>CAJGYO010000005.1:68717873-73687771 GCA_904845875.1 Miscanthus lutarioriparius | reverse complement strand
GATCTTGACCGGGCCGATTGATGTTGCTGCGGACTAATGACAATGAAAAACGCTCTGACAAGATCGAGGAACTTATTGAATCTACCAAGATTGCCACTCTCTTAGGTAGAGCCCGATAACTTGACCTTAATCTAGTTTGAGCGGTGGAGGTCGTGGGATCGATGCAGCCGATATTTAAACTAGATAGAGTCAATAACTAGTTTATACCCGAATCAGCAATGGAGGTCAACTAGATCGTCTGACCATACAAATAGAGGTATATAAGCCATGGCGGTACTTATAGACAAAAGGCGGAGAATTCGGCGGACCGATGCAACCACTCATTGAAGAAACTTCTTGAGATCTACTCCTCTCCCTACTCTAAGGAATTGGTAGAGGAACCAAAAAGTAGTAAGTAGCATGTTGATTGGTTGTATGTCCTTTACCAATGCAGCCAGGGTTAGAATGTTTATGCAGGAGCCTAAACATGAATCCTGCTCAAATACGAGCTCAATACAATCTTTGGTATATAAGAGAACATTCTAAAGAATAACTTGGACCCCTAATCTTTCCCTTTTTGTAGAGAGTTTGATACCTGTATTTCTCGTATGTGCGTAGCCATTATCGTTATCTGTGACGTCATTCAAAGAGCCGATTCCGGTGCCTCCTAAGATCGGTGATATCAATCTTAATGCAATCCAGATCCTTGATCGACACAATTTTGGAAGCTTCGAGTTCCCGTTCTTCTTCCCAAGGCTTTTGTTATGTAAACACTTTGCTAACTGGCGACCATGAAGGTAGTGAGGAACAAACAAAAAGAAGCGGAATTAGTGCTTGAGGATGCACGATCATTATGAGAGCCTCATTGTGCAAATGTGCTTAGTGCACAAATAGAAGACAGGAGCAAAATCAGCGGCATACTTTACTTCCAAACAAAGTGTGTCATTAAAGAAGCGTTCATGCCATTTGATAAGTGATGGAGGTAGTTGCAACAACTTGGCTAGCACGATGATATGGTAGAAAGTTTGCACTTACAACCAAACCACACCCCACATCCATATCACATTACGATGGCTCAACAATAGTGGTGATAAGTTTAAGGTGACGATCTTCGCATGCGAATTAATTTTGCTATTGGATCATATCATGATGTTGTTGAGTGTGATGTTGTGCCTATGGAAGCTTGTCATATTCTGCTAGGTATACCATGACAATTTGATATAGATTGTATGCATCATGGTATATCAAATATGTATTCTCTCATACACCATGATAAGAAAAATTGTTTTGCTTCCTATATCTCCTAAAGCTATTGTGCGATGATGATGTTGCTAAAGCTAAGAAAACTAAAATTGAGATCGATAAAAATGTCAAATCTGTTAGTAGTAAGAAAGATGAGTTAAGATTGAAAGGATATTGCTTGCTTGCTACTAATCGATATTAATGAATTGGTTGCTTCCACTTCTATTGCCTATGCTTTGTAGCATGCAAGGATGCTTTGATTTGATTCACGATATGCGACATTGTTTGCCCCCACCTGATGTTGCTAAGATTTTGTAGGAGTATTGGGATGTTTTCCAAGTGAGATACTAGTGGGACTACCACCAATATAAGGGATTGAGAACCAAATTGATCTTATTCCGGTGCATCTTTGCCAAACAGAGTGCGCCATACGAGGACAAATCAAGAAAAGCGAAGGAAATTCAACAACAAGTGCAAGAACTACCAAACGTGAAAGGTTGTATACTGAAGTCGCTTAGTCCCTTGTCTTCAGGCCATTCCTGTTATTTGGTGCCTAAGAAAGATGAACCACGACATATGCGTGTTGATTGTAGAGTTATTAATAATATCACCATTCGATATCGACACCCTATTCCACATTTGGATGATATGCTTGTTGGTGCGAGTGGTGCTGTTGTGTTTTCAAAGTTGATTTCTTGCGTAGTGGGTACCACCAGATTAGAATGAAATTGGGAGATGAATGGAAGCACTTTCAAAACTAAATTTGGTTTATATGGTGGTTAGTCATGCCTTTTGGGTTAACTAATGCACCTAATTACTTTCATGAGATTAATGAAACGAGGTTCTCACGTGCTTTCATTGGAAAATTTGTTGTAGTCTACTTTGATGATATATTGATTTACTGACAAATCCATGGATGAACATCTTGATCACTTACGTGTTGTTTTTAATGCTTTACAAGATACTTACGTTTATTTGGTAACCTTGAAATACCTTTTGCCTGCGTCAGTGTCTTTTTCTTGGCTATGTTGTGACTCCTGAGGCGAAATTGAGGTTGATCAAACCAAGGTAGAAGCTATCTGAGGGATGGCCTATACCAAGACTATCACATAAGTGCGGAGTTTCCTATGACTTGTTGGTTTCTATCGCCGTTTTGTGAAGGACTTCAGCACCATTGCTGCACCTTTGAATGAGCTTACAAAGAAGGGAGTGCCTTTTAGTTGGGGCAAAGTAGAAGAGAAGTCCTTCAACCTGCTGAAAGATAAGTTGACACATGCACCTCTCCTCCAAAATCTTGATTTTAATAAGACTTTTGAGCTTGAATGTGATGCTAGTGGAATTGGACTAGGTGGTGTTTTGTTACAAGAAGGCAAATGTGTTGCGTATTTTAGTGAAAAATTGAGCGGACCTATTCTGAATTAGTCTACTTATGATAAGGAATTGTATGCTCTTGTTCGCACATTAGAAAACATGGTTGCATTACTTATGCCCAAAGAGTTTGTTATTCATTCTGATCATGAATCTTTGAAGCATATTCGTAGTCAAGGAAAATTGAACCATAGATATGCTAAGTGGGTTGAATTTATTGAATCTTTTCCTTATGTTATTAAGCACAAGAAAGGAAAGAGAATATTATTCTTGATGCTTTGTCTAGGAGATATACCTTCTTGAATCAACTTGATTACAAAATCTTTGGATAGAAACAATTAAAGACCAATATGTTAATGATGCTAATTTTAAAGATGTGTTGCTACATTGTAAAGATGGGAAGGGTTGGAACAAATTTATCTTTAGTGATGGGTTTGTGTTTAGAGCTAACAAGCTATGCATTCCATTAACTTCGTTCATTTGTTGTTGCTATAGGAAGCGCATGGAGGTGGCTTGATGGTGCATTTTGGAGCTAAGAAAATGGTCATTTCTTTTGGCCAAAATGAGAAAGAGATGTGGAGATGTTTGTTGCTTGTTGCATGACATGTCAAAAGGCTAAATCACGGTTAAATCCACACGGTTTGTATTTCCCTCTACATTTCCTAGTGGTCCTTGGGAAGATATTTCTATGGATTTTTGTGTTGGGTTTGCCAAGGACTAGGAAGAGATATGATAGTGTGTTTGTGGTTATTGATAGATTTTCTAAGATGGCACATTCCATACCCTACCACAAAGCGGATGATGCTACTCATATTCTTTGATTTGTTCTTTAGAGAAATTGTTCATTTGCATGGTGTGCCCAATACAATTGTTTACGATCGTGATGCTAAATTTCTTAGTCATTTTTGGAAGACTTTATGGGGAAAAGCGGGGACTAAGCTTTTTTGTTTTCTACTATATGTTATCCCCAAACCGATGGTCAAACTGAAGTTGTCAATAGAACTTTGTCTACTATGTTAAGGGCTATTTTAAAGAAGAACATTAAGATGTGGGAAGATTGTTTGCCTCATATTGAATTTGCTTATAATGGATTAAGCTACATTCTACTACAAAGATTTGCCCATTTTAGATTGTATTTGGTTTCTTGCCTCGTGCTCCTATTGATTTGATGCCATTGCCATCTTACGAAAAAACTAAATTTTGATGCTACTAAGCGTGTTGAATTGATGTTAAAACTGCATGAAACAACTAAAAAAAACATAGAGCGTATGAATGCCAAATATAAGTTCTTGGTGATAAAGGTACAAAAGGAACTAATATTTGAACCTAAAGATTTAGATTTGGTTGCACTTGAGAAAGGATAGGTTTCCTAAATTGAGAAAGTCTAAATTGATGCCTAGAAATTTCTTTGGACCATTTAAAGTGTTAGAGAAAATTAATGATAATGCATATAAGCTCGATACGCCTATAGATTTTGGACTTAGTCCCACATTTGACATTGCATGATTTGAAGCCATATTTGGAAGAGGAAGAAGAGCTTGAGTCAAGGATGACTCAAATGCAAGAAGGGAGGATGATGAGGACATCAACACCAACAATACATCCATCTTGAAGCACAAGTGCAGCTTTCTAGTCCTATTACTCGCACCCATGCTCATCAACTTAATCATCAAGTAAGTTCACTCTTGAGTTCCTATCCATCATATTAAGACCATGGAGCGTGTACTCTTGTTTTGGTTAGGAACCGGGGAGAGGACCGAAAAGGAAAAAAGGATTCACGTAGGTGGATTTGGACTCGAGGATAGCACCAACTTGTGATGGTCACCTCGATTATTATCACGGACTAGGATTGGGCGTTCAAGTACTTCATGGAATCCTTATGAAGTCTATTTTACATGGATCTAGAATCAAGTCCATATCTATTCTGAGGCTGCAATGACCAAATTACTACTGAGGGAGGTTTTTCTGTCCAAAGGTGCTATGTCGCCTTAGTTTGGCCCAATGAAGTACATGTATCAAATCGGGTCCATTAGGGATGCATCCTTGGGTTGGAGCACAACCCCAACACCCTAGTGGTTGTCCCTCCACCTACATATACCCTTAGCCGCCACCAAGAACAGGTTGGGTTTTGTTTAGATCAAGTTTAGCTCTCGCTACTTGCTTGTAAGCACGCATGCTGGATCAGCCGCCCGTCTTCTTGTCTCTTGAACCCCACCTTATTTGAGATTGAGTTTGAAAACCTTCATCTTGATCTAGTAAATTTAGTACTTGTTATACTTGTTCTTGCTAGTTCTTCGATTGCTTGCGGGACAAAGTGCCCTAGTAAGCCAGTGACACGCTCCACAAGATCCACGACAACCATTGAGGTGATGTATCGGTTGCTAAAGGCGTAGCTTGGAAGGTTGTAGTCAAGCCATGAACATCGTCTCCATCCACCAAAAAAGAGTTATCCCATGCCCTCTCATCGAAAATTCAGGATTCAACCCTAAGCGGGTTCATACCAGTTTGTACTTTGGCCCCATGGTATGGGTCACGCATGCATCTTGTTCTTGGCATCAAACTCGAGCCATGCATTGGGCTATTCTTCTTTGGCTGGCTCGTGTGCGGTTGGTGCCATGTTGATGCTTCGTGGCCTCGCGTTGGCTATCGGTGACTATGGCCTCGCCACTTTATCACCCGTGTGCATCGCCACCCCTCAGTCCATTTGAGCCACGCTGCGGGGGCGAGACAAGGCTATGGCTACCATCACCTTGCCATCATAAGCGCTCACTTCACCCCTTGTTTCATCAACCACATCGAGGCTCTGGGGCGGTGCCAAAGGCCACTGATACGGGCCAATGCCCTCGATCGTAGGGGCAGCGGTGATCTCCCTCTGCCATGCTTGTCCCCTTCGAAAGCTGACACCCGGTGCGACACTGCTCGAGGTCGATTGCACCAATTCAAGCGCTTCGCACCAAGCCTCTAGGTCTCGTAAATGCGTGTGCATGTGCTTGTCTTCACGCCATTGATCGAGGTTACCTCGTTTTAATCGCTTTCCGGGTGACTCGTGTGAGTATCGCACGTGTGTAGAGCCACCATTCCTTCCTCTTCCTAATCACTAACTCGGGCTTGCGAGTGCAATTCCCTAGATCGGTGGGTGGCATAGGTATTTAGCTGGCGCCCTATTTTCCTCATGCCCGCCCTATTGCTCATAACCCTGAGCTCACCTTGACTCCCTCCATCCAGTGCTTGCACTACTTTGGCCTGGGTGCTTGTCAGCGGCGTGTGGATGTGTTGGTGCGGCGCTTGGAGCCTGGCCACGGCAGTGTGGGCGCATGTGGCGGAAGCATCGCCAAAGGCGCTCCCTTGCTTCAATCGTCATTGTGGCATGCACCAAGGTGAGCCAGCGATGCTTATCCACCACTTCTACTCGCCAAGCATCGTGGTCCGTTGGAACATCGTGATGTCATCGTGAATAGTCGGTCACCCTTTGCTACCCATGACGGTCGCCTTGAGTCCCTAACCGCCACCCATCCTTGTGTGTTTAGCTATAGATGGTAGTCGCCCTTAATTTCATCATGCACGAGCCTAGTTTGCCGGTGTAACCGCCTTATGTCGTCGGGCCGCTGCACCGGCTTGTGAGGGTTTCTATGGATCTCCCGTGGTAAAGTCGAAAACATCGAGGGTTTGGTTGCAAAGTTATTCTTGTGAAGGGAATAGTGCACATAGTAGTCGATTAATCTCCGAAAGCTTAGGGGCCTTTACGCAAAAAAACCAATGAATGTTAGGCGCCCTCGACCTTGGGCAGCGGCGGAATCGCCACATGCATGCAGCCCTTGATGCCGTGTTCTGCTGGGCTATCGGGCCGGATAAGTTCTTCATGAGCCCTTTTCCTTTTCTAAGCATTTTCTAATTTATTTTCTAAGGTAAATTTGTAAATGCAATATAAATTTATGTAGTTGGCCAAAAATTGTGAAACCAATTTTGTTAGATTCCTAAAATCATGATCTATCTGCTAGTATATTTTGTTCACATAGTTTTATAATATTTGTAGGAGTTATCTAATTAATTTAAGATGCTTAATATTGTAAGATATAAACTTGTTGGAATTGTTGTGATAAATTGGTGATAGTGTTGGCTCTGAAAGTTTCATAGTAAATTCCTCACATTATTAGGTGCTCACTGTAATTTTTGTAGATCCATAATAATTAGTTTGCTAAGGTAGCTAAATGAGCCCTAGTTTGAAAATATATGTTTAATCAATAAAATGCCGAAACACCTTGGGATTTTAGAACTAAAACAATTTTCTAGAGACAAAGCCTTACTTGATGATGTGGATACATAGACCAGTACATTAGTCATTAAATCTAGCTCGTAGCTTCCAGAGCGTAATCGTATATTTAAGAGTTGCGGTTACCGTTGATTAATTACGTCTTTGCGTTGCATCCATGAATATCATAATAGGGACAATGATGGATCATAGAGTCGGCCGAAGTAGCAGAAAAGATGGTGCCTCGATGATCGTGTCACCATGATGGAATGCTAACTTTTGGTTATATCTTACCTAGGCAAGCCCCGGTGCATAACCTCTATCATTCTACACTTTATTTTATGCTTGTGCATTAAGTTTTAAGGAGTTGAATAAAACCCACTTGCATATATATATATATATCCTTATCCTATGAGTCCTACTAGTATGTTAGGATCGTAGATTGCTATGCTATAGGACCGGTAGAAGTCAAGTGATTATCATCACTTGTAGAGATAGGAAAGGTATTATTGTTGTTATTACATTACTATCACATGTAATATATATGAATGATAATTGGAGATTAGGCGAGAATGGTACTTTGGATCTGGACTTGGTTAGGCATTGGCGAGGATCGGATTGCACTTGTTCATGCGTAATTGGATTCAGGACCGCCCATTGCTATGGATGGTAGTCGGGTCACAAACTTATTATCTGAGCACATACTTGCTTATGGGAGTGGGAAGGTTCGTTTTGCTCTTGTCGTGGGTTCGAGGCTCTTTTGAACTAAGCTGATTGGAGGCGGGGAAAGGTGGAGGTCTAATCACCATACTAAGACTGGGTCTCAAGTGTGGGGCTTGGAGTCCATGTTTGGATGGGAACCTAGACCCCTTAACAGGAGTGGAATGGGTTGGTCTTGTTTGTGCCTAGGGTATAAAGGGGCCTATGTTTCGGGGGTAACCCAATGGGATACAATGATTCATGAATCGCCATTTCGTGAGATGGTAATTGACTTGGCTATGGTCTAGCACCGTAGTAAGAACTAGAATATGAAAGATGGTAAAATGGTTACGATTGCTCACCACCGCTTGAAAGTAGCATAGGTGCTTACATAGAATGGTTAGTTAATGAACTAATGATGATCGCTAATAAAATTGACTATAAGGACGCACATTTAGTAATGCTTCCTATAGATGCAATAACCCACAAGCCAAATAAGCCTCGCATATTCTTGGAGTCTTTTATTTTCCTCCTATCTGGTAAGTCTTGCTAAGTACAATCGAGTACTTAGGGTTTTTATTTCTGCATTGCGGTGATCGGAGGATACCTAGAGTCGACTCTTGTGTGGGAAACCTCTTGGTGGGCTCAGAGGATTCCTTCCCCGCTACGACCATAGTGTTTATTTACAACCCCCACTAAAGGCTTTTATAAGAATAGATGTAAAATCTGTTAGCATCTCTTGTATAAAAATATCCACTATGTTAATGCTCCACCATGTCATTAAATTAATCTTTGCTTCTCTATAACTCGATAACATTGGTATATTCTCATTTGTTATAATCAATTGAGGTAATATTCTATGACCGTAATAAAGTGATGTAAGAAATAACCTAATAATGTTGTAAGCTTTATTCTCTCATTTATGATCCTGATGGAAAAATGTGGATTTTTGAGTTCTCCCACAGGGTATGCTCGATAGAACTATGTAGTTTAGTGTCCTCTCTTGAGTACTTAGTGTCTAATGGAAGACAAGTACTCCAAAGGAGACATTAGATTAAGTGGTTACGCCTTACGATCTTGTTGTCGGTGTTGTTGGTGGATTCACTATACCGAAGAAAGGTGGTGAACGGTGTCCTTTGGAGGTGGCTCGACCTCCAATAGTACCATCTAGGACCAACCAAGGAACTAGCCAACTAGCTCCTGCTGGCCAGCGGTGGCCTTAGAGCACTCGGTGGTAGGGATGGAAAATAGAAGTGGATATCTGAATTACCACCCAACTTTCATAGACGATAAAACTTGTAATATAGATATATGTATTCGTGTATTAATTTCTAATGTGGATATTATTGTATGTATCTGAATTTGTTTTTTCAGTATTTTTCCCTTTTCAGTTCTAGGTCCGTATTTGACAAAAATATGAAATATCCAACATTTATCCATATCCACAAAGAACAAGGTATAATAAATCTATTTAAAAGTTTTCTCTCCATGACTAGTGACTAATTATTTGTTTTTAATATTATAGCAAATATACCAGTGCATTGCAATGGGAGAAAAGGACTATCAAATATTCATGGAAAAGATTATATTTTACCTTTTTATAAAAATTTAAAAACTATAATTTATTTTATGATGATCATGACACTCATAATATAATTTAATGATGGCAATAATACAACAATATCCTAGTATGTCCGTATCAAATTTAAAATACAATCTTGATAGATTTTTTTCTCCCGTTACAAAGCACATAAATATTTTCATACTATTTATGCATTGATAAGATATAGTTAAGGGGCATTTTGTTATGAGAAACTGGATAAGGGTGGAATTGGCCAGACAGTCACGCTAAAACAAAAAATTACTAAGTACCATTATGAAATCATGATTATTTGTTACAGGACACGCAATGATTATTTTATTGATTTCTTAGATCTAAGAGAGAGAAGGTAGTGGAATGTCTGTTGTTCGAGGCCTTAGCCTTTGAACACTAGGTTGCGCTCTTGCTACCAAAAAAAGCGCAACGACTCAAATGGAAGGAACAAAAGTAGGACGAAAAGAAGTTTATGTATTGATCAAGGAACAGTCGTTTTCTCCTCCTTTACAAAGCTCACTCAGGAGGCTATTTATACATGACCATATATTTTATAAGGATCAAAGTACCCTTCTAACTACTACGATGCCCGGGTATATTCCTCCTCTTGGGGCACCCTCTGGTCCAATCACCATCCTACCTCCCTCGAAGTCAGCTCCCTCAAGCGGGCCCATGGAAGCCCGATTCTTTGGGCCCATCTGGCGAGTATGGCAGGCAGGCGGCGAAAACCTACAAATAACCAAGTCACCCCTGCATCGATTAGCTATGGACCTGTCGAAAGGTTTCTATTGACCCTACTGACAACAATGTGTAGAAGGAACTGCCGACATCTTTCGCCTTACGGGTTTCGCCATCTCACCTTCTGGAATGGGCGGGTAAAACCAAGAGGCGGAAGGTCTTTGTACCCGCACCCCTGAATGTTAGTTGAAGATTATCGGAGCCTATCGCCATACATTTCGCTGATTGCCAATATGATCCTTACAGTGGCACATTGGCCGAAACCTTCAGCGCCCTCTGGGCATGGATCTGTGGAATCGACGCTTGGCATTGATCGTCTGTTTCACCGTCTGGCCTTTCGCTTCCTCGTGAAACATTTGGCCGATTGGTACAAAGGCGAGGGGGCCTAGACCCTAAGGCCTCCCCCAACAGTAGCCCCCTCGGCGACTCCTTTCGCCACCCGCGTCGAGAAGGGGCGCCGCATTCTCGCTAACGTTTCGATGATCGACGCCTTCCCCTAAGGTGCGAAACGGTGAACTAACTATGTTTTTATTTTTAATTTATTTTTTATTATTTTATTATTGCTGTTGTATGAAATATTATTTTATTAAAATCGAAGTGGCATCTGCTTATTATTTTTATATTTTATTATTTTTTCTATTGCTTGGAACGTCAATCGATGCGACACGTAGGGTAACGGCTAGTTGGCACGCCTCTCGGTTTTAGCGTCGCGCCTCTTGGCCTTCAGTTGGCCGGCTGTATAAGCGCCCCCCCCCCTTGTGCACTAGCTTGAGTTGCTCTTCCTTTGCTCTGTCTTCGACGTTCCTGCTCAAAAGCAACTGAGCTTTCGGCTGATCGTTTCGTGCCTTGCTGTGAGACTTCGCTTCCGCCTCGTTGATAAGGTGAGACCTTTTTTTCTTTCACGTCTGCTTTTGTCATTGTCTTTACTATTCGTCATTTGCTATTACTTTTTCTTTATTTCCATGCTTTCATTTCATTTTGAGTTTTTGCCATCTCTTTAGATGGCTGACACGGTAGGGGTTGCTTCACCGTCCAGCTCATCCAGCGAAATTGAGAGCAGCTCGGGAGTTTGAGCCGAAAGACTACTGACAGGGAAGCTAGTAGTTCTTCTAATTTGTTAGTTTCGACCAGTATTGGCAGCTCTGGCTCTTCTCGTCGAAAACCCAGTGATCCTCAGGATGTGGTTCCAGGTGACGCCGAAAACGTCTTGCCGATTGCAGAAGAGGAACCACAAGCGTCGACTGATTCAGCGCAAGTGTCTATTACCGAATCTGTTAGTAACTCTCTAGCTCTGGCGCCAGTTGGGAATAATTTTATATTGGACCGATCTCATGTGAATCATAAGCTGATACAAGAATATGTGAACAAGGGCTACCTGGAGCCGTATAGCTTGGGTCATCCCCTGTTTCGCCCTCCTAGTAATGAGATAGTGCCTCAGCCAAAACCCTATGAGGCTATTGTCTTTCGTGACTTCTTTGTCGCTGGCCTGCACTTTCCTTTGGAGCCATTTGTTTCGGCTGTACTTGATCGGTTTGGGATGCAACTTCATTAGTTGACTCCCAACGCTATCGCCCGCCTCAGTGTTTTTGCCATGGTCATGAAGATGACTGGTTCCGAGCTGTTGGTGGACACTTTTGCTCGTTTTTACAAGATTCAACAGCGCCGAAACAAGTTTCGAAACCCGGATACAGATGAAGAGGTATATTCGGATTTTGGGGCCTACATCTTTGTTCCGAAGAAACTAGAGGATGGTGGAGGGCTCGTGCCAACCTTTCAGAACAAATGCCCACATAGGGCTTAGTTCTGGTTCTATCACCGTGTTTGCACGAACTCAGAAGTTGAGGAAGCTGAGGTGAAGAGGAAGGAAAAGGCTTCACCATTGGTTTCAAAGTTGACCCCACTATCGGGTGTCCGTATGCCTTCATTTTTTATGTCTCAACCGAATGAAGTGGGAAGCAGAGAAGCTTTTGTCCTCACCTCGCAAAGGCAGAACAACAGGGATCTAGTCGAGTAATGGATAGCTCTTGGCTAGAGTCCGCTCTGTGTTTACACAAAGTTTGATAGCTTTGCTGATTTGAACGGCTACAAGGGTCCGATTGTGGCGTGCCGAAAGCCAAGAGGATATAAGACTGATGAGTCTTTCATCGCTTATGTCAAAAGCCAAGCCGAAAAGATTTGTGACACTTATCTTGGTAAGGAACAAGAAGCTAAGAGAGCCAGCCTTGGATCAAAAAGGAGGCTGAACCGCATCTTTGATTTAATGGGAGTGGCGTATGAGGACTGTCCTGTTCTAGAAGAGAAAGCTACGAAAGATGCTGGTATGCATGCTTCAGGGTCTGGTCACCGGTCGAAACGCACTGGCAAGGCTGCTGGTAAACGTAAAGCCCATGAGCCCCCTGATGTGCGGATTGGGCGCGAGCTAGCAAAACCTATGGAAAGGAAAAGCCAAAAGGTTTCTTTCCATCTTGGCGACTTTACTAGGGAGACTAGTTCTAGTGATAGGGTGAGTTGGGTATGGAGTAACGACTATGTTTTTTAATGACGGTTTCGTGTTTTCTCTAACTGCTCTCGTGTTTTATTGTTTTCCTTTACTCTATTTCAGGACCACTCGCCTCCAGGCTAGGGACCTATGGCCCCTCCGAAGGTTTCGGCTACCGCTGTGAATGCTTTTAATGATGACATGTCAGTCATCGATCCCGACATTCACCGGTGTCGAAAAAAGCACAACCACGAAGTCAACGCGCTATTCGCGATTATGGCTCAAGCGACATAAGTCTGTTTTTGCTGTGAAACCCTTGAGAATAAGGCGCTGACGCGCGCGGTTGTTAGGAGAAAATCTTCTCTTCGTCGATGAAAGAGAAAGTCGTAGAACTGGCTAGAGGTAAGACACGATTCTCTGCTAATCCATTCGGTTGAATCAAGACATGGTAGAGGGGCAGCTCCTGGGTTTCGACCGTTTGGTCCTTGCATGGGTATTTTTTTCACTAACCATTCTAGGTTTGAAGCAAAAACAATGAGGGATGACAACGCCAGGTATGTCCAACCAATCATCATGCAACATTGAATCACATCCATCCAAACTTGATTGTGCCTTGCAAAATTCATCTCATTGGGGATAGACTTCTCTAAAACATCTCTTGTCATGTTGCTAAATTATTTTGGTAGTCTCTACCTTTAAGCCATGCTCAATTTGCTAAATATCAATCATGCTTTTTCATCTCCATTTGAGTAAATCTCTATAATGCTTTCATACTACCTTTGTTTGCTATAGTATGCTTAAGGTTTGGAGTATGTTCATATACCTTTTAAATTAGGCATGATGCTTAGTTTAAACAGTTTTCCTGAATGAAATTAGATATGGTGTCTAGTTTGATTCTTGAACCAAAAGGTGTGCTGATTTTACTTCCAAAGCCTTTTTAAATTAAGCGTGGTGCTTAGGTTAAATGCCTTCCTAAATCAAATTAGACATGGTGTCTAGGTTGATTTTTGAGCCAATAGTATAAGCTTAGTAGATGTTGAATATTTTGTTAGACTAACCCCTATAGGAAACTCTCAAATCCAATCTGGGTAAGTCAAGGGATGAATTCATATCGGAGTTGAATCAAGTGAGGAAGTGGACTAACAAATCGACAAGCTATGAGCAACATCAAAGACAACATAGCATTCAGGTCTTCCTAAGACTCAAGCTAGGATCTTGATGAGAAGTAGGATGCAACCCACCTCGTATTAGATGGAATATGCCTGCTTCCATTATCTTCAAAAGGACCAGCTCAAGCACATTGGCAACAAGGACCAAGATGCAAAGATCAAAGTCCAAAAAGATGGCATGGCAAAAGAATGAGAAAGAAAGGGTGCAATCTAGGAGACAAGAAGCTAATGATGAATAGCTCAAGATGCGAGGCTAGCTAGAACAAGGAAAACTTCAAGCAAAAAAAAGAACCATCATGAGTCATCTTGTAGCACCCAGTTTTAAGGACAAAACCAGATACACACCATATGTGAGCCAGGAAGTCAAATCTCATATATAGCTACAAATAAAGGTAATATCAAAAGACTCATAATCATTATTTTATTTATAAAATCCAGTTGCATAATCATTATTCCAAATTAGAGTTTAAACCATGAAATTCTAGAAATAAGGACATGATAAACAATCTTACTAACACGTAGATCTTGTTGTAATGAATCTAGCGCAACTTGAATGGGTCAAAACAAAGCTAAAACGTAGAAGATATGAATTAAACAAGATTTCCTTTAGTAAAATAATAGATTAAATCTAATCATGAATTTTAAAAGTTGAAAACATATCTAATAGTAGTATGAACATGTAGATTATGAAATTACAAATCTAACGCAAGTTAAACGGATCAAATCGGAGTTAAAACATAGATTTTATGGCTAAAACAAGATTAGTGGTAAAACTGTAAATAGATGAAAACGTATTTTGGATCTAAACCGAAGAAACTACGCTTTCAAAAGAAGAAAGCGCATCCTGAAAATACACTTTGGACCGCGGGTTGGAAAACAGAAAACTAGAGGTGCTCTTTACAAAGAAACCAGGGACAGCGAGTTGAGATCCGGTTAATTATAATGGCCTTTATGCAAAAGTACAATCGAAAGGGTATGTTCTAATCCTAACCCTTGATCTTGGAATTGATGGCTGAGAGTAGAGAGGGGGAGATGGGGTCGTTGGCATACAGACCTAGATGGCGGTGCCATGGCTGGACCTCACCGATGGCGGGCTGGCCGACGTTCGTGGTCACCAGGGCAGGAGGACTACGGTGGGAGCACGAGAAGCTCGAGGTGAGCTCGATGGAGGGTTCAGAGGAGCTGCGATGGGCGATGGCGACCTCGGGCATGGTTAGGGTGGCATGAAGCTCATGGCGGCATGGCTCGGGGCATAGGCGGTGCTAGAGCTCGGTTCTAAGCGCAGCGCTTGCTTCTAGGGGTTTGGGGAAAGCGGTCTTCAGTGCAAATTGGTATTTAAGAGGCGAAGGCATGGCGTGCATGGAAAGGCTATGATGGGATGGATGCGAACTCAGTGGCGGCGGCGGTGGAGTTTGGGCGGGACACAACCGAAGGTAGAAGATGCACGACGCGTGGGCCCATGATGGCAAGCGTGATCACTGCGTGAGGGAAAAAGCGGGTGCGTGGCTCCACGCATGGGCTACAGACGGTGACTGGCCATGGCCTGGTTTCTTTGAGCCAAGAGGAAGGAAGGGAGCTGGGTTGGGTGCCGGGGGGAGAAAGAGAAAACACTGGCTGGTTTTAGAGAAGGAGCAAGTGGGCCGCGTGAAAAAAGAGAGCCAAGCTAGAGCGAGAAGCGGGAAAGCAGTCTTGAAAAGAATGGGCCGCCTAGAGTAGAACCGAGGAAGGAGAGGAAGAATACATAATTTTTATATTTTCTTTTCCTATTTCAAAACCACATTCAAATATGAACCAAATCAAGTTTGAATAGGGTTTTCAAATATACTTTTTAATTGAAATAAAGTGAGCAATTTTGGTAAGTTTTCCAAAAATAAATTTTACAACCTTTTAAATCCTTTTATTTTCTAATTCTCTTTTTCTTTCTTTTCTTTTACTTCAAAGCGATTCAAACCATTTTGAATCTTGATTAAAAACCACTCAACCAAATAAATCAAATGCAAGGGCATGTATGCTCAAACATGTTGCTACCTTATGATGAATTTTAAATTAATGAAAAATATACTTTTTCCTATATTTCATGAGCACAAAAATACAGAATTAAATCATTTTAATCCTATTTTCAAAAGAGGCAAATTTTGGGGTGTTACAATTCTACCCCCCTTAAGGTGCACAATTCAATCATTGACTCAACTTGCGATACTATCGCCCTCATTGTACTAGGGGTAACAATCCTAAGACTCCTCTTTAGATTACGCAAGAAGGTGGTGAGGAACAGTTCTAAAACCATATCAAATCAAGGAGTGAACATGAGAACAAAGACTTCAAAATAAGCACCAAGGTAGAGATGAATTGCAAGGGTAGAGATATAGTAGAGAAGAAAATATCAAGGTTCATAGAGCAAGGGTTTTTGTAGCAACTTATAAACTTTAAAAGCGACCGATCGGCCGACCGAGCTTAAGGCGTCCTACTATCAGCATTGATCTGATACCACTTTGTAGCACCCGGTTTTAAGGACAAAACTAGATACACACCATATGTGAGCCTGGGAAGTCAAATCTTACATATAGCTATAAATAAAGGTAATATCAAAAGACAATGCTCAATATATAACGTACTTTGTATAATTGATATAACCTTAGACAACAAACAGCGGAAAGACAACTCTGATCTTCGGATGAAGACTCCAATTCCACAGGGACAACTGACTGGTTGACCACAAGCCTAACTCCTCCAGACTAGCAATCTGGTACCCATCCAGGATTTTTATCCAAATAATTAAAAAATAAAGCAAGCGTAAGTACATGTCATACTCAACAAATATAACATGGGGTTCATGAGGCTCAAAAGGTTGACACTGGTTTAACTGCAATTAGCTTTTAATGAGTCATCTTTTAGCAATTGGGTGGCAACAAGTTTATTCACAAGCCCATATAAACACATGATCAGGTAAACATGAATAATAAATAGCATAAACATTAATCATTAGTGAGCATCTTTATCATCAGTATCATCAGTGTTCATCATCTATTCCGTAAATGTTCCAAGGCCGCTCGTGACCGTGAGCATGGCTGATATACCAGTTTTACACTCTATAGAGGTTGTACACTTTCACTGTGAGTCATGATTTACCCTTTCGCCGGAGGTGATCAGCCTCTTGACCCACTACCAAGGAAGGTCAGTAGGGTTCACTATGAATCCTTTCAAAGGTTCGTCATTAGGTTAGGGCCACTAAGGTTTCCCCATCAATAAGCATGAGCCCCCTCCAAGGAGTGACTAACAAAATACCAAGAAACTAAAGTGCACCCTCTTGGCTGGCCGAGATCATACAAATCGGAGCCCCTCATGTGCCACAAAGGTAACCACTAACAAGTTAGAAAAGGTCCTCATACTGAGCTAAAGCTAGAGCCATATAGCCCTCACAATTGTACTATAAGTCCTGGATGATCACTTATAGATAAGTCCTTAGAGAGAGGAATCTAGAGCACCATAAAACAACCTAATGCTCTAACCCCCTGGTTCCATGTTGCTAAAAAGCATCTTTTAATGTTTATTGCATATACCATTAGTCAAGTTAGAAGATCATGGTCTTTGATTGAGCACTAGCATCATACTACCCAATGCAATACCCCATAGGTAACAAGGTACAAGGTAACAAAGCACTAGGAAATCCTTAGTGGTAGTCAAGGTAGACACATGCAGTATGAATTAAATGATTAAAGGTGTATAGGACAACAAGGATGATCACATGCTATACTTGCCTTAAAATTAGATCTTTCTTCAAGTCCAAAACTGCAAAGATCTTCTTCTTGATTCACCACGTATAACTCATCGACTGGACATGATCATAAAGCACCATATACGCATCCATGCAATCATACATGAAGCAAACAATAGATCTAAATTAGAACAGCACACCAATCATAGAAAAAATAAGTAAAAGAGTTTGAAACACGATTCTACGCATCGCTACGAACACAATCGCGAGAGGCACGCTAATCGAAGCTATGGTTTGAGAGAAACAACTACCGAAAGATCTACTCACAAGAGAAAGTATAAAACTATAAGCTTCATGTGTTTTAACTATATAAAAGCTTATACAAATTGAAATAAGTCAAATTTAGATTTGAATTATAAAACTAAAGTAAAACTAATCATATTTTATTTTTAAAATCTAGTTGCATAATCATTATTCCAAATTAGATTTTAAACCATGAAATTCTGAAAATAGGGACATGATAAACATTGTTACTAATGCGTAGATCTCGTTGTAATTAATCTAGTGCAACTTGAACGGGTCAAAACGGAGCTAAAACGTAGAAGATATGAATTAAACAAGATTTTCTTTAGTAAAATAATAGATTAAATCTAATCATAAATTTTAAAAGTTGAAGACATATTTAATAGTAGTATGAACATGTAGATTATGAAATTACGAACCTAACACAAGTTGAACGGATCAAATCGGAGTTAAAACAGAGATTTTATGGCTAAAACAAGATTAGTGGTAAAACTGTAAATAGATGAAAACGTATTTTGGATCTAAACCGAAGAAACTACGCTTTCAAAAGAAGAAAGCGCATCCTAAAAATACACTTTGGACCACGGGTTTGAAAATAGAAAATTGGAGGGGCTCTTTAGAAAAAAACCAGGGACAACGGGTTGAGATTCGATTAATTATAATGGCCTTTATGCAAAAGTACAATCGAAAGGGTATGTTCTAATACTGACCCTTGATCTTGGATCTGACAATGAGAGGCGGAGAGGGGGATGGGTGTCGGCATAGCACGGATGGCGGTGCCATGGTTGACCCGCCCGCCGCCAGCATCGGCTGACGTTTCTGGTCACCACACAGGCACGGGAGGACTATGGGGAGCAAGAGAAGCTCGAGGCAAGCTCA
Source organism: Miscanthus lutarioriparius (assembly GCA_904845875.1). NCBI lineage: Eukaryota > Viridiplantae > Streptophyta > Magnoliopsida > Poales > Poaceae > Miscanthus > Miscanthus lutarioriparius. The sequence goes on along the minus strand of CAJGYO010000005.1, from coordinate 73,669,357 downwards.
ATGGAGGGTTTAGAGGGAGCTGCGATGGCACGGTGGCAACCTAGGGCATGGTTAGGCGTCTTGAAGCTCACTGCGGCGTGGCTTAGGGCACAAGCGGCACTAGAGCTCAGTTCGCAGCAACGCTTGCTTCTAGGGTTTAGGGAAAGCGGTCTTTGCGCGGCTGCTTATTTAAGAGGGCGGCGTGGCGCACATGGCAAGGCTATGGACGCGATGGGCCGCGAACTCCAGTGGCGGCGGCGGTGGAGTTCGGGCAGGGACCTGACGGAGGTGGAAGATCTTGGTGCGCGGCAAGGGGCCCATGATGGCAGCGACTACATGTGGGAAAAGGCGGGTGCATGGCTCAGCGTGTGGACTCTGTGGCGGTCACTAAGCGTGACACTGGTTTCCCTAGGCCAAGAGGAAGGAAGGAGGCTGGGCAGTGCCGGGGAGAAAGGAGAGAACACGTTGGGCCAGCTCAAGGAAGGAGCAAGTGGGCCACGTGAAAAAACGGAAGCCAAGCGGAGCGAAAGAAGCGAAGCAATGCAGGAAAAGAATGGGCCGCCTAGAGTAGAACTGGGCCACAGCCAAAACCGAGGAAGGAGAGGAAGAATACATAATTTTCTATTTTTTTTCCTATTTCAAAACCACATTCAAATATGAACCAAATCAAGTTTGAATAGGGTTTTCAAATATACTTTTCAATTCAAATAAAAGTGAGCAATTTTGGTAAGTTTTCCAAAAATAAATTTTACAACCTTTTAAATCCTTTTATTTTCTAATTCTCTTTTCTTTCTTTTCTTTTTACTTCAAAGCGACTCAAACTATTTTGAATCTTGTTTCAAAACCACTCAACCAAATAAATCAAATGTAAGGGCATGTATGCTCAAACATGTTGCTACCTTATGATGAATTTTAAATTAATGAAAATATTATTTTTCCTATATTTCATGAGCACAAAAATACAGAATTAAATCATTTTAATCGTATTTTCAAAAGAGGCAAATTTTGGGGTGTTACACATCTACCCTTCATCAGATGGTGTCATCACGCTCCAATGACAATGGTAATATCCTAAGGTAAATGGTCATTATTTGAAAAAGCTTTACCTTGATTCTGCTAGGCACATAAATAAGAAACAAACATGTTCGAGTTACAACTTACTTTATCCAACCTGATTAACTAAACATGTTTAGTTCTTTACGCTTGTTTCTAGCACCACTTTCTTGATCTCATAGTCTAACCAAATGAGCTAAAAAGTTGCACACCTTATCTCTTGAAGATGATAATCATGTAAATACTCAACCAATCCTCAAACCAACTTAAGACATCGAAGTACCTTAAGCGAGGAATGAGATCACCAAGTTTGGTGTGAATTCAACCATGTTTGAGCCATTAATCACTGGCTTAAAGATAACCGGTTTAGTGCCATGAAATCTCGACATATTTCTCGCTCTTCTTTTCCTAGGATTTACACAATGGAAGCGTGTTACGCACTCTCTAATTCTCTTTATGATGGTAGCTTTCTCATTTGAGGATGGAGGCTAGGGTTTAAATCATATGCTTCCTAGGGAACAACTTCAACCATTGATGTAGGCACCACTCACGATGCACAAGCATTGGACTAGTGGGCTATTTTTGGAGGGCACAATGCATACTTCACGTGGAGGGCGATCCTATAGGATAAGGGACCGTTCCAACTACTTATACATACTTCCTCCAATAGGGTGTTGAACAAATCCTTTGATAGCACCATATACATAATGATGCTAACCAAGACTAAAGACATGCTTTATCTAGCTCTTTACTTAGCTAATACAGTATCTTGCACTACACATGTGATTGTCCAAGATGGAATTGACTTGATGACGTAGGGCTTGGAGAAGAAAGCAGTACTGGCATCGATGACTGGCTTTGCTATTTCTTTGCTTAGCATTGTTCCGTGAGACCTAGCCTTTGGAGCTACCAAAGAATTGTTACCTAGCTAGAGATTAACCCTCCTTCTGGTAACTAATTAGTTGTATCTCAACATTTAAAAGCTCCAAAACTTCCTTTTTGACGGCAACGATTGTATTTGATGTGCAAATGAGAGCGATTACCATGGAAGTCGTGATAAAGGGTGACACCGAAAAGGTTAGTTTTTGTCTGCATGATCCTTATGCACCTAAAGATTGAGAACTTGGATAGGATGCTCATGAGTACTAGGTGACCTATTATAGCACATAATATCTCCATCCATTATCACTCAACTATTAAATTGTCCAACGTTACATGTTGTGTACCTTTCTGATCCAATGGGGATGACATAAGTTGCTCACTAGATGACCGACGTCATTACAGGGACAGTCAAGTAGAGTCACTTGTCTACCATCTCTTGCAGTCTGTTAATGTTTATGTCAGTGACCTGTTCTTCAAAGGTTATCCTCTTTGCAACATCAAAAGGAAACTCTACTACTTTGGGTCTGATATAAGGATCTTTCGAGTAGATATGGAGAGATAACCAAAGAAGTGCTCATGTGAAAACAACACATTGGTGCAGATTACGCAATGGATCATGACTAGAAACCTCGATACCGGTCGCGTGCCAAGCAACATAACCATGTGTGTGCACCCTGAGGGCTCTCGGTTTCATCACGACACCATAGATTGCTAATCATGGCACCATTACTGAACATACAACCCACAAGAATTCCCACGCGGCACAATTTGGTTGCATAGGAGCAAGCACCATGCGAAGGAGGAATAGCAAGCAAAGGTAGTCACAAGGTTAGGAGTCAACAAGGAGGTGATCTAAAGATCAAAACACAGCGCAAGAGAACATAGCCTAATTGTCGAAGACAACTGAGCAGGGGACTCTTGCTTAATTTCCATATACGCCTTGTGTCCACCAAGGTGATTACCAGGTAAAGATTAACATGAGATTTGGTCTTGCCGAGTAGCAACATGAGATCAAGACTGATAAACATCCAGAGACTTGAAAGGGTTGGAGGCAAAATAAACGAGATTCAAGGGACAGAGCCAATGCACTGACTAGGGATTTAGTTGATAAAGCAAGGAGATGATCTATGAGGAAAAGGTTCTGAAGCCAGGGTAGATAGCGATTAGCGTTGCACCAGGTCATTTGTAGGAGAAGGAGCAATGAAGTCCGACAAGGATTTTTGAGCAAGGTCCTCCCACACAGGAGCAGGATAACCATGACACATGCAAGCATTCAAGGGAACTAAGCTTGGGCTTAAGGTCAAGCAAAGTCATGGATATAGGTCTTGGTAGTGCAACATTCAAGGGCTAACAACCACGTGTATAGGCTCAGGCTCCTAAGAGAGAACTTAATTGGAGATGACAACCATGAGATTATCAAAACTTGATCTTTGTTCTAGGATAGCGCTCTTCAAAACTCATATGCTTACCGAGGGATAAAAGGGTGACAACTATGACACTACCTAGATAACAAGCATCCACACATACATCATGGTCTTAAGCAAGCATGTCGAAATACATAATCCAATTAGCTTAAGCGACTATTACTAAGCACAAAGCTCATACATAACAAGTAGTCACCTCTGACAACACCACTACACATATCGTGCAAAACATGGTGGTGAGGTACTATTATCTTTATTTCCTTTTCTTTGAGTAGGTGGATATCTCTACAAAATAAGTTTTACTTACATTTAGCAATTTAGTTTTCAACAGGGTGAAGTTTTTACTAACTATTAACTTGTCATCTAATTCCTTTGGAAGCAAACATACAAGGCAAAGCTAATCACACACTATCTTCAAGCATAGCTATTCAAGCGGCATGGAACAAGGTATTTTGCCTAGCTTCACATAGGGAAGATAGTAACATCACATTGATCACAAGTTACTTAGTATTAGAACAAAGTGAGGGATGCATATTTATGCACAAGCACAATCATGATGCATGACCGTCCTATTCATCCTAACAAAATTGCCAGCCTAAGGTGGCAATCATGTTCTATGTCGGTGGCATAACACGTACTCTCTCAATATATAGCTAGTCGTCAGCTACATTCAATCTATGCATTCATGGTTAGCGTACCTGCAGAAGGATTTCATTTCAGTCCAACCCTACAATTATATATGAAGAAATGAAAGTCTAGGCTCTAGGTTGCAAGCTCAATACTTCCATATATATATATACCCACATATATATACTTCCGTATCAAAGCTACCAGAAAGTAAATACGTCTATACATACATATAGAATATGCACATATATAGCCATACCAAAGCTAACCCACAATTAAATACTTTCATATATATATAAGATATATATACTTAAGTATCCAAACTACCTCTCCCCTTTGACTGCACACCCACATCTTGCGGTTATGCCACTCACCATCTTACCTGGGCGTAGAGGTATATTGATCCATACATTACCATTTAAGCGAATGGCACCCACACAATAGCACGCCGTATGGACGACGAAATAAAAATTGCAAGAAGTAAACCCCCCATAGTTAGTGTTAGTTTACTTATTGCCACCTAGTAGTCCTTAATTGGGCATAAAGGAGGATGTCGCTAGCATAGTGTTGCAAATTAGTTTTGACAAATTTGCCTATAGCTAAAGTTTTAGTCAAAATAGGCTTTTTAAAACCAAAACTTTGTTCTTAAAACTATCTACATGATAGTATTATGCTTAATCTTGCTCTGAAGCCAGCTGTGATAGAACCGCCCAATTTATACAAGATCAAGTACGGCTATCCCCGTTTAGCACGTTGACGCGCGCATACTTTCACTTATATAAACCCGGTAGTCCGTCGAGTGTCACGAAGGACCTTGATAAATCAACATCATAACCAAGATCGAGGGATTAAGCAAATACACATCACATACATAGAGTTGCAGCGGATATAATATTACAAATGGGTTCACAAATAATAGTACAAGTTTAGATTTCAAAACCGATTAGTGAAAACAACATAGCTTTCAAATGATTACATTAATATAAGTTCCAAATACATTGCTAGCATAAGTGACATCCTCTGATAAAAGCATATAGATGAGAAAAAATATAGAGTCACTAAGCCCACCGGTGGTTAGCTACCATCTTCAAACGGGCGAGAACTTCACACGCAACATGGTGGGATAAACCACGAGTACTTGAATGTACTCAGCTAGACTTACCCGTCATAAATCAGAAATAAAGTGACACCAAAGAGTATGCAAGGCTTTATAGGTGGAGCTCGCTTGACAAAATTTTGCATAAAAGCCACTAGTTGAGCTATACATTTTACAATTCAGTAACCAAGTTAATTATAGCTATTCATCTCAAGATTAGCAACTTCTTTTTGTGCCAAACATGCGGAGTATCATTTAGTAAGTGTGAGGCAATAGTAACCTTAGCGGTGTAGTAATGTGAGTATCATCATCATAACCATCAAGTTTCCATTAAGTTACTCTACATTGCTGCTGCTCAGTCAAGTTCTCACTATCCGGGAGAGACAGCGATTCGAATCGATTCCTACCCAGCTGGGGAATTATTCCTAACACAAACCTAGACATACCTACGCCAAGGTAGTCTTAGGTCACCTTTGGTACAACTCAGGAACTAAATTCATGGGCCCGAGCAGTGCCGCACTCTCAAGGAATCCACTCTGCTAGGATGTCAATCTACCATCGGACTTACGCCAATGGCTCCCCGCACATCCTTACTACCACCAGAGTGCGCACTTTCACTTCCTGGCTTCTGGCCTGAGTTGAGCTACTCGACTTTGCGGTCAGAACGAGTTATCCGGCCAACTAAGTGATAGGCATGCGTTCAACATGACATGAGGATGTACAACGAATCGGTCCTTAACCAACACGGACGTGGATAGATAGGCACCCAAGACCTCCATGACTTGTTGCTTCTCTATCACAATCCCATCTGGTCTCCTTTTTATTCATCAACACATGGTTGTTTCCACGATAGCAAATATAGCCAACCGTGCTTTGGTATCCACCTATATCTCGTAGGTGATAGGAAATCACCCGACTTCTACCAGTCTCAGCATCACTAAGCATACATTCGATCCTAGACCTACATAGAGTTCAAGGTATACTTCTAGACAAGGTAGTTCTATGCATCAAGTGGTTCCATTCAACTCTTATAACCTAATGCATCAAACATAAAGAACTCAAGTGATATTTATAAAAACATAAGAGGCTTAGAATGCTCTGGGGCATGCCTGGGATCCAACACTAGGTCAGTGTTTGTTAGATGACACTCACTTGGCGAGTATCTCCCATTCAGGCATGTACTCTAGGGGTCCTTTCATCTTTAGGATAGGTCCACCAACACCATCTTCTGGTTCGATTCCATCATCACGTCCTTCATGTGATCCATCTAGCGTACCTAGATGAGATGCAATAATGCAAGTGCATGAATATGAAGAAGAATGGTCACATCATATTGATTTAAACAGTAGAAACAAGTCTTTCAACTAAGTAACTAGGGCTACATAATTTAGAGCATGCACCAAGACAACATCAAGAATGGACAATCAAAAGTGCATACATAGAATTTGGATGGTGTAGCAACTGCGATCATTTGTTTTAACCATAACTAGAGATATAAGCATCCAACAAGGGTCACCCTAGACTTTTTGTAAATATAATGAAATTTTCTAAAACTTTGTTATTCATTCCAAAAGCTAATTCACAGAGTTAACATGATCAAATATGCCAATATCTAGAAGTGCATACCGATAAGGATGAGAAAACTAACATGAACTTGAAATACATAAATGGAGTTCTAATCATTCAACAAGCATGATCCTTAACTTTATAGAAATCTTATTAAGTTATATACAACTTTATTATTATCATCTTTAGGTGATTCAACAGTTATTTGGTCTTAAACACATAAAGCAACAATTCTGTCCAAAACATGGACAGAATCTGACATGCAACTTCAGACAGCAATAAGTTGAGTTCTATCTATCACAACAAGGTGGTTCTAGAATTTTTTGAAAGCTTAGCAAACCATGCACAACTTTTTTATAAACACCATAAGCTAATTCCAAAGTTAACCAAGTCAAACATCACAAGGAAGACATCTCTGTCCAGATTAGGATAGAATCTGTCACTCTACTTCACAAGCTCATAACTAGAGATTTAGACCACCAAAAGCGGTGATATTTAACAATTTAGAAAGCTCATGAAAAACAATACACTTCTTCTATTATCTCCAAGACATGATTCAAAGCTTAGTTAGGTCAAACAACACAATCATTTAGATCTATACAGAGAGCATGCAAAACCTGATAGGGAAATTATAAAATCTATAGCTCCTAACTTATCAAGCCTATGGTCATGAAAATTTAACACAAGCTATATTATGAAGTTACCTACAACTTTGGTATTTACCATATTCATAGGAAACATCATTTGCATCACGAAACTAATTGCACAACTAAAACTGTACATGTAGCCATTTCAGAATATAACCATTTGATGTTTCACTTGTTTTGCTAACAAAGAGCATACACACATGAGCCATTCAAAAAATTTCAACCACCACTAATAAACTTAGTACCACATTATTGAAACATCAAGCACTCAAAACATCACCAATTACATTTTCAAGCTTCATCTACATTTATGCTTCTATTACCCCTTTCTCCTAATAATCCTATAAATATATTTTAGTGATATATGAGAACAACTAGTTTGGGGCTGAGATTTTTATGAGAGAAATATGGTGACCAAAGATGATTACTGTGCAAATTTCACATGCTCAGGTTTTGTAATTTAATTACTACAAAAAGGACAAATTGCAATTGCAAGAAATCATGGGAGAGCAAGATAAATATGAAATTCAATATTTTTTGCAAATGCATGGTCATATTATGCATCAACATGACACAATAACATCACACCAAGGTAATGGAACAACATTCTCCATTTTTACCTCATCATAAAAATTATAACTTATTTAAAACCATTTAAAGCTATTTATCAAACCCTAAAAAAGATAAATCAATAATTCCTTCATACTACATCCAATGGCCCTGAAATTTATACTGCAGTATACACATGGCATTAGTAGACTACCATAAAAATTTCACATTTATTTCAGCAAAACAACTGTAGTTATGAAAAAGAAAAGACATAACTAGTATTAAAAACCTAACTGCATAAATTGATTTTTACAGCAAAAAATTTAAACTAAAGCATTCCATATTATAGATCCATTACATAGATAATTTCACAAGAATTCCAAAAAGTCTACATTTGTTATTTTACAATTTTCTACCAATTATTACGATTTTCCAAAGTTCAGCACAAAAATCTGCAAAAGAAATGATTAAACCGAAAAAGGAAAATACTTTTGCATTGGGAACCCTGGAGATCTCAGAAACCAACCAAGCCCATACATGTAAATATATGTGTCTGACATTTATGCAAAATGAACACATGAAAAAGCTTCTATTTACGATTCACCCCTCTTCTTCTTTCTCTCGCACGCAGGCCCTTGTGGGGATCGGACAGGCCATGCCGGTAAGGTTGCCGTTGGCGGTGGGGAAGAGGTGCGGGAGCATGTTGGAGGCTAGCCGCACCTACACATGGCCCACTCTCGGCCAGCCATAGCTGGCTCTAGCACAGCCATGCGCGCTACCGCCATGATCATGACGTGACCTACTATAGGTCGGCTCAGCCCTTCTGCTGCGGCTAGGGAGCGGTGTGCCATGGTGGAGGATGGAGAAGGGAGGCGGTGGGGTGGAAGCGAGCTGCAAGGCATGGCACAATAGAGGGGGCAAGGCGGTGGTTGGGAGGAGCTGCCCGCTTAGCAATGGCGGCCATGGCCATGGCGCCCACAGCAATGAGCGGAGGAGGAGGAGGCGTCTGTGAGAGGGAGAAGGAGGAGTGGGGAGGCTCGGGCGTATGCTTTGGAGTAGCAGGGGCATGCGGCAAGGCGGTCGCAAGGACATGTGGAGTGGATAGGAAGAGCCATGGTGGGGCGAGCTCCGCATGGGATGCCCGCGCTCCCCCCCTTAGAGGCATATTCACTTGAGCATCTAGTGGGCGACGATCACGCCACTTTGGAGCCAAGTTTTGGGCATCTTGAGGCATATTCTGGGTGGGTGATTAAAGCAAAGTTGTAGCTCTCTTGATGGTCTACAAATTTGATTATGGGGTCACAACAATTAGGGCTTTGAAACATTGGTTAATTAGCGTCCAATTTGCAAGTGTCAGCGTGTTGGCGCTAATGAATCAAATCCAAAAATCGATGGTCAAGACAAGGTCAAACGAGTGCCATCTTTTTGTACACTCTCCTTCAGTACATTGCCTCAAACTTTTATCTTTGGACTAAATTGAGTTGCTTAACAAATTTGGAGAACACGGAATGCCAACATGTCAATGTTAGTTAAGTGACAAAGTAAACTTTTGCTGTTTTGGAAACTATTTTTGAAGATCCAAATGAACTCCAAATTTGATGAGACTTGATTGATTATTTTCGTCGTGAAAGGTACTTCAACTCATCTTAAGGAATCCAATTTAGCTACCACATGAATTTGGATGATAAAATGTCTCAAAGAAGTTAATTTACTGCTGTCACTTCAGGGACTTACAAAAATTTATCGGGAGCCTAAGACAACAGTTGATTCAATCTTTAAGCCTCTGTTTGACTTAGTTCAAAGCTGATCTGGCTCTTGGTCCAAAAACAAAGTTTGATCTGTACACTTTTATTTAAGGTGCAACCCAGGTCAAAATAGCATCACGGTAAAGCTTAAATTAGAGTTTTAGACCGATTGAGGCATTTTCTTGATTTCTGCTTAACACGAACCCTTCATGACTTTTGTTGTAGAGTTCAATTAGAGTCGTTTGGGAAAGGTATCAAGGTTTGGTAGACATCTCATATTCTCATTTACTTAATAAAGCAATCCAAGAAAGATTATAACTTATCGTTCCATGTGGCTTCTTGATTCCAAACTTAATGAAACTTTTCCACTAGTCAAGATGGATGCATGTTGATGTAATGTACATCAAATAAGCATGTTTAACATTACTCTTGCATAATCTTTACAAGGGTACACATGTAAGTAAAGGTGTGTTGTCCAAGTTTAAGTTGGAGCTCACTCTTGTAGATTTGATCTTGACACCTTCATCACCACTTAACATGTCATGTTTGAGCTCAAACCCATTGCTTATCTAGTGACAAACACCTGGGGTGTTACAAAGGCTGAGTCATAGTTTATGCCTCATGTCAGCTGAAGAAGCATGAAGTCAATTACCCAACTCATGACTTGGAATTAGCAGCTGTTGTCCATGCATTAAAAATTTGGAGACACAATTTGCTTGGCAATGTGTGTCAAATCTACATAGATCATAAGAGTCTTAAGTATATCTTCACTCAACCCAAACCAAATATGAGATAGAGAAGATGGCTTGAATTGACCAAAGATTATAATTTAGAAGTACATTATCATCCTAGCAAAGCGAATGTTGTTGCAGACGCTTTGAGCAGAAAGTCCCATTGCAATTCTCTGTTAGAGGATGGCTTCAATTTATTATATCCTGCTGTGCTGCACAATATTATGATTAGTTGTTCTCTTGAGAGCAAGATAATCGAGCTTTAGAAGATCGATCCAGGTGTGTTCCACATCAAAAGAAAGATGAAAGAGCAAGAGACTAAGCATTTCAGGATCGATGAGAACGGTATTCTATGGTTTAAAGATAGACTAGTGGTGCCAAAGGAAAAGGAACTTAGAAACTAGATCTTAGGAGAGGCTCACTTTTCTAAACTATCCATTCATCTGGGTAGTAGCAAAATGTATCAAGACTTGAAGAACCATTTTTGGTGGACCAAAATGAAGAAGGAGATTGCAGCCTATGTTGCTAAATGTGATAGTTGTTGCCGAGTTAAGGCTGTTCATTTGAAAGCTGCTAGACTGCTTCAACCACTATCCGTTCCAGGTTGGAAGTGGGAAGAAGTTAGCATGGATTTTATTGTTGGACTTCCTCCTACTCAAAAGAATTATGATTCCATATGGGTGATTGTGGATCACCTAACCAAGTCTGCACATTTCATTCTAGCCAGAACCAACTATCGATCGCATGAGTATGCTGAGTTGTATATATCCCACATAGTACGTCTACATGGTGTGCCAAGAACCATTGTATCTAATAGAGGGCCTCAGTTCACTGCTCGTTTTTGGGAACATTTGCACAAGATGTTAGGCACCAACTTAGTCAAAAGTTCTGCCTATCACCCTTAGACCTCTGGGCAAACTGAATGTGTAAATCAAATATTAGAAGACATGTTGAGAGCTTGTGTCATCTCTTCAAAAGGTTCATGGGAAAAATGGTTACCTTTAGCTGAGTTTTCCTACAACAATAGTTATTAAGAGAGTATTAAGATGGCTCCTTTTGAAGCTTTGTATGGCCATAAATGTAGAACTGCTTTGAATTAGGTTGAACCCGGAGAAAGGAGATACTATGGTATTGATTTCATCAAAGAGACTGAAGAGCAGGTACATATCATTCAACAACATATAGAAGCCGCTCAATGAAGGCAAAATAGCTATGCAGACAAGAGAAGAAGACCCATTGAATTTGAAGTAGGTGATTATGTATACCTAAAAGTGTCACCAATGAAAAGGGTAAAATGGTTTGGGGTAAAAAGAAAGCTTGTAGCCAGATATGTAGGTCCATATCTAATCATTGAGAAAAGCAGAAGAGTAGCCTACAAGATCCAGTTACCTCTAGAAATGAGGGCTATCTTCAATGTTTTTCATGTATCCCAATTAAAGAAATGTTTATGTGTTCTAGAAGAAAGAGTGAAGGTTAGAGATATCAAGTTAGAATCGGATCTAGCATACGAAGAGAAGCCGGTACAAATTATGGATAGCAAGGATAGAGTAACTCGAAACCGTGTGATCAAATTTCATAAAGTGATGTGGAATAATCATAGTGAGCAAGATGCTATGTGGGAAAGGGAAGATTATTTACGAGAGGTTTATCCCTACTTTTTACTAAAAAAATGGTAGGTCTTTCTAATCTCGGGGCAAGATTTCTATAACGGGAGGGCTGTAACATCCTAGGTGTTAAGCATGCATTTAGCTTTGGCATAGCATGAGCGCAAGCATCATTGATCATTCATGAGCATGAGCATCTCAAATTTTTATCTCTATGATTGCTTATATCACATGTGTTTGTCACTAAATACCTCACATATGATAGGGTTTACATGTGACAAATGTATAAAATTCTTGTGGTACCCTAGGAGTACCTTTAACATGTCTAGAATGACACATGAAACAACTTTGGTATTCATGACTTGGACCCAATTGGCCTCTAAGTCATGGTTATAGTGTAATCTACCAGTTTCAAGTTTCATGTTTGACCTAAGTGGAACTATACACTAGAGACTTTGCATGGCTATGCACCCTTAAGCAAAGTTGTAGTACTTAACTAGAGTAACAACTTTTATTTTTGGGTCAAGAGCTAATTCAGTGCTAACATGGTCTAATAGGGATCACAAGAATCAACAAAATACCGTTTTCAACAAAACACCCTTAAGCAATGAAATGATTTTTAGTTTCAATGTACCCTACTTTGAAGCTTTGCAATTTGAAAACTATGGCGAATTAGATGTTACTCCCTAAAGCAAAGTTGGAGCTTACTTGTAGCTCTATAACTTTTAGTAATGGAGTTTTTGCTAACTCACCACGGATTAGGAGATATAGGTGGATGAATTCGCACTGTCAGTTGTTGATCACAGACCTAAACCGGCGGACGCTGCGCCATCAGTGGCTGATCATCCATAGGCCACGCACACCACATGGTGGCCGTACGTCGGCGTTGGCCTGGCCGGTCGAGCCACAGCGGAGTGAAGACTAAGGCGACCTCGCTGCTCCATTCATTTCCCACTCTCTCGCTCACGCTCGCCTTCTCTTCCTCCCGCGCATGCAGCAATGCCGCCATTGCCATCACCGTGTGCCTCCGCTATGCTCGCTAGCCATGCATGCAGCACCGCCGCCTAATCCACCTCACCCACATCTACGCTACAACATCTTCTACCACCTCGAACCACCATTATAGCCGCTCGAGCCTTAGTAAGGCCCCATTTGGCCTTGCCGCCACCGCGACATCACCGGAGTGCCGCCGCGCTTTTGCCTTGCCACGGCCAGCTTACATAGAAGCACCTCTTCTCTCTCTCTCTCTCTCATCTGGTCTTCACCGTACGTCCTAGCATCTAAACCCATCGTCGATTTAGACGCTACCGCCTTGTTGCGCCGAAACGCGTCATCGCTCTGCGCGTGATCGCCATGGGCGCCATGGCACTTGAGCTCACCGTTGTCGAGCTGGCCCATCGCCTCCATCCTCTCTCACACGCCTTAGGTTGAGTAACCATAGCCCTAGCCTCTAGCCACCGTCTAGCTAGAACTGTGGGAGCACCGCCGTGCTCTGTGCGTCGCCGCACAGACATGCACGCGGTCAGAGCTCATCGCCGCCTTGTCGGAACCCTAACCCACCCTAGCTAGTTTTGTTAGGTTACTGTGAAGTCGTGATGTGTCTCGACTTAGCACACTGCAGCCGGAAGAACACTGGCGTACCGCCACGCTGCCTCCACCGTCCGCAATCGCCGCCGGTGAGGGTGCTGCAGTGCACCGCCGATCCAACGAGGGGTACCACTGGGTGCGGGTGATCATGGGGGATGCAACGGTGAAGACGCTAAAGCCGGAGACCTCGCCGTCGATGAGCTATCGCTGGTCAAATGCCGTCCCCTATTCTGTTTCGCTAACGGGTGGGTCCCGATGACCGCGGGCCCCATCTGTCAGTCTGTGTGTTTGCTTTTAATTTCTTATTTATTTTCACAGATTTAAATACCAACTTCAAAAATTCATATCTAGAGCTAGGAGTGTCCAAATTGTGTGACCAAAGTTTGTTGGATTCCTTATGAAGTGTAGTATTTGATTAAAATATGAAATGCACTGTTTTTGGTATTTTTATGGTAGAATAAAATGGAGTTAGATAAATGCTTTTTAAATATTTTGCTGATAAAATATTTTGGTAAAATGCATAACTTGAGCTAGGAAAGTGATAAAATTGTGATTCCAATTTTGCTGATCTTGTGTTGACATGCTCTAGCTATGAAAAATAGTAAACCTACAGTAAGCATGCTTGGAATATGGTCTTCCTATTTAATCTAAAATAATTTCTAGTTTCTAGTGAAAATAAATAAAGTAAAAATACATAACTAATGATCATGAAATTTTTTACATAGTGTTATGGTACTAGAATACATGTAAAAAAAATATAAAATCTGTTGTTTGACACTCTTCACTAGGCTAAACTATTTTTGCTAAAATGAGCCTATGCAACTTGTCATTTTTGTATAGATGGATATACTTATCCAAATGGAATGAAATTTGTTTAGTAGACTTTTGGGAACATAAGTAGGCTACTGTAATTTTCTCAGAATTTATTATGCACTTTTGATATATTTTCCATATTTCACCTTAGTGTCCAAATAAATTAATAAATGCATTTAAATAGTTTATTTGGGCTAGACCATCATGTTTTCTAGAGTGTGTATGATTCCTATGAATTGTTGGTACCATTGGTTGTGCCCAAATTTTATCGCTTGTATGCAGTGAAATATTAATTGCTCTATAATTCAATTTTAGTGACTGTTGGGACAATTTTGGTTGTGAAGTAAATTGCATTGGTAAAACGATGTTTGTTGTGAATATTGTCAATAACAAAGTTATAGATAACTTACTTATCTTGCTTGTGTAAAATTTTCATGGCAATAGGCTAAATAATTTGAGAGTTATAGCTGTTAGAAGTTGGTCTCCAAAAATGCTTATTCTTTGGAAATTTCTGGACAGACATGGAAAGTTTACCTATTTTGACTAGTATAATAGTTGAATCACCATTTGATTATTAAATGGAAGTTGTAGGAAATTTTATAAGCTTTCCAGAAAGTCTGATATCATAGTATTTGGTTGAGTCAAACTCTGGATATAGCCAAAATAATTAGCTGCTGTTTACAGCAGGAAATGACTAAGTCAAATGTAGTTGTTTATATTTATGTTATGCTGGTGTAGATGCTTAGGCTAATTGAGATTAGTTGTTAGCTGTAGGTTCTAGGCCTCTTATAGATGATGAACAACTTTACCTTAGGTTGCTAGAACTTGGTGAGTGTATATTTCTTGTATCATAGAAGAGATATGCACCTACTCAGTAAAGATCAACTAGAAGAAAGTTATACATTGACTTGGTCAATGAGTGTTAGACTCATCATACCTCCTGCGGATAACCATGCTCATGCATACACAATTTATCATATCATCTCATCTCTTATGCATTCATGGTATTCATTTGTGCATATGCATGCACTAGGTTCCGCGAAAGGAGTGATGCTCCTCGAGTTCGAACCCGAGCATCGGGAGGAGCAAAGTGAGCAACCGAGAGCGGGAAGTTTAGGCAAAAGGAGGAGTCAATGTAGAAGATCTCCCTAAGTGTCTTGACCACCAACCTTCCTCATTCTTGAAAGGCAAGCCCCAGAGCATTAT
This sequence comes from Miscanthus lutarioriparius, assembly GCA_904845875.1. Taxonomy (NCBI): domain Eukaryota; kingdom Viridiplantae; phylum Streptophyta; class Magnoliopsida; order Poales; family Poaceae; genus Miscanthus; species Miscanthus lutarioriparius. The sequence continues at coordinate 73,653,848 of CAJGYO010000005.1, read as the reverse complement.
AAGCCTCCTATGTTTTTACAAATATCACTTGCGTCCTTTATGTTTGATGCATTTGGTTATAAGAGTTGATTGGAACCACTTGTTGCATATATTATCCTTGTCCAGATAAATATATCTTGAATCCTTAGCAGGTCCAGGATCAAATATATGCTTCGCCTTACTTAGTCCGATAGAAGTTAGGTGATTTCCTATCACCTAAAACATATAGGTAGATAACTGATCACGGTTGGCTATAATTGCTATCGTGGAAATAACCATGTGTTGATGAATAAAAAGGAGACCGGGCGGGATTGTGATAGAGAAGCAGATTAGTAGAATTTCTGAGGGTGCGGCGCTGATCGGACCTGCGAAGTTGGTTCCTGAGTTGTACCAAAGGTGACCCGATACGACCCCAACAGGGGAAGTATGTGTTTGTGTTAGGAATAATTCCCAAGTTGGGTATGACTGAGCAGTGGCAACATAGAGTAACTTAATGGATACTTGATGGTTATGATGATGCTCGAATTATTCGTATAACCGGATATGGTTACTAATGCTTGTTAGTTTAATCAAGTGATTGCCTTAGTGCAGGTGCTAATCTAGAGATGCTTAATTGAATAGGTATTCAAATTGATGCTAGAGATACTAAATCTCAAAGTTATGTTACTTAAGCCTTTATGCAAAATGTTGTCAAGCTAACTCCACCGATAAAGCCTTGCATACTCCTTGGTGTCATATTTTTTCTAGTTTTTTATGGATAAGTCTAGCTGTGTACATACTCATACTCAGGGTTTATTACCTCTTGTTGTAGATGACATGATGTATCATAGGTATTATAAGAACTACCTACATCCCATCATGGATGAGGACTAAACCATGGGGCATGGTACTCCTGAGTTATCACCTCTATTCTGCTTTTGCTAGAAATGACCGTGGTACTGGCATGTATTTGAACTAAGAGAGATGCTGATGTCAAACTACTTTGCTTCTGCTATTTGAACTTGGTTTGTAATAACTATGTGAACTCCGATGTATGAGAGGTACTTGTGAACTATTTGCAAACTATGATGTAACATGTGATTGGTTGTGTTGAATCATGTACGATCTTGGTTTGTATGTTGGTTTGTTTGAGAAACTTCATGATTTCATCGGACTACTGGGTTTATATGGGCTCAAGTATGACGGTTTGATCGCTTCGGTGATTGCTATTGTACTTGTGCTCTTATAAATTAGATAGTTCTGTTACATCATATTTCCCTTCTCCTGTTTCCATTTCATTTCATTGTAGCTCTCTCTCTCTCCCAATCCTTCAACAAATCGATTCTCCCAGCCACATGACGGTGCGGCCGCCCTAGATGGGGCATCGTCGAGGGTCTTAAGGCTGGCCCATTGGGCTTCAAGGCCACCCAAAGCACCTAAAGTGTGAGGGACATCCACGGGGGGGGGGGGGCACAAGCGGCCTTAGCTGGGTGCTTAGAAGTGGAATAGGCCACTCATCGAATGATGTCCGAGTACCAACCTCGAGCCGCTTGTGGTGACCCACCAAGGGAGGAAGCGAGCCCCCGAGCACCAAACGATGAGCTTGGGAACTATATGAGTGGCTCAGTCGGGAAGCCGAGGATCACCCCTCTAGGGAACATGAGCAAGGCACAGAATGACCGTAAACTTGGGGTTCTCACAGACTTACCCGCTAGTAGCACGGGCATAGAAATTTTGGCCACCGAGGCCATTGTCATAATTATAACACCCTAGGTGTTAGGCTTGCACTTTTGCACTTGCATTTCATGAGCCTAAGCATCATTCATTCATGTATGAGCATAAGCATATGAAGCTCATCTCAATCACCTTACTTTTGTACATGTGATGATAGCTATATGCATGTATATGCTTGCCATTATGTGTGACCAATGTATGAAATCCTAGTGGGACCTTAGGGGTACCTTAAACATGTTTAGAATATCACATGGAACAACTTTGGTATTCATGACTTGGACCAATTTGGCCTCTAAGTCATGGTTATAGTGTAAGTTACCATTTTCAAGTTGTATGTTTGACCTAAGTTGAACTATAGTATAGACTATTTGCATGGTAGTGCACCCTTAAGCAAAGTTGTAGTACTAGACTAGATTAACAACTTTTATTTTTGGCTCAAGAGCTAATTCGGTGTCTAACATGGTCAAATAGGGCTCACAAGAATCAACAAAATACTATTTTCAAACATAGTCATAAACCGATTTTCAGTTTCAAGTGACATAATTCGAAGCTTTGCAATTTGAAAACCATGACGAATTAGATGTTACTCCCTAAAACAAAGTTGGAGTTTACATGTAGCTCTACAACTTTTAGTAATGGAATTTTTGCTAACTCGCCACGGATTAGGAGATAGAGGTGGAAGAAATCACGCGGTCACTCACTGATCACGGGTCTGAACCGATGAACGTCGTGCCGTCAGTGGCCGACCGGCCACAGGCTACGCGCGCCACATGGTGGCCATATGCAGGTGTTGGCCTGGCCGGTCGGGCAGCAGCATAGTTAAGGGTGAGGCAACATCGCTCCTCCATTCAGTTCCCACTCTCTTGCCTCGCTTGCCTTCCCTCTCGCCCGCCAAGCTGCAGCGCCACCGTCGCCATCGCCACCGTGAGTTCGCCATGCTCACTCGCTGCCACCGTAGCACCATTGTCCAATTGCTCGTGCTAATAGTTTCGCCTTGCTCAGCTCTACCACCTTGAACCACCATTGTAACCGCTCGAGCCCGGGTGAGGCCATATTCCAAGTCGCTGTGCCCGCCATGGCCGCAGTGTGGCGCCGAGCACGAGCTCACCTCAGCAAGCCACGATACGTGCACCTCTGCTCCTTCTCAAGCTCATCTAGTCTTCATCGTAGGTCCTAGGATCTAAATCCACCATCCCTTTTAGACGCTACTGCCTGGTTGCACAGGAACGCGTCGCCGCTCTCGCCATGGTCGCCATGGCCGCCGTGGCACTCAAGCTCGCCGTTGCTGAGCTAGCCCATCGCCTCCATCCTATATCGCACGCCTTAAGTTGAGTAACCATAGACCTAGCAGGTGGCATGACGGAGACCCGCCTCTCACCGCCATCTATCCGGAACGCCGAGAGCACCACCGTGCCCTATGCGCCGCCGCAGCAGCATGGACGCGGTCAGAGCTCGCCGCCGCCTCACCGGAACCCTAACCACCCTAGCTAGATTCGTTAGGTTATCATGAAGCCATGATGTGCCTCATCTGAGGACACCATGGCCAGAGAACGCCGGCATACCACCGTGCCACCTCCGCTGTCCGCCATTGCCACCGGCAAGGGTGCTCCAGTGCACCGCCGGTCCAACGAGGGGTACCACTAGGGGCGGGGGAGTGCGGGGAGTGCAACCGTGATGACGCTACCGCCAGAAACCTCACCGTCAATGAGTTATCGTTGGTCAAACATCATCCTCAATTCTAGTTCGCTGATGGGTGGGTCCCGTTGACCGTGGGCCCGATATGTCAGTCTATGAGTTTGTTTTGATTTTCTTATTTTTTCATAGATTTGAATACAATTTGAAAATTTCATATCTAGCGCTAGCCGTGTCCAAATTGAGTGAACCAAATTTTGTTGGATTCCTCATAAAGTGTAGTATTTTATAAAAATATGAAATGCACTATTTCTTATATTTTTCTAGGATAATAAAATGGAGATAGATAAATGCTTTTTAAATATTTTCAATCTTGTAAAATGTATAACTTGAGATCGGAAAGTGATAAAAATGTGATTCCAATTTTGTTGATCTTGTATTGACATGCTCTAGCTAAGAAAAATATTAAAACTATAGTAAGCATGCTTGGAATATGGTCTTCCTATTTAATCTTAAATAATTGCTAGTTTCTAGTGAAAATAAATGAGGTAAAAATACATAACTAATGATCATGCAAATTTTTACATAGTGTTATGGTACTAGGATGCATGTAACAAAAATATGAAATCTATTGTTTCGCACTTTTCATGAGGCTAAACTATTTTTACTAAAATGAGCCTATGCTACTTGTCATTTTTGTAGAGGAGGTTATATTAATCCAAATGGCATGAAATTTGTACAGTAGACTTCTAGGAGCATAAGTAGGCTACTGTAATTTTATTAGAATTTATGGTGCAACTTTATTATATTTTCCTTATTTCACCTTAGTGTCCAAATAAATTAATAAATGCATTTAAATAATTTACTTGGGCTTGACCATCATGTTTTCTAGAGTGTATATGATCCCTATAAACTGTTGGTACCATTGGTTGTGCCCAAATTTGATTGCTTGTATGCAGTGAAATATTAATTGCTTCATAATTCAAGTTTAGTGACTGTTTAGATAGTTTCGGTTGTGAAGTAAATTGCATGAGTAAAACGATGTTTGCTGTGAATATTGTCAGTAACAAAGTTGTAGAAAACTTACTTATCTTGCTCATGTCAAATGTTCATGGCAATAGGCTATATGGTTTGAGAGTTATGGCTGTTAGAAGTTGGTCTCCAGAAATGCATATTCTATGCTAATTTCTCGATAAACCTGCGAAGTTTACCTATTTTGACTAGGATCATGGTCGAATCACCTTTTGGTGATTAAATCAAAGTTGTAGGAAGTTTTATAAGCTTTCCATAAAGTCCATGATCATAGTATTTGGTGGAGTAGAACTCCGGATATAACCAAATTAATTAGTTGCTGTTTACAACAGGAAATGACTAAGTCATTTGTAGTTGTTTGTCTTATGTGATGCTTGTGTAGATGCTTAGGCTAATTGAGATTAGTTGTTAGCTATAGGTTCTAGGCCTCTTACTGATGCTGAACAACTTTACCTTAGGTTGCTAGAACTTGGTACGTGTATGTTTCTTGTATTATGGGAGACATATGCACCTACTCAGTAAAAATCAACTAGCAGAAAGTTATACATCTACTTGGTCAACGAGTGTTAAACTTATCATACACCTTATGGATAACCATGCTCATGCATACACAATTTATCATTTCATCTCATCTCTTATGCATTCATGGTACTCATTTGTGCATATGCATGCAATAGGTTCCCCAGAAGGAGTGACGCTTCTCGAGTTCGAACCTGAGCATCAAGAGAAGCAGCAGGCAGCCTAAGAGCAGGAAGTTCAGGCAGAAGGAGGTGTCAACGTAGAAGATCTCCCTGAGTGTCCTGACCACCAACCTTCCTCATTCTTAAAAGGCAAGCCCCTGAGCATTATAAGCCTCCTATGTTTTTACAATTGTCACTTGCGTCCTTTATGTTTGATGCCTTAGGTTATAAGAGTTGATTGGAACCACTTGCTACATATATTATCCTTGTCTAGATAAATATATCTTGAATCCTTGGTAGGTCCAGGATCGAATATATGCTTAGCCTTGCTTAGTACGGTATAAGTCAGGTGATTTCCTGTCACCTGAAACATATAAGTAGATAACTCCTCATGGTTGGCTATAATTGCTATCGTGTAAATAACTATGTGTTGATGAATAAAAAGAAGACCAGGTGGGATTGTGATAGAGAAGCATAAGGCATGGAGGTCTTGGTGCCTATCTATCCCCATCTGTCAGTTAAGGACCGATTCACTGTACCTCCTCATGTCATGATGAATGTATGCCTACCACTTAGTCAGCCGGATAAGTCGTTCCAACCGTGAAGCCGAGTAGCTCAATTCAGGCCAGGCCCCAGTAAGTGAAAGTGCGCACACTGGAGGCAGTAAGGATGTGTGGAGAGCCAATGGCATAAGTCCAAGGGTGGGTTCGAGTCCTGATCTTCCTGGCAGATTGGTAGAATCTCTGAGGGTGCGGCGCTGATTGGACCCGCCAAGTTGGTTCCTGAGTTTGTGTTAGGAATAATTTCCTAGCTGGGTAGGAATCGATTCGAATCCCTATCTCTCCTGGATAGTGAGAACTTCACTGAGCAGCGGCAACGTAGAGTAACTTCATGGAAACATGATGGTTATGTTGATGCTCAAATTATTCTTACACCGAATATATGGTTACTAATGCTTGTTAGTTTAATCAAGTGATTGCTCATGTACAGGTGCTAATCTAGAGATGCTTAATTGAATAGGTATTCAAATTAATGCTAGAAGTACTAAATCTCCAAGTTATGTTACGTAAGCTTTCATGCAAAATGTCAAGCTAACTCCACCGATAAAGCCTTGCATACTCCTTGGTGTCATATTATTTCTGGTTTATGATGGGTAAGTCTAGCTGAGTACATTCTCGTACTCAGGGTTTATTCTCTCTTGTTGCAGATGACATGATGTATCATGGGTATTATAAGAATTGCCTTCATCTTTCCGTGGATGAGGACTAAACCAAGGGGCATGGTACTCCTGAGTTATCCCCTCTACTCTGCTTTTGCTAGAATGACCGTAGCACTAACTTGTATTTGAACTAAGTGTGATGTTGATGTTAAACTACTTTGCTTCCGCTATTTAACTTGGTTTGTAATAACTATGTGAACTCCGATGTATGTGAGAAAATTATGAACTATTTGTGAATTGTGATGTAACATGTGACTGGTTAGGCTGAATCATGTACGATCTTGGTTTGTATGTTGGTTTGTTTGAGATTCCACGTGATTTCACCGGACTACCGGGTTTATATGGGCTCACGTATGATGGTTTGATCGCTTCTGCGATTGCTATTGTACTTGTGCTCTTATAAATTAGACGATTTTGTTATAGCTAGTATCGGAGCAAGGTTCAACACTAAATTGGTCATATGGGTATTTAAAACAAAGATTTTGTTTTATAAAATCAGTTTGACAACTTATAGCTATATATAGGTGTGTTAAAAGTCTGAATTTGAAATTTAGAGTATGCTAGTGGTCATATCCTTTATGCCTAGTTAAGGTATATCAGGTGGCTAATTAAGTACTAACATAGGGGTTTTTACTTTCGTTGTCCATATGGCGTGCTATTGTATGGATGCCATCCACTTGAGTGGTAATGTATGGATCGAATGCCTCTACACCAAGGTAAGAAGGTAAGTTGATAAGTGGCATGACTGTAAGATGTGAATGTGTGGTCAGGGAGAGCTAGCTTTGATACAGCTGTATATGCATGCTTGCATGTGTGTATGGTGCGTATTTAATTGTGGGTAATAAATTGTCATCGAGTAGCTTTGATATGGAAGTATATGTATGGGTATACATATATGGAAGTATTTAGTTGCAACCTAGAGACTAGATTTACATTTTTGTATATATAATTGTTGGGTTGGGCTGAAATGAAATTCTTGTGCAGGTACACTAACAGCGAAACATGTAGCCTGATTAGTTACGAATATTAAGAGAACGTATGTATGCCACTGAGTATGTCGCTAGAATTTTAAATTTTTCCTAAGACTCGTGAGGACGTACGGAATGTGCATGCATCAAGTTCACTCATGCATTTACATTTTTGCATCCCTCCCTTACTTATAATTGCTTACCCCATTCATCAAATTTCTTCTCACGTATGTTATCCTCTCACAAGAGTTGCACACTTTGCTATAGATGGCAGCATCCGGAGCCCCGCCTCGTAGTGACACGTTCCTGGCTGTGTTTGGCACTCCTACCTTGCTGTGGAGGGTGCTAAACTCAGTTGGGTACGCTGAGCCACCCCGCTACTTCTGGAGGGAAGTGGCAGCAGAGGGGCAGCCATGGTACGATGTACGGGTGACCATTCTGGCCCATATAGACAATCCATAGTGGTAGGGATGGAGTATTGAGTTAGATGTGCAGTCTCCTTGGGAAGGTGCCTAAGTGTTAGCTTTGGAGGCACCGAGTGAGATTTGTTAGGAGTTTGGTGATGAGCTTGTCAATGGTCCAGCTAGAACCTTTCCCTGGGTGGATCCGTCTATGATTTGCTTGGATGCAGCTAGGTAGCAATGCCTTTAGTATGAGAATGTGATGAATGAAGCAGAGAGAGCTCTAGTCTTTGCTATGAGCGCTATGTTCATTGTCCTGAAGATGTTCTACTCCCACCAAGACCGCTATGTCAGCTTCATGCTAGAGCTCAAGCGAGCATAGGCCGCACAATGCTAGCTGTGAGGGCATGTGCATAGGCATCGAAGGGTAGCTAAAGAGGCTTAGCAGGAAACCAATAATGCTATTCTGACTTTCGAAGCTCGCGGGTTTAGTTCGTGAATCTTGTTGCAAAAGAGATGCTGACTAGGGCTGAGTTACTGAGGATGTCCGTCTTTGAGAGGGACAAGGTCATTCGCCTTCTTTGAAACTAGTTAAATGACTAGAATCTAGACTGTATATTTTAGGCTACTAGGCGAAACCATGAGTTTGATGTTAGAGAGTAGGAACTCATACACAGATTGAGGAGCTATAGCTAGATGTTCATCGTCTCAACAACATGGTCAACCCAATTCTTCCTCCAGCTCCAGCGGTGGAAGAAGATCCCAATGTGTTGATTGCTAAGGACGATGGCATGGAGGTGGACGCCGAGGATGAGCCTGAAGATGAGGAGATCGAGTCTTTTGAGGATGACCAGGGTGATGGCGTGTCTGACATCGACAACGACCACCCCGAGGAGTAGTTTAGCTTTAGTATCTTACTAGATGAGTTAGCTCTCTCTCTCTCTTTGATCATTTATGTAATGAACTCATAATTTAGTTTGATCTCATGGTGTACCCTTTGATGTACTCTTGAAACCTTGCATGTAATCCATGTTGTGGTTGCACTTTTATTAAATGCCCGTTGTGTTGGCAATCAATTTGGCATATACGAAATGCATTACGAATGGCATTAAGTAATATAATTGGTGGTGAATGGTTGTGGAAATGAATTATTGTGCCTCTATTTTATTGTATGAATTTATAATCTCTCCAGTAAATTTAATTTGGCATAATTATATAATTCCTCTACAATTCTTCTGGCATCATCAATAATTACTTATGGTTGCAAATCTACAGATGACACGCACTCGTAGGGGAGCTGGTGGAGATGATGTGAGTGGTAGTGGTGCCCGTGGTAATGGGAATGAGGATGTCCCACCACCACTGCATCCTATGCCAGCGGAGATGATGGCCCTACTCACGGAGACCCAACGTTCCATGGGAGAAGTGTTGTGCGGTCTCACGCAGAATGCTGGCCATGGACGAGGAAGGAACCAACACCAAGGACCTGAACCTAACCATTTCAGCACTTTTAAGGACTTTCCTGACACCAAGCCTCCTATTTTTAAGGAAGCAGAGGAGCCATTGTAGGTAGATGAATGGCTGAATACAATTGAGCAGAAGTTTCATCTCTTAAGGCTCACCGAGCACCTAAAGACAGAATACACGTCGTACCAGCTGCAGGGGCCTGCAAGCATTTGGTGGAGTCATCATCGATCCACTTTGCCTGAGGATGCTCAAATTACCTGGAACCAGTTTAAGGCTACATTTAGGGGACATTATATTCCCCCAGGTATTATGAGCATGAAAGATACAGAATTCATGAGGCTGACATAGGGTACCAAGAGTCTAACTGAGTATCTACATTCCTTTAACAATTTGTCAAGGTATGCCATAGAGTTTGTGGATACCAATGCAAAGAAGATTGCTAGTTTCAAGAGGGGGCTTAGTCCAAAGCTGATGAAGACACTAGCTAATAGCAAATGTGCCACCTTCAATGAGTTTGTTAGTGCTGCTCTAACTCGAGAGAACCAGAACAACATCTATTCAGCATCTAAGAGTCGTAAGAGAGTTTATGAAGCCGGTGCAGCTCAATCAAAAGCTCCTATTGCTGTGAGACCTCAGTTTTGCCCACCTGCTCCAAAGTATAGACCACCTCAGAAGAAGGTACAGACAGTCAGACCCAGAAAGTGTATCGCAAGACCTTTTCTGTTGCCCTACCAAGGGGTAGCACAGGACAAGGAAGCTCCAACGTTCCACCTAGCAGTATGCTATGCTGGAACTACAACAAGACTGGCCATTGGTCAAGGAATTGCCCCTATCCCAAGAAGAACAACAACCAGAAGCAGGGTAATCCAAATGCACGTTAGGGACACATGTACTATACCACCCTAGAAGAGATCCCTTCAGGTGAAGTTGTTACTGCGGGTACGTTTCTTATGAACCAACATCCCGCAGTTGTTTTATTTGATTCTAGAGCTTCACATTCATTTATGAGTCAAATATTTGCATCCAAGCATGATCAAAGGGTAGTTACTATAGATAAAGGTGGTTATTGCATAAGTGCAGCTAGAAATAATATCTCTACCAATCAGATAGTCAGAGATGTGCGCATCTCAATAAGCAACTGAGAGTATACCTCAGATCTTGTAGTATTGCTAGGGTTGGGAATAGATGTAATCTTGGGTATGAAATGGATGAGTGGCCATGGAGTTCTCATTAACACTTCGACTAGAACCATCATGTTGAGAGAACCCCATAGTAACGATGCTTTCCTAGTGCCACTTCCTAGAAATCTTGATCTCCAAAACTTCACCGGTGCTATTCAGACCACAACCCTCTTTGATATTCCAGTGGTATGTGAATTTCCGGATGTGTTTCCAGATGAATTGCCTGGGTTGCCACCCAGGCGGGGATGTAGAGTTTAAGATTGAGTCATTGCTTGCACAAAGCACCCATCTCTTAGAGGTTGTTGAATGCCACCAAATGAACTAAATGAGCTTAAGGTTCAATTGCAAGGTCTTTTAGAGAAAGGTCTCATTCGACCTAGCTCATCTTTGTGGGGTTGTCCCACCTTATTTGTGAAGAAGACAAATCCTTGCGGATGTGTGTGGATTATCAATCACTTAATACTGTAACAGTCAAGAACAAGTATCCCTTGCCTCGAATTGATATCTTGTTCTATCAATTGACAAGGGCTAAGGTGTTCTCTAAGATCGATTTGAGATCTGGTTACCATCAGATTAAAATCAGACCAGAAGACATACCTAAAACTACTTTTTCCACGAGGTATGGCCTGTATGAGTATTTGGTCATGTCCTTTGGGCTAACAAATGCTCCTGCATAATTATGTATCTGATGAATTCGGTGTTCATGCCCGAGCTGGATAAGTTCATGGTTGTGTTCATCGATGACATTCTGATCTATTTAGAAAACAAGGAGGATCACGCAGAACACCTGAGAATTGTGCTAACCAGACTAAGAGAACATCAGTTGTATGCTAAGTTTAGCAAGTGTGAGTTTTGGCTTCGAAAGGTACCTTTTCTAGGACACATGCTGTCAGAAAATGGGATTTTCGTAGACCCCTCTAAGGTACAAGAAGTCATGGATTGGAAGGCCCCAACTTCAGTTCATGAAGTTTGGAGTTTTCTTGGTTTAGCAGGTTACTACCGTCGGTTCATTCTGGACTTCTCCAAAATTGCCAAGCCAATGACGAGATTGCTTTAGAAAGATGAGAAGTTTGTATGGACTCCGAAGTGTGAAGATGCTTTTCACACTTTACGGACTTTGTTGACTTCAGCTCCTATTTTGGCACAACCTGATATCGAGAAACCTTTTGATATGTTTTGTGTGCATCAGGTACCAGTTTGGGATGTGTTCTTATGCAGGAGGGCCAAGTCATTGCTTTTGCCTCACTTCAGCTGAAGAAGCATGAAGTCAATTACCCAACTCATGACTTGGAATTAGCAGCGGTTGTCCATGCATTGAAGATTTGGAGACACTATTTGCTTGGCAATGTGTGTCATATCTATACAGATCATAATAGTCTTAAGTATATCTTCACTCAACCTGAACTGAATAAGAGACAAAGAAGATGGCTAGAACTGATCAAAGATTATAATTTAGAAGTACATTATCATCCTGGCAAAGTGAATGTTGTTGCAGACGCTTAGAGCAGAAAGTCTCATTGCAATTCCCTGTTAGAAGATGGCTTCAATTTGTTACATCCTGCTGTGTTGCACAATATTATGATCAGTTGTTCTCTCGAGAGCAAGATCGTCGAGCTGCAGAAGACTGATCCAGGTGTGTTCCACATCAAAAGAAAGATGAAAGAGCAAGATACTAAGCATTTTAGGATAGATGAGAACGGTATTCTATGGTTTAAAGATAGACTAGTAGTGCCGAAGGATAAGGAAATTAGAAACCAGATCTTAGGAGAGGCTCACTCTTCTAAACTATCCATTCATCCGGGTAGTAGCAAAATGTATCAAGACTTCAAGAACCATTTTTGGTGGACCAAAATGAAGAAGGAGATTGCAGCTTATGTTGCTAAATGTGATAATTGTTGTCGAGTTAAGGCTGTTCATTTGAAACCTGCTGGACTGCTTCAACCACTATCCATTCCAAGTTGGAAGTGGGAAGAAGTTAGCATGGCTTTTATTGTTGGACTTCCACCTACTCATATTAATTATGATTCCATATGGGTGATTGTGGATCTCCTAACCAAGTATGCGCATTTCATTCCAGTCAGAACCAACTACCGACCGCATGAGTATGCTGAGTTGTATATATCCCACATAGTATGTCTACATGGCATGCCAAGAACCATTGTGTCTGACAGAGGGCCTCAGTTTTCTGCTCATTTTTAGAACATTTGCACAAGATGTTAGGCACCAACTTAGTCAGAAGTTCTGCCTATCACCCTCGAGACCTCAAGGCGGCCCGAACATGTAAATCAAATACTGAAAGACATGTTGAGAGCTTGTGTCATCTCTTCAAAAGGTTCATGGGAAAAATGGTTACCTTTAGCTGAGTTTTTGTATAACAATAGTTATCAAGAGAGTATTAAGATGGCTCCTTTTGAAGATTTGTATGGCCGTAAATGTAGAACTCCTTTGAATTGGGTTGAACCTGGAGAAAGGAGATACTATGGTATTGAGTTTGTCAAAGAGGCTGAAGAGCAGGTGCATATAATTCACAACATATAGAAGCCGCTCAATCAAGGCAAAAGAGTTATGTGGACAAGAGAAGAAGACCCACTGAGTTTGAAGTAGGTGATTATGTATACCTAAAAGTATCGCCAATGAAAAGTGTACAACGGTTTGGGGTAAAAAGAAAGCTTGCACCTAGATATGTAGGTCCATATCCAATCATTGAGAAAGGTGGAAGAGTAGCCTACAAGATCCAGTTACCTCCAGAAATGAGGGCTATCTTCAATGTTTTTCATGTATCCTAATTAAAGAAATGTTTACGTGTTCCAGAAGAAAGAGTGGAGGTCAGAGATATCAAGTTAGAATCGGATCTAGTCTATGAAGAGAAGTCGGTGCAAATTATAGATAGCAAGGAGAGAGTAACTTGAAACCGTGTGATCAAGTTTCACAAAGTGATGTGGAATAATCACAGTGAGCAAGATGCTACATGGGAAAGGGAAGATTATTTACGTGAGGTTTATCCCTCCTTTTTCGAAAAATGGTAGGTCTTTCGAATGTCGGGGTGAGATTTCTATAAGGGGGGGCTGTAACACCCTAGGTGTTAGGCTTGCACTTTTGCACTTGCATTGCATGAGCCTAAGCATCATTGATTCATATATGAGCATAAGCATATGAAGTTCATCTCAATCACCTTACTTTTGTACATGTGATGATAGTTATATGCATGTATATGCTTGCCATTATGTGTGACCAATGTATGAAATGCTTGTGGGACCTTAGGGGTACCTTAAGCATGTTTAGAATATCACATTGAACAACTTTGGTATTCATGACTTGGACCAATTTGGCCTCTAAGTCATGGTTATAGTATAAGTTACCATTTTCAAGTTGTATGTTTGACCTAAGTAGAACTATAGCATAGATTGCTTGCATGGCAGTGCACCTTTAAGGAAAGTTGTAGTACTTGACTAGAGTAACAACTTTTATTTTTGGGTCAAGAGCTAATTCAGTGCCTAGGAAGGTCAAATAGGGCTCACAAGAATCAACAAAATATTGTTTTCAAACTTAGAAATTTCTAAGTCATAAACCGATTTTTAGTTTCAAGTGACATAATTTGAAGCTTTGCATTTGAAAACCATGACAAATTAGATGTTACTCCCTAAAACAAAGTTGGAATTTACATGTAGCTCTACAACTTTTAGTAATGGAATTTTTGCTTCCTCGCCATAGATTAGGAGATAGAGGTGGAAGAAATCACGCCGTCAATCACTAATCGCGGGTCTGAACCGACGAATGCCGCGCCGTCAGTGGCCGCCCGGCCATAGGCCATGCACGCAATGTGGCAGCCATATGCTAGCGTTAGCCTGGCCGATCGGGCAGCAGCGTAGTTAAGGGTGAGGCGACGTTGCTGCTCCATTCAGTTCCCAGTCTATCGCCCTCACTTGCCTTCCATCTCGCCTGCCAAGCCGCAGCGCCACCATCGCCATCGCCGCTTTGAGTTTGTTGCACTCGCTCACTGCCACTATAGCACCATTGTCCAATTGCTCATGCTAATAGTTTTGCCTTGCTTAGCTCAACCACCTCGAGCCACCATTGTAACCGCTCGAGCCTAGGTGAGGGCATATTCCAAGTCGTCGTGCCCACCATGGCCGCGGTGCACCACCGAGCGCGAGCTCACCATGGCCAGCCATGATACGTGCACCTCTGCTCCTTATCTCCCTCATCTGGTCTTTACTGTAGGTCCTAGGATCTAAATCCACTGTCCCTTTTAGATGCTACCGCCTGGTTCCACAAGAACATGTCGTCGTTCCCGCCACGGCCGCCATGGCCGTTGTGGCACTCAAGCTCGCCGTTGCCGAGTTAGCCCATCGCCTCCATCCTCTGTCGTGCGCCTTAGGTTAAGTAACCATAGACCTAGTAGATGGCATGATGGAGACCCGCGTCTCATTGCCGTCTAGCCAGAATGCCGAGAGCACCACTGCCAGGTGCCTGTCCCGCGCCTTGTGACATGCATGCATCGTGATCGAGCTCACCACCACCTCACGGAACCCTAACCACCCTAGCTAGGTTTGTTAGGTTACCATGAATTTGTGATGAGCCTCGTCCGAGCACACCATGGCCGGAGAACACCAGCGTACCACCGTGCCACCTCCGCCATTGCCGCCGGCGAGGGTGCTCTAGTGCACCGCCGATCCAACGAGGGGTGCCACTAGGTGTGGGGGAGTGCGGGGAGTGCAACCGTGATGACGCTACCACCGAAGACCTCACAATCGGCGAGTTATCCCCGGTCAAACATCGTTCTCTGTTCTGGTTCGCTGACGGGTGGGTCCCGTTGACCGTGGGCCCCATCTGTTAGTCTGTGAGTTTGTTTTGATTTTCTTATTTTTTTCACAGATTTGAATACCAATTTCAAAAATTCATATCTATATCTAGGAGTGTCCAAATTGAGTGAACCAAATTTTATTGAATTCCTCATGAAGTGTAGTATTTATAAAAATATGAAATGCACTGTTTCTAGTATTGTTTTATGAGAATAAAATAGAGCTATATAAATGCTTTTAAATGTTTTCAATCTTGTAAAATGTATAACTTGAGCTAGGAAAGTGATAAAATGAGATTCCAATTTTGCTGATCTTGTGTTGACATGATCTAGCTAAGAAAAATATTAAAACTACAGTAAGCATGCTTGGAATATGGTCTTCCTATTTAATCTTAAATAATTGCTAGTTTCTAGTGAAAATAAATGAGGTAAAATACATAACTCATGATCATGCAAATTTTTACACAGTGTTATGGTACTAGGATGCATGTAAGAAAAATATGAAATATGTTGTTTGGCACTTTTCACTAGGCTAAACTATTTTTACTAAAATGAGCCTATGTAACTTGTCATTTTTATACAGATGGCTATATTTATCCAAATGGCATGAAATTTGTACAGTAGACTTCTAGGAGCATAAGTAGGCTACTATAATTTTATCAAAATTTATGGTACATATTTGATATATTTTCCTTATTTCACTTTAGTGTCTAAATAAATTAATAAATGTATTTAAATAATTTACTTGGGCTTGACCATCATGTTTTCTAGAGAGTATATGATGCCTATGAACTATTGGTACCATGGGTTGTGCCCAAATTTGATTGCTTGTATGCAGTGAAATATTAATTGCTTTATAATTTAATTTTAGTATTTGTTTGGACAGTTTTGGTTGTGAAGTAAATTGCATTAGTAAAAGCGATGTTTTGCTGTGAATATTGTCAATAATAAAGTTGTAGATAGCTTACTTATCTTGCTCGTGTCAAATTTTCATGGCAATAGGCTAAATGGTTTGAGAGTTATGGCTGTTGAATCACCTTTTGGTGATGAAATGAAAGTTGTAGGAAGTTTTATAATATTTCCAGAAAGTCCAAGATCATAGTATTTGGTTGAGTAGAACTCCGAAATTAATTAGCTATTGTTTTACAAGAGAAATGACTAAGTCAATTGTAGTTGTTTGTCTTATGTGGTTCTTTTGTAGATGCTTAGGCTAATTAAGATTAGTCATTACCTGCAGGTTCTAGGCCTCTTACTGTTGATGAAAAACTTTACCTTAGGTTGCTAGAACTTGGTGAGTGTATGTTTCTTGTATTAGAGAAGAGATATGCACCTACTCAGTAAAAATCAACTAGTAGAAAGTTATACATCTACTTGGTCAATGAGTGTTAAACTTATCATACACCTTGCGGATAACCATGCTCATTCATACACAATTTATCATATCATCTCAACTCTTATGCATTCATGGTCCTCATCTGTGCATATGCATGCAATAGGTTCCCCGGAAGGAGTGACACTTCTCGAGTTCTAACCCGAGCATCAGGAGGAGCAGTAGGCAACCTAGGAGCAAGAAGTTCAGGTGAAAGGAGGAGTCAACATAGAAAATCTCCCTAAGTGTCCTAATCACCAACCTTCCTCGTCTTAAAAGGCAATCCCCGAAGCATTATATGCCTTCTATGTTTTTATAAATGTCACTTGCGTCCTTTATGTTTGATGCATTAGGTTATAAGAGTTCATTGGAACCACTTGCTGCATATATTATCCTTGTCAAGATAAATATATCTTGAATCCTTGGTAGGTCTAGGATCGAATATATGCTTAGCCTTGCTTAGTTCGGTAGAGGTCAGGTGATTTCCTATCACCTGAAACATATAGGTAGATAACTGATCACGGTTGGCTATAATTGCTATCATTGAAATAACCATGTGTTGATGAATAAAAAGGAGACCGGGCGGGATTGTGATAGAGAAGCACAAGGCATGGAGGTCTTGGTGCCTATCTATCCCTGTCTGTGTTGGTTATGAATCGATTCGCTGTATGTCCTCATGTCATGTTGAACACATGCCTAGCACTTAGTTGGTCGGATAAGTCGTTCTGACCGTGAAGACGAGTAGCTTAATTTAGGCCGGGCCCTGGTAAGTGAAAGTGTGGACACTAGAGGTAGTAAGGATGTGCGGAGAGCCAATGGCATAAGTCCAAGGGTAGGTTTGAGTCTGATCTTCCTAGCAGATTGGTAGAATCTCTAAGGGTGTGGCGTTGATCGGACCCACGAAGTTGGTTCCTGAGTTGTACCAAAGGTGACCCGATGCGACCCCGATGAGGGAAGTATGGGTTTGTATTAGGAATAATTCCTTAGCTGGGTAGGAATCAATTCGAATTGCTGTCTCTCCTGGATAGTGAGAACTTGACTGAGCAGCGAGAACGTAGAGTAACTTAATGGAAACCTGATGGTTATGTGGATGCTCAAATTATTCTTATACCGGATATGGTTACTAATGCTTGTTAGTTTAGTCAAGTGATTGCTCTAGTATAGGTGCTAATCTAGAGAAGCTTAATTGAATAGGTATTCAAATTAATGCTAGAAGTACTAAATCTCCAAGTTATGTTACTTAAGCTTTTATGCAAAATGTCAAGCTAACTCCATCGATAAAGCCTTGCATACTCCTTGGTGTCATATTATTTCTGGTTTATGATGGGTAAGTCTAGCTGAGTACATTCTCATACATAGGGCTTATTCCCTCTTATTGTAGATAACATGATGTATCATAGGTATTGTAAAAACTGCCTTCATCCTACCATGGATGAGGACTAAACCATGGGGCATGGAAATCCTGAGTTATCCCCTCTACTCTGCTTTTGCTGGAATGACCGTAGCACTGGCTTGTATTTGAACTAAGTGTGATGTTGATGTTAAACTACTTTGCTTCTGCAATTTAAACTTGGTTTGTAATAACTATGTGAACTCCGATGTATGTGAGAAAATTGTGAACTATGATGTAACATGTGACTGGTTATGTTGAATCATGTATGATCTTGGTTTGTTTGTTGGTTTATTTGAGATCCCTTGTGATTTCACCGGACTACCGGGTTTATATGGGCTCAAGTATGATGGTTTGGTCGCTTCGGCGATTGCTATTGTACTTGTGCTCTTATAAATTGGATGGTTCTATTACAATAATAGCCCATCCCAATGAGGGACCAAAGTCTCTAAGCACGACTCATGAGCAATGAGATTACGAACAAAAGTAATTTCATTAATAATTGGGAATAACCCGATTACAATATACAGTGGCAAAAATTGCTGCCCTAAAACCGCGTATACGGCAGCACCTTCTTTGAAGTGGCCAAAACAAGCGGCTTGTATTCGATCCACTTGGAGAACATGTCAATGGTGATGTATACGTACTAAAAACCACCTAGCGTTGGCTTGAAAGGCTCGATCATGTCCAGTCCCCAACATGCAAAAGGCCAAGAAGCTGGGATGGTTTGCAATTCCTACGCCGACACATGTATTTGCTTGGCGAAAAATTGACATCCTTCACAATGTCGGACGAGGTCTTCTATGTCAGCGATGGTCGTGGGCCAATAAAAACTAGCTCAAAAAGCATTCTCGACTAGGTTTCTGGAGGCCGCGTGATTGCCACAGGAACCAGAGTGAATTTCAAGGAGTAATTTTGCACCCTCTTCTCAGGTGATGCATTTCTGTAATATCCCTTGGCGCTTTTCCTCATCAACTTCCCATCTACCAGCACATAATGCTTGTTGTGACGGATGAGGCATTCAATTTTGGTCTTGTCGGTGGGTACGTCAGCGCTAGTTAGGTACTTGATGAACTGTTCGCTCCAATCTACGGCCGGTGAAGGTACTGCAAGTACCAGCTACTGGGCTAGGGGGATTTTTTGAACTTCCTTCTCTTCCTTAATAGACGGCGTAAAGAGGTCTTGAATGAAGACCCCAGGTAGAATCATAGTTCAAGAAGAGTCTATCTTAGATAGGTGGTCGGCAAGCTGATTTTGGTCTCGTACCACGTGGTGGTACTCGATACCGTAGAACTTTCCTTCAAGTTTCCTGATCTCGGCGCAGTATGTGTCCATATTCTCACTGGAACAGGACCAATCTTTATTGACCTGGTTGATGACCAGCGTGGAGTCTCCATATACCATGAGGCGTTTGACGCCAAGCTCGATGGCTATACGAAGTCTGTGGAAACATACTTCATACTCCACGGCATTGTTTGAAGCTGGAAAATGAATTCGGAGGATGTAATAGAGCTTGTCCTTAGGTGGAGTAATGAATAAAATGCCAGCACTAGCACCATTGATGTTGAGGGCGCCGTCAAAATACATCACCTAGTGCTTGGGGCAAGCAGCGGGGATGGGCTCTTGGATCTCGGTCCACTCAGCGACGAAGTCAGCCAGCGCCTATGACTTAATGGTAGGCCTGCTTTTGAATTCTATGGAATAAGTGCCGAGCTCGACTGCCCACTTGATGATGTGGCCATTGGCCTCTTTGTTACGGAGGATGTCCCCTAGTGGGAACTCGGTGACCACAGCGATCTTGTAGTACTCGAAGTAATGGCGGAGCTTGCGCGACTTGACCAGAATGGCATATAATAGCTTCTGAACCTGAGGGTAACAAGTTTTGGACTCATTAAGAACCTCATTGATGAAGTAGATCAGACGTTGTTCCTTATAGGCATGCCCAACTTCCTTGCGCTCGACGACGATAGCTTTGCTAACAACGCGAGAAGTGGCGGCAATGTAGATCAGTAGGGTTTCATCTGGTTGAGGCACCGTCATGATCGGGGGTTTCATTAAAAACAACTTGAGCTGCTCGAAGGCCGTATCAGCCTCCTTCGACTAGGAGAAGTGCTCAAAGGCCTTGAGTAGTTTGAAGAAAGGTAGTCCCTTTTCGTCGAGGTATGATATAAAGCGACTGAGAGCAGCCATGCACCCTATGAGCTTCTGTATATCCTTTACATAGGTCGGTCATTTCATATTGGTAATGGCAGAGACCTTGTTGGGGTTGGGTTTGATATCGCTGGTGGTGACGATGTAGCCCAGGAGTATGCCGGATGGAACTCCAAAGATGCACTTTGAAGGTTCAACTTCCATCGTATCTTTTCAAAGGTTGGCGAACATTTCTTCGAGGTCGGCGATGAGACTATCGGTAGTTTTGGATTTGATGACCACATCGTCGATGCAAGCTTTGATGTTGCGGCCTATATGTTGATCAAGGCACATCTAGATGGCCCTTTGGTAGGTTTCCCGGCGTTTTGAGTTCAAAGGACATGGTGGTATAGCACACGCACCAAAAGGCGTGATGAATGATGTTTTGATCTAGCCATCCTCTTTGAGGGATATCTGGTGATAGCAGAGTAATAGTTGAGGAAGGAGAGGAGTTTGTAGCTGGTGGTGGAGTTTACAACCTCGTCTATTTGAGGCGGAACTAAAGGGGTCTTTAGGGACGGTGTTTGTTGAGATCGGTGTAATCAACACACATTCTCCATTCTTTATTCTTCTTTTTGAACAAGGATTGGGTTTGCCAACCACTCAGGATGATACACTTTAATAAATCTGGCTGCTAGGAGCCATTTTATTTCTACCCTAATAGCCTCCTTTTTATCTAGCTAGCACGAATCGCCAGAGCTTCCGCTTGATTGGCTTGGCGGTCGGTGAGACATTTAAGGAGTGTTCGATCTTCTCCCGTGGTACCCCCGGCATGTCTACAGGTTTCCAAGCAAACATGTCGGTGTTGGCATGTAGGAAGGAGATGAGCGCGCTTTCCTATTTGGGGTCGATATGAGCCCCAATCTTGGTGATCTTGGTGGGGTCATCGAGGCCAAGGCCAACCTCCTTCGTCTCCTTAGACTTGGCGGAGGCACATGGAGGCTCCAGGGCTGGGATCTCCAAGTCATCGGTGGGCACCGCCTTGGCATCGTTGACTATGCTAGCCATCCGAGATGGAGAGGTCGGTGGCTTTAGCGAGGAGAGACTTTCATTACGTGAGGCGTGGGTGATGGAGAGGTTGGCCCGCAGTGGGCTAGAAATCCTGCGAGCAAAGGCATCTTCAATACCGGATAGGCATAGTGTGGTATGGCCATGAACATGGCTAGAGCTGGCCGACCAAGTATGGCGTGGTAGGCGGTGTTGAAGTCAACAACGAGAAGTTGATGTGCCCGACGCGGAAGTTGCTAGCTGTGTTGAATTGTACCAGGAGGGTGATCTCTCCAAGCGGTTTGGATTCCCTACCAGGTACCACACCCTAGAAGGAGGAGTCGGAGGGAGTGAGGTCTTCTACTCCAAGGCCCAACTCCTTTAGGGCTCCAGCAAAGAGGAGGTTCAGGGCGCTCCCGCCATTGACGAGTACTTTCCTAAAGAGTACTTTCTTGACGGTTGCATCGAGAACGAGGGGAAAACACCCTATGTAAGGGATGTCCGCCCACTGGTCAGCCCTGCTGAAGGTGATGGGGACCTTAGACCAGGGGCGATAGCTAGGGTCAGTGATATCATCTTCTGTGTTGACGGCGAGCACCCGACGGGCGATGAGTTTTCGATCTATTCTGCTCTTGACGGCGGCGAGGCCCCCGAAGATAGTGGCGACCAATTTGTCTTGATCTTGGAAGGTGTTATTGTTGTCCCTAGGTGGTCGGTGACCTCTAGCTCTATCGTCGTCCTTCTTTTTGGCCTAGAACTCCTTAGCCAAGCCAAGGCCGTCCTTCATCTTATGCTTGTTGTTCTTGTGGAGAGGGCATGGGCCCTTGAGGACTTTCTTGTACTGCTCGTCATAGTTACATTTGGCGCGAGGTTCATCAACGGTGGAGACAATGTTGTCTAGTCGACGATGGCGATATTGACCAGACTTGGACCCTTCTGGCCAATCGCGGCCACTGTCCTGATGGTGGCCGCGGTCGTCGTAGTGGTGGTCATTGTGGCGTCATTCATCGAGGTGCTCATCGCTGTGTGTGACTTGGGCAGTCAGTGCCCGCATCCTCGTTGAAGCAAACTTTGGCCTCTTCAGCGTCGGTGTATTGATCGGTGGTCATGATCATCTCGCCAATCCCCTTTGGTGGCTTACGATTGAATTTGGAGCAGAGGTCACGGTGATGGAGTCCTCGAACAAAGGCGGTGATGACTTCTGCTTCCATAATGTTGGGAATAGAATTCCTCATCTTGGAAAATTGTCTGATGTAAGTTCGGAGGAGCTCGGACAGTTTCTGATAAATACGATTCAAATCATGCTTGGTGCCTGGCCGAGTACACATAGCCATGTAATTATCGGTGAAGACCTTCAACTGTTCCCAAAATTTGATGGAATCTGGGGTGAGGCTCGTGAGATAGTTCATTGCGGTCGGCGTGAGCATGACGGGAAGATAGTTCGCCATGACACTAGTATCTCCCCTGGTGGCACGCACAGTGTTGGCATAAGCTTGTAGCCACTGTGTGGGGTTCATCTGCCCCTCGTAGGGTTCGACCCTGGTGATTTTGAAACCATAGGGCCACTGGAGTGTTCAGAGTGCTCTTGTGAATGCTCGAGGCCCTTTGGGATCGTCACCATCATGATCGGTGGCATTACTGGTGTTAAGTGGCTGGAGGGCTGCATCTAGATTACCGAATTCTTGCTCGTATTGTTGACGCTAGCGTACTTCCTCATCATGCTGAGAGAAATGGCACCCATCAATATGATGGCATGCATCCCGAAGGTTGTTAATGTGTGCTCGGACATCTTGATCGACTTCTTGGTCAAGTTGGCGAGGGTAGTTGATGCGGTTCCCCCTAGCTCCCCCATGGAGGGGTTGTCCATCATCACGATGTTGGTCGGCAAAACAGCTTCTGTCGGGGCGGCAATTGGATCTTGGTGCGGCGGATCGGTGAGTCGAGCCTATCGAGTAGGAAGGTCCATGATCCTGGTGGATCTTGTTGACCTGGCAGTGCGCAGCTTTAAGCATTGCGGTGACCTTGGCGACTTCTGGCGTTTGCTTGAGTCGAGCGAGCTCATTAGCAACCATGGCCAAGTTGGTGCTTGGGGTCTTGTAGACATCATGGCCATCGACACGGATGAATTCGTTGCTGATTGATGGATGCGATCAGATCATCATTGCTGATCTGCTTGCTTGGGTAGCGGGGGAGCAGGCGGTGAGTTGTTGGTGAAGACGACCTCAGAGGCAATTTCGAGATCAGATCTGCCATTGCTAGTGTTGGTGTGGTTGGCACAGAATCGATCTGCACCGGCTCGATGAAATCTCCATCACCATCAGCATTGATGACCTAGGAGATCGATCCGACCGTGAAGATCTAGTCAGGATTTGGAGAGGACGAAAAGCCTCCAAAATGTACCATCTTGTTTGTCATAGAAATAGCACACACACCCCTACCTGGCGCACCAACTGTCGATAGAATATCGTCGGCAGTCCTCTGAGGGGTATCCCGCAAAGGTAGATTGATCGGCAGAGGTGCATGTAATCAAGAACAAGAAGGCAATAGAGACATAAGATTTAGACAGGTTTGGGCCGTCCACATGACGTAATACCCTACTCCTATGGTCAGTTGCTTTGTATTGGCTATCGTATGATATTGCGTGTGTTTTGAGGGGGTCCCCTACCCGCCTTATATAGCTAAGGGATAGGGTTATAAGTCGGTTAGATCTAGGAGATAACTAGTAAGTAATAACAGATTACAGGAATCACGGGATTGAACATATCCTAACAGATCTTGTAGCATCTTTATGATATCGCCCTTGACATCTTGTGGTACACGCCGAGCAATACCGTGCACTGTAAGTCTTCATCTTGTGGGCTGGACCACCCCTGGTGGCGCAGCCCATGTAGTCTGCCATGGGTATCTAGGGTTGTACCACAAGCAATGAGGTCCGACAAGGATTTTTGAGCAGGGTCTTCCCACATAGGAGCGGGACAACCACGACACATGCAAGCATTCAAGGGGACTAAGCTTTGGCTGAAGGTCAAGCAAAGGCATGGATATAGGTCTTCATAGCGCAACGTTCAAGGGCTAGCAACCATACATATAGGCTTAGGCTCCTAAGAGAGAACTTAATTGGAAACGACAATCTAATTTTACATAATTAGGACTCCATGATTTCCATTCATGTAGAGCCTATCTCCATTATGCCCGGGGCAATGCTGCTAATGTCAAAGCCTTTCACGATCTTGTGCATGAAGAATTCCTTTTGTTGCTCCTTCCCTTTTATTCTTGTGCATGTGTATACGATCAACCAACACATAGACTTGCCTTTTTCATATTGTGTGCATGCATGTTATTGCTCTCCAATACTTTCACGTGAGGAGCAAACCTATCCATTGACTTGGCTTCTTGTATGTACACCATCAACCAAGGCAGGTAACATGATATATATGGAGTCTGGCTGGTCCTGATTACTCCGTGTATGAATAATAAAATATTTTGGCCATGATGTCAATCTCATTGGATAATGAACATCCTTTCCAATGTATCACTAGCTGTTTCTCCATACTTGTTGCTCTTGCTATCCGTCATACTTGGCCGAAAATAATAATCAGCCATGCACGAGAATGATACGTGCACTTTCACCAATCTTTTAGCTTCTCCTTGCCAAATTTCAGTGTCAACGCCAACTCTTGATTTAGAGCTAGCCACGGTTGTTCATGCTTTGAAGATTTGGAGGCACTATTTGCTTGGCAATGTGTGTCACATTTACATTGATCACAAGAGCCTCAAGTACATCTTCACGCAACCTAAGTTGAACATGAGACAAAGAAGATGGTTGGAGCTAATCAAGGACTACAACCTAGAGGTGCATTATCATCCGGGCAAGGCAAATGTAGTTGCGCAGATGCTTTGAGCCAAAAGTATCATAGCAAACCATTCTTTGGAAGATGGCTTTAACCTCTATTGCATCGTGTAGTTTTACATAATCTCACTATCAGTTGCTCTCTTGAAGCTACAATCATGGAACTCCAAAAGACCGACATGGGTATATTTCATATCAAGAGAAAGATGGAAGAAGAAGAGACTAAACATTTTAAATTTGATAAGAGAGGTGTACTCTTGTTTAAGGATAGACTTGTTGTACCTAAAGATAGAGAACTTAGAAACCAAATCTTAGATGAAGCACACTCTTCTAAATTGTCCATCCACCCTGGTAGTAGCAAGATGTACTAGGATTTGAAGACCCAATTTTGGTGGACCAAGATGAAGAAAGAGATTGCAGTGTATGTGGCTAGATGTGATACTTGCTACCAAGTCAAAGCCATTCATTTGAAACCCGCAGGGCTACTCCAACCATTGCCTGTTCCAGGTTGGAAATGAGAAGAAATCAGCATGGACTTCATTGTTGGTCTTCCTATTTAATCTTAAATAATTGCTAGTTTCTAGTGAAAACAAATGGGGTAAAAATACATAACTAACGATCATGCAAATTTTTACATAGTGTTATGGTGCTAGGATGAATGTAAGAAAAATATGAAATCTGTTGTTTGACACTTTTCACTAGTCTAAACTATTTTTGCTAAAATAAGCCTATGCAACTTATCATTTTTGTAGAGATGGATATATTTATCCAAACGGCATGAAATTTGTACAGTATACTTTTGGGGTCAAATGTAGGCTACTATAATTTTCTCAGAATTTATTGTGCACTTTTGATATATTTTCCTTATTTCACCTTAGTGTCCAAATAAATTAATAAAGGCATTTAAATAATTTATTTGGGCTTGACCATCATGTTTTCTAGAGTGTGTATGATGCCTATATACTGTTGGTACCATTGGTTGTGCCCAAATTTGATTGCTTGTATGCAATGAAATATTAATTGCTCTATAATTCAATTTTAGTGACTGTTTAGACAGTTTCGGTTGTTAAGTAAATTGCATGGATAAGGTGATGTTTGCTGTGAATCTTATCAATAGGAAAGTTGTAGATAACTTACTTATCTTTCTTGTGTCAAAGTTTCATGTCAATAGGCTAAACGGTTTGAGAGTTATAGCTGTTAAAAATTGGTCTTCCGAAATGCTTACTCTCTGGAATTTTGGACAGACCTGGGAAGTTTACCTGTTTTGACTAGGATAGTGGTTGAATCACCTTTTGGTGATTAAATGAAAGTTGTAGGAAATTTTATAAGCTTTCGATAAAGTCCAAGATCATAGAATTTTGTTGAGTAGAACTCCAGTTATGATCTAAACTTGTAGCTGCTGTGTTATGGTCTAGAAATGGACTTAGTGTGGATTCTTGAAATTTCTAGAGAAGAGATATGCACCTACTCAGTAAATAAGAATTCAACTTTGTTATCATCCTAATGACCTAATATGATAGTCATCATTTAACCATGCACATTATCATGTCATGTCATCCATGACCCTTATGCATTCATGATTCTCACTTTTTGCATGTGCATGCAATAGGTGCGACAGAAGAAATCACCGTGTTGGAGTACGAGGCCGATCCCTAGGAACAGCATCAGGAAGTGCAGCAAATAGGTGGCCCCAGGAGAAGGTGAACCCGATGGTGAACATTTGCCTAGGTGCCCAGATCATCAGCCCTCAACCTTTGTGAAAGGCAAGCCCCGGAGCATTCTAAGCCTCCTATATTTTTAAACTATCAACTTGAGTCCATTTATGTTGATGCATTAAGTACTAGGAGTTGATTGTAACCACTTGCTGCATATATCTTCCTTGTCTAGATAGATATATCTTGAATCCTATGTAGGTACAGGATCGAATATATGCTTTGCCATGCTTAGTCGGTAGAAGTCAGGTGATTACCTATCACCTACATGATATAGACTGATAACTAATCACAGTTGGCTATATTTGCTATCGAGGAAATAACCATGTGTCAATGAACAAAGGAGACCGGGTGGGATCATGATAGAGAAGGAACAAGGCATGGAGGTCTTGGGTGCCTATCTATCCCCGTCTGTGTCGATTAAGGACCGATTCATTGTACGTCCTCATATCATGTTGAACGCATGCCTAGCACATAGCTGGCCGGATACAATGATACGACCATGAAGCTGAAGTAGCTCAATTCAAGCTAGGCCCTGATAAGTGGAAGTGTGCACACTAGAGGCAGTAAGGATGTGCAGAGAGCCAATGGCGTGAGTCCAAGGGCAGGTTCAAGTCCCGATCTTCCTGACAGATTGGTAGAATCTCTAAGGGTGTGGAGCTGATCGGACCCATGAGTTAGTCCTAAATTGTACCAAAGGTGACTTGAGGCTACCTTCATGGGGTGTGCCTTGGTTTGTGTTAGGAATAAATTCCCAGTTGGGTAGAAATCAATTCAAATTGCCGTCTCTCCCGGATAGTGAGAACTTGGTGAGCAAATGACAACGTAGAAATACTTATTGAAACTTGATGGTTATTATGATGCTCAAATTATTATACCAGATATGGTTACTAATGCTTGTTAGCTTAATCAAGTGATTGGTCTAGTATAGGTGCTAATCTAGAGAAGCTTAATTGAATAGGTATTCAAATTGATGCTAGAGGTACTAAATCTCCTAGTTATGTTACTTAAGCTTTTATGCAAAATGTTGTCAAGCTAACTCCACCTTTAAAGCCTTGCATACTCCTTGGTGTCTTATTATTTTGGTTTATGACGGGTAAGTCTAGCTGAGTACATTCTCATACTCAGGGTTTATTCCCATTTGTTGCAGATGATGTGATGTACCATGGTTACTTCAAGCATTGCATAACTCCTGTAGTTGATGGAGAGTAAGACAAAGGGCATGGCCATTCTATATCATCTCATATATCTGCTTTTGTTGGAGATGATCTTAAATTGGCTATGTATTTGAACTATCTTGGTGTTGTTTCAAAACTATGTTGAAACTCCCATGTATGAGAATTATTTGTGAACCTATTGTAACATGTGACTAGCTGTGTTGAATCATATACGATCTTGGTTTGTACTTTGGTTTGTTTGGGATCCTTCGTGATTTCATCGGACTACCGGGTTTATATGGGCTCAAGTATGACGGTTTGATTGCTTTGGTGATTGCTATTGTACGTGTGCTCTTATAAATTGGACGGTTCTGTTACATCGAATATCGCACTCATCTCAAGAGGAAGTTGTAACTTGTAGGCAACATTTCCTTTCCGTTCAATAATCTGGTACGGGCCTACATACCTAGGCGCAAGCTTCCTTTTTACTCCAAAGCTCTGCACTCTCTTCATGGGTGACACTTTTAAGTATACATAGTCTCCCACTTCAAAGGTGAGTGGTCATCTTCTTTTATCAGCATAACTCTTGTGTCTAGACTGAGCACCTTTCATATGTTGTTGGATAATGCGTACATGCTCTTCAGCTTCGGTGACAAAGTCAATGCCAAAATATCTTCTTTCTCCGGGCTCAATCCAATTCAAGGGAGTTCTACATTTCTGACCGTACAAGGCTTCAAAAGGAGCCATCTTGATGCTCGCTTGATAACTGTTGTTGTAGGAGAACTCAGCTAAAGGTAGCCATTTCTCCCATGAACCCTTGGAAGATATAACACAAGCTCTCAACATGTCTTCTAAAATTTGATTCACCTGCTTGGTCTGTCCAGAAGTTTGTGAATGGTATGCTAAACTTCTGATTAGTTTGGTTCCCAAGGACTGGTGCAAGTGCTCCAAAAAACGAGCTATAAACTATGGTCCCTGATCTAAGATTATGGTCCTTGGTACTCCATGTAGCCTCATGATCTAAGAAATGTATAGCTCAGCGTACTTCCCCACGTGATATGCTGTGTTAACCAGTATAAAATGTGCTGACTTGGTGAGGCGATCTACAATGACCCATATGGAATCGTGACCTTGCTGTGTCATTAGAAGGCTTATAATAAAGTTTAGACTTATTTCCTCTCATTTCCAGCCTGGAATAGGCAATGGCTGAAGTAATCTAGGAGATTTGAAATGAATGGCGTTGACTCTATTGCAATTATCACACCTAGCTACATAGGCGGCGATTTCCTTCTTCATCTTGGTCCACTAAAAATGGTTTTTCAAATCTTGATACATTTTACTACTACCCGGATGGATAGACAACTTGGATGAATAAGCTTCATCTAAAATTTGATTTCTAGGCTCACGGTCTTTTGGTACCACAAGTCAGTCCTCAAACCATAGCACACCTCTTTCATGCAACCTAAAATGCTTTGTTTCATGTTCTTTCATCTTTCTCTTAATGTGAAATACACCTACAACTATCTTCTGTAGTTCTATGATTTTGCTCTCAAGTGAGCAACTGACAGTGATATTGTGCAGCACAACAGGATGTAACAAATTAAATCCATCTTCCAACAAGGCTTCCAAAGTGTTGTAATGAGATTTTCGACTAAGTGCATCTGCTACAACATTGGCCTTTCCTAGATGGTAGTGCACTTCCAAATTATAGTCCTTGATCAGCTCTAACCATCTTTGCTGTCTCATGTTCAGCTCAGGTTGAGTGAAGATATATTTGAGACTTTTGTAGTTAGTATATATGTGACATATGTTTCCCAACAAGTAATGTCTCCATATCTTCAACACATGAACAACTGCTGTGAGCTCTAACTCATGCATAGGATAATTGACTTCATGCTTTCTCAACTGTCGAGAAGCATAGGCAATAACTCGACCTTGTTGCATAAGCACACACCCCAAACCTGTACCTGATGCATCATAGAACACATCGAAAGGCTTTTCAATGTCGGGTTGTGCTAGAACTGGAGCTGTAGTTAACAAGGTCCTTAGGGTGTGAAAAGCGGCTTCACACTCTAGCGTCCAATTGAACTTTTCATCCTTCTAGAGTAGTCTGGTCATGGGCTTTGCTATCTTGGAGAAATCAAGAATGAAATGATGACAGTAGCCTGCTAGCCCTAGAAAACTCTGAACTTTATGAACCAAAGTCGGGGCCTTCCAATCCATGACCTCTTGTACTTTAAATAGGTCTATAGAAATTCCATCTTTAGATAAGATGTGACCCAAGAAGGGTACTTTGCTCAACCAGAAGTCACACTTGCTGAATTTGGCATATAACTTATGTTCCCTCAATCTAGACAAAACAACTCTCAGATGCTCTACATGGTCTGCCTCATTCTCCAAGTAAATCAAGATATCATCAATAAACGCAACCACGAACTTGTCGAGCTCGAGCATGAATACTGAATTCATCAAGTACATGAAGTAGGCAGGAGCATTCGTCAGTCCAAAAGACATGACCAAATACTCGTACAAGCCGTACCTAGTGGAGAAAGCTATTTTAGATATATCCTCTGGCCTGATCTTAATCTGATGATAGCCGAACCTCAAGTCAATCTTAGAGAATACCTTTGCTTTTGCCAACTGATCTAACAAGATATCGATACGGGGCAAAGGATACTTGTTCTTAATGGTCATAGCATTAAGCGGCCTATAATCCACACACATTCTCAAGGACTTGTCCTTCTTCTTTACAAATAAAGCTGGACATCCCCATGGAGACAAACTAGGTTGAATGAGACCTTTGTCCCACAATTCTTGTAACTAAATTTTAAGTTCAGCTAACTCATTTGGTGGCATCCTACAGTGCCTTCTTGAGATAGGTGTCATACCTGGTACTAACTCAATCTTAAATTCCACATCCCTATCAGGCGGTAAACCCAGCAATTCATCGGGAAATACATCAGGAAACTCATAAACCACTGGAATATTGCAAAGGGTAGTGGCTTCGATGGCACAAGACAAGTTTTGGAGATCAAAACTTCAGGAAGTGGTAGTAGAAAGCATTACCTCCCTTTGGTTCTGTCAACATAATTGTTCTAGTGCTAGTGTCAATGAGAACCCCATGATCGCTCATCCATTTCATGCCTAAGATCACATCTATGGCTAATCTGGGCAATACTATCAAATCCACTGTGTACTCCCTCTCTTGTATAGAGATAAGCACATTTCTGACTATCTGATTTGTAGAGATAGTAGCCCCAGCTAAACATATACTATAACCATCCTTGTTTACCTAAATTATTTTTTGATCATACTTAGATGTAAATGCTTGACTCATAAATGAATGAGAAGCTCCAGAATCAAATAAAACAATGGCGAGATGTTTGTTAATAAGAAACATACTAGTGGTGACAACTTCTCCAGCAGGAACTTCTTCAGTAGCTGTGTAATGCACGTATCCAGGATGTGCCTTTGAATTTGCCTATTTCTGATTACCCTGGTTTGGACTGCCATTTTTCTTGGGATGGGGGTACTCCTTGGCCCAATGGCCCAACTAGTTACAGTTGAAGCATGGCTGATTTCTCCTTGGTCCTGCTGAGCTTCCTTGCCCTCCGTTTCCCTTGGGTAGGGCAATGGTGAACGCCCTATGGAATGTCTTCTAGGGGTGATTGGCCTAAGCTTTTGGCGGAGGAGGCCTAAACTTAGGCGATGGTGGATGAAACTATGGCCTGGCCGCCATTGGAGCTTTGGACTGAGAAGATCCTAAGGCACCTGCCTTAGCTACTGTTTTGTGGCCCTTCGCTGCTACGTGCAAATTGTTTTGGTTCTCCTAGGTCAAGGCATCACTGACAAACTCAATGTATGTGGTACACCTCGAGTTGGCCCTAGTCTTCATCAGTTTGGTGCCAAGGCCTCTCTTGAAGGTTTCTATCTTCTTTTCCTCTGTATCGATGAACCCTAGGGCGTATCGGGACAAATTGTTGAAGGCATGTATGTACTCGGTAAGGGTCTTGGTCCCTTGAGTAAGTCGCATGAACTCGGCGGCTTTCATGCGCATTAGCCCTAGGGGAATGTGACGTCCCCTAAAGGCTAACTTGAACTACTCCCATGTGACTTGTGAGTTGGTAGGTAGAGAGGACATGAAATGGGTCTACCATATCCCTATCGGTCCCTACAGTTGATGGGATTCATATTCTACCTTCTGATGCTCAGTAACCCTTAATAGATGGAACTTTTGCTCGATCGTGTTTAGCCATTCATCTGCCCGGAGCGGTTATTTGGCCTCTTTGAAGATAGGAGGTTTGGTGTCATGGAAATCCTTGAAAGAGCTGTATTGATTTGGCTTAGGCCCTTGATGTTGCTAATGGGTGTGAGCAGTGTTCTGCGCAATGAGGCGCAGTGTATCCTCCATTGCTCTCTGATTACACAGGAACTGTGCAAAGAATTCATTCGTAGACGGTGATGGCGGTGGTGGTAAGTCACCGTTGTTGCCACCTTTGCTGGTGCCTGCTCCAGCGTGAGGGTGAGTCATCTGTAAAGTTACAATAATAAGTGATTATTGGATGATGTCAGGAGATTATAGATGAATTGTGTAATCATGCCAAACTAAAAGTACTGGAGAGAATCTTAAATTCATACAATAAAACAGAGGCATAATAATTCATTCTCGCAACATGACATCACCAATTTGATCACTTATCGTGCTCGCAGCGCATTAACATTTATGTCATAATCCACCAGTAAAACGAAACTAGAATTTCATTAAAGTTCAACCCATAGTGAAACAACATGCAAAGTGCCAATATTACACTAAAGTCAAATCATGAATATCGAACTTCAAGCTACAAGTCCATTACATGAATAACAGGAATACATCTAGCGCTTTAACTAGTCACTAGGCGATTCTAATCTTCTGCGTGCTCACTATTGAGGTCAGAGATAGCATCGTCCTCATCCTCTAGCTCCACTTCTTCTTCCTCCCAACCGTTATCTTCAACTAACATCTCAGGTTCTTCCTCTTCCTCATCTAGGATTGGGTGCAGTTGGTTGTTCAGAAAATGCACCTCATGCTGAAGATCAACCACCATGTTCTAGGTCTGTGCAAGCTACTAGCGCAAGTCTCTCAACACAGTCCTGCTGCACGGTTAGGGCTTCAACTCTATTTCATGCTGCTTCTGCTAGGGCTACATGGTTGTTTGCTTGGATTCGCTGTCATGCAGCTATGAGTGCCTCGGCATGGGTGGCCTCCAGCTACTCCCATAGTCCTACTAGCACTACCTGATCATCCGCTCTTGCCTCTTGGGCGGCAGCTCTCTACTGATCAACTTGCTCCATCTGAGTGTGGAGATTTCCCAATGCTACATATGCCTGATCAGTTTCCCATCGAGCCTCACTTGCTGCCTTTTTGTGCTTACGCACACGCTTCCTTAGCTTACACTATGCAGCTTCGGCTCTCATGAGCCTATCCATACAAGTGGTATAGGACTCCTACCAAAAGTCCATAGTGTCCTGACGAGTATAGAACATCTTCATCACAGCAAACATTGCACTAATAGGGGGACTAGAACTGTCTGCCCGCTCATCCCGATCTCGGATCAACGCATTGCGGTTGCGCTATGCCCAAACTGTCGTGGATGGATCCACCCAAGAAAAAGTACTAGCAGCATTGCCGATAAGCTCATCCCCATGCTGCTAACATATCTGACTCATCTCCTCAAAGGCCACTACTTGGGCAGCCCTCGAGGAGTTCTTCCTTCAGATTCTGCCCTCCATTCCTGCCAAAAGGGTGCTTGCTTATGAGCTGGTTTGGTCAGTTGTACTTCATACCATGCTTGTCCCTCCATGTATACTTCATTCCAGTAATAGAGGGGTGGTTCGTAATACCTCGCATAATGCAAGACTCTCCAAAGTAGAGCAGGGGTACCAAACATCAATAGGAAATTCTCACTTCCAGCCGGTGCTGCCATCTGTACCAACAACATGGTGCAACTCTTGTGAGATAATGTCATAATGGATAAGAGTTACATAACCAAGTAAGAGACTTATAAGGGGAGGAACAATGCAAGTATGTAATAATGATTGATCATGATACATGTACGTTTTGTACGTCCTCACAAACTTAGGAAAATGGAACTTCTAACGATATACACGGTGGCATACATACATTCTCTCATATATAATGTAACTAGTTGGGCTACACGTTCTGTTGTTATTGTACCTACACAAGAATTTCATTTTAGCCCAACCCACAATTATACATGCAGAATGTAAATCTGGGCTCTATGTTGCAATCTAAATACTTCCATATATATATATATACCCATATATATATATACTTTCGTATCAAAGCTACTCGAGAGTAAATACATCCTATATATACATATAAATATGCATATATAGCCATATCAAAGCTACCCCACAATGAAATACTTCCGTATACATATGAGGCATATATACACTTTGGTATCAAAGCTAACTCTCCCCATTAGACCGCACGATCACATCTTATGGTCATGCCACTTTGATGATGAGTGGCATCTTACCTTGGGTGTAGAGGCATTTGATCCATACATTACTACTAAAGTGAATGGCATCCATACAATAGCATGCCATATGGACGACAAAATGGAAACCCCCCAATTTAGTACTTAATTAGCCACCTGAAGTCCTTAACTGGGCATAAAGGAAAGTGATCACTGGCACACTTTAGATTCAAACTCTAGGTTTTAAACACCTATATATATAGTTATAAGTTGCTGAAAACTAGTTTTGGAAAAGAAAGACCTTTATTTTAAATACACATGTGGCAATTTATGTTGAATCTTGCTCTGATGGCAGCTGTAGCAGAACCGACCAATTTATAAGAGCACAAATACAATCGTAGCCCGCAAGCGGTCGCACTGTCATACTTGAGCCCATATAAACGCAGTAGTCCATCGAGTACCACGAAGGGTCTCGATTAACCATCAGCATACAACCAAGATCGTACATGATTCAACATACATGTCACATGTTACATAAAGTTCACAAATACAGTTCATCCATCAGAGTATGAATTTAGATTATTACAAACCAACTTCAAGTAAAATAGTAGCGGAAGCAAATTAAAAGTTGGAAACCAACGTCTGCAACATTGTTTAAATATAGTGCCAACTCACGATCACACTTCCACAAAAGCATAAGGGAGGGATTAATAAGAGATGCCTGCCTAGGGCTTACTCCTCGTCCATAGTGGGACATAAGTTCTTACAATAGCCTTAATAAACTGTACCATCTGCAACAATGAGAATAAAACCCTGAGTACGAGAAGGTACTCAGCTAGACTTACTCGTCATAAACCAAAAATAAAGTGACTCTAAGGATTATGCAAGGCTATATAAGTGGAGCTAGCTTGACAACAATTTACATAAAAAGCTTACCAATTCAAGTATACAGTTATAATTCAGTCATCAAGTTAATTATAGCTATTCATCTCTAGATTAGCAACTAACCTATGCCAAACATGTGGTATATCATTTAGTAGCATGCAATAGTAACCATAGCCGATGTAATAATTCCATGTTCATCCGAACCATCATATTTCATAACACAGTTACTACGATGTTGGAGCAAGCCAAGTTTCTCACTGTCCGAGAGACGGTGATTCGAATCGATTTCAACTAGCTGGGAATTTATTCCTAACAGAAACCTAGGTAGACCAGATCAACGGTCACCTTAGGTCACCTTTGGTACAACTTAGGTCCATATTTCACGGGTTTGCCCAGCGCCGCACAATTAGGGACAACCATCTACTAGGACGATCAGGACTACCCTGCCCTTGGGCTCACATCT
Source organism: Miscanthus lutarioriparius (assembly GCA_904845875.1). NCBI lineage: Eukaryota > Viridiplantae > Streptophyta > Magnoliopsida > Poales > Poaceae > Miscanthus > Miscanthus lutarioriparius. Next base: position 73,618,290 of record CAJGYO010000005.1, on the reverse strand, counting down.
GGCTCCCCACACATCCTTACTACTATCCAGAGTGCGCACTTTTCTAGAATGGGGCCCAGCCTGAGTTGAGCTATTCGGCTTCATGGTCGGAATGAGTTATCCAGCCAGCTAAGTGAGAGGCATGTCTTCAATCTTGTTAGAAGTGCCAACAACGGTACGGTCCTTAACCGGCATAGACATAATCACATGAGTCAACCTACACATAGACTCCACCTAGCCTCTATTTACATTACCCCATGGTTCTTTTCCACGATAGCAAATATAGCCAACCGTGATTCACTATCCTCCTATATCTCGCAGGTGACAGGAAATCACCTGACTTCTACCGGTCTAAGCATGGCTAAGCATATATTCAATCCTGGACCTACACAGGGTTAAAGGTATATGTATCTAGACAAGGTAGTTCTATGCATCAAGTGTTTCCAATCAACTCTTATAACCTAATGCATCAAACATAAAGGATCCAAGTGATATTTTGTAAAACATGGGAGGCTTAAAATGCTCTGGGGCTTGCCTTTGAACAAAGAGGTTGGCCTATGATCCACTCACTTAGGGAGGTCCTTGAGAGTTTGCTCCTCTTCTTTTGGAGCTACGGCCTGAGGGGTTTCCTGCTGTTCCTCCTCTTCTTCTTTGGTGAACTCTAAAAGAGTTATCCCTTTAGACGATCCTATATGCATGAGCATAAAATAAGATATCATGGATGCCTATATAATGACATGTAGGATATGATACGGTGGGATGAAATGCATTTTCATAAGCTTCTATTTGGTTTCTGAGGAACCATGGTAGGGAACAAATCTAGCCAGGATTACGTGTCTAATTTGTATAAGCTTCCTCCAGGCAGAATGATTCCTGCCTCTGTTCCAGGCCAAATGAACGAGCCCTCTGTATTTTCAACATCATTGCATTAAGGTGATAACAAGTTGCATCTTATTTTACTGAGTAGGTGCATATCTCTTCTCTAGTAACTTAAACAAACACTTATGTAAATCATTTTCTGGACTACAAGACAGCAGCCACTTGTTTTGATTATAACTGGAGTTATACACATCAAAATAATATGGTTGTGGACTTTTTGGAAATCTTATGAAATTGACTACAACTTTATTTTAATAATCTAAATGTGATTCAGAAGTTATCTAGGTCAAACAAATCAATCTTTAAGGTCTATCCAGAGAGTAAGCATTTCTAACAGCAAACTTCTAACAGCTATAATTCTTAAACCATAAGACCCCTGACTATGACAATTTAACACAATGTATATAAGTAAGTTATCTACAACTTTGTTATTAATAAGTTTCACAGAAAAGGTCATTATCATCACGAAATTATCACCACAACAGAAACTACACATGCAGTCATCTAGTTGAATTATAAAGCAATAATTAACTAGTTGCATACAACCAATTGCTTCTAAGCCAAACTAATAACATCAACAGATCATGTGCATCATAAGCACCACAGAAAACATCATGGTTAAAGATAACTAATTTATTTATATTCATTTATTAATTTCTTTAAATAATAAGGTGATTTAAAGGATAAATATTTCTAGTGCTTCATAAATTTTAAGAAAATTACAATAGTCTACAAATAACCCTAGTAGTCTACTGTACAAATTTCATGACATTTGGGTAAGTATAGCTATCTCTATAAAAATGACAAGTTACATATGCTTATTTTTGCAAAAATAGATTAGCACAGTGAAAAGTGTCAAGCAATAGATTTAATAATTTTCATACTTTCCTCCTAGAATGAGAATATTGTGTAAAAAATTGTATGATCATATGTTATGTATTTTTACCCCAATTAATTTTACTAGAATCTAGCAATTAATTAAGAATAAATAGTAAGACCATATTTCAAGCATGCTTCCTATAGGTTTAAAATTTTTCCTAGCTAGAGCCTGTCAACACAAGACCAGAAAAATTGGAATCACAATTTGATCACCTTCCTCGCTCAAGTTATGCAATTTACAACCTAGAAACTATTTAAAAGCACTTATCTTGCTCAATTTAATTATCCCAAAACAATACACTAAATAGTAGATTCATATTTTTATCAAATAGTACACTTCAAGATGAATCCAACAAAATTTGGTTCACCCCATTTGGAAACTCCTAGCTCAGGATATGAATTTTTGAAGTTTGTAATCAAATCTGTGAAAATAAATCTAGAAAAACATTTCAAAAGTTGACTGACAGCTAGGACCCATGAGTCAACGGGACCCACCCATCAGCGATAAAAAGAGCAGGGGCGTGGCTTGACTGGCAAAAGGCTCGCCGACGGCGAGGTCACCGGTGGTAGCATCACTGACGTCGTGTTTCCCACTCTCTTACGCACCTACTGGTACCCTAGATTTGCTCGGAGGGTCATCGGAGCTGCCTCACCGGCGAGCATGGCGGCTCGATGGCGGCGTGTGGCAGCAGACTCATCATCTTCGGTGATGGTGAGCCTAGGCGAGCACTGCTACGGCATCTACAAACCTTAGCTAAGCTCTACAGCGTGGATTAGGTAAGGGTGGAGCGGTAGCGGAGCTTGGTCGCGTGCATGGCGACATGGTGGCGCGAGCACAACGTCGGCACGGCGGTGTTCCACTCTGACGAGTCTGACATTGGCCTTGGGCTCTTGCCTCGAGTTACACCTAGCTCTAACCTAACCCTAACATCTAGAAGTGCACGAGGAAGAAAACCAGGCATGCACAGCCACGGCGGAGTGCATGGCGGCGGTGCTCTCGGCTCACGGCGGTGTGGCTCGTGTTCTAGCACCGGTGACGCACTAGCGGCTCAATGGGCTATGGCTATAGCTTCTAGGACCTATAATGAAGATGTATCAAGAAAGAGAGAGAGATGGGAGGAGCGGTGGATAGGGCTGGCCACGGCAAGCTCGGAGCTTGGAGGCGCTCCATGACCATGGCGATGATGGCGACATAAAATGTCACATTACCTGGGCTCTAACTAAGGCAATGGTAGGTCAGCGAGGTAGAATAGATGATGGCGGAGATGTGTGCACGAGCAATCGCACAATGGTGAGGTGGCTGAAACATCCTCAATTTTCCACGAAGGGAAAATCCACAGAATGAATTATAATATGATGAAACCAATAGTTGATTCCGTCATATTATCTTATATCAGTCGATATCACAGTCATGCATCATAAGGTTATAAGAATACAAGATATTTCATCACTGGGAACACACCTATTACAGAGTTAATCAAGCGGAAGACTATTGAGTGAAGGCTCCTCCTTCACGGGCATCATCAGAATTGGCGTAGTGCAACGTGAGATTCCATCTTGAACCAAACTTGAGCATAGGCACGAGACCTCCTAATCCTTCTAAAGTCAGCATCTCTGAGAAGCAGGAAAATCTACACACCGCCAGATGTGTGCAGGCCATGGTCAGCACCGATGAGCTTTAGTGGAAAAGATAAAACAAGAGGATCTGGCGATCCTAACATTTGGCTGTGGTTTGCATCCTTAGCGCATGAGAAGTAAGTAATAGTAGTAATGTAATAATAATGTCCAGTTTTTAACTCATTCCCAGCCACACACATCCACTTCTATCCATATCCTTCCACCAACCCATCCCAACCATAACCACACCACCATCACCACATCTCATCTCACACACTCAGGTCAACAGGCCGACTCCCTCTCGGCACTTGCCTCAACGGCCCGCAGCCCCTGGCTCATAGCCAGAAAATACCCCAACCCTAGAGGGAGAATAGAAGGACTCATCTCCTATCTAGTTTAAGCAAAACCCAGGAAAGGTCCATAGCCGATAAGTCGGCATATGTATCGATCGATCAACCATACACTCTGCAGAGGTTTTACATACCCACAAGATTAGCCATCCTTGGAGTCTAGAATCTCCTAGGCAGAATTCCGGTCGCTTGCTAGCCTAGAACGATGCCACCCTACCTCTCAGCCCAAGAACATCCCAAGTCTAGTCTGGGATGGCTGATACTGTGAGTCGTAGATAGAGCCGGGGCCCTCTAGATGTCAAGAGCCGGATCCACAAGGCCTTATGAAGTCTCAAAAGGGTGTGGGGGAAAACCGCGCTCCCCGTACCTCCTTGCACATGTTCGCCTAGCAGTAGTGGCATCGCTCTACCAAGTAGTCCGACCGTCCCGCACCATATAGGGCGAGTGGGATGTAAAGGATTCCCGGTGAATCTGAGTACTAGTCAGTCCTTAGAGGTGACCAAGCCAGAATGTCTTCATCAGGGTTTCCATTTACCATGCCACCACAGCACCTCCACCCTGGGCTCCTCCCATCACCGGTTCACACCCAAGGCCACCTCCAAATACCATTTACCTGCCATAGGTATTCCATATCCAAGTGCCCAGGTAGCACCACACGGCAAGACTCGCCCCTGGCTCGTCGTTATTCCAGCTCGGTCGACACAACCCTCACTCTCCACGCACCCAAGACACACATAGCACGCTCACACACCACCAAGTCTGGCACCCATAGCCAAACCATTCCCACGGGGTTCACCACCAGCATCACATCCCCGATATAATGCGAAGTGGAGTTAATAATAAGTATAGTGGTGTAATATGCAAGCAAGCAGGCAAGTAAGCATATATAAGTGAGCGAATGCGCAAAGCAGGGTGAAGTGGTAGAGTAGGTTGCATCAGGGTAATAATGGCTCAGGTAGTAGCATGCATCAGGTACTAGCAAAGGAATAATTATAAAGCGCTAGCAGTTCCAGATATTATGCATTGTCTAATAGGATTCTCTAAAAGAGGGTGCTGCCATGACACCTGCGATGTCAAGGTAGTAGTGGTACAAGTCTTCCTTCCTTGTAGTCGATCAGTGGGATCTCCTCCTTGTGTTTGTAGTCTCCTTCCTTAGGTCACTCCTCCTCGACTTGTCTCTAAAATCGAGACGTAATAGTCACGTTAGCGACTCCTATAGAATCCACAAAGAACCAAATGAATAGCAAAAAAGATCCAAATGCACTCAAACATAGACTCATGACGTAGAGCTCGATTTATAGAAAATTTAGACGCTTGTTTCATATTTTTCTGAGTTCGTATGAATTAGTTATGAATTTTTGAACTTTAATTCGTATTCTCAAAAAGATAAAAGGCTGGATTATTATGGAGCTGACACGTGGCAGCCTGGGATTGGGCCATGTGTCGATCTATGATTCGTCGAGGCTGTTACAGCGCATGACAGGCGGGACCAGGTTGATGTCATGCTGACGCGTATGGTGATGTCATCATGGGCGTGAGGGTCTAGCTGACGTGGCACGATTGCTGATGTGGCGATGATGTGGCCAACACGTGGCAGTGACGTGGTGGACGCATGGCACAACGTGTTGATGACGTGGCCGAAACATGGCGAACGCTAACGTCAGCTTGACATCATGATTACATCACTGTTGACCACAGTCAAGCCCAAATGGGTCGATGGTGGGCCTTTAACGGGCTAGATGGGCCGGACATGGGTTGGGCCGAGCCTTACACGTGGCACGTTCTGGTGAAGCCATGTCGTCAACTAGAACCCTATCAGGCACAGATGGGTCCATGTCCATGAGTCTACGGTCCATGCTGGACTGTTATCAGCGACCTAAAAGTCATACTCCCAGCTCACATACACCATGTCCACAGGCAACGCTAGGGTTCATGTGCTTGGTCCATGATGGTCAAATAGCCATGGGTCGGCTTGTCCGCGGCTCAGGTTCAGTGGACCGCATCCAACTCTTCCCCACCAGGCTGTCACCACCCTCTCCTTCCCCAATTCCTCTGCTCCACCGCGGCGGTGCTCGCCGGTGGCGAGTTCGGCTAACAGGGTGTTACTGGCGCTATCCGATGGCATAGACGAGGGAAAAGGGGCTCATCTCGGCTTGGCAAAATGGGGTAGGCTTCACCAGCGAGGCAGAGTTGCTAGAGGCGGCTGGCGCACTAGCCCCGGCGGACTTTGCCAGCAAGGCCCATGACGAGGAGTCTTCCAGGCCTTCTAGGGCTGGTTTTAAGGGCGCGCTAGCACCGTGGTGACTGGACGAGCTTATCAGGGACTACAACGGTGGCTGCGAGGTGCCCAACGCGGCTGGCCACGGTGATGGCGGCATGGCGGCACGGGCGAGCATCAAAGTCATGGCTACGGTCTCAACTCGGGTAAATTGGCGCATCGTCCAAGCAAGGAAGGTCTCTAGGGGGCTATTCGACTCATCGGCGATTTCCAAATCGCCCGGTGGCGCCCACGTGTGAAATGGGCTCGCGGTGGAACTCCGACAAGAAGGGCGGTAACACGGTCAAGGCGATATAGGGGGTTCTGGGTCTCATCTTTCGGTCGGGTAGGGCAACACAAGGCGAAACTAGGAGGTTCACTTGTGCAGCGTGAGGCGACCGGAACGGTGCAGGGTAGGCGCGCCACGGTGGCGCTTTAGATCACGCACCGCGGCAGCAAGGTTCGTGGTTTAGGGCATCTAGTGGCCAAATTTCCAGTCTAGCGTGCGCACGGTGCTTGCCACGACAGCACGTAGTGGCGCGTGGCCATATCCCAACTAGGGCGGTCCAAGGGGCAAGGCTCAGCCCTGAGCTCTCCCGAGTTGGGAGAACGCAGCGGTGACTAGGGCTAGCGCGGTGATCAGGGAAAGGCAGACGGAAGCGGGGAGCTCACCGTGGGTTCATGATGGCAGGTTGGTGACGTAGGGCGTCGATGGCGGTGTGGCCATACAGGGCGAGCGGGTTTGTAGGTGTAGCCCATCGTGACGGTGACGTCTCCTCCGGCGACTGTGGCCGGCGGCTGCGCGTCCTCGGCGGTGTTCAGCGGCGTTGGGGTATGGGCAAGGAAAAAAAAGTGTAGCCGTGGAGGTCATGGGCTCCAAGCCAGTGTCGCGGGTTCATGGCGAGGGCGAGGGTGTGGATGTCGTTGCAGCGTTCCCGTGCTCGGCGTAGCTCCGGTGGCAGCGGTACACTCCGGTGGCGTGCTCCGTCTTCTCTGCTCCTCTTCCTTCCTCCTTGCCTCCCTCCTTCTCCCTTCCTTCATCTTGGGGCAAATGGTGGAAGGCCGCAGGGTGGCGACGTGTGGTTTGGGAACTCCAGGGTGCTCTGGTGTGGGATTTATAGGTGGTGGCGCCATGGGAAGGGGTGCGGACGGCTGGTGATACCGCCCAAGGTGATCTGGCGGTCGAGGTGCTCCTGTTCGTGATCGCGGGCGTCGCACGGGGTCCAGTTGACAGCGAGGGGCTCCAATTCATGGGTGCGGGAAAGATTTCATTAGGTGCAAGGCCGCGGCATCATCACGCCTCTACCGTGGCGGTTGCAAGCTCTGACTGGGTCATGCGAATCGCGTGATCCGTGGGACCCGCGGTGCCGACGTGGAGGGCATGGAGCCAAGCGAGGGATGCGAAGGCGGGAACGGGGTGCCATAGAGGTTGCGTGAAGAATCTGCGGATGCGAGGGCGAGTACGTGTGCTCTGTCTCTCGTGAGGTAGAGGATAGGGGAGGTGGAGATCATGACAGGCGGGCCCGCATGGTCAGTGGCTGTGACGGTGTTTGTCGTTTCCTGGGGGCGGCTTGCGTGATGTGGTTACGGGCCATAGTTACTGGCTCGCGTAGCGGGCCGCGTTCATGGGCCACGGCGTTGTGGCCGGCCTAGCGCGGGCGGGGGATGGGGAGCAGGCGTGTCCATGGGCCACAACGGGCCGATTCTGCTGGTTCGGGCCGGAGAAGAGAGGAAAGGAAGGGTGAGGTAACAGGCCAGGCTGGGCTGGTTGGGCTGGTTTGCCTTCTCCATTTCTTTCCCCTTCTCCAAAACCTTTTCTGTTTTGCTTTATGATTAATTAGCTTAAGCCATGGCTTATTATGTGGTTAGGGTTCTGTTAATTAAGTTAGTTGTCATGGTAAGCATATACCATAGTTTGGGGTCCAATCCCCAATACTTATATATTGTGATTTATATATTTGTTATTTATTGGTTTAATCTAATGTAGGCACTTATAATTAGTATTAAGGATTATTATGACAAATATTTAATAGAGGCTTTAATAAATATTTAAAGGTTTACTTTGGCATCACAAAAATCCAAGGAAGATCCAACTCATGATCTAAGGCATATTGCATGTTATAGTTAATTATGCACATGGTGATGTATGCTTTAAGAATTTTAAAAGCATGAAAGGATATGTGTGCATATTAAGTTTAGTCCCAACTCATATAAGCCATTTGTTAGTGAGTAGTTGGGCAGGGTAGGATTCCTAGGGTTAGCACTGGATACACTAGTTAGGTTGGTTAGATTAAGTCATCAGGATACATGTGTTCAATTTAAGATCCTGATCTCATGTGGCTTAAGAAATATATTAAGACACATGTGATGATGGTGCAACTAGGTAGGGTTTTCTACATGCTAAGCAACAATCATGGGTTTGTTTTGAAAAAAAAATTGTTGGTTGCATTTTTCGGTGTTTGTAATTTTTAGGGTTGTTACAGTCCTACCCTCTTATCAGGATCTCGTCCTCGAGATTTAAGGTGTGTAGTACTACTCGGAGTGGTAAAGTGAAGTCTGCTCCGTATCTGACTTCTTGTTTATCATAGCTTGACGTAGCTGCTCCATTTGGTTGGAAGAGTGAGTAGTGATGTCTTGATCTCTCTGTCCCAATCCTTGATGGAGTGTTAGCAGGTCTGGCATTAGTGTAGAACTCCAGGTAAAACTTGTGGGTTCCAACATGTGTTACCTCGATGATAGTCGGGTAGTCGCAGTTGTAGGAGGTTTTAGCACATGGCTAGCATGTGAGAGGGACCCAGATTAATTTCGACCATTTCAGGTATTCCTAGTTTAAGCTCTTGATTTCAGTCCAGGGTCCAGTGGGTTATGAGCCCACCACGCTTCCGCTGCGCTATTCTGATAAGCGTAATTGCCATCCTTGCTTTTTTTGTTGGTGTAAACACTTCCGAGGATCTTGCAAAAGGAGTTGTCGTCCTTTGCTTTCTTCGGTATCTTGATCCAACTTTTGTATAAGGTGTCCAAGGTGCTTAAGCAGATCTAGGGTTATCGATTGGAGATGTCACCCATCGGATTCTCCCAGCTGTGGTTGTTTTTCAAAAGCTTGCTTGAAAATTGGATAGCGATTTTGTAAACTTTAGAATCCAAGAGGGATTTCGAAAAGGGTTGAAATCGATGCGAGCTTTGAAATCAAACTCTTTTGAATAGCTTTGTTTTCTAAACAAAACACACTCCTTTTGTGTGATTTAAAATCAAATGGTTTTGAATCATGTTTTTTTTTGGTTTTTAACAAAGCGTGACTCCTTTTTTGTTTAAAACAAGGATAGTTTTGAAAATGGTTCGAAAACGCTGCTCATTTTGCAAAGCATGGTTTTCACAATCAAATTTGGTTTTTGAAACCGGGTTTGGAAAAATTTCTTTTGGGACAGTTGCAAACAAACCCTCTCATAATTATTTTGTTTAGCAATTGCATTGCAATCTACTTTGAAGACAAGGTTTATTTGAAAAGGTTTGGCTCATTGGACGAGATCAAAGGCTTTTAAAATCCAATCTGAGCCAAAGGTCTTTGGTCTACAAATGTTTTATAAAAGGTTGGTGTGGAACGCAAAACTTTTGTTTTTTGGTAATGTTTTTTTGCAAGTTCTTTTAAAACAAAGCTATATTTATTTTTTTGCAAAACATTTTAAGAACCCTTTTAGTTAAAACAGAGGAAGTTCGCATTCGCAATTAATCATTAGAAATGAAATCTCCTTTCCTTTTTAAAACAAGTTGGGGTGTTGAAAGGGAAATTTTGATCCTCTTCAAATAAAATTTATTTTCAAGATGATAGCTTTGTTTTCTTTGCAACTTGATTTATCTTTTGAAAAAGGATTTTTTTTAATAATCAAGCTTGAAGTCATAGTCGTACTAAGTACCATTTAGGGTGGTCACGGTCACAACCACGATACCTGCACACGCCCGGCCGCAAGCCATGCGGATGCATCACGCATGGGGCCCCAAGTTTCGTAGCGGCACCATAGGTCATGATCGCAACTCTGCCCGTTGAGATACTAGCATTGACTTGATACCCCAAGCAAAAGTGGATCGAGAGCTTTTTAGAAATATGATGAGAAAAACCGTTTTTAAACTGTTTTGGAATACCAGTTTGAGAGTATGGTTTAAATTCTTTTGTTTCACAATCTTTGTAAGAAAGAGGGCTACAGCTTTAAAATCTAAAATCATCACAATCATGTTTTGGAATCGGTTGTATCACGTTTTGGCTTCTAAAACTCAAGAGTATTGTTTTTTTTAAACCCAAATTGCTTTGAAATGGTTTTATAAAACCAAGATTATTACGGAAAGTTTTTGTTTTTCAATATCTTTTGAAATGCTTTTCTTGGACATATGTCACTTTCGAGGGGAGAGTTTTAGAAACTAGATCATTTTATAAACCTTTCCCAACAGGCCTTTTAAACCAAGAAGTTTTTGAAATGGCAAGCAGGGAGGTTTTCAAATTGTCTTGGTGAAAACATTTTGCAAGCATCGAGAGTTTTCAAGATGGTTAATTTGAAGTCCTTGCAAGTTTTGAAAACAAATCCTTTGAATATTTTTGTTTTCTAAAACAAGGTATCACTTCCTTGCAATGTTGATAGGTTCTTCCCATTATTCTCGCAGTTCTAACTTTTGGCCGGATCTACAGCCATTTCCTTTAGTAATGGGTTCATAATCCAAAGGGTTGACCTATTCAAGCTAGATCTCTGAACTTGGCTAGAGCTGGTTTGCCACCACTTCTCCATTGTTAAACTTTGTTTTCTCTTATGTTCTCGGAGAAGTATCTGGGGTAATACAGCCATTCTAGCAGGTCGACTATCCTTGGTAGGGGTACCAGTCTTAGGTGGTCACGTAGTTCAGGTGACTTCTTGGGTAGTATTGGAATGCTTAGCTTTGTAGTAGCAACTCGTCTTGCTTCCACAAGTCCTTGGCATAAGAGAGGTTATCCTTTCATTTGGCAAGCCATACTGAGGTCACTTCTGCCGTATCCAAAACTGGTGACAAACCCACCACTTGAGGCAGTAATGGGATCCTTTATACCCATATCTCTGATTTGGGGATGTGTTCTTCTTTCAAGGTTAGTTGGCGACCTTGTGACCAGGATGGTCACATCCATAGCAAGCGGAAAGTGTACCGCTTGTAGCATTGTCGCAGATCCTTGGTTAGGGTCTATAGGGGTCGAATTTGCTGGATCAACACCTTAGCCAGAAACTATGGTTGTGACGGAAGGCTTCCTTCAGCGGGAGTTCCATCGGTCAGCGGAGTGTAGGGCTCTTTCTTCTCAAGGTTGAGTCCAAAAGGGTGGATTGTGGCTACCATAGATCATGGTCCATGATGATTCCAGAAGAGGATGAGCGGTGGTTCCAACTGGCAGAACAAGGGGTAGCCACTTGTTGCATGGGTCACAGGGATTTTAGGGTTGTGTGAGTGACATGATTTATTGGCAACTTTATGTAATGATTATATGATTTAAACAGTTTAAAACTTTTATTCTATCCGACACTCATACAAAGAAGCATGAAGAACCATAAGAAGCGATAAGATCCAAGCATTCATTTCATTAGGTTTATTACATAGCGATATCCCCAGTAGCTACACTAGAGGATTCATGAGAGAAGTCATGCTACACGTAGATAGCTCTTCAAGGTGGACATTCTACTCTTCCTCAGGATGTGATTCATAGCCACGCGGGGCTCGTCCTCATCGTCACCTTCCTACCCCCTTATCATGATGAGCACTGCTTAAGAAGCTAAACAGGTGGGGTAGAAGGGCTTCCTTTCATCCCATGTGGGTGATCCTTGAGCTGGTAGATCCACTGCACATAGCGTCGGGCTTCCTCCCATTCTGGGGTGGGTTCTGGGGTAGGTAGGGGATCTATGCTCAACTTGAACTTGGAAGGCTCAACTAGGAACATCTCTTCACGAGGCTTCTTGTGATAGCGCTTTAGTAGCTTGGCTGGTATCTCTTGGTATTCTTAGATGTGTCGAGCATTAGACCTTTTTCCAAGCCTTCTTCAGCTTCTTTGTGGTATCTGGTGTGAAGAGGCACGTCTCCATGTATGTTACCAGGTGGGCGAAGTTGGACTTGTTCTGCTTCTTCAGCTCTGCTAGCTCTGTGGCTTGAGCTTTCACCTTTTTTTTGTTCTGCATCCTTACGCTTGTAGCGATTCTGGTCATGTCCGAGCTCTTGCAAGAACTTGTCTTGAATGAGTAGTCGTTTCCTTGCAATCTTGAGAGCTTCATCCCCTTGTCCTATGGCACTTTGAGGCGTCGAGGACATAGGGCAATAGACAGCGGGGACCATGCTCGAGGAGTTCGTGCGCATCCTGCGTCACAAGTCAGAGAGCAGCATGTGGCGAGTCATACGATAGCATAGATAGTGTCTACCCATCTCACGAATGATGTGGGCATTTCTTCACTTGGGGAAAACTTCAGAGTCACCATGTAGCAGACCTCGGCTCCTCTAGGCACCATCTTATTGTGGCATGTCTATTGATACTTTTCTTCAGGAATACCAAACTTCTTCAGAACTTCACGTACGACTTGGGTGTATCCATCTTGGTACTTGATGAAAAGGGAGTATGCCCACCAAGGTAGCCATCTTCATTTGGGTCCAAGAAACGAGATAGCAGGTCGATTGTAAGAGATAATCCATGCACAAAATGGTGCAGGGTCGGTAATATAACCGAAAGAAGGGCTGGTTTCAACCGATTCTATCGTCCAATCCTGAGGGTCTCGTCCTAGGGTCAAGCATGGCTCTAATACCAACTGAAACATCCTCAATTTTCCACGAAGGGAAAATCCACAGAATGAATTATAATATGATGAAACCAATAGTCGATTCCGTCATATTATCTTATATCAGTCGATATCACAGTCATACATCATAAGGTTATAAGAATACAAGATATTTCATCACTGGGAACACACCTATTACAGAGTTAATCGAGCGGAAGACTATTGAGTGAAGGCTCCTCCTTCACGGGCATCATCAGAATTGGCGTAGTGCAACGTAGATTCCATCTTCGAACCAAACTTGAGCATAGGCACGAGACCTCCTAATCCTTCTAAAGTCAGCATCTCTGAGAAGCAGGAAAATCTACACACCGCCAGATGTGTGCAGGCCATGGTCAGCACCGATGAGCTTTAGTGGAAAAGATAAAACAAGAGGATCTGGCGATCCTAACATTTGGCTGTGGTTTGCATCCTTAGCGCATGAGAAGTAAGTAACAGTAGTAATGTAATAATAATGTCTAGTTTTTAACTCATTCCCAGCCACACACATCCACTTCTATCCATATCCTTCCACCAACCAATCCCAACCATAACCACACCACCATCACAACATCTCATCTCACACACTCAGGTCAACAGGTCGACTCCCTCTCGGCACTTGTCTCAATGGCCCGTAGCCCCTGGCTCATGGCCAGAAAATACCCCAACCTTGGAGGGAGAATAGAAGGACTGATCTCCTATCTAGTTTAAGCGAAACCCAGGAAAGGTCCATAGTCGATAAGTCGGCATATGTATCGATCGATCAACCATACACTCTGCAGAGGTTTTACATACCCACAAGATTAGCCATCCTTGGAGTCTAGAATCTCCTAGGTAGAATTCTGGTCGCTTGCTAGCCTAGAACGATGCCACCCTACCTCTCAGCCCTAGAACATCCCAAGTCTAGTCTGGGATGGCTGATACTGTGAGTCGTAGAAAGAGCCAGGGCCCTCCGGATGTCAAGTGCTGGATCCACAAGGCGTTTTGAAGTCTTGAAAGGGTGTGGGGGAAAACCGCGTGCCCCGTACCTCCTTGCACACGTTCGCCTAGCAGTAGGGGCATCGCTCTACCAAGTAGTCCGACCGTCCCACACCATATAGGGCGAGTGGGATGTAAAGGATTCCTGGTAAATCTGAATACTAGTAAGTCCTTAGGGGTGACCAAGCCAGAATGTCTTCATCAGGGTTTCCATTTACCGTGCCACCACAACACCTCCACCCTGGGCTCCTCCCATCACCGGTTCACACCTAGGGCCACCTCCAAATACCATTTACCCGCCACAGGTATTCCATATCCAAGTGCCTAGGTAGCACCACACGGCAAGACTCGCCCCTGGCTCGTCGTTATTCCAGCTCAGTCGACACAACCCTCACTCTCCACACACCGAAGACACACGCAACACGCTCACACACCACCAAGTCGAGCACCCATAGCCAAACCATTCCTAGGGGGTTCACCACCAGCATCACATCCCCGATATAATGCGAAGTGGAGTTAATAATAAGTACAGTGATGTAATATGCAAGCAAGCAGGCAAGTAAGCATATATAAGTGGGCGAATGCGCAAAGCAGGGTGAAGTGGTAGAGTAGGTTGCATCAGGGTAATAATGGCTCAGGTAGTAGCATGCATCAGGTACTAGCAAAGGAATAATTATAAAGCGCTAGCAGTTCCAGATATTATGCATTGTCTAATGGGATTCTCTAAAAGAGGCTGCTGCCATGACACCTGCGATGTCGAGGTAGCAGTGGTACAAGTCTTCCTTCGTTGGATGTAGTCGATCAGCGGGATCTCCTCCTTGTGTTCGTAGTCTCCTTCCTTAGGTCGCTCCTCCTCGACTTGTCTCTGAAATCGAGACGTAATAGTCGCATTAGCGACTCCTATAGAATCCACAAAGAACCAAATGAATAGCAAAAAAGATCCAAATGCACTCAAACATAGACTCATGACGTAGAGATCGATTTATAGAAAATTTAGACGCTTGTTTCATATTTTTCTGAGTTCGTATGAATTAGTTATGAATTTTTGAACTTTAATTCATATTCTCAAAAAGATAAAAGGCTGGATTATTATGGAGCTGACACGTGGCAGCTTGGGATTGGGCCACGTGTCGATCTATGATTCATCGAGGCTGTTACAGCGCATGACAGGCGGGACCAGGATGATGTCATGCTGACGCGTATGGTGATGTCATCATGGGCATGAGGGTCCAGCTGACGTGGCATGATTGCTGATGTGGCGATGATGTGGCCAACACGTGGCAGTGATGTAGCGGACGCATGGCACGACATGTTGATGACGTGGCCGAAACATGGCGAACGCTGACGTCAGCTCGACATCATGATTACATCACTGTTGACCACGGTCAAGCCCAAATGGGCCTATGGTGTGCCTTTAATGGGTCGGATGGGCCGGACATGGGTTGGGCCGAGCCTTATACGTGGCACATTCTGGTGAAGCCATGTCATCAACTAGATCCCTATCAGGCTCAGATGGGTCCATGTCCATGAGTCTATGGTCCATGCTGGACTGTTATCAGCGGCCTACAAGTCATACTCCCAGCTCACGTACACCGTGTCCACAGGCAAGGCTGGGGTTCATGTGCTTGGTCCATGATGGTCAGACAGCCGTGGGTCGGCTTGTCAGCGGCTCAAGTTCGGTGGATCGCGTCCACCTCTTCCCCACCAGGCTGTCACCACCCTCTCCTTCCCCAATTCCTCTGCTCCACCGCGGCGGTGCTCGCCGGCGGCGAGTTCGGCCAACAGGTTGTTACTGGCGCTATCCGATGGCATAGACTAGGGAAAAGGGGCTCATCTCGGCTTGGCGAAATAAGGTAGGCTTCACCAGCGAGGCAGAGTGGCTGGAGGCGGCTGGTGCACTAGCCCCGGCGGACTTCGCCAGCGAGGCCCACGACGAGGAGTCTTCCAGGCCTTCCAGGGCTGGTTTTAAGGGCGCGCTAGCACCGTGGTGACTGGGCGAGCTTATCAGGGACTACGACGGTGGCTGCGAGGTGCCCAACGTGGCCGGCCATGGTGATGGCGGCACGGCGGCGCGGGCGAGCATCAAAGTCATGGCTACGGTCTCAACTCGGGTAAATTGGCGCATCGTCCAAGCAAGCAAGGTCTCCAGGGGGCTATTCGACTCATCGGCGACGACCAAATTGCCCGGTGGCGCCCGCGTGAGAAACAGGCTCATGGCGGAACTCCGACGAGAAGGGAGGTAACACGGTCAAGGTGATACAGGGGGTTCTGGGTCTCATCTTTCGGTCGGGTAGGGCAACACGAGGCAAAACTAGGAGGTTCACTTGTGCAGCGTGAGGCGACCGGAACGGTGCAGGGTAGGCGCGACGGCACGTGGCCAAATTCCAACTAGGGCGGTCCAAGGGGCAAGGCTTGGCCCTGAGCTCTCCCGAGTTGGGAGAACGCAGCGGCGACTAGGGCTAGCGCGGTGATTAGGGAAAGGCAGAGGGAAGCGGGGAGCTCACCGTGGGTTCATGATGGCAGGTTGGTGACGCAGGGCGTCGATGGCGGTGTGGCCATGCAGGGCGAGCGGGTTCGTAGGTGTAGCCGATCATGACGGTGACGTCTCCTCCGGCGAGTGTGGCTGGCGGCTGCGTGTCCTCGGCGGTGTTCAGCGGCGTCGGGGTATGGGCGAGGAAAAAAAAAGTGCAGCCGTGGAGGTCACGGGCTCCAAGCCGGTGTCGTGGGTTCATGGCGAGGCCGAGGGTGTGGATGTCATTGCAGCGTTCCCATGCTCGGCGTAGCTCCGGCGGCAGCGGTACACTCCGGCGGCATGCTCCATCTTCTCTGCTCCTCTTCCTTCCTCCTTGCCTCCCTCCTTCTCCCTTCCTTCGTCTCGGGGCAAATGTTGGAAGGCCGTAGGGTGGCGGCGTGTGGTTTGGGAACCCCAGGGTGCTCTGGTGTGGGATTTATAGGCGGTGGCGCCATGGGAAGGGGTGCGGATGGTTGGTGATACCGCCCAAGGCGATCCGGCGGTCGAGGTGCTCCTGTTCATGATCGCGGGCGTCGCACGGGGTCCAGTTGACAGCGAGGGGCTCCAATTCATGGGTGCGGGTAAGATTTCATTGGGTGCAAGGCTACGGCATCATCATGCCTCTGCCGCAGCGATTGTGAGCTCTGACAGGGTCATGCGAATCGCGTGATCCGTGGGACCCGCGGTGGCGACGTGGAGGGCACGGAGCCAAGCGAGGGGCGCGAAGGTGGGAACGGGGTGCCATAGAGGTTGCATGAAGAATCTGCGGATGCGAGGGCGAGTACGTGTGCTCTGTCTCTCGTGAGGCAGAGGATAGGGGAGGTGGAGATCATGACAGGCGGGCCCGCATGGTTAGTGGCTGTGACGGTGTTTATCGTTTCCTAGGGGCGGCTTGCCTGATGTGGTTACAGGCCGCGGTTGCTGGCTCATGTAGCGGGCCGCGTTCATGGGCCGCGGCGTTGTGGCTGGCCTAGCACGGGCGGGGGATGGGGAGCAGGCGTGTCCATGGGCCGCAACCGGCCAATTCTGCTGGTTCTGGCTGGAGAAGAGAGGAAAGGAAGGGTGAGGTAACAGGCCAGGCTAGGCTGGTTGGGCTGGTTTGCCTTCTCCATTTCTTTCCCCTTCTCCAAAACCTCTTCTGTTTTGCTTTATGATTAATTAGCTTAAGCTATGGCTTATTATGTGGTTAGGGTTTTGTTAATTAAGTTAGTTGTCATGGTAAGCATATACCATAGTTTGGGGTCCAATCCCCAATATTTATATATTGTGATTTATATATTTGTTATTTATTGGTTTAATCTAATGTTGGCACTTATAATTAGTATTAAGGATTATTATGACAAATATTTAATAGAGGCTTTAATAAATATTTAAAGGTTTACTTTGGCATCACAAAAATCCAAGGAAGATCCAACTCATGATCTAAGGCATATTGCATGTTATAGTTAATTATGCACATGGTGATGTATGCTTTAAGAATTTTAAAAGCATGAAAGGATATGTGTGCATCTTAAGTTTAGTCCCAACTCATATAAGCCATTTGTTAGTGAGTAGTTGGGCAGGGTAGGATTCCTAGGGTTAGCACTAGATACACTAGTTAGGTTGGTTAGATTAAGTCATCAGGATACATGTGTTCAATTTAAGATCCTGATCTCATGTGGCTTAAGAAATATATTAAGACACATGTGATGATGGTGCAACTAGGTAGGGTTTTCTACATGCCAAGCAACAATCATGGGTTTGTTTTGAAAAAAAATTTGTTGGTTGCATTTTTCGGTGTTTGTAATTTTTAGGGTTGTTATAGTGGCAGTGGCATGCGAGCATGGCGGAGCTCGGCAATGGCGATGGCGGCACTCGGCTTGCTCTAGCGGGTGAAGGAGAGGCAGAGAGAGGGCGAGACAGCGAGAGTGAGTGAGCACGGCGGCTTTGCCTCCCTTATCTCACCCTGCTGGCCCAACCAACCGGGCCGACGCTGGCGTGCTGCCACCATGTGGCACGCGTGGCCTGGCGCGGTCAGCCATGATGGCCCGTTGATTCAAATCGGCTAAGTCCGATTCTGCAGACTAACAGCGCCACTTCGTTCCTCTATATCTCCGAATCCGATTCGAGTTAGCAAAATTGGTATTAGTGAAAGTTGTAGAGCTATGTGAGATCTCCAACTTTGGTTTAGGAACCATCATCTAATTCTCAATGGTTTTCAAACTACAAAGCTCTAAAGTGAGGTACTTTGAAACTGAAAACAGCTTCAACACTTAGAAAACTTTCATTTTGAAAACAGCATTTTGTTGTTAATTGTGAGCTCTATTTGACCATGTTAGACACTGAATTAGCTCATGACCCTTAAATAAAGTTTGTTACCCTTGATGAAAATTACAACTTTTATTTAGGTCACATAGCCATGCAAATACTCTAAGCTACTGTTCAACTTTGGTCAAACTAGTATCATGAAAATGGCATTTCAAATGAAACCAACACTTAGAAACAAATTTGGTCTATGTCATGAATATAAACATTGTTCCATTTATCATTCTATATGTGTCTAAGGTGTTTTCATGACCTCACAACCATCTCATACATTGGTTATACATGATTGCAAGCATAAGCATATATATATAATCAATATTTCATGTGACAATATATAAAAATGAGTTAAATTTCATATGCTCATGTTCATGAATGCTTGGATGATGCTTGTGCTCATGAAATGCAAATGTTAAATGAAATGCTTAACACTAGGTGTTACAAAGATGATGAAAATCCTTATTTCCACCTAAATGAGTTTAAGCAGACCAGTGCATGCTTATGCATTGCGGGCATGTCAGATGAAACCTTACGATGGAAGCTTTTTCCTTTCTCTTTGATGGGAAAAGCCAAACATTGGTACAAGCTTACTGCAGGTACTAGACAAGGGGATTCCTAAGCCTTGTGTTCTAGCTTTTGCTTGTATTTCTTTCCCATCTCTAGAGTAGTCAGCCTTCGTTCAGAGGTTTTAACTTTTAAACAAGAAGAAAAAAGTATCTCTAGGCATGGCATGGGATTGTTTTAATGCTCTTATTAATACTGTCCCTGACCTTCCCATTCAAGAGCCCATTCTTCTCCAACACATTTGTATGGGTCTTGATAGGAAAGCCTCAAAGCATCTTGATATGGCCTCTGGAGGATCGTTCTTGCATGTTTCCGCTAATTCAGGGAGAAGCATTCTTACTAAAATTCTAGAGAACCCCCCTAAAGAAGTAGAAAAGAAGCCATTAGAGGAGGAATCTCAGATAGCTGAACCAGAACCATTGTCTAACCCATCACCAACTTTAGCTACCTCAAATCCTAAACCACCAGAAAATGAGGAAACTCCAATTTTGGATTTTATTCTTGAATTCGAGGATGAATTTTTTTATGAATACAGAGATACCTTGAATTATCATACCATGAGGAGACCCCAGAAGCCTACGAAATCATCATCCCATGAAGAAATCCTTGACCCTTCTGAGGAAGCCTTCCTGAAAAAGACAACAAAAGAGCTAGTGTCCATTATAAGAAATGAATGGCTAGAAGAATCAGAGCTTTCCTCTAATGTAATTCGTCTAGATTCACCTTCTATTTCCATTCATTGCCAAATTAACAAAGCTCCTTTCGATACTCTTTACAATCCAATTGTGGGTGTTAATATCATGTCTATATCTGTTGCTCATGATTTATTGAAAGACATGCCATTAACCCCAACAATAAAGTTATTGAAAAGTCTTTCAGGACACATTCTCCCAAGTTTGGGAATTCTTTATGTCCTCCCTATCTAGGTAAATGAACCATGGTTCATTTGAGCTTTTATATCTTTGACATCATGGAGTTTGACCTGTTGATAGGACAACCAATTAAAAGACTTATTCAAGAAGGATAAACAGGGAAGTTGAAAATAAGTCTCGGGAAAAACTTTAAGCATTTTATACCCATTACTCATTCTATAAATGCTGAGACTGAGCCAATTCATGAGGAAGACCCAATGGAAGAGGTTAAGGTTGCATCTCTTAATAATTTGATTGAACCCAACCTTGAAGATGATGCCCTTTGTCGAGGAGGAAGAACAAAATCCTACAGAGCCTAAACCTTTAGATGAATTGCTAGAACCACCTAAGCCCACCATTGAGCTTAAACCCCTTCCTTCTGGTCTTAGGTATGCTTTCTCAATAATGATCAGGATTCTCATGTGATCATAAGTGATAAATTCTCTCAGGAAGAAACCCTCCGCTTGATAACTGTTTTAGAAAAGCATTGCTCTGCTTTTGGCTATGATAATAAGAAAGTTATATATAACTTAATAAGCTTTCTACAAAGTTAAGGATCATGCTTGTCGAATGAATATAACTTGAGATATGCATTTCTGAAGTTAATATCCGTTTTCTATCCTTAGTTGTATAAGCTCTGCTTCATGATGTATTTTGACCTTGTTATTTGTTGAATCAGCTTTTGGTGTTAATAACAAAGTTTTATATAATTTCATTAGCTTTCCAGAAAGTCTAGGATCACCCTTGTTTGATGCTTATAACTCTAGTTATCATTGAAACAAGTGACTGTTGTGCTGCTGTCCAGATTTCTATACATGTGTGCTCTTATTTGGCTAAACTTGTTAGTTCATGATTGATAAATGCTTGCAATAGCTGAACTTAAGTTAACGGGTATGTCATGTTCGATATGCTTTCCATATCCACCTGTTGTTCTAGAATAGTGTTTAGTTAAATAACTCTAGGTGCCTATGTCTTGCGTAATCTTATGCTTGTCTTGAACACTCTTATGTGATGCATCTCTTTTACCATTTTTCATATTCATGCACTTGCATCTTGCATCTCATCTAGGTGCGCTGGATGAACCACATGAAGGATGTGATGGTGGACCTATCCCAAAGATGGAAGGACTAAGGAAGTGCTAGGACCAGAGATGTCACCAAGACAGTGCGAGCTAACCGAACTGACTTGTGTCGGATCCCAGGCAAACCCTGGAGCATTCTAAGCCTCCTATGTTTTTATAAATATCCCTTGAGTCCTTTATGTTTGATGCATTAGGTTATAAGAGTTGTTTGAAACCACTTGATGCATAGAACTACCTTGTCTAGAAATATTCCTTGAACCCTATGTAGGTCCAGGATCGAATGTATGCTTAGCAATGCTTAGATTGGTAGAAGTCGGGTGATTTCTTGTCACCTACGAGATATAGGTGGATACCAAAGCACAGTTGGCTATATTTGCTATTTTGGAAATAACCATGTGTTGATAAATAAAAGGAGACTAGGCGGGATTGTGATAGAGAAGCAACAAGGCATAGAGGTCTTGGTGCCTATTTATCCCCGTCTGTGTCGGTTAAGGATCGATTCGCTGTACGTCCTCATGTCTTGTTGAATGCATGCCTAGCACTTAGTTGGCCGGATAAGTCATTCCGACCATGAAGCTGAGTAGCTCAACTCAGGTCGAGACCCGGTAAGTGAAAGTGCGCACACTGGAGGCAGTAAGGATGCACGGGGAGCCAGTGGCGTGAGTCCAAGGGTAGGCCGGGCCTAAACTTTCTGGTAGACTATTAGTATCCCTAAGTGTGCGGCGCTGCTTGTACCCACGATTATACCTGAGTTGTACCAAAGTTGACCTAAGACTACCTTGGTGCATGTATGTCTAGGTTGGTGTTAGGAATAACTCCCAAGCTGGTTGGAATCGATTTGAGTCACCGACTCTCCCAGATAGTGAGAACTTGACTAAGCAGCGGCAACGTAGCATTAATTGATGGAATTTGATGGTTATGATGAATATGGAAATATTACACCGGATATGGTTACTAATGCTTGTTAGCTTAATCACATGATTGCTCTAGTACATGTGCTAATCTAGAGATGAATAGCTATAATTAACTTGGTTACCGAATTATAAAATGTACAGCTCCACTAGTGGCTTTTATGCAAAATTTTGTCAAGCTAACTCCACCTATAAAGCCTTGCATACTCCTTCGAGTCACTTTTATTTCTGGTTTATGACGGGTAAGTCTAGCTGATTACATTCTAGTACTCAAGATTTATCCCACCATTTTGCAGGTGAAGTTCTTGGCCTGCTGAAGATGGTGGCTAACAGCCGATGGGCTCGATGACTCTATATTCATTTCTCATCTATATGCTTTTATCAGAGGATGTCACTTATGCTAGCAATGTATTTGGAACTTATATTAATGTAATCATTTGAAAGTTATGTTGTTTTCCATTAACCGGTTTTGAAACCCAAACTTGTACTATTATTTGTGAACCCATTTGTAACATTATTTCCGCTGCAACTTTGTGTATGTGATGTGTATTTGCTTAATCATGCGATCTTGGTTATGATGTTGATTTACCGAGGTCCTTCGTGACACTCGGCGGACTATCGGGTTTATATAAGTGAAAGTATGCGCGCGTCAATGTGTTAAACGGGGATAGCCTTACTTGATCTTGTATAAATTGGGCGGTTCTGTCAAAGCTGGCATCAAAGCAAGATTAAGCATAATACTGTCATGTACTTAGTTTTTCAAAACAAAGTTTTGTTTTAAAAAGCCTATTTTGACTAAAAGTTTAGCTACAGGCAAATTTGTCAAAACTAATTTGCAAAACTATGATAGCGACAACCTCCAGTTAAGCCCAGTTAAGGACTACTAGGTGGCTAAGTAAACTGATACTAACTATGGGGGATTTACTTAAACTGATACTAACTATGGGGGATTTACTTAATGTATGTATCAATATACCTCAACGCCTAGGTAAGATGGTGAGTGGCTTGACTGCAAGATGTGAGCGTGCGGTCAAAGGGGAGAGGTAGTTTTGGTACTTAAGTATATATATCTCATATATATATAAAGTATTTAATTATGGGTTAGCTTTGGTACGGCTATATATGCATATTCTATATGTATGTATAGACATATTTACTTTCGGGTAGCTTTGATACGGAAGTATACATATATGGAAGTATTTAGCTTGCAACCTAGAGCCCAGACTTTCATTTCTACATATATAATTGTGGGGTTGGGCTAAAATGAAATCATTCTACAGGTACTCTAACCATGAATGTGTAGATTGAATGTAGCTGATGACTAGCTATATATCGAGAGAGTACGTGTTATGCCACCGACATAGAATGTGATTGCTGCCTTAGGCTGGCAATTTTGTGAGGATGAATAGGACAAGCATGCATCATGATTGTCGCTTGTGCATAAACATGCTCCTCTCACCCTTGTTGTATTAATGGATAACTTGTTGTAACCATATGGTCATGTTGTGTATAACCGAAAACTAATTTGCTAAATGTAAGTAAAACTTGTTTTGAAGAGTTATCCACCTACTCAGTAAAAAGGAAATAAAAGATAATAGTACCTTACCATCATGTTTTGCATGATATGTGTAGTGGTGTTGCTGTAGGTGATTGCTTGTTATGTGCGAGCTTTGTGCTTAGTAATAGTCGCTTAAGCTAATTGAATTGAGTGTTTCAAAATGCTTGCTTAAGACCATGATGTATGTGTAGATGCTCGCTATTTAGGTAGTGCCGTAGCTGTCACCCCTTTTGTCCTTAGTAAGCATACGAGTGTTGAAGAGCACTATCCTAGAACAACATCGAAGTTTTGATAATCTCATGGTTGTCGTCTCCAATTAAGTTCTCTCTTAGGAGCCGGAGCCTGTACACGTGGTTTCTAGCCCTTGAACATTGCGCTACGAAGACCTATATCCATGTCTTTGCTTGACCTTAAGCCCAACCTTAGTTCCCTTGAATGCTTGCATGTGTTGTGGTTATCTCGCTCCTGTGTGGGAGGTCCCTTCTCAAAAATCCTTATCGGACCTCATTGCTCCTTCTCCTACAGATGATCTAGTGCAACACTAATCGCTATCTACCCTGGCTTTGGAACCTTTTCCTCACAGATCATGTCGTTGCTTTATCAACTGAATCCCTAGTCAGTGCATTAGCTCTGTCCCTCGAATCTTGTTTGTTTTGTCACCAACTCTTTCAAGTCTCTGAATGTTTATCAGTCTTGATCTCAAGTTGCTGCTCGGCAAGACCAAAAATCCCATATTTACTTTCAAGGTGTGCATGAAAATTAAGCAAGAGTCCCCTGCTCAGTTGTCTTTGGCAATTAAGCTATGTTCTCTTGCACTGTGTTTTAATCTTTAAATTGCCTCCTCATTGACTCCTGACCTTTTAACTACCTTTGCTTGTCTATCCCTCCTTTGCATAGTGCTTGTTCATACGACCTAATCTGTGCAACTCAAAATTTCACTTTGGGTGTGTGATCAGTAATGGTGTTATGAGTAGCAACTATGGTGCCATGATGAAACCGAGAGCCTCCTACGGACGCGCACACAAGGTTGTGCTGCTCGACACACGCTAGTATCGAGGTTCCTAGTCATGACCCATTGCAGAACTGCACCGATATGTTATTTTCATGTGAGCTCTTCCTTGGTTACCTCTCCTTATCTTGTTAGAAGATCAGTATGTCAAACCAGATGTAATAGGACTTCCTTCTGAAGTCATCCAAAGGATAACCTTTGAAGAATAGGTCACTGGCATAAACATAAACAAACTACAAGAGATGGTAGACAAGTGACTCTACTTGACTATCCCTGTAATGACGTTAGTCATCTAGTGAGCAACTTATGTCATCCCCATTGGATCAGAAAGGTGCACCACACTTAAGGTTGAACAAGTTATTAGTCGAATGATAAATGGATCGGGATATTATGTGCAAGATGATCATGCAGTAAAAAAACCCGACCTTCTTCGGTGTGACCCCTTCTCTACTGACTTCCATGGTGACTGTCTATTTGCACATCAACTACAATTGTTGCCATCAAAAAGAAGTTTTCAAGCTTTTTAAGTGTTGAGAGACAACTAATTAGTTACCAGTAGGAAGGTTAATCTCTAGCTAGGTAATGACTCTTCGATAACTATGAAGGCTAGGTCTCACATGACAATGTTAAGCAAAGAAATAGCAAAGCCGGTTAGCGATGCTAGTATTGCTTTCTTCTCCAAGCCCTATGTCATCAGGCCAATTCCATCATGCATAATAAAATGGATAGTGCAATATACTGTATCAGCTAAGTAAAGAGCTAGAGAAAGCATGTCCCTTGTTTTGGTTAGCATCACTATGCATCTAGGTGCTACAAAAGGATTTGTTCAAGACCCTATTGGATGAAGCACAGGAGGATAGTTAGAAACGGTCCCTTATCTTGTAGGGCTACCCCTCCATGTGAAGTATGCATTGTGCCCTACAAAAATAGCCCACCAGTCCACTGCTTATGCATCACTAAGCTAGTGCCTAAATCAACGATTGAAGTTGTTCCATGGGAAGCATAAGAGGAAAACCCTAACCCAACTTACTGTGCAACAGCACCATGAAGGAAAATTGTACTCGATCTTGGTAGTGTACTATTTCTCTGGTTGGTGAATAACTACAACCTTTGTTGTCCTCTAGACCTCGCTATCATCCTTCTTCAGCAATGTTTTCCAAGGCAGACTTGTCCTTGGTACCTTCCATGTGTTTTTACCCAAGAGGTTGCCTCAGATTCATCCCAGATAACTATTGCCGCTTGGATACAAGGATTCCCTCAAATAATGATCATCGGAAATGCTGAGTCAACAGAGTCAGCTATCACATTCACTGCTCACTCAATGGACTCAGATAATAAAGTGTTATCATTAGAGAAGGAGAACTACACACATGGAACATTATGTAGTTTTCCATCGGTTGGCATCTGAGGGATTGAACAGTTACGACTGGAATAGATATTATCTATTGGTTACTCGGTTTCTCATAGCCTCAGAGGATGTTTACCCCATCTGTGGTCTCATCCCTTATGAAAGGTTGTACTCAAGCTATTTGGTAGAGGACTGCTTTTTGAACTTTGTGAATGAACATGGAACCATTGTAATGAGTAGGTTGCAGTCTAGTGCAAAGTTCACAAGGTCCATGCTATATTCACAAGGGAAATAGATATTATGGGTAGTTAGTTTATGCTCCATAGTACTCTCCGTATCCCGAGAATGAAGTGCTATGCTTTCTTGGATTCCTCCCAAAGCAACAATGCTTCATGGCAGTCAATGAAAGAAATTCTTCAGACAAAATTTACTACAAAGAGAAAATTTCAGAAAGCTATCTTGACCAAATTAGCCTCTCTGATACTCCGAAGTTAAGTAGCCTAATGCTATCACTGATGTTGGAAAATGGATGACATGCTTCTCTTCCCTTAAAAGTCTTTCACACCGAATCTCAGGGCGAGATTCCCATAAGCGGGAGGACTATAACACCCTGGGTGTTAGTCACGAGTTACGCAACAAAATTGGACTTAAGTAGGATATGTCAAGCAATGATTATGATCTCTAGTTCATAATCTAGAAGTAATGATGAAGGTATTGAGGTCAAACCTATGAAAATGAGACCCAACTTGGACTCGGACAATACACTTTGCTTACATGTGGACCCTAGTCAAGATTAGGCATGAGTAATGTTAAACATGCTTATTTCATGAACATTACATCAACATGCATCCATCTTGACCAGTGGAAAAGTTTTGTGAAGTTTGGAGCCAAGAAGTCACATGAAATGATAAGTTATAACCTTGATTGAATTGCTTTATTAAGGAAATGGGAATATGAGATGTTGACCAAACCTTGATACCTTGCCCAAATGACTCTAATTGAACTCTACAATAAAAGTCATTATGGGTTCGTGTTGAGGAAATGTCAAGAAAATGCTTCAATTGGTCGAAACCCTAATTTTAGGGTTTAACGAGGTGCTGCTTTGACCAAGATGAAACTATAATTTCTGTACCATATATGAAGTTTGACCTTTAATAAAAGTTGGAGTTTGAGTGGAGTAGAGCAAACCTTACTATTGGACCAAGACCAGATTTAACTTCTAAGTGGCTCAAATAGTGGCCTCAAGTTTGAGTGCAGTGCTATTTTGGATCTCGAAAAAATGGCTAAGTCTGGAATTTCAGTGGCAATGATGATTGGCATCTCGCGTTCTTGGATTTTTGTTAAGCAACTCAAGTTGAGCCAAATATAAAAGTTGGAGTTTACATCTTGGAGAAGGACATACAAAAAGCTGGAATCAATTTGACCACGTTTTGACCAAGTAATTCGAGTTGACGCAGAGCAAGGCTTAATCTTCGATTAGTCGCTGACACTGTGAACTTTGGGCTTAATTAGGCACTAATGTAGAGCTCTAATGGCTAGGCTTCCTTAATGAGTTTTGTAGATCCTTAGGTGGGCTTCCACTTTGCTTTTGGGTCCAAGGTGCAATTTGGCCCGTAACTGGCCCAAAATCACCTCCCACGCCAGCCACACACACGGGGAAATGCTCCAAAGGGCGACACGTGCCCTATGCATGGTGGCCATGCACGGCTCCATGCCCCACCTCTAGTGTTGCATGCCCCTACGGCCTTGTGTCGATGGGAAGACACCCAGGCTCACTCTCAGCCTCTCCCACTCGCTCTCGCCCTCCCTTGCGCTCTCCCTCTATGCCGCACTCGCACGCCAGAGCGCGCCCGCCATGGCCGACTCCTGAGCTGAGCTCACTGCCGCTACTGCACACCGCCTTTGCACCAGCTAGCCTTGCCATCCCCTTCCTTGTGTCATGTTTCCTCTGTCGTGCCACTTCGTAGGCCATGTCGTCACCTACAGTGTGATAGAACCGCCTAATTTATACAAGATCAAGTACGGCTGTCGCCGCTAACACGTTGACACACATACTTTCACTTATATAAACCTAGTAGTCCACCGAGTGTCCCGAAAGACCTTGGTAAATCAACATCACAACCAAGATCGCGTGATTAAGCAAATACACATCACATACACAGGGTTGCAGCGGAAATTATATTACATATGGGTTCACAAACAAAAGTACAAGTTTGGGTTTCAAAACCGCTTAGTGAAAACAACATAGCTTTCAAATGATTACATTAATATAAGTTCCAAATATATTGCTAGCATAAGTGACATCATCCGACAAAAGCATATAGATGAGAAGTAACTATAGAATCACCGAGCCCACCGGCGGTTAGCCACCATCTTCAACAGGCCGAGAACTCCACCTACAACATGGTGGGATAAACCCTGAGTACTCGAATGTACTCAGCCAGACTTACCCATCGGAAACCAAAACAAATGACACCAAGGATCATGCATAGCTTAATTTAGTGGATCTGGTTGGACAACCTTTTTGCATAAAAGCTTGAGTAACCATTAGCATTATTCACCTGTATTAGCAGTGACTTTTAGCAATTACCTACCATCTATATTAGCACCTGTACTAATCAACCATTTGATTTAGTTGCAAACAATAATAACCATATCAGGTATTTCATGGCTCATTGTCATTATCATCATCATCATCATTTAACCATATCTTTAAATTTAGTGAATCTACATTGCCGCTGCTCAGTCAAGTTCTCACTATCCGGCAGAGACGGCGATTCGAATTGATTCCTATCCAACTGGAGGGGTATTCCTAAACACAAACCCTGCTTCCCCCGTCAGGGTCACAAACGAGTCACCTTTGGTACGATTCAGAGGTCGTGAGTCCAAACAGATTGACATTCTCAGAGAACCACTCTGCCAAGGTTGTTCGGGACTCTAACCCACCTTGGACTTATGCCAATGGCTCTCCGCACATCCTTACTACCTCCAGAATGCACGCCACTGCTCGTGTCCCCGGCCGGAGTCGAGCTACTAGGCTTCGCGGTCGGAACGACTTATCCGGCCAGCTAAGTGTTAGGCTGCGTTCAACATGACATGAGGACGTACAGCGTATCGGTCCTTAAACGACACAGACGGAGATAGATTCACACCCAAGACCTCCATGCCTTGTTGTTGCACTACCATCATCTCGTCCGGTCTCGTTTCATTATTAACACATGGTTCTTTTTCATGATAGCAAATATAGCCAACCGTGACCAGAGCTCATCCTACATCTCACAGGTGACAGGAAATCACCCGACTTCTACTGATCTATGCATAGCTAAGCATCATTCGATCCTACACTTAATTAGGATTCACAGGATTTTATCTGGACAAGGTAAGGATATAATGCAACAATTGGTTCCAACCAATTCCTATACTTAATGCATCATCAACAATAAAAGATACTCAAGATATTTGTAAAAACATGGGAGGCTTAGAATGCTTCGGGGCTTACCTAGGATCCGACACAAGTCAGTTCAGTTAGCTTGCACCGTCTTGGTGACACCTTCGGTCCTGGCACTTGCTTAGTCCTTCCATCTTCGGGATATATCCACCAAACCAAATCTTCGAGTTTGACTCCATCTCACATCCTTCACGTGGTTCATCTAGCGTACCTAAATGAGATGCAAGATGCATGTGTATAAATATGAAGAATAGTACCCTGAGATGCATCACAAAATAGCAAGCAAGACAAGCATAGTTTACACTAACACACTTAAGTACTTTGCGATGCTTAACTTAAACATCACACAATCTATCATGCTAAGATGGCAAAGAAGATGACAACACCAAGCATGACACAAGTTTCCCAAGATCTCAGGTGCTCTAACTCAGTCATCATTCAAGGCATAAGTCACACTTAACAATATACAAGCAAACACTATAATTGGAATCTGCCAATTTCTGGACATGCAAACAGCAGCTACAAGATTTAGCTATAACTAGAGTTACACAAATCCAAATGACTTGCAAGAAGACATTTTGGAAATCTTATAGAATTTTATACAATTCACCTTTAATCATCTTAGCATGATTCTCAAGTTAACTAAGTCCAATATACCCATTTACAGAAACTGGTCCACAATTGACAGAGAGCAGCCATTTCTGAAACTCAACTTTAAACAAGCATAACTCACAAACTACAAGGCCAAATACCACCAAATTTTAACATCATCTAGATACATGAATTATCTACAACTTTTGTATAAACAAGTTTCATAACAAAGTACATTATCATGAAGAACTTTGCTAGGTTCCCAGATCTGTCCATAAACCACATTTGCAAGAAAATAAATATTAACTTATGTTACAAACACATAATTAGGCAAAACCAACTTTACCAACATGTCACATATGACTAAAGAACACCAGAAAACCTAGTGTCCATGACCAAATAAAATTTTTTAATGCATTTCTTAATTTATTTTAGATAACAAGGTGACTTAATGAACATATACCAAAGGTATACACTAAATTCTACAAAAATTATAGTGGCTCACATATCCTCTCATTAGTCTACTATACAAATTTCACTCCATTTGAATATGTATAGCAACCTCTATGAAAAAGACAAGTTGCTAAAGCAAGAAATCATGTGAGCGCAAGATAAACCAATAACTCACTCATACTTCATCCAATACTCATGAAATTTTTACCACACATCAACTATCACATGAGTAGCATGCCACAAAATTTTCACTTTATTTGGAGCCCTAGATCTGCAGTTATGGAAAATAACAAATTCAACTAGCATTACAACCTTACTGTACAAATCTATTTTTATCGCAAAATATTGAAACTAAAACATGCCATCTTATAGATCTAATGCATAGAGAATTTCTCAAGGATTCGAAAAAGTCCTCACTTGCTATTTTACGAATTTCCTATGAATTACTATGAATTTCCAAAAATTCAGCAAATTTACTGCAATTGGGTCCTTATCGGCAGTATTCATTTGAATCATAGACTTCGCAGTTAGAACCTTCCCTTTTCTCGAATTTCAAGACAAGGTCCCTGACGTGATTTTTGAAGGGCTGCAGAGGAGCTCGCCGTTTGCCGGCCGGAGGAGGCTCATCGACGGTGGGGGACGTGGTGGTAGAAAGCACGAAAGAGGCAGCGTGGACGCTGGCTGGCTGCCCTTGGCTCGGCTTGAGGAGGTGGCTTGTGGGGTGGCAGCCCACGACAAAGAAGCGGCGGCGACGCAAGAATGCTCCGACGACTGGGCTGCTCCGGTGGTTTTTATCTCAACGGAGGTGCGCCGGTCGTAGAGGAGGAAGAGGCGGAGGTGGTGGTTCACGTGGTGGGTTGTGAGGGGGCTCGGAGGCAGCAGGGACGCAGTTGCGGCGAGCTCGGCCATGGCGGATGTGTGCCCCGGCATGGAGCGGAGCGAGAAGGAGACAGTGAGAAGGAGGAGGAGAATGGAGAGGAGGGAGGCGAGCGCACGGGCTTTCTACATTGGCTTACGTTGCGTGGATGCGAGGTGGCGAGCGAGCATCTGCGAAGCCAGCGAGGCACGCCTGTGGCGTGAGCTCTCTCTGTTCGATCGGCACCATTATAGCTGCAATTTCAAATTTCTAATACCACCTCAAATGTAGCCCTGAACATCGTTTTTCTCCCCTTCATAACTCTCTAACCGGTTGATGATTTGTTCAACCGATTGCACCGTTGTGTAGAGATACAAGATTACTCCAACCTTTATTAAAGGAGTTTGGCTAGATTTGAAATGGTTTGCAAACTAAAATTCACCAAATAAGGGTACATTGAAACTGAAATCAGCTCCAACACTTAGCCAAAATTGCCAAGTCCAAAAACAGCAGCGGATTGCAACTTTGAGCCTCTGTTTGACTTATTTCCATGCTAAACTAGGGTATGATCCAAAAATAAAGTTTGTTGTACATAATATGGACTACAACTTTTATTTAGGGCTCCACACCAAAACTAGTATAGAACCTACAGTTCTACTTTGACCAATGTAGTGTCACGATAAAGCTTAAATTATCCTTTGTGATCCATTGGAGCATTTTCTGGACATTTGCTCAACACGAACCTTTCATGACTTTTGTTGTAGAATTCATCTAGAGTCATTTTGGTAAGGTTGCAAGGTTTGGGAAATGACTTATGTTTCCATTCACTTTATAGTGCAATTCAAGCACTTAGTAAAAACCATTCCAACAAGGATATAACTTATCATTTCATGTGACTTTTTGATTCCAAACATCATGAAACTTTTCCAGTGAGCACTATAGATAGAGAGTGATGTGAGGCACATGAAATAAGTTCTATTAACATCACTCAAAAATATATCTTGAAAAGCGTTATAATGTAAACAAGGTGTTTTATCCAAATTCTAGTTGAGCTCGATTTCATACATTTGACTTTGACATCTTCAACACCACTTGATCTGTCATGTTTGAGCTCAAACCCACTGCTAACAGGTGACAAACACCTGGGGTGTTACATACAGCCCTGACCACCGGAGCCATGTCCATCACCACCGCTAGTTGCCATGGCCAAGCAGCAGCTGGCTACAACTGGCCAAGGCCAGGGCTAGGTGCGGCCATGGCTAGCCATGGCTAGAGGCTAGCCAGCCCTCCTCCGTTCGCCTCCACCACTGATGCCCACCACCGTCAGAGCCGCTACCGCTGTAGACCACCGCCTCCGTGGCCGGGACGCCACGAACCATCTCTGGCCGAGCCGAGGCCACCCATAGGTGCGCGCTGGTCCCCTGATGCTCCTCCGCCTCTCCACCTTCGTCGACAAGCGTCCTTCGACTGACACCGGTGATCCTCCTCCGCCTCCTCTGTTCTAATCCACGTGAGGGGCCTCGCGCATGAATTCGATGAAAGGGAAGGGCCTAACTACAAAACTGTTGACTCATATGAATAGTGGCTAGAAGGACTGCTCGCTGGAATTTATTTTCGTGGAACTTCGGGGTCCTCGGTGAAAGTTTGTTTTTCTTTTATGGCTGAAACTTTGGAAAATCATAATAAATTGTAGAAAAATCATAAAATAGCAAATGGGGACTTTTTGGAATCCTTGAGAGTGGATATATGTAGTAGAGTCATAATATCATATGTGTTAGTAGAAAGTTCTGTTGTTTTTATTTATTCTTGTAAAGTGCTTTTAAAAATGCTTTTAAGTTGGACATATGCATATCTTGAGTTATAGAAGTCCAAAAATGGTAATTCCAGTTGTGTTAATCTTGTTATGAAATGATATAGAAAATAAAAATATTAAAAATGCTAGTTGTGTACTATTTTTATAATGTTTTGATTTAATCTTGTTAAATAGGAATTTTAGCTTGTTTTGCTTGTTATTCTCATATCTAAAGTTGTGGTGCTCTAATTGATGTGAAATTTTTATGGTAGGCTACTGATGCTATATGTGTGTCATGATAAAAATTTGACATTCATTAGATGTAGTATGGTTGAGTTATTGATTTAACTTGTTTAATGCTTGATAAATGGTTTTAAATAAGTTATAATTTTTTATGTAGGTGTAAAAATGGAAAATGTGGTTCCACTACCATTTTATGATGTGCTACCATAATAACATATAATATGGCTATGTGTTTATAGAAAATGATAATCTTTAGATTTATCTTACTTTTACATGTTTTCTTGCAATAGCAATTTGTCTTTTTCATAGTAATTAAATTATAAAACCCGAGCATGTGAAATTCATGAAGTAGCCATGTTTTGATAACATCTACCACTCACAAAAATCTCAGCCCCAAACTAGTTGTTCTCATATATCACTAAAATTATATATATGTTTATTGGGAAAAAGGATTAATAAAAGCATAATTTGTAGATAAAGGTTGTAATTGTATTTGGTGATGCTTTGAGTGATTGGTGTTCAATAAAGTGTTGCTCAATATGTTAGTGGTGGTTGAAGTTCTTGAATGGCTCATGTGTGTATGCTCTTTGTTAGCAAAACAAGTGAAATGTCCAATTGTTATATTCAGAAATGGCTACGTGTGCATTTTCTGTTGTGATGATAACTTCATGAATCCAATGATGTTTTCTGTAAATATGGTGATTACAAAAGTGGTATATAATTTCCTTATATTGCTTGTCCTAAAATTTTATGATTTTAGGCAAGATGGTTTAGGAGTTATAGATTTTAGAAGTTTGCTATCAGGTTTTTGCATGTCCTCTGGACAGATCTGAATGATTGTATTGTTCGGCTCACTTAAACCTGGACTCATGTATTGGTGATAATAGTAGAGTTGTAGTGTTTTTTCTAAGCTTTCCAAAATGTCTAAGATCACTGCTTTTAGTGGTCTAGAACTCTAGTTATTGCTATTCCAAATGGAATGGCAGGTTCTGTCTACATCTAGATAGAGATGCCTTCTTGATGTTGTTTAACCTTGTTAGCTGTAGAATGATCTTAAGATGATAATAAGAAAGTTATAAATGACTTAATAAGATTTCTATAAAGTTAAGGATCATGCTTGTTGGATGAATATAACTTGAGATATGCAATTTTGAATTTAATATCAGTTTTTTATCCTTAGCTGTATAAGCTCTGCTTCATGATGTATTTTGACCTTGTTATTTCTTGAATCTGCTTTTGGTGTTCATAACAAAGTTTTAGATAATTTAATTAGATTTCTAGAAAGTCTAGGATCACCCTTGTTCAATTCTTATAACTCCAGTTATGGTTAAAACAAGTGACTGTTGTGCTGCTGTCCAGATTTCTGTACATGTGTGCTCTTATTTGGCTAAACTTGTTAGTTCATGATTGATAAATGCTTGCAATAGCTCAACTTAAGTTAATGGGTATGTCATGCCCGATAAGCTTGCCATATCCACCTGTTGTGCTATAATAGTGTTTAGTTAAATAACTCTAGGTGCCTATGTCTTGTATAATCTTGTGCTTGTCTTGAACACTCTTATGTGATGCATCTCTTATTAACATTCTTCATATTCATGCACTTGCATCTTGCATCTCATCTAGGACTAGAGATGT
Organism: Miscanthus lutarioriparius; assembly: GCA_904845875.1. Lineage (NCBI taxonomy): Eukaryota > Viridiplantae > Streptophyta > Magnoliopsida > Poales > Poaceae > Miscanthus > Miscanthus lutarioriparius. The sequence goes on along the minus strand of CAJGYO010000005.1, from coordinate 73,583,338 downwards.
CAAAACATGAAGGACATGATGGTGGACCTATCTCGAATATGGAAGGACTAAGCAGGTGCTAGGACCGGAGATATCACCAAGACGGTGCGAGCTAACCGAACTGACTTGTGTCGGATCCTAGGCAAGCCCCAGAGCATTCTAAGCCTCCTATGTTTTTACAAATATCACTTGAGTCCTTTATGTTTGATGCATTAGGTTATAAGAGTTGATTGAAACCACATGATGCATAGAAGTACCTTGTCCAGAAATATACCTTGAACCCTATGTAGGTCTAGGATCGAATGTATGCTTAGCAATGCTTAGACCTGTAGAAGTCGGATGATTTCCTATCACCTGCGAGATATAGGTGGATACCAAAGCACAGTTGGCTATATTTGCTATCATGGAAATAACCATGTGTTGATAAATAAAAGGAGACTGGGTGGGATTATGATAGAGAAGCAACAAGGCATGGAGGTCTTGGTGCCTATTTATCCCCGTCTGTGTTGGTTAAGGATGGATTCGCTATACGTCCTCATGTCATGTTGAACTCTTGCCTAGCACTTAGTTGGCCAGATATGTTGTTCTGACCACGAAGCTGAGTAGCTCAACTTAGGCCAGGACCCGGTAAGTGAAAGTGCACACACTAGAGGTAGTAAGGATGTGCGTGGAGCCAGTGGCATGAGTCCAAGGGTAGGACGGGCCTAAACTTCCTGGCAGACTGGTAGTATCCCTAAGGGTGCAGCGCTGCTCGGACCTGCGGCTATACCTAAGTTGTACCAAAGGTGACCTAAGACTACCTTGGTGTAGGTATGTCTGGGTTTGTGTTAGGAATAACTCCTTAGCTGGTTGGAATCGATTCGAGTCACTGACTCTCTCGGATAGTGAGAACTTGACTGAGCAGCGGCAATGTCGCATTAATTGATGGAATTTGATGGTTATGATGAATATGGAAATGTTACACCGGATATGGTTACTAATGATTGTTAGCTTAATCACATGATTGCTCTAGTACACGTGTTAATCTAGAGATGAATAGCTATAATTAACTTGGTTACCGAATTATAAAATGTATAGCTCAACTAGTGGCTTTTATGCAAAATTTTGTGAAGCTAGCTCCACCTATAAAGCCTTGCATAATCTTTTGTGTGACTTTATTTCTGGTTTATCAGGCTGTCTCCAACAGGAGACCTATTGCGGAGCCTAAACCCAAAATAGGTCTCCAACACAATACCTTTAGCCTCCAACAGAGTACCTATATGGAAGACCCATTTTGGGTGCCAGGAGTGGCATAACCCAAATCTGAGTATCCTCTCTACTGAAGATCCATTTGCATAAAATGTTGTCTTTTGGGTCTTGTTGTTGGAGAAGACTAAAAATAGGTATTGAACCCTCTGCCTAGCGCTACCCAAAGGATGAATGAGTCTTGTATTTTGGGTCGCGGTTGTTGGAGACAGTCTGATGGGTAAGTCTAGCTGAGTACATTTGAGTACTCATGGTTTATCCCACCATGTTGCAGGTGAAGTTCTTGGCCTGCTAAAGATGGTGGCTAACCGCGAGTGGGCTTGGTGACTCTATATTCATTTCTCATCTATATGCTTTTATCAGAGGATGTCACTTATGCTAGCAATGTATTTGGAACTTATATTAATGTAATGATTTGAAAGTTATGTTGTTTTCCATTAACCGGTTTTGAAACCCAAACTTGTACTATTATTTGTGAACCCATTTGTAATATTATTTCCGCTAACCGCTGCAACCCAAACCGGTTATGATGTTGATTTACCAAGGTCCTTCGTGACACTCGATGGACTACCAGGTTTATATAAGTGAAAGTATGCGCGTGTCAACGTGTTAAACGAGGATAGCTGTACTTGATCTTGTATAAATTGGGCGGTTCTATCACAAAGAAGGCCATGGGAGCAAGCTCAAGTCGCTCCCGCGGAAGCTCAAGTGCGTGCTACACCAAGCCCGAAGAGAGCCTGATGCATGAAGACGAAGAAATGGTGCCAACGGGAGAAGGGCAAGAGCAAGAGCAACCGATGGAGGAAGGCGACGATGATCCACACCTTGATTTGGATGCAGCTCGGGAGATGCAAGCGTACAACCTCATCAAGAATCATGAGTTTGTCCACACGCCAACATATGACCCCGACCTTCTCCAAAAGATAGGTGTGGACACTGAATTCGCCACCATCTAGAAAGCCATTGGATGGGAGAACATTGCTCCCATCGACGAGCTTGGTTCTCGCCTCTTAACAATTCAATTCTTATGCTCTTTGCAAGAAGTTGAGGGTGAGATTACTTTCTATCTTTTTGAGAAGGAATACTATCTTACATGGAGAAATCTTAGCTCTCACTTAGGCTTTAGTACAAAATGCTCAATTGACTTAGATCATGCTCTCAAAGGTTTTAATCGTCATGAATTTTGGAGACTGATTTCTAGTCAAAACATGGTTGGCAAGTGTCAACCTTGAAATATGAATATTCATCATCCTACTTTGAGGTTCATGCATCGTTGGATTGCCATGACTTTGTTTGCTAGGCAAGACATAAGATTTGTTTATCATGCCAAATTGCAAATTCTCTATGCCATGCTTAAAAAGACAAATTGCTCTTGTGAAAGAAATGTTTAAACATTGGTTAGAAACATTCAAGGCATCTACATCTATCTCTTGCACGTCCCTTATGACTCGTATTGCCACCAATATTGGTGCATTGGATGGACAAGATGTGACATACATCTCTACTCCACACAATGATATTAATGAGCACTACTTGATGCAAGGGCATCATTTGAAGTATGATGATGCAGGGAACCTTGTATTTTTCTTTTAGGGATATACAAATGAGATTCTATTTCCTAACCTGGAACTCTCTTTGTATAAATCCCCATCACTCACCTTCACTCTTGTTGAATAGGAGGAAGCATGAAGGAGTTCTGTTTCTCGTAGGGTAACAAGGAGCAGGGCTAGAGACAAAGATGGCAGCTATCAACAGCCACCGCCAACACCGACACCGCTCATACCTTAGGCATACCATGCGGAGTGGTTCTCAGCCATGCAGACACCTGAGTTCACCCCTATGTACTTGCCTGGCTAGGGGCACACCCCATAACCACACAGGGCCGGTGGATCAGGATGGCACAAGGATGATGATGCAGCATAGAGACATGCTCACTCCTCCAACTCTGAGGGACTACCACCACCCGTCTAGCCACGACAGTCTACTTTGGATCATCGTGAGCTAGACGACATCAACACCCACCTAGGAGGATTGGAGATCCACACAAGTGAGATCCAAAATACCCTTAACACTCATGTGCAGGATACGGCACAATGGCAGCTTCAGCAGCAACAACAGATGTTTCAAAAGAACACAATACTAAAGCAACAACACGACGCGTAGGTGGCCTACTAGCAGTCCTTGGGATACAATCCTAGACCATAGGCCTTTGAGCTAGCTTGGGGGAGGACCCCTATAGAGGTACCTTGTATCTTTACACATTCTTAATTTTTGTATTTATTTTCTGTATTTATTTATTATTTAGCATCTAAAATAATCTAAAAATTTGAAAATACCAAAAAATAAAAATATGATAAAAATAACAAAAATATGAATTCCACTCTCATATGTGTTTAAGGATTGTTTAGTTTCTCCTATGTTGAAATGATGAATAGTTGCTCTGTCTATAATTCATCTGTGCCTAGGTTGTAGCTTAGTATTCCCCAAGATTTAAGTTTGTTGGCTAAAAATGTCTCATCCTAAAAACTTGAAAACTTGTAGGTTGCAAATGCATGCTCATTTTCTAAGTTGTTGCGAGTTATGATATGGTACAAATAGAATTTACTATGACTTTGTTCTAAGAGAGACTTGACATCCAGAGATTTCATCTTAAAAAATGTTAAAATTCAAAATTTCCTCAATGATTATGAATACCTACCAAGGCCATATGACATGATTCAAATTCAAAACCTTAGTCATAAGCTACTTGTTATTACATTGAGCTTTGTCAAATTGTTGTGACCCTTGTTGAGATTCTCGTCATGCACCCATGATCAAGACACACGTACACCCACAAATAAACTGCTGACTCTTACACTGAGAGTTACACAAAAACATGCTTTTTTAATTACTCCATTCACTTTATCATGTGTGTCTCTCTCAAAAACTTCATATGCCAAAAAGAATAGTATGTGTTATGCTAAAAAAAGAGAGAAAAGAAAAATGTCCATGCCAAAGGCATGAGAGAAAAAAAATGCATGCCAAAGAGCATGAAGAAAAGAAAGGAAAAAGAAAGAAAGATAGCCCATACTTTCAAATAAAAGGCATTCATTCAAAAAGGGAGAGATTCATGATTCAAAGGAGTACAAAAATATTTAGAATTAGGAGGTTATAAAAATTCCACACACTTGCACGTCTTGATCAAAGTGTATGACTTGCATCTCCTTGAGGTCCAATTTTTGACTTAGCAAAATATGTGATGCAAGTATGCCTCAATTTCGTACCTACCTAAAACTCCACTCAAAAGCGTCTAGTGGTAGGATATGAAAAAGAAGGCAAAATACCAAATGCCATGGTGAGATCTCATACACATTGAGTGATCGAGAGAATCATTTAAGGAACTTACTTTTCTTTGCAAAAATTCACAAAACCTCCAGATAGATGGTTAATCAAATAATGAATGATTAGTGATTCTGTTATAACTATTCTATCTTGCAACCACGCAAGAACTTGGAAAAACTATACGCCCCACAGGGATCAAGGTAAAGTGTGGATAAAAATGCCAACTTATTTAAATTGCGGAAGAATACTTTGTTATACACATGGCACTTATGAGATATATTCAGCATCGTAGCAACTCCTGATCAACAACCAAGTACTTAGCTATTTGCTCAGGATGAGCAAAGGTTAGGCTTGGGGGATTTGTTGGCGGTCACTAACGATCAAATCTGACCGCCAATTACTATCCAAACAGGAGAAATAAACAAGCTTTTGGCACATATGCATTTATTATTAACCTAGTCCACTTGTATTGGACGAAACATGTTTTTTGCAGGGCACACATTTGAATACAAGTGGAAAACAAAGCAAAATGCGCAATCCAGAAAGCGTAATACAGATCCTACATCAGAGAACCAAGCAAAGGCCCACTCCAATGAAAAATCTAGGCCAAGCACCGACGTGGGAGGGGCCTAGGCCCAGCCATTAGCCCATAGCGCGAAGGCGGTGCTAAGGAGGGCCGGGCCAAGTGTGGGCTCACCGCCCCCACCTCCTCCTAGCCCAACCTAGCACAGGCGGTACATTGATGACACTAGGGGTCAATTTAGGCTAGTTTCCTATTTTATCTCCCCCTAAACCGACCTCTAGCTAGTATAATTAAGGGGGTAGTGCTCCTCTTCAACACACACAACATTTGAGCTACACACCTCACCTCTCTACTTGTAATCTTTAGTTCTTAGTAGTAGTTTGGAGCTAGCAAGAGCTATCAAGGAGGGCTTGGCTCCTTGGAAGAAAAGAGAGAAAGCTTGGTATGAATACAAAGAGAATTTCTTCCAAAGTCCTGCTCTCATACCTTCAATATAGTAGTGCATATGAATTGGAGTATAGTTGTCTTGTTATAATCATGATATATGAACTAGCATATAGTTTGTGTGTTATGATTTTAACATGTTCAACTTTATGCTTAACCATTCATTTGACTTGTATGAGTAGAAGTAGAGCTAGAGATGAGGTGACGGTTCGTTGTTCCTTCGGGTTTGCCCATATTCTTGCTTGTTGATCTATAGGGTCGGAGTCCTAGGGGGATATGGGTAGTTTCCTTATACACGGGCGTGGTGCTCTAGTGCACGGGAACCTTCGGATATGACGATGCCCTCGGTTGAGGGGTAGGCGGTAGGTGGTGATACCATATCTGTCCCTTGTAATCCCCCACGTTCGGGTACTATGTAGGAGCCTTAAAGTCTCCCATGCGCTGGCAGACTAGTTCCCAGAGATCTCCCTATCCATCTTAAACTTAGTTCTAACTCTAGTCATATAACTTGTATGATCATTAATTGTTCTTTGAATGGCTATATTAGAACATGTCGGCTCCATGTAGGAACATTCTTTCATTCTTTGTTTTCCTTTTATCCTTGAGGTTGGCTCAGATCTGTGTCCACTATCCTTAAAATACCGTTTTTACCCCTGTCATGAACTATTGGTTTACTAGTGCAAGCATGTAATCTTGTTTAGACTCATGCTAGACTCTTACACCTTGCCCTCCTTTGGGAAAATATAAATAACGATACCCTAAATACTTTCAGGTGAAATGCTACAATGATAGATCCATGCGCTTGCTGATATTTTTCTATAATTGTTAAGAACTATCGTAGTTGATGTTTCTTGGTGGCGTCGCTAAGGTTAACTCAATCTTAATGATGGTGCTAAGAAAAACCAATAGGTATCTGGCGTCATTGCCGAGGATGGACTTAAAACCTCCACACTTGGTGATTGCACTAAGAAATGCCAACAGACATATTTAATCTTAACTAACTATTGGTTTACTAGTGCAAGCATGTAATCTTGTTTAGACTCATGCTAGACTCTTACACCTTGCCCTCCTTTGGGAAAATATAAATAACGATACCCTAAATACTTTCAGGTGAAATGCTACAATGATAGATCCATGCGCTTGCTGATATTTTTCTATAATTGTTAAGAACTATCGTAGTTGATGTTTCTTGGTGGCGTCGCTAAGGTTAACTCAATCTTAATGATGGTGCTAAGAAAAACCAATAGGTATCTGGTGTCATTGCCGAGGATGGACTTAAAACCTCCACACTTGGTGATTGCGCTAAGAAATGCCAACAGACATATTTAATCTTAACTAATTATTATTACAACTTGGGATGGTTTATTCACTAAAGTAGTGACACATGTGTAATAAAATTTGACTAACTAAAATTGCTAACCACAGTCAAACTGTGTCAAGCCTTTGAGCCTCATAGATCCCTTTGTTATTCTCCCTCGCCTCAACGCCGGCGAACGGCCGCGTCCGCCATGGTCGCTGGCAGAGCTCCGCGGCCACCACTCGTCAACGCAATCCTAGCCTCCCTCACGTCTGCTCAGTGCCACGGCCACCATCTGCACTTCTCCATGTCCGTGTAGAGCACTGCAGCCGTGCAGCTTGCTGCCGTTGCCATGGCCGTCTATCGGAGCAGAGCTCCCTGGCCGCCATCGTTCTTCCACTCCGAGCACCCAAGCCAGCACCACCACCACCTCCGCGTGTTCGCCTGAACCCGTACCAACTATCCCCTACCTCGCACGCTACCGGGAAAGCCGCTGCTACCATACTGTCGTGCGCTGCAGCTGCCGCGCTCGTGGTCGGGCCAACACAAGCCGCCTCGGGCTGGGATGAGCAGCCCCACGCGTGCGCGCGGCCCTGCTGATGCCCCCACCACCACTCCACCGCCGCCGACAAGCCTCCTCCGGCCGTCCGTGGCGAACTCCCGTGCCTCCCCTGTTGTGATTTGCTACCAGGGACCCCGTGCTAGAATTCGACAAAGGTAAGGGGTCTAACTGCAAAGTCAGTGAATCAAAGGAATAGTGCCGTTAAGGACCTATTTGCAGTAAATTTGCTGAATCTTTGAAAATTCATAGTAATTCATAGGAAATTCGTAAAATAGCAAATGAGGACTTTTTGGAATCCTTGTAAAATTCTCTATGTATTAAATCTATAATATAGCATATTTAGTTTCAATATTTTGCGGTAAAAATAGATTTGTGCAGTAAGGTTGTAATGCTAGTTGAATTTGTTATTTTCCATAACTGCAGATCTAGGGCTCCAAATGAAGTGAAATTTTTGTGGCATGCTACTCATGTGATATTTGATGTGTGGTAAAAATTTCATAAGTATTGGATGAAGTATGAGTGAGTTATTGGTTTATCTCGCTCTCACATGATTTCTTGCTTTAGCAACTTGTCTTTTTCATAGAGGTTGCTATACATATTCAAATGGAGTAAAATTTGTACAGTAGACTATTGAGAGGATATGTGAGCCACTGTAATGTTTGTAGAATTTATTGTATACTTTTGGTATATGTTCATTAAGTCACCTTGTTATCTAAAATAAATTAAGAAATGCATTAAAAGAATTTATTTGGTCATGGACACTAGGTTTTCTGGTGTTCTTTAGTCATGTGTGACATGTTGGTAAAGTTGGTTTTGCCTATTTATGTGTTTGCAACATAAGTTAATATTTATTTTCGTGCAAATGTGGTTTATGGACAGATCTGGGAACCTAGCAAAGTTCTTCATGATAATGTGCTTTGTTGTGAAACTTGTTTATACAAAAGTTGTAGATAATTTATGTATCTAGCTGTTGTTAAAATTTGGTATCATTTGGCTGAGTAGTGTTTGAGTTACAACTGTTTAAAGTTAGAATACAGGATTTGTTGCTCTCTGTTTTGTGTAAACCAGTTTCTGTAAAGGTATAATTTCGACCTACTTAACTTGTGAATCATGCTATGATGGTTATAGATGAAATGTAGATAATTTCATAATATTTCCAAAATGTCTTCTTGCAAGTCATTTGGATTTGTGTAACTCCAATTATAGCTAAATCTTGTAGCTACTGTTTGCATGTCCAGAAATTGGCAGATTCCAATTATGGTGTTTGCTTGTATATTGTTAAGTGTGACTTATGCCTTGAATGATGACTGAGTTAGAGCACCTGAGATCTTGAGAAACTTGTGTCATGCTTGGTGTTGTCATCTTCTTTGCCATCTTAGCATGATAGATTGTGTGATGTTTAAGTTAAGCATCGCAAAGTACTAAAGTGTGTTAGCGTAAACTATGCTTGTCTTGCTTGCTATTTTGTGATGCGTCTCAGGGTACTATTCTTCATATTTATACACATGCATCTTGCATCTCATTTAGGTACGCTAGATGAACCACGTGAAGGATGTGAGATGGAGTCAAACTTGAAGATTTGGTTTGGTGGATATATCCCAAAGATAGAAGGACTAAGCAAGTGCCAGGACCGAAGGTGTCACCAAGATGGTGCAAGCTAACTGAACTGACTTGTGTCGGATCCCAGGCAAGCCCCAGAGCATTCTAAGTCTCCCATGTTTTTACAAATATCTTGAGTATCTTTTATTGTTGATGATGCATTAAGTATAGGAATTGGTTGGAACCAATTGTTGCATTATATCATTACCTTGTCCAGATAAAATCCTATGAATCCTAATTAAGTGTAGGATCAAATGATGCTTAGCTATGCTTAGACTGGTAGAAGTCGGGTGATTTCCTGTCACCTGTGAGATGTAGGATGAGCTCTGGTCACGGTTGGCTATAATGGCTATCATGAAAAAGAACCATGTGTTAATAATGAAAAAGAGATCGGACGGGAGGACGGTAGTGCAGCAACAAGGCATGGAGGTCTTGGGTGTGAATCTATCCCCGTCTGTGTCGTTTAAGGACCGATACGCTGTACGTCCTCATGTCATGTTGAACGCAGCCTAACACTTAGCTGGCCAGATAAGTCGTTCTGACCGTGAAGCCTAGTAGCTCGACTCAGGTCGGGGACGCGAGCAGTGGCGTGCATTCTGGAGGTAGTAAGGATGTGCGGAAAGCCATTGGCATAAGTCCAAGGCGGGTTAGAGTCCTGAACAACCTTGGCAGAGTGGTTCTCTAAGAATGTCGATCTGTTCGGACTCGCGACTCCTGAATCGTACCAAAGGTGACTCGTTTGCGACCCTGACGGGGGAAGCAGGGTTTGTGTTTAGGAATACCCCTCCAGCTGGATAGGAATCGATTCGAATCGCCGTCTCTCCCGAATAGTGAGAACTTGACTGAGCAGCGGCAACATAGATTCACTAAATTTAAAGATATGATTAAATGATGATGATGATGATGATGATGATAATGACAATGAGCCATGAAATACCTGATATGGTTATTATTGTTTGCAACTAAATCAAATGGTTGATTAGTATAGGTGCTAATATAGATGGTAGGTAATGGCTAAAAGTCAATGCTAGTACAGGTGAATAATGCTAATGGTTACTCAAGCTTTTATGCAAAAAGGTTGTCCAGCTAGAAACACTAAATTAAGCTATGCATGATCCTTGGTGTCATTTGTTTTGGTTTCCGACGGGTAAGTCTGGCTGAGTACATTCGAGTACTCAGGGTTTATCCCACCATGTTGTAGGTGGAGTTCTCGGCCTGTTGAAGATGGTGGCTAACCACCGGTGGGCTCGGTGATTCTATAGTTACTTCTCATCTATATGCTTTTGTCGGATGATGTCACTTATGCTAGCAATATATTTGGAACCTATATTAATGTAATCATTTGAAAGCTATGTTGTTTTCACTAAGCGGTTTTGAAACCCAAACTTGTACTTTTATTTGTGAACCCTTATGTAATATTATTTCCGCTGCAACCCTGTGTATGTGATGTGTATTTGCTTAATCACGCGATCTTGGTTGTGATGTTGATTTACCGAGGTCTTTCGGGACACTCGGCGGACTACCGGGTTTATATAAGTGAAAGTATGTGTGTGTCAACGTGTGACCGGGGACAACCGTACTTCATCTTGTATAAATTGGGCGGTTCTGTCACACACCACAATCGTCATGGCAGCTCACAACAACAGGGACATTCTTATGGTGTCTTATGAAGACTTACCTGATGAGGATAAAGATGTCATTAGTAAATCTATAGAAGTGTTTCAGAACAAGTGTTTGTTGTCCTACACCAAGACACGTGATAATAAAGTTGTTTAGAAATATCCACTACCAAGAGTTCTAATAAATGGGCAGTCATATAGATGAAACTGATGATAGACATTTCTTTGTAGATGCTATCAACAAATCTATTCATAATGCCATGTTGAACCATAATATAGCTTTCTTGAACACATTCCACAATACCATGAAGGAGGTGTTTCATGGATATCCAATTGATCAGATTGGATTGGCTTTTTACAATATTCCACATCCGTCGACTTAGGGGACTAATTAAGCCGCTACTAGCCATCAAGAAGCAACACTAGCTGGCAATGATGATATCTACGTAGTTCAGAGGTCATCTAAGCAAGTTTAGGGTACTACTACTAATCAAATACAGAATAATCCTAGATCATTAGTACAGCATGTGCAATAGCTGACAGGGCAAGTTCAGAATCAAATGGTTAATTTTGGCATATTAGGCCAAATACCGCCATTGGCTCAAAAAATAGCACCATCAGTTCAAAGGATTCATAGAGATACAGATCCCAACATTTATAATCAGAGACTTCAAATAGCAAATCAGCAAAGGACTCAACATGTAGAGATTCCACAAGGATATCATTATGGCATAGATTATAATACCCTTCATATGATTCCAAATCCAGGGCATCAAGGTACCCAAAATTTTAAAACATAGATGGGTCAGCAATTGCAAAGAAATCCAAATTAAATGCTGATGAGTTGTTGGTCAAAGTAACTAAAATGGTGAAGAATCAGTTCTATTTAAAACCAAAAGGGCAGACCTTTTCATACAAATGTCCATATCCATAGTGGTATGATTTGGTTGCTCTTCCCACGAACTACAGGCTTTCAGAATTTGCTAAATTCACTGGTCAAGATAGTACAAGTACAATAGAACATGTCAGTCGGTATCTTACTCAGTTGGGTGAAGCATCCTTCGAAGAAGCTCATCGAGTACGTTTCTTCTCTTTTTTCCCTATTAGGACCAGCTTCCACTTGGTTTTCGTTGTTACCAGTTGATTCTATTGCCAGTTGGACTGACCTAGAGAAGAAATTTCATACATATTTCTATATTGGCACAGGAGAAAAGAAAATCATAGATTTAACGACCATAAGGCAAAGAAGTAATGAATCGGGTGCTGAGTTTCTTTAGAGGTTCCGAGAAACTAGAAATTTGTGCTTTTCATTGAATCTAACTAATGATCAGCAAGCTGCTTTGGCTGTTCAAGGAATGTTGCCAACATGGAGAGAAAAACTGCTTGAGCAAGAGTTTGACAATTTAGCTCAGTTGGCTCAACGGGTGGCAGCACTTAATAGCCAATTCCAGAATATGCGCAGAGATACCCAATTCTAGAAGAATGCAGCAATTGTTGAAGCTTATAATCCATATTTAGTTGATGATGATGGTGAGGATGATGAAGAAGAGGAGATTGCTGCAGCAGAATGGAATTAGGGTAAGAAGACAGTGATGGTGCTACATCCTTTTGGAAAAGGAGTTGAAGAAAGTTATGATTTTGACGTCATAAAATCAGACAAGCTTTTTGATTTCTTGCTTGAAAAAGGACAGATCAGATTGCCCGCTAATCATGTTATGTTACCTCCTAATCAGTTGAAGAATAAGAAGTTCTGCAAATTTCATAACGCTACTTCTCATTCTACTAATGAGTGCAGAATTTTCCGGCAACATATACAGAGGTCTATTCAACAAGGGAAGCTAAAATTTGATACACCTTGGAAGATGAAACTTGATGATAACCCTTTCCCAAGAGATCAGAATATGGTTGATGCTAAGTTGCTCAAAGGGAAGGCTAAAGTCCTAACATCAACTAGAGCAAAAGAAACTAGAACAGTTGATCTAGAGATGCAAATATTGGCTAATGAATATAGAGAAATTAAAAGGCGTCGTGACCAACAAAAGAGCCGATATAAGAAGGGAGATGTCAAGAAATGGGGTGATGAGGCCGCGTGTTACATCTCAAATTTTGTTGAATAAATGGCAACGGCAGAAAGAAAAGGATTATCAGCGTTGGTTAGAAGAGAAAGAATACCAGCATCAACAAGAAGAGGAGAGGTATGAAAGAAAACAAGTTGAATCACATTGGAATTGTCCTTTCTTCATACATTGTTGGAATGAAGGTTTGAAATTGCCTACTAGAAATAATTATCCAGAGTGTAGTGAACAATATTGGGAATTTAGGCAATCTCAAGCCAACCGCCAGTCTATCCATGATCAAATCGAGTATCATCATGATAATATGGATCAGCACTTAAAAAATAGAAGTGTTCATGATCGACTTGGGAAGCGAGTTGTTGATCAAAATTGGGTTGATTATGAAGAAGAAGGTGATGAGGAAGAGTATGTTTGGCAGGAAGGGCAATGGTGTCCAGGTGGTTTAACAAGAAGTCAGAAAAGAAGGGTACAACGCCTAAGGAATAGAGAGCTAGAATAGGCTCAGAAATCTAGTAAACCTCAAGTATGGTGTGTTAAACAAATAGCCGATAAGGGTCAACCATAGGCTAATATTCAAATGGCTTTTCTTTTGCCGTCAGAATTTAGAGCTCCAGCAAATCAAGAAGTCTATTCAGATTTTGATGAATCGGAATATGAGGAGATGGTTGCCAAATTGACAGTGATACAACAAGCTATATTTGATAAGCCAGTCAAGCATCGGCACTTGAAGGCTTTATATGTAAAAGGTTTAGTTGATGGGAAGCTGATGGGCAAAATGTTGGTGGATGGAGGTGCTTCTGTTAATCTTATGTCTTATACTTCTTTTCGCAAGCTTGATATGGGACCAGGAGATTTTATTGAGACTGACATGATGCTTAAGGATTTTGGGGGTAATGCATCCAAGACCAGGGGGGCAATAAACGTTGAATTGACAATTGGAAGTAAGACTTTGCTCACTACATTCTTTGTCATTGATGGAAAGGGTTCATATAGTTTACTCCTTGGTCATGATTGGATTCATGCAAATTGTTGTGTACCCTCAACTATGCATCAATGCTTAATTCAATGGCATGCGATGATGTTGAGCTAGTTCATGCTGATGATTCTATGAGTATAGCAATAGCTGACCCAATGTATTGGGAACTATAAGATTTTGAGTTTTTTTCTAGCAAGCGATGGGAAGGAGGCTTTATTAAGATCAATGATGAAAGCCAACAGCCGATTCAAGCAGTCGGCTCTGAGAGTTTGTTTTAATAGATAATCCAGTAGATGGTACGGATGGTAAACTAGGACATGGCTTTACATCAGCCGATGAATTATAGGAGATAGATATTGGTTCTAGAGATAGGCCTAGGTCGACGTATGTAAGTGCTAAGTTGGATCCTGAGTATAAGTGAGAGTTGATAGATTTATTAAAGCAATTTAAGGATTATTTTGCTTAGGAATATTATGAGATGCTTGGTCTAGATCGATCAATTGTTGAGCATTGGTTGCCAATCAAACCTAGATATCGGCCATTTAAACCAGCTCTGAGGAGATTTAATCCAAATGTTCTTGATGATATCAAAAAGGAGACTGAAAGATTACTAGAAGCGAAATTTATCCAACAGTGCCATTATGTAGAGTGGATATCGAGTGTTGTTCCTATATATAAGAAAAATGGGAAGTTAAGAGTTTGCATTGATTTCAGAGATCTAAACAAGGCTACAACCATGGATGGTTATCCAAAGCCAATAGCCGATATGTTGGTAGATGCAGCAGCTAGGCACAAGGTTATTAGTTTTATGGATCGCAATGCAGGATATAATCAATTTTTTATGGCTAAGGAAGACATAGCAAAAACAACTTTTAGGTGCCCTAGCGCAATCGGCCGATAGCCAAACAATTGGATCGGCCTTAATGCAAGAGTTTGATGGAAAAGAACGAGTTGTTTTCTATTTAAGTAGAAGGCTTTTGGATCTAGAAACAAGATATTCTCCTATTGAAAAGTTATGCTTATGCTTATATTTCTCTTGCACTAAGTTGCGACATTACTTGTTATCGGCTGAGTGTACAGTTGTTTCTAAGGCTGATGTGATCAAGCACATGTTATCAATGCCAATATTAAATGGGAGAATGGGAAAGTGGATTCTCACATTATCAGAATTTGACTTGAGGTATGAATCGGCTAAAGCAGTCAAGGGGCAAGTAATAGCTGATTTTATTACTCAGCATCATAAACCAAGTATTGGCTATGTAGAACTGATACCTTAGACATTGTTCTTTGATGGGTCCTCGTGCAAGCAAGGTGGTGGCATTGGTATTGTTATTGTTTCACCTCGGGAGGAAAGTTTTGAGTTTGCTTTTCCAATTAAACCAGTGACTACCAACAATCAAGCAGAATATGAAGCTATTCTTAAGGGACTTTAACTTCTTCATGAAGTAAAGGCCGAGTCAATTAAAGTATTTAGAGATTCACAGTTAGTTATTAATCAGTTGATCGGTCTATATGAATGTAAAGATGATATTCTGAGGGGATACTATGATGAATGCCAGAAGTTACTCAAGGAGTTTCCCCATATTTCTCTTTAGCACATTCCAAGAGCACAAAATCAAGAGGCTAATTGGTTAGCTTAGAGTGCGTCAGGTTATCGAGTGTTCTGAGAGATCCTAAGCGGTGAAACCTTGACTAATGATTGGAGAGTCGAAATAGCCGATTACCTCAAGAATCCATCACAGAAGGTTACCATGAAACTAAGGTATAAATCAACTAAGTATGTTTTGTTAGATGATCAGCTATATTACAAGACAGTCAATGGGGTGTTGCTTAAATGCTGAAATCAAGAAGAAGCTAAAGTGTTGACGGGTGAAGTACATGAAGGGATATGTGGAGCTCATTAATCGGCTTATAAGATGAAATGGATTATTCATAGGCCTGGATATTTCTGGCCAACAATAGTAGAAGATTGTTTTGAATATTATAAGGGGTGTCAGGATTGTCAACGTTTTGGTAATATTTAGAAATCGCCTGCATCGGCTATGAATCCAATAATTAAACCATGACCGTTTCGAGGTTGGGGAATTGATTTAATTGGCCAGATTTTTTCACCTTCAAGTAAAGGACATATGTTCATATTGGTAGCAACATATTACTTTACCAAATGGGTTGAGGCGATTCCTTTGAAGATGGTAACCTCAAAGAATATGGTTGATTTTGTCAAGGAACATATTGTCTATCATTTTGGAATTCCTCAAACTATTGCTACTGATCAGGGGACAATGTTTACATTAGAAGAGTTCAAAGATTTTGCTACCAGTATGGGAATTAAGTTATTAAATTATTCTCCTTACTATGCTCAGGTTAATGGCTAGGCAGAGGCGTCTAATCAAATTATGATTAAATTGATTAAGAAGAAAATTGAGGAGCAACCAAGGAAGTGGTACTTAACACTCAATGAGGCATTGTCGGCATATAGGATGGCTTGCCATGGATCGATTAAATCATCGCCTTATGAGTTAGTATATGGGCATAATGCAGTTCTTCCTAGGGAAATCTAGACTAGATCAAGACGTGTTACATTACAGAATGATTTGACGGCCGAAGTCTACAAGAATGTAATGATGGATGATTTAGAGGACTTAAGTTGTCATCGGTTGCGTGCTATTGAGATTATTGAAGCCAATAAGTTAAGGGTTGCAATGCATTATAACAAAAGGTCAAGAACAAGCAGTTTAGTGAAGGAGAATTAGTCTGGAAAGTAAAATTGCTGATTGGGTCTAAGGACAGCAAGTTTGGCAAATGGTAACTTAATTGGGAAGGTCCTTATCGGATTAAACATTGTGCGCCTAGCAATGCTTATATTTTGGAAACGCTAGAAGTAGAAGAGGAGTTTGACAGAGAGATCAATGGAAAATATCTAAAGAAATATTATCCTAGCATCTGGGTTAATACTTGACAACTGATTTGTTCAGTCATCGGCTCTAATAGCCGGTACCATAAGGGTATCGCCTCTAGTTAAAAAAAAGACCCTAAGGGGTAAAAGCTGATACGACATGTATCGCCTATAGAGAAAAAAACAAACATAGAGACAATCATGATGTATACAAAGATATTGCAGAAAATTCGTGGAGACGCAATCATAGAAAAACAAAGATTTCATTCATTGATCAGTTTGTCCTAGGTACAAGCTAATCAAACACTCTATTTATAACGTCCTGGCTAAGGTGATGTCCATGATGGCCGCTGCGGCGTCTTTGAAGTCCTCGATCAGGTCCGCGTGCATGTTAGGGTCATTGGCCATCGAGAAGCTCGGCTCCATGGTGCGAAGATCATGCCTGGTCTAGACCTGCGCTGTGGCCAAGGCCATAGCCGTGCCACGGTGAACGCCGTGGAGGGCGATCTCCTAGACGCGCGGCGGTACATCATGCATGCGGTTGTTGAGGAGAGGGCCCCGGGCATTGACGACCACCGTAGCCACATTTGTCGCTAGTTGGAGGTTCTCCAACTATATTGTCAGGGCTGGTAATTACAGAAACAAAGGTGTTATCAAGACAAAGACAGTGGAAATTGAAATAAGGGTTTTCTTAGAGTTCATCTTACCCACCACCATGGCATCAGACTCGGCCAGTTGCGGTCAAGCAGCGCTGGCCTCTTCCTCAGCGGCGAGGAGGGCGGCTTGAGAGGCCCCAAGGCAGATCTCAAGCTGACCGTTCTCCTAAGTTGTCTCAGAGTAATGGTCCTAGGACGCCCTCCACTCCCGGAGGAAACGTGAGGCATCGTCGCCGTTGTAGGTGTCGGAGGAGTCCAATGACGAATCCGATGCTGCAGCAGCAGACGCGGTGATAGAAGGCTCGCTGGCCTTGGAAGGAAGTGGCCGAAGGCTGTCATTGAGGATGAACCTACAGATGCATTAATAGATGATTCTTGCTATGGACAGGAGCATTCAGTCTTACCTCATGTGGCGAAGCTGCTGGCCGACCGAGACCTCCTCCACCGGGAGATCTTTTGCTGCGCGCTTGCCGCGGTGATCCTCTCTTGCCATGGGTGCTAGTCTAGATTGTGAAAGCAGAAAGGAACTGCTATAGGATTTGTGAAGGTGGAGAAGCGTAGAGAACAGAAGCAGTTGTGAGACGTGGGATTGAGGCCAGGGCCCTTGGCTGGTATCTATAGCTATGAAGCAAAGCGGCAGATATCTTAGGATGTGCAAAAGGTAACCGCAATTAATAGAAGGCGAAGCACTGCCCTACTAATGCCAAAGAGAATGTGGTGTTGATAACTGAGAATGGAAGATTGAGGAGTTTTCTTAGTGGAGGCCATATTTTCAGACTTAATTGGATTAGAGTCAGAGGTCTGGAATTGGCTATTTTTAAATCGGCTCTTTAGCCAAGATAAGAGATACAATAGATCAACAGAAAATGTGGTTATCATTGGTTCCACACAAAATATATGTTACAAATGTTGGTATGCAGATTACAAGTTTAGAACATCCTGGCTTAGTTTCAATGCTTTTAGCCGGATAGCATCGACTTCTTCGATTTGTTGCTTGTCTTCTTTGGTTGATCCAGGGATGTTCTCGAGGTTGCTGTGGATGGCTTTACCTTCTTTGACCATGGTCAACATTTCCTATTTCTTCTGATTAATGGCATTGGGTATTTGAGCCAGATTGGAATCATGGCAATCGATGGCAGCCTTCACGTTCTCCAATTCCTTCTTGAGTTCTGCACGCTTGGCTTCTAGTTGGTTCAGCTCTGGTTCAATCCTAAGGGAGGAGTTCTTCAAGTTATCGATTAGTTGTGCCTGCTCTTTGGCCTCCTGTTTGTTGGAGTTCTTCTTGGCCAATAAAGCTTAGCGATCAGCTAGGTTTCTCTGAGCCCTTTTCACTCTTAGAGCTTGTGAGATGTTGGACAAAGGTGTCAGAACCTCAGCAAGATTCAGAGGCAAGTTACCCTTAATGGCTAAGAAAATTCTTCTGATCGAATCTGCATCCTAGACCAAATTGGCTATATCTTTTTTGACCATTTGCAGCATGTCTTTTAGCCGATTTTTGGTTTCCTCTGACAAGGCTTCTTGGGAAGAGATAGTTGATGAGCTGATCTCACCTTCATCTATATACTCTTCAAAATTGAAAGAGTAGCTCAGAGCTGGTGAGTTAAGTGCCTATAGGTGGGTAAGGAAATTTTTTTAAGAAATAACAAGTTGTTTGAAAATAAGAAGAATGAGGAGAGACAATACCTTTTCTAGGGTAGTTTTTATCTAAGGAGAAGGAACAACTAATGATGCACCAATGGTATCTGGTTGAATCAGCTCTGAACTTTCAATGATGGTATCTGCATACATTAGGGAAATTGTTCAAAAGATTATGTTGGTTGCAGGAAGATAAACTAGGTATATGACTTGGTTACCATCAATTGTTTACTGGACTAGAGATTCGACAGTCTAGGTGTCAACATCAATAGGATCATTTTCAACTAGTGGGCTGTCAGACTTCTGCCCTTGCCTGAATGTCTCTTCAGGGACTGTCTGGCAAGGTAATGGTCAGAGAAGAGATGAAAGTTGAATGAAAAATCAAGAATTTTGAGGAGATACCTTGGCAGCATCAGAGGGTGAGGTAGAAGGATTTTCTATTGTTTTGGAAGCATCGGTTGTTTCAATTGTAATTGGCTCCATTGGGAGGTCAGTCGATGAAGGTCTGGTTGGTGCTAATCCAAATGGCTGGGACAATAGTTCGGCACCCAGAGCAGATTGGGATGCAATGGTTGATAACTATGAGGAAAGAATTAGAATAAAAAAATTGGATATCATTTTGGGAAGAGGGTGAATTGTTTTACCTAAGCAGTTGATGGTCTCGTTCGGCGAAGTCTTTTCCCAGTAATGGTTTTCTGGGTTACTCCTCGGGCTGCCTTGCGTTTTGAAGATTGATATATTACAATTATAGGGGTAGTTTGGGTTTTCATCAGTTTCTTCAGTGTGGGTACAATTGATCCCATTCTTAAGATTGGACATGGTGGATAATATTCTATCACATGCCCTTTTCTGTCCACATTTGGGGGATTGGATTCAGCATCCTGCAAGGGAGTTCTGTTAGATGAGTTGACAGAGGGACTTTAGTAGATGATCTTTACGAAATGAAAAAGAGTTAGCTAGTTACCTCACTGTCGGAAGGAAAATCTTCATCTAGAGCCATGTAGCTAGGATGGACTGCCTATAGAAGAGGTGGGAATGCCATTCTTGCCACCAGGAATCATATAAAGGTAAAGTGAAGGAGGCTCTAGTCCATTCATGCAAATAGAGGGAAGGAAGATTTGATCCTAACTAGAAAAATCTAGAAGCTTCCATTGCCTCACTGATGCCTTGTCTTGGTTTCAATATATCTTTGAAAAATAGCTAAGGGCAGGTTACCAAGACCAAACTGATGAGCTATGAAAGAAGGGTTGTAAAATTCATAGGTTGGAAGGCTGCCTGGAAGAAAAGAACCTGTGGACATTTTACCGCGGCCATGACGAAATTTGGCTAGTAGAACACAAGGTTTGATGAAAGAATTGAAGATTGCAGCTGCTGTTTCGTCTGAGTAGCCTAATTCAAATCGAAATTTGAATGTGAAGACCAACTCAGTGTTTTCATCTTCATCATAGGGTATCCAGGTCAAAATATCTGCATCGAACCCTCTATAAAACTTCTTTAGGAGGTGGCCCACATCCACGGCAATTGTTATGGCTGATACAGCTTCACCATAGTTCATACACTGGTGGGTTCTTCCTTCTTTGCCTTTGTATTCCTCATCAAAGTTGGAAGAAGGAAATCTCAAATTCTAGAGATTTGGCTTCATAATCTTGTGCATATACAAATTTAACCACATTTGTATTAACCACCAAGGGCCGCTGATGGTGTGCACTACTTCATTCTTCAGCAGCTGAGCAGCCACCTGGTGCATTAAGTGGTAAGCTGATCCTAACAGATATTTTCCAAGAGGAATCTCAACGCCTACTGCTAGATGCTCTGCCAAGAGTTTGTGATTGTAAGTCGAACCACAAGATGACCCACAGAAGATGAATCTTTCTAACCACATGTTTAGAAAAGCCACGTGTTCTCTTTTGCTAATAGTTGATTCATTCCCAATGTGGTTTTGGATGTAGCTTGCCCATCCTGTGCAGTCCGATATTTTGGCTAGTTTCTTTGACCCAGCATCTAAGTGTTCATATGGCCGCATTGGTCTTATTATTCTAAGGCCAGTCAACATATAAACATTAGCCAAGGTGATAGTCATTGGACCATGACCAAAGATAAAATCATTCAAGGTGTTGGACCAGAAGTAAGAAGCAACAATTAAGAGTGAATCATTTCTTTCCATCCCAGATAGTGAAAGTGTCAGGCATTGGCTTAAATCGTAAACTTCCCAATCTCTGTCCTTTTTGTCAACACTCTTCGAACCAGTCTCTCCATCCCTTAGGCATTTTGGGCCAATTCCTAAAGGGATTTTTTTGTGTTCCAAGAAGATTGATCTACCAAGGACTGCCTAAAAGGAATTTGATTGGTTTCTTGGTTGATAAAATCTATAGGATTAGTATCACCCATGGGTCCAAGGTAATAAGCATTTGGAACAATAGACGAAGGGATCAAAATTTCATTTTCCATTCCCGTGAAAGCCAGATGAGATAAACTTAAGAAAAAGGAAAAAATACAGAGCAGCAGCTGATAGTTGAGAGGCCAAAATTTGGAGACGTACCTCAGGGATGTAGTGCTGGTCACCATTTTAGTTGGAATAGATCTGAATCTAAGAAAGGGTTGCAGAGGAGTGACTTGAAAAGCAGCTCGAGCAAAATAGAGAAACTGCTAGGGTTGGAGCTCTGGTGGTGATAGCTTTGGTTATTGAGGCTTGCTCAAAGAAGGGGAAAGTAAATCGGCCAAGTGGATTGAAGGTAATACTATTAGGATGCTATATAAAGTTTGCCCCAAAAAGTCAGGAGTCACGTGTTTGTTTTGGAATAGGTGGTTGCAATGCGATGAATGGATGAATGAAATTTTGGAATAAAATCATTTTTATCCCAAAATTGGGGGGCATGTGCTTACACCAAAATTTAGCAGAGAGAACGCTGGAAATTGAAGCTTCTAAGATTGTACCCTCAAGGAATCGGTCAGATGTGAATCGATATCAGCTGATTCAGATGCGGTACTGGGATCGACTCTTTTTGGATGACATCAACAGATAATGTCAATGGACTACGTATAGATGGTGTCGGGGGAAAATATGTCATACTCTACAAAAAAGGAAAATATTAGGGTCCAAGTTATCTTAAGTTAGGAATGTTTTCTTTTATTCCAAAGAATTATAATGAGTCGTATTTGAGTAGGATTCATGTTTAGGTTTCGGGTATAAATATTGGACCCCGGCTATTGTAAAAAGAACACACACAATCAATCAATACAATTACTTTTCTAGCTTTACGCCAACCCTTAGGAGTAGGAGTATTGTAGATCTCGATGAGTTCTTCAACAAGCAGGGCTGCATCAACCGATCCACCTCTGGCTTGTTTGTGAGTATCGTCACAACTTGTATCATACTTGTAAAGCTGCATCAGCTGATTGATCTTTTACGAGTATAATATAAGTTAGTTATCGATCTGTATCATTGTTTGTAAGGCTACATCAGCTAATTGATCTCTTATGAATCATAATATAGATCAAAGTTATCGATCTTGTGTTAAACAACTTGTTGTTTAATACAATATCACCAGTTATTGAATCTACTAAGATTTCTATGATTTTCCTTGCTGTGTTTTAGCTGATTCACTAGTTATCAATCTTCTAGTTTGGTCATATCACCAATTAATTATAACAAATCACCTGATTGAGATAGAGATAAATCGACATTATATCATCACAATTGGTCATCTTCTAGTCTAGTCACGCCTTTGAATCTTATGATTGATGACTTGATTCTGCTAGATCGGCTATTTTATCTCTATTCCAATCAATCGTAGTATGCATTCAAAGACATGTTTCAATCCTGAATAAACTCACTAGTTAATGAGATCCAATCTAATGACACTACCATAGCTGCATCGATCCGATCGATCCTCACTAGTAAGACTTTGGGTTAGAGATTATCGATTAGTGGTTTTGTTCATGGTTGAGATATGTACTCTATTTGTTTGCTATGCATGCATCGGCTATTTTAGCCAATTCGCATGTGCTTTCAAATATATGGCATGCTTTCATGAGCCTGTCAATATATAGATGGTTTTATGGATTTTTTGGCTTTAGTTTGTTATCATTATCATAGCTACATCGATCCGGTCGAACCTCACTGCTGGTGGTAATAGGTTAGATTCATAGCGTTTGTAGATCCATTTGTACCAGACAGTCGATTTGTTCGCATGTTATATCCCTTCTAGTTAAACTTATCGGCTCAATGCTTTACACTGATTATATCCATCTAGCAGATGATGTTTCTTTATATTACTTATATCAGGGTGTATTGTACTTGTTATTATAAATCAATCATGACCCATGAGCATCACAGTCCCTAAACAGTCGATTTCTTCTCATATCGGCTATTTAGTCGATTCCCCTATTTGGCTGCTCTCGAAGCAGCATACTTGGAACTGTCTAGGCAAAACTAGCATGTTCCACCCTAAATTACTAATAAAACTTTCCCTCCTTGTGAATTGCAGGTCAAATTGACTGGCATGCCTTCTGGATTTTTAGGATCGACTAGTCCTATGTTGAAGCCAAGCAGATTTCCGAGTTGACTCCGCTCAGATCATTTCGGCTTGTAGTGTGTCAGGCACATCGCCACATTTTTGTGCCGACAGCAACAGTGCGGATAGAGTAGTCATAGAGGGTCCTGGCCATGACGGAAGTAGCAGATGGTGTAGGGGTGACTGGTTCGTCTGTCGACGGAGTAGTAGAAGAAGAAGCGGTGCTAGACCAACTCTTCATTAGGAGTGACTTCGGGTTCTCAATGAAGTTTTCCCACAGATCAAAACCAGACCTACACTATCCTGTTTTTATCCACAGGAGGAGAAAACAAGCAGAGTTAGCCTACATAAACAATAGCTGTTGTACATGCATATTATCATGATCATGTCCTACTAGATTATTTAATCAATTGCCTTCCTCGGCAATGACGCCAGAAATGCTTGTTGGCATTTCTTAGCAATATTACTAGAATTAGCAATGTCACCAGGAAAAGCCTTGATAGTTCATTAACGATTTTAGATATTTATCTGCAAGAGCATGGATCTATCATTTTAGCATTTCACCCAGAAGTATTCAGGGTATTGTTATTTATATTTTCCCAAAGGAAGGTGTGGCAGAACCTGCCCATGTTATATGGCCCACATGTGTCTGTCATTGTCCTTTAGACTTCTGACTGCTGCACATGGGAGCCAGACAACTCTGGTAGTCTATTGGGTGTCCTTGGGGAAACCCGAATCATCCACGTTTACCTTTTCGAGTAGGATTCATCATAGGAAGCATTGTAGTATTACAACAGTTGTACAAAAATATACAAATATATTACATCAGAGTAAGTGGTGGAAGTCTTACAAACCATAAGTTTACAAACCATTTATTTAGTTATTACAAACCATAAGTTTTTGTTGTCCAGGCAGTGGGGTAGAAAAAGAGTACCACTTATGCTACAACCAAAAGAAGTTCACCCTGCCCAAGGGTGCACAACAACCGCTCTACTACTGGGACTCCTCCTCCAGAACCATCATGCAGCAGGGGCAAAAGCCAAGCTGCTCATCTGGTTCACCTTCAACAAGGGTTTAACAAACCCTGAGTACAAAGGTACTCAGCAAGACTTAACCGATGAAAAGGAAAGACTCCAAGGATATGCAGGCTTACGGGGAATCAAGGTAAGTCTGTAGCAAGAATCAAGATTAACTTTTGTAGAAAGGCTTGCTAACATTTGATCCTTACTTTCCATGTTTTAGCTCAAGTTAAATCATTAGAAGTCTCCAATTTGCTCCTATTCTAACTCATTCACTTATTTAAACATTCTGTAACATGATCATAAGTAACATTGTTTCATTAATTAACTATGATGTAGGGTAGAGGATCAAGTCTTCTTCTCTGAGAAGCAATGATGATTCGAATCGGTTTGGCCCAGCTAGGGTTTCCTTACCACATGATATATGCAGGTTAGGTCCGGACCCGAACATACATATATCAACCCTCACTTAGATCCCCCAAAACATGAACGAGTCTAGCGCTACCTGAGAGCATAGTACTCCACCTCCCTGCGTCGCTCCGGGCGGATTCACAGGATGTGTACACGCTACTCTCACCATCTCTCCACTCCCAGTGCACGGTTGGCCTTTCACATAATGGAATAGCCGAGGTATTCGGCTTACCAGGGTATGGGGCTAGTCTTGCAAAGTCTCAAACACATACAAGGCTACAACGAATGGTCCTTAATTGACACAGATGGAATAAGCACGACCAGGTAAACCTATCGGCCTAACAACCAAAGACACAACCCATGTCCCATCCGGTCTCTAGTTAAAACATTATTACTTATTAAACTCCTAGGACATTTCCTGAGGAAAGGACCACTGCGAATGATGAGATCACCACTCGACTCTTATCACTAAGCAAGGGTAAGCATAACTAACCTTATGTGATTAAAAGGTAACAAGGAATAGTAAAAGAATATCAAGGTAGGTAATGCAGCAATTGGGAATAAATCAACTCCTATAGTACTTAATGCACCAAACATAAGACTTAGGTGAATAATATTTGTAAAACATAATGAAGTGGTTTAGGCTCTGGGGCTTGCCTGTGATGTCAGGGTTTTTAGATATTCCAGAAATATCGCAGCCCTCAGACCCAACTTCCACAGAGTGAAAACCCTCCTCTGGGACATGCTCAACACTAGGGTCACCACTCTCGTTCACTAAACGTAAGTAAATATGCATGCTTTTGAATGATGATGCATCAACATAACACATGAAAAGGTGCAACATGGATTAAGATGACATAACAAGGTTGATTAATTTGTGTACAACTTTCCTTCACTTAACAATTAAGTTGATTATTCACAAAACAATTATTGTGATTATTATTAACAATATAATATGAGAACACAATCATGTAAAGCAATTGCCATGGAACAGCAAGGGTTTAGTGTTCTAGGGTCCACAAGCAATCCCAAAGTACACTCAATTCTTTTAATGATTTATAGAAATCATTTTTAGTATTTTTATTAATCCATAAAAGGCATTTAACTTAGGGAAACAAATTATTTCCATCAAAATAGAGCCAAACTTTTTGTGAAGGTTTATTTAACCATGTAAGGCATAAACACAAAGTTTCATGATTTTAGGATAACTATTTTAGTGTATAAAAATCATAGAAGGTACATATATTAATTATGAGATGTCATTTTTAGACCTAGCAAAACTACTAATTTTCACAAACTCATATTTTTTCATGATTGAGCACATGATAACAAGCTTACACAAAAAATTTCATAATTTTATCAGCTTTAATTATTTAGTTATGAATTAATCAAGTTTCATGATTTATTAGCATTTTTAGAAAAACGAAAAAGGACAAAATCCTTTTCTCACCCAACCCCTTCTCAGCCACAATGACAGATACATGGGCCCCCAGGTTAGCGCATAATGTGCCCACGCTGACCATGGCGCACTCGTTGTTGACCAGCGGGTAACTCACCGGCGGTGACCTCGTTGGCGACGAGGCCTACCATGCTGCACTCCTCTCGTCCTCGCGCACCTCCTTGTGCTATCGATTCGTTAGATGGCACACGACGACAGACACGATGGTAGCTCTGGCGGACCAGCAGCGCTCTGGTGCAGCGGCACTCCGGCGTAGTGGCGATGACCAAAGACGGTGACTCCGGTGATGGGACTTACTCCCACACGTCCCTATCGACCTCACGAACTCACTGGTGGTGATAGTTGACTAGCTAGGGCATGGTAGCGTGCACGCCGGTGACCATGGTGGCACGGTGGAGCTCCGACACAGTGGACCAAGACAACAGCGAGGTCCTCGATGATGCAAAGCTCACCAGCGCACTCAGCATGTTCACGCGCACATGCTCGAGTGGCTATCTACGCGTGTAACCACGACCGCGGCGGCTTGACAAAGCAGAGAATGCCAGTGAGGTGGCGCTCCGGCCACTAGGGCATGGTAGAAGTAAAATAGATGACGGCGTTAGCTTTAGGAGCTCACCGTGACTTTAGAACAGCAGCTAGTTGAGACGGAGACTAGGCGGAGCAAGGTGGTTGGTGTTGTGGACGATGGTGGCTGCGCGAACACAGCGGTGTTCCGACGCATCTAGACTCCCGCTGTGAAAACTATTAAGAGGATGAGCAACAGGGCTATAAGGAGAAACTACAACGCGAAAGGGTTGGAGCGTAGGTGTGCCACAGAGGGCTAGCCATGGTGAGGGGCTCACGGCAGCGCGGTGAACGCCGAGGAAGAAGACAACAGCATTCGGGCGTCTCCGGTGACTAGAGCTAGCACGAGCAGGTTAGACGGTTGCGCATGGTGATGGCGAAGCTATGGATGAGATGAATTGCGTTGAGGTGGAGCGGTGGTGGCGAAAGCAACCGGTGAACCAAGGGCTCATTGGCGGCGACGGGAAAAGAGAAGCTGAGCTTGGCAGTTGGCTTGGCACTTAAGGACGATGGAGCGGCTTCGGGGTGTCCAGCAGCTACTTGAGAAGCATTGAGGTGAAGCAGCTGCGTGGCACATGCACGCAAGGTGGTGGACGAGGGCGGTGGCCAGCAGCAAGCCGCTACATGGCAGCAGCTTCGACAACGCACTATAGCAACTAAAATCGTCCCTTCTCCTTCCATTTTCTCATGATTCCAAGTGGTAACTCGAAGATCTCCATGAATAAAAGTTGTTCATCTTCATCTACTCTCCAACTTTGCTTTAAGCTCCATCCTCTAATTCTAGCTGGATTGAAAGTTCAAGGCTAGTGAAGAGAGGGAGATTGAAACTGAAAACCTAAACCTTCAGTTAACGTTTAGGGTTTAGGGAAAATAGTTTAAGTTAGCTACTTTAGTGAATTAATTGGTGATTAATTAGTGATCAAACAACACAACTAATAGCATCATCATGAATACAAACTTTATACTCCAAAATGGTGCCATTGCTTGCATAAGTTTATTTATGAAATTCATTTTAATAAATTCCCAAAAACTGAATTCCATACTGAAATCCAATCACTTAGTCAAAATGATGTGTTGAAATTCAAGTTTGAGTTCAAATTTGAGGCTCCAATTTTATGGGTTTGGACTTGAATTCATACTCCATACTTGACACTAGTGTAAAGCACCTAGTTTACACCTCAAAGTTTATTAGAGCATAATTTCAAGTATTTTAATGAAATTCAAATGTAGAAGGCCACAAAGTACCTTAAAAGAGTTTTTGAGTTTAAACACAAATCATCACAAATGCATTACATTACTAGTAAAAAATTATTGATTTTAGTAAATGCAAAGCATGGTGAGCTACGATAGATGATTTACATGCATGATGATGACATGATCAAGTTTTAGTGTTGCTTAACACCAGGGGTGTTACAGCTCCTCCCCACTTACAAAAATCTCGCCCCAAGATTACTCGACTCCTAAAGCCTAGGGTTTAGTAATGGAAAAGGAAATGTGTCAAGCACGTTTGATAGTAAGATGTTTCATAAACAACAAGGGAAACTAAACTACTACTCTATCTCTTTTGTGGAAAGGTTATAACTATGGAGGAGTTATAGCCTAGGTAGGGCAAAAAAGAATCCGAGTAACTCTCCGTGGTTCCCGAGGGTAATTGATACCTCATGACAATTGCCTTAGTGAAAGTATGCCATGCACTTGTAATCGAATAATATAACTGTAGGGTATGGATGATAGAGAACATACCCATCACGATGGGTTCACCTTCTAGAATAGTCTCGCATTGAATATAATGAACTCAACCTGCCTTTGGGTTAGGTCCTTTATTCTGAGCATTTTGTTGATTACCTAGATGAGGATTATTGTTCTGCTGATTCATGGGTGGCCTAGGACCATAGTTCTGTCTAGGAAGACGACACTCTTGGGAAAAGTGCCCAACCTTTCCACAGTTGAAACATGGGAGGTTAGTATTGTTTAGTGTATTGTTGGGCCAAACACTAGTGGTATTCGGCTGGCGTGGATAGGAAGAAGTTGCAGTAGGTCAGACAAATGACTGCTACTGGCTGCATTGCTGAGGTGGACGATAAGAAGAGTGATGGCTAGGTTGATACACAAACCTCCAGCGCTGGTTATTGCCACCAGAGAATCCCACATGCACATGCCTCCTCTTCGTAGCCTCCTTGTGCAGATGATACATTTCTTCAAAAGAAATAGCAATATTGACAGTCTCATGATAACCAACAGTGGAACAACAAGTCAACATCTTTTGAATCTTAGTTTCAAGACCATGTATGAACCATTGCTTTTCTTGGCATCAGTATTGACATTTTCTAAAGCATACTGAGACAAGTGATTAAACTAAGCCAAGTACTTCCTCACACTCTGGCTTCCCTACTGTAACTTGATAAATTGCTCTAACTTCATTGCCATCACACCCTATTGGATATGGTGAGCTCTAAAAGCGGTGCGAAAGTTGGCCCATGGAACTTGATGTCCCACGGGGTGAGCTGCGAGGAAGTTCAACCACCAGGCGCTAGTAGGGCCTTGGAGTTGGTGTGCAGTGAATAGGGTTTTCTGGACATCACTGTAGCAGATCAAACCAAGTTTTTGCTCAATGGTATGGAGCCAATCGTCTGCCTCTAGTGGCTCATCGGCTTTAAGGAACACAGGAGGGTGGGTTTTGAGAAAATCAGCATAGATGTTAGATGTGTGTGGATCCTGTTGTCCCTGAGGAGCAGGCTCTCTATTCTGAGCTATAGCCTAGAGAATGCGGGCATTGTCGGCATTGAGGTTTATCAAGGTAGCCATAGCATCGGCAAGAGTGGGTGCTGGTGGAGGATTAGGGGGTGGTGTTGGCTGATGACCACGTCATGAGCTAGGTGTATCGGTGGCTCCAGAACGAGTCCTCATTCTATAGGGAAAATATGATCTTTTAGTTATCGGATTCCATAAAAAGGTAAAGTTACACACGAAAGGATAGATAGTAAGAAAAAAAGGACTGACGAATTACTTAACCCCAAACTACAAGTAAATGGGTAGGAAATTAAAAGATTATAATGACATGATGTATGAACGATCTTACGATTACTACAAACCTGTTTACACACTTTATTTATAACCTTTTTACATAAAGCAGCAACACACTTAAGTTTTTAGAATATAGGGCGATATTAAAACATGCTATCCAACTTTACATAACTTCTTCTAAGGGTATCCTCCACCCTCATGATCATATGGGTAACATGCAAAACGACGGTGAGGAAAAGTAGGAAGATTATAAAAGATAGGGTGACTGGTATCTCCTGCTACCTCAGGATGGGTAAGGTTCCCTAGCTCTGCCATAGACTGTCTTAGCTCACTTAGGGGTGCATAGCAGTTACGAGGTGAAAAGATAGGATAACACTCTCCTCGAATGACTGGGTGTAGGTAAATCTTTGGTAAAAGGTCCATTGGGGTAAAAAGAAGGGGTGCTCTAGTCTCAATGGAGGGATATGAGTGGCGGTTGCGAAGATTTTCTAATTCTGCAGTCATGTCCCCCAAACACCTTTGGGATTCATTCAACTCCAAGGTAAGGCACTGGTATGAGACATCTAGTGCTCGAATAAGCTCAGACATCCTATAGCTCTAGGTATCATCCTCATGTTCAGGATGTGGGTATAGGACTTCATTCACACTCTAGGTGACTTGATAAGAGAAATAGGCAAAGGTATAGGAACAATTAAGCTCTGAGTATCTGCGTCTAGGGCTAGTAAGGGCATTATAGGCACTGGCTTGGATTACAGCTTTTGGAGAACTTCCAATACCAGAAAAGATGTGAGATCTTTCTGGCGGACCGATCATGAGATGAGGATGTAGGAGAACACTAGCGTAGCATTCTACAAGATTGGGACCTATTTTGGTGGTGTAGACAAAGTACTTCGGTGCGTAGGAGAAGTTGGCATGCCACATAAGCTCCTGTAGTATGGCTAGAAATCCTTCAGTTAATTCAGCCCTAGCCATGATGAATGGTATCCTTTGAGGCATCCTAAGAAAGCATAAGGAAAAGTCAGAAGTAACCCTTTTGACCAAATTAGACTTGAAATTAATTTGCATAGTTTATTTTGAAGTTTTGTAAACTAATACTACAACACTTCTATAATGACATGCTCTGATACCAGCTATGGTAGAACCAGACAAATTATATGGCTCACATGTGCCTGTCATTGTCCTTCAGACTTCTGACTGCTGCACATGGGAGCGAGACAACTCTGGTAGTCTGTCGGGTGTCCTCAGGGAATCCCCAATCATCCACGTTTACCTTTCCGAGCAAGATTCATCATAGGAAGCATTATAGTATTATAACAGTTGTACAAAAATATACAAATATATTACATCAGACTAAGTGGCGGAAGTGTTACAAACCATTTATTTAGTTATTACAAACCATAAGTTTTTGCCGTCCAGGCAGTCGGGTAGCAAAAGAGTACCACTTATACTACAATCAAAAGAAGTTCACCCTGCCCAAGGGTGCACAACAACCACTCTACTGTTGGGACTCCTCTAGAACCATCATGCAGCAGGGGCAAACGCCAAGCTGCTCATGTGGTTCACCTGCAACAAGGGTTTAACAAACCCTAAGTATAAAGGTACTCAGCAAGACTTAACTGACAAAACAGAAAGAGTCCAAAGATATGAAGGCTTACGAGGAATCAAGGTAAGTCTGTAGCAAGAATTAAGATTAACTTTTGTAGAAAGGCCTACTAACATTTGATCCTTACTTTCCATGTTTTAGCTCAAGTTAAATCATTAGAAGTCTGCAATTTGCTCCTATTCTAACTCATTCACTTATTTAAACATTCTGTAACATGATCATAAGTAACATTGTTTCATTAATTAACTATGATGTACGGCAGAGGATCGAGTCTTGTTCTCTGACAAGCAACGACGATTCGAATTGGTTTGGCCCAGCTAGGGTTTCCTTACCACACGACATATGCAGGTCTAGGTCTAGACCTAAACCTACGTATATCAACCCTCACTTGGATCCCCCAAAACATGAACGGGTCCAGTGCTACCCGAGAGCATAGTACTCCACCTCCCTACACTGCTCTTGGCGGATTCACAGGGTGTGTACATGCAACTCTCACCATGTCTCTACTCCCAGTGCGCGGTTGGTCTTTCACATAATGGAATAGCCAAGCTATTAGGCTTACCAGGGTATGTGGCCAGTATTGCAAAGTCTTGAACACATACAAGCCTACAACAAATGGTCCTTAATCAACACAGACGGAACAAGCATGACCAGGTAAACCTGTCGGCTTAACTACCAGAGACACTACCCATGTCCCGTCAGGTCTCTAGTTAAAACATTATTACTTATTAAACTCCTAGGACAATTCTTGAGGAAAGGACCATTGTGAATTATGAGATCACCACTCGACTCTTATCACTAAGCAAGGCTAAGCATAACTAACCTTATGTGATTAAAAGGTAATAAGGAATAGTAAAAGAATATCAAGGCAGGTAATGCAGCAATTGGGAGTCAATCAATTCCTATTGTACTTAATGCACCAAACATAAGACTTAGGTGAATAATATTTGTAAAACACAAGGAAGTGGTTTATGCTCTGGGGCTTGCCTACGGTGTCGGGGTTGTCAGATATTCTAGAAATATCACAATCCTCAGACCCAACTTCCACAAAGTGAAAACCCTCCTCTAGTACTTGCTCAACACTAGGGTCACCACTCTCATTCACTAAACGTAAGTAAATATGTATGCTGTAGAATTATGATGCATCAACATAACATATGAAAGGTGCAACATGGATTAAGATGACTTAACAAGGTTGATTAACTTGAGTACAACTTTCCTTCACTTAACATTTAAGTTAATTATTCACAAAACAATTATTGTGATTATTATTAACAATATAAATATGACAACACAATCATGTAAAGAATTGCCATGGAATAGCAAGGGTTTAGTGTTCTAGGGTCCACAAGCAATCACAAAGTACACTCAGTTCTTTTAATGATTTATTGAAATCATTTTTAGTATTTTTATTAATCCATAAAAGGCATTTAACTTAGGGAAACAATTTATTTTCATCAAAATAGAGCCAAACTTTTTGTGAAGAATGATTTAAGCATGTAAGGCATAAACACAAAGTTTCATGATTTTAGGATAATTATTTTAGCCTATTAAAATCATGGAATGTACATTTATTAATTAAAAGAGGTAATTTTTAGACCTTGCAAAACTACTAATTTTCACCAACACATATTTTTCCATGATTAAGCACATCATAACAAGCTTACACAAAAATTTTCATATTGTTATCAGCTTTAATTATTTAGTTATGAATTAATCAATTTTCATGATTTATTAGCATTTTCAGAAAAACGAAAAAGGACAACATCCTTTTCCCACCCAACCCTTTCTCAGCCATAGTCACTGATAGACGGGCCCCCTGGGTCAGTGCACAGTGCACCCATGCTGACCGCTACGCACACGCCGTTGACCGGCGGGTAACTCACTGGCGGTGACCTCGTCGGCAATGAGGCCTGCCCCGATGCACTCCTCTTGTCCTCACGCACCTCCTAGTGCTACTAGATGGTCAGATGGCGCACGACAATGGGCACAACGGGAGCTCTGGCAGGTTGGTGGCACTCTGGCGTGGCGGCAATGACCAAAGACAGCGACTCCGGTGATGGGACTTACTCCCACACGTCCCTCTCGACCTTGTGAATTCACCAGTGGCGACAGTTGACTAGCTTGGGCATGGTAGCATGCGTGCTGGTGACCATGGCGGCATGGCGGAGCTCCGACATGGTGGACCAAGACAACGGTGAGGTCCCCAATGACGCAAAGCTCATCGGCACACTCAGCACATTCACATGCACACGCTTGAGGGGCCAGTCTAGCGAACGCGGCTATCTACACGCGTAAACATGACCATGGCGGCTTGACAAAGTAGAGAACACCGATGACATGGCACTCTGGCAACTAGGGCATTGTAGAGGTAAAACAGACGATGGTGTTAGCATTAGAAGCTCACCGTGAATTTTGAACGGCAGCTGGTTGAGACGGAGACGAGGCCGAGCTAGGTGGTCGGCATTGTTGGCAACGGCGGCAGTGTGAACTCATAGACACGGTGGTGTTCCTGCATGTCTGGACTCCCGCCACGAAAACCATCAAGAGGATGAGCAATAGGGCGATACGAAGAAACTACAATGCCAAAGGGTTGGAGCGAAGGTGCGCCACAGAGGGCTAGCCACAGTGAGGGGCTCACGGCAGCGTGTTGAACGTCGAGGAAGAAGACGACGGTGTTTGAGATTCTCTGGTGACTAGAGCTAGCGTGAGCGGGTCAAACGAGTGCGCATGGTGATGGCAAAGCTATGGAGGAGATGAATTGCATTGAGGTGGAGTGGTGGTGGCGAAATCAACTGGTGAACCGATGGCTCGACGGCGGCGACGGGGAAAAGAGAAGGTGAGCTCGGTGACTGGCTTGGCACTGAAGGATGATGGAGCGCATTCGGGGCGTCCAGCAGCTACTCAAGTTAGCTACTTTGGGTTTATGGAAAACAGTTTAAGTTAGCTACTTTGGTGAATTAATTGGTGATTAATTAGTGATCAAACAACACAACCAATAGCATCATCATGAAGTACAAACTTTATACTCCAAAATGGTGCCATTGCTTGCATAAGTTTATTTAAGAAATTCATTTTAATAAATTCCCCAAAAACTGAATTCCATACTGAAATCCAGTCACTTAGTCAAAATGACTAAGTGTTGAAATTGAAGTTTGAATTCAAATTTGAGGCTCCAATTTTAAGGGTTTGGACTTGAATTCATGCTCCATACTTGACATTAGTGTAAAGCAGCTACTTTACACCTAAAAGTTTATTAGAGCATAATTTCAAGTATTTTAGTGAAATTCAAAAATAGAAGACCACAAAGTACCTTAAAAGAATTTTTGAGTTTAAACACAAACCATCACAAAATGCATTACATTACTAGTAAATAATTATTGTTTTTAGTAAATGCAAAGCATGGTGAGCTACTATAGATGACTAACATGCATGATGATGACATGATCAAGTTTTAGTGTTGCTTAGCACCAGATGTGTTACAGAAGGCTTATTGATTTAGAGTGTAGTATGGATATGAAGAAGTTAACATGCTTTGTAAAGTGAACCAATATTTATAATAGGGGTAAACATGATATATTTCAAGATAGTGGACACACACTTGGGCTTTCCTCAAGGATAAAATATAAATAAGGAATAAAAGAATGTTCCTAAGTAGAGCAGGCTTGTTATAATATAGTCATGCAAAGAATAGTGCATAATCGTACAAGTTATATAATTAGAGTAAGATCTAAGTGCAAGATAGGTCAGGAGGCCATCGATTACTGGTCTGCCAGAAACCTCATGTGACAATTTAGACTCCTCCACCCTAAACAAACATGGGGGATTACAAGGGATGGATAGGGCTATCACCACCTACCGCTTAGCCCTCAACCGTGGAGGAGGAAATGTATTCACCTATTTCCACATACCCGAGCACCATGCTTGTGTACAAAGAAACTACCCACATCTTCTCGGGACTTCGACCCTACCAATTGACAACCATAGGACAAGGGCACACCCAAAGGCACGATGAACCACCACCTCAACTTAGCTCTATTTCTAATCATATGATTTATATGAATAATTAAGCATAAAGTCATATATGCTAATCTCATAACATAGAAACTATATACAAGTTCATATGCTAAGATCATAACATAAAGACTATACTCTAGTTCATAAGTATGACTATAATGATTTGTAAGGAACAAGACTTTGGAGAAATGATTCATCTTATTCATACCAAGATCTCTCTCAAAGGAGTCAAGCCCTCTAAGGTAGCTTTGTCTTGCTCTAGATGACTACTAAAATGTAAAAGTACAAGAGGAATTGAGGTGTTGAACCAAATGGTGTGTGTTGAGAGTGGGCGCTCTCCCTAACTATTTATACTAGTGCTAAGGGTGGTTGCGGAGCATATTGTTCAGAGATCCCACATGCAACCATTCTAGGAGCATTTAATGAACCACCACGACAAGAACCGCATTCGCATGGTGAGCCTCTGGCTTGTCATGGGCCACTCCTTGGGTGGTACTTCCCCCAAATTGTCTAGGTAGATGGGCCTTTTTATTATTCCTTTGCACATATTTGCACTACGCCTTGTTGGAATGCGTCTTTTAATGTATTTTCCACTGTATTTGTATATAAGTCCTGCAAAACAATAATCTCCAAATACATGTGGAATTTGGTTAATAGTAAAGGCATATGTGCATAAGTATGTTAATTTCTCCTCTTTTATGTTTTAATTGGAGGTTGGATTTGGTCGTTAAGGACCGCCAACAAATGATACCACCACGCCGGTGATATCAGGTTTTGCTTGTGCCTTGTATGCGGCTTGGCCAATTATGAATAAAGAGAAGCTCTTTTTAGAGTGTTGTGATTTTTTTCCAGGGTCGCATTGAGCCCCCGAGCTGTTGGGTCTGGGTCAGGAGAGTTAGTTCAAGGTCGAGACTTTCCACCACGCAAGATGGGGAGGTCAACCCTTGACCTTTGCTCGAGCACCTCAACCCCAATCACGCCATGGCTCGCTAGGTCGTGGTTTCCTGACTGTTGTTGGGTTGCGACCGTGTTCCAGGGCTGCATGGTTTGGCACCCCCTTTTTAATCGAGAATCGCCACTCGGGCCTAAAGCGGCCTTGAACGTGTGCATTCGGGTCATCGTTATGTTTTGGTAGGATTCAGCATTGCTTCAAGAGGAAGACACGATTATGAATCCGTAGCCGTCTGCCCAGTTGGTCTCTCCCGTAGGGGTCATTGACCCCTATCGGTTTGTGAGATTCTGGGCTAGCTTTTAGGTTGATGACCATGGGACACAACGAGGAGCTGGTCGAGGCTTGGCCTCAATCTCTAGCGAGGTCCCAGGGACCTTACTCCATTCTTCCTAGGTGCCTTTGTTCTCCCCAATGGGTCATGATGCCTTGTTATAGGTAGGCTTGTTTTTGCCCCACCTGAGGAGAGATTGTCCATCGTAACCTTGCCGATCGAGCGGTGCACCTCGTCGAGGTCAATGGGTAATTCGAGTGGGGCCCAATATCCTCCAACAATCAAAGTGGTTTTCGACTATGCCTCATCAAGTGACGTCCCATAAATCATCGACCGCAAAACTTGTTGGTCCCCAACTGCCTCCGCAATGGCTTGAGGGCAAGATGCATTCCCCCTAGAGGGGGTCAACCCATGCGACTTCGAAGCCAATGAATCAAACACAGAGAGATATGGTGAAGAGGTTCTGCACCACTGATAAGAGTCGTTCGAGGCCCATCTGACCCTGCCCCTATATCTTTGGTCACCTTGAGCCCATCTAAGGGCTGACCTCAAATAAGGTTTCCTATGTGTGATGCATGGTCATGAAGGCGATGGGTCACTCTGCATGTGGACCTAGGGGCTTGTTGGCCCCCTCGATCATTGCATGACTTAATGGCACCACTCATGTGTGATCATGCGCCACGCCGTGTGGTCATGATTGTGGAGGATCACTCTACGCGCTGATCTAGGGGGCAGTTGACCACCCCGATATCCTTGCAACTTAATGGCGCTCTCACGCATGCGATCGTGCATCACGGCGCATCGGCTCATCCCCCAAGGGTATGTGGAGCCTATTCCAAGGTGAACTCTATGTGGGCACGGTTCACATCCCTAGACACCACCACATAAATAGCCCCTCTACCCGAGCCCATCCCTTACCATGTTCTTGCTTCCCATCGCCATCCACTGCAATCGAAAGAGAAAAAGGAAAGAGACCAAGCTCATGAGATTTACCTCGAACGCACACCACTACCCGCAATCGCTTAGTGCCACTGCCATTGATCGCCTACTCCATCACCGATATCCTATTCTCTGCCTGCACTGCAAGATGAGTGTGTGGGTATATTCGACGGTGATAGAGGCGAGGTTGCTGTGGCTCATGGAAAAGGGCATCCTTCTGCCGAAAGAGGCTGATGGGTGGAGGGCTGCCACTGGTGAAGTGTTCCTGCTCCCTTGGCTCGATGAGGAGATGACATTCATCCACTTCCATGAGCATGGGTTCACAATCCCAGTGTCAAATTTCCATCATGGCTTCCTCCGTGAGTATGGCGTCCAGCTGCAGCATCTTCCCCCAATGTGGTGTCATAGATGGTGGGCTTAGTTTTTGTATGCGAGGCCATCCTTGGGATAGAGCCCAACAAGGACCTGTTCTAATGGCTCTTCAAGGTCAAGAGTCATAAGGCTCATAGCTCTGATGGTGGTGTGCTTGACCTAGTGGGAGAGATGAATATCTAGATGCATTATGGGGTTTCCTGTAGTTACCCATGTCTGTTGCTGAGGAGTTCGAACTCGGGCTGGTATGGGAACTGGTTCTTGATTTGTGATGATGCTACCGCCCCCTTTCCCCCTTCTCTAGCATCATGCCGGTGAGGTTGGTATCATGGAGTTGGGGTGCAACAAAAAGAGGTCAGTGAAGGTGAACCAGATCCTAGACATCCTTGTGGGACTGGTGTTGGTCAGTCTGAATGGCGTCATGGTCCTATGGACCATTGTTGAGCGGTGGGTCTAGCCATTGAAATAGCGGACGCACCTGCTATGTGACTACACTGGGGTCGAGGACTCGACCCGCAAGAGCATAGAGTTGCTCATGGCTAGTAAGGTGATAGAGCGGGTCACCGGGCTAGTTACCTCTGGACTGTCCTTGCGGCCGAAAATGTCATCAAGGCATTCTCGGTGAGCTATCATCACAATCTAGTTAGTCACCTTCTTCCGTGTGTATTTCTTTGTTTGGAGTCATCGTTGACTGTATGGGTTTTGTTCTTGTAGTCTGTGCCCTTATTCAGCTCCTAGTTTCACCTCCCTTGCCCTGGGGGTGCTGAGCGCACCGCCCAGGAGAAGGAGGCTACCAACGAGAGGAAGCACCTTTGGCGGGAGAAAGCGAGGAAGCACGCGAAGCGTCAGAGGCGTGGGGCCTCATCATCGAATGATGATGATGAGGACACCGAGGATGATGAGGGGGACCTAGAGGTCCCTCAGAGCATCCCCGATGTCTTCCAAAAGTCTGATGACGGTGCCAGATCAAGCGATGTTGGTCGTATGGCGAGCGCCGTCGTTGAGGAGGGTACCGCAAGGAAGCGGTCAGCTCCGTCACCACCACGGGGGCTAAGTCGAAAGCACTCCCATGCCATTGGTGATGATGGTTTATGCTCTTCATCTTTGATCCCTATTGGGCCCTCCCTTATGGGGCTCAAGGCACCCAACCATGAGAAGGGCTCTAAGGGCGCAGCTGCGGTAGATGCCGAGCTCGCGATGGGTGGCGAGGCTCGCCTCCCGACTTCGGAGATGCTTGAGGGGGAGCATTGAGACCTCCTCCAGCACCTTCTTGTTGGTGTGGAAGTCGATCGTCCTTTGGCCTTGGTGTCCCATTTGGAGTCGTCCGAAGCAGAGAAAGCTAGGGCCACTAGAGGTCACCGCGCAGAGGAGGCCAACATCGCCGACATGGCCAGGGATGTCCCGTCTGTTCCCAACCAAGCGATGTCATCTGCAGCGACTCTTGTTGCGAATCCACTCCTAAGGAGAGGTGTAGTGAGGCACACCATCCCCCCATCTGTGGGTCATTCCAATAGATACATTGTGTTTCAGTCTTCCTTTGTTGTCGTGGTTAATGGAATCCAATTGTCTCATCTTGATGGCTTCTATAACATCCTAGTGTTAAGCATGCATTTGGCACTTGCATTTCATGAGCACAAGCATCATCCAAGCATTCATAAGCATGAGCATGTGAAGTCTCATTTCATTCACCTTCTCTTTATCACATCATATGTGACCAGTGTGAGAAATGGTTGTGAGGTCACAAAAACACCTTAGACATATCTAGGATGGTAAATGGAACAATGTTTGTATTCATGACATGAGCCAATTTTGCTTCTAAGTCCTAATTTTCTCATAATGTCATTTTTCATGATCCTACATTGACCAAAGTTGAACTATAGCATAGATTATTTGCATGGCAATGAACCCTTAACAAAAGTTGTAGCATATCTTATGTGGAACAAACTTTGTTTAAGGGTCATGAGCTAATTCAGTGCCAAACATGGTCAAATAGGGCCCACAAGAATCAATCAAATGTTGTTTTAGGGACGTGAAATTTTCTGTGTTTAATGACTTACAATTTCAAAGTATACCACTTTAGAGCGCTGTAGTTTGAAAACCATTGGGAATTTGACTAAACTTTCTAAAGTAAAGTGGTAGATCTCCTATTGGTCTACAAATCTTAGTAAGGGAGCTTTCGCTAATTCTGCATGGATTTGGAGTAACAATGGCTCAAAGATGGCTTATCAGTAGACCCGATGGCCAGTTTGAACTAGCAAGCCGTGCACGTCGTGGCCGACCGGCAATAGCGCACGCACGCTGCATGGTGGCCGTATGCTGTCACTAGCCTCGTGTCACCATGCTAAAGTTGAGAAGAGGCCGGGCGCTCGCTCTCCACTCTCACTTGCGCTCTCTCGCTCTCGCTCTGCTCTCTCTCGTACTCGCCATGCCAGACCAGGCACCGGACCCACACGCTGCGGTCGACCCTCCACCGGTCGTGCTTGCCATCCTCGCTGCACCTCTATCTAATCCATCATGCTCATAGCTCAGCCATCATCTCCTCTACCTCCCTGACCCGCCACTGCCATTGTTCGAGAAAAGGTAAAGCGGCATTTCATGTCGCCATCGCCGCCATGGCCACAAAGCGCCACCGAGCTCCAAGCTCGCCATGGCTAGACTTGTCCACCGCTCCTCCTACCTCTTTCTCCACTAGTCTGTCATCATGTTAAGTCATAGTAGCTCATGCTGTACCCGGTTTAATCGCTACCGCCGCCGTCGCACAAGAATGCGTGACCGCACCGCGTGCGCTCGCTAGGGCGGCGAGCTCAAGATCGCCGTGGCCGACACCGACTAGGTCCCATTGTCCCCCTCTAGCACGTGTTTCCACATCTCCATTAACCCTAGCACCATCACCAAAGATGGAGATCCATCACAGACCGCCATCTTGTCTAAACGGTGACCTCACCATCGCCGCGCTCGTGCCACCATGCACGCGGCCGTGCTCCTCCGGCACCCCTACTAAACCTAACCTTCACCCTTTAGCCTCGCTAGGTCACCGCGAAGGTGTAGCGGAGCTGGCCTGAGTCCCTCATAGATGGAGATGGATGGTGCGACGTCGCACATCGCTGCCGAGCCACCATGGCCGCCGTCGAGCTTGCTCTGACGAGCCTCTGAGTCAACTGAGGGTACCCCTCGATGCTGCTTAACGAGATGAGTGTTGTGGTGGTGATGCTGTTGCCAGAGACCTCGCCGTCGGTGAGTTCTCGCTGGTCAAAGTCAGCGCTCTGCTCTGCCTCGCTGACGTGTGGGTCTCGTTGACCTGTAGGACCCAGCTGTCACTCGGAGTTTAAATATTTTCTTTATTTGTTTTCATAGATTTAAATGCAAACTTCAAAAATCCATATCTTGTGCTAGGAGTGTCCAAATGGGGTGATCCAAATATTTTTTGGATTCATCATGAAGTGTACTATTTGATAAAAATATGAAACCTACTGTTTGGGGTATTTTTCCTGGGGAATTAAATTATGCTAGTAAAGTGCTTTTAAATTTGTTTCTATCTTGTAAAATGCATAACTTGAGCTAGGGAAGTGCTAAAATTGTGATTCCAATTTTGTGGATCTTGTGTTGGCATGCTCTAGCTAGGAAAAATACTAAACCTATAGTGGGCATACTTGGAATATGGTCTTTCTATTTCACCTTAATTAAAAGCTAGTTTCTGGTGAAATTAATTGGTGTAAAAATACATAACTTATGATCATGCAAATTTCTACATGGTGTTCTTATGCTAGAATGAAAGTAAGGAAAATATGAAATCTATTGTTTAACACTTTTGACTAGGCTAAACTATTTTTGCTAAAATAAGCCTATGCAACTTGTCATTTTTGTAGAAGTTGCGATACTTATCCAAATGGCATAAAATTTGTACAGTATACTATTGGGGTCATATGTAACCTACTATAATTTTCTTCGAATTTATTGATCATTAGAAATAATTATCCTCTAAATCACCCTATTATATAAGGAAATTAATAAATGCACATAAGTAAATTATTTGGGCTTAACCATGATGTTTTCTATGGTGCTTGTGATGCATATGATCTGTTGATATTAGTAGTTGTGCTTGGAATTAATTGGTTATAGGCAGCTAGTTAATTATTGCTTTATAATTCAACTAGATGGCAGCATGAGTAGTTTCTGTTGTGGTGACAAATTCATGATGACAGTGATCTTTTCTGCAAAACTTGTCAATAACAAAGTTGTAGATAACTTACTCATATAGCTTGTCCAAAAATTTCATGGTCATAGGCCTAATAGTTTGAAAATTATAGGTTTTAAAAGTCTGCTGTCAGATTTGCTTGTTCTCTAGACAGGTCTAAAAGATTGAATTGTTTGACTTGGATAGCTACTGAATCATCATAAGATGATTATAAGAAAGTTGTAGACAATTTTATAAGCTTTCCATAAAGTCCAAGATCATATTATTTTGGATGTGTAAAACTCTAGTTGTGGTCAAAACAGGTGGTGGCTGTTTTGCAATCCAGAAATTGCTTAAATGGAAATTTGTTTAATTACTAGAGAGGTGATATGCACCTACTCAGTAAAAGAAAATTTATCTTGTTATAATTTTAATACATTACTGTTAAGGACACTTATGGGTATGCATTTTATCATATCATATCATCCATGTCATTATCTATGCATCCATGATATCTTATTTCATGCTCATCATATAGGATCGCCCGAAGGAGTAACCCTACTGGAATTCGAAGAAGAGGCAGAGGAGAATTAGGAGACACCATAGACAACAGCTCCCAAAGGTGAGGAGCCAGCTACTGAGGAACTTCCGGAGTGCCATAACCACCGACCCACTCTTTCCTGAAAGGCAAGCCCCGGAGCATTTTAAGCCGCCTATGTTTTACAAAATATCATTTGAGTCATTTATGTTTGATGCATTAGGTTGTAAGAATTGATTTGGAAACACTTGATGCATAAAACTACCTTGTCCAGATATATATACCTTTAACCCTGTATAGGTCTAGGATCGAATATATGCTTAGCAATGCTTAGACCGGTAGAAGTCAGGTGATTTCCTGTCACCTGTGAGATATAGGTGGATACCGGAGCACCATGGGGTAATGTAACTAGAGGCCGAGTGGAGTCTATGTGTAGGTTGACTCATGTGATTCCGTCTGTGCCGATTAAGGACCACATCATTGGAGGCCATCTTGTCATTTTGAACACATGCCTCTCACTTAGCTGGCCGGATAACTCATACCGACCGCGAAGCCGAGTAGCTCAACTCAGGCCGGGCCTCGTTTTGTTAGAGTGCGCATAGTGAAGGTAGTAAGGATGTGCGGGGAGCTGGTGTGAGGCCAAGGGCAGGTTAGAGTCCTTATCGACCTAGCATCCGGTAGTGTCCCTAATTGTGCGGCGCTGATCGAACCCGTGAATTAGACCTGAGGTGTACCAAAGGTGACCTAAGGTGACCGTTTATCTGGTCTACCTGGGTTTGTGTTAGGAATATTGCCCAGCTAGTTGCAATTAATTCGAATCACCGTCTCTCCTAGATAGTGAGAAACTTGATGGAGCCGCTTTCATCGTAGTAATTGGATTATGGAATATGATGGTTCTGATGAATATGAAAATCTTACACCGGCTATGGTTACTATTATTATGCTACTAAATGATATACCACATGTTTGGCACAGGTTAGTTGCCAATCCAGAGATGAATAGCAATAATTAACTTGATGACCAAATTATAAAATGTATAGCTGAATTAGTGGCTTTTTATGCAAAATGGTGTCAAGTTAGCTCCACTTATAAATCCTTGCATGATCGTTGGAGTCACTTTATTTTTGGTTTATGATGGGTAAGTCTAGTTGAGTAGCTTCTTGTACTCAGGGTTTATTTCCCACTTGTTGCAGATAACACAGTCTTTCGTTGCTATTGTAAGAATTTCTTCTGTCCCGCTGTGGACGAGGAGGAGGCCCCGGGCAAGGCGCTTCTACTTATATATCTTATATGTGATGCTTTTGTGGGTGGTGATCATGAACTGGCTTGTATTAAACAATGGTGTGAGATGTTAGTTTTAAAACTACTTTGCGTCCGCTATTATTACTTTATTTAGAACTTGGGTTGTAATAACTTTAATCGTACTCTGATGTATGGCAATGTATTTGTGAACTCTATGTAACATGTGGCATGTATGTTGAATCACGTACGATATTGGTTGTATGTTGGCGATGAATCGAGGCCCTTCTTGGTACTCGACGGACTACCGGGTTTCTATGGGCTCAGGTATCATAGTGCAATCGCTTGTCGGCTGTCATTGTACTTATGCTCTTATAAATTGGATGGTTCTGTTACAGCTTCTCGATGCACGAAACCCGTCCTCAGGTTCGTGATTCTAAGGCCATCGGTGGGCTTCGTGAACCCACCCACGCGATTGGAGCCAACATCGAGCAGCAGCCAGGCTATAGTTATAGTGGCTCATCTCCTCCGCCTGGTCACCCTACGCTTGCCTTATGCAGAGTACTCCACCGCTATGATGGTCCGCCCTCACACTGGGGCAACAGCGAGCGAGGCCAAGAGGGAGGCTCCGGGCTTAGGAGAGCTTGGTGCGGCTACTGCCTCAGAGGGTGCAGTGGACTCATCGTTTGCCATTGATGTAACACCCTAGTGTTAAGCATTGCATTTGACAATTGCATTTCATGAGCACAAGCATCATCCAAGCATTCATGAGCATGAGCATATGAAGTTTCATTTCATTTACCTTCTCTTTATCTCATGTGATGTTGCTCATGTACTTAATTATGCTTATGATCATATGGGACCAATGCATGAGATGGTTGTGAGGTCACCAAAATACCTTAGACACATCTAGAATGATATTTGGAACAATGTTTATATTCATGATTTAAGCCAATTTTGCTTGTAAGTGTTCGTGTACTTTGTAATGCCATTTTCATGATGCTAGATTGGCCAAAGTTGAATAGTAGCTTAGATTGTTTGCATGGCTGTGTGACCTAAATAAAAGT
Source organism: Miscanthus lutarioriparius (assembly GCA_904845875.1). Lineage (NCBI taxonomy): Eukaryota > Viridiplantae > Streptophyta > Magnoliopsida > Poales > Poaceae > Miscanthus > Miscanthus lutarioriparius. The sequence goes on along the minus strand of CAJGYO010000005.1, from coordinate 73,538,348 downwards.
TGTAGTTCACATCATGCGTAACAAACTTTATTTAAGGGTCATGTGCTAATTCAATGTCTAACATGGTCAAATAGAGCTCACAAGTTCCAATAAAATGTTATTTTGTGACTTAAAATTTTTCTAAGTGTAGAATGCTGATTTTAGTTTCAATGTAGCTCACTTTAGAGCTTTGTAGTTTGAAAACCATTGCGAATTAGACAAAACTCTTTTAATCAATCTTGCAGCATTCATGTAGCACCATGGATTAGGAGTAGTAATTGCTTGAAGATGCTCCGTCAGTCAGCCAGATGGCCAATTCAGAGTAGCGCCGCGCCGACCGTCGTGGCCAACCATGCGCAGGCCGCGGCTGTCACCTAGTGGCCATCTGCCAGCGATGGCCCCACTAGTCAGGACAGAGTGGGCATAAGTGGACGCGAGCCGTGCGCCTCGCACTCGCGCTCACTCTCTGCATTTCCTCTCTCTCTCGCTCTCACGCTCGTCGAAGCAAAATCACAGCGCCACCATCGTCGCCGCCAACCTCCGCCAAGCTCACGCGCCACCACCACCGTGCCAATAGCTTGCGCACATCGCTTGGCCATGAGCCGCTCCACCTCCCTGAACTGCCTGTGCCACCATCCGAGCTCAGGTGAGGCCACATTTCGCGTCGCCGTCGCCGCCATAGCCACGGCGCACCATCGAGCTCCAAGCTCGCCTATGGCGAGCCCTATCCACCGCAGCTCCTACCTTCTTTTCCGTCGGTCCGTCATCACCCTAGGTCATAGGTGCTCATGCCGTATCCCAGTTCCCTGCTACCACCACCATCACGTTGGAACATCACCATGCCACCAATGTGCTTGCGCCGCCACGCCGCCCTACACGCGGCCAAGCCTAACCGCCACTTCACAGTGTCTTGATCCACGCCGTAGAGCTTCACTAGGGTTCATGTATGTTGTAGCCACGCTCGCCTGGCCATACCGTCGTCGGAGATGGCCAGAGCACCATCGCGCACCACCGCCGAGCCACCATGCTCATCGGCGTAGGTAGCCCCGGTGATCCTCCAAGCAAACCTAGGGTACCAGTATATGCGCGTAATGATGGGGAACACAACGGTGTTGACCTTGTTGCCGGTGACCTCGCTGTCGGCGAGTTCTCGCTGGTCAAATCACCGCCTCTGTTCTGTTCTGCTATCATGTGGGTCAGGTTGACTGTGGGACCCGCGCGTCAGTCACAGCGGGGTGTATAGACCGGGTGCACCTAGCATTTAGGGTTTAGTTGTTTTTGTTAATTTTTCACAGATTTGAATACTAACTTGCAAAAATTATATCTAGAGCTAGGAGTATCAAAATGAGGTGAACTAAATTTTGTTGGATTCATCATGAAGAATACTATTTGATAAAAATATGAAATCTACTGCATAGGGTATTTTTTGGGAGAATTAAATTGAGCAAGATAAGTGCTTTTAATGTAGTTTATATCTTCTAAAATGCATAACTTGAGCTTGGAAAGTGATAAAATTGTGATTCTAATTTTGCTAGTCTTGTGTTGACATGATCTTGCTAGGAAAAATACTAAACCTATAGTAGACATACTTGTAATATGGTCTTCCTATTTAATCTTAATTAATTGCTAGATTCTAGTGAAATTAATTGTGGTAAAAATACAAAACATATGATCATACAAATTTTTACACAGTATTCTCATGCTAGGAGGAAAGTAAGAAAAATATTAAATCTGTTGCTTGACACTTTTCACTATGGATAAACTATTTTTGCTAAAATATGCATATGTAACTTGTCATTTTTGTAGAGGTAGTTATACTTATCCAAATGGCATGAAATTGTATAGTAGACTATTAGGGTCATGTGTAGCCTATTGTAATTTTCTCAGAATTTACTGAGCAATGAAAATATTTACTCTATAAATCACCTTATTATCTAAGGAAATTAATAAATGAATATAAATAAATTAGTTAGGCTTAACCATGATGTTTTCTATGGTGTGTGATGCATATAATCTGTTGATACTGTTAGTGAGGCTTAGAAGTATTTGTTTATAGGCAACTAGTTAATCAACTAGATGACTACTTGTGTAGTTTCTGTTGTGGTGATGATTTCATGATGATAATGATCTTTTCTATAAAGAAGGTTAATAACAAAGTTGTAGATAACTGACTTATCTACCTTGTGTTAAATTTTCATAGTAATAGTCCTTATGGTTTGAGAATTATGGTGGTCAGAAGTCTGCTATCTGAAATGCTTGCTCTCTAGACAAATCTAAAAGATTGAATTGTTTGACCTAGATAACTGCTGAATCACATTAAGATGATTAAAAGAAAGTTGTAGGTAATTTCATAAGCTTTCTAGAATGTCCACAACCATATTATTTTGATGTGCATACTCTAGTTATGGTCAAAATAAGTGGCCACTATTTTGTAGTCTAGAAAATGATTTACATAAGTATTTGTTTAAGTTACTAGAGAAGAGATTGCACCTACTCAGTAAAAGAAAATGTAACTTGTTATCACCTTAATGTAATGCTACTGAGAACACTTATGAGGATGCATTCATCACATCATATCATATTATACATGTCATTATATATGCATCCATGATATCTTATTTCCTGCTCATGCGTAAAGGATCGTCCGAGGGGATAACTCTATTGGAATTCAACAAAGAGCCAGAGGAACAACAGGAGACACCTCAGCCCATAGCTCTAGAAGGTGAGGAGCAAGCTCTTGAGGACCAACCCGAGTGCCCGGATCATAGTCCAACTTCTTTTATCAAAGGCAAGCCCCGGAGCATTCTAAGTCTCCCATATTTTATAAAATATCACTTGTCTTTTATGTTTGATGCATTAGGTTATAAGAGTTGGTTGGAAACACTTGACGCATAGAACTACCTTGTCCAGATATATACCTTTAATCCTGTGTAGCTCTAGGATCGAATATATGCTTAGCTATGCTTAGACCGGTTGAAATCAGGTGATTTCCTGTCACCTACGAGATATAGGTGGGCACTAAACCACGGTAGGCTATATTTGCTATCGTGTAAAAGAACCATGGATGTTGTAAATCGAGGCCGGACGGAGTCTATGTTGTAGGTTGACTCATGTGATTCCATCTACACCGATTAAGGACCGTACTGTTGTTGGTCCTCGGTCATTTTGAACGCATGTCTCTCACTTAGCTGGCTGAATAACCCGTTCCGACCGTGAAGCCGAGTAGCTCAAATCAGGCTGACCCCATTCTGTAAGTGATGAGGACATCGCCATGCTGGACACACCGACGCCATGGTCTTCCCCAAGTTGCAATTCGTTCCCAACTCAGCTGCCACGTCACCCTCGGATTCAGCAGACACGTCGTCACTGTTTCGGTCATAACTTCCTCATACGACATCGAAACGGGCCGTTCTTGGATGCGTTGGAAAGGGGACGACGACGCCGTCGTTTTGGATCTGGTCCTAGCTCCAGAAGGTCCGTGGATCATTCTGTGTGACCACGACAAGGTGCTGCGTCACCTATTTGGGCCAACTTGGCCATGTATCGTGTCGGGCCTTAAGCCCAAGTTGTGGGCGCCCAACCCCTGGCCGTCCCCAACCCTAGGTCGAGTCTTAGACTATAAACACAGCCGCCACCGCTGCTACACAATTGGGTTTTGTTTAGAGTTTAGTTTTCCATCGAGAAACTGAATCATTCATTGTAACTGTGGTGACAAATCCTTTTACAGTGATCCAGGGCCCCCGTTCTTGATCTCCTCCACTGTGTCGATTAGTCCTTTGGAACCGAGTTCTAGAACCCTCTATTGATATTCGCGTTATTCATATTTGCAATATCAGATTGCGTGTTTTACCTTCTTGCTTGTGCTCTTTGATTCGCTTGCAGGAAAAGCCTTCTTGGCGAGGTCAATCAAGTTGTGCTTGGTTGATAACCAACGGAGCTGTGGTGTAACGGTTGCAGGGTTCGAATCGCGTCTGATTTGAAGCCGGATCGCCAACGTCGAGATCTCCACAAATCGAACCTATCGGCTACCTCTCAGAAGATCGGGCCTGTATTCATCAGTAAGAGTGCACACTCTAGATGGTAGTAAGGATTTGCGGGGAGCCAGACGTGAGCCCAAGGGTAGGCCGGGCTTGAATGTCCTGGCAGCTAGTCGTCCCTGATTGTGCGGCGCTTATCGAACCCACCAAATGTGGACTTGAGTTGTACCAAAGGTGACCATTGATATGGTCTACCTGGGTTTGTGTTAGGAATAAATTCCCAACAGGTTCAAATCGATTCGAATCACCATCTCTCCTGGATAGTGAGAAACTTGACTGAGCTTCCTTTCTATCGTAGTGTGAATGGCAAGTGGAATGGTTCCAAGAATGAAATATTAAATGGCTATGGTTATTATTGTGCTATCATTAACAATATACTACATGTTTGGCATAGGTTAGTCGCTAATCTAGAGATGAATTGATATAATTAACTTGATGCCCGAATTATAAAAGGTATAGTTGAATTAGTGTCTTTTTATGCAAAATGTTGTCAAGCTAGCTCCACTTATAAAGCCTTGCATGATCCTTGGAGTCACTTTATTTTTGGTTTATGATGGGTAAGTCTAGCTGAGTACCTTCTTGTACTCAGGGTTTATTTCCCATTGTTGCAGATAATATGATGTTTCATGGCTATTGTAAGAACTGCTTCTGTCCCACCATGGACGATGAGTAGGGCCCTGGGCATTGTAACACCCCAGGTGTTTGTCACCAGTTAAGCAATGGGTTTGAGCTCAAACATGACATGTCAAGTGGTAATGAAGGTGTCAAGATCAAATCTACATGATGGAGCTTCAACTTAAACTTGGGCCACGCACATTTGCTTACATATGGACCCTTGTTAAGATTATGCAAGAGTAATGTTAAACATGCTTATTCCATGTACATTACATCCACATGCATCCATCTAGACCCGTGGAAAAGTTTCATGATGTTTGGAATCAAAAAGTCACATGAAATGATAAGTCATATCTTTGCATGAATTGCTTTATCAAGTGGATGGAAACCTATGAAGTCAACCAAACCTTGGTACCTTGCTCAAACAACTCTACTTGCACTCATGAACAAATGTTATGAAGGGTTCATGTTGAGCAGGTGGCCAGAAAATGCACCAATGGATCAAAAAGGATAATATAAGCTTCATCGTGATCCTATTTTGGTCAAAGTAGAACAATAGGTTTTATACCAGTTTTGAGGTTGGACCTTAAATGAAAGTTGTAGTCCATATCATGTAGAACAAACTTTGTTTTTGGAACAAGAGCCATATCAACTTGGAACTAAGTCAAACAGAGGCTCGAAAATTGAATCAGCGGCTGTTTTCAGACTTAGAATTTTTCTAAGTCTGGAATTCATCGTCGTCGCCATTGGCATTCTGCGTTCTCCAAATTTTGTTAAGCAACTTCAGTTGATCCAAATGTAAAAGTTGGAGCTTACATGATGGTGAAGAACATACAAGAAGATGGCACCAGTTGCATTTCATTTCGACCATCAATTTTGGATGTTTGCTTGTCGCTATCAAATCACTGACACTATCAAGTTTAGTACTAATTATCTGCTAATCCAATAGCCTAATGGCCGGGCACCTTAAATAAGAAACATAGAGCAGGTCGAGGTGAACAAACTTCGTTTATGGCCCAATGTCTAATTCGGCCTGGAAGCAGCCCAAAACGGTGTTCCACCTTGCCCACGTCGCTGCCCGCCACGTGCTCGGTGAAATGCCTCAACGGGCGGCACCTGTCCGTGGACGTGGCCACCATGCGCGAGCAGCGCCCCCACCTCCATGCCGCGTGCCCCTGCGCCCGATGTGGATAACCAGAGCCCCGGCCGAGCTCTCCATCCCCTTCTCCACTCCCTGCTCGCTCCCTCGCGCGCTCTCCTCGCTCCGCTCCGCGGCAGGACATGCGTCCGCCATGGCCGGCGGGCCAAGCTCGCCATTGCCGCCGTTCCCTAGCTTCCGAGCCCCCTCTTGACCAACCACGCGAACCACCACCTCCGCCTCTTCCTCCTCTACGACCGACGCACCTCCGCTGAGGCGAAAACCACCGGAGCAGCCCAGTCGTCGGAGCCGCTGCCGTCGCCGCCGCTCGCTGCCGTGGCCAATCCATCTTGGGCCGCCTCTTGGCCATCCAAGACCACCAGCGAGTGCGGGAGGACACCCTGGTGCTCCTCCTCCACTTCACCGCCGCCGTTAAGCCTCCTCCGGCCGTCAGTGGCGAAGTCCAACGCCTCCCCTACTGTGTTCTGCGACCAGGGGCCTCGGGCTCAAATTCGACTAAGTAAAGGGGCCTAACTACGAAGTATGTGACTCAAATGAATAGTGCCGATAAGGACCTATTTGCTGCAAATTTGCTGAATCTTTGGAAATTCATAGTAATTCATAGGAAATTCGTAAAATAGCAAATGAGGACTTTTTGGAATCCTTGTGAAATTGTCTATGCAGTGGATCTATCATATGGCATGTTTTAGTTTAAAGATTTTGCGATAAAAATAGATTTGTGCAGTAAGGTTGTAATGCTAGTTGAATTTGTTATTTTTCATAACTGTAGATCTAGGGCTCCAAATGAAGTGAAATTTTTATGGCATGCTAATTATGTGATATTTGATGTGTGGTAAAAATTTCATGAGTATTGGATGAAGTATGAGTGAGTTATTGGTTTATCTTGCTCTCACATGATTTCTTGCTTTAGCAACTTGTCTTTTTCATAGAGGTTGCTATATATATTCAAATGGAGTGAAATTTTTACAGTAGACTATTGAGAGGATATGTGAGCTACTGTAATTTTTGTAGAATTTATTGTGCATTTTTGGTATATGTTCATAAATACACCTTGATGTCTAAATAAATTAAGAAATGCTTTAAGAAAATTTATTTAGAGGTGAGAACCATGCTTTTTGGTGTTCTTTAGTCATGTGTGACATGTTGGTACAGTTGGTTTTGCCCAATTATGTGTTTGCAACATAAGTTAATAATTACTTTCTTGCAAATGTGGTTTCTGGACAGATCTGGGAACTTAGCAAAGTTCTTTATGATAAGGCACTTTGTTGTGAAACTTGTTTATACAAAAGTTGTAGATAATTCATGTATCTAGCTTCTGTTAAAATTTGGTATCATTTGACCAAGTAGTTTGTGAGTTATGCCTGTTTAAAGTTGGGTTTCAGAAAAGGCTGCTCTCTGTCAATTGTGGACCAGTTTCTGTAAATGTATAATTTCGACCTACTTAACTTGGGAATCATGCTGAGATGATTAAAGATGAAATGTAGATAATTTCCTAAGCTTTCCATAATGTCTTGTTTCATATCATTTGGATTTATAAAACTCCAGATATGATTAATTTATGAAGCCTCTGTTTGCAAGTCTAGAAATTGGCATATTCCGGTTATAGTTGTTGCTTCACCTTGACTTGCTTTGCATGTTGCTAGGTGTGGTTCACGTCCTTAGTAATTAAGTTAAATACACCTGAGATCTTGTGAGACTTATGTGCCATGTATAATATTCTTTGTTATCTTAGCATGATAGATTGTGTGATGTTAAGTTAAGCATCGCAAAGTACTTAAGTGTGTTAGTGTAAACTATGCTTGTCTTGCTTGCTATTTTGTGGATCGTCTCATGGTGCTATTCTTCATATTTATGCACTTGCATATTGCATCTCATCTAGGTACGCTAGATGCACCACGTGAAGGATGAGATGTTGGAGCCGAACTCAAGACGGTGTATGGTGGACCTATCCCGAAGGTGGAAGGACTGGACAAGTGCTAGGACGGGAGATGCTCACTTAGCGAGTGTCGTCTACCTAACACTGACTTGTGTCGGATCCTGTGCAAGCCCGGAGCATATTAAGCCTCCTAATTTTTGAAATGCGATTCTGATATTATTATTACATATATTGTTGCATTAAGTTTAGGTGTTGGATGCAAACACTTGCTGCATTGGTTACCCATTCCTTGTCCAGATATTGTTACCCTGAATCCTATGTAGCTCAGGCTCGAGTAGTGCTTAGCCCTGCTTAAACGCGGTAGAAGTCGGGTGATTTCCTGTCACCTGCGAGATATAGGAAGATACATGTGGCACGGTTGGCTATATTTGCTATCGTGGAAAAGAACCAGTCTTAATTGGAAATGAAGACCGGACGGAGGCTTGCCGGTTTGCAGTGACTCCGTCTGTGTCGCTTAAGGACTGATTCTTGGAGCCTTTCCTGTTCATGTTGAACGCATGCCTCTCTCTTAGTTGGCCGTGTCCGATGACCGACCGCGAAGCCGAGTAGCTCACCTCAGGCCGGGAGTCGATAAGTATAAAGTGCGCCTCGGAAGGGAGCCATAGGCGTGAGTCCAAGGGCAGGTGATTTAAAAGTCCTGATCGTCCTGGCAGAAGGGTAATCCCTGAGAGTGCTGGCGCTGATCGAACCCGCGAATTTGGTTCCTGAGATGTTCCAAAGGTGACCCACGGCTACCCTTGCAAAGTATGCCAGGGTGAGAGTTAGGAATACCCCCTCAGCTGAGTTGTAATTCGATTCGAATCGCCGTCTCTCCCGGTTAGTGAGAACTTGACGGGCTTATCTCCAATGTAGATACACTTAATAACATAAAGGTTCAAAAATGATGATATGATGATGACAGCCTTATTATACCTGCTATGGTTAATATTCTTTGCTCCTAATAAGTGAGTGCTCTAGTACAGGTGCTAATCTAGTGGACAGGTAAATGATGATAAGCTTGATGCTAAGTTTATATTGGTCACTATATTCATAAGCTCTTTTATGCAAATGTGTCAAGCTAGCCCACCTCATAAGCCTTGCATGACCCTTGGTGTCCTTTATTTTTGGTTTCCGACGGGTAAGTCTGGCTGAGTACATTCGAGTACTCAGGGTTTATCCCACCATGTTGCAGGTGAAGTTCTTGGCCTGTTGAAGATGGTGGTTAACCGCCGGTGGCTCGGTGATTCTATAGTTACTTCTCATCTATATTCTTTTGTCGGATGATGTCACTTATGCTAGCAATGTATTTGGAACATATATTAATGTAATCTTTTGAAAGCTATGTTGTTTTCACTAATCGATTTTAAAACCCAAACTTGTACTTTTAATTGTGAACCCATTTGTAATCTTATTTCCGCTGCAACCCTGTGTATGTGATGTGTATTTGCTTAATCCCGCGATCTTGGTTGTGATGTTGATTTACCAAGGTCTTTCGGGACCCTCGACGGACTACCGGGTTTATATGAGTGAAAGTATGCGTATGTCAACGTGTTAGCGGGGACAGCCGTACTTGATCTTGTATAAATTGGGCGGTTCTATTACAGGCATGGCATCTCTTGTTAAACCCTCTCTTATGCTTTTGTGGGATTGTGATCATGAGCTAGCACAGTATTTGAACAACGATGGAGATGTTAGTTTCAAACTTTAATTACTTCTGCTACTATTTTACCTAAACTTCGTTTGTAATAACTTTTAATCATACTCTGATGTATGGACTGTATTTGTGAACTTTATGTAACATGTGACATGTATGTTGAATCATGTATGATCATGGTTGTATGTTGGTTGAATCAAGACCCTTTGTGGTACTCGATGGACTACCAGGTTTATATGGGCTCAAGTATGACAGTGCGACCACTTGCGGGCTGCTATTGTACTTGTTCTCTTATAAATTGAACGGTTCTGCTACAGCTAGCATCAGAGCAAGATTCAACATTAATTGCCACAATTGTATTTAAAACAAAGGTTTTTGTTTTTCCAAAACCAGTTTTGGCAACTGATAGATATATATAGGTGTTTAAACCTAAAGTTTGAATCTAAAGTGTGCCAGTGATCACTTCCTTTATGCCCAGTTAAGGATTTCAGGTGGCTAATTAAGTACTAACTTGGGGGTTTTTATTTTTGTCGTCCATACGGCGTGCTATTGTATGGATGCCATTCACTTGAGTGGTAATGTATGGATCAATTGCCTCTACGCCCAAGGTAAGATGATGAGTGGCATGACCGCAAGATGTGAGCATGCAGTCTAATGGGAAGAGTTAGCTTTGATACTAATGTATATATATGTCTCATATATATACGGAGGTATTTAATTATAGGTGAGCTTTGATACGACTATATATGCATATTTATATGTATATATGGGACATATTTACTTTTGGGTAGCTTTGATATGGAAGTATATATATGGATATATATATATATATGTAAGTATTTAGCTTGCAACCTAGAGCCTAGATTTTTATTTCTGCATATATACTTGTGGGGTTGGGCTGAAATAAAATTCTTGTGCAGGTACGCTAACAGCGAAACGTGTAGCCCGACTAGTTACGTTATATATGAGAGAATGTATGTATGCCACCGTGTATGCCATTAGAAGTTTAATTCTCTTAAGTTTGTGAGGACGTATGGAACATGCATGCATCATGATCAATCATTCATTACACACTTGCATTGTTCCTCCCCTTATAAGGTTCTTATTCGGTTAAGTAACTCTTTTCTATTATAACGTTGTTCTCATGAGAGTTGCACCATTTTGATGGTACAAATGGCAGCATCAGCTGGGAGTGAGACCTTCTTGGAGATGTTTGGTACCCCTACCCTAGTATGCAGGGTCCTGCATTTTGTGGGGTATACCGAACCGCCCCTCCATTTCTAGAATGAAGAATACCTAGAGGGACAGCCATGGTATGAGGAGCAGCAAACCATACATGCTCATCCCCAAGCACCCCTATGCCAGGAGTGGAAGGCAGATTCTAAAGGGAAAACTCCTTGGGAAGGTGTCAAGGTAGTTTCTTTTGAGGTGCTGAGCCAGATATGTCAGCAACATAGGGATGAGCTTACCGGCAGCGCCGCTGGTACTTTTCCTTGGGTGGATCCATCTACAGCAGTATGGGCACAACGCAACCTCAATGCATTGATCCGAGACTGGGATGAGCAGGTAGATGTGGTAGTCCCGCTATGAGTGCAATGTTTGCCGTGATGAAGATGTTCTATACTTTTTAGGATACCTAGGACTTCTGGCAGGAGTCCTATTCCACTTGCATGGATAGGCTCATGAGGGTCGAAGCTACACAGCGTAAGCTGAGGAAATGTGTTCACAAGCACAAAAAGGTTGCAAGTGAGGCTCGATGGGACACCGACCAAGCTTATGTAGCATTGGGAGAACTCCACACTCAGATGGAACAGGTTGATCAACAGAGAGCTGCTACCCAAGCGACAAGAGCTGATGATTAGGCAGTGCTAGCAGGATTGCGGTTACAGCTGGAGGCCGCTCATGCCAAGGCACTCACAGCTACATGCCAGTGGATCCAAGCAAACAACCGTGCTGCCATGGTAGAGGTAGCATGAAACAATGCCAAAGCCTTAGCTGCACAGTGGGACCATGTTGAAAAGGACTTGCGCCAGCAGCTTGCGCAGACTCAGCATGAGGTGCATATTATTTGAACAACCAACTGCACCCGATCCTTGATGAAGAAGAAGATCCAGAAATGTTTGTTCAAGATGACGGTTGGGAAGAAGAAGAAGTGGTTCCATCGGATGAGGATGATGCTATCTCCGACCTCGATAGTGAGCAGGCTAAAGAGTAGAGCCATCTAGGGACTAGTCAATGCGCTAGTTATATCCCTACTATCTATGTAATGGACTTGTAGTTTGAATTTTAGTATTTGTGGCTTAACTTCGTTGTAATATTGGCACTTTGCATGTTGTGTCATTACGGATTGAACTTTGATAAAATTCTAGTTTTGTTTTACTGGTGAAACATGACATGCATGTTAACGCGTTGCAAGTACAATAAGTGATTTAATTGGTAATGTTATGTTGCGAGAATGAATTATTATGCCTCTGTTTTATTATATGAATTTAAGATTCTCTCCAGTAATTTCAGTTTGGCATGATTACACAATTCATCTACAATCTCCTAACATCAATCAATAATCACTTATGGTTGCAATTTTGCAGATGACTCGCACCCATGCTAGGGCAAGCACCAGCTAGGGTGGCAATGATGGTGATTTACCACCACCACCATCACCTTCTGCGAATGAGTTCTTCACGCAATTTGTGGGAAATCAGAGAGCTATGGAAGAGACACTACGCCTAATTGCGCAGAATACCGCTCAGGCCCGCCAGCAACATCAAGCGCCTGAACCAAATCAGTACAGTTCATTTAAAGACTTCCAAGACACTAAGCCCCCTATCTTCAAAGAGGCCGAAGAACCGCTCTAGGTGCATGAGTGGCTTAACATGATAGAGCAAAAGTTCCATCTGTTGTGGGTTACTGAGCATCTAAAGGCCAAATATGCATCCCATCAACTGCAGGGACCATCAAGGATATGGTGGACCTAGTTCCTGTCTTCTCTACCTACAAACACATAGGTCACATCGAAACAGTTCAAGTTAGCCTTTAGGGGACATCACATTCCCCCAGGGCTGATGCGCATGAAAGCCGCCAAGTTCATGAGACTTACTCAAGGGACCAAAACCCTTATCGAGTATATGCATGTCTTCATAAATCTATCCATATATGCCCCAGAGTTTGTCAACACAGAAGAAAAGAAAATAGAGAGCTTCAAGTGTGGCCTTGGCACCAAACTGATGAAGACCATGGCCAACTCAAGGTGTGCCACCTATAATGAGTTTGTCAGTAATGCCTTAACCCAGGAGAATCAGAACAACTTACACGCAGAAACAAAGGGCCCCAAAAGAGCAGCTAAGGTAGGTGCCTCAGGGTCATCTCAGTCTAGAGCTCCAGTGGCAGCCATGCCACAGTTCCGCCCACCAGCGCCTAAGTATAGGCCTCCTCAGCCAAAAGCTCAAGCCAATCACCCCTAGAAGACATTCCGCAGGGTGTTCACCATTGCCCTACCCAAGGGTAACACAAGCCAAGGTAGCTCAGCAGGACCAAGAAGCAACCAGCCGTGCTTTAACTACAATCAGTGAGGTCATTGGTCCAAGGAGTGTCCCCATCCCAAGAAGAATAGCAATCAAAACCAGGGTAATCAAAAACAGGCAAATCCTAAGGCACATCCTAGATACGTGCATTATACAGCTATGGAAGAAATTCCCATGAGAGAAGTTGTGATCATCGATATGTTTCTTATTAACAAACATCCCGCCATTGTTTTATTTGATTCTGGAGGTTCTCATTCATTTATGAGCCAAACATTTGCATCTAAGGATGATTAGAAGATAATTAAGGTAGAGAAGGGTGTTATAGTATAAGTTCAGCTGGGGCCAGTATTTCTACTAATCAAATAATGAGAGATGTGCTCATCTCTATACAAGAGAGGGAGTACACTATGGATCTTATAATATTGCCAGGACTAGTAATAGATGTGATTTTGGGCATGAATTGGATGAGGGGTCATGGAGTTCTCATTGACACTACCACTAGAACAATTATGTTGAGAGAAACAAAGGGGAGTAATGCTTTTCTAGTACCACTTCCCCAGAGTTTTGATCTTCAAAACTTGTCTTGTGCTATTCAAGCCACTACCCTATGCGATATTCCAGTAGTCTATGAATTTCCTGATGTATTTCTAGATGAGTTGCTGGGTTTACCGCCTGATAGGGATGTGGAATTTAAGATTGAGTTAGTGCTAGGTACAGCACCCGTCTTAAGAAGACCCTATAGGATGCCATCAAATAAGTTAGCCAAACTTAAAATCCAGTTACAAGAACTTTTAAAGAAAGGTCTCATTCGACCTAGTTCATCTCCATGGGGATGTCCAGCTTTATTTGTAAAGAAGGACAAATCCTTGAGAATGTGTGTGGATTATAGGACGCTTAATGCTATGGCCATTAAGAATATGTATCCTTTGCCTCACATCGATATCATGTTCGATCAACTGGCAAAAGCAAAGGTATTCTCTAAGATTGACTTGAAGTCAGGCTATCGTCAGATTAAGATCAGGCCAGAGGATGTACCTAAAACAGCTTTCTCCACTAGGTATGGCCTGTATGAGTATTTGGTCAAGTCTTTTGGGCTAACAAATGCTCCTGCCTACTTTATGTATTTGATGAATTCAGTATTCATGCCCGAGCTCAACAAGTTCATGGTTGTGTTTATCGATGATATCTTGATTTACTCGGAGAATGAGGCAGATCATGTAGAGAATCTGAGGATCATCTTATCCAGATTGAGGGAGCATAAATTATATGCCAAATTTCACAAATCTAAATTCTGGTTGAGCAAAGTACCTTTCTTGGGTCACATCTTATCTGAAGATAGAATTTTGGTAGACCCATCAAAAGTACAAGAGGTCATGGATTGGAAGGCCTCGACTTTGGTTCATGAAGTTCAGAGTTTTCTAGGGTTAGCAGGATACTATCGTCATTTCATTCTAGATTTCTCCAAGATAGCTAAGCCCATGACCAGACTATTCTAGAAGGATGAGAGCAACTTTTCACACCTTATGGACCTTATTAACCACAGCTCCTATTTTAGCACAACTCGACATTGAGAAGCCTTTCGATGTGTTCTGTGATGCATAGGGTATAGGTTTGGGGTGTGTGCTCATGCAAGAAGGCTAAGTTATAGCCTATGCTTCTTGGCAATTGAGAAAGGATGAAGTCAACTATCCCACCCATGATTTAGAGCTCACCGCAGTTGTTCACGCATTGAAGATATGGAGACATTATTTGTTGGGAAACATATGTCACATATACACTAACCACAAAAGTCTCAAATACATCTTCACTCAACCTGAGCTGAGCATGAGACAACATAGATGGTTAGAGCTAATCAAGGACTATAATTTAGAAGTGCACTACCATCTAGGAAAGCCAATGTTGTAGCAGATGCACTTAGTCAGAAATCTCATTGTCACACCTTAGAAGCCTTGTTGGAAGATGGATTTGATTTGTTACATCCTATTGTGCTACACAATATCACTGTCAGTTGTTCACTTGAAAGCAAAATCACCGAGCTACAGAAGATAGATGTGGGTGTATTTCACATTAAGAGAAAGATGAAAGAACAGGAAACCCAACATTTTAGGTTAGATGAAAGAGGTGTGCTATGGTTTGAGGACCAACTAGTGGTACCAAAAGACCGAGAACCTAGAAATCAAATTGTAGATGAGGCGCATTCATCCATGTTGTCTATCCATCTAGGTAGTAGCAAGATGTACCAAGACTTGAAGACCCATTTTTGGTGGACTAAGATGAAGAAAGAGATCACCGCCTATGTTGCTAGGTGTGATAATTGTAGTAGAGTCAAGGCCATTCATTTGAAATCCACTAGAGTACTGCAACCTTTATCTATTCTAGGATGGAAGAGAGAGGAAATCAGCATGGATTTTATTGTTGGACTACCGACTGCTCAGAAGGGTTTCGACTCAATATGGGTAATTGTAGACCGCCTGACCAAGTCCGCACACTTGATTCCTGTGAGAACCAACTATCGACCGCATCAGTATGCAGAAATCTACATAGCTTAGATAGTACGCTTGCATGGGGTTCCAAGAACCATTGTATCAGATAGAGGCTCTCAATTCACTGCTCGATTTTGGAAGCACTTGCACAAGTAGTTAGGGACCAACCTTTTGCGAAGCTCAGCTTATCACCCTCAGACCTCTGGATAGACTGAGCGAGTGAATCAAATCTTAGAAGACATGCTGAGAGCTTGTGTTATATCCTCCAAGGGTTCATGGTAGAAATGGCTATCTTTAACTGAGTTTTCCTATAACAACAGTTATCAAGAGAACATCAAGATGGCTCCTTTTGAAGCCTTGTATGGTAAAAAATGTAGAACTCCCTTGAATTGGATTGAGCCCAGAGAAAGAAGATACTATGGCATAGATTTTGTCACCGAAGAGGAAGAGCAAGTATGGATCATTCAACAGCATATGAGAGCAGCACAGTCTAGACAAAAGAGTTATGCTGATAAAAGAAGAAGACCACTAACCTTTGAAGTGGGCGACTATGTGTACTTAAAAGTTTCACCCATTAAGGGAGTGGAGAGATTCGGAGTGAAAAGGAAGCTTGCACCTAGATATGTAGGGCCATACCAGATTATTGAATGGAAGCGAAATGTCACCTACAAGTTACAACTTCCTCCAGAGATGAGTACTATATTCAATGTCTTCCATGTTTCTAAGTTAAAAAGATGCCTCCGCATACCTGATGAAGCTATTGCACCCACCAACATTAAGCTCCAATCGGATTTGACTTATGAAGAGAAACCAATCCAAGTGCTAGAAGAAATGGAAAGAGTAACCCGAAGCAAGGTCATTAAGTTCTATAAGGTTGTGTGGAATAACCACAATTAACATAATGCCACATGGGAACGGGAGGATTATTTGCGTGAAGTCTATCCCGCTTTTTATGAAGAATGGTAGGTCTTGCAAATCTTGGGATGAGATTTCTATTAGGGGGAGGGGCTGTAACACCCCAGTGTTAAGCATTGCATTTGCCATTTGCATTTCATGAGCACAAGCATCATCCAAGCATTCATGAGCATGAGCATATGAAGTTTCATTTCATTTACCTTCTCTTTATCACATGTGATGTTGCTCATATACTTAATTATGCTTGTGATCATATGTGACCAATGCATGAGATGGTTGCGAGGTCACCAAACTACCTTAGACACATCTAGAATGATATTTGGAACAATGTTTATATTCATGACTTAAGCCAACTTCGTAATGCCATTTTCATGATGCTACTTTGACCAAAGTTGTACAGTAGCTTAGAGTGTTTGCAAGGCTGTGTGACCTAAATAAAAGTTGTAGTTCACATCATGGGTAACAAACTTTATTTAAGGGTCATGAGCTAATTCAATGTTTAACATGGTCAAATAGAGCTCACAAGTTCCAACAAAATGTTGTTTTGTGACTTAAAATTTTTCTAAGTGTAGAATGCTGATTTCAATTTCAAAGTAGCTCACTTAAGGGCTTTGTAGTTTGAAAACCATTGCGAATTAGACAAAACTCTTTTAATCAATCTTGTAGCTTTCATGTAGCTCTACAATGTTTATTAAGGAAATTTTTGCTAAAGCACCATGGATTAGGAGTAGTAATTGCTTGAAGATGCTCCTTCAGTGAGCCTAATGGATGATTCAGAGCAGCGCCATGCCAACCGTCGTGGCCAACCACGCATAGGCCATGGGCACCACCTAGTGGCCGTCCGCTAGTGATGGCCCCGCCGGTCAGGACAGAGTGGGCATAAGTGGACGCCGAGCCACGCGCCTCACACTTGCGCTCACTCTCTGCCTCACCTCTCTCTCTCGCTCTCGCGCTCGCTGAAGCGAAACCACAGCGCCGCCATCATCACCGCTTACGTCCGCTGAGCTCATGTGCCACCAATGCCGCGCCACTAGCTTGCGCACACCG
Source organism: Miscanthus lutarioriparius (assembly GCA_904845875.1). NCBI lineage: Eukaryota > Viridiplantae > Streptophyta > Magnoliopsida > Poales > Poaceae > Miscanthus > Miscanthus lutarioriparius. The sequence goes on along the minus strand of CAJGYO010000005.1, from coordinate 73,521,023 downwards.
CTCGGCCGTGAGAAGCTCGACCTCCCCAAACTGCCTGTGCCACCATCCGAGCTTAGGTGAGGCTGCATTTCGTGTCGCCATTGCCACCATAGCAGTGGTGCGCCGCCAAGTTCCAAGCTCGCCTATGGCGAGCCCTATCCACCGCAGCTCCTACCTTCTCCGTTGGTCCGTCGTCGCCCTAGGTTGTAGGTGCTCACGCCGTATCCCAGTTCCTCGCTACCGCCGCCATCACGCCGAAACATCATCGTGTCGCCGATGTGCTTGCGTCGCCATGTGGCCATTCACACGGCCAAGCCTCACCACCGCTTCATAGTGTCTTGATCCACATCGTAGAGCTTCGCTAGGGTTCATGGATGTTGTAGCCACGCTCTCCTGGCCATGCCATCGCCGGAGATGGACGGAGCACCACCGCGCACTGTCGCCGAGCTGCCATGCTCACCGACGAGGTAGGTCCAGTGATCCTCCGAGCAAACCTAGGGTAGGAGTAGATGCGCGTGATGATGGGAAACACAATGGCGGTGACCTCATCAGTCACTGCGGGGTGTATAGACCAGGTGCACCTAGCATTTGGGGTTTAGTTGTTTTTGTTTATTTTTCACATATTTGAATACTAACTTGCAAAAATTATATCTAGAGCTAGGAGTACACAAATGAGGTGAACCAAATTTTGTTGGATTCATTATGAAGAGTACTATTTGATAAAAATAGGAAATCTACTGCTTAGGATATTTTTCTAGGAGAATTAAATTGATCAAGAAAAGTGCTTTTAAAGTAGTTTATATCTTGTAAAATGCATAACTTGAGCTAGGAAAGTGATAAAATTGTGATTCCAATTTTGCTAGTCTTGTGTTGACATGATCTAGCTAGGAAAAATACTAAACCTATATTAGACAAACTTGTAATATGGTCTTCCTATTTAATCTTAATTAATTGCTAGATTCTAGTAAAATTAATTGGGGTAAAAATACATAACATATGATCATACAAATTTTTACATAGTATTCTGATCCTAGGAGGAAAGTGAAAAAATATTAAATCTATTGCTTGACATTTTTCACTATGCTAAACTATTTTTGCTAAAATAAGCATATGTAACTTGTCATTTTTGTAGAGGTAGCTATACTTATCCAAATGGCATGAAATTTGTACAGTAGACTATGGGGGTCATGTGTAGTCTACTGTAATTTTCTCAGAATTTATTGAGCAATGGAAATATTTACTTTGTAAATCACCTTATTATCTAAGGAAATTAATAAATGAATATAAATAAATTAATCTGTTGATACTGTTAGTGAGGCTTAGAAGTATTTGTTTATAGGCAACTAGTTAATTATTGCTTTATAATTCAACTAGATGACTGCATGTGTAGTTTCTATTGTGGTGATGATTTCATAATGATAATGATCTTTTCTATAAAAGATGGTTAATAACAAAGTTTTAAATAACTGACTTATCTACCTTATGTTAAATTTTCATAGTCATAGGCCTTATGGTTTAAGAATTATGGTCATCGGAAGTCTACTATCTGAAATGCTTGCTCTCTGGATAGATCTAAACGATTGAATTGTTTGACCCAGATAACTGCTGAATCACATTAAGATGATTAAAAGAAAGTTGTAGGCAATTTCATAAGCTTTCCAGAATGTTCGTAACCATATTATTTTGATGTGTATAACTCCAGTTATGATCAAAACAAGTGGCTGCTGTCTTGTAGTCCAAAAAATGATTTACATAAGTGTTTGTTTTAGTTACTAGAGAAGAGATATGCACCTACTTAGTAAAAGAAAATGTAACTTGTTATCACCTTAATCCAATGCTGCTGACAACACTTATGAGGATGCATTCATCACATCATATCATATTATACAAGTCATTATATATGCATCCATTATATCTTATTTCCTGGTCATGCATATAGGATCGTCCGAAGGGATAACTCTATTGGAATTCGACGAAGAGCCAGAGGAACAATAGGAGGCACCTCAACCCATAGCTCTAGAAGGCGAGGAGCAAGCTCTTAAGGACCTACCTGAGTGCCCAGATCACAGGCCAACTTCCTTTATCAAAGGCAAGCCACAGAGCATTCTAAGTCTCCCATGTTTTATAAAATATCACTTGAGTCTTTTATGTTTGATGCATTAGGTTATAAGAGTTGGATGGAAACACGTGATGCATAGAACTACCTTGTCCAGATATATACCTTTAATCCTTTGTAGGTCCCGGATTGAATATATGCTTAGCTATGCTTAGACCGGTTGAAGTCGGGTGATTTTCTGTCTCCTGCGAGATATAGGTGGGCACTGAACCACGGTTGGCTATATTTTCTATCGTTTAAAAGAACCATGGATGCTGTAAATAGAGGCCAAACATAGTCTATGTTGTAGGTTGACTCATGTGATTCCGGTTGCACCGATTAAGGACCATACCGTTGTTGGTCCTTGGTCATTTTGAACGCATGCCTCTCACTTAGCTGGCCGGATAACTCGTTTCGATCATGAAGTCGAGTAGCTCAAATTAGTTCGGGCCTCGTTCTGTAAGAGTGCACACTCTAGATGGTAGTAAGGATGTGCGGGGAGCCAAACGTGAGCCCAAGGGTAGGTCGGGCCTCAACGTCCTGGCAGCTGGTCATCCCTGATTGTGCGGCGCTAATAGAAAACGTGAAATGTGGACCTAAGTTATACCAAAGGTGACCGTTGATCTGGTCTATCTGGGTTTGTGTTAGGAATAAATTCCTAGCTGGTTGAAATTGATTCGAATCGCTGTCTCTCCCGTATAGTGAGAAACTTGACTGAGCTTCCTTCTATTGTAGTGTTAATGGCAAATGGAATGGTTCTAAGAATGAAATATTAAATGGCTATGGTTATTATTGTGCTATCATTAACAATATACTACATGTTTGGCACAGGTTAGTCACTAATCTAGAGATGAATTGCTATAATTAACTTGATGACCGAATTATAAAAGGTATAGTTGAATTAGTGGCTTTTTATGCAAAATGTTGTCAAGCTAGCTGCACATATAAATCCTTGCATGATCCTTGGAGTTAGTTTATTTTTGGTTTATGACGGGTAAGTCTAGTTGAGTACCTTCTTGTACACAGGTTTTATTTCCCATTGTTGTAGATGATACGATGTATCATGGCTGTTGTAAGAACTACTTCTGTCTCACCATAGATGAGGAGTAGGGCCTTGGGCAAGGCATCTCTTGTTAATCCCTCTCTTATGCTTTTGTGGGATTGTGATCATGAGCTGGCACAGTATTTGAACAACGATGGAGATGTTGGTTTCAAACTCTAATTGCTTCCACTACTATTTTACCTGAACTTCGTTTGTAATAACTTTTAATCATACTCTGATGTATGGAACTGTATTTATGAACTTTATATAACATGTGACATGTATGTTCAATCAGGTACGATCTTGGTTGTATATTGGTTGAATCGAGACCCTTTGTGGTACTCGACGGACTACCGGGTTTGTATGGGCTCAAGAACGGCAGTGTGACCACTTGCGGGCTGTTATTGTACTTGTGCTCTTATAAATTGGATGGTTCTGCTACAGTTGATCCACCACCCAAGGGAGTAGTTGTTGATGGCCCTTGTTCCTCACAGGGAGGAGCTTGAGCTTGGCGAAGATTTCTTCTTCTAGCCACATCCTTCGGACCTCTACAAGGCTCTGTTCGTGGTGGACGACACGACCAAGAGAGCCTTGTGGGCTAGCGCCTCCCAGAACTATGAGGGGGTCCAAGCGGCCCTATCGAAGCTAGATGACGCTCTCATCATGGTCGCCCAGTTGACTGCAGACGCCTGGCAGACGATGACCGATGAGGTGGTGGCCTAAGGACAGGTGAGCCACTTCACATTCTTTCTTGAGTTCATTGCTTGAGCCATGCCTTTATTTGGATTGTTTGATGATCTTTCTTTTCCTGTAGAAGATAATGAAGACCTCGATGGAGAAGCCTTAGTTCCTATGCCTAGCTACCAGATGCAGGCGGGAGGTGCCGTGGACTGCAGCCATCTGGACGAGGCGGAGGCCTAGGTGTGGCGTTGTGTGGGGAGCTAGAGGCTTCCTAGAAGGTGAAAGAGGAGCTACGCCAGGGCCTGATCAACGCCACCTAGGCGATTTATTTGACCTAGAGTAGTCCGCGAAGCAAGAGGCGTGAGCTCGGTCATAGATTGATGCACTGACGTCCCAAGTGGCTAGTCTCAAGGTAGTGATGGCCATTCAGGAGATAAAGCACACCATGGTGGATGCTACCTAGAATGAAGTTGAGTAGGGTCATCAGTGCCTCGAAGCTGAATCCTAGAGCCTCCGTTCCACTTGCACCGGTGAGTCTTCTTCTTCTTGCATCATGTTTTTGTTTGGTCATAATGCTTGGTCATGAACCTATTATTTCTTTAGGGTTACGATCAAAGCCGCTCTCAGATTAGGAGGAGAGGACGGTGATGGACTAGAGGGTCTCGGAGGTGGCTGCTTGGCTGGCGACCATGACCGCCTCCACGTAGGCTCTCTGTGACACTATGCTTGGTGCCGGCCGACGGAACACTAAGTTGGCGCTCTGGCTTGATGAAGCTCGCCTTTAGATGGATCCCCTAATCTCTGAGGGAATTCACTATGGTGCGCTTGACGTCCTGATGTCGGTCGATTTGCACAATGGTGGCGGCGATTTTGATGCCATTGGGCAAGGATACGCGTCGAACAAGTCTAACACCAATATCCTCGCCATCTGTGATGCCACCGTTCGTGGTGCAGAGACCCTCATGAGCAAGGTTTTGGCTGCCACCATCCACGTCCAACATCAAGCCCCCCCCGTACATGAAGACTGCTAGTTTAGGATTTTGTGAGTTTGTACTTGGACTGGTGTAATGAACATATTGGACTTGTGTGCATATGGTGTTTAATTAGCGCATTTGTCTGTTTATTTTGCCATTTTCTCATTCCTCTCGTTCAGATTAGGAATGTGCTTCATCCCCTCTAGCCATTTGCACGTATGTGCATGTTTTAGCTTGGGGACTGGCCCATGGGGCTAGGCGTTGCATGACCCGGCGACGCGATCAAGAAATCAGGGGGCAGGTCGCAGATCTGCTACGATACAAGAGGAAAGAGAGCAGAGGGCAAGAGTTCTGTTTTTCCTCATCACTTTTGCCTAAGATGAAATAGCGTTCTATTCCCCTTCTACTCATGCACGAGTGCTTGACCCTGCCCTAGAGATGGTCCATGGGGCTTGGTCTAAGCAGCCTCTTGGTACGATCGAGAAGTTGAGAAACAGGTGACTAGTTCATCGTAGCGTAGGGTGCGAACAAAAAAATTTGAAATGGGTCTCTTGGATGACTACAAACAGTGCTACACCTTAAAGTATATGTACATGTGCCTATATGTGTAGCCCCCGTGAGTTTGTCATGGCCGACCACTGGCGCCAATCAGGATGGTTCACACGGAAGGCAAATGAGGCTTAAAAGAAGGCTGTGTGTGTTTCATGTTATTAGGTTTACTCTACAAGTCGACCCAAAGTTTCTAAAGCTATCAGAGAGTCTACAAGTGTATTTGAATGTGCTTTTGTAGAGAGCTTAAGGATAGAGTTGATGTAACTGATCATCGTTCGGGAAGCCGTTGTAGATCCTGTTGTCGTCGACCGGGGCGTGGCAAGCCCTCGAGTGCAAGTTCTCAGTGGGGTTGTCATGGTTCCAAAGCTATAGGTTGATGAGGAAACTTCTCTATTATCCAGAGGGGTCGTAGCTAGCCTGGGTCATCTTTCTGGCTTTCCGTAGATCGACCCTTGCCGCTTCGACATCCTCAGTGGGCTCGTGAGCCCTTGGGGACTACTTCTTCATGTTTGGTCTAGGGATGACCTCAATCACGATGGCTCGAGCGCCTTGATGCTTGAGGTCTTGTCCTACGAACGCGTCATGGCAGCGACTTCTATTGGCGGTCACTAATGATCAAATTTGACCGCCGATTACTATCCAAATCAGGAGAAATTAAGCAAACTTGTACACATATGCTTTTACTTTGAGATAGTTCCACTTGTATTGGAAGAAATATGTTTTGCATGACTTATATTCGAATACAATGGAATTAAAGTTGAAATACGCCATCAGAGAAAGCGTAATGCAGATCATACACCAAGGAATCAAGCGAAGGCCCATCCAACCACCAAATTTGGGTCAGACACCAACGTAGAAGAGGTCTAGGCCTAGCCAAGACCCCACAGGAGCAAGGCGGGGGTGAGCGGGGCTAGCCAAGGTGCGGCCGCACCCTAGGTATGCCCACATCCTGTCCACTGCCTCTCAGGCCCATGCTCGTCCCGCGGTTGCATGCCTCCATGCATAGGCGGTTTTGGCTGGTTTCCTAATTTATCAGCGCCAAACCAACCATGCTTCACTATATAAGAAGAGGAGGAGCTCATTATCGACACAAACATCATTTGGAGCTACACCTCACTACCCTACTCTTGTACTCTTTTAGCTTTAGTTCTTAGTAGTATTTGGAGCTATCAAGGCTACTTGGAGAGCTTGTCTCCTTGGAAGAGGAGCAACTTTGGTATGAATAATACTATGAAGAGTTCTTCCATATTCATGCTCTCATATCATTTATATAGTAGTGCATATGAACTAGAGTATAGTTTTCATGTCATAATCATGATATACGAACTAGCATATAGTTTGTGTGTTATGATCTTAACATGTCCAACTTTATGCTTAATCATTCATATGAATTGTATGAGTAGAAGTATAACTAGGGTTGAGGTGGCGATTCATCATTCCTTTAGGGTTGCCTACATTCTTGCTTGTTAATCCATAGGGTTGGAGTCCCGGGGGGGATACAGGTAGTTTCATTCTACACGGGCGTGGTGCTCGGGTGCACAAGAACCTTCGGATATTATGGTATTTCATGATTCAGGGGTACGCGGCAGGTGGTGATAGCCCTGTCGGTCCCTTGTAATCCCCCACGTTCGGGTATTATGTAGGAGTCTTAAAGTCTCTCGCACTTGCTGGCAAACCAGTGCTCAGAGATCTCCCTGTCCATCTGTCGGTGTTTCGAACAAACACCGGTGAGTAAATTTGTAATTGATGCGCGTTAGGCCCGGATGGTGCGCTAAAGGACACAAGGGTTATACTGGTTCGGGCTGAATGTCCCTACGTCCAGTCTGTTGCTGCTTGTGTTATTAGCACCGAATGAGGTTCGTAGTAGGGGGTACAAACGGTTGGGAGAGGGAGAGACCCCAAGTCCCTGATGGAGTGATTGGAAGGACGCCAAGAGCTCTGTTGGTGCTCGGCCGTGTGGTGCGTGTGTGTGTGTGCTAACCTGTTCAGAATCGGTTTATCGATCCCTTAGTGGGGAGCCCTGCCTCCCCTTTTATAGATCAAGGGGGAGCAGGGTTTTTTACAGACGGGGAAGAAGAAAACACTAAGAGCATAGAAGGTCCTTCGAGGAACCTGGTCGTTCCTTCTTCCCCACGCCTGGTCTGCCCATCATGGCAGATCGTGTCAGGATTGAGGCGATTGTAGACCGTCATGGGCCACGCCACAGCCACTGTTTAGCAAGTGGGTACGTCCCATCCCGCCCCTATGGGCGGCGTGTCGGACAGGATTTGCCGAGCCCCGACCCCGTGGGGGTTGGGAGGCGCGGTGACTGTTGGTTTGCCCTTGGAACGTAGTGGTTGTCGTATGTCTGCGTCGGGTTCTTCGTCTGGAGGCTGAAGGCGGTGCCTACAACACTGCTCAGGCTCTGCCACGCCCGGAGGTGTCCAAGAGCTCGCCTGGTCACATCCTGACAGTACTTCCCTACAGTGGTGCAGGGCATGGCGTCTAACGCTGCGGTTGACCCGAACGTCTTGTCTTACCCTGCAATCGTCATCATGAGGGTACAGGGCGCGGTTCATCAGGTGAGACTGGGCCAGCCTCTGGCTATCGGGCGAGGCGAGATTCGTCATTGGTCGTTCGGATGAGGTCAAAACCTAGTTTTTACCCGCCGGGCGAAGCGGAGTTGTCCCCCGGCCGTCGAACGGGGCCGAGCCTAGCCCTCGGGGGTCGAGTGAGGCGGTGCGCATCCCCTGGGGGTTAGGTGAAGCCGAGCCTAGCCGTTGGGTGAGGCGGAGTCGCCCTCCAGCCGTCGGGCGAGGCGGAGTCGTCCCCCGGTGGGTCGGGTGAAGCCAAGCCCAGCCGTCGGGTGAGGCGGAGTCGCCCTCCAGCCGTCGGGCGAGGCGGAGTCTCCCTTCAGCCGTTAGTGTAACACCCTCGGTGTTTGGCTTCTACTAATTGCAATTCGTCTCATAAACATGTGCATCATTTATCTCATCATGTCATTTTCCCTGAAACATACATATGAAACATTCGCATATTCTGTTTGTTTCGTACTAGATTGTTTGTGAATGGTAGTAGTGCAACATAACAATGAAACATGAATTTCCCATGTCTTGAAGCATGGCAACAGGGTAGTAATGTGACAAGTATAGGATAACAACAAGGTCACGCAACATGTGAAACATTGTATCGAAACATATGTATGGATTGCTTGTTTTACTTTCTTTATCACATGTGATCAGTAGAAGTGGTATAACAACTTTGTAAAATGGTTGATCATGGTCTAATACACCTTAACTATACTTAGTTTACTTGTTGGAACATTGTTCATGTAGATCAAAATGACCAAAATGCCCTCAAGTGCAATTTTGACTTGAATTGACCCTTGGAGTGTCATCGTTTGACTGATTCAAAAGTCCAACTTAGAAGCTTTGCATGGCTGTGCACTCTTTACAAAAGTTGTAGCTAATTTATCAAGGAACAAAAGTTGTTTTATGGTCAACTCATGAAAAGGTCTAGAACATGGTCAAACATGGCCCACAAGTCAGAAGTACATGCTGATTCATACTCAGCAAATTTTTCTAAGTCCTAACGTGCAGTACAGTTTCGTGTACCCATGTTTGGAGCCGTGTATCTCCCTAACCGAGCCACACCAGCTTGAGCTTCAGTGGAAAGAGTTGTAGTTCAAGGATAGATGAACAACTTTGTTAACTACGGCATAGCCTAGATCACTACAGATTAGGAAATAATCTTTGTCAAAGTATCGCTGTCAGGCTTAGAAGGGAACGCTGAATCGGAGCTACAGTGATCAAATTTCAGATTTCAGCCGACGCGTGGGGGACACTCGTCGCCGGCTTGCTGTCGCGCTGGCCACACGCCGTGTGCCTCCTGGCATCACAGACACGCCTTGAAGCCACCCGCGCGCCTGTCCGACGCACTCACCGCCCCATTTCACATCTTCTCGCCCTCCACCGCACGCCGCGTCGAGAGCTAAGCCGCCCGCCATTGCCGACCGAGCATCGCAGCTGCCGTGCGCGCACGCCACCGCGAAAACGCGTTGCCCCGTCCGCCTGTAGCCTCTCCGTGACCTCCTCCACCTCCTTCACCTCTCAGCCGGGTCATTCGAGCCTCGGTAAGGGCGTATTCACCGTTCTTCCCCACCGTAGCCATGGCGGAAGTTCACCGGAGTTGGTGCTCCACGCGGCCAACTACCACCGCAGACTTCCCATCCCCTCCTCTGTGCTCGGTTAGCTTGGTAGTGAACTCCAGAAGCTCGTCCCCAGCTTAGCCGCACCCTACGGGGTCGGGTCTCGCCGGAGCCGGCCGTGCCGTGGCCGAGCGCCGCCGTGCTCGTCGCCACCTCCTCTAGCCGCTGCAATCGTTGCAATAGATGGGTCCTCTAGATGCGCATGTGTGTGGGGAACACGACGGTGCCGTCGAGTTCGCCGGAGAAGCCACCGGCGGCGAACTAAGCCACCGGCCGTCGCTCCTCCCCTGTTTCCTTCGCTGACGAGCGGGCCCCGTTCGTCAGTCTCTGACGCGGAGGCGGGAGTCCAGCTCAGGCCACGCCGTGTGTTGGGCCGCGGGCGCCGCGTCTTGGGCCGCGCCTGTGCGCTCGTGGGCCGCCGTTTCTTGGGCCAGCCCACCAGTAGCGGTTAGGTTTCATTTTATTTTGTTTGTTTAACTGTTTTTCACAGTTTTAGTGCACCATTTCAAAAATAGATAACTCAAGTCTGATAGATCCAAATGATGTGGTGCTAATTTTGTTAGGTTCCTGGTCATGTCTAGTATTTAACAAAAATATTATATGAGCACATGTTTTAGAAATTTTTGATGAATTAATTAGGACTTTGAAATGTGTTTTTGGATACATGCAAACTTGTTTGAATTTTATCTTGAGTTTCTGTGGTCCAAAAATTATGAAATTTTGTGGGCAGTCTGTTATTGCTTATTAGAAGCTCTGGTAAAAATTTTAGAGCTAGTACATGTATAGTTTTTAAGTTATATAATTTCCTTTTATTAATAGGTGGATCTTGTGTGAATTTTCATAATTTTTCTATAGATCCAGTGAAGGTGAAATTTTATGGGTGCTATTCTTATGCTAGAAGGATGCTAGGAAAAATGGGAAATCTGTTGCTTGACACTTTTTAATAAGGTTTCCTAATTATGCTAGAAATAGACATGTCATCTGTTATTTTGGATACAGCAAGTTATGTTGGTCCAATGGCTTTGAAATTTTTATGGTAGTCTATGTGCAGCATGAGATAGCTACTGTAATTTTTGTAGATTTTTATGAATAGTTTTACTATATATTGCTTAAATCACCTAATTAACTAAATAAATTGGAAAAGGATATTAAATAATTTATTTAGAAGTTAGCACTATACTTTCTGATGTTTCTTAGATATGAAAAACAAGTTGGTAAACTTGGTTTGGTCAAATTAGGCTTTTGCACCATCATTAAATAATTAAGTTAGCAACCCCGTCATTCTGGACAGATTCTAGGTCTACTGGAAATTGATTTGGTTAACTTCAGAATCATGCTTTGATGTTTACAAGTGAATTGTAGAGAATTTCATAAGCTTTCCAGAATGTCCTCTTGCAAGGCATTTGGAGTTATAGAGCTCTGGTTATGATAGAATTAAGTTACTACTTGTTGCATATGAAGCTTTAACTGTTATTTTAAGCTTGTCTTTACTATTCTAAGTTCATGGTACTGTTCCTAGGTGTTAGGCCTTTAACTGAAGATGAGCATCTTTATCTTAGGTTATGCAAGTTAGGTAAGTTGCTCTTGTTATTTAAGTTAAGTTGGATACATGCTTAAAGTGATTTGAATAGAGCTAATTACTCGATAAACGAGTGTCCAGTGATGTTTTCATAAACACCCATTGTGATTCATTCATCATGAGCATCATGTCATTCCTTATGCATCCATGATATTTATCTTGTGCATCGGCATGCAATAGGTGTACCGGAAGGAGTAACCCTGCTGGAATTCGAGGAACCGAGCGAGCAGCAGCAGCCGACGCCAGAGATTCAGGAGGAGCAACCTTCAGGAGAAGTGCCAGACGAGGTCGCCGTTGAGTGCCCTGACCACCGTCCTTGCAACTTTGTGAAAGGCAAGCCCCGGAGCATATTAAGCCTCCTAATTTTCGAAATGCAGTTACAGTATTATTGTTACATATATATATATATATTGTTCCATTAAGTTTAGGTGTTGGATGCAAACACTTGCTGCATTGGTTACCTATTCCTTGTCCAGATATTGTTACCCTGAATCCTATGTAGCTCAGGCTCGAGTAGTGCTTAGCCCTGCTTAAACGCGGTAGAAGTCGGGTGATTTCCTGTCACCTGCGAGATATAGGATGATACATGTGGCACGGTTGGCTATATTTGCTATCGTGGAAAAGAACCATCTTAATTTGAAATAAAGACCGGACGGAGGCTTGCCGGTTTGCAGTGACTCCGTCTGTGTCGCTTAAGGACTGATTCTTGGAGCCTTTCTGTTCATGTTGAACGCATGCCTCTCTCTTAGTTGGCTGGGTCTAGAGACCGACCACGAAGCCGAGTAGCTCACCTCGGGCCGGGAGTCGATAAGTATAAAGTGCGCCTCGGAAGGAGCCGAGGCGTGAGTCCAAGGCAGGTGATTTAAAAGTCCCGATCGTCTGGCGGAAGGGTAATCCACGAGAGTGTCGGGTGTTGATCGAACCCATGAATTTGGTTCTGAGATGTTCCAAAGGTGACCCACGGCTACCCTTGCAAAGTATGCCGGGGTGAGAGTTAGGAATACCCCTCACCTGAGTTGTAATTCGATTGAATCGCCGTCTCTCCGGTTAGTGAGAACTTGACGGGCTTATCTCCAATGTAGATACACTTAATAACTTAATGGTTCGAGAAATGATGATATGATGATGACAACCTTATTATACCTGCTATGGTTAATATTGTTTGCTCCTAATAAGTGAGTGCTCTAGTACGGTGTGCTAATCTAGTGGATGTGGTAATTAATGATAAGCTTGATAATCGGTTTAAATTGGTTACTATAATCATAAGCTCCTTTATGCAATCGTGTCCAGCTAGCCCACCGAAAAGCCTTGCATGATCCTTGGTGTCTTTTATTTCATTTTTTTTGTCGGGTAAGTCTAGTGAGTACCTTCTCGTACTCGGGGTTTATTTCCCACCATTGCTGAGATGACCGGTTCTTCTTTGGTTGTTGCAAAGCACGCCTTCTCCCGCTTTGGGGATGAAGACTAGACCGTTGAGCACACGGTCTCTACTAGTTCTCGCATGCGATAATGCTTTTGTGGGACATGACTCTGATCTGGCAATGTAATTGAAACTATGAAGATATGTACTAAACTATGTTGCTTCCGCACACTCAAACTTGGTTTGTAATATTTTATTTGAACTCTGATGGATGTAATCCGAATGCTACTTGTGAAATGTTGTAACGAATGATGTGTTGTGTTGAATCATTATGATATTGGTTTGTATGTCGAGAGTTGGTTGAAATCCTTCGTGATTTCCGGACTACCGGGATTATGGGAGCTTATGTACAAGAATTTGATCGCTTCGGTGATCGTTTTTGTACTTACGTTCTTATGATTTGGTCGGTTCTGTTACAGCCGGGCGAGGTAGAGCGGGTCCCAAGGGCACATGGGTGCTCGGGCGAGGCAGAACAAGACTTCCGCTTGGTCGGGCAAGAGATGTAACCGCGCTTTCGGGAGTCCTTACCGTTCGATGGTTCATTGATTCCTCCTCTTTGGGGTACCCCGGTATTAGGTCCCCGACAGTAGTCCCCGAGCCCTTGGGTGATTCGGGTTGAATCATCCGAGGGGTTTCTTCGATCTCGTCGGAGTTACTTTTCCAGAGGGTGCGTGCGAGCGCAACCGGTGGGTGTAGTCCCCGGGCCCTTGCGTGGGCCCTCCGCGGGTAAGATCGTAAGATTTAGGTTTTCTTGTTAGTTGGATCATGGCATCCTGTTCGCGGGGATTTTATTCAAGACTTGCCTAACTAGGGCTTGACCGCGGATAGGGACCTCAGTAATGCTTACGCCCTTGATTTTGGGTCGTTCGTGGACCCGTCCTTGGTTGGGCCGACCGCCGAGCCTCCGGGCCCTTAGGCGGGCCAAAGAGAGAGAACAAATCTTTATGACCCGTGCTTCCCCGGGTGGGAAGAGAGTCCGGATTCACCTGGGAAAGTTGAGTCGATCGCTGTGGCTTATGGTGGGAGAAGATAAGAACTGCGGGCGCGTGTCCCGCGGCGTGACGGGACGGCGCGCGTGGCAGGCCCGGAGATCGAGGCGGGCGGTTGCCCTTCCACACCCGTCGCTCCTATAAAACCACGGGGTTCGCCCCCGGGGTCCTGTACCCCGCCTTCTCATCTTCGCGTCTGGGATCTCCATCGCTAGTTCGCCTTCAGCCTCCTACTCCCCCGCCGCCGCCGTCGAGCTTGAGCCCCCCTTTCTCCCAATCGCCTCGATGGAGTTGTGGGGTAAATCCGGCATCACCCCTCGACGTTTGGAGGGCCTTGTCCGCCACGGCCTTCTCCGTCCGCCGTCCGCCGTCCAGGAGTGGCTGCTGCCTGGTGACGAGGCTGAGCCGGCGCCACCCGAAGGGTATGTTGTGTCTTTCACCGTTTTCCATGAGCGGGGTTTCGCCATACCTACGCATAGATTCCTTCGGGGGCTGTTGGATTATTATGATGTGGAGCTGTAGCATCTAACTCCCAATGGGGTTCAACATATGGCGGCGTTTGTTGCCCTGTGCGATGGTTTCCTGGGGATCGATCCCCACTTTGATTTGTGGCAATACTTCTTCACCATCAGTTTGTCGAAGAGGCGGGTCAGGGGGAAGGAGGCGAATGTGCCGATGGGATGTGCCAGCATTCATCTGCGCCCTACCCGGTCGAGGGATTACCCGCTCATGCGTCTGGCGACCTTGAACAAGGGATGGCACTCGCAGTGGTTTTACGTCATGGATGACCCGAGTGCTACCCTGCCTAAGTACATCGGGCGCTTGATCGAAGAGGCTCCGGAGTCGTGGACTTGGGGCGTCCAGCTTAAAGACAAGAAGCACCTTGCCGACCTTCTTGCCGGTCTCCAAGCTCTGAAGGAATGGGGTGTAAAGGGGGCGGGGATCATTGGTGCCTACCACGCGAGGAGGGTGGCGCCGCTGATGGCGCGCGCGCTTCCCCTGTATCGGATGATGCCTGGGATGTCGTTTGAGGGGACGGTACTTGTCGACGAGGCGCTCCCTTATTCCGAAGTGGCGCAGCGCGTTAAGGAGGCGACGGAGCCGACGAAGGATTCTGCTGGTGACGTCCTAGACATTGTGTACCCGGTGCCCGGTCATCCCCCAATGCGGCCGAAACCTGGGTTCTTTGAATTTGTAAGCCTTATCTCCCCATGACTTTCCTTCTTCCTGAATCTCCCTGGTTCTGATATTTGTTTTTGTGATGTTGGGACCAGCCGAGGAGGCTAGCCTTTAAAGACAGTCTGGTTCCGCTGCCGAAGAATAAGGCCCTGGTGGCGGGGAATCGCCTCATGGCTGAACTAGATAAGAAGACCAGGGAGCAGAAGAAGAAGGAGATGTGACGGAAGCAAGAAGCACGAGATCGAGGGGAAGACGTGAGCAGCAATGATGATGATGATGACGACGACGACGGCGAGGTAGCCGTTGGCGTGGATTGGGACATCCTGGAGGATGAGGGCACGTCGATAGATGCCCACCCGTCCACGTAGGGACCCTTTCTAGTTCCACGCGGAGGGAAGCGAGTTGGTGGGAGCCGGGGAGTCCGCCGCTTCGCATGGTGTTCTGGGCGAGGATCGGTGGATGGAGGAAGGCGGGCCTGCCGCTGCC
Source organism: Miscanthus lutarioriparius (assembly GCA_904845875.1). Lineage (NCBI taxonomy): Eukaryota > Viridiplantae > Streptophyta > Magnoliopsida > Poales > Poaceae > Miscanthus > Miscanthus lutarioriparius. The sequence goes on along the minus strand of CAJGYO010000005.1, from coordinate 73,505,861 downwards.
GACCCTGTGGTGATGGTGGAGAGAAGCGGCTCTAGTGCCGTGCCCCTCGGTAAGGGAGACGAGCCCCCTGCCTCGGAGCAGGGGGCCAGCTCGAAAAGGGCCCGTCCAGACGAGTTGGGGCAAGGTCCTGGGGGTTCGTCCCCAAAGCGCTCCCGACGGCCGAAGGCATCCACGTAAGCCGCTGATTCCCCCATTTTTTCATCCTTTTACCTTTCTATTTTGACCTGACGCCTCTTACCTTTGTGTAGGTTTTTGCGGACAGGCCAGTCCCTGGGGCTGGCGCCCAAGAAGAGTCTCGCCATTCAGGCGGGACGGATGGTGCTGCCCGACATCGCCCCTATTTCGGGCAGGGATGGCGCTGATGTCAAGGCCGTGCTGGCTGATCCAACGGCGCCTGTGGTGGAACCTGCGCCCTCGGTGGTTGTCGAGCCCGCGGTATCTTCCGAGACGGGTGCGGTACAGCCGGCCATGGGCCCGACGCCGCCGGCGGAGGTGGTGTCGAGGGGAGGAGCAGAGCTCGCGCCACCGAAGATCCAAGTGGAGATGGTCATGACCACTCCAAGCCCGGTGGGGCTAGATGTTGCCGTGTTGGCGTCCGAGGGGATGGAGCAATCGGTGCCGCCGCCGGCCCCGGTAGCAGTGGATGAGGCGGGCCGGATAGAGGTGGACACCGTCGGAGGGTCATCGGGCGTCGTGGTGGTTTCACATAGGACCAGGAGGGAGCCGCCCCCGACCCCCTTGTCGGGAGGCATGCGCTCCCTTACACGGGGGGAGCTGCCGCTCCAATGGATGTCCCCTCGGGATCCCTCATCGATTGCCCTCTCGCTTGACGATCACGCCGAGAGCATGGAGCGGGAGAGCCTTGACCTCGGGATCTTGAGCATGATGGAGGCTCTGAACCAGGCCGAAGAAGTCCTGCGCGAGGTCTTTGTTCCCATGACCCAGGTATCGGCTTGATCTTCCTCGTTGTTTTCTTCTTTCTTCATATGTTTTTGTGTTTTTCGAACTTCTGATATTGGTTTCCTTTTGCAGATTATCGCTGCTCGTAGCCGGCATAAATCCCGTTTCCTCCGTGAGCAAAAGGTGGAGTGGGACCGCCTTAGCGAAGAGGCCCGGCTATGAGCAGATATGGCCGCGCAGCTTGCTGCCGCCCAGGAGCGGGAGGCCGAGGCAAGTCGGGATGCGGAGGAGATTCATGGGATGTTCGAGGACCTGAAGGCGAGGTCGAAGCTTGAAGAGGAAGAAGCCGCCAGAATTCTGAAGGAGCGGGACGAGCTGCTCGAGAAGGATGCTCAGACCAGTAAGCGGGCTGTCGAGGCCCAGAACGAGCTGGAGACGGAGCGGAACCTCAGGTGGAAGGCCGAGAGCGAGGCCGTGGCCCTTTAGAAGAAGGTGGACGAGGACGCTATGCTGATCGATCGTCTGCGCAGGGAGCGGGACGAGGCACGTCAGTCCGAGGAGAGATTTCGCTCAGAGGGCAGCGCGGCTCGCGAGGAGCGCGACCGGGTCATCAGGGAGCGCGACGAGGCGCACCGGGTGGTGGACTCCATTCGTGTGGATCTCAAAACCGCGATGACCCGGAAGCAGGCTACCGAGAATGTCTCCGCCGGACTAAAAAGGGAGCTCACCAAGGTGCGAGGGGTGCTTCAGGCTGAAAGCGACGGGCATGACCTTCTGCAGATCGCCGTTGGGGAAGACCTTGATGCCCTGCAGGTGGTGGAGCCGGTGGAGACCAGCCCGCTCGCGTCCCGTGTTGCGGGTATCACGGCACGAGTGAGCCAACTTGAGGAAAATGATTTTTGCGCCGGGATCACCCAAGCCTTTACCGTCGCCCATTCTCATTATGATAAGGAGATTAACCTGAAGGTGATGAGCCAAGGCTTCGCGCCTATTTATGAAGATCCTGAGCTGGACGAGATGGAGAAGGCGGTGGCACCTTTTGCGCGGGACCTGGCGGACAGATTGAAAGAGATGGCTCTTCCTCCGCGGAAGTAGTTAGTTAAATAAATTTGATGAGTAGTTATATGTAATATGCGAACTTAATGTCGGTACTGTCGTGTTCGGAAACAGTTTTATGATTTTGCTTCATGATTTCGTTTTGTTTGATCTTACCTTCTTTCCTTTTGGCAAAAAAGAGACTTATTTCGGTAAGAGAGAGGAGGTATTCGTACCTTTACCAGCCCCAGAGTGAGATCTAACCCCTTGTTTTTGTGGGGGTCGGATGTTACTGGAGACGGGATGGCTCATTTTGTGGTGTTCGTTCCGCCCATCTTTCTTCACGTTTGGAGGGATTGGGGCGGTGTTATTTGCCTCGGTGGCTCGAATGACGTGTCCGATGAGCTTACTAACGGGGGTGTTCGGACGAAAAAACCTGGTCCGGCTGCTTTGCGGCAAAGCCCTCGGGCGGGGTTTCGTTACCCTTTGGCCTGCCTTCCAACAGATTCCCCCTCTGACGGGGATCCTATGGGCTCGGCAGGGGGTTTGGGTCAAACTTTTTAGAAGGTTGAGATGACCCTGTCCACCTTAATGCGGGATGGGCGAAGGCCGTTTGAGGCTCATCTACCTTTTCTCCCCTGGCTCTTGTTTGACGCGAGGCGGCCTCGAGCCCTTCGCGGGCCGGCCTACGAACCTCGGTCTCTCGATGTTGGATCGAGCGGCTTGAGTCCCCGAGCCCTGTTGGGGTCTGATAGGGGTCGGCCATGTTTCGTGCGTTACCCCATCCTCGGTTTTCGCAACCTGAGGGGTTGAGTTGACGACACTTGCCTCGACGGCTCGAGTGTCGCGCTCAATGAGCTCGCTAACGGGTATGTTCGTGTGAAATCTGGGTCCATCATTTGCTGATGGGGTCGGTAGAGCCTGCTGGTGGCATTTCACTTTTTTCCAACCCGCCTCCCGGCAGATGCCTGAGCCGTTTCGATGGGCTCAGGGGGCCCGTTGGCCTCTCCTCGGTGGAGATTCTGTGGGTTTGGCTCGGGGTTAGATTCGAACGAGAAAAGGTCGAGACGCCCCTGTCTGCTTCTGAGCGGGGTCGGGCAGGGCCGCTGGGGCTCGTCTCAGTTATTTCTCCCTGGCTCTGTTTGACGCGAGGCGGCCTCGAGCCCTTCGCGGGCTGGCCTTCGAACCTCGGTCGTTCATTGCTCATATAGGACGAAGTGACTGCCACTTCATGACGCGACATGAAGTGTTGCGATGCAGCGTTTGCATGAGTTTAATATCTGATAAATTTCAAACGAAAATAGGGTTCGTTAATGTTACCTTGGTGGTGTGAGCGACGGGAAGCTCCTATCAGATGTGTCTGCGCGGTTTCGAGTCCGTTGTTTACGACGGGGTTGGCGTGACCTGCATGAGCATCGCAATTTTTGTTTCTGTCTCTCGGTGGCGATTCGAGCCGCCCGATTGACCTAGTCGTCCTGACAGACTCTCTGCGAAGGAGGCTCTGTAGGGGAACCCCTCCAAACCCCTCTCGGGAAGGTGAGAGCCGAGGCTAGTGGTGCGGGGAACTATGAGTTCGATTTATGCTGGTGAACAAAAAAAACACCGTAGCCATCGAGGCATGGGGTCTGATGGTTCGGTGAAGAAATTATTGCTTAAAGTAAGTAAGCAGAGGTACTTATCTTACCTAGGCCGTCCGATCGGCCCATGAGGCCTGCTGGGCTCCCTCTGGACGGAGGTTTCGTTGTTGGGTCGTCTCACGGTCCTGCCTGGGGGAACGGAGAGTCGCTTGCGTGGGTGAGCCCCGGTCCTCGCGCCCAGTGGGTGGTGGTGGGCCATGCCCGTTTGGTCAGGCGGCATCTCATTAATTGCGCGGCGTCCCGTCGGTCCAGGTGCGTCCCATCGGGTTCCTGTCAGCATTGATTTGCCACCTGTATGGAATAGGCGGGAAGGCAGAGAGTTTTTCGGTCCGCCTTTCGCCTTTCCTTATCAGTTGGTCCTCTTCCTTAAATAGGGAGAGGGAGGGGGGTTCTCGTACGCTTCTCATTCTGCCCCTGAGCCGCTACCTTTTCTCCCTTTTCTTCTCCACCGAATACGCTCGTGCGTCGCGGCGGATCCTGGGTGAGAGAGGGGGTAATGCTAGAGGGAGATACTCACAGTTTCGTCGGTGAGTCAGGAGCATGATGTTGAGCTAGAGGTCATCCAACGTAGATGAGATGGTGCGGGCTGCCTTCGCCGAGGAGGGGTTGCCGCTGCCACCGAAGGAGGGGGAGCACCGGAGGGTGTCAAGCGTTGTTGACCTTGCCGTGGTTCGTTGCGGCCTTTCTCCGGCGGGGGGCGCCCCTCGTTCGGGCGCCGTTGTCGGTGTTGTGGCTGATGACGATGGCGTAGTCCCCGGGTGCCTCGGTGGAGGGACACCACAGTCACCGGTCGTGATGCTCGACGTTGCAGACGACGGCGTCTTCGAGGATCCTGCGGCGCGGTAGGACGTCACTGATGGAGAGCATGGCGCGGCGGCCGCAGTAGACATACTGGCCCGTGTACACGCCCTCGATGGCGACGAAGAGCTCCTTCTGGTGCTTGTGCCTGATGAGATTGGCATGGAGACCGTGGTAGTAGTCATAGTCGGTCTAAGCAGAGATTGTAATCGAATAAGTTTGTGGGGGAGTCCCTGAGCGGCTAGCTTTTGGTTTTGGGAGCTCATTTAGCCATTTTCGTGATGAAATTACTTTGTAAGTGGTGAATTTGTGCAAAGAATGAACAAATTTTTCATCTTTTGTTGTGGCAAACAATTCCTCTTTGGAGGAGGTTTCGGTGTCCTTCGATCCTTCCCATGGTTTCGCAAAAAGACTAGGGGCACAGGTGATTTAGTCCTGATTTACGCTGGTGAGCAAAGAGATTGTAACCGCCGGGGTGTGGCTCTCGGCGCGGTCCTACAAGTTATACTCAGGACGTATTTTTTGCAATCCTAATTTTTAGAACTTGTTCATGGGATGAATCAAAAAACTCAGAAAAAGTTTGCAAATGTAATATGGAATGTGTTTATAGCATAACGTACTTGTACCAGTTTGTATCAGCCCCCGAGTGAGGTCGGACCCTTTGTGCTTTGGGGTTGGACGTCACTTAAAGTTCGGGATTTTGTAAAGACGTAAGACTGATATGGAAAAGTATGCGTTTATTTAGGGGTAAAAGCGGCGTAGCTGTTCAATGTTCGAGCGTTGGTGAAGACCTTGCCGTCGATGGTTTTCGACTTGTAGGCGCTGGGCGGAGTGTTTCGCATGATGACGTCACGGCCCTTCCTGTGGTGGGGAGAGCTTGTGGCGATCCTTGTTGCTCTGTACGAGGCGGAGGACAAGGTCCCCGACGTTGAAGGCTCGGTCCCGTACTCGTCGTCCGTGGTAACGTTACAACTTCTTTGGTACTTGGCGAATGGAGGAGGCGATGGCGGCTTGTCCGCTGGTCCATGGCGTCTTGGTAGGATGCCTCGGCTCCTTCTTCGTTGTATGCTTTGACCCTTGGTGCTCCATAGTCAAGGTCCATCGGGAGGACGGCCTCGGCACCGTAGACCATAAAAAAGGGCGTGTAGCCGGTGGCCCGGCCGGGAGTTGTTCTCAGGCTCCAGAGCACAGCGGGGAGTTTGGTGACCCATCGTGCGCCGAATTTGTTCAACCGGTTGAAGATCCTAGGTTTGAGGCCCTGTAGGAGCATGCCGTTAGCTCGCTCGACCTGAACGTTCATCCGGGGGTGTGCGACGGCTGCCCAATCGATCCAGATGTGTTGCTCATCGCAGAATCGAATGAATTTCCTGCTGGTGAATTGCGTGCCATTGTCCGTGATGATGGAGTTTGGTATTACAAAACGATGGATGATGTCAAGGAAGAACAGCACGGCTTGCTCGGATTTGATCGTAGAGATCGGCCGAGCTTCGATCCATTTGGTGAACTTGTCTATGGTGACAAGTAGGTGGGTGAAGCCCCCGGGTGCCTTTTTAAGAGGTCCAACTAGATCGAGCCCCCAGACCGCGAAGGGCCATGTGATGGGGATCATATGGAGTGCCTGGGCTGGGAGGTGAGTCTGCCGAGCGTAGTACTGGCACCCTTCCCAGGTGCGTATGATTTGCTCGGCGTCGGCTACTGCAGTGGGCCAGTAGAAGCCCTATCGGAATGCGTTTCCAACCAGAGTTCTTGGTGCGGCGTGGTGACCGCAGACCCCGCCGTGGATGTCGCTCAACAGAAGCTTGCCCTGTTCGGCGGGAATGCATTGCTGCAAGATCCTGGTGTGGCCTTGTTTGTAGAGTTCGCCTCCTACAAGAACGAAGGACTTGGCACGGCGTGCGAGCCATCGGCCTTCCGTCTTATCGGCTAGTAAAGTGTCGTGGAGAAGATAGTCAAGGTAGAGCGTTCTCCAGTCGTTCGGAGGGTCGGGCGTTGTGCCTTCTTCAAGCTCCATGACCTCAGGGTCAGGCGGAGCTGCTGGTTGGTCAGCCCCCGGGGTAGGATCGGATGGGCCATCGTCGGCCCGCCCGACCCTTCGTAGCGTACCGAGGGTTTGTGCTGGTCGCTGGCGAAAACTCCCGTGGGGACCGGCTCTCAGCCAGATGCCACTTTCGCAAGCGTGTCGGCTGCCTCGTTGAGGCGTCTAGGGATGTGATTGAGTTCCAAGCCATCGAACTTGTCCTCCAGTCGTCGGACCTCTTGGCAGTACGCGGCCATCTTGGCGTCATGGCAGCTTGATTCCTTCATGACTTGATTGACGATCAACTGGGAGTTGCCCCGAACATCGAGGCGTCGGATGCCCAACTCGATGGCGATTCGTAGGCCATTGACGAGAGCTTCATACTCAGCAACATTATTCGACGAGGGGAAATGGAGACGGACCATATACCTCATTCAGACCCCGAGGGGTGATACGAAGACCAGCCCTGCGCCGGCGCCTTTCTTCATTAGTGACCCGTCGAAGTACATTGTCCAGTACTCCTGATCGATGATCGCTAGTGGCGTTTGGATCTCGGTCCATTCTTCGATGAAGTCAGCCAATACTTGGGATTTGATCGCCGTTCGTGGGGCATATGTTATGCCTTGATCCATCAGCTCGAGTGCCCACTTCGCGGTTCTTCCTGTGGTGTCTTGGCTCCGGACGACTTCACCGAGGGGAAATGATGTTACGACTGTCACGGGGTGTGACTCGAAGTAGTGACGTAGTTTTCTCTTGGTGATGAGGATGGCGTACAAGAGTTTCTGGATCTAGGAGTAGCGGGTTTTGGAGTCAGATAGTACTTCGCTGATAAAATACACGGGTCGCTGTACCTTGAGTGCGTGCCCCTCTTCTTCCCGCTCTACTACCAGGGCGGTACTAACCACCTGTGTGGTGGCCGCTACGTATAGCAGGAGTGCCTCTCTGTTGCTTGGGGGGACGAGGATCGAGGCCTTTGTTAGAAGCAGCTTGACCATGTCAAGTGCCTCCTGGGCCTCGGGCGTCCACTTGAAGCGGTCTGCTTTTTTCAAAAGGCGGTAAAGGGGGAGACCTCGTTCGCCGAGGCGTGAGATGAATCGGCTAAGGGAGGCAAGGCACCCGGTGATCCGCTGTACCCCCTTTATGTTCTGGATTGGGCCCATGCTCATGATGGCCGAAATCTTGTCCGGGTTGGCCTCGATGCCGCGCTCGGAGACGATGAAGCCGAGCAGCATGCCCCTCGGGACCCCGAAAATGCATTTCTCGGGGTTGAGCTTGATACCGTTTGCTCGGAGTTTCGTAAAGATTTGCTCGAGATCAGCAACGAGGTGGTCAGCCCGCTTGGACTTCACCATGATGTCATCGACGTAGGCCTCAACGGTTCGCCCGATGATTTCTCCGAAGCATCTGAGCATACATCACTGGTACGTTGCCCCAGCGTTTTTCAAGCCAAACGGCATTGAAACGTAGCAGAACGGCCTGAAGGGAGTGATGAAAGAGGTCACGAGTTGGTCGGATTCCTTCATCGCAATTTGATGGTAGCCGGAGTACGCATCAAGGAAGCAGAGGGTTTTGCACCCCGCGGTGGAATCGATTATTTGATCTATGCGTGGCAAAGGAAATGGATCCATCGGGCACGCTTTGTTGAGACCGGTGTAATCAACACACATCCTCCATTTTCCGTTTTTCTTTCGAACAAGGATGGAGTTTGCCAGCCACTCCGGGTGGTGTACCTCCTTGACAAATCTGGCGGTCAATAGTTTGGCTATCTCTTCGCCGATGGCCCTGCGCTTTTCCTCGTCGAAGCGGCGTAGGCGTTGTTTCACCGGTTTAGAGCCTAGATGGATTTTTAGGGTGTGCTCGGCGACCTCCCTTGGAATGCCTGGTATATCCGAGGGTTTCCACGCAAAGATGTCTCTGTTGTCGCGGAGGAAGTCGACGAGCGCGCTTTCCTATTCGGGGGAGAGCGTGGTGCCGATGCGCACCGTTTTTCCTTTGGAGCTGCCGGGGTCTATGATGACCTCTTTGGAGCCCTCTGCTGATTTGAACGACCCGGTTACTTTCTCGGCGTCGGGCGCTTCTTCGGTGACCTTTTCCCTGAGGGCGGCGAGTTCCCCGGAGGCGACGATTGCTATTGCATGGCCGCAGCATTCGACCTCACATTCGTAGGCCTGCTAGAAGGAGGTGCCGACGGTGATAATCCCGTGGGGTCCTGGCAGCTTCAGTTTGAGGTACGTATAGTTGGGAACGGCCATGAACTTCGCATAGCATGGTCGTCCTAAGATGGCATGGAAAGTTCTGGGGAACCCTACCACGTCAAAGGTGAGGATTTCAGTCCTATAATTAGACCGATCCCCAAAAGTGACAGACAGATCGATCTGCCCGAGTGGTATGGCCTGTTTGCTAGGTACGACGCCATGGAAAGGCGCTCGGATGGGGCGGAGGTTCGTCCGGTCGACATCCATCTCGTCGAGTGTTTTGGCGTACATGATGTTGAGGCCGCTGCCCCCGTCCATCAGTACCTTTGTGAGTCGCATTGGACCGATGATCGGGTCGACAACAAGCGGGTACCTTCTCGGATGTGGGACGATATCCGGATGGTCGGTCCGGTCGAAGGTTATGGCGGATTCCGACCACCGGAGGAAGGCCGGCGTGGCCGGTCTGGCTGTGTAGACCTCGCGGCGCGTGACCTTCTGACGCCATTTGGAGTCACAGGTCGTTGACCCTCCGAAGATCATAAGGGCGCCATTCGGCGTTGGGAAGGTTTCGTCCTTCTCCTCCTCATCGTCTGCGGCGGGGGCAGGCGCCTTCCCCTGCTCCCCTTTGTTGGTGCCCCTGAGTAAGAACTTGCGCATAAGACCGCAGTCTTTGAGCAGGTGTTTCACAGGGAAGGCGTGGTTTGGACACAACCCCTCGAGCATCTTTTCGAGATGGTTCGGAGTGCCCTCCGTGGGCTTCCGACTACCCTTGTGGTCGGCAGTGGCAGTGAGCGAATCGTCGTGCCGTTGCTTCTTATTCTTCTTTTTGGCGAAACGGTTGGAGGCGCCTTTGCCGGCGTCCTCGTCCTGCTTGGCCTTGCCGTCGAGGTGATCGAAGATTGCTCCGACTGCCTCCTCTCCTGAGGCGTGACTGGTCGCGATGTCCAGGAGTTCCTTGGTCATTCGCGGGCTCCTGCATCCCAGTTTGTGAACTAAAGACTCACAGGTCGTCCCCGATAGGAAGGCTCATATCACGTCGGCGTCGGCGACGTTGGGAAGCTCGTTGCACTACCGCGAGAAGCGCTGGATGTACTCACGGAGAGTCTCACCGGCCTTCTGACGGCAGTTCTTAAGGTCCCATGGGTTCCCGGGGTGTTTGTATGTGCCCTGGAAATTTCCCACAAAGATTTCCCTCAAATCCGCCCAACTGTGTATGGTGTTGGACGGTAGGTGCTCCAACCATGCTCGTGCCAAATCGGCCAAGAACAGTGGGAGGTTGCGAATAATGAAGTGGTCATCATTTGCGCCACCGGCTTGACAGGCAAGCCGATAGTCTTCGAGCCAGAGCCCGGGGTTAGTTTCACCGGAATATTTAGGAACATTGATGGGCGGTCGATACCTTGATGGGAAAGCGGCGTTGAGGATGTGTCGGCCGAAGGCTTGAGGTCCTGAGAGGCCGGGGCTCGGATTCTGGTCCTCGCCGCTGTTGTAGCGTCTGCCGTGCCGAGGGTGGTAGCCATGTCTGGCTCCTTCTCTTGAGTCGTTGTAGGCGCGTCTGCGGGCGTCGATGGTGCTGTGCGCATCGCAGTTGTGGTCGAGGCGTTCATGCACCGGGACTGTAGCGTCTCGCCTGCCGTCTGGTGGCGTTTGGTGAACTGACGCATCTTTGGCGGGACGCACCGAGGGCGTGCGCTGGCTGGTGTCGAGCTCGCGTCGCTGAGACAATGAGCTCTCTGCCTGCTGTGCCGCCGCACGTTCGAGCAATGTGCGGATTTCTCGGCAGGCCCGGCGATCCTCGGACGTCGCGGCCTCTGGGAGACCGTGAAGTAAGGCCGTTGCGGCGGCGATGTTTTGGCTCGCCCAAGTGAAGTGTGGGAGAGCCCCGTCGTCGGTGAGGATCCTTTGGTGTACAGCCTGGGCCGTGGTGCGTGCGCGCCCACCATCTCCGTGGCGTCTGATCTCCTTATTGACTTTCTCGTATTCCCGGGCAAGCTGTTGCCCGGCTTCAGCGATCTCCTCCCTTTGGGCTCTTAGCTGCTCCACCCCTACGTGGGGCGGGGCGGCTGCTCCTCTTTGGGTTGCCCCAGCAGGGTCGAATGCGGGGGTAGTCTCCTCCCTGGAGACGCTTTCGACGTGTCCCTCGGGGGTTTGCGTCACAAAGCATTCCCGAGAAGGACGATGGCTCCCCCTGCTGGAGTCGGAGCTAGAGGATGACTCTGGCTCTTCGGCGAGGAGTTTGTGGAGAGACTCCGTGTCGTGTTCAATCACCCCCATGAACTCGTTGTCCATGGGCGTTAGAACCATGCATAGTGCCAGAAGATGGCTCGCGGTCGCCATGGTGTTGCGGAGACCGAACGGAAGCGCCGTCGGGGCGCTCCGTACGTGTCGTTCTGGAGAGATGTGTCTCTCTCCCGAAGGTCGTGCCATGCTATCGCCGTTGGTAATGGCGAGGCGATGCTGCTTCTCCCTGGACTCCCATGGTCCATTGGAGACGTCGAGCTGACGCCCAAGCCTCTCATGGTAAAGGCCGTTGGAGGGAAGAGATTGGATGGCGGCGTGCAACCATGACAACTATCCTCCCCCTGCAACGATGAAATCCAAGCTCTCGAAACACACGTGTGCGCCTAGGACCCAGCTAATGTCATGGTTAGCCATCCGCGGCCTGGTTTGGAACGCGCAAAGGCCCCTACCTGGCGCGCCAACTGTCGGTGTTTCAAACAAACACCGGCGAGTAAATTTGTAATTGATGCGCGTTAGGCCCGGATGGTGCGCTAAAGGACACAAGGGTTATACTGGTTCGAGCTGAATGTCCCTACGTCCAGTCTGTTGCTGCTTGTGTTATTAGCACCGAATGAGGTTCATAGTAGGGGGTACAAACGGTTGGGAGAGGGAGAGACCCCAAGTCCCTAATGGAGTGATTGGAAGGACGCCAAGAGCTCTGTTGGCGCTCGGCCGTGTGGTGCGTGTGTGTGTGTGTGCTAACCTGTTCAGAATCGGTTTATCGATCCCTTAGTGGGGAGCCCTGTCTCCCCTTTTATAGATCAAGGGGGAGCAGGGTTTTTTACAGACGGGGAAGAAGAAAACACTAAGAGCATAGAAGGTCCTTCGAGGAACCCGGTCCTTCCTTCTTCCCCACGCCTGGTCTGCCCATCATGGCAGATCGTGTCAGGATTGAGGCGATTGTAGACCATCGTGGGCCACGCCACGGCCACTGTTTAGCAAGTGGGTACGTCCCATCCCGCCCCTGTGGGCGGCGTGTCGGACAGGATTTGCCGAGCCCCGACCCCGTGGGGGTCGGGAGGCACGGTGACTGTTGGTTTGCCCTTGGAACGTAGTGGTTGTCGTATGTCTACGTCGGGTTCTTCGTCTGGAGGCTGAAGGCGGCGCCTACAACACTGTTCAGGCTCTTCCACGCCCGGAGGGGTCCAAGCGCTCGCCTGGTCACATCCTGACGGTACTTCCCTGTAGGGGTGCAGGGCATGGCGTCTAACGCTGCGGTTGACCCAAACGTCTTGTCTTACCCTACAATCGTCATCATGAGGGTACAGGGCGCGGTTCGTCAGGTGAGACTGGGCCAGCCTCTGGCTATCGGGCGAGGCGAGATTCATCATTGGTCGTTCGGATGAGGTAAAAACCTAGTTTTTACCCGCCGGGCAAAGCGGAGTTGTCCCCCGGCCGTCGAATGGGGCCGAGCCCAGCCCTCGGGGGTCGAGCGAGGCGGTGCGCATCCCCTGGGGGTCGGGTGGAGCCGAACCCAACCGTTGGGCGAGGCGGAGTCGCCCTCCAACCGTCGGGCGAGGCGGAGTAGTCCCCCGGTGGGTCGGGTGAAGTCGAGCCCAGCCGTCGGGCAAGGCGGAGTCATCCTCCAGCCGTCGGGCGAGGCGGAGTCTCCCTTCAGCCGTCGAGCAAGGTAGAGCGGGTCCCAAGGGCACATGGGCGCTCGGGCGAGGCGGAACAAGACTTCCACTTGGTTGGGCAAGAGATGTAACCGCGCTTTCGGGAGTCCTTACCGTTCGATGGTTCATTGATTCCTCCTCTTTGGGGTACCCCGGTATTAGGTCCCCGACACCATCTTAAACATAGCTCTAATTCTAATCATATAACTTGTATGATCATTAACTGTTCTTTGCATGGCTATATTAGAACATGCCGACTCCATGTAGGAATATTCTTTTATTCTTTGTTTTCCTTTTATCCTTGAGGTTGGTGCAGATGTGTGTCCACTATCCTTGATATACCATTTTTACCCCTATCATGAACTATTGGTTTACTTATGCAAGTATGTTATCTTGATCATGCTCATGCTAGACTCTTAATACCTTGCCCTCCTTTGGGAAAATATAAATAACGATACCCTGAATACTTCTAGGTGAAATGCTACAATGATAGATCTGTGCACTTGCAGATATTTTCTGTAATCGTTAAGAACTATCATAGTTGGTGTTTCTTGGCGGGGTTGCTAAGATTAACTCAATCGTAGCAATTGTCGACAGAATATCATCGGCAATCCTCCGAGGGGTATCCCACAAAGGTAGATTAATCGGTAGAGATGCGTGTAATCGAGAATAGGAAAGCAATAGAGACACACGAGTTAGACAGGTTCAGGCCGTCAGTATGACGTAATACCCTACTCCTGTGGTTTGTTGGATTGTATTGGCTATCGTATGATATTACATGAGTTTGGAGGGGGTCCCTGCCTGCCTTATATAGTTTGGGGGGAAGGGTTACAAATCGGTTAGATCTAGGAGATAACTGAAAAGTAATAACAGATTATAGGAATCATGGGATCATACATATCCTAACAGATCTCATAGTATCTTCAAGATATCTTCCCAGTGTCTTGCGGGAGGCACCGAGCAGCATTGTACCCTACAAGGCTTCGTCTTGTGGGCTAGGCCCCCCTAGGGGCACAGCCCATGTGGTCTACCATGGGTATCTGGGGTCATGCCCCCCACAGCTAGTCCCCGAGCGCCTTGTGTCTGTTGTGCAATGCTGTGTTGAGCTTGTCTGAGCAGGTGCGAACAAAGTCGAGTAGTCAAACTCATGGCCCAACCACCGTGATGAATTGCCGAGCAGTTGTGAACCATTACTGAGCAGCGTGAACCATCGCCAAGCAGCATGAACCATCGCCGAGCAGTGTGACCCATCGTAGAGCAGTGTGAACCATTGCCGAGCAGTGTGACCCAAGTACGCCTTGCCATAAGGATGTAAGGAGCTCAAGTTCAGAATTGAAAATTTCTTCGTAGTGGACCAAGTGTGCCCACTTAGAGTCCGACCATGAGAAAGGGAGATAATCTTCTTCAGCTTCAAGAGGCATGGAGTCTTCCAGATTAAAGCAAAAACACACTCACCGTGAGGTGAAGTGTGCCCACTTAGTCCCCGAGCCTGACAGTAGGTGACGCAGTCACGTGGTGCCAGTGTCCATAGTAGGAGAAAAGTAGAAGACCAGCCAAGCAGGCAACCAGTCCCTGGGCGTAGCCTCGAGATGAGAAAAGCACATTCACCGCAAGGTGAAGTGTGCCCACTTAGTCCCCGAGCCTGACAGTAGGTGACATGGTCATGTGGTGCTAGGGTCAAAAATAGCAGTCAATAGAAGAAAGTCCCCAATGCGGTGAGGAATCGAGACGTAGTGCTGACGCAGTCCCCGAGCCACAAGAGGAAATCTTAGAGAGAACAAATCACGGAGAAAACACCAGAGTAACACTTGACGGAGACGGGGATCCCGATCTTCCGTCAGGTAGAGGTAACTACCACTGTGGCGGAGAATGACACACTGATCCAGCTTCAGATCGAAAGATCGAACCCTGCAATCTTAGCACCACAGCTCCTCTAGTTATCAACCGAGTCACGGACCAGGTTGACCTCACCAAGAAGGCTAATCCCTACCTATGCAACAAAGAACAAAAGCAAGAACAAGAAAGACGCAACCAATTTGCAGATGAATGATTAATCTCACAAAGTTGGGGTCTCACAAACCGATGAATGGCGAAACTGTTCTTGACAGAATAATCTAAGCAAAACCCGAACCGTAATGGAGGAGCGGCGACTGTTTATGAAGACTCTAGGGTCGTGCAAGACCCCTGGACGCGCCCCTAATGGGCCCAAACACGATACATGGTCCAACGGACCAAAAGACGGTGTCGCAGCACCCTGGCAGATTTTGGATGCTGAATTGTGACCACGATGCCCATTGATTCTGAACAAATTTTGATGTGAGACCACTTGGATTGGCTTCCTTATCAAATTATCTTTCCATCCATATATGGATCGTCGAAAACGGAGTCCGGATGTGTCCTGGGTGACCAGTTTAAGGCAGACTAGTCCTGGAGGCCGAGGCAGACTCGAAATCATGTTGGATCGGGCCTCTGGTTTCTGTTGGACGTCCTTGCTGGTCATCATCGCCTCCACCACGTCCTCTAAGTCCCTCATGACCCTCTCCAATATTCCTAAACAAAATAACATCATTAGGTAGTAGTCTATTCTCAAAAGTATGAAAAGGATCGCTTCAGAACGAGCTCACCTCTAAATTGAGTTGACGCATTCGAGCCCGGGTCAGTGGACCTTGCATGACGGTTGGAGGATCAGCTGGTACATCCGAAGGAGTGATGTCCTCATCATCCTCCCCCTCTTGAATCTGAGTCGTCCTCGACTCAAGCTCATCTTCTTCTCCCAAATAAGGCTTCAAATTTGCAATGTTAAAGGTGGGACTAACCCCGAACTCGGGTGGCAACTCAAGTTTGTAGGCATTATCATTTATTTTCTCAATTATATTATAAGGACCAGCTGCTCTTGGCATTAATTTAGACTTATGCAGCTCAGGAAATTTATCTTTTCTCAAATGTAACCAAACCAAATCACTCGGTTCAAGTTTAATCTCTTTTCTACCTTTACTACCAGCAATTCTATACTTTTCATTCATTCTTTCAATATTTGCTTTAGTTGTTTCGTGCAACTTACGAATAAAATCAGCACGCTCTCTAGCATCACTATGTATTCTCTCAGTGGTAGGTAAAGGCAAAAGATCAATAGGAGCACGGGGATTAAAACCATACACTACCTGAAAAGGACTTACCTTGGTGGTGGAATGTTCCGCCCTATTATATGCAAACTCCACATGCGGAAAACACTCTTCCCACATCTTCAAATTGCGCTTCAAAATTGCTCTCAACATGGTGGACAATGTTTGATTCACAACCTCGGTTTGCCCATCAGTTTGGGGATGACATGTTGTAGAAAACAGCAGCTTGGTCCCCAATTTATTCCACAGCGTGCGCCAAAAATGACTCAAGAATTTTGCATCACGATCTGAAACAATAGTAGAAGGCATACCATGCAAGCGAACGATTTCTTGAAAGAAAAGGTCAGCAATATGAATAGCATCATCGCTCTTATGACAAGGAATAAAATGTGCCATCTTAGAAAAATGATCAACCACCACAAAAATACTATCTCTCCCCCTCTTAGTCCTTGGCAAACCCAACACAAAATCCATAGATATATCAGCCCAAGGAGTAGAAGGAACAGGAAGAGGCATATACAAACCATGTGGGTTCAACCGTGACTTAGCTTTTTGATATGTGGCACACCGAGCCATGTACTGCTCTATATCTCGCCTCATCCTTGGCAAAAAGAAGTGTGTGGACAACACCTCCTCTGTCTTCCTGGCACCAAAATGTCCCATCAATCTGCCTCCATGTGCCTCCTGCAACAACAAAAGACGAACGGAACCAACTGGAATGCATAGGTGGTTAGCTCTAAACAAAAACCCATCATTAATCATAAACTTATTCCATGTATGTCCCTCTCTACAATTAAGTAACACATCCTTAAAATCAGGATCAAGTGCATATTGTTCTTTTATTGATTGAAGACCAAAAATCCGACAATCAAGTTGGGACAGCAATGTATATCTTCTAGACAAAGCATCAGCAATCACATTATCCTTCCCTTTCTTGTGTTTGATAATATAAGGAAAAGATTCAATAAATTCAACCCATTTAGCATGCCTACGATTCAGATTATTTTGAGAGTGAAGATACTTAAGCGATCCAAGATCAAAATGAAAAACAAATTCTTTAGGCCACAAATAATGACGCCATGTTTCTAAAGAACGAACAAGTGCATACAATTCCTTATCATACGTGGAATAATTAAGAACAGGACCATGCAATTTTTCACTAAACTAAGCAATGGGTTTACCATCTTGCATCAAAACACCTCCAATGCCAACTCCACTAGCATCACATTCTAGCTCAAAAGTCTTACCAAAGTTTGGAAGTTGTAGCAATGGTGCGTATGTAAGCTTGTCCTTCAAAGTGTCAAAGGACTCCTCATGTGCCTTTCCCCAATGGAACACCACTCCTTTCTTCGTCAACTCATGCAACGGGACAGCAATGGTGCTGAAATCTTTGACGAAGCAGCGGTAGAATCCTGCAAGACCAAGAAAACTCCTCACCTGTGTGACGGTTTGGGGAACCGGCCAGCTCTTTATGGCTTCAATTTTCATCTCGTCCACCTCAATTCGCTGTGGAGTTACAACATAGCCAAGAAAAGAAACTCGATCCGTGCAAAAGATGCACTTCTCAAGGTTACCAAATAAATGTGCATCACGTAAAGCATTAAAAATAGCACGTAAGTGATCCATATGTTCATCAAAAGACTTGCTGTAAATCAATATATCATCAAAGTAAACTACCACAAAATGACCAATAAAAGCTCTCAAAACCTCATTCATTAAGCGCATGAAAGTGCTAGGTGCATTGGTCAAACCAAAAGGCATTACTAACCACTCATACAACCCGAATTTGGTTTTAAACGCAGTTTTCCATTCATCTCCAAATTTCATTCTAGTTTGGTGGTAGCCACTTCGCAAGTCAATCTTAGTGAAAATTATAGAACCACACAACTCATCAAGCATGTCATCTAGCCTAGGAATAGGATGACGATACCGAATAGTAATATTATTGATGGCTCTACAATCAACACACATATGCCAAGTTCCATCTTTCTTAGGAACCAAAAGTACAGGAATGGCACAAGGACTAAGGCTTTCACATACATACCCACGGTCCAAAAGGTCTTGGACTTGCCGCTAAATTTCCTTAGTCTCCTCGGGATTGGTTCGATAGGAAGCATGGTTGGGCAAGGTTGCTCCCGGAATCAAATCGATTTGATGCTCTATTCCTCTCATAGGTGTCAGCCCTGGGGGTATCTCAGCTGGAAAAATGTCCTCATACTCCTGCAAAAGGTTAGTGACAGCAGGAGGAACCGAGCTAACAATATTATCAAACGAAAACATAGCTCGTTTGCATACCAAAGCATAGCAAATATCATCATCAGAAATTTCAGCAAAGTCACATTTTGTTGCAAGTATAACACCACCCTTCAATTTAATCCCCTCGTCCTTAGAACTAGATGTAGACTTATCCTTTTTAGGTGGGAGAATGGAATTAACAGCTTGCTGATTTTTAGATTGAACATCTTTCAAACTAGCAGCTCGTTCTCTATCAGCTTGTACAATTTGAGCAGGGGTCAAAGGTACCAAAGTAATTTTCTTTCCTTTATGCACAAAAGTGTATTTATTACTTCTACCATGGTGTGTAGCATCATTATCATGTTCCCAAGGATGACCCAATAAAAGTGAACAAGCTTGCATAGGTACCACATCACAATCAACAGAATCAACATAAGAACCAATAGAAAATGATACTCTGCAAGTTTGTGTTACCTTTGCTTTACCTGAATCATTTAGCCACTGAATATGGTATGGACGTGGGTGTGGGCGTGTGGTCAAGCCAAGCTTCTTGACCAAATCAAAACTCACCAAATTATTGCAGCTACCTCCATCAATAATGACACGTGCTCGACGGTTATTGATGACGAAGAAAATCTGGAACAAGTTATGGCGTTGTAGCTTCTCAGGTTGCTGGACTTGTGAGCTGAGCACCCGCTATAAAATGATGCTCCTATAGGACGTCATGGCCTTGTCACCAAGGACTTCGCCATCCTCCTCATTTGTATCTTGGTCTTCTTCATCCTCAATGTCAGAGGTGCTGCTGTAACCATCTTCTGTAACAATGTATGCCCATTGACTTGGGTAGTCCTTCTGCACATGGCCAATGCCATGGCTGCGGTGGCCCTGAATGCCCGAAGTGCGTCCCGTCGATGCAACAAATGAGGCACTCTTGGTAGGCACCTGTAAAGAATTTTTACCTGAATCTAAAGGTCATGCGAGAGGTGCCTTAGGTGTAGCGGTAACTCCTAAGGCTGCTGGTCGCTTGCTCGCTGGTGGAGGTGGCCGAAAAGTGGTTGGCTTGGTCAGCCCCGAAGATGGTGCTGAGCGTGGCGTGTATGTGGTGCTGACCTTGGTCTTGCTCTACTGTTCACTCCCCTGCAATTCCTTTTCTGCAAGCATATCAAACTGAAACAACTGGTTGACAGTGTTAAATTCTTTATAATCAACAATGTCCTGAATCTCACGCCTCAAACGCAAATAAAAATGACAAATGGCATCTTCGTTCCCCTCCACAACACTACAACACATCAATCCCTTTTGGAGCTCACCATAGTAATCATGTACAGATTTATCTCCTTGTTCTAAACACATCAATTTCTTACGCAAGTCTCTATGATAAGAAGGAGGAACAAAACAATCATGTATAGCTACCTTAAGTTCTTCCAATGTACCAGGTAATGCATCTTGTGTAGCTAGCCCATTCCACCAAATAATAGCAAAATCCTTAAAAGCACTAGTAGCTTGTCGAACTCTATGATGCTCAGGCACAAGGTGAGTGCTAAACTTTTGTTCTACTGTCATCTCCCAATCAAGATATCCCTCAGCATCATAATGACCTAAAAAAGATGGTATTGTGAACTTAATCTTAGCATAAGGATCATAGGGCACACGCTGATTATTACCTTGATGGTGGTGGACACCACCCATACTTATCGTGTGGCGGCGAAGACGTCGTCGTAATCTTGCTTGTCGGAAGGCTGCTCGATCTATGTTCGCAGCAGCATCATGCAAAGTGTCTTCTGGCAAGAGACCATCGGTGTTGCTGCTAGAGACGTCATTGTTGTTGACCGCCACCAAGGTTTCCAACTCAGTAACCTTGTCGGTTAGCGTGGAAATTTGTTTGTCCAATCTCTCCATGCAGTTGCCAATGTTCAGTTCATTGAGTGTGTCAGTGACGGCCTTCCTGACGGCCTCATTCATCCTTTTTTGGGATCCTCTATAATAGCTTGTAGTTGCTCTTGGCTGACACACTCATTGAAACCCTTAGGATTGTTATCTCCAGTCTTATCACCTCCTGCCATTGTAAACACAAAAACAGGAACAAATGGTGAAAGTTATCCCTACCAAATGACTACGTGGTTGCAGTGATGTCACTTTTCACAGCAAGTGGAAGCATCTTACCAAGCTCTTACAAAGTTCTTACCAATGCAAGCAGTGGGCGGTACAACCGGTGGCTGGTTCGTGATACCTATGAGGCAGCGGTATCGAGATTGCAAGGCCCTTTTTCTGTACTAATCTAAATAGTTTGTGGAGCTTGGATGGCACACAAAGAATAATATGTATATCTAGCACACAAGCCAGTAAATGAAAGTAATGCTGAATTATAGTCCAAAGTACTTGTTCTCGTTGCTGGTCTAAAATGTTCCAAGTACCTGATGTGTGACAAAAGTATGGTAGATAGCAAGGTGACAAGTGTGTGAAAAACAAGTATGGTGGATGGAAACAGCAACACAAACAAGGAACCAGACAGCACACGCTAACACAGCTCACTTTGGTCTTCTCTATGTGCTCCTCTAGATATTGTTCCTCTTTTGCCCCTCTCTTTTTTCTAGTTTTTTGGGCTGTCGTTGTTTTTTTGGGAAATTTCGACTTTTTTTATTTTATTTTTTTGATATTTTTCCTTTACTTAGGACCACAAAAAAAGTAACCACAAAAATATGAGCTTAAACAAGTGAAAGACGTGGCCTGTGGAAAATTTAGAAAACTTGCTCAAAATCGACAAAAACCTTGTGACCGCGAAAAGAGGACCTTGTGACCACTTTTTGACCAATTTAAAATTTTCCAACCCTAGCAAAGCAAGGATGGACGGATCCGAAATTTTTTTCCGATCGATTTTGATATATGGAACGTCGAAATCGGAGTTCGTATACGAAAACTAGACCAATTTTAAGAATTGACTCCGAATTAGAGGACAAAACGGGAACAATGCACGTAAAACTGGTCACGACAGCAAGGATCTGATGGAAACGATGGGGGGGAAAACACACGAACTGGACTCTAACATGACCTAGCCAGCAACAAGACCTCGACCCGGACATAAACTCAACACGGCGGACTCTGAAACTGAAATATGCAAAGGCTATAGCGCGGAAGGTTCTAGGACATGAAATAAAAGTATGGCACTGGACTATGGGACGAATGCGAAACAATCAAAAGTAGGGGATAAATGTGAACCTGATGGTATACCTTAGCTCTGATTACCACTTGATGGAGACGGGGATCCCGATCTTCCGTCAGGTAGAGGTAACTATCGTTGTGGCGGAGAATGACACACCGATCCGGCTTCAGATCGAAAGATCAAACCCTGCAATCTTAGCACCACAGCTCCTCTGGTTATCAACCGAGTCATGGACTAGGTTGACCTCACCAAGAAGGCGCAATCCCTGTCTGCGCAACGAAGAACACAAGCAAGAACAAGAAAGAACGCAACCAATTTGCAGATGAATGATTAATCTCACAAAGTTGGGGTCTCACAAACCGATGAACGGCGAAACTATTCTTGACAGAATAATCTAAGCAAAACCCGAACCCTAATGGAGGAGCAGCGGCTGTTTATGAATACTCTAGGGTCAAGCAAGACCCCTGGACGCGCCCCTAATGGGCCCAAACACGATACATGGTCCAACGGACCAAAAGACGGTGTCGTAGCACCCTGGTAGATTCTAGATGCTGAATTGTCACCACGATTCCCGTTGATTCCGAATAGATTTTGACGTGATACCACTTGGGTTGGCTTCCTTATCAAATTAGCTTTCCATCCATATGTGTATCGTCGAAAACGGAGTCCGGATGTGTCCTGGGTGACCAGTTTAAGGAAGACTGGTCTTGGAGGCCGAGGCAGACTCGAAATCATGTTGGATCGGGCCTCTGGTTTCTGTTGGACGTCCTTGCTGGTCATCATCACCTCCACCACGTACTCTAAGTCCCTCATGACCCTCTCCAATGTTCCTAAGCAAAATAACATCATTAGGTAGTAGTCTGTTCTCAAAAGTATAAAAAGGATCGCTTAAGAACGAGCTCACCTCTAAATTGAGTTGACGCATTCGAGCCCGGGTCATTGGACCTTGCATGACGGTTGGAGGATCAGCTGGTACATCTGAAGGAGTGATGTCCTCATCATAGCGGCTGTACAGTAGTAATTACTGAGCCGTAACAGATGACGGAGATGTCGGTGATTATTCAGTGAACAGTAACAACTTGCGGCGATAAATGGGTGATATGGGCTGCAGTTACGCGAAGGCCCAGGTAGCGGCCCACCACGCCATTTCAAGAATTCAAAGAGGCACAAATTGCGGAGCAGTTTCCCAAAAGCCCTCGAATGCAAAGAGGTGGGGGGAGTGCTATATAACTGCGCCGCCGCACCCCACGCTCCCACGTTTGCCACTCTGCCACTTTGTCTCCCTCCTTAGCCATCACACTTCTAGATTCATACGCGCTTCCGCCGCCAATCCCGAATCAGATCTGAGAAATGGCACTGAAGAAGGGAGCTATGAAACCGAAGAAGGCGGCCGCCGTAGCCAGCCATGACGAGGAATGGGTGCCATCGAGGATGTGGGAGGTGGAGATCAATAGGATGGTGGAGGCGGGCATTCTTTCTGACCGAGTCACTGCCAGATGGCTGCCAGCCAGCGGTGAGCCCTTCCCAATGCCTCATACTGATGAAGTAGTGGTGTTTGAGGTCTGTGCAATCTCCACCCAAACACCATCTTGCACATCTTGATCTTTATCCACTTCTGCGAAGCATATCTAGGGGTTCTTCTGCACTTCAACCTCTTCAGACACCTGCTCTGGTTGAAGAAGAAGGGCGGTGGCATATATCTACAACTCTAGGATGAGATGGTGAACGAGTACATCACTATACCACTGGATACTTCGCTAAACGGGTGGAACGCTAGGTGGTCCTACATGAAGCAGAGCCATCCTACAATCCGCTATGACGTCGACCACATCCCGGAGAGCCAAAAGATCTGGTCAAAGAAGCCGAGCAGTGCTGACATGGAGCAGGTGAGGGAGCTCCTCAACCTGATAAAAGGCGTGGAGATTAACGACAGACTAGTGGCGGCGTGCTTCATAGTGCGCCGCATCCAGCCCAACAAGGAGAGGGCCCACCGGGGCTTTGACTTCAAGGGTGACAACGATGACACCCGGGAGAGCACGGGGAGGTTGTCGATGGATGACGTGCTAGAGCGAGCCGTAGAGCTATTTGCTCCAAATGCCTCATTCAGTGTGTCAAGGCAGACGAGGGCCTTCAACTGTACAAATCCACCTCCTCAGGTAACCATCCCAATTGTTTTGTTCGTGATGATTTTTATCCATTACCATTTCCGATCAGTGAACTGATTCACTTATGCAAAGATCCATTCGCAGGAAAGAGCGGTGTACTTCTCAGGCGTGCCGATGGACGATTGGCCATAGGTAGTAGACGCCCAGCCACCGGCTCGGCCTGAAGAAGATGCAGCCAGCACCTCGTCAGAGTTCGAAGGCGCAGACACTGGTCGGATGGAGAATACCCCCCCCCTAATGTCGAAGAAAGTTCAGGGGAAGAGGGTAGCGGCAGATGAGCCAGCCCAAAAAAAGAGGAAGATGGTGGGTGCTGTTCCCCACAAACCAGGTGGGATCTCGCCTGGTGGTGACCAGAACACCTGGACACAAAGCGCGGCAATGTTCAAGTGGTCGGATGACGACGGGGCTCTGGTAGCTCCTTCTTCGAGCACGGAGGTGCCTCAGCACAACACGCGTGCGTGGAGGAGCAATCGAAGGAAGGGGAAGGTGTCGCCGAGCAGCGGGCAAAGGGAGTCCTCGGCCAATAGGTGAGGGGAGTCCCTGAGCGACAGGCAGAGGAGAGGCCGATGGTGGAGACCACGAGATCTCCACCCCAGGGCACGCAAGTCGACCCTAGGGCCATGCCTGGGGGCTCTAGAAGGCAACACTGGTTCAAAAAAGTATACCGGCAAGCCGAAACGTAAGTATCCTTGTCTTGGATTTAATCTACTGTCGAATCCTTATCGTCGTGGTGATTGATGAGATAATCTGATGCAGAACGAGGCATACAGAGGAGTTGAATTCATCCGTCTAGACCGACGAGCAACTGAGGGCTGGTCTCGACATGGAGGCGACATCAGCATCTCCTGTCTTGGAGTCCCCGGTTGCTCAGCAGCCTACGGAGGAGTCAAACGCCCCTGCTGGTGGACTTGGCGGCAGCGAAAGGTTGGCGCCGAGGACGGACGGGTCGGTGGCAGTACCTGGGGAAACAGCAAAAGCCGCTGGGTCCTCAGGAGCAAAGGTTAGAGTATCCCACGCCGCGCTAGAGTCTAAAATAGAGAAGCCTATGGTGCCAGGGGAGTAGACGACGCTCCCTAAAGTGTCGGAGGGCATGGTCGGACATGTTGTCCAGCCACCGAGCCCCCCGGTGGTGCCTCCAGATGTGGAGGAGGATGAAGTGGAAGAGATTGAGCGTGAGGAATCATGACCTCAAGCTGTCTGAATCCTCCACAAGCGGGGCGACGAAGTGGTGGTCGTTGAGGAGGAGGACACCACCAGGGAGCTCAGGAGGTTGGAGTCTGCCCTTTCCGGAGTGATGAAGCAGATCAAGGTTAGTACTACGTGTGCAATGCTCATCTTTGACATGGGAGATCAGAGTTCTTCATAGTCTTGGTGCGTTTGTAGGGGATTGCTCAGACTACCGAGCAGCGGTGCCAGCTAATCAAGAGGATGGAGCTCGTCGCTGAAGAAAACAAAAAGCTGAAGGAGGCGATGAAACTCATGGAAAAAACATCCAGAAGGCCCAACGTGAGCGGGATCTTGCTGAATCCAATGCGCGGGATCTGGAATACCAGAAGGGCGTCCTATCCGAGTAGCTGGCAACCGCGTCCGAGCAGCTGCGGGGGAAGTCCGAGTAGCTAGAACATAGCTCTGAGCAAGTGACGAGTCTATCCGTGCAGCTGAAGTGGAAGTCCGAGCAGCTCAGGATCATCTCTGAGCAGAAAGCAGGTATGGCATATTGGCGAATGTGCTTTATATTGTTGTGATAGTCATATTGTTCCTAACAACCGTTGTGCTTGTAGAGCAAGATGTAGAGCTCGGCCAGCTACGCCAAACCATCGGGCAACTCCGAGAGGAGAAGGCGAAGGAATCAGGGAGAGCGGAGAAGCTGGGCATGGAGCTAAAAGGTGAGTACTTCATGGTCGGAGTTACTGTTGGGGTAATTTCCTTACTTGATGGAACCTTGTAATGCCTACAGACTACCGTCGGAGGGTCAAGGCGCAGTTTGATGTGCTAGAGCAGGAGGCCAGAACCTAGTGGAGCAAGCTCGACGCCGTAGTTGCTGGAATCAAGCCGGTGCTCGACTACGTCGACCTGGAGGTGGCTTCGTAGCCCGTCAGCAGGCCGTCGCATCCAGACACCAACATCGAGAGGTGCTAGGCGGCGTGGGAGAACTTCAAAAGCTTCAACCATGATGCCATCATCACCGCCATTACAAACGCCCTAGCGATGGTCCCATCCCATTACCCTACCATTAACCTTCAAGCGATAGGGGCTGGATTTGCTAGAGGGACGGACACAACGGAGCACCAGCACCTGTTCAGCGAGATGGATGGCTATGGCGAAGCCCGATGATCTACTCGGAGAAAAGTCTATAATAACTGGAGAGATTAGTTAAAACGCACAAGGGCACAGACAATCATTTATATATATGTATAAATGTTGTAAAATGTCATGTGCATATTTATGCAGTTTGCCAGTTTTTCGTTGAAGAATCGTTGTAGTGTTAACCCTAACGCAATTATACGTAGTATAAGTAGTGTCCGAGTAGTTAGTTCGTTTCTGAACTCTTTGGCCTTAGCTAGCCCATAGTCCATAATGTTGAGCGCGGAGCCTGTGCACTTATAGGAGGAATAGGCGTGACCAAGAAACTGCAGCCGACCACCCATAACGCAGAGCGCGGAGCCTGTAGCACATGTAGGGAGAGATCAGAGACTGGGTCTTCTCCATAGTGAATAGAACGGAACATATGCTGCTCGGTGGTTGGTGAATTAACTTGGAGATATATGTAGTATAAGTGGCATCCAAGCAGTTAGTTCTTTACTAGGCTCTTGGCCTTGGCTAGCCCATAGTCCATAACGTCGAGCGCGGAGCCCATGCACATGTAGGAGGAATAGGCGTGACCAAGGAACCATAGCTGACCACCCATAACGTAGAGCGCGAAGCCCATAGCACGTGTAGGGAGACATCGGAGACTAGGTCTTCTCCATAGAGCACAAAACAAAACATATGTTGCTCGGTGATTGGAGAAACATTTCGGAGATGTGGAGAAACACGGCGGAGTGTTTATGGCAATCACGTGTTGGAGTTTGTTAAAGGAGTAGCTTAAAGCTGGCGACCATAAGTGGAGATTAAATCATAACAGAGAAATAATGGAGACAAATTATGGTGACCAAAACTTTATTCATCATGGAGTGGGGAATACATATCTAGAGCGTTTCAAGGATAGAAACATATAAGGTGCTCGATATGCCATGAATTGGGGATATCGATTCTATCCAAGTCACATAGCCGATAAGACCCTGGTCGGGTAACCTCTTTGACCACGTAAGGCCCTTCCTAGGGGGCGGAGAGCTTGTGCATCCCTTCAGTTTTTTGTTTTCTATGGAGAACGAGGTCACCGACAGCAAATGAACGACCTTTGATGTTGCGGTTGTAGTATCTCTACAAGCCTTCTAGGAATTTGGCTGTACGGACGTAGGTGATCAGGCGTTCTTCCTCGGCCCTGTCGACGTCCTCTGTCTGAACAGCTGTGGCTTGCTCTTCATCATAATGTTCCACCCTAGGTGCTCGGAAGGCAATGTTCGCTGGTAGTAAGGCTTCTGAGCCATAGACCAAGAAATATAGAGACACACTAGTGCTGTGACTAGCTTGAGTGCAGAGTCCCTAGACCACACCTGGTAGCTCTTTGAGCCATCTGCCCGGATGCTTTTCTTCTTTCTGATATAGCCTCTTTTTGAGGGCATCAAAGATCATGTCGTTCGCTCATTCGACCTGGCCATTGGCTCTAGGATGGGCAACGGAGACGTACTTGATGGAAATGCATCGGTCTTCGCAGAAGTCCCAAAAATGATGACCAGTAAATGAAGTTCTGAGGTCGGTGATAATGCTGTTCAGGAGACCAAATCTGTGGATGATATCTTCGAAGAGCTCGACTACTTTCTTTGCCATAGCCAAAACAAGCGGTTTCTTTGCCATAGCTCGACTACTTTCTTTGCCATATCCACTTGGAGAACTTGTTGATGGTGACGTATACATACCGGAAACCACCTGACGCTAGCTTGAAAGGCCCAATCATGTTCAGTCCCCAACAAGCAAAAGGCCAGGAAGCTGGGATGGTTTGTAGTTCTTGTGCCGGCATGTGGATTTGCTTGGAGAAGAATTGACATCCTTCACAACATCGGACGAGGTCTTCTGCATCGAAGATGCCCGTGGGCCAGTAAAAACCAGCTCGAAAAGCTTTGTCGACCAGGTTTCTTGAGGCCGCATGGTTGCCGCAGGAGCCAGAGTGAATTTCGAGAAGTACTTTCACTCCCTCTTCTTTTGGTGATGCATTTCTGTAGTATCCCTTCCTTGACACTTTTCCTCATCAAGTTGTCGTCCACCAGCACGTAATGCTTGCTTCGACGGATTAGGCATTTAGTTTCAGTCTTGTCGGTGGGTACTTTGGTGCTAGTGAGGTACTTGATCAACTGTTCCCTCCAATCGGTGGTCGGCGAAGGTATTGTAAGTACCAGCTGCTCAGCAGGGGGAATTTCTTGAACTTCCTTCTCTTCCTTGATGGATGGCGTAAAGAGATCTTGAACGAAGACCCCAAGTGGAATCACGACGCGAGAAGATCCTATCTTAGATAGGTGGTCGGTGAGCTGATTTTAACCTCGTACCATGTGGTGGTACTCGATACCGTAGAATTTCCCTTCAACTTTCCTGATTTCGGCGCAATATGAATCCATCTTCTCACTGGAGCAGGACCAGTCTTTGTTAAGTTGGTTGATGACCAGTGCAGAGTCTCCATATACCATGAGGCATTTGATGCTGAGCTCGACAGCTATACGGAGTCCGTGGAGACTTGCTTCGTATTCGGCAGCGTTGTTGGAGGCTAGAAAATGTATTCGGAGAACGTATCGAAGCTTATCCTTGGTCAGTGTAATGAATAGAATGCCAGCACTAGCACCGTTGATGTTGAGGGCACCATCAAAGTACATCACCTAGTGCTCAGAGCAGGTAGTAGCGATGGGCTCTTGGATCTCGGTCCACTCAGCGACAAAATCAGCGAGCGCCTGTGACTTGATGGTAGGCCTGCTTCTGAATTCGATGGAGTAACTGCCGAGCTTGACAGCCCACTTGATGATGCGGCTATTGGCCTCTTTGTTGCGGAGAATGTCCCCTAGAGGGAACTCGGTGACCACGGCGATCTTGTAATACTCGAAGTAATGGTGGAGCTTGCGTGACGTGATCAAAATAGCATATAGCAGTTTCTAAACTTGAGGATAACAAGTTTTGGGCTCATTAAGGACCTCGCTGATGAAGTAGACTAGGTGTTGCACCTTATAGGCGTGCCCAGCATCCTCGCGTTCGACAATGATACCTGTGCTAACGATGCAACAAGTGGCAGCGATGTAGATCAGTAGAGTTTCATCTAGTCGAGGCACTGTCATGATCGGAGGCTTTGTTAGAAACAACTTGAGCTTCTCGAAAGCTGTATCTACCTCCTTCGACCAGGACAAGCGCTTGGAGGCCTTGAGGAGTCTAAAGAATGGTAGTCCCTTTTTGCTAAGGCGCGATATAAAGCGGCTTAGAGCAGCCATGCAGCCTATAAGCTTCTATATGTCCTTTATGCTGGTCGGATGTTTCATGTTGGTGATGGTGGAGACCTTGTCGGGATTGGGTTCGATGCCACAGGCACTGACGATGTAGCCTAGGAGTATATGGATGGAACTCCAAAGATGCACTTTGAAGGGTTCAGCTTCCATCGATACCTTTTTAGGTTGGCAAACGTTTCTTCGAGGTTGGTGATGAGATTATCGGTGGTCTTGGACTTGATGACCACATCATCGATGTAAGCTTTGATGTTGCAGCCTATCTATTGATCGAGGCACATCCAGATGGCCTTTTGGTACATTACCCAAGTGTTCTTGAGTCCGAAGGACATGGTGGTATAGCAGTACGCACCGAAAGGCATGATGAACGATGTCTTGATCTGGTCATCTTCCTTGAGGGAAATCTGGTGATAGCTGGAGTAATAGTCGAGGAAGGAGAGCAGTTCATAGCCGGCAGTGGAGTCTACAACCTCATCTATCCGAGATAGACCGAAGGGGTCTTTAGGGCAGTGTTTGTTCAGATCGGTGTAATCAACGCACATTCTCCATTCTTTATTCTTTTTTTGAACGAGAACAGGATTTGCTAACCATTCATGATGATACACTTCTTTTATGAATTCGGCAGCTAGGAGTCACTTTATTTCTACCCTAATAGCCTCCTTCTTGTCTGGCGCAAATCATTGAAGTTTTTGGTTGATCGGTTTGGCGGTCGGCGAGACATTCAAGGAGTGCTCGATCTTCTCTAGTGGTACCCTCGGCATGTCTGCAGGTTTCTAAGAAAACACGTCAGTGTTGGCATATAGGAAGGAGATGAGCGCGCTTTCCTATTTGGGGTCGAGGTGAGCCCCAATCTTCACTGTCTTAGAGGGGTCGTCGAGGCCGAGGCTGACTTCTTTGGTTTCTTTGGACTTGGCGGAGACGTGAGGAGGCTCCAGCGATGGGATCTCTAGGTCATCGGCAGGCACCGTCTTGGCGTTGGTGACCACACTGGCCATCTGGATGGAGAGGTCGGTGGCTTTGGCAAGGGTGAGACTCTCTGTCTTGCAGGCGTAGGCGATGGAGAGGTTGGCCCCCAGGGCTAGGACTCCTATAGGCAAAGGCATCTTCAGCACCAGATAAGCGTAGTGTAGTATAGACATGAACTTGGCTAGAGCTGGCCAACCAAGTATGGTGTGATAGGTGGTGTTTAAGTCGGTGACATAGAAGTTGATGTGCTCGACACGGTAGTTGCTTGCCGTGCTAAACTATACTGGTAGGGTGATCTCTCCAAGCGGTTTGGCTGCTCTACCAGGTACCATGCCCTAGAAGGAGGAGTCGGAGGGTGTGAGATCTGTTATCCTGAGGCCCAGCTCTTTTAGGGCTCCAGTGAAGAGGAGGTTCAGAGCGCTCCCACCATTGACGAGCACTTTTCTGAAAAGCACTTTCTGGATGGTTGCATTGAGGACGAGGGGGAAATGCCCTATGTAGGGGATGTCTACCCACTAGTTAGCCCTACTGAAGGTGATGGGGACCTTGGACCAGGGGCGATAGCTGGGGTTGGCGGCGGTGTCTTCCACATTGACAGCGAGCACCCGGTGGGCGGTGAGTTTCCGTTCCCTTCTGCTCTCGGTGGAGGCGAGGCCCCCGAAGATGGTGGCGACCACCTTGTCGTGATCCTAGAAGGCATTGTTGTTGCCCCTAGGTGGTCGGCGGCTTAAAGCTCTGTCGTTGTTGTCGTCGTTTGGCTTTTTAGCCTAGAACTCCTTAGCCAAACCGAGGCAGTCCTTCATCTTATGCTTGGTATTCATGTGGAGAGGGCATGGGCCATCGAGGATCTTCTTGTATTGCTCTTCATAATTGCGCTTGGCGCGAGGCTCGTCAACAGCAGCGACGATATGGTCTGGTCGGCGGCGGTGATATTGACCAGACTTGGATCCTTCTAGCTAATCACAGCCACTGTACCGATGATGACTGCGGTCGTCGTAATGGCAGTCGCTGTGGTGCCCGTTGTTGGGGCGATCATCGCTGTGGTGAGTTGGGCGATGAGTGCCCACATCCTTGTTAAAGCGCACTTCGGATTCTTTGGTGTTGGCGTACTGGTTGGCAGTCGTAATCATCTCGCTAATCCCCATGGGCAACTTGCGGTTGAACTTACAGTGGAGATCACGGTGATGGAGTCCTCGAACGAAGGCGGTGATGACCTCAGCTTCTGTGATGTTGGGAATAGAATTCCTCATCTCAAAAAAGCGTCTGATGTAGCTACGGAGGAGCTCAAATGGCTTCTGATAGATGCGGTTCAAATCATGCTTGGTGCCCAGCTGAGTACATGTAGCCATGTAGTTGTTAGTGAAGACCTTCTTTAGTTCTTCCCAGGATCCGATGGAGTCCGGGGCATGGCTTGTGAACCAGTTCATGGCGGTTGGTGTGAGCATGATGGGAAGATAGTTTGCCATGACACTAGTATCTCCTCCGACAGCATGCATAGCAGTAGCATAAGCCTATAGCCACTGTGTGGGTTTCATCCTTCCCTCATAGGGCTTGACCCCAGTGATTTTGAAACCACGGGGCCACTGGAGTGTTCGGAGTGCCCTCATGAATGCTGGTGGCCCTTTGGGGTTGTCAGCGCCATTATCTACAGCATTGCCGGCGCTGAGCAGCTCGAGAGCTGAGTCTGGGTTACCAAACTCTTGCTCGTACTCTTGATGGTGGCGTACTTCTTCTTCATGGCGACCGAAGCGACACTCGTCAATACATCGTTGTGCATCTCAGAGATTATTGAGGTGCAGTTGGACGTCCTGGTTGACCTCCTGGTCGTGTTGGCGAAGGTGTTCGATGCGGTTGCCCCTAGCTCCCCCCTAGAGGGGTTGTCTGTCGTCGCGGTGTTGGTCAGTGAAATGACTTGGGCGGCGATCGGATCTTGGCACGGCTGATCGGCGAATCGAGCTTGTGGAGTATGAAGGTGTCTGATCTTGGCAGATCTCGTTGACCTGGCAGTGCTTCGCTTTAAGCATGGTGGTGACCTTGGTGACCTCTAGTGTCTACAGGAGCTAGGGGAGCTCATTGTATATGTCATCGATGTGTCTGCTTGGAGTCTTGTAGACATCGTGTCTGCAACACGGACCAATTCATCATTGAGGTTGCGGTGGAGTTGGCGTGGCCTTCCTTGCGAGTCAAGCTGAGCCTCGGCCATCACAAGGGTAGCCTCGTTTGCTTGGTGCTGCACATGATTGACGTTCCTATTGACGTGGGCGGTGTGGTACACCTCGGTTTCCCCTTCCCATGGGGAGCTATCGACGCTGACGTTGAAGATTGTGCCACCACGAAAAGGTGGGAGAGGAAGTTGTTCGATGGTGGTCTCGGCGACAGTCTCCGTAGAGCCCTGGGACTTGGAGTCTAGATTCTCCTCCAAGATGGTTTGGAGGGATGCTCTGGGGCATCGACCGACGTGTAGCATGTTGACAGCCAACGGGAGCTGGTCGGCGATCTGGTCGGTGAGAGGTTGGACATCTCCAACCTGGTAGCAACATTGGTGAGCCTGAAGGGTAGGGTCATAACTCCTAGAGTTCCTCGAGCAGCCTCCGATAGATCTAGATCAGAGGGTGGTCGGCGCTGAACCAGAGTGGTCAGAGCCGATTCTGTGATGGAGAGGCAATCAGCGAGCTTCTGGCCGACCTGATCGATGGATGCGATCAGATCACCATTGATGATTTGCCTCCTCTAGTAGCGGGGGAGCGGGTGGAGAGTTGTCGACAAAGACAACCTCGGAAGTGGTTCCGAGATCGGACCTACAGTCACGGGTGTTGGGGAGATTGGCGTAGTACTGATCTACACTAGCTCAATGAGCTCTCTAACTCCGTCAGCGTTGATGATCCATGAGATCGATCCGATCGTGAAGATCTGGTCGGGCTATGGGAGGGACGAAGAGCTGCAAAATGTACCATCTTGTTCAATATAGAAACAGCACGCACACCCCTACCTGCCGTGCCAACTGTCAACAGAAAATTGTCGGCAGTCCACCGAGGGGTATCCCACGAAGATAGATTGATCGGCAGAGATGCGTGTAATCAAGAACAAGAAGGCAATAGAGACACACGAGTTAGACTGGTCCAGGCCGTCAGTATGACATAATACCCAACTCCTATGGTCTGTTGGATTGTATTGGCTATCGTATGATATTACATGAGTTTGGAGAGGGTCCCTGCCGGCCTTATATAGTCTGGGGGGTAGGGTTACAAGTCGGTTAGATCTAGGAGATAATCGGAAAGTAATAACAGATTACAGGAATCATGGGATCATACGTATCCTAATAGATCTCGTAGTATCTTCAGGATATCTTCCTGGTGTCTTGTGGGAGGCGCCAAGCAGCGTCGTACCCCGCAAGGCTTTGTCTTGTGGGCTGGGCCGCCCCTGGGGGCGTAGACCATGTGATCTGCCATGGGTATCTAGGGTCATGCCCCCCACAGTAATGGTGTTAAGAAATACCAACAGGCATTTCTGGCATCATTGCCGGTGATGGACTAAAAATCTCCTCACTTGGTGATTGCGCTAAGAAATGCCAATAGCTTCTTTGCTTGTTAACATCTGTCTGGTTGAAGTCGCTGCTTGTGCTGGTGAGCTTGTGGGACCTAACGCTATGAGTGCAGGTTCTGAACACGATGTGGCACAGTCTACCTGATGTGACATGGTGCATGTTTAGGGAGGCCGCACTCTTGGTGGCATGCGCTTCCATGGGGGAGCTAGCACGTCTCGTGATCCTGGTAGACGGCTAGTCCTATTCAAGTGGTTTGGCCTTGACTCCGAACTTGGCCCCGCGGGGTGAGGTGCCGGATGGCCATGTTATTTCTCATGATCGGTTTGTGTGACAACAGATGTTTTCATCTCCCATGTGTGCCCTGAGCGGTCACATCTTGCTAATGGCGAGGATGCTGCTCGGGGCGAGGTCATGCCATGTCACCTAGGCTTCTAGGATGGAGGGCCTGGCCGGGGTAGAAGTTGGCAGCTGGCGTTACCCCATTGATGTAGGCGACATCATGGCTCCCTGGGTGGAAGTAGCCATTGCGGTCCACTCCAAGGGCGAGTTCATTGTAGGCCACAGGTCTTAGGTTTCCTAGGCGGAATACTTGGCCATGGCCAGAGGAAAAATAGGGTATTGGCCCCCCCTATGTGGGTGAACTCTGTGATGCAGCCATCAGGGGGCATTCCAAGAGCGTGTCCGCTGTAGACCACGGAGTCCAAGCCCCCAAAGTGAAGGACCTGGGTAGGGCTAAAGGTGAATGTGGGTGTTGGCCCATCGATGTTGGCGAACTTAGAGTTCCCAAGGATAATACGGCCACCAGAGGACGTTATGTGGGTGAGTCCATCAAAGGTGCAAGCAGCCATCACTTCCTTCTCAACAAGGAGAGTGTGCGACTATCTCACCAATTGTCGATATTTTCTCAACTGGCTAGTGAATTTATACATGTGTTGCATTGCTCTAGGAAGACAATGGTAGCATCTAAACATATAAGGAATTATATTGGTTTAGGCCAAAGCCCTACATCCAGTCTTAGAGGGAGTTTGAGTTCGTGTTCCTCGGTTGAATGCTCTAAAGTTCTTACAAAGGGTTGTGTAAGATAAGGGAAAGAGGTAGGAGGAGTGAGGTGGATGAAAGCCCAAATGAAGTCTTGAGAGTCCGTCCCCCTAGATAAGAGGCCTGGCTACACTTATATACAGTTCAGGGGGCAGGTTACATATAGAGAAGGGTTCTCCCGACCGAGTGGTCGTTAGCCCGAGGGAGGGAGAAACTAGTATGCTTGGCTCACAACCAAGCATGTCTTTTCCTGGTATTAGCACAAAGTTTGGCATGGTTTTCATCATGGTCTTGCTCCCACGTCGTGGCATGGCGTGGCATGATGCTACAATGCTGGTCGTGATGGCATTGTTGGCACAGTGGTGGTTCACCAACTATCCTGCGCGACATGGTCTTACCATGGCCATCGTCATCATCTTATGTCCTCCCGGTGGTGTCGTGGCGACAGTACGGGAGGAGGTAGCTGCTCTAGGGTTGTTGGTCATCTTTGCTAGTCGTAGTGCCGGTGGCCTCGACCTTGGACTACGAGGTCGAGGTCCCCGGTGGCTTGGCTAGTCTTGAAAGTCAAGTTCGGGGTCGTGTGCCCCATCCCATAGTGGGAGGGGCCATACACTCATCTTGTCAGGTTGTGTTTGGATGGTGGGATGCCATACCGGTCATCACTATTTGTCGTCCTTAACTCATAATTTCAACCGCCAACTTTTACAAAAAATCTAACCAAATGAAAATCAAACCTAGTAATAGGGCTTTAAACTAATGATTTCCATAGGTTTTGGTGAGTTGTGCATTTGTAGGACACGTACATGGAATACATATGAAAAATGGTCAAAATGCACAATAGGAGAAAGCGTAACGCAGATCCAAAAACAAGCAAATGAAGGAAGGCCCACTTACCTAGTCAATATAGGCCAAAAACCCACGTGCAAGCGATCCAGGCCCAACATGCAACTGCCATGCAGAAGGCAATTACGGGGAGGCAACACCTAGGTGTGGCCACACCCAGGGTGCACCTGCACCCCTGCGTGCAGGGACTGCCTAACCCTTCCATGTGGTGTCTCCTGGTGGCTCTCCTAAGGCGGTTGCATGCTGGATCCTATGGAATATTTCCTACAACCGACTATTCCACTCCTATATATAGATAGGAATGCCTCCTCCTCATATCATCAATGCAACAGACAACACAATGAGACAAGAAGAGTAGAGCTACACTCCTATTTTTAATCTTAGCTATTTTTAGTGTAGGGAGTGAGTAAGAGTGAGAGGAGTACCAGAGATGTCGGCTCCCTCTCCACTTGTACCTCAACGGACAAGGCGGTTGCGCTGCTTGGATTACAAAGTTTGTGTTCTTCTATGGTGGTGAGTTCTACTTTAAGTTAGTCTTGTTAATTATTTACTTGTGGGTTCATTGTTCGTTCTCATAGCAGATACTCTAGTAGAGGGCCCTGATAAAGACGGACAACCCTGATAATGTTAGAGTAGTAGTTGATAGCTTAGACATGGTGTATAGGCTAGAGGCTACCTTCATTTGCCTTGTATCCTTCGGTTGAGGGGTAGGCGGCAGGTGGTGATAGCCCTATCCATAATTCGGAATCCCCCACGTTCAGATATGGCATCGAGCTATAGGCCGGCAACACTTGGTTGACCAAGTGTTATCTGGTGCCCGAAGTAAGTATATAGTGGCAAAGCTATCCTAACTTAGGATCTCTATCCCTAGAAAACCTCGCTACCTAAGCTATCGCTCGCTACCTGAGCTATCATTCTTCTTATTACCTTAGGTGAACTAGCTGAGAGACATTACACATCCATTCCTCATGGAAATACGATACCCTGAATACTTCCGATGAAATGCTACAACGGTAATTCCGTGCGCTTGCGGATTATTTCTCTATGCGCTAAGAAATACCAATAGTCACTGTCTGGTGGTGTTGTCTTGCAGCATGGCGCAAGGATGACATCTATCTTGACTGAGGGGACAGTCATAGCAGAGTGAGTGGAGTGTACTTGCCCATGTCAGTGCTGGCGTACTTGCCCCTATCAGTGCTGGCGTACTTGGTGGAGCTCAACCTCCCTCCGCTCCCACCGAAGGGTCGAGATGGAGGAGAGGCGTGTGGTTCTACGTAGCATGCAGGGGAAGGAGAAGGGAGAGGTCATGATGGACTACACAGCTTGGTGTTTGCCCTGGGGCCTTTGTAGCTTAGGTGAACCACTACTGCTGGGCCTCTTCTAGTTGGGCTAGTGTTGGCCACCAGAGCGGCTAACTAATTAGTGTCTTGAGATACCTAGGATATCATAACCCTGATAGGCATCATTATTCATTTATGGATTTTAACAAAACAAACAAAATCATTTTATACAAAAGTTCCTCTGATTTGGGATGAAATAGAATTAACCATCGTCTGTAGGGCCTAGCTTGCAAGTTTTACAAGACTCAAAGAATCATAAATAGATTTCTCACAAGTTTAGGGGGTAGGTTGAAAGATATGCGATGACTAGGATTGATAATGCTGAGGTGGCATCTGAGTGCTACATGGCACAATACGATAGGAAGAAACATTGATGATGTGTCAAACCTTTGATTGGTGTTGACTTGGGTCAAGATGGAACTATGGCCATTCATCTAGGGATGGACAACAGTGAGGAGCCACTACTCCTTGGTTGTCCTCAATAGTTGGGGCAGCGCCGGCCTTCTCGGTGGAGCTTGCCCGGGGTTGATGTCCCGACAGCCAAGGCACTCTGGCAAGTGGTGGAGGAGGCCAAGGGCGGCAAGGCAAATGCGATAGTGCTATTCTCGCCTGAAGGAGCAGGTCAAAAGGGCCTAGCATCAGGGCAAGGCAGACGACAATGCTGATGTGCTCTGTTGACATCTGCGGGATGGCGATATAGGCATGGTTCAATGCTAAGTAGGGGCAGTGGGTGCGTTATGAGTCTATGAAACCAAGGGAGGGGATGGGGAGGTGGGAGGAGGTGTCTCTAGAGAAAATCACAAGCTTGAGCCATCTCGGTTAAGGCAGCGATGATGGATTTGAATGCTAGAGAGAGGCAGAGGCTCGGGGAGGGGAGAGGCGGTAGTGGTGTGCTTTGTGCAGTGCTAGGGCTTCTCTTAAATAGGTAGACAAGG
Source organism: Miscanthus lutarioriparius (assembly GCA_904845875.1). Lineage (NCBI taxonomy): Eukaryota > Viridiplantae > Streptophyta > Magnoliopsida > Poales > Poaceae > Miscanthus > Miscanthus lutarioriparius. Next base: position 73,468,456 of record CAJGYO010000005.1, on the reverse strand, counting down.
GGAGGGAAATGGACAGTGGAGAAGCCCAGCCACAACGGCAGTGGCGGCCGGACTCGGCGTGCTGGGACGAGTGGATCATGACGCGACCGCACCACGTTAGTTGAGGGTGAAGCGGGATTCCTCTGGTTGGTTTGGGGTGCGAGACAATACTTGGTCGCACAAGATTTGGAGCTCGAGGTGCACAGTTGTGGATGGCGGCAGCATCCATGTCAGGCGAAATGAGGAAGGGGATGGAGTAGAAAGGTGGGCTAAATGGGTCAATGGCACATGGTGTGTGGTAGGGTGGGGCACTTCGCTGATGAGAGGGGCCTGCTGTTGGTGAGAGAGATGAAAGGTGGGGGCCACCCATCAGTGAGTAGGAGAGGAAGAGGGTGGACAGGCTAGCCTCCTTACAAGCCTTGGCCTAGGCAGAGATGGAGAGAGGGGCACGGTGGGCTGCAACACCTCTTTTCCAATTCTTATCAGTCGGCCCCACTTGGACCGGCTACTTTCCACACCTTGTCAAATAAGTCTGACTGGGAATGGCCTCCTCCTCCTCTTCCTTGCCATCAGGGCTAACTGACCCCATATCCTTTGATGCTAGGGTCGTTGGCCACCGTCCTCAGCCCTCCTTCCTAGTCAGCCAAGCATGGTGCGGCACAACAAAACATACGCCTCCTGGTCCTGTGCAGCAAACAATTGAGGATATGATGCACACATCACCGCAATAGAATGACCCCATATCTAAGCTAGTTGGATTAAGTTAAATTTGGACGTGGGTTTCCTAGGTTGTATGCCATCGCTTGCCCCTTGTTTCTGATAATCGTGTCAGATAAGAAGAGTTTTGAGGCACGAACAGCAATTTTTTTGCTCCTTTGCAACCTCTCTGACGCCTTCCGAACGAAGTCATCATCCCAGAACTCATACGCGGGGTGCACCCTCTCCTTGCAGTGCTAGATCTAGCGGCTAATGAATTTCAACGTTACACCGACCCCATCAACATTGGTTCAGTCAAGGATCTCTAAGAGTTCCTCCACCTAATGCATCTCTTCCCCGCTCGGCCTCACCGTCTAGTTTGAATTCGGCTTCACCATGCTATTGATGTCGACTGAAATATTTTCTTCCCCATTTTTGGTGCAGAACCACCATGCATTCCATCCCTTCACTAATGAATTGAGCGGGGCTATTTTGTACTGATCAGACATCCCGTCCCGTAGCACCAGGTACATGCTGCCGATGATTTTTGAAGACCAGATCCGGAGATGGGTTTGAGGCAGAAGAAGTGATTGAAGAGATTGAAATGGGGATCGATGGCAAGGAAGGCTTTGCAGAGGTTTATGAAGATGGTGATGTGAAGTATTCTATTGGGAGTAAGATGGCAAAGCGATTTCTCATAGAATAGAAGAAGATTGCATAAGAAGGGATGCACTGGAAGCCTGAATCCCTGATAGAAAAATGACTCAAAGACGATGATTTTGCTAGGATTGGAGGTCGGGTAGCGCTCACCTACAGCGGGACACCACCCGGCGATCACTTGATCTGGAAGGACGTCATCGAACACCATCGCGTTGAGTGTGGCTTCGCTGTAGGTCGATTTCACCCACTCCTTGCTCTAGGCGTTCCCCATGTGGGTGCACTTATTCAACGGCACCATGGATCTAGATCTAGGATGGAATAGTTTCTTGCGGTGGGGCAGTTGCGAGATATGGCTATGGGAGCACGAAGTTGAGGCAGCAGAGGAATGGAAGCAGCTGCTTGAGGAAGATGATGCGCTAGTGAAGAAAGTGGAGTTGTGCATTATAGGTGGAGGGGTATTTAATGGTTCGCCCCTACCCTTTTGCCCTCCAGGGTTTTTGGAAGCCGCGCTGTGCCACACCGTGCAGCGCGGGTGCTCCGAATTCTCCACATGTGCATTAATGGGCCATTAAACGGGCCTTTGGTTTCTTCATTAAAAATGCTTTTATTGTGGTTAAGTGCTAAGCACAAGTGATTTCTCCTATCTGGTAATACATTTCCATTTAATTTCTTTGACCCTGCAATAAGATGTTTTCTCCATTTTCTAGCAGGCTCGGGGACTAATTGTGTACACTTCACCTTGCGGTAAGTGTACTGTTTTTCATCTTACTGTTTCATAGCTAAACTAGGGACTTGCTGTGCGCTCTATTCAAGCATTTGGATGTACTATTTTTCATCTTATTATTTCTAAGCTAAGCTAGGGACTTGCTATGCGCTCTGTTCAAGCATTTGGAGTCTTCACCTTTTTGACCCTGGTACTAGGTGCATTTTTTACCTACTGTCAGGCTCGGGGACTACAATGTATACACTGCACCTTGCGGTGTGTGTATTGGCTTCATTAAGTGCTAAGAGCTTGTTTTCACTAAGTCACAGGTGCTAATTATCTGCTTCTATTTTTGTCAGATGACTAAGTCATCACTATTAATATTCTGATATCGCCAACGACATCTAAGTGTGTACACTTCACCTAAGGTGAAGAATTTTTAAAATTTAATCTTGAGCTCCTTACATCCTTTTGGCAAGTCTTACTTTGCTAAGTTCGAGGTCTACCAACTAGTTAAACTGGTCGGCATTCATGCTTATTGGTCTCTAGAGAATATCGCAAGCTCAAGCCATCTTGGTAAAGGCAGCGATGACGGATTTGAACACTAGAGAGAGGGAGAGGGCTCGGGGAGGGGAGAGGCAGCGGCGGCATGGTTGTGCGGTGCTAGGGCTTCTCTTAAATAGGCAGAGGGGGGAGGGAAACAGACGGTGGATGTTGGTATTTATTAACTTGTCACTTGTTTTAGTAGTCACCTAATGTATGCCTACATCTCTTAACATTGCTTACCAGGTTGTCATCCCTAGTGATGATGTTAGAGATGCTTGTTGGTATTGCTTAGTATTACTACTAGAACAATACTAAGCAGTTTTTTATTCTTTTATGTGACTAGGAAGAATATGCATATATATATAAGGGATCTGCAAACGCACAGATAATTATATGTAACATCTTAGATGTTTAAAAAGCAGTTAAAACTTGATCATGGGCATCATTATGCGTAATCATCAAGTATTTTTATGTTTCAATAATAGCATGTCCATGATGCATATGTGGTGTTTCATATGTTGCATTGTGGTCTTTCATATGTTGCATATGTTATGTTTCACATGTTGCATGAAATGATGTCAATAATGGTGAATAAAGAACTTTATGAATTTATAAATGAGAATTTGCTTAAATAATTAAAATTTGGTTAAAATAATATTTGAAGTATAAAGAGTACTTTGTAATATAGAACAAAAGGTGGATTGAGGTTTCAAGTAAAACATGTTCAAATTTGAGCTCCAAAGTTGAATCTAGCACTGTTTTCCATACTTAGCCATTTTCACTAAGTCCCTGAAAAACAGTGTTAAACTTCATATTTTGGAGAATTGTTAAAGCAATTTTCATAAATAAAATGTGTTCAAACTTTGTTCCATTGCTTGGTACCATGCTTGATCTTTGTTACTGTGTGTTTAGTTGTAATGTTTGATCAATGTTTAGCCTCTAATTAATTATTTGAAGTTGCTAACCAAGACCAGCTTTCAAAACCCTAACTAAAAATTCAGTTTTAGTCTGAGTTTACCCAGGTTTGAGGTCAAAAATCTTTCGAACCAATAAAATTTTGGTGATGATCCTTTAAGCAGTATTGGAGTTGTCATGTAAATGTAATTCCTTTTATGATAGACAACTAATTAACTTGATAGTTACCTAACAAAACTACTTTTATGATAATGAACCTGGTTCTTTGGTGAAGAAAAGTTGTACTCAACTTTCCTAACTTTGTTTAGCTTCTGTTATGCACTTGTGCATCTTTCATCATGCACCATGGCATACAGTCCATCATGTTAAGCAAAGCATCATTTATTATGTGTAGTGTATACGAGAGTGAGAAGGAGTTTTAGAGAAGGTTCATCCACCCGTGGTGATGGTGCCAAGTTTGACTCTTGTGATGTATCTATGGAATCTAACATTCTCTGCAACGTAGGAAAGCCTCGGAGCATAAACCCTCTCTTTGTATTTACAACTCTTTGTTACACCTTAAGTCTTGTGAGATGTGCATTAAGTAATTAGGAGTTGGTTATATACCCTTGCTGCATGATTACCTTGATATTTAGGTTCCCTAGTCATACCCTGCTAGTATGTGTAGGTCATTTCCCCTGATACTTAGTAACGCTTAGACTTTGATAGAAGTCGAATGATGGTTTCATCATTCACAGGAAATAGGTTTTACCTTGTTCTTCTCGGCTCCGTTTATGGGTCATGAGAATACCATGATGTTAGTAATGTTCAAATTGAGACAGGGCAAGACTGGTAGTTGAGGTAAGTGGGGCAGACAGGTTCACCTGGTCATGCCCGTCCCGTCTGTGTCGATTGAGGACCGATCGTTGTAGGTCCACTTGTGATCGTGACTTGTAGTATGGGCCACATACTTTGGTAAGCCTGATACCTTGGTTATTTCATCATGTGAAAAGACAACTGCACACTGGGCGTGAGAGATGGTGAGAGTAGCTTGTACCCATCCTGTGAATCCACTAGGAGTGGCGCAGGGAGGTGGAGTACTGTGCTCTCAGGTAGCTCAAACCGATTCATGTTTTGGAGTATCCGACTAAAGGTTGATATATGTAAGTCTAAAACCAGGACCTACATATGTCGTGTGGTAAGGAAACCCCAACTGGGCCAAATTGATACGAATCGTCGTTTGCTCCACGGTAATAGGAGACACGATCAACTGACCTGCATCGTAGTTAATCAATGGAACATGGTTACTTCTGGAAATGAGATAAGATGAGATGAGGTGATTAATGAAGTGATTGAGCTAGCTCAGGTGCAAACTAGATACTACTAAAAAACTTAATGCGAAGCTAAAACATTGAAAGTAAGGATCCAATTATAGCAAGCTTTTCTTCAAATGTTATTCTAGCTTCTACCTTACCTTTAAGCCTACATACTCTTGGAGTCTTTTCTTTTAGTCGGGTAAGACTGGTTGAGTACCCTCAAGTACTCAGGGTTTGTTAACCCCTGTTGCAGGTTCTGACTCATGCTACTAATCAAGGTCTTGTTAGTAAGCTCGACAACATCTAGATATCTCTTCTACCATAGCTACTCCACCTACGTTGCCTCTGTAGTTCTACTCATCATTTGGAACTTAAGTTAAGTTTTCACCTGAACAAGTTTTGTAAACTAATGTTATAAATCTTTCGCACTCTGATGTAAGTTATTTTTGTATCAACTGTTGTAATGTCGTGGTAACTCCATGTTGATCCTATATGACTTGTAAAATATGGATGATTCAGGGTTCCCCAAGGACACCCGACAGACTACCAGAATTATCTGGCTCTTATGTGCAGTAGTCAGAGGTCTTTAGGACAATGATAGGTGCACGTGGGCCATATAATTTGGGTGCTTCTACCACAGCTAGTATCAGAGCTCATACATGGATCTGCTACAACATTACCTTTGAAAACTTCAAAATCATTTTGCAAGTTAAAAGTGTTTGAAGGTAACAAATTAAAAATGCTCTTTAACCTCCCTTATGCTTGCTACTCATGTTTTGTGAAGACTTTCTGATAACTCAAGTAGAAGGATTCGAAATGGTTTCAAGTCTTCTTTAGCAAGTCATGTGGAGAGTCAAACTTCTCCAACAATGCTCTGCCGAGTGCCTTTCAATATCCTGTCTGCTATAGTGAAGATAGTGTATAAAACTATAGCCCTATATAAGTAAGTTATATCCTGACTAACGTTGTGAAGACGTATAGGATGAGCATGCATCATATCATCCACACAAAGTTAAAATGTAAGGATGTTGAGATTCTCTCCTTTATTCCGGGGACAGCTATTCTTCTTTATAGCTATTTTGTTTCAATTAAATCTCATCATGTGCTAGGTTTTTACCAATGAACTCCCTTTTTGCTAATCCTTACTCCATAAGTTTCTAATCCTTGGGGAACTTCTGGATGCACTTATTTACTATGCTAACTCTAAACCAAAACCTAGGACTACTCAACTTTTGAACATATGCATGTGTGTCAGAACTATCCAATTTATAATAGCACATGTACAATAGCAGCCTGCAAGCTGTCGCACTGTCATACTTGAGCCCATATAAACCCGGTAGTCCGTCGAGTACAACGAAGGGTCTCGATTCAACCAACATACAACCAAGATCGTACATGATTCAACATACATGTCACACGTTACATAAAGTTCACAAATACAGTTCCATACATCATAGTATGATTAAAAGTTATTACAAACCAAGTTCATGTAAAATAGTAGCAGAAGCAATTAAAGTTTGAAACCCACATCTCCATCGTTGTTCAAATACTGTGCTAGCTCATGACCACAATCCCACAAAAGCATAAGAGCAGGATTAACAAGAGATGCCTTGCCCAGGGCTCTACTCCTCGTCCATGATGTGATAGAAGCAGTTCTTATAGTAGCCATGATACATCGTATTATCTGCAACAATGGGAAATAAATCTTGAGTATAAGAAGGTACTCAGCTAGGCTTACCCGTCATAAACCAAAAATAAAGTGACTCCAAGGATCATGCGAGGCTTTATAAGTGGAGCTAGCTTGACAACATTTTGCATAAAAAGCCACTAATTCAACTATACTTTTATAATTCAGTCATCAAGTTAATTATAGCTATTCATCTCTAGATTAGTGACTAACCTATGCCAAACATGTGGTATATCATTTATTAGCATAGCAATAGTAACCATATTTGGTGTAATAATTCCATGTTCATCATAACCATCATTCCATAATAAAGTTACTACGAGGTTGGAGCTAGCCAAGTTTCTCACTGTCCGGGAGAGATGGCAATTCGAATCGATTTCAACCAGCTGGGAATTTATTCCTAACACAAACCCAGGCAGATCAGATCAACGGTCACCTTAGGTCACCTTTGGTACAACTCAGGTCCACATTTCATGGTTTCGACCAGCGCCGCACAATCAGGGACAACCAACTGCCAGGATGTTTAGGCCTGGCCTACCCTTGGGATCATATTTGGCTCCCCACACATACTTACTACCATCCAAAGTGCGCACTTTTATAGACAGGGCTCGGCCTGAGTTGAGCTACTCGACTTCTCGGCCGGAACGAGTTATCTGGCTAGCTAAGTGAGAGGCATGCATTCAATCTCGATAGAAGTGCCAACAACGGTACGACCCTTAACCGGCATAGACAGAATCACATGAGTCAACCTACACATAGACTCCGCCTAGCCTCTAGTTACATTACCCCATGGTTCTGTTCCACGATAGCAAATATAGCCAACCGTGCTTCGGTATCCACCTATATCTCACAGGTGACAGGAAATCACCTGACTTCTACTAGTCTAAGCTTGGCTAAGCAATTATTCAATCCTAGACCTACATACGGTTAAAGGTACATTTATCTGGACAAGGTAGTTCTATGCATCAAGTGTTTCCAATTCAACTCTTATAACCTAATGCATCAAACATAAAGGACTCAAGTGATATTTTGTAAAACATGGGAGGCTTAAAATGCTCCGGGGCTTGCCTTTGATAAAAGAAGTTGGCCTATGGTCTGGGCACTCGGGTAAGTCTTCAAGAGTTTGCTTCTCTCCTTCTAGAGCTATGCCTGAGGTGCCTCCTATTGTTCCTCCAGGTCTTCTTTGAACTCCAACAGAGTTATCCCTTTGGACGATCCTATATGCATGAGCAGGAAATAAGATATCATGGATTCATATATAATGACATGTATAATATGATATGATTTGATGAATGCATCCTCATAAGTGTTCTCAGCAGCATTGCATTGAGGTGATAACAAGTAACATTTTCTTTTACTGAGTAGGTGTATATCTCTTCTCTAGTAACTTAAAGAAACACTTATGTAAATCATTTTCTAGACTACAAGACAGCAACCACTTGTTTTTACCATAACTGGAGTATGAAGATCAAAATAATATGGTTGTAGACATTCTAGAAATCTTATGAAATTTCTAACAACTTTCTTTTAATCATCTTAATGTGATTCAACAGTTATCTAGGTCAAACAATTAAATCTTTTAGATCTGTCCAGAGAGCAAGCAATTCAGATAGTAGACTTCTAATAGCTATAATTCTAAAACCATGAGGCCTATGACTATGAAAATTTAACGCAAGGTAGATAAGTCAGTTATCTACAACTTTGTTGTTAACCATCTTTACAGAAAAGATTATTATCATCATGAATTTACCACCACAACAGAAACTACACATGCAGTCATCTAGTTGAATTATAAAGCAATAATTAACTAGTTGCCTATAAACAAATACTTCTAAGCGTCCCTAATAGTATCAATAGATTCTATGCATCACACACACCACAGAAAACATCATGGTTAAGTCTAACTAATTTATTTATATTCATTTATTAATTTCCTTAGATAATAAGGTGATTTATAGAGTAAATATTTTCATTGCTCAATAAATTCCAAGAAAATTATAGTAGGCTACACATGACCCTAATAGTCTACTATACAAATTCCATGCCACCTCTATAAAAATGACAAGTTACATATGCTTATTTTAGCAAAAATAGTTTAGCATAGTGAAAAGTGTCAAGCAACAGATTTAATATTTTTCTTACTTTCCTCCTATAATGATAATACTGTGCAAAAATTTGCATGATCATACGTTATGTATTTTTACCCCATTTATTTTCACTAGAAACTAGCAATTAATTAAGATTAAATAGGAAGACCATATTTAAAGTATGCTTACTATAGGTTTAATCTTTTTCCTCGCTAGAGAATGTCAACACAAGACCAGAAAAATTGGAATCACAATTTTATCACCTTCCTAGCTCAAGTTATGCAATTTACAAGATAGAAACTATTTTAAAAGCACTTATCTTGCTCAATTTAATATTCCTAGAAAAATAACCTAAACAGTGGATTTCGTATTTTTATCAAATAGTACACTTCAAGATGAATCCAACAAAATTTGGTTCACCCCATTTGGATACTCCTAGCTCAAGATATAATTTTTGCAAGTTTGTTACAAAATCTATGAAAACAAATAAAGAAAATCAAATTCACTTGGGGTCTGCTGCTAGGTACACCCGGTCCATACACCCCGCTGTGACTGATGCGTGGGCCCTGGAAGTCTATCAACCCCACATGTCAGTGAAACCAAGGCAGGGTGGCGCTTTGACCGACGAGAACTCACCGACGGTGAGGTCACCGGCGACGAGGTCCCCACCATTGTGTTGCCCTCCTCGTTCCGCACCTAGTGAGCTAAGTGGGCGAACCCTTGATGGTGGTTGGCTATGGCAGCGGCACTAATGGCGGACGGTGGAGGGGCTACAATGGTGCACCCGTTGTTTTTGGCCACGACATGCTCTGATGAGCACGGCTACGGCTTCCTGGTGGCGTAGCGGAGATCTAGGGTTAAGTTGGGGCTTCGTTGGAGCGGCGGCGAAGTTTGGCCGCGTGCATGGTGGCACGGCGGCGCGAGCGCAACGGCAACATTCTGCTCCAACGAGGCCGGCATCGGCCTTAGGCTCTTGCCTTGAGTTAGACCTAGCTCTAACCTAACCCAAACGAGGAATGCGTGAGCGACATGGCTCGGTGGAGCACGGCCACGGCGAGCGCAAGCTCGGTGGTGCTAGGGCGATGGTGAACTTGAACTGCATCTATTCCTGGGATTGATTGGTGATGCTAGAGGGTCGGCAAGGTGGAGTGAGGTGTGGCGGAGCTGTGTGCATGAGCTATCAAAGAATGGCTCAGTGGTGGTGGCACGCGAGCTCGGCGGCAATGGCACGGCGCGCTGCGGCTTTGCTCGGGCGTGGTGAGGGTGAGAGCGAGAGCAAGGCAGAGAGAGTGAGCGCGAGTGAGATAGAGCAGCGGTGTCACGTGGTTTTGCTGCCCGCCCTGGCCTGATATGCGGGCCCAACACTGGCGGATGGCCTCCATGCCGCGGCCGCATCCTAACGCTGGTCGGCCATGACGAGCATATGCGGCGCCGGTTCAGACACCACTGAACCCGACTGATGAAGCAAGTTCAAGCAATCAGTCCTCATAATCCGTGGTGATTTAGCAAAAACTTACTTAATAAAAAATGTAGAGCTACGTGAGTACTATAAGATTGCTTAAAGGAGTTTTGTCTAATTCATAATGGTTTTCAAGCTACAAAGCTCTAAAGTGAGGTACCTTGAAACTAAAATCAGCATTCTAGAAAAATTTTAAGTCACAAAATAGCATTTTGTTGGAACTTGTGAGCTCTATTTGACCATGTTAGACACTGAATTAGCTCATGATCCTTAAATAAAGTTTGTTACCCATGATGTGAACTACAACTTTTATTTAGCTCACATAGCCATGCAAGCACTCTAAGCTACTGTTCAACTTTGGTCAAACTAGCATCAAGAAAATGGCATTACAAAGTAAACCAACACTTAGAAGCAAAAGTGGCTTAAGTCATGAATATAAACATTGTTCCAATTATCATTCTAGGTGTGTATAAGGTATTTTCATGACCTCCCAACCATTTCATACATTGGTCATACATGATTTCAATCATATGCATATATATAATCAACATCACATGTGATAATGTATAAAGAATGAAATGAAATTTCATATGCTCATGTTCATGAATGCTTGGATGATGCTAGTGCTATGCAAATGCCAAATGCAATGCTTAACACTAGGGTGTTATAGCCCCTCCCCCTTATAGAAATCTTGTCCCGAGATTTGAAAGACCTACCATTCTTCATAAAAAGTGGGATAAACCGCACATAAATAATCCTCCTATTCCCACATGGCATCTTGTTCATTGTGGTAATTCTGCACCACCTTGTAGAACTTAATGACCTTGCTCTGGGTTACTCTTTCCATTTCTTCTAGCACTCGGATTGGTATCTCTTCATAGGTCAAATCTGATTGGAGCTTATTGTTGGTGGGTGCAATAGCTTTCTCATGTATGCGAAGACATCTTTTTAACTGAGAAACATGGAAGACATTGAATATAGCACTCATTTCTAGGAGAAGTTGTAACTTGTAGGCGACATTTCCCTTTTGCTCAATAATCTGGTATGGGCCTACATATCAGGCGCAAGCTTCCTTTTCACTCCAGATCTCTGCACTCCCTTCATGGGCGAAACTTTTAAGTACACATATTCTCCCACTTCAAAGGTTAGTGGTCTTCTTCTTTTATCAGCATAACTCTTTTGTCTTAACTAAGCTACTTTCATGTGTTGTTGGATAACACGTACTTGTTCTTCAGCTTCTGTAACAAAATCAATGCCATAGTATCTTCTCTCTCTGGGCTCAATCCAATTCAAAGTTCTACATTTCCGACCATACAAGGCTTCAAAAGGAGTCATTTTGATGCTCTCTTGATAACTATTGTTGTAGGAAAACTCGGCTAAAGGTAGCCACTTTTCCCATGAACCCTTGGAGGATATAACACAAGCTCTCAACATATCTTCTAAGATCTGGTTCACTCACTCGGTCTGTCCCAAAGTTTGTGGATGATATGTTGAACTTCTGATTAGTTTACTTCCCAAGGCCTGGTGCAAGTGTTCCTAGAAGCGAGCTATAAATTGTGGTCCCTGATCTGATATTATGGTCCTTGGGACTCCATGTAGTCTCACAGTCTAAGAAACGTATAGCTCATCGTACTTCCCTGCTTGATACGCTGTGTTAACCGGTATAAAATGCGCTGACTTGGTAAGGCCATCTAAAATCGTGACCTTGTTGTGTCAGCAGGAGACCTGTAATAAAGTCCATACTTATTTCCTCCCATTTCTAGCCTGGAATAATCAAGGGCTGAAGTAATCCAACAGATTTCAAATGAATGGCCTTGACTCTACTACAATTATCACACCTAGTGACATAGGCAGTGATCTCTTTCTTCATCTTGGTCCACCAAAAATGGGTCTTCAAGTCTTGGTATATCTTGCTATTACCCGGATAGATAGACAACTTGGATGAATGCGCCTCATCTAGAATTTGATTTCTAAGTTCTCGGTCATTTGGTACCACTAGTCGGTCCTCAAACCATAGCACACCTCTTTCATCCAACCTAAAATGTTTGGTTTCCTGTTCTTTCATCTTTCTCTTAATGTGAAATACACCTACATCTATCCTCCGTAGCTCGATGATTTTGCTTTTAAGTGAACAAATGACAGTGATATTGTGTAGCACAACTGGATGTAACAAATTAAATCCATCTTTCAACAAGGCTTCTAAAGTGTTACAATGAGATTTCTGACCAAGTGCATCTGCTACAACATTGGCTTTTCCTAGATGGTAGTGCACTTCTATAACACCCTCGGTGTTACATTGTAAATCATTTACTAAAACATGTCATGAACATCATGTTTATTTGTTAATTCATTTAATAAAGTGTGTAGATCAATTTCTATAACTCAAAACGATCAACTCGAATGCAAAACGAAAGTTAATTCAATAGTCATGTAATATCACTTAAGGATGAAAACCAATTTTTATTAAGCAAAAATGCTATGAAACATGTATGTGATACTTAAATAAAGTTTGAAGTACAAACTTTGTAGATGATAATGAAATACTTGCGGTCGAAAAATGATATTACTTGCTAATGTTTCCACTAGCTTAGAAATCGCAATTGGAAGTCAATTTCAGCTCAAAAACTTGGGAATTTTCAAGTCTGTCAACTATTAGACACTGCTATGTTTAGCAATTTATCGCGAGAGATTGGGTTAAGGAATAGTGAAGTATTATGGCTTGTTCTAGTAGCCTAATGGACCCTCTAAGGTGTAGCAAAGTTGGTTTGGGGATTGGAGCAACTGGTTAGAGGTTTCAAACGCTTTAAAAACTGTCCACATCGTGTTCTTGGCTGACTTCCCAGTCTGTGCGCGGTCACCGGGCCAACTGCGTCAACGTCGCGGTATCGGCGCGTGCACGTGTGCGCGTGGCCATGCACTGGCCAGCCGTTGTGGCCACATACTACCCGCTCGGGTGCGCCAGCTAGCCATCAACATGAGCCACCGCACCCCAACCCCTACGCCTAGCTACCCACCGCGCTATGACGCTGATGCCGTCGTCTCATCACCACGCTGCATGCTTACTCGCTACGCCATGCCTCGCTGCCACTACACCTCCATGTGCTGCTGCACTGCGTCGTTGCTGCATTGCTGCTGCGCACATGGGATACTGCCTTGTGGCGCCGCCAGCCCACCACTAATGGCGCTGCGGCGCCGAGCCAGAGCCAGCCGTGGCCGCTTGTGCTCGTCGCTTGCACCTGGCGTGTGTACCCTGGTTGCGCCACTGCTCGTTGCTGTTTCCACCGCTGTGCCCTCCCCTGCCTCCCGCCGCGGTCACGTCATGACCCCGATGAGCCAAAGCACAGGAGCTTGCCTTAAATCTCACATGCTCGTGTCTCCACCTTGGCGTCCGTGTGCCAACTATCCCCACCTCGCCTTGAGTTGTGTCACGACATGCTCCAATTTGGAGTTTTCCCTCCACTACACCCTACGCGCATCACTTGCACCTCTACCACCTCACTAGTGCTGCTAACAAGGCCGTGCCGTCGTGGAGCCCCGCCGCCTCCCATGGGACGGACATGGCCAGCCCTGCTTGGGGTATCTCTGACCGAACCATCACCGCAGCCATGACCAGGGTAAGCTAGTGATGCTCTCATGCTAGCCATTAGCTACGCGGTGGCCTAGGGTGGCTGGTACGATCACGCCACCGTCGCATGTGGCCACTCACTGTGGTCGTCACTCCTGCAAGCTCCGCCTCTACCATAGCATCGGCTAGTGTAGGCGTTAGGGCTATAGGTGTAGGTCGGCCCACTAGCTGGGCAGGGCGGGTCTCGGTTGGACAGCGTGGCCGTACAGTGCCGCATCCGCTATGCTGGCACGCGCAGGTGTGGCCAGGGATCTGGCTGTGGTAAAGGCGATAGATTGTAGGGTCCTATTCACATAGGCTCTCTCGGCAAATAGTGGCCTGGACGGTGGGTTGATTCGGTCTTAGCACGGGGGCATTTTTGTGAAGTTGGCAGCGCGTGCGCGGGTCGCCTGATCGTGGGCCGCCTCATGGTGGGCCACGTCCACGCGGGTAGCGCGGTGGTGGGCCACGGAGTGGAATTCGTTTTTCCTTTTCTTAAGGAATTAGAAATAGCTTTATTTTTAATTTCTGAGCTAAACTTTAAAAATTAATATCAATTCGCAAAGATGTCCAAAAATTGTGAAATAAAATTTGTTTTGTTCCTAAAAATGTTGTCTATCTAATGGCATAGTTAGTTTATGCATGTCTAAGTTCATACTGAGGTCTATTAAATCAATTGCGAGTGTTTAGTATTATTTAGGTTAATATTTGTAGGAATTTTTGTGGCAACACGGTAATAGTTTTGTCCATTAAATTTTTATAGTAGGTTCATTATATTATTATGTGCTCACTGTAATTTTTGTAGCCTTAGAATAGCTTGATAAATAGGGTAACTAAGTACTCCTTGTTTTAGTATATATGAAATCATAAATAAAGTAAGAAATGCATTTTTGGTTGCTAAGATAATACTTGAATGTTACATACCTGTTTAGTGGAAAGGATGGGTAGCTTAGCATCTTAGTCATTAGAGTTAGCTTAGTTGCTTGGTAGATGCATTGTTATTTTAAGAGCTGCTGTTGCAAAAATGCTAAGTGTTGCATCATCATTGCATGCATGTACAGAACGCATTGATGAAGTTCATGACCGCTGGAGAGCAGGAATACGAGGAGGTGATTAAGGAGTACGAGGAGGAGGTCTTCATACAGGAGGAAGCCTCAGAGCCACCGATGACTGACATAGCTGACCACCCGCCTGCCTAAGGCAAGCCCCGGTGCATAACCCTTATTTTGAATAATCACTGGATATATATATGTGATGTGCATTTAAGTTACAAGCATTTTATGGAAACTACATGCATAGATAACCTACCTATGAGTCATACTAGCATAGGTCGAGTGCTGCTATGCTTAGGCTATTGGTAGCATGAGAAACCAGCCACTACTCACAATAGGTGGTTATTATTATCACTCTCATGATAAAATGATGAAAGGAAATGGAGACCGGGTAGGGATATGGTACGGGTATTGGTGGGTGTAAGAGGTTGTGTCCCATGACCAATGGGGCATAGCTTAGTTACACTATTTCCCCTGTCTGTGTCGGTTAAGGACCGGCCATTGCATTGGGTTCTAGTCAAGTCACAGACTTATTATCCTGAGCACATACTTGTTTATGGGAGCAGGGAAGGCTCATTGCTCTCTTGTCGTAGGTTCTAGCTCTTTTTCGGACCGACTAATTGGAGGCAGGGATGGTGGAGGTCTAAGCACCACACTGAGTCTGGGACTCTGGTGTGGGGGTTGGAGTCCAAGTTTGGATGGGGACCTAGACCCCTCGACAAGAGAGTGGTGGGTTGGTCCTGCTTGTGCTTGGGGTACAAGCAGGGCGAGTGTTTTAGGGTACCTAGCTGGGCACATTGATTCACGAATCACCGGGTAATCCGGTACGACTTATCTATGATCTAGCACAATAGTAAGAACTAGAAGATGAAAGATAGTGAAATGGATCTGTTTGCTCAACTCTTGCTTGAAAGTACAACAGGTGCTTACCTAGAATGGTTAGATAATGAACTAATCATGACTGATAATAAGAAACATACATAAGGCTTCACTACTAGTATTGATTTTTGCAAAAAGGAAACCCGACAAACCATAAAGCTTATCATATCCTTTAGAGTCAGGAAATTATTCTCACTAGTCGGGTAAGTCTTGCGAGTACATTGTGTACTAAGGTTTTATTCACCCCTGTTGTAGGTGCAGCTTGAAGAGTAGTTGTTGTGTGGAGGATTCTTCTGGTGGGCACAGACGGATCCTTGTATTCCACCGTTAGATGTTTATTGTAATTCCGCTGTTTAAATTCCGCACTCTGAACATAGTATTGTAAAAATGTATTTCTAAGAACTCTTGTTGTATGAAATTGACTAAGTATTGTAAACTCGTTCTCATTATTGGATCTTGGAGGAAAAACATGGGTTATTCGAATTCTCCCTTGGGGTGTGCTCGATGGAATCCATCCATTGTAGCCAATGTTTTCCTAAACGGTAAACGGTCTTTACACGATCGCCCTTCGTTTAGCGTTTAGGCTGTTTACACGGTGTTTAAACAAAGTTAAACGGTCTAAACGGTTTTGTACTTTTTAAAAAGAAATACATATAATTATATATGTGCATGTAAAAAATCAAGTATTCTAGCAATATACATATTTATCCGAGTAAAAATCAATTATTTCGATATGTATATATATTTATGCATGTGAAAAGAACCAAATATAGATATTTATGCATGTAACATATCAAGTGTATACATTTATAAATATAATAAACTTAAGTATACAAATTTATCCCTAGAAAACTGAACTAGATTTACCTCATGTTCGCCTAAACGGCTGTTTAAACAGCGTTTAGTCCATTTAATGTTGTTTATCTCCGTTCCGTTTAGGCCGTTTTTCGCGTTTTTTTGACCGTTTAAACGGTCAACCGTTTAATTTCTGTTTACCCCCTAAACAAAACAGTTTACCACCATTTACCGTTTACTGGTTGTTTAAACGGCCGTTTAATCCGTTTAGGCGAACACTGATTGTAGCTTGCTTTTGGGGTGCTTAATGTCTGGTGGAAGACGAGCGCCTCCGAAGGTGTGTTATTTTCGGCGGTTCTGCCACAGGTGGTACCAAAGCCAATAATGAGTTTACGAGTTTCATAACTCTTTTCAAAACCTAAAATTTGACCAACAAAAGTTTTGCAAAAAGTAGGATGCAATGAAATTATGTAAATAATTATAAGCCCTAGTAATATGGTCTATCTAGGATAGCGGCACTGGTTTTATCTAATCAAATTTTTGTAGGCACACTAACTTACACTGCGTAAGAATCATTTAGCGTACGGAAGTGAGTGTGCAAAGTGTCGAAATTTTTTGCGAATGCCGCTATATTCTGGCTTGAGTGAATGGGTAGGATGATGCATGCATCATGAAAAGAGAATCTCGCTTAAACTAAACTCCCTCCACATGTATAATTTGGATTAGTGAATTAATAGGATAACCTAAAAGAATGCCTTAATAAAAGTCTTATCATTTCTCTAAGTCTCTTGTTCCTAATCTAGAGGGTTGTCCCTAATGGTTGGTTTGTATCTATTTACAGATGAACCTGAGGTCTGGTCGTGGGAGTACTAGTGCTGGGACGGGCTATGGACTTGGCGAAGGCCAAGGTGAAAGTGGTCGTGGCAATGAGAACAGCAACGGGGAGAGCCACGAGGCCCCACTTCTGGCTCCACCTCCTCCACCACTACCACCTCTGATGACCCATGCGGAGATGATGGCGGAGGTGCTGGCTGCTAGGCGCAAGTCATCCCATACCTTGGAGATGCTGGCCCAAGCGATTGGTGGCTTCGCCCATGGGGGCCACGGAGGCAATGGTGGGAACAGGAGTGGTGCCCGTGGTCCCGAGGGACCCTGTACTTACCAGGATTTCTTGAAGACGCACCCACCCACGTTCATGCCGACTACTAAACCTTTGTATATGGAGCATTGGCTTCGTATTCTGGAGTAGAAGTTTCTGTTACTCACTGTAACTGAGGAGCAGAAGGTGCGCTTTGCAGCGTAGTAGATGTTGGGTTCTGCCAGTGCATGGTGGGACACATTCAATGCCATGCAGCCGGTGGATCACCGTGTGACTTGGTAGGAGTTTATCGCTGCTTTTAGAGAGTACTACATTCCTGCTGGTGTACTGAATAGGAAGTTGACGGAGTTCCTAGACCTAAAGCAAGGGAGTTTGTCTGTGATGGATTATGTGAACAAGTTCAACCATCTGTCATAGTATGCTGGGACCCACGTCGATATTGGTGAGAAGAAGAGGGACCATTTCTATCATGGCCTCTCTTTCAGTCTACAGAAGGAGGTATACACAGGGAACTACCAGACTTTTGGTGCTATGATGAATGCAGTTATTGCCATGGAAGGACTTTAGCGTGACTCTTACGCTGAGTGGAAGTGCAAGTGGGTGATTACTGGGTCTTCTAGTCACCCCAAGCTCAAAAGGTATAGGTTGTTAGGTGGGTGCCCTATCAGTCTCTAGGTGGGCAGTCATTCCATCAGCCTCAGTAGACCTACCAGGCACCTTCCACTCAATACCGTGCACCTACTCAGCAAGTGCAACAGTAGCCTTAGGGACAGTAGGTTCTTCCTCATCAGGGGTATGGAAACAAGCCTGGTGCTTGTTTCAAGTGTGGCAAGGAAGGCCACTATGCTCGGGAGTGTCCATAGAATCAGCCTGTGCAGTCTTCCTAGCCTTCAGCCAACTCTCGTTTGGTCAAGCGGACGATTATCAAGAAGAAGGTGCCCGTAAGCCGCTCTAGGCAAGTTAACTTCACTAAGGCTGAGGAAATCTTGCAGAATGAACCGGTGATGGCTGGTATGTTTAGCATTGATTCCCACCTAGCATATGTGTTGTTGGATTCTGGTGCATCACATTCATTCATGAGCATGGGGTTTGCATAGAGGCATAATATTTCTCTTATGGCTATTCCTATTGCCTATAGAATCAGTACTCCGAGTGCGTAGTTGTGCGTTAATACTCGGACGGACACAGTCGAATTAGTGCTAGCCACACACTTACTGCCTCTAGTTCATGGTGCTGCCCGGGCAAGGCATAGACGCAATTCTAGGCATGAACTGGTTGCGAGTTTATGGGGTAGTCTTGGATCTTAAGTAGAGAGTTATTGAATTATGGCTTCCTTCTTCCGAGGATAGAATATCTCTTCTTATGCCCTCAGATCTAGCCTTACCAGTTGTTGCTCATGTTGAAGCTTCTCCTGGTCTTGTCTCTATTCCTGTGGTCTATGAGTTCCTGAATGATCTTTCCTAAAGATCTATCTGGGTTGCCACCGGATAGAGATGTGGAGTTTTCCATTGAGTTAGAACCTAGCATCGCTCCTATTTCCTAGTGTCCCTACCGCATGGCTCCTAAAGAACTTGCTAAAATGAAGAAGCAGTTAGAGGAATTATTGGAGAAGGGATTTATCCGTCCTAGTTATTCACCATGGGGTTGTCCAGCTATTTTTTTGAAGAAGAAGGACGGTACTCTATGGATGTGCGTGGATTACCACCCTCTCAATGTGGTAACCATTAAGAACAAATATCCTTTACCTCGTATTGATACTTTATTCGATTAGTTGGCTGGTGCCAAGGTGTTTTCAAAGATAGATCTTCGTTCTAGGTATCATCAAATTAAGATCCGGCCACAACATATACCAAAGGCAGCTTTCTCTACTAGGTATGGGCTATATGAATACCTAGTCATGTCTTTTGGTCTCACCAATGCTCCTACATTCTTCATGTATCTCATGAATTTAGTCTTTATGCCAGAGCTGGATAAGTTTGTAGTATTGTTCATTGATGATATTTTGATATACTCCAAGAACAATGAAGAGCATGCATAGCATCTTTGGATAGTACTAACTCAATTAAGGGAACACAAGCTGTATGCCAAATTTAGCAAGTGTGAGTTTTGGTTAGATCGGGTGCAGTTCTTAGGACATGTTCTGACACCTAAAGGTATGTCTGTTGACCCAAGCAAGGAGCAAGATGTGTTAAATTGGAAGTCTCCAAAGTTTGTGCATCTGATTCGTCAGTTCCTTGGTCTTGCTAGTTATTATCGGCGCTTCATTCCTAACTTCTCCAAAATAGCTCAACCAATGACCAAGTTACTCTAGAAAGATGTCAAGTTTGTATGGAGTCTGGCTTGTGAAGAAGCTTTCCAAGCCCTAAAGGAATTTCTTACCTCTGCTCCTGTTCTTGCCCAACCAGATATTGGCAGGCCATTTGATGTTTGTTGTGATGCCTCAAGGATTGGATTGGGATGCGTGCTTATGTAGGATGGACGTGTGATAGCTTATGCTTCATGCCAGCTAAAAAAGCATGAGGTGAATTATCCCACCCATGATATAGAGCTAGCTGTTGTGGTGCACGCTCTAAAAATTTGGAGGCATTATTTGTTGGGAAATAAAGTACACATTTTTATGGATCACAAGAGCCTCAAATATATTTTCACTCAGTTCGAGCTGAACATGAGGCAATGGTGATGGTTGGAGCTAATCAAGGATTATAATTTGGAGGTTCATTACCATCCTAGAAAAGCTAATGTGGTAGCTAATGCTCTGAGCCAGAAGTTGTATCAAGTTGAAGAAGCACCTTTGTCTCTCAACTATGCTTGGGTGCTAGCCCATGTTGCTCTAGTCTCGGATTTACCCCAGCAAATTATTATAGAGCAAAGGCAAGATGTTTTGGAAATCTCGCATATCAAGGAGTTAATTGCCAAAGGGCGTGGTCAACATTTTCGTGTTGATGATCAAGTTGTAGTGAGGTTCAAGAATAGATTGGTTGTTCTGTCAAAAGAGGAGCTTAGAAGAAAGATTTTGCATGAAGCTCATCATTCCAAGTTGTCCATCCATCCAGGAAGTAACAAGATGTACCATGATTTGCGCCACTTGTATTGGTGGTCAAATATGAAGCAGGATATCACCAAGTACGTCACAGAATGCGACACTTGTGGAAGAGTTAAGGTAGACCATATGCGTACACTAGGATTTTTGCAGCCCTTGCCTATCCCTGCTTGGAAATGGGAGGATATTTCCATAGACTTTGTTGTGGGTTTGCTCCATACAGCAAAGGGGTATGACTCTATTTGGGTCATTGTGGATCGCCTTACCAAGTCCGCTCATTTCATTTTGATGGATACAAGGTATTCAGCCAAGAAGTATGCTAAGTTGGTGATCATGTGTATCTCAAGGTATCTCCCATGAGAGGTGTACATCGATTTGGTGTCCATGGAAAGCTAGCCCCTCGCTACGTTGGGCCTTATAAGGTTTTGGAGCGATGTGGTCCTGTTGCGTATTGTCTCTAGCTCTCGGATATTTTGTCAGCAGTGCATAATGTCTTCCATGTTTCCTTGTTCAAGAAATGTTTGTAGGTCCCTGATGAAGCTGTGGAAATTGAAGGACTTCCCCTCTAGCCCGACTTGTCTTATATTGAGCATCCTGTCAAGATCTTCAACGAAAAAGAAAGAGTGACTAGAAACAGTGTGGCGAAGTTCTACAAAGTTCAGTGGCAAAATCACTTAGAGGACGAAGCAATGTGGGAGCAAGAAAGCTATATCTTGAAGCATTATCCCCACCCTTTTTTCTAGTTCACCGAGGTAATTGTTTAAATCGGAATTTATTTCTTATCTCTTTTCCCACACTAGGCACATGAAATCTCTGGATGAGATTTTGTTTAAGGGGGAGGGGTAGATTTGTAACACCCTCGGTGTTACACTATAAATCATTTACTAAAACATGTCATGAGCATCATGTTTATGTGTTAATACATGTAATAAAGTGTGTAGATCAGTTTCTATAACTCAAAACGATCAACTCAAATGCAAAACGAAAGTTAATTCAATAGTTATGTTATATCACTTAAGGTTGAAAACCAATTTTTATTAAGCAAAAATGCTATGAAACATGTATGTGATACTTAAATAAAGTTTGAAGAATAAACTTTGTAGATGACAATGAAATACTTGCGGTCGAAAAATGATATTTCTAGCTAATATTTCCACTAGCTTAGAAATCGCAATTGGAAGTCAATTTCAGCTCAAAAACTTAGGAATTTTCAAGTCTGTCAACTATTAGACACTGCTATGTTTAGCAATTTATCACGAGAGATTGGGTTAAGGAATAGTGAAGTACTGTGGCCTGTTCTTGTAGCCTAATGGACCCCCTAAGGTGTAGCAAAGTTGGTTTGGGGATTGGAGCAACTAGTTAGAGGTTTTGAATGCTTTAAAAACCGTGCACAATGCGTTCTCGGCTGACTTCCCAGTCTGTGTGTTGTCACCGGGCACGCTGCCCCAATGTCGCAGTGTCGGCACGTGCACGCGCGTGCATGGCCACGCACTGAACAATCGCTGCTACCGTAGGTTTCCCACTCAGGTGCGCCAGCTTGCCATCAACACAAGCTGCCGCACCCCGCCCCCTGCGCCTGGCTGCCCGCCATGCTATGACACTACCACCGCTGTCCCATCACCGCACTTCACGCTTGCTCGCTAAGCCATGCCTCGCTGCCACTGCACCGTCATGTGCTCCTACACCACGTCTTTGCTGCCTTGCTGCTGCGCATGTGGGATGCTGCCTTGTGGTGCCGTCAGCCCGCCATTAATGGCGCTGTGGCGTGCGGGCCAAAGCAAGCCATGGCTGCTTGCGCTCGTCGCTTGCACCTAGCATGTGTACCCCGGTTGTGACACCCGTGTCCCACCAAAGAGCACCAGCCGCGTCACTACTCGTCACTATTTCCACCACTACGCCTTCCCCTGCTTCCTACCGCGGTCACGTTGTGACCCTGGTGAGCCAGTGCACGGGAGGTTACTTTAAATCTCGCATGCTCGTGTCTCTGCCTTGGCATCCATGTGCCAACTGTCCCCATCCCGCCTTGAATTGCATCATGACATGCTCTAATTTGGAGTTTTCCCTCCGCCGTGCCGTTAAGGCCGGGTTCGGTCACGGCGGAGGGCAACCGCTCACCTCACCATCCCACGCCAAGCCAACTATGACATGAGCTTCGCCTCTAGCTCCACTGCACCCTGCATGCCTCACTTGCACTTCTACCGCCTTACCAGTGCTGCTGATGCGGCCGCGCCGTCATAGAGAACGACCGCCTCCCGCCGGCCGCACGTGGCCAGCCCTGCTCAGGGTATCTTCGATTGAACCATCACCGTAGCCATGACCAGGGTAACCTAGTGATGCTCTCATGCTAGCCAGTAGCTATGCGGTGGTCAAGGGCGGCCGGTACGATCGCGCCACTATCGCATGTGGCCGCTCACTGTGGCCGTCACTCCCTCAAGCTCCGTCGCTACCGTAGCATCGGCTAGTGTAGGCGCTAGGGCTATAGGCACAGGTCGGACCACAAGCTGGGCCAGGACGGTTCTCGATTGGCCGGCATGGCCATCCAGTGCCGTGTCCTCCGCGCCGATGCGTGCATGGATGGCTAGGGACCTGGCCATGGTAAAGGCGATAGATTGCAGGGTCCTATGCGCATAGGCTCACTCTCAGGAAATAGTGCCGTGGACGGTGGGTTGATTCGGTCTTAGCGTGGGGGCGTTTTTGCGAAGTTGGCAACGCGCGCGGGTCGCTCGGTCGTGGGCCACCTCATGGTGGGCCACGTCCACGCAGGCAGCGCGGTGGTGGGCCGTGGAGTGGAATTTGTTTTTCCTTTTCTTAAGGAATTAGAAATAGCTTTATATTTAATTTCTGAGCTAAACTTTAAAAATTAATATCAATTCGCAAAGATGTCCAAAAATTATGAAATAAATTTTATTTAGTTCCTAAAAATGTTGTCTATCTGATGGCATAATTAGTTTATGCATGTTTGAGTTGATACTGAGGCCTATTAAATCAATTGCGAGTGTTTAGTATTATTTAGGTCAATATTTGTATGAATTTTTGTGGCAAATGGGTAATAGTTTTGTCCATGAAATTTTTACAGTAGGTTCATTGTATTATTTTGTGCTCATTGTAATTTTTGTAGCCTTAGAATAGGTTGATAAATAGGGTAGCTAAGTACTTCTTGTTTTAGTATATATGAAATCATAAATAAAGTAAGAAATGCATTTTTGGTTGCTAAGATAATACTTGAATGTTTCATACCTGTTTAGTGGAAAGGATGGGACGCCTAGCATCTTAGTCATTTGAGTTAGCTTAGTAGCTTGGTAGATGTATTGTTATTTTAAGAGCTGTTGTTGCTAAAATGCTAAGTGTTGCATCATCATTGCATGCATGTAGAGAACACATTGGTGGAGTTCATGACCGCTGGAGAGCAGGAATACGAGGAGGTGATTGAGGAGTATGAGGAAGAGGTCTTCATATAGGAGGAAGCCTCGAAGCCACCGACGACTGACATAGCTGACCACCCACCTGGCCAAGGCAAGCCCCGGTGCATAACGCTTATTTTGAATAATCACTGGATATATATATATATATGTGTGTGTGTGTGTGTGTGTGATGTGCCTTTACATTACAGGCATTTTATGGAAACTACATGCATAGAAACCTACCTATGAGTCCTACTAGCATAGGTCGAGTAGCTGCTATGCTTAGGCTATCGGTAGCATGAGAATCTTGCCATTACTCACAATAGGTGGTTATTATTATCACTCTCATGATAAAATGATGAAAGGAAATGGAGACCAGGCAGGGATATAGTACGGGTATTGGTGAGTGTAAGAGGTTGTGTCCATTGGGCAATGAGGCATAGCTTGGTTACACTATTTTCCCTATCCGTGTCGGTTAAGGACCGGCCATTGCATTGGGTTCTAGTCAAGTCACAGACTTATTATTCTGAGCACATACTTGTTTATGGGAGCAGGGAAGGCTCGTTGCTCTCTTGTCATGGGTTTCGGCTCTTTCCTGATCGACTAATTGGAGGCAGGGATGGTGGAGGTCTAAGCTCTACACTGAGTTTGGGACTCCGGTGTGGGGGCTTGGAGTCCAAGTTTGGATGGGGACCTGGACCCCTCGACAAGAGAGTGGTGGGTTGGTCCTGCTTGTGCTTGGGGTACAAGCGGGGCATGTGTTTTAGGGTACCCAGCTGGGCACATTGATTCATGAATCGCCGGGTAATCCGGTACGACTTGTCAACGATCTAGCACCGTAGTAAGAACTGGAAGATGAAAGATGGTCAAAATGGATCTGTTTGCTCAACTCTTGCTTAAAAGTAGAACGGGTGCTTACCTAGAATGGTTAGATAATGAACTAATCGTGACTGATAATAAGAAACATACATAAGGCTTCACTACTAGTATTGGTTTTTGCAAAAAGGAAACCTAGCAAACCATAAAGCTTATCGTATCCTTTGGAGTCAGGAAATTATTCCCACTAGTCGGGAAAGTCTTGGGAGTACATTGTGTACTCAGGGTTTATTCACCCCTATTACAGGTGCAGCTTGAAGAGTAGCTGTTGTGTGGAGGGTTCTTTTGATGGGCACAGACGGATCCTTGTATTCTACCGTTAGATGTTTATTGTAATTCCGCTGTTTAAATTCTACACTCTGAACTTAGTATTCTAATAATGTATTTCTAAGAACTCTTGTTGTATGAAATGTACTAAGTATTGTAAACTCATTCTCATTATTGGATCCTAGAGGAAAAACGTGGGTTATTGGAGTTCTCCCTTGGGGTGTGCTCGATGAAATCCGTCAGATGTAGCTTGCTTTTGGGGTGCTTAGTGTCTGGTGGAAGATGAGCACCTCCAAAGGTGTGTTATTTCGAGTGGTTCTGCCACAACTTCCAAATTATAGTCCTTGATTATCTCTAACCATCTACGTTGTCTCATGTTCAGCTCTGGTTGAGCGAAGATATATTTGAGACTTTTGTGATCAGTGTATATGTGACATACGTTTCCTAGCAAGTAATGTCTCCATATCTTCAAAGCATGGACAACTGCAGCAAGCTCCAAATCATGTGTAGGATAGTTGACTTCATGCTTTCGCAATTGTCAGGAAGCGTAGGCAATAACTCTTCCTTCTTGCATGAGCACACACCCCAAACCTGTACCCGATGCATCACAGAACACATCGAATGGCTTTTCAATGTCGTGTTGTGCTAAAACCAGAGCTGTAGTTAACAAGGTCCTTAGGGTGTGAAAAGTAGCTTCACACTCTAGCGTCCAATTAAACTTCTCATCCGTTTGGAGTAGTCTGGTCATGGGCTTAGCTATCTTGGAAAAAATCAGGAATGAAACGATGATAGTAGCCTACTAACCCTAGAAAACTCTAAACTTTATGAACCAAAGTCGGGGCCTTCGAATCCATGACCTCTTGTACTTTGGATGGGTCTACCAAAATTCCATCTTTAGATAAGATGTGACCCAAGAAAGGTACTTTGCTCAACTAGAATTCATATTTACTAAATTTGGCATATAATTTATACTCCCTCAATCTAGATAAGACGATCCTTTGATGCTTTGCATGATCTACCTCATTCTCCGCGTAAATCAAGATATCATCGATAAACTTGACCATGAACTTGTTGAGCTCAGACATGAATACTAAATTCATCAAATACATAAAGTAGGCAGGAGCATTTGTTAGTCCAAAAGACATGACCAAATACTCATACAGGCCAAACCTAGTGGAGAAAGCTATTTTATGTACATCCTCTGGCCTAATCTTAATCTGATGATAACCGGACCTTAAGTCAATCTTAGAGAATACCTTTACTTTTGCCAGTTGATCGAACAAAATATCAATACGAGGCAAAGGATACTTGTTCTTAATGGTTACAGCATTAAGCGGCCTATAATCAACACACATCCACAAGGATTTGTCCTTCTTCTTTACAAATAAAGCTGGACATCCCCATGGAGACGAACTTGGTCGAATGAGACCTTTGTCCAAAAGTTCTTATAACTGGATTTTATGTTCGGCTAACTCATTTGGTGCCATCCTATAGGGTAGTGGCTTACCTAGCACTAACTCAATCTTAAATTCCACATCCCTATCAGGCGGTAGACCCGGTAATTCATCAAGAAATTCACAGACTACTGGAATATCGCATAGGGTAGTGGCTTGAATAGCACAAGACAAGTTTTGAAGATCAAAACTTTAGGGAAGTGGTACTAGAAAAGCATTACTCCACTTTGGTTCTCTCAACATAATTGTTCTAGTGGATGTGTCAATGAGAACTCCATGACCCCTCATCCAATTCATGCCCAAAATCACATCTATTGCTAGTCCTAGCAATATTATAAGATCTGTAGTGTACTCCCTATCTTGTATTGAGATGAGCACATCTCTCACTAATTGATTAGTAGAAATAGTGGCTCCAGCTGAACTTATACTATAACCACCCTTGTCTACCTCAGTTATCTTCTGATCATACTTAGATGTAGATGCTTGGCTCATAAATGAATGAGAAGCTCCAGAATCAAATAAAACAATGGTGGGATGTTTGTTAACAAGGAACATACCGGCGGTGACAACTTATCCCGCGGGAATTTCATCCATGGCTGTATAATGCACGTATCCAGGACGTGCTTTTGGATAGGGCTATTTCTGATTACCCTAGTTTAAATTTCTATTCTTCTTGGGATGGGGACACTCCTTGGCCCAATGATGCAACTGATTATAATTGAAGCATGGCTGTGTCGACAGGATATCAACGGTAGTTCTCCGAGGGGTATCCCATGAAGGTAGATTGATCGGTAGAGGTGCGCGTAATCAAGAACAAGAAGGCAACAGAGACACAAGAGTTAGACAGGTTCGGGCCATCCGCACGACGTAATACCCTACTCCTATGGCCTATTGGTTTGTATTGGCTATCGTATGATATTGCGTGTGTGATTGGATGTGGGATGGGGCCTACCGACTAGGGGACCCCTGCCCCTCCTTATATACTCTAGAGGGGTAGGGTTACAAGGAAAGTATCCTAGTCAGTTACATGGCAAGTATTAGATTACAATATCTGTAGTATCCGATCAAATCTTCTAGATGTCTTGTAGTGTACGCTGAGCAGTGCCATGCACTGCAAGTCTTCAATCTTGTGTGCTGGACCATACCTGACTGTGCGGCCCACACCCCTTGCCATGGGTACCTAGGGTTATACCCCCCACAGCTAGTCCCTGAACGTCTTGTATCCTTTGAGCAGCGCCGTCTTGAACAAGTCCGACCAGTTTGATGTGAAACTGACTAGTTTAACTAGTGATCTGAGTAGTGGAAGTCGAAGCCGACCAGCTTAACTGGTGACTTGGGTGGTGAAAATCAAAGCCGGCCAGTTTAACTGGTGACCTGAGTGGTGAAAGTCAATGCCGACCAGTTTAACTGCTTAGGAGACCTCGGACATAGCCAAGTAAGGCTTGCCAGAAGGATGTAAGGGGCTCAAGATAAAATTTGAAAATTCTTTCCCTTAGGAGAAGTGTAGCCACTTAGACTCCGTCAATAAGGAGGGTAAATCAAGAAATAAGCAATACATTCACTGCCAGGTGAAGTGTAGCCACTTAGTCCCCGAGCCTACTAGAAGATGAAGAATGAATCTTGAAGTAGGGTCAAAGAAAAGAAGTGTGAAAGCTTGCCGACGTCATCTGACATGCGCGTATCAAGACCCTAGCCATGCTGCCCAAAATCAGCACCCTGATCCGAACAGCATGGAGCAGCTTGATAGCACACCGATAAGACATAGCAAGACCTGGCCGCCAATGAGTCCCTAGCCTTAGCTGGCATCTCTTGCACAAAGAGTTCAAACGCCGAGGAGTCTCTAGCTTAGCTGGTAAGCCCCCAGCATAGCTAAAGATGAAGCACGAGCAATGAACATTCTGGCCAACTAGTCGGCGGTGAAGTGAGCATTGTGTAGAAGTGACCAGCGAACATTCCAATCAACTAGTCGGTGATGAAGTCCATAAACCTAGTTGTCCGACCAGTTGATTGGTGGAGAAGTACGAGTACCAGGTGGTCCGACCACCTGGACGATGATCCTACAATACAAATATGTAGAACAGGTAGTACATGATGTAAAAATAAAATATATGAACTCAATGGTGATGAAATAGCGTATGTAGCTCGGCGATCAGTTGGTGTGAACACGTAGTGTTATTCTGAAGATGTGTTTATATTAAATATAAGCCGTCCGACCAGTTAGTGTGTAGCTGAGTCTCCAACCCTAGCTAGCCCGTTAACAATAACACAGAGCGCAGAGCCCGTGTGCGTGTAGGAAGAGCAGGGCATCGCTAAGGAGGCGCTGCCAACCACCCCTAACATAGAGGGTAGGCGCTCGTGCATGTGTAAGGAGAAGCCGGAGATAGGGCCGTCTCTGGGAACATTTGGGCATCAACATGACTATTCGGGGATTTGCCTTAGGCTTAGCTGTATGTCATCTTTAAGATGGTATACATGAAAGAAAATCATTTGGAGAACAAACATGGAGAAAATAGCTCAGAGAAACATCTTGGCAATATATGAAGATTGGAGAAAATTTAGAAGAATATTAAAGCATGACTTAGCTTTAGACAAAACATCTGGTCGGTGGCGTATGACGTTATCTGGTCGGCGTTAACAAAATTGTCTGGCCCTCGAGTTTCTTAGTTGGCTTCTGATAGATCGGAACTAGAAGGTGGTTGGCGCTGAACTGGAGTGGTCAGAGCCAATTCCGTGAGGGGGAGGCAGTCGGCGAGCTTCTGGCTGACCTGATGAATGGATGCGATTAGATCGTTGTTGCCGACCTACTTCCTCGAATAGCGAGCTAGCAGGCGATTAGTTGTTGGTGAAGATGACCTCGGAGGTAGTTCTGAGATTGGTCTGCTGTTGCAGGCATTGGTGTGGTCGGCACAAAATTGCTCTGCACCGGCTTGAAGATCTCTCTGTCTCTGTCAGCATTGATGACTCAAGAGATCAATCTAACCATAAAGATCTAGCTAGGCTCTGGTGAGGATGAAGAGCTTGAAAAGTGTACCATCTTCTTCGTCATGGAAATAGCACGCAGACCCCTACCTGGCGCGCCAACTATCGACAGAATATCATTGGCAGTCCTCCGAGGTGTATCCCATGAAGGTAGATTGATCGACAGAGGTGCGCGTAATGAAGAACAAGAAGGCAATAGAGACATAAGAGTTAGATAGGTTCGGGCCGTCCACACGATGTAATACCCTACTCATGTGGTCTATTGGTTTGTATTGGCTATCATATGATATTGCGTGTGTGATTGGATGTGGGATGGGGCCTGCTGATTAGGGGACCCTGCCCCTCCTTATATACTTTAGAGGGGTAGGGTTACAAGGAAAGTATCCTAGTTGATTACATGGCAAGTATTAGATTACAATCTCTGTAGTATCCGATAAAATCTTCTAGATGTCTTGCAGTGTACGCCGAGCAGAGTCTTGATTCATGTGGGCTGGACCGTCCGTGACTGTGCTGCCCATGTCCCTTGCCTTGGGTACCTAGGGTTATACCCCCATAGGCTAGTTCTTCCTTGGTCCTGCTGAGCTTGCCTAGCCTGCATTGCCCTTAGGTATGGCAATGGTGAATGCCCCATGAAATGTCTTCTGGGGGAGATTAGCCTGAGCTTTTGGCTGAGGAGGCCTATACGTAGGCGCTGGTGTATGAAATGCCACCACTGGAGCTCTAGCCTAAGATGATCCTAAGGCACCTGCCTCAGCTGCTCTTTTACGGCCCTTTGCTGTTGCGTGCAAGTTGTTCTAGTTCTCCTGGGTTAAGGCATCACTGACAAACTCATTATATGTGGTAACCTTGAGTTGACCATAGTCTTCATTAGCTTAGTGTCAAGGCCTCTCTTGAAACTTTCTATTTTCTTCTCCTCTGTGTTGACAAACTCTGGGGCATATCTAGAAAGATTGTTGAAGGCATACATGCACTCAGTAAGGGTTTTGGTCCCTTGAGTAAACCTCATGTACTCGATGGCTTTCTTGTGCATTAGCCCCGAGCGAATGTGGTGTCCGCTAAAGGCTAACTTGAACTGTTCCTAGGTGACCCATGCATTTGTAGGTAGAGAAGATAGTAAATGGGTCCACCATATCCCTACCAGTCCCTGCAGTTGATGGGATACATATTCGGCCTTCAGATTCTACCTTCCACTCCTACCATAGGGGTGCTTGGGTATGAGCTGGTATGGTTAGCTACACCTTATACCATGGCTGTCCTTCCAGGTATACCTCATTCTAGGAATAGAGAGGCGGTTCGATATATCCCGCATAATGCAGGACCCTCCAAACTAGGGCAGGGATACCAAACATTTCTAGGAAAGTCTCACTCCTAGCTGATGCTGCCATCTATTCAAACAAAATGGTGCAACTCTCGTGAGAACAACGTTATAATAGAAAAGAGTTACTTAACCGAATAAGAGACTTATAAGGGGAGGAACAATGCAAGTTTGTAATGAATGATTGATCATGATGCATGTATGTTTCATACGTCCTCGCCAACTTAGGAAAATTAAACTTCTAACGACATACACGGTGGCAAACATGTGTTCTCTCATATATAACGTAGCTAGTCGGGCTACAAGTTTCGCTATTAATGTACCTGCACAAGAATTTCATTTCATCCCAACCCCACAAGTATATATGCAGAAATAAAAATCTGAGCTCTAGTTTGCAAGCTAAATACTTCCATATATAAACACCCATATATATACTTCTATATCAAAGCTGCCCGAAAGTAAATACGTCCCATATATACATATAAATATGCATATACAGTCGTATCAAAGCAAACTCTCCCCATTAGACCGCACGCTCACATCTTGTGGTCATGCCACTCATCATCTTACCTTGGGCGTAGAGGCAATTGATCCATACATTACCACTCAAGTGAATGGCATCCATACAATAGCACGCCGTATGGACGACGGAAATAAAAACCCCTAAGTTACTACTTAATTAGCCACCTAAAAAACCTTTGTTTTAAATACACATGTGGCAATTAATGTTAAATCTTGCTCTGATACCAGCTGTGTTAGAACCATCCAATTTATAAGAGCACAAGTATAATAGCAGCTCACAAGCGGTCGCACTGTCATACTTGAGCCCATATAAACCCGGTAGTCCGTCGGGTACCATGAAGGGTCTCGATTCAACCAACATACAACCAAGATCGTATATGATTCAACATACATGTCACATGTTACATAAAGTTCACAAATACAAATCCATACATCAAAGTACGATTAAAAGTTATTACAAACCAAGTTCAGGTAAAATAATAGTAGAAGCAATTAAAGTTTGAAACCAACATCTCCATCGTTGTTCAAATACTATGCCATCACATGATCACAATCCCACAAAAGCATAAGAGAGGGATTAACAAGAGATGCCTTGCCCAGGGCCCTACTCCTCGTCCACGGTGGGACAGAAGCAATTCTTACAGTAGCCGTGATACATCGTATTATCTGCAACAATGGGAAATAAACCCTGAGTACAAGAAGGTACTTAGCTAGACTTAACCATCATAAACCAAAAATAAAGTGACTCCAAGGATCATGCAAGGCTTTATAAGTGGAGCTAGCTTGACAACATTTTGCATAAAAAGCCACTAATTCAACTATACCTTTTATAATTCGGTCATCAAGTTAATTATAGCTATTCATCTCTAGATTAGCGACTAACCTGTAACACCCTATGTGTTTGGCTTCCACATTTGCACTTGCATTTCATAAACATGAGCATCATTCATCCATTCATGAGCTTAGATTGTTTGGAACATGCTTTTGAAACATTGCAACATATGTTTATATTCCATGTGTGTTTGTTTTATGAAATGGATAGTGTGCAACCCTCAAGTGCAACATGTGCGACTCACTCTTGAAACATGTCACATACTTTAGTGAAACATGGTTAGTTAGTACTATGCAACAAACTCATGAAACATATGAAACATGGCTTTGAAACAAAAGTAGCAATTCACTTGTTTTCCTTGTTTCAATGCATGTGATGCTTGATTTTGGTGTGATCAATGTCTGGTGTGGTTAATTATCCCCTAAAACACCTTAACTACACTTAGGGTACATAGTGGAGCACCGTTCATGTTAGCTAAATTGACTAATTATGCCCCTAAGTGAGGTTTGACCAAATTGGAAACCCTAGAACCAATTTGTTTGACCTAGTTTGAACTATGACATAGAGACTTTGCATGGCAGTGAACCTTTAACCAAAGTTGTAGTATTTGAGTAGAGAAACAACTTTTATTTTTGGGTCATGAGCTAATTAAGTGCATAGCTTAGTCATTTTGTGCTCACAAAAATCAACAATTCACTGTTTTGAAACACTTGAATTTTTTCTAAGTCTTTTTGGATTTCCAGTTTCGCTGGCTCAACTTTGGGACGATTTTACTAGCAAACCGTTGAGAATTAGAACTTGGTCCTTTAATAGAAATTGTAGCTGGTACATAGGGCTTCAATTATTGTTAAGATTGTTTGCACTGATAAGCTACAGATTAGGAGAATTAGCGTCGTCATTATGCGCTGTCAGGCTCGGGCATAGCTCTGATGGCCGAACTAAATTGGGCAGCTACAGTGCCGACCGTGTTAGAACTCTAGCCCCGTGTGGAGGCCACGCGTCGCCGTCGGTGCGCTCGGTCAGGCCATGTCGGGCCGAAGCTCACCAACTCAAGCCTGTGACTTCCCAGCGCTCACATTTCACTCTCCTGCTTTCTCCTTCACTCACCGCAGCATCCGCAGCAGCTCATCACAATGTCGCCGTCATCATTGCCGGCCTTAGCTCGCACCGTGTCCCTCCTCCGCCACCGCAGTAGCTTCATCGTGGTCCCACCGCACCACCGCGCCCACATTTGCTAGCTAGGAGCGCTCGGTAAGCTATCTCGCCGCGCACGACATCGCCGGTGTTCCACCGCCGCGTTCCATCGCCGTGGCTGCACCACCTCCTTTCGTAATTCGCCGTAATAGCGCGTGCAATAGCTCTGCCATAGCATGTAGAGTCTCGGCGTATCCCTAGATTGCGCTTTCGTGGCCAGCTCCGGTGTCTCGCCGTTGAGCCGCACCGCCATTGCCGCCGCCATCGTCGTTAGCTCCGGCAATAGGTCTAGCTAGGTAGCTCAACGTGTGCGCCATGTCGTGGGGATGCTTGTCATGTTGGTGCCGTCGCTGGAAAAGCTCACCACCGGCGAACTCCGACCGAGCCACGTCGCCCAGCGTCGCTCCTCTGTTTTTCGTTTCACTAACATGTGGGCCCTTCTGTTTCGGGGACCCCTGCTGTGAGTGGCTGTAGGATAGAAAGCTAGTGCATTTATTTTCAGATTGGTATGCAACTTTGGAAAATCATAAGTGGAGTTATTGAGGTCCAATTTTGGTGAACCAAATTTTGTTGTGTTCATCATGAAGTGTAGTTTTTTATAAAAATATGAAATATACAGTTTCTTGTATTTTTCATGGTGATTAAAATGTATTTAAAGAAATGCTTTTTGTATGCTTACAATGTTGTAAAATAGATATGTTGAGCTAGAAATATGATAAAATTGTGAGTCCAATTTTGTTGGTTTTGTGCTGACATGCTCTTGTTAGGAAAAATAATAAACTTTCTATAAACTTGTTTTGAATAGGGTCTTTCTATTTATCTAGTAATAAATGGTATTTTCCGAGGAAATTGTAGGGATAAAAATTTGTAACGTATTGATATGCAAATTTTTGTACAGTAGTATGGCACTAATATGATGCTAGAAAAAATATATAATCTGTTGTTTGACACTTTTCTATATGGTTTCTAAGTTAGGCCAAAATCAGCCTTGCTGCCTTGTTATTTTTGTGTAGGATGTTTCTATTGGTAACTTTGCGTGACATTTTTATATTAGCCTACTTGGAGCATGTAGTATGAACAGTAATTTTTTAGATTAAACTGTGTAGTTTTCATATATGTTCATTATTCCACTTAAATAACTAAATAAATTAAGAAAGGCATTAAAAGAAATGAATTGGTGGTGAACACCTTACTTTCTGGTGATCTTATATCTTGTGTGAACTTATGATGCACTTGGTTTGGTCAGAAATCATATTTTGGCACATAAGTAAATATTTAATTTTAGCATTTTAATAATTCTGGATAGTTTCTAGTACTTGGTGAATTAGGTTTGGATAATGATGTTTGCCTGGAATCACGTGAATACCAAAGTTGTAGTTAACTTACTAAACTAGCTTGTGTTAAAACTTGGTGGCATTTGTCCTACTAGTTTAGGAGATATGGCTGTTCTCAGTTTGAGTCCAATTTTGGCTCCTCTCTGTCTTGGGAAGACAGATTTCTGTTGTTAAGTGATTTCGACCTGGTAAAAGTTGGAATCAAGCCTTGAGGTCTGAAAATGAATTTTAGTCAATTTCATAAGTTTCCAAATTGTCTTGTTGCATGTCATTTGGATTTGTAAATCTCCAGTTATGGTCAGTTTACTATGCTGCTGTATAGTCCTAGTTTTGCTCAAAATATGAATGCTTGGGTGAATGCTTTGTAGCATTGTTCTTGTTGATTGTTTAGGTACTAGGCTAACTTGAGAAAATGCTTAGGTGCAGGTGCTAGGTCCTTAACTGAAGATGAGCAAT
The DNA here is from genome assembly GCA_904845875.1 of Miscanthus lutarioriparius. Taxonomy (NCBI): domain Eukaryota; kingdom Viridiplantae; phylum Streptophyta; class Magnoliopsida; order Poales; family Poaceae; genus Miscanthus; species Miscanthus lutarioriparius. Next base: position 73,433,330 of record CAJGYO010000005.1, on the reverse strand, counting down.
TGTATATTAGGTTGTCTAAACTTGGTAAGTTAAAGTGATTTGAATAGAGCTTAAGTTGGAATATGTGTACTGCAGTAAGCATGTGCGTTCGTGAGCATCCCTAACTTCGTTCATGTGCATCCATGATATTTATCTTGTGCATACATGCAATAGGTGTGCCAGAGGGAGTGACGCTTCTGGAGTTTGAGGGAGCGAGCCAGGAGGAGGAGCAGCCGGAGGAGCCCAAGGTTCAGGCAATCGACGAAGCAGCCGTCGAGGAGGAGTTTCCCGAGTGCCCATATCACCGCCCATCCTCTTTCCTGAAAGGCAAGCCCCAGTGCATGTTAATCCCCTATTTTATAAATATCATTTGAGTCAATTTTACATGTTTGATGCATTAAGTTGTAGGAGTTGTGTGAAAACACTTGATGCATTATATATCTATCCTTGTCTAGATATCGCACTTGAATCCTATTTAAGTTCAGGAATGGGTTAAATGCTTAGCCATGCTTAGTGCGGTAGAAATCAGGTGATTTCTGTCACCTGCGAGCTTTAGGATGAGGTGGGTCACGGTTGGCTATATTTGCTATCGTGGAAAAGAACCATATTAATAATGAATTGAGACCGGGCGGAGTCTTGTGTAGGGTTGGACATAGTGACTCCGTCTGTGTCGTTTAAGGACCGATACGCTATACGTCCTCATGTCATGTTGAACACAGCCTAACACTTAGCTGGCCGGATAAGTCATTCGGACCACGAAGCCTAGTAGCTCGACTTAGGCCGAGAACCGAGGGGTTATAGTGCGCATTCTAGAGGCAGTAAGGACGTGCTTGGGGACATTGGCATGAGTCCAAGGGGTCAGGTGCTTAAAATTCCTGCACTTCCTAGCAGAGTGTCATCCTTGAGAATGCGGTGCTGTCCGGACCCACGACTCCTGAGGTGTACCAAAGGTGACTTGATTGTGACCCCGACGGGGGAAAGCAAGGTTTGTGTTAGGAATACCCCTCCAGCTAGATGGGAATCGATTCGAGTCGCCGTCTCTCCCGTATAGTGAGAACTTGACTGAGTAGCGGCAACGTAGTTTCACTTAATTTAACAATATGGTTAAATGGATGATGATGATAATGTTGCCACAGTTTATACCTGCTATGGTTAATAATGTTTGCATCTTAATCAAGTGATTGCTTAGTACAGGTGCTAATATAGATGACAGGTTACTGGCTAAAAGTCACTGCTAGCTCAGGTTAAGAGTTGATCATTATTACTTATGCTTTTCCACAAAAAGAAAGTGTCAGGCAGATCCACTAAATTAAGCTATACATGATCCTCGGTGTCATTTATTTTTGGTTTCCGATGGGTAAGTCTAGCTAAGTACATTCTCGTACTTAGGGTTTATTCCCTCTTGTTGCAGATGACCTTCTTTATCAGGGCTTCTATAAGTACTGTCTCCACCCTGCGGGTGACGAAGACTAGATCACGGGCATGATCTCTATTTATCTTATCCGAATGCTTTTGTGGGATGTGATCGATGAGCTGGTACTTGTATTTGAACTCATGTGTGAGAGTTAAACTATTTGCTTCCGCTACTTTGCAAGACTTGGTTTGTAATAACTATGACTCTGAAGTGTTGTAATCTATCTGTGAACTGTTTGTGAAATGTTGTAACGTGTGATGTGTTTTGTTGAATCATGTACGATCTTGGTTGTATGCAAGTTGGTTTGAAATCCTTCGCAATTTCGATGGACTATCGGAATTATATGGGCTCAAGTGCGAGAATTTGATCGTTTCGGTGATCGTTTTTGTACTTGTGCTCTTATAATTTGGATGGTTCTGTTACAGCTGGTATCGAAGCAAGATTCAACACTAAACATGTCATACAGGTATTTAAAAAGAAAAGCTTTTGTTGTGAAAACTATTTTCCAACTTATAGTTATATATAGGTGTTCCAAAATCTAAAATTTTATATTTATAGTGTGCCAGTGATCACATCCCTTATAGCCCACATAAGGACTTTTAGGTGGCTTATATAATTACTAACTTGGGGGAAATTGATTGTTTCTATTTCATCGTCCATGCGGCGTGCTATTGCATGGGTACCATTCGCTTAAATGGTAATTTATGGATCAATTGCCTCTATGCCAAGGTAAGTGTGAGCTCGTGAGTGCATGATCGTCCAACCGATGATCTAGGGGAGTGGTCATGTTGGTTACTGGATTATTTACATGTGAGAGAACATGTAGATATGAAAGTACTTAATTGGGGTATATCTGTCGGGTAGTTGGACGCCTTCGTATGTATGTCTAGGGATGTACATGCGGAGTGTGTCGTAGATTGTTTTCTTTTGGGGTTTATGGGCTAAAATGAATCTTCTGCAGGTACACTAACAACGCAACGTGTAGATCAATTAGTTTCACCTATATGAGAGAGCATATGTATGCCACCGTCTAGCCATTAGAATTTTAAAATTCTACTAGGGTGAGAGGATGTACGGAATGTGCTTGCATCATATTCACTCATGTCATTCATATTGCATTACTCCCTCCCTTATAAATTGCTTATCCTGTTATTTATGCTTACCTTGAAAGAGAATCTCTCTTGTCAATCATCAAATTGTGATGTAGATGGTCGAACCTACGTTCCCTGCTGGCAGCAGCAACTTTCTAAACCACTTTGGCACTCCCACTATCCTGTGGAGGGTGTTGAATTCAGTGGGGTACATGAAGCCACCTCGCTACTACTGGCGGGAAGTTGAGCCCGCAGGTACCGTGCAGTGGTACTATGTGGACATGGAGATACCCAGGCACGAAGGAAGGATAGTATGGTGTGGTTGGGTGATTGAGTCCGATGGGCAAAGCCCATGGGAAGGTGCACAGTGTGCTACTCTAACCGCATTGATTGACATCTGTCAGAAGCATGGAGATGAGTTGGGAGGTGGACCTGCTGCTGTATTCCCTCATGTTCACCCTGAGGGAGCTCAATGGAGTTAGGCTTAGGGAAGTGCTTTGATTAGGGGCCGTGGGGAGCATGCAGAAAGCTCTAGTGCAGCCATGAGTGCAATGATGGCTGTTCTGAAGATCTATCAGTCGAGAGATGGGAGCAATTCTACTATCATGGCAGCACTTGGAGAGGCTTCAGATGCTCAACGCAAGGCCAAGAAGCGTGCTTGCAAGAATGGCAAGAAGTTGTAAGAAGCTCAGCATGAAGTGGGTCAGTTGATGGATGCTTTGAACACTCACAGGCAGCAGTTCGTGCGGGCTATTCGTGAGGGACCACAAGCATGAGTAGATGATGGAGCTAGGCCATGAGAAGGAGGTGCTTCAGGCACAGATAGTGCAGTTGACTCAGGAGCGGGATGATGCATGTGAGGCAGCTGAGATTAGGCGTCAGGGATGGATCATGGCTAACCATAATGCTTTTCACAGGGATAATGTGCTCCAAGAGCAGCTAGAGGAGCTTCAGGTTGAGTACCATTGCCTGAACAACTGCCTATTTCCTATTCCTCAGCCCATTCCAAGGTATCCTAATGTGGGTGGACCTCAAGTGATTAAGGCTGATGAAGAAGAAGAGGACGTGCAGATGAATGTCAATGCAGCTGAACCTGCAAATGAAGAGGAAGAGGAAGATCCTGAAGAAGTCTAGGGCATGTCCGATGTGGACAGTGACCACTTCGATGAGTAGTTAGCTAGCAAGTCTCACTAGTTTAAGCTTTTGCAGCCATTTGTGTAATGGACTAAGTACTATGGTAGATGTTGGATGTACCTTTTAATTCAAACTTGGCATGTAATGTACTTTAATCCGCTCCCTTCGGGATGCTTATCTTAGTTGGTGAATTTTAAAACTTGTCATGTTGGAATGCACTGCGAATGGCGCTAGTAATCTAATTGATGATGTGGTGATTGGAGAATGAATTATTGCCTCTATTTCATTGCATGAGTTTTACATTCTCTCCAGTAAATTCAGTTTGGCGTAATTACATTGTTCCTCTCCAATGTGCTAACATCACCAATAATTGCTGGTTGCACATTGTTGCAGATGCCTCGCACTCATTCCACTGGTGCGGCTAGTGATGATGATGATCTCCCACCACCACCACCACCCACACTAGCGGAATTGATGGCAATTCTTGTTGAAGGACAGCGCACTATGGCAAATGCTCTCCGCATGATTACAAATCGTGATGGCCGTGGTGCATGCCAAGGTCCTGAACCAAATCAGTATAGCGACTTCAAAGATTTCCTTGACACTAAACCACCGATCTTCAAGGAGGCTAAGGAGCCCCTCCAAGCTGATGAATGGTTGAACACTCTTGAGCAAAAATTCTGTTTGCTTCACTTGATAGAGGTGCTGAAGACTGAGTATGCATCTCACCAACTACATGGGCTAGCTGGTATTTGGTGGAGTCATCATCGGTCCACTATACCCGCTGATGCCCAAATCACTTGGGATCAGTTCAAGTCTGCTTTTAGGGGAAATTATATTCCTCCTGGTCTCATGGCAATCAAGCACACTAAGTTTATGAAGCTAACACAGGGGAACAAGAGCTTGAATGAATACCTTTAGGCCTTCAATAACCGTGCAAGGTATGCGACTAAGTTTGTTAACACTGATGCAAAGAAGATCGCTAGTTTCAAGCGGGGACTTAGCCCCAAGTTGATGAAGACTATGGGAAATTGTAAGTGTGCTACTTTTAATGAGTTTGTTAGTGATGCTTTAACTCAAGAGAACAACAATGCTATTTATGCTGTGTCAAAGAATCGCAAGACAGCCTACAAGGCGGGTGCCTCATAGTCCAAAGCTCCAGTGACATCTAAGGCTCCATTCCGTCCTCCAGCATCAGCTGCTAAGTTTCGCCCACCACAGAAGAAGAATCCAGGCAAGACTGGATTTCGCAAGGTTTTTACAGTTGCTCTTCCAAAGGGCACTACTAGTCAAGGTAGCTCCAATGTTCCTCCAAGCAACATGCCATGCTGGAACTGCAACAAGCTGGGTCACTGGGCAAGGAAGTGTCCTTATCCTAAGAAGAATAACAACCAAGGTGACCGTCAGGGGCAGATGAACTACACTAATATTGCTGATATTCCTTCCGGAGAGGTAGTCATTGCTGGTAAGTTTCTGGTTGATCAACACCCTGCAGTTGTACTATTTGATTCGGGTGCTTCACATTCTTTTATGAGCCCCGCATTTGCATCCAAGTTTAAGTAGAAAACATACACTATCGAGGGTGGGGGTTATTGTATTAGGGTTGCCAGTGGTAATATCCCAACAAAGCTAGTAGTCTGGGGCATGCAACTTGAGATAGAGGGACGAAGTTATCAGGTTGATCTAGTAGTTTTACTAGGGCTGGGTATCGATGTGATATTGGGAATGAAATGGATGAGCAGTCATGGGGTGCTTATTGATACGTCAACTAGAGTAGTCATGCTCAGAGATCCTAGTAATCAGGAAGGTTTTCTAGTGCAACTACCCAGGGACATCAATCTCTCTTGTGTGGCAAATGCGGTGCAAGCAAAGGCTATTGCAGATATCCCTGTAGTGTGTGATTTTTTGGATGTTTTCCCTATGATTTGCCAAGATTGCCCCCGGATCGGGATGTGGAGTTCAAGATAGAGTTGTTATCTGGTATAGCGCCCATATCTAGAAGACCTTATAGAATGCCTCCCAACTAACTAGCCGAACTTAAGACCTAGTTGAATGAACTTCTAAAGAAAGGCCTTATCCATCCTAGTTCGTCTCTGTGGGGGTGTCCGGCTATCTTTGTGAAGAAGAAGGATCACTCATTGCGCATGTGTGTAGATTATAGGCCTTTGAATGCAGTCACAATCTAGAATAAGTACCCTCTGCCATGCATAGATATCTTATTTGATCAGTTGTCTAAAGCAAAAGTCTTTTCCAAGATTGATTTGAGATCTAGTTATCATCAAATCAAAATCCGGCCTGAGGATATTCCAAAAATTGCATTCTCTATAAGATATGGTTTTTATGAGTATCTTGTTATGTCTTTTGGATTGACCAATGCCCCCGCACACTTCATGTATTTGATGAATTCGGTGTTTATGCCCAAGTTAGACAAATTTGTGGTGGTATTTATAGATGATATCTTGGTCTATTCTAAGAATGAAGAAGATCACGCTGAACATTTGTGAGTGGTTCTCACTAGATTGCATGAACACAAGCTTTATGCAAAGTTCAGCAAGTGTGAATTCTGGCTTCATGAGGTACCTTTTCTCGGGCATGTGTTGTCTGATGGTGGAATTATGGTGGATCCCACCAAGGTGCAAGAAGTGTTGGACTGGAAGGCTCCAATCTCGATGCACGAGGTTCGGAGTTTTCTAGGGTTGGCTGGCTATTATCGTCGCTTCATCCTGGATTTCTCTAAAATAGCCAAGCCTATGACTAGGTTGCTACAAAAAGACACGAGGTTTGTCTGGACTCCTAAGTGTGATGTGGCTTTTCACACCCTGTGAACCCTTCTAACTTCGGCTCTAGTTTTGGCGCAACCGGACATCGAGAAACCTTTTGATGTGTTTTGTGATGCATCAGGCACAAGTTTAGGAGGTGTTCTTATGCAGGAAGGCCGAGTCATTGCTTATACCTCTCGCCAACTTCAGAAGCATGAGGTGAATTATCCTATACATGACTTAGAACTCGCTACAGTTGTTCATGCTTTGAAGGTCTGGAGACATTACTTGCTTGGCAATGTGTGCCACATCTACACTGATCATAAAAGTCTTAAGTACATCTTCACTCAACCTGAGTTGAATATGCGTCAAAGAAGATGGCTCGAGTTGATCAAGGATTATAACCTCCAAGTGCACTATCATCCAAGCAAGGCAAACGTCGTTGCGGATGCCTTAAGCAGAAAATCTCATTGCCACTCTTTGATTGAAAGTGACTTCCATTTGTCACATCTCCTACATCCTACAGTCCTTCACAACATCACTATCAAATGTACTCTATAGAGTCGAATTATTGAGCTATAGAAGACAGATCCAGGTGTGTTCCACATCAAGCACAAGATGAAAGAGCAAGAAACCAAGCATTTTCGGGTAGATGAGAATGACGTGTTATGGTTCAAGGATAGGTTAGTGGTCCTGAAGGATAGAGAGCTTAGAAATCAAATCATATCCGAAGCACATTCCTCTAAATTATCTATTCATCCTAGTAGTAGCAAAATGTATCATGATTTGAAGCCTCATTTTTGGTGGACCAAGATGAAGAATGAGATAGCTGCTTATGTGGCTAGGTGTGACACTTGTTGTCGAGTCAAAGCTGTGCACATGAAAGCTAGATTGCTTTAGCCACTCTCTATTCCAGGTTGGAAATGGGAGGAGATAAGTATGGATTTTATTGTTGGACTCCCTACTACTCAGAGGAATTTTAACTCCATTTGCGTGATTGTAGACCGTCTGACCAAGTCTGCACACTTCATTCCTATTCACATAGATTTCCATCCAACTAACTATGCTGAGTTGTACTTCAATCAGATAGTCTGACTTCATGGGGTACCTCACACTATTGTCTCTGATAGAGGGCCATAGTTCACTGCTCGCTTTTGGGAGCACTTGCACGGGTTATTGGAAACTAAGTTAGTAAGAAGCTCTGCCTATCATCCGTAAACCTCTGGGCAAACTGAGCGAGTGAACCAAATCTTAGAAGATATGTTGAGAGCGTGTGTCATCTCATCTAAGGGTTCATGGGAAAAGTTGTTGCCCCTAGCTGAATTCTCTTATAATAATAGTTATCAAGAGAGTATCAAGATGGCACCGTTTGAATCTTTGAATGGCCGAAAGTGTAGAACCCAGTTGAATTGGGTTGAAGCCAGTGAAAGGAGATATTATGGTATTGATTTTGTTAAAGAAGCCGCAGAACAAGTCCGTACTATCCAAACCCATATGGCCGTAGCTCAAGCTAGGCAGAAAAGTTATGCTAATTATCGTAGAAAACCTATCGAGTTTGAAGTTGGAGACTTCATTTATCTGAAAGTCTCACCCATGAAGAGTGTCCAACGCTTTGGTGTGAAGTGAAAGCTTGCGCCGAGATATGTCGGTCTGTTTCAAATCATAGGAAAGAGTGGTAAGGTAGCATACAAGATCCAATTACCTCCTGAGATGAGTGCTATCTTCAACGTCTTTCACATATCTCAGTTGAAGAAATGTCTTCACGTCCCTGAAGAGAGAGTTCCACTGGGGGATATCAAGTTAGAATCTAATTTGACTTTTGAAGAAAAACCGGTCCGAGTAATTGACACTCGAGAGCGAGTCACTCAGAGTCAGGTGGTTAAGTTTTACAAGGTCATGTGGAGTAATCAGGGTAGTGAGCGCGATGCAACTTGGGAAAGATAAGATTATTTGAGGGAAGGTTATAAGGAATTCTATCAACAATGGTATGCTTGTCAAATCTCGAGACTAGATTTTTATAAGGGGAAGGGCTGTAACACCCCAGGTGTTTGGCTTCCACATTTGCACATGCATTTCATAAACATGAGCTTCATTCATCCATTCATGAGCTTAGATTGTTTGGAACATGCTTTTGAAACATTGCAACATATGTTTATATTCCATGTGTGTTTGTTTTATGAAATGGATAGTGTAAAACCCTCAAGTGCAACATGTGCAACTCACTCTTGAAACATGTCACATACTTTAGTGAAACATGGTTAGTTAGTACTATGCAACAAACTCATGAAACATATGAAACATGGCTTTGAAACAAAAGTAGCAATTCACTTGTTTTTCCTTGTTTCAATGTATGTGATGCTTGATTTTGGTGTGATCAATGTGTGGTGTGGTTAATTATCCCCTAAAACACCTTAACTACACTTAGGGTACATAGTGGAGCACTGTTCATGTTAACTAAATTGACTAATTATGCCCCTAAGTGAGGTTTGACCAAATTGGAAACCCTAGAACCAATTTGTTTGACCTAGTTTGAACTATGACATAGAGACTTTGCATGGCAGTGAACCTTTAAGAAAAGTTGTAGTATTTGAGTAGAGCAACAACTTTTATTTTTGGGTCATGAGCTAATTAAGTGCATAGCTTAGCCATTTTGTGCTCACAAAAATCAACAATTCACTGTTTTGCAACACTTAGAATTTTTTCTAAGTCTTTTCGGATTTCTAGTTTCGCTGGCTCAACTTTGAGACGATTTTACTAGCAAACCGTTGAGAATTAGAACTTGGTCCTTTAATAGAAATTGTAGCTGGTATGTAGGGCTTCAATTGTTGTTAAGATTGTTTGCACTGATAAGCTACGGATTAGGAGAATTAGCATCGTCATTATGCGCTGTCAGGCACGGGCATAGCTCTGATGGCCGAACTGAATCGGGCAGCTACAGTGCTGACCGCGTCAGAACTCTAGCGCCACGTGGAGGCCACGCGTCGTCGTTGGCGCGCTCGGTTAGGCCACATCGGGCTGAAGCTCGCCAACTCAAGCCTGCGCTCGCCCGTGACTTCCCAGCGCTCACATTTCACTCTCCTGCTTTCTCCTTCACTCACCGCAGCGTCTACAGCAGCCGCAGCAGCTCATCGCAGCATCACCATTGCCATTGCCGGCCTTAGCTCGCACCGTGTCCCTCCTCCACCACTGCAAGTAGCTACGCCGTGGTCCCACCACACCACCGCGCCCACATTTGCTAGCTAGGAGCGCTCGATAAGCCGTCTCGCCATGCACGACATAACCGGTGTTCCACCGCCACGTTCCATCGCCGTGGCCGCACCACCTCCGCTGTAGCACATAGAGTCTCAGTGTATACCTAGATTGCGCTTTCATGGCCAGCTCCAGCGTCTCGCCGTCGAGCCGCACCGCCATGGCCGCCGCCGTCGTCGTTAGCTCCGACAATAGGTCTACCTAGGTAGCTCAACGTGTGCGCAATGTCGTGGGGCTACTTGTCGTGTCGGTGCCGTCGCCGGAAAAGGTCGTCGTTGGCGAACTCTGGCCGAGCCGCGTCGCGCAACGTGGCTCCTCTGTTTTTCGTTTCACTGACACGTGGGCCCTCCTATTTCGGGGACCCCTGCTGTCAGTGGCTGTAGGATAGAAAGCTAGTGCATTTATTTTTAGATTGGTATGCAACTTTGGAAAATCATAAGTGGAGTTATAGAGGTCCAATTTTGGTGTACTAAATTTTTTTGTGTTCATCATGAAGTGTAGTTTTTTTTATAAAAATATGAAATGTACAGTTTCTTGTATTTTTCATGGTGATTAAAATGTATTTAAAGAAATGCTTTTTGTATGTTTACAATCTTGTAAAATAGATATCTTGAGCTAGAAATATGATAAAATTGTGATTCCAATTTTGTTGGTTTTGTGCTGACATGATCTAGCTAGGAAAAATAATAAACTTGCTGTAAACTTGTTTTGAATAGGGTCTTTCTATTTATCTAGTAATAAATGGTATTTTCCGAGGAAAATTGTAGGGATAAAATTCTGTAACATATTGATATGCAAATTTTTGTATAGTAGTATGGCACTAATATGATGCTAGGAAAAATATATAATCTATTGTTTGACACTTTTCTATAGGGTTTCTAAGTTGGGCCAAAATCAGCCTTGCTGCCTTGTTATTTTTGTGTAGGATGTTTCTATTGGTAACTTTGGGTGAAATTTTTACAGTGGCCTATTTGGAGCATATAGTATGAACTGTAATTTTTGTAGATTAAACTATGCAGTTTTCATATATGTTTATTATTCCACTTAAATAACTAAATAAATTAAGAAAGGCATTAAAAGAAATGAATTGGTGGTCAACACCTTACTTTCTGGTGATTTTATATCATGTGTGAACTTGTGATGCACTTGGTTTGGTTAGAAATTATGTTTGGCACATAAGTAAATATTTAATTTTAGTATTTTTATAATTCTGGACAGTTTCTAGCACTTGGTGAATTAGGCTTTGATAATGGTGTTTGCTGGGAATTATGTGAATACCAAAGTTGTAGTTAACTTACTAAAGTAGCTTTTGTTAAAATTTGGTGGCATTTGGCCAAGTAGTTTAGAAGTAGTTTAGGAGATATGGCTGTTCTCAGTTTGAGTCCAGTTTTGGCTGCTCTCTGTCTTGTGAAGACAGATTTCTGTTGTTAAGTGATTTCGACCTGATAAAAGTTGGAATCATGCCTTGAGGTCTAAAAATAAATTTTAGGCAATTTCATAAGCTTTCCAAATTGTCTTGTTGCATGTCATTTCGATATGTAAATCTCCAGTTATGGTCAGTTTACTATGCGTTTGTATAGTCCCAGTTCTGTTGAAATATGAATGCTTCAGTGAATGCTTTGTAGCATTGTTCTTGTTGATTGTTTAGGTGCTAGGCTAACTTGAGAAAATGCTTAGGTGCAGGTGCTAGGTCCTTAACTGAAGATGAGCAATTGTATATTAGGTTGTCTAAACTTGGTAAGTTAAAGTGATTTGAATAGAGCTTAAGTTGGAATATGTGTACTGCAGTAAGCATGTGCGTTCCCTAAGCATCCCTAACTTCATTCATGTGCATCCATGATATTTATCTTGTGCATACATGCAATAGGTGTGCCGGAGGGAATGATGCTTCTAGAGTTCGAGGGAGCGAGCCAGGAGGAGGAGCAGCGGAGGAGCCCGAGGTTCAGGCAACCGACGAAGCAGCCGTCGAGGAGGAGTTGCCCTAGTGCCCTGATCACCGCCCATCCTCTTTCTTGAAAGGCAAGCCCCGGTGCATGCTAATCCCCTATTTTATAAATATCATTTGTGTTAATTTTACATGTTTGATGCATTAAGTTGTAGGAGTTGTGTGAAAACACTTGATGCATTATATATCTATCCTTGTCCAGATATCGCACTTGAATCCTATTTAAGTTCAGGCACGGGTTTAATGCATAGCCATGCTTAGTGCGGTAGAAGTCGGGTGATTTCCGTCACCTGCGAGCTTTAGGGTGAGGTGGGTCACGGTTGGCTATATTTGCTATTATGGAAAAGAACCATGTTAATAATGAATTGAGACCGGGCGGAGTCTTGTGTAGGGTTGGACATAGTGACTATGTCTGTGTCGTTTAAAGATAGATACGTTGTACGTCCTCATGTCATGTTGAACGCAGCCTAACACTTAGCTGGCCGGATAGGTCGTTCCGACCACGAAGCCTAGTAGCTCGACTCAGGCTGGGAACCGGGGGGTTATAGTGCGCATTCTGGAGGCAGTAAGGATGTGCTTGGGGACATTGGCATGAGTCGAAGGGGTCAGGTGCTTAAAATTCCTGCACTTTCTGGCAGAGTGTTGCCCTTGAGAATGCGGTGCTGTCTGGACCCACGACTCCTAAGTTGTACCAAAGGTGACTTGATTGTGACCCCGACGGGGGAAAGCAAGGTTTGTGTTAGGAATACCCCTCCAGCTAGATAGGAATCGATTCAAGTCGCCGTCTCTCCCAGATAGTGAGAACTTGACTAAGCAACAGCAACGTAGATTCACTTAATTTAACGATATGGTTAAATGGATGATGATATAATGTTGCCATAGTTTATACCTGCTATGGTTAATAATGTTTGCATCTTAATCAAGTGATTGCTTAGTACAGGTGCTAATATAGATGACATGTTAATGGCTAAAAGTCACTGCTAGCTCAGGTTAAGAGTTGATCATTATTACTTATGCATTTCCGCAAAAAGAAAGTGTCAGCCAGATCCACTAAATTAATCTATGCATGGTCCTTAGAGTCATTTATTTTTGGTTTCCGACCGGTAAGTCTAGCTAAGTACATTCTCGTACTCAGGGTTTATTCCCTCTTGTTGTAGATGACCTTCTTTATCAGGGCTTCTGTAAGTACTGTCTCCACCCTGTGGGTGATGAAGACTAGATCACGGGCATGATCTCTGTTTATCTTATCCAATTGCTTTTGTGGGATGTGATCGGCGAGCTGGTACTTGTATTTGAACTCGTGTGTGAGAGTTAAACTATTTGCTTCCGCTACTTTGCAAGACTTGGTTTGTAATAACTATGACTCTGAAGTGTTGTAATCTATCTACGAACTATTTGTGAAATGTTGTAACATGTGATGTGTTATGTTGAATCATGTACGATCTTGGTTGTATGCAAGTTGGTTTGAAATCCTTCACGATTTCGATGTTCTACCGGAATTATATGGGCACAAGTGCAAGAATTTGATCGTCTCGGCGATCGTTTTTGTACTTGTGCTCTTATAATTTGGACGGTTCTATTACATAACCTGTGCCAAACATGTGGTATATCATTTATTAGCATAGCAATAGTAACCATATCTGGTGTAATTTTTCCATGTTCATCATAACCATCATTCCATAATTCAGTTACTATGATGTTGGAGCTAGCCATGTTTCTCACTATTCGGAAGAGATGGCGATTCGAATCGATTTCAACCAGCTGGGAATTTATTCCTAACACAAACCCAGGCAGACCAAATCAACGGTCACCTTAGGTCACCTTTGCTACAACTCAGGTCCACATTTCATGGATTCAACCAGCGTCGCACAATTAGGGACAACCAACTGCAAGGACATTCAGGCCCATCCTACCCTTGGGCTCATGTTTGGCTCCCCGTACATCCTTACTACCATCCAGAGTGCGCACTTTTACAGAACAGGGCCCGACCTGAGTGGAGCTACTTGTCTTCGTGGTTGGAACGAGTTATTCGGCCAGCTAAGTGATAGGCATGCGTTCAATCTCGACAGAAGTGCCAACAATGGTACGGTCCTTAATTGGCACATGCGGAATTACATGAGTCAACCTACACATAGACTTCGCCCCGCCTCTAGTTACATTACCCCATGGTTCTGTTCCACGATAGCAAATATAGACAACCGTGCTTCGGTATCCACCTATATCTCGTAGGTGACAGAAAATCACCTGACTTCTACTTGTCTAAGCATGGCTAAGCATATATTCGATCCTAGACCTACACAGGGTTAAAGGTATATTTATCTAGACAAGGTAGTGTGATAGAACCGCCCAATTTATACAAGATCAAGTATGGTTGTCCCCGTTTAACACGTTGACATGCACACACTTTCACTTATATAAACCCGATAGTCCGCCGATTGTCACGAAGGACCTCGGTAAATCAATATAACAACCAAGATCATATGATTAAGCAAATACACATCACATACACAGAGTTGCAGCGGAAATAATGTTACAAATGGGTTCACAAATAATAGTACAATTTTGGGTTTCAAAACCGATTAAGGGAAAACAACATAGCTTTCAAATCATTACATTAATATAAGTTTCAAATACATTGCTAGCATAAGTGACATCCTCTAATAAAAGCATATAGATGAGAGATAAATATAAAGTCACCGAGCCTGCCGGCGGTTAGCCACCATTTTCATCAGGCCGAGAACTTCACCTGCAACATGGTGGGATAAACCCTGAGTACTCGAATGTACTCAGCTAGACTTACTCGTCATAAACTAGAAATAAAGTGACACCAAGGAGTATGCAATGCTTTATAGGTGGACCTAGCTTGACAACATTTTGCATAAAAAGCTTAAGTGCAAAACTTGAAATATATAATATCTTTAGCTTCAAGTTATCCCTATTCAATTAAGCATCTCTAAATTAGCACCTGTACTAGAGCAAGCACTTGATCAATCTAAACAAGCATTAGTAACCATATTCGTTGTAGTAATTTGAGCAATCATCATAACCACCAAGTTTCAATTAGTGCTTCTATGTTGCTGCTGCTCAGTCAAGTTCTCACTATCCGGGAGAGACGACAATTCGAATCGATTCCTACCTAGCTGGGGAATTTATTCCTAACACAAACCATGGCACACCCGCGCTAAGGTAGCCTCAGGTCACCTTTGGTACAATTTAGGTAGAGTCGCGGGTCCGATCAGCGCCGCACCCTCAGAGATTCTACCAATCTATCCGAAAGATCGGGACTCGAACCCGCCCTTGGACTCATGCCATTGGCTCTCCACACATCTTTACTGCCTCCAGTGTGCGCACCTCCACGGATCGGGGCCCGGCCTGAATTGAACTACTCGGCTTCACGGTCATATCATCGGATCCGGCCAGCTAAGTGCTAGGCATACGTTCAACATGACATGAGGACGTACAGCGAATCGGTCCTTAATCAACACAGACGGGGATAGATAGGCACCCAAGACCTCTATGCCTTGTTGCTTCTCTACCACGATCCCACTCGGCCTCCTTTATTCATTGACACATGGTTATTTCCATGCTAGCAAATATAGCCAACCGTGATTAGTTATCAGCCTATATCATGCAGGTGATAGGTAATCATCTGACTTCTACCGACTAAGCATGGCTAAGCATATATTCGATGCTGGACCTACATAGAATTCAAGATATATATCTAGACAAGGAAGATATATGCAACAAGTGGTTCCAATCAACTCCTAGTACTTAATGCATCAACATAAAAGGACTCAAGTTGACAGTTTGAAAACATAGGAGGCTTAGAATGCTCTGGTTCTTGCCTAGGATCCAACACTAGGTTAGTGTTTGTTAGAAGACACTCGCTTGGTGAGCATCTCCTATTCAGGCATGTACTCTAGGGGTCCTTCCATCTTCGGGATAGGTCCACCAACACCGTCTTCTAGTTTGATTCCATCATGACGTCCTTCACGTGATGCATCTAGCGTACCTAGATGAGATGCAATAATACAAGTGCATGAATATGAAGAATGGTCACATCATATTGATTTAAGCACTAGAGAGCAAGTCATTTAACTAAGTAACTAGGGCTACATAATTTACAGCATGCACCAGCAACATCAAGAATGGGCAATCAACTTAAGTGCATACATAGAATTTGGACAGCAGTACAACAGTCACGTGTTTCAACCATAACTGTAGTTACAATCATTCAATAAAAGTGATCTTGGACTTTCTAGAAAACTAATGAAATTTTCTACAACTTTGTTATTCATTCCAAAAGCTAACTCATAGGTTAACATGATCAAATATGCCAATATCTCAGGTCTATATCGATAAGGACAGAAAACTGAAATTAATTTCATAAATGTATAACTGGAGTTCTAATCATCCAACAAGCATGATCCTTAACTTTATAGAAATATTATTAAGTTATATACAACTTTATTATTATCATCTTTACGTAATTCAATAGTTATTTGGCCTTAAACACACAAAGCAACAATTCTGTCCAAAACATGGACAGAATCTGACATGCAAATTCAGAAAGCAATAAGTTGAGTTCTTGATTTCACAACAAGGTGGTTCTAGACTTTTTAGAAATATTAGAAAACCATGCACAACTTTGTTATAAACACCACAAGCTAATTCCAAAGTTAACTAGGTCAAACATCATAAAGAAGACATCTCTGTCCAGATTAGGACATAATTGGTCATTCCACTCCACAAGCTCATAACTAGAGATTTAGACCACCAAAAGGGACAATCTTTAACAATTTGGAAATATCATGAAAATCACTACACTTCTTATATTATCTCCAAGACATGATTCAAAGCTTAGCTAAGTCAAATAACACAATC
This sequence comes from Miscanthus lutarioriparius, assembly GCA_904845875.1. Lineage (NCBI taxonomy): Eukaryota > Viridiplantae > Streptophyta > Magnoliopsida > Poales > Poaceae > Miscanthus > Miscanthus lutarioriparius. The sequence goes on along the minus strand of CAJGYO010000005.1, from coordinate 73,416,875 downwards.
ATTCAGATCTATACAGAGAGCATGCAAAACCTAACCAGGAAATTATAAAATCTATAGCTCCTAAATTATCTGGCCTATGGTCATGAAAATTTAACACAAGCTATATTATGAAGTTACCTACAACTTTGGTATTCACCATATTCATAGAAAACATCATTTACATGACAAAACTAATTGCACAACCAAAACTGTACCTACAGTCTAGACAGCTGAGGCATACCACATTCATCTCTTATTTAGTTGCTACAAACTAACATGTTCTTGACATACATGATACTCTAAACAGCTTGTGACCATATTCAAACAATCATAGCACATACTAATAGCTATGAGAAGCATCATAGGACAATAACTACATAGATCTATTAGCAAAGTTTCATCCTCTATGTATATAATGCATTATATATGCTATTTTTAGTGCTATATGAGAACAACTACTTTGGGGCTGAGATTTTTATGAGAGGAATATGATGACCAAACATGATTACTGCACAAATTTCACATGCTTAGGCTTTATAGATTAATTACTATGAAAAAGACAAATTGCTATTGCCAGAAAACATGTAAAAGCGAGATAAATCTAAATATCATCATTTTCTATAAACACATAGCCATATTATATGTTATTATGGTATCACAACATCATACAAAGGTAGTGGAACCACATTTTCCTTTTTTACACCTACATTAAAAATTATAACTTATTTAAAACCATTTATCAAGCAATAAACACATTAAATCAATAAATCAATCATACTACATCCAATAACCATGAAATTTTTACCACAGGAAACACATAGAATCAATAGCCTACCATAAAAAATTCACAGCAATTGGAGCACCACAACTTTAGATATGAGAATAACAAGCAAAATAAGCTAAAATTGCCTATTTAACAAGATTAAATCAAAACATCATAAAAACAGTACACAACTAGCATGTTCAATATTTTTATTAGCTAGATCATGTCATCACAAGATTAACACAACTAGAACTACCATTTTTGGACCTCTATAACTCAAGATATGCATCCAATGACTTAAAACGATTTTTAAAAGCACTATGCAAGAATAAATAAAAACATGAGAAAGTTTCTACTAACACATGTCATATTATGACTCTACTGTGTATATCTACTCACAAGGATTCCAAAAAGTCCTCATTTGCTATTTTATGATTTTTCTATAATTTGTTATGATTTTCCAAACTTTTAGCCATAAAAGAAAAATAGATTTGCACCGAGTACCCTAACTTTTCACTAAAATAGATTCCAGCAAACATGTCTGATGAGGACATCGCCAAGATGGAGTCGAGGACGACTCCAATTCGAGAAGGGGAGGATGATGAGGACATCGCCACGCTGGACACACCGACGCCATGGTCTTCCCCAAGTTGCAATTCGTTCCCAACTCAGCTGCCACGTCGCCCTCGGATTTAGCAGACACGTCGTCACTGTTTCGGTCATAACTTTCTCATACGACATCGAAACGGGCCGTTCTTGGATGCGTTGGAAAGGGGACGATGACGCCGTCGTTTTGGATCTGGTCCCAGCTCCAGAAGGTCCGTGGATCAATCTGTGTGACCACGGCAAGGTGCTGCGTCACCTATTTGGGCCAACTTGGCCATGTATCGTGTCGGGCCTTAAGCCCAAGTTGTGGGTGCCCAACCCCTGGCCGTCCCCAACCCTAGGTCGAGTCTTAGACTATAAACACAGCCACCGCCGCTGCTACACAATTGGGTTTTGTTTAGAGTTTAGTTTTCCATCGAGAAACGGAATCGTTCATTGTAACTGTGGTGACAAATCCTTTTACAGTGATCCAGGGCCCCCGTTCTTGATCTCCTCCACTGTGTTGATTAGTCCTTTGGAACTGAGTTCTTGAACCCTCTATTGATATTCGCGTCATTCATATTTGCAATTTCAGATTGCGTGTTTTACCTTCTTGCTTGTGCTCTTCGATTCGCTTGCAGGAAAAGCCTTCTTGGCGAGGTCAATCAAGTTGTGCTTGGTTGATAACCAACGGAGCAGTGGTGTAACGGTTGCAGGGTTCGAATCGCGTCTGATTTGAAGCCGGATCGCCAACGTCGAGATCTCCACAAATCAAACTTATCGGCTACCTCTCGGAAGATCGGGCCTGTACTCATCAATGTCCTTATAGGTACTATTCCCCTGAGTCACGGGATTCATAGTTGGGTCCTTCCCTTTCATTGAATTCCTGGGCGAGGTCCTTTACTCGGTTAGAACAGAGGAGGCCGACGGTGGCTCGAATTCCGACGAGGTGGTCATCCTCCGGCGGCAAGCGGCGGCAGCGGAGTGCCAGGGGATCCATGTGCATCCATGGGACATCTTGGCTCGGCCCGAGACGGCCTGTGGCTCAACTCTGGTGGCGACAGCTGCTCGGCGACGGACGGTGGAGGAGGGGCGGCATGGATACAGGATGGTGAGGTGGGATGCAAGGGGGTCGGAGCCGCACTCGGCTGAGGACGGGTAGGCTTGACAAGCGGCGGCCTTGGAGCTTGGCTGCCGCTAATGGCGGTGGCGTCCGCGCAAGCGTGTGCAAGGAAGGGAGCGAGCAGAGGCGAGGGCGAGCGTGCGCGAGAGATGGAGCACGATGAGGTGAAGGCGGTGGGACACGAGGGAGAGCACAGCAGTGGCGCCGCGAGCTTGCCTGGCCGTCAATGGCGGTGGCATTTTGGCATGGAGCAGATCAAGGGAGAGGGAGCCGAGTGCGAGAGCGAGTGGGGGAGGAGTGGGGAGCACTCTCTGGCTTCTCCAAAACACGAGAGGGAGCAGCAGGGACACAGAGGCATGCGGCATGGAGGTGGGGCATTGCAGCCCTGCATGGTGGCCATGCGCCCATTTCAGCGAACAGGTGGTGGGCGTGGTCCAGCACGTCTTGGAGGCTGTTTTCCGCATATTTTGGGTAGATTCGGATCTTGGTCACAAAACAAAATATCTTCTTCTATGGCTGCTCTACAAACTTGCTCAAGTATGACCGACCATTAGAGCTCCTTAGCCATAGATAATTAAGCCTCAAGTGGACAGTGTTAGCGGCTTAACCCCGATTAAGCTTGCCCGGCTTTGATCTCAAATTCTCGGCCAAAACTTGGTCAAACAGACTCCAACTTTTTGTATGTCCTTCTCCAAGATGTAAAATCCAACTTTTATATTTGTTTCAGCTTGAGTTGATTAACAAAAATCTAAGAATGTGAAACACCAATGTCAATGATGATGAATTCCGGACTTAGAATTATTTAGAGCCCAGAAACAACAGCTGATTCCATCTTGAGTCCTCTGTTTGAGCCACTTAGCAGTTGAATCAGGTCTTGGTCCAAAAATAAAGTTTGTTGTACTCCACTCAAACTTCAACTTTTATGAAAGGTCAAACTTCTTATCTAGTACATGAACCATTGCTTCATCTTGGTCAAAGCAGCACCTCGTTAAACCGTGGAATTAGGGTTTTCGACCAATTAAGGCATTTTCTTGACATTTGCTCAACACGAACCCTTCATGATTTTTGTTGTAGATTTCAATTAGAGTCATTTGGGTAAGGTACCAAGGTTTGGTCAACATCTCATATTCCCATTTACTTGATGAAGCAATTCAAGAAGGATTATGACTTATCATTTGATGTGACTTCTTGATTCCAAACTTCATGAAACTTTTCCACTGGTCAAGATGGATGCATGTTTATGTAATGTTCATGAAATAAGCATGTTTAACATTACTCATGCCTAATCTCAACCAGGGTCCACATGTAAGCAAAGTGTATTGTCCGAGTCCAAGTTGGGGCTCATTTTCATAGGTTTGACCTCAATACCTTTATCATTACTTCCAGATTATGAACTAGAGATCATAATCATTGCTTGACATATCCTACTTAAGTCCAATTTTGCTGCTTAACTCATAACTAGCACCCGGGGTGTTGCAGGTTGTTCTATGCATCAAGTGTTTCCAATTCAACTCTTATAACCTAATGCATCAAACATAAAGGACTCAAGTAATATTTTGTAAAACATGGGAGGCTTAAAATGCTCTGGGGCTTGCCTTTGATAAAAAGAAGTTGGCCTATGGTCTAGGCACTTGGGTAAGTCTTCAAGAGTTTGCTCCTCTCCTTCTAGAGCTACGGCCTGAGGTGCCTCCTATTGTTCCTATGGCTCTTCTTTGAACTCCAACAGAGTTATCCCTTCGGACGATCCTATATGCATGAGAAGGAAATAAGATATCATGGATGCATATATAATGACATGTATAATATGATATGATGTGATGAATGCATCCTCATAATTGTTCTCAGCAGCATTCCATTAAGGTGATAACAAGTTACATTTTTTTTTGAGTAGGTACATATCTCTTCTCTAGTAACTTAAACAAACACTTATGTAAATCATTTTCTGGACTACAATACAGTAGCCACTTGTTTTGACCATAACTAGTGTTATACACATCAAAATAATATGGTTGTGAACATTCTGGAAATCCTATGAAATTGTCTACAACTTTTTTTTAATCATCTTAATGTGATTCCACTGTTATCTAGGTCAAACAATTCAATCTTTTAGATCTATCTAGAGAGCAAGCCTTTTAGATAGCAGAATTCTAACAGCTATAATTCTCAAACCATAAGGCCTATGACTATGTAAATTTAACACAAGGTAGATAAGTAAGTTATCTACAACTTTGTTATTAACAAGTTTCACAGAAAATATAATTATTATCATGAATTTACCACCACAACAGAAACTACACATGCAGTGATCTAGTTGAATTATAAAGCAATAATTAACTAGTTGCCTATAAACAAATACTTATAAGCCTCACTAACAGTATCCATAGATTATAGGCATCACACACACCATTTAAAATATCATGGTTAGGCCTAACTAATTTATTTATATTCATTTATTAATTTCCTTAGATAATAAGGTGATTTACAAAGTAAATTTTTTCATTGCTCAATAAATTCTGACAACATTACAGTAGTCTACGCATGACTGTGATAGTCTACTGTACAAATTTCATGCCATTTGGATAAGTACAGCTACCTCTACAAAAATGACAAGTTACATATGCTTATTTTAGCAAAAATAGTTTAGCATATTGAAAAGTGTCAAGCAATAGATTTAATATTTTTCTTAGTTTCCTCCTAGCATGAGAATACTATGCAAAAATTTGCATGATCATATGTTATGTATTTTTACCCCATTTATTTTCACTAAAAACTAGCAATTAATTAAGATTAAATAGGAAGCTCATATTTCAAGTATGCTTACTATAGGTTTAATATTTTCTTAGCTAGAGCATGTCAACACAGGACTAGAAAAATTGGAATCACAATTTTATCACCTTCCTAGCTCAAGTGATGCAATTTACAAGATAGAAACTATTTTAAAAGTACTTATCTTGCTCAATTTAATTATCCTAGAAAAATACCATAAAAAGTAGATTTCATATTTTTTATCAAATAGTACACTTTAATATGAATCCAACAAAATTTGTTTCACCCCATTTGGATACTCCTAGCTCAAGATATAATTTTTGCAAGTTTGCTACAAAATCTATGAAAACAAATAAAGAAAATCAAATTCACTCGAGGGCTGCTGCTAGGTACACCCAGTCCATACACCCCGCTATGACTGATGTGCAGGCCCTGGAAGTCAACCGACTCCACACGTTAGCGAGACCGAGGTAGGGCGGCACTTTGACTGGAGAGAACTCACCGACGGTGAGGTCACCGGCGAGGAGGTCACCACCGTTGTGTTCCCCTCCTCATTCCGCACCTAGTGAGCTAAGTGGGTGAACCCCTGATGGTGGTTGGCTATGGCAGCGGAACTAATGGTGGACGGTGGCGGCGTTGCGGTGGTGCACCCATCGTTTTCGGCCATGGCATGCTCTGATGAGCATGGCTATGGCTTCCTGGTGGCATAGCGGAGATCTAGGGTTAAGTTGGGGCTTCAGTGTAGCGATAGTGAAGCTTGGCCACGTGTGTGGTGGCACTGCGGCGCGAGCGCAATGGCGGCATGGTGGCATTCTGCTCCGACGAGGCTGGCATCGGCCTTAGGCTCTTATCTTGAGTTAGACCTAGCTCTAACCTAACCCTAATGAGAGGAACGCGTGAGTGAGAACTATAGCTATACCTAGGCTTGAATGGTGATGCTAGAGGGTCAGCAAGGTGGAGTGTGGTGTGGCAGAGGTATGTGCACGAGCTATCGAAGAATTGCGCGACAGTAGTGGCGCACGAGTTCAGTGGAGGTCGGTGGCAATGGCGCGCCGCGCTACGGCTTCGCTCAGGAGCAGCAAGGGCGAGAGCGAGAGCGAGGCAGGGAGAGTGAGCGCGAGTGAGAGAGAGCAACAGCGTCGCGTGGTTTTGCTACCTGCCCCGGCCTGATGTGTGGGCCCAACACCGGCTAATGGACTCCATGCGGCGGCCGCGGCCTGACGCCGGTCGGCCATGACGCACGCGCGGCGCCGGTTCAGACACCACTGAACCGGACTGACGAATCAAGTTCAAGCAATCAGTCCTCCTAATCCGTGGCGATTTAGCAAAAACTTACTTAATAAAAATTGTAGAGCTACGTGAGTACTATAAGATTGCTTAAAGGAGTTTTGTTTAATTCGCAATGGTTTTCAAACTACAAAGCTCTAAAGTGAGGTACCTTGAAACTGAAATCAGCATTCTACACTTAGAAAAATTTTAAGTCACAAAACATTATTTTGTTGGAACTTGTGAGCTCTATTTGACCATGTTAGACACTGAATTAGCTCATTACCCTTAAATAAAGTTTGTTACCCATGATGTGAACTACAACTTTTATTTAGGTCACATAGCCATGCAAATATTCTAAGCTACTGTTCAACTTTGGTCAAACTAGCATCATGAAAATGGCATTAGAAAGTAAACCAACACTTAGAAGCAAAATTGGCTTAAGTCATGAATATAAACATTGTTCCAATTATCATTCTAGGTGTGTCTAAGGTATTTTCATGACCTCACAACCATTTCATACATTGGTCATACATGATTACAAGCATATGCATATATAATCAACATCACATGTGATAATGTATAAAGAATGAAATGAAATTTCATATGCTCATGTTCATGAATGCTTGGATGATGCTTGTGCTCATGAAATGCAAATGCCAAATGCAATGCTTAACACTGGGGTGTTACAGCATGTGTCATGTCTTGGTTTTCTCTATCCTAACACATGCTACTCCCTTGATTTTGATAGCCGACATGTGTTGGTTGAAAGTTACTACAATTGTGCCCTATGATGGTACCATGATCGGTGACAATGGTATAGCGTCGCATCCTGGAATCTCCTGTGGATCGCCACTAAGGAAATGCAGGGCACTCACTGTTATCGGAGTTTATGATCATGATCCATTATAGTCCACAATTAACGTGCTTTCGCTCTCCTTGGAATCTCTTTTGTTAAATTCATGTTTGTGCTTCTCCTGAATTTCCTAAATATCTTGTTAATTACAACCTTCCTTTCATATCGGTTGTAATTCTCAAACCAATCCTTGTTGCTTTGTGAACTTCTTGTAAGTTAATGTGTTTGACACATTTTCTTTTCCAATACTCAAACCTAGAATTTTGTCACTTTATAATCTTGGGACGAGATTTCTTTAAGGGGGGATGATTGTAACATCCTAGGTGCTAAAAAAAGCAGTTAAAACTTGATCATGAGCATCATTATGCATAATCATCAAGTATTGTTTCATTAATGCATTTTTTTGTTTCAATAATAGCATGTCCATGTTGCATATGTGGTGTTTCATATGTTGCATTGTGGTATTTCAAATGTTGCTTAAGTTATGTTTCACATGTTGCATGAAATGATGTCAATAATGGTGAATAAAGAACTTTGTGAATTTACAAATGAGAATTTTCTTAAATAATTAAAATTTGGTTAAAATAAACTTTGAAGTATAAAGAGTACTTTGTAATATAGAACAAAAGGTTGATTGAGTTTTCAAGTAAAACATGTTCAAATTTGAGCTCCAAAGTTGAATCCAACACCATTTTCCATACTTAGCCATTTTCACTAAATCCCTGAAAAACAGTGTTAAACTTCATTTTTTGGAGAATTGTTAAAGCAATTTTCATAAATAAAATGTGTTCAAACTTTGTTCCATTGCTTGGTACCATGCTTGATCTTTGTTACTGTGTGTTTAGTTGTAATGTTTGATCAATGTTTAGCCTATAATTAATTATTTGAAATTGCTAACCAAAACCAGCTTTCAAAACCCTATGTAACACCCTAGGTGTTAGCCTTGCATAATTTGACTTGCATTGCATGAGCATGAGCATCAAGCATTCATATATAAGCTTTTATAATTGAAACATATGAAACATGCTTTGTTATTTTATGTTTCCTTGTATGTATGCTTATGATCATGTGTGAATGAATGCAAGTGGGTAATGTTAGTCACTAAAACACCTTAGCTACACTTAGGATGATTAATGGAACATTGTTCATGTTGACCACTTTGTCTAATTAAGCTTCTAAGTGATGCTATGCATGTTGACCTAGGAAGTGAAATGTGTAACCAAGGTATGAAATGTTTGAGTGACCTTAGGAATAGCTTAAACATGTTTAGAATATCATTATGAACAACTTTGGTATTCATGGCTAGGGCTAAATTGGTCATTATGTCATAGTTCAAGTGTGTACCATCATTTGAATGTAGTGTGTTTGACCTAGTTTGAACTATGTGATAGAGACTTTGCATGGATGTGTGCACTAAAGAAAAGTTGTAGTATTTGATAAGGGGAACAACTTTTATGTTTGTGTCATAGACTAGTTTAGCTCCTAACATGCTTGAAATTGGCTCCCAAAAATTAGCTTTTCACAGTTTTCAACACTTAGCAAATTTCGCTAAGTCAATTTCGGCTGACAGTTGACAAGCTTGACTTTGAGATGATATTACCTGGTTTTGGTTGAGAATTAGCACCGGGTCCTTTAATAAAATTTGTAGCTGGTACATAGGTCTACAAATTCTATTCAGATTGTTTGCGCTTAGGAGCTACGAATTAGGAATTAGATCGCTTGCAAATCACGTCATCAGGCTGCTTCGCGGGGCTCTGATGGCCTGATCAGCTCGATCTTCAGTGGCCGACTGCCATCAGACGCTGGCCGCCGCATGGTGGCAATACGGCCGTGCGTCGCCGTTGCTCTGCCCGGTCGGGCCACGCCGAGCCAGAGAGCGCCTTCAACATCCCAGCGTTCGCCCGCTCCCTCCCAGCACCTTCATTCCACTCTCGGACTCCTCCTTCGCCGTCCGCAGCACCCATAGCCACAGCAGCTCAGGCAGCTCACCGTCATCGCTTGTCGGCCACCAGCTGGAGCCGCCTCGCTTCTCCACCACCGCAACCACTCCACCATCACCCCAGAGACTCACCGCGCTCGCATTGGTCGGTAGCCACGCCGGTAAGGCCTCAACACCGCGCACGAGCTTCGCCGGAGTTCCGCCGCCGAGCCCGTCGTCGTGGCCGCACCACCTCTGTCCACCCTTCGCTGTTATATCTTATGCGCTAGGTTCGCCATAGTCTGTGGATGCTCTTCCAAGCCTTATCTTGAGCCACCGTGGTCGCCGCTGGCGTAGCGCCATCGAACCACACCGCCGTGCCGCCATGGCCGCCGGCGTCGTGGCTGGCACCGGCGATAGGCCCCACTTAGTAGCTCAATCGGTGCGCTAGGTCAAGGAGGTCACGGTAGTCCAGGTTCCGTCGCCGGCGACGCTCACCGTCGACGAACTTTGGCCGCGCAGCGTCGAGCAGCGCCGCCTGCTTTGTTTTTGTCTCGCAGACATGTGGGTCCGTCTGACCGGTGGACCCCGACTATCAGTGGCACAGTTCAAAAGATAGTTCATTTGTTTACAGATTTGGTGCAATCTTTGAAAATGGATAAGTTGATCTATAGAGATCCAAATTTTGTGAATCAAATTTTGTTGTGTTCTTTAGGAAGTGTAGTATTTTATAAAAATATCATATGTACAGTTTCTGATGTTTTTATTGGAGATTTAAATGTGTTTCTATTAATGCTTTTTGTATGTTTACAATTTTGTAAATTAGATATCTTGAGCTAGAAAACTCCTAAAATGGTGATTCTAATTTTGTGGGTTTTGTATTGATATGCACTAGCTAGCAAAAATAATGAGCTTGCTGTAAACTTGATTTAAATATGGTCTTTCTATTTATTTATTAATAAATGGTAGTTTCTAAGGAAATTTGTAGAAATAAAAATATGTAACATATTGCTATGAAAATTTTTGTACAGTACAATAGCACTAATATGATGCTAGGAAAAATATATAATCTGTTGCTTGACACTTTTCTATAGGATTTACTATTTTCGCTAAAATAGACCTTGCTAGCTTGTCATTTTTGTAAAGAATGTTGTACTTAGTAAAATGGCATGAAACTTGTACAGTAGTCTATTGGTAGCACTAGTAAGCCACTGTAAATTTATGAGAATTTATGATGCACATTTGGTATATGTTTATTATTTAACCTAAGTATCTTAGTAAATTGATGAAGGCATTTAAATAAATAGTTTGGGCATGGCCATTATGTTTTCTTGAGTGTATTTGATGTCCTTGTACTGTTGGTATGATTGGTGAGGTCAAATTTCGAATGGCTATATGCAATAGACATATCGTTGCCTTATAATTCGGGTGAGAAGAGTTTTCGGACAGATTCTATAGTTTGGTATGTTGCATAGTAAAAATGATGTTTGCTGTAAAAATGGTTAATAACAAAGTTGTAGGTAACTTCTTCATATATCTTGTGTTTAAATTTCAGGACAATAGGCCAAAGGGTTTAGGAGTTATAGCTGTTTAAAGTTAGTATTCCGAAATGCTTGCTCTCTGGAATTTCTGGGCAGCACTGGATTGATTGCTTGTTTTGGTTAGGTTAGAGCGTGAATTAGCTTTTGGAGATTAAATAAGAGTTGTAGACAATTCTATAAGTTTTCCATAAAGTCTAAGATCATAGCATTTGGATAAGTATAACTTCAGTTGTGACTAAAACAAGCAGCTGCTGTTTTGTGGATAGTGAATGAATTGTAAATGTGTTTGATTAAGTAATCAAGAAGAGATATGCACATACTCAGTAAAATATGATGCATTTGTTAACACCATGCTGTTAAGAATACTTATACGAATGCATTCATCATGTGTCATCATGCTATACTTGTACGCATGTATGCATTCGCAATACCTTATGCCATATTCATGCATATAGGATCGACAGAGGAGATAAAGTTGCTGGAATTCAATGAAGGAGAGGAAGGGGACCAGCAGGAGATTCCTCAAGCTGTAGCTCCCGAAGGCAAGGAGCAGACCCCAGAAGAGCTTCCGGAGTGTCCTGATCACTGCCCCACTTCTTTTCTAAAAGGCAAGCCCCGGAGCATTCTAAGTCTCCCAGTGTTTTACAAAATATTACTCGAGTAATTTATGATTGATGCATTAGCTTATAAGAGTTGATTGGAACCACTTAATGCATGTAATTCCTTGTCTAGAAATACACCTTTAACCCTGTGTAGGTCTAGGATTGAATATATGCTTAGCCATGCTTAGACCGGTAGAAGTCGGGTGATTTCCTGTCACCTGCGAGATATAGGTGGATACTGAAGCATGGTTGGCTATATTTGCTATCGTGGATAAGAACCATGGGGTAATGTAAATAGAGACCGGGCGAGATGTCGATAGAGAAGCAACAAGACATGGAGGTCTTGGGTGTGGATCTATCCCCGTCTGTGTTGATTAAGGACCGTACCGTTGTTGGGCCTTTTGACAAGATTGAACGCATGCCTCTCACTTAGCTGGCCGGATAACTCGTTCCGACCGAGAAGCCGAGTAGCTCAACTCAGGCCGGGCCTCGTTCTGTTGTGTGCCCTCTGCGGGGAGCGGATCGATAGACCGTGGGAAAGCATGACCTGAGCGATCTGGTCCGGGACCGTGGGCAGGCATGGCTTGAGCGACCTGGCTACCGTCAGTCCCTGATTGCGCAGCGCTGTACGAACCCGCGAAATGTGTACCTGAGTTGTACCAAAGGTGACCTAAGGCAACAAATGATCTGGTCTGTCTGGGTTTGTGTTAGGAATAAATTCCTAGCTGGTTGAAATCGATTTGAATCGCCGTCTCTCCCGGATAGTGAGAAACTTGGCTAGCTCCAACATCATAGTAATTGTATTATAGAAGTTGATGGTTCGGATAAATATGGAATTATTACAACTGCTATGGTTACTATTGTATGCTCTAAAATGATGTACCACATGTTTGGCATAGGATAGTTGCTAATCTAGAGATGAATAGCTATAATTAACTTGGTGACCGAAGTATAATTGTATAATTGAGTTAATCGCTTTTTATGCAAAATGTTGTCAAGCTACCTCCACTTATAAAGCCTTGCATGATCCTTGGAGTCAATTTATTTCTGGTTTATGACGGATAAGTCTAGCTGAGTACCTTCTCGTACTCAGAGTTTTATTCCCATTGTTGTAGATGGCACAGTATATCATGGATATTGCATGAGTTGCTTCTATCCCGCTGTGGATGAGGAGTAAGCCTTGGGCAGTCTTCTTTAATAATCCCTCTAATTATGCTTTTGTGGACTGTGATCGTATGTTGGCACTGTATTAAACTATGTTGGCAAATGCTACTTTTGAACTTAATTTGCTTCCGCTATTATCTATCAAACTTGGTTTGTAATAACTTTATTTCATACTCTGATGATGGAAATGCATCTGCAAACTTTATGTAATATGTGACATGTATGTTGAATCATGTACGATCTTGGTTGTTTGTGGATCGTTTATCGAGACCCATCATGGTACTCGATAGACTACCGTGTTTATATGGGCTCAAGTATGACAGTGCGACCGCTTGCGGACTGCCATTGTACTTGTGCTCTTATAAATTGGTCGGTTCTGCGACAGCTGGCATCAAGAGCAAGATTCAACATTAATTGTCACATGTGTATTTAAAACAAAGGTTTTTGTTTCCCAAAACCCTTTTCTAGCAACTAATAGCTATATAAATAAGTATTTCAAATCTAAAGTGTGCCAATGATCACTTTCCTTATGCCCAAATTAAGGACTATTAGGTGGCTATTTAAGTACTAACATGGGGGTTTTTACTTTCGTCGTCCATACGGCGTGCTATTGTATGGATGCCATTCATTTGAATGGTAATGTATGGATCAAATGCCTCTACGCCAAAGTAAGTTGATGAGTGGCATGACCGTAAGATGTGAGCGTGCGGTCGGGGAGAGTTAGCTTTGGTACGGCTATGTATGCATGCTCGCATGTGTATATGGTGCGTATTTAATTGTGGGTATAAACTATTATCGGGTAGCTTTGATACGGAAGTATATGTATGGGTATACATATATGGAAGTATTTAGATTTACATTCTGCACATATAATTGTGGGGTTTTGGGCTGAAATGAAACTCTTATGCAGGTACACTAACAACGAAACGTGTAGCTCGACTAGCTTCGCTATATATGAGAGAACGTATGTATGCCACCGTGTACGTCGTTAGAAATAATTTTTCCTAAGTTTGTGAGGACGTACGGAACGTGCATGCATCATGATAATAATTAATCAATACTTACATTATTCCTCCCCTTATAGATCTCTACTCGGTTATGTAACTCTTATCCATTATGACTTTGCCTCATGAGAGTTCCGGTTGATGTTTGGAACTTCTGCTCTGCTTTGGAAAGTCTTGCCTATGCGGGGTATCAGGAACCACCCGTCTATCATTGGAATGAAGTATACCTGGAGGGACTTGTGCCAGTAGTTTGCATGAACCCAGCGTGTAGTGATGGATCTTCATCATGAGGTGTACTATCGGAACAACCAACTACACATGATCCTTAATAAGAAAGACGAAGATCCAGAAATGTTAGTAGAAGATGATGGCTGGGATGAGGATGATCCTATCTCCAACCTCGATAGTGATCTTACTGAAGAGTAGAGTCGCCTAGTGACTAGTATGTTAATACGCTGTGAGCCCGATAAGTGATCAAATTGGTGATGTCATGTTGCGAGAATGAATTATTATGCCTCTGTTTTTATTGTATGAATTTAAGATTCTCTTCAGTAATTTCAGTTGGGCATAATTATACAATTCATCTGCAATCTCTTAACATCATCCAATAATCACTTATTGTTGCAACTTTACAGAGGACTCGCACTCGTGCTGGGGCAGGCAGCAGCCATGAGGGCAATGACGGTGACTTACCACCACCGCCACCACCTTCTACTCAGGAGTTCTTTGCCCAATTCTTGGGGAGTCAAAAGACTATGGAGGAAGCTCTGCGCCTCATTGCGCAGAACACGGCTCGTGCCCACCCACAGCAACAGGGGCCTGAGCCAAACCAGTATAGCACCTTTAAGGAATTTCTGGATACAAAGCCTCCTATTTTCAAGGTGGTAGAGGAACCGCTCCAGGCGGATGAGTGGCTCAACACTATTGAGCAAAAGTTTCGCCTGCTAAGGGTCACTGAGCACTAGAAGGCTGAGTATGCGTCCCATCAGCTATAGGGACCGGTAGGGATTTGGTGGACAGATTTCTTGTCCTCTCTACCTACCAATGCACAGGTCACGTGGGGCCAGTTCAAGTTGGCCTTTTGGGGACATCACATTCCCCCAGGGCTAATGCGCATGAAGGCGGCTGAATTTATGAGACTCACACAAGGGACTAAGACCCTCACTGAATATATGCATGCTTTCAACAACCTGTCTAGGTATGCCCTAGGTTTTGTTGATACCGAAGAAAAGAAGATAGAAAGTTTCAAGCGAGGTCTTGGCACAAAGCTGATGAAGACTATGGCCAACTCCAAGTGGACCACCTACAATGAGTTCATCAGTGATGCATTAACTCAGGAAAACCAAAACAATCTGCATGCGGCAGCAAAGAGCCATGAGAGGGCAACTGAGGTGGGTGCCTTAGGATCTTCACAGTCCAGAGCTCTAGTGGTAGCTAGGCCACCATTTTGACCACTAGCACCTAAGTTCCGGCCTCATAAGGTGTTCCGTAAGGCATTCACCATTGCCTTACCCAAAGGGAATGGAGGGCAAGGAAGCTCCACTAGACCCAAGAACAATCAACCCTGCTTCAACTGTAATCAAGTAGGTCATTGGGCCAAGGAATGCCCACATCCTAAGACGATCAGCAATCAGAACCAAGGAAATCAGAGGCAGGCGAGTCATAAGGCACGTCCTGGACACGTGCATTATACTACTGTTGAAGAGGTTCCTGTAGGAGAAGTTGTCACTGCTAGTATGTTTCTTGTCAACAAGCATCCCGCCATTGTTTTATTTGATTTAGGAGCTTCTCATTCGTTTATGAGCCAACCATTTGCATCTAGACATGATCAGAAAATAGTTGAGGTGAGCAAGGGTGGTTATAGTATAAATTTTGCTGGGGCCACTATCTCTACAAATAAGATGGTTAAAAATGTGCACATCTCTATACAAGGAAGGGAGTATACAATGGATCTGATAATATTGCCCGGATTATCTATAAATGTGATCTTAGGCATGAATTGGATGAAACATCATGGAGTTCTTATTGACACTAGCACTCGGACAGTTATGTTGAGAGAGCCAAAAGGAGGTAATGCTTTCCTAGTACCACTTTCCCGCAACTTTGAACTACAGAACTTGTCTTGTGCTATCCAAGCCACTACCCTATGTGATATCCCAGTGGTTTGTGAGTTTCCTGATGTATTCCCAGATGAGTTACCAGGTTTACCACTTGATAGGGATGTGGAATTTAAGATTGAGTTAGTGCCAGGTACATCACCTATCTCAAGAAGACCCTATAGGATGCCACCAAATGAGTTAGCAGAACTTAAAATTTAGTTACAAGAACTATTGGACAAAGGTCTCATTCAACCCAGTTCATCTCCATGGGGATGTCCAGCTTTGTTTGTGAAGAAGAAGGACAAGTCCTTGAGAATGTGTGTGGATTACAGGCCACTTAATGTTGTGACCATTAAAAACAAGTACCCGTTGCCTCGCATCGACATCTTGTTTGATCAGTTGGCAAAAGCTAAGGTATTCTCTAAGATTGACTTGAGGTCAGGCTATCATCAGATAAAGATCAGGTCAGAGGACATACCTAAAACTGCTTTCTCCACTAGGTACGGCTTGTACGAGTATTTGGTTATGTCTTTCGGACTAACGAATGCTCCTGCCTACTTCATGTACTTGATGAATTCGGTATTCATGCCCGAGCTTGACAAGTTCGTGGTGGTGTTTATCGATGATATATTGATTTATTCAGAGAATAAGGCAGATCATGCAGAGCATCTAAAGATTGTTCTATCCAGATTGAGGGAGCATAAGCTATATGCAAAGTTTAGCAAGTGTGAATTTTGTTTGAGCAAGGTACCTTTCTTAGGTCACATCTTATCAAGAGATGGAATATCGATAGACCCATCGAAAGTACAAGAGGTCATGGATTGGAAGGCACCGACTTCGGTTCATGAAGTTCGGAGTTACCTAGGGTTAGCAGGATATTATCGTCGATTCATTCCAGATTTCTCCAAGATAGCTAAGCCCATGACTAGGCTACTTCAGAAAGATGAGAAGTACATTTGGACATCAGAATGTGAAGCAGCTTTTCACACCCTTAGGACTCTGTTAACTACAGCTCCTGTTTTAGCACAGCCTGACATTAAAAAGCCTTTCGATGTATTTTGTGATGCATCGGGTATAGGTTTGGGGTGTGTGCTTATGCAAGAAGGAAGAGTTATTGCATATGCTTCTTGGCAGTTGAGAAAACATAAAGTCAACTACCCTACTCATGATTTAGAACTTGCAGCAGTTGTTCATGCTTTAAAGATATGGAGACATTATTTGTTGGGCAATGTATGTCATATATATACTGACCACAAAAGTCTCAAGTATATCTTTACCCAACCTGAGCTGAACATGAGACAGCGAAGATGGCTAGAGCTGATTAAGGATTACAATTTAGAAGTGCACTACCATCCCAGGAAAGCCAATGTTGTAGCAGATGCACTTAGTCGGAAAGCTCATTGTAACATGATGGAAGCATTGATGGAAGATGGATTTAATTTACTACATCCTGTTGTACTGTATAATATCACTATCAGTTGTTCACTTGAGAGCAAAATCATAGAACTACAGAAGATAGGTGTAGGTATATTTCACATCAAGAGAAAGATGCAAGAGCAAGAAACCAAGCATTTCAGATTAGATGAAAGAGGTGTGCTATGGTTTGAGGACCGACTTGTGGTACCGAAAGACCGTGAGCTTAGAAATCAGATTCTAGATGAAGCTCATTCATCCAAGTTATCTATCCATCCGGGTAGTAGCAAGATGTATCAAGATTTAAAAACCTGTTTTTGGTGGACCAAGATGAAGAAGGAGATCGCAGCCTATGTCGCTAGGTGCGATAATTGCAGTAGAGTAAAGGCCGTTCATTTAAAATCTGCTGGATTACTACAACCTTTACCTGTTCCAGGTTGGAAATGGGAGGAAATCAGTATGGACTTTATCACAGGCCTTCCAATGACACAACAAGGTCACGATTCAATATGGGTCATTGTAGATCGTCTCACCAAGTCAGCACATTTTATACCGGTGAACATAACAGATCACGTAGTGAAATACGCCAAACTGTATGTTTCTCAGATTGTGAGATTACATGGAATACCTAGGACCATAATCTTAGATCGAGGACCACAGTTCATAGCTCGTTTCTGGGAACACTTGCATCAGGCTTTGGGGACTAAACTGATCAGAAGTTCGGCATACCATCCACAAACTTCAGGACAGACTGAGCGAGTGAACCAAATTCTAGAAGATCTACTGAGAGCTTGTGTTATATCTTCCAAGGGTTCATGGGAGAAATGGCTACCTTTAGCTGAGTTCTCTTACAACAACAGCTATCAAGCAAGCATCAAGATGGCTCCTTTTGAAGCCTTGTACGACAGAAGATGTAGAACTCCATTGAATTGGGTTGAGCCCGGTGAAAGAAGATACTTTGGCATTGACTTTGTCACTAAAGTGAAAGAGCAAGTACATATTATTCAACAGCATATGAAAGCCGCTCAGTCCAGACAAAAGAATTATGCTGATAAAAGAAGAAGACCACTGACTTTTGAAGTGGGAGACTACGTATACTTGAAAGTGTCACCCATGAAAGGAGTACAGAGATTTGGAGTGAAAAGGAAGCTTGCGCCTAGATATGTAGGGCCATACAAGATTATTGAACGGAAAGGGAACGTCGCTTATAAGTTACAACTTCCACCGGAGATGAGTGCAATATTTGATGTCTGCCATGTTTCTCAGTTAAAGAGATGTCTTCGTGTACCTGAGGAAGCCATTGCACCCACCAGCATTAAGCTCCAATCGGATTTGACCTATGAAGAGAAGCCAATCCGAGTGTTAGAAGAGATGGAAAGAGTAACACGGAGTAAGATCATTAAGTTCTATAAGGTGGTGTGGAACAATCACAGTGAACAAGATGCCACGTGGGAACGAGAGGATTATGATCATGTATGTATGCTTATGATCATGTGTGAATGAATTCAAGTGGGTAATGTTAGTCACTAAAACACCTTAGCTACACTTAGGATGATTAATGGAACATTGTTCATGTTGACCACTTTGTCTAATTAAGCTTCTAAGTGATGCTATGCATGTTGACCTAGGAAGTGAAATGTGTAACCAAGGTATGAAATGTTTGAGTGACCTTAGGAATAGCTTAAACATGTTTAGAATATCATTATGAACAACTTTGGTATTCATGGCTAGGGCAAAATTGGTCATTATGTCATAGTTCAAGTGTGTACAATCATTTGAATGTAGTGTGTTTGACCTAGTTTGAACTATGTGATAGAGACTTTGCATGGATGTGTGGACTAAAGAAAAGTTGTAGTATTTGATAAGGGGAACAACTTTTATGTTTGTGTCATAGACTAGTTTAGCTCCTAACATGCTTGAAATTGGCTCCCAAACATCAGCTTTTCACAGTTTTCAACACTTAGCAAATTTCGCTAAGTCAGTTTCGGCTGACAGTTGACAAGCTTGACTTTGAGATGATATTACCTGGTTTTGGTTGAGAATTAGCACCGGGTCCTTTAATAAAATTTGTAGCTGGTACATAGGTCTACAAATTCTATTCAGATTGTTTGCGCTCAAGAGCTACGAATTAGGAATTAGATCGCTTGCAAATCATGTCGTCATGCTACTTCGCGGGGCTCTGATGGCCTGATCAGCTCGGTCTTCAGTGGCCGACCGCCATCAGACGCTGGCCGCCGCATGGTGGCAATACGGCCGCGTGTCGCCATTGCTCTGCCCGGTCGGGCCACGCCGAGCCAGAGAGCGCCTTCAACATCCCAGCGTTTGCCCGCTCCCTCCCAGCGCCTTCATTCCACTCTCGGCCACCTCCTTCGTTGTCCGTAGCACCCACAGCCGCAGCAGCTCAGGCAGCTCACCGCCGTCGCTTGCCGGCCACCAGCTGGAGCCGCCTCGCTTCTCCACCACCGCAACCACTCCACCGTCACCCTA
Source organism: Miscanthus lutarioriparius (assembly GCA_904845875.1). Classification (NCBI taxonomy): domain Eukaryota; kingdom Viridiplantae; phylum Streptophyta; class Magnoliopsida; order Poales; family Poaceae; genus Miscanthus; species Miscanthus lutarioriparius. Next base: position 73,397,309 of record CAJGYO010000005.1, on the reverse strand, counting down.
GAGACTCACCGCGCTCGCATTGGCCGCTAGCCGCGCCGGTAAGGCCTCAGCACCACGCTCGAGCTTCGCCGGAGTTCTGCCGCCGAGCCCGTCGTCGTGGCCGCACCACCTCTGTCCACATTTTGCTGTGATATCTTGTGCGCTAGGTTCGCCATAGTCTATGGATGCTCTTCCAAGCCTTATCTTGAGCCGCCGTGGTCACCACTGGCGTAGCGTCGTCGAACCGCAACGCCGTGCCGCCATGGCCGCCGCCGTCGTCGCTGGCACCGGTGATAGGCCCCACTTAGTAGCTCAATCGGTGTGCTAGGTCAAGGAGGTCACGGTAGTCCAGGTTCCGCCGTCGGCGACGCTCGCCGTCGGCGAACTTTGGCCGCGCAGCTTCGAGCAGCGCCGCCTGCTCTATTTTTGTCTTGCTGACATGTGGGTCCATCTGACCGGTGGACCCCGGCTGTCAGCGGCACAGTTCAAAAGATAGTTCATTTGTTTACAGATTTGGTGCAATCTTTGAAAATGGATAAGTTGATCTATAGAGATCCAAATTTTGTGAATCAAATTTTGATGTGTTTTTTCGGAAGTGTAGTATTTTATAAAAATATCATATGTACAGTTTCTGATGTTTTTATTGGAGATTTAAATGTGTTTCTATTAATGCTTTTTGTATGTTTACAATTTTGTAAATTAGATATCTTGAGCTAGAAAACTCCTAAAATGGTGATTCCAATTTTGTGGGTTTTGTATTGATATGCACTAGCTAGCAAAAATAATGAGCTTGCTGTAAACTTGATTTAAATATGGTCTTTCTATTTATTTATTAATAAATGGTAGTTTCTAAGGAAATTTGTAGAAATAAAAATATGTAACATATTGCTATGAAAAATTTTGTACAGTATAATAGCACTAATATGATGCTAGGAAAAATATATAATCTGTTGCTTGACACTTTTCTATAGGATTTACTATTTTCGCTAAAATAGACCTTGCTAGCTTGTCATTTTTGTAAAGAATGTTGTACTTAGTAAAATGGCATGAAACTTTTACAGTAGTCTATTGGTAGCACTAGTAAGCCACTGTAAATTTCTGAGAATTTATGATGCACATTTGGTATATGTTTATTATTTAACCTAAGTATCTTAGTAAATTGATGAAGGCATTTAAATAAATAGTTTGGGCATGGCCATTATATTTTCTTGAGTGTATTTTATGTCCTTGTACTGTTGGTATGATTGGTGAGGTCAAATTTAGAATGGCTATATGCAATAGAAATATCGTTGCCTTATAATTTGGGTGAGAAGAGTTTTCGGACAGATTCTGTAGTTTGGTATGTTGCATAGTAAAAATGATGTTTTCTGTAAAAATGGTTAATAACAAAGTTGTAGGTAACTTCTTCATATATCGTGTGTTAAAATTTCAGGACAATAGGCCAAAGGGTTTAGGAGTTATAGCTATTTGAAGTTAGTATTCCGAAATGCTTGCTCTCTGGAATTTCTGGGCAGCACTGGATTGATTGCCTGTTTTGGTTAGGTTAGAGCATGAATTAGCTTTTGCCGATTAAATAAGAGTTGTAGAAAATTCTATAAGCTTTCCAGAAAGTCTAAGTTTAAAGCATTTGGATAAGTAGAACTTCAGTTATGAGTAAAACAAGCAGCTGCTGTTTTATGGGTAGTGAATGAATTGTAAATGTGTTTGATTAAGTAATCAAGAAGAGATATGCACCTACTCGGTAAAATATGATGCATTTGTTAACACCATGCTGTTAAGAATACTTATACGAATGCATTCATCATGTGTCATCATGCTATACTTGTACGCATGTATGCATTCACAATACCTTATGCCATATTCATGCATATAGGATCGACAAAGGAGATAAAGTTGCTGGAATTCAACGAAGGAGAGGAAGGGGACCAGCAGGAGATTCCTCAAGCCGCAGCTCCCGAAGGCGAGGAGCAGATCCCAGAAGAGCTTCCGGAGTGCCCTGATCACCGCCCCACTTCTTTTCTGAAAGGCAAGCCCCGGAGCATTCTAAGTCTCCCAGTGTTTTACAAAATATTACTCGAGTCCTTTATGATTGATTCATTAGGTTATAAGAGTTGATTGGAACCACTTAATGCATATAATTCCTTGTCCAGAAATACACCTTTAACCCTATGTAGGTCCAGGATCGAATATATCCTTAGCCATGCTTAGACCGGTAGAAGTCGGGTGATTTCCTGTCACCTGCGAGATATAGGTGGATACTGAAGCACGGTTGGCTATATTTGCTATCGTGGATAAGAACCATGGGGTAATGTAAATAGAGACCAGGCGAGATGTTGATAGAGAAGCAACAAGACATGGAGGTCTTGGGTGTGGATCTATCCCCGTCTATGTCGATTAAGGACCGTACCATTGTTGGACCTTTTGACAAGATTGAACGCATGCCTCTCACTTAGCTGGTCGGATAACTCGTTCCGACCATGAAGCCGAGTAGCTCAACTTAGGCTGGGCCTCGTTCTGTTGTGTGCCCTCTATGGGGAGCTGATCAATAGACCATGGGCAAGCATGACCTGAGCGATCTAGTCCGGGACCATGGGTAGGCATGGCTTGAGCGACTTGGCTACCGTTAGTCCCTAATTGCGCAGTGCTGTACGAACCCACGAAATGTGTACCTGAGTTGTACCAAAGGTGACCTAAGGCGACTTATGATCTGGTCTGCTTGGGTTTGTGTTAGGAATAAATTCCCAGCTGGTTGAAATCGATTTGAATCACTGTCTCTCCTGGATAGTGAGAAACTTGGCTAGCTCCAACATCATAGTAATTGTATTATGGAAGTTGATGGTTCGGATAAATATGGAATTATTACACCTACTATGGTTACTATTGTATGCTCTAAAATGATGTACCACATGTTTGGCATAGGATAGCTACCTCCACTTATAAAGCCTTGCATGATCCTTGGAGTCAATTTATTTCTGGTTTATGATGGGTAAGTCTAGCTGAGTACCTTGTCGTACTCAGGGTTTTATTCCCATTGTTGTAGATGGCACAGTATATCATGGATATTGCATGAGTTGCTTCTATCCCACTGTGGATGAGGAGTAAGCCTTGGGCAGGCTTCTTTAATAATCCCTCTAATTATGCTTTTGTGGAATGTGATCGTTTGTTGGCACTTTATTAAACTATGTTGGCAAATGCTACTTTTGAACTTAATTTGCTTCCGCTATTATCTATCAAACTTGGTTTGTAATAACTTTATTTCATACTCTGATGATGGAAATGCATCTGCGAACTTTATGTAATATGTGACATGTATGTTGAATCATGTACGATCTTGGTTGTTTGAGGATCGTTTATCGAGACCCGTCATGGTACTCGATAGACTACCGGGTTTATATGGGCTCAAGTATGGCAGTGCGACCGCTTGTGGGCTGCCATTGTACTTGTGCTCTTATAAATTGGTCAGTTCTGCGACACCCTAATTGAAAATTCAGTTTTAGTTTGAGTTTACCCAGGTTTGAGCTCAAAAATCTTTCAAACCAATAAAATTTTGGTGATGATCCTTTAAGCAATATTGGAGTTCTCATGTAAATGTAATTCCTTTTATGATAGACAACTAATTAACTTGATAGTTACCTAACAAAACTGCTTTTATGATAATGAACCTGGTTCTTTGGTGAAGGAAAGTTGTACTCAACTTTCTTAACTTTGTTTAGCTTCTGTTATGCACTTGTGCATCTTTCATCATGCACCATGGTATACAGTCCATCATGTTAAGCAAAGCATCATTTATTACGTGTAGTGTATACGAGAGTGAGAAGGAGTTTCGGAGAAGGTTCATCCACCCATGGTGATGGTGCCAAGTTTGACTCTTGCGATGCATCTATGGAATCTAACCTTCTCTGCAATGCAGGCAAGCCCCGGAGCATAAACCCTCTTTTAGTATTTATAACTCTTTGTTACACCTTAAGTCTTGTGAGATGTGCATTAAGTAATTAGGAGTTGGTATATACCGTTGCTGCATTATTACCTAGATATTCAGGTTCCCTAGTCGTACCCTGCTAGTAAGTGTAGGTCGTTTCCCCTGATGCTTAGTAATGCTTAGACTTCGATAGAAGTCGAATGATGGTTTCATCATTCATGAGAAATAGGTTTTACCTTGTTCTTCTTGGCTCCCTTTATGGGTCATGAGAATATCATGATGTTAGTAATGTTTAAATTGAGACCGGGTAGGACTGGTTGTTAAGGTAAGTGGGGCAGACAGGTTTGTCGGGTCATGCCGGTCCCGTCTGTGTCGATTGACGACCAATCGTTGTAGGCCCACTTGTGATCATGACTTATAGTGCTGGCCACATAGTCCGGTAAGCCTGATACCTCGGCTATTCCATTATGTGAAAAGACAACTACGCACTAGGTGTATGAGATGGTGAGAGTAGCATGTACCCATCCAGTGAATCCACAAGGAGTGGCGCAGGGAGGTGGAGTACTGTGCTCTCGGGTAGCGCGGACCGGTTCATATTTTGGAGGATCTGAGTGAAGGTTGATATATGTAAGTCCAAAACCAGGACTTGCATATGTCATGTGGTAAGGAAACCCCAGCTAGTCCAAATCGATACAAATCGCCGTTTGCTCCACAATAACAGGAGACACGATCAACTGACCTGCATCATAGTTAATCAATGGAACATGGTTACTTCTGGATATGAGATAAGATGAGGTGAGGTGATTGAGCTAGCTTAGGTGCAAACTGGATACTACCAATAAACTTAATGCAAAGCTAAAACATTGAAAGTAAGGATCCAATTATAGTAAGCTTTTCTACAAATGTTATTCTTGCTTCTACCTTACCTTTAAGCCTGCATACCCTTGGAGTCTTTTCTTTTAGTCAGGTAAGACTTGTTGAGTACCCTCAAGTACTCAGGGTTTGTTAGGTTGTAGATTCTGACTCATGCTACTAATCGAGGTCATGTCAATAGGCTCGACATGATCTGGATGTCTCTTCTACCATAGCTTCTCCACCTACGTTGCCTCTGTAGTTCTACTCATCATTTGGAACTTAAGTTAAGTTTTCACCTGAACAGGTTTTGTAAACTAATGTTATAAATCTTCCGCACTCTCATGTAAGTTATTTTTGTATCAACTGTTGTAATGTTGTGGTAACTCCTTGTTAATCCTATAAGAGTTGTAAAATGTGGATGTTTCGGAGTTCCCCGAGGACACCCAACAGACTACCAGAATTATCTGTTTCTTGTGTGCAGTAGTCAGATGTCTTTAGGACAATGACAGGTGCACGTGGGCCATATAATTTGGGTGGTTCTACCACAGCTAGTATCAGAGCTCATACATGGATCGGCTACAACATTACCTTTGAAAACTTCAAAGTCATTTTGCAAGTTAAAAGTTTTTGAAGGTAACAAATTAAAAATGCTCTTTAACCTCCCTTATGCTTGCTGCTCAAGTTTTGTGAAGACTTTCTGATAACTCAAGTAGAAGGCGTCGAAAAGGTTTCAAGTCTTCTTTAGCAAGTCATGGTTAAGTAGAATATTAGAGGAATAATTCCTAAGTCATTCTTAATTACAAGTCAAAGCATACATTGATTAGTGCAACTACACCTAGTAGTCATGGCTAAGGTCATCTTTATATCTACACATAAGAGCTTGTTCTTCCTTTGTAACCGAACCCTACCTGCACCTATATTCGGGGAGTGGACTACAAAGGACTCAACGAGAGAGTCACATCCGCGACCTACCACATGACCTGGAATATAGGGTGTATGCGTAGGTAAACAATGTATAAGCACCACTATTGATGGTCACTAACATCAATTATAAACCGTCAACATAACCTATAATTATACTTAATTCCATCACAAAACATAGGTATAGGTGTTTAACCTAATAAATTCCATGAGTTTTGGTAAATCTGTGTTTTCAGCAGGGTTTATCTGGAAAACCATCAAGGTGGACCTACATGTCAGATTTAATCGCGCTTATCCATAGCGAAACGGACTCTAGAAGACTCTAGAAGACTCAAGAGGACTCCACGCTGAAGCAGAGGGGTAGAGGCTGCCATGTGGGGCTGATCGGCCCTACCTATAGGCCACTCGGCCCCCTGGGCCCACCTGTCAGCCCCTCCTTCAAATGTCTGTTCTCCATCGCCTCCTAGATTGCATCTACGCCGTTCTTTCAAGTCGGTTTGATCTGAGGGTCCAGAATTGATGCTCCGGCCTATATAGACCAGCCCCTGCCCCCCCTCCCTAAAGCCATCCTAAAAACCTAATTCATATTCTCCTTGTTAGGATCAGAGCCAACTATCAAGAGAAGATTAGTCCTCTATAGGATCTAGTCTTATAAATAGAAATAGTGAGATAGAGAGTGAGGGAAGAGTTTGGAGGAGGCGCCGGCCTATCGGTGCTCTCCCTACGGCTTGTACCTTGGTGGAACCAAGTTCTATCTGAGCTTACCTCTGAGATTTCTCTGCTAACCAACTTCTAATTCAAGTAATCTTCTTGTTTATATTATTCATCAGGTTCACAACTCATTTGACTTCTTTATTCTTTATCCGAGAAGAGTAAAGTAGTAATTGTAGTGTAAGCGTGGTGCTTAGACTCTAGTTACTTGTGGATGCATCCTACATTTTGGATTGATGGTAGCTCAGGAGGGTGACTTTTATAGCCTCATTGAATCCTCTGTAGTCCACCTCCCATTTGTAAGGGCACGTAGGACGCGGTTGCAAAGGAAAGCATCCTCTACTAGTGTCATTCACTAGTAATGTCCCTAGGTAATGTCCCTAGTTGAATAGTAGAAGACATAGCTTACCCAAGTCAAAATTAGAGAACCTTAGTTTTCCTCTCTACGCTCCTATTTATCCTAACCTTGTTACTACCCTTAGTTAAGTTAGATCGTAGTTAGTCTCACACGTTTCCCTATGGATATGATACTTGGAATAATTCTGGGTGAAAGCTACAGCGGTTTCTGTGCACTTGCGGATTTATCTGTGTATGTTAAAATATACCAACAAGCTTTCTAGCGCCGTTGCCAGGGAAACGGTTGATGAATTAACTACAAGCCTAGCTTATCCTTTTATCTTTTATTCTTTCTTTTGTTTTACTTTTTCTTTTAGCATGGATTCCACTCCTATCTATCAATATGCTAAACCCACAAGCGCAAGCCTAAAACCACCAGAATCTTCAGAGCCTATCATAACACCTAGTTATGAGTTGTGCCTGAGTTTAATAAAATTGATTCGAGATCAATCCTTCTCATGAGAAGGCAATGAAAATCCATAGTCACACCTACAAGAGTTTGAACGGACTTGTGTATGCTTGCGTATCGCTGGCATGTCTGACATGACCTTAAGATGGAAGTTGTTTTCGTTCTCTTTGATAGGAAGAGCTAAACAATGGTATAGTCTAACCATAGGAAGAATGCAAAGAGATTGGGAAATACTATGCTCTAAATTTTGTTTACGTTTCTTTCCCATCTCTAAAGTGGTTAGCCTTCGAAAAGTGGTTCTAAATTTTTGACAACTAGAAGAAGAATCTCTTGGCACAACATGGGATCATTTTAATGACCTCATCATCACTGGCTCGGACGTTGCCATTCAGGACCTTATACTTCTTCAACATTTTTACATAGGTCTTAGCAACGATTCAAGGGAATCCCTTGATGCAGCCTCTAGAGGAGCTTTCCTTCATTTGTCTACTAGTGGAGCAAGGGCTATGCTTGATAGAATTAGTGGAAAGACTCCCTACGCTAGCATTCCTAATAAACTCCCCTAGGAAGAGAAGGAATCCTTTCCGAAACAAGAAGAGGAAGTTTTGGTAGCCAAATCACAACCACTCCAATTCCAAGATGTTGCTATAAATCCTGAACCACCAATACCCCAAAATCCCCCAAAAGAAGAAGGAATTCAACCTTTGGAAATCCCTGTTGAGATTAAGGATGACCTCTTTGGTGCTGATTTTGGGAGAGCATTAAATTCTCATAAGAGACCTTCAAGTGAATATAATTCAAGTCCTCTCAAGAAGGGATCTCTTAGAAAGCGTCCATATTCCCATGTGAGACATTAGGAAGAATTCGAGGATGGCATGTCTAGTGATGCCATAGAAGGAGAGCCTAGCCATTTAGAAGCCACTCCTATCCTCTCCCCTTCTATGCCCACATTAGATGTCTTATTTGAACCCATCTCTCAACCCATCCTTGACCCTGATGATCCCTCTTATGTGCTTTCTCCTAAGTCTCATGATGACCCTAGAAATCCATTAAGACAACCGAAGTATAGGAATCATGAAGACCGCAAGGATGACCAAGAAGAGCAATGACAATGGCTGGAATTTATTAAGAATTGGCTGGAATGTATTAACAATTCATATGCCATTACTAAAGATTGGATGGACAAGGACGAAGCCTTATGGGTAGAATCCAAACTTGGTCTAGATTCAAACAGTGAGCTTAAATCAATCTCTTTTACAAACATGACTCATCCAAGTTTGGAGGAGGCCTTAGATGAGATCAACCCAAGAGCCACCAACCCATGGGAAATCTTGAACAATAAAATGTCCAATAAATGTCATAGGCATGAAATGATGGAGATAATGTTTTTGCCAATAGACATTCATGAAGAAACACCCTTGGAGCTTGAAAAGGAAGATGACATCGATAAGCATGGAAGTTATTTCATGAAAACCTCATCAAATCCATGCTCACATGAGAAATCTCCTGAATTAATCAGTCTCTCCAACATTGCCACACACGAGATCTTCAACCCCCTCGTGCATCCGGTTCATAAATACTTTGAAAGGGTGGTTGTAGATGCATATGTTTATCATAAATATTGCAAATCTCGTTAGCATGAATCTTGAGACAGGTACACAAAGATTCATGTTGGAGGGGAAACCACTTAACCAATTAAAAGCACAATTAGCAGGTTTCCCGAGGATGAGCTTTTGTCCTAAAGCAAGCACTTTCAGAAGATAATATTAGTTTTCACCTTCTGCTGTGATACCCTTGTAAAATAAGCATAGAAACATAGTTGTGAAAATATTCCTTCGGGCATTTTTGTCACTAACCATTTTAGGTTCGAAGCGAAAAGAATGAAGGATGACGACTCAATGTATGTCCAACCAATTATCATGCAACGTTGAATCATATCCATCCAAACTTGATTTTACCTTGCAAAATTCAAGTGTGGGGGATAACCTTCTCTGAAAAAAAATCTTATGTCATGTTGCTAATTTTGGTTGTCTATACCTTTAAGCCATGCTCAATTTGCTAAATAACAATCGTGTTCTTTCATCTCCGTTTGAGTAAATCTCTATAGTTCTTTTATGTTACCTTTGTCTGCCATAGTCAGTTTTGGTTTGGAAGTACTTGACATACTTCCAAAGGCATTTTAAATTAAGCGAGGTGCTTAGGTTAAAATGCCTTCCTTAATCAAATTAGGCATGGAGTCTAGTTTGGTTATTGAAATAAAAATTGCCTTAGCAGATATTGGATATTTTGTTGGACTAACCCCTGTAGAAAACTCTCAATTCAATTTGGATAAGTCACGAGATGAATTCAAATCAGAGATGAAGCAAGGCACATGACGAACTACAATAACATTGCGCAAAGAAGACACAGTTCATTCATCATGGATGGAAGAACTATAAGTATCAAAATTCATTCACTTTGTCTTCTGTTGCAAGTTACCTTTGCCTTGAGCCATGCTTGTATATAACATGATAAATAAAATCTATGCTAAAGTAATCCTAAAACCATCTTTTCATTAGCATAGATGAAAACAACAAAATTCTAGACAAACAACCCGTGTTTCAAAATTGTATATTCCTTTGGGTATGTGTTGTCCACTAATCCTTTGCAGGCATAAAACAATGAGTGTGGCGGAAGGCCTAACAGGGTATCAAAAGATTGAAGAGCAGAAAGATGGCATGACAAAAGGATAAGAAAGAAGGAGTGCAACCTAGGAGACAAGAAGCTTATGAATAGCTCAAGCTATGAGGCTAGCCAAACAAGGAAAGCCTCAAGCAAAAAGGAAAGGACCATCACGAGTCATCTACCCTTCATCATATGGTGCTACCATGCCCCAATGACAAAGGTAACATCCAAAGGTAAATGGCCATTATTTCAAAAGCTTTTCCTTGATTCTGGTAGACACATAAATAAGAAACAAACATGTTTGAGTCACAACTTACTCGATCCAATTTGACTAACTCAACATGTTTAGTTCTTCGAGCTTGTTCCTAGCACCATTTTCTTGATCTCATAGTCTTAACCAAATGATCTAAAACTTTGCACATCTTATCTCTAGAAGATGATAGTCATAATCATGTAAAGATTTATAGATAGACAATCCTTCCAAGGTTAAGAAACTCAACCCTTTTTACCAAATGTACTTAAATGCTACACTCATGCTCAATCTTTTGATCTTATCACCCATGACATAATTGAACAAAACACACAACATCAACTTCATCTTGTTCAATGTGCCTAAGGTTAGATAAGAATAAGTAAAGTTTTGGTTTTGTTGGTGTTTTTCCACCAATAGAGCCCATTCACTTGATCTCTACCTTGTTTTATGAGTAGGACACACTTCAAGCAAAGTGTAGGGGAAGACAGTTGATTCCCAAGCTTCTACAAGTGAAGGTCCTAAACCTGTCAAACCAAAATCAAAACTCAAAATCAAGACAGGTTTGACAGAAGAAGGTGACATCACCATTAAAATCGTCATCACAAGAATCCCCATCTTTAGAGCGAACCAAGGTGCTTGATCAATGAACTTCACAAGGAGAAGTCCGAATCAAAGGACTTACAACAACGAACCCTCACTAAAAGAGCTAGCTTCGGGGAGAAGCACTCCCATGTATCCAGGTAAGTATTCTTTCTCCTTTTGTTTTAGTTTTTAGTTTTTTTATATAGTTAAAAAAATTGATGAATGAAAACAAAATAAAAAGTTATCCTGATAATAAATATATATAGTGTGATCTAAAAATAGAAACAAAATAAAAAAAGTGTCTATGATAGTTTGTTTTTAAGAGCTGAATAAAATAAAGAGGACTCTGAATAATCTCTTGAATGGAAATGATGAATAGTTCCTCTATTGTAATTCCTTTCAAGTACCTAGCTTTCAGCCTCGAATTCTCCCAAGTTTTGGATAAGATTGTTTTGACATAGGGGTTTACTCTGAACTTGAAACTCATGGGTAGCATATGCTTGATCTAAGTCTAGGTAATTGACGGATATGATATGAGAAGGTCTGAGTTGCTATTTATCTTGTTCCAAGTGACAATAAAGTTCTGGAGATTTATCTTTTTAAAAACACAAAAATACTACATGATGAGTTCCTGTATGACAAAGCTTGAATTCCTACTAGAGCCATACATGTTATTTAGGCTAGGAAAACTTCCACTCATATATGCTGCTTGCTTTGCATTGAGTTCAGTCAAGCTTTGTTGACCCTTATGAGAGGTTTGTCATGCTCTTAAAATCAAGACCACGTACACACCACCCACATATGCACTACTCCTACACTGGGGGTAGGCGTAAAAACATGCCTTCCATCTAGATCCACCCAAAAATGTTTTACTCCTACACTAGGAGTGAACACAAAAACATGCTTGATAGGTTTTTCATCCACCAAATAAATGCTCCAAGTTCTTGTTGCTATCTCTCTAAAGTTTTGTTGCAGAAAAAGGCATGGGGCTATGCAAAAGTTATTCATAAAAAAGGGAAGATAAAGAAAAAAAAGTTGAGAAAAAATAGACAAGTGTCCGAGATATTTAAAACAATGGGTATCTATATGCCCGCTTGAAAAAAAAGAGATGAATAAGATAGCCCCTGCTCTCTAGCAATTGTTTCCAAGTTTCAAAAGAGAGAAGTTTTCAAGGAGCAAACTAGAATTAGGATTAGCCACCATATATATCCACCATATATTCCACACACATACACATCTTGATTTGATTATATGACTCAACTCTCTTTGGATTCAAGGTTTGACTTTACAATATATGCATTGCAAGTATGCTCTAGCTTTCTCCCTACCTATGAACTCCACATAAACCTTAGTGGTAGGAAGAGAAAAAGGCATAACATCTTTATTGCCTTGGTGAGGATCCACAAATACCACATATATTGAGAGACTTGAGAGTGTCATACAATGGAATCTCTGAGTTTTATTTTGAAAATTTATAAAAACTCCGGAACAATGGTTGAACAAAGAACTTGAGACAGTGCTTGACTTGATCATTCTGTCTTTCAATTGCTCAAGACCCAAGTGAAGGCTAAGAGGCCCCATGGTTGAAGGTAATATGTGTAAGTTTGAAAGTCAGATTAGTTTATTCTAATCCGGAGGAGAATTCTTGTTTGAACGCATGTATACTTTTGAGGGGTGAAAGCATCGTAGCAACTCCTGATCCATTGCTGAGTTTAGCTTTGCTCAGGGACTAGCAAAGGTTAAGCTTGGGGAGCTTGTTGATGGTCACTAAAATCAATTATAAACCATCAACATAATATGTAATTATACTTAATTCCATCACCGCACATAGGTATAGGGGTTTAAACTAATAAATTTCATGAGTTTTGGTGAATCTATGTTTTCAACAGGGTTTATCCAGAAAACCGTCAAGGTAGACCTACAATTCAGAATTAATCGTGCTTATCCGCAGCGAAACAGACTCTAGAAGACTCCAGAAGACTCGAGAGGACTCCACACTAAAGCAGAGGGGCAGAGGCTGCCATGTGGGGCTAGTCGGCCATACCTATAGGCCGCCCGTCCCCCTGGGCCCACCTGTCAGCCCCACCTTCAAATGTTGGTTCTCCACCACCAACTAGATTGCATGTACACTGTTCTTTTAAGTCGGTTTGATCCAAGGGTCCAGAATTGATGCTCTGGCCTATATATACCAGCCCCTGCCCCCTCCCTAAAGCCATCTTGAAACCCTAATTCATATTCTCCTCATCAGGATCAGAACCAGCAATCAAGAGAAGATTAGTCCTCTATAGGATCTAGTCTTATAAATAGAAATAGGGAGATAGAGAGTGAGGGAAGAGTTTGGAGGAGGCGTCGGCCTATCAGTGCTCTCTCTACAGCTTGTACCTTGGTGGATCCAAGTTCTAACTGAGCTTGCCTATGAGATTTCTCTGGTAATCAACTTCTAATGCAAGTAATCTTCTTGTTTATATTATTCATCAGGTTCACAACTCGTTTGAGTGCTTTATTCTTTATCTAGAAAGAGTAAAATAGTAATTATGGATGCCTAGACTCTGGTTACTTGTGGATGCATCCTGCATTCTGGATCGGTGGTAGCTCACGACGGTGACTCTTATAGCCTCGTTGAATCCTCTGTAGTCCACCTCCCATTTGTAAGGGCACGTAGGACTCGGTTGCGAAGGAAAGCATCCTCTGTTGGTGTTTTTTCCTAGTAATGTCCCTAGTTGAATAGTAGAAGACAAAGCTTACCCAAGTCAGAATTAGAGAACCTTAGTTTTCCTCTCTACGCTCCTATTTATCCTAACCTTGTTGCTACCCATAGTTAAGTTAGATCGTAGTTAGTCTCACACATTTCCCTGAGGATACGATACTTGGAATACTTCCGGGTGAAAGCTACAACGGTATCCGTGCGCTTGCGATTTATCAGTGTGCATTAAAATATACCAACAACCATGCTTACACAATGTCGACCACTCACCCTATGTACATCAGAGCGAGCGCTATACGAACATATACATAAACACAATGATAAACTAGCTATACTAAGTATATAATCAAAGTAGATGATGAACTTTATGACTAAGAACATGAATATTGTGAATACCAATGCTGTCATAACAATTGTGGCAAGCATATAAACGTAATGGAGATACAAAAGAGAGGGGGTACCAAGATTATACCAAACCACGCTCTTGACAAGATTAGGAATCCAAGAGAAGCCTGCTTGCCTCCCTCTAGACCTAACCTAACTAGCTATGCCCTAGAATATGGTGGAGCGCTGAGGATGATTAGTGTTTCTGTCTTCTCAAATGACTTAATGACTGGGGTTCTCTATTAGGGGGTGGCAGGGGCTGGTATATATAGGCCGGAGCATCAATCTTGAGCCCTCAGATCAAACCAACTTGAATAAACAACGTAGATGCAATCTAGGAGGCGTTGGAGAACCAACATAGGAATGGGGGCTGACAGGTGGGCCCTAGGGGCCGTACAGCGTCTCACCCTCCGCTTCGGTGTGGTGTCCTCCAGAGTCTTCTGGAACCTTCTAGGGTCATTTTCACTGCAGATAAGCGTGATTACATCTGACATCTCGGTCCACCTTGATGGTTTTCTGAATAAACCATGCAGAAAATACAGATTCACCAAAACTCATGGAATTTGTTAGTTTAAATCTCTAGACCTTGTTGGTGATCATATTTATCCCTTATGCATGTTATATTGATGGTTTATAACAGTTGTTAACTTCCATCAACAAACTCCCCCAAGCTTAACCTTGGCTAGTCCCTTAGCAAAGCTAAACTCAGAAAAATGGATCAGGAGTTGCTATGATGTTTTCACTCCTCAAAAGTACACATGCATTCAAACAAGAATTCTCCTCCGGATTAGAATGAACCAATCTGACTTTCAACCTTACCCATATTACCTTCAACCGTGGGGCTTTAGCCTTCACTTGGGTCTTGAGCAATTGAAAGATAGAACGATCAAGTCAAGCACTATATCTCAAGTTCTATACTCTACCATTATTCTAGAGTATTTTGTATAAGTTTTCAAAATAAAACTTAGATCTTCCATTGTATGACACTCTCAAGTCTCTCAATATATGTGGTATTTGTGGATCCTCACCAAGGCAATAGTGATGTTATGCCTTTTTCTTCCAACAACTAATGCTTATGTGGAGCTCATAGGAGTGGAAAATAGCATGAAAGAGCATACTTGTAATGCATATATTGTAAAGTCAAACCTCAGATCCAAAGAGAGTTCAGTCATACAATCAAATCAAGATGTGCATGTGTGTGGATGTATATGGTGGCTAACCTAATTCTACTATGCTCCTTGAAAACACATCTCTCTTTTGGAACTCAGAAAATACTTTGCAAGAAAACAGGGGCTATCTTATTCATCTATCTTTTTTTCTTTTCAGGTGGGCATCTAAGTACCCATTGTTTTAAATATCTCAGACACTTGTCCATTTTTTCATCTCTCTTCTCTCTTTTTTTATGAATAACTTTTGCATAGCCCCATGCTTCTTTTCTACAACAAAACTTTTGAGATAAGAACTTGGAACATTTATTTGGTGGAAAATCCTATCAAGCATATTTTTGGTGTTCACTCCTAGTGTAGGAGTAAAACATTCTTTTGGGTGGATTTAGATGGAACGGCATGTTTTTGCGCCTACACCTAGTGTTGGAGTAGTGCATATATGGGTGGTGTGTACGTGATCTTGATTTTAAGAGCATGACAAACCTCTGATGAGGGTCAACAAAGCTTGACTAAACTCAATGCAAAACAAGCAGCATAAATGTGGAAGTTTTCCTAATCTAAATATCATATATGGCTCTGGTAGGAACTCAAGCTTTGTCATACAAGGAACTCATCATGTAGCATGTTTATGTTTTTCAAAAGATAAATCTCTAGAACTTTAGTATCACTTGGAACAAGATAAACAGCAGCTCAGACCTTCTCATATCATATCCGTTAATTACCTCGACTTAGATCAACCATATGCTACCCACAAGTTTCAAGTTCAGAGTAAATTCTTATATCAAAACAGTCTTATCCAAAACTCAGGAGAATTCAAGGCTGAAAACTAGGTACTTTGGAGGAATTACAACAGGGCAACTATTCATCATTTCCATTGCAAGAGATTATCCTCAGAGTCCATTTTTTAGCTCTTAAAAAAAACTAGACACACTTTTTATTTTGTTTTCATCATTTTTTCATTTTAGATCATACCTTACTAATATTTAAAACAAAGATAATTTTTTTATTTTGTTTTAGTTTGTTATGCATTTTTTTAACAAAATAGCATACTTAGAAATAATAAAACAAAAGGAAAGTAATACTTAGCTAGATACATGGGGGATGCTCCTCCCCCTAGCTGGATGTTGTTGTGGTCGAATGTTGAAGTTGAGTGATCCTTCTTAGAGTAGATTTGCCGATGGATGTCCTTCTCTTCGTCCATGGATGGAGCAAGGTGAAGACGACTGCGTGAACTTGCTCCTGATCATATCATCCTGCAAAATGTCACCAAGAACACCAAAACTCGTGGAACAGATTAGGATAAAAAGGGTTACCGGTCAACCGTCCTGAGATTAGTTGTTCTTGAGGATTAGAAATATTTTTGTATTGGTAGAATTTTAGCAGGATGTTCACCTAATAAATATTGTTGAATTTTCTTATTTATGATATGCGGAACAGAAAGTATGCATCCTTGGTATTTTTTAATTTTTATGCCTCCATAGTGAATATTCTTGCAGATTTTCACACCAAGGAATTTTTCACCTAGGGCTTAAGATATATAATGCAATGATGAAATGCAGTTATGAAACTTTTTATCTTTCTTTTCTAAATGCAATGATAATACAGAAAAGTAAATATGAGTAAAAAAATAATTCATGCAATGCTTGAAAAGTAAATATGGATAACTACCGATGTTACCTCTCGACGAGGGTTCAGATTTTTAAGTCCTCCGGACAGGACATTTCTCAAATCTTGCTCATTCTTTGGGTGCATCTGTTGGTCCCAAAGATGGAGACCTTGATGGTTGCACCTCTAATGATGGTGACTCTGATTTTGTCACCTTTTCCTTCCACACCTGTCTGGTCTATGGACTTGACCTTGGCGGAGTAGATTCATCTTTCATGGGTTCTTCATGTTCTTCCCTTTCATCCCTTGGCAGTTGATTCTTTTGGTGTCGAGATGATCGACGTCTCCTCCTAGAGCGGTTCTTCTTTGGCTGCTCATAAGTGGTATAACTATTGAAATAACAGCGTAACTTTTCTCTAGGGAATTGGAAGTGGACTTGTCCAGATCCGACGTAGATGATTGCGTTAGTGGTGTTGAGGAATGGTCTTCCTAGGATGATGGGTGTATCGTCTTCTTCTCCCATGTCTAGAACCATGAAGTCAGCAGGGGCATAATGATCTTGTATTCTTACCATGATATCTTCAGCTATCCCCTCCAAAAATTGGATTGATTGGTCTGCCATCTACAATTGCATGTATGTAGGGAACAAAGGTTCATCACCAAATAAATATTCATACATTACCTTGGACATTATGTTGACACCCGACCCAATGTCACAAAAGGTCTTGTGGAAGATTCTTTGTCCAATGGTACATTCGATCGTTGGTACACCAGGATCATCCTTCTTGACAAGGAATGGTGAAGCAAGGAGGTGGTCGTACTCTAATTGGAGTATGTTGATCATGTTGACTGATTCTTCTTGTGGCTGCCTAACCTTGTTCTTCCTTCTCCTATTGTTCTTCTTCTTGGTCACTATTGTTTCTTTAGGCGAGTACGGCTTTTGTGGATCACTAGGAGATTGCAAGATGCGGTTTTTGAAAGAGAACTTCTCCTTCTTATCCTTGATTGTAAAACAAATCTTGGCACTATCCTTATAGATGATGGCCTTCGCGGTGCTTAGGAAAGGTCAGCCTAGGATGATGGGTGCCCTTTCATCTCCACCTGTTTCTAGAACCACAAAATCTACGAGGACATATGATTGTCCCACTCATATGATGGCATCTTCAAGAACTCCCTTGGGTAGTAGAGTGACTGACCTGCAAGCTACAAATGTATATTTGTGTACAACAAGGTATCTCCATTAATTTGATCATAAATTACCTTAAGCATGATGTGGACACTTTCTCTGAAGTCATAGACAGCTTATTAAAAAATATGAGGTCCAATGGTGATGGGGATGACATGTCTGCCTAGATCGCTCTTCTTTTCAGGCAAGGTGTAATCTATCCACCTTCCCATTGATGGTTGTATATAGTAATATGCTGCATTGAGAATATCGACAAGATTTGCATATTCTAGATCTTCCAGTTGCCTCAGAATCTTACCTTTGTCGGACGGAGGAACAGTAGCCGCCAGCTGAGCTATTTGCGATTCTATCATTTTATTAAAGCTATGCTAGTTTTTAATGGTAGAAGCAAAGCTATCAATTCTATTATTTATGTTCTCTAGAATTTTATCACTGTAGCTACCTTTCTAGATAATCCCTCCATAAGTTTGGATTGGCCAGCAATTAATTCTCTCAAGGGTGGTTGATTAAAATTATTAAAATTGTTACCTTGAGGGTTACCTTGGTAGTTTGGCCTTTGTTGCTGGTTCCATCCTTGATTCTGTTGAGGACGAAAGTAGTTGTTGTTGACAAAGTTCACACCCTCATGGGTTTTAGGATAGTTGTTCCCTGAATGCCTAGTGTTTCCACACTCTTCACATGTCATGCGGGAATCATGAATGTGCCTGACTTCTTGCTTGTCATTGGCTCGGTCCTGGAGCTTCTTCATCAGCAGGTCCATCTTGGCAGACAACATGTCTACCTCCTTGAGTTGATGCATACCCCCACCTCTCTTGCGAGTCTAAAGACATTCTTCATTCCAACCTTTCTTAGAGGCCATCGTCTCCACGAGAGCTGTTGTGGCTTGTATGGTGAGTGACAGGAAAGCACCTCCAGTAGTAGCATCCACAGTCTCACGGGTACTGTTGGTCAACCCATGGTAGAAAGTCTGCATAAGTAGCCAATTTTCCATCCCATGATGAGGACATTCTATAATTGTAATCTTGAAAACGTTCCCATGCCTCAGGGACAGATTCATCATATTGTTCTTGAAAACTTAAAATTCTCCCACGCAGGGCATTGGTCTTGCCTGTGGGAAAGAACTTGGCTAGGAAGGCAGTAGCACAGTTATCCCATGTAGTGTTTCTATCCTTGTTTGCGTACAACCATTACTTCGCCTTCCCCAAAAGTGAGAATGGGAAGAGGCGGAGTAGTATGGCGTCCTTGGTTACTACCTTGATGGTGAAACTGCTACTGACCTCTAGGAAGTGTTGAAGATGAGCACTCGCATTTTCATGTGCCTTTCCACAAAATTGGCTTGCTTGCAGCATGTTGATGAGAGCTAGCTTGAGCTCAATTCCATTATCTCCAACATCGACTGTTGGTCTAGTGCAAATGTTGGCTATAGTAGGAGCAAAGAATTCACGAAGAGTCTTGTTAGCCATGGCTTCAAATTCTGGTGTTAAGCTTCGCCTTATCTGGTTTTCTTCCTATTCTAAAGCTGAAACTTTCTTGAGTTTAGATCTAGTTCTCCTGATTAATGCTTTTGGATCTTCAACATAGTTTGTCTAAAGGTCAAAACCGGTCATACATTACCCTGCATAAGATAAACAAGTAGAAAGCACAAGGCTAAGCCTATTTGAGCAGAGGTCAATGATTATCTTAATCACATCAATAAGTATAAGTTTATCAATACTTCCTTTGCCTAGCTACCTTCCCCGGCAACGGCACCAGAAATGCTTGTTGGTATTTATTAACTTGTCACTTTTTTTAGTAGTCACCTAATGTATGCCTACATCTCTTAACATTGCTTACCAGGTTGTCATCCTAGTGATGATGTTAGAGATGCTTGTTGGTACTACTTAGTATTACTACTAGAACAATACAAAGCAGTTCTTTATTATTTTATATGACTAGGAAGAATATGCATATATATAAGGGATCTGCAAGCGCACATATAATTATACCATTGTAGCACTTCACCCAGGAGTATTCCAGGTATTATTATTTATATTTTTACCACAGGGAAGGTCTGGCACGGACAAGTATTGATAACTTATACTATTGATGGAGAAGTAAACCATAACCAATATTCTACTCACAATAGGGGTAAGTCATAGGATAAATTATGTATATGATAAGTATTGATCAATGATAAATCACTCAGAGTACTCCTTTCTATGCCATTAGCATGGTTAAGTAGAATATTAGAGGAATAATTCCTAAGTCATTCTTAATTACAAGTCAAAGCATACATTGACTAGTGCAACTACACCTAGTAGTCATGGCTAAGGTCATCTTTATATCTACACATAAGGGATATTACTAAGGAAGATTAAGAATAGAGCTTATTCTTCCTTTGTAACCGGACCCTACTTGCACCTATATTTGGGGAGTGGACTACAAAGGACTCAACGGGAGTGTCACATCCATGATCTACCACATCACCTAGAATATAGGGTGTATCCGTAGGAAAATAATGTATAAGCACCACACTTACACAATGTCGACCACTCAACACGTGTACATCAGAGCGAGCACTATATGAACATATCCATAAACATAATGATAAACTAGCTATACTAAGTATATAATCAAAGTAGACGATGAACATTATGACTAAGAACATGAATATTGTGAATACCAATGTTGTCAAAACAATTGTAGCAAGCATATAAAAGTAATGGAGATACAAAAGAGAGGGGGTACAAAGATTATACCAAACCACGCTCTTGACAAGATCAGGAATCCAAGCGAAGCCTGCTTGCCTCCCTCTAGACCTAACCTTACTAGCTATGCCCTAAAATATGGTGGAGCTCTGAGGATGATTAGGGTTTCTGTCTTCTCAAATGACTTGATGACTAGGGTTCCCTATCAAGGCGGTGGTAGAGGCTGGTATATATAGGCCAGAGCGTCAATCCTGAGCCCTCGGATCAAACAAACTTGAATAAATAGCGTAGATGCATCTAGGAGGTAGTGGAGATCCAACATAGCAACGGGGGGCTGACAGGTAGGCCCTAGGGGCCGGCCAAACTGCAGGTGGGGCTGGCCAGTGTCTCGCCCTCCGCTTCGATGTGCAGTCCTTCTAGGATCATTTTCACTGTGGATAAGCGTGATTAAATCTGACATCTTGGTCCACCTTGATGGTTTTCTGAATAAACCCTGTAGAAAATATAGATTCACCAGAACTCATGGAATTTGTTAGTTTAAACCCCTAGACCTTTGTTGGTGATTATATTTATGCCCTTATGCATGTTGTATTGACGGTTTATAATGGTTGTTAACTACCATCAACAGAGGAGAAGCCTAGCCGCAATGGTAGTGGCGGCCGGACTCAGCGATGCGTGGGATGAGTGGATCATGACGTGACCGCACCACCTTGGTTGAGGGTGGAGCGGGATTCCTTTGGTTGGTTTGGGGTGCGAGATGAGACTTGGTCACGCAGGATTTGGTGCTCAGGGCATGCGGTTGAGGATGGCGGCAGCAACCATGTCAGGTGGACTGAGGAAGGGGATGGAGCAGATGGGTGGGCTCCATGGGTCAACGGTAAAGGATGTGGGGTAGCACGGGGCTCTTTGCTGATGAGCGGGGCCCGCTATTGGTGATTGGGAGAGAGATGAATGGTGGGGGCCACCAGTCAGTGAGTGGGAGAGGGAGAGGGTGGATAGGCTAGCCTCCTTGCAAGCCTTGGCCAAGGCAAAGATGGAGAGAGGGGCATGATGGGCTGCAGCACCTATTTTCCTCTTCTTATCAACCGGCCCCTCTTAGACTGGCTACTTGCCGCCCCTTGTCGAATAAGTCTAACTAGGAACGGCCTCCTCCTCTTCCTCACCATCAAGACCGACTGACCCCGTATCCTTTGATGCTGTGGTGGTTGGTCACCATCCTCTGTCCTCCTTCCCGATCGGCCAAGAGTGGTCCAACATGTCAGAAACATACGCCTCCTGGTCCTGTGCAGCAAACAATTGAGGATATGGGTTTCCCAGGCCGTATGCCATTGCTTGCCCCTTGTTTCTGATAATCGTGTCAGATGAGAAGAGTTTTGAGGCATGAATAGCAATTTCGCTCCTTTTTAGCCTCTCGGGCACCTCTCGGACAAAGTCAACATCCTAGAACTCATATGCGGGGTGCACCCTCTCCTTGTAGTGCTAGATTCGATAGCTAATGAAGTTCAGCATTACACCGACCCCATCGACATCGGTTTGGGCCAAGATCTCTAAGAGCTCCTCCACCTGATGTATCTGTTCGCCGCTTGGCCTCGCCATGCTGTTGATGTCGGCCGAAATACTTTCTTCCACATTTTTAGTGTAGAACCACCATGCATTCTAGCCCTTCACCAATGAATTGAGTAGGACTATTTTGTACTGATCGGACATCCCATCCCATAGCACCAGGTACATGCCGCTGATGATTTTTGGGGCCCTAGATCCGAAGATGGGTTTGAGGCAGAAGAAGTGATGGAAGAGATTGAAATGGGGATCAATGGCAAGGAAGGCTTCATAGAGGTTGATGAATATGGCGATGTGGAGTATGCTATTGGGAATAAGATGGCAAAGCGATTTCCCATAGTATAGAAGAAGATTGCGTAAGAAGGGATGCGCAGGAAGCCCGAATCCCCGATAGAAAAATGACTCAAAGATGATGATTTCGCTAGGATTAGAGGTCAGGTAGCACTCACCTACAGCGGAACGCCACCTGGTGGTCACCTAATCTAGAAGGATGCTGTCGAACACCATCGCATTGAGTGCGGCTTCGTTGCAGGTCGATTTCACCCACTCCTTGCTCCGGTCGCTCCCCGTGCGGGTACACTTCTTTGACGGCACCATGGATCTAGATCTAGGACAGAATAGTTTCTTGCGGTGGGGTAGTTATGAGATATGGCTATGGGAGCATAAAGAAGTTGAGGTGGTAGAGGAATGGAAGCACCTACTCGAGGAAGATGAGGCGCCGGTGGAGAAAGTGGGAGTTGTGCACTGTGGGCGGCGGGGTATTTAACAGTTCGCCCCTACCCTTTTGCCATCCTAGGTTTTTGGGAAACCGTGTTGCGCCATGCCGCGCAACACGGGTGCTCCGAATTCTCTGCAAGTGCGTTAATGGGCCGTTAAATGGGCCTTTGGTTTCTTCATTAAAAATGCTTTTATTGCGGTTAAGTGCTAAGCACAGGTGATTTCTCCTATCTGGTAATACATTTCCATTTAATTTGTTTGACCCTACTACAAGATGTTTTCTCTATCTTCTAGTAGGCTCAGGGACTAATTGTGTACACTTCACCTTGTGGTAAGTATACTATTTTTCATCTTACTATTTCTCAGCTAAGCTGGGGACTTGATGTGCGCTTTGTTAAAGCATTTGGAGTCTTCTCTTTTTTGACCCTGGTACTAGGTGCATTCTTCACCTACTGTCAGGCTCGGGGACTACAGTGTGGATACTGCACCTTGCGGTGCGTGTATTGGCTTCATTAAGTGCTAAGCGCTTGTTTTGACTAAGTCACAAGTGCTTCTGTTTTTGTCAGATGACTAAGTCATCACTATTAATCTTCTGACATCGCCAACGGCATCTAAGTGTGTACACTTCACCTAAGGTGAAGAATTTTTAAAATTTAATCTTGAACTCCTTACATCCTTTTGGCAAGTCTTACTTGGCTAAGTCCGAGGTCTACCAATAGTTAAACTGGTTGGCATTCATGCCTTTTGGTCTGTTAACCAGTTAAACTGGTCGACATCCATTTTCACCGCTCAGATCACCAGTTAAACTAGTTGGCTTCACTTTAAACTGCCCGAACTTGTTCAAGATGGCATTGCTCAATGGATACAAGGCGCTCAGGGACTAGCTGTGGGGATATAACCCCAGGTACCAACAACAAGAAACATGGGCCGCACCATCAGGGACGCTCCAGCCCACGACATCAAGACTTACGGCAGACGGCACTGGTCGGCGTGCACCACAGGCTAAAGCTGGCGAAGGCCAGAAGCCACCCATGCTACATGAGGCGGAATCCGTGGAGTCGCCGTGCACAGGGGAGGCTAGACTGATTGCCCCTCTATAAGCGGTCACCTCTGAGCTAGCCTCCCGCGCAGCACCATGAATCAACTCCCACCACCTCATGTAGTTGTGGCAGCTCCTTCACTAGAATCCTTCCACCCTTGTGGGAGCGATCGCCCAGTAGAGGAAGCTAGGCTCACTCGGAGGGAAGCATTGCACTTCATCATCGCCATGGCCGCCAGGAGTTGGATCTGAGAGGAAGAAGAGAAGGAGCCATAGGGTGGATAGAAGGCATCGCGTCCCCAGGGTCCCTCTTTATTGCCCTGGTCAATGCGCTAAGGGTGTCTCCAAGCCCCATGATCATCCATAGATGGCTAAAGAGGCCTATTGGTATTTCTTAACGCATACAGAAACAATCCTCAAGCGTATGGAATTATCGTTGTAGCATTCCAACCAGAAGTATTCAGGGTGTCATATTTCCACAAGGAACGGATGTATAATGTCTCTTAGCTAGTTCACCTAAGGTAACAAGAAGAAAGATACCTTGGGTAGCGAGGTTTTCTAGGGATAGAGATCCTATGTTAAGATAGCTTTGCCACTATATACTTACTTCGGGCACCAAATAACACTTGGTCTGCCAAGCGTTGCCGACCTATAGCTCTACGCCGTATCCAAATGTGGGGGATTATGAAGGACGGACAGGGTTGTCACCACCTGCCACCTACCCCTCAACCAAAGGATACAAGGCAAATGAAGGTAGCCTCTAGCCTAGACCCACATCTACGCTATCGACTACTACTCTAGCATGATCTGGGTTATTTGTCTTTATCAGGGCCCTCTACTAGAGTATCCACTATGAGAACGGATGATGAACCCACAAGTAAATAATGAACAAGACTAACTTAAAGTAGAACGCACCACCATAGAAGAACATGAACTTTGTACTCCAAACAGCGCAAGGTTCGTCGAGGTACAAGTGGAGAGGGAGCCGACATCTCTGGTACTCATCTCACTCTTACTCACTCCCTACACTAAAAATAGCTAAGACTAAAAATAGGAGTGTAGCTCTACTCTTCTTGTCACATTGTGTTGTCTCTTGCGTTGATGATATGAGGAGGAGGCATTCCCATCTATATATAGGAGTGGAATGGTCGGTTGTAGGGAATATTCCATAGGATCCCGCATGTAACCGCCTTTGGAGAGACACCAAGAGACGCCACATAGAAGTGGGAGGTGGTGCCTGCATACATGGGTGTGGGCGCACCCTAGGTGCGGCCATACCCTGGTGTTGCCTCCCCACAACCGCCTTCCACATACTTTCTTTTGGCACATGAAAACTTTTGAGAGAGATACTCATGTCATATGAATGGAGTATTTTTATTTGGTGGACAGAAAAGCATGTTTTTGCGTAACTCTTAGTGTAAGAGTCAGCATATTATTTTGTGGGTGTACATGAATCTTGATCATAGGTGCATGTCAAGAATCTCAACAAGGGTCACAACAATTTGACAAAGCTCAATGTAAAAACAAGTAGCATATGACTAAGCTTTTGTATCATGGAATATTGTCATATGGCCTTGGTAGGAATTATAATCATTTGAGGAGGATGCTAATTGAGTTTTTGATTTTATAAAGAAATCCTAAGTACTTTGCAAAAGTGAGCAAGTTTCATTTCCATACTACTATATCTCATATTCCAATTACCAAGATAAAATGGGGTCCCTATGATAAGTTGTTCATAAGTTTAGGAATATTAGCGATGAATAAAGAGTATGCAAACTTCTCATCAAAGGATAGCATGGAGATGGAGCATTTGTTTGATTTATAAAATTTGTTCATTTTTTAACCTTTCTTAATGTAGGGAGTGAGGGTAGTGTTGCACAAACCATCATTGTAGAGGAAGCAGTTTCAGGGATTCAGATGTGGTTTGGCTAAACCAGAGGTTTAGCCAATCCTCTCTGAAGCTATCTATCCTGTCCTTCCGCATGATGATCGTCTGAGGTTGTGCAACATGTGGTGGGAGATCACGAATGTGTGCATGTCGAACTTGAGAGATCTCCCCCACACTTATATTTGTACTTGCTTTTTATTCAACAAAGAAACAAAACTGGAACAAGCAAGGGCTCTACCGGTTTGAACACCGGGGAACCTAAATCTTATTATTATTATTATTATTATTATTATTATTATTATTATTATTATTATTATTATTATTATTATTATTTTCAAATCTGTTCACCCAACTTTATATCATTAAGCATGACCCAAGGCTACAGTAAAGTTTTGTAGTGTATTTCTAGCCTTGGTTTATATCCGTCATAAATTACTTCCAATGTTTATGAAAATAATTACTCAAAGTTCATTAACCAGAATTCAACACCATGTCAAATTCTGATTAAAGAAGGCTATTTTAACCTAAGCACCATGCTTAATTTAAAAAGCCTATGGATGTATCATATATGAATACACCCAAACTGGAGCATATGACATAAATAGAGAAAGCATGAATTTGCATGATCAAGCTTTATTCTAATGGAGATAACTATGAGTAAAAAGAGTTGGTGAACAATGAGTGACCTTTCATACCTAAGTATGCTTACTGGCAGCATATGTGGATGGAGCTTTGAAGTTGCTGCAGCGGTTGCATGATTGCATATGGATCAACTCGGGCGGGTACCAAGGCTAGGCCACACACTTGGATAGTGTGTATGGACCATGGGCCTTGGTGATAAGCAAAGGCTTAGAGGAGGGCCCTTCTTGCTTGTGAGAGTAATGCTGGGTGGAGTCAGGTGGCACATTGGTGTTTATGTTGGCCATGTGGGGCTAGCCTGCTCCTTTTCTCTTCTCCCCTTTTCTCATTTTTTATCATTTTTTCTCTCTTTTTTATCATATATTTTTTTTCTTTCATTTTTTTGCCTTCTCTTTTTTTAGTAAGGTAGAGCTGACATCATTTTTTCTTTTTAATCAAGATGGCCTTTGATGTGTATGGAACTTGTGGTCAGACTTTCACCATCCTCCCCCAGACTTAAACTTTTATGTAAAAGTCAAGTGTGTAGAGTCAGGGTCTCCTCTTGAGTGTGTTCCATTACCAAAGAGCGTCAAGGTGTATGATTGATGTAGCTCCCATGTTTGCTAGCCAAATATGCACCCTGGTTATTCTTGGTCTTATCCTAAAATGGTCAGCAACCAAGAATACCCGAAGGTGCATACTAACTTGACAACACGTTCTTGCTTTTATTAAAAAGGAAAGATTGTGTTTTTTATAGATATTTTTTTTCATGATAATCCGGGGTATCTCCCGGCAGTGCTTAGTTTATGGTCATAAGCTTGACCATGGGAACTTCATCTTGCAGCTATCAATGGTGGTTTAGTTCTCAGCTTCACCACCAAACATTTAGCATTAATGTTCAAGCTGCAAGGTTAGTGCCATAGTGCTTCTATGGGATTTGTAAAATTTGTGGAAAACAAAAGCATCCACAACCAACCTATTTTTAAAGTTAAAGATGAAGGTCAAGAGGTGGTTGCGATCCACGTAGAAGCAAGCACACTAAGAGAGATGAACTTTGGAGACTTCAAAAGTGAGCATGAAACATGGGGGGTCTCAAAAGAGAAACTCTCATGCTCAATGGTGAAAACCTTATCCACAGTCTCCAGAGATGGTGCTTTGGGATTATGCTTTGCCATAGGATTTTCTAGGTGAGTTATAAATGTGGTGAAAGCAGTTTGCTAACCTCTTCATCAAGGCTCCCATTGGAAGTTTTTTTAGGGTAGCCTATGACAAGATCAAATCATGGCTAGCAAGGATGTGGAAATCCGAATGAACCTTAGTTTTGCTTATTAATTTGAGGTATTTTCAAAATTGTCAAAAAGTTCGTCCTTGAAAAATAGAAAGTCTGAAGGTTGGAAACCTTCCTTCAGAGTTTCCGGTTCGAGTGAGGGTCTCTAGATGGGAGGTATTGGTTCGGCCTCAACCGAAGAGTCTTCCTCATGGCTTGATTCAGGTTCTACATGGAGGGTTTTGAAGGAAAGGGTGTTTTCTAGTATGTGATCTAGAAGCGCTTCTCCTTTCGCTATGGTTTTGTGGTCAAAGGACCCTCCAGTAATGATATCAAGCTATAGGGTAGATTCCTTGCTAAGACTTGACCAAAAGTGTTGTAACAACACATGATTTGGTATAGACAAGGCTAGGCTAGAGTGTGCTAAAATTGAAAATCTAGCCTAGGCTGCACCTATGGTTTCCTTCTCATGTTGGCGGGAGCTAGGAATCTGATGTCGCAGGGAAGCGATTTGAGATATAGGGAAAACTGTGAAACAGAATCTGTCCCTCAATTCTTCCCAATCTTTGTTTAGCTTCCCTACGTTGTGGGTGGAGGTTGTTTCACCCTCTCAAAAAAGAAGGGAAACAACTTCTACCGAAGGTTTTCTTGTGTCATGCCTGAGATTGTCAAGCACACACAAAGCTGCTCAAACTCCCGTAGAAGATGTTAAAAGTTTTTGTAATATTAACCTAAGAAGGTTTGTTCCCAAACCATGGCTATAAAGCTAGGATGGAGTTCATAGCCAGAAGTTGTGATTAGCTTCGATGGTAGTGCCTCTTAGAACTCATCCTTAGGAGCAAAAAGATTTTGAGTTGAAGGGCTTCATGATGAGAAAAAGAAAAAGGATTTTTTTAAAGATAAAACACAAGGTTACTTGGTTCGGAGATACTACAGCAACCACTCCCCGGCAATGGCGCTAGAAAAGCTAGTTCGTATTTCTTAACGCATGTACAAATAATCCGCAAGCGCACGGAATTACCGTTATAGTATTTCACCCGAAAGAATTCAAAGTATCATATTTCCATGAGGAATGGATGTGTAGTGTCTCTTAGCTAGTTCACCTAAGGTAAAAACAAGAAAGATAGCTCAAGTAGCGAGGTTTTCTAGAAATAGAGACCCTAAGTTAAGATAGCTTTGCCACTATATACTTACTTCGGGCACCGGAAAACACTTGGTCCACCAAGCGTTGTCGGCCTACAGCTCTACGTCATATTCGAACATGGGGGATTACAAAGGACGAACAGGGCTGTCACCACCTGCCGCCTACCCCTCAACCGGAGGATATGAGGCAAATGAAGGTAGCCTCTAGCCTAGACACCACGTCTACGCTATCGACTACTACTCTAGCGTGATCAAGGTTATCCATCTTTATCAGGGCCCTCTACTAGAGTATCCACTATGAGAACAAACGATGAACCCACAAGTAAATAATGAACAACACTAACTTAAAGTAGAACTCACCACCGTAGAAGAACACGAACTTTGTACTCCAAGCAGCGCAAGGTCCGTCGAGGTACAAGTGGAGAGGGAGCTGACATCTCCGGTACTGCTCTCACTCTTACTCACTCACTCCCTTCACTAAAAATAGCTAAGACTAAAAATAGGAGTGTAGCTCTACTCTTCTTGTCACATTGTGTTGTCTCTTGAGTTGATGATATGAGGAGGAGGCATTCCCATCTATATATAGGAGTGGAATGGTCAGTTTTAGGGAATATTCCACAGGATCCCACATGCAACCGCCTTGGGAGAGCCACCAGGAGACGCC
Source organism: Miscanthus lutarioriparius (assembly GCA_904845875.1). Classification (NCBI taxonomy): domain Eukaryota; kingdom Viridiplantae; phylum Streptophyta; class Magnoliopsida; order Poales; family Poaceae; genus Miscanthus; species Miscanthus lutarioriparius. Next base: position 73,367,992 of record CAJGYO010000005.1, on the reverse strand, counting down.
ACGCGAAAGGGGGAGGCGGTGCCTGCATGCAGGGGTGCAGGAGCACCCCAGGTATGGCTGCACCCAGGTGTTGCCTCCCCGCAATCGCCTTCAGCATGGCAGTTGCATGTTGGTCCTAGACTGCTTGCACGTGGGTTTTTGGCCCAGATTCACTAGGTAAGTGGGCCTTCCTTCATTTGTTAGTTTTTGGATCTACGTTACGCTTTCTCCTATTGCGCATTTTGACTGTTTTTCATATGTATTCCATGTATGTGTCCTACAAATGCACAACTCACCAAAACCTATGGAAATCATTAGTTTAAAGCCCTATTACTAGGTTTGGTTTTCATTTGGTTGGATTTTTCGTAAAAGTTGGCGGTTGAAATTATGAGTTAAGGACCACCAACAACAACTCGGGGTACCAGCCAGGCGCCCCTTCAATCCCGCAACATGCCTCAGAGCGGTTGCATGATGGTGGCCGCGTAGTACAGGCGGAGTCAAGAGGGCATTGACAACGAGTCAAGTCCCCACTCCACTTTCCACCAAGTGTGCCACCCACTCCGTGCACACCTCCTCACGAGACTTGTGGGGATCTGACTCCCCTCGGGCCCACCAGTCATCATCAATGGCTCCGATCCACGCACACCAGGTGTTGCGGCTCCTCCTCTGCTAGATCCTCTCCACGTGGTACAACATCCCATCTCCCAGACAAAGTGGGATGGCACGGGAGCGCATGACTTAACTCCTCCATTAGGCACTACGGCCCAGACGCCCTCAAACCTCCTGCACAAAGCATCAGGTAAAGGGACATGCCCAGAAGTCGCCACACCTACTGACAAGGAGGCCCCATGATGGCCTCGAGGGTTGCGCTAGCTCCCCAAACAGAACAACATGAACCCCCGATCGATGGGCGCTTGGGCGGCGCACCCACAAAAAACCAACCAACTCCTAGAAGTTGGGTTAGAAGCCGCTGAGCGATGGACCCAATGAGGGCCTTCCATCCGAGCTTGGCACGCTACCCGCACCCTGACCTATGGCTGCAGAAGGTCAACCAAAGAAGGCCATGCTGAGAGGATTAGGGCCTACTATCAAAGCCCCCAGAAGGGCATGGCACGCTGGGCAATCAGGTGGCCCTGAGCCTGAGCCTAGATGCTCTTGATCACCCGACCCATGGCAGGTCCCAACCAAAAGGAAGGCTACCCCTAGGTCTAAAGTCAGTAACTCCTAGACGAGTTCATCGAACCCTCACTAGAGTCACGGACCTATGCGACATAGGAGCAGAGAAGGGGTCAGCACCACTACCACATAGGAGCAGAGAAGGGGTCGCTAGAAGATCAAATTTAGCCCTTCATCGCCATCACGAATCAGGCCAAGTGAGGCCACAAAGGGCTTGGGGGCTCCTGACGAGATCCTAACATATGGGTATGTTAAGCCTCGGGATCAATGGTTTCCAACCGAAGGGACCCCCCAATCAACCCTAGGATCGCTCAAGGGCTCGGGGGCTATTTCCATCAAGTACACTTGGATGCACCCTCTAAGGAAGAAACCTGACAGAGCCTGGGCACGGCATAGCCCCTGCTCAGGGCTTGGGGCTTCGCCTAGGCCTCAGGCTCCCGATCGATGACACGCTCGAGTTTAGGCCATGGCTCCTACCTGGCTTACGATGCTAGCCAAGGCCCGGGCGCAAGAAGACAAGCCCCGAGCTATCGAGGCTCGAGGGCTCCCAGACACTGCGCTTCGGGTGTGGCATTGCCGGCCACTCCCACGATAGGGTCATGCACGGGGCATGACATAAGAAGACAAGCTTCCCTCAGCCTCCAAGGGCTAGGCTGCTCCTGAGCTCGTCGGTCAGCCCCTAAAGTCGACCTCCTTCACCACCAAGAAGACTCCAGAAGGTCCACCTAGGGGAGGCCAGTCCATGCCAACATAGCCTGACATGTAGAGTGTCAGAACAGAGCAGCCGGACAACGCTCAAGGCTTCTTCGGCTCTACAACACCACCACGGTCCACAAAGCGCCGCTACAAGAGCCTCCCAGACTTTGGCGCATGTAGACCAAAGACTCACCTCCCCAAACTATCATGTACCCGACCTATCTCGTTATATAAGAGATAAGGTCAGACCTTGGGGGAAGGGGAATCGAAAGACAGATCATTCCATTCCATCCACTCCTGCTCATCACTGAGAGCAGGGCAACCCAAAGAGAGGGGCACCGAAAGCTCCTCCATCGCATCCCATCATGTTCCTCCTCTCTGATGAGGGGAAGGCTCCACCAGCGGTGAGGCAACCTTAGGATTAGCACCGAGCTAACCCCCTACCAAATCTCTCTCTACACTCTATTGTAAACCGTAGATTTTGGGTGCTCTTAAGTATAAGGATCATTAGCTACTAGACATAGGGCATCGATTGGCCTGAACTGGGATAAACCGTTGCGTCCTCTCTGTGATTCTTGTGTTCTTGAGTCCACTCGAGCCACCGGAGACCCATACTCTGACACCGACTCAAACAACTATGCTTGCTGCTGTTCTGACCCCGCGACAGTCGTCTTAGCGAAGGTGGATGTGGACGAGATCCTACATGCCCACCTCGACCCTTGATCTGTGGGACGTATCAGTAGTATTAGTAGTCATGACTAGGTTTGATCTGTTGGATGCCTTTGCAAATATGTAACTCTTATTTGCATGCATATCTGTGTGAATTTTTGCTGCACTTTGTATTAGGTGGTTAATCTCTGTTGAGCGTGGTGTAGCTCAGGTTGTTTGGTCATTTTGTAGCTGGTTTATAGGCCCTGTTGGTTTGTAGCCCCTGCATGGTTCTTTCTGGTTGTCATTGATCTAATCTATAATATGCTAAACATTCATGAGTGCCTTTGATCTTTGTTGAATCCAACTTGTGTCTTTGATCAAATTTGTTGAACTTGAAAGAACCATGTAGTGAGGAGTTCATCTGAACAAGTCTTGCCTCGATCTAATGCAGAATGGAGAAGCCATAGATGTTGACTTTTACTGTGACACATGAAAGTCCACCCGCTGCGTATTTGATCCCGTAGGACAGTATAAAGTGTTGTAGAAATTAGTCTACCCCTTGACTGTTGTGACTGCTTGGATTGGAGTGAAATAAGTATAGAAAAGACCTATCACAACCGCACCACACACCCAAGTGTCAAGCGTGTCATGGTGGTCAAAAGCTCTATTTCTTGATTCACTTCTTGTGTCCAGCTTTCCTGCCGCATTCGCTTCACTCTCATATTTTATTGCACTCGCAAGAAAGTTCGAATGCGGCACATTTGATCTCGTCGGACAGTATATAGTATAGAGCTGTGAGTAAAACTATTGCACTCGGTCACAACATTTGTATCAAATAGTCATACTAATCATGAGTGGCTTTGATCTGTGTTGAACCCCAACTCATCTCATTTTCGTGTATTTGATAAGATTTGTTGAACTTGCAAGAACCATGCATCAAAGATTATTTTTATTCAGAATTTTTATACTTCATAGGATCACACAAGGTCCAACCATCTAAAATCTTCACTACCAGGATTTGTTTTTTTTTTGTTGCCTTGGTGTCTTTGTCAATCTTTGTTGAACTTGCAAGAACCTTAACATATCACTACTACAGAGGAGCCATTGGTGTTTTTTTGGGAACAAAGAGGAGCCATTGGTGTTGAAATGTTATAACACACGCAAGAAAGTCCGACCTCTATAGGTTTGGACGCATCTGACATTATATTGTTTCCTTTGTGGCTTTGAGTGCTGCAGTAATTTGTGTGGATTTGTTTATATAGGAGATAAAACTAATCTCGTCCTCACGTCATACATTAATCCTAGACCCAAGTTATAGGAGACAAAACTTTACCTTTTTTGAGGAATTAGTTAAAGGGCAAACAGAAGAAGGTACATGTGACAACCATTATAATTTTAGCTAAATCAAGTCTAACCATCACACTTAAAATCATAAGGTACATGTGACAACCATTACAATTTCAGCACCAGGAGCAAGTCTCGCACTTATAATCTATTGAAATGTTATTGTGAACGTAAGAAAGTCCAACCTCTGTACATTTGAACGCATCTGATAGTATCCTCCATAGTTTTTCCTCATTTTCCTATGATGTTTGTTACTATGTTGTTTACAATTTTAAGTTTGACTAACTTTATAGGAAAGAGTAACAACATCTGTGACATAAAATGCAAGGGGAGATACATAAGGAAGAGTAACAACACAAGGAAAGAGTAACAACATGTATGTCCCAACTCCCAACTCCCAACATACGGAAAATAAATCAAATGCAACATGACATACATCAAATGGAACTTTATTTACTCCTCTGCTATTGACTACGAGAACAAGGGAACATAGGGAAGATAGTAAGGTCTGCTGATGAAGTCCTCTGGTAGGACGCTATGTCTACCATATCGAATAGCAAGGTCACGAATGACATGAACTTTTTTGTTTTCCATGTTATATGCAATGATGGTTCTTTCCCACCCAACAAAGAAAATCAAATTCCATTCTAGGTGAACCGCAATCGTTGTGTAGCCCTCATCAACATCCAAGTAATTAAATTGAATCATAGTATTTCCAAACACCTTTAGCGCGCTGACAGTATGCTTCAATGTCCAATTAGTAATACCATAGTCTTCAAGGATCCAGATTGAAAGCTTGCACATCTTGCGACCCTGACCAGTACATACACACAAGTAACCTTGAGCTTGATGGATGGAGGGTGAAGAACCACTAGGCATAGGAATTTTCCTCCATGTCTCTCCCTCCATATACATAGCAAGTATCTGAGGAGAGTACTCTAAGTACCCGATAATGTGCAGACAACCGTTAGGAAACACAGTTGCTGATTTAGAATATGTCACATTAGTACCCTTGCCCCATTTAGATTCCTTAGAGATCCATGCTGCAGTTTTAAATGAGTAGATGTCCACACCAACGCAATTACCATCCTCCACATATTCAATCACATGGAAGTGTGAGGAGGCTGTTGGATTGAACCCCAATTGAGCCAAACTAATAGAATGGATGCTAGGCGGTAGTACCTTCAACTTCTTGGTTGCTGGATTGTAGACGACATAGCGGTATGATCCATCAGTCCCTTGGCACTAGCATAGGATGAGACCGTTGTAGCAATCTGAGATAGCTACATTGTCCAAGGTGAAGGGCAAGAACTCCAAGGAGGGGTGTTGTCTATTGACGCTGGTGAAGTGTCGATGGTCATTCTCACTGTCGTAGTAGAAGTCGGCCAGAGTCTGGGGTAGCACCTTATGGATGTTGGGGTCCGAGATGAGGCATTTCCAACAGTGACAGACACATTTGTAGCAGAACAAGGTGCAGGTGGAGAGGCGGCAAAGGATCTCGACAATGACATTGTTCATGAGGCTGGCCAGTGCGTTCCTCTTGTTGGGGGCCTCCTCCATTTCGTCAGTGTGTAGTAGAATGAGAGCTTGCTCAGTAATAAAATCACTAAAGAGGAAAATAATCCAACAAAGATCCATCAGTGAAGTCCACAACTCATACCAAAGTGCAACTTTAACAACCATTAACAATTTTCATGGTACGACCTCATCTGAATTTAGAGTAGCACCACATAGATATATATAACTCAAACTAGAGTAGCAGTTAATGGAACTATAACCATTACAATTTTAGCTAAATCAAGTCTAACCATCACACTTACAATCAGTACATGAGCTCAGAGCTTCTTCTATAGGAGACAGACAAAGATTAAGAGGACTACAATTACAATAGTTTTGAAGGAGAAAGAGGGTGGAGCAGCTGTTGGGTTTTGAAGACAGAAGTCACCATCATGAGATAAGGGTGGATTTGAGTTGGTTCTTGATTTGAAGGTAGCAATCCCATCTTCATAGGAGTAGTAGTTTTTATAAGAAGTACCAGGAAACCTATGAACTTACTCCTAGAAGTCAGGCTAGTTGTAGTAAACTCCTAGCTGACGGCCATTGAGCACAACAAAGCAGGGACTCATCTCAAATCTGCACAATCCAAACTGGCTGCCTCAGTTTTCACAAGTTGAAAATAGCATAAGAACTCACTGGTGGGACTGGAGCATATGGAATAGAAATGTAGAATCAAGCAAGCACTGAACAAAAAAAATAGTTTAAGGCAAAGCCTGTTTGTTTACCTAGACAGATAGGTATAATCAAGCAAGCACTTGACAATTAATAGACCTAGTTGCACATAGGAATTTACAGTAAGAACACTGAACATATGCAGAAAAACAAGACATCAGCAAAAAACCAACCAGTGCCACCTCCTACTTCTTTTCATCATCATTGGCCGAACCAGATCTCCAACACTAGAATATTTCTTGTATACCTCATGTTCAAGCAAAGACTAAAATAGTGAAGCAAACAGGAAAAGGCGAGAAAGGAAACCTACGGATCAGATCTATTGCCTCTGTCGTGGCACACAATGGACAAGGACGCCAATGCCGCCGCACTCTACTGGGAAGCTTCACCACCTAGCCTCCAAAAGGACGCCTGAGCCACCACAACACACCAGGGATCCTCTGATGTCGTCGTCGCCGCCGCAAGTACAACAGGCACAGATTTGTTTCCATTTGCAGGGGATATCCAATATATAGGTCAACCTATAGAGCATCCACACAGAGAATATTGTGGGACATAGTCCCCGGGTACCCCGCGAGGAAGGGAGAAGATCTAGTTTGACTAGGATTTCCCACATATAATCCTTGTAACATTGCTATCCTATAATCATACTATGACTCTTACATTGTAACCGACTAGGAGACTTGCCTCCTAGGATATATAAAGGAGGGCAAGGCTCCCTAGATCGGCAAGAGAGGAACAGACCCCATGGTCTAAACCCTAAGCGCAGGGCGCAATATACTTTCCACCCAGACTAGACGTAGGGACGCTATTCCGGTGGACCAAATGAGTATAAATTGTTATCTTTGCGTTCACCGTCGACTTCTGCATACGCCGAAGCCCACCAACCATTGTCCTGGGTAACCCCGTGATGAGTTGTCAGTCGTCAAACACCGACAGCTGGCGCGCCAGGTAGGGGCTTTTTGATGCAATTGCGTTCGAGAGCTCGATGGACCTCAAGATCAATATTTGTTGTGGCACTCGTCGGCTCTTGTCGACAACTCGCTGTGGCTCTCATCAGCCCTGGTCGACAACTCGCCGTACTCACGGTCATCATCAGCGTCGTTCATGGTAACTCGGTTTATTACAGCAACGATAACCTTTGATGGGACTTCACATCTCAATCAACCGGCTCTGGCTCTGTCAACTAAAGATGCTCGGCAGTCCACCGAGGGGGCTACCCACGATGGTAGATTGATTGGTAGAGATGCGCGTGATGAGGAACCATATGGCAACAGAGACACAAGACACAAGATTTATACATGTTCAGACCATCAAGATGACGTAAAACCCTATGTCCTGTGCTCTGTTGGTTTGTATTGCTGGAATACGAGATGAGATGCGGGATGGGGATCTACCGACTAGGGGACTCCTACCCCTCCTTATATACTCTGGAGGGGTAGGGTTACGAGGAAAAGTATCCTAGTTGGCTACATAACAAGTATTATATTTAGATTACAATATCTACAGTATTGGATCAGATCTTCTAGGTGCCTTGCGGTGTACGCCGATCAGTGTCGTGCGCCGCAAGTCTTGAATCTTGTGGGCTGGACCGTCCCTAAACGTGCGGCCTATGTCCCTTGCCATAGGTAGCTAGGGTTATACCCCCCACAGCTAGTCCCCAAGCGCCTTGTATCCTTTGAGCAGCGCCATCTTGAATAAATCCGAGCAGTTTGACGTGAAGCCAACCAGTTTAACTGGTGATCCATGATGTGGAAGTCGAAGCCGACCAGTTTAACTGGTGACATGGGCGGTGAAAGTCGATGTCGACCAGTTTAACTGGTTAGAAGACCTCGGACTTAACCAAGTAAGGCTTGCTAGAAGGATGTAAGGGGCTCAAGATTAATTTTGAAAAATTCTTCACCTTAGATGAAGTGTAGCCACTTAAACTCCGTTTACAAGGTCGGATGATTATCATCCATGCTTAGTCAATAAAAGACGATAAATCAGGAAAAAAACACTACATTCATTGCCAGATGAAGTGTACCCACTTAGTCCCCGAGACTGCTGGATAATGAAGAATGAATCTTATAACAGGGTCAAAGAAATTAGGAGCTTGATATTCCAGTGTTGATGCATGAAATAGCCATCGACATCTGCCATGTATCTACCAAGGCCTCGACGCACTGTCCAAAATCAGCACCCTGATCTGAATGGCATGGCGCAACTTGATAGCACACATGGCATGCAACGTCGTCGAAACGTAGTAAAGTCTGACCGCCAAGGGAGTCCCCAGCTTGGCTCGTGATGCTTGCATGAAGAATCTAAATGCCGAGGAGTCCTAAGCTTAGCTAGCGATGCTTGCATGTAGAATCCGAACGCCGAACAGTCCCTAGCTTAGCTAGCGAGCCCCAACATAGCTAACGATGAAGCGACGAACAATCCGACCAGCTGGTTGGCGAAGAATCGAGCACTGAGCAGCCCAACCAACTAGACGGCGGCGAAGTGAGCGCCGAACAGTCCGACCAACTGGTCGGCAAAGAAGTCCATAAACCTAGCAGTCCAACCATTTGATCGGCGGAGATGGACCTCGTTGGCGCGTCAGGTAGGGGTGTGCGCCTGATCCCTTAGTGAGCTAGATGGACCTCAAGATCAGCGCCATCCGTGGCAATCTGGCGGCATTCATCTACGATGGAGTCATCGTCTTGAGGCTATTCGCGGTGGCTTGACATCGTTACGCAACTCGTCATGATACTTCGGCGTTCGGCCACACAATTGTGTGCTCCGTAGTCGGTGCCCACCCCAGCAGCTTTGTTCAGATCCGATCTAATCAGATCTACAACTCCTTGTCCACCAACTCTGCTTCCACCGTCTCGACTATTCGACACCGGCATCAACACAGGGATTTCCAAATCGAGGTCTCCGCGTTCAAGGCACTGCTCCCTTACGAGCAAACAAGAAGCGTGTGCAGGCCATGCAAGTTATTTAATAATCAACGCGTAACTTGTATATACGTGTGCATGTGTACACGACCACGCTATACACCCAAATCTGGCCAATGCACACACCAGGATGACAAACATGCAAGTACACGAAGGCCACCAATTAAACCGCCACGCAAGCTAGCTTTCACATACATCAAACAAAGGAGATTTTGGACTGCATCTCGCCTTGGTTGGACACATCCGAGGGCTTCGCCTCTTCACGCGGATTGACTCCATCAGTCTTCGACGATGCTCGTTCGACTACAACTCCGTGCACTTGTTCACATCAAGCTCACCGAGCCGCTAAGCGAGCCAAGTCGAGCCGCAAGCGAGCCGTTCGCGCCGCATCTGTCTACTTGGACATCATACACGCTCACTATTCTGCTAGGCCGTCTATCAAAGCGCCATGCAGCATCGCTTCTCGGACCAGATCGAATGCGGCTACGTCAACGATCTCCTAGCATCTCATCTGCCTAAGGCCGACCAGTAATATAAGGACAACATCGCCCGGACTACTCGCTCCGACCGTCTGCCACGTTGCAATAATGATTGCCGCAAAAAACGGTGCTATGATACCGCGACCGCCGCCATGATGACAAGCCGGAAAGTTTGAGAGCAGGGCAATTTCATCGACGCCGACCAGATAATGTCATACGTTGTCGATCAGACAATCTGACTAAAGATAAGTATCCTTCCTATATTTATATTTAATACAATTTTCTCGTCGCCGTCTATCCAAATGATTTTTCTTCGGTTCATCTCCATGTTTAATATCTTTAAGATACTCCATTTGTTATCCATATTTAACATCTTTAAGATGCTCCATTCGTTCTCCATGATGCAAAAGATATTCTCCACTCGACTCGCCGACCAGCCACATTCTTACTCGCGGCACCGAGAAACAGCTCTGACCTCGACTTCGCTCCTACACATGCACGAGCCACGCTCTGCGTTATGGACAGTCAGCATGGGCTCCTTGGTGACACTCTATCTCTTACGCATACGCAGGTGCCGGCCACTCCGCGCTATAGAGCTTGTGATAGTCAGGGATGGTGACGTGATATAGAACCAATTGGAAGAAAGTTACTCATATTTAAAATATGAACACTTCAAACAAACATAATGTTTATCCACTCTACTCTGTTGCCTTCGTCGCCCGAGTTCATATATTTTTACATCATGTACTACCCGTTCTACATATTTGTATTGCAGGAGCCTGGTTCAGTCAATGAGCTTATCTTTTACGCTCGGGGACTGGATTACCCAAGAAGGACAAAAGGATCATCGTCTAGGTGGTCGCACCACCTGGCAGTCAAACTTCTCCGCCGATCAATTGGTCGGACCGCTAGGTTCATGAACTTCGTCGCCAACCAGTTGGTCGGTCTGTTCGGCGCTTACTACTACTCGGCACTCACTTCTACTCAGCGCTCGCTTCGCTGCCGACGAGTTGGTTGGACTGCTCGGTGCTTGCTTCTTCATCAACCAACTAGTCAGATTGTTCGTTGCTTGGGCTTCATCGTCAGCTACGCTGGGGGCTCGCTAGCCAAGCTGTGAACTCAGCGTTCGGATTCTTCATACAAGAGTTGCCAGCTAAGCTGGGGACTCCTTTGGCGGTCAGCTCTTGCTACGTCTCATCGGTGTGCTGTCAAGTTGCTCCATGTTGTTCGGATCAGGGTGCTGATCTTGAGCAGCACGTCTAAGGTCTTAATACGCACATGACAGATGACGTTGGCAAGCTTTCAAACTAGTTTTCTTTAACCCTGCTATAAGATTCATTATTCATCTTCTAGCAGCCTCGGAGACTAAGTCCAAGTTTGTACAATTTACCTTGCGGTGAACGTACTGCTATGCCTTCTGAGCTACGCTGGAGAGTGGATGCATTCTTGGCTACGCCAGGTACTGCATATTTTTTGTACAAGACCCTGACACTAGGTGTATTCTCCACCAAATCTCAGGCTCGGGGACTATAGTGTGTACACTGCATCTTGCGGTGCATGTACTGGTTCTTCTTCATGATGTTTTGGCTACGCCAAATCTGTCACTTAATGCCTTTGTTCTGCTTTGATGACTATGTCGTCGGCGCCATCACAATTGGCACTTAAGTGTGTACACTTCACCGACCAAGAATTTTCGAATTTTTACTTGAGCTCCTTACATCCTATTGAAGTGCCTTACTTGGTTTTCTCCGAGGTCAGCAAGCCAGTTACACCGGTCAGCTTTGACTTTCACCGCTCAGGTCACCAGTTACACTGGTCGGCTTTGACTTTCACCACTCAGGTCACCAGTTACACTGATTGGCTTTGACTTTCACTGTCCAGGTCTTCAGTTAAACTGGTCGGCTCTGTACAAGACTCCTCGGATTTGGTCAAGACGATGTCACCAAGCAGATACAAGGCGCTCGGGGACTAGCAGTGGGGGTACAACCCCGGGTATCCACATCGCAAGACATGGGCCGCACCATCAGGGACGTTTCAGCCCACGACATCAAGACTTGCGGCATACGGCACTAGTCGACGTACACCGCAAGGCTTCTAGAAGATATCTTGAAGATACGATTTATTAGGACTCTTATAGAAGTTGTAATCCTACCATATAACCGACTAGGATATTTTTCTTATAACTCTATCCCTCCAGAGTATATAAGGAGGGGCAGGGGTCCCCTAATCAGGAGCTTCATAGTGATCCAGATCAATACAAACCAACAGAGTACAGGACGTAGGGTTTTACGTCATCTTGACAGCCTAAACCTGTATAAATCTTATGTCTTGTGTCTCTGTTACCATCTAGTTCCTAATCACGCGCATGTCTATCAATCAATCTACCATCATGGATATACTATCGATGGACTGTCGAGCATCTTTAGTCAATAGACTCCGTGGACTTCCGTCGAGATGAGATCCGAAGCGCGTTCACAAAGACAGAGATTCGGTACTCTGTTGCAACACACATGAGATTTGGACCTCGCGATCAGAAGAATTTCTCCTCTGCAAAAACAGTGCCATGCAACCGCACGTTCCATCGTTCCAAGATAAGATCCAATCTACATGCAAGACAAACCGGCATCAGACATGGGCTCGCGTGGAGCCGAGTTCGACTCCCTCCGTCCCACGCTCGCTAGCCTCTGCCGAGTGTCGCTTCCGAGTTCGACTCAACTCTGGCTGGTGCCGACTTCGACCCCAAATCGGACAAAGCAGTACAAGCAACGCGCTCTGGGCTCCGACTTGCATCAACGCTCAATTGCCAGAGATCAATCAAATTCATCCGACAGCATGCAAAGACCAATCACAATCTTGCATATGTACGCATGTGGGTATCAAGCATGCATGCATGTACGGATTAATCAGAGACATACAAGCTAGTTATGTATATATGTAGAGCAAAGCAAAGTTACCATGGTTTGCATGTACGCGGAAGGAATACTCATAGACATCAGAAGCCATAAGGACTTTGCCGCGACGACAACTTTGACTACTCGGACCCAACACTCAGTCAGGGATGGGTTCCGAGCGCTCGACGTATCAACATCCGACTACCTGGCCACGGTAACCGACTACTTGGCCACAAAGATCAAGTTGAGGCTCGGGTGCTTTCAACCTTCGCCTGACTAACACGGCTCGACTGCAACTCTGCGTACCCGTCCGATGCATCAAGCCATCCAAGCCAGAAGCAAGTTGTTCGACTGCATCAAGCCGTCCGACTATGCCTCCACGACACGTCGACTACTCTACTCGGTCATGAATCAAGCTAAGTCACAGCTTTAATATTTTTCTATATATTCTTTAATTTCCATATATCTCCGAATATTATACATGAGCCTCCGCAGCCATACAATATGCATTCCGACTACCCATACAGCTCCGCGCTTGTAGTATAACATGCGCTTCATGCACATTTTCTTTTTCACGCAGCGCCCACTGCTCTAGTCTTCTCTTAACGGTTATAAGAATACTTGAGTAATTCGAACTTACATTTGTGACATACTATTTATTCGCACGGCTCACATGGTCAAGGTCATGAACCTCACCACCATACGCCGGAGATACAAGTGCTTACAAATACAGGGTCAATTACTCGGGGAATTTACACAGCCTAGTAAGAGCAAGACGCGAAAAACTTTTACAAGCATTTCATAATACTGGGATCCGCACCCGACCTATTATTTTGCATGCAAGGGACATGCTCCCAACTTACTATCCTGAATATCAATAACTATAAAATTTTATATATTTATTTTGCAAGAGACCAGATCTAGACCATGCTGCTGTGTGAGGTACGCGCCTCCACGGGCTGCCTTACGCCTTACTCGGACTACTACTTCATTGGGTGAGCACATGCCTCCTCGGGCTTCCTTACTCGGACCACTATGTCGTCGGGATGAGGCTTTTTCACCTCCACGACTTAGTGTTGGCATTTCTTAGCGCAATCACCAAGTGAGGAGGTTTTAAGTCCATCACCGGCAACGGCACCAGAAATGTCTGTTGGTCTTTCTTAACACCATTACTAAGATTGAGTTAATCTTAGCAACGCCGCCAAGAAACACCAACTGCGATAGTCCTTAAAGATCACAGAAAACATCCGCAAGTGTACAGATCTATCGTCGTAGCATTTCACCCGAAAGTATTCAGGGTATCGTTATTTATATTTTCCCAAATGAGGGCAAGGTATACATATTCTAGCATAGACATAAACATGATTACATACTTGCATAGTGGACCATATTTCATGACAGGGGTAAAAATGGTATTTCATAGATAATGGACACACATCTAGGCCAACCTCAAGGATAAAAGGAAAACAAAAAATAAAAGAATATTCCTAAGTGGAGCAGGCATGTTCTAATATAGTCGTGCAAAAAACAGTTGATAATCATACAACGAATATGGTTAGAGCTAGAACTAAATGTGAGATAGGTCAGGAGACCACCGAGTACTGGTCTGCCAGAAACCTCATGTGACAATTTAGACTCCTACACCCTACCCAAACATGGAGGATAACAAGGGACGGACAGGACTGTCACCACCTGCCACCTACCCCTCAACCGTGGAGTAGGAAATGTATTCACCTATTTCTCCATACCCAAGCACCATGCTTGCATACAGAGAAACTACCCAAATTCTGCCGGGTCCCCGACCCTACGGATCGATAGGTAAAGGACTTGGGCACACCCGAATGCACGATGAACCGCCACCTCAACTTAGCTCTAATTCTACTCACGTAAGTTATATGAATGATTAAGCATAAAGTTTTACATGTCAAGATCATAACACACAAACTATATACTAGTTCATATATCATGATCATAACACAAGAACTATAGTCTAGTTCATATGCATTGCTATATAAGTAATATGAGAGCAAGAACTTGGAAGAACTCTTTATAGTATTCATACCAAGAAGGTTCTCTTCTTCCAAGGAGACAAGCTCTCCAAGTAGCTTTTGCCTTGCTCACAAAAACTACTAAAAGCTAAAAGAGACTAAGAGGTGGTAGTGAGGTAGAGGCTCCAAAATGATTGTGTATGTTGCATATGAGCTCTAGCCCTTCTTATATAGTGAAGCTAGGTCGGTTTGCGCAGGAAAATTAGGAAACACCTGGGAACCGCCTATGCATGGCGGCATGCAACCGCCAGAGGACCATGGGCCCAACCGGAGGCGGTGGGGGTGCGGCCGCACCCAGGGTGTGCCCGCACCCTGGTAGGCGCGCCTCACGACCGCCTTTGCCTGGTCGGTTCCTAGATGGGCCTGGACCCTATCCACGGTGGTGTTCTGCCCAAGTAAGTTGTGTAGGTGGGCTTCTCCAAGTATTTCCTTCACGCATTTCTGCTTTACGGCTTCTGTTTGCCCCTTTTGGCATGTTTTCCACTTGTATTCAAACTTGTGACATGCAGAACATGTTTTCTCGAATACAAGTGGAACTAGGTCAATAGTAAAGGCATATGTGTCTAAAGTATGTTTATTTCTCCTGTTCTGGATTATAATTGGCAGTTTGAAATGGCCGTTAGTGACCGCCAACAAATCCCCCAAGCTTAACCTTTGGTCATCCCGAGCAAATAGCTAAGTACTTGGTTGTCTATAACAAAGCATTCTTCTATGATTTAAATAAGTTGGCATTTTATCCACCCTTTACCATGATCCCTGTGGGGCGTATAGCTTTTCCAAGTTCTTGGGTGGTTGCAAGATAGAACGGTTATAACAAAATCACCAATCATTAATTCCTTGATTAACCATCTATCCAGAGGTTTTATAAGTTTTGTAAAATAAATGTAAGTTCCTCAAATGATTCTCTCGATCGCTCAATGTGTATGAAACCTCACCAAGGCATTTGTTATTTGCCTTCTTTTTCATATCCTACCACTAAGGCTTTTGAGTGGAGTTTTGGGTAGGTATGAAATGTGGGACATACTTGCGTCACATATTTTGCTAAGTCAAAAACCGGACTAAAAGGGACCGTGACGCCTAAGAGGGGGGTGAATTAGGCAACTTAAAACTCTAACTCTAAACTATGGCCTCTTTTTCTACCCTTAGCAAAACCAATGCAAAAGATAAATTATCTAAATGTGCAACTACGGTTTAGCTAGTATGTTGTTATCTCTACCACAAAAGGAGTTATGCAACCTAGGTTCCAAACCTATCAACTAGCCTATCAATAAGCTAGGAAAGTAAAGCACACACCAAGATTGCAATGTAAATGCGGAAGCTAAAGAGTAAGATAGAGATATGCAAACTCTCGTCGACGACTCCGGTATTTTTACTGAGGTATCGAGAAGCGCGCAAGCTTCCCCCTAGTCCTCGTTGGAACCCCTTGCAAGGAATCCGTCGCAAGGGCCAAGCTCCCGGTCGGGTAACTCTGTGGATAGCCCTGGGCCTTCCCAACGAGCAAGTGGGTCTCCGGTGTGCCTTTCAGCAAGCCTCTCCTGGACCGCTCCCTGCTGTCTTCACTATCAAGCTTCCGACCGAACCGCCACGGGCCTTGTTCCCTCCGGTACACGGTGGCGGCCACACCACAAACACGGTTGGTGTGATCTCGCAAGATTACAATCCCCTCCGATGTACAACAATGGTGCGCGCAAACATCGAGTGGTAAGAGGTATGCAAACCTCACTAAACACTAGGCCTAAACCTAGAGCAAGCGCTTAAGCGGTGGTCTAAACAACCTAAGCACTTCGCAAAGCACCTACGCTAATCACCAAATGAATCACTAAGCACTATGCAAGTGGAGATCACTAAAATGGTGTATCAACACCCTTGGTTTGTTTCCTCAGCTCTCCACATCTCACATGGCCGGTTAGGGGTCTATTTATAAGCCCCCACTGAGAAAGTAGCCGTTGAGGGCGAAACCCAGCTTTCTACTACTAACCGGACGCTCCTATCGTCCTAACCGGACCCATCCGATCGTCCCAACCATTAGAGCACACACATTGATCGGACTCTGGGTTGAGTCCAGTCTCACTCGATCAGACGCGTCCGATCATGCTGGCGCCGCTCTGGAACCTCTCTGGACTTGATCGGATGCTGCACTCTATGCGTCCGGTCTTCCAGTGCCGCTGCGTCCGGTCCTCACTGAGTTGTAGCCGCGATGATGAACAGTGAAGTTCGTGCATCCAGTCACTGCCTCGCTCACTGTCCGGTCACTGCTGCTAATGCCTGCTATTGCCAAGCAACTGACCGGACATGTTCGGTCCTCATAGGGCCGTGTCCGGTCACCTCTGTCGAGCTTGTTTCTTCATGATCTTGCGGCCGGCTTGGTTTCCATCTTCATGCTTGGACTTTGCTTGATATCTTGGATCCTCTCTTGTGCTTCTAGGGTCTTGCTTAAGGTGTTGTTCATCAGATCATCATGTCGCCTTCATCCAAATCATGTCTTGCACCCTGTTGAACTACAAAACAATTACTTGCAAATTCATTAGTCCAATTTGGTTGTGTTGGTCATCAAAACACTAAAATCCAAAATAAATGGGCTTAGGGTCCATTTTCCTTACAATCTTCCATTTTTGGTGATTGATGACAACACGACCAAAACAAGCAAATAATAAAAATTTTGGGATTTAAAAACTATTTACTTGCTAGGATGCAATGCAAAGGGCAAGGTTATACGATGCTAAAAGATACCACATGTAAACATCTTTCGAAACTTATCTTGCCCTTGCAAATGTCCCCATGTGGCATTATGGATTTAAGCCTCCCCCTAACTCCATAATCCACTATCCTCCCTTTATCGGACCATTACCACTTGTAAATTATTATGATCGGGCTTGCTTTTGGTCCTACAAATTCTCCCCCTTTGGAATCAAACATCGAAAAGGAAGACATTAGTAGAACACGGGAGGGTCAAACTTTGTGATCCTTTGTATGTGGAGTGGAATAGGTCACAAAATTTGACTCTCATATTACATAGACTAAGCTCCCCCTAAATATATGCATACATATGATGGAGAATGTAGTTTATGCATAATTGGCAAATTAATGCTCAAGGGAGTTTAATCTATATAATGCATAGAGAAAGCATATAAATACCAAAGTGAAATCAACATGATGATATCGGTTTAGAAATACCACATGTGGAAATCAATTTGATTTATACAACTTCCAATAGGTGGTGGATATTTGAAGTATGATGCTTAACTCCGGGGACTCCATTTTCCTTGCAATGAGATTACTACACACATGATAAGCTTGAAAAGGTGTTAGTCTCAAAGCATCCAACTTGTAGAGTAACCTTCCCCTAAATTTATGCACACAAGTATGGAATACTTGTAGGACACATGCACATTGATTTTAGAATCAAAAATACCACTTGAAAGATGACATCACATGAATGTGAGAATCATTTTTGAAAGTGATATTCGGGAGAAGTTATTTATAATTTGGACTTTGGCACATATTAGATGAACAATTGTAAAACAAGCTATGTGTCGTGCTCCTAAGCAATTTAAACCATGTAGGTTTGCTCCAAGGGTTAAGAGTGAAACCGAGCAAGCCTACCATAAGATATACCTAGTGTATGCAAGATAAAAGATTAAACATGCAAATGCAAACCTAGGCAAGAAAAGGAACTAGATGCTAATTGAGATTGCAAGAAATTAAATCTAGTTACCTAACATGGGAAGGGGAATTTGGGTCCATAGTATTAACTAACCCACTTGGCAATTGACATGATCCAATGTGATGCACCCCATAAAATGCACCCATACTTTGCCAAGTTTCCAAATTCCCCTAAGTCCATCGGACTTCGCACTTCCCTTTTGGGATACAAACTTTCTTGGTGCTCTTCATGTTGGAAATGATCTCCTTTGGCACCCAAATGCGTTTGGCCCCATTGTTCGCTTGCTTGTTCACCTTGATGGCCACCACCTTGTCATTTTTCTTCTTCTTCAAGAGATAAGGTGTGGAGGCCTTTTTGTCTACCTTGTTGGTGTAGGTGTTGGTGAGCTTGCTTGTTTGCTTTTTGTTTTTCTCTTTCTTCTTTTCTCCTCCCCCATTCTTCACCTTGCACTCATAGGACTTGTGGCCTTCCATGTGGCATACATAGCAAACCATAGTTTGTCCTTCATCAAGCTTCTTCACTCCCTTGACGGTGTTATCTTGATGAAGTTGGGCTTGCTCCGTCTTGCCTTTCACTTGAGTCAAGTCCTTGGTGAGGCGAGCCACTTCTTGCTTGAGTTGCTCATTCTCCATTGCGACCTCTTGTGTGCATGTTTCTACAACAACTTTTCTCAACACAAACTTTGTTCCACAAGGGTGAGTCTAAACATAAATCATTACAAGAAGTAGAGGCATGCTTTTTAGACATGTCAAAAATTGAACTTTTCTTTTTAGGTGCCTTAGTGAGGGTTGTACCGACGGCTTCAAGATTAACAACTTTATTAGTTAGCTCTTTACAATGTTTGCACATGGTTTCCATTTTAGCAAGCAAACTTTTATAAGCA
The DNA here is from genome assembly GCA_904845875.1 of Miscanthus lutarioriparius. Taxonomy (NCBI): domain Eukaryota; kingdom Viridiplantae; phylum Streptophyta; class Magnoliopsida; order Poales; family Poaceae; genus Miscanthus; species Miscanthus lutarioriparius. Next base: position 73,349,031 of record CAJGYO010000005.1, on the reverse strand, counting down.
TCTTGTGAGCTAGCTAACTTTTCCTTCAATTTTTCATTTTTCTTTACAAGTTGCTCATCATTGATTGTGCAATTATTTGTGTTTACACTAGTCTCAAGTTGCTCAATTTTAGTAGATAGCTCCATATTAAGATTGGCAAAAGTTTCATATTGTTCAAGCAAAGTAGCATATGCTTGTTGTGAGCTATCTAGTTTTTCTTTTAATTTTTCAAGCTTCTTATGTTGATTAGTGCAAACTTTAGCAAATTTAAGATTTTCTTGCACAATTTCATCATAAGAAGGTAGCTCATCATCACTACCACTATCATTGTCACTATCACTAGGGATAGGCTTTTTGTTACCTCGTGCCATAAGGCACACATGTGAAGTGCTTAATGATGAGTACTTGTGCCCGCGCCTCTTGTGGTGGTCTTCTTCTTCACTTGAAGAATCATCCCATGACCTTATTGATGTGAGGGCTTTGTCCTTGCACGCCTTCTTCATTGTCTTGGGTGTGGTCTTGTTTGCACAAACTTCCACAAAGTGCCCCAACTCGCCGTATCCATAGCATCTTTTCTTTCTTTGCTCATTTCTTTGATTGGTGAAGATGAAATCTTGAATCTGGATGTGCACACCCTTGACATTGAGTTTTTGGATCATCTTTTCCACCTTGTTGATAAGCTTGATAGATTCTTCATCAAGGTCAGAGGTGGAGGAGGAAGATTGATCATCATCACTTGATTCTTTGTCATCATCATCCTCATCTTCTTCATCTTCACTTGAGGAGCTTGAGCTTGAGCTTGTCTCAACTTGCTTGCCCTTCATCTTCTTTTTCTCACTACATGTGAGAACTTTGCCTTTGCTTGATGAAGAGGCTTCTTCTTGACCCATCTTGTGTGACATTTCAAATGCCACTATCCTACCAATGACTATGGCCAGGGTCATGGTGCTCAAGTTCTCCATGTTGTGAAGGATGGTGATGATGCTTGCATATTTCTTTTGTGGTAGCACGGAGATGATCATCCTCACAATGTCCGCATCATCTAGCTTTGTTAATCCTATTGAATGGAGCTCATTGATAATTAGATTCAAACAAGAATACATATCATGAACAAGCTCATCATCATTCATTTTAAAGGAATCAAAATTTTGTTTAGCTAGACAATGTTTTTGCTCATGAACATTAGTTGTGCCATCATCGAACTCTTGGAATTTTAACCAAATTTCATGTGTCGTATTTAAAGTGAACACTTGGTTAAACGCATCTATGCTAAAAGATTCAAACAAACAATTTTTAGCTCTAGCATTGAAATGAATTTCTTTTTCTTCACTCTTTGTGGGTTTATCGGGATTCTTAATGGGTTTCATCCAATCACGAGTGACTCTCTAGACACCCAAATCTACCATCTCAAGGTGACAAGCCATTCTAGCTTTATAGTAGGCGAAGTTAGTGCCGTCAAAGTGTGGAGGCCTACAGGTATCCATCCCAACCACTCTAAATAGCGTCGGCTCAATGGCGGTGAAGCCAAAGGTCCAAATTGAGCCAACCGGCTTTGATACCAATTGAAAGGGACCGTGACGCCTAAGAGGGGGGTGAATTAGGCAACTTTAAACTCTAACTCTAAACTATGGCCTATTTTTCTACCCTTAGCAAAATCTATGCAAAAGATAAATTATTTAAATGTGCAACTACGGTTTAGCTAGTATGTTGCTATCTCTACCGCAAAAGGAGTTATGCAGCCTAGGTTCCAAACCTATCAACTAGCCTATCACTAAGCTAAGAAAGTAAAGCACACACCAAGATTGCAATGTAAATGCGGAAGCTAAAGAGTAAGGTAGAGATATTCAAACTCCCATCGATGACTCTGGTATTTTTACCGAGGTATCGAGAAGCGCGCAAGCTTCCCCCTAGTCCTTGTTGGAGCCCTTTGCAAGGAATCCCTCACAAGGGCCAAGCTCCCAATCAGGTAACTCCATAGATAGCCCTAGGCCTTCCCCACGCGCTAGTGGGTCTCCTGTATGCCTTTCAGCAAGCCTCTCCTAGACCGCTCCCCGCCGTCTTCACTATCAAGCTTCTGGCCAAACCACTGCGGGCCTTGTTCCCTCTGGTACACGGTGGCGGCCACACCACAAATGCGGTTGGTGTAATCTCACAAGATTACAAGCCCCTCCGATATACAACAATGCTGCGTGCAAGCACTGAGTGGTAAGAGGTATGCAAACCTCACTAAACACTAGGCCTAAACCTAGAGCAAGCGCATAAGCGTTGGTCTAATCAACCTAAGCACTTCGCAAAGCACCTACGCTAATCACCTAATGAATCACTAAGCACTATGCAAGTGGAGATCACTAAAATGGTGTATCAACACCCTTGGTACGTTTCCTCAGCTCTCCACATCTCAAATGGCTGGTTGGGGGTCTATTTATAAGCCCCCACCGAGAAAGTAGTCATTGGGGGTGAAACCCAGCTTTCTGCTACTGATCGGACGCTGCTATTGTCCTGACCAGACGTGTCTGGTCATCCCGACCATTAGAGTGCGCGCGTTGATCGGATTCTGGGTCGAGTCCGGTCTCACTCGATCGGACGTGTCCGGTCGCGCTGGCGCCGCTCTGGAACCTCTCTAGAATCGATCGGACGCTGCACTTTGTGCGTCCGGTCATCCAGTGCCGCTACGTCCGGTCCTCACTGAGTTGTTGTCGCGACGATGAACAGTGAAGTTTCTGTGTCGGATCACTGCCTTGCTCAGCGTCTGGTCACTGCTGCTGACGCCTGCTATTGCCAAGCAACTGATCGGACACGTCCGGTCCTCATAGGGCCGCATTCGGTCACCTCTGCCGATCTCGTTTCTTCGTGATCTTGCGTCCGGCTTGGTTCCTATCTTTGTGCTTGGACTTTGCTTGATATCTTGGAACCTCTCTTGTGCTTCTAGGGTCTTACTTAAGGTGTTGATCATCGGATCATCATGTCACCTTCATCCAAGTCATGTCTTGCACCCTATTGAACTACAAAACAATTACTTGCAAATTTATTAGTCCAATTTGGTTGTGTTGGTCATCAAAACACCAAAATCCAAAGTAAATGGGCCTAGGGTCCATTTTCCTTACACGGACCTCAAGAAGATGCAACCCATACACTTTGATCAAGACGTGCAAGTGTGTGGAATTTTATAACTTCCTATTTCTAAATATTTTTGATACTCCTTGAATCATGACTCTCTCTCTCTCTTTTGGATGAATGCCTTTACTTGAAAGTATGAGCTATCTTTATTTCTCTTTTCCTTTTCTTCATGCTCTTTGGCCTGCATTTTTTGTATATTTTTTTCTCTCACGCCTTTTGGCATGGATATTTTTTCTCTTCTTTTTTTAGCATAGCCCATACTATTCTTTTTGGCATATGAAATTTTTGAGAGAGAGACACATGATAGATGAATGGAGTAATTATTCAGTGGACGGAAAAAGCATGTTTGTGCGTAACTCTCAGTGTAAGAGTCAGCAATTTTATTTGTGGGTGCACGTGTGTCTTGATCATGGGTGCATGACGAGAATCTCAATAAGGGTCACAACAATTTGACAAAGTTCAATGCTCAAACAAGTAGCATACGACTAAGATTTTGATTTTGAATATCGTGTCATATGGCCTTGGTAGGTATTCATAATCATTGAGGAACTTTGAATTTTAGCATTTTTGAAAATGATATCTCCGAATGTCAAGTCTCTCTTAGAACAAAGTCATAGTAAATTCTATTTGTACCATATCATAACTCGCAACAACTTAGAAAAGGAGCATGCATTTGCAAACCCACAAGTTTTCAAGTTTTTAGGATGAGATATTTTTAGCCAACAAACTTAAATCTTGAGGAATACTGAGCTATAACCTTGGCACAGATGAATTATAGACAGAGCAACTATTCATCATTTCAACATAGGAGAAACTAAACATTCTTAAAACATATATGAGAGTGGAATTCATATTTTTGGTATTTTTATCATATTCTTTTTTTTTTGGTATTTTTGAATTTTTTTAGATTTTCTTTTTTGTATGCTAATAAATAATAAATGTAGAAAATAAAAATGCGGGAACTGAAAAGCTACAAGGGTACCTCTACGGGGGTCCTCCCCTAAGCTAGCTCTAGTCCTATGGTCTAGGATTGTATCCCATGGACCGCCAATAGGCCGCCTGTGCTTCTTGTTATTATCTCGGCAGCGCGTTGATGTCCGTTAACTGTTGTTGATACTGTAGGGCCACTGTCTCATATCCTGCACATGAGTGTTAAGTGTATTTTGAATTTCACCGATGCGGATTTCCAATCCTCCGAGGTGAGTTTTGATGTCGTCCAACTCCCGACGGTCTGAAGTGGACTGTCGTGGATGGACATGTGGTGGTAGCCCCTCAGAGTCGGACGAGTGGTGCGACCACGCCATGTGATCGGCCTTGTGCCATCCCAATCCACCGGCCTCATGTGGTTACGGGGTGTGTTCCTAGCCCGGCTGATACCCGGGGGTGAACCCAGGTGTCTGCATGGCCGGGAACCACTGTGTATGGAATTCCTGAGGCACAAGTGGTGTCGATGGTTGTTGAGAGCTGCCAGCTTCTTCCCTAGCCCTGCTTCTTTATCCCCTACGAGAAACAGAACTCATGCGCGCTTCATCTTATTCGACAAGAGTGAAGGTGAGTGATGGGGATTTATACAAAGAGAATCCTAGGTTAGGGAGCGGGATCTCATTTGTATATCCCGAAAAGAAAAATACAAGGTTCCCTGCATCATCATATTTCAAATGGTGCCTTGCATCAAGTAGTGCTCATTAATATCAATGCGTGGAGTAGAGATGTATGTCACATCTTGTCCATCGAACGCACCAATATTGGCGGCAATACTAGTCATAAGGGACGTGCAAGAGATAGATGTAGAGGCCTTGAAAGTTTCTAACTAATGTTTAAACACTTCTTTCACATGAGCAATTTTAATCTTTTTAAGCATGGCATAGAGAATTTGTAATTCGGCATGATAAACAAATCTTATGTCTTGCCTAGCAAACAAAGTCATGGCAATCCACCAATGCCTAAACCTCAAAGTAGGATGATGAATATTCATATTTCGAGGTAGAAACTTGCCAACTACATTTTGACTGGAAATCATTCTCCAAAATTCATGGCGATTAAAACCTTTGAGAGCATGATCTAAGTCAATTAAGCATCTTGTATTAAAGACTATGTGAGAGCTGAGATTTCTCCATGTAAGATAATATTCTTTCTCAAAAAGATGGAAAGTAATCCCACCCTCAACTTCTTGCATAGAGCATAAGAATTGAATTGTTAAAAGGTGAGAACCAAGCTCGTCGACAGGAGCAACATTCTCCCATCCAATGGCTTTCCAAATGGTGGTGAATTCGGTGTTGATACCTATCTTTTGGAGGAGATCGGGGTCATATGCCGACATGTGGACAAACTCACGATTCTTGATGAGGTTGTACGCCTGCGTCTCCCGGTCTCCCTCGAAATCAAGGTGTGGATCATCATCGCCTTCCTCCATCGGTTGCTCTTGCTCTTCCGTTGGCTTAGTTTCTTCTTCTTCATGCATCAGGCTCTCTTTGGGCTCGGTGTAGCGCGCACTTGAGCTTCCGCAGGAGCGACTTGAGCTTGCTCCCACGGCCTTTTGGAAAGCGCCGGTGAGCTTTCTCCCGAACTTGCCCATGGCGGAAAAAAGACAACAACAAAACTCACAAACGGGGTTACGTTAGTGAAAACAAATCGATCAACCCGCGGTAGCCGTTGGAGCTCCCTTCGGTTTCGAAAAATTGCTCATGTTTTTTATTTTCCACAAAACTTTATTATATTTTGAATTTTTGTAAATATTTTTAAAAATGAGAAATGATAATAGAAAAATCTATACTACCAGAAAATGATTTTTAATTTATTTTTCTAAAAAGTTTATTTTGAAGCAAATTTTAAAAATTTTAAAATTTTGAATTTTTGAAAAAGGTTTTTGAATTTTTAAAAGATAACTATCGATTTACCTTCGGCAAGGGCTCGACATTTATAGTCCATCGGCAAGACTTTTTCTCCTCATTGATCTGCAGCTACATGAGCAAACTCGAGGGAATTCTCGGGTTGCCCCTGGATTTTCCCCATGTTATTGACCGGTATGGCAGCAGCTATTTGAGATATTTGAGTTTCTATCATTTTATTAAAGCTCAATTGATTCTTAACATAGGAGGATAAATTTTCAAGTTTAGAATTTATATTTTCAAACATTTTATCATTGTATGAAAGCTTTTTAGTTATGTTTTCATTTATTTTAGCTTGGCCTAGGACTAAGTCTTTCAAGGAAGGTTGATTCGAATTGTAATTGGAATTGATGTTCGAATTACCTCCTTGCAGGCAAGACTGATTGTTCCACCCATTATTGTTCTGTTGGCGAAACCCATTGTTGATGTATGAAGCTTCTTCACGGGTCTCGGGGCAGTGATTCCCCGAGTGGCCAACTCCACCATTGACCTCACACGTCATGTGTGAGTCCATGGCCTGGATGGTGCTCTTCATGGCTTCCTTCTTAGCAACACGATCATCCAGCCTTTTCATTAGTAGATCTATTTTTGTGGCAAGCCTGTCCGCCTCCTTCATGGAATGCATTACTTTTTGTTGCTTGTGCTCCTCTCCCTAGCTTTGGTTGTCCACCATTTTCTCGATGAGAGACTTAGCTCCATTGGCGGTGAGGGAGAGGAATGCTCCTCCAGTAGTGGCATCGATGTGCCCCTTTGACATGGGTGTAAGCCCCTCGTAAAAGTTTTGGAGCACGAGTCATTCCTCCATTCCGTGGTGCGGGCAGGCCTGGATATAATCCTAGAGCCTTTCCCATGCCTTGGGGATGGATTCAAGTGAAGTTTGCTGGAAGTTTGAAATTTTCCCCCTCAGGGCACTGGTTTTTCCCATGGGGAAAATTTTTGTGAGGAACGCCGTGGAACATTTGTCCCACATGTCGACGGCTTCCTTACTCTGGTAAAAACCACTGTTTCACCTTTTCCGCGAGGGAGAAGGGAAACAGACAAAGCCTGATACTAGCTTGTGCGATGTCTTTGATGACGATGGTGTCGCACAGCTCAAGGAAGTGTTGCAAGTGTGCCTTGTGTCCTCGCTTAGAAAACCACAGATTTGGTTTGCCTACGCCATCAGTATGAGGCCAGTGCATAGCTCAAAGTTTCCAGTCCCAGTGTTGACAGCGGGCCCAATAGGCACGTTGGCAACAGTGAGGGTGGAGTAATCGCAGAGTGACTTGGCCATGATAGTAGTTGCGGATGGTACGGGGGTGACTGTTTTGACTGCCAGTGGAGTAGCAGAAGAAGAAGTGGTACGAGACCTGTTCTTCCTTAAGAGTGCCTCAGGATTATTGGTGTAGTTGTTCGGCAGATCAAAACTACTCATACACTATCCTGTTTTCATTCCACAACTATAAGAAAACAAATAGAATTAGCCTGCATAAACTATAGCTACCATTATATGCATGTGATCATTGTCCATGTTATGCTAGATTCTTTAACCTATGCCCTCCCAAGCAACGGTGCCAGAAATACTTGTTGGCATTTCTTAGCGCCATCACCAAGTGAGGAGGTTTTAAGTCCATCACTGGCAACAACGCCAGAAATGTCTATTGGTCTTTCTTAACACCATTACTAAGATTGAGTTAATCTTAGCAACGCCGCCAAGAAACACCAACTGCGATAGTCCTTAAAGATTACAGACAACATCCGCAATTGTATGGATCTATCATCGTAGCATTTCACCCGAAAGTATTCAGGGTATCGTTATTTATATTTTCCCAAAGGAGGGCAAGGTATACATATTCTAGCATAGACATAAACATGATTACATACTTGCATAGAGGACCATATTTCATGACAGGGGTAAAAATGATATTTCATGGATAGTGGACACACATCTGGGCCAACCTCAAGGATAAAAGGAAAACAAAGAATAAAAGAATATTTCTAAGTGGAGCAGGCATGTTCAAACATAGCCATGCAAAGAACAGTTGATAATCATACAACGAATATGGTTAGAGCTAGAACTAAATGTGAGATAGGTCAGGAGGCCACCGAGTACTGGTTTGCCAGCAACCTCATGTGACAATTTAGACTCTGACACCCTACCCAAACGTGGGGGATTACAAGGGATGGACAAGGTTGTCACCACCTGCCGCCTACACCTCAACCATGGAGTAGGAAATGTATTCACCTATTTCTCCATACCCAAGCACCATGCTTGCATACACAGAAACTACCCAAATTCCCCTAGGTCCTCGACCCTACGGATCGACAGGTAATGGACTTGGGCACACCCGAAGGCACTATGAACCGCCACCTCAACTTAGCTCTAATTATACTCATGTAAGTTATATGAATGATAAGCATCAAGTTTTACATGTCAAGATCATAACACACAAACTATATACTAGTTCATATATCATGATCATAACACAACAACTATAGTCTAGTTCATATGCATTGCTATATAAGTAATATGAGAGCAAGAACTTGAAAGAACTCTTTATAGTATTCATACCAAGAAGGTTCTTTTCTTCCAAGGAGACAAGCTCTCCAAGTAGCTTTTTCCTTGCTCACAAATACTACTAAAAGCTAAAAGAGACTAAGAGGTGGTAGTGAGGTAGAGGCTCCAAAATGATTGTGTGTGTTGCATATGAGCTCTAGCACTTCTTATATAGTGAACATAGGTCGGTTTGTGCTGGAAAATTAGGAAACACTCGAGAACCGCCTATGCATGGCGGCATGCAACCGCTAGAGGAGCGTGGGCTCGAGTGGAGGCTATGGGGGTGCGGCCGTACCCAGGGAGCGCCCGCACCCTAGTGGGCTCGCCTCGCGACCGCCTTCGCCTAGTCGGTTCCTAGATGGGCCAAGACCCTATCCATGGTGGTGGTCTACCTAGGTAAGTTGTGTAGGTGGGCATCTCCATGTATTTCCTGGATGGGCCTAGACCCTATCCATGATTTCCACTTGTATTCAAACTTGTGACCTGCAGAACGTGTTTTCTCGAATACAAGTGGAACTAGGTCAATAGTAAAGGCATATGTGTCAAAAGTATGTTTATTTCTCCTATTTTGGATTATAATTGGTGGTTAGAAATGGTCGTTAGTGACCACCAATACTTAGTCGACACTAAGCTCGGGGGTTCGACCATTATGACGGCTTAATCGGGTTCACTCCGACTACGCTCGGGGGCTCAAATTCAAGGATGGAAGACCAAATTTACAAGCATTCAACCACTCAGTGACAGACGGTCATTGATCATTGTCTCAGGGGGTTACTCGGCTGCACCCTTGAGGACATCTACAAGATCCTATAGTCAACTCTGAGTAGTCGGCTTTAGGCTCGGGGGCTACGGGATACATATCCTCAAAGGATGCATTTAAATTTCTTCAAAAAAGAATTGCAGACATGAGGCTCTTACAGCAAGAGGTTCAGGAGCTACACTTAGTGAGTGCACTTTTCTGAAAAGTGCACACCACTCAAAGAATTCAAGAAGCACTACATGGTTTCTCTTAAGCAAGCACTCGGACAATGCTTGTTTCTACTCGGCAAGAATAGAGGAACAAGAAGGCTTCCAAGATCAACCATACAGCGCTTGGGGGCTTATGGGACATAGTCCCCGGGTACCCCGCAAGGAAGGGAGAAGATCTAGTCTGACTAGGATTCCCCACATGTAATCCTTGTAACATTGCTATCATGTAATCCTACTAGGACTCTTACATTGTAACCAACTTGGAGACTTGCCTTCTAGGATATATAAAGGAGGGCAAGGCTCCCTAGATCGGTAAGAGAGGAACAGACCCCATGGTCTAAACCCTAAACGCAGGGCACAATATACTTTTCACCCAAACTGGACGTAGGGATGCTATTCTGACGGACCAAACCAGTATAAATTGTTGTGTCTACGTTCACCATCGAGTTCTGCTTACGCCAAAGCCCACCAACCATTGTCCCGGGTAACCCTGTGATGAATTGTCGGTCGTCAAAAACCGACAAATATATACTACTATAAGGACTCCAAAGACATGTCAGCACAACCAGGCGTCCAGTGCAATGGTGAAGATGGTTCATTCCTTGGTCTGGGTCCCGGGTTCGACTCCTAGGTCTCATGGTTTTTTTTGAATTAGATTTTATTAAACCCCGACAACACACAAGGTACAAGTGACACACAAGCCGTCAGGTCCCACTAGTCGAATGGAGATGGAGAATGGTCCTATAGGTACACGTGACACACAAGCCATTGGGTCCCATAGGTCAGATGGAGATGGAGAAAGTCCCTACAGGTACACATGACACACAAGCCGTCGGGTCCCACAGATCGGATGGAGATGGAAAAAGGTGCCGTCGGGTCCCATAGGTTGGATGGAGATGGAGAAAGGCCCCACAGGTACACGTGACACATAAGCCATTAGGTCCCACAGGTTGGATGGAGAAGGATCCCACAGGTACACGTCGCATATGGAGAAAGGATGGAGCATAGACTTTTATGATGAATTGCAAGTGTCATGGATGAGTAACTCTAGGTCCCACATGTACACGTCGGATGGAGAAAGTACCGTGTGGAGATTTTTGACAAAGCACCGTTCATTACATATCAAATATTGTTCATCACAGATGTGTAATTAGTTCAATGGTGAAGCCCTGTCCGTCACAGAATTAAAGAAGATCGTCACAGATGAGTCATGCGAGTGATCTATGACAAAACCTGGTGCTCTTCTATGACGTTTCTTGGGGCGATATCTGATTTCATCGTAGATAGGGAGGGTTTGAGGATCGTCACCACTGATCTATGACGAAACGGAAATATTCGTCATAAAAAATGATCTTCTATGATAGTTTTGGAATCGTCATTAAGATTTTCCTCATATAAGTGGATATTTCTAGTAGTGATACTATCTTGACAACATGTTCTTGCTTTTATTTCAAAGAAAAGTTCTTTCCTTTTCTTTTTGTTTTTCATTATTATTATTATATTTTTTATGATAATCCAGGGTATCTCCCAGCAGTGCTTTATTTATGGTCACAAGCTCTACCGTGGGAACTTCATCTTGTAGCTATCTATGGTGGTGTAGTTCCCAACTTCACCACCAAGCATTTAGCGTTTTTGTTCAAGCTACAAGGTTAGCACCATAGTGCAGCTATGGGATTTGCAATATTTATAATAAATGAAAGCATACAAGGATTAAGAGGAGGTTGTGGTCCTCGTAGGAGCACTTGGTACTAAGCAAGATGTCCATGGCATAGAAGTTTTTGTTCTCAAAAGATACATCATGTAAGATCAATGTTGAATCTTGACCACTATCGAGAACAACGTTTGGATCGCCAGAGGGACATGGTTTGGGTTCGAGTGAGGGCGATGATGGACGTTCAGTTTCATAAGCAAGCTTAGGTGAAACGAACGTGGATATAAACTTCACCTCCTTGAATGGGTTATGGGTAAGATGCTGCTTCGCCTTTGGACTTTTTGGGTCAAGAGGCGGAAGCATTTTCCTTATTAAGGCTCCCATTGGTAGGTTTTTCTTGAAAAAGTTTTTCAAAAGGGTAGTTGTTGATAAAAGATGCTTGGCAGTCCTCCGAGGGGTATCCCACGAAGGTAGACTGATCGGTGGAGGTGCGCGTGATAGGAACTGGATGGTGACACAAGGTGCAGGGACAACGATTTAGACAGGTTCGGGCTATCTGATCGACGTAATACCCTACATCATGTGTCTTTGGTGTATTGTATTGAGATGTATGTAGATGACCCCTGCCTCTCCTTATATACTCTGGAGGGGTAGGGTTACAAGGAAAGTATCCTATTTTGTACTATACAATATCTTGCGGTGCATGTCGACCAGTGCCGTGCACGCCTTCGCCTTGTGGGCTGGGCCACCCCTGGGGGCGCAGCCCATGTGGCCTGCCATGGGTATCGGGGGTTGTACCCCCCACAGCTAGTCCCCAAGCGCCTTGTATCCATTGTGCAACGCCGTCTTGAGCCTGTCCAAGTAGGTACGAATAAAGCCAAGCAATCAAACTCATGGTCCGACCACCGTGATGAGTTGTCGAGCAGTTGTGAACCGTCGCCAAGCAGTTGTGAACCGTCGCTGAGTAGTGTGAGCCATCGTCGAGCAGTGTGAACCATCGCCGAGTAGTGTATCCCAAGTAAGCTTGCCATAAGGATGTAAGGAGCTCAAGTTCAAAATCTAAAAATTCTGAAAATTCTTCCACTTAGGAGAAGTGTAGCCACTTAGACTTCATCAATAAGGAGGGTAAATCAAGAAATAAGCACTACATTCACCGCTAGGTGAAGTGTAGCCACTTAGTCCCTGAGCCTGCTAGAAAATGAAGAATGAATCTTGTAGCAGGGTCAAAGAAAAGAAGTCTAGAAGCTTGCCGACGTCATCTAACATGCGCGTATCAAGACCCCAGACGTGCTGCCCAAGATCAGCACCCTAATCCGAATAGCATGGAGCAGCTTGATAGCATACCGATGAGACGTAGCAAGATCTGACCACCAAGGAAGCCCTCAGCTTAGCTGGTGATCCTTGCATGAAGAATCCGAACACTAAGGAGTCCCCAGTGTAGCTGGCGATGTCCGAGCATCGAGGAGTCTCCGGCGTAGCCAGCGATATCCGAGCACCGAGGAATCCCCGGCATAGCTAGCGATGTCCGAACACCGAGGAGTCCCCGACGCGTGCTGGCGATGTCCGAGCACCGAGAAGTCCCCGACGTAGCTGGTGATGTCCGATTGCCGAGGAGACCCCAGCATAGCTAGCGATGTCCGAGCACCGAGGAGTCCCCGGCGTAGCTGGCGATGAAGCACGAGCGATGAACACTCCGGTCAACTAGTTGGCAGCAAAGTTAGAATTGAGTAGAAACGTCCAGCAAATAGTCCGATCAATTGGTCGGCGACGAAGTCCATGAACCTAGCGGTCCGACCAGTTGATCGGTGGAGAAGTCCAAACACCAGGTGGTCCGATCAACTGGACGATGATCCTGCAATACAAATATGTAGAATAGGTAGTACATGATGTAAAAATATATGAACTCCGGAGAAAAATCAGCAATGGTGATGAAACATCGTATGCAGCTAGGCGATTAGTTGGTGTGAACACTTGAATATGTATTTATATTTAATATAAACCGCTCGACCAGTTGTGTGTAGCTGAGTCTCCAGCCCTAGCTAGCCCGTTAACCATAACGCAGAGCGCGGAGCCCATGTGCGTGTAGGAAGAATAAAGCATCGCTAAGGAGCCACTGCCGACCACCCATAACGCAGAGGGCAAACACTCATGCACATGTAGGGAGGAGCTGGAGACAGGGCCGTCTCTAGGGACATCCGAGCGTCAACATGACTGTTCGGGGGTTCGAAAAATCGTTTGGAGAGCAAACATGGAGAAAACAGCTCGGAGAAACATTATGGCGATATACGAAGATTGGATAATATTTAGGAAAATATTAAAGCGTGACTTAGCTTTAGACCGAACATCTGGTTGGCGGCATATGACGTTATCTGGTCGGCGACACGGGCAGCTCGCTTGACGGCTGGAATGAAGTTGATCTCGTGTTGGAGTAGGACGGACATAGTCTGAGCTTGGTTGTGTCAATTCGCGTACGAAGACGTGCACCGTGGTTGTTGAAGGATGTCGACGCGATCAGCCGAGTTGCCGCAAAGATTGTTGATCTTGAGGTATGCCATCTAGTTCGCTAGAGATCAGCGTGCATGAGCCCCCCGGTGGGCGCCAACTGTCGACAAAAGATGCTCGGCAGTCCTCCGAGGGGTATCCCATGAAGGTAGATTGATCGGTGGAGATGCGCGTGATAGGAATCGGATGGTGACACAAGGCGCAGAGACAGCGATTTAGACAGGTTTGGGTCGTCTGATCGACGTAATACCCTACATCCTGTGTCTTTGGTGTATTGTATTGAGTTGTATGTAGATGACCCCTGCCTCTCCTTATATACTCTGGAGGGGTAGGGTTACAAGGAAAGTATCCTATTTGGTACTATACAATATCTTATGGTGCACGTCGACCAGTGCCGTGCACGCCTTCGTCTTGTGGGCTGGGCCACCCCTGGGGCGTAGCCCATGTGGCCTACCGTGGGTATCGGGGGTCGTACCCCCCACAGTAGCCTATAAGGAGATCAAAATCAAGGTTGGCATAGATGTGAAAGTCTAAGTGAACCTCGGGTTTGTTAATTTCAATTGGCACGGCCCTAGCAATCCCACTACACTCAAAGATGAGTCCTGAGGGACTTCTAGAAAGTTTGTTGGTCGGGACTAGCGGCATGTTGCCCAAAAGATTTTTCACAAGGAATTTTGACATGATACTAGTCCTGATTGTGGGGTTGTGTAGGGCTTCTATGTTTGTTCCCCTTAATGCACAAGGCATGGTCGTGGAGGGTGAAAGAATCAAAATTGCTTCAGAAGAGTGTTTCACTTCCATCAACCATTCCCTTGATGGTTCTGCTTTAGGGGAACTTTTTCACAAGGACGTGTAAGCTTTTCGTGCCCAAAGTAATTCAAGGTATTGTCATAATCCTCGAATTCGATTGGGAACTCTGAAGGATGAATTACTCTTTTCTTCAGTGTTTGTGGTTCGGGTGAGGATTCATGAGTCGAATCTAAGGATGTTTTGGGTTTAGATTCGACTAATGAGGACTCCTTTACACTCGACATGACTTTTTCTTGGAGGGTTCTAGTTTTCATGATGGAGGAAGTGTGTCTTTCTAGGAGGTTTTCAAGGAATTTCACTTGTTCCGTCATAGATTTGTGTGTGAAACGACCTCCGACAGTCACATCTAGGCATAGGTCAGCATCTATGTCAAGACCCAAACAAAAGAGACACGGCAACACGCCATCAGGTAAAGACAAGTCTGAGCTGGAGTGTATTAAAACTGAGAACCTATCCCAGGCTACACCTATTGACTCCTCGTTCTGCGTAGAGTTGAGGATTGCCTTTGGTAGAGAGACGATATGAGATATAGGGAAGAATGCAAGATAAAACTTGTCTTTAAGTTCATCCCAATCCCCATTCGTACTTCCTACAGCAAGTGTGTACCATTGGTTCATCTTCCGCGTGAGAGAAGGGAAACAATTTCCACCTTATTGTTTCCTGTGTCATGCCTGAGACGCTCAGGCACGAACACATCTCCTCGAACTCTTGCAAGTAATGGCAAGGGTTTTCATTGTCATGCCCTGAGAAGGGTTATGCCCAAACCATGGCACTACGGTGGAGTTCATAGCCTGATGAAAGGTTTATTTTTGAAATAGGCAAAGGCTGAAGGATCTCCCCCTTTGAAGCGGAAAGGTAGGAAGTTGAAGTTGGCTTCATGGTGAAAATATTTTGTGTTTTTTTATAGAAAGAAAAGATATAAGATACGAGGATGAACTAGGTTCAAAGAAAATACAGCAACCGTTCCCCAGTAATGGTGCCATAAAGCTTGTTAGTATTTCTTAACGTTTGCAGAATTAATCCGCAAGTGCACGAGATTACCATTACAGCTTTCACCCAGAAGTATTTAGGGTATCGTATTTTCCACATAGAACGGAGGTATTTTCTCTAGCCAATTCGTCCAAGGACAACACAAGGATAGTAGATAAGGGTAGAGATTGATTCCTATGTCTTAAGGTTCTAAGGACATATAAACTCTACTTATACTTGCTCACTTTAGGCACCAGAGCGCACCTGGTCTGCCAGGCGATACTGGCCATTAGCTCTACGCTGAACCCGAACGTGGGGAATTGAAGGATGGATAGAGCTGTCACCACCTACCGCCTACCTCTCAACAGTGGGGCACGAGGCAAATGAAGATAGCCTCTAGCCTAGACACCACGCCTATGCTATCTACTACTATTCTAGTGTCGATCAGGGTTATCCGTCTTTATCAGGGCCCTCTACTAGAGTATCTGTTACAGAACGAACGACGAACCCACAAGCAAATAAGAGTAAAGTTTAACTAATCAAAAGACTTAGAGCCATAAGAATCACGAACACTTACAAAGATATTCGTTGAGGTACAAAGCTAGTGTTCATCGAGGTACAAGCTTGGAGAGAATACCAACAAGTCCGGCACTTCCCTGAACTCTCGCTCACATCTCTCTCTACTATATTTCTCCAGCTAGCTAGGGCCTAAGCCCTTGGAGTGAAGCTCTTGCTCTTGCTCTTCTTGTGTGTTGTTGAATGAGGGGGAGTGGCTTCCTTTTATTGGTGGAGAGGAGGGAATGATCCCATGGCATATTCCCCTCTCATAAATGTGCAAATCGACCTCAAAACCGCTATCTAGGTACGTTGAACCTGGCCCAAAACACCAGAACCGACGTAGGTAAGGCGATGAGAGAAAACCTACGAAAGATGGTGCAAATGAGCTGGGCCCAAATGAGCCCAGCTTCGGTGGGTTGTCTTCTTTGGGCCTCTGGATGGGTCCTGCAAGGTTTGACGCCATTTGGAGATGGTTTGCTTTGGATTTTGAGCTTTTTCTCTACCTCACTGGGCCCTGATTTTTCTGGTAGTTGGGCCTTCTCCCCTTGGGCTTATGTCGGGTGATGATACGCCTTGTCCTATTGCGTATTTGGGTGTGTTTTCCTTATTATTCTGACATGTTCTCCTATAAATGAACAACCACCAAAACTTGTGGAATTCGTTAGTTATAAGCCCTAATTCTAAGTTTGGTGTTTGTATTAGTTTATTTTATGTGATATTTGGCGGTTGAAAATGGGAGTTAAGGACCGCTAATAGCCACTAACACTCTACAGTCTTATAGTTTTTAGGCCAACAAGGCCACAAATGAAGCCCATTACGAAGATTAGGCTAGTCCTTTGACTCGCGAGTGACCGAGGCCGAGCCCCTACCACCGTCCGCGGCTCCACGTGGTTTGTCTCCCACTTGCCCGAGTGAGCAGAAAGCGTCAGCGCCCTAGGCGACTAGCCAGCCAGGTCACACCACCACCACCGAGGCCTCAGGCTGTCAGGCGGCCACCACCCAACACCGCCGCGGCTACCATGCGGCCAACGCAAGTCACCCGTCGGCCACCATTGGCCACTGCCGAGGCCCCAGACAGCCAGCGCCCAGCGCTCAGGTCCGCCCGTGCCCCTTGCTACGGACGGAGAAGGCCAGGCGGCCAGGGGCAGCCGGCGCCCTGGCGGCCGACTACGCTGATTTCTCGTTTTCAGGTATGTTTCACTTCTAATCCCCTTATTGCAGTGGAAAAGGGCAGTGCTTGAGATGCCTCGCGTATGGCTGGCGAATCAATTGGTAGAATGTATAAGAGTGCGAGAGATGCACTTGTATTGTGGACCAATTCTTGGATCCATTCATGGGGAGAGATGAATTGGAGCGGCTGCTGCATGAGCTGAAGCAAACGGTAGTATTCAAGATGTATTTCGTGCCTGCACTACTTGTTAGCAGAGGTCATACCAACCTTTGGACAGCTTGTGTCATTTAACTCTTCAATTTGATGGATCTAAGTGGTAGTACCTTCTAGTTCTAGGCTTCTAGCTAAGCTATTTATTACTAATGAATAAACACGATGCGATTTCTAGCTGAATTGAACAAGCTATTTATTATGAACGAACAAACACGATGTCTTGTTGTGCACGAGAAAATAAATCTGGAATGCAATTACAGGTGTGAAAATGTGCAATTCTCCCAAACAGGGCCTAGGTATTTATTTTCATCTTATCATGTCTATCGTACAACATTCTTATTGGCATTAACTTCCACACGATCAGCTAAGCCGATTATGTTACCCAGTTTCATGTCTCCTTTTTCCGTTCATCCACCCAAAAGGAAGGTTTACAGATCTTACCCAAATAGTCATCTTATCGAATCGAACATCAGATGGCCACAAGGATGCATTGTACCCTGTACCAATACAGCATGTCTTCCCACCGTCCATGGGGAACCAAGCAAGATCCTCGCCTTATCATACTCGCACGCGAAGTCTGCAATGAACAGGTTTCGTGATTTTTCTCCACCGATCTACAACACAGACGCGGGGGATTTCACCAAGCCGGCTTCATCGCTGCCATGATCGTCGAGATGTGCAGCGCATTTGGTGAAAAGCACCTTGCCAATCACCGAGAACTCTACAGTTGAGATTTCTCCACCTCCTCGTTGCTCATCACCACAGCCTCCGCCTCCTATGCAATAAGATTTAGCTTCTTCGTTCCCTCAAAAAAAGATTCAGCTTCTTCATCAGGTCCATGACGTTCAAGTCCATCGTGTGGTTCCTCGTCTCATCCTGGCCCCGTTGCCTTTCCTGGATTGCCTATCATCTCCGCTCATCGACGCCATGGCGGAGGAATCAGCATAGACCTGTCTCACCCTCACATCCAGGTGTGTGTGGTAAGGAGAACACCAAAACTTGCTGAACACAGTCAGATGTGACTAGTTCAAAGACGATCTAGAATTTACAGGAGAGAATTCCTTATTTGACAATGGAAAAATGAGTTGTTTTTTTTTTTTGCCTTAAAATTTTCTTCGTTCCCTATTTGACACTCACTTTAACTTTCATCCCTAATTTGACACTACCGTCAAATCTGTTAGCTAACGGTGTTAACTGGCTGTTAAAAAGACGTTTTTGCCCCTAGAAAAAAAGCGGCGAAGCAAATTTAAGAGAAAAAAAAACCTACGCCTTTTTTTGCAGTTAGGCGCATGCATCAGAGGCGGGCGTAGTTTTTTTCCCTCTCAAATTTGCTTTGCCGCTTTTTTTTCTAGGGACAAAAACGTCTTTTTAACAGTCAGTTAACACCGTTAGCTAACGGATTGGACGGTAGTGTCAAATTAGGGATGAAAGATGTCAAATAGAGAACGAAGAAAATTTCAGAAACAAAAAAAGAATGACTCATTTTTCCGGTGTGAAATAAAGAATTATCTCAATTTACAGGTTACGAGTCGTCGATGGGTCCTGTGGCAGCAATGGTTGTAGCTGAGATCTAGATCGGGGTGGAAACGCCTACGCGAACGCCTTCCGCAGAATACGGATCTCTAGCGCTCGACTCGACATTCCGTCTAGGTAGATATTAGGAAAGATCTAACAGCTCGATATTCGTCTAGGTAATTTTTTTTTTTTTTGATCAGGCAATTTAGACGCACATAAACCATACACAGTCCACACACACGTACAAATCCATACATACGTAAAAATGAGATTGAGAGACACGTCGCACATATTGGGAAAGAGAAACACCATCAGTTGCATGTGATGTTCATGTGCTCATATTCCTGCGTTCCAAACACTTTACATGTTACAAAAAACACACCTCTTCAAATATTTTAAAAACACCACTAAAAATTCGTTCCTGCATTTTCCATTTCCTCTATTTTATAGTTTCTCCCATCCCTTTCCACTTTTTTCCTTTCCTCCGTTTTATTGTTCCTTCCTTCGTTCCAATCATGCCCAGAGTTTAGACTTTAGACTAACTTACTTGCCAATTATTTGAGCTTCAAATCGGCAGCACAGTACTTCATAATATAATACTACAACAACAACAACAAAGCCTAAATAACCCAAAATATTGACTTTACCCAAACTCACATCCCTTACACTGACAACTGTCAATTAATTAAACAGTCAACTTTTGACTTGTTTTTGTCATTTTTAGAAAGCATTGCCTGTTGAACACAACTATAGCAAAGACAAAAGGTTGATCAGTCGCAACCTGCAGATGCAACTAAAATACACACAGAATTACATGACATTTGACAACCCTACCGGTGTACTCCAATATACCTAAAATGTGCAAAGTAGGAACTTAACGGTGAAAACATCTCAAAATCACTAGTAGCATGTTGAATTCGACTCGCATCTGTTTAACCAAGGTCTCCAAAGGTCACAGATCAGCCCTCCCTGGGTACCTTGGGAAGGGTATGACATCTCTGATGTTCTCCATTCCGGTTGCAAAAAGAATCATCCTTTCAAAACCCAACCCAAAGCCACTGTGCTTTACAGATCCAAAGCGGCGGAGGTCCAAGTACCATTCATAGGGTTCCAAAGGCAAGCCAGCATCAAGTATCCTGTCAAATAAATTTGTCGTATTATCCCTTGCTAGGTAGATGAAAACTAGTAGAATGGTCAAGATACATATGCTGGAAAATGCGGTTTTTAACATAAGCTAGGCACTAAGCAGGCTGTCAGGTTCCACCCAGTGCCATGGCAGTGTTTGTACTTTCTATTGATTGTTAGTAATGCCATGCTAAAAAAAAGGAAATATAGCATTTCAGAAAATAAATGAAACAATCAACCATCCATGAGTAATATAATGGTAAACCACATGAGTAATATAATGGTTTCATCTTCCATCTCTGATTTGCCTCATTTTCAAGCATAAATCAAGCCAAAGACACCTCAACATTGAAACAAAGCCTAGACAAAACACCTAAGTGCAGCACCACCTAGCACCAAGGCCATGAGTAATACAATGGTTTCATCTTCCATCTCTGATTTGCCTCATTTTCAAGCATACATAAGCCAAAGACACCTCAACTTTGAAACAAAGCCTAGACAAAACACCTAGGTGCACCACCACCTAGCACCCAGGCAGAGCTAGGTGCCACCTTTTTTTACAGCAGAGATCAGGTGAGCAATAAAATAATATCATATACAACAGTAGTTTGGAATGCTCGGCATCACATTTAACCTGTGTTCCCTTGCTATCTATGGTACTCAACTCAGACAGAGTAGCAAACATTGCATAAAATCCAAATGCAGATTACTTCGAGAGTATGATGAGTAGCAATACAATGTGTTTCCACAAGTTTAAGTTGAATAGTGTCAAACAAGACAACACAAAAAAAAATGCCTTAACCTTTAAGCTGAGCATAGCACATACCTCTGTTTCAGAACATCTAGCCGTTCCTCCCTTTGGCTTCCACCAATCAATTCGCCGACCTTGAAATAAACATTCCAGCACAAAAATGAACATAAATATAAACAAGGTAAAACCAGCAATTACATAAATGGATATTCCAGTGGCTCAAAAATGCCCAAATCGTTCACTGCCCACTCATGGAGTGCACATGTGCACTGGTACCAGCAACAGGTTTGATATATGAGAAGTTTATCTATACCTTAGGCACAAGAACATCCATTGCAGCCACCGTCTTGTCATCATCATTGAGCCTCATATAAAACGCCTTTATTCCTTTCGGATAGTTATAGACAATCACTGGCTTCTTAAATATATCCTCTGTTAAATACCTTCAACATTTCATGACAAGAATTGGGATTCTAAATAAGGCTCAATCAAGTAAAAAGAACACATTAGGAAAACAAATTCCAATGTGGATACCTTTCATGCTCAGAGGCTAAATCAATTCCCCATTCAACTTTGTTATCAAACTTCTTGTCCGTAACATTTTTCAAGAGCTCCACAGCCTTTGTATACGAAATCCGCACAAAAGGAGTCGAGGAAACAAGCTCCAGGCGTTCAATTGCACTCTTATCATAATTTTTCACCATAAACTCCATATCTTCCCGGCAATGGTCAAGCAGCCACTTGCAAAGGTACTGTACATATTTTTCTGCACAGTTTATGTCATCCTGCAGAACAGTTAAACACAATATCACTGCAAAAACTGTTTGTACTAAATTTCATAGTTGTATATTTTGTACCAGAAGGAGGAAAGTTATTTCAGCTGCAATTGAAGATAAATTCAATTCAGCTTAGTTACCTGCAAGTTTGCGAATGCGATTTCCGGTTCAACCATCCAAAACTCTGACAAATGCCGTGATGTATGTGAGTTCTCTGCCCGGAATGTTGGTCCAAAGGTATAAACGCTACTAAGAGAACATGCATATGTCTCAACTTGAAGCTGTCCAGACACTGTCAAAAAAGCTTGACGCTTGAAGAAGTCATCTTCAAAAGCTATTGAACCATCATGCCTGTGTGGAATCCCAGGCTTTAACTTGGACCTCTCCTCCAGTTTTGAAACAATTTCCTTTGCCCTATTTAGCTCATCAACAGCAGCTGATATCTCTTGTTTGCTGGCTTTTGCAGCTTTAAGCTGTGCGACCGTATCACCTCTTTCCTTGACAAGAAATTTAGCTGCTTCAATTTCAGAATCAGATGGTGCAGGGTTCTCTCTCAATTCCTTCTCAGTTTTTTCAGCCTGACTAAACAGAGTTGTCACTTGGAACATCTCACCAGCACCTTCACAGTCACTTGTAGTTATTATTGGTGTATGTACATAGAGAAATCCATTCTCATCGAAGAACGTGTGTGACGCATAGGCTAACTGGTGCCTAATCCTAGCAACCGCTCCAATCTGCAAAAATAGTTTTTGTGTTAGGAGCAAAAGAAATAAAATTGGTACACCTATGAGGATAGGAACTGCAAGATTTGAAAAGAATGGATCAATACAACATAACACAGATTCAAATGCCAGAACTCACACAGCACGTCAAAGTATTACCGAGAAATGGCAAGAAGAAACAAATACCATGGTGCCAGTACATCCTTACATCCAAGAGCTTCTTTTTTAATAAAGAGAATAAACGAGTGATAAAAGTTTAACATTCCACATGTCTGTAGCATTTAAAGTTCCTCATTCAAAAAATTGCAGGGAGGCAGATGAACCATTTGTGGTAAATACTCGTAAGTGAAAGGAAGGGCTTTATAGATATACAGATATAAATGTATATAACTCTCAGAAGTTGGGGTGTATATATAAGCCGCAAGAGTGAGTATTTTTCCTAGGCAATCGATCCATAGAACTAACAAATCCAAGCACCAATTTTGCTGAGCCATTCTAGAATTGCAAGATCTGGGCATGCACGAGCCACAGTGCATATAAAATAAGGCTAAATAGATCGAGACGGAAGAAGAAAAAAAGGAAAGGGACGCACCGTGTTGGTGCGCGAACGGAGATGAACGACGTCCCTCAGTTTCTCGAGCGTGAGTTTGACCTTGCCCTTGGGCAGCGGGTAGACGGCGGCATCGACCTCGCCGACCTCAAGCACGCGGCTGACCTTGAGCTCGACGTTCTGCTTGGTCCCCTCGGGCGGCTCCTTGATCTCGCCCTCGACGAGCACGGAGGTCCCGGTGGCGGTGAGGCGCGCGAGCGGGTGCACGGCGGCGTCGACGATGACCTGAAGCGTGGCGGCGCAGGAGCCATCGCTGAGCTCCAGGAAGGCGAAGGAGCCCTTCCCCTGCTCCCGGCCCGTCCGGACCCACCCCCCGACCACGACGCGGTCCCCGGCACGCGCGGCGCCTGCGGCAAGGACATCACGGATGCGGGTGCGCGCGGTGGCGGGCTCAAGGTCGTCGCAGAGGGAAGCCGCAGCCATCGCCGCGGCAGCGGCGTCGGCAGCCATGGGGACCGGGAGGGGGTGGGGGTGCTCTGGGCTGCGGCGGCGGGGGCCAGGGGAACTGGAGGGGGTGAGATGGGGTTTCTTAGGGTTTGGCTTGGCTTAAATTGTGGCTGTGTGGGCCTGTGTGGTTTTTTTTTTTTTTTTTTAAAGAAGGGCCTGTGTGGTTTTGGTATCGTGGGCGCAAAGTTTTCGTGAGTCTGTTCTGTCTTCGCAGGAATCTTGAGCGCCAAGGGGGACAGATGCGATGACACTTGTGTGGAATTGGAACTGTCTGCCACGGATGATGGGAATGGAACCATATTCTTGTTTTTTTATTTTAACGAATCGAAATACACATAAATCTCCAACTAAGACATTTAGGCATCTACCTCAAAAAAGACAGTACATAGACGGCTATAACGACAACTAATATCTAAATTGTACATTGAAAAAATAGTTAAATCCTTCTTTAACAATTAATTATTATAGCTAGTGTCGGGTTCATAAACCCAGGTTCCCTCGGGGACCGGCTTCTCAAACAAAGGCTCGGCCCAAACTGATAACGCACAACTCATGGGCTGGCCCGAGTATCGGAGCGACAGGCCGGGGGAGTGATCCATTCTCCGACTGGAAGGTCAGGTCGAGGGGGAACAGCGCCCGCTTTCCGACTCTGGCCCACCTCTTCAACCGGAGCGCTCGCTTCGGTCACCAGCCCACCTCCGGACGGCCTCTTCTGACCGGAAGGCCTGGCCATAAGCACAGCTTCCGACTCCGACCCCGCACTCTCCGACCGGGGATACGCCCAGCCCCTACTCACCGCTCCTCTCCAACTGGCACGATCAGAGCCGACTGGGACCAATCGACCAGGGACGTCGCCTCGGAAAGGACCAGGGAACAAACGGAGAAAGCAGGGCAAGGCGCACAAGTCAAACCACGATACCAGAGATCATACCCTGTACACCTGCATGAACAATACTTTGCAACCGCCCTTGTAAGAAAAATGGACCCTTTACCCATTTACTTTGGATTTTGGTGTTTGATGACCAACACAACCAAATTGGACTAATAAACTTGCAAGTAATTGTTTTGTAATTCAATATGATGCAAGACGTGACTTGGACGAAGGCAACGTGATGATCCGATGATCAACACTATAAGCAAGACCCTAGAAGCACAAGAGAAGACCCAAGATATCAAGCAAAGTCCAAGCATGAAGATAGGAACCAAGCCGTACGCAAGATCGCGAAGAAACGAGCTCACAGAAGTGACCGGACGCTGGACCGGACGCTAGAAGAAAGTGACCGGACGCTGGCGGCAGATCGACCGGACGCAGGACAGCAGAGTCCGGTCAAGTACAGAGAGGTTCCAGAGCGGCGAAACTACGACCGGACGCGTCCGGTGGCAAGTGACTGGACGCTGGCAGCGTCCGATCAGTTGTTCGCGGCTCCAACGATCGGGACGACCGGACGCGTCTGATCAAGACAACTCCAGCGTCCGGTCAGTAGCAGAAAAGCGGGATTTCGTCCCCAACGGCTACTTTCTCAGTGGGGCTTATAAATACAACCCCCAACCGGCCATTTGGCATGAGTGGAGCTGAGGAAACATACCAAGGGTGTTGATACACTATTTTAGTGATCTTCACTTGCATAGTGCTTAGTGATTCATCAGGTGATTAGCATAGGTGCTTTGCGAAGTGCTTAGGTTGATTAGACCACCGCTCATGCGCTTGCTCTAGGTTTAGGCCTAGTGTTTAGTGAGGTTTGCATACATCTTACCACTCGGTGCTTGCGTGCACCATTGTTGTACATCAGAGGGGCTTATAATCTTGCGAGATCACACCAACCGCGTTTGTGGTGTGGCCGCCACCGTGTACCGGAGGGAACAAGGCCCGCGGCGTTTCGGTTGAAAACTTAATAGTGAAGATGGCGAGGAGCATCCGGGAGAGGCTTGCCAGAAGGCACGTCGGAGACCCACTTGCGTGTGGGAAAGGCCCGAGGCTATCCACGGAGTTACCCGACCGGGAGCTTGGCCCTTACGAGGGGCTCCAACGAGGACTAGGGGGAAGCTTGTGCGCTTCTCGATACCTCGGTAAAAATACCGGAGTCATCGACGGGAGTTTGCATATCTCTACCTTGCTCCTTAGCTTCCGCATTTATATTGATTACATTACTCCTTTTGCGGTAGAGATAGCAACACATTAGCAAAACCATAGTTGCACATTTAGATAGTTTATCTTTTGCATAGGTTTTGCTAAGAGTAGAAAAAGAGGCCATAGTTTAGAGTTAGAATTTTAAGTCGCCTAATTCACCCCCCCTCTTAGGCGTCACGGTCCCTTCAGCCCTGACACAAACAGTGTTGTAGGCGCCTATATTTCTCCTACAGTATTGTGGGCGCCATTAAACTCCCATACGGTAAGGCTCCCCCACATGCCTCTGGGCATCGATAGTGTTGTGGGCACCGGGATTTACCGTACCGAGTGCACATGGTGAAACTCCTCACATGCCTCTAGGCATCAACAGTATATGCAGATACCGACATTTGCCATACCCAAACAAGACGATGGAACCTCCCATGTGCATCTGACATCCAACAGTGTTGTAGGCGCCTACCATCATCCTGTACCTGTTGGCGTGGGCAACAAGGCTTAGAAGCATTCGTATTCTCTCCCTCTCACTTGTAAGGCCATCCCCTTCATCTATAAAAGGGGATGCGCTCTCTCCCAGTTAGACAGGTTGATTCAAGTTCAATCCCTTTAGATTCATTAGATCGACCAAGTTCACCAGTCCACAACCGTAGAACCGCTAGGTTCAAACCTCAAGCGCATGCTTGAACACATAGCTCATAGCGGAGCTCCTGTCGCTCTCGGCCCTTCTGACCGGAGCTGACCGGACCTCTTGTACACCCCCATCTTTCTCCTTCTCGTTTGTAACCCCACTACAGACTTCGAGCACCTGGGCTCAGGAATAAAGTCACCGACCGACTCAAACTGGACGTAGGACGCGTTGCCTGAACCAATATAAACCCTGTGTCATTGAGTGCTAGGCCACCTCCGATCACAGCGTATGGCAAAACTATAAATATTTACTAGTTGGTCACTTTCTGCACCAACAGTTGACGCCGTCCGTGGGGAGGACGTTGTACGTTCAACACTTTTTGGTCATCGAATGGCCCACTTTTCTCGCCACCCCCGCTGTGGCGGGCTCGAGCAATACGATTCGCTTCGGCTCGCTGAAGTTTCCCGCACTCTCACCTATTGGGATGTGGGTTCCACTCATCTGTGAGCCATCCCAGGCCTTCCTCTTTGGAAGCCTAGACTTCATCGTCGACCGGCTCGGTGTACTACACCTCCGCAAGAAGGCTCACGTTCCGGCACCCGTCGGAGGGGCGCTCTCCATCGACTCCGGGATGCACGACTTCGACGACGCGGCATCTGTGCTTCATTCTGAGCAAACTCTGCTCAAACCCCACTGTGAGTAATGTACATGCTATTATTTACTTACTATTCTCTATCTTCCGCCGATTACATGGAGGAACCCTATTGTCCCCGACGCGACCGCTATACGACCAGTTCCCCTACGGCCTCGCGTCTTCTATGGATGCATACGCCTGGGGGCTCCGTAGGATGCCAGCGCCACCCCCTCTCGCATCCGAATTTGTGGGAATGGCGAGCTATGCTCCCACCTGTTTCCTCAACCTCATGGATGATGACGGCGAGAGTGACGGCTCCAGCATCGGTGACATGGCGCCTAGCCATCGTCTGTCCCGGGAGTGCGCTATGGCGGACGCTCCGGGACACCCACCGGTGAAAGCAGAGTCCTCACAGACTCACACCTCACCGAACTCTCGTGCGGAGACCCCTAAGCTCACATGGGAGCACAGCGAGGCACTACGACAACAGTGGCTGCATCAGCCACCGACTGCGCCAGCGCACTCGGCGCACCACACTGCGCCCCCGTGAATAGATCGGTGAGCGGCGCCCGGGGTCGCGCCCGTCGGGTCCAGCACAAGACCATGGACAGGGGGAACGACCTCCCATAGTTCGCTCGGGCCAATCAGAACATCGCCGCCGCGCCAATGCTTCTGCGCGGCCTGTCCGAGCCAAATGACCCTCGTGAACAAGCGATCCACCGGAACCTCTAGGCACTAGTGGAGACTGCCGCCATTCAACAAGCGGAGAGCTCCGTATCGTGACGTCGACTCGCGGCCTCGCTCCCCACCAGGCGAATGGGGACGCAGCAGATGGGTCGCCCCACCCGATCACCGCGACGATCGCCGAGCGTGGCACAGGAGGCCGCATTGGCACCTCGTCTTGACTTAACGACCGCACCGTACCGACCGCCTGTCTATGCATGGCTCAGGCCGAACCGAGACACACACAGCAGCGACCGGAGTCCCATCCCTGATGGCCCGGGACCGCGGACCTTTGTCCAAAACCTCCAGCAAGAACTACTCCCGCCATGCCTCAACGAAGATCGAGGCAAAGGCAAGGCCAAGCGCCAGGACCAGGACGAGGGCCCCTCCACGTAGAGGGGGAAAAAGAACAGAAAGGATCGCCGCCGACCAACCAACTCCGCGCTGGTCGCCACGGCTAATCACTCGGGCACACAGCCCCAACAGGACCCTTCGGGCCACTTCCACGAGCTCATGGAGAGCCCATGCACCAACCATGACTACCCCGTCAAACACCTCTATAGGGACTGCCAGCTCCTCAAACGCCTTCTGTGGCGGCTGGCAGACCAAAGGAAGAAAAAGGCGAAGAAGCAGCGACCGAGAAAGGGGGCGTAACAGGCAAGGATCCGGACGACTGAAGGTTGAAGTGATCCGACCGAACGCCTACCGACTGAAGGACAACAACGACAACATTCTCTCCGAACGCTTGGAACAGCTATGTTGTTTTTCTTCCCCTAAGTTTCAGTCTTACCATTGTTTACTTAGCATATGCTCCTATAAAAGCACCCCGACCCGAATACTTTTTGGCCCGGGGCGCTCGGGGGCACTACTACCTCTCTATTTTGTTTACTATCATATGGTGAAATTTCTTCCTACCCGACCAAAAGGGTAGTTTGTTCCTTTAATTTGCCTTACGTAGCTTTGCTTTAAAACATTCCGGCCGATCGCACCCCGCCTTTCCCTACGGTTACGAGCAGCTAAGCCCCACGGGCCAGGCCCTAGGCTCCCAAGGTTGCATCCTATGGGACAAACGGGCAGGTATGAGAAAGAAAGAATAAGAAACAAAATTATGCTAAGCGAAAAACTAAGGAACAAAAGGGAACAAGCTTCCCCGAACGGAGTGACTCCATCACAGAAAACAAAACTAACTATAGTCGTTAAGCACATAGGAACGTTTACATGGGGGCTCCCCCACGAACTTAAATTTTTTACGTTCACTAAACTACTTCTATTTTACAAGCTATTGGACCGGCTCGGCGCCATCTGCTGTCGGTGCAACCGACGAAGGCGCGGGTTGCTCACTCCCCGGTGGCACGACATCCGGCTCGATCGAAGCCAGGGCGACATTCACCTCCGACCTAGGCTCTGTGCCATCCACAAACTGGGTAGCATCCTCCCCACGCATGCTTCTAGCCATATCTTCACGACGGATGTCCATCACCCACTAAGCAGAGACTTGCTCCGCCACCGACCTTGCGTGCGGCAGCAAGCTCTCCCCGACCGATTGGATGTCCTCCATGCTCAAGCCCTCAGCATACCCACTGCAGATAGTAGCGAAGTCTAGGTTTGGGTGGTCGTCGCCACTGAAGTCAGCACCCCCGACGCTCCGTAGAACAGTCTGCTCCTGATAAGGTCCCGAACCACATCCGGGACCTCCGCCAGCTGGACGGTGGGCGTGCTAGTGCTTGGCGCTGACCCAAAGACTTCTGAGACGACGAGCTAGGCAATGTTGTAGATCTGGTCAAGATCCCCCTTGAGAGCACATCGCTCTTCACGGGACTTGGCCAGCTCCTCTGCATTCTAGCTGAAGGTCGCCTTGATCGTCTCCAGGTCCCGCTCCAGCGTCTTCACCCTTCCACTCGTCCCCTCCTTCCTCAGCTGGTCAGAATCTCCGATCACCTTCGATTAGAGGGACCATCCCTCCCACGTTGCGAGACCAGGACGCTACCCCGCTTGTTGTCGACCCCATCGTCCGCAAGAAGCGCCTCACCAAGGTGCTGATGGACAGAGGCAGCGGCCTCAACATCCTCTACGTTGACACCCTCGACGCCATGTGCATCCCCCGATCAGAGCTCCGCCTGGCGGGCTCTCCCTTCCACAGGGTAATCCCAGGAGCGCAGGCATATCCGCTCGGGCAGATCGACCTGCCTATCACGTTCGACAACCAGACCAACTTCCGCTCAGAGGTCCTCACCTTTGAGGTGGTGGACTTTCCAGGGTCCTACCATGCCATCTTTGGGTGGCCATGCTACGCAAAATTCATGGCAATCCCCAACTACACCTACCTCAAGCTGAAGATGCCAGGACCGAACGACGTCATCACCGTGAGCAGCGCCTTTTCACACGCCTTCACGTGTGACCGCGAGCACTACAAGCTCGCCACTGCGGTCGTCAACTCATCCGAGCTCCCGTGGCTTAGGGAATCAACGGCCCCAGCAGTCCCAGACTACAACAAGCCAATCTCCTCGGCGGCCTTCCATCCACTCGAGGAAACCAAGGCAGTGGGAATTGACCCCACCGACCCAACCAAGATGGTTCGGATCGGGACCCAACTCCTAGCCAAATAGGAATGCGAGCTCGTCGACTTCCTACACGACAATCACGATGTCTTCACATGGCAGCCTTCTGACATGCCGGGCATACCACGAGAGGTCACCGAGCACGCACTGCGCCTCATCCCGGGCTCGAAGCCTACCAAGCAGCGCCTGCGTCGCTTCGACGATGAGAGGTGCAGGGCCATAGGTGAAGAGATCGCCAGACTCTTGGCAGCCGAATTCATCAGAGAGGTATTCCACTCTGACTGGCTTGCCAATCCCGTTCTTGTTAAAAAGAAGACCAGGAAGTGGAGAATGTGCGTTGACTATACTGGCCTCAACAAAGCATGTCCGAAGGATCACTTTCCTTTGCCACGCATAGACCAGATAGTCCACTCCACCTCGGGTTACGAGATCCTCTCCTTTCTAGATGCCTACTCAGGCTATCACCAGATCGCAATGAAAGAGTCTGATCAGCT
The DNA here is from genome assembly GCA_904845875.1 of Miscanthus lutarioriparius. NCBI lineage: Eukaryota > Viridiplantae > Streptophyta > Magnoliopsida > Poales > Poaceae > Miscanthus > Miscanthus lutarioriparius. Next base: position 73,318,560 of record CAJGYO010000005.1, on the reverse strand, counting down.
CGCAACCTCGTTCATCACCCTGTATGGTTCGTACTGCTACGTGACCATACCATTCGGCTTGAAGAACGCTGGCGCCACCTACCAAAGGTGCATGCAGCAATGCTTCACCGACCAAATCGACCCACTCAATCAGCCTAACCAAACCGAGCGGCCAAGACCAATGATCGTCGTCTATGTTGATGACATAGTGGTCAAAATAGCTCAAGCCTGTGACCTGATCACAAACTTGGCCGCAACGTTCATGAACCTCCAAAGGTTCAACATCAGGCTGAATCCCGAAAAATGTGTTTTCGGGGTTCCAAAGGGGAAGCTGCTAGGTTACATTATGTCCGAGCACGGCATCGAGGCCATCTCCGAAAAAATCACGGCCATCTCTAACATGGGTCCCATACACAATGTCAAGGGCGTACAAAGGCTCGCTGGCTATCTAGCTGCCCTAAGTCGATTCATCTCCCGGCTCGGCGAACGGGGGATGCCACTTTACAAGCTCCTCAAAAGGACGGACACTTTCGTCTGGACCAAGGAAGCCTAGCATGCCCTAGAGAGCCTCAAAGCATCCCTGACGTCAGCCCCGATCCACATCGCTCCTGAACAAGGAGAACCCCTTCTCCTCTACATTGCGGCCAGCAACCATGTGGTAAGCGCCGCGCTGGTCATCGAAAGGGAGGAGCCGGGACACCAACTTAAGGTCCAGCAGCCCGTGTACTTCGTCGGCAAAGTACTCACCGACCCCAAGGTCTGGTACCCCCAGGTGCAGAAACTCCTATACATCATGCTTATGGTGACCCGAAAGCTCCTGCACTACTTCACCGACCACGAAGTCGTGGTCGTCACTTCATACCCACTCGGGGACATTATCCGCAACCGTGACGTCGTGGGACAGATCTCTAAGTGGGCACTCGAGCTCATGGGCCACGACATGAGGTACATCCCCCGTACCACTATTAAGTCTCAGGCTCTCGTGGATTTTGTCGTTGAATGGACAGAGGTACAACTACCGACCCCGGACGTCACCCATGAGTACTGGACAATGTACTTTGATAGGCCCGTGATGGCGCCCGGCTCGGGGGCTAGGGTGGTTCTGATCTCCCTAGACGGGAGTAGGCTCTGCTATGCCATCCGCCTCCACTTTCCAGCCTCAAACAACGCTGTGGAGTACGAGACCCTCATCAATGGACTATGCATCGCCGTCGAGCTCGGTGCTATGCAACTATGTTCATGGTGACTCAGAGCTCGTCGTTGATCAGGTCATGAAAGAGTCCTCCTGCAAGAGCCCCCTCATGGCAGCATACTGCCAAGAGGTGCGCAAGCTCGAGGACAAATTCTAAGGGATCGAGCTACATCACGTCCCTCGAAGGGACAACGATGTCGCCAATTTTCTTACAAAATTGGCTGCCAGGAGGGATCCATCCCCAAGCGGTGTCTTCATCAATGACGTCCACGAGCCATCCACCCGCATCCTGGAGGTTCAATCCTAACACACCCCGACGCCCAGCCAGCTCTTGGGGGCTCCGACCCCGACGCCAAGCCAACACCCGGGGGCTTCGACCCCAACGCCAAGCCAGCGCTCGGGGGCTCCAATCCCAGTACCTCCGTGACGACGTCACCCGCAAACGTCACCGTATTGGCACTCGATCGAATCGACTGGTGAGCACCGCTACTTGCCTACCTCCTCGAGGAGGTTCTCCTGCCTGAAAGGATTGAAGCCTGATGGATCGCTCAACGCGCCAATACCTTCGTCGTGCTCGGTGACGAGCTCTACAAACGGAGTCCGTCAGGAGTGCTCATGAAGTGCGTCTCCACCAACCAAGGGAAGCAGCTCCTCCTCGAGGTCCATGCTGGGATTTGCGGACATCATGTGGCCCCAAGGTCGCTGGTCAAAAAAGCCTTTCGCCAAGGTTTTTACTGGCCCACCACGCTACGAGATGCAGAGGAGGTCGTCCGCAGGTGTGAAGGATGTCAGTTCTACACCCGGCAAACCCATTTGCCGGCACAGGAGCTACGAACCATCCCCATCACCTGGCCATTCGCGGTCTGGGGCCTCGACATGGTGGGGCCCCTCAAAAAGGGCCCAGGCGGCTTTACTCACCTACTCGTAGCAATCGACAAGTTCACCAAGTGGATAGAGGCCAAGCCCATTACCAACATCCGCTCGGAAGAGGCGGTCAAATTCTTTCTTGACATCATCTACCGGTTCGGCGTTCCTAACTGTATCATCACTGACCACGGGACTAACTTCATCGAAAAGAAGTTCCTAGACTTCAGTGACGGATATGGCATCAGGATCGACTGGGCCTCGGTCGGACATCCATGAACTAACGGTCAGGTCGAGCGTGCCAATGGCATGGTCCTCCAAGGACTTAAATCACACATCTTCGACCGACTCAACAAGTACGCTGGGCGATGGGTTGCAGAGGTCCCAGTGATCCTCTAGAGCTTGAGAACGACCCCAAACTGATTCACAGGGTTCACACCTTTCTTCCTGGCCTATGGAGCTGAGGTAGTGCTGCCCTTCGACCTCGACCATGGCACCCCAAGAGTGAAGGCTTTCGACCATGACCGAGCCATGGAGGCTCAACAAGATGCAGTTGACCTGCTCAAAGAGGCCCGTGAGACAACCGTCATCCACTCCACTCGCTACCAACAAACCCTCCGTAGGTACCATGAAAGGAAGATCAGGGGGAGGATACTCAAAGTCGACGATCTCATGCTCCGGAGGACCCAATCAACGAAGGAAAAACACAAACTCTCTCCACCGTGGGAAGGACCCTATATGGTGACAGAAGTGATCTGACTGGGCACCTACCGACTAGAGGACAATAACGGCAACGTTCTCACCAACACTTGGAACATTGAACAGCTACGTCACTTTTCCCCTAAATTTGATCTAACCGCTTTTTTAGTCAACACTTGCCCCTATAAAGCACCCCAGCCCAAACACTTTCAGCCCGGGTCGCTCGAGGGCTCCATAAGGGTACAATACTGAATACTACCTCTCATTTTCACTGTCTTTTTTACTATCACATGGTAAGCAACTTCGTCCTCGAATGGAAGCGCATTCCTTTTCCTTTGATTACCCTACGTAACTTTTGTTCTTACCCCTAACCGAACGCACCCCGCCACGACCTACGGTTACAAGCAGCCGAGCCCCGCGAGCCATGCCCAGGCTCTTAAAAAAGCTACAGCCTACGAAACTAACGGGCATGTACGAAAAAGAGGGGACAAAAAAGCAAAAGATATGCTAGGATAAAAACAAGGAATAGATACTGATTCTATCAAAAAATAGTACTGATGTATTCATTGATACAAAAAAACTGTTCACATGGGGACTCACCCACAAACTCAACTATTACATTTTCTACTACTCCAAATACTATTACAGTCGCTTGACGACATCGCCTAAACGCCGCCGGACATAAACACCGTCGCTGGGACCCTGCCCGGTCCCGCTCCCTCGACTTCAGCTAGCGCAATGGGTACCTCAAGGGACCTGCCTAGTTCCGCTCCCTCGACTTCGACGAGCGCAACGGATACCTCAAGGGACCTGCCCGGTTCCGCTCCCTCGACTTCGGTGAGCGCAACGGGTACCTCAAGGGCGTCACACCCATGGATGCTCAGTAGAAGAACATGGAGCTCCTAACCTTCTCATGCAGTCGAGGCAGCTCCTGAGCGGGGACGCGGCCACCGAGGTATGGCCGCCATAGCTGGAAGAGATCTCATCAAATTTTATGAACTGGCCAACCTGGGCGGCTGCAGGCGCGGAACCTGCCACTGGCATGATCCCAAGCAACTTCCCCTCTGACAAAGCTCGCCCAGTGAAGACCCACCACAGAGAGTCCACACACGGCTCTATCCCGAAGAAGGCCTCGCAGATAAAACCAGCACACCACCCCCTCAGCAGAAGCCACCCCTTCTCAGACAAAGATGGCCAACACTGTCCCGGGCAGCCTCTAGCTCGACATCACGCTCCGGATTCATGAAAGGATCTGTAAGTCCTCCCCCTCGCTCACCCTCTCTCTCATTTAGGAACCGCTGCGGCGTACAGGCACTCTCGATGAGAAGGAAGAAGGAGAAGAGACAACAGTTAGAGAAAAGTCAAAGGACTATGATGGAGAGCCCTCTCCCTCCCCCTATTTAAAGGAAGAAATGCAATAGCAGAAGAGGGGCAAAAAATCAGAGTGAAAAACTCTCTCCTTTCCCATTCAATACGGATGGGAAACGATGGGACACACCCTAACCGATGGGATGCACGCTGACCGACAGAATGACGCCTGGTCAAACAGAACGCCGCCTGGTGAGGCGAGACATGGTCTGGGTATGGCCCACCACTATCCCACGACCAGGCGTGAAAACTGAAGCGTCACCACACGCAGGCAGCTCTCTGCATCCCCAGGCGGGACTTGGAAAACCCCAAAACGGGATCTCCACCGGTAGAGACCATCAGGCTTCCTAAGTCGATCAAACGGCTCAGGAAACACACCGAGAGACAGGTATGGAGAAAAGGGATGCCCCATATAGGCCATGCCGACTCCGTCATGAACGACGAGCACGGGTCCCGGTCGGACATTTCCGACTAGAGCTCTCCAAACCCCGTCACTCGAGTCATCAAGGTAAAAACTACCAACCCCCTCTATTTCTTGATAAACATTTCATACATCCATATGCGCATTCATTCCATACGCCCGTGCCTACCGGACAATTTGGGCCCTGAACCACCTAGGGGCTCGGGAACTAAGCATCGCACGTGCAGCGAAATGCATCACAATGCTCCGTGTTGCGTCACGAAGTGGCGGTTGCCTCATTCGACATCAGCAAACAACATAGCTAGGGGAGAAAAACATAGATGAGCCACGTGCGGCCCTCGCCCAGTCTGGGAGACAGGGTCATCTCAACCTTCTCGTTTGATCCTGAACCTCTCGCGAAACCCACAGAATCTCCATCGAGGGGAGGCCGTTAGGCCACCCGGGTCGGTCTTCGGAACGACCCAGGCATCTGCCAGGTTGCAGGTAAAGGAGTAGTGGAATGTCACAAGAGGGCTATGCCGACCCTGTCATAAATGACGGACCCGGATTCCGCTCGATCATACCCATTAGCGAACTCACCGAGCGCGTCACTCGAGCCCGAGCGATCGGGACAAGCAACAAAACTCAGCCCCTCCGGTTGTGAGGAACCGAGGATGGGGTAACGCACACAACTCACACCGACCCCTACTAAGGCCCAACAGGGCTCGGGGGCTCAAGACACATAACGCCTGGGTCTGCGACCCCGAACTCGCCCCATCCGGCTACGCTCCAACTACGCTCCGAACACCTAAGTCTGCGACCCCGATCTCGCCCCATCCGGCTACGCTCCGACTGCGCTCTGAACACTTGGGTCTACAACCCCGATCTCGCCCCATCTGGCTATGCTCCAACTATGCTCCGAACACCTAGGTCTGTGACCCCGATCTCACCCCATCTGGCTACGCTTCGATTGTACACCAAACGCCTGGGTCCACGACCCCGAACTCGCACCACCAGGATCCACGACTCTGACTTGCCCGATCCCATGGCGCGCACCGATGCCAGGATCAGTGAGCTCCATCTCATCTGATCCCTTGACTAACTGCCTCGCTCGATCTCGCGGCGCGCACCGACGCCAAGATCAGTGAGCCCCGTCTCGTTTGATTCCTTGACTAACTGCCTCGCCCGATCCCACGGCGTGCACCGACGCCAGGATCAGTGAGCCCTGTCTCGTTCGATCCCTTGACTAACTGCCTCGCCCGATCCCACGGCGCGCACCGATGCCAGGATCAGCGAGCTCCGTCTCAAACTGATCCCTTGACTAAAACAAAACTAACCGCCTCAGCTGCACAACGATGCCTTGGTTCACAATTCCGTCTCAAACCAAAAAACACGCACACACGCCCACTAACAAAACACCCTCCAGGCGGTTCCGCCCGAACCGCCCGGGGGCTCGGGGGCTACACCCGCGGGTGCGCTCGCGCGCACCCGCCAACAAAACAAAAACCTCCCCCACTGGCAGCACGAAAAATCCCCCACACGGTTCTGTCCAAACCGCCTGGAGGCGTGGGGGCTACACCCGCGGGTGCGCTCGCGCGCACCCGCCGTCAAGAAAAAAATCCCCTGGATGATTCTGTCCGAATCACCCGGGGGCTCGGGGGCTCCTGTCGGGTTCATAAACCCGGGGTCCCTCGGGGACCGGCTTCCCAAATAAAGGCTCGGCCCAAACTGATAATGCACAACTCATGGGCCGGCCCGAGTATCGGAGTGACAGGCTAGGGGAGTGATCTATTGTCCGACTAGAAGGTCAGGCCGAGGGGGAACAGCGCCCGCTTTTCGACTCTGGCCCACCTCTTCGACCGGAGCGCTCGCTTTGGTCACCAACCCGCCTCTAGACGGCCTCTTCCGACTGGAAGGCCTGGCCAAAAGCACCGCTTCCGACTCCGACCCCGCACTCTTCGACTGGCGATACGCCCAGCCCCTGCTCACCGCTCCTCTCTAACTGGCACGATCAGAGCTGATTGGGACCAACCGACCGGGGACGCCCGCTCGGAAATGACCAGGGAACAAATGGAGAAAGCAGGGCAAGGCGCACAAGTCAAACCATGATACCAAGGACCATACCCCGTACACCTGCAAGAACAATACTCTACAACCGCCCTGACACAAACAGTGTTGTAGGCGCCTACATTTCTCCTACAGTATTGTGGGCCCTATTAAACTCCCATATGGTAAGGCTCCTCCACATGCCTCTGGGCATCGATAGTGTTGTGGGCGCTGGGATTTACCGTACCGAGTGCACATGTTGAAACTCCTCACGTGCCTCTAGGCATCAACAGTATATGCAGGTACCGACATCTGCCATACCCAAATAAGACGATGGAACCTCCCATGTGCATCTGACATCCAACAGTGTTATGGGCGCCTACCATCATCCTGTACCCGTCGGCGTGGGCAACAAGGCTTAGAAGCATTTGTACTCTCTCCTTCTCACTTGTAAGGCCATCCCCTTCATCTATAAAAGGGGATGCGCTCTCTCCCAGTTAGATAGGTTGATTCAAGTTCAGTCTCTTTAGATTCATTAGATCGACCAAGTTCACCAGTCCACAACCGTAGAACCGCCAGGTTCGAACCTCAAGCGCAAGCTTGAACACATAGCTCGTAGCGGAGCTCCTATCGCTCTCGGCCCTTCCGACCAGAGGTGACCAGACCTCTTGTACACCCTATCTTTCTCCTTCTCATTTGTAACCCCACTACAGACTTCGAGCATCTGGGCTCAGGAATAAAGTCACCGATCGACTCAAACTGGACGTAGGGCACGTTGCCTGAACCGGTATAAACCCTGTGTCATTGAGTGCTAGGCCACCTCCGATCACAACGTACGATAAAACTACAAATATTTACTAGTTGATTACTTTCTACACTGACGGCTAGAGATAGTGGTAGCTATAGTTAGAGATTTAGAACATTGTGCATCACGCACATGTCTATAAAAAAATCGTATAAAATTAAAGAATATAATGTTAGATTTAGACCTTATATTAAATTTATAGATTAACAAAAATTATCAAGCCATAAATTTATTATAACATTCTAATCTATCAAATTATGGTATGATGACATAAAAATCCAAGATAAATACCTTTTATTATAATCATGAACAATTTTTAATTTATTTTTCTTTCTTAATATAATGTTAACCATTGAGACAACAAAACATAAATTATGTCTCTCTTCTACGTAGTCTTCCACATTCAGTGCGGTCCAAATGATCATTGCTTTGAATAGCTGTCTTGAATAAAATAAAAAAAACTATATATAAACCCCAAGTTATAAACATATAAATTACAGATAGTATTTGTTGCTTCGGCCAAATTAGTTCTTCTCCTACTAGCCTAATGAACGACAACTCGCATCTGAAATAACCACCTGGCTGCAGAGATTGAACTAAATCACTTCCGAATAATTAATATGTGCAAACCATGCGTCATAGGCTTAAATCATAGACATAGCATACACGTCGTCCTACATTGCCTAAGGAAAATAACAACGGTCATTGTGCTCCGAGCGCCTTAGAGAAAGACCTAGTTTGATTTTTTTTAATTGAGTGACAACTAGCGGACTAAACTATGGACTTAAGTGTTGTTTAAGTTAGGTGATGTCCACACCAAGTGTTGAGCAAGATGGCTAAATGGAGGAGATGGCATTGACCACAAGATGGTAAGTACTCAACATTGGAGAAAAGAGAGAGGAAAGAAAATAGTAGCAAGCCCGAAGGCAAAGGACGTCTACATCATCTTGCCAATATGACAACAACACAGTATTAGCGCGTGCTATGCTAGTGTCTTTCTTGCAAGAAACCCCCTAAACAGCTAGCTTCTCAACGCCAAGTCTAAAAGGTGTAGCTGTTGAAAGACTCAATTTGATTTTGGTAATTGAGTAACAATTTTAGGTGGACTAATGAGTTTTATGTGAGATGAAAAGGTACTTAGTCCACCATGCACTAGTGTGAGCAACACATAGAAGCCAAGGAGGAGAGGTGGCTTGGGCATATGATGATAGTGCTCAACTAGTGAAGATGAATGCACTACAAGAAATGTGTGGCTTTTTGACGTATTTAGTATGACATTAGGTCATAATGTTATTATATCATCCGGTTTATGACATTATGTTTTAGGCACTTTGACTTAGTGATAATAAAAAGTCGTATGTCACAAAAAACGTCATACAGATAGTCCAATTCCATCCGGTGACGATATTTGCTATGTCACAGAGCTATTTTATGTGTCACAATGGTTAATTTACAAATGCCATCAATATATGATAGAGTTTGTGTTTCACAAAAAAAATTATTGGTTTTTTAAACATTGTTGTCCATGTTGGCATATTCCACAGCCACATGTCGGTGGGTCCATATACTTTTTTATTGTCATTGCTTTCCCAACATATTTCAGCCCATGTCTATATTTCACAGCTCACGTTATTAAATTTGGTGCTTTATTTTATATATGCCTAATCACTACAGCAAAAAAAATAAGCATCCCAAAATTAGCATCGGAGAGGGTTGCTAAAGATACCAAAACACACGATGGATGGTTGGTCATTTTTTTGATCATGTGTGTAATTGTTTGTTTCTAAACTCAATTTATAGGTTTGTGATGTGAAGAGGATTTGTAGAAGAGAAAGTGAGGAGACAAAAATTGGGCGGAGGCGCGGAGCAGGCGCTTGGGCCGGCCCAACGCGGGTAGAACTGGGGAGCAATCGTGGTTGGAAAATTTGAACCGTAGACCAATATGTTCACAAGTTAATTGCTCTACCATTGAGCTAACTAGCTGCTTGTGTTATTAAGTGTACTTTTTTTATATCACGATCAGTAACGCAACAATCAATGACCGAGCAGAACAGAAAAACAGAAAACGCAAACAAACGGAACGGAAAAAAAAATCGGAAACACGAAATCCAAAAACCCAAAGCAATCGGGAACCCAAAACAAAACATACAGCCTAATAACAAAAGAAAAAAGAAAGAACGTGGGCTGGCAGCAATTTTTTTTTCTTTTCCTTAGCTCTCGATATGGACCAATCCTCCTACACGATACTCCTGGGCCGGCAGCAAGTTTTTTTTTTCACTCGGTGTGGCCCTGAAGTCCTCCATTGGGCCGGCCCATTAATTTGTTCTGGCAGAGACGGGCTCGCGCGTGAAAATTATTTAAAAAATTGTGCAAACATTGGGTTTGAACCTGAGAGCGAGCGATTCAAAAATACTAGCTTTACCACTAAGCCGAAAGGATAATTTGACTATGAGATTTAGTAGACCCTGGTCATATCGAACTTATCAGCGCAGACAATAATGTTGGTAACAGAGATCAAAACCCAGGCCAGGACCAGTTTTATAATAGATAGAAGTGCTGCATTAACAGTGATCTAAAATAAAATTATACCCACGACCTAATTCTTAGCTTAGGAGATCATACCTAACGCTTAGCTTAGGCATGTTTATGATTGTTATTAAAGCGCTTCAGTTTATATATATGAATGTAGCCCTTTGCGTGGATAGCTAGGAAGTAAATTTAATTTGTGCGAACTACGTTCTAAAAATAAATTCAAATAAAGAAATGATCAAAATAAAAGTTATAAATATCGATGAGCACTAAAAATATGTAGTTGACGATTTTTTTCTTTTGAAATCATTTACTATCCCAAAATTTTGTTTAAAGTTCTTATAATTTGAAATTCAAATTTTTGAATTGTTCAAATGAACTCGTATGGGAAATGACCGAAACCAAAGTTGTAGGTCTCGATAAGATCTAAAATTTAATAGTTGATGATTTTTTTATTTAAATTCATTTATGGTCCTAAAATTATGTTTGAAGTTTTCGTATATTGAAATTCAAATGTAATAATCTCTAAACTTGGTTAGGAAAATCTAGAAACTTGCATGATAACATGATTTTGGTGTATAATCATTGCATAAAATTTTTAAATGATTTTAACAAAGCAGTACTGCACATTGATCACAAATAGATAAGTCTTACACATAGTTATATGACTAAGATGTTTCTATTTGTGAATGATGTATAGTCCCACTTTATTAAAACTGCTTGAAATTTTTATGAAATGCTTATGGACCCAAAATAAGTTGTTGTGTCAATTTGCAGAATTATCTGATCAAATTTAATTATTATTGTAACTATTTTGTTGCATTACCATAGAATAAATGCAATAATATTTAAACTTGGTTAGAAAAATCTACAAACTTGCATGAAAATATGATTTTGGTGTATAATCATTACATAAAATATTCAAATGATTTTAACAATGCAATAATGCACACTGTTCATAAATGGACATATATCTCCCATAGTTGTAAGTAACTAGGTGAGAGATGTATTAATTTGTGAATAATGTATAACCCCACTTTATTAAAATGATTTGAATTTTTTGTGGCAGGCTTATACACCCATAGTATACCCATATGCCGATTTTTAGGATTTTTAGACAATTATGATATTGTTGTTTTTTCCATCGAAGTCACTAAAGTACAAGTTCGAGCAATCCCTAACAAAACACTTAACTTTCCTTTGATTTTCAAGATTTGAGCTCAAATGGAACATGTACTCATTTATATATTAGACATATAGAGTTTATATAGATCATGGTTACTATGATTTGCATTTTAATTTATAGAATATTTCTTAATTCTGTCAAAAAACAAAAATATTGAACACATAGAGCTTATATAGTCTTTTTTCAGTTGGGCTAGCAATCTCAAAAACTGGGCCGCATTCAGCCCAGCCTAACTCTCCATCGCCCCATGCAGGCCTGCTATGCTACCAGATGTTTCTCAGCCGTCCGATTAGATCGGACGTTCCTTACCCCCTCTCAGCCGGTTAAAATTGGTGACAGCCAGACTCCTCCGAGAGATTTGACTTTTTATCATTATAAGAATCGGCACCTCCTGAGATTTCACTGTAACGGCTGGCAATACGAATTTGACACGCAACGGAGAGGAGAGATACATAATTGCCACTTTTGCACTCGTGACACGCCAGCGCGTCAGTTCAGGTGGGATCCGAGGCAGCATCGGGGTGGCAAATGACCACGGCTGCCCCTGCCCTCTGCTGCTAACCCAGCCGGGACGCTCTCAGTCGCCTCGACCGGCCCATTCACTCGTTCTTCGTCTCCAAATGGCCACCGGCGTCGAGCTCCCCATGGCCACCGGCTCCCCATGGCCACCGGGGCCGAGCTCCCCATGGCCACCGAGGCCGAGCTCCCCATGATTCAATTGACCGGGGGCGAGCTCCCCATGGCCATCGGCGTCGAGCTCGCCATGGCCGAACTCACTGGGGCGTCTACGTTGGTGCTGAGCTCGCCATGGCCACCAGGGCCGAGCTCGCCCACGGCCGTGCTGCTCTCGCCATGGCTGCTAGGACCGAGCTTGCCCGCGCCTTGGACACTGGGGCTGACCTTGTTGGGGCAGTTTGTGCCGGGGACGAGCTCGTCGCGGCAGCCTGCGTCGGGGGACGAGCTCGCCATGACCGGGGCCGAGCTCTCCATGGCCACCGTCGTCGAGCTCGCCATGGCCGCCGGAGCCGAACTCGCTGGGGTCGTCTGCGTCGGCGCTGAGCTCGCCATGGCCGCCGGGGCCGAGCTCGCCCGCGGCCGTGCTGTGCTCGCCATGGCCGCCAGGTCCGAGCTCTCCCCTTCCCCATGGCTGGAGATCGAGTGGAGGTCGTGCTCACCTCTGCCAAGGCCTTGTGTGCGCGTACAGCACGAGTAGAGCTCGCCCTCGCCGTCGGTGCCGAGCACGCCCGCGCCGGCAAGCTCCCGTCCGAGTCCCGAGTGGCCACTATGTCCACCTTTGTCCTTTTTTTTGAGAATGCAGGGGATTTTAAGGAAGAAGACGTAGCCTGCTAGAGCGGGGTGACGAAGAACGAACGAATGGGCCGGGCGAGGTGATCGAGTGCGGTCCGGCTGGGTTAGCAGCAGAGGGCAGGGGCAGGGGCAGCCGCGGTCATTTGCCACCCCCATGCTGCCTCAGATTCCAACTGGACTGACGCCCTGGTGTGCCACAAGTGCAAAAATGGTAATTCTGTGTCTCTCCTCTCCGTGTCAAATTCGTATTGTCAGGAGGTGCCGATTAAAAAGTTAAATCTCCCTATTTTCTCCTCCCCTCCTCTTCGCACGCAACAGCGGCGGCGGTGTCTACCGAGTGCTCACGCGCGGGCGTCGGGGAGGGCCCTCTCGGCGGCGGCGGCCGGGACGTGGCCAGGCCGGAGCCGACGGCGCTGCCGAGATCCCCATTGCCGTAGTCCGTGGCGAGGTGGCGTCGCGGCGACACACACTCGAGTAGCCCCACAAGGAGCAGGAGGATGGGGAAGGTTCACACCAAGATCGGCAGCTTCACCATCTCCCGCAAGGCCAAGCAGGACCTCTCCGCCATTGGCGACGATATCTCCGTGAGTACCCGCCGCCATCTCTCCTCTTCTGTCTTTACCTTTCAATCGCTTGCTCCAGCCTCTAGGCCGGTTCGTTGGATCTGTTGCCTTCGATATTATCTAGTCCTGGGGAAGTTGAGATGGGAGATCTAGTTGCATGCCTGTGCTAATGCGAAGTTTGTTTTTCTCGTTCATGTCAGTTCTGATGTCTCCACACGCTTCCCCGCCAGGCTCTGTGCTGCAGCCTGCAGGCCGGGTGACGCACCGTGCGTGCTGCTCGCCTGCTCGTCTCCTTCATGGCTTCAGCAGCATAGGCGCACGGTAGTCGGCAAGCTGACCCTCCTCCTCCCTTCACCAGGAAGGCACCTCCCATCGTCATCAGGTATCAGCAATTCAGCACTAGCACAGGCCACATGCACGTCATGGCCAATGTTTATTCTTTCGAGGTTTGAAGAAATTGATTTGATTTGCATAACACTGTGGCTTCACATGTCGAACTTCCAAGTACCTGCAAGTTGCAGCTCAGTAGTGGAGTAGTTAATGAATTAGATGAAGCCTGTTTTAGCTACTCAAATTTCTTCAGTTTAGATAATAGAATCTGGTTCTCTGTATGTCAGTGTGTTCTTTACTTATTATACAATTTCTTTGGTGCATTGCGAAATAGACTGTAATAGAGCAAATTTCTATTATTACACAACCTTGTCTTGTTTTGAGTTACGGACAGTACTCCATGGGATAACGCTTTGATAGGAGTTGCTAACCTTGAAACTAATTTAGTTGATGTCTGCATACAGCTTTCACCTGATGACAACTTCACCACTCAACAAATTAGCAGTGACATGGTTGACTTGTCATCAGATAGATAGAATGCATGCATGTCGGTTACTAGCAAGTAGCAGTATTGCTGGGTGATTTTTCTTGTAAATATGCACATCTACTAATATTCTGAATTGTTCCATTTTGTACAGAATAGTAATCCAGAGTTATCCACTCTCTGTACTGCCTTATTTGTATCCAGCGTTTTAGTTTTGTGAGCTTACTATTTTTTTTTATAAATGCTCCCAATATTGTGTTCTCTGATGTCTGAAACTTACACTTTAATTTGTTTGTGTTCTCTGCAGGTCGATAACAGCAGCAGCAATAGAAGCACCACTCATTTTTAGTGATAGTAACATTGCTCCATAGCAGCAGCAGCAATAGAAGCACCATTCATTTTTAGTGATAGTAACATTGCCCCAATTATAATCATTGCCAATGCATGTAAATGAGTTGTATTGCATGAATTCTGGTTTCATATTTGATTGATTGATGCATGTAAATGAGCTTTAATGCATGAATTCTGGTTTTATAATTAGGCTGTAAATGAGGTGGGCTCTATTGCATAATGGGCTGGAAAGTGAATGAATGTTAAAAAATTGTGTATGCTGGATTTTGTGGGCTAAAAAAATATATGGGCTGAATTGTGCGGGATGGAATAAATGTATGGGCTGAAAAAACTGTATGGGCTGAATTGTGTAGGCTGAAAAAGCTGTATGGGCTGCGGTCATAAAAAATGTATGGGCCAAAAAAATCGAAAAACCAAATAATGGACTTGGAAGAAATGGCCCAAATAATATTTGTTGCCCATAAAGAGGCTGCCTCCTACATAGGCTTTAGCAGGCCAAAATTCATTTTGTGACGTTTATTTGACACAAATCCAATGTCATATGCTTGTGACATGAAATATACATATGTCATATAATAATTTTGTGACGGTGGCTTTTTGACGTTTGGATTTTCGTCAATTAGATATCACAAATCTCAAATTTTAACATAACTTCCATATATTATGACATAATAGAATGTCAAAAAGCACACATTTCTTGTAGTGATGTCACACCCCAAAATTTTTATTTTGGATTGTGAATAGAAAACATTAAATACAATAAATGGTTTTATGAATTTTCTAAAACTTTCTGAGATTTGGATAGGTTGTTGATAATTTTAAAAGTGAAAGGTGCGATTTTCTCAAACCTTTATAATTGAATTTGATCACGTGCTGCATTCATGGCTCTACATTTAATTTTATTGAATGAAAAATGAATTATAAAATTCGTTTAAACCGCAAATAGGTTTTTTATTCTATTTACCAAAAACTTTGTTTAAAATGTTTTATTTGAAAATAAAAGTCTCTAAATTATGTTTCAAAATATATCATCAAAATATTTCTAAAATGTGTTCAAAATGTTTGAAAAATTATGAAAACTTTTGAAACCTGTTATGGGCCAAACTTTTTGGAAAAAAACTCAATCCATCAAACTTCTCTTCTTTTTCTTTTTCTCCCAAATTCTTTTGTAGCCCACCCACCTCACTCCCCCAGGTCAAATTTGGACAGGCCCCACACTCCCTCCTGCGCCCCTGCCTTCCCCCCTTCTAGGCTGTGTCCACAGAATATCGTCGATAGTCCACTAAGGGGTATATCCACGATGATAGATTATACGGAGAGGTGCGCATGAACAGGAGCTAGATGGCAATAGAGACATAAGATTTAAACAGGTTCAGGCCGTCAGCTTGACATAATACCCCAATCCTATGTTCTGTTGGTTTGTATTGCTGGTGTATGAGATTGAATGATTTTCGAGGGGGTCCCCTACCCACCTTATATAGCGGGGGTAGAGTTATAGGTCGGTTAGATCTAAGTCTAATCGGGTAAGCGATAATCTTTACAAGGAATCAAATATTCGTTATATCCTAACAGATTGATCGCCATCTTCAGGATATCTTCTGGAGGTCTTGCAGTAGGGCAGTTCTGGGTTCGCACGCCTTCCTAGGCGCTCAGCCTGGGAGCCCTATGGAGTGGGCAGTGTGGAGGCGATCGAGGCGAGGCCTCGCCGACCATCCCTTCGCTAGGCCCCTGGCGCTTGCACTTGAAGAAGTTCTAGGGAGGTCAGGCTCCCTGGGCTCGGCAGGCCGACCCTCACTCCAGGCGTTCCCACTCCCCTCCGAGGAGGAGAGGAGATCATCCGAGGGGCGGCGTCTGTTCATATTTTTAAACACACACCGATAAATCCATAAGCGCACGGATACCGTTGTAGCTTTCACCCCGGAATATTTCAGAGTATCGTATTTATCCACAGGGAAATAATGGTTAGAGAAGTTGATAGTTCACTATCATATATCTACTAACTAGTATACTAACTAAACTAAAGTAGGGGTAAGTGTTGTTTACGATAAGAGTTATGAATAATAACACCCATAAGAGAATTCCATAAATGAGCAGTCTACCTAAGTTGAGAGGACAACGGTTAAGTTCAAGGTTCCTAAATATTTCTCTATTACTTTGGTTCTATTATAGTTTAGACTAGAGGGTATAACTAAAGCATGGGTAGATATAGCGATCACACACAATAGTACTTTGGGACATCGGAACACTAGCCATAGAAAAGGATGAGAAAGGGACTAGGAAGCTCCAACTATGGTCCTACAAACACCAACCCAAACATGGTGGACTACATCGGCCATCAGGGCACCACCTAGGGCTACCATAACTATCCGTAGGGTTGGGTGCAATCTCAAGTAACTCATAGTCTAGACACCACGTCTACACTATTAATTACTACTCTAATCACATATAATAACTAGAGCACTCAATGCGAGCGAAGATCCCATGCTAAGATATGATAACTATACTAACCATACACATGAAAGGAATAAAAGTGAATACAGAAGATAACTATATTAAAGCATAAGTCTTGCAAAGGTAAGATACAAAAATATACTCGACCTCCGAAGATTTCTCCAGAACCTGAGCATGGCTCAACTCTCCCTAACTCTCAACTAGAGTTGTTCTGCTTCTATATCTTGAGAGCTGGCTCTGATTCTGATGAGGAGGATATGAATTAGGGTTTTAGGATAGCCTCTAGGGAGGGGGGTAGGGGCTGCTATATATAGGCCGAGGTGGAGTAGGGGGCAACAAATCGAGGTGGAGTAGGGGGCAAGGAATCGTGATGTCATCGATCCGCGTCAACTCCCTCAATCACCGTTGGATAAACCGACCTAAAACCACCTTAAAATCAATAGTGTAGATCGTAGGAAGGAGTATGAGGCGGCAGAGGGCGAGCGGGCTCTGTGACAGGCTGGTCGGCCTATGGGCTAGGCCGACCGACCCACTTTCATGGCCGTTTGGCCCAAGCTTCGGCATGGTGTCCTCTGGAACCTTCTAGAGTTGTCTTTCGCTGTTTTCACGGGTTGAATCACTTGTTGTCGTTGGTTTGCTTGTTTGGAGTGTATGACAGTGGTCCCGAGAGCTGTTTTCTGGATAAATCCTCCTACATATAAATATTCACCAAAGCTCATGGAATTCATTAGTTTAAACCCCTATACCTATGTTTGGTAATGGAATTAGGTGTATATGTAGGATATATTAATGGTTTATGATTGACATTAACAACCATCAATAAGTTCCCCCACACTTACCCTTTGCTAGTCCTTGAGCAAAGTTAAACTTGAACAATGGATCAGGAGTTGCTACAATGCTTTCACTCCTCAAAAGTACACATGCATTCAAACAAAAATTCTCCTCCGAATTTAAATAAACTGATCCAACTTTCAAACTTACCCATATTACCTTCAACCATGGGGCTTCTTAGCCTTCACTTGGGTCTTGAGTAATTGAAAGATAGAACGATCAAGTCAAGCACTATGTCTCAAGTTCTTTGTTCTACCATTGTTTCGGAGTTTTTTTTAAGTTTTCAAAATAAAACTCAGAGATTCCATTGTATGACACTCTCAAGTCTCTCAAAATATGTGATATTTGTAGATCCTCACCAAGGCAATAATGATGTTATGCCTTTTCTCTTCCTACTACTAAGGCTTATGTGGAGTTCATAGGTAGGGAGAAAGTTATAGCATACTTGCAATGCATATATTATAAAGTCAAACAACGGATCCAAAGAGAGTTGAGTCATATAATCAAATCAAGATGTGCATGTGTGTGAATATATGTGGTGGATATATATGGTGGCTAACCTATAATTCTACTTTGTTTCTTGAAAACATATCTCTTTTTTGAAACTTGGAAACATTTGCTAGATAATAGGGGCTATCTTATTCATCTCTCTTTTTTTCCGGCGGGCATCTAAGTACCCATTGTTTTAGATATCTCGGACACTTGTCCATTTTTTTCTCAACTCTTTTTTTTCTCTTTTTTTATGGATAACTTTTGCATAGCCCTTGCTTCTTTTCTACAACAAAACTTTTGAGAGACAACAACAATAACTTGGAGCATTTATTTGGAGTGGAAGCCTAACAAGCATATTTTTGTGTTCACCCCCAGTGTAGGAGTAGAACATTTTTTGGTGGATCTAAATGGAAGGCATGTTTTTATACCTACTCCTAGTGTAGGAGTAGTGCATATTTGGGTGGAGTGTATGTGATCTTGATTTTAAGAGCATGACAAATCTCTCATAAGTGTCACAAAGCTTGACAAAACTCAATGCAAAAGCAAGCAGCATATATATGGAAGTTTTCATAGCCTAAATAACATGTATAGCTCTGGTGAGAATTCAAGCTTTGTCATATAGGAACTTATCATGTAGCATTTTTGTGTTTTTTCAAAAAGTAAATCTCCAGAACTTTAGTGTCACTTAGAACAAGATAAACAGCAGCTCAGATCTTCTCATATCATATCTGTCAATTACCTAGACTTAGATCAAGCATATGCTACCCACGAGTTTCAAGTTCGGAGTAAATCCTTATATCAAAACAATCTTATCCAAAACTCGAGAGCTCAAGGCTGAAAACTAGATACTTGAAAGAAATTACAATAGAGCAACTATTCATCATTTCCATTTTAAGAGATTATGTTCAGAATCCATTTTATTTTATTCAGCTCTTAAAAATAAATTAAAGCAAACTAGACACACTCTTTTTATTTTGTTTTTATTTTTAGATCACACATTATAACTATATATATTTCTATAAAGATAACATTTTTACTTTGTTTTTAGTTAATCATCTTTTTTTCTAATATATATAAAGCAAACTAAGAATAATAAAAATAATAAGGGAAAATAGATACTTAGCTAGATGCACGGGAGATGCTCCTCCCCCAAGCTGGTTGTTAACGTGGTGCTCAATGGGGTGGCCAAATGTGGAGGTGCTTGCATGGCAGCAATTGTCTCTTCAACGGTTGTGAGCCTGTTATTGAAGCGTTGATAGGTCTCTTGAGTATAATGGTACCCTTGACCAGAGAAAGACATACATCCTCCCTCGGTTTGCTCTTGAAGATGAGGATTCTTGTGGTGGCGCCTCCATTAGTGGTGCTTCCAATGGTGGTGCCACCTTCTTCTGCCAAATCCATCTTGGTTTTAAATTTGATTTTGGTTTGACAGGTTCATCTTTCTTGACTTGTTCTCCCTCCTTGTTCAAGCATTAGTAGTGGAAACTGGCTACATCTTGTGTGCATCATTAATGCCAGTTCAGAACTTTCACTTGTAAAATTTGGGGGATCAACTCCCCTACACTTTGCTCGAAGTGTGTTCTGCTCATAAAGACATCGTAGATATCAAGTACATGGGTTCTATTGGTGGGAAGACATCAACAAAACCAAAACTTTATTTACTCTTCTCTAGCCTTAATCACATTGAATCATGATAGAACTAATGTTATATGCATTATTTATTCTTATAACATGGGTGATCATATCAGAAGGATGTAGTATTTTGACTGTGACAAAAAGAGTGAAGTTGGTTAACCTATGGAAGGATTGTCTAACTTTACATAATGTAACAAACTTTACATGATGCGACTAGCATCTTCTAAAGATAAGATATGCAAAATTTTAGCTCATTTGGTTAAGACTATGAGATCAAGAAAGTGGTGCTATGAACAAGCTTAATGAACAAGACATGTTGAGTTAATCAGGTTGGATCAAGCAAAGTTGTAACACAAACATGTTTGTTTCTTCATTTATGTGAATACCAAGAGCAAAGGGAAGCTTTCTAAATAATGACCACTTACCTTAAGATGTTACCTTCATCATTGGAGCGTGATGACACCATGTGACGAAGGTAGATGACTGTGGTGATCCTTTCTTCTTGTTTTGAAGCTTTCCTTGCTTGAGCTATTCATGAGTATCTTGACTCCTATATTGTACTCCTTTCTCATTCTCTTATCATGCCATCTTTTAGTTCTTTCTTTTGTGGATCTTGGCATTATGTTTGGACCTTTTGCTCCATTCATTCATGCAAAAGATTAGTGGACAACACATACCCGAAGGGATGTACAAATAATTTGAAACAAGGATAGTCTTGTCATAGAGCTAAAAGTCATCTTCTATGCTACAACAGAATTTGGTTTTAACATTTTAATTAGCATAGAATCTTTATCCCATGTTTTAAATAATGTGCCTCAATTGTTGCAAAAATGTGACAGAACCGCCCGATTTATACAAGATCAAGTACGGCTGTCCCCGTTTAACACGTTGACTCTTATATACTTTCACTTATATAAACCCGATAGTCCGCCGAGTGTCATGAAGGACCTCGGTAAATCAACATCACAACCAAGATCGCATGATTAAGCAAATACACATCACATACGTAGAGTTGCAGCAGAAATAATATTATAACTGGGTTCACAAATAATAGTACAAGTTTGGATTTCAAAACCGGTTAAGGGAAACGACATAGCTTTCAAATGATTACATTAATATAAGTTCTAAATACATTGCTAGCATAAGTGACATCCTCTGACAAAAGCATATAGATGAGAAATAAATATAGAGTCACCGAGCCCACTGGTGGTTAGCCACCATCTTCCTTAGGCCAAAAATTTTACCTGCAACATTGTGGGATAAACCCTGAGTACTTGAATGTACTCAGTTAGACTTACCCGTCATAAACCAAAAATAAAGTGACTCCAAGGATCATCTAAGGCTTTATAAGTGGAGCTAGCTTGACAACATTTTGCATAAAAAGCCACTAATTCAGCGGCAACAGTTATCTAGGTTGAATCTGATGCAACCTCTTGAGTAAAAACACATAGAAGGTACCAAAGAACAAGTCTGCCTTGGAAATCATTGCTGAAGAAGGATGACAGCGAGGTCTGGAGGACAACAAAGGTTGCAGGTATTCACCAACCAGAGAAATAGTACACTACCAAGATCGAGTACAATTTTTCCTTCATGGTGCTGTTGCACAGTAAGTTGGGTTGACTTGTACTGTAGCAAAACTAGCCTTGTTGGACTACTTCTAACATTGAGGCTTCTTTCTATTGTCAATCAACAACTCAAAGTCATAATATGAATCTGTTGTTTGACACTTTTCAAATTGTTTTCGACTCGTAATGGCACAACTTAACTTGTAGAACACCTCGATTGCTCAACATTGTTGATATGAGAGGGCAAAAGCAAGGCACAAAGGGGTGCAAGGAGTCTTTTCTAGGGCATCTAAAGGATTAACAATCATCACATTGCCATCATGACCTGAACTACAAACACAACCTTCTAATATGAGGGATGATAGCAGTCAATAGAGAAATCACAGATTCTGTGCACCTTGGTTTCTAGGTCATATTTCACAAACTACTGCTCTGTTGTGCACAAATTTTGGTTGTCATATAGACCCATGAGTCCTCTAATTACTGACCAAAATTTAGCTCAAACGGACACCGTTTGACTATCGAAACAAATCATCTACCAAAACTATATTGTTCTAAATTTTGTTAACGAACTGTCAAAACATCTCTCAAATCCAATGCTTTGCTCAACCAATCCTCAAACCAACTTAAGACATCAAAGTACCTTAAGCGAGGAATGATATCACCAAGTTTGGTGTGAATTCAACCATGTTTGAGCCACTAATCACTGGCTTAAAGATAACCGGTTTAGTGCCATGAAATCTCAACAAATTTCCCACTCTTCTTTTCCTTTGATTTACACATTGGGAGGTGTGTTCGCAATCTTTAACTCTTTTTATGATAGTGCTAGCTTTATCGCTGAGGATGGAGGCTAGGGTTTTCCTCATATGCTTCCTAGGGAACAACTTCAACCATTGATTTAGGCACCAGCTCAACGATGCACAAGCATTGGACTGGTGGCCTATTTTTGCAGGGCACAATGCATACTTCACGTGGAGGGGTGGTCCTACAAGATAAGGGACCATTGCTAACTACCCTTTTGTGCTTCATCCAATAGAGTCCTGAACAAATCCTTTTGTAGCACCTAGATGCATAGTAACGCTGTCCTCAACTAAGGACGTGCTCTCTCTAGCTCTTTACCTAGCCGATGCAACATATTTTACTATCTATGTGATTGTCCAAGATGGAATTGACTTGATAGCACAGGGTTTAAAGAAGAAAGCGGTACTTGCATTGCTGGCCGGCTTTGCTATTTCTTCGTCTAACATTGTTCTGTGAGACATAGCCTTCGGAGCTACCAAAGAATTATTACCTAGCTATAACTTAACTTTCCTATTGGTAACTAATTAGTTGTCTCTCAACATTTGAAAGCTCCAAAACTTCCTTTTTGACGGCAACAATTGTATTTGATGTGCAAACAGACAGTCACCATGGAAGTCAACAGAAAAGGGGTCACCGAAGAAGGTCGGTTATTTGACTATAGGATCACCTTGCACATAAAGATCAAGGCTAAGATAGAAAGCTCATAAGCACTAGGTGACCTATTATAGGACATAATGTCTTGGTCCATTTATCATCTGACTGATAACTTGTCCAACTTTAAATATTGTGTAGCCTTCTGATCCAACAGGGCTGACATAAGTTGCTCACTAGATGACCGACATCATTATAGGGATAGTCAAGTAGAGTCACTTGTCTACCACCTCATGTAGTCTATTAATGTTTATGTCATTGACCTATTCTTCAAAGGTTATTCTTTGGGTGACTTCAGAAGGAAGTCCTATTACATCTGGTTCGACATATAGATCTTCTAACAAGATAAGGAGAGATGACCATGGAAGAGCTCACGTGAAAATGACACATCGGTGCAGTTCTACAATGGATCATGACTAGGAACCTCGATACCAGCGCGTGCCTAGCAGCACAACCTTGTGTGTGCTCCCACATGAGGCTCTCAGTTTTGTCGTGGCACCAAAGTTGCTACTCATAACACCATTACTGATCACACACCCAAAGTGAAATTTCAAGTTGCACAGATTGGGTCGTATGAACAAGCACTATGCAAAGGAGGGATAGCAAGCAAAGGTAGTCACAAGGTCAGGAGTCAACGAGGAGGTGATCCGAAGATTAAAACACAGCGCAAGAGAACATAGCTTAACTGCCGAAGACAACTAAGTAGGGGACTCTTGCTTAATTTCCATATACGCCTTGTGTCCACCAAGGTGATTACTAGGTAAAGATTAACATGAGATTTGGTCTTGCCGAGTAGCAACATGAGATCAAGACTGATAAACATCCAGAGACTTGAAAGAGTTGGAGACAAAACAAATGAGATTCGAGGGACAGAGCCAATGCACTGACTAGGGATTCAGTTGATAAAGCAACAACATGATCTGTGAGGAAAAGGTTCCAAAGCCAGGGTAGATAGCAATTAGTGTTGCACTAGATCATCTGTAGGAGAATGAGCAATGAGGTTTAATAAGGATTTTTGAGCAGGGTCCTCCCACACAGGAGCGAGACAACAACGACACATGCAAGCATTCAAGGAAACTAAGCTTGAGCTTAAGGTCAAGCAAAGGCAGGGATATAGGTCTTTGTAGCGCAACGTTCAAGGGCTAGCAACCATGTGTACAGTCTTAGGCTCCTAAGAGAGAACTTAATTGGAGAGGACAACCATGAGATTTTCAAAACATGGACGCTGTTCTAGGATAGCGCTCTTCAATACTCGTATGCTTATTGAGGACAAAAGGGGTGATAGCTACGACACTACCTAGATAACGGGCATCCACACATACATCATGGTCTAAAGCAAGCATTTCAAAACACTTAATCCAATTAGCTTAAGTGCCTATTACTAAGCACAAAGCTCGCACATAACAAGCAATCACCTACAACAACACCACTACATATATCATGCAAAACATGGTGGTAAGGTACTGTTATCTTTTATTTCCTTTTTACTGAGTAGGTGGATAACTCTTCAAAACAAGTTTTACTTACATTTAGCAAATTAGTTTTCGATCATGCACAATATGACCATATGGTTACAATAAGTTATCCATTAATAGAACAAGGGTGAGAGGAGCATGTTTATGGACAAGCAACAATCATGATGCATGCTCATCCTATTCGTCCTCACGAAATTGCTAGCCTAAGGCGGCAATCATGTTTTATGTGGGTGGCATAACACGTACTCTCTCGATATATAGCTAGTCGTTAGCTACATTCAATCTATGCATTCGTGGTTAGTGTACCTGCAGAAGGATTTCATTTCAGCCCAACCCCAAAATTATATATGCAAAAATGAAAGTCTGGGCTCTAGGTTGCAAGCTAAATACTTCCATATATATACCCATATATATATACTTCTGTATCAAAGCTACCAGAAAGTAAATACGTCTATACATACATATAGAATATGCATATATAGCCGTACCAAAGCTAACCCACAATTAAATACTTCCGTATATATATGGGATATACATACTTAAGTATCAAAACTACCTCTCCCCTTTGACCGCACGCTCACATCTTGCGGTCAAGCCACTCACCATCTTACCTGGGCGTAGAGGTATATTCATCCATACATTACCATTCAAACGAATGGCATCCATACAATAGCACGCCGTATGGACGACAAAATAAAATTGCAAGAAAGTAAACCACCCATAGTTAGTGTTAGTTTGCTTATTGTCACCTAAAGGTCCTTATTTGGGCTTAACTGGAGGTTGTCACTAGCATAGTTTTGCAAATAAGTTTTGACAAATTTGCCTGTAGCTAAAGTTTTAGTTAAAATAGGCTTTTTAAAACCAAAACATGGCTTTTAAAACTATGTACATGACAATATTATGCTTAATCTTGCTCTGATGCCAGCTATGACAGAACCGCCCAATTTATACAAGATCAAGTACGGCTGTCCCCGTTTAACACATTGACGCGCGCATACTTTCACTTATATAAACTCGATAGTCCGCCGAGTGTCATGAAGGACCTCGGTAAATCAACATCACAACCAAGATCGCATGATTACGCAAATACACATCACATACGTAGAGTTGCAGCGGAAATAATATTACAAATGGGTTCACAAATAATAGTACAAGTTTGGGTTTCAAAAACGGTTAAGGCAAACGACATAGCTTTCAAATGATTACATTAATATAAGTTCTAAATACATTGCTAGCATAAGTGACATCCTTCGACAAAAGCATATAGATGAGAAATAAATATAGAGTCACCGAGCCCACCGGTGGTTAGCCACCATCTTCCTCAGGTCAAAAATTTTACCTGCAACATGGTGGGATAAACCTTGAGTACTCGAATATACTCAGCTAGACTTACCCATCATAAACCAAAAATAAAGTGACTCCAAGGATCATGCAAGGCTTTATAAGTGGAGCTATCTTGACAACATTTTGCATAAAAAGCCACTAATTCACCTATACATTTTATAATTCGGTGATCAAGTTAATTATAGCCATTCATCTCTAGATTAGCAACTAACCTGTGCCAAACATGTGGTATATTATTTAGTTGCATAACAATAGTAACCATAGCCGGTGTAATAATTTCATGTTCATCATAACCATCATATTCCATAATTCAATTACTACGATGTTGGTGCGAGTTAGAGTTTCTCACTATCCAGGCGAGACGGCGATTCGAATTGATTTTAACCAGCTGGGAAATTATTCCTAACACAAACCCAGGTCTACCAGCCAGGACGTGGGTTCGATCAGTGCCGCACAATCAGGGACAACCAGCTACCAGGACATTTAGGCCTGGCTTGCCCTTGGGCTCACGTCTGGCTCCCCGCACATCCTTACTACCATCCAGATTGTGCACTCTTACAGAATGGGGCCCGGCCTGAGTTGAGCTACATGGCTTTGCGGCCGGAATGAGTTATCCGGCCAGCTAAGTGAGAGGCATGCGTTCCATCTTGATAGATTCGCCAACAACAGTAGGGTCCTTAATCGACACAGATGGGATATAACATGCACACAAGACATCCATGTCCCGCTGCCTCTCAATCACCAGATCCCATCTGGTCTCCGTTTATTCATCATCACATAGTTATTTTCCACGATAGCAATATAGCCAACCGTGCTTTGGTATCCACCTATATGTCATCGGTTATAGGAAATCACCCGACTTCTACTAGTCTAAGCATTGCTAAGCATATATTCGAACCTAGACCTACATAGGGTTCAAGGTATATTTCTAGACAAGGAAGTTATATGCATCAAGTGGTTCCAATCAACCCTTACAACCTAATGCATCAAACATAAAAGGACTCTAGTTGATATTTGTAAAACATAGGAGGCTTACAATACTTCAGGACTTGCCTGGGATCCAACAATAGGTCAGTGTTTGTTAGATGACACTCACTTGGTGAGCATCTCCTATCTCGACACTTGCTTAGTCCTTCTGTCTTGCTTAGTCCTTCTGTCTTCTGGATGGATTCACCGAACTCCATCTTTGGGTTCAGCTCCAACATCACGTCCTTTACATGGTGCATCTAGCATACCTAGATGAGATGAAAAATGTAGATGTATGAATGCATAGAAAACAACTCATGATGCATTGCAAGAGGCATACAAAGGCAAGGACAAGGTAACATCATATTGACTTAAGCACTAGAGAGCAAGTCATTTAACTAATTATTGCACAGGCCTATCATGGTAAGGTAGCAAAAAAATAACACCAAGCATTCACCAATGAGGCACTCAAGTTAATCTACTTTAAGGAATCATCTAGCACAAGCTAATCCTAGTAATCATACAATCAAGATCAAGCATAAGCAATCAACTCCAAGTATATGCACAAAATTTGGACAGCAATATAACAACCACTCAATTTAACAATAACTGGAGTTATAGGCCTCCAACAAGGGTTATCATAGACTTTTTGGACAGCTAATGAGATTATCTAAAACTTTGTTATTAGCATCTAAGGGTGACTTCATAGCTAAAAGGGTTAAACAACACAATGAAGACATCTCTGTCAAGATTTGGACAGAACCTGCCATTCCACTTTGAATAGCAATAACTAGAGTTCTAGAAGACCAAAAGTAGTGATCTCATACATTTTAGAAAGCTTAGGAAAAGCACTACAACTCTCCTATTATCACAAATACACGATTCTATGTTTAAATAAGCCAAACAATACAATCATTCAGATCTGTCTAGAGGACATGCAAAAACCTGATAGCAAACTTCTAAAATCTATAACTCCTAAACCATCAGGCCTAAAATCATGAAATTTTAGGACAAGCAAGATAAAGAAATTATATACAACTTCTGTATTCACCATATTTACATAAAACATCATTTGATCCACGAAGTTATCGTCACAACAAAAAATACACATGCAGCCATTTCAGAAAGTAACAATTTGATGTTTCACTTGTTTTGCTAACAAAGAGCATGCACACATGAGCCATTCAAGAACTTCAACCAACACTAACATACTTAGCAACACTTTATTGAACCTCAATCACTCAAAGCATCACCAAATACAATTACAAACTTTATCCACAATTATGTTTTTATTAATCCTTTTTCCCAATAAAGATACATATAATTTTAGTGATAAATGAGAACAACTAGTTTGGGGATGAGACTTTTATGAGTGGTATATGTTATCAAAACATGGCTACTGCACAAATTTCACATGCTCATGTTTTATAGATTAATTATTACAAAAAAGACAAATTGCTAATGCAAGAAAACATGTGAGAGCAAGATAAATCTAAAACACACTATTTTCTGCAAACACATGGCCATATTATGTATCAACATGACACAAAAACATCATACCAAGGTAATGGAACCACCTTTTCCATTTTTGCAACTTCATAAAAATTATAACTTATTTAAAACCATTTATCAAGCAATAAAAAAGTTAAATCAATAAATCAATTATACCGCAACCAATGACCATGAAATTTTTACCAGCACACACATAGCATCAGTAGCCTACCATAAAAATTTCACAGTAATTAGAGCACCACAACTTTAGATATGAATTTATCCCTAGAAAACCCTAATTAACCTAGATAAATAAAAACAGCAAAAACCTTCTACTAACACATATCATAAGATGACTCTACTGTGTAGATCTACTTACAAGGATTCCAAAAATTCCTCATTTGCTATTTTACAATTTTTCTACAATTTATTATGATTTTCCAAAGTTTTAGTCGTAAAAGAAAAATAGATTCGCATCAAGGCCCCTAAACTTTCACGAAAACAGACTTTAGTGAACAGGTCCTTCTAGGCACTATTTATATGAGTCAATAGCTTTGTAGTTAGGCCCTTCCTTTTCGTCAAATTCTTGCGCGAGGTCCTTCACGCGACTTGGAGCAGAGGATGCGTGGGATCTTGCCAACGTCGGCCGGAGGAGGCTCGTTGGCGGTGGTGGAGCACCAGGGAGTCCATGCGCATCCAAGGGATAAATCATCTCGGCCCGAGGCGGCCCTAGGTGGCGTGGCCGTGACTGCGTCCACCCACCGCGACGAGCACTAGAGGCGGCGGGCCATGGAGGAGGAGCTGCAAGGGGAAGGAGGTGGAGATGGTGGCTACTACTGGTGATGAGAGAGGAGGCACTGAGGATGGGGAACAACGGTGCCATGGAGCTCAGCCTGGCCATGGCTGCTGCTGCGTGTGCTGCGCACGAGAGCGATGAGGGAGAGAGCAAAGGCTGGGGAGAGCGAGTGAGGGAGGCGTGGAGGAGCTCGGGCGTCCGCACTAATGAGAGGGGAAGGCAGGGGCACGCGGTAGCGGCGCTTGGCCATGGTGTGGGCGCGGCCAGCGCATGGCGGGCGCGTGGACAATACGCCGAACACCTGGTGGGCGCGGGTGTGGACACGTTTGAGCTTGTATTTTGGCGTATTCCGTGTGGATTCAAACCTATTCGCCTCTAGCAAAGTTGCTCTCCTCTAGATGCTCTTCAACTTGGATTTAGGGTGCACAACCATTAGAGCAATAGATTAGTGAGTAATTAGCGCCCAACATGATAATGTTAGAGCATTGACAGCGATGAGCAAAAATCCAAATTGATGGTCCAAACCAAGTCAAATTGGTGCAAACTTTTTGCATGCTCTTCTCCAAGATGTAAACTCCAACTTTTATTTTTTGGGTCAACTCAAGTTGCTTTATGAAATCATGAGAACATGAGATGCCAATCATTATCGACATTGCAATCTCAGTCTTAACCAAATTTTCGAGATCCAAAACAGCATTGGGTTTAGTTATGAGGCCTCCGCTTGACTAAGTTAGGGACCAAACTAGCTCTTGACCCTTGAACAAAGTTTGTTGTGCATATCTTGCTCTACAACTTTGGTTAAAGGATCATGCACTGGTTCAGCTTGGTTAGGAAGATACAATTCTCCAAAGTGGGGTACACGAAACTAAAACCGAGATTCAGTTAACTCTTGGAAACAGTTAGTCTTTGCTGATTTTGAAACTAACTTCAAAGATCCAAATGAACTCCAAACTTGATGACACTTGCGTCATTGTTTCTAGCACAAAGTGTACGTCAACTCATATTAAGGAATCTAGTTGAGTTACCATATGAATTTGGAAGATAAAAATGTCACAACATGTCAACTCGCTGTTGTTAATCAGGGACTTAGAAATATTTCTGAGAGGCCAAAACAGCACTGCATTCAGACTTGAAACCATTGTTGGAGCCACTTAGGAGTTGAATCAGGGCTTGGTACAAAAATAAAGTTTGTTCTACTCCACTCAAACTCCAACTTGTATTTAAGGTCCAACTCCATGCAAGCATTCCAAATAGTCGGTCAACACAGGTCAAAACCATACCATGAAAAAGACAATTTTAGCCATTCCCACACTCAGAAGCATTTTCTTGACAGTTGCTCAACACGAATCCTTCATGACTTTTGTTCATGAGTTGAATTAGAGTTGTTTGAGCAAGGTTGCAAGGTTTGGTCAGCATACCATGTTCCCATTCACCTGATGAAGCAATTCAAGAAAGGTTATAACTTATCATTTCATGTGACTTCTTGATTCCAAACTTCATGAAACTTTTCCACTGGTCAAGATGGATGCATGTTGATGTAATGTTCATGAAATAAGCATGTTTAACATTACTCATGCCTAATGTTAGCCAGGGTCCACATGTAAGCAAAGGTGTGTTGTCCAAGTTCAAGTTGGGACTCAATTTCATAGATTTGACCTCAACACCTTCATGATCACTTAAAAATTATGACTAGAGATCATGATCATTGCTTGACATAGCCTACTTAAGTCCAAATTCACTGCTTAATTTGTGACTAACACCCGAGGCGTTACAACCCTCCCCCCTTACGAGAATCTCGCCCCGAGATTCCGTGCGAAAGACTTTTAAGGGAAGAGAAGCATGTCATCCATTTTCAAACATCAGTGATAGCATTAGGCTACTTAACTTCAGAGCATCAGAGAGGCTAATTTGGTCAAGATACTTTCTGATACTTGCTCTTGATAATAAGTTTTGTCTGAAGAATTTCCTTCGTTGACTTCCATGAAGCATAGTTACTTTGGGAGGAATCTAAGACAGCACAATACTATGCAAAGGAGGGATAGCATGCAAAGGTAGTCACAAGGTCAGGAGTCAACGAGGAGGCGATCCAAAGATTAAAACACAGCACAAGAGAACATAGCTTAATTACCGAAGACAACTAAGCAGGGGACTCTTGCTTAATTTCCATATACGCCTTGTGTCGACTAAGGTGATTACCAGGTAAATATGAGCATGAGATTTGGTCTTACCAAGCAGCAACATGAGATCAAGACTGATAAACATCTAGAGACTTGAAAGAGTTGGTGACAAAACAAACGAGATTCAAGGGACAGAGCCAATGCACTGACTAGGGATTCAGTTGATAAAGCAATGACATGATCTACGAGGAAAAGGTTCCAAAGCCAGGGTTGATAGCGATTAGCATTGCACCAGATCATCTATAGGAGGAGCAATGAGGTCCGATAAGGATTTTTGAGCAGGGTCCTCCCACACAGAAGCGAGACAACCACGACACATGCAAGCATTCAAGGGAACTAAGCTTGGGCTTAAGGTCAAGAAAAGGCAGGGATATAGGTCTACGTAGCACAACGTTCAAGGGCTAGCAATCACGTGTACAGTCTTAGGCTCCTAAGAGAGAACTTAATTGGAGACAAGAACCATGAGATTTTCAAAACTTGGACGCTATTCCAGGATAGCGCTCTTTAACACTCGTATGCTTACCGAGGACAAAAGGGGTGATAGCTACAACACTACCTAGATAATGAGCATCCACACATACATCATGGTCTTAAGCAAGCATTTTGAAACACTCAATCCAATTAGCTTAAGTGCCTATTACTAAGCACAAAGCTCGCACATAACAAGTAGTCACCTACAGCAACACCACTACACATATCATGCAAAACATGGTGGTAAGGTACTGCTATCTTTTATTTCCTTTTTATTGAGTAGGTGGATAACTCTTCAAAACAAGTTTTACTTACATTTAGCAAATTAGTTTTCGATCATGCACAATATGACCATATGGTTACAACAAGTTATCCATTAATAGAACAAGGGTGAGAGGAGCATGTTTATGCACAAGCAACAATCATGATGCATGCTCATCCTATTCGTCCTCACGAAATTGCTAGCCTAAGGCGGCAATCACGTTTTATGTTGGTGGCATAACACGTACACTCTCGACATATAGCTAGTCGTCAGCTACAATCAATCTACACATTCGTGGTTAGTGTACCTGTAGAAGGATTTCATTTCAGCCCAACCCCACAATTATATATGCAGAAATGAAAGTCTAGGCTCTAGGTTGCAAGCTAAATACTTCCATATATATACCCATATATATATACTTCCGTATCAAAGCTACCCGAAAGTAAATACGTCTATACATACATATAGAATATGCATATATAGCTGTACCAAAGCTAACCCACAATTAAATACTTCTATGTATATATGAGATATATATACCTAAGTATTAAAACTACCTCTCCCCTTTGACCACACGCTCACATCTTGTGGTCATGCCACTCACCATCTTACCTGGGCGTAGATGTATATTGATCCATACATTACCATTCAAACAAATGGCATGCATACAATAGCACACCGTATGGACGACGAAATAAAAATTGCAAGAAAGTAAACCCCCCATTGTAACAGAACCATCCAATTTATAAGAGCACCAGTACAATAGCAATCACCGAAGCGATCAAACCGTCATACTTGAGCCCATATAAACCCGGTAGTCCGGTGAAATCACGAGGGATCTCAAACAAACCAATATACAAACTAAGATCATGCTTGATTTAACATAACCAGTCACATGTTACATCACAATTCACAATTTTCTCACATACATCGGAGTTCACATAGTTATAACAATCCAAGTTCAAATAGCGGAAGCAAAGTAGTTCGACATCAACATCACACTTAGTTCAAATACAAGCCAATGCTACGGTCATTCCAGCAAAAGGAGAATAGAGGGGATAACTCAGGAGTACCATGCCCCATGGTTTAGTCCTCATCCATGGTAGGATGAAGGCAGTTCTTACAGTACCCATGGTACATCTTGTCATCTACAATAAGAGGGAATAAACCCTAAGTACGAGAATGCACGTAGCTTGACTTACCCGTCGTAAACCAGAAATAATATGACACCAAGGAGTATGCGAGGCTTTATCGATGGACATAGCTTGACAGCATTTTGCATAAAAGCTTAAGTAACATAACATGGAGATTTAATACTTCTAGCATCAATTTGGATACCTATTCAATTTAGCATCTCTAGATTAGCACTTGTACTAGAGCAATCACTTGATTAAGCTAACAAGCATTAGTAACCATATCCGGTATAAGAATAATTTGAGCATCAACATAACCATCAAGTTTCCATTAAGTTGCTCTATGTTACCGCTGCTCAGTCAAGTTCTCACTATCCGGGAGAGATGGCGATTAGAATCAATTCCTACCCAGCTAGGGAATTATTCCTAACACAAACCCATACTTCCCCCATCGGGGTCACATCGGGTCACCTTTGGTATAACTCAGGAACCAACTTCGTGGGTCCGATCAGCGCCACACACTCAGAGATTCTACCAATCTACCAGGAAGATCGGAACTCGAACCCGCCCTTGGACTTACATCATTGGTTCTCCGCACATCCTTACTGCCTCCAGTGTGCGCACTTTCACTTACCGGGGTCTGGCCTAAATTGAGCTACTCGGCTTCGCGGTCGGAATGACTTATCCAGCCAACTAAGTGCTAGGCATACGTTCAACATGACATGAGGATGTACAACAAATTGGTCCTAAACCGACACAGATGGGGATAGATAGGCACTAAGAACTCCATGCCTTGTGGTTCTCTATCACAATCCTACCCAGTCTCATTTTTATTCATCAACACATGATTATTTCCACGATAGCAATTATAGCCAACCATGATCAGTTATCTACCTATATGTTTCAGGTGACAGGAAATCACCTGACTTCTACTAGACTAAGCAAGGCTAAGCATATATTCAATCCTGGACCTACCAAAGATTCAAGATATATTTATCTGGACAAGGAAAATATATGTAGCAAGTGGTTCCAATCAATTCTTATAACCTAATGCGTCAAACATAAAGGACGCAAGTGATATTTGTAAAAATATAGAAGGCTTATAATGCTCCGGGGCTTGCCTTTCAAGAACGAGGAAGGTTGGTGGTCAGGACACTCAGTGAGATATTCTACGTTGACTCCTCCTTCCACCTAAACTTCCTGCTCTTGGGCTGTCTGCTCCTTCTCCTGATGCTCAGGTTTGAACTCGAGAAGCGTCACTCCTTCCGGGGAACCTATTGCATGCATATGGACAAATGAGTACCATGAATGCATAAGAGATGATATGATATGATAAATTGTTTATGCATGAGCATGGTTATCCATAAGGTGTATGATAAGTTTAACACTCGTTGACTAAGTAGATGTATAACTTTCTGCTAGTTGATTTTTACTGATTTGGTGCACATCTCTCCTATAATACAAGAAACATACACTCACCAAGTTATAGCAACCTAAGGTAAAGTAGTTCATCATTAGTAAGAGGCCTAGAACCTGTAGCTAACAACTAATCTCAATTAGCCTAAGCATCTACACAAGCATCACATAAGATAAACAACTACAATTGACTTAGTCATTTCCTACTATAAACAACAGCTACATAATTTGGTTATATCCAGAGTTATACAAAACCAACTACTATGCTATTGGACTTTCTAGAAATAGGTAAATTTCTATAAAACAAACTACAATTAACTTTCTATAAAACTTCCTACAACTTTCATTTAATCACCAAAAGGTCATTCAACCATTATCATAGTCAAAATAGGTAAATTTCTCAGGTCTGTCTAGAAATTTCTAAAGAATAAACATTTCTGGAGACCAACTTCTAACAGCTATAACTCTCAAACCATTTATCCTATTGCCATGAAAATTTTACAGAAGCAATATAAGTAAGTTATCTACAACTTTGTTATTGACAATATTCATAGTAAACATCGTTTTACCTGTGCAATTTACTTCATAACCGAAACTGTCCAAACAGTCACTAAAATTGAATTATAGAGCAATTAATATTTCAATGCATACAAGCAATCAAATTTGGGCATAACTAATGGTACCAACAGTTCATAAGCATCATATATACTCTAGAAAACATGATGGTCAAGCCCAAGTAAATTATTTAAATGCATTTATTAATTTATTTAGACAATAAGGTGAAATAAGGAAAATATATGAAAGTTGCACCATAAATTTAGATAAAATTAGAGTATCCTACTTATGCTCCCATAAGTCTACTGTATAAATTTCATGCCATTTGGATAAATATAGCCATCTCTACAAAAATGACAAAGTTGCATAGGCTTATTTTAGCAAAAATAGCAAAAATCGTTTTACCTAGTGAAAAGTGTCAAACAATAGATTTTATATTTTTATTACATGTATCCTAGTACCATAACACTGTGTAAAAATTTGTATGATCATTAGTTATGTATTTTTACCTCATTTATTTTCACTAGAAACTAGCAATTATTTTAGATTAAATAGGAAGACCATATTTCAAGCATGCTTACTATAGTTTTATTACTTTTATTAGCTAGAGCATGTCAACACAAGATCAGCAAAATTGGAATCACATTTTTATCACTCTCCTATCTCAAGTTATGCATTTTACAAGATTGAAAACATTTAAAAAGCATTTATCTAGCTCTATTTTATTCTCTGAGAAAAATACCATAAACAGTGTATTACATATTTTTATCAAATACGACACTTTATGAGGAATCCAACAAAATTTGGTTCACTCCATTTGGACACTCCTAGCTCTAGATATGAATTTTTAAAGTTGATATTTAAATCTATGAAAATAAATAAGAAATTCAAAGCAACACTCAGACTAACAGATGGGGCCTGCGGTCAACAGGACCCACCCATCAGCAAACCAGAACAGAGGCGGCGTTTGACCCGTGATAGCTCACCGACAGCGAGGTCTCCGGTGGTAGCGTCATCACGGTTGCACTCCCCGCGCTCCCCGCACCCAGTGGTGCCTCTCGTTGGACCGGGGGTGCACTAGAGCACCCTCGCTGGCGGCAATGGCGGATGGTGGAGGCGGCATGATGGTATGCCAACGTTCTCCAGCTGCGGTATGCTCTGACGAGGCATGTCATGGCTTCACGGTAACCTAACAAAGCAAGTTAGGGTGGTTATGGTTCTGGTGAGGCGGCGGCGAGCTCCGACCGCGTGCATGTCGCTGCGCGCGGCGCATAGAGCACGGTGGTGCTCTCGGCGCTCTGGCTAGACGGCAGCGAGAGGTGGGTCTCCATCATGCCACCTACTAGATCTATGGTTACTCATCCTAAGGCACATGAGAGAGGAGGGAGGTAATAGGACAGCTCGGCAACGGCGAGCTTGAGTGTCACGGCAGCCATGGCGGCCGCGGTGGGAGCGACGACGTGTTCCAACGCAACTAGGTAGTAGCGTCTAAAAGAGATGATGGATTTAGATCCTAGGACCTACAGTGAAGGCTAGATGAGGGAGATAAGGAGCAGAGTGGCACTTGTTGTGGCTGGTCACGGTGAGCTCACGCTCGGCGGCGCATCACGGCCATGGCGGGCACGGCGACTCGGAATATGGCCTCACCTAGGCTCGAGCGGTCGAAATGGTGGTTCAAGGTGGTAGAGCGGAGCAAAGCAAGTGGTGACAGTTGCATGCAAGCCTAGCGAGGCTCACGGCGGTGATGGTGATGGTGGCGCTGCTACTGGCTCTACGTGCACGGGCGAGAGAGGAGTGTGCGAGTGGGAGTGGAGCGGCAGGGACGCGGCCGTCTTGTCCGCACGCTGGCCTGACTAGCCCGGCCATCGCTAGCATATAGCCACCATGTGGCAGCTATGGCCTAGCACGGTCGGCCACTGACGGCGCGCGGCACCCGGTTCCAACCCGGCCATCAAGCCATCTAACAGCGCAAGTTCGAGCCATTAGTACTCCTAATCCGTGGCGAGTTAGCAAAAATTCCATTACTAAAAGTTGTAGAGCTACATGTAAACTTGCTTTAGGGAGTAACATCTAATTCGTCATGGTTTTCAAATTACAAAGCTTCAAAGTAGGTCACTTGAAACTGGAATCACAATTAACACAGCGAAATTTCCAAGTTTGAAAACAGTATTTTGTTGATTCTTGTGAGCCCTATTTGACCATGTTAGGCACTGAATTAGCTGTTGACCCCAAAATAAAATTTGTTACTCTAGTCAAGTACTACAACTTTGCTTAAGGGTGCACTACCATGTAAACACTCTATGCTATAGTTCAACTTGGGTCAAACATACAACTTGAAAATGGTAAATTACACTATAACCATGACTTAGAGGCCAAATTGGTCCAAGTCATGAATACCAAAGTTGTTCCATGTGATATTCTAAACATGTTTAAGGTACCCCTAAGGTCCCACAAGCATTTCATACATTGGTCACACATAATGGCAAGCATATACATGCATATAGCTATCATCATATGTATAAAAGTAAGGTGATTGAGATGAACTTCATATGCTTATGCACATATATGAATGAATGATGCTTAGGCTCATGCAATGCAAGTGCAAAAGTGCAAGCCTAACACCTAGGGTGTTACAGCCCCTCCCCCTTATAGAAATCTCACCCCGAGATTCGAAAGACCTACCATTTTCGTAAAAGGAGGGATAAACCTCACGTAAATAATCTTTCCTTTCCCACGCAGCATCTTGCCCAGTTTGATTATTCCACATCACTTTGTGAAACTTGATCACACGGTTTTAGGTTACTCTCTCCTTGCTATCTATAATTTGCACCGGCTTCTCTTCATAGGCTAGATCCGATTCTAACTTGATATCTCTGACCTCCACTCTTTCTTCTGGAACACGTAAACATTTCTTTAATTGGGATACATGAAAAACGTTGAAGATATCCCTCATTTCTAGAGGTAACTGGATCTTGTAGGCTACTCTTCCACTTTTCTCAATGATTGGATATGGACCAACATATCTGGGTGCAAGCTTTCTTTTTACCCCAAACCGTTGTACCCTTTCATTGGTGACACTTTTAGGTATACATAATCACCTACTTCAAACTCAATGGGTCTTGTTCTCTTGTCCGCATAACTCTGCTGCTTTGATTGAGCGGCTTCTATATGTTGTTGAATTATATGCACCTGCTCTTCAGCCTCTTTGACAAAATTAATACCATAGTATCTCCTTTCTTTAGGTTCAACCCAATTCAAATGAGTTCTACATTTACGGCCATACAAAGCTTCAAAAGGAGCCATCTTAATACTCTCTTGATAACTATTGTTGTAGGAAAACTCAGCTAAAGGTAACCATTTTTCCCATGAACCTTTTGAAGAGATGACACAAGCTCTCAACATGTCTTCCAAGATTTGATTTACATGCTCAGTTTGCCCGGAGGTCTGAGGGTGATAGGCAAAACTTCTGACTAAGTTGGTGCCTAATATCTTGTGCAAATGTTCTAAAAAATGAGCAGTGAACTGAGGCCCTCTGTCAGATACAATCGTTCTTGGCATGCCATGTAGACGTACTATGTGGGATATATACAACTCAGCATACTCATGTGGTCGATAGTTAGTTTTGACTGGAATAAAATGTGCAGACTTGATTAGGCGATCCACAATCACCCATATGGAATCATAATTCTTATGAGTAGGGGGAAGTCCAACAATAAAATCTATGCTAACTTCTTCCCACTTCCAACCTGGAACAGATAGTGGTTGAAGTAGTCCAGCAGGTTTTAAATGAACAGCCTTAACTCGGCAACAATTATCACATTTAGCAACATAAGCTGCAATCTCCTTCTTTATTTTGGTCCACCAAAAATGGTTCTTCAAGTCTTGATACATTTTGCTACTACCCGGATGAATGGATAGTTTAGAAGAGTGAGCCTCTCCTAAGATCTGGTTTTCTAGGTTCCTTATCCTTCGGCACTACTAGTCTATCTTTAAACCATAGAATACCATTCTTATCTATCCTAAAATGCTTAGTCTCTTGCTCCTTCATCTTTCTTTTGATGTGGAACACACCTGGATCGGTCTTCTAAAGCTCAATGATCTTGCTCTCAAGGGAGCAACTGATCATAATATTGTGCATCACAGTAGGATGTAACAAATTGAAGCCATCTTCTAATAGGGAATTGTAATGAGACTTTCTGCTCAAAGTGTCTGCAACAACATTTGCTTTACCAGGATGATAATGTACTTCTAAATTATAATCTTCAATCAGTTCTAGCCATCTTCTCTGTCTCATATTCAGTTCAGGTTGAGTGAAGATATACTTAAGACTCTTATGATCTATATAGATATGTCACACATTGCCAAGCAAATAGTATCTCCAAATCTTCAATGCATGGACATCCGCTGCTAATTCCAAGTCATGAGTTGGGTAATTGTCTTCATGCTTCTTCAGTTGATGTGAGGCATAAGCAATGACTCGGCCTTCCTGCATAAGAACACATCCCAAACCGGTACCTGATGCATCACAAAACACATCAAAAGGTTTCTCGATATCAGGTTGTGCCAAAATAGGAGCTAAAGTCAACAAAGTCCATAAAGTGTGAAAAGCGACTTCACACTCCGGAGTCCATACAAACTTCTCATCTTTCTGAAGCATTCTTGTCATTGGCTTGGCAATTTTGGAGAAGTCCAGAATAAACCGACAGTAGTAACCTGCTAAACCAAGAAAACTCCAAAGTTCATGAACTGAAGTCAGGGCTTTCCAATCCTTGACTTCTTGCACCTTAGAGGGGTGTATGGAGATCCCATTTTTTGACAGCACGTGCCCTAGAAAAGGTACCTTTTGAAGCCAAAACTCACACTTGCTAAACTTAGCATACAACTTATGTTCTCTTAGTCTGGTTAGCACAATTCTCAGGTGTTCTGCATGATCCTCCTCATTTTCTGAATAGATCAGAATATAATCGATGAACACAACCACAAACTTATCCAGCTCAACCATGAACAGCTAATTCATCAGATACATAAAGTATGCAGGAGCATTTGTTAGCCCAAAGGACATGACCAAATACTCATACATGCCATACCTAGTGGAAAAATCAGTTTTAGGTATGTCTTCCGGTCTGATTTTAATCTGATGGTAACCAGATCTTAAATCGATCTTGGAGAACACCTTAGCCCTTGACAATTTATCGAATAAGATATCAATTCGAGGCAAAGGATACTTGTTCTTGACCATTAAGGTATTAAGTGGTCGGTAGTCCACACATATCCGCAAGGATTTGTCTTTCTTCTTCACAAATAAGGCAGGACAACCCCACGGAGATGAGCTAGCTCGAATGAGACCTTTCTCTAAAAGCCCTTGCAATTGAACCTTAAGCTCAGGTAGCTCATTTGGTGGCATTCTATATGGCCTCCGAGAGATGGGTGCTGTACCCGGCAATAACTCAATCTTAAACTCTACATCCCTGTTGGGTGGCAACCCAGGCAATTCATCTAGAAATACATCCGGAAACTCACATACCACTGGAATATCAAGGAGGGTTGTGGTCTGAATAGCACCGGTGAAGTTTTGGAGATCAAGATTTCTAGGAAGTGGCACTAAGAAAGCATCATTACTCTAGGGTTCTCTCAACATGATGGTTCTAGTCGAAGTGTCAATGAGAACTCTATGGCCACTCATCCATTTTATACCCAAGATTACATCTATCCCCAACCCTAGCAATACTACAAGATCTGAGGTATACTCCTGGCTGCTTATTGAGATGCGCACATCTCTGACTATCTGGTTGGTAGAGATATTAGTTTCAGCTGCACTTATGCAATAACCACCTTTTTCTATAGTAACTACCCTTTGATCATGCTTGGATGCAAATATTTGACTCATAAATGAATGTGAAGCTCCAGAATCAAATAAAACAACTGCGGGGTGTTGGTTCACAAGAAACGTACCTACAATAACAACTTCACCTGAAGGGATCTCTTCTAGGGTGGTATAGTACATGTGTCCCTAACGTCCATTTGGATTACCCTGCTTTTGGTTCTTCTTCTTCTTGGGATAGGGGCAATTCCTTGACCAATGGCCAGTCTTGTTACAATTCCAGCATGGCATACTGCTAGGTGAAACGTTGGAGCTTCCTTGTCCTGTGCTACCCTTTGGTAGGGCAACAGGAAAGGCCTTGTGATACACTTTCTGGGTCTGACTGGTCTGTACCTTCTTCTGAGGTGGTCTATACTTTAGAGCGGTTGGGCTAAACTGAGGTCTCATAGCAATAGGAGCTTTTGGCTGAGATGCACCTACTTCATAAGCTCTCTTACAACTCTTAGATGCTGAATATATGTTGTTCTGATCCTCTTGAGTTAAAGCATCACTAACAAACTCATTGAAAGTGGCACATTTGATATTAGCTAGTGTCTTCATCAGCTTTGGACTAAGCCCCCTCTTGAAACTAGCAATCTTCTTTTCATCAGTATCCACAAACTCTGTGACATACATTGACAAATTGTTAAAGGCATGCAGATACTCAGTTAGACTCTTGGTACCCTGCGTCAGCCTCATGAATTCTGTATGTTTCATACTCATAAGACCTAGGGGAATATAATGTCTCCTAAATGCATCCTTAAACTATTTCCAGGTAATTTGAGCATCCACAGGCAAAGTGGATCGATGATGACTCCACCAAATGCCTGCAGGCCCCTGCAACTGGTGCGACACATATTCTGTCTTTAGGTGCTCGGTGAGCCTTAAGAGACGAAACTTTTACTCAATTGTATTCAGCCATTCATCTACCTGCAATGGCTCCTCTGCTTCCTTAAAAATAGGAGGCTTAGTGTCAGGAAAGTCCTTAAAAGTGCTGAACTAGTTAGGTTTAGGTCCTTGGTGTTGGTCCCTTCCTCGCCCATGGCCAGCATTCTGCGCGAGACCGCGCAACACTTCTCCCATGGAACGTTGGGTCTCCATGAGTTGGGCCATCATCTCCGCTGGCATAGGATGCGGTGGTGGTGGGAGGTCCTCATTGACATTGCCATGGGCACCACTACCACACGCATCATCTCCACCAGCTCCCCTATGAGTGCACGTCATCTGTAGATTTGCAACCACAAGTAATTATTGATGATGCCAGAAAAATTATAAAAGAATTATATAATTATGCCAAACTGAATTTATTGGAGAGAATATAAATTCATACAATAAAACAGAGGCACAATAATTCATTTCCACAACCATACATCACCAATTATATTAGTTAACGCCATTCACAATGCATTCCATATATGCCAAATTGCTTGCCAACACAACGGGCATTCATTAAAAGTGCAACCACAACATGGATTACATGCAAGGTTTCAAGAGTACATGAAAGGGTACAGCATGAGATCGAACTAAATTACGAGATTATAACATAAATGATCGAAGATAAAGAGCTAACGCATCTAGTTAGATACTAAAGCTAAGCTACTCCTCGGGGTGGTCGCTATTGACGTCAGACACACC
This sequence comes from Miscanthus lutarioriparius, assembly GCA_904845875.1. Classification (NCBI taxonomy): domain Eukaryota; kingdom Viridiplantae; phylum Streptophyta; class Magnoliopsida; order Poales; family Poaceae; genus Miscanthus; species Miscanthus lutarioriparius. The sequence continues at coordinate 73,276,449 of CAJGYO010000005.1, read as the reverse complement.
ATCACCCTGGTCATCCTCAAAAGGCTCAATCTCCTCATATTCAGGCTCATCCTCGGCGTCCACCTCTATGCCATCATCCTTAGTAATCAACACATTGGGATTTTCTTCCACCACTGGAGCTGGAGGAAGAATTGGGTTCGCCATGTTGTTGAGGCGATGAACATCCAGCTGTAGCTCCTCAATCTGGCGTATGAGTTCCTGCTCTCTATGATCAAACTCCATTGCCTACCTAGTAGCCTAAAACATAGTCTAGATTCTAGCTACCTCCCTACTTTTAGTAAGGCGAATGACCTCATCCCTCTCAGCACGAATGTCCTGCAACTAAGCCCTAACTGCATCTCTTTCGGCAACAACATTCACCAGTTGAACCCGGCGAGCTTCTAAAGCTATAATAGCATTATTGGTTTCCCTCTGAGCCTCTTTAGCTACCCTTCAATGCCTACGCACATGCCCTCATAGCTGGCATTGTGCGGCCTATGCTTGCTAAAGCTCTAGCATGCAGCTGATGTAGCTGTCTTGGTGGGAGTAGAACATCTTCAGGACGGCGAGCATAGCACTTATAGCAGCACTAGAGCTCTCTGCTCGCTCATCACGGTCTCTTACCAATGCATTGCTGCTCGGCTGCATCTAAGTGGTCACCGACGGATCCACCCAGGGAAATGTTTCGGCTAGACCGTTGACAAGCTCATCACCAAACTCCTGACAGATCTCACTTAGTGCCTCCAAAGCTACCGCTTGGGCACCTTCCTAAGGAGACTACCCATCTAACTCAATACTCCAACCCTGCCACTGTGGATTATCTGCATGGGCCGGAATGGTCATTAGCACATCATACCATGGCTGCCCCTTAGCTGTCACTTCCCTCTAGAAGTAGCGGGGTGGCTCAGCGTACCCAACTGAGTTTAGTACCCTCCATAGCAAGGTTGGAGTGCCAAACACAGCCTAGAACATGTCACTACGAGGCGGGGCTCCTAGTGCTGCCATTTGTAGCAAAGTGTGCAACTCTTGTGAGATGATATCATACGTGAGAAGAAATTCAACGAATGTGGTAAGCAATTTATAATTAAGGGAGGGATGCAAAAATGTAAATGCATGAGTGAACTTGATGCATGCACGTTCCGTACGTCCTCACGAATCTTAGGAAAAGTTTAAAATTCTAGTGACATACTTGGTGGCATACATATGTTCTCTCAATATTCGTAACTAATCGGGCTACATGTTTTGCTGTTAGTGTACCTGCACAAGAATTTTATTTCAGCCCAACCCAACAATTATATATACAAAAATGTAAATCTGGGCTCTAGGTTGCAACTAAATACTTCCATATATGTATACCCATACATATACTTCCATATCAAAGCTACCCGATGACAATTTATTACCCACAATTAAATACGCACCATACACACATGCAAGCCTGCATATACAGCCATATCAAAGCTAGCTCTCCTCGACCGCACGCTCACATCTTGCGGTCATGCCACTTATCAACTTACCTTCTTACCTTGGCATAGAGGCATTCGATCCATACATTACCACTCAAGTGAATGACATCCATACAATAGCACGCCGTATGGACAACGAAAGTAAAAACCCCCATGTTAGTACTTAGTTAGCCACCTAATAGTCCTTATCTAGGCATAAATGATATGACCACTGGCATACTCTAAATTTGAAATTCAGACTTTTAACACACCTATATATAGCTATAAGTTGTCAAACTAATTTTATAAAATAAAACCTTTGTTTTAAATACCCATATGACCAGTTTAGTGTTGAACCTTGCTCCGATGCCAGCTATAATAGAACCGTTCAATTTATAAGAGCACCAGTACAATAGCAATCACCGAAGCGATCAAACCGTCATACTTGAGCCCATATAAACCTGGTAGTCCGGTGAAATCACGAGGGATCTCAAATAAACCAACATACAAACCAAGATCATGCATGATTCAACATAACTAGTCACATGTTACATCACAGTTCATAAATAGTTCACAATTTTCTCACATACATCAGAGTTCACATAGTTATTACAAACCAAGTTTAAATAGCGGAAGCAAAGTAGTTCAACATCAACATCACACTTAGTTCAAATACAAGCCAGTGCTACGGTCATTCCAGCAAAAGCAGAACAGAGGGGATAACTCAGGAGTACTATGCCCCATGGTTTAGTCCTCATCCACGATAGGATGAAGGCAGTTCTTATAGTACCCAGGTACATCATGTCATCTACAACAAGCTATATATCCGGTCACAAGCATTAGTAACCATATCTGGTATAAGAATAATTTGAGCATCAACATAACCATCAAGTTTCTATTAAGTTGTTCTACGTTGCTGCTGCTCAGTCAAGTTCTCACTATCTGGGAGAGATGGCGATTCGAATCGATTCCTACCCAGCTAGGGAATTATTCCTAACACAAACCCATACTTCCACCATCGGGGTCGCATCGGATCACCTTTGGTATAACTCAGGAACCAACTTTGCGGGTCCGATCAGCGCCGCACACTCAGAGATTCTACGAATCTACCAGGAAGATCGAGACTCAAACCCTCGTTGGACTTACGCCATTGGCTCTCCGCACATCCTTACTGCCTCCAGTGTGCGCACTTTCACTTATCGGGGCCTGGCCTAAATTGAGCTACTCGGCTTCGCAGTCGGAACGACTTATCTGGCCAACTAAGTGCTAGGCATGCGTTCAACATGACATGAGGACATACAACAAATTGGTCCTTAACCAACACAGACAGGGATAGATTGGCACCAAGACCTCCATGCCTTCTGGTTCTCTATCACAATCCCTCCTGGTCTCCTTTTTATTCATCAACACGATTATTTCCACGATAGCAATTATAGCCAACCGTGATCAGTTATCTACCTATATGTTTCAGGTGACAGGAAATCACCCGACTTCTATCGGACTAAGCAAGGCTAAGCATATATTTGATCCTAGACCTACCAAGGATTCAAGATATATTTATCTGTACTAGGAAAATATATGTAGCAAGTGGTTCCAATCAACTCTTATAACCTAATGCATCAAACATAAAGGACGCAAGTGATATTTGTAAAAACATAGGAGGCTTATAATGCTCCGGGGCTTGCCTTTCAAGAACGAGGAAGGTTGGTGGTCAAGACACTTAGTGAGATCTTCTACATTGACTCCTCCTTCTGCCTAAACTTCCTGCTCCTGGGCTGCCTGCTGCTCCTCCTGATGCTCGGGTTCGAACTCGAGAAGTGTTACTCCTTCCAGGGAATCTATTGCATGCATATAGACAAATGAGTACCATGAATGCATAAGAGATGAGATGATATCATAAATTGTGTATGCATGATCATGGTTATCCATAAGGTGTATGATAAGTTCAACACTCGTTGACCAAGTAGATGTATAAGTTTCTGCTAGTTGATTTTTACTGAGTTGGTGCATATCTCTCCTATAATACAAGAAACATACACTCACCAAGTTCTAGCAACCTAAGGTAAAGTTGTTCATCATCAGTAAGAGGCCTAGAACCTACACATAACAACTAATCTCTATTAGCCTAAGCATCTACACAAGCATCACATAAGATAAACAACTACAATTGACTTAGTCATTTCCTGCTGTAAACAACAACTACGTAATTTGGTTATATCTAGAGTTCAACTCAACCAAATACTAAGATCTTGGACTTTTTGGAAAGCTTATAAAACTTCCTACAACTTTCATTTAATAACGAATAGGTGATTCAACCATTATCATAGTCAAAATAGATAAACTTCCATGGTCTGTCTAGAAATTTCCAAAGAATAAACATTTCTAGAGACCAACTTCTAATAGCTATAACTCTCAAACCATTTAGCCTATTGCCATGAAAATTTTATAGAAGCAATATAAGTAAGTTATCTACAACTTTGTTATTGACAATATTCATAGTAAACATTATTTTACCCGTGCAATTTACTTCACAACCAAAACTGTCCAAACAGTCACTAAAATTGAATTATAGAGCAATTAATATTTCACTGCATAAAGCAATCAAATTTGGTCATGACCAATGGTACAAACAGTTCATAGGCATCATATACACTCTAGAAAACATGATGGTCAAGCCCAAGTAAATTATTTAAATGCATTTATTAATTTATTTAGACACTAAGGTGAAATAAGGAAAATATATCAAAGTTGCACCATAAATTCGGATAAAATTAGAGTAGCCTACTTATGCTCCCAGAAGTCTATTGTACAAATTTCATGCCATTTAGATAAATATAGCCATCTCTACAAAAATGACAAGTTGCATAGGCTTATTTTAGCAAAAATAGTTTAGCCTAGTGAAAAGTGTCAAACAATAGATTTCATGTTTTTGATTACATGTATCCTAGTACCCCATAACTCTGTGTAAAAATTTGTATCATCAATAGTTATGTATTTTTACCTCATTTATTTTCACTAGAAACTAGCAATTATTTAAGATTAAATAGGAAGACCATATTTCGAGCATGCTTATAGTAGTTTTAGTATTTTTCTTAGCTAGAGCATGTCAACACAAGATCAGCAAAATTAGAATCACATTTTTATCACTCTCCTAGCTCAAGTTATGCATTTTATTAGATTGAAAACATTTAAAAAGCATTTATCTAGCTCTATTTTATTCTTCCATAAAAATACCATAAACAGTTCATTTCATATTTTTATCAAATTGAACACTTCATGAGGAATCCAACAAAATTTGTTTCACTCAATTTGGACACTCCTAGCTCTAGATATGAATTTTTGAAGTCGATTTTTAAATCTGTGAAAATAAATAAGAAATTCAAAGCAACACTCAGGCCGACAAATGGGTCCCGTGGTCATTGGGACCCACTCATTAGCGAACCAGAATAGAGGTGGCGTTTGTCCGATGATAGTTCACCAACAACGAGGTCTTCGGCGGTAGCGTCATCATGGTTGCACTCCCCGCGCTCCTCCGCACCCAGTGGTGCCCCTCGTTGGACCGGCGGCGCACTAGAGCACCCTCGCCGACAGCAATGGCGGACGGCGGATGCGGCACGGCAGTACATCGACATTCTTTGGCCGTGGTATGCTCAGACGAGGTGTGTCACGGCTTCATGGTAACCTAATGAAGCTAGCTAGGGTGGTTAGGGTTTCGGTGAGGCGGCAGCGAGCTCCGACCGCATGCATGCCGCTACGGCGACGCACAGAGCACGATGGTGCTCTTGGCGTTTTAGCTAGACAGTAGTGAGAGGCAGGTCTCCATCATGCCACCTTCTAGATCTATGTTTACTCATCCTAAGGCACATGAGAGAGGAGGGAGGCGATAGGCCAGCTCGGCAACGGCGAGCTTGAGTGTCATAGCAGCCATGGCAGCCGCGGTGGGAGCGGCGACGCATTCTTGCGCAACCAGGCAGTAGCGTCTAAAAGGGATGGTGGATTTAGATCCTAGGACCTACAGTGAAGGCTAGATGAGGGAGATAAGGAGCAGAGGTGCACGTGTTATGGCTAGCCATGGCGAGCTCGCACTCGGTGGCGCACCGCGGCCATGGCGGGCACGGCGACTCGGAATATGGCCTCACCTGGGCTTGAGCGGTTGAAATGGTGGTTTGAGGTGGTAGAGCGGATCAAAGCGAAGCTATTGACACAAGCAATTGAGAAATGGAGCGGTGACGGCTGCGCACAAGCCCGGTCATTGATGGCGCGCGGCGCCCGGTTCCAACCCGGCCATCAGGCTATCTGACAGCGCAAGTTCGAGCCATTAGTACTCCTAATCCATGGCGAGTTAGCAAAAATTCCATTACTAAAAGTTGTAGAGCTACATGTAAACTCCAACTTTGCTTTAGAGAGTAACATCTAATTCATCATGGTTTTCAAATTACAAAGCTTGAAAGTAGGTCACTTGAAACTGGAATCACAATTAACACAGCGAAATTTCTAAGATTGAAAACTGTATTTTGTTGATTCTTGTGAGCCCTATTTGACCATGTTAGGCACTGAATTATCTCTTGACTCGAAAATAAAAGTTGTTACTCTAGTCAAGTACTACAACTTTGCTTAAGGGTGCACTACCATGCAAATAATCTATGCTATAGTTCAACTTGGGTCAAACATACAACTTGAAAATGGTAAATTACACTATAACCATGACTTAGAGGCCAAATTGGTCCAAGTCATGAATACCAAAGTTGTTCCATGTGACATTCTAAACATGTTTAAGGTACCCCTAAGATCCCACAAGCATTTCATACATTGGTCACACATAATGGCCATCATATACATGCATATAGCTATCATCATATGTACAAAAGTAAGGTGATTGAGATGAACTTCATATGCTTATGCTCATATATGAATGAATGATGCTTAGGCTCATGCAATGCAAGTGCAAAAGTGCAAGCCTAAGACCTAGGGTGTTACACCCATAGTTAGTGTTAGTTTACTTATTGCCACCTAAAGCTCCTTATTTGGGCTTAACTGGAGGTTGTCACTAGCATAGTTTTGCAAATAAGTTTTGACAAATTTGCCTATAGCTAAAGTTTTAGTTAAAATAGGCTTTTAAAACCAAAACATGGCTTTTAAAACTATGTACATGAAAATATTATGCTTAATCTTGCTCTGATGCCAGCTGTGACAGAACCGCTCAATTTATATAAGATCAAGTACGGCTGTCCCCATTTAACACATTGACGCGCGCATACTTTCACTTATATAAACCCGATAGTCTGCCGAGTGTCATGAAGGACCTCAGTAAATCAACATCACAACCAAGATCACATGATTATGCAAATACACATCACATACACAGAGTTGCAGCGAAAATAATATTACAAATGGGTTCATAAATAATAGTACAAGTTTGGGTTCCGAAACCGGTTAAGGGAAATGACATTGCTTTCAAATGATTACATTAATATAAGTTCTAAATACATTGCTAGCATAAGTGACATCCTCTGATAAAAGCATATAGATGAGAAATAAATATAGTCACCGAGCCCACCGTTGGTTAGCCACCATCTTCCTCATACCAAAATTTTTACCTGCAACATGGTGGGATAAACCCTAAGTACTCAAATATACTCAGCTAGACTTACCCATCATAAACTAAAATTAAAGTGACTTCAAGGATCATGCAAGGCTTTATAAGTGAAGCTAGCTTGACAAAATTTTGCATAAAAAGCCACTAATTTAGCTATACATTTTATAATTCGGTGATCAAGTTAATTATAGCTATTCATCTCTAGATTAGCAACTAACCTTTGCCAAACAAGTGTTATATCATTTAGTAGCATAACAATAGTAACCATAGATGGTGTAATAATTCCATGTTCATCATAATCATCATATTCCATAATTCATTTACTACGATGTTGGTGTGAGTCAGAGTTTCTCACTATCCGGGAGAGACGGCGATTCGAATCGATTTCAACCAGTTGGGAATTTATTCCTAACACAAACCTAGGTCTACCAGCCACGATAGCCTTAGGTCACCTTTGGTACAACTCAGGTCCACATTTCACGGGTTCGATCAGCACCGCACAATCAGGGACAACCAGCTGCCAGGATGTTTAGGCCTGGCCTACCCTTGGGCTCACGTCTAGCTCTCCGCACATCCTTACTACCATCCAGAGTGCGCACTGTTATAGAATGGGGCCCAGTCTAAGTTGAGCTACTCGGCTTTGCGGCCGGAACGAGTTATCCGACCAGCTAAGTTAGAGGCATGCATTCAATCTCGACAGATTCGCCAACAACGGTACGGTCCTTAATTGACACAGATGGGATATAACATGCACACAAGACATCCATGTCCTGCTACCTCTCAATCACCAGATCCCGTCCGGTCTCCATTTATTCATCATCACATGGTTATTTTCCATGATAGCAATATAGCCAACTATGCTTTGGTATCCACCTATATGTCGCCGGTTATAGGAAATCACCTGACTTCTACAAGTCTAAGCATTGTTAAGCATATATTCGATCCTGGACCTACATAGCGTTCAAAATATATTTCTGGACAAGGAAGTTATATGTTTCAAGTGGTTCCAATCAACTCATTTAACCAAATGCATCAAACATAAAAGCACTCAAGTTGATATTTGTAAAACATAGGAGGCTTAGAATGCTCCGGGGCTTGCTTGGGATCCAACACTAGGTCAGAGTTTGTTAGAAGACACTCGCTTGGCGAGCATCTCCCATCTCGGCACTTGCTTAGTCCTTCCGTCTTCTGGATGGATTCATCAAACTCCATCTTCGGGTTCGGCTCCAACATCACATCCTTTACGTGGTGCATCTAGTGTACCTAGATGAGATGAAAAATGTAGATGTATGAATGCACAGAAAACAACTCATGATGCATTGCAAGAGGCATACAAAGGCAAGGGCAAGGTAACATCATATTGACTTAAGCACTAGAGAGCAAGTCATTTAACTAATTATTGCATAGGCCTATCATGGTAAGGTAGCAAAAAAATAACACCAAGGATTCACCAATGAGGCACTCGAATTAATCTACTTTAAGGAATCATCTAGCACAAGCTAATCCTAGTAATCATACAATCAAGATCAAGCATAAGCAATCAACTCCAAGTAAATGCACAAAATCTGGACAACAATATAACAGCCACTCAATTTAACCATAACTGGAGTTATAGGCCTCCAACAAGGGTTATCATAGACTTTCTAGACAGCTAATGAGATTATCTAAAACTTTGTTATTATCATCTAAGGGTGACTTCATAGCTAAAAGGGTTAAACAACACAATGAAGACATCTCTGTCCAGATTTAGACAGAACCTGCCATTCCACTTTAAATAGCAATAACTAGAGTTCTAGACCACCAAAAGTAGTGATCTCAGACATTTTAGAAAGATTAGGAAAAGCACTACAACTCTCCTATTATCACCAATACATTATTCCATATTTAAATAAGCAAACAATACAATCATTCAGATCTATCTAGAGGACATGCAAAAACCTGATAGCAAACTTCTAAAATCTATAACTCCTAAACCATCAGGCCTAAAATCATGAAATTTTAGGAAAAGCAAGATAAGGAAATTATATACAACTTTTGTATTCACCATATTTACATAAAACATCATTTGATCCATGAAGTTATCATCACAACAAAAAATGCACATGCAGCCATTTCAGAATGTAACAATTTGATGTTTCACTTATTTTGCTAACAAAGAGCATGCACACATGAGCCATTCAAGAACTTCAACCAACACTAACATACTTAGCAACACTTTATTGAACCCCAATCACTCAAAGCATCACCAAATACAATTACAAACTTTATCTATAATTATGTTTTTATTAATCCTTTTTCCCAAACATATATATAATTTTAGTGATATATGAGAACAACTAGTTTGGGGATGAGACTTTTATAAGTGGTATATGTTATCAAAATATGGCTACTGCACAAATTTCACATGCTCACATTTTATAGATTAATTATTACAAAAAAGACAAATTGCTAATGCAAAAAAACATGTGAGAGCAAGATAAATCTAAAACACACTATTTTTTGCAAACACGTGGCCATATTATGTATCAACATGACACAAAAACATCATACCAAGGTAATGGAACCACCTTTTCCATTTTTGCATCTTCATAAAAATTATAACTTATTTAAAACCATTTATCAAGCAATAAAAAAGTTAAATCAATAAATCAATTATACTGCAACCAATGACCATGAAATTTTTACTAGCACACATATAGCATTAGTAGCCTACCATAAAATTTTCACAGAAATTGGAGCACCACAACTTTAGATACAAATTTATCCCTAGAAAACCCTAGTTAACATAGATATATAAAAACAACAAAAACCTTCTACTAACACATATCATAAGATGACTCTACTATGTATATCTACTTACAAGGCTTCCAAAGAGTCCTCATTTGCTATTTTACGATTTTTCTACAATTAATTATGATTTTTCAAAGTTTTAGCCATAAAAGAAAAACAGATTTGCAACAAGACCCCTAAACTTTCATGAAAACAGACTTCAGTGAATAGGTCCTTCTAGGCACTGTTCATATGAGTCAACAGCTTTGTAGTTAGGCCCTTACCTTTCGTCGAATTCTTGCGCGAGGTCCTTCACGTGACTTGGAGCAGAGGACACACGGGAGCTCGCCAACGTCGGCCGGAGGAGGCTTGTCGGCGATGGTGGAGTGGTGGCGGAGCACCAGGGAGTCCATGCGCATCCAAGGGACAGCTCATCTCAGCTCGAGGCGGCCCTAGGTGGCGCAGCCACGTGCGCCGACGGCCACGACTGCGTCCACCCGCCGCGGCGGGCATTGGTGGCGGCGAGCGATGGACGAGGAGTGCGGGAGGCGAGGCACTGCAAGGGGAAGGAGGTGGAGATTGTGACTGCCAGTAGTGATTAGCGAGGAGGCACTGAGGAAGAAGAATGACGGCGCCATGGAGCTCGGCCCGGCCATGGCTGCTGCTGCACGTGCTGCGCACGAGAGCGATGAGGGAGAGCGAGTGAGGGAGGCATGGAGGAGCTCGGGCGTCTGCACTGATGAGAGGGGAGGGCAGGGGCACACGACTGCAGTGCTTAGCCAAGGTGGTGGCGTGGCCAGCGCATGGAGGGCGCGTGGACAATATGCCGAACACCTGGCGAGCACGGGTGTGGACACATTCGAGATCATATTTTGTATATTCTGTGTGGATTCGGACGTGTGCGCCTCTAGCAAAGTTGCTCTCCTTTGGATGCTCTTCAACTTGTATTTAGGGTGCATGGCCATTAGAGCAATAGATTAGTGGATAATTAGCACCCAACATGATAATGTTAGCGCGTTGACAACGATGAGCAAAAATCTGAATTGATGGTCAAAACCAAGTCAAATTGGTGCCAACTTTTTGCATACTCTTCTCCAAGATGTAAACTCCAACTTTTATTTTTTGGGTCAACTCAAGTTGCTTTATGAAATCATGAGAACATGAGATGCCAATCATTATCGACATTGCAATCTCAGACAACAAAATTTTTGAGATCCAAAACAGCACTGGGTTCAGTTTTGAGGCCTCCGCTTGACAAAGTTAGGGACCAAACTAGCTCTTGACCCTTGAACAATGTTTGTTGTGCACATCTTGCTCTACAGCTTTGGATAAAGGATCATGGACTGGTTTAGCTTGGTTAGGAAAACTAAAACTGAGATTTAGTTAACTCCTAGAAACAGTTAGTGTTTGCTGATTTTGAAACTAACTTCGTAGATCAAAATGAACTCCAAACTTGATGAGACTTGCTTCATTGTTTCCAGCACAAAGTGTACTTCAACTCATATTAAGGAATACAATTGAGTTACCATATGAATTTGGAACATAAAAATGTCACAACATGTCAACTCGCTGTTGTCAATCAGGGACTTAGAAATATTTCTGAGAGGCCAAAACATTACTGCATTTAGACTTGAAGCCACTGTTGGAGCCACTTAGGGGTTGAATCAGGGCTTGGTCCAAAAATAAAGTTTGTTCTACTCCACTCAAACTCTAACTTTTATTTAAGTTCCAACTCCATGCAAGCATTCCAAATAGTTGGTCAACACAGTCAAAACCATACCATGCAAACGACAATTTTAACCATTCCCACACTTGGAAGCATTTTCTTGACATTTGCTCAACATGAACCCTTCATGTTTTTTGTTCATGAGTTGAATTAGAGTTGTTTGAGCAAGTTTGGAAGGTTTGGTCGACATCCCATGTTCCCATTCACCTGATGAAGCAATTCAAGAAAGGTTATAACTTATCATTTCATGTGACTTCTTGATTCCAAACTTCATGAAACTTTTTCACTAGTCAAGATGGATGCATGTTGATGTAATGTTCATGAAATAAGCATGTTTAACATTACTCAAGCCTAATCTTAACCAGGGTCCACATGTAAGCAAAGGTGTGTTGTCCAAGTTCAAGTTGGGACTCAATTTCATAGATTGGACCTCAACACCTTCATCATCACTTAAAAATTATGACTAGAGATCATGATCATTGCTTGACATAGCCTACTTAAGTCCAAATCCACTGCTTAACTTGTGACTAACACCTAGGGTGTTACAAAAAAACTTCTTCTCGCAAGGATTGATTTTAATTTATATCTTAAGTTTGATTTTCATATATGAAATTTGTAAACATATTCAAACTTGTAGAAACAAAGCAATATTGAGCAGAGAGATTGCAAACTAGCGTGTTAGAGTGACAGGAGCCCGGGAGGAAGAAGAGCAGGGTTGTATCTACTGTAGAAAAGCCAGCCTTCCTTCCCCTCACTTGGACCTTTATGTCACTTGACACTATCTGCAAGAACTCATGGTTTTAGGTCCATTGAGCAGGACCTCTCCCTTGCTTTTAGCTTTTCTTTGCACCATCCGATCTTAGAGAGGAGGATATGGACAATTGCATATTCTCCTTCCATCAACCTTTCTTGATTTCTGTTGATTCTTGGTTGACAAGTTGGAGTTCATTGGAGATGTAAACTCAAGTTCCTCCTTGATTGTCCAATGGCGTGGCGGAGAATTGTTCTTCTTTGTTTGTTAGCGATACGCCAGCTGTCTTGATGATCAAGAAAGGAACCTCATTGGTACTTGTGTGAAAGCTTCATCTCCAATGATTTAGGGATGTTGTCTTACAACCATGATCGTTCCCAGCCTTAACGAGACACCGTCAGCAGACCATCATTGATTTGATGACATTTGTTGACACAATGATGCATGCTATGATGTTGTGGCATCTTGTCATCCTAGTCCTTGCTGTCGACGTGCGAGATAGGGTCTTCGAAGATGATGAAAGTAGGCATATTCTGGCTAATACAAGGTAGGTTTCATCCTGCTTCTCATCAGCATCCTAGCTTGAGTCTTGGAAAGGCTCAATGCTAGGTTGTCTTTGATGTTACTCATAGCCTATCGATTTTTTTCGTCCACTTCTACAGCTATAGTGTTGATTTCTAGATTTGCAGGTTCATACCCTGAACATGCATAGCTTATACTCATTTTTTTTGTAAAATATTATTGGAAACATATACGAGGGAATATAACAAATTTGAAACATGGGTTGTCCATATTTTTTTTGTGATTTTCCTCTATGCTAATGAAAGGATGGTTTTTAGAATTACCTTATCATAGATTTTGTTTATCATTTCTTATAGCAATTTTTATACGTTTGCTGCATTCTAGCATGGTTCAAGGCAAAGATAACTTACAACAAAAGATAAGTGAATAAATCTTAATACTCATAGTTCTTCCTTCCATGAAGAATGTGCTGGGTCTTGTTTGCGCAAAGTTATTGGAGTTCATCACATGCCTTGATTCATCTTTGATGTGAATTCATCTCTTGACTTACCCAGATTGAATTGAAGAGGTTTCTACAGAGGTTATTCCAACAAAATAACCAGTATCTACTATAGCAAGTTTTAGTTCAATAACCAAACAAAACTCCATGTCTAATTTGATTAAGGAAGGCATTTTAAACTAAGCACCACGCTTAATTCAAAAAGCCTTTGGAAATAAGGTCACACACCTCTTGATTTAAACTAAGCACCATTCTTACTTTAAAAGATGTATAAAGATACTTCCAAACCTAAATATACTATAGTAAACAAAAGGTAACATGAAAGCATTATAGAGATTTATCCAAATAGAGATGAAAGAGCATGATCATGGTGAGAGATTTTTTTAATAAAAGATGCAAGTGGCATGAATGCATGGAAGGAACTAAATATGCTGTGAATTTGATATGAGAGAATTTAAACTAAATGGAGTGGATGCATAGATTATTCAAAGTAAATGTGTAGTGGAATGCAAAAATTTAGAGATAACTACTCATCAAGTTTAAAGTCCATGAGCAAGACTATCTGACCTTTCTCGATCATACTTACCATGACTCACATGATGGAATTTGTGAGTAGTGCAGCGTCTGTATTCGTCACTTGAGATGTGATTTGAATTCTTGTGATATCAACCTTTTTTCACAATCTACACATGGTTAGAATAATATATATATATGTTTATACAAACCTATGAGATAGCAGGGTTCCAATGTTGATGGATCTTGAACGTTCAGGCACCCTAGGTTCTTCAATGTTTCTTCTTTCTTTGTTGCAATGGCGTCTGCTGTCCTGTCTTTTCAACAATTCAATAGAACAGGGGTAATCCCACAAAAGCTAGTTATAACTAGATTAGCAGATATCAAGCCAGTATAAAAATCTTTACGCCAATTGTTTCCCTGGCAACGGTGCCAGAAACTTGTTGGTATTTTTAAACGCACACAGATAAATCCAAAACCGCACGGATACCGTTGTAGCCCTCACCCGAGAGTATTCTAGAGTATCGTATTTATCCATAGGGAAACAATGGTTAAAGAAGTTGATAGTTCAGTATCATGTATCTACTAACTAGTATACTAACTAAACTAAAGTGGGGGTAAGTGTTGTTTATGATAAGAGTTATGAATAATAACACACATAAGAGAATTCCATAAATGAGTAGTCTAGCTAAGTTGAGAGGACAACGGTCAAGTTCAAGGTTCCTAAATACTTCTCTATTACTTTGGTTCTATTCTAGTTTAGACTAGAGGGTATAACTAAAGCTTGGGTAGATATAGCGATCACACACAATAGCACTTTGGGACAATGGAACACTAGCCATAGAAAGGGATGAGAAAGGGACTAGGAAGCTCCAACTATGGTCCTACAAACACCAATCCAAACATGGTGGACTACATCGGCCATCAGGGCTGTCACTACCTAGGGCTACCACAACTATCCACGGGGTTGGGTGCAATCTCAGGTAACTCATAGTCTAGACACCGCGTCTACACTATTAATTACTACTCTAATCACATATAATAACTAGAGCACTCGATGCGAGCGAAGATCCCATGCTAAGATATGATAACTATACTAACCATACACATGAAAGGCATAAAAGTGAATAGAGAAGATAACTATATTAAATAATAAGTCTTGCATAGGTAAGATACAAAAATATACCCGACCTCCGAAGATTTCTCCAGAACCTGAGCATGGCTCAACTCTCCCTAAATCTCAACTAAAGCTGTTCTACTTCTACATCTTGAGAGCTGGCTCTAATCCTGATGAGGAGGATATGAATTAGGGTATTCGGATGGCCTCTAGGGAGGGGGTAGGCATTGCTATATATAGGCCGAGGTGGAGTAGGGGGCAAGGAATCCTGACGTCATCGATCCACATCAACTCCCTCTATCACTGTTGGATAAACCGACCTCAAACCACCTTAAAATCAATGGTGTAGATCGTAGGAAGGAGTACAAGGCAGCGGAGGGCGAGCGGGCTCCGTGATAGGCCGGCCGGCCCACTTTCTTGGGCGTTTGGCCCAAGCTTCGGCGTGGTGTCTTCTGGAACCTTCTAGAGTTGTCTTTCATAGTTTTTGAATCACTTGTTGTCGTCGGTTTGCTTGTTTGGAGTGTATGACAGTGGTCCCAAGAGCTGTTTTCTAGATAAATCCTCCTGCATACAAATATTCATCAAAGCTCATGGAATTCATTAGTTTATACCCCTATACCTGTGTTTGGTGATGGAATTAGGTTTATGTGTAGGATATATTAATCTTTTATGATTGACATTAACAACCATCAACAGCGTCCCGGCCCTGTGCTGGGCGAAAGCAGTTTTTGCCGTCGTATATTGTAATCGAGTCGTTCCCAATTAATGAAATGAAATTACTTTCATTTGTAATCTCACTACTCACGAATCATGCTCGGAGACTTAGGTCCCTCGTCGGGATGGGCTGTTATGATGATGGCCTCGGTGGCCAAGATCGCCGCGCCCGTGCTGCTAACGGTTAAGTCCATGAGAACCCTGGGTTTACGGTCATTCCATGCCTCGGTCATGTCCCCTAGAGGGGAGATCCTCGGCTTCCCGTCTAAGCCACTCGTATAGTTCTCGAGCCCGTCTGTCGGTGCTCGGGGGCTCGCTGTCTCCCTCGGTGGGTCACCACGAGCGGCTCTAGGTCGGTACTTGGACATCACGCGATGGTTGGCCGGCTTTGCTTCTAAGCGTTTGGCTAAGGCCTCTAGTGCCCGACCATCGGCGTTCCTCACACTTTAGGTGCCTCGGGCGGCCTTGAAGCCCCTTGGGCTGGTCTTAGAACCCTTAGCGATGCCCTTTCTGAGGGGTCCTATGCCGGCATGTGGCTAGGTGGTGCGATCCGATGGAGGATCAGGAGACAGAGATAGCTGCAAATGAACAAAATGAACTCAAGAGAAGGGATAGGGGACATAGCTGGTAACGCGGTAGCCAGGGCCATTCCATTAGCACCTACCGATCCTTCACCCGTTCCTCCTGCTCAGTCCGTCCGATCTTCGCCTCGCTCGGGGGCCTTTCGGTATGGTTCTCCTTAATAGAGGGCAACAGGTGATTAGTTTGGTCAACATTTGGGTGCAGCCGAGCATCAGCTAGAGTAGCTTAGGATGAAGGAGATAGCTACAAAAAAGAAGTAGAGTAAGAAGGTCGGGAGGATAGGACTTATCTTGGTTTTTGTTGTTGGAGATGTGGGCCGGCGAAGGAGGTCGGCAGGCGGGTACTGGCTCAGGAGATGACACTTCTATGCTGATGGCTTGGCAATGGCCTTCCCTCATGGGGAAAGGTCAGAACTCACCTCAATCAGGTCGACCCCTTCTGGGGTCCGAGCGCCTAGATGGAGGGGCCAGCCGAGCCATCACTATCGCCCGGAGTCTTGGTTGTCTCATCGATGCACGGTCAGTCGAGCACCACCACCGCCTTGGCTGCTCCCTCTGCTGGAGCCCTTCCTACATCATGGCTTGGGTGATGCAGTCTTGCTCACAGTAGTAGGCTTGCTCAAAGCTGCCCTCGACGGTGATGACCCCCTTTGGGCCAGGCATCTTGAGCTTCAGGTATGTGTAGCTGGGGACGGCCATGAACATGGTGAAGCACGGTCGATCGAGGACTGCGTGGTAGACGCTGGGGAAGTCAACGACCTCAAAGGTGAGTGGCTCCTTGTAGAAATTGTCTGGCTAGCTAAAGGTGACATTGAGCCAGATGCATCCAAGGGGTATGACTTCCTTCCCCGGCACGATCCTGTAGAATGGCGCCTTGCTAGGGCGCAGGTTGCTCTACGGGATGCCCATCTTGTCAAGGGTGCTAGCATAGAGTATGTTGAGGCTGCTACCCCAGTCCATCAGCACCTTGGTGAGGCGTGTGGTGCCTATGATCGGGCTGACCATGAGCGGGTAGCACACTAGGAGAGGAACACAATTAGGGTGGTCCCCATGGTCGAAGGTGATCGCCATCTAGGACCATTGGAGCCACGTCGGGGCAACGAGGGTGTGGATAGCATTCACCTCCTACTTGGTGATGCGACGTTGATGGTGGGATTCATATGCCTAGGAGCCCCCGAAGATCATGAGTCAACGATCAGCCTTTGGAAACTTGGCATCGTCCTCTAGGCGGTGTTCGCCGGTTCACTGGCCTTAGGGGCAAGCTTTTGGGCCTTGCCCTGCTCGCCAAGGGTGCCACAGATGTAGCCCCTGATGGTGGCATAGCCTTTCAGGACGTGCTTCGCCTATCCTCCATGGAACAGGCAGGGGCCTCGGGCGCCTTCTGGAAGTGCTTGGGGTGTATGCCACTCCCATAGGGATGAGGTCTGGCGGCACAGTCAGCCATGACCACCACCTCCTCTTCACAATGCTTTCTATCCTTGTTCCTCTTGTCGTGGTGGTGCTAGGATGAAGTGGGGTCATCGCCACCGTCTCCACCACTGAGGTGGTCGATGGTCTTGGCCTTGGCGCTAAAGTTGGCCTGGACAACCTCCTCACCGATGGTGTACTGGGTGGCGACATCCAGGAGCTCCCATGTCATGCACGGGGTCTCACGGCCTAACACGTGGATGAGCACCTCGCAGGTCATGCCGCAGATGAAGGCGTTGATCACGTTGGCATCGGTGATGTCGTGGAGCTCATTGCGCTTCTTGGAGAAGCATTGGATGTACTCCTGGAGGGTGTTTTTGGTCCTCTGTCTGTAGTTGCAGAGGTCCCATAAGTTCCTGGGGCGAGTGTACGTACCCTGGAAGTGCCCGACGAAGACGGAGCGAAGGTCTCCCCAGGAATAGATGCTGCTGGGCTCAAGTTGCTCGAGACAGGCCCTGGTTGAGCTCAACAGAAGTAGGGGAAGGTATTGGATGGTGAAGTCATCGTCGGACCCCCGACCCTCATGGCGAGGCGGTAGTCCTAGAGCCAATGGTCTGGGTTTGTCTCGCCATCATACTTGGAGATGCACGTCGATGGCCGGAAACACATGGGGTAGGGGGCTATCAGGATCACTGCCCCGAACGACTAGAGTCTGAAGTGATCCACGGTGTTGCCCTCACCCCTCAGCTCAGGAGTGCAGGACTATGCCTAAGCATGGCGCCTGGCCTCAATGGTATTGTAGACATCATGGTTGTTGCCGACCCGGTGGTGCATGGGTAGATGCTGAGGGGAAGGCTCGCGCCTTTGCTCCTATCAAGGCTTGGCACCCTTGGTCCATGGATGGCTGGAGCTGCTGCCGGAGGAGTCGCCACTGCTTTTGCCCATCGATAGGGCATGCGTGTTAGAGCGGTCCCCGCTGGCGATGGTTGTCGGCTAGGATGGCCTATATAGCGTAGCGTGACACTGGGGGGTCGAACTCTTGGCTTGCTGCTCGAGGGCGACGTGGAGAAGTCGCTTCGCCTCATGCAAGCACTCGTTGATCTTTGGGTCTGGCTTGTCGAAGATGTCCTCCTACAGGTAGGTGGCCACCATGTTGTAGGCCACTCAGGGGAAGCATAGGGTGTAGGGAGCCCTCGTTTGTGCATCATCATCGTTGATGGGAGGCTGTGCAGCTTGCTACCGCGCAAAGTCCCACCTTTGGCGCTCGAGCTCTGCCTCGGCGGCCTTGAGGTCCACCTGCCGAGCTTGCAAGTGATTCGCCTTCTCTTGAAGGTAGTTTGCGTGGCTGCGGGGACTTAGGTCCAACGGTGTGAGCCCAGACGCTTCCTCAGCGGGAACCTCATCGTCGATGTGGTAACACATGCACGGTGGGGTAG
Organism: Miscanthus lutarioriparius; assembly: GCA_904845875.1. Classification (NCBI taxonomy): domain Eukaryota; kingdom Viridiplantae; phylum Streptophyta; class Magnoliopsida; order Poales; family Poaceae; genus Miscanthus; species Miscanthus lutarioriparius. The sequence continues at coordinate 73,257,394 of CAJGYO010000005.1, read as the reverse complement.
GGTAGTCGATGTTGTCGGAGTCGTACTTTGGGTTGTTCCCTGGGAGGATCTCGAGGAAGGTGTGTAGTGAGGTGATGTCCGCCCCCATGGCACCGGAGAGGATGGCAGTTCTTGGTGCATCATAGCTGATAAGGTGCTCTAGCTGTGACAGAACCGCCCAATTTATAGAAGATCAAGTAAGCCTGTCCCCGTTTAGCATGTTGACGCGCACATACTTTCACTTATGTAAACCCGGTAGTCCGCCGAGTGTCACAAAGGACCTCGATAAATCAACATCACAACCAAGATCGTATGATTAAGCAAATACACATCACTTACACAGAGTTGTAGCGGAAATAATGTTTACAATGAGTTCACAAATAATAATACAAGTTTGGGTTTCAAAACCGGTTAAGGGAAAACAACATAGCTTTCAAATGATTACATTAATATAAGTTCCAAATACATTGCTAGCATAAGTGACATCCTCTGATAAAAGCATATAGATGAGAAATAAATATAGAGTCACCGAGCCCATTGGCTGTTAGCCACCATCTTCAACAGATCGAGAACTTCACCTGCAACATGGTGGGATAAACCCTGAGTACTTGAATGTACTCAGCTAGACTTACCCATCATAAACCAAAAATAAAGTGACACCAAAAAGTATGCAAGGCTTTATAGGTGGAGCTAGCTTGACAAAATTTTACATAAAAGCCACTAGTTGAGCTATACATTTTACAATTCGGTAACCAAGTTAATTATAGCTATTCATCTCTAGATTAGCAATTAACCTGTGCCAAACATGTGGAATATCATTTAGTAACTGGCAATAGTAACCATAGCCATTGTAGTAATTTGAGTATCATCATCATAACCATCAAGTTTCCATTAAGTTACTCTACGTTGCCGTTGCTCAGTCAAGTTCTCACTATTCGAGAGTGACAGCGATTCGAATCAATTCCTACATAGCTGGGGAATTTATTCCTAATACAAACTGAGGCACACCTGCGCCAAGATAGCCTCAGGTCACCTTTGGTACAATTCAGGACTAACTCGTGGGTCCAATCAGCGCTGCATCCTCAGAGATTCTACTAATCTGCCAGGAAGATCAGGACCCGGTCCCGCCCTTGGACTCACGACATTGGCTCTCCGCACATCCTTACTACCTCCAGTGTGCACACTTTCACTTATCGGGGCCTAGCCTGAATTGAGCTACTCGGCTTCACGGTCGTATCATCGGGTCCGGCCAGCTAAGTGTTAGGCATGCGTTCAACATGACATGAGGACGTACAGCGAATCAGTCCTTAATCGACACAGACAAGGATAGATAGGCACCCAAGACCTCCATGCCTTGTTTCTTCTCTATCACGATCCAGCCCGGTCTCCTTTATTCATTGACACATGGTTATTTCGACGATAGTAAATATAGCCAACCGTGCTTTGGTATCCACCTATATCTTGCAGGTGACAGGAAATCACCTGACTTCTACCAGTCTAAGCATTGCTAAGCATACATTCGATCCTGGACCTACATAAGGTTCAAGGTATATTTCTGGACAAGGTAGTTCTATGCATCCAGTGGTTCTAATCAACTCTTATAACCTAATGCATCAAACATAAAGGACTCAAGTGATATTTGTAAAAACATAGGAGGCTTAGAATGCTTCGAGGCTTGCCTAGGATCCAACACTAGGTTGGTGTTTGTTAGACGACACTCGCTTGGCGAGCATCTCCTGTTTAGGCATGTACTCTAGGGGTCCTTCCATCTTTGGGATAGGTCCACCAACATCGTCTTCTGATTCGATTCCATCATCGCATCCTTCACATGGTGCATCTAGCGTACCTAGATGAGATGCAATAATGCAAGTGCATGAATATGAAGAATGGTCACATCATATTGATTTAATCACTAGAGAGCAAGTCATTCAACTAAGTAACTAGGGCTACATAATTTAGAGCATGCACCAGCAACATCAAGAATGGGATATCAACTTAAGTGCATACATAGAATTTGGACAGCAGTAAAGCAGTCGCGTGTTTCAACCATAACTGGAGTTAAAATCATTCAATAAAAGTGATATTGGACTTTATGTAAAGCTAAAGAAATTGTCTACAACTTTGTTATTCATTCCAAAAGCTAACTCATAGGTTAACGTGATCAAATATGCCAATATCTCAGGTCTATACCGATAAGGACAGAAAACTGACATTAACTTCAGAAATGTATAACTGGAGTTTTAGTCATCCAACAAGAACGATCCTTAACTTTATAGAAAGCTTATTAAGTTGTCTACAACTTTATTATTATCATATTTAGGTGATTCAATAGGTATTTGGCCTTAAGCACACAAAGCAATATTTCTGTCCAAAACATGGACAAAATCTGACATGCAACTTCAGACAGCAATAAGTTGAGTTCTTGCTTTCACATCATGGTGGTTCTAGACTTTTTAGAAATCTTAGCAAACTAAGCACAAATTTTTTATAAACACCACAAGCTACTTCCAAAGTTAACTAGGTCAAACATCACAAAAAAGACATCTCTGTCCAGACTAGGACAGAATCTATCACTCCATTTCACAAGCTCATAACTGGAGATTTAGACCACCAAAAGGGGTGATCTTTAACAATTTGGAAAGCTCATGAAAAGCACTACACTTCTTCTATTATCTCTAAGACATGATTCAAAGCATAGCTAAGTCAAACAACACAATCATTTAGATCGGTACAGAGAGCATGCAAAAACCTGACAGCAAACTTCTAAAATCTATAACTCCTAAACCATCAGGCCTATGGTCATGAAAATTTAACAAAAGCTAGATTATGTATTTCTTCCTTGAAAACCCTAACTATCATAGATAAATAAAAACAGAAAAACTTTATACTAACACATATGATATTGTTGCATCACTGCATAGATCTACTCTCAAGGATTCCAAAAAGTCCTCATTTGCTATTTTTGGATTTTTCTACAATTTACTACGATTTTCCAAAGTTTCAGCCATAAAAGAAAAACAACATTGCACATGGTACCCTATACTTCTCATAAAATAGATTCTAGCAAACAGGCCCCTATAGACACTATTCATATGAGTCACGACTTCGTAGATCGACCCTTCTCTTTTCTCGAATTCATGTGCGAGGTCCTCCATGCGCAACAGAGGAGCACGCTGGGGCTTGCTGTTGCTGGCCGAAGGAGGCTCATCGGCGGCAGAGCAGCAGGGGATCAGCGTGCACCCATGTATGGGCTCGTCATGGTAGGGGCTTGCCTGTGGTGGCTCGGCCACGAGCACCGGCTGCTTGCGACTGCGGTGGCCATCGGTAGGCTAGCTCCGAGGTCCGCGGACCCTAGCGGGCGGTGGCCGACAGCGGCGGGGAAGTGGAGCACTGGAGGCAAAAAGGAGTGGGGAGCGTGTTAGGGGTCTTAGCTCGGGTGAAGGAGCACCAGGGAATGCGACGGGCGGCGGTGAGCTCGGCCGGCAATGGTGGCCATGGTGACCGTGTGCGCGAGCAAAGGCGAGGGAGAGCGAGAGCAGCGCCTGGGAGAGTAGAGAGGCGAGTGAGGGATGGGGAGAAGTGTGCTCGGCCTCTCCCCATCAGCAGTGGCACTAGCAGAGGAGGTGGGATGCACGTCGGCCATGGTGGGGGCGCGGCCAGCGCATGGAACACATGCGGGCATGAGGTCGAACACGTGGCGAGCGTGATACATCTGATTTTGGAGGCCGTGTTAGGGCTGATTACATGCCGAACTAGCCTATGGTCCTTGAAGCAAAGTTGTTCCTTTCCTGATGCTCTTCAACTCCTATTTAGGGTTTCAGTCCATTACAGCTCTCAATTAGCTGTGTATTAAGTTCCAAATTGACAGTGTCAATGTATTGACAGCGTTAAACAAAAATCCAAATTGATGGTCAAAACGAAGTAAAACAAGTGCCATATTTTTACATGCTCTTCTCCACCATGTATATTCCAACCTTTATTTTGGTACCAATTCAAGTTGCTTAACAAAATTTGGAGAATGCGGAATGCCAACATGTCAATGTCAGTTAAGTGACAAAGTAAACTTTTGCCGTTTTGGAAACTATTTTTCAAGATCCAAATGAACTCCAAATTTGATGAGACTTGATTTATTGTTTTCACCATAAAAGGTAATTCAACTCATTTTAAGGAATCCAATTGAGCTACCACATGAATTTGGACAATAAAATGTCGCAAAAAAGTTGACTTGCTGCTGTCACTTCAGGGACAGAAAAATTTACCGGGAGCCTAAGACAGCAGCTGATTCAATCTTCAAGCCTCTGTTTGACTTAGTTCCAAGTTGATTTGGCTCTTGGTCCAAAAACAAAGTTTGTTCTACTCCACTCAAACTTCAACTTTTATTTAAGGTGCAACTCCTTGCAAGCATTGTAAGTGATTGGTCAACACAGGTCAAAATAGCATTAGGTAAAGCTTAAATTAGAGTTTTAGACCGATTGAATCATTTTCTTGACTTTTGCTCAACATGAACCCTTCATGCCTTTTGTTGTAGAGTTCAATTAGAGTCATTTGGGTAAGGTAGCAAGGTTTTGTCGACATTTCATATTCCCATTTACTTAATAAAGCAATCCAAGAAAGATTATAACTTATCATTTCATGTAACTTCTTGATTCCAAACTTCATGAAATTTTTCCACTGGTCAAGATGGTTGCATGTTGATGTAATGTACATGAAATAAGTATGCTTAACATTACTCTTGCATAATATTAACGAGGGTACACATGTAAGTAAGGGTGTGTTGTCCAAGTTTAAGTTGGAGCTCACTCTTGTAGATTTGATCTTAACACCTTCATCACCACTTAACATGTCATGTTTGAGCTCAAACCCATTGCTTAACTAGTGACAAACACCTAGGGTGTTATAGCCCTCCCCCCTACGGGGAATCTCGCCCCGATATTCTGTGCGTAAGACTTTTAAGGGAAGAGAAACATGTCATCCATTTTCCAACATCAGCGATAGCATTAGGCTACTTAACTTCGGAGTATCAGAGAGGCTAATTTGGTCAAGACACTTTCTGATACTTGCTCTTCGTAGTAAGTTTTGTCTGAAGAATTTCCTTGGTTGGCTTCGATGAAGCATTGTTACTTTGGGAGGAATCCAAGACAGCACAATACTTCATTCTTGGGATACAGAGAGTACTACGGAGCATAAACTAATTACCCACAATCTATATTTCCCTAGTGAATATATCATGGACCATGTGAACTTTGCACTAGACTACAAGCTTCGGAAAGCTACTCATTACAATGGTTCCATGTTCATTCACAAAGTTTGAAAAGCAGTTCTCTACCAAAGTAGCTTGAGTACAACCTTTCATTAGGGATGAGATCACATACGGGGTAAACATCCTTCAAAGCTATAAGAAACTGAGTAACGAAGAGACAATATCTATGCCGGTCGTAACTGTTCAATCACTCAGATGCCAATTGATGGAAAACAACATAATGTTCCATGTGTGTAGTTCTCCTTCTCTAATGATAACACTACATTATCTGAGTCCATTGAGTGAGTGGTGAATGTGATAGCTGACTCTGTTGACTCAGCATTTTCGATGATCATTATTTGAGGGAATCCTTGTATCCAAGCGGCAACAGTTATCTGGGTTGAATCTGAGGCAACCTCATGGGTAAAAACACATGGAAGGTACCCAAGTACAAGTCCACCTTGGAAAACATTGCTGAAGAAGGATGACAGCGAGGTCTGGAGGACAACAAAGGTTGCAGTTATTCACCATTCGGAGAAACAGTACACTACCAAGATCGAGTACAATTTTCCTTCATGGTGCTGTTGCATAGTAAGTTGGGTTGACTTACACTGTAGCAAAACTAGCTTTGTGGGACTACTTTTGACATTGAGGCTTCCTTTCTAATGTCAATCAGCAACTCATAAGCAAAATCTAAAATATGTTGTTTGACACTTTTCAAATTGTTTTTGACTCAAAAAGGCACAAATTGACTTATAGAACACCTTGACTGCTCAAGCATTGTTGATATGAGAGGGCAAAAGCAAGGCACAAAGGGGTGCCAGGTGTCTTCTCTAGGGCATCTAAAGTATTAACAATCATCACATTGCCAACATGACCTGAGCTACAAACACAACCTTCTATTATGAGGGATGATAGTAGTCAATAGAGAAATCACAGATTCTGTACCTATTGATAATCAGTTCAAATCCTGCAAGGTATAGCTCCATTGTGCACAAATTTTGGTAGGCATTTAGATTCAAGAGTCCTTTAACGACTGACCAAAACTCAGCTCAAATGGACACTATTTGGCTATCCAAACAAATCATCTACTGAAACTGCTTTGTTCTGAAATTTTGGGACCGAACTATCAAAGCATCTCTCTAATCCGATGCTTTACTCAACCATTCATCAAACCAACTTAAGACATCAAAGTACCTTAAGCGAGGAATGAGATCACCAAGTTTGGTGTGAATTCAACCATGTTTGAGCCACTAATCACTGGTTTAAAGAAAACTAGTTTAGTGCCATGAAATCTTGACAGATTTCCCCCTCTTCTTTTCCTTTGATTTACACATTGGGAAGTGTGTTCGCAGTCTTTAACTCTTTTTATGACAGCGGTAGCTTTCTCGCTGATGATGGAGGCTAGGGTTTTCCTTACATGCCTCTTAGGAAACAACCCCAACCGTTGATTTAGACACCAACTCGATGATACACAAGCACTAGACTTGTGGGCCATTTTGTAGGGCACAATGCATACTTCACATGAAGGGGTAGTCCTACTAGATAAGGAAATGTTTCTGATTATCCTTCTATACTTTATCTAATAGAGACCTAAACAAATCATTTGGCAGCACCATACACATAATGAGGCTAACCGAGACTAGGGATGTGCTTTCTCTAGCTCTTTACTTAGCTGATACAGTATCTTGCACTACCCATGTGATTGTCCAAGATAGAATTGACTTGATGACATAGGGCTTGGAGAAGAAAGCAGTACTAGCATCGATGACTGGCTTTGCTGTTTCTTTGCTTAGCATTGTTCCGTGAGACCTAGCCTTCGAAGCTACCAAAGAATCGTTACCTAGGTAGAGATTAACCCTCCTATTGGTAATTAATTAGTTGTCTCTCAACATTTAAAAGCTCCAAAACTTCCTTTTTGACGGCAACAATTGTATTTGACGTGCAAACAGATAGTCCCATGGAAGTCAGCAGAATAGGGGCGACACCGAAGAAGGTCGGTTTTTGTCTACATGATCCTTATGCACCTAAAGAATGAGAACTTGGATAGGAAGCTCATGAGTACGAGGTGACCTATTATAGCACATAATATCCCTATCTATTTACCATCTGACTGATAACTTGTCCAACTTTAAATATTGTGTAGCCTTCTGATCCAATGGGGATGACATAAGTTGCTCACTAGATGACCGACATCATTACAGGGATAGTCAAGTAGAGTCACTTGTCTACCACCTCTTGCAGTCTGTTAATGTTTATGTCAGTGACCTATTCTTGAAGGTTATCCTTTGGATGACTTCACCTAAGGTCGATGTCTCTTGCAAGCTCTGCCACTGTTTTCTCCGCCGATCAACTGGTCGGACCGCTAGGTTCATGACCTTCGTCGCCAACTAGCTGGTCGGACTGTTTGGTGCTCACTTCTACTTGGCGCTCACTTTGCCGCTGACCAGTTGGTTGGGCTGCTCGGTGCTTGATTCTTCACCAACCAACTGGTTAGATTGTCCGTCGCTTCATCATCAGCTACACTAGGGGCTCGCCGGCTAAGCTAGGGACTCCTCGACGTGTGGATTGTTTGTCGCTTCATCGCTAGCTAAGCTGGGGATTCAGCGTTCGGTTTCTTCATGCAAGAGTCACCAGCTAAGCTAGGGACTCCCTTTGCGGTCGAATCTTGCTATGTCTCATTGGTGTGCTATCTGCTTGCTCCATGCTGTTCGGATCAGGGTGCTGATCTTGGGCAGCACGTCTAGGTCAGATGATGTCGACAAGCTTTTAGATTTATTTTCGTTGACCCTGCTACAAGATTCATTCTTTATCTTCCAGTAGGCTCAGGGACTAAGTGGCTACACTTCACCTAGCGGTGAATGTAATGCTCTTTTCTTGATTTACCCTCCTTATTGACTAAATCATGGATGATTCCAAGCAAACAGAGTCTAAGTGGCTACACTTCGCCTAAGGTGGAGAATTTTCAAATTTTTATCTTGAGCCCCTTACATCCTTCTGGCAAGCCTTACTTGGCTAAGTCTGAGTTCTACGTACCAGTTAAATTGGTCGACACTTCATACTATTGATCGGATTGCCAGTTAAACTGGTCGGCACTTCATTTTGTTGATTGGATTACTAGTTAAACTGGTCGGATTGCCAGATTAACTGTTTGACTCCAAGTTAAATTGCTCGGACCTGCTCAAGATGGCGTTGCAAAGTGGATACAAGGCACTCGAGGACTAGCTATGGGGGGTATAACCCTAGGTACCCACAACAATAGACATGGGCCGCACCACCAGGGGAGGTTCAACCTATAAGATCAATGCCTACGGTGCTCGGCTCTGATCGGCGTGCATCGTAAGGCAATCAGAAGACATCTTGACGATGAAGGAAGATCTTTTCAGATATGATAGATATTGTATTCCTTATAAATACTTACCATATAGCCGAATAGATCTAGGCCTAAACTGACTTGTAACCCTACCCCTAGACTATATAAGGCGGGTATGGACCCCCTCGAATTCATCTCATATTCAATACAATCCCACAAAGACACAGGACGTAGGGTACTACGTCGATCAGACAGCCTAAACATGTCTAAATTGCTTGTCTCTACACTTGTGTCACCATTCGGCTCCTATTACTCGCACCTCCACCGATTCATCTGCTACCATGGGCATACCCCTCGGTAGACTGCCGACCATATTTCATCGATAGTCGGAGAGGAGGAAGACGACGGGATATGGTGGAGGAGCTCTCGGTGCCCCTATCTTTGGGTTGCCCTGCTCTCGGTGCTGAGCAGGAGCGGATAGAATTGAATAATCTATCTTTCGATTCCCCTTTCCCCCTAGGTCTGACCTTATCCCTTATATAATGAGATAGGTCGGGTACATGAGGGTTTGGGTAGGTGAGTCTATGGTCTAGATGCGCCAGAGTCCAGGAGGGTCTTGAAGCGGTGCTCTATGGACCGTGGCGGTGTCGTGGAGCCAAAGAAGCCTTGGGCATTGTCTGGCTACTCTATTTTGACAGTCTGCGTGTCAGACTATGTCGGCTTGGACCGGCCTCCCCCAGATGGACCTTCTAGAGTCTTCTTGGTGGCGAAGGAGGTTGGCTCTAGGGGCTAACACGCGGGCCCAAGAGCCACCCAACCCTTGGAGGCTGAGGGAAGCTTGTCTTCGTGTATCATGCCCCATGCGTGACCCTATCACGGGAGTTGCTGACAAGGCCACGCCCAAAGTGTGGCATTTGGGAGCCCCCGAGCCTTGATAGCTCAGGGCTTATCTTCTTGTGCTCGGGCCTTGGCTGGTGTTGTAAGTCGGGCAGGAGCCTAGGCCCGAGCTCAAGCATGTCGTCGATTAGGAGCTTGAGGCCTAGGCGAGCCCCTGAGCCCTGAGCAGGGGCTATGTCATGCGTAGGCTTGGTTAGGTTTCTTCGTCGGAGGGTGCACATTAGCGTACTCGATGGGATAGCCCCCGAGCCCCCTAGCAATCCTGGAGGGTTCGGTCGAGGGGTCCCTTTGGTCGAGAACCATTGAACCTAAGGCTTAACATACCCATATGTTAGGATCTCATCAATGGCATTGGTGGCCAGCTCAAAACTCTCGATTAGATCATCGATGTCATCGTCCTTCGATCTCGGTAGAAAACCCTACTCCACCACGTGGACATTCACCACTGTGCCAATCTGAAACTAAGCAGCAGCCAGCACCATGGCAGTCCCCTGACAAATGGCTTTGGTCACCACATCTCGATGGCGGGCCGATAGGGCTCGGAGGTGCTCTCTATGGTGAACAAATTATCCATTGTTCCCACAGGGAAGGCCACATTATAGGCGGCTAGCATGGATAGCTACAGAGTCTCGACCCGCGTCCTCAGTACCACAACAAGGTTCATCATGTGTTGGGCCTGCTCCTTGGCAATTGCCAAGTCACCTCGCACCTAGGAGACCTCATTCTTCCAAACTTGAAGTGCGTCGCATGCGGCATCCAGCTCACCTCACCATCTCGGCGTCCAACCTGGTCGATGACAAAACTACTTGGACCTCATGGTAATCCTTCAATAATTGATGGTAGTCTACATCATCTGAGGATTCATGCTCTTCTAACGATTCACCCACTTGAGAACCAGAGGGCTGTGTGGGGACAGAGGGACTCGGCGGTCGCAAGCGGTAATGGGATGACTCTCCAAGACCACCAGGGGAAAGCCCCATGATCAGGGATGGTGCCACCATGGAGGAAGTGCTGCATAGTGCAAGCCAAGTTCAAGACCATATAGGATAAGGGGGAGAGCAATCTGATTGAGAAGGCAAATGACTTTTACCAAATAGGACAGCACAACATGGCATGGAATCGTGGGCGGCTGCCTCCATCGGGTGAAGCCTCATGGGGCCGCTTTTTGAGTGTGACCATGAACAAAAGAACCGGGCTCCAGGGCCAACGAGGCTTAGGACGCCATCACACCCATGTTCACCTGTTGAGATAGTAGGCAAATTCCAAATAGTAGTTAAATTGAACAGCATGAACACAAATACTAGTGTGAGCATTTCTCGTGTACTCTAGTGAAATGAAGATAAACAACATGAACATCAGTACGGTGATGATCCACCTCTAAAGGGGGAACTGGTAGGTGAGGGACCACGCCGATAAGAGGTCCATCTATCGGTGGAGGATTACTAATGTGGAAGGCCTCCGTGGCCTCCCCATCGACAAACGACCTCGTTGGCTCCGCCATGGTCCTAGCAGGAGGCATCGGCAACGTAGTAGGGTGGAAGGCAAAAGCTTTGGGATGGAATCAGAAGCTCTTGAGAGAGAAGGCAGCAAGTGTAGAACCTTCCCTCTTGCCCTTGTCTTTGCTGCTATAGTTTGGGGGCCATTGACCACCCCACGACCGAGATGTTTGTTTGGGTGGCCAGTGGGGCTTCACCCCGTCATGTCAATGCGATAGGCCGAAAGGCGACATCCCCTGTTGTAACAGGCTGCTGATGCAACCCACGTGCACATGCCTACGCAGAATGCAGGAGCACGTTGTTCATCAATTATGCTATCCAGGTAGTCAAGATTTCAAACGGTCGAACCTTGTGTGATCCTATGAAGTATAAAAATTTTGAATAAAAATAATCTTTGATGCATGGTTCTTGCAAGTTGAACAAATCTTATCAAAAACACAAAAATAAGACGAGTTGGGTTCAGCACAGATCAAAGCCACTTATGACTACTACTATCACTGATACAAATTGACCGAGTGCACTCCGTAGGCAATAATTTTACTCATAGCTCTATACTATATAGTGTCCGATGAGATAAAATGTGCCGCATTCAGACTTTCTTACAAGCGCAATAAAATATTAGAGTCAAGTGAATGCGATAGGAAAGCTAGACACAAGAAATGAATCGAGACAAAGAGCTTTTGACATGCTTGAGACTTGAATGCCTGGTGCAGTTGTGATAGGTCTTTTCAGTACTTATTTCATTCCAATCCAAGCAGTCACAGTAGTCGAGGGGCAGACTAAAGAGTGAAGAGTGAGATGTGTCTGGCTCGGTCAGATTTACAATTCTAGGACCACCATAGGGACTCTAGGGCAAGGCAAGATAAAGATTTTTTTCTCCAACCAGTGGGCTTCGCCTCGGGTACCATCATGCTCCCTCGAGAATTGCAACCTTTCATACCACAGAAGGTGTGTTCGACCGGAGATGCAGGAGCATTGATGTTCCCAATCGTACACTGATCAAAACAGAGCTTGTCTCCTCCATTTACACTGATGAGATGGCGTGAGCCTCAGCGCTAGTTTTTACATGTTAGCTCCTCCACTGATGCCCCAACAGTGCGTGCACTCCTTGCGTTTGTGACAACACTAGAAACACAGAAAAAGAAAGCCCCCACGAGAGGAGAATGAGAACAGAGAAATATTAACAAGGATTCCTCAAGACTGTCAAGTTCCCTAGTTTGCACGGTAGGGCTGCAAGAAGACATGGTAGGACCAAGCCAGAGCGACCTTGAGTGCTTGAAGATCCTTCTTCCTAAAATATATGTAGAAAAATTCGCAAGTGCCCATTTTCTATGTGCTAAAACCAATCTGCTGGGGTTTGCCTTTGGGAATGAACTTGTCCCTCTATCTGATTATGTTGATCATTGTGCACATAGAAGCTACCGGCTGTGGTGGCCTAGACCATCGGAGGTCGCTAGAAACTAGAGCTTTGTTTAGACAATTAGTAGAGCCTGGCCTGGTGGAAGGTGGAGGTGTTCCCTGATGACACCGATGGCAGCCACTTGTACCTCCACCGAGGATGGAAGCAGTTTGCCCACACCCTTGACCTCCACGATAGGTTCTCTCTTATGTTGCGGTCTGACAGCCAGTCATAGATTAACATCAAGGTCTTCGACCTTACCACCTAACCGCAAGCAGTACCCGCATGACTTCACGGCCGGCGGTAGTCAGCTCTCTCGGCCTATCGCAGAGCCAAGGAGTTTTGAAGTGATCCTAAAGAAGTACAACCTCAAAACAAAGTATCTGGTGAGCACTCGCGTGAGACACAGAATGTACTGATGTCGCAAGACCAATGCCATCTTTCTCATCAATCTTTTTTTTGTGCGAGACGAAGAACATGCTAGTGGACTTCAAGGTTGCGCATGGCTACCAATAATGGCAAGTATCAAGCTATAGATGCTGGGCAGTCCTGGTTCATGGGCTTGGATAGGACCATCTTGAATAATAAAGTGCGCACATCATTCAAGTACGGGTCGAACGAGTTCTGCACAAGCAACCACCTCAATGTTGGCGACACCCGCTTCTTCAGGATGATCCACGAGGCCACCTACAATGATGATGAGGGATGGGAGGAGGAGCAAGAGGACGATGAAGCTAAGCTCAAGGTGGAGGTGCGCAAGACGAATGGCGAATGGATGCAGTGAACTCGACGCAAGAGTTGACACGATCTGTATTTTATTGTTTCATCAAAATTGTTATTCGGCCTGTCAATATTTCTAAGTATCAGACTGCCTTAGGCCTTGTTTGGATGGACTACGTCTAATTAGTCATGGCTAAAAAATATCCAACTAAAAATTAGCCAATTAGCTATGTTATTAGTCCATACCTGTTTGTATCTTGAACTAATTGTTGAGTTCTATAGACTAGAACTAGTTGTTAGCCCCTTATAGTTGGGTTCTATAGACGAGTTGGATGCCCCCTAACAATTGCCATCACTGTATTTCATTGTTCAGTGACTCGCAGTGATCTGGATCATCTACAATTCGTAGGGTCAGACTGTCTTAGGCTCCAGAAAATTTCAACATCTATACGCCCACATCCTCCGATCAGAAAGGGCGAAACCCTTAGTATACTATAGATCAGAAAGAGGACTAGAAAGAGATCAGCAGGCAAAAGCAACCAATAGGGGCAAGAAACCAGTTACCAAATGACAAAAGGACCTGGGCTACACCACGCTTAACAGAGTTTAACCCACCTAATACAAAGTTCAACAAAAGTTAACATAGACATAGTGATTAAGTGGGTTAAGCTCTGTTGAGCGTGGTGTAGATCAGGTCCTTTGGTCATTTGGTGGCCGTTTTCTAGCCCCTGTTGGTTGGTTTTGCCTGCTGGTTTCTTTTAGGTTCTCTTTCTGATCTTTAGTATGGTAAACATGGATAACATAATTCATCTAATCAAGTCTCGCGTCGATCTAATGCCTAACGGAGGAGCCACATAGCTATTCGCTGTTTACTGAACAATAAGAAAGTCAGAGCATTGTAAATCTGACCAGACCAGACACATCTCATGTTATACAGGGAAACCTGTTTCATATGTGTCAGATATATGGGCCCGGGGTATCTGCACTGCCTGTATATGTGACCATCACCAGGCTATTGGCCCAGCAGCCGTTAAGGAGGAAGACAGCGAGGGCTGACATGATCGACCAATGTGGATATCAAGGCAAACTAGGGCGGGTGTATTTGGACGATAGCGAAGAACATTCTATTGTGTGTATCATGTAACAAACTAGGAACATAATCTGTTAGCTCGATCGCCCTCTCAGTAACCCTACCTCTCCTACCTATATAATGGAGGGTAGGGACCTTAGGCTTAGGATCCATCTTCTTCCACCTATTCCATCTACTTCATAGCTAGGAGCAACAACCCCTATAATTGAGCATACGTGATGAGTACAGGCCCGATCTTCCGAGAGGTAGCCGGTAAGTTTGATTTGTGGAGATCTCGACGTTGGCGATCCGGCTTCAAATCAGACACGATTCGAACCCTGCAACCATTACACCACCGCTCCGTTGGTTATCAACCAAGCACAACTTGATTGACCTCGCCAAGAAGGCTTTTCCTGCAAGCGAATCGAAGAGCACAAGCAAGAAGGTAAAACACGCAATCTAAAATTGCAAATATGAATGACGCGAATATCAATAGAGGGTTCAAGAACTCGGTTCCAAAGGACTAATCGACACAGTGGAGGAGATCAAGAACGGGGGCCCTGGATCACTGTAAAAGGATTTGTCACCACAGTTACAATGAACGATTCAGTTTCTCGATGGAAAACTAAACTCTAAACAAAACCCAATTGTGTAGCAGCGGTGGCGGCTGTGTTTATAGTCTAAGACTCGACCTAGGGTTGGGGACGGCCAGGGGTTGGGTGCCCACAACTTGGGCTTAAGGCCCGACACGATACATGGCCAAGTTGGCCCAAATAGGTGATGCAGCACCTTGTCGTGGTCACACAGAATGATCCACGGACCTTCTGGAGCTGGGACCAGATCCAAAACGACGGCGTCGTCGTCCCCTTTCCAACGCATCCAAGAACGGCCCGTTTCGACGTCGTATGAGGAAGTTATGACCGAAACAGTGACGACGTGTCTGCTGAATCCGAGGGTGACGTGGCAGCTGAGTTGGGAACGAATTGCAACTTGGGGAAGACCATGGCGTCGGTGTGTCCAGCGTGGCGATGTCCTCATCATCCTCCCCTTCTCGAATTGGAGTCGTCCTCGACTCCATCTTGGCGATGTCCTCATCATCCCCTCCTTGTAGAATTGGAGTCGTCCTCGACTCCATCCCATCATCAGCGAACTCCTGCAAAAGATTAGTGACAGCAGGCAATGCACCAGACATAAAAGGTTGACAAAACATAGTATAACATGGTGCATCAGGATTATCACATAACTCAGCAGTAGCAGGAGTTGTAGCAAGAAAAACACCTCCTTTTAACTTAATCCCATTATTTTTAGCAATGTCTGTTGGAGGTTTATTTTTGATCTCATTAGCATGTTTAATAATATCCGTAGGAAACAAAGGCAGCAATATAATTTTCTTGTCCTTATGTATGATAGTGTATGTATTAGTTCTACCATGGTGTAAAGCATTATTATCAAATTCCCATGGGCGACCTAACAAAATGGAACAAGCTTGCATAGGGACAACATCAAAATCAGCAGTATCATGATAAGAGCCTGTGAAAAAGCTAATGCGTGCTGACTTAGTTACCTTAGTCTTACCACTATTATTGAACCATTGAAGTTTATATGGATACGAATGTTGTCATGTGGTCAAGCCAAGCTTGTCAACCAAATCTGAACTCACCAAATTATTGCAACTCCCGCTATCAATAATAGTGAGAACACGACAACCTTGCACAATGAGATACATGTGGAACAAATTGTGGCGTTGGATCTTCATCTCTTCTTCATGTCCCACATGTGTACTCAACACACGCTGCACAAGAAGGCTAGGGTAGTCCGCGGCAGCAGCCACGGAGTCAATGGTGATGGTCTCCTTGTCTTGATCGCCCTCGGTGGGATCTGCATCAATGTTAGCAGCAAGGGCTAAATCATCTTCAACATCACTAGCACTTACATATCCATCCTCGGTAGCAAATGAAAGCGACGACTGGGGCACTCCTTCATGACATGTCCCATGCCTTTGCATCGGTGGCAAATGATTTTAGATTTGGACGAGGAGGAGCTAGTAGAAGCACCGGAGTTCCACCTTTCTTCATTTGTGGAAACTACACATTAGACAATTTACGTACCTCGGAAGAAAATGGAGGTGTAGATGGTGTGGTGCAACAGAAGCTTAGGCGCCTCTCGGCTTAACGAGCAGCTGCTGAAAATTCCTCCCATTGTTAGACCTGAAAGGGTTGGTGTTGTTTGCGTCCTGCATTTCTCGTTCGCCTTAATAGCAAGATGATACAATTGGAAAAAATTGCGCCATTCTTTGTAATCAAGTATGTTACAGTATATCATGGTTTAAACCACCAAAAAATCTAGCACTAGCATCATTATCATCTTCATTTATACCACAACGTGCTAAACCAATAAGCAATTCTTGATAGTATGCTTCTACTCCTTTATCACCTTGTTTTAAAGTTTATAGTTTCAAACGTAAATCACGTTGGTAATAAGGAGGAACAAAACGAGATTTCATACGTTGCTTTAAAACATTCCAAGTTTGAGGCACAAGAAATGACATTATTAGCATTGCAAAGATCACTCCACCGAACAAAGCAAAATTAGTAAACTCACTAGTAGCAAGTCTAACTCTATGCTCGGGAGGAACATTATGAGAATCAAATTTTTGTTGAACAGCAAGCTCCCAATCTAAATATGCCTCGGATCAACATTACCAAAGAAAAGGAGGTAGACTAAATTTAATTTTAGCAAAAGGATCATTATTACCATGATTATTACCTCCCATACCGCATGACGATTGAAGTTGAGGCGGCGACGGCACCACCACCGTCAGCATACGCATCTTCATCACCAAAAGCATCCGCATCTTCATCATCAGCATGATAAGGTGGAGGGCGTTGCTCAAGCTGTTCAATGTGGGTGACCAGATTGTTCACGTTGCGCATCAGCTCGGTCATAAGATTGCGTTGTTCAGTCATGAACGTTGCAAGCTCGCCCTTGGACACGCACTCATTGAAGTCCGTCGGAGTTCCTGCCATGGTTAGAAGATAGAAAAAGACAACACCAAAGTATTATCCCTATCAACTAAAAGGAAACAAGTGGTGGTGATGGTGGTGAAAGTGGAATGCAAAATCACAAGCGGCTTACCACCGTCTTGCCTGTATTCTTACCAATGCCAAACAGGAGCAAAACCAAAATGGCGAAGCAATCTGCATTTGTGGGCGTGGGTAATGATTGCAAGATGAAACTGAAACGAGAAGAATATGTGGAGCTATGGGTAGGCACACAATATGACAAAGAAGGATTAGCAATTAACGAATACAGATTAATGATTGTTCAATCCGGATCCAAAGTACAAATCACAGGTGCTGGCTAGGACATGTCGAGACGTAGCGCAACAAGGTGAAAACAAAGGACGATCGAAATAACTCAGAGAACAAGCAAATAGCCCGGATTTCTCCTTTTTCCTGAATTTTTTTCCAGATTTTTCCAAAAGGCACAAACTTTTTTTTTTTTTTTTCACTAATTTTTTATACTTTTCTCTAAACAAGGATCACAAAAGATGCAACCACAAAAATTGGCACCTACAACTGAGGTGGGATGTGGTCTCTGAAATTCAACACGTTTCTCGAAAAGCGTGCAAAAACTTTGACAATTTTTTTTTCTTTATTTTCCTAAATTTTTGGCAATTTTGACGAAACCAAACAGGCGAAGCCGAGTTTGGGTCGGGTCCAAATGGTGTCAAGAAGCTGCTGAAAAAATTTCAGATTTTTACGATAAGCAAGCGAAAAGTTATGCTGTTTTTACCGAAGGTATCTCAAGGTATGTTTTCCAGGAGGCACAACATGGCGGCGGCGGCGATTAGGGCAAAGCGTCCCTAAACTCTAACACCGATCACAGCAGTAGGTATTTGCCGATGATGTAAGGAGGGCTGCGATGCGAGCAAAATAAGAGCGGTGGCAACCTATCTAGGGTTTTGCGACGGCGAGAGAGTTACACAAAGGCGGCTAAGCGGGGCAAGTCGAGTAATGTGGTGGCTTCGACTTTGCGTGTGTGGGAAGCGGTGGATGGGATAGCGGCGGAAAACAAAATCACAACAGCAGGCGATTGAACTACGACCACGAACACAATCCTAAACCAGCAACAAGACTCGACCACGGACACAAACTCAACAACACGAATCTGAAACAAAATTCCAAAGGCACAAAGGGCGATAGGACAGCGGAAATTGAAATATTTTTGGGCTTTTTATGGACTCTAGGTAATGAACAAATATGAATCTAAGGCAAACGAGATTATACCTCACGGTAAACCTGAAATCTCTGATACCAATTGATGAGTACAGGCCCGATCTTCCGAGAGGTAGCCGGTAAGTTCGATTTGTGGAGATCTCGACGTTGGCGATCCGGCTTCAAATCAGACACGATTCGAACCCTGCAACCATTACACCACCGCTCCGTTGGTTATCAACCAAGCACAGCTTGATTGACCTCGCCAAGAAGGCTTTTCCTGCAAGCGAATCAAAGAGCACAAGCAAGAAGGTAAAACACGCAATCTGAAATTGCAAATATGAATGACGCGAATATCAATAGAGGGTTCAAGAACTCGGTTCCAATGGACTAATCGACACAGTGGAGGAGATCAAGAACGGGGGCCCTGGATCACTGTAAAAGGATTTGTCACCACAGTTACAATGAACGATTCAGTTTCTCGATGGAAAACTAAACTCTAAACAAAACCCAATTGTGTAGCAGCGGTGGCGGCTGTGTTTATAATCTAAGACTCGACCTAGGGTTGGGGACGGCCAGGGGTTGGGAGCCCACAACTTGGGCTTAAGGCCCGACACGATACATGGCCAAGTTGGCCCAAATAGGTGATGCAGCACCTTGTCGTGGTCACACAGAATGATCCACGGACCTTCTGGAGCTGGGACCAGATCCAAAATGACGGCGTCGTCGTCCCCTTTCCAACGCATCCAAGAACGGCCCGTTTCGACGTCGTATGAGGAAGTTATGACCGAAACAGTGACGACGTGTCTGCTGAATCCAAGGGTGACGTGGCAGCTGAGTTGGGAACAAATTGCAACTTGGGGAAGACCATGGCGTCGGTGTGTCCAGCGTGGCGATGTCCTCATCAATACGAATACAAAAGCAGCCGCACCACTAGAGTAGGGATTAGGGCGCACCATGCCCTGAACCAATATAAATCTCTGTGTCTTGTGTGCTACCATCTAATTCCATCTACACGATCACGTTGCTGGATATTGTCGGAGCAAAATAATCCGATAGTTGGCGCGTCGGGTAGGGGCCTTTTGCGTTCAGACTAATATTGTGTTTTTAGATGGGTGTCATCTTCAACTTACGTGATGAACTAGAAGAAGTGCCGCCAGGTATGAAGATCATGCTCTGCAAGCTCGACTTCATCGCTGACCGGTTCGGGTACCTATGCCTTCAGGAACCCAAACCAACCGAGGAGGGAGAACGGTCCCTCCAAATCCATGCTTTCACCACCAAACTGGAGGAGGCTATAGATGGAGGATCGTCCACCCTCACCACACACCTAAGGTGCTACGCCAATCTTTTCATTAAGGATGGAGGAGAATGTGAGCCTAACACTACTTTTCATATGAGCAAGACCATGGATCTAGACCTTGCTTCAGACCTGATACCGATACCTCATCATTCTGCTCCTCAGTCTCTAGAGAGATCGGGACAAACGACGATTATGCATCGTGAGACACTCTCGCAGGCTGCGGTGGAACCCACTGAACCTCCTATGGTGGAAGACAAGCCCCTAATCTAGCTAGCTAGAGCGAACTCGATGACACCCTCAATCAACAAAACTGGTGGGACAACGCCGATGTGTCCGGTCTCATCGACCTAGAAGCCTTTCACCGCTTTCTCTACTGCTATGACCAGCTACTTGAGAATTCAGATTCAAGTCACCACGATGATGAGGTTGCCTCGACTATGGCAAGCTCCAATACTAGGACCTCATCTGGTAAGCAGCCGAAACTCGAACCATCCCCTCTGATGAAGGGATGAAACTCTCCCCTCAGTAGGGAGGAATAAAGAAGTTGCACAGCTGAATACCTAGGTGCCGACCCTACATCGGTACACTCTTGATTCCGACCACCTGCTCTCGTCAAGAGGCCAATGGCTGTGAAGAAACAAGCTAGAAAAGGACCATAGATGAACAACATTCACAAGCGATCCGTTCAAGGGAAACCCATGCGACCATTGGTACCTTCCGAACCGATCAAGAAAGCTAGAAACTCTACAAACCAAGGCGTAACTAAACGACTGCACCAGTCAATCTGTCACGTCCCTTCAATCCAATGGGCCAATTGTGTAACACCCTAATGTTAAGCATTGCATTTGGCACTTGCATTTCATGAGCACAAGCATCATCTAAGAATTCATGAGCATGAGCATATGGAATTTCATCTTATTCTTTACATATTATCACATGTGATGTTGATTATATACATGCATATGCTTGTGATCATGTGTGACCAATGCAAGAGATGGTTGTGAGGTCACAAAAACACCTTGGACATGTCTAGGATGGTAAATGGAACAATGTTTGTATTCATGACATGGGCCAATTTTGCTTCTAAGTCCTAGTTTACTAAAAATGTCATTTTCATGATCCTACTTTGACCAAAGTTGAACTATAGCATAGATTGTTTGCATGGCAGTGCACCCCTAATAAAAGTTGTAGCTTATCTTATGTGGAACAAATTTTATTTAAGGGTCATGAGCTAATTCAGTGCCTAACATGGTCAAATAGGGCTCACAAAAATCAACAAAATGTTGTTTCTAGACTTAGAAATTTTGCTAAGTCCAAAATGCTGATTTTAGTTTCAAGTGCACCACTTTGGAGCTTTGTAACTTGCTAACCATGATGAATTAGATGTTACTCCCTAAAGCAATGTTGTAGATCTCACATAGCTCTACAACTTTCACTAATACCATTTTCACTGATTCACCACGGATTAGGAGTTACATGGTCACAAAGTTGCTCTGTCAAATGTGCACACCGGGCTCTGATGGCCGCGAATGCGCGTGGCGTCAGTGGCCGACCGCGCCAAGCCACGGCCAGTGGTCGTATGTTGGCGACGGCTGGGCCGATCAGGCCAGTGTGCGGACAAGAGGGTCATTCCCCTACTACTCGCTCCCACTCGCTTTCACTCACCTCGCTTTGCTCTCTCTCCCTCTTGTCGCTGTGAAGGCAAGCGCCATTGCCGCAGTGAGCTTCGCTGAGCTCACACGTAGCCCTCACCGCTCCATTTCCAAATTGCCCATGCCAATAGCTCCGCCTTGCTCCGCTCTACCACCTTGACCCAGTAGAGCCACCATTCATGCCCAAGGTAAAGGCCTATGGCCGTTTTTGCCACCGTGACATCATCGGAGAGCCACCGTGCTCTCGGCTCACCGTGGCCAGGACGCTCTACTACATCTCCCGCCTTCCTATCTTCTGCTCCATAGTTGCCTTAGGTCACTGTTGCTCTAGCTGGAGCTTGGGTAGATGCTACCATACCATCACGTGGGAACGCATCGCCGCTCCCGTCGTGCTCGCCATGTCCACGAGCTCGAGCTCAGCATGGCCAGCAGCCCCTAGGTCTCGCCATCCCCCGCTCGAAGATGTTTATGCATGGCCAAGAACCCTAGCTCCTACCACGAAGATGGAGACCCACCTCTCGCTGTCGGTTAGCCAGAACGGAGATCCCCACTATGTGTGATGGGCACCACCGTGCCGCCATGCACGCGGTCAGGCTCCCCCACTGCTCCACCGTGGCAAGATCTTGCTCTAGAACTGTGCTAGGTCACCATAGAGGTAGGGCCATTCTTGCCGGAGCTTGCCATGGCTGGAGACGGCCGACGCGCCACTGCACAACCACCACCGTCCACCATGCTCACCGGTGAGCATGCTTTGGTGAGCCACCGACCAACCTAGGGCACCTAGCATCTGAGCTCGATTTGAAATTTGATTTTCTTTATTTGTTATTCTAGATTTTGTAGCTCACTTAAAAAATTCATATCTAGGGTTAGGAGTGTCCAAATTGAGTGATCCAAATTTTGTTGGATTATTTATGAAGTGTACTATTTGATAAAAATATGAAAGCTACTGTTTGGGATATTTTGCTAGGGGAATTAAATTGAACTAAATAAGTGCTTTTAAATTTGTTTCCATCTTGTAAAATGCATATCTTGAGCTAGGGAAGTGAAAAAATTGTCATTCCAATTTTACTGGTCTTGTGTTGACATGCTCTAGCTAGGAAAATGCTAAACCTATAGTAGGTATACTTGGAATATGGTCTTCCTATTTAACTTTGATTAATTACTAGTTTCTAGTGAAAATAAATGGGGTAAAAATACATAAATTATGATCATGCAAATTTTTACATAATGTTATTGTGCAAGAATGAAAGTAAGAAAAATATGAAATTTGTTGTTTGACACTTTTCACTAGGCTAAACTATTTTTGCTAAAATAAGCCTATGCAACTTGTCATTTTTGTAGAGATGGCTGTACTTATCCAAATGGCATGAAATTTATACAGTAGACTTTTGGGATCATATGTAGGCTACTGTAATGTTCTCAGAATTTACTGTGCACTTTTGATATATGTTCCTTATTTCACCTTAGTATCCAAATAAATTAATAAAGGCATTTAAATAATTTATTTGGGCTTGACCATTATGTTTTCTAAAGTGCATATGATGTCTATGAACTATTGGTACCATTGGTTGTGCCCAGATTTCATTGCTTGTATGCAGTGAAATATTAATGTTCTATAATTTAATTATAGTGACTGTTTTGAAAAGTTTCTGTTGTTAAGTAAATTGCATGGGTAAAATGATGTTTGCTGTGAATCTTGTAAATAACAAATTTGTAGATAACTTACTTATATTGCTTGTGTCAAATGTTCAGGACAATAGGCTAAATGGTTTGAGAGTTATGGCTGTTGCAATTTGGTCTCTAGAAATGCTTATTCTTTGAAATTTCTAGATAGATCTGGGAAATTGCTTTGTTTGACCTTGATAGCCATTGAATCATCTTGAGATGACTATAAGAATGTTGTAGGCAGTTTTATAAGCTTTCTAGAGAGTCCAAGATTATAGTATTTGGTTGAGGAGAACTCTAGATATGGCCAAAATAAGTAGCTACTGTTTATAGTCTAGGAAATGACTAAGTCAAATTGTGATTGTTTGTCTTATGTGATGCTTGTGTAGATGCATAGGCTAATTGAGATTAGTTCTTAGCTGTAGGTTCTAAGCCTCTTACTGATGATGAACAACTTTACCTTAGGTTACTAAAACTTAGTGAGTGTATGTTTCTTGTACTATAGAAGAGATATGCACCTACTCAGTAAAGATCGACTAGAACAAAGTTATACATTTACTTGGTCAACGAATGTTATCCTTATCATACATCTTGCAGATAACCATACTCATGCGTATACACTTCATCTGGTCATCTCATCTATTATGCATTCATGATAGTCATTTGGACATATGCATGCAATAGGTTCCCTAGAAGGAGTGATGCTACTGGAGTTCGAACACGAGCGTTAGGAGGAGCAACAGGCAGCCCTAGAGCAGGAGGTTCAGGCGGGAAGAGAGTCAATGTGGAAGATCTTCCTGAGTGTCCTGATCACCAACCTTCCTCATTTCTGAAAGGCAAGCCCCGGAGCATTCTAAGCCTCCTATGTTTTCTAAATATCAACTTGAGTCTTTTTACGTTGATGCATTAAGTACTAGGGATTGATTGGAACAATTTGCTGCATATACTTTCCTTGTCTAGACAAATATATCTTGAATCCTATGTAGGTCTAGGATCAAATATATGCTTAGCCATGCTTAGACCGGTAGAAGTCGGGTGATTTCCTGTCGCCTGCAAGATATAGGTAGATATCTAGTCACGGTTGGCTAAAATTGCTATCATGGAAATAACCATGTGTTGATGAATAAAAGGAGACTAGGTGGGATTGTGATGGAGAAGCAACAAGGCATGGAGGTCTTGGTGCCTATTTATCCCAGGGGTTGTTTTTTGGATAAATCCTCCTACTCGTGGAATTCATTAGTTTAAACCCCTATTTCTGTGTTTGGTGATGGAATTAAGTATATATATATATATAGGATATGTTGATGGTTTATGATTGATGTTAGTGACTGTCAACATGCTTACCCTTTGCCAGTCCCAGAGCAAAGTTAAACTCAGCAATGGATCAGGAGTTGCTACAATGCTTTCATGCCTCAAAAGTACACATGGGTTCAATCAAAAATTCTTCTATGGATTAGAATAAACTGATCTGACTTTTAAACTTACCGATATTACCTTCAACCATGGGGCTTCTTAGCCTTCTCTTGGGTCTTGAGCAATTGAAAGACAAAACGATCAAGTCAAGCACTATGTTTCAAGTTATTTATTTCACCATTGTTCTAAAGTTTTTATAAGTTTTCAAAATAAAACTCAGAGATTCCATTGTATGACACTCTCAAGTCTCTCAATATATGTGGTATTTGTGGATCCTCACCAAGGCAATAATGATGTTATGCCTTTTTTGTTTCTACCACTAAGGCTTATGTGGAGTTTATCGGTAGGGAGAAAGTTAGAGCATACTTGCAATGCATATATTGTAAAGTAAAACCTCAGATCTAAAGAGAGTTGAGTCATATAATCAAATCAAGATGTGCATGTGTGTGGATGTATGGTGGATATATGGTGGCTAACCTAATTCTACTTTGCTCCTTGGAAACTTATTTCTCTTTTGAAA
The DNA here is from genome assembly GCA_904845875.1 of Miscanthus lutarioriparius. NCBI lineage: Eukaryota > Viridiplantae > Streptophyta > Magnoliopsida > Poales > Poaceae > Miscanthus > Miscanthus lutarioriparius. The sequence continues at coordinate 73,232,512 of CAJGYO010000005.1, read as the reverse complement.
CTTGGAAACATTTGCTCATCTTTTTTTTCTTTCTCTTTTTTTATGAATAACTTTTGCATAGCCCCATGTCTCTTTTCTGCAACAAAAAACTTTTGAGAAATAGCAACAAGAACTTGGAGCATTTATTTGGTGGATGGGAAACCTAACAAGTATGTTTTTGTGTTCACCCCTAGTGTAGGAGTGGAATATTTTCGGGTGGATCTAGATGGAAGGCATGTTTTTGCCTACTCCCAGTGTAGGAGTAGTGCATATGTGGGTGGTGTGTACATGATCTTGATTTTAAGAGCATGACAAACCTCTCATAAGGGTCCACAAAGCTTGACAAAACTCAATGCAAAAGCAAGTAGCATATATGTGGAAGTTTTCCTAGCCTAACATGTATGGCTCTGGTAGGAATTCAAGCTTTGTCATACAGGAACTCATCATGTGGCATTTTTATGTTTTTCAAAAGATAAATCTCCAGAACTTAAGTGTTACTTGGAACAAGATAAACAATAGCTCAAACCTTCTCATATCATATCTATCAATTATCTAGACTTAGATCAAGCACATGCTACCCATGAGTTTTATGTTCAAAGTAAATCCTTATATCAAAACAATCTTATCCAAAACTTGGGAGAATTCAAGGTTGAAAAGTAGATACTTGAAAGGAATTACAACAGACCAACTATTCATCATTTTCATTTAAGAGATTATTTAGAGTCCTCTTTATTTGTTTAACAACTCTTAAAACAAACTCTCATACCCACTTTTTATTTTGTTTTTCATTCATCATTTTTTAACTATTTAAAAGAAACTAAAACTAAAACAAAAGGGGAAAGAATACTTACCTGGATACACGGGAGTGCTTCTCCACCAAGCTAGCTTTTCGGTGAGGGTTCGGTGTTGTAAGTTCTTCGAACCAGACTTTTCCTTGTGAAGTTCATTGATCAAGTACCTCGGTTTGCTCCGAAGACAAGGATTTTTGCGGTAGTACCTCCAATGGTCATGTTTCTGCCAAACCCGTCTTGGTTCTGAGTTTTGATTTTGGTTTGACAGGTTTAGAACTTCCACTTGTAGAAATCTAAGGAATCGACTAACTCTCCCACACTATGCTTGAAATGTGTCCTGCTCATAAAGACAAGGTAGAGATCAAGTGTATAGCCTCTGTTGGTCGGAAAACACCAACAGAACCAAAACTTTACTTATTCTTCTCTAACCTTAGGCACATTAAATATGATAAAGTTGATGTTTATGTGCTTTATTCATTTATAGCATGGGTGATAAGATCAGAAGATTGAGCATGAATGTAGGATTTAAGTAATTTGGGCAAAAGGGTTAAATTGCTTAACCCATGGAAGGGTTGTCTATCTCTACATAATGTATCAATCTTTACATTATTATGACTATTATCTTGTAGAGATAAGATATGCGCTTTTTAGCTCATTTGGTTAGGACTATGAGATCAAGAAAGTGGTGCTAGGAACAAGCTTAAAGAACTAAACATATTGAGTTAATCAGGTTGGATCAAGTCAGTTGTAACTCGAACATGTTTGTTTCTTATTTATGTGCCTACTAGAATCAAGGAAAATTATTTAAATAATGACCATTTACCTTAGGATGTTACCTTTATCATTGGAGCGTGATGACACCATAGGACAAAGGGTAGATTACTTGTGATAGTCCTTCCCTTTTGCTTGAAGTTTTCCTTGTTCGGCTAGCCTCGCATCTTGAGCTGTTCATGACCTTCTTGTCTCCTAAATTGCACCCTTTTTCTCATTCTTTTGTCATACCATCTTTTTACTCTTTGATTTTTAATACTTTGTTGGACCTTCTGCTCCACTCATTGTTTCATGTAGTTCTTCCATCCATGATGAATGAGTTGTGTCTTCTTTGCGCAATGTTATTGGAGTTCATCATGTGCCTTGCTTCATCTCTGATTTGAATTCATCTCATGACTTACCCAAATTGAATTGAGAGTTTCCTGCAGGGGTTAGTACAACAAAATATCCAGTATCTACTAAAGCACACTCTTGGTTCAAAAATTAAACTAGACACCATGTCTAATTTAATCTAGGAAAGCATTTTAACCTAAGCACCACGCTTAATTTAAAAAGCCTTTGGAAGTCGGACTAGCACCCCTAAACTAAGCACCATGCTTAATTTAAAAGATGTATGAACATACTCCAAACCTTAAGCATACTATAGCAAACAAAGGTGTGGCAGAACCTCCTAAATTATTGGGCCCACATGCACCTGTCACTGTCCAACGACCTTTGACATCTATGCATATGTTACCGATAACCTAAGAAGACTGTCGGGTGTCCTCGAAGAACCCCGAATCATCCACGATTTCCGAGCAGGATCACATTACAGAGTCATTGCAGTATTACAACATTTATTCAAATATCTACACCAGAGTAAATCAGCGGAAGTCTTACAATAACTTAGTTTACAAAACATTTATTTCAAACCTTACAAACTAAGTTCGATTAATAATACAAACCAAGGTAGTGGTGGTGGCATTATAATATATTACAAAACACACAAATACGGGCTGCTTTCGCCTTAAGGGCCACACATTACGTATCGTCAATCAGACTGAACAACGGTCATGCAAAGACGATCCAAAACAGATCGCTCATGAGCCTCACCGCAACAAGGGTCAAGCGAACCACGAGTACGAAAAGTACTCAACAAGACTTAACGAAATAAAAAGCGAGAAAACTCGGGAATGCAGGCTCATGGGATTCAAGGTATGGCTTTAGCAATAATCAAGGTTCTTTTGCGTAAAAGCTCTTTTAACAAAATTCTTTATTTCAACATTTAAAACTTCATAAGATCATATACAAAGTCGACACGATCCGTATTGAGATCATGAAACTTCATATCCAACACTTTCTCAAACCATACTCAAGTTCCGATTATTAATACTACGATGATGAGCAGAGAAGTGAGTCTCCATAACCGAGGAGCAACGACGATTGAACCGATTATAAACCCATTTGGGAATTCCAGACCACACGACATATGCAGGTCCCCGACCTACATATATCAACCTACCTCGGATCCTCTAAACAAGAACGGGTCCGCGCCACCCGAGAATCTGAAGACTCCACACTCCAGCCCATTGCCACGTGGGTACACGCTATTCGCCATCTCTCCACTCCCGGTCTGTGAGTAGCCATTCTCGTAATAGAATAGCCAAGTTAAGGCTTACCGGAGTATGCGGTTAGTACTACAAAGTCTCACCTCGGCGGTTCAACAACAGTACGGACCTTAATCGACACAGGCGGAAAGAACCGCTCACAAGACCTCCATGTCTTATGGCTCACACACACCGAGTCCGCCCGGTCTAGATTTATTACTTCACATGCTCATATTTCATGATAACATAAGTAACCAAAGTTCCATATAAAACTCGCGGTGACGGGTAATCACCCGACTTTTATTATCTAAGCATGACTAAGCATAACTAGCCATATCTAATTAAAATGGTTAACAAGGTAGATAAGGAAAACAAGGTTGGTAATGCATCAATTAGGTTTCCACTTGACTTCTAATCACTTAATGCAGTATTGAAAAGCAAAAGCGAAATCAATTTGTAAAAAACACAAGGTAGGTTTAAATGTATCAAGGGCTTGCCTTCGTTGTGAAAAAGTCCGATTGTGAGTCGGACCACAGATATCAACACCAACCTCCACAGATGGCTCAACCTCCTCAACTACTTGATTAACTACCACGGGTTCACCTTCGTTCACTACACGTAGTAACAATGCCATGTTTAACATGATGCGGAATACAAAACATGATGCTCGATGATGGATACAAAATTAAACAACTTGAATACAACTTTCCTTCGCGGTACAGTTACAAGTCAAACTAACTAAATCTATTTCGTAATACATACATCAATTGCCAAAGATCATTATCCACTAATGACCCAAGGACATCACTCAATCAAAAGTTCAATCAAAACCTAAATCATTAAAGGTTACAATTCACTTTTATGAATTAATTATTTAATTAAAAATTATGAAATAAATCAACTTATTCCAATTGAGCTCAAAATTTTTGTAAATGTTCATTACATGATAACTAAGTGACAAAACAATTTTCATAATTTTTGGATACATAAATAAGCCTAGAAAAATCATGGAAAGTCATTTATTAATTAATTGAGCAATTTTTATCATACCCCAAAAATACTGAAAATCAAGATTTCAAATTTTTGTTATATAACATACATCATAGAGAAGTCACACAAAAATTTTCATAATTTTTGGAGCTCTAAATAAATCTACACAAAAATAACAAAAACAGACACTATTCATTCATTCCAGAAAATAGAAAAATCCATTTGAACTTATTTGAGTCATCGACAACCCGACCCCACATGTCATCCCTAACCTCCGTCCTTTGACTACGATAACGACGGGCGCTGACCGGCGCAAACTCGCCGACGGTGAGATCACAGGAGACGACAAGGGTACTAACATGATCACTACGTCTGGCAACGTATCGATCTATGGCACTAACGCGACCAATTACGGACCGAACCGAGCACTACACCGACCATGGCGGGACGCGGTGGCCGCAGCAGCGCTACGCCGGTGGCAGGAGACCGGCAACGATCAAATAAGCGGTACAGGAAGCACCAGTAGCTCACCACAAACACGACGGAGAGAGAGAGCAAGGTCGGAGAAGCGGCAGAGACGTGGGTCGACGCGATACAAAGAACAGCGGCGGCGGAGCAAGGATCGTCGGTGATGGTGTGTGCGGCGATCGTGGTGATCAAAATGAGCAAGCAACAACGGATTAAGCATCACAGCATCGAGACGAAGCCGGAGCTACGCTAATCAGAAGCAACGGCTCACCGGAGAGCCCTGACCACGGTGAAACGGAATCACCGAAGTTGTTGCCGGCCGCGAAGAAGAAATACGCTATGGGCGTCTCCGGTGAAATCAGACTAAATTGAGGGGATAGCTAGACGCGCAAGGAGTAGGCGGAGCTGGAGCTAGCTTATCGGCGATGGCGAGCACGACGGCAATGAACGACGGGCTCATGGGAGATGAGCAAGGTGACGGGAAGAAAACAGAGCAACGGAAAATGAAGAACGGCGGCGACTCCAGAGCTATAAAGGATGGCCAGAAACTCAAAGAAGCTGCTTGTGTGGCCTTCATCAGCGCCAAATATGACGCCTAAAACGCAAGCCACGACCCGGCTACCGAACGCCGAAGAAGAAAACGCAAGCAATGTAGCAAGAGCGGTGAACACTGTTCACACAATTTCTGAAATGCCATTCGCCCAAAATTCACAAATTACTCTCAAATTTTCATAACAACTCAAAAATCTCCAAAAACAAAAGTTGTTCAAAATCAAAAGTTCTACAACTTTGCTTTTGAAACCATATCCAAATTCATTCTACATTTTGAAATTCAAATTTAAATTCAAAAGGAACACTTTTAAAGAATTATGCCTTTTCAAATTACTTCAAATTTTACTAAACAACTTTGAAAACTCCAAAACCAACTTTGTACAACTTGACAAGATCTACACTTTTGCTTTTAAGCTCAACCCCAAAATATGCTTAGATTTTTAAATGAGTTTTCGTGGTAGAATTTAAATCTTGAAATTAGGGTTTTGAATTTCAAATCAATATGGTATTTCAAACTTGATTCAAACACTACAATTCAACACTTGTACATGAATGTAAACTTGTTTTAGTGAATGCATATCAAAGTTTGCAATATGACCAAATGCTTTGCAATGCATATGATGACATGACAGTTTTAGTATTTAAAACACCCGGGGTGTTACAATCCTTCCCCCTAAAAGAAATCTCGTCCCGAGATTCAAAGCCATAGGTTAAGTAATGGAAAAGGAAATGTGCCAACCCAAAAATATCCAAAACTTCATCATAAAACAACTGAGGTCCCTTTACAATCATGATTCACAATCTCATAGCAAACTACCATCATACTAAATCGATGCAAGAAACTCTGGAAACTTTTCTAACAAGTAATCTTCAGATTCCCATGTAGCTTCTTCTTCCGAATGTTGATTCCATTGTATCTTGTAGAACTTTATTGTTCTCCTTCGAGTAACACGATCTTTCTGTTCCAACACTCTAATAGGATATTACGAATAGGTTAGATCCGGTTCGAGTTCCACCCCTTCAATTTCAACATTCTGCTCAGGCACTTGGAGACACTTCTTTAATTGAGAAACATGGAATACATCATGCACTGCTGATAGATGTTCTGGTAATTTCAAGCGATATGCTACCTTTCCATACCTTTCTAAGATTTGAAATGGTCCAATATATCGAGGTGCCAATTTGCCTTTAACACCAAAACAGTTAACTCCCTTCATTGGTGATACTTTTAGATATACAAAATCTCCTTTGTTAAACATCAATGGTCTACGCCGTTTATCTCGCATAACTCTTTTATGCGGGTGAGCTATCTTCAAATTACCTTGTATCATCTAACCTTGTCTTACATTTTCTTTTACCAGGTCAACTCCAAAGAATCTTCTTTCTCCGGGCTCAGACCCAACTCAACGATGTCCTGCATCTCCGACCAATATAGTGCTTCAAATGGAGCCATTCTAATGCTTTCTTGATAACTATTATTGTATGAAAACTCAGCCAAAGGCAAACACTCATCCCACTTCTTGGAATAGTTAAGGACACAACACCTTAACATATCTTCAAGTACTTGATTGACTCTTTCAGTTTGTCCATCAGTCTGTGGGTGATAGGCTGTACTAAACAGAAGCTTGGTTCCCAACGAAGAATGCAATTGTTTCCAAAAGCTAGAGACAAACTGTGTACCCCTATCTGACACTATAGTCTTTGGTACTCCATGTAGGCTCATAATTCTTGCTAAATATATCCTGGCATATTGGACAGTAGAATATGTATTCCGGACCGGAAGAAAATGTGCTGACTTGGTTAGTCGATCTACAATAACCCATATTGAGTCAAATCCCTTTGCTGTCTTGGGTAGACCAACAATAAAGTCCATACTTATATCCTCCCACTTCCAAGCTGGAATAGGTAATGGTTGTAATTCTCCAGCAGGCCTCAAATGTATAGCTTTCACTTTCTGACAAGTATCACACTTTGCTATATATCTTGCAATTTCTATCTTCATTTTGGTCCACCAAAATCTTTGTTTTAAGTCATGGTACATCTTATTACTCCCCGGATGGATAGATAACCTAGTAGCATGTGCTTCTTCAAGAATTGACTGTCTCAACTCAGGAACTTTTGGTACTACTAGACGATTCTTGAACCATAACACATCTTCATCATCTATGCTGAAGCATTCCGCTTTTCCATTCCTGACTCTATCCTTGATATGGGCTATACCCTTGTTTTCTTTCTGAGCAGCAATAATCTGATCACGAATAGTGGCTTCAACAATAATGTTGGTCAAATTGCCCTGTTGAATTACATCTACATTCAACTTCTCCATTTCTTGACATAAAGTCAAACCCATTGTTCTTCTTGCCGGACAATTGCAATAACTTTTTGCGACTTAAAGCATCTCTGCAACCACATTTGCTTTTTCCGGGATGATAATGCACTTCAAGTCATAATCCTTAATCGTTCTAACCATCTTCTTTGTCGCATGTTCAATTCTGACTGAGTGAAGATATATTTTAAGCTCTTGTGGTCTGTGTAAATATGACACGTATTACCAAGCAGGTAATGCCGCCAAATCTTCAGAGCATGTACCACAGCTGCTAACTCCAAATCATGAGTCGGATAGTGTTCTTCATGTTGCCTAAGTTGCCTGGACGCATAGGCAATGACTCGGCCTTCTTGCATCAATACACATCCAATACCAACTCTCGAAGCATCACAATAAACATCAAATGGCTTCTCGATATCAAAGTTGGGCTATCTTCGTGCGATGGTCAACAATCTTTTCAAATTCTGGAAAGCCTCTTCACAATCCGATGACCATACAAACTTGACTTGGTTCTTCAACAACTCAGTGATGGACTTTGACACCCTAGAGAAATCTGGGATAAACCGACGGTAATACCCCGCCAATCCCGTAAAACTCGAATCTCATGAAGCTGTAGTTGGCGGTTTCCAATCAAGCACATCCTTAACTTTGCTTGGGTCAACTGCAACTCCTTGGTGACAAAACATGACCAAGAAACTGTACTTCCTTAAGCCAAAACTCACACTTGCTAAACTTGGCATAAAGCTTATGTTCTCTCAAGCGTTCGAGAACAATTACGAGATGTTCCGCATGTTCACTCTTGTTCTTGGAGTATACTAAAATATCATCAATAAATACCACTACAAATTTGTCTAGCTCTGCATGAATACTTGAGTTCATCGGTACATGAAATGAGTGGAGCATTGTCAAACCAAAAGACATTACCAAGTATTCATATAATCCATATCTTGTGGTAAATGCCGTTTTGGGAATATCTTGAGCTTTATCTTGATTTGGTGATAACGACCTCAAATCTATCTTCGAGAAAACTTTTGGCTCCGGCCGATTGATCAAAAAGTAGATCTATCCTAGGTAATGGATACTTATTCTTGATGGTCACTTCATTCAAGCGGACGGTAGTCGACACATAACCTCAAGGTCTCATCTTTCTTCTTCACAAATATTGCTGGACATCCCCAAGGTGATGAACTAGGTTGGATAAATCCCTTATCAATCAATTCTTGCAACTGAGTCTTCAACTCGGCTAACTCCTTAGGTGGCATCCTATAAGCTCTCCGAGAAATCGGAGCTGTTCCAGGTTTCACTTCTATGTTAAACTGGACATCCCTATCTGGTGGTAGACCGGGTAAATCTTCAGGAAACACATCTGGAAATTCACATACTACGGGGGATATCTCTAATCTCTTTGACATGATTGCACAAATTTTGCCCATTGATCTTCTTAAGGTTGGAAGTTGGATGAGAAGTTGAGAATTACTATCTGGCAAACTCACCGTTATAGTTCTATTCAAAGCATCTATAATAGCCTTATGCTGATACATCCAATTCATTCCCAAAATTACATCTATATCCTGATCCTTTAGGATAATCATGGTAGTGGGAAAATATGCCCACCTGTGTTTACGGGTACTGGTATACCATTTCCTTAGTACGTGACGCCCCCCGGCATTGTATAAAGAAATTTTCCTTTGTTGCCCCAATTGGAATTTCATACTTCACAACAAATGCTCTATTGATGAATGAATGTGATGCTTGAGTAATCAAAAAGTATAATCTGCTAGGGGTGATCAATGACAGAAACGTACCCATCATCATCACGGCTCTCCCTCTGGAATCTCTCGGCTTGAATGTAGAACACTACTTGATCTTCTTTTCACCATTACCCTTCCGAGCACTCGATTGTTGTTCTTGTTCGTGGATCCGACCTGTTGTTGATTGGCGGGGTTCTTCCGAAATTGGGATTGTCTTTGTTTGGGATACGGGCATTCCCTTGAGAAATGACCAAAGCTTACCACAGGTTGAAACAGGATACTTATGACCTTGTGATGTTGGAGTATTGACACCGAAGTATTCGAGGTAAATTCTGATAAGTTGTAGCAGGACGAACATTTGATTGTTGCCCAGATTGAAACTGCGGTGGACGATAAGGAGGACGATAATGGTTGACTGGATGATAGATCACCCTCTGCCTCTTTTGATTTCCTCCAAAAGGTCCAGACGGCACATTCTTTTTTTTTTTGATCTCCTTATGTTGTCGATACTTTTCCTCTGAAGCAATTGCAATATTCACTGTCTCATGATAAGTAATATTGGTACAAGTTGTCATCATTGTCTGGCAATTTAGTATTCAGACCTCTCATGAACCATTTCTTCTTTTTAGCATCGGTGTTGACATGTTCGGTGCATATTGTGACGGTGATTGAATCTTCCCACATCTTTGCATAACGTTCGATCCCCTTGCTTCAAAGCAAGGAATTCATCCATTTCATAGCCATCACTCCCTCGTGGATATAATGAGCTCTGAAAGACGAAACTCCATCCAAGTTAATGGAACACCTACGGGCTGCATGGCCATAAGATTTGCATACCAAGCACCTGCTGCTCCCCTAAGTTGTTGGGCGGCAAACACCGGTTTCTGAACCTCTGTGCATGGAATAAGATCAAATTTCTGCTCCATGGTCCTAAGCCAGTCATCAGCCTCTAGTGGGTCATCGGCCTTGGTGAACACTGGGGGTTTTGTATCTGTAAAGTCCACATATGTAGCCTCATGCCTATTATGATTACGTCCCACGGTGTCCATGCATCCGATTACGGTTACTTTGAGCCATCTCATGAAGCAAACGAGAATTTTCAACTCATCACATTGACAAAGCTTGACTATAGCATCAGCCAAATTGGTTGGAACTGGTGGCGGATTGGGGATATCATCCTCATCTTGTGAAGTACCCGGAATCTGCGAACCTCGCGTACGACGCATCTTTATCACTTCAAACTTCGGGCTCGGTATCCATTCCAGAAATATTACCGCCCTCATTATCACTTTCATCAATCATTACTAATTCTTCCGGATCTTCTTCTTCTTCCTCTTCGATTCACTATCATCGGCAAGGATCACACTGGGTCCATTGCATCGACTTGGGGTTCATGATTAGGATTCAGGAGATTGCTTAGCCTATGAACTTCCTCATGTAGAGTGGTATTATGCTCCTCTAAATCCTCTACATAAAATTCTAGCTCATGAGTTCTAGCTCTAGCTTCATTTCTCCCATCCACCATATGAATTAATGATTTTCATGAGTTCCTCGTGAGCGGTGGTGAGACGTCTTAATCGCTCCTGTAATCGCCCACTGGATGACATCCATAGCCCTATCTCTAGTAGCTTGGGCTAACTCTACAGAAAATCCTCTGTATCTCTGCTCGAGGATCAGACCTAGATCTCGCCATCGCTAGCACCGTCATTCCTAGGGGCAAGTTGATGGCGAGAACTCCCTTAGGTCCGGTGGACTTACAGGCGTCTTCTTGGTACGAGCCATACTGCTGATTTAACAGGTTAATCCAATTAAAACAATCGACAACAGTCTCAAGAGCAGTTGGGATGGACTACACAACTCAACCCCTACACACTACTCACCCAGGCTCAGAGATGAAGGAAGTAACAAGTGAATTAATCATGATGCATGAATCGTTCTTACGAACCAAAAACATCAAACTTATAAAGCACACAAACAACAGTTGTTATTATATAGGGCATAATAGAATCACTACTCCACCACACAAAGCCTTTTTCTCAAATCAGGAAGGGTGAGAATGAAATAAGATAAGTCGAAGCAATTTGGACCAAATTATCAAGTTATACTTATTTGTCCCAAATCATTTTGAAGTTTTGTAAAACAACACAACAAAGACTTGTAACGATCGCTCGATACCATTACGTGGCGAGAACCTCCTAAATTATTGGGCCCACATGCACATCCTTTGTCCAACGACCTTTGACATCTATGCATATGTTACCGATAACCTAAGAAGACCGTCGGGTGTCCTCGAAGAACCCCGAATCATCCACGATTTTCGAAAGCAGGATCACATTACAGAGTCATTGCAGTATTACAACATTTATTCAAATATCTACACCAGAGTAAATCAGCGGAAGTCTTACAATAACTTAGTTTACAAAACATTTATTTCAAACCTTACAAACTAAGTTCGATTAATAATACAAACCAAGGTAGTGGAGTGGCATTATAATATATTACAAAACACACAAATATCACTGCCTCGCCTTAAGGGCCACACATTACGATCGTCAACGATTGAACAAATAGGTCATGCAAAGACGATCCAAAACAGATCTGCTCATGAGCCTCACCTGCAACAAGGGTCAACGAACCCTGAGTACGAAAGTACTCAACAAGACTTAACCGAAATAAAAACTGAGAAAACTCAGGAATGCAGGCTCATGGGATTCAAGGTATGGCTTTAGCAATAATCAAGGTTCTTTATGTAAAAGCTCTTTTAACAAAATTCTTTATTTCAACATTTAAAACTTCATAAGATCATATACAAAAAGTGACACGATCCGTATTGAGATCATGAAACTTCATATCCAACACTTTCTCAAACCATACTCAAGTTCCAGTTATTAATACTACGATGATGAATGAGAAGTGAGTCTCCATAACCGAGGAGCAACGACGATTGAACCGATTATAAACCCAATTTGGGAATTCCAGACCACACGACATATATGCAGGTCCCCGACCTACATATATCAACCTACCCTCGGATCCTCTAAACAAGAACGGGTCCGCGCCACCCGAGAATACTGAAGACTCCACACTCCAGCCCATTGCCACGTGGGTACACGCTATTCCGCCATCTCTCCACTCCCGGTCTTGCGAGTAGCCATTCTCGTAATAGAATAGCCAAGTTAAGGCTTACCGGAGTATGCGGTTAGTACTACAAAGTCTCACCTCGAAGCGGTTCAACAACAGGTACGGACCTTAATCGACACAGGCGGAAAGAACCCGCTCACAAGACCTCCATGTCTTATGGCTCACACACCGAGTCCGCCTGGGTCTAGATTTATTACTTCACATGCTCATATTTCATGATAACATAAGTAACCAAAGTTCCATATAAAACTCGCAGGTGACAGGTAATCACCCGACTTTTATTATCTAAGCATGACTAAGCATAACTAGCCATATACGAATTAAAATGGTTAACAAGGTAGATAAGGAAAACAAGGTTGGTAATGCATCAATTAGGTTTCCACTTGACTTCTAATCACTTAATGCAGATTGAAAAGCAAAAGCGAAATCAATTTGTAAAACACAAGGTAGGTTTAAATGTATCAAGGGCTTGCCTTCGTTGTGGAAAAGTCCGATTCAGGAGTCGGACCACAGATATCAACACCAACCTCCACAGATGGCTCAACCTCCTCAACTACTTGATTAACTACCACGGGTTCACCTTCGTTCACTACACGTAGTAACAATGCCATGTTTAACATGATGCGGAATACAAAACATGATGCTCGATGATGGATACAAAATTAAACAACTTGAATACAACTTTCCTTCATGCAGATGCGCTTACAAGTCAAACTAACTAAATCTATTTCGTAATACATACATCAATTGCCAAAGATCATTATCCACTAATGACCCAAGGACATCACTCAATCAAAAGTTCAATCAAAACCTAAATCATTAAAGGTTACAATTCACTTTTATGAATTAATTATTTAATTAAAAATTATGAAATAAATCAACTTATTCCAATTGAGCTCAAAATTTTTGTAAATGTTCATTACATGATAACTAAGTGACAAAACAATTTTCATAATTTTGGATACATAAATAAGCCTAGAAAAATCATGGAAAGTCATTTATTAATTAATTGAGCAATTTTTATCATACCCCAAAAATACTGAAAATCAAGATTTCAAATTTTTGTTATATAACATACATCATAGAGAAGTCACACAAAAATTTTCATAATTTTTGGAGCTCTAAATAAATCTACACAAAAATAACAAAAACAGACACTATTCATTCATTCCAGAAAATAGAAAAATCCATTTGAACGCTGAGTCACTGACAACCCGACCCCACATGTCATCCCTAACCTCCGTCCTTTGACTACGACAACGACGGCGCTGACCGGCGCAAACTCGCCGACGGTGAGATCACAGGAGACAGCAAGGGTACTAACATGATCACTACGTCACAACGTATCGATCTATGGCACTAACGCGACCAATTACGGACCGAACCGAGCACTACACACCGACCATGGCGACGCGGTGGCACGGCAGCAGCCTTACGCCGGTGGGCGAGAGAGGCGGCAACGATCAAATAAACGGCACACAGAAGCACCAGTAGCTCACCACAAACACGACGGAGGCGGAGAGCAAAGGTGGAGAAGCGGCAGACGGCGTGGGTCGACGATAGAAACAAGCGGCGGCGGAGCAAGGATCGTCGGTGATGGTGTGTGCGATCGTGGTGATCAAAATGAGCAAGCAACAACGGATTAAGCATCACAAAGATCGAGACGAAGCCGAGCTACGCTAATCGAAGCAACGGCTCACCGGAGAGCCACGACCACGGTGAAAGCGGAATCACCGAAGTTGTTGCCGGCCGCGAAGAAGAAATGCGTTGCGCTGTGGCGTCTCCGGTGAAATCAGACTAAATTGAGGGGATAGCTAGACGCGCAAGGAGTAGGCGGAGCTGGAGCTAGCTTATCAGCGATGGCGGAGCACGACAGCGACGGCACGGGCTCGCCGGAGATGAGCAAGGTGACGGGAAGAAAAGCAGAGCAGCAACGGAAAATGAAGAAGCGGCGGCGACTCGAGAGCTATAAAGGATGGCCAGAAACTCAAAGAAGCTGCATTGTGGCCTTCACCAGCGCCCGGTATGACGACTAAAAACGGCCCGATCGCCGCTTACCGAACGCCAAGAAAGAAAGCAGCAAGCAATGTAGCAAGAGCGGTGAACACTGTTCACACAATTTACTGAAATGCCATTCGCCCAAAATTCACAAATTACTCTCAAATTTTCATAACAACTCAAAATCTCCAAAAACAAAAGTTGTTCAAAATCAAAAGTTCTACAACTTTGCTTTTGAAACCATATCCAAATTCATTCTACATTTTGAAATTCAAATTTAAATTCAAAAGGAACACTTTTAAAGAATTATGCCTTTTCAAATTACTTCAAATTTTACTAAACAACTTTGAAAACTCCAAAACCAACTTTGTACAACTTGACAAGATCTACACTTTTGCTTTTAAGCTCAACCCCAAAATATGCTTAGATTTTTTAAATGAGTTTTCGTGGTAGAATTTAAATCTTTGAAATTAGGGTTTTGAATTTCAAATCAATACAGTATTTCAAACTTGATTCAAACACTACAATTCAACACTTGTACATGAATGTAAACTTGTTTTAGTGAATGCATATCAAAGTTTGCAATATGACCAAATGCTTTGCAATGCATATGATGACATGACAGTTTTAGTATTTAAAACACCCGGGGTGTTACAAAAGGTAGCATGAAAGCATTATAGAGATTTATTCAAATAGAGATGAAAGAGCATGATTGTTATCTAGCAAACTGAGCATGGTTTAAAGGTATAGACAACTAAGATAAATTAGCAACATGGCATGAAATGTTTTTAGAGAAGTCAATCCCCTAGCTTGAATTTTGCAACAAAATCAAGTTTGGATGATAGAACTCTCATGTGTGAACGTGATTCAATGTTGCATGATGATTGGTTGGACGTACCTTGCGTCATCATCCTTCGTTCCTTTTCCTTCAAACCTAGAATGGTTAGTGACAAAAATACCCGAAGGATTATTTTCACAATTATATTTCTATGCTCATTTCATAAGGGCATTATATCAAAAGGTGAAAGCTCGGGTTATCTCCCAGAAGTGCTTATTTTAGGACAAAAGCTCATCCTTGGGAAACCTTCGAATTGCGCTTCAAGTTGGCGAAGTGGTTTCCCCTCCAACACCAACCTTCATGTACCTATCTCAAGATTTATACCACGAGATCTACAATATTCATGATAAACAAATGCATCTACATCCACCTCTTCAAAAATTTTGTGAACAAGAAGCATGAGGGGTTGAAGATCTTGTGTGTGGCAATGTTGGAGAGACGACTTGATTCAGGAGTTTTCTCATGTGAGCATGAATTTGATGAGGTGTTCATGAAGTAGCTTCCATGCTCATTGATGTCATCTTCTTTTTGAAGCTCCAAGGTTGATTCTTCATGAAAGTCCAAAATTTCACTCAGATTGGTGACTCTCGGGTTGATCTTGTTTAAGGCCTCCTCCAAACTTAGATGAGTCATGTTTATTAAGGAGATTGACTTGAGCTCACCATTTGGATCTAAACTAGGGTTAGATTCTACCCTTAAAGTTTTGGTCTTGTCCATCGATTCCATGGCATATGAATTCTTAACATCCTCTAGCCATTGTCGTGGCTGTTCTTGGTCATCCTTGTAGTCTTCATGGCTGTTGACGGTAGTTATCATCCATCACAAACCGCCAACATAACTTGTATAAATGCAAGAAAATGATCACCAACAAAGGCTTAGGGGTTTAAACTAACAAATTCCACTAGTTTTGTTGAATGTGTGTTTTTAGTAGGGTTTATTCAGAAATCCATCAAGGTGGACCCAAACGTCAGAATTAATCGTAATTATCCACGAACGAAAATATCTCCAGAAGGTTCTAGAAGACACCAGAGAACAACCCATCGAAGAAGACCGCAAGGGGATGACAGGGCAGACTGGCTGGCCTAGGGGCCCACAGGGCAATCCCTCCTCGCTACGTCGGTTTCCCACCGCCTTAGGGTTTGCATCTCCATTGTTCTTTCCAGTTGGTAGAATTGGTGCTACCCCCTATTTATAATAGCCCCTGCCACCCCTAGGGCATCAATAACCCTAATCATTAAGTCAAAAAGGATCAAGAATTAGGGTTTCCAGAGAGAGAATAGATCTCCAATTCCTCAAAGTTCTAGTATAGGCTAGCTAGCAAGATTCAAGTAGAGTTGGGCTATTGCTCAGGATTCCGGATACGCTGTCTGGAGGCTGGTAAAGCCATTGCATCCTCTATATTTTGACTTTGTGCTATTTCAACACTATGTTTCAATTTACTATGTCCATAGTTTGCTCTAGTAGTATTCTTGATATAGTCATGCTTTATGATGAATTTATGCATAAGATCACAAAGCGCTTAGCTCAGTACTTGAGTGAGTTAAGTGGTCGACATTATGTAAGCGTGGTGCTTATATGCTGTTTACCTGTGGATGCACTCTACATTCCGGGGCATGTGGTCGATCGTGAGTGTGACACTCTCATTGAGTCCTTTGTAGTCCACTCCCCATTTGTAGAACAAGTAGAACCCAGTTGCGAAGGAAATCAAGCTCTATTCTTGATCTTCCTTAGTAATGTTCCTTTTGCGTAGAAACAGAGTCAGTTAAGTTATAGATGAAAGTATATATACTAGAGTGTACAAAAGACTTAGTAATTAAGAAATGACTTAAGAATCTTTTCTCTTAATTAATCTCCAACCTAGCCATACTACATTTATGAGTATCTATTTCTATCTCTGGATTATTATCAATGCCTTATACTTATCATTTATTTATCATTTGGCTTACCCCTGTTATAGCATGAGAGTTGAGTTAATGATTTTATCATAAGTATACATATTTATCAATATCTCTAGCCACCCCATCGCTCCTCCATACGGAAAATTATAAATAACGATACCTGGTATACTCCTTGGTGAAATGCTGCAATGGTATATTATCTATGGTCTTATAGATTACCTTAACATATATGATTTTCTCTGAGTTTACAAGTGTCATTAGTAATTACGAACAATACATTTTTGGCATCATTTCTAGGGATGACAACTTAGTAACGAGTGATGCTAAGAAATGTCAACAAGCATTTCTAACGCCATTGCCAGGGAGGGCACAAGGCTAAAAGAGAATTGATCAAATAGATACTTAGTGATAAAATCATAACTATACACCTCTGCTTTAGTAGGCTTACCCTTGTTTGTCTTTGTTCATATCTTATATAGGGTATTGCAGGATTGGTTTTGATCCAATAATAAATTCCAATCAAACCAATCAAGAGGTAGCTCAACACCAGTTTCTGAAGCTATGGCTGACAAGACTTTGCGTGAATTCTCTGCTCCGAGCACCATGAACATCCGCACGGGACCAACACTCGAAACCAACAACCTTGAGTTTGAGCTCAAGCCAAGGCTCATCAACATGGTGCAAGCTACCCCATTCAGCGGAAAGGCACATGAAGATGCTAGTGCTGATCTCTAGAATTTTCTAGAGATTAGCAGCACAATTGTTATCAAGGATGTCGCTCAAGACATCATACTACCCTGCCTATTTCCATTCTTGTTAGTGGGAAGGGCAAAGTAGTGGTTCTACACCAACAAAGATAACATCAATACGTGGGCAAGATATTCGATGGCCTTTCTAGCAAAGATTTTCCCTATAGGCAAGACCAATGCCTTAACAGGAAAAATTTCTAACTTCCAACAGCAGAATGGAGAAACCATTCCAAAGGCATGGGAACATTTTCAAGAATACATTTCAGATTGTTCTCATCATGGGATGGAAGATTAGTTGCTCATGCAAGGTTTCTATCATGGATCAATTTAGAAAGCTCATGAACAACATGACACAACTGCTGGAGGAGCATTCATATCACTCACCCTTGGAAAAGCTTAAACTCTTATAGAAAAGATAGCCTCTAATCAAGGCTGGTCTCAAGGAAGTATTCAACATGCAATAAGAGCAAAGAAGTAACAAAAGAGGTGTGTGCACTTTCAACCAAGATGGACGTACTGTTGAATTGGCTTGAATAGTGAGCCAGTTACAAGAAAGATCATCAATCTATTCAAGATGCTTATAATGCTCAAAACACATGTGAAGAATATTTGGGGGTTGATTTTCTCGAATATCAAGAAGATGCAAATATTGTCAATTCTGCTCCACAACAACAGAGGCAAGGATGGTTCAACAATGGTCAAATTACCAAGGTAAGTACCCAGGAAATTACTGTAATTCTTTTAGTCCCAAACAACCATCCTTGAGAGATTGATCTTAGAACAAGCCAAGATTATTGAGAACATTTCTAAGAAGCTTGCTTATAATGATAAGGTTCTAGAAAATATAAACACTAAAATGGAAAGTTTTTCTTCGGCTATAAAAGACCAACTTAGCTATAATAAAAAGATAGAATCATAATTAGGCTAGTTGGTAGCTGCTCTACCTTTTGCCACTATCGACACAGAATTTCGTCCCGTGCCGAGGACACACGCAGCAAGCCGGAAGGGTCCGCTCGATGGAGTAGATCCGCCTAGCTTCAGCGCAAGGGTGGTCGATCCTGCGCAATCCTCCCGAGACATGCCAGTCAATTTGACCCTGCAATTGACAAGGAGAGAAAGCTTATCAGTAATTAAGGGCAGAACGTGCCGGTGTTACCAGACAGTCCCGAATGTGCGGCTCTGAGAGCCGATATGAGAGGAGATCAACTAAATAGTCGATTCCAGCATATTCATAAGAATAAATTGGTTCAAACTCATGGGGTTGTGTAAGAAGAATCAGTTATCATCCAGAATAAATATAATTCGAACAAAAATTAATCAATGGCAATAAGATATCAATGATGATCGATTCAAACTGAGCCAATGATTACAAGTAACTGAACCCCTTTTTATATAAAGATACAGTTCAACGCCACTTAACCATTTAATAAAGATAAATCTAATGAACATGTTAGATCTTATCTATCGCCATAACCAGTGGGACATGAGGCAGAATCATCAGGCCGTAGAAATAACAATAGACTCGACGACCCTAACTCATTACTAATATCAGTGGGGCATAAGGCAGAATCATGCAAGCCGTAATACAATAACAAGATCATGGGGCTAACATATCTTTCAACCTATCTCTACTTCAACGGTCTCATAATGTGAACTGTTCGTGAAAGCACTCGATATCGGCTAAACAGCCGATTAAGGTATAGCGCACAGTTAAGGTCATGCCTTCTCAAGAACGGATCTACCAACTAACGATCTCCACTCCACGGTGCTAACAGTGGGGTGAGAGGCAGAATCCCACAGGCCGTGATAACGGGCCATGAAACGGTTCTCGCTAACCAATAGATCTACTCAAGATCGAACATGCCTTAACCGCACGCTATGCACGATTGAGATTGATATAAAACAGCCGATAAAACATAACTCATCGTTTAAGGTGTAGATTAGATCAGTTTTAGATTAGCAAACGATGGGTTAAATAGGATATAAGGCCGATCCAGATCAATCTCAATCGGGCAGAGGAATATTGTTGTAATTAGATAAACAATGAAAACAATAAGCAATATCGGTAACTTAATGAATCTACCAATGACTGTCATTCTAAGGTAGAGCCGATAACTTGATCTTGATCTAATTTAAGCAGTGAGGTGTGAGGCAGAATCACACATGCCATACTTGAATTAGACAAGAGTCGATAACTAGCCTATACCAGAGTTGCAGTGGGGGTCGACCGGATCGATGTAGCCATACCAACAGAGGTATAAACCATGACGGTACTTACAGACAAGCAGTGGAGGTCGATCGGATCGATGCAGCCGTACTCGCTGAAAAACTCGCCGAGATCTACTCTACTCCTACTCCTAAGAGGTGGCCGGAGCAAAAAAAAAAGTAAATTGACTTGTATTTAATTGATTGTTGTTCTTACAATAGGCCATGAACTCGTATATATACACATACACGAGTTAAGTCTGTCCATGACGTGTACAAGTATGACTCTATAAAAAATAGAAATATAATCTAATTCTATAGAATAATATATCCCCGTCGCCTAAACCGAGTCTGAGTCTCCCATGGACACCCTGTAAAACGTGACCGTACAAATATGCGATCAGGCCAAATCGTTGCATTATTACCAATCTCCAATTCCAAACGTCGGCTTCCTTTCTTTAATTAACTATTATCTTGTGCACGTGCCAGACGGAGACTCCATTGGCAAATAGAAGCCGATTTGCCTCTCAGCTCGTATAGCAATTGGCCTCAACTAAACAATCCTTTTCGTCTTTGTTGTCATCCATATAGTACAGGCCAAGGTTTCGCGTTCGTGTGTCTTTCCATCTTTGCCTTCTGGTAAGCACGGCATGTACTTCGTAGAGTCCAAATTAGCTTGCTCACGGACGTTGTGTCTTGCATGCATGCAAATATGTATTAACTATTATCTGAACTTTGCCTTGTGCACGTTACGTGACAACATCCAAAAAATATAATAATTAATTTCCTTCTTAGCATTGGCAACTCAATTTCATCGCATCTGATTTCTGAATTGATCCTGCGTGGATGCCAAAGCTCTGCAACGGGTCAACTATCTCGGCCATGAAATATCTTCTATTTAGGAAACTTTCTTGTTTCTATGCCATCGGCCAACTTCTTTTTTTCTAGGGTAAGCTTATCAAATTTTGGTGTTTTGGTAGTCCGGAGCGTGAATTTTCATGCTTCGAACTATTTTAGCTCGATGGTCTTCCCTTCCTGATTTGATGACATCTGACTGCAGTACTGAGACTGCATCGGCCTCTTTCTTGCTATTGACAATCAGATAATTGGAATTCTTGTCCTTGGGGAAGTTGCTGACTAATCAATGTTATATATCAATATAATCCAACAACTCTTTAACCGATGGTCTTCTTCTAGAGAGCCAAGAAATTCGTTGGCAGCAATATTACCCTATCCCAAGCCTTACCTTCACATGTGAACTTTAAAGTGTCTACCACACCATCTTGGGTGGTTGAGGAATGGAACGGATTAGAATTCAATCATCCTTGCTTCTCCTGCTCAGAAAACTTGGGTTTTTGAAAGATTTTCAAAATAAAACATAGCTTTGCTCCTCAAATGATTCTCTCAGATCGCTCAATGTGCATAGTTCCTTGTCAAAGCATTGTTTTGTTTTTTCTTATCCTACTTCTAAAAAGCTTATGTGGAGTTTTAGGTAGGGATAAAATATGTAGCGTACTTACCTTGCATATATTGTAAGGTCAAATCCCCGATCCAAGGAGAGAAATGTCATACTCTTAGATTAAGATTTGCATGTGCGTGAAATATTTGGTGGCTAACCTAATTCTACTATGCTCTTTGAAATATATTTCTCTTTTATGGAATATTTTTGCGAGAACATGGGCTATCTTTTCTCATCCTTTTCTTTTTCCTTTTATTTATTTATTTTAGACTTCTTTTGTATCCATCTTTTATATATTTTTGTATAACCCATGTCTCTTTTTACAACACACTTTTGAGATCATCAAGAACTTGGAGCATTTATTTTGATAGAACCTAACAAACATATTTTTGCCTTCTCCTAGTTTAGGAGCAGAACATTTTGAGGCGGATGAAAAACATGTTTTTGCGTACTTCCAATGTAGAAGCAGCACATATACGTGGCATGTACGTGATCTTGATCTTGGGAGCATGATAAATCTCTCAACAAGAGTCAACAAGACTTGACAAAACTTAACACATAGCAAGCAGCTTATGTGGAAGGTTTCTTAATATATGGCCTTGGTAGGAAATTCAATATCATTGAGGAGACAAGCCGGTGACTTTGATATATTTTTTTTAAGGAAAAATTTTCAAGTACTTTGCAAAAAAAACAAGGTTTCTTTCATCATACCATATCTCATTTATCAACTACTTAGATGGCATGCTTTTCCTATGATAAATTATTCACAAGTGATAGAAAAAACAAGGAATAAAGAACATGCGAGCCAACCATAGAAAAGCATGTCCCTCTCATGTCTGCAGGCATGTTCCTCCACTCTAAGTCGACGAGTGACTCATCTCCACGAGTGACTCTTGGTCGATCAGCTTATGATATTTTAATTTTGCCAGTTACAGGATCGGCTGCTAAATCTCATTCACATATGTAGTAGCCGATCACAGCACCCAAGCTCCACATGCCTCGGTCTGGATTTTGTTAATTTCCATGCTGGGCTCCCATTAAATTGCTTCTTCTTGGAACGATCATTCAGTACGTGCCTAAATTATCAACTTGAGATCTTCAAGGAATGCCTTGGTGAGCATGTCGTCGGGCAGCATACAGGTGGCCTCGAAGAATGTTGTGGCGATGAAGCCGACATTGAGCATGATGTTGAGGACGAAGATGAGCTTGGCGGTGCGCATGGAAGGTTCAGGCCCCCCCATGCATAGCTGATGCGGGAGATCGAAACACCGAACGCTTTCATCTTAAGGATCTTCTCGGCGCTGGGTCCCGTGTCAAGCTGATCGTGTTGTAAGTGACGTTAGGCTTGGCCAGGATGTTGGAGAAGAAGTTGTCAATGGTAGCCGCTTTTGCCTTCTATCGGACCGGCCTGTTCACCTTCATCTTGCCTTGTATCTGACATATCACGACAAACGAGCTGGCCGATGTAATATGCTTTATCACGATGACATCATCCGAAGAATAGGTAGCCGATATGCTTATGAATGTATTGGCTATTAGCAGTGTCATTTAATGCACACTCCTTGAATATTTGATTCCCTTATACTAACTCTTCTGTTCTTCAGGGTACGACAAACGTTAAGCAGCTCGAACTCTTGTACCATCTCCATGCAAGAATAATATCACTTGTAGCATCTCAATTGATGGCCGAATAAATGTTAATATCGGCCTCTCGTTGTAGATGAAAAATTCAGTTTCCACAGGATATCCAGGAAAAACGCATCTGACTCATCGGCTGTTTACCAGGTATATTCTTTCCTGTACAGAATCTAGAATGACCGACTTAATCTGAATCTGGCTCAGTTAGTCGTCCGAAAAGATCACGTATACAGGCCACGATCTCGCATACATGTGCGTGTACTTTATAGAATCAGAAGTCGTGTAGTTTTCCATCTTTATATCCTTAATAAACATGACGTGCATGTTGCCTTTGTAGAGTCCGAATCAAATAAATCTGATGTATGCATCTTTGCTGCTGCCTATCAAATGTGAACTGCGCACTCTCTGTTTTTGGACGGCTTCATTGTGACCATCATTAGCTTCTGCAGATTGATTCCCCATGCACATGACTTTGCCATTCCTTCTTGCGGAAGAATCCTCCAGAAGTTCTTTTCTTTTGGATTGTACCAAATTTTGCGGTGCACTTTTTGATAATAACTGTATTGGCCGACAAACCAGCTTTCTCATCTATATTGTTAGCCAGCCGTTTCTTTCGTTCGCATGATTCTGGATTACAAGCCAACCTTCTATCTTTTTTGACCTTATAAAATTGTTTAACTCCTTTATGCTTACCGGAGGACACCCCCATGGCATACGCATCGGCGGTCTAGGCCGAAACGGCATTATGAAAATTCTCTTCGTGCCGATTCAGACCATCAACCTTCTGCCTTGAATGTGATCTTGACCGCTTGTTTTCCAAACGAACCATGATGTTCGGACTTCATTGTTGCCATCTGATGATGTCTACATCAAAACATGCAAACAACACAATTCTTCCTGTGTCATCACGGCTGTTAGTCTGTCGCGATGATGAATAGCTCCATCTGCGCGTGCGTGTCGAGCCAGTGACTGATCAGCTGGTACTAGCAGTAGTCGTCCCTGTTAATGTGCGCCTGACGTGAGTATAGACATAGTTCCCTTTGCGGCAGTCACCTTGTTTCGGAGCTCAGGGATGCTCAGTTTGACGGCTAGCAGTGCGAGCGTACCGTCACCGCGCAGCAGGGTCCTAGAAGCGTAGATGAAGTCATCTTCAATATTGTTGATGTTGACCAAGAATGAAATTGTCGTGGTGGCCCTCGATGTAGAGCCGTTCACCGATCTATACTTGCTGTACAGTGAGATCCTCTAGCTTGTTCTCGAGGCACGTCTCGGTGATGATGCTCGCCGTACTTGTTCGAGACAAGACCGCTTCTAAAATCTGAATCCCTTGCTAGCTTCTTCTGTAGTGATAGTTTTATCAATTGTAGCCGATGAAACTAAGCCAATAGTTGATTCCTCTTCTGAGCATCTTATGGTGGCCACTTCTGTATTCCCACTATTGCAGTTTCATTTCCTATATATAATTGACTCTATCAGCTGTTCTAGAGGTCAACGTCTCTGTCTAGTCTTGGAGCCGATAGAGGTGCTAGCCGAATAATTAAGTGATGCAAAGTTCTTCCTAAGTACGGAGATGCAGCTGCTATTTCTTTGTTTAATCGGCTGTTACTCATTTACCTGATCGGCTGCTGCTTATTTCTAGCTTGATCAGCTATTGGTGTTGCTTCTCCGGTAGTAGAGGACTAAAATATTCCACGGGCCATCAGCTACCCTTTGCTTATTACCTCCATCGGCTATTTATCATGCCAAGAAACAATAGCTGATAAAAGAATCCAAGATATAACCTGAAGTATCAAATCAACATTTAATGCTTCCGTAGTTAACCTGGCACTAGACCCATTTGAATAACATGTAGCCGATACATATATCGCATCGGCTTCTGAAGTTATTACCCCCGGTTTTCCAGAAATAGAATCTTAGAAACTTCCACTGCTGGGAATTCTATTAATAGCAATTTTGGTAATATATTTCTAGGAGATATTGGTTAATATTTTGGTATGATTGATCACATCGGCTGTCCGTATGGGACTTTATCACCAAACTGCAAACAGTCGATGCGCTGATATTAGCTGGCACCTCTTCAGATCAGCATTGCAGAAGTATCGGCTGCCCAGATGACTGTTGTGGACTCCTGCTGCTGACATTCTCTAAGCCGATATCCGATTACAACACTGTATCAACTAACGTACCTTTTGCTTTTCGTGACTATTTGAGATTGTGTTGCATTTGGATTCTCTGAGCCGACGGCTGATGTGCCTTACAGTTTGATGCATGTACGTCTTCCAAACTTATTTTAATTGCTTATCCCTGAATAGCGTCGGCAATCAAATTCTCAAATAATTATTTAATTCCTTTTCGAACTTTTCTTCTCGAGACTTGAGAACCTCCACAACAACACGTGACCGGAGAGTAGCATATCGATGGCACGTAGGTGACACGAGGCGTTGCATTCTTGCATCTTATTTGATAATCTCTGGCTCAAGATAAATCTCGACTGTGTAGGTGAGAAAATGCCGCTGGTAATATTGCAGATGTACTCTCCTTCTCTGATCTCCAATTTCAAATTTCTTCTACACAGTTCCGTCCATATGTGAACTCTTGCAGCATGCATCAAAGTAGCGCTTAGCACTTTCAATACTTTGGAACCTATATCTATGACTTCTAATTAAATGATTCTGGTCCCACCGGACGTGTCAGAAACGTGTGTCGACACAGAATTTCGTTCCATGCCGAGGACACACGCAGCAAGCCGGAAGGGTCCGCTTGATGGAGCAGATCCGCCTAGCTTTAGCGCAAGGGTGGTCGATCCTGCGCAATCCTCTCGAGACGTGCCAGTCAATTTGACCTTGCAATTGACAAGAAGAGAAAGCTTATCAGTAATTAAGGGTGGAACGTGCCGGTGTTGCCAGACAGTCCCGAATGTGCGGCTCTGAGAGCCGATATGAGAGGAGATCGACTAAATAGTCGATTCCAGCATATTTATAAGAATAAATCGGTTAAAGCTCATAGGGTTGTGTAAGAAGAATCAGTTATCATCCAGGATAAATATAATTCGAGCAAAAATTAATCAATGACAATAAGATATCAATGATGATCGGTTTAAACTGAGCCAATCATTATAAGTAACCGAACCCCTTTTTATATAAAGAAATAGTTCAACACCACTTAACTATTTAATAAAGATAAATCTATCGCCATAACCAGTGGGGCATGAGGCAGAATCATACAAGCCGTAGAAACAACAATAGACTCGATGACCCTAACTCATTACTAATATCAGTGGGGCATGAGGCAGAATCATGCAAGCCGTAATACAATAACAAGATCATGGGACTAACATATCTTTCAACCTATCTCTACTTCAACGGTCTCATAATGTGAACTGTTTGTGAAAGCACTCGATATCGGCTAAACAGCCGATTCAGGCATAGCGCACAGTTAAGGTCATACATTCTCAGGAACGAATTTACCATCTAACGATCCCCACTCCATGGTGCTAACAGTGGGGTGACAGGCAGAATCCTACAAGCCGTGATAACGGGCCATGAAACGGCCGATAAAACATAACTCATCGTTTAAGGTGTAGATTAGATCAGTTTTAGATTAGCAAACGATGGGTTAAATAGGATATAAGGCCGATCCAGATCAATCTCAATCGGGCAGAGGGATATTGCTATGATTAGATAAACAATGAAAACAATAAGCAATATCAGTAACTTAATGAATCTACCAAAGACTGTCATTCTAAGGTAAAGCCGATAACTTGACCTTGATCTAATTCAAGCAGTGGGGTGTGAGGTAGAATCACACAGGCCATACTTGAATTAGACAAGAGTCGATAACTAGCCTATACCAGAGTCGCAGTGGGGTCGACCGGATCGATACAGCCATACCAACAGAGGTATAAACCATGACGGTACTTACAGACAAGCAGTGGAGATCGACCGGATCGATGTAGCCGTACTCGCTGAAGAACTCACTGAGATCTACTCTACTCCTACTTTTAAGGGGTGGCCAGAGCCGAAAAAAGTAAATTGACTTGTATTTGATTGATTGATGTTCTTACAATAGGCCATGAACTCGTATATATACACATACACGAGTTAGCATGTCCTTGACGTGTACAAGTATGATTCTATAAAAAATAGAAATATAATCTAATTCTATAGAATAGTATATCCCCGTCGCCTAAACCGAGTCTGAGTCTCCCATGCACACCCTGTAAAACGTGACCATACAAATATGCGATCAGGCCAAATCGTTACATTATTACCAATCTCCAATTCCTTACGTCGGCTTCCTTTCTTTAATTAACTATTGTCTTGTGCACGTGCCAGACGGAGACTCCATTGGCAAATAGAAGCCGATTTGCCTCTCAGCTCGTATAGCAATTGGCCTCAACTAAACAATCCTTTTCGTCTTTGTTGTCATCCATATAGTACAGGCCAAGGTTTCGCGTTCGTGTGTCTTTCCATCTTTGCCTTCTGGTAAGCACGGCATGTACTTCGTAGAGTCCAAATTAGCTTGCTCACGGACGTTGTGTCTTGCATGCATGCAAATATGTATTAACTATTATCTGAACTTTGCCTTGTGCACGTTACGTGACAACATCCAAAAAATATAATAATTAATTTCCTTCTTGAGCATTGGCAACTCAATTTCATCGCATCTGATTTCTGAATTGATCCTGCGTGGATGCCAAAGCTCTGCAACGGGTCAACTATCTCGGCCATGAAATATCTTCTATTTAGGAAACTTTCTTGTTTCTATGCCATCGGCCAACTTATTCCTTTACAGGGTAAACTTTCCAAATTTTGGTGTCAACAGCCACTAACCTTGAAAAGGTCAACGCCATAACCAAAAGAGATGGCAAGTCTACTCGTGATCCTCCATATCCGACAAGGACAGGTAAGACACCGACAACAGTACAAGAGGAGAAGAAGAACGATGAAGTTGAAGAAGTTGAGCCACAAGAATGGGAATTGCAACAAGATTTTCATGACACGAACCTCCTACTGTTTCCATGCAGAAATCGAAAGGCTAAAATGGATGAGCAGTTTGGTAAGTTTGTAGAGATAATTCAAAAGTTATATATCAATATTCCTCTGCTAGATGCCATACAAGTACCTACCTATCTGAAGTAACTCAGAGACATTCTGAACAATAAGAGACCACTGCCCACCACTGAAGTAATCAAGGTAACGGAGGAGTGTAGTGCGGTCATTCTCAATACATCACCTATGAAGACGAAGGATCTAGGATGCCCCACTATTGATTGTTCGATTGGAAATCAGAATTTTGAAAATGCACTATGCAACCTTGGCGCCAGCGTAAGTGTCATGCCCAAGATAGTCTTTGACAAGGTCAACTATTCAACACTCTCGCCAACATTGATGTGCCTACAACTAGCCAACCAATCGGTCTGCTACCCTACAGGGATCGCTGAAAATATTCTGATAAAAATAAGAAACTTCTTTGTTCTAGTAGATTTTGTAGCACTTGACAAGCAGACACCCCTCATACTTGGGAGGCTATTCCTGAGCACGACAAATACACACATTGATGTCGGAGCTAGAAAAATCTGATTCCATATCAATGGGAAGGAACAACGATTCACCTTCAAGCCAAGACCAGAACAATACTCCAAATTAGAGTGGCAAGATAAGCAAGAACAACCATCAAGGTCTCCATCTCCGGGACCGACTGATGCACTCGAAGAATGAAAAAAGAATGGAGAAGTCCAGTTCGGCGGACTTAAAATTCTGAACCCTCGCCGGGAGGTAAATCGGTAGTTATCCATATTTACTTGTTACATTGCATTTTTACTTTGGCATATTTACTTTCCAATAATTGCAATAGAAAATAAAATAAAATTTTCATCATGGCATTATAAAATTCAAAGCCTCATGTAAATAATTTTTACGGTGTGTAAAAACCCCCAAGGACATTTACCGAGGAGGCGTAAAAAATTAAAAACACCATCCATTTATCTTCTTATATTTCATAGTATCATAAAATATTTTTGCATCGCATATATATATATATATATATATATATATATATATATATATATATATGTGTGTGTGTGTGTGTGTATGCGGTAGAAATACAGGCAACCAGGACCCACATCAAACATGAAGGGCCCTCTCAACCACCACCCATCACCTCCATCAGCTCTCCACCATCGAATTTAGTGCCTCTGCACCTGAATGAGCACCGAGCTCACTTAAGCATGAAGCAAAGGAGCATCTGGTGGAGGATGAGGCCAAATGGGCCCATGTGGGGCTGGCTGGCCCCACCACTAGGCCAGCCGGCCTCTGCGCCTCCTATAAATGGCCACCCTTCCTAGCTGCTCTTGGCCTCAACCACAGCTGCAAACAAGCCTCTAAGTCCAAAAATTCAAATTCCATGTTCGTAGTTTGGAAATCCACTTAATAGAAGTGCTGAGATTAGGAAGAGTAAGAAAGATTAAGAATAGAAGTATTGCCAAAATTTTGAAGAAAAACACTAAAGAGATTAAGGGTAGAAGTTCTGTCAAAATTCTGATTATAAAATTCATTAAGCAATCAAGAACGACTAACCCTCGGACGACTGACTTCTAGACGGCTAACCACTGACATTTTATTTCCTAATCCGTTCCACGAGTTTTGTTGTCTATTGACTTTGTGTAGGATGTTGAACAAGTTCAAGGACAAGCTCATGCACTCGGGATCAGGCCGTTCTACAAAAAGCTCTTCTTCCAGGGCGAGCGCCGACATGAAAATCGACATTCCACCCCCTGCAGTCAGAGCGCCGCCTCAGTCGTCATCGGCTGAAAGGAACATCCTGTTGAAGGAGAAGCACCTCAAGTTGCAGAACAAGCGAGACAAGGATGCCTTCAAGGAATTGAAGACTAGAAGGTTCATACACACGTCCGCATATGATCCCGCTCATCTCCAGGCAACAGGTATGGACGTTGAATTTGATTTCATTTTTAGAACTGTTCATTGGGAAAGCGTTTGGAATATTAATGAGCAAGGGTCTAAACTCTTAACATCAGAATTTTTATGCACTCTACAACTCATTTATACTGAAGTTAAATTTAGACTCTTTGGGAAGGAATTTTCTATCCCCTGGAAGGAGTTTAGTTTGCTTCTAGAATTTAATTCACAGTGCGTAGTTGATGTAGACTTTGCTTTGCAAGATTTTGATAAGATGAAATTCTAGAGAGAAATTTCCGGAAAACCTTATATGTACAGTCTCATACTAATGATATCCATCACCCTACACTGTGGTTTATGCATAAGTGGATATGATTTTCTCTGTTCCCTAGACCTGACTTTCACACCATGAGTGTTGATGATCTTAGTTACTTTATGCTATGGTGAAGAGAAGGAAAGTCTCACCCGTTGAATTCATGATGAACCAATGGAAGGAGGGTTTTGATCTCACAGATGATGTTGAGTGCACCTCATTGGTACCTTGATTATGATTAATTTTGCCATGCCCATATGTTGAAAAAGAGAAAGAATGGACAGCTTGTCATGATGTATCTCAGGTACACAAATGAGATTCTATTACATAACCGGGATCTTGGTTTGTATGTCATAAATTCCTTCATTTTTGACCTGCAGGTTAAGGAGGCAGCACCCCATAGAAGTGCTTCTGCGAGGTTCACTCATAATCCGCAGCCTCAATATCGTGGCCATGACCCTATTCTAGAAGGACCAGCGTACACTGGCTATGTAGGCTAGGATCAATCGGGATCTTCCCGCATGTACCAGTCCGAGCAAGCTGGATGGCATCAACCATCCCTACATCACTCCGAAGGCTCCTGGCAACAAGGTTCAAGCGAGCAATGGCACCACGGAAACTTCGATAAGTATCAACAACAACACTATGAAGAAGTTTCAAGTGGCCACCAGCAAGGACGTATGTCTTTCTCTGCCCGTGGCGACCATGATCAACAGATGGATCATTCCCACCTCAACACCAGGCTGACCACCATTGAAGAAATGCAACAAGACATACGCAACACCTTGCATCAGCATGCTCAATGGCAAGCAGAATTGGGAGGTACCTTTACCAACATTCAGCAAAACCGGCAGCAATAGAACGAGAACTAGAACTACTTGTTCCAGAATCTCAACATTGACCCGCCGTAGTGAATGTCTACACTAACACCTAGCTTGGGGGCGGAGGATCCCCCATTTATCTAAGGTAAGTTTTCTTTTTCTGGTACTTCATTTATTTTCTTTATTTTTGAGTTTGTTTTATATTTTCTATATATAATTTTAAAAAAGGATGCATAACTAAAAACAAAATAAAAATTTGTCTCTATCTATATATATTAGTAATATGAGTGTGTATAAAGTTTGTTTAAGTTTTTGTTTTTAAGAGCTGAATAAATAAAAAGAACTTTGAAGTTGATCTCTCATAATGGAAATGATAAATAGTTGCTCTGTTGTAATTCCTTTCAAGTACCTAGTTTTCAGACATGAATTCTCCCGAGTTTTGGATGAGATTGTTTTGACATGTGGATTTGCTCTGAACTTGAAACTCGTGGGTAGCATATGCTTGTTCTAAGTCTAGGTAATTGATGGATATGATATGAGAAGGTCTGAGGTGCTATTTATCTTGTTCTAAGTGATACTAAAAATCTAGAGATTTCTTTTGATAAACATAAAAATGCTATATGATGAGTTCCTATATGACAAAGCTTGAATTCCTACCAGAGCCAAACATGCTTATTTAGGCTATGAAAACTATCACTTATATGCTACTTGTTTTGCTCGGAGTTTAGTCAAGCTTTGTGACCCTTATGAGAG
Source organism: Miscanthus lutarioriparius (assembly GCA_904845875.1). Lineage (NCBI taxonomy): Eukaryota > Viridiplantae > Streptophyta > Magnoliopsida > Poales > Poaceae > Miscanthus > Miscanthus lutarioriparius. The sequence goes on along the minus strand of CAJGYO010000005.1, from coordinate 73,200,568 downwards.
GTTTGTCATGCTCTTAAAATAAAGATCACATACACACCACCCACATATGCACTACTCCTACACTGGGGGTAGGCGAAAAAACATGCCATTCCATCTAGATCCACCCAAAATGTTTCACTCCTACACTAGGAGTAAACACAAAAAAACATTCTTGATAGGTTTTTCTACCAAATAAATGCTCCAAGTCCTTGTTGCTATCTCTCAAAGTTTTGTTGTAGAAGAAAGCCATGGGCCATGCAAAAGTTAGTCGTAAAAAAAATAAAAGAAGAGTTGAAAAAAATGGACAAGTGTCTAAGATATTTAAAATGATGGGTACTTAGATGCCTGCCTGAAAAAAAGAGAAGAGATGATTAAGATAGCCCATGTTCTCTCGCAAAAGTATTCTCAAGTTTCAAAAGAGAGATAAGTTTTCAAGGAGCATAGTAGAATTAGGTTAGCCACCACATATATCCACCACATTCCACACACATGTACATCTTGATTTGATTGTATGACTTAACTCTCTTTGGATCCAAGGTTTGACTTTACAATATATGTATTGCAAGAATGCTCTTTCATGTTATTTCCACTCCAATGAGCTCCATATAAGCCTTAGTTATAGGAGGAAAGGCATAACATCATTATTGCCTTGGTGAGGATCCACAAATACCACATATATTGAGAGACTTGAGAGTGTCATACAATAGAATCTCTGAGTTTTATTTTGAAAACTTACAAAAGCTCTAGAATAATGGTTGAACAAAGAACTTGAAACATAGTGCTTGACTTGATCGTTCTATCTTTCAATTGCTCAAGACCCAAGTGAAGGCTAAGAAGCTCCATGGTTGAAGGTAATATGGGTAGGTTCGAAAGTCAGATCAATTTATTCTAATCCAGAGGAGAATTTTTGATTGAACGCATGTTTACTTTTGAGGAGTGAAAACATTGATGCAACTCTTGATCCATTACTAAGTTTAGCATTGTTCAGGGACAAGCAAAAGTTAAGCTTGGGAGAGTTTGTTGATGATAGTTATTATCCATCACAAACTGCCAACATAACTTGTATAAATGCAAGAAAATGATCACCAACATAGGTTTAGGGGTTTAAACTAACAAATTTCATAAGTTTTGGTGAATCTGTGTTTTTAGCAGGGTTTATTAAAAAATCCATCAAGGTGGACCCAAACGTCTGAATTAATTGTAATTATCTGTGATGAAAATAGCCCTAGAAGGTTCCAAAATACACTAGAGAACAACCCACTAAAGAAGACCATGAGGGGATGATAGGTGGGGTCGGCCAGCCCCACCTGCAGGCCAACCGGCCTAGGGGGCCCACAGGGCAGTCCCTCCTTGCTATGTCAGTTTCCCACCACCTTAGGGTTTGCATCTCCACCGTTCTTTCAAGTCGGTTTGATCCGAGGGTTCAGAATTGGTGCTATCCCCTATATATACCAACCCTTGCCACCTCCCAAGGCATCAATAACCCTAATCCTTAAGTCAAGAAGGATCAGAAATTAGGGTTTTCAGAGAGAGAGAATAGATCTCCAATTCCTCAAAGTTCTAGTATAGGCTAGGTAGCAAGATTCAAGTAGAGTTAGGCTATTGCTCAGGATTCCGGATACGCCATCTAGAGGCTGGTAAAGTCATTGTATCCTCTATATTTTGACTTTGTGCTATTTCAATACTATGTTTCTATTTACTATGTTCCTAGTTTGCTCTAGTAGTATTCTTGGTATAGTCATGCTTGATGATGAATTTATGCATAAGATCGTAAAGCGTTTAGCTCAGTACTCGAGTGAGTTAAGTGGTCGACATTATGTAAGCGTGGTGCTTATATGCTGTTTACCTATGGATGCACTCTACATTCTGGGCCATGTGGTAGATCACGAGTGTGACACTCTCATTGAGTCCTTTGTAGTCCAGTTCCTGTTTATAGAACAAGTAGAACCCGGTTGCCAAGGAAATCAACCTCTATTCTTGATCATCCTTAGTAATGTTCCTTATGTGTAGATACAGAGTCAGTTATGTTATAGATGAAAGTATATATACTAGAGTGTACAAAAGACTTAGTAATTAAGAAATAACTTTGGAATCTTTTCTCTTAATTAATCTCCTGCCTAGCCATACTACATTTATGAGTATCTATTTCTATCTCTGGATTATTATCAATGCCTTATACTTATCATTTATTTATGATTTGGCTTACCCCTGTTATAGCATGAGAGTTGAGTTAATGATTTTGTCATAATTATACATATTTGTCAATATCTCTTGCCACCCCATCGCTCCTCCCTATGGAAACATAAAAATAACAATACCTAGTATACTCTTGGGTGAAATGCTACAATGGTATATTATTTATGCGCTTGCGGATTACCTTAACATATATGATTTTCTCTGAGTTTACAAGTGTCATTAATAATTACCAACAATACATTTCTGGCATTAATGCTAGGGATGACAACTTATTAAAGAGTGATGCTAAGAAATGTCAACAAGGGCTCCTATGCTTTGGATGTCTTAGTGGATTTCTAGGATCATCACAAGACTTAGGAGAAAGAGCATCAGGGGATTCATCGAGGTCAAGGATGGGTTCAGACGAGACATCTAATGTGGGCATAGAAGGGGAGAGGATAGGAACGGCTTCAAAATGACTTGGTTCTCCTTCTATGGCATCACTTGACATGCCACTCTTGAGTTTTTCTAGATGTCCTCTAAAGGAACTTGATTTAAGACACTTTCTAAGAGATCCCTTGAGAGAATTTGAATTATATTCACTCGAAGGTCTCTTATGTAGCAGAAAGTTTAAGCTTTTCCCAAAATCAGCAAGAAAAAGATCATCCTTAATTTCAACAAGGATTTCCAAAGGTGGAATTTCTTCTTCCCTTGGAGGATTTTGGAGTATTGATGGTTCAGGATTGATAGCTAAATCTTAGGATTGGAGTGGTTGCGATTTGGCTATCAAAACTTCCTCTTCTTGATCGGGAGATAATTCCTTTTCTTCCTCGGGGACTTCAACATGATTGCTAGTGAAGGGAATCTTTCCACTAATTCTATCAAGGATAGTCCTTGCTTCACTAACAAACAAACAACGAAAAGCTCCTCTAGAGGCTGCATCTAGGGATTGCGCAGAATCCTTGCTAAGACCCATATAAAAATGTTGAAGAAGCATAGGGTCTGGAATAGTAAGGTCTAGGCCAGTGGTGATAAGGCTATTAAAGCGAGCGCACGATGCGCCAAGAGACTCTTTCTCTTTTTGTTTAAAGGTTAGAACTTCTAATCGAAGGCTGACCACTCTAGAGATGGGAAAGAAAGATAAATAAAATTTAGAGCATAGCGTTTCCCAATCTCTATGCATACTTCCAATGGTTTTGTTATACATTACTTAGCTCTTCCATTCAAAAAGAACAGAAATAACTTCCATCTTAAGGTCTCAATGAACATGCTAGCGATATGTAAGCATGCACAGGTCTGTTCAAACTCCCTTAGGTGTGAGTATGGGTTTTCATTGCCTTTTCCCGAGAAGGATTGTTCCTGAATCAATATTATTAAACATAGGCGTAGCTCATAACCAGGTGTTAGGATAGGCTCTACAAATTTTGGTGGCTCTAGCCGTGCACTTTTAGGTTTAACATATTGATATATAGGTGTGTTATCCATGCTAAAAGAAAAAAAAATTAAAAAAAAAAAAATACAAAGTTAAGCTAGGTTCATAGTTAATTTAGCAACCATTTCCTCAGCAACGGTGTTAGAAAGCTTGTTGGTATATTTAACGCACATAGATAAAAGATCCGCAAGCGCATAGATACCTCTATATCTTTCACCCGGAAGTATTCCAAGTATCGTTTCCACAGGGAAACATGTGAGATTAACTATAATCTAACTTAACCTGGGGTGGTAACAAGGCTAAGGATAAACAGGAGTGTAGAGAGGATAACTAGGGTTCTCTAGTTCTGACTTGGGTAAGTTATGTCTTCTGTCGTTCAACTGGGGACATTACTAAGGAAAGACACCAACAGAGGATGCTATCCGTAGTAACTGTGTCCTAATCGGCCTACAAACGGGAGGTGGACTATGAAGGACTCAATGAGGCTATATAGTCACCCTCGTGATCTACCACTAGTCTAGAATGCAGGGTACATCCACAAGTAACGAAGTCTAAGCTCCACACTTACACTACCAATTACTACTTTAACCTATGGCCAATAGATTAAAGAACTCAAAAGAGTACCAAAACCTAAACAACAATATAAACACGATACTTACTTGAATCAGAAGTTGATTACCAGAGAAATCACAGATGCAAGGTCAAGTAGAACTTGAATCCGCTAAGGTACAAGCCGTAGAGAGGGCACCAACAGGCAGGCACTTCCTCCAAACTCTTCCCTCACTCTCTATCTCACTATTTCTAATTACAAGACTAGATCCTATAGAGGACTAATCTTCTCTTAATAGCTGGCTCTGATCCTGATTAGGAGGATATGAATCAGTGTTTTAGGATAGCTTTAGGGAGGGGGCAGGGGCTGCTATATATAGGGGGCCATCAATTCTAAGCCCTTGGATCAAACCAACTTAAAGCAATGGTGTAGATTGGACCTCCATGGCGGTGGGAAACCGGCGTACGAAGCTGAGGCTGACAGGTGGACCCCATAGGCCGATCGGCCTACAGGTGGGGCCAGCCAGCTTGTGTCTATGATAGGTGGGCCCCTCCCTCTAGTGGAAGCTTCTAGACTCTATCTTGAGTTGTTTTCCGCAAGTTTCACGAGTCAAATCTCTTTCTAATGTTAGTTTACTTATTTGGAGTTTATGACAGTGATCCCACAGGCTGTTTTCTGGATAAATCCTCTCGCATTCACATATTTACCAAAGCTTAGGGAATTCATTAGTTTAAACCCCTATTCCTTTGTTTGGTGATGGAATTAAGTATATACATAGGATATGTTGACGGTTTATGATTGATGTTAGTGACCGTCAACAATTGCAAAACCCCCTGGCCTTTAACACCTTGCAACAAGGTGCCCAGGGGTCATCAATGCGCAAACATTGGCATAGCTACGCTAACCGATTACTAGGCCACCCCGAGAATGGCTATGACTAGCTAGGCGATGTTCGATTAGGACACCCGGGGGCTATGCGGGCATAGAAACACTTGTCGCAAAACCAACAGGCAGTCTTGAACCGATGACCTGCTCTACTTGAACAAAGAAGCGCCCTACGGGCCAACATCAAGCGTGTTATGGCTCCAACCCTCGAACGTGTCACACTGACTCACCCAAGCATTCGGGGGCTACTGCCACACCCTACCATCTCATAGTGGACTCAACTTGCAAAAATGTTAAGGAACTACAAGGTCCAAACTTTATTACACCTTCTATTTTATAATGAAGTACATAGTTTATTCCTAAAGGGGAGCATCCTTGATGATCCGCTCCACATCAACAACGGTGACAATTGCCTCAACATTACTGCTGAACTCAGCAACTAATAGCTCAACATTCACATCATTGGGGATCTCCTCCACCACCAAAAACCTGGGCATCACCTTGCGTAGATCCATCTTATGACGAAGATGGAGATGAGCTGCGGTCAAGGCCCCTATGGGCCCATGGTAGATGCCATGGGCCACCACCTCCCTGATCTACGTTAGGAGGCAACGGATCTGATTAGGAGTGCTCGTCCCCGCTGGCAACACCATCACGATGGCGACAACCGCCGCGTCATGGAGTGCTGAATAATGCTCATCGCTAGACTATGCTAGGGCAGTGGAGGAAGTCGCCTAGGCAGCCACCTCGTTCCACCCACGGGCAGCCTCTGCCAATTGCCTAGCTAGATCCTCTTTGGTCTACCATAGGCCTACCACCTTGGCCTGTGCGACAGCCAGTTGCTCCCGAATGCCTAGGAACAAGAAGGGTAAAACTCAGAGTTACCCTCACCAAGATGAAAATCCAGCAAAATAAGAAAATGGAGTTCAACTCACCAGCAAGCTCCACTTGGGTCGCCGTCGCTGTGGCCTTGGCCTCGGTGGCCTCTCCATCCATGGCATCAAGCACCACCTCTATGACCGAGATGTACTCTCTCAGTCGCTGCCCCTCACGAGTGACATCGTGAAGGGCTTCACGCGTCACGTCGGCCTCCTACACCATGGCAAGAACACCTCCTCTATCGCTGCCTTGCCTTGATGGAAGCCATGATGATGACATAGCACGCTCATCAATGGGGGGCCTTGGAGCAGGGAGTGCCATCGAGATCGCCCTATAATAGATGACTCACTCAAACCGCCCCTCTTCCCGACAAGACCAAGGGACAAATTTACACTTACCCAAGTTTGCACCAACTCATCGTGGAGAAGAACAGGGACCTAGAACACGTGCTTCCTGGCAGCCCCCTCCTCCGTCTCCACTGTCACACGCTTTTTGCTGGCCATGGATGATGAACAAAAGCTTGGGGGAAATCTCGGCAGATGATAGAAGGTAAGAATGCCAGAGCTATGCCACAATTTTTCTAACTTTCGTATGTTTTCCCCTATTTTTATAGGCAGGGGATGCGCACAGCTAATGGAATTCCAAAAATCTCTCAAGGAGGTGTCGTTAGTTAAGGCTATGCCATGTCCCCATGATCTCCAAGGGGATGCCTTCTGAGGAATGCTTGGGGAAACAAGCTGCTAGAAACGATGCCTCAGCTTCACCAAGAAGGAATCCATCCACACAACCGTAGGAACCGTGGGGCCCAATGGGCCAAAACTTGATGTACCATCACCTAAGTTGGTGCAGGCAAGTGATCTGACACTTAGATCAAGTACTCGGCCTGGCTCACCCTCGCAACAGGTGTAAGCGGTAGTGACTTGTTCACTATCGACCCTACCCCTACTAAGAGTCAAGGGGGTATTTGGGAGGGTCACCAGTCTGATCTTAAAACCTCTAACACTCGGTGTCACATAAATCTCCCAATGCCCGGATGAGCTCGAAGTACCTTATCTCAGTGGAAGTGTGTCCCTTTGTGGGAAACCGGAAAACTGGTTGGCCCATGGCTGTAACCAAAGTACGAGCTCCTGGAATTTGGAAAAAAGAGTTTTATGACATGCCCCCACTGGTCAGGCTTCGTCCTACTACCCCTATTCAGTAGGATGTAGACATTCACTCATTCTACCCATTACCAGCTTGGAGAGTAATATGCACAACTGCCCATAGCTACTCACGTGTTCGTTACTCGCCCATAGTAATTCTAGGCTCAGGATGTGTTATATTGGCCTCAAGGCTCCGAGACAATGACCTCACACTTTCCACTAATGAGGCCCATTAAAATTCAAGATCTGTTACTTAATAGGTCTCAAAGAAAAACATGATGCCCATAGTGCTGTTAACCAAACGACCTGAATCGGGTCGCCTAAAAATCAACTGGCATAGGGACGCGTGAGAAACAGCGGTGCAACTACCCCATCCTCATCATTGTTCTATGACTAGCACTTAATGATGTGCAACCACTAATTACATGTTGGAATACCTCGGGAATCGACTTCCCAAGTACAGCGGTGCTACCACCCTACTATGGCACCTACAGGTGTCCTAGAAGCCACGCTTCCGGTTATCTGGTGCTACCACCCGAACATGACATTGACAATGTCTCGAGGGCTATGCCCAGGATACTACATTTCCTAATGTTGGGTGTACCACCTAAGCCAAGCGCTTACAGCTGCCAGGAAGCCACGTTCCCTGATGTACGGTGTACCGTCGCCCCACTTGATACTTGAAGAATATTCTCGCTACCCGAGAAATGCTCTTGGTACTCAAATGGCAACATACTAGCTCCCTAATACTTGGGAATATCATGTTGCACTACATAAATCTCTAGTACCTGATGAGAATGCTCACTAGTACTTATAGTACATAAAACTTGCAGGGGGAATTGTGTCGTCCCAAGGGCTAAGGCAACATGCTAGCTTATCATTAAGTCCTATGGGGCTACTGTCAGATATATGTGCCAGGGGTCCCTGCATCGCCCGTATATGTGACCACTGCTAGGCTATCGGCCGAGCAGCTATAAAGGAGGAGGCCCACGAGGGCTGACACGATCGACCAACATGGAGATCAAGGCAAACCAGGGCGGATGTATCTAGACGATAGCGAAGATCAATCTGTTGCGCATATCGTGTAACAAACTAGGAACACAATCTGTTAGCCTGATTGCCCTCTCTGTAACCCTACCTCTTCTGCCTATATAAAGGAGGGTAGGGACCTCGAGCTCAGGATCCATCTTCTTCCACCTATTCCATCTACTTCATATCTAGGAGCAACAACTCCTGTAATTTAGCATACGAATACAAAGAGTAGCCGCACCACTAGAGTAGGGATTAGTGCACACTGCGCCTTGAACCAGTATAAATCTCTATGTCTTGTGTGCTAGCATCTGATTCTATCTATGCGATCACGTTTCTAGATATTGCCAGAGCAAAATAATCCGATAGTATGAGTACTTTCGTTGAATCCCTAGGGACTTGTTTGGATACGCATGTATTCATCTCAATCCACATGTGTTGAAGAGGATTCGAGTGAAATTAAACTAAGTTCCATTCCATTCCACTCCAACACATGTGAATTGAAGTAGATACATATGCATCCAAACAAGGCCTAAATGAAACAAATAAAATTGAAACAAAATAATAAAAAAGCAAAAGCAACAAAAAATCAAAAGCTGTAGAATACACTATATTTGAGGATAAATTTCAAATGCCAGAATACACTACATTTCAGGACAGAGGGAGTAATTCACTCTCGCATGTAAAGAGTGAATTACTAGTTTCTTATTCGAATTTCCCATTCAAAAAAATGGATTTCTTGGCAAAGCCTATAGTCCTCGCTGTAATACAGAGCCCTTCTTTCCCTTCCATTTGCATAGCCATAGACGCCGCCTATGCCTGGAAGATCACCGTGCACCTGTGCCGGTGGTGGTAGTGACAACTTGCCCCACGTCATTCGGAGGACACCTCGGTGGCTGGTAGGCGGCACAACACTCACCCCTTATTACTTAGCCACCTACTCATTGGCCCGCTGCCATCGCCTGCCACTGCCCCCATGATACTTCCTCGCCCTCAACCCATCTTATGTACTGCCTCGTAGTGTCATCATCGCTGGCATCACCATTGAGCATATAGAGCAATAGGGCGACCAGATAGGCCGCCAGATTGTGCCCGCCATCAGCGGCGTGGGCGAGATCGTCTAGGCATGGCTGGGGGCTATGCTGTTCCATGAATACGGTTTGTATCCCTATTGGCTATAACACCCCAGTGTTAAGCATTTCATTTGAAATTTGCATTTCATGAGCACAAGCATCATCCAAGCATTCGGGAACATGGGCATATGAATGTTCATCTCATTTTTATACATTATCACATGAAATGTTGATTATATATATGCTTATGCTTGCAATCATGTATGACCAATGTATGAGATGGTTGTGAGGTCATGAAAACACCTTAGACACATCTAGAATGATAAATGGAACATTGTTTATATTCATGACTTAGACCAAATTTGTTTCTAAGTGTTGGTTTCATTTGAAATGCCATTTTCATGATATTAGTTTGACCAAAGTTGAACAGTAGCTTAGACTATTTGCATGGCTGTGTGACCTAAATAAAAGTTGTAGTTTTCATCAAGTGTAACAAACTTTATTTAAGGGTCATGAGCTAATTCAGTGTCTAACATGGTCAAATAGAGCTCACAAGTATCAATAAAATGTTGTTTTCAAAACTTGAAATTTTTCTAAGTGTTGAAGTTGTTTTCATTTTCAAAGTACCTCACTTGAGAGCTTTGTAGTTTGAAAACCAATGAGAATTAGATGATGGTTCCTAAAGAAAAGTTGGAGATCTCACATAGCTCTACAACTTTCACTAATACCAATTTTGCTAACTGAAACTGGATTAGGAGATATAGCAGAACGAAGTGTCACTATCAGTCTGCTGAATCGGACTTGCCGATTTGAATCGACTGGCCGTCGTGGCCGATCGCACCAGGCCGCGTGCGCCACGTGGTGGCTGCATGTCGGTGTCGGCCCAGCCGGTCGGGCCAGCAAGGGGAGATATGGGAGGCGTAGCCACCACGCTCACTCACTCACGCTCTCTCGCCCTCTCTCTGCCTCTCCTTCACCCGCCAGAGCAAGTCGAGCACCGCCATCGCCATTGACGAGCTCCGCCGCACTCGCACGCTAAAGCCACCATGACATTGTGCGATTGCTCGCACACATAGCTCTACCATCATATCCTCTACCTCGCCGACCCGCCATTGCCTTAGTTAGAGCCCAGGTAATGCGACATTTTACATCGTCATCGCCGCCATGGTCATGGAGCGCCGCCGAGCTCCGAGCTCACCGTGGCTAGCCCTATCCACCACTCCTCCCATTTTCATCGTAGGTTCTAGAAGCTATAGCCATAGCCCGTTGAGTCGCTTACGCGTTGCTGGTGCCAGAACGTGAGCCGCACCGCTGTGAGCCGAGAGCGCCGCTGCCATGCATGCCTCCATGGCTGTGCATGCCCGGTTCTCTTCTTCACGTGCTTCTAGATGTTAGAGTTAGGTTAGCGGTAGGTCTAACTCAAGGCAATAGCCTAAGGCCAATGTCTGCCTCATCGGAGCAGAATACCACCATGCCGACGTTGCGCTCGCGCCGCCGTGCCACCATGCACGCGGCCAAGCTCCGCTGCCGCTCCACCCTTACCTAATCCACGCCGTAGAGCTTCGCTAAGGTTTGTAGATGTCATAGCAGTGCTCGCCTAGGCTCACTGTCACCGGAGACGATGAGTCCACCACGGCGCACCGCCGCCGAGCCACCGTGCTCACCGGCGAGGCAGCTTCGGTGACCCTTTGAGCAAACCTATGGTACCAGTAGGTGCGCAAGAGAGTGGGGAACATGACGCCGATGTCTTTATCACCGGTGACCTCAGCATCGACGAGCTTTTCTCCGATCAAGCCATGCCCCTGCTCTATGTGTCACTAACGGGTGGGTCCCATTGACTCATAGGTCCTAGCTGTCACGCAGCATTTGAAATGTTTTTCTGGATTTATTTTCACAGATTTGAATGCAAATTTCAAAAATTCATATCTAGAGCTAGGAGTATCCAAATGAGGTGAACCAAATTTTGTTGTATTAATCTTGAAGTGTAGTATTTTATAAAAATATGAAATCTACTGTTTAGGGTATTTTTCTGGGTGAATTAAATTGAGCAAGATAAGTGCTTTTAAAATAGTTTCTAGCTAGTTAATTGCATAACTTGAGCTAGGAAGGTGATAAAATTGTGATTCTAATTTTTCTGGTCTTGTGTTGACATGCTATAGCTAGGAAAATATTAAACCTACAGTAAGCATGCTTGAAATATGGTCTTCCTATTTAATCTTAATTAATTGCTAGATTCTAGTAAAATTAATTGGGGTAAAAATACAAAACATATGATCATACAAATTTTTACACAGTATACTCATGGTAGGAGGAAAGTATGAAAAATATTAAATCTATTGCTTGACACTTTTCACTATGCTAAACTATTTTTGTAAAAATAAGCATATGTAACTTGTCATTTTTGAGATGTAGCTATACTTATCCAAATGGCATCAAATTTGTACAGTAGACTATTAGGGTTATTTGTAAACTACTATAATTTTCTAAGAATTTATTGAGCACTAGAAATATTTATCCTTTAAATCACCTTATTATCTAAGGAAATTAATAAATGAATATAAATAAATTAGTTATGTTTAACCAAGATGTTTTCTGTGGTGCTTGTGATGCATATGATCTGTTGATGTTATTAGTTAGGCTTAGAATCAATTGGTTGTCTGCAACTAGTTAATTATTGATTTATAATTCAACTAGATGACTACATGTATAGTTTCTGTTGTGGTGATAATTTCATGATGATAATGACCTTTTCTGTCAAACTTATTAATAACAAAGTTGTAGATAACTTACTTATCTACCTTGTGTTAAATTTTCATAGTCATGGCCTTATGGTTTAAGAATTATAGCTGTTAGAAGTCTGCTGTCAGAAATGCTTACTCTCTGGATAGATCAGAAAGATTGATTTATTTGACCTAGATAACTGCAGAATAATATTAAGATTATTAAAAGAAAGTTGTAGCCAATTTCATAGGATTTCTAGAAAGTCCACAACTCTGGTTATGATCAAAACAAGTGGCTACTATCTTGTAGTCTAGAAAATGATTTGCATAAGTGTTTGTTTAAGTTACTAAAGAAGAGATATGCACCTACTCAATAAAATAAGATGCAACTTGTTATTACCTTAATGCAATGTTGTTGAAAACACTTATGAAGATGCATTTCATCCCACCATATCAAATCATACATGTCATTATATATGCATCCATGATATGTTATTTTAGGCTCATGCATATAGGATTGTCTGAAGGGATAACTCTTTTAGAGTTCAACGAAGAAGAAGAGAAGGAACAATAGGAACCACCTCAGGCTATAGCTCCAGAAGAAGAGGAATGGCAGGAAACACCTGAAGCCATAGCTCTAGAAGAAGAGGAGCAAACTCTCGAGGACCTCCCTGAGTGCCCGGACCATAGGCCAACCTCTTTCCTCAAAGGCAAGCCCAGAGCATTTAAGCCTCCCATGTTTTACAAAATATCACTTGAGTCCTTTATGTTTGATGCATTAGGTTATAAGAGTTGATTGGAAACACTTGATGCATAGAACTACCTTGTCTAGATACATATACCTTTAACCCTGTGTAGGTCCAGGATCGAATATATGCTTAGCCATGCTTAGACCGGTAGAAGTCGGGTGATTTCCTATCACCTACGAGATATAGGTGGATACCGAAGCACGGTTGGCTATATTTGCTATCATGGAAAAGAACTATGGGGTAATGTAAATGGAGGACGGGCAGCCTCTATGTGTAGGTTGACTCATGTGATTTTGTTTGTGCCGGTTAAGGACCGTACCGTTGTTGATACTTTTGACAAGATTGAATGCATGCCTCTCACTTAGCTGGCTGGATAACTCATTCTGACCGCAAAGCCGAGTAGCTCAAGTCAAGCCAGGCCCTGCTCTATAAAAGTGCGCACTCTGGATGGAAGTAAGGAAGTGCGGGGAGCTAGACGTGAGCCCAAGGGTAGGGTAGTCCTGATCGTCTTGGCAGCTAGTTGTCCCTGATTCTGCGGTGCTGTGCGAACCCACAAAATGTTGACCTGACTTGTACCAAAGGTGACCTATGGTGACCGTTGATCTGGTCTGCTTGGGTTTGTGTTAGGAATAAATTCACACCTGGTTGAAATTGATTCGGATCGCCGTCTCTCCTAGACAGTGAGAAACTTGGCTAGCTGCAACATCATAGTAACTGTGTTATGAAATATGATGGTTCGGATGAACATGGAATTATTACACCGGCTATGGTTACTATTGTATGCTACTAATTGATATACCATAGGTTTGGCACAGGCTAGTTGCTAATCTAGAGATGAATAGCTTTAATTAACTTGATGACCGAATTATAACTATATACTTGAATTGGTAAGCTTTTTATGCAAAATGTTGTCAAGCTCGCTCCACTTATACAACCTTGCATAATCCTTGGAGTCACTTTATTTTTGGTTTAAGATGGGTAAGTCTAGCTGAGTACCTTCTCGTACTCATGGTTTTATTCCCATTGTTGCAGATGGTACAGTTTATCATGGCTATTGCAAGAACTTCTTCTATCCCGCTGTGGACGAGGAGTAAGCCCTGGGCAGTCATCTCTTATTAATCCCTCCCTTATGCTTTTGTGGAAGTGTGATCACAAGCTGGCGCTATATTTAAACAATGTTGCAGATGTTGGTTTCCAACTTTTAATTTGCTTCCGCTACTATTTTAGTTGAACTTGGTTTGTAATAACCTAAATTCATACTCTAATCGATGAACTGTGTTTGTGAAATTTATGTAACATGTGACATGTATGTTGAATTATGTATGATCTTGGTTGTATGTTGATCGTTGATCGAGACCCTTCGTGGTACTCGACAGACTACCAGGTTTATATGGGCTCAAGTATGATAGTGCGACCGCTTTTGGGCTACCATTGTACTTGTGCTCTTATAAATTAGTCGGTTTTGCTATAGCTGGCATCAAAGCAAGATTCAATAGTAATTGGCACATGTGTATTTAAAACAAAGGTCTTTGTTTTCTAAAACTAGTTTTTAGCAACTTATAGCTATATATATAGGTGTTTAAAACCTAGAGTTTGAATCTAAAGTGTGCTAGTGATCACTTTCCTTTATGCCCAGTTAAGGTCTTCAGGTAGCTAATTAAGTACTAACTTGGGGGTTTTCCATTTCGTCGTCCATACGGCGTGCTATTGTATGGATGCCAATCACTTGAGTGGTAATGTATGGATCAATGCCTCTACGCCCAAGGTAAGATGCCACTCATCATCACAGTGGCATGACCACAATATGTGAGCGTGCGGTCTAATGGGGGGAGTTAGCTTTGATACTGAAGTTTATATATGCCTCATATGTATACAGAAGTATTTAATTGTGGGTTAGCTTTGATACGGCTATATATGCATATTTATATGTATATATAGGATGTATTTACTCTCGGGTAGCTTTGATATGGAAGTATATATATATATATGGGTATATATATATGGAAGTATTTAGATTGCAACCTAGAGCCAAGATTTACATTCTGCATATACAATTGTGGGGTTGGGCTGAAATGAAATTCTTGTGTAGGTACACTAACAGCGGAATGTGTAGCCTGACTAGTTACGTTATATATGAGAGAACGTATGTATGCCACCGTGTAGGTCGTTAGAAGTTCAATTTTCCTAAGTTTGTGAGGACGTACGAAACGTACATGTATCATGATCAATCATTATTACATACTTGCATTGTTCCTCCCCTTATAAGTCTCTTGCTCAGTTATGTAACTCTTATCCATTATGACATTGTCTCATAAGAGTTGCACCTTGTTGGTACAGATGGCAGCACCGGCTAGAAGTGAGAATTTCCTATTGATGTTTGGTACCCCTGCCCTACTTTGGAGAGTCTTGCATTATGTGGGGTATTACAAACTGCCCCTCTATTACTAGAATGAAGTGTACCTAGAGGGACAACCATGGTGTGAAGTACAACTGACCATACTAGCTCATAACCAAGCACCCTTCTGGAAGGAATGGAGGGTAGAATCTGAAGGAAAAACTCCTTGGGAGGCTACCCAAGTTGTGGCCTTTGAGGTGCTGAGTCTGATATGTCAGCAGCACGAGGATGATCGAGCTTACCGGCAATGTTGCTGGTACTTTTCCTCAGGTGAATCCATCCATGGCAGTTTGGGCATAGCGCACCCGCAATGTGTTGATCTGAGACTAGGATGAGCGGGTAGACAGTTCTAGTCCCGCTATGAGTGCAATGTTTGTAGTGATGAAGATGTTCTATACTTGTCAGGACATCAGGGACTTCTGGCAAGAGTCCTATACCACTTGCATGGATAGGCTCATGAGAGCTGAAGCTACATAGCGTAAGCTAAGGAAGCGTGTGCGCAAGCACAAAAAGACAGCAAGTGAGGCTCGATGGGAAACTGATCAAGCATATGTAGCATTCGAAAATCTCCACACTCAGATGGAGCAAGTTGATCAGCAGAGAGCTACCGCCCAAGAGGCAAGAGCGGATGATCAGGCAGTGCTTGTAGGACTATGGGAGCAGCTGGAGGCCGCTCATGCTGAGGCGCTCACAGCTACATGCCAGCGGATCCAAGAAAACAACCGTGCAGCCCTGGCTGAAGCAGCACAAACACAGAGCCGAAGCCCTAACCATGCAGCAGGACCATGTTGAGAGGGACTTGTGCTAGTAGCTTGCATAAACCCAAAACGTGGTGGTTGATCTTCAGCATGAGGTGCATTTTTTGAACAACCAACTGCACCCGATCCTTGATGAGGAAGAAGATCCAGAGATGTTAGTTGTAGATGACGGTTGGGAGGAAGAAGTCGAACTACAGGATGAGGACGATGCTATCTCTGACCTCGACAGCGAGCATGTGGAAGATTAGAGTCACCTAGTGAGTAGTTAAAGCGCTAGATGTATCCCTGTTATTCATGTAATGGACTTGTACCTTGAAGTTCGGTATTCATGATTTGACTTCAGTGTAACATTGACACTTTGCATGTCATTTCACTATGGGTTGAACTTTAATGAAATTCTAGATTCATTTTACTGGTGGATTATGACATGCATGTTAATGCGCTGCGAGCACGATAAGTGATCAAATTGGTGATGTCATGTTGCGAGAATGAATTATTATGTCTCTGTTTTATTGTATGAATTTAAGATTCTCTCCAGTAATTTTAGTTTGGCATGATTACACAATTCATGTACAATCTCTTGACATTATCCAATAATCACTTATTGTTGCAACTTTGTAGATGACTCACACTCGCGCTAGAGCAGGCACCAGCCAAGGTGGCAACGACGGTGAGTTACCACCACCGTCGTCACCATCCGCGAATGAATTCTTCGCACAGTTCCTGGGTAATCAGAGAGCAATGGAGGATACACTACGCCTCATTGCGCAGAAGACTACTCATGCCCATTAGCAACATCAAGGGCCTGAGCCAAATCAATATAGCTCTTTCAAGGCTTTCCAAGACACCAAGCCTCCTATCTTCAAAGTGGCTGAAGAACCGCTCTAGGCGGATGAATGGCTAAACACGATCGGGCAAAAGTTCTATCTGTTGAGGGTTACTGAGCATTAGAAGGTAGAATATGTGTCCCATCAATTGCAGGGACCGGTAGGGATATGGTGGACCCATTTCCTGTCCTCAGTACCTGCCAACTCATAGGTCACATGGGAGCAGTTCTAGTTAGCCTTTAGGGGACATCACATTCCCCCTGGGCTAATGCGCATGAAAGATACCAAGTTCATGCGACTTACTCAAGGGACCAAGACCCTTACCGAGTACATGCATGCCTTCAACAATTTGTCACGATATGCCCCAGGGTTTGTCGATACGGAGGAAAAGAAGATAGAAAGCTTCAAGAGAGGCCTTGGCACCAAACTGATGAAGACCATGGCCAACTCGAGGCGTACACCATATAATGAGTTTGTCAACGATGCCTTGACCTAGGAGAACCAGAACAATTTGCACATAGTAGTGAAGGGCCATAAAAGAGCAGCTGAGGCAGGCGCCTCAGGATCTTCTTAGTCTAGAGCTCCAGTGGTGGCTAGGCCACTATTTCTTCCACCAGCGCTTAAGTTTAGGCCTCCTCCACCAAAAGCTCAGGCCAACCGCCCCCAGAAGACATTTCGCAGGGCGTTCACCATTGCCCTACCTAAGGGAAATGGAGGGCAAGGAAGCTCAGTAGGACCAAGGAGCAATCCACCATGCTTCAACTGCAATCAGTTAGGCCATTGGTCCAAGGAGTGCCCCCATCCCAAGAAAAATGGCAATCAAAACAAGGGTAATCAGAAACAAGCAAATCCAAAGGCACGTCCTGGATACGTGCATTACACAGTTGTTGAAGAAGTTCCTACGGGAGAAGTTGTCACCGCCGGTATATTTCTTGTTAACAAACATCCCGCTATTGTTTCATTTGATTCTGGAGCTTCTTATTCATTTATGAGCCAAGCATTTGCATCTAAGTATAAATAGAAAATAATTGAGGTAAACAAGGGTGGTTGTAGTATAAGTTCAACTAGGGCTACTATCTCTACAAATTAGATAGTCAGAAATGTGCTCATCTCGATACAAGAGAGGGAGTACACAGTGGATTTGATAGTATTGCCCGAATTAGCTATAGATGTGATCTTAGGCATGAAATGGATGAGCGATCATGGGGTTCTCATTGACACTAGCACTAGAACAATTATGTTGACAGAACCAAAGGGAGGTAATGCTTTTCTATTACCACTTCCCCAAAGTTTTGATCTCCAAAACTTGTCTTGTGCTATCCAAGCCACTACCCTTTGTGATATTCCAGTGGTTTGTGAGTTTCCTGATGTATTTCCCAATGAATTGCTGGGTTTACCGCCTAATAGGGATGTGGAATTTAAGATTGAGTTAGTACCAGGTATGGCACCTATCTCAAGAAGGCCCTATAGGATGCCACCAAATGAGTTAGCTGAACTTAAAATTTAGTTATAAGAATTGTTGGACAAAGGTCTCATTCAACCTAGTTCATCTCCATGGGGATGTCCAGCTTTATTTGTAAAAAAGGACAAGTCCTTGAGAATGAGTGTGGATTATAGGTCGCTTAATGCTATGACCATTAAGAACAAGTATCCTTTGCCCCGTATCGATATCTTGTTTGATCAGTTGGCAAAAGCAAAGGTATTCTCTAAGATTGACTTGAGCTTCGGCTATCATCATATTATGATCAGGCCAGAGGATATACCTAAAATAGCTTTCTCCACTAGGTACAACTTGTACGAGTATTTCGTCATGTCTTTTCGATTGACAAATGCTCTAGCCTACTTCATGTACTTGATGAATTCGGTATTCATGCCCAAGCTCGACAAGTTTGTGGTTGTGTTTATCGATGATATCTTGATTTACTCAGAGAATGAGGCAGACCATGTAGAGCATCTGAGAGTTGGTTTGTCCAGATTGAGGGAACATAAGTTATATGCCAAATTCAGCAAGTGTGAATTCTGGTTGAGCAAAGTACCCTTCTTGGGTCACATCTTATCTAAAGATGGAATTTCTGTAGACCCATCTAAAGTACAAGAGGTCATGGATTGGAAGGCCACGACTTCAGTTCATGAAGTTCGGAGTTTTTAGGGCTAGCATGCTACTATCGTCGTTTCATTCCTGATTTCACCAAGATAGCTAAGCCCATGACCAGACTACTCTAGAAGGATGAAAAGTTCAATTGGATGCCAGAGTGTGAAGCCGCTTTTCACACCATAAGGAGCTTGTATACTATAGCTCCTGTTCTAGCACAACCCAACATTGAAAAGCCTTTCAATGTGTTCTGTGATGCATCAGGTACAGGTTTGGGGTGTGTGCTTATGCAAGAAGGTTGAGTTATTGCCTATGCTTCTCGATAGTTGAGAAAGCATGAAGTCAATTACCCTATGCATGATTAGAGCTCACAACAGTTGTTCATGCGTTGAAGATATGGAGATATTACTTGTTGGGAAACGTATGTCACTTGTATATTGACCACAAAGGTCTCAAATATATCTTCACTCAACCTAAGCTGAACATGAGGCAGCGAAGATGGTTAGAGCTGATCAAGGACTATAATTTGGAAGTGCACTACCATCCAGGAAAGGCCAATGTTGTAGCAGATGCACTTAGCCGGAAATCTCTTTGCAACACTTTTGAAGCCTTGTACGGTCGAAAATGTAGAACTCCCTTGAATTGGATTGAGCCCGGAGAAAGAAGATATTTTGGCATTGACTTTGTCACCGAAGCTAAAGAGCAAGTACGCATTATCCAACAGCATATGAAAGCAGCTCAGTCTAGACAAAAGAGTTATGTTGAAAGAAGAAGACCACTCACCTATGAAGTGGGAGACTATGTATACTTAAAAGTGTCACCTATGAAGGGACTGTAGAGATTTGTAGTAGAAAGGAAGCTTGAGCCTAGGTATGTAGGCCCGTACCAGATTATTGAACAGGAAGGAAATGTTGCCTACAAGTTACAACTTCCTCCTGAGATGAGTGCGATATTCGATGTCTTCCATGTTTCACAGTTGAAAAGATGTCTTCACCTACCTATGGAAGCCATTGCACCCACCAATATTAAGCTCCAATCGGATTTAACTTATAAAGAGTAACCAATCCAAGTAAGAGAAGAAAATGGAAAGAGTAACTCGGAGCAAAATCATTAAGTTCTACAAGGTGGTGTGGAATAACGACAATGAAC
The DNA here is from genome assembly GCA_904845875.1 of Miscanthus lutarioriparius. Taxonomy (NCBI): domain Eukaryota; kingdom Viridiplantae; phylum Streptophyta; class Magnoliopsida; order Poales; family Poaceae; genus Miscanthus; species Miscanthus lutarioriparius. Next base: position 73,180,734 of record CAJGYO010000005.1, on the reverse strand, counting down.
AAGATGCCACATGGGAATGGGAGGATTATTTACATGAGGTTTATCCCGCCTTTTATGAGAAATGGTAGGTCTTCCAAATCTCGGGACGAGATTCCTATACGAGGAGGGGCTGTAACACCCCAGTGTTAAGCATTTCATTTGACATTTGCATTTCATGAGCACAAGCATCATCCAAGCATTCGGGAACATGAGCATATGAAATTTCATCTCATTTTTATACATTGTCACATGAAATGTAGATTATATATATATATATGCTTATGCTTGCAATCATGTATGACCAATGTATGAGATGGTTGTGAGGTCATGAAAACACCTTAGACACATCTAGAATGATAAATGGAACAATGTTTATATTCATGACATAGACCAAATTTGTTTCTAAGTGTTGGTTTCAGTTGAAATGCCATTTTCATGATACTAGTTTGACCAAAGTGGAACAGTAGCTAAGAGTGTTAGCATGGCTGTGTGACCTAAATAAAAGTTGTAGTTTTCATCAAGGGTAATAAACTTTATTTAAGGGTCATGAGCTAATTCAGTGTCTAACATGGTCAAATAGAGCTCACAAGTATCAACAAAATGCTATTTTCAAAACTTGAAATTTTTCTGTGTTGAGCTATTTTCAGTTTCAATGTACCTCACTTTAGAGCTTTGTAGTTTGAAAACCATTGAGAATTAGATGATGGTTCCTAAAGCAAAGATGGAGATGTCAGATAGCTCTACAACTTTCACTAATACCAATTTTGCTAACTCGAACTAGATTAGGAGATATAGAGGAATGAAGTGGCACTGTCAATCTGTTGAATCAGACAACCGATTTGAATCGACTGGCCATCATGGCTGACCACGCCAGGCCAGATGCGCCACCTAGTGGTAGCACGCTGGCATTAGCCTAGGTAGTCGGGCCAGTAGGGGAGATAAGGGAGGAAAAGCCACCGCGCTCACTCACTCTCGCTCTCTCACCCTCTCTCTGCCTCTCCTTCACCCGCCAGAGCAAGCCGAGCGCCGGCGTCACCATTGCCGAGCTCTGCCATGCTCGCACGCCACCGCCTCCGTGCCATTGTGCGATTGCTCGCGCACACAGCTCCACCATCATCTCCTCTACCTCACCAACCCACCATTGCCTTAGTTAGAGCCTAGGTAATGCGACATTTTACGTCGCCGTCGCTGCCATGGTCATGGAGCGCTGCCGAGCTCACCATGGCTAGCCCTATCCACCGCTCCTCCCATCTCTCTCTCTTGATACATCTTCATCGTAGGTCCTAGAAGCTCTAGCCGTAGCCCACTGAGCCACTACCGTGTCGTCGATGCCGAAACACGAGCCACACCGACGTGAGCCAAGAGCGCCGCCGCCATGCACGTCGTTGTGGCTGTGCATGCCCGGTTCTCTTCCTTGTGCACTTCTAGACGTTAGAGTTAGGTTAGAGCTAGGTCTAACTCGAGGCAAGAGCCTAAGTCCAATGTCGGCCTCATCGGAGCGAAATGCCGCCGTGCCGCCATGCACGCGGCCACGCTCCGCCGCCACACCATCCTTACCTAATCCACGCCGTAGAGCTTCGCTAAGGTTTGTAGATGCCATAGTAGTGCTTGCCTAGGCTCACTGTCACTAGAGACAACGAGTCTACCACCGAGCCGCCATGCTTGTCGGTGAGGCAGCTATGGTGACCCTCCGAGCAAACCTAGGGTACTAGTAGGTGCGCAAGAGAGTGGGGAACACGACGCCGGTGACACTACCGCTAGTGACCTCGCCGTTAGCGAGCTTTTCGCTAGTCAAGCCATCCCCTGCTCTGTGTGTCACTGATGGGTGGGTCCCGTTGACTCGCGGGTCCTAGCTGTCAGTCACCATTTGAAATATTTTTCTGGATTTATTTTCATAGATTTGAATGCAAACTTCAAACATTCCTATCTAGAGCTCGGAGTATCCAAATGGGGTGAACCAAATTTTGTTGGATTCATCTTGAAGTGTACCATTTTATAAAAATATGAAATATACTGTTTAGGGTATTTTTCTAGGTGAAATAGATTGAGCAAGATAAGTGCTTTTAAAATAGTTTCTAGCTTGTAAATTGCATAACTTGAGCTACGAAGGTGATAAAATTGTGATTCTAATTTTTCTGGTCTTGTGTTGACATGCTCTAGCTAGGAAAAATAATAAACCTATAGTAAGCGTGCTTGAAGTATGATCTTCCTATTTAATCTTAATTAATTGCTTGATTCTAGTGAAATTAATTGGGTTAAAAATACATAACATATGATCATACAAATTTTTACATAGTATTCTCATGCTAGGAGGAAAGTATGAAAAATATTAAATCTATTGCTTAACACTTTTCACTGTGCTAAACTATTTTTGCAAAAATAAGCATATGTAACTTGTCATTTTTGTAGAGGTAGCTATACTTATCTAAATGGCATGAAATTTGTACAGTAGACTATTAGGGTCATTTTTAGACTACTGTAATTTTCTCAGAATTGATTGAGCACTAGAAATATTTATCCTTTAAATGACCTTATTATTTAAGGAAATTAATAAATGAATATAAATAAATTAGTTATGTTTAATAATCTGTTGATGTTATTAGTTAGGTTTAGAAGCAATTGGTTGTATGCAACTAGTTAATTATTGCTCTATAATTCAACTAGATGACTACATGTGTAGTTTCTGTTGTGGTGATAGTTTCATGATGATAATGACCTTTTATGTGAAACTTATTAATAACAAAGTTATAGATAACTTACTTATATACCTTGTGTTAAATTTTCATAGTCATGGCCCTTATGGTTTAAGAATTATAGCTGTTAGAAGTCTGCTCTTAGAAATGCTAACTCTCTAGATAGATCCTAAAGATTTATTTGTTTGACCTAGATAACTGCTTAATCACATTAAGATTATTAAAAGAAAGTTGTAGCCAATTTCATAAGCTTTCTAGAAAGTCCACAACCATATTATTTTCATATGTATAAGTCCGATTATGATCAAATCAATTGGCTACTGACATGTAGTCTACAAAATGATTTACAGAAGTGTTTGTTTAAGTTACTAAACAAGAGATATGCACCTACTCAGTAAAATAAGATGCAACTTGTTATCACCTTAATGCAATGTTGTTGAAAACACTTATGAAGATGCATTTCATCCCACCTATCATATCCTACATGTCATTATATATGCATCCATGATATCTTATTTCATGCTCATGCATATAGGATCGTTCGAAGGGATAACTCTTTTAGAGTTCAATGAAGAAGAAGAGGAGGAATGGCAAGAAACACCTGAAGTCATAGCTCTAGAAGAAGAGGAGCAAACTCTCGAGGACCTCCCTAAGTGCCCGGACCACAGGCCAACCTCTTTCCTCAAAGGCAAGCCCCAGAGCATTTAAGCCTCCCATGTTTTATAAAATATCACTTGACTCCTTTATGTTTGATGCATTAGGTTATAAGAGTTGATTAGAAACACTTGATGCATAGAACTACCTTGTCTAGATACATAAACCTTTAACCCTGTGTAGGTCCAGGATCGAATATATGCTTAGCCATGCTTAGATCAGTAGAAGTCGTGTGATTTCCTGTCACCTACGAGATATAGGTGGATACCGAAGCATGGTTGGCTATATTTGCTATCTTGGAAAAGAACCATGGGGTAATGTAAATGGAGGCTAGGTGAAGTCTATGTGTAGGTTGACTCATGTGATTCCGTTTGTGCTGGTTAAGGACCGTACCATTGTTGGCACTTCTGACAAGATTGAACGCATGCCTCTCACTTGGCTGACCGGATAACTCATTTTTACCGTGAAGCCGAGTAGCTCAACTTAGGCCGGGCCCCATTCTATAAAAGTGCACACTCTAGATGGTAGCATGGATGTGCGGGGAGCCAGATGTGAGCCCAAGGGTAGGGTAGTCCTAATCATCCTAGCAGCTGGTTGTCCCTGATTGTGCGGTGCTCAGGGAACCCATGAAATGTGGACCTAAGTTATACCAAAGGTGACCTAAGGTGACCGTCGATTTGGTCTGTATGGGTTTGTGTTAGGAATAAATTCCCAGCTAGTTGAAATCGATTCGAATCGTCGTCTCTCCCGAGACAGTGAGAAACTGGCTAGCTCCAACATTGTAATTGTGTTATGAAATATGATGGTTCGGATGAACATGTAATATTACACTAGCTATGGTTACTATTGTATGCTACTATTTTATATACCATAGGTTTAGCACAGGCTAGTTGCTAATCTAGAGATGAATAGCTTTAATTAACTTGATGACCGAATTATAACTATATACTTGAATTTGTAAGCTTTTTATGCAAAATGTTGTCAAGCTAGCTCCACTTATATAGCCTTGCATAATCCTTGGAGTCACTTTATTTTTGGTTTAAGATGGGTAAGTCTAGGTGAGTACCTTCTCGTACTCAGGGTTTTATTCCCATTGTTGCAGATGGTACAATTTATCTTGGCTATTGCAAGAACTGCTTCTATCCTGCCATGGATGAGGAGTAAGCCCTGGGCAGGCATCTCTTATTAATCCCTCCCTTATGCTATTGTGGAAGTGTGATCACAAGTTGGCGCTATATTTAAATAATGTTGCAGATGTTGGTTTCCAACTTTTAATTTGCTTCTGCTACTATTTTACTTGAATTTGGTTTGTAATAACCTAAATTCATACTTTGATGGATGAACTATATTTGTGAACGTTATGTAACGTGTGACATGTATGTTGAATCATGTACAATCTTGGTTGTATGTTGATGGTTAATCGAGACCCTTCGTGGTACTCGATGTACTACCAGGTTTATATGGCTCAAGTATGATAGTGCAACCACTTGCGGGCTGCCATTGTACTTGTGCTCTTATAAATTGGTTGGTTTTGCTACATTGGCAGTGCTTAACTCACATAATTAACCACCAACACTTGCATAAAATCTTAGCATACAGACACCAAACTTAGACATAGGGCTTTAGAACTACCAATTTCCATGAGTTTTGGTGTTTTACCATTTATAGGAGGACATGTCGGAATAACAAGGAAAACACACCCATATACGCAATAGGACAAGGCATAACATCACCCGACATGAGCCTAGGGGGAGAAGGCCCACTTACCAGGCAAATTAAGGCCCTGTCACATGGAGAAAAAAGCCCAAACCCCAAAGCAAACGTGCTCCAAATACCGCCAAACTTTGTAGGAGTGGCCCATGTAGTCCCAGAGGCCTACAGAACAAAGATTGGGCCGAGACGACACCTCTGGGGTGCAGCCACACCACTGGTGCAGCCGTAATGCTACAGGCATGTCTCAGGCCCATCTTTGGTGGGCTACCTCTCACCGCCTTGCCAACATCGGTTGTTAGGGTATTGGCTAGGTTCAACGCACCTAGATGCTGGTTTGGAGGTCGGTTTGGTGCATTAATTAGGGGGTCAAAGCATATTCCATGGAACATTCCCTCCTCTCCACCTATAAAAGGAGGCCTCCCCCTCCTCATTTCACACACCATAGGGAAGAAGAGCTACCCCACTTGAGCAAGAGCATCACTCCAAAGGACTTAGGCCCTAGCTAGCTAGAGTTGAGTAGTTGGGAGATATGTGAGGGAGAGTTTGGGGAGGTGCCAGACTTGTTGGTATCTCCCTGCTTGCACCTCAACGAACACCTGCACCTCAATGTATTTGTCCGCTAAGTGAGTGTTCATGGTCCTTATGTTATTAAGTCTTTTGATCAGTTAAGCTTTGCTCTTACTTGTTTACGGGTTCATCGTCTATCCCTATGGTAGATACTCTAGTAGGGGGCTCCCGATAAAGATGGATCACCTTGTACGACACTAGAGTAGTAGTTGATAGCGTAGACGTGGTGTCTAGGTGAGAGACTACCTTCATTTGCCTCGTGCTCCATGGTTGAGGGGTAGGCGGTAGGTGGTGACAACCCTGTCCATCCCATGTAATCCCCCACGTCCGAGCATAGCGTAGAGCTACAGGCCAACATCACTTGGCAGACTAGGTGCGATTCGGTGCCCAAAGTAAGCGAGTAATAGTAGATTTATCTATCTTTAGACCCAAAAACCATAGGAATCCATCTCAACCTCTACCAACTCTACCCTTGTGTTGTCCTTGGATGAACGAGCTAGAAGAGCACCTCTATTCCTATGGAAAATACGATACCCTGAATCCTTCTGGGTGAAATGCTACACCGGTAATTCTGTGCGCTTGCGGATTATTTCTATTTGCGTTAAGAAATACCAAAAATCCTGGTGAGGAAGTAAGTCTCTAGGTTGCCAACTTGGGTCAGGCTAGCAAGGAGGGCTTCATAGTCAATGGGGCTGTCCCACATCCTCCTGCGTCTGAACCAATCCAGTGCTAGGCGCCGATCGATGGCGGGGTTACCGTAGATGTAGCGCATGGATGAGCAGGTGGCCCATAGGCTGTGGAGATTGTCCATGGGCCGCTCTGAGGTCACAGTGAGGTGGCCGACGATCACAATTTGCACCTTGGCAGGGGGCACCGTCAGCGACATGATTGCTGGTGTGGATCGAGCTACGACATGTTGACGACGACAAGCCAGAGGGCTAGAGAGGCAGAGTGGTGCGACGTACATTGATTGAAGAGGAGGCAGCTAAAAGGTCCTAATGGCTAGAGGGGGGGGGTGAATAGCCTAATAAAATTTCTACATCAACACTTAACAAACCGGTTAGACAATTATGAGGAGAAGCGAGTTTTGCGCTAGCCTACCAAAATGCAAGCCACCTACCACAATTCTAGTTTAGATGGAGTATATCCACACAATAGCTATATCACTACACTAAGTTAGTGTGCTCTCAAAAGCTAACTAAAGAACCACACTAACCAAACTAACAAGTTCTCACAACTAGTTACACTAAAGAGCTTGACAACTAGTTTGTGGCAATGTAAAGAGTAGGCAAGAAGGTTATACCACCGTGTAGATGTATGAGCCAATCAATCACAAGTGTGGATAATAATGAAGACCAATCACCTCAGAATCAATGATGAACACAATGATTTTTTACTGAGGTTCACTTGCTTGCCGACAAGCTAGTCCTTGTTGTGGCGATTCACTCACTTGGAGGTTCACGTGCTAATTGGCTTCACACGCCAAACCCTCAATTGGGTGCCGCACAACCAACACAAGATGAGGATCATACAAGCCACGAGCAATCCACTAGAGTACCTTTTGGCGCTCTGCCGGGGAAAGGTCAAGAACCCCTCACAATCACCACGATCAGAGCCAGAGACAATCACCACCCTCCGCTCAACGATCCTCGCTGCTCCAAACCATCTAGGTGGCAGCAACCACCAAGAGTAACAAGTGAATCCCGCAGCAAAACACGAACACCAAGTGCCTCTAGATGCAAACACTCAAGCAATGCACTTGGATTCTCTCCCAATCTCACAAAGATGATGGATCAATAATGGAGATGAGTGGGAGGGCTTTGGCAAAGTTCACAAGGTTGCTATGTCAATGAAAATGGCCAAGAGAGTGAGCTTAAGCTAGCCATGGGGCTTAAATAGAACCCCCATGAAATAGAGCCGTTGTACCCCTTCACTAGGAAAAATGCGGGGTGACCAGACGCATCGGTCCGATCGAGCGGACGCTGGCCCTCAGCGTCCGATCACGTGATACACGCCACATGTCCCCACTTCAAATACAGTTTGTCAGATTTCAACGGTCATCTTGTTGACCGGACACTGTGCACAAACTGACCGGACGCTCAGCCTCTAGCATCCGGTCGTTTCTAGTAAGGTTCTAGAAACGTTTTTCTTTGACCGGACGCGTCCGGTCATGCTTGACCAGACACATCTAGCGTCTGATCACTTGTTGACTTCTTATAGCACAGTTGGTCAACACGACCAGACACAGCCTTCCAGCGTCCGGTCACTGAGTGACCCAGTGTCCGGTCATTCACCGACGCTGGCATCTTCACTGCTATACATGGCCGAACGCGCCAGTCCCCCAGAGGTCTAGCATCCGGTCACTGTATAGCCACCGACACTAACTCCTTTTCACCTCTAACTTCTTCACCCTTGCTTAAATGTGCCAACCACCAAGTGTATCACCTTGTGCACATGTGTTAGCATATTTTCACAAATATTTTCAAGGGTATTAGTATTCCACTAGATCCTAAATGCATATGCAATGAGTTAGAGCATCTAGTGGCACTTTGATAACCGCATTCCGATACGAGTTTCACCCCTCTTAATAGTACGGCTATCAAACCTAAATGTGATCACACTCTCTAAGTGTCTTGATCACTAAAACAAAATAGCTCCTATGGTTTATACCTTTGCCTTGAGCTTTTTGTTTTCCTCTTTCTTCTTTCCAAGTCTGAGCACTTGATCATCACCATGGCATCATCTTCATCATGCAATGATATTCATTTGCTTTACCACTTGGAGTGTGCTACCTATCTCATGATCACTTGATAAACTAGGTTAGCACTTAGGGTTTCATCAATTCTCCAAAGCCAAGCTAGAGCTTTCAGCGGCTGAGTGGGGGCTATAGTAGGAGTTCTTGAAACACCCTCTGCGAACTAGTGTGGGAACTCGCAACGATGACACATTTCACATTACCGGGTGGGTGGGCGACAGGGTGGATTGAATGTACACTGTTTCCAAACCCAGGAGTCAAAACATGAAACACGGTTCACATTACCTCCTTTGATCCCTACTCACCGGCTATGACTACATCATACAGTGAGAAATGGGGTACTGGTCATCTAGCAAGTATTCCACTAACTGTGAAGACAAGGAGAGAAATAATAGGAGTGAGGCCAGGCTTTGTACACATAGGGGCGCTAGGCCTAGAATAGGCTTCTGACGTGACCGCACGACGTTCATAGTTACTAGTATCCGTGTAGTGAATATTTTAGATGATCAACCTTCTATCATCCAGTCAAGTATACAGTGCAGTCTAATCCTAGCAGTCGTAGGCTAGCAGCAGCTGAGGGGCAGCAGCTAGCTAGAGATGGCTACATGGTTTCTTAGGTTCTGATCGTCTGCCCTCCCTTAGCTGTGTTTAAAGCTGCCACTTTAGGAATCCAACTACCTTACTTCATGCATGCAGCCACAGATGGTGGAACTCCTATTTGTAGCACAGTTGATCAAGCAAAAGTTCTACTCATAGCTGAGTACAAGAGTTACATGTCTGGCCTGTTCAAATTTATGCGGACTATCAGGCGAGCATACGGTTTACAAGAAACAGGTAGACATCATTTCATCGAATATACTAGAGGGATGTGGTCGGGGGAAAAGTTGTGATCATTTGTTGTAGAGTACACATCCATGGTATGGTAACTAGTTGCCATCTGTAAGCATGATTTTGGTTAAAATAAATGTCAATCGAGATCCTCAAACTAGCATGCAACGCAATAATAAGTTCATACAAATAGTACGGCTCAATATGAAGCACGTTACCATTATAATCTAGATCCTCAAACCAGCATGGAACGTGGTTGGGAAAATGCAAACGGGTGAGGGAAGGGGAGCTAGAAGGTAGGCGATTGATGCAATGCTATCGAATGAGGGAAGGGGGGATGCTCCTTTCATATAGACCTTGCACGGCTGACGAGAGTGAAGTGAATGTGGCAGGAAAGCTGGACATAAGAAGTGAATCGAGAAAAAGAGCTTTTGACCACCATGACACGCTTGACACTTGAATGCTTAGTGCGGTTGTCATAGGTCTTTTTCTGTACTTATTTCACTCCAATCCAAGCAGTCACAGTTGTCGAGGGGCAGACTAATTGCTATGACACTTTATACTATCCTATGAGATCAAATACACAGTGGGCAAAGTTTCTTGCATTCATAGTAAAAATCAACAGCTATGGCTCATCCGTTCTACATTAGATCGAGGCAAGACTTGTTCAGATAAACTCCTTGCTGCATGGTTCTTTCAAGTTCAACAAATTTTATCAAAGAAAATTTCAACATCTACACACCCACGTCCTTAGATTAGAATGGGCGAACAACATTAGTATATTACAGATCAGAAAGAGAACCAGAAAGAAATCTACAGGCAAAAGCAACCAACAGGGGCTACAAACCAGTTAACAAATGACTAAATGACCTAAGCTACACCACGCTCAATAGAGTTTAACCCGCCTAATACAAAGTTCAACAAAAGTTAACACAAACATGCATGCATGCAAAAAAGACATCACATACGGTCATCCCACTGACCAAACCTAGTCATGACTTGTACTACTAATATGTCCCACATATCAAGGGTCATGGGGGGCATGCAGGACCTCATCCATGTTCACCTTTGCTAAGACGGCATTGGTGGCTGACTCGGCGCTCACGAACAAATCATCCATAAATTCTTCATCATCCAGTCCCAGCGGGAAAGCCTGCTACACCGCCAGGACTTTCAATTCCACACCAAACTAAGGCTGGGCAGTGGCCAACGCCATGGCAGCGCCTTAACAAATGGCTTCGGACACCATAGCTCGAAGGCGGGCTGGTAGGGCTCGGAGGCACTCCTCTGCAATGGCTGGATGTTGACATTTGTTAGTGTCGCCACTAGGTTTGTATCCCCGGCAATGGTGTCAGAAATGCTTGTTGACATTTCTTAGTGTCACCACCGGTTTGTATCCCTAGCAACGGTGCTAGAAATGCTTGTTGGTATTTCTTAACGCATTCACCAAGTACGGAGATAGAATCCATCCCTGGCAAAGGCGCCAGAAATACTTTGTGGTAATACTTTGCAACATCGCTAATACATAGCAATGGCACAAGGTCAGGCCTTGATAGTTCCTTAACAATTTTAGATATTTATCCGTAAGCGCACGGAGATATCATTATAGCATTTCACCCAAAAGTATTCAGGGTATCGTTATTTATATTTTCCCAAAGGAAGACATTAATTGATTAAGAGTCTAGTATGGATATGAACTTGAATAATACACTTGCAAGTACACCAATGTTTATAACAGGGGTAAGAACGATAATTTTAGGATAGTGCACACACACATGGGCATTCCTCAAAGGATAAAATAAAAAAGAAAGAATAAAAGAATAATCCTAGGTAGAGCATGTCATGGTCTAGTATAGTCATACAAAGATTAGTTTATCATCATATAAGTTACATAATTAGCTTTAGTGCTAAGTGTGAAGCAGGTCAGGAGGCCACCGAGTACTGGTCTGCCAGCAACCGCATGTGACAATTTAGACTGCTACACATTAAACGAACATGGGGGGTTACAAGGGACGGATAGGGCTATCACCACCCACCACCTACCCCTCAACTGTGGAGAAGGACAATGCATTCACCTATCTCTCCATACCCAAGCACCTCGCTTGCGTACACAGAAACTACCTAAATCCCCTCGGGACTCTGACCCTACAGATCGACAAGTAAAAGACTTGGGCACTGTTGATGGTCGTTAACACCAATTATAAACCATCAACATAACCTATATATATACTTAATTCCATCACCAAATATAGTTATATGGTTTGATTCTACCAAGTTCCATGAGTTTTGGTGCTCTCAGTTGTCTCACAGGATATCTAATTTTTCATAGAACAAAATTATCTCAAATGGTGAATTAGAGTGCACCATTGTGAAGAGCTCATCGAGATGATCAAAACAGATATATTATTTGCTATATTTGGAGCTCAGAATGAAAAGATATAAATTTCGCAAATAAAAGAAAAACTCCACATCATGAGCTGCGGGATTAATTGGGCCCAATTCAGAATTTGGCCCATAAAGGCCATGTTTATTTTAATGAGATATGGTGGAAAGTTTAGTACCAATGAGGCTAACTAAGAGGGGGAGGGTGCCAGGCGCCCCTATATATAGCAGCCCCTATCCCCCTCCCTGGAGCCATCCTGAAACCCTAATTCATATCCTCATCTCAGGATCAGGGCATTGCATTCAAGAGAGATTAGTCCTCTAGTTAGGATCTATTATTTGTACACAAATAGAGAGAGAGTAAGGGAAGAGTTTGGGGGAAGTACCGGCCTGTCGGTGCTACCTCTACAACTTGTACTTTGGCAGATCTAGGCTTCTCCATGTCTACATCTAAGATACTTCTAATAATTAATTTTTGTTTAAAGTAAGTTTTGTGCTCTTTTGTTCATGGGTTCATAGTTCTTTTGAGTGCTCTAGTCCTTGTTAGGCCTCTAGATAAGAGTAGTAATCGTTAGCATAAGCATGGTGCTTGGGCTATTAGCTACCTGTGTTTGCTCCCTACTTCTTGGTTGTGTGGTAGCAGCGGGAGGTGACAGCCTTGTTTATCCTTTGTAGTCAACGCCGAATTAAGCAGGTTCTTAAATTAGTAGGACCGTAGTCGCATCAGTAGAGTTATCTATTAGTGGTGCTTTACCGTCTAAGTGCCATCCCGAAGTGAACATTAGAATCATAAGCCATGCTTTGCATAGGGTCATAACCATAGGAATCCTCTCTACTCATATCGTAAACCTTGATTGCTATCCCTAGACAAACTAATGTTTAGACGACATAGACACATTTTCCTGTGGATACGATACTCGATAATACTCTGGGTGAAAACTACTTCGATACCCATGCGCTTGTGGATATTGTCTCTGTGTGCCACCATAGGTGTTAACAAGTTTTTTGGCACAATTGCCGGGGAAACGGTTGCTGTGATTCATCGAACTAGGTTTGTTCTTGTATGTTTTATTTATCTTTAAGCATGGATAATATCACGCCTATCAATCAATTCACTGCTCCCACGGGTGCACAACTAGAGCCACCAGACTCAACAAAACCCATCCTTACACCTGGCTATGAGTTGCATCCGAGTTCAATAAGTTTGGTCTAGGAACAATCATTCTTAGGAGAAGGCGGTGAAAACCCATATACCCACCTACGAGAGTTTGAGGAAACCTATGCATGCTTACATATCGCGGGCATGTCACATGAAAATTTAAAGTGGAAGCTATTTCTATTCTCTTTGATGGGAAGAGCTAAACACTGCTATATGCAAACCGTTGGGAGTGTACATGGAGATTGGGAAGCCTTATATTCTAGCTTTTGCTTATCTTTCTTTCCCATCCCTAGAGTGGTTACCCTTCGAATAGAGTTCTATCTTTTAAACAAAAAGAAAAAGAATCTCTTGGTGTGGCATGGGCATGTTTTAATGACCTAGTCAATTCTGGCCCCAACCTTGCCATCCAAGACCATATGATTTTACAACACTTTTATATGGGTCTTAGTGGGGAGACCGCACAATTTCTTGATTTAGCTTATGGAGGTGCCTTCTTACATTGCTATGCTAGTGAAGGGAGAAATATCCTTAGAAAAACCCTAGAAAACACCCCTACACCAGCGTTCATGATGATGGCCCAAAAGACGTAGTTGAGAAAACTCCTGAGATAGAACCTTTGATAGTTGAGCCCAAACCTTTAGCTACTCCACTTGAAGCCTCAACTGTCCTCCAAGTTCCTGAACCACCAAAGGAGGAAGAAATTTCACCTTTGGAAAATATGTTTGAATTCAAGGATGAGCTTTTCTCCGATTTTGTAAACACCTCAAATTATTATCCAACAAGGAAATCTTTGGCACCATCAGCACCCAACCAGCATCTTCCAGACCCAACCGAAGAGAAGTTCCTTAAAAATACTATGAAGGAGTTGATAACAATCTTAAGCAATGAGTGGTTGGGAGAATCCAAGCTTTCTCCAAAAGTCATTCATTTAGATTCTCCCTCTACCTCCATTCATTGTCAGATTTGTAAAACCTCCTTCAATGCTTTTTATAATCTGGATGTAGGAGTAAATATTATGTCTAAATCTTTTGCACATATCCTTCCTAGAAATATGCACTTAACTCCAACAACCAATCTCTTTAAAAGTCTCTCAGGGCTAATCCTTCCTAGTGAAGGAAATTTTCACCTCATCCCTATCAAAGTAGATGAAACCAAGGTGTATCTTAGTTTCTATGTTTTCGATATTTGGGGAATTGATCTTCTGATAGGGCATCCAATAGAGAGATTTCTCCATGAAGGAAGAAAGAGGAGTATAAATATAAGTCCTGGGAAGAGCATAAACCTGTCTATTCCCATTATTCGCTCAATACATGTTAAGATAGAGTTGAGTCTCGAGCAAGATCCAATGGAGGAGATTATAGTAGCTTCTCTCCTAGAAGCTTCCGACAAAGATCTCGAAGAAGACGCCCAGGATTTCATCGAAGATGAAGAAGAACTGCGAGATCCTTTCCCTCTAGATGAAACTCAAGAGCCACCAAACCCCACATTGTGCTAAAACCCCTTCCTTCAGGTTTGAAATACGCTTTTCTAAACAATGATAGGGAGTTACCTATGATTATTAGTGATAAACTTTTTGAGGATGAGAGCCTTTGGCTCCTTACCATTTTAGAAAAGCATCGCTCTGCTTTTAGCTACTCACTCAAAGACATCAAGGAGATTAGTCCTTCCCTTTGCACCCATCGCATTCCCATAGATCTAGCATATCCACATTCTAGGGAGCCCCAACGTAGGCTTAACAATGCGATGAGAGAAGTTGTTAAGGAAGAGGTTTTGAAACTTTTGCATGCAGGGATAATCTATCCCATGCCATATAATGAGTGGGTAAGCCTGGTACAAGTTATATCGAAGAAAGGGGGCATGACTGTGGTAAAAAAATGAAAAAGATGAATTAATCCCACAATGAAGAGTCACAGGATGGTGGATATGCATTGATTACCGAAAACTTAACAAGGCAACAAAGAAAAATCACTTCCTGTTACCCTTCATCGATGAGATGTTGGAACAGCTTGTAAAGCATTCTTTCTTTTGTTTCCTTGATGGGTATTCTGGCTATCATCAAATTCCAATCTATCTTGATGCCCAAAGCAAAACTAATTTTACTTGTCCCTATGGAACTTATGCTTATTGAAGGATGTCTTTCAGATTATGCAATGCTCTAGCTTTGTTCCAAAGGCGCATGATGTCTATATTTTCTGATATGATAAAAGAAATCTTGGAAGTTTTTATGGATCATTTTTCTGTTTATGGAAAAACTTTCGATGATTGCTTAGAAAATTTAGACAAAGTTTTGCAAAGATGTGAGGAAAAGCACTTAGTCCTTAATTGAGAAAAATGTCATTTCATGGTTAGAGAGGGCATAGTGCTTGGACACTTGGTGTCCGAAGGTGGGATTGAGGTAGATCTTGCAAAGATAGAAGTAATAGAACATCTACCTCCTCCTACAAATGTCAAAGGGGTACAAAGTTTCCTTGGTCATGCGGGGTTCTATCACCATTTTATAAAAGATTCTTCTCATATTGCTAGACCCCTTACAAGTTTGCTATCCAAGGAAGCTCCCTTTGAGTTTGATGATGAGTGTTTAAATGCTTTTCAAATCCTTAAGAAAGCACTCATCTCTACACCAATCATTCAACCCCCTGATTGGTCACTACCTTTTGAAATCATGTGTGATGCTAGTGTAGTGATTATGCTGTGGGGGCAGTTTTGGGTCAAACAAAAGATAGAAAGCATCATGCAATTTCTTATGCTAGTAAAACTCTATCAGGACCTTAACTTAATTATGAAACAACTGAAAAAGAGCTCTTGGCTGTTGGTTTTGCTATTAACAAGTTTAGATCTTACTTAGTAGGAGCCAAAGTTATTGTTTACCCTACTCATGCTGCTCTTAAATATCTACTTACTAAGAAAGATGCTAAGCCTTGGCTTATAGGATGGATCATTTTGCTTCAAGAAATTGATTTAGAAATTAAAGATAAGAAAGGGATAGAAAATTCTATAGCCGATCACCTGTCAAGAATACAGTTCAAGAATCCACAAGACTTGCCCATCAATGATTTTCTACGAGACAACATGCTCCTAAAGGTCACAGGCTTCGACCCCTAGTATGCAAATATTGTTAATTTTATGGTTATAGGTTATGTACCACCAGGGGAGAATAATCTCATCCATGAGAGTCGCCTCCACCTATGGGATGAGCCATACCTCTTTCGAGTTTGCTCTGATGGACTGCTCAGGAGGTGTGTTCTAGCTGAGGAAGTGTAACACCTCAGGTGTTAGCCACTTGCTAGGCAGTAGGTTTGAGCTCAAACATGACAGATCAAGAGGTAATCAGGAGCTTTAGTTCCTTATCTCTGAAACAGTGATGAAGGTGTTGAGGTCAAATCTATGAAAATGAGCCCAACTTAAATTTGGACAACACACCATTGCTTACATGTGGACCCTTGTTAAGATTATGCATGAGTAATGTTAAAACATACTTATTTCATGTACATTACATCAACATGCATCTATAGTGAACTTTGGAAAAGTTTCATGAAGTTTGGAATCAAAAAGTCACACAAAATGATAAGTTATAACCATTCTTGAATTGCTTCATCAGGTGAATGAGAATATGGGATGTTGAGCAAACCTTGCTACCATTCCCAAATGACTCTAATTGAAGTCTACAACAAAATTCATGAAGGGTTCGTGTTGAGCTAATGTCAAGAAAATGCCTCATTTGGTTGACAACCCTAATTCCAAGGTTTAACGAGGTGCTGCATTGACTAAGATGAAACCATGACTTCAGGACTATATATGAAGTTGAACCTTAAATAAAAGTTGTAGCTTGAGTTGTGCACAACAAACTTTGTTTAACGGTCATGAGCTAATTTGGTCCCAAACTTAGTCAAACTGAGGCCTCAAAACTGAACCCAGTGCTGTATTTTATCTCGAAATTTTGGCTAAGTCTGAGATTACAATGTTGATGATGGTTGGCATTTCGCATTCTCTGATTTTTGTTAAGCAACTCAAGTTGAGCCAAATATAAAAGTTGGACTGTATAGCTTAGAGTTGAGCATGAACAAAGTGGACTTAGTTTAACCAAGTTTGACCTCCCAAAGCTAACAAAAACCGAGCAAAGCTTAATTACTATCAAATCACTGATAGTGCCATTTTTAAGCTAATTAACTGCTAATATACTACCCCAATGACCATGGTCCCTAAATAAATATTGTAGAGCAATTCATGGGCTTCAACTTTGCTTTTGGGCCTAGGCTCCAATTCGGCCCATAACTGGCCCAAAAATGCCTCCCACGCTGGCCACACCATTGCCCGCCACATGCTCGGGGAAATGTTCCAAAGGGCGACATGTGCCCTATGCATGGCAGCCATGAATGGCTCCGCACGCCTCCTCCTTTGCCACGTGCCCTGATCTTCCTAGAGTGGATGCTAAGCTAACCTAGATGCTCCCCACTCCTCCTAGCTCTCCTCCTCGCTCTCCCTCGCTCTGTGCTCGCTCTTCCACCGCCATCGCTCGTCTACCTCCATGGCCACCGCGAGGTCAAGCTTGGCCACTGCTGTTTCTATAACACAACCATCCAATTTCTAAGAGCACAAGTACAGTAGCAACCACTGAGGTAGTCAAACCATCTCACTTGAGCCCATATAAATCCGGCAGTCCGTCGAGTATCACGAAGGATCTCAAATCAACCAACATACAAGCCAAGATCGTACATGATTCAACATACAAGCAACATGTTACAACAAGTTCACAAATAGTCTATCATACATCAGAGTTCCAACATAGTTATTACAACATTAGTTTAACAGTAGCAGAAGCAACATAGTTCTGAACGACATCAACAGTAGTTTACATACACAGCTAGTTTTCACAGTCATCTCGAACAAAAGCACAAGGGTGATATGATATATAGAATGGCCATGCCCATGGTCCTATTTTTCATCCACTGTAGGAGCAAAGCTGTGCTTACAGTAGCCGTGGTACTTCACATTATCTGCAACAATAGGGAAAGAAACCCTGAGTATGAGAAGGTACTCAGCTAGACTTACCCATCACAAACCAAAAATAAGAGACGCCAAGGATCATGCATGGCTTATAAGTGGAGCTGGTTGACATTCTTTGCCTACAAGCCAATATTCATCTAGTGTCTTCTAACTTTTGAATAACAAGTGTATTATTCCTATTCCATTCTAGATTAGCATCTATCCTATGCCAAACATGTGGTGTACCATTAAATCATCACAATATTAACCATGTCAAGTTTAGCATTTTCATAACCCACATAACCAATACTTTCATCAATTACTATGATGAAGGGGGTTCATGTCAAGTTCTCACTATCCAGGAGAGACAATGATTCAAATTGATTCCTACCCAGCTGGGGAATTATTCCTAACACACACCCATACTCCCCCCGTTAGGGTTGCATCGGGTCACCTTTGGTACAACTCAGGTCCAAATTGCGGGTAAGACCAGCGCCACACCCTCAAAGATACTACTAATCTGCCATGAGGCTCGAGACTTGAACCCGCCCTTAGACTCATGCCATTGGCTCTCCACACATCCTTACTTCCTCTAGGGTGCGCACTTTAACTGCTCATGTCTCTGGCTTGAGTTGAGCTACTCGGCTTTGCGGTCGGAACGACTTATCTGACCAACTATGTGAGAGGCATGCGTTCAACATAACAAGAGGGCCTCCAATGGTCGGTCCTTAAATGACACAGATGGAATCACTATAAGTCACCACACCTAACATATAAGATTCCACCCAGTCTCCAATTGTTCAACATCACTAGGTTATGTTCCACGATAGCACAATATAGCCAACCGTGATCAAGTCACCACTTATAGCTCGTAGGTGATAGGAAATCACCAACTTCTACCGGTCTAGGCATGACTAAGCATAATGGTCAATCCTAGACCTACATAGGATTCAAGATAGATATTTCTAGACAAGGAAAGTATATGTAGCAAGTGGTTCCAATCAACTCTTATGACCTAATGCATCAAACATAAAGGACTCAAGTAATATTTTGTAAAACAGGAGAGACTTAGAATTCTCCAGGGTTTGCCTTTCACAAACGTGGCCAGCTGGTGGTTAGGGCACTCTTGGAGATGATCAACTTTAGGCTCACATTCGCCTAGAGCTTCTGGGTGCTGAGCTTCCTGGTTCTCCTCTTATGGATCGGCTTTGAGTTCCACCAACATGATTTCTTCCGTTGCACCTATTGCATGCATATGCACAAAGTAAGTGTCATGGATGCATAAGAAGGATTGTTAATGATATGACATGGGAACGTCAATGATTCTATGCTGATGACTATATCAAGCTACTTAGATGATAACCAAGTTGAATTCCTATTTACTGAGTAGGTGCATATCTCTTCTCTCGAATTTTCAAGAATCCACACTAAGTCCATTTCTGGACCACAACACAACAGCTACAAGTTTAGATCATAACTGGAGTTTTACTCAACCAATTGGTGTAATCTAGGACTTTCTAGAAAGCTGATAAAATTTCCTACAACTTTCATTTAGTCATCACAAGATAATTTAATAGATATCTAGGTTAAACAATTCAATCATCCTGATCTGTCCAGTAGACAAGCAAATTCTGACAGCGGACATCTAACAACTATAACAAGCAAACAATTTAGTATATTACCATGAAAATTTCACACAAGTAGGATAAGTAAGTTATCTAAAACTTTATTAACAACAAGTTTCATAGGAAATGTAATTATCATCATGAATTTATCAGTACAACAGAAACTACTCTTGTAGCCATCTAGCGGAATTATAAAGCAATAATTAAGTAGCTGCTTATAACCAATCCACTTCAAGCACAACTACCATTATCAGCAGATCATATGCATCACAAGGACTACAAAAAACATTATGTTTATGGCAAACTAATGTATTTAGATACCTTTATTAATTTCTTTATATAATAAGGTGATTTATGAGATAAATATTTCTAGTGCTCCATAAATTAAGATAAAATTACAGTAGCATATATATGACCCCAAAAGTATATTGTGTAAATTTCATGCTAATTGGAAAAGTGTATCCCTCTATACAAAAATGACAAGTTGCTTAGGTTTATTTT
Organism: Miscanthus lutarioriparius; assembly: GCA_904845875.1. Lineage (NCBI taxonomy): Eukaryota > Viridiplantae > Streptophyta > Magnoliopsida > Poales > Poaceae > Miscanthus > Miscanthus lutarioriparius. The sequence continues at coordinate 73,160,895 of CAJGYO010000005.1, read as the reverse complement.
AGCAAAATACTTTAGCCTATTGAAAAGCATCAAGCAACAGATTTTATATTTTTCTTTGCTTTCCTAAAACCCATTAACACTATACAAAAATTTGTATGGAATATGTTACTTATTTTTATACTTATGAATTTCCTCAGAAAAAAACATTTATTAAAAGATAAATAGAAATACCTGATTCCAATCAAGTTTATTGCAAGTTTAGTATTTTTCCTAGCTAGAGCATGTCAACACAAAATTAGCAAAATTGGAATCACAATTTTATCACTTCCCTAGCTCACGTTATGTATTTTACAAGATTACAAACAATTTAAAAGCACTTATTTAGTTCCATTTAATTGTCCCAGAAAAATACCTGAAACAGTGCATTTAATATTTTTTATCAAATACTACACTTCATGATGAGTCCAACAAAATTTGGTTCACCCCATTTTGACACTCCTAGCTCTAGATATAAATTTTTGAAACATGCATACAAATCTGTGAAAACAAATCAGAAAATGAATTGATACACAAATTGACAGATGGGGCCTGCTGGTCAGTAGGACCCACACGTCAGTGACTCCAGACCAGAGGAGGTGCTCCGGCTAGCCCTATCTCGCTGGCGGTGAGATCACCGACGACGACAGTGACACCAACGTGTTGCCCTCATCAAGCCGCATCGGTTGGTGGTGAATATGCGACCTAGGGTTCACCAGAGATGGCTCGCCTGCGGTGATGGCGGCACGATGGAGCAGTGCAGTGGTGTGCTGGCCATCTCTGACCATGGCATGCGCTGGTGAGGATGGCTCCTCCATCCTAGTGACCTAGCGCATCACTACGACGAGGATTAGGCCATGGTGGCTCAGTGGAAAAGCTTGGCCGCGTGCATGGCCATGCGGCGACGCATGGTGCCCTATGGCAGGGCTCTCCATTTTGGCTAGCCAGCAGTAAAGAGGGAAGTCTCCGTCTAGCCTACTAGATCTAGGTCACAGGGCCATGCAGAGATGACTAAGAGCGGGGATTGGAGTGACCTTGAGATGGCTGACCGCGGTGAGCTCAAGCTCACGGCCATGGCGGCCACGGTGGGAGTGGCGGTGTGTTCCCGCTCAACCACATAGTACATCTAATCTAATTCCTACCGAAGCATATGGACCACAAAGTGGCTACAGACCAGAGAAGAGGAGGACAAGAGGTGCGATGGAATTGCTTGGCCACGGTGAGCTGAGCACGCGGCGGTGCTCCTATGAAATCGTGGCGACAGCGATGCGAAATGCGCCCTTACCCTAGCTCGGCAAGAGGGGCTAGCAGGTCGGGGTGGAAGAGGTGATGATGGCAGAGCTGCTGGTGAGCTAGATTGGGCAGTGGTGCAACGATGGCGGCGAGCGAGCACGGCGGAGCGACGGCAGTGGCGCGGTGGCGTGGTGGTCCGCTTTGCTTAGGCGTGGGCGAGAGAGTGCGGGGTGCTAGGGTGAAATGGAGCAAGCAGCAGAGGAGCGTGCATTATCCCTCCACGCTGGCCTGACCGGTCAACCACTGACACCAGCGTCGAAATGGCATCAGGCCCTGATGAACATGACTGACAGAACGATTTCACACGATCGTTACTCCTAAACCATTCGTCCTTTGCAAAAACTTCTATAACAAGAATTGTAAAGCTACACGAGATCTACAACTTTGATTAAATGAGTTTCATCTAGATTGTCCTAGTTCACAAACTACAACGTGTCAAACACAGGTTCATTGAAACGGTAAACCAGCTCAAGACTTAGAAAATTTTCAAAGTTGAAAACAATAATTTTATTGCTACTTGTGGACTATTTTTGGGCATGCTATGCACCCAATTAGGTCTTGACCCAAAAATAAAAGTTGTTACTCAAGTCAAGTACTATAACTTTGCTTAAGGGCGCACTACCATGCAAACAATCTATGATATAGTTCTACTTAGGTCAATCATACAACATGAAAATCAAAGCCTACACTATAACCATGACTTAGAGGCCAAATGGGTCCAAGTCATGAATACCAAAGTTGTTCCATGTGACATTCTAAACATTTTTAAGGTACTCCTAAGGTCCCACAAACATTTTATACATTGGTCACCTGTAAATCCAAGCATATGTAAAGCATTTAGTAACAAACACATGTGATATGAGCAATCATAGAGATAAACTTTGAGATGCTCATGCTCATGAATGATCAATGATGCTTGTGCTCATGCAATACCAATGCCAAATACATGATTAACACCTAGGGTGTTATAGCCCTTCCCCCATAAAACAATCTCATCCTAAGATTTGCACGACTAACCGTCTCTTGTAGAAAACCAGTAGACCTCACGAAGACAATCCTCTCGCTCCCACGTAGCATCTTGCTTACTATGGTTATTCCATACCACCTCGTAGAATTTAATGACTTTGCTATGGGTCACTCTTTCCATTGTCTCAAGCACTCGAAGAGGTCTTGCTTCATAGGTAAAATCTGACTGGATCTTGACACTAGCGGGTTCAATAGCTTCTTCGGGCACACGAAGACATTTCTTGAGTTGGGAGACATGAAAAACATTGAATATAACTCTCATTTCTAGAGGAAACTAGAGTTTGTAGGCTACTGGTGCCCTTCGTCCAATGATCTTGTATGGGCCTACATATCTAGGTGCAAGCTTTGGCTTCACACCAAACCTTTGCACTTTCTTCATGGGAGACACCTTCAGATATACAAAATCTCCAACTTCAAATGCAATGGGCTTCTCCTTTTATCTACATAACTCTTCTGTCTCGATTGAGCAGCTTCAATATGTTGTTGAATAATCCGAACGTGTTCTTTAGCTTCTTTGACAAAGTCAATCCTATAATACCTTCTTTCACTAGGCTCAATCCAATTTAGAGGAGTCCCACACTTTCGACCATACAAAGCTTCAAAAGGAGCCATCTTGATGCTTTCTTGATAGCTATTGTTGTAAGAGAATTTGGCCAAAGGTAGCCATTTCTCCCGTGAACCCATAGAAGAAATCACACAAGCTCTCAACATATCCTCTAGGATCTGATTCACTCGCTCAGTCTAACCAGCTGTTTGAGGGTGATAAGCTAAGCTATGGATCAATTGGGTACCTAGCTGCTTATGCAAATGTTCCCAAAAATGATTAACAAACTATGGTCCTCGATCTGACATAATGCTTTTAGGCACACCATGCAATCGTATGATTTGGGCAATGTACAATTCTACGTATTGATGGGGTCGATATCTTTCCTTAACAGGGATGAAATGTGCAGATTTAGTCAAGAGGTCAACAATTACCCATATGGAATCATGACCCTTTTTCAGTGGTTGGAAGCCCAACTATAAAATTTATACTGATGTCATCCCATTTCCAACTTGGGATAGACAGTGGCTGAAGTAGTCTAGCCGGCTTCAAATGGATGGCTTTGACCTGACAGCAATTATCGCATCTAGCAACAAATGCTACAATTTCTTTCTTTATTTTTGTCCACCAGAAGCGTGTTTTTAGATCTTGGTACATTTTACTGCTACTTGGGTGAATGGACAAATTGGAAGAGTGTGCTTCCTCTAGAATTTGGTTTCTCAATTCTCTATCTTTTGGCACTATAAGCCGATCCTTAAACCATAGCACACCCCTCACATCTAGCCAAAAATGTTTGGTTTCTTCCTCTTTCATCTTTGTTTTGATATGGAATATGCCCTCATCGGTCTTTTGGAGCTCAATGATTTTAGACTCTAGAGAGCAACTAACAGTGATATTGTGTAAGATTGTCGGATGTAATAAGTTGAAACCATCTTCCAACAAGGGATTACACTGATACTTCCGGCTTAAGGCATCTGCAACCACATTGGCTTTTCTCGGATGATAATGTACTTTTAGGTTGTAATCCTTGATCAATTCTAACCATCTTCTCTACCTCATGTTCAATTCAGGTTGTGTGAAAATGTACTTGAGGCTCTTGTGATCGGTGTAGATATGGCAAACATTACCAAGCAGGTAATGTCTCCAAATTTTAAGAGCATGGACAACTGCTGCTAATTCTAAATCATGGGTTGGATAATTGACTTCATGCTTTCACAGTTGCCGCGAGGCATAAGCAATGACTCGGCCTTCCTACATTAGAACACACCCAAAACTAGTACCCAATGCATCACAAAACACATCAAAAGGTTTCTCAATGTCAGTCTATGCTAAAATAGGAGCAGTAGTTAGCAACGTGCGTAAAGTGTGAAAAGCTGCCTCACACTCCAATGTCCATACAAATTTCTCATCCTTCTTAAGCAACCTAGTCATGGGCTTGACAATTTTGGACAAATCTAGAATAAATCAACGGTAATATCCTGCTAAGCCAAGAAAACTCTAAACCTCATGAATGGAGGTTGGGGCTTTCCAAACAAGAACCTCATGCACCTTGGATGGGTCCACCGAGATTCCATCTTCAGATAAAACATGGCCTAGGAAAGGTACTTTCCTCAACCAAAATTCACATTTACTAAATTTAGCATATAACTTATGCTCTCTCAGCCTAGACAACACCACTCTCAAGTGCTCAGCATGATCTTTTGCATTCTCATAATAGATCAAGATATCATCGATAAACATGACCACAAACTTATCAAGCTCAAGCATGAATACCGAGTTCATTAAATACATGAAATATGCAGGAGCATTGGTCAACCCAAAGGACATGACTAAATACTCATAAAGGCCATACGTAGTGGAAAAAGCCGTCTTAGGTATGTCCTCAGGCCTGATCTTGATTTGGTGATAACCTTACCTCAAATCAATCTTAGAGAATACTTTTGCTTTTGCCAATTGATCAAATAAGATATCAATGCGAGGCAAAGGATATTTGTTCTTGATAGTAACAGCATTGAGTGGTCGATAGTCCACACACATCCACAAAGACTTGTCCTTCTTTTTCACAAATATGGCTGGACAACCCCATGGTGATGAACTAGGGCGAATCAGACCCTTTTCTAAGAGCTCTTGCAATTGGATCTTCAATTCTGCTAACTCATTCGGTGCCATTCTTAAAGGTCTTCGAGAGATGGGCGCTATACCTGGTATTAACTCAATGTCGAACTCTATATCCCTATCAGGTGGTAACCGGGCAATTCATCTAGAAAGACATCCAGAAACTCACATACTATAGGAATGTTAGCAAGGGCCACAGGATGGAAAGCATTGGCCACATTTTGGAGATCAAACTACCTAGAAAGGGGTACTAGAAAAGCATTGTTATTCCTGGGGTCTCTCAACATAATGGTTCTAGTCGATGTATCGATAAGGACACCATGGTTCTTCATCCAATTCATACCCAAGATCACATCTATACCCAATCCCGATAATATCACTAAATTTGCAGTATACTCTCGTTCACTTATTTGGATAAGTACATCTTTAACTATCTTATTGGTAGAAATGTTATTCCCGACTGCACTTATACAATAACCACCTTTGTCTACTACAAATATTTTTTGATCATACTTGGAAGCAAATGTTGGACTCATGAATGAATGTGAAGCCCCAGAATCAAACAGAACAACTGCAGGGTAATGGTTCACAAGAAACATACCAGCTATGACAACCTTGCCAAAGGGAATCTCTTCCATGGTGGTGTAATGCACATACCCTGGGTGTGCATTTGCAACTGCTGGCTTCTGATTGTTCTTCTTGGCGTAAGGGCACTCCCTCGCCCAATGACCAATCCTATTGCAATTGAAAGCATGGTTGATTGTTAGGCGGTGCCTTTGAGTTTCCTTGTCCTACACCACCCTTAGGCGGTAGAGCAATAGAGTATGCCCGATGATACCCTTTAGTTGCTTGGCTTGGCTAGGCCTTCTTCTGAGGTGATAGGTATTTTGGAGTAGGTGGGTGGTATTGGGTTCTTACCACCACAAGAGCTCTCTGCTAAGATGCATCGGCTTCAAAGGCCCTCTTGCGGCTCTTCGATGCAGCATAAATATTATTATGATTCTCTTTTGTGAGCGCATCACTCAAAAATTTATTGTAGGTCTCACTCTTGTAATTTGCTAGAGTCTTCATCAACTTTGGACCTAGTCCTCTCTTGAAGCTTGCAATCTTCTTAGCATCGATATTCACAAACTCAGGCGCATACCTAGAGAGGTTATTGAAGGCATGCAAGTACTTAGTGAGACTTTTGGTGCCTTGAGTAAGCCTCATAAAATCGGTATGTTTCATGCTCATAAGATCTGGGGGAATATGATGCCCCCCTGAAAGTAGTCTTAAACTCATTCCATGTAACCTGAGCATTAGCAGGGAGGGTAGACAGGTAATGAGTCCACCAAATGTCTGCTGGACCATGCAACTGATGTGAGGCATATTCAGCCTTCATATGCTCTGTAACTCTCAAGAGATGAAACTTCTGCTCAATGGTATTGAGCCAATCATCATCTTGTAATGGCTCCTCTGCCTCCTTAAAGATAGGAGGTTTAGTGTCCAAAAAGTCCTTGAATACACTGTACTGATTTGGTTTGGGTCCTTGGTGTTGGTCCCATCCCCGTCCACGACCGTGTTCTGCGCAAGCCTGTGCAGTACTTCCCCCATAGACCATTGGGTCTCTAGGAGCTAGGCCATCATTTCTGCTGGCATGGAGTATGGTGGTGGTGGGAGATCATCATCACCCTCATGACTGGTACCGGCCCCTCCACGAGTACGAGTTCACTACAAAATTGCAACAAGTGAGTATTGGATGATGTCAAAAGATTGTAGAAGAATTGTATAATCATGCCATACGGTAATTATTGGAGAGAATCTCAAATTCATACAATAACGCAGAGGCACGATAATTCATTTCCACAACATAACATCACCAATAGGACCACTTATCATACTAGCAACGCATTCCGTATAGGCTAAATTTTTCTTGCCAAAACAACTGGGAATTCATTAAAAAGTGCAATTACCACACATATTACATGTATGGTTCCAATAACATCAAAGGGGTACATCATGAAGTCAAAACCTACATTACGAGTTCAGTACATAAGGATCAAAGATAGAGAACTATCACATCTAGCTTGATACTATAGCTAAGCTACTCCTCGGGGTGGTCGATGTCGATGTCGGACACACCATCACCGTGGTCGTCCTCAAAAGGCTTAATCTCCTCCTCTTTAGGCTCATCCTCGGCATCCACCTTCATGCCATCATCCTCAGCAATCAACACATTGGGATCTTCTTCCACCGCTGGAGCTGGAGGAAGAATTGGGTTCACCATGTTATTGCGACAATGGACTTCTAGCTAAAGCTCCTCAATCTGGCGTATGAGTTCCTGCTCTCTACAATCAAACTCTGTTGCCTGCATAATAGCCTAGAACACAGTCCTAATCCTAGCTACCTCCCAAGTCTCAACAAGGCAAATGACCTCGTCCCTCTCAGCATGGATGTCCTATAACTCAGCCCTAGCTGCATCTCTTTTGGCAACAGCATGGACAAACTGCCCCCGACAAGCTTCTAAGGCTGTCATATAATTGCCTATCTCATTTTGAGCTTCTCTAACTGCTCTTCGGTGCCTGCGCACACGTCCTCGCATCCTACGCTATGTAGCCTATGCTATTTGGAGCTCTTACATACAACTGATGTAACTATCCTGGCGATAGTAAAACATCTTGATAACTGCATACATGGCACTCATGGTAGCATTACTACTTCATGCTCTTTCATCCTAGTCTTTTACCAAAGCATTACCGCCTAGCTGGGTCCAAGCGGTCTATGATGCATCCACTCAAGGGAAAGAGCCAATGGGCCCATTGACAAGCTCATCACTGAATTCCTGATAGATTTCGCTGAGAACTTCAAAAGTAGCCACTTGGGCACCCTCCCAAGGGGTCTGTCCATCTAACTCGATACTCCATCCTTGCCACCGAGGGTTATCCACATGGGCAGCGACAGTGACCCACACGTTGCACCACTGTTGTCCCTCAGTTACCACTTCGCTCCAAAAATAGCGAGGCGGTTCATCATACCTAACAGAGTGCAGTACCCTCCACAGTAAAGTGGGAGTCGCAAACACTGCCAAAAAGGTGTCGCTTGCAACAGGGGCTCCTGGGGCTGCCATCTGTAGCAAAATGTACAATTTAGTGAGACAACGCAATTATAGAAAAGAGTTACTTAACAATAAGATCTTGCAAGGGGGAGGAACAATGCAATGATATGAATGAATGATGTATCATGATGTATGCTCGTTCTGTATGTCCTCACAAACTTAGAGAAATAAATCCTAACGACATACGCAGTGGCATACATACATTCTCTCAATATAATTGTAACTAAAAGAGGTACACGTTTTGTTGTTAGTGTACCTGTAGAAGATTCATTTTAGACCAACCCAACAGTTATATGTACAAAAAGGAAAATCTAGGCTCTAAGTTGAATATCAAGGATAGGAAGATATATATGAAAGTAGTAAACTAAATAATTCCATATATATACTTTTGTATCAAAGCTACCTGATGATCAATTACACTACCCACAATTAAATAAGCACCAAACACACATGCAAGCATGCATATACAACCGTATCACAGCTAGTTCTCCTCGACCGCACGCTCACTTCTTGCGGTCATGCCACTCATCAACTTACCTTCTTACCTAGCGTAGAGGCATTTGATCCATACATTACCACTCAAGTGAGTGGTACCCATACAATAGCATGCCGTATGGACGATGAAAGTAAAACCCCCCGTGTTAGTACTTAAATAGCCACCTAATAGTCCTTAAATGGGCATAAAGGAGATGACCACTAGCACACTATAGTTTTAAGTTCAATATTCAACACTCTAAACTTATTACTACAGTTGTAGAAATTAAGTTTATAAAACAAAAACCTTTGTTTTAAATACACATGCGACAGGTTTAGTGTTGAATCTTGCTCCGATACCAACTGTAACAGAACCGTCTAATTTATAAGAGCACAAGTACAATAGCAACCACTGAGGTAGTGAAACCATCACACTTGAGCCGATATAAATCCGATAATCCATCGAGTATCACGAAGGATCTCGAATCAACCAACATACAAGCCAAGATCGTACATGATTCAATATACAAGCCACATGTTACAACAAGTTCACAAATAGTTTGTCATACATCAGAGTTCCAACATAGCTACTACAACATCAGTTTAAAAGTAGCGGAAGCAACATAGTTCTAAACGACATCAACAGTAGTTTAGATACATAGCCAGTTTTCACAGTCATCTCCAACAAAAGCACAAGGGTGAGATGATAGATAGAATGACCATGCCCATGGTCCTATTCCTCATCCACTATAGGAGCAAAGTAGTGCTTATAGTAGCCATGGTACATCACGTTATCTGCAACAATAGGGAAATAAACCCTGAGTACCAAAAATAAGAGACACCAATGATTCTATGTTGATGACTATATCAAGTTACTTAGATGATAACCAAGTTGAATTCCTATTTACTGAGTAGGTGCATATCTCTTCTCTCGAATTTTCAAGAATCCACACAAAGTCCATTTCTGGACCACAACACAACAGCTACAAGTTTAGATCATAACTGGAGTTTTACTCAACCAATTGTTGTGATCTAGGACTTTCTGGAAAGCATTATATTTATGCCAAACTCTCAAACCATTTAGTCTATTACCATGAAAATGTGACACAAGTAAGATAAGTAAGTTATCTAAAACTTTGTTAATAACAAGATTCACAGGAAATGTAATTATCATCATGAATTTATCAATACAACAGAAACTACTCCTGCAGCCATCTAGCGGAATTATAAAGCAATAATTAATTAGCTTTTTATATCCAATCAACTTCAAGCACAACTACCATTATCAGCAGATAATATGCATCACAAGGACTACAGAAAACATTATGTTTATGCCAAACTAATGTATTAAGATACCTTTATTAATTTCTTTATATAATAAGGTGATTTATGAGATAAATATTTCTAGTGCTCCATAAATTTAGATAAAATTATAGTAGCATACATATGACCCCAAAAGTCTACTGTGCAAATTTCATTCTATTGGATAAGCATAGCCCTCTATACAAAAATGACAAGTTGCTTAGGTTTATTTTAGCAAAAATAGTTTAGCATATTTAAAAGCATCAAGCAATAGATTTCATATTTTTCTTAGCTTCCCTAAAACCCATTAACATTGTACAAAAATTTGCATGGCAATATGTTACTTATTTTTATACTTATGAATTTCCTCATAAAACACCATTTATTAAAAGATAAACAGAAAGACCTTACTCCAATCAAGTTTACTGCAAGTTTAGTATTTTTCCTAGTTAGATCATGTCAACACAAGATTAGAAAAATTAGAATCACAATTTTATCACTTCCCTATCTCAAGTTATGTATTTTACAAGATTACAAACAATTTAAAAGCACTTATATATCGCCATTTAATTCTCCTAGAAAAATACCAGAAAGAGTGCATTTAATATTTTTATCAAATACTAAACTTCATAATGAGTCCAAAAAAATTTGGTTCACCCTATTTTGACACTCTTAGCTCTAGATATGAATTTTTTAAACATGCATACAAATCTATGAAAACAAATAAGAAAATCAATTGATACACAGACCGATAGATGGGGCCCATTGGTCAATAGGACACACACGTCAGCGACTCTAGAGCAGAGGAGGTGCTCCGACCAGCCCTATCTCGCTAGCAGTGAGATCACCGGCGACGACAGTGACACCAACGTGTTCCCCTCATCAAGCCGTGTCAGTTGGTGGTGAATACGCGACCTAGGGTTCACCGAAGATGGCTCACTGGCGGCGATGGTGGCACGGTGGAGCTGTGCAGAGGTGCACCGGCCATCTCCAACCACGGCATGCGCCAGTGAGGATGGCTACTACATCCTGGTGACCTAGCGTAGCACTACGACGAGGATTAGGCCATGGTGGCGCTAGTGGAAAAGCTTGGTCGCATGCATGGCCATACGGCGACACACGGTGCGCTGTGGCGGGGCTCTCCATTTTGGCTAGCCAGCGATGAAAGGGAACTCTCTGTCTAGCCTATTGGATCTACGTCACAAGGCTGTGTAGAGATGACTAAGAGCAGGGACTAGAGTGACCCCGAGACGGCTGGCCTCGATGAGCTCAAGCTCACGGCCATGGCGGCAGCGGCGGTGTGGTCCCGCTCAACCGCATAGTAGTGTCTAACCTAATTCCTGCCTAACCATATGGACCACAAAGCGGCTATAGACTAGAGAAGAGGAGGATAGGAGGTGTGGTGGAATGGTGTGGCCACGGTAAGCCGAGCATGCAGTGGCTCTCTGATGAAATTGTGGCGACGACTATGCGAAATGCGCCCTTACCCTGGCTCGGCAAGAGGGGCTAGCAGGTTGGGGTGGAAGAGGTGACGATGGCGGAGCTGCTAGCAAGCTAGATTGGGCGGTGGTGTAATGAAGGCTATGAGAGGGCATGGCAGAGCGACGGCGATGGCACGGTGGTGTAGTGCTCTGCTTTGCTCAGGTGTGGGAGAGAGAGCAGGGTGCGAGGGTTAAATGGAGCAAGCAGCAGAGGCACGCGCCTTATTCCTCCATGCTGGCCTGACCGACCGAGTCGACATCAGAATACAACCACCACGCGGTGCACCTAGCCTACCCCCAGTCAGCCACTGACATCGGTGTCGAAATGGCATCAGGCCCTGATGAACACGACTAACAAAGCGATTTTACACGATCGTTACTCCTAAACCATTCGTACTTTGCAAAAACTTCTTTAACAAGAATTGTAAAGCTACACAAGATCTACAACTTTGATTAAATGAGTTCAGTCTAGATCAGCCTCATTTACAAACTACAACGCATCAGACATAGGTTCATTGAAACGGTAAACCAGCTCAAGACTAAGAACATTTTCAAAGTTGAAAACAGTAATTCTATTGCTACTTGTGGACTATTTTTTGGCATGCTATGCACCGAGTTAGGTCTTGACCCAAAAATAAAGTTGTTACTCAAGTCAAGTACTACAACTTTTCTTAAGGGCGCACTACCATGCAAACAATCTATGATATAGTTCAACTTAGGTCAATCATACAACTTGAAAATCAAAGCGTACACTATAACCATGACTTAGAGGCCAAATGGGTCCAAGTCATGAATACCAAAGTTATTCCATGTGACATTCTAAACATTTTTAACATACTCCTAAGCTCGCACAAACATTTTATACATTGGTCACCTGTAAATCCAAGCATATGTAAAGCATTTAGTAACAAACACATGTGATATGAGCAATCATAGACATAAAATTTGAGATGCACATGCTCATGAATGATCAATGACGCTTGTGCTCATGCAATGCCAATGCCAAATATATGCTTAACACCTAGGGTGTTACAACCCTTCTGTGATAGAATCGCCCAATTTATACAAGATCAAGTACGGTTGTCCCCGCTAACACGTTGACACGCGCATACTTTCACTTATATAAACCCGGTAGTCCACCGAGTGTCACGAAGGACCTCAGTAAATCAACATCACAACCAAGATCGCGTGATTAAGCAAATACACATCACATACGTAGAGTTGCAGCTGAAATAATATTACAAATGGGTTCACAAAAAATAGTACAAGTTTGAGTTTCAAAACCAATTAGTGAAAACAACATAGCTTTCAAATGATTACATTAATATAAGTTCCAAATACATTACTAGCATAAGTGACATCCTCTGATAAAAGCATATAGATGAGAAATAAATATAGAGTCACCGAGCCCACCGGTGGTTAGCCACCATCTTCAGCAGGCCGAGAACTTCACCTGCAACATGGTGGGATAAACCCTAACTACTCAAATGTACTCAGCTAGACTTACCCATCATAAACAAAAAATAAATTTACACCAAAGAGTATGTAAGGCTTTATAGGTGGAGCTAGCTTGACAACATTTTGCATAAAAAATGACTAATTCCGTTATACAATTATACTTTGGTCATCAAGTTAATTATCGCTATTCATCTCTAGATTAGCAACTAACATGTGCCAAACATGTGGTATATCATTTGATAGCATACAATAGTAACCATAGCTGGTGTAGTAATTCCATGTTTATTCGAACCATCATATTCCATAATCTAATTACTACGATGTTGGGACTAGCTAAGTTTCTCAATGTCCGAGAGAGACGGCGATTCGAATCGATTTCAACCAGCTGGGAATTTATTCCTAACACAAACCCAGACATACCTGTGCCAAGGTAGTCTTAGGTCACCTTTGGTACAACATAGGTCCACATTTCATGGGTTCGCCCAGCGCCGCACAATCAGGGACAACCAGCTACTAGGACGTTCAGGCCCGGCCTGCCCTTGGGCTCACGTCTGGCTCCCCGCACATCCTTACTACCACCTAGAGTGCACACTTTTATAGAATAGGGCCCGGCTTGAGTTGAGTTACTCGGCTTCACGGTCGGAATGAGTTGTCTGGCCAGCTAAGTGGGAGGCATGCATTCAATCTTGTCAGAAGCGCCAACAACAGTACGGTCCTTAATCGGCATAGACAGAATCACATGAGTCATCCTACACATAGACTCCGTCCGGCCTCCATTTACATTACCCCATGGTTCTTTTCCACAATAGCAAATATAACCAACCGTGCTTCGGTATCCACCTATATCTCGTAGGTGACAGGAAATCACCTGACTTCTACCGATCTAAGCATGGCTAAGCATATATTCTATCCTGGACCTACACAGGGTTAAAGGTATATGTAACTGGACCAGGTAGTTCTATGCATCAAGTGTTTCCAATCAACTCTTATAACCTAATGCATCAAACATAAAGGACTCAAGTAGTATTTTATAAAACATGGGAGACTTAGAATGCTTTGGGGCTTGCCTGGGATCCAACACTAGGTTAGTGTTTGTTAGACGACACTCGCTTGGCGAGTATCTCCCATCTCGGCACTTGCTTAGTCCTTCCATCTTTGGGATAGGTCCACTATACACCGTCTTCGGGTTTGACTCCAACATCACGTCCTTCATGTGGTTCATCTAGCATACCTAGATGAGATGCAAGATGCAAGTGCATGAAGATGAAGAGTGGTAATATGAGATGCATCACATAATAGCATTCGAGGCAAACATAAGATCTTGCAAGACATAGGCACCTAGAGTTATTTAACTAAATATCACACAACCTATTATAGAGGGATAGCAAGCATATTAGGTATGGCACACAAGTGAACTTAAGTTCAGATATTACACCCATGCATTGATCAAGAATTAACCAACATGTTTAGCCAAAACAAGAGCAAGCTAAAGCCATCGCCTAGCACATGTATAGAAATCTGGACAGCAGCACAACAGTCACTTATTTTATCCATAACTGGAGATCCACACATCCAAAGAAGGTGATCCTAGACTTTCTGGAAAGCAAATGAAATTGCCTACAACATTGTTATTATCACCAAAAGCTTATTCCAAAGTTAACCAAGTCAAATAGGCCAATGTTTCAAATCTTTACAGAACTAGGACAAAAAAGTAGTAGTAATTTCAACAATGCATAACTAGAGTTATGGATATCAAACAAGCATGAACGTTAACTTTCTAAAATCTTATTAAATTATCTAAAACATGTTTATTATCATCATAAGGTGATTCCACAATTAACAACGTCAATCAAGCACAATTGAGCACCTCTGTCCAGACTTGGCTAGATTCTGCCATGCAACTTCACAAGCTTATAACTGGAGCTCTACAACACCAAAAGGGGTGATCTAGGATAATTTGGAAATCTTAAGGAAATCACTATAACTCTTATATTATCACCCAGACATGATTAAAAGCTTAGATAAGTCAAACAACACAATCCTCCAGATCTGTACAAAGAGCATGCAAAACCTGACAATGAACTTGTAAAATTTATAGCTCATAAATTATCAGGCCTATGGTCATGAAAATTTATCACAAGCTAGATTATGAAATTACCTACAACTTTCTTATTCTCATCATAAGATTATTCTATAGTTAACAAGGTCAATTAATCCAATGAATGCATCTCTGTCCGAAACATAGATAGAATATGCTATGCCACTTCAAACAGCTATAACTAGAGTTCTACATGTCCAATAAATGTGGTTCTAGAATTTTTAGAAATATTAGAAAATTCTAAACAACTTTGTTATAAACACCTAGAGCTAATTCTACTATTAAAAAGGACCCACAGTACAAACAAGGCAACCCTGTCTGGGTTTGGGCTGAAACAACCACAGAAATTTAAGCAACTATAACTAGAAATGTACTTAACCAAAAATTATGATCTTTAGCCATTTGAAAATCTTAATAAAAGTACTACAACTAATGTATTGTCATCAAGTCATGATTCATAACTTAACTGAGCCAATTAATACAAACATGCAGTCCTATTCAGAATAGGAGCAAAGCAACATAGGGCATTTGTTATTTTTATAGCTCTTAAACTATCAAGCCTAAACTCCTGACATTTTTACCAGAAGACAACAATCACCTAAGTAGCACTCCATAAAATTTTCACATTTATTTGAGCTCCACAACTATAGTTATGAAAAAGGACAAGGCACAACTAGGATTAAAAACCTAACTGCATATATTGATTTTTACAGCAAAAACTTTAAACTAAAGCATGTCATATTATAGATCTAATGCATATATAATTTCACAAGGATTCCAAAAAGTTCTTATTTACTCTTTTACCATTATTCTATTAATTACTATGAATTTGCAAAGTTGATCATCCAAATCTGCAAAAAACAAAGAAAAGGGATGTAGATCTTGCATCGGGGACCCTGCAGTTTTCACAAATTAAACCCAAACAAAAAGATCCTTTCTGGCACTATTCAACTAAGTCATAGGTCCTTCACTTAACCCCCTAGAAACCTTCCTATTCTCGTGCGTGGTCCCCCTTCTCCTTCCTCACGACGGCAATGTAGGGGGGGGGTGGCCGGCTCACGGCACCAGCGGCTATGGTCGTCGCCGGTGTCGGCGAAGTTGCGAGGGAGAACCCATGGGCCTGCGCACATGCGTGGGGCCACTTAGTTTGGCTAGAGGCGGGCCAGGTTGGCCTGGCCGCATGCTCAGGCGTCCGCGGTGGCCATGGCACCGGTGGCCACGCACTACAGCGGTGAAGAAAGGCTGGGGAGGGGCGCGCGAGGCCAAGGAGAGGACGGCAGAGCTGGTGGCGGTGGATGCAGGGCTGCGAGGCGCTCGAAGGTGGAAGAACGATGGTGGCGTAGGAGCTTTGCCATATGGCAATGGTGGCCATGGCCATAGCTCGGTGCAGAGCAACTAGGCGAAGCGAGGAGCGGCAGCGCAAGAGAGAGGGAGGCATGGGGCATCTCTGGTGCTCGGTTATGGAGGAGCAGGGCACGCGGCGGCGTGTGTAATGGAGGTGGGATGCGCGTCGTCCATGGTGGGGTGCGCTCTGCTGCATGGTCACCACGCAGGCATTCTGCCGAACACGCGGCGTGCGTGAACGAGCCTGACTTGGACACCGTTTTCGGCATATTTGGAGCATATTCGTCCCTAGGTACTTGAAGCAAGTTTGTCACCCTCTGACTACACTACAAAGTTTATTTAGGTGCCATGGTCATTTGAGTTCTGTATCCATGGGTAATCAAGCTCTAAGATGGTATTGTCAATGCATTGATGGCGATTAACAAACTCCAAAATTGATGGTCAAAATGAAGTCAAACTGGTGCCATCTTTTTGCACGCTCTTCTCCACAATGTGTACTCCAACTTTTATTTTGGGACCCGATCACGTTGCTTAACAAAATCACGAGAACGTGAGATGCCAATGTCGATGACAATGAATTCCAGACTTAGAAAAATTTAGAGTACTGAAAACAGCTGCTGATTCAAAGTTTGAGCCTTGGTTTGACTTCCTTACAAGCTGATGTAACTCTTGGTCCAAAAACAAAGTTTGTTCTACTCCACTCAAACTTCAACTTTTATTTAAGGTGCAACTCCATGCAAGTAATGGAAGTGATTGGTCAACACAGGTCAAAATAGCATCACGATAAAGCTTAAATTAAAGTTTTTGACCGATTGAGGCATTTTCTTGACCTTAGCTCAACACGAACCCTTCATGACTTTTGTTGAAGAGTTCATTTAGAGTCATTTGGGAAAGGTATCAAGGTTTGGTTGAAGACCTATAATTCCATTCGCTTAATAAAGCAACCTAAGAAAGATTATAACTTATCATTTTATGTGACTTCTTGATTCCAAACTTCATGAAACTTTTCCACTAGTCAAGATGGATGCATGTTGATGTAGTGTACATGAAATAAGCATGTTTAACATTACTCTTGCATAATCTTAACAAAGGTCCACATGTAAGTAAGGGTGTGTTGTCCAAGTTTAAGTTGGGGCTCACTCTTGTAGATTTGATTTTGACACCTTCGTCATCACTTAACATGTCTTGTTTTAGCTCAAACCCATTTCTTAACTGGTGACAAACACCTGGGGTATTATAGCCCTCCCCCTTATGGGAATCTCGCCCTGAGATTTGGTGCGAAAGACTTTTAAGGGAAGAGAAGCATGGCATCTATTTTCTAACATCAGTGATAGCATTAGGCTACTTAACTTTGGAGTATCAGAGAGGCTAATTTGGTCAAGATACTTTCTGATACTTGCCCTTTGGAAGTTTTGTCTGAAGAATTTCCTTCGTTCGCTTCCATGAAGCATTGTTACTTTGGGAGGAATCCAAGACAGCATAATACTTCGTTCTAGGGATCCAAAGAGTACTATGGAGCATAAACTAATTACCCATAATCTCTATTTCCTGAGTGAAATATAACATGGACCATGTGAACTTTGCACTAGACTGCAAGCTTCTGAAAGCTAGTCATTACAATGGTTCCATGTTCATTCACAAAGTTCAAAAAGCAGTCCTTTCCAAAGTAGCTTGGGTACAACCATTCATAAGGAATGAGATCACAGATGAAGTAAACATCCTCTGAGGTTGTGAGAAACCGAGTAACCAACAGACAATATCTATGCTGATTGTAATCGTTCAATCACTCAGATGCCAACCGATGGAAAACTACATAATGTTCCATGGGTGCAGTTCTCTTTCTCTAATGATAACACTGTATTATCTGAGTCCGTTGAGTGAGCGGTGAATATGATAGCTGACTCTGTTGACTCAACGTTTTCGACAATCATTATTTGAGGGAATGCTTGTATCCAAGCGGCAATAGTCATCTGGGTTGAATCTGAGGCAACCTCTTGGGTAAAAACACATAGAATGTACCAAGGATAAGTCCACCTTGGAAATCCTCATGGAAGAAGGATGACATCGAGGTTTGAAGGTCAATGAAAGTTACAAGTATACACTGACTAGAAAAACAGTACAATACTCAGCAGGTTGAGCACAATTTGCCTTCATGGTGCAGTGGCATAGTAAGTTGGGTTGACTTGTACTGTCACAAAATTAGCTTTGTGGGACTACTTTTGATATTGAGGCTTCCTTTCTAATGTCAATCAACAACTCATATGCAAAATCTGAAATCTGTTGTTCAACATTTTTCAAATTGTTTTCGACCCGCAAAAGCACAAATTGACTTGTAGAACATCAGGACTACTCAAGCATTGTTGATACAAGAGGGCAAAAGCAAGGCACAAAGGGATGAAAGGAGTCTTCTCTAGGGCATCTAAAGTATTAACAATCCTCACACTGCCATCATGACATGAATTACAACACAACCTACTAATATGAGGGATGCTAGTAGTCAGCAGAGAAATCATAGATTCTGTATCCCTCGGTAATCAGTTCATATTCTGCAAACTACAGCTCCATTGTGCACAAATTTTGGTAGGCATTTAGATCAAACAGTCCTTTAACGACTGACCAAAATTCAGTTCAAACGGACACCGTTTGTCTATCCAAACAAATTATCTACCAAAACTGCTTTGTTCTGAAATTTGGTGACCGAACTGTCAAAACATCTCTCAAATCTGATGCTTTATTCAACCAATCCTTAAATCAACTTAAGACATCAAAGTACCTTAAGCGAGGAATGAGCTTGCCAAGTGTTGTCACAATCCAACCATGTTTGAGCCTCTAATCACTGGCTTAAGGATAACTGGTTTAGTGCCATGAAATCTTGATAGATTTTCGCTCTTCTTCTCTTTTGCTTCATGAGTTGTGGAGTGTGTTCTGCACTCTCTAATTCTCTTGATAACTATAGTAGCTTTCTCGCTGAGGATGGAGGCTAGGGTTTTCCTCATATGCTTCCTAGGGAACAACTTCAATCGTTGATGTAGACACCAGCCCATGATGCACAAGCATTGAATTGGTGGGCCATTTTTGTAGGGCACAATGCATACTTCATGTGGAGGGCAGTCCTACTAGATAAGGAAATGTCTCTGATTACCTTCTGTGCTTCATCCAATAAAATCCAAAACAATCCTTTGATAGCACCATATACATAATGATGCAGACCAAGACTAGGGACATGCTTTCTCTAGCTCTTTACTTAGCCGATATAGCAACTTGCATTGACCGTGTGATTGTCCAAGATGGAATTGACTTGACGACACAGGGCTTGGAGAAGAAAGCAGTACTGGCAACGATGACTGGCTTTGCTGTTTCTTTGCTTAACATTGTTCTGTGAAATCTGGCCTTCATAGTTACTAAAGAGTTGTTACCTAGCTAACCTTCCTACTGGTAACTAATCGGTTAGCTCTCAACACTAAAAAGGTTCCAAATCTTCACTCTTGACAATAAGAATTGTGGTCGAAGCATAAATAGATGGTCACCATTGAAGTCAGCAGAAAGGGGTCACACCGAAGAAGGTCGGTTGATCATCTTGCACATAAAGGTCAAGACTTGGATAGAAAACTCATAAGTACCAGGTGACCTATTACCGCACATAATATCCTGGTCCATTTATCATCCAACTGATAACTTATTCAACCTTAAGTGTGGTGCACCTTTTGATTCAACGGGAATGACATAAGTTGCTCACTAGATGACCGACATCATTATAGGGACCGTCAAGTAGAGTCACTTGTCTACTACCTCTTGCAGTCTATTAATGTTTATGTTAGTGACCTATTCTTCAAAGGTTATCCTTTGGACAACTATAGAAGGAAGTCCTATTGCATCTGGTTCGACTTATAGATCTTCTGATAAGATAAGGAGATATAACCAAGGAGGAGCTCACGTGAAAATAACACATTGGTGTAGTTCTGCAATGGATCATAACTAGAAACCTTGATACCAGTGCGCACCCAGCAGCACAACCATGTGCCGGCCGGCCACAAGGAGGCCCTAAGTTTCATCGCGGCACCATAGTTGCTACTCATAACACCATTACTGAACATACAACCCACAAGGATTTTCACGTGGTACAAATTTGGTTGCATAGGAGCAAGCACCATGCGAAGGAGGGGTAGCAGGCAAAGGTAGTCACAAGGTTAGGAGTCAACTAGGAGGTGATCCGAAGATCAAAACATAGCGCAAGAGAACATAGCTTAATTGCTGAGGACAACTGAGCAGGCAACTCTTGCCTAATTTCCATATATGCCTTGTGTCCACTAAGGTGATTACCAGGTAAAGATTAACATGAGATTTGGTCTTGCTGAGCAGCAACATGAGATCAAGATTGATAAACATCCAGAGACTCGAAAGAGTTGGAGACAAAATAAACGAGATTCAAGGAATAGAGCCAAAGCACTAACTAGGGATTCAGTTGATAAAGCAATGACATGGTCTATGAGGAAAAAGGTTCTAAAGCCAGGGTAGATAGCGATTAGCGTTGCACTATATCATCTATAGGAGAAGGAGCAATAAGGTCTGACAATGATTTTTGGAGCAGGGTCCTCCCACACAGGAGCGGGACAACCATGAAACATGCAAGCATTCAAGTGAACTAAGCTTGGGCCTAAGGTCAAGCAAAGGCATGGATAAAGGTCTTTGTAGCGCAACGTTCAACGGCTAGCAACCACGTGTATAGGCTTAGGCTCCTAAGAGAGAACTTAATTGGAGACGACAACTATGAGATTATCAAAACTTGGACGCTGTTCTAGGATAGTGCTCCTCAACACTCGTATGCTTACAGAGGACAAAAGGGGTGACGGCTACGGCACTACCTAGATAACGAGCATCCACACCTACATCATGGTCTTAAGCAAGCATTTCAAAATACTCAATCCAATTAGCTTAAGCGACTATTAGTAAGCATAAAGCTCGTACATAACAAGCAGTCACCTACAGCAACACCACTACCAATATCATGCAAAACATGGTGGTAAGGTACTGTTATCTTTTATTTCCTTTTTACTAAGTAGGTGGATACCTCTACAAAACAAGTTTTACTTACATTTAGCAATTTAGTTTTCAAAGGGGTGAAGTTTTTGCTAACTATTAACTTGTCATCTATTTCCTTTGGAAGCAAACATACAAGGCGAAGATAATCACACACTATCTTCAAGCACAGCTATTCAAGCGGCATGGAACATGGCATTTTGTCTAGCTTCACATAGGGAAGATAGTAACCTCACATTGATCACAAGTTACATAGTATTTAGAACAAAGTGAGGGAAGCATATTTATGTACAAGCACAATCATGATGCATGGTCGTCCTATTTGTCCTCACAAAATTGCCAGCCTAAGGTGGCAATCATGTTCTATGTTGGTGGCATAACACGTACTCTCTCAACATAGTCGTTAACTACATTCAACCTACGCATTCCTGGTTAGCGTACCTACAGAAAGATTCATTTTAGCATAACCCCACAATTATATATGCAGAAATGAAAATCTGGGCTCTAGGTTGCAAGCTAAATACTTCCACATATATATATACCCATAAATATATACTTCCATATCAAAGCTACCCGGTCATTAAATTTACTACCCACAATTAAATACACACCATACACACATGCAAGCATGTGTATATAGTCGTATCAAAGCTAACTCTCCCCAACCGCACGATCACATTTGCGGTCATGCCACTCATCAACTTACCTTCTTACCTGCGCGTAGAGGTATAGTGATCCATACATTACCATTCAAGCGAATGGCATCCATACCATAGCACACCATATGGACGACAAAAGTAAAAATTGCAATAAAATACATCCCCCATAGTTAGTACTTAGATACCCACCTAATAGTCCTTAACTAGGCATAAAGGAGGATGTCGCTAGCATAGTTTTGCAAATAAGTTTTGATAAATTTGCCTATAGCTAAAGTTTTAGCTAAAATAGGCTTTTTAAAACCAAAACTTTGTTTTTATAGCTATGTACATCATAGTATTATGCTTAATCTTGCTCTAATACCAACTGTGATAGAACCACCCAATTTATATAAGATCAAGTACGGTTGTCCCCGCTAACATGTTGACACGCGCATACTTTCACTTATATAAACCCGATAGTCCGCCGAGTGTCACAAAGGACCTCGGTAAATCAACATCACAACCAAGATCGCTTGATTAAGCAAATACATATCACATACGTAGACTTACAGCGGAAATAATATTACAAATGGGTTCACAAATAATAATACAAGTTTGGGTTTCAAAACCGATTAGCGAAAACAACATAGCTTTCAAATGATTACATTAATATAAGTTCCAAATACATTACTAGCATATGTGACATCCTCTAATAAAAGCATATAGATGAGAAATAAATATAGAGTCACCGAGCCCACTAGCGGTTAGCCACCATCTTCAGCAGGCCAAGAACTTCACCTGCAACATGGTGGGATAAACTCTGAGTACTCGAATGTACTCAGCTAGACTTACCCATCATAAACCAAAAATAAAGTGACACCAAAGAGTATGCAAGGCTTTATAGGTGGAGCTAGCTTGACAACATTTTGTATAAAAAGTGACTAATTTAGTTGTACAATTATACTTTGGTCATCAAGTTAATTATCGCTATTCATCTCAAGATTAGCAACTAACCTATGCCAAACATGTGGTATACAATTTGATAGCATACAATAGTAACCATAGCCGGTGTAGTAATTCCATGTTTATCCGAACCATCATATTCCATAATCTAGTTACTACGATGTTGGGACTAGCCAAGTTTCTCACTGTCCGAAAGAGACGGCGATTCGAATCGATTTCAACCAGCTGGGAATTTATTCCAAACACAAACCCAGACATACCTGCGCCAAGGTAGTCTTAGGTCACCTTTGGTACAAATCAGGTCCATATTTTGTGGGTTCGCCTAGTGCCGCACAATCAGGGACAACCAGCTGCCAGGATGTTCAGGCCCTGCCTACCCTTGGGCTCATGTCAGGCTCCCCGCACATCCTTACTACCATCCAGAGTGCGCACTTTTATAGAACGGGGCCCGGCCTAAGTTGAGCTACTCGGCTTTGCGGTCGGAACGAGTTATCTGGCCTGTTAAGTGAGAGGCATGTGTTCAATCCTGTCAGAACTGCCAACAATGGTACGGTCCTTAATCGGCATAGACGGAATCACATGAGTCATCCTACACATAGACTCCGCCTGACCTCCATTTACATTACCCCATGGTTCTTTTCTATGATAGCAAATATAGCCAATCGTGCTTCGGTATCCACCTATATCTCGCAGGTCACAGGAAATCACCCGACTTCTACCGATCTAAGCATGGCTAAGCATATATTCGATCTTGGACCTACATAGGGTTAAAGGTATATGTAACTAGACAAGGTAGTTCTATGCATCAAGTGTTTCCAATCAACTCTTATAACCTAATGCATCAAACATAAAGGACTCAAGTAGTATTTTGTAAAACATGGGAGACTTAGAATGCTTTGGGGCTTGCCTGGGATCCAACACTAGGTTAGTGTTTGTTAGACGACACTTGCTTGGTGAGTATCTCCCATCTGGGCACTTGCTTAGTCCTTCCATCTTCGGAATAGGTCCACTATACACCGTCTTCGGGTTCGACTCCAACATCGCTTCCTTCACGTGGTTCATCTAGCGTACCTAGATGAGATGCAAGATGCAAGTGCATGAATATGAAGAGTGGTAATATGAGATGCATCACATAATAGCATTCGAGGCAAACATAAGATCATGCAAGACATAGACACCTAGAGTTATTTAACTAAACATCACACAATCTATTATAGAGGGATAGCAAGCATATTTGGTATGGCACACAAGTGAACTTAAGTTCAAATATTGCACCCATGCATTGATCAAGAACTAACCAACATGTTTAGCCAAAACAAGAGCAAGCTAAAGCATCGCCTAGCACATGTATAGAAATCTAGACAACAGCACAACAGTCACCTGTTTTATCCATAACTAGAGATCCAGACGTCCAAAGAAGGTGATCCTAGACTTTCTGGAAAGCTAATGAAATTGCCTACAATATTGTTATTATCACCAAAAGCTTATTCCAAAGTTAACAAGGTCAAACATGCCAATGTTTCAAATCTTTACAGAACTAGGACAAAAAAGTAGTAGTAATTTCAACAATGGATAATTGGAGTTATGGATATAAAACAATCATGAACCTTAACTTTCTAGAAAGCTTATTAAATTATCTAAAACATGTTTATTATCATGATAAGGTGATTCCACAATTAACAAGGTCAAACAAGCATAATTGAGCACCTCTGTCCAGACTTGGACAGATTCTACCATGCAACTTTACGAGCTTATACACCAAAAGGTATGATCTAGGATAATTTGGAAAGCTTAAGGAAATCACTATAACTCTTATATTATCACCCAGACATGATTCAAAGCTTAGCTAAGTCAAAACAACACAATCATTTAGATCTGTACAGAGAGAATCCAAAACCTGACAATGAACTTGTAAAATCTATATCTCACAAATTATCAGGCCTATGGTCATGAAAAATTTTCACAAGCTATATTATGAAGTTTCCTACAACTTTTTTATTCTCATCATAAGATGATTCTACAGTTAACAAGGTCAATTAATTCAATGAATGCATCTCTGTCCAAAACATAGACAGAATCTGATATGCCACTTCAAACAGCTATAACTAGTGTTCTACATGTCCAATAAATGTGGTTCTAGACTTTTTAGAAATCTTAGAAAATTATAAACAACTTTATTATAAATACCTAGAGCTAATTCTACAACTAAAATGGACCGACAGTACCAACAAGGCAACCCTGTCTTGGTTTGGGCAGAAACAGCCACAGAACTTTAAGCAACTATAACTAGAAATCTACTTAACCAAAAATTATGATCTTTAGCTTTTTGAAAAGCTTAAGAAAAGTACTACAACTCGTGTATTGTCATCAAGTCATGATTCATAACTTAACTGAGACAATTAATACAAACATTCAGTCCTATTCAGAATAGGAGCAAAGCAACACAGGGCAATTGTTATTTTTATAGCTCTTAAACTATCAAGCCTAAACTCCTGAAATTTTTACCAGACAACTACCATAATCTTAGTAGCACTCAATAAAATTTTCACATTTATTTGAGCTCCACAACTGTAGTTATGAAAAAGGACAAGACACAACTAGGATTAAAAACCTAACTGCATAAATTGATTTTTACAGCAAAAACTTTAAACTAAAGGATGCCATATTATAGATCTACTGCTTATATAATTTCACAAGGATTCCAAAAAGTCCTCATTTACTATTTTAAATTTTTTTCTACTAATTACTATGAAGTTGCAAAGTTGATCGTCCAATTCTGCAAAAAAACAAAGAAAAGGGATGTAGATCTTGCATCGGGGACCCTGCAGTTTTCACAAATTAAACCCAAACAAAAAGATCCTTTCCGGAACTATTCAACTAAGTCATGGGTCCTTCACTTAACCCCCTAGAAAACTTCCTATTCTCGTGCGTGGTCCCCCTTCTCCTTCCTCACGACGGCAGCGTAGGCGGGGTGGTCGGCTCGTGGTTCCGGTGGCTAGGGTCATCGCCGGCATCGGTGAAGTTGCGGGGGAGTGCCCATGGGCCTGCGCACACATGTGGGGCTGCTCAGTTTGGCCAGAGGCAGGCCAGGTTGCCCTGGCCACGCGCACAGGCGTTCGCGGCGGCCACGACACCGGAGACCACGCGCTACGACGACGAAGAAAGGACGGGGAGGGGCGTGCGAGGCAAAGGAGAGGATGGCAGAGCTGGTGGTGGTAGATGCAGGGCTACGAGGTGCTCGAAGGTGGAAGAACGATGGTGGTGTAGGAGCTTTGCCATACGGCAATGGTGGCCATGGCCACAGCTCGGCGCAGAGCGACTAGGCGAAGCGAGGAGCGGCAGCGCGTGAGAGAGGGAGGCGTGGGGCAGCTCTGGCGCTTGATTATGGAGGAGCAGGGTGCGAGGCGGCGCGTGGCATGGAGGTGGGTCATGCGTTGGCCTTGGTGGGGCATGCTCTGCTGCATGGTCGCCACGCAGGCATTCTGCCGAACACGCGGCGTGCGCGAACAAGCCCGACTTGGAGATAATTTTTGGCATATTCGAAGCATATTCGTCCCGGGTGCTTGAAGCAAGTTTGTCACTCTCTGACTATACTACAATGTTTATTTAGGTGCCATGATCATTTGAGTTCTACATCCATGGGTAATCAAGCTCTACGATGGTATTGTCAATGCATTGACGGCGATTAACAAACTCCAAAATTGATGGTCAAAATGAAGTCAAACTGGTGCCATCTTTTTGCACGCTCTTCTCCACAATGTATACTCCAACTTTTATTTTGGGACCCGATCATGTTGCTTAACAAAATCACGAGAACGCGAGATGCCAATGAATTCCAGACTTAGAAAAATCTTAAGTACTAAAAACAGCTGTTGCTTCAAAGTTTGAGCCTCGGTTTGACTTCCTTACAAGTTGATCTAACTCTTTGTCCAAAAACAAAGTTTGCTCTACTCCACTCAAACTTCAACTTTTGTTTAAGGTGCAACTCCATGCAAGCAATGTAAGTGATTGGTCAACATAGGTCATGGTAAAGCTTAAATTAGAGTTCTTGACCGATTGAGGCATTTTCTTGACCTTAGCTCAACACGAACTCTTCATGACTTTTGTTTAATTGTTCATTTAGAGTCATTTGGGAAAGGTAGAAAGGTTTGGTTGATGACCTATAATTCCATTCGCTTAATAAAGCAATCCATGAAAGATTATAACTTATCATTTCATGTGACTTCTTGATTCCAAACTTCATGAAACTTTTCCACTGGTCAAGATGGATGCATGTTGATGTAGTGTACATGAAATAAGCATGTTTAACATTACTCTTGCATAATCTTAACAAAGGTCCACATGTAAGTAAGGGTGTGTTGTCCAAGTTTAAGTTGGGGCTCACTCTTGTAGATTTGAACTTGACACCTTCATCATCACTTAACATGTCATGTTTTAGCTCAAACCCATTGCTTAACTGGTGACAAACACCTAGGGTGTTACACCTTCCCCCCATAAAGAAATCTCGTCCCATGATTTGCACAACTAAACATCTCTTGTAGAAAACCAGATAGACCTCACGAAGATAATCCTCTCGCTCCCACGTAGCATCTTGCTCACTATGGTTATTACATACCACCTTGTAGAATTTAATGACTTTGCTATGGGTCACTCTTTCCATTGTCTCAAGCACTTGAAGAGGTCTTTCTTCATAGGTTAAATCTGACTGGATCTTGACACTAGTGGGTTCAATAGCTTCTTCGGGCACATGAAGACATTTCTTGAGTTGGGAGACATGGAAAACATTGAATATAGCTCTCATTTCTAGAGGTAACTAGAGTTTGTAGGCTACTAGTCCCCTTCGTCCAATGATCTTGTATGGACCTACATATCTAGGTGCAAGCTTTCGCTTCACACCAAACCTTTGCACTTTCTTCAAGGGAGACACCATCAGATATACAAAATCCCCAACTTCAAATGCAATGGGCTTCTCCTTTTATCTACATAACTCTTCTGTCTCGATTGAGCAGCTTCAATATGTTGTTGAATAATCCGAACTTGTTCTTCAGCTTCTTTCACAAAGTCAATCCCATAATACCTTCTTTCACCACGCTCAATCCAATTCAGAGGAGTCCTACACATTCGACCTTACAAAGCTTCAAAAGGAGCCATCTTGATGCTTTCTTGATAGCTATTGTTTTAGGAGAATTTGGCCAAAGGTAGCCATTTCTCCCATGAACCCATAGAAGAAATCACACAAGCTCTCAACATATCCTCTAGAATCTGATTCACTCGCTCAGTCTAACCAGCTGTCTGAGGGTGATAAGCAGAGCTACGGATCAATTGGGTACCTAGTTGCTTATGCAGATGTTCCCAAAAATGATTAACAAACTACGGTCCTCGATCTGACACAATGCTTTTAGGCACACCATGCAATTGTACGATTTGGGCAATGTACAACTCTGCGTACTGATGGGGTCGATATCTTTCCTTAACAGGGATGAAATGTGCAGATTTAGTCAAGCGGTCAATAATTACCCATATGGAATCATGACCCTTTTTTAGTGGTTGGAAGCCCAACTATAAAATTTATACTGATGTCATCCCATTTCCAACTTGGGATAGACAGTGGCTGAAGTAGTCCAGCTGGCTTCAAATGGATGGCTTTGACCTGATAGCAATTATCGCATCTAGCAACAAATGCTGCAATTTCTTTCTTCATTTTTGTCCACCAAAAGCGTGCTTTCAGATCTTGGTACATTTTACTAATACCTGGGTGAATGGACAAATTGGAAGAGTGTGCTTCCTCTAGAATTTGGTTTCTCAATTCTCTATCTTTCGGCACTACAAGCCGATCCTTAAACCATAGCACACCCATCACATCTAGCCGAAAATGTTTGGTTTCATCCTCTTTCATCTTTCTTTTGATATGGAATATGCCCTCATCGGTCTTTTGGAGCTCAATGATTTTAGACTCAAGAGAGCAACGAACAGTGATATTGTGTAAGACTGCCGGATGCAATAAGTTGAAACCATCTTCCAACAAGGGATTACACTGATACTTCTGGCTTAAGACGTCTGCAACCACATTGGCTTTTCTCAGATGATAATGTACTTCTAGGTTGTAATCCTTGATCAATTCCAATCATCTTCTCTGCCTCATGTTCAATTCAGGTTGGGTGAAAATGTACTTGAGGCTCTTGTGATCGGTGTAGATATGGCAAACATTACCAAGTAGGTAATGTCTCCAAATTTTAAGAGCATGGACAACTGCTGCTAATTCTAAATCATGGGTTGGATAATTGACTTCATGCTTTCTCACTTGCCATGAGGCATAAGCAATGACTCGGCCTTCCTGCATTAGAACACACCCCAAACCGGTACACATCAAAAGATTTCTTAATGTCAAGCTGTGCTAAAACAGGAGCAGTAGTTAGCAATGTTTGTAAAGTGTGAAAAGCTGCCTCACACTCCGGTGTCCATACAAATTTCTTATCCTTCTGAAGCAACCTAATCATGGGCTTGGCAATTTTGGAGAAATCCAGAAGAAACCAACGGTAATATCCTATGAAGCCAAGAAAACTCCAAACCTCATGAACGTAGGTTGGGGCTTTCCAATCAAGAACCTCCTACACCTTGGATGGGTCCACCGAGATTCCATCTTTAGATAAAACATGGCCTAGGAAAGGTACATTCCTCAACCAGAATTCGCATTTACTAAATTTAGCATATAACTTATGCTCTCTCAGCCTAGACAACACCACTCTCAAGTGCTCAGCGTGATCTTCTGCATTCTTGGAATAGATCAAGATATCATCGATAAACATGACCACAAACTTATCAAGAACAGGCATGAATAGCGAGTTCATTAAATACATGAAATAGGTAGGAGCATTGGTCAACCCAAAGGACATGACTAAATACTCATAAAGGCCAAACCTAGTGGAAAAAGCCATCTTAGGTTTGTCCTTAGGCCTGATCTTGATTTGGTGATAACCTGACCTCAAATCAATCTTAGAGAATACTTTTGCTTTTGCCAATTGATCAAATAAGATATCAATGTGAGGCAAAGGATATTTATTCTTGATAGTAACAGCATTGAGTGGTCGATAGTCCACACACATCCGCAAAGACTTGTCCTTCTTTTTTATAAATATGGCTGGATAACCCTATGGTGATGAACTAGGGCAAATGAGACCCTTTTCTAAGAGCTCTTGCAATTGGATCTTCAATTCTGCTAACTCATTTGGTGGCATTCTATAAAGGTCTTCAGAAGATGGGCGCTGTACCTGATATTAACTCAGTCTTGAACTCTATATCTCTGTCAGGTGGTAACCCGAGCAATTCATCTGGAAAGACATCCAGAAGCTCACATACTATAGGAATATCAGCAAGGGCCACAAGATGGATAGCATTGGCCACATTTTGGAGATCAAACTGCCTAGAAAGGGGTACTAGAAAAGCATTGTTATTCCTGGGGTCTCTCAACATAATGGTTCTAGTCGATGTATCGATAAGGACAACCTGGTTCTTCATCCAATTCATACCCAAGATCACATCTATACCAATCCCGGTAATATCACTAAATTTGCAGTATACTCTCATTCACTTATTTGGATAAGTACATCTTTAACTATCTGATTGGTAGAAATGTTATTCCCGGCTACACTTATACAATAACCACCTTTGTCTACTACAAATATTTTCTAATCATACTTGGATGCAAATGTTGGACTCATCAATGAATGTGAAGCCCCAGAATCAAATAGAACAACTGCAGGGTAATGGTTCACAAGAGACATACCAGCTGTGACAACCTCGCCAGAGGGAATCTCTTCCATGGTGGTGTAATGCACATACCCCAGGCATGCATTTGTAGCTGCTGGCTTCTGATTGTTCTTCTTGGGGTAAGGGCACTCCCTCGCCCAATGAACAATCTTGTTGCAATTGAAACATGGTTGATTGTTAGGCGGGGCCTTCGAGTTACCTTGTCCTGTACCACCCTTAGGCGGTAGAGCAATAGAGTATGACTGATGATACCCTTTAGTTGCTTGGCTTGGCTAGACCTTCTTCTGAGGTGGTCGGTATTTTGGAGCAGGTGGGCGATATTGGGTTCTTGTCACCACTGGAGCTCTTTGCTGAGATGTACCACCTTTAATGGCCCTCTTGCGGCTCTTGGATGCAGCATAAATATTATTATGATTCTCTTGTGTGAGCGCATCACTCACAAATTCATTGTAGGTCTCACTCTTGTTATTTGCTAGAGTCTTCATCAACTTTGGACCTAGTCCTCTCTTGAAGCTTGCAATCTTCTTAGCATCGATATTCACAAACTCAGGCACATACCTAGAGAGGTTATTGAAGGCATCCAAGTACTCAGTGAGACTTTTGGTGCCCTGAGTAAGCCTCATAAACTCTGTATGTTTCAAGCTCATAAGACCTGGGGGAATATGATGCCCCCTAAAAATAATCTTAAACTCATTCCATGTAACCTGAGCATTAGTAGGGAGGGTAGATAGGTAATGAGTCCCCTAAATGCCTCCTAGACCATGCAACTGATATGAGGCATATTCAGCCTTCATATGCTCTATAACTCTCAAGAGATGAAACTTCTGCTCAATGGTATTGAGCCATTCATTGGCTTGTAATGGCTCCTCTACCTCCTTAAAGATAGGAGGTTTAAAGTCCAAAAAGTCCTTGAATTCACTGTACTGATTTGATTTGGGTCCCTGGTGTTGGTCCCGTCCCCATCCACGACCGTGTTCTACGTAAGCCCACAAAGTAGTTCCCCCATAGACCGTTGGGTCTCTAGGAGCTGGGCCATCATTTCTGCTAGCATGGGGTATAGTGGTGGTGGGAGATCATCATCACCCTCATGACTGGTACTGGCCCCTCCGTGAGTGCGAGTTCACTACAAAATGGCAACAAGTGAGTATTGGATGATGTCAAGAGATTGCAGAAGAATTATATAATCATGCCATACTGTAATTACTAGAGAGAATCTCAAATTCATACAATAACACAGAGGCACGATAATTCATTTCCACAACATAACATCACCAATAGGACCACTTATCGTACTCGCAATGCATTCCATACATGCTAAAATTTTCTTGCCAGAAATAACTGGGAATTCACTAAAAAGTGCAATTACCACACGTGTTACATGCATGGTTCCAATAACATCAAAGGGGTACATCATGAAGTCGAAACCTACATTATGAGTTCATTACATAAGGATCAAAGATAGAGAACTATCACATCTTGCTAGATACTATAGCTAATCTACTCCTCGGGGTGGTCGATGTCGATGTCGGACACACCATCACCGTGGTCATACTCAAAAGGCTCAATCTCCTCCTCTTTAGGTTCATCCTCGGCATCCACCTCCATGCCATCATCCTCAGTAATCAACACATTGGGATCTTCTTCCCCTGCTGGAGCTGGAGGAAGAATTGGGTTCACCATGTTATTATGACGATGAACTTCTAGCTGAAGCTCCACAATCTGGCGTATGAGTTACTGCTCTCTACAATCAAACTCCATTACCTGCCTAGCAGCCTAGAACACAGTCCTGATCCTAGCTGCCTCCCAAGTCTCAGCAAGGAGAATAACCTCGTCCCTCCTAGCATGGATGTCCTGTAACTCAGCCCTAGCTGCATCTCTTTCGGCAATAGCATGGACAAACTGCCCCTGACGAGCTTTCAAAGCTGTCATATAATTGCCTATCACATTTTGAGCTTCTCTAACTACTCTTTGGTGCTTGCGCACACGTCCTCGCATCTTGCGCTATGCAGCCTATGCTCTTTGGAGCTCTTGCATACAACTGGTGTAACTATCCTAGCGAGAGTAAAACATCTTCATAACTGCATACATGGAACTCATGGTAGCATTACTACTTCTTGCTCTTTCATCCCTGTCTCTTACCAAAGCATTACCTCCTGGTTGGGTCCAAGCGTCTGTGATGCATCCAGTCGAGGGAAAGATCCAACGGGCCCATTGACAAGCCCATCACCGAATTCCTGATAGATTTCACTGAGAACTTTAGAAGCGGCCACTTAGGCACCCTCCCAAGGGGTCCATCCATCTGACTTGATACTCCATCCTTGCCACTAAGGGTTGTCCACACGGGCGGTGATAGTGACCCGCATGTCGCACCACCGTTGTCCCTTAGTTACCACTTTGCTCCAAAAATAGCGAGGCGGTTCAGCATACCCGACAGAGTGCAGTACCCACCACAGTAAAGTGGGAGTCCCAAACAGTGCCAAAAAGGTGTCGCTTGCAACAGAGGCTCCTGGGGCTGCCATCTGTAGCAAAATGTTACAATTTAGTGTGACAACACGATTATAGAAAAGTGTTACTTAACAATAAGGTCTTGCAAGGGGGGGGGAACAATGCAATGATATGAATAAATGATGTATCATGATGTATGCTTGTTCCATACATCCTCACAAACTTAGAGAAATAAATCCTAACGACATATGCAATGGCATACATACGTTCTCTCAATATAATCCTAACTAAACGAGCTACATGTTTCATTGTTAGTGTACCTGCAGAAGATTCATTTTAGCCCAACCCAACAGTTATATGTATAGAAAGGTAAATCTGGGCTCTAAGTTGAATATCAAGGATAGCAAGATATATAAGAAAGTAGTAAACTAAATACTTCCATATATATATCCCATATATATACTTCTATATCAAAGCTACCCGATGATCAATTACACTACCCATAATTAAATACACACCATACACACATGCAAGCATGCATATAGAACCGTATCACAGCTAGCTCTCCCCGATCGCACGCTCACTTCTTGCGGTCATGCCACTCATCAACTTACCTTCTTACCTAGCATAGAGGAATTTGATCCATACATTACCACTCAAGTGAGTGGTACCATACAATAGCACATTGTATGGACGACGAAAGTAAAACCCCCCATGTTAGTACTTAAATAGCCACCTAATAGTCCTTAACTGGGCATAAAGGAGATGACCATTGGCACACTATAGTTTTAAGTTCAGTCTTCAAAACTCTAAACTTATTACTACAATTGTAGAAATTAAGTTTATAAAACAAAAACCTTTGTTTTAAATACACATGTGACAAGTTTAGTGTTGAATCTTGCTTCAATGCCAGCTGTAACAGAACCATCCAATTTATAAGAGCACAAGTACAATAGCAACCACCAAGGCAGTCAAACCATCACTTTGGAGCCCATATAAATCTGGTAGTCCATCAAGTATCACGAAGGATCTCAAATCAACCAACATACAAGACAATATCGTACATGATTCAACATACAAGCCACATGTTACAACAAGTTCACAAATAGTTTGTCATACATCGGAGTTCCAACATAGTTATTACAACATCAGTTTAACAATAGCGGAAGCAACATAGTTCTGAACGACATCAATAGTAGTTTAGATACATAGCCAATTTTCACAGTCCTCTCCAACAAAAGCACAAGGGTGAGATGATATATAGAATGCCCATGCCCATGGTCCTATTCCTCATCCACTGCAGGAGCAAAGTAGTGCTTACAGTAGCCATGGTACATCACGTTATCTGCAACAATAGGGAAATAAACCCTGAGTATGAGAAGGTACTCAGCTAGACTTACCCATCATAAACCAAAAATAAGAGACACCAAGGATCATGCATGGCTTATAAGTGGAGCTGGTTGACATCCTTTGCCTACAAGCCAATATTCATCTAGTATCTTTTGACTTTTGAATAACAAGTTTATTATTCCTGTTCCATTCTAGATTAGCATCTATCCTATGCCAAACATGTGGTGTACCATTAAATCATCGCAATAGTAACCATATCAAATTGAGCATTTTCATAACCCACATAACCAATACTTTCATCAAGTACTACGATGAAGGGGGCTCATGTCATGTTCTCACTATCCGGGAGAGACGGTGATTCGAATCGATTCCTTCCCAGCTAGGGAATTATTCCTAACACACACCCATACTCCCCCTGTTAGGGTCGCATTGGGTCACCTTTGGAACAACTTAGGTCCAAATCACGGGTAAGACCAGCGTCGCACCCTCAAAGATACTACCAATCTGCTAGGAGGCTCGGGACTCGAACCCACCCTTGGACTCATGCCATTGGCTCTCTGCACATCCTTACTGCCTCCAGTGTGCGCACTTTAACTGCTCGTGTTCCCGGCCTAAGGTGAGCTACTTGGCTTCGTGGTTGGAACGACTTATCCGGCCAACTATGTGAGAGGCATGCGTTCAACATGACAAGAGGGCCTCCAACGGCCGGTCCTTAAACGACACAGACGAAATCACTATAAGTCACCACACCTAACATATAAGATTCCACCTGGTCTCCAATTGTTCAACATCACCAGGTTATGTTCCACGATAGCGCAATATAGCCAAGCGTGATCAAGTCACCACCTATAGCTTGCAGGTGACAGGAAATCACCCGACTTCTGCCGGTCTAAGCATGGCTAAGCATAAAGGTCAATCCTGGACCTACATAGGATTCAAGATAGATATTTCTAGACAAGGATAGTATATGCAGCAAGTGTTCCAATCAACTCTTATCACCAAATGCTTCAAACATAAAGGATTCAAATAATATTTTGTAAAATAGGGGAGACTTAGAATGCTCCAAGGCTTGCCTTTCACAAACGTGGCTGGCTAGTGGTCACGGCACTCTTGGAGATGATCAACTTTTGGCTCACCTTCGCCTGGAGCTTCTTGGTGCTGAGCTTCCTAGTTCTCCTCTTGTGGACTGGCTTTGAGTTCCACCAACGTGATTTCTTCCGCTGCACCTATTGCATGCATATGCATAAAGTAAGTATCATGGATGCATAAGAAGGATTGTGAATGATATGATATGAGAACATGAATGGTTCTATGCTGATGACTATATCAAGTTACTTAGATGATAACCAAGTTGAATTCCTATTTATTGAGCAGGTGCATATCTCTTCTTTCTAATTTTCAAGAATCCACACTAAGTCCATTTCTGGACCACAACATAGTAGCTACAAGTTTAGATCATAACTAGAGTTTTACTCAACCAATTGCTATGATCTAGGACTTTCTGGAAATCTCATAAAATTGTCTACAACTTTCATTTAGTCATCACAAGATGATTTAATAGCTATCTAGGTTAAATAATTCAATCATCCAGATCTATCCAGTAGACAAGCACATTCTGTCAACACAAGATCAGCATAATTGGAATCACAATTTTATCACTTCCCTAGCTCAAGTTATGTATTTTACAAGATTGCAAACAATTTAAAAGCACTTATTTAGCTCCATTTAATTCTCCTAGAAAAATACTAGAAATAGTGCGCTTAATAGTTTTATCAAATACTACACTTCATGACGAGTCCAACAAAATTTGGTTCACCTCATTTGGACACTCCTAGCTCTAGATATGAATTTTTGAAACATGCACACAAATCTGTGAAAACAAATTAGAAAATCAATTGATACACAGACTGATAGATGGGGCCCGCTAGTTAGTAGGACCCACACGTTAGGGACTCCAGAGCAGAGGAGGTGCTCCGGTTAGCCCTATCTCACCGGCGATGACAGTGACACCAACGTGTTCCCCTCATCAAGCCGCATCGGTTGGTGGTGAATACGCGACCTAGGGTTCACTGGAGATGGCTCGTCGGTAGAAGGCGGTACGGCGGAGCTGTGTAGTCGTGTGCCAGCCATCTCCAACCATGGCATGTGCCGGTGAGGATGGCTACTCCATCCTAGTGACCTAGTGCAGAACTATGATGAGGATTAGGCCATGGTGGTGTAGTGGAAAAGTTTGGCCGCGTGCATGGCCATGCGGCGGCGCACGGTGCGCTATGGCGGGGCTCTCCATTCCAGCTAACCGGCGTTGATAGGGAAGTCCTTGTCTAGCCTATTGGATCTAGGTCACAAGGCATGCAGAGACGACTAAGAGTGGTAACTGGAGTGACCCCGAGACGGCTGGCCACGGTGAGCTCAAGCACGGCCATGGCGGCCACGGCGGGAGCGGCGGTGTGTTTCCGCTTGACAGCGCAGTAGCATCTAACCTAATTCCTGCCTAAGCATATGGACTGCAAAGCGGCTATAGACCGAAGAACAGGAGGACAGGAGGTGTAGTGGAATGGTGTGGCCACGGTGACCCGAGCGCGTGGTGGTGCTTAGACGAAATCATGGCAACGGTGATGCGAAATGCGCCCGTACCCTAGCTTGGCAAGAGGGGCTACCGGGTCAGGGTGGAAGAGGTGATGATGGTGGAGCTGCTGGCGAGCTAGATTGGGTGGTGGTGCAATGATGGCGGCGAGTAGGCATGGCAGAGTGACGGCGATGGTGCGGTGGCACAGTGCTCCGCTTTGCTCAGGCGTGAGAGAGAGACAGTGGGGTGCGAGGGTGAAATGGAGCTAGCAGCAGAGGCGCGCTCCTTATCCCTCCACACTGGCCTGACCGAGCAGGCTGGTGCCAACGTACAGCCTCCATGCGGTGCGCCTAGCCTGCCCCCGATTAGCCACTGACACCGGCGTTGAAACGGCATCAAGCCCTGATGAACACGACTAACAAAGCTATTTCACGTGATTGTTACTCCTAAATCGTTCATCCTTTGCAAAAACTTCTTTAACAAGAATTGTAAAGCTACATGAGATCTACATCTTTGATTAAATGAGTTCTGTCTAGATTGGCCTAGTTTACAAACTACAGTGCATCAAACATAGGTTCATTGAAATGGTAAACCAGCTGAAGACTTAGAAAATTTTCAAAGTAAAAAATTGTAATTCTGTTGCTACTTGTGGACTATTTTTGAGCATGCTATGCACCAAATTAGGTCTTGACCCAAAAATAAAAGTTGTTACTCAAGTCAAGTACTAGAACTGTGCTTAAGGGTGCACTGCCATGCAAACAATCTTTGATATAGTTCAACTTAGGTCAATCATACAACTTGAAAACGAAAGCCTACACTATAACCATGACTTAGAGGCCAAATGGGTCCAAGTCACGAATACCAAAGTTGTTACATGTGACATTCTAAACATGTTTAAGGTACTCCTAAGGTCCCACAAACATTTTATACATTGGTCACCTATAAATCCAAGCATATGTAAAGCATTTAGTAACAAACACATGTGATATGAGCAATCATAGAGATAAAATTTGAGATGCTCATGCTCATGAATGATCAATGATGCTTGTGCTCATGCAATGACAATGCTAAATACATGCTTAACACCTAGGGTGTTATAGTGTCCCCCGTACTGTTCCCTCCACACTCGATTGCGTGCACCACTGCCTCCACCTCATTCTCTTCTCTGACCGACGCTCCTCGGCCGATCGGGAGACTGCCGGAATAGCCCAGCCATCGGAGCCGCTACCGTTGCAGCCGCCAGTGCACATGCCCAGGCCTTTGGTAGCCACCTCTCGGCCATCCTCGGCCACCCGCGGGTGAGCGTGGGCCCCCTAGCACTCCAGCACACGTCGAGCCTTCCTCCGCCACCAGGTAGCCATGCCGCTGGAGGCGGCAGCCACTGCTGCTGCCTGCTTCCGTGGCCAACAGACCATGGGCCACCTTGGACCACGCTGCAAGCACGTCCGAGCACCCCTCGTAGCCGTGCAGCCAGCCGACCCTTCGTCGCAGCCGCTGCCGGCCCTCCTTCGGCCTTCCCTAAGCCGCCCGTGTCGTGCTCTGCTCTATACGATGAGGAAGAGAAGAAGAGGGACCGCGTGTAGAAATTTGAGAAAAGGGAAGAGCCTAACAACAAAGCTATAGACTCATATGAATAGTGCCTATAGGGACCTGTTCGCTGGAATCGGTATTTGAGGAAAGTTCAGGTTCTTCGTTGCAAATGTGTTTCTCCTTTATTTCTTTTAATTTAGCTGAAACTTTGGAAAATCATAATAAATTGTAGAAACATCATAAAATAGTAAATGAAGACTTTTTAGAATCCTTGAGAGTAGATCTATGCAGTAGAGTCATCTTATGACATGTGTTAGTAGAAGGTTTTTGCTGTTTTTATTTATCTATGTTAATTAGGGTTTTCTAGAAATAAATTCATATCTAAGGTTGTGGTGCTCCAATTGCTATAAAATTTTAATGGTAGGCTACTGAAGCTATATGTGTGCTGTGGTAACAATTTAACCCTCATTGGATGCAATATGGTTGAGTTATTGATTTAACTTGTTTAGTGCTTCATAAATAATTTTAAATGAGTTATAATTTTTAATGAAGGTGTAAAAATGGAAAATGTTGTTCCATTACCTTGGTAGGAGATTGTTGTGTCATGTTGATACATAATATGGCTATGTGTTTGCAGAAAATAATGTGTTTTAGATTTATCTTGCTCACACATGTTTTCTTGCAATAGCAATTTGTCTTTTTTGTAATAATTAATCTATAAAACCTGAGTATGTGAATTTTGGGAAATAACCATGTTTTGATAGCACCTACCACTCATAAAAATCTCAGGTCCAAACTAGATGTTTGCCACATCACCTAAAAATCAATATATAGCTTTGTATATATAAATAGGAGAGTAAAAGTTTCTAGTAGATGCATGTAGTTAAGTCATATGATGCTCCCTTGCTTACCTTAAGTTTAATGTTGCTGTGCTAGGAGCAATAATGGTTTAATGCTAGTTCAATGTCTTATGTGCTTGCTCTCTTGTTAATATAATAACTAGCGAGTACGTTGCCTATGCATATTTCTAGTCCTTGCTTTAGCTCTTCCTCCAATGTGTGCTATGTGTATGTTAGTGTGTGTTTGTGTGTTGTTAAGGCCAGCCCCTGAATCACCTTGGGGCAGGTTGCTTTCTTTTATAGGTTTGTCTATGTTTGCTAATTAGTAAACAAGTGCCCATAGAATAAAAATGAGAAAGGAACATCAATGTGTAACCTCTATGTTTTCGAGATGTGTTAAGATGTTTTTATGCTAACCATAACTAATGTTGAGTGACCATGTTAATAGTAGTTTGTGATCCATGTGATTAGTGGTACATGTATGACCTTGTTAAAGAATGAGGTGAAGCACCACTTTGCTTATGTGCTGAAAATGGCTGCATGTATAGTTCCTGTGGTGGTGATATTTTCATGATGCAAATGATGTTTTCTATAGATATATTGAATACAAAAGTTATAGATAATTTCCTTATCTTACTTGTCCTACAATTTACTGATTTTAGGCCTGCTAGTTTAGGAGTTATAGATTTTACAAGTTTGCTGTCAGCTTTTTCATGTGCTCTGAACAGATCTGAATGATTGTATTGTTTGGATTATTTAAACATGGAATCATGTATTAGTGATAATAGTAGAGTTTTAGTGCTTTTCCTAAGACTTCTAAAATGTCTAAGATCACTGCTTTTGGTGGTCTAGAACTCTAGTAATTGCTGTTCAAAGTGGAATGGCTGGTTCTGTTCAAATCTGGATAGAGATGTCTTCATTGGGTTGTTTAACCTTGTTAGCTGTAGAATCATCTTTAGATGATAATAAGAAAGTTATAAGTAACTTAATAATATTTCCATAAAGTTAAGGATCATGTTTTTTGGATGATTAAAACTCCAGTTATGCATTTCTGAAGTTCATGTCAGTTTTCTGTCCTAGTTTGAGCAGATCGGCTTGTTAGTGTTTTTCACCCTTGTTAACCTTTGAATCAGCTCTAGGTGTAGATAACAAAGTTGTAGAAAATTTCCTAATCTTTCTAGAAAGTCTAGGATCACCTTTGTTTTATGCCCATAGCTCCAGTTATGGTTGAAACAAGTAACTGCTGTGCTGCTGCCCAGAATCTGAGCATGTTCCTAAAGTTGTTTGATTCACGTTGCATTGCTTTGTATGCTTGTTAGTGTTAGCTCATGACACTACTAGAGTTAAATTGATCTACCTGAGGTATCTTATAAATGTGTTATATAATGTTGGTCAAACACGTAACTAATAAATGGTCATGTATGCATGTTGCCACAAAATGATCTTGATGCATGTTTTGCTAGAGCTTTAATTATGTTGGTGTCGTTCACCGCAGCCCTAGTTCTTATGTGATGCTAGGCTTAATTAGTTCTTGATTGTGAAATTCTTGTAATAGTTTGACTTGAGTTAACTGGTGTGCCATGCTTGTTATGCTTGCTACCCCTATGCTAGACTTGAGTGATAGTTAGTTAAATGACTTGCTCTCTAAGTGCATATGTCTTGAGGTGTAACCTTATACTTGTCTTGAATGCTTTTATATGATGCATCTCATGTTACCATTCTTTGCATTCATGCACTTGCATTGTTGCATCTCATCCAGGTACGCTAGATGCACAATGCGTGGACATGAAGCACGTGATAATGGAGTCGAACCTGAAGACGATGTTGGTGGACCTATCCCAAAGATGGAAGGACCCCTGGAGTGCATGCCTAGGGTGGAAGATGTTCCCCATGATGGTGCAAGCTAACTAAACTGACTTTCTATTGGATCCCAGGCAAGCCCCAGAGTATTCTAAGCCTCCTATGTTTTTACAAATATCACTTGTGTCCTTTATGTTTGATGCATTAGGTTATAAGAGTTGGATGGAAACACTTGATGCATAGAACTACCATGTCCAGAAATATTCCTTGAACCCTATGTAGGTCCAGGATCGAATAACTGCTTAGCAATGCTTAGCTCGGTAGAAGTTGGATGATTCCCTATCACCTATGAGATATAGGTGGACACTGAACCACGGTTGGCTATATTTGCTATCGTGTAAAAGAACCATGGGATGTTGTAAATAGAGGCCGAACGGAGTCTATGTTGTAGGTTGACTCATGTGATTTCGTCTGCGCTGATTAAGGACCACATCGTTGTTGGCCTCGATCATTTTGAACGCATGCCTCTCACTTAGCTAGCCGGATAACTCATTCCGGCCGTGAAGCCGAGTAGCTCAACTTAGGTTGGGCTTTGTTCTATTAGAGTGCGCATAGTGGAGGTAGTAAGGATGTGCGGGGAGCTAGTGTGAGGCCAAGGGCAGGTTAGAGTCCTGATCGACCTAGCATCCGGTAGTGTCCCCGATTGTGCGGTGCTGATTGAACCCGCGAATTGGACCTGAGTTGTACCAAAGGTGACCGTTGATCTGGTCTACCTGAGTTTGTGGTAGGAATAAATTCCTAGCTGGTTGAAATCGATTTGAATCACCGTCTGTCCCGGATAGTAAGAAACTTGACTCAGCTTCCTTCTATCATAGTGTTAATGCCAAGAGGAATGGTTCTAAGAATGAGATAATAAATGGCTATGGTTATTATTGTGCTGTCACTAATGATATACCACATGTTTGCCATAGGTTAGCTGCTAATCTAGAGATGAATAGCTATAATTAACTTGGTGGACGAATTATAAAATGTATAGTTGAATTAGTGGCTTTTTATGTAAAATGTTCTCAAGCTAGCTCAACTTATAAAGCCTTGCATGATCGTTGGTATCACTTTATTTTTGGTTTATGATGGGTAAGTCTAGCTGAGTATATTCGAGTACTCAGGGTTTATCCCACCATGTTGCAGGTGAAGTTCTCGGCCTGCTGAAGATGGTTGCTAACCGCCGGTGGGCTCGGCGACTCTATATAGTGTTCTTATCTATATGCTTTTGTCAGAGGATGTCACATATGCTAGCAATGTATTTGGAACTTATATTATTGTAATCATTTGAAAGCTATGTCGTTTCCATTAATCGGTTTTGAAACCCAAACTTGTATTATTATTTGTGAACTCATTGTAAACATTCTTTCCACTACAACTCCATGTATATGATGTATATTTGATTAATCATGCGATCTTGGTTGTGATGCTCATTTACCGAGGTCCTTCGTGACACTCGATGGACTACCGGGTTTATATAAGTGAAAGTATGTGCGCGTCAACGTGTTAAACGGGGGCAGCCATACTTGCGCTAGTATGAATTGGGCAGTTCTGTCATAGTAAGCAATTAGGATCATTGAAAGATGCCACTCATCACCATTTGGAGGACATTATGGGGCATTCCGCACTAATGCTAACATCTAGTAAAATGGATTCTTCTAGCCAACCATGTACGATGACACCAAAGACTTCATACGGAGGTGCATCCCATGTCAAAAACATGGGAGTATCAATGCAAGAGATGCTATGCCACTCACCACCAACCTCCAGTTTGAACTCTTTGATGCCTGGGGAATCAACTACATTGGACCATTTCCAAAATCCCAGCAATGTGAATACATTCTGGTGGCAGTTGACAATGTCTCAATGTGGGTTGAAGCTTTAACATGTCGAGCTATATATTCCAATAACGCCATGAGGATGTTTTCTGAGACTATCTTTCCACACTTTGGAGTTCTACGCATGGTAATTAGTGATGGAGGTCCTCACTTCATTGATAGGAAGTTCAGACGCTTCTTGTCCGATCATGGGGTCTATCATAACATCGTGACACCATATCATCCTCAAACTAGCGGATAGGCAGAAACATTAAACAAGCAAATCAAGAACATTCTACAAAAGATCGTTGTTGGTGTATTTTAACACACACAGATAAATCCACAAGCACATGGATGCCACTGTAGCTTTCACCCGGAAGTATTCCAAGTATCGTATCCATAGGAAAACATGTGAGACTAACTATGGTCTAACTTAACTAAGGGTAGCAACAAGGTTAGGATAAATAGGAGAGTAGAGAGGAAAACTAAGGTTCTCTAATTCTGACTTGGGTAAGCTATGTCTTTTACTATTCAACTAGGGACATTACTAGGGAAAGACACCAGCAGAGGATGCTTTCCTTCACAATCGCGTGCCCTTACAAATGGGAGGTGGACTATAGAGGATTAAACGAGGCTATAAGAGTCACCGATACAGAATGCTGGATACATCCACAAGTAACTAGAGTCTAAGCACCACGCTTAGACTACAATTACTATGTTACTCTTCCCAGATAAAGAATAAAGCACCCAAATGAGTTGTGAACCTGATGAATAATATAAATAAGAAGCTTACTTGAATTAGAAGTTGATTACTAGAGAAACCTCATATATATACGGAAGTTTTGATACTAAACTATATATATCTCATAGATATACGGAAGTATTTAATTGTGGGTTAGCTTTGGTATGGCTATATATTCATATTCTGTATGTATGTATAGACGTATTTACATATGGGTAGCTTTGATACAGAAGTATATACATATTCTATATATATATGGGTAGCTTTGACACAGAAGTATATTTTCATTTCTATATATATATAATTGTGGGGTTGGGCTGAAATGAAATTCTTCTGTAGGTACACGAACCACAAATGCAGACATTGAATGTAGCTGACGACTAGCTATATGTCAAGAGAGTAAGTGTTATGCCACCGAAATAGAACGTGATTGCCACCTTAGGCTGGCAATTTTGTGAGGACGAATAGGGCGGTCATGCATCATAATTGTGATTGTGCATAAATATGCTTCCCT
The DNA here is from genome assembly GCA_904845875.1 of Miscanthus lutarioriparius. Lineage (NCBI taxonomy): Eukaryota > Viridiplantae > Streptophyta > Magnoliopsida > Poales > Poaceae > Miscanthus > Miscanthus lutarioriparius. Next base: position 73,116,640 of record CAJGYO010000005.1, on the reverse strand, counting down.
CACTTTTGTTGTAATAATAAGTAACTTGTGATCAATGTGATGTTACTATCTTCCCTGTGTGAAGCTAGGCAAAATGCCTTGTTCCATGCCGCTTGAATAGCTATGCTTGAAGATAGTGTGTGATTAGCTTTGCCTTGTAAAATATAATGTCAGGTTCTTCCTTTCAAGTTATCTACACATTAGTTCTTTAGACATGTGGTTCCTTGCTTTCTAGGTATTACCATGATGTATGTGTGAATTTGTTGTGATCTAGGTGGTACCATAGTTGTCACCCTTTTTGTCCTCGGTAAGCATGTGAGTGTGAACAGCCTTATCCTAGAATAACACTCAAGTTATGTTAATCTCATGGTTGTCTCCAAGTAGATTCCCTTGCTTAGGAGCTTGAGCCTATGTGTGTGATTGTTAGCCCTTGAATGTTTGTGTATCCATGCTTTTGCTCAACTCATGAGTCGAAGCTTGGTTCCCTTAAACGCTTGCATATGTCGTGGATGTCTTGCTCCTATGTGTGAAGATCCTGCCCAAAAATCCTTGTCGAACATCTCTGCCCTTATCCTAAAGGTGATCTGGTGCAACGCTAACCTCTCGCTGCCTGAACCTCAGAGTCTTTTCCTTGCAAATCATTTTGTTGCATTATCAATTGAATCTCTAGGTAATGTATTCGCTTTGTCCCTCGAATCTCGCTTGTTTAATCTCTAACTCTCTCAAGTCTCAGAATGTTTATCGGTCTTGATCTCATGTTGCTGCCCAACAAGACCAAATCTCATGTAATCTTTTACCTGGTAATCTCCTTGGTAAACGCAAGGCGTGCGTGAAATTAAAGAAAAAGTCTCATGCTCAGTTGTCTTTGTTAGTTAATTTATGTTTCTCTTGTGCCATGTCTTTACCTTGGACCACCCTTCTTGACTCCTAACCTTGTGACTACCTTTGCCTGCTATCCCTCCTTCGCATGGTGCATGCTCCTTTGCGTTCTTCGCATGGTGCATGCTCCTATGCAACGCAATTTGTGCCACGTGAGAACTCTTGTGGGTTGTAGGTTCAGTAATGGTGCCACGATTAGCGATCTATGGTGCCACGACAAAACCGAGATCCTCCTGTGGCAGCCGACACAAGGTTGTGTTCTTCGGCATGTGCTGGTATTGAGGTTTCTAGTCATGACCCATTATGGAACTACACTGATGAGTTGTCTCCTTGTGAGCTTTTCCTTGGTAATCTCTCCATATCCTATCAGAAGATCCATATATCAGACCAAACGTAGTAGAGTTTCCCTCTGAAGTTGCAAAAAGGATAACCTAGAAGAACAAATCACTGACATAAACAATAGCAGACTATAAGAGGTGGTAGACAAGTGACTCTACTGGACTGTCCCTATAATGACATCGATCATCTAGTGAGCAACTTGTGTCATCCCCGTTGGATCAGAAAGTTACACAACACTTAACGTTGGACAAGTTATCAGTCGAATGATAATGGGTGGAGATATTATGTGCTGTAATAGGTCACCTGATACTCATGAGCTTCCTATGCAAGTTCTCAATCTTTAGGTGCATAAGGATGATGCAGGCAAAAACCGACCTTCTTCGGTGTGGCCCCTTCTCGGCTGACTTTCATGGCGACTGTTTGTTTGTGCATCCACTACAATTGTTGCCATCAAAAAGGAAATTTTGGAGCTTTTTAAGTGTTGAGAGACAACTAATTAGTTGCCAGTAGGAAGGTTAATCTCTACCTAGGTAACGACTCTTTGGTAGCCCTGAAGGCTATGTCTCACAGAACAATGTTAAGCAAAGAAACAGCAAAGCCGTTCAACAATGCAAGTACTGCTTTCTTCTCCAAACCCTGTGTCATCAAGTCAATTCCATCTTGGACAATCACACGGGTAGTGCAAGATGTTGTATCAGCTAAGTAAAGAGCTAGAGAAAGCACATCACTAGTTTCGGTCAACATCGTCATGTTATGGTGCTATCAAAGGATTTTTTCAGGACTCTATTGGATGAAGCATAGAAGGGTAGTTGGAAACGGTCCCTTATCTTTGCCGGACTTCCCCTCTACATGTAGTATGCATTGTACCCTACAAAAATATCCCACAAGTCTAGTGTTTGTGTATCATTGAGTTGGTGTCTAAATCAATGGTTGAAGTTGTTTTCTAAGAGGCATGTAAGGAAAAACCCTAGCCTCCATCCTTAGTGAGAAAGCTACTGCTGCTTCTGTATTAAGAGCTAGTGAGTATGGAACACACTCCACAATGTGTGATGCAAAGAAATAGAAGAACAGGAAATCTATCTAGATTTCATGGCACCAAACCAGTTATCTTTAAGCTAGTGATTAGAAGCTCAAACATGGTTTGATTGTCACAAAACATGGTGAGCTCATTCTTCGCTTGGGGTACTTCGATGTATGAAGTTGGCTTAAGCATTGGTTGAGTAAAGCATCGAAGTTGAGAGATGTTTTGTCAGTTTGGGGACTCTAAAAAATTAAGAACAGAGCAGTTTTGGTAGATGATTTGTTTGGATAGTCAAACAGTTTCCGTTTGAGCTGAATTTTGGTCAGTTGTTAGAGGACTCGTGGGTATACATGCCTACCAAAATTCATGTGGAATGGACTAGTAGTTTATGAGATATGAACTAAAAACCAAGGTGTACAGAATCTGTGATTTCTCTGTTGACTGCTATCATCCCTTATGCCTCTAAGTCATGATTATAGTGTAAGCTACCATTTTCAAGTTGCATGTTTGACCTAAGTTGAACTATACCCTAGATACTTTGCATGTCTATGCACCCTAAAGCAAAGTTGTAGTACTTGACTAGGGTAACAACTTATATTTTTGTGTCATGGTCTAATTCAGCTCCTAACTTGCTCTAAAACAGTGCATAAGTAGTAAGAAAATACTGTTCTAGCGCTTTGAAAATTTATGTCTCGGAGTGATTTACAGTTTCAATGTACCTGTGTTTGATGTGCTGTAGTTTGTAAACTAGATCGATCCAGACCAAACTCATTTAAGCAAAGTTGGAGTACTAATGAAGCTCTACAACTTTGATTATTACGGTTTTCACTGAATAACGCTGGTTTGAGAGATAGAGAGTGAGGAAGGGGGCGGTTTCAGTTGAACTAAAATGGCATTAGCTGATTCAGATCGGGCTGATGGTCGCCGACCGTCATCAGGCCGCGCTTGCCATCTGGTGGTCATACGCCAGTGCGTGCCCCACCAATCTTGCCAGGGAGGGCTTCAACACCGCCACGACAAGCCCGTCTGCTCTCTCTCGCTCATTTCCACTCCCTCGCTTGCTCTTGCATCCGCAAAGGCAACGCCGAGCTCGCCATTGCTGCCACAAGCTTTGCCACAACGTAGTGCCACCATTGCCACACCATTTCCGAATCGAGCATGCCAACAGCTTCACCTTGCTACGTGCTTTAATTTCCACCCCTTTGCCAAGCCATTCAAGTCTAGGTATGGGCGTATTACCATTTCCGCCACCGGTGGTCTCGCCGGAGCACCACCGAGCTCCATGCTCGTCATGGCCAACGCAAGATCAAGCCTTTTCATTCTTTCTCTCTCTCATCTTGTCACCTTTGAAGGTCATAGGAACTCATGCTGGTGACCATTTAGACGCTACTGCCCTAACGGCACCGGAACATGGCCACGCATCACCGTGCCATCACCGCCGCCGCGGCAAGCATGCGGTCGGAGCTCACCGTCGCCTCACCAGAACCCTAACCCACCCTAGATAGCTTCATTAGGATTCCGTGAAGCCATAGCGCACCTCCCCGGAGCACTGATGGCTGGAGAATGCTAGCGTACCGCTGCGCTACCTTTGCCATCCGCCATTGTTGTCGGCAAGCCATCTCCGATGAACCTTAGGTCGCGTCTTCACCACCCACCAATGGGGCTTGATGAGGGGAACATGTTGGTGTCACCATCGTCACTGGTGATCTCCCCTGTCTCTGTATCACTGACTAGTGGGTCCTACTGACCAGCGGGCCCCATCTGTCAGTCTCTATGTGTTCTTTGATTTCTTATTGTTTTCACAGATTTGAATGCATGTTTCAAAAATTCATGAGTTGTAGACGTCCATTTTGGGTGAACTAAATTTTGTTGGATTCAGCATGAAGTGTACTATTTGGTAAAAATATGAAACCTATTTTTTGGGATGTTTTTCTAGGAGAATTAAATGGAGCTAGATAAGTGCTTTTAAATTGTTTTCAATCTTAGAAAATGCATAACTAGAGTTATGAGTATGAGAAAAATGTAATTCTAATTTTCCTGATCTTGTGTTGACTTGATCTAGTTAGGAAAAATGTTGAACTTGCAGTAAACTTGATTGGAGTATGGTCTTTCTATTTATCTTTTAATCAATGGTGTTTTTTGAGGAAATTTCATAAGGATAAAAATAAGTAACATATTGCCATGCAAATTTTTGTACAGTGTTAATAGGTTTTAGGGAAGCTGAGAAAAATATGAAATCTATTGTTTGACACTTTTCACTAGGTTAAACTATTTTTGCTAAAATAAGCCTATACAACTTATCATTTTTGTAGAGATGGCTATACTTATCCAAATGGCATGAAATTTATACATTAGCCTAATGGGAGCACTTGGAAGGTACTGTAATTTTCTTAGAATTTACTGTACACTTCTGGTATATGTTTGTTATTTCACCTAATTATCTAATTAAAGTAATAAAGGCATTTAAATAATTAAATTGGGCATGACCATTATGTTTTCTAGACTGTTTTTGATGTCTATGAACTGTGGGTACCATTAGCGATGTCCAATTTTGAATGCTTATATGCAGTGAAAATATTATTGCTCTAAAATTCAATTATAGAATTTGTTTTGGACAGATTCTGTTGCTAGTTGTTTTGCATAGGCAAAATGGAGTTTGCTGTAAAAATCATTAGTAACAAAGTTGTAGATAACTTACTTATATTGCTTGTGTCAAATTTTCATGCCAATAGGCTAAATGGTTTGAGATTTATAGCTGTTAGAAGTTGGTCTCCCGAAATGCTTACTCTCTGGAATTTCTAGACAGACCTGGGAAGTTTACCTGTTTTGACTAGGATAGTGGTTGAATCACCTTTTGGTGATTAAATGAAAGTTGTAGGAAATTTTATAACCTTTCCAGAAAGTCTAGGTTCATAGCATTTGGTTGAGTAGAACTCCAGTTATCATCTAAACTTGTAGCTGCTGTGTTGTGGTCCAAAAATAGACTTAGTGTGGATTCTTGAAATTTCTAGAGAAGAGATATGCACCTACTCAGTAAATAAGAATTCAACTTTGTTATCATCCTAATGACCTAATATTATAGTCATAATTTAACCATGCATATTATCATGTCATATCATCCATGACCCTTCTTATGCATTCATGAATCTCACTTTTTGCATGTGCAAGCAATAGGTGCGACGAAAGAAATCACCGTGTTGGAGTACGAGGCCGATCCCTAGGAAGAGCATCAAGAAGTGCAGCAATAGGAGGCCCTAGGAGAAGATGAGCCTGATGGTGAACAGTTGCCCGAGTGTCCAGATCATCAGCCCTCAACCTTTGTGAAAGGCAAGCCCCAAAGCATTCTAAGCCTCCTATGTTTTCAAACTATCAACTTGAGTCCTTTTATGTTGATGCATTATGTACTAGGAGTTGATTGGAACAACTTGTTGCATATATCTTCCTTGTCCAGATATATATATCTTGAATCCTATGTAGGTCCAGGATCGAATATATGCTTAGCCATGCTTAGTCGGTAGAAGTCGGGTGATTACCTATCACCTGCATGATATATGCTGATAACTAATCACGGTTGGCTATATTTGCTAGCACATAAATAACCATGTGCCAATGAATAAAGGAGACTGGGATGGATTGTGATAGAGAAGTAACAAGGCATGGAGGTCTTGGGTGCCTATTTATCTCCGTCTGTGTCGATTAAGGACCGATTCGATGTACGTCCTCATGTCATGTTGAACACATGCCTAGCACTTAGCTGGCCGGATCCGATGATATGACCACAAAGCCGAGTAGCTCAATTTAGGCTAGGCCCCGATAAGTGGAAGTGCGCACACTAGAGGCAATAAGGATGTGCGGAGAGCCAATGGCATGAGTCCAAGGGTGGGTTCGAGTCCTGATCTTCCTGGAAGATTGGTAGAATCTCTAAGGGTGCGGTGCTTATCGGACCCATGATTTAGTCCTGAATTGTACCAAAGGTGACTTGAGGCTACCTTCACAGGGTGTGCCTCGGTTTGTGTTAGGAATAAATTCCCCAGTTGGGTAGGAATTGATTCGAATCGCCGTCTCTCCCAGATAGTGAGAACTTGACTGAGCAACGGCAATGTAGAAGCACTAATTGAAACTTGATGGTTATGATGATACTCAAATTATTATACCGGATATGGTTACTAATGCTTGTTAGCTTAATCTAGAGATGCTTAATTGAACAGGTCTTCAAATTGATGCTAGAGGTACTAAATCTCCAAGTTATGTTACTTAAGCTTTTATACAAATTGTTGTCAAGCTAACTCTACCTTTAAAGCCTTGCATACTCCTTGGTGTCTTATTATTTTAGTTTATGATGGGTAAGTCTAGCTGAGTACATTCTCGTACTCAGGGTTTGTTCCCATTTGTTGCGGATGATGTGATGTACCATGGTTACTGCAAGCATTGCATAACTCCTGCAGTTGATGGAGAGTAAGACCAAGGGCATGGTCACTCTATATCATCTCATTTATGTGCTTTTGTTGGAGATGATCCTAAACTGGCTATGTATTTGAACTATCTTTATGTTGTTTCAAAACTATGTTGCTTCCGCTACTTCTAAATTTGGGTTATAATAACTCTGTTGAAACTCCGATGTACAAGAACTATTTGTGAACCTGTTGTAACATGTGACTGGTTGTGTTGAATCATGTGCAATCTTGGTTTTTACATTGGTTTGTTTGAGATCCTTCATGATTTCATCAGACTACCAGGTTTATATGGGCTCAAGTATGACGGTTTGATCGCTTCGGTTATTGCTATTGTACTTGTGCTCTTATAAATTGGATGGTTCTGTTACAGGTACAAGCCATAGAGAGAACATCGATAGGCCGGCATCTCCTCCAAACTCTTCCCTCACACTCCATCTCACTATTATTTATAAGACTAGATCCTATGGAGGACTAATCTTTTCTTGATAGCAGGCTCTGATCTTGACGAGGAGAATATGAATTAGGGTTTCAGGATTGCCTCTAGGGAGGGGTGGTGGGACTGGTATATATAGGGCGCAGCATTAATTCTAGACCCTTAGATCAAACCGACTTGAAAGAACGACGTAGATGCAATCTAGGAGGCGCTGGAGAACCGACATTCAAAGGAGCGGCTGACAGGTGGGCCCAGGGGGGCGGGTGACCTGTAGGTGGGGCCGGCCGGCCCCCACATTGCAGCAACCTGCCCCCCGCTTCGGTTGTTTGCCTTTTGGAGACTTCTAGAGTCTTCCAACGCCGGTTTCGCTGTGGACAAATGTGAGTTGCTTTGACGGATAGGTTCTCCTTGCCAGTTTTCTGAATAAACCGTGCTAAAAACACAAATTCACCAAAACTCGTGGAATTTATCAGTTTAAACCCCTAAACCTATGTTGGTGATGATTTGCATGCATTGATATAAGTTACGTTGATGGTTTATAATTGATTTTATCGACCATCAACAACCGTTAATGAGATGGGGACAGCATGGAAAGATAAGTTATCCGAAGCAATATGGGCCTACAGAACAGCTTACAAAACACCTCTTAGAATGTCACCATACCAACTTGTCTACGGGAAGACATGTCACTTGCCTATCAAGTTAGAATTCAAAGCTCATTGGGCCATAAAAAGGTGGAACATAGATGATGAGGACATCACCTGCTCGGATACAACCACATTAGCAACTTTTGATTCACAGGTGAAATAATTCTTTATCATGATTGTATTTGATACATTTGATGAATTGATGCTACACCATGATGTGTGTTCATTCTCATTTTCAGAATTACTTACATGGATCAAGGGAAGGTTTGATTGCATATGGAAAGCATGGAAGGTTAATGAAGTTGATTGGGGACCAAATCCAAGTATTCCTAATGTCCTCCACAAGACCACCATGTCACTTTGGTCCCAAGGAAAGAAAGAGTCCAAGTCCAACACGTTTTGGAAGTTGAATTCGGACTTCAAAATAGTCCCAAATTGCGATAGTCGCCACGACTTCATACGGACTCTGATTGGGACGTTCTAGCACTTTTTGGAAAGCTAATCAAGTCTATTTTCCAACGGATCTGGACTCATGGCTATATCTTATCCGACGCATCAGCAGTTGTCATTTCAATGCTGGGACCTTTTCCGCCTTTGGTGCTGCGTCACCCTATTTTGGGCCGATGGCCCATGTATCAAGTTGGGTTCATTAGGGACATGTCCTAGGGTTGGAGAACGACCCCAACACTCCCCTGGTTGTTCCCCTAGGTATTAATAAGGATTAGAGCCGCCACAAATAGATGGGGTTTTGTTTTGTTGAAAGTTTAGCCATTGCTACTTCCTTGTAGACGCGTGTGTTGACTAGACCATCTGTTCTACTTGATTCAGAACCCCAACTTTGTGAGTTCAGATTGGTTTTGCATATTCATATTTGCAATTGAGTTGCTTGTTCTACTTGTTCTTGCTTGTTCCTCGATTGCTTGCAGGAATTACCCTAGTGGTTTGGTTGATCGTGCTCCACAAGATCGTGATGGCCATTGGAGGTGGTGTATCGGTTGCTAAGGCGCAGCATCCTTGGATGGTTGTAGTCAGGCCGTGAATGTCATCTCCATCCCCAAATCGAGTTATCCACCTTCTCTCATTGAAAGATCGGGATTCACCCTAGCGGGTTCATACCAATAATGATGAGGACATCTCCTGCCTGGATACAACCACATTAGCAACTTTTGATTCATAGGTGAAACAATCCTTTACCATAATTGTATTTGATACATTTGATGAATTGATGCTGCACCATGATGTGTGTTCATTATCATTTTCAGAAATACATACATGGATCAAAAAGAGTGTTAAAGACACATGGAAGGCATGGAGGACCACCAGAAGTTGATTGGGGGCATGCTCCAAGTATTAGGACGTCCTCCCTAATAGACCACGTCACTTACATGGTCCAGGAAAGAAAGAGAAAAAAGGCCAACAAAGACTTTGGATTCGGACTCTAGGACAGTAATTTGATCATTGCAGCCGCCTCACACAAGATATAGCGTTCAAGTCTGAATCCATATGAAAGTAGACTTTCATATGGATTCCATGGAGTACTTGAATGCCCAAAACAGAGTCCCGATAATGATCAAATGAACATCACAAGTTGGAGTTGTCAAAGGAGTCCGAATCCAGCCCCAAAACGTGTTGGATTTGATCTCTTTGTTTCCTTGGACCAAAAGGGACATGGTGTCCTAGTGGAGGACATTGGGAATACACAGTTGTCGTCCTTCCCGCCAATCAACTTCTTTGGTCCTCCATGCCTTCCATGTGTCTTTAACACTCTTTTTGATCCATGTATGTATTTCTGAAAATGAGAATGAACACACATCATGGTGCAGCATCAATTCATCAAATGTATCAAATACAATCATGGTAAAGGATTGTTTCACCTGTGAATCAAAAGTTGCTAATGTGGTTGTATCCGGGCAGGAGATGTCCTCATCAGTCGGGATGACCAGAAGTGTCTGATCAGGACGACAGCAGCATCCAGTCAGTGGCAGAAAGCTGGGTTTCATCCCCAACGGCTACTTTCTCCATGGGGCTTATAAATAGACCCTCCAACTGGCCATTTGAGATGGGGAGAACTGAGGAAACATACCAAGGGTGTCGATACACCATTTTAGTGATCTCCACTTGCATAGTGCTTAGTGATTCATTATGTGATTAGTGTAGGTGCTTTGCGAAGTGCTTGGGTTGATTAGACCACCGCTTATGCGCTTGCTCTAGGTTTAGGCCTAGTGTTTAGTGAGGTTTGCACACCTCTTACCACTTGGTGCTTACGTGCACCATTGTTATACATCGGAGGAGCTTGTAGTCTTGCGAGATCTCACCAACCGCATTTGTGGTGTGGCCGCCACCATGTACCAAAGGGAACAAGGCCCGCGCCGGTTCGGCCAAAAGCTTGATAGTGAAGACGGCGGGGAGCATCCAGGTGAGGCTTGCCAGAAGGCACGTCGGAGACCCACTTGCACGTGGGGAAGGCCCGAGGCTATCCACGGATTTACCCGACCGAGAGCTTGGCCCTTGCATGGGATTCCTTATGAGGGGCTCCAACGAGGACTAGGGGGAAGCTTGCACACTTCTCGATACCTCGGTAAAAATACTGGAGTTGTCGATGGGAGTTTGCATATCTCTACCTTACTCTTTAGCTTTCACATTTATATTGCAATCTTGGTGTGTGCTTTACTTTCCTAGCTTAGTAATAGGCTAGTTGATAGGTTTGGAACCTAGGTTGCATAACTCCTTTTGCGGTAGAGATAGCAACACACCTAGCAAAACCATAGTTGCACATTTAGATAGTTTATCTTTTGCATAGGTTTTGACTAGGTGAAATTAGAGGCCTTAGTTAGAGTTAGATTTTTAAGTTGCCTAATTCACCCCCCGGCTCTTAGGCATCACGGTCCCTTACACACAGGTGACTCCCTATCGTTGTTTAGAAAAACGTATTTCAAACCTGAAGGAAGGGGTTTGAGCACAATGGGGAGTTTTGGTGTCTCTTGAGTTTCATCTAGAGGGAAAGGATCTCATGGTTCTTCTTTGTCTTTGATGAACTTCTGGGCGTCTTCTTTGAGATCTTTGTTGAAAGCTTATAGGAGAGAAGCGCCATAATCTCCTCCATTGGATCTTGCTCAGGACTCAGCTTTGTCTTAACATGTAATGAGCGAGTAATGGGAATAGATAGGTTTATGCTCTTTCCAAGACTTACATTTATACTCCCCTTTCTTCCATCATGTAGGAGTCTCTCTATTGGATGCCCTATCAAAAGATCGAACTCCCAAATATCAAAAACATAAAAAGTAAGATACACCTTGGTTTCATCTACTTCGATAGAGATGAGGTGAAAAATTCCTTTACTAGAAAGGATTTGCCCTGAGAGACTTTTTAAAAGTTTGGTTGTTGGAGTTAATTGAAAATTTTTAGGAAGGGTATGTGCAAAAGATTTAGACATAAGATTTACTCCTACAACCGGATTATAAAGAGCATCGAAGGAGGTTTTATGAATCTGATAACGAATGGAGGTAGAGGGAGAATCTAAACGAATAACTTTAGGAGAAAGCTTGAATTCTCCCAACCACTCATTGCTTACGATTGTTGTCAACTCCTTCACAATTTTTTAAGGAACTTCTCTTTGGTTGGGTTAGGAAGATGCTTGTTAGGTGCTGACGGTGCCGAAGATTTTCTTATTGCATAATAATTCAAGGTGTTTCCAAAATCAGAGAAGAGCTCATCCTCGAATTCAGACATATTTTCCAAAGGCGGAATTTCTTCCTGTTTTGGTGGTTCGGGAACTTGGAGGATAGTTTAGGCTTCAAGTGGTGGAGCTAAAGGTTCGGGATCAACTATCAAAGGTTCTTTCTCAGGAGTTTTCTCGACTACGTCTTTTGGGTTGTCATCATGAACACTGGTGTAGGGGTGTTTTCTAGGATTTTTCTAAGAATTTTTCTCCCTTCACTAGCAGAGCAATGTAAGAAGGCACCTCCAGAAGCTAAATCAAGAAATTGTGTGGTCTCCCCACTTAGACCTATATAAAAGTGTTGTAAAAGCATATGGTCTTGAATGGCAAGGTTGGGGACAGAATTTCCTAGGTCGTTAAAACATGCCCATGCCGCACCAAGAGATTATTTTTTCTGTTAAAAAGATAGAACCTCTATTCGAAGGCTAACCACTCCAGAGATGGGAAAGAAAGATAAGCAAAAGCTAGAGCATAAGGCTTCTCAATCTCCTTGTACACTCCCTACGGTTTGTGTATACCAGTGTTTAACTATACCCGTCAAAGAGAACGGAAATAGCTTCCACTTTAAGGTTTGATGTGACATGCCTGCTATTTGCAAGCATGCATAAGTTTGCTCAAACTCTCATAGGTGGGTATATGGGTTTTCATCACCTTCTCCTGAGAATGATTGTTCTTAGACCAAATTTATTAAAGACACACACAGCTCATAGCCAGATGTAAGGATATGTTTCAAAGATTCTGGTGGCTCTAGTTGTGCGCCCGTGGGAGCAGCGAATTGATTGATAGGCGTGATGTTATCCATGCTTAAAGATAAATAAAAGATACAAGGACATACTTGGTTCGACGAAATCATAACAACCATTTCCCCAGCAAGAACGCCTAAAAACTTGTTGACACCTATGGAGGTACAAAGAGAAAAAATCCACAAGCGCACGGGTATCGAAGAAGTGTTCACCCGGAGTATTATCGAGTATCGTATCCATGGGGAAACATGAGTGTGTTGTCTAACAAGTTTGTCCAGGGCTAGCAATCAAGGTTTAAGGTATGAGTAGAGAGGATTCCTATGGTTATGACCCTATGCAAAGCAAGGCTTATGATTCTAATGTTCGCTTTGGGACACCGCTTAAACGGTAAAGCACCGCTAATAGATAACTCTACTGACACGACTACGGTCCTACTAATTTAAGAACCTACTCAATTTGATGTGGACTACAAAGGATAGATGGAGATGTCACCTCCTACTGCTACCACACAACCAGAAAAGTAGGGAGCAAACACAGGTAGCCAATAGCCTAAGCACCACGCTTATGCTAACAATTACTACTCTAATCCAGCTAGCAAGAAATAGAGCACTCAAAAGAACTGTGAACCCATGAACAAAAGAGCAGAAAACTTACTTTAAATAGAAATCAATTACTAGAGGTATCTTAGATGTAGACTTGGAGAAGCCTAGATCCACCGAAGTATAAGCCGTAGAGGTAGCACCGATAGGCCAGTACTCCCTCCAAACTCTTCCCTCACAATCTAGCTCACTAATTCTGTTGCAAGACTAGATCCTATAGAAGCCTAATCTTCTCTTGAGAGCTAGCTCTAATCCTAATGAGGAGGATATGAATTAGGGTTTTAGGATGGCTCTAGGGAGGGGGCAGGGGCAGGTGTATATAGGCCGGAGCATCAATTCTGGACCCTCAGATCAAACCGACTTGAAAAACGGCGTAGATGTAATCTAGTAGGTGGTGGAGAACCAACATTCGAAGGAGGGGCTGACAGGTGGGCCTAGTGGGCCAAGCGGCCTGCAGGTGGGGCTGACCGGCCCCACATGGCATCCACCTGCCCTCCGCTTCAGTGGTTTGCCTTCTTGAGTCTTCTAGAGTCTTCCCACGTTGGTTTCGCTACGGATAAACGTGGTTTGCTTTGATGAATAGGTCCTTCTTGTCGATTTTCCGGATAAACCATGCTGAAAACACAAATTCACCAAAACTCATGGAATTTGTCAGTTTAAACCCCTAAACCTAAGTTAGTGATCTTTTTTATGCATTTATACAAGTTATGTTGATGGTTTATGATTGATGTTAATGACCATCAATAGTTAGCCTCATTGGTACTAAACTTTTCACCATATCTCATTAAAATGAACATGACCTTTATGGGCCAAATTATGTATTGGGCCCAATTAATCCCGTAGCTCATGATGTGGAGTTTTTATTTTATTTGCGAAATTTATATCTTTTCATTTTGAGCTCCAAATATAGCAAATAATATATCTGTTTCGATCAGCTCAACAAGCTCTTCGTAATGGTGTACTCTAATTCACCATTTGAGATAGTTTTGTCCTATGAAAAATTAAATATCCTGCAAGACAAGTGAGAGCACCAAAACTTGTGGAACTTGTTAGAATCAAACCCCATAACTATGTTTGGTGATGGAATTAAGTATATATGCAGGTTATGTTGACGGTTTACAATTGGTGTTAACGATCGTCAACAAGCTCCACCAAGCTTAAACGTTGCCAGTCCCTGAGCAAAGCTAAACTCAGCAATGGATCAGGAGTTGCTACTATGTTTTCATGCCTCAAAAGTACACATGTGTTCAATCAAAAATTCTCCTCTGGATCAGAATAAACCGATCTGACTTTCAAACTTACCCATATTACCATCAACCATGGGGTTCTTAGCCTTCACTTGGGTCTTGAGCAATTGAAAGAATGAATGATCAAGTCAAACTCTATGTCTCAAGTTCTTTGTTCCACCATTGTTCTAGAGTTTTTATAAATTTTCAAAATGAAACTCAGAGATCCCATTATATGACACTCTCAAGTCTCTCAATATATGTGGTATTTGTGGATCCTCACCAAGGCAATAAAGATGTTATGCCTTTTTCTCTTGCTACCACTAAGGCTTATGTGGAGTTCATAGGTAGGGAGAAAGCTAGGGCATACTTGTAATGCATATATTGTAAAGTCAAACCTCGGATCCAAAGAGAGTTGAGTCATTCAATAAAATCAAGATGTGCATGTGTGTGGAATATATGGTGGCTAATCCTAATTCTACTTTGCTCCTTAAAAGCTTATCTCTCTTTTGAACTTGGAAACAATTGCTAGAGAGCAGGGGATATCTTATTCATCTTTTTTTTTCAGGCGGGCATCTAAGTACCCATTGTTTTAGATATCTTGGACACTTGCCCATTTTTTTCTCAACTCTTTTTTTTTGTTTATCTTCCCTTTTTTATGAATAACTTCTGCATAGCCCCATGCCTTTTTTCTGCAACAAAACTTTAGAGAGATATCAACAAGAACTTGGAGCATTTATTTGGTGGATGGAAAACCTATCAAGCATGTTTTTGTATTCACTCCTAGTGTAGGAGTAAAACATTTTTGGGTGGATCTAGATGAAAGGCATGTTTTGCACCTACCCCCAGTGTAGGAGCAGTGCATATGTGGGTGGTGTGTACGTGATCTTGATTTTAAGAGCATGACAAACCTCTCATAGGGGTCAACAAAGCTTGACTGAACTCAATGCAAATTAAGCAGCATATATGTGGAACTTTTCGTAGCCTAAATAACATGTATGGCTCTGGTGGGAATTCAAGCTTTGTCATACAGAAACTCATCATGTAGCATTTTTCTATTTTTCAAAAGAAATCTATAGAACTTTAGTGTCACTTGGAACAAGATAAACAATAGCTCAGACCTTCTCATATCATATCCGTCAATTACTTAGACTTAGATCAAGCATATGCTACCCACGAGTTGTTTAGAGTAAATCCTTATATCAAATTAGTTTTATCAAAAACTCAGGAGAATTCAAGACTAAAAACTAGGTACTTGAAAGGAATTGCAACAGAGCAACTATTCATCATTTCGATTTTAGGAGATTGTCCTTAGAGTCCTTATTATTTATTTAGCTCTTAAAGTAAACTAGACACATTTTACACCTTATTAATATAAATAACTATAACTATTTATTTTGTTTTCAGTTTTTTATAAAGAAAACCAAATATAATAAAACAAAGGAAGAGAAATACTTAGCTGGATACACGGGGTGCCTCTCCCTCAAGCTAGTTATTGTAGTGGTTCCTTCATCATTTGTTGATGCTGTGCTCCACTTAGGAGGTTTGCCTCCCCCACACTTAAATTTTATTACCTTGCATAAACAACATGTGGAGACAAGCACCGGCAAAAGACTAGAGAGATCCTGGCAATATTTTAGTAGGTAAACATGGTTTTTAAGGGTTTTTCACAGAGTAAAGAAGAAGAGCTGAATTAAAAATGTTATTTAAATTCTATGAAGTGAATTATATCCAATTCTTCTTCTGGCAATTGTGTGTCATGGAAATCATTTAAACGATGACCATTTACCTTGAAAAGCGTACCTTCGTCATTTTGAAGCGTGATGGCTCCATGAGACAATGTGCTAATTACCTTGTAAGGACCATCCCATTTGCTTCAAAGTTTCCCATGTCCAAACAACATAACTCTAGAGTTGAAAAGCAACACCTTGTCACCTGGTTTGAATTCCTTCTTTTTCAATCTTTTGTCCTATCTTTGTAGAGTTTTGCATTATGATATTCCTTTTCTCGCCATTCCTCTAGCTCAGAGAGTTGCATTTTTCTCTTCTTTCCAGATGCTTCAAGTCCATTGATATGATCCCGCTAGGGTTTGTTCTCGATCTTTCAATGAGAGGTGTGGGATAACTCGATTGATGGGTGGAGACAACGTTCACGGCCTGACTACAGCCTTCCAAGCTGCGCCTTAGCAACCGATACACCACCTCCAATGGCTGCCATGATCTTGTGGAGCGCGTCACCCGGCCACTAGGGCACTCGTCCTGCAAGCAATCAAAGAACTAGCAAGAACAAGTATAGCAAGTACTGAATTACTAGATGTAGATGAAAGTTTCAAACTCAATCTCAATTAAGGTGGGGTCCCAAAGACAAGAAGACGGGCGGCTGATCCAGCACACGCGCTTTAAGCAAGTAGCGAGAGCTAAACTTGATCTAAACAAAACCCAACTATTCTTGGTGGCGGCTAAGGGGTATATGAAGGTGTAAGGACGACCACCAGGGTGTTGGGGTCATGCTCCAACCCTAGGACACATCCCTAATGGACCTGACTTGATACATAGCCCATCAGGCCAAAATAAGGCGACGCAGCACCTTTGACAGAAAACCTCTTGGTAGTAATTTAATCATTGCGGCCACCTCAGACAAGATATAGACCTAAGTCTGAATCCATATGAAAGTAGACTTCATAAGGATTCCATGGAGTACTTGAATGCCCAAAACGGAGTCCGTATATGACTGTGGTGAACATCACAAGTTGGAGCTATCCTGGAGTCCGAATCCAGCCCCAAAACGTGTTGGATTTGATCTCTTTCTTTCCTTGGACCAAAAGTGACGTGGTGTCCTGGTGGAGGACGTTGGGAATACTTATACTTGGCCCCCAATCAACTTCTTTGGTCCTCCATGCCTTCCATGTGTCTTTAACACTCTTTTTGATCCATGTATGTATTTCTGAAAATGACAATGAACACACATCATGGTGCAGCATCAATTCATCAAATGTATCAAATACAATCATGGTAAAGGATTGTTTCACCTGTGAATCAAAAGTTGCTAATGTGGTTGTATCCAGGTAGGAGATATCCTCATCATTCTCCCCTTCTTGGCTGCAAGTCATCCTCGACTTGCTCCAACGGCATGCAAAAGTGCTTGCTTTGATGTTGGAACACAGAGCGATGCCTATGCTGCACGGCCACAACCAGCAATGCTCCCTTTTTTCAGGATTACCCTATTGCATATGGGAAAAACTAGGAAAACTTTGCAAGACATTATTAGTGTTAGTGCAGCCCCCTATTCGTTCATGGTATTGTAGCCCATAAGGATATTTCAGATTAGAGCAAATATAAACTTTATGCACCAAATATTCTCCTTTGTTGTCATATTTGCCAATTGCATGAAGCGAACAATGATTAAAACTTGGCAAACTAGAATCAAATTTAAGTTTCTCTTTTAGACAATTTAGATTACATGGAATATCAAATTCAATATAACCCAAAGTATTTAAAGAGGGCAACAAATTCAGTTCATCTTGTGCACAAGTAATAGGATGAAAAATCTTTTCTTCAGCACATTTGTATGGTTCCAAGCCAAAAGTATCACACTTATTCGCTACTTGTGGCATAGGAGTAAAAGGATCATCAACACACAAGTCCTCTTTATCACAAGGAACAGCAAGTAATTCATTTTGTGACAAAGGAAAATCAGCAGTGGGTTCCACTATTTGTTGCTCTTCATTAGCATGCAGAGTGGACAAATTTTGGATATTATGGGTCACATCATTCTTGCAAGTATTCATAGATAATAGAATCTCCTTTTCAGCATTGAGAGCAAGACAAAACAATTGACCAATATGGCTATAAGAATTGCTAATTAACAAGGTTTGAATTTTAGAATTGAGCCCTCTCATGAACCTACTCATAACATCTTCCATGCATTCATCTAATCCACCAAACATGATGCAAATCTTAAAATCATGGTAGTATGCTTTTATAGTCCTACTATCTTGCTTCAAGTTGTCTAATTTTGCAAGCAAATAATCAGCATAATATGCAGGAACGAATGCATCTCTAAAAAGAAATTTGAAGTCTTTCCAAGATTCTGGAACTTTGTTGTGCCTACAAATGTGTTTCCATTCTAGCAAAGCAAATTCAGTCAAAACATTGGAGGCAATATAAATCTTTTGTTTCTCAGACAGGTCATGCTCATCAAATTCATTATCTACTTTTAGCTCCCAATCAATGTAAGCTTTAGGATCAAACTTACCATCATATAATGGCAAGTGTTGAATGACATCCTGAATATGAGGGTTTAGTTTCAACAGCTCAAAATTTTCCATATCACCTGCCATGATTAGTAGAAAACAAGAAACACAAAAATAATATGTATCCTTCTATCAACTACTAGGATGTGTCGGTTGTAATTCTCTCAAACTCAACTTGTTAAAACAAGCCCTTACAAGTTCTTACCAAGCCAAATAGGAGGTGACGGCAACCAACAAGTCTGCAACCGTGGAATGAAGTGTATCGGTGCCGCAACAACAACACCTATTAAGCTGTAGTTGAAATATGTGGAGCTATAGGTGGGCTGAAGCAAGGAAGTACTAGCACTATGTTAGTCACAAAAGCAAGCTGAATAATCGTTCAACGGTGGACTGTGCTGGTACTAGCCTAGACCGTGCTAGAGGCACAAGCCTAGACACAAAGGAAGTCACATCACACCACCGGAAACAATGGAGAAGCACAATGAACAACCCCTTTTCTTCCTTTTTCTTTTCTTTTCTTTTCTTTTCTTTCTTTTCTTTTTTTTCTCTCTCTCTCTGGAGTAAAACCGAGCCAATATGTATGCACAATGTGGAGGAGTCGAGTACAGGTAAGGACTTTTGCTGCCTTTCTAGAACACTTCAATATATGTAGCACAAGTGCAAACAGCAACAAGATTTGGTAACACGGCGCAACAACCAATTCGGACTCCACACCGATTCCAACTCGGTCTTTAACAAGATTAGGACTCTAGAGTAAGCTGAGCTAATATGGATATGTTGGACGTGGAGAAGTTGAGTATAGATATGAACTGCTGCTGCACAAAGGTGTACTCAGATTCGGACTCAAAACAGCAACAAGACAGCTATCAATTCGGACTCAAAACCGATTCCAACTCGAACTTCAACACCACGTGGGATTCGGTCTCAAAACAAACTCAGATTCCTACTCCAACTTGAACACAAGGATGTATTCGGATTCAGCCAACAGAAGGTTTATATGGTAGCACACGGCTGTGACTAGAACGTGACAAGAACTCGAAACTCTAAAGGACTAAAACTAAGACCAGCAACTCGACACTACCGATGCAAACCGAAAACTCAACAAGCCCTAACTAAGCAGTGCAAGCAAAGGCTCAAAGGGTTTATAGGATTGCGGGTAAACTAACCTACTATTTTTTTTGGCTTTTCTAGACTATAGGAAAAATTAAAAACAGCGAAGGATTCGAAGTCTATCACCGATAAACCTTGCTCTAATAAACCCAACTATTCTTGGTGGCGGCTAAGGGGTATATGAAGGTGGAAGGATGACCACCAGGGTGTTGGGGTCATGCTCCAACCCTAGGACACGTCCCTAATGGACCCGACTTGATACACGGCCCATCAGGCCAAAATAAGGCGACGCATCACCTTTGACAGAAAACCTCTCGGTAGTAATTTGATCATTGCGGCCGCCTCAGACAAGATAGAGACCTAAGTCTGAATCCATATAAAAGTAGACTTCATAAGGATTCCATGGAGTACTTGAACGCCCAAAACGGAGTCCGTATACGACCGTGGTGAACATCACAAGTTGAAGCTGTCCTGGAGTCCGAATCCAGCCCCAAAACGTGTTGGATTTGATCTCTTTCTTTCCTTGGACCAAAAGTGACATGGTGTCCTAGTGGAGGACGTTGGGAATACTTGTACTTGGCCCCCAATCAACTTCTTTGGTCCTCCATGCCTTCCATGTGTCTTTAACACTCTTTTTGATCCATGTATGTATTTCTGAAAATGACAATGAACACACATCATGGTGCAGCATCAATTCATCAAATGTATCAAATACAATCATGGTAAAGGATTGTTTCACCTGTGAATCAAAAGTTGCTAATGTGGTTGTATCCAGGTAGGAGATATCCTCATCATTCTCCCCTTCTTGGCTGCAAGTCATCCTCGACTTGCTCCAACGGCATGCAAAAGTGCTTGCTTTGATGTTGGAACACAGAGCGATGCCTATGCTGCACGGCCACAACCAGCAATGCTCCCTTTTTTCAGGATTACCCTATTGCATATGGGAAAAACTAGGAAAACTTTGCAAGACATTATTAGTGTTAGTGCAGCCCCCTATTCGTTCATGGTATTGTAGCCCATAAGGATATTTCAGATTAGAGCAAATATAAACTTTATGCACCAAATATTCTCCTTTGTTGTCATATTTGCCAATTGCATGAAGCGAACAATGATTAAAACTTGGCAAACTAGAATCAAATTTAAGTTTCTCTTTTAGACAATTTAGATTACATGGAATATCAAATTCAATATAACCCAAAGTATTTAAAGAGGGCAACAAATTCAGTTCATCTTGTGCACAAGTAATAGGATGAAAAATCTTTTCTTCAGCACATTTGTATGGTTCCAAGCCAAAAGTATCACACTTATTCGCTACTTGTGGCATAGGAGTAAAAGGATCATCAACACACAAGTCCTCTTTATCACAAGGAACAGCAAGTAATTCATTTTGTGACAAAGGAAAATCAGCAGTGGGTTCCACTATTTGTTGCTCTTCATTAGCATGCAGAGTGGACAAATTTTGGATATTATGGGTCACATCATTCTTGCAAGTATTCATAGATAATAGAATCTCCTTTTCAGCATTGAGAGCAAGACAAAACAATTGACCAATATGGCTATAAGAATTGCTAATTAACAAGGTTTGAATTTTAGAATTGAGCCCTCTCATGAACCTACTCATAACATCTTCCATGCATTCATCTAATCCACCAAACATGATGCAAATCTTAAAATCATGGTAGTATGCTTTTATAGTCCTACTATCTTGCTTCAAGTTGTCTAATTTTGCAAGCAAATAATCAGCATAATATGCAGGAACGAATGCATCTCTAAAAAGAAATTTGAAGTCTTTCCAAGATTCTGGAACTTTGTTGTGCCTACAAATGTGTTTCCATTCTAGCAAAGCAAATTCAGTCAAAACATTGGAGGCAATATAAATCTTTTGTTTCTCAGACAGGTCATGCTCATCAAATTCATTATCTACTTTTAGCTCCCAATCAATGTAAGCTTTAGGATCAAACTTACCATCATATAATGGCAAGTGTTGAATGACATCCTGAATATGAGGGTTTAGTTTCAACAGCTCAAAATTTTCCATATCACCTGCCATGATTAGTAGAAAACAAGAAACACAAAAATAATATGTATCCTTCTATCAACTACTAGGATGTGTCGGTTGTAATTCTCTCAAACTCAACTTGTTAAAACAAGCCCTTACAAGTTCTTACCAAGCCAAATAGGAGGTGACGGCAACCAACAAGTCTGCAACCGTGGAATGAAGTGTATCGGTGCCGCAACAACAACACCTATTAAGCTGTAGTCGAAATATGTGGAGCTATAGGTGGGCTGAAGCAAGGAAGTACTAGCACTATGTTAGTCACAAAAGCAAGCTGAATAATCGTTCAATGGTGGACTGTGCTGGTACTAGCCTAGACCGTGCTAGAGGCACGAGCCTAGACACAAAGGAAGTCACATCACACCACCGGAAACAATGGAGAAGCACAATGAACAACCCCTTTTCTTCCTTTTTCTTTTCTTTTCTTTTCTTTTCTTTCTTTTCTTTTTTTTCTCTCTCTCTCTGGAGTAAAACCGAGCCAATATGTATGCACAATGTGGAGGAGTCGAGTACAGGTAAGGACTTTTGCTGCCTTTCTAGAACACTTCAATATATGTAGCACAAGTGCAAACAGCAACAAGATTTGGTAACACGGCGCAACAACCAATTCGGACTCCACACCGATTCCAACTCGGTCTTTAACAAGATTAGGACTCTAGAGTAAGCTGAGCTAATATGGATATGTTGGACGTGGAGAAGTTGAGTATAGATATGAACTGCTGCTGCACAAAGGTGTACTCAGATTCGGACTCAAAACAGCAACAAGACAGCTATCAATTTGGACTCAAAACCGATTCCAACTCGAACTTCAACACCACGTGGGATTCGGTCTCAAAACAAACTCAGATTCCTACTCCAACTTGAACACAAGGATGTATTCGGATTCAGCCAACAGAAGGTTTATATGGTAGCACACGGCTGTGACTAGAACGTGACAAGAACTCGAAACTCTAAAGGACTAAAACTAAGACCAGCAACTCGACACTACCGATGCAAACCGAAAACTCAACAAGCCCTAACTAAGCAGTGCAAGCAAAGGCTCAAAGGGTTTATAGGATTGCGGGTAAACTAACCTACTATTTTTTTTGGCTTTTCTAGACTATAGGAAAAATTAAAAACAGCGAAGGATTCGAAGTCTATCACCGATAAACCTTGCTCTAATAAACCCAACTATTCTTGGTGGTGGCTAAGGGGTATATGAAGGTGGAAGGATGACCACCAGGGTGTTGGGGTCATGCTCCAACCCTAGGACACGTCCCTAATGGACCCGACTTGATACACGGCCCATCAGGCCAAAATAAGGCGACGCATCACCTTTGACAGAAAACCTCTCG
Organism: Miscanthus lutarioriparius; assembly: GCA_904845875.1. NCBI lineage: Eukaryota > Viridiplantae > Streptophyta > Magnoliopsida > Poales > Poaceae > Miscanthus > Miscanthus lutarioriparius. The sequence continues at coordinate 73,093,850 of CAJGYO010000005.1, read as the reverse complement.
GTAGTAATTTGATCATTGCGGCCGCCTCAGACAAGATAGAGACCTAAGTCTGAATCCATATAAAAGTAGACTTCATAAGGATTCCATGGAGTACTTGAACGCCCAAAACGGAGTCCGTATGCGACCGTGGTGAACATCACAAGTTGAAGCTGTCCTGGAGTCCGAATCCAGCCCCAAAACGTGTTGGATTTGATCTCTTTCTTTCCTTGGACCAAAAGTGACATGGTGTCCTAGTGGAGAACGTTGGGAATACTTGTACTTGGCCCCCAATAAACTTCTTTGGTCCTCCATGCCTTCCATTTGTCTTTAACACTCTTTTTGATCCATGTATGTATTTCTGAAAATGACAATGAACACACATCATGGTGCAGCATCAATTCATCAAATGTATCAAATACCATCATGGTAAAGGATTGTTTCACCTGTGAATCAAAAGTTGCTAATGTGGTTGTATCTAGGCAGGAGATGTCCTCATCACCGACTGTTGAGCACGCGTAGTGATCGGACGCACTGCCGAGTCTGGTCATCATCGACCGAATGCGTTCGGTTACAATTCCACCGCTTTGGAATCTCTCTGGACATGATCGAACGCTGCACTTTGTGTGTCCGGTCATCTAGTGCTGTTGCGTCTGGTCACACTGAAAAAATTGCCATGACGAAGAATAGTGTCATCGGTGCATCTGGTCACTGCTTCGCTCAGCATCCAGTCACAACTACTGACGCCTGCTGTTGCTGAGCAACTGATCAAATGCGTCCGGTCCTCATAGAGCCACGTCCGGTCACCTCTGCCGAGCTCGTTTCTTCGTGATCTTGCATCCAGCTTGGTTCCTATCTTCGTGCTTGGACTTTGCTTGATATCTTGTGCTTCTAGGGTCTTGCTTATGGTGTTGATCATCGGATCATCATGTCGCCTTCGTCCAAGTCACGTCTTGCACCCTATTGAATTACAAAACAATTACTTGCAAATTCATTAGTCCAATTTGGTTGTGTTGGTCATCAAACACCAAAATCCAAAGTAAATGGGCCTAGGGTTCATTTTCCTTGTAATCTCTCCCTTTTTGGTAATTGATGACAACATGACCAAAGCAAGCAAATAATAAAAATTTTGGAATTTAAAACTATTTACTTGCTAGGATGCAATGCAAAGGGCAAGGTTATATGATGCTAAAAGATACCACATGTAAACATCTTTGGAAACTTATCTTGCCCTTGCAAATGTCCCCATGTGGCATTATGGATTTAAGCCTCCCCCTAAATCCATAATCCACTATCCTCCCTTTCTCGAACCATTACCACTTGTAAATTATTATGATCGGGCTTGCTTTTGGTCCTACAAATTCTCCCCCTTTGGAATCAAACACCAAAAAGGAAGACATTAGAAGCACAAGGGAGGGTCAAACTTTGTGATCTTTTGTATGTGGAGTGGAATAGGTCACAAAATTTGACTCTCACATTACATAGACTAAGCTCCCCCTAAATATATGCATACATATGATGGAGAATGTAGTTTATGCATAATTAGCAAATTAATGGTCAAAGGAGTTTAATCTATATAATGCATGGAGAAAGCATATAAATACCAAAGTGAAAATAACATGATGATATCGGTTTAGAAATACCACATGTGGAAACGAATTTGATTTATACCACTTGTAATAGGAAGTGGATATTTGAAGTATGATGCTTAACTCTAGGGACTCCATTTTCCTTGCAATGAGACTACTACACACATGATAAGCTTGAAAAGGTGTTAATCTTAAAGCATCCAACTTGTAGAGTAACCTCCCCCTAAATTTATGCACACAAGTATGGAATACTTGTAGGAGACATGCACATTGATTTTAGAATCAAAAAATACCACTTGAAAGATGACTTCACATGAATGTGAGAATCATTTTTGAAGGTGATATTCAGGAGAAATTATCTACAATTTGGACTTTGGCACATATTAGATGAACAATTGTAAAACAAGCTATGTGACATGCTCCTAAACAATTTAAACCATGTAGGTTTGCTCCAAGGGTTAAGAATGAAACTGAGCAAGCCTACCATAAGATATACCTAGTGTATGCAAGACAAAAGATTAAACATGCAAATGCAAACCTAGGCATGAAAAGGAACTAGATGCGCATTGAAATTGTAAGAAATTAAATCTAGTTACCTAAAACGGGAAGGGGAATTTGGGTCCATAGTATTCACTAACCCACTTGGCAATTACCTTGTCCATAATGATGCACCCCATCAAATGCACCCAAACATTGCCAAGTCTCCAAATTCCCCAAAGTCCATTGGACTTCTCACTTCCCTTTTGGGATCCTAACCTTCTTGGTGCTCTTCATGTTGGAAATGATCTCCTTTGGCACCCAAATGCGTTTGGCCCCATTGTTGGCTTGCTTGTTCACCTTGATGGCCACCACCTTGTCATTTTTCTTCTTCTTCAAGAGATAAGGTGTGGAGGCCTTTTTGTCCACCTTGTTGGTGTAGGTGTTGGAGAGCTTGCTTGTTTCCTTTTTGTTTTTCTCTTTCTTCTTAGCTCCTCCCCCATTCTTCACCTTGCACTCATAGGACTTGTGGCCTTCCTTGTGGCACACATAGCAAACCATGGTTTGTCCTTCATCAAGCTTCTTCACTCCCTTAACGTTGTTATCTTGATGATGTTGGGCTTGCTCCATTTTGCCTTTTACTTGAGTCAAGTCCTTGGTAAGGCGAGCCACTTCTTGCTTGAGTTGCTCATTCTCCATTGCAACCTCTTGTGTGCATGTATCTACAACAACTTTCTCAACACAAACTTGGTTGCACAAGGGTGAGTCAAAACATAAATCATTGCAAGAAGTAGAAGCATCCTTTTTAGGCATGTCAAAGATAGAACTTTTCTTTTTAGGTGCCTTGGTGAGGGTTGTACCGACGGCTTCAAGATTAGCAACTTTATTAGTTAGCTCATCACAATATTTGCACATGGTTTCCATTTTAGAAAGCAAACTTTTATAAGCATCTTGTGAGCTAGCTAACTTTTCTTTTAATTTTTCATTTTTCTTTACATGTTGCTCATCATTGATTGTGCATGCATTTGTTGTTGCACTAGCCTCAAGTTGCTCAATTTTAGTAGATAGTTCAATATTGAGATTAGCAAATGTCTTATATTGTTTAAGCAAGGTTTTATATGCTTCTTGTGAACTATCTAGCTTTTCTTGCAACATTTTTAGCTTCTTTTGTTGGCTAGTGCAAGCCTTAGCATATTTAAGATTTTCTTACACAAGTTCATTAAGAGAAGGCATTTCATAATCACTATCACTCTCACTAGAGGATGGGCTTTCATTACCTCGTGCCATAAGGCACAAACGAGAAGAGCTTGATGATGAGTGCTTGTGGCCTCGCCTCTTGTGATGGTCTTCTTCTTCACTTGAAGAATCATCCCATGACCTTATTGATGTGAGGGCTTTGTCCTTGCACGCCTTCTTCTTTGTCTTGGGTGTGGGCTTGTTTGGATAAACTTCCACAAAGTGCCCAACTCGCCGCATCCATAGCATCCTTTCTTTCTTTGCTCATTTCTTTGATTAGTGAAGATGAAATCTTGAATTTGGATGGGCACACCCTTGACATTGAGCCTTTGGATCATCTTCTCCACCTTATTGATAAGTTTGATTGATTCTTCATCAAGGTCGAAGGTAGAGTAGGAAGATTGATCATCATCTCTTGAATCTACATCATCATCATCATCATGTCGATAGGAGTTTACATATCTCTACCTTACTCTTGTGCTTCTAGGGTCTTGCTTATGGTGTTGATCATCGGATCATCATGTCGCCTTCGTCCAAGTCACATCTTGCACCCTATTGAACTATAAAACAATTACTTGCAAATTCATTAGTCCAATTTGGTTGTGTTGGCCATCAAACACCAAAATCCAAAGTAAATGGGCCTAGGGTCCATTTTTCTTACACTGTGATTATTAGTAATAAACTCTCCAAGGACGAGACCCTCCAGCTCCTTACCGTTTTAGAAAAGCATCGCTTTGCTTTTGGCTACTCACTCGAAGACCTCAAGGGGATTAGTCCTGCCCTTTGCACCCATCGCATTCCCATAGATCCAGCATATCCACCTTCTAGGGAGCCCCAACGCAGGCTTAATAATGCGATGAGAAAAGTTGTGAAGAAAGAGGTTTTGAAACTTTTGCTTCAAGGGATAATCTATCACGTGCCTTATAGCGACTGGGTAAGCCCGGTACAAGTTGTACCGAAGAAAGGGGGCATGACTGTGGTAAAAAATGAAAAAGATGAATTAGTCCCACAACGAACAGTCATAGGATGGCGGATGTGTATTGACTATCAAAAACTTAACAAGGCAACAAAGAAAGATCACTTCTCATTACCCTTCATCGATGAGATGTTGGAATGGCTTGCAAAGCATTCTTTCTTTTGTTTCCTTGATGGGTATTTTGGTTATCAGTAAATCCCGATCCATCCTGATGACCAAAGCAAAACAACTTTTACTTGTCCCTGTGGAACATATGCTCTTCACAAGATGTCTTTTGGATTGTGCAACGCTCCAGCTTCGTTCCAAAGGTGTATGATGTCTATATTTTCTGATATGATAGAAGAAATCATGGAAGTTTTTATGGATGATTTTTCTATTTATGGAAAAACTTTCAATGATTGCTTAGAAAATTTAGACAGAGTTTTGCAAAGATGTGAGGAAAAGCACTTGGCCTTAAATTGGGAAAAATGTCATTTCATGGTTAGAGAAGGCATAGTGCTTGGACACTTGGTGTCCGAACATGGGATAGAGGTAGACCGAGCTAAGATAGAAGTAATAGAACAACTACCTCCTCCTACGAATGTCAAAGGGGTACGAAGTTTCCTTAGTCATGCAGGGTTCTATCATCGTTTTATAAAAGATTTTTCTCATATTGCTAGACCCCATACAAGTTTGTTAGCCAAGGATGCTCCCTTTGAGTTTGATGATGAGTGTTTAAATGCTTCTCAAATCATTAAGAAAGAACTCATCTCAGCACCTATCATTCAACCCCCTAATTGGTTGCTGCCTTTTGAAATCATGTGTGATGCTAGTGATTATGCTGTAGGGGCAGTTTTGGGACAAACGAAGGATAGAAATCATCATGCAGTTTCTTATGCAAGTAAAACTCTGTCAGGACCTCAACTTAATTATGCAACAACTGAAAAAGAGCTCCTGGCTATTGTTTTTGCTATTGACAAGTTTAGATCTTACTTAGTAGGAGCTAAGGTTATTGTTTATAATGATCATGCTGCTCTTAAATATCTCCTTACTAAGGTAGATGCTAAGCCTCAGCTTATAAGATGGATCCTTTTGCTTCAATTATTTGATTTAGAAATTAAAGATAAAAAAGGAATAGAAAATTCTATAGCCGATCACTTGTCAAGAATGCAGTTCAAAAATCCATAGGAGCTGCCCATCAATGATTTTGTACGTGACGACATGCTCCTAAAAGTCATAGGATCCGACCCCTGGTACGCAAATATTGTTAATTTTATGGTTGCAGGTTATGTACCACCAGGAGAGAATAAGCGGAAGCTCATCCATGAAAGTCACCTCCACCTATGGGATGAACCGTACCTATTCTGAGTTTGCTCGGATGGACTACTTAGGAGGTGTGTTTTGGCTGAGGAAGCAATCAAGATCATTGAAAAATGCCACTCATCACCGTATGGAGGACATTATGGGGCATTCCGCACTAATGCTAAGATCTAGCAAAGTGGATTCTTCTAGCCAACCATATATGATGACACCAAAGAATTCATATGGAGGTGCCTCCCCTGTTAGAAACATGGGAATATCAATGCAAGAGACGCCATGCCACTCACCACCAACCTCTAGTTAGAACTCTTTGATGTCTGGGGAATCGACTACATGGGGCCATTTCCAAAATCCTGATAGTGTGAATACATCCTAGTGGCAGTCGACTATGTCTCAAAGTGGGTTGAAACCTTACAATGTCGAGCTGCCGATTCCAATAACGCCAAGAGGATGTTTTCAGAGACCATCTTTCCATGTTTTAGAGTTCCATACATGGTAATTAGTGACGAAGGTCCTCACTTTATTGATAGAAGGTTCCGACGCTTCTTATCCGACCATGGGGTCCATCATAATGTCACGACACCATATCATCCTCAAACTAGTGGACAAGCAGAAACATCAAAAAAGCAAATCAAGAACATTCTGCAGAAGACTATCAATGAGATGGGGACAACATGGAAAGATAAGTTACACGGAGCACTATGGGCTTATAGAATAGCTTATAAAACACCCCTTGGAATGTCACCATACCAACTCATCTACGGGAAGACATGTCACTTACCTGTCGAGTTGGAATTCAATGCTCATTGGGCCACAAAAAGGTGGAACATGGACTTTGAAGCCGCTAGGAAGAAGAGAAAAATGCAACTCTCTGAGGTAGAGGAATGGTGAGAGAAAGCATATCATAATGCAAAACTCTACAAGGAGAGGACAAAGAGGTGGCATGACAAAAGATTGAAAAAGAACAAATTCAATCCAGGTGAAAAGGTGTTGCTTTTCAACTCCAGAGTGAAGTTGTTCGGAAATGAGAAACTATGAAGCAAATGGGAAGGACCTTACAAGGTAATTAGCACATCATCTCATGGAGCAGTCACACATCAAAGTGACAAAGGTACACTTTTCAAGGTAAATGGTCAGCGTTTAAAGGTTTTCCATGACACACAATTGACAGAAAAGGAATTGGATATAATTAACTTCATAGAATTTAAATAACATTTTCAATTCAGCTCTTCTTCTTTACTCTATGAAAAACCCTTAAAAACCATGTTTACCTACTAAAGTATTGCCAGGATCCTCCTAGTCTTTTGTTGGTGCTTGTCTCCACATGTTGTTTATGCAAGGTAACAGAATTCAAGTGTGGGGGAGGCAAATCTCTAGAGCACAGCATCAATAAATGATGAAGGAACCACAACAACAACCAACTTGGGGAGAGGCATTCCCATGTATCCAGCTAAGTATTTCTCTTCCTTTGTTTTATTATATTTGGTTTGCTTTATAAAAAAAACTAAAAACAAAATAAATAATTATAGTTATTTTTATTAATAATGCATAGAGTGTGTCTAGTTTACTTTAATTTCTTTTAAGAGCTAAATAAATAATAAGGACTCTAAGGACAATCTCCTAAAATGGAAATGATGAAAAGTTGCTCTGTTGTAATTCCTTTCAAGTACCTAGTTTTCAGTCTTGAATTTTCCAAGTTTTGGATAAGATTGTTTTGATATAAGGATTTACTTTGAACTTGAAACTCGTGGGTAGCATATGCTTCATCTAAGTCCAGGTAATTGACGGATATGATATGAGAAAGTCTGAGCTACTGTTTATCTTATTCCAAGTGACACTAAAGTTTTGGAGATTTATCTTTTGAAAAACACAAAAATGCTACATGATGAGTTCTTGTATGGCAAAGCTTGAATTCCCACTAGAGCCATACATGCTATTTAGGCTAGGAAAACTTCCACATATATGCTGCTTGAATTGCATTGAGTTTTGTCAAGCTTTGTTGACCCTTATGAGAGGTTTGTCATGCTCTTAAAATCAACATCATGTACACACCACCCAAATTTGCACTACTCCTACACTGGGGGTAGGCGCAAAAACATGCCTTCCATCTAGATCCACCCAAAAATGTTCTATTCCTACACTAGGGGTGAACACAAAAAATATGCTTGATAGGTTTTCCATCCACCAAATAAATGCTCCAAATTCTTATTCATATCTCTTTCAAAATTTTGTTGTAGAAAAGAGACATGGGGCTATGCAAAAGGTATTTATAAAAAAAAGAAGGAAAAAAAGTTGAAAAGAAATGGACTAGTGTCTGAGATATTGAAAACAATGGATACTTAGATGCCCGCTTGAAAAAATATGAATAAGATAGCCCCTGTTCTCTCGCAAATGTTTCTAAGTTTCAAAAGAGAGATAAGTTTTCAAGAAGCATAGTAGAATTAGGTTACCCACCATGCACATCTTGATTTGATTGTGTGACTCAACTCTCTTTAGATCCATTGTTTGACTTTACAATATATGCAATGCAAGTATGCTCTAGCTTTCTCCCTGCCTATGAACTCCACATAAAGCCTTAGTGGTAGGATGAGAAAGGCATAACATCATTATTGCCTTGGTGAGGATCCACAAATACCACATATATTGAGAAACTTAAGAGTGTCATACAATGGAATCTCTTAGTTTTATTTTGAAAACTTATAAAAACTCCAGAACAATGGTGGAACAAAGAACTTGAGACATAGTGCTTGACTTGATCATTCTGTCTTTCAATTGTTCAAGACCCATGTGAAGGGTAAGAAGCCCCATGGTTGAAGGTAATATGGGTAAGTTTGAAAATCAGATCGGTTTATTCTAATTCGGAGGAGAATTCTTGATTGAACGCATGTGTACTTTTGAGGAGTGAAAGCATTGTAGCAACTCCTGATCCATTACTAAGGTTGGCTTTGCTCAGGGACTAGCAAAGGTTAAGTGTGGGGGAGCTTGTTGACAGTCGTTAACATCAATCATAAACCGTGAACATAACTTGTATAAATGAATAAAAAGGATCGCCAACATAGGTTTAGGGGTTTAAACTGACAAATTCCACAAGTTTTGGTGAATCTATGTTTTCAGTAGGGTTTATCCAAAAAATAGGCAAGGATGACCCATTCATCAAAGCAAATCATGTTTATTCGCAGTGAAACTGACGTGGGAAGACTCTAGAAGACTCCAAAAAGTGAACCAACGAAGCGGAGGGTAGGTGGCTGCCACGGCCCCACATGCAAGCTGCTCAGCCCCCTAGGCCCACCTGTTAGCCCCTCCTTTGAATGTCGGTTCTCCACCACCTCCTAGATTGCATCTACACCATTCATTCAAGTTGGTTTGATCTGAGGGTCCAGAATTGATGCTACGGCCTATATATACTAGCCCCTGCCCCCCTCCCTAGAGCCATCCTAAAACCCTAATTCATATCCTCCTCATCAGGATCAGAGCCAGCACTCAAGAAAAGATTAGTCTTCTATAGGTTCTAGTCTAGCAATAGAATTAGTGAGCTAGAGAGTGAGGGAAGAGTTTGGAGGGAGTAACGGCTTGTCGGTGCTACCTCTACGGCTTGTACTTTCACGGATCTAGGCTTCTCCAAGTCTACATCTAAGTTACCTCTAGTAACTAATTTCTATTTAAAGTAAGTTTTGTGCTGTTTTGTTCATGGGTTCACATTTCTTTTGAGTGCTCTAGTTCTTGCTAGCAGGATTAGAGTAGTAATCGTTAGCATAAGCGTAGGGCTTAGGCTATCGGCTACCTATGTTTGCTCCCTACTTTCTGGTTGTGTGGTACCAGCGAGAGGTGACAGCCCCATCTATCCTTTGTAGTCCACATCAAATTGAGCAGGTTCTTAAATTAGTAGGACCGTAGTCGTGTCGGTAGAGTTATCTATTAGCAGTGCTTTACCGTTTAAGCGGCGTCCTAAAGTCAACATTAGAATCATAAGCCTTGCTTTGCATAGGGTCATAAACATAGGAATCCTCTCTACTCATACCTTAAACCTTAATTGCCATCCTTGGACAAACTTGGTAGAAAATACACACACGTTTCCCCGTGGATACGATACTCGATAATACTCCTGGTGAAAACTACTTCGATACCCATGCGCTTGCGGATTTTGTCTCTATGTGCCTCCACAGGTGTCAACACTAACTAAGAGGGGGAGGGTGCCAGGCGCCCCCATATTCATATCCTCATCTCAGGATCAGGGCATTACATTCAAGAGAGATTAGTCCTCTAGTTAGGATCTATTCTTTGTACACAAATAGAGAGAGAGCAAGGGAAGAGTTTGGGGGAAGTATTGGCCTATCGGTGCTACCTCTACGGCTTGTACTTTGGTGGATCTAGGCTTCTCCAAGTCTACATATGAGATACTATAGGTAATTGATTTCAGTTTAATGTAAGTTTTGTGCTCTTTTGTTCACGGGTTCACTGTTCTATTGAGTGCTCTAGTCCTTGTTAGTCCTCTGGATTACAGTAGTAATCGTTACCAAAAGCGTGGTGCTTAGGCTATTGGCTACTTGTGTTTGCTCCCTACTTCTTGGTTATGTGGTAGCAGTGGGAGGTGACAGCCCCATCTATCCTTTGTAGTCCACGCCGAATTGAGCAGGTTCTTAAATTAGTGGTGCTTTACCATCTAAGCGGCATCCCGAAGTGAACATTAGAATCATAAGCCATGGTTTGCATAGGGTCATAACCATAGGAATCCTTTCTACTCATATCTTAAACCTTGATTGCTATCCTTGGATAAACTAGTGTTTAGATGACATACACACATTTCCCTATGGATACGATACTCGATAATACTCTGGGTGAAAACTACTTCGATACCCGTGTGCTTGCGGATTTTGTCTTTGTGTGCCACCACTGGTGTCAATAGGCACACCTGACGGCATGATGAACCACCACCTCAACTTAGCTCTAGTTCCAATTATATAAGTTATATGAGTGGTTGTTGGTGGTCCTTAACTAACAATTTTAACCGCTAACATTCATATAAAATTCACTCAAATGAAAACCAAACCTAGTAATAGAACTTTATACTAATGATTTCCATAGGTTTTGGTGAGTTGTGCATTTGCAGGACACATACATGGAATACATATGGAAAATAGTCAAAATGCATAAACGGAGAAAGTGTAACGCAGATCCACTCAAGCAAATAGATGGAAGGCCCACTTACCTTGCAAACTTGGGCCGAACACCGATGTGGCTACACTCCAGGCCCATCAAGCAAACCACCAGGCAAAGGCAGTGCCAAGGCGGCCTAGCCAGGGGTGCGGCCGCACCGCCACTAGCGTCCCTCGGGCCCACCTTCGGCAAGGCGGTAACATTAATGCTCCTGAGGTTGGTTGCGGTGGGGCTTTCCTAAAATACCTCAGCAAACCATCCGACTTGAGCTATAAACGGAGGAGATCACCCTCTCACATTTCATCCAACAATCATCAAGACAAGATACATAATGTAGCAAGAAGAGGAGGAGCCCCACTTTCATATCTTAGCTCTTAGTTTAGGGAGTGAGTGAGGAAGAGAAAGAGATGAAGAAGTACCAAAATTGTTGGCTACCTTGTACACATAGCGGAAGGAATGCCAGGAATGTCGGCTCCCTCTTCACTTGTACCTCGATGAATCTAGTACTATTTGGAGTGCAAAGGTTCGTGTTCTTCTATGGTGGTGAGCTCTTACTTTAAGTTAGTCTTGTTTACTATTTACTTGTGGGTTCGTCGTCCATCCCCATGACGAATACTCTAGTAGAGGGCTCCTGAAAAAGACGGATAACCCTGTATGATGCTAGAGTAGTGGTCGATAGCGTAGACATGGTGTCTAGGCTAGAGGCTACCTTCGTTTGCCTCGTTCCCTACGGTTGAGGGGTAGGTGGCAGGTGGTGATAGCCCTATTCATCCCTTATAACCCCCCATGTGCAGGTTTGGCATAGAGCTGGAAGTCAAAGGTACTTGGTAGACCAAGTATAAGCCAGTGCTCGAAGTAAGTCGATAGTCGCAAAACTACTTAGCTTAGGATCTCTATCCCTAAAAAACCTCGCTACCTGAGCTATATTTCTTCTTGTTACCTTAGGTGAACTAGCCAAGAGACTTTTACACATCCGTTCCTCGTGGAAATACGATAACCTGAATACTTTTGGATGAAATGCTACAACAGTAATTTCGTGCGCTTGCAGATAATTTCTGTATGCGTTAAGAAATACCAATAGTGGTTAAGCATAAAGTTATGTATGATATTCTCATGACACATGTTGACACCTGTGGTGGCACACAGAGACAAAATCCGCAAGCGCATAGGTATCGAAGTAGTTTTCACCTAGAATATTATTGAGTATCGTATCCATGAGGAAATGTGTGTGTTGTCTAACAATTAATTTGTCCAAGGGTACCAATCAAGGTTTAAGGTATGAGTAGAGAGGATTCCTATTGTTATGACCCTATACAAAGCAAGGCTTATGATTCTAATGTTCACTTTGGGATGCTGCTTAGATGGTAAAGCACCGCTATAGATAACTCTGCCAACACGACTATGATCCTACTAATTTAAGAACCTGCTCAACTAGGATTGGACTACAGAGAATAGATGGGGCTATCACCACCCACTACTACTATGAAACAAGGGAGCAGGAAGTAAACACAGGTAGCCGATAGCCAAAGCACCACGCTTATGCTAACGAATACTACTCTAATCCAGCTAGCAAGAACTAGAGTACTCAAAACAACTATGAACCCGTGAACAAAAGAGCACAATACGTATTTTAAATAAAAATCAATTACCAGAAGTATCTCAGATGTAGACCTGGAGAAGCCTAGATTCACCAAAGTATAAGCCACAGAGGTAGCACGAACAGGCTGGTACTTCCTCCATACTCTTCCCTTACTCTCTCTCTCTATTGTGTACAAGTAATATATCCTAACTAGAGGACTAATCTCTCTTGATGCCCTAATCCTAAGATGAGGATATGAATTAGGGTTTTAGGATGGCTCTGCTGGAGGGGGTACAGGGTTGTATATATAGGGGGTAGCATAAATTCTGGACCCTCGGATCAAACCGACTTAAAAGGACAACATATATGCAATCTAGGAGGCAGTGGAGAACCAATATTTGATGGGGAGGCTGACCAGGGGGCCATAGGCCGGCCGGCCTAGGGGTCGGATGAGCCGACCCCCTATCAGCTTCTCGGCTCGATCTTCAGTGGGTTGCCTTCTTGATGGTTCTAGAGTCTTCCAATGTCAGTTTCATCATGGATAAACATGATTTGCTCTGACAAATAGGTCCACCTTGCCGGTTTTCTTATTAAATCCTCCTACAAGCATAGATTCACCAAAACTTGTGGAATTTATTAGTTTAAACCCCTAAATCTATCTTGGTGATCATTTTCATGCATTTATACAACTTATATTGATGGTTTATGATGGGTGTTAATGATTGTCAAAAGCTCCCCCACACTTAACCTTTGCTCATCCCTGAGCAAAGCTGAACTCAGCAATGGATCAGGAGTTGCTGCAACGTTTTTACTCCTCAAAAGTACACATGCGTTCAGTCAAGAATTCTCCTCTAGATTAGAATAAACTGATGTGACTTTCAAACTTACTCATATTACCTTCAACCATGGGGCTTCTTAGCCTTGACTTGGGTCTTGAGCAATTGAAAGATAGAATGATCAAGTCAAGCACTATGTCTCAAGTTCTTTGTTCCACCTTTGTTCTAGAGTTTTTATAATTTTTCAAAATAAAACTCAGAGATTCTATTGAATGACACTCTCAAGTCTCTCAATATATGTGGTATTTATGGATCCTCACCAAGGCAATAACGATGTTATGCTTTTTTCTTTCCTACAACTAAAGCTTATGTGGAGTTCATAGGTAGGGAGAAAGCTAGAGCATACTTGCAATGCATATATTGTAAAGTCAAACAACGGATCCAAACAGAGTTCAGTCATGCAATCAAATCAAGATGTGCATGTGTGTGGTTATATGAGGTGGATAAATGTGGTGGCTAACCTAATTCTACTTTGCTCCTTGAAAACATATCTCTCTCTTGAAACTTGAAAATATTTTTGCGAGAGAACAGGGGCTATCTTATTCATCTCTTTTTTTTCTTCTTTTCTTTTTTTTAGGCGGACATCTAAGTACCCATTGTTTTCAATATCTCGAACACTTGTCCATCTTTTTCAACTCTTTTTTTTCTTTTCTTTCTCTTTTTTTATATGAATAACTTTTGCATAGCTGATGCCTCTTTTATGCAACAAAACTTTTGAGAGATAGCAACAAGAACTTGGAGCATTTATTTTGAGTGGATGGAAAACATATGAAGAATATTTTTGGTGTTTACTCCCAATGTAGGAGTAGAACATTTTTGGGTAGATCTAAGTGGAATGGCATGATTTTGCGCTTACCCCTAGTGTAGGAGTAGTGCATATTTGGTTGGTGTGTACATGATCTTTATTTTAAGAGCATGACAAACCTCTCACAAGGGTCAACAAAGCTTGACAAAACTCAATGCAAAAACAAGCAGCATATATGTGGAAGTTTTTCTAGCCTAAATAACATGTATGGCTCTAGTGGGAATTCAAGCTTTGTCATACAGGAACTCATCATGAAGCATTTTTATATTTTTCAAAAGATAAATCTCTAGAACTTAAGTGTCACTCGGAATAAGGTAAACAACAGCTCAGAACTTTACCTAGACTTACATCAAGCATATGCTACCCACGAGTTTCAAGTTCAGAGTAAATCCTTATATCAAATCAATTTTATCCAGAACTCGGGAGAATTCAAGGCTAAAAACTAGGTACTTGACAGGAATTACAACAGAGCAACTATTCATCATTTCCATTTTAAGAGATTATCTTTAGAGTCCCTTTTTATTTATTTAGGTATTAAAAGAAATGAAAGCAAACTACACACACTCTTTTTATTTTGTTTTCATTTTTTTATAAAGCAAACTAAATAAAACAAAGGAAGAGAAATACTTAGCTGGATACATGGGGGTGCCTCTCCCCAAGCTGTTTGATAGTAAACTTGGCCAAGGGCGAAGTGCAAGGCTAGCAAACCCAAGGCAGGTCGGCCTACCTTTCTCGTGGTTCTTCCGTTGTTTGTCGATGTCGTGCTTTGTTTGGGAGGGTTGCCTCCCCCACACTTGAATTCTGTTACCTTACATAACAACATGTGGAGACAAGCACCAACAAAAGACTAGAGAGATCCTGGTGATACTTTATTCAAATGTATGGATAGCTTAGCAGGTAAACATGTTTTTTTATTTTTTTTTCACAGAATAAAGAAGAAGAGCTGAATTAAAAATGTTATTTAAATTCTATAAAGTTAATTATATCCAATTCTTCTTGTAGCAATTGTGTGTCATGGAAAACTTTTAAATGATGACCATTTACCTTGAAAAGCGTACCTTTGTCATTTTGAAGTGTGACTGCTCCATGAGACGATGTGCTAATTACCTTGTAAGGTCCTTCCCATTTGCTACGTAGTTTCCCATGTCCAAACAACTTCACTCTAGAGTTCGATAGCAACACCTTGTCACCTGGTATGAATTCCTTCTTTTTCAATCTTTTGTCATGCCACCTTTTTGTCCTCTCTTTGTAAAGTTTTGCATTATGATATGCTTTTTCTCACCATTCCTCTAGCTCAGAGAGTTCGATTTTTCTTTTCTTTCCGGCTACTTCAAAGTCCATGTTCCACCTTTTTATGGTCCAATGAGCTTTGAATTCCAACTCGACAGGTAAGTGGCAAGTCTTCCCGTAGATGAGTTGGTATGGTGACATTCCAAGAGGTGTTTTGTAGGCTGTTCTGCACGCCCATAATGCTCTAGATAACCTATCTTTCCATGCTATCCCCATCTCATTGACAGTCTTCTACAGAATATTCTTGATTTGCTCGCTTGACGTTTCTGCTTGTCCGCTAGTTTGAGGATGATATGGTGTCATGATGTTATGACGAACTCCATGATCAGATAAGAAGCGTCAAAACTTCCTATCAATGAAGTGAGGACCTCCATCACTAATTACCATGCATGGAACTCCATAGCATGGAAAGATGGTCTTTAAAAACATCCTTTTGGCTTTTTTGGAGTTTGCAGCTCGACATGGTAAAGCTTCAACCCACTTTGAAACATAGTCGATTGCCACCAGGATGTATTCACACTATCGGGATTTTGGAAATGGTCCCATGTAGTCAATTCCCTAGACATCAAAGAGTCCTAACTGGAGGTTGGTGGTGAGTGGCATGTCATCTCTTGTATTGATATTCCCATGTTTCTGACATGGAGTACACCTCTGTATGAAGTTTTTGGTGTCATCGTACATGGTTGGCCAGAAGAATCCACTTTGCCAGATCTTAGCATTCATGAAGAATGCCCCATAATGTCCTCCAAAGGGTGCCTAGTGGCACCTCTTGATGATCTTGGTTGCTTCCTTAGCTGGAACACACCTCCTAAGTAGTCCATCAGAGTAGACTCAGTAGAGGTACGGTTCATCCCATAGGTGGAGGCGACTTTCATGGATGAGCTTTTGCCTGTTCTCCCCTGGTGGTACTTAACCTGCAACCATAAAGTTAACAATATTCGCATACCAGGGGTCGTTAGGAGCATGTCATCCCATAGAAAATTGTTGATGGGCAACTCTTGTGGATTCTCAAACTACATTCTTGACAAGTGATCGGCTATAGAATTTTCTATTCCTTTCTTATCTTTAATTTCTAAATCAAATTCTTAAAGCAAAAGGATCCATCTTATAAGCCAAGGCTTAGCATCTTTCATAGTAAGGAGATATTTAAGAGTAACATGATCAGTGAAAATAATAACCTTTTCTCCTACTAAGTAAGATCTAAACATATCAATAGCAAAAAAAACAGCCAAGAGCTCCTTTTCAGTTGTTGCATAATTAAGTTGAGGTTCTGACAGAGTTTTACTAGCATAAGAAATTCCATGATGCTTTCTATCCTTTGTTTGACATAAAACTACCCCCACAGCATAATCACAAGCATCGCACATGATTTCAAAAGGTAGCGACCAATCAGGGGGTTGAATGATTGGTGAAGAGATGAGTGCTTTCTTAAAGATTTGAAAAGCATTTAAACACTCATCATCAAACTCAAAGGGAGCATCCTTGGCTAACAAATTTGTAAGGGGTCTAGCAATATAAGAAAAATCTTTTATAAAATGATGATAGAACACCGCATGGCCAAGAAAACTTCATACCCCTTTGACATTTGTAGGAGGAGGTAACTATTTTATTACTTCTATTTTGGCTTGGTATACCGCAATCCCACATTCGGACACCAAGTGTCCAAACACTATGCCTTCTCTAACCATGAAATGACATTTTTCCCAGTTGAGGACTAATGTCGGCCTCTCAATTTTAGAGTCCTAGGTGCATCTGTATTTGCGCCAGGATCATGCACAAATACGCACAAAACACAAGAATGGTACATAGATATATAATAAAAGGTTTCGAGGTTTATTGATATCTAGAAATAAGGTCTTACAATAATGGCCCAAGGGGCATAGTCTTAGGCCACATATCTAGCAGAAGACTATGGCCGTGATACGACTTTATTGGTGGTCTCTAGAGCGGGATTATTATACAGCGAAGCGGTGTCCTATTCCACAGGCAACTTGAGCGTGGTCGAAACCCTAGCCTTAATGTCATACACCTACGAATGAATCTCCTAGCAGGAACTCTAATCCTCATGGTACGCTTCTTCGTCGAAGTCATAGTCTTCTTTTGTGCCAAGATCTATGAGTCAACAATGGGTGAGTACTTACATACTCAGCAAGCCCTAACCATAGGGTGGAAATAGAAGTGTAGGGGTGATTATAATTTAGGGTGGGGTCCTAGCAGAGCATTACCATTCCCACTAGTACCCAGATTAGCATCGATTCCATTACTAGTTTCATTACACATAAAAGTAAAGCTAATCATAGTATCCCATCCTAGCATTTTCCCATTCCAAGGATGTGGCTATTTGAATAGATTTAAGTAAACTCTACAGAGGTGTACAAATTACCTCACATGATAGGTGCAACCTCATCCATGATTAGTGGATGAAATAGACCTAACAAGGCTTCATAATCGAATGTACGTGACCTTAGATGTCCATATAACTCTACTACAGCTTCTTAGGGGTTGGAAACACAAAATCGAGAACATACCAAATCCCCCCAAACATGATGACACCAAATCATCACAACAAAAAACATGGCTCGAACATGGCCAAGAAAACAAGGGCTTGAACATGGCCAAAACCCAAAAGCTTAACGTGGAAGATCACATAGCAACCATGCCAACTGGACCATGGAAGAAAACATATCCCCCGTGTTGGCTCCTGATACTCCGCTGCCTACAACAGCCTCCTAGTAGGAGTTATACTTCTATCTAATGGGGTGTGAGATCAAGCCTACCCATATAGACATGTGGCTGTATGAAGTAACTCACTAGGCGAGAGGGACTATGAACCAGTCCTTATGTGACCGAGGTGAGTATCTCCCACAAGAATCCTCTCTAGGCATCCTTGCCATGGTCAACTACCTCCATAGTTCACCACCACTCGCCCTATGTTAGGATTTAGTTTTAGGTTTAACAAGTTTTAAGCTCCATTATTATCCCTAAATCTATCCATTACATGGAGCTCGTAGAATAACAAGATAACCATTTATCTTAAGCATATCACATTAACCGAACTCATATTCTAGGGTAAGAATCTTATAGTCATGTTTTAGCGTTATAGTAGTTTAAAGCAAGATGGTAGAGAGGGGAGCTAGGACTTGCCTTCATCGTTGTCACCTTTCGGCACGTCTACGAAATTCTAGTCCTCGTCCTCCTAACGATTCCCGTCGTCTATCGGTGTATCGATCGAAATAAGACTACCGCTAACCTCAAAAGAAAGGGGCAAAAGCAAACATAGAACTATATGGTGACACTAGGTGCAAATGATAGGGTTGGATTTTAGATGAATTTTAGTGGTGGTTTCATGCAAAAAAGAGTTAGGATTTAGAAGTTATATATTTTAGAAGTTTATCCTATAGTTATTTAACTAGGTGGAATATTATATGCATTTTTTGGTGCATGAAAATATGTGCAAACTACATGATTAAATTCCATAATGCATCTAGTTTATTTACAAATTTTCTAGGAATTTTTCTAAGCTAGAAAGGTGCATTTCTAACTCTCTATGTACACTAGTCGGGTGTACCTAGCATTTTCTAAAGTGTAACCCACGCTGTGTGTGTGTGCGGCTGATAGGTGAACCACCCTGACTATGTCAGTAGTGATGGCGGCGGCAGCGTTAAGGCATTGGGCCCACATGACAGTGAGGAAAGGGGAGAGAGACATGGACGGGGACCGAGGATAACGGCAATGCCGCTTCCACCCGGTCCCACATGGCGAAGACAGGGAAAGGGGAGGAGGGGTGATGGCAGTGGACAGAGGTAACCGTGCCGGTGACGGAAATAGGAGAGGAGGCATTGGGCTCGCTGGAGCGGCTTATGCTGGCGGCGTCAGCCCTCGATGGTGATGGGTGAGTGGCGGACGGGGCTCACGGGGTCACGCTGCAGCTGATGGCGGGGTTGCCATTGGTGACGAGTGCCTGAGACGGTGGTAGCGGCTTGCTAAAGAGGTCATGGTGGCACTGTGCGATGGACTCATCCCTAGGGGCCCTATTCTAATCAACTAACTACATGCACGTGCATGCGGGTGAGTGCGGAGTGCGGGTGGCGGTGGTGGGGTGTCCTGGTGTGGCCTTGTCGGTGATGGTCGTTGGCCATGGTGACTTGGCAGAGCGGGGCTCACACAGGCAGCGCAACACAGAGACTAAGCTACCAACTAGCTACAAAAAAGGGAAGAGGAGGAGCTTGGGGACTCACCGGTCACAGCAATCCTAGGGACGTAGCGGAGGAAGAGAAGAGAGAGGGCGGCGCTGATGGCGCCGGTGAACTCCCAAGTTGGGGAAAATGGAAGAAAGTGGAGAGGACAAGGGGGAGATGGGGTGTTCCCATCCTCGGCAGAGTTGCTGGTGAGGAGGGCGAGGTGAGAGCATCGACGGCCGGGCCTATTTATAGGTCGGCTAGGCTAGTGTCTTGGCGGCGAGATATTTCTCACAGTTGACTTCATTAGGTCACATCATCATGGCTGGTGCTTGCCCACACGCACATTATAGTGCCTTGGCGGCTACTCTGGTGGCTCACCGTGTTGGCGACCATGGCGCCGGCCGTTGATGCATTCACAGTGAGGGAGGAGAGGAGAGAATAGGAGAAAGGATGGGCGCCGTGGGGTCTCACTGTCGCCGTGTCACCACTGACATTTGCTGGCACCGGGGTGGCGCTGGCGGGCATTAACGCCGTGGCTGTGCCACGTATGACTGTCGGCTCGAAGGTGGATGACAGAGATAATGGGTGGGGCCTAGGCATCGGTGAGAGGGAGAGGGGAGAAGGGGGAGTGGGCGAGCTGGGCCGAGCGCTGGGCCATGACCAGTGTGGTGCTGCTTGGCCGACTCGCGTGGGAGAAGGGAGAGGAGAAGAGAAGGAGGTGGGCTGCTGCGGTGGGCCAAGAGGAGGGAGAGGGAGAGAATGAGCCCAAGTGGATTTTCCAATTTCTATTTCCTTTTCTTTTACCAGCTCAAATATGCAAGAGTTAAAATGAATTTAAATTTATATTTGAATACATGAGTGTGCAAAAATGTACCACCATAAGTTCAACAAGTCAAGCAATCATTCACACACAAAGTTTCACACATGAATTCTTATGTTCCTATGTTAATTTATTTGTAAAAATTATCTAGGTTGGTTATATATGCTATCTCTTAGGCAATTTTTAAAAAGTTCAAATTTTTAGTGATTTTTAAGACTAGGTCAAATTTTAGGGTGTTACAAACCTACCCCCTTAAAAAGAATCTCATCCTCAAGATTCGAGCTGATCCTCGAATAGATAGGGAAATTCCTTTTTAAGATCATCTTCTCTTTCCCATGTGGCTTCTGCCTCTGTATGATTACTCCATTGTACCCGACAAAATCTTACTGCTGTCCTCCTGGTTTGTCGGGTGACCGTATCCAATATCTTAACTGGTCTTTCCTGATACTGTAAATCTAGTTGTAAGTCCATGGTTTCCATAGGTGCTTGTTCTTCCGGTACCCTCAGGCATTTCTTTAGTTGTGACACATGAAACACACCGTGTATGTCTAGCATCTCCGATGGTAACTCTAAGTGGTAGGCCACTATTCTAATCTTTTCAAGGATCTGATATAGTCCAATATATCATGGGGCTAATTTTCCTCTGACTTGATATCTCTGAGTACCCCTGATGGGTGATACCTTTAAGTAGCCAAAATCTCCGGGTTATAATTCTAATGTTCCTCTCCGAGTATCTGCATATCTCTTCTGTCTACTTTGTGCGGCCTTTAAATTCTCTCGTACTTTGGCTACTTGTTCTTTGGCTTCATTGATCATATTTGGGCCAAAGAGGCTTCTTTCCCTGACCTCAGACCACATCAATGGTGTCTGGCATTTCCTTCCGTACAAGGCTTCGAATGGTGCCATCTTCAAGTTTGCTTGGTACCTGTTATTGTAGGAGAATTCAGCGAATGACAGGCTCTTTTCCCAATCTTTCCCATAGGTGAGTACATAGGCTCGCAGCATGTCTTCCAATATCTGGTTCACTCATTTTGTTTGTCCATTAGTTTGTGGATGTTAAGTGGAGCTATAGTCCAGGCGTTCCCTAAAGCTTTGTTTAAGCTTTTCTAGAATCGGGTGGTGAATTGGGTTCGTCTATCTAAGACTATTCGGCTTGGTACCCCATGTAATCTAAGGATGTTGTCAATGTAGAGTTGTGATGGCTTGTTACCCTTGTAATCAATCTTCACTGGAATGAAGTGTGCTACTTTCGTTAATCAGTCTAGTATAACCCATATTGAGTCATGTCCATTTGGTGTTTTGGGCAATCCTACTATGAAATCCATGCTAATTTCATCCCATTTCCACACTAGGATGTGCAATGGCTGAAGTAGTCCTACTGGTCGTTGATGTTCTGCCTTGACTCTTATACATGTATCGCATTGGGTGACATATTCTATGATATCTCCTTTCATTCTAGTCCACCAGTATCTTTGCTTGAGGTCCATGTACATCTTGGTTGATCCTAGGTGGATGGAATAAACTAAATGATGTGCTTCGTCCAGTATTAATCTTCGAATGGTTTCATCCTTTGGCACACATATCTAGTCTTCATACCATAACTTCCCTTATTTGTCAACCCTAAATCCTAGAAGTTCCTTCTTACTACTTTTCTCCTTGAATTATTGTATTTCTTCATCCTTGTCTTGGGCAATATTTATTCGGTCCTCCAAGGTTGGTCGTACATGTAGGATGTTTAGAATACCTTGTGGTACAATTTTGTAGATTCAGTTGGTGAACTTCTCGTGCTAACTCTAGCCTTCTGTTTAAGGTCATCATGAGGTGACAATATGCCTTTTAGCTTAACGCATCTGCCACTACATTGGATTTTCCTAGGTGGTACTATACACTTAGATCATAATCCTTGATCAACTCTAGCCATCTTCTTTGTCATAGGTTCAAATTGGGCTAAGTGAAAATGTACTTCAAACTCTTGTGGTCTGTGAATATCTCACATTTGTTTCCAATGAGATAGTGTCTCCATATCTTCAATGTGTGCACTACGGCTGCTAATTCCAAATCATGTGTTCGATAATTTTCCACGTGTTTCTTCAGTTGTCGGGAGGCATAGGCAACTACTTTGTCATCTTGCATTAGGATGCATCCTAATCTGTGCTAGGAGGCATCATAGTATACTATAAAGTTTTGGTGTATGTCTGGTAGTGTGAGTATTGGGGCTGTGGTTAACTGGGTCTTCAACTCTTGGAAACTCCTCTCACATGCTTTGGTCCACTTGAATTCCTTTCCTTTCTATGTTAGAGCAGTCATGGGTCTTGCGATCTTGAAAAATCATTCAATAAATCTTCGGTAGTAGCCCGCTTGTCCTAGAAAAATGTGAACTTCTGTCACGTTCGTCAATTGCTTCCATTCTGATATGGCTTTAACCTTCTCTAGGTCTACCTTTACTCCTTCAGCGATGATGATATGTCCTAGAAAGGTGACTTCTTATATCCAAAATTCACATTTGCTGAACTTGGCGTATAGCTCATGTGCTCGTAGCTTGTTCAATATTACTCTCAAATGTTGTTCATGTTCTTCAGCATTTCTTGAATAGATAAGAATGTAGTCAATGAACACTACTACAAATTTATCCAATTCTTCCATGAATACTTTGTTCATCAGATTCATGAATATGCTGGGGCATTGGTTAGTCCAAACAACATTACGGTGAACTCATATTGCCCATAGAGTGTCACAAACATGGTCTTCGGTATATCATTGAGCTGAATCTTCAGCTGATAGTAGCTTGATCTCAAATCTATCTTGGAAAAATACTTGTCATCTTTTAGTTGATCAAATAGGTCGTCAATTCTTGGTAGAGGGTACTTGTTCTTGATGGTGACTTTGTTGAGTGATCGATAATCAATACACATTTTGAGACTGCCATCTTTCTTGTTCACGAACAACACTAGTTATCCTCAAGGGGATGAGCTTGGTCTGATGTATCATTTCTCTTGTAACTCTCGTAATTGTTCTTTCAATTCTTCTAACTCATTGGCTGCCATTCAGTAGGGACTCTTTGCAATGGGTGCGGTTCTAGGGATTAGATTGATTATAAACTCCAAGTCTCTATCAGGAGGCATTCTGGGTAACTCTTCAGGGAACACATTGGGGTATTCATACATGACTAATACTTCTTCAATGCTTGTTGCCTGTATACCGCAAATCATTGGTTCTGCTTTGGGAGCTTGAGGGTGTCATTCTACCTTTAATTATTTGTGGTTTATCAGGGTTACTACTCTATCACTGTAGGATATAGTGCCATGGTGTTTCTTTAACCAATCCATTCCTAGTATTATATCCCAACCTTCTATCTTAAGTACTACTAAATCTACTTGAAATTCTACTCCATCTATCATTATCTTCACTCAAGGGCATTTGAGGACAACTCCAGGGGTTCGAATCAAGAGAGGGGTAGGGAGTAACATGATTCTTAAACTATTTCTAAGCACAAAACAAGCAGAAACAAATGAACACGAAGTGCCAAAATCAAACAGCACGGTTGCAAGAGTGGAGTTTACTAGAAACTCATCATACACGACATCAGGTGCTGCCTGTACTTCCTCTACGTTTATGTGGTTCACACGGCCTTGCCCAAAATTCAGGACATTCCTTCTTGGTGGTCTAGAGTTCTGAGGTACTCTGCGTTCAATTCCTGAGGCGGTTGTCTTATTACTGGCTATAGACTAAGCAAGGGCAGAGTTTGCGGATTTAAGGGGGTATTGGGCTATGCGATGTCCTAGTTGTCGGCATCCAAAGTAGGTCTCCATTGTTGTATTATTGGTACTCTTGGGCTGATTGTTGTTGTTGTTGCTGTTGCTATTATTGTTGTTCTTGTAGTTGGATGTGGTCTGTGAAGTGTTGGGTCCGGATGTCCTATACTACATGGTCAGTTGGTACCTTGTGGGTGTGGTGTTGTGGGTGCGGACTCATTGTGTCCTTTCTTATTATCGAACACGTTGTATCAGGAACTTGCGCTTCTGTTCTCCTTCACCTCTTACACGTTCTTCTTCTAGCAGGATAGTGCAGTTCATCAACGTGTTGAAATCAGGATAGATGTGGGTGACCATTTGTTCTCGTAGGGATACGTTGAGTCCTCTCCTAAAACACTTCTGCTTCTTCTTGTTGGAGTTAACATCTTCTGGTGCATAGCATGCTAGCTTCATAAACTTCCTGATGTACTGATTCACTGTCATCGGACGTTGTCTTAGGGAACGAAATTCTTCTACTTTTATCTCCATGATCCCTTCGAGGGATGTGATATTCATGGAATTTCTCCATAAATTCTTGCTGTGTGATAGCTTCTGGCTCATTAGCGGCATCTTGGAAATTTTCTCACCATTCACAAGCAGCTCCTACCAGTTGGTGGGTGGCTAGAACAACTTTCTCTTCATCGGTGGCTCTTACTGCATTTAATTTCTTGATGATTGTACATAACCAATCATCTGCTAACAATGGGTCATCCTCTACACTATCAAAGGTTGGTGGGTGAAGTCTCATGAATGCTGCTATTTTCCTTTGTCCATTTCCATTATCCTGTCTTCTTGCAAGATTTTCCAATAACCTTGTCTGTCGATCCATCATTTCTGCCAATGTTAGCGGGGTGGCGGGGGTTCCTCCTCTTGCACTAGGTCATTTCCAACACTTTGCTCAACTTCTACAATTGGGTTATTATCCTCTAGTGGTTGCTCATGCCCATGCCTACAATTATGATTTTCATGATTGCCTCTGTTCTGCCTGCCTCTAGGTTGTGGTGCAACTGGCTCTTCTTCCTCATGAACCTACCTTTCGGTGGCCCTTTCATGGTGATCTTGAATCCTATCAGACCTCCTTTCCATCTGTTGTAGTGGGGCGGCAAGAATGAGAAGACGTCCTCTAGGATTTGGGTGCAAGAAAATAACATAACAAGCAAACAAGAATCACAAGCATAAACAAACACACAATACATATCACACGAACAGTCATACTTATATGATACAAGTGTGCATCATACAACAACTTTTAGATTGATTACTATGTGACTACTCGTACTTCTAATGACATCGAAGCGATACTAGGCGTACTACCACTACTCTAAATACTAGACATTACCACTAGTCACTAGACAATACTAGCTACTAGACTCTACTATAGTTCTCATTATTTATTTTACAAGAACTGTATCTCGCGGAGTTCCCATCATGAGGTCCACATACATGTCCCTTGGCATCCAGTCCTGAAAGAACTCGAGTGGGTCCAGTGGTCTTTGCATCCCTAGCGGGCTTCGTTCCATTGTGGGTGGTTGAATCTTCACTAGGCTCTACTCCTTTTCCTTGTCTTTGGGCGCTCGAGGGCCTTCTATAGCTCTTGCTTACATTGTTCCTTTTCTTTCTCTCGTGGTTGATAGCTGTGAGTTTAGCATGAGTAGCTCCTTCCTTAGTGCTTGTACTTCAGCTTCTGCTTCCTTGAGTTTGGTGTTCTTTATCTTCAACTCTATTTCCTGGTTCTCGTAGAGAGTGTCGAGGGGATGTAGGTACTTAGCTGTAGTCACAAGAGGGTACTCTAGCGCTTGTGGCTCTGCCTTTTCCATTGCCTTAATCTTCTTACGCCAAACATGAGAAGTCTGACCCATCACTAGAAAGAACTTTGCACGAGTGTTGTTGACTTCTTCATACTCCTAACAATGTTCATAAGAGCCCGGCATGCTGCAATCTGACATGTGTCCTGTAATTCTCTTCCATAGGCTAGGATGCATCTGACCCTAAACTTAGTGTTTGTTGGATGCTCGATGATATGCAGGTGCATCTCGCACTTGAGTACACCCTCCACATCACACTCACAATAGTAGTACATGGGAGGCTCGGTGTATCCCAAGACTGAAGTGTCTCCGAAAGGAGCGGTGGGAATCCTCCAGCAATCAAACAGTCCAAACATTCCCATATGTCATCCTACAAAATTCACCACAAGGGTTAGAACATTTTGCGACAAAAATGAGAAACGACAATGAGAAGGGTTCGTTGCCTTTACTATTATTAGGTTTGTGGTTATTCCTATTGCTATAAAACTATCTAACGCGTTCCAATCCTAGGGCTTCATCCTATGGTCAAGCTCGGCTCTGATACCACTCTGTCGGGCCCTCAATTTGAGAGTCCTAGGTGCATGCACAAATACGCATAAAACACAAGAATGGTACACAGATATATAATAAAAGGCTCTAAGCTTTATTGATATCTAGAAATAAGGTCTTACAATAATGGCCCAAGGGGCATAGTCTTATGCCGCATATATAGCAAAAGACTACAACCATGATACGGCTTTATTGGTGGTCTCTAGAGCGGGATTATTATACAGCGAAGCGGTGTCCTATTCCACATGCAACTTGAGCGCGGTCGAAACCCTAACCTCAATGTCATACTCCTACGAATGAATCTCCTAGTGGGAACTCAAATCCTCATGGTACACTTCTTCGTCGAAGTCAGAGTCTTCTTCTATGTTGAGATCTATGAGTCAACAATAGGTTAGTACTTATGTACTCAGCAAGCCATAACCATAGGGTGAAAATAGAAGTGTAGGCATGATTATAATTAAGGGTGGGGTCCTAGCGGAGCATTACCATTCCCACTAGTACCCAGATTAGCATCGATTCCATTACCTGTTTCATTACACATAAAAGTAAAGCTAATCCTAGTATCCCATCCTAGCATTTGCCCATTCCAAGGATGTGGCTACTCAAATAGATTTAAGTAAACTCTACAGAGGTGTACATATTACCTCACACGATAGGTGCAACCTCATCCATAATTAGTGGATGAAATAGACCTAATGAGACTTCATAAACGAATGTACGCGACCTTAGATGTCTATATAACTCTACTACGGCTTCTTAGGGGTTGGAAACACAAAACTGAGAAGACACCAAATCCCCCCAAACGTGATGATACCAAATCATCACAACAGAAAACATGGCTCGAACACGGCCAAGAAAACAAGGGCACGAACGTGGCCAAAACCCAAAAGCTTAACATGGAAGATCACATAGCAACCATGCCAACTGGACCTTGGAGGAAAACCTATCCCCCGTTTTGGCTCCTGATACTCCGCTGCCTACACTGGCCTCCTAGTAGGAGTTATACTTCTATCTAATAGGGTGTGAGATCAAGCCTACCCATATAGACATGTGGTTGTACGAAATAACTCACTAGGCGAGAGGGACTACGAACCGGTCCTTATGTGACCGAGGTGTATTAAATTTAAGCTTCCCTTGCTGAATAGCCCTCTGTATATGTTGCCAAAAAATTCTGCACTCATTAGTAGAATGAGAAGTAGTGTTATGAAATTTGCAGAACTTCTTATTCTTCAACTAATCAGGAGGTAATATAACATGCTTGGTGGGCATTTTGATTTGTCCTTTCTCAAGCAAGAAATCAAAGAGCTGGTCTGATTTTGTGACATCAAAATCATAACTTTCTTCAACTCCTCTTCCCCAAGGATTTGGAACCATCACTATCTTCTTACCCCAATTCCATTCAGCTGCAGCAATCTTCTCTTCTTCATCATCCTCACCATCATCAACAACTAAATATGGATTATAACCTTCAGCAATTACGACATTCTTCTAGAATCCGGTATCTCTACGCATATTCTGGAATTGGCTATTAAGTGCTGCCACTCGTTGAGCCAACTGACCTAAATTGTCAAACTCTTGCCCAAGCAGTTTTTCTCTCCATGTTAGCAACATTCCTTAAACAGCCAAAGCAGCTAGCTGATCAATAGTCAGATTCAATGAAAAACACAAATTTCTTGTTTCTCGGAACCTCTGAAGAAACTCAGCACTTGATTCATTAGTTCTTTGCCTTATGGTCGTCAAATCTATGATTTTCCTTTCTCCTGTCCCAGTATAGAAATATGTATGAAATTTCTTCTCTAGGTCAGTCCAATTGGCAATAGAATTAATTGGTAACAATGAAAACCAGGTGAAAGCTGGTCTTGACAGGGACAAAGAGAAGAAACAAACTCGATGAGCTTCTTCAATGGATGCTTCACCCAACTGAGTACGATACCGACTGACATGTTCTATTGTACTTATACTATCTTGACCAGTGAACTTAGCAAATTCTAGAAGCCTGTAATTTGTAGGAAAAGCAACCAAAACATACCACTCTGGATATGAACGTTTGTACGAAAAGGTCTGCCCTTTTGGTTTTAAACTGAATTGATTCTTCATCATTTCAGTTACTCTGAGCAACAACTCATCAACATTTGAATTTGGATTTCTTGGTAATTGCTGACCCATCTATGGATTAAAATTTTGGGTACCTTGATACCCAGGATTTGGAATCATATGAAGGGTATTATAATCTGTGCCATAATGATATCCTTGTGGAATCTCTATCTATTGAGTCATTTGCTGATTTGCTGCATGAAGTCTCTAATTGTAAATGTTGGGATATGTATCTCTACGAATCCTTTAAACTGATGGTGCTATTTTTTGAGCCAACGACGGTATTTGGCCTGATGTGCCAAAATCATCCATTTGATTCTGAACTTGCCCCATCGGTTGTTGCACATGCTGCACTGACGATCTAGGATTATACTATATTTGATTAGTAGTAGTACCCTAAACTTGCTCAGATGAGCTCTGAACTGCTTGGACATCATCATTGCTAGCTAGTGCTACTTTTTTATGGCTAGTACCGTCTTGATTAGTCCCCTAAGTCGACGGATGTGGAATGTTGTAATAAGCCGGTCCAATCTGATCAATTGGATATCTATGAAACACCTCCTTCATGGTACTGTGGAATGTGAAGAAAGTTGTATTATGATTCAACATGGCATCATGAACAGATTTGTTGACAGCATCTACAAAGAAACGCCTATCATCAACTTCATCTATATCTAACTGTCCATGTATCAAAACTCTTGGTAGTGGATATTTCTAAACAACTTTATTGTCACGTGTCTTGGTGTAGGACAACAAACACTTGTTCTGAAACTCCTCTATAGCTTTACCAATGACATCTTTATCCTCATCAAGTAAGTCTTCATAAGGCACCATAAGAATGTCCCTATTGTTGTGAGCTGCCATGACGATTGTGGTCCCACCGGACATGCCAAAAAGTGTGTTGGCGCAAAAATGCGGTGATGCAATCAACACACAGCAAGCCGGACGATTTGAATGGAATGAGATTTGAGATATGCTAGGCCTCAATACAGGACCAGTCGATTTTGAAAACCCAACGGCGTGCCAGTCAATTTGACCTGCAATTGACAAAGAGAGAAAATCTAATCAGTAGTTTAAGGCAGAACATGTCGGTGTTGCTCCAGACAGTTCCAAATATGCGGCTAAACAGTCAATTTGGTAGGGCTATCGAATAAATAGTCGATATCCAACATATAAGTAATGCAATGATCGCTGAATTGAAGATTATTGGCTAACATCAATGATGATGGTACGAATTCAAAATAACCAATACTCATGGGTCATAGCAATTTTATTATGATTGATTAATCCAGACAGAACAAGTACAATACACCAAAATATAAGTAATATAAAGAAACATCATCATCTAGATGGATATAACCAGTGTAAAGCATTGAGCCGATGAGTTTAACGAGAAAGAATATAACATGCGAACAAATCGACTGTATAGTACAAATGAATCTACAAACGTTCTGAATCTAATCTGTTACCATCAATAGTGAGGTTCGATTGGATCGATACAGCTATGGTAATAATAACAAACCAAAGCCAAAGAATCTCTAAAACCATCTATGTATTGGCAGGTTCATGAAAAACATGCTATATGTGTGAAAGCACAGGCGAATCGGCTAAAATAGTCGATGCATGCATAGCAAACAAATAGAGTACATATCTTGATCATGAACAAAACTACTAATCGATAATCTCTAATCCAAAGTCTTACCAGTTAGGTTCGACTGGGTCTATGCAGCTATAGTTGTGTCATTAGATTAGATCTTATTAACTAGTGAACTTACTCAAGATTGGAACATATCTTTGAATGCATACTATGTTTGATTGGAATAGAGATAAAACAACCAATCTAGCAGAATTAAGCTATCAATTATAAGATTCAAAGTGTGATCAGACTAGAAGACGACCAATTAAGATGATGTGATGCTGATTCTATGTCTATCTCAATCAAGTGATTTGTTATAATTAATAAAATATTAATTATAACAAGATCGATAACTGGTGAATCAACCAAAAATAGCAAGGAAAATCTTACTAATCTTAGTAGATTCGATAACTAGTGATATTGTGTTAAACAACAAGTTATTTAACACAAGATTGATAACTTTGATCTATATTATGGTTCGTAAGAGGTCACTCAGCTGATGCAGCCTTACAAACAACAATATGAATCGATAACTAACTTATATTATAACTCATAAAAGGTCAATCAGCTAATGCAGCTTTACAAGCATAATACAAGTCATGACGGTACTCACAAGCAAGCTGGGGGTTCGATCAGTCGATGCAGCCCTATTTGCTGAAGAACTCACTGAGATCTACAGTACTCCTACTCCTAATGTGATGGCGAAAGCTAGAAAGATTGTGTTGATTGATTGTTTGTGTCCCTGTACAATAACCAGGGTCCAATATTTATACCCGGAACCTAAACATGAATCCTACTCAAATACGACTCATTATAATTCTTGGAATAAAAAGAAAACATTCCTAACTTAAAATAACTTGGACCCTAATCTTTTCCTTTCTGTAGAGTCGAACATATCTTTCCCCGTAGTCCATTAACGTCATCTGATGACGTTATCCAAAAAGAGCCGATTCTAGAACCACATCTGAATCAGCTAATATCGATCTTTACGCAACTGATTCCTTAATGACACAATCCTAGAGCTTCGAGTTCCCGTGCTCTCCTTCCAAAATTTTGGTGTAAACATTCATACAGAACAACATGGAGTTACCACAACATTACAACATTTAGTATAAAAATAACTTACATCAGAGTGCATAAGATTTATAATAGTGGCTACAAAACATGTCCAAGTCAAACCTTAACTTAAGTTCAAATGTGAGTAGAATTGCGGAAGCGACTTAGGTAAAGCATATAAGGTAGGGGAGACATCCAGATCATGTTGAGCCCACCGACATGACCTCAATCAGTAGCTCAAGTCAAATCCTGTAATAGGGTTAACAAACCCTGAGTACTTGAGGGTACTCAACAAGTCTTACCCGACTACAAGAAAAGACTTCAAGGGTATGTAGGCTTAAGGAAAGTTTGAAGCAAGAATTACTTTTGCAGAAAAGCTTACTATAAGTGGATCCTTACTTTCAATGTTCTAGCTTTGTATTAAGTCATTAGGGTATCCAGTTGTCACCTGATCTAAATCAAGCACTTCTTTAATCACCTCAACTCATTTTATCCCAAATCCACAAGTAACCATGTTCCCTTGATTAACTATGATGTAGAGCAGAGAATCGAGTCTTCTTCTCCACGAAACAATGGTGAGTCAAATCGATTGGCCAAGCTGGGGTTTCCTTACCACATGACATATGTTGGTCTAGGCCCAGACCCAAACCTACATATATCAACCCTCACTCGAAGCCTCCAAAACATGAACCAGTCTGGTGGATTCATAGGATGTGTACACGCTACTCTCACCATCTCCCACGCCCAATGCACAGTTGTCTTTTCACATAATGGAATAGCCGAGGTATTAGGCTTACCAGAGTATGTGGCCACTACTACAAGGTCTCAACTCACAATAGGTCTACAATGGTACGGTCCTTAATTGACATAGGTGGGACTAGCACGACCAGGCAAACCTGTCTGCCCAACACTTACCTTAACATTAATTCCTGCCCAGTCTCAATGTAAATATTATGATTTGTCATGGTATTCACAACCCATAACCAGAGTTGAGAAGAGCAAGGTAAGCCTATTTCTCTCGAACGATGAAACCATCATTTGACTTCTATTGAAGTCTAAGCATTACTAGGCATTAAGAGGTATCGACCTATCCAAACTAGCAGGGTATAACTAAGGATACCTGTATATCAAGGTAATCATGCAACAATGGTATTTGACCAACTCCTAATTTACTTAATGCACATTTCACAAGACTTAAAGTGTAATAAAGATTTATAAATACTAGAGAAGGGTTTATACTCCGGGGCTTGCCTATGTTGCAGAGAAGGTTATATTCCATAGAAGGAGCCAGAAGTTAGATTTGGCACCAACACCACTGGTGGATGAACCTCCTCCGAAACTTGATCAACACGAACCCTCTCACTCTCGTACACTACATGTAATAAATGATGCTTGCTTAACATGATGGAATGCATGTCATGATGCATGATGAAGGACATAAAAGTGTATGAAGGAACTTAACTAACTTAAGAAAGTTGAGTACAACTTTCCTTCGCACTACAACTAGGATTACGCTTTACAAGGCATTCTAATTATTTGAGCAACAAGTGAATCACATACTTATCATGAAAGGCATTTTCATTACTAACTAACAAGTTTGATTAGCTGTTATCATGAAAGAATTACACTATCATGGACTAGCAAGTTAACATTTTTTAATTCATAATCATAACAAAGAACTCATAAATATAACAAATATTAATTAAGCCATTTTATTTATTATTAGCAAGCTAATTATGAGCATAACAACCATATAATGAAGGTGCCAAGGAACAGTAGGGTTTTGTGTCCCAAGGTCTACAATCAAGGTATAAAACACACTCAAGTCATTTAATCATTTATATAAATCATTTTGTTATTTTTATTAATCCATAAAAGGCATTTGAATTAAGTGGACAATTTATTTTCATCAAAATAGTACCAAACTTTTTGTGAAGGTACATCTAAGCATGTAAAGCATACACAAAAAGTTTTATTATTAAAGGATAAATATTTTAGCCTATAAAAATCATGGAAGGCCATTTATTAATTAAAAGAGATAATTTTTAGGCATAGCAAAAGTACTGAAAATGACCATTTGATATTTTTATAATGTAGATCATCACATAACAAAGCTACACAAAAAGTTTCACATTTTTATCATGCTTCTACATTTACTAATGAATTAAACTAGATTCAACACTTTTAATAATTTTAGAAAAACAAAAACCGAGGAAAACCTTTTCTCACTCCGCTCTCTCCTACCCCCAGCCACAGACAGCAAGGGCCTAGTCAACTATGATGCGTGACCAAGCTGACCGCGACTGCACCGACCTTTGACCGGCAGGTGCTCGTCGGCGATGACCTCGCCGGCAACGAGACAAGCACCGACGGACTCGCCACTATCTCGCACACATGCTGGTGCTATCGGTTGAACTGCTAACGCACTTCTACACACATGACGGCACACATGGTGGCCTGACAGCAAGGAGACAGGTAGACTGCTGCCGGCGTCAAGCACTGTAGTAGTCTGACAAGGCATTTCCCCCCTCCTTTTTCTCATGATTTTGCAAAACAACGTCATGATCGGCTTTAAGTAAAGTTGTCCATCTATATGAGATCTCCAATATTACTTAAAGGATCAACATGAAAACTTGATAGATTTGAAGATTATGAATTTCAAACACATGCACTTTAAAACTGAAAACAGAGTTCAGTTAGGGTTTTAGAAAAACAATTTTGGATTAACAACTTAGAGCAATTAATTAGGGATTAACCATTAATCAAACATAACAACTAATTACACATTATAATAGAACAAGCATTACTTCAATCAATAGAACAAAAGTTGGATATATATTATTTATGAAAATTGACTCAATAATTTCCCCAAAATTGAATCCTTTACTGATTTTCGACACCGCCAAAACTTGACCAAGTGCTGAATTTCAATGCTGATTTCAATTTTAGAGCTCAAATTTCATAGGTTTGACATGGAAACATCATCACATGTTGATTCTATAAGCAAGTACTCATTTTGTACTACAAATTTTATTTTAGCAAAAATTTATTTGTTTAAGCAAATTCATATATTTAAATTAAGAAAGCTTCTAATCACTTTTATTGGCATCATTTCATGCAACATGGAAAACATGACATATACAACATATGAAACATATGAATGCTATAAATGAAAGTGCCACACATACGGCAGAGCGGGGCTCACTCGGGCAGCGCAACACAGAGACCTAAGCTACCAACTAGCTATGGAAAATGGAAGAGGTGGAGCTTGGGGACTCATCGGTCACTCCAATCGGC
Source organism: Miscanthus lutarioriparius (assembly GCA_904845875.1). NCBI lineage: Eukaryota > Viridiplantae > Streptophyta > Magnoliopsida > Poales > Poaceae > Miscanthus > Miscanthus lutarioriparius. Next base: position 73,059,404 of record CAJGYO010000005.1, on the reverse strand, counting down.
CTGGGACGCAGCAGAGAAGGAGAAGAGAGAGAGTGACGCTGATGGCGCTGGTGAACTCCCAAGTTGGGGAAAAGGAGGGGGAGACGGGGTGTTCCCGCCCTCGGTGGAGCTGATGGTGGGGAGGACGAGGCGAGAGCGTTGCTAGCCAGGCCTATTTATAGGCCGGCTAGGCCGGTGTCTCGGCGGTGAGATATTTCTCATGGACGCCCTTATCCATCACGTGGGTTCGGAGTTGACTTCATCAGATCACATCACCATGGTTGGTGCTTGCCCACGCGCATGTTGGAGTGCCTTGGCAGCTACTCCGGTGGCTCAGCGCGGTGGTGACCATGGCACTGGCCGTTGACACGTTCATAGTGAGGGAGGAGAGGAGAGAAGAGGAGAAAGGAGGGACGCCATGGGGTCTCACTGTCGCCATGTCGCCATTGATGTCTACTAGCACTGGGGTGGTGCTGGTGGGCGTTGACGCCATGGCTATGCCGCGTACGACTGTCGGCTCGGAGCTGGACGACAGAGCTGACGGGTGAGGCCCAGGCATTGGTGAGAGGGAGAGGGGAGAAGGGGGAGTGGGTGAGCAGGGCCGAGCACTGGGCCACGGCCATTGTGGTGCTGCTAGGATGGCTCGTGCGGGAGAAGGGAGAGGAGAAGGGAAGGAGCTAGGCTGCTGAGGTGGGCCGAGAGGAGGGAGAGGGAAAGAATGAGCCCAAGTGGCTTTTCCATTTTCTATTTCTTTTTTCTTTTTTCTAGCTCAAATATGCATGAGTTAAAATGATTTTAAATTTAAATTTAAATGCCTGAGTCTACAAAAATATACCACCATAAGTTCAACAAGTCATGTAATCATTCACACAAAGTTTCACACATGAATTCTTATGTTCCTATCTTAATTTATTTGTAAAAATTATCTAGGTTGGTTATATATGCTATCTCTTAGGCAATTTTTTTTAAAAGTTCAATTTTTAGTGATTTTGAAAACTAGGTCAAATTTTAGGGAGTTACAGCTAACTGCTTTTCCTCACATCTTTGCAAAACTTTGTCTAAATTTTCTAAGCAATCATTGAAAGTTTTTCCATAAAGAGAAAAATCATCCATAAAACTTCCATGATTTCTTCTATCATATCAGAAAAAATAGACATCATGCACCTTTAGAATGAAGCTGGAGCGTTGCACAATCCGAAGGACATCCGGCGATAAGCATATGCTCCAAAGGGACAAGTAAAAGTAGTTTTTCTGTGGTAATCAGGATGGATTAGGATTTGATGGTAACTAGAATACCCATCAAGGAAACAAAAGAAAAAATGCTTTGCAAGCCGTTCCAACATCTCATCGATGAAGGGTAACGAGAAGTGATCTTTCTTTGTTGCCTTGTTAAGTTTTTGGTAATCAGTGCCCATCCGTCATCCTATGACTATTCGTTGTGGGATTAATTCATCTTTTCATTTTTTACCATAGTCATGACCCTTTCTTCGATACAACTTGTACTAGGCTTACCCACTCACTATATGGCACGAGATAGATTATCGCTGCATGCAAAAGTTTCAAAACCTATTTCTTAACAACTTCTCTCATCACATTGTTAAGCCTATGTTGGGGCTCCCAAGAAGGTGAACATGTTGGATCTATGGGAATGCGATGGGTGCAAAGGGTGGGACTAATCCCCTTGAGGTCTTCGAGTGAGTAGCCTAAAGCAGAGTGATGCTTTTCTAAAATGGTAAGGAGCTAGAGGGTCTCATCCTTAGAGAGTTTATCGCTAATAATCATAGGAGACTCCCTATCATCATTTAGAAAAGCGTATTTCAAACCTAAAGGAAGGGGTTTGAGCACAATGGGGGGTTTTGGTGGCTCTTGAGTTTCATCCAAAGGGAAAGCATCTTTCAGTTCTTCTTCATCTTGGATGAAATCCTGGGCATCTTCTTCGAGATCTTTGTCGAAGGCTTCTAGGAGAGATGCTGCGATAATCTCCTCCATTGGATCTTTCTCAGGACACAACTCTGTCTTAACATGTATTGAGCGAGTGATGGGAATAGAAAGGTTTAGGCTTTTCTCGAGACTTACATTTATACTCCCCTTTCTTCCTTCATGGAGGAGTCTCTCTATTGGATGCCCTATCAAAAGGTTGAACTCCCAAATATCAAAAACATAAAAACTAAGATACACCTTGATTTTGTCTACTTTGATAGGGATGAGGTGAAAAATTCCTTCACTAGGAAGGATTTGCCCTGAGAGAATTTTTAAGAGTTTAGTTGTTGGAGTTAATTGCATATTTCTAGGAAGGGTATGTGCAAAAGATTTAGACATAAGATTTATTCCTACAACCGGATTATAAAAAGCATCAAAGGAGGTTTTATGAATGTGACAACGGATGGAGGTAGAGGGAGAATGTAAATGAATAACTTCAGGAGAAATCTTGGATTATCCCAACCACTCATTGCTTATAATTGTTGTCAACTCCTTCATAGTCTTTTTAAGGAACTTCTCTTTGGTTGGGTCAAGAAGATGCTGGTTAGGTGCTGATGGCGCCGAAGATTTCCTTATTGCATAATAATTCAAGGTGTTTCCAAAATCAGAGAAAAGATCTTCCTTGAATTCAAACATATTTTCCAAAGGCGGAGTTTCTTCCTCCTTCGGTGGGTTAGGTACTTGGAGGACAGTTGAGGCTTCAAGTGTGGTAGCTAAAGGTTCGGGCTCAACTATCACAGGTTCTATCTCAAGAGTTTTCTCAACTATCTTCTGGGCCGTCATCATGAACGCTGGTGTAGGGGGTGTTCTCTAGGAGTTTTCTAAGGATTTTTCTCCCTTCACTAGTAGAACAATGTAAGAAAGCACCTCTAGAGGCTGTATCAAGAAACTATGTGGTCTTCCCACTAAGACACATATAAAAGTGTTGCAAAAGCATAGGGTCTTGAATGGCAAGGTTATGGCCAGAATTGACTAGGTCATTAAAACGCGCCCATGCCGCACCAAGAGATTCTTTTCCTTTCTGTTTAAAAGATAGAACCTCTATTCAAAGGCTAACCACTCCAGAGATGGGAAAGAAAGAAGCAAAAGCTAGTACATCAGGCATCCCAATCTCCTTCTACACTCCCTACGGTTCGCGTATACAAGTGTTTAGATGTTCCCGTCAAAGAGAACGGAAATAGCTTCCATTTTAAAGTTTCATGTGACATGTCGACGATATGCAAACATGCACAAGTTTGCTCAAACTCTCATAAGTGGGTGTATGGGTTTTCATCGCCTTCTCCTAAGAATGATTGTTCCTAGACCAAATTTATTAAAGTTGGATGCAACTCATAGCCTGGTGTAAGGATAGGTTTCGAAGATTTTGGTGGCTCTAGTTGTGCGCCCGTGGGAGCAGCAAATTGATTGATAGGCGTGATGTTATCCATGCTTAAAGATAAAATATACAAGGACAAACCTGGTTCAACAAAATCACAGCAACTATTTCCCTAGCAACAGCGCCGGAAAAATTATTGACACCTGTGGTGCCAGACAGAGACAAAATCCATAAGCGCAAGGGTATCGAAGTTGTGGGCCTTCCCTAGCTCCCCTGCTTTGTCACTTCTGGCTAAGCATCTTTCATCGGAGGAAAGGAGGCGACTAGTTGCTTTAGGCAAAGCTGTGAGTTCATGAGCAAGTGAATGAACAGCTACGAGTGAAGTGCAATAGTCGTAAGTAAGGCTCGCTAGTTTTCACCTCGAGTATTATCGAGTATCGTATCCATGGGAAACGTGTGTGTTGTCTAACAATTAATTTGTCCAAGGATAGCAATCAAGGTTTAAGGTTTGAGTAGAGAGAATTCCTATGGTTATGACCCTATGCAAAGCAAGGCTTATGATTCTAATGTTCACTTCGGGACGCCTCTTGGATGGTAAAACACCGCTATAGATAACTCTACCGACGCGACTACGGTCCTACTAATTTAAGAACCTGCTCAATTCAAAGTGGACTACAGAGGATAGATGGGGCTGTCACCACCCACTACTACCACGCAACCAGGGAGCAGGGATTAAACACAGGTAGCCAATAGCCTAAGCAGCACGCTTATGCTAATGAATACTACTATAATCCAGCTAGCAAGAACTAGAGTACTCAAAAGAACTATGAACCCATGAATAAAAGAGCACAATACTTACTTTAAATAGAAATCAATTACCAGAAGTATCTTAGATGTAGACTTGGAGAAGCCTAGATCCACCAAAGTACAAGCCATAGAGGTAGCACCAATAGGCCGGTACTTCCTCCAAACTCTTCCCTTACTCTCTCTATTGTGTACAAGTAATAGATCCTAACTAGAGGACTAATCTCTCTTCATGCCCTAATCTTGAGATGAGGATATGAATTAGGGTTTTAGGATGGCTCTGCTGGAGGGGGTACAGGGTTGTATATATAGGGGGTACCATCAATTCTAGACCCTCGGATCAAACCAACTTAAAAGGATGGTGTAGATGCAATCTAGGAGGCGGTGGAGAACCGACATTCGAAGGGGAGGCTGACCAGGAGGGCCCATGGGCTAGGCAGCCTAGGGGTGGGGCCGATCGCCCCCACCTGCCAGTGTCTTAGCTCAATCTTTGGTGGGTTGCCTTCTGGAAGGTTCTAGAGTCTTCAAATGTCGGTTTCATCATGGATAAACGTGATTTGCTCTGATGAATAGGTCCACCTTGCCGGATTCTGATTAAATCCTCCTACAAACAGAGATTCACCAAAATTTGTGGAAATTGTTAGTTTAAACCCCTAAACCGATCTTGGTGATCATTTTCATGCATTTATACAGTTATATTGATGGTTTATGATGGGCGTTAATGACCGTCAACAATGCACAAACTATAGACTAGTTCATATATCAACATCATAACACAACAACTATACTCTAGTTCATGAGTATGACTATAATTATAAGATGAGAGCATGCTTCGGAAGAACTCATATTTCCATTCATACCAAGAATCTCTTCTTCCAAGGAGCCAAGCCCTCCAAGGTAGCTTTGCCTTGCTCTAAAAGACTTCTAAAATTAAAAAAAACTAGAGAGAGTGAGGTGTTGCTCAAGTGGGGTGTTGTCGACAGAATATCACTGGCAATCCTCCAAGGGGTATCCCATGAAGGTAGATTGATTGGCAGAGGTGTGCGAAATCAAGAACAAGAAGGCAACTAAGACATAAGAGTCAGACAGGTTCGGGCCGTCAACACGACGTAACACCCTACTCCTGTGGTATATTGATTTGTATTAGCTATCATTTGATATTACCTGTGTTTTGATGGGGTCCCCTACTTGCCTTATATAGCCAGGGGGTAGGGTTACAAGTCGGTTAAATATAGGAGATAACTGGAAAGTAATAACAGATTACAGGAATCATGGGATCGAACATATCCTAACAAATCTCGTAGCACCTTTAGGATATCACCCTTGATGCCTTGCGGTACACGCTGAACAGTACCATGCATCGTAAGTCTTCATCTTGTGGGCTAGACCGTCCCTAGGAGTGTAGCCCATGTAGTCTGCCATGGGTATCCAGGGTCGTACCCCCCACAGCTAGTCCCCGAGCACCTTGTATCCACTGTGCAACGCCGTCTTGAGCTTGTTCGAGCAGGTGTGAACAAAGCCGAGCAGTCAGACTCATAGTCCAACCACCCTAATGAGTCGTCGAGCAATTGTGAACCATCACCGAGCAGAGTATCCCAAGAAAGGCTTGCCAGAAGGATGTAACGAGCTCAAGTTCAAAATCGAAATTTTTCTCACTGTGAACTAATTGTGCCCACTTAGAGTTCGACCACGAGAAAGGGAGATAATCGTCTTGAACTTCAGGAGGCACGAAGTCTTCCAAATCAAAGACAACACACTCACTGCAAGGTGAAGTGTGCCCACCTAGTCCCGGAGCCTAACAGTAGGTGACGTAGTCACGTGGTGCCAGGGTCCAGAAAGTAGAAGAAAGGCAAAAGACATACCGAGCAGGCAACCAGTCCACGAGCTGAGCCCTGAAAAGAAAAGTGCACATTCACCGCAAGGTGAAATGTACCCACTTAGTCCCCGAGCCTGACAGTAGGTGATGTGGTCACGTGGTGCCAGGGTCAGAAATAATAGTAATCGAAAAAGTCCCCAGTATAGTGAGAAGATGAATCATAATGATGACGTAGTCTCCGAGCCATAAGTGGAAATCTCAGATAAATCAAGAAGGACTGATTACGCAATCGTGGAGAAAAAACCAGAGTAATGGCTGTACAGTAGAAATTACTGAGCCTTGATGATATTGTGGAGAAGTCGGTGAATATTCGGTGTGTAGTACCAAGTTGCATTGAAAAATGGGCGATATGGGCCGAAGTTGTGCGGAAGCCCAGATAACGGCCCAGCATGTTGCTTTGGAGAATTTGGAAGGGCGCAAATCAGCATGGTGCTGTTTCCCAAAAACCCTTGAATGCAAAAAGTCGAGAGGGTATCTTTATAACTGTCGCCGCACTCCGCGCTCCCACCTTTGCCACTTCGCCACTTCATCTTCCTCCTCAGCCTCGCACTCCTCCATTCACATTCACACGCGCTCTGCAGCTAGGGCTAAAAAGCTTGCAAAAAAAGGCTAGTTCTGATCTAGATCTAAGGGATGGCGCCAAAGAGGGGAGGTGGTAACCCGAAGAAGGCAGCTGCCGGGGTGAGCCATGATAAGAAATGGGTACCATCACTCATGGGGGAGACAGAGCTCAACGAGATGGTGGAGGCGGGCATTCTTCCTGACCATGTCACCGTCGGATGGCGTTCGGCCAATGGTGAGCCCTATCTGATGCCACACACCGATGAACTCGTAATATTCGAGGATTACTTCCGTCATTTATTAGGTCTTCCGGTACATCCTTTTTTGCGGGATCTGTTGGAGTTCTGGGGAGTGAGCTTGTGTAATCTCCATCCGAACACCATTTTGCACATTTCCGTGTTTATCCATTTCTATGAGGCCTATCTTGGCATTCTTCCCCATTTCAATCTCTTTCGACACCTTTTCTGGCTCAAGAAGAAAGGAGGGGGCGGCTCCAAAGTGGTCGGCAGTGTGTATCTGCAGCTCCACGACGGGATGGCGGGCGAATACATTACTGTGCCGCTTAATACCTCGCTGAAGGGGTGGAATGCCAGGTGGTTCTACATGAAGTAGAGTCATCCTACCATCCGATGCGATGTCGACCAGATTCCGGAGAACCAGAGGAGCTGGTCGAAGAAACCGACCAGTGCTGATATGGAGCAAGTGAAGGATCTCCTCGAGCTAATAAGGGGCATGAAGATGAAGGGAGTGGTGGTGGCGGTGAACTTCATAATGCGCCGCGTTCAGCCCTGCAAGGGGAGGGCTCATCCGGGCTTTGACTTCAAGGGAGATACTGACGGCGTCCGGGAGAGGACGGAGAGACTGACGAGGGAGGTTGTGCTACACCAAGCCGCTTATCTATTCACTCCAAATGTTCCATACAGCGTGCCTAGGCAGCCAAAAACTTCCAACTGCATGAACCCACCTCCTCAGGTAAAAAATCTTGACTGTTGTTCTTGGTGCTTTTTATCCTGTGCCGGCGCTGAGTAGTGGACTGATTCACTTGTGGAAAGATCCATTTGCAGGAATAGGTGGCATACTTCTTGGGCGTACTGAGGAGCGATTGGCCAAAGGCAGTGGACGCCAGGCCGACCACTCAGCCGGAGGAAGGTGCCATTAGCACCTCGACCGAATCCGAAGGCAAGGGTGCTGGTCGGAGGGAGAGTCCCCCCCGGTATCGGAGAAGGTTTGGGGGAAAAGGGCGGTGACAGATGAGCCAGCCCAAAAGAAGAGAAGAATGGTGGATGTAGCTCCTCGCAAGCCGGGCAGCATCTCACTTGGTGGCGATCAGACCGCTCAGACACAGAGTGCAACGAGGTCCGAGTGGTCAGACGACAACGAGGCTTCAATAGCTCCCCCTCCGAGCACTAAAGTATCATCGCACAACACACGCGCAGAGGTGCAATCGGAGGGAGGGGAAGGAGCCACCGAGCACCAGGCAGAGAGGACTCCAACAGCAGGGGCCGCAAGACCTCTAGCCCAGGCCACACGAGTTGACCCCAGGGTAGTGCCTAGGTGCTCAGGGAGGCAGCGCTAGTTCAGAACCATGTATCAGGAAGCTGATGTGTAAGTATGTTTGCCTTGGGATCAGTAGCTTTCCATTTTTTATAGTTGTGGTGACCGATGAGCTGATCTGATGCAGAATAGGGCGTGTGGAGGATCTGAACCCTTTGGGCCAGACAGGCGAGTAGCCGGGGGCTGTTCCCGGCATGGAGACATCATGGGCAGACTCTGTCCCAGAGTCCATCGATGCTCGTTAGTCTGTGGAAGAGTCGACCACCACTGCTAATAGAGTTGGAGGCAGAGAGTGGTGGGCGACGATGATGGGTGAGTCGACGGAGACGCCAGGAGCAACGGCAGGAGCCACCGAGTTTTTGGGGGCGGGAGCAGGAGCTGCCAACGTCGTGCTGGAATCGGCGGTGCAGAGGCCGGCAGCGTCAGAATCAGTGGAGCAGAGGCCGACAGTGTCGGAGGAGCAAGCGGCGCACCCTAAGATTCCGCAGGGCATGGTCGGTCATTGTGTGCAGCCACTAAGCCCCTAGGCAGTGCCATCGGCTATGGAGGAAGAGGACAAGGTCAAGGAGATTGAGTGTGAAGAATCATGACCTCAAGCCGTCCGCATCCTTCCTAAAGGGAGGTGATGAAGTTGTGGTCGTGGACGAGGAGGACACCACCAGGGAGGTGAATAGGCTACAGTCCACCCTTTCCATCGCTATGAAGCAAATGGAGGTTATTGTTGCATTAGTGGTGTCCGTCTTTGGTGTTGGAGACTATGGTCCTTTACAATCTTGGTGCTTTGTAGGGCATAGCGCAAACTACTGTACAATGGTAGCAATTGATCAAGAGGATGGAGCCCCTCGCCAAGGAGAACAAGAAGCTGAGGGAGGTGGTGAAACTGATGGAGAAGAACATCTAGAGGGCCCAGCGTGAAAGGGATTTTGCTGAATCAAACGTGAGGGACCTAGAGTACCAGAAGGGCACCTTATCCGAGCAGTTGAAGACTATCTCCGAGCAGCTGGAGCACACCTCTGAGCAGCTGAGAAACGTCCCCGAACAGAAGAAAGGTACTGTAGATTGGTAAATTTGTTCTGCACTGCCGAACAGTCTTGATGTTGCTGTTGACCGTTATGTTTGTAGAGCGAGATGTAGAGCTTGGCCGGTTGCGTCAAGTCACCGAACTCCAAGAGAAGGAGAAGGCATTTAGGGAAGCGGAGAAACTGGCCAAGGATCAAGAAGGTGAGTAGTTCATGGTCGGAGTTGTTGCTAATATGATTTCTTCGTTTGACAAATCCCTTTGGTATCTACAGAATATCGTCGAAGAACCAAGGCATAGTTCGACGTGCTAGAGCTAGAGGCAAGAACCCAGAGGGGAAAACTTGATGCCATGGTGGCCGGAGTTAGGCCGGTTGTAACAACCCAGAAATTTCCAGCAAAAAAAAATCAAATCATCACAACTACAATTTTTTTTTTCTAAAAATAGCCAATGGTTGGTGAATGTCTTGTAGGAAAACTACCATAGTTGCATAAGTAGTACCTATTGTAGATGTTTATATCCTTGTATTTAATTAAATTTGCATGAGTTGCTTCTTATGTTCTTTTGTATTGATTAATAAAAGCAACAACATTTATTTAAATATTTAAACAAATGTGTGTGTGTTGTTGCCAACCCTTGGTTGAACCCTAAATGACCTCTAGTGGACCCCACTAGGGCATACATGTGTAGGCAACACATGTGTATGCATGTAGGAACTATGGAGTAGCTTGAAAAATGAAGACATAACATAGAAGAGCTAATTCAATTAAGCTAAAATGGAGAAACCCCTTTTGGCCCTAGAGCTCAAGCCAGCCTGGCTCCACAGCCCGCGAACGGATGCCAGCCCAGCAGGCCGTGCACCGGCACCCGTGGGCCAACCCAACCCCCAACCGGCCTAGCCTTTCAGCTGCCCCACTCCCACCGTAACGGGCCACGGATTCAGCACGGCCCAACAATGCCGAGACGGCCTAGCTAGGACCCGCTCTTCGTTCGCGTCATACAGGAGCCGCTCTTCCCTTTTTCCCGATCACCGCCAGCTGGGACCCCGTTGTCATCGTCCTCCTCGTGCCTTCACCCCCTTTTCGCGTCCGAGTCAGGATAGAGGAGGGGGAATCTCCATCACCAGCCGTTCTCTTCACGCCGGTTGACAACGAACTCATGGATGCGACGCCACATTGCCTATCCGCACTGCTACTATCCCCAGCTGGAGCCATCCGCACCATGATGCCATCGCTATGGCCCACGCCCTTGCAACCACCCCTGGCACCCTCATACGAAGCCTAAGCATGTTGTTGCGCCAAAACGGAGGCGCCAAGGCAACCCGCGACCGCATCATGACCTTAACCCTAGCCTAAGCGCACTAATAACCTCCACGTGGCCCTAAGCCCCCTTCCCGCCGTTCACCTCGCCATGATCACCACCTCCCTATAAGAAGGCACCACCGAGGTGCCCTAGCCATTTCCCATCACCTCGCCGCCACCCTGGTGGCCACCACTTCCCGTCGCAACCAAGAGAAGGAGGGGAAGGAGGGAGAAGGGGAGTAGAGAAGAGAGGGTTCTACCGGAGCCGCCGAAGAGGAGCCACTAGAACGGAAGGCGACGACCCGATCGGCTATAGCGGAGTAGCTGCTCGGCACGGCACGGCCTCGCCCCGACACTACCTCGACTCGCCCTGCATCGATATCCCTTCGCCATCGCCACCTACGGTGAGCCCCAGCACCCTCCCGGCTCTCTACCGTAGTGTTTGCGGGCATCACTTTGTCGTCTCCGTACCGGGAACGAGCAAGAGGAGGCCCTGACCCCTGTACCCTGCCTACAAACACGCACGCACACCTACCACCCCAACCATGGACTGCACTGCGCACCGAGGGCCTAGGAACACTGGAGGGGCGACGTGTTGCGGAGCATGCCCGCCATGGCTAGAGCTCACCATGGCGAGGTTCCGTTCTTGCCGCGTCAGGCCGGTAGAAGCGAGGGAAGGAGGGCTATCTGTTTCGCCTTGGCAAGGGATGCGCCACACACAGCAAGATGGAGGAAGAGAGCCATGTGAGGGAGCTGCTCGCGTTTACCTTATCGGTGGAGCCGCGCTCCAGAGCGCCGTCGTGCCGAGAGCGTTCCCAATTGCACCGGCCACCTCACTGGACAAGGGCAGGCCGAGAAGTCTTTGGTTGAGCCTACAAACGCTGCCGAGGAGCCGCCATGGCTAGAGAACGGCCACTCGCCGCCGGCGGGCACTCCATCGCGCGGGGAAGCAAGGGGAGGGGCCGGGACAGTAGTTCGGTGCACCATGTGCACCATGAACCAAGAGGAAGAAAGAAAAGGTGAACGCGATCCACCATAGATCCCACGTGCACCTGTGAACCGCTCGGTCATGCCCACCGTGAGCCATGCCTACAAAGACTGGAGCCCATTTCGAATCCACAGCGCAACGTGGCATCACGAGGAGCTGCCACGTGTCCGGGCTGGCCCGGCCCAGACCGGCCCATATCCAGCCCTAGCCCAGCCCGCCAGAGCCCGGTCTCGGCCCGGTCAAAGTTGACCGTTGCCCGTTGACCAGTCAACGGACCCACCTGTCAGTGACTCACTCCGTCCTAGCCAATCGGGTGCAGCCACATGTCACTGCCTAGAATTTCCAATTCTTTTTCTTTTTCAGAAATTCATTTAATCTTTGAAAATTCATAACTAATTCATTTTAACTCAGAAAAATACCAAACCAGTGTTCAAATTTTTCTAAAAAGGAGGTCTATGTCATAGGCTTGTGTTTGAGTGCATTTGGATCTTTTGAATTTCTGTTGCTTCTTTGTGCACCTTTATAGGAGTCGCTCACGCGACCATATGTTACGTTTAACAGAGCCGGAGGACCTACCGACTGAGGAGTATGACCCCGACTACAGCGGGGACTTGGGAGACGACCTGCCAGGTGCCACCCCCACCCAATTTCGTAGATCCTATTACGCATGCTATAACTAGAATTGCTAGCGCTTTATCTTTTATGCAATAATATGATGTTAGGTTGCATGGTAGTTTTACTTGAGCCTTATACCTTGTTGCAACCTTACTCCTGCACACCCGCTGATAGGCTAGATGCTCGCTTGTTACATACTTACTGCTTTGCTCTTACTCGCATTATATCTGTGATGTGATGCTGGTGAGGGAGAGACGTATGTGCGTAAGGCACGAGGTGCCGTAAAATTGGTAAAACTAGATAATGAACATGGGGAGATCTTGGCGTGCATTTTGGGTGTGTGGTGAGGGTTGAGTCGATCGGACAGGATCCTATGACGAGTCTTTGGGGCAAGTCTTGCTGAAGGGGTGTGACCTAGGCATCCCTTGCGAGAGTTACCTATGGCGGGTATATGTGAGAGGTGGACCGGGGTATTGGTTATCCCTGGTGAGGTGCTGTTGTGGCACGGGGAGTTGGTGATCCCCTTTTGAGAAGATATCCTGTCCGGTCCCCCTAAGGACTGGTATGTCTTGTGAACCGGAACCAAGGGACCTTCGTGCACACCACTCGCTCCCGATGGGCGGGGGACGATTACCCGACTGACTAGGGTGGTACCACTACTACTAGGTTGGAAGGTGATAGTGTAGGGAGGTATGGGCATGGGGACCCACACCCTCCTAAGACAGCGTAGTGACCTTGGGGGCCCGGTACTATGTCTCACAGTCTCAGCATTTCGGTGGACTCCGGGGTGGCCTAGGGCTGAGTGGTAGGGTGGTACTGTACCAGTTGGGAGGCAGTCGAAATCAGCCTAGATGAGCCGGATCGTCGAGGATGGCGATCTTGTGGATTACCAGGTGTACACGCTCTGCAGATTTGATCGATCTATACATATAGCTGCATCCGCGGATATGGACATTCCCGTGACCTACGCTTTATTTGATTAGAGAGAGGAGTCCTTCTCTACCTTTCCCCCGGGTTTCGTGTTGGATTCCGGCTTTGGCCGTTGAGGCGAGATCTGAGCGGGAGTTGATCTCGTCGCCTAGAGAGAGAGAGTGAGATGAGATGTGATGTGTGTGATGGGTGGGGAGAACGTGTGAATAAGATGGGTTAAAAACTTGATGAACATATTATTATTAAAATGTTAACTACTTGCATAGGAAACCCACAGCCTAAATAGGTCTCGTCCTACTTCCCCCAATGCATTCCACTCTCCACAAAGCAATGCAAGCATAGGGTGGGTGATGCGTGGCCAGTACCAAGTGTACTGATAGATTTTTGGCAGGTTCCGAGCCCGAGTACGACTACGAGGGCGATGACTGGGAGGACTAGAGGGTCTGTTCTGCGCTCAAGCTGGTTCTAGGAGATCATTTTCCGCTGCTATCTTCTTCAGATGCTGTTTAGGATGATATGTGTGAGTGTGTTCCACCCTACGTGGTGAAGAGAATAATTTATGTAAAACTCTTTATTGTGCTCTGATAATCGTGTATGACTTGGTGTATCACTGAGATTTGGGTAAATTGACGGATCATTTCGTCATTTTACACTTTGTTTCTATGGATTTCCCTTCATGGAAATCAAGGACGTTTTAGTTGGTATCAGAGCCATGCTTGACCCTAGGATGGACCCGTAGGTTTGGACAATAGGATTATGAAAGATCTTGACACTTTCGGTTATATTACCGACCGTGCTGCATTTTCGTGCATGGCTTACCTCAATTTCACACTCTCTTATGTTAATTTCGTTCTACCTTACCCATCACATCGCTCCGTTCCACCTTGATTAATCCTGTATCACTCAGGATTCACCAAGTATCACCCTGATTTACCTTGTTTTGCCTTGTCTTACCAAGTTTCACTCTGTATTCCTCAAGATACTTCATAAATAACAAGTACTGACTCCGTCTTACGGTTAAAATTGTAGATGGCTCCTGTTGTTGAGCTCCCTGTGGACGGACTGGCCTACCATGGGTTTGCCATGATCCTGTATGATGTACTGGACTCGCTAGGCGTCCCCACAGAGAAGCTCGAGTACGTGTGCCGAGGTGAGCCTGGACCCGACGGGTTCAAGGGCCACATCGTGGTCCACCTCAAGGTCCCCGCCAGCGAGTTCGTACCCATGCTGCGTGCCTTTGAGACACTGGAGGTGGAGAACTCCATCGCTTCGTGCGTACAGTCCGTCTCACGCACTGCTCTTCGTAGTGTGATGCGTGACGCACACGACTACCTCAAGACGGGACCGTACTGCCTGCTGGCTGCCGCTCTGGACCTCAACAGGTTCTCGGAGCTGCAGATCACTACTGCAGACAGTGCTGCGCATGATGAGGTCGACCCCTGCCTAAGGGCCTCCGCATAGTACATCATCGCCCAAGATCGCTACATCATGGATGTGGAGATGCAGAACCGCCGCTACCGAGACCTCCTGTTCCGTTGCGACGAGGAGTTCCTCAAGCTGGAGTGCAAGGAGGAGGAGATGGTCAGCAAGCTCGAGGAGGAGCGCATGGGCTATGACAGAATGAAGACCTTCTACGAGACCCGTGAGAAGTCACTTCGGGAGGAGATCGCCAACCTCAAGGACAAAGTTGGGGAGGCTGAGCTTCGCCACGACTATCTTGAGTCCAAGGTGCTTGAGTGCGAGGATCGGATTGAGCGTCAGAGACATACCCTGAGGGAGTTCCACAAGAAGGAGAAGCACCATGGCATCAGGAAGCTTGCCCTGGAGGCCCGTTGCAACATGATGGAGAAGCTGGCTGTGGAGGCTGCCGTCACCACCACCTACAACATGCATCACCTGGTTCACTACATCAAGTGCACCGAGTACCTTCAGGACAAGGTGAACCGCATCAGCCAGGCTTGGATTGACGCTGATCGCAAGTGCGTCAGGAGATCAGGAAGGTCCAAGACGTCCTCTTACCTGTGATGCGCAAGAAGCCACGCAGACAGCCCTTCCACATTGAGGCCACCAAGCTCAACTTCAAGGTTTGCCCGACAGAGGGTTACTCAGAGGTTCCAAGGACAGAGATGCTGGACTACACTCTCACCTACGTTGCGAGGATCCACCGCTCTGACGACGAGCTCCATGCCATGGAGGGCACTCCCGAGGCTTCCACTTCCGGTCCTTCTACACCACCTGACACATGTTGAGCCCTACATGGCCAGAGATATGACGCACCTATGAAGTAAAGTAGGATGTCCCACTTTTGGAGCTGCCTGCGAGTAGCACGATTCTCGTGAATCTATTAGTGTAGCTATGGGAGATGTCGCTATGTAATAAATTAATGTAATGGATGTTTTGGATCTCATTGCATCTTATGGTTTTTATTTGCATCTTTGTTTGAGTGTTGGATAGAAGTCTCATTTTAAATTGATAAACCACTTAACAATGCCCATTCTGCTCGTCTGGACAACCGCTCGCTTTCCCCCACGCCCATGGCCCATGGTCATGGCTGTGGGCATGGAGGAGGCAGGGGAGCTCCCTTCGGTGCCAGGGAGGAGCCCGCACCAGAGGAGCCCGCACTGGGGGCGGGTGCCGCCCAGCAGCTTGGAGGAGGAGCACCACCGCCGCCGCCACCACAGTTGGTGGAGGTGATGGACCGCCAAACCCGCCTCTTAGAGGTGGTGGCTCAGGGGATGCTTCACCACCATGGGGGTCCTCCCAATGACTTCCAGCAGAAGTTGGAGGGTTTCCTCAAGCTGAGGCCTCCTACTTTCGACACCGCCGACGATGACCCCATCACCGCCGAGGACTGGCTTCGTGAGATGGAGAAGAAGCTAGACCTCACCACCTACACTGACGAGGAGTGCGTGGGGGTCGCCGCCCACTAGCTCACCGGTGCTGCACGCGCATGGTGGGATAGCTACTGCGACGCCCATGAGGACCCGGGGAGTATCTCTTGGGAGGAGTTCACTGAGGCCTTCCGTGAGCACCACGTGCCCAAAGGTGTCATGGATGCCAAGGTGGAGGAGTTTTGCAACATCTCCCAGGGCTCCCAGAAGGTTCAGGAGTACACCACTCGCTTCACCCGCATGATGAGGTATGCTCCAGGTGAGACCGATACTGAGAAGAAGAAGATGTACTGCTTCAAGAAGGGGCTGAACTCTTGTCTCAAGGTGGCCCTCTTGGGTCATGCCTGCCGCTCCCTTCGCGAGATGGTCAACAAGGTGTTGGAGATGGAGAGGGATCGTCTGGAGGCAGACGCCCTCCATAAGGAGAAGAAGCGCCGGTTCGAGAGTTCCTGTCATGGCCTGGCCCCGTAGAGGCCACGTGCTCACGTGCTTCCTCCGCTCCGCTCACACTACACTTAGGGGGTTGTGACCGCTCCAAGCCATGGAGGTGATACCTACACCGCCAACTACCACCGCCCCACTCAGAGCCGTCCCGCTCTAAGTCACCCCACTTAGGGAGCTGGCACATGGAGGACCACTACGCCCACCTCCACAGGTGGCGCGCCCTTCACCTGCTTCAGTTGTGGCCAGCCCGGTCACAAGATCACTGAGTGCCCCATCAAGAATGGCACACCGCCTGCTCTGACCCAAGCGAGATAGGCTGCTACACCTGCTGCTCCGCGCAAGAATGTTGCAGGGGCTGTCCATAGTTGTCTCAACCACATGACTGTGGAGGACACCTAGGACGCTCCCGACATGGTGTACGGTATGTTTTTGGTACAGGGAGTTATAGCTTTGGTTTTGTTCGACTCTGGAGCTACTTGTTCATGCATTTCCACCAAGTTTGCATGAGAGCATAGCATACCTGTGACCCCCGCAAGGAGCCCATTGACACAGTTCACCTTTAGGTCGCATTATATGCACCAAGAGATGTCAGGGAGTGAGTGTCACCATTGAGGGCTACCCTTTTCTAGCCGATCTCACCTTACTTCCAACTGAGGGACTAGATGTCATACTGGGAATGGATTGGTTGACACAGCACAAAGGAGTGATATCTTGTTCACCAAGGTACGTAGAGATCACACACCTGAGTGGACACATAATCCGCTGTAAGCCTAATCAGGGAAAGACAGTCTCTATGTTGTGTGCCTTAGAGGCCAAGACAGTCAAGGAGGTAACCATTGTGAATGAGTACCCTGATGTGTTTCCTGAGGAGTTGCCAGGCATGCCACCTGATCGGGATGTAGAGTTTGTGATTGACCTTCTGCCTGGTACCGGGCCTATTGCTAAAAGACCCTACCGCATGTCAGTCGATGAGCTAGGGGAGCTAAAGAAACAGCTCAAGGAGTTGTCGGACAAGGGGTACATTAGACCCAGTGCTTCACCCTGGGGTTCCCCTATTTTGTTCATGAAAAAGAAGGATGGATCCATGAGGATGTGCATTGACTATCGGAACTTGAATGCCGTGACAGTCAAGAACAAGTATCCTCTGCCCAGGATCGATGACCTCCTAGATCAGCTGAAAGATGCTAAGTACTTTTCCAAGATTGATCTCAGGTCTGGGTATCATCAGATGAAAATCAGACCCGAGGACATTCCTAAGACAGCTTTCGTCACCAGATACGGGCAATATGAGTTCACAGTGGTGTCCTTCGGACTCACTAATGCCCCGGCTTATTTCATGAACATGATGAATAAGGTATTCATGGATGAGCTGGACAAGTTCGTGGTGGTGTTCATTGATGACATCCTTATCTATTCCTCCACCACCGAAGAGCATGTACAACACTTGAGAGTGGTTCTAGAGAAGTTGAGGCAGAATCGGCTTTATGCCAAGTTTAGCAAGTGTGACTTCTGGCTCAAAAAAGTCACCTTCCTTGGTCATGTTCTCACTGCTGAGGGAGTCCCTATAGATCCCATAAAGATTGAAGCTGTGAAGGAGTGGGAACAACCCCGCAATGTGACCAATATCTGCAGTTTTCTTGGATTGGCTGGGTACTATCGAAGGTTCATCGAGAACTTCTCAAAGATAGCCAAGCCCATGACCAACCTACTGAAGAAGGCTAATGAGTTTGAATGGACTCCCAAGTGCGAGCACAGCTTGCAGACTCTGAAATAGAAGCTTACCACCACTCCTGTTCTTGCCTTGCCCGATATCCAGAAAGACTTCGTAGTCTATTGTGATGCATCTAGACAGGGACTGGGTTGCATTTTGATGCAGAGTGGGAGAGTCATTGCCTATGTGTCCCGATAGTTGAAGGACCATGAGCAACGCTACCTGACCCACGATCTTGAGCTTGCCGCTGTTGTGCATGTCCTAAAGATCTGGAGGCACTACTTGATCGGAAAAAAGTGTGATATCTACACCGATCACAAGAGCCTGAAGTACTTCTTCACACAAGTGGATCTGAACATGAGACAGCACAGATGGCTAGAGCTTATAAAGGATTACGACCTAGAGATTCACTATCATCCGGGAAAAGCTAATGTAGTCGCTGATGCCTTGAGCCGAAAGAGCTATTGCCACAATCTGTCCATGGAAGCTATACCACCCGAGCTGTGTCAGGAAATGGGTGACCTTCGTCTTGAGATTCTACCAAAGGGAATGCTAAACGAGCTTTGAGTGCAATACAACCTCAAGGATCGGATCCGCAATGCTCAACTAGAGTGTCCGGAAATCTGGGAGATCCGAGAACTCATGAAGAGGGGCAAGTGCCCCGAGTTTAGGGAAGATGTGCAAGGAGTGTATAGGTACAAGGACAGAATCTGTGTACCATCTGATCCCGCCTTGCGATAAGAAATCTTGGAAGAGGGTCATGACTCTAAGTATTGTATCCACCCAGGAAGCACCAAAATGTATGCCGATATGAAGAATCAGTTCTGGTGGAAGAATATGAAGGCAGATATTGCTGGGCATGTCGTGTGATGCGACATTTGCAATACGGTCAAGGCCAAGCATCAGAGACCGGCCGGGTTGCTTAATCCCTTGGACGTCCCGGTGTGGAAATGGGAGAGCATATCCATAGACTTTATAGTGGTTTTACCTCGAACCCCTAAAGGCCATGACTTGATTTGGGTGATTGTTGACCGACTGACCAAGGTAGCTCACTTCATAGATGTGAGGAATGACTACATAGTTGAGAAGTTAGCAGATCTATACATTGAGCACATTCTCAGACTCCACGGAGCCCACACTAGCATAGTGTCTGATCGTGGCACGCAATACGTGTCCAAGTTCTGGAAGAGTCTCCACAAGGCCATAGGGACTCGACTGGATTACAGCACCGCGTACCACCCACAGACAGAGAGGGTTAATTAGATTTTGGAGGACATGCTCTGAGCTTGTGTCTTGAAGTATGGGTCTGATTGGGAGAAAAGCTTGTCCCACGTAGAGTTCTCGTACAACAATAGCTACCAGGCTAGTCTCAAGATGTCACCGTTTGAGGCATTGTATGGTAGAAAGTGTAGAACCCCTCTAATGTGGTTAGAGGTAGGAGAGAGATCATTCTTTGGCCCCGCAAAGATCAAAGATGCCGAAGAAGGAGTCACCCAAGTGTGAGAGAACCTGAGGATTTCCCAAAGCCGACAGAAAAGCTACGCAGATAACCGTTGGAGAGACCTCGAGTTTCAGGTTGGGGACTATGTCTATCTCAAAGTCTCCCCACTCCGAGGCACTGTCAGATTTCATGTGAAAGGGAAGTTGGCCCCTAGGTACGTGGGACCTTACAGGATTTGTCAGAGGATCGGCAAGTTGGTATACAAGGTAGAGTTGCCTGAGGAGTTGATAGGAGTACACCCAGTGTTTCATGTGTCCCAGCTATGCAAGTGCTTGCAGTTGCTAGAGCAAGAGGTACACACAGATGCACTAGATATTCAGGACACTCTAGAGTACAAAGAACACCCAATCTGGATACTAGACAGAGCTGAGAAGGAGACTAGAAGCACCGTGATACCCATGTGCAAGGTTTAGTGGAGCAACCACACTAAACGGGAAGCTACATGGGAGAAGGAGTCCGAACTCCGGATTCTTTACCCCTACCTCTTCGAAAGGTATGTCACACCTTAAATCTCGGGACGAGATTTCTGTGAGGGGGAAGGACTATAACAACCCAGAAATTTCCAGAAAACAAAAAAAAAATCAAATCATCACAACTACAAATTTTTTTTCTAAAAATAGCCAATGGTTGGTGAATGTCTTGTAGGAAAACTACCCTAGTTGCATAAGTAGTACCTATTGTAGATGTTTATATCCTTGTATTTAATTAAATTTGCAGGAGTTGCTTCTTATGTTCTTTTGTATTGATTAATAAAAGCAACAACATTTATTTAAATATTTAAACAAATGTGTGTGTGTTGTTGCCAACCCTTGGTTGAACCCTAAATGACCTCTAGTGGACCCCACTAGGGCATACATGTGTAGGCAACACATGTGTATGCATGTAGGAACTATGGAGTAGCTAGAAAAATGAAGACATAACATAGAAGAGCTAATTCAATTAAGCTAAAATGGAGAAACCCTTTTTGGCCCTAGAGCTCAAGCCAGCCTGGCTCCACAGCCCACGAATGGACGCCAGCCCAGTAGGCCGCGCACCGGCACCCGCGGGCCAACCCAACCCCCCAACCGGCCCAGCCTTTCAGCTGCCCCACACCCACCGTAATGGGCCATGGATTCGGCATGGCCCAACAATGCCGAGACGGCCCAGCTAGGAGCCCGCTCTTCGTTCACGTTATACAGGATCCGCTCTTCCCTTTTTCCCAGTCACCGCTAGCTGGGACCCTATTGTCATCGTCCTCCTCGCGCCTTCACCCCCTTTTTGCGCCCGAGTCAGGACAGAGGAGGGGGAATCTCCATCGCCAGCCGTTCTCTTCACGTCGGATGACAACGAACGCATGGATGCGATGCCACATCGCCTATCCACACTGCTACCATCCCTAGCTGGAGCCATCCGCGCCATGATGCCATCGCTATGGCCCGTGCCCTTGCAACCACCCCTGGCACCCTCATACAAAGCCTGAGCAGGTTGTTGCGCCAAAACGGAGGCGCCAAGGCAACCCGCGACCGCGCCATGACCTTAACCCTAGCCTAAGCACACTGATCACCTCCACGTGGCCCTAAGCCCCCTTCCCGCCATTCACCTCGCCATGATCACCACCTCCCTATAAGAAGGCACCACTGAGGTGCCCTAGCCATTTCCCATCACCTTGCCGCTGCCCTAGTGGCCACCACTTCCCGTCGCAACCAAGAGAAGGAGGGGAAGGAGGGAGAAGGGGAGTAGAGAAGAGAGGGTTCTACCGGAGCCGCCGAAGGGGAGCCACTAGAACGGAAGGCGACGACCCGATCGGCTACAGCGGAGTAGCTGCTCGGCACGGCACGGCCTCGCCCTGACACTGCCTCGACTCGCCCTGCATCGATATCCCTTCACCATCGCCACCTACAGTGAGCCCCAGCACCCTCCCGGCTACGATTACCCGACTGACTAGGGTGGTACCACTACTACTAGGTTGGAAGGTGATAGAGTAGGGAGGTACGGGCATAGGGACCCACACCCTCCTAAGACAGCATAGTGACCTTGGGGGCCGGGTACTATGTCTCATAGTCTCAGTGTTTTGGTGGACTCTGGGGTGGCCTAGGGCTGAGTGGTAGGGTGGTACTGTACCAGTTGGGAGGCAGTCGGAATCAGCCTAGATGAGCCGGATCGTCGAGGATGGCGATCTTGTGGATTACTAGGTGTACATGCTCTACAGAGTTGATTGATCTATACGTATAGCTGCGTCCGCGGATATGGACATTCCCGTGACCTATGCTTTACTTGATTAGAGAGAGGAGTCCTTCTCTACCTTTCCCCCGGGTTTCATGTTGGATTCCGGCTTTGGCCGTTGAGGCGAGATCTGAGCGGGAGTCGATCTCGTCGCCTAGAGAGAGAGAGTGAGATGAGATGTGATGTGTGTGATGGGTGGGGAGAACGTGTGAATAAGATGGTTTAAAAACCTGATGAACATATTATTATTAAAATGTTAACTACTTGCATAGGAAACCCACAGCCTAAATAGGTCTCGTCCTACTTCCCCCAATGCATTCCACTCTCCACAAAGCAATGCAAGCATAGGGTGGGCGATGCGTGGCCAGTACCAAGTGTACTGATTGATTTTTGGCAAGTTCCGAGCCCGAGTACGACTAGGAGGGCGATGACTGGGAGGACTAGAGGGTCTGTTCTACGCTCAAGCTGGTTCCAGGAGATCGTTTTCTGCTGCTATCTTCTTCAGATGCTGTTCAGGATGATATGTGTGAGTGTGTTCCGCCCTACGTGGTGAAGAGAATAATTTATGTAAAACTCTTTATTGTGCTCTGATAATCGTGTATGACTTGGTGTATCACTGAGATTTCGGTAAATTTGTAACAGAACCGACCAAATCATAAGAACGTAAGTACAAAAACAATCACCGAAGCGATCAAATTCCTGTACTTAAGCTCCCATAATCCCGGTAGTCCGGAAATCACGAAGGATTCAACCAACTCTCGACATACAAACCAAGATCATAATGATTCAACACAACACATCATTCGTTACAACATTTCACAAGTAGCATTCGGATTACATCCATCAGAGTTCAAATAAAATATTACAAACCAAGTTTGAGTGTGCAGAAGCAACATAGTTTAGTACATAACTTTATAGTTTCAAATACATTGCCAGATCAGAGTCATGTCCCACAAAAGCATTATCAGGTATGAGAACTAGTAGAGAGACCGCTATAACGGTCTAGTCTTCATCCCAAAGAGGAGAGAAAGCGACTTGCAAACAACCAAAGAAGAAGGCGGTTATACGCAGCGGTGGGAAATAAACCACGAGTACGAGAAGGTACTCACTAGACTTTACCCGACAAAAATCAGAAATAAAAGACACCAAGGATCATGCAAGGCTTTTCAGGTGGGCTAGCTTGACTCAGTTGCATAAAAGAGCTTATGAGTATAGTAATCAGTTTAAACTTATTATCAAGCTTATCATTACTTACATGTCCACTAGATTAGCACCTGTACTAGAGCACTCACTTATTAGGAGCAAACAATATTAACCATAGCAGGTATAATAAGGCTGTCATCATCATATCATCATTTCCGAACCATTAAGATATTAAGTGTATCTACATTGGAGATAAGCCCGTCAAGTTCTCACTAACCGGGAGGCGGCGATTCGAATCAATTACAACTCGGTGAGGGGTATTCCTAACTCTCACCCCGGCATACTTTGCAAGGGTAGCCGTGGGTCACCTTTGGAACATCTCGGGAACCAAATTCGCTGGGTTCGATCGGCCAAGACACTCTCGGGGATTACCCTTCCGCCGGGACAATCGGGACTTTTAAATCACGCCCTTGGACTCACGCCACGGCTCCCTTCCGAGGCGCACTTTATACTTATCGACTCCGGCCGAGGTGAGCTACTCGGCCGTGGTCGGTCTTGAGCCCGGCCAACTAAGAGAGAGGCATGTGTTCAACATGAACAGGAAAGGCTCCAAGAATCAGTCCTTAAGCGACACAGACGGAGTCACTGCAAACCGGCAAGCCTCCGTCCGGTCTTCATTTCAAATTAAGACTGGTTCTTTTCCACGATAGCAAATATAGCCAACCGTGCCACATGTATCATCCTATATCTCGCAGGTGATAGGAAATCACCCAACTTCTACCGCGTTTAGGCAGGGCTAAGCACTACTCGAGCCTGAGCTACATAGGATTCAGGGTAACAATATCTGGACAAGGAATGGGTAACCAATGCAGCAAGTGTTTGCATCCAACACCTAAACTTAATGCAACAATATATGTAATAATAATACTGTAACTGCAGTTCGGAAAATAGGAGGCTTAATATGCTCCGGGGCTTGCCTTTCACAAAGTTGCAAGGACGGTGGTCAGGGCACTCAACGGCGACCTCGTCTGGTACTTCTCCTGAAGGCTGCTCCTCCTGAATCTCCGGTGTCGGCTGCTGCTGCTCGTTCAGTTCCTCGAATTCCAGTAGGGTTACTCCTTCCAGTACACCTATTGCATGCCGATGCACAAGATAAATATCATGGATGCATAAGGAATGACATGATGCTCATGATGAATGAATCACAATGGGTGTTTATGAAAACATCACTGGACACTCGTTTACCGAGTAATTAGCTCTATTCAAATCACTTTAAGCATGTATCCAACTTAACTTAAATAACAAGAGCAACTTACCTAACTTGCATAACCTAAGATAAAGATGCTCATCTTCAGTTAAAGGCCTAACACCTAAGAACATTACCACAACTTAGAATAATAAAGGTATACATCATTTAACATTTAAGTTCCATATGCATACAAGTAATCCCTTAATTAAATCACAACTAAAGTTCTACAATTCCAAATGACTTGCATGAGGACATTCTGGAAAGCTTATGAAATTCTCTACAAAACATTTGTAAACATCAAAGCATGATTCTTATATTAACTAAATCTATTTCCAGCAAACCTAGAATCTGTCCAGAATGACGGGGTTACTAACTTAATTATTTAAGGATTGTGCAAAAGCATACTTTGATCAAACCAAGTTTACCAACTTGTTTTGCATACCTAATACACATCAGAAAGTATAGTGTCAACTTCTAAATAAATTATTTAATACCCTTTTCTAATTTATCTAGTTAATTAGGTGATTAAAGCAATATATAGTAAAACTATTCAGAAAAATCTACAAAAATTACAGTAGCTATCTCATGCTTCACATAGACTACCATAAAAATTTCAAAGCCTTTGAGTAAGTATAACAGTCTACACAAAAATGATAAGGCATACTGGCTTAAAATGGCATAATTAAGAAATCCTAATGAAAAGTGTCAAGCAACAGATTTCACATTTTTCCTAGCATCATTCTAGCATAAGAATAGTACTCACCAAATTTTACCTTTACTGGATCTATAGAAAAATTATGAAAATTCACACAAGATCCACCCATTAATAAAAAGAAATTTTATAACTTAAAAACTACACATGCACTAGCTCTGAAATTTTAACCAGAGACTCTACTAAACCAAAATAGAGGACCCACAAAATTTCATAATTTTTTGACCACAGAAACTAAAGATAAAATTCAAACAAGTTTGCATGCTTCTAAAAACACAATTCAAACTCCTATTTAATTCATCCAATTTTTCTAAAACATGTGCTCATATACTATTTTTGTTAAATACTAGACAATACTAGGAACTCAACAAAATTAGAACCATAGTATTTGGATCTATATACTAGGAGCTACATATTTTTCAAGATGTACATAAATCTGTGAAAATAAAATAAACAAAACAAATCAGAAAACAACTTCGTACAGTTTGGGCCAGCCATGCATGAATTGATGGGCCCTTGACGCACAGTCGCGGCCCAAGATGACGGCGCGGCCTGAGCTGGACTCCCGCCTCCGCGTCAGAGACTGACGAACGGGGCCCGCTCGTCAGCGAAGGAAACAGGGGAGGAGCGACGGCCGGTGGCTTAGTTCGCCGCCGGTGGCTTTTCCGGCGAACTCGACGGCACCGTTGTGTTCCCCACACACATGCGCATCTAGAGGACCCATCTATTGCAACGATTGCAGCGGCTAGAGGGGGTGGCGACGAGCACGGCGGAGCACGGCCGCGGCACGTCCAGCTCCGGCGAGGCTACGGCGCTGATGCCCTAACGGTTGACACTACGAGCTTCAGTTGTGTTCCTAGGACCTAGCGCGAGCCAGAGGAGGGGTGGAAAGGGCGCGAGGACAACTGGCCGCGTGGAGCGCCAACTCCGGTGAACTTCCGCCATGGCTACGGTGGGGAAGAACGGCGAATACGCCCTTACCGAGGCTCGATTGACCCGGCTGAGAGGTGGAGGAGGTGGAGGAGGTCACGGAGAGGCTACAGGCGGACGGGGCAACGCGTTTTCGCGGTGGCGGCGTTGCGCCACGGTGGCTGCGATGCTCGGTCGGCAATGGCGGGCGGCTTAGCTCACGACGCGGCGTGCGGGGAGGAGAAAATGTGAAATGGGACGGTGGTGAGTGCGTCCGGACGGTAGCTGCTGGTGGCTTCAAAGCGCGTCTGTGGCGAGGAGGGCGCAATGGCGTGGCGGCGATGACAACAAGCCGGCGACGAGTGTCCCCCACGCGTCGGCTGAAATCTGAAATTTGATCACTGTAGCGTCGATTCAGTGTTCCATTCCGAGCCTGACAGCGTGACTTCAACACCTTATTACGGCTAATCCAATGCCCCTTTGCAAAAATGGTGTACATGAAAAATGTAGATGTATGGTAGGACTACATCTTTGATTTAGAAATCAACAACTCATTCGATCTGGATCGAAGTTATATGAAGCCCAAGTTGGCCTGATCTAAACTGAAATGCACCATGACTTAGGATATTTTTCTAAGTGTTGAAAACAGCATGTATTTCTGACTTGTGGGCCATGTTTGACCATGCTCTAGACCTTTTCATGAGTTGACCATAAAACAACTTTTGTTCCTTAATAAATTCACTACAACTTTGCTTTAGGTTGCTCAAGCATGCATAGACTCTAAGTTACACTTTTTAAACAGTCAAACAGTGAGACTCCAAGGGTCAATTCAAGTCAAACTTGCACTTGAGGGCATTTTGGTCATTTTGATCTACATGAACAATGTCCCAACAAGTAACCTAAGTGTAGTTAAGGTGTAATAGACCATGATCAACCAATTTACAAAATTGTTATACCACTTCTAATGATCACATGTGATACAGAAAATAAAAACAAGCAAATCGTATATATGTTTCAATACAATGTTTCGCATGTTGCATGACCTTGTTGTTATCCTACACTTATCACATTACTACCATGTTGCCATGTTTCATGGTATAAGAATTTCATGTTGCATTCACAAGTTACACCATTACTATTCACAACAATCAAGCATGAAACATACACAGTTGAAATTGTTGCACATGCATGTTTCAGTAACAATGGCGATGATGACATAGATGATGCATATGTTTATGAAATGAAATGCACTTAGTGGAAGCCAAACACCTAGGGTGTTACAGCCCTCCCCCCTTAGAAAAATCTCGTCCCGAGATTTGGAAAGCGTACCATTTAATATAGAAAGCTGGATAGTTTTCTTTTAAATAATCTTCCCGCTCCCAGGTTGCATCCCGTTCACTATGATTACTCCAAACTACCTTGTATAACTTAACCACTCGTGTACGAGTCACTCTTTCTTGTGTATCTAGAACTTGCACGGGTTTTTCCTCATAAGAATGATCAGATTTCAAGTTGACTTTTCTTGTTGCTATTCTTTCCTCGGGAATACGAAGACACTTCTTCAGCTGGGACACATGGAATACCAGAAATATAGCTCCCATCTCACGGGGTAGATCGAGCTTATATGCTACTCTTCCACTTTTCTCGATAATGCGGTAGGGTCCAACATATCGAGGCTCAAGCTTCCTTTTAATTCCAAAACGCTTGACTCCTTTCATAGGGGATACCTTCAGATAAACATGATCACCTACTTCAAACTCAATAGGTTTCCTTCTCTTGTCAGCATAGCTCTTTTGTCTAGCCTGTGCGGCAGTCATATTCTTTTGTATAGTTCGGACTTGCTCTTCGGCTTCTTTTACAAAGTCGATACCATAGAATCTTCTTTCCCCGGGTTCCACCCAGTTCAAAGGAGTTCTACACTTGCGGCCATAAAGAGCTTCAAAAGGAGCCATTTTGATACTCTCTTGATAACTGTTGTTATAAGAGAATTCGGTGAGAGGTAACCAGTCTTCCCAAGAGCCTTTGCAAGAAATAAGACAAGCCCTAAGCATGTCCTCAAGAATTTGATTAACACGCTCAGTCTGTCCTGATGTTAGCGGATGATAGGCAGAACTGCGGATTAGATGAGTGCCAAGATTCTGATGTAAGCACTCCCAAAAGCGAGCCGTGAACTGAGGTCCTCTATCAGAAACAATGGATTTGGGTACACCATGGAGACGTACCACTTGTTGAAAATAAATCTCAGCATAATTGTGAGGATGATAGGTAGACTTGACCGGAATAAAGTGAGCAGATTTAGTTAGACAATCTACGATAACCTAGATAGAATCACAACCCTTGTTGGTAGTGGGTAATCCAACAATAAAATCCATACTAATTTCTTCCCACTTCTAGCTAGGAATAGAGAGTGGCTGCAACAGTCCGGGCCTTATGTGAATAGCCTTGACTCTGCAACAGTTATCACACCTTGCCACGTAAGCTGCGATTTCTTTCTTCATCTTGGTCCACCAATAATACAGCTTGAGATCTTGATACATTTTACTACTACTAGGATGGATGGACAACTTAGAAGAATGGGCTTCAGCCATAATTTGATTTCTAAGTTCTTTATCTTTGGGTACCACAAGTCTATCATTAAACCAGAGAATTCCTTTGTCATCGATCCTAAAGTGCTTGGTTTCTTTCTCTTTCATTTTCCGTTTGATATGAAACACACCCACATCAGTCTTCTGGAGTTCGATAATTTGACTTCTAAGAGAGCAATCCACAGTGATATTGTGAAGTACTACAGGATGAAGGAGGTGTGACAAATGAAAGTCTTCACTAACTAAGAAATTGCAATGGGCCTTTCTGCTTAAGGCATCAGCAACCACATTCGCCTTACCAGGATGGTAGTGCACTTGAAGGTTGTAGTCCTTGATCAATTCTAACCAGCGCCGTTGACACATGTTCAACTCGGGTTGAGTAAAGATGTACTTGAGGCTTTTATGGTCAGTATAGATGTTGCACACATTACCCAGCAAGTAATGTCTCCAAATCTTCAGGGCATGAACAACTGCGGCTAGCTCTAAGTCATGGGTAGGATAGTTGACTTCATGCTTTCGAAGCTGGCGCGAAGCATAAGCAATTACTCGGCCTTCCTGCATAAGAACACACCCCAAACCGGTGCCACATGCATCACAATAGACATCAAAAGGCTTTTCGATGTCAGGTTGTGCCAATACAGGAGCAGAGGTTAGCAAGGTCCGCAAAGTGTGGAAAGCCTCTTCACACTTCGGAGTCCACACAAACTTCTCATCTTTTTGCAGTAGTCGAGTCATGGGCTTGGCGATTTTTGAGAAATCCGGGATAAAGCGACGATAATAGCCAGCCAATCCCAAGAAACTTCGAACTTCTGTGACCGTAGTAGGTGCCTTCCACTCAAGGACTTCTTGCACCTTCGTAGGGTCAACCGAAATTCCATCACCAGATAACACATGACCTAGAAAAGGTATCTTGTTCAACCAGAATTCACACTTGCTGAACTTAGCATAAAGCTGGTTGTCACGCAACCGAGTTAAGACAATTCTCAGATGTTCAGCATGCTCTTCTTCATTCTGAGAATATACTAGGATGTCATCAATGAACACGACGACAAACTTGTCCAATTCTGGCATGAATACAGAATTCATCAGGTACATAAAATGTGCCGGAGCATTTGTCAACCCAAAAGACATGACAAGGTACTCGAACAAACCATAACGGGTAGAGAAAGGCTGTCTTAGGTATATCTTTAGGACGAATTTTGATCGATGGTAACGGACCTCAAATCGATCTTGGAGAATACCTTAGCCTTAGAGAGCTGATCAAAGCAGAATATCGATACGAGGAAGAGGGTATTTGTTCTTGATGGTAACAAAGACATTTAGGGGACGATAATCTACGCACACATGTTAAAGATTCGTCCTTCTTCTTCACAAAGATAGCCGGACAACCCCAAGGAGAAGAACTAGGCCGAATCAAACCTTTCTTCAATAGCTCATTCAATCGACTCTTTAGTTCAGCCAACTCATTGGGCGGCATTCTATAGGGCCTTCGAGATATAGGAGCCGCGTGCGGAATGAGTTCTATCTTGAATTCTACATCATGGTCCGGAGGTAATCCAGGCAAGTCATCAGGGAAGACATCTGGAAACTCACAGACAACTGGTAGATCCTCAATGGCTTTGGCTAGGGTAGCATTGGCTGTATTGTGAAGAGAGATATCACGAGGTAACTGCACTAGAAAACCCTTCTTATCCACAGGATCCCTCAACATTACCACACGGGTGGACGTATCGATCAACACTCCATTCCCACTCATCCACTTCATTCCTAGGATTATATCAATTCCTACCCCCGGTAGCACTACAAGATCCGTAAGGAACTCTCGATCCCCAATTTCAAGCTTTACATCTTTTACTACTTGGTTAGTCATGATATTATTCCCAGCAGCACTAATACAATAACCACCCTTGACAATTGTAATCACATTCATCTTGTGCTTAGATGCAAAAGTAGAACTCACAAAGGAATGTGAAGCACCCGAATCAAAGAGCACAACTGCAGGGTGATCATTAACAAGAAACTTACCAGCGGTGACCACTTCACCAGCAGGAATTTCCTCCACAGTAGTATAATGAACACGCCCCTGACGGACGTTTCCTTGAGCATTCTTGGGAGGATGGGGACACCTATTTGCCCAATGACCAGGCTAGTTACAGTTCCAACACGGCCTGTTAGCTGGTGGGACATTGGAGCTGACCTGCCCAGAGGTATTCTTTGGCAAGGAAATTGTGTACCCCTTGCGAAAACCGGTTTTAGCTTGATTCTTCTTCTGAGGTGGGCGGTACCGAACATTAGCATTGGGTGGACGGTACTGGGCCTTGGATACTATTGGTGCCTTAGACTGAGAAGCACCTGCCTCAAAGTTTCTTTTGCGGTTCTTAGAAGCGGCATATATCTTATCATTGTTCTCTTGAGTCAGAGTGTCACTAATAAACTCATTGAAGGTGACACACTTGCAGTTGCCCATTGACTTCATCAATTTAGGGGAAAGTCCCCTCTTGAAGCTAGCTATTCTCTTAGCGTCAGTATCGACAAACTCAGGAGCATACCTCGCCAGGTTGTTGAATGCCTGGAGGTATTCATTGAGACTCTTGTTGCCTTGGGTGAGCTTCATAAACTCAGTATGCTTAATGGCCATGAGACCAGGAGGGATAAAGTGTCCTCTGAAAGCTGCCTGAAACTGACCCCAAACTATCTCGACGTTTGCAGGGAAGGTGGTCTTGTGATGTGTCCACCAGATGCCTGCAGGGCCTTGGAGCTGGTGTCCTGCATATGTGGCCTTCATACCTTCAGTCAAACGGAGCAATCCAAACCTTTGCTCTATCGTGCTCAACCATTCATCAGCTTGTAATGGTTCTTCTGCCTCACGAAAGATAGGAGGCTTTGTATCCATGAAGTCCTTAAAGCTGCTGTACTGGTTTGGCTCGGGTCCTTGGCGGACATGACGATCCTCTCGGTTAGCCATCTGATGCATAGCCTCAGCTAACATGCGCTGACTTTCCACAACTGTCTGCATTAGCTCAGCTGGTGTGGGCGGTGGCGGAGGTGGTTGTTCCTCATTTCCCATGCCACGACCGCGACGAAGGTTATGAGCCATCTGCAAAATGTATAGCCAATGAGCACTGACGATGTGGAAATTTTTGTAGATGAATCGTATAATTATGCCCAAACTGAGTCCATTGGAGGAATGCATTTAGATAATCAACAGAGGCACAATCATTCATCACAACCACACAACTCATCAAGCGCGTCAATGGACACATAAATGCGATGAACTTAACCAACCACTCGATCCATAGACCGCAAAGACGGAATTTATCAAAGGCTCACATACGTGGAGCATAATACGTTCGATAGGTTACATTCAAGCCATAGTGGTTCCAAACTTACATCCAAAGATAACTTATGGTTCGATATTACATCCCAACGATTACTTATTCCAAAGCTACTCGCTCATGCATGAGGATCAACAAAAGACTAGCTCTTGCGCATTAGCTAAGTAGTAAGCTAAACTACGCATCGTCCTCGGAGTCAGTGTCGAAGATCTCTCCTCCATCTTCATCACTAGCAGGCTCTAACTCCTCATCTTCCTCCTCATCAGGTGGAATGTCCTCAGGTCCATTGACCTCCATGTCATCATCACCTTCAGCCATGATGACACCAGAACCCATCTCATCCTCATCCTCAGGTGGCAGGAGAGGGTGAAGTTGATTGTGTAACAGGTGAACCTCCTCATGGAGATTGTCATTGTACTCCTCAGCAATTGCCACTTGCTGCTCTAGCTCTACCTATCGCGCTCTCAACACATTCTCTTCGTGCCAGGCTTCATTCCGTTGGTTCATCACGTGAATCAACATGCGTTCACAGTTGCGGTGAGCAACTGTCAACCTCTGAACCTCAAGGGTCTCTTGGTCCCTTTCCTGTGTTACTTGCTCCAAGCGGTGCTGAGCCGCATTCCTCTCAGCAGTCACCCGAGCTAGCTCTGTCCTCAGCCTTTCCTCCTCAGTAGGCTCAGGACGGGGATCACGAGGAGCTAAACGGTGACGAGGCGCCCTGCCTCCAGCGGACTTGCGAGCAGTGCGCTTCGTGCGCGCCATCTGTAGCAAAAGTTACAACGTAAGGGGAGAATCATTTAAGGGATACGAAATTTAATTAGCCAGGACAATCATATTTTAAGGGAGGGAGTAATGCAAGAAATGCCATGTATGCTTGAACATGATGCATGCACGATCCGTACGTCCTCACCATCCTAGAAAAATTTAAAGGCTAGCGAAATATACGGTGGCATACATACGTTCTCTCGTATACGGTAGCTAATCGATCTACAATGATACGTTGTTAGTGTACCTGCAGAAAATTTTATTTCAGCCCAGTAATTTCCCAAAATGCATAAAAGCAGGCAATAACTAAATACTTTCATACATACATCCTCTGATGCACATACTCTAGTATCACAGCTACCCGTCAAAGATACCCACATTTAAGTACTCTCATAGATACATGATTGAACATGTAAATATGCGAGCAACCACAACTACTCTCCCCTAGACCGACGGTTGGACGGTCATGCTCTCACAACTCCCACTTACCAGAGCGTAGAGGTATTTGATCCAAACATTACCACCCAAGCGGATGGCATCCATACAATAGCACGCCGTATGGACGACGAAAAAAGCGAAACAAGCGAGGAACCCCCAAGTTAGTACTTTAATAAGCCACCTAAGAGTCCTTATTTGGGCATAAGGGATATGACCCTTTGGCAATACTTAGTATTTAATTTAGGATTTTCACAAATACTTTTGTTTTAAATACACAAATGACGTGTTTAGTGTCAAATCTTGCTCTGATGCTAGCTGTAACAGAACCGACCAAATCATAAGAACGTAAGTACAAAAACAATCACCGAAGCGATCAAATTCCTGTACTTAAGCTCCCATAATCCCGGTAGTCCGGAAATCACGAAGGATTTCAACCAACTCTCGACATACAAACCAAGATCATAATGATTCAACACAACACATCATTCGTTACAACATTTCACAAGTAGCATTCGGATTACATCCATCAGAGTTCAAATAAAATATTACAAACCAAGTTTGAGTGTGCGGAAGCAACATAGTTTAGTACATAACTTCATAGTTTCAAATACATTGCCAGATCAGAGTCATGTCCCACAAAAGCATTATCAGGTACGAGAACTAGTAGAGACCGCGCCTAACGGTCTAGTCTTCATCCCCAAAGCAGGGGAGAAGGCGTGACTTGCGACAACCAAAGAAGAGCGGTCATCCGCAGCGGTGGGAAATAAACCCGAGTACGAGAAGGTACTCACTAGACTTACCCGACAAAAATCGAAATAAAAGACACCAAGGATCATGCAAGGCTTTTTCGGGTGGGCTAGCTTGACTCGGTTGCATAAAAGAGCTTATGAGTATAGTAATCAGTTTAAACTTATTATCAAGCTTATCATTACTTACCCGTCCACTAGATTAGCTTTTTGTACTAGAGCACTCACTTATTAGGAGCAAACAATATTAACCATAGCAGGTATAATAAGGCTGTCATCATCATATCATCATTTCCGAACCATTAAGATATTAAGTGTATCTACATTGGAGATAAGCCCGTCAAGTTCTCACTAACCGGGAGAGGCGGCGATTCGAATCGAATTACAACTTTCGGTGAGGGGTATTCCTAACTCTCACCTGGCATACTTTGCAAGGGTAGCCGTGGGTCACCTTTGGAACATCTCGGGAACCAAATTCGCGGGTTTGATCGGCGCCAAAGACACTCTCGTGGATTACCCTTCCGCCGGGACGATCGGGACTTTTAAATCACCTCGCCCTTGGACTCACGCCACGGCTCCCTTCCGAGGCGCACTTTATACTTATCGACTCCCGGCCCGAGGTGAGCTACTCGGCCGTGGTCGGTCTTCAGCCGCCAACTAAGAGAGAGGCATGCGTTCAACATGAACAGGAAAGGCTCCAAGAATGGGTCCTTAAGCGACACTGACGCCGAGTCACTTTGCAAACCGGCAAGCCTCCGTCCGGTCTTCATTTCAAATTAAGACTGGTTCTTTTCCACGATAGCAAATATAGCCAACCGTGCCACATGTATCATCCTATATCTCGCAGGTGATAGGAAATCACCCAACTTCTACACCGCGTTTAGGCAGGGGCTAAGCACTACTCGAGCCTCGAGCTACATAGGATCTGTGGTAACAATATCTCGGACAAGGAATGGGTAACCAATGCAGCAAGTGTTTGCATCCAACACCTAAACTTAATGCAACAATATATGTAATAATAATATCAGAATCTGCAGTTTGGAAAATAGGAGGCTTAATATGCTTCGGGGCTTGCCTTTCACAAAGTTGCAAGGACGGTGGTCGGGGCACTCAACGGCGACCTAAATCGGTACTTCTCTGAAGGCTGCTCCTCCCGAATCTCGGTGTCATTGCTTTGCCGCTCGTTCAGTTCCTCGAATTCCAGTAGGGTTACTCCTTCCAGTACACCTATTGCATGCCGATGCACAAGATAAATATCATGGATGCATAAGGAATGACATGATGCTCATGATGAATGAATCACAATGGGTGTTTATGAAAACATCACTGGACACTCGTTTATCGAGTAATTAGCTCTATTCAAATCACTTTAAGCATGTATCCAACTTAACTTAAATAACAAGAGCAACTTACCTAACTTGCATAACCTAAGATAAAGATGCTCATCTTCAGTTAAAGGCCTAACACCTAAGAACATTACCACAACTTAGAATAATAAAGGTATACATCATTTAACATTTAAGTTTCATATGCATACAAGTAATCCCTTAATTAAATCACAACTAAAGTTCTACAATTCCAAATGACTTGCATGAGGACATTCTGGAAAGCTTATGAAATTCTCTACAAAACATTTGTAAACATCAAAGCATGATTCTTATGTTAACTAAATCTATTTCTAGCAAACCTAGAATCTGTCCAGAATGATGGGGTTACTAACTTAATTATTTAAGGATTGTGCAAAAGCATACTTTGATCAAACCAAGTTTACCAACTTGTTTTGCATACCTAATACACATCAGAAAGTATAGTGTCAACTTCTAAATAAATTATTTAATACTCTTTTCTAATTTATCTAGTTAATTAGGTGATTAAAGCAATATATAGTAAAACTGTTCAGAAAAATCTACAAAAATTACAGTAGCTATCTCATGCTTCACATAGACTACCATAAAAATTTCAAAGCCTTTGAGTAAGTATAACAGTCTACACAAAAATGATAACGCATACTGGCTTAAAATGGCATAATTAAGAAATCCTAATGAAAAGTGTCAAGCAACAGATTTCACATTTTTCCTAGCATCATTCTAGCATAAGAATAGTACTCACCAAATTTTACCTTTACTGGATCTATAGAAAAATTATGAAAATTCACACAAGATCCACCCATTAATAAAAAGAAATTTTATAACTTAAAAACTACACATGCACTAGCTCTGAAATTTTAACCAGAGACTCTACTAAACCAAAATAGAGGACCCACAAAATTTCATAATTTTTGGACCACAGAAACTCAAGATAAAATTCAAACAAGTTTGCATGCTTCTAAAAACACAATTCAAACTCCTATTTAATTCATCCAATTTTTCTAAAACATGTGCTCATATACTATTTTTGTTAAATACTAGACAATACTAGGAACTCAACAAAATTAGAACCATAGTATTTGGATCTATATACTAGGAGCTACATATTTTTCAAGATGTACATAAATCTGTGAAAATAAAATAAACAAAACAAATTAGAAAACAACTCAGCCACAGTTGGGCCAGCCCACGTAACGGCGGCCCGCGAACGCACAATCGCGGCCCAAGACGACGGCGCGGCCCGAGCTGGACTCCCGCCTCCGCGTCGAGAGAGCCCGACGAGCGAGGCCGCTTCGTCGTGAAGGAAGCAGGGGAGGCGGCGACGGCGGTGGCTTAGTTCGCCGCCCGGTGGCTTTTCCGGCGAACTCGGCGGCACCGTCGTCGTGTTCCCCCACACATGCGCATCTAGAGGACCCATCTATTGCAACGATTGCAGCGGCTAGAGGGGGTGGCGGCGAGAGCGCGGCGGCGCGCGACGCGCTGCACGTCCGGCTCCGGCGAGGCTACGGCGCGCTTGCCCTAACGGTTGACACTATGAGCTTGGTGGTGTTCCTAGGACCTAAGCGCGAGCGAAGGGGGTGGAAAGGCGCGAGGACAACGCGCGCGTGGGCGCCAACTACGGTGAACTTCCGCCATGGCTACGGTGGGGAAGAACGGCGAATCACGCCCTTACCGAGGCTCGATTGACCCGGTGAGAGGTGGAGGAGGTGGAGGAGGTCACGGAGAGGCTACAGCGGACGGGCAACGCGCGTTTTTCATGGTGGCGTCGCGCGACGCACGGCGGCTGCGATGCTTTCGATCGGCAATGGCGGGCGGCTTAGCTCCACGACGCGGCGCGGCGGTGGAGGGTGAAAATGTGAAATGGGACGGTGAGTGCGCCGGACAAAGGTAGCTGGTGGCTTCAGGCGCGCGTCTGTGACGCCGGAGGAGGCGACGACGACGTGGCGTGTATGGCCATGACAAACAAGCGGCGACGACGAGTGTCCCCCACACGTCGGCTGAAATCTGAAATTTGATCACTGTAGCGTTGATTCAGTGTTCCATTCTGAGCCTGACAGCGCGACTTCAACACCTTATTACGGCTAATCCAATGCCCCTTTGCAAAAATGGTGTACATGAAAAATGTAGATGTATGGTAGGACTACATCTTTGATTTAGAAATCAACAACTCATTCGATCTGGATCAGAAGTTATATGAAGCCCAAGTTGGCCTGATCTAACTGAAATGCACCATGACTTAGGATATTTTTCTAAGTGTTGAAAACAGCATGTATTTCTGACTTGTGGGCCATGTTTGACCATGCTCTAGACCTTTTCATGAGTTGACCATAAAACAACTTTTGTTCCTTAATAAATTCACTACAACTTTGCTTTAGGTTGCTCAAGCATGCATAGACTCTAAGTTACACTTTTTAAACAGTCAAACAGTGAGACTCCAAGGGTCAATTCAAGTCAAACTTGCACTTGAGGGCATTTTGGTCATTTTGATCTACATGAACAATGTCCCAACAAGTAACCTAAGTGTAGTTAAGGTGTAATAGACCATGATCAACCAATTTACAAAATTGTTATACCACTTCTAATGATCACATGTGATACAGAAAATAAAAACAAGCAATTCGTACATATGTTTCAATACAATGTTTCGCATGTTGCATGACCTTGTTGTTATCCTACACTTATCACATTACTACCATGTTGCCATGTTTCATGGTATAAGAATTTCATGTTGCATTCACAAGTTACACCATTACTATTCACAACAATCAAGCATGAAACATACACAGTTGAAATTGTTGCACATGCATGTTTCAGTAACAATGGCGATGATGACATAGATGATGCATATGTTTATGAAATGAAATGCACTTAGTGGAAGCCAAACACCTAGGGTGTTACAAAATTGACGGATCATTTTGTCATTTTAAACTTTGTTTCTGTGGATCTCCCTTCATGGAAATCAAGGACGTTTCACCAGTGCTCGACTGTATCGACATGGAGGTAGCTCCTCAGCCCGATGTCAGGCTGCCCCGTCTGGACACCATCATTGACAAGTGCAAAGCGGTGTGGGAGAACTTCAATAGCTTCAACTGAGATGTCACTGTCTCCATTATAATGCATACCCTGGCGGTGGTCCAGTCCCACTACCCTATGATCAATCTTCAGGTGATAGGGGCTAGATTGGCTAGAGGGATGGGTGCAACGAAGCAGGAGCAGCTGAAAGATGAGGTGGAGGATGCGGCGAAGAAGCTAGCCAACGATGTTGATCTGTTCGGCGAGGTAGACGGTGAGGGCCAAGCACAATAACCTAAGTGGAGAGAAACCTGTATGGAATAGCTAGAGAGGAGAGTTAAATGCGCGATGGCATAAACAAACATTTATGCATTTGTATAAATGTTGTAAGTAGACATTGTATGCATGTTTATGTGGCTTGCTAGCACTTTTGGTGAAAAATAGATGTATTGTTAACCCTAATGCATTTATATGTGGTATAAGTAGCGTTCGAGCAGTTAGTTCATTACTGAGCTCTTGGCCTTGGCTAGCCCGTATTCCATAACATCGAGCGCTGGAGACCGTGCACGTGTAGGAGAAACAGACATGACCGAGGAACCATAGCCAACCACCCATAACATAGAGCGCTGGAGCCCGTAGCACGTGTAGGGAGAGATCGAAGATAGGGTTTTCTCCAAAGAATACAGAGCAGAACATGTGCTGCTCGATGGCTAGCGAAATATCTTAAAAATATTTTAGTTATGGAGAACCGGGGCGGAGCATTTATGGAGATCACATATAATTGTCGGAGTTTGTTAAGGAGTAGCTCGGAGCTGGTAATTGTAAGTGGAGATTAAACTAGAGTGGAGAAATAATGGAGACAAATTATAGCGACAAAAACTTCATTCATTATGGAGTGGAGAGTACATATCTGGAGGGTTTCAAGGATAGAAACATATAAGTTGCTCGATGTGCCACGAATTGGGGATATCAATTCCCTCCAAGTCGCATAGCTAGTAAGACCCTGGTCGGATAACCTCTTTGACCACGTAAGGCCCTT
Source organism: Miscanthus lutarioriparius (assembly GCA_904845875.1). Lineage (NCBI taxonomy): Eukaryota > Viridiplantae > Streptophyta > Magnoliopsida > Poales > Poaceae > Miscanthus > Miscanthus lutarioriparius. The sequence continues at coordinate 73,020,434 of CAJGYO010000005.1, read as the reverse complement.
CCCAGGGAGAGGAGAGCTTGTGCATCCCTTTGGTTTTCTACTTTGTACGGAGAACGAGGTCACCGACCGCAAATGAATGACCTTTGATATTGCGATTGTAGTATCTTCATAGGCCTTCTAGGTATTTGGCTATGTGGATGCAAGTGATCAGGCGTTCTTCTTTGGCCCTGTCGATGTCCTCTGTCCGAACAGCTATGGCTTGCTCTTCATTATAATGTTCTACTCTTGGTGCTCGGAAGTTAATGTCCGCGGGAAGTATGGCCTCTGAGCCATAGACCAAAAAATATGGAGAGACACCGGTGTTGTGACTAGCTTCAGTGCGCAATCCCTAGACCATAGCTGGGAGCTCTTTGAGCCATTAGCCCAGATGCTTTTCCTCTTTCTGGTATAGTCTCTTTTTAAGGGTGTCGAGGATCATGCCATTCGCCCATTCAACCTAGCCGTTGGCTCTAGGATGGGCAACAGAGACGTATTTGACTAAGAAGCATCGGTCTTCGCAGAAGTCCCAAAAATGGTGACCAGTGAATGTAGTTCTGATGTCAATGATAATGCTGTTCGGGAGACCAAATCTATGGATGATATCTTTTTAGAGCTCGACTGCCTTCTTTGTAGTGGCCGAAACCAACGGCTTGTATTCGATCCACTTGGAGAACTTGTCAATGGTGATGTATACATACCAAAAACCGCCTGGCGTAGGCTTGAAAGGCCAGATCATGTCCAGACCCTAGAATGCAAAAGGCCAAGAAGCTAGGATGGTTTGCAATTCCTGCACTGGCATGTGTATTTGCTTGGCGAAAAACTAACATCCTTCACAACATTAGACGACGTCTTCTGCGTCGGAGATGGCCTTGGGCCAGTAAAAACCAGCTCAGAAAGCTTTGTCGACCAGGTTTCTGGAGGCCATGTGATTGCCACAGGAGCTAGAGTGTATTTCAAGGAGTAGTTTTACACCCTCTTCTCGGGTGATGCATTTTTTGCATTATCCCTTCCTTGGCGCTTTTCCTCATCAAGTTCCCATCTACCAGCACGTAATGCTTGCTATGACGGATGAGGCATTCAGTTTTAGTCTTATCAGCGGGTACGTCGGCGCTGGTGAGGTACTTGATGAACTGTTCCCTCCAATCTATGACCAGTGAAGGTACTGCAAGTACCAGCTGCTCGGCAAGGGGGATTTCTTGAACTTCCTTCTCTTCCTTAATAGACAACGTAAAGGGATCTTGAGTGAAGACCTTAGGCAGAATCGCGGTGCAAGAAGAGCCTATCTTAGATAGGTGGTCGGCAAGCTGATTTTGGTCTCGTACCACGTGGTCATACTCGATACAATAAAACTTTCCTTTGAATTTCCTGATCTCGGTGTAGTATGCGTCCATCTTCTCACTGGAGTAGGACCAATCTTTGTTGACTTGGTTGATGACCAGCGCGGAGTCTTTGTATGCCATGAGGTGTTTGACGCCGAGCTCAACGGCTATACGAAGTCCGTGGAGACATGCTTCATACTCCGTGGCGTTGTTGGAAGCTAGAAAATGAATTCGGAGGACATAACAGAGCTTGTCCTTAGTTGGAGTAATGAATAAAATGCCATTACCAGCACCGTTGATGTTGAGGGCACCATCGAAATACATCACCCAGTGCTCGGGACAAGCAACGGGGATGGGCTCTTAGATCTCGGTCCACTCAGCGACGAAGTCAGCCAGCACCTATGACTTCATGGTAGGCTTGCTTCTAAATTCTATGGAATAAGTGTCGAGCTCAACTGCCCACTTCATGATGTGGCCATTGGCCTCTTTGTTACGAAGGATGTCCCCTAGAGGGAACTCGGTGACCACGGTGATCTTGTAGTACTCGAAGGAATGGCGGAGCTTGCGTGACGTGACCAGAATGGCGTATAACAGCATCTGAACCCGAGGGTAACGAGTTTTGGACTCGTTAAGAACCTCACTGATGAAGTAGACTAGACGTTGCACCTTATAGGCGTGTCCAACTTCCTTGCGCTCGACGACAATAGCTGTGCTAATGACATGAGAAGTGGCGGTGATGTAGATCAATAGGGTTTTGTTTGGTTGAGGCACCATCATGATTGGAGGCTTCGTTAAAAACAACTTGAGCTGCTCAAAGGCCATATCAGCCTCCTCCGACTAGGAGAAACGCTCGAAGGACTTGAGTAGTTTGAAGAACGGTAGTTCCTTTTCATCGAGGCATGATATAAAGCAGTTGAGAGCAGCCATGCACCCTGTGAGCTTCTGTATATCCTTTACGTAGGTTGGTCGGTTCATATTGGTGATGGCAGAGACCTTGTCGGGGTTGGGTTCGATACCGCAGGCGCTGATGATGAAACCCAGGAGTATGCCGGATGGAACTACAAAGATGCACTTTGAAGGGTTCAACTTCCATCTGTATCTTTTTAGGTTGGTGAACGTTTCTTCGAGGTTGGCGAAGAGATTGTCGGTGGTTTTGGACTTGACGACCCCATCGTCGATGTAAGCTTCGATGTTGCGGCCTATCTGTTGGTCAAGGCACATCTAGATGGCCCTTTGGTAGGTCGCCCCAGCAATTTTGAGTCCGAAAGACATGGTGGTGTAGCAATACGCACCGAAAGGTGTCATGAATGATGTTTTGATCTGGTCATCTTCTTTGAGGGATATCTGGTGATAGCCAGAGTACCAGTCGAGGAAGGAGAGGAGTTCACAGCCAGCGGTGGAGTCTACAACCTCGTCTATTCAAGGCAGACCGAAGGGGTCTTTAGGGCAATGTTTGTTTAGATTAGTGTAATCAACGCACATTCTCCATTCTTTATTCTTTTTTTGAACAAGAACTGGATTTGCTAGCCACTCAGGATGATACACTTCTTTAATAAATCCGACTGCTAGGAGCCATTTTATTTCTACCGTAATAGCCTCCTTCTTGTCTGGCACGAATCGTCAGATTTTCTGCTTGATCGGTTAGGTGGTCGGTGAGACATTCAAGGAGTGCTCGATCTTCTCCCGTGGTACCCCTAGCATGTCTGTAGGTTTCCATGCAAACACGTCAACATTGCATGTAGGAAGGAGACAAGAGTGCTTTCCTATTTGGGGTCGAGATGAGCCCCAATCTTGACGGTCTTGGTGGGGTCATCGAGGCCGAGGCCAACCTCCTTTGTTTCGTTGGACTTAGCGGAGGCACAAGGAGGCTCCAGCGCTGGGATCTCCACAACATCGGCAAGCACCGTCTTGGCATTGTTGACCATGCAGGCCATCTAGATGGAGAGGTCGATGGCTTCGGTGAGGGAGACACTCTCTGTTTCGCAGGCATAGGCAATGGAGAGGTTGGCTCATAGAGCCAGAACTCCTATAGTAGAAGGCATCTTTAATACCAGATAGGCGTAGTGTGGTATGGCCATGAACTTGGCCAGAGCTGGCCGACCAAGTATGGCATGGTAGGCGGTGTTGAAGTCAGCAACGTAGAAGTTGATGTGCTCAACACGGAAGTTGCTAGCCATGCCGAATTGTACCAGGAGGGTGATCTCTCCAAGCGGCTTGGATGCCCTTCCAGGTACCACCCCCCAGAAGGAGTAGTCAGAGGGAGTAAGGTCTTTTATTCCAAGGCCCAGCTCCTTTAGGGCTCCGGCAAAGAGGAGTTTCAGAGAACTTCCGCCATCGATGAGTACTTTACTAAATAGTACTTTCTTGACTATTGCATCGAGAACGAGGGGAAAACACCCTGTGTAAGAAATGTCCGCTCACTGGTCGGCCCTGGTGAAGGTGATGGGGACCTCCAACCAGGGATGATAGCTAGGGTTGGCAACAACGTCTTCTATGTTGATGGCGAGCACCCGGTAGGCGGTGAGCTTTCAATCTCTTCTGCTCTCGGCGGCGGCGAGGCCCTCAAAGATAGTAGCGACCACTTTGTCATGATCCTAGAAGGCGTTGTTGTTGTCCCCAGGTGGTCAGCGATCTCTGGCTCCGCCATTGTTGTCATCCTTCTTTTTGTCCTAGAATTCCTTAGCCAAGCCAAGGCAGTCCTTCACCTTGTGCTTGTTGTTCTTATGGAGGGGGCATGATCCTTCAAGGATCTTCTTTGTACTACTCGTCATAGTTGCATTTGGCACGAGGTTTGACAACGGTGGTGATGATGTTGTCTGGTCGGCGACAGCGATATTGACCAGCTCTAGACCCATCCGGTCGATCATGGCCACTGTCCTAATGGTGGCCGTGGTCATCGTAGCAGCGGTCACTGTGGTGTCATTTGTCGGGGCGCTCGTCATTGCAGCGAGTTGGGCAGTGATTGCTCGCATGCTCGTTGAAGCGAACTTTGGCCTCTTCAGCGTCAATGTACTGATTGGCAGTCATGATCATCTCACCAATCCCCTTTGGCGGCTTACGATTGAATTTGGAGTGGAGGTCATGGTGATGGAGTCCTTGGACAAAGGCAGTGATGACTTATGCTTCCGTGATGTTGGGAATAGAATTGCTCATCTCGGAAAATGTCTGATGTAGCTACGGAGGATCTCGGACGGTTTCTGATATATGCGATTCAGATTGTGCTTGGTACCCAGCCGAGTACACATAGCCATGTAATTGTCGGTGAAGACCTTCTTCAACTGTTCCCAAGATCCGATGGCTCGGTAGCTAGTTCATTGCGGTTGGCATGAGCATGACGGGAAGATAATTTGCCATGACACTGGTATCTCCCCCGGTGGCACGCACAACGGTGGCATAAGCTTGTAGCCACTATGTGGGGTTCATCCGCCCCTCGTAGGGCTCAACCTCGGTGATTTTAAAACCACTAGGATACTAGAGTGTATGGAGTGCTCTCGTGAATGCTTTGGGGCCTTTAGGATCATCACTGTCGGGATTTGCAGCATTACCGACGTTAATTAGCTAGAGGGCTGCATCTAGATTACCGAACTCTTGCTCGTATTCTTGATGCCGGTGTACTTCCTCTTCATGGTGAGAGAAGCGGCGCCCATCAATATGACGTCATGCATCTTGGAGGTTGTTGATGTGTGCTCGGACATCTTGATCCACTTCTTGGTCGTGTTGGCGATGGTAGTTGATGCGGTTCCCCCTAGCTCCCCTCTAGAGGGGTTGTCCATCATCACGATGTTGATCAGCGAAATGGCTTCTACTAGGGTGGCGATTGGATCTTAGCACGATAGATTAGCGATTCAAGCTTGTCGAGTAGGAGGGTCCATGATCCTGGTGGAGCTCGTTGACCTGGCAATGCACAGCTTTAAGCATTGCAGCGACCTTAGTGACCTCAGGTGTTTGCTCGAGTCGGGCGAGCTCATTAGTGGCCATGGCCAAGTTGGTGCTTGGGGTCTTGTAGACATCATGGCCATCAACACGGATGAATTCATTATCGAGTTTGCGGTGGAGTGGGCGTGGCCTCCCTTGCGAGTTGAGTTGTTCTCCATTGCGAGCAGCCTCGGCCAACACAATGGCGGCTTCATTCGCTCGGCACTGCGTGTGGTTGGTGTTCCTGTTGACACGAGCGGCACGGTCCTCATCGGTTTCTCCATCCTGTGGAGGGCTATCAACGCTGACATTAAAAATCCCACCTCCTCGGAATGGTGGGAAAGGAGGTTGAACGTTGGCGGTTGATCTGCAGCATATTGATAGTTGGCGAGAGCTGGTCAGAGATCGGGTCAGCGAGAGGATGGATGTCTCCTACCTAGTCGGTGAATTTGCCCCTTAGGGCATGCTGATGGATGGTGGCTGTAACCCCTAGAGTTTCTTGATCAGCCTCCGACAGATCGAAATCAGAAGGTGATCGACACTAAACCAGAGTGGTTAGAGCCGATTCCACATTGGAGAGGCAGTCAACGAGCTTCTGGCCATCCTGATAGATGGACGCGGCTTCCTCGGGTAGCGGGGGAGCAAGCGGTGAGTTGTTGGTGAAGACGACCTCGGAGGCGGTTCCAAAATCGGATCTGCTATTGCAGGTGCTAGTGTGGTCAGCGCAGAATCGATATACGCTGGCTCGATGATCTCTCCGTCTCCATCAGCATTGATGACCTAGGAGATCAATCCGACCATAAAGATCTGGCCGGGCTTTGGGAGGACAAAGAGCCTGCAAAACGTACCATCTTGTTCATCATCGAAACAGCATGCACACTCCTACCTGGCATGCCAACCGTCGACACAATATCATCGGTAGTCCTCCGAGGGGTATCCCACGAAGGTAGATTGATCGACAGAGGTGCACGTAATCAAGAACAAGAAGGCAACAGAGACAATAGAGTTAGACAGGTTCGGGCCGTCAGCATGACATAACACCCTACTCCTGTGGTCTATAGGTTTGTATTAGCTATGGTATGATATTGTGTGTGTTTTGAGGGGGTCCCCTACCTGCCTTATATAGCCGGGGGGTAGGGTTACAAGTCGGTTAGATCTAGGAGATAACCAGAATGTAATAATAGATTACAGGAATCATGGGATCGATCATATCCTTACAGATCTCATAGCATCTTCAGAATATTGCCCTTGATAACTTGCGGTACACGACGAGCAGTACCGTGCACCATAAGTCTTCGCCTTGTGGGCTAGACTGCCCCTAGGAGCGCAACCCATGTAGTCTACCATGGGTATCCAAGGTCATACCCCCCACAGGTGTGTTTTGGAGAGGGGACTCTACCCCCTAATTTATAGAGAGCTATGAGGTGGTTTGGAGGTTATTTTTGTCAGGAAGCCCAGGCTCCAAAGCCTCTACATGGCTTCAGGTTATCACCATACGAAGGAGCAGCAGAGCGGTGCTAGCTAGGGTGCGGCCACACCCTGACCGAGCCAGCTTGCCACCGCCTTTGCGTGGTGGAATCTGGAGTGGGCCTAGACTAATCCTTGGTTGGTACTTTGCCCAGATGACTTGAGTTGATGGGCTTTTCTATTTATTCCTTTGTGTAAATCAGCATTAGAAAGCATCATTCGGTGTAGCTTCTCCCATGTATTTGTATTTATGACCTGCAAAACAATATTCTACAAATACATGTGGAACTTGGTTAATAGTAAATTCATATGTGTTTAAGATTGCCAATTTCTCCTCTTTTTGTGTCGTAATTGGCGGTTAGTTTTGATTGTTATGGACCGCCAACAAGATCCCCTAAGTTGAACCTTTGCTCATCCTGAGCAAATAGCTAAGTTATTGGTTGTTAATCAGTAGTTGCTACTATGCCGAATAGTGAATATTCATAAGTGCCATGCCCATAACAAAATATTCTTCCTCAATTTTGATAAGCTTGGTATTCTATCCACCCTTTTCACTTAATCCCTATGGGGCTTATTGCTTTTCCAAGTTCTTAGGTGGTTGCATGATAGAACAGTTTAATAGAATTACCAATCATTGATTCTTTGATCAACCTTCTATCCAGAGGTTTTATGAGTTTTGCAAAATAAATGTAAGTTCCTCAAATGATTCTCTCGATCACTCAATGTGTATGATTCCTCACCAAGGTATTTTGTATTTTTGCCTTCATTTCATCCTATCTCTAAAGGCTTTGAGTGGAGTTTTGGGTAGGTATGGATGATAAGCATACTTGCTTCACATATATTATTAAGTCAAAAACTAGATCCAAGGAGATGCAAGTCATACACTTTGATCAAGAAGTGCAAGTGTGTGGAATATTTCCCTAATCCTAAAATTTTGGTACTCCTTTGATCATGACTTTCTCTCTTTTTGAGAATTGCCTTGGAAGTATTGGCTATCTTTATTTTTCTTTTTTCCAACATTTTGGAACCTTCATGTGTTCCATTTTTTTTCTTTTCTTTTTCTATTTTGAGAGCTTCATGTGTCTCTCTTTTTTTAGCATAGCCCCATACTTCTTTTTGGCATATGAAAAACTTTAGAGAGAAAAACTCATGACAAAAGAATGGTGTTTTTATTGAGGTGGACAGAAAACATGTTTTTGCGTAACTCTCGGAGTAAGAGTCAGCATTTTATTTGTGGGTGTACATGAATCTTGATCAAGTGTGCATGATGAGAATCTCAACAAGGGTCACAAACAATTTGACAAAACTTAATGTAAATACAAGTACCATATGACTAAGGTTTAAATTTGAATCAAGTCATATGGTCGTGGTAGGAATTCATAATCATTGAGAAACTTTGGATTTTAGCATTTTAAAATTGAAAACTCTGGATGTCAAGTTTCTCTTAGAACAAAGTCATTTCATATTCTATTTACCATATCATAACTTGCAACAACTTAGAAAAGGATCATGCTTTTGCAACCCATAAGATTCAAGTTTTAGGATGAGACATTTTTAGCCAACAAACTTAAATCTTGGGGAATACTAAGTTACAGCCTAGGCACAGATGAATTATAGATAGAGCAACTATTCATCATTTCAACAAAGGAGAAACTTAAACATTCTTAAACTCATATGAGAGTGGAATAAATATTTTTGGCTATTTTTATCATATTTAATTTTTTTGGAATTTTATATTTTTTGATTTTTTAAATGCTAATAACTAAATAAATGTAGAAAATAAATAATGTGAGCAAAGGTAAAAGCTACTACTTACCTCTGTGGGGGTCCTCCCCCAAGCTAGCTCGATGTTAGATGGATTCTGAGGTAAGTTATTTGTTGAGTATATCCACTAATGTTTACTTAGTAATTTTGGTACAATGATCAAACTAGACACTATTGTAACACCCCAGGAGTTAGTCACGAGTTAAGCAGTGGGTTTGAGCTCCAACATGACAAGTTCAGTGGTAACCAAGAGCTCTAGTTCACACTTGTAAGTGGTGAAAAAGGTGTTGGGATCAACTCTCTAAGAATGAGCGCCAACTTAAACTTGGACAACACACCTTTGCTTACATGTTGGCCCCTTTTAGATATATACCTAAGTAATGTTGAAGATGCTTCTTTCATGTGCCTCACCTCAATGTTCACCAACATTGATGACTGGAAAAGTTTCATGAAGTTTGGAGCCAAAAAGTCACATGAAATGATGAGTTACATTATTGCTTGAATTGCACTAGTAAGTGAATGGAATTATAGGTCATCAAGCAAACCTTGCAACCTTGCCCAAAGGACTCTAATTGAGCTCAACAACAAAAGTTATGAAGGGTTCATGTTGAGTAGATATCAAGAAAATATCTCAATTAGCCTGAAACTCTAGTTTAAGAGTTAATCAAGGTGCCGCTTTCACCAAAGTAAAAGAATGGATTCTGTTCAAGATACAAGGTTTGACCTTAAATAAAAGTTGTAGTTTAGTTTGGGTGCTACAAATTTTGTTTGAGGACCAAAGTCTAAATCTATCTCTAAGCTTGACAAACAAAGGTCACAAGATTGAATCTGCTGCAGTTTTCAGCACTTAAATATTCTAAGTCCAGAATTCATCGGCTTTGACATTGGCGTGTCGCGTTCTCGTGTTTCTGTTAAACAACAATGTTTGGTCCAAAAATAGAAGTTGGAGTTAATTCCATGGAGAAGGTCCAGGAAGAAGTTGGATCAAGTTTGATCATGTTTGGACCAAGTAATTCGAGCTCAAGCAAAGCAAGGCTTAACCCATGTTAAGTCGTTGACAGTGCCATTTTTGGAGCTAATCATCTCCTAATCTGTGGCTCTAATGGCAATGCACCCTTAATCAAAGTTGGAGTGTATTCAGAGGTGATCAAACTTTGTTTAAGGCCCAAACCTCATCCCGCAGTGGCTACACCGACGCTCGCCTGGTGTTCAACGAAACGCCACGTGGTCGCCATGCACGGCTGGGCGCCCTGACCTCCATTGCCACGCGCCGCCCTGCTCCCCGCACCTCCAAAAGTTGATGCCCGAGCTCCTCGACTCCCTCACTCGCTCCCTCTGCCTCTCCCTTGGCCTCGCTTCGCTCTCCCTCGCTCTCTAGCCACTCTAGAGCGGATCCACCATGAACGCCGCCGCCAAGCTCCGTGGCCACCACCCCGCACTCATCCTTCAAGCCCCCTCCGTCTCTCCCGTGCACCGCGGCGTCTTCGCCATCGTGTGCCACTCCTTCTCGCCTGAGGCAGCCAGCTGCTGCCGCCCTCGAGCCACCACGAGCATGCTATGCCCGCTACGGCCGTTCTCTCACAAGTGGCTAGGCCACCTAGGGCCACCTCAGGCTGAGCCGAGCTATCCCCTGGGTGTGCATGACTCCCTTGATGCTTCCCCACCACTTCTTCTCTGCCGCCGTCGAGCACCACGCTAGAAATCGGCCGTTCCCCGGCGTCCTCTGCTCCAAAGTCACGTCAAGGGCTTCACGCTGGAATTCAAAGAAAGGGAAGGGTCAATCTGCAAACTGTAGAGTCATATAAATAGTGCCTATAAGGACCTGTTTGCTGGAATCCCTTTTAGTGAAAAGTTAGGGTCCTCGGTGCAAATCTATTTTTCTTTTATGGCTAAAACTTTGGAAATCATAACAAATTGTAGAAAAATCATAAAATAGCAAATGGGGACTTTTTGGAATCCTTGTAAGTAGATCTACACAGTAGATTCATAATATGATATGTGTTAGTAGAAAGTTTCTGATGTTTTTATTTATTCGTGCAAAGTGCTTTTAAAAATCTTTTTAAGTTGTTGGATGCATATCTTGAGTTATAGAAGTTCAAAAATGGTAGTTCTAGTTGTGTTAATCTTGTGATGATTTGATATAGCTAATACAAATATTAAACATGCTAGTTGTGTACTGTTTTTATAATGTTTTGATTTAATCTTGTTAAATAGGCAATTTAGCTTGTTTTGCTTGTTAGTTTCATATCTAAAGTTGTGGTGCTCCAATTGCTGTGAAATTTTTATGGTAGGCTACTGATTCTATGTGTGTGGTGTGGTAAAACTTTCATGGCCATTGGATGTAGTATGACTGAGTTATTGATTTAACTTTCCTAGAGCTTGATAAATGGTTTTAAATGGTTTATAAATAATTGGTATATGCAAAAATATGAAATGTGGTTCCTTTACCATTGCATGATGATGTTGTGACCTAATAACACTTAATATGGCCATGTGCTTGTACAAAATATTGAATTTCATATTTATCTTGCTCTCACATGATTTCTTACAATAGCAATTTGTCCTTTTTGTAGTAATTAAATTATAAAATCTGAGCATGTGAAATTTGTGCAGTAATCATGTTTGGTCATCATCATCTTCTCATAAAAATCTCAGCTCCAAACTAGTTGTTCTCATATGGTACTAAAAATAGCATATATATTGCATTATATACATAGAGGATGAAAGTTTGCTAATAGATCTGTGTAGTTATTGTCCTATGATGCTTCTCCTAGATATTAGTATGTGCTATGATTGTTTGAATATAGTCACAAGCTGTTTAGAGTAGCATGTATGTCAAGAACATATTAGTTTGTAGCAATTAAATAAGAGATGAATGTGGTATACCTCAGCTGTCTAGACTGCGGGTACAGTTTTGGTTGTGCAATTAGTTTCGTGATGCAAATGATGTTTTATGTGAATATGGTGAATACCAAAGTTGTAGGTAACTTCAGAATCTAGATTGTGCTAAAGTTTCATGACCATAGGTCTACTAATTTAGGGACTATAGATTTTAGAAATTTGCTGTCAGGTTTTCGCATGTCCTCTGAACAGATCTAAAGTATTATATTGTGTGGCTCATATAAACATAAAATCATGTATTGGTGATAATAGAAGAAGTATAGTGCTTTTTCATGAGATTTCCAAATTGTTAAAGATCACCCCTTTTTGTGGTCTCAATCTCTAGTTATGAGCTTGTGAAGTGGAGTGACAGATTTTGTCCTAATCTGGACAGAGATGTCTTCTTTGTGATGTTTGACCTAGATAACTTTGGTATTAGCTTGTGGTGTTTATAACAAAGTTGTGCATGGTTTGCTAAGATTTCTAAAAAGTCTGGAACCACCTTGTTGTGAAAGCTATAACTCAGCTTATTGCTGTCTAAAGTTGCATGTCAGATTTTGTCCATGTTTTGGACAGAATTGTTGCTTTGTGTGTTTAAGGCCAAATAACTGTTGAATCAACTAAAGATGATAGTAATAAAGTTGTAGATAACTTAATAAGCTTTCTATGAAGTTAAGTATCATTCTTGTTGGATGATTAGAACTCCAGTTATGCATTTATGAAGTTAATGTCAGTTTTTCTGTCCTTATCGATACAGACCTAAGATATTGGCATATTTGATCATGTTAACTAGTGAGTTAGCTTTTGGAATCAACTAAAGATGATAATAAGAAAGTTGTAGATAATTTCATTAGCTTTCCAGAAAGTCCAAGATCACTTTTATTGAATGATTGTAACTCCAGTTATGGTTGAAACACGCGACTGTTGTACTGCTGTCCAAATTCTATGTATGCACTTAAGTTGATTGCCCATTCTTGATGTTGCTGGTGCATGCTCTAAATTATGTAGCCCTAGTTACTTAGTTTAATAACTTGCTCTCTAGTGTTGTAACACCTCGGGTGTTTTAAATACTAAAACCTACCATGTCATCATATGCATTGTACATCATTTCGTATTAGTGAAAATTTTGATATACATACACTAAAACAAGTTTACCTTTATGTTGTATGTGTTGATTGGAATGGTTTGAATCAAGTTTGAAATCTTGGTTTTAATTTGAATTTCCGAAAACCCTAATTTGAGCGTTTAATTCTACCCTGGAAAACCCATTTCAAAATATAAGCAAATTTTGGGGTCGAGCCTAAAAGCAAAAGCGTAGAGCTTGTCGAGTTGTACAAAGTTGGTTTTTGGAGTTTTCAAAGTTGTTTTATAAAATTTGAAGTAATTTGAAAAGGCGTAATCCTTTAAATGTCCTTTTTTTTGAATTCAAATTTGCATTTCAAAATATAGACCGAATTAGGGGGTCGTTATAAAAGCAAAGTTGTAGAACTTTGAGTTTTGAACAACTTTTATTTTTGTAGATTTTTGAGTTGTTACGTAAATTTGGGAGTAATTTGGGTTTTAAATCGAGTGGCAATTTTGTAATTAGTGGGAACAGTACCATCGGGCAGCTGTCACCGCCGGCGATCTTCCTCTGGCTTCTAGGCATGTTCGTGGCCGTCTTTGGCGTCGTGCTAGCATGGAGAAGGCCGCAGCGTGGCTTCCTCTTGCTTCTTGGTCGTCCTTTATAGCTTGGCCGTCGTCGTTCGTCTCTTTTTCTCCTCCTCTGTTTTCCCGACGCCGCCGCCATAGCTCAGTCGAGCTCGCATCACCTCCCTAGCGCAAACCAGCCTCAGCAAAGCCAATCAGAGCTTCGTTTGCTCCTTACGCACCCAGCCAACCAACCATTGCAGCTTGATTTCACCGGGAAAAGTCGCCTTTCTTCCTCGTGGCCGGCAGAATCTCCGTTGAGCACGCGTCACCGTGCCCAGTGCTCCACGGTGCATAACTGTCCTTGCTCGGTGTTGTTCCAGCTTTGCCTTGATGTCGTGGTGCTTAATACCTTGTTGCTTGATCATTTTGTCCACCACAGCCACCGAAACATCACCGTCGTCGTTGCTTGCTCCGCCGTGGTTACTGTGAACGTCGAACCGCTTCACCGTTGCTTCTCCGGCCTTGTTTCCTGCTCGAACATGTTTGGGGTGAGCTTCTGATCCTTTCCATGCGCTTAGTTTAATTGCTACCGGTCTCCTGTCACTGGTGTCATGTGGCCGCACCGTCGTGGCCGCCATGGCCGGTGTCATGCTTGGTCCTGGCCGTGTTTGGTCTCGTTTGTGCCACCAATCGACGCGTAGGGGTGTAGGGGACGTGGTGGTGCTCTCGCCGTCGCCGTTGGTCTCACCGGCGGCGAGATATCGCTAGTCAGCGCGCGTGGTTGCCGTGGTTAGCGCGGCAGGTCGGGGATGACAGGTGGGGTCAAGGTGTCAGTGGTAGTTTGATTTGAAAATGGTTTTTTTCTTTTTCAGAAATGAATGAATAGTGTATGCTTTTGTTATTTTTGTGTAGAATTAATTAGAGCTCCAAAAATTATGAAAATTTTTGTGTGACCTCTCTGTGATGTATATTATTTAGGAAAAATATGAAATGTTGTTTTTAAGTAATTTTTGAAAGTGATAAAATTGCTCAATTAATTAATAAATGGGTTTCCATAATTTTTCTAGGCTTAATTAATTATCCAAAAAATTTGAAAATTGTTTTGCCACTTAGTTATCATGTGATGAACCTTTACAAAAATTTTGAGCTCAATTGGAATAAGTTGATTTATTTCATAATTTTTAATTAAATAATTAATTCATAAAAGCAAATAGTAACCTTTAATGACTTAGGTTTTTGTTTGAATTTTGGATTGAGTGATGACCTTGGGTCATTAGTTGGTAATGATCCTTGGCAATTGAAGTAAGTGTTACGAAAAAGGTTTAGTTAGTTTGACTTGTAACTGTACCGCGAAGGAAAGTTGTATTCAATTTGTTAATTTTGCATCCATCATCGAGCATCATATTTTGTATCTCGCATCATGTTAAACATGGCATTGTTACTACGTGTAGTGAATGAAGGTGAGCATGTGGTAGTTAATCAAGTTGTCGAGGAAGTTAATCCGTCTGTGGAGGTTGGATTTGAGATCGGTGGAACGACTCCGAAACCAGACTTTTCCGTCAACCAAGGCAAGCCCTAGATGCATTTAAACCTACCTTGTGTTTTACAAATTTATCTCGCTTTTGCTTTCAAGTACTGCATTAAGTGATTAGGAGTTAAGTGAAAACCTAATTGGTGCATTACCAACCTTGTTTTTCCCCATCTACCTTGTTACCAGTTTTAATTCGTGATTGCCTAGTTATGCTTAGCTATGCTTAGACAAATAAAAGTCAGGTGATTACCTGTCACCTGCGAATTTTAAATGGATCTTTGGTTAAGCTTGGTTACTTATGTGATCATGAAATTTGAGCATGTGGAGTAATAAATCTAGACCGGGCGGACTCGGTGTAAGGGAGCCACAAGACATGGAGGTCTTGTGAACGGGTTCTTTCCGCCTATGTCGATTAAGAAACCGTCCGTTGTTGAACTGCATGAGGTGAGACTTTGTAGTACTAACCGCATACTCCGGTAAGCCTTAACTTGGCTATTCTATTACGGGAATGGCTACTCGCGCACTGGGAGTGGAGAGATGGCGGGAATAGCATGTACCCACGTGGCAATGGGTTGGATTGGTGGAGTACTGTATTCTCGGGTGGCGCGGACCCGTTCTTGTTTTAGAGGATCCGAGGGTAGGTTGATATATGTAAGTCGGGGACCTACATATGTCGTGTGGTTTGGAATCCCTAGCTGGGTTTAATCAGTTCAAATCGTCGTTGCTCCTCGGTTATGGAGATTCAACTCACTGTTCATCATCATAGTTAATAACTGGAACTTGAGTAAGGTTTGAGAAAGAGTTTGATATGAAGTTCATGATCTCATTACAGATCATGGCAGATTCATATGTGGTTCTTATAAAGTTTTATATGTTGAAGTAAATAATTTTGTTAAAGAGCTTTTACGCAAAAGAACTTTGATTATTGCTAAAGCCATACCTTGAATCCCTGAGCCTGTATTCCTGAGTTCTATCAGTTTCTATTTTGGTTAAGTCTTGTTGAGTACTTTTGTACTTAGGGTTCGTTGACCCTTGTTGTAGGTAAGGCTCATGAGCAGGTCTGCTTTGGACCGTGCTGCATGACTGTTGTTCAATGCGATGACGATAAGTAAATGTGTGGCCCTTGGGTAGGGCAATCTATTTGTGTGTTTGTATTATGTTATAATACCACTCCACTACTACGTTTTGTAATAATTATCGAACTTAGTTGTAAGGTTTGAAACTACGTTTTTGTAAACTAAGTTATTGTAAGACTTTCGCTGATTTACTCTGGTGTAGATATTTGAATAAATGTTGTAATATTGCAATGACTCTATAATGTGATCTTGCTCAGAAATCATGGATGATTCGGAGTTCTCTGAGGACACCCGACAGTCTTCTTAAGTTATCGGGAACATATGCATAGATGTCAAAGGTCATTGGACAATGACAGGTGCATGTGGGCCCTATAATTTAGGAGGTTCTGCCACAAGTGCTTAACTCAGTATGATGTGACCATTCTTCATATTCATACACTTGCATTATTGCATCTCATCTAGGTACGATAGATGCACCACGTGAAGGATGTGATGATGGAATCAAACCAAAAGACGGTGTTGGTGGACTTATCCCAAATATTGAAGGACCCCTAGAGTACATGCCTGAATAGGAGATGCTCGCCAAGTGAGTGTCATCTAACAAACACTGACCTAGTGTTGGATCCTAGTCAAGCCCTAGAGCATTCTAAGCCTCCTATGTTTTTTCAAACTATCAACTTGAGTCCTTTTATGTTGACGCATTAAGTACTAGGAGTTGATTAGAACCACTTGCTGCATATATCTTCCTTGTTTAGATATATATATCTTGAATCCTATGTAGGTCTAGGATCGAATATATGCTTAGCCATGCTTAGTCGGTAGAAGTCGGGTGATTACCTATCACCTGCATGATATAGGATGATAACTAATCACGGTTGGCTATATGTGCTAGTGTGGAATATAACCATGTGTCAATGAATAAAGGAGACCGGGTAGGATTGTGATAGAGAAACAACAAGGCATGGAGGTCTTGGGTGCCTATCTATCCCCATCTATGTCGATTTAGGACCGATTTGCTGTAGTCCTCATGTCATGTTGAACGCATGCCTAGCACTTAGCTGGCTGGATCTCATGATACGACCATGAAGCCGTGTAGCTCAATTCAGGCCGAGCCCCAATAAGTGAAAGTACACACACTAGGGGCAGTAAGGATGTGCGGAGAGCCAATGGCGTGAGTCCAAGGGCGGGATCGGGTCCTGATCTTCCTAGCAAATTGGTAGAATCTCTAAGGGTGTGGCGCTAATTGGACCCACGAGTTAGTCCTGAATTGTACCAAAGGTGACCTAAGGCTACCTTCGTGGGATGTGCCTCGGTTTGTGTTAGAAATAAATTCCCTAGCTAGGTAGGAATCAATTTGAATCGTCGTCTCTCCCGGATACTAAGAACTTGATTGAGCAGCGGCAAAGTAGAGTAACTTAATGGAAACTTGATGATTATGATGATGATACTCACATTACTACACCGGCTATGGTTACCATTGCCTGTTACTAAATGATATTCCACATGTTTGACACATGTTAGTTGCTAATCTTGAGATGAATAGCTATAATTGACTTGGTTACTGAATTGTAAAATGTATAGCTTAACTAGTAGCTTTTATGAAAATTTTTGTCAAGCTAGCTCCACCTATAAAGCCTTGCATACTCCTTGGTGTCACTTTATTTCTGGTTTATAACGGGTAAGTCGAGCTGAGTACATTCGAGTACTCAGGGTTTATCCCACTGTATTGCAGGTGAAGTTCTCAGCCTGCTGAAGATGGTGGCTAACCGCCGGTGGGCTCGTTGACTCTATAGTTATTTCTCATCTATATGCTTTTATCAGAAGATGTCACTTATGCTAGCAATGTATTTGGAACTTATATTATTGTAATCATTTGGAAGCTATGTTGTTTTCACTAATCGGTTTTGAAACCCAAACTTGTATTATTATTTGTGAACTCATTGTAAACATTATTTCCGCTGCAACTCTGTGTATGTGATGTGTATTTGCTTAATCACTCGATCTTGGTTATGATGTTGATTTACCGAGGTCCTTCGTGACACTCGGCGGACTACCGGGTTTATATAAGTGAAAGAATGTGTGCGTCAATGTGCTAAACGGGGACATCCGTACTTGATCTTGTATAAATTGGGCAGTTCTGTCACAGCTGGCATCGGAGCCAGGTTAAGCATAATACTGTCATGTACATAGTTTGAAAAAAAAAACAAAGTTTGGGTTTTAAAAAGCCTATTTTAAGTAAAACTTTAGCTATAGGCAAATTTGTCAAAACTTATTTGCAAAACTATGCTAGCGACAACCTCCAGTTAAGCCCAATTAAGGACTACTAGGTGGCTAAGTAAACTGATACTAACTATGAGGGATGTACTTTATTGCAATTTTTATTTCATCGTCCATACGGTGTGTTATTGTATGGATGCCATTCGCTTGAGTGGTAATGTATGGATCAATATACCTCTACGCCTAGGTAAGATGGTGAGTGGCATGACCGCAAGATGTGAGCGTGCGGTCAAAGGGGAGAGGTAGTTTTGATACTTAAGTATATATATCTCGTATATATATGGAAGTATTTAATTATGGGTTAGCTTTGGTACGACTATATATGCATATCCTATATGTATGTATAGACGTATTTACTTTTGGGTAGATTTGATATGGAAGTATATATATATGTGGGTATATATATGGAAGTATTTAGCTTGCAACCTAGAGCTCAGACTTTTATTTCTGGATATATAATTGTGGGGTTGGGCTGAAATGAAATCCTTCTATAGGTACGCTAACCATAAATGCGTAGATTGAATGTAGCTAACAACTAGCTATATATCGAGAGAGTACGTGTTATGCCACCAACATAGAACGTGATTGCCACCTTAGGCTGGCAATTTCATGAGGACGAATAGGACGATCATGCATCATGATTGTTGCTTGTGCATAAACATGCTCCCCTCACCATTGTTCTATTAATGGATAACTTGTTGTAACCATATGGTCATGTTGTGCATGACCGAAAACTAATTTGCTAAATATAAGTAAAACTTGTTTTGTAGAGATATCAACCTACTCAGTAAAAAGGTAATAGTACCTTACCACCATGTTTTGCATGATATGGGTAGTGGTGTTGCTGTAGGTGACTGCTTGTTATGTACGAGCTTTGTGCTTAGTAATAGTTGCTTAAACTAATTAGATTGAGTATTTTGAAATGCTTGCTTAAGACCATGATGTATGTGTGGATGCTCATTATCTAGGTAGTGCCATAGCTGTCACCCCTTTTGTCCTCGATAAGCATACGAGTGTTGAAGAGCGCTATCCTAGAACAGCGTCCATGTTTTGATAATCTCATGGTTGTTATCTCCAATTAAGTTCTCTCTTATGAGCCTGAGCCTATACACGTGGTTGTTAGCCCTTGAACGTTGTGCTATGAAGACCTATATCCATGCCTTTGCTTGACCTTAAGCCCAAGCTTAATTCCCTTGAATGTTTGCATGTGTCATGGTTGTCTTGCTCCTATGTGGGAGGACCCTGCTCAAAAATCCTTATCGGGCCTCATTGCTCCTTCTACAGATGATCTGGTGCAACCCTAATCGCTATCTACCCTGGCTTTGGAACCTTTTCCTCGCAAATCATGTCATTGCTTTATCAACTGAATCCCTAGTCAATGCATTGGCTCTGTCCCTCGAATCTCGTTTGTTTTGTCTCCAAATCTTTCAAGTCTCTGGATGTTTATCAGTCTTGATCTCATGTTGCTGCTCGGCAAGACCAAATCTCATGTTAATCTTTATCTGGTAATCACTTTGGTGAACACAAGGCGTATATGGAAATTAGGCAAGAGTCCCCTGCTCAATTGTCTTCGGCAATTAAGCTATGTTCTCTTGCGCTGTGTTTTGATCTTCGGATCACCTCCTTGTTGACTACCTTTGCTTGCTATCCCTCCTTTGCATAGTGCTTGTTCATATGACCAAATCTGTGCAACTTGAAATTTCACTTTGGGTGTGTGATCAGTAATGGTGTTATGAGTAGAAACTATGGTACCGCAATGAAACCGAGAGCCCCTGTGGGTGCACACACAAGGTTGTGCTGCTCGGCATGCGCTGGTATCGAGGTTTCTAGTCATGATCCATTGCAGAACTGCATTGATGTGTTAATTTCACATGAGCTCTTCCTTGGTTATCTCTCCATATCTAATCAGAAGATCCTTATATCAGACCAAAAGTAGTAGAGCTTCCTTCTGAAGTTATCCAGAGGATAACCTTGAAGAACAGGTCACTGACATAAATATTAACAGACTGCAAGAGTTGGTAGACAAAAGGGTCTTATCCGACCTAGTGCATCTCCCTAGAATTGTCCCACTATTTTTGTGAAGAAGGACAAGTCATTGCACATGTGTGTGGATTATCGTCCACTCAATGCCGTGACAATCAAGAACAAGTACCCATTGCCTCGCATTGATATTTTATTTGATCAGTTGTCTAAGGCAAAGGTATTCTCCTAAATTAATTTGAGATCTGGCTATCATCAGATAAAATTTAGACCAGAAGATATACCTAAGACTGCTTTCTCCACCAGATATGGGTTGTATGAGTATCTTGTCATGTCTTTTGGTTTGACAAACACTCCTGCATACTTCATATATCTGATGAATTCGATATTCATGACGGAACTAGACAAACTTGTGGTTGTCTTCATTTGTGACATTTTGATCTTTTCCGCAAATGCTGAA
Source organism: Miscanthus lutarioriparius (assembly GCA_904845875.1). Lineage (NCBI taxonomy): Eukaryota > Viridiplantae > Streptophyta > Magnoliopsida > Poales > Poaceae > Miscanthus > Miscanthus lutarioriparius. The sequence goes on along the minus strand of CAJGYO010000005.1, from coordinate 73,000,154 downwards.
GAGCATGCTGAGCATCTGAGAATTGTTTTATCTAGACTACGAGAGCATAAGCTTTATGCCAAGTTCAGCAAATGTGAGTTTTGGCTAAAGAAGTACCTTTCTTGGGTCATGTGTTGTCTGATGAAGGGATTTTGGTGGATCCAACTAAGGTGCAAAAAGTTATGGATTGGAAAGCACCAACTTCAGTGCATGAGGTTAGGAGTTTCCTTAGTTTGGTAGGCTATTATCGTTGCTTCATCCCAAATTTCTCTAAAATAGCCAAGCCCATGACAAGGTTGCTTTAGAAAAATGTGAAGTTTGTTTGGACTTTGGAGTGTGAAACTGCTGTTCACACTTTGTGGACTTTATTGACTTCAGCTCTTGTCTTGGCACAACCTGATATCGAGAAACCTTTTGATGTGTTCTATGATGCATCAGGTACCGGTTTAGGATGTGTTCTTATGCAGGAAGGGCAGGTTATTGCTTATGCCTCGCGTCAGCTGAGGAAGCACGAAGTCAATTATCCAACTCATGATCTAGAGTTAGCTGTTGTTGTTCATGCTTTAATGATTTGGAGGCATTACCTGCTCGGTAATGTGTGTCATATCTATACCAATCATAAAAGTCTCAAATATATCTTCACTCAACCAGAATTGAACATGAGGCAGAGAAGATGGCTAGAGTTGATCAAAGATTATAACTTAGAAGTACATTATCATCCTGGCAAAGCAAATGTGGTTGCCGATGCTTTGAGTAGAAAGTCTCATTGTCATTCTCTTTTGGAAGGAGATTTTCATTTGGCACATTTGTTAGATCCTGCTGTGTTGCACAGTATTACTCTCAATTGCTCTCTTGAAAGTAAAATCATCGAGCTTAAGAAGTCCGATGTGGGTGTGTTTCACATAAAAAGGAAGATGAAGGAGCAAGAAACAAAACACTTCCGAGTAGATGAAAAGGGTGTTCTATGGTTTAAGGATAGACTTGTAGTGCCAAAGGATAGAGAGCTTAGAAACCAAATCTTAGATGAAGCTCACTCCTCCAAGTTATCTATTCACCTAGGAAGTAGTAAAATGTATCAAGACTTGAAACCTCGCTTCTGGTGGACCAAGATGAAGAAAGAAATCGCAGCTTATGTTGCAAGGTGTGATAATTGTTGTAGGGTCAAAGCAATTCACTTGAAGCCTGCTGGACTTCTTCAACCATTGTCTATTCCAGGATGGAAATAGGAAGAAATTTGTATGGATTTCATTATTGGACTTCCCCCTACCCAAAAGAATTTTAATTCTATATGGGTAATAGTTGATCGTTTAACCAAGTCTACTCATTTCATACCAGTTAGAACTGACTATCGACCAAATGACTATGCTGAGTTATATTTTAATCAGGTAGTACGTCTCCATGGTGTTCCTAGAACCATTGTATCTGACAGAGGACCTTAGTTCATTGCTCGTTTTTGGGAACATTTGCACAAGATGTTAAGCACCAACTTAGTCTGAAGTTCTGCTTATCATCCACAGACCTCCGGACAGACGGAGCGGGTGATTCAAATATTGGAAGACATGTTAAGAGCTTGTGCCATATCTTCCAAGGGTTCATGGGAGAAGTGGTTACCCTTGGCTGAATTTTCCTATAATAATAGCTATCAAGAAAGTATCAAGATGGCTCCGTTCGAAGCGTTGTATGGCCACAAATGTAGGACTCCTTTGAACTAGGTTGAATCTAGAGAAAGGAGATACTACGGCATTGATTTCGTCGAGGAGGTTGAACAACAAGTCCATACTATCTAGAAACATATGGAAGCTGCTCAAGCTAGGCAAAAAAGCTATCCGAATAAAAGAAGGAAGCCCATGGAATTTGAGGTTGGTGATTATGTTTATCTCAAGGTATCACCAATGAAAGGAGTGCAACAGTTCAGAGTAAAAAGGAAGCTTGCACCTAGATATGTAGGTCCATATCCGATCATAGAGAAGAGTGGGAGAGTATCCTACAAGATAGAGTTACCTTATGAGATGAGAGCTATCTTCAATGTTTATCATGTATCTCAACAAAAGAAATGTTTCCGGGTTCCGGAAGAAAGAGTTTCACTTAGAAATATCAAGTTGAAATCAGATCTAACCTATGAAGAGAGGCCAGTGTGGGTTATTGATACAAGAGAGAGAGTAACCCAGGGCCGTGTGGTCAAGTTTTACAAGGTCATGTGGAGTAATTAGGGTAGTGAGAGCGATGCAACGTGGGAACGGGAAGATTATTTGAAGGATGTCTACCCTACCTTTTATTCAAAATGGTACGCTTTTCAAATCTCGGAACAAGATTTTTATAAGGGGGGAGGGCTATAACACCCTAGGTGTTAGGCTTGCATAATTGCACTTGCATTTGCATGAGCATGAGCATCATTCATTCATATATGAGCATTTACGTGTGAAACATACAATTCAAACATGAAACATTGCTTTGAAACATGTGAAACATGCCTTGTTATTCTATGTTTCCAATATGTGTATGCTTATGATCATGCGTGATTAAGTGCAAGTGGTTGATGTTTGTTCACTAAAACACCTTAACTATGCTTAGGATGCAATTTGTAACAATGTTCATGTTGATGACATTGCATAATTAAGCTCCTAGATCTGTGTTTTACTAGGATTCTCTCTAGAACACTTTTGTTGGACCTATCAAAAAGTGTAGCTTAGATTGTTTACATGGCTGTGCACCCTTAAGCAAAGTTGTAGCAAATTTTATGAGGAACAAAAGTTGTTTAATGACCTTGAGCTATAAATGTGCACAACATGCTCAAAAGTGGCTCACAAGTCTGATTTGGGGGCTGTTTTGGACTCAGTCATTTTGGCTAAGTGTTGGAGCCATTCCAGTTTCCTTTTACTCCTCTTTGGAGCTTTGTCATTTGAAAACCAAGCCAAATCAGTTCAGGCTCCTTTAACAAAAGTTGTAGTACTCACTTAGGTCTACATAATGGTGAAATTGGTTGATCACGAAGTGTCACGGTTTAGGAGTTAGGAGGGGGTGAAGATACTCTGTCAGGCACCTAACGGTGGTCTGATGGCCATCTTGGCTTGACCATCGTGGCCGACCGGGCGTAGGCCGCATGTGCCAAGTGGCATCCATACACCGGTGCTAGGCCCACCGGTCAGGCTGGAGGGGCAATGAAGCCGCCACGATGCGCTACTACCCTTGTTCGCTTCATCCGCATCGCCTCGCTGCCATGTGCGACCCATAGTGGCAACACCGCTGTCGCCATAAGCTCCACCACCACCTAGCTCCCTCACCACTACACCATTGCCGCCTCCAGCTAGCCAACAACTTTGCCATCCTCCTCTCTACATCCTTGACCTAGTTGCAGGGCCAGGCAAGCAACGGTGAGGGCGAATTCGCCGTTCTTGTCCTCGCCGGAGTCATAGTCACCATGGTCACCATCGGCGAGCTCACCGCTACTCTGCTCCCTTGCTCTTTCTCCTTTCTTCTTCACATTAGCAATAGGTCCGGGTGTAACCTAACCTAGGGGGTGACCCTATGGTGGACCGTAGTCTCGCCTGAGTAGAACACGGCGGCTAGCATCGCCGCGCTCTATGCCTAAATAAGGACTCTTAGCTGCCTTATTTAAGTACTAACTTTCAGGGGGGGGGGGTAATTACTTGCATTTTTATTTTGTCATCCATACGACGTGCTATTGTATGGATGCCATCTGCTTGGGTGGTAATGTATGGATCAAATACCTCTATGCTCAGGTAAGTGAGAGTTGTGAGACCATGGCCGTCCAACCGTCGATCTAGGGGAGAGTTAGCTGTGGTTACTGGAATATTTACATGTTACACACATGTATATATGAAGGTACTTAATTGTGGGTATATCTATCGGGTAGCTATGGATACCAAAGTATATATATCTAGGGATGTATATAGAGAGAGTATCTTAGTTTACTGCTTTTATTGTGTCCTTATTTATCTCTGGTGGGGATGGGATGCAATGAATTTGCCTGCAGGTACACTAACAGTGCAACGTGTAGCCGACTAGATACATATATTGAGAGAACATGTGTATGCCACTACCTATGTCACTAGAATTATAAATTTTCCTAAGCTTTGTGAGGACGTACGGAACATGCATGTATCATGTTCACTCATGCCATTACATTTTTGCATCACTCCCTCCCTTATCATTAATAACCATGTGTAAGATAGGATGATATCTGGTCATGGTTGGCTATATTTGCTATCAAGGAAATAACCATGTGTTAATAATGAATGGAGACCGGGCGGGATGTCGATAGAGAAGCAACAAGGCATGGAGGTCTTGGGTGTGGATCTATCCCTATCTGTGTTGGTTAAGGACTGATTCGCTGTACGTCCTCACGTCATGTTGAACGCATGACTATCACTTAGTTGGATGGATAACTCGTTCTGACCATGAAGCCGAGTAGCTCAACTCATGCTGGAAGCCGGGAAGTGAAAGTGCGCACTCTGGTGGTAGTAAGGATATGCAGGGAGCCATTGGCGTAAATCCGAGGGCAAATTGATGTCCTGGCAGAGTAGACTACCTGAGAGTGTTACGCTGCTTGGGCCCGTGAATTTAGTTCCAGAGCTGTACCAAAGGTGACCCGAGGTGACCCCTGATCAGGTTACTTGGGTGTGTGTTAGGAATAATTCCCTAGCTGGTTAGGAATCGATTCGAGTCGTCGTCTCTCCCGGATAGCGAGAACTTGACTGGGCAGCGGCAACGTAGAAACACCTAATTTAACTTGATGGTTATAATGATGATGATGATGTTACATCATTACACCGGATATGGTTACTAATGTGTGGATCCTAATCAAGTGCTTGCTTTAGTACAGGTGCTAATTGTCGCACCCAAATTTTGCATAGCAAAATCAAGTGCTCATATATGTGCGCCCAGGATGTCCAAACACACATATAATCTCAAATTGCAATAATATCAAAGTAAAGTACTTATTACATCGCATATTTCATCACAAAGTTATCCCAAGTCTTGCTCATTAGCAACATTATTACATAAAGCGGAAAACTTAGCCCAAACTACCATAGGGACTCCAACTGGGGGACATCTTCCTAGTAGTCCTGGACATCCTCTAGAAACTCTTCATATGTATTATCTGTTTCAAATCTGGGATTTTCATTGAATGTAAACAAGTGTAAGTTCACCATGCTTAGCAAGTATATGAAAGGGATCTATGAGGCTCAAAGGCTAGACATGGTTTGACTGCGGTTCGTAATTTTAGTTGGTCAAGTTTTAGCATCCTAAATCACTGCTTTAGTGAGTAAATCCAACCCAAGTGATAATAATGAATAATCAAGATTATGTCAATTCCCAACCATCCACAGTAACCACTAATCATCAAGGATCTAGATCGCTCATATCCGTGAGCACGGCTATTATAACATGTTAAATATTTCTGCAAAAATTATACAACTTTACCCACCGAGCCGTGATTCCCAATGCCAGGGTTTCCAACACCTCTACCTACGAAGTGTGGCAAGATTTCACTATGTAACCCTTCGCTAGTCGCACTAACAAGTCATAGCTACTACGGTTTTAGCCGTCTAGCCGTATGTGGCCCTCCTCTAGGAGTGGCACTCGTGGTCGCGGCATGGTACACACCCTAACAGGAAAAGAAACATACCAACTAGTGCCCCTTCTTGCCCTTATGGAAAGCTATGGATGAGCTAGTACAATCTAGTTAATAGGTTAAAGTCAGATCCATATGACACTCGGGCTTGTACGAAACCTCCTAGGTGGCCGCTTCAGGAGTAAGCCCTTATGGAGAGGCACTAGAGCACTCAACCCAGTACTCTAGCCCCCTAATTGTTGCTAAAAAGCTCCATTTTAACATATTGCATAATACCTTTAATCATGTTTAACAATTATTTATGTTAAGCGCTGCAGCATCTATCCAAAATGCATCCCAAACCATAGGTATCAAGGATATGTGGTACAAGTAGTAAACTAGGTAAAGTCCTTAAGGGTACTTCAAATTTAAACACATGCATGTAAATGAATTGTAGAGTTCATACGTACAAGGGGCCTTTGCTACACTTGCCATCCTCAAAGTTCTCTTGGTATTGCTGGTCTCCCTACTGATCCTCAGTAACCTTGAACTGATCACCCTCTAAACGTGTTCCAATTCACCAATCAAGCATCCAATCCAATCATCACATGCATACAAAGATACTTCTATTAGAACAGTACACCAAACAGTAGAAACATAGACTGAATAGCTTATAAAACTAATCTATGTACTGCTACGAACACATGAGAGAAAGAATCACTCAAATTGGACTTAAAACGCAAAAGTTATGCATGAAATAAGTTTCAATGGCATTTCTATAAACAAATTGAACTCAAATTTGAATTTAAACTAATAAAATTTGAATTTAAATGAATTATGGATGGCGTGCACTATTTCCTAAAACTACAGAGGCTAAAACAGAAGAAAACAGGACTGAAAAGCAATACTTTTGAACTATATTGGACCTCAGGTTGATTCATTGAAAACCCGAGGGCTAAACTGCAAAATTGCCCTGCTGACTGCGGGTTGACCCGCGTGGCTACTGACTGGGCACCACGTGGCTGCACAGAATTGGTCCGGTGCACCATGTGTACATGGACTCGCTAACATGGGCGCGGTGCGCCAAGTCCACGGTCCATGGTGGACCGGTTACATAACCCCGAAGGGGTACGCGATCTCGGCCATCCATCTAAAAACCAATGGCGCTAGTGTGAAGGGAGAAGCGGGCCGCTAGGGAAGACAGCCCCCACACCCGACGCCATGGCTGACAGCGACCCGAGCTGACCAGCGATCGCCGGGATGGTGTTTCCGCAGGCCAATCACTATGCGGTCTGCACCTAGATGTTGCGCGTGGCGTTGCGAACTCAATACAGCACAAAACAAGGGCAACGAGGGTGGGGAGCACATCGGGATGATGGCTCCACTGCGGCACCATGTCCGGCGGCTGCTAGAACTTGCCGATACGGTGCTCCGGTGCACCAATCACGACAAGAGAAGAACGGGTAAGTAGCATGGCTCATCGTGAGTCCAATGTAGGTGGCCACAGCATCTGAGGAGCTCCGGAGGTGGCCGACGACATGCGGTGGTTGCTGCAGAGGGAGAATGGCACCAATGAATTCAAATCCATAGAAACCGTGATCAATCCAAGGGGAAGAAGGCACCTACGGCTGCGGTGAGGTGGCACGATGCTCTAGGATGCAACTGCGAAGGCTGGCGAGCTCTGGAGTGGTGGTTTGCAGTAGAGATGGCGAGCTAGCATGGATGGGGATGAAACGAGAGGGTGAGATCGCTCGACGTAGATTTTATAGGCGAGCGGGATGCGGTAGAAGGTAGGTAGTGTGATGAGGGCGGATTTGGATGCCTTCCTTGCCTGGCCCGGTGGCCCGATGGGTGCCGCTGCCTTCGATGGCAAGCGTGCCATCACCGGTGAGGCAGGGAAGGGGGGAAGAAACATCTAATGTGCGGGCCCTATGAGTCAGTGGGAGAGAAAGGGGAAAAGGGTGCGGCATGGAGTGAGCAGGCCACTGCTGCTTGGGCCGAGGCGCGTGCGTGAGCGGGGGGGGGGGAGGAAGAGTGGGCCGCCAATGGCCCAAGGTCGGATCTAGGCGCGGGAAGGGGAAGGGGCTGGACCAGCTGCAGTCCTAGGCTGAATTGAGGTGCAGGTGAAAAATAGAAAATGAAACTTCTTTAAATTTCTTTGTTTCTGCAAACTTGCTCCAAATTTAGTCTAGATTTGAATTTAAAGCCACCCAACTCTAACCCTACACTCAGACAAAAACCAAAATGCCTCGGCATGAATGCAACAATCATGTTACTAAATCTTATAATAAAATTTGATTAGGTAAAAATTATTATTTAACCTAGTTTAAAATGCATAAAAATTGATTAAATGCTCAATTTAATTACTAAATTATAATAAATTTGTAGGGTCTTACAAGCCTACCCCCTTAAGATGAATCTCGTCCTTGAGATTTGGGTGATTCAAAAAGATTAGGGTAGTCAGATTTTAGATCATCCTCTCTTTCCCAGGTTGCCTCATACATGGGCCCCTCTTTAGTCTCCTCGTCCAAAGGTTCATCCTCCATTATGTCCTCTAGAGGTTCCTCCATGGGCACCTCCACAGGCGGTTCGTCCTTCATGACCCGCAAGGCCTCAACTAGGTGTGGGGGAACACGCTTGCCAGCGTGAACCTCGTCGCCTTGTTGGCATCACAATGGTACGCTTGCGGGCTGTCAGCTTGGTGCGGGCCATCTATAAGATTGAAAAGGTTGAGTATTAGAATAAGATAATTTTTGCAATAGATAATAGACAGAATATAAGCAAAAAAATTATAGTAAATTAAAGGTAGCAAAATAAAGATAATGTGACCCTAGAAATGTCCATTTCTAACTCAGCTGATCATCCTACAATTAGTTATAGCTCTGATACCAATTTGTTGCACCCAAATTTTGCATAGCAAAATCAAGTGCTGATATATGTGCGCCCAGGATGTCCAAACACACACATAATCTCAAATTGCAATAATATCAAAGTAAAGTACTTATTACATCGCATATTTCATCACATAGTTATCACAAGTCTTGCTCATTAGCAACATTATTACATAAAGCGGAAAACTAAGCCCAAACTACCATAGGGACTCCAACTGGGGGACATCGTCCTAGTAGTCATGGACATCTTCTAGAAGCTCTTCATATGTATTATCTGTTACCTATCCGGGATTTTCATTGAATGTAAACAAGTGTAAGCTCACCATGCTTAGCAAGTATATCAAAGGGATCTATGAGGATCAAAGGCTAGACACGGTTTGACTGCGGTTCACAATTTTAGTTGGTCAAGTTTTAGCATCCTGAATCACTACTTTAGTGAGTAAACTCAACCCAAGTGATAATAATGAATAATCAAGATTATGTCAATTCCCAACCATCCACAGTAACCACTAATCATCAAGGATTAGATCGCTCGTATCCATGAGCACGGCTATTGTAACAGGTTAAATATTTCTGCAAAAATTGTACAACTTTACCCACCGAGCCGTGATTCCCAATGCTGGGGTTTGCAAAGCCCACATCACCTCTACCTATGATGTGTGGTAGGGTTTCACTATGTAACCCTTCGCTAGTCAGACTAACAAGTCATAGCTGCTAAGGTTTAGCGTCTAGCCGTATGTGGCCCTCCTCTAGGAGTGGCACTCATGGTCGCAGCACGGTACACACCCTAACAGGAAAAGAAACATACCAACTAGTGCCCCCCTCTTGCCCTTATGGAAAGCTACAGACGAGCTAGTGCAATCTAGTTAACAGGTTAAAGTCAGAGCCATATGACACTCGGGCTTGTACGAAACCTCCTAGGTGTCCGCTTCAGGATTAAGTCCTTATGGAGAGGCACTAGAGCACTCAACCTAGTACTCTAGCCCCCTAATTGTTACCAAAAAGCTCCATTTTAACATATTGCATAATACATTTAATCATGTTTAACAATTATTTATGTTGAGCGTTGCAGCATCTATCCAAAATGCATCCCAAACCATAGGTTCAAGGATAAGTGGTACAAGTAGTAAACTAGGTAAAGTCCTTAAGGGTACTTCAAATTTGAACACATGCATGTATATGAATTGTAGAGTTCATAGGTACAAGGGGCCTTTGCTACACTTGCCTTCCTCAAAGTTCTCCTCTTGGTATTGCTGGTCTCCCTGCTGATCCTCAGTAACCTCAAACTGATCACCCTCTAAACATGTTCCAATTTACCAATCAAGCATCCAATCCAGTCATCACATGCATACAAAGATACTTCTATTAGAACAGTACACCAAACAGTAGAAACATAGACTGAAAAGCTTATAAAACTAATCTACGTACTGCTACAAACACATGAGCGAAAGAATCACTCAAATCGGACTTAAAACACAAAAGTTATGCTTGAAATAAGTTTTAATGGCATTTCTATAAATAAACTGAACTCAAATTTGAATTTAAACTAATAAAAATCTGAATTTAAATGAATTATGGACGGCGCGCACTATTTCCTAAAACTATAGGGGCTAAAACAGATGAAAATAGGACTAAAAAGTAATACTTTTGAACTATATTGGACCGCAGGTTGATTCATTGAAAACCCGAGGGCTAAACTACAAAATCGCCCGGCTGACTGCGGGTTGACCTGCGTGGCTGCTGAATGGGCGCCACGTGGCTGCGCGGAATTGGTGCGGTGCACCACGTGTACGTGGACTCGCTGATGTGGGCGCGGTGCGCCAAGTCCACGGTCCATGGTGGACCAGTTACATAACCCCAAAGGGGTACGCGATCTCGGCCGTCCATCTAAAAAACAACGGCGCTGGCGTGAAGGGAGAAGCGGGCCACCAGGGAAGATAGCCCCCATGGCCGACGCCATGACCGACGGTGAGCCGAGCTCATCAGTGATCGCCGGGATGGTGTTTCCGACGGCCAATCACTATGCGGTCTGCACCTAGATGTTGCACGCTGCTTTGCGAACTCAATATGGCACAAAACGTGGGCAACGAGTGCGGGGAGCACATCGGGATGATGGCTCTGTGGCGGTGCCATGTTCGGTGGCTGCTGGAGCTCGCCGATACGGCGCTCTAGTGCACCAATCGTGACAAGAGAAGGATGGGTAAGTAGCGTGGCTCACCGTGAGTTCGATGGAGGTGGCCACGGCGTCCTAGGAGCTTCGGAGGTGGCTGGTGACGTGCGGTGGTGGCTACGGAGGGAGATTGGCGCTGGTGAGTTCAAATCTATAGAAACTATGATCAATCCAAGGGGAGGAAGGCACCTATGGCCATGGTGGGGTGGCACAGAGCTCTAGGACACGACTGCGAAGGCCGTCGAGCTCTAGAGCGGTGGTTTGCAGTGGCGACGACAAGCTAGCATGGATGGGGAAGAAATGGAGGGAGTGAGCGCTCGGCGTGGATTTTATAGGCAAGCGAGAGTGGTAGAAGGAAGGGAGCATGATGAGGTCGGATTTGGATGCCTTCCTTGCCTGGCTCAGTGGCCTAGCGGGTGCAACTGCCTCCGATGGCAAGCATGCCATCACTGCTGAGGCAGGGAAGGAAGGGGGAAGAAACGGCTGACGCACGGGCCCCATGAGGCAGTGGGAGAGAAAGGGGAAAAGGGCACAACATGGAGCGGGCAGGCCACTGCTGCCTAGGCTAAACGGCGCCCCCCTGGGCCGAGGCACGTGCGTGAGCTAGGGGGAAGGAAGAGCAGGCCACCAATGGCCCAAGGCTGGATCTAGGTGCTGGAAGGGGAAGGGGCTGGATCGGCTGCAGTCTTGGGCCGAATTGAGGTGCAAGTGAAAAATAGAAAATGAAACTTTTTCAATTTCTTGTTTTTGCAAACTTGCTCCAACTTCAATCTAGATTTGAATTTAAAGCCACCCAACTCTAACCCAACACTCAGACAAAAACCAAAATGCCTCAGCATGAATGCAACAATCATGTTACTAAATCTTATAGTAAATTTTAATTAGCCAAAAATTATTATTTAACCTAGTTTAAAATGCATAAAAATTGATTAAATGCTCAATTTAATTACTAAATTATAATAAATTTGTAGGGTCTTACAAGCCTACCCCCTTAAGATGAATCTCGTCCTTGAGATTTGGGTGATTCAAAAAGATTAGGGTAGTCAGATTTTAGATCATCCTCTCTTTCCCAGGTTGCCTCATACATGGGCCCCTCTTTAGTCTCCTCGTCCAAAGGTTCATCCTCCATTATGTCCTCTAGAGGTTCCTCCATGGGCACCTCCACAGGCGGTTCGTCCTTCATGACCCGCAAGGCCTCAACTAGGTGTGGGGGAACACGCTTGCCAGCGTGAACCTCGTCGCCTTGTTGGCATCACAATGGTACGCTTGCGGGCTGTCAGCTTGGTGCGGGCCATCTATAAGATTGAAAAGGTTGAGTATTAGAATAAGATAATTTTTGCAATAGATAATAGACAGAATATAAGCAAAAAAATTATAGTAAATTAAAGGTAGCAAAATAAAGATAATGTGACCCTAGAAATGTCCATTTCTAACTCAGCTGATCATCCTACAATTAGTTATAGCTCTGATACCAATTTGTTGCACCCAAATTTTGCATAGCAAAATCAAGTGCTGATATATGTGCGCCCAGGATGTCCAAACACACACATAATCTCAAATTGCAATAATATCAAAGTAAAGTACTTATTACATCGCATATTTCATCACATAGTTATCACAAGTCTTGCTCATTAGCAACATTATTACATAAAGCGGAAAACTAAGCCCAAACTACCATAGGGACTCCAACTGGGGGACATCGTCCTAGTAGTCATGGACATCTTCTAGAAGCTCTTCATATGTATTATCTGTTACCTATCCGGGATTTTCATTGAATGTAAACAAGTGTAAGCTCACCATGCTTAGCAAGTATATCAAAGGGATCTATGAGGATCAAAGGCTAGACACGGTTTGACTGCGGTTCACAATTTTAGTTGGTCAAGTTTTAGCATCCTGAATCACTACTTTAGTGAGTAAACTCAACCCAAGTGATAATAATGAATAATCAAGATTATGTCAATTCCCAACCATCCACAGTAACCACTAATCATCAAGGATTAGATCGCTCGTATCCATGAGCACGGCTCTTGTAACAGGTTAAATATTTCTGCAAAAATTGTACAACTTTACCCACCGAGCCGTGATTCCCAATGCTGGGGTTTGCAAAGCCCACATCACCTCTACCTATGATGTGTGGTAGGGTTTCACTATGTAACCCTTCGCTAGTCAGACTAACAAGTCATAGCTGCTAAGGTTTAGCGTCTAGCCGTATGTGGCCCTCCTCTAGGAGTGGCACTCGTGGTCGCAGCACGGTACACACCCTAACAGGAAAAGAAACATACCAACTAGTGCCCCCCTCTTGCCCTTATGGAAAGCTACAGACGAGCTAGTGCAATCTAGTTAACAGGTTAAAGTCAGAGCCATATGACACTCGGGCTTGTACGAAACCTCCTAGGTGTCCGCTTCAGGATTAAGTCCTTATGGAGAGGCACTAGAGCACTCAACCTAGTACTCTAGCCCCCTAATTGTTACCAAAAAGCTCCATTTTAACATATTGCATAATACATTTAATCATGTTTAACAATTATTTATGTTGAGCGTTGCAGCATCTATCCAAAATGCATCCCAAACCATAGGTTCAAGGATAAGTGGTACAAGTAGTAAACTAGGTAAAGTCCTTAAGGGTACTTCAAATTTGAACACATGCATGTATATGAATTGTAGAGTTCATAGGTACAAGGGGCCTTTGCTACACTTGCCTTCCTCAAAGTTCTCCTCTTGGTATTGCTGGTCTCCCTGCTGATCCTCAGTAACCTCAAACTGATCACCCTCTAAACATGTTCCAATTTACCAATCAAGCATCCAATCCAGTCATCACATGCATACAAAGATACTTCTATTAGAACAGTACACCAAACAGTAGAAACATAGACTGAAAAGCTTATAAAACTAATCTACGTACTGCTACAAACACATGAGCGAAAGAATCACTCAAATCGGACTTAAAACACAAAAGTTATGCTTGAAATAAGTTTTAATGGCATTTCTGTAAATAAACTGAACTCAAATTTGAATTTAAACTAATAAAAATCTGAATTTAAATGAATTATGGACGGCGCGCACTATTTCCTAAAACTATAGGGGCTAAAACAGATGAAAATAGGACTAAAAAGTAATACTTTTGAACTATATTGGACCGCAGGTTGATTCATTGAAAACCCGAGGGCTAAACTACAAAATCGCCCGGCTGACTGCGGGTTGACCTGCGTGGCTGCTGAATGGGCGCCACGTGGCTACGCGGAATTGGTGCGGTGCACCACGTGTACGTGGACTCGCTGATGTGGGCGCGGTGCGCCAAGTCCACGGTCCATGGTGGACCAGTTACATAACCCCAAAGGGGTACGCGATCTCGGCCGTCCATCTAAAAAACAACGGCGCTGGCGTGAAGGGAGAAGCGGGCCACCAGGGAAGATAGCCCCCATGGCCGACGCCATGACCGACGGTGAGCCGAGCTCATCAGTGATCGCCGGGATGGTGTTTCCGACGGCCAATCACTATGCGGTCTGCACCTAGATGTTGCACGCTGCTTTGCGAACTCAATATGGCACAAAACGTGGGCAACGAGTGCGGGGAGCACATCGGGATGATGGCTCTGTGGCGGTGCCATGTTCGGTGGCTGCTGGAGCTCGCCGATACGGCGCTCTAGTGCACCAATCGTGACAAGAGAAGGATGGGTAAGTAGCGTGGCTCACCGTGAGTTCGATGGAGGTGGCCACGGCGTCCTAGGAGCTTCGGAGGTGGCTGGTGACGTGCGGTGGTGGCTACGGAGGGAGATTGGCGCTGGTGAGTTCAAATCTATAGAAACTATGATCAATCCAAGGGGAGGAAGGCACCTATGGCCATGGTGGGGTGGCACAGAGCTCTAGGACACGACTGCGAAGGCCGTCGAGCTCTAGAGCGGTGGTTTGCAGTGGCGACGACAAGCTAGCATGGATGGGGAAGAAATGGAGGGAGTGAGCGCTCGGCGTGGATTTTATAGGCAAGCGAGAGTGGTAGAAGGAAGGGAGCATGATGAGGTCGGATTTGGATGCCTTCCTTGCCTGGCTCGGTGGCCTAGCGGGTGCAACTGCCTCCGATGGCAAGCATGCCATCACTGGTGAGGCAGGGAAGGAAGGGGGAAGAAACGGCTGACGCACGGGCCCCATGAGGCAGTGGGAGAGAAAGGGGAAAAGGGCACAACATGGAGCGGGCAGGCCACTGCTGCCTAGGCTAAACGGCGCCCCCCTGGGCCGAGGCACGTGCGTGAGCTAGGGGGAAGGAAGAGCAGGCCACCAATGGCCCAAGGCTGGATCTAGGTGCTGGAAGGGGAAGGGGCTGGATCGGCTGCAGTCTTGGGCCGAATTGAGGTGCAAGTGAAAAATAGAAAATGAAACTTTTTCAATTTCTTGTTTTTGCAAACTTGCTCCAACTTCAATCTAGATTTGAATTTAAAGCCACCCAACTCTAACCCAACACTCAGACAAAAACCAAAATGCCTCAGCATGAATGCAACAATCATGTTACTAAATCTTATAGTAAATTTTAATTAGCCAAAAATTATTATTTAACCTAGTTTAAAATGCATAAAAATTGATTAAATGCTCAATTTAATTACTAAATTATAATAAATTTTTAGGGTGTTACACTAATCTAGATGATAGGTTTAATATTGGTAACTTGTTGTTTAACTCAAAATTTAAATTATGCTCTTGTATCATTAAAGCTTTTATGCAAAATGGTTGTCAAGTGAGATCCACCAATAAAGCCTTGCATACTCCTTGGTGTCATTTATTTTGTGTTTATGATGGGTAAGTCTAGCTGAGTACATTCTCGTACCCAGGGTTTATTCCCTCTTATTGTAGATAATGTGCTTTATAACGGTTACTGCAAGTATTGTCTCCACCCTACTGGTGATGAAAACTAGATCATGGGCATGATCTCCTATGTAATCTTATCATGATGCTTTTGCTGGATATGACTATGGAACTGGCTTGTATTTGAACTATGTGTGTGTGATGGTTTCAAACAACTTGGCTTCCGCTATTTGTGAACTCGTGTTGTAATAACTATGTGAACTCCGATGTATGTGAGATACTTGTGAACTACTTATCAAATGGATGTAACATGTGGCTTGTTATGTAGAATCATGTACGATCTTAGTTGTATGCAAGTTGGTTTGAAATCCTTCGTGGTTTTAGCGGACTACCGGGTTTATATGGGTTCAAGTATGATAGTTTGATCACTCCGGTGATTGCTTTTGTACTTATGCTCTTATAAATTGGTCAGTTCTATTACAAAGGTTCAAGCCATAGAGAGAGCACCGATAGGACGACACTTCCTCCAAACTCTTCCCTCACTCTCTATCTCACTATTCTATTTATAAGACTAGATCATATGGAGGACTAATCTTCTCTTGATTGCTGGCTCTGATCCTTAAGATATGAATTAGGGTTTTAAGGATCTACTGAGGGAGGGGGCAGGGGCTAGTATATATAGGCAAGAGCATCCATCGTGAACCCTTAGATCAAACCGACTTAAAGAACGGCGTAGATGCAACCTAGGAGGCGGTCGAGAACCGACTTAACAAAACAGAGGCTGATGGGTGGCCCTAGGGGCTGAGTGGCCTGCAAGTGGGGCTGGCTAGCCCCACCTAGCAGCCCCTCGGCTCCTGCTTTGGTGTGGTGTCCTCTGGAGTCCTATGGAACCTTCTGGTGCCCGTTTCATGGAAGATAAGCATGATTAATTATGACATGTAGGTCCGCCTTGACGGTTTCTACATAAACCCTACAGAAAATATAGATTCACCAAAACTCATGGAATTTATTAGTTTAAACCCCTAGACCTTTGTTGTTGATCACAATTGTGCCCTTATACATTTTTTATTGACGGTTTATAATGGTTGTTAACTACCGTTAACAGTTTGAATTCTAAAACTCCCGTTCAAAAGGCCCAAATGAATATTTTATAAAAGTCTGATTTCATAAACTGAAAACCTATTTAAAGCATTTTCAAAATCTGTTTTGAGGGTTTGACCTAGTTCGACCAAAAATCAAAACTTTTGATTTGAGTTTAAAAAAAAGTGGGATACAACCAATTTCAAACATCTTTGTGTAGATTTCAAAATCCTAAGTTTGTAACCTTCTTCCCTGCAAATCAAAGGATTTAAAACTGTGTTTTCCAAAAAAAGAGGGTTTCCAAAACTGTATATAATGGCTTTTCTCCCACTTTTTCTAAAAACTCCCCTCTCCCTTTAAGCTTGGGATATTGAGTTGTTGCCGGTGACTCATTTGGTAGTGAGTTGTGATCATAACCAACGGGGCCGCGACGAAACCTAGGGCCCCATGTGTGATGCATCCACATGGCTTGCTGCTGGGCGTACGCTGGTATCAAGGTACGTGACTATGACCGCTCTAAGTGGTACCCACATACCACTGTAATCATAAGCTTAGCTTTTCAAAATCTTACTAAAAACAACCGCTTGAAAAGAGTTTTACTTAAGACAAAGGATGTTTTGGATTTTGAAAATATCTATTCAAATACCCTATTTTGTTTTAGCAAAGAGATTTCAAAACCCAAAGCGTTGCCAAAACAAACCCTTGTTTGGAGTAAAAAACAACTTTTAAAGAGAGGGATTTTGAAAAAGTTTTGTTCCCATAAAAAACTCTTAGCCTATTTCAAATGTTTTGGAAACCTTGCTCCTAAATCAAAATGGTATTTGAAACGATGCTTCAAAACCTTTGTTTGTGCCCTTGAAAAAAATTAAGAAAAGCTCCTTTCCTTCAAATAGCGTTTTAAATAAAAGAAGATTTATGAAAACCCATTTTCAAAGCTTCTTCAAAAATGATTTGCAAATTTGCAAAACATTTTGGTTTTCCAAAAAATAAAAAATGACTTTAAAAAGGGACTTTGCTTCCAAATGAAAACTATTTCAAGTTGCTTCCCTATCTTGCAAAAATTGATTTCATTTCGAAATGAAAACTGCTTCCAAAATTGTTTCTGTTCAAGAAACCGTTGTTCAAAAAAATGCTTTCATAAGTGGCATTTGAACTTGCTTTACAAAATTTTGGTGCATGAAAATGTTTTCAAATAGTATTTAAACTTATTTCCCAAAAACCTTGATTTATAAAAAAAAAGATGATTCCAAAAGGAAATTTGAAACTTGGTTTGTGAAAAATTCAAAAGCTCTGTTGAGAAACGACCTTTCTTCAAAAACCATTTTGATCAAGCAAAAGTGCTTTCACCCCTTTTTATTAAATACAACCTTCTCCATTCAAAATGTTTTATGCAAACTGTTTTTCCAAAAGCACTTCTTCCAAAACCTTTCTCCAAAAGGCTTCTCTTCAAAACCTGATGCATTAATGCATGTTGAACCCCCAATGAGAGCCATCAACCGTAAACAAACCTATGGAACCATCCTTTAGAAGTAGTAACCCCTAAATCTCAGGGATGATATTCCTGTAAGGGGGTGGATTGTAACAACTTGGGTTTTCATGCATCCAAAAATATGAGCTTTTAAAATTTTTTCTTGCAATATGTGAATCATGCAGCCACTAGGTCAACCCGAGTCTAACCCACTAACAAATTGTTGCATTTATTTAGATGTGTTTGTACAAGTGTGCCGGTGCTCTTGAGTTGTTTAGTGTTTAAGTCATGTTGGAGTTTGGAGTGCACAAGTCCATAGCAAGGTTTCTCTCAATCTCTTTTGAAACCGTCTCAAATGCCTTTGGATTACTCCCAATTTCATTAATTCATAATTCAAGAAAGGAAAATCCTTTTCCTTTTTCCTTTCTCAAAATAGCCCACCATCCCCTTTCTCTCCTTTTTTCCACCGGCCCTGTTCCCCTCTTTGAATCCATCTCAAATCCGTGGCAAATTCATTTCAAATCCCTTTGGAAATTCCCTCTTAATTCCTTGCCATATAAAGGAAAATCCATTCTCCATTCTCCTTTCTCCTTTCCCAATTGGCCCAGCCAGACCAACTTGGCTCCCTTCTTTCCTCCTCATCCCATCGGCCCAACAGGTAGCCGTAGGCCCATGGTGCTAGCGCCCGCTCGACCTAGCACGCGCACTGGCCTAGCCATGCCCCCTTTGCTTCGCACAGGCCCAAGTCACAAGGCCCAACTTGTAGCCCACCTTGGCCAACAACCGGTGACCAATCCAAAACCCTAGGGAGTGGGTGCTCTAAGCTGTTGCCGCTAGGGGCTCTACCCTGACCACACACATACTCCCTTAGCTCATGGCTCGATGTTCGCCATGTTGCAAGGATGGTATGGACGCCAAGGCATCACCGTCCACACCCGGGAAACCTAGGCGCTGCCTCTATAAGAACTGCATTAGCTGGTGCCCTCTTCGTTTTCCCCTGCCACCGCCGGCTGCACACTAGCCAAAGCTGCGCCCAGCCAAGCCTACGGCTAGCCATAGCCTCCACTCGCTAGTCGTAGCCCGCTTCTTCCCTGATGCCATCTCCTGCTCCAGCACCCTTGACCGTGACCCCATCCCCGAGCCGAGTGGCGATGCTAGGCCATCGGTGCTCCTCCTAGCCATGACCCCATGACGAGGCCTAGCCATGACCCTAGCCCTGACCCCAGCCATGATGACTCTAGCCCCGTTGAGCTCCACCTCAAGCCACCGCCGTGCCACCCCAATGCCCTCGGCTTTAGCCCTACGACCATGACGACCGTGCCCCCATGCCACCCCATCTGTGTCTGCAACCGGCCTCGCTCGCCTCCAACACCCGTGCTGACTGCCACTGCTCGGGCACTACTTTAGATTATGCCACCTAGGGATTCCACTTTGAGTGGACATTCACCATCGCCGGGAGCGGCCATGGCCTCATCATGGTGAGCCACCCTGACATGCATGCCTTCCCTGCCCCAAGCCACGCTAAGGCCACGATGTCACCCACCACACGGCGACATCCTCTATGCACTGAGCTGAGGACCAAAGCCACACCGAGTGCCCCCGTGATACTGTGTTTCATCCCCCAACTCCGTGGCCTCAGTCCTCGACACCGGGTAGATGTGCGCTGCGTTGTGGCCATGGCATCTCCCTCCACCTCCACCTGTACCACGACTAGCACTGTTCCTACCACGGCCCATTCTCGACGCCAACGAACACCACCGAGCCTGCACGCAAGACAAGGCCGCACCTTTCTCCTTTCACCACGCCGAACCAGCTCACGGGTAAAACTACAACGTCGTCACCGGTGCCGCCGTGCAGCCTCACCTTAACTACACCACAGACCTGATCAATTGCAACCATGGCGACCTGCTCCACCATCCTGCTGCTCCCCGAGAAGAATGCCTTCATCGCCTCTCTCTTCCTCACCGGGTAGCAGAGCACCACCGTGACCCCCTTTGCCCTGTTCTGTAGCAACTGTGTCCCAAGGATCCACCCCAACCTCACTGGAGGGCAGCAGAACCACCGGTGAGCCACCATGAACGAAAGTCGTCACCTTTCTTCCTTCCTATCATGTTCCTGCCTGAGCCTAGCCTCTGTGCCATCGCATTTCACCATCGCAGAGTAGCTGACCATGCCGACCGCCCTGCCAGAGTTCCTCCTCCATCGCCGGGAAGCTACGGCACTGTTGTGCCATCACCGAAGCCTCGACCACCTCCTGGCCGCCTGCTGCCACCTCTAGCCGGCCGTAGCTAGTTGTAGCCAGCCATGGCCAAGTCGTAGCAAGCCACAGCTGGCCAGCGGCTAGCTGCAGCCCACCATGATGTGCCGTAGTAGCCCTTCACCGTCAAGGTCAACCCTTTGAACCTAGTCGATGCCAATCTCGATGTCGGCAAGCCCTTATTTTTCATTTCCGACTTGCATTTCATACTTGCTCCTATACATGACTATCTATCTACATCTATGAATGCATGTGTCATGCCTTCATGCCGGTCTATCTCTTGTGCTACAGATATGTGCTACTCCTCCGGTTGTTGTGCTGTTGGTGTTGTGGTTCTTGTGTTGTTGATTTGGTTGCCTGTGGACCGTGCCTTCAAGCCGATCGAGGGGTCGTACCTTGTTCGAATGTTTCGGTCATGGGTTCATCCCATCGTGGTCGTGATGCAGAGTGTAACTCGACCCCTCATTTTTAGTTGACTTCGTAGTGCCGTGCTCGTTGCCCCCTCCAATGGCTCTTGGACATGGCCACCATGGGCTTGACATCAGCGTGCTTCCTACTCGCACATGATGAGCCCATCATGACCTAGTCTATAGGAGACGAACTAGGGGGCGACCATCATGGAACTTATGGAAGCCAACTCGTGTGGGTAAGGCTCATGGCCATGAGTTGCCTCGCCATGACCATCAGGCTCTACCTCTTTTGCCCCTTCATTCTCTTTTGCTCTTTTGTTCATCCTATCCACCTCATATGCTTGTGCCACTTAGACCATCACATTTCTATGGTTCTCACAGTGACAACCACACCGCTATGAACCATGGGAATAGCAAAGTGCTGATCTAGTTGCACATAGGTCATGGTGCCCTATGAGATGGTGTGGATCAGGAGATCATGAGATTTGTGTCTCCATCTTCTCACCCTAGCCCGTTCCCATGGCAAGTTGGTCAGAAGAATGCGGAGGCCATTTTTCTCTCCTCTCTTCTCCCCTCTATCGATCCTCGTTGATCTAGTAAGATGTGGATTGATCTTCTTGTTCCAACATCTTCGACTCGTGTCCTAGCCATGACATGTAGATCGAAGTGCTGCGGAACCAAAGTAATGACATGTAAGTTAAAGTGCTATGGAGCCAAGTTCCCTTTTTGCTTGTTGGGTGTTTATTGCCCTCTTGATTCCATTCATTCAATTCCCATCAAATGCTTTAGCGATTGGACCAAAGGAAGGAGGACCCCGTGCTCCCCTCTTTTGGTTCTTTTATGCTTGAGCTCTTGTATGCTAGTACCTAATTTAGACCATAGCATTCCAAAGGTTCTCGCGGTGACAACCGCACCGCTAAGATCCCCAGGGATGCCTTAGTGCCATTTAGTGCACAAAAGTTGTGGTACCCTACAAGAGGACTAAGCACTTGTGTTTCCTTGTGCGTTGCCCTTCCGATGCCCTGCCTTTTTCCATGGCATGTGAATTGGAAGAGGTCGACCACTGCCTCTCTCTCGGTCGCCGATTCAATGGCGTGCGGATTGAGAGACTAGAATTGCTTCTTTTTCACCTTAGCCCGCTCTATTTGGTCACATCTTTAACCTTGATGATCGGATCAAAGACTGGACTACCACTTCTAGTTAGCGAAGCTAACATCTTTGTCGTGTTCTTGGAACCATATGTGTTGACCCAATCGACCATTAGAGTGCAGCCTCTACCGAGGACGTGACATGGATGTGCCTAGCTAACCTTCTCGCTCGCCCTTTTTAGCCTGAGGAAAATAGACTTGCTTCGTGAGGGCTAGCCTTGTTTTTTCGTGGTGTTTGCTTAAGATGAGCTAGGTTCTAAGACATTATTCTTGAAGCCGTACATGTCGACACGATTGGCCTAAGAAGTACTGGCTAGGCTTCGACTTCAGCTTGTGCTTAGCAAACAACCACGTCTGCCTCATTTGGGCCAAGGATGGGAAGTCTTCCTCTAGGGCTATGTATTTTCCCCTTGGTGTCCCTTTGGTGTTTTTCGATCTTCCCATGCTTTGTTGCCTCTTTATTTGCGGTCTTTCTTGGTTAGTGGTTGATTGCTCTCTTGCTTTGTTTGTCATACAAACAAGGTAGCTGCATCGGGGAATGACATTGATCAAACCAGAATCCATTGGAGGGAGGATACGCAAGCGACAATAGGACTCTGAGGAGCAGGACTACAAGTACACTAAGGATCTCGGAGTTAATCAAATCAATAGGTGCCACATCCCACCCAACCTCGTAGAATCCTATTAGACATGCAATAATGTAGATGCTAGTGCTTTACTTTCATGCAAATGAACTATGATAGGTTGCATGGTAGAATTGCTTGAAGCCATTACCTTGATGAAACCTTTACCCCTGCACACCCACTGATAGGCTAGACGCTCGCTTACTACTTACTACTAACTTCTACTATGCATTATATCTGTGATGTGATGCTTGGTGGAGGATTGTTTGTGAGTGGCTAAGGCACATGGTGCTGCTAAAACTAGTGATAACTTGGGGAGATCTTGGCATGTCTCTTGGGTGTGTGCAGAGGGTTGATTCGATCGAACATGATTCTACGATGAGTCTTTGGACGAGTCCTGCCAGGGGGATGCGACATGGGCATTCCTTACGAGAGGTACCTATGGCGGGTACATGTGTGAGGAGTATATTCTGAGGAGGTGACTCTTCATGATGGAGGTGCCATCGAGGCATGGGGTGTTGGTTATCCCCTTTGAGAAGATGTCATGTTTGGTCCCCCTAAGGACTGGTATGTCGAGAGAACCAGATCATAGGACCCTATGTGCACACCACTCGTTCCTGAATGGGCGGAGGATGGATGCTGACTAGCTAGACGGTGCCACTACTACTAGGTTGTTAGCAGATAGTGTAGGGAGGTATGGGCATGGGACCCACACCCTCTTAAGATAGCATAGTGACCTCTAGGGGCCTGGTACTATGTCTCACAGTCTCAGCATGCTGGTGGACTCCGAGGTGGCCTAGGGTTGAGTAGTAGGGTAGCATCGCACCGGTTGGAAGGTAGCCCAGTATTAGCCGAGGCGGGGCACCGCCGATGATGGCAATCTTGTGGTTCTAGGTGTACAAGCTCTGAAGAGTTGATATATCTATACGAATAGTCGTGTCATTGGATATGGACATTCCTATGACCTACGCTTCCCTTGATTAGTGAGAGGTGTCCTTTCTTCTTCTTCCCCCTAGGTTTAGTGTTGGTTTTTGGCTTTGGCCATTGAGGCAAGGCATGAGAGGGAGTCGTCCTTGTTGCCTAGAGAGTGATAGTGTGGTGAGATGTGTGTGATGGGATGGATGAACGTGTGGATGAGATAAAAGTTGATGAACTATTATAAAATATTGATGAACTTGCATAGGAAACCTACAGCCATATATAGGCATTTTGCTCTACCCTTGCATTCCACTTACCACAAAGCAAACGTAAAGCATAGGGTGGGAGCTACTGGCCAGTACAAATCATACTAAAAGATATTTGGCAGGTTTGTATGTCATCTATGTCGACGACAACGGAGGATAGAAGGATTAGGTGGTCTCATTCCTACGCTCAAGTTTGGTTGAGGAGATGAAGTCTATGCCCACTGACTTTCTATGCCAACTCTGATGATTGCCCATGAAGGAGGAGCCTTCACCCGCCGACGCGCTACATCTACTCTGATGCTATTCTATGTGCGTTCCCGCTAGTATACCTTGTACTTAGGTGTGTTACCAAGTGTTGTAATACCTTGTAAACTTGTAATTCCATAATGTATGAACTGTGGTATCAACTAAATAATGATAATGTGATGGCTTGGTCATCCTGGACTATCACATTATTTTGTAATTTGTGAATTTCCCTTCAAGGAAATCGTGGATCATTTCATGGTAGCACGCCAAAGTATTTGTAGAACATACTTAAGCTGCTTTCCATCTGGAGATATGAATAGAACACTGGCACTTGCGCCTCCTAGCTTGAGGGAACCATCGAAATACATCTTCCAATGGTCGAGGATAACTATCGGAGTAGGCTGCTGGGCATCAGTCCACTCGGCTATGAAATCAGCCAAGACTTGAGATTTTATAGCCTTGTGGGAGACAAACTTGATGTTCTGAGCTCTGAGTTTGACTAACGACTTGGATATGCGTCCTGTTGCATCCCGATTGTGTAGGACATCGCTAAGTGGGAAGTCGGATACCACTGTTACCTTGTGCTCGTCAAAGTAGTGGCGTAGCTTGCATGAAGTGATCAAGAGGGCATAGAGGAGCTTTTGCACATGTGGGTACTTGGCCTTGGATTCTGATAGCACTTTGCTAATATAATAGACAGGTCGTTGTACCTTATATACGTGCCCTTCTTTAGCCCGCTCCATGACTATTGCCTTGCTGACTACTGTAGTAGTAGCTACAATGTAGAGTAGGAGTGGTTCATCCTTCTTTGGTGGAGTAAGTAATGGAGAGGTGGACAGGTACTCCTTAAGCTTCTAGAAGGCTTCGTCAGCTTCAGCTGTCCACTCGAACTTGCCCAACTTCTTCAGCAACTTGAAGAAGGGCAAACCTTTCTCCCTGAGTCGTGAGATGAAATGATTAAGGGCAGCCATGCACCCTGTCAGCTTCTAAACATCTTTGACGTAGTGAGGTTGAGTCATCTGATTGGTTATTTGAATCTGTTTCATACTAGCTTTGATACCCCGATGGCTCATGAGGAAACCCAATAGCTGTCTAGAAGGAACTCCAAACACACACTTTGTTGGGTTAAGCTTCCACTTGTACTCACAAAGACTGTCAAAGGTTTGTTTCAAGTTTGCGATCAGAGTAGAAGGGTCATTGGTCTTGATGATGACATCATCCACATAGGCTTCTACATTATGACCAATCTGCTCACTTAGGCACGCCTAGATAGTCTGCTGATAGGTTGCACCAGCATTTTTTAACCCAAAGGACATGGTTGTGTAGCAGTAGGCACCAAACGGAGTGATAAAGGATGTCTTGCTCTGATCTTCTTTATGGAGGGCAATCTAATGGTAGACCGAGTAGCAATCAAGAAAGGATAAAAGAGTTGACCTGGCCGTAGAGTCTATGATCTGATCAATGCGAGGTAAGCTGAACGGATCCTTTGGGCAATGCTTGTTGAGATCCATGTAGTCAACGCACATGCGCCACTCTTTCAAGTTCTTTTGGATGAGTATAGGATTGGCCAACCTGTCATGGTGAAGGATTTCCCTAATGATCCCAGATGCCAATAGCTTGGTGATTTCCTTCTTGATCGTGGCTTTCTTATCTGGTGAGAACCGTCGTAGACATTGCTTGACTGGCTTTGAGCTATGGTTTAAATCCAATTTGTGCCCGGCCAACTCTCTCGGAACACCTGGCATATCAGTCGGCTTCCATAAGAAGATATTCTTGTTTTCCCTAAGAAAGTTGGTGAGCGCGAGTTCCTATTCTTTGGAGAGGTGGGCACTAATGATAGCCGTCTTGTAGGGATCACCAGTACCTAGATCAATCTCGATGGTATCCGTCTTAGAGGGCGGTGCAATGATTCCCACCTTCTTAGTCAGAATCTCCATATCTTCTGGCTTAGTCTGTTGTGCAAGGTTGGCAATCTCTTATGCTTCATAGGCTTGCTGCGCTTTGGCTATAATCTGGACGGCTTCCGTGTCATAGTCGTATGAGCGCTTGAGGTCACCTCGGAAGGAGAGTACGCCATTAGGACCTGACATCTTGAGCAAGAGGTACGGGTAATGTGGAACGGCCATGAACTTGGCCAAAGCAGGTCGACCGAAGATACCATGGTATGATGATTCAAAATCAGCCACCTCAAACTTGATGAACTCTGTTTGAAAGTTGTTCTAGTTACCAAATGTGACTAGGAGTGTGTTTACACCAAAAGTTGGAGAAGAACACGGGAAACTCGAAGCTTCCAGAATTGTGTCGATCAAGGACTCGATGGCATAAAGGATCGATATCAGCTGATTCAGAGGAGGTACTGGAATCGGCTCTCTTTGAATGACGTCAGCAAATAACGATGATGGGCTACGGTTGGCGTCGGGAGATACATATTGGACTCTACAAAAAGGGAAATATTAGGGTCCAAGTTATCTTAAGTTAGGAATGTTCTCTTTTATACCAAAGATTCTAATGAGTCGTACCTGAGTAGGATTCATGTTTAAGCTCCGGGTATAAATATTGGACCCCGGCTATTGTAAAGGACACAATCAATCAAATACAAGTTACTTACTTTTTCGGCTCCGGCCACCCCTTAGGAGTAGGAGTAGAGTAGATCTCGACGAGTTCTTCAGCGAGTAGGGCTACATCGGTCTAGCTGACTGCTGGCTTGTCTGTAAGTACCGTTATGGCTTATACTTCTGTTCGTACGGCTGCATCGATCCGGTCGACCTCCACTGCGACTCTGGTATAAGCTAGTTATCGACTCTTGTCTAGTTCAAGTACGGCTACATCGATCCGGTCGACCTCCACTGCTCAAACTAGATTAAGGTCAAGTTATCGGCTCTATCTAAGGGTGGCGCCCTTCAGGTAGATTCATTCAGTTACTGATCTTGCTGATGTTTTTTCATTATTATTAGTCTATAACTACATCAATCCGCCCGGTCGAGATCGAAATGGATTGGGCTTATATCCTTTTAGTCCGTCGTTCGCTTTACTACAACATGATGTTTCCTTACTCTGAGCGACGGATCATGCTTCATCGGCTGTTTTTACTTCGATCTTGATCGTGCATAGTATGCGGTTAAGGCACGAATAATCTTGAAGAGGTCTGCTAGCTAGTTGAATCTGATTTATAGTTCACCATTATGGCTGTAATGATCACGTCGCTCCCCACTGATGGCACTGTAGATTGGAGGATGCTAGCTAGTAGATTTGTTCCAAGTTAGGCATGACCTTAGCTGTTTGCTATGCTTGTATAGGCTAAATAGGCGATTGCCTGTGCGTTAACGCCTATGGTGTGCGTCCATGATTCTGTTAATCATGAATAGATCTGTGTACTTTAAGGGTTTCGTTCATTGTCTTTTTCACAGCTACATCGATCCGGTTGAACCCCATTGTTAGAGATAGTAGGTTGAGTCTGAGGAGTCCATAGGTTTGTTCAAATGAAATAGTCGATTGTTCACACGCTGTAGTCCTTTTCACCTGAATCGCCTATTTTAGCCGATTCGTCCGAGCCTTCACGTATAGCATGTCTTTCGGAAAGCCTGTCGAAGTACGGATGTGTTTGCGGATTCTTCGGTTTTAGTTTGTTACTATCATCATAGCTGCCATCGATCCGGTCGAACCTCACTGTTGGTGGTAACAGATTAGATTCAGAGCATTTGTAGATCCGTTCATATCAGATAGTCGATTCATTCGTGTGCTATGTCTTTTTCCTGATTAGATTCATCGGCTTCATTGCTTTACACTGGTAACATCTATCTAAGCTGATGATCTTATTTACATCTATGAGTATTGTACCTGTTAATATGAAATTAATCTCTACACATGAGCTTTATAGTCCATAACAGTCGATTTCTGTGCAGATTGGCTATTCAGTCGCTCTTCCCATATGGCTGCTCCCGAAGCGGCACACTTGGAACTGTCTGTGCATAGACCAGCACGTTCCACCTTAAATTACTAATAAACTTTCTCTCCTTATCAATTGCAGGGTCAAATTGATTGGCACGTCTTGGGAGGTGTACGCAGGATCGATCATCCCTACGTTGAAGCCAGGCGGATCTCCAGCTCCATTGAGCAGACCCTTCCGGCTTGCTGGTGTGCCCAGCACGATTGACACATTTTCACGCCGATAGAGCATGATCTGTCTGAGTGGCATAGCGGCCTTGCCAGGTACAATCCCATTGAAGGGGACGTTAGTGGGAGTAAGTAGGTGTCGGTTTTTCGAGTAAACACCAAAGTGTAAATTTGTGTTATTGCACATTGGACCTGGATGGTGTGCTAAAAGACACATGGTTTATACTAGTTTGGGCAGAATGTCCCTACGTCCGGTTCGTGGTTGTTGCTTGTGTTATTAGCACTGAAAAGTTCATAGTAGGGGTTACAAATAGGCGAAAGAGGGATAGGTCCCAAGTCTCTGATGGAAAGGACAAATGTGCGCTGAGAGGTTGGTTTGTGCTCAGCTATGTGTGATGTGATGCGTGGTGTCTTGAATCGATCTATTTAGTGGGGTGCCCTGCCTTCCCTTTTATAGATCAAGGGGAAGTAGGGATTATAGATGGCAGAAAAAAGAAAAACCAGAGGCAAAGTAGGTCCTTCAATGATCCCAGGTCTTCCTTTTCCTCTGAGCAAGCCCCGCTTACATGGCAGACAGTGCCAGGATGGCTCCATGCTGGGTGCATATCTATTGATCCTGATAGGGCCGCGCCTGGCCTCTGTCCACTGATGATACCATGTTTTGGCTTTGTCAGCAAGTGGTCATGTCCCATCCCACCCCGGCGGGCGGTGTCATAGACCAGGGTGCTGATTCGTGGCCAAACAGGGAGTAGATAGTGCAGAGAGTGCATGTCTGTTATTGTAGGTGATGCAAGTTTCCTCCTGGACCGTAGGGCAAATGGCGGTGCCCATAACACTGTAAGACAAATGTCGGCGCCTATAACACTATTCAGGCTCTGACATGCCTAGAAGGGCTTAAAGTGCCCATCTTGTCACATCCTAATAGTACATTCCTAAAGGCATGCATGGTATGGTCCTTGGTATTGCAGTTGACTTGAGTGCTCTACCTTCTTTGCACACGTAGTTATGAAGGAGTAGCACGCAGACGTCGAGCGAGGCGGTGTTTGTCCACAGATGTTGGGCAAGGTGGAGCCAGTCCCTAGATGTCGGGCAAGGTGGAGCCTACCCTTGGATGTCGAGCGAGGCAGACCCAGCCCTTAGACATCGGGCGAGACGTAGTTTGCCCTCAGACATCGGGCGAGGCAGAGCCAGCCCTCAGACGTCGTGCAAGGCAGAGCTAGTCCCTAGACATCAGGTGAGGTGGAGCTAGCCCTCAGACATCGGGCGAGGCAGAGCCAGTCCCTAGATGTCAGGCGAGGCAGAGCCTACGCTTGGACATCAGGCGAGGCGGAGCCAGCCCTCAGACGTCGGGCGAGGCAGAGCCAACCCTTAGACATTGGGTGAGGCGGAGCTAGCCCTCAGGGGTCAGGCAAGATGGAGTTTGTCCTCAGACATTGGGCGAGGCAAAGCCAGCCCTCAGACGTTGGACAAAATGGAGCCCGCAGCCTTGGTGGTTTGGACGAGGCGTGACCCAGTGGAAAATGTAGTTACCCTCTTGATCGCTCTGATGAATTAGCATTGATGGGTATCAACTCCTCTTGTTCGGGTACCCTACTTTTGGTCCCGACAGTAGCCCCTAAGCCCCCAGGCAATTCGAGTAGAATCGTCTGGGGGATGTTTTGACTTGCCAGCGGGTGCGCACGAGCGCACCCGGTGGGTGTAGCCCCTGAGCATGCGGAAGAGTAGAATACTCCTTCAGAGGTTTTTTTTGAAAGGGAGGACTCTACGGGCCTTGGCTTTCTCTTGTCGCCCACGGCGTGCCCTGGGGATGGTGATTCCCCTTTAGCCGAGGTCGGACCCTTCGCAGGTGTGGTCGTGAGTTTTGATGGTTGTTTAGCTAGATAGTTCGATTGGGTCCCGACATCCCGTTCATGGGGATTTGGCCAGGGTAAGCTTTACTGAGACTCAATCGTGGGCCGATATGCCCGTGGCGCTTGTGTGCCTGGGCGCTGACTATTTGTGGGGCCCAGCTCTTTTCACCCTTTGTAGGGGTATTTAGAGCGGCTGTTAGACCCGTTGATGAGCCAACTGTCGGACTCCTAGGCCTAGATGGGCCATAGATGTGCTTTTGATCTATATTCCTTTTACTCATAACGAGTTCCGGTCCACTCAGGGAGGCAAAATGTCTGGCGATTTTCCCTCAGGAAAGGATAGGGATTGTATGCGCATATCCTGTGGCGTGATGTTGCGGCAGATTGTGACAGGCACGGAGATCCAGGCGGACGGTTGGTTTCCTCACATCCATCGCCCCTATAAAACCAAAGGGTTCACCCCTAGGGTTTCATACTTTGCCTCCTTGCCTTCGCATCTGCAACCTCCTCCGCCAATCACCTAAGCTCCCCGCATCCGCATCTTAGCTATCGTCGAATTCACATCCACCCACCCCAATCTTCCAATGGAGCCATGGTGCCGCTCTGATATCACCCTCCAGTGCCTGGAGGGCCATGTCCACCGTGGTCTTCTCTATGCGGGGACTACTGCCAAGGAGTGGTGGCTACCCGGTGACGAGGACGCGCCATCGCTGCTCGACGGTTATGTCGTGTCCTTCGCTCACTTTCATGAGCGTGGGTTCGCCACCCCCGCTCAAAAATTTCTTTGGGGACTGCTGCACTACTACAAGGTGGAGCTACAGCGCCTCAATCCCAATGGAATCTAGCATATCACGGCATTCATCGCCATGTGTGAGGGATTCTTGGGGATCGGTCCCCACTTTGACCTATGGCGGTACTTCTTCGCCATCACCCTCTTGAAGAAGCGGGAGAAGAAGGAGCTAGGCACGCCGATGGGATGTGCCGACATCCAACTCCACAACAACTGGGTCGGTGAATACCCAGCAATGCGTCTGTCGACCTCCAACAAGGGGTGGCATTCGCATTGGTTCTACATCAAGAACGATGCGGTCGCCCCCTGCCAGAGTTCACCGAGCGACTCATCGAAGAGGTCCCGGACTCATGGAGGAAGTGGTGAGTCCTAGAGAAGGACAAGAAGAGGATCCGAGACCACCTCACCACCATCCAAATCTTAAAGGAGAGGGGCCTGAAGGAGTCGGGCATCATCGGTGCCTACCATACGAGGGTGGCACCGTTGATGAGGTGCGCACTTCCCCTGCACATGATGGTGCCTCGGGCGTCACTCGATAGGACGACACTCGCCGAGGGAGTGCTCTCCCCCTCTGAAGTAGCGCAGCGCATCAAGGCGGTGATGGAGCCTTTGTGGGACGACGCCGACGCTATCCTCGAGTTTGTGTATTTGGTGTGGGGGCACCGCCCAATGTGGCCAGAATCGGGGTACATCATCTTCATAAGTTTTCTTTCCTTGTGCCTCCTTTTTAATTGAACTCCCAACCTCTTGATGCTTATATTGAGATAGGGGGACTAGTCGAAGAAACTCATCCTTATGGATCACCTGGCTTCGCTGCCGAAGGACCCGTCTGTGACGGCGGCCAACCGCACCGAGGCCGATCGGCAGAGGAAGGCGAAGGAGGACGAGAGGAGGAAGAAACAGCAGAAGCTGTGGGCACGGAAGCAAGGGGAGGACATGGACAGTGATGATGATGACGATGACAACAAGGAAGATGATGAGGAGGTAGTTGATGACACCAAGCATGGTGACCTAGAGAGTGAGGACCTACTGACAGGTGCCCACTCACTTTTTCAGGGGTTGGGACCTTTCCCCTTTCACTTTTGCCTGTTAGCGAGCTCACTAGATGATTAATTTCGGCACGTCAGGCCACATACTATCGTTGGCTTAGAAAATAGCACCATCGATTCAAAGGATCCGTAGAGATATAGATCCTCATATCTACAATCAGAGACTCCAGGCAGCAAGCCAGCAGAGGACCCAGCAGATTGAGATTCCACAAGTGTATCACTATGGCACAGATTATAGCACTCTTTACATGATACCAAATCTAGGATATCAGGGCACACGGGATTTCAGTCCACAGATGGGTCAGCAAGTACCAAGAAATCCAAATCTGCAAGCTAACGAGTTGCTTCTGAAGGTGACCGAGATGATAAAGAATCAGTTCGGTCTGAAGCCAAAAGGGCTAACCTTTTCGTACAAATGCCCGTATCCAGAGTGGTATGATTTGGTCGCTCTTCCTATGAATTATAGGCTCCCAGAGTTTGCCAAGTTCACTGGCCAAAACAGTACAAGCACGATAGAGCATGTCAGTCGGCATCTTACACAATTGGGCGAAACATCAGTTGAGGATGCCCATCGAGTTTGTTTCTTCTCCTTATCCCTATCAGGGCTAGCTTTCACTTAGTTTTCGTCCCTACCAGTCAACTCCATTGCCAACTGGGCTGACCTAGAGAAGAAGTTTCATACATACTTTTACACTGGGACAGGAGAAGAGAAGATAACTGATTTGACAACCATGAGACAGAGGACTAATGAATCGGGCACTGAGTTTCTTCAGAGATTCCGAGAAACTAGGAACTTGTGTTTCTCATTGAGTTTGGCCGACGATCAGCTAGCTGCTTTAGATGTCTAAGGAATGCTGCCAATGTGGAAAGAAAAGCTGCTAGGACAAGAATTTGACAACTTGGGTCAGTTGGCTCAATGAGTAGCAGTGCTCAATAGCCAATTCCAGAGTATGTGCAGAGACACCCAATTCCAGAAGAATACCACCATAGCCGAAGCTTATGATCCATACTCATTCAATGACGGCTATGAGGATGAAGAGGAAGAGGTTGCTGCAGCTGAATGGAATTGGGGCAAGAAGATGGTAATGGTGCTGAATCCTTGGGGAAGAGGAGTCAAAGAGAGCTATGACTTCGATGTCACAAAATCAGACAAACTCTTTGATTTCTTACTTGAGAAGGGCCAGATCAAATTGCCAG
Organism: Miscanthus lutarioriparius; assembly: GCA_904845875.1. Lineage (NCBI taxonomy): Eukaryota > Viridiplantae > Streptophyta > Magnoliopsida > Poales > Poaceae > Miscanthus > Miscanthus lutarioriparius. Next base: position 72,967,331 of record CAJGYO010000005.1, on the reverse strand, counting down.
ACAATCATGTCACGTTGCCCCCTGAACAGTTAAAGAATAAGAAGTTCTGCAAGTTCCATAATGCTACTTCTCATTCCACTAATGAGTGCAGAATTTTCTGGCAACATATACAGGGGCTATTCAGCAAGGGAGACTCAAGTTCGATACGCCTTGAAAGATGAAGGTTGATGATAATCCTTTCCCAGGAGATCAAAATATGGTTGATGTCAGACTATTCAAAGGAAAAATTAAGGTTCTAACATCGGCCAAATCAAGAGAAGCTGGAACAGTTGACCCCATGATGCAAATATCGGCTGATGAGTATAGAGAGATTAGAAAACGTCATGATCAGCAAAAGAGCCGATATGAATAGGGGGAAGCATCAAAGGATGGAATGACAAAGCCACGAGTTACATCTCAAATCTTGTTGAATAAGTGGCAGCGGTAGAAGGAAAGGAATTATCAGCGATGGTTAGAGGATTCAGAATACCAGCGTCAACTAGAAGAAGAAAGGTATGAAAGGAAGCGAGCCAAATTGCATTGGAATTGCCCTTTCTTCAGATACTGCTGGAACGAAGGTTTGAAATTGCCTACCAGACACAACTATCTAGAATATAGCAATCAATATTGGGAGTTTAGGCAATCTCAAATCAACCGCTGGTCTATCCATGCCCAGGATGCATATCATCATAATAACATGGATCGGCGCTTAAAAATAAAAGTATTCATGATCGGCTGGGAAAAAGAGTTGTTGACCAGGATTGGGCTGATCATGAAGAAGGAAACAACCAGAGGGAACATGTTTGATAGGAAGGCCAATGGTGCCCCGGAGGCTTAACGAGGAGCCAGAGGAGAAGGGTGTAGCACCTAAGGAATAGAGAGTTAGAACAAGCTCAGGCATCCGGTAAACCCCAAGTATGGCGTACCAAGCAAACAGCCGATAGAAAGCAACCATCGGCTAATATTCAAATGGCTTTTCTGTTGCCATAAGAATTTAGAGCTTCGGTAGATCAGGAAGTTTATTCAGACTTCAATGAATCAGAGTATGAAGAGATGGTTGCCAAGTTAACGGTTGTACAACAAGCGATATTTGATAAGCCAGTCAAGCATCGACACTTGAAGGCGTTGTATATGAAAGGTCCTGTTGATGGAAAACCGATGAGCAAGATGTTGATAGACGGAGGTGCATCTGTCAATCTTATGCCTTATACTACTTTTTGTAAGCTTGGCAAAGGACTAGAAGATCTGTTGGAAACCGACATGATGCTCAGGGACTTCGGAGGTAACACGTCTAAGACCCAGGGGGCAATAAACGTCAAGCTAACAATTGGAAGCAAGACTTTGCCCACCACATTCTTCGTCATTGATGGAAAGGGGTCGTACAGTTTGCTCCTCGGTCGTGATTGGATTCATGCGAATTGTTGTATACCATCGACCATGCATCAGTGTTTAATTCAGTGGCATGGAGATGATGTTGAACTGGTTCGTGCTGATGAGTCCGTAAGCATCGCAATAGCCGATCTAGTCTTTTGGGAACTAGGAGATTTCAAGTGTTTTTTGGCAAGTCATGGGAAGGAGGCTTCATTAAGATCAGCAATGAAAGCCAATAGCCAATGCAAGCGATTGGCTCTAAGAGTTTATTTTAGTAAAAAGGGTTACGGCTTCACATCGGCCATTGGAAAAGAGGAAAACAAACATTAGTTATGAGGTTTAGGTCGATGTATGAATGCTAGATAAGGTGGTGAATTCAGAATTAATGGATTTGAAGAAGTTATGTTTCACTTAACATGATGTTTGACCTGGGTCGATTACTCATTCGAATTTCGATGTGAAAGTTTCTATGGTACATTATCCTGACACCCGGGCAACATTCGATAGCTGATTCATTCTCGGCTCTAATAGTCGGCACCGTGAGGGTGTCTTCAAAGACAATAAAAGCCAATACGATATGTATCGCCTATAGAGCAGAAACAAAAACAAAAAGAATCCTACACAAGGACGCTGTATTGAAACATGTTCATGGAGGAATAGGAGTCTTTGTTCATCAGAATCACCCTAAGTACAAACTAATTAAAGACCTTGTTCACCACATCCTGAGCGGATGTGATGTCTACTATGGCTCCGCTGCAATGGTGAATTCTTCCAGCAGGTCCTCGTGCTCCTCAGGGCCATCGCCCATTGGAAAACCTATTTCCATGGTATGGAGCCCGTACCCGGTTTGGACTTCTGCCGCGGTTAGCGCCACCACCGCACCATGACGAACACCATGGAGGGCGATCTCCTGAACGCGGACTGGGACGTCATGGAGACGAGCGTCGATGGAGGAACCCCAGGCTTTGACAACATCTACGGCCGTGTTCGCCGCCAGCTGGAGAGATTCCAACTGTGTCGTCAAGGCTGACAATCATGAGAACAAGAAGACGGTGAAGATGAAGCTAATGGAAATCAGAACAAAAGCCTTCATGGGATTCATTTTACCCGCCACCATGGCGTCGGATTCTGCCAGCCGTGCTCAGACGACGTTGGCCTCCTCCTCAGCCGCGTGAAGGGCGGCCTGGGAAACCCTGAGGTGAATCTCTAGTTGGTTGTTCTCCCAAGTCACCTTGGAGTAACGGTTTTGAGCCATCCTCCACTCATGAAGATAGCGCCGGGCATCGTCGCCATTATAAGAGTCAGAAGAATCTGACAACGAAGCCGGCGCAGAAGATGTGTCAGAGGGCCCACCGGCCCTAGGAAGAGGATGGAGGGTATCATTCACAACAAACCTATAGATGAATCAGAACTGTTCATCATCACAAACAAGAATGTCAATCTCACCTCATGCGCCGGAGATGTTGATTCATCGGCATATTCTCTTCTGGAATCTCCTCCGCCATGCGCTTGCCTCGGTTGTTTTCACCGGCCATGAAGAATGATTGGATCTATGAAAGGGAAAAGGAGAAACCGCTATAGGATTTTGGCAGGCAGAGAAGAGCAAAGGAACAGTTACGGATGGAGATGTGTTCAAGGCGAGAGACATCGGCCGGTATTTGAAGACATGAAGCGAAGGGACGGACACCTTGAGACACGCAAAAGGCAACCACAATTAATGGGAGGCGAAGCACCACTTCACCAATGTCGAAGAGAATATGGCACCAGATGACTAGAGATAGGAGATCGAAGGGCTCCCTTAATGAAGGCCGTGTTTTTAGACTTGAGTGGGATTAATATCGGAAGTCTGGAATCGTCTATTCCCAAGAATCGGCTCTTTAGCCGAAGCAGACGTGATCGACCGGCAGTAGTAGTTCTTTAAACCTCTTGCCTGTTCGAGTGCCCCTTGGCCAAAAAGGGAGACAAGACTCTGAGGGGAACCTCTTCAGATCAAACGATAAGCGCCAGGTGATGCACTTGTTTTGGAAATACTGAGAAGAGAGAGAGAGAGGATTCGACAGAGCAATCAAATGGGAAATATTTGAAGGGATATTACCCTAGCATTCAGATCAATACTTGACAACCAATTTGCTCGGTCATCAGCTCTAATAGCTGATACCACAAGGGTATCGTCGCTAGTGCAGAAAATAGGCCCGAAGGAAGGCAAAGACCAAGTACAGTGCATATCATTCATAGGGGTAAAGCAAGCATGGATAGAGTGATGCATATAATATGAAGTGCAAATCAAAGCAAAAATCACTCAAGGAAATTGTTTGCTAAACGTCGCCTATTACATGTTATGGGCCGAAAAATACTTTGCCTACTATGTCATCAGCCAGGGTGTTGAAGGCCATGGAGCTGGCAACACCATGGAAACCCTCAGTTAGGCGCTCACGATCCTCGGGGTGCATCGTGTCTTGGAAACCATGAGGAAGAAGCCAAAGATTCCAGCCAGAATGGGCCTGTGCAGTAGCCAACGCTACGGCAGCACCATGATGAACACCATGAAGAGCGACCTCCCTGACGCGGTTCAGGACATCGTACAGGCGAACCACCGGGACAGCGCCTCTGGCATTGACAAATCCCACCACATGCTCCACAGCCAATTGAAGGCTTTCCAGTTGAGTAGACAAATATGAAGAGTTTAGAGGGGACATAATCAGAATCCTAAAGGTGAAATTGAAAAGGGACAAAGCTTATGATATCTCACCCACGATTTTGGCCTCAGCCTTGGCAAATTTATCGTCCACTGAATCAGCTACGGGAGGCGATCGGCATCGAGCCATGGCCAGGGTTGATTCTACGAGAGAAAGACATTTGGCAAGGCCCTGGCCATGACTGTCAATGGCAGTGAGCAAGTCATTATTATCAATCCACCGCCTCGGGTAGCAAGGGAGCTGGTAATGAATTGTCGACGATGAAGACCCCAGAGGCCAAACAGAGTCGGCCCTATAACCTAAGGCAGTGGGAGCATCACGGGCTACACCCTCTTGACGACGAAGGCACTGAAGCGATGGTGCAGATCAATCAGGAGCCCCCTCAGCAGACCTTTTGCTGTTTTCCATGATCTCAAGCTTACGGGAAGAACGGGGACTATACTGAGGGTGCCGAGGGGTTGAGACGAAAGCGGGTTGTTGCTCGACCCTCAGCCATAGCCCGTATATATATAGCCCGGGAAAACAAGATCGGTTCCACCAGAGGTATGGAATTAAAATCAGAGACGAAAACGGATCGACGTTCCAGGGATTCAGGGGACGGATAACGAAGAGGTAACAGATTCGAACTTATCGCTTCCCTGAGTTACAAAGCATCATGGGACAAATACAGAGAATTTGCATGGATCAAAAATCAACCCACCAAGGCTGCTTTTGGATTGCAGGGAGTCCGGATCCCCACAAGACCAAAGATCATCATAAACCAAGCGACATCAGCCCATTGATGAAATTGTGCCAGAGGAAAAGAAGTCCGCCTACCTAACGGATACCCAGCTGATTTCTCAGTGACCGAGAAACCGTTGGAAATAAACTCACGGCTTGCCCGATGGGCATCTGGCTGAACAAACAAAGAAGAGTGTCCACACATTTTAGCCCTTGCAGCTCTACGAGCATGGACAAAAGGTCCAGGCGATATCAGAAGGATTCTTCTAACTATAGTGGCTGGTTCTCTTGCTTGACAAGGTGCTAAGATGAGCGACACAATCACCCTATGCACAAGAATTCTTCTAACCACTCGAGATCGTTATCGCAAAAAGATGGACCATGGAGGGTCCAGCGGAGTTGAGAGCACTCGAAGGAATGGATAGAAGAAAAAACATGGCTGAAGTGTTGAGTTGCTCTCACCAGGGTTGGATAAGCGTTTTATAGCCGGCCCGGAAGGATGAGTCCAAATGCCCATGAAGCAGCAATGCTCTTGTAAAAGTTTTGAGGCATAGGCTCATGAATGGACGCAGGCGGCGACAAACAGTGGACCCTAGATCAAAGTTCTCTGCCCGCGACCGTGGACCAGTCAGGGATGCCGACACGATAATTTTGGAATAAAATTACTTTTATCCCAAAATTGGGGGGCATGTGTTTACACCAGAATTTGGAAGAAGGATTTCGGAGGTTCGAGAGCTCCCAGGATCATGTCAGCAAAGGATCAATTGCATGAAGATCGAAACCAGCTGATTCGGATGCAGCACTAGAATCGGCTTTCTTCGTATAGCGCCAGTTAGATAACAAACAGAGGCTATGACCGGCGCCAGGATGAGACATGGTGGACTCTACGAAAAGGAAAAGATTAGAGTCCAAGTTACCTTAAATTAGGAATGTTTTCATCATACCAAAGATTGTATTATGTCGTACTCGAGTAGGGTTCGTTTTAGGCTCCGGGTATAAATACCCAAAACCTCGACTATTGTAAAAAACACAATCAATCAAATACAAGTCAATTTACTTTTTTTGGCTCTGGCCACCCCTTAGGAGTAGGAGTAGAGTAGATCTCGGTAAGTTCTTCAGCGAGTACGGCTGCATCGATCTGGTCAACCTCCACTGCTTGTTTGTAAGTACCGTTGTGGTTTATACCTCTGTTCGTATGGATGCATCGATCCAATCGACCCCCACTGCGACTCTAGTATAGGCTAGTTATCGACTCTTGTCTAATTCAAGTATGGCATGTGTGATTCTGCCTCACACCCCACTGCTTGAATTAGATTAAGGTCAAGTTATCGGCTCTACCTTTGAATGGCAGTCCTTGGTAGATTCATTAAGTTACCGATATTGCTTATTGCTTTCATTGTTTATCTGATTACAGCAATATTACTCTGCCCGATTGAGATTGATCTAGATCGGCCTTATATCTTATTTAACCCATCATTTGCTAATCTAAAACTAATCTCATCTATATCTTAAACGATGAGTTATGTTTTTTATCGGCTGGTTTATATCAATCTTAATCGTGCATAGTGTGCGGTTAAGGTATGTTCAATCTTGAGTAGATCTATTGGTTAGCGAGAACCGTTCCATGGTTCGTTATCATGGCCTGTGGGATTCTGCCTCTCACCCCACTGTTAGCCCTGTGGACTGGGAATCATTAGTTGATAGATCCGTTCCTGAGAAGGCATGACGTTAACTGTGCACTTTGCCTGAATCGGCTGTTTAGCCGATATCGAATGCTTTCACGAACAATTCACATCACGAGATCATTGAAGTAGAGATAAGTCAAAAGATATGTTAGCCCCATGATCTTATTATTGTATTACGGCCTGCATGATTCTGCCTCATGCCCCACTGATATTAGTAATGAGTTAGGGTCATCGAGTCTATTGTTGTTTCTACGGCCTGCATGATTCTGCCTCATGCCCCACTGGTCATGGCGATAGATGAGATCTAACATGTTCATTAGATTTATCTTTATTAAATGATTAAGTAGTGTTGAATTGTTTCTTTATATAAAAAGGGGTTCGGTTACTTGTAATCATTGGCTCAGTTTAAACCAATCATCATCGATATCTTATTGCCATTGATTAAATATTGCTCGAATTATATCTATCTTGGATGATAACCGATTCTTCTTACACAACCCCATGAGCTTTAACCGATTTATTCTTATGAATATGTCGGAATCGACTATTTAGTTGATCTCCTCTCATATCAGCTCTTAGAGCAGCACATTCGGAACTGTCTGGCAACATTGGCATGTTCCGCCCTTAATTACTGATAAATTTTCTCTCCTTGTCAATTGCAGGGTCAAATTGACTAGCACGTCTCAGGAGGATTGCGCAGGATCAACCACCCTTGCGCTGAAGCTAGGCGGATCTGCTCCATCGAGTGGACCCTTCCGGCTTGCTGCGTGTGTCCTCGGCACAGGACGAAATTCTGTGTCGATAGCTGATCTTGGGCAGCACGTCTAGGGTCTTGATACATGCATGTCAGATGACATTGGCAGGCTTTTAGACTTCTTTTTCTTTGACCCTGCTACAAGGTTCATTCTTCATCTTCCAGCAGGCTTGGGGACTAAGTGGGCACACTTCACCTTGCGGTGAATATGCGCTTTTCAATTTAGGGCTCCGCCCATGGACTGGTTGCCTGCTCGGTCGGTCTTCTGCCTTTCTTCTACTTTTCTAACCCTGGCAGCATGTGACTACGTCACCTACTGTTAGGCTCGAGGACTAGCTATGGGGGTATGGCCCCCAGTATCCACAACACAAGACATGGGCCGCACCCTCAGAGGTGGCCGAGCCCATAAGATCAAGGCATGCACGGCACTAGTCGACGTGCATCGCAAGATATTGTATAGTACCAAATATGATACTTTACTTGTAACCCTACCCCTCCAAAGTATATAAGGAGAGGCAGGGGTCCCATAGTCATGAGCTAGAAACATCTACATACATCTCATATTCAGACATAGGACGTAGGATATTACGTCGATCAGACGGCCCGCACCTATCTAAATCGCTATCTCTACGCCTTGTGTCACCATCTAGTTCTAGATTATGCGCACCTCCACTAACAAATCTACCACCATGGGTATACCCCTCGGTAGACTGCTGACCAGATTTCGTCGACAGTGGCGCCCACCATGGTAGATTTGTTCTTGATTATGCGCACCTCCATCATCTTTTATCGACATGCCCTATCCACAGTTTCCACAACTAGAGGGGTTGAGTTAACGTCACTTGCCTCGGCAGCTCGAGTGGCACGCTCGGTGAGCTCGCTAATGGGCATGTTCGAACAAAATCTAGTTATGTCGCTTGTGATGGGGTTGACAAAGCCATCGGGGGGCATTCCTTTGCTCCTTAACCCGCCTTCCAATAGATTCCCCCTCAATGGGGAGTCTATGGGCTCGGCTGGAGGTTTGGATCGAACAAGAAGGTTGAGTTGACCTTGTCTGCTTCTAAGCGAGACGAGCGAAGGTCGCTGGGGCTAATCTATGTTTTCCACCTGGCTTTTGTTCGATGCGAGGCGGCCTCAGACCCTTCACAAGTCAGTTTTTGAACCTCGATCTCTCGATCTAGGATCGGGCGGCTCGAGCCCCCAAGCCCCATGGGGTTTGATAGGGGTTAGCCGTGTTTCATACGTCACCCCATCCTCGGTTTCCATAACCAGAGGGGCTAAGCTAACGACACTTGCCTCGATAGCTCGACTATCACGCTCAGTGAGCTCGCTAACAGGCATGTTCGAGTGGAATCTGGGTCCATCATCCGCTGACGGGGTTGGTAGAGCCCTGATGTGACATTACATTACTTCTTAACCCGCCTCCCAGCAGATGCCCAAGCCATTCGATAGGCTCAGGTGTCCCATTGGCCTCTCCTCAATGGAGATTCTGTGGGCTTGGCTCGAGGTTAGAATCGAACGAGAACGGTCAAGATGTCCCTGTCCGCTTCTGAGCAGGGTTGGGCAAGGCCGCTGGAGCTCATCTTGGTTTTTCTCCTCTGGCTCTATTTGACATGAGGTGGCCTCGAGCCCTTCATGGGCCAGCCTTTGAACCTCGGTTGGTTGCCGCTCATATCGAATGAGACGGCTACCGCTTCATGATGCGACGCGAAGCGTTGTGATGCAGCAATCGCATATGTGATGCTTGTATGTATGAGATGGATGTATGAATGATTGAAGGAATGATCATATAAAGAAATAGCGGGGGTTGGTAATGTTACCTTGATGGCGCGAGTGACGGGTTCTAGGAGTTCTTACCGGATATGTCCGTGCAGGGTTCAGGTCCAACGTTCGTGATGGGGCCGGTGTAACCTGCACGAGCTTCCCATTGTTCCGTATCTGTCATTCGGCAGTGGCCCGAGCTGTTCGATAGACTTGGGTGACCCGACAGTCACTCCTTGATGGAGATTCCATAGGTAGGCCCCTCCATACCCTTCTTGAGAAGTTGGAGGTTAAGGTTTGGAGTGCGGAGACAAAGACTCTGATCGCACTAGTGGGCAAAAACGCCATAGCCGCTGGGGCATAGGGTCCTAGCGGTCTGACCAGGTTTACTCAAAGTTTTGCGCCCACACACTATGTCTCCAGTTTTTAAACATAAGGAGGGGTCGGGCAAAGAGAAATGTCTAGTGAATAGACACTCATGTTAGCCCCCGAGTGATGTCTGATCCCCTGCCATTTCTGGGGTAGGAGGCTCGGCATCGAAATGAATACGTAAAGTAAGTAAGTAAGGGTGCTTGTCTCTCGACGGCGGTTGAGCCGTTCGATCGACCTGGGCACCAGTTTTACCTCGATGGTAAGAGTGATGGGTTTGGAAAGCCTTCACTGGATAAGAGCAGGATCCTATTTGCATCCTACCCTTTCCTCGACCGTGACCAAGACGTACGATCGACTCGCATTACCTATTGAGACAAGTTCTTCCTGCGGAAATAGAGAATGAGGACATCCTATGCAAGAATTTAGTTTAGGCAGATAAGCCAAGCGGAGAAAACTTGTCCTAAATGGATAAGCTCTTGAATTTTGGTGTAGCAAATAGTCTCTTAGCTCTTCTCCCCTTTTTATATAAAGAGTTAGTGCATTCCGACCCTTTTTGTTTGTTAAGGTCATAAAAGCTTAGAGTGCGGGCGAGCCAATTCTGATTACGCTAGTGAGCAAAGACACCGTAGCCACTAGGGTGTAGGTATCCCGTAGTCCGACCAGTTATACTCAGAGCTTGTTCCCATAAACCTAGCTCCTAAGTACTAATGTAAAAAGAGGGGAAGAGCACAGAAAATATTTGCCGGATAGAAATGCTCATATCAGCCCCTGAGTGAGATCCGACCTCTTGCCATTGCTGGGGTCGGATGTCACTTAAAAAATCAAGGAGTTGGATAACAAAACTGATAAGAGAAAGTGTGTGTTTATTAAGGGTAAAAGCGATGTAGCTACTCGATGTTTCAGGCATTGGTGAAGATTTCACCGTCGATGGTCTTGAGCTTGTAGGTGCCTGGACAGAGTATCTCCACAACTACATACGGTCCCTCCCATAGTGGGGAGAGCTTGTGGCGGCCCTTGTTGATCTGTACAAGGCAGAGGACCAGGTCCCCAACGTTGAAGGCCTGACCCTACAATCGTCGGCTGTGGTACCATCGCAACTCCTACTGGTACTTGGTCGAGCGGAGGAGGGCGACGCCACGAGCTTCGTCCAGCTGGTCCATGGTGTCCTCAAGGGAAGCCTTGGCTCCCTATTCATCATACGCCCTGATCCTTGGTGCTCCATAGTCAAGGTTGGTTGGGAGGACAGCCTCAGAACCGTAGACCATGAAGAAGGGCGTGTAGCCGGTGGCCCGGCTGGGGGTCGTCCTCAGACTCTAGAGCACCAAGGGAAGCTCGGCAACCCATCCTGTGCCAAACTTGTTCAACTGATTGAAGATCCTGGGCTTAAGGCCCTGTAGAACCATGCCATTTGTGCGCTCGACCTACCCGTTCGTTCGGTGGTGCGTGACGGCGGCCCAATCGACCCGGATGTGGTATTCATCATAGAATCGAAGGAACTTCTTTTCAGTGAATTGCATGCCATTGTCCATGATGATGGAGTTTGGGACTCTAAAGTAATGGACGATGTCAAGGAAGAACAGCACGGCTTGCTTGAACTTGATCATAGAGATCGGCCGAGCCTCTATCCACTTTGTAAACTTGTCTACGATGACAAGCAAGTGGGTGTAGCCCCCGGGCCCTTTTTTGAGAGGTCCAACCAGATCGAGCCCACAGACCACGAACGGCCAGGTGATGGGGATCGTCTAGAGCACTTGGGCCAGTAGGTGAGTCTGCCGAGCATAGTACTAACACCCTTTGCAGGTGCGCACGATCTGCTCGGCATTAGCTAATGCGGTAGGCTAGTAGAAGCCTTGTTGGAATGCATTTCTGACCGAGGTTCTAGGTGTGGCGTGGTGACCGCAGACCCCACCATGGATATTGCTCAGCAAACGCTTGCCCTATTCGATGGAGATGCAGCGCTATAGGATCCCGGTGTGGCTTCACTTGTAAAGTTTGCCCTCCACAAGAACAAAGGACTTGGCGCGATATGTGATCCATCGAGCCTCCGTTTTGTCCATAGGTAGCACGTTATGGAGGAGGTTGTCGAGGTAGAGCGCCCTCCAGTCGACCAGAGGGTTGGGCTCTGTCGCTGGGTCCTCTTCGAGCTCCATGACTTCGGGGTCGGATGGACCCAATGGTTGGTTAGCCCCCGTGCCTGGATTGGACAGATCATCATTGCCCTATTCTGACCCCTTGTAGCGAACCGAGGGCTTGTGTTGGTCGTTGGCGAAGACACCCGTTGGCACCGGTTCAGCCGGGATGCTACTTTTGCAAGAGCGTCGGCCGCCTCGATGAGCGCCTTGGGATGTGATTGAGCTCGAGGTCATCGAACTTGTCCTCCAACCTATGGACTTCTCAGTAGTAAGCGACCATCTTGGTGTTGTGGCAGCTTGACTCCTTCATGACTTGGTCAACGACTAGTTAGGAATCTCCTCAAACATCGAGGCGTCGGATGCCCAACTCGATGGCAATGCGTAGGCCATTGAAGAGCGCCTCATATTTGGCCACATTGTTGGAGGAGGGGAAATGGAGATGGACCATGTACCTCATGCGTACCCCGAGGGGTGACCCGAAGACTAGCCCTGCGCCAGCGCCCTTCTTCATCAGTGATCCGTCGAAGTACATTGTCAAGTACTCTTGATCGATGACTGCTGGTGGCATTTGGACCTCAGTCCATTCCACAACGAAATTAGCCAACACCTGGGACTTGATGGCCGTTTGGGAGGCATACGCAATGCCCTGACCCATTAGCTCGAGTGCCCATTTTGTGGTTCTTCCTATGGCATCCTGGTTTTGGATGACCTCACTGAGGGGGAAGGACATCACGACTATCACTAGATGTGACTTGAAGTAGTGGCGTAGTTTCCTCTTGGTGATGAGGACGACGTATAAAAGCTTATGGATTTGGGGGTAGCGGTCTTTGAGTCGGATAGGACCTCGCTAATGAAGTACATAGGGCGCTGTACTTTGAGGGCATGCCCCTCTTCTTCCCGCTCCACTACTAGGGTGGTGCTGACCACTTGCGTGGTGGCCACAATGTAGAGCAGAAGGGGTTCTCCATTGGTAGGAGGAACCAGGATCGGGGCCTTCGTCAGAACAAGTTTGACCATGTCAAGCGCCCCCTGGGTCTCGGATGTCCATTCGAAGTCATCAGCCTTTTTTCAAAAGTCGATAAAGGGGGAGACCTCGTTCACCAAGGCGTGAGATGAAGTGTCGGAGTGTGGCGAGGCACCCCACAACTCATTGTACTCCCTTTATGTTCTGTATCAGGGCCATCCTAGTGATGGCTGAGATCTTCTCCGGGTTGGCCTCGATGCCATGCTCAAAGACGATGAAACCAAGCAACATTCCCCTTGGGACCCCGAAAACACACTTCTCGGGATTCAGTTTGATGCCGTTTGCTCGAAGCTTTGCAAAGGTCTGCTCAAGATTGGCTACAAGGTGGTTAGCCCGTTTGGACTTGACTACAATGTTGTCAACATAGGCCTCAATGGTCCACCCGATGAGGTCTCCGAAACACTTGAGCATACAACGCTGGTATGTAGCCACAGCGTTCTTCAGACCGAACGTCATTGTGACGTAGCAGAATGATCCAAAGGTGGTGATGAAAGATGTCACGAGCTGGTCGGACTCTTTCATCATGATTTGATGGTAGCTAGAGTACGCATCAAGGAAGCAGAGGGTTTTGCACCCTGAGGTAGAGTCAACTATTTGGTCTATGCACGGCAAAGGAAATGGATCCTTTGGGCACGCTATGTTGAGACCTATGTAGTCAACACACATCCTCTATTTCCCACTCTTCTTTTGTACAAGGATGGGATTGGCTAACCACTCTGGGTGGTACACTTCCTTGATAAATCTGGCCGCCAAAACCTTTGCGATTTCCTCGCTGATGGTCCAACGTTTCCCCTCGTCGAAGCGATGCAGGTGTTGTTTCACTGGCTTGGAGCCTAGGTGGATCTTCAAGGTGTGTTCGGTGACTTCCCTCGGGATGCCTGGCATGTCCGAGGGTTTCCACACAAAGATGTCTTTGTTGGCATGGAGGAAGCCGACGAGCATGCTTTCCTATTCGGAGGAAAGCGTGGTACCAATGCGCACAGTTTTTCCCTCGGTGCTCCCAGGGTCTATGAGGACCTCCTTAGAGCCTTCCACTAGCTCGAAGGACCTAGTTGACCTTTTGGGGTCGGGTGCTTCTTCGGTGACCTCTTTTCTGATGTTCACGAGCTCTCCTGAGGCTACAATTGCTACGGCGTGATCGCAGCACTCGACTTCGCACTCGTAGGTGCGCTAAAAGGAGGTGCCAATGGTGATGACCCTACCTAGGCCCGACAACTTTAGCTTGAGGTAGGTGTAGTTGGGGATGGCCATGAACTTCATGTAGCACGGTCATCCTTGGATGGCATGGTAAGTTCCATGGAACCCCACCACTTCGAAAGCGAGAGTATCCGTCCTGTAGTTGGATAGACCCCCGAAGGTGATGGGCAGATCGATCTGCCCAAGTGGCATGGCCTACTTTCCAGGCACGATTCCATGAAAGGGTGCTCCGGTTGGCCGGATGCACACTCGGTCAATGCCCATAGCGTCGAGCGTCTTAGTGTACATTATGTTGAGGTCACTGCCTCCATCCATCAGTACTTTGGTGAGCCGCTTCATGTCAACAATTGGGTCGACCACGAGCGGGTATCTCCCTAGCTGCGGGACGCTCTTCGGGTGATCGGTCCGATCGAAGGTTATAGCGGACCCTGACTACCAGAGGAAGGTAGGCATGACTGGTTTAGTCGCATAGACCTCGTGTCACGTGATCTTCTGGCAGCGCTTGGAGTTGTAAGCCTCCAATCCTCCAAAGATCATGAGGCAGCCATCTGGTGTTGGAAGGCCGTTGTCCTTCCCCTCGACGTCATCCGTGGTAGGGTCGGGGTCCTTCCCATGCTCCCCTTTGTTGGAGCCTCTAGACAAGAACCGCTTCATGAGGGCATAGTCCTTATATAGATGCTTGATGGGGAAGCCATCGTTTGGGCATGGCCCCTCGAGTAGTTTTTTGAAATTGTTTGGAGTGCCCTCCACGGGCTTCCGACCACCCCTACGGTCAGCGGCGGCCATGAGAGAGCCCTCATGCCACTGCTTCTTATTCTTTTTGGCAGGACAGTGGGAGGCGCCTTCACTAGCGTCCTCGTCCCACCTCACCTTGCCATTGAGGCGATCAAAGATCACTCCGACTGCTTCTTCGCCCGAGGCATGGCTAGTGGCGATGTCAAGGATTTCCTTGGTGGTTCGCGGACCCTTGTGTCCCAGCTTGTGAACCAAAGACTCACAGGTGGTCTTGGATAGCAAATCCCCTATAACATCAGCGTCGGCGATGTTAGGTAGCTCGTTGCACTGTCGGCAGAAACATCGGATGTACCCACGGACGGTCTCACCGACCTTCTATCGGCAATTTTTGAGGTCCCATGGGTTCCCAGGGTGCTTGTATGTGCCCTAGAAGTTCCCCACGAAGATCTCCTTTAGGTCCGCCCAACTCTAGATTCTATTGGGCGGCTAGTGTTCCAACCATGTTCGTGCCGAATCAGCCAAGAACAGTGGAAGGTTGCAGATAATGAAATCATCATTATCCACACCATCGGCTTGGTAGGCAAGCCGATAATCCTTGAGCCATAGTCCAGGGTTCATCTCCCCAGAGTAATTTGGGATGTTGGTTGGTGGCCAGTACCTTGGCGGGAAGGCAATGTTGAGGATGTGTCGGTCGAAGGCCTAAGGCCTTGGTAGGCTAGGGCTTGGGCTTCAGTCCTCGCCACTGTCATAGCATCCACCACAGTGAGGATGATAGCCATGACTAGCTCCCTCTCTCAGATCATCGTGGGTATGCCTGCGAGCATCGAGGGTGTTGCTTACATCGTGGTTGTGGCCGAGACACTGATGCACTGGGACCACGGTGCGCTGCCCACTACTTTGTGGCACCTGGTGGACTGACGCGTCCCTGCCAGGACGCTATGAGAGCTTGCGCTAGCTAGTGTCGAGCTCACATCGCCAAGACAATGAGCTCTCGGCCTACTGCGCCACTGCACGCTTGAGCAGCGTGCGAATCTCATAGAGAGTCTGACAATCCACGAGCATCGCGGCCTCTAGAAGGCCATGGAGCAAGGCCACCATGGTGGTGATTTTCTGGCTTGCCCGGGCGAAGCGAGGCAGGGCTTCATCATCGGTGATGATCCTCTGGTTCATGTCGCGGGCCATGGCATGGGCGCGCCCACCATCTCTGCGGTGCTCGATCTCCTAATCGAGCTTCATGCATTCCTGCTCGAGCTAGAGTCGTGCTTCCTTGATCTCTTGGTGTCATGCTTTCAGCTGCTCCACCGGCATGCGTGGTGAGGTCACTTTCTCCCTCTCGGCCCCATCATCAAGGTCATTTGTTGGGGTAGCCTCCCCCTCATGGACGCTTTCTACGTGCTCCTCGGGGGTATCCGTCATGAAGCATTCACGAGAGGGTGATGGCTTCCCCTGCTAGAGTCAGAGCCAGAGGGCGACTCTGGCTCCTCTGCTAGGAGGTCGTGGAAAGATTCCGCAACATGTTCGATCACCCCCATGAATTCGTCATTCGTGGGAGGTGGAACCATGCGTTGTGCCACAAGGTGGCTAACGGTCGCCACGGCGTTACAGAGACTGAATGGAAGCACTGTCGGGGTGCTCTGTATGAGGTGTTCTAGAGAGATGGGTTCCCCTCTGGCGAGCCGTGCCATGTCATTACCGTCAGAGAAGGTGAGGCGGCGTGGGTCCTCCCTGGATGGCTGGGGCCCCAGGGAGACGCCAAGCTGGTGCTCAAGCCTCTCATAATCGAGGCCAATGGAGGGGAGAGGTTGGATGGCGATGTGAGCCAATGCCAACTCTCCTCCCACTGTGATGATGAAGTCTAGGTCCCCAAAGTGCATGTATACGCCCGGGACCCAGCTGATACTGTGGCTAGCCATCCGTGGCCTAATGTTAGTGTCGGAACGCGCAAAGGGCCCCTACCTGGCGCACCAACTGTCGGTGTTTCGAGTAAACACCAATGAGTAAATTTGTGTTATTGCGCGTTGGACCCGGATGGTGTGCTAAAAGACACAAGGTTTATACTGGTTCAGGCAGAATGTCCCTACATATAGTTTGTGGCTGTTGCTCGTGTTATTAGCACTAAAAAGTTCATTGTAGGGGTTACAAATGGGCGAGAGAGGGATAGGTCCCAAGTCTTTGATGGAAAGGTTGAATGGGCACTGAGAGCTTGGTTGCTGCTCAGCTGTGTGTGATGTGATGCTTGGTGTCTTGAATTGATCCATTTAGTGGGGTGCCCTGCCTTTCCTTTTATAGACCAAGGGGAAGCATGGATTATAGATAGGAGAAAGAAGAAAAAACAGAGGCAAAGGAGGTCCTTCAAAAATGCCGGGTCTTCCTTTTCCTCTGAGCGAACCCCGCTAGCATGGCAGACGGTGCCAGAGATAGCTCCATGCTGGGTGCATGTCCACTGATTCTAATAGGGCCACACCGGGCGTCTGTCCGCTGATGATGCCATGTTCTGGCTTTGTCAGCAAGTGGTCACATCTGTTACTATAGGTGATGCGAGTTTCCTCCTGGACCATAGTGGTTGTCGTGAGCTTTCATCAGGATCCACGCCCAAGGGCAAATGGCGGCGCCCACAACACTGTACGACAAATGTCGGTACCTACAACACTATTTGGGCTCTGACATGCCTAGAAGGGCTTAAAGTGCCCGTCTTGTCACATCCTGACGCTACTTTCCTGCTGGCGTGCAGGGTATGGTCCTCGGTATTGCGGTTGACTTGAGTGCCCTACCTTATCTGCATGCATTGTTATGAAGGAGCAGCGCATAGACATCTGATGAGGCAGAGTTTGCCCTTAGACGTCGAGCGAGGTGGAGCCAGCCCTCAGACATTGGGCGAGGCGGAGCTAGTCCCCAGACATTGGGCAAGGCGTAGCCTACCCTCGGACGTCAGGCGAGGCGGAGCCAGCCCTCAGACATTAGGCGAGATGGGGTTTGCCCTCAGACATCAGGCGAGGTGGAGCCAACCCTCAGACATCGGGCGAAGCAAAACCAGCCCTCAGATGTCCGGCAAGGTAGAGCCAGCCCTCAGACATCAGGCGAGGCAGAGCCAGTCCCCAGATGTTGGGCGAGGCAGAGCCTACCCTCGAACGTCGGGCGAGGCAGAGCCTACCCTCGGACATTGAGCGAGGCAGAGCCAGCCCTTAGATGTCGGGCGTGGTGGAGCTAGCCCTCGGGGGTCAAGAGAGATAGACTTTGTCCTCAGATGTTGGGTGAGGTGGAGCCAGCCCTTGGACATTGGACGAAATGGAGCCTGTAGCCTTGGTGGTTTGGACGAGGCGGGACCCACTAGAAAAAGTAGCTGCGCTCTTGATCGCTCTAATGAATTAGCATTGATGGGTATCAACTCCTCTTCTTCAGGTATCCTACTTTTGGTCCCCGATAGTAGGCTAGTGAAATCCAAGCCTATCTTCTTTAGTGTATCTACAAATATTATATTCAAGCCTGCACCGCCATCGATCAAGACCTTAGGGACTATCATGCCAGCTATTGTTTGACCTAGGACGAGTGGATAGTGGTTAGCGTTAGTCACGCTAGCCCATTGATCTTTTTAGGAAAACTAGATCTGATGCTCGGACCAGTTAAGGTACTTTGGCATTGAGAGCTCTCCTGCCATGATGTCCCGAAGAGCCAACGTCCCTGAGCGCTTGTTTGATGAAGACGTTAGCCCCACAAAGATCACTGCAATTTGGCCCTTAGACTGTTGGAAGGTAGGGTCAGTGTTGTCGTCTCCATCTTACCCTTGCCCTTGTTGCTCTTGCTGTAGAAACCCAATTCTTGAAGTTGTCTACACTAGGCCATCATGTGCTTGGTGTTCTTGTGGAAAGGTCAGGGTAAGTTCTTGAGGTCTTCAAACTTCTTGTTGTTTTGTTACACTTCTTGGACTTGTACATGGAAGCAAGGGTGTTGTCGGGTCCTCTCTTTCTACTGGACTATCCATCCTAATTTCTTCTAGGGTTGTAGCCTTTGTTGTCTTGTTGGCCACATGGGAATCGTTCGTGAGTACACTCCTCAGATGCAATCTTCTATACTGTACGCTTGAATTCCTCGGCGGTCTCTGGATTATCGTCGTAGAATTTTTCAAACTGTCACTTGTACTTGATTCCATTGGCAAAGTGATCTATCACCTCCCTATCTGTTATATCATAGACTTGGGCTCGTAACTCAGCAAAGCGGCAATAATATTGTTGGAAGGTTTCATCTAGTTTCTGCTTGTAGGTTTTAAGCTTGTTTCGAGTACTTGGGTGGGTGAGGACGCCGCAAAAATTTTCATAGAATTTGTGCTGAAGCTGCCCCCAAGTATCAATGGAGTTGGCTCATAGCTTATCAAACTAGGCGAGAGGCATAGTGTCGAGTGCCATGGGAAAATATAACACTTTGATGTCATCGTCGCCACCTACCAACTCGATGGACTGAGAGTAGATGCGCAACCATTGGTTGGATTCTATCTTCCTGTCGTAATTGGAATCGTTGGACGGCTTGAACTTGTAGGGGAGCTAGACAGAGAGTAGTCTATCAGATAAACATGGTAACCTATCTGATGAGATGCCGGCCTCTCTATACTCGGACTCGCCTCTACATTCCCTATTGTTGTACTGGTGCCCATGATAGGCCAACTGTGCGGCACCCTGATTCCTATTTTGGTTACCCTATGGCCCTAGAAAGGAGTGGGTTGGTACTCGTTGTCCTCCTCCTTGGTTACCCTACGGTCCTAGACGAGAGTGGGCTGGTGACCGCGCATCTGGTCCTCAGGAAGGGTTAGCTTGGGACGTCGCTTTTGCAGCCTGCATCTAAAGGGTTGTGGATTCCAAGATGATTTTGAGTCATTGCTGATCTGGGGTAGGGTTTTCTATGGCCGCCATCTCTTCTGCCAGGGCGTAGACATTAGCATAGGGCATAGTGAAGACCCTGTGGCTAGCTACTTCCATGAACTCAGGCTCAAGGTTGCATGATGCAGAGGCTCTAACGGCATCACGGTCTCAACGCTGTTGTTCTGCTTCTTCATCTCGTAGACGATGTTCATGTGCTGCTTCTGTAGCCAAGCACCATTATTCAACATCTCGACAAGCTAACTAGTACCACTAATACTCATCCTTGTGGTGTTGGGCGTGGTTGTGTCAATCATGTCGAGCTCTGTTCTTCCTTTCCCTAGCCATCCTCTGCTCACCCGTCTCTCCGTTGGGCGGCGCTGTGTCCGGGGAGATGTCAGACAAGGCTTCTTCTCCATCTTAGATATGTAGTGTGTTAGGCATAGGGATCTAAGGCGGTTCCCCAGCCATAAAGACTTCTCTAGAGTGTCTCATGGCTGAGTGAGTTCTAGATTCTGCAGTCGTTGCGCTGTCCAAGATCTCTGTAGAACCGTGATCATTATTGTCCGCTAGAAGAGTTCTGCCATGTTGATAAGGCAAGAGTTCCACCATGCTGACTAGATAGGATGGATCTATTGAAGAAGTATCGGGTCGAGCACCCAGCCAATGGACGATGCCTCCTTTGGGTGTGATGGATAGAACCAAACCCTTATGGCACCCATTAGAGGGATCTCTTGCTCAGATTGCACGAGGTAGCTGATCGTATCTTGATAGATTGAAGCTGAGTTCTTGAGTCCAAGTCAAAAATGAACTCAGTCTTTGTCTTGGACTTCAGATGGGATCTCTAGCCTAGACGAGGGTGGTGTGTCCTAGTGGGAATCTTGATTGATTGTGACCTCCCATGTCCGAGTTAGATCAGAGATCAAGAGGTGTGAAAACTTCCCAGCGAGTAGATCCAGTGTGGTTGTCGAGACGTCTTGTGAAGCTTGAGGCATTGAGATCTCCATGAGATGACTTTGGAGCTTGCCATTGTCATCTGCCTTGCAGATCCAAGAGCCAAAGATGAAGGTGGTACCCACCGAGAAAATCATGTCGTTGAGGTCCGCCGAGCTCTCAATCATGAAGTCATCGAAAGCCCCTACCTGGCGTGCTAGCTGTCAGTGTTTGATGACCAGCAACTCTTCACGGGAGTACCCAGGATGATGTTTGAAGGGCTCGGGCATATGCAGAACTCGATAGTAAATGCAAAGAGACACTGTTTATACTAGTTCGGGCCCTCTTGTCGAGTAATAGCCTTTATGTCCAGTCGGCGTGTAGCCTTTTGCTTTGGATTGATTGGTATGATTGTAACACCCCAGTGTTATGGTTGCACTAAAACACTTGCATCACATGAGCATGAGCATCATCATCTCATTCATAAGCATCATACCATTATGAATGTTATCATTTCATGTGTGTTTCTATTTGAACTGCTTGGTTTTATGCTAGCATTTGTGTGTGCTCATGTGTGGTCTATGCAAATGTGTGTCAAATGTCCTCTTAAACAACTTAGCTACACTTAGAATGTCTTTAGCAACAATGTTCATGTTGACCATCTTGCCTAATTACACTTCCAAGTAATAGCTTGACTTGTGTTGACCCTAGAGCTCTTATCTTTGACTATTTAAAAAGTACAACTTAGAGTGTTTGCATGTCTGAGCAACCTAAAGCAAAGTTGTAGAAAATTTTATAAGGAACAAACTTTGTTTAGGAGCCAACTCATGAAAATGTGTAGAACATGTTCAATTTGGGCCCACAAGCCAGAAACCAGGGCTGATTCTACACTTAAGAATTTTTCTAAGTGTTTAATGCATTTCCAGTTTGATGGAGCCGACTTTGGCTTGATGTAACTCGTGATCCTGTGAGAATTAGGCCTTGGTCCTTTAACATGAATTGTAGATGGTACTTAGGGCTACAACTTGTATCTTGACTATTTTCACTATTAACCAACGGTTTAGTAGTTTGATGGTCATTAAGTAGGGCTGTCAGGCGTCGAGGACTCGACTGAATCGCGACTACAGTGTTTCGGGTTCAGGCCGTCGTGGCCGACCGCTGTCTGGCCGAGCGCGCCAAGTGGAAGCCGTACATCGGCGCTGCCCCCACAGGTTAGGCCGTCGCTGCCACGAGGATGCCACGCGCCCATCAGCTCGCCTATTTGCTTCGCCATGCACGTCTTGCCTCGTCAGTTCACGCAGAGCCGAAAGCAGCGCCGATCCACCATTGCCGCCAAGCCGCGCCGTCGCCTAGCTCCTTCGCTGCCGTGAAAACGCTGCTTCCAGCTAGCCCACGACTCCATCGTCATCCTCTGGAGCTCGTCCACCTCGCCACTGAGCCGGAGAGTCAAGGTAGACGCCGTTTTTCTTCTTCTCCGCAGCGGAGCGCCATTGCCGCCGGAGTCGGAGCTGAGCTCGCCGTGGCCAACCACCACCGGAGCGCTCTCACTCCTTTCTCTCCCGTCCCTCAGTTTCCCTGTGAACCCTAGATGCTCATGCCAAGCTTAGGTCGGACCGCCATGGCCTAAGTTGGCCGGCGTACCTCACGCAACGCCGCCGCAACCGCCATTGCCGCCGGCGACCTCCTCCTCTGTAGCTAGGGGGTCCGTTTTCTACTCCCATCGGTGCGGGACAACGTGCTGTGCACGTTGGTGCCACCCCCTTCGCCGGACTCCTCGCCGTCGTCGAGCGGTGGCCGGTCAACGACCTCCCCTGCTTCGTCTGCGACTGGCTGGTGGGTCCATTGACCTCGCGGGCCCCGCCTATCAATGACTCATAGAGTTTTAGACTTGATTTTAAATGCAGATTTTTATGCTATTTTGTGAAATTTGCAGCTCCAAAGTGGTAGATCCAAATGGAGTGAGGCTAATTTTGGTAGAATCACAGTGAAGTCTAGTATTTAAGAAAAATATGACATGAGCCCATGATGTGGAAATTTTGGATGAATAAAATAGGAACTTGAAATATGTTTTTAAATGCATGCAAACTTGTTTAAATTATATCTTGAGTTTCTGTGCTCCAAAAATTATGAAATTTTGTGGATGAGCTATTATTGATAATTATAATCTTTGGTAAAAATTTGAGAGTCATTGCATGGATAGTTTTTGAGTTATTAATTTCCCTTTTACAATTAGGAGATTCTTGTGCTATTTTTCATGATAAAAATATGTATCCAGTGAGCATGAAACTTTTTGTACAGTGTTATGGTATTATAATGAACCTAAGAAAAATATAAAATCTGTGGCTTGACACTTTTCACTAGGGTTTCCTATTTATGCCATTGTAAGCCTTTATGCCTTTTCATTTTGGTATAGGATGTGATACTTGTTCAAATGATGTGAAATTTATGTAGTAGCATATTTGAGACATGTATAAGCCACTGTAATTTTTGTGGAATTTTCTGTACACTTTGGACATGTGTTTATTAATTAACCTCATTATCTAAATAAATTAATAAAGGCATAAAAAGAATTTATTTAGGAATGGACACTATGTTTTCTAGTGTTCTTTCAACATGTATGATGAGTTAGGAAAGTTGGTCTTATCCGTTTGTATGTTTACAACGTAAGTTAATAATTATTTCTTGCGTTGTGTCTTTCTGGACAATTCTGGGAACTTTATAAAGTTCACCATGATAAATTGGGTTTCTGGGAAAGTGGTCAATAACAAAGTTGTAGGAAACTTGTTTATCTATCTTGTGTTAAAATTTCAAGGCATTTGGCCTAGTAGTTTGAGAGTTATGTCAGTTGGAAGACAACACTCCCAACTGCCTGCTCTCTGGAATCCACGGACAGTTTTGCAAGATCAGTCTGTTTGACCTAGTTCGAGTTTGAATTAGACTTTGGTGATTAAACGAAAGTTGTAGATAATTTTATAATATTTCCAGAAAGTCTTAAATCAGGGTATTTGGATCTGTAGAACTCCAGTTATGGGTCAAACTTGTTGCTGCTGTTGCAGCCTGCAAACTGTTGAGTGCAGTGAATGACTTGTTTGCTTTATATGAGTTGATGTGATGATTTAGATGCTAGGCTAATTAAGATAAATTGTTAGTTGCAGGTGCTAGACCTCTTACTGAAGATGAACAACTTTATCTTAGGTTATTAGAACTTGGTGAGTGTGTCGTTCTTGTTTTCTAAAAGAGATATGCACCTACTCGGTAAAAGTCAATGTTAATCTTGTATCATTGTGTCTTTCATGCGTCCATTCATACATGTCTGTACATTTCATCATCATCATCCATCTCTTGTGCATGCATGATTCTTATACTATGCATATGCATCCAATAGGTGTTCCAGAGGGAGTCACGCTTCTGGAATTCGAGCCAGTACATCCGGAGGAGCAGCAGCAAGCTCAGGAGCCGGAGGTGCAGACACCCGAAGAAGGAGCCAGCGAAGAAGTTCTTGAGTGCCCCGATCACCAACCTTCGTCTTTTCTAAAAGGCAAGCCCCGGAACATTTTAAGTCTCCCATGTTTTTACAAATATCATGAGTATCTTTTATTATTGATGATGCATTAAGTATAGGAATTGGTTGGAACCAATTGTTGCATTATATCCTTACCTTGTCCAGATAAAATCCTATGAATCCTAATTAAGTGTAGGATCGAATGATGCTTAGCTATGCTTAGACCGGTAGAAGTCGGGTGATTTCCTGTCACCTGCGAGATGTAGGATGAGCTCTGGTCACGGTTGGCTATATTTGCTATCATGAAAAAGAACCATGTGTTAATATTGAAAAGAGACCGGATGGGATGACGGTAGTGCAGCAACAAGGCATGGAGGTCTTGGGTGTGAATCTATCCCCGTCTGTGTCGTTTAAGGACCGATTCGCTGTACGTCCTCATGTCATGTTGAACGCATGCCTATCACTTAGTTGGCCGGATAACTCGTTCTGACCGCAAAGCCGAGTAGCTCAACTCAGGCCGGAAGACCGAGAAGTGAAAGTGCGCACCCTGGTGGTAGTAAGGATGTGCGGGGAGCTATTGGTGTAAGTTCGAGGTGAGATTGACCACCTGGCAGAGTGGACTCCCTGAGGGTGCGGCGCTGCTCGGAGCCGCGATTCCTGAGATGTACCAAAGGTGACCTAAGGCTGCCTTCGCGTGGTATGCCTGGGTTTGTGTTAGGAATACCCCTCTAGCTAGATAGGAATCGATTCGAATCACCGTCTCTCCCGGATAGTGAGAACTTGACTGAGCAGCAGCAACGTAGATGCACTTAATGGAACTTGATGGTTAAATCGATGATGATGATACAACATTATACCGGATATGGTTACTAATGATTAGAGTTAATCAATTGCTTGCTCTAGTATAGGTGCTAATCTAGTTGATAGGTTAATATGGATAACTGGCTGCTTACTAATAATTTAAATTATGCTCTCATATCACTAAAGCTTTTATGCAAAATGGTTGTCAAGCAAGATCCACCGATAAAGCCTTGCATACTCCTTGGTGTCTTTTATTTTTGGTTTACGACGGGTAAGTCTTGCTGAGTACATTCTCGTACTCAGGGTTTATTCCCCCTTGTTGCAGATGACGTGCTCTATAACGGCTACTGCAAGTATTGTCTCCACTCTGCTGGGGATGAAGACTAGATCATGGGCATGATCATCTATGTTATCTTATCTTACTGCTTTTGCTGGATATGACTATGGTGCTGGCTTGTATTTGAACTAAGTGTGTGTGATGGTCTCAAACTACTTTGCTTCCGCTATTTGTGAACTCGTTTTGTAATAACTATGTGTACTCTGATGTATGAGGTACTTGCAAACTACTTGTGAAATGGATGTAACATGTGGCTTGTTATGTTGAATTACTGTGATCTTGGTTGTATGCAAGTTGGTTTGAAATCCTTCGTGGTTTCAGTTGACTACCGGGTTTATATGGGTTCAAGTATGACGGTTTGATCACTCCGGTGATTGCTTTCGTACTTGTGCTCTTATAAATTGGTCGGTTCTGTTACAGCTGGCATCAGAGCTAGATTCAACATTAAACATGTCATATGTGTATTTAAAACAAAGGTTTTTGTTTGCAAAAATCAGTTTTTACAACTTATAGTTACTTATATATAGGTGTGTTCAAATCTGAAATTTTACTTAAGTGTGCCAGTGGTCATATCCTCTATGCCCAAATAAGGACTTTCAGGTGGCTTAATTAAGTAATGACTCTTGGGGGGTAATTGCTTGCATTTTATTTCATCGTCCATACGGCGTGCTATTGTATGGATGCCATCCGCTTGGGTGGTAATGTATGGATCAATTGCCTCTACGCCCAGGTAAGTGTGAGTTGTGAGAGCATGACCGTCCAACAGTCGGTCTAGGGGAGAGTTAGTTGTGGTTACTGGAATATTTACATGTTACGCACATGTATATATGAAGGTACTTAATTGTGGGTACATCTATCGGGTAGCTTTGGATACCAAAGTATGTACATATGGGATGTATATATGGAGTGTATCTTAGTTTACTGCTTTCATTGTATGCTTATTTATCTCTTGTGGGATGGGCTGCAATAAATTTGTCTACAGGTACACTAACAACGCAACGTGTAGCTCGACTAGATACGTATATGAGGGAACGTATGTATGCCATCGTCTATGTCGCTAGAATTCTAAAATTTTCTTAAGATTTGTGAGGACGTACGGAATGTGCATGCATCATGTTCACTCATGCCATTACATTTTTGCATCACTTCCTCCCTTATATTTAATTATTCCGTTATATATTTCTCATCCTTTAAGATAATCCTTCCACACCCAAATTGCAACATCACCACTGATGGTCGCACCAGCACTACCGCCCTAGAGCAACACATTCCTTCATGTGTTTGGCACCCCAACCCTGTTGTGGAGGGTGCTACATTTAGTGGGATATGCAGAGCCACCTCGTTATACTTGGATGTAATCCCTGAAACTTGCATGTTGGCTCCATTTGGATGTGAGCTTTAAATAGAAGTCCAGCTTTGAAGTTGACCAAAACTTTGGCATGTGAGCGTATGCATCGCATGAATGTGTAGAGTAAAGTTATGGCGATGTTATGAGGATGAATTATTGTGCCTCTGTTTATTGTATGAAATTAATCTCTCCAATAAGCTCAGTTTGGCATAATTCTACAATTCATCTGCAATGTATCTAACATCGTCCATCATTACTCACAAATGCACTTCTGCAGATGTCGCGCAATCTGCGTTCAGGCCGTGCTGGGGGTAGTGGTGATGATGATCTTCCACCTCCACCATCGCCCACACCGTCTGATCTATTGGCCATGCTCGTGGAAGCTCAGCGTGCGTTGGGGGATGCTATGCGTACCCTGGCCCAGCATCAAGCACAGGGCCACCATCAACGATAGGGAACAGAGCTCAACCAGTTTAGTGATTTCAAGGAATTCCAAGAAACCAAGCCACCCGTCTTCAAGGAAGCTGAAGAGCCGCTCCAAGCAGAAGAGTGGCTAAACACGCTTGAGCACAAGTTCTATTTGCTTAGGGTGACAGAGCAGATGAAGGTGGAGTATGCTTCGCATTAGCTACAAGGACCAGCAGGTATATGGTGGTGACATTATCGGTCCACCCTACCAGAAAATGCCTAGATCACTTGGAATCGATTCCAGGAGGCTTTCAAGAGTCATTATATTCCTCCTGGGTTGATGGCCATAAAGCACAATGAGTTTATGAAGTTGGTGTAGGGCACCAAGACACTCACTGAATATCTTCATGCCTTCAATCATCTAGCAAGGTATGCTCTAGAATTCGTTGATTCAGAAGCAAAGAAAATCGCCAGCTTTAAGAGAGGGCTTAGTCCCAAACTGATGAAGTCCATGGGGAACAACAAGAGTGTCAGTTTCAATGAGTTCGTAAGTGATGCTCTTACTCAAGAGAATAACGATAATGTATATGTTGCTTCCAAAAATCGCAAGAGGGCCTTTGAGGCAGGTGTCTCTCAGGCTAAAGCTCTAGTAGCGAAGACTCAGTTTCACCCACCGACTACAGCCGTTAGGTACCGGCCGCCACAAAAGAAGAATCAGGCAAAGACTGGTTTCAAGAAGGCATTTACTGTACCTCTTCCAAAGGGCACCACAGGACCAGGAAATTCTTTTGTTCCGCTAGTTAATAGGCCCTGCTGGAATTGTGGCAGGACAGGTCATTGGTCCAAGAATTGCCCCTATCCTCAAAAGAATCATCAGAAGCAAGGGAATTCTGGTGCTCGTCAAGGACATGTTAACTAAACCAACGTGACCGAGATAACCCTCAGGAGAGGTGGTCACCGCGGGTAAGTTTCTTGTGAATCACCATCCGGCAGTTGTACTATTTGATTCTGGTGCTTCGCATTCATTTATGAGTCCAGCTTTTGCATCAAAATACAATCAGAAGGTATTTACAGTATCCACGGGTAGTTATTGCATTAGTGCAGCTGGAAGTAATATTTCGACCAATCAAATAGTGCTGGGGGTGAGTATCGAAATAGAGGGACGAGTGTTTATGGCCGATGTGGTAGTTCTGCCAGGATTAGGGATAGATGTAATCTTGGGAATGAAGTGGATGAGCGGTCATGGAGTGCTCATTGATACTTCCACTAGGGTCGTTATGTTGAGGGATCCTATCAGCAAGGAAGCCTTCCTTGTGCCACTTCCCAAAGAGCTAGAACTCCACAACACTGCTAATGCTATCCAGACCCCGAGAATTGAGGACATCCCAGTAGTGTGTTAATTTCCAGATGTATTTCCTGATGATCTACCTAGTTTACCACCAGATCGAGATATAGAATTAAAGATCGAGTTAGTGCCGGGCACTGCACCTATTTCTAGAAGGCCTTATAGGATGCCGCTTAATGAGTTAGCAGAGCTTAAAGTGCAGTTACAAGATCTGTTAGAGAAAGGTCTTATCCGACCTAGTGCTTCTCCCTGGAGTTGTCCTGCTATATTTGTGAAGAAGAAGGACAAGTCATTGCGCATGTGTGTGGATTATCGTCCACTCAATGCTGTCACAATCAAGAACAAGTATCCACTGCCCCGTATTGATATTTTGTTTGATCAATTGTCTAAGGCAAAGGTATTCTCCAAAATTGATTTGAGATCTGGTTATCATCAGATAAAGATTAGACCGGAGGATGTGCCTAAGACCGCTTTCTCCACCAGATATGGGTTGTATGAGTATCTGGTTATGTCTTTCGGTTTGACCAATGCTCCTGCATACTTCGTATATCTGATGAATTCGGTATTCATGGAGGAATTGGACAAATTTGTAGTTGTCTTCATTGATGACATCTTGATCTTTTTCGTAAATGCTGAAGAACATGCCGAGCATCTGAGAGTTGTTTTATCTAGGCTACGAGAACATAAGCTTTATGCCAAGTTCAGTAAATGTGAGTTTTGGCTTAAGAAAGTACCTTTCTTGGGTCATGTGTTGTCCGATGAAGGGATTTCGGTTGATCCGTCTAAGATGCAAGAAGTTATGGATTGGAAGGCACCAACTTCAGTGCATGAGGTTAGAAGTTTCCTTGGTTTGGCTGGATATTATCGTCGATTCATCCTAGATTTCTCTAAGGTAGCCAAGCCCTTGACCAGGTTGCTTCAAAAAGATGTGAAGTTTGTTTGGACTCCGGAGTGTGAGACTGCTTTTTGCACTTTAAGGACCTTGTTGACATCAGCTCCTGTGTTGGCACAACCGGATATCGAAA
The DNA here is from genome assembly GCA_904845875.1 of Miscanthus lutarioriparius. Taxonomy (NCBI): domain Eukaryota; kingdom Viridiplantae; phylum Streptophyta; class Magnoliopsida; order Poales; family Poaceae; genus Miscanthus; species Miscanthus lutarioriparius. The sequence continues at coordinate 72,938,359 of CAJGYO010000005.1, read as the reverse complement.
AACCTTTTGATGTATTTTGTGATGCATCAGGTACCGGTTTAGGATGTGTCCTTATGCAGGAAGGATGAGTTATTGCTTATTCCTCACGTCAGCTAAGGAAGCATGAAGCCAATTATCCAACTCATGATCTTGAGTTTGCTTTTTGCACTTTAAGGACCTTGTCGACATCAGCTCCTGTGTTGGCACAACCGGATATCGAAAAACCTTTTGATGTATTTTGTGATGCATCAGGTACCGGTTTAGGATGTGTCCTTATGCAGGAAGGATGAGTTATTGCTTATTCCTCATGTTAGCTAAGGAAGCATGAAGCCAATTATCCAACTCATGATCTTGAGTTAGCTGCTGTTGTTCATGCCTTGAAGATTTGGAGGCATTACCTGCTCGGTAACGTGTGTCATATTTATACCGATCATAAAAGTCTCAAGTATATTTTCACTCAACCTGAATTGAACATGAGACAGAGAAGATGGCTAGAGTTTATTAAAGATTATAACTTAGAAGTTCATTATCATCCGGGTAAAGCAAATGTTGTTGCTGATGCTTTGAGTAGGAAATCTCACTGTAATTCTCTCTTGGAAGCAGATTATCATTTGGCGCATCTATTACATCCTACTATGTTGCACAGTATTACCCTTAGTTGCTCTCTAGAAAGTAAAATCATCGAGCTTCAAAAAACCGATGTGGGTGTGTTCCACATCAAAAGAAAGATGAAGGAACAGGAGACAAAACACTTTCGCATTGATGAGAAGGGTGTTCTATGGTTTAAGGCCAGACTTGTAGTGCCGAAGGACAAAGAGCTTAGAAACCAAATCTTAGAAGAAGCTCACTCCTCCAAGTTATCTATCCACCCGGGAAGTAGCAAAATGTATCAAGATTTGAAATCTCGATTTTGGTGGACCAAGATGAAGAAAGAAATCGTAGCCTATGTTGCAAGGTGTGACAATTGTTGTAGAGTCAAAGGAAGTCCCATGAAGCCTGCTGGACTTCTCCAACCATTGTCTATACCAGGATGGAAATGGGAAGAGATTAGTATGGATTTTATTGTTGGACTTCCCCCTACCCAAAAGAATTTTAATTCCATATGGGTAATAGTGGATCGTTTAATAAAGTCTGCTCATTTCATACCAGTTAGAGTTGACTATCGACCAAGTGACTATGCTGAATTATACTTTAATCAGATAGTACATCTCCATGGTGTTCCTAGAACCATTGTATCTGATAGAGGACCTCAGTTCACCGCTTGTTTTTGGGAACAATTGCACAAGATGATAGGGACCAACTTAGTTAGAAGTTCTGCTTATCATCCACAAACCTCCGGACAGACAGAGCGAGTGAATCAAATATTGGAAGACATGTTGAGAGCTTGTGTCATATCATCCAAAGGTTCGTGGGATAAGTGGTTACCCTTGGCTGAATTTTCCTATAATAATAGTTATCAAGAAAGCATCAAGATGGCCCTGTTTGAAGCATTGTATGGCCGCAAGTGTAGAACTCCTTTCAACTAGGTTGAATCTGGAGAAAGGAGATACTACGGCATTGATTTCGTGAAGAGGCAGAACAACAAGTCCATACTATCCAGAAACATATGAAAGCAGCTCAAGCTAGGCAGAAAAGCTATGCAGATAAGAGAAGGAAGCCTATTGAGTTTGAAGTAGGTGATCACGTTTATCTGAAAGTGTCACCGATGAAAGGTGTGCATCGATTCGGAGTAAAGAGGAAGCTTGCACCTAGGTATATAGGCCCATATCCGATCATAGAGAAGAGTGGGAATGTAGCTTACAAGATAGAGTTACCTTATGAGATAAGAGCTATCTTCAATGTTTTTCATGTCTCTCAATTGAAGAAGTGTCTTTGTGTTCCCAAAGAAAGAGTTTCACTTAGAAATATCAAGTTGAAATCAGATCTATCCTATGAAGAAAGGCCAGTGTGGGTTATCGACACAAGAGAAAGAGTAACCCGGAACCGTGTGGTTAAGTTCTACAAGGTTATGTGGAGTAACCAAGGTAGTGAGAGCGATGCAACGTGGGAACGGGAAGATTATTTGAAGGATGTATACCCTACCTTTTATTCAAAATGGTACGCTTTTCAAATCTCGGGGCGAGATTTTTATAAGGGGGGAGGGCTGTAACACCCTAGTGTTATGGTTGCACTAAAACACTTGCATCACATGAGCATGAGCATCATCATCTCATTCATAAGCATCATACCATTATGAATGTTATCATTTCATGTGTGTTTCTATTTGAACTGCTTGGTTTTATGCTAGCATTTGTGTGTGCTCATGTGTGGTCTATGCAAATGTGTGTCAAATGCCCTCTTAAAAAACTTAGCTACACTTAGAATGTCTTTAGCAACAATGTTCATGTTGACCATCTTGCCTAATTACACTTCCAAGTAATAGCTTGACTTGTGTTGACCCTAGAGCTCTTATCTTTGACTATTTAAAAAGTACAACTTAGAGTGTTTGCATGTCTGAGCAACCTAAAGCAAAGTTGTAGCAAATTTTATAAGGAACAAACTTTGTTTAGGAGCCAACTCATGAAAATGTGTAGAACATGTTCAATTTGGGCCCACAAGCCAGAAACCAGGGCTGATTCTACACTTAAGAATTTTTCTAAGTGTTTAATGCATTTCCAGTTTGATGGAGCCGACTTTGGCTTGATGTAACTCGTGATCCTGTGAGAATTAGGCCTTGGTCCTTTAACATGAATTGTAGATGGTACTTAGGGCTACAACTTGTACCTTGACTATTTTCACTATTAACCAACGGTTTAGTAGTTTGATGGTCATTAAGTAGAAATTTGTCAAAGCGTCGAGGACTCGGACCGAATCGCGACTACTGATGAGTTTGGTTCAGCCGTCGTGGCCGACCATTGTCTGTCCGCCGAAAGCGCGCCAAGTGGAAGCCGTACATCGGCGCTGCCCCCACAGGTTAGGCCGTCGCTGCCACGAGGATGCCACGCTACCATCACCGCCTATTTGCTTCGCCATGCACGTCTTGCCTCGTCGGTTCACGCAGAGCCGAAAGCAGCGCCGATCCACCATTGCCGCCAAGCCGCGCCATCGCCTAGCTCCTTCGCTGCCGTGAAAACGCTGCTTCCAGCTAGCCCACGACTCCATCGTCATCCTCTGGAGCTCGTCCACCTCGCCACTGAGCCGGAGAGTCAAGGTAGACGCCGTTTTTCTTCTTCTCCGCAGCGGAGCGCCATTGCCGCCGGAGTCGGAGCTGAGCTCGCCGTGGCCAACCACCACCGGAGCGCTCTCACTCCTTTCTCTCCCTTCCCTCAGTTTCCCTGTGAACCCTAGATGCTCATGCCAAGCTTAGGTCGGACCGCCATGGCCTGAGTTGGCCGACGTACCTCGCGCAGCACCGCCGCAACTGCCATTGCCGCCGACGACCTCCTCCTCTGTAGCTAGGGGGTCTGTTTTCTACTCCCATCGGTGCGGGACAACGTGCTGTGCACGTTGGTGCCACCCCCTTCGCCGGACTCCTCACCGTCGTCGAGCGGTGGCTGGTCAACGACCTCCCCTGCTTCGTCTGCGATTGGCCGGTGGGTCCATTGACCCCGCGGGCCCTGCCTGTCAATGACTCATAGATTTTTAGGCTTGATTTTAAATGCAGATTTGTATGCTATTTTGTGAAATTTGTAGCTCCAAAGTGGTAGATCCAAATGGAGTGAGGCTAATTTTGGTAGAATCGCAGTGAAGTCTAGTATTTATGAAAAATATGACATGAGCCCATGATGTGGAAATTTTGGATGAATAAAAGAGGAACTTGAAATATGTTTTAAAATGCATGCAAACTTGTTTAAATTATATCTTGAGTTTCTGTGCTCCAAAAATTATGAAATTTTATGGGTGAGCTATTATTGATAATTATAATCTTTGGTAAAAATTTGAGAGTCATTGCATGGATACTTTTTGAGTTATTAATTTCCCTTTTACAATTAGGAGATTCTTGTGCTATTTTTCATGATAAAAATATGTATCTAGTGAGCATGAAACTTTTTGTACAGTTATTTATGCCATTGTCATTGTAAGCCTTTATGCCTTGTCATTTTGGTGTAGGATGTGATACTTGTTCAAATGATGTGAAATTTATGTAGTAGCATATTTGAGACATGTATAAGCCACTGTAATTTTTGTGGAATTTTCTGTACACTTTGGACATGTGTTTATTAATTAACCTCATTATCTAAATAAATTAATAAAGGCATAAAAAGAATTTATTTAGGAATGGACACTATGTTTTCTAGTGTTCTTTCAACATGTATGATGAGTTAGGAAAGTTGGTCTTGTCCGTTTGTATGTTTACAACGTAAGTTAATAATTATTTCTTGCGTTGTGTCTTTCTGGACAATTCTGGGAACTTTATAAAGTTCACCATGATAAATTGGGTTTCTAGGAAAGTGGTCAATAACAAAGTTGTAGAAAACTTGTTTATATAGCTTGTGTTAAAATTTCAAGGCATTTGGCCTAGTAGTTTGAGAGTTATGTCAGTTGGAAGACAGCACTCCCAACTGCCTGGTCTCTGGAATCCACAGATAGTTTTGCAAGATCAGTCTGTTTGACCTAGTTCGAGTTTGAATTAGACTTTGGTGATTAAACGAAAGTTGTAGATAATTTTATACTATTTCCATAAAGTCTTAAATCAGGGTATTTGGATCTGTAGAACTCTAGTTATGGGTCAAACTTGTTGCTGCTGTTGCAGCCTGCAAAACTGTTGAGTGCAGTGAATGACTTGTTTGCTTTTATATGAGTTGATGTGATGATTTAGATGCTAGGGTAATTAAGATAAATTGTTAGTTGCAGGTGCTAGACCTCTTACTTAAGATGAACAACTTTATCTTAGGTTATTAGAACTTGGTGAGTGTGCCGTTCTTGTTTTCTAAAAGAGATATGCACCTACTCGGTAAAAGTCGATGTTAATCTTGTATCATTGTGTCTTTCATGCGTCCATTCATACATGGCTGTACATTTCATCATCATCTTCCATCTCTTGTGCATGCATCATTCTTATACTATGCATATGCATGCAATAGGTGTTACGGAGGGAGTCACGCTTTTGGAATTCGAGCCAGTACATCCGGAGGAGCAGCAGCAAGCTCAGGAGCCGGAGGTGCAGACACCCGAAGAAGGAGCCAGCGAAGAAGTTCTTGAGTGCCCCGATCACCAACCTTCGTCTTTTCTGAAAGGCAAGCCCCGGAGCATTCTAAGTCTCCCATGTTTTTACAAATATCTTGAGTATCTTTTATTGTTGATGATGCATTAAGTATAGGAATTGGTTGGAACCAATTGTTGCATTATATCCTTACCTTGTCTAGATAAAATCCTATGAATCCTAATTAAGTGTAGGATCGAATGATGCTTAGCTATGCTTAGACCGGTAGAAGTCGGGTGATTTCCTTTCACCTGCGAGATGTAGGATGAGCTCTGGTCATGGTTGGCTATATTTGCTATCATGAAAAAGAACCATGTGTTAATATTGAAAAGGGACCGGACGGGATGACGGTAGTGCAGCAACAAGGCATGGAGGTCTTGGGTGTGAATCTATCCCCGTCTGTGTCATTTAAGGACCGATTCGCTGTACGTCCTCATGTCATGTTGAACGCATGCCTATCACTTAGTTGGCCAGATAACTCATTTTGACCGCGAAGTCGAGTAGCTCAACTCAGGTCGGAAGACCGAGAAGTGAAAGTGCGCACCCTGGCGGTAGTAAGGATGTGCGGGGAGCTATTGGCGTAAGTCCGAGGTGAGATTGACCACCTGGCAGAGTGGACTCCCTGAGGGTGCGGCGCTGCTCAGAGCCGCGATTCCTGAGATGTACCAAAGGTGACCTAAGGCTGCCTTCGCGCGGTATGCCTGGGTTTGTGTTAGGAATACCCCTCCAGCTGGATAGGAATCGATTCAAATCGCCGTCTCTCCCGGATAGTGAGAACTTGACTAAGCAGCGGCAACATAGATGCACTTAATGGAACTTGATGGTTAAATCGATGATGATGATACAACATTATACCGGATATGGTTACTAATGATTGGAGTTAATCAATTGCTTGCTCTAGTACAGGTGCTAATCTAGTTGATAGGTTAATATGGATAACTAGGCTGCTTACTAATAATTTAAATTATGCTCTCATATCACTAAAGCTTTTATGCAAAATGGTTGTCAAGCAAGATCCACCGATAAAGCCTTGCATACTCCTTGGTGTCTTTTATTTTTGGTTTACGACGGGTAAGTCTTGCTGAGTACATTCTCGTACTCAGGGTTTATTCCCCCTTGTTGCAGATGACGTGCTCTATAATGGCTACTGCAAGTATTGTCTCCACCCTGCTGGGGATGAAGACTAGATTATGGGCATGATCATCTATGTTATCTTATCTTACTGCTTTTGCTGGATATGACTATGGTGCTGGCTTGTATTTGAACTAAGTGTGTGTGATGCTCTCAAACTACTTTGCTTTCGCTATTTGTGAACTTGTTTTGTAATAACTATGTGTACTATGATGTATGAGGTACTTGCGAACTACTTGTGAAATGGATGTAACATGGGGCTTGTTATGTTGAATTACTGTGATCTTGGTTGTATGCAAGTTGGTTTGAAATCCTTCATGGTTTAAGTTGACTACCGGGTTTATATGGGTTCAAGTATGACGGTTTGATCACTCCGGTGATTGCTTTCATACTGGTGCTCTTATAAATTGGTCGGTTCTGTTACAATGATTGTGTGTACAAGGGGGTGCACCGTGCCTCTCTTTATATAGGGAGAAAGGGCAATGGTGCGTATCTAGTCCTAGTCATTTATAATAGAAGAGTCCTAATCCTTTTATAGAATCTAGCTTTCATCGTAAGCCAACTAGCTCGATCTAGAATAGCTTGAAGTCCATGCCACCTTGTCTCGCGTCCTTCAATAGATCATGGGCTAGCCTAGGGCCCATCCGGGTAACACCCCTATGGGGAACCCCTAGGACCCTGCTCCATCAATACTTTGCTTGAAGTGTGTCCTGCTCATAAAGACAAGGTAGAGATCAAGTGCATGGGCTCCGTTGGTGGGAAAACACCAACAAAACCAAAACATTACTTATTCCTCTCTAGCCTTAGGCACATTGAAAAATTTGATGTTATGTGCTTTGTTCAACTATATCATGGGTGGTAAGATTAGAAGATTGAACATGGATGTAGCATTTAAGTGCATTTGGCCAAAAGGGTTGAATTGCTTAACCCATGGAAAGATTGTCTATCTATGCATAATGTATCAATCTTTATATGATTTTGACTATCATCTTCTAGAGATAAGATGTGCATTTTTTCAGTTCATTTGGTTGAGGCTGAGATCAAGAAAATGGTGCTAGTAACAAGCTCAAAGAACTCAAACATGTTTGTTTCTTAGTTATGTGCCTACCCGAATCAAGGAAAACTATTTAAATAGTGACCATTTACCTTAGGATGTTACCTTCATCATTGAAGCATGATGACACCACATGACGAATGGTAAATGACTCATGATGGTCCTTCCCTTTTTCCTTGAAGTTTTCCTTGTTTGGCTAGCCTTATAGTTATGAGCTTCTTGTCGCCTAGATTGTACCCTTCCTTTCTTATCCTTTTGTCATGCCATCTTTCTACTCTTCTATCTTGCCATTTTGTTGGACCTTCCGCCTCACCATTTGTTTTATGCCTCAATGACTTGTTTTCACAAATGCTCTCCTATTGGTGAGGGCTTATTAGGTCCTTTGATCAAGACCTCTCCTTGCATTTAGCTTTTCTTTGCATCATCTGATCCAGGAGATGAGGATGGGACAAGTTGCATGTTCTTCTCTCATCAACCTCTCTTTGATTTTTGTCGATTCTTGGTTGACGAGATGTTGTTCATTGGAGCTATAGACTTGAGTTCCTCCATCCATGATGAATAAGTTGTGTCTTCTTTTCACAAAGTTATTGGAGTTCATCATGTACCTTGCTTCATCTTCAATTTGAATTCATCTCGTGACTTACCCAAATTGAATTGAGAGTTTCCTGCAGGGGTTAGTCCAACAAAATATCCAATGTCTACTAAATTATACTTTCGGCTCAAAAATCAACCTAGACACCATGTCTAATTTGATTTAGGAAGACATTTTAACCTAAGCACCATGCTTAATTTAAAAGCCTTTGGAAGTATGATCAGCACCCCTAATCTAAGCTCCTTGCTTAATTTAAAAGATGTATGAACATACTCCAAACCTTAAGCATACTATAGCAGACAAAGGTAGCATGAAAGCATTATAGAGATTTATTCAAATGGAGATGAAAGAGCATGATTGTTATTTAGCAAATTGAGTATGGCTTAAAGGTAGAGAGAACCAAAATAATTTAGCAACATGGTAAGAGATGTTTTTTAGAGAAGTCTATCCCCTAGCTTGTATTTTGCAGAAAAATCAAGTTTGGATGGATGTAATTAAATGTTGCATGATAAATGGTGGGACATACCTTGCGTCATCATCCTTCATTCTTTTTGCATCAAACCTGGAATGGTTAGTGACAAAAATACCCGAAAGAATATTTTCACGATTATATTTCTATTCTCATTTCACAAGGGCATTACAACAAAAGGTGAAAGCTCATGTTGTCTCCCGAAAGTGCTTGTTTTAGGACAGAAGCTCATCCTTGGGAAACTTTCGAATTACGCTAAGTTGGTGAGGTGGTTTCCCCTCCAACACCAACCTTTGTGTGCCTATCTCAAGATTCATGCAACAAGATTTGCAATATTTATGATAAACATATGCATCTACAACCACCTTTTGAAAAAATTTGTGAATAGGAAGCACAAGGGGGTTTAAGATCTTGTGTGTGGCAATGTTAAAGAAACCAATTGATTCAGGAGATTTCTCATATGAGCATGGATTTGATGGGGTGTTTATGAAGTAACTTCCATGCTCGTCTATGTCATCTTGCTTTTCAGACTCCAAGGTTGTTTCTTCATGAATGTCTATAGACAGAAACATTGTCTCCATCATTCCATGCCTATGACATTCATTGGTCATTTTATTGTCCAAGATTCCCCTTGGATTGGTGACTCTCGGATTGATCTTGTCCAAGGCCTCATCGATCCATTCAATGGCAACGGCACATAAGTTCTTAATATCCTCCAGCCATTGTTGTTGCTCTTCTTGGTCTTCCTTGTGGCCTTCTTGACTCCTATGCTTTGGGTGTCTTGGTGGATTTCTAGGATCATCATGAGTTTTAGGAGAAAGAGCATAAGAGGAATCATCGGGGTCAAGGATGGGTTTGAATGAGACATCTAATGTGGGCATAGAAGGGGAGAAGATAGGAATTGCTTCTAAATGACTTGGCTCTCCTTCTATGGGTTCTGATGTAGACTAGGCCTGATTTTCCGAAAGGTATGATAGCGTCGATTGGTGGAGACTCGATGTTCACTATCTAGGCTTTGAACCAAGACTGATTCGGACCCCCGCAATGGCTACACCACTGCTCCGTTGGTTATCAACCACGCGAACGCGATTGACCTTGCTGAAAAGGCTTTCCTGCAAGCGAATCGAGAACACAAGCAAGAACGGGATGAACGCAATCTGAAATTGCAAATAGATATGAGTCTTATGAAAACAAGAAGGAGTTCAAGTCTTTATTCGAAAGGACTAATCACCACAGGCGAACAAGATCAAGAACTGGGGCCCTAGTTCACAGCAAGCTGCCTTGGCAGCACAGTTGCAGCAAAACGATGTCTGTTTCACGAGGAAATCAAGAACTAAACAAAACCCAAACCCTAATGGAGGGGTGGCGGCTGTTTATGAAGACTCTAGGGTCATGCAAGACCCCTGGACGCGCTCCTAATGGGCCCAAACACGATACATGGTCCAACGGACCAAAAGACGGTGTCGCAGCACCCTGGCAGATTCTGGATGCTGACTTGTGACCACGATTTCTGTTGATTCCGAACAAATTTTGATGTGAGACCACTTGGATTGGCTTCCTTATCAAATTAGCTTTCCATCCATATGTGGATTGTCGAAAACGGAGTCTAGACGAGTCCTTGGTGACCAGTTTAAGGCAGACTGGTCCTGGAACCCGAGATGAGCTCCAACTTCAGTTGGACTGGGCCTCCACCATGGAAAAGATGAATTGGACACCCATGCTGGACCTCCTCCTCTCCTTGGCTTGTATGGGATGAAGTAGTGATGTCCTCATCATCCTCCCTTTCTTGAATTGAAGTCGCCCTCGACTGAAGTAGATCGTCTCCTCCAATGGATGACAGCAACGATGGCTCCGGAAGAAGACGTTCATCTTGGCACCCCATCCTTCGCAAAGGCGGCTGCCATGGTGGCTTCCCTGCTGGAAATTCATCCTCCTTCTCCTGCAAAAGGTTAGTACCAACAAGAGTCATAGCACTAGGAGTAGGACCAAGTGGACATATAGGCGATGTACAAGTTAAAGCATAACATGGTTCATCATGAACAGCAAGAACAGATTTAAGAGCAAATAAAACTTCTTTCATGTTACTTGAAGGTTCATTTAATGGTTTGCTAGAGACTTTATCAAGGCCTTTCTTTTTCTTTTCAACAAGTTCCTTTTCATATTGCACAATTTCAGCAGGTGTTAAAGGAAGTAAAGTAATGGTCTTTCCTTTAAACATAAAAGTATATCTATTTTGCCTACCATGATGTACAACATTACTATCATATTGCCAAGGGTGGCCTAACAAAAGTGAACAAGGTTGCATAGGCATGACATCAAAATCAGCATAATCATGGTATGATCCGATAGAAAAATGCACACGAGCAGATTGTGTTACCTTTGCCTTACCACTATTATTGAACCACTAAACATGGTATGAATGTGAAAGAGCACGTGTAGATAAACCAAGAGTCTTGACAAGCTCAGAACTTACCAAGTTATTGCTGCTCCCTCCATCAATTATAGCACGAACATAGAAATTATTGACAATGAGGAACATTTGAAACAAATTATGGCGTTGTAGCTTGTCTACTGGCTCAACTTGTGTACTCAAAACACGTTGAACAAGGATTGATTTGTAGTCTGCAGTGCATGCCACACTATCAATTACCTCATCAGGATCTTCAGCACTATCCGCAAATTTATCTGCATAAAGATCAGTTGCAAGTGCAAATTCATTCTCTTCATCACTAGCACTAGCATACCCACCATCATTAGTAGCAACATATGCGCATTTGCTGGGGCATTCTTTAGCAATATGTCCCATGCCCTTGCAGCGGTGGCACACAACTTTAGAAGAGCTACTAGAGGAAGGTGTAGCAGATCCACTGGAAGAAGGTGTGATAGGAGAACTTTTCTTTATAGGCGCTGGTGGTGTCTGCACATTAGAAAATTTACTCACCTCGGTTGGACGTGAAGGAATGGATGGAGTCGCAGACGGAGTCGTGGAACACCTAGGTTGTCGTCCCTGTACTTCCCTTTCAGCTTTAATAGCATAATGATATAATTGGGAAAATCTAGTCCATTCTTTATAGTCAAGAACATCATGTATTTCACGACGCAAACCTCCAAAAAATCTAGAACACTTATCCATTTCATCCTCTCGTATGTTACTACGTGCTAGACCAATTAAAGCTCCTAATAATATTCCTCAATAGTCTTACTACCTTGATTTAAACATTGCAGTTTTAATCGTAGATCACGCTGATAGTATGGAGGAACAAATCTCAATTTCATTTGTCATTTTAGTGCAGTCCAGGTTTGAGGTATTTGAGCATTAGCATTAGCATTAGCATTAACATTAACATTATTGCAAATATCATTCCACCAGAAAAGAGCAAAACTAGTAAACTTACTAGTAGCAAGTCTAACTCTATATTCTTCCGGTACTTGATGGGAGCTAAATTTTTTATCTACAGCCATCTCCCAATCTAAATATGCTTCAGGATCAGCAGAACCAGAAAAAGGAGGTATCTTAAACTTGGTTTTAGAGAAAGGATCATTATTACCTAGGTTATTACCTCACATACCGTGTCGGTTAAAGTTCAACCGATTACGGTTATGTGCATCCTCAGCACGTCATTGAGCTTCGGCTTCAGCCTCCGCGTCGCCATCCTCCTCCTCAGAAAGATCATCCTCATCATCTTTAGGACGTGGTTCAGGATGTCGCTGTTCAACATCTTCAATCCTCTTCGCCAAATTGGTGATTTGTTGAAGGATCTCATTGAACTTGTCATCAAGAACGGCATGAAGCTCATTCTTAGAAACACAGTCATTGAAATCTGTAGGTGCGTCCTCGTTTCCTTGGTCGCTACCTCTGGCTTTTCCTGACATGGTTAGTAGAAAGGAGAAGACAACACAAATAGTATTATCCCTACCAACTACTTAGGTTGTGGACAAGGAAAAACAAGGCACTCAAACTCTCAAGCGTCTTACCACGGTCTTACAAGTGTTCTTACCAAAGCAACAAGTGGTGCAATCGGTCGGTGACTGTGATACCGTTGTAGCTCGAGTGTAACAGTTGCAAGGTGAACCTGTACTTGGTTAGAAGAAAGTGGAGCTTGGACAGGTACAATATTGTAGCAAGGAAAGACAATAGTCGCAACTGAATAGCAAAGCTGAATAAGTGTCCCGAGTACTTGTCTTAGTTGCTGGCCTATTAACGTTCCAAGTACCAGATGTATCAAGTGATGGGAACAGCAGGAATATGATTAGGAACAAGGCAGAAATCAGCACACGCAAACACAGCTCAAATGACGCTCTCTATGCGCTCCTCTAGATATTGTTCCTCTTTTGCCCCTCTCTTTTTTCTATTATTTTGGGTTGTCGTTGTTTTTTTGGGAAATTTTGACTTTTTCTTTTTATTTTTTTGATATTTTTCCTTTACTTAGGAGCATAAAAGAAGTAACCATAAAAAATATGAGCTTAAACAAGTGAAAGGCGTGGCCTATGGAAATTTCAGAAGAAGTGCTCAAAATCGACAAAAACCTTATGACCACGAAAAGAGGATCTTGTGACCACTTTTTGACCAAAATAAAAATCTCCGACCCCGACAGGTCAGGGATGGACGGATCCGAAATTTTTTTCTGATCGATTTTGATACATGGAACGTTGAAATCCGAGTTCGTATACGAAAACTAGACCAGTTTTACGAACGAACTCCGAATTAGAGGATAAAACGGGAACAATGTGCGCAAAATTGGTCACGGCAGCAAGGATTTGATCGAAACAGTGAAGACAAGTGGAACAAATTAGATGGCGTAGACTAGGGTTTGATGGATACAAAGGAAACACTACAAGACTTGAAGGTGTTCATGGATTATGATGGAAAACAAAGGGAAAAACAAAAACTGGACTCAAAAACGATCTAAAACCAGCAACCAGAACTTGACCTAGGACACAAACTCAACAACACGAAACAGAAACGAAATTGCACGGCACAACGAGGTTATAAGACAGGGAATATGTGGCGGTATATATTTTTTTGGTTTTTTGTGGACTATAGATAATCAAAAAATGGTAACAATCTAAAGGGGGAAACAAAGTTATACCTAACGGGCAACAAGGTCTCTAATACCACTTGATGTAGACTAGGCCCGATCTTCCGAAAGGTATGATAGCGTCGATTGGTGGAGACTCAACATTCACGATCTAGGCTTCAAACCAAGACTGATTCGGACCCCCGCAACCATTACACCACTGCTCCGTTGGTTATCAACCACGCGAACGCGATTGACCTCACCGAAAAGGCTTTCCTACAAGCGAATCGAGAACACAAGCAAGAACGGGATGAACGCAATCTAAAATTGCAAATAGATATGAGGCTTATGAAAACGAGAAGGAGTTCAATTCTTTATTCAAAATGACTAATCTTCAAGTCTTTATTCGAAAGGACTAATCGCCACAGGCGAACAAGATCAAGAACTAGGGCCCTGGTTCACAGCAAGCAGCCTTGGCGGCACAGTTGCAGCAAAACGATGTATATTTCATGAGGAAATCAAGAACTAAACAAAACCTAAACCCTAATGGACGGGTGGTGGCTGTTTATGAAGACTCTAGGGTCGTGCAAGACCCCAGGACGCGCCCCTAATCGGCCCAAACGCGATACATGGTCCAACGGACCAAAAGGCGGTGTCGCAGCACCCTGGCAGATTCTGGATGCTGACTTGTGACCACAATTCCCATTGATTCCGAACAGATTTTTATGTGGGACCACTTGGATTGGCTTCCTTATCAAATTAGCTTTCCATCCATATGTGGATCGTCGAAAACGGAGTCCGAACGCGTCCTAGGTGACCAGTTTAAGGCAGACTAGTCCTAGAACGAGAGATGGGCTCCAACTTCAGTTGGACTGGGCCTCCACCATGGAAAAGATAAATTGGATGCCCATGCTGGACCTCCTCCTCTCCTTGGCTTGTATGGGATGAAGTAGTGATGTCCTCATCAGGTTCACTAGACATGCCATCCTTGAATTCTTCCCAATGTCCTATATGGGAATAAGGACGCTTTCTAAGAGATCCCTTCTTGAGAGGATTTAAATTATATTCACTCGAAGGTCGCTTATGTAGTGGAAAGTTCAAGATTTTCCCAAAATCAGTATCAAAGAGGTCATCCTTGTTTTCAAAAGGGATTTCTAAAGGTTGAATTTCTTCTTCCCTTAGAGGGTTTTGGGGTATTGATGGTTCGGGGTTGATAGCTAAATCTTGGGATTGAAGTGGTTCTAATTTGGCTATCAAAACTTTCTCTTCTTGTTCGAGAGATGATTCATTCTCTTCCTCGGAGAGTTCAATACGAATGCTAGTGCAGGGAGTCTTTCCACTAATTTTATCAAGCATAGACCTTGCTTCACTAGCAGTCAAATGAAGGAAAGCTCCTCTAGAGGCTTGATCAAGGGATTGCGCAAAATGCTTGCTAAGACCCATATAAAAATATTGAAGAAGTACAGGGTCTTCAATGGCAAGGTCTAGGCCAGTGGTAATAAGATCATTAATATGTTCCTATGATGTGGCAAGAGATTCTTCTTCTAGTTGTCTAAAATTTAGAACCTGTTTCCAAAGGCTAAGTACTCTAGAGATGGGAAAGAAACGTAAACAAAATTTAGAGCATAACGTTTCCCAATCTCCTTGCATACTTCCTATGGTTCGACTGTACCATTGTTTAGCTCTTCCCATCAAAGAGAACAGAAACAACTTCCATCTTAAGGTCTTGTCAGACATGCCAGTGATACGCAAGCATGCACATGTCTATGCAAACTCCCATAGGTGTGAGTATGGGTTTTCGTTGCCTTTTCCCGAGAAGGATTGTTCCTGAATCAATTTTATTAAACCTGGACGTAGCTCATAACCAGGGGTTAGGATAGGCTCTGAAGATTTTGGTGGCTCTAGGCTTGCGCTCGTGGGTTTAGCATATTGATATATACGTGTGTTATCCATTCTAAAAGAAAAATTAAAACAAAAGAAAACAAAACATAAAAAGTTAAGCTAGGTTCGTAGTTAACTCAACAACCGTTGCCTCGGCAACGGCGCCCAAAAGCTTGTTGGTATTTATTAATGCACATAGATAAATCCGCAAACGCATGGATACCGCTGTAGCTTTCAACCGGAAGTATTCCAAGTATCGTATCCACAGGGAAATGTGTGAGACTAACTACGGTCTAACTTAACTAAGGTTAGCAACAAGGTTAGGATAAATAGGGGCATGGAGAGGATAACTAAGGTTCTCTTGCTCTGACTTTAGAAAGCTATGTCTTCTACTATTCAACTGAGGTCATTACTAGGGTAAGACACCAGCAGAGGCTACTTTCCTTTGTAGCCGGGTCCTACTTGGCCTACAAATGGGAGGTGGACTACAGAGGATTCAACGAGGCTATAAGAGTCACCCTTGTAATCTACCACCAATCCAGAATACAGGGTGCATCCACGATTAACCCAAGTCTAAGCACCACGCTTACACTTACAATTAATATTTTACTTCCCCTAGGAAGAGAATAAAGCACTCAAAAGAGTCGTGATCCTGATGAACAATATAAACAAGATGCTTACTTGAATTAGAAGTTGATTACTAGAGAAATCTCAGAGGCAAGCTCAAATAGAACTTGGATCCACCAAGGTACAAGCCATACAGAGAGCACTGACAGGCCGGCACTTCCTCCAAACTCCTCCCTCACTCTCTATCTCACTATTTCTATTTATAAGACTAGATCCTATGGAGCACTAATCTTCTCTTGATAGCTGTCTCTGATCCTGATGAGGAGGATATGAATTAGGGTTTCTAGATGGCCCCAAGGCAAGGATAGGGAGTGCCTTATATAGGGGAGATGGAGTAGGGGGCAAGGCATTGCCACATCATCGATCTGCGTCAACTCCCTCGATCACCGTTGGATGAAATGACTTAAAAGGATGGCATAGATGCAATCTAGGAGGCGGTGGAGAACCGACATTTGAAGCGGAGACTGACGGGAGGGGCCGGCTGGCCCCACATGGCAGCCCCTCGAGGTCTCCTTCGGTGGGTTGCCTTCTGGTGTGTTCTAGATCCTTCCCAAGTGGTTTATGTCGTGGATAAACATGATGTAATCTGACAATTAAGGCCCCCTTGACGGTTTTCTGGATCAACCCTGCTAAAAACACAGATTCATCAAACCTTATGGAATTTGTCAGTTTAAACCCCTATACCTATGTTTGGTGATGGAATTAAGTACATATGCAGGTTATGTTGATGGTTTATAATTGATGTTAATGACCATCAACAATGCGCATAGCCGCAAGACCCCGTGCATGATGTGGGAGCTCCTAGATGTCACCACCAAGTATGCCATAGGTGAAGAGGTCATCCAGGCCAACTTCAGCAGCAAGGCTAAGGCCGTCGGCCACCTCAGTCATGGAGACAGTAGCGATGACCTTGCCTTGGCCCAAAGTCGCTGCGAGGAGGAGATGGTGGCCGCGGTGGACTGTGCCACCAGGCCTCAATCCCACAGGTGGGGTATGTGCCCCGAGCACTTCGAGAAGGTGCTCAAGGCCCCCCACCCATTCCATCAGAGGCAGGCAAAACACCTCCTCAAGGACTACACCACCATTAGGGGCTACATCCATAGCACCCTTGGCCACTAGGGCAAGGCCCAGAAGCCTGCCCCGAAGGCTGGCAAACTGGTGGACAGCACCCAGGAGGAGGACACCGAGTTCCCCGAGGTCGAGCTGCCTGTTGGTGGTCCATAACTCACAATTTTAACCGCAAACATTCATATAAAATTCACTCAAATGAAAACCAAACCTAGTAATAGGGCTTTAAACTAATGATTTCCATAGATTTTGGTGAGTTGTGCATTTGCAGGACACATACATGGAATACATATGGAAAATAGTCAAAATGCACAAACAGAGAAAGCGTAACGCAGATCCACTCAAGCAAATAGAAGGAAGGCCCACTTACCTTGCAAACCTAGGTTGAACACCAATGTGGCTACACTCTAGGTCCATCAAGCAAACCACCAGGCGAAGGCGGTGCTAAGGCAGCCCAGCCAGGGTGGTGCGGTCACGCTGCCACTGGTGCCTCTCAGGCCCACCTTCAGTAGGGCGGTAACATTAATGCTCCTAAGGTCGGTTGTGGTGGGGCTTTCCTAAATTACCTCAGCAAACCATCCTACTTGAGCTATAAAAGGAGGAGGCCACCCTCTCACATTTCATCCATCAATCATCAACAAAAGATACACAAGGTAGCAAGAAGAGGAGGAGCCCCACTTTCATATCTTATCTCGTTAGTTTTGGGAGTGAGTGAGGAAGAGAAAGAGATGGAGAAGTACCAGAATTGTCGGCTAGCTCCATTAGTGTACTTGGGGCCCGTTGTACACATAGCGGAAGGAATGCCAGGAATGTCGGCTCCCTCTTCACTTGTACCTCGGCCAATCTAGTACTATTTGGAGTGCAAAGGTTCGTGTTGTTCTACGGTGGTGAGCTCTTACTTTAAGTTAGTCTTGGTTACTATTTACTTGCGGGTTCATCATCCATCCCCGTGATGGATACTCTAGTAGAGGGCTCCTGATAAAGACGAATAACCCTATATGGTGCTAGAGTAGTAGTTGATAGCATAGACATGGTGTCTGGGCTAGAGGCTACCTTTGTTTGCCTCATTCCCTATGGTTGAGGGGTAGGCGGCAGGTGTTGATAGCCCTGTCCATCCCTTGTAATCCCCCACATGTGGGTTCGGCCTAGAGCTAGAAGCCGGAGGTACACACCAAGTATAAGCCGGTGCCTGAAGTAAGTCGATAGTGGCAAAGCTATCTTAGCTTAGGATCTCTATCCCTAAAAACCTCGCTACCTGAGCTATCTTTCTTCTTGTTACCTTAGGTGAACTAGCCAAGCGACTTTTACACATCTGTTCCTCATGGAAATACGATACCCTAAATACTTCCAGATGAAATGCTACAACGGTAATTCTGTGTGCTTGCAGATTATTTCTGTATGCGTTAAGAAATACCAACAAGCATTTCTGGCGCTGTTGCCGGGCATGGACTTAAAACCTCCTCACTTGGTGATTACGCTAAGAATTGCCAACAAGCATTTCTGGCGCCCTTGCCGAGGACGGTTGCTGTAGTTTCTCTGAACCTAGTTCACCCGTGTATCCTTGTGTTTTACCTTTCAAAAAAAATATTTATTCCTTTTTGTTTTTTCGTCTCCAATGGTGCAACCTACCATTCAAGAATCTTTTTGCTCCTAAGGACGAATTCTTAGAGCCACCACCATCGAAGCCAATCATAGCTTCTGGCTATGAACTCCATCCTAGCTTTATCGCCATGGTTCGGGAATAAAACCTTCTCAGGTTAAGTTTACAAAAACTCTTACCATCATCTATGGGAGTTTGAGCAGCTTTGTGTGTGCTTGACAATCTCAAGCATGGCACAAGAAAACCTTCGGTGGAAGTTGTTTCCCTTCTTTTCAAGGGGCAAAACAACCTCCACCCACAATGTAGGGAAGGTAAACAGAGATTGGGAAGAATTAAGGGATAGATTCTATTTCACATTCTTCCCTATATCTCAAATCACTCTCCTGTGACAAGAGCACTCTCAACTTCTGCTAGCATGAGAAGGAAATCATAGGTGCAGTCTGGGTTAGATTTTCAATCTTAGCACATTCTGGCCTAGCCTTGTCTATACCTGACCATGTGTTGTTACAGCACTTTGGGTTTGGTCTTAGCAAGGAATCTTCTCTATAGCTTGATATCATTAGCAGAGAGTCCCTGGACCACAAAACTATAGCGGAAGGAGAAGAGCTTCTAGATCACATCCTAGAAAACACTCTTTCCACAAAACACCTCCATGTAGAATCTGAATCAAGCCATGAGGAAGTCTCTACGACCGAGTCTGATCCCATAACTCTCATTTAGAGACCCTCACCCGATCCAGAAACTCCGAAGGAAGGTTTTCAACCTTCAGACTTTCCATTTTTTTTAGGATGAACTTTTCCAAATATCTTGGAAATACCTCGAATCAATAAACAAAACCGAGGTTCAGTCAGACTTCCACATCCTTGCTAACCTCGATTTTGATCTTCTCATAGGCTACCCCCTTCTAAAAAAACTTTTTTTAAGAAAAAACCATCCTATGGGAGCCTTGATGAAGAGGTTGAGAAAACTGCTTTCGCCATGTTTTTAACTCACCAAATCCTATGGCAAAGCATAATTGTTGACATTTCTTAGCATCACTTTACTAAGTTGTCATCCCCAGCATGATGCCAGAAATGCATGGTTGGTAATTATTAATGACACTTGTAAATTTAGAGAAAATTATATATGTTAAGTATAGTATCCGCAAGTGCACAGATAATATACCATTGTAGCATTTCACCCAGGAGTATATCAAGTATCATTATTTATATTTTATCCATAGGGAGGAACTATGGGATTGTTGGCATAGAGATATTCACAAATATATATACTTATGATAAAACCACTCTCATGCTATGGCAGTGGTAAGTCAAATGATAAGTATAAGATACTAATGGTATTCCAGAGATAGAAATAGAGACTCATAAAATGTAGTACGGCTAAACAGAGATTCGTGAAGAGCAAAAGATTCCTAAGTCATTCCTTATTTACTAACTCTTTTGTACACCCAATTATATACACTCTCATCTATAGCATAACTAACTTTGGATCTATGCATAAGGAACATTACTAAGGAAGATCAAGAACAGAGCTTGTCTTCCTTCGCAATCATGCTCTACTTGCTCTACAAATGGGGAGTGGACTACAAAGGACTCAACGGGAGTGTCACATTCGTGATCTACCACGTGACCTAGAGTGCAGAATGCATCAGCAGGCAAACAATATCTAAGCACCAGGCTTACATAATGTCAACCACTTAACTCACTCGAGTACTGAGCTAAGAGCTTTGCGAACATATGCATAAATTCATCATCAATCATAACTATATCAAGCATACAACTAGAGCAAATGAGGATCATAATAAATAGCAACTTAATATTGAAGTAGCACAAAGTCATAAATATAGAGATACAATGGCTATACCAGTCTCCAGACGGCAGATCTGAAATCCTGAGCAATAGCCCACACTCTACTTGAACCTTGCTAGCTAGCCTATACTAGAAACTTGAAGAATTGGAGCTCTATTTTCTTCTCTCTAGGAACCCTAATTTCTAATTTTATCTTGACTTATGGCAGTGTGCTCTGAAGGGGGGGCAGGAGTTGGTTATATAGGCCGGAGCGTCAATCCTGAGCCCTCGGATCAAACCGACTTGAAAGAACAACGTAGATGCAATCTAGAAGGCATTGGAGGAACCAACATCGAAGCGAAGACCGACATGTGGGGACAAGATCAACTCGGCCGGCCCCAGCTGTCATCCTCTGTAGGTCTACTTCGGTGGCGTGGCTTCTCGCATCTTCTAGAACCTTCTAGGGGTAGTTTTCGCTGCGGATAAGCGTGATTTAATTTGATATTTTGATCCCCCTTGATGGTTTTCTGGATAAACCCTGCTAAAAACACAGATTTACCAAAAGTTGGGGAAATTGTTAGTTTAAACCCCTAAGTCTATGTTGGTGATCATTTTCATGCATTTATTCGAGTTAAGTTGATGGTTTATGATGGATGATAACTACCGTCAACAAACTCCCCCAAGAGAAACCTTTGCTCGTCTCTGAGTAAAGCTAATCTTATCAATGGATCTGGAGTTGCTACAATATTTTCATTCCTCAAAAGTACATATGCGTTCAAACAAGAATTCTCCTCCGGATTGAAACCCACCAATCTGTCTTTCAAACTTACACATATTACCTTCAACTATGGGGCTTTTGAGCTTTCACTTGGATCTTGAGGAATTGAAAGACAGAATGATCAAGTCAAACACTATGTCTCAAGTTCTTTGTTCAACCATTATTCTAGAGTTTTTGCAAATTATCAAAATAAAACTCAGAGATTCCATTGTATGACACTCTCAAGTCTCTCATATATATGGTATTTGTGGATCCTTACTAAGGCAATGATGATGTTATGCCTTTGTATTTCTACAACTAAAGCTTATGTGGACTCATAGGAATGGTGATAACATGAAAGAGCATACTTGCAATACATATTTTGTAAAGTCAAACCATGGATCCAAAGGGAGTTGAGTCATACAATCAAATCAAGATGTGCATGTGTGTGGAATATATGGTGAATATATGGTGGCTAGCCTAATTCTACTATGCTCCTTAAAAACATATCTCTCATTTGAACTTGGAATTAACTTTGAAAGAAAACATGGGCTATCTTATTCATCTCATTTTTTTCAGGCGGGGATCTAAGTACCCATTGTTTTAATACTTTGGACACCTGTCCATTTTTTTCTTTTTTTATGCTTCTTTCCTTCTTTTTTCTAAATAACTCTTACATAGCCCATGCCTCTTCTTTGCAATAAAATATTTGAGAGATAGCAACAAGAACTTGGAGCATTCATTTGGTGGAAACCTAACATATTTTTGGTGTTTACTCCCAGTGTAGGAGTAAAACATTTTTGGGAGGATCTAGATGGAATGCATGTTTTTGCGCCTACCCCCAATGTAGGAGTAGTGCATATGTGGGTGGTGTGTACATGATCTTGATTTTAAGAGCATGACAAAACTCTCATAAGGCATCAACAAAGCTTGACCAAACTCAATGCAACGCAAGCAGCATATATAAGTGGAAGTTTTCCTAGTATAAATATCATATTTGGCTCGGGTAGGAATTCAAACTTTGTCATACAGGATCTCATCATGTTGCATTTTTATGGTTTTTCAAAAGAAATATCTAGAATTTAGTATCACTAAGAATAAGATAAATAGTAGCTCAGACCTACTCATATCATATCCGTCAATTACCTAGACTTAGGTCAAGCATATGCTACCCACGAGTTTCAAGTTCAGAGCAAATTCTCATGTCAAATCAATTTCATCCAAAACTCGAGAGAATTCAAGACTGAAAACTAGGTACTTGAAAGGAACTACAACAGAGCAACTATTCATCATTTCCATCATGCGAGATCATCTTCAAGTTCTATTTATTTACTTGACTCTTAAAAACAAGAAAGTAAAGCATACCTTAAGCAAACTATATACACACTCTTTTTATTTGGTTTTCATTTTTTTTAAATCACACCACAGTAATATATATAAAAGACAAAGGCAAATTTTTATTTTGTTTTCTTAGTTTTGCATTTTTTTAATTAATACAAATTCAAAAATTAAATAAACTAAAGAAAATAATAAAATACTGGAAAGAAGACTTACCTGAGGTAATGGGAGCTCCTCCCCCAAGCTGGGTATTACTATGGTCCTTCAGACAGGTGGGTCGAAGTTGAGCTTGCCAAACAAGTAGTTTCAATTGTCGATCTCCTGCTGCTGGTTTTGTTGGATGGCGGCGAGGCGTTGTCCTGCTTATTCTTGCCACTGGGAATGTTGGTGCATAGTGTTCTGGATCTCATGCTGGCTTTACTCGATGGTGGTGAGTTTGGTGTCGAAGCGAGCATGTTCCATCTATTGCTCATGGTAACCCATGGGCGGCGGATGATGGCCCATGTCTTGATCATGATAACCCATGGGGTGGTCATGGAAGCCATGAGCAGAGAAGGACATGCGTCCTCCCTGGTAGACACTAGAGACCTCCTCATATGGCTGTTGCTGATAGTAGTCAAAGTTGCCATCCTGCCATTGCGCACTTGAGCCCTGATGCTAGGAACTCTCTGAATGATGTGGAGAAGGCTGCTCCCACCCAGCATGATCAGGTTGGTGCTTACAGGAAGATCTCGGCTGGTCCCAGCCTGCATGCTGAGGATAGTGCACCTAGGAAGGTCCTACTTGATCAAATCCTATGTAGCTGGTGAAGGCAGGCCCTTCTATAATGGGGTCGTCTCTGTGGTACTGAGGTTGTGGGTTGCGAGTGATCCTCACAGAGGCACTCCTGCAAGGTGCTTCCTCCTTTGTCTGCAAATCAAAGACAAACGAATCCACTACATACAGATCGAGGTACCGGTCTGATAACGGGAACTTAGTTGTATAATCCACATACATCATGACTAATTTCCCATTCTTACCCTTTTTTAACATGTGTGCATGGTTAAAGTAGTCATAACCAATAAGCCAACGGGGAACGTCAATATAAGTAACAGAAGCATTTTCTAGCAGACCCAAATTTCTAGCTATGCGGGTGACCAAAGATGTGCACCCAACATCTCCCTTAAGACCAGGAATTTCTGAACATTGTGTCATCAGAATTTTATGGGTGAAACCTTTTTTCTCTTGATTATGGCATAGAGCAGTTTTAGTTCATCATTCCTAACTGTGCGGAAATCACTTCTAGGAAAAAGAGAAAATCCTAGCCATTTATGCATGAATTGCAAAGTAGGGTGATGAATATCAATGGTGTGAGGGTGGTAGCAAACAATTTCTTTTGAAATCTCCCTCCAAAATTTATTTCTATCACAGTCTTATATAGCAGAGTCTACAACAATTATGCACTGGGAGTGAAATCCAAGAAGTTCACTAAAATTTTTCTAGGAAATAGAAAATTCTTTTCCGAAAAGTCTGAATGAAACTTCTGAATCGGTGGGTTGCAAAGTGCACAAGAATTCAGTAGTCAAAAGCTTGCACCCCAGCTCATCAATTTCCCAAGCATCCTCCCATCCTACGGTCTTAAAAATAAGTTCAAATTCAGCGGTCATACCTGTGGCTTGCAGCAAGGCTGGATCATAGGCAAGTGTGAGGATGAAATCCCGGGTCTTCAACTTCATGTAGATCTTCTTCTCCCGATCGTCCTAGAGCTTGAGCTGCTTCTCTTGTAGAAGAATGTTCCTCTCCACGGGGACTGATCGAGATAGTGCTCCAATAGCGGGAGACGGAGGATTGACCTCCATGTCGGTGCTTGCTCGGGACAAAGAACTTCTCGTCGAGTGGAACTATATCGCGCGCTTGAGCTTGCCGGCGATCTTGCTCATTTTCCTACAAAATAGATACAAGACAACACAACTCGTGGAAAGGGATTAGGAAAATAAAAATGTTAGTGCTTAGCCATCCAAAAAGTCAGTCGTTTGAGATTGCCTAGTAAATATTCTAATCAAGATTTAGGCATGACTTCCACCCTAATTCTTTTTAATTTACTCTCTTGATTTGGACAGCACTTCCTCTCTTAAACTCTATTTTTCTTGCTCAAATTTCAGCAGCACTTCTCTCTCTCTCTTTCTCATGAGTTTAGCACTTCTTTCACACTCAAACTTCCTCACACTCTTTCTTACTCCACACTACTTAAACCAAGGGAATTTCAACTATGAAATTTTGAACTGGAATTTCAAACTTGGAAGGTTGTTTTGTGTTGTGCCTAAGGCCAAGAGCATCAAGGAAGGAGTGGGATTTATAGAGGGGGAGGTAGCAGGCCGGTCGGCCTAGTGGTGGGGTCGGTCGGCCCCATAATGTGGCCAAATGGACTCTCCTCTCTCAGATATTTTCTTTGCTTCGTGGTTAAGTGAATGAAGTGCTCCTTTCGGTGGATATGGATTCTGGATGG
Organism: Miscanthus lutarioriparius; assembly: GCA_904845875.1. Classification (NCBI taxonomy): domain Eukaryota; kingdom Viridiplantae; phylum Streptophyta; class Magnoliopsida; order Poales; family Poaceae; genus Miscanthus; species Miscanthus lutarioriparius. Next base: position 72,913,391 of record CAJGYO010000005.1, on the reverse strand, counting down.
TGTAGAGAGAAGGAGAGTGGAAATAGAGGTTGAGTGGAGATGGAAGTGATGGGTGGTGGTTGAGTGGGCCCATGTGTCTCCTATATTTCTACCGTATACATGTATAAAAATGCAATGCAAAAATACTTTTGTGATACTATGAAATATAAGATGAATGATGGTATTTTTTAAATTTTTACGCCCCCACAGTAAATATTTCTTACGGGTTTTTTATGCTTCATAAAAATTATTTACATGGGACTTGAATTTTTATAATGCCATGATGAGAATTTTTGTTTCATTTTTCTAATGCAAGTACTAAAAAGTAAATATGCCGAAATAAGAAAAATATAATGCGAAAAGTAAATATAGATAACTACCGAGTTACCTCCTGACGAGGGTTTGGAATTTTGAGTCCACCGAACCGGACTTGTCCGATCAGGTTCATTCTTCAGGTGTATCCTTCGGTCCTGGAGATGGAGACCTTGATACTTGCTTCTCATGCCCCTCCAAATTGGAGCATTGTTCTGGTCTTGGCTTGAAGGCGAACCGCTCTTTCTTTCCATTAATATGGAATTTAATTTCTCTGGCTTTGACATCAATATGTGCATTTGTAGTGCTTAGGAAGGGTCTCCCAAGAATAAGGGGTGTCTTCATGTCCTCCTGCATATCAAGTACTACAAAATCCATAGGAACGAAAAAGTTTCATATTTTTATCAGAATATTTTCAGCGATTCCTGTAGGGTAGCGGACCGATTGGTCGGCTAGTTGCAAGCACATCAATGTTGGTGTGAGTGTTAAATAGTTGAGCTTGTCGAAAACCTTCTTGGGCATGACATTGACACTTGCTCCAAGATCACATAGCGCATTCTCAAAGTTTTGGTCTTCGATCGAACAATTGATAGTGGGACATCCTAGATCCTTCTTCTTGATAGGTGATGTGTTCAGGATGGCCGCACTACACTCCTCCATTAACTTGATTACCTCAGTGGTGGGCAGTGGTCTCTTATCGTTCAGGATGTCTCTAAGGTACTTCGCATAGGTAGGTACCTATATGGCATCTAGCAACAGAATATTGATATATAACTTTTGAATTACCTCTACAAACTTACCAAACTACTCATCCATTTTAGCCTTTCGATTTCTGCATGGAAACAGTAGGAAGGTGGTGCCATGAAAATCTTGCATCATTTCCTATGCTTGTGGCTCAACTTCTTCAACTTCATCATCCTTCTCCTCTTATACTATTGGCGGTGTCTTACCTGTCTTTGTTGGATATGGCAGATCACGAGTAGACTTGCCACCTCTTGTGGTTCTAGCATTGACCTTTTCAAGGTTAGTGGCAATAGGCAGAGTAGCGGCCAACTAATCTAATTGAATCTTTTTATTATAGCTAAGTTGGTCTTTCATGGTAGAAGAAAAACTATCCATTTTAGTATTTATATTTTTTAGGACCTTATCATTAAAAGCAAGCTTTTTAGAAATATTTTCATTAATCTTGGCTTGTTCTAAGATTAAATCCCTCAAGGATGGTTGTTTGGAGTTTGAAGAATTATAGTAATTACCTAGGTACTTACCTTGGTAATTTGACCGTTGTTGTTGATTCCATCCTTGTCTCTGTTGTTGTGGAGTAGAATTGTTGATGACGATGTTTGCATCCTCTTGATATTCAGGGAAATCAACCCCCAAATATTCTCCACACATGTTTTGAGCATTGAATGAATCTTGAATGGCCTGATGATCTCTTTTGTAATTGGCTCATTGTTCAAGCCAATTCAACAGTACGTCTATCTTGGTTGACAGTGCACACACCTCTTTTGGTACTTCTTCGCTCTTATTTCATGATTGGATGTTGCATGATGACCAGCCTTGATTAGAGGCTATCTTCTCCATAAGAGTTTTAGCTTTTCCAAGAGTGAGTGACATAAATGATCCTCCAGCAATGGCATCGAGTCGTTCATGAGCTTTCTGAGTTAATCCATGGTAAAAACTTTGCATGAACAACCAATCTTCCATTCCTTGATGAGGACAACCTGAAACATATTCTAGGAAACGTTCCCATGCCTCTAGAATGGTTTCTCCCTTTTGTTGATGGAAATTATAAATCTTTCCTCTTAAGGCATTGGTCTTGCCTACAGGGAAGAACTTTTCTAGGAAGGCCTTTGAACATCTTGCCTACATGTTGATGTAACCTTTGTTGATGTAGAACCACTGCTTTGCCCTTCCCACAAGTGAGAATGGAAATAAGCGAAGTAGTATGATGTCTTGAGCAACGTCCTTGATGACGACCATGCTACTTATCTCTAGAAAATTCTGAAGATGAGCACTAGCATCCTCATGTGCCTTTCCACTGAATGGGGTAGCTTGCACCATGTTGATGAGGCTTGGCTTAAGCTCAAACTCAAGGTTGTCAGTATTGAGTGTTGGTCCAGTGCGAATGTTCTCAATGCTTGGAGCAGAGAACTCGCGCAGTGTCTTTTTAGCCATAGCTTCAGAAACTGGTGTTGAGCTTCCTCTTGATTTGGTTGATTCTATTTGGAAGTTGTTGATGAATCATAACCAATTCTGCAATACCTTGTATAAGATATGAACAAAGACAAACAAGGGTAAGCTGCTAAAGCAAAGGTGATATGATTTTATCAATAAGTATTTATTTGATCAATTCTCTTAGCCATGTACCCCTCCCTAGCAACAACGCCAGAAATGCTTATTGACATATCTTAGCATCACTTTACTAAGTTGTCATCCCTAGCATGATGACAGAAATGCATTGTTGGTAATTATTAATGATACTTTTAAATTTAGAGAAAATTATATATGTTAAGTAAAGTATCCGCAAGTGCACAGATAATATACCATTGTAGCATTTCACCCGGGAGTATACCGAGTATCGTTATTTATATTTTATCCGCAGGGAGGAGCTATGGGATTGTTGTCATAGAGATATTGACAAATATATATACTTATGATAAAACCACTCTCATGCTATGGCAGGGGTAAGTCAAAAGATACATAAATGATAAGTGTAAGATAATAATGGTATTCTAGAGATAGAAATAGAGACTCATAAAATGTAATACAGCTAATCAGAGATTCATGAAGAGCAAAAGATTCCTAAGTCATTCCTTATTTACTAAGTCTTTTATACACCCAATTATATACACTCTCATCTATATCATAACTAACTTTGGATCTATGCATAAGGAACATTACTAAGGAATATCAAGAACAGAGCTTGTCTCCCTTTGCAATCATATTCTACTTGCTCTACAAACGGGGAGTGGACTACCAAGGACTCAATGGGAGTGTCACATCCATGATCTACCATGTGATCTAGAGTGCAGAATGCATCCGCAGGCAAACAATATGTAAGCACCATGCATACATAATGTTGACCACTTAACTCACTCGAGTTCTAAGCTAAGAGCTTTGCGAACATATGCATAAATTCATCGTCAATCATAACTATATCAAGCATACAACTAGAGCAAATGAGGATCATAATAAACACCAACTTAATATTGAAGTAGCACAAAGTCATAAATATACAGATATAATGGCTATACCAGTCTCCAGACGGCAGATCTAGAATCTTGAGTAATAGCCCACACTCTACTTGAACCTTGCTAGCTAGTCTATACTAGAAACTTGAACAATTGGAGCTCTATTCTCTTCTCTCCAGAAACCCTAATTTATGATCATATCTTGACTTATGGCAGCATGCTCTAAAGGGGGGCAGGGGCTGTTTATATAGGCTAGAGCATCAATCCTGAGCCTTGGGATCAAACCGACTTGAAATAACGACGTAGATGCAATCTAGAAGGTGGTGGAGGAACTGACGTCGAAGCAGAGACCGACATATGGGACTAGGGGGGTAGCCGGCCTTTAGGTGGGCTGCCCGGCCCCACCTGTTATCCTCTGCAGGTCTGTTTCAGTGGCGTGGCTTCTCGCATCTTCTGGAACCTTCTAGGGTAGTTTTCGCTGCGGATAAGTGTGATTTAATTTGACATTTTGATCCCCCTTGATGATTTTCTAGATAAACCCTGCTGAAAACATAGATTCACCAAAACTTGTGGAAATTGTTAGTTTAAACCCCTAAGTCTATATTGGTGATCATTTTCAAGCATTTATTCAAGTTAAATTGACGGTTTATGATGGATGATAACTACCGTCAACAATAATCCCCAAGCACCAACTCTGGAGACCGGGGAGAAGGTTTTCGCTGTTGAGCATGAGAGTTTCCCTTCCAAGATCCGTCATGTTTCATGCTCACTTTTTGAAATCTCCAGAGTTAGTCTTCCTTAGTGCCACTTGCTTCTACGAGGATCACAACCACCTCTTGACCCTTGACTTCAAACTTTTTAAGAGCATGGTTGTGGATGCTTTTGTTTTTCACAAATATTTTCAAACCCCATAGAAGCACTATGGCACTAACCTTGCAGCTTGAACATTAATACTAAATGTTTGGTGGTGAAGCTGGGAACTATACCACCAAACTAAGCACTGCGGTCAAGCTTATGACCATAAACTAAGCACTGCCGAGAGATACCCTGGATTATTATAAAAGAAAAAAAAACACTTTTCTTATCAATAAAAGCATGAACATGTTTTCAAGTTAGTATGCACCTTTGGGTATTCTTGTCGCTAACCATTTCAGGTTGAGACTAAGAAGAATGAGGGACATACGATACTAGAAAATATGAGAGCTACATCAACTAAAAACCTTGATGCCCTTCGGTGAGGGAACACACTCAAACAGGAGATTCTGACCATACACACTTGACTTTTACACAAAAGTCCAAGTGTGGGGGAGGATGGTGAGAGCCTCACTACAAGTTCCATCCATATCAAAGGCCGTTCAAAAAAATGATGATGTCAGCTCTACCTTGCTATATAAAAAAAGAGAAGAAAAAAAGAGAGCTATAAAAAAAGAAAAAAAGTGGGGCTGAAAAAAAAAGAGAAAAAAAAATATATGAGATATATATAAAAAAAATAAAAAGAAGAAGAAAAAGAAGGAGCAGGCTAGCCCCACATGGCCACCACAAAACACTAAAGTGCCGCCTAACTCCATCAAGAATTCTCCTCTTCTATACCTTTGTTGTTTACCACCAAGGCTCATGGTCCATACACACTCGTTGTGTGTGTGACCTAGCCTTGGAACTTACCTAAGATGGACCTTCTACAATCAAGCCGCCACTGTAGCAGCTACAAAGCTTTCATCCATGAATGCAGCCAGTAAGAATACTCAGGTATGCAAAGGTAAATTAAAGTTCACCAACTCCTTCACTCATAGTTATCTTCATTAGAATAAAACTTGATCATTCAAATTCACGCTGCCCTTGTTTATGATTTATGCTCAGGTTTGAGTGTAGTCACACAGGCCGGTGTGGCACATTCATAGGCTTTTTAAATTAAGCATGGTGCTTAGGTTAAAATAGCCTTCTTTAATCAAAATTTAACATGGTGTTGAATTTTAATTAATGAACTTGGAGTATTATTTCCATAAACAATAGAAGTAATCTATGATGGAGATAAAACAAGGCTAGGAATACTTTACATTTTTCACCTCAGCCTTGTATGAGTTTTTCTAAAAAAATAATATAATATTAAAAAGTTGCTGAACAAATAAAAATAATAATAATAATAAAAGCAAAAAACAAACTATAATAATCAAATAATAATAAAAATAAATATAATAATAAAATAAAATTTAGGCTCCCCAGTATTTCATCTGGTAGAGCCCTTGTTGGTTTTTGTTTTGCTATTCAATAAAGTAGGTACAAGAATAAGTGTGGGGGAGGTCTCTCAACCAGAACAACCACACATTCGAGATCTCCCCCCACATGTTGCATAACATCAAGCAATCATCATGCAGAAGGACAGGGCCAAATGCTTTAGAGAGGATTGACTGAACTTCTAGTTTAGCCAAACCATCTCTGACTCCCCTCAACTCCTTCTTCCATGATGGTTTGTGCAACACCTTCCTCACTCCCTACATCTGAATAAAGGTTAAAAAATGAACAAATTAAAATTTTACAAATCAAACAAATGCTCCATCTCCATGCTAATCTTTGATTAAAGTTTGCAAACCTTTTATTCCTCGCCAATATTCCAAAACTTGTGAACAACTATCATAGGGACCCCATGTTATCTAAGTAATTGTAATTTGAGATGCAGTAGGATGGAAATGAAACTTGCTCACTTTTGCAAAGTACTTGGGATTTATTTATAAAATCAAAACCTCAATTAGCATGCTCCTCAAATGATTATAATTCCTATGTTTACAGCAAAATTTGGGAAGAAGAACGTGGGAACTCAAAGCTTCCAAGATTGTGTCATCTAGGAATCGATTGTATAGGGATTGATATCAGCTGATTCAAATGCGGTACTGGGATCGGCTCTCTTTGGATGACATTAGCAGATAACGTCAATGAGTTACTTTTTTCGACTTCACGACAACCCTTATGAGTAGGAGTACTGTAGATCTCGGTGAGTTCTTCAACAAGTAGGGCTACATCAATCCGGTCAACCTCCAGCTTGTCTGTAAGTACCATCAAGGCTGCATAGGTCCAGTTGACCTCTTATGAGCTCTAGTATAAGTTAGTTATCGATCCTTATCTAGTTCAAGTACGGCTGCATCGGTTAAGTTTGACCTCCACTACTCGAATTAGATTAAGGTCAAGTTATCGGCTCTACCTAAGGGTGACATCCTTCGGGTACATTCATTAAGTTACCGATCTTGTTGATGTTCTTGTTGTCATTAGTTTTCAACAATATCAACCTACTCGATCGAGATCAATCTAGATCAGCCTTACATCATTTTAGTCCATCGTTTATTTTGTCACATTGTGATGTTTCTTACTTTAAATGACGAATTATGTTTTATCGGTCGTTCTACTTCGATCTTGATCACACATAGTACGCAGCTAAGGCATGTCTAATCTTGAAAAGGTTTACTAGCTAGTTGAATCTAGTCTATAGCTCGCTATTATGGCTATAACGATCCGGCCGATCCCCACTGTTAGCACTTTAGATCAGAGTATGTTAGTTGGTAGATTTCCTTTCGACCAGGCGTGATCTTGGCCATTTGTTATGCCTGCATTGGCTAAATAGCCAATTGCCTGTACTTTAACGCGTATAGTGTGTCTTCATGATCCTGTTGAATGTGAATAGATCTATTTATTTTAAAGGTTTGATCTATTATATTTATCATGGCTACCATCGATCCGGTCGAACCCCACTGTTAAGGATAACAGGTTAGATTTGATGAGTTTATAGGTCTGTCCATATTAAACAGTCAATTGTTCACATGCTGTAATCTCTTTTCTACTTGAATCGGCTATTTTATCTGATTCGCCTATGCTTTCACAGATATGGCACGCTTTCATGAACCTGTTGGAGTATGGTTAGTTCAATTGATTTTCTGGTTCTAGACTATCATCATCATCATAGCTGCATCGATCTAGTCGAACCTCACTGTTGACGGTAATAGATTAGATCTAGACGGTTCATAGATCTGTCTATATCGAATAGTCGATTATTTGCGTGGCATATCCCTTTTCACCAGATTCATTGGCTCTACACCACATATTGATTAAATCTAATTGACCAAGTGATGTATCTTTGCTGCATACATGTTAATAGCTTAAGGGAAAGGATTATTAAAACGGGGTGCATTGTATTCAATCAATCATGACCCGCGAGCGTTACAGTCCTTAACGGTCGATTTCTCCTCGTATTGGCTATTTAGTTGATTTTTTCCCATCTGGCTGCTCCCAAAGCGGCACACTTGGAACTGTCTTGGCAAAACCAGCATGTTCCACCCTAAATTACTGATAAACTTTCTCTCCTTGTCAATTGTAGGTCAAATTGACTAGAACACCCTTGGAAATTCGTAGGATCGACTGCTCCTGCATTGAAGCCAGGTAGATCTTTAGATCGTTCTGGCTTGTTGTGTGTCCACCCGGCATGGCTACCATGTTTTTGCGCTGACACACGTTTTGGCACGCCCGGTGGGACCCCATAATCGTCATGGCAGCTCACAACAATAGTGGCATTCTTATGGAGCCTTATGAAGACCTACCTGATGAGGATAAAGATGTCATCAGTAAAGCTATAGAAGAATTTTAGAACAAGTGTTTGTTGTCCTACACCAAGACACATGACAATAAAGTTGTTCAGAAATATCCACTACCAAGAGTTTTGATGCATGGGCAGTCAGATACAGACGAAGCTGATGATAGATGTTTCTTCATAGATGTTGTAAACAAATCTGTTCATGATGCCATGTTGAACCATAATACAGCTTTCTTGAACACATGCCACAATACCATGAAAGAGGTGTTTCATGGATGTCCAATTGATTCGGTTGGACCGGCTTATTACAACATTTCACATCCGTCGACTTAGGGGACTAATCTAGCTGGTACTAACCATCAAGAAGCAGCACTAACTGGTAATGATGATGTCCAGGCAGTTCAGAGCTCATCTGAGCAAGTTCAAGGTACCACTACTAATCAAATACAGAATAATCCTAGATTATCAGTGCGGTATGTGCAACGACCGATGGGGCAAGTTTAGAATCAAATGGTTAATTTTAGCACATCAGGCCAAATACCATCGTTGGCTCAAGAAATAGCGCCATCAGTTCAAAGGATTCATGGAGATACAGATCCCAACATCTACAACCAGAGACTTCAAGCAGCAAATCAGCAAAGGACCCAACAGATAAAGATTCCACAAGGATATCATTATGGCACAGATTACAATACCCTTCATATGATTCCAAATCCAGGGTATCAAGGTACCCAGAATTTTAATCCGAAGATGGGTCAATAATTGTAGAGAAATCCATATTCAAATGCTGATGAGTTGTTGCTCAGAGTGACCGAGATGATGAAGAATCAGTTTGGTTTGAAACCAATAGGGCAGACCTTCTCGTACAAACATCCATATCCAGAGTGGTATGATTTGGTTGCTCTTCCTACAAATTACAGGCTCTCGGAATTTGCTAAGTTCACTAGTCAAGATAGTACAAGTACAATAGAACATGTCAGTCGGTATCTTACACAGTTGGGTGAAGCATCCATTGAAGAGGCTCATCGAGTTTGTTTCTTCTTGTTCCTGTCAAGACTAGCCTTCACTTGGTTTTTATCGTTGCTAGTTAATTCCATTGCCAATTGGCCTGACCTAGAGAAGAAGATTCATACATATTTCTACACTGGGACAAGAGAAAAGAAAATCACAAATTTGATAACCATAAGGCAGAGAACTAATGAATCAGGTGCCAAGTTTCTTTAGAGGTTCCGAGAGACCAAAAATTTGTGCTTCTCATTGAATCTGATTGATGATCAACTAGCTGCTTTGGCCATTCAAGGAATATTGCCAATGTGGAGAGAGAAGCTGCTTGGGCAAGAGTTTGACAATTTAGGTCAGTTGGCACAACGAGTGGAGCACTCAATAGCTAATTCCAGAATATGCGCAGAGATACCCGATTCTAGAAGAGTGCCACAATTGCTGAAACCTATAATCCATATTTAGTTCATGACGACGATGAGGACGATAAAGAAGAAGAGATTTCTACAGCTGAATGGAATTGGGGTAAGAAGACAATAATGGTGCCAAATCCTTGGGGAAAGGGGTTGAAGAGAGCTATGATTTTGACGTCACAAAATTGGACAAGCTCTTCAATTTCTTGCTTGAGAGAGGACAGATCAAGTTGCTCACCAATCATGTTATGTTACCTCCTAATCAGCTGAAGAACAAGAAGTTCTGCAAATTTCATAACGCCACTTCTCATTCTACTAACGAGTGCAGAATTTTCCGGCAACATATACAAAGGGCCATTTAGCAAGGGAAGCTTAAATTTGATACACCTCAGAAGATGAAAGTTGATGATAATCCTCTCCCAAGAGATCAAAATATGGTTGATGCTAAGTTGCTCAAAGGGAAGACTAAAGTCCTAACATCAACCAGGGCAAAAGAAACTGGAATAGTCGATCCAGAGATGCAAATATCGGCTGATGAATATAGAGAGATTAAAAGGTGTCCTGATCAACAGAAGAGCCGATATGAGCAAGGAGAGACATCAAGGAATGGGGTGATAAGGCCACGTATCATATCTCGGATTTTGTTGAATAAATGGCAACGACAGAAGGAAAAGAATTATCAGCGTTGGTTAGAAGAGAAAGAATACTAGTGTCAACAAGAAGAGGAGAAGTATGAAAGAAAACAAGCTGAACCACATTGGAATTGTCCTTTCTTCAGACATTGTTGGAATGAAGGTTTGAAATTGCCTACTAGAAATAATTGCCTAGAGTGGAGTGAGCAATACTGGGAGTTTAGGCAATCTCAAGCCAACCGCCGGTCTATCCATGCTCGAGATGGGTATCATCATAATAATATGGATCGGCGCTTAAAAATAGAAGTGTTCATGATCGGCTCGAGAAGCGAGTTGTTGATCAAAACTGGACTGATTATTAAGAAGAGGATGATGAGGAAGAATATGTTTAGCAAGAAGGGCAATGGTGTCCAGGAGGTTTGACAAGAAGCTAGAAAAGAAGGGTACAATGCCTAAGGAATAGAGAGCTAGAATAGGCTCAGGCATTTGGTAGACCTCAAGTGTGGCGTGCTAAACAAATAGCCGATAGGAGTCAACCATCGGCTAATATTCATATGGCTTTTCTGTTGCCGTCAGAATTTAGAGCTCTAGCAGACCAAGAAGTCTATTGAGATTTTGATGAATCAGAGTATGAGGAGATAGTTGCCAAGTTGACGATTATGCAGCAAGCTATATTCGATAAGCCAGTCAAGCATCGGCACTTAAAAGCTTTATATGTAAAAGGTTTCGTTGATGGGAAGCCGATAAGCAAAATGTTGGTAGATGGAGGTGCTTCTGTTAATCTTATGCCTTATACTACTTTTTGCAAGCTTGGCAAGGGACTAGGAGATTTGATTGAGACCGACATGATGCTTAAGGATTTTGGGGGTAATGCATCCAAGACCAGGGGGGCAACAAACATCAAATTAACAATTGGAAGTAAGACTTTGCTCACTACATTCTTTGTCATTGATGGAAAGGGTTCATATAGTTTACTCCTTGGTTGTGATTGGATTCATGCAAATTGTTGTGTACCATCGACTATGCATCAATGCTTGATTCAGTGGCATGGAGATGATGTTGAGCTAGTTCATGCTGATGATTCTATGAGTATAGCAATAGCTAATCCAATGTATTGTGAACTGGAAGACTTCGAGTGTTTTTCTGGCAAACTATGGGATGGAGGCTTCATTAAAATCAATGATGAAAGCCAATAGCCGATCCAAGCAGTTGGCTCTGAGAGTTTGTTTTAATGGATAATCCAATAGATGGTACAAATGGTAAACTAGGACATGGCTTTACGTTGGCCGATGAATTAGAGGAGATAGATATTGGTTCTAGAGATAGGCCTAGGCCAACGTATGTAAGTGCTAAGTTGGATCCTGAGTATAAGCAAGAGTTGATAGATTTATTAAAGGAATTTAAAGATTCTTTTGCTTGGGAATACTATGAGATGCCTAGATCGATCAATTGTTTGATCTTTGGTCTGAAGAGTTCTGGTGCAACCTATCAAGAAGCGACCAATGGAAAGTGTCTAAAGGAATATTATCCTAGCATTTGGATTAATACTTGATAGCCGATTTGTTCAGTCATCGGCTCTAATAGCCGGTACCAGAAGGGTATCGCTTTTAGTTCAAAAATTAACCCAAAGAAGGGAAAAGCCGATACGATATGTATCGCCTATAGAGCAAAAAAAACAACACAGAAATGATTATGGTATACACAAGACATTGCAGAAAGTACACTGAGACACGATCAAAGAAAAATAGAGATTTTATTCTTTGATTAGTTTGCCCTAAGTACAAACTAGTCAAAGACATTGTTTATCACATCCTGAGCAGATGTAATGTCCACGATGGCCTCCGCTGCATCAACAAAGTTCTCGATTAACTCCTCGTGTTCCTTGGGGCTGTCGCACATTGGGAAACCGGTCTCCATGGTATGGAGCTCGTACCCGGTTTGGACCTGTGTCGCGGCTAGCGCCACCGATGCACCACGACGGATGCCATGAAGGGTGATCTCCTGGACACGGGCCGGGACATCGTGGAGGTGGGCATTGATGAGGGGGCCCCGGGCATTGATGGCCACCGTAGCCACATTCACCACCAGTTGGAGGGTCTCCAACTGCACCATCAGGGCTGGCGATCACAGAAACAAAGGAGCTATCAAGATAAAGACAGTGGAAACCAAGATAAGGGTGTCCTTGGAGTCCATCTTACCTACCACCATGGTGTCGGACTCGGCCAACCACGCCCGAGCAGTGCTGGCCTCTTTCTCGGTGGCATGGAGGGTAGCTTGAGAGGCCCCAAGGCGAATCTCAAGCTGACCATTTTCCTAAGTTGCCTCGAAATAATGGTCCTAGGCTGCCCTCCACTCCCAGAGGAAACGTCGGGCATCATCGCTATTGTAGGAGTCAGAGGAGTCCGATGATGAATCTGGTGCAGAGGCAGCATCAGATGCAGCATTAGAGGGCCCACCGGCCCTGGGAGGAAGTGGACGAAGGCTGTCATTCAAGATGAACCTATAAAAAATTAGAAAAGTTCATTGCCATGAGCAGAAGATATCGATCTCACCTCATATGGCGGAGGCACTGGCTCATTGGCAGATTCTCCTCTGGAACCTCCTCCGCTGCGCGCTTGCCTCGGTTGTCCTTGCTAGCCATAGGGTTTGGTTGGATCAATGGAAAGGAGGAAGAAAACCGCTACAGGGTTTGTGAAGGCAGAGAAGTGCAGAGAATAGAAGCAGTTACAAGTGTGGATGTGTTTGAGGATGGAGTCCTTGGCGGGAATTTATAGCCATGAAGCGAGGTAATAGATATCTCAAGACGTGCAAAAGGAAACCACAATTAATATAAGGCGACATGCCGCCCCATTAATGTTGGGGAGAATGCGGTGTTGATAACTGAGGACGAAAGATTGAGGAGTTTTCTTAATGGAGGCCATGTTTTCAGACTTAATTGGATTAAGGTCAAGAGTCTAGAATCGGCTACTTTTAGATCAGCTCTTTAGTCAAGACAAGAGATATAATAGAACAACAGGAAATATGGTTCTTATTAGTTTCACACGGGATATATACTACAAATAATGACATTACAAATTCAAAACATCCCGGATTGCCTTCAAAGCTTTCAGCCGAATAGCGTCAACCTCTGCAATTTGTTGCTTGTCTCCTTCGGCTGATCCATGAATGTTTCTCAAGGCTGGTGCGGATGGCCTTGCCTTCTTTGACCTTGGTCAGCATTTCCTGTTTCTTCTGCTTAATAGCATTGGGTATTTGAGCTAGATTGGACTCATAGCGATCGATGACAGCCTTCACATTCTCTAGTTCCTTCTCAAGTTCTACACACTTGGTTTTTAGTTGGTTCAGCTCTCCTGAGGGAGGAGTTCTTCAAATTGTTGATTAGTTGTGCCAGCTCTTTGGCCTCTTATCTATTGGAGTTCTTCTTGGCTAATAAAGCTTCATGATCAGCTAGATTTCTCTGAGCCCTTTTCACTCTTGGAGTTTGATCCTCAATGTCAGATAGAGGTGTCATAACTTTAGCAAGATTCGAGGGCAAGTTGCCCTTAATGGCTAGGAAAGTCCTTCTGACTAGTTCTGCATCTTGGACAAAATCAGCTATATCCTTCTCAAGCATTGGCAGTATGTCCCTTAGCCAATTTCTGGTCTCTTCTGATAAAGTCTCTTGGAGAGAGGTGGCTGATGAGCTGATTTCACCTTCATTTATGTATTCTTCAAAGTTGAAGGAGTAGCTCAGAGCTGGAGAATTAAGTATCTATATATAAGAAAATCTTGTTAGGAGGATTGAATCAATTGATAATAAGATAAACGGTGAAGTGGATACAGTACCTTTTCTGGGGTAGTCTCTATCTAAGGAGGAGGAACAGCTGATGATGCACCAATGGTATCTGGTTGAATTAGCTCTAAACTTTCAACATTGGTATCTGCAAACATCGAGGAAGATTTTTTAGTTCATGTCTATTGCAGAAGGACAAAATAAATATATGATTTTCTTACCATCAGTTGTGTGCTGAACTGAGGAATCAAAAGTCTAGGTGACAACAACAATAGGATCATTTTCAAATGGAAGACTGTCAGACTCCTGCTCTTGTGTGAATGTTTTCCTCAAGGAGTATCTGGCGTGATAAATGGTTAGAGAAGGGTAGAAATTGAATAAGAATTAAGAGTTTTGAGGAGATACCTTAGCAACATCAGGAAGTAAAGTGGGAGGATTCTCATCTTCTGCTATCCTAGAAGCATCGGTTGTTTCAACCAAAATTGACCCCTTTTGAGGATCGACAGATGAAGACTTGGTTCTTGCTGATTTAAACACCTGGTACAACAGTTCAGCACCTAGAGCAGATTAGGATGCAATGGTTGATAACTATGAGGAGAGAATCGGAATTAGAAATTGAATATCATTTTGGGAAGAGGATGAATTGTTTTACCTGAGCAGATGATGGTCTTGTTCTGCGAAGCCATTTTCCAGTAATGGTTTTCTGGGTTGTCCCCTTGGTTGCCTTACATTTTGAAGATTGGTATGTTACAATCGTAGAAGTAGCCTAGGTTTTCATTAGCTTCTTCAGTGGAGGTGCAGTTGATCCCAGTCTTGAGATTGGACATAGCGGATAATACTCTACGGCATGCCCTTTTCTATCCACAATTGGGGGATTGAATTTAGCATCCTATAAGGGAGTTCTGTTAGATAAGTTGATAGAGGGACTTTAGTAGATGATCTTTATGAAAGAAAAGGAGTTAGCTAGTTACCTCACTATCAGAAGCAAAATCTTCATCTAGAGCTATGCAACTAGGATAAACTGGCTCGCAGAAGAGGTGGGAGTGCCATTCTTGCCACCAGAGATCATATAAATGGAAAGTGAAAGAGGCTCTAGTCCATTCATGTAGATAGAGAGAAGGAAGATCTGATCCTAACTAAAAAACTCTAGAAGCTTCCATTGCCTCATTGATGTCTTCTCTCTATTTTAGTATATCTTTGAAAAATAGCTTGGGGCAGTTGACCAAGACAAAACTGACGAGCTACGAAAGAAGGATTGTAAAACTCATAGGTTTGAAGCTTGCCTAGAAGGAAGGAACCTATAGACATTTTGCCACGGCCGTGATGAAATTCGGATAGAAGAACGCAAGGTTTGATGAAGGAATTGAAGATTGTAGCTGCCGTTTCATCTAAGCAGCTTGATTCAAATCGAAATCTGAACGGGAAGACAACTCATTGTTCTCATCCTCATCATAGGGTAGCCAAGTCAGAATATCTGCATCAAACCCTCTATAAAACTTCTTGAAGAGATGGCCAACATCGACAGCAATTGTTATGGCCGATGCAACTTCACCATAGTTCATGCACTGGAGATTTGGCTTTACAATCTTTTGCATATACAAATTTAACCACATTTGTATTAACCACCAAGGGCCGCTGATGGTGTGCACTGCTTCATTCTTCAGCAGCTGAGCGACCACCTGATGCATCAAATGGTAAGCTGATCCCAACAGATACTTTCAAAGAGGAATCTCAACGCCTACTGCTAGATGCTCTGCCATGAGTTTATGAATGTAAGTCAGACCACAAGATGACCCACAGAAGATGAATCTTTCTAGCCACATGTTCTCTTTCGCTAACAGTCGATTCATTCCCGATGTGGTTCTGGATGTAGCTTGCCCATCCTGTGCAGTCTGATATTTTGGCCAGTTTCTTTGACCCAGCACCTAAGAGTTAATATGGTTGCATCGGTCCTATTATTCTAAGGCTAGTCAACATATAAACATTAGCCAAGGTAATAATCATTGGGCCGTGACCAAAGACGAAAGCATTCAAGGTGTTGGACCAGAAGTAAGAAGCGGCAATTAGGCGTAAATCATTTTTCTCCATTACCAACAGTGAAAGGGTCTTGGCTTAAATCATAAACTTCTCAGTCTCTGCCCTTTTTGTCTGACACTCTACGGAACCAGTCTCTCCATCCCTTAGGCATTTTGGGCCAATTCCTAAAGGGATTTTTTGTGTTCTAAGAAGACAAATCTACCAAGGACTGCCTAAAAGGAATTTGATTAGTTTCTTGGTTGATAAACTTCGAAGGATTAGCATCTCCCATGGGTCCAAGGTAATAGGCATTTGGAGCAATAGATGAAGGGATCATAATTTCATTTTCCATCCCCTAGAAAGCCAGATGAGATAAACTTAAAGAAGAGAAAAATACAGAGTAGCGGCTGATAGTTGAGGGGCAGAAATTTGGAGACGTACCTCAGGGATGTAGTCACTGGTCGCCATTTTAGTTGGAATAGATTGGAATCCAAAAAAAGGTTGCAGAGGAATGACTTAATGAATAGCTCGAGCAGAGGGAAAACTGCTAGGGTTGGAGCTCTAGTGGTGGCAGCTTTGGTTGTTGAGGCTCACTCGAAGAAGAAGGGGAAATCAAATGGGCCGAGTGAATCAGAGATGATACTGTTGGGGTATTATATAAAATTCAGACTAGGAATATCAGGAGTCACGCGTATGTTTTGGAATAAACGGTTGCGACATGGTGAACAGGTAAATAGAAATTTTGGAATAAAATCATTTTTTCCCCAAAATTGGGGGGCATGTGTTTACACCAAAATTTGGGAAGAAGGCGCGGGAACTCAAAGCATCGAAGATTGTGTCATCTAGGAATCGATTATATAAGGATCGATATCAGCTGATTCAGACATGGTACTGGGATCGGCTCTCTTCGGATGACATCAGCAGATAACATCAATGAGCTATGGTTGGCGTCAGGAAAAATATGTCGGACTCTACAAAAAAGGAAAGATTAGGGTCTAAGTTATCTTAAGTTAGGAATGTTTCCTTTTATTCCAAAGATTGTAATGAGTCGTATTTGAGTAGGATTCATGCTTAGGTTCTGGGTATAAATATTGGACCCCGGCTATTATAAAAAGACATCCAATCAATCAATACCAATTACTTTTTTTGGCTTCACTCCAACCCTTAGGAGTTGGAGTCCTGTAGATCTCGGTGAGTTCTTCAACAAGCAGGGCTGCATCGATCCGGTCGAGCTCCGACTTGTCGGTAAGTACCATCATGGCTTATACTTTTGTTTGTAAGGCCGCATCGGTCCGACCGACCTCTTACGAGCTCTAGTATAAGTTAGTTATCGATCCTTATCTAGCTCAAGTACGTCTGCATCGATTAAGTTCGACCTCCACTGCTCGAATTAGATTAAGGTCAAGTTATCAGCTCTACCTAAGGGTGGCATCCTTGGGGTAGATTCAATAGGTTACTAATCTTGCTGATGTTCTTGTTGTCATTAGGTTTCAACAATATCAACCTACCCGATCGAGATCGATCTAGTTCAGCCTCACATCCTTTTAGTCCATCATTTATTTTGTCACATTGCGATGTTTCTTACTTTAAACGACAGATTATGTTTTATCAGCCGTTCTACTTCGATCTTTATCGCGCATAGCACACGGCTTAGGCATGTCTGATCTTGAGAAAGTTTACTAGCTAGTTGAATCTGGTCTATAGCTTGCTATTATGGCTGTAACGATCCGATCGATCCCCACTGTTAGCACTTTAGATCAGAGTATGCTAGTTGGTAGATTTGCTTTCGACCAGGCCTGACCTTGGCTGTTTGCTATGCCTGCATCATCTAAATAGCCGATTGCCCGTACTTTAACGCTTATAGTGTGTCTTCATGATCCTGTTGAATGTGAATAGATCTGTTTATTTTAAAGGTTTGATCTATTATCTTTATCATGGCTACCATCGATCCGGTCGAACCCCACTGTTAAGGATAATAGGTTAGATTTGATGAGTTTATAGGTCTGTCCATATTAAACAGTCAATTGTTCACATGTTGTAATCCCTTTTCTACCTGAATCGTTTTTTTTAGCCGATTCGCCTATGCTTTCACTAATATCACACGCTTACATGAACCTGTTGGAGTATGGTCGGTTCTATTGATTTTCTAGTTCTAGACTATCATCATCATTGTAACACCCTACATGTTTGTCACCAGTTAAGCAATGGGTTTGAACTCAAACATGACATGTTAAGTGGTGATGAAGGTGTCAAGATCAAATCTACAAGAGTGAGCTCCAACTTAAACTTGGACAACACACCTTTACTTACATGTGTACCCTTGTTAAGATTATGCAAGAGTAATGTTAAACATGCTTATTTCATGTATATTACATCAACATGCATCCATCTTGATCAGTGGAAAAGTTTTAGGAAGTTTGGAATTAAGAAGTCACATGAAATGATAAGTTATAATCTTTCTTGGATTGCTTTATTAAGTAAATGGGAATATGAGATGTCAACCAAATCTTGCAACCTAGCTCAAACAACCCTACTTACACTCATGAATAAAAGTTATGAAGGGTTTATGTTGAGCAAGTGGCCAGAAAATGCCTCAATCGGTCTAAAACTCTAATTTAAGCTTTACTGATTCGCCAGAACATGCATCCCCCTTCCTCGCTATGTCCTTGTTTGGCTCTGCTCTGCGTCCCTGCGCCCTCCAGAAGTGGACGCCAAGCCTCCCTCGCCCTCTGCGCTGCACATGCGCGCCAGAGCGCGGCCGCCATTGACGCCGCCGAGCAAAGCTCAAGCTGCTGCTGTTGCTATAGGCGTTGCTCCCTCTCCTCCTCGGCTGTAGTGCCTAGCCATGCCACGCATGCACCGCCATAACCCTAGCCGCGCCGGTCCTCTCTTTTCCCGCAGCGCCGTCGCCGTCCACCGCTACATCGTGGTTTCTGTGGTCAGGCCACCATAGGTAGTCGTTGGCAAGACCGGCCCATTCCTTGGCCACCCGTGGGTTAGGCCACCACCATGCCAGCCACGCCGTTGCCTTCGCCATCACGCATGCAGCCGCCGGCGAGCACCACCGCGCCGGGAGCTGGCCGACCCCGTCGGTCCTCTGCATTGTGCGATGAAGAAGGAGAAGGGAAGGATCTCACGTATAAATAGAAACTTTTGGTGGGTTCTAAATGTAGATCTCGTGACTCAGTTAAATAGTGCAGCAGACTGCAGGTTGATTCAGGAAAAACTCAGGGGCCTCGATTTAATTGTGTTTTTCCTTTATGCATTTAATTTGGCTGAAACTTTGGACAATCATAGTAAATTGTAGAAAAATCCAAAAATAGCAAATGAGGACTTTTTGGAATCCTTGTGAAATTTTCTATGCAATGGTTCTTGATGCATGATTTAGTTTAAAATTTTTCTGTAAAAATCAATTTATGCAGTTAGGTTTTTAATACTAGTCATGTCTTGTCTTTTTCATAACTGTAGTTGTTTTCCTCAAATAAATGTGAAAATTTTATGGTAGGCTACTGATGCTGTGTGTGCGCTGTGGTAAAAATTTCAAGAGTTTAGGCTTTATAGTGTAAGAGCTATAAAAATAATAAAAAATGCCCTGTGTTGCTTTGCTCCTATTGTGAATAGGCCTGAATGTTTGTATTAATTGGCTCAGTTAAGTTATGAATCATGCCATGATGAAAATAAATTAGTTTTATTACTTTTCTTAAGCTTTTCAAAAAGCTAAAAATCATAATTTTTGGTTAAGTAAATTTTTAGTTATAGTTGCTTAAATTTCTGTGGCTGTTTCTGCCCAAACCCAGACAGGGTTGCCTTGTTGGTACTGTGGGGCCTTTTTAATAGTAGAATAAGCTCTAGGTGTTTATAACAAAGTTGTTTATAATTTTTTAAGGTTTCTATAAAGTCTAGAACCACATTTATTGGACATGTAGAACTCAAGTTATAGCTGTTTAAAGTGGCATGTCAGATTCTGTCCATGTTTTGGACAGAGATGCATTCATTGGATAAATTGACCTTGTTAGATATAGAATCATCTTAAGATGAGAATAATAAAGTTGTAGGTAACTTCATAGGGTTTTCAAAAAGTTATGATTCATGTTTTTTTGAGGTCTAGAACTCTAGTTATGCTTCTCTGAAGTTCCTATCAGTTTTCTGTCTATAATTGTACCACTGCTGTTTGGGATACATGTGCAGTTTTGCTTGTGCAATTATTTTCATGGTGTAAATGATATTTTATGTGGTTTTTGTGAATACAAAAATTGTAGATAATTATCATATCTTGCTTGTTAAATTTTCATGATCTCAGGTTTGATAGTTTAGAAGTTATGAATTTGACAAATGATCTATCATGTTTGGTCTATGCTCTATGTAGATTTGAAAGATTTCATTGTTTGACCTAGTTAAGTATGAAATCATGCCTTAGTGATAATATAATAGTTATAGTGCTTTCCTTAAGGTTTCCAAATTATCCTAGATCACCCCTTTTGGTGTTCTAGAGCTCCAGTTATAAGCTTGTGAAGTTGCATGGCAGAATCTGTCCAAGTCTGGACAGAGGTGCTCAATTGTGCTTGATTGACCTTGTTAATTGTAGAATCACCTTGTGATGATAATAAACATGTTTTAGATAATTTAATAATCCTTCTAGAAAGTTAAGGTTCATGCTTGTTTGATGTTTGTAACTCTAGTTATGCATTTTTGAAATTACTACTACTTTTATGTCCTAGTTCTGTGCAGATCTGAAATATTGGCATGTTTGACCTAGTTAGCTTTTGAATAAGCTTTTGGTGATAATAACAATGTTGTAGGAAATTTTATTAGATTTCCAGAAAGTTTAGGATCACCTTCTTTGGATGTCTGTATCTCTAGTTATAGATAAAACAAGTGACTGCTATGCTGCTGTCCAGATTTCTTTACATGTGCTAGGTGATTGTTTTAGCTTGTTCTTGTTTTGGCTAAACATGTTGGTTAGTTTTTGATCGATGCATGTGTGCAATATCTGAACTTAAGTTCACTTGTGTGCTATGCCTAATATGCTTACTGTCCCTCTATAATAGGTTGTGTGATGTTTAGTTAAATAACTCTAGGTGCCTATGTCTTGCATGATCTTATGTTTGCCTTGAATGCTATTATGTGATGCATCTCATATTACCATTCTTCATATTCATGCACTTGCAACTTGCATCTCATCTAGGTACGCTAGATGAACCACGTGAAGGCCATGATGTTGGAGCCAAACCCGAAGACGGTGTATGGTGGACCTATCCCAAAGATGGAAGGCCCCTGGAGTATATGCCTAAACAGGAGATGCTCACCAAGCGAGTGTCGTCTAACAAACACTAACCTAGTATTGGATCCCAGGCAAGTCCCGAAGCATTCTAAGCCTCCTACGTTTTTATAAATATCACTAGAGTTCTTTATGTTTGATGCATTAGGTTATAAGAGTTGATTGGAACCACTTGATGCATGGAACTACCTTGTCCAGAAATATACCTTGAACCCTATGTAGCTCCATGATCAAAAGCATGCTTAGTGATGCTTAAACCGGTAGAAGTCAGGTGATTTCCTGTCACCTGCGAGATATAGGTAGATACCAAAGTACGGTTGGCTATATTTGCTATCGTGGAAATAACCATGTGTTTATGAATAAAAAGGAGACTAGGCAGGATTGTGATAGAGAAGCAACAAGGCATGGAGGTCTTGGGTGCCTATCTATCCCCATCTATGTCGGTTAAGGACCGATTCGTTGTACGTCCTCATGTCATGTTGAACGCATGCCTATCACTTAGTTGGCCGGATAACTCGTTTTGACCGCGAAGCCGAGTAGCTCAACTCAGGCCAAAAGCCGGGAAGTGAAAGTGCGCACCCTGGTGGTAGTAAGGATGTTCGGGGAGCCATTGGCGTAAGACCGAAGGCAGATTGACGTCCTGGCAGAGTGCATTCCCTGAGAGTGCGGAGCTGCTCAGGCCCATGAATTTAGTTTCTGAGTTGTACCAAAGGTGACCTAAGACTACCTTGGCGCAGGTATGTGTGGGTTTGTGTTAGGAATAATTCCCTAGCTAGGTAGGAATTGATTTGAATCGCCGTCTCTCCCGGATAGTAAGAACTTGACTGAGCAGCAGCAACGTAGAGTAACTTAATGGAAACTTGATGGTTATGATGATGATACTCACATTACTACACCGGCTATGGTTACTATTGCCTCTTACTAAATGATATTCCACATGTTTGGCATAGGTTAGTTGCTAATCTAAAGATGGATAGCTATAATTAACTTGGTTACAGAATTGTAAAATGTATAGCTCAACTAGTGGCTTTTATGCAAAATTTTGTCAAGCTAGCTCCACCTATAAAGCCTTACATACTCTTTGGTGTCACTTTATTTCTGGTTTATGATGGGTAAGTCTAGCTAAGTACATTCGAGTACTCAGGGATTATCCCACCATGTTGCAGGTAAAGTTCTCGGCCTGCTGAAGATGGTGGCTAACCGTCGGTGGGCTCGGTGACTCTATATTTATTCCTTATCTATATGCTTTTGTCAGAGGATGTCACTTATGCTAGCAATGTATTTGGAACTTATATTAATGTAATCATTTGAAAGCTATGTTGTTTTCACTAATCGGTTTTGAAACCCAAACTTGTACTATTATTTGTGAACCCAATTGTAATATTATTTCCACTGCAACTCTACGTATGTGATGTGTATTTGCTTAATCACGCGATCTTGGTTGTGATGTTGATTTACCGAGGTCCTTCGTGACACTCGGCGGACTATCGAGTTTATATAAGTGAAAGTATGCGCGTGTCAACGTGTTAGCGGGGACAACCGTACTTGATCTTGTATAAATTGGGCGGTTCTGTCACAGCTAGTATCAGAGCAAGATTAAGCATAATATTGTCATGTACATAGTTTTAAAAACAAAGTTTTGGTTTTAAAAAGCCTATTTTAGCTAAAACTTTAGCTACAGGTAAATTTGTCAAAACTTATTTGCAAAACTATGCTAGCGACATCCTCCTTTATGCCCAGTTATGGACTATTAGGTGGCTATCTAAGTACTAACTATGGGGGATGTACTTTATTGTACTTTTTACTTTCGTCATCCATATGGCGTGCTATTGTATGGATGCCATTCGCTTGAATGGTAATGTGTGGATCACTATACCTCTACGCCCAGGTAAGAAGGTAAGTTGATGAGTGGCATGACCGCAAGATGTGAGCGTGCGGTCAAAGGGGAGAGGTAGTTTTGATACTTAAGTATATATATCTCATATATATACGAAAGTATTTAATTGTGGGTTAGCTTTGGTACGGCTATATATGCATATTCTATATGTATGTATAGACATATTTACTTTCGGGTAGCTTTGATACGGAAGTATATATATATGGGTATATATATATATATATGAAAGTATTTAGCTTGCAACGCCGAGCCTAGACTTTCATTTCTGCATATATAATTGTAGGGTTCGGCTAAAATGAAATCCTTCTACAGGTACGCTAACCACGAATGTGTAGATTGAATGTAGATGGCGACTAGCTATATATCGAGAGAGTATGTGTTATGCCACCGACATAGAACGTGATTGTCACCTTAGGCTGACAATTTTGTGAGGACGAATAGGACGGTCATGCATCATGATTGTGCTTGTGCATAAATATGCTCCCCTCACCTTTGTTCTAATATTAAGTAAATTGTGATCAATGTAATGTTACTATCTTTCCTATGTGAAGCTAGGCAAAATGCCCTGTTCCATGCCGCTTGAATAGCTATGCTTCAAGATAGTGTGTGATTAACTTTGCCTTGTATGTTTGCTTCCAAAGGAAATAGATGACAAGTTAATAGTTAGCAAAAACTTCACCCCTTTGAAAACTAAATTGCTAAATGTAAGTAAAACTAGTTTTGAAGACTTATCCACCTACTCAGTAAAAAGGAAATAAAAAGGTAATAGTACCTTACCACCATGTTTTGCATGATATGTGTAGTGGTGTTGCTGTAAGCTAATTGGATTGAGTATTTTGAAATGCTTGCTTAAGACTATGATGTATGTGTGGATGCTTGTTATCTAGGTAGTACCGTAGCTATCACCCCTTTTGTCCTCGGTAAGCATACGAATGTTGAAGAGCGCTATCCTAGAACAGCGCCCAAGTTTTGATAATCTCATGGTTGCCATCTCCAATTAAGTTCTCTCATAGGAGCCTAAGCCTGTACACATGGTTGCTAGCCCTTGAACGTTGCGCTACGAAGACCTTTATCCATGCCTTTGCTTGACCTTAGACCTAAGTTTAGTTCCCTTGAATGCTTGCATGTGTCGTGGTTGTCCCGCTCCTATGTGGGAGGACCTTGCTCAAAAATCCTTGTCGGACTTCATTGCTCCTTCTCCTACAGATGATCTGGTGCAATGCTACTCGCTATCTACCCTGGCTTTGGAACCTTTTCCTTGCAGATCATGTCATTGCTTTATCAACTGAATCCCTAGTCAGTGCATTGGCTCTGTCCCTCGAATCTCATCTATTTGCCTCCAACCCTTTCAAGTCTCTGGATATTTATCAGTCTTGATCTCATGTTGCTGCTCGACAAGACCAAATCTCATGTTAATCTTTATCTGGTAATCACCTTGGTGAACCCAAGGCGTATATTGAAATTAAGCAAGAGTCCCCTGCTCAGTTGTCTTTGGCAATTAAGTTGTGTTATCTTACGCCGTTTTTTGATCTTCGGATCTCCTCCTTGTTGACTCCTAACCTTGTGACTACCTTTGCTTTATATTCCTCCTTTGCATAGTGCTTGTTCTTATGACCCAATCTGTGCAACTAGAAATTTCACTTTGGGTGTGTGATCAGTAATGGTGTTATGAGTAGCAACTACGGTGCCACGACGAAACTGAGAGCCTCCTGTGGCGTGCGGCATAAGGTTGTGCTGCTCGACACACGCTGGTATCAAGGTTTCTAGTCATGATCCATTATAGAAGTGCACCGATGTGTTATTTTCATGTGAGCTCTTCCTTGGTTATCTCTCCATATCTAATCGGATGATCCTTATATCAGACCAAAAGTAGTAGAGTTTCCTTCTGAAGATGCAAAGAGGATAACTTTTGAAGAATAGGTCATTGACATAAACATTAATATACTGCAAGAGATGGTAGACAAGTGACTCTACTTGGCTAACACTGTAATGATGTCGGTAATCCAGTGACCAACTTATGTCATCCTCGTTGGATCAGAAGGCTACACAATATTTAAA
The DNA here is from genome assembly GCA_904845875.1 of Miscanthus lutarioriparius. Classification (NCBI taxonomy): domain Eukaryota; kingdom Viridiplantae; phylum Streptophyta; class Magnoliopsida; order Poales; family Poaceae; genus Miscanthus; species Miscanthus lutarioriparius. Next base: position 72,888,271 of record CAJGYO010000005.1, on the reverse strand, counting down.
GTTGGACAAGTTATCAGTTGGATGATAAATGGACCAGGATATTATGTCCTATAATAGGTCACCTGGTGCTTATGAGCTTTTTATCTCAGCCTTTGATCTTTATGTGCAAGATGGTCAACCGACCTTCTTCAATGTGACCCCTTTCTGCTGACTTCAATGGCGACCATCTGTTTATGCTTCGACCACAATTCTTATTGTCAAGAGTGAAGATTTGGAACCCTTTTGGTGTTGAGAGATAATCGATTAGTTACTAGTAGGAAGGTTAATCTCTAGCTAGGTAACGACTCTTTGGTAACTACGAAGGCTATATCTCACAGAACAATGTTATGCAAAGAAAAAGAAGAACGGGACATCTGTCCAGAATTTATGGTACTAAACCGGTTATCTTTAAACAAGTGATTAGTGCCTCAAACATGGTTGAATTCACACCAAACTTGGTGATCTCATTCCTCACTTAAGGTACTTAGAGGTCTTAAGTTGGTTTATGGATTGGTTGAGTAAAGCATCAGATTTGAGAGATGTTTTATTAGTTCGGTCCCAAAATTTCAGAACAAAACAGTTTTGGTAGATGATTTGTTTGGATAGCCAAATGATATCTGTTTGAGCTGAATTTTGGTCAGTAGTTAAAGGACTCTTGGATCTAAATGCCTACCAAAATTTGTGCACCATGGAGCAGTAGTTTGCAGGATATGAACTGATTACCGAGAGGTACAAAAGCTATGATTTCTCTACTGACTACTATCATCCCTCACATTAGAAACGTTGTGTTTGTAATTGATGCTAAGATTAGCAACATAGTCAATGTTTTACCGTTAGATAATCCTTTAGGTGCCCTAGAGAACACTCCTTGCACCCCTTCGTGCCTCGCCTTTGCCCTCTCATATCAACAATGCTAGAGCGGTCAAGGTGTGCTACGTGTCAATTTGTGCCTTTGCGAGTCGAAAACAATTTGTAAAGTGTCAAACAACATATTTCAAATTTTGCTTATGAGTTGTTGATTGACATTAGAAAGGAAGCTTCAATGTCAAATGTAGTTCAACAAAGCTAGTTTTGCTACAGTGCAAGTCAACTCAACTTAATGTGCAACAGGACCATGAAGCAAAATAGTACTCGATCTTAGTAGTGTACTGTTTCTCTAGATGGTGAATAACTACAACATTTGCTGCCATCTAGACCTTGCTGTCATCCTTATTCAGTAATGTTTTCCAAGGTGGACTTGTACTTGGGTACCTTCCATATGTTTTTACCCAAGAGGTTGCCTCAGATTCAACCTAGATAACTGTTGCTGCTTGGATACGAGGATTCCCCCAATTAATGATCGTCGAAAACACTGAGTCAACAGAGTCAGCTATTGCATTCACAGCTCACTCAACGGACTCGGATAATAAAGTGTTATCATTAGAGAAAGAGAACTACACACATGGAACATTATGTAGTTTTCCATCGGGTGGCATTTGAATGATTGAACAGTTATGACCGGCACAGACATTGTCTATTGGTTGCTCGGTTTCTCAAAGCCACAAAGGATGTTTACCCCATCTGTGATCTCATCCCTTGTGAAAGGTTGTACTCAAGCTACTTTGGTAGAGAACTGATTTTCGAACTTTGTGAATGAACATGGAACCATTGTAATGAGCAGCTTTCAGAAGCTTGCAGTCTAGTGCAAAGCTCACATGGTCCATGCTATATTCACTAGGGAAATAGAGATTGTGGGTAATTAGTTTATGCTCCGTAGTACTCTTCGTATCCCGAGAACGAAGTATTGTGCTGTCTTGGATTCCTCCCAAAGAAACAATGCTTCATGGAAGCCAACGAAGGAAATTCTTCAGACAAAACTTACTACAAAGAGCAAGTATCAGAAAGTGTCTTGACCAAATTAGCCTCTCTGATACTCTAAAATTAAGTAGCCTAATGCTATCACTGATGTTGGAAAATGGATGACATGCTTCTCTTCCCTTAAAAGCCTGTGCTTTCACAGATATCGCACGCTTTCATGAACCTGTTGGAGTATGGTCGGTTCTATTGATTTTCTGGTTCTAAACTATCATCATCATTGTAACACCCCAGGTGTTTGTCACCAGTTAAGCAATGGGTTTGAACTCAAACATGACATGTTAAGTGGTGATGAAGGTGTCAAGATCAAATCTACAAGAGTGAGCTCCAACTTAAACTTGGACAACACACCTTTACTTACATGTGTACCCTTGTTAAGATTATGCAAGAGTAATGTTAAACATGCTTATTTCATGTACATTACATCAACATGCATCCATCTTGACTAGTGGAAAAGTTTCATGAAGTTTGGAATTAAGAAGTCACATGAAACAATAAGTTACAATCTTTGTTGGATTGCTTTATTAAGTAAATGGGAATATGAGATGTCGACCAAATCTTAGAACCTAGCTCAAACAACTCTACTTACACTCATGAACAAAAGTTATGAAGGGTTCATGTTGAGCAAGTTGCCAGAAAATGCCTCAATCGGTCAAACTCTAATTTGAGCTTTACCGTGATGCTATTTTGACCTATGTTGACCAATCACTTACAGTGTTTGCATGGAGTTGCACCTTAAATAAAAGTTGAAGTTTGACTGGAGGAGAACAAACTTTGTTTTTGGACTAAGAGCCAGATCAGCTTGGAACTAAGTCAAACAGAGGCTTGAAGATTGAATCAGCTGTTGTTTTAGGCTCCCGGTAAATTTTTCAATGTCCCTAAAGTGACAGCAGTAACTTAACTTCTTTGAGACATTTTATCGTTCAAATTCATGTGGTGGCTCAACTAGATTCCTTAAGATGAGTTGAAGTATTTTTCATGGTGAAAACAATAGATCAAGTCTCGTCAAATTTGGAGTTCATTTGGATCTTCAAAAATAGTTTCCAAAACAACAAAAGTTTATTTTGTCACTTAACTAACATCGACATTGGCATTCCGTGTTCTCCAAATTTTGTTAAGCAACTCGATTTGGTCCAAAGATAAAAGTTGGAGGCAATTTACTGGAGGAGAGTATACAAAAAGATGGCACTCGTTTGACCATGTCTTGACCATCAATTTTGGAGTTTGTTAATCGCTGTCAATGCATTGACAATGCCGTCTTGGAGTGTAATTAACCGCTAATCCACTGCCCTAATGACCATGGTCCCTAAATGAAAATTTTAGAACAGTCCGTGTAGATCAAACTTCATTTTGGGCCTAGTGTCTGATTTGGCCTAGATCTGGCCCAAAACACGTCCCACCTTCCCCATGTCGCTGCCCGCTAGGTGTTCGACGAAACACCGCGTGGCCGCCGTGCATGGACGCCATGCGCGCCCACCTCCACTACTGCACCCCCTGCCTTACTGCATCCTTCTCTGGCTCTGCTCCATGTCCATGTGCCCTCTAGAAGTAGAAGCCAAGCCTCCCTCGCTCCTCCTCCCTCGCCCTTTGCACTGCACGCGCGCGCCAGAGCACGGCCGCCATTGACACCACCGAGCGAAGCTCAAGCTGCCACTGCTGCTATAGGCACTGCTCCCTCTCCTCCTCTGTTGTAGTGCCTAGCCACGCCACGCACGCGCCGCCATAACCCTAGCCATGCTAGTCCTCTCTTTTCTCGCAGCGTCGTCGCTGTTCGCCGCTACGTCGCAGTTTCTGTGGTCAGGCAGCCACATGCAGTCGCTGGCTAGACCAGCCCCTTCCTTGGCTGCCCGTGGGTCAAGCCACCACCATGCTAGCCATGCCCTCACCTTCATCATCACGCATGCAGCCGTCGACGAGCACCACCGCCCCGGGAGCTGGCCGACCCCGTCGGTCCTCTGCTCTGTGCGACGAAGAAGAAGGGAAGGATCTCGCGCGTAAATAGAAACTTTTGGAGGTTCTAAATGTAGATCTCGTGACCCAGTTGAATAGTGCAGCAGACTGCAGGTTGATTCAGGAAAAACTCAGGGGCCTCGATGCAATTGTGTTTTTCCTTTATGCATTTAATTTGGCTGAAACTTTGGAAAATCATAGTAAATTGTAGAAAAATCAAACAATAGCAAATGAGGACTTTTTGGAATACTTGTGAAATTATCTATGTAATGGTTCTATAATATGGCATGATTTAGTTTAAAGTTTTTGCTGTAAAAATCAATTTATGCAGTTAGGTTTTTAATACTAGTCATGTCTTATCTTTTTCATAACTGCAGTTGTTGTGCTCAAATAAATGTGAACTTTTTATGGTAGTCTACTGATGCTATATGTATACCATGGTAAAAATTTAAGGAGTTTAGGCTTTATAGTGTAAGAGCTATAAAAATAATAAAAAATGCCCTGTGTTGCCTTGCTCCTATTGTGAATAGGCCTGAATGTTTGTATTAATTGGCTCAGTTAAGTTATGAATAATGCCTTGATGAAAATAAATGAGTTGTAGTATTTTTCTTAAGCTTTTCAAAAAGCTAAAAACCATAATTTTTGGTTAAGTAGATTCTTAGTTATAGTTTCTTAAATTTCTGTGGCTGTTTCTGCCCAAACCCAGGCAGGGTTGCCTTGTTGGTACTGTGGGGCCTTTTTAATAGTAGAATAAGCTCTAGGTGTTTATAAAAAAGTTGTTTATAATTTTTTAATATTTCTAAAAAGTATAGAACCACATTTATTGGACATGTAGAACTCAAGTTATAGCTGTTTAAAGTGGCATGTCAGATTCTGTCCATGTCGTGGACAGAGATGCATTCATTGGATTAATTGACCTTGTTAGCAGTATAATCATCTTAAGATGAGAATAAGAAAGTTGTAGGTAACTTCATAAGATTTTCAAAAAGTTATGATTCATGTTTGTTGGAGGTCTAGAACTCTAGTTATGCTTCTCTGAAGTTCCTAACAGTTTTCTGTCTATAATTGTACCACTGCTGTTTGGGCTGCATGTGCAGTTTTGCTTGTGCAATTATTTTCATGGTGTAAATGATATTTTCTGTGGTTTTAGTGAATACAAAAGTTGTAGATAATTATCATATCATGCTTTTGTTAAATTTTCATGATCTCAGGTTTGACAGTTTCAGAGTTATGAATTTGTCAAATGATATATCATGTTTGGTCTATGCTCGGTGTAGATTTGAAAGATTTTATTGTTTGACCTAGTTAAGTATGAAATCATGTCTTAGTTATAATATAAGAGTTATATTTATTTCCTTAATCTTTCCAAATTATCCTAGATCACCCCTTTTGGTGTTGTAGAGCTCCAGTTATAAGCTTGTGAAGTTGCATGGCAAAATCTGTCCAAGTCTGGACAGAGGTGCTCAATTGTGCTTGATTGACCTTGTTAATTGTGGAATCACCTTGTGATGATAACAAACATGTTTTAGATAATTTAATAATATTTCTAGAAAGTTAAGGTTCATGCTTGTTTGATGTCTGTAACTCCAGTCATGCATTTTTGAAATTACTACTACTTTTCTATCCTAGTTCTGTGCAGATCTGAAACATTGGCATGTTTGACCTGGTTAGCTTTTGAATGAGCTTTTGGTGATAATAACAATGTTGTAGGAAATTTCATTAGATTTCCAAAAATTCTTGAATCACCTTCTTTAGATGTCTAGATCTCTAGTTATAGATAAAACAAGTGACTACTGTGTTGCTGTCCAGATTTTTACATGTGCTAGGTGATTGTTTTAGCTTGCTCTTGTTTTGGCTAAACATGTTGATTACTTCTTGATCGATGCATGTGTGCAATATCTGAACTTATGTTCCCTTGTGTGCCATGCCTAATATGCTTGGTATCCCTCTATAATAGGTTGTGTGATTTTTAGTTAAATAACTCTAGGTGCCTATGTCTTGCATGATCTTATGTTTGCCTGGAATGCTATTATGTGATGCATCTCATATTACCATTCTTCATATTCATGCACTTGCATCTTGCATCTCATCTAGGTACGCTAGATGAACCACGTGAAGGCTGTCATGTTGGAGCCAAACCTGAAGACGGTGTATGGTGGACCTATCCCGCAGATGGAAGGACCCCTAGAGTACATGCATGTACAAGAGATGCTCACCAAGCGAGTGTCGTCTAACAAACACTAACCTAGTCTTGGATTCCAGGCAAGCCCCAGAGCATTCTAAGTCTCCTACGTTTTTATAAATATCACTTGAGTTCTTTATGTTTGATGCATTAGGTTATAAGAGTTAATTGGAACCACTTGATGCATAGAACTACCTTGTCCAGAAATATACCTTGAACCCTATGTAGGTCCAGGATCGAATGTATACTTAGCAATGCTTAGACCGGAAGAAGTCGAGTGATTTCCTATCACCTGCGAGATATAGGTGGATACCAAAGCATGGTTGGCTATATTTGCTATCGTGGAAATAACCTTGTGTTGATGAATAAAAAGGAGACCAGACGGGATTGTGATAGAGAAGCAACAAGACATGGAAGTCTTGGGTGCCTATCTATCCCCGTCTGTGTAGGTTAAGGACCGATTCACTATACATCCTCATGTCATGTTGAACGCATGCCTATCACTTAGTTGGCCGGATAACTCATTCCGACCGTACACCTGAGTAGCTCAACTCAGGTCGGAAGCCGGGAATTTAAAGTGCGCACTCTAGTGGTAGTAAGGATGTGCGGGGAGCCATTGGCGTAAGTCCAAGGGCAGATTGACGTCCTTGCAGAGTGGATTCCCTAAGAGTGCGGCGCTGCTTGGGCCCATGAATTCAGTTCCTGAGTTGTACCAAAGGTTACATAAGACTACCTTGGCGCAGGTATGTCTGGGTTTGTGTTAGGAATAATTCCCAAGCTGGGTAGGAATTGATTCGAATCGCCGTCTCTCTCGGATAGTGAGAACTTGACTGAGCAGTGGCAACATAGAGTAACTTTACAGAAACTTGATGGTTATGATGATGATACTCACATTACTACACCGGCTATGGTTACTATTGCCTGATACTAAATGATATTCCACATGTTTGGCATAGGTTAGTTGCTAATCTAAAGATGAATAGCTATATTTAACTTGGTTACCCAATTGTAAAATGTATAGCTCAACTAGTGGCTTTTATGCAAAATTTTGTCATGCTAGCTCCACCTATAAAGTCTTGCATACTCTTTGGTGTCACTTTATTTTTGGTTTATGATGGGTAAGTCTAGCTGAGTACATTCGTGTACTCAGGGTTTATCCCACCATGTTGCAGGTGAAGTTCTCGGCCTACTGAAGATGGTGGCTAACCGCCGGTGGGTTCGGTGACTCTATAATTATTCCTCATCTATATGCTTTTGTTAGAGGATGTCACTTATGTTAGCAATGTATTTGGAACTTATATTAATATAATCGTTTAAAAGCTATATTGTTTTCACTAATCGGTTTTGAAACCCAAACTTGTACGATTATTTGTGAACCCAATTGTAATATTATTTCCGATGCAACTCTACATATGTGATGTGTATTTTCTTAATCATGCGATCTTGGTTGTGATGTTGATTTACCGAGGTCCTTGGTGACACTCGGTGGACTACCGGGTTTATATAAGTGAAAGTATGCACGTGTCAACATGTTAGCGGGGACAGCCGTACTTGATCTTGTATAAATTAGGCGGTTCTATCACAATCATCATAGCTGCATCGATCGGGTCAAACCTTACTGTTGATGGTTATAGATTAGATCTAGACAGCTCGTAGATCTATCTATATCAAACAGTCGATTGTTTGCATGGCATATCCCTTTTCACCAGATTCATTGGCTCTACACCACATATTGATTAAATCTAATTTAGCTAGTGATGTATCTTTGACGCATGCATGTTAATAGCTTAAGGTAAAGGATCATTAAAACTAGGTGCATTGTATTCATTTAATCATGACCCGCGAGCGTTATAGTCCTTAACAGTCTATTTCTCCTCATATCGGCTATTTAGTCGATTTTTTCCCGCCTGGCTGCTCCCGAACTGGCACACTTGGAACTGTCTGGGCAAAAATGGCATGTTCCACCCTAAATTACTGATAAAATTTCTCTCCTTGTCAATTGCAAGTCAAATTGACTGGCACGCCCTTGGGAATTCATAGGATCGACTGCTCCTGTGTTGAAGCTAGGCAGATCTCCAGATCGTTCCGGCTTGCTATGTGTCCACCCGGCGCGGCTACCACGTTTTCACGCTGACATCCTACCAAGGCCATATGACAATATTCTATGATACAAAACCATAGTCATATGTTGCTTGTATTTACATTGAGCTTTGTCAAATTGTTGTGACCCTTTTTGAGATTCTCGTCATGCACCCCTGATCAACATTCACGTACACCCACAAATAAAATGCTAACTCTTACACTGAGAGTTACGCAAAAACATGCTTTTCTGTCCACAAAATTAAATACTCCATTTATTTTTCATGAGTCTCTCTCTCTAAAGTTTTCATATGCCAAAATAAAAGTATGGGCTATGCTTAAAAAATATATCGATGCTAAAAAGCATGAGAGAAAAAAGTCCATGCCAAAGAGCATGAATAATCCCATGCTAAGAAGCATGAAGAAAAGCAAAAGAAAGAAAGATAGCCCATACTTTCAAATAAAAGGCAACCATCAAAAGAGAGAGAGCCATGCACAAAGGAGTTTAGAATTTTAGGAAAAAATTAAAATTACCACACACTTGCACAATCTTTATCAAAGTGTATGACTTGCATCTCCTTGGATCCGGTTTTTGACTTAGCAATATTATGTGATGCAAGTATGCCTCTCTTTCATACCTACCCAAAACTCCACAAAAAACTCTTAGAGGTAGGATGAAAAGAAGCCTTTGGTGAGGACTATACACATTTGAGTGATTTGAGAGAATCATTTGAGGAGCAAAGCTATATTTACTTTTTCAAAATCACACAAAAACCAAGTTTCTGAGCAAAGTGTAGTGAGGGGATTTGAATCCTTATTGTTCCATTATCCAATCACTCAAGATTCTATGGTAGACACTCAGAATGTTCACAGGTGTAGGTGAAGCTTAGAATAACTTGTATGCAGATATCATATCAAGGAAATGACCCATCTTCGTCCTTAGACTTTACTCCAGGACGAGCAAAGGACTTAGTGTGGGGGAGCTTGTTGGCGGTCCTTAACTCAAAATTTTAACCACCAACATTCGTATAAAATTCACTCAAATGAAAACCAAACCTAGTAATAGGACTTTAAACTAATGATTTCCATAGGTTTTGGTGAGTTGTGCATTTGTAGGACACATACATGGAATACATATGGAAAACAGTCAAAATGCGCAAACAGAGAAAGCGTAACACAGATCCACTCAAGCAAATAGAAGGAAGGGCTAGTTACCTTGCAAACTTGGGCCAAACACTGACATTGCTACACTCTAGGCCCATCAAGCAAACCACCAGGTGAAGGCGGTGCCAAGGCGGCCCAGCCAGGGTGGTGTGGCCACACCACCACTGGTGCCCCTCAGGCCCACCTTCGGCAGGGCAGTAACATTAATGCTCCCGAGGTCGGTTGCGGTGGGGCTTTCCTACAATACCTCAGCAAACCATCCTACTTGAGCTATAAAAGGAGGAGGTCACCCTCTCACATTTCATCCATCAATCATCAACACAAGATACACAATGTAGCAAGAAGAGGAGGAGCCCCACTTTCATATCTTAGCTCTTTAGTTTAGGGAGTGAGTGAGGAAGAGAAAGAGATGGAGAAGTACTAGAATTGTCGGCTACCTCCATTAGTGTACTTGGGGCCCCTTGTACACATAGCGGAAGGAATGCTAGGAATGTCGGCTCCCTCTTCACTTGTACCTCGGCGAATCTAGTACTATTTGGAGTGCAAACGTTCATGTTCTTCTATGGTGGTGAGCTCTTACTTTAAGTTAGTCTTGTTTACAATTTACTTGTGGGTTTATCGTCCATCCCTGTGATGGATACTCTAGTAGAGAGCTCCTAATAAAGATGGATAACCCTATATGATGCTAGAGTAGTAGTCGATAGCATAGACGTGGTGTCTAGGATAGAGGCTACCTTTGTTTGCCTCATTCCATACGATTGAGGGGTAGGCGGCAGGTGCTGACAGCACTGTCCATCCCTTGAAATCCCCCATGTGCAGGGTTGGCGTAGAGCTAGAAGCCGGAGGTACTTGGCAGACCAAGTATGAGCCGGTGCCCAAAGTAAGTCGATAGTGGCAAAGCTATCTTAGCTTAGGATCTCTATCCCTAAAAAACCTCGCTACCCGAGCTATCTTTCTTCTTGTTACCTTAGGTGAACTAGCCAAGAGAATTTTACACATCTGTTCCTCATGGAAATACGATACCATGAATAGTTCCGGGTGAAATGCTACAACAGTAATTTCGTGCGCTTGCGGATTATTTCTATATGCGTTAAGAAATACCAACACTGCCTCATGATCTTTGGGGGCTCCTAGGTGTATGAGTCTCGCCAGCAACGTCGAATCACCAAGTAGGAGGTGAACACCGTCCACACCCTCGCTACCTCGATGTGGCTCTGGTGGTCACAAACGGCCATCACCTTCGACCAGGGGGATCACCCCGACCATGTTCCTCATCCAGGACGCTACCCGCTCGTGGTCAGCCAGACCGTGGGCACCACACGCCTCTCCAAGGTGCTAATGGATGGCGGCAGTGGCCTCAACATCCTCTATGCTAGCACCCTCGACAAGATGGGCATCCCACAAAGTAGCCTACGCCCCAGCAAGGCACCATTCTACAGGACCGTCCTGGGGAAGGAAGCCATCCCACTCGGGCACATCTAGCTCAACATCTCCTTTGGCCAGCTGGACAACTTCCAGAAGGAGCCACTCACCTTCAAGGTAGTGGACTTCCCCGGTGTCTACCATGCTTTCCTCGGCTGGCCATGTTTCACCAAGTTCATGGCCTTCCCCAACTACACCTACCTGAAGCTAAAGATGCCTGGCCTGAATGGGGTCATAACCATCGAGGGTAGCTTCGAGCAGGCCTACTACTGCAAGCAAGGCTGCATCACCCAAGTGGCCACACTGTCTGCCCCCTATGATCCTGCCAGCTCCGGCCGCGACGGTGATGCTCAACCAACCGAGTGCCGGTGAGGCATCTGACGCAACTAGTGGCAGCGGTGGCACGGCTAGCCCCTCCATCTAGGCACTCAGCCCCCTAGAAGGTGCTAACCTGATCGAGGTGAGTTCCAATCTTTCCCCATGAGGGAAGGCCATTACCGAGCCATCCACCTAGTAGCTTGACCTCTCCAGCCAAGACACGCCCGCCGACCTCCTTCGCCGGAACACCTCTCCCACAATAAAAGCCAAGATAAGTCTCGTTTGCCCAACCTTTTTGTTCTCCCTATCTCGTTACTACCTCCCTCTTCCCAAGCGACCTTGGCAGACGCTCGGCTACGCCAACGGAACAGCTAACTCATCACCTATTGCTCTTTTCTGAAGGAAGGCTGCGATTGAAGGCCTCTGGGCAAGTAGGGTCAGGACAAATGGAACGAGCTAAGCGATGAGGGAACCAGACGAAGGATCAGCAAACGTTAATGGCATGGCCCTGACCGTCACGTTACCAGCTATGTCATCTCTCCCTTCCCTTATTTCCATTTTGTTTCATTTGTAGCTATCTCTCTGTCTCCCGATCCTTTAATGGATCGCTTCTCCTAGCCGCATGATAGCGCGAGCCCCTCAGAAGGGGCATCGCTGAGATTCTTAAGGCTGGCCCATCGGGCTTCAAGGCCACCCAAAGCACCTAAAGTGTAAGGGACGTTCACGGGTGGGCACATGAGGCCTTAGCCGGGTGCTCAGAAGTGGAACTGGCCGCCTGTCGAACGATGTCCGAGTACCAACCTCGAGCCACTCGTGGTGACCCATAGAGGGAGGCAGTAAGCCCCCGAGCACTGAATGATGGGCTCAGGAACTATACGAGTGGCTCGGTCGGGAAGCCAAGGATCTCCCCTTTGGGGTCATGATCAGGGCATGGAACGACCATAAACCTAGGGTTCTAACAAACTTACCCACTAGTAACATGGGCACGGCAATCATGGCCACCGAGGCCATTGTCATAATAGCCCATCCCAACAAGGGACCTAAGTCTCCGCTAAGAGTTGGATCTGAGAGGAAGAAGAGAAGAACAGCCCATCCGCTAGGAGTTGGATCTGAGAGGAAGAAGAAAAGAAGCCGGAGATGGGATATAGGCATTGTGCCCTGGGAGCTCCCTTCATAGCCCCACTCGAAGCCTTGTGAATAGCTCTGGGCCCTCTGATCAGCCATCGACGGCTAAAGGGGCCTCGAGGGCTGGCCAGGCACCCCTTAAATCCCCGCAACATGCCCTAGGTGGTTGTGTGATGGCAATCGCGCAGTAAAGGCAGAGTTAGGGAGGGCATTGACAATGAGTCAAGACCCCGCTCCACTTTCCACAAAGCGCATCGCCCACTCCACGCACATCTTCTCGTGGGACTTGAGGGGATTTAGTTCCCCTCGGGCCCACCGACTGCCATCAATGACCCAGATCTGCACGCACCAAGTGCCATGGCCCCTCCTCCGCCAGATCTACCCTGTGTGGCTAGATGTCCCATCTCCTAGACGAAGTGGGACAGCGTGGGAGTGCACGCCATAACTCCTCTAGCAGGCATGCCAGCCCTAGCACCATCAACCGCCTGCACAAGACATCAGTGGGAGGGGTGCATTCAAAAACTGCCTCACCTACTAGCAAGGAGGCCCCATGATGGCCATGGGGGCTACGCCAACTCCCCAGATGGAGAACGTGGCCCCCCCGATCGACGTGCGCCAGGGCAGACGCTCCCAAAACCAACCAACTCCCCAAAGTTAGGTTGGGAGCCGCTGAGCGATGGGCCCAATGAGGGCCCCATCCGAGCTTGGCGCGCTCCCCGCACCCTGACCTACAATTGCAAAGGTTGGCCTGAGAGGATTGGGGCCTTCTACCAAAGTCCCCAGAAGGGCATGGGCCGCCGGGTGATCAGGTGGCCCTGAGCCAGACCCCATATGCTCTCGATCACCCAACCCATGGTAGGCCTAGATTGGAAAGGCGGGTGTCCTGGGGCCCAAGGCATACAACTCCTAGATGAGTCTGTTGGATCCTCGCTCAGGCCACAGACCTATGCAACATGGGCAAAAAAGGGGTCAGCATCACCATCGCTCAGCCTCGATAGCCGAGCGCCCCCACCACAGTTGGGAAAATCCCCGAGAAGGGCATCGCACTCTCGTCAGCAGAAGTCATCCCCGCCATGGCTAGCTCGGTCACCAGAAGATCGAATTCAGCCCTTCGTCGCCATCATGAATCTAGCCAACTGAGGCCACGAAGGGCTCGGGGGGCTCCTGATGAGATCCTTACATAGGGGTATGATAAGCCTCGGATCAAAGGTTCTCGACCGAGAGACCCCAGGACTGACCCCTCCAGGATCGCCCGGGGGCTCGGGGGCTAACCCATCAGTTACGCTCATGCGTACCCTCAGGCTAAGGAATCTGGCCGAGCTCGAGCACGCCCGCCGCCACTGCTTAGGGCTTGGGGGATCAACCAAGCCTCAGGCTCCTGATCGGCCTTTGCGCTAGCCAAAGATTTTAAATACCATAGTATTGCTGAAACTATAGTCTTTTTGGAGTTTTAAAAACTCCACTCTAAACCTCTTTTTTCTAGACCACGGTTTTGCACATCAATGGTTCTAAAACTATATTTTCTTGATACAATGGTTTCTTATTACTACAACATCCAAACAAGGCCTAAGGAGTTGAAACCATGAGTTCTATTTGGAATGGCTACTAGTCATTAGTCACTACGATTAAGCAGGAATGACTCAGCATTTGAAAATTAAAGTTTTTGCTCTTCTTTATTGGTTATGATTACTTATTGAATAATCTACTCAATGTTCGAAAAGGCACTACTAGGCACGCTTACGTGCTGGGCAGAGGGGTGCCATCTCGCCTAAGGGGTAGGCAGAGGGATAGGCGACGTCCCCCAGATCTAGAGCCGCATTGCATGAGGGGACGAAGCCACACCGCTAGATCCATGGCTGCACGGTCTTCTTGTCCTCCCTCCAGCTTTGGTCCTACTAGCTCTTGCATCGTCGATGCGCATCCGTTTGAAGGGGAGGGGAAGGGAGCAGAAGGGAAAGGACTTCAGGCTGTGGTGACTCAGGGAGCGTGCTGGCGGTGTCGCAACATCATGGTGGTGTACTGGTGTGGGGAGCACATGGGGTGGCAGCACAATTGGCCTGCAGCCACCCTACATAAGAGAGAGAGGAGCCCACAAGAGAGATGTGCTTAGGACGGTGTTGACATTTCTTAGCATCACTCTTAACTAACTTGCCATCCCTAGAAAGATGCCAGAAATGCGTTGTTGGCAATTATGAGAACACTTGTAAACTATATATAAGGTATCCGCAAGTGCACAGATAATATACCATTGTAGCATTTCACCCGGGAGTATACTGAGTATCATTATTAATATTTTATCCATAGGGAGGAGCTATGGGATTGTGTTGGCATAGAGATATTGACAAATATGTATACTTATGATAAAACCACTCTCATGCTATGGCAGGGGTAAGTCAAGTGGTGATAAATAAATGATAAGTGTAAGGTAATAATGGTATTCCAGAGATAGAAATAGATACTCATAAAATGTAGTAAGGCTAAGCAGGAGATTTGTTAAGAGCAAAAGATTCTTAAGTCATTACTTATCTACTAAGTCTTTTGTACACCCAAGTACATACACTCTCATCTATAGTATAACTAACTTTGGATCTATGCATAAGGAACATTACTAAGGAAGATTAAGAACAGAGCTTGTCTTCCTTCACAATCACGTTATATGTGCCCTGCAAACAAGGAGTGGACTACAAAGGACTCAATAGGAGTGTCACATCCGTGATCTACCACATGACCTAGAGTGCAGAATGCATCCGCAGGCAAACAATATCTAAGCACCATGCTTACATAATGTCGACCACTTAACTCTCTCGAGAACTGAGCTAAGAGCTTTGCGAACATATGCATATATTCATCATCAATCATAACTATATCAAACATAGTACTAGAGCAAACAAGGAACATAATAAATAGCAACATAATATTGAAGCAGCACAAAGTCATAAATAAAGAGATACAGTGGCTATACTAGTCTCTAGACGGTAGATCCGGAATTCTGAGTGATAGCCCAAACTCTACTTGAACCTTGCTAGCTAGCCTATACTAGAAACCTGAGGAATTAGAGCTCTATTCTCTTCTCGCTGGAAACCCTAATTTTTGGTCTAATCTTGACTAATGGCAGCGTGCCCTGGAGGGGGGGCAGGGGCTGGTTATATAGGCCAGACCATCCAACGTGAGCCCTAGGATCAAACCAACTTAAAGGATGGTGTAGATGCATCCTAGGAGGCGGTGGGAAACCAACATATCAAGGAGGATGACAGGTGGGTCCCCCAGGGGACAGGTGGCCTCTAGGTGGGGCCAGCCGACCCCACCTGGCAGTGACTTGGCCCCCGCTTTGGTGTGGAGTCCTCTCGAGTCTTCTGGAACATTCTAGAGTTGATTTCACGGCAGATAAGCTTGATTTTAATTGATGATTTGATCCTCCTTGATGGTTTTCTGGTAAGCCCTGCTGAAAACACAGATTCATCAAAACTTGTGGAAATTGTTAGTTTAAACCCCTAAGTCTATATTGGTGATCTTTTTTATGCATTTATTCATGTTATGTTGACTGTTTATGATGAATGATAACTACCGCCAACAAACTTCCCCATGCTTAACCTTTACTCGTCCCTAAGCAATGACAAACTTAGCAATGGATCAGAAAGTTTAGGAATTTTGAAAACATTGATGCTACTCCTTAAAAGTACATATGCGTTCAAACAAGAATTCTCCTCCAGATTAAAATTCATCGATCTGGCTTTCACACTTACCCATATTACCTTCAACCATGGGGCTTTCTAGCTTTCACTTGGATCTTGAGCAATTGAAAGATAGAACGATCAAGTCAAGCACTATGTCTCAAGTTCTTCTGTTCAACCATTATTTCAGAAATTTATAAGTTTTCAAAAAATAGAAACACAGAGATTCCTTTGTATGACACTCTCCAGTCTCTCATATATGTGGTATTTATGGATCCTCACCAAGATAATGAATGATGTTATGCCTTTTCTTCTCCTATAATTAAAGCTTACGTGGAGCTCATAGGAGTGGTAATTGCATGAAGAGAGCATACTTGCAATACATATATTGTAAAGTCAAACCTCGGATCCAAAGAGAGTTAAGTCATACAATCAAATCAAGATGTGCATGTCTATGGAATATGATGGATATATATGGTGGACATATATGATGGCTAGCCTAATTCTACTATGCTCTTTGAAAACATATCTCTCATTTTAAACTTGGAAACAATTGCAAGAAAACATGGGCTATCTTATTCATCTCCCTTTATTCAGGTGGGCATCTAAGTACCCATTGTTTTGTTAGTTCGGACACTTTTGCATTTATTATATATTTTTTTCTTTCTTTTTCTCTCTTTTTTATGAATAACTTTTGCATAGCCCATGCCTCTTTTCTGCAGCAAACTCTTGAGAGATAGCAACAAAACTTGGAGCATTTATTTGGTGGAAACCTAGGAAGCATATTTTTGGTGTTTTTCCCAGTGTAGGAGTAAAACATTGTTTGGGTGGATCTAGATAGAAGGCATGTTTTTGCACCTACCCCAGTGTAGGAGTAGTACATATGTGGGTGGTGTGTACGTGATCTTGATTTTTAAAGTATGACAAACCTCTCATAAGGCATCAACAAAGCTTGACTAAACTCAATGCAAAACAAGTAGCATATAAGTGGAAGTTTTCCTAGCCAAAATAAACATGATAGGCTCTGGTAGGAATTCAAGCTTTGTCATACAGGATCTCATCATATGATTTTTTTTCAAAAGGAATCTCCTAAATTTAGTATCACTTAGAACAAGATAAATAGCAGCTTAGACATTTTCATAGCATATCCGTCAATTACCTAGACTTAGATCAAGCATTTGCTACCCACGAGTTTCAAATTCAGAGCAAATTCTCATGTCAAATCAATCTCATCCAAAACTCAGGAGAATTCAAGGCTAAAAACTAGGTACTTGTAAGGAATTATAACAGAGCAACTATTCATCATGTGAAATCATCTTCAAGTTCTATTTATTTATTGACTCTTAAAAACAAACTAAAGCACACCTTAAGCAAACTATATACACACTCTTTTTATTTGGTTTTCATTATTATTATATATATTTTTAATATAATACAAATTCAAAAATTAAATAAACTAAAGAAAATAATAAAATACTAGAAAGAAAACTTACCTTAGGTAAATGGGGGTTCCTCCCCCAAGCTGGGTGTTGCTATGGTCCTTCAACGAGGCGGGTGGTCAATGTGGAGATGGCCAAACAAGTAGTTACAGTTGTCATTCTCCTGTTGCTGTTGTTGCTGGATGGCGATGAGGCGTTGTCCTGCTTCTTCTTACCACTAGGAATGTTGGTGAAGAGTGTTTCTGATCTCCTGCTGATTCTCCTCGTTCGTGGTGAGCTTGGTGTCAAAATGAGCATACTCCATTTGTTGTTCATGATAACCTGTGGGATGGTCATGGTAACCATGGGCAGAGAAGGACATACGTCCTCCCTGGTGGCCACTGGGGATCTCCTCATAAGACTGTTGCTGGTAGTAGTCAAAATTGTCATCCTGCCATTGCCCTCTTGAGCCTTGATGCCAAGAGCTCTCAGCGTGCTGAGGAGCGGGCTGCTCCCACCCAGCATGCTTAGGTTGGTGCATACGGGAAGATCTCGACTGGTCCCAGCCTACATGCTAAGGAAGGTGCACCTAGGAAGGTCCTGCTTGATCAAATCCTGTGCAGCCGGTGAAGGCAGGGCCTTTTGGAATAGGGTCGTCTCCACGGTACCGAGGTTGCGGGTTGCGAGTGATCCTTGCAGAGGCACTCCTGTGAGGTGCTTGCTCTATTTTCTACAAATCAAAGACAAACAAATCTACCACATACAGACCGAGGTTCCAGTCTAGTAACAGAAATTCATTTATGTAGTCCATATACATCCTGACTATTTTCCCATCCTTGCCCTCTTTTAACATGTGTGCATGATTAAAATAGTCATAATCAATAATCCATTGGGGATTATCAATGTATGTAATAGAAGCGTTTGCTAGTAAACCCAAATTTCTAGCTATGCGGGTGACCAAAGAAGTGCACCCAACATCTCTCTTAAGTCCAGGAATTTCTGCCCATTGTGTCATCATGAATTTTACAGATGAAACCTTCTTTCTTTTAACCATAGCATAGAGCAGTTTAAGTTCATCATTCCTTACTGTGTGGAAATTATTTCAAGGAAAAAAGAGAAAATCCTAGCCATTTATGCATGAACCGCAAAGTAGGGTGATGAATGTCATTGGTGCGAGGGCGGTAGCAAACAATTTCTTTCGATATCTCCCTCCAAAACTTATTCCTATCAAAGTCTTGAATAGCTGAGTCTACATCAATTGTGCACTGAGCAGGGAATCCTAGAAGCTCACTAAAGTTCTTCTAGGGAAAAGAAAATTATTTCCCAAAGAACCTAAATGAGACTTCCGAGTCGGTCGTAGGTAAAGTGCATAAAAATTCAATAGTCAAAAGCTTGCACCCTGACTCATCTATTTCCCATGCATCCTCCCATCCTACGGCCTTGAAAATAAGTTCAAATTCAGAGTCCATACCTGTGGAGTGAAGTAGGGCTGGATCGAAGGCAGGGGTGAGGACAAAATCCCGGTCCATCGGCTTCTCGTAGATGTTCTTCTCCCTATCATCCCGGTGCTTGAGCTGCTTTTCTTGTAGAAGAACGTTCCTCTCCACGGGGGTTGATCGGGACGGTGCTCCAACAGTGGGAGATGGAGGATCAACCTCCAAGTCGGTGCTTGCTCAGGACGAAGAACTTCTTGTTGAACAGAACGATATCTCCCGCTTGAGCTTGCTAGCAATCTTGCTCATTTTCCTTCAAAATAGACAAAAACAACACAACTCTTGGAACGGGATTAGGAAAAAAAATGTTTGTGGTTAGCCGTCCAAAAGTTAATCGTCTAGAGGTTAGTCATTCGAAATTGCCTAGTGAATATTCTAATCAAGATTTTGGCATGTCTTCATCCCTAATTCTTTTTAATTTCCTCTCTTGATTTGGACAACACTATCACTCTTAAACTCTGTTTTTCTTGCTTAAATTTCAACTGCACCTCTCCAATTTTCTCTCAAGATTTTCGCACTACTTTCACACTCAATCTTTCCCACACTTTCTTTCTTCAACACTACTTCTACCAATGGAAATTCAACTATGAATTTTGCTTCTGGAATTTTGAACTCAGGTGGTTGCCTTGTGTTGTGTTGGAGACCGAGAGCAGCAAGGAAGGAGTGGGATTTATAGACAGGGAAGCAGCAGGCTAGCCGGCCTAGTGGTGGGGCTAGCCGGCCCCACCTCATGGCCAAATGGCCTCTCCATTTTCTTGATCCCTCTTTGCTTCGTGCTTAAGCAAATGTTGGTGCCCGTCGGTGCTCTTTTGGTGGCTATGGCCGGTGGAGAGTGATAGTAGAGGATAAGAAGGTGAAAGTGGAGATATGGAGGTGATGGAAGTGATAGGTGGTGGTTGTGGAGGTGAGGTGGTGGGTCCCAGGTGTCTATGGGTCCTAGTGCCTGTATTTCTATCGTATACATGTATAAAAATGCAATGCAAAATTACTTTTGTGAAACTATGAAATATGAGAAGATGAATGATGGTATTTTTTATTTTTACGCCTCCACCGTAAATATTTCTTACGGGGTTTTTACGCTCCGTAAAAATTATTTACATGGGACTTGAATTTTTAGCATGCCATGATGAGAATTGTTTATTTCATTTTTCTAATGCAAGTTTTAAGAAGTAAATATGCCGAAGTAAAAATATAATGTGAAAAGTAAATATGGATAACTACCGAGTTACCTCTCGGCGAGGGTTCGGAATTTTGAGTCCGCCAAAACAGACTTCTCCGTTTGGGTTCATTATTTAGGTGTATCCTTCGGTCCCAGAGATGGAGACCTGGATACTTGCTTCTCATGCCACTCCAAATTGGAGCATTGTTCCAGTCTTGGCTTGAAAGCGAACCGCCCTTCCTTTAAGTTAATATGGAATTTGATCTCTCCGGCTTCGACATCAATGTGCTCATTTGTAGTGCTCAGGAAGGGTCTCCCAAGAATGAGTGGTGTCTTCACGTCCTCCTACATGTCAAGTACCACAAAATCTACAGGAACGAAAAAGTTTCATATTTTTACCGGAATATTCTCAGCGATTCCAGCAAGGTAGCGGACCGATTGGTCCGCTAGTTGTAAGCACATCGATGTTGGTGTGAGTGTTGAATAGTTGAGCTTGTCGAAAACCTTCTTGGGCATGACACTGACACTTGCTCCAAGATCACATAACGCATTCTCAAAGTTTTGGCTCCTGATCGAACAATCGATAGTGGGGCATCCTGGATCCTTCTTCTTGACAGGTGTTGTGTTTAGGATGGCCGCACTACACTCCTCCGTTAACTTAATTACCTCAGTGGAGGGCAGTGGTGTTTTATTGTTGAGGATGTCTCGGAGATACTTCGCCTAGGTAGGCACCTGTATGGCATCTAGCAACAGAATATTGATATATAACTTTTGAATTACCTCTACAAACTTACCAAACTGCTCATCCATTTTGGCTTTTTGATTTCTATGTGAAAACGGTAGGAGGGTTGTGTCATGAAAATCTTGTTGTAACTCTTGCTCTTGTGGCCCAACTACTTTGTCATTCTCCTTCTCCTCTTCCTATACTTCCAATGGTGCCTTACCTGTCCTTGTCGGATATGGTGGATCACGAGTAGATTTGCCACCTCTTGTGGTTATGGCATTGACCTTCTCAAGGTTAGTGGCCAAAGGCAGAGCAGAGGCCAACTGGGCTAATTGAGATTCTATCTTTTTATTATAGCTAAGTTGGTCTTGTATGGCAAAAGAAAAACTATCCATTTTAGTATTTATATTTTCTAGGACCTTATCATCAAAAGCAAGCTTTTTAGAAATACATTCATTAATCCTAGGTTGTTCTAAGATTAAGTCTCTTAAGGATGGTTCTTTAGGATTGGAAGAATTATAATAATTACCCAGGTACTTACCTTGGTAAGTTGATCATCGTTGATGATTCCATCCTTGTCTCTATTGTTGTGAACCTGAATTGTTGCTAACGATGTTTGCATCCTCTTGATATTCAGGGAATTCAACCCCCAAATATACCTCACATATATTTTGAGCATTGAAAGCATCTTGAATGGCCTAATGATGTTTCTTGTAATTGTCTCGCTGTTCGAGCCAATTCAACAGTACGTCCATCTTGGTTGACAGTGCACACACCTCTTCTGGTACTTCTTCGCTCTTATTGTATGATTGAATCTTGCATGATGACTAGCCTTGATTAGAGGCTATCTTTTCCATAAGAGTCTCGGCTTTTCCAAGGGTGAGTGACATAAATGATCATCCAGCAGTGGCATCGAGTTGTTTATGGGCTTTCTGAGTTAATCCATGGTAGAAACTTTACATGAGCAACCAATCTTCCATTCCATGATGAGGGCAATCTGAAACATATTCTTGAAAATGTTCCCATGCTTCTAGAATGGTCTCTCATTTCTGCTGTTGGAAGTGTAAAATCTTTCCTCTTAAGGCATTGGTCTTGCCTACAGGGAAAAACTTTTCTAGGAAGGTCTTTAAACACTTTGCCCGTGTGTTGATGTGATCTTTGTTGGTGTAGAACCACTGCTTCGCTCTTCCCACAAGTGAGAATGGAAAGAGGCGGAGTAGTACAATGTCTTGAGCAACATCCTTGATGAAGACTGTGCTACTTATCTCCAGGAAATTCTGAAGATGAGCACTAGCACCTTCATGTGCCTTTCTGCTGAATGGGGTAGCTTGCACCATGTTGATGAGGCTTGGCTTGAGCTTGAACTCAAGATTATCGGTTTTGGGTGTTGGTCCAGTGCGAATGCTCTCGGTGCTTGGAGCAGAGAACTCACGTAGAGTGCCATAGCTTTAGAAATTGGTGTTGAGCTTCCTCTTTATTTGGTTGATTCTGATTGATAAAAATTGTTGAATCACAACCAATCCTACAATACCCTGTATAAGATATGAACAAAGACAAACGAGGGTAAGCCTGCTAAAGCAAAGGTTATGATTTCATCAATAAGTATTTATTTTATCAATTCTCTTAGCCATGTGCCCCTCCCTGGCAACGGCGCCAGAAATGCTTGTTGACATTTCTTACCATCACTCTTAACTAAGTCATCATCCCTTGCATGATGCCAGAAATGCATTGTTGGTAATTATGAGAACACTTGTAAACTATATATAAGGTATCCGCAAGCGCACAGATAATATACCATTGTAGCATTTCACCCGGGAGTATACCGAGTATCGTTATTTATATTTTATCCACAGGGAGGAGCTATGGGGTTGTATTGGCATAGAGATATTGACAAATATGTATACTTATGATAAAACCACTCTCATGCTATGGCAGGGGTAAGTCAAGTGACAAATAAATGATAAGTGTAAGGTAATAATAGTATTCCAGAGATAGAAATAGATACTCATAAAATGTAGTAAGGCTAAACAGGAGATTCGTTAAGAGCAAAAGATTCCTAAGTCATTACTTATCTACTAAGTCTTTTGCACAGCCAAGTATATACACTCTCATCTATATTATAACTAACTTTGGATCTATGCATAAGGAACATTACTAAGGAAGATTAAGAACAGAGCTTGTCTTCCTTCGCAATCACGTTCCACGCGTGCTCTACAAACGGGGAGTGGACTACAAAGGACTCAATGGGAGTGCTACATCCGCGATCTACCACATAACCCAGAGTGCAGAATGTATCCGCAGACAAACAATATCTAAGCATCATGCTTACATAATATCGATCACTTAACTCTCTAGAGAACTGAGCTAAGAGCTTTGTGAACATATGCATATATTCAACATCAATCATAACTATATCAAACATATTACTAGAGCAAACTAGGAACATAATAAATAGCAATATAATATTGAAGTAGTACAAAGTCATAAATAAAGAGATACAATGGCTATACCAGTCTCTAGACGGCAGATCCAGAATCCTAAGCGATAGCCCAAACTCTACTTGAACCTTGCTAGCGAGCCTATACTAGAAACTTGAGGAATAAGAACTCTATTCTCTTCTCTCTGGAAACCCTAATTTCTGCTCTAATCTTGACTTATGGCAGCGTGCCCTAGAGGGGGGCAGGGGCTAGTTATATAGGCCGGAGCGTCCAACGTGAACCCTTAGATCAAACCAACTTAAAGGACGGCGTAGATGCATCCTACGAGACGGTGAAAACCAACATATGAAGGAGGCTGACAGGTGGGTTCCCTAGGGGACGGGAGGCCTCTAGGTGGGGCCTAGCCCCGCTTCGGTGGAGTCCTCTCGAATCTTCTGGAACCTTCTGGAGTTGATTTCACTGTGGATAAACATGATTTTAATTGACGATTTGATCCTCCTTGACGGTTTTCTAGATAAGCCCTGCTAAAAACACAGATTCACCAAAACTTGTGAAAATTGTCGGTTTAAACCCCTAAGTCTATATTGGTGATCCTTTTTATGCATTTATTCATGTTGTGTTGACTGTTTATGATGAATGATAACTACCGTCAACAGATGGCGTACAAGATAAGAATGATAGCACGGTTTTATGATTTGATCCATTACTTTTGTAAGAACTCCTAGAAAATTCCTTACTCTAATTCTCTTAACTCATTTCTTATATTCTGCCCCCATAGAAGTACTATTTTCTCACAATAAACTATTAGATATACTTTTATTTGTCATTTCTCCTCTAATAACCTCCTTGCTGGTACTGTAGCAACAATAATTACACACACATGTTAGTGTTTAATTCATAGTTAGTCACTTGCATATACATAGTATATAGATTTGTAGATAGTCTCTTATTTCTTCTTTTACATAGGGTAATTTAAGGTAATATATATGTATGTGCATAAAAATTAAAACACCTAAAAAAACATCTTAAAACGTCTAGGCCCACTTAGGCTCTAGATGGTAGATCTAGCGCCTTTTTGAACCTTGAATCTACTAGTTCCGTGCATGGATATTCTATAAAAAAAAAACCGTGTTTACAAGATTCAACTTTTGGTATAAGTAGCAAGGTTTATTTTTCCCTAACACAGGTGATGATTAGTCTATGAATTGATAGTCCATAGTGTTCATTGCTCCCTTTTTTCTCATTAGATTGTGTATTTCTTTCTAGGCAGAGACCAGGAATGTTATCAAGACTTCGTATAATCTTGATATTGCTCTTAGAAATCAATAAATTTTCCCCTTACCAAAAAAATATATCATCCGAACCGTACAATGAAATTATGCAGGACAATATAACCGCCAGGAATGCCGCATGCAAGTCAACAATTGTAGCTCTTACATGATCCGCGGAACCGTCAACTGAATCATTGTTTGATGCATATTTTCTCCCTTGGTCATCATAACGTTGGGTTCTAACTGACTCTTTATTCTTGCAACTCTTCCATTGCAAGTACAAGAACACTATATAGCATGACAACGTAATCCTACATTGTGCAGGTGACAAGTCGGCTAAATCTAACAATACAACAGCAAACCTCGGTAACTGCAAAACAGGGCAGGTATCCAAAAACTTTTATTCACTCAGCCCCGTCAAAATCTTTGGGCAAATATTCATCAAAGACAGGTTTTCGCCATTAGCCTGAAAACAAAACAAAGAAGTGTCACATCCAACTTTAGTCGCCCTGGTTTAGTTCTCACATAACCAATACAGAATTTAAGACAAGAAATATTTTGTCAGAAGCTACCACTAATCTTGCTCATGCTATTTTCATGGGGGAAAACTAGATATGGATACAGAAATTTACGAAGTGATCACAGTTTGTAATGAAGTGCCATGTCACAGCACATAATATAGCACATTCGACGAAAGACAAAGAAAAAGACTAAGTAGTACTGGTCCTTAGCCCTGAGAGTCTTCAATTACACCTATTTAACACGTTTCAGTGTATGCATGGTGTACTTGTGACATGAAATGTGAGCTTTACTTCAAGGAGAACAATGAACTAACAGAATGTAATTAAATAGACCCTATTCCTAGTAAAATCACATATTGACATCTTCCCAAATCTTTTGAAATTTGGCCCATTTTTTGTAAAAAAAACAATCACATTTACCCCCCTGAGCAACGTAAAACCGACTTTGGACCTTTTTCTTAGCGCCATGACCTACGGCGCCAAGGTAACATGTCTCGGCGCCATAGGTCATGGCACCGAGGTCGGGAGGCGGGGTGCTGATGTGGCCAGAGCTCGGCGCCATGATTCACGGCGCCGACCTCGGCGCCATGATCTACGACGCCGAGCTCTGGTTTTCTCTTAGCTCTAAATTAACATGACTTAATTTCACCACGAGATGGGCAACCTACAAATTGGCTAAGTATGATTTTTTACTATGACTCGGATATGTATGTTAGGATTTGGTCATATAGGACATGTTGAAATTATATATCTGTCCAACTCATGATAATATGTGGTTAAGGTTAAAACCATGGCGCCGAGCTCTGGCCACGTCGCTAGCCACGTAATCCCTGGCCTCCGACCTCGGCGCCGAGACATGTTACCTCGACACCGTAGGTCATGGCGCCGAGAAAAGGGTCCAAAGTTGGGTTTACAACGCCCAAGGGTGTAAACGCGAATTTTTTACAAAAAAAGGGCCAAATTGCGAAAAAATCAGGACATCTTCTGTGTTAAGTTTTAAACCCACAATAATTGAAAGATTTAAATGAAATGGTAACAGATAAACGAACCTGCTAGGTGTATTTTGCTGCTATCTCACGCATCAGGCATTCAGGAGCTGCAGGAAAAAAAAAGAAAATCAGAAATACTAACTTACAGTATGAATGACCAAGGATATGTACAGAAAGATTTGGCATGTAAAGGATTAACAATATCTTGGAAGAACATGACACCTTCTATACCACCGGTGAAACGCTCAAATTGACCCATGGCTTGTCTAATAAACATTTCCACACCACTAACAACTTTAACTCCACATTCTTCTGCTTCTCGAAGAAGCCTTGTGACTTTTGGGGCATATACGGCATCAAATACCACATCATAGAAACACAGAGCTTTCTGCAAATACAGGAAAAGTGATCAAACACAGTTTGGCATCAAGTGTACCAATGTTTATGTCTATTTTGGAGTAAGAGAAGAATAAACAAGGTCCTAACTTATGTGAAAACAATATAATCATAGGCTACATGTTACACAAACTCAGACCTTCAGATAAAACAATCTGTTGTTCAGATCTGTTACTAGGTTACTGCACCTGCTTCATTAGATGCATTTGCAATGTTTTTCCTCATGAGTTCTCTCTGAAAAAATCGTCCAGCTAAAAATTTAAATGATCTTGAGTTCTTGATAAGACTAGTAAGGAGCATTTTATGTTTGCAGTTACCATTCACAACTTATGCATTCAGAGCATATCAGGTTTCTTTACTTGGGCTAACCTTGCTAATGGAGGAAAGCAAATTTGACTTGCAAAACTGTTATTCATGCAATTACATTTACAACTCCAAAAAGAAATTGTGACTATAATGGAAGGCTATTACTATTTATTCTTGTAAGACACACAGACAATAAAAACGTCAGATCTCAAAGATCAATCATTTTGAGATTCAAAAAAACCAGTCTCCAATTATGTATGTGTGAGAGAAAGGAAAATGTGTGTGGACACCTTCGGAATAGGAGTACCATCAACATTTGGGTACATCCCCAATGATGTTGCATTAGCAAGGATCATCCCTTCTTCAGGTCTGAAAGTTTCCAGGTCTTCTAATCTCAGGGCCTGACCACCAATTGCGTTGGCAAGACTTACAGCCTTCTCTGGCAATATGAAATATTTTTTTGCATTAATTAAGGACCTAAGATATAACCCTTATTAATATAACACACATGCAAATGCAGCATGAATCAACAACAGAAGAAAAAAAAAACTACTGTAGTATAGAAGCAGTGTATGTTGCAACTGCAGAAAGCATTTTGATAAAAGAAAAAAACTTCACATAGAAAAAAAATGTCATAACACTAGGCCACCAAACGCGGGCAAATTGGTTATTTATGAGCACACGGTTGGAGTCACAAGCATAGTCGTAGTATCATGAACCATATGTGCAACAGAAATGCAAGCCAACATGGGATTCCAATAGTAATATGCATTAATGCATAATCAGAAAGATAAACCTGAAGTGAGTTCACAAAATATCAACTGGAACTTAGGGCCTGCTTGGCAGCAGGGTTCCAGGTTCTTTGTGAAACATTTCAGATTTGATTTCTCATATAAATAGTTTCTCGGGTGAAACAGAATCACTCTATTAGGATCTGATTCATAGTAGTGTAACTAATGTAACCCTGTGTGTGCATATAATCCTAAGTGAAAACAGAGATGTATTGCATCTGTATTGATTTGAAAGGAAGATTAGAGATCCTACCGGAGTTGCTACGAAGGTTGTAGGGATGGAAGAGAGGTGGCTGAGGTTTAGGCAGGCGGCAGCGGCGAGTGGGCGCCGTGGTGATCACGGCACCGAGGGAGAGAGAGGGAGTCGAGGGCTTCAGGGAAGCCGAGCAACCAAGATTGTTGCTTTGCTTAATTCCTTCAATCAATGTTCACAGGATATTTATCCTCCCGAAACAACCATCTATGAGATCCTATTTTTAAGGAATAAATAATCTAAGGAAATAACAAATGATGAGATAACCGGGCTATTAGCCCCCTAATACTAGGCGCCACCTCAGCCACTAGTACGTCGGCGCCTGGTGTACTGCACACCGGTCATAACAACAGCTTATAGAAGAGGACTAGAACTAGGACTAGGAAGTAAAAGGGGCAGCACGCTGGGCAGGTTCCCATGCGTCAGGCCAGCTAATAGTAAAGCAACAGGAGAGGTCTAAAGGAAACATTTCAGATTTGAGGTGTAAAGGAAACATCCAGAGGAAGTGGAAGCAATCATCAAGAATTACAAGATAATATTTGTAGCCAGAAACACTCGCAACAGGAAGGGCAGCCGAATATGGCGGCCTAGTTGGCAAGCATGACATAGAGGTTCACTACTGGAAGTATGATGAGTACAAGTAATAGCTGAACTGCTAGAAAGCTGGGACAAAGCCTCATGTCAAGGATGTCCGAGACATCTATGCCATAGGGTGGCAGGGGCTGCAGCGACAAAAGCGCAGGGGGGTGATAAAGATGCTGGAGGATGCAAGGTGTAGAGCAGCCCGGAACTATTGCACCTGATGATCACGTTCCTAGAACAAAGATCCTTCACAAAGAGGCCAAAAGGGTCAAATTCAATAGAACAGTGGTTGTCAGTAGTGAATTAACAAGCGGAAATAAGATTCTTAATAATGTGAGGAGCAACAAGCACATTATTGAGGTAAAAGGGACCAGGTAAACAGTGGAATAGAACCGTTGCCAACAGCGATTTATGAAAGACAGGAGTGAGGGGGTTGAAACAAGGAAATATTACTAGTGTCAGGTGTCATGTGGTTGGAGCTGCGGGAATCCATGACCCAGTCAGTTACAGGACGGTGGAGTGAGGGTCATGGTGCTAAAAGAGTTTGCCATGCTGGTCCCAGGCGCTAGTCCATGGTGAAGATGGAGACGCTTGGTGCAGAAGAAGGGCAGCCGCGTTGTTGCACCCCGTACTGCTGCTGCTGGGGCATAGGTGGCATAGGTGTTGTGGACTCCTTCGTCGGGCGCCAGTATAGGAGCCGGCCTCGGCGTCGACATGGTCCCAACCGTGGTTAAGGGCCCGGTTGGTTAGAGAAGGCAGTAACAAGGAGGAATTTTAGGAGATTAGATTGGTTTCTGTTAGAGGTGCACCTATCCTATAAAGGGGCACTTAGATTGTAATCAAAGACTATCGAAAAAGGAAATAAACCTCCCTTAGGCAGGTGGGGTTTAACCCTTCGACAGTGGCTGCGAGCGGTTCTGCCGTAGCCGCTGGTGACGAATCCCCACCGCCCTTGCCTAGCTACCCTCTGTGTTCTAACTCTCAATCCCAGCTGCTCCTCCGATCTCTACGCTCTCCACGCCGCCCACGCCGTATCAATAGGAGAGAATCCTGGAGGCATCAGAGGAGCACCATAGGTATGTGGAGCTGCCATGAACGCCTGCAGCGGGCCAGGACGCCCACCCTGCAGCAACGGTGCAGGCCCACGGTTTTGCTGCTGGTGCTGGCCCATAGGCCACACGGTGATGCGCCCTCCTTTGCCACCAGTGCTCCGGTGGCGACAGCGATTGCCCCCGTTGTTGGAGGGGGCAGGGCTGGTGCTAGCGGCGCGGTTGCTGCTGCTACCACCTGCAGAGGCGGACAAGCCAACAGCCGACAGAGTTGGAGTAGAAGCAGCAGCAGGTTTCTTTTGTGTGACGAGGAGAGCAGTCGTTATGGACCTCGCTGAACGTCGGGAATGGTTTGGACCGCTTGAGAAGTGCCTTCAGGTGGTCGCACTTCCCGTTGAGTCCGTGAAGAATGTTGAGCACAAGGGTGTGGTCTGGAATAACCTCCCCAAGATCACCAAGAGCGTCAGCCATCCCTTTCATCTTGCGGCAGTAATCACCAACGGAGAGATCACCCTGGACAACCATGCAAAACTCGGCATCAAGATGTAAAGCGCGAGCTTCGCGATTGCCCAGGAACTGCTCTTCAATGCACAGCCAAGTATCACGTGCAGTGCGGCCGCGGATGCGAACAGAGCCACACACTGCTGAAGCTTGTCGGTGACAGTACCAAACAGCCAGGAGAGCACCACACAGTCCATCCGGCGCCAGGACGGGATGTCATGACGAGCCACATCGGAGAGCACGTGATCGTCGAGGGCATAGCACTCAACAGTGGCGGAGGGAGGGGGGCACGGGGGGCCTGGCACCCCCTGACGTGCTGCTAGTCTCTAGTATATACTAGTTAATATCCATGCATGTATGCTGTTAATTAGGCTCCTCCCATTCATTCCAAACGTGTATACTGTGTATAAGTGTATTTGCAATAAGCAGCAGCCCATTTACACGAACATGTAATTGCTGCTGCTCCCTTCATCGACTGAATATGAAGCGTCAGGCCTTCTTGGCTTCCTTCGTTTCTCACCTACAAAGCGTCGAGCCTTCCTGACTTCCTTCGTTTCTCGCCTGTTCAACTGTTCGTCTTCTCTTCTGCTTGACTGCTTCGCCGGTTGGCGGACATCGCCACGCCGGTACTGTCGTAGTGGGAGGCCGAACGTGAGACGCCGCGCCATGCCACCACCGCTGTCCCAAATTGACGCCGCCGGGCGCCGGCTGCCTACCTGCCGTCCAAATTGCCTTCTGTAGGTTTCCGTCAGGCAGTCAGGCCACCAGAAGTGGCAGGTAATCCGTAATCCATAATCATGCAGTGTTATTCTTTTATCTAGTAATTAACGGTCACTAGTATTCTTTTATCGAATTGCCTATAATCTCATTGGTAATCGTAGAGCTAAATTTAAGATAATAGATGTACAATTTTCTTTTGGTTAAGATTTGTGAAATATATATATTACTATATGTGACTTGGTATGGTTTACTAGTTCTAGTCTTATACATGGCCCCCCCTATACTCAATTCCTGGCTCCACCCCTGGCGCTCAAGAGTGAGCAAGACAAGGTCGCGCCAACGATTGTAGTGGGAGGACAGAGGATCGAGGATGAGCGGAACAAGGGAGCAGATGTTTT
This sequence comes from Miscanthus lutarioriparius, assembly GCA_904845875.1. Taxonomy (NCBI): domain Eukaryota; kingdom Viridiplantae; phylum Streptophyta; class Magnoliopsida; order Poales; family Poaceae; genus Miscanthus; species Miscanthus lutarioriparius. Next base: position 72,857,518 of record CAJGYO010000005.1, on the reverse strand, counting down.
GAACAGCAGCGGCCTGTACGTGGAGGTTGGCGATGGAGGCAGTGGCATCAATGTCGCTGGCAGCATCGCTGTCAACAGAGCCGTCACCATCAAGGGTTGGACTCGAGGGCTGTAGCGGCAGCGCGCTCCTGATCGAGGACGGCGAGGGAAGCACGGACACGCTCCTGGGCATCGGCAGCGGTGCGTGAGGCGATGTCAGCGGCGGCTTACAGGGCAGTCTGCGTGGCAGCCTGCTCGCGCTCTGGGGCGGCAGCGGCCTCTAGCGCCTCGGTGGCGGCAGCATCACCAGAGAAAGGAGGCTGAGCCATGGATGGCTGAGGGGAAGAAGCGGAAGGGAGAGGTCACAGGGTCGTGAAGCCTCTTGATAGCATGAAAACAGAGATGTATTGCATCTGTATTGATTTGAAAGGTAGATTACAGAGTTACACTTTATAGAAGAGGACTAGAACTAGGACTAGGAAGTAAAGGGGGCAGCACGCTGGGCAGGTTCCCTGGCGTCAGGCCAGCTAACAGTAAAGCAGAGCATTAACCATGGCTGCTGCCCAGTAGCCAAGGCAGCACGCTGGGAAGGTTCCCAGCCGTCAGGCCAGCTAATAGTAAAGCAGGGCATTAAATATCTAACACTAAGTATGCCTGATAAGTCATATATTTACCTAGACTCTTTTTTGTCATCGAAAAAAATCTACTGTAATATGCTTGTGTAGCCTCAAGGTGTGCACCTTTAGTAGTTGATGATGGAAGCACCATACCAGGCCCACCTGTAAGTTATACAACGTTTCTTCTCCCTTCCACACACACAGGGGAAAAAAATAAAAGCAGAGATAGCATTGCTGCTCTGGTGGAGCTTGCCTCAGCTGAGGGGAGCAGCACTAGCCCATGGGAAACAGCAAAATGGGTTGGACCAACAGAGGCAGCGAGATCCGGTGTCAGATCTGGTCTAGCGCCACAACACGGACAACAAGCAGAGGTTATAGGCACCACAGAGGCAACAAAACAGACACTGGCTGGCCTCAGACCCAATGGCAAAAGCAGGTAATTACTACCTCCGGTCAACAAAACATGATGTTTCAGACCAGTAAAACAGTTTTTTTTTCCTATTGCTGCACCTTATCTGAACATCAAATTTTCTTGACTGGAGGCAGCAGTTGCAAAGAAAAGGGGAGGTGAGAGGGTGGAGATGATTCTTGTGCGAAACGATGTCCCACCCATTTCTCTTTCACTGTGTAGAAACAAGAATCGATTCTATTGTTTTGTTTTCAAACGCCACTGCACTCAAGTGTCACAGATTTTCTCATTTCTTGCTAGAAACAGGAGCCAAATGCCACCTAAGACATTTAAGAAACAATTGATGACAAAACAATATTACTCGGCTAGAACAAAGCTAACTGTTCTGTAAGACATGAGAGTTAACAAGATCTAGACATAAAAACGGAAAACATATACGGTCTGTTCGTTGGTTGGATTCTGGGCTGATAAGCCGGGCCAGTGCTGGTTTGTTGTGAGAGGAAAACACTGTTGGCTGGCTCATAAGCCCTGGCTGAAACCAACAAGCGAACAGACTAATAGACTACGACACTGGTATTCGTTTTTATTATCTTTAGGATTGACAACCTCATGATAGATAAACAAAATAACATGGAAACGAATATGTCCCTATAGTAGATGCATATTTTGTAGGTTAGGACAATGCATGTAGTTATGTGTCACCGATACAACTCACATCCTTCTGATTTTAGATCTGAGGATGGATCTACAACAACAACAACAACAACAAAGCCTTTAAGTCCCAAACAAGTTGGGGTAGGCTAGAGTTGAAACCCAGCAGAAGCAATCAAGGTTCAAGCACGTGAATAGTTGTTTTCCAAGCACTCCTATCTAAGGCTAAGTCTTTGGGTATATTTCATCCTTTCAAGTCTCCTTTTATTGCATCTACCCAAGTCCACTTCGGTCTTCCTCTGCCTCTCTTCACGTTACTATCCTGGCTTAGGATTCCACTACGCACCGGTGCCTCTGAAGGTCTCCGTTGGACATGTCCAAACCATCTCAACCGGTGTTGGACAAGCTATTCTTCAATTGGTGCTACCCCTAATCTATCACGTATATCATCGTTCCGAACTCGATCCCTTCTTATATGACCACAAATCCAACGCAACATACGCAATTCCGCGACACTTATGTTGAACATGTTGTCTTTTCGTAGGCCAACATTCTGCACCATACAACATAGCAGGTCTAATCGTCGTCCTATAAAACTTAACTTTTAGCTTGTGTGGTACCCTTTTGTCACATAGGACACCAGATGCTTGGCGCCACTTCATCCACCCTGCTTTAATTCTATGGCTAACATCTTCATCAATATCCCCGTCTCCCTGTAGCATTGATCCTAAATATCGAAAGGTATCATTTCTAGGCACTACTTGACCTTCCAAACTAATATCTTCCTCCTCCCGAATAGTACTGTCGAAGTCACATCTCATATACTCAGTTTTAGTTCTAGTGAGTCTAAAACCTTTGGACTCCAAAGTCTCCCGCCATAACTCCAATTTCTGATTCACTCCTGTCCGGCTTTCATCCACTAGCACCACATCGTCCGCGAAAAGCATACACCAAGAGATATCCCCTTGTATGTCTCTTGTGACCTCATCCATCACTAAGGCAAACAGATAAGGGCTCAAAGCTGACCCTTAATGTAGTTCTATCCTAATCGAGAAGTCATCCGTGTCTTCATCACTTGTTTGAACACTACTCACAACATTGTTGTACATGTCCTTAATGAGCCCGACGTACTTCGTTGGGACTTTATGTTTGTTCAAAGCCCACCACATAACATTCCTTGGTATTTTATCATAAGCCTTCTACAAGTCAATAAAAACCATGTGTAGGTCCTTCTTCTCCCTATACCGCTCCATAACTTGTCTTATTAAGAAAATGGCTTACATGGTTGACCTTCCGGACATGAAACCAAATTGGTTCATAGAGACCCGCGTTATTGCTCTCAAGCAATGCTCGATAACTCTCCAATAGCTTCATAGTATGGCTCATCAACTTAATTTTCCGGTAATTAGTACAAATTTGAATATCTCCTTTATTCTTGTAGATCGATACCAATATACTTCTCCTCCACTCGTCAAGCGTCTTGTTCGATCGAAAAATATGGTAAAACAGCTTGGTTAGCCATACTATAGCTATGTCCCCGAGGCATCTCCACACCTCGATTGGAATACCATCCGGTCCCATCGCCTTACCTCCTTTCATCCTTTTCAACGCCTCTCTGACCTCAGATTCTTGGATTCTCCGCACAAAGCGCCTATTGGTGTCATCAAAAGAGTCATCCAACTGAAAGGTTGTGTTCGTATTCTCACCATTGAACAATTTTTTTTTTCGAAAAAACACAGGAGATCTGCGTCTCATTGTATTAAGAAGAAAAGATGGTACAAGAACCCAGACTTACAAACACCCCAAACACAACACACACACGACACAAGCTACACCAGCCAAGGCACAAACGCAGCTCGGCTGGTTGAAGTTGACCCGCAGAGATCCCAGGAACTAATCACCTGGGAGATGGGCGGTCAAGAGGGAGAGCCCTCGAGTCCCTGCACTGGTCCACAACCGACGTTCTTCACTGGCCATTACAACAGCCCCAACCACACTTGGAGCTGCTCCATCAAAGACACAGCGATTGCGATGTTTCCAAAGAGTCCCGGCCCCCAGAATAATTAGGGAATTAACTCCTTGCCTCACCATATCAGAAGTAGCATTATTAGCACTCTCCCACCAGTCCATGAAGGAATTATCGGTAGGTTGGGGAGACAAAGCCTAGAGACCGACCTGCCGAAGCAAAATGAATCAAAATTCCCTAGCAAATACACATTCCACAAGGAGATGGCTGATTGATTCCTCTTCTTGATCACACAGCGGACAATAATCTGGGTGAGGCATTCCACGTCGTGCAAGGCGGTCAAATGTCCAACACTTGTTGTGGGCCACTATCCACATGAAGAACCGACATTTTGGTGGTGCCCAAGTCTTCCAAATTCTTTCCCATGGTTCAAAGAGAGTAGCTCCCAAGAACAAACCCTCATATGCCGCCTTAGCCGAATATTGGCCATTAGATGAAAGCTTCCAGACATGTTTGTCCCCCTTTCCAGGTTGCAAAACAAAGCCTGAAAGGGTATCACACAACTGGAACACATCAATTATCAGTCCAACAGTAATAGCCCCTTGAATGTCTGCTATCCAAGCCCGGTTATTAAGTGCCTCCTTGACTGTACGTTGTTTGATCTTTCTTTTAGAAACGACAGCAAACAGTCGAGGAGCCAAATCTGCGGTGCACTGACCATGCAGCCACCTGTCGGTCCAAAACAGGGTGTGCTCGCCATTACCAACTTCGGTGATAACAGCCACAGCAAAGAAGGCCTTCACCTAGTCAGGGACCTGAATAGGGAGATGCGCCCAGGGGCGGTTGTGCTCTGTTTTCTGCAACCACAACCATCTCATTCTCAATGCCCAACCAAGCGTTTTTAAATCTGAAATACCTAACCCTCCAAGTTCAGTTGGGCGGCAAACCTTCACCCAAGCTACAAGACAATGTCCTCCCCTTGCTTCCTTGCGGCCACGCCAAAGAAAACCACGCCTTATTTTGTCAATTGCCTTGATAGCCCAAGTTGGAAGATCTGATGCCATAACAATATACCATCATACCAGTAAGCACATATTGAACCTGAATCCTCCTTCCTGCCCTTGTCATCAACTCCGCCTTCCAACCCGGCAACTGATTAGCAATGCGGTCAGCAATGGGTTGCACTTGACTTTTGCTTAGCTTTTTCAAGGACAGAGGCAAACCTAGATATTTGCAAGGGAACTCAGCAAGGGAGCAGGGCAGCAAATTTTGAATGGTTGTCGACTCCAAGTCACCACATCTAATTGGAAGAACACTGCTCTTTTGAAGATTAGTGTTCAGGCCTGAGGCTTCACCAAAAATTTTGAGGATATCCATTGTTACAGAAATGTCGCTAGCCACTGGACGGAGGAAGAGCACCACATCATCCGCATATAAAGAAATTCGGTGCTGCATATTTCCAGCCGAGAGAGGCTGTAGAAGACCTTCCCTTGCAGCTTGGGCAATCAAGTGCCCCAAAACATCTATGACCAAGATGAAGAGCATGGGAGAAAGGGGGTCACCTTACCGCAGCCCTCGTCGATGGGAAATATATTTTCCAGGAATCCCATTCAATAAAACTTGAGTGCTCGAGGAGGATAACAGCCCACAAATTATATCTCTCCAGATTTGCCCGAAGCCCAGGTGTTGTGGGACCTCCAAGAGGAAGGGCCAGGACACTGAATCAAATGCCTTAGAAATATCCAATTTAAGAAGTATGCGGGGCTGCTTTTGTTGATGAAGATATCTGGTTGTTTGTTGTACCAACATGAAATTATCCTGTATGAAGCGCCCTTTTATGAACGCACTTTGATTTGGTGACACCATTTGCTGGAGATGATCAGCAAGCCGATTGGCCAACATCTTAGTGATAAGTTTAGCAAAACTATGCACCAAGCTAATAGGCCGAAAATCCTTGGGCTGATCCGCACCAACCTTCTTGGGAAGCAAAGTAATGTAGGCTGAGTTGAGAGATTCAAAATTCATGAACTTCCTGCTCCAAAGCGCTGAAACTGCAGCCATGATATCCTCCTTTATAACCGGCCAACAGGATTTGTAAAAACGACCTGTAAAGCCATCCGGCCCAGGGGCTTTATCTGATGGCAGTTGCAGAATTGTCTTCCATACTTCTTCACTAAAAGGAAGATCCAAAACAGCCAAGTCCTGTGAATTGATTCCAATCTCAGCTAAATTGACAGTATGTAGCCTGTCTGAACCTCCCAAGCAGATTTTCATAGAAATTATCAATCACTTCAGCTTTGTCCTGGTGGCTTGTACAAACACGGTCCCCGGAGATGAGATGACCAATAATTTTTTTTCTCTTTCTATGACGGGCATGCAAATGAAATAGCTTGGTGTTGGCATCACCTTCCTGGAGCCATCCAATACGTGATCGCAGCCTATCAATAGTTCTACTAAAGGAAGAAAGAGCAAGGCTGTGCTTTTTCAGATTGTTTTTCAACCACAATTCTCCTGGAGATAGGGGACGATTATCTTGAGCTATCTCAAATTGATGAAGGATTTCCCGTGCCAAGGCAAGCTGAAATTTCACATTACCAACCGTTTTGCTACTCCACCTCTGTAATCCCTTAGCGGTTGCTTTAAATTTCTGGCTTAGAGTTAAATAGGGGCAAGAGCCGGTAGGAACAAACGTCCATGCAGTGGCTACCACCTCCTGAAACCCATCCATCTTGGTCCAAAAGGACTCAAAATGAAATCTGCGCCTTCCTACTTTGTTATCCTGAAGCCCCAACAGAAGAGGGCAGTGATCAGAATCTTCTGACGCCAAACTTTGGAGCAAGAAATTAGGGAATTTATCCTCCCAGTCTACAGAACAGAGAACCCTGTCCAACTTAACCAGAATAGGGGAGTCTTGCTGATTAGACCAAGTGTATTTGCGACCATGGAGGGGAACTTCTTTGAGGGCCATATCATTAATGAAACGCCTAAACCGACCCATCATAGCTCTATTGTAGTTGGCATTATTCTTATCCTCATCTTTGTAAATCAAATTGAAATCCCCTACTATCATCCAAGGCCCAGGACAGGCAGCCCGGATGTCACGATGCTCCTGTAGAAACTGAATTTTATCCCCATTCCCCTGCGGTCCATAAACACAAGTCAGCCACCACGCGTGTCCATTATCCGCGGAGAATTGAATGGGCGTACTAAATCTGTTAACCCTCTGAGCACCAGAGACTCCCACACGACGCCTCCAAGCAACAAGAATACCACCACTAGCCTCGGTTGATGGCAGAGACAAGTGTCCTGTGAAATCAGACCCGAGGGTAGATAAAATGACCCTTTGAGACATGGCTGTGATCTTGGTTTCCTGAACGCAAGCAATATCTGCACAAGAAGAGACTACCCGAGAACGCACTGCATCTTGTCTAGCGGTAGAATTTAAACCCCTCACATTCCAAATCAGAATTTTTGATGGATCCATTGAACACAAATAAAGAACGACCACAGAACCGACTCAGAACAGACCTACATCACCAGCACCTCCTCAATCCCAGACTCCAAATCTTCAGGGAGAGACCAGTTAAACAATGCAGTCAGAGCCTGGAGATGAGAATCCGAGAGTGGCTGCCCAAACAGCTTGAAATACTTGTCTTGGGCCTGTTGAGTCAAACCTTCATGCTCATCAATGATGTTGAGGGACCTCATCGCCTTCTTCCTTGGTCTTCCCCCCAGGTCTGCAGGGATCACTTCAGCCTCGACACCAAGCAAGCCGACGGCCACGGGCGGGCAGAGCCACAGGTGGCACAGACATGCCTCTATGTCTGGCAGACGGAGGGGCGGGCAGCAGGCTCGAAGTGCGTCGAGATATCTTATCAAGGAATGCAGTCTGAGCATCTGGTGCAAACGTCGACGAAGGAAGGAGTCCCACAGCCGCCGGAGGGGGCACCATTGCAGCCGCCAGAGGAAGCCCATCGCGGCCGCCGGGCAGCTGCCGGATGGGGCACCGTTGCAGCCGCCGGGGATGGGCCCTCCGCATCAGCCAGAGACTAGGCCATAGCAGCATCAGCCGCCTGCTCACCCCCAACCATCGAGCCCACGGCATGGGCCATCTCCGTAGAGGAGGTTGGAGGCGGAACGGCAACCACCACCCCCGCCGCCTCGCCCCCGCCCGCGGGGGTCCTTGAGTGGTGGAAGTGGCGCCTAGAGTAAACCAGGAGCGGCTTCACTTGAGGTTGAGGAAGCAGCGGTGGGGTGACCAGGAGACTGAAATCGGGAATGTGAGATGAAGAATGCGGCGTCCGAGGTGAGGCCGACAAAACCGTCGCCTCCTCGGGGAAAAAACACAGAGGTGAACGCGGTGAGGCCGGCAACTCCGTCGCCTCACCGTGATCCTCAGCATCAGCCCCAACAATATCAAGCCCATCATCCTTGTTCGGCCCAGGTGAGGCCGGCAACTCCGTCGCCTCACCGTGATCCTCAGCATCAGCCCCAACAAAATCAAGCCCATCATCCATGTTTGGCCCAGGTGAAGAGTCCACTGGCCCATGGGCGGCCAGCCCAGGAGCACCAGAAACGGTCCAAGGGAGCATTAACTCCTCCCCAACTGAGAACCGCATAAGCATGGGGGAGATTACCGAAGGGGCCGCATCGTCCGACGAGAAAGGCCTGGCAGCCGCTGGCTCCTCGTCGAAAGGGCCCTTCCGTCCATTGGCAGACACCGCAGTAATAGAGGGAACAGAACCGAGGGGTTCTATCTCTGGGAGGGGTCGGACATCCAGCGCCCCCTGGAAACCCGCGATCTGCTCCGGAGGAGCCTCGAGCGTCGGGGCCATCAAGATGCCGACGCTTGAAGGGGCCGCCACGTGGCCTGCGCAGGACGAGGAAGGTCCCCCCTGCTCAAGGACAGGGGGGCCATCATGGCCCCCACTCGCCGGAGGGACGTCGGACGGCGCGGAGGAACGGCGGCGCCGCCGTCGACGAGCAGGAGAGTCATCATCAATCCCTGCAGGAGGTGGCGGGGGGGAAGGAGAACCAGGCCCAAGCAAGATGGAGCACTTGATATCAATGGGGTAGGACAGTAATCTTTTCACCGGGGGGCCCTCCATGGAAGCGACCGGAGGTTCAGTGACCCAGAGCTCCTTAGAAGAAGGGAACGCAGCCGGATCCTTGCACCATGCCGAGCATCTGAAGGTCGACAGGTCCGTCAGCCTGATAGTTTCTGGGTGAACTTGCTGGATGCAGGCCAGAGGGCTCAAGAATTGCTCCACAGTCGAGGTCTCCCAGACATGTGCTGGAATACCCCGAAGCTCAAGATCAACCAGCCATGGCAGGGACCGCCCCGATGCACTGGCCAACCGACTCCACCGCATACACAGGAGGGTGAAAGCAGGTGAGCGCAGGGGTGGCAGTCGCTGATCCATCAAGCGCTCGACGAGGCCAATATCGGGGAGGACGAGCAGATAACTCGAGTCGGAAGCTTGACGAAGCACCAGGGAGCCAAACTCGACACCCAAACGGATAGCGAGAACCTCCGCTATCTCCCAAGCCGGGGCCAAGGGCTTCTCCCCACAGACAGTCACAATCACGGCATAAGCGAGGTCCTCTTCTGCCCTAGCCATGCGATCATCCCAGCTAATAATGCAGGGGGGAGACTGCACGGGCATGACAGGTGGTTCAGGGGGAGCCACTGATGCAGAAACCGAAGGCGCAGGATCAGCATCCATGGACGAGGCGGCAGGTTGACGGAAGCGGGGTCGACGACGGCGACGAGATCGCCTCCCCCCACCATCCATGGCCGCCGCCTCAGGTCCCTGCGGCACAGCTCCGCCGACAGTAGAATGCGCAGCCTGACCCAGTTCGGCCTCCACCACCCCCGCCGGAATGCCGTTGCGAGGACTAGAAACAACCGGGGAATTAGCCGGGGACTGGGTTGGAGATTTGCGTCTCCAGACACGCATGACAGCACCTGAGGCACGCCCAGCACTGGTGCCGCCAATCGGGTTAGCCGCAGCGACCTTAGACTCCTCACCCGCCGGAGAACCGTTGCGGAGATGAGCCACCGGTCTCGACGATGCTGGCCCAATGCGCTTCCAAACCGAGGTGCGCTCCGGAACAGCCGAGTTCATGGGACACACGTAGGACAGGTGCCCCAGCGAACGGCAGCGGAAGCACCTGGGTTTCTGACGGCACAAGATGGCAGTGTGACCGGCAGACAAACAGTTGAAGCACTTGCCCACCAAATCAGCAGGGACTTTACGACGAGGAGGACGCGCTTCACGCCGGCGACGCCGACACTCGCCACGCGACACGAACTCCACCCACCCCTCTGGACCAGGCTGCTCCGCACCCCACCGCCAAGAAGCAGGAGGGCGGATAAGGACGATCCTGGGAGGCGCAGGCGCAGGGATATCCTCCGCCACGGCAGGAATCTCTGCCGCCGTGGCCGACGAAAGCGTCGAGGAGCGAAGACCAGCAGACGAGATGACGACGTCCCGGAACGACGGAGCAGAACTGTCGGAGGACACCAAGCCGGAACTGTCTCCGCCCCACCGCTCAAGCTTGGAACGACCGCGAGAAATCAAGGGAGGGGAGGAATCCGTCGCTGAAGGGGAGGGGTTGGCCGCCTGTGCGGCAGAGGAGGTGGCCACCGGGCTCGGGATGAGTTCCGGCGGGGGGGCAGGGGTAGGCGAGGCGACGGGACAGGGAGAGACGTTTGGCATGGCTACGTTTTCAGGCTTACCATTGAACAATTTGTCAAAATACTCTTACCATCGATGTCGGATCTCATCCTCCTTCACCAAGAGATGCTCCCTTTCATCTTTAATGTACTTAACTTGGTTGAAGTCCCTTATCTTTCTCTCACGAACCGTAGCCATCCTATAAATGTCCTTCTCTCCTTCCTTCGTACTCAAATGTTGGTAAAGATCCTCGTACGCTCTACCCTTTGCCACACTTACAGCTCGTTTTGCAGTCTTCTTTGCCACCTTGTACTTCTCTATGTTGTCCACACTCCTGTTATGGTACAAGCGTCTATAGCATTCTTTCTTCTCCTTAATAGCCCGTTGGACTTCCTCGTTCCACCATCAAGTATCTTTAGCCTTGCCTCCACTTCCTTTGGTTACTCCACACACCTCTGAGGCCACCTTTCGAATGTTGGTTGCCATCTTCTCCCACATGTTGTTTATGTCCTCTTCTTCCTTTCAAGAGCCCTCTTTGATAACCCTTTCCCTGAATACCTCTGACATCTCTCCTTTCAGTTTTCACCACTTTGTAAATTTGTACTAACTGTATAATCTTAAACATCATGCATTGTAGAAATAGAGATCTTACCATAGGTGCGATTTGCTATAACTACCCTCGCACCCTTTTCCTTTGCCCCATAAGCAATTGCCTTACCAGCACCCCCAGCACCTACAACAACAATAAGCCTACCAGCCAATGGTGAGCTGGCAGCGTCCTTTGATCCTGGACCTGTGAAACATAAAGCATCTGACATCTTTTCCATGGCACACAAGTGTCGAAAGAGAATAGGTAATGTTAAACAAACCTCCAATGCCATCCTCAATAGCAGATATCGCTCCAATGTAGTCCGTATTGTACCCCACTAATTTGCCATCTGGTCTTCTAATTATGGTGTTTATCGCTCCTATTGACTGCATATTCAGTGAATAGCATTTCAATCAAATCGAGAATGATATGTAACTAATAACATAAGCATTTAAAGACTGTGTGCTGCACCCAATTACCTTAGCAACTGGTTCATGTTCATCACAACACTGTACAGCATCTACTTTGAAAGGAAGTGAGCAACTGCAACATAAGATCATATAGAGTGAACTAAGGAAAATTCTTTCAAAAAAATATCATTAAAACATGCATATGAAAATGACTTGTTAAAGATTGACACAGAAAAGTCAGTTTTGCTCGCCCAGGGACAATCCATGTTAACTCAGGCCCTAAAGTAATGTCTATTTCGGCAAAATTATATTTTTGCCAAATTATACAACTGTATTATGTATGTCATGAAAGTCTGAACTTGAAATAGAAAAGGAAAAATATCAGCAAAAATTTACAGAAGAAACATATAGCTTGGTGCTACCATGCAAACTGTTTTGATTGGGAAATTCTGATTCCAATCTAAGAGACATTAGGTTATGGATCCATCAAATATGCTTTCATGATCTATGAGAAGTTGCTAACAAAGTTCATCCATATGGTCCTCAACTCCACTTAAGGCCTTGTTGGGATGCATGTGTATCTACTTCAATCCACATGTATTGAAGTGGATTGGAATGGAACTTAGTTTAATTCCACTCCAATCCACTTCAACACATGTGGATTGAGATGGATACATGTGCATCCAAACAAGGGCTAAATATATATATATATATATATATATATATATCTTACAATTTTGCAGAACAAGATTTAGTACCTAAATCCTGAAAAGTCAGGAGATGAATATGTCTCAAGAAAACTAGCAAGATTGTCTCCAAGAAGTGGAAGATAAACAGCATTATATCCAATGGATTGAAGACATTTATTGTGCAAAATTGGGCTCTTGCTCTGCTTTACTGGGTTGGCTATAAGACCAAGAACCTTTGTATCAGGCCCAATACACTTTATGTTGTAAATGTCCAGTAAGTCCTCAACTGTTGGTTGTCCAGAAGCTGATGTCTTTGTAGCATTCAGTATCCCAAATGTAAGATATCCACCAAACTTGGGCGCTAACACTCTTGACATTAAACCTCTTTCACTCATTACGAGTCCAATCATAGGCACCTGTCATTTTTACTAGTCAGTCAAATGGAACTTTTAATCCAATATGGCATGAGAAAAAATAACTCTCTAAAGCATAGAAGTACAATTAAGATGAAATGTTATATGGTAGAGATCCAATAGGATCCAGCTATCAGGGTAGGACAGGATTAGTTAGTGATAGACAGGCCTAGTGCTTATATGGTTAGGATAGATAGATTGATTGATTGGTTGGTTGGTTGTTATCTAATAGGCAAGGATCCCCGCTGGTTCTGTTTTTTTAAACCTGGGTCATCCTGGCCTATATATATGTAACCTCATATCCCAATAATCAATCAACTATCTTGTGCCTAATCTCTTATGTCATTCGCCCGGGTTTCTCCGAGGCCTTCTTCCGCTGCCTAGGCGTGCCTCCGAGCTGCGCCATCTCCTCCGGTCATCGCCATGCAGCCGGCCACCCCTACACCCCCCCCCCGCCACCCCCCCCCTTCACTCCTCTCTCTCGAGAGCGAGCAGCGCCCGCCGCCAAGCAGCTGAACGCATTGCAGTAACCTGGCCTTGGCGAGCGCCTCCTGGCTGCGATGCCGCCCGCCGCCGAACGAGAGGCCGAGGTCACCGCTGCGGAGCGGCTCGCGGCCGAGGAACGCGAGCGCGCAGAAGCCGCGTGGGCTGAGGCCACACGCGCGCCCCACCCCGCCCTAGAGCCCGCTCTGCACTCCCCCCACGACACGCTGCTTCTCCATGAAGCTGCGGTCCTCGTCATACTCCACTCACAGGCCGTCGGTGTCCAGAACATCCGCACTCTTGTGCCCATCCTCGAGCCCTCCTCCAGCCAATACACCAGGTAGCGCGAACTGTTCCTCCTCACCTTGTGGAAGTTTGCCCTCGAGGACCATGTCCTTCAAGACGACCCCAACCTAGCCTTCCCGGACTGGGCGTGCATGGACGGCATGGTCAAGTCTTGGCCCTACGGCGCCATCTCCCTCGAGTTGTCCGCCATGGTGCCACGTTCCCGCTCCACAGCCCACTCGTTGTGGCTGGCCGTGTAGACACAGTTCCTAGGGAACCTGGAGACCGCGCCCTCCACCTTGACGCCGAGTTTCGGACCTTCGTCCAGGGGGACCTCTCCGTCACTGACTACTGTCGGCGCCTCAAAGGCATGGTTGACGCCCTCGAGGACCTCGGCAAACACGTTCACGGCCGCACCCTCGTCCTCACCCTGATTCGCGGCCTCAACGAGAAGTTCGCCTCCATCGGCCTTCACCTTCAGCGCAGTCATCCCTTCCCCACGTTCCTGGAAGCCCGGAACGACCTGCTGCTAGAGGAACTGAACCAGGCGCATCGGTCGACCACACCCTCCACTGCCCTAGTGGCTGCCGACGCGCCGCATGCTCCTCCGGTGCCTGCACCCCGTCAGGAGCAATAACCTCCACCATCCTCGAGACCAGCCGATTCTGAGGGCACTACTCCCAATAATCGACGGGGCAAACATGGCAGCAAACGCGGTGGGTAGCCCGCTACTACGCCCACCGGCAGATAGGGAGGCGCCCCCAGGGCCGGCATGTCTTGGCCTTCCTACCTCCACCCTTGGGCTGGTTCCATATATGTATGTGTTGCAACCAAAGCACAGGTTTGGGGCAGATTTCTGATTTCATTAGCCACACAAACCATGGCAGGATTTGGGGATACATATAGAGTAGCATACTTGGTCCTTAAGAAAGGATTACAGCATATGCCAACTACTGAAATAGATACTACAGAAGATGCTGATTAGGATAAAACAGATGATAAGGGTGCTGACACATGCACCAACTACTCCTAACAGATAAGCACAATACTTATAGCTGTCAATCTCCCCCTAAGTCTTGTGTGGCATCTTCTGGGGAACTTGAGTCATCCCAATTCTAATGAGCAGCTCCTGGAACTTGACTCTCCCAAGTGACTTGGTGAGGAAGTCGGCGAGCTGATCCTAGGTATTGATGTAGTTGGCCTGGACACTCCCCTCGTCCAAGCAGCTTGTGATGAAGTGGTACTTGACGCGGAAATGCTTGCTGCGCTCATGGAAGACGGGGTTCTTCGCCAAGGCCAAGGCAGACTTGTCTACCCTGAGCTCCACTGCGTCTCTACCAAGGAGATAACCCAGCAATTGAGCCAGCCAGAGAGCTTGAGTCGAAGCATTAGTGGCAGCGATGTACTCCACCTCGCAACTGGACAGAGCCACCACCTGCTGCTTGACCGACTGCTAGCTGATCGGACACTTGCCGAGGAAGAATGTCCCGCTGGTGCTCTTGATTGTGTCGAAGTCGCCAGCGTGGTCGCTGTCGCTGTACTCGATGAAGTGCGCCGCGCCGGGGCACCTCGGGTAGTGCAAACCGTAGTCAGAGGTGCCCACGACGTACCGTAGGATCCTCTTGACAGCATGCTAATGCTCCGTCATCGATCGCTGCATGAACCGACTGACATAGCCAACGATGAACGCTAGGTCCGGCCACGTGGGCGAGGTAGCGAAGGCTGCCCACAACGCTCAGTTACTGCGTGGCGTCAACCTCCACCATGCTGTCGCGGCTCAGCTTCAGCCTCTCAATGGGAGTGTGGGCTGGGTTGCAGTCGGTGAGCCCGCCTAGCTCGACGATGCGCTTGGCGTAGGCGGTCTGGCGAAGGGAGATGCCGAACCTATCCTGGTGGACCTTGATCCCCAGGTAGAAGGGGAGTATCCCCAGGTCACTCATCTGGAAGGCGGCCTTCATCTCATCCTTGAACACCTCCACCTCTTCTTCCTTGTCGTCGGTGATCACCAAGTCGTCGACGTAGACGCCCACCAGCAGGGCATTGCCTCCCTTGCCCCGCCGGTAGACAGCAGCCTCTTGAGCGCTCTGCTGGAACCCCATTAGCTTGAGGGTGGAGTCCAGCTTGGCGTTCCAAGCTCGTGGTGCCTATTGCAAGCCGTAGAGGGCCTTGCGCAGGCGGAGAACCTTGTTCTCCTTGCCGGGGATGACGAATCCCGACGGCTAACGGACGTAGACCTCCTCCTTCAGGTCGCCATTGAGGAAGGCTAACTTGACATCCATGTGGTGGACACACCAACCCTCCTAGGGTATCAGTGAGAGGACACGGACGGACTCCATCCGCACGACGGGTGCGAAGGCGTCGTCGAAGTCGACTCCCTCCTGCTAAAAGACGCGCCTTGTGCTTGATCACCGCCCCAGCCTCATCCTTCTTGACCTTGAGAAGACCCACTTAAGGGTGATGGCGCAGTGGCCGGCAGGAAGATCCGCCAGCTCCCACGCCCGATTCCACTCAACAGCATCCATATCCTGCTGCATCGCGGAACGCCAGGCCATGTCTCCCTCCACCTCAGCGAATGAGCAGGGCTCTCCATCGTAGTGCGCTAGGTACAGCTCCGCCTCGAAGTCGTGCATCGCTAGTCCAAGGACGGGCCGCACCGCGAGGATGTTGTCCATGATGCGGTAGCACAGAGGCTTGTCGTCGTGGTAGGCATCGACGCAGTCCTCGTCATTGGACAGCAGAGTGGCGAACTCCACCGTGCGCTGATCGTCATGGACCGAAGTTGCCGGTGCCGATCCTGGAGGTGTGGGCGCTAGTGTAGGAGGTTGGGGCATGGCTAGTGCTGGAGAGTGAGCAGCCGGTGTAGGAGAACGGAGCGTAGCCGGTGGTGTAGGTGGTAGACTCGCTGGAGCTGGTGGCGGGGTAGGCGAGCTCGGTGAAGACAAGCTGCTAGCTACCCCCGCTCCCTCAAAGTGGACGTAGTCGACGACAAAGTCACTGATCGTCGGAGTCGAGCCATCGTCCACCATCTTGCCCCAGTTCCAGCCTCGCCCTTCGTCGAACACGACGTCACGTGAGATGCGGACGCGCTGTGTCACTAGGTCGAGGATGCAGTAGACCTTGACGCCCTCCGCGTAGCCGATGAAGACCCCTGGCGTGCTCCAGTCATCGAGCTTGCCGACGTGGTTGAGCTCCTTGACGAACGGCAGGCAGCCGAAGACGCGGAGGTGGCTAACCATCGGCTTGCGCCCGTGCAGACCTCGTAAGGCGTCTTGCCGTCAAGGGCCTTGGTGGGCAAGCGGTTGAGGATATGGATGGCAGTCATCACCGCCTCCCCCAAGTAGATCACTAGCATCCCCCTCTGCTTGAGGAGGGCTCACGCGGTGGCCACCACCGTCTGGTTGCGCCGGTCGACGATGCCGTTTTGCTCCGAGGTGTACGGCGCGAAGAAGTGGCGCTGGATCCCCTCGTCGGCACTGCACGCCATGAACTCAGTCGCCGTGAACTCGCCGCTGTTGTCCGCGCGCAGCACCCGAAGCTTGCGGCCGCACTCCTCGGTAACAGCTTGACGGTGCTTCATGCCGTCCACAGCTATAGCCTTGGTGTCGAGCAGGACCGCCCAAATGTAGCGGGACACGTCGTCAACGAGGAGGAAGAAGCACCAGCCTCCAGGTGTAACCGGTGTCACGGGGCCGCAGAGGTCGCCGTGCACAAGCTCCAGCTTCTCCTTGGCGCACAAGCTTGGTGAGGACGCAGGTGTCGCAAAACGCTCCATGTGCTCGACGCACGGTATACCCTGCACCATCTCCTTGTTGCCGAGCTGTTTCAGGGCCTCGAAGTTGAGGTGCCCAAAGCGCTCGTGCCACCGCCAAGCGTCATCGTCGCAGCGGGCCGGGCGGGCTGCAAGACAAAGGGGCTGCGCCACCTGCACGTGAAGGACGTAGATGCGGTTGCTCCCTCTGTTCACCTTGCCGAGAAGGCGGCAACGGCAATCCTAGATACGCAGGACCCCATGCTCGATCTCCACGCGTGAGCCGTTCTCATCCAGTTGTCCCAAGCTGATGATGGAGTTCCTCAACGCGGGGATGCAATAGATACCGGTGAGCAGTCGGTGCTCGCCGGTCTTGGCGGTGAACACAACGGAGCCAACGCCCTTGATCTCCACGGTGGAGGCGTCCCCAAACTTGACGGAGTCTCACACACCGGAGTCCAAGTCAGAGAAGTACTCCCGCCGCCTGGCCATGTGGTGGGTGGCGCCGGTGTCGAGGTACCAGCTGTCGATTTTGTCATCGCTGGTCCCGTTGCCGATGAAGATGTGGGCGCAAGGATCAAAAAGGTAACGCCTCCTCCCCGCCTAGGCGCGCCTAATCGCTGGGCGATGGGGTCCCGTCCCGTCTGGCCTATGGGGGTAGACGGACCCCTAGGCGCTCCCATCCCTGCCGGACGAGCTCCTCCACGCCGGGCGCTCGTATCCCCACCGGACGAGCTCCTCCTCCCGAACGCCCTTCTCCCCGCCGGGTGCCCGCCTCCCCGTCGGGCGCGCTCCTCCCCGCCGAACGCCCCCTCCCACCGGGCGCTCCCCTCCCCGCCAAACGCACTCCTCCTGCCGGACGCGCCCCTCCCGCCGGTCAGTCCCCTCCCCGCCGGTCTCCTCCCTAAGCGGCAACAGCCAGCAGGTCAGTCTATCCTCCCCTGCTCCTCTCCTCTGTTTTCTTTGAACTTTGAAGTGGTCTGAATGACTGAATCTGAAGCCTCTGAATGACTGAATCTGAAGCATGCTCCTCTCCTCTGTTATTTGACTGAATCCTTTGATGGCTGCATGTATGTATCTGTGATTGCCTGAACTCTGAATGTATAGCTGATTGACTGAATGACTGATGGACAGAATGTATAGCCTAGCTAGTTAGCTGATTGACTAAATGCATAGCTCAGCTAGTTAGCTGTCACTTACTCACTTGTTAGTTTACACGCTTAATGCAAAATTAGGAAAACGCCTTGAAACGCCTAGGCTAGCCTAGGCTCGCTTAGGCTCTAGGCCGTGGGTCGTCGCCTAGAAACCGCCTAACGCCTTCTTGAACCTTGTGTGGGCGCGCAACTCATTGAGGTGGAGAAGAACGGCGGCGGCTGGCGCGGGAGAGGAGTGCAACTCGATGCTCCCGTGTACGAGGAACAAAATCGGCTCGTCACCCTCCTGTGCTTGCGCGACGTGTGCCTGACCGCTGCGCTTCGTCTGCTGGCCGCCCTTGGCCTAGTGGCCGGTCTTGCCACAGTTCTTGCAGATGTCGTCGAGGGTAGCCTTGCGCTCGCCATCGGCGCCGTCAGGAGCGCCACCACGCGCTTGGGGAGCCTTGTCCCGCTTGCGCGGCCGACGCTTTCGACGAACCCGAAGCCTCCCCCTTCTTCCGCTCCCGCTGACGGGCGAGCCACTGCTCCTCGATGAACAGAAGCTTGCCACGGATGGTGACCGGCTCTGAGGGAGGTTGCTGCTCGCGGTCGTCGACGGCCTTGAGGGGGCCTGTGACATCCACGATCATCAGCTCAGAGAGGTCCAGCAGCGTCTCCATCGCCAAGGCGACCTGCGTGTACTTCTTGAGGACAGCGTGGAGGAACTTCTCGACGACTTTCTCCTCGTCGATGTCGTCGTCGCCGTACCACGCCTTCTGCTACATCAAGGTGGAGAGACAGAGAGCAAGTCGTCGACGTCCTCGGCCAGCTTGAAAGCCAGGCGATCCCACTCCTGACGCAGCTTCTATTGCGTGGCTCTACGGGCGCGAGCGCTGCCGATGCATGCCGCAGCGATGGCATAACAGGCGTCCTTGGCAGTCTCCTTGTCTGCGAGGGAGGGCTGCATCTCCCGCGGAACAGTAGCAAGAAGGGCCTCCAGCGTCTGTCGATCCGCCGCTAGCGCCAGAGTTCTTGAAGACGGTCTGAACAACGGGAGGGGAGCCGCACGCCGGCCATGGTGACCACGGCGCTGGTCCGGGGAAGGGGAGGCACCGCCTGTGAGGGCTCCGCGTGCCAGTGTCCTATCCACCCTGGTCGTGTCCGTCAAGGCCACGTCTGCCGGGGTTGCATGCGTCGAGGTCCCACAGGGCCTGCTCCAGCGCCGCACGCTCCCGCTCCCGCTACTCCAGCTACCGCTCGATTCGAGGGTCCCGCGGGCTGGTCGTCCTGTCACACCCGTGTGCCTGCATCCACCCGCACCCTCGCGCCCGCATCCGCCTCCGCGCGGAGGGCTGGAGCTGCCGCCGCTGCCACCTCCCTAGCCGTCGCGGTGGCCCGCTCGGCCGCGAGCCGCTCCGCCTAGGCCACCGCGGCCTGTAGCTGCGCCGCCTCCCGCTCCCTCCTCTCTGTGTCCGCCCGCCGAGCGTCCTGCGCAGCGGCCTACCAGCGCCGCCCAGCTGAGGTCTCCGACTCGAAGGAGTGGGAGGAGTGGGAGACGTTGGAGTGGTAGTGGCTGGCCATGTCACCGAATTGGGATGGGGAAGAACACAGGAAAGATAACTAGGCTCTAGATAACATTTGTTGGAACCAAAGCACATGTTTGGGGTAGATTTCTGATTTCATTAGCCACACCAACCATGGCAGGATTTGGGGATACATATAGAGTAGCATACTTGGTCCTTAAGAAAGGATTACAGCATATTCCAACTACTAAAGTAGATCCTGCAGAAGATGCTAATTAGGATAAGGTAGATGATAAGGGTGCTGACATATGCACCAACTACTAACAAATAGGCACAAGACTTATAGCTGTCAGTGTGGACCCACCCGTCCTCCCCTTACGTCCCTCCCCGCCCGTCCACATCAGTAACCCCCAGCACATCTACGGCAGTCTGAGCCTCCACATGCTCTCATTGTTGGTACACAGAACGTGTGGGCGCCCTCTCCGCCTCTTGAGTTCAACCCCTGGGTCGCCCCGGCTCGGACCAGACGGCCCACGCCCACTCCTTCAACACCATGACCCTGCAATTGCCACCTCAGCAGGAATGGTACTTCGACTCCATGGCTACTTCGCACATGACCTCCGATGCTGGTACTCTCTCGCAGCTCCCCTTCCTGGTAGCCTGTTCCCTCCTCAATTGTTGTCGGTAACAACTCCCTTCTCCCTGTTACCTCCACTGGCACTACCACCCTTCCTGGGTCCTTTCATCTTAACAATGTTCTTGTTTCCCCGAACCTTATTAAGAATCTTACTTCCGTTCACAAGTTTACATCTGACAATAATTGCTCTGTGGAATTTGACCCATCTGGTTGCTTTGTCAAGGATCTTCAGTCTCGGAACAAGATCATCAGGTACAATATCTCTTGACCTCTCTACCCATTGCGTCTACCTGCTACTGGTGCCCCTCATACCACCACTTCAGGATCCATGTGGCACCGTCGTCTTGGTTTGCTTGTCAAGTTATAGGTAATAGAAGTCTAATAGATTGCTTGTCTTAAAAAAAATCATTTTGATGTATGTTACTCATTTCACTACCATTAGTTAGCAAGACTTAGAGCAATGGTTAATCAACTGTTCAAGCTTGCTACCTCTTCCACAGGCCACCTAGCTACATTGGTTCTAGAGAAACTCAACAAAATAAGATGGGACCGATGGATGTATTTCTAGTAAGTTGATCAACCTCGATGGTGGCAGCCACGTGATGATGTGAAGAAGCATAAGTAACCCTACAAATCAAGTGTGGGTGGTTGGGTGGGGAGGGGGGGAGGTTCAAGAATGAAATGCATTTCGCTCAGGAAAACACTTACTTGGCAGTGTACCATCACTTGGAACATCCGTGATACATCAACAATGTCCTTAGCGGTTGTTGCAACTTTCACTATGTCAGCTCCAACTGCTTGTATTCTAGCAACAAGATTTGTAATTTCCTCACAGGATGGAGTATATTCATAATTATGTGAAGAAACAATAAGTTTACATTTCTCTGGCTTATGGCCAGAAATAAAGCTCATAAATTTGTCTGCAACCTGCAAATAAATAAGTTTGTCACTACAGTAGCTATATGACTATCTACTGATACACAGTGACAAAAAACGTCAGGCACGACATTCACAAATCAAGGCATCTAATGGAGGCCTAATGTTTTAGTGAAAATTGCTCCTATAGTCTTGAAGTTAAATGCATGTGCCATTCAATATGCTCTAGTTTTATTATATAATCCTGACCCACATAGAGCACCGGAAATAAATTGTCCACAGAACCCCAAGGTAGTGTAGAAATGAATGTTCAGACAAGTGGTTAAAAAATTAACAGAACAAAATACTACTAGCAATACCCTGGTATCGCCATTACAAGCATAAACAGTAGAAAACCTTAATTTATATTTCTTAAAGTGAGAAACACACCATCACTATTTGGTACACAAGCCCATGTTCCCATCATTCTGACAAATAATAATCAGTATTGTTGCAAAACCTCAACATAATTTCTACAAATCAAGCATTTGTGCCAAAGAATTGCTAAGGATGCATTTGATTCTTTGCCTTTTCTTTTTGTCACAGATCTGCTCTTTACTCTACTTGTTTTCCTTCACTGAGACTGGCAATACCATTGCCCCAACACCCGCCATGCTTACCACTGAATTAGCCAGCACATTACAGGCTTACAGCTGCCCATACTACTGCTTCAACTGCCACCACTTGTGGCCTGTGGCATCTTCACCACCTCATCACCTCCCCTGCCAACCCCAAACCTACCCAACTGAAATCACTAGTTATGCTCGTTTGCAGCATGCCCCACATCCATGGCCTAGTGGTTTGGAAACTTACATTCTAACCCTACGTCGCCATACATGAGACAAAGAGCTGCTTATTGCACAGCATAGCATTTAACTTCTGGTGCTGGGTTAATATGTTAGCATGAGCATTGTTCACACCAATTTCCCTTTTTTTTCTCCAGTTTCAGTCACTAGATATATTATTTAAATTTACATTTTAATGATTGTTAATCTGACCAAGACCAAATGACTACTAGACAACTAAAGCATATCAAAATAATTGAAAATGGATTTAAAGTAAATGAAATAATTTTTCAGCTAAGGAAATGTATGCATAATGTATTGCAGGTGCATATTTGACGCTCCTATGGGGACATCCAACTTTTGAGTTGTGGTGGTGGTAGTAGTATATACTGTACTTGTACCCAAATGCCAAGAACAGTCATGGGACGTTATACATGTAATTCTGTACCCCACTTGCATAGTTTCAAGTTCCAATTGTCCAGGCAGTTGAAAAAGCATAACGGATTTGATTGCTCAAACAAACGAACCTTCAATTCAATATCAACATAGTCTACACCTAATTCCATTGCTAAACGTAGTGTCTCAAATCTTGTGGTGTCATCACCTTCATATTGGCCTCCTTCCCAGACAGGTCTGCCAACAAACAAACAAACAGATGCCTACATCATTTATGCAAGGTAAACTGGCATTTCTTGCTATAAAAATCATACTAAATACAACTAGCTACTACAAAGAACTGAAATGTTTTGTCAGATTTCAACAAAGATATATGTGCTTTGATAAACAGCGCAACAAATATTTTGGGAACATAAATTCAAAATATTAATATAATAAATGGAGAAACATAGAATTCAAAAAATTTCATGTTAGGACCACTTCTTTCTTTACACTATGATGACTGGATAATCAGATCCATTGGTCTAATTGTAGAAACATAAATGAGCTACCTCACTCTCATGGGTGTAATATCATGGCTGATGATAATCGAACAGTGCAGTGTCAGGACAGCAATGATTAGAATATAAGAAGGCTTCACCCTGCCCCAACAAACATCTATCTCCAGAAATAATTGATTAGTTGTCAAGGACAGTTATCTTTTGTCATTATTTTTACTGATTTTAGAATAAGTACGGCCCACCTAGCAACTTAATGTAAATTGACAAGCAAGCCACAAATGTTCTCCAAGTTAGCCTTGTTTATATTAAAGAAAATCAAGCAAACTGAATGAAATTAACTCTTGAACAATTATAGAAAACTGCTTATTCAGTGATTTCTTAATATGGAAAACAAAAGAAGAAAAATAACTGTAGAAAAAACTTGAATTGGGCACAGTGCCATAGTTAAATAAAAGGATTGAGCCAATAAGTGGGATTAGCTCTATCTGAAAGAATTTGACACTTCAAGGTTGTTATAAAATTAAGGAATGTACAGAAATTAGAACAATACATGCAGCAGAATAAGGCAAACTGTTGTGGACATGATGGAGAATCATGTTGCAGAAGATAATTGACAGCATGAGCATTCCTCTCCAGATGGAGCAAAGTAATTCGAGGTATGTTTTACTTTTACCCACGCATGGCTGTGTTCGCTGACACGTCAGGTTATAGATTACTATTCCCTGCGCTACTACGAGCAATGAGTGGAGAGTGCAGACTAGTGTCTAGTGGGGTATTTCGCAGGAACATAAACCTATGGTCGGTCTGATCCTTGGTCATGACAATTTCCTTTAATATGAGGACTGAAAAGTTAGTTCTAACATGTGTGTATTAGTAGTGTGAGGTCTTAAACACTATCATGTGGATGTTGCAACAATAATTAATGTGGAACACAGGGCAACTTATATTTATGGTGAGATACAGAAGCTTAGCAGGGATTTTGAAGCTTTATATTTTTATTACCAGCAGCTAATTTGTGCAGAAAACAAGATTCAACAAGCAGATAATGCATATACTCCAGGCACAGCAGCCCTCCTTCTAAGTGATGAAATTTAAAAGCTCATGTCTAGCCAGAAAGGCAGCACAAACTGAAACAAGACCAAATGTGCAAATTAGATGCTAAAGGGGGCCAACTATGTTCAACATCCTCAAGGATACACATACCAGAAATTAGTACGGACTTCAGGGGCTTACATTCAAAATATCCACACACAAAGGGGCTATTCTTGCATTCATCCCACCACTCCATGTGATCCGCCAAAACAGCGTCGCAAGCCAAGTTAATACGTAGCGACAAACGAAACGCGACTAGGTAATGACTCAATAGCGCGGAACGATACACACAAAAAGCGACAGAGCATGTGCCGTGCCGAGTTGAAAATCTAAATCTCGCGAGCCCGGGCACGCCCAGATGGATCCCACACGGGAGTAGCCGCACACGCGCTCCGGATATCCTAAAGTGGCGGCGGAATCCATGAAATGAAACGAACCGAACCCGACCGCGGAAGCCATAGCGGGATGCCCAGAGGGGGAGTGAGCGGGCGAGGGCTGGCGAACGAACCGGTAGGTGACGAGGGCCGGGAGCGGGCAGCCGCGGAGCAGGGGCGGTAGGTGCTCGTGCGGGCGGAACCCCTGAATGAAGTCAAGCCGGATCTCGACCATGTCGCCGCCGGTGGCGGCGGCGGCCGCCGCGTCGGCAATCATCTCCTCCACCGTCCGCCCCACCAGCGGCACGCACAACAGCGTCATCTCCGCCTCCGGAGTCTGCTACTCCTCCCTTTCAAATGGCTCGCCCTCGCAGTTGACCCGACTGAGGATGCGGGATGCGGATGTGGGCAATCGGCAATGGCCGCGGCCGGGGACAGTCTGCTCGCGAGGGAAGGGCAAGTGGAGGACGGGGGTTGTTGGCCAAGGCTGTGAAGACTGGAAATGGGAGAGAGGCGGGTAGGACGTTGGCTTGGGTTGGTGGCGTACTCGCTTTAGCGTGGCGGGCGCAACCGCGCAAGTGGGAGAATGGGCCGAGGGGTTTGGTGGAAAGTTGAATTTTGCCGCAAGGATGTACTCTCCCCGTCTTATAAGGCCGATCTCAATGGCTGGTTTCACTGCACTGTTTCTAACATGGCCATGTCATCTAAAGTGGAATGAAACGATGAATGAAACAACTTTTATAGTACAGTGTTTCATTTTACCAATTTCAAAGCTAAGTAAAACATTTAATTGCTGCAGGATGCTGGGATCATATGCACCATATGCATCGTGTAGCCACTTCCACACATTCAATAGCTGCTTTCTCATCAAAGGCAAAATTGGGGGCATGGCCCTCCATCCAGCTCCTTGCGGTGGCCGTGCTGGCACATACGAACTTGGCACAGCAGGGGAGGAAGTTGGCACAGCCGGGGGCGGAACCTATGGCGGCACTGGGAGGGAAGTCGACGGCGGCGGCGGCGGCGGCGAGTTGGAGGTCGACGGCGCAGCCGAGGCCGCCGTCTTCATTCCCAGCCGAGTACCCCCATGTCCTTCCCTCGTGTGCCAGATGGGCGTCGTCGGGTGCTCCCAACCGGATCCATCGATGCAGGATCTCGACCGCTCTCAACCGGTGCCGCCCAGAGCTCCACGAGAAAGGCTGATATACGGGAAGGGAAAGGAGGGGTGGTGGGGAAGGCATGAACGACGGGGCGGGAAGGATTGGGGACGGGGCGGGAAGGAGGGCGGGAAGGATTGGAGTCGCGCGCCTGGAGCACGGGATCAGTCGGATGAAATTTTTCGCCTCAACGCTGGTTTCATGCGATTTCCAACGACTTGGAAACGGAGCTCACTCGTGTCGTGGGGATGAAACGTTTCCCCTCTCTCTCCTCCTCGTTTCATGCAAAAACTCCAAATCTGCTGATGTGTCACCCTATTTAATGTGCATGAAACCCCCATGAAATGCCCATTGAGACTGGCCTAAAAAGCCAAAAGGTAGCGTCGCCCGCCCGCACGACTAGGCGTACTTCAAGTGCGAGCCCACGCTGCTCCCGCACTCGCATAGTGTCGTGCTTCGTGTCCCGCGTCATTTCGTTTCTATCTGTGCCCGCACGGTTTCATGCGTCTACCTCTCACGGTTCCGGAGCTGCTTCTCTATACTAAATTTAGCTAAAACTAAAAATAGGAATATAGCTCTTTTTTTCTTTTCTCTGGTTGTGTGTATGATGTGAGAGCCTCTCCCATCTATATATATAGGCCCCGTTCAGCTTGCTGAAACTTGGCTGAATCGGCTGGAAAACACTGTTCTGGCTGAATTGTTGTGAGAGAAAAATATTGTTCCAGCTGAAAAAATAAGCTGAATAGTGCGGATTATAAAATAAGCCGAACGGAGCCATGGTCATATAGTCATAGGATGGTCGGTTTGGGGAGCTTTCCTTGCATGTATCCATGCAACCGTTATGGGGGAGCCACCGGGGAGCGACACGTGGCGGTGGAAGGCAAATGGTGTAGGTGGGGCTGCGACCGCACCCAGGTGCGCTCGCACCCTGGGTGGCACCTCCCCGCACCGCCTTCGCGAGGGCGGTTTCTGAGTGGGCCTGGGCCATGTCTTCGTGGGTTTTGCCCCTGAATCTTCAGGTAGATGGGCCTTGCTCTTGTTTTTGCTTGAATGCGCCTTCTCGGTTGCGCATTTTGGTATGCTTTCATGTGTTCCCCGCAAAAAACTTAAACACCAAAACTTATGGATGTTGGTATATTTTAATGCATAAATATAAATCCACAAGCGCACGGATACCGCTGTAACTTTTACCTAGAAGTATTCCAAGTATCGTATCCACAGGGAAACGTGTGAGACTAACTATGGTCTAACTTAAGTAAAGGTAGCAACAAGGTTAGGATAAATAGGAGCGTAGAGGAGATCACAAAGGTCTTCTAGTTCTAACTTCGGTAAGCTATGTCTTCTATTTTTCAACTGGAGATATTACTAGGGAAAGACACCAGCAGAGAATGCTTTCCTTCGCAACCACGTCCTACGTGCCCTTACAAATGGGATAGGGACTACAGAAGATTCAACGAGGCTATAAGAGTCACCCTCGCGAGCTACCACTGATCCCGGAATGCAGGATGCATCTACAAGTAACCAGAATCTAAGTACCACGCTTACACTACAATTACTACTTTACTCTTCCCGGATAAAGAATAAAGCACTCAAATAAGTTGTGAACCTGATGAATAATATAAACAAGAAGCTTACTTGAATTTGAAGTTGATTACCAGAGAAATCTTAGAGGTAAGCTATCGATAGAATATCGTCGGCAGTCTCCGAGGGTATCCCACGAAGGTAGATTGATCAACAAAGATGCGTGTAATCGAGAACAAGAAGGCAACAGAGACACACGAGTTAGACAGGTTCAAGCCCTCAGTATGACTTAATACCCTACTCCTATGGTCTATTGGATTGTATTGGCTATCGTATGATATTACGTGAGTTTGTAGGGGGTCCTTGCCCGTCTTATATAGTCTAGGGGGCAGGGTTACAAGTCGGTTAGAGCTGAGAGATAACCGAAAAGTAATAACAGATTACAGGAATCATAGGATCATACGTATCCTAACAGATCTCATAGTATCTTTAGGATATCTTCCCGGTGTCTTACAGGAGACGCCGAGCAGCATGAACCGTCGCCGAGCTACGTGAATCGTCGCCGAGCAGTGTGACCCAAGTACGGCTTGCCATAAGGATGTAAGGAGCTCAAGTTCAGAATAAAAAATTTCTTCAAAGTGGACCAAGTGTGCCCACTCAGAGTCCGACCACGAGAAAGGAAGATAATCTTCTTCAGCTTCAAGAGGCGCGAAGTCTTCTAGATTAAAGCAAACACACTCACCGTGAGGTGAAGTGTGCCCACTTAATCCCTGAGTCTGACAGTAGGTGACGCAGTCACGTGGTGCCAGGGTCTATAGTAGGAGAAAAGTAGAAGACCAGCCGAGCAGGCAGCCAGTCCCCGGGCGTAGCCTCGAGATGAGAAAAGCACATTCACCGCAAGGTGAAGTGTGCCCACTTAGTCCCCGAGCCTGACAGTAGGTGATGTGGTCACGTGGTGTCAGGGTCAGAAACAGCAGTCAACAGAAGAAAGTCCACAATGCGGT
This sequence comes from Miscanthus lutarioriparius, assembly GCA_904845875.1. Lineage (NCBI taxonomy): Eukaryota > Viridiplantae > Streptophyta > Magnoliopsida > Poales > Poaceae > Miscanthus > Miscanthus lutarioriparius. Next base: position 72,829,565 of record CAJGYO010000005.1, on the reverse strand, counting down.
GAGGAACCAAGACGTAGTGCTGACGCAGTCCCCGAGCCACAAGAGGAAATCTTAGATAAAACAAATCGCGGAGAAAAAACCGGAGTAACAGCTGTACAGTAGTAATTATTGAGCCGTAACAGATGGCGGAGATGTCGGCGAATATTCGGTGAATAGTAACAACCTGCGGCGATAAATGGGCAATATGGGCTGCAGTTGCGCGAAAGCCCAGGTAGCGGCCCACCACGCCATTTCAAAGAATTCGGAGAGGCGCAAATCACGGAGCGATTTCCCAAAAACCATCGAATGTAAAGAGGTTGGGGGAGTACTTTATAACTGCGCCGCCGCACCCCATGCTCCCACCTTTGTCACTTTGCCACTTTGTCTTCCTCCTCAGCCATCACACTTCCAGATTCATACACGCTTTCGCCGCCAATTCCGGATCAGATCTGAGAAATGGCGCCGAAGAAGGGAGCTGTGAAACCGAAGAAGGCGGCCGTCATAGCCAGTCGTGACAAGGAATGGGTACCATCGAGGATGGGGGAGGCGGAGATCAATAGGATGGTGGAGGCGGGCGTTCTTTCTGACCGAGTCACCGCCGGATGGTGGCCAGCCAGCGGTGAGCCCTTCCCAATGCCTCATACTGATGAAGTAGTGGTGTTTGAGGATTATTTCTGGTGCGGGTTGGGATTTCCTGTTCATCCTTTCCTGAGGGATCTGTTGGAGTTTTGGGTAATTAGTCTGTGCAATTTCCACCCAAACACCATCTTGCACATCTCGATCTTTATCCACTTCTACGAAGTGTATCTGGGGGTTCTTCCGCACTTCAACCTCTTTAGACACCTATTCTAGTTGAAGAAGAAGGGTGGCGGTGGTTCCAAGGTGGTCGGCGACGTATATCTGTAACTCCGGGATGGGATGGCGAGCGAGTACATCACTATACCGCTAAATACTTCGCTAAAGGGGTGGAACGCCAGGTGGTTCTACATGAAGCAGAGCCATCCTGTAATCCGCTGCGACATCGACCACATCCCGGAGAGCCAAAAGAGCTGGTCGGAGAAGCCGAGCAGTGCTGACATGGAGCAGGTGAGAGGGCTCCTCAACCTGATAAAAGGCGTGGAGATTAACGATGGACTGGTGGCAGTGAGCTTCATAGTGCGCCGCGTCCAGCCCTGTAAGGAGAGGTAAGGAGAGGGCCCACCCGGGCTTTGACTTCAAGGGCAACAATGACGGCACCCAGGAGAGCACAGGGAGGTTGTCGAGGGATGACGTGCTAGAGCGGGCCGTAGAGCTAATCGCTCCAAATGTCTTGTTCAGCGTGTCAAGACAGACGAGGGCCTTCAACTGTGCAAATCCGCCTCCTCAGGTAACCATCCCAATTATTTTGTTTGTGATGCTTTTTGTTCATTACCATTGCCGATCAGTGAACTAATTCACTTATGCAAAGATCCATTCGTAGCAAAGAGCGGTGTACTTCTCGAGCGTGCCGAGGGGCGATTGGCCGTAGGCAATAGACGCCCGGCCACCAGCTCGGCCTTAAGAAGATGCGGCCAGCGCCTCGTCAAAGTCCAAAGGTGTAGACGCTGGTCGGACGGAGAATACCCCCCTTGGTGTCAGAGAAAGTCCGGGGGAAGAGGGCAGCGGTAGATGAGCCGGCCCAGAAGAAGAGGAAGACGGTGGGTGCTATTCCCCACAAACCGGGCGACATCCCACTTGGCGGTGACCAGACCACCCGGACACGAAGTGTGGTGATGTTCGAGTGGTCGGATGACGATGAGGCTCCGGTAGCTCCTTCTCCGAGCATAGAAGTGCCTCCACGCAACACGCGCGTGGAGGAGCAATCGAAGGAAGGGGAGGGAGTCCTCGAGCAACAGACAAAGGGAGTCTCCGAGTAGCAGGCGAGGAGAGTCCTTGAGCGACAGGCGGAGGAGAGAACTATGGTGGAGACCATGAGATCTCCACCCCAGGGCACGAAAGTTGACCCCTAGGCCGCGCCTAGGGGCTCTGGAAGGCAACGCCGGTTTAGAAAAAGTATACCGACAAGCCGACTCGTAAGTATCCTTATCTTGGAGTTAATCTGATGTCGAATCCTTATCGTGGTGGCGATTGACGAGATAATCTGATGCAGAGCGAGGCGTACGGAGGAGTTGAATCCATCCATCTAGACCGGCGAGCAGCCGAGGGCTAGTCCCAACATGGAGGCGACATCGACAGCTCCCGTCCCGGAGTCCCCGGGTGATCGATAGCCTGTGGAGGAATCAACCGCCCCTGTTGGTGGACTTGGCGGCGGCTAAAGGTTGGCGCCGATGGCGAACGGGTCGACGACAGTGGCTCGGGCAACGGCGGAAGCCGTCAGGTCCTTGGGAGCAGAGGCTGGAGTATCCCACTCCACGTCGGAGTCCAGAACAGAGAAGCCTGTGGTGCTAGGGGAGCAGACAGCGCTACCTGAAGTGTCGGAGGGCGTGGTCGGACACGCTATCCGGCCACCGAGCCCCCCGGTGGTGCCTCTAGCTGTGGAGGAGGACGAAGTGGAAGAGATTGAGCATGAGGAATCACGACCTCAAGCTGTCCGAATCCTCTGCAAGTGGGGTGATGAAGTGGTGGTCATTGAGGAGGAGGACACCACTAGGGAGCTCAGGAGGTTGGAGTCCGCCCTTTCCGGAGTGATGAAGCAGATTAAGGTCAGTACTACATCTGCAATGCTCATCTTTGATGTTGGAGATCAGAACCGTTTGTAGGGGATAGCTCGAACTGTCGAGCAGTGGCGCCAGCTGATCAAGAGGATGGATCCCCTCACCGAAGAAAATGAAAAGTTGAAGGAGGCGATGAAACTCATGGAGAAAAACATCTAGAAGGCCCAACGCGAGCGGAATCTTACTAAATCCAACACGCGGGATCCGGAATACTAGAAGGGTGTCCTATCCGAGCAGCTGGCAACCGCATCCGAGCAGCTATGGGGGAAGTTCGAGCAGCTGGAACGTAGCTCTGAGCAGGTGACGAGTCTATCCACATAGCTGGAGCGGAAGTCCGAGCAGCTCAGCATCATCTCCGAGTAGAAAGCAGGTATGGCGTATCGGTGAATGTGCTTTGTATTGTTGAGATAGTCATATTGTTGCTGACAACCGTTGTGCTTGTAGAGCAAGATGTGAAGCTCGGCCAGCTACGCCAAATCGTCGGGCAACTCCGAGAGGAGAAGGCGAAGGAATCAGGGCGAGCGGAGAAGCTGGCCGAGGAGCTAAAAGGTGAGTACTTCATGGTCGGAGTTACTGTTGGAGTAATTTCCTTGCTTAATGGAACCTTGTAATGCCTACAGACTACTGTCGAAGGGTTAAGGCGTAGTTTGATGTGCTGGAGCAGGAGGCTAGAACCCAGCAGAGCAAGCTAGACGCCGTAGTTGCTGGAATCAAGCCGGTGCTCGACTGCGTCGACCTAGAGGTGGCTCCTCAGCCCAACGGTAGGCCGTCGCGTCCAGACACCATCATCGAGAGGTGCAAGGTGGCGTGGGAGAACTTCAAAAGCTTCAACCGCGATGCCATCATCACCACCGTTACACATGCCCTAGCGGTGGTCCGGTCCCATTACCCTAGCATTGACCTTCAAGCGATAGGGGCCAGATTTGCTAGAGGGACGGGCGCAATGGAGCACCAGCAGCTGGAAGATGAGGTAAAAGACGCGGCGAAGAAGCTGGCCGGCGACGTCGACCTGTTCGGTGAGATGGATGGCGATGGCAAAGCCTGATGATCTGCTCAGAGGAAAGTCTGTAATAACTAGAGAGAGTAGTTAAATCACGCAAGGGCGTAGACAATCATTTATATATATGTATAAATGTTGTAAAATGTCATGTGCATGTTTATGCAGTTTGCCAGTTTTTCGTTGAAGAATCATTGTAGTGTTAACCCTAACGCAATTATACATAGTATAAGTAGCGTTTGAGCAGTTAGTTCGTTACTAAACTCTTTGGCCTTAGCTAGCCCATAGTCCATAATGTCAAGCGCGGAGCCCTTGCACATGTAGGAGGAACAGGCGTGACCAAGGAACCGCAGCCGACCACCCATAACGCAGAGCGCGGAGCCCGTAGCACGTGTAGGGAGAGATCGGAGACTGGGTCTTCTCCATAGAGAATAGAACAGAACGTATGCTGCTCGGCGATTGGCGAATTAACTTGGAGATATATGTAGTATAAGTGGCATCCAAGCAGTTAGTTTTTTACTGGGATCTTGGCCTTGGCTAGCCCATAGTCCATAACGTCGAGCGCGGAGCCCGTGCACATGTAGGAGGAACAGGCGTGACTAAGGAACCATAGCCGACCACCCATAACGTAGAGCGCAGAGCCCATAGCACGTGTAGGGAGAGATTGGAGACTGGGACTTCTCCATAGAGCACAGAACAAAATGTGTGCTGCTCGACGATTGGAGAAACATTTCAGAGATGTGGAGAAACACGGCGGAGTGTTTATGGCGATCACATATTGGAGATATGGAGAAACATGGCGGAGTGTTTATGGCGATCACATATTGGAGATATGGAGAAACGTGGCGAAGAATTTATGGTGATCTCGTGTTGGAGTTCGTTAAAGGAGTAGTAATGGAGACGGGAATCCTGATCTTTCGTCAGGTGGTGGTAACTATCGTTGTGGCGGAGAATGACACACACATCCGGCTTTAGATTGAAAGATCGAACCCTGCAATCTTAGCACCACAGCTCCTCTGGTTATCGAGTCACGGACCAAGTTGACCTCGCCAAGAAGGCTAATCCCTGCCTGCGCAACGAAGAACACAAGAAAGAACACAACTAAATTGTAGATGAATGATTAATCTCTCAAAGTTGGGGTCTCACAAACCGATAAACGGCGAAACTTTTCTTGACAGAATAATCTAAGCAAAACCCAAACCCTAATGATGGTGGCAGTGTATGATTATAAAGGTCTTAGGGTCATCACCTACCCTGGATGCGACCCCTAATGGGCCCAAACACGATACACGGTCCAACGGACCAAAAGACGGTGTCACAGCACCCTGGCAGATTCTGAACGCTTACTTGTGACCACGATTCCCATTGATTCCGAACATCTTTTGATGTGAGACCACTTGGATTGGCTTCCTTATCAAATTATATTTCCATCCATATGTGGATCGTCGAAAACAGAGTCCGGATGCGTCTTGGGTGACTAGTTTAAGGCAGACTAGTCCTGGAGGCCAAGGCAGACTCGAACTTGAGTTGCTTTGGGCCTCCACCTCGGGGACTAGAACCGAATTAGCCTCGAGCCTCCTTCTTGACTTGGACACCCTTGCTGGCCTCCTTCCCCTCCATCTAATGCGCCAAACATGGTCATATGCATGGGTGTCATGTCCTCATCAAGTAGCTTAGAGATGGCGAACACAAGTGGAGCTTAAATCGTAACGGAGAAATAATGGAGACAAATTATGGCGACCAAAACTTTATTCATCATGGAGTGGAGAATACATATCTGGAGCGTTTGAAGGATAGAAACGTATAAGGTGCTCGATGTGCCATGAATTGGGGATATTGATTCCATCCAAATCACATAGCCGATAAGACCCTGGTCGGGTAACCTCTTTGACCACGTAAGGCCCTTCCCAGGAGGAGGAGAGCTTGTGCATCCCTTTGGTTTTCTATTTTCTACGGAGAACGAGGTCACTGACAGCAAATGAATGACCTTTGATGTTGCGGTTGTAGTATCTCCACAAGCCTTCTAGGTATTTGGCTGTGCGGACACATGTGATTAGGCGTTCTTCCTCGGCCCTGTCGACGTCCTCTGTTCGAACAGCTGTAGCTCGCTCTTCATCATAATGTTCCACCCTAGGTGCTTGGAAGGCAATGTCCGCTAGTAGTATGACTTTTGAGCCGTAGACCAAGAAATATGGAGACACACCGGTGCTGTGACTAGCTTGAGTACGTAGTCCCTAGACCACAGCTGGTAGCTCTTTAAGCCATCTGCCCGGATGCTTTTCTTCTTTCTGATATAGCCTCTTTTTTAGGGCATCAAGGATCATGCCGTTCGCCCATTCGACCTGGCCATTGGCTCTATGATGGGCAACGGAGACGTATTTGACGGAGATGCATCGGTCTTCGCAGAAGTCCCAAAAATGATGACCAGTAAATGTAGCTCTAAGGTCAGTGATAATGTTGTTTGGGAGACCGAATCTGTGGGTGATATCTTCGAAGAGCTCGACTACTTTCTTTGCAGTAGCCAAAACAAGCGGTTTGTATTCGATCCACTTGGAGAACTTGTCGATGGAGATGTATACGTACCAGAAACCACCTGGCGCTGGCTTGAAAGGCCCGATCATGTCCAGTCCCCAACAAGCAAAAGGCTAGAAAGCTAGGATGGTCTGCAGTTCTTGTGCCGGCACGTGGATTTGCTTGGAGAAGAATTAACATCCTTTACAACATCGGATGAGGTCTTCTGCATCGGAGATGGCTATGGGCCAGTAAAAACCAGCTCGAAAAGCTTTGCCGACCAGGTTTCTCGAGGCCGCGTGGTTGCCGCAGGAACCAGAGTGAATTTTGAGAAGTAGTTTCACTCCCTCTTCTTGGGTGATGCATTTCTGTAGTATCCCTTCCTTGGCACTTTTCCTCATCAAGTTCCCGTCCACCAGTGCATAATGCTTGCTTCGACGGATTAGGCTTTCGGTTTTAGTCTTGTCGGTGGGTACTTCGGTGCTGGTGAGGTACTTGATGAGCTATTCCCTCCAATCAACGACCGGTGAAGGTATTGTAAGTACCAGCTGCTCGGCGGGGGAAATTTCTTGAACTTCCTTCTCTTCCTTAATGGATGGCGCCAAAAGATCTTGAATGAAGACCCCAGGCAAAATCGTGGCGCGAGAAGAGCCTATCTTGGATAGGTGGTCGGCGAGCTGAGTTTGATCTCGTACCACGTGGTGGTACTCGATACCGTAGAATTTTCCTTCAAGCTTCCTGATTTCGGCGCAATATGCATGCATCTTTTCACTAGAGCAGGACCAGTCTTTGTTGAGCTTGTTGATGACCAGCGCGGAGTCCCCATATACCATGAGGCGTTGGACGCCGAGCTCAATGGCTATACGGAGTCCGTGGAGACACGCTTTATATTCGGCGGCATTGTTGGAGGACAGAAAATGTATTCGGAGAACGTATCGGAGCTTATCCTTGGTCGGCGCAATGAACAGAATGCTCACACCAGCACCATTGATGTTGAGGGCACCGTCGAAGTACATCACCCAGTGCTCGGGGCAAGTAGCGGCGATGGGTTCTTGGATCTTGGTCCACTCAGCGATGAAATCAGCGAGCGCCTATGACTTGATGGTAGGCCTGCTTCTAAATTCGATGGAGTAAGTGCCGAGCTCGATAGCCCACTTGATGATGCGACCGTTGGTCTCTTTGTTGCGGAGAATGTTCCCCAGAGGGAACTCAGTGACCATGGCGATCTTATAATACTTGAAGTAATGGCGGAGCTTGCGTGACGTGATCAGGATGGTGTATAATAGCTTCTAAACTTGAGGATAACGAGTCTTGGGCTCATTAAGGACCTCCCTAATGAAGTAGACCAGATGTTGCGCCTTGGCCTCCTCGCATTCGACGACGATAGCTGTGCTAACGACGCGAGAAGTGGCGGTGATGTAGATCAGTAGAGTTTCATCTAGGTGAGGCGCCATCATGATCGGAGGCTTTGTTAGGAACAACTTGAGCTGCTCGAAAGTTGTATTTGCCTCCTCTGACCAGGAGAAATGCTCTGAGGCCTTGAGGAGTTTAAAGAAAGGTAGTCGCTTTTCACCGAGGCGCGATATAAAGCGGCTTAGCGCGGCCATGCAGCATGTAAGCTTCTGTATGTCCTTTACGCAGGTTGGACATTTCATGTTGGTGATGGCGGAGACCTTGTTAGGATTGGGTTTGATGCCACGGGCACTGACAATGTAGCCCAGGAGTATACCGGATGGAACTCCAAAGATGCACTTTGAACGTTTCTTCGAGGTCAGTAATGAGATTATCGACGGTCTTGGACTTGACGACCACATCATCAATGTAAGCTTCGATGTTGTGGCCTATCTGTTGATTGAGGCACATCTGGATGGCCCTTTGGTAGGTCGCCCTGGCATTCTTGAGTCTGAAGGACAAGGTGGTATAGCAGTACGCACCGAAAGGCATGATGAATGATGTCTTGATCTGGTCTTCTTCCTTGACGGAAATCTGGTGATAGCCAGAGTAACAGTTGAGGAAGGAGAGTAGTTCACAACCGGCGGTGGAGTCTACAACCTCATCTATCTGAGGCAGACCGAAGGGGTCTTTAGGACAGTGTTTGTTAATATTAGTGTAATCAATGCACATTCTCCATTCTTTATTCTTTTTTTGAACGAGAATAGGGTTTGCCAACCACTCAGGATGATACACTTCTTTTATGAATCCGGTAGCTAGGAGCCGCTTTATTTCTACCCTAATAGCCTCCTTCTTATCTAGCGCGAATCATTGGAGTTTTTGCTTGATCGGTTTGGTGGTCGGCGATACATTCAAGGAGTGCTTGATCTTCTCCCGTGGCACCCCCGGCATGTCTGTAGGTTTCCAACCAAACACGTCGATGTTGGCACATAGGAAGGAGACTAGCGCGCTTTCCTATTTGGGGTCAAGGTGAGCCCCAATCTTCACTGTCTTAGAGGGGTCATCGAGGCCGAGGTCGACTTTCTTGGTTTCTTTAGACTTGGCGAAGGCACGAGGAGGCTCCAGCGATGGAATCTCCAGGTCATCGGTGGGCACCATCTTGGCGTCGGTGACCACACTGGCCATCTGGATGGAGAGGTCGGTGGCTTCGGTGAGGGCGAGACTCTCTATCTCGCAAGCGTAGGTGATGGAGAAGTTGGCCCGTAGGGCTAGGACTCCTGCATGCAAAGGCATTTTTAGCACTAGATAAGCATAGTGCGGTATAGCCATGAACTTGGCCAGAGCTGGCCGACCAAGTATGGTGTGATAGGCGGTGTTGAAGTCAGCGACGTAGAAGTTGATGTGCTTGACACGGTAGTTGCTTGCCATGCCAAACTGTACTGGTAGGGTGATCTCTCCAAGCGGTTTGGATGCCCTTCAAGGTACCACACCCCAGAAGGAGGAGTCAGAGGGTGTGAGATATGTTATCCTGAGGCCTAGCTCCTTTAGGGATCCGGCGAAGAGGAGGTTCAGAGTGCTCCCACCGTCGATGAGCACTTTTCTGAAAGCACTTTCTGGACTATTGCATTAAGGATGAGGGGGAAACGCCCTATGTAGGGGATGTCCGCCCACTGTTTGGCCCTACTGAAGGTGATAGGGACCTCGGACCAGGGGCGATAGCTGGGGTTGGCAGCGGCGTCTTCTGCATTGATGGTGAGCACCCGACGGGCGGTGAGTTTCTATTCTCTTCTGCTCTCGATGGAGGCGAGGCCCCCGAAGATGGTGGCGACCACCTTGTCATGATCCTGGAAGGCATTGTTGTTGCCCCCAGGTGGTCGGCGGCCTCCAGCTCTTTCATTGCTGTCGTCGTCTGGCTTTTTAGCCTAGAACTCCTTAGCCAAGCTAAGGCAGTCCTTCATCTTATGCTTGGCATTCTTGTGGAGAGGGCATGGGCCGTCGAGGATCTTCTTGTATTGCTCGTCATAGTTGCGCTTGGCGTGAGGTTCGTCGACAGTGCCAATGATATGGTCTGGTTGGTGATGGCGATATTGACCAGACTTGGATCCATCTGGCCGATCATGGCCACTGTCTCAATGATGACTGCGGTCGTCATAGCAGTGGTCGCTGTGGCGCCGGTCGTCGGGGCGATCGTCGTTGCGGCGAGTTGGGCGATGAGTGCCCGCATCCTCGTTAAAGCGCACTTTGGCTTCTTCGGCATCGGCGTACTGGTTGGCGGTTGTAATCATCTCGCCAATCCCCATGGGCGGCTTGTGGTTGAACTTGGAGCGGAGATCGCGGTGATGGAGTCCTCGAATGAAGACGGTGATGACCTCAGCTTCCGTGATATTGGGAATAGAATTCCTCATCTCAGAAAAGCGTCTGATGTAGCTATGGAGGAGCTCAGACGGCTTCTGATAGATGCGGTTCAAATCATGCTTGGTGCCCGATCGAGTACACGTAGCCATGTAGTTGTCGGTGAAGACCTTCTTCAGTTCTTCCTAGGATCCGATGGAGTCCAGGGCAAGGCTCGTGAACCAGTTCATGGCGGTTGGTGTGAGCATGACGGGAAGATAGTTTGCCATGACACTGGTATCTCCTCCAGCGGCGCGCAGTGAGTGGCGTAAGCCTGTAGCCACTGTGTGGGGTTCATCCTTCCCTCGCAGGGCTCGACCCCAGTGATTTTGAAACCATAGGGCCACTGGAGTGTTCGGAGTGCCCTCATGAATGCCGGGGGCCCTTCAGGGTTGTCGGTGCCATGATCTACAGCGTTGCTAGTGTTGAGTGGCTCAAGAGCTAAGTTCGGGTTACTGAACTCTTGCTCGTACTCTTAACGACGGCGTACTTCTTCATGGCGAATGAAGTGGCGCTCGTCAATACGTCGTCGTGCATCTCGGAGATTATTGAGGTGCACTCGGACGTCCTGGTCAACCTCCTGGTCGTGTTGGCAAAGGTGTTCGATGCGATTACCCCTAGTTCCCCCCTAGAGGGGTTGTCTATCATCGTGGTGCTGGTCAGTGAAATGACTTGGACGGCGATTAGATCTTGGCGCGGCTGATCGGCGAATCAAGCGTGTGGAGTATGAAGGTCTTTGATCCTGACGGATCTCATTGACCTGGCAGTGCACCGCTTTAAGCATGGCAGTGACCTTGGTGACCTCTGGTGTCTGTGGGAGCTGGGCGAGTTTGTTGGCGGCCACAGCCAGGTTGGCGCTTGGAGTATTGTAGACATCGTGTCCGTCAACACGGACAAATTCATCGTCGAGGTTACGGTGGAGTTGGCGTGGCCTTCCTTGCGAGTCAAGCTGAGCCTCGACCATCACAAGGGTAGCCTCATTTGCTCAGTCTGTGCACGATTGATGTTCCTATTGACACGGGTGGTGCGGTCCTCCTTGGTTTCCCCTTCCCACGGGGGGCTATCGACGCTGACATTGAAGATTGCACCACCACGGAAAGGAGGGAGAGGAAGCTATTCGACGGTGGTCTCAGCGACAGTCTCCATAGTGCCCTAGGACTCAGAGTCTAGATTCTCCTCCAAGATGGTTTGGAGGGATGCTCCGAGCATCGGCCGATGTGTAGCATGTTGACAGCCGGCGGGAGCTGGTTGGCGATCTGGTCGGCAAAAGGATGGAGATCTCCAATCTGGTCAGTGAATTTGCCCCGTAGGGCCTCTTGATAAGTGGCGGCGACATTGGTGAGCCCAAAGGGTAGGGCCATAACCCCTGGAGTTCCCCAAGCAGCCTCCAATAGATCTAGATCAGAGGGTGGTCGGTGCTGACCCAGAGTGGTTAGAGCCGATTCTATGATGGGGAGGCAATCGACGAGCTTCTGGTCGACCTAATCGATGGATGCGATCAGATCGTCGTTGTTGATTTGCCTCCTCTGGTAGTGGGGGAGCGAGTGGCGAGTTGTCGGTGAAGACGACCTCGGAAGTGGTTCCGACATCGGATCTGCAGTCGCGGGTCTTGGGGTGATCGGCGCAGTACTGATCTGCACCGGCTCGATGAGCTCTCCGACTTCGTCAGCGTTGATGATAAACAAGATCGATCCGACCGTGAAGATCTGGCTGGGCTGTGGGAGGGACAAAGAGCCTACAGAACATACCATCTTGTTCAATATAGAAATAGGACGCACACCCCTACCTGGCACGCCAACTGTCGACAGAATATCATCGGCAGTCCTTCGTGGGGTATCCCATGAAGGTAGATTGATTGGTAGAGATGCGTGTAATCGAGAACAAGAAGGCAACAGAGATGCATGAGTTAGACAGGTTTAGGCCATCAGTATGATGTAATACCCAACTCCTGTGGTCTGTTGGATTGTATTGGCCATCGTATGATATTGCGTAAGTTTGGAGGGGGTCCCTGCCCACCTATATAGTCCGGGGGCAGGGTAACAAGTCGGTTAGATCTGGGAGATAACCAAAAAGTAATAACAGATTATAGGAATCATGGGATCATACGTATCCTAACAAATCTTATAGTATCTTTAGGATATCTTCCCATTGTCTTGCGGGAGACGCCGAGCAGCGCCGTGCCCCGCAAGGCTTCATCTTGCAGGCTGGGCCGCCCCTTGGGGCGCAGCCCATGTGGTCTGCCATGGGTATTCGAGGTCATGCCCCTCACATAAGCTCAGATAGAACTTGGATCCTCTAAGGGACAAGCCATAGAGAGAGCATCGACAGGCCGGTGCCTCCTCCAAACTCTTCCCTCACTCTCTATCTTACTATTTCTATTTATAAGACTAGATCCTATGGAGAACTAATCTTCTCTTGATAGTTGGCTCTGATCCTAACGAGGAGAATATGAATTAGGGTTTCAGGATGGCCTCCAGAGAGCGGGTAGGGGGTTGCTATATATAGGCCAAGGTGGAGTAGGGGGCAAGGAATCACCACGTCATCGATCCGCGTCAACTCCCCCGATCATCATTGGATGAACCGACCTAAAACCGCCTTAAAATCAACGATGTAGATCATAAAGAAGGAGTACGAGTTGGCGGAGGGCGAGTGGGCTTCGTGGCATGCCGGGCGGCCTCCCTAATGGGCCGGCCGGCCCACTATTGTGACCATTTGGCCCAAGCTTCGGCGTGGTGTCTTCTGGAACCTTCTAGAGCTGTCTTTCGTAGTTTTCACGGGTTGGATCACTTGTTGTCGTCGGTTGGCTTGTTTGGAGTGTATGTCAGTGGTCCCATGAGCTGTTTCTGGAGAAATCCTCCTATAGTCATGAAATCACCAAAGCACATGTAATTCATTAGTTTAAACCCCTATACTTATGTTTGGTGATGGAATTAAATATAAATGCAGGTTATATTGACATTTTATAATTGTTATTAGTGACCGTCAACAAGCTCCCCAAGCTTAACCTTTGCCAGTCCCTGAGCAAAGCTAAACTCAGCAATGGATCAGGAGTTGCTATAATGTTTTCACACCTCAAAAGTACACACGCGTTCAATCAAAAATTCTGCTCCGGATTAGAATAAACTGATCTGACTTTCAAACATACCCATATTACCTACAAGCATGGGACTTCTTAACCTTCATTTGGGTCTTGAGCAATTGAAAGACAGAACGATCAAGTCAAGCACTATGTCTCAAGTTCTTTGTTTCACCATTGTTCCAGAGTTTTTATAAGTTTTCAAAATAAAACTCAGAGATTCTATTATATGACACTCTTAAGTCTCTCAATATATGTGGTATTTGTGGATCCTTAGCAAGGCAATAAAGATGTTATGCCTTTTTCTCTTTCTACCACTAAGGCTTATGTGGAGTTCATAGGTAGGGGGAAAGCTAGTGCATACTTGCTATGCATATATTGTAAAGTCAAACAACGGATCTAAAGAGAGTTGAGTCATACAATCAAATCAAGATGTGCATGTGTGTGGATATATGGTGGCTAATCCTAATTCTACTTTGCTCCTTAAAAGCTTATCTCTCTTTTGAAACTTGGAAACAATTACTAGAGAGCAGGGACTATCTTATTCATCTCTTTTTTTAGGTGGGCATCTAAGTACTGATTGTTTTAGATATCTCGGACACTTGTCCATTTTTTCTCAACTTTTTTTCTTTATCTTCCCCTTTTTTTATGAATAACTTTTGCATAGCCCCATGCCTCTTTTCTGTAACAAAACTTTAGAGAGATAGCAACAAAAACTTGAAGCATTAATTTGGTGGATGGAAAACCTATCGAGCATGTTTTTGTGTTCACTCCCAGTGTAGGAGTCAAATATTTTTTGGTTGATCTAGATGGAAGGCATGTTTTTGCACCTACCCCCAGTGTTGGAGTAGGGCATATGTGGGTGGTGTGTACGTGATCTTGATTTTAAGAGCATGACAAACCTCTCATAATGGTCAACAAAGCTCGACAAAACTCAATGCAAAAGTAAGCAGCATATATGTGGAAGTTTTCCTAGCCTAAATAACATGTATGGCTCTAGTGAGAATTTAAGTTTTGTCATATAGGAACTCATTATATAGCATTTTTGTGTTTTTTCAAAAGATAAATCTCTAGAACTTTAGTGTCACTTGGAATAAGATAAACAGCAGCTCAGACCTTCTCATATCATATCCGTCAATTACCTAGACTTAGATCAAGCATATGCTCCCCACGAGTTTCAAGTTCAGAGTAAACCCTTATGTTAAAACAATCTTATCCAAAACTTGGGAGAATTCGAGGCTGAAAGCTAGGTACTTGAAAGGAATTACAACAGAGCAACCATTCATCATTTCCACTCAAGAGATTATTCTGAGTCCTCTTTATTTATTCAACTCTTAAAAATAAATTAAAGCAAACTAGACACACCTTTCATTTTGTTTTTAATTTTACTAGATCACACATTATTACTATAGCTATATATATTTATTATAAAGATAATTTTTTATTTTGTTTCATTCATTATTTTCTTAACTATTAACAAGAAACTAAAACTAAAAAGGGAAAGAATACTTACCTGGATACACAGAGGTGCTTCTCCCCCAAGCTAGCTCTTTCAGTGTGGGTTCGGTGTTGTAAGTCCTTTGAACTGGACTTCTCCTTGTGAAGTTCATTAATACCTCGGTTTGTTCTGAAGACGAAGATTCTTGTGATGATGCCTCTAATGGTGATGTCACCTTCTTCCACCAAACCTGTCTTGGTTTTGGGTTTTGATTTTGGTTTAACAGGTTCAAGACCTTCACTTATAGAAATTAGGGAATCGATTTCCCCACACTTTGCTTAAAGTGTGTCCTGCTATAAAACAAGGTAGAGATCAAGTACATGGGCTCTTTTGGTGGGAAAACACCAACAGAACCAAAACTTTACTTATTCATCTCTAACCTTAGGGACATTGAACAAGATGAAGTTGATGTTATGTGCTTTATTCAATTATAACATAGGTGGTAAGATCAGAAAGTTGAGCATGAATGTAGTATTTAAGTTCATTTGGCAGAAAAGATTGAGTTGCTTAACTCATGGAAGGATTGTCTATCTGTGTATAATGTATCAATCTTTACATGATTATGAGGTCAGCTTCTGAAGATAGGATGTGCATTTTTTAGCTCATTTGGTTAAGTTACAAGATCAAGGAAGTGGTGCTAGGAACAAGCTTGAAGAATAAACATGTTGCGTTAATCAGGTTGGATCAAGTAAATTGTAACTCAAACATATTTTGTTTCTTATTTCTGTGCCTACCAGAATCAAGGAAAAGCTTTTTAAATAATGACCATTTACCTTTGGATGTTACCTTTGTCATTGGAGCATGATGCCACCATATGACGAAGGGTAGATGACTCGTGATGGTCATTCTCATTTTGCTTGAAGTTTTCCTTGTTTGGCTAGCCTTGTAGCTTGAGCTGTTCATGAGCTTCTTGTCTCCTAGGTTGCACTCCTTTCTCATCCTTTTGTCATGCCATCTTTCTACTCTTTGATCTTATTGGATCTTTCGCCTCACTCATTGTTTTATGCCTACAAAGGATTAGTGGACAACACATACCCGAAGGAATATACAATTTTGAAACATGGGTTGTTTGTTCAGAATTTTGTAGTTTTCATCTATGCTAATGAAAAGATGGTTTTAAGATTACTTTAGCATAGATTTTGTTAATCATGTTCTATACAAGCATGGCTCAAGGCAAAGGTAACTTGCAACAGAAGACAAGTGAATGGATTTTGATACTTATAGTTCTTCCATCCATGATGAATGAACTGTGTCTTCTTTGTGCAATGTTATTGGAGTTCATCATGTGCCTTGCTTCATCACCGATTTGAATTCGTCTCATAACTTACCCAAATTGAATTGATAGTTCCTGTAGGGGTTAGTCTAACAAAATATCAAGTGTCTACTACAGCATACTTATCGGCTCAAAAATCAACCTAGACACCACGTCTAAATTGATTTAGGAAGGCATTTTAACATAAGCACCATGCTTAATTTAAAAGCCTTTGGAAGTAAAATCAGCACACCTTTTGGTTCAAGAATCAAACTAGACACCGTGTCTAATTTAATTCAAGAAAATAGTTTAAAATAAGCACCATGCCTAATTTAAAATGTGCATGAAAATACTTAAAAACCTACGCATACTATAGTAAACAAAAGTAGCATGAAAGTGTTGTAGAGATTTATTCAAATAGAAATGAAAGAGCATGAATGTTGTTTAGCAAATTGAGCATGGCTTAAAGGTAGAGACAACCAAAATTAGCAGTACGACATAAGATTTTTCAGAGAAGTTCACCCCCCATACTTGAATTTTGCAAGGCAGAATCAAGTTTGGATGGATAGAACTCTCATGTGTGAATGTGATTCAATGTTGTATGATAATTGGTTGGACGTACCTTACGTCGTCATCCTTTATTCTTTGTGCTTCAAACCTGGAATGGTTAGTGACAAAAATACCCGAAGGAATATTTTCACAACTATGTTTCTATGCTTATTTCACAAGGATACCACAGCAGAAGGTGAAAACTCATATTATCTCCTGAAAGTGCTTGCTTTAGGACAAAAGCTCATCCTCAGGAAACCTTCTAATTACGCTCCTAATTCGTGAAGTGATTTCCCCTCCAACACCAATCTTCGTGTACCTGTCTCAAGATTTATGCCAACGAGATTTGCAATATTCATGATAAACATATGCATTTACAACCACCCTTTCAAGGTCTTTATGAATAGGAAGCACGAGGGGGTTGAAGATCTCATGTGTGGCAATGTTGGAGAGACTAAATAATTCAGGAGATTTCTCATGTGAGCATGGATTTGATGAGATTTTCATGAAATAACTTCCATGCTCATCGATTTCATCTTCCTTTCCAAGCTCCAAGGATGTTTCTTCCTAAATGTGCAATATTTTCCTTGGATAGGTAGCTCTCGGGTTGATCTCGTCTAAGGCTTCCTCCAAACTTGAATGAGTCATGTTTATTAAAGAGGTTGATTCAAGCTCACTCTTTGAATCTAGGCCAAGTTTGGATTCTACCCATAAGGCTTCGTCCTTGTCCATCCATTCTTTAGCAATGGCATATGAATTCTTAATACATTCCAGCCAATTCTTGATACATTCCAGCCATTGTCGTTGCTCTTCTTAGTCATCCTTGCACTCCTCATGATTCCTATACTTTGATTGTCTTAATGGATTTCTAGGGTCATCATGAGACTTAGGAGAAAGAGCATAAGATGGATCATTAGGGTCAAGGATGGGTTGAGAGATGGGTTCAAATAAGACATCTAATGTGGGTATAGAAGGAGAAAAGATAGGATTGGCTTCTAAATGGCTTGGCTCTCCTTCTATGGCATCACTAGACATGTCATCCTTGAATTCTTCCTAATGTCCCACCTAGGAATAAGGATGCATTCTAAGAGATCCCTTCTTAAGAGGATTTGAATTATATTCGCTTGAAGGTCTCTTATGAGAATTTAATGCTCTCCCAAAATTAGCACCAAAGAGGTCATCCTTAATCTCAAGAGGGATTTCCAAAGGTGGAATTTCTTCTTCTTTTGGGGGATTTTGGGGTATTGGTGGTTCGGGATTGATAGCTACATCTTAGGATTCGAGTGGTTGTGATTTGTCTATCAAAACTTCCTCTTCTTGTTTCAAAGAGGATTCCTTCTCTTCCTCAGGGAGTTTATTAGGAATGCTAGTGCTGGTAGTCTTTCCACTAATTCTCTCAAGCATAGCCCTTGCTTTACTAGTAGACAAATGAAGGAAAGCTCCTCTAGAGGCTGCATCAAGGGATTTCTTGGAATCCTTGCTAAGACCCATGTAAAAATATTGAAGAAGTATAGGGTCTTGAATGGCAAGGTCCGGGCCAATGATGATGAGGTCATTAAAACGATCCCACGATATGCCAAGAGATTCTTCTTCTAGTTGTCTAAAATTTAGAACCTCTTTTCAAAGGCTAACAACTTTAGAGATGGGAAAGAAATGTAAACAAAATTTAGAGCATAGCGTTTTCCAATCTCCTTGCATACTTCCTATGGTTAGACTATACCATTGTTTAACTCTTCCCGTCAAAGAGAATAGAAACATCTTCCATCTTAAGGTCTTGTCAGACATGCCAGTGATACGTAAGCATGCACAAGTCCATTCAAACTCTCGTAGGTGTGAGTATGGATTTTTGTTGCCTTCTCCCGAGAAGGATTGATCCCGAATCAATTTTATTAAACTCAGGCGCAGCTCATAACTAGGTGTTATGATAGGCTCTGAAGATTCTAGTGGTTTTAGGCTTGTGCTTGTGGGTTTAGCATATTGATAGATAGGAGTGGAATCCATGCTAAAAGAAAAAGTAAAACAAAAGAAAGAATAAAAGAAAAAAGGTTAAGCTAGGCATGTAGTTAATTCAACAACTATTTCCCCGGCAACGGCGCTAGAAAGCTTGTTGGTATATTTTAACGCACACAGATAAATCCGCAAGCGCACGGATACCGCTGTAGCTTTCACCCAGAAGTATTCCAAGTATCGTATCCATAGGGAAACATATGAGACTAACTATGGTTTGACTTAACTAAGGGTAGCAACAAGGTTAGGATAAATAGGAGCGTAGAGCATATCACAAAGGTCTTCTAGTTCTAACTTCGGTAAGCTATGCCTTCTATTATTCAATTGGGGACATTACTAGGGAAAGACACCAGCAGAAGATGCTTTCCTTTGTAACCGTGTCCTACGTTCCCTTACAAACAGGAGGTGGACTACAGAGGATTCAACGAGGCTATAAGAGTCACCCTCGTGAGCTACCACTGATCTAGAATGTAGGATTTATCCACAAGTAACTAGAGTCTAAGCACCATGCTTACACTACAATTACTACTTTACTCTTCCGGGATAAAGAATAAAGCACTCAAACAAGTTGTGAACCTGATGAATAATATAAACAAGAAGCTTACTTGAATTAGAAGTTGATTACCAGAGAAATCTCAGGGATAAGCTCAGATAGAACTTGGATCTGCCAATGTACAAGCCATAGGGAGAGCATCGATAGGCCGGCGCCTCCTCCAAACTCTTCCCTCACTCTTTATCTCACTATTTCTATTTATAAGACTAGATCCTATGGAGGACTAATCTTCTCATGATAGTTGGCTCTGATCCTGACGAGGAGAATATGAATTAGGGTTTCAGGATGGCCTCCAGGGAGGGGCTAGGGGCTGCTATATATAGGCCGAGGTAGAGTAGGGGGCAAGGAATTGAGGTGGAGTAGGGGGCAAGGAATCACCACGCCATTGATCCATGTCAACTCCCCCGATCACCGTTGGATGAACCGACCTAAAACCGCCTTAAAATCAACGGTGTAGATCGTAAAAAGGAGTGCGAGGCGGCGGAGGGCGAGCGGGCTCCATGGCAGGCTGGGTGGCCTCCCTAGTGGGCCGGCTAGCCCACTATTGTGTCCATTTGGCCCAAGCTTCGGCATGGTGTCTTCTGGAACCTTCTAGAGTTGTCTTTCATAGTTCTTGCGGGTTGAATCACTTGTTGTCGTCGGTTGGCTTGTTTGGAGTGTATGACAGTGGTCCCAGGAGCTGTTTTCTGGATAAATCCTCCTGCAGTCATGAAATCACTGAAGCTCATAGAAATCATGAGTTTAAACCCTATACCTATGTTTGGTGATGGAATTAAATATAAATGCAGGTTATGTTGACGGTTTATATAGTGGAGAATGTGAGTTAAAAAAACTATTTCTAAGTTTTGGTATTCATTATTTGTTTGTTTTGTTAAAACATTGGTGGTATGAATTATGAGTTAAGCACCGCCAACAGGACCCTCGTTGGGTCCATCGCTCAGCGGCTTCTAACCCAACTCTGGGGATTTGGTTGGTTTTGGGGGTGCATCGCCCGAGCGCCCTCGATCGGGGGTCGAGTTGCTCCGTTTGGGGAGCCGGCGCAGCCCCTAAGGCCATTGCAGGGCCTCAGAGTTTCTTAGGCGCTCAGATGGCCCTTCAGCTAGGCGCTGATGTTCCCTCATTGGGCTAGGCCACTATGACAATAGCCTCGGTGGCCAAGATTGTTGCACCCATGCTACTAGCGGGTAAGTCCATGAGAACCCTAAGTTTACGGTCGTTCCATGTCTTGGTCATGTCCCCTAGAGGGGAGATTCTCGGTTTCTTGATCGAGCCACTTTTATAGTTCCTGAGCCCATCTATCATTGCTCGGGGGCTCGCTGCCTCCCTCGTTGGGTCACCACGAGAGGCTCAAGGTCGGTACTCAGACATCACTTGTCTAGACGGTCAGGGCGCTTTTGGGCATCCCGGCTATGGGCATGTGGGCTCATCTCCCGAGCGTCCCTCACACTTTAGTTCTTTCTCTGGGGCAGCCTTGAAGCTCGGATGAGCCAACCTTGAACCCTGGGAGGCCCCCCTTTTTCGGTGGGGGCATCCCTTCCGTCCCACTGTGGGGCGGGATCCTGCTAGGAGGTTAGAGGTATGGTATTGAAATACAGGAAGTAACGAGCTATAGATAGAAATGACGTAGTTGTTTGATGTTCCACGCATTATCGTACTCCTTCCCCGCCATGGTGTGGATATTGTAGGCGCCTGGCCAAATCACTCGTGAGACACGTAAGGGGCCTTCCCACGGCAAAGTAAACTTGTGGCCCTTCTTGGATGGGGCGGTTCTCTAGAGGACAAGGTCACCTACAACAAAGGAACACTCGTGTACCCATCTGGCATGATAGCGGCGAAGTCCGTGTTGGTAGCTGGCAGATCACACCATGGCAGTGTTCCGCACCTCCTCGAGCATGTCGACATCCGCCTGGCGTTGTTCCTCGGCCCGCTGCTCGTCGTAGAAGTGGATGCATGGGGCATCAAAGTCAAGGTCGGAGGGGATGACCGCCTCAGCCCCATAGACGAGGAAGAAGGGTGTGTACCCCATCGAATGATTCACGCTCGTCCTCAGGCTCTAGACTAGGGAGGGGAGTTCGTCCACCTAGCGGCCAGTGTGGATCTTGAGCTCGTTGTAGATGCAGGTTTTGATCCCTTGGACGACCAGCCCGTTGGCGTGCTCGACTTGGCTGTTGGACTCTGGGTGATAGATCGAGGCCCAATCCACTTAGATTTTCCAGGCGTCGCAGAAATCCAGACTCTTGCGGCATGTGAACTGAGTTCCATTATCAGTAATAATGCGATTGGGAACTCCAAACCTATGGATAATGTCCTAGATCAATTCGGCCGCCCATTCTGACTTGAGGTTGATGATGGGTCGAACCTCGATCCACTTAGTGAACTTGTCGATGGCGACCAGCAGGTGGTCGAAGCCTCCGGGAGCCTTCTTGAATTCCTAGACCTCATCGAGGCACCAGACCATGAATGGCCAGGTGATGGGGATCATCTGGAGTGCCTGGGCGGGCAAGTGACTTTGCTTGGCATAGTACTGGCACCCCTTGCATGTCTTGACGAGATCCCACGCATCGGCGAGGGCGGTCGGCCAGTAGAAGTTGTGCCTAGAGGCTTTTCCCACGAGGGCCCTTGGCACCGTTTGGTGCCCATAGATGATGCCGTGGATGTCGAGGTGTAGCTTCTTCCCATCCTCTGGGGTGACACACCGTAGGAGCACCTCGGAGGCTCTATGGCGATAGAGCTGCTCGTGGAGGACTCTATAGCTATTAGCATGTCGGACCAGCCTACGGGTGTCGACGATGTAGGTGGGAAGGACCCCCCGCTAGAGGAAGTCGAGGAAGGGAGCTCTTTTGTCCTCTGAAGCCTTGGGTGACCAAGGGGAATTCTCTCCCGGCGCGCCCTCGGTGTCCTGGTGGGCTAACTCTAGACTTGATAGACGCACGCCTCGATGTTCGGGAGCGTCGGCTGCCTATTCCGAGGCTCCTTCGGGGACCTCGATAGGTAGGCCTATGGCCACCCCACTAGGAGGGCGCCAGACGGATGCATGCCTCGATGTTTAGGAGCGTCGGCTGCCTATTCCGAGGCTGCTTCGGGGACCTCGATAGGCAGGCCTATGGCCACCCCGCCAGGAGGGCGCCAGCTAGTGGCTCAGAGCCCCACCGGCTGCATGTGATGACCACGAGCATGCATTCCTAGGGGTATGGCGCCTCTCCGATGATGTTGTTTGGAGTCAAGGCGATGCCAGCCTAGATAGGCGCCTTGGCCCCCACGAGGCAGATCGAGGGGGTGTCGAGGACGTCAAGGAAGTCCCCGAGGTGGCGAGGGCTTTTGAGAAGATGCTAGCCTTGCCAGGGCATCGACATCCTCATTGTCCCACCGAAGGACGTGGTGGAGTTCGATGCCGTCAAACTTGTCTTCCAATTTCTGGACCTCCGCGTAGTAGGCCACCATCCTCACATCATGGCAGGCTGACTCCTTCATGACCTGGTTGATGACTAGTTCGGAGTCTCCTTGTACGAAGAGGTACTGAGCTCTGAGCTCGGCAACTGCCTGAATGCCGTGGAGGAGCGCCTCGTACTCTACAACATTGTTAGTGGCCTGGAAGTGAAGCTAGAGGGCATACTTAGCTTGTCTCCACTAGGGGACATGAGGAGTACCCCATGCCTGCCCCCTCAAGTGTGAAGGAGCTATTGAAATACATGGTCTAGTACTCGGTCATAGCAGGGACGGTCGAGGCCTATTCCTCAGTCCACTCTACTATGAAGTTGACGAGGACTTGGGACTTTATGGCCGTGCAGGGGGCATAAGTGATGTTGAGGCCCATGAGCTTGCACCCCCACTTGGCGATGCGGCCGGTGAACTCCCGGTTGTTGATGATGTCCCCCAGGCTGCTAGAGGATATGACTACCATAGGATGGCTATCGAAGTAATGTCGGAGCTTGCGCTTGGTGATGAGGACGGTGTAGAGGAGTTTCTGGACTATTGGGTAGTGGCTCTTCAAGTCAGAGAGGACCTCGCTAACGAAATACACCGGCCGCTGAACCTTGAGGGCGTGGCCTTTCTCTTTGTGTCTACCACCAGTGTCGCACTGATAGTGCGCGGAGTGGCAGCCATGTACAAGAGTAGAGTTTCCCCCTCGATAGGGGAGGTTAGGACCGGAGGTGTGGTTAGGAAGTCCTTCAGCCTCGTAAGCATGTCCTGGGTTCCTGCGTCCACTCAAAGCGCTCAGATTTCTTAAGGAGTTTGTACAGCGGCATACCTCATTCCTCAAAGAGGGATATGAAGTGGTTGAGTGGCACCAAGCACCCGATGAGCCTCAGGGCTCCCTTCAGGTTCTTGACCGGCTCCATGTCCATGATCGTGGAGATCTTCTCAGGGTAGATTTTGATGCCGCACTCCTAGACGATGAAACCTAGGAGCTTTTTGGTGGGGACTCCGAACACGCACTTCTCTGGGTTGAGCTTGATGTGGTTGGCACGGAGGTTGGAGAAAGTCTCTTCTAGGTAGTTGATCAGTTGCGTGGCCATGCCGTTCTTGACGACAATGTCATCGATGTAGCCTCTAGGTTGTGGCGGATCTGTTCCCTAAAACACTTTTGCATGCGTCGCTGGAAGGTGGCTCCAGTGTTCCAGAGGCCGAAGGGCATTAAAGTGTAATAAAAGGCACCAAATGGGGTGATGAATGAAGTGGCCAGCTGATCGGAGGGGTCCATCATGATTTGGTGGTACCCGGAGTATGCGTCCAAAAAGTATAGGGACTCATAGCCGGTGGTGGAGTCGACCACCTGGTCAATCCGAGGAATGGGAAATGGGTCTTTTGGGCAGGCCTTGTTGAGGCTGGTGTAGTCAATGCACATCCTCCATTTCCCATTCTTCTTCTTGACCAGGACTAGGTTGGCCGGCCAATCGAGGTGCTGGACCTCCCTGATGAAGTCAGTGGCTAGGAGCCTAGCGAGCTCCTCTCCAATTGCCTTGTGCTTCTCTTCGTCGAAGCGGCGGAGGCGCTACTGCACTGGCATGGCATCAGCCTTAATATTAAGGCAGTGCTTGGTGATCCCGCGGGGGATGCTGGGCATGTCAGAGGGCTTCAACATGAAGACATTAGCGTTGTCGTGTAGGAACTCTGTGAGGGCTACTTTCATGTTTGGGGACATGCCGACGCCTATACAGAGTCGTTTCTCTAGCTCTTGAGGATGGATCTGGACCATCTTGGTGTCGTCGACCGGGCAGAAGGCCACCGCTAGGTTCCCCTTTGTGCTGTGAGGGGGGTTTTCTCCTAGTTGACGCTAGATCCGAGCGAAATCGGTGGCGGCGACGTTGGCTACGGTGAGGGCAGTGCCTTCTTGCTCATAGAGGTACGCGTCGGCCACGGAGGGGGCCACTATGATGACCCCCGTGGGCCAGGCATCTTGAGCTTCAGGCAGCCATAGTGCGGGACGGCCATGAACTTGGCGTAGCATGGCCGCCCCAGCAAAGCATGGTAGGGGCTAGCGAAGTCGACCACCTCGAAGTCGAGCACCTCCTTCCAAAAGTTGGAGGGTCCCTAAATGTGATAGGGAGTTGGATGCTTCTAAGAGGAGTGGCTTGAATCCTAGGGATGACCCCAAAGAAGGGGGCTCCACCAGGGCAGAGATTTGCCCTCAGGATCCCCATGCGATCGAGGGTGCCAGCGTAGAGGATGTTCAAGCCGCTCCCACCATCCATCAGCACCTTCATGAGGCATGCCTGTCCGATGATTGGGCTAATGATGAGCGGGAAACTACCTGGGCTAGGGACATGCTAGAGGAAGTCATGGCGACCGAAGGTGATGGGCACCTCTGACCAGCGGAGGCACCATTGAGGCACCCTGTTCACCACGTTGAACCACACAGTAGGACCTCAGAAGGCCACGGAGGCGGCGAAGTCGGTCCTCCCCCAAAGATCATGGGGCAGAGTCACATCACATCGAGGGTGAGCTCTCCTGTGACCCATCCTAGTGACGTCGCAGGGCACCCCATCCAACCGGCGGTGGATGCCTGGTGGACCAGGCACCGCCCACCTCGGTGGGCCTAGGGAGTGAAGGGGGATCTCCCTTGCCCCATGGGAGAGCCCAACCTGGGCACGAGGCGCTGTCCCTGCCGCACTCTGTATGTGGTAGATCCATGGTGGACATGATAGATTGGGGCCCTAAGATCTATTCCCTAGGCCCTGGTGGAGGGGGTGGCACTAGGAACTCGCTATCCGCTGGCGCAACCCCATTGAGCAGATGAAGCTTGTCATAGCAGTCAATGACGTAGGCTAGGCTCCCAAAGTTGAGGACCTGGCCCAGAGCGAAGGCGCTAGCTGTGATAAAAAACTCGCTAGGGATGCGAACACCACCATCTAGGGCGGTGACGCTTGCTCCGGTGATGAGGCAGGTGGCTCCGGCAACTATAGAGCCTGAATCGCACTTGACACTACCCCCTACCTAGCGTGCTAGCTATCGTGGGGTCAGAGCCGCATCAAGCATATAGTTGCTCAAGTTGGTGTCAGAGTATGGGTTTCTGGTGCCTCGGGTGGACTCAAGAACACAAGAATCATAGAGAGGACGCAACGGTTTATCTTGGTTTGGGCCAATGGATGCCCTACATTCAGCAACTAATGATCTTTATACTCAAAAGCACCCAAAATTGGTGGGTTACAATAGAGTGTAGAGAGAGATTTGGTAGGGGGTTAGCTCGGTGCTAATCATAAGGTTACCTCACCATCGGTGGAGTCTCCCCCTCGTTAGAGAGGAGAAAGATGATGGGATACGGTGGAGGAGCTCTTAGTGCCTCTCCTCTGGGTTGCCCTACTCTCAGTGGTGAGCAAGAGTGGATGGAATGGAATGGAATGTCTTGGGTTTCTTGGGTTCCCCCTAGGTTTGACCTTATCCCTTATATAACAAGATAGTTTGGGTACATGACGGTTTGGGGAGATGAGTCTATGGTCTACATGCGTCAGGGTCTAGGAGGGTCTTGCAACGGTGCTTTGTGGATCATGGTGGTGTCATGGAGCTGAAGAAGCCTTGGGCATTGTTTGGCTGCTCTGTTCTAACACTCTACATGTCAGGCTGTGTCGGCTTGGACCGGCCTCCCATAGATGGACCTTCTAGAGTCTTCTTAGTGGTGAAGGAGGTCGGTTCTAGGGGCTATCATGTGGGCCCAGGAGCCGCTCAACCCCTAGAGGCTGTGGGAAGCTTGTCTTCTTGTGCCACGCCTCGTGCGTGACCCTGTTGTGGAAGTGGCCGGCAAGGCCACGCCCAGAGCGCGGCGTCAGGGAGCCCCCGAGCCTCGGTGGCTCGGGGCTTGTCTTCTTACACTCGGGCCTTGGCTGGTGTCATGGGCCGGGTAGGAGCCAAGGCCCGAGCTCTGCATGTCATCGATTGGAAGCCCGAGGCCTAGGCGAGCCCCCGAGCCCTGTGCGGGGTCTGTGCCGTGCCATGGCTCGATCAAGTTTCTTCGTTGGAGAGTGTGCGTGAGCGTAACCAATGGGTATAGCCCCTGAGCCCCTAGGCGGTCCTAGAGGGGTCAGTCGGGGGGTCCATTGGTCAGGAACCATTGATCCCAAGGCTTAACATACCCATATGTTAGGATCTCATCAGCTGGGCAGTCCTGGTTCATGGGCTTGGAGTGTACCTTCACGAATAAAGTCTTGCAAGTGTCATTCAAGTACGGGTGGGACAACTTCTACGCTAACAACAACCTCAACGTCGGCAACACCTGCTTCTTTAGCGTGATCAGCGAGGCCACCTACAGTAATGACGACGACGAGGAACAGGAGGAGCTGGACGACGATGAAGCTAAGCTCAAGGTGGAGGTGCGCAAGACAAATGGCGGATGGAGGCGGTGAACTCGGCACAAGAGTTGACACGATCTGTATTTTGTTGTTTCATCAAAATTATTATCCGGCCTGTCAAGATTTCTAAGTATCGGACTATCTTAGGCCCTATTTGGATGGACTACGACTAGTTAGCCATGGATAAAAAATAGCCAACAAAAAGTTAGCCAGTTAGTTGTTTTATTAGTCCATACCTATTTGTATCCTAAACTAATTGTTGGGGTTCTATGGACTAGTTGGATTGCCCCTGATAGTTGACATCACTGTATTTCGTTGCTCATCGACTTGCAGTGATCTAGATCGTCTATATTTCCTACAGTCGGACCATCTTAGGCTCCAGAAAATTTCAACATTCATACGCCCACGTCCTTCGATCAGAAAGGGCTAACACTGTTAGTATACTATAGATCAGAAAGAGAACCAGAAAGAGATCTGCAGTTAAAAGCAACCAACAGGGGCTAGACAGAGTTTAACCCACCTAATACAAAGTTCAACAAAAGTTAACGAAGACATAGAGATTGCGTCGGTTAAACTTTGTTGAGTGTGGTATAGATCAGGTCCTTTGGTAGCGGTTTTCTAGCCCCCTGTTGGTTGGTTTTGCCTGCTAGTTTCTTTTTGGTTCTCTTTCTGATCTGTAGTATGGTAAACATGCATAACGAAATTCATCCAATCAAGTCTCCCATCGATCTAATGCCTAACGGAGGATCCACATAGCTATTCAAAGTTTACTGCACACATAAGAAAGTCCAAGCATTGTAAATCTAATCGGGCCGGACACATCTCATGTTATATAGGGAAAACTGTTTCATACGAGTACTTTCGTTGAATCCCTAAGGCCTTTTTTGGACACACATGTATTCATCTCAATCCACATGTGTTGTAGTGGATTTGAGTGGAATTAAACTAAGTTCCATTCCATTCCACTCCAACACATGTAGATTGAAGTGGACACACATGCATCCAAACAAGGCCAAAAGGAAACAAATATAATTAAAACAAAACAACAGAAAAGCAAAAGCAACAGGAAATCAAAAGCAACAGAATACACTATATTTGAGGACAAATTTCAAATGCCAGAATACACTACATTTTAGGATGGAGGGAGTAATTCACTGTCGCACATAAAGAGTGAATTACTAGTCTATTATTTCAAATTTCCATTCAAAAAATGGATTTCTTGGTGAAGCCGACAGTCCTTGCTGCAATACAGAGCCCTAAGTTCTCATTCGTCTACAATATTGCCACAGATACTGCCAGCGCATGGAAGATCGTCACACACCTATGCCAGCGGTGGCAATGACAACATGCCCCATGTCGATTGGTAGATCAGGTTGACGACCGAGAGGCGGAACAACACACACCCGTTGTTGCTTAGCCACCTACTCGTTGCTCCGCCGCCGCCTGCCACCACCACTCGCGATCCTTCCTCACCCTCAACCTGTCTCATGTACCGCTTCGTAGTGTCGTCATCGCTGGTAGTGCCATTGTGCCAATAGAGCAATAGGGTGACCAGATAGGCTGCTAGATTGTGCCCGCTATTGACAGCTCGGGCAAGATCGTCGAGGCATCATTGGGGGCTGTGGTTTTCCATGAATAAGGTTTGTATCCCAGTGAAGAAGCAAGCCTCCGAGTTGTTGAGGTGGGTTAGGCTAGCAAGGAGGGCTTCATAGTCGATGGGGTTGTCCCACATCGTCCCGCATCTGAACCGAACCAGTGAGAAATGTCGACCGACGGTGGGGTTGCCATAGATGTGGCGCATGGATGAGTAGGTCACCCATAGGCTACGGAGGTCATCCATGGGCCACTTCGAGGTCGCAGCAAGGTGGCCAGCAATCTTAATTGCCCGCTCGTTAGGGAGCACCAACAATAGCGACGTGGGGTGCCACCTCAGCGCCATGATTGTCGTCATCGATGTCATGTGATGTGGAGTGCAAGGAGGCCAACCGAGGGCTCACGCGGTGGCATGGATGGACCTACGGCGTGTGCATGGATGGAGCTACGGTGTGTGGACGGCGGCAAGACAGAGGGCTAGAGAGGCGGAGCAGTGCAATCGACTTATGTTGATTGAGGAGGAGGTGGGGGAGGCGGCCGAGCGAGGGTTAGTGTTGGAGTTCTAAAATACCCTCTACGAACTAGCATGGGAACTCACAATGACAACACAGTTCAGATTACCGGGTGGGTAGGTGTGGGGGTATGGCCCCCAAGACATGGGCCGCACCATCGGAGGTGGCCCGCCCTAGAAGATCAAGGCGTGCATGGCGCTGCTCGACGTGCACCGCAAGACATTGTATAGTACCAAATAGGATACTTTACTTGTAACCCTGCCCCTCCAGAGTATATAAGGAGAGGCAGGGGTCCTCTACTCGACATCATGTATTCAATACAATACACCAAAGACACAGGACGTAGGGTATTACGTCGATCAGACGGCCCAAACTGTCTAAATCGTTGTCTCTGCGCCTTGTGTCACCATCTGGTTCCTGATTACGCGCATCCCCACCGACAAATCTACCATCGCGGGATACCCCTCGGTGGACTGCCGAGCATATTCTGTCGATAGTTGGCGCGCCAGGTAGGGGTGTGCGCTTGATCCATGGCGAGCCAGATGGATCTCAACTCAACAACGCGTTCTCGTCGTCAATCTCGTGGAGATCCATCCCGGTCCACGACGATGATTCATCGCTGCTACACCAGCCCCTGCGACAGCAGATCCGATCTCAGAACCAACAACTCGCCGCCGATGCTCTCGTTAGCCCTCGTCGACGACTCACCGCCGCTGCCCTCATCGACGACTCGCCGCCGCTGCCCTCGGCGGCCTTCGCCGACATCTTTCGCCGATGTCCCTCGCCGTCGACTCGTCGTCACCGCTCGGCGGCCTTCGCCGACATCTTTCGCCGACGTCCCTCGCCGTTGACTCATCATCACCGCTCGGCGGCCTTCGCCGACATCCTTCGCCGACGTCCCTCGCCGTTGACTCGTCCTCACCGCTCGGCGGCCTTTGTCGACGGCCTTCACCGACATCCTTCGCTGACGTCTCTCGCCGTTGACTCGTCATCACCGCTCGGCGGCCCTCACCGACATCCTTTGCCGACAGCCCTTGCCGTTGTCTCGTCGTCATTCCTCGGCGGCCCTCACCGACATCCCTCGTCACCGCCGAGCTGCAAGCAAGCTGCCTGCGTCGCCGACCAGATAACGCCATACGCCGCTGACCCGACATTCTGTCTAAAAGCTAAGTCACATTTTAATATTCTTCTAAATATTCTCCAATCTCCGTATATCACCATTATTTTCCTCCGAGCTGTTTTCTCCATATTTGCTCTCTAAATGATTTTCTGAACCCCCGAACAGTCCTGTTGATGCTCGGACGCCTTCAGAGACGGCCCTGTCTCCGGCTCCTCCCTACACGTGCTACGGGCTCCGCGCTCTGCGTTATGGGTGATCGGCAGCGGCTCCTTGGTCACGCCTGTTCCTCCTACACGTGCACGGGCTCCATGCTCGACGTTATGGACTATGGGCTAGCTAGGGCTGGAGACTCAGCTACACACTAACTGTTCGGGCGGTTTATATTAAACATAAATATATTTTCACGCCAACTGATCGCCGAACTGCGTATGTCGTTTCATCACCATTGCTAATTTTTTTTCCAGAGTTTATTTATTTTTACATCATGTACTACCCGTTCTACATGTTTGTATTGCAGGATCATCGTCCAGGTGATTGGACCACCTGGTGCTCGGACTTCTCCACCGATCAACTGGTCGGACCGCTTGGTTCATGGACTCCGTCACCGACCAGTTGATCCGACTGTTCGCTGCTCGTGCTTCATCGCTAGCTACGCCGGTTACTCCTCGGCCCTCGGATTCTTCGTGCTCGAGGACTAAGTGGGCACACTTCACCGCACGGACGTCGTCAGCTACGTCGGTGCTCGGACCTCGCCGCCTATGCCGGGGACTCCTCGGTGCTCGGACCTCTTCCGCCACGCCGAGGACTCCTCGGTGCTCGGACCTCGCTGCCTACGCCGAGGACTCCTCGGTGCTCGGACATCGTCGCCTACACCGGGGACTCCTCTGTGCTCGGACCTCACCGCCTACGCCGGGGACTCCTCGGTGCTCGGACCTCGCCGCCTACGCCGGGGACTCCTCGGTGCTCGGACCTCGCCGCCTACGCCGGGGACTCCTCGGTGCTTGGACCTCGCCGCCTACGCCGGGTACTCCTCGCTCCTCGATGCTCGGTCATCGCTAGCGACTCCGGGGACTCCTCGCTCCTCGGTGCTCGGACATCGCCCGCGACGCCGGGAACTCCTCGCTCCTTGGTGCTCGGACATCGCCAGCGACGCCGGAGACTCCTCGCTCCTCGGTGCTCGGACATCGCCAGCGACGCCGGGGACTCCCTTACTGCTCGGATCTTGCTATGTCTCGTCGGTGTGCTATTAGGCTGCTCCACGTTGTTCGGATCAGGGTGCTGATCTTGGGCAGCACGTCTAGGGTCTTGATATGCGCATGTCAGACGACGTCAGCAAGCTTTCAGACTTCTTTGACCCTGCTACAAGATTCATTCTTCATCTTCCAGCAGGCTCGGGGACTAAGTGGGCACACTTCACCTTGCGGTGAATGTGCTTGTTCTCATCTCGAGGCTACGCCCGGGGACTAGCTGCCTACTTGGCTGGTCTTCTACTTTATGACCCTGGCACCACGTGACTGCATCACCTACTGTCAGGCTCGGGGACTAACTATGGGGGTATGGCCCCCAAGACATGGGCCGCACCATCGGAGGTGGCCTGGCCCAGAAGATCAAGGCGTGCACGACGCTGCTCGACGTGCACCGCAAGACATTGTATAGTACCAAATAGGATACTTTACTTGTAACCCTGCCCCTCCAAAGTATATAAGGAGAGGCAGGGGTCCTCTACTCAACATCATGTATTTAATACAATACACCAAAGACACAGGACGTAGGGTATTACGTCGATCAGACGGCCCGAACCTGTCTAAATTGTTGTCTCTGCGCCTTGTGTCACCATCTGGTTCCTGATTACGCGCATCCCCACTAACAAATCTATCATCGCGGGATACCCCTCGGTGGACTGCCGAGCATATTCTGTCGACAGTAGGCAACTGGTATGTTGAATGTACACTATTTCTAAACCCAGGAGTCAAACTATGAAATGGGGGATGCCAACCGACTAGAACAGGCTTCTGACATGACCACATGACGTTCATCATTACTAATATCTGAGTAGTGAATATTTTAGGTGGGTCGAACCTTCTGTCGTGGTAGTAGCTAGCTAGAGATGGCTACATGGTTTCATAGGTTTTGATCATCTGCACTCCCTCGGCTGTGTTTGAACTTGCTGCTTTAGGAATCCAACTACCTTCTACTTCATGCATGTAGCCACACAGACGGTGCAGCTCCTATTTGTAGCACAGCCGATCAGGCAAAAGTTCTACTCATAGCTGAGTACAAGAGTTACATGTCTGGCCCGTTCAAATTTACACTGCTCAGACTATCAGACGAGCATACAGTTTATAAGAAATAGCTAAACGTCATTTCATCGAATATACTAGTGGGACGTGGTCGGGGGAAAAGTTGTGATGTTTTGTTGTAGAGTACACATCTGTGGTATGGTAACTAGTTGCCATCTATAAGCATAATTTTAGTTAGAATAAATGTCAATCGAGATCCTCAAACCAGCATAGAACGCAATAATAAGTTCATACAAATAGTACGGTTTGATATGAAGCACATTACCTTTATCGACCCTGACACACTTCCACCATGAGAGCTCCCTCCCCTCCATCCCCTCCCCTCCCTCCACCCTCCGTTTCCACCTCCATATCCTCCCATGGAGTTGCTCTCTGATACAAGTGCGCTTCCATGGCGGGACTCTCGGACCTTTGCTTTGATCCGGGAATCAAGTTTGCTTCTCTGGTCAAAGATCGCTTTGGTTGTTCGGTGAGTCCGACCTCTACCTTCTCCTCGGGTGCTTTCCACCACATCATGAGTTTTGGGAGATCTGCCCTTCATCTCAATGTGGATTCAGTTGGTCTGATTTTACAAGCATGCCTTGGTGGCATTGCTAAAAATTTCAATGTTTTCCATCTTTTGGGTTGGATGTTCAATTTCTCGGTTTCCTGCAAGAATGTTGGCATTATGATCTACAAACTCAAGAGCTTTTCTTACAAATATTTTGCTGCCTTTTTCCATCTTTGGAGCAGAGGAGGTCCAAATTGGCGGAGAGAATTTGATCTTTGGACCTTGGAGCAGGAGGCTAAATGGACAACAGTTGGATCAAAATTTCAGAAAATTTTTGTTGAGGTTGTTCATTCTCCTTCGGCTCCCAAGCGCTCAGTTTTTCTTCGTTTGAAATATCCAAAAAATTGTCCTGCTAATTTTGGTTTTTCCTCTATTCCTAAGAGGAAATTTGATGCTTCTTCGCCTAAGTTTAAGAATGTCATGGATTCTCATCCTGATGCTAGATCCTCTGCCAGAACCATGCGTGTTCAATGCTGGGTTCAAAAATCCAAAATTTCAAAACCGGTCGTTTCTAAGAAGGTGGTTAATGTGGCTTTGAATGAGGTGCCTTCTCAGGAACTCTTGATCTCTAATCATTCAAATTCAAAAGATCCAAGTCCCCCTTCAGGCCCATCTCTCTCTAGTAATTTGGCTCTTGGCCTTTCCTGCCCCGCTGCGAGCCTGGTTACTAGCCCAGCCTAGAGTTATCCATCGGACATCATTTGTCACAATTGCTTGGGCCCTGGCCACGTTAAGAAAGATTGCCAAGGATCGATTCGTTGTAATGCGTGCTTCAATTACGGGCACATTGCCGAGGTGTATCTCTCCAAGTTTGGGAAGCAATGGCGTTATCAGGTGATTTCCCATTCAAAAGACGAAGGGGCGGATACGTCTCATATATACTCAGGTGACCTTTAGTCTCTTGGCCCCTCCGCCCCCCCCCCCAAATCCACCGTCTCACCTAGCACTCAAGAAAACCCCAACAAAACCATGGCGAATTGGCCTGTCGATCCTCTCCTCCATGTTCCTACTAGGCTCATGCTCCAAGAACCCTTGTAGAGGCCGCCGCTCCGTCATGAGGTCTACATCATCGGGTGCTACACCCTGTACAACAAAGACTTGGCGATTGTCAGGATGCATCCACCAGTGCACAAGGATGATTTTGCTGATTTGAAGGCTACGCTTCGCACCTTCTTCCATGATATCCATCAGGTTCACACCATAGAGATCCAACCTTGTGTTTTAGGTGATGCTTATGTTCGATTCAACTATGCATTAGACAGAGAAAGGTTCCTTGGCCCTGTTTTCCACTTTGGCAATTATGCAATGTCTGTTATTAAGCATGATGAAGGAGAAAATGCGCGCTTTTTTGATTTGGACCATGAAGCCTGGGTTTTGCTAGTGAGATTTCTAGAAGATCTTAAGAATTCAGTAGGTATAGCCAAGGCAGTGTCTGGTTTTGGGATCTTGATGCATTATCATGAGCTAGATAATCTAGCTCATGAGGTTGCAAAG
Organism: Miscanthus lutarioriparius; assembly: GCA_904845875.1. NCBI lineage: Eukaryota > Viridiplantae > Streptophyta > Magnoliopsida > Poales > Poaceae > Miscanthus > Miscanthus lutarioriparius. Next base: position 72,795,314 of record CAJGYO010000005.1, on the reverse strand, counting down.
GTTTACTTAAATGATGATGCAAAGATACCTGACTCTGTAAAGGTGAATGCTGGCCTACCACAGAAAGGGAGATCCTAGACTGTACCATGTTATGTTCTGAAGAAATAGAATGTCACTGAATTGCAGGATGAAGAAGCTTTTTTCACTGTTGGTCCACTGCACCCTCAGCCTCCCCCACCTCCTCATTGGATTGGGCCTATTCCACCTGCTAGTTCTGATGCCACACCAGTTGGATCAAACAATGGTGAAGTTATGAATGTAGATGCTGGGGGCCCAAGTCGCTAGTAGGAACACCTTGCTCCCCATGACACAATTGATGTTGCCCATAAAGCAGTGCAAGCCCATTTTGCTGATGTGGAGAAAGAGGCTGAAGCACAGAATGTGTTGAATGGCATTGAGAGCCAAGGCTTTGAAAGTGAGATCATGCCCAATGCTGCTGCTGGAAAGTTCCCTATGCTTGATGCTGTGAAGGCCCTTTTCCTACTCTGAGATCTATCATTGCTGGCCCATCTACAGCCTCTGATCCACTAGTGACAGTGGTTCCATCTATTATCAGAAAGGTACTAAATTTCATTACCTATAATCCATCTTCCAATTTCTTAAGATTCCTAAGCTTATTAGATATTAATCATAACACTCTTATCCCTTCATATTTCAATGATCAACACCTTCTGATTCACTTGGCCCTAATTTTACATCCTCAGATTGGTGGTGCTGATGCTCTAAAAAATTTGGGCTTGACTATCTAGAAGATGATGAGAATGAGGTGGATGTTGTTGATGATTTTGATGGTAACACTGATCTTGGTGGCATGGTAGATGAAGTTCTTGGTGACAACGCTGATGAAGTAGCTGAAGACATTGTTGAAGATGTTCCTAAAGGCAATGCTGGTTCTGAGGTGGATGTAGAAATTCTGGAAGCACCACCTCCTATCTTCCAGACCCCAAGGAAGAAGAGGGCAGTCAGAGTGAAGGAGAAGCTCGATGACAGTTTCTTGAGGCGCAGTAGGAGAATCTCCAACAAACTCCAAGGTTTCAAGGATGTTGAAAGTGCCAAGAAAGCCAAGGAACCTGCTGCAAATAAAGATGAGCCTGTCCCACTAGCCATGGTGCCCCCTCCTGGTTGCAAGATTGCCCCTCACCTTCCAAAGGAAATCCTCAGAGGCATTGGTGAAGGTTTTCTCTAGATTCAGTCTGAGACTGTTTCTGCTGCTCTGCTGGAAAAGGATGACCTAGATGAATAGAAGCCTCATGATGTTTCAGGGTGCACTAGTCCCATGTGTAGTGCACTTTTCTTTTGTTAGTCACTTGAGCTCTCTAATCCAGTGCCTATTTTGGACTAATAAGACCTATCAATGCTGTAATCTTTTTTGGAGCTCCGAACATGTGTTTTGCTACTCTGTTGGTGTTGACTTTTATCCAATTTCCTATTTTACCTATCTGTGCATAATCTTCTGTATTAAGTTTATTCCCTGCCCATCTTTGTTTAGATTATGCCTTTTTATTATCTCTGTCATTCTTGTGATATAGTTTGGCCCCTGGTGGCTCAAACTTCTCATTACCATGAATAACAACAATAACAGATCAAGTAAAATTCTATTTTGGAATGTTAGGGGTATAAATTCACAAGAAAAGTGGGATGCTATAAGAGATAAAATTTTGGAAAGTGCTTGTCAAGTAGTGTGCTTACAAGAAACCAAGAGGGAGAGTTTTGATAACTTTTACATCAAAATGTTCTGTCCTAGGAACTTAGATCAGTTTGCTTACTCCCCATCTGTAGGGGCCTCTGGAGGGATTATTACAATATGGAATAGCAGCTTATTTGGTGGTAGTGTTGTACATATCAACTCTTATGCTATGACTGTCAAACTTCTTTGCAAACTTGACAATAAGATTATCCATCTCACAAACATTTATGGTCCTGCTAGCTCTCCTCAGAAAATGGGCTTCATTACTTGGCTAATGAACTTTGACACAAGTGACTTTGATGATTGGGTCTTATGTGGTGACTTCAATCTTATTAGATACCCTAAAAATAGAAACAAACAATGTGGGGATCAAACAGAGATGAACTTGTTTAATGAAGCTATTTCAGATTTGGACCTTGTTGACATACCCTTTAGTGGTAGAAACTACACCTAGAGCAATAGGTAGAAACTACTTTTGTTCAACCACTATCTAAGCCTGTCTCTGACCATATTCCATATGTTCTTCATATTGGAAGTAGCATTCCCAAATAAAAAAATTTCATATTTGAAAATTTCTGGGTTGAGCACCCTGGTTTCATTGATATAGTTAAACTGCACTGGAATTCATCTCCCTATCATGCTAATGCAGCTAAAACCATGTCGGCAAAATTCAAGCAGGTTAGAGCTGGACTCAAAACCTAGAGCAAAAAGTTATTAAATTTGAGTAAACTCATTTATAACTGTAATTGGTTTCTACTCCTCCTTGATGGGCTTGAAGATCAGAGAGAGTTGTCTAGACTAGAAATGGCTTTTAGAGCACTAGTTAAAAGTCATTTAGCCACCCTTCTTGAGGCTAAGAGAGTTTACTAGAAACAAAGAAACTTTGTTAGATGGGTTAAACTAGGAGATGAGAATACTCACTTTTTTCATACCATGGCAACCATAGCTCATAAGAGAAATTTTATTGTTTCTCTTGCAAACACTGATGGGTCCATTATTACTGATCATGAACAAAAGGCTAATATGTTATGGACAACCTACAAAAATAGATTGGGTGTTAGTGAATTTACTAACATTTCCTATGATCTTAGCAGCTTAATACTAATGCACAATCTGAAAGATTTGGATGCTGATTTCACTGATGGTGAAATTGAAGGAGTTATTAAAAATCTACTTAACAGTCATGCACCTGGACCTGATGGATTCAATGGACTTTTTATTAAGAAATGCTAGAATCAAGGATGACTTTATTAGATTGTTCAAGGATTTCTGTGATAATAACATTAATCTGTCAAGCATAAACTCTTCATTCATTGCTCTAATCCCAAAAAAAGGAAAATCCAAAGAATGTTAATGATTATAGGCCCATTTCACTTGCTGAATTATTCCCTCAAGTGCATCACAAAGATACCGTCTTCAAGACTTCAAAAAGTTATTCTATAGTTAGTTCATACCAACCAATATGGGTTCATCAAGGGGAGAACTATACAAGATTGTCTGGCATGGTCATTTCAATTTCTACATTTATGACACAAATCAAAAAAGGAAATTGTTATTCTAAAGATAGACTTTGAGAAAGCCTTTGACAAATTGGAACATTAGGTCATCATTCAAGTGCTTAGGCACAAAGGTTTTTCTGAGAAATGGGTCAGTTGGATACAAAATCTGTTAAGATCTGGTTCTTCCTACATTCTTAATGGAAATCCAGGAAAATCATTTAGTTGCAAAAGGGGTGTGAGGCAAAGGGATCCACTCACCCCACTATTGTTTGTTTTGGCAGTAGACCTACTTCAGTCTATCATTAACAAGGCTTGGCACTCTGGGATTATCAAACACCCCATCAATGATTCCTTTGAAGGTGATTACCCTATAGTGCAATATGTAGATGATACCCTACTTATTCTACTAGATGATGCAAGAGTTCTTTTCAATCTCAAAGGTCTCCTCAGGTCCTTTTCAGACTCCACACGATTACATGTCAATTTTGCAAAATCATTCTTGGTACCTATTAATATGAATGACAGCAGGGCCACACACCTAGCTAATACTTTTGGATGCCAAGTTGGTGATATGCCTTTCACCTATCTGGGACTGCCCCTAGGGACTACTAAGCCATCTCTTATTGAATTCACTCCACTTCTTACAAAAATTGAGAGAAGATTATCAGGTATTAGTAAGTTCCTCTCTTATAATGGGACACTCATCCTAGTGAACTCTGTGTTTTCAGCTCCTCCAATTTTCTACATGTGTAGTCTGAAAATCTCTCCCCAAGTCATAAAATAGACTGGCATTTTTAGGAAACATTGCCTTTGGAGTAAAGGGGATATCAACAGAAGAGGGAGCTGCCTAGTTACATGGGAATTTGCTTGCAAACCAAAAGATCAAGGTGGAATAGGCATCATTGACATACAGAGTCAAAATGAAGCCTTGCTGATGAAATTCTTGGACAAATTCTAGAACAATCATGGCATCCCTTGGGTCAAGCTAACCTGGTCTGCCTTTTTATTCCAACAATCAAACACCCCCTCAAGCTAGAAGCCCAATTGGATCATTTTGGTGGAAGGACATCTTAAAGCTTTTTGGAAAGTTTTAGAAACTAGTTGTATGCTCAGCACACAGAGGTAACACCATAATGTTCTGGCTAGATAATTGGACAAGTCAATTGTTGAAAACTCAGTTCCCTAAACTGTTCTCCTTCATAAGGAAACCAAAATGCACCATTAGTTACTTCCTAAATCAAGAAGACGATAGACTGTTTAGTTTGCCTCTTTCTCAACTAGCTGCAGCTCAGTTCCAAGAAATTCAAATTTTGATACAAGGAAGAAATGGTGATGAAAATGGTAATGACACTTGGATTTATAATTGGGGTTCCCCTAGATTCAGTAGCAAGAAAGCTTATGGTGCACTAATTGGCAACACTGCGGCCTCTCCTCTTTTCAGATGGTTAAGGGCTTCAAGCAATCTGGGACGGCACAAGTTCTTCTTTTGGCTCCTTCTTAGAGATAGATTGAATACTAGAAACCTCCTCAGAAGGAAAAATATGCATTTGGATAGCTACAACTGTGTCTTGTGTAATCTGAATTGTGAGGAAACTTGCTTCCATTTATTTTTTGAATGCCCATTTAGCAGAGATTTTTGGTCCACTATCCCAATCAATTGGAACCTTAATGTCAGAGCTCTGGATATGATTCTTCAAGCTAGAGAAAACTTTGGTAATGCTAATTTTAGGGAAATAGTCATTACTGCCTGCTGGATTATTTGGACCACAAGAAATGGAGTTATCTTTGATAATGGACAAATCAACATCAACATTTGGAAGAGACAATTCAAGGAGGAGCTTGGTCTGGTGTGCACCAAAGCCAAGCCAAATAGGCAGACCTCACTTAGTTTGTGGAGAGACAGCTACTCCTGACATGTTTTTTTCCTTCCATTTGGGCCTGGCTGCCTTGTACTTTCTCTCTTCTTGTGTTTTTGTTTTTTCCTTTTTTGGTCGTGTACATAAACATTCTTTCATTTAATGGAAAATAAAAAAAAATATAGGTAGGGGACTCTCCTACCAATTCGGTCAAAAAAAACATTACCTTTATCCAGATCCTCAAATTAGCATCGAACGCCGTTGGGAAAATGCAAATGGGTGAGGGAAGGGGGGAGCCAGAAGGTAGGCGGTTGATGCAATGCTATCGGATAAGGGAAGGGGGGATGCTCCTTTCATATAGACCTTGCACGGCTGACGAGAGTGAAGCGAATGCGGCAGGAAAGCTGGACACAACAAGTGAATCGAGAAAAAGAGCTTTTGACCACCATGACACGCTTGACACTTGAATGCCTAGTGCGGTTGTGATAGGTATTTTCTATACTTATTTCACTCCAATCCAAGCAGTCACAATAGTTGAAGGGCAGACTGATTGCTATGCCACTTTATATTGTCCTACGAGATGAAATACTCAGCGGGCAGACATTCTTGTATTCGCAGTAAAAGTCAATAGCTATGGCTCCTCCGTTCTGCATTACATCAAGGCAAGACTTGTTTAGATGAACTCCTCGCTGCATGGTTCTTTCAAGTTCAACAAATTTTATCAAAAAAATTTCAACATCTATACACCCACGTCCTCCGATCAGAAAGGGCGAACACCATTAGTATATTACAGATCAGAAAGAGAACCAAAAAGAAATCTGCATGCAAAAGCAACCAACAGGGACTAGAAACTAGTTACCAAATGTCCAAAGGACCTAAGCTACACCACGCTCAATAGAGTTTAACCGAACTAATACAAAGTTCAACAAAAGTTAACACAGACATGCATGCAAATAATTAAGACTCCACATACGGTCGTCCCACGGACCAAACTTAGTCATGACTTGTACTACTAATACATCCCACAGATCAAGGGTTGAGGTGGGCATACAGGATTCCGTCCACGTTCACCTTCGCTAAGACGGCATTGGCGGTCGGCTCGATGCTCACGAACAGAGCATCCATAAAATCTTGATCATCCGGTACCGATGAAAAAGCTTGGTGCACCACTAGGACTTTCACCTCTGTGCCAAACTGAAGCTGGGCAACGGCCAGCACCATAGCAACCCCTTGACGAATGGCTTCGAACACCATAGCCCGAAGGTGGGTCGGCAGGGCTTGGAGGCGCTCTTCTGCAGTGACTGGATTGTCTGCAGCCTGTATGGGGAAGGAGACGTCACAGGCGGCAATAGCATCGCTAAGCAGGTTCTGGACCTCCGCCTCAGTGGCCACCTTCTCGCCTCATGTTGGTATTTACAAGTGCAAATAGAATATGAAGGATTCCGCAAGCACACAGAATACCATTGTAGCATTTTACTGGAAATATTATAGGTATCATTATTTATATTTTACCACAAGGAAACAATGGAGTAAAGATTATTGAATATCAAAGGAGTATCTATCAGTCAACATGCCATCATAGCTGGAGCAAGGGGTAAAAGTAATGATAGGAATTAAGCATAATGACACTCAGGGGATATATCACTAAGATACTATAAACAAGTTAATTTAGGAGAACAACGGGTGAGGTAGATTCCTATGATATTCTTATTATAGGATCAAAGTATATATACCTGACTATAGCTAAGACCCACTCTACTCTTGTGCACTTCAAGATGCCGCTAGACGGTAGAGCACCACAAAAGGATAACTCTACTAACACGACTATGGTCCTATAATTTAAGAACATGCTCACATGGGGTGGACTACAGAAGATAGACAGGGCTACCACCTCCCATTGCTACCACACGGCTAGGGAACAGGGTGTACTCATAGGTAGAGCATCGTATAAGTACCATGCTTACACGAGGCTCGACTACTTAGCCTAATCGATAAACTAGCAGGCTAAGCGCTCTATGAACCCGCATACAAAAGTAAAGATAACCTCAACTAAGCAAGATACATATTAAAAGTAAGCATAGCCATGTAGATAGGAATATGATGAATTGATAACAAGTCTTACAAGATGTAGAAGTGAAGATATAAGGCTTTGCCGAGCCTCCAAGACTAGATCTAGAACTTGAGCATGAGTCCAACTTGACCCTCACTTCCAAGCTACTAATCTACTATATTAGAGAGTTCTAGACCTAATCCTCCTAGCGTGTGTTGATCTGAATGAGAGATATGAATTAGGATTTCTAAGATGTCTCCAGGGAGGGGGTAGGGGCTGCTATATATAGGGGGTAGCATCAATTCAGGACCCATGGATCAAACCGACCTTGAGCAACGACGTAGATTTGATCTTTAAGGCGGTGGGAAACCGGCGGACGAAGGAGAGCCTGACATGTGGGGCCCATAGGCCTACTAGCCTAGGGGTGGGGCCGGCCAGCCCCCTGTCAAACTCTCTGCTCGATCTTTGGTGGTTTGCCTTCTAGATGATTCTAGATCCTTCCTAAGTTGTTTTCGTCACTGATAAACATGATTTGATCTGACGATTGGGTCCACCTTGATGGTTTTCTGATTAAATCCTCCTGCAAACATAGATTCACCAAAACTTGTGGAATTTATTAGTTTAAACCCCTAGACCTATGTTTGGTGATGAAATTAAGTAAATATGCAGGTTATGTTGATGGTTTATGAATGATGTTAACGATCGTCAACACCTCACGCCCAGGTGGGTTCTTGTTAGGCGACAACCAGTGTGGCACGCGTGGCCTTCAGGTCATCACGTAGCTTGTCGGCGTCCAGACTGGCCTTTGAGTACAATTCTATGGCCTTGAGGTAAGACTCCTTTAACTTAAAGTATTCTTCATCGTCTGATGATGCATCACCAAAAGACTGTTCAGGGGTCAGACGGGATCTGCGACGGTATGCGGCGATGTTCCATCTCTCTTCACAATGCAAGCCAAGTTCAAGCCCACATGATAAGGGGGAGAGCGATCTGATTGAGAAGGCAAATGACTCATCGGACAGTCCAGATCAGCAGGGGATGGAATCATCGCTGGTGGCTGCCCCCACCGGGGATGGTTCACGAGGCCGCTTTTGCCGAGCGTGACCGCGGACGAAGAACCCGGCTCCAGGGCCAACGATCCTAGGGATGCCATCATGCCCACCTCCACCTGTTGAGAAAGTAGGCAATTTCCAAATACTTGTTAAATTAAGCAGCATGAACACAAATACTAGCGTGAGCATTGCTTGCATACCCTAGTTAATTTAATGAAAAGAAACAACATGAACAGTGGTACCCGAAAAAATCACCTCGTCAGGTGGAACTGGCGGTGGGTGTGAAACCATGCCAATGAGAGGTCCGTCTGTCAGTGGAGGATGGCCGGCGCTGAAGGGCTCTAAGGACTCCCCCCCTACCATGATCCAGCATGTATGAAAGCATCTAGGCCCCTAGTTGGGTTTCGGTGATTAATGACAATACGAGATTACTGTGACTAACGTGTGTTTTGTAGAGGCAATTAAGTTAGGTCATGGTAATGGCAATTGATTGGGCAATCATGGTTGTCATGCCCCTACGATGGAAATCGTTTCGGTTTTCAAAGGATGGACGACAAGGTTAAGGATGGACTAGTTCTAAGTGTCGTTTGGAGTTGAAGAGACACTTAGAGTGGTTTAGGACTTTGTTTTTTCTTTGGTCATACTATTAAGGGGCGTATGGATGGGTAGCTTGACCTAGGTGAGTCTAGTGGGTTAGGTGTGGTGCACACTTGTCAAATCTAGCACTAGGTAGCTCCTAAATAGCCCTTAGATCAATTGGAGCAAACTTCATTCACATATGATTGCGAGATGGAAGTGAATGGAGGGTCAAATGCTGACCGGACGCTGGTATCAGTGTGACCAGACACTGGCGTAGAGTCCGGTCAGTTCATTTGATCAAGGTGAAGTCGTCTGGTGTGATCGGACGCTAGGAGGTGAGCGATCGGATGCTGGGTGTTTGCGTCTGGTCGACTCCAGTAAGGTTCTAGAGAGCGGTTTTTGCGACCGGACGCGTCCGGTCAGTGCTGATCAGACGTTGCTCAGCGTCCGGTCACCACTTAACTGCTCGGTTTCAGGGTGAACTGACCAGAGCATCCTGTCAACTTGACCGGAGTGTCTGGTCACCCCACAGAGGCACATAACAGTTTGTTTTGAATGAGGGGTTATAAATACTTTCTCTATTCACTCAAGGGATTACTTTTGCTCATTCCAACAGCTGAGAAACACCCTTGAGAGTGCCAAGAAGAGCAAGGTCCTAGTGAGGTGATTGAGATTTGAGAATCCAAGAGAGAGACCTCATTAGTGAAAGCAAGAGTAGCAAAGTGTGCATCCACCCTTCTCATTAGGCTTGTTGTGGTCAAGTGAGAGTTTGTGCTTGTTACTGTTGGTGATCGCCATCACCTAGATGAATTGGTGGTGATTGGGAGCATGGTGATCATCTGGCAGAGCTTGTGGATGACCCAACTCAAGTTGTGAGCGGTTGTGGGTGATTCACCATGACAGAGTGTCAAAGAATCAACCCGTAGAGAGCACTTGATCCTTGCGTGGATCAAGGGGGAGCTACACCCTTGCGTGGGTGCTCCAAAGAGGACTAGTGAGGAGTGGCGACTCTCCGATAGCTTAGCAAAACATCGCTGTGTTCCTCCTTCTCTCTTTACTTTGAGCATTTACTTTGAGCAATTCAATTCTTGTCTTTACATTCATAGAATTTCCATGCTAGAGTAGGATTGGAACTTAGGTTGCAAGACTTTTTGTGTGGTAGAACATTAGAAACACTTTCTAGGCAAAGGGGAGAAGTGGGCTAACCATAGGGTTTAATTATTACACAGAAATTTAGAATTAGCCCAATTCACCCCCCTCTTGGGCATCTTGATCCTTTCAATGTACTCTCCCAAAACCTTCATCACCCATTGGTCTAGGTAATCCTCGTGGATGGTGACCCTCAACTCAATTATAGGGTCCGTCAGACCTAGGAACTCCCATAGGGGGTGGTGCCTCATCTTCAAGGGAAGGACCCGATGGCCGATGAAGGTACAGATCACCCTCATCCCCGTCAGGCCCCGGCCCTTCAGGTCCTTGATCACATCCAACAAGTATGGCACACCCTGTGTGTCCTCCTAGGGTGGTAGTTCCTCCCATGACTCCGGGAGGTCACCACGTAGCCGGTCAGGAGAATAAGATGGCAATGGTGGGCTCTCATTAGGGACACAGACCCACAACTTCTGCCACCCCAAGTCCATGGAAGGGTAGCTGTCAAGGCTCAGGTACCTGTCCTCCATTCCGAGATGAAGTTGGATCAAGGCATCCCCCATCTGAGGAAGATGGACACCCCCGGGCACTGAGGGAACCACCCAGAATAAAGAACACCATAGCTCATAGTGGGTAGGGACTCCTAAGAAGCCCTCGCATAGCATGATGAAGATGGAGAGGTGGAGGATCCCCTATGGGGTCAAGTCATGTAGGCGGAGCCCATAGTAGTACGGCAACCACCGGAGTAAGGGGTGCACCGGCACCCTGAACCCAAAAGAGTGGAAATGGGCCAAAGAGATGACCTCATTCTCCTTTGGCCTAGGCTCCACTTTGGTTCTCGATGGGACTCTCCACTCGATCGCGTCGACGGCCTCCGGGATCACCGCATTCAGTTGTAGCTCGTCGAACACCTTGCAGTCGATGGATGACTTCGTCCACTCCGTGGTCATGGTCCTTGTAGGAGGCTTTGGCGGCGCAAAGGGCGTAGTAGGGTGGAGGGCAAAAGCTTTGGAATGGAAGGAGGAGATCTAGGGACGGGCGGTAGATGATCATAGAAGGCAGCAGATAACTGTGATAGAACCACCCAATTTATACAAGATCAAGTATGGCTGTCCTCGCTAACACGTTGACACGCACATACTTTCACTTATATAAACTTGGTAGTCCACCGAGTATCACGAAGGACCTCGGTAAATAAACATCACAACCAAGATCACATGATTAAGCAAATACACATCACATACACAGAGTTGCAGCAGAAATAATATTACAAATGAGTTCACAAATAATAGTACAAGTTTGGGTTTCAAAATCGATTAAGGGAAAACAACATAGCTTTCAGTGATTACATTAATAAAAGTTTCAAATACATTGCTAGCATAAGTGACATCCTCTGATAAAAGCATATAGATAAGAAATAAATATAGAGTCACCGAGCCCATCGGCGGTTAGCGACCATCTTCAGTAGGCCGAGAACTTCACCTGTAACATGGTGGGATAAACCCTGAGTACTCGAATGTACTCAGCTAGACTTACCCGTCATAAACCAAAAATAAAGTGACACCAAAGAGTATGCAAGGTTTTATCGGTGGAGCTAGCTTGACAAAATTTTGCATAAAAGCCACTAGTTGAGCTATACATTTTACAATTCGGTAACCAAGTTAATTATAGCTATTCATCTCTAGATTAGCAACTAACATGTGCCAAACATGTGGAATATCATTTAGTAATAGGCAATAGTAACCATAGCCGGTGTAGTAATGTGAGTATCATCATCATAACCATCAAGTTTCCATTAAGTTACTCTACGTTGCCGCTGCTCAGTCAAGTTCTCACTATCCAGGAGAGACGGCGATTCGAATCGATTCCTACCTAGCTGGGGAATTTATTCCTAACACAAATCGAGGGACACATATGCCAAGGTAGCCTCAGGTCACCTTTGGTACAATTCAGGACTAACTCGTGGGTCCAATCAGCGCCGCACCCTCAGAGATTCTACCAATCTGCCAAGAAGATCGGGACCAGGTCCCACCCTTGGACTCATGCCATTGGCTCTTCGCACATCCTTACTGCCTCCAGTGTGCGCACTTTCACTTATCGGGGCCTAGCCTGAATTGAGCTACTCGGCTTCACGATCGTATCATTAGATCCAGCCAGCTAAGTGCTAGTCATGTGTTCAACATGACATGAGGACATACAGCGAATCGGTCCTTAATCGACATAGACGAGGATAGATAGGCACCCAAGACCTCCATGCCTTGTTGCTTCTCTATCATGATCCTACCTAGAGTTCTAATCATCCAAAAAGCATGATCCTTAACTTTATAGAAATATTATTAAGTTATCTACAACTTTCTTATTATCATCTTTAGATGATTCAATAGTTATTTAGCCATAAACACACAAAGCAACAATTCTATCCAAAATATGGACTGAATCTGACATGCAACTTCAGACAGCAATAAGTTGAGTTCTAGATTTCACAATATGGTAGTTCTAGACTTTTTAGAAATCTTAGCAAACTATGCACAACTTTGTTATAAACACCACAAGCTAATTCCAAAGTTAACTAGGTCAAACATCACAAAGAAGACATCTCTGTCTAGATTAGGACAGATTCTGTCATTCCACTTCACAAGCTCATAACTGGAGATTTAGACCACCAAAAGGTGTGATCTTTAACAATTTGGAAAGATCAAGAAAATCACTACACTTCTTCTAGTATCACTAAGACATGATTCAAAGCATAGCTAAGTCAAACAACACAATCATTAAGATCTGCAGAGAGAGCATGCAAAACCTGACAATGAACTTTTAAAATCTATAGCTCCTAAACCATCAGGCTTATGGTCATGAAAATTTAACACAAGCTATATTATGAAGTTACCCAAAACTTTTGTATTCACCACATTTACAAAAAACTCAGTATCATCTCAAAAACGAATGCACCACAAAAAGTACACATGCAGCCAAATTTCAGAAGGTAGCATGTTGGTGTTTTCACTTGTTTTCCCCGAACAGAGATTTCATACATATATTATTCAAAGGCTCAAACAAACATCTATATAGCTCAACTACATATTAAAAAGTTAGTGTAATTAAAGTAGCATCTCATGGCTTAGGCATATGCCTATTTGTTATTAACTTTCATTAACTTCCATAGAATGGCATATATATATATATATATATATATATATATAATTTTTAGTGCCATATGAGAACAACTAGTTTGGAGCTGAGATTTTTATGAGAGGAACATAATGACCAAACATGATTACTGTACAAATTTCACAAGCTCAGGTTTTGTAATTTAATTACTACAAAAAGGAAAAATTACAATTCCAAGAAATCATGTGAGAGCAAGATAAATATGAAATCCACTATTTTCTACAAATGCATGGTCATATTATGTATCAACATGACACAAAAACACCATAACAAGGTAATGGAACAACATTTTCCATTTTTACCTCATCATAAAAAAATATAACTTATTTAAAACCATTTAAAGCTATTTATCAAACCCTAAACAAGATAAATCAATAACTCCTTCATGCCACTTCCAATGAGCATCAAATTTTTACCACAGCACACACATAGCATCATTAGTCTACCATAAAAATTTCACAGCAATTGGAGGACCACAACTTTAGATATGAATTTCTTCCTAGAAAACCCTAATTATCATAGATAAATAAAAACAGTGGAAACTTTCTACTAAAACGTATCATATTATGACTCTACTATGTAGATCTATTTACAAGGATTCCAAAAAGTCCTCATTTGCTATTTTTGGATTTTTCTACAATTTATGAGGATTTTTCAAAGCCTCAGCCAATTAAAAGGAATAAAGGAAAAATACATTTCCACAGAGGACCCTGCAAGAAACTTTAATTAAACCAAGCAAACAAGTCCTAATAACACTATTTGTATCAGTCTTGGATTTTGCACTTAACCCCCTGGAAGACTTCCTATTTACGCGAGAAGCTCCCACCTCTTCTTCACCCGGTCGGAAGCAGGGCAGCTCACCGGAGCTCGCGATTCCGACCGCCGTGGTGCTTGTCGGCGGTGAAGGTGGGGTCCTGGAGCATCAACGTCCCTAGCCGCACCAGTAGGAGGTCCAATCACAGATGGAGATGGCCAGTGGAGGGCCAGCCACACGAGCCAGCGACGATCGCGGCAGCCTCGCATGGTGGTGGAGGCGTTCGGAGGAGAGGCGCAGCGCCCACGAGGCGGCTCGAGGAACGCAAAGGCGAGGCCAGTTGGGACGGAGGAGGCTTGTAGCAGCGGCAGCGAGGTCGGCTCGGGAGCCGGCCATGGTGGCGATGGCAGTAGGCTCCGATGGCCCCAGCTAGGGCAAGCACGCACGCGAGGTGGAACATGCCATCGTGAAGGCGGTGGCGGTTGTCGCGAGAGTGGAGGAGGCGCAAAGGGGACGGGAGGCGTGGGTGGCATTGAGCTCTCCTCCGGCGTCCATGGTGGGAGTGGCCGTGAGCGATAGCAGCAGCAGCGCTAGCGAGAGAGTGGTGTGCGGCGGTGGAGCAGGCGGTCATAGAGCTATGTAGAGGAGGAGGAGAGGGAGCAGCGCCCGCGACAGCAACTCGGGCTCTGCTCGGCGGCTCGCCATGGTGGCAACGGCCATGGAGAAGCGGCAGCAATGGCGAGAGCAAGAGAAAGGGAAGAGAAGGCAAGCGCGGAGTGGAGCTCGGTGCGGGACAGTGTCTGGCAATGGTGTGGCTTAGGCAGGGCATCCACAACATGTGGAGCAGGGGCGGCGAGCATGGCAACCACGTGTCCGCTATGGGGCCTGCCGTTGAACACCTGGCGTACGTCGGTGTGGGCAAGGTGGGGAGCCAATTTGGGCTACCTATGGGCTGATTTGGACCTTGGGCCCAGAAGCGAAGTTGTATCCCACCTAATCATCTACAAAACTCATTAAGGGTGCTTGGCCATTAGAGCTCTCCATTAATGCCAAATTAAGCCCGAAGTTGACAGTGTCAGTGACTAATCGAGGATTAAGACTTTCTCTGCTTGAGCTCGAATTTCTTGGTCAAAACATGGTCAAATTGATTCCAATTTTTTCTATGTCCTTCCCCAAAACATATATTCCAACTTTTATATTTGGCTCAACTTGAGTTGCCTAACAAAAATCCAAGAACACAAAACACCAATGTTAATGACGATGAATTCCGGACATAGAATTATTTAGAGCCCATAAACAGCAGCAGATTCCATCTTGAGTCCTCTATTTGAGCCACCTAGAAGTTGAATCAGGTCTTGGTCCAAAAATAAAGTTTGTTGTACTCCACTCAAACTTCAATTTTTATTAACGGACAAACTTCATATCTGGTATAGAAACCATTTCTTCAACTTGGTCAAAGCAGCACCTCGTTAAACCCTAGAATTAGGGTTTTCGACCAATTGAGGCATTTTCTTGACAGTTGCTCAACACGAACCCTTCATGACTTTTGTTGTACAGTTCAATTAGAGTCATTTGGGGAAGGTAGAAAGGTTTGGTTGATGACCTATAATTCCATTCACTTAATAGTGCAATTCAAGCAAGAATGTAACTCATCATTTCATGTGACTTTTTAGCTCCAAACATCATGAAACTTTTCCACTGGTCAAGATTGATGCATGTTGATGTAATGTACATGAAATAAGCATGTTTAACATTACTCTTGCATAATCTTAGCAAGGGTACACATGTAATTAAGGGTGTGTTGTCCAAGTTTAAGTTGGAGCTCACTTTTGTAGATTTGATCTTGACACCTTCATCACCACTTAACATGTCATATTTGAGCTCAAACCCATTGCTTAACTGGTGACAAACACCTAGGGTGTTATAGCCCTCCCCCCTTACGGGAATCTCACCCCAAGATTCTGTGCGAAAGACTTTTAAGGGAAGAGAAGCATGTCATCCATTTTCCAACATTAGTAATAGCATTAGGCTACTTAACTTCAGAGTATTAGAGAGGCTAATTTGGTCAAGATACTTTCTGATACTTGCTCTTCATAGTAAGTTTTGTCGGAAGAATTTCCTTCATTGGCTTCCATGAAGCATTGCTACTTTGGGAGGAATCCAAGGTAGCACAATACTTTGTTCTTGGGATAAGGAGAGTATTACGGAGCATAAACTAATTACCCACAATCTCTATTTCCCTAGTGAATATAGCATGGACCATGTGAACTTTGCACTAGACTGCAAGTTTCTAAAAACTACTCATTACAATGGTTCCATGTTCATTCACAAAGTTTGAAAAGCAGTTCTCTACCAAAGTAGCTTGAGTACAACCTTTCATAAGGGATGAGATCACTGACGGGGTAAACAACCTCTGAGGCTGTAAGAAACCGTGTAACCAATAGACAATATCTATGCCGGTCGTAACCGTTCAATCACTCAGATGCCAACCGATGGAAAACTACATAATGTTCCATGTGTGAAGTTCTCCTTCTCTAATGATAACACTGTATTATCGGAGTCCGTTGAGTGAGCGGTGAATGTGATAGCTGACTCGGTTGACTCAGCATTTTTGACGATCATTATTTGAGGGAATCCTTGTATCCAAGCGGCAACAGTTATCTTGGTTGAATCTGAGGCAACCTCATGGGTAAAAACACAAGGAAGGTACCCAAGTACAAGTCCGCCTTGGGAAACATTGCTGAAGAAGGATGACAGTGAGGTCTAGAGGACAAGAAAGGTTGCAGTTATTCACCATCCGGAGAAATAGTACACTACCAAGATCGAGTATAATTTTCCTTCATGGTGCTATTGCCCAGTAAGTTGGGGTGACTTGCACTGTAGCAAAACTAGCTTTGTGGGACTACTTTTGACATTGAGGCTTCCTTTCTAATGTCAATCAACAAGTCATAAGCAAAATCTAAAATCTGTTGTTTGACACTTTTCAAATTGTTTTCGACTTGTAATGGCACAAATTGACTTGTAGAACACCTGGACTACTCACCATTGTTGATACGAGAGGACAAAAGCAAGGCACAAAGGGGTGCAAGGAGTCTTCTCTAAGGCATCTAAAGTATTAGCAATCATCACATTGCCAACATGACCTTAGCTATAAACACAACCTTCTAATATGAGGGATGATAGTAGTCAGCAAATGTAACACCCTAAAATTTGTCTCTTTTGAAATAGAGCTAAAATGATTTATTTATGAATTTTTGTGCACATGAAATATAGGAAAATAAAAATTTTCATTAATTTAAAATTCATTATAAGGTAGTAACATGTGTGAGCATACATGCTGTTGCATTTTATTTATTGTGATGAATGGTGTTGATCCAAACTCCAAAGTAATTTGGAATGTTTTTGAAAAGGATTTTGAAAAACTCTCTTTCTTCATTTTCAGCCCAACCCCAGGAACCGGCCGGCCCTCTTCTTCTTTCCCGTTCCCGGCTTGGCCTGCCTGGCGGCCCAACAGCCTTCCCGCTTCTCCCCTCTTTCCCACTTTCCGATCGCGGCCCGCATCGGCCTGCTCGGCACCCTTCCTCCGCACCGTGCCCCTGCTGCTCCGCACCGGCCCAGCTCAGCAGCCCACTACCGCGGCCTGCTCGGTCTTCACCACAGCGCCGCACACGCCTCACCCCTTTTTCCTCTCATTGCATCACCGGCCCCATCTGTCAGTCGCCGTCCCATTCCTTCCTTTCTTCTTCCCCGCTCCTTTCCTTCCATCGCCCCACCGTTGGCGCACCACCTATGGCAAGCTGCCGGCCCACTGCGCCTGCATGGAAAGCACCAAAATCACCGCGCTCCCGCTCCCCTTCCTTCGACCGCATCGCTGCCCGCATATAAAGCTCCGAGCCATACCCCTCCTTCTCCCCTTTCCCATCCGCTCGAGCTCGCACTCACCGCCGCCGTAATTCACCCTCACCCGTGCCTTGAATCTCATCGCCGACGTGCCTTGGAGCTCCGCCACGACCTGACGCAGCCGTAGGTGCCTTCCCTTCTCGGTTTTGGTCATGGATTAATCGGATTTCTCCTCACCCATGCCACTTACTCTCTCTCTCTAGCCGCCGCCGTCGACGACCCGCCTCCTCGGAGACCTCCTGGATGCCACGACCACCTTAATCCAAATCGCGGTGAGCTACTCGTCCTCCCAATGCCCTCTGTTCGTCGATTAGTGCACTAGAACGTCGTATCGACGAAATTCCAAGCCGCCGGCCATGGCGCCGCCGGGGCCGTCATCCCGACGCGTGATCCCCACCCTCAGTTTGCATCTGAACGTTAGAGATTGCTCGTAGATTGTTTCTGTGTGCTTAGTTTTACCCGAGGTGGTCCAGAACGCCATCCCGGCATCCGCCGCTGAGTTTACCTCGCCACCGGCAATGGAGAGCTCGCCGAAGATGTTGTGCTGCCACTGGAAGGTATCCCAAGCGTCCCTCACTGCCGGATCTTGCACGGACGGCTGAGATTAGATCACACCGGTTCACTGTGTAATCAGTCCACAGCGAGCCATGGACCCGGCCCACCCCGCCATGTCAGCGCGTCCACCGCACGTGTGGTGCACCGCACCAGTCCGCGCGTGCCACGTGCCGTCCGGTTAGCAACCGTAGTCAGCCCTTAGTCAAGCCGCGCCCTTTTTGCATAAAAGCCCTTCTGGTTTTGGTGAATCAACCCATAGTCCGTAACAGTTCAAATTAATTACAATTTAGACCTGCTTTTATTCGTTTAGGTCCCTGTATTTTCTAGAAATAGTTCCCGTAGTCCAATAACCATGTAATTTCATATTTTTATTGTTTTGATTCAAAAATAAGTTCAGTTTATTTATAGAAATGCCATTGCACCTTTATTTCATGCGTAACTTTTGCGTTTGAAGTCCGATTTGACCCGTTCGAATTGCGTTAGGACCGTATTTACGTTTTCAACGTGTTTATACAACTGTTAGGCATGTTTTCAACACTTGAAATTCATGGGTAGATTTAATCTATTATTTAACTATAGTAAAACTTGTTTAAGTTATAACTTATTCAATTTAACTGTGAAATAGTCCGTTCAAGTTGCGTTAGATTCATAACGACGAGATGTACGCAATAGTAATAGTGTTTACTATATTACTATTTTAGAAAAATCATGGTTTAAATCATATCTTGATTAATGATTATGCAACTAGATTTCATAAATAAAATATGATTTGTTTTACTTTAAGTTTATAATTCAAATATAAAATTGACTTAATTCAATCTATATTATTTATAAAATATCTTATATGGATATAAATGAAGCATATAGTTTTCTTTTCCACGTATTAAGCAAATCTCTCGGTAGTTGTAACTTTTCAACCGTAGCTCCGATTAGCGTGCCTCTCACGACTGTGTGTACGTAGCGATGCGTAGAATCGTGTTTCAAACTCTTTTACTTATTTTTTTATGATTGGTGTACTGTTCTGATATAAATGCAATTGTATGCTATGCATGTATGTGTATGGATGTTTGTGTGGTGTTCTACAATTACGTCCAGTCGGTGAGATATACGTGCTGATCCAGAAGAAGAAGGATGTTGAAGATTAAAGCTTACCGAAGGATCGGTGTGTAAGGCAAGTATAGCATGGGACCATCCTTGTTACCTATTCACCTTTAATCACTTAATTTATATTGCATGTGTCTACCTTGTTGCCAATAAGGATATCCTAGATATTTGATATCTTGTACCTTGATACCTTTGGGATATTGCATTGGGTAGTTTTTGCTAGTGCTTAATCAAAACCATGATCTTGAAACTTGACTAATGGTATATGTAATAAACATTAAAACATGACTTTTTAGAAACATGGAAACAGGAGGCTGGAGTGTTTAGCTACTTTCTAAATGCTTAAGATTCCTCTTCCTAAGGACTTATCTATAAGCGATCATCTGGGACTTACAGTACAACTGTGAGGGCTATATGGCTCTAGCTTTAGCTCAGTATGAGGACCTTTTCTCGCTTGTTAGTGGTTACCTTTATGGCACAAGAGGGGCTCCGACGGGTATGATCCTGGCCTGCCAAGTGGGTGCACTTGTTAGTCACTCCTTGGAGGGGAGTTTATGCTTATTGATGGGGAAACCTCAGTGGCCCTAACTTGTTAGACGAACCTTTGAAAGGCTTCATAGTGAACCCTGCCGACCTTCCTTGGAAGTGGGTTAAGATATTAGCTACCTCGGGCAAAAGGGTAAATCATGACTCATAGTGAAAGTGTACAACCTCTGTAGAGTGTAAAACTGTTATAACAGCTGTGCTCATGGTCACGAGCGGCCTTGGACCCTTATGGAATAGATGATCATTAATGGCTAATGATGATGTTAATAATCAATTGTTTATGCTATTCATTACTCATGTTTACCTGATCATGTGTTTATGGGAATGATAAATTCTTTGCCACTCAATTGCTTAAAAAGATGACCTATTAAAGCTAATCGCAGTAAACCAATGTCAACCTTTTGAGCCTCAAGAAACCCATGTTATGTTGCTGAGTACGACATGTACTTACACTTGCTTTACTTTTCTATATTTTGGATAAAAATCCCGGATGGGTACCAGATTGCTAGTCTGGAGGAGTTAGGCTTGTGGTCAACCAGTCAGTCGTTCCTGTGGATTTGGAGTCTTCGCCAGAAGATCAGAGTCAACTTTCTGCTGTCTATACTCTGAGGTTATATTCCTTTTATTAATACGTTATGTAATAAGTATTATCTCTTGATATTACCCTTATTTGTGGCTATATGTGAGATTTGACTTTCTGGGCTCACATATAGTGTGTATCTGGTTTTGTCTTTAAAACCGGGTGCTACAGCAGAAAAAAAAATCATAGATTTTGTACCTCTTGATAATCAGTTCATATCCTGCAAACTACTGCTCCATTATGCACACAGTTTGGTAGGCATTTAGATCCAAAAGTCCTTTAACTACTGACCCAAATTTAGCTCAAACGGACACCGTTTGACTATCCAAACATATCATCTACCAAAACTGCTTTGTTTAGAAATTTTGGGACTGAACTGTCAAAACATCTCTCAAATCCTATGCTTTACTCAACCAATCCTCACCCAACTTCAAACCTCAAAGTATCCTAAGCAAGGAATAAGCTCATCAAGTTTTGGGACAAACCAACCATGGTTGATCCTCTAATCACTGGCTTAAGGGTAGCCGGTTTAGTGCCCTAAAATCTAGATAGTTTTCCGCTCTTCTTTCTCTTTGCTTCACACATTATGGAGCATGTTCTGCACTTTCTAATTCTTCTTATAGCAGCGTTAGCTTTCTCGCTGAGGATAGAGTCTAGGGTTTTCCTCACATGCCTCTTAGGAAACAACTTCAACCGTTGATTTAGGCACCAGCTCAACGATACACAAGCATTGGACTGGTGGGCTTTTTTTGTAGGGCACAATGCATACTTCACGTGGAGAGGCAGTCTTACAAGATAAGGGACCATTGCTAACTATCCTTCTGTACTTCCTCCAATAGAGTCTTGAACAAATCCTTTGATAGCACTATATACATAATGATGCTGACCGAGACTAGGGACGTGCTTTCTCTAGCTCTTTACTTAGCTGATACAGCATCCTGCACTACCCATGCGATTGTCCAAGATGGAATTGACTTGACGACACAGGGTCTAGAGAAGAAAGCAGTACTTGCATTGTTGACCGGCTTTGCTATTTCTTTGCTTAACATTGTTCGGTGACACATAGCCTTCAGGGCTACCAAAGAGTCATTACCTAGCTAGAGATTAACCTTCCTACTGGTAACTAATTAGTTGTCTCTCAACATTTAAAAGCTCCAAAACTTCCTTTTTGATGTTAACAATTGTATTTGATGTGCAAACAGACAATCCCATGGAAGTCAGCAGAAAAGGGGCGACACCGAAGAAGGTCGGTTTTTTGTCTACATGATCCTTATGCACTTAAAGATTGAGAACTTGGATAGGAAGCCCATGAGTACCCGGTGACCTATTACAGCACATAATATCCCAGTCCATTTACCATCAGGCTGATAACTTGTTCAACCTTAACTGTGGTGCACCTTTCTGATCCAACGGGGATGACATAAGTTGCTCACTTGTCTACCATCTCTTGCAGTCTATTAATGTTCACATCAGTGACCTGTTCTTCAAAGGTTATCCTTTAGATGACTCCAGAAGGATGTCATATTGTATCTGGTTCGACGTAAAGATCTTCTGACAAGATAAGGAGAGATAGCCAGGGAAGAGCTCATGTGAAAATAACACATCGGTGCAGTTCTGTAATGGATCATGACTAGGAACCTCAATATCAGCGCGTGTCGAGCAGCACAGCCTTGTGTGTGCACCCACAGGGGCTCTCAGTTTTGTCGTGGCACCGTAGATTGCTAATCGTGGCACCATTATTGAACATACAACCCACAAGAATTCTCACGTGGCACAAATTTGGTTGCATAGGAGCAAGCACCATGCGAAGGAGGAATAGCAAGTAAAGGTAGTCACAAGGTTAGGAGTCAACAAGGAGGCGATTCAAAGATTAAAACATAGCACGAGAGAACATAGCTTAATTGCCAAAGACAACTGAGTAGGGGACTCTTGCCTAATTTCACGCATGCCTTGCGTCCATTAGGGAAACTACCAGATAATCAATTAATAGGAGATTCAGTCATGTTGGGTAGCACATGAGACCTAGGCTGATAAACCTTTAGAGTTCTAGGATCGTTGGATACGAAGCAAGCAGGATTCAAGGGACAGAGCCGATACACTACTCAGGGATTTAGTTGATAAAGCAACGACATGATCTATGAGCAAAAGGCTCCAAAGCCAGGGTAGATAGCGATTAGCGTTGCACTAGATCATCTGTAGGAGAAGGAGCAATGAAGTCCAACAAGGATTTTTAGCAGAGTCCTCCCACATAGGAGCGGGACAACCACGGCACATGCAAGCATTCAAGGGAACTAAGCTCAGGCTTAAGGTCAAGCAAAGACATGGATATAGGTCTTCGTAGCGCAACGTTCAAGGGCTAGCAACCACGTGTACAGGCTCAGGCTCCTAAGAGAGAACTTAATTGGAGACAACAACCATGAGATTATCAAAACTTGGATGATGTTCCAGGATAGCGCTCTTCAACACTAGTATGCTTACCGAGGACAAAAGGGGTGATAGCTACGGCACTACCTAGATAACGAGCATCCACACATACATCATGGTCTTAAGCAGCATTTTTGAAATACTCAATCCAATTAGCTTAAGCGACTATTACTAAGCACAAAGCTCATATATAACAAGCAGTCACCTATAGCAACACCACTACACCGTACTGTTATCTTTTATTTCCTTTTTACTGAGTAGGTGGATATCTCTGCAAAACAATTTTTACTTATATTTAGCAAATTAGTTTTCGGTCATGCACAACATGACCATATGGTTACAACAAGTTATCCATTAATAGAACAAGGGTGAGAGGAGCATGTTTATGCACAAGCAACAATCATGATGCATGCTCGTCCTATTCGTCCTCATGAAATTGCCAGCCTAAGGTGGCAATCACGTTCTATGTCAGTGGCATAACACGTACTCTCTCGATATATAGTTAGTCGTCAGCTACATTCAATCTATGCATTCGTGGTTAGCGTACCTGCAGAAGGATTTCATTTCAGCCCAACCACATAATTATATATGCAGAAATGAAAGTCTGGGCTCTAGGTTGCAAGTTAAATACTTCCATATATATACCCATATATATACTTCCATATCAAAGCTACCCGATCATTAAATTTGCTACCCACAATTAAATACGCACCATACACACATGCAAGCATTCGTAAATAGTCATATCAAAGCTAGCTCTCCCCGACCGCATGCTCACACTTGCGGTCATGCCACTCATCAACTTACCTTCTTACCTAGGCGTAGAGGTATAGTGATCCATACATTACCTTTCAAGTGAACGGCATCCATACAATAGCACGCCGTATGGACGACAAAAGTAAAAATTGCAATAAAGTCCATCCCCCATAGTTAGTGTTAGTTTACTTATTGCCACCTAAAGGTCCTTAATTGGGCTTAACTAGAGGTTGTCGCTAGCATATTTTGCAAATAAGTTTTTGACAAATTTCTTTGTAGTTAAAGGTTTAGTTAAAATAGGCTTTTCAAAACCAAAACTTTATTTTTAAAACTACGTACATGATAGTATTATGCTTAATCTTGCTCTGATACCAGCTGTGACAGAACCACCCAATTTATACAAGATCAAGTACGGCTATCTCCGCTAACACGTTGACAAGCACATACTTTCACTTATATAAACCCGGTAGTCCATCGAGTGTCACGAAGGACCTCGGTAAATCAACATCAAAACCAAGATCACGTGATTAAGCAAATACGCATCACATACATAGTGTTGCAGCGGAAATAATATTACAAATGGGTTCACAAATAATAGTACAAGTTTGGGTTTCAAAACCGATTAAGGGAAAAACAACATAGCTTTCAGTGATTACATTAATATAAGTTTCAAATACATTGCTAGCATAAGTGATATCCTCTGATAAAAGCATATAGATAAGAAATAAATATAGAGTCACCAAGCCCACCGACGGTTAGCCACCATCTTCAACAGACTGAGAACTTCACCTACAACATGGTGGGATAAACCCTGAGTACTCGAATGTACTCAACTAGACTTACCCATTATAAACCAAAAATAAAGTGACACCAAAGAGTATGCAAGGCTTTATAGGTGGAGCTAGCTTGACAAAATTTTGCATAAAAGCCACTAGTTGAGCTATACATTTTACAATTCGGTAACCAAGTTAATTATAGCTATTCATCTCTAGATTAGCAACTAACCTATGACAAACATGTGGAATATCATTTAGTAATAGGCAATAGTAACCATAGCCGGTGTAGTAATGTGAGTATCATCATCATAACCATCAAGTTTCCATTAAGTTACTCTACGTTGCCGCTGCTCAGTCAAGTTCTCACTATCCGGGAGAGACCAGAAATCACCCAACTTCTACCAGTCTAAGCATACATTCGATCCTGGACCTACATAGGGTTCAAGTTATATTTCTAGATAAGGTAGTTCTATGCATCAAGTGGTTCCAATCAACTCTTATAACCTAATGCATCAAACATAAAGGACTCAAGTGATATTTGTAAAAAAAACATAGGAGGCTTAGAATGCTCCGGGGCTTGCCTGTGATCCAACACTAGGTCAGTGTTTGTTAGATGACACTCGCTTGGCGACAATCTCCCATCTCGGCACTTGCTTAGTCCTTCCATCTTCGGGATAGGTCCATCATACACCGTCTTTGGGTTCACCTCCAACATCACATCCTTCACGTGGTTCATCTAGCGTACCTAGATGAGATGCAAGATTCAAGTGCATGAATATGAAGAATGGTAACATGAGATGCATCACATAATAGCATTCAAGGTAAACATAAGATCATGCAAGACATAGGCACCTAGAGTTTTTTAACTAAACATCACACAACCTATTATAGAGGGATAGCAAGAATATTAGGCATGACACCCAAGTGACCTTAAGTTCAAATATTGCACACATGCATTGATCAAGAACTAACCAACATGTTTAGCTAAAACAAGAGCAAGCTAAAGCAATCACTTAGCACATGTATAGAAATCTAAACAGCAGCACAGCAGTCACTTGTTTTAACCATAACTAGAGATATAAGCATCCAACAAGGGTGACCCTAGACTTTATGTAAAGCTAATGAAATTATCTAAAACTTTGTTATTCATTCCAAAAGCTAATTCATAGGTTAACATGATCAAATATGCCAATATCTCAAGTCTATACCGATAAGGACAAAAAAACTGACATGAACTTCAGAAATGTATAACTGGAGTTCTAATTATCCAACAATCATAATACTGAACTTTATAGAAATATTATTAAGTTATCTACAACTTTCTTATTATCATCTTTAGGTGATTCAATAGTTATTTAGCCTTAAACCCACAAAGCAACAATTCTGTCCAAAATATGGACTGAATCTGACATGCAACTTCATACAGCAATAAGTTGAGTTCTAGCTTTCACAACATGGTGGTTCCTGACTTTTTAGACATCTTAGCAAACCATGCACAACTTTGTTATAAACACCACAAGCTAATTCCAAAGTTAACTAGGTCAAACATCACAAAGAAGACATCTCTGTCTAGATTAGGACAGATTCTATCATTCCACTTCACAAGCTCATAACTAGAGATTTAGACAACCAAAAGGTGTGATCTTTAACAATTTGGAAACATCATGAAAATCACTACACTTTTTCTAGTATCACCAAGACATGATTCAAAGCTAAGCTAAGTCAAACAACACAATTATTCAAATCTGCACAGAGAGAATGCAAAAACTAAAAATGAACTTTTAAAATCTATAGCTCCTAAACCATCAGGCTTATGGTCATGAAAATTTAACATAAGCTATATTATGAAGTTACCTACAACTTTTGTACATTTACAAAAAACATTAGTATCATCTCGAAAACGATTGCGCCACAAAAAGTACACATGCAGCCAAATTTCAGAAGGTAGCATGTTGGTGTTTTCACTTGTTTCCCCCAATAGAGATTTCATACATATATCATTCAAAGGCTCAAACAAACATCCATATAGCTCAACTAAATTTCAAAAAGTTAGTGTAATTAAAGTAGCATCTCATGGCTTAGGCATATGCCTATTTGTTATTAACTTTCATTAACTTCCATAGAATGACTTATATATATATATATTATTTTTAGTGCCATATGAGAACAACTAGTTTGGAGCTGAGATGTTTATGAGAGGAATAAGATGACCAAACATGATTACTGTACAAATTTCACAAGCTCAGGTTTTGAAATTTAATTACTACAGAAAGGAAAAATTGAAATTCCAAGAAATCATGTGAGAGAAAGATAAATATAAAATTCACTATTTTCTACAAATGCATGGTCATATTATGTATCAACATGTCACAAAAACATCATAACAAGGTAATGGAACAATATTTTCCATTTTTACCTCATCATAAAAAAATATAACTTATTTAAAACTATTTAAAGCTATTTATCAAACCCTAAACAAGATAAATCAATAACTCCTTCATGCTGCATCCAATGAGCATGAAATTTTTACCACAGCACACACATAGCATCATTAGCCTACCATAAAAATATCATAGAAATTGGAGGACCACAACTTTAGATATGAATTTCTTCCTAGAAAACCCTAATTATCATAGATAAATAAAAACAGTGAAAACTTTCTACTAAAACATATCATATTATGACTCTACAGTGTAGATCTATTTATAAGGATTCCAAAAAGTCCTTATTTCCATTTTTCGATTTTTCTACAATTTATGAGGATTTTTCAAAGCTTCAGCCAATTAAAAGGAATAAAGTCAAAACACATTTGCACAGAGGACCCTGCAGGAAACTTTAATTAAACAAATCAAACAAGTCCTAATAACACTATTTGTATGAGTCATGGATTCTACACTTAACCGCCTGGAAGACTTCCTATTTACGCGAGAAGCTCCCTCCTCGTCTTCACCCGGCCGGAAACAGGGCAGCTCGCCGGAGCTCGTGATTCCAGCCGTCGTGGTGCTCGTTGGCGGCGAAGGAGGGGTCCTAGAGCATCAACATGCCTAGCTGCACCCGTAGGAGGTCCAATCGTGGATGGAGACGGCCGGTGGAGGGCCAGCCACGTGAGCCAACGACGGTCGCGGTAGCCTCACGTGCGGCAGCCTCGCACGGTGGTGGAGGCGTTTGGAGGAGCAACGCGGCGCGCATGGGGTGGCTCGAGGAACACAAAGGCGAGGCCAGTTGGGACGGAGGAGGCTCATAGCAACAGCGGTGAGCTTGGCTCGGGAGCCGGCCATGGTGGCGACGGCAGTAGGCTCCGGCGGCGCTAGCTAAGGCGAGCGCGCACACGAGGTGGAACACGCCATCGCGAAGGCGATGGCGGTGGTCGTGAGAGTGGAGGAGGCACAGAGGGGATGGAAGGCGTAGAGGCCATCGAGCTCTGCTCCGGCGTCCATGGTAGGCGTGGCCATGAGCGACAGCAGCAGCAGCGCTAGCGAGAGAGCGGCGTGCGGTGGTAGAGCAGGCAACCACAGAGCTACGTAGAGGAGGAGGAGAGGGAGCAGCACCCGCGGTAGCAGCTCGGGCTCTGCCTAGTGGCTCGCCATGGCAACAGCGGCCATGGCAGAGCGGCAGCGACGGCGAGAGAGAGAGAAAGGGAAGAAAAGGCTAGCATAGAGTGGAGCTCGGTGCAGGATAGCACAGGCAGCGGCGCGGCTTAGGCAGGGTGTCCACGGTGTGTGGAGTAGGGTCGGCGAGCATGGCAACCGCGTGTCCCCTATGGGGCCCACCATCAAACACCAGGAGCATGTCGGTATGGGTGAGGTGGGGAGCCAATTTGGGCTAGCTATGGGCTAATTTGGACCCTAGGCCCAGAAGCGAAGTTGCATCCCACCTAATGATCTACAAAACTCATTAAGGGTGCTTGGCCATTAAAGCTCTCCATTAGCTCCTAATTAAGCCCGAAGTTGACAGTGTCAGCGAATAATCGAGGATTAAGCCTTTCTCTGCTTGAGCTCGTATTACTTGGTCAAAACATGGTCAAATCGATTCCAATTTTTTTGTATGTCCTTCTCCAAAACATATATTCCAACTTTTATATTTGGCTCAACTTGAGTTGCTTAACAAAAATCAAAGAACGCGAAACACCAATGTCAATGACGATGAATTCCAGACTTAGAATTATTTAGAGCCCATAAACAGCAGCAGATTCCATCTTGAGTCCTCTGTTTGAGCCACCTAGAAGTTGAATCAGGTCTTGGTCCAAAAATAAAGTTTGTTGTACTCCACTCAAACTTTAACTTTTATTAACGGTCAAACTTCATATCTAGTATAGAAACCATTTCTTCATCTTGGTCAAAGCAGCACCTCATTAAACCCTAGAATTAGGGTTTTCGACCAATTGAGGCATTTTCTTGACATTTGCTCAACACGAACCCTTCATGACTTTTGTTGTACAGTTCAATTAGAGTCATTTGGGTAAGGTAGCAAGGTTTGGTTGATGACCTATAATTCCATTCACTTAATAGTGCAATTCAAGCAAGAATGTAACTCATCATTTCATGTGACTTTTTAGCTCCAAACATCATGAAACTTTTCCACTGATCAAGATTGATGCATGTTGATGTAATGTACATGAAATAAGAATGTTTAACATTACTCTTGCATAATCTTAACAAGGGTACACATGTAAGTAAGGGTGTGTTGTCCAAGTTTAAGTTGGAGCTCAATCTTGTAGATTTGATCTTGACACCTTCATCACCACTTAACATGTCATGTTTGAGCTCAAACCCATTACTTAACTAGTGACAAACACCTGGGGTGTTACAATAACCTTCCCTCTCGCACCCTTGTGTCTTCTATAGTTTGGGGGCCGTGGAACCACCCCACGCCCCATGACCACTAACACATTTACGTGGGTGGGCGGTTCGACTTGGACCCATCACATCAATGCAATGGGCCACGAGGCGACGTTTTGCGTGCGTGGGCCATGGAACTACCTGTTGACATCACCCACGCGCGCGCACCTGCGTGGGAATCCAAGATCCTACAAGATGAAAATGGACGCCGCACGTCGTTCATCAATACTATCCGGGTAGTCACAATTTCAAACGACCGGACCTTCTGTGATAAACCTTATCGCTCCACTAGTGTCCGGCTAGTGAAAATTTTAATGGATCGTTCTGTCCATAAGGTGCAGAAACATTTCAGCAGCTGTGCATCCATCCTTTGATGGTTTCGATAAGCCCAAATCTGAATTCAACTACTCCCTCCATCCCAAATTGACGAGTCAGAATTATCAAATTTGACAAAATAAAAAAAACTCAATGTAATAAGAATGAACCGAAGTATATGAAGTATGAAAGAAATAAAGGAAGATAAATATAGTTGGACCAACATAAAAACTTCATTCCATTATATACAAAAGTACATTATGTAGTATTTCTAATCTCTAATGTCTAAAATAACTCATCTCCCCAAGGGGACTCATGTCAGACGGTTGACAAATTGCATTCAATCGATCAACATGAGTGAAGATGACAGAGTCTCCTCCCATAAACACACTAACACTACCAAAACTTTTCATTTGCTCGAAATTCCTAACACGGACAAAAATCTTGCCACTATCATAGTCTTCGACAACTGTAACAAAGCAATCTTTATCAAGCATATAACGGACTATAGCTTCAACAACGATCCGTCGGGGCTGTTGATGAACATGACATCCCCAAGCAACAAGCACCCTTTGTATGATACCTAGTGACACTCCTAGCTGCCAAAGCGCAAGCTTGCTGGTAGAGTAAACATGGGTGTTGTGGACGACGACATCTCTTTGTATACATACAGAACAAAAAACACAAGAAAAAATCATTAGAAAAAACCACATATGAAACACTACACCTTGAACAAGAAAGAACCAATACAAAGCAATAAAATATTGCCTAGGCCATATCTTAGTCTCGATTGAGATCCTGACTAGAATAAAATGACAAAGAAACTAAAACTCACCACAACAAGGACGATCACTATTGTTCTATTGGCAACAGCTACTAATAAAGTTGTAACACTACCTCCTTTCCTTGGCTAGCAACTTGCAAGTGAAAACTAAAAGAGACCAGGAAGGATATTTATACTAAAAGCAGACGCTAACAAATGTTAGAAGACGTGAGTCCCCATAGCGTTAGTAATTAATAATAAAATAGATTTAGAATACGAGCAATCAGAGTAGTAGTCGAGGGGTTGGCGTGTTTTCCTGTTCTAATTACGAGAAAGTCTGGCACGTTAAATACAAAGAGCTGTGATATTTCTCGTTATCAGAGCAGGAAAACACGTCAACTCCTTGACTACTACACTGGTGATTGGAGTAGTAATGGTGACGAGCAATGGGAACGTACTCGAGCGATGGCGTGTACAGCACCGACTACGACTCTAGCGAGGAGGACGATCCGAAGTACTACGAATCATCCAGCGATGAGTCTGACGAGTCGGCGAATCGCCAGAGCACTAGCGAGGAGGAGGATGCATTTTTTCTCTTTCATTGGAAACACAAATCCCCTTAGAATCCATGACTTTTTCCAAGTTGAGAAATTAATGGGTATATCAACAGCCCATTTAGTTATTTATGGAGGGTTTTCCATCCCTGGGCCTGCCTTTCCCTTGCTTCTAAATTATAGGCCTTAGTTCAAACAGCCGTAGATGTAGTCACAAAAAAATGGCAGATGCAAAGCAATAAGCTACAGCGAGCATGTTTATTTTTTATTTTTTGATAACTTTTTGGTGTTAAATTCATGGATCTTTTAATTATTTATTATCATCCTCTTTTAGTTTTAAGTTTATTTATAGGTGTAGAGATTATGAAAAAACCAAAAAGGCAACAACTAACTCATGGGATATATAAACAGATGCATAGGAGAAAAAAATGAAAAGACTGATATTAGGTAAGTAACATTTTGTCATAATTATTTCCTATTAAAACATAGAATAAATTCTTGTCTCTGCTGAGCAGACGGGGCGATCTGCTCGCCAGAAAATTTGATTTCGCACCACGCCAGTCTAATCTAGTAAGTTAGTTCGAAATGTACTCTAATCTAGTAAGCTAGGAGGAAAAAAACAAATCCCCAGTCAGTGTCTTAACTTCGTGGATCAGTGGCTTGAGCATTTTGGAAAGACCTTAATGTAGTTGCTAGAAGGAAAAAAAATCCTCAATCTAGTAAGTTTAGTGTAATTACATGGTAATCTAATACCAATGTGTGCTACTTTTGTAATCTAGTAGCTTGGAGCTTTTGGAAAGAATGAAATGAAGACATATATGAGAACAGTGTGTTGAATTCATGGATTCGTTCATGTTAATGGCTTGAATTTTCTAGAATGAATGAAATCAAGTCATCTTTGACAGCAAAGTTCTCTTTTATGAACTCAAGGCTAGAGCAAAGATTGTAATTGAACTGATCTTTTTTGTTTGCTTCTTTGTCTCTTAATCCCCTTGGTTTTCCCCTTTTTGTAATTATTAGGCATGTTTGGTTCCTATCCATAGTCTACCACAACTAACCTTAGCCAAGTGTGGCAAGCCACAAAAAGTGTGGCTAGCAAATTGGTTGCCACACTTTGCCATGCTTAAGGGAATCTTGCCACACTTATTTACTGTATGACATGTGGAGACCAAAAGAATCATGCCTAATCTTAGATCAAAACCAACAATTGCCAACTTGATCAAACTTGGCTAAGGTGAAGTGTGGCAAAGTGTGGCCAGCAACCAAATAGGAAAGTTCAGTAGGGACGCAAGCCCCTCCTGTTTACTAAAAAAACAAACAAACAAACTTCTCTTGGAAGCTATCAGTCCATAGGATCCATATATCCTTCAACACACTATTTGGCCGTGAGATCTCTTACATCAATCCTTCAACGCAACACATTGAACATCAACAAACAACACGCCCTGAGATTACATCAATCCTTGAGCACAACACAATGAACATAAACAAACAACATGCCTTGAGATTACATCAATCCTTGAGCACAACAAATTGAACATCAACAAACAAGGTTGAGTTAATTAGCCTAGACCCAGAAATAATACATTAATCATGAATAAACATGGTTCAGCTAATAAGTTCTGCTCCTCTATAACCAGAGATGAAGATCATAGCAAGTACATATACAACACTATTTGAAAATATACATTACTACAACCGCAATAGTAGCACCAACCACTAGTGTGAAAAGCCTAACAATTATAAGCAAGGATTGCACTACGTTTGCCTCAACAGGCACCAATCTCTGCGTTGTTGAATCTGCTTCTTCATTTTCCCTAACTCCCGCATGAGAATCTAGAGAATCTGCTTGTCTAGGTTCTGGGTGAATCACAACCCTACCCATTTTCACCAGTTTTTTCAGATAGTCTCGTTGCCATTCAAAAAACTTGCATCTCGGTTAGACCTGCACAAAATCAAGGGAAACAAAACAACAGATGCACTCAAAAGACCAGATCCAATCTGTGACTGCATCCAACCAAAACAAGAGATGAGCAGATGCTTACCTAGGGATTGTTCCTTGGGCATTTGAAGAACATACGACCAGGATTAGTGTTAGCCTCGACTGAAGCTCAATCACCCTCTCCATGCCGCACTCATCACAAATAATTAGAGAGAGGCCCGTCTCTTCCCCAACATCGTCTTCTTCTACATATGGCGGCCTCCGAGGATGTCTGCTCTATGACGACTAGCAATCCATCCGATGAGACATGGTGTTGCCGGAAGCAGGAGAGCGAAGAGGAGAGGAGCAGGGGGACGAGAGCAGTGGTTGGCGTCAGGGGTAACAAACCCTAGCACAAAGGGGGAAGAAAGCCGCGACTGTTATAGAATCCTAGCCAACGGCCAATTTTACTGTTGTATTGTACTGTTGCAAACTAGAAGGACATTTTTGTCTTTGCTCATGCCCCAAAGTCAAAACAGACCTAGCACCGCGTCTATGCCACGGTGTACACTCTTCCATGCCTACCGTATTTGTCGTATCATATGGTTCTTGATGCAATTATATGTCTGCGTCCGGCGACCATGGAAATGAAGCAACACCGCCGAGCAGCCACGAAACAGTGGTGATGATAAAGTATATATGTTGTCTCCTCTGACACACCGACGGTGATATTCAGCAGCTATAAAATAACGCTGGGCGGGAGGGGGAAATGCCTCCCCCAAAATTTCCTTTCCTCGCCCTCCCCTCAGGCGAAATGCTCTCCTTAGGTTCGAGATGCTCCCGTCCCTGCTCACCATTGAACTGCCCCTGAGGCCGTGGGGCGTTGACCTCGATTCTCACTGTGGGTCCTCCCATCCACCGATGCAAGGGCCTCCAGCGAACGGTGTTGCGAGCATGAGGGATGGCGGAGAGTAGGAGGGGTGGATGGGTAGCTCGACGGCGAGCGGTGGATAGGAGCATCTAGAACCTGACGGCGTGGGGCATCGACCTCTTCTCTATCTAGGGGTCCTCCCATCCGCCGAGGGAAGGGCCTCCGGCAAACAGTGCTGTGAGCACGAGGGATGGCGTAGAGTGGGCGGGGTGGAGGGGCACCTCGACGGCAAGGGGTGGACAGGAGCATCTAGAACCTGAGGCCGCAGGGTGTCGATGTCGCCTCTCGCTAGGGGTGCCCCCATCCATCGGCGTGACCTCATGGTGGTCGCGTCCGGCTATCCGCCTGTCGTTCCACACAGTACCTCTAAGGTAATCAAAATTAATTAGCTTCGGAATTGTAGATTTTATTTTAACTTCCCTTTTGAATGCTGCAGATGGTCTCGAATTGTTGTTAATTTTGGGTTAAAAACTTTAGTACATGTAGGTGGTGTATTCTAAAACTGTATATATGCCATGCCAAAGATTTGGCAAGCCAAAATTAGGTAAAAAAAGTTGTCATGGATTTGGCAAGCCAAATGTGAGAGGTTGGCAAGTTTTGGTAGCCAACCAAATAATAGCCAAAATCATGGCTTACCAAATCTTTGGTTTGGCAAATTTTGGAAGCCAACCAATCAGGCTCTTAGCTTGTTCGTCGATAGAAAGAGTTCATACACGGAATATGTTGACCCCGTGCACATTGTTTTTTGTTGGGACTTTTCCTACCAAATTAGGGGATGATGTACACTACGAATGAAGTAGCAGCGGCTGATGGTTTTGCTGGAATCATCACACTCAACCTAGAGTCAAACGACAAGGATGGTAATTCATGTGCATATCCTTAGCTGATGTTTCTAGGAACAATCTTATAGCCTAAGTATTATGCAGGCGCCCATGGTTAGTGAACACAATGTCAGACAACCCGTGGAGGCAATTGGTGCCAAGGATCGAGTAGAAGTTGTGTGAATTTTACAAAAAAGTTTGCCCTTGGCCGGCATATCAGGTGGTGGATCGACCATTTCAGTTTCATTAGTATATATAAATGCATTTATGTGAACACCGAGGTGAATGTGTCTAACTACACATTTAATTGTTTTGTAGGTTCAATGTACTCAAATGCAGGTTGAGATGGGGTTCTTAAACCTGTCCAGTGATTGCTATTTTTGATGAATTGACAAAGGGCTTGTTGTTTAACAAGTCAGATATCCTCCATACTTGTAGCCATGCCATGTAAGTTTGTTGCAAATGCCTCATTTTGTAGTACACATTACATGTTGAGTGGTTCAGCCCAGCTACTTTGACTGGGGACATTGTGAATGCAGGAACCATTATATATGTCCATTTTGATATCATCTTACAGGAATGCACTCTCACTGTTTTCGGCTGACCAATTTGGAGATATCTAGGTTGCAATCTCTTGGTGGTTTCATTATGGAGTGACAATTTGGAGATATCTGGGTTGCAATCTCTTGGCTCCTGAAGCCCTTCAGTCAATTGACAACCTAGCGACCTACTTAGACTATGTAGCAAAGCTTGTGTTAACTGTGTTTCACCTTTTTTCTTGTGTTGCAGACAGTAGTGTCATCTTTAGTGGAGCTGTCCATTTTGGAGATATCTGGGCCGCAAGAAGATCTTGGCGGTTTCATTATGGAGTGATTTCATGAGTGAGATGAATCTGATGCGCATGCAGCCTCATTAATGATCTCTCCTCTGGCTCAGAGGTTGGCCCCTGAGGCCCTTCAGTCAATTGACAACCTAGCGACCTATTTAGACTGTGCAGCAAAGCTTGTCTTAACTATGTTTCACCTTTTTTCTTATGTTGCAGATAGTAGTGTCATCTTTAGTGGAGCTGACCATTTTGGAGATATATATCTGGGCTGCAAGAAGATCTTGGCAGTTTCATTATGGAGACCATCACCTTATCTAATCAAGGTGCTACAGTCCTGACCTTGTTATGCCGGTTTGATTTTGGACATCTGTTTGTGTTCTAAAAACTATATATTTGCTGTAGTTGGATTTGGACGTTATGTCGCTGTGGTTGAAAACTATGTATGTTGCTGTCATTTTGTATGGATATTTGTGTCGGTGGTGTTGTGAAAAATATATATGTTGCTACCGATGAGCCATGAAATTTCTGTATTGTTGGTGCTATAATGTATTGTGAACAATAATGATGCATAGTGGTAATGCCGGTGGTAATGGACAAAACATTACTGTGGGAACAAACATAACGGTGGCGGTGACGCTGCCCCTCATTACCACCGGAGGGAACACTAGCCGCGTGTGATGGCACCTACATCACTGTCGAACAGTATGCTAGACTAGCGTTGATGTTCTAGTCATCACAGCCGGATGGTACCGGTTCTGGCATCGATAGGTCCATCATCACCGTCGGTTGGTACGCTGACTCGGTGATGATAGGCAAATCATCGCCATTGGATTATGCGCCGACCCAGCTCGATGCTTGCATCATCACCGCCGGATGGTACATCGACCCGGCGTCGATGGTTGCATCATCACCGCTGGATCATACGCTGGCCCAGCATCGATGCTTAAATCATCGCTGCTGGATGGTATGCTGGACCTATGTCGATGGGCGTATCATCACCATCGGTTCATACACCGGACTAGCGTTGATGGTTACATCATCACCGCCGGATCGTATGTTGGATCAGCGTCGATGGACGCTTCATCACCACCGGATGGTATGCTGGACCGGCATAGATGGTTACATCATCACCGCCGTATCGTACGCGGGGCCAGTGGTGGTAAGACACCGTCACCACCGCATGGTACGCCGAACCGATGGTGGTAAAATACTGTCACCACCGACGTGCAACCGGTGGAGATAAAGGTCGCCGATCACTGCCGACATACACGAACGGGGGCCAAAACCGTCGGTAATGGGGGTTCTTGAGCCGACAGTGATTAGCTTTCTGTAGTAGCGTGGTACTGGTGGCCTCGATCCTGAGCCACGCGGTCGAGGTCCCTGGTGGTTTGGCTAGTCTTGGAAGTCAAGGGCGAGGTCGTGCACCCTATCCCGTAGTGGGTAGGGTCGTACGCTAGTCTCATCCGACCGCATTTGGATGGTGGATTACTGTACCGGTCGTCACCACCTGGCGGTGTTGTCTTATCCACGCAGCGTGGTGTAGGGATGGTGCCTGTCCTGACTGAGGGGATAGTGGTCACCTCAGTCCTAGCAGAGTGAGTGGGGCGTGCCTACCCCTGTCAGGGTTGGCGTATCCGATGGACCTCGACCCCTCCCCATCCCTTCCCATGGGTCAGGACGAAGGAGAGGTTGTGCAGTGCAGTGTAGCGTGTAGTGGAAGGAGGAGGAAGAGGTCGTGACAGTCCTTGCGACTTGGTGCTTGGCCCGAGGCCTTTATAGTTTAGGTGAGCTGCGATTGCTGGGCTTCTGCTAGTTGGGCTAGCGTGGGCTGCTCGAGCGACTAACTAATCAGTGACTTGAGATACCCGGGGTATCATAACCCCGACAGAGATATAGGGAAAACTACGAGATAAAATCTGTTCCTCAATTCTTCCCAATCTCCGTTTATCTTCCCTATGTTGTGGGCGTACCATTATTTCGCCCTCTCATCAAGAGAGAAGGGAAACAATTTCCACTAAAGTGTTTCTTGTGTCATGCCTGAGATCGTCAGACATGCACAAAGCTGCTTAAACTCCCATAAGTGGTGGTATGGGTTCTTAATATAATCTTGAGAAGGTTCGTTCCCGAACCATGGCTATAAAGACAAGATGAAGTTCATAGCCAGAAGCTGTGATTGGCTTTGAAGATTATGGTGGCTCTAAGAACTCGCCCTTAGGAGCAGAGTTGTTGAATGGTAGGTTGCTCTATTGGAGAAGAATAAAAGCTAAAGAAAGGTAAAATAAAAGGATACACGGGTGAACTAGGTTAGGAGATAGTACGACAACTGTTCCCCGGCAATGGCGCCAGAAATGCTTGTTGGTATTTCTTAGCGTATGTAGAAAGAATCCGCACACGCATGGATATACCGTTGTAGCACTCAACCTGGAAGTATTCAGGCTATCGTAATTTCCACAAGGAACGGAGGTGTAAAAGTCTCTTAGCTAGTTCACCTAAGATAACAAGAGAAAGAGTAGCTCGAGTAGTGAGGTTTTCTAAGGATAGAGATCCTAAGATAAGATAGTTTCGTCACCATAAACTTGCTTCGGGCACTGGAGCGCACCTAGTCTGCCAGGCGATGCCGGCCTACAGCTCTACGCCAAACCTGAATGTGGAGGAAACTAAGGGTAAACAGGGTTGTCACCACCTACTACCTACTTCTCACCCGTGGTGAATGAGGCAAATAAAGGTAACTTCTAGCTTAGACACCATGTCTACGCTATCGGTTACTACTCTAGCATTGGCCAAAAACTTCTGTCTCTATTAGGAGTCCTCTACTAGAGTATTCATTACTAGAACGAACGACGAACCTGCAAGAGTATAGTAAACAAGACTAACTTAATTAAGAACTCACCACCAAAGAAGAACACAAAACTTTGCACTTCAAGTATACTAGGTTCGCCGTGGTACAAGTGTAGAGGAAGCCGACAACTCCGAGATTCCTCTGACTCTTACTCACTCACTCCCTATACTAATTCTAGCTAAGTAGCTAAAGTAGGAGTGTAGCTCTTCTTTCTTTTTCTTATCTTGTGTAGTGAGGGGGCACCCTCCTCCCTTTTTATAGCCCTAGTAGGACGGTTGTTGGGAATATTCTAGGAAGATCCTGCCCAAACCACCATCTTGAGCCTTGATGGAACTGCCATGAGATACAGTGGCAGGGGTGCGGCCGACCCGTGGTGGCGCTGTCCCGCAACCGTCCTTCTGGGGTCGGTTTGTGGTTGGTTCTAGGCCGCGTCCCCATGTGAGTGAGGCCCAATGCTTGTCAGGTGATGGTCTTTTCCCTTGTTGTTTGGGCCCAAGTGAGAGAGTGATTGATTTCTTTTAATCCTTCATTTTTTGGGCCTAATTTGCTATATTTCCATACTTGTCCTCTGCAAATGAATAATTCACCAAAACCTACGGAAATTGTTAGTTGTAATCCCTATTTCTAGGTTGAGTGTTCATTTGAGGTGATTTTTCATGAATATTGGCAGTAAAAAATATGAGTTAAGGACCGCCAACATGCATGCAAGGACTTAGTTGGTTTCCTAAGTGCTTCTGTGGATGGTCGGACAATTTGGCTGAGGGTCCGTGAGTGCAAGAATTTAGAGGGGTGCTCTCGGGTTTTGTAAAAAAGAAATATTGAATTTTTACTGGTCGGTCTGATGTTTGCAGGGACGATCCGCGGGGACATCGACCACGGAGACTAAGTGTTGGCTATCTGTGCCTTTGTAGGTGTTCTCACGGATGGTCCAGTGTTCTGCTAGTCGGTCCACGGGAACGACGTCAGAAACTATGTTCTTCGTTTGTTCTTGGGTGAAGTAACCTATCTTGTGGATGATGTTTACCATGCATGTGCAAGGGTACCTAGGGGTGTTTATGTGGTGTGTTGGGCTTTGTGAAAGTTATGGTGTGAGCTCTGTGTGCCAAGTGATGCTAGTGATTTGAGATCAACTTAATCATGAGAAAATGAGATGAATTTCATGAACTTGGGCATGCCAACTTAACTTTGATATTGGGTGACCTTTGGGCCACCAAGATCTTGCTTGGACCTTGATCTTTCTTGCTTCCAAGTGATAGGGATGGATTTGGGCCTTTTCATGGTTTTCTTGCAAAATCATAGAAATTCCATTATAGAGAAATTGAGGAGATGCATGAGAGGATTGAGCAAGAGATGGTATTAAGCTTACACTTGAGATGATGGAGTAGCTAGAAATCTTCATCTTGCATTCATGCATGGACGAAATCAAGAGTTAGGGTTTGAGGGATGATCTTAAGATAATGAGAAGAGAGTTGCTTGAGGTCACAAAAATGGACATGGGGATGGGGGTCGACCCACCTCCCCTCGCCAACGACAAGGTCACCAGAGGAAGATAGGGATGGGGTTGGAGACGGAGGGAGAGCTAGTGGGCGCTCACAAAGCCGACAAGTTGATACCCTTATCAAATACTCGCTCTGGCCATCAGTACAAGGTTTATTTTGACCAAGAAAATATTTCAATTTATAAATTGTGACCAACAATTAGTCAAATCATACGCATTTAAGTGTATGAAAATTGCACTAATAAATTTATATTCAAAGTGACTTTCAGATGATAATGATATTCATACATATCAGTAGGTGGCACAATACAATTCTAATTTAAATAGTCATATATTCTTTAAAAAACAACAAAACAATAGTGTTTACCCTATCTTTGGTGGACAAATATGTCATTTTATCTCTCTATAAGCACACAAAACCCTGGATCTAATGGCACTCATGTAAATAGATGGTTCAAGCAAGGGCAAACTTGATGGCAATCCAGCAAATATTAGCAAAACCAGGGGCAAAAGTTATGGCAAAGTTGAAAATTTCAAATGGGGCGGTGGCAATGTTTTGCCGCGATCTTCTTCATCTAAAGGCAGGAAAACCACTCCTCCCACCTCCCTTCCTCGTGGCTCCTCGCACTCTTTCTGTTCCAGACCTCCGCCACCGGAGGGCGGAGGCCCCTGCGGGTGCGCTCCCCCTGACCGAACAACTACCCCGGACTGGGCTACCGCCGTCCGCAGCATCTGTTCACCTTCACCCCGTGTGCGCGCTCTCTCTCTCCCTCTCTGCGACGACTGGGTGGGCTACCGCCGCCGCTGCCGCCGACGCTCAACGCCAGGTGCCGAGGCCTTCTTCGGTCTCTTCGCT
This sequence comes from Miscanthus lutarioriparius, assembly GCA_904845875.1. Lineage (NCBI taxonomy): Eukaryota > Viridiplantae > Streptophyta > Magnoliopsida > Poales > Poaceae > Miscanthus > Miscanthus lutarioriparius. The sequence continues at coordinate 72,754,717 of CAJGYO010000005.1, read as the reverse complement.
GGTGACGAGCATTCGCCAGGTATTCCCGACCTTTCTCTTCCCTTGCCGCTGTGCGAAACCGAGCACCCAAACCCTAACTTAAGGCTATTTATTTGATGCCTACTAATTTCGAACAATCGAACTTCTTGCAAAGATTATCGGGTCGTACATGTGTTTTTTCTTCATTTTCCTTTACTACTAGCTACTGAAAATCCTGATTTGTTCTATGAACTCCAGCGAGGGAATTGGTTCTCTGACACCTAAAGAACCCAGGTTTTTTAGAAATATATACAACTGACTGGTCTCGATTCACTTTAGTGCTACCCAAAGAATCCTCTGTTCAGAAATTTAGCACACTGTCATATTTTCCAGGAATTCCACATACTTTTCTCCATTGCAGCCTCTCTTCTTGGACTTCGAGTCCTCGGAACATGGCTTAATTCTCAGGGTAACCTCACCATTGGAGAGAGGAGGTAATTAAACTCAGTGCAAGTCAGGCAACCAAACGTGTGCTTCGCAGAACCGGCCAGCCTAAGCCATGCAACCAAACACCTTGCCCTTGCCTACAGCTACCCTGTCTATCTCAGGCTAGGCCAAAATCTTAAGTCAGGCTGGACTTAAGCTGGGCATCCAAACACGCCCATAGAATTCCCCTTTCTTCCTTTTTCTATTTTTGTTTTTTTGGTTGGCGTGGCACTCTTGTATTATATTGATTATTGGAGAGTACGGAGTACTTCTATTAGGGTTTAATTTAAATTGGTTTTGACGTTAGTCTTCTAGTCAGTCATATGTCAGCAGTTCTGCGTATAGTCTGTTTCTGGCACTGCTGATTGTTACCATTTTCATATAATCATATTCCCTTCGTGGGTAAAGAAGTTAAGAAAAAAACCATCAAGTCTGTTTATATCATTGAATTGCAATATGTAAAAGTCCTACCATTGTACCCTGATTCTTGATTGACTTGTCTCTCAGGCTGCTTCATCAAGACAAATCGCTGCACGCGCATGGTTTGCACTAACCACCTACACAGTGATCTCTGCTTCTGTAAGTTCTCTCACACTGGCATTCAGTCCTTTTTCTTTGTGATGCTATACATGTTCCTGTGCAGTAGTAACGTTTATGTCCATGTCTGCATTATGCGCATCCCTTGCTGTGGGGGCATTTTTATCAATGCTTGGTATTTTTCAAATTGCATGGAGAACAGCATGTCACTATAACTTTGTATGCTACACACTGTATAATGTAGTTGACTAATATAGGAATCTTGTGTTGGGCTTCATTTCTTGCCAACTTGTACATAGTTGGGTACAATCAAATGAATTTGACTGCTAAAGATCATGTGGATATGGCAGCAGACTTCCTGATCATATTGCCATTGTGTTAGACTCCCTCCAGTCACAGATACTTGATGTCTTGGACAATGATGCAGTCCCTAATGTGTAGCTTTGACCACTCTTTTTTATTAGGATATTTAGAAAATCCAATATTTTGGTGATATTGTAAAAGTATTTTTTTTTCCATTGAGAATTGAGAATCCACATGTATGGTGTCGGAATGTCTTATTTAAAAGTCATTGATATTCAAAGATTCAAAAAAATATACTACGGCCCTGTACAGATGGTGAAGTATTTTTAACTGGAAAGAGTAGTTCTGTAGGTTGTTTTTGTTTCCTTGGGCAGCACTACTTGGGCAATTCATGGCAAAATGATCCATATCATGCTAAGCCCCTTGGTGTTGCTTAGCAAGTCAAGCTTGCCTAAGGGTATGTTTGGCTGAGGTGTGGCTTTTGTAAAAGTTGTTGTGAGTTGTGGGCTGTGGAAAATCTGTTGTGGGTTGTGAGCTGTGAGAGAGCTAAAAGTCGTTTGGTTGAACTTGCTTTTGGAAAAGCTGCTGTCAGTGGGCTTGACATGTCATTAGTGACCCCACATGTCAACCACCAAATACATATTTCTCCGTTTTTTCCTACGCGTTTCTTCCTCGGTCATCGTGGATCCGCACGTGAGGAAGAAGAGGAGGCCGACGAGGGTTCTCGGGGTCGCCGGCAAATGGGCGCCAAGCGGAGTATTGGGGTGGCGGAGCTTGGGGCCGCCGTGCTGCCCATCTCCGTCGCAACCTCCGTCGGCATGCCGTTAACCTGGGCCTGTGCTCGAGGGAAGCTGGTGTATGCGATTGCCGCAGGGAAGCCGGAGAAGGGTCGTCGTCCCAAAGCCGAAGAAGGGGCCAACCGCGGGGTACCCGAATAGGGTGGCTGGCTAGGATCCAAGCAAGCAACCTGATGGAGAGGGGCCGGTGCGGGGTTGCCAGATTGGGGCCGTCATGGGGAAGACGGAGAGGGGTGTCTGTGTGTTCACTGGAGAGGTGCGGGAGGAGCGCTGCCGCCGCTGCTGGGACGAGCGTTGCACTGCCGCTGCCGCCCTAGAACCCGAGAGGAGCGCGGACTCGGTTCTTTGCACGGATGGGCAGAGGTGCGGGAGGAGTGCCTCCACTGCCGGGAGGAGCGCCTCTGCCGCCGCCCTGGAACCCGGGAGGAGCTTGGGTGCGGCTCTTCGCGCGGATAGGGATAGGAATCGCGAGAAAGAACCAACCGGTACATAACATAATGAGTGGCAGGTGGGTAATTTTTGCGAAAACTTTGATCTCAAAGCCGGTAGAAGCAAGTCCCTAGCTGTTGTGAAAATTGTACTAGGAAGAAGATGCTTTTTGTGTAGAACTTGAGAGGAAGCTAGGCCCTTTGGTTTGCTTTTGGCTTTTCCAGTAGCCAAAGCATGTTTGGAAGCCAAACCAAAGAGACCATAAGTCTTGTGGCGAAGTGATGAACCAAACACCTCTCATGCCATCATTTTGAATGTCATTGCCATGTTCCAATATTTTCTATAGTATTCATGTTTGTGCTTATCTAGGTGTGATCTCAGCAGCATGATAGAATGCATACACTTTGTTGGAAGTGCTAGGCTTATAATAGCATGGTACCAGTTTGACATTTTGTTAGTTGCCAAAAGCAATTCAAGAAATTTGGGTTGACTGGGTTGCAGGTTGGGGTCAAGGGTATCTAAAAACTTGGGTCGAACAGGGTAGTTTGGAATGAGGGATGGGAACCCCAGTCAATCTGGGTCAAATCAGGTCGATCGATGAGCCATGATATACCACACATAAGTAGTTGTAGAAGATCAATACAAAGTAATACCAAAAAAAAAAAAACGAAGAAGACAATAAATTGGGCAATGTATGCTGGCCCATGGAGCTGCTGACCCACCTAATGTAACCCTACGGGACTCGGGAGTCATGTTCATGCACACAGCTGCCTTTTTCCTCGTGCCTTGCTCCTTGTTTCTCTTCTCAAGCAACCCAGTGCTGCTAGCCACAAATCAACTGCTGGTTACCAACATCTCTAACCAGGCTGTAATGAAATTGATTGCCCATGGTGTTCCCTTTTTTGTGTTTCCAATTTCATTGTCATATGCTTAATTTTGCGTCAGCTATTGCTGCTCCCAAAGTTGCTTGGTCCTGTCCGCCGTTGCTGGTAGTCCTCTTCAAAGCTGGCTCTCTCCCATTTCCCCCTTCACACCTCTCCCCTGTTCCTCAACTCAGGACTTTTGATCCATGGTGTGCTGCTACAGTGAACTGTGACCCAGGCAGAATCAGGATGTCCACCCTGCTTGACTCCAACCCTTGATTTGGGAACGTTCCATTGACCCCAATCCATGTGACTGTGACCCTGACCCCACATTTTGTGGGAGTTTTCAGCACTCAGTCAGTGTGTCTGCCCTTTTGTTGCCAAAATCAACTCATATTATGTCAATATATCCATGTTAAATGAACGAACTACAAATATGAGTAGAACTGGTGCCATCACCACGTGCTGCACGACGTGCATGATAATCAGCCAACTTATTTGGATAGTGAACAAAGCAATTTTCTGAACGATGAGAAGCCTTCTTGCAATGCTCACAAGGCTCAGAGGTGGTGCCCTTCACTGTGGTCTTTTGAGAGGCCACGAGAACACTGAGGTACTAATACAGAAGGTGACAAAGAACTAAGATGTGTCTCTTCAGCAATGAAGGCAGACAATACATCAGCACTGGATGGAGTGGTGGGAGCATTTAGCAACTGCTTACGAATAAGCTCAAAATCAGACCACAAGCCATGGCAAAACTGATATATGAGAAATTTCTCAATGAACTTGTTCTTTTTAGCACAGCATCCGGAACACCCTTGTTCACACTTAGGAACCATGGAGAGAAAAGGTCTACCACACGATCAAAGGCAGTGTAATACTCCTCTATGGACATCTCATTCTGCTGAAGTTCATGAAGTCCTTGCATTAGTGTAAGCAGAAGAGCACCACTATTCTGAAAATCTGAATATATTGTCCCTGCAAATAGTCCCACATATCCTTAGCAGACTCATGGTGCTCAAGGCTCATAATTAATGAGGGCTCCATGCTGGTGACAATGTCACTCATGACACGTTCGTCATCATTAGTCCAAGCCATGACTGCAAGACCGTCCTTTGACTTGTCAACTGGAGAGTTTGTCAAATGAGAGGCAAGACCGTGGCCCGTCAATATAGTTTTGACAGAAAATGCCCACTCACGATAGTTAGACGTACCATCAAGTTTCATAGGGAAAACAATAAGATTGGCCTGATTGTGATATGTGCAAGTACCAACAGCAGAAGGCTACAGACAATCACCACTTAACAGCGCCAGAGCAGTCCCAGCAGAACAGAGCACCAGAAGCAAGCAAGCAGCATTGTCAACACAAGCAAGACTGTTGGCTTGAAGCAGAGGAAGTGAGCCCTGCACACACACAGGTCACAGACAACAGATGAAGAGACTTGGAGAGTGGCATGCGCAGGCACATGTACGAGTGCATGGAGGAGGGCTCATACGGATGAAGTGTCGTGCATGGACATGCCCGCAGACAGGCGGACTGGCAAACCTCTCTGCGAATGAAGACAGCGGGCAAACAGAGGGCAGTGTCGGCGACGAGTCACATGGGCGGAAGGCGCGGCGATGGCCGCACAAACAGAGGATGGATCCAAGGAAGAAAAGATTGTGGATGAATTAGATATCCTAACCCTAATCCATGGTTTTGATACCATGTTACTAACCTTGGGGACTTGAGAAGGTAATAACTTCATTAGTGGGGATGACTATATATAGAGAGCCTCATGGGCCTATATGAGATGGGCTTTCATATACTTAACATTTCTCTGCAGCATGCTGTTTCTCCCTGGTTTTGAATTTTTAGGAACCAATTTTTGGCAACTGTCGGAGATAGGCAAAAAATTGCTCCCTACTTATTTTGGCCAACCATTTGGCAAGTATTTTGTTAAGAAGCTCTTGGACATGCTCTAAAGCATAGTTTGGGACCTCTGTCTATCAGACAGCATTATCAGTTATAGATAGTGCATGTTGTGATAAATGGGACAAAATGTTTGAGTTTGCAATATACTCCCTTTACTTACAACATTTCCATTTTGTTGGGAAATGATATTTCACAATGATTGCCATTGATTGAATGTCATCCTTGCACAGTTGTCTATCTAATCTCTATGAAACTATTGTTACTTTGTGAAATGGCATTCGAAACATTCGAGTTCATGATGTGCAATTTATTTGCTAATAACATTTGCTTTTCTTATTCTTCCATAACTTGCAGGACCCCACATGCCTTAGGCTCTTTCTGCACCGAAAGAAGTGAATTGATTCAAGGTGTTCATATACTTTTTGGATGGTTTAAGAAAGGACCTGGAAGCATTGTGTGGCTAACATTTTTGTCTGACAGCGATTGATTTTGGGAACCAATTCGGTGATCAGTACAATGGAGTGCGACAGAGAAGAGGCCTTGAAGGCCAGGGAAATTGCTGTTAAGAAGTTGGAAAACAGAGATTTTGTTGGTGCTAAAAGGATTGCCCTTAAAGCACAGAGGATTTTTCCAGAGATAGAGAACATACCCCAGCTGTTAACTGTCTGTGAAGTACATTGTGCAGCAGAAGCAAAAGTAAATGGAATGTTGGACTTTTATGGAATTCTCCAAGTAGAAGGGACAGCGGATGAGGTGACCATAAAGAAGCAATATCGTAAGCTTGTCCTCTCACTTCACCCTGATAAAAACAGTTATGCTGGTGCAGAATCTGCTTTCAAGTTTGTCGCAGAAGCATACTCAACATTGGCTGATCGAACAAAACGATATGCATATGACATCAAATGGAGGGCTGCTCCCAAAATTGCCCCAAAGCAGGCTAGACAACCGAAACAGGCTGCAGAACCAACTCGGGCTACACAACCGAATCAGGCTACACAACCGAAACAGGCTGCAAAACCAAAGCATGCTGCTAAACCAAAGCAGGCTGCACAGCCAAAGCAGGCTACACAACCAATGAGGACTACAGAGCCAATTAACAAAAATGACGCAAATAGAAGTAATACAGCAGGATATGGGCCATCAGGTTCAACACCCACCGATGGGTGGACATTTTGGACCATATGCATCCACTGTACAACAAAATATAAGTACCATGGTGACATACTCAATCGTCAGATCCGCTGTCAGAACTGCAGGCAAAATTTCTTTGCACACCAGATAAGTACAGAGGATGTGCCTTCTGCATTCTCATCAAAAACAGCAAATAGTGCTGGGCAACAAGGCTGTGTTCCCACTCAACAAGGCTGTTCTACAAATTTCTTTTCTAGAGAGAACAAAGAGGGGCCTGTGACAAAAGGAGTTGAATTTTCTGCAAACAATTCTTCTAAAGCATCTGCATCAAATGGAAATGATGGGGCAGATGGTAGGATGCAAACTGACTCTACTGTACCAGATTTTGGTGACAGGAAAAACCTAGGTGGTGGGGTGGATACATCAGCAGAGCCAGGTGCTGCAGGAATCCCTAGTTCACGGAGATCTTCTAGGAGAAAGGCTTGTGTTGACGCCAACAACATCCTGAATTCTCCAAAGAAAAAGAGTCGGACACTCAAAGATTGGTTCTCAAATGCTGCCTCCAGTTCTAATAAAGTGGTTGATGATAATGTTGCCCATGCTGATGGACAAGTTAGTGAACCTCATGTGTCTAGCAAAACAGACAATCAAGATAGAAGTGGTACTGTCAAAGAAGACAATAAAAGAAATAATAAAAAAACTTATGATCCACCTGCTGAGAAGCCTTGCAATACTGGGAGCATCACGTACCCTGACCCAGAATTTTTTGACTTCGATAAGTGCAGAGATGTCAAACTGTTTGCAGTTGATCAGATATGGGCACTTTATGATGACTTCGATGCCATGCCAAGATTTTATGCTAGAATAAGACATCTTAATACCACCAACTTCAGTGTTAAGTACACTTGGCTGGAGCATTCTGCAGTGAATGATGATGAGGAAACATGGACTGATAATAATCTTCCTGTGGCTTGTGGGAACTTTACATTAGGAAACACAGAGGAGTCACAAGATCCCCTCATGTTTTCTCACATTGTTTCATGGGCTAAAGGAAGAAAAAGGGGTTCTTATGTAATATATCCAAATAAAGGTGAGGTTTGGGCTCTTTATAAGGGCTGGAGTATGCAGTGGGTCTCAGATGCAGACAATCATAGATCCTATGAGTATGAAGTGGTGGAGGTCCTTTCAAACTTCACAATGGAAGCTGGTGTCACTATTATCCCCTTGGTCAAGGTTAAAGGTTTTGTGAGTCTGTTTGCACCAGCAAAGGACAAATCATCATTTGTTATATCATCAAGTGAACTACTTCGGTTTTCCCACAGTGTCCCATTTTTCAGAACAGTGGGAAATGAGAAGGTTGGTGTCCCTTGTGGGTTTCTTGAACTAGATACCGTATCCCTTCCTAGTAACCTGGACGTAGCATTTCCACCAGTTACTCTTGATTCATGTGTGCCTATCAACAAAACAATGAGCAGTGGGTTTGTTGATTTGACTGGCAACACTACACCTGGCCGTGGAAATGAACGAAGCGCTCAAAAGGGGATTCATAGAAATGTTGGGAAGTGGAGAAAACATTCCCTTCAAACTCCTCAGCAGCATAATGCCTGCCTTGCTAGCATGTCTGGTTATTCTGCTCCGCAAGGCTGTCCCTCCCCCACTGTTTTCACATATCCAGAAACAGTGTTCTACAACTTTGAAGAAGGTCGGTCATATAATAAGTTTGAACGAGGACAGATATGGGCTCTTTACAATGATTTTGATGGCCTCCCCAAGTACTATGGTTGGGTTACAAAAGTTGATTTAGATCCATTTGGAGTGCACCTGACTTGGCTGGAAGCTTGCCCTCGATCAGAGCAGGAGAATACGTGGTTAGAGCATGAGTTACCTGTGAGCTGTGGGACATTTAAAATCAAGAACTGGAGGATCAAGTATGACACAAATGACTCGTTCTCTCATGTAGTAGAAATGCAAGTTGGTTCGAAGCGGCACATTGAAATCCACCCAGAAGTAGGGGAGATTTGGGCGATCTACCACAATTGGTCACCTGGCTGGGTTCCTTCCAGCAAGGATGCTTGCGAATATGCCATTGGCGAGATAACTGAGCGCACTGAAGCTAGCACGAAAGTTTTATTTCTGACTCAGGTAGATGGCTACAGAACTGTATTCAAGCCAGACAATGAGAGGAGTATTCTGGAGGTGCCAGCAAAAGATGACTTGCGGTTTTCTCACCGGATACTCTCTTTCCATCTGACAAGAGAGAAGGGTGGCGAGCTCTGTGGCTTCTACGAGCTGGATCCTGCTGCTATTCCGGGTCCCTTCCTCTCTGGGGGTACCCACTGACTCGCAATGGTTGCTCTGAGGAAACTACGGCTAAATTACTTCCCGTCATTGAACTGGTGATGTTGCATGCTCTTCCGACACACGTTAGCGTGTCGGGGCAACTGTGGTTTGGGCCAAGCCTACCTATACATTCCACTTCGTAGGCCTCGGTGCCTTTTGTCTTGTACTGAGCATACAATTTATTTCTAATGCTGATGCCTGTGAAACTATAATCACCATTTGGTAGTGCTCTCTGCAGCCGAGAGCAGATGCAAAACAGCTACAAATTTATTATGTGTTCCAGGAACATGTTGAGTCTCAAATCCACCACTGCAAATTCAGCACTACCTATTTTTATTTGCCGTTGGTTTGTTGGCGTAATGATGCTGTAGGGGCCTAGTTGCAATGAATATGGTAATCTTGTGCAAGGAGCTAATCGGGAGGCATTCTCTGCTAAGACCATTCCCAGTGGCTAGATCCTTTTCACGGTTTCGGAGAGTGCCATTGTTAGTCAGCATGACGGGGAGAGTGCCATTATTTAGTCAAAAGAGGTGTAGGATGGTGGAATCAAAAGATTTTCACTCTTGACAATGAAAGCTAGGAGGATCTTAGCTTTGGCACATACGTCTTACACGCACTCTCAACTTCCCTCGCGGACGATTGCCCAATTATGCTATCCAACCAAAACGGACGGCCTAGACCAAGACACTTCGAAACTTTTTTTAATTACAATGTTGGATTTTATCGAGATGGCACAAGAAGCGTGCAGGGAATCAAATCCCCATAGCCACCCTACATACGATTAAATTTCAGACTTGCTACCACTGCCAAACAGCTCCGTGAGTTGGATAAAAACGGTCGGAAAACCCCTCAACCGTTTTCTACTTTCTACTTTTATATTTGAATACGAAAACCAAAGTGAAAACGGTAAATCCGGACACTAAAACGAACACGAACTTACGGAATATTGAGATTTCGAAGACGAACCAATTCGAACGGAATTATGTCGAACACGGTCGGTATACAAAAAATCAATACGAAATATGGAATACCGACCCGTAAGACTAAGTCCATAACAATTAACAAATGCATGCCCAGGGACAACAATTACCAACTGCATGATCCAGTTCAAGTGCATATAATAATTAATGACCCTTGATCTTAAGTATTAACACAATAGCCGACACCAAATACAAGTCTAGAACAAGCAGTTAACACTATTACACTAACAACTAGCAGAACATCTACAGTCATCAGCATCATCCATGATGTCAAGATCACTTTCCATGTCTTTTGCTTCCTCATTGTCCTCCTCCAAGTCCTCTTGGTCTTGGTTTGTTCCAGGAGCAGAACCACCTTCTCCAGTGGGCGCCATCTACGGGCAGGGTGGCGATGCGGCGGTGTGGCCGACAGACGCGGCGCTGGCTTGTGGCTGGAACAATGGGTGACGGCCGGCGGCTCTGGCGGAGTGGGGAGTGGGGACACGGGCGGCCGGCGAGGTCAGACTGGAGACGCGGCCGTCGCAGGGTCAGAGGCGCGGTCGCGTGGATACGAGAGGGATTAGGGAGCAGAGCGCCGCTAGGGACAGAAACCAAGGAGGCAAGGAGGAGACGGGAGTGGAGAGTAGGGTTTTTCATTGGGTTGGGCTACAGATTGGGCTGTGTAAGTCGAGAAGAAGGGAGGTGGAGAAGATTGCTGCTGGCTTGCTACCATTTAGACGTTTAGTACCACCTCGTGAGGTGAAGCGTGATGAGGCTGGGCGCCGCCTATATGAGAGGGTATCTGGCCACCGGTAGAAAGCACGCAGCCTGTGTGTAGTGGGTCAATTTGGTTTGAACCGAAAAAACAGGATATTCCAAATTAAATGTAGAAAAGTAGAAAACGGTCGAAAAATGTCTAAACTGTTTTTGTTTCGATTTTGAATTTGGTGTTCCAAATTTTGAACAGAATTCGAATTTGTTAGCAAGCCAATCAAACTCATTCACTAACCTACCATCCTCACTCGACAAGGCTGGATGAGCCTGGGCAAAAGAACCAAACGCGTCCAAATTTGTGTCCCAACTTACAAGACTTATATGTATTGAAAACAGTGTAATAAACTGTTTCGTTCCCATGGAACACATTTTACTTTTATGAAACTTTCTCTTCATTAATTTTATGTCATGTTAATATATTTGCTAAGTTCATAGCTTGCTTAATGTTCATGAAACTCTCATAAAACCCTAATAAGATTGGTCTTAGAGTGGGCTAGGAACCGTAACCTCAAAGTTGGGAGATGCAAACCCAAAGTCCTTCCACTTGAAGGTCAATTTCAGACATGAAAAAAATTCATCAAAAAGCTACATAAAATGCAAGGCTGACAGTCTCTCAGGAGGAAAAAATGGTGATGGTGCAGACCCAGTTTTCTCAAATGCTTGTCACTCCAGAACAAAGAGACCTCAATTTTGATTGGACTACCCTACACGTCTCATCTATCGACGTCTCCGTTTTAGATGTCGAGATTAAAAGTGGAGAATGTCTTGCATGCTTTGAAGCAAATGCCAAAAGATAAAGCCTCTCACTCGGACAGGTTCACTATAAACTTTTTCCAAAGTGGTGGCCTATTATTAAAACAGGGGTTACGAGAGTCTTACATACTTTTCACCCTTAGGGACACGACAACATAGAGTTTCTTAACACATCTAGCATCGTCTTGGTACAAAGAAAGGATGGCGGTGAGGGCATCTCTGACTTTAGTCCTATCAGCCTCACCTATGGAGTGGCAAAACTTATAACAGGTTTTGGCCCTTCATTTGCAACCTTTCATGAATGTTCTAATTTCAAACAGCCAAAGCGTCTTCATCAAAACTAAACCATCTATGACACTATGCTAGAAACCTCGCGAGGCGTTCCTACATGTCTAGAACACCTGCTTTGTTCCTCAAGCTAGATATAGCCAAAACTTTCGATTTAGGTGCAGTACAATTACATAATTGATATGTTACAACAACAGCATTTTCTTTTGAGCAGTGCCCCTTTCTAGATGGTGTGGTTGGATCACGGTCCTACTATACATTGTTTCATCCAAGACTCTTCTTAAATTTGTGTCCGGAAAGGACATACAACACGATCGAGGTCTTTGACGGGCGACCCCCCTTCCCCACACCTTTTCATCTTTATTGTCGACCCAACGCAAAATTTAATTGATCATCAAGCGATTCACAAGGGCCTTATCTCCAAGTTGCGTGGTAAAATGGTGTGCTTGCACTTGTCCCTTTAGTGGATGACGCGGGTATTTGTCTGACGTCTAGTGCACGAGATGTTAAAGCCATATCAGATATCTAAAATTTTCAAACGTATCACAGTACTACATACGGACACTGCAAAGAGCTTGGTGACAGCCATCCAATGCCAACGGATATACCTCTAGACTATCCTACATAGCTTCGACGCTACACATGTCGCCTTTAGGACACCCAATCACTACAGCCAGTAGAAAAACATTGATCAGATCCTCACTTATACATGGAGAACTGCAGAACAGTCTAAGAAAGGTGGACACACGTCGGATCCACGCTAAAATATGCCACTTAAAAGTCTGAGACGGTCCTTAATCATCCTCATTTCTTGGGAATTGTGGGAAGAACAGAAACAAGAATTTTCATAAAGAGAAGTGGTTCGGCAATTGAGCTAGTTGCGAAGATCAAGGATGAAGTGCGATGTTGGATTCAAGCCAAAAACAAGAGTGTTGGAGCACTACCTTATTTGGCCTAGAAACCCACTGAATAGGCACTATTGTTTAGCTCTTCTGTTTTTCTTTCAGCTCTGTTTTGTTGGCCTAGGCCTTTATCTCTTCTATATTAATTAATACATATCTGGCATGTCTCATGCTAGTTTTACGTTAGGAAAACTCATCTCCCTCTCATAATTTCTATGCCTTGTCACCATTTCTATTGACGTGTCACAAATGTATGCATTTTTAATGGATGGCTACATTGCCTGACTGATAAGGGAGGCCTCTTTTTTTTTTTTGATAAATATTGATAGCTTGTATAAACATATGTTTCCAGTCCGTCTCCGATCTTGTTTGATTCATCTCACTTTGTATGGTTCAGTTTGTTTGATTCATCTCACTTTGTATGGTTTGTATGGTTCAGTTGTTGATCATTCCAAGGTCGATCGATGTGTGCAACGCACATTTTGTGAACCTAGCAAAATTCACCAACTTCCTACAAAAATTCACATGAATTACATGAAACTCAATGAATTTTGCTGGCTAGCTCGCCTACAATGACCTAAGCCAGCTGTTAACAAAACTTATGCCTGACAGAGTTGCTTCTGAGTTCGAGTTACATTTTCCCCACCGAGACCACAAAACATCCATCATCAGAACCGAGGACATGTTGAAACAGGCTCATTATACACAGCACTTGGAACAATCAGAGTAACGAATTAAAGCATACATCTTTGCTATGTCAATCCTGGAAAACACCTGTAGTGGCGATCCAGACCAAATGTCTTTCAATCAAAAGTGACACTGAAAGCACAACATTATAGAGATAACTCTTAAATCCTTCATGCTCATCGTATTCCACAAGGTAGTTTAATTCCCGAGTAGTATATATATACAGGTGAATTGCTAGCTATTAAACGGAGACTCTCTTCATGGTATCTTCACTACTGAGCTCATTTTGATTAACAGATTTTGTATCAACCTCGATCTCAAGAAGGCCCCCAACAGGTTGCCTGCATATGGGACATTTGTTGCTCTGCAGTCTTAGAAGTTGAGCACACTCCCGGCAGAGACACTGGAAAAAGCACAAAACATCATTATTCACTTATTCTCTTGAATATTAGAGTTGAGCCCTGCAGTTAGGCTAGTTTCACGTTTGAAAGCCTTTTATCAATTTCACTGACTACAAAATGAGTTACTTTTGCACAACATCCTACGGCAGAAAAGTAAAACTAGTATTGTATCTGGAGAAGAATGAAATAATTGTAAAAAATGTAGCCCATATCATATTACAAGTCACATTTGATCTCACTTATTTGCTTCAATGAGAGAACATAAAGAATCTTTCCTCATAACCAAAAAAAGTCATGAAATTTGGAAGATGGCATAACAGGTTTACAGGGTTTAGCTGTGATTTTACAACGCACATGGGAACAGTAAAATGAGAGTGCGCTTTCATTTAAAATCAGTTTTGTAGGCCTAACTCCCAAGTATTATGAATTGATCTTGATTCATATAGAGGATACTCAGTATGATAGAATAGCTTACCATATGCCTGCAAGGAAGAACAGTTGTATCTCTTGGTTCTGAGAGGCAAATCACACATTCTTTCCCAGATTCATCCTCAAGATTGTTCCCATCAGCTGTGTTGCCAATACCATATATCTCCTGCAAAACATATCTAGTACCATTGACCCACAAGATCTGCTGCATAATACGAACACCATATTCAGCATTGTCTTTCCTCACAAGCACAGCAAATTTAACCAGGCAATTTGATGCCTCATGCTCAAGTGCCCCTTCCGCTTCTAATTCTTGGTTGTTTGGCACAGCCACGTCCACTTTGAATGCAACAGGGAATACACCACCTTCACCAATCTTTGTCAGCTCAGATTCCTCAGACTGAGAGACATCGATTCCGGTTCCATATGGTTGCTTGAACTCCTGATTATGACCTTTGTTGAAATCTGCTGTCACAGGTTTGAGTAAGTTTTCCTTTGTAGCCTTCAAGATAAGCTCTTCATCTTCTTGTGCAAAGTAGTAAACAGTTATGCTATTTGCAAGATGAATATCATGTCAGTCTTGTAGTTACAACAGCATGCCAATATGACAGAAAATTATAAAGCCACGAGTGAAAGTTGAGAACATAATAATACAGAAACTAGGGGTAAACACAACTAAGCACTCTGAAAGGATATGAAGAAATGTAGTAGTAACAAAGTGTAACCTAAAAAAGAAAACAAGAAAACCAGGCAGGAATCCAACACAGGAAGAATAGAACTGTATGATTTGGGAAGGTAACAAAAACTACAGACGCAAGTTCCACCTACAAGTGCATGGCCAACATACTATGCTCAGTTGAGCCTAAGACTGTCCACAACGTGAGTTATTTACGATGCTTGCAAGCCAATTTTGCCTTTTAGCCTCGATGCAACTCACTGTGGTATGCGATGCTGAAAAAATGATTCCAGACATTGATGCATCTACTTTACTCGATGCTTGAAGATTGAAATGGCTCATAGGCCCACATGACAGCAGATGTGGAAGGACTTGCCAGACACAAGGCTCGTACATTTTCTGCTTGTTTGTTTGTAACAAATGGGGTCCACATTGATGCTTACACGTTGTAGGTAGAGCTGAAATGGAGCATCGGTGATTCAATGTTGTTTCGAGCATCGAACACGCCGTGGACAGTCTAACACATCGTGAGTTCCGCCTCAATACCCAGTGCAGATAACTAAGTTCGAAATATATAATAATAAAACTCTCGTGACCACGTTGTTAAAGAGACAGTCTTTCTTTGGTTTGGCCCACCGATTTACAATTGTTCTCTTGTTACTTTGTTCAACTTCCATTTTTTTTCTCACTCAACACCAAGCTGCTATGGACCCAACATGCTGCAGATTAATTAAAATTTATGCAAGAAAGAACAAGTGAAAATTGAATCATTTAGAGAAGTAAGAGCATCTCCAAGAGTATCCTATTCCAAGAGTTTCTAATAATCCACTCCTAAAAATAGAAGACAATTTTACATCAAGATTCCTATACTATTTCTAAACTATCGTAACCACTTTTATATATTTTTTCTCTCTTTCGTACATTTGCATCAGGAACCCTTTCCTACTCCTTATTCTTTACCACACCCTTACACCTTTAGATTGACCGACAAATACGCACGGGAAAGCAGTATCCGCACGACCTCTACTACGCGCAAAGTTACGCGCGACGGGGGAGGATTTCCCAAGTGCGTAAATTTTAGGAGCATGGATGAGGAGTTGTTGGAGAGGGGTTTTTTCTCATCTTGTTAAAAACTATGGATTGGGAAGGGAAATAGGGTACTCTTGGAGATGCTCTAACCGCATTCTTTTAATCAATCGAGATGGACGATTTGTTCAATCAAACAGGAGCACATGACCGAATGAGCCATGTCTCTAATAACATTTTATTGCGGCCATCTACTCTGCAGAAATTCAGCACGGTAATAGTATAGTAATCTCTACTCTGCAGAAATTCAGCACGGTAATAGTATAGTAATCTCGAGATAAGGATCCCAATACACGGCCATGTCAAATACATTTCCACAATTTGAAGTAAGAAATCAAGATTCCAAGAAGTAGTCTAGTAGAGACGGAGGGAGGAAGGGGAAAAAGCAGCGAACCATCCAGGGGCGTCCGCGTCGAAGGAGAAGGCGAGGAGGAGGCCACGGTCGTCATCATCGTGTTCTAGCCGCAGGGAGTCCCCCTTGATATTGACGCCGGCGTGCACCGCTACGGCCCTGTGCCGCTCCACCTGCGCTGGCACCCCTAGAGGCGGCGGCATAGCGGCGCCCGGGGGCCATCCGGGGTAGTGGTGGTAGTACGTGGGGCGCACCCCTTGTAGATGGGCCTGGAGACCAGGCGGCGTTGGCGGTGGCGGTGGCGGTGGCGGTGGCGGTGGACGAGAAGCGTCGCTTCTGCTCCCGAGGTTGCCCATCGTCAGTGCGTCGTCTCCTGCTGTGGTTTTCTTGTTTAGGTTTCCCTGCTAGTGCCTCTCGGGTCTCGCCGAGGATGGCGATCCATTAACTTTAGTTGGAGTTCGACTTGACTGAATTTCAAACCTTTTTTAATACTCGTTTCGTTCCAAATTATAGACGGTTTTGACTTTTTAATTGATTCATTTTGTTTTGTTCCTAGACATATTATTACGTTTAGATATATAGAAAAATAAATGTACAAAAAATAATCAAAACGATTTATAATTTGGAACGGATGGAGTAACATTGATCCTTAATTTGATTCTAGTAGAAAAAAATCTAAATAACCTAACTAAGAACATCTCCAATAGTCTTTTCTCTATATCTATATCTATATATTAATCTATATCTTCTATATCTATATCTATACCTAATAATAAAGAGACAAAATTTCCAACTATTTTTTTTCATCCATTTTTTCGTCTACCTCCTCTTAACTAGTGCAGTCGAGAATTTCTTCCGTCTAGACTTATATGATCCGTGCTCATACGAGTTATAATAGCTCTTATGTAACGCGACACTGAGTCTAATTCCAAAACGTATTCTTAAGGTAGCCTAGATACCTACGAATCCTAATAATCCAAATATATCTTAATATATCAATAGGAATTTTAAACCAAATAGAAAATGATAAGAGTATAAATCTATTTCTAATATTAAACCACAATGAGTAGAATTTTTTTGTTTTTTCTTGAAATCTGGAGACCCTGTGCGTCAGGAAGAAGGGCTCCTGGTCGGTCATACATTTTTTTAATTTCTGAGCCTGAGTCCTTATCGGTCACCTATGTTTTCCGATTTCCTTTTCCTCTTCGGATTTTTTTTTCGATTGCTTTCTCTCTTTTTCTCCTGTTCTAGTTACGTTTAATTATGTTTTATTTTTCCATTCCGTTTTCTTTATTTTTCACATCACATTCAACTAAGCGTCACGTGTTTCCATTCTATTATTTTTACTTTTCATGTTCAACTAAATGTGAGTGTGAAAATACAAATAAGTATATAAATAATAAAAATAAAAATAAAGAATAAAAACTGTTGGGGAGGCCTCCCCGGCACCGCTCCTCCCCCGGCGCTCGGCCTATTTCTGGCTAGACTAACCTACCTCGCTACGGATTCTAACCCTCACGGCGAGGGTCTCCTGTATGCCATATTTCATCCGTGTGTTCAGGTGCCGGACGCAAAGGCCCGCCTCGTCGGAGGAGTGCGGCGAAAGGAGAGCAGGTCGGTGACGCCGGGCCGACCCTCGGCTGGGACGCACGAAGGTTTGGTGCCTGCCGCGGGGGAAACCGTCTTGGCGGCGGCGGCGGTTCTGTCAAGGTGGTTACAGGACGGTTGCAAGAACCACCACCAACAACAAAGACCCTCCACCCTGCAGCGTGCGTGGGGGGAGACGGTTGCAGGAACCTCCGCAGACGGAGGAAGAGGCGCCACCCTACCCCAGCCCACCGCGCGGCCGACGGAGGTCACATGTGACCTGGAGATACCCCTTCCAGCTAGGGCCGAAACCGACCCTTAACCCAGCCCAGCTAGAATCGACGAGGCCGACGTGGTACATCAAGATGACGATGAAGACGCTGAGGAAAGGGGCCTCGGAGCCCTGAACCAAATGCATGGGGAAATTCAAGAAAAAGGCGTCGAGTCGAGGCCCACGGAAGACAAGCACGTTTGCGTGTTATTAGTGTTTACACCAAAATTTAGGAAGAGAGGAACGCGGAAACTCGAAGTTTCCAAGATTATATCATCAAGGGATCGATCAGATGTGAATCGATATCAGCCGGTTTTGATGCGGTATCGAAAATCGGCTATTTTATAGATGACGTCAGCAGATAACATCAACGGATTACGTATAGATGGCGTCGAGGGAGGAAAATATGCCAGACTCTAAAAAAAGGAAAGGATTAGGGTTCAAGTTATCTTAAATTAGGAATGTTTTCTTTTATTTCAAAGATTGTAATAAGTCGTGTTTGAGTAGGATTCATGTTTAAGTTCTGGGTATAAATATTGGGCCCTGGCTATTGTAAGAGACATCCAATCAATTAATACCAATTACTTTTTTTGCTTCACGCCAGGCGAGTTCTACAATAAGTAGGGCTGCATTGATCCGGTCGACCTCCGACTTGTCTGTAAGTACCGTCATGGCTTATACTTTTGTTTGTAAGGCTGCATCGGTCCGGCCGACCTCTTACGAGCTTTAGTATAAGTTAGTTATCGATCCTTATCTAGTTCGAGTATGGCTGCATTGGTTAAGTTCGACCTCCACTACTCGAATTAGATTAATGTCAAGTTATCGGTTCTATCTAAGGGTGGTATCCTTCGGGTAGATTCATTAAGTTACCGATCTTGCTAATGTTCTTGTTGTCATTAGTTTCAGCAATATTAACCTGACCGATCGAGATAGATCTAGATCGGCCTCACATCCTTTTAGTCCATCGTTTATTTTGTCACATTGCGATGGTTCTTACTTTAAACAACGGATTATGTTTTATCGACCATTCTATTTCAATCTTGATCGTGTATAGTACGCGACTAAGGCATGTCTGATCTTGAGAAGGTTTACTAGCTAGTTGAATCTGGTCTATAGCTTGCTTTTATGGCTGTAACAATCCGGTCGATTCCCACTATTAGCACTTTAAATCGGAGTATGCTAGTTAGTAGATTTGCTTTCGACCAGGCGTGACCTTGGCTGTTTGCTATGCCTGCATCGGCTAAATAGCCGATTGCCCATAATTTAACACTTATAGTGTGTCTTCATGATTCTGTTAAATGTGAATAGATCTGTTTATTTTAAAGGTTTGATCTATCATCTTTATCATGGCTGCAATCGATCCGGTCGAACCCCACTGTTAAGGATAACAGGTTTGATTTGATGAGTTTATAGATCTGTCCATATTAAACAGTCGATTGTTCATATGCTGTAATCCCTTTTTTACCAGAATTGACTATTTTAGCCGATTCGCCTGTGCTTTTACAGATATGGCACACTTTCATGAACCTGTTGAAGTATGGTCGGTTCTATTGATTTTTTGGTTCCAGACTATCATCATCATCATAGCTGCATCGATTCGGTCGAACCTCACTGTTGACGATAATAGATTAGATCTAAATAGTTCATAGATCTGTCTATATCGAACAGTAGATTGTTTGTGTGGCATATCCCTTTTCATCAGATTCATTGGCTCCACCACGTATTGATCAAATCTAATTTAGCCAGTGATGTATCTTTGATGCATACATGTTAATAGCTTAAGGGAAATGATCATTAAAACTGGGTGCATTGTATTCGTTACTATAAAATCAATCATGACCCGCGAGCGTTACAGTCCTTAACAGACGATTTCTTCCCGTATCGGCTATTTAGTCGATCTTCCCATCTAGCTGCTTCCGAAGCGACACACTTGGAACTGTCTGGGCAAAACCAGCATGTTCCACCCTAAATTGTTGATAAACTTTCTCTCCTTGTCAATCGTAGGTCAAATTGACTAGCACGCCCTTGGGAATTCGCAGGATCGACTGGTCCTACGTTGCAGCCAGGCAGATCTCCAGATTATTCCAACTTGCTGCGTGTCCACCCGGCGCGGCTACCACGTTGTTATGTCGACACGTGTTCTGGCACGCTCGGTGGGATGCCACAATCGTCATGGCAACTCACAACAATAGTGACATTCTTATGGTGCCTTATGAAGACCTACCTGATAAGGATAAAGATGTCATCAGTAAAGCTATAGAAGAATTTTAGAATAAGTATTTGTTGTCCTACACCAAGACATGTGACAATAAATTTTATTCAGAAATATCCACTACCAAGAGTTTTGATGCATGGGCAGTCAGATACAGACGAAGCTGATGATAGGTGTTTCTTCGTAGATGCTGTAAAGAAATCTGTTCATGATGTCATGTTAAACCATAATACAGCTTTCTTGAACACATTCCACAATACCATGAAAGAGGTGTTTTATGGATGTCTAATTGATCAGGTTGGACCAGCTTATTACAACATTCCACATCCGTCGACTTAGGAGACTAATCAAGCTGGTACTAGCCATCAAGAAGCAGCACTAACTGGTAATGACGATGTCCCGACAGTTCAGAGCTCATCTTAGCAAGTTCAAGGTACCACTACTAATCAAATACAAAATAATCCTGGATCATCAGTGCAGTATGTGCAACAGCCAACGGAGCAAGTTTAGAATTGTAACATCCTAGGTGTTAAGCTTGCATAATTTGACTTGCATTGCATGAGCATGAGCATCAAGCATTCATATTTAAGCTTTTACATTTGAAACATATGTTATTTTTTGTTTTCTTTGTATATGTTTATGACCATGAGTGAATATATGTAAATGGTTGATGAGAGTCACTAAAACGTCTTAGCAACACTTAGGATGACTAATGGAACATTGTTCATGAAGATCACTTTGACTGATTAAGCTCTTAAGTAATGCTATGTAGAAAGTGAAATGTGTAACCAATGTATGAAATATTTGTGTAACCTTAGGAATAGCTTAAACATGTTTAGAATATTATTATTAACAACTTTGGTATTCATGACTAAGGCTAATTTGGTCACTAAGTCATAGTTCAAGTGTATACCATCATTTGAATATAGCATGTTTGACCTAGTTTGAACTATATGATAGAGACTTTGCATGGCAGTGAACCTTTAAGTAAAGTTATAGTATTCGAGTAGAGCAATAACTTTTATTTTTTGGGTCATGAGCTAATTATGTGCATAGATTAGTCTTTTTGAGCTCACAAAAATCAACAATTCACTGATTTCCAACACTTAGAAAATTTCTAAGTCTTTATGCTTTTACAGTTTTGTCGTGCCGACTTTGGGATGAGCTAATTGTAGCTGGTACTTAGGGCTACGAGTTTTGTTCAGTTGGTTTGCACTAAGGAGCTACGGATTAAGAGTTTGATCGCTAGCAAATCGCGTCATCAAGTCGGCCTGTCGAACACTGATGGCCGATTCAGTTTGGCTTCAGTGGCCGACCGTGGCAGACTGTGAACACCGCGTGGAAGCCACACGTCGTCGGTGTCCTGAACCGCTAGGCCACGCCGGGCCAGAGCGCACTACATCGTGCCCCGCACTCGCCCGCTCCCTCCCCGTGCTCACATTTGCATTTTCCCTGCCTCCTCCTTCGCTGTCCGCAGCAGCGCAGCAGCTCAGGCAGCGCCGCCATCGCCATTACCGGCACCAGCTCGCTCCACCTCGCTCGTTCGCCACCGCAGTAGCTTCACTGTGTTCTCACCGTCGCACCGCACCCACAATGGCTTACTCGCTACGCCCGGTAAGTCGCCGTGCCACGCACGGACCTCGCCAGTGTTCGGCCGCCGTGCTCCGTCGTAGTGGCCGCACCGCCTCCGTCCGTTGTTTGCCGCTATAGTGATTGATTTAGCTTCGCAGTAGCCTGTAGACGCTAGGCCGAGCCCTAGATCGAGCCGCCTCGGCCGGCTCCGACGCCTCGCCATCGAGCCGTGCCGCCGTGCCGCCATTACCGCCGCCATCGTGCTTAGCTCCGTCTATCGGTCCAATTAGCTAGCTCGTTGTGTTCGTAATGTCTTGCTAATCGTCGTGGTACGGGCGATGTCGCTGGAAAAGCTCACCGTCGGCGAACTCTAGCCGAGCCGCGTCGAGCAGCGCACTCCTCAGTTTTTTGTTTCGCTGACGCGTGGGTCCGTCGGACCGATGGGTCCCTACTGTCAGCGACTGTGGATATGAAAGATAGTTCATTTATTTTCAGTTTTGGTGCAAACTTTGAAAAATGATAAGTTGAGTTCTAGAGGTCCGATTCTTGTGAACCAAATTTTGTAGTGTTCCTTAGGAAGTGTAGTATTTTATAAAAATATTGTATGTACAGTTTTTGATATTTTTATTGGATATTTAACTATGTTTAGATAAATGCGTTTTGAATGTTTACAATCTTGTAAATTAGATATCTTGAGCTGGAAAAATGATAAAATTGTGATTTCAATTTTGTTGGTTTTGTATTGACATATTCTAGCTAGGAAAAATATTAAGCCTGCTGTAAACTTGATTGAAATATGATCTTTCTATTTATCTGTTAATAAATGGTAATTTCTAAGGAAAATTGTAGGGATAAAAATATGTAACATATTGATATAAAAATTTGTGTACAGTATAATGGCATTAATATGAAGCTAGGAAAAATATAGAATCTGTTGTTGACACTTTTCTATAGGGTTTTCTATTTTCACTAAAATAACCTTTGCTAGCTTGTCATTTTTGCATAGGAGGTTATACATGTGCAAATGGTATGAAATTTTCATAGTAGTCTATTGTAAGCACTAGGAAGCTACTGTAATTGTCTGAGAATTTATTGTGCACATTTGATGTATGTTTGTTATTTATCCTAATTATCTAATTAAATTAATAAAGGCATTTAAATAAATAGATTGGGATTGACCATGATATTTTCTATGGTTCTTATGACGCATAGTAACTGTTGATGTCAATAGTAAGTCTTAGAAGCAATTGATTGTATGCAACTAACTAATTATCACTTTATAATTCAAATACAAGGCTGCATGTATAGTTTTGATTGTGTGGATGATTTCATATGGATAATGGTCTTTGCTGTAAAACTTGTTAATAACAAAGTTGTAGATAACTTACTAATCTACCTTGTGTTAAATTTTCACAGTTATAGGACTTAAGGTTTTAGAGTTCTAGCTGTTACAAGTTTGCTGTTCGAAATGTTTACTTTCTGGACAGATTTGATTGACTGATTTGTTTGACCTATATAACTGTTGAATCACCTTAAGAGTATTAAAAAGAAGTTGTAGACGGTTTCATAAGATTTCCAGAATGTCCACATTCATATGATTTCAATATATATAACTTCAGTTATGGTTAAAACAAGTAGCTGCTATTTTGTAGTTCGGTAAATGAGTCGCATGAGTGTTTGCTTAAGTAATAGAGAAGAGATATGCACCTACTCAGTAAAATATGATGCACTTGTTATTACTTTCACACCATGCTATTGAAATTACTTACAAGGATGAATTCATCATGTTTTATCATACTATACTTGTCGATATACATGCATTCACAATATCTTATGCCATATTCATGCATATAGGATCGACAGAGGAGATAACGTTACTGGAATTCAACAAAGAAGAGGAAGGGGACCAGCAGGTGATTCCTCAAGCCACAGCTCCCGAAGAAGAGGAGCAGAACCTAGAAGAGCTCCCGGAGTGCCCTGGTCACCGCCCCACTTCTTTTTTGAAAGGCAAGCCCCAAAGCATTCTAAGTCTCCCAGTGTTTTATAAAATATTACTCGAGTCCTTTATGATTGATGCATTAGGTTATAAGAGTTGATTGGAACCACTTGATGCATGGAACTACCTTGTCTAGATATATACACCTTTAACCCTGTGTAGGTCCAGGATCGAACATATGCTTAGCCATGCTTAGACCGGTAGAAGTCGGGTGATTTCCTGTCACCTGCGAGATATAGGTGGATACCGAAGCACGGTTGGCTATATCTGTTATCGTGGAAAAGAACCATGGGGTAATGTAAATCGAGGCCGGGCGGAGTCTATGGTAGGTTGACTCATGTGATTCCGTCTGTGCCGATTAAGGACCGAACCGTTGTTGGCCCTTCTGATAAGATTGAACGCATGCCTATCACTTAGCTAGCCGGATAACTCGTTTCGACCGCGAAGCCGAGTAGCTCAACTCAGGCCGAGCCCCGTTCTATAAGAGTGCGCACTCTGGATGGTAGTGAGGATGTGCAGGGAGCCAGACGTGAGCCCAAGGGTAGGGTAGTCCTGATCGTACTGGCAGCTGGTTGTCCCTGATTGTGCGGCGCTAGATGAACCCACGAAATGTGTACCTGAGTTGTACCAAAGGTGACCTAAGGCTACCATGGCTGGTAGACCTGGGTTTATGTTAGGAATAAATTCCCAGCTGGTTGAAATCGATTCGAATCGCCGTCTCTCCCGGATAGTGAGAAACTTGGCTAGCACCAACATCGTAGTAATTATATTATGGAAGTTGATGGTTCGGATAAATGTGGAATTACTACACCTGCTATGGTTACTATTGTATGCTGTTAAAATTGATGTATCACATGTTTGGCATAGGATAGTTGCTAATCTAGATATGGATAGTTATAATTAACTTGATGACGAATCTATAATTGTATAATTGAGTTAATCGCTTTTTATGCAAAATGTTGTCAAGCTACCTCCACGTATACAACCTTGCATAATCCTTGGAGTCAATTTATTTCTGGTTTATGACGGGTAAGTCTAGCTGAGTACCTTCTCATACTCAAGGTTTTATTCCCATTGTTGCAGATGGCACAGTATATGATGGATATTGCAAGAGTTTCTTATATCCCGCTGTGGATGAGGAGTAAGCCTTGGGCAGGCTTCTTTACTAATCCCTCTATATGCTTTTGTGGACTGTGATCGTATGTTGGCACTATATTAAACTATGTTGGCAAATGCTACTTTCGAACTTAATTTGCTTCCGCTATTATCTATCAAACTTGGTTTGTAATAACTTTGTTTCATACTCTGATGATGGAAATGTATCTGCGAACTTGATGTAATATGTGACATGTATGTTGAATCATGTACGATCTTGGTTGTTTGTGGATCGTTTATCAAGACCCGTCGTGGTACTCGACAGACTACCGGATTTATATGGGCTCAAGTATGATAGTGCGACCACTTGCGGGCTGCCATTGTACTTGTGCTCTTATAAATTGGTCGATTCTGCAACAAGAATCAAATGGTTAATTTTGGCACATCAGGCCAAATACCATCGCCGGCTCAAAAAATAGCACCATCAGTTCAAAGGATTCATAGAGATACAGATCCTAACATTTATAACTAGAGACTTCAAGCAGCAAATCAACAAAGGACCCAACAGATAGAGATTCTACAAGGATATCATTATGGAACAGATTACAATACCCTTCATATGATTCCAAATCTGAGGTATCAAGGTACCCAAAATTTTAATCCATAGATGGGTCAGCAGTTATAGAGAAATTCAGATTCAAATGCTGATGAGTTGTTGCTCAGAGTAACCGAAATGATGAAGAATCAATTCGGTTTAAAACCAAAAGGGCAGACCTTTTCGTATAAACGTCCGTATCCAGAGTGGTATGATTTGGTTGCTCTTCCTACAAATTATAGACTCCCAGAATTTACTAAGTTCACTGGTCAAGAAAGCACAAGCACAATAGAACATGTCAGTCGGTATCTTACATAGTTGGGCGAAGCATCCATTGAAGAAGCTCATCGAGTTTGTTTCTTCTCCCTGTCCCTATCAGGACCAACTTTCACCTGTTTTCATCGTTACCAGTTAATTCCATTGCCAATTGGACTGACTTAGAGAAGTTTCATACATATTTCTATACTAGGACAGAAGAAAAGAAAATCATAGATTTGATGACCATAAGGCAATGAACTAATGAATCGGGTGCCGAGTTTCTTTAGAGGTTCCAAGAAACCAGGAATTTGTGCTTTTCATTAAATCTGACTGATGATCAGCTAGCTGCTTTAGCCATTCAAGGAATGTTGCCAGCGTGGAGAGAGAAGCTGCTTGGGCAAGAGTTTGACAATTTAGGTCAGTTGGCTCAACGGTTGGCAGTACTCAATAGCCAATTCTAGAATATGCGCTGAGATACCCTATTCTAGAAGAATACCGCAATTGCTGAAGCTTATAATCCATATTTAGTTAATGATGGCGATGAGGACGATGAAGAAGAAGAGATTGATGTGGCTGAATGGAATTGGGGTAAGAAGACAGTAATGGTGCCAAATCCTTGGGGAAAAGGACTTGAGGAGAGCTATGATTTCGACATCACAAAATCAGACATACTCTTTGATTTCTTACTTGAGAGAGGATAGATCAAATTACCCACCAATCATGTTATGTTACCTCCTGATCAGTTGAAGAATAAGAAGTTCTGCTAGTTTCATAACGCTACTTCTCATTCTACTAACGAGTGCAGAATTTTCCGGTATCATATACAGAGGGCTATTCAGCAAGGGAAACTTAAATTTGATACACCTTGGAAGATGAAAGTTGATGATAGTCCTTTCCCAAGGGATCAGAATATGGTCGATGTTAAGTTTCTCAAAGGAAAAACTAAAGTCCTAACATCAACCAGGGCAAAAGAAACTGGAACCATCGATCCAAAGATGCAAATATCGGCTGATGAATATAGAGAAATTAAAAGGCGTCGTGACCAACAGAAGAGACGATATGAGCAGGGAGAGATGTCAAGGAACAGGGTGATAAGGCCGCGTGTCACATCTTGAATTTTGTTGAATAAATGGCAACGGTAGAAGGGAAATGATTATTAGCGTTGGTTAGAAGAGAAAGAATACCAGCGTCAACAAGAAGATGAGAGGTATGAAAGAAAACAAGCTGAATCATATTGGAATTGTCCTTTTTCAGACATTATTGGAATGAAGGTTTGAAATTGCCTACCAGAAATAATTGTCCAGAGTGTAGTGAACAATATTGGGAGTTTAGGTAATCTCAAGCCAACCGCCGGTCTATCCGTGCTCAAAATGAGTATCATCATAATAATATGGATCAGCGCTTAAAAAATAGAAGTGTTCACGATTGGCTCGGGAAGCGAGTTATTGATCAAAACTAGGCTTATTATGAAGAAGAGGGTGATGAGGAAGAATATGTTTGGTAGGAAGGGCAGTGGTGTCTAGGAGGTTTGACAAGAAGCTAGAAAAGAAGGGTACAACGCCTAAGGAATAGAGAGCTACAACAGGCTCAGGCATCTGGTAGATCTCAAGTGTGGCGTGCTAAACAAACAGCCGATAGGGGTCAACCATCGGCTAATATCCAAATGGTTTTTCTGTTGCTATCAGAATTTAGAGCTCTAGCAGACCAAGAAGTCTATCTAGATTTTGATGAATTGGAGTATGAGGAGATAGTTGCCAAGTTGATAGTTATACAACAAGCTATATTCGATAAGCCAGTCAAGCATCGGCACTTAAAAGCTTTATATGTAAAAGGTTTCGTTGATGGGAAGCCGATGAGCAAAATGTTGGTGGGTGGAGGTGGTTCTGTTAATCTTATGCCTTATACTACTTTTTGCAAGCTTGACAAGGGACTAGGAGATTTGATTGAGACCGACATGATGCTTAAGGATTTTGGGGGTAATGCATCCAAGACCAGGGGGACAATAAATGTCGAATTGACAATTGGAAGTAAGACTTTGCTCACCACATTCTTCGTCATTGATGGAAAAGGTTCATACAGTTTACTCCTTGGTTGTGATTGGATTCATGCAAATTGTTGTGTACCATCGACTATGCTTCAATGCTTGATTCGGTGGCATGGGGATGATGTTGAGCTGGTTCATGCTAATGATTCTATGAGTATAGCAACAGCTGATCCAATGTATTGGGAACTAGAATACTTTGAGTGTTTTTCTGGCAAGCTATGCGAAGGAGGCTTCATTAAGATCAATGATGAAAGCCAACAGCCGATCCAAGCAGTCGGCTCTGAGAATTTGTTTTAATGGATAATCCAATAGATGGTATAGATGGTAAACTAGGGCATGGCTTCACATGGGCTGATGAATTAGAGGAGATAGATGTTGGTCCTGGAGATAGGCCTAGGCTGACGTATGTAAGTGCTAAGTTGGATCCTGAGTATAAGCAAGAGTTGATTGATTTATTAAAGGAATTTAAAGATTGTTTTGCTTGGGAATACTATGAGATGCCTGGTCTAGATCGATCAATTGTTGAACATCGGTTGCTAATCAAACCTGGATATCGGCCGTTTAAACAAGCTTCGAGGAGATTTAACCCAAATGTTTTTGATGATATCAAAAAGGAGATTGAAAGACTACTAGAAGCAAAATTTATCCGACCATGCCGATATGCAAAGTGGATATCGAGTGTTGTTCCTATGTGTAAGAAAAATGGGAAGTTTAGAGTTTGCATCGATTTCAGAGATCTGAATAAGGCTACACCCATGGATGGTTATCCGATGCCAATAGCCGATATGTTGGTAGATGCAGCAGCCGGGCACATGGTTATTAGTTTTATGAATGGCAATGCAGGATATAATCAAATTTTTATGGCTGAGGAAGACATAGCAAAAACAACTTTTAGGTGCCCTGGCACAATCGGTCTATTTGAATGGGTTGTGATGACCTTTGGTTTGAAAAATGCTAGTGCAACTTATCAGAGGGCGATGAATTATATTTTTCATAAGTTGATCGGCAAGATTGTTGAAATCTACATTGATGATGTGATGGTAAAATCTAAAGGGTACAAGGAACATCTAGCTGATTTGTGGGAGACTTTGGAGTGCACAAGAAAACATGGTTTAAAGATGAATCCCAATAAGTGTGCCTTTGGAGTGTAAGGTGGACAATTTTTGGGGTTTTTAGTCCACGAGAGAGGAATCGAAATTGGTCAAAAAAGTATGAAAGCAATTGATGAGGCAGTGCCTCCAACTACTAAAACAGAGTTACAATCTTTGCTTCGAAAGATTAATTTTATCAGGAGGTTTATTTCAAATTTGTTAGAAAAGGTTCTGCCGTTTTCTCCTTTGTTGAAGTTGAAAAATGATCAAGAATTTAAATGGGGTGACGTACAACAAAAGGCATTTGAGGAGATAAAAGAATATATGAAATGTCAACCCGTGTTGGTCCTTTCTCAGCAAGGTAAGCCTTTTAAGTTGTACGTGTCGGTCGATAACCAAACAATTGGATCGGCCTTAATGCAAGAGTTTGAAGGAAAAGAACGAGTTGTTTTCTATCTAAGTAGAAGACTTTTGGATCTAGAAACAAGATATTCTCCTATTGAAAAGTTATGCTTGTGCTTATATTTCTCTTGCACTAAGTTGCGACATTACTTGTTTTTGGCTGAGTGTATAGTTGTTTGTAAGGCTGATGTGATCAAACACATGCTATCAATGCCGATATTAAATGGGAGAATGGGGAAGTGGATTCTTGCATTGTTGGAATTTGACTTGAGGTACAAATTGGCTAAAGCAGTCAAGGGGCAAGTAATAGCCGATTTTGTCACTCAGCATCATAAGCCGAGTATTGGCTATGTAGAGCTGATACGTTGGATGTTATTCTTTGATGGATCATCATGCAAGCAAGGTGGTGGCATTGCCATTGTTATTGTTTCATCTCGGGGGGCAAGTTTTGAGTTTGCTTTTCCAACTAAACCAATGACTACCAACAATCAAGCAGAATGTGAAGCTATTCTTAAGGGACTTCAACTTCTTCATGAAGTAAATGCTGAGTTTATTGAAGTATTTAGAGATTCATAGTTAATTATTGATCAGTTGATCGGCCTATATCAATGTAAAGGTGATATTCTGAGGGGGTACTATGATGAATGCCAGAGGTTACTCAAGGAGTTTCCTCATATTTCTCTTCAGCATATTCCATGAGCACAGAATCAAGAGGCTAATCGGTTAGCTCAAAGTGTGTCAGGTTATCGAGTGTTTCAAGAGATCTTAAGTAGTGAAACCTTGACTAATGATTGGAGAGTTGAAATAGCCGATTACCTTAAAAATCCATCACGGAAGGTTACCAGGAAACTAAGGTATAAATTGACTAAGTATATTTTACTAGATGACCAGCTATATTATAAGACAGTCGATGGGGTGTTGCTTAAATGCTTAAATCAAGAAGAAGCTAAAGTGTTGATGGGTGAAGTACATGAAGGGATCTGTGGAGCCCATCAATGGGCTTATAAGATGAAATGGGTTATTCGCAGGACCGAATATTTCTGGCCAACAATACTAGAAGATTGTTTTGAATATTATATTGGGTGTCAGGATTGTCAATGTTTTGGTAATATTCAGAAATCTCCCACATCGACTATGAATCCAATAATCAAACCATGGCCATTTCGAGGTTGGGGAATTGATTTAATTGGCCAGATCTTTTCATCTTCAAGTAAAGGACATAAGTTCATATTAGTAGCAACAGATTACTTCACTAAGTGGGTTGAGGCCATTCCTTTGAAGATGGTAACCTCAAATAACATGGTTGATTTTGTCAAGGAACATATTGTGTATCGTTTTGGGATTCCTCAAACTATTACTACTGATCAGGGGACAATGTTCATATCAGAAGAGTTCAGATATTTTGCTGCCAGTATGGAAATTAAGTTATTGAATTCTTCTCCTTACTATGCTCAGGCTAATGGCCAGGCAGAGGTGTCCAATTAAATTATGATTAAGCTGATCAAGAAAAAGATCAAAGAGCAGCCAAGGAAGTGGTATTCGATGCTTAATGAGGCATTATGGGCATATAGGATGGCCTATCATGGATCGATTAAAACATCACCTTATGAACTTGTGTATGGTCATAATGCAGTCCTTCCTTGGGAGATTCAAACTGGATCGAGGCGTGTCACGTTGCAAAATGATTTGTCAGCTGAAGTTTACAAGAATCTTATGATGGATGACTTAGAAAACTTAAGCTGCCATCAGCTGTGTGCTCTTGAGAATATCAAAGCCAATAAGCTAAGGATTGCGAAGTATTACAATAAGAAGGTCAAGAGCAAACAATTTTCTGAAGGAGACTTGGTCTGGAAGGTGAAATTACCGATCGGGTCAAGAGATAGCAAGTTTGGCAAGTGGTCACCTAATTGGGAAGGACCTTATCGGATTAAACGTTGTGCGTCTAGCAATGCTTATATTTTGGAAACACTAGGAGGAGAAGAGGAGTTTGATAGAGCAATCAATGGAAAGTATCTAAAGAAATATTATCCTAGCATTTGGATTAATACTTGATAGCCGATTTGTTCAGTCATCGGCTCTAATAGCCGGTACCAGAAGGGTATCACCTCTAGTTCAAAAATAGACCTAAAGGAGTAAAAGCCGATACGATATGTATCGCCTATAGAGCAAAAACAAACACAGAGACAATCATGATGTATACAAAAATATTGTAGGAAGTTCACTGAGATGGGATCATAGAAAAACATGGATTTCATTCATTGATCATTTTGTACTAGGTACAAGCTAATCGAACACCCTATTTACAACGTCCTGAGCTAAAGCGATGACCATGATGGCTGCTGTGGCATCTTCGAAGTTCTCGATCAGGTCCTCATGCGTGCCGAGGTCGTCGGCCATTGGAAAGCCCAGCTCCATGGTGTGGAGATCATGCCTGGTTTGGACCTACGCCGCTGCCAGAGCCATCGCCACGGCATGGTGAACGCCGTGGGGGGCGATCTCCTGAACACGCGCCAGGACATCCTGCAAGCGGTTGTTGAGGATAGGGCCCCAGGCGTTGATGGTCGCCATAGCCATGTTCACCGCCAGTTGGAGGTTCTCCAACTGCACCATCAAGGTTAGAAATCACGGAAACAAAGGAGCTATCAAGATAAAGACAGTAGAAATTGAAACGAAGGTTTTCTTAGAGTTCCTCTTACCCACCACAATGGCATCGGACTCAGCCAACCATGCCTGAGCAGCATTGGTTTCTTCCTCGGTGGCGAGGAGGGTGGCTTGAGAAGCCTCGAGGCGGCTCTTGAGCTGACCGTTCTCCCAAGTTGCCTCAGAGTAACGGTCCTTGGCCGCCCTCCACTCCTGGAGGAAACACCGGGTGTCATCACCGTTGTAGGAGTTGGAGGAGTCCGATGATGAGTCTAGCGTGGCAGCAGCAGATGCGGCGGTAGAAGGCCCATCGGTCCTAAGAGGAAGCGGTCGGAGGCTATCATTGAGGACGAGCATGTAGATGCATTAGTAGATGATTCTCGCTATGGACAAGAGCGTTTAGTCTTACCTCATGCGGTGGAGCCACTGGCTGACTGGGACCTCTTCCTCCAGGAGATCTTCTGCTGCACGCTTATCATGGTGATCTTCTCCTGCCATGGATGCTGGCCTAGATCGTGGAAGAATAAGGGAAACTGCTATAGGGTTTGTAAAGGTGGAGAAGTACAGAGAACAGAGGCGGTTGCAGGTGTAGATGTGCTTGAAGCTAGAGCCCTTAGCCGGTGTTTATAGCCATGGAGACAGGATGGTCGATATCTCAGAATATGCAAAGGCAAGCCCAATTAATGGAAGAGGGAGCGCCGTTCTGCCAGTACCAAGGGAAAACACGGTGATTAATGACTAGGGAGGAATTTGAAAAAGTTTTGCCATGAGAGCCGTTTTCATATTTAATCAAGTCAGATCGAATCACAAGTCAAAATTGGTTAATCCGAAATGACTATTCTACTAAGCCTCGAGGAGACACGCAACAGGCCAGATAACTGCTTACAAATTGGCACATGGGTATACAGTCGTTCTTCCTTGGAAAAATCAAAATTGCATTGCGGCATATTAAGAGTTGAAAGAACTTAGCAACCGATGACAATAAGGTTTTGATTGTGGTCGGCTTCTCACTTTTGCAAAACATGAGTATAGGGAAAAAGAGGAGTCACTTACAATGAAGAAATTGTTTACTAGCTTCTCCTATTACAAACTAAGAGTTGGAGAACACTTTGTTCACTATGTCTTCGGCCTGGGAAGCGAGGGCTACGGAGTTGGCGGTGTTGAAAAAGTCCTTGACCAGACGCTCATGGTCCTTAGGGTTTCGGTGGCTAGGAAACCATGGGGAAGAAGTCAAAGCTCATGACCAGAGCGAACTTACGCAACAACCAATGCCATGGCAGCACCATGATGAACACCATGAAGGGCAACTTCTCTAATGTGCTTTGGGACATCGTACAAGCGAACCTCCGACACGGCACCCCTAGCGTTGACGAATCCTCCGCATACTCTGTAGCTGATCAAAGGCTTTCCAACTGGGCCAATAGGTCTGGAAAGATTCGAGGAAGGGATAATCAAGATCTTAAAGACAACACTAAAAGAACACAGAGAATTGTGGTGGATATCTCACCCATAATTCTGGCCTCGGCCTCGGCCAGCCTCACTTTAGTGGAGTTGGCCCCATGTTTCAAGATGATGAGAGCGTCCTGCAGCACATTCAGATGAAAGTCCGTCCGCCCAAGATCATGGGTTGCATTCTCCTAGTGATGAAGATGCTGGTGTGGTGGCACAGACTTGTCAAGGGCCTCTTCAGTAGGCCTCTTGCCGCTCTCCATGTCTTCGAGCCTATTAGAAAGAAAATCGCACCAAAGGCACAGAAGGTTTGGGATGAAGCAGGTTGTCTTTCGATCCACAACCATGTCCCGTATATATAGCCCAGGAGATGAGAAGATAGACTTCATCAGGGGTATGGAATTAAAGTTAGTTATGGAAATGGATCAACACTCTAGAAATTTAGGGAACGGTTCATGGAAGCACAACGGATTCAGACTTATTGCTTCCCATAATTACAGATACCGTGGGATTGATACAAAAGGTTTACATTAACTGACGATCAACCCACTAAGACTTCCTTGGATTGAAGGGAGTCCAGATCCCCACAAGGCTGAAGGTCATCATGGATCGAGTCATATCGGCCCGCTGATAGAAGTAGCATCAGGGGAGAGAAAAGGCTGTCTACTAAAAATATGCCTATATATCCAACTGATTTCTCGGCATGTGCACTTGATAGAATGAACAAGGGAAAGGTGTCCACACATTTGAACCTTTGCAAACACTAGAACAGCTCTACGATGATGGTGAGAAAACTCAGGTGATATCACAAGAATTCTTCTAACCGCAGCAGGTAATCCTCTTGCTCAACAAGGTGCTGAAATGAGTGACACAATCGCCCTATGCACAAGAATTCTTCTAACCACTCAAAACCCTCATAGCAAGAAATTAGACCATGGATGGTCTAGTAGAACCAAGGGGTCTCGAGGAGGCAAGCAAAAGAGAAACATAACTGAGTCATTAGGTTGCTCTCGCCAGGGTCGGATAAGCATTTATAGTCAGTCTAGAAGATTGAATCCAAGCACCCGTGAAGCAATAGTGCTCTTATGAAGCTTTAAAATGTGGGCTCATAAGCAGGCAAGGATGTTGGTGAAGGTGACAGATAGTAGGCCCTAGGTCAAGGTTCTCTACTCGTGACCACGGACCCATCAAGGGTACAGGCGTGGTAATTTTGGAATAAAATTACTTTTATCCCAAAATTGGGGGGCATGTGTTTACACCAAAATTTGGGAAGAGAAGAACGCGGGAACTCGAAGCTTCCAAGATTGTATCATCAAGGAATCGATCAGATGTGAATCGATATCATCCTGTTTTGATGCGGTATTGGAAATCGGCTATTTTATAGATGACGTCAGCAGATAACATCAACGGATTACATACAGATGGCGTCGGGGGAGGAAAATATGTCGGACTCTACAAAAAGGAAAGGATTAGGGTCCAAGTTATCTTAAATTAGGAATGCTTTCTTTTATTTCAAAGATTGTAATAAGTCGTGTTTGAGTAGGATTCATGTTTAAGTTCTGGGTATAAATATTGGACCCCGGCTATTGTAAGAGACATCCAATCAGTCAATACCAATTACTTTTTTCGGCTTCACGCCAACCCAAAGGAGTAGGAGTATTGTAGATCTCGGTGAGTTCTTCAACAAGCAGGGCTTCATCGATCCGGTCGACCTCCAGCTTGTCTCTAAGTGCTGTCATGGCTTATACTTTTGTTTGTAAGGCTGGATCGGTCTGGCCGACCTCTTACGAGCTCTAGTATAAGTTAGTTATCGATCCTTATCTAGTTCGAGTATGGCTGCATCAGTTAAGTTTGACCTCCACTATTTGAATCAGATTAAGGTTAAGTTATCGGCTCTACCTAAGGGTGGCATCCTTCGGGTAGATTCATTAAGTTACCGATCTTGCTGATGTTCTTGTTGTCATTAGTTTTAGCAATATCAACCTGCTCGATCGAGATCGATCTAGATCGGCCCCATATCCTTTTAGTCCATCGTTTATTTTGTCACGTTGCAATCGTTCTTACTTTAAATGACAGATTATATTTTATTGGACGTTCTATTTCGATCTTGATCGTGCATAGTACGCGTCTAAGGCATGTCTAATCTTAAGAAGGTTTACTAGCTAGTTGAATTTTGGTCTTTAGCTCGCTATTATGGATGTAACGATCCGGTCGATCCCCACTATTAGCACTTTAAATCGGAGTATGCTAGTTGGTAGATTTGCTTTTGACCAGACGTGACCTTGGCTATTTGCTATGCCTACATCGACTAAATAGCCGATTGTCCGTAGTTTGACGCTTATAGTGTGTCTTCATGATTCTATTAAATGTGAATAGATCTATTTATTTTAAAGGTTTGCTCTGTCATCTTTATCATGGCTGCCATCGATCCGGTCGAACCCCACTGTTAAGGATAACATGTTAGATTTGATGAGTTTATAGATCTATCCATATTAAACAGTCGATTGTTCACTTGCTGTAATCCCTTTTCTACCTGAATCGACTATTTTAGCTGATTCGTCTGTGCTTTCACAGATATGGCACGCTTTCATGAACCTGTTGAAGTATGGTCGGTTCTATTGATTTTCTGGTTCTAGACTATCATCATCATCATCATAGCTGCATCGATTTGGTCGAACCTCACTGTTGACGATAATAGATTAGATCTAGACAGTTCGTAGATCTGTCTATATCAAATAGTAGATTGTTTGTGTGGCATATCCCTTTTCATCAGATGCATTGGCTCTACACCACATATTGATCAAATCTAATTTAGCCAGTGATGTATCTTTGACGCATACTGTGACAGAACCGCCCAATTTATACAAGATCAAGTACGGCTGTCCCCGCTAACACGTTGACATGCACATACTTTCACTTATATAAACCCGGTAGTCCGCCGAGTGTCACGCAGGACCTCGGTAAATCAACATCACAACCAAGATCGTGTGATTAAGCAAATACACATCACATACACAGAGTGGCAGCGGAAATAATATTACAATGAGTCACAATTAATAGTACAAGTTTGAGTTTTAAAACTGATTAGTGAAAACAACATTGCTTTTGAAGGATTTCATTAATATGAGTTCCAAATACATTGCTAGCATAAGTGACATCCTCAGACAAAAGCATGTAGATGAGAAGTGAATATAGAGTCACCGAGCCCACTGGTGGTTAGCCACCATCTTCAGCAGGCCAAAATCTCACCTGCAACATGGTGGGATAAACCCTGAGTACTCGAATGTACTCAGCTAGACTTATCCGTCATAAACCAGAAATAAAATTGACTCCAAGCAGTATGCAAGGCTTTATAAGTGGAGGTAGCTTGACAACATTTTGCATAAAAGCGATTGACTTAGTTGTACAATTATGATTCCTTTATCAAGTTAATTATAACTATTCATCTCTAGATTAGCAACTATCCTGTGCCAAACATGTGGTATATCTTTTTAGAGCATACAATAGTAACCACAGCAGGTGTAGTAATTCCATGTTTATCCGAACCATCACATTCCATAATACAATTACTACGATGTTGGGACTAGCCAAGTTTCTCACTATCCGGGAGAGACGGCGATTCGAATCAATTTCAACCAGCTGGGAATTTATTCCTAACACAAACCCAGGTAGACCCGATCAACGGTCACCTTAGGTCACCTTTGGTACAACTCAGGTACACATTTCGCGGGTCTGTACCACACCGCACAATCTAGGACACCAGATGCCAGGACGTTCAGGCCTAGCCTGCCCTTGGGCTCAGTCTGATCGCCCCCCGCAAGGAGCGCACAACAGAACGGGGCTCGGCCTGAGTTGAGCTACTCAGCTTTGCGGTCAGAACGAGTTATCCGGCCAGCTAAGTGATAGGCATGCGTTCAATCTTGTCAGAAGTGCCAACAACGGTACGGTCCTTAATCGACACAGACGGAATCACATGAGTCAACCTACACATAGACTCCGCCCGGCCTCGATTTACTTTTACCCCATGGTTCTTTTCCACGATAGCAAATATAGCCAACCGTGCTTCGGTATCCACCTATATCTCGCAGGTGACAGGAAATCACCCGACTTCTACCGGTCTAAGCATGGCTAAGCATATATTCGATCCTGGACCTACACAGGGTTAACGGTGTATATATCTGGACAAGGAATTTATATGCATCAAGTGGTTCCAATCAACTCTTATAACCTAATGCATCAATCATAAGAACTTTGAGTAATATTTTGTAAATTACTGGGAGACTTAGAATGCTTCAGGGCTTGCCTGGGATCCGACACAAGTCAGTTCAGTTAGCTTGCACCGACTTGGTGACATCTCCGGTCCTAGCACTTGCTTAGTCCTTCCATCTTCGGGATAGATCCACCAAACACCGTCTTCGGGTTTGACTCCACATCACATCCTTCACGTGGTTCATCTAGCGTACCTAAATGAGATGCAAGATGCATGTGTATGAATACATGGAAGTGCAATAGACAATGCATCGCGTGCAGTAAGACAAGCACAAGGTAACGTTAACATGCACAAGCACTTCGCATTGCTTACTTTAAATATCACACAATTTATCATGCCACGATAGCAAAGAAGACGACAACACCAAGCATGACACAAGTTTCCCAAGATCTCAGGTACTCTAACTCAACCATCATCAAAGGTATCAGCCACACTTAGCAATATACAAGCAAACAACTATAATTGGAATCTGTCAATTTCTGGACATGCAAACAACAGCTACAAGATTTAGCTATAACTGGAGTTACACAAATCCAAATGACTTGCAAGAAGACATTCTGGAAAGCTTATGAAATTATCTACATTTCATCTATAACCATCATAGCATTATTCACAAGTTAAGTAGGTCAAAATTATACATTTACCGAAACTGGTCTAAACAAGACAAAGAGCAATCAATTGTATACCCCAACTTTAAACAACTGTAACTCTTAAACTACTTGGCTAAATGACACCAAATTTTAACAGCAGATAGATACATGAATTATATACAACTTTATTATTATCATCTAGGTGTGATTCAAATCCTAACTAGATCAAACACTAGCATCTTTCAGATCTGCTCCGAATACAATCAAAACTTGACAGAAGACTTAAAAGTCATGTAACTCCTAAACTATCAGGCCTATGGTCTTACAATTTGAAAACAAGCAAGATTATGAAATTTTATACAACTTTTGTATTCACTACAACCATAGCAAACATCATTTACACCACGAAAATAATTGCACAAGCAAAACTGCAAATGCAGCCCAACAGCAGTGGTACAGAAAACTGATAGGAACTTCAGAGAAGCATAACTAGAGTTCTAGACCTCCAACAAACATGAACCATAACTTTTTGAAAATATTATGAAGTTATCTACAACTTTCTTATTCTCATATTAAGATGATTCTACAGTTAGAAGGGTCAATTAATCCAATAATTGCACCTCTGTCCAAAACATAGACAGAAACTGACATGCCACTTTAAACAGTTATAAATGGAGTTATACATGTCCAATAAATGTGGTTCTAGACTTTTTAGAAATCTTAGCAAATTCCAAACAACTTTGTTGTAAACACCTAAAGCTAATTCTACTAGTAATAAGGCCCCACAGTAAGAACAAGGAAACCCTATCTGGGTTTGGGCAGAAACAGCCACAGAGATTTAAGCAAGTATAACTCAAGATCTACTTAACCAAAAATCATGATATTTAGCTTTTTGAAAAGCTTAATAAAAGTACTACAACTCATGTATTATCATAAAGTCATGATTCATAACTTAACTAAGCCAATTAATTCAAACATGCAGTCCTATTCAGAATAGGAGCAAATCAAAACAGGGCATTTGTTATTTTTATAACTCTTAAACTATCAAGCCTAAAATATTGAAATTTTTACCAGACATCAAGAATAACCTTAGTAGCATTCCACAAAAATATCACATTTATTGGAGCATAAAAACTGCAGTTATGAAAAAGGCAAGACATGGCAAGTATCAAGAACCTAGCTGCATAGATCTATTTTTACAGCAAAATATTTAAACTAAAACATGCCACATTATAGATCCAGTACATAGAAAATTTCACAAGGATTCCAAAAAGTCCTCATTTTCGATTTTACGATTTTTCTATGAATTACTATGAATTTTCAAAGTGGAGCATTCAAATCTGAAAAAAAATCAGAGAAAGGAAATTTAAATCTTGCATCGAGGACCCTGCGGAAAATATAAATCAAACATCAGCGAAGAGGTCCTTATGAGTACTATTCATCAGAGTCATTGCTTCGCACTTAGATCCATCCCTTTTCTCGAATTGTTGCGCGAGATCCTTGGCGTGGCTTGGAGCAGAGGACGCGCGGGAGCTCGCCGGAGGCGGTGCGTCGACGACGGTGGAGGGGCGGGGAAGGACCAGGGGACCCGCATGCGCCCGTGGGTAGCCGTGGCACGGCCAGAGATGGCCCGAGGCAGCCCAGCCACACGCGTGGCGGCCACAGCAGATGGCGACGGCCCTGTACGCCGGCGCGGCAGCGATTTACAGCGAGGAGCTCGCCGTCTCCGACGGAGGCAACTCGGCTACAGCTTCCTAGGGCGAAAACCACACAAGAGAGAGAGAGCTGAGAGGGAATGAGCCATGGTAGTCACGTATAGCTCAGCGTTAATGGCGGCAGGAGCCTGCTCCTTCGGCGCCCAGGCAGACATGGAGAGGGAGGCGAGTGAGTGGGAGCTGTTGAGAGGCAGCGCCGGTCCTCAAATAGAAGAGTAGGGCGCGCTGGCCAGCGGCGCGCGCGCATGGAGGCCACGCGGCAGCAAGCAGACTACACGGTCGGCCACCGAACTCCAAATTCAAAAAATTCTGAAGGAGCAGCGATACTACCTCGAAAATACGCCTAAAATCTCAATCTTCGTCCCTTCATATCTCCTAAACTAGTTAGTTTTGGCACAAGCTGTAGTAATCAAAGTTGTAGACCTACGCGACATCTCCAACTTTTCTTAAAGCGTCAAAGTCTGATTCGGCCTGGTTGGAGAGATACAAGGCTCCAAAGCAGGGTAAACGAAAACTGAAATCTCAGTTTCAGTCCATTAGGGACTTAGCCAAATTTTTGAGCTCCAAAACAACCATGGATTCCAACTTGAGGGCTCGGTTTGACTTGCTTCAAAGCTGATCTAGCTCTTGACCATTAAACAAAGTTTGTTCTACTCTACTCAAACTTCAACTTTGATTTAAGGTGCAACTCCATGCAAGCACTATAAGTGATTGGTCAACACATGTCAAAGTAGCATCACGGTAAAGCTTAAATCCAAGTTTTAGACCGATGGAGGTATTTTCTTGTCCTCCGCTCAACACGAACCCTTTATGACTTTTGTTGTAGAGTTTAATTAGTGTCATTTGGGCAAGGTTGCAAGGTTTGGTTGATGACCTATAATTCCATTCACTTAATAAGACAATTTCGGCAAGGACATAACTTGTCATTTCATGTGACTTCTTGATTCCAAACTTCATGAAACTTTTCCAGTGATCAATATAGAAGGATGTTGATGCAAGACACATGAAACAAGTACATCCAACATTTCCCAAGCATACTTTTTAGAAAGGGCAGCATGTAAGCAATGGTGCATGGTCCAAGTTTAAGTGGTGACTCGTTTTCATATGTTTAACCTACCATCTCCATCACTACTTAACATGCCATATTTGAGCTCAACCCATTGCTTAACTGGTGGCAAACACCTGGGGTGTTACACATACATGTTAATATCATAAGGGAAAGGATCATTAAAACTGGGTACATTGTATTCGTTACTATAAAATCAATCATGACCCACGAGCGTTACAGTCCTTAATAGTCGATTTCTTCTCATATCGGCTATTTAGTCGATCTTCCCATCTGGCTGCTCTTGAAGCGGCACACTTGGAACTGTCTGGGAAAAACCAGCATGTTCCACCCTAAATTACTGATAAACTTTCTCTCCTTGTCAATTGCAGGTCAAATTGACTGGCGCGCCCTTGAGAATTCACAGGATCGACTGGTCCTACATTGAAACTAGGCAGATCTCCAGATCGTTCCGGCTTGCTGCGTGTCCACCCGGCGCGGCTACCACGTTTTCGTGCTGACAATTAGGCAAAAGGTAGACAAAGCTAGAGAGGAACTTAGGAGGATGAATGAGTACCTTGCTGCCCTCGATGTAGACCGTAACCACTTACCTGAGCGCAATAGCCCACCGCCACCCCCACCCCCACCACCACCACCACCTTGTTTCCATCAACTCTACCTAGAATATTTTCCTCCGGCCATACAATACCAACCGTAAAGAAACCCACCTCCGCCAATGCCATATGACCCAAAATCTCCTCTAACCCAGATGCTACAAACCAGAAGCTGGCCACTTGAATACAAACCGCAAAACCTACCAAGATACGATGGAAGCATCGACCCTCGCCAATTCATAATGAGCTATGAGGACACAGTGGCAGCAGCAGGCGGGGATGAATACACCATGGCAAAGTCCTTCGTGATCATAGCACGGGACATCGCCCAGAGCTGGTACAACAACCTCCCACCAGGTTCAATAGATTCCTGGGGAAGCCTACGTGAAAAATAGTGCAACAACTGCAAAGGTGTCAACGCCTCGACCAATAACCCCATGGAACTGTTCACTTGCACTCAATCCAAAAGAGAACCCCTTCGAGACTTCTAGTGAAGGTTCATTCTACTCAGAGCTAGAATCTCAGACATAACAGACGAGGCAGTAATCCTAGTAGCAGTCAACGGAGTGAGACCAGGACCACGTTCCTCAAGGCTTGCAAGAAAGCCACCAAAAACCATTGTCGAACTACATGAAGTCATGGAAAAATACAGCAGGGCAGACACTATATTTCGTTCTAAGACCGAAGCTCAGAGATCCCAGCCACGCCCGCCACCAAGGCCGCAATAGCACAATCAATACCATCGCAACGACCTAATCAATGTGAACGCCATCAAGGCCACACCTCTGAACCACCAAAGACAACAACCCAACACAAGGGCTCAGCAAACCCCCACCAACAATCAAAACGATAATAGAGATCATACCCAAAATAGACCCACCCCAAGAGATCCAACAAAGCTTTACTGCCATTTCTACGGCCCAAGAAAGGGACACATGACAAAACTATTTGCCTGCTTCATGAAGGGAAAAGAATACCAAGAGGCATAACAAGCCGCCGCTTCAGGACCGCCAAAACCTGTAAGCTACACAAGAAGAAAACCCACCCCCGCAACCACCCCATACCATTACACGCCAATAAACTATGACATCCCCTCACAACATCAACCTCAACAATACCCAACCTTCGCAAGCTACAATCCCTCCTATCATCATTACAACACCTACGACAACCCTCAAACATCATTCAACTACCACAATCGTTCCAACAACCAACCATACACGGTCACCCACCCTCCCACTCCACCACAAATGCAAAACCAGCATCTAGCCTTACCACCACCACCACCACCATCAACCCAACCATAGCAACAACAAGTAAAAATAGAACCCGTGAGCCAACCCAATCAAACAACAATCAACAACCCAACCTCAACCTTCGGCATGATACTTGCAATCACCAGAGGATCCAACGAGGATCATGGCAACAAGAGGCAATGCAAGGAACATATGAGGTAGGTGCATCATCTCACCATAGAAGGACCCCACAAGAATTCGCAGTGGTCTCACATCACAATAACCTTCGACAACACGGATCTCAAACTAAGGGACTACCCCCACACTGACGCGATGGTCATCGAGACAAACCTAGCCAACTAGGCAGTAACAAGAATCCTGGTTGATACTAGCAGCTCTGCCAACATCCTATTCGCATCAACCTTCGACAATATGAAACTCGACATAAACCTTCTCCAACCGGCCAGACGACCATTATATGGATTTGGGGGCAAGCAAGTGAAGGCAATCGGCAAAATCATGCTCCCAGTAACCTTCGGGGATCAGAACAACAGTAGGACAGAGCACATAACCTTTGATGTGGTTGACATGCTATGCAACTACAATGTAATCTTTGGCCGAGGAGTCACAAATATCTTCAGCACTGTTCTCCACTCGGGTTATCTCTATATGAAGCTACCCTCCGCCAAGGGCGTTATTGCCGTATACGGCGGCCAAGACCTTGCTCGAGCAGCAGAAGAAATAGCCACCCTAGGATAGAAAAATGTACACAACCTCAACAAGGAAAAGCCAAAAAACAAGGAACCCTCGCCCGACAAGCCGAAACAAAAAACCCGGTGAGGCCAGTAGAGGAAACAAAGAAAGTACCACTGTTCGAAGGCAACACTAAAAAGCAGGTCATCATCTCCGTGTTACTGGACGAGAAAATTGAGAGCGAGCTTATCAACTTCCTACGTGACAACAACGACATCTTTGCTTGGTCAGCTGAAGACCTCCGTGGAGTTGATAGATCCATCATTGAACACAACCTCGAAGTAAACAAAAAGCTTCCCCCGGTCAAACAAAAGCTTCACAAAATGTCTGAAGAAAGAAAGTAAGTGGCAAAAGCGGAGGTCCAACGCTTGCTAGACGCGGGGGTCATCCGACCAGTCAAATATCCAACTTGGCTATCAAATGTTGTGCTCGTAAAAAAGAAAAAATGGCAAGTGGAGCATGTGTGTCGACTTCACGAGCCTCAATAAAGCTTGTCCCAAAGATGACTTTCTGCTGCCAAGAATAAACACCCTCGTTGATTCAGCTGTAGGTTGTGAACTCTTATTACTTCTTGACTGCTTCTCAGGCTACCATCAGATCTAGATGAACCAGGAGGATGAGGAAAAGACAAGTTTCATCACCCCTTTCAGGACCTACTGCTTTAGAAGAATGGCAGAGGGATTATGCAATGCAGATCAACCTTCGCTCGCATGACAGCGAAGGTATTCAAAGAGGATAAGGCAATATTAGCCTACATGGACGATATCGTTGTACAAAGCAAGCTCAAACAAGATCATATCGAAGACCTCCACAGGGCTTTCAGCAACCTCCACAGTGTAGGACTCAAACTAAACCCCAAGAAATGCATATTTGGCGTGAGCAAGGGAAAGCTGCTCAGCTGCCTCGTCTCAGCAAGAGGAATCGAGGCCAACCCTGAAAAAATCGATGCAATCCTCAATATGGAACCACCGACCTCAAGAAAGCTAGCACAAAGGCTCATAGGAAGGCTCGCTGCTCTTAACAGATTCATCTCAAGGTAGGCGAAGCGAGGGCTCCCTTTCTTTAAAGTATTGAAAAACATGGACCCGTTCAGCTGGGGACCTACACAACAAAAAGCCTTCGATGACCTGAAGGTCTACCTGCATGTAACACCCCAGTGTTAAGCATTGCCTTTGGCATTTGCATTTCATGAGCACAAGCATCATCCAAGCATTCATG
This sequence comes from Miscanthus lutarioriparius, assembly GCA_904845875.1. Classification (NCBI taxonomy): domain Eukaryota; kingdom Viridiplantae; phylum Streptophyta; class Magnoliopsida; order Poales; family Poaceae; genus Miscanthus; species Miscanthus lutarioriparius. The sequence continues at coordinate 72,709,999 of CAJGYO010000005.1, read as the reverse complement.
AGCATGAGCATATGAAGTTTCATTTCATTTACCTTCTCTTTATCACATGTGATGTTGCTCATATACTTAATTATGCTTGTGATCATATGTGACCAATGCATGAGATGGTTGTGGGGTCACCAAAATACCTTAGACACATCTAGAATGATATTTGGAACAATGTTTATATTCTTAACTTAAGCCAATTTTGCTTCTAAGTGTTGGTTTACTTTGTAATGCCATTTTCATGATGCTAGTTTGACCAAAGTTGAACAGTAGCTTAGAATATTTACATGGCTATGTGACCTAAGTAAAAGTTGTAGTTCACATCATGGGTAACAAACTTTATTTAAGGGTCATGAGCTAATTCAGTGTCTAACATGGTCAAATAGAGCTCACAATTTCCAACAATATGCTATTTTGTGACTTAAAAATTTTCTAAGTGTAGAATGCTGATTTCAGTTTCAAAGTAGCTCACTTTAGAGCTTTGTAGTTTGAAAACCATTATGAATTAGACAAAACTCTTTTAATCAATCTTGTAGCTTTCACGTAGCTCTACAATGTTTATTAAGGAAATTTTTGCCAAAGCACCATGGATTAGGAGTAGTAATCGCTTGAAGATGCTCCGTCAGTCGACCTGATGGCCGATTCAGAGTAGCGACGTGCCGACTGTTGTGGCCGACCATGCGCAGGTCGTGGCCGCCACTAGGTGGCTGTCTGCCGGTGATGACCCCACCTATCACTCTTGCTCTCGTCTCCTCTCTCGCCCGTGCGCTGCTCTAGAGCAGAACCACAGTGCCGCGCCATCGCCGCCGACCTCCGCCGTGCTCGATCGCAGCCACCGCAGCGCCATTGTTTGATTGCTCATGCACACTGCTCCGTCATCCCCTCCTCTACCTTCTTGAGCCGCTAGCCATAATAATCGTGCTCAGGTAAAGCTGCTGTTTGAGTTCACCACCTCCGCGCCATCACTGGAGCTTCGCCGGGCAAGCGTTCGTCGTGGCCGTGCTCATCAAGCCATCTCACGCACGCCTTTCTCTTGTTAGGGTTAGCCTAGGGTTAGGTCTAGGTCACGCCGCTGGCCATTGAGCCAACGCCAGCATATCAGCGCCGGAACGCGACTGCTCACTGCCGTGCTCTCGCCATCGCCATGCCATGCATGCGGCCAAGCTTTACCACCGCTCCACCGTAGCTCCAACCTAACCCAAGATCTCCGCTACACCACCAGGACGCTGTAACCGAGCTCGCCTGAGCATGCTGTGGCCGGAAACGATGGGTGCACCACCACAGCGCCGCTGCCATTAAGGCCGATGCTATAACCAACCACCATCAGGGACCCGCGCGTCAGTCACAGCTGGGTGTATAGACCGGGTGCACCTAGCATTTAGTGTTTAGTTGTTTTTGTTTATTTTTCACATATTTGAATACTAACTTGCAAAAATTATATCTAGAACTAGGAGTATCCAAATGAGGTGAACTAAATTTTGTTGGATTCATCATGAAGAGTACTATTTGATAAAAATAAGAAATCTACTTCTTAGGGTATTTTCCTAGAAGAATTAAATTGAGCAAGATAAGTGCTTTTAAAGTAGTTCATATCTTGTAAAATGCATAACTTGAGCTAGGAAAGTGAAAAATTTGTGATTCCAATTTTTTTGGTCTTGTGTTGACATGCTCTAGCTAGAAAAAAATACTAAACCTACAGTAGACATACTTGTAATATGGTCTTCCTATTTAATCTTAATTAAATGCTAGATTCTAGTGAAATTAATTGGGGTAAAAATACATAATATATGATCATACAAATTTTTACACAGTATTATCATGCTAGGAGGAAAGTAAAAAATCTATTGCTTGACACTTTTCACTATGCTAAACTATTTTTGCTAAAATAAGCATATGTAACTTGTCATTTTTATAGAGGTAGCTATGCTTATCCAAATGGCCTGAAATTTGTGCAATAGACTATTTGGGTCATTTGTAGCCTACTGTAATTTTCTTAGAATTTATTGAGCACTAGAAATATTTACTCTATAAATCACCTTATCATCTAAGGAAATTAATAAATGAATATAAATAAATTAGTTAGGCTTAAACATGATGTTTTCTGTGGTGTGTGTGATGCATATAATCTGTTGATACTGTTAGTGAGTCTTAGAAGTATTTGTTTATAGGCAACTAGTTAATTATTGCTTTATAATTCAACTAGTTGACTGCATGTGTAGTTTCTGTTGTGGTGATGATTTCATGATGATAATGATCTTTTCTATAATGATAGTTAATAACAAAGTTGTAGATAACTTACTTATATACCTTGTGTTAAATTTTTATAGTAATAGGCCTTATGGTTTGAGAATTATGGTGGTCGGAAGTCTGCTATCTGAAATGCTTGCTCTCTAGACAGATCTGAAAGATTGAACTGTTTGACCTAGATAACTACTGAATCACATTAAGATGATTAAAATAAAGTGGAAGGAAATTTCATTAGATTTCTAGAAAATCCACAACCATATTAATTAGATGTGTATAACTCCCGTTATGGTCAAAACAAGTGGTTGTTGCCTTGCAGTCCGGATAATGATCTACATAAGTGTTTGTTTAGTTACTAGAGAAGAGATATGCACCTACTCAGTAAAAGAAAATGTAACTTTTTATCACCTTAAGGCAATGCTATTGAGAACACTTAGGAGGATGCATTTCATCACACTATATCCTATGCTACTTGTCATTATATATGCATCGGTGATATCTTATTCCGTGCTCATGCATATAGGATCGTCCAAGGGGATAACTCTATTGGAATTTGATGAAGAGCCGGAGGAACAACAGGAGGCACCTTAGCTCATAGCTCAAGAAGGCGAGGAGCAAGCTCTTGAGGACCTACCTGAGTGCCCAGATCACAGGCCAACTTCCATTATCAAAGGAAAGCCCTGGAGCATTTTAAACCTCCCATGTTTTACAAAATATCACTTGAGTCCTTTATGTTTGATGCATTAGGTTATAAGAGTTGAATTGGAAACACTTGATGCATAGAACTACATTGTCTAGATAAATATACCTTTAACCTTGTGTAGGTCTAGGATCGAATATATGCTTAGCCATGCTTAGACCAGTAGAAGTCGAGTGATTTCTTGTCACCTACGAGATATAGGTGGATACCAAAGCACTGTTGGCTATATTTGCTATCGTGGAATAGAACCATGGGGTAATGTAACTAGAGTCTAGGCGGAGTCTATGTGTAGGTTGACTCATGTGATGTCATCTATGCCGATTAAGGACCATACCGTTGTTGGAACTTCTGTCGAGATTGAACGCATGCCTCTCACTTAGCTATCCGGATAACTCATTCCGACCATGAAGCCGAGTAGCTCAACTAAGGCTGGGACCTATTCTATAAAAGCACACACTCTGGATAGTGGTAAGGATGTGTGGGGAGCCAAATGTGAGCCCAAGGGCAGGCTGGGCCTAAACGTCATGGCAGTTGGTTGTCCCAGATTGTGCGGCACTGGTCGAACCCGCGAAATGTGGACCTGAGTTGTACCAAAGGTGGCCATTGATCTGGTCTGCCTAAGTTTGTGTGAGGAATAAATTCTCAGCTGGTTGAAATCGATTTGAATCGCCGTCTCTCCCAGACAGTGAGAAACTTGGCTAGGTCCAACATCGTAGTAAGTGTATTATGGAATGATGGTTATGAAGAACATGGAATTACTACACCATCTATGGTTATTATTGTTATGCTACTAAATGATATACCACATGTTTGGCATAGGTGAGTTGCTAATCTAGAGATGAATAGCTATAATTAACTTTATGACCGAATTATAACTGTATACTTGAATTGGTAAGCTTTTTATGCAAAATGTTGTCAAGCTTGCTCCACTTATATAGCCTTGCATAATCCTTGGAGTCACTTTGTTTTTGGTTTATGATGGGTAAGTCTAGCTGAGTACCTTCTTGTACTCAGGGTTTATTCCCATTGTTGCAGATAATACGATGTATCATGGCTACTGTAAGAACTGCTTCTGTCTCGCCGTGGATGAGGAGTAGGGCCCTAGGCAAGGCATCTCTTGTTAATCCCTCTCTTATGCTTTTGTGGGATTGTGATCATGAGATGGCACATTATTTGAACAACAATGGAGATGTTGGTTTCAAACTTTAATCGCTTCCGCAACTATTTTACCTAAACTTGGTTTGTAATAACTTTTAATCGTACTCTGATGTATGGAACTATATTTGTGAACTTTATGTAATGTGTGACATGTATGTTAAATTATGTACGATCTTGGTTGTATGTTGGTTGAATCATGACCCTTTGTGGTACTCGACGGACTACCGGGTTTATATGGGCTCAAGTATGACAGTGTGACCACTTGCGGTCTGCTATTGTACTTATGCTCTTATAAATTGGACGGTTCTGCTATAGCTGGTATTAGAACCAGGTTTACTAGAAATAGGCCAATCCAAAAGCACGTCCTAGATAAGTGGATTATACAGCCATGGAAGAAATAACCACGGGAGAAGTTGTGACCGCTGGTATGTTTCTTGTTAACAAACATCCCGCCATTATTTTATTTGATTCTAGAGCTTCTCATTTATTTATGAGCCAAATATTTGCATCTAAGCATCATTAGAAGATAATTGAGGTAGACAAGGGTGGTTATAGTATAAGTTCAGCTGGAGCCACTATTTCTACTAATCAATTAGTGAGAGATGTGCTCATCTCTATACAAGAGAGGGAGTACACTATGGATCTTATTATATTGCCAGGACTAGCAATAGATGTGATTTTAGGCATGAATTGGATGAGGGGTCATGGAGTTCTCATTGACACTACCACTAGAACAATTATGTTGAGAGAACCAAAGGGGAGTAATGCTTTTCTAGTACCACTTTCCTGGAGTTTTGATGTTCAAAACTTGTCTTGTGCTATTAAGCCACTACCCTATGTGATATTCTAGTAGTCTGTGAATTCCCTGATGTATTTCTAGATGAGTTGCTAGGTTTACCGCTTGATAGGGATGTGGAATTTAAGATCGAGTTAGTGCCAGGTATGGCACCTATCTCAAGAAGACCCTATAGGATGCCACCAAATGAGTTAGCCAAACTTAAAATCTAGTTACAGGAACTTTTGGACAAAAGTCTCATTTGACCTAGTTCATCTCCATGGGGATGTCCAGCTTTATTTGTAAAGAAGAAGGACAAATCCTTGAGAATGTGTGTGGATTATAGGCCGCTTAATGCTATGACCATTGAGAATAAGTATCCTTTGCCTCGCATCGATATCCTGTTCGATCAACTAGCAAAAGCAAAGGTATTCTCTAAGATTGACTTTAGGTCAGGCTATCATCAGATTAAGATCAGGCCCGAGGATGTACCTAAACAAATCTGTCCACTAGGTATGGCCTGTATGAGTATTTGGTCATGTCTTTGGGACTGACAAATGCTCCTGCCTGCTTCATGTATTTGATGAATTTGGTTTCATGCTCGAGCTGGACAAGTTCGTGGTCGTGTTTATTGATGATATCTTGATATACTCGGAGAATGAGGCAGATCATGCAGAGCATCTGAGGATCGTCTTATCCAGATTGAGGGAGCATAAGTTATATGCCAAATTTAGCAAATGTGAATTCTAGTTGAGCAAAGTACCTTTCTTGGGTCACATCTTATCTAAAGATGGAATTTTGGTAGACCCATCCAAAGTACATGAGGTCATGGATTGGAAGGCCCTGACTTCGGTTCTTGACGTTTGGAGTTTTCTAGGGTTAGCTGGCTACTATCATCATTTCATTCCTAATTTTTGCAAGATAGCTAAAACTGTGACCAGGCTACTCTAGAAGGATGAGAAGTTTAATTGGACGCCAGAGTGTGAAGCTGCTTTTCACACCCTAAGGACCTTGTTAACTATAGCTCCTGTTTTAGCATAACCCGACATTGAAAAGCATTTCGATGTGTTCTGTGATGCATCGGGTATAGGTTTGGGGTGTGTGCTCATGCAAGAAGGAAGAGTTATTGCCTACGCTTCCTTTCAATTGTGAAAGCTTGAAGTCCACTATCCTACACATGATTTGGAGCTTGCCGCAGTTGTCCATGCTTTGAAGATATGGAGACATTACTTCCTGGGAAACGTATGCCACATATACACTGATCACAAGAGTCTCAAATATATCTTCACTCAACCTAAGCTGAACATGAGACAATGTAGGTGGTTAGAGCTGATCAAGGACTATAATTTGGAAGTACACTACCATCCAGGAAAAGCCAATGTTGTAGCAGATGCAGTTAGTCGGAAATCTCATTGTAACAGCTTGGAAGCCTTATTGGAAGATGGATTTAATTTGTTACAACCTGTTGTGTTGCACAATATCACTGTTAGTTGCTCACTTGAGGGCAAAATCATAGAACTATAGAAGATAGATGTGGGTGTGTTCCACATCAAGTGAAAGATCAAAGAATAGGAAACCAAGCATTTTAGGTTGGATGAAAGAGGTGTGCTATGGTTTGAGGACCAACTAGTGGTACCAAAAGACTGAGAACTTAGAAATCAAATTCTAGATGAGGCACATTCATCCAGGTTGTAGACCGCCTGACCAAGTCCGCACACTTCATTCCTGTGAGAACCAACTATCGACCGCATCAGTATGTAGAAATCTACATAGCTCAGATAGTACACTTGCATGGGGTGCCAAGAACCATTATATCAGTTAGAGGCTCTCAATTCACTGCTCAATTTTGGGAGCACTTGCACAAGTAGTTAGGGACCAACCTTGTGTGAAGCTCAGCCTATCACCCTTAGTCCTCAAGACAGACTGAGCGAGTGAAACAAATCTTAGAAGACATGCTGAGAGCTTGTGTTATATCATCCAAGGGTTCATGGGAGAAATGACTACCTTTAGCCGAGTTTTCCTATAACAACAGTTATCAAGAGAGCATCAAGATGGCTCCTTTTGAAGCCTTGTATGGTCGCAAATGTAGAACTCCTTTGAATTGGATTGAGCCCAGAGAAAGGAGGTACTATGGCATAGATTTTGTCACAGAAGCTGAAGAACAAGTACATGTTATCTAACAACACATGAAAGCAGCTTAGTCAAGACAAAAGAGTTATGCTGATAAAAGGAGAAGACCATTAACCTTTGAAGTGGGAGACTATGTGTACTTAAAGGTTTTCGCCCATGATAGGAGTGTAGAGATTTGGAGTAAAAAGAAAACTTGCGCCTCGATATGTAGGGCTGTACCAGATTATTGAATGGAAGGGAAATGTCGCCTACAAGTTACAACTTCCTCTAGAGATGAGTACTATATTCAATGTCTTCCATGTTTCTTAGTTAAAAAGATGCCTCCGCATACCTGATGAAGCTATTGCACCTACCAACATTAAGCTGCAATCGGATTTGACTTATGAAGAGAAACCAATCCAAGTGCTAGAAGAAATGGAAAGAGTAACCTGGATCACGGTCATTAAGTTCTACAAGGTGGTGTGGAATAACCATAGTGAACAAGATGCCACATGGGAGTGGGAGGATTATTTGCATGAAGTCTATCTCGCTTTTTTTGAAGAATGGTAGGTCTTACAAATCTAAGGACGAGATTTCTATAAGGGGGAGGGGCTGTAACACCCTAGTGTTAAGCATTGCCTTTGGCATTTGCATTTCATGAGCACCAGCATCATCCAAGCATTCATGAGCATGAGCATATGAAGTTTCATTTCATTTACCTTCTCTTTATCACATGTGATGTTGCTCATATACTTAATTATGCTTGTGATCATATGGACCAATGCATGATATGGTTGTGAGGTCACCAAAATACCTTAGACACATCTATAATGATATTTGGAACAATGTTTACATTCATGACTTAAGCCAATTTTGCTTCTAAGTGTTGGTTTACTTTGTAGTGCCATTTTCATGATGCTAGTTTGACCAAAGTTCAACAGTAGCTTAGAGTGTTTGCATGGCTGTGTGACCTAAATAAAAGTTGTAGTTCACATCATCGGTAACAAACTTTATTTAAGGGTCATGAGCTAATTCAGTGTCTAACATGGTCAAATAGGGCTCACAAGTTCCAACAAAATGCTGTTTTGTGACAATTTTTCTAAGTGTAGAATGCTGATTTCAGTTTCAATGTAGCTCACTTTAGAGCTTTGTAGTTTGAAAACCATTGCGAATTATACAAAACTCTTTTAATCAATCTTGTAGCTTTCACGTAGCTCTACAATGTTTATTTAGGAAATTTTTGCTAAAGTGCCATAGATTAGGAATAGTAATCTCTTGAAGATGCTCCGTCAGTCGGCCTGATGGCCGATTCAGAGCAGCGCCACGCCGTCCGTCGTGGCCGACCATGCGTAGGCTGCGGCCGCCACCTGGTGGCCGTCCGTCGGCCCAGGCCCCACCCACCAGGCCGAAGTGGGCGGTAAAGAGCGCCGTGTCGTGCGCACTCGCTCACAGGTGCTCACTCTCGCTCTAGCCTCCTCTCTTGCCCGCATGCCGCTCCAGAGTGGAACCACAGTGCCGTGACATCACCGCCGACCTCCACCGTGCTCCCTCGCTGCCACCACAGCACCATTGTCCGATTGCTCGCACACACTGCTCCGCCATCCCCTCCTCCACCTTCCGAGCCGCTAGCCGTACCAATCGTGCTCAGGTAAAGCCGCTATTTGAGTTCACCACTGCCACGCCATCGTCGGAGCTCCACCAAGCTCGCATTCGCTATGGCCGTGCTCCACCAAGCAGTCTCGCGCACGCCTTTCTCTCGTTAGGGTTAGCCTAGGGCCAGGTCTAGGTCACATCATTGGTCACTGAGCCAACGCCGGCATATCGACGCCGGAATGCGGCTGCTCACCGCCATGCTCTCACCGCCGCCATGCCATGCATGTGGCCAAGCTTCACCGCTGCTCCACCTTAGCTCCAACCTAACCCTAGATCTCCACTGCACCACCAGGACGCTGTAGCAGAGCTTGCCTGAGGATGCCATGGCCGAAAATGATGGGTGCACCACTACAACGCCACCGCCATCTGCCATTAGCGCCGCCGCCGTAGCCAACCACCATCAGGGGTTCGCCCACTTAGCTCACTAGGTGCGGAACGAGGAGGGGAAAACGTCGGTGGTGACCTCATCGCCGATGACCTCACCGCCGATGAGTTCTCGCCGATCAAAGCCGATGCCCTACCTCTGTCTCACTGGCGTGTGGGACCAGGGTTGACTGCGGGACCCACGCGTCAGTCACAGCGGGGTGTATAGACCGGGTGCACCTAGCATTTAGGGCTTAGTTGTTTTTGTTTATTTTTCACAGATTTGAATACTAACTTGCAAAAATTATATCTAAAGCTAGGAGTGTCCAAATAAGGTGAACCAAATTTTGTTGGATTCATTATGAAGAGTACTATTTGATAAAAATATGAAATATACTGCTTAGGTTATTTTTATGGGAGAATTAAATTGAACAAAATAAGTGCTTTTAAAGTCGTTTATATCTTGTAAAATGCATAACTTGAGCTAGGAAAGTGATAAAATTATGATTCCAATTTTGTTAGTCTTATGTTGACATGCTCTAGCTAGGAAAAATACTAAACCTACAGTAGACATAATTATAATATGGTCTTCCTATTTAATCTTAATTAATTGCTAGATTCTAGTGAAATTAATTGGGGTAAAAATACATAACATATGATCATACAAATTTTTACACATTATTCTCATGCTAGGAGGAAAGTAAAAAAATATTAAATCTGTTGCTGGACACTTTTCACTATGCTAAACTATTTTTGCTAAAATAAGCATATGTAACTTGTCATTTTTGTAGAGGTAGCTATACTTATCCAAATGGCATGAAATTTGTACAGTAGACTATTAGGGTCATGTGTAGCCTACTGTAATGTTCTCAGAATTTATTGAGCACTATAAATAGTTACTCTGTAAATCACATTATTATCTAAGGAAATTAATAAATGAATATAAATAAATTAGTTAGGCTTAACCATGATGATTTATGTGTTGTGTGTGATGCATATAATCTATTGATACTGTTAGTGAGGCTTAGAAGTATTTGGTTATAGGCAACTAGTTAATTATTGCTTTTATAATTCAATTAGATGACTACATGTATAGTTTTTGTTGTGGTGATGATTTCATGATGATAATGATCTTTTCTGTAAAGATGGTTAATAACAAAGTTGTAGATAACTTACTTATCTACCTTGTGTTAAATTTTTATAGTCATAGGCCTTATGGTTTGAGAATTATGGTGGTCGGAAGTCTGCTATCTAAAATACTTGCTCTCTGGACAGATCTAAAAGATTGAATTGTTTGACCTCGATAACTACTGAATTACATTAAGATGATTAAAAGAATGTCGTAGGAAATTTCATAAGCTTTCTAGAAAGTCCACAACCAGATTAATTAGATATGTATAACTCCTGTTATGGTCAAAACAATTGGCTGCTACCTTGTAGTGTAGATAATGATCTACATAAGTGTTGTTTAGTTACTAGAGAAGAGATATGCACCTACTCAGTAAAAGAAAATGTAACTTGTTATCACCTTAAGGCAATGCTGTTGAGAACACTTAGGAGGATGCATTTCATCACACTATATCCTATGCTACTTGTCATTATATATGCATCCATGATATCTTATTCCGTGCTCATGCATATAGGATCGTCCGAGGTGATAACTATATTGGAATTCAACGAAGAGCCAGAGGAACAATAGGAGGCACCTCAGCTCATAGCTCAAGAAGGCGAGGAGCAAGTGGGTCTTTGGTGTGCCTTCTAGCAAGCCTCTCCTAGACTGCTCCCCACCGTCTTCACTATCAAGCTTCTGGCCGAATCATCGCGGGCCTTGTTTCCTTCGGTACACGGTGGCGGCCACACCACAAACACGGTTGGTGTGATCTCGTAAGACTATAGCCCCTCCGATGTACAACAATGGTGCGTGCAAGCATCAAGTGATAAGAGGTGTGCAAACCTCACTAAACACTAGGCCTAAACCTAGAGCAAGTGCATAAGCGGTGGTCTAATCAACCTAAGCACTTCGCAAAGCACCTACGCTAATCACCTAATGAATCACTAAGCACAATGCAAGTGGAGATCACTAAAATGGTGTATCAACACCCTTGGTATGTTTCCTCAGCTCTCCACATCTCAAATGGCCGGTTGGGGACTATTTATAAGTCCCTGGAGAAAGTAGCCGTTGGGGATGAAACCTAGCTTTCTGCCATTGACCGGACGCGCAGGTCGTCCTGATCGGATGCGTCCGGTCATCCCGATCGTTGAACGCGCGTGTAGAGATCGGATGCACTGCCGAGTCTGGTCATCATTAACCAGACATGTCCGGTCACAATTGCGCCGCTCTAGAACCTCTTTGGACATGATTGGACACTGCACTTTGTGTGTTCGGTCATCCAGTGCCACTGCATCCGGTCCTCACTGAGTTGTTGCTGCGACAATGAACAGTGAAGTCCGTGCATCCAGTCACTGCCACGCTCAGTGTCCAGTCACTGCTGCCGATGCTTGCTGTTGTCGAGCAACTGATCGGACGTGTTCGGTCCTCATAGGACCACGTTCGGTCACCTCTGTGGAGCTTGTTTCTTCGCGATCTTACGTCTGGCTTGGTTCCCATCTTCGTGCTTGGACTTTGCTTGATATCTTGGGTCTTATCTTATGCTTCTAGGGTCTTGCTTATGGTGTAGATTGTGGGATCAGCATTAAGGGTGCTTGTCCATTAGAGCTCTTCATTAGCGCCTAATTAAGCCTGAAGTTAACAATGTCAGTGACTAATCAAGGATTAAGCCTTTCTCTGCTTGAGCTCGAATTACTTGGTCAAAACGTGGTCAAATTGATTCCAATTTTTTTGTATGTCCTTCTCCAAAACATATATTCTAACTTTTATATTTGGCTCCACTTGAGTTGCTTAACAAAAATCCGAGAACGCGAAACGCCAATGTCAATGACGATGAATTTTGGACTTAGAATTATTTAGAGCCCATAAACAGTAGCAGATTCCATCTTGAGTCCTCTGTTTGAGCCACCTAGAAGTTGAATCAGGTCTTGGTCCAAAAATAAAGTTTGTTGTACCCTACTCAAACTTCAACTTTTATTAATGGCCAAACTTCATATCTAGTACAGAAACCATTTCTTCATCTTGGTCAAAGCAGCACCTCATTAAACCCAAGAATTAGGGTTTTCGACCAATTGAGGCCTTTTCTTGACATTTGCTCAACACAAACCCTTCATGAGTTTTGTTGTAGAGTTCAATTAGAGTAATTTGGGCAAGGTAGCAAGGTTTAGTTGATGACCTATAATTCCATTCACTTAATAGTGCAATTCAAGCAAGAATGTAACTCATCATTTCTTGTGACTTTTTAGCTCCAAACATAATGAAACTTTTCCACTGGTCAAGACTGATGCATGTTGATGTAATGTACATGAAATAAGCATGTTTAACATTACTCTTGCATAATCTTAACAAGGGTACACATGTAAGTAAGGGTGTGTTGTCCAAGTTTAAGTTGGAGCTCACTCTTGTAGATTTGATCTTGACACCTTCATCACCACATAACATGTCATGTTTGAGCTCAAACCCATTGTTTAACTAGTGACAAACACCTGGGGTGTTACAATAACCTTCCCTCTCGCACCCTTGTGTCTTCTATAGTTTGGGGGCCGTGGAACGACCCCACGCCCCATGACCACTGACACATTTGCGTGGGTGGGCGGTTCGACTTCGACCGTCACATCAATGCAACAGGCCACGAGGCGACGTCCCTGCTGGAACTACCTGCTGACATCACCCACATGCATGCGCCTATGTGGGAATCCAAGAGCCTACAAGATGAAAATGGACGCCGCACGTCGTTCATCAATACTATCCGGGTAGTCACGATTTCAAACCACCGGACCTTCTGTGATAAACCTTATCGCTCCACTAGTGTCCGGCTATGTCCGGCTAGTGAAAATTTTAATGGATCGTTCTATCTATAAGGTGTAGAAACATTTCAATAGCTATGTATCCGTCCTTTAATGGTTGCGATCAGCCCAAATCTGAATTCAACGACTCCCTCCATCCCAAATCGATGAGTCAGAATTGTCAAATTTGACAAAAATAAAAAAAAACTCAATGTAATAAGTATGAACCGAAGCATATCAAGTATGAAAGAAATAAAGGAAGATAAATATAGTTGGACCAACATAAAAACTTCATTCCATTATATACAAAAGTACATTACATAGTATTTCTAATCTCTAATGTCTAAAATAACTCATCTCCCCAAGGGGACTCAAGTCAGATGGTTGACAAATTGCATTCAATCGATCAACATGAGTGAAGATGACAGAGTCTCCTCCTACAAACATAGTAACACTACCAAGTCTTTTCATTTGCTCGAAATTCCTAACACGGACAAAAATCTCGCCACTATCATAGTCTTTGACAACTGTAACAAAGCAATCTTTACCAAGCATATAACGAACTGTAGCTTCAACAACTATCCATTATGGCTATTGATGACCATGACATCCCCAAGCAACAAGCACCCTTTGCATGATACCTGACGACACTCCTAGCTGCCAAAGCACAAGCTTGCTGGTGGAGTAAACATGGGTGTTGTGGACGACGACATCTCTTTGTATACATACAGAACAAAAAATACAAGGAAAAAATCATTAGAAAAAAACACATATGAAACACTACACCTTGAACAAGAAAGAACCAGTACAAAGCAATAGAATATTGCCTAGGCCATATCTTAGCCTCGATTGACATCCTAACTAGAATAAAATGACAAAGAAACTAAACTCACCTCAACAAGGACGATCACTGTCGTTCTATTGGCAACAACTGCTAACGAAGTTGTAACACTACCTCCTTTCCTTAGCTAGCAACTTGCAAGTGAAAATTAAAAGAGACCAGGAAGGGTATTTATACTCAAAGCAGACGCTAACAAATGTTAGAAGACATGAGGCCCCATAGCGTTACTAATTAATAATAAAATATATTTAGAATACGAGCAGTCAGAGTAGTAGTCGAGGGGTTGGCACGTTTTCCTGCTCTGATTATGAGAAAGTCTGGCACGTTAAATACACAGAGCTGTGGACTTTCTTGTTATCAGAGCAGGAATGGAGTAGTAATGGCGACGAGCAATGGGAACGTACTCGACCGATGGCGTGTACAGCATCGACTGTGACTCCAGTGAGGAGGAGGACGATCCGGAGTACTGTGAATCATCCAGCGATGAGTCTAACGAGTCGGTGAATCACCAGAGCACTAGCGAGGTGGAGGATGCCTTTTTTCTCTTTCTTTGGAAACTCAAATCCCCTTAGAATCCATGACTTTTTTCAAGTTCAGAAATCAATGGGGATATCAACAACCCATTTAGTTATTTATGGAGGGTTTTCCATCCCTAGGCCTGCCTTCCCCTTGCTTCCAAATTATAGGCCTTAGTTCAAACAGCCACAGATGCAGTCACCAAAAAAACGGCAGATGCAAAGCAACAAGCTACAGCGAGTAGGCTTATTTTTTATTTTTTTGATAACTTTTAGGTGTTAGATTCATGGATCTTTTAATTATTTATTATCATTCTCTTTTAGTTTTAAGTTTATTTAGAGGTGTAGAGATTATGAAAAAACCAAAAAGGCAACAACTAACTCATGGGATATATAAACAGGTGCATAGGAGAAAAAAATGAAAAGACGGATATTAGGTAAGTAACATTTTGTCATAATCATTTCCTATTAAAACACAAATTAAATTCTAGTCTCTGTTGAGCAGACGGGGCGATCTGCTCGCCCAAAAATTTGATTTTGCACCACGCCGAGCAGTCCCAGTCTAATCTAGTAAGTTAGTTCGAAATGTAGTCTAATCTAGTAAGCTAGGAGGGAAAAAAACAAATCCCCAATCAGTGTCTTAACTTCATGGATCAGTGGCTTGAGCATTTTGGAAAGACCTTAATGTAGTTGCTAGAAGGGGAAAAATCCTCAATCTAGTAAGTTTAGTGTAATTACTTGGTAATCTAATACCAATGTGTGCTACTTTTATAATCTAGTAGCTTGGAGCTTTTGAAAAGAATGAAATGAAGACATATCTGAGAACAGTGTGTTGAATTCATGGATTCGTTCATGCTAATGGCTTGAATTTTCTGGAATGAACGAAATCAAGTCATCTTTGACCACAAAGGTGTCTTTTATTAACTCATGGCTAGAGCAAAGATTGTAATTGAACTGATCTTTCTTGTTTGTTTCTTTGTCTCTTAACCCCCTTGATTTTCCCCTTTTTGTAATTATTAGGCATGTTTGGTTCCTATCCATAGTCTACCACAACTAACCTTAGCCAAGTGTGGCAAGCCACAAAAAGTGTGGCTAGCAAATTGGTTGCCACACTTTGCCATGCCTAAGGGAATCTTGCCACACTTGTACCGTTGTATTGTACCGTTGCAAACTGGAAGGACATTTTTGTCTTTGCTCATGCCCCAAAGTCCAAACAAACCTGGCATCGTGTCTATGCCACGGTGTACGCTCTTCCATGTCTACCGTATTTGTCGTATCATATGGTTCTTGATGCAATTATATGTCCATGTTCGATGGCCATGGAAATGAAGCAACACCGCTGAGCAGCCATGAAATGGTGGTGATGATAAAGTATCTACGCTGGCTCCTCTGACACACCAGCGATGATATTCAACAACTATAAAATAATGCTGGATGGGAGGGGGAAATGCCTCCCCCCAAAATTTCCTTTCCCCGCCCTCCCCTCAGGTGAAATGCTCTCCTCAGGTTCGAGATGCTCCCATCCCTGCTCACCATTGAGCTACCCCTGAGGCCATGGGGCGTTGACCTCGGTTCTCACTATGGTCCTCCCATCCACCGATGTAAGGGCCTTCAGCGAACGGTGTTGCGAGCACGAGGGATGGTCGAGAGCGGGCGGTGTGGACGGGCAGCTCGATGGCGAGCAGTGGACATGAGCATTTGGAACCTTACGGCATGGGGCGTTGACCTCTTCTCTATCTAGGGGTCCTCCCATCCACCGACGAAAGGGCCTCCAACGAATGGTGCTACGAGCGCGAGGGATGGCGGGGTGGAGGGGCACCTCGATGGTGAGCGGTGGATAGGAGCATCTGGAACTTGAGGCTACGGGGCATCGACATCGCCTCTCGCTAAGGGTCCCCCCATCCATCTGCACGACCTCATGGCGGTCGCGTCCGGTTATTCGCCCGCCGTTTCGCACAGTACCTCTAAGGTAATCAAAATTAATTAGCTTTGGAATTGTAGATTTTATTTTAATTTCCCTTTTGAATGCTGTGGATGTTCTTGAATTGTTGTTAATTTTGGGTTAAAAACTTTAGTACACATAGGTGGTGTATTCTAAAACTGTATATATGCCATGCCAAAGATTTGGCATGCTAAAATTAGGTAAAAAAGTTGCCATGGATTTGGCATGCCAAATGTGAGAGGTTGGCAAGTTTTGGTAGCCAACCAAATAATAGCCAAAATCATGGCTTACCAAATCTTAGGTTCGGCAAATTTTGGAAGCCAACCAATCAGGCTCTTAGCTTGTTCGTCGACAGAGAGAGTTCATATACGGAATATGTTGACCCCATGCACATTGTTTTTTGTTGGGACTTTTCCTACCAAATTAGGGGATGATGTACACTACGAATGAAGTAGCAGCGGCTGATGGTTTTGCTGGAATCATCACACTCAACCTAGAGTCAAACGACAAGGATGGTAATTCATGTGCATATCCATAGCAATTGTTTCTAGGAACAATCTTATAGCCTGAGTATTATGCAGGCGCCCATGGTTAGTGAACACAATG
The DNA here is from genome assembly GCA_904845875.1 of Miscanthus lutarioriparius. Lineage (NCBI taxonomy): Eukaryota > Viridiplantae > Streptophyta > Magnoliopsida > Poales > Poaceae > Miscanthus > Miscanthus lutarioriparius. The sequence continues at coordinate 72,693,214 of CAJGYO010000005.1, read as the reverse complement.
TCGGACAACCCATGGAGGCAATTGGTGTCATGGATCGAGTAGAAGTTGTGTGAATTTTACAAAAAAGTTTGCCCTTGGCCGACATATCAGGTGGTGGATCGACCATTTCAGTTTTGTTAGTATATATAAATGCATTTTGTGAACACCGAGGTGAATGTGTCTAACTACACATTTAATTGTTTTGTAGGTTCAACGTACTTAAATGCAGGTTGAGATGGGGTTCTTAAATCCAGCCAGTGATTGTTGTTTTTGATGAATTGACAAAGGGCTTGTTGTTTAACAAGTCAAATATGCTCCATACTTGTAGCCCTGCCATGTAAGTTTGTTGCAAATGCCTCATTTTGTAGTACACATTACATGTTGAGTGGTTCAGCCCAGCTACTTTCACTGGGGACATTGTGAATATAGGAACCATTATATATGTCCATTTTGATATCATCTTACAGGAATGCACTCTCACTGTTTTTGGCTGACCAATTTGGAGATAGTTGGATTTGGATGTTATGTCGCTGTGGTTGAAAACTATGTTTGTTGCTGTCGTTTTGTAAGGATATTTGTGTTGGTGGTGTTGTGAAAAATATATATGTTGCTACCGATGAGCCATGAAATTTTTGTATTGTTGGTGCTATAATGTATTGTGAACAATAATGATGCATAATGGTAAGGCCGGCGGTAATGGACAAAACATTACTGCTGGAACAAACACAACGGCGGCGGTGACGCTGCCCCTGATTACCACCAGAGGGAATACTAGCCGCGTGCGATGGCACCTACATCACTGTCGAACGGTATGTTGGACCAGCGTTGATGTTCTCATCATCATAGCCGGATGGTACGCCGATCCGGAGTCGATAGGTCCATCATCACCGCCGGTTGGTACGCTGACCCGGCGATGATAGGCAAATCATCACAGTTGGATTGTGTGCCGACCCGACTCTTTGCTTGCATCATCATCGCCGGATGGTACGCCGGCCCAACGTCGATGGTTGCATCATCACTGCTGGATCGTACGTAGGCCCAGCATCGATGGTTACTTCATCGCCATCGGATGGTATGCTGGACCTATGTCAATGGGCGCATCATCACAATCAGTTCCTACGCCGCACCGGCGTCAATGGTTACATCATCACTGTCGGATCGTATGTCGGACCGACGTCGATGGATGCATCATCACCACCGGATGGTACACCAGACCGGCGTAGATGGTTACATTATCATCGCTGTATCGTACGCGGGGCCAGCGGTGGTAAGACACTATCATTGCCATATGGTACGCTGGACCAATGGTGGTAAAATACTATCACCGTCGGCGTGCAATCGGTGGAGATGAAGGTCACCGATCACTGCCGACATACACAAACAGGGGCCAAAACCGTCGATAATGGGGGTTCTTGAGCCAGGAGTGATTAGCTTTCTATAGTAGTGTGGTACTGGTGGCCTCGATCCTAAGCCACGTGGTTGAGGTCCCTGGTGGCTTGGCTAGTCTTGGAAGTCAAGGGCGAGGTCGTGTGCCCCATCCCGTAGTGGGTAGGGCCATACGCCAGTCTTGTCGGGCCGCATTTGGATGGTGGATTACTGTACCGGTCATCACCACCTGGCGGTGTTGTCTTATCCCTGTAGCGAGGTGTAGGGATGGCGCCTGTCCTGACTGAGGGGATAGCGGTCACCTCAGCCCCAGCAGAGTGAGTGTGGCATGCCTGCCCCTGTCTAGGTTGGCGTATCCGATGGAGATAGACCCTTCCCTGTCCCTTCCTAGGGGTTAGGACGAAGGAGAGGTCGTGCGGTGCTGCGTAGTGTGTAGTGGAAGGAGGAGGAAGAGGTCATGATAGTCCTTGCGACTTGGTGCTTGGCCCGGGGCCTTTATAGTTTAGGCGAGCTGCGATTGCTGGGCCTCTGTTAGTTGGGCCAGCGTGGGCTGCCCAAGCGGCTAACTAATCGGTGACTTGAGATACCTGGGGTATCATAACCCCAACAGAGATATAGGAAAAAATGCGAGACAAAATATGTTCCTCCATTCTTCCCAATCTCCGTTTATCTTCCCTACGTTGTGGGCGTACCATTGTTTCACCCTCTCATCAAGAGAGAAGGGAAACAATTTCTGCTGAAGTGTTTCTTGTGTCATGCCTGAGATCGTCAGACATGCACAAAGCTGCTTAAACTCGCATAAGTGGTGGTATGGGTTCATAATCTAATCTTGAGAAGGTTTGTTCCTGAAACATGGCTATAAAGATAGGATGGAGTTCATAGCCAGAAGCTATGATTAGCTTTGAAGATTGTGGTGGCTCTAAGAACTCGCCCTTAGGAGCAGAGAGTTGTTGAATGGTAGGTTGCTCTATTGGAGACGAATAAAAGAAAAAGAAAAAGAAAGGTAAAATAAAAGGATACACGGGTGAACTAGGTTAGGAGATAATACGACAACCGTTCCCTGGCAACGGCGCTAGAAATGCTTGTTGGTATTTCTAAGCATATGTAGAAAGAATCCGCACGCGCATGGATATACCGTTCTAGCACTTAACCCGAAAGTATTCAGGCTATCATAATTTCCACGAGGAACGGAGGTGTAAAAGTCTCTTAGCTAGTTCACCTAAGATAACAAGAGAAAGAGTAGCTCGGGTAGTGAGGTTTTCTAAGAATAGAGATCCTAGGATAAGATAGTTTCGTCACCATAAACTTGCTTTGGGCACTGGAGCGCACCTGGTCTGCCAGGCGATGCTAGCCTACAGCTGTATGCCAAACCTGAATGTGGTGGAAACTAAGGGTAAACATGGTTGTCACCACCTGCTACCTACCTCTCACCCATAGTGAATGAGGCAAACGAAGGTAACTTCAAGCTTAGACACCCTGTCTACGCTATCGGTTACTACTCTAGCATTGGCCAAGAACTTCCATCTCTATCAGGAGTCCTCTACTAGAGTATTCGTTACTAGAATGAATGATGAACCCACAAGAGTATAGTAAACAAGACTAACTTAATTAAGAACTCACCACCAAAGAAGAACACAGAACTCTGCACTTCAAGTAGTACTATGTTCGCCGTGGTACAAGTGTAGAGGAAGCCGACAACTCCAGGATTCCTCTGACTCTTACTCACTCACTCCCTATACTAATTCTATCTAAGTAGCTAAAGTAGGAGTGTAGCTCTTCTCTCTTTTTCTTGTCTTGTGTAGTGAGGGGGCACCCTCCTCCCTTTTATAGCACTAGTAGGATGGTTGATGGGAATATTCTAGGAAGATCCTGCCCAAACCGCCATCCTGAGCCTTGATGGAACTGCCACGAGATACAGTGGCAGGGGTGTGGCCAACCCCTGGTGGCGCTGCCCTGCAACCGTCCTTCTAGTGAGGCCCAATGCTTGCCAGGTGATGGTCTTTTCCCTTGTTGTTTGGGCCCAAGTGGGAGAGTGATTGATTTCTTTTAATCCTTCATTTTTTGGGCCTAATTGGCTATATTTCCATACTTGTCCTCTACGAACAATTCACCAAAACCTATGAAAATTGTTAATTGTAAACCCTATTTCTAGGTTGAGTGTTCATTTGAGGTGATTTTCATGAATATTGGCAGTAAAAAATATGAGTTAAGGACTGCCATCATGCATGCAAGGACTTAGTTGTTTTCCTAAGTGCTTCCGTGGATGGTCAAACAATTTGGCTGAGGGTCCTTGAGTGCAAGAATTTAGAGGGGTGCTCTCGGGTTTTGTAAAAAAGAAATATTGAATTTTTACTGGTCGGTCTGATGTTTGCATGGACGATCCATGGGGACATCGACCATGGAGACTAAGTGTTGGCTATCTGTGCCTTTGTAGGTGTTCTCATGGATGGTCCGGTGTTCTGCTAGTCGGTCCACGGGAACGACGTTAGAAACTATGTTCTTCATTTGTTCTTGGGTGAAGTAACCTATCTTGTGGATGATGTTTACCATGCATGTGTAGGGGTACCTAGGGGTGTTTAGGTGGTGTGTTGGGCTTGTGAAAGTTATGGTGTGAGCTCTGTGTGCCAAGTGATGCTAGTGATTTGAGATCAACTTAATCATGAGAAAATGGGATGAATTTCATGAACTTGGGCATGCCAACTTAACTTTGATATTGGGTGACCCTTGGGCCACCAAGATCTTGCTTGGACCTTGATCTTTCTTGCTTCCAAGTGATAGGGATGGATTTGGGCCTTTTCATGGTTTTCTTGCAAAATCATAGAAATTCCATTATAGAGAAATTTGGGAGATGCATGAGAGGATTGAGCAAGAGATGGTATTGAGCTTACACTTGAGATGATGGAGTAGCTAGAAATCTTCATCTTGCATACATGCATGGACGAAATCAAGAGTTAGGGTTTGAGGGATGATCTTAAGATAACGAGAAGAGAGTTGCTTGAGGTCACAAAAATGGACATGGGGATGGGGGTTGACCCACTCCCCTTGCCAACGACAAGGTCGCCAGAGGAAGATAGGGATGGGGTTGGAGACGGAGGGAGAGCTAGTGGGCGGTCACAAAGCTGACAAGTTGATACCCTTATCAAATACTCGCTCTGGCCATCAGTATAAGGTTTATTTTGACCAAGAAAATATTTCAATTTATAAATTGTGACCAACAATTAGTCAAATCATACGCATTTAAGTGTATGAAAATTGCACTAATAAATTTATATTCAAAGTGCCTTTCAGATGATAATGATATTCATACATATCAAATACTCACTCTGGTCGGATAAGCATTTATAGTCGGTCTAGAAGATTGAATCCAATAGTGCTCTCGTGAAGCTTTAAAATGTGGGCTCATAAGTAGGCAAGGATGTTGGTGAAGGTGACAGATAGTAGGCCCCAGGTCAAGGTTCTCTACCCGTGACCATAGACCCATCAAGGGTACATGCGTGGTAATTTTGGAATAAGATTACTTTTATCCCAAAATTGGGGGCATGTGTTTACACCAAAATTTGGGAAGAGAAGAACGCGGGAACTCAAAGCTTCCAAGATTGTATCATCAAGGGATCGATCAGATGTGAATCGATATCATCCGGTTTTGATGCGGTATCAGAAATTGGCTATTTTATAGATGACGTCAGCAGATAACATCAATGGATTACGTACAGATGGCGTTGGGGGAGGAAAATATGTCGGACTCTACAAAAAGGAAAGGATTAGGGGCCAAGTTATCTTAAATTAGCAATGCTTTCTTTTATTTCAAAGATTGTAATAAGTCATGTTTGAGTAGGATTCATTTTTAAGTTCTGGGTATAAATATTGGACCCCGGCTATTGTAAGGGACATCCAATCAGTCAATACCAATTAATTTTTTTGGCTTCACGCCAACCCTTAGGAGTAGGAGTATTGTAGATCTCGGCGGGTTCTTCAACAAGCAGGGCTTCATCGATCCGGTCGACCTCTGGCTTGTCTGTAAGTACCGTCATGGCTTATACTTTTGTTTGTAAGGCTGCATCAGTCTGGCCAACCTCTTATGAGCTTTAGTATAAGTTAGTTATCGCTCCTTATCTAGTTCGAGTACGGCTGCATCGGTTAAGTTTGACCTCCACTGTTCAAATCAGATTAAGGTCAAGTTATCGGCTCTACCTAAGGGTGGCATCCTTCGGGTAGATTCATTAAGTTACCAATCTTGCTGATGTTCTTGTTGTCATTAGTTTTCTCAATATCAACCTGCCCGATCAAAATCGATCTAGATCGACCTCATATCCTTTTAGTCCATCATTTATTCTGTCACATTGAGGTGGTTCTTACTTTAAACGACATATTATGTTTTATTGGCCATTCTACTTCAATCTTGATCGTGCATAGTACACGACTAAGGCATGCCTTATCTTGAGAAGGTTTACTAGCTAGTTGAATATGGTCTATAGCTTGCTATTATGGCTGTAACGATTCGGTCGATCCCCACTATTAGCACTTTAAATCAGAGTGTGCTAGTTGGTAGATTTGCTTTTGACCAGGCGTGACCTTGGCTATTTGCTATGCCTGCATCGACTAAATAGCCGATTGTCCGTAGTTTAATGCTTATAGTGTGTCTTCATGATTCTATTAAATGTGAATAGATCTATTTATTTTAAAGGTTTGATCTGTCATATTTATCATGGCTGCCATCGATCCGATCAAACCCCACTGTTAAGGATAACACGTTAGATTTGATGAGTTTATAGATCTGTCCATATTAAATAGTCGATTGTTCACATGCTGTAATCCCTTTTCTACCTGAATCGGCTATTTTAGCCGATTCGCCTGTGCTTTCATAGATATGGCATGCTTTCATGAACCTGTTGAAGTATGGTCAGTTCTATTGATTTTTTGGTTCTAGACTATCATCATCATCATAGCTGCATCGATCCGGTTGAACCTCACTATTGATGGTAATAGATTAGATCTAGATAGTTCATAGATCTGTCTATATCGAATAGTCGATTGTTTGCGTGGCATATCCCTTTTCACCAGATTCATTGGCTCTACACCACGTATTGATCAAATCTAATTTAGCCAGTGATGTATCTTTGACGCATACATGTTAATAGCTTAAGGGAAAGGATCAATAAAACTAGGTGCATTGTATTCGTTACTATAAAATCAATCATGACCCACGAGCGTTACAGTCCTTAACAGTCGATTTCTTCTCATATCGGCTATTTAGTCGATCTTCCCATCTGGCTGCTTCTGAAGCGGCACACTTGGAACTGTCTAGGCAAAACCAGCATGTTCCACCCTAAATTACTGATAAATTTTCTCTCCTTGTCAATTGTAGGTCAAATTGACTGGCACACCCTTGGGAATTCGTAGGATCGACTGGTCCTACGTTGAAGCCAGACATATCTCTAGATCGTTCTGGCTTGCTACGTGTCCACCCGGTGTGGCTACCACATTTTCATGCTGACAATTAGGCAAAAGGCAGATGAATCTAGAGAGGAACTTAGGAGGATGAATGAGTACCTTGCTGCAATCGAAGTAGACCATAACCGCTTACCTGAGCGCAACAGCCCACCGCCACCCCCGCCATCCCCACCCCCACCACCACCACCTCGTTTCCATCAACTCTACCCAGAATATTTTCCTCCGGCCATACAATACCAACCGCAAAGAAACCCACCTCCGCCAATGCCATATGACCCAAAATAGATTCCTGGGGACATCGCCCAGAGCTGGTATAACAACCTCCCACCAGGCTCAACAGATTCCTAGGGAAGCCTCCATGAAAAACTGTGCAACAACAGCAAAGGTGTCAACCCCTCGACCAATAACCCCATGGAACTGTTCACTTGCACTCAATCTGAAAGAGAACCCCTTCGAGACTTCTAGCGAAGGTTCATTCTGCTCAGAGCTAGAATCCCAGACATAACAGACGAGGCAGTAATCCTAGCAGTAGTCAATGGAGTGAGACCAGGACAACCCAACACATGGGCTCAGCAAACCCCCACCAACAGTCAAAATGATAACAGAGATCATACCCAAAATAGACCCACCCCAAGAGATCCAGCGAAAGCTTTACTACCATTTCTGTGGCCTAGGAAAGGGACACATGACAAAACTGTGTGCCTGCTTCGTGAAGCGAAAAGAATACCAAGAGGCATAGCAAGCCGCCGCTTTAGGACCGCCAAAACCTATCAACTACACAAAAAGACAAACCACCCCTGCAACCACCCCATACCATTACATGCCAATAAACTACAACATCCCCTCACAACATCAACCTCAACAATACCCAACCTTCGCAAGCTACAATCCCTCCTATCATCATTACAACACCTATGACAACCCTCAAACATCATTCAACTACCACAATCATTCCAACAACCAACCATACATGGTCACCCACCCTCCCACTCCACCACAAATGCAAAACAAGCATCCAGCCTTACCACCACCACCACCACCATCAACCCAACCACAGCAACAACAAGTAAAAATAGAACCCATGAGCCAACCCAATCAAACAACAATCAACAACCCAACCTCAACCTTCGGCATGATACTTGCAATCACCAGAGGATCCAACGAGGATCACGACAACAAGAGGCAACGCAAGGAACACATGAGGCAGGTGCATCATCTCACCACAGAAGGACCCCACAAGAATTCGTAGTGGTCTCACATCCCAATAACCTTCGACAAGACAGATCTCAAACTGAGGGACTACCCCCACACTGACGCAATGGTCATCGAGACAAACTTAGCCAACTGGGCAGTAACAAGAATCCTGATTGATATTGGTAGCTCCACCGACATCCTATTTGCATCAACCTTCGACAATATGAAACTCGACATAAACCTTCTCCAACTGGTTGGATGACCGTTATATGGATTTGGGGGCAAGCAAGTGAAGGCAATCGGCAAAATCATGCTCCTAGTAACCTTTGGGGATCAGAACAATAGCAGGACGGAGCACATAACCTTCGATGTGGTAGACATGCTATGCAACTATAATGCAATCTTTGGCCGAGCAGTCACAAATATCTTCAGCACAGTTCTCCACCCGGGTTATCTCTATATGAAGCTACCCTCCGCCAAGGGCGTTATTGCCGTATACGACGACCAAGACCTCGCTCAAGCAGTAGAAGAAACAGCCACCCTAGGATAGAAAAATGTACACAACCTCAACTAGGAAAAGCCGAAAAACAAGGAACCCTCGCCCGACGAGCCAGAATAGAAAACCCGGCGAGGCCAGCAGAGCAAACAAAGAAAGTACCACTGTTCAAAGGCAACACTAACAAGTAGGTCATCATCTCTGTGTTACTAGATGAGAAAACTGAGAGCGAGCTTATCAACTTCCTATGTAACAACAACGAATATATGCTTAGCCTCCCATGTTTTACAAAATATCACTTCAGTCCTTTTATGTTTGATGCATTAGGTTATAAGAGTTGAATTAGAAACACTTGATGCATAAAACTACCTTGTCTAGATAAATATACCTTTAACCCTATGTAGGTGCAGGATCAAATATATGCTTAGCCATGCTTAGACCGGTAGAAGTCGGGTGATTTCCTATCACCTACGAGATATAGGTGGATACCGAAGCACTGTTGGCTATATTTGCTATCGTGGAATAGAACCATGGGGTAATGTAACTGGAGGTCGGGTAGAGTCTATGTGTAGATTGACTCATGTGATTTTGTCTGTGCTGGTTAAGGACCATACGGTTGTTGGAACTTCTATGGAGATTGAACGCATGCCTCTCACTGAGCTGACCGGATAACTCGTTTCGACTGCGAAGCCAAGTAGCTCAACTCAGGCTAGGACCTATTCTATAAAAGTGCACACTCTAGATAGTAGTAAGGATGTGTGGGGAGCCAAACATGAGCCCAAGGGTAGTCCAGGCCTAAATGTCCTGGCAGTTGGTTGTCCCTGATTGTGCGGCGCTAGTCGTACCCGCAAAATATGGACCTGAGTTGTACCAAAGGTGACCTAAGGTGGCCGTTGATCTGGTCTACCTAGGTTTATGTGAGGAACACCCTAGGATAGAAAAATGTACACAACCTCAACTAGGAAAAGCCAAAAAACAAGGAACCCTCGCCCGACGAGCCAGAATAGAAAACCCGGCGAGGCCAGCAGAGCAAACAAAGAAAGTACCACTGTTCAAAGGCAACACTAACAAGTAGGTCATCATCTCTGTGTTACTAGATGAGAAAACTGAGAGCGAGCTTATCAACTTCCTATGTAACAACAACGAATATATGCTTAGCCTCCCATGTTTTACAAAATATCACTTCAGTCCTTTTATGTTTGATGCATTAGGTTATAAGAGTTGAATTAGAAACACTTGATGCATAAAACTACCTTGTCTAGATAAATATACCTTTAACCCTATGTAGGTGCAGGATCAAATATATGCTTAGCCATGCTTAGACCGGTAGAAGTCGGGTGATTTCCTATCACCTACGAGATATAGGTGGATACCGAAGCACTGTTGGCTATATTTGCTATCGTGGAATAGAACCATGGGGTAATGTAACTGGAGGTCGGGTAGAGTCTATGTGTAGATTGACTCATGTGATTTTGTCTGTGCTGGTTAAGGACCATACGGTTGTTGGAACTTCTATGGAGATTGAACGCATGCCTCTCACTGAGCTGACCGGATAACTCGTTTCGACCGCGAAGCCAAGTAGCTCAACTCAGGCTAGGACCTATTCTATAAAAGTGCACACTCTAGATAGTAGTAAGGATGTGTGGGGAGCCAAACATGAGCCCAAGGGTAGTCCAGGCCTAAATGTCCTGGCAGTTGGTTGTCCCTGATTGTGCGGCGCTGGTCGTACCCGCAAAATATGGACCTGAGTTGTACCAAAGGTGACCTAAGGTGGCCGTTGATCTGGTCTACCTAGGTTTATGTGAGGAATAAATTTTTGGCTGGTTGAAATCGATTTGAATCGCCGTCTCTCCCGGGCAGTGAGAAAATTGGCTAGGTCCAACATCGTAATAAGTGTATTATGGAATGATGGTTATGAAGAACATGGAATTACTACACCATCTATGGTTATTATTGCTATGCTACTAAATGATATACCACATGTTTGGCATAGGTTAGTTGCTAATCTAGAGATGAATAGCTATAATTAACTTTATGACCGAATTATAACTGTATACTTGAATTGGTAAGCTATTTATGTAAAATGTTATCAAGCTTGCTCCACTTATATAGCCTTGCATAATCCTTGGAGTCACTTTGTTTTTGGTTTATAATGGGTAAGTCTAGCTGAGTACCTTCTCGTACTCAGGGTGTATTCCCATTGTTGTAGATAATACGATGTATCATGGCTACTGTAAGAACTGCTTCTGTCCCGCCGTGGATGAGGAGTAGGGCCCTAGGCAAGGCAACTCTTATTAATTCCTCTCTTATGCTTTTGTGGGATTGTGATCACGAGATGGCACAGTATTTAAACAACGATGGAGATGTTGGTTTCAAACTTTAATTGCTTCTACAACTATTTTACCTGAACTTGGTTTGTAATAACTTTTAATCGTACTCTGATGTACGGAACTGTATTTGTGAACTTTATGTAATGTGTGACATGTATGTTGAATCATGTATGATCTTGGTTGTATGTTGGTTGAAACGAGAACCTTTGTGGTACTTGATGGACTACTGGGTTTATATGGGCTCAAGTATGACAGTGCAACTGCTTGCGGTCTGCTATTGTACTTATGCTCTTATAAATTGGATGGTTCTGCTACAGCTGGTATTAGAACCAGGTTTACCAGAAACAGGCCAATCCAAGCACGTCCTGGATACGTGGATTATACAGCCGTGGAAGAAATTCCCATGGGGGAAGTTGTGACCGCCGGTATGTTTCTTGTTAACAAACATCCCGCCATTGTTTTATTTGATTCTGGAGCTTCTCATTTATTTATGAGCCAAATATTTGCATCTAAGCATCATCAGAACATAATTGAGGTAGACAAGGGTGGTTATAGTATAAGTTCAGCTGGGGCCACTATTTCTACTAATCAATTAGTGAGAGATGTGCTCATCTCTATACAAGAGAGGGAGTACACTACGGATCTTTTTATATTGCCAGGACTAGCAATAGATGTGATTTTGGGCATGAATTGAATGAGGGGTCATGGAGTTCTCATTGACACAACCACTAGAACAATGATGTTGAGAGAACCAAAGGGGAGTAATGCTTTTCTAGTACCACTTCCCCAGAGTTTTGATCTTCAAAACTTGTCTTGTGCCATTCAAGCCACTACCCTATGCGATATTCTAGTAGTCTGTGAATTTCCTGATGTATTTCTAGATGAGTTGCTAGGTTTACCGCCTGATAGGGATGTGGAATTTAAGATCGAGTTAGTGCCACGTATGGCACCTATCTCAAGAAGACCCTGTAGGATGCCACCAAATGAGTTAGCCAAACTTAAAATCCAGTTATAGGAACTTTTGGACAAAGGTCTCATTTGACCTAGTTCATCTCCATGGGGATGTCTAGCTTTATTTGTAAAGAAGAAGGACAAATCCTTGAGAATGTGTGTGGATTATAGGCCACTTAATGCTATGAACATTGAGAATAAGTATCCTTTGCCTCGCATCGATATCCTGTTCGATCAACTAGCAAAAGCAAAGGTATTCTCTAAGGTTGACTTGAGGTCAGGCTATCATCAGATTAAGATCAGGCCAAAGGATGTACCTAAACAGCTTTCTCCACTAGGTATGGCCTGTATGAGTATTTGGTCATGTCTTTTGGACTGACAAATGCTCCTTCCTACTTCATGTATTTGATGAATTCGGATTCATGCTCGAGCTAGACAAGTTCGTGGTCGTGTTTATCGATGATATCTTGATATACTCGGAGAATGAGGTAGATCATGCAGAGCATCTGAGGATCATCTTATCCAGATTGAGGGAGCATAAATTATATGCCAAATTTAGCAAATGTGAATTCTGGTTGAGCAAAGTACCTTTCCTAGGTCACATCTTATCTGAAGATGGAATTTTGGTAGACCCATCCAAAGTACAAGAGGTCATGGATTGGAAGGCCCTGACTTAGGTTCATGAAGTTCAGAGTTTTCTAGGGTTAGTAGGCTACTATCATCGTTTCATTCCTAATTTTTGCAAGATAGCTAAAACCATGACCAGACTACTCTAGAAGGATGAGAAGTTTAATTGGACGCCAGAGTGTGAAGCTACTTTTCACACCCTAAGGACCTTGTTAACTATAGTTCCCATTTTAGCATAACCCGACATTGAAAAGCATTTCGATGTGTTCTGTGATGCATCGGGTATAGGTTTGGGGTGTGTGCTCATGCAAGAAGGAAGAGTTATTGCCTACGCTTCCTTTCAATTGTGAAAGCTTGAAGTCCACTATCCTACACATGATTTGGAGCTTGCCGCAGTTGTCCACGCTTTGAAGATATGGAGACATTACTTGTTGGGAAACGTATGTCACGTATACACTGATCACAAGAGTCTCAAATATATCTTCACTCAACCTAAGCTGAACATGAGACAATGTAGGTGGTTAGAGCTGATCAAGGACTATAATTTGGAAGTACACTACCATCCAGGAAAAGCCAATGTTGTAGCAGATGCACTTAGTCGGAAATCTCATTGTAACACCTTGGAAACCTTATTGGAAGATGGATTTAATTTGTTACATCCTGTTGTGTTGCACAATATCATTGTCAGTGGCTCACTTGAGAGCAAAATCATAGAACTACAGAAGATAGATGTGGGTGTGTTCCAATCAAGTGAAAGATCAAAGAATAGGAAACCAAGAATTTTAGGTTGGATGAAAGAGGTGTGCTATGGTTTGAGGACCAACTAGTGGTACCAAAAGACTGAGAACTTAGAAATCAAATTCTAGATGAGGCGCATTCATCCAGGTTGTCTATCCATCCAGGCAGTAGCAAGATGTACCAAGACTTGAAGCCCCATTTTTGGTGGGCCAGGATGAAGAAAGAGATCGCCGCCTACGTCGCTAGGTGTGATAATTGTAGTAGAGTCAAGGCCATTCATTTGAAATCCACTAGATTACTGCAACCTTTATCTATTCCAGGATGGAAGTGGGAGGAAATCAGCATGGATTTTATTGTTGGACTCCTGACTACTCAGAAGGATTTCGACTCAATATGGGTAATTGTAGACCGCCTGACCAAGTCCGCACACTTCATTCCTATGAGAACCAACTATCGACTGCATTAGTATGTAGAAATCTACATAGCTCAGATAGTACACTTGCATGGGGTGCCAAGAACCATTATATCAGTTAGAGGCTCTCAATTCACTGCTCAATTTTGGGAGCACTTGCACAAGTAGTTAGGGACCAACCTTGTGTGAAGCTCAGCCTATCACCCTTAGTCCTCAAGATAGACTGAGCGAGTGAAACAAATCTTAGAAGACATGCTGAGAGCTTGTGTTATATCCTCCAAGGGTTCATGGGAGAAATGGCTACCTTTAGCCAAGTTTTACTATAACAACAGTTATCAAGAAAGCATCAAGATGGCTCCTTTTGAAGCCTTGTACGGTCGCAAATGTAGAACTCCTTTGAATTGGATTGAGCCCGGAGAAAGGAGGTACTATGTCATAGATTTTGTCACAGAAGCTGAAGAACAAGTACATGTTATCCAACAGCACATGAAAGCAGCTCAGTCAAGACAAAAGAGTTATGCTGATAAAAGGAGAAGACCATTAACCTTTGAAGTGGGATACTGTGTACTTAAAGGTTTCGCCCATGAAAGGAGTGCAAAGATTTGGAGTAAAAAGAAAGCTTGCGCCTAGATATGTAGGGCCATACCAGATTATTGAACGGAAGGGAAATATCACCTACAAGTTACAACTTCCTCCAGAGATGAGTACTATATTCAATGTCTTCCATGTTTCTCAGTTAAAAAGATGCCTCCGCATACCTGATGAAGCTATTGCACCTACCAACATTAAGCTCCAATCGGATTTGACTTATGAAGAGAAATCAATCCGAGTGCTAGAAGAAATGGAAAGAGTAACCTGGATCAAGGTCATTAAGTTCTACAAGGTGGTGTGGAATAACCACAGTGAACAAGATGCCACATGGGAATGGGAGGATTATTTGCATGAAGTCTATCCCACTTTTTATGAAGAATGGTAGGTCTTGCAAATCTCAGGACGAGATTTCTATAAGGAGGGGCTGTAACACCCTAGTGTTAAGCATTGCATTTGTCATTTACACTTCATGAGCACAAGCATCATCCAAGCATTCATGAGCATGAGCATATGAAGTTTCATTTCATTTACCTTCTCTTTATCACATGTGATGTTGCTCATATACATAATTATGCTTGTGATCATATGGACCAATGCATGATATGGTTGTGAGGTCACTAAAATACCTTCGACACATCTAGAATGATATTTGGAACAATGTTTATATTCATGACTTAAGCCAAATTTGCTTCTAAGTGTTGGTTTACTCTGTAGTGCCATTTTCATGATGCTAGTTTGACCAAAGTTCAACAGTAGCTTAGAGTGTTTGCATGGCTACGTGACCTAAATAAAAGTTGTAGTTCACATCATGGGTAACAAACTTTATTTAAGGGTCATGAGCTAATTCAGTGTCTAACATGGTCAAATAGGGCTCACAAGTTCCAACAAAATGCTGTTTTGTGACAATTTTTCTAAGTGTAGAATGCTGATTTTAGTTTCAAAGTAGCTTAATTTAGAGCTTTGTAGTTTGAAAACCATTACGAATTAAGCAAAACTCTTTTAATCAATCTTGTAGCTTTCACGTAGCTCTACAATGTTTATTAAGGAAGTTTTTGCTAAAGCACCATAGATTAGGAGTAGTAATCTCTTGAAGATGCTCCGTCAGTCGGCCTGATGGCCGATTCAGAGCAGCGCCGCGCCGACCGTCATAGCCGACCATGTGCAGGCTGGTGGCCGCCACCTGGTGGCCGTCCGTCGGCCCTAGCCTCACCCATAAGGCCAAAGCGGGCGGTAAACAGCGCCGCGTCGTGCGCACCCGCTCACAGGCGCTCACTCGTGCTCTCGCCTCCTCTCTCGCCAGCATGCCGCTCCAGAGCAGAACCACAGTGCCGTGCCACCACCATCGACCTCTGCCGCGCTCGCTCGCTGCCACCACAGTGCCATTGTCTGATTGCTCGCGCACACTGCTTCACCATCCCCTCCTCCACCTTCCGAGCCGCTAGTTGTACCAATCATGCTTAGGTAAAGCCGATGTTCGAGTTCACCGCCGCCACGCCATCGCCGGAGCTGTGCCAAGCTTGCATTTGTCGTGGTCGTGCTCCACCGAGCCATCTCGTGCACACCTTTCTCTCATTAGGGTTAGCCTAGGGTCATGTCTAGGTCATGTCACTGGTCGTTGAGCCAACACCGGCATATCGACATCGGAATGCGGCTGCTCACCACCATGCTCTCACCGTCGCCATGCCATGCACGCGGCCAAGCTTCACCGCTGCTCCACCTTAGCTCCAACCTAACCCTACATCTCTGCTGCACCACCAGGACGCTGTAGCCGAGCTCGCCTGAGCATGCCATGGCCAAAAACGACAGGTGCACCACCACAACACCACCGTTGTCTGACATTAGTGCCGCTGCCGTAGCCAACCACCATCAGGGGTTCGCCCACTTAGCTCACTAGGTGCGGAACGAGGAGGGGAACACGTCAGTGGTGACCTCGTCGCCGGTGACCTCACCGCCGACGAGTTCTCGCCGGTCAAACCGATGCCCTGCCTCTGTCTCACTGGCGTGTGGGACTAGGATTGACTACGGGACCCACGCGTCAGTGACAGCGGGGTGTATAGACCGGGTGCACCTAGCATTTAGGGTTTAGTTGTTTTTGTTTATTTTTCACAGATTTGAATACTAACTTGCAAAAATTATATCTAGAGTTAGGAGTATCCAAATGAGGTGAACCAAATTTTGTTGGATTCATCATGAAGAGTACTAGTTGATAAAAATATGAAATCTACTGCTTAGGGTATTTTTCTAGGAGAATTCAATTGAACAAGATAAGTGCTTTTAAAGTAGTTTATATCTTGTAAAATGCATAACTTGAGCTAGGAAAGTGATAAAATTCTGAATCCAATTTTGCTGGTATTGTGTTGACATGCTCTAGCTAGGAAAAATACTAAACCTACAGTAGACATAATTGTAATATGGTCTTCCTATTTAATCTTAATTAATTGCTAGATTCTAGTGAAATTAATTAGGGTAAAAATACATAACATATGATCATACAAATTTTTACACATTATTCTCATGCTAGGAGGAAAGTAAAAAAAATATTAAATCTGTTGCTGGACACTTTTCACTATGCTAAACTATTTTTGCTAAAATAAGCATATGTAACTTGTCATTTTTGTAGAGGTAGCTATACTTATCCAAATGGCATGAAATTTGTACAGTAGACTATTAGGGTCATGTGTAGCCTACTGTAATGTTCTCAGAATTTATTGAGCACTAGAAATAGTTAGTCTATAAATTAGATTATTATGTAAGGAAATTAATAAATGAATATAAATAAATTAGTTAGGCTTAATCATGATGATTTATGTGGTGTGTGTGATGCATATAATCTATTGATACTATTAGTGAGGCTTAGAAGTATTTGTTTATAGGCAACTAGTTAATTATTGCTTTATAATTCAACTAGATGACTACATGTATAGTTTCTATTGTGGTGCTGATTTCATGATAATAATGATCTTTTCTGTAAAGATGGTTAACAACAAAGTTGTAGATAACTTACTTATCTACCTTGTGTTAAATTTTCATAGTCATAGGCCTTATGGTTTGAGAATTATAGTGGTCGGAAGTCTGCTATCTGAAATGCTTGCTCTCTGGACAGATCTGAAAGATTGAATTGTTTGACCTCGATAACTGCTGAATCACATTAAGATGATTAAAAGAATGTGGTAGGAAATTTCATAAGCTTTCTAGAAAGTCCACAACTAGATTAATTAGATGTGTATAACTCCCGTTATGGTCAAAACAATTGGCTGCTGCCTTGCAGTGCAGATAATGATCTACATAAGTGTTTGTTTAGTTACTAGAGAAGAGATATGCACCTACTCAGTAAAAGAAAATGTAACTTGTTATCACCTTAAGGCAATGCTGTTGAGAACACTTAGGAGGATGCATTTCATCACACTATATCCTATGCTACTTCTCATTATATATGCATCCATGATATCTTATTCCATGCTCATGCATATAGGATCGTCCGAGGGGATAACTCTATTGGAATTCGATGAAGAGCCGGAGGAACAACAGGAGGCACCTCCACCCATAGCTCCAGAAGGCGAGGAGCAAGCTCTTGAGGAGCTACCTGAGTGCCCGGATCACAAGCCAACTTCCTTTATCAAAGGCAAGCCGGAGCATTTCAAGCCTCCCATGTTTTACAAAATATCACTTGAGTCCTTTATGTTTGATGCATTAGGTTATAAGAGTTGAATTGGAAACACTTGATGCATAGAATTCAATGAAGAGCTAGAGGAGCAACAGGAGGCACCTCAGCTCATAGCTCAAGAAGGCAAGGAGCAAGGGGGTCTTCGGTGGGTCTTTGGTGTTTCTTCCAGCAAGCCTCTACTGGACTTCTCCTCGCCGTCTTCACTATCAAGCTTCCGGCCGAATCGTCGCAGACCTTGTTCCCTTCGGTACACGGTGGCGGCCACACCACAAATGTGGTTAGTGTGATCTCACAAGACTACAAGCCCCTCCAATATACAACAATGGTGTGCGCAAGCACCGAGTGATAAGAGGTGTGCAAACCTCACTAAACACTAGGCCTAAACCTAGAGCAAGCACATAAGTGGTGGTCTAATCAACCTAAGCACTTTGCAAAGCACCTACACTAATCACCTAATGAATCACTAAGCACTATGTAAGTGGAGATCACTAAAATGGTGTATCAACACCCTTGGTATGTTTCCTCAGCTCTCTACATCTCAAATGACTAGTTGGGGGTCTATTTATAAGTCCCATGGAGAAAGTAGCCGTTGGGGACGAAACCTAGCTTTCTGCCATTGACCGGACGCGTCCGGTCGTCCCGACCGTTGAACGTGCGCGTAGAGATCGAACGCACTGCCAAGTCTGGTCATCATCGAATGGAAGCGTCTGGTCACAATTGCGCCGCTCTGGAACCTCTTTCGACATGATTGGACGCTGCACTTTGTGCGTCCAGTCATCCAGTGCCACTGCGTCCAGTCCTCACTGAGTTGTTGCTGCGACAATGAACAGTGAAGTTCGTGCATCTAGTCACTGCCTTGCTCAGTGTCCGGTCACTGCTGCTAATGTCTATTGTTGCCGAGCAACTGATCGGACGTGTCTGGTCCTCATAGGGCCATGTCCGGTCACCTCTGTGGAGCTCGTTTCTTCGCGATCTTGCGTCTGGCTTGGTTCCCATCTTCGTGCTTGGACTTTGCTTGATATCTTGGGTCTTCTCTTGTGCTTCTAGGGTCTTGCTTATGGTGTATATCGTGGGATCATCATTATGGGTGCTTGGCCATTAGAGCTCTCCATTAGCGCCTAATTAAGCCTGAAGTTGACAGTGTCAGTGACAATCGAGGATTAAGCCTTTCTCTGCTTGAGCTCAAATTACTTGGTCAAAACATTGTCAAATTGATTCCAATTTTTTTTATGTCCTTCTCCAAAACATATATTCCAACTTTTATATTTGGCTCAACTTGAGTTACTTAACAAAAATCTGAGAACGCGAAACGCCAATGTCAATGGCGATGAATTTCGGACTTAGAATTATTTAGAACCCATAAACAGCAGCATATTCCATCTTGAGTCCTCTGTTTGAGCCACCTAAAAGTTGAATCAGGTCTTGGTACAAAAATAAAGTTTGTTGTACTCCACTCAAACTTCAACTTTTATTAACGGTCAAACTTCATATCTGGTACAGAAACCATTTCTTCATCTTGGTCAAAGCAGCACCTCGTTAAACCTAAGAATTAGGGTTTTCGACCAAATGAGGCCTTTTCTTGACATTTGCTCAACACGAACCCTTCATGACTTTTGTTGTAGAGTTCAATTAGAGTCATTTGGGCAAGGTAGCAAGGTTTGGTTGATGACCTATAATTCCATTCACTTAATAGTGCAATTCAAGCAAGAATGTAACTCATCATTTGTTGTGACTTTTTACCTCCAAACATCATGAAACTTTTCCACTGGTCAAGATTGATGCATGTTGATGTAATGTACATGAAATAAGCTTGTTTAACATTACTCGTGCATAATCTTAACAAGGGTACACATGTAAGTAAGGGTGTGTTGTCCAAGTTTAAGTTGGAGCTCACTCTTGTAGATTTGATCTTGACACCTTCATCACCACTTAACATGTCATGTTTGAGCTCAAACCCATTGCTTTACTAGTGACAAACACCTGGGGTGTTACAATAACCTTCCCTCTCGCACCCTTGTGTCTTCTATAGTTTGGGAGCCATGGAACCACCCCACGCCCCACGACCACTGACACATTTGCGTGGGTGGGCGGTTCGACTTTGACCTATCACATCAATGCAACAGGCCACGAGCCGACATCCCTGCTGGAACTACCTGCTGACATCACCCACACGCGCGCCTGTGTGGGAATCCAAGAGCCTACAAGATGAAAATGGACGCCGCATGTCATTCATCAATACTATCCCGGTAGTCACAATTTCAAACTGCAGGACCTTCTTTGATAAACCTTATCGCTCCACTAGTGTCCGGCTAGTGAAAATTTTAAAGGATCGTTCTGTCTAAAAGGTGCAGAAACATTTCAATTGCTGTGTATCCGTCCTTTGATGGTTGCGATCAGCCCAAATCTAAATTCAACTACTCCCTCCATCCCAAATCGACGAGTCAGAATTGTCAAATTTGACAAAATAAAAAAAAACTCAATGTAATAAGAATGAACCGAAGCATATGAAGTATGAAAGAAATAAAGGAAGATAAATATAGTTGGACCAACATAAAAACTTCATTCCATTATATACAAAAGTACATTACATAGTATTTCTAATCTCTAATGTCTAAAATAACTGATCTCCCCAAGGGGACTCATGTCAGACGGTTGACCAATTGCATTCAATTGATCAACATGAGTGAAGATGACAGAGTCTCCTCCTACAAACATAGTAACACTACCCAGTCTTTTTATTTGCTTGGAATTCCTAACATGGACAAAAATCTCACCACTATCATAGTCTTCGACAACTGTAACAAAGCAATCTTTACCAAGCATATAATGAACTGCAGCTTCAACAACAATTCATCGGGGCTATTGATGACCATGACATCCCCAAGCAACAAGCACCCTTTGTACGATACCGGATGACACTCCTAGCTGCCAAAGCACAAGCTTGCTGGTGGAGTAAACATGGGTGTTGTGGACGACGACATCTCTTTGTATACATACAGAACAAAAAACACAAGGAAAAAATCATTAGAAAAAACACATATGAAACACTACACCTTGAACAAGAAAGAACCAGTACAAAGCAATAGAATATTGCCTAGGCCATATATTAGCCTCAATTGACATCCTAACTAGAATAAAATGACAAAGAAACTAAACTCACCTCAACAAGGACGATCATTGTTGTTCTGTTGGCAACAGCTACTAATGAAGTTGTAACACTACCTCCTTTCCTTGGCTAGCAACTTGCAAGTGAAAAGTAAAAGGGGCCAGGAAGGATATTTATACTCAAAGCAGACACTAACAAATGTTAGAAGACGTGAGTCCCCGTAGCGTTACTAATTAATAATAAAATAGATTCAGAATATGAGCAGTCAGAGTAGTAGTCGAGGGGTTGGCGCATTTTCCTGCTCTGATTATGAGAATGTCTAGCACATTAAATACACAGAGTTGTGGACTTTCTTGTTATCAGAGCAGGAAAACGCATCAACTCCTCAACTACTACACTGACGATTGGAGTAGTAATGGCGATGAGCAATGGGAATGTACTCGAGCGATGACGTGTACAGCATCGACCGTGACTCCAGCGAGGAGGAGGATGCCTTTTTTCTCTTTCTTTAGAAACTCAAATCCCCTTAGAATCCATGACTTTTTCCATGTTGAGAAATCAATGGGGATATCAACAACCCATTTAGTTATTTACGGAGGGTTTTCCATCCTTGGGCCTGCCTTCCCCTTGCTTCCAAATTATAGGCCTTAGTTCAAACAGCCGCAGATGCAGTCACAAAAAAATGGCAGATGCAAAGCAACAAGCTACAGCGAGCAGGTTTATTTTTTATTTTTTAGATAACTTTTAGGTGTCAAATTCATGGATCTTTTAATTATTTATTATCATCCTCTTTTAGTTTTAAGTTTATTTAGAGGTGTAGAGATTATGAAAAAACAAAAAAGGCAACAACTAACTCATGGGATATATAAACAGGTGCACAGGAGAAAAAATGAAAAGATGGATATTAGGTAAGTAACATTTTTTCATAATCATTTCCTATTAATACATGGAATAAATTTTGGTCTCTGTTGAGCAGACAGGGCGATCTGCCCACCTAAAAATTTGATTTTGCACCGCGCCGAGTAGTCCCAGTCTAATCTAGTAACTTAGTTCAAAATGCAGTCTAATCTAGTAAGCTAGGAGGGGAAGAAACAAATCCCCAATCAGTGTCTTAACTTCATGGATCAGTGGCTTAAGCATTTTGGAAAGACCTTAATGTAGTTGCTAGAAGGGGAAAATCCTCAATCTAGTAAGTTTAGTGTAATTACTTGGTAATCTAATACCAATGTGTGCTACATTTGTAATCTAGTAGCTTGGAACTTTTGAAAAGAATGAAATGAAGACATATCTGAGAACAGTGTGTTGAATTCATGGATTCGTTCATGTTAATGGCTTGAATTTTCTGGAATGAACAAAATCAAGTCATCTTTGACCGCAAAGTTCTCTTTTATTAATTCATGGCTAGAGCAAAGATTGTAATTGAACTGATCTTTTTTGTTTGTTTCTTTGTCTCTTAACCCCCTTGATTTTCCCCTTTTTGTAATTATTAGGCATGTTTGGTTCCTATCCATAGTCTACCACAACTAACCTTAGCCAAGTGTGGCAAGCCACAAAAAGTGTGGCTAGCAAATTGGTTGCCACACTTTGCCATACCTAAGGAAATCTTGCCACACTTATTTACTGTATGACATGTGGAGCCCAAAAGGATCATGCCTAATCTTAGATCAAACCAACAATTGCCAACTTGGTCAAACTTGGCTAAGGTGAAGTGTGGCAAAGTGTGGCCAGCAACCAAACAGGAAAGTTCAGTAGGGGCGCAAGCCCCTCCTATTTACTAAAAAAACAAACAAACAAACTTCTCTTGGAAGCTATCTGAAACAACCCCGATTTCCACGAAGGGAAAATCCACAGAGTCAAAGTGTAATAAGACCGTTGTAGATCATAATACCCAAATTCCAGTCGAATATCACATCGATACAACGATCATATCAGAGTACAAATAGTGCGGAATACATAAATTATTACATCGCCGCATTGGCGGAATCAAAAGTAGCATTCATTCAGAACAGCTTGAAGATAAGATCGCCAAACTCGAGCGTAGGCATGAACCCCTCAACCGTCAAACTCCTCGGAACAATACTCCTTAGCACAACCTGTGTGCCAAAATTTATCAGTACGATTTGTACTGGCCACTCCCAACCCTATGAGCATTGCTTTGTGGAAATTGGATGCAAGTTGGTTATAATCAAAAGGAACCTATAAGGCTGGGGTTTCCTATGTATTAGCATATCAAGTACATAATAATAGTTGGTCAAGTTTTAACACCATTCACACACATTCCACCCCATTCCCATTCCAGAGCCAGGTTTCGATCCAGGGATCGAAACACCACCATCTCCACACCATCACCATACCACACCCATACCATCGCTCAGTCGACAGGCCAACTCCCTCTTGGCTCTGTCTCAAGGCCCGTAGCCCCTGGCTACGTCCGAACACTCACTCCCAGGGGGAGAAAAAAGGACTCATCTCACTATCTAGTTTAAGCGAAACCCAGGAAAGGTCCATTGCTGACGAGTCGGCATATGTATCGATCGATCAACCATACACTCTGTAGAGGTTTTACATAACCACAAGATCCGCCTTCCTCGCTGACCGTCGTCAACTAGGCTGATTCCGGCCGCTTGCTAGCCTAGGATAATGCCACTCTACCATTCAGCCCTGGTACACCCCAAGTCCAGTCTGGGGTGGCTGAAACTGTGAGTCATGAACCGGGTCCACAAGGTCTCCATGAAGTCTCAGAAGGGTGTGGGGGGAATCCTCCGCACCCCGTACCTCCCTCACACTGTCCGCTATCAACCTAGCAGTAGTGGCAATATCCTACCAAGCAGTCCGGCCATCCCGCACCATATAGGGCGAGTGGTACGTAAGGCTTCCCGGTGAATCTGAGTACTAGTAAGTCCTTAGGGATGACCAAGCCAGAATGTCTCCATCAGGGTTTCCTTTTACCGTGCCACCACAGCACCTCCACCTTGGGCTCCTCCCATCACAGGTTCACACCCAGGGCCACCTCATATACCATTTACCCACCACAAGTATCCATTCCAGGGGTGCCCAGGTAGCACCCCACGGCAAGACTTGCCCTAGGCTCATCATTTACTCCAACTTGGTCGACACAACCCTCACCCTCCACGCACCCAAGTCACACACGCAGCACTCTCCCCATTCATCAGTTCCCCCCACGCATCAATGTAGTGCAAGCGTAGTAGATGTAATAAGCAATGAAGTATAATAGCAAGCCTGTGATTAGCCTAACAGCAGGGTGAGCAGGGGTAAGGTTGCGTCAAGGTAAAGGCCATCAAGAAAGCATACTACCATGCAAGTCCTACCATAATGTGATCATGACAATAAAGTAAGCACTAGCATTTCTATATTAGCCATGCGTAATAGGTGCTACGAGATTGTGTGGGATGTGGCACCTTCCGTGTAGTCGTCTCTGTACTCCTCACGGTACTCATGATCCTCATCCATCTGGTTCTCCTCCGAGTCTACAAACGACTGTATTATAGTCACGTTAGCGACGTCTATAGAATAGCACAAAGAAGCAATGAAAATTCAAAAGAGCCAAATGCACTCAAACATGGGTCCATTGCGTAGAGCTTGATTTTAGATGAATTTTGGTCCTGGTTTCGTATTTTTCTGAGGTCATATGAATTAGTTATGAATTTCCGAAGATTAAATCCATTTTGAAAATGAAAAAGGCTGAATTAATCCTAGGCTGACACGTGTCACGCTGTGGTTGGTCCACGTGGCTCGCTGATGTCAGCATCACGGTTCCGAGCTGACAGGTGGGGTCTAGCTGACGTCAGCACGACGTCATCAACGTCATCCACACCGACAGGTGAGGCCAAAGGCTATTGGGTCACTAACAGGTGGGTCCTGTCAAAGTCAACATCGGTCAACGGTGAGTCAACGGTCAACGATCAATGGTCAACGATCGTGGTCAGCGACATGTGGGGCTGGGCGCCGACGACGTCGGCTGATGATGGCGTTACGTCGAGATGACGTCACCCTCGGTATCTTTGGCTTCTAACATGTGGGTTTCGTGGCGTCGCCGCATGATGTCGCGATCGACGTGTGGGTCCGGAGTGGTCGTACGTGCGCCGACATGTGGGTCCCGGTCAATGGTCAACATGGGCTGGGTCTGAACTGGGCTCCGATGGGCTCGGGTTGGGCCGGTCTGGGCCGGGCCGACTCGGACACGTGGCGTGCTGTGGCTCTACCACGTCGTAGTCGTGGGCTCTTACTGGGCTATGGTCCACAGGCGTGGTCCACGGTGGATGCAAGTTCACGGTCCATGGACCTAAGGCAGGGTCCATGGTGGACCAAGTCCACCGTTCTCTTCTCTGGCTGGGTCCATGTACACCAGGAGCACACGCAGGTGGCCGGCGAGAGGGGGGGTGTTCCCCTGTTTTTCCCGCGGCGGTGCTCCTGCCGGCGGCGAGCTCACTGCGAGCCTCCTGTGGCAGTGCTGGTGTCCGATTGGGGAGGGGAAAAGCTTCCCCAGATCATGGTGATCACATTGGAGGGGTCTAGGTGGTGGCCGGGGTTTCCCAGAGCGCTGGCCACGGTGAATGGCGGCTTGCTGTGGCGGTGCTCGTCGGCGAGTCATGGACAAGGTGATGTGGTGGCTGGAAGCTTGCTTGGCGGGGTGCGTTAGCTTCCCGTGGCTCCAGTGAATGGAGCGGATGAGTCAAGGAAGCTCCAGGCATTTCCAGCGGTTCTGGCCACGGTGGTGGTGCACGGCGAAACTCTGGCCGGTGGTTCAATGATCGTGGCCGAGGCACCACGGTGGGCTATCGATGTCTCCATCTACGCGGCTGTCCTCCAGTCATTACTATGATCCTCTATGGCTGCGTTCTAGTTCGGCGAGGCGACCGTGTGTGCCAGCGGTGGTGCACGGTACGACGGCGGCATCATGAGCGCGGCGTGCACGCGCGGGTGCACCACGGGGCTCCAGTAGAGCGGTCATGGCGTGGTCGCGGGTGTGTGCGTGGGTGCGGGTGTTCCCAGAGGTCGAAGATGGCCCCGGCCTACGCGCTCCCGGTGTGGAGCGCCATGGCCGGCATGGTATAGTCCGACGGCGAGCAGGGAGAGATCGGGAGGCTCACCGTTGGTGTCGTGGGAGATAGGATGGCGATGCAGTGGCGGGTTGCGGCCGTGTAGCTCTGGAAGCAGTGCCGTGCTAACCCTCGACCGTGACGAGGATGGCGGCGTCGCCCTCCGCTGTGGCAACTCCGGCGACATCGAGCGCTCCTCTTCTCCCGCTCCCTTCCTTCTTCCTGTCTTGGCTCTCTCTCTTAGCTCGGGTGTGCAGAGGGTAGCCACAAGGTGGTGGCGGGGCGTTGAGAGCTCGGGGCGCTAGGGCAACTGAGGCTAGGCTTTTATAGCCGTGCACCAAGCTTCCATGGCGGTCGGTGATCGATCGGTGGAGAGACGGGCGAGGCAATCCTACGGTGGCGCGAGGTTGCGTAGGCGCGGCACCAAGGAGACAGGGGCATGCCCCGGGCATGACCCCCTAGCCCACCCCTGCCAGGGCTGTCTGGGCTTGGTCAGAGAGGGGATTCAGAGTGAGCGGTTGGGGGCGTGGCGTGGAGAAGATGAACAGGAGGACTGACATGCAGGGCCTATGTGGCAGCGGCTGCTGGCGGGGCTGACGAGCGCGTGGGCGTGAGCGATGTGCTGGGCCGTGAGCTGGGCCGCGCATGCGTGCTGGGCGAAGGCGGGTGTGGTTGGGCTAGCTGGCTGGCGCGGGCCGAGCAGCTGGCTGGGAGGCCCACTTCTTCTTTTCCTTTTCTGTTTTTCATTTCTTTTCCATTGTTTGAATTCAAATTTGGTTTGAAATTTGAATTCTAAATTGGTGCAGCTTACTCATTGGAGTTTTAGATATGGGGCCCACAACATTCTTATTTAATTATTAGGAATTTATTTAGCTATTTTGTATAACAAAAATAGATGTAGTTTTGGTTATACAAAAATAGAAATTGTTTTCCTTTTAAGCCTTTATGCTTTTGATTTGATTAATAATTATTTTATGGTTTATTATTTTAATGGAGTGGTTAAGCATAACATAAAGCAAATGAAAATCCAAATCATAACTTGAGTTAACAATGTATGCAACACTTTGTTTGTCAGAAATTAAATAACATAATCAACAATTGACATGCCATGCTTATGTGTTGACTTGGGTTGGGTTACTTCTAATGCAACACTTAGGGTTGGCTCCTACAATGTCACTCATCATCACATGGGGTTTTAAAGAAAAATTTTGTAGTTGTGATTTCTGGTGTATGGATTTTTGGGTTGTTACAGTCCTACCCCCTTAACAGAATCTCGTCCCCGAGATTAAAGCGTAACGTACTCTTCGAAGAGGTAAGGATATCGTAGCCGGAGGTCCGACTCTTTCTCCCATGTTGCTTCTCTCTCGGTGTGATTACTCCATTGGATCTTGCACATAGGAATAGTCTTGCTTCGGGTCTCTTTGGTATCTCGGCCTAGAATTCTGATAGGATGTTCTCTATACTCAAGTGTATCTTGAATGTCAAGTGTATCAGTTGGAACTACTTCATCGGGCACTCTCATACACTTGCGTAGCTGAGAGACATGGAATACGAGATGTACACCCACCAATTCCTCAGGTAGCTCAAGTTTATAGGTGAGCTTTCCAATCCTTTTGCAAATCTTGTATGGGCCAACAAATCTAGGGGCAAGTTTCCCTTTTACATGGAGTCTGACAGTCCCATGTAGCGGGGATACCTTGAGATAGACGAAGTCTCCCACATTAAACTCAAGTTCTCTTCTCCTTTTGTCAGCATAGCTCTTGTATCGACTTTGAGCAATTCTCAAATTCTCCTTCACTTGAGCAACTCCTTCTTCTGCATCTTGAATCTTAGCGGAATCAAAGAACGACCTTTCTCCCAGTTGGGACCACATCAAAGGTGTCTTACAAGGTCTGCCATACAGAGCTTCAAACGGCGACATCTTGATACTGGCTTGGTAGCTATTGTTGTAAGAGAACTCTGCATAGGGTAAGCATTTCTCCCAATCAGAGCCATAATTCAATACACTTGCGCGAAGCATGTCTTCTAAGATCTGATTTACTCGTTCTATCTGTCCATCTGTCTGTGGGTGGTAAGCGGTACTGAAATCAAGTTTGGTTCCAATGGACTGGTGCAGAGCTTCCCAGAATCGGGACACAAACTGAGGACCATGATCAGATACAATACTAGAGGGTGCTCCATACAGTCTGAGAATATGCTCAATATATAGATCTACTAATTTTTCTGCATTGGTCTTGGTCTTCACTGGTACAAAGTGAGCAATCTTGGTCAAACGATCAACAATCACCCAGATGGAATCATTACCTTTCTGTGAACGGGGCAATCCAACTATGAAGTCCATGGATATGCTCTCCCATTTCCACTCGGGAACGTCAAGAGGCTTTAGCAATCCTACAGGCCTTTGATGTTTAGCCTTGACTCTATTACAGGTGTCACATCGTGCCACATGTCCTACAATGTCTGTCTTCATGCCTTTCCACCAAAAGTGTTTCTTCAAGTCTTGATACATCTTTGAATTTCCAAGGTGAATACAGTACTTAGAATCATGGGCTTCTGACAGAATTTCCTCTCGTAGGGCTGGATCAGAAGGTACACAGATTCTGTCCTTGAACCAAATGGTTCCTTGTTCATCTTCATGGTGGTTGGTCTTGTAGCCTAGTTTCATCAGACCACAGAGATATTCGATCTCTTCACAATTTTTCTGAGCTTGACAGATGCGATCTGTGAGATCATACTGTATGCGGAGCTCATTCAACAAGCCATGCGGTAGTATCTCAAGTTGGAAATCATCAATCTCTTCCTTGAGCTCAGGTGGTACGGATTCAGTGATCAAAGTGTGACAGTAACTCTTACGGCTGAGGGCATCTGCGACTACATTAGCTTTTCCTGGATGATAGTGAATTTCTAGGTCGTAGTCCTTGATCAACTCTAACCATCGGCATTGCCTCATATTCAGATCTTCTTGAGTGAAAAAGTACTTCAAGCTCTTGTGATCGGTGTAGATATCACACTTGTTGCCTATCAAGTAGTGCCTCCAGATTTTCAAGGCATGCACAACCGCTGCTAACTCAAGATCATGAGTAGGGTAACGGTTCTCGTGTTCTTTCAACTATCGGGAAGCATAAGCTATCACTCTTCCATCTTGCATCAATACACAACCAAGTCCTTAACGGGATGCATCACAATAGACCACGAAATCTTTGCTGATATTAGGCAATACTAACACAGGAGTTATGGTAAGCTTCCGTTTCAATTCCTGGAAGCTTTGTTTGCACTCCGGCGTCCATTCAAACTCCTTGGTCTTCTTCAGAAGGTTGGTCATCGGACGGGCTATCTTGGAGAAGTTTTCGATGAATCGGCGGTAATATCCAGCCAATCCTAGGAAGGCAACTTCCTATAACCAAAACTCACATTTGCTGAACTTTGCGTAAAGCTGATGTTGGGCTAGTTTCTCAAGTATAGTTCTCAGGTGATGTTCATGCTCTTCAGCGGTGGATGAATAGACAAGAATGTCATCAATGAATACCACCACGAACTTATCTAGATCATCCATGAAAACCTTATTCATCATGTTCATGAAGTATGCGGGTGTATTCGTGAGTCCGAAGGATACCATAGTGAACTCAAACTGTCCATACCTAGTCACGAAGGTTGTCTTCGGGGTGTGACTCTCTCGAATCTTCATCTGATGATAGCCATATATGAGATCAATCTTGGAGAAATACTTGGCACCTCTGAGCTGATCAAGCAAATCATCAATCCTTGGTAGGGGGTACTTGTCCTTGATGGTGACTGCGTTCAAGTTCCGGTAATCAATGCACATTCTCATTGAGCCATCCTTCGTCTTAACAAACAGAATAGGGGATCCCCAAGGTGAAGCACTGGGTCTGATATATCCCTTCGAGATGAGCTCAACAAGCTGTTTCTTGAGCTCGGCCAGTTCATCAACTGACATGCAATAGGGCCTCTTGGCAATGGGTCCTGTTCCCGGCAAAAGATCAATGATGAACTCTACATCATGACCTGGTGGCATACCCGGTAATTCTTCAGGGAATACATCGGGATAGTCTCTGACCACAGGCACATCATGAACTGTCTTTTCCTCTTTTTGTGATTCTGAACTTGCTTTAAGGGCACATAGGATAGAGGTGGACTTTTCGGACTGGGGTTCACATCTAATAATTTGGCCTGATGGATGGGTCACTTGGACGTATCTAGGTGAACATGATATGATACCTCGGTGAATGGTTAGCCAATCCATGCCTAAGATGACATCTAGGTTAGTGGAAGGTAATAGGGTTAGGTCGGCTTTAAAGGTAAGACCCTCAATGGTAAGACTCACTGCCTTACAGATGTGGGTGCATTTTAGGTCTCCTAAAGGTGAGCTGGTGATGATAGGCTTTTCACATGGGGTTACAGGCAAGTCATGCTCTCGTGCAAACTTGGATGATATGTATGAACAAGTTGCTCCAGAGTCAAATAGAACTGATGCAGTATTGCCATTAACTAAAAACATACCGTACACAACGTCAGGAGCAGCCTATGCTTCCTCGACGTCCAGATGGTTGAGACGTCCACGAGTAGCAGATCCCTTGAACTGAGACTTCTGAGTAGCTGAGTTCTAAGGGCACTCAGCGGCTTTGTGACCTAGTTGGCCATAAGAAAAGCAGGTGAACGGCGCACCGCCTGTAGGGGTTGGCGTGGGTGCCTTCCAGTTTCCAGTGCCTGATGTGGAGCGGTTCTGTGCTAGGAGCTCATTCATAGAGCGAGAACGGTGGAAACGGTCCTGAGTGTTGCGGTCCTGAGCATAACGGTCCTGGGTGTAACGATCCTGAGCAGGGTGGGAGTATTTGGCGGTGTAGCCTCCACTTCCCCTACTCAATCTAGGGTTGTCATCCCTGTTGTGGCATGAGCGTTCCCTGGATGGTGCATCTCTGTGGAACCTCTTGCGATCACGTCCACAGAAGGACTCCTCAGGCTTACGCTTCCTCTCCCTGTACTCTTCTCCAGCTTCAGCACGGTCCTTCTCAATCTGGATGCAGCGATCCACCAGAGCACACAATGTGTTACTCTCAATACCGCCAAACTTTAGCTTGATGTGCGGGTTAAGTCCCTTGCGGTAATAGTACAGCTTCTCCTTCTCAGAGTTCACAACATAGGAAGGTGCATAGCACAGAAGGTTGGTGAAATGAGTAGTGTACTCAGTCACCTTGTCCTTTCCCATCTTGATGTTGTGGAACTCCTCGGCTTTGTCCTCCATGATACCCTTGGGAATGTGATACTCAGTGAATGCTTCAGCAAATTCATCCCACGAGATATTGGCAGGGTCTTCATGGGAGTCACTGAAACTGTCCCACCAAGCGCGTGCTGCACCTGTGAGATGGTGTGCGGCAGCTCCAACACACTCATCGTCGGTGAAAGTGGTGAGCTCAAGCTTCTTCTCCATTTCCTTGAGCCAGTCATCGGCCACAAGCGGGTCAGGGTCGGTACCATCATAGGTAGGTGGCCTTAGCTTCAGGAATCCTTCCAGCTTCCTTTAAAAGTCATTTTGCTGACCTCCCTGGCGACGGTTTGCTCCTTCAATAAGAGCTGCAAGAAGCTGAGTCTGTTGCGCCATCACTTCTGCCAGGTTTGGTGGTGGTGGTGGCGGAATGTTCTCCTCAATAGGCGGTGGGGTAGTCTCCAGGTTGAAGACTATCCCACCACGTCCATGGCCACGGTTGTTGGCACCACGGCCCCCGTTTGGTTCAGCTGGTTCAGGGGTGGGCGCACGTCCACGGTTCATTAGGCGATTTGATAGGCGGTTCGGCATCTGCAACACGGATCATAGGAATTTTAGTGCTTATGCCATAAGTGCTTATAATTCAATATGATTACATGATTTCGACGATTTAAAGAAAATCATTTATACTATCCAACACTCATTACAAAGAAGCAATAAGATCCATAAGATGCAATAAGATCTGAATCATTCATTACATGGGTTTTATTACATAGCATCATCTCTAGTAGCTACACTTGAAGATGTGCGAGAATCCTACTACGCATAGCGTCTCATAATACATCTCATAAGGGGTACATCATGGGTACAACTCATGGAAGCTACTGACATAACTCATGACCACGTAGGGTCATCTACTCTAACTCATACACCGCAGCTGGGATACGACTATTCTCGATCTCGATCTCCTCGTCAGACTTGTGAAGTCGGGACACGTACTTCAAGGCCTCGGCGAGCTCCTCAGTAGGCTTGGCTCCAGGTAGGGTAGGGCAGGCGTCTAGGTTGAGGCGAGTCGATGCTAACTCAAACTCCTCTATCCTCGGCTTCGTCTTGCTGCGAATCTCCTTGGGTAGCTGATCCCACATACCCTTCATCTCCCTGAGGCGCTTCTTGTCAGACTTCTGTCAAGCCTGCCAAGTCCTCTCACACTTGTCTTGTAGGTACTCGGTCTGCCTGAGTGCCTCGATCAGGTGACCCTGGTTGCGAACGGCCTTCTTCCTGAACTCCTCCAGCTCCTGGGTCATGGTCTTGTTGCGAGATTGGATTTTCAGCATATCAATCCCCTTGGACCTCTCTCTGTCTCCTCTGTGGTGAAACTCGGCTTTCTTGTCATCCAACTCCCTCTACAACTCCAAGACCTTGCTGTCGAGGTAGCAGTTCCTGTTGCCTAGGTCTACTGCTTTGTCCTATAAGTCAGCGACCTCGGCTCTGTGGACTTCCTCCCGACGGTTGAGCTCATCCTGTAGCTTGGCAACTGCCTCGAGTAGACTAGCTCGCTCCTGAGCTCCCTACGAGTCTCGCTCCTAGTACTCCCACAGAAGAGCTCGGTCCTGACGTCTCTTCTGCTCAAGCTGGGTCACGTACCTGTCCTGCTCTAGTAGGTGGATAGCTGAGACACGAAGGCATCTGTCCTCCTCTGCAAGGATAACTCTGCCGGCTACAAAACTCTGCTCACTACGGGTAAGGCTAAGGTCGAGGGCCTAGGGAAGTAGACGGAACTCTATCATCTTCAGGTGCTCATAGTGGTCCCTCATCACTCTACGAAGTGCCTTGTGTGAGACAGCTCGCAGTCCCTCCTCAACTGTGTCCTCTATAGTCAACTCGATGAAAGCTGGGACAATCAGTAAGGTGGTGCTAGCTGGGAACTCGACTGAAGTGACAACTGGTCCTTTGATTCCTCCTTCCTGAGCTGGCTTCCCGGTGTAGGTGACCTTGACAAGCTCGTCAGGGACTCCTAAGGTGACGAGAACTCGGCAGAGGGTCTGTGCAAAACCCCCGAGCTCACGTAGGTCAAAGGTAAGCTTGGTGTGGTCTAGAGGTAGCGGTCCTAGAGGCGGCCATTTGTCGTTCGTTGCCATCTGCATGTTTCAAGGATCAGGTGTTAGTAGGTCAATAAATAGACAAGCCTTGCATAGAGAGTAAATGCAGGGTCGGTATATAACCGAAAGAAGGGTTGTTCACGTCCTATTCTATCGTCCATTTCTAAATGTTTCGTCCTATGGTCAAGTATGGCTCTGATACCAACTGAAACAACCCCGATTTCCACGAAGGGAAAATCCACAGAGTCGAAGTGTAATAAGACCGTTGTAGATCATATTACCCAAATTCCAGTCAAATATCACATCGATACAACGATAATATCAGAGTACAAATAGTGCGGAATACATAAATTATTACATCGCCGCATTGGTGGAATCAAAAGTAGCATTCATTCAGAACAGCTTGAAGATAAGATCGCCAAACTCGAGCGTAGGCACGAACCCCTCAACCGTCAAACTCATCGGAGCTATACTCCTCAGCAGAACCTGTGTGCCAAAATTTATCAGTACGATTTGTACTGGCCACTCCCAACCCTATGAGCATTGCTTTGTGGAAATTGGATGCAAGTTGGTTATAATCAAAAGGAACCTATAAGGCTAGGGTTTCCTATGTATTAGCATATCAAGTACATAATAATAGTTGGTCAAGTTTTAACACCATTCACACACATTCCACCCCATTCCCATTCCAGAGCTAGGTTTCGATCCAGGGATCGAAAAACCACCATCTCCACACCATCACCATACCACACCCATACCATCGCTCAGTCGACAGGCCAACTCCCTCTCGGCTCTGTCTCAAGGCTCGTAGCCCCTGGCTACGTCCAAACACTCACTCCCAGGGGGAGAAAAGAAGGACTCATCTCACTATCTAGTTTAAGCGAAACCCAGGAAAGGTCCATTGCCGACGAGTCGGCATATGTATCGATTGATCAACCATACACTCTGCAGAGGTTTTACATAACCACAAGATCCGCCTTCCTCGCTGACCGTCGTCAACTAGGCTGATTCCGGCCGCTTGCTAGCCTAGGATAATGCCACTCTACCATTCAGCCCTGGTACACCCCAAGTCTGGTCTGGGGTGGCTGAAACTATGAGTCATGAACCGGGTCCACAAGGTCTCCATGAAGTCTCAGAAGGGTGTGGGGGGAATCCTCCGCACCCCGTACCTCCCTCACACTATCCGCTATCAACCTAGCAGTAGTGGCAATATCCTACCAAGTAGTCCGGCCGTCCCTCACCATATAGGGCGAGTGGTACGTAAGGCTTCCCGGTGAATCTGAGTACTAGTAAGTCCTTAGGGATGACCAAGCCAGAATGTCTCCATCAGGGTTTCCTTTTACCGTGCCACCACAGCACCTCCACCCTAGGCTCCTCCCATCACAGGTTCACACCCAGGGCCACCTCATATACCATTTACCCACCACAGGTATCCATTCCAGGGGTGCCTAGGTAGCACCCCACGGCAAGACTTGCCCCAGGCTTGTCATTTACTCCAACTTGGTCGACACAACCCTCACCCTCCACGCACCCAAGTCACACACGCAACACTCTCCCCATTCATCAGTTCCCCCCACACATCAATGTAGTGCAAGCGTAGTAGATGTAATAAGCAATGAAGTATAATAGCAAGCGTGTGATTAGCCTAACAGTAGGGTGAGCAGGGGTAAGGTTGCATCAAGGTAAAGGCCATCAAGAAAGCATACTACCATGCAAGTCCTACCATAATGTGATCATGACAATAAAGTAAGCACTAGCATTTCTATATTAGCCATGCGTAATAGGTGCTACGAGATTGGGTGGGATGTGGCACCTTTAGTGTAGTCGTCTCCGTACTCCTCACGGTACTCATGATCCTCGTCCGTCTGGTTCTCCTCCGAGTCTGCAAACGACTGCATTATAGTCGCGTTAGCGACGTCTATAGAATAGCACAAAGAAGCAATGAAAATTCAAAAGAGCCAAATGCACTCAAACATGGGTCCATTGCGTAGAGCTTGATTTTAGATGAATTTTGGTCCTGGTTTCGTATTTTTCTGAGGTCATATGATTAGTTATGAATTTTCGAAGATTAAATCCATTTCTGAAAAAAAAAAGGCTGAATTAATCCTGGGCTGACACGTGTTGTAACACCCCAGGTGTTTGGCTTCCACATTTGCACTACATTTCATGAACATGAGCATCATGCATCTATTCTTGAACTTATATCACATGAAACATGATTTCGAAACATTGCAACATGTTGTGTATTTCCTGTGTATTGTTTCTTTATGAAATGTAAAGTGTCCAACACTTAAGTGCAACATGTGCCACTCACTTAGTAAAACAAGGTTAGTTAGTGCTATGCAACAAGATCATGAAACAAGTGAAACATGACTATGAAACAGTTGCAACATTTCATGTGTTTTTCATTGTTTCAGTACATACCTTGCTTGATTCTTGTGTGACCAATGTGTGGTGTGGCTAATGATCCTCCTAAGTAACTTAGTTACACCTAGAATGTCATTAGGAACAATGTTCATGTTGATCATTTTGCCTAATTAGGTTTCCAAGTCATGGTTGACCAAATTGGACCCCTAGAACTCCTGAGTTTGACTGTTTAAAAAGTGTAACTTAGAGTCTATGCATGCTTGAGCAACCTAAAGCAAAGTTGTAGTAAATTTAATAAGGAACAAACTTTGTTTAGAAGCCATCTCATGAAAATGTGCACAACATGTTCAAAAAGGTCCCACAAGTCAGTTTTGAGATCTTTTTAGAAACTCTGAAAATTTCTAAGTGTTGGAACTGAGTTTCAGTTGCATGACCTCCACTTTGGCTTGATATAACTCGTGATCCGTGGAGGCTGGCTGTTGATTGCTAAACCAAATTTGTAGCCCTAATATAGATCTACAACTTTCATCTTTACTGATTTCACTTTGGAGCAACGTGTTAGCCGTGCTAACGCTGACAAAGTGTATTTGTCGGTGGTTCGGATTCACTGAAAGCGCCACTCGCTGATGATCTTGCAATCAGAACTCGACGGCGGCGTGTACGCGCGCGCGTCTCGGTCACTGAAAGGCTGCCGCCACGCGCCGATGGATGATTCTGGCGCGCGCCGGCCGTGACATTAACCCGCGTCGCGCGCTACCTGCCGACGCACTCACCCCGCTCGGTTCGCCTTTCTTCGCCTCCCGCAGCTGCTGCGTTAAGCAAGCGACAGCGCGCCCCATTACCGTTGTGCAGAGCTTCGGCAAGCTCAGCACCTCACCAAAACGCCGCACTACACCTTCACCAAAGCTCGCCGTGATCCCCTCTTGCTCGTCGTCATCATCTCGCGCGGTCATTCGTCCTCGTGTGAGGCATTGTCGGCGTTCCCGCGACCGTCGCACCCTCGCCGGAGATGGCGCTCACCGCGGCCAGCGCACCACCGCACCACTCCTCCATTCTTAGCCCGCGTCTCGTATTCCCTGTCATGCGCTGATGCTTGGGTGATGATGTCACCACCCACGCCGGTCCAGCCAAGCGGAACACGCCACCGCGCGCGCGCGTCATGCGCCATGGCCGAGCCGCCGAGCCGTGGTGGGGGGGTAGAGGTCGGTAGGGTTTGCGGTTAGGGTGCCAATCGACTTGAGAGGGTCTAGGCGGTCACGTTGGTGCCGTTCTCGTCGCCGGTGAGGTCACCGTCGGCGAGCTCCGCCGTCTTCCGCGCGTCGCAGCCGCCTCCTCTGCTTTTGGCTCACTGACGGGTGGGGTCGACTGACATCGGGTCCCGCGTGTCGGTGGTCGAAAGCGATCTTAGGGCTAGTTCAAATCTTCAGTTTTGAATACTGATTTGTGATTTTGTAACTCCTAATTGGTAGATCCAAATTGAGTGATTCCAATTTTGTTAGACTCACTGTTAGGTCTAGTATTTAAGAAAAATATATCTTGAGCATATTATGTAGAAATTTTGGGTGAATTAAATAGGAACTTGAAAAGTGTTTTTGAATGCATGCAAACTTGTTTAAATCATATCTTGAGTTTCTGTGATCCAAAAATTATGAAATTTTGTGGGTGAGCTAGTCTTGTATAGTAGAAGCTCTGGTTAAAATTTGAGAGTCATTGCATGTGTAGTTTTTGAGTTATAGATTTTCCTTTTATCATTGGGTAATTCTTGTGTAAATTTTAGTAATTTATTTATGAATCCAATGGCCATGAAAATTGGTAGGTAGTATCCCAGTACCTTAAGAATGCAAGGAAAAATATGAAATCTGTTGCTTGACACTTTTCATTAGGGTTTCCTAATTATGCCATTTTAAGCCATTATGCCTTGTCATTTTTGTGTAGGCTTTTATACTTGCTCAAATGGTGTGAAATTTTTATGGTAGTCTACTTAGAGTATGTAGTGTCTACTGTAATTTTTGTAGAATTAATGGGGCAGTTTTCATATAGGTTTACTAATTCCCCTAATTAATTAAATAAATTAAGAAAGGTATTAAAAGAAATGTTTTGGTAATGGACATCCTACTTTCTGGTGTTCCTAGGATATGTGTGATAAGATAGTAAAGTTGGTTTTGTCTAATTATATGTTTACATCATAAGTTGCTAATTATTTGTTGGCATTATGTCCCTCTGGACAGATCTGGGGACTTTGGAAAGTTACCCATGATAATGTGGTTTTCTGTGCTTGTGTTGAATACAAAAGTTGTAGGTAACTTATGTATCTAGCTCCTGTCAAAATTTGAGGGCATTTGGCCCAGTAGTTTAGAAACTACAGCTGTTTAAAGTTAGGTTGCAGTTTTTGCTGATTCTCTGCCTTGTGTGGATAGACTTCTGTTGATTGATGAATTCGACCTGGTAAAGGTTTGAATCATGCTTTGAGGTCTAAAATGAATTGTAGACAATTTCATAAGCTTTCCAGATTGTCTTGTTTCATGTCATTTGGAATTATACATCTCCAGTTATGGCTAGTTTAATGTACCGATATATATAGTCTTCAATTGCTGAAATACACATGCTTGATTGAATGTGTTGCAACGTAATCGTTAATTGTTTGGAGGTTAGCCTAACTTGAGAATATGCTTAGGTGCAGGTGCTAGGTCATTAACTGAAGATGAGCAATTATACATTAGGTTGTATAAACTGGGTAAGTAAAGTGATTTGAATAGGGCTTAAGTTGAAATATGCAAACTCTAAATGAACATGTGCATTCCCGAGCATCCACGACATTTCGTACATATGCATCCATGATATTTATCTTGCGCATTCATGCAATAGGTGTGCGGAGGGTAGCGTTGCTGGAGTTCGAGGGAGCCAACCAGGAGGAGGAGGCCGAGGTGCAGGAAGTCGAAGAAGCGGCCGTCGCCGAGGAGTTGCCCGAGTGCCACGATCACTGACCTTCCTCTTTCTGAAAGGCAAGCCCGGAGCATTATAAGTCTCCCATGTCTTTATAAATATATTGAGTATCTTTATTGTTGATGATGCATTAAGTATAGGAATTGGTTGGAACCAACTGCTGCATTATATATCCTCCTTGTCCAGATATCGCCTTTGGAATCCTATTTAAGTTCAGAACGGGTTAAATGCTTAGCCATGCTTAGTGCGGTAGAAGTCGGTGATTTCTGTCACTGCGAGATTTAGGATGAGGTGGATCACGGTTGGCTATATTTGCTATCGTGGAAAAGAACCATGTGAATAATGAATTAAGACCGGCGGAGTCTTGTGTAGGTTTGAACATAGTGACTCCGTCGTGTCGTTTAAGGACCGATACATTGTGACGTCCTCATGTCATGTTGAACGCAGCCTAACACTTAGTCTGGCGGATAAGTCGTTCCGACCATGGCCGAGTAGCTCAACTCGGCCGGGAACCGTGGGGGTTGGATGCATTTCGGAGGTAGTAAGGATGTGCGGAGAGCCATTGGCATAAGTCCAAGGGGAGTCGGGGTTTGAGATCCCGCACTTCTGGCGAGTGGTTCTCTCGAGAATGCGAGGCGGCCCGGACCGCGTCTTTTTCATTACTTTTCTCCTGAGTTGTACCAAAGGTGACTTGTTTGCGACCACGACGGGGAAGCGGGGTTTGTGTTAGGAATACCCTCCATTTGGATAGGAATCGATTGAATCGCCGTCTCTCCCGGATAGTGAGAACTTGACTTGAGCAATGACAACGTAGATTCAATTAATTTAACGATATGGTCAAATGGATAATGATGATGATAATGATAATGTTGCCGAGAATTATACCGCTATGGTTATTAATGTTTGCATATTAATCAAGTGGTTGATTAGTACGGTGCTAATATAGAGGACGAGTTAATGGCTTAAAGTCACTTTGCTAGTTCGGGATAAAAGTTAATCATTATTACATATGCTTTTACGCAAATGAAAGTGTCAGCCAGATCCACAAAATAAAGCTATGCATGATCCTTGGTGTCTTTTATTTTGGTTTCCGTCGGGTAAGTCTAGCTGAGTACATTCCCGTACTCAGGGTTTATTCCCTCTTGTTGCAGATGACCTTCTCTATCAGGGATTCTGTAAGTATTGTCTCCACCCGGCGGGTGACGAAGACTAGATCACGGGCATGATCTTCTGTTATCTTATCTGAATGCTTTTGTGGGATGTGATCGTGAACGGTGCTTGGTATTGAACTTCGTGTGTGTGAGTTAAACTATTTGCTTCCGCTATGTTACAAGACTTGTTTTGTAATAACGATGACTCTGTGTTGATGTAATCTATTTGCGTAACGTCTGCGAAATGTTGTAACGTCACGATATGTTATGTTGAATTACTGTGATCTTGGTTGTATGCAAGTTGGTTTGAAATCCGTCGTGATTTGAGTTGACTCTACGGGTTTATATGGGCGCAAGTTCGAGAATTTGATCGTTTGGCGATTGTTTTCGTACTTGTACTCTTATAAATTGGTCGGTTCTGTGACAATTTGGCATCGAGCTAGATTCAACATTAAACATGTCATACTGGTATTTAAAAACAAAAGCTTTTGTTGCGGCGGTTTATAACTTATAGTTATATGTAAGTGTTCAAAAATCTAAAATTTTATAGTGTACCCGTTGATCACATCCTTTGTAGCCCACTTAAGGATTTTAGGTGGCTTATATAATTACTAACTTTGGGAAATGATTGTTTCTATTTTCGTTGTCCATGCGGCGTGCTATTGCATGGGTGCCATTCGCTTGAATGGTAATGTTTGGATCATTTGCCTCACTTGGGTAAGGGTGAGTTGTGAGAGCATGACCGTCCAACCGTCGGTCTAGGGGGAGAGTAGTTGTGGTTGCTCGCATACCTACATGTTTAATCATGTATCTATGAGAGTACTTAATTGTGGGTATCTCTGTTGGGTAGCTGTGATACTAGAGTATATACATCCGGGATGTATGTATGAAAGTATTTAGTTAATGCTTGCTTTTATGCCTTTTTGGGAATTCTTGGGCTGAAATGAAATTTTCTCGTAGTACTGCGACAACGTATCGTTGTAGATCGACTAGCTACCGTATCACGAGAGAGCGTATGTATGCCACCGTATATTTCGCTAGCCTTTAAATTTTAGTTTAGGTTTGTGAGACGTGACGGATCGTGCATGCATCATGTTCAATCATACATGGCATTTCTTGCATTCTCCCTCCTTTAAAATTGATGGTCTCGAATAATTAAATTTCGTATCCCTTAAATGATTTCCCCCTTACGTTGTAACTGTTGCTACAGATGGCGCGCACGAAACGCACCGCTCGCAAGTCCGCTGGAGGCAGGGCACCTCGTCACCGTTTAGCTCCTCGTGAGCCCCGTCCTGAGCCTACTGAGGAGGAAAGGCTGAGGGCAGAGCTAGCCCGGGTGACTGCTGAGAGGACTGCAGTTCAGCAGCGTTTGGAGCAAGTCACGCAGGAACGGGATCAAGAGAACCTGGAGGTTCAGAGGTTGACAGTTGCTCACCGCAACTGTGGCGTATGTTGGTTCACATGTTGAACCAACGGAATGAAGCCCTGCACGAGGAGAATGTCTTTGAGCGCGGCTGTGTAGAACTCGAAAGCAGCGGTTGGCGCAGTGCTGAGAAGGGTACAATGACAATCTTCATGAGGAGGTTCACCTGTTACACAATCAGCTTCACCCTCTCCTGCCACCTGAGGAGGATGAGATGGGTTCTGGTGTCATCATGGCTGAAGGTGATGACGTTGAGGTTCATGGACCTGAAAACGTTCCACATGACGAGGAGGAAGATGAGGAGTTAGAGCCTGCTAGTGATGAAGATGGAGGAGAGATCTTCGACACTGACTCCGAGGACGATGCGTAGTTAGCTTACTACTTAGCTAATACGCTGGAGCTAGTCTTTTGTTGATCCTCAGGCATGAACGAGTAGCTTTGTAATAAGTTAATCGTTGGGATGTAATATCGAACCTTAAGTTATCTTTGCTGTCAGTTTGGAACCCTCGGGCTTTGATGTAACCTATTGAACATGTTATGCTCCGCATATTTGAGCCTTTGCCAAGTTCCGTCTGTGCGGGCTATCTATCTCATTGCTGGTTAAGTTCATTGCCTTAATGTGTCAATTGATGCGCTTGAGAAGCTGTGTGATTAGATGAATGATTGTGCCTCTGTGATAGTATAAGTTCATTTCCTCCATTGGAATCAGTGTGGCATAATTATACAATTCATCTACAAATTTCCACATCATCAGTGCTCATTGGCTATACATTTTTTGAGATGGCTTACAATCTTCGTCATGATGTCGTAACCATGGGGATGAGGAGCAAACACCTCCTCCACCACCACCCACACCGGTGAGCTAATGCAGACGATCGTTGAAAGTCGTAGCATGCTAGCTGAGGCTATCGCCGGATGGCAAACCGTGAGGATCGGAATGTCCGCCAAGGACCAGAACCAAATCAATACAGTGATTTCAAGGCTTTCCTTGACACGAAACCCCCGATCTTCAAGGAGGCTGAGGAGCCTCTGCAAGCTGGTGATGAGTGGTTGAATACTCTCGAGCGAAGTTCCTTTGCTCCGCTTGACCGAGGTCTTTGAAGAGATACGCATCTCACCCGGTTGTATGGGCCGGTGGTATTTGGTGGAGCCATCATCGGTCCACTATGCCCGCTAATGCCCAAATTACTTGGGATCAGTTCAAGTCGCT
Source organism: Miscanthus lutarioriparius (assembly GCA_904845875.1). NCBI lineage: Eukaryota > Viridiplantae > Streptophyta > Magnoliopsida > Poales > Poaceae > Miscanthus > Miscanthus lutarioriparius. The sequence continues at coordinate 72,650,815 of CAJGYO010000005.1, read as the reverse complement.
TTCGAGGAAATTATATTCCTCCTGGTCTCATGGCGATCAAGCATCTGAGTTTATGAAGTTAACCCAAGGGAACAAGAGCTTGAATGAATACTGCGAGGCTTTCAATAACCTTGCAAAGGTACGCTCTGAGTTTGTGGACACGATGCCAAGAAAATCATAAGTTTCAAGCGGGACCGAGCCCCAAACTTATGAAGACCATGGGAAATTGCAAGTGTGCGCATTTCAATGAGTTTGTTAGTGATGCTCTAGCCCAAGAGAACAATAATGCTGTGTATCTTTGCTTCAAAGAGTAAGTAAAAGAGCCTATGAGAGGCGAGTGCCTCACAATCCAAGGCTCCCGTCACACATAAGGCTCCATTTAGTCCACCGGCGTCGTACCGCTAAGTTTCGCCACCGCAGAAGAAGAATCCGGGGGAGGACTGGATTTCGCAAGGCTTTTTACAGTTGCTCTTCCAAAGGGCACTACCAGTCAAGGAAGCTCCAATGTTCCGCCAAGCAATATGCCATCTTTGGAATTGCAACAAGACCGCCCTTTGGGCGAGGAAGTGTCCTTACCCTAAGAAGAATTTCAATCAAAGGTGGCTGTGTGAACTATACAAATGTTGCTTGATATTCCTTCAGGGGAGGCGATCCTTTGTCGGTAAGTTTCTCGGTTGATCAACACCCTTGCAGATTTGTACTATTTGATTCGGGTGCTTCACATTCTTTTATTAGTCCCGCATTTGCATCCAAGTTTGTGCGAGAAAACATACCTTCGTTGAGGGTGAGGGTTATTGTATTAGGGCTGCCGGTGGTACCATCCCCACCAAGCTCGTAGTAGGGGCGTACAACTTGAGATAGAGGGACGAAGTTATCAAGTTGATCTGGTAGTTTTACGGGGCTGGGTATCGATGTGATATTGGGAATGAATTGGATGAGCAAGCACGGGGTGCTTATTGATACATCGACTAGAGTAGTCATGCTCGAGAGATCCCGAGAATCAGGAAGGTTTTACGGGTGCAACTACCTAGGGGCATCAATCTTTCTTAAACTAATGCGGTGCAAGCAAAGGCTATGGCAAATATCCCGGTAGTGTGTACTTTCCGGATGTTTTTCCCGAGGATTTGCTGGATTACCTCCGGATCGGGACGTAGAGTTCAAGATAGAGTTGCTACACAATACAGCACCCATATCTAGAAGACCTTATAGAATGCCTCCCAATGAACTAGCTGAACTTAAGATCCGATTAAGTGAACTTCTCTGTAAAGGCCTTATCCGTCCTAGTTCATCGCCAGGGGGTGTCCAGCTATCTTTGTGAAGAAGAAGGATCAGTCACTACGCATGTGTGTAGATTATAGGCCTTTGAATGCAGTCACAATTAAGAACAAGTACCCTCCGCCCGCCACGGATAGACATCTTGTTTGATCGGTTGTCTAAAGCAAAAGTCTTTTCCAAGATTGATTTGAGGTGCGGTTATCATCAAATCAAAATTCGCCTGAGGATGTCTCAAAAACCGCATTCTCTACAAGATATGGTGCGTATGAGTATCTGGTTATGTCGTTTGGATTGACCAATGCCCCCCGCACATTTCATGTATCTAATGAATTCGGTGTTTATGCTCGAGTTGGACAAATTTGTGGTGGTATTTATAGATGATATCTTGGTCTATTCTCGAGAATGAAGAAGATCATGTTGAACATTTTTGCGAGTGGTTTCGACTAGGCTGCGTGAACACAAGCTTTATGCAAAGTTTAGCAAATGTGAATTTTGGCTTCAGAAAGTACCATTTCTCGGGCATGTGTTGTCCGATGGTGGAATTATGGTGGATCCCACCAAGGTGCAAGAAGTGTTAGACTGGAAGGCTCCCAGCTCGGTGCATGAGGTTCGGAGTTTTCTGGGTTTAGCGGGCTATTATCGTCGCTTCATCCCGGATTTCTCTAAAATAGCCAAGCCTATGACTCGCTTCTGTGCGCAAAAAGACATGAAGTTTGTGCGGACTCCACGAGTGTGATGCGGCTTTCCATACCCTCGCGAACTCTTCTAACATCGGCTCCGGTTTGGCACAACCGGATATTGAGAAACCTTTTGATGTGTATTGTGATGCATCGGGCATTGGCTTAGGAGGTGTTCTTATGCAGGAGGGTAGGGTCATTGCTTATACCTCTCGCCAACTTCGAAGCATGAGGTGAATTATCCCCACGCATGACTTAGAACTTCATTGCAGATTGTTCATGCTTTGAAAAGCCGGAGACATTATTTGCTTGGTAATGTGTGCAACATCTACACTGATCACCAAAGTCTTAAGTACATCTTCACTCAACTTTGAGTTGAATATGCGTCAACGAAGATGGCTCGAGTTGATCAAGGATTATAATCTCCAAGTGCACTATCATCCCGGCAAGGCAAGCGTCGTTCTGCAGATGCCTTGAGCAGAAATCGCATTGTCACTCTTTGATTGAAGGTGATTGTCATTTGTCACGGCTCATGCATCCCGCAATCCTTCACAACATCACATCCGGTCGGTTGTACTGCAAAGTAGAATTATTGAGCTACAAAAGACCGATCCGGTGTATTCCACATCAAGCGCAAGATGAAAGAACAAGAAACCAAACATTTTTGGGTAGATGAAAATGACGTGTTATGGTTCAAGGATAGGTTAGTGGTTAGAAGGATAGAGAGCTTAGAGATCAAATCATATCCGAAGCACATTCCTCTAAATTATCTATTCATCAAGGCGGTAGTAAAATGTATCATGATTTGAAGCCTCGTTATTGGTGGACTAAAATGAAGAAGGAGATAGCCGCTTATGTGGCTAGGTGTGACACTTGTTGTCGAGTTAAAGCTGTACACATGAAGGGCGGATTACTTCAACCACTATCTATTCCGGGTTGGAAATGGGAGGAGATAAGTATGGATTTTATTGTTGGACTCCCTACTACTCGGAGGAATTTTAACTCTATTTGGGTGATTGTAGACCGTCGACTAAGTCTCACAGACACTTCATTCTGTCCGCATTGATTTCCGTCCGATCGATTATCTTTGAGTTGTACTTCAATCAGATAGTCCGCGTCTTCATGGAATCCTCGTACTATTGTATCGATAGAGGACCACAGTTCCATCGCTTCGCTTTTGGGAGCACTTACATGGATTATTGGGAACTAAGCTAGTAAGAAGTTCGCCTATCATCCATAAACCAATGGACAAACCGAAGCGGGTGAATCAAATCTTAGAAGATATGTTGAGAGCTGTGTCATCTCGTGAAGGGTTCATGGGAAAAATGGTTGCCCCTAGCTGAATTCTCGTACAATAATAGTTATCAAGAAAGCATCAAGATGGCACCGTTTGAAGCTTTGTATGGCGGAAGTGTAGAAACCCGTTGAACTGGGTAGAAGCCGGTGAAAGGAGATATTATGGAATTGATTTTGTTCAAGAAGTCGAAGAACAAGTCCGTACTATCCAAACTCACATGGCATGACACAAGCTAAGGCGAAAAGTTATCTTGATCGACGTAGAAAACCTATTGAGTTGAAGTTGGAGACTTCGTTTATCCGAAGGTTTCACCTATGAAAAGTGTCCAACGCTTCGGTGTGAAGCGAAAGCTTGCGCGTAGAGATATGTCGGCCCATTTCAAATCATTGGACAAAGTGGAAAGGTAGCATACAAGATTCAATTACCCCCGAGATGAGTGCTATCTTCAACGTCTTTCACGTATCACAGCTTGAAGAAATGTCTTCGTGTCCTCGAAGAGCGTGTTCCTTTGGGGATATCGCGTTAGAATCTGATTTGACTTTTGAAGAAAAGCCGGTTCGAGTGATTGACACTCGTGAGCGAGTGACTAGGAGTCGGGTGGTCAAGTTCTACAAAGTCATGTGGAGTAATCAGGGTAGTGAACGCGATGCAACGTGGGAAAGGGAAGATTATTTGAGGGATGGTTATAAGGAGTTCTATCAACAATGGTACGCTTTTCAAATCTCGGGACGAGATTTTTATAAGGGGGGAGGGCTGTAACACCCCAGGTGTTTGGCTTCCACATTTGCACTACATTTCATGAACATGAGCATCATGCATCTATTCTTGAACTTATATCACATGAAACATGATTTCGAAACATTGCAACATGTTGTGTATTTCTGTGTATTGTTTCTTTATGAAATGTAAAGTGTCCAACACTTAAGTGCAACATGTGCCACTCACTTAGTAAAACAAGGTTAGTTAGTGCTATGCAACAAGATCATGAAACAAGTGAAACATGACTATGAAACAGTTTGCAACATTTCATGTGTTTTCATTGTTTCAAAGACATACCTTGCTTGATTCTTGTGTGACCAATGTGTGGTGTGGCTAATGATCCTCCTAAGTAACTTAGTTACACCTAGAATGTCATTAGGAACAATGTTCATGTTGATCATTTTGCCTAATTAGGTTTCCAAGTCATGGTTGACCAAATTGGACCCCTAGAACTCCCGAGTTTGACTGTTTAAAAAGTGTAACTTAGAGTCTATGCATGCTTGAGCAACCTAAAGCAAAGTTGTAGTAAATTTAATAAGGAACAAACTTTGTTTAGAAGCCATCTCATGAAAATGTGCACAACATGTTCAAAAAGGTCCCACAAGTCAGTTTTGAGATCTTTTAGAAACTACGAAAATTTCTAAGTGTTGGGCGAGTTTCAGGTTGCATGACCTCCACTTTGGCTTGATATAACTCGTGATCCGTGGAGAACTGGCTGTTGATTGCTAAACCAAATTTGTAGCCCTAATATAGATCTACAACTTTCATCTTTACGGATTTCACTTTGGAGCAACGTGTTAGCCGTATAGCGACGACGGCAACGTATTTGTCGATTGGTTCGGATTCATTTGAAACATTGCTCATGATGATCTTGCAATCGAGAACTCGACGGCGGCGTACGCGCGCGTGTCGCCGGTCACCGAGTAGGCTTTGCCACGCCATGGATGCCGGCGCGCGCCGCCGTGACATTAACCCGTCCCGCGCTTTGCCCGACGACTCACCCGCTCGATTCGCCTTTCTTCGCCTCCACCGCCCGCGGCTGCGTAAAGCAAGCAACCGCGCCCATTGCGCTGTGTGAGCGGCAAGCTCAGCGCAAGACTCACCACCGCGAAAACGCGCGACTACACCTTCACCAAAGCTCCGCCGTGATCCCCTCTTGCTCGTCGTCATCTCCGCGCGGTCATTCGTCCTCGGTGAGGTCATTGTCGGCGTTCCCGCACCGTCGCACCCTCGCCGGAGATGGCGCCATCACAAGCGCCGCACCACCGCACCACTCCTCCATTCTTAGCCCGCGCCTCGTATTCCCCTGTCATGCGCTGATGCTTGGGTGATGATGTCACCACCACGCCGGTCCAGCCAAGCGGAACACGGCCACGCGCCGCCGGCGCGCCATGGCCGAGCCGCCGAGCCGTGGCCGGGTACCTAGAGGTCGGTAGGGTTTTGCGGTTAGGGTGCCAATCGACGCAGTGAGAGGTCTAGGCGGTCACGTTGGTGCTGCCGTCGTCGCCGGTGAGGTCACCGTCGGCGAGCTCCGCTGTCTTCAGCGCAAGGCCGCAGCCGCCTCCTCTGCTTTTGGCTCACTGGACGGTGGGGTCGACCGACATCGGGTCCCGCGTGTCGCTGGTCGAAGCGATCTTAGGGCTAGTTCAAATCTTCAGTTTTGAATACTGATTTGTGATTTTTGTAACTCCTAATTGGTAGATCCAAATTGAGTGATTCCAATTTTGTTAGACTCACTGTTAGGTCTAGTATTTAAGAAAAATATATCTTGAGCATATTATGTAGAAATTTTGGGTGAATTAAATAGGAACTTGAAAAGTGTTTTTGAATGCATGCAAACTTGTTTAAATCATATCTTGAGTTTCTGTGATCCAAAAATTATGAAATTTTTGTGGGTGAGCTAGTCTTGTATAGTAGAAGCTCTGGTTAAAATTTGAGAGTCATTGCATGTGTAGTTTTTGAGTTATAGATTTTCCTTTTATCATTGGGTAATTCTTGTGTAAATTTTAGTAATTTATTTATGAATCCAATGGCCATGAAAATTGGTAGGTAGTATCCCAGTACCTTAAGAATGCAAGGAAAAAATATGAAATCTGTTGCTTGACACTTTTCATTAGGGTTTCCTAATTATGCCATTTTAAGCCATTATGCCTTGTCATTTTTGTGTAGGCTTTTATACTTGCTCAAATGGTGTGAAATTTTTATGGTAGTCTACTTAGAGTATGTAGTGTCTACTGTAATTTTGTAGAATTAATGGGGCAGTTTTCATATAGGTTTACTAATTCCCTAATTAATTAAATAAATTAAGAAAGGTATTAAAAGAAATGTTTTGGTAATGGACATCCTACTTTCTGGTGTTCCTAGGATATGTGTGATAAGATAGTAAAGTTGGTTTTGTCTAATTATATGTTTACATCATAAGTTGCTAATTATTTGTTGGCATTATGTCCCTCTGGACAGATCTGGGGACTTTGGAAAGTTACCCATGATAATGTGGTTTTCTGTGCTTGTGTTGAATACAAAAAAGTTGTAGGTAACTTATGTATCTAGCTCCTGTCAAAATTTGAGGGCATTTGGCCCAGTAGTTTAGAAACTACAGCTGTTTAAAGTTAGGTTGCAGTTTTTGCTGATTCTCTGCCTTGTGTGGATAGACTTCTGTTGATTGATGAATTCGACCTGGTAAAGGTTTGAATCATGCTTTGAGGTCTAAAATGAATTGTAGACAATTTCATAAGCTTTCCAGATTGTCTTGTTTCATGTCATTTGGAATTATACATCTCCAGTTATGGCTAGTTTAATGTACCGATATATATAGTCTTCAATTGCTGAAATACACATGCTTGATTGAATGTGTTGCAACGTAATCGTTAATTGTTTGGAGGTTAGCCTAACTTGAGAATATGCTTAGGTGCAGGTGCTAGGTCATTAACTGAAGATGAGCAATTATACATTAGGTTGTATAAACTGGGTAAGTAAAGTGATTTGAATAGGGCTTAAGTTGAAATATGCAAACTAAATGAACATGTGCATTCCCGAGCATCCACGACATTCGTACATATGCATCCATGATATTTATCTTGCGCATTCATGCAATAGGTGTGCCGGAGGGAGTGAGCGTTGCTGGAGTTCGAGGGAGCCAACCAGGGAGGAGGAGCCGAGAGGTGCAGGAAGTCGAAGAAGCGACCGTCGCCGAGGAGTTGCCCGAGTGCCCGATCACCACCTTCCTCTTTCTCGAAAAGGCAAGCCCCGGAGCATTATAAGTCTCCCATGTCTTTATAAATATATTGAGTATCTTTATTGTTGATGATGCATTAAGTATAGGAATTGGTTGGAACAAGCTGCTGCATTATATATCCCTCCTTGTCCAGATATCGCCACCGAATCCTATTTAAGTTCAGAACGGGTTAAATGCTTAGCCATGCTTAGTGCGGTAGAAGTCGGTGATTTCCTGTCACCTGCGAGATTTAGGATGAGGTGGATCACGGTTGGCTATATTTGCTATCGTGGAAAAGAACCATGTGAATAATGAATTAAGACCGGGTGAGTCTTGTGTAGGTTTGAACATAGTGACTCCGTCAGGTGTCGTTAAGGGACCGATCTGTTTATGCGTCCTCATGTCATGTTGAACGCAGCCCTAACACTTAGCTGGCGGATAAGTCGTTCGACCGCATGGCCGAGTAGCTCAACTCGGGCCGGGAACCGTGGGGGTTGGATGCATTACGGAGGTAGTAAGGATGTGCGGAGAGCCATTGGCATAAGTCCAAGGGGAGTCGGGGTTTGAGATCCCGCACTTCTGGCAGAGTGGTTCTCACGAGAATGCAGGTGCCCGGACCCGCGTCTTTTCTGTTATTTTTTCTCTGAGTTGTACCAAAGGTGACTTGTTTGCGACCACGACGGGGAAGCAGGGGTTTGTGTTAGGAATACCCTCCGGTGGATAGGAATCGATTCAATCGCCGTCTCTCCCGGATAGTGAGAACTTGACTTGAGCGGCAGCAACGAGATTCAATTAATTTAACGATATGGTCAAATGGATAATGATGATGATAATGATAATGTTGCCGAGAATTATACCTGCTATGGTTATTAATGTTTGCATATTAATCAAGTGGTTGATTAGTACAGGTGCTAATATAGAGGGAGAGTTAATGGCTTAAAGTCCTTTGCTAGTTCAGGATAAAAGTTAATCATTATTACATATGCTTTTACGCAAATGAAAGTGTCACCAGATCCACAAAATAAAGCTATGCATGATCCTTGGTGTCTTTTATTTTGGTTTCCGTCGGGTAAGTCTAGTGAGTACATTCCCGTACTTTCGTGGTTTATTCCCTCTTGTTGCGAGATGACCTTCTCTATCGGGGATTCGTAAGTATTGTCTCCACCGTGGTGACGTAAGACTAGATCACGGGCATGATCTTCTCGTTATCTTATCTGAATGCTTTTGTGGGATGTGATCGTGAACGGTAATCGGTATTGAACTCGTGTGTGTGAGTTAAACTATTTGCTTCCGCTATGTTACAAGACTTGTTTTGTAATAACGATGACTCTGTGTTGATGTAATCTATTTGCGTAACGCGTCTGCGAAATGTTGTAACGCACGATATGTTATGTTGAATTACTGATGATCTTGGTTGTATGCAAGTTGGTTTGAAATCCGTCGTGATTTCAGTTGACTACGGGTTTATATGGGCGCAAGTTCGAGAATTTGATCGTTTCGGCGATTGTTTTCGTACTTGTACTCTTATAAATTGGTCGGTTCTGTGACACGTGTCACATTGTGGTTGGTCCACATGGCTTGCTGACGTCAGCATGACATCAGCATCACGGTTCCGAGCTGACAGGTGGGGGTCCAGCTGATGTCAGCATGACGTCATCAACGTCATCCACACCGACAGGTGGGGCCAAAGGCTATTGGGTCACTGACAGGTGGGTCCGGTCAAAGTCAACGTCGCCAGCGCGGCGTCAGCGGTCAATGGTCCTTGATCGTGGTCAGCGACATGTGGGGCTCGGGCGGTGACGTCGGCGGTGATGTCGAGTGATGTCGCGATGACTTCACCTCCTACTGTCTGCCTTTAACCGACATGTGGGTCTGTGTGGCGTCGGCGCGATGATGTCGACATCTAACGTGTGGGTCTGGAGTGTCTGTGCCACTGACATGTGGGTCCTGGTCAACGGTCAACACGGGCTGGGTCCGAACTGGGCTCTGGTGGGCTCGGGTTGGGCTGGTCTGGGCCGGGCCGACCCGGACACGTGGCATGCTGTGGCTCTGCCACGTCGTAGTCATGGGCTCTTACTGGGCTATGGTCCACAGGCGTGGTCCATAATGGACGCAAGTTCACAGTCCATGGACCTAAGGCAGGGTCCATGGTGGACCAAGTCCACCTTTCTCTTCTCTGGCTGTGTCCATGTACACCAGGTGCACGCGCAGGTGGCCGGCGAGAGGGGGGGGTGTTCCCCTATTTTTCCCGTGGCGGTGCTCCTACCGGCGGCGAGCTCGCTGCGAGCCTCCTGTGGCAGTGCTGGTGTCTGATTGGGGAGGGGAAAAGCTTCCCCAGATCATGGTGATCACGTTGGAGGGGTCTAGGTGGTGGCTGGGGTTTCCCAGAGCGCTGGCCACGGCGAACGGCGGCTTGCTGTGGCGGTGCTCATCGGCGAGTCATGGACAGTGCGATGTGGTGGCTGGAAGCTTGCTTGGCGGGGTGTGTTAGCTTCCTGTGGCTCCAGTGAACGGGGTGGATGAGTCAAGGAAGCTCCAGGCGTTTCCAGCGGTTCTGGCCACGGTGGTGGTGCACAGCGGAACTCCGGCCGGTGGTTCAGTGATCATGGCCGAGGCACCGCGGTGGGCTAGCGATGTCTCCATCTACGCGGCTGTCCTCTAGTCATTACTACAATCCTCTACGGCTGCGTTCTAGTCCAGCGAGGCGGCCGTGTGTTCCAGCGGTGGTGCACGGTACGACGGCGGCATCGTGAGCGTGGCGTGCACGCGCGGGTGCACCACGGGGCTCCAGTAGAGCGGTCATGGCGTGGTCGCGGGTGTGTGTGTGTGCGGGTGTTCACAGAGGCCGGAGACGGCCCTGGCCTACGCGCTCCTGGTGTGGAGCGCCATGGCCGGCATGGTATAGTCCGACGGTGAGCAGGGAGAGATCGGGAGGCTCACCATAGGTGTCGTGGGAGATAGGATGGCGGTGCAGTGGCGGGTTGCGGCCGTGTAGCTCTGGAAGTAGTGCCATGCTGACCCTCGACGGTGACGAGGACGGCGGCGCCGCCCTCCGCTGCAGCAACTCCGACGACGTCGGGCGCTCCTTCTTCTCCCGCTCCCTTCCTTCTTCCTCTCTTGGCTCGGGTGTGCAGAGGGTAGCCACAAGGTGGCGGCGGGGCGTTGAGAGCTCGGGGCATCCATGGCGGTCGGTGATCGATCGGTGGAGAGACGAGCGAGGTAATCCTACGGTGGCGCGAGGTTGCGTAGGCGCGGCGCCAAGGAGACAGGGGCATGCCCCGGGCATGACCCCCTGGCCCGCCCCTGCCAGGGCTGTCTAGGCTCGGTCGGAAAGGGGATTCAGAGTGAGCGGTTGGGGGCGTGGCGTGGAGAAGATGAACAGGAGGACTGACATGCAGGGCCTGTGTGGCAGCGGCTGCTGGCGGGGCTGACGAGCGCGCGGGCGTGAGCGATGCGCTGGGCCGCGAGCTGGGCCGCGCGCGTGCCGGGCGAAGGCGGGTGTGGTTGGGCTGGCTGGCTGGCGCGGGCCGAGCAACTGGCTGGGAGGCCCACTTCTTCTTTTCCTTTTCTATTTTTCATTTCTTTTCCATTGTTTGAATTCAAATTTGGTTTGAAATTTGAATTCCAAATTGGTGCAGCTTACTCATTGGAGTTTTAGATATGGGGCCCACAACATTCTTATTTAATTATTAGGAATTTATTTAGCTATTTTGTATAACAAAAATAGCTGTAGTTTTGGTTATACAAAAATAGAAATTATTTTCCTTTTAAGCCTTTATGCTTTTGATTTGATTAATAATTATTTTATGGTTTATTATTTTAATGGAGTGGTTAAGCATAACATAAAGCAAATGAAAATCCAAATCATAACTTGAGTTAACAATGTATGCAACACTTTGTTTGTCAGAAATTAAATAACATAATCAACAATTGACATGCCATGCTTATGTCTTGACTTGGGTTGGGTTACTTCTAATGCAACACTTAGGGTTGGCTCCTACAATGTCACTCATCATCACATGGGGTTTTAAAGAAAATTTTTGTAGTTGTGATTTCTGGTGTATGGATTTTTGGGTTATTACACTATCAGTCCATAGGATCCATATATCATCAACACACTATTTGGTCGTTGTAGATGTTTCACCACCGATAGCCTGCCACGGGGGTACCCAGGGCAGTTTGTTCGGGCTTCAGCGTATGCAGAACTCGACGGTTAACGCAAGAGACAATCGATTTATCCTAGTTCGGAATCTCAATCGTGATCGAGTAATAGTCCTACGTCCAGTCGGCGTTAGCCTTTGCGTTGGATTGATGGTCAAGTGTTCTCTCTCTCTTCTGCCCTCTGATCTAAGGAGCCCTCCCCTCCTTTATATAGTCAGGAGGCCAGAGTCCTAGTCGGTTTACAATGTAGAGTCCTAGTAGGATTACAGGGTAATATTACTACTAGGATTACATGGGAGGAATCCTAATCAAACTAGATCTCCTCTCTTCCTTGCGGTGTATCCCGTGGGTCCCGCATCGACAAGCCCCCGAGCACTTCATGGTTGAACTTCGGAAGCCTTGTTTTGTTCCTCCAGGTCTTGCCGAGCAGGAACAAGCGTCGCCCGAGTGCTGTCTTGAGTGAAACCATGTAGCGCTTCTTGGGATCTTCGAGTGGTGTGTGCTTTTTTGAAGAAAAAATACTCCCATCTTGGTGTAGCCCCCGAGCCTCTTGCTATTTGGAACAAGGAGCTGGAGGGTCTTGTTTTGAAATTGCTCTGATTCTTTGTCGAAGGGCTCCTGAGCATATACCCAGGTTCTTTATCAAAAAGAACTCGGATATAGCTCGGTCTGGGTTCTTTTTGTCGTGAGGCCTTGAAGTGGTCTGTCTTGAAGAAGTCTTCTTGGTGACGTGCGCTTTTTCGAAGAAAAAAGTGCACTCACTGAGTGTAGCCCCCGAGCCTCTTGCTATTTGGAACAAAAAGTTGAAGGGTCTTGAATCTTATGTTGTTTGAAAACTCCTGTCTTGAGGAAGTCTTCTGAGTGATGTGCGCTTTTTTTGAAGAAAAAGTGCACTCACCGAGTGTAGCCCCCGAGCCTCTTGCTATTTGGAACAAAAAGTTGGAGGGTCTTGAATCTTATGTTGTTTGAAAAAACTGAAAACCTCTTCTGAAGATATGTAGGATCTTGTAGACATTCTCAAGGGTGTATCCAAGTAACCCGCGAACTGCAGTAGGCTATCCATATACCATTGCAAGTCAACACAGTTGCGCCACCGAGTACTTTCCATAATTAGCTTGCATGCTCGATGTCTTCTTGCATGCTGCTGTATGTCATGCCTCTTCCTTTGTTTCGCTTGAGTAATGAAAGTACATATAAATATGCACGTGCATCCTCATATTCGTGCTCATCTTGCTGACGCAAAATCTTCTCGTTCGACCATGATCCTATCCGAGTAAGGCAACCTAGATAATCCATCAAAAGGCTTCGGGTGGGCAGTCCCCTCACTGGAGACCCCGTATCACCCCCACCTTAGAATTTCCAAATCACCGCAACAAGGTCAACCTTAGCTGTCAAGTAGTTGATCACCCCAACCGAGTAGTCGATCACCATGGCCGAGTAGTCGGACGTTCTGGCGACTTGTAGAGCAGCAACCGAGTAAGACAGCGCGGGGCGTGTGTCTCACCCAATGAAGTAGTGGCCAAGTAAGGCAGCCAGCAGTGGGTGAGCTCCTTATTTGATGACATGGTCTAGAAAATGGTTCCCTGCAAAGTAATCATACGAAAGTATGTAATAATTGATACACAAGATATCAAGTTGGAAGTATGTCCCAGTATTATAAAATGTATATTAAATTTTTTCACGTCTTGCTCTTAGTAGGCCATATAATTTCCCTAGGTAGGTAGCCTGTTATGTTTAAACACCTCTCGCACCTTTCCGGCGAGTAGGCTTCACGGATTAAGGCATCAGCAACCCAGGTAAATTAACAACAGTTAAGAGAAGACATTATAAAATGCATATTAAATTTTTCGCGTCTTGCTCTTACTAGGCTATGTAATTTCCCTAGGTAGGTAGCCTGTTATGTTTAAACACCTCTCGCACCTTTCCGATGAGTAGGCTTCACGGATTAAGGCCTCAGCAACCCAGGTAAATTAACAACCGATAAGAGAAGACATTATAAAATGCATATTAAATTTTTTCGCGTCTTGCTCTTACTAGGCCATGTAATTTCCCTAGGTAGGTAGCCCGTTACGTTTAAACACCTCTCGCACCTTTCCGGCGAGTAGGCTTCACAGATTAAGGCCTCAGCAACCTAGGTAAATTAACAACAGTTAAGAGAAGACATTATAAAATGCATATTAAATTTTTTCGCGTCTTGCTCTTACTAGGCTATGTAATTTCCCTAGGTAGGTAGCCTATTACGTTTAAACACCTCTCGCACCTTTCTGACGAGTAGGCTTCACGGATTAAGGCCTCAGCAACCCAGGTAAATTAACAACCGATAAGAGAAGACATTATAAAATGCATATTAAATTTTTTCGCGTCTTGCTCTTACTAGGCCATGTAATTTCCCTACGTAAGTAGCCTGTTACGTTTAAACACCTCTCGCACCTTTCCGGCGAGTAGGCTTCACAGATTAAGGCCTCAGCAACCCAGGTAAATTAACAACCGTTAAGAGAAGACTTGAGTAGTCAGGGATGCAAGTGTAGTAGAGCCGCGGAGGCATATGGATAATATCCAAAGATATATGATGATTAAAGAATATTTGAAAAAATATTGAACCATGACTTAGCTTGATTCGTGAACGATTGTCGACGAAGCCGTGGCGGTCATCGATGGAGCTGACTAGTCGGAGTCGATTCCGACTAGTTGCCGATGGTGTGAAGCCCGCCCCGGCTAGCTTTCTAGTCGAGATGAGTAGTCGAGGTCATTGTTGGCGGGTCGCTGAGCGCCCTCATGAAGTTGAAGTAGTCGTCGGTGAGTCGATGCGACTGGACGTTGGGGTAGTAATGCTCGCGTTCGTCTTCTGTGTATGTTGAGCTAAGGTCTTGGAATCTCTTTGGTAGCTTCTTTGTTATACATAGCAAAATTCTTCTACCAGACGCACATAGCAATTTGATCTAGCATTGCATGGCCAAAGCAGCACGGGCGCACAGTAGCCTTTAGTAGATGGAACATGTTGAGGCGGTGCAGCACACGGTCTTGATTCCATTTCAGCCTTGTACTCGGAAGGCTGTGGGAGCAGCATTTCACGTGGGTTGATAGGTCGCTGTTGTAGTCTTTAGCTTCGGTCTTCGTGTTGCCTCTAATTTGAATAGAGCTCTGCCTCGATCACGTGCAGCAGTTTCCTTCTCTGCCTGGATGCAGCGATGGCACTGTGACTGACTCAGCGTATCCCACAACATGTAGCCTTTCATAGTCTTGAGCGCCAGCTCTGGCTCGGTGAGTCACCGAGACAGAAAATAGAACTTTCAATCCGATCTAGACTTTACTCTGCTTTGCACTTGGACGTAGATGAGTGTTGAGTCCCCGATTCGTCGATAAGAGTCACGTCAAGCCGAGAGATTGATCTTGAATAGAAATAGGTCTGTCAAGCTCTTGATCGCAATTGCGCCAAAAGCCCCTACCTGGCGCGCCAGCTGTCGATGTTTCACCACCGATAGCCTACCACGGGAGTACCCAGGGCAGTTTGTTCGGGCTTCAGCGTATGCAGAACTCGACGGTTAACGCAAGAGACAGTCGATTTATCCAGGTTTGGACCCTCGATCATGATCGAGTAATAGTCCTACGTCCAGTCGGCGTTAGCCTTTGTGTTGGATTGATGGTCAAGTGTTCTCTCTCTCTTCTGCCCTCTGATCTAAGGAGCCCTATCCTCCTTTATATAGTCAGGAGGCCAGAGTCCTAGTAGGATTATAGGGTAATATTACTACTAGGATTACATGGGAGGAATCCTAATCAAACTAGATCTCCTCTCTTCCTTGCGGTGTATCCCGTGGGTCCCACATCGACAGCCGTGAGATCTCTTACATCAATCCTTCAACGCAACACATTGAACATCAAAAAACAGCATGCTCTGAGATTACATCAATCCTTGAGCACAACACAATGAACATCAACAAACAACATGCCTTGAGATTACATCAATCCTTGAGCACAACAAATTGAACATCAACAAACAAGGTTGAGTTAATTAGCCTGGACCTAGAAACAATACATTAATCATGAATAAACATGGTTCAGCTAATAAGTTCTGCTCCTCTGTAACTAGAGATGAAGATCATAGCAAGTACATATACAACACTATTTGAAAAGATACATTACTGCAACAGCAATAGCAGCACCAACCACTAGTGTGAAAAGCCTAACAATTGTAAGCAAGGATTGCACTACGTTTGCCTCAGCAGGCACCAATCTCTGTGTTGTTGAATCTGCTTCTTCATTTTCCCTAACTCGCGCATGAGAATTTGGAGAATCTGCTTGTATAGGTTCTAGGTGAATCACAACCCTACCCATTTTCACCAGTTTTTTCAAATAGTCTCGTTGCCATTCAAAAAACTTGCATCTCGGTTGGACCTATATAAAATCAAGGGAAACAAAACAACAGATGCACTCAAAAGACCAGATCCAATCTGTGACTGCATCCAACCAAAACAAGAGATGAGCAGATGCTTACCCAGGGATTGTTCCTTGGGCATTTGAAGAACATACGACCAGGATTAGTGTCAGCCTTCGACTAAAGCTCTCCCTCTCCATGTAGCACTCATCGCAAACAATTAGAGAGAGGCCCGTCTCTTCCCCAACATCGTCTTCTTCTGCATATGGTGGCCTCCGAGGATGTCTGCTCTATGACGATGAGCAATCCATCCGATGAGACATGGTGTTGCCAGAAGTAGGAGAACGAAGTGGAGAGGAGTAGGGGGAAGAGAGCAGTGGTTGGCATCAGGGGCAACAAACCCTAGCACAAAAGGGAAAGAAAGCCACGGCTGTTATAGAATAAAGGCCAATGACCGATTTTACCGTTGTATTGTTCCATTGCAAACTGGAAGGACATTTTTGTCTTTGCTCATGCCCCAAAGTCAAAACAGACCTGGCACCACGTCTATGCCATGGTGTATGCTCTTCCATGTCTACCGTATTCGTCATATCATATGGTTCTTGATGCAATTATATATCCGCGTTCGGCGGCCATGGAAATGAAGCAACACCGTCGAACAGCCATGAAACGGTGGTGATGATAAAGTATCTATGTTGGCTCCTCTAACACACCGGTGATGATATTCAGCAGCTATAAAATAACGTTGGGCAGGAGGGGGAAATGCCTCCCCCAAAATTTCCTTTCCCTGCCCTCCCCTCAGGTGAAATGCTCTCCTCAAGTTCAAGATGCTCCTGTCCCTGCTCACCATTGAGCTACCCCTGAGGCCGCGGGGCGTTGATGTGGCAGAACCGACCGAAATAACACACTTACAGAGGCGCTCGTCTTCCACCAGACACTAAGCACCCCGAAAGCAAGCTACAGCGGGCGGTATCCGTCGGGCACACCCCAAGGGAGAACCCGAAAGATCCACATTTTTCCCCAAGGATCCAATAATGAGAACAAGTTACAATACTTAGTCCATTTCGTACATCCAGAGTTTGTAAAAAATACATTATTACATTTCCAAAGTCAGAGTGCGGAATAATAAACAGCGGGATAAAAATAAACATCTAGCGATAAGAAACAAGGATACGTCTGTGCCCACCAGAAGAATCCTTCACACAATGGTACTTCTCAAGCATTACCTACAATAGGGGAAAATAAACCCTGAGTACACAATGTACTCGCAAAGACTTATCCGACTAGTGGGAATAATTTCCTGACTCCAAGGGATATGCAAAGCTTTATGGTTTGCTGGTTTCCTTTTTAAAGAAAGCAATACTAATAGTGAATCCTTATTGATGTAATTATTAATAGCCATATTAATTTATTATCTAGCCATTCTATGTAAGCTCCTGTTCTACTTTCAAGCAAGAGTCGAGCAATTAGTTTAATTTCATCACCTTCCATCTTTCAGTTCTTACTAGGGTGCTAGAGTTTAGACAAGCCGTACCGGATTTCCTGGCGATTCGTGAATCAATGCCCCCAGTTGGGTACCCCGAAAACACATGCCCCGCTTGTACCCCAGGCACAAGCAGGACTAACCCATCACCCTCCTGTTCTAGGTGTCTAGTTCCCCGTCCAAACTTGGACTCCAAGCCCCCACTCCTGAGTCCCGGACTCAGTGCGGTGCAAGGACCTCCACCATCCCTGGCTCCAATCAGTCGATCCAAAAAGAGCCAGATCCACGATAAGAGAGGAATGAGTCTTACCTACACCCATACCCAAGTATGTGCTCGGGATAACAAGTCTGTGACTAGCCTAGCGTCCAATGCAACGGCCGGTCCTTAATCGACACAGACAGGGAAAAAGTGTAACCAAGCTATGCCTTGTTGGCTGCAGGACACAACCTCTTACACCCACCAGTATGCAAACCATATCCCTGCCTGGTCACCACTTTTCCTTTCCACCATTTTATCATGAGTAATCATAATTATCACCTATTGTGAGTAACGATAGGTTACTCGCGCTATCGAAATCATGAGCATAGCAGCCACTCGACCTATACTAGTAGGACTCATAGGTAGATATATTTATGCATGTAATTTCCATGAAGTGCCTATAACGTAAATGCACATCATATATATATTTAGTGATTATTTAAAATAAGGGTTATGCACCGGAGTATGCCTTGGGCACCAGGGCTTGCCTTGGGTAGGTATTCTTACTCCTAATACCGATTTACTATATATATGATAAAACAAAGATAATAGCTACTCTATTTATCAACCAACTCTAGGGCTACAAAAATTACAGTGAGTGCGTAATAATCTAATGAGCCTACTATAAAAATTTCGTAGCTAAAGCTATCACCAATTTGCCACAAGAATTCCTACAAATATTAAGTTAAATGATACGAAGCTTTCTAAATTGAATTTATGAATCTATCATTCTCATAGCTAATTGTAAACTAACTACACTAACAGATAGATGGCATTTTTGTGAACCTACCAAATTTTGTTTCACTATTTTTCGACATCTACCGAATTTACTACAAATTATCAAAGTTTAGCTCAAAACTAAATTGAATAAGCATTCATACTTCACTGGAAATCTAAAAAACTAAATCTACCGCTACAGCCCACAATGCGAATGGCTTGGCCCACTCACTCGGCGCAGCATAGCACCAGCGCGGCCCACGTGGCAGCCCACTCCCGCGACAGCGGCCCAACGCGGGGGTACCCACGCGCGTGCCAGTGATTATGCAAAAGAGACCCCATCATTCAACTAAATGAACCCGCAGTCCCTCCTACTATTTAACTCTCTCTCTCTCTAATGCTCGCACTTAACCCCCCGGTTCAGTTCAAATTCACGTCTCCAAGTCCCTGGCCGGACTTAACAGAGGCCGCGGCACCTCTGGCCACACGCCGGCGAGCACGGACTTCCTCGGCAGCAATACTCACCGCCGAGACACTCCTCATCGCAAGCACAGTCGATAGAGGTACCAAACACCATGACTAGTGTCGCATAGAGACATGGCCATGCACCACGGCGGGGTTTGGCCACGGTGACGCCGATGTCGGCAAAACGTCAAGCCCAGTGCTACAATTAGTACCTAGCCTCCATTACTAGAGTACTGATATCACCCTAGAGGTTGTAGATACACCTGTTCTACTCCCAAACAACCCAGCCATGGACACAGCGGCAACACTGCGTCCGTCGGTGATGGCCACGCGCTCCGGTGAACTTCGGCCCCAACCAACTCAACCAGCTACCCTAGGAGCAAGAGGGCCTCACTAGTGACACGTAGGATGGCTTGGACGAAGTCGTGGGGCACGGCAAGGCTGCTGGCCATGTACGTGGGGTCGCTCTGGTTCATGGCAAGCACGACGACGACATCCTCGCTGACCTGCTGCTCCACCGACGAAATTGCTAACCAAGTCAATCACGACGCAAGGCACCGCTCAATTGAAACAATGGAGCATGGCGTGGCATCCTGGCCAAGCACCCACCTAGACGGCCATGCTGCGCCACCGCGGGGAAAACGCCCTGCATTACCTCACTGGAGGACGAAAGCTCGTCGGGTGGAGTCCGATCGCAAGCTAACTACCCGAGCTAGTTGTGTGCATGGTTAATTGAAAGGAGGTGGACTATGCATGGCCAATTGCTTGGATGACGCCGTTCGGACTTATGGCATCCAGCGATGGGCGAAAACTTAAATTGGGGACGGGCGCCGTATGGCAGCAGCGGTGGCAAGTCTGGTGCGACTGCTAGACTCCCAACCAACCTCCAGACGTGCACAATTACAATCTAGGACTAGCTCTGTGGTTAGGCCTTGGCACGGCTTGGCCGGCCGACAACATGACGGAAAACGTGGTGTGGTGCAGTCATTGAAAGCACAGCATGGGGTCGCATCGCGCGCAGACGTGAAGGCGAAGGTAGGCGGGTCAAGCCCACACGCATGCAGCCGAAGGTCAATGGGAGCAATAGCCGCGCGGCAGCATCGGTCGAAGCGCAGCGCGACCAGGGTACAGCTCGACGCGATGGTGAGCAGCGGGGCTCAGGTGAACACGATGGATGAGGCAGAGCAGCCAGGCGTGTCGGGCCCATCCTGCGCGTATCCGAGTGAGTAGTGTGCCAAGCATAGCAACGGTGGTGCGGCCTATGCGGCGGTGCGCGTGGGCGCGCTTGAGTGAGCGGCGACACCGATGGAGTCGCGGTGACCACGCCCAGACACCGAAGCCGACCGAGAATGTGTATTGCACGCATTTTAAAGCTGCTCAAAAAGCCAACTCGATGATCCAGTAGCTACACCACCTATTTTACGCTCTAGCTGGTATGTCAGGCTACTAAAAGAAACCCTAAAACCAAGCCACTACTTAACCCGATCCTCCTATAAAAATTGTCGAACTTAGCTTCGTCGACCCATTTTCTGACTTAAGAAACGACTAAGTTATTTGTTCAGATTTGCGTCGCTTTTGATTTCCAAGCTACCAACAATGCTATCTAGTGAACCCCGTTCTCGACCACAAGTATTTCATCGCCACCTACGAAGTTTGCACTACAAACTTTATTAAAGTGCCGGGTATGTGTTCTATAGCATTTTTGTTCAATAAAAATTCGTCTAGAACTCTAAGCGATAAAACGCGACATGAAATATAACATTCGTTTCGTTTTTCCGATGAACGTTTCAAGTTCCGTATATTGTTTGACACCCTATATTACACACATTTACACATAAGTATGATGCATATGTAGTGTTTTAGCAAAAAGCTGTATAGTGTAACACCGAGGGTGTTACAAATCTACTCCCCTTAAAACTAAATCTCGACCCGAGATTTCATGTGCCTATTGTGGGAAAGGAGATAGGAAATACATTTCAACATAGCAACTACCTATTAGAACCAGAGAGAAGGTGGGGGTAATGCTTCAATATATAGCTCTCTTGTTCCCACATGGCCTCATCCTCAGAGTGGTTTTGCCACTGCACCTTGTAGAACTTTACCACACTGTTCCTTGTCACTCTTTCCTTTTCATCCAGGATTTCGACCGGGTGCTCAATATAAGTTAAATTAGGCTAGAGTGGAAGTCATTCAACTTCTACAGCTTCATCAGGAACCCGCAAACATTTCTTCAATTGTGATACATGAAACACATTGTGTACTGCAGACACAATATCAGGAAGCTAGAGACAATAAGCAACTGGGCCACACTGCTTCAAAATTTTGTAAGGGCCCATGTATCGGGGAGCTAGCTTGCCATGGACACCAAACCGATGCACCCCTCTCATAGGAGACACCTTGAGGTACACATAATCCCCAAATTCAAACTGCAAGGGTGTTCTTCGCTTGTCCATATAGTCTTTCTGTCGGCTCTGAGCTGCCTTTAAATGACTCTAAATAATAATGACCTGCTCTCGAGCCTCTTTGATGAAATTAGGCCCAAAATGCCCATGGTCTCCCACTTCAACCCAGTTCAGTGGTGTCCTACACTTCTTGCCATATAGAGCTTCAAATGGTGCCATATGAATACTCTCTTGGTAGCTATTATTGTAAGAAAATTCAGCTAATTTCAGGCATCTATCCCACTTCTTAGGAAAAGAAATGGCACAAGCTCTCAACATATCCTTGAGAACCTGGTTCACCCTTTCAGTTTGACCATCAGTTTGTGGATGATATGCTGAACTTCTGAGGAGGCGAGTACCAAGATAGTGCTGCAGCTATTCCCAAAAACGAGAGACAAAAATTGACCCTCTATTAGAGATGATAGTAAGGGGAACTCCATGTAGGGTCACAATCTGATCAAAATATATCTCAGCATACTTCTTGGTTGTATATTTAGTGTCCATTAGGATGAAATGAGCAGTCTTAGTGAGATAGTCCACAATGACCCAAATAGAATCATAGCCCTGGGATGTGCGGGGCAAACCCACCACAAAGTCCATGGAGATATCTTCCCACTTCCAAATAGGAACGGGCAAGGGCTGCAAATATCCCAGAGTACGCATATGATCTGCTTTAACTCTCCCATAGGTGTCACACTCCGCAACATACTGGGTGATGTCCTGCTTCATGTTAGAGCACCAATACAAGTGGCGTAGATCATGGTACATCTTGTTGCTACCAGGATGAATAGACAGCTTTGAATGATGGGCTTCACTCAAAATCTTCCTTCTCAGCTCCTCATTGGATGGAACCACCAGTTTATCCTTATATCTCACTACTCCAGGCTCGTCAACACTAAAGTGAGGGCCACGCCCTTCGGCAATCAATTTCCTGATGTGCGGAATTTCTTCAGGATCTTGCCTTTGCTCCAGAATAATCTACTCCAGCAATTTTGAGGTCAATGCAATGTGAGCCAACACCTCTATATGGTAGAGAGACAAAGGTGTTTCCTCAACCTGATGTGACTTTTGGCTCAAAGCATCAGCTACAACATTAGCCTTTCCTAGGTGATAATGGACTTCCAAGTTATAATTCTTTATCCATTCTAACCATCTCCTTTGCCTCATATTCAGCTCAGACTGAGTGAAAATATATTTGAGGCTCTTATGGTCTATAAAAATATGTACTTTGTTGCCCAATAGATAGTGCCTCCAAATCTTTAGAGCGTAGACCACAGCAGCCAGCTCTAAGTCATGAGTGGGGTAATTTACTTCGTGCTTTTTTAGTTGGCGCGAAGCATAGGCTATCACACGCCCATCTTGCATAAGCACACATCCCAACCCCGTCTTTAAGGCATCACAATATACATCAAAGGGTCTGTCAATATCTGGTTGGGCCAACATAGGAGCAGTGGTCAGAAATGTCTTCAAAGCTTGGAAGGCTTCTTCACAGGCTAGGCTCTAGTCAAACTTGGCTTTTTTTTTGGAGCAGCTTGGTCATCGGCTGAGCTATCTTGTAGAAATCTAGAATGAAACACCGATAGTACCTAGCTAGACCAAGGAACTGACGAATCTAGTGCACAGACTTGGGAGACTTCCAATTCAACACGTCTTGCACCTTGCTGGGATCTATTGAAATACCATCAGGTGTCAACACATGCCCCAAAAACTGCACTCGATCTAACCAGAATTCACACTTGCTGAATTTAGCATACAGCTTGTGTTCTCTCAATCGAGCTAGTACTATCCAAAGGTATCAGGCATGCGCTTCATCATTCTTGGAATATATCAGGATATCATCAATGAATACCACAACAAACTTGTCCAGCTCCGGCATAAAGACTGAATTCATCAGGTACATGAAGAATGCAGGAGCGTTGGTGAGACCAAAAGACATTACTAGGTACTCATATAGCCCATACCTAGTAGAAAAAGTTGTCTTTGGTATATCTTGTGGTCTGATCTTGATCTGATGATAGCCTGAACGGATATCAATTTTGGAGAACACCTTGGCATCAGCTAGCTGATCGAACAAAGTATCTATGCGGGGCAAAGGAAACTTGTTCTTAATTGTTATCGCATTAAGAGGGTGGTAATCCACACACATCCACAGAGTACCATCTTTCTTCTTCACAAAAATGGCTGGACAACCCCATGGTGAAGAGCTAGCATGGATGAAGCCTTTTTCCATCAATTCTTCCAACTGCTTCTTCATTTCAGCCAACTCCTTTGGAGCCATGCGGTACGGGCGTCGAGAGATAGGAGCAGTACCAGGCTCTAGCTAAATGGAGAATTCCACCTCTTTGTCTGGTGGCAACCCAGGTAGATCTTCAGGAAATACATCTAGGAACTCACATACTACCGAAATAGAGGTAAGATCAAGAGAGTCTTCAGCATGAGCAGTAACAGGTAAGACTGGATCTGAGGGTACAAGAAGAGACATCCTATCCTCAAACGAAGGAAGTCGTAACTTGACAATTCTTTGCTTCAGATCCAAGACTACCCCATACACCCGCAACCAGTTCATTCCAAGAATAGCATCAATGCCTTGCCCAGGCAGTACCATAAATTATAGGCGGTAAGTGTGGGTGGCAAATACCAAGCTTACTGTGTCCATTCGGGTATTGATGCACATTTGCGCACCCGGAGTACGAATTCTATAGGCATACAGTATGGCCATAAGAGGTATGTTGTGCCAGGCTATGAATCCCGTGCTCATAAATGAATGTGATGCACTAGAATCAAATAACACATAAGCTAGATGGGAATCAATGGTGAACATACCAGCCATCACTGGTTCCTACTGCAATATCTGCTCAGCATCCGTGAAATTCACCTGTTCGGATCAGCTGGCTAGCACTTTCCTCTTGATCACTATCCGCTTGACTAGCCTGGAGTTAGCCGATGGTTGAGCAGACTGGGTTGGCTGGTTCTGGGGACAATCTCGGGCATAGTGGCCATCATTGCCACATTTGAAACAAGCGCCAAGCTTGTTCCCCAATCCTTGGCGAGGTGAGACCTGTTGTCCCCAAGGCTACTGGGGTTGCACCTGCTGAGTGGGTGCACGGTACTGCGTGGAAGAAGTCTGAGAAGTATGTTGGGGCTACTGGAATGAATGCCCACCTGATGATTGATAGGGCACCCGTCGAACAACCTGTAGCTTCTGAGTATGGGGTTGGCTAGAAGACCCCGTAGCCACCCACTTCCTCTTCCACTCTACCTAGGAATCCCGCTGCAAGCCCTCCATGGCGATGGCAGCATTCATCATTGCCCCGAAGGTCTGATAGTTCCTAGTATACAATTTCTCCTAAAGGCTGCAAGAGAGGCAGCGATAGAAGCGGTCCCTCTTCTTCTCGTCGGTGTCCACATGAGTTCCTACATACTGGGACAAGTGATTGAACTTATTGATGTAGTCCATCACCGTCATACTCCCTTGCCGCAGGTCCAAGAACTCAGTCAGCTTCCTGTTGAGGACACCAGTAGGAATATAGAACTCTCTGAATGCTACGGTGAACTCCTACTAGGTCACTCAGTGATCTGGCTGCTGCATGGCATTGAGGGTATCCCACCATGCACTCGCGGACCCCAACAACTGCTGCGCTGCAAAGCGCACTTTTTGCTCATCAGCCACGTTGAGCAACAGAAACTTCTGCTCTAGAATGTGAAGCCAGTGCTCTGCATCTAGGGGCTCAGCTGTCGGTGTGAAAGTAGGCGGGTGGGTCTTGAGGAAATCCTGGTAAGAGGAGGGTCCCTTAGGACCGCGGGCACCACCCCTGTTCCCACCATTGCCCCCGTGGCCTCCATGGGCGAAGCCAGCAATAGCCTGTGCCATTAGATCCAAGGCACGGGTTGACTCACGGTGAGCAGCCATCAGTTCCACCATCATCTCCGCATGAGTCATTGGTAGTGGTGGTGGCAGTGGCAGAAAAAGAGGAGCCAACAATGGAACCTCATGGCTCTCCCCGTTGACGTGCTCATTGGCCCGAACACTTTCACCTTGGCCCTCTCCAAGACCGTGGCCCGCTCCGACACTGGTGCTCCCACGTTCGGACCTCAGATTCATCTATAAGAGATAGGAACCAACCACTTAGGACAACCTTCTAGATCAGAAGCAAGGGATTAGAGAAACGATGATACATTCATTAAAGCATTCTTTTAGTTGTCCTATCACTTTACTAATCCAATTATACGTGTAGGGGGACTTTAGTTTAAGCAAGATTCTATTATCATGATGCATGCATCGGCCTATATGTTCACTCAAGCCAGAATATAGCGGCATTCATAAAATTTTGGCACATCGCACACTCACTTTCCATATGCTAAGCGCTTTCTTATGCCACGTAAGTCAGTGTACCAGCAGAAAACTGATTAGATAACACCAGTGCCGCTATCCTAGATAGACCATATTGCTAGGGCTTATACTTATTTACATAACTTTAGCGCATCCTACTTTTTGCAAAAACTTTTGCTGGTCAAATTTTTAAGTTTTTGAAAAGAGTGATGAAACTCATAACCCATTATTAGCTCTAGTACCAACTATGGCAGAACCTACCAAAATAACACACTTACAGAGGCCCTTGTCTTCCACCAGACACTAAGCACCCCGAAAGCAAGCTACAGCGGGCGGTATCCGTCGGGCACACCCCAAGGGAGAACCCAAAAGATCCACATTTTTCCCCAAGGATCCAATAATGAGAACAAGTTACAATACTTAGTCCATTTCGTACATCCAGAGTTCGTAACAAAATACATTATTACATTTCCAAAGTCAGAGTGTGGAATAATAAACAACAGGATAAAAATAAACATCTAGCGATAAGGAACAAGGATCCGTCTGTGCCCACCAAAAGAATCCTTCACATAATGGTACTTCTCAAGCATTACCTGCAATAGGGGTAAATAAACCCTGAGTACACAATGTACTCGCAAGACTTATCCGACTAGTGGGAATAATTTCCCAACTCCAAGCGATATGCGAAGCTTTATGGTTTGCTGGTTTCCTTTTTGCAGAAAGCAATACTAATAGTGAGTCCTTATTGATGTTATTATTAATAGCCGTATTAATTTATTATCTAGCCATTCTATGTAAGCTCCTATTCTACTTTCAAGCAAGAGTTGAGCAATCAGTTCCATTTCATCACCTTCCATCTTTTAGTTCTTACTACGGTGCTAGAGTTTAGACAAGCCGTACCGGATTCTCCAGCAATTCGCGAATCAATGCCCCCAGCTAGGTACCCTGAAAACACACGCCTCGCTTGTACCCTAGGCACAAGCAGGACTAACCCATCACCCTCCTGTCCTGGGTGTCCAGGTCCCTGTCCAAACTTGGACTCCAAGCCCCCACTCCTGAGTCTTGGACTCAGTGCGGTGCAAGGACTTCCACCATCCCCGCCTCCAATCAGTCAGTCTAGAAAGAACCGGATCCATGACAAGAGAGCAACGAGTCTTCCCTGCACTCATACCCAAGTATGTGCTCGGGATAATAAGTCTATGACTTGCCTAGCGTCCAATGCAACGGATGGTCCTTAATAGACACAGATAGGGAAAAAGTGTAACCAAGCTATGCCCTGTTGGCCACAGGACACAACCTCTTACACCCACCAGTACCCAAACCATATCCCTGCTCAGTCACCGCTTTTCCTTTCTACCATTTTATCATGAGTAATCATAATTATCACCTATTGTGAGTAACGATAGGTTACTCACGCTACCAAAATCCTAAGCATAGCAGCTACTCAACCTATACTAGTAGGACTCATAGGTAGATATATTTATTCATGTAATTTCCATGAAATGCCTATAACGTAAATGCACATCATATATATATTCAGTGATTATTTAAAATAAGGGTTATGCACTGGGGCTTGCCTTGGGCAGGTGGTGGGTCAGCAAAGTCAGCACCAAAGGCTCCGGGGCTCCCTCCTGCATGAGGATGTCCTCCTCATACTCCTCAATGACCTCTTCGTAATCCTGTTTGTCCACGGGCACAAACTCGACCAACTCGTGATCTACATGCATGAAATGATGATGCAACACTTAGTAATACGGCAATAGCAACTCTCAAAATAAAAATACATCTATCAAGCTACTAAGCGAGCTCTACCAACTAAGGTGCTATGTTACCTACTGTTACCACTAACAAGCATGGCATACATTATCATAGCAACTAAAGGTATTCTTACTCCTAATACTGATTTACTCTATATATGATAAAACAAGGATAATAGCTACTCTATTTATCAACCTACTCTTGGGCTACAAAATCACAATGAGTGCGTAATAATCTAATGAGCCTACTATAAAAATTTTGTAGCTAAATCTAGCACCAATTTGCCACAAGAATTCCTACAAATATTAAGTTAAATAATACTAACCTTTCTAAATTGAATTTATGAATCTATCATTCTCATAGCTAACTGTAAACTAACTACACTAACAGATAGATGGCATTTTTGTGAACCTAACAAATTTTTTTTCACTATTTTTGGACATCTACCGAATTTACTACAAATTATTAAAGTTTAGTTCAAAACTAAATTGAATAACCATTCATACTTCACTGGAAATCGAAAAAAACTAAATCTACCACTGCGGCCCACAACGTGAACACCTTGGCCCACTCACTCGGCGCAATGCACTACCAGCACGGCCCATGCGGTGGCCCACTCCCGCAACAGCGGCCCAACGTGGGGGTACCCACGCGCGCGTCGGTGATTATGCAAAAGAGACCCCGTCATTCAACTAAATGAACCTGCAGTCCCTCCTACTATTTAACTCTCTCTCTAACGCTCACACTTAAGCAATACCCACCACCAAGACACTCCTCATCACAAGCGCAGTCAATAGAGCTACCAAACACCATGACTGGTGTCACACAGAGACATGGCCATGCACCACGGCAGGGTTTGGCCGCGGTGGCACCGACGTCGGTGAAATGTTAAGCCCAGCGCTACAATTACTACCTAGCCTCCATTACTAGAGTACTGATATCACCCTAGAGGTTCTAGATACACCCGTTCTACTCCCAAACAACCTAGCCACCGACACAGCGGCAACACTGTGTCCATCGGTGATGGCCACATGCTCCGGCAAACCTCGGCCCCAACCAACTCAACTAGCTACCCTAGGAGCAAGAGGGCCTCACCAGTGATGCGTAGGATGGCTTGGGCGAAGTCAAGGGGCATCGCAAGGCTACTAGCCACGTACGCGGGCTCGCTCTAGTTCGCGGCAAGCATGGCGACGACGTCCCCGGCGACCTGCTGCTCCACCAGCGAAAATGCTACATGAGCGAGGCAACCAAGTCAATCACGATGCAAGGCACTGCTCAATTGAAACAATGGAGCATGGCGCGGCGTCCTGGCTGAGCACTGCCTCAACGGCCATGGCGCGCCACCGCGGGGAATACGCCCCGCATTACCTCACTAGAGGGCGAAAGCTCGTCAGGTGGACTCCGATCGCAAGCTAACTACCTGAGCTAGTTGTGTGCACAGTTAATTGAAAGGAGGTGGACAATCCATGGCCAATTGCTTGGATGACACCATTCGAACTTATGGCGGCCGACGATGGGCGAAAACTAAAATTGGGGAGGGGCGTCGTACGGCAGCAGCGGTGGCAAGTCTGGCGCGACGTGCGTAATTACAATCTGGGACTAGCTCTGTAGTTAGGCCTTGGTGCGGCTCGGCCGGCTGATGACATGATGGAAAACATGGCGTGGCGCAGTTAGGGAAAGCACAGCGTGGCGTTGCATCGCGCGCAGACATGAAGGTGAAGGTAGGCGGGGCAAGCCCACGCATGAGCAGTCGAAGGTCAATGGGAGCAGTAGCCGCGCGGCAGCAACGGTCGAAGCATAGCATGACCGGGGTGTAGCTCGACGCGACGACGGCGGCAGCGGGGCTCAGGCGAACGCGACGGATGAGGCAGAGCAGCCAGGCTTGCTGGGCCTAGCGTGCGCATGTGCGAGCGAGTAGCATGCCAAGCACGGCAATGGCAGTGTGGCCTGCATGACGGTGCGCGTGGGCGCGCTTGAGCAAGCGGTGACACCAACCGAGTGACGGTGACCGCGCCCAGACACTGAAGCCGACCGAGAACGTGTCTTGCATGCATTTTAAAGCTGCTCAAAAAGCCAACTCGATGATCCAGTAGCTACACCACTATTTTACGCTCTAGCTGGTATATCAGGCTACTAAAAGAAACCGTAAAACCAAGCCACTAGTTAACCCGATCCTCCTATAAAAATTGTCGAACTTAGCTTCGTCGACCCATTTTCCGACTTAAGAAACGACTAAGTTATTTGTTCGAATTCGCGTCACTTTAGATTTCCATGCTACCAACTATGCTATCTAGCGAACCCCATTCTCGACCACAAGTATTTCATCGCCACCTATGAAGTTTGCACTACAAACTTTATTAAAGTGTCGGGTATGCGTTCTATAGCATTTTTTTTTAATAAAAATTCGTCTAGAACTCTAAGCGATAAAACGCGACATGAAATATAACATTCGTTTCGTGTTTCCGATGAACGTTTCAAGTTCCATATATTGTTTGACACGCTATATTACACACATTTACACATAAGTATGATGCTTATGCAGTGTTTTAGCAAAAAGTTGTACAGTGTAACATCGAGGGTATTTCAGTCGACCTTGGTTCTCGCTGCGGGTCCTCCCATCCACCGATGCAAGGGCCTCCGGCGAACGGTGTTGCGAGCATGAGGGATGGCAGAGAGCAGGCGGGGTGGACGGGCAGCTCAATGGTGAATGGTGGATAGGAGCATCTGGAACCTGACGGCATGGGGCGTCGACCACTTCTCTATCTAGGGGTCCTCCCATCCACCGATGGAAGGGCCTCCAGCGAACAGTGCTACGAGCGAGAGGGATGGCGGAGAGCGGGCGGGGTGGAGGGGCACCTCGATGGCGAGGGGTGGACAGGAGCATCTAGAACCTGAGGACATGGGGCGTCGACGTCGCCTCTCACTAGGGTCCCCCCATCCATCTACACGACCTCATGGTGGTGGCGTCCAGCTACCCGCCCGCCGTTCCACACAGTACCTCTGAGGTAATCAAAATTAATTAGCTTCGGAATTGTAGATTTTATTTTAATTTCCCTTTTGAATGTTGCGGATGTTCTCAAATTGTTGCTAATTTTGGGTTAAAAACTTTAGTACACGTAGGTGGTGTATTCTAAAACTATATATATGCCATGCCAAAGATTTGGCATGCCAAAATTAGGTAAAAAAGTTGCCATGGATTTGGCAAGCCAAATGTGAGAGGTTGGCAAGTTTTGGTAGCCAACCAAATAATAGCCAACATCATGGCTTACCAAATCTTTAGTTTGGCAAATTTTGGAAGCCAACCAATCAGGCTCCTAGCTTGTTCATCGATAGAGAGAGTTCATACATGGAATATGTCGACCCCGTGCACATTGTTTTTTGTTGGGACTTTTCCTACCAAATTAGGGGATGATGTACACTGTGAATGAAGTAGCAGCGGCTGATGATTTTGCTGGAATCATCACACTCAACCTAGAGTCAAACGACAAGGATGATAATTCATGTGCATATCCGTAGCAGTTGTTTCTAGGAACAATCTTATAGCCTGAGTATTATGCAGGCGCCAATGGTTAGTGAACACAATGTTGAACAACCTGTGGAGGCAATTGGTGTCATGGATCGAGTAGAAGTTGTGTGAATTTTACAAAAAATTTTGCCCTTGGCCGACATATCAGGTGGTGGATCGACCATTTCAGTTTTGTTAGTATATATAAATGCATTTATGTGAACACCGAGGTGAATGTGTCTACCTACACATTTAATTGTTTTGTAGGTTCAACGTACTCAAATGCAGGTTGAGATGGGGTTCTTAAACCCAGCCAGTGATTGTTGTTTTTGATGAATTGACAAAGGGCTTGTTGTTTAACAAGTCAAATATCCTCCATACTTGTAGCCATGCCATGTAAGTTTGTTGCAAATGACTCATTTTGTAGTACACATTACATGTTGAGTGGTTCAGCCCAGCTACTTTCACTGGGGACATTGTGAATGCAGGAACCATTATATGTGTCCATTTTGATATCATCTTACAGGAATGCACTCTCA
The DNA here is from genome assembly GCA_904845875.1 of Miscanthus lutarioriparius. Classification (NCBI taxonomy): domain Eukaryota; kingdom Viridiplantae; phylum Streptophyta; class Magnoliopsida; order Poales; family Poaceae; genus Miscanthus; species Miscanthus lutarioriparius. The sequence continues at coordinate 72,619,584 of CAJGYO010000005.1, read as the reverse complement.
CTATTTTTGGCTGACCAATTTGGAGATATCTGGGTTGCAATCTCTTGGCGGTTTCATTATGGAGTGACAGTTTGGAGATATCTGGGTTGCAATCTCTTGGCTCCTAAAGCCCTTCAGTCAATTGACAACCTAGCGACCTACTTAGACTATGCAGCAAAGCTTGTGTTAACTATGTTTCACCTTTTTTTCTTGTGTTGTAGACAGTAGTGTCATCTTTAGTGGAGCTGTCCATTTTGGAGATATCTGGGCTGCAAGAAGATCTTGGCGGTTTCATTATGGAGTGATTTCATGAGTGAGATGAATCTGATGCGCATGCAGCCTCATCAATGATCTCTCCTCTAGCTCAAAGGTTGGCCCCTAAAGCCCTTCAGTCAATTAACAACCTAGCGACCTACTTAGACTGTGCAGCAAAGCTTGTCTTAACTGTGTTTCACCTTTTTCTTGTGTTGCAGACAGTACTGTCATCTTTAGTGTAGCTGACCATTTTGGAGATATATATCTAGGCTGCAAGAAGATCTTGGCAGTTTCATTATGGAGACCATCACCTTATCTAATCAAGGTGCTACCGTTCTTGACCTTGTTATGCCGGTTTCATTTTGGACGTCTGTTTGTGTTCTGAAAACTATATATTTGCTGTAGTTGGATTTGGACGTTATGTCACTGTGGTTGAAAACTATGTCTGTTGCTGTCATTTTGTATGGATATTTGTGTCGGTGGTGTTGTGAAAAATATATATGTTGCTACCGATGAGCCATGAAATTTCTATATTGTTGGTGCTATACTGTATTGTGAACAATAATAATGCATAGTGGTAATGCCGGCGGTAATGGACAAAACATTACTGCCAAAACAAACACAACAGCGGTGGTGATGCTGCCCCTGACTACCACCGGAGGGAACACCAGCCGCGTGCGATGGCACCTACATCACTGTCGAACGGTACGCTGGACCAACGTTGATGTTCTCGTCATCATAGCTGGATGGTACACTGATCCGGCATCGATAGGTCCATCATCACCACCAGTTGGTACACTGACCCGACGATGATAGGCAAATTGTCACCGTTGGATTGCGCGCCGACCCAACTTGATGCTTGCATCATCATCGCCGGATGGTACGCCAGCCCGGCATCGATGGTTGCATCATCACCGCTGGATCATACGCTGGCCCGGCATCGATGGTTACATCATCATCGCCAGATGGTACGCTGGACCTATGTCGATGGGCGCATCATCACCATCGGTTCGTACATTAGACCAGCGTCGATGGTTACATCATCACCGCCGGATCGAATGTCGGACCGGCATCGATGGTTGCATCATCACCACCGGATGGTCCGCCGGACCAGCGTAGATGGTGTTTACACCAAAATTTGGGAGAAAGAACGTGGGAACTCGCAGGCTTCCAAGATTGTGCCAATCAAACAGGATCGATGTCAGCCACGACTCTAGAATCGGGTCTCTTGGGATGATGTCAGCGGATAGCGATGATGAACTACGGTTGGCGCCAGGAAACTACATATCGGACTCTACAAAAAGGGAAAGATTAGAGTCCAAGTTATCTTAAATTAGGAATATTTTCGTTCATGCCAAGGATTGTAACGAATCATGCTCGAGTAGGATTCAGGTTTAGACTCCGAGTATAAATATCAGACCCCGGCTATTGTAAAAGACAACCAATCAATCCAATATACAAGTCATTTACTTTTTTGGCTCCAGCCACCCCTTAGGAGTAGGAGTAGAGTAGATCTCGACGAGTTCTTCAGCAAGTATGGCTGCATAGATCCGGTGGACCTCCACTGCTTGTTCTAAGTACCATCATGGCTTATACCTCTGTTCGTACAGCTGCATCGATCCGGTCGACCTCCACTGCGACTCTGGTATAAGTTAGTTATCGATTCTTGCCTAGTTCAAGTATGGCTGCATCGATCCGGTCGACCCCCACTGCATGAACTAGACCAAGGTCAAGTTATCGGCTCTACCTTAGGATGGCAGTCTTTGGTAGATTCATTAAGTTACCGATATTGCTTATTGCTTTGATTATTTATCTAATTACAGCAATATCATTCTGCCCAATTGGGATTGATCTAGATCGGCCTTATATCTTGTCTAGCCCATCGTTAGCTAACCTTAAATTGATCTAATCTACATCTTAAACGATAAGTTAAGTTTTATCGGCTGTTTTATGTCAATCCTGATCGTGCATAGCGTGCGGTTAAGGTGTGTTGCGTCTTGAGTAGATTTATTGGCTAGCGAGAACCGTTCCATGGCCTGTCATCATGGCCTATGTGATTCTGCCTCACACCCCACTGTTAGCACCGTGGAGTGGGGACTGTAATCTGATAGATCTATTCCTGATAAGGCATGACTTTAACTGTGCGCTATGCCTAAATCGGTTGTTTTAGCCGATATCGAGTGCTTTCATGAACAGTTCGCATCACGAGACCATTGAAGTAAAGATAGGTTGAAAGATATGTTAGCCCCATGATCTTATTATTGTATTACGGCCTGCATGATTCTGCCTCATGCCCCACTGATATTAGTAATGAGTTAGGGTCATCGAATCTATTGTTATTTCTATAGCCTACATGATTCTGCCTCATGCCCCACTAGTCATAGTGATGGATGAGATCTAACATGTTCATTAGATTTATCTTTATTAAACGGTTAAGTGATGTTGAATTGTTTCTTTATATAAAAAGGGGTTCGGTTACTTATAATCATTGGCTTAGCACAGACCGATCATTGTTGACATCTTATTGCCATTGATTAATATATGTTCGATCAACGATATTTGCCCTGAATGATAACCGATTCTTCTTATATAACCCAATGAGCTTTAATCGATTTATTCTCATGAATATGCTAGAATCGACTATTTAGTCGATCTCCTTTCATATCGGCTCTCATAGCCGCACATTCGGGACTGTTTGGCAACACCGACAAGTTCCACCCTTAATTACTGATGAACTTTCTCTCCTTATCAATTACAGGGTCAAATTGACTGGCATGTCTCAGGAGGAGTGTGCAGGATCGACCACCCTTACGCTGAAGCTAGGTGAATCTGCTCCATCAAGCGGACCCTTTCAGCTTGCTGCGTGTGTCCTTGGCACGGGACGAAAATTCTGTGTCGACACACGTTTCTGGCACGCCCGATGGGACACCACAATCATCATGGTGGTTCACAACAACAACGACATACTTATGCTGCATTATGAAGATCTACGTGATGGGGATAAGGGTGTCGTCAGTAGAGCTATAGAAGAGTTTCAGAACAAATGTTTGTTGTCCTACACCAAAACACGTGACAACACAATTTTTCAGAAATTTCCACTACCAAGAGTTCTGTTACATGGGCAGACGGACACAACTGAAGCTGAAGATAGGTGTTTCTTTAATGAAGTTGTGGACAAATCTATTCGTGATGCCATGTCGAGCCATAACAAAGCTTTCGTGGACGTATTCCATAATGCCTTGAAAGAGGCGATTCATGGATTTCCAGTTGGTCAAGGCGAACCGGCTTATTACAACATTCTAGATTCGTCAACCCAAGGAACCAATCAAGTCAGTACCAGCCATCAAGAAGCAACACCAGCTGGTAGTGGTGATGTCTAGACAGTTCAGGGTTTATCTGAGCAAACTCAAGAAACTACTGCAAATCAAACACAATACAATCCTGGACCATCAGTACAGCATGTGCAACATCCGGCGGGGCAAAATCAGAACCAGGTGATCAATTTTGGCACATCAGGCCATATGTCATCGTCGGCTCAAAAAATAGCACCATCAATTCAAAGGATCCATAGAGATATAGATCCTTATGTGTATAATCAGAGACTTCAAGCAGCAAGCCAGCAAAGGACCCAACAGATTGAGATTCCACAAGGCTATCACTATGGCACAGATTATAATACCCTCCACATGATGCCAAATCCAGGATATCAAGGCACACGGGATTTCAATCTACAAATGGGTCAGCAGGTGCAGAGGAATCCAAATCCGCAAGCTGATGAATTGTTGTTGAGGGTGACCAAGATGATGAAGAATCAGTTTGGTCTGAAGTCAAAAGGGCTGACCTTTTCGTACAAACGCCCATATCCAGAATGGTATGATTTGGTCGCTCTTCCAACGAATTATAGGCTACCAGAATTTGCTAAGTTCACTGGCCAAGACAGTACAAGCACGATAGAACATATCAGTCGATATCTTACACAATTAGGAGAAGCATCAACTGAGGATGTCCATCGAGTTCGTTTCTTCTCTCTGTCCTTATCGGGGCCAGCCTTCACTTTGTTTTCATCATTGCCAGTCGATTCCATTGCTAACTGGGCTGACCTAGAGAAGAAGTTTCATACATATTTTTACACTAGGACTGGAGAAAAGAAGATTACCGATCTAACAACTATAAGACAGAAGACTAATGAATCAGAAACTAAATTTCTTCAGAGGTTCCGAGAAACTAGGAACTTGTGCTTCTCCTTAAACTTGGCCGATGATCAACTAGCTGCTTTAGCTGTTCAAGGAATGCTGCCGATGTGGAAAGAAAAGCTACTGGGACAAGAATTTGACAACTTGGGACAATTGGCTCAACGAGTAGCAACACTCAATAGCCAATTCCAGAGTATGCATAGAGATACCCGGTTCTAGAAGAGTACCACATTAGCCGAAGCTTATGATCCATACTCAGTCGATGACGGCTATGAAGGTGAAGAAGAAGAGGTCGTTGTAACTGAATGGAATTGGGGCAAGAAGACAGTGATGGTGCCAAATCCTTGGAGAAGAGGAGTCAAGGAGAGCTATGACTTCGATGTCACCAAATCAAATAAACTCTTCGATTTCTTGCTAGAGAAAAGACAGATCAAGTTACCCGATGGTCATGTCATGTTGCCCCTTGATCAGTTGAAGAATAAGAAGTTCTACAAGTTCCATAATACTACTTCCCATTCCACTAATGAATGCAGAATCTTCAGCCAGCATATACAGAGTGCTATTCAGCAGGGGAGGCTCAAATTGGATATGCCTCGGAAAATGAAAGTCGATGATGATCCTTTCCCAGGAGATCAAAACATGGTTGATGCTGGGCTATTTAAAGGAAAAACCAAGGTCTTAACATCAACCAAATCAAAAGAAGCTAGAATAGTCGATCCCAAGATGCAAATATCGGCTGACGAGTACAGAGAGATTAGAAAATGTCGTGCCGAGCAGAAGAGCCGATATGAGCAGGGGAGGACATCAAAAGCAGAGACGACAAAGCCATGGGTCACGTCTCGGATTCTGTTGAATAAGTGGCAGCGGCAGAAGGAAAAGGATTATCAATGTTGGTTAAAAGATCAAGTGTACCAGCATCAATTGAAGCAAGAGAGGTATGAAAGGGAACAAGCCGAATTACATTGGAAGTGTCCTTTCTTCAGACATTGCTAGAATGAAGGTTTGAAGTTGCCTACCAAACATGACTGTCCAGAATGCAGCAATCAATATCGATAGTATAGGCAGTCTCAAACCAACCACCGATCTATCCATACTCAAGATGCATAGCATCATAATAACATGGATCGGTGCTTAAAAAATAAAAGTGTTCATGATCGGCTTGGAAAAAGAGTCGTTGATCAGGATTGGGCTGATCATGAAGAGGAAGGCACCGAAAGAAGATATGTGTGGCAGGAAGGCCAGTGGTGCCCAGGAGGTTTAACAAGAAGCCAGAAGAGAAGGGTGCAATGCCTAAGGAATAAAGAGATGGAACAGGCTCAGGCATCCGGTAAGACTCAAGTGTGGCATACCAAGCAAACAGCCGATAGAAAGCAACCATCGGCTAATATCCAAATGGCTTTTCTGTTGCCATCAGAATTTAGAGCTCTGGCAGATCAAGAAGTTTATTTGGATTTCGATGAATCAAAGTATGAGGAGATGGTTGCCAAGTTGACGGTTGTACATCAAGCCATATTTGACAAACCAGTCAAACATCGGCACTTAAAGGCATTGTATATGAAAGGTCTTGTCGATGGGAAGCCGATGAACAAGATGTTGGTGGACGGAGGTGCTTCTATCAATCTTATGCCTTACACTACTTTTCATAAACTTGGCAAAGGACCAGAAGATCTGATGGAGACTGACATGATGGTCAAGGATTTCAGAGGTAATACGTCTAAGGCTCGAGGGGCAATAAACGTCGAACTAACAATTAGATGCAAGACTCTGCTCACTACATTCTTCGTCATCGATGGGAAAGGGTCTTACAGTTTGCTCCTCGGTCAAGATTGGATTCATGCGAATTGCTACATACCATCAACCATGCATTAGTGTTTGATCCAATGACATGGAGATGACGTTGAACTAGTTCACGCTGATGAGTCCGTGAGCATCGCAATGGCTGATCCGGTCTTTTAGGAACTAGGAGACTTCGAATGTTTTTCTAGCAAGTCATGGGAAGGAGGCTTCATTAAGGTTAGCAATGAAAGCCAACAGTCGATGCAAGCGATCGACTCTAAGAGTTTATTTTAGTAGAAAAGTCACGGCTTCACGTTGGCCATTGGATTAAAGGAAAAATAAGCGTTGAGTTTTGGAGGTGAACTTAGGCCGACGTATGTGAATGCTGAATCAAAGTATAAGCATGATTCAGGGTTAATGGATTTCTTAAAGAAGTTTTGTTTCGCTCAATAGAACGCTTGACCTAAGTTGATTAATCATTTGACCTTTGATATGAAAAGTTCTACGAAGGTGTTTTCCCAACATTTGATCAACACTTGATAGCCGATTCGTTCTCGGCTCTAATAGCCGGTACCAGGAGGGTATCGCCTCTAGTTCAAAAAATGAAAATCTTCAAAAACAAAAAATAAAAACAGTCATACGCAAGAACATTGTACTGAGGTACATTCACGGAAAGAACAGGAGTCTTTGTTCATCGGATGACCCTAGATACAATCTAACCAAAGATCTTGTTCACCACATCCTAGGCGGATGTGATGTCTACTATGGCCTCCGCTGCCATGACAAATTCTTCGAGCAGGTCCTCATGCTCCTCAGGGCCGTCGCCCATTGGGAAACCAGTCTCCATGGCATGGAGCTTGTACCCAGTCTAGACTTGTGCCGCGGTCAGCGCCACTGCCACACCATGACAAACGCCATGGAGGGCGATCTCCTGAATGCGGACGGGGACGTCTTGGAGACGAGCGTCAATAGGGGAACCCTAGGCATTAACGTGTCTACAACCACATTTGCCGCCAGTTGGAGAGATTCCAACTACGCTGTCAGGGCTGACCATCACAAAAACAAGAAGACCATCAGGATGAAGACAATGGAAGTCAGAGTAGAAAGTCTTCATGGAGTTCATCTTACCCACCACCGTGAAGTCGAATTCGGCCAGCCACGTTCGGACGGTGCTGGCCTCCTCCTCGGCTACATGAAGAGCGGCCTGGGAAACCCCAAGGCAGATCTCAAGCTGGCCATTCTCTCGAGTCACCTCGGAGTAGCAGTTTTGAACCGCCCTCCACTCCCAAAGGAAGCGACGGGCATCGTCGCCGTTGTATGAGTCAGAGGAGTCCGACGATGAAGCCGGAGCATAAGATACAACGTTAGAGGGCTCGTCGGCCCTAGGAAGAGGACGAAGGCTGTCGTTCACGATGAACCTAAAAACAAAGTAAAAGAGTTCATCGCTATGAACAGAAGATTTGTAGATCGTCGCCATGAATGAAAGTCATCAATCTCACCTCACACGTCGGAGGCGCTCACTCACTGGCATGCTGTCCTCTAGGATCTCCTCCACCACTCGCTTGCCGTGGTTATCCTCGCCATCCATGGATTTGATTGGATCTACAAGAAGGGAAGGGAACTGCTATAGGGTTTTCGAAGGCGGAGAAGTACAAAGGAACAGTTGCTAGTGGAGATGCGTTCGAGGCTGAAACCACCGGCTTGTATTTGAAGACCTGAAGCGAAGAGGTGGACGCCTCGGGACGTGTAAAAGGCAGCTGCAATTAATGGAAGGTGAAGCGCCACTTCACTAATACTGATGGGAGTACGACATCGAGCAACTGAAGGCAGAAAATCGAAGGGTTCTCTTAATAAAAGCCATGTTTTCAGACACAAATGGATTGAGAGCAAAAGTCTGGGATTAGTTGTTTTAAATCGGCTCTTTAGCCATAACGAGAGATACAATGAGATAGCAGTAAAGTATGTCTGTTTTATGCCAGATACATGTGCTAACCTATGGATTACAAGTTCAAAACATCCTGGATAATTTTCAATATTTCTAGCCGAACGACATCAGCTTCTGCAATCTTTTGCTCATATTCTTCGGCTGTTCCAGGGGTGTTCTCAAGACTACTATGAATGGCTCTGCTTCTTTTCACTTTGGTCAACAGTTCATGTTTCTTCTGTTTTTGACGGCATCGGGTATTTGGGCCAGAGTAAACTTACGACGGTCAATAGCAGCCTTCACGTTTTCCAGTTCCTTCTCAAGTTTAGCACGTCTGATTTCCAGCTGGGAAAGCTCTGGATCGGTCCTAGGGGAAGAATTTTTTAGATCATCAATCAGCCGCATCAACTCTTTTGCCTCTTGCTTGTTAGAGTTATCCTGGGCCATCAAAGCTTCACCATTGGACAGGGTCCTCTGAATCTTTTTCACCTTCAGAGCTTGATCTTCAAAGGCAGACAAATACGATAAGACTCTAGAGAGGGCAAGAGATGGATCGCCTTTTATAGCCAAGAAAACTCTCTGCATTGAGTCAGTGTCTCAGACCAAGTCGGCTACGTTCTTCTCAAGTATTGGCAATATGTGTCTTAGCCGATTTCTGGTCTCTTCCAACAGGGCTTCGCTAGAAGAAGTAGTTTATGATCTGATCTCATCCTCATCAAGATATTCCACTAAATTGAGAGAGTAGCTCCAGGCTGGAAGACTGAGTGCCTGTGTATAGGGGAAAACACGATTAGGAGGTTTGAATCGGTTTATCAAAAAGCGGATGGCAAAGAAGGTATAGTACCTTCTCTATAATAGCCTCTATCGAAAGAGGGGGAACAACTGATGATGCATCGACGACATCTGGTTGAATCGGCTTCGAGCTTCTAACATTGGTGTCTGTAATAACAAGGAAAGATTTTTAATTCATGTTTGTTGCAAAGGAACAAATGGAGCAAGTGACTCCCTCACCGTCAGTTATTTGTCGAGCTAGGGAATCAACAGCTTGAGTATGGACGGCAACAAGACCATCTTCAGCGCCGGCAGGATCACTAAGCGGACTGTCAAGTGTTTCCTCGAGAAGTATCTAGCGCAAGTAAAAGTCAGGTGGAGGGTAAAAGACTAAGTAAATCAAAGAGTTAAAGAAAATGCTTCGACAAGCATCAAGGAAAAATTCACATTTTCTGCCATTGTGGAAGCATCGGTTACTTCCACTGAAATCAGCTCCTGTTGAGGATCGGCCGACAAAGGTTTGGTTGGTGATGAATCAAGTTCCTGAGATAGTAGTCCCGCACCCAAAACAGACTGGGATGCAATGCTCAATAACTGTGAGAAAATGGGATCAAAAAGTAGAACATCAGTTTGAGGAAAGTATGAATCGTTCACCTCAGCAGCTGATGGCCTTGTTCTACAGAGTCTTTTTCCAATAGTAGCCTTCTGAGTTACCCCTGGAACCGGCTTGCGCTTTGGGGATTGCCGTGTCACGATCGTGGGAGCGGCAGGGGTTCTCATCAACTTCTTCAAGGAAAGTGCGGTTGATCCGATCCTTGAAACTGGGCATGACAGTTGGTAATCTATAGGATGCCCTCTCCTTTCCAGGCTTGGAGGATTGAATTCAATGTCCTAAAAAGATCAGTTAGAACAGTTGGCAAGAAAATTCGCCAAGTAATCTCTCTGAAAAGAGGAAGAAAGATTACCTCACTATCAGAACCAAATTCCCCATCCAGAGCTATACACAGAGGATAGACTGGCCCACAGAAGAGATGGGAACGCCATTCTTGCCACCAGGAGTCAAAGAGGTTGGAAGAAAAACTGGCTCTGACCCAATCATGCAAGGAAAAGAAAGGAAGGTCAGATCCCAATTGAAAGGCTCTGGAAGCTTCCAGCACATCACTAATATCCTCTCCCGGCTTTAGGATGTTCTTGAAAAACAGACGAGGGGGAAGTTGACCGAGGCCAAACTGACGGGCCACAAAAGAAGGGTTGTAAAACTCATAGGTTGGAGGATTGCCTAGAATGGAGGAACCTTTAACCATTTTGCCACGACCGTGATGAAATTCGGCTGGGAGAACATAGGGTTTAATAAAGGAATTGAAGATCGTAGCCGCTGTCTCATCCGAACAACCAGATTCAAATCAGAATTTGAATGGATAAGTCAGTTCATCATCCTCATTATAAGGTAGCCAAGTCAGGATGGCTACGTCAAACCCTCTGTAAAACTTTTTGAAGAGGTGGCCAACGTCGAAGTCAATTATTATGGCCGATGCAGCCTCGCCATAACTCGTACACTGTCGAGTTCTTCCTTCTTTGCCTCTATATTCCTCATCAAAATTAGAGGAAGGAAAACTCAGGTCTCTGAGATCAGGCCTCACCATCTTGTGTATGTACAAATTGAGCCACAATTGTATCAGCCACTAGGGGCCACTGGTAGTCTGTATTGGTTCATTCTTTAGTAATTAGGCAGCCACCTGGTACATCAGATGATAAGCAGCTCCTAGCAGATATTTTCCAAGGGGGATATCCTTGCCTAATGCTAGGTGCTCCGCCATGAGTTTATGGTTATAAGTCGGACCACAAGATGTCCCACAAAAGATGAATCTCTCCAACCACATATTCAGAAAAGCCACATATTCTCGTTTGCTGATAGAAGATTCGTCTTCGACATGATTCAGAATGTAACTTGCCCATCTAGTGTAGTCTGCTATCTTGGCCAATCTTTTGGAGCCGGCACTCAAGTACTCATAGGGTTGCACTGATCCAGTAATTCGAAGGCCGATCAACATCTATACATCGGCCAGAGTAATGGTCATTGGGTCATGACCAAAAATAAAAGCATTCAGAGCATTAGACCAGAAATAAGAAGCAGAGATCAAGAGTGAATCATTCCTCTCCATTTCGGACAATGAAAGTGTCAGGCACTGGTTCAGATCATAAAGCTTCCGGTCTCCGCCCTTTTTTATGGATACCCTATGAAATCAATCTCTCCATCCCTTAGGCGCTTTAGGCCAATTCCTGAAGGGAGTTTTGTTCCAAGAAGATGAATCCACTATAGACTGTTTAAAGGGGATCTGGTTGGTTTCTTGGCGGATGAAATCGGAGGGATCAGGATCACCCATAGGCCTAAGAAAATAAACATTAGGAACGACAGCTAATGGAATCAAGATCTCATTCCTCATTTCCTAGAAATCGGATAAAATAAATTCAAGAAGAGAAGAAATACAGGGTAACGGCCGACACTTGGAGAATGGAAACTTGAAAACATACCTCAGGAACGTAGTCATTGGTCACCATCACGGTCGAAGAAGGTTCAGATCTGATGAAGATAGCTTGAATGACGGTTCGATGGAACAGCGGATCTGCTAGGGTTTGAGGCCTTGGTGATGATGGCGTCGGCTGTTGGAGTTGGACCAAGAAAAGAGGAGAAAGCAAAAAAGGCCGAGTGCATCGAAAGGGATACTATTGAGACGTTATATGAGACTCAGGCCGGGAAGTCAGGAGTTATGCGTATATCTCGGGATAAAGCGGTTACGGCGTGGTAAACCAATAAGCTGGAATTTTGGAATAAAACCATTTTATCCCAAAATTGGGGGGCATGTGTTTACACCAAAATTTGGGAGAAAGAACGCGGGAACTCGTAGGCTTCCAAGATTGTGCCAATCAAAGAGGATCGATGTCAGCCACGACTCTAGAATCGGGTCTCTTGGGATGATGTCAGCGGATAGCGATGATGAACTACGGTTGGCGCCAGGAAACTACATATCGGACTCTACAAAAAGGGAAAGATTAGAGTCCAAGTTATCTTAAATTAGGAATATTTTCGTTCATGCCAAGGATTGTAACGAATCATGCTCGAGTAGGATTCAGGTTTAGACTCCGGGTATAAATATCAGACCCCGGCTATTGTAAAAGACAACCAATCAATCCAATATACAAGTCATTTACTTTTTTGGCTCCAGCCACCCCTTAGGAGTAGGAGTAGAGTAGATCTCGGCGAGTTCGTTAGCAAGTATGGCTGCATCGATTTGGTCGACCTCCACTACTTGTTGTAAGTACCGTCATGGCTTATACCTCTGTTCGTACAGCTGCATCAATCCGATCGACCTCCATTGCGACTCTGGTATAAGTTAGTTATCGATTCTTGCCTAGTTCAAGTATGGTTGCATCGATCCGGTCGATCCCCACTACATGAACTAGACCAAGGTCAAGTTATCGGCTCTACCTTAGGATGGCAGTCTTTGGTAGATTCATTAAGTTACCGATATTGCTTATTGCTTTCATTATTTATCTAATTACAGCAATATCATTTTGCCCAATTGGGATTGATCTAGATCGGCCTTATATCTTGTCTAGCCCATCGTTTGCTAACCTCAAATTGATCTAATCTACATCTTAAACGATGAGTTATGTTTTATCGGCTGTTTTATGTCAATCCTGATCGTGCATAGCTTGCGGTTAAGGCGTGTTGCGTCTTGAGTAGATTTATTGGCTAGCGAGAACCGTTTCATGGCCCGCTATCACGGCCTGTGTGATTCTGCCTCACACCCCACTGTTAGCACCGTGGAGTGGGGACTGTTATCTGATAGATCTATTCCTCATAAGGCATGACTTTAACTGTGCGCTATGCCTGAATCGGTTGTTTTAGCCGATATCGAGTGCTTTCATGAACAGTTCGCATCACGAGACCGTTGAAGTAAAGATAGGTTGAAAGATATGTTAGCCCCATGATCTTATTATTGTATTACGGCCTTCATGATTCTACCTCATTCCACACTGATATTAGTAATGAGTTAGGGTCGTCGAATCTATTGCTATTTCTATGGCCTGCATGATTCTGCCTCATGCCCCACTGGTCATAGTGATGGATGAGATCTAACATGTTCATTAGATTTATCTTTATTAAACGGTTAAGTGATGTTGAATTGTTTCTTTATATAAAAAGGGGTTCGGTTACTTATAATCATTGGCTCAGCAGAGACCGATTATTGTTGACATCTTATTGCCATTGATTAATATATGTTTGATCAATGATATTTGCCCTGAATAATAATCGATTCTTCTTATATAACCCAATGAGCTTTAATCGATTTATTCTCATGAATATGCTGGAATCGACTATTTAGTCGATCTCCTTTCTTATTGGCTCTCATAGCCACACATTCGGGACTGTCTGGCAACACCGGCAAGTTCCGCCCTTAATTACTGATGAACTTTCTCTCCTTGTCAACTATAGGGTCAAATTGATTGGCACATGTCGGGAGGAGTGCGTAGGATCGACCACCCTTGCGCTGAAGCTAGGCGGATCTGCTCCATCGAGCGGACCCTTCTGGCTTGCTGTGTGTGTCCTCGGCACGGGACAAAAATTCTATGTTGACAGATGGTTACATCATCACTGAAGTATCGTACGCGGGGCCAGCAGTGGTAAGACACCATCATCGCCATATGGTACGCCGGACCAATGGTGGTAAAATACCGTCACCACCGACGTGCAACCGGCGGAGATAAAGGTTACCGATCACTGCCGACATACACCAACGGGGTCCAACACCATCGGTAATGGGGCTTCTTGAGCCAGCAGTGATTAGCTTTCTGTAGTAGTGTGGTACTGGTGGCCTCGATCCTGAGCCACGTGGTTGAGGTCCCTGGTGGCTTGGCTAGTCTTGGAAGTCAAGGGCGAGGTCGTGCGCGCCCATCTTGTAGTGGGTAGGGCCGTACGCCAGTCTTGTCGGGCCACCTAGCGGTGTTGTCTTATCCGCGTAGCGTGGTGTAGGGATGGTGCCTGTCCTGACTGAGGGGATAGAGGTCACCTCAGTCCCAGCAGAGTGAGTGGGGCGTGCCTGCCCCTGTCAGGGCTGGCATATCCGATGGAGCTCGACCCCTCCCCGTCCCTTCCCAGGGGTCAGGACGAAGGAGAGGTCGTGCAGTGCTACGTAGCGTGTAGTGGAAGGAGGAGGAAGAGGTCATGACAGTCCTTGCGACTTGGTGCTTGGCCCGAGGCCTTTATAGTTTAGGCAAGCTGCGATTGCTAGGCTTCTACTAGTTGGGCCAGCGTGGGCTACCCGAGCGGCTAACTAATCAGTGACTTAAGATACCTGGGGTATCATAACTCCAACAGAGATATAGGAAAAAATGTGAGACAAAATCTGTTCCTTAATTCATCCCAATCTCCATTTATCTTCCCTACGTTGTGGGCGTACCATTGTTTCGCCCTCTCATCAAGAGAGAAGGGAAACAATTTCCACTAAAGTGTTTCTTATGTCATGCTTGAGATTGTCAGACATGCACAAAGCTGCTTAAACTCCCATAAGTGGTGGTATGGGTTCATAATCTAATCTTGAGAAGGTTTGTTCCCGAACCATGGCCATAAAGATAGGACAGAGTTCATAGCCAAAAGATGTGATTGGCTTTGAAGATTGTGGTGGCTCTAAGAACTCGCCCTTAGGAGCAGAGAGTTGTTGAATGGTAGGTTGCTCTATTGGAGAAGAATAAAAGAAAAAGAAAGGTAAAATAAAAGGATACACGGGTGAACTAGGTTAGGAGATAATACGACAACCGTTCCCCAGCAATGGCGCTAGAAATGCTTGTTGGTATTTCTAAGCACATGTAGAAAGAATCCGCATGCGCATGGATATACCGTTGTAGCACTTAACCTGAAAGTATTCAGGCTATCATAATTTCCACGAGGAACGGAGGTGTAAAAGTCTCTTAGCTAGTTCACCTAAGATAATAAGAGGAAGAGTAGCTCGGGTAGTGAGGTTTTCTAAGGATAGAGATCCTAGGATAAGATAGTTTCATCACCATAAACTTGCTTCGGGCACTAGAGTGCACCCGGTCTGCTAGGCGATGCCAGCCTACAGCTCTACGCCAAACCTGAATGTGGAGGAAACTAAGGGTAAATAGGGTTGTCACCACCTGCTACCTACCTCTCACCCATGGTAAATGAGGCAAACAAAGGTAACTTCTAGCTTAGACACCACGTCTACGCTATCGGTTACTACTCTAGCGTTGGCCAAAAACTTCTGTCTCTATCAGGAGTCCTCTACCAGAGTATTCGTTACTAGAATGAACGATGAACCCGCAAGAGTATAGTAAACAAGACTAACTTAATTAAGAACTCACCACCAAAGAAGAACACAGAACTTTGCACTTCAAGTAGTACTATGTTCGCCGTGGTACAAGTGTAGAGGAAGCCGACAACTCCAGGATTCCTCTGACTCTTACTCACTCACTCCCTATACTAATTCTAGATAAGTAGCTAAAGTAGGAGTGTAGCTCTTCTCTCTTTTTCTTGTCTTGTGTAGTGAGGGGGCACCCTCCTCCCTTTTATAGCACTAGTAGGATGGTTGTTGGGAATATTCTAGGAAGATCCTACCCAAAACGCCATCCTGAGCCTTAATGGAACCGCCACGAGATACAGTGGCAGGGGTGCGGCCGCCCCTTGGTGGCGCTGTCCCGTAACCGTCCTTCTGGGGTCGATTTGTGGTTGGGCTTGGGCCGCGTCCCCATGTGAGTGAGGCCCAATGCTTGTCAGGTGATGGTCTTTTCCCTTGTTGTTTGGGCCCAAGTGAGAGAGTGATTGATTTCTTTTAATCCTTCATTTTTTGGGCACAATTTGCTATATTTCCATACTTATCCTCTGCAAACAAACAATTCACCAAAACCTATGGAAATTGTTAGTTGTAAATCCTATTTCTAGGTTGAGTGTTCAATTGAGGTGTTTTTTCATGAATATTGGCAGTAAAAAATATGAGTTAAGGACCGCCAACAAGCATGCAAGGACTTAGTTGTTTTCCTAAGTGCTTCCGTGGATGGTCGGAAGATTTGGCTGAGTGCAAGAATTTAGAGGGGTGCTCTCGGGTTTTGTAAAAAAGAAATATTGAATTTTTACTGGTCGGTCTGATGTTCGCATGGACGATCTGCGGGGACATTAACCACGGAGACTAAGTGTTAGCTATCTGTGCCTTTATAGGTGTTCTCACGGTTGGTCCGGTGTTCTGCTAGTCGGTCCACGGAAACGACGTCAAAAACTATGTTCTTCGTTTGTTCTTGGGTGAAGTAACCTATCTTGTGGATGATGTTTACCATGCATGTGCAGGGGTACCTAGGGGTGTTTAGGTGGTGTGTTGGGCTTTTGAAAGTTATGGTGTGAGCTCTGTGTGCCAAGTGATGCTAGTGATTTGAGATCAACTTAATCAAGAGAAAATGAGATGAATTTCATGAACTTGGGCATGCCAACTTAACTTTGATATTGGGTGACCCTTGGGCCACCAAGATCTTGCTTGGACCATGATCTTTCTTGCTTTCAAGTGATAGGGATGGATTTTGTAACACCTTTGGTGTTTTGACCTAGAATTAAAACTTGATACGTCATCATATGCATTGCAAAGCATTCATAAAGTAGAAAATTTTGAATGCATTCACTAAATAAGCTTTATTTCATAAGTTGTTATTTTATGTGATGTAATGTGATTCAAAACTCTGAATGAAAATCAGGACCACAAGGGTCAAATTTCATGTGATCATGTGAGACCATGTGTCATTTGACTCAAATAACCCTAATGGGCCATGTAATTGGTCAAAAACTATAATTAAGTAAAAAGGTAAACAAATCAAATTGAAATCAAATTTAAATTATAAAAGTCATTTTTGCCCCTTTTGTCTATTTTAAAATCCATTTGGAATTTGGGGGTGCGACAAAAAGTAAAGTTGAAGCTTATTTTATAAGGATCAACTTTGGCATTCAAAGTTTTTAAAGTTTACATATAAAATTTGGAGTAATTTTGAAATGATTCAAATGCTCAAATGCACCCCAAATTCAAATTTAAAAATGGAGACAGAATTTGAAAATGTTCACTTAAGCAAAGTTGTAGAGTTTGAAAAGTTGAGCAACTTTCATTTTTGGAGATTTTTAACTTCTTTAGAAAAATTGAGAGTAATTTACAAAATAAACTCAGTGGCAATTCTGTAAATAATTCAAAAATCAAAATCGCCACTGTCAGCTTGTCACCGGCACCACACAGCTGCTTGCCGCCGACCTTCTTCGCCGCTTTCTCATGCGGTGACACGCAGCCGGCTCTGTGGCGAGTTCGTTCATGAGTTGTCGACGCCGGACGTCTCCTTCCCGTCTATAAATAGGAGCAACCGCCGTCGTCGTCCTTCCTTTACTCTCTGCTCTGTTCCGCCACTGCTCAGCTCCGCCGCTCGCCGTAGCCACCATCGAACCACGCCCGTCGTGCCTAGCTACACCAGCGTGATCGCCTCGACCTTGCGCTCCTCTTCGGCTTGCTCGTATCACTTGGGTTGGCCAGAATCGCCCAGCATAGCGCGTCTTCCCCGTGACCGGCCAGAGCTCCGCCACGACCGACCTCACCATGGCTAGGCCGCTCTAGTACGTATCCGCCTTCATCAAGCACACCGTCGTGTTTGCGGTGAGCTCCTGAGCGTGATGTTCTCTCCGTTTTACTCTCTACCACGCTGTAGCCGGTGTTGTGCCGTGCACCGCCGTGCCCGCGCCACCATGGCCGCCATGGCCGGCATGGAGCTTTCTCTGGTGCGCCTACTGCTGTTCTGTGGGTAGAGATAGGTTCGCGAGGTGTTGTAGATCATGCAGGTATGGTCCGCCTCGCCGGAGCCTCGCCGTCGGCGCATTTTGGCCGTCTGGAATTGATAGCGCCATCGTGTGCCTTGTCTGTGTCACTGACGAGCGGGGCCTGGCTGTCAATGAGAGAAGGGAGAGAACAGTGAGGTTTTGGTATTTTCTAAATATTGAATAGTGCAGCAACTTTGGAAATTCGTAGGAAAATAATTACAATTCAAAAAGTTCTAAAAATTTGTGTGTAGCTTCTGTACATGTTCTAGTATGGTTGAAAAATATGAAACTTGAAATTTGAATAAATTTTTAATGTTCAAAAATTCAGTCAATTAATTGATAAATACAATTTCCATAATTTTTGTAGGTCACTGTATAGCTCTAAAAATTATTAAATTTATTTTGGTACACTAATTTGTCATGAGGAAGCTTACATAAAATTTTGAGGTCATTTGGAATAAGTTCATTTTTAGCTTAATTCCAAATTTAATTAAAAAATGGATAAAAGCAAACCCTAAGTGCTAGTTAGGGTTTGATCTTGTTTTGGTCATGTTTTATGACCAGTAGGGTTTCAAGGTCAATTTGGTCAAGTCACTTGTGTGGTCCTTGATGGTAGAATTGCAAGTTGGTTTTGTTGGCTTGCAACTGTACCGCGAAGAAAAGTTGTATTCAAGTTGTTATTATATTTTATGCACCATGAAAGCATCATGTTTATATTATCATCATGTTGAAGCATATGTTATTATTTCGTGTAGAATCCGAGAGTGGATTGATTCTAGTTGAGCAAGTTGTGGAAGAATCCCCGGTTGTCTCGGGATTCGATATTTGTGGTACTAATTCGGAACCTGAGATCGTCAGCGAAGGCAAGCCCCGGTTTATGCATTAAACCATTACCTTGTTTACTTTGAAAAGTTTATCACTTATGTTACTTATTGCATTAAGTTGATTAATTCAAATGTTATCTACTTGATGCATTGCCTACCTTGTTAATTGTTTACCATCCTTGAAGATGATTTCATTTACAAAGGCATAGAATTGCTTAGTATGCTTTATAGTAGGCTTTCAAAGTAAAGGTTTCGATACAATCAAAGATGGCATGCTGGCCAAAGAAAGAAAGAAGATAGAATGAACTAGAGACTAGTCGGGTGACTTATCTTGAATGTTGGGTAACGTTGCCGACTATGTCGCTTAAAGGCCACTCATTGTGGATCTTCTGAAAGAGACACTTTGTAGTACTAGTCACATACTCCGGTAAGCCTACTTCGGCTAATCCGATACTAAGACGAATGCCGACGCACTGGGAGTGGAGAGATGGCGGGAGTAGCGTGTACCCTCGTGGCTGGAATAGGGTTTGATCTTGTTTTGGTCATGTTTTGTGACCAGTAGGGTTTCAAGGTCAATTTGGTCAAGTCACTTGTGTGGTCCTTGATGGTAGAATTGCAAGTTGGTTTTGTTGGCTTGCAACTGTACCGTGAACTAAAGTTGTATTCAAGTTGTTATTATATTTCATGCACCATGAAAGCATCATGTTTACATTATCATCATGTTGAAGCATATGTTATTATTTCGTGTAGAATCCGAGAGTGAATCGATTCTAGTCGAGCAAGTTGTGGAAGAATCCTCGGTTGTCTCGGGATTCGATATTTGTGGTACTGATCCGGAACCTGAGATCGTCAGCGAAGGCAAGCCCCGGTTTATGCATTAAACCATTACCTTGTTTACTTTGAAAAGTTTATCACTTATGTTACTTATTGCATTAAGTTGATTAATTCAAATGTTATCTACTTGATGCATTGCCTTCCTTGTTAATTGTGTACCATCCTTGAAGATGATTTCATTTACAAAGGCATAGAATTGCTTAGTATGCTTTATAGTAGGCTTTCAAAGTAAAGGTTTTGATACAATCAAAGATGGCATACTGGCCAAAGTAAGAAATAAGATAGAATGAACTAGAGACTAGTCGGGTGACTTATCTTGAATGTTGGGTAACGTTGCCGACTATGTCGCTTAAAGGCCACTCATTGTGGATCTTCTGAACGAGACACTTTGTAGTACTAGTCACATACTCCGGTAAGCCTACTTCGGCTAATCCGATACTAAGACGAATGCCGACGCACTGGGAGTGGAGAGATGGCGGGAGTAGCGTGTACCCTCGTGGCTGGAATAGGGTTTGATCTTGTTTTGGTCATGTTTTGTGACCAGTAGGGTTTCAAGGTCAATTTGGTCAAGTCACTTGTGTGGTCCTTGATGGTAGAATTGCAAGTTGGTTTTGTTGGCTTGCAACTGTACCGCGAAGAAAAGTTGTATTCAAGTTGTTATTATATTTCATGCACCATGAAAGCATCATGTTTATATTATCATCATGTTGAAGCATATGTTATTATTTCGTGTAGAATCCGAGAGTGAATCGATTCTAGTCGAGCAAGTTGTGGAAGAATCCTCGGTTGTCTCGGGATTCGATATTTGTGGTACTGATCCGGAACCTGAGATCGTCAGCGAAGGCAAGCCCCGGTTTATGCATTAAACCATTACCTTGTTTACTTTGAAAAGTTTATCACTTATGTTACTTATTGCATTAAGTTGATTAATTCAAATGTTATCTACTTGATGCATTGCCTTCCTTGTTAATTGTGTACCATCCTTGAAGATGATTTCATTTACAAAGGCATAGAATTGCTTAGTATGCTTTATAGTAGGCTTTCAAAGTAAAGGTTTTGATACAATCAAAGATGGCATACTGGCCAAAGTAAGAAATAAGATAGAATGAACTAGAGACTAGTCGGGTGACTTATCTTGAATGTTGGGTAACGTTGCCGACTATGTCGCTTAAAGGCCACTCATTGTGGATCTTCTGAAAGAGACACTTTGTAGTACTAGTCACATACTCCGGTAAGCCTACTTCGGCTAATCCGATACTAAGACGAATGCCCACGCACTGGGAGTGGAGAGATGGCGGGAGTAACGTGTACCCTCGTGGCTGGAATATGGCCGGATTTGAGGTGTGCTATGCTCTCGGGTGGCGTGGAGATGGCTTAATATGGGAGGATCCGGTAGCGAGGTTGATATATGCAAGATTACTTTCTACATATGTCGTGTGATAAGGAATCCCCAGCTAGGACTTGAATCAATTCGAATTGCCGGTGCTTCGCGGTTATGGACACTCGATTCATTACAGAAGCAATGCAGGACTGGTGAATTACTAAAACATGAGAAAAAGAATGGAATGAGAAAGATTGGAATATGGGATATGAACACTTAGTTTGAGATAATGAACTAAAGTACTTAGGGGTAAAACTTGAAAATAGAATCAAGAATAGTAAGCTTTTGGCAAAGAACTTTTGAATCTTGCTACATCCTTACCTTGACCCAACACCTGCATCCCTAAGACCTTCGCCCTTTTTCGTCGGGTCAGTCTTGTTGAGTACTTTTGTACTCAGGGTTTGTTAACCCTTGTTGCAGGTGAGTCGCATGCGCAGGCTTGTTTTGGTCCCTGCTGCATGTCAGTGTTTGAAGTCGATGACGATGAGGAATGATGAATGGCCTTTGGACAAGGCACTGTTAATGTAATATTATCTCGCTACTATGGTTGTATGACACTTATGGTTTTGTAAGTTTGAAACAACTAGTTTGTAATATTATAACTTAAGTCTTCCGCTTTACAATCTCTGGTATGTATATCGAAAACTGTTGTAATCTGCAATGTCTATGATTGGGATCCTATTTGAAAAAGATTCATGGATGATTCGGGTTTCCCGAGGACACCCAACAGACCTGTTAAGTTGTTGGAAACTTGTGTACGTTATCAGAGGTCTGTTGAGACATCGATAGGTGCACGTGGGCCTGATTTCTTAGGAGGTTCTGCCATAGCTGGTATCAGAGCAGGTCCTATCTAAGATCATTGTAGGTTACTTTTGAAAACCTTCAAACTGATTTGGATTAAAGAAATTAAACTTGATATTTTAAAGTTCAAATTTCTTTCTTCTTACCTCTGATCTAGCCTCAATCCTATCTTATTTGAAAGTTTGTGGCGGATAATATGATTAGGTTTGTCCTATGTATTAAAAATCTAGTACTTTTGATTGTATAAATCTTTTGTACTCGGATTGTAAGATCGATTCATGCATCATGCTTGAACACCTTGCATAATAATTCCCCTTAAAAGTGGTTGGGTAAGTAATGTCAATCCCATTCTTGCTAACCTCCATTATCCTCAAGCTATCCTTATAGTCCTACCCTAACTTCTACATGCTATGGCAAAGACCAAGATAACCGCATGCAAGTCCACTGGACCTCACGGAGTCCCTCGCCACCAGTTGGCACCGCGTGACCGTGAGCTTGGTGAAGGAAGTTCCAGGACCCTAGGAGATGGAGAATCTTCAAGCAATCCCACCAACATCGCGAACCTTACCAAGGAGCTCGCTCTTCGTCGAGCTCAGGCCAAAGATCAAGAGAAGCTGGTAGAAATGGAAAGGGTCATCACCATGACCATGGAGCATCTGAATTTACAAATCATAGAACAAGGTTCCCTATCCAATATTGCAGTTGAGTCCACTATCAAAGATCAGATCATTCTTTGCTCAACGGAAAAGTAAGGGTATAGCCCATATCAAAGATAAAGTCAGTCTGGAAAATCAACATGTTTCAATATTGATGAATCCGATGTCGTATGGTTCAAAGATAGATTGGTAGTACCCAAAAGTCCAGAGCTGCGAAAGCAGATTCTTGATGAAGCACATTCTACAAGATACTCCATTCATCCAGGTAGCAACAAAATATATCATGATCTGAGAAAGAGATATTGGTGGACCAAAATGAAAATAGAAATAGCTCAATATGTGGCCAAATGTGATACTTGTCAGAGAGTCAAAGCGATTCACATGAAGACTGCAGGTCCATTACATTCATTGCCAGTTCCATCTTGGAAGTGGGAAGATATCTATATGGACTTCATCGTGGGGTTACCTAGGACATCTGCAGGCTACAATTCAATATGGGTTATTGTTGATCGCCTAACCAAGATAGCTCATTTCTTGCCAGTCAAGATAAATATCGAGCGGAACAGTATGCAAAGCTTTATCTTGATAGAATTTTCAGTCTACATGGGGCACCCAAGACCATCGTCTCTGACAGAGGGTCATTGTTCATATCCAAGTTTTGGAAAAGTTTACAAGAGTCTTTGGGAACCAAACTTATCCGCAGTTCTGCTTATCATCCGCAAACAGATGGACAGACTGAGAGGGTAAATCAAATTCTTGAAGATATGTTGAGAGCATGTGTTCTTTCCTATGGTGCTAAATGGGATGAATGCCTTCCCTTAGCTGAATTCTCATATAACAATAGCTATCAAGAGAGCATTAAAATGGCACCATTTGAAGCATTGTATGGCCGTAGATGCCATACACCTTTAAATTGGTCAGAAGCTGGAGAACGTTGGTTCTTTGGACCGGATGTGGTCAAGGAAGCTAAACAGAAAGTTAAACTCATACAAGCTAATATAAAGGTAGCTCAATCTCGATAGAAAAGCTATGCTGATAAAAGGAGACGACCGCTAGAATTCATAGTGGGAGATCATGTCTACCTCAATGTATCGCCGATGAAAGGAGTTCATCGTTTTAGGATTCGGGGAAAGTTGGCGCCCCGTTATGTCGGTCCTTTTCAAATCCAACAATGATGTGGACCGGTCGCCTATCGCGTCAAGCTACCAGATCACATGTCAGCTGCGCATGATATCTTCCATGTATCCCAGTTAAAGAAGTGTCTTCAAGTACCTAACCAAGTGATCGACTTTGGTGATGTAGAACTAAAACCTGACTTGACTTATGCCGAGTACCCCATTAGAGTCTTAGATCAGAAAGATCGAGTCACTCGAAGACGTACAATCAAGTTCTACAAAGTACAATGGAACCAACACACTAAAGAAGAAGCTACTTGGGAGTCCGAGGATTACTTAGAAGAAAACTTTTCCAACTTCTTTGCTTCTCTCTAGTTGCAATACCTTGTTTATGTTGTAACTTATCTCTTTTGTCAAAAGAATGAAAACCCCCTCACTAGCCTTTTGAATAAAGTTATGATATGTTAGCTTGACACATTTCGTTTTCCATTACTTAATCCTAAGTTTTAAATCTCGAGACGAGATTTCTTTAAGGGGGAAGGGTTGCAACACCTCTGGTGTTTTGACCTAGAATTAAAACTTGGCATGTCATCATATGCATTGCAAAGCATTCATAAAGTAGAAAAATTTGAATGCATTCACTAAATAAGCTTTATTTCATAAGTTGTTATTTTATGTGATGTAATGTGATTCAAAACTCTGAATAAAAATCAGGACCACAAGGGTCAAATTTTATGTGATCATGTGAGACCATGTGTCATTTGACTCAAATAACCCTAATGGGCCATGTAATTGGTCAAAAACCATAATTAAGTAAAAAGGTAAACAAATCAAATTCAAATCAAATTCAAATTATAAAAGTCTTTTTTGCCCCTTTTGTCTATTTCAAAATCCATTTAGAATTTGGGGGTGTGACAAAAAGCAAAGTTGAAGCTTATTTTATAAGGATCAACTTTGGTATTCAAAGTTTTTAAAGTTTACATATAAAATTGGGTGTAATTTTGAAATGATTCAAATGCTCAAATGCACCCCAAATTCAAATTTAAAAATGGAGACAGAATTTGAAAATGTTCACTTAAGAAAAGTTGTAGAGTTTGAAAAGTTGAGCAACTTTCATTTTTGGAGATTTTCAACTTCTTTAGAAAAATTGAGAGTAATTTGCAAAATAAACTCAGTGGCAATTCTGTAAATAATTCAAAAATCAAAATCGCCACCGTCAGCTTGTCACCGGCGCCACGCAGCTGCTTGCCGCCGACCTTCTTCGCCGCTTTCTCGTGCGATGACACGTAGCCGGCTCCGTGGCGAGTTCGTTCGTGAGCTGTCGACGCCGGACGTCTCCTTCCCGTCTATAAATAGGAGCAACCGCCGCCGTCGTCCTTCCTTTACTCTCTGCTCTGTTCCGCCACTGCTCAGCTCCGCCGCTCGCCGTAGCCGCCGTTGAACCGCGTATGTCGTGCCTAGCTACACCAGCATGATCGCCTCGACCTTGTGCTCCTCTTCAGCTTGCTCGCATCGCTTGGGTTGGCCGGAATCGCCCAGCGCAGCGCGTCTTCCCCGTGACCGGCTGGAGCTCCGCCACGACTGACCTCACCGTGGCCAGACCGCTCCAGTACATCTCCGCCTTCATCAAGCACACCGTCGTGTTCGCGGTGAGCTCCTGAGCATGATGTTCTCTTCGTTTTACTCTCTACCGCGCTGTAGCCGGCGTTGTGCCATGCACCGCCGTGCCCGCGCCACCATGGCCGCCATGGCCAGGTGGAGCTTTCTTCGGTGCGCCTGCTGCTGTTCTGAGGGTAGAGATAGGTTCGTGAGGTGTTGTAGATCATGCAGGTACGGTCTGCCTCGCCGGAGCCTCGCCGTCGGCGCATTTTGGCCGACCGGAATTGATAGCGCCGTCGTGTGCCTTGTCTGTGTCACTGACGAGCGGGGCCTGGCTGTCAGTGAGAGAAGGGAGAGAACAGTGAGGTTTTGGTATTTTCTAAATATTGAATAGTGCAGCAACTTTGGAAATTCGTAGGAAAATAATTACAGTTCAAAAAGTTCTAAAAATTTGTGTGTACCTTCTGTACATGTTCTAGTATGGTTGAAAAATATGAAACTTAAAATTTGAATACATTTTTAATGTTCAAAAATTCAGTCAATTAATTGATAAATGCAATTTCCATAATTTTTGTAGGTCACTGTATAGCTCCAAAAATTATGAAATTTATTTTGGTATACTAATTTGTCATGAGGAAGCTTACATAAAATTTTGAGGTCATTTGGAACAAGTTCATTTTTAGCTTAAATCCAAATTTAATTAAAAAATGGATAAAAGCAAACCCTAAGTGCTAGTTAGGGTTTGATCTTGTTTTGGTCATGTTTTGTGACCAGTAAGGTTTCAAGGTCAATTTGGTCAAGTCACTTGTGTGGTCCTTGATGGTAGAATTGCAAGTTGGTTTTGTTGGCTTGCAACTGTACCGCGAACTAAAGTTGTATTCAAGTTGTTATTATATTTCATGCACCATGAAAGCATCATGTTTACATTATCATCATGTTGAAGCATATGTTATTATTTCGTGTAGAATCCGAGAGTGAATCGATTCTAGTCGAGCAAGTTGTGGAAGAATCCTCGGTTGTCTCGGGATTCGATATTTGTGGTACTGATCCGGAACCTGAGATCGTCAGCGAAGGCAAGCCCCGGTTTATGCATTAAACCATTACCTTGTTTACTTTGAAAAGTTTATCACTTATGTTACTTATTGCATTAAGTTGATTAATTCAAATGTTATCTACTTGATGCATTGCCTTCCTTGTTAATTGTGTACCATCCTTGAAGATGATTTCATTTACAAAGGCATAGAATTGCTTAGTATGCTTTATAGTAGGCTTTCAAAGTAAAGGTTTTGATACAATCAAAGATGGCATACTGGCCAAAGTAAGAAATAAGATAGAATGAACTAGAGACTAGTCGGGTGACTTATCTTGAATGTTGGGTAACGTTGCCGACTATGTCGCTTAAAGGCCACTCATTGTGGATCTTCTGAACGAGACACTTTGTATTACTGGTCACATACTCCGGTAAGCCTACTTCGGCTAATCCGATACTAAGACGAATGCCCACGCACTGGGAGTGGAGAGATGGCGGGAGTAACGTGTACCCTCGTGGCTGGAATATGGCCGGATTTGAGGTGTGCTATGCTCTCGGGTGGCGTGGAGATGGCTTAATATGGGAGGATCCGGTAGCGAGGTTGATATATGCAAGATTACTTTCTACATATGTCGTGTGATAAGGAATCCCCAGCTAGGACTTGAATCAATTCGAATTGCCGGTGCTTCGCGGTTATGGACACTCGATTCATTACAGAAGCAATGCAGGACTGGTGAATTACTAAAACATGAGAAAAAGAATGGAATGAGAAAGATTGGAATATGGGATATGAACACTTAGTTTGAGATAATGAACTAAAGTACTTAGGGGTAAAACTTGAAAATAGAATCAAGAATAGTAAGCTTTTGGCAAAGAACTTTTGAATCTTGCTACATCCTTACCTTGACCCAACACCTGCATCCCTAAGACCTTCGCCCTTTTTCGTCGGGTCAGTCTTGTTGAGTACTTTTGTACTCAGGGTTTGTTAACCCTTGTTGCAGGTGAGTCGCATGCGCAGGCTTGTTTTGGTCCCTGCTGCATGTCAGTGTTTGAAGTCGATGACGATGAGGAATGATGAATGGCCTTTGGACAAGGCACTGTTAATGTAATATTATCTCGCTACTATGGTTGTATGACACTTATGGTTTTGTAAGTTTGAAACAACTGGTTTGTAATATTATAACTTAAGTCTTCCGCTTTACAATCTCTGGTATGTATATCGAAAACTGTTGTAATCTGCAATGTCTATGATTGGGATCCTATTTGAAAAAGATTCATGGATGATTCGGGTTTCCCGAGGACACCCAACAGACCTGTTAAGTTGTTGGAAACTTGTGTACGTTATCAGAGGTCTGTTGAGACATCGATAGGTGCACGTGGGCCTGATTTCTTAGGAGGTTCTGCCATAGCTGGTATCAGAGCAGGTCCTATCTAAGATCATTGTAGGTTACTTTTGAAAACCTTCAAACTGATTTGGATTAAAGAAATTAAACTTGATATTTTAAAGTTCAAATTTCTTTCTTCTTACCTCTGATCTAGCCTCAATCCTATCTTATTTGAAAGTTTGTGGCGGATAATATGATTAGGTTTGTCCTATGTATTAAAAATCTAGTACTTTTGATTGTATAAATCTTTTGTACTCGGATTGTAAGATCGATTCATGCATCATGCTTGAACACCTTGCATAATAATTCCCCTTAAAAGTGGTTGGGTAAGTAATGTCAATCCCATTCTTGCTAACCTCCATTATCCTCAAGCTATCCTTATAGTCCTACCCTAACTTCTACATGCTATGGCAAAGACCAAGATAACCGCATGCAAGTCCACTGGACCTCACGGAGTCCCTCGCCACCAGTTGGCACCGCGTGACCGTGAGCTTGGTGAAGGAAGTTCCAGGACCCTAGGAGATGGAGAATCTTCAAGCAATCCCACCAACATCGCGAACCTTACCAAGGAGCTCAACGCTCTTCGTCGAGCTCAGGCCAAAGATCAAGAGAAGCTGGCAGAAATGGAAAGGGTCATCACCATGACCATGGAGCATCTGAATTTACAAATCATAGAACAAGGTTCCCTATCCAATATTGCAGTTGAGTCCACTATCAAAGATCAGATCATTGCTGCTCAACGGAAAAGTAAGGGTATAGCCCATATCAAAGATAAAGTCAGGTCTGGAAAATCAACATGTTTCAATATTGATGAATCCGATGTCGTATGGTTCAAAGATAGATTGGTAGTACCCAAAAGTCCAGAGCTGCGAAAGCAGATTCTTGATGAAGCACATTCTACAAGATACTCCATTCATCCAGGTAGCAACAAAATATATCATGATCTGAGAAAGAGATATTGGTGGACCAAAATGAAAATAGAAATAGCTCAATATGTGGCCAAATGTGATACTTGTCAGAGAGTCAAAGCGATTCACATGAAGACTGCAGGTCCATTACATTCATTGCCAGTTCCATCTTGGAAGTGGGAAGATATCTATATGGACTTCATCGTGGGGTTACCTAGGACATCTGCAGGCTACAATTCAATATGGGTTATTGTTGATCGCCTAACCAAGATAGCTCATTTCTTGCCAGTCAAGATAAATATCGAGCGGAACAGTATGCAAAGCTTTATCTTGATAGAATTTTCAGTCTACATGGGGCACCCAAGACCATCGTCTCTGACAGAGGGTCATTGTTCATATCCAAGTTTTGGAAAAGTTTACAAGAGTCTTTGGGAACCAAACTTATCCGCAGTTCTGCTTATCATCCGCAAACAGATGGACAGACTGAGAGGGTAAATCAAATTCTTGAAGATATGTTGAGAGCATGTGTTCTTTCCTATGGTGCTAAATGGGATGAATGCCTTCCCTTAGCTGAATTCTCATATAACAATAGCTATCAAGAGAGCATTAAAATGGCACCATTTGAAGCATTGTATGGCCGTAGATGCCATACACCTTTAAATTGGTCAGAAGCTGGAGAACGTTGGTTCTTTGGACCGGATGTGGTCAAGGAAGCTAAACAGAAAGTTAAACTCATACAAGCTAATATAAAGGTAGCTCAATCTCGATAGAAAAGCTATGCTGATAAAAGGAGACGACCGCTAGAATTCATAGTGGGAGATCATGTCTACCTCAATGTATCGCCGATGAAAGGAGTTCATCGTTTTAGGATTCGGGGAAAGTTGGCGCCCCGTTATGTCGGTCCTTTTCAAATCCAACAATGATGTGGACCGGTCGCCTATCGCGTCAAGCTACCAGATCACATGTCAGCTGCGCATGATATCTTCCATGTATCCCAGTTAAAGAAGTGTCTTCAAGTACCTAACCAAGTGATCGACTTTGGTGATGTAGAACTAAAACCTGACTTGACTTATGCCGAGTACCCCATTAGAGTCTTAGATCAGAAAGATCAAGTCACTCGAAGACGTACAATCAAGTTCTACAAAGTACAATGGAACCAACACACTAAAGAAGAAGCTACTTGGGAGTCCGAGGATTACTTAGAAGAAAACTTTTCCAACTTCTTTGCTTCTCTCTAGTTGCAATACCTTGTTTATGTTGTAACTTATCTCTTTTGTCAAAAGAATGAAAACCCCCTCACTAGCCTTTTGAATAAAGTTATGATATGTTAGCTTGACACATTTCGTTTTCCATTACTTAATCCTAAGTTTTAAATCTCGAGACGAGATTTCTTTAAGGGGGAAGGGTTGTAACACCTCTGGTGTTTTGACCTAGAATTAAAACTTGGCATGTCATCATATGCATTGCAAAGCATTCATAAAGTAGAAAAATTTGAATGCATTCACTAAATAAGCTTTATTTCATAAGTTGTTATTTTATGTGATGTAATGTGATTCAAAACTCTGAATAAAAATCAGGACCACAAGGGTCAAATTTTATGTGATCATGTGAGACCATGTGTCATTTGACTCAAATAACCCTAATGGGCCATGTAATTGGTCAAAACCATAATTAAGTAAAAAGGTAAACAAATCAAATTCAAATCAAATTCAAATTATAAAAGTCTTTTTTGCCCCTTTTGTCTATTTCAAAATCCATTTAGAATTTGGGGGTGTGACAAAAAGCAAAGTTGAAGCTTATTTTATAAGGATCAACTTTGGTATTCAAAGTTTTTAAAGTTTACATATAAAATTGGGTGTAATTTTGAAATGATTCAAATGCTCAAATGCACCCCAAATTCAAATTTAAAAATGGAGACAGAATTTGAAAATGTTCACTTAAGAAAAGTTGTAGAGTTTGAAAAGTTGAGCAACTTTCATTTTTGGAGATTTTCAACTTCTTTAGAAAAATTGAGAGTAATTTGCAAAATAAACTCAGTGGCAATTCTGTAAATAATTCAAAAATCAAAATCGCCACCGTCAGCTTGTCACCGGCGCCACGCAGCTGCTTGCCGCCGACCTTCTTCGCCGCTTTCTCGTGCGATGACACGTAGCCGGCTCCGTGGCGAGTTCGTTCGTGAGCTGTCGACGCCGGACGTCTCCTTCCCGTCTATAAATAGGAGCAACCGCCGCCGTCGTCCTTCCTTTACTCTCTGCTCTGTTCCGCCACTGCTCAGCTCCGCCGCTCGCCGTAGCCGCCGTTGAACCGCGTATGTCGTGCCTAGCTACACCAGCATGATCGCCTCGACCTTGTGCTCCTCTTCAGCTTGCTCGCATCGCTTGGGTTGGCCGGAATCGCCCAGCGCAGCGCGTCTTCCCCGTGACCGGCTGGAGCTCCGCCACGACTGACCTCACCGTGGCCAGACCGCTCCAGTACATCTCCGCCTTCATCAAGCACACTGTCGTGTTCGCGGTGAGCTCCTGAGCATGATGTTCTCTTCGTTTTACTCTCTACCGCGCTGTAGCCGGCGTTGTGCCATGCACCGCCGTGCCCGCGCCACCATGGCCGCCATGGCCAGGTGGAGCTTTCTTCGGTGCGCCTGCTGCTGTTCTGAGGGTAGAGATAGGTTCGTGAGGTGTTGTAGATCATGCAGGTACGGTCTGCCTCGCCGGAGCCTCGCCGTCGGCGCATTTTGGCCGACCGGAATTGATAGCGCCGTCGTGTGCCTTGTCTGTGTCACTGACGAGCGGGGCCTGGCTGTCAGTGAGAGAAGGGAGAGAACAGTGAGGTTTTGGTATTTTCTAAATATTGAATAGTGCAGCAACTTTGGAAATTCGTAGGAAAATAATTACAGTTCAAAAAGTTCTAAAAATTTGTGTGTACCTTCTGTACATGTTCTAGTATGGTTGAAAAATATGAAACTTAAAATTTGAATACATTTTTAATGTTCAAAAATTCAGTCAATTAATTGATAAATGCAATTTCCATAATTTTTGTAGGTCACTGTATAGCTCCAAAAATTATGAAATTTATTTTGGTATACTAATTTGTCATGAGGAAGCTTACATAAAATTTTGAGGTCATTTGGAACAAGTTCATTTTTAGCTTAAATCCAAATTTAATTAAAAAATGGATAAAAGCAAACCCTAAGTGCTAGTTAGGGTTTGATCTTGTTTTGGTCATGTTTTGTGACCAGTAAGGTTTCAAGGTCAATTTGGTCAAGTCACTTGTGTGGTCCTTGATGGTAGAATTGCAAGTTGGTTTTGTTGGCTTACAACTATACCGCGAAGGAAAGTTGTATTCAAATTGTTATTATATTTCATGCATCATGAAAGCATCATGTTTACATTATCATCATGTTGAAACATATGTTATTATTTCGTGTAGAATCTGAGAGTGAATCGATTCTAGTTGAGCAAGTTGTGGAAGAATCCCCGGTTGTCTCGGGATTCGATATTTGTGGTACTGATCCGGAACCTGAGATCGTCAGCGAAGGCAAGCCCCGGTTTATGCATTAAACCATTACCTTGTTTACTTTGAAAAGTTTATCACTTATGTTACTTATTGCATTAAGTTGATTAATTCAAATGTTATCTACTTGATGCATTGCCTACCTTGTTAATTGTTTACCATCCTTGAAGATGATTTCATTTACAAAGACATAGAATTACTTAGTATGCTTTATAGTAGGCTTTCAAAGTAAAGGTTTCGATACAATCAAAGATGGCATACTAGCCAAAGAAAGAAAGAAGATAGAATGAACTAGAGACTAGTCGGGTGACTTATCTTGAATGTTGGGTAACGTTGCCGACTAGGTCGCTTAAAGGCCACTCATTGTGGATCTTCTGAACGAGACACTTTGTAGTACTGGTCCCATACTCCGGTAAGCCTACTTCGGCTAATCCGATACTAAGACAAATGCCCACGCACTGGGAGTGGAGAGATGGCGGGAGTACCGTGTATCCTCGTGGCTGGAATGTGGCCGGATTTGAGGTGTGCTGTGCTCTCGGGTGGCGTGGAGACGGCTTAGTATGGGAGGATCCGGTAGCGAGGTTGATATATGCAAGATTAGGTTCTACATATGTCGTGTGATAAGAATCCCATTGGTACTTGAATCAATTGAATTTGCAGGCTCTCATGGTTATGGAGACTCGATTCATTATTCTGAAGCAATGCAGACTGGTGAATTACTAAAACATGAGAAAAGAATGGAATGAGAAAGATTGGAATATGGGATATGAACACTTAGTTTGAGATAATGAACTAAAGTACTTAGGGGTAAAACTTGAAAATAGAATAAAGAATAGTAAGCTTTTGGCAAAGAACTTTTGAATCTTGCTACATCCTTACCTTGACCCAACACCTGCATCCCTAAGACCTTCGCCCTTTTTCGTCGGGTCAGTCTTGTTGAGTACTTTTGTACTGATATGAACACTTAGTTTGAGATAATGAACTAAAGTACTTAGGGGTAAAACTTGAAAATAGAATCAAGAATAGTAAGCTTTTGGCAAAAAACTTTTGAATCTTGCTACATCCTTACCTTGACCCAACAGCTGCATCCCTAAGACCTTCGCCCTTTTTCATCGGGTCAGTCTTGTTGAGTACTTTTGTACTCAGGGTTTGTTAACCCTTGTTGCAGGTGAGTCGCATGCGCAGGCTTGTTTTGGTCCCTGCTGCATGTCAATGTTTGAAGTCGATGACGATGAGGAATGATGAATGGCCTTTGGACAAGGCACTAGTTTGTGTGAAATAAATAATGTTAATGTAATATTATCCTGCTACTATGGTTGTATGACACTTATGATTTTATAAGTTTGAAACAACTGGTTTGTAATATTATAACTTAAGTCTTCCGCTTTACAATCTCTGGTATGTATATCGAAAACTGTTGTAATCTGCAATGTTTGTGATTGGGATCCTGCTTGAAAAAGATTCGTGGATGATTCGGGTTTTCCGAGGACACCCGACAGACCTGTTAAGTTGTTGGGAACTTGTGTACGTTATCAAAGGTCTGTTGAGACATCGATGGGTGCATGTGGGCCCGATTTCTTAGGAGGTTCTACCACAGATTTGGGCCTTTTCATGGTTTTCTTGCAAAATCATAGAAATTCCATTATAGAGAAATTGGGGAGATGCATGAGAGGATTGAGCAAGAGATGGTATTGAGCTTACACTTGAGATGATGGAGTAGCTAGAAATCTTCATCTTGCATACATGCATGGATGAAATCAAGAGTTCGGGTTTGAGGGATGATCTTAAGATAATGAGAAGAGAGTTGCTTGAGGTCACAAAAATGGACATGGGGATGGGGGTCGACCCACCTCCCCTCGCCAACGACAAGGTCACCAGAGGAAGATAGGGATGGGGTTGGAGACGGAGGGAGAGCTAGTGGGCGCTCACAAAGCTGACAAGTTGATACCCTTATCAAATACTCACTCTAGCCATCAGTATAAGGTTTATTTTGACCAAGAAAATATTTCAATTTATAAATTGTGACCAACAATTAGTCAAATCATACGCATTTAAGTGTATGAAGATTGCACTAATAAATTTATATTCAAAGTGCCTTTTAGATGATAATGATATTCATACATATCAGTAGGTGGCACAATACAATTCTAATTTAAATAGTAGTAGATTCTTTAAAAAAACAACAAAACAATAGTGTTTACCCTATCTTTGGTGGACAAATATGTCATTTTATCTCTCTATAAGCACACAAAACCCTGGATCTAATGGCACTCATGTAAATAGATGGTTCAAGCAAGGGCAAACTTGATGGCAATCCAGCAAATATTAGCAAAACCAGGGGCAAAAGTTATGGCAAAGTTGAAAATTTCAAATGGGGCGGTGGCAATGTTTTGCCGCGATCTTCTTCATCTAAAGGCAGGAAACCAACTCCTCCCACCTCCCTTCCTCGTGGCTCCTCGCACTCTTTCTGTTCCAGACCTCCGCCACCGGAGGGCGGAGGCCCCTGCGGGTGCGCTCCCCCTGACCGAACAACTACCCCGGACTGGGCTACCGCCGTCCGCAGCATCCGTTCACCTTCACCCCGTGTGCGCTCTCTCTCTCTCTCCCTCTCTGCGACGACTGGGTGGGCTACCGCCGCCGCTGCCGCCGACGCCCAACGCCAGGTGCCGAGGCCTTCTTCGGTCTCTTCGCTGGTGACGAGCACTCACCAGGTATTCCCGACCCTTCTCTTCCCTTGCGGCTGTGCGAAACCGAGCACCCAAACCCTAACTTAAGGCTATTTGGCTATTTGATGCCTACTAATTTCGAACAATCGAACTTCTTGCAAAGATTATCGGGTCGTACATGTGTTTTTTCTTCATTTTCTTTTACTACTAGCTACTGAAAATCCTGATTTGTTCTATGAACTCCAGCGAGGGAATTGGTTCTCTGACACCTAAAGAACCCAGGTTTTTTAGAAATATATACAACTGACTGGTCTCGATTCACTTTAGTGCTACCCAAAGAACCCTCTGTTCAGAAATTTAGCACACTGTCAAATTTTCCAGGAATTCCACATACTTTTCTCCATTGCAGCCTCTCTTCTTAGACTTCTAGTCCTCGGAACATGGCTTAATTCTCAGGGTAACCTCACCATTGGAGAGAGGAGGTAATTAAACTCAGTGCAAGTCAGGCAACCAAACGTGTGCTTTGCAGAACCGGCCAGCCTAAGCCATGCAAGCAAACACCTTGCCCATGCCTACAGCTACCCTGTCTATCTCAGGCTAGGCCAAAATCTTAAGTCAGGCTGGACTTAAGCTGGGCATCCAAACACGCCCATAGAATTCCCCTTTCTTCCTTTTTCTATTTTTCTTTTTTGGTTGGCGTGGCACTCTTGTATTATATTGATTATTGGAGAGTACGGAGTACTTCTATTAGGGTTTAATTTAAATTGGTTTTGACGTTAGTCTTCTAGTCAGTCATATGTCAGCAGTTCTGGGTATAGTCTGTTTCTGGCACTGCTGATTGTTACCATTTTCATATTATCATATTCCCTTCGTGGGTAAAGAAGTTAAGAAAGAAACCATCAAGTCTGTTTATATCATTGAATTGCAATATGTAAAAGTCCTACCATTGTACCCTGATTCTTGATTGACTTGTCTCTCAGGCTGCTTCATCAAGACAAATCGCTGCACGCGCATGGTTTGCACTAACCACCTACACAGTGATCTCTGCTTCTGTAAGTTCTCTCACACTGGCATTCAGTCCTTTTTCTTTGTGATGCTATACATGTTCCTGTGCAGTAGTAACGTTTATGTCCATGTCTGCATTATGCGCATCCCTTGCTGTGGGGGCATTTTTATCAATGCTTGGTATTTTTCAAATTTCATGGAGAACAGCATGTCACTATAACTTTGTATGCTACACACTGTATAATGTAGTTGACTAATATAGGAATCTTGTGTTGGGCTTCATTTCTTGCCAACTTGTACATAGTTGGGTACAATAAAATGAATTTGACTGCTAAATATCATGTGGATATGGCAGCAGACTTCCTGATCATATTGCCATTGTGTTAGACTCCCTCCAGTCATAGATACTTGATGTCTTGGACAATGATGCAGTCCCTAATGTGTAGCTTTGACCACTCTTTTTTATTAGGATATTTAGAAAATCCAATATTTTGGTGATATTGTAAAAGTATTTTTTTTCCATTGAGAATTGAGAATCCACATGTATGGTGTCGGAATGTCTTATTTAAAAGTCATTGATATTCAAAGATTCAAAAAATATACTACGACCCTGTACAAATGGTGAAGTATTTTTAACTGGAAAGAGTAGTTCTGTAGGTTGTTTTTGTTTCCTTGGGCAGCACTACTTGGGCAATTCATGGCAAAATGATCCATATCATGCTAAGCCCCTTGGTGTTGCTTAGCAAGTCAAACTTGCCTAAGGGTATGTTTGGTTGAGGTGTGGCTTTTGAAAAAGTTGTTGTGAGTTGTGGGCTGTGGAAAATCTGTTGTGGGTTGTGAGCTGTGAGAGAGCTAAAAGTCGTTTGGTTGAACTTGCTTTTGGAAAAGCTGCTGTCAGTGGGCCTGACATGTCATTAGTGACCCCACATGTCAACCACCGAATACATATTTCTCCGTTTTTTCCTACGCGTTTCTTCCTCGGTCATCGTGGATCCGCACGTGAGGAAGAAGAGGAGGCCGACGAGGGTGCTCGGGGTCGCCGGTAAATGGGCGCCAAGCGGAGTATTGGGGTGGCGGAGCTTGGGGCCGCCGTGCTGCCCATCTCCGTCGCAACCTCCATCGGCATGCCGTTAACCTGGGCCTGTGCTCAAGGGAAGCTGGTGTATGCGATTGCCGCAGGGAAGCCGGAGAAGGGTCGTCGTCCCAAAGCCGAAGAAGGGGGCAACCGTGGGGTACCCGAATAGGGCGGCTCGCTAGGATCCAAGCAAGCAACCTGATGGAGAGGGGCCGGTACGGGGTTGCCAGGTAGGGGCCCTCATGGGGAAGACGGAGAGGGGTGTCCGTGTGTTCACTGGAGAGGTGCGGGAGGAGCGCCGCCGCCGCTGCTGGGACGAGCGTTGCGCTGCCGCTGCCGCCCTAGAACCTGAGAGGAGCGCGGACTCGGTTCTTCGCGCGGATGGGCAGAGGTGTGGGAGGAGTGCCTCCACTGTCGGGAGGAGCGCCTCTGCCACCGCCCTGGAACCCGGGAGGAGCTTGGGTGCGGCTCTTCGCGCGGATAGGGATAGGAATCGTGAGAAAGAACCAACCGGTACATAACATAATGAGTGGCAGGTGGGTAATTTTTGTGAAAACTTTGATCTCAAAGCCGGTAGAAGCAAGTCCCTAGCTGTTGTGAAAATTGTACTAGGAAGAAGATGCTTTTTGTGTAGAACTTGAGAGGAAGCTAGGCCCTTTGGTTTGCTTTTGGCTTTTCCAGTAGCCAAAGTATGTTTGGAAGCCAAACCAAAGAGACCATAAGTCTTGTGGCGAAGTGATGAACCAAACACCTCTCATGCCATCATTTTGAATGTCATTGCCATGTTCCAATATTTTCTATAGTATTCATGTTTGTGCATATCTAGGTGTGATCTCCTCAGCATGATAGAATGCATACACTTTGTTGGAAGTGCTAGGCTTATAATAGCATGGTACCAGTTTGACATTTTGTTAGTTGCCAAAAGCAATTCAAGAAATTTGGGTTGACTGGGTTGCAGGTTGGGATCAAGGGTATCTAAAAACTTGGGTCGAACAGGGTAGTTTGGAATGAGGGATGGGAACCGCAGTCAATCTGGGTCAAATCAGGTCGATCGATGAGCCATGATATACCACACATAAGTAGTTGTAGAAGATCAATACAAAGTAATACCAAAAAAAAAAAAACCGAAGAAGACAATAAATTGGGCAATGTATGCTGGCCCATGGAGCTGCTGACCCACCTAATGTAACCCTACGGGACTCGGGAGTCATGTTCATGCACACAGCTGCCTTTTTCCTCGTGCCTTGCTCCTTGTTTCTCTTCTCAAGCAACCCAGTGCTGCTAGCCACAAATCAACTGCTGGTAGCCAACATCTCTAACCAGACTGTAATGAAATTGATTGCCCATGGTGTTCCCTTTTTTGTGTTTCCAATTTCATTGTCATATGCTTAATTTTGCGTCAGCTATTGCTGCTCCCAAAGTTGCTTGGTCCTGTCCGCCGTTGCTGGTAGTCCTCTTCAAAGCTGGCTCTCTCCCATTTCCCCCTTCACGCCTCTCCCCTGTTCCTCAACTCAGGACTTTTGATCCATGATGTGCTGCTACAGCGAACTGTGACCCAGGCAGAATCAGGATGTCCACCCTGCTTGACTCCAACCCTTGATTTGGGACAATGTCCCTGGGTTGCGGAACGTTCCATTGACCCCAATCCATGTGACTGTGACCCAGACCCCACATTTTGTGGGAGTTTTCAGCACTCAGTCAGTGTGTCTGCCCTTTTGTTGCCAAAATCAACTCATATTATGTCAATATATCCATGTTAAATGAACTAACTACAAATATGAGTAGAACTGGTGCCATCACCACGTGCTGCACGACGTGCATGATAATCAGCCAACTTATTTGGATAGTGAACAAAGCAAATTTCTGAATGATGAGAAGCCTTCTTGCAATGCTCACAAGGCTCAGAGGTGATGCCCTTCACTGTGGTCTTTTGAGAGGCCACGAGAACACTGACGTACTGATACAGAAGGTGACAAAGAACTAAGACGTGTCTCTTCAGCAATGAAGGCAGACAATACATCAGCACTGGATGGAGTGGTGGGAGCATTTAGCAACTGCTTACGAATAGGCTCAAAATCAGACCACAAGCCATGGCAAAACTGATATATGAGAAATTTCTCAATGAACTTGCTCGTTTTAGCACAGCAGCCGGAACACCCTTGTTCACACTTAGGAACCATGGAGAGAAAAGGTCTACCACACGATCAAAGGCAGTGTAATACTCCTCTATGGACATCTCATTCGGCTGAAGTTCATGAGTCCTTGCATTAGTGTAAGCAGAAGAGCACCACTATTCTGAAAATCTGAATATATTGTCCCTGCAAATAGTCCCACATATCCTTAGCAGACTCATGGTGCTCAAGGCTCATAATTAATGAGGGCTCCATGCTGGTGACAATGTCACTCATGACACGTTCGTCATCATTAGTGCAAGCCATGACTGCAAGACTGTCCTTTGACTTGTCAACTGGAGAGTCTGTCAAATGAGAGGCAAGACCGTGGCCCGTCAATATAGTTTTGACAGAAAATGCCCACTCACGATAGTTAGATGTACCATCAAGTTTCATAGGGAAAACAATAAGATTGGCCTGATTGTGATATCTGCAAGTACCAACAGCAGAAGGCTACAGACAATCACCACTTAACAGCGCCAGAGCAGTCCCAGCAGAACAGAGCACCAGAAGCAAGCAAGCAGCATTGTCAACACAAGCAAGACTGTTGGCTTGAAGCAGAGGAAGTGAGCCCTGCACACACACAGGTCACAGACAACAGATGAAGAGACTTGGAGAGTGGCACGCGCAGGCACATGTACGAGTGCATGGAGGAGGGCTCGCACGGATGAAGTGTCGTGCATGGACATGCCTGCAGACAGGCAGACTGGCAAACCTCTCTGCGAATGAAGACAGCGGGCAAACAGAGGGCAGTGTCGGCGACAAGTCACATGGGCGGAAGGCGCGGCGATGGCCGCACGAACAGAGGATGGATCCAAGGAAGAAAAGATTGTGGATGAACTAGATATCCTAACCCTAATCCATGGTTTTGATACCATGTTACTAACCTTGGGGACTTGAGAAGGTAATAACTTCATTAGTGGGGATGACTATATATAGAGAGCCTCATGGGCCTATATGAGATGGGCCTTCATATACTTAACATTTCTCTGCAGCATGCTGTTTCTCCCTGGTTTTGAATTTTTAGGAACCAATTTTTGGCAACTGTTGGAGATAGGCAAAAAATTGCTCCCTACTTATTTTGGCCAACCATTTGGCAAGTATTTTGTTAAGAAGCTCTTGGACATGCTCTAAAGCATAGTTTGGGACCTCTGTCTATCAGACAGCATTATCAGTTATAGATAGTGCTTGTTGTGATAAATGGGACAAAATGTTTGAGTTTGCAATATACTCCCTTTACTTACAACATTTCCATTTTGTTGGGAAATGATATTTCACAATGATTGCCTTTGATTGAATGTCATCCTTGCACAGTTGTCTATCTAATCTCTATGAAACTATTGTTACTTTGTGAAATGGCATTCGAATCATTCGAGTTCATGATGTGCAATTTATTTGCTAATAACATTTGCTTTTCTTATTCTTCCATAACTTGCAGGACCCCACATGCCTTAGGCTCTTTCTGCACCGAAAGAAGTGAATTGATTCAAGGTGTTCATATACTTTTTGGATGGTTTAAGAAAGGACCTGGAAGCATTGTGTGGCTAACATTTTTGTCTGACAGCGATTGATTTTGGGAACCAATTCGGTGATCAATACAATGGAGTGCGACAGAGAAGAGGCCTTGAAGGCCAGGGAAATTGCTGTTAAGAAGTTGGAAAACAGAGATTTTGTTGGTGCTAAAAGGATTGCCCTTAAAGCACAGGATTTTTCCAGAGATAGAGAACATACCCCAGCTGTTAACTGTCTGTGAAGTACATTGTGCAGCAGAAGCAAAAGTAAATGGAATGTTGGACTTTTATGGAATTCTCCAAGTAGAAGGGACAGCGGATGAGGTGACCATAAAGAAGCAATATCGTAAGCTTGTCCTCTCACTTCACCCTGATAAAAACAGTTATGCTGGTGCAGAATCTGCTTTCCAGTTTGTCGCAGAAGCATACTCAACATTGGCTGATCGAACAAAACGATATGCATATGACATCAAATGGAGGGCTGCTCCCAAGATTGCACCAAAGCAGGCTAGACAACCGAAACAGGCTGCAGAACCAACTCGGGCTACACAACCGAATCAGGCTACACAACCGAAACAGGCTGCAAAACCAAAGCATGCTGCTAAACCAAAGCAGGCTGCACAGCCAAAGCAGGCTACACAACCAATGAGGACTACAGAGCCAATTAACAAAAATGACGCAAATAGAAGTAATACAGCAGGATATGGGCCATCAGGTTCAACACCCACCGATGGGTGGACATTTGGGACCATATGCATCCAGTGTAAAACAAAATATAAGTACCATGGCGACATACTCAATCGTCAGATCCGCTGTCAGAACTGCATGCAAAATTTCTTTGCACACCAGATAAGTACAGAGGATGTGCCTTCTGCATTCTCATCAAAAACAGCAAATAGTGCTGGGCAACAAGGCTGTGTTCCCACTCAACAAGGCTGTTCTACAAATATCTTTTCTAGAGAGAACAAAGAGGGGCCTGTGACAAAAGGAGTTGAATTTTCTGCAAACAATTCTTCTAAAGCATCTGCACCAAATGGAAATGATGGGGCAGATGGTAGGATGCAAACTGACTTACTGTACCAGATTTTGGTGACAGGAAAAACCTAGGTGGTGGGGTGGATACATCAGCAGAGCCAGGTGCTGCAGGAATCCCTAGTCCACGGAGATCTTCTAGGAGAAAGGCTTGTGTTGACGCCAACAACATCCTGAATTCTCCAAAGAAAAAGAGTCGGACACTCAAAGATTGGTTCTCAAATGCTGCCTCCAGTTCTAATAAAGTGGTTGATGATAATGTTGCCCATGCTGATGGACAAGTTAGTGAACCTCATGTGTCTAGCAAAACAGATAATCAAGATAGAAGTGGTACTGTCAAAGAAGACAATAAAAGAAATAATAAAAAAACTTGTGATCCACCTGCTGAGAAGCCTTGCAATACTGGGAGCATCACGTACCCTGACCCAGAATTTTTTGACTTCGATAAGTGCAGAGATGTCAAACTGTTTGCAGTTGATCAGATATGGGCACTTTATGATGACTTCGATGCCATGCCAAGATTTTATGCTAGAATAAGACATCTTAATACCACCAACTTCAGAGTTAAGTACACTTGGCTGGAGCATTCTGCAGTGAATGATGATGAGGAAACATGGACTGATAATAATCTTCCTGTGGCTTGTGGGAACTTTACATTAGGAAACACAGAGGAGTCACAAGATCCCCTCATGTTTTCTCACATTGTTTCATGGGCTAAAGGAAGAAAAAGGGGTTCTTATGTAATATATCCAAATAAAGGTGAGGTTTGGGCTCTTTATAAGGGCTGGAGTATGCAGTGGGTCTCAGATGCAGACAATCATAGATCCTATGAGTATGAAGTGGTGGAGGTCCTTTCAAACTTCACAATGGAAGCTGGTGTCACTATTATCCCCTTGGTCAAGGTTAAAGGTTTTGTGAGTCTGTTTGCACCAGCAAAGGACAAATCATCATTTGTTATATCATCAAGTGAACTACTTCGGTTTTCCCAGTGTCCCATTTTTCAGAACAGTGGGAAATGAGAAGGTTGGTGTCCCTTGTGGGTTTCTTGAACTAGATACCGTATCCCTTCCTAGTAACCTGGACGTAGCATTTCCACCAGTTACTCTTGATTCATGTGTGCCTATCAACAAAACAATGAGCAGTGGGTTTGTTGATTTGACTGGCAACACTACACCTGGCCGTGGAAATGAACGAAGCGCTCAAAAGGGAATTCATAGAAATGTAGGGAAGTGGAGAAAACATTCCCTTCAAACTCCTCAGCAGCATAATGCCTGCCTTGCTAGCATGTCTGGTTATTCTGCTCCGCAAGGCTGTCCCTCCCCCACTGTTTTCACATATCCAGAAACAGTGTTCTACAACTTTGAAGAAGGTCGGTCATATAATAAGTTTGAACGAGGACAGATATGGGCTCTTTACAATGATTTTGATGGCCTCCCCAAGTACTATGGTTGGGTTACAAAAGTTGATTTAGATCCATTTGGAGTGCACCTGACTTGGCTGGAAGCTTGCCCTCGATCAGAGCAGGAGAATACGTGGTTAGAGCATGAGTTACCTGTGAGCTGTGGGACATTTAGAATCAAGAACTGGAGGATCAAGTATGACACAAATGACTCGTTCTCTCATGTAGTAGAAACACAAGTTGGTTCGAAGCGGCACTTTGCAATCCACCCAGAAGTAGGGGAGATTTGGGCGATCTACCACAATTGGTCA
Source organism: Miscanthus lutarioriparius (assembly GCA_904845875.1). NCBI lineage: Eukaryota > Viridiplantae > Streptophyta > Magnoliopsida > Poales > Poaceae > Miscanthus > Miscanthus lutarioriparius. Next base: position 72,576,619 of record CAJGYO010000005.1, on the reverse strand, counting down.
CCTGGCTGGGTTCCTTCCAGCAAGGATGCTTGCGAATATGCCATTGGCGAGATAACTGCGCGCACTGAAGCTAGCACGAAAGTTTTATTTCTGACTCAGGTAGATGGCTACAGAACTGTATTCAAGCCAGACAATGAGAGGAGTATTCTGGAGGTGCCAGCAAAAGATGACTTGCGGTTTTCTCACCGGATACTCTCCATCTGACAAGAGAGAAGGGTGGCGAGCTCTGTAGCTTCTACGAGCTGGATCCTGCTGCTATTCCGGGTCCCTTCCTCTCTGGGGGTACCCGCTGACTCGCATTGGTTGCTCTGAAGAAACTACGGCTAAATTACTTCCCGTCATTGAACTGGTGATGTTGCATGCTCTTCCGACACACGTTAGCGTGTCGGGGCAACTGTGGTTTGGGCCAAGCCTACCTATACATTCCACTTCGTAGGCCTCGGTGCCTTTTGTCTTGTACTGAGCATACAATTTATTTCTAATGCTGATGCCTGTGAAACTATAATCACCATTTGGTAGTGCTCTCTGCAGCCGAGAGCAGATGCAAAACAGCTACAAATTTATTATGTGTTCCAGGAACATGTTGAGTCTCAAATCCACCACTGCAAATTCAGCACTACCTATTTTTATTTGCCGTTGGTTTGTTGGCGTAATGATGCTGTAGGGGCCTAGTTGCAATGAATATGGTAATCTTGTGCAAGGAGCTAATCGGGAGGCATTCTCTGCTAAGACCATTCCCAGTGGCTAGATCCTTTTCACTGTTTCGGAAAGTGCCATTGTTAGTCAGCATGACGGGGAGAGTGCCATTATTTAGTCAAAAGAGGTGTAGGATGGTGGAATCAAAGGAATTTTCACTCTTGACTATGAAAGCTAGGAGGATCTTAGCTTTGGCACATACGTCTTACACGCACTCTCAACTTCCCTCGCGGACGATTGCCCAATTATGCTATCCAACCAAAACGGACGGCCTAGACCAAGACACTTCGAAACTTTTTTTTATTACAATGTTGGATTTTATTGAGATGGCACAAAAAGCGTGTAGGGAATAAAATCCCCATAGCCACCCTACGTACGATTAAATTTCAGACTTGCTACCACTGCCAAACAGCTCTGTGAGTTGGGATAAAAACGGGGAAAACCCCTCAACCGTTTTCTACTTTTACATTTGAATACGAAAACCAAAGCGAAAACGGTAAATCCGGACACTAAAACGAACACGAACTTACGCAATATCGAGATTTCGAAAACGAATCAATTCGAGCGGAATTATGTCGAACACGGTCGGTATACAAAAATTCAATACGAAATATAGAATACCGACCCGTAAGACCAAGTCCATAACAATTAACAAATGCATGCCTAGGGACAACAATTACCAACTGCATGATCAAGTTCAAGTGCATATAATAATTAATGACCCTTGGTCTTAAGTATTAACACAATAGCCGACACCAAATACAAGTCTAGAACAAGCAATTAACACTATTACACTAACAACTAGCAGAACATCTACGGTCATCAGCATGATCCATGATGTCAGGATCACTTTCCATGTCTTTTGCTTCCTCATTGTCCTCCTCGAAGTCCTCTTGGTCTTGGTTTTGCCCTTGCCCTTTGTTCCAGGAGAAGAACCACCTTCTCCAGTGGGCGCCATCTACGGGCAGGGTGGCGATGCGGCGGTGTGGCCGGCGGACGCGGCGCTGGCTTGTGGCTAGAACAATGGGTGACGGCCGACGGCTCTGGCGGAGTGGGGAGTGGGGACGCAGACGGCCGGCGGGGTCGGACTGGAGGCGCTGCCGTTGTAGGGTCAGAGGCGCGGTCGCGTGGATACGAGAGGGATTAGGGAGCAGAGCGCCGCTAGGGACAGAACCAAGGAGGCAAGGAGGAGACGGGAGTGGAGAGTAGGGTTTTTCATTGGGTTGGGCTACAGATTGGGCTATGTAAGTCGAGAAGAAGGGAAGCGGAGAAGATTGCTGCTGGCTTGCTGCCATTTAGACGTTTAGTACCACCTCGCGAGGTGAAGCGTGATGAGGTTGGGCGCCGCCTATATGAGAGGGTATCTGGCCACCGGTAGAAAGCACGCAGCCTGTGTGTAGTGGGTCAATTTGGTTTGAACCGAAAAAACGGGATATTCCAAATTAAATGTAGAAAAGTAGAAAACGGTTGAAAAATGTCTAAACTGTTTTTGTTTCGATTTTGAATTTGGTGTTCCAAATTTTGAACAGAATTCGAATTTGTTCGAAAATGCGAATTTGATCGGATCAAATATAGAAAACGACGCGGTTCGATTCGGAATATTTCCGTTCCGTTTTCATCCCTATCCGTGAGTGCAGTGTGAGCCTATTCCCCCACGGGTCATCCTACTTCTAGACATTGCAAAGGAAAACAGCTGCTGAAGAATTGGATTTGTGGTCCAAGATGAAGAAGAGTTTCTGGACTCTGATTTAGGCTAGTCTTATTGGAGGAGGTTTCGGACACGTTTGGTTATTAGGCAAGTTTTGCCTTGCTCAGCCGCATGAGCCCTGAGAAGCTTGCCAAGGCCAGCGAGCCAAATCCGTCCTTTCAGCATGGCAAGGAAATCTGATAGGAGATATTGTTGCTTGCACGAAAACCGAAATACTAGCTAGCAAGCCAATCAAACTCATTCACTAACCTACCATCGTCACTCGACAAGGCTGGATGAGCCTGGGCAAAAGAACCAAACGCGTCCAAATTTGTGTCCCAACTTTTTTTTTTTATTGTCTCTCATCTTGGTACAGCTGTAGCATCTGTTCGTACACACGCACGCCCACTCAACACACGCACACAACTCACACCACCCGTGTACAAACAAACATATAACTACACCAAGATCTGAAGACCGCGTCCTTTTTGAGATCACCGAAATCCACTGATTTCGTAGGCGACGGGCACGTCACGATCCCATTGTAGCATCACGCGCAAGAGGCAGAAATCCCGTGAAAATCCCGGGCAACAGTGAGGCACGCGAGTCGATCAGGGATCGAACTCGGGTGGGCTGCTCGCACCCCGGTGCAGCTAGCCAACCGAGCCAAGCTCGGTCCTCAAATTTGTGTCCCAACTTACAAGACTTATATGTATTGAAAACAGTGTAATAAACTGTTTCGTTCCCATGGAACACATTTTACTTTTATGAAACTTTCTCTTCATTAATTTTATGTCATGTTAATATATTTGCTAAGTTCATAGCTTGCTTAATGTTCATGAAACTCTCATAAAACCCTAATAAGATTGGTCTTAGAGTGGGCTAGGAACCGTAACCTCAAAGTTGGGAGATGCAAACCCAAAATCCTATTAATCGGTAGGGTTTTCTTTGCTCTTGCTCTTTCAGCCATCATGGAGTAGCTGAACGCCGTGTCCGTGCTGTCGGTGGGGCCAAACTTCCTTGAGCATGTCCGTGCTCTGCGGGCGTGGATTCGAGAGGTAGTGACACCTGGCGTTCTCCATGGGGCTACATCATCCCTAGCCACCGCCCACCTCCATTCAGATGCGGACTTGCGTGCGGTGGAGTCGGGGTTCCTGTCGGAGCTACCAGTCCAAAGGACTTCATAAGATTTTTTCCAATAGGATTTGGACCCTTCAAAATTCCTGTTTCTCCACCATTCTAAAGGAGCTAGTTTTTGAGTTTCTTTTGTCCATTTCTTAGGATTCCATTTTACAGTGTTGGTGGGCCCCGAACTGATGGGGAGATCTGCCCACGTGAAAATTTGATTTTCGGCAAAAATTTCGCACCGCGCTGAGTAGTACCGCCAATACGCACCAAAAATTAGATGTCTCTCTTTTGCCCTCTGCTCGAAAATTAGATTTACCATGCCATCGATTTCAGACAAGGGCATTCATGGTACTGTGATGGCCATATAAAAGCGCAAGGAGTCACCATCTCCACCTCCATCTCCATTCTCTAGCCGCCACCATCTCTACTCCCGCTCCAAATCCTAGCCCTATGGCCTTCCTCTCCACTCTCCAGCTGCTCCCTCTGCCACCCCTCTTCGGACCCTAGGCGCCATCGGCACAGCAGCTCGACTCATCAATCGCCACTCTCCAGTCGCACCCTCTCTCATAGCTTTCTGATCCCTAGCCAGATCTAGATCCCCTTCAAATCGTCGATAGTAGGTCAACTGATGGTGGAAGGACCACCTCGACGACAGTATAGGCCAGATCTAGATCCCCTACTTTGGCACCTATCATGACCAGCTAGATCTGAACCCTAGCCGGAGCCGGATCTGGTACCCTTCGTCAATGCCGGCCGTACCAGTTCCGTGACCATGATGACAAGATAGCTGTGCCAACGACGAAGCATAACCAAGGTACGCGGAGGAAGACGTGTTGTCGGTGCTTAACTCATATTTCTACCGCCAATATTTAAACAAAATAAAACAAATATGAATACCAAAACTTAAAATTAGGGTTTTTAACTAACATTCTCCACGAGTTTTGGTACATACATGTTTTGCAGGGTATCATGTGAAAACACACTAAAATGCGCAACTGAGAAGGCGCATTCAAGCAAAACATTAGCAAAGCCCAACCAAACTTTGATTCTGGGCCAGAACACCAGTGTGGTATAGATCCAGGTCCACCTAGGAGCCCACCTGGTGAAGGCGGTGCACGGAGGCACCAGCTAGGGTGCAGGCGCACCCTGGGTGCAGCCGCACCCCCTTGACTCCTATCAGACCCACTCTTTAGGACGCAAAGCAATTAATGACCCCATGGACCATTGCATGGGTGCTTACCAAGAATACCTCACCAAACCATCATACTCAAGCTATAAAAGGAGCCCCCTCCTCACATTCAAAATCATCATACACATTTGGAGAACAAGAAGAAGGGCTACACTCATTCCATTAGCTTCTAGCTAGACTAGTTTGGGAGTGAGAGAGGGAAATAGTTAGAGGAGTAGCAGAGTAGCGGTGCCCTCTACTTCTTGTACTCGGCGAGCCTTGTACATCGGGTGGACGGAGTGCCGGACTTGTTGGCCCCCTCTACACTTGTACCTCTACAAATGTCATGCTACTTGGAGTAAGACGCTTGTGTTCATCTCTTGGTTTTGATCCCTTAAGTAAAAGTTATCTTTGTTACTACTTACTTGTGGGTTCGTCATCCGTCCTCATGATGGATACTCTAGTAGAGGACTCCTGATAAAGACAGAAGTTCCTAGCCAATGCTAGAGTAGTAACGGTTAGTGTAGACGTGGTGTCTAAGCTACATGTTACCTTCGTTTGCCTCGTATCCCATAGTTGAGGGGTAGGTGGCAGGTGGTGACAGCCCTGTTTGTCCTTTGTAATCCCCCACATTCGGGTACTATGTAGAGCTGTAGGCCGGCCTCGCCTGGTAGACTAGGTGTGATCCGGTGACCAAAGTGAGTCTGTAGTAGCAAAGTTATCTTCACTTAAGGTTTCTACCCTTAGAAGAACCTCACTACCCAAGTTACCCTTCATCTTGTTTGCCTAGGTAATATAGCTAAGAGACTACTTACACCTACGTTCCTCGTGGAAATACGATACCCTGAATACCACTGGGTGAAGTGCTACAATGGTACTTCTGTGCGCTTGTAGACTTTTTTGCTTACGTTAAGAAGCACCAACACGCATTTCTGGTGTAGTTGCCGGGGAACGGTTGTTGTTTTAGTCTCCAAACCTAGTTTGCCCGTGTATCCTTGTTTTTACCTTTCTTTTCTTTTTTCTCTTTTCTAGTGGAGCAGCCTACCATTCTTAACTTTTATGCTCCCAAGGGTGAGTTTGTTGAACCACCACAATCCTCGAAGCCAATCATAGCTTCTAGTTACAAACTCTGCCCTAGCTTTATAGCCATGGTTTGGGAACAAGCCTTCTTGGGGTTGGATTATGAAAACCCCTACCATCATCTAAGGGAGTTTGAGCAACCCTGTGCTTGCCTGACCATTTCAGGCATGTCACAAGAAACTCTTTAGTGTAAGTTGTTTCCTTTCTCACTTGATGAGAGGGCAAAACAATGGTGCACCCACAACGTGGGGAAGGTAGCTAGCAATTGAGAAGAACTAAGGGACATATTATGTCTTGCGTTCTTTCCTATATCTTGAATCGCTGCCCTACGACAAGACATACTCAACTTCCAACAAAAAGAGAAGGAACTGTAGGTGTAGCTTGGGATAGATTCTCAATTTTAACAAGATCTAGTCTAGACTTGTCTATACCCAACCATGTGCTTTAACAACATTTGTGGTTAGGGATTAGCAAGGAATCTGCCCTATAGCTCGACATAGCTGCCAGAGGTTCATTTACCCATAAAACCATAGCGGAAGGAGAAGCTCTCCTAGACCGCATTCTAGAGAACACTCCTCCGCTAGAACCCCTCCATGTAGAACCCGAGTCGAGCCATGAGGAAGTCTCTTCGGCTAAGGCCGAACCCATAACATCTTTAGAGAGACCCTCGCCCGAACCAGAAGAACCGAAGGAAGGTTTCCAACCTTCGGACCTTCCGTATTTTGATGATGAACTTTTTGAAGAATTCAGAAACACCTTGAAGTACTCATGCCAAAAGAGGCCACCAGTTCCTATCACTCCTCTTGAACCGTTAGACAAAGAATCCCTTAGAGAGTCCATCAAGTAGTTGACCGCTATCATGAGAAGTGAATGGGTGGACAATGGAGAGCATTCTATTGAAGAATTTCAAATACTCACTGCCTCTTCAACCATTCGTTGCAAAATTTGAGGAACTTGGGTGGAGGCGTTGTATAACCCTTCTGTTGAAGCAAACTTAATGTCTGTAGCTTTTTCATCTGCTTATTGTTAGCGGTCACTAATGACCATTTCTAACCACCAATTAATGTACAAAATAGGAGAAATGAACATACTTTTAACACACATGTCGTTACTATTAACCTAATTCCACTTGTATTGCAAGATTTCTATTTGAAGAACTCATACCTGAATACAAGGGAAATACAATCCAAATACGCCATTCATCAAAGCGTAAAGCAGATCTTTTGTAAAGAAGGAGAAGAAGGCCCATCCAAACAACAAATCTAGGCCAAGCACTAGCAGGGACGTGACCCAGGCCCACCCAGCAACCGACTAGAGAAGGGTGGTGGCCAGGTGCACCAACCAGGGTGCCCCCCTGCCGCCTCATAGGCCAACCTTTCTCCGGCAGTTGCATGCCGCCATGCATAGGCGGTTTTGGCCTGTTTCCTTATTTTCCCATGCCAAACTGACCATGTTGTCACTATATAAGCATGAGTGGAGCTCTCCTTCAATACAAACATTCATTTGGAGCCTCTACCTCACTACCACCTCTTAGTCTCTTTTAGCTTTTTGTACTATTGGTGAGCAAGGGCAAAGCTATCAAGGAGAGCTTGTCTCCTTGGAAGAAAAGAACCTTCTTGGTATGAATACTATAAAGAGTTCTTCTAAGTTCTTGCTCTCATATCACTCATATAGTAGTGCATATGAACTAGACTATAGTTTTCATGGTATGATCATGATATATGAACTAGTATATAGTTTGTGTGTTATGATCTTGAAATGTAAAACTTCATGGTTAATCATTCATATAACTTATATGAGTAGAACTAGAGATAAGTTGAGGTGGCGGTTCATCGTGCCTTCAGGTGTGCCCATGTTCTTTACCTGTCGATCCATAGGGTAGGGGACCTAGGGGAATTTGGGTAGTTTATGTGTATGCAAGCATGGTGCTTGGGTATGGAGAAATAGGTGAATACATTTCCCTTTCCACGGTTGAGGGGTAGGTGACACATCATGATAGCCCTATCCATCCCTTGTAATCCCCCACGTTCGTCTGGCGTGTAGGAGTCTAAATTTTCACATGAGGATGCTGGCATACTAGTACTCGGTGGCCTCCCGACCTATCTCACATTTAGTTCTAGCTCTAACCATGTTTGTTGTATGATTATAAACTATTCTTTGAATGGCTATATTAGAACATGCCTGCTCCACTTAGGAATATTCTTTTATTGTTTGTTTTTTTATTCCTTGAGGTTGGCCTAGATATGTGTCCATTATCCATGACATACCATTTTTACCCCTGTTATGAACTATGGTCCACTATGCAAGAATGTAATCATGTTTATGTCTATGCTAGAATATATATACCTTGCCCTCCTTTGGGAAAATATAAATAACGATACCCTAAATACTTCCGGGTGAAATGCTACAACAATAGCTCCAAACGCTTGCGGATATTGTCTGTAATCTTTAAGGACTATCGTAGTTGGTGTTTCATGGCGGCGTTGCGAAGATTAACTCAATCTTATTAATGGTGTTAAGAAATACCAACAGGCATTTCTAGCGCCGTTACCGATGATGGGCTTAAATCCTCCTCACTTCGTGATTACACTAAGAAATGCCAACAAGCATTTCTAGTGCTGTTACCGGTGATCGACTTAAAACCTCCACACTTGGTGATTGTGCTAAGAAATGCTAACAAGCATTTCTGGCGCCGTTGCCGGGGAGGGCATAGGTTGAAAAGAATCTAGCATAACATGAAAAATGATCACATGCATGTAATGGTACTTCGTGATTGCACTAAGAAATGCCAACAAGCATTTCTGGTGCCGTTACCAGTGATGGACTTAAAACCTCCACACTTGGTGATTATGCTAAGAAATGCCAACAAGCGTTTCAAGCGCCGTTGCTAGGGAGGGCATAGGTTGAAAAGAATCTAGCATAACAAGAACAATGATCACATGCATGTAATGGTAGCCATAGTTTATGCAGGCTAATTCTGCTTGTTTTCTTCCTGTTGTGGAATGAAAACAGGATAGTGTATGAGTGGTTTTGATCTGCCGAATAACTACAATGATAATCCAGAGGCACTCCTAAGGAAGAACAGGTCTCGTACCACTTCTTCTGCTACACTGCCGACAGTCAAACTAGTCACCCCCGTACCATCCGCTACTATCACCATGGCCAAGTCAATCCGCGACTACTCCACCCCCGCTATTGCCAACATGCCCGTTGGTCCCACTCTCAACATGGGCGCCGAAAACTGCGAGCTCTAGACTGGCCTCATAATGATGGTGCAGGCAAACCAATTCTATGGTTTGCCAAGCGAGGACGCAAGTGCACACTTGTAACACCTCCTTGAGCTCTGCGACACCATCGCCATCAAAGACGTCGCACCAGCTAGCATTAGGCTCCATCTGTTTCCCTTCTCCCTTGGAGGAGCGAAACAGTGGTTTTACCATAGCAAGGGAGTTGTCGACACATGGGACAAATGTTCCATGGCGTTCCTCGCAAAATTTTCCCCATGGGCAAAACTAGTGCCCTACGAGGGAAAATTTCCAACTTCCAGCAAACCTCACTCGAATCCATCCCCAAGGCGTGGGAAAGGCTCTAGGATTACATCCTAGCCTGCCCGCACCACGGAATGGAGGATTGGCTCATGCTTCAGAACTTCTACGAGTGGCTCACGCCCATGTCGAAGGGGCACATAGATGCCGCTGCTAGAGGAGCATTCCTCTACCTGACCATCGATGGAGCTAAGGCTCTCATCGAGAAAATGGTGGCTAATCAAAGCTAGGGGGAAGAGCGCAAGCAACAAAAAGGCATGCATACCGTGAATGAGGCGGACATGCTTGCTGCAAAAATAGATCTATTAATGAAAAGACTAGACGATCGTCCTGCCGAGAAGGAAGCCATGAAAAGCACCGTCCAGGCCATGGACTCACACATGACGTGTGAGGTTTGTGGTGAAGTTGGCCACTCGGGGAATGCTTGCCTCGAGACCTGTGAAGAAGCTTCATACATCAACAATGGGTTTCACCAACAGAACAATAACGGGTGGAACAATCAGTCCCGCCCACAAGGAGGTAATTCGAATTTCAACTCAAATTTCAATTCGAATCAACCATCCTTGAGAGACCTTATTTCAGGTCAAGCTAAAATTAATGAAAATCTTAAAAGCTTTCTTATAATGATAAAATGATAAAAAATATAAATTCTAAACTTGAAAGCTTATCCTCCTCCATTAAGAATTAACTAAGTTTTAATAAAATGATAGAAACACAAATTGCTCAAATTGCTGCTGCTATTCCTGTCAACCAATCGTGGAAAACCACCTAGGGCAACCCGAGAATTCCCCCAAAATTGTTTATGCAACTGCAGAGCAATGAAGGAGGAGAAGTCTTGCCAACGAAATATAAATGTTGAGCCCTTGCCAAAGGTAAATCGGTAGTAATCTTTTAAAAATTAAAAAAAATTCAAAAAATTCAAATTTTAAAATTCAAAATTTAAAATTTTACTTCAAAATAAACTTTTTAGAAAAATAAAATAAAAATCATTTTCTGGCAGTATAGATTTTTCTATTATCATTTCTCATTTTTAAAAATATTTATGAAAATCCAAAATATAATAAATGTTTTGTGGAAAATCAATTTTGGAGCAAAATTTTCAAATCAGAGTAGAGCACCAACGGTCTTGAATTCAAAATGACCGTTGGAAGCTACTGGCCAAAGGGCGGCAGCAACAGGCCCACTATAGGTGCGAGCGCACCAAGGGTGTGGCCGCACCCTACAGGTGGCCGTTAGCCCCAAGCCTTCGCCAATGGCTCCTAGCCGTTGCTCTCAGCCGCCTTCAGCTGGTGCTTCGTGCTATAAAAGCCGAGAGCTTGGGGTTGAGCTCCCCTCACCCTCACACTCTCCATTTTTCACTCCCTTGTCACTCTCATTTGCTCCAACTCTTACAAAAATATTTTCCACAAAACATGAGTGGAAGGAAACTATGCATAAAATTCCTACACTCATCACCACCAAGCCAAGCTCATGGTTTGCTCAATTTGTTTTCACAAACGTAAACCCGTTTGCAAGTTTTGTTGTTGTCTTTTTTGCCATGGGCAAGTTCAGGAGGAAGCTCGCCGGTGCTTACAAGAAGGCCATGGGAGCGAGCTCAAGTCGCTACCATAGAAGTTCAAGTGCGTGCTACACCGAGCCCGAAGAAAGCCCGATGCATGAAGAGGAAGAAACGGATCCGACGGAGGAAGAACAAGAGCAAAAGCAAGAAATGGCAGAAGGTGACGATGATCCTCACCTTGACTTGGAGGGAGATCGGGAGATGCAGGAATACAACCATGTCATGGATCACGAGTTCATCCACACGCTGGCATATGACCCCGACCTCCTCAAAAAGATAGGTATGGACATCGAATTCACCACCATTTGAAAGGCCATAGGATGGGAGAACATTGCTCCCATTGACGAGCAAGGTTCTCGCATCCTAACCATTCAATTTTTATGCTCTTTGAAAGAAGTTGAGGATGGGATTACATTTTGTCTTTTTGAGAAAGAATATTATCTTACATGGAAAAATCTCACCTCTCACTTAGGCTTCAATGCAAAATGCTCAATTGATCTAGATTATTCTCTCAGAGGTTTTAACTGTCATGAATTTTGGAGAGTAATTTTGGGTCAAAATGTAGTTGGCAAGTTTCAACCTCCTAATATGAATATTCATCATCCTACTTTGAGGTTCATGCATCGATGGATTGCCATGACTTTGTTCTCTAGGCAAGACATTCGTTTTGTTTACCATGCTGAAATGCAACTGCTCTATGCCATGCTTAAAAACACAAAAGTTGCTCCTGTGAAAGAAATGTTTAATCATTGGTTAGAAACAATCAAGACTTCCACTGCTATTACTTGCATGTCCCTTGTGATTCATATTGCTGTCAATATTGGTGCGTTGGATGGACAAGATGTGACATACATCTCTACTCCACACATCCAAATTGATGATCATTTCTTGATGCAAGGGCACCATTTGAAATATGATGATGCAGGGAACCTTGTATTTTACTTTTTGGGATATACAAATGGGATCCCGCTACCTAACCCGGGATTCTCTTTGTATAAATCCCCGTCACTTACCTTCACTCTTGTTGAAGAAGAGGAAGCACGTAGGAGTTCCATTTCTCACAGGTCAACAAGGAGCAGGGCTAGAGACGAAGCTGGCAGCTCTCAGCAGCCACCACCCACAACGACACCACCTGTGCCCCAAATGCACATGATGGGATGGTTCCTAGCTATGCAAACGCCTGGGTTCACCCTTGAGTTTCAGCCTGGCTGGGGATGCACCCCGCATCCACATGAGGCTAGAGGGTCAGGATGGCATGAGGCTGGAGGATTAGTATGGCATGAGAGCCAGGCTCATTCCTCTAACTCCGAGAGGTACCACCGCCCGTCCATCCACGACAGTCCACTTTGAACTGTCAGGAGCTGGATAGCATCAACACCCACCTCGGAGGGTTGGAACTCCACACATGTGAGATTTAAAATGCACTTAACACTCACATGTAGAATATGACCCAGTGGCACCAATATCAGCAGCAACAATTCATGAACATCAAGAGTAAGTTGTTTCCATAGAGGTACCTTGTATCTTTTATTTTCGCAATTTATTTTCTGTATTTATTTATTAGCATATAAAAAATCTAAAAAAATCAAAAATACCAAAAAAATATGACAAAAATGCAAAAACTATTTATTCCACTCCCATATGTGTTTAAGGAATGTTTAGTTTCTCCTAAATTGAAATGTTGAATAGTTGCTCTGTCTATAATTCATTTGTGCCCAGGTTATGACTTAGTATTCCCCAAGATTTAACTTTGTAGGCTAAAAATGTCTCATCCTGAAAACATGGAAAACTTGTGGGTTGCAAATGCATGCTCCTTTTCTAAGTTGTTGCGAGATATGATATGGTACAAATAGAATTTGCTATGACTTTGTTCTTAGAGAAACTTGACATCCGGAGTTTTTTTTTCAAAAATGCTAAAATTCAAAGTTCCTCAATGATCATGAATACCTACCAAGGCCATATGACATGATATTCAAATTCAAACCTTAGTCATATGCTACTTGTTTGAGCATTGAGCTTTGTCAAATTGTTGTGACCCGTGTTGAGATTCTCGTCATGCACCCATGATCAAGACACATGTACACCCATAAATAAAATTGCTAACTCTTTCACTGACAGTTACGCACAACATGTTTCATTCCGTCCACCAAATAATTACTCCCTCCTCTTTATCATGTCTCTCTCTCTCTCTTGAATTTCATGTGCCAAAAAGAAGGATATGGGCTATGCTAGGAAAAAAAGAGAAAATAAAAATATCCATGCCAAAAGGCATGGGAGACAAAAAATGCCAAAGAGCATGAAGAAAAGAAAAAAATAAAAGAAAGAAATAAGATAGCCCATAGTTTCAAATAAAGGCATTCATCCAAAAAGAGAGAGATTCATGATTCAAAGGAGTACCAAAAAAAATTAGCATAGGAACATTATAAAAATTACACAGACTTGCACGTCTTGATCAAACTGTATGACTTGCATCTCCTTGAGATCCGGTTTTTGACTTAGCAAAATATGTGATGCAAGTATGCCCCACTTTCATACCTACCAAAACTCCAGTCAAAAGCCTTAGTGGTAAGATATGAAAAGAAGGCAAAATATCAAATGCCTTGGTGAAGTTTCATACACATTGAGTGATCGAGAGAATCATTCGAAGAACTTACATTTATTTTGCAAAATTCATAAAACTTCCAGATAGATGGTCGATCAAAGAACGAATGATTGGTAGTTCTGTTATAACTATTCTATCTTGCAACCACCCAAGAATTTGGAAAATCTATATGCCTTACAGGGATCAAGGTAAAAGGGTGGATAAAATGCCAACTTATTTGAATTATGGAAGAATACTTTGTTATAGACACGACAATTGTGAATTGTATCGGCATAGTAGCGACTCCTGATCAACAACCAAGTACTTAGCTATTCGTTCTGGATGAGCAAAGGTTAAGCATGGGGGATATGTTGGCGGTTACTAGCGACCATTTATAACTACCAATTAATGTCCAAAACAGGAGAAATGAACATACTTTTAACACATATGCTGTTACTTTTAACCTAGTTCCACTTGTATTACAAGATTTCTATTTTGTAGAACTCATACTTGAATACAACGGAAATACAATTAGAATATGCCATTCATGTAACACCCCAGTGTTAAGCTTTGCATTTGGCACCTACATTTCATGAGCACAAGCATCATCCAAGCATTCATGAACATGAGCATATGAAATTTCATCTCATTCTTATACCTTATCACATGAAATGTTGATTTTATATATATGCTTATGCTTGCAATCATGTATGACCAATGTATGAAATGGTTGTAAGGTCATTAAAACACCTTAGACACATCTAAAATGATAATTGGAACAATGTTTATATTCATGACAAGCCAATTTTGCTTCTAAGTGTTGGTTTACTTTGAAATGCCATTTTCATGATGCTAGTTTGACTAAAGTTTAACAGTAGCTTAGAGTGTCTGCATGGCTATGTGACGTAACTAAAAGTTGTAGTTCACATCATGGGTAACAAACTTTATTTAAGGGTCATGAGCTAATTTAGTGTCTAACATGGTCAAATAGAGCTCACAAGTGTTGAAGCTATTTTTAGTTTCAAAATACCTTAATTTGGAGCAATGTAGTTTGAAAACTAGTTCGAATTATACCATGATCATTAAAGCAAAGTTGTAGTACTCACATAGCTCTACAATTTCTATTAAATAAGTTTTTGCTAACTCGAACTAGATTAGGAGATATAGAGGCATGAAGTAGCGTTGTCAGTCAACTGAATCAGCACTTAGCTGATTTGAATCGGCCGGCGTCGTGGCCATGCGCGCCCAGGCCACGCACGTCGTGTGGCAACAGCATGTCGGCATCGTCTCAGCTGGTCGGGCTAGCAGGGGGAGAAAAGGGAGGCCAGGCCACCATGCTCACTGACTCTCGCTCTCTCGTGCTCTCTCTACCTCTCCTTCACCCGCTAGAGCAAGCCGAGCACCGCGCTGTTGCCGCCTCACTTTCGCCAAGCTTGCACGCCACCGCCACCGCACCACCATCCAATCCATCTAGGTCATAGCTCTACCATCATCTCCTCTACCTTCCCGAGCAGCCATTGCCACCGTTAGAGCCCAGATAATGTGACATTTTACGTCGTCGTCGCTGCCATGGTCACGGAGCACCGCCGAGCTCCGAGCTCGCTGTGGCCAGCCCTATCCACCGCTCCTCCCATCTCTCTCTCTCTTGATTCATCTTCATCATAGGTCCTAGAATCTATAGCCATAGCTCATTGAGCCGCTATCGCATCGCTGGTGCCAGAACGCGAGCCGCACCGCCGTGAGCCGATAGCGCCGCCGCCATGCAAGTCAGCGTGGCCACGCTTGTCCGGTCGCCATTCTCTCTTGTAGTTAGGCGTTAGGATTAAGCCTTAGGACAACGGAGGTCACGGGGAAGATGGATGCATGCTTGCATCACCTTTCCTGTCGGAACATCACCGTGCCTCCACCGTGCTCGCGCCGTCGTGCCGCCATACACGTGGCCAAGCTTCGCCGCCGCTCCACCCTGACCTAATCCACACCGTAGAGCTTGGCTATGGTTTGTAGATGTCACAGTAGTACTCTCCTAGGCTCACCATCATAGGAGACAATGGGCTCTCCACAGCGCGCTGTCGCCGAGCCACCATGCTTGTCGGCGAGCTAGCTCCGGTGATCCTGCGAGCAAACTAAGGGTACCTGTAGGTGCGGGTTGTGTTGGGGAATACGTCGGTGGTGACGCTACCGCCGGTGACCTCATCGTCGGTGAGCTTTTCATCGGTCAAGCCAAGCCCTGCTCTGTGTGTCGCTGACATGTGGGTCTTGTTGACCCGCGGGTCCCAGCTGTCAATCGGTATTTGAAATGTTTTTCTGGATTTATTTTCACACATTTGAATGCAAAATTACAAATATTATATCTACAACTAGGAGTATCCAAATAAGGTGAACCAAATTTTGTTGGATTCATCTTGAAGAGTACTATTTTATAAAAATATGAAATCTATTGTTTAGTGTATTTTTCTAGGAGAATTAAATTGAGCAAGATAAGTGCTTTTAATGTAGTTTATATCTTTTAAAATGCATAACTTGAGCTAGGAAAGCGATAAAAATGTGATTCCAATTTTGCTGGTCTTGTGTTGACATGCTCTATCTAGGAAAAATACTAAACCTATAGTAGGCATACTTAAAATGTGGTCTTCATATTTAATCCTAAATAATTGCTAGTTTCTAGTGAAATTAAATGGGGTAAAAATACATAACATATGATTATGCAAATTTTTAGATAGTATTATCATGCTAGGTGAAAAGTAATAAAAATATTAAATCTTCTATTTGACCCTTTTCTCTAAGGTAAACTATTTTTGCTAAAATAAGCCTATATAACTTGTCATTTTAGTAGAGATGGCTACACTTATCCAAATAGCATGAAATTTGTATAGTAGAATATTAGGGTCATATGTAGTCTACTGTAATTTTCTCAGAATTTATTGAGCAATGAAAATATTTATCCTTTAAATCACATTATTATCTAAGGAAATTAATAAATGAATATAAATAAATTAGTTAGGCTTAACCTTGATGTTTTCTGTGGTGTGTGTGATGCATATATCCTGTTTATACTATTAGTGAGGCTTAGAAGTATTGTTTATAGGCAACTAGTTAATTATTGCTTTATAATTCAACTAGATGACTGCATGTGTAGTTTCTGTTGTGGTGACGATTCCATGATGATAATGATCCTTTATGTAAAACTTGTTAATAACAAAGTTGTAGATAACTTACTTATATAACTTGTGTTAAATTTTAATATTCATAGACCTTATGGTTTAAGAATTATAGCTGTTAGAAGTCTGCTGTCAGAAATGATTACTCTCTGGGGAGATCTGAAAGATTGAATTGTTTGACTTAGATAACTGCTGAATCACATTAAGATGATTAAATGAAAGTTGTAGGCAATTTCATAAGATTTCCAGAAAGTCTACAACCATATTATTTTGATATGAAAACAAGTGGCTGCGGTCTTGCAGTCCAGAAAACTTGCTTAGATGAGAATTTATTTAGTTACTAGAGAAGAGATATACACCTACTCAATAAAATAAGATTTTACTTGTTATCACCTTAATACAATGCTATTGAAAACACCTATGAAAATTCCTTTCATCATACCCCACCATATCATATCATACATGTTATTATATATGCATCCATGATATCTTATTTCATGCTCATGCATATAGGATAGTTCGAGGGGATAACTCTTTCGGAGTTCGACGAAGAAGAAGAGGAGGAACAGTAGGAGACACCTCAGGCCGTAGCTCTAGAAGGAGAGGAGCAAACTCTTGAGGACCTCCCTGAGTGCCTGGATCATAGGCCAACCTCTTTTCTCAAAGGCAAGCCCCGGAGCATTCTAAGTCTCCTATGTTTTATAAAACTTGACTTGAGTCCTTTTATGTTTGATGCATTAGGTGATAAGAGTTGAATTGAACCCACTTGATGCATAGAACCACCTTGTCCAGATATATACACCTTTAACCTTGTGTAGGTCCTAGATCAAATATATGCTTAGCCATGCTTAGACCGGTAGAAGTCGGGTGATTTCCTGTCACCTGCGAGATATAGGTGGATACCGAAGCATGGTCGGCTATATTTGCTATCATGGAAACGAACCATGGGGTAATGTAAATGGAGACCAGGCGGAGTCTATGCGTAGGTTTACTCATGTAATTCTGTCTGTGCTGTTTAAGGAGCATACCGTTGTTGGCACTTTTGTCGAGATTGAACGCATGCCTCTCACTTAGCTGGCCAGATAACTCATTCCAACCGCGAAGCCAAGTAGTTCAACTTAGGCTAGGCCCTGTTCTATTAGAGTGCGCACTTTGGATGGTAGTAAGGATGTACGAGGAGCCAGACGTGAGCCGAAGGGCAGGCCGGGCCAGAACGTCCTGGCAGCTAGTTGTCCCTAATTGTGAGGCATTGGGCAAACCCATGAAATGTGGACCTGAGTTGTACCAAAGGTGACCTAAGGTGACTGTTGATCTGGTCTACCTAGGTTTGTGTTAGGAATAAATTCTCAGCTAGTTGAAATCAATTGGAATCGCCGTCTCTCCCGGACAATGAGAAACTTGGCTAACCCCAACATCGTAGTAACTGTATTATGGAATGATGGTTACGATGAACATGGAATTATTATACCGGCTATGGTTACTATTGTATGCTATTGAATGATATACCACATGTTTGGCATAGGTTAGTTGCTAATCTAGAGATGAATAGCTATAATTAACTCGATGACCGAATTATAACTGTATACTTGAATTGGTAAGCTTTTAATGCAAAATGTTGTCAAGCTAGCTCCACTTATAAAGCCTTGCATAATCCTTGGAGTCACTTTATTTTGGTTTATGATGGGTAAGTCTAGCTGAGTACCTTCTCGTACTCAGGGTTTTATTCCCATTGTTGTAGATGGTACAGTTTATCATAGCCATTGCAAGAACTGCTTTTGTCCTACCATGGATGAGGAGTAAGCTCTGGGTAGGCATCTCTTATTAATCCCTCTCTTATGCTTTTGTGGAAGTGTGATCATGAGCTGGCACTATATTTAAACAATGTTGTAGATGTTGGTTTCAAACTTTTAATTTGCTTCCGCTACTATTTTACCTAAACTTGGTTTGTAATAACTTTTAATCATACTCTGATGTATGGAAATATATTTGTGAACTTTATGTAACATGTGACATGTATGTTGAATCATGTACAATCTTGGTTGTATGTTGGTTGAATTGAGACCCTTCGTGGTACTCGATGGACTACCGGGTTTATATGGGCTCAAGTATGACAGTGTGATCGCTTGTAGGCTGCTATTGTGCTTGTGCTCTTATAAATTGGACGGCTCTGCTACAATTCATCCAAGCGTAAAGCAGATCTTTTGCAAAGAAGGAGAAGAAGGCCCATCCAAACAACAAATCTGGGCCAAGCACTAGCGGGGATGTGATCTAGGCCCACCCAGCAACTGACCAGAGAAGGGTGGTGGCTAGGCGTGCCAACCATGTTGCGGGCGCACCCCCCCCACCTCTCGGGCCCACCTTTCTCAGGCAGTTGCATGCCGCAATGCATAGGCAGTTTTGGCCTATTTCCTTATTTTCCCACACCAAACCGACCATGTTGTCACAATATAAGCATGGGTGGAGCACTCCTTCAATACACACATTCATTTGGAGCCTCTACCTCACTAGCACTGCCTAGTCTCTTTTAGCTTTTAGTAGTATTTGTGAGCAAGGGCAAAGCTATCAAGGAGAGCTTGTCTCCTTGGAAGAAGAGAACCTTCTTGGTATGAATACTATAAAGAGTTCTTCCAAGTTCTTGCTCTCATATGACTCATATAGTAGTGCATATGAACAAGACTATAGTTTTCGCGTTATGATCATGATATATGAACTAGTATATAGTTTTTGTATTATGATCTTGACATGTAAAACTTTATGCTTAATCATTCATATAACTTATATGAGTAGAATTAGAGCTAAGTTGAGATGGTGGTTCATCATGCCTTTGGGTGGGCCCAAGTTCTTTACCTGTCGATTCGTAGGGTTAGGGACATGGGGGAATTTGGGTAGTTTCTGTGTATGAATGCATGGTGCTTGGGTATGGAGAAACAGGTGAATACATTTTACTTTCCATGGTTGAGGCATAGGCGGCAAGTGGTGACAGCCCTGTCCATCCCTTGTTCCCCACGTTGGTCTAGGGTGTAGGAGTCTAAATTGTCACATGAGGTTGCTGGCAGACCAGTACTCGATGGCCTCCTGACCTATCTCACATTTAGTTCTTGCTCTAACCATGTTCATTGTATGATTATCAATTGTTCTTTGCACATCTATATTAGAACATGCCTGCTCCACTTAGGAATATTCTTTTATTCTTTGTTTTCCTTTTATCCTTGAGGTTGGCCCAGATGTGTGTCCACCAACCCTGATATACTGTTTTTACCCTTGTTATGAACTATCGTCCACTATGCAAGTATGTAATCATGTTTATGTCCCTGCTAGAATATATATACCATGCCCTCCTTTGGGAAAATATAAATAACGATACCCTGAATAGTTAGGTGAAATGCTACAATGATAGCTCTGTACGCTTGTGGATATTGTCTGTAATCTTTTAGGAATATCATAGTTGGTGTTTCTTGGCGGCGTTGCTAAGATTAACTCTATCTTAGTAATGGTGTTAAGAATTACCAATAGGCATTTTCTGGCGCCGTTACCGGTGATAGACTTAAAACCTCCTCACTTGGTGATTGCGCTAAGAAATGCCAACAATTATCTAGGTGAAAAATCCCTAGCTTCAATAGTTAAGTCCCTTAGGTCTAGTCCAAGAACTAGCCTAAAAGGACTTGGGATTCTCCACGATACAATTTTACATCACAGGGATATTGAAGTAGCCCTTAATTTCCATGTCTTTGAAATCCAAGATTTCAACATCTTGATAGGGCATCCCTTAGAAAAACTTATCATCGAGCCTCCTTCATCAGGGGCATTAGACATAAAGTTGGGAAGAGACACTTTTACCATTCCTATCACTCGAGCCAAAAACTCAGTGGCAGAATCTCTCCACCATCTTAACTTGCCCCAAGGAAGTTATGTCGGTTTTACCCTTCGATTCCCTCGAGTCGTCCTTAGAAAAAGATGCAAAACTCTTTGTAGAAGAAGAGGATGACTTAGGAGAAATGATCGATCTTCCCCAAGAGGAAGCACCGGCACGACCTTCGATTGAGCTAAAACCCTTGCCCACTAGCCTACGCTATGCTTTCCTAAATGGCGACAAAGAAACTCCTGTAATCATTAGCCATAAGATTTTTGATGAGGAGACATCCAAACTCATCGCCATCTTAGAAAACAAAGGTTGGTCTTCATGTATTCTTTGCAAGATCTTAAGGGGATTAGTCCAACTCTCTGTACCCATTGCATTTTGATAGATCCGTCGAGTACGCCATCTTAGGAGCCTCAGCATAGGCTCAATAATGCGATGTGGGAAGTCGTGAAGAAGGAAGCCCTCAAACTTCTTCATGCTAGGATTATTTATCCCATACCACATAGCGACTAGGTTAGTCCCGTCCAAGTGGCTCCAAAGAAAGGAGGCATGACGGTCGTTCAAAACAATAAAAACAAGTTAATCCCACAACGGACCATCATGGGGTGGAGAATGTGCATTGATTACCGAAAACTCAACGCGGCAACAAAGAAAGACCACTTCCTAGTACCTTTCATTGATGAAATGTTAGAGCGGTTGGTGAAGCATTCTTTCTTCTATTTCCTTGATGGGTATTTGGGATATCATCAGATTCCCATCCACCCCGATGATCAGAGCAAGACGACATTTACATGCCCATATGGAACATACGCCTATCATAGAATGTCATTCAGGTTGTGTATTGCACCCGTGTCATTTCAATGATGCATGATGTCTATTTTCTCAGACATGATAGAAGAAATCATGGAGGTTTTCATGGATGATTTTTCAGTCTATGGCAAAACCTTTGATCATTGTCTGGAAAATCTAGACAAAGTCTTGCAGAGATGCCAAGAGAAGGACCTGGTACTTAACTAAGAAAAGTGCCACTTCATGGTCTATGAAGGCATCGTTCTTGGGATCCTTGCGTCCAAGAGGGGGATTGAGGTAGATAAGGCCAAGATAGAAGTCATTGAGCAACTACCACTCCCCATGAAAGTAAAAGGGATCCATAGCTTCCTAGGTCATGCAGGGTCCTATAGGTGGTTTATCAAGGATTTTTCACAAATCACTAGACCCCTCATGAACCTGCTAGCTAAGGATGGATCTTTTGAGTTCATAGATGAGTGCTTAAATGCTTTCCACACTCTTAAGAAAGCACTCATCTCAGCACCAAACATCCAACCCCCCAATTGGTCGCTGCCATTCGAGATCATGTGTGATGCTAGTGACTATGCTGTTGGTGCGGTCCTCGGCCAAACCAAAGATAAGAAGCATCATGCAATTGCATATGCTAGCAAAACGCTGATAGGAGCACAACTTAACTACGCTACCACAGAAAAAGAGCTCTTAGCAGTCATTTTTGCTATCGATAAGTTTAGGTCTTACTTAGTGGGTGCAAAAGTTATCATTTATACTAATCATGCTGCACTTAAATATTTGCTCACTAAGAAAGGCGCTAAACCTAGGTTAATATGATGGGTTCTCTTACTCCAATAATTTGACCTTGAGATAAAAGATAAAAAGGGAGTAGAGAACACTGTCGTCGATCATCAATCGTGTTTGCAAGTCACTAACATGCAGGAACTCCCAATAAATGAATTCCTACACGATGACATGCTATTGAAGGTGACGGACACAAACCCATGGTACGCAAACATCATGAACTTCATGGTTTCAGGATACGTACCACCGGGCGAAAATAAAAGGAAGCTGCAAGCAGAAAGTAGATGTGACCTTTGGGATGACCCATACTTGTATAGGGTATGCTTTGATGGCCTATTGAGGAGATGTGTGCCAATGGTGGAAGGACTTCAAATCAACGAGAAATGCCTTGCAGCACCATACAGAGGCCATTACAGAGTATTCCGCACACAAGCCAAAATCTAGCAGCGCGGGTTCTTCTGGTCAATGATGTACGAAGACACCAAGGTGTTAGTCTGAAGGTGCCAAAAATGCCAGCTGCAAGGTGGCATTATGGCTCACAATGCATTGCCTTTCCACTACAACCTACAAGTGGAGATCTTCGATGTTTGGGGCATTGACTTCATGGGGCCATTCCAAAAGTCCCATGACAGCGAGTACATCCTCATCACTATTGACAATGTGTCAAAATGGGTGGAAGCTTTACCCTGCAGAGCTGCTGACGTCAGGCATGCAAGGAAGATGTTTCATGAAGTGATCTTCCCTCGCTTTGGAACACCGCGAATGGTGATAAGCTATGGAAGATCCCACTTCATTGACAAAACCTTTAGAGCCTTCCTGAAAGAGATTGGGGCCAAGCACAACATTGCCACCCAGTACCATCCTCAAACAAGCGATCAGGCATAAACTTCAAATAAACAGATCAAAAAATTCCTGCAGAAAGTGGTCAATGAATGGGAACAGGATGGAAAGATAAGCTACCTGATGCACTTTGGGCATACAGGGCAGCTTATAAAACTCCCATTGGCTTATAGCCGTTCCAGCTCGTATATGGGAAAAGCAACCATTTACCAGTTGAGCTTGAACACCAAGCTCACTGGGCCATAAAATGCTGAAACATGGATGTGAAGCTAGTCAGCAGAAATTGTCAAAAACAAATTGCCGAGCTAAAAGAATGACGAGAGAAGGCGTACCATAGTGCCAAGCTCTACAAGGAAAGAACTAAAAGATGGCACGATCACTGAATCCAATACAAAGAATTCAAGGAGGGAGATAAGGTTCTTCAGTTCAACTCCCGAGTCAAACTCTTCGGTGAAGGAAAACTAAGAAGCAAATGGCAAGGACCGTACAATCGTCATCAACACTTCGCCACAAGGCGCGATCACCATTCAGGATGATGATGGTAACATTTTCAAAGTTAACGGTCAATGTTTAAAAGTTTTCCTAGAGCCTTCTTATAACACTAACTGTTGGTATATTTTAACGCACACAGATAAATCCGCAAGCGCACGGATACCGCTGTAGCATTCACCCGGAAGTATTCCAAGTATCATATCCACAGGGAAACGTGTGAGACTAACTATGGTCAAACTTAACTAAGGGTAGCAACAAGGTAAGGATAAATAGGAGCGTAGAGAGGAAAACTAAGGTTCTCAAATTCTGACTTGGGTAAGCTATGTCTTCTACTATTCAACTAGGGACATTACTAGGGAAAGACACCAATAGAGGATGCTTTCCTTCGAAACCATGTCCTACGTGCCCTTACAAATGGGAGGGGGACTACAAAGGATTCAATGAGGCTATAAGAGTCACCGTTGTGAGCTACCAACGATCTAGAATGCAGGATGCATCCACAAGTAACCAGAGTCTAAGCACCATGCTTACACTACAATTACTACTTTCCTCTTCTCGGATAAGGAATAAAGCACTCAGACAAGTTGCGAACCTGATGAATAATATAAACAAGAAGCTTACTTGAATCAGAAGTTGATTACTAGAGAAATCTCAGAGGCAAGCTTAGATAGAACGTGGATCCACCAAGGTACAAGCCATAGAGACAACACTGACTGGTCGGCACCTCCTCCAAACTCATCCCTCACTCTCTATCTCACTATTTCTATTTATAAAACTAGATCCTGTGAAAGACTAATCTTCTCTTGATAGCTGGCTCTGATCCTGATGAGGAGAATATGAATTAGGGTTTTAGGGATGGCTCTAGGTAGGGCGGTAGGGGCTGGTATATATAGGCTGGAGCGTCAATTCTGGACCCTCAGATCAAACCGACTTGAAAGAACAGCGTAGATGCAATCTAGGAGGCGGTGGAGAACCGACATTTGAAGGAGGGGCAAATAGGTGGGCCCAGGGGGCCAGGCGGCCTATAGGTGGGGCCAGCCAGCCCCACATGGAAGCCACCTACCCTCCACTTCGGTGGTTTGCCTTCTGAAGTCTTCTAGAGTCTTTCCACGATGGTTTTGTTGTGGATAAACATGATTTGCTTTAACGAATAGGTACTCCTTATCGGTTTTCTAGATAAACCCTGCTGAAAACACAGATTCACCAAAACTCATGGAATTTGTCAGTTTAAACCCCTAAACCTATGTTGGCGATCGTTTTTATACATTTATATAAGTTATGTTGATGGTTTATGATTGATGTTAACAACCGTCAACAAGCTCCCCCACACTTAACCTTTGCTAGTCCCTGAGCAAAGCCAAACTCAGTAATGGATCAAGAGTTGCATCAATGTTTTCACTCCTCAAAAGTACACATGCATTGAAACAAGAATTCTCTGGATTAGAATAAACCGATCTGACTTTCAAACTTACCCATATTACCTTCAACCATGGAGTTTTTTAGCCTTCACTTGGGTCTTGAGCAATTGAAAGATAGAACCATCAAGTTAAGCACTAGGTCTCAAAGTTCTTTGTTTAACCATAGCTCCGGAGTTTTTATCAATTTTCAAAATAAAACTCAGAGATTCCATTGTATGAAACTCTCAAGTCTCTCAATATATGTGGTATTTGTAGATCCTCACCAAGGCAATAAAGATGTTATGCCTTTTTCTCTTCCTACCACTAATCCTTATGTGGAGTTCATACGTACGGAGAAAGCTTGGGCATACTTGCAATGCGTATATTGTAAAGTCAAACAATGGATCCAAAGAGAGTTGAGTCATACAATCAAATCAAGATGTGCATGTGTGTGGATGCATATGGTGGATATATATAGTGGCTAACCTAATTCTACTTTCCTCCTTAAAAGCTTATCTCTCTTTTGAAACTTGGAAACACTTGCTAGAGAACAGGGGCTATCTTATTCATCTCTTTTTTAGGCGGGCATTTGAGTACCCATTGTTTTCAATATCTTGGACACTTGTTTATTTTTTTCTCAACTCTTTTTTCTTTATCTTCCCCCTTTTTATGAATAATTTTGCATAGTCCCATGCCTCTTTTCTACAACAAAACTTTAGAAAGAGAGCAACAAGAACTTGGAGCATTTATTTGGTGGATGGAAAACCTATGAAGCATGTTTTTGTGTTCACTCCTAGTGTAGGAGTAGAATATTTTTGGGTGGATCTAGATGGAAGGCATGTTTTTGCATACTCCTAGTGTAGGAGCAGCAATTATATGTGGTGTGTTCGTGATCTTGATTTTAAGAGCATGACAAACCTCTCATAAGGGTCAACAAAGCTTGACAAAACTCAATGCAAAAGCGAGCAGCATATATGAGGAAATTTTCCTAGCCTAAATAACATGTATGGCTCTGGTAGGAATTCAAGCTTTGTCATACAGGAACTCATCATGTAGTATTTTTGTGTTTTTCAAAAGATAAATCTCCAGAACTCTAGTGTCAATTGGAACAAGATAAACAACAGCTCAGACCTTCTCATACCATATCGGTCAATTACCTAGACTTAGATCAAGCATATGCTACCCATGAGTTTCAAGTTCAAAGTAAACCCTTATGTCAAAACAATCTTATCCAAAACTCAGGAGAATTTGAGGCTGAAAGTTTGGTACTTGAAAGGAATTACAACAGAGCAACTATTCATCATTTCCATTAAAGAGATTATTCTAAGTCCTCTTTATTTATTCAACTCTTAAAAATAAATTAAAGCAAACTAGACACACCTTTATTTTGTTTTTAATTTTACTAGATCACACATTAGTACTATAGCTATATATATTTATTATAAAGATAACTTTTTATTTTGTTTCATTCATCATTTTCTAAACTATTAAAAAGAAACTAAACTAAAAAGGGAAAGAATACTTACCTGGATACATGAGAGTGTTTCTCCCCCAAGCTAGCTCTTTCGGTGAGGGTTCGGTATTGTAAGTCCTTTGAACTGGACTTCTTTTTGTGAAGTTCATTGATCAAGTACCTTGGTTTGTTCTGAAGATGAAGATTCTTGTGATGATGCCTCTAATGGTTATGTCACCTTCTTCCGTCAAACCTGTCTTGGATTTGAGTTTTTATTTTGGTTTGACAGTTCAGGACCTTCACTTATAGAAACAGGGGAATCAATTTCCCCACACTTTGCTTGAAGTGTGTCCTACCATAAAACAAGGTAGAGATCAAGTGCATGGGCTCTGTTGGTTGAAAAACACCAATAGAACCAAAACTTTACTTATTCTTTTCTAACCTTAGGCACATTGAACAAGATGAAGTTGATGTTATGTGCTGTGTTCATTTATATCATGGGTGAAAGGATTAAAGGATTGACCATGAGTGTAGCATTTAAGTACATTTGGCAAAAAAGGGTTGAGTTTCCTAACCTTGGAAGGATTGTCTATCTATAAATCTTTACATGATTATGACTATCATCTTCCAGAGATAAGATGTGCAAAGTTTTAGATCATTTGGTTAAGGCTATGAGATCAAGAAAATGGTGCTAGGAACAAGCTCAAAGAACTAAACATGTTGAGTAAGTCAAATTGCATCAAGTAAATTGTAACTCAAATATATTTTGTTTCTTATTTATGTGCCTACCAGAATCAAGAAAAAGCTTTTTAATTAATGACCATTTACCTTTGGATGTTACCTTTGTCATTGGAGCGTGATGCCACCATATGACGAAGGGTAGATGACTCATGATGGTCCTTCCCGTTTTGCTTGAAGTTTTCCTTGTTTGGCTAGCCTTGTAGCATGAGCTGTTCATGAGCTTCTTGTCTCCTAGATTGCACCCTTTCTTTCTCATCCTTTTGTCATGCCATCTTTCTGCTCTTCAATCTTTTGACACCCTGTTAGACCTTCTGCCTCACTCATTGTTTTATGTCTGCAAAGGATTAGTGGACAACACATACCCGAAGTAATATACAATTTTGAAACACGGGTTGTTTGTCCAGAATTTTGTAGTTTTCATCTATGCTAATGAAAAGATGGTGTTAGAATTATTTTAGCATAGGTTTTGTTTATCATATTCTGTACAGGCATGGCTCAAGGCAAAGGTAACTTGTAGCAAAGACAAAGCGAATGACCATGAATGAGTTGTGTCTTCTTTGCGCAACGTTATTGGAGTTCATCATGTTCCTGGCTTCATCTCCGATTTGAATTGATCTCATGATTTACCCAAATTGAATTGAGAGTTTCCTGTGGGGGTTAGTCCAACAAAGTAACCAGTATCTACTACAGCATACTTATCGGCTCAAAAATCAACCTGGATACCATGTCTAATTTGATTTAAAAAGGCATTTTAACCTAAGCACCATTCTTAATTTAAAATTCTTTGGAAGTAAAATCAGCACACCTTTTGGTTCAAGAATCAAACTAGACACAACGTCTAATTTAATTCAAGAAAACAGTTTAAACTAAGCACCAAGGCTAATTAAAAAGGTGTATGAAAATACTTCAAAACCTACGCATACTATAGTAAACAAAAGTAGCATAAAAGTATTGTAGAGATTTATTCAAATAGAGACGAAAGAGCATGATTGTTGTTTACCAAATTGAGCATGGCTTGAAGGTAGAGACAACCAAAATTAGCAGTATGGCATAAATTTTTTCAGAGAAGTTCATCCCTCACACTTGAATTTTGCAAGGCAGAATCAAGTTTGGATGGATAGAACTCTCATGTGTGAATGTGATTCAATGTTGCATGATAATTGGTTGGACGTACCTTACGTCGTCATGCTTCATTCTTTTTGCTTCAAACCTAGAATGGTTAGTGACAAAAATACCCAAAGGAATATGTTCCTAATTATATTCTATGCTCATTTCACAAGGGTATCACAGCAGAAGGTGAAAACTCATATTATCTTCCAAAAGTGCTTGCTTTAGGGCAAAAAGCTCGTCCTTGGGAAACCTTCTAATTGCACTTCTAATTGGTGAAGTGGTTTCCCCTTCAACACCAATCTTCGTGTACCTATCTCAAGATTCATGCCAATGAGATTTGCAATATTTATGATAAATATATGCATCTACAACCACCCTTTTAAAGTCGTTATGAATAGGAAGCATGAGGGGGTTGAAGATCTCGTGTGTGGCAATGTTGGAGAGACTAATTAATTCAGGAGATTTCTCCTATGAGCATGGATTTGATGAGGTTTTCATGAAATAACTTCCATGCTCATCGATGTCATCTTCTTTTCAAGCTCCAAGGGTGTTTCTTTGTGAATGTCTATAGGTGGAAACATTGTCTCCATCATTCAATGCCTATGACATTCATTGGATGTTTTATTGTCCAATATTTCATATGGATTGGTGGCTCTTAGGTTGATCTCGTCTAAGGCCTCCTCCAAACTTGGATGAGTCATGTTTGTAAAAGAGATTGATTTAAGCTCACTATTTTAATCTAGACCAAGTTTGGATTCTACCCATAAGGCTTCGTCCTTGTCCATCCAATCTTTAGCAATGACATATGAATTCTTAATACATTCCAGCCAATTCTTAAAACATTCTAGTCATTGTCGTTGCTCTTCTTGGTCGTCCTTGCGGTCTTCATGATTCCTATACTTTGGTTGTCTTAATGGATTTCTAGGGTCATCGTGACACTAAGGAGAAAGAGTATAAGAGGGATCATCGGGGTCAAGGATGGGTTGAGAGATGGGTTCAAATAAGACATCTAATGTGTGCATAGAAGGGGAGAGGATAGGAGTGGCTTCTAAATGGCCAGGCTCTCCTTCTATGGCATCACTAGACATGCCATCCTTGAATTCTTCCCAATGTCCCACATGGGAATAAGGACGTTTTCTAAGAGATTCCTTCTTGAGAGGATTTGAATTATATTCGCTTGAAGGTCTCTTATGAGAATTTAATGCGCTCCCAAAATCAACACAAAAGAGGTCATCCTTAATCTCAACAAGGATTTTCAAAGGTGGAATTCCTTCTTTGTTTGGGGGATTTTGGGGTATTGGTGGTTCGGGATTGATAGCTACATCTTGGGATTGGAGTGGTTGTGATTTGGTTATCAAAACTTCCTCTTCTTGTTTTGGAGAGGATTCCTTCTCTTCCTTAGGAAGTTTATTAGGAATGCTAGTGCAGGGAATCTTTCCACTAATTCTATCAAGCATAGCCCTTGCTTCACTAGTAGACAAATGAAGGAAAGCTCCTCTAGAGGCTGCATCAAGGGATTAACTAGAATCCTTGCTAAGACCCATTTAAAAATATTGAAGAAGTACAGGGTCTTGAATGGCAAGGTCCGGGACAGTGATGATGAGGTCATTAAAACAATCCCATGATGTGCTAAGAGATTCTTCTTCTAGTTGTCTAAAATTTAGAGCCTCTTTTCAAAGGCTAGCCACTTTAGAGATGGGAAAGAAACGTAAACAAAATTTAGAGCATAGCATTTTCCAATCTCCTTGCATACTTCCTACGGTTAGACTATACCATTGTTTAGCTCTTCCCGTCAAAGAGAACGGAAACAACTTCCATGTTAAGGTCTTGTCAGACATGCTAGCGATACGCAAGCATGCACAAGTCCGTTCAAACTCTTGTAGGTGTGAGTATGGATTTTTGTTGCCTTCTTTCGAGAAGGATTGATTCCGAATCAATTTTATTAAACTCAAGCGTAGCTCATAACTAGGTGTTATGATAAGCTCTAAAGATTCTGGTGGTTTTGGGCTTGCGCTTGTGGGTTTAGCATATTGATAGATAGGAGTGTAATCCATGCTAAAAGAAAAACTAAAACAAAAGAAAGAATAAAAGATAAAAGGTTAAGCTAGGCTTGTAGTTAATTTAGCAACCGTTTCCCCAGCAATGGTGCCAAAAAGCTTGTTGGTATATTTTAACGCACACAGATAAATCCGCAAGCGCACGAATACTGCTGTAGCTTTCACTCGGAAGTATTTCAAGTATCATATCCACAGGGAAATGTGTGAGAGTAACTATGGTCTAACTTAACTAAGGGTAGCAACAAGATTAGGATAAATAGGAGCATAGAGAGGATTACTAGGGTTCTCTAGTTCTAACTTGGGTAAGCTTATGTCTTCTACTACTCAACTAGGTACATTACTAGTGAAAGACACCAGCAGAGGATGCTTTCCTTCACAACAATGTCCTACGTGCCCTTACAAACGGAAGGTGGAATACAGAGGATTCAAAGAGGCTATAACAGTCACCCTCGCGAGCTACCACCGATCCGGTATGCAGGATGCTTCCACAAGTAACCTGAGTCTAAGCACCATGTTTACACTACAATTACTACTTTACTCTTCCTAGAGAAAGAATAAAGCACTCAAACGAGTTGTGAACCTGATGAATAATATAAACAAGAAGCTTACTTGAATCAGAAGTTCATTACCAGAGAAATCTCAGAGGCAAGCTCTGATAGAACTTGGATCCACCAAGGTACAAGCCGTAGAGAGAGCAACGACAGGCCAGCACCTCCCCCAAACTCTTCCCACACTCTCTATCTCCCTATTTCTATTTATAAGACTAGATCCTATGGAGGACTAACCTTCTCTTAATAGCTGGCTCAGATCCTGATAAGGAGAATATGAATTAGGGTTTCAGGGATGGCTCCAAGGCGGGTGTAGGGGCCGGTATATATAGGCCGGAGAGTCAATTATGGACCCTCGGATCAAACCGGCTTGATAGAACGGCGTAGATGCAATCTAGGAGGCAGTGGAGTACCGACATTTGAAGGAGGGGCTGATAGGTGGGCCCAGGGGGCTGGGTGGCCTGCAGGTGGGTCCGGCCAGCCCCACATGGCAGCCACCTACCCCCCGCTTCGGTGGTTTGCCTTCTGTAGTCTTCTAGATTCTTCCCACGCTGGTTTTGCTGTGGATAAACATGATTTGCTTTGACGAATAGGTCCTCGTCGGTTTTTTGGATAAACTCTGCTGAAAACATAGATTTAGCAAAACTCGTGGAATTTGTTAGTTTAAACCCCTAAACCTATGTTGGTGATCTTTTTTATACAATTATATAAGTTATGTTGACAATTTATGATTGATGTTAACGACCATCAACACTAACTTAGAAATAGATAGAATAGATTTAATTGCTTTTGATAAATTTATTCAAAACTTATGAAAATCTAAAAATTAACTATGCTAGCATATTCTTTCATTTACTTAAAATATAAAAATTTGCTTTATCTTCTTAAGCAAGTCATCATGGTAAAATGACTTTATGCCCTCATTAGACAACCATGATTCTTGCTCTTTCTTGCTTGATACATGCTGATCACATAATATTCCACTCATTAATGCATGATCATGAGAAATGTGCAATATGAATATTCTCTTGATTCAACTTGATCAACTACATCTTTGCTCTATCACGCTGTGATCCTGTTGAATCATAATCTGACATCAGCATCGCTAGGATCCCCATGCATTCATGTGAACCTGGATGAAATCTCGAACCAAGGGGAGGAGCTATTGGTGCGGGCGCACCCATTGTGCGGCTGCACCACCCTGGCTCTGCTGGCCCCCAATCTTCTTGATCCTCGGTGTATCGCAGCCATGGCGGTGCTTGGTTTGTTTCCATCATGGTAGAGGCCTGAGCACCTATAAGAACCACCCCATAGCCTCTCCTCTCCTCACACCAGGCTATGACCTTTCTTCTCTCCCTCCACTTAGCACTCAAAGCTCTAAGCTTAGCATTGGCCAGCCACGCTCTCACTTTATAAAAGGGCACTTGCTCCACCTACAACCTTGATGACATTCTGATGTCCAATGATCTTGTAACCAACAGCTCATTCGTGAAGGAGAAAGCGAAGGCGATCTTGGAGGCATCGCTCGCTATCATGCCATCACCGAGTTATACCATGAGATGTGGCTCAAGCCTCAAGACCATAGCACGTTCCAAGGTGCCCTAAGGTGGCATAAGGAGTAGAAGACGATGCCCTCATGACCTACCACTGGTGCCATCGTCCTCAACCAGAAGGCACCCAAAGTTAGTAGGCCTAGCAAGCTCTCTGATGTAACACATTTGAGCAATACGGTCTCCCACGCTAGTCCATCCTTTCAAACCAATAGGACTAGTCTCTCCTATACCATGGTAGGAGTGCGCAAACCCGAAGGAGGGTACAACAAGGCTCTCATATGCAAACCGGCTAAAAAGCCAGTAAGCAAACCGGCTCCATCAAGAAAGGAGTCGGAATCCTCGGGTGCGCCCCTTAGGATCAAAAGGTTTAGGAAGGTCCCACCAATCAAAAGACCCACAGGGCAATACAAGAGTAGTGATGAGGAGGATGCACCTTCCAAGGGACCTTCCATAGCCTCTCTTAGCACCAAAAATGATAGCCTACGAGATCTCCTTTGGGGCCTTAACGATAACTTAGCCACGAACCTCCTCAAAATTAGAGATTTGGTCGATGACATCAATAGCTTGCGCTTCAAGCTCGACCAGAAATTAGCTCATGTGGCTAAGGCAGCAGGAGTAGAGCATGCTTTGAATCAGCCTTCCAGGCCACTCCCGCTACAACAATAATTTAGACGCATCATTTCCTTTCAAGTTTTCATTCCTATCATGTTCAAATTTCATCTTGTAATGTGCCTACATTTTATAATTGAATAAAGCTTTTATTATTAGAAATATGTTGCACTTGTTTTCTTGTTCTTTTTGTTATCATAACAAAGACACGAACTAAAACAAATATGGGGGAGGAACCACACTCACCCCCGACTCGGTTGCACAAAAGACGGTAAAATTCAAATTCAGTTTGTGCAACTCTCACTCTCTCATTCCATACTTAAATAAGAAGCTTTAAAACTGAATAAATTATAAAATAAAAAGCATATGCTCCATCTCCATGTCTTCCTGTGATTAAGAAGTTTGCATACTTTTTATTCCTTGCTAAAATTCCTAAAAACTTGTGAACACTTTTTATAGGGAACCCATTTTATCTAAGTAATTGACGAATGAGATATAGTAGGATGACATGACTCTTGCTTATTTCTTGCAAAGCACTTGGGATTTAATTTACAAATCAAAACTCAAATAGCATGTTCCTTGATTGACATTCAAATACCTACCAAGGCCACATATGTTCAAACATGACAAAAACCTTCCATATATGCCTCTTACTTTGACCCACACACATGCACATCTTGATCTAAGAGTATGACATTTTTATCCTTGGATCCTTGTTTTGACTTTACAATATATGCAAGGCAAGTATGTTTTCATAATTATTCCTACTTGAGCTCCACATAGACCTTTAGAAGTAGGTTGAAAGAAGGCAAAAGTTATCTATGCCTTGGTGAGGATCCAAAAATACCACATATATTGAGTGATTTGAGAGTGCCACAAAAGGAGAAGGTAAACTATGATTTGTTTTAAAAATTTCTAAAATGTTTCTCCAATTGACTTGATTCAAAGAAGATGGTGATCTCTTTCAAGTTGTTCCATTATTCAAACGCCCAAAGTTTCATTGTAGACACTTTGAATCCTACGGTGCATGCATGACAAGGAATAGTTTTATGTTAATGTCTTGTCCCATGGTTATGTCTTAAGTAATCCATCCTTTTATCAAGGACGAGTAAAAGCCTAAGTGTGGGGGAGCTTGCTGACGGTAGTTAATGTCAATTATAAACCGTCAATATACCCAGCATAAAGATTAAAACGATTCACCAACATAGGTATAATGTTTTTAACTAATGAGTTCTACGAGTTTTGGTGATTTATTAACTACAGGAGGATTTAATCAGAAAACTATCAAGGAAGACTTATATGTCAAAGTAAATCACCATTATTCTCGATGAAACCGACTTAGAAAGACTCCAGAAGACTCTAGAAGGAAAACCGCCATGGCACACCCTATGTCTCTATCATGTGGGGCTAGCCGGCCCCACCTACAAGCCAACCATCTAGTGGGCCCCACATGTCAGCCCCTCCTTCGAAGGTCGGTTCTCCACCGCCTTAAAGATCAAATCTACACCGTTGCTCAAGGTTAGTTTGATCCGAGGGTCTAGAATTGATGTACCCCCTATATATATGCCCCTGTACCTCCTCCAGCAGAGCATCCTAAAATCATAAACCCTGAGCCAAAATTCACATCCTCATCATCAGGATCAGAGCCAGTAATCAAGAGAAAATTAGTCCTCCGAGTTAGGATCTAGTCTTCGTAGATAGAAATAGTGAGATAGAGAGTGAGGGAAGAGTTTAGAGAAAGTGTCGGCCTATCGGTGCTCTTTCGATGCCTTGTACCCTAGCAGAATCAAGTTCTATTTGAGATTGCTTCTAAGATTTCTCTGGTAATCAACTTCTGATTCAAGTAAGTATCGTGTTTATATTATTCATCATTTTTGTGACTTTTTTTAGTACTTTAATCCTTGTCGCTCTTGGGTTAGAGTAGTATTTGTAGTATAAGCGTTGTGCTTAGACTCGGTTACTCGTGGATGTACCCTGCATTCTGGATCGATGGTAGATCACAAGGGTGACTATAAAGCCTTGTTGAGTCCTTTGTAGACCATCTCCCATTAGTAGGCCGAGCAAGACCTGGTTACTCTAGGAAAGCATCCTCTGTTGGTGTTTTCCTTAGTAATGTCCTAGTTGAATAGTAGAAGACATAGCTTACCCAAGTTAGAACTAGAAAACCTTGGTAATCTCCTCGACACTCCTGTTTATCTTAAGCCTTGTTGCTACTCCTGGTTAAGCTAGACTTAGTTAATTTCACACACGTTTCCTTGAGTTCGATATCCTAGAATACTTTCCGGTGAAGTGCTACATTGGTATCCATGCACTTGCGGATTTATCTATGTGCGTTTAAATATACCAACAAGCATTTATGGCGCCATTGCCGGGTAAATGGTTGCTGAGTTAACTTTGAACCTAGCTTAAACTTGTATCTTTTATTCTTTTATTTTTTATTTTACTATGGAATCCACTCCTATCCATCAATACATTGTACCTATGAGCACACGCTTAGAGCCACCAAAATCTTCAAAGCCTATCCTAACACCTGGCTATGAGCTGTGCCCGTGTTTAATTAACTTGGTCCGGGAACAATTTTTTTCAGGCGAAGATGATGAAAATCCATACTTCCACCTACATGAGTTTGAGCAGACCTGTGCATGCTTGCACATTGTTGGCATGTCAGATGAAACCTTACGATGGAAGCTTTTTCCATTCTGATTGATGGGAAGAGCTAAACATTGGTATAATCGAACCATAGGAAGTAGGCAAGGAGATTGGGAAACTTTATGCTCTAGCTTTTTGTTTATATTTCGTTCCCATCTCTAGAGGAGTCAGCCTTCATTCAAAGGTTCTATCTTTTAAATAAAAAGAAAATGAATCTCTTGGCATGTCATGGGAACATTTTAAAGATCTTATTAATACTGGCCTTGACCTTGCCATTCAAGACCCCATTCTTCTTCAACACTTTTATATGGGTCTTAATAAGGAAACCTTGAAGTTTCTTGACATAGCTTTAGGAGGTTCGTTCTTGCATGTCTCTACCCATTTGGGGAGAAGCATTCTTGATAAAGTTTTTGAGAACACCCCATTACCTAAAGAAGTGGAAGAGAAGCCACTAGAGGCAGAATCCCAAATAGCTGAACCAGAATCTTTGTCAAACCCATCACAAACTTTAGCTGTTCTAAATTCCGAACCACCAGAAAAGGAGGAAACTCTAATTTTGGATTAATTTGATGCTTGAATTTGAGGATGAACTTTTTGCCGAATACGGAAATACATCGAATTATCATACTACGAGGAAACCCTAGAAGCTTCAGAAGTCATCACCCCATGAATAAATTTTTGACCCTGCTGAAGAAGCCTTCCCTAAAAAGACTACAAAAGAGCTAGTGTCTATTATAAGCAATGAATGGTTAGAAGAATCAGAGCTTTCCTCTGATCTGACTCGACTAGACGCACCTCCTATTTCTATTTGCTATCAAATTAACAAGGCTCCTTTCGATGCACTTTATAATCTAGTTGTGGGTTGTAACACCCTAAAATTTAATTTTTGGAAATAGAGCTAAAATGATTTAATTTGGAATTTTGTGCTCATAAAATATAGGAAAATAAAATTTTTCATTAAATTAAAATTCATCATAAGGATTAGCTATATGTTTGAGCATACATGCCATTGCATTTGATTTATTTGGTTGAGTGGTTTAAATTGCTTTTACAAAAGAAATTAAAAATGGTTTTGAAGTAACAGAAAAGAAAATTTGAAAATAAAAGAATTTAAAAAGTTGTAAAAATAATTTTTGGGATGACTTACTAAAATTCCTCATTTTTACTTGAGTTGAAAAAGTATATTTGAAACCTCATTTGAATTTGACTTTGGTCATGTTTGAATTTGGCTTTGAAAACAAAATAGGTGAAAGATTTGGAAAAAAAATGAAAAAAGCACTTCTCCCCTCTCTCCCTTTCGGCCTTCATGGCCCAGCTCTCCATTTTTTTCCTTCCTGTTCCACTGCTTCTTCTCAGTTTTTCCCCGTGTGGGCTGAGCTGGCCCAAGTGCTCCCTCCCGCGTAGCCCGGTGTGGCAGAACCTCCTAAGAAATCGGGCCCACGTGCACCTATCGATGTCTCAACAGACCTCAGATAGCGTACACAAGTTCCCAACAACTTAACATGTCTGTCGGGTGTCCTCGGAAAACCCGAATCATCCACGTTTCAAACAGGATCCCAATCACAGTCATTGCAGATTACAACATTTTTCAATATACATACCAGAGGTAAATAAGCAGAAGACTTAAGTTTAATATTACAAACGAGTTGTTTCAAACTTACATAACCATAAGTGTCATACAACCATAGTAGCAAGATAATATTACATTAACATTATTTATTTCACACAAACTAGTGCCTTGTCCAAAGGCCATTCATCATTCCTCATCGTCATCGACTTCATACACTGACATGCAGCAGGGACCAAAACAAGCCTGCGCATGCGACTCACCTGCAACAAGGGTTAACAAACCCTAAGTACAAAAAGTACTCAACAAGACTGACCCGACGAAAAAGGGTGAAGGTCTTTGGGATGCAGGTGTTGGGTCAAGGTAAGGATGTAGAAAGATTCAAAAATTATTTGCCAAAAGCTTACTATTCTTGATCCTAGTTTCAAGTTTTACCACTAAGTATTTTAAGTTCAATATCTCCAACTAAGTGTTCCTATCCCATGTTCCAATCCTTCTCATTCCATTCTTTTTCTCATGTTTTAGTAATTCACCAGTCCTACATTGCTTCTGTAATGAATCGAATCTCCATATCCATGGAGCACCGGCAATTCGAATTGATTCAAGTCCCAGCTGGGGATTCCTTATCACACGACATATGTAGAACTTAATCTTGCATATATCAACCTCGCTACCGGATCCTCACATACTAAACCGTCTCCACACCACCCGAGAGCACAGCACACCTCAAATCTGGCCACATTCAAGCCACGAGGGTACATGCTACTCCTGCCATCTCACCACTCCCAGTGCGTGGGCATTCATCTTAGTATCGGATTAGCCAAAGTAGGCTTACCGGAGTATGTGACCAGTACTACAAAGTGTCTCGTTCAGAAGATCCACAATGAGTGGCCTTTAAGCGACATAGTCGGCAACATTACCCAACATTCAAGATAAGTCACCCGACTAGTCTCCAATTCATTCTATCTTCTTTCTTTCTTTCTTTCTTTGGCCAGAATGCCATCTTTGATTGTATCGAAACTTTTACTTTGAAAGCCTACCATAAAGCATACTAAGCAATTCTACGCCTTTGTAAATGAAATCATCTTCAAGGATGGTAAACAATTAACAAGGTAGGCAATGCATCAAGTAGGTAACATTTGAAGTAAATCAACTTAATGCAATAAGTAACATAAGTGATAAACTTTTCAAAGTAAATAAGGTAATGGTTTAATGCATAAACCGGGGCCTGCCTTCGTTGACGATCTCAGGTTCCGGATCAGTACCACAATTACCAAATCCCGCGACAACCGTGTATTCTTCCAGCACTTGTTCAACTAGAATCGTTTTACTCTCGGGTTCTACATGAAATGATAACATATGCTTTAACATGATGATAATGTAAACATGATGCTTTCACGGTACATGAATCGTTTCACTCCCGCAAATGATTTTATTTCACGGTACAGTTGCAAGCCAATAAAACCAACTTGCAATCCTACCATCAAGAACCATACATGGGACTTGACCAAATGGATCTTGAAACCCTACTGGTCACACAACCTGACCCAAACAAAAATTAAACCCTAACCCTAACAATTAGGGTTGCTTTTATTAAATTTTTAATTAATTTAAAATAAGCCCAAAAATAAACTTGTTCCAAATGACCTCAAAATTTTATGTAAGCTTCCTCATATCAAATTAGTGTACCAAAATAAATTTCATAATTTTTGGAGCTATATAGTGGCCTACAAAAATCATGGAAATTGCATTTATTAATTAATGGACTGAATTTTTGAACATTAAAAATTTATTCAAATTTCAAGTTTCAAATTTTTAAACCATACTAGAGCATGTACAGAAGCTACACAAAATTTTTCAGAATTTTTGGAGCTATCATGAATTTCCTACAAATTTCCAAAGTTTCAGCACTATTCACAAATTCAGAAAATAAAAATCATCACTGTTCTTCTTCCTCACTCGCACTGACAGGCTGACCCCACCCGTCAGTGACTCAAACCTGTCACGACAGCGCTGCCCTCACTGACCGGCCACAAAATGCGCCGACAGTGATGCTCCGGCGAAACAGACCTCACCAAGATGATCTACTACTTCCCCCGAACCAATCTCAGCTATCAGAAAGGAAAAAGGTGCCCTAGAGACACCTCCACGCCGGGCATGGCGGACTGGGAACGACGGTGTATGGCGTAGCCATGGTGACGCTGCAGTAGGGACTAGAGCGAAATGGTTTTCACATTCAGAAGCTCACCGTGATCACGTAGGTAGGTTCGGTGAAGGTGGAGATGTACCGAATCGACGGGACCACGTGAGACCGAGGATGGCGGAGCTCCGACCGGCTCCAAAGAAGACGAAGTCACGCGGTGGCGCTGGACTTCCAGGAGCGACACAATCGAGCTTGGGATGAGCAGGAAGACGAGACGGAGCTTCTGGCCAAAGCAATTGGCCCTAGATACTACGACGAGAACGAATTGCGCGAGTGTGGGCAAGACACCGACGGCGAGCAGTCGACGGAAAAACTCCGAAATGACGACGGCGTGCTCCTATTTATAGCAAGGAGGGCGTGCGGTGTTGACAGCACACGGGCGAACTCGCCACAGAGGTATTGGCGTGTCACTACGCGTGAAAGCGGCGAAATCTGATCGGCGGTGATCTCCGCGTGGCACCGGCGGCAAGCAGAGAGGTGGAGGTTGATTTTTGAAAAATTTACAAAACTACCACTGCGTCCATTTTTCAAATTACTCACAAATTTTCTAAAGAAGTTGAAAATCTCCAAAAATGAAAGTTGTTCAATTTTTCAAACTCTACAACTTTGCTTCTAGAAATATTTTCAAATTCTGCCTCCGTTTTGAAATTTGAATTTGGGGTGCACTTGAGCATTTGAATAATTTCAAAATTACTCCAAATTTTATATGTAAACTTGAAAAACTTTGAATACAAAAGTTGATCCTTATAAAATAAGCTCCAACTTTTCTTTTTGTCACAACCCCAAATTCCAAATGGATTTTGAAATATCCAAAAGGGGCAAAAAGGACTTTTATAATTTAAATTTGAATTCAAATTTGATTTATCTTTCTTTTACTTTAACTTTGATTTTTGACCAGTAACATGGCCCATTAGGGTTGTTTGAGTCAAATTACACATGGTCTCACATGATCACATGAAATTTGACCCTTGTGGTCATGATCTTTGTTTAACGTTTTGAATCACATTGCATCACATAAAATAACAACTTATGAAACAAATCTTATTTAGTGAATCCATTCCAAATTTTCTTCTTTATGAATGCTTTGCAATGCATATGATGACATGCCAAGTTTTAGTTCTAGGTCCAAACACCAGAGGTGTTACACCCGGTAGGCTAGCTTGCACTCACGTTCCTCTATGGGCCACTTCCCTCTCATTTTGGGCCGCCCCGTTTTCACCTCGCGGCTCGCGTCAACGAGTCAGCCCAGCTCAGCATCCAGGCCAACGCCACACCAGGCTGACGCCACTGTTTCCTTTCTACCCACCTCCTTCCTCTGACGCACTTGGCCCACCTGTCAGACGATCCTTGTTCCTCGCCGTGCTGAACCCGGACTCCTTCGCCGGTGTTCATGTTTGGCTCCATGACGCCTTGCCCTCGGTAGCTTGCGCCATACGCTGCCCGGCCTCATATAAGCCGATCCACACCCTGCACCACCTCCCTACCCCGCCCTCTAGCGCCTGCAGCCACCTTTGCCCTAGCGAGCTTGTGTCACCATCTGCCATCGCCAGCTAAGAACAGCGGTCGCCTTGCTCCTTCTCCACCACTAAGGTATCCCTAGGTGAGCTCGCCTCAACCTCCTCTTCCACCCCGTGCTTTTCTCGTCGAAAATCATGCACCATAGGTCATGTTCCAAGCTTCGCCGACGTGTTCCATCGCCAGCCATGGCGTGCCACCGCACTGGCTTTACTGTTCTGGCCGGCCATACTCCCTCCCATCCGCCCGATTTAATCTCCACCGCCCATCTCAGATTCGACGGTCGTGGATGGCCAATACCCCTTTGTCTTGGAGTTTTTGCAAAAGAGCACTTATAATTAGTTAAGGCTTAACACGTGGTCCATTACGTCTTTCTTGACTTCGTTTTCTTCTTTTGAAAGCGTATTTTGTTTCGTTTAGATTGAAAATACATTTTCAGCTATTTACTGTTTTGCCACTAGATTTGTTTAGGCCATAACTTTTTTGTTTTAACTCCGATTTGACCCGTTCAAATTGCATTGGGTTCGTATTTACGTTGTCTACGTGTTTATATCACTGTTAGATATGTTTTCAACTATTAAAATTTGAGGTTAGATTTAATCTATTATTTTATTAAAGGAAATCATATTTCATTCATATCTTCTATGTTTTAACTCCGTTTTAGTCCATTCAAGTTGCGTTAGATTCATAGCAACGAGCTCTATGCGTTAGTAATAGTGGTTACCATGTCACTATTTCTAGAATTTCATGGTTTAATTTGAATAATAATTATGCAACTGGGTTTTATAAATAAAATATGATTTGTTTTACTTTAGTATTATATTTCAAACTTAAATTTGAATTAATTTATATTATCTATAAAATATCTTATATATGTTTTTATATAATTAAAACACATGAAGCTAATAGTTTTATGAGTAGATCTCTCGGTAGTTGTATCTTTTAAACCGTAGCTCCGATTAGTGTGCTTTTCGCGTCTGTGTGTTCGTAGCGAGACGTATATTCGTTTTACAAACTTTTCATCCTAATTTCATATTTGGTGTACTGTTCTAATTTAGATCTATTGTTTTCTTCATGTATAATTGCATGGATGTTTGTGTGGTGCTTTATGATCTTGTCTAGTCGGTGAGTTATATGTGGTGAATCAAGAAGCAGATCTTTGAAGTTTTGGACTTGAAGAAGGATCTAAGTTTAAGGCAAGTATAGCATGGGATCTTCCTTGTTATTCTATACACCTTTAATCACTTAATTCATATTGCATGTGTCCACCTTGACTGCCACTAAGGAGTTCCTAGTACCTTGTTACCTTGTACCTTGATACCTTTGGGTTATTGCATTGGGTAGCTTTGCTAGTGCTCGACTAAAACCATGGCCTTGTAACTTGACTAATGGTATATGCAATAAACATTAAAATATGCTTTTTAGCAACATGGAATCAGGGGGCTACAGCATTGGGCTGTTTTATGGTGCTCTAGATTCCTCTCCCTAAGGACTTATCCATA
The DNA here is from genome assembly GCA_904845875.1 of Miscanthus lutarioriparius. Classification (NCBI taxonomy): domain Eukaryota; kingdom Viridiplantae; phylum Streptophyta; class Magnoliopsida; order Poales; family Poaceae; genus Miscanthus; species Miscanthus lutarioriparius. The sequence continues at coordinate 72,534,339 of CAJGYO010000005.1, read as the reverse complement.
AGTGATCATCCGGGACTTACAGTACAGTTTTGAGGGCTACATGGCTCTGGCTTTAGCTCAATATGAGGACCTTTTCTAGCTTGTTAGTGGTTACCTTTATTGGCGTAAGAATGGCTTGCCGAATCGGGTATAGGATAGCCTATGTCCCCTTGTGTATAGGCTGCGTGTCATTGTGCCATTCGACAAGGGGGGTTCTTATATCTATTTGCCGAGTGAATCTAATGGCCCTAACCTGTTAGACGAACCTTTGAAAGGCTTCATAGTGAACCTTGCCAACCTTCCTTGGAAGTGGGTTAAGAGATTAGCTACCTCGGGCGAAAGGATAAATCACGACTCACAGTGAAAGTGTACAACCTCTGTAGAGTGTAAAACTAGTATACCAGCCATGCTCACGGTCACGAGCGGCCTTGGAACCCTTATGGAATAGATGATGAACACTAATGATATGGATGATGAAGATGCTCACTAATGGTAAATTGTTTATGCTATTCATTATTCATGTGTATCTGATCATGTGTTTATGGGCTTGTGATAAACTTGTTGCCGCCCAATTGCTAAAAGATGACTCATTAAAAGCTAATCATAGTTAAACCAGTGTTAGCTTTTTGAGCCTCATGAACCCCATGTTATATTTGTTGAGTACGACATGTACTTACGCTTGCTTTACTTTTCAATTATTTGGATAAAAATCCCGGATGGGTACCAGATTGCTAGAGTTTGAAGGAATTAGGCTTGTGATCAACCAGTCAGTTGTCCCTGTGGAATTGGAGTCTTCACCCAAAGATCGGAGTTGTCTTTCCGTTGTTTGCGATCTAAGGTTATATTCTCTATACTAAGTACGTTATATATTGAGCATTGTCTATTGATATTACCCTTGTTGGTAGCTATATGTGAGATTTGACTTTCTGGGCTCACATATGGTGTGTATCTGGTTTTGTTCTTAAAACTAGGTGCTACAAAGTGGTATCAAAGCAATGCTGACTGTAGGACGTAAGCCTAGTTAGAAATTGGCTGTCTTAAGGTTTTGAAATTGCTATAAAACCCTTGCTCTATGAACCTTGATATTTTCTTCTCTCGTATATCTCTACCCTTGCTATTCATATCTACCTTAGTGCTTATTTTAAAGTCTTTGTTCTCATCTTCACTCTTTGATTTGATATGCTTTTAGAACTGTTCCTCATCAAGCTTCTTGCATAATCTAAAGATAAGTCTTAGGATTGTTACCCCTAGTATAATGAGGACGATAGTATCGCAAGTTGTGTCAATGATTGAATTGTGAATCTTTATTGCTTGTTGAATTGTCATTATGTTTATGCTTGTTTTGGATCTTTATAATGATTGCAATGATCTTGTTGGGTTTTCCCATAATTTCATTTAGTTTGTAGGCCTAAGGTATAAGGATTAGTGAAATAAATAGTTGGGATATGGTTTTCTTCTATTCTCTCTATCCTGTCTTTTCAGAGCAGTCTGCACTCTTCGGCTTATATCTCTGATTTTGGCTGATCAAAAATCGTAAGAAAATTCTGGACAATAGTAGACTTCAATATCTTTCTCTGAGCCCAAGAATCAGCCTGATAGCTATTTTGGTTATGGAGATACAAAAATCACAAGGAGATGCATCTGTGCTGTTTGGAACTGTTTCTGTTGTGCACAGTTTTTGACCAAGTTAACTGCAGCATTTGGAAAAGTGTTCTGTAAGGAAGTTGTGGAGAATTTTATAAGCTATCCAACGATATATGCTACAACTTCATTGGATTAGTAGAATGGGAGTTACAGCTGTTTTACTGCGCTGCTGTTTTTCATCCCGCCAAGAAATTTCAGGTTTCTTGTTCCTGCTTATATACAAGAGTATCATTGGGATGTCAGGACGTCGTGATACCAGTTAGCTTATCTAGAAGGAGATGCAAGCTATACTTTGGTGTCCCCTAGTTTATCTTTTCTTAAGGAGGGTAGCCAAGTTGAAGAATTTGCAAGATGAAGTATCCTACGTTCTAGTTTACACAGCGGAAGCGTGGTGGTACCCAAAAATGTGAGAGAAAATCAAGAGTCACAATGAGTTTTGATTAAAGGTTTAAGGGAAGTTATCCGAGATCCTCAAGATATTGTAGAGCTATCAGAGAAGTTTTCAAGTTAGCTTGGATAAAGAAACTTTAGCTAACTGTTTGAAGGAGTTCAAGAAGAGGTTGAAGTAAAACCTATGTATTAGCTCTGCCAAATTAGGACAAGAGCTTTATGTCCACTAGGATGCACTTTATCAAGGTGTGGAATGTGTCCTTATGCATGAAGAAAAGTAGTACCTTGTTCATTAAGTCAACTAAGGAAGCGTGAGTTGAACTACCTAGCATGTTCTCTAGAGTTATTCATTGTGAAGCATGGAAGTAATATCTTCTTGGAAGTAAAATTGACATCTAGGAGGATCACAAGAATCTACAGGACATCTTCACCAAGTTGATCTTGAGCTTGTGATATCTTCATTGGAATGAGATTGATTAAGACTTAGAAAAAGTGTTATCACTTGGAGAAGCAAAAGTCGCAGCCGATGCCCTTAGCAATGGAGAGTTGTGCTAAGAAGGTTCGGGTGACACAAAGGACTAAGAATTGTATTTCAAGTTTGAGCAACTTGATCAGAATCATGAATGCTTTGAAGAATGGTGGTAAATTCTCCTTCTGACCAAGAGATTCGTAAAGTTTTGTTAGAAGGTGAATATTTTAAGAAAAAGGAATTGATATTACGGACTAAAAAGGAAAGGTGGCCTAGTAATTGGAGTTACCTGAGAATTGTTCAAGGTACCTATTAGAATCTTGGAATCAGTTTGATAAGTTACTTGGAGTAAGGATAACCGGTATGCAAAGTAAAGAGGGATCCTTATCAAGAAGATGGAACTACATGAGGAAGTAAAGAAGAATCTAAGGACAGAGTATCTCTATCTCCTAGTCGACGTCGTCCGAATCTCGAGGACGAGATTCATCTTAAGGGGGTAGAACTGTAACACCCTAAAATTGATTTTTTGGAAATAGAGCTAAAATGATTTAATTTGGAATTTTGTGCTCATAAAATATAGGAAAATAAAATTTTTCATTAAATTAAAATTCATCATAAGGATTAGCTACATGTTTGAGCATACATGCCCTTGCATTTGATTTATTTGGTTGAGTGGTTTAAATTGCTTTTGCAAAAGAAATTAAAAATGGTTTTGAAGTAAAACAAAAGAAACATTGAAAATAAAAGTATTTCAGAAGTTGTAAAAATAATTTTTGGGAAGACTTACTAAAATTCCTCATTTTTACTTGAGTTCAAAAAGTATATTTGAAACCTCATTTGAATTTGACTTTGGTCATGTTTGAATTAGGCTTTGAAAACAAAATAGGTGAAAGATTTGGAAAAAATGAAAAAAGCTCTTCTCCCCTCTCTCCCTTTCGGCCTTCATGGCCTAGCTCTCCATTTATTTTCCTTCCCAGGCCACTGCTTCTCCTCCTTAGTTTTTCCCGCGTGGGCCGAGTCGGCCCAAGTGCTCCCTCCCGTGCAGCCCGGCAGGCCAGCCCGCACTCGCGTTCCTCTGTGGGCCGCTTCCCTCTCCTTTTGGGCTGCCCCGTTTTCACCTCGCGGCCCTTGTCAACGAGTTAGCCCAGCTCAGCAACTAGGCCGACACTGCACCAGGCCAACACCACTGTTTCCTTTCTCCCCACCTCCTTCCACTGACGCGCCTGGCCCCCCTGTCAAACGCTCCTAATTCCTCATCGTGCTGAACCCGGACTCCTTCGCCGGTGTTCATGTCAGGCCCCATGACGCTTCCCCCTCGGCAGCTTGCGCCCTATGCTGCTCGGCCTCATATAAGCCGAGCCGCACCCTACGCTACCTCCCTACTCCGCCCTCAAGCGCCCGCAGCCACCTTTGCCCTAGCGAGCTTGCGCCACCATTCACCGTCGCCAGCCAAGCACAGCGGCCGCCTTGCTCCTTCTCCGTCGCCGAGGTATCCCTAGGTGAGCTCGCCTCAACCTCCTCTTCCACCCCGTGCTTTTCCCGTCGAAAATCATGCACCGTAGGTCGTGTTCCGAGCTTCGCCGACGTGTTCCATTGCCGGCCATGGCACGCCACCGCGCCGGCTTTGCTGTTTCGGCCGGCCATACTCCCTCTCATCCGCCCGATTTAATCTCCACCGCCCAACTCAGAATCGACGACCGTGGATGGCCAATACCCCTTCGTCTTGGAGTTTTTGCAAAAGAACCCTTATAATTAGTTAAGGCTTAACCCGCTGTCCATTACGTCTTTCCCAAGTTTGTTTTCTTTTTTTGAAAGCGTATTTTGTCTCGGTTAGATTGAAAATACATTTTCAGCTATTTACAGTTTTGCCACTAGATTTGTTTAGGCCATAACTTTTTCGTTTTAACTCCGATTTGACCCGTTCAAATTGCGTTGGGTTTGTATTTACGTTGTCTATGTGTTTGTATGACTGTTAGATGTGTTTTCAACTTTTAAAAATGGAGGTTAGATTTAATCTATTATTTTATTAAAGGAAATCTTGTTTAATTCATATCTTCTACGTTTTAACTCCGTTTAGTCCATTCAAGTTGTGTTAGATTCATAGCAACGAGCTCTATGCGTTAGTAACAGTGGTTACCATGTCACTATTTTTGGAATTTCATGATTTAATTTGAATAATAATTATGCAACTGGGTTTTATAAATAAAATATGATTTGTTTTACTTTAGTATTATATTTCAAACTTAAATTTGAATTAATTTATATTATCTATAAAATATCTTATATATGTTTTTATATAATTAAAACACATGAAGCTAATAGTTTTATGAGTAGATCTCTCGGTAATTGTATCTTTTCAACCGTAGCTCCGATTAGTGTGCTTTTTGCGTCTGTGTGTTTGTAGCAAGACGTAGATTTGTTTTACAAACTTTTCTTCCTGATTTCATGTTTGTTGTACTGTTCTAATTTAGATCTATTGTTTGCTTTATATATGATTGCATGGATGCTTGTGTGGTGCTTTTATGATCTTGTCTAGTCGATGAGTTATACGTGGTGAATCAAGAAGTAGATCTTTGAAGTTTTGGACTTGAAAAAGGATCTAAGTTCAAGGCAAGTATAGCATGGGATCTTCCTTGTTATCCTATACACCTTTAACCACTTAATTCATATTGCATGTATCTACCTTGACAGCCGCTAAGGAGTTCCTAGTACCTTGTTGCGTTGTACCTTGATACCTTTGGGTTATTGCATTGGGTAGCTTTGCTAGTGCTCGACTAAAACCATGGCCTTGTAACTTGACTAATGGTATATGCAATAAACATTAAAATATGCTTTTTAGCAACATGGAATCAGGGGGCTACAGCATTGGGCTGTTTTATGGTGCTCTAGATTCCTCTCCCTAAGGACTTATCCATAAGTGATCATCCGGGACTTACAGTACAGTTTTGAGGGCTACATGGCTCTGGCTTTAGCTCAATATGAGGACCTTTTCTAGCTTGTTAGTGGTTACCTTTATTGGCGTAAGAATGGCTTGCCGAATCGGGTATAGGATAGCCTATGTCCCCTTGTGTATAGGCTGCGTGTCATTGTGCCATTCGACAAGGGGGGTTCTTATATCTATTTGCCGAGTGAATCTAATGGCCCTAACCTGTTAGACGAACCTTTGAAAGGCTTCATAGTGAACCTTGCCAACCTTCCTTGGAAGTGGGTTAAGAGATTAGCTACCTCGGGCGAAAGGATAAATCACGACTCACAGTGAAAGTGTACAACCTCTGTAGAGTGTAAAACTAGTATACCAGCCATGCTCACGGTCACGAGCGGCCTTGGAACCCTTATGGAATAGATGATGAACACTAATGATATGGATGATGAAGATGCTCACTAATGGTAAATTGTTTATGCTATTCATTATTCATGTGTATCTGATCATGTGTTTATGGGCTTGTGATAAACTTGTTGCCGCCCAATTGCTAAAAGATGACTCATTAAAAGCTAATCATAGTTAAACCAGTGTTAGCTTTTTGAGCCTCATGAACCCCATGTTATATTTGTTGAGTACGACATGTACTTACGCTTGCTTTACTTTTCAATTATTTGGATAAAAATCCCGGATGGGTACCAGATTGCTAGAGTTTGAAGGAATTAGGCTTGTGATCAACCAGTCAGTTGTCCCTGTGGAATTGGAGTCTTCACCCAAAGATCGGAGTTGTCTTTCCGTTGTTTGCGATCTAAGGTTATATTCTCTATACTAAGTACGTTATATATTGAGCATTGTCTATTGATATTACCCTTGTTGGTAGCTATATGTGAGATTTGACTTTCTGGGCTCACATATGGTGTGTATCTGGTTTTGTTCTTAAAACTAGGTGCTACAAAGTGGTATCAAAGCAATGCTGACTGTAGGACGTAAGCCTAGTTAGAAATTGGCTGTCTTAAGGTTTTGAAATTGCTATAAAACCCTTGCTCTATGAACCTTGATATTTTCTTCTCTCGTATATCTCTACCCTTGCTATTCATATCTACCTTAGTGCTTATTTTAAAGTGTTTGTTCTCATCTTCACTCTTTGATTTGATATGCTTTTAGAACTGTTCCTCATCAGCTTCTTGCATAATCTAAAGATAAGTCTTAGGATTGTTACCCCTAGTATAATGAGGACGATAGTATCGCAAGTTGTGTCAATGATTGAATTGTGAATCTTTATTGCTTGTTGAATTGTCATTATGTTTATGCTTGTTTTGGATCTTTATAATGATTGCAATGATCTTGTTGGGTTTTCCCATAATTTCATTTAGTTTGTAGGCCTAAGGTATAAGGATTAGTGAAATAAATAGTTGGGATATGGTTTTCTTCTATTCTCTCTATCCTGTCTTTTCAGAGCAGTCTGCACTCTTCGGCTTATATCTCTGATTTTGGCTGATCAAAAATCGTAAGAAAATTCTGGACAATAGTAGACTTCAATATCTTTCTCTGAGCCCAAGAATCAGCCTGATAGCTATTTTGGTTATGGAGATACAAAAATCACAAGGAGATGCATCTGTGCTGTTTGGAACTGTTTCTGTTGTGCACAGTTTTTGACCAAGTTAACTGCAGCATTTGGAAAAGTGTTCTGTAAGGAAGTTGTGGAGAATTTTATAAGCTATCCAACGATATATGCTACAACTTCATTGGATTAGTAGAATGGGAGTTACAGCTGTTTTACTGCGCTGCTGTTTTTCATCCCGCCAAGAAATTTCAGGTTTCTTGTTCCTGCTTATATACAAGAGTATCATTGGGATGTCAGGACGTCGTGATACCAGTTAGCTTATCTAGAAGGAGATGCAAGCTATACTTTGGTGTCCCCTAGTTTATCTTTTCTTAAGGAGGGTAGCCAAGTTGAAGAATTTGCAAGATGAAGTATCCTACGTTCTAGTTTACACAGCGGAAGCGTGGTGGTACCCAAAAATGTGAGAGAAAATCAGAGTCACAATGAGTTTTGATTAAAGGTTTAAGGGAAGTTATCCGAGATCCTCAAGATATTGTAGAGCTATCAGAGAAGTTTTCAAGTTAGCTTGGATAAAGAAACTTTAGCTAACTGTTTGAAGGAGTTCAAGAAGAGGTTGAAGTAAAACCTATGTATTAGCTCTGCCAAATTAGGACAAGAGCTTTATGTCCACTAGGATGCACTTTATCAAGGTGTGGAATGTGTCCTTATGCATGAAGAAAAGTAGTACCTTGTTCATTAAGTCAACTAAGGAAGCGTGAGTTGAACTACCTAGCATGTTCTCTAGAGTTATTCATTGTGAAGCATGGAAGTAATATCTTCTTGGAAGTAAAATTGACATCTAGGAGGATCACAAGAATCTACAGGACATCTTCACCAAGTTGATCTTGAGCTTGTGATATCTTCATTGGAATGAGATTGATTAAGACTTAGAAAAAGTGTTATCACTTGGAGAAGCAAAAGTCGCAGCCGATGCCCTTAGCAATGGAGAGTTGTGCTAAGAAGGTTCGGGTGACACAAAGGACTAAGAATTGTATTTCAAGTTTGAGCAACTTGATCAGAATCATGAATGCTTTGAAGAATGGTGGTAAATTCTCCTTCTGACCAAGAGATTCGTAAAGTTTTGTTAGAAGGTGAATATTTTAAGAAAAAGGAATTGATATTACGGACTAAAAAGGAAAGGTGGCCTAGTAATTGGAGTTACCTGAGAATTGTTCAAGGTACCTATTAGAATCTTGGAATCAGTTTGATAAGTTACTTGGAGTAAGGATAACCGGTATGCAAAGTAAAGAGGGGATCCTTATCAAGAAGATGGAACTACATGAGGAAGTAAAGAAGAATCTAAGGACAGAGTATCTCTATCTCCTAGTCGACGTCGTCCGAATCTCGAGGACGAGATTCATCTTAAGGGGGTAGAACTGTAACACCCTAAAATTGATTTTTTGGAAATAGAGCTAAAATGATTTAATTTGGAATTTTGTGCTCATAAAATATAGGAAAATAAAATTTTTCATTAAATTAAAATTCATCATAAGGATTAGCTACATGTTTGAGCATACATGCCCTTGCATTTGATTTATTTGGTTGAGTGGTTTAAATTGCTTTTGCAAAAGAAATTAAAAATGGTTTTGAAGTAAAACAAAAGAAACATTGAAAATAAAAGTATTTCAGAAGTTGTAAAAATAATTTTTGGGAAGACTTACTAAAATTCCTCATTTTTACTTGAGTTCAAAAAGTATATTTGAAACCTCATTTGAATTTGACTTTGGTCATGTTTGAATTAGGCTTTGAAAACAAAATAGGTGAAAGATTTGGAAAAAATGAAAAAAGCTCTTCTCCCCTCTCTCCCTTTCGGCCTTCATGGCCTAGCTCTCCATTTATTTTCCTTCCCAGGCCACTGCTTCTCCTCCTTAGTTTTTCCCGCGTGGGCCGAGTCGGACCAAGTGCTCCCTCCCGTGCAGCCCGGCAGGCCAGCCCGCACTCGCGTTCCTCTGTGGGCCGCTTCCCTCTCCTTTTGGGCTGCCCCGTTTTCACCTCGCGGCCCTTGTCAACGAGTTAGCCCAGCTCAGCAACTAGGCCGACACTGCACCAGGCCAACACCACTGTTTCCTTTCTCCCCACCTCCTTCCACTGACGCGCCTGGCCCCCCTGTCAAACGCTCCTAATTCCTCATCGTGCTGAACCCGGACTCCTTCGCCGGTGTTCATGTCAGGCCCCATGACGCTTCCCCCTCGGCAGCTTGCGCCCTATGCTGCTCGGCCTCATATAAGCCGAGCCGCACCCTACGCTACCTCCCTACTCCGCCCTCAAGCGCCCGCAGCCACCTTTGCCCTAGCGAGCTTGCGCCACCATTCACCGTCGCCAGCCAAGCACAGCGGCCGCCTTGCTCCTTCTCCGTCGCCGAGGTATCCCTAGGTGAGCTCGCCTCAACCTCCTCTTCCACCCCGTGCTTTTCCCGTCGAAAATCATGCACCGTAGGTCGTGTTCCGAGCTTCGACGACGTGTTCCATTGCCGGCCATGGCACGCCACCGCGCCGGCTTTGCTGTTTCGGCCGGCCATACTCCCTCTCATCCGCCCGATTTAATCTCCACCGCCCAACTCAGAATCGACGACCGTGGATGGCCAATACCCCTTCGTCTTGGAGTTTTTGCAAAAGAACCCTTATAATTAGTTAAGGCTTAACCCGCTGTCCATTACGTCTTTCCCAAGTTTGTTTTCTTTTTTTGAAAGCGTATTTTGTCTCGGTTAGATTGAAAATACATTTTCAGCTATTTACAGTTTTGCCACTAGATTTGTTTAGGCCATAACTTTTTCGTTTTAACTCCGATTTGACCCGTTCAAATTGCGTTGGGTTTGTATTTACGTTGTCTATGTGTTTGTATGACTGTTAGATGTGTTTTCAACTTTTAAAAATGGAGGTTAGATTTAATCTATTATTTTATTAAAGGAAATCTTGTTTAATTCATATCTTCTACGTTTTAACTCCGTTTAGTCCATTCAAGTTGTGTTAGATTCATAGCAACGAGCTCTATGCGTTAGTAACAGTGGTTACCATGTCACTATTTTTGGAATTTCATGATTTAATTTGAATAATAATTATGCAACTGGGTTTTATAAATAAAATATGATTTGTTTTACTTTAGTATTATATTTCAAACTTAAATTTGAATTAATTTATATTATCTATAAAATATCTTATATATGTTTTTATATAATTAAAACACATGAAGCTAATAGTTTTATGAGTAGATCTCTCGGTAATTGTATCTTTTCAACCGTAGCTCCGATTAGTGTGCTTTTTGCGTCTGTGTGTTTGTAGCAAGACGTAGATTTGTTTTACAAACTTTTCTTCCTGATTTCATGTTTGTTGTACTGTTCTAATTTAGATCTATTGTTTGCTTTATATATGATTGCATGGATGCTTGTGTGGTGCTTTTATGATCTTGTCTAGTCGATGAGTTATACGTGGTGAATCAAGAAGTAGATCTTTGAAGTTTTGGACTTGAAAAAGGATCTAAGTTCAAGGCAAGTATAGCATGGGATCTTCCTTGTTATCCTATACACCTTTAACCACTTAATTCATATTGCATGTATCTACCTTGACAGCCGCTAAGGAGTTCCTAGTACCTTGTTGCGTTGTACCTTGATACCTTTGGGTTATTGCATTGGGTAGCTTTGCTAGTGCTCCACTAAAACCATGATCTTGTAACTTGACTAATGGTATATGCAATAAACATTAGAATATGCTTTTTAGCAACATCGAATCAGGGGGCTAGAGCATTGGGCTGTTTTATGGTGCTCTAGATTCCTCTCCCTAAGAACTTATCTGTAAGTGATCATCCAGGACTTACAGTACAGCTGTGAGGGCTACATGGCTCTGGCTTTAGCTCCGTATGAGGACCTTTTCTAGCTTGTTAGTGGTTACCTTTATTGGCGTAAGAATGGCTTGCCGAATCAAGTATAGGACAGCCTCTGTCCCCTTGTGTATAGGCTGCGTGTCATTGTGCCATTCGACAGGGGGTTCCTATATCTGTTAGCCAAGTGAATCTAATGGCCCTAACTTGTTAGACGAACATTTGAAAGGCTTCATGGTGAACCCTACCGACCTTCCTTGGAAGTGCGTTAAGGGATTAGCTACCTCGGTCGAAAGGATAAATCACGACTCATAGTGAAAGTGTACAAACTCTGTAGAGTGTAAAACTGGTATATCAGCCGTGCTCACGGTCACGAGCAGCCTTGGAACCCTTACGAAATAGATGATGAACACTAATGATATGGATGATGAAGATGCTCACTAATGGTTAATTTTTTATGCTATTCATTATTCATGTGTACCTGATCTTGTGTTTATGGGCTTGTGATAAACTTGTTGCCACCCAATTGCTAAATGATGACTCATTAAAAGCTAATCGCAGTTAAACTAGTGTCAGCCTTTTGAGCCTCATGAACCCCATGTTATATTTGTTGAGTACGACATGTACTTACGCTTTCTTTACTTTTCAATTATTTGGATAAAAATCCCGGATGGGTACCAGATTGCTAGAGTTTGGATGAATTAGGCTTGTGATCAACCAGTCAGTTGTCCCAGTGGAATTGGAGTCTTCACCCGAAGATCGGAGTTGTCTTTCCGCTGTTTGCTATCTAAGGTCATATTCTCTATACTAAGTACGTTATATATTGAGCATTGTCTATTGATATTACCCTTATTTGTAGCTCTATGTGAGATTTGACTTCCTGGGCTCACATATGGAGTGTATCTGGTTTTGTTCTTAAAACCAGGTGCTACATGGGTGTTAATATCATGTCTGCACTATTTGCTCAGGATTTATTAAAAGATATGCCATTAACCCCAACAACAAAGTTATTGAAAAGTCTTTCAGGACATATTCTCCTGAGTTTGGGAATACTTTGTGTCCTCCCTATCCAGTAAAAGAAACCATGGTTCATTTGTGCTTTTATGTCTTTGCTATTGTTGATGGTCACAAACACTTGTTTTGACCATCAACATTTCACCCAAAAGCATGATAAAGGTAGTTAAATCATCATCATACATGTTGCATTTTGTTTATAATTCACCTAGTTCCACAAGTGCTTGTAGAATTATTTGTATGTAGGAAAATATAGCAAAAATGTGCAAAAAGGTGACAAGTACGGACCAAGGGAGCAAGTGGACATGGCAGGTAGGCCAGGGGCCCACATGCCACGCCAACTGACCCCACAAGGGTGCTGCCTGGTGCCACCTTGGCACTGGCCACATCACCGATCCATAGGAGCTGCTCGACAAGCTCTCCTAAGCGTTGATTTAAGTCGGTTTGCACCAATGATCATGATGGAGAGGCCATGGATCCCTGGGTTCACTGTCATAGATGTGGTAGGCTCCAACCGACCTTGGAACTGCCTTACCGGCCAAAACTTGGCATGTGCTGGCTTCACAACCGCCATTGAGGAGCAACCAGAACCAGAGGATCAAGAGGCGGTGCATCCAAGGGCCGGGCGGCGCCCCCTAGCCTCCGCCTAGCATCTACAAGTACCCCCTCACTCTACACTATAAATATGGCGTGTGCAGTTTAATGGAGAAGTGCCCCATTCATTTCCAAGCTTCTCCAAGCTCTCTAGCTTAGCTTAGCTTTAGAGTAGTAGTCTAGTAGTGGAAGTAGAGCAAGAACGGAGCTTCTCTAGGAGTATAGAAGAGTCTTTTGTAATTCTTTCATTTAGCATTTATTTTATTTAGTACTTTATTTCTAGTACTTTATTCTAGTATTATTGCTTTGCTTTACTTAAGTACTTGTTCATTATTGTTGATCATTAGTGAGCTTAGGTGCATATTGTTTGGCATTAGTAGCATAGGTTATCTTATAATTAGTAGTCTTTCGTTAGTACCAGTTCCACCATCTGGTTAGGGTACTTTGATCTCATTTCATCAGTGCTTGGATCGAAGTAGTAAGCCAATAGATTAAGCGAGGTGCTTAGGCTATAGATTACCTGTGGATATGGCTAGGCCTCCGGATAGATTGTGATAGGTGGGAAGTGGTGACAGCCTTGTCCATCCACTGTATTCCACCACATTAGGTCTAGTTATTAAATTGTAAGGCTCATGGCAGACCTTATCTATTTAACTCTCCTAGTTGGTAGGCGGGCTATGCCACAAAGTATTAGTGCATTTCACCTAGTGATTAGTTTACCCATTGTTACTGAAAGATAAATCGCTCGCTCGCCCACCCAGCTATCTCTAGTGTAGCTTGTTTAGTAGTTTAGTAGGTAGTTCACACACAACCCACTCATTTTGTTTACCTACATAGGATACACTTAGGCTTCCCTTTAGCAATCCTAACTAAAAATATAAGTTCTAGCCTTCTGCCTTCCTATGGGAAAATATAAATTCGACACTCTGTACTCACCGAGCGAAGTGCTACGCGATAGTTCTGTGCGCTTGCGGAATTCCTCCACTAGTCGTTAAGAAGTATCAATAAGCATTTCTGGCACCATTGCTGGGGAAGGCAACTGGCCTCGGATTTATATTTTTGCTAGCTTTGCTAACTAGGCTTTTAGTTATCCTAAGTAGTTTATTCTTTCTTCCTCGTACCCTATCACTACCAATCATGATCATGGATGACAATTCCATTCGTGATTTTTCTGCACCCTCGGCTGCTAATGTAGCCACCAGACCCAATGTTATTAATGGGGACGCTAACTTTGAGCTTAAGCCAGTGATAATTACGATGGTTCAAGCTAGTCCATTTTGTGGGAAAGCACATGAGGATGCAAATGCTCACCTCCAACACTTTTTTGATATTTGTAGCACACTAGGGAGTGACCCAAGAGGCTATACATCTTCACCTTTTCCCCTTCTCTTTGTTAGGAAAGGCTAAGCAATGGTTTTACTCTAACCACAACACTGTAGACACGTGGGACAAGTGTTCCAATGCTTTCCTAGTTAAGTTTTTCCCTATGGAGAAGACTAATGCTCTTCGCAATAAGATCTCTAGTTGCCGACAACTAGTAGATGAGTTGATTCTCAAAGCTTGGGAACGAATGCGAGTACATCTCTGCATGACCACACCATGGCATGGAGACTAGCTTTTGATCCAGAACTTCTAACATGGATTAGTGCCATTAGATAGGAGCCATTTAGATGCTGCTGCTGGTGGAACATTCTTTTCACTAAGTGTTGTAGATGCCAAGACACTGATTGAGAAGATGGTTTCCAACTAAGGAAGGAGTGACAATCGACTCCAACCCCATAAACGAGATATGCATTCAATTAAAGAAGTTGACATGCTTGTAGCTAAGATGGATCTGCTCGCAAAGCAAGTAGAACATTATGAGAAGATGAGTGCCCAAGAGACACTCAAGGCCATGGAATCCCACATGACTTGTGAAGTCTATGGAGATGTTGGACATTCAGGAAGTTCCTATCACGAGACCTAGGAGGATCTCAACTTCGTCAATACCGACAATGGGTTTCGTCCACAACAACATCAAGGATGGAATCAGCAGTCCAACAATCAAGGATGTAACAATTATTACTATTCTCAATGTATGAATAATCAAGGTAATAATAGTTATGATTTCCTTAAAGATCTTGTTTATAGTCAAAGTAGAATGACTGATAGCATAAATAAAAAGTTGCATGCTCAAGACAAGATGTTGGAAAATATAAATGCTAAATTGGATGAATTTTCTTCTTCTTTAAAGAATCAACTTAGTTTCAATAAGATGATAGAAACCCAATTAGCTCAAATAGCTACTGCCATACCATCCTATGAAAAAGATAGAATTCCTAGCAAATCTAAAGGAACCATGGAGACAGCCTACCTTGCTAGAGCAAGGTATGGCTATGCTTTATGTTCTTGGGGCTCCTACTTAGTAGATTCCCCTTTTACCATTAAGAAAGGTGATCCTAGAACCCCCATGATTACCTGCTCCATTTTAACCCATACCTTCCATAATGCTCTGTGTGATCTAGGATCTAGTGTTAACATTATGTCTAAGAAAACCTATGATAAATTGTTCTACACTACCTTAGCTCCAACTTCTGTTGACCTAAAGTTAACCGATCAATCTATCTATTCTCTCGAGGGAGTAGCCACTAATTTATTAGTTAAAGTTAGGAGTGCTTATGTTCCAACAGATTTTATGATCTTAGACATGGGCAACGCCGAGGATACACCCTTAATCCTTGGTCATCCTTTCCTTAATACTGCAAATGCTTGCATATATGTGGCTTCTAGGCAAATCCAATTTCACTTTGCTAGAAAGAAAGAAATATTTGGTTTTGCCTTTGGACAACCCCTCTTTGATGAGAAATAGGAAAAGGAGAAGCATCCGAAGAGAATCAAGATGAAGAAACCAAAGCTGATTGAAGAACCAGAGAAGCCTATCAAGAAGAAGAAGAATAGAAAGAGATGGAGTAAAAAGAAAGTGCGACACCTAGAAATTTCAACTGCAAATTAGCAATTAATTTTGAGCATTTATTTAATTTTCTATGTATTTTTAACTTAGGCCAAATAATAAATTTTGGTTAAATAAAATTAACTATAAGGTTTACAAACATGTTTGTTGCATTCATGCTGAAGCATATTATTTTTGGTTGAGTGTAGGGCTAGAATGGATGAAGTTGAATTCAAATTCCATTTGAATTTGGCTTAGATTTGAAAACTAGAAATAGAAAGGATTTGATTTTGAAAAAAATTGCTTTTCTTCCTTTTCACCCTAGCCCTAGAACCGGCCCGACCCTTCACTTCCTCCCTGTCTCGGCTTTGGCCTGCTCAGCAGCTTAGCGAGCATTCCCCCTCCCTTCCTTTCTCCTCCGCATAGCCTGCTCCGCACCGGCCCACTCAGCGGCCCGCTCCGTGCCCCTTCCTCTGCACTGCACGCGAGCGTGGCCCAGCTCGGCAGCGTGGCCCGCAACGCCCGTCAGCCACCCGCACATGCCTATCCGCTCCCTTCTCCCTCACTGCACACTGGCCCCACTCGTCAGTGCCACTTTCTTTTCTTGTCCGCGCGCTCCCTTCCTTCTTTGCCACCCGGCGATGGCGCTGTCAACAACGGCAAGTCGCCGCCGTCGTGCATGCAAGGGAGGTGACCAATTCTGCCCAAGCACCACGCCCCTTCCTTCTACCATACCCCGTCTGGCCTATAAAGCACTGAGCCGACCCCCTCCTTCTCCCCTTTCCTCTGTTCGCGCTCGAGCTCGCCACCACCGCCCCGTAGCCCACTGCTCTGGTGCCCTAACCTTGACGCCAACGTGTCCTGATGCTCCACCGTGTTCCCCCGCTGTCATAGGTATCACCAATTTCATGTTTTGGTCATGGATTGCTCCGATTTCCCCTAACCCATGCCTCATTTCTCTCTCCAGCCACCACCGTTGATGACCCAGCCTTTAGAGCCCTTCCCGGACGACGCGACCTTCGCTGATCGACTCGCGGTGAGCTCCTTGTTCTCCCCATGCCCTTCGTTCATCGATTGCGCACTGGAATGTCGTATCAGCAAACTCTTAACACTGTCGGCCATGGCGCCACCACGAGACATTGCTTCAGCGTGTTCCCGCACATGATTTGCACCCCATGGTGTTCGCGAGCGCTTGTAGATCATTGGCGTGTATTTGGTTTCGATCGGGATGGCTGGAATCGCCATACCGGCGTTCGCTGCCGTAATCACCTTGCCGCCAGCCATGGCGGGCTCGCCGGTGGTACTGTGCGGCCAGCGGAGGTACTCCCGTGCATCCCACACCGTCGGATCCATCTAAACAACCATGATCAGAGCGTACTAGTTTGGATCATAACCGGTCCACCGCGGCTATGGACTCGGTCCACCGCTCCGTGTCAACGCGCGCCCACACCATGTGGTGCATCGCGCCACTCATACACCGCCACGCGTCAGTCCAGTCAGCAGCCAGAGTCAACTGTGGTCAAGCCACGCCAGTTTTGCAAAAAAGCCCCTTGGTTTCCAGTGAAACAACCCACAGTCCATAACAGTTCAAATAAATTATTATTTAGTCCTATTTTTATTCACTTTGGACCCTGTTTTTTCCGAAATAGTACACGCAGTCCAATAACCGGGTAAATTCATATTTTATTTGTTTTAATTCAAAAATAAGTTCAGTTTATTTACAGAAATGCCATTGAACCTTATTTCATGCGTAACTTTTGCGTTTTAAGTCCGATTTGAGTGATTCTTTCACTCACGTGTTCGTAGTAGTACGTAGAATAGTTTTATAAGCTTTTCAACCTATGTTTCTATTGTTTGGTGTACTATTCTAATAGAAGTCTATTTGTATGCATGTAATGATTGGGTTGATGCTTGATTGGTGATTTGGAACACGATTAGAGGGTGAGCAGTTTGAGGTAGCTGAGGACCAGCAACAGGAAGATCAGCAGTACCAGGATAACTTTGAAGAAGGCAAGTGTACCAAAGGCCCCTTGTACCTATGAACTATTATAATTCATATTCATGCATGTGTCTAATTTGAAATACCTTAAGGACTTTACCTAGTTGATTACTTGTATCGCATATCCTTGTTACCTAGGGTTTGGGTAAGCATTTTGGATAGATGCTGCAGCGCTTAACATAAAATAATTGTTAAACATGACTAAAGGCATTATGCAATGTGATAGAATGGAGCTTTTTAGCAACAAATAAGGGGTTAGAGTATGGGGTTGAGTACTCTAGTGCCTCTCCATAAGGACTTAATCCTGAAGCGGCCACCCAGGAGGTTTCGTACAACCCCGAGTGTCATATGGCTCTGACTTTAATCCGTTAACTAGATTGTACTCGCTCGTCTATAGCTTTCCATAAGGGCAAGAGGGGTGCACTAGTTGGTATGTTTCCTTACCTGCTAGGGTGTGTGTACCATGCCACGACGACGCGTGCCACTCCTAGAGGAGGGCCACATATGGCTAGATGGCTGAAACCTTAGCAGCTACGACTTGTTAGTGCGACTAGCTAATGGTTACGTAGTGAAGCCCTGCCACACTTCCTAGGTAGAGGTGTAGTGGGCTTTACAAACCCCGGCATTGGGAATCACAGCTCGGTGGGTAAAGTTGTACAATTTCTGCAGAAATATTTGACCTATTATAATAGCCATGCTCACGGATACGAGCGGTCTGGATGGTTCATGATTAGGGGTTACTATGGATGGTTGGGAATTGATATAAACTTGATGATACATTATTATCACTTGGGATCTGGGATTGTTCACTAAAGTAGTGATTCAGGATGCTAAAACTTGATCAACTAAAATTGTGAACCGCAGTCAAACTATGTCAAGCCTTTGAGCCTCATAGATCCCTTTGATATACTTGCTAAGCATGGTGAGCTTACACTTGCTTTACATTCAATGAAAATCCCGGATGGGTAACAGATAATGGGTATGAAGAGTTTCCGAAGGATGTCTAGGACTACTAGGGAGATGTTCACCAGTTGGAGTCCCTGTGGTAGATTGGGCTAGTTATTACGCTATGTGTGTAATAATATTGCCATTGAGCAAACTATGTATTAACATTATGATGAGATATGCGATGTAATACAGTACTTTACTTTGATATTATTGCAATTTGTGATATATGTGTGTGTTTGGACATCCTGGGCGCACATATATGAGTACTTGGTTTTGCTATGCAAAATTAGGTGCGAAAGAAAGATCCATCCTCAAATTTGTTGTCCCCTGATCTAGACAAAGCCTCTAAGGTGGAACAAGACGAAACGCCCCCACTCAAGAAAGAATAACCTTGAGTCCATCAAACAGGTAAGTGTTCTATCCCTAGCATATTTACCGCAATTCATTAGTTGCATCTCATATTTAAATTTCCAATAAATTTGCTTTGCATTGCATGATTAGTTAGTTGAATTAGGCTACTCTGTGTTAATAAATAAATTCCTGTAGTAGCTATGCATGTTAGGATAGGGTTTGCATTTAAAAAAAGATATATAAAAAAATATAACAAAATAAAAATAATAATAATATTCAGTAGTAGTCATACAGAATAAGTTATCTAGTAGTAATAGGTTTGGTTATTTAGTTATTTATGCATTCTAGTAGTAGTAGTTAGTCAATAAAGAAAGAATCAAAGGAGCCACCAAAAGACATTCCAACTTATGCAAAAGGCAAGCTTGGGGGAGACATCTCTCCCTGCTCTAGTATGAAAAATCTTAAACCCTCTCTTTGCATTAATGTTTTTTTACATGTCAATATTCATGATTATAGAATGTAGAGGGGAGTGCCGTGAAACTTATCTTAAAAGAAATTCTGCTCTACTAAAATGATAATTTATTTGGAGATGATGAATATTTGCTTTGTGATACATTGAAAAAGCTTGTCATACAACCTAATACTCCTTAAGTTTTGAGCATTATAACTTAGAGTTCATCTTAAGTTGAATGCTTTTGTGGGTTGCAAATGATAGAAACAAGTATAAGTTTTTGTGAGAAATGTTGTAGCCAAGATTAGAGTAAATCTTTGAACCTATCTGAGGAATGGTAAAAACAACCTAAAGTTTTGTTTTGCAAAATGCTAAAACTCTCTTGCTAGAAGTTCCTCAATGGTGATAAATTCCTACCAGAACCAAATACATATTCATTCATACATGATAAAGCCACTATAAAAGCTGCTTGTTTGTTTTGAGCTTTTTCTACACCCACATACTTATTCTATTCCTACACTAGGAATATGCAACCACATATGCTTTCCATTCATTATTGCTCTACAAGAATCAAAGTTACCTCTCTAGCTATCTTTCATTGAGAAGAGAGGCATGGGCTACAGAAAAAGAGAGAGAATAAAGAGCAAAAAGCTCTGGTGTTCAAAAAAAGAGAGAAAGAGAGAGAAAAAGAAAAGTAGCCATGCCCTCTCAAAAAGAAGCTAGAGAAGGGAAACTTCTCAAAGGAGTACCACTTCCACCAAATATACCACACACATGCCCTTCTTTATCAATTAGTATGATTTGTTGCTCCTTGTGATCCACGTGTTTGACTTAGCAATAAATTCAATTCAAGTAGGCTATGCTTTTATCCCCTACCTTGAGCTCCACATAAGCTTTAGGATAGATATGAAGGCTAAGATTCATGGCCTTGGTGAGATTTCAAACACCATTGAGTGACTTGAATGTACCATCTGAGGAACTTAGGCAAGTTTTCTTTTCAAAATTTATTGAAAACTTCTAGGAAGTTTGAGTTAAACCAAACTAGGGAAAAAGTATCTGTCTAGCTACACATTCTTGCAATTGCTTGCGTCAAGGTGAAAGCTATAAGTCCCACAATGCTAAGACTGATGATGGATTTCTAAGTGCTAACATGTTCAACTCAAGGGATAGTATTTGTTTGTATATAAGTTTTTGTAGGGCATTACATAGTAGCAACTCCTAATCCAACACCTATTCCATGTTAAACTAGCATCTTTGCTTGGGATGAGCAAAGGGGTAGCATGGAGGAGCTTGTTGATGGTCACTAACAACTATTTTGACCATCAACATTTCACCCAAAAGCATGATAAAGTGAGGTAAATCATCATCATACATGTTGCATTTTATTTGTAATTCACCTAGTTCCACTTGTGCTTGTAGAATTATTTGTATGTAGGAAAATATAGCAAAAATGTGCAAATAGATGACAAAATGGACCAAGGGAGCAAGTGGACATGGCAGGTGGGCCAGGGGCCCACATGCCACATCGGCCGGCCCCACAAGGGCGTCGCCTAGTGCCACCTTGGCATTGGCCACATCACCAATCCGTGGGAGCTGCTCCACAATCTCTCCCATGTGTTGATTTAAGTCGGTTTGCACCAATGGTCATGATGGAGAGGCCATGGATCCCTAGGTCCACTGTCATAGACTTGGGAGGCTCCAACCGACCTTGGAACCACCTTACCGGCTAAAACATGGCATGCCCTAGCTTCGTAGCCGCCATTGAGGAGCAACCAACACCGAAGGATCAAGAGGTGGTGCATCTAAGGGCCGGGTGGCACCCCCGGTGGCCACCGACCTTCTGCTGCCTACAAGTACCCCCTCACTCTACACTATAAATATGGGGTGTGGAGCTCGATAGAGAAGGGCCCCATTCATTTCCATGCTCTCCAAGCTTCTCCAAGCTCTCTAGCTTAGCTTAGCTTTAGAGTAGTAGTCTAGTAGTGGAAGTAGAGCAAGAGCGGAGCTTCTCTTGGAGTCTAGAAGAGTCTTCTGGTTCTGGTATAGCTCTTTTGTAATTCTTTAATTTAGCATTTACTTTATTCGGTACTTTATTTCTAGCACTTTATTCTAGTATTATTGCTTTGCTTTACTTAAGTACTTGTTCATTATTGTTCATCATTAGTGAGCTTAGGTGCTTATTGTTTGGCATTAGTAGCATAGGTTATCTTATAATTTGTAGTCTTTCATTAGTATCGGATCCACCATCTTATTAGGGTACTTTGATCTCATTTCATCGGAGCTTGGATCGAAGTAATAAGCCTATAGATTAAGCGAGGTGCTTAGGCTATAGATTACCTGTGGATACGGCTAGGCCTCCGGATAGATTGTGGTAGGTGGCAAGTGATGATAGCCTTGTCCATCCTCTGTATTCCACCACATTAGGTCTAGTTATTAAATCGTAGGGCTCATGGCAGACCTTGTCTGTTTAACTTTCCTAGTTGGTGTAACACCCCAGTGTTAAGAATTGCATTTGGCATTTGCATTTCATGAGCTCAAGCATCATCCAAGCATTCATGAGCATGAGTATATGAAGTTTCATTTTGATCACTTTCTTCTTATCACATGTAGTGTTAATTATATATGCATATGCTTGTAATCAAGTGTGACCAATATAAGAAATGGTTGTGAGGTCACCAAAATACCTTAGACACAACTAGAATGATAATTGGAACAATGTTTATATTCATGACATAGACCAAATTTGCTTCCAAGTGTTGGTTTCATTTGAAATGCCATTTTTATGATACTAGTTTGACCAAAGTTGAACAGTAGATTAGATTGTTTGCATGGCTATGTGACCTAAATAAAAGTTGTAGTTCACATCATCGGTAACAAACTTTATTTAAGGGTCATGAGCTAATTCAGTGCCTAGCATGGTCAAATAAATCCCACAAGTATGAACAAAATGCTGTTTGGTGACTTAAGAATTTCCCTAAGTGTTGAAGCTGTTTTCAGTTTCAAGGTACCTCACTTTGGAGCAATGTAGTTTGAAAACTAGTTCGAATTAGACCCTGATCATTAAAGCAAAGTTGTAGTACTCACATAGGTCTATAATTTCTATTAACGAAGTTTTTGCTAAATCACCATGGATTAGGAGATTTAGGAGCTCAAAGTAGCACTATCAAACTGACTGAATCAGCACCATGCACGCGTCGTGGCCGACCGGTGTCGGGCCATGGCCACCACATGGAGGCTATCCGCTGGTGTCAGGCCCGTGTGTCTGGTCGATGCGGGCAGCAAAATGACAGCGATGCGCCCTCCCTCCTCACTCGCTCTCACTCGCCTCGCTCTACCTCTCTCTCGCCTTTGTCACGCCCGAGCGAAGCCGCAGCGCTGCCATCATCGCCGCTGAGCTCACACGCAACCGTTGTCGTGCCATTGTTCGATTCCTCAGACCCACAGCTTCGCCGCACCCTACTCCACCCAGCTAACTCACCCTTGCCGCCATCTGAGCTCAAGTGAGGTCGTAGTTTGCATCACCGTTACCACGACCATCACCGAAGCACCGCCGAGCTTGCGCTCACTGTGGTTGTGCTCCACCGAGCCATCTCGCTCATGCTTTTCTCTCATTATGGTTAGCCTAGGGTCACGTCTAGCTCACACCACTGGCCATCGAGCCATGCGCCGCACACCAGCGCCGAAACATGGCTGCTCACCGCCGTGCTCTCACCGCCACCATGCCATGCATGTGGCCAAGTTCACCGTCGCTCCACCATCGCCCTCACCTAACCCTAGGTCTTCACTAGGTAGCCCTGAAGCCGTAGCAGTGCTCGCCTTGGCTTGACAACGCCAGAGACGATGAGCCCACCAAAGCGCAGTACTGCCTCCCGCCATGGCCACCGTCAAGCTAGCTCCGGCGAGCCCCTGAGCCAACTAAGGGCACCCGTAGATGCAGAATGAGTTGGAGAATACGTTGGTGATGACGCTATCACCGGTGACCTCGCCATCGATGAGCTGTTCGCCGATCAACTGCTGGTGCTCTACTCTGTCTCGCTGGCACGTGGGGCCGGTTGACCTATGGGCCCCCGCTGTCAGCCATCGTGGGTGTAGTAGATCGGGTGTACATAGCATTTAGGGTTTAGTTGGTTTTGGAATTAATTTCACATATTTGAATACAAACTTCAAAAATCATATCTAGAGCTAGGAGTATCTAAATGGGGTGAACCAAATTTTGATAGATTCATATTGAAGTGTAATATTTGATAAAAATATGAAATCTACTTCTTAGGGTATTTTTCTAGGATAATTAAATTGAGAAAAATAAGTGCTTTTAAAGTAGTTTATATCTTGTAAAATGCATAACTTGAGCTAGGAAAGTGATAAAATTGTGATTCCAATTTTGCTGGTCTTGTGTTGACATGCTCTAGCTTGGAAAAATATTAAACCTACAGTAAACATAATTGTAATATAGTCTTCCTATTTAATCTTAATTAATTGCTAGATTCTAGTGAAATTAATTGGGGTAAAAATACATAACATATGATCATACAAATTTTTACATAGTATTCTCATGCAATGATGAAAGTAATAAAAATATTAAATCTGTTGCTTTACACTTTTCACTATGCTAAACTATTTTTGCTAAAATAAGACTATGTAAGTTGTTATTTTTGTAGACATATATGTACTTGTCCAAATGGCATGAAATTTGTATAGTAGACTATTAGGGACATGTGTAGCCTACTGTAATTTTCTTGGAATTTATTGAGCTCTAGGAATATTTACTCTGTAAATCACCTTATTATCTAAGGAAATTAATAAATGAATATAAATAAATTAGTTAGGCTTAACAATGATATTTTCTACAGTGTGTGTGATGCATATAATGTGTTGATACTGTTAGTGAGTCTTAGAAGTATTTTTTTATAGGCAACTAGTTCATTATTGCTTTATAATTCAACTAGATGACTATGTGTGTAGTTTCTGTTTTGGTGATGATTTTGTGATGATAATGATCTTTTCTATAAAGATGGTTAATAACAAAGTTGTATATAACTTACTTATCTACCTTGTGTTAAATTTTCATACTCATAGTCCTTATGGTTTGAGAATTATAGCTGTTAGAAGTCTGCTTTCAGAAATACTTGCTCTCTAGACAGATCTAAAAGATTGAATTGTTTAACCTAGATAACTACTGTATCACATTAAGATGATTAAAAGAAAGTTGTAGCCAATTTCATGAGCTTTCCAGAATGTCCACAACCATATTATTTTGTCGTGCATAACTTTAGTTATGGCCAAAACAAGTGCCTACTATCTTGTACTCTAGAAAATGATTTACATAAGTATTTGTTTAAGTTACTAGAGAAGAGATATGCACCTACTCAGTAGAAGAAAATGTAACTTGTTATCACCTTAATGCAATGCTGCTAAGAACACTTATGAGGATGCATTCATCACATCATATCATATTATATATGTCATTATATATGCAACCATGATATCATATTTCCTGCTCATGCATATAGGATCGTCCGAGGGGGAAACTCTATTGGAATTCAACGAAGAAGAAGAGGAACAATAGGAGGCACCTCAAGTCATAGCTCTAGAAGGAGAGGAGCAAACTCTTAAAGACTTACCCAAGTGCCTGGATCATAGGCCAACTTCCTTTATCAAAGGCATGCCCCGGAGCATTTTAAGCCTCCCATATTTTACAAAATATCATGGTGTAGGTCTAGGATGCATTAGGTTATAAGAGTTGGTTGGAAACACTTGATGCATAGAACTAATGAGGACATCACTCCTTCGGATGTACCCGCTGATCCTCCAACCGTTATGCAAGGTCTAATGACCCGAGCTCGAATGCGTCAACTCAATTTAGAGGTGAGCTCGTTCTTAAGCGATCCTTTTCATACTTTTGAGAATAGACTACTACCTAATGATGTTATCTTGCTTAGGAACATAGGATAGGGTCATGACGAGGACATCACTCTATCACATACAAGCCAAGGAGAGGAGGAGGTCCAGCATGGGCATCCAATTCATCTTTCTCGTGGTGGAGGCCCAGTCCAACTGAAGTTGGAGCCCATCTTGGGTTCTAGGACCAGTCTGTCATAAAATTGGTCACACGGGCGCATCCAGGCTCCATTTTTGATGATCCACATATGGATAGAAATCTAATTAGATAAGGAAGCCAATGCAAGTGGTCTCATATCAAAAGCCCTTTGGAATCAATAGGAATCGTTGAAACAAATCAGCAGCCAGAATCTGCCAGGGTGCTGCGACACCGTCTTTTGGTCCGTTGGACCGTGTATCGTGTTTGGGCCCATTAGGGGGTGCATCCAGGGGTCTTTGCATGACCCTAGAGTCTTCATAAATAGCCGCTACCCCTCCATTAGGGTTTGGGTTTTGCTTAGATTAATCTATCAAGAACAGTTTCGTCGTTCATCGGTTTGTGAGACCCCAACATTGTGAGATTAATCATTCATCTGCAATTTGGTTGTTTTCTTTCTTGCTCTTACTTATGTTCTTCATTGCGTAGGCAGGGTTTAGCCTTCTTGGTGAGGTCAACTAGAACCAAGTCTCGATTGATAACCAGAGGAGTTGGGGTGCTAAGATTGTAGGGTTCGATCTTTTGATCTAAAGCCAGATCGGTGTGTCAATCTCCGCCACAACGATAGTTACCTCTACCTGATGGAAGATTAGGATCCCTATCCCCATTAAGAACAACCTTGTCTAGATATATACCTTTAACCCTATGCAGGTCTAGGATTGAATATATGCTTAGCCATGCTTATACCGGTAGAAGTTGGGTGATTTCCTATCACCTGCGAGATATAGGTGGATACCGAAGCACGGTTGGCTATATTTGCTACCGTGGAATAGAACCATGGGGGTAATGTAACTAGAGGCCGAGCGGAGTCTATGTGTGTGTTGACTCATGTGATTCTGTCTATGCTAATTAAGGACCGTACCATTGTTGGTGACTCTGTCAAGATTGAGCGCATGCCTCTCACTTAGCTGGCCGGATAACTCTTTCCAACCACGAAGTTGAGTAGCTCAACTCAAGGCGAGCCCCATTCTATCAAAGTGCGCACTCTGGATTGTAGTAAGGATGTGCGGGGAGACAGACATGAGCCCAAGGGTAGGCCAGGCCTGAATGTCCTGGCAGCTGGTTGTCCCTGATTGTGCGGCGCTGATCGAACCCACGAATTGGACCTGAGTTGTACCAAAGGTGACCTAAGACTACCTTGGCACAGGTATGTCTGGGTTTATGTTTGGAATAAATTCTTAGCTAGTTGAAATCGATTCGAATCGCTTTCTCTCCCGGATAGTGAGAAACTCTGACTCACACCAACATCATAGTAACTGTGTTATGGAATATGATGGTTCGGATGAACATGGAATTATTATACCAGCAATGGTTACTACTGTATGATACTAAATGATATACCACATGTTTGGCATAGGTTAGTTGCTAATCTAGAGATGAAAAGCTATAATTAACTTGATGACCGAATTATAACTGTATACTTGAATTAGTAAGCTTTTTATGCAAAATGTTGTCAAGCTCGCTCCACTTATACAGCCTTGCATAATCCTTGGGGTCACTTTATTTTTGGTTTATGATGGGTAAGTCTAGCTGAGTACTTTCTTGTACACAGGGTTTATTTCCCATTGTTGTAGATAGTATGATGTATCATGGCTACTATAAGAACTGCTTCTGTCTCACCGTGGACGAGGAGTAGGGCCCTGGGCAAGGCGTCTCTTGTTAATCCCTCTATTATGCTTTTATGGTTGTGATCCTGAGCTGGCATAGTATTTGAACAAGGATGTGAGATGTTGGTTTCAAACTTTATTTACTTTCGCTACTACTTTATTTGGACCTAGTTTGTAATAACTTTTAATCATACTCTGATGTATGGAATTGTAATTGTGAACTTTATGTAATGTATGACATGTATGTTGAATCATGTATGATCTTGGTTGTATGTTGATGGTTAATCGAGACCTTTCGTGGTACTCAACGGACCACCGAGTTTATATGGGCTCAAGTATGACAGTGCGACCGCTTACGGTTCTGCTATAGCTGGTATTGGAGCAAGATTCAACATTAATTGCCACATATGTATTTAAAACAAAGGTTTTTGTTTTTCCAAAACTAGTTTTGGCAACTGATATATATAGGTGTTTAAATCTAAAGTTTGAATCTAAAGTATGCCAGTGATCACTTCCTTTATGCCTAGTTAAGGATTTTAGGTGGCTAATTAAGTACTAACTTGGGGGTTTTTACTTTCATCGTCCATATGGCGCGCTATTGTATGGATGTCATTCACTTGAGTGGTAATGTATGGACCAATTGCCTCTACGCCCAAGGTAAGATGCCACTCATCATCACAGTGGCATGATCGCAAGATGTGAACATGCGGTCTAATGGGGAGAGTTAGCTTTGATACTGAAGTATATATATGTCTCATATATATCTAGAGGTATTTAATTGTGGGTTAGCTTTCATATGACTGTATATGCATATTTAGATGTATATATTGGACATATTTACTTCTAGGTAGCTTTGATATGGAAGTATATATATGGAAGTATTTAGCTTGCAACCTAGAGCCCAGATTTTTATTTCTGCATATATAATTGTGGGTTGGGCTGAAATGAAATTCTTGTGTAGGTACACTAACAACGAAATGTGTAGTCCGACTAGCTACGTTATATATGAGAGAACGCATGTATGCCACCGCGTGTGTCGTTAGAAGTTTAATTTTCCTAAGTTTGTGAGGACGTACAAAACATACATGCATCATGATCAATCATTCATTACACACTTGCATTGTTCCTCCCCTAATAAGTCTCTTACTCAGTTAAGTAACTCTTTTCTATTATAACGTTGTTCTCACGAGAGTTGCACCATTTTGTTAAAACAAATGGCGCATTAGCTAGGAGCAAGACTTTCCTGCAAATGTTTGGTACCCCTGCCTGACTTTGGAGGGTCCTGCATTATGCGGGATATACCGAACCACCTCTCTATTCCTGGAAGGACAGTCATGGTATGATGTGCAGCTAACCATACCAGCTCGTACCCAAGCACCCCTATGGCAGGAGTGGAATATGGATTCTAAAGGGAAAAACTCCTTGGGAAGCTGCCCAAGTAGTTGCTTTTGAGGTGCTGAGCCAGATATGTGAGCAACACAGGGATGAGCTTACCAGCAGTGCCGCTGGTACTTTTCCTCGAGTAGATCCATCCACAGCAGTTTGGGCAAAGAGCAATAGCAATGCGTTGATGTGAAACCAGGCTGAGTGGGCAGATAGCTCTAGTCCCACTATGAGTGCAATATTTGCAGTGATGAAGATGTTCTATACTCGTCAGGATACCCGGGACTTCTGACAGGAGTCCTATACCACTTGCAGGGACAAGCTCATGAGAGCCAAAGCTACATAGCCTAAACTGAGGAAGCGTGTAGCACAAGAAGGCAGCAAGTGAGGCTCGATGGGAAACTGATCAGGCTTATGTAGATTTGGGAAATCTCCACACTCAGATGGAGCAAGTTGATCAGTAGAGAGCCGCTGCCCAAGAGGCATGAGCTAACAATCAAGAAGTGCTAGCAGGACTATAGGAGCACTAAAGGCCGCTCACACTAAGGCACTCAAAGCTACACGCCAGTGGATCCAAGCAAACAACTGTGCAGTCCTGGCAGAAGTAGGACAAAACAGAGCCAAAGCCTTAGCCGTGCAGTAGGACTATGTTGAAAGGGATTTGCGCCAGCAGCTTGCATAGACCTAGAACATGGTGGTTGATCTTCAGCATGAGGTGCATTATCTGAACAACCAACTACACCCGATCCTAGATGAGGAAGAAGAAGATCTAGAAATGTTAGTTGAAGATGACGGTTGGGAGGAAGAAGAAGTGGACCTAGAGGATGAGGATGATGCTATCTCCGACCTCGCCAGCGAGCATGTTGAAGAGTAGAGCCGTTTAGTGACTAGTTTGAAGCGCTAGTTGTTCCCTGCTATCGTTATGTAATGGACTGGTAATTTGAATTTTAGTGCTCGTGACGTAACATCGGTGTAATATTGGTACTTTGCATGTTAATCCGTGATGGGTTGAACTTTGATGAAATCCTAGTTTCGTTTTACTAGAGAAATGTGACTTGCATGTTAACGTGTTGTGAGTATGATAAGTGATCAAATTGGTGATGTTATGTTGCGAGAATGAATTATTGTGCCTCTGTTTTATTGTCTGAATTTAAGATTCTCTCCAGTAAATTTAGTTTGGCATGATTACACAATTCATCTGCAATCTCATGACATCATTCAATAATCACTTATTGTTGCAATTTTGCAGATGACTCGCACTCGTGCTGGGGCAGGTACTAGCCAGGGTGGCAATGATGGTGATTTACCACCACCACCGTCACCATCTGCGAATGAGTTTTTCGCATAGTTCCTGGGAAATGATAGAGCCATGGAGGATACACTGCGCCTCAATGCATAGAACACCGCTCATGCCCGTCAGCAACATCATGGGCCTAAACCAAATTAGTACATCACGTTCAAAGATTTCCAAGACACCAAGCCTCCTATCTTCAAAGAGGCCGAAGAACAGCTCCAAGCGGATAAGTGGCTTAACACGATAGAGCAGAAGTTCTATCTGTTGAGTGTTACTGAGCATCAGAAGGCTAAATATACGTCCCATCAACTATAGGGACCGGCAGGGATATGGTGGACCCACTTCCTGTCTTCTCTACCTACAAACGAATAGGCCACTTGGGAATAGTTCAAGTTAGCCTTTAGGGGACATCACATTCCCTCGGGGCTAATGCGCATGAAAGTAGCTGAGTTCATGAGGCTTACTCAAGGTACCAAAACCCTTACCAAGTACATGTATGCCTTCAACAATCTTTCCAGATATGCCCTAGAGTTTGTCAACACAGAGGAGAAGAAAATAGAAAGTTTCAAGAGAGGCCTTGGTACTAAGCTAATGAAGACTATGGCCAACTCAAGGTGTACCACATATAATGAGTTTGTTAGTGATGCCTTAACCCAGGAGAACTAGAACAACTTACACGCAGTAGCAAATGGCCGCAAAAGAGCAGCTGAGGTAGGTGCCTCAGGGTCATCTCAGTCTAGAGCTCCAGTGGTAGCTAGGCCACAGTTCCATCCACCAGCGCCTAAGTTTAGGCCTCCTCAGCCAAAAGCTCAGGCTAATCGCCCCTAGAAAACATTTTGCATGGCATTCACCATTGCCATACCTAAGGGCAATGCAGGCCAGGGAAGCTCAGCAGGACCAAGGAACAACTAGCCATGCTTCAACTGCAATCAATTGGGTCATTGGGCCAAGGAGTGCCCCCATCCCAAGAAGAATGGCAATCAAAACCAGGGTACTCAGAAATAGGCCAATCCAAAAGCATGTCCTGAATAAGTGCATTATACAGCCATGGAAGAAATTGCTATGGGAGAAGTTGTTACCGCCAGTATGTTTTTTGTTAACAAATATCCCGCCATTGTTTTATTTAATTATGGAGCTTCTCATTCATTTATGAGCCAAACATTTGCATCTAAGCATCATCAGAAGGTAATTGAGGCAGACAAGGCTGGTTATAGTATAAGTTCAGCTGGGGCCACTATTTCTACTAATCAATTAGTGAGAGATGTGGTCATCTCTATACAAGAGAGGGAGTACACTACAGATCTTATAATATTGCCAGGACTAGAAATAGATGTGATTTTGGGCATGAATTGGATGAGGGGTCATGGAGTTCTCACTGACACTACCACTAGAACAATTATATTGAGAGAACCAAAGGGGAGTAATGCTTTTCTAGTACCACTTCCCCAGAGTTTTGATCTTCAAAACTTGTCTTCTGCTATTCAAGCCACTACCCTATGTGATATTCCAATAGTCTATGAATTTCCTAATGTATTTCCAGATGAATTGCTGGGTTTATCGCCTTATAGGGATGTGGAATTTAAGATCGAGTTAGTGCCAGGTACTGCACCTATCTTGAGAAGACCCTATAGGATGCCACCAAATGAGTTAGCCTAACTTAAAATCTAGTTACAAGAACGTTTGGGCAAAGGTCTCATTCAACCTAGTTCGTCTCCATGGGGATGTCCAGCTTTATTTGTAAAGAAGGACAAATCCTTGCGGATGTGTGTGGATTATAGACCGCTTAATGCTGTGACCATTAAGAATAAGTATCCTTGGCCTCGCATTGATATCCTGTTCGATCAACTGGCAAAAGCAAAGGTA
Organism: Miscanthus lutarioriparius; assembly: GCA_904845875.1. Taxonomy (NCBI): domain Eukaryota; kingdom Viridiplantae; phylum Streptophyta; class Magnoliopsida; order Poales; family Poaceae; genus Miscanthus; species Miscanthus lutarioriparius. The sequence continues at coordinate 72,502,994 of CAJGYO010000005.1, read as the reverse complement.
TTCTCTAAGATTGACTTGAGGTCAGGCTATCATTAGATTAAGATCAGGCCAGAGAATGTACCTAAAACAACTTTCTCCACTAGGTACGGCTTGTACCAGTATTTGGTCATGTCTTTCGGACTGACAAATGCTCCTGCCTACTTCATGGTTGTGTTTATCGATGATATCTTGATTTACTCAGAGAATGAGGCAGATCATTTAGAGGATCTAAGAGTTGTTTTGTCCAGATTGATGGAGCATAAATTATATGCCAAATTTAGCAAATGTGAATTCTGGTTGAAGAAAAGTACCTTTCTTGGGTCATATCTTATCTGAAAATGGAATATCTATAGACCCAACTAAAGTACAAGAGGTCATGGATTAGAAGGCCTCGACTTCATTTCATGAAGTTTCAAGTTTTCTAGGGTTAGTAGGCTACTATCGTCGTTTCATTCCAGATTTTTCCAAGATAGCTAAGCCCATGACCAGACTACTCTAGAAGGATGAAAAGTTTAATTGGACTCCAGAGTGTGAAGCTGCTTTTCACACTTTATGGACTTTGTTAACTACAGCTCCTGTTTTAGCACAACCCGACATTGAGAAGCCTTTCGATGTATTCTGTGATGCATCGGGTACAGATTTGGGGTGTGTGCTTATGCAAGAAGGTCGAGTTATTGCCTATGCTTTTCGACAATTGAGAAAGCATGAAGTCAACTATCCTCACCATAGTTGTTCACGCATTGAAGATATGGAGACATTATTTGTTGGGAAACATATGTCACATATACGCTGACCACAAAAGTCTCAAATACATCTTCACTCAATCGGAGCTAAACATGAGGCAACGTAGATGGTTAGAGCTAATCAAGGACTATAATTTAGAAGTGCACTACCATCCAAGAAAAGCTAATGTTGTAGAAGATGCACTTAGTCGGAAATCTCATTATAACACCTTGGAAGCCTTGTTGGAAGATGGATTTAATTTGTTACATCCTATTGTGCTACACAATATCACTGTCAGTTGCTCACTTGAGAGCAAAATCATAGAATTGCAGAAGACAGATGTAGGTGTATTTCACATTAAGAGAAAAAAGAAAGAATAGGAAACCAAGCATTTTAGGTTGGATGAAAGAGGTGTGCTATGGTTTGAGGATAGACTTGTGGTATCAAAAGACCGAGAGCTTAGAAATAAAATTTTAGATGAAGCTCATTCATCCAAGTTGTCTATCCATCCGGGCAGTAGCAAGATGTACCAGGATTTGAAAACCCATTTTTGGTGGACCAAGATGAAGGAAATCGCCGCCTATGTTGCTAGGTGTGATAATTGTAGTGGAGTCAAGGCCATTCATTTGAAATCTGCTGAATTACTTCAGTCGTTGCCTATTTCAAGCTGGAAATGGGAGGAAATCAGTATAGACTTTATCACAGGCCTCCCGCTAACACAACAAGGTCACGATTCTATATGGGTCATTATAGATCGCCTCACCAAGTTAGCACATTTTGTACCGGTTAACACAAGGTATCACGCTGGGAAGTACGCTGAGCTGTACGTTTCTCAGATCTTGAGACTACATGGAGTACCAAGGACCATAATCTCAGATCAAGGACCATAGTTTATAGCTCGCTTTTGGGAACACTTAAACCTGGCCTTAGGAACTAAACTAATCAGAAGTTCAGCATATCATCCACAAACTTTTGGACAAACCAAGCGAGTGAACCAGATCTTATAAGATATGTTGAGAGCTTGTGTTATATCCTCCAAGGGTTCATGGGAGAAATGGCTACCTTTAGCCGAGTTTTCCTATAACAACAGTTATCAAGAGAGCATCAAGATGGCTCCTTTTGAGGCCTTGTACGATTGCAAATGTAGAACTCCTTTGAATTGGATTGAGCCCGAAGAAAGGAGGTACTATGGCATTGACTTTGTCGCCGAAGCTGAAGAGCAAGTGCACATTATTCAACAGCATATGAGAGCAGCTTAGTCTAGACAAAAGAGTTATGCTGATAAAAGAAGAAGACCACTTACCTTTGAAGTGGGAGACTACGTGTACTTAGAAGTTTCGCTCATGTGGGGAGTGCAGAGATTTGGAGTAAAGAGGAAGCTTGCGCCAAGATATGTAGGCCTGTACCATATTATTGAGTGAAAGGGAAATGTCGCCTACAAGTTACAACTTCCCCTAGAAATGAGTGCTATATTCAATGTCTTCCATGTTTCTCAGTTAAAAAGATGTCTTCACATACCTGAGGAAGCTATTGCACCCACCAACATTAACCTCCAATTGGATTTGACTTATGAAGAGAAACCAATCCGAGTGTTAGAAGAAATGGGAAGAGTATCCCAGAACAAGGTCATTAAGTTCTACAAGGTGGTGTGGAATAACCACAATGAACAAGATGCCACGTGGGAACGGGAGGATTATTTATGTGAGGTTTATCCCGCTTTTTATGAAGAATGGTAGGTCTTTAAAATCTCGGGACGAGATTTCTATATGGGGGAGGGGCCGTAACACCCCAGTGTTAAGCATTGCATTTGGCATTTGCATTTCATGAGCACAAGCATCATCCAAGCATTCATGAGCATGAGCATATGAAGTTTCATTTCATTTACCTTCTCTTTATCACATGGGATGTTGCTCATATACTTAATTATAAGTTAGTTATCGATTTGTATCATTATTTGTAAGGTTGCATCAACCGATTGATCTCTTGTAGGTACTGATATTAGATGAAAGTTATCGATCTTGTGTTAAAAAACTTGTTGTTTAATACAATATCATCAGTTATCAAATCTACTAAGATTAGTAAGATTTTCCTTGCTATTTTTGGTTGATTCACTAGTTATCGATCTTGTTATAATTAATGTTCCATTAATCATAATAAATCATCTGATTGACATAGATCGGCATCACATCATCTTAATTGGTCATCTTCTAGTCCGGTCACACTTTGAATCTTATAATTGATGGCTTAATTCTGCTAGATCGGCTGTTTTATCTCTATTCCAATCAAACATAATATACATTCAAAGTCATGTTTCAATCTTGAATAAACTCACTAGCTAATAAGATCTAATCTAATGAGACTACCATAGCTGCATTGACCCAGTCGAACCTCACTAGTAAGACTTTGGATTAGGGATTATTGATTAGTGGTCTTGTTCATGATCGAGATATGTACTATGTTTGTTTGCTATGCATGCATCGGCTATTTTAGCCGATTCGCATGTGCTTTCACACACATAGCATGTTTTTATGAAACTGTCAATATATAGATGGTTTTATAGATTCTTTGGTTTTAGTTTGTTATTATTATCATAGCTGTATCTATACAATCAAACCTCACTATTGATGGTAACAGATTAGATCCAGAGCGTTTGTAGATTCATTTGTACTAGACAGTAGATTTGTTCGTATGTTATATCCGTTCTCGTTAAACTTATCAGCTCAATGCTTTACACTGATTATATCCATCTAGCTAATGATGTTGCTCTATATTACTTATATCTAGGTGTATTGTACTTGTTATCATAAATTAATCATGACCCACGAGCATCACAGTCCTTAACAGTCAATTTCTCCTCATATCGGCTATCTAGTCGATTCCCCTGTTTGGCTGCTCTCTAAGCATCATACTTGGAACTGTCTGGGCAACACCGGCATGTTCCACCCTAAATTACTAATAAACTTTCTCTCCTTATCAATTGCAGGTCAAATTGACTGGCACACTTTTGAGATTTTTAGTATCATCCGTTTTTGTTGAAGCCGAGCAGATCTACGAGTTGACTTCACTCAGATCGTTCGGCTTGCTGCGTGTCAGGTGCATCGCCACATTTTTGCGCTGACACGCATTTTGGCACACCCAATGGGACCACAATTATCATGGCAGCTCACAACAACAGGGACATTCTTATGGTGCTTTATGGAGACTTACCTAATGAAGATAAAGATGTCATTAGTAAAGCTATAGAGGAGTTTCAGAATAAGTGTTTGTTGTCCTACACCAGCACACGTGACAATAAAGTTGTTTAGAAATATCCACTACCAAGAGTTTTGATACATGGGCATTCAGATACAGATGAAGCTGATGATAGGCGTTTCTTTGTAGATGCTATAAACAAATCTGTTCATGATGCCATGTTGAATCATAGTACAACTTTCTTGAACATATTCCACAATACCATGAAGGAGGTATTTCATAGATATCCAATTGATCAGATTGGACTGGCTTATTACAATATTCCACATCTATCGACTCAGGGGACTAATCAAGCCGGTACTAGCCATCCAAAAGCAGCACTAGCTAGCAATGATGATGTCCAGGTAGTTCAGATCTCATCTGAGCAAGTTCAGGGTACTACTACTAATCAAATACATTATAATCCTAGATCATTAGTGCAGCATGTGCAATAGCCGACGGGGCAAGTTCAGAATCAAATGGTTAATTTTGGCACATCAGGCCAGATATCGCCGTCAGCTCAAAAAATAGCATGATCAGTTCAAAGGATTCATAGAGATACAGATCCCAACATTTACAATCAGAGACTTCAAGCAGCAAATCAGCAAAGGACTCAACAAATAGAGATTCCATAAGGATATCATTATGGCACAGATTATAATACCCTTCATATGATTCCAAATCTAAGGTATCAAGGTACCCAAAATTTTAATCCGTTGATGGGTCAGCAATTGCAAAAGAATCCAAATTCAAATGCTAATGAGTTGTTGCTTAGAGTAACTGAAATGATGAAGAATCAGCTCGATTTAAAACAAAAAGGGCAGACCTTTTCATACAAACGTCCATATCTAGAGTGGTATGATTTGATTGCTCTTCCTACAAATTACAGGCTCTTAGAATTTGCTAAGTTCACTGGTCAAGATAGTACAAGTACAATAGAACATGTCAGTCGGTATCTTACTCAGTTGGGTGAAGCATCCATTGAAGAAGCTCATCGAGTTGGTTTCTTCTCTTTGTCCCTGTCAGGACCAGCTTTCACCTAGTTTTAATCGTTACTAGTTTATTCTATTCCCAATTGGACTGACCTAGAGAAGGAATTTCATACATATTTCTATACTAGGACAGGAGAAAGGAAAATCATAGATTTGACAACCATAAGACAAAGAACTAATGAATCGGGTGTTGAGTTTCTTCAGAGGTTCTGAGAAATAAGAAATTTGTGCTTTTCATTGAATCTGACTAATGATCAGCTAGCTCCTTTGGCTGTTCAAGGAATGTTGCCAACATGGAGAGAAAAATTGCTTGGGCAAAAGTTTGATAATTTAGGTCAGTTGGCTCAACGAGTGGGAACACTTAATAGCCAATTCCAGAATATACGCAGAGATACCTGATTCCAGAAGAATGCCGCAATTGCTGAAGCTTATAATCCATATTTAGTTGATGATGATGGTGAGGATGATGAAGAAGAGGAGATTGTTGTAGCTGAATGGAATTGGGGTAGGAAGATAGTGATGGTGCCAAACCCTTGGTGAAAAGGAGTTGAAGAAAGTTATGATTTTGACGTCACAAAATTAGACAAGCTCTTTGATTTCTTGCTTGAGAAAGGACAGATCAAATTGCCTGCCAATCATGTTATGTTACCTCCTGATCAGTTGAAGAATAAGTTATGCAAATTTCATAGCACTACTTCTCATTCTACTAATGTGTGTAGAATTTTCTAGCAACATATACAGAGGGCTATTCAGCAAGGGAAGCTTAAATTTGATACACCTTGGAAGATGAAAGTTGATGGTAATCCTTTCCCAAAAGATCAGAATATGGTTGATGCTAAGTTGCTCAAAGAGAAGACTAAAGTCCTAACATCAACTAGGGCAAAAGAAACTAGAACAATTGATCTAGAGATGCAAATATCGGCTGACGAATATAAAGAAATTTAAAGACGTCGTGACCAACAGAAGAGTCGATATGAGTAGGGAGAGACATCAAGAAATGGGGCAATGAGGACGTGTGTTACATCTTGAAAATTGTTGAATAAATGGCAACAACAGAAAGAAAAGAATTATCAGCGTTGGTTAGAAGAGAAAGAATATCAGCATCAACAAGAAGAGGAGAGGTATGAAAGAGAACAAGCTGAATTACATTGGAATTGTTCTTTTTAAACCTTGTTGGCATGAGGGTTTGAAATTGCCTAATAGAAATAATTGCCCAGAGTGTAGTGAACAATATTGGGAGTTTAGGCAATCTCAAGCTAACCACCGGTCTATCCATGCTCAAATTGAGTATCATCATGATAATATGGATCGGTGCTTAAAGAATATAAGTGTTCATGATTGGCTTGGGAAGCGAGTTGTTGATCAAAATTGGGCTGATAATGAAGAAGATGGTGATGAGGAAGAGTATGTTTGGCAGGAAGGGCAATGGTGTCCAGGAGGTTTAATAAGAAGTTAGAAAAGAAGGGTACAACGCCTAAGGAATAGAGAGCTAGAATAGGCTCAGAAATCTGGTAAACCTAAGTATGTCGTGCTAAACAAATAGCTGATAAGGGTCAACAATCGGTAAATATTCAAATGGCTTTTCTTTTGCCATCAGAATTTAGAGCTCCAGCAGATCAAGAAGTCTATTCAGATTTTGATGAATCGGAATATGAGAAGATTGTTGCCAAATTGACAGTGATACAGCAAGCTATATTTGATAAGTCAGTCAAGCATCGGCACTTGAAGGCTTTATATATGAAAGGTTTTGTTGATGGAAAGCCGATGAGCAATATGTTGGTGGATGGAGGTGCTTCTGTTAGTCTTATGCCTTATACTACTTTTTGTAAGCTTGGTAAGGGACCAGGAGATTTGATTGAGACTGACATGATGCTTAAGGATTTTGGAGGTAATGCATCCAAGACCAGAGGGCAATAAACATTGAATTGATAATTGGAAGTAAGACTTTGCTCACTATGTTCTTTGTCATTGGTGGAAAGGGTTCATATAGTTTACTCCTTACTCATGATTGGATTCATGCAAATTGTTGTGTACCATCGACTATGCATCAATGCTTGATTCAGTGACATGGAGATGATGTTGAGCTAGTTCATGCTGATGATTCTGTGAATATAGCAACAGCTGACCCAATGTATTGGGAACTAGAAGATTTTGAGTGTTTTTCTAGCAAGCGATGGGAAGGAGGTTTCATTAAGATCAATGATGAAAGCCAATAGCTAATCCAAGCAGTCGGCTCTGAGAGTTTGTTTTAATGAATAATCCAATACATGGTACAAATGGTGAACTAGGACATGACTTTATGTCAGTCAATGAATTAGAGGAGATAGATATTGGTCATGGAGATAGGCCTAGGCCGATGTATGTAAGTGCTAAGTTGGATCTTGAGTATAAGCAAGAGTTGATAGATTTATTAAAAGAATTTAAAGATTGTTTTGATTGGGAATATTATGAGATGCCTAGTCTAGATCGATCAATTGTTGAACATCGGTTGTCAATCAAACCTGGATATCGGCAATTTAAACAAGCTCTGAGGAGATTTAACCCAATGTTCTTGATGATATAAAAAAGGAGACTAAAAGATTACTAGAAGCAAAATTTATCCGACCGTGCTGTTATGCAGAGTGGATATCGAGTGTTGTTCCTATGTATAAGAAAAATGGGAAGTTAAGAGTTTGCATCGATTTCAGAGATTTGAACAAGGCTACACCCATGGATGGTTATCCAATGCCAATAGCCGATATGTTGGTAGATGTAGCAGCTAGGCATAAGGTTATTAGTTTTATGGGCGACAATGCAGGATATAATCAAATTTTTATGGCTGAGGAAGACATAGCAAAAACAGCTTTTAGGTGCCCTGGCGCGATCAACTTATTTGAATGGATTGTGATGACCATTGGTTTGAAGAATGCTGGTGCAACTTATCAGAGGGCAATGAATTATATTTTTCATAAGTTGATCGGTAGGATTGTTGAAATCTACATTGATGATGTGGTGGTGAAATCCAAAGGTACAAAGAACATCTAGCTGATTTGCGGGAGACTTTGGAGTGCACAAGAAAACAAGGTTTAAAGATGAATCCTAATAAGTGTGCCTTTAGAGTATTAGCTGGACAATTTTTGCGTTTTATGGTCCGCGAGAGAGGAATTGAAATTGGTCAAAAAAGTATGAAAGTAATTGATGAGGCGGTACCCCTGACTACTAAAACAGAGTTACAATCTTTGCTTGGTAAGATTAATTTTATCAGAAGGTTAATTTCAAATTTGTCAGAAAGGGTTCTGCCATTTTCTCCTTTGTTGAAGTTAAAAAATGATCAAGAATTTAAATGGGGTGACATACAACAAAAGGTGTTTGAGGAGATAAAAGAATATATGAAATGTCCACTTGTGCTGGACCCTCCTTAGCAAGGTAAACCTTTTAAGTTGTATGTGTCAGCCGATAGCCAAACAATTGGATTGGCCTTCATGCAAGAGTTTGAAGGAAAAGAACGACTTGTTTTCTATTTAAGTAGAAGGCTTTTGGATCTAGAAACAAGATATTCTCCTATTGAAAAGTTATTCTTATGCTTATATTTCTCTTGCACTAAGCTGCGACATTATTTGTTGTCGGCTGAGTGTACAGTTGTGTCTAAGGCTGATGTGATCAAGCACATGTTATCAATGCCAATATTAAATGGGAGAATGGGAAAGTGGATTCTTGCATTATTGGAATTTAACTTGAGGTACGAATTGGCTCAAGCAGTCCAGGGGCAAGTAATAGCCAATTTTATTACTCAGCATCATAAACCAAGTATTGGCTATGTAGAACTGATACCTTGGACATTGTTCTTTGATGGATCATCGTGCAAGCAAGGTGGTGGCATTGGTATTGTTATGATTTCACCTCGGGGGGAAAGTTTTGAGTTTGCTTTTCGAATTAAACCAATGACTACCAACAATCAAGTAGAATATAAATCTATTCTTAAGGGACTTCAACTTCTTCATGAAGTAAAGGCTGAGTCAATTGAAGTATTTGGAGATTCATAGTTGGTTATTAATGAGTTGATCGACCTATAAGATTGTAAAGATGATATTCTGAGGGGATACTATGATGAATGCCAGAGGTTACTCAAGGAGTTTCCTCATATTTCTCTTCAGCATATTCCAAGAGCATAGAATCAAGAGGCTAATCCGTTCACTCAGATTGCATCAGGTTATCAAGTGTTTCAAGAGATCTTAAGCAGTGAAACCTTGACTAATGATTGGAGAGTTGAAATAGCCGATTACCTTAAGAATCCATCACAGAAGGTTACCAGGAAACTAAGGTATAAATCGAGTAAGTATGTTTTGTTAGATGATCAGTTATATTACAAGACAGTCGATGGGGTGTTGCTTAAATGCTTAAATCGAGAAGAAGCTAAAGTGTTGATTGGTGAAGTACATGAAGGGATATGTGGATCTCATCAATTGGCTTATAAGATGAAATGGATTATTCGCAGGTCTAGATATTTCTGGCCAACAATACTAGAAGACTGTTTTGAATATTACAAGGGGTGTCAGGATTATCAACGTTTTGGTAATATTCAGAAATCGCCTGCATTGGCTATCAATCCAATAATTATACCATGGACATTTAGTGGTTGGAGAATAGATTTAATTGGCCAGATTTTTCCACCTTCAAGTAAAGAACATAAGTTTATATTGGTAGCAACAGATTACTTTACCAAGTGGGTCAAGGCAATTCCTTTGAAGACAGTAACCTCAAAGAATATGGTTGATTTTGTCAAGGAACATATTGTGTATCATTTTGGAATTCCTCAAACTATTACTACTGATCAGGGGACAATGTTCACATCAGAAGAGTTCAGAGATTTTGCTGCCAGTATGGGAATTAAGTTATTAAATTCTTCTCCTTGCTATGCTCAGGCTAATGGCCAGGCAGAGGCATCCAATCAAATTATGATTAAATTGATTAAGAAGAAAATTGAGGAGCAACCAAGGAAGTGGTACTTAACACTCAAGGAGGCATTGCAGGCATATAGGATGGCTTTCCATGGATCGATTAAATCATCACCTTATGAGTTAGTATATCGACATAATGCAGTTCTTCCTTGGGAAATCTAGACTGGATCAAGACGTGTTACATTACAGAATGATTTGACAGCCGAAGTCTACAAGACTCTAATGATGGATGATTTAGAGGACTTAAGTTGTCATCGGCTGCGTGCTCTTGAGAATATTGAAGCCAAAAAGGTCAAGAACAAGCAGTTTGGTGAAGGAGAATTAGTCTGGAAAGTAAAATTGCTGATTAGGTCTAAGGACAGCAAGTTTGGCAAATGGTCACCTAATTGGCAAGGTCCTTATCAGATTAGTCATTATGCGCCTGGCAATGCTTACATTTTGGAAATGCTAGAAGGGAGAGAAGAATTTGATAGAGCAATCAATGGAAAATATCTAAAGAAATATTATCCTAGCATTTGGATTAATACTTGACAGTCGATTTGTTCAGTCATCGGCTCTAATAGCCGGTACGAGAAGGGTATCGCCTTTAGTTCAAAAAAATAACCCAAAGGGGTGAAAGCCGATACAATGTGTATCCCCTATAGAGCAAAAACAAGCACAAAGACAATCCTCATAACATTATGGCAGCCTCAAAGACGAGTTCATGAAGAAGGCAGGACTTTATTCATAGTTTGTTCCTAGTACAAACTACTCAAAAACTTTATTTATAACGTCCTGGGCTGAGGGGATGTCCACAATGGCCGTTGCGGCATCGTCGAAGTCCTCGATCAGGTCCTTGTGCATGTTGGGGTCATCGGCCATCAGGAAGCCCGGCTCCATGATGCGAAGGTCATGCCCGGTCTGGACCTACGCCACAGCTAGGGCCACCGCCATGCCACAGTGAACGCTGTGGAGGGTGATTTCCTAGACGCGCGCCGAAACATCATGCAGGTGGTTGTTGAGGAGAGGGCCCTAAGCATTGATGGCCATTGTAGCCGCGTTCGCTGCTAGTTGGAGATTCTCCAACTGCGCCGTCAGGGCTGGCAATCATAGAAACAAAGGGGCTATCAAGACAAAGACAGTAGAGATTGAAACAAGGGTTTTTCTTGAAGATCATCTTACCCACCCCCATGGCGTCAGATTCAGCCAATGGCACCCAGGCGGCGTTGGCCTCTTCCTCAGTGGTGAGGAGGGTAGCTTGAGAGGCCTCGAGGCGGCTCTCAAGCTGACCATTGTCCCAAGTTGCCTCGGAGTAACGGTCCTTGGCCACCCTCCACTCCCGGAGGAAACGCCGGGTGTCATCACCGTTGTAGGAGTCCAAGGTGTCTGACGATGAGTCCAGCACGACAGGAGCAGACGCGGTGGCAGAAGGCTTGCTAGCCTAGGAGGAAGCGACCGGAGGCTATCATTTTAGATGAACATGTAAATGGGTCAGAAGGATTCATTGCCATAAGTGGAAAATGTTGGTCTTACCTCATACTGCGGAGACGCTGGCTCATCGGTAGGTCTTCCTTTGGGACCTCTCCCGCCACACGCTTGCCATGGCTGCCCTCTCTGGCCATGGGTGTTGAAGAAAGTTGCTAGAGGATTCTTTAAAGAATGAGAGAAAATGAGAGCAGATGCAGATGAGATTGGGGTTGGAAACCTCGATTGGTATTTATAGCCATAGGGGCAAGAGGTCGATCTCTCAGAATATGCAAAGGCAAGCCCAATTAATGGAAGAGGAAACACCATTTTGCCAGTACCGAGGGAAGAACGCGGCGATTGATGACCGAGAAGGAATTTGAAGGGTTTTACCATGAGAGCCATTTTTAGATTTAATTGAGTCAGATTGAATCAGAAATCGAAATTGGCTAATCTAAAATGGCCATTCTACTAAGCCTCGAGGAGACACACAACAGGCCAAATAATTGCTCTCCTTACAAACTAGTGTGTGGGCATGCAGCCATTTTTCCTTGGAAAGATCAGAGCTGAATTGTGGCATATTAGAAGTTGAAAGAGCTTAACAACCAATGATTACAAGGTTTTGATTGTGATCAGCTTCACGCTTTTGCAAAACATGAGGCCAGGGCAAAAAGGGAAGTCACTTCAAACGAAAAGATTATTTGCTAGCTTCTGCTATTACAAACTAAGAGCCGGGGAACACTTTGTTCACAATGTCTTTGGCCTAGGAAGCAAGGGCTACAGAGTTGGTAGTGTTGAAGAATTCTTTGACCAGGTGCTTAAGGTCCTCAGGATGGTCAGTGGCTAGAAAACCATGGGGAAGAAGTCGAAGCTTGTGACCAGAGCAGACTTGCACAATAGCCAATGCCATGGCAGCGCCATGACGAACACCGTGAAGGGAAACTTCTCTGACGTGGTTTGGGACATCGTACAGGCGAACCACCGGCATGGCACCCCTGATGTTGACAAATCCTGCCGCATACTCTATAGCTGATCGAAGGCTTTCCAACTAGGTCGATAGGTCTGAAAGGATTCAAAGAAGGGATAATCAAGATCTAGAAGGCAAAATTAAAAGAATGGAGAATTGTGGTGGATATCTCACCCATGATTCTAGCCTCGACCTTGGCCAACCTCGCTTGAGTGGAGTTGGCCCTATGTTCCAAGAAGGTGAGAGCATCCTGCAGTGCGTTCAGATGAAAGTCCATCTGCCTAAGATCACGGGTAGCATTGGAGTACCAAGCTCGACCCTCATCCCTCTCTTGAAGGAGCCGGTGAATGGTGTCACCCTGAGGATCGGCGGGCACAATTGAAGGCCCCACTAGGACTACCACCCATGCACCGTTGGGGCCATGGATTGTGCCAGGAAGTAGAATGTAGTTCAGGTTAGCTCTGTAGACAAAAAGATCTGATCAATATGAACAAAAGGGGTTGTAGAACAGCGATCATCCATACTCCTAGTGGTGACGAAGACGCTGGTGTGGTGGCACAGAATCATCAAGGTCCTCTTCAGTAGACCTCTTGCCTTTCTCCATATCTTCAAGCCTATTAGAAAGCTAATCGCACCAAAGACACAGAAGGTTTGGGACAAAGCAGATTGGTTTTTCGATCCACAGCAGTGCCCCATATATATAGCCTAGGAGATGAGAAGATAGACTTCATCGGGGTTATGAAATTGAAGTCGGTTATGGAAACGGATCAATACTCCAAAAATCCAGGAATGGTTCATGGAAGCACAACAGATTCAGACTTATTGCTTCCCATAATTACAGATACTGTGGGATTGATACAAAAGGTTTACATTAACCAATGTTTGACCCATTAGACTTCGTTGGATTAAAGGGAGTCTAGATCCCCATAAGGCCAAAGGGCATCATGTACCAAGTCAGATCAGCCCAATGATGGAAGCAGCTTGTCACACCCGATTTTAAGAATAATATGGGATCGATAATCTTATGTGCGCCTAGAGATCAGTCACACACATAATTCGACAAATTATAAATAGTATCATCACAAGTGTTTATTACATCACAAATAATAAGACATAGTCTTCACATAAATGTAGCAGAAGAATAAAGAAAAATCTCTCATGGAAGCGCCATATCATAGGGACGTCAACTGGTTGATCACAAGTCTAGTAATCCTCAGGAAAGTCATCATTACCATAGCCATCTGTTACCCATCCAGGATTTTTATCCAAATAATGAAAACAAACAAGCATAAATACATGTCATACTCAACAAGTGTAACATGGGGTTCGTGAGGCTCAAAAGGGCTTGACACTGGTTTAACAACATTCAGCTTTTAGTTGTCATAATTTTAGCATAAGAGTAGCAACAAGTTGTTTTAATCCCAAAGTAAAACACATGATCAATGTAAACAAGAATAATGAATAGTATAAACAGATAATTCTTAGTGATCATCTATTCCATAAGGGTCCAAGGCTGCTCGTGACCATGAGCACAGTTGCTATACCAGTTTTACACTCTGGAGAGGTTGTACACTTTCACTGTGAGTCGTGATACCCATATGCCCGGGTTAATTACTCCCTAAACACTTCTAAGGTGAGCAGGCAAGGTTCATTATGAAGCCTTTCAAAGGTTTGTCTAACAAGTTAGGGCCATTAGATTCACTCGGCAAATAGTTATAGGAACCCCCCTGTCGAATGACGCAATTCCATCACGGCTATACACATAAGAGTAGAGGCTATCCTATACCCGACTAGAGGATCAGTTGAAGGCACAGCAGAAGACCATCAAGAGACACCGACAGGTGATAGATGAACAAAGGGTGTGCCTCAACTTGCCAAAGATGTACGAGGAGCTTCCCCATAAGTCTCGCCCATAGATGTTGGAATCCCTTTTATGTAATAAAACGATAGTAGAACGAGTCAAGTGGAATCTAGTCGAGTCTACTAGTGCGGTATGAACATTGGTGTGTTTAGTTGATTTGTTATTATGTTTATGCATGAGTTGGATTTTTGTAATGAGTGTTGGAACTTTGTGGGCATGTCCGCAAGTTCCATAGTTGAGAATACTAAAGATTGGGTCAATAAATAAATAGTTGGGTTTGTTACATCTTGTTCTCTCGGAATCTGTTTTTGGAGCAGTCTGTCCTTATCTCAATGCCAATTAAAATATATACGACCAAAAATTATGAAATTTTTATGGGAATAACTAGACTTATGTATCTTTCCAATGCCTCTGGAATCACTTTCATATATGATCTGGTTTGTGAGATATCTCTGTTTCAAGATAAAGTTTCTGCGCAGTCTGGAATCTGGGAACAGTTTCGATTGTATCCTGTTTTTGAGTAACCTAACGACAGAATCTGGGAATATAGTATGAATAAAAGTTGTAGATAATTTCTTAATATTTCCAACAATATAAAGTACACCTCATTTGAATCTCTAGAACTCGAGATATGACTGTTTTACCAACCTGCTGATGTTGAGACTCGTCCAGAAAATTTTCAGAATGTATTCTAATTTGGAAATTTCTAAATTTTGAATATTTGATAGCAGATGTCTGGAAGAGGAAGAGGCCGAGGTCGTGGAGGTGTTCCCCCACATCCACCACCACCACCGCCACCGTCTATTGAGCAACTCTTGGCAGTACATACATAGATCATGGAAGCGTTGGTGCAGAATCAGCAGAACCAACAGGTTGGTGGAGCACCGCATGATAAGCGTGGTGAATTCTTGAAGGGCCGTCCCCCGATGTTCTCTCATGCCACTGATCCACTGGAAGTAGATGATTGGCTTCATGTAGTGGAGAAGCAGCTCAACATAGCACAATGTGATGATCAACAGAAGGTGTTGTACGCTTCAGGGAGAAGCACAAGACTGGTGGGAGTCATTCGAGTATGGACGTCCCGCTAATGCTCCTCCTATCACCTAGCAGGAGTTTAGAGAGAATTTCAGATCCTACCACATACTAGAGGGACTGATAGAGCTCAAGCAGGAGGAATTCAGGGCACTGAAGTAGGGATCCATGTCCATGGCGGAGTATCATGACAAGTTTGCTCAGCTGTCACGTTATGCTCCAAATGAGGTTGCTTATGATGCTGATAAGCAACGCCGCTTTCTCAAGGGTCTGTATGATGGTCTGCAACTCCAGCTTATGTCCAATACATACCCCAATTTGCAGACGCTGGTGAATCGCGCTATTGTTATTGACAATAAGCATAAGGAGATGGAGACCAAGAAGATGAGGCTTTAGGGATAGGCCACTAGAAGTAATACTCGTCCGCATACCAATCCTCAGCAAGGCTTCTAGCAGATGTTCCAGGGACCACCCAGTCAGTGGAATCATGGCCAGTACCCTCAGCACAACTAGAACTAGAAGCATAATGCCAATCAACGTCCTCAGCAGTAGAGTGGTCAGCAGACACCACGACAGGGAGCGCCCAACAACACTCCTATGAAGACTAGTGCCCCAAGCACTCCCAGCAAGTGCTTCCGTTGTGGTAAAGAAGGTCACCTATCTTATAATTGCCCTGAGAAGCCCAACCCGCAAACCCCCCAAAGGCAGAATAGCTATCAGAAGCCAGCACCCAACACAGGAAAGGTGAACCATGTGTCTACTGAGACGGCGCTTGCAGAACCAGAAGTCATGCTCGGTACGTTCGATGTTAACTCAACCCCTACCACTTTTCTTTTTTATTCTAGAGCTTCGCATTCATTCATATCACAAGCATTTGTTAGAAACCATAGCATACCATTATGTGCCATGCAAAATCCCATATTAGTAAACTCACCGGGTGGAAGTATGCAAGCTTCATATCGTTGTCTTCCTACTAGTCTACTCTTGAGGGGGGTAGAGTTTAAAGTGAGCCCCATTGTGTTGAGAGCATCTGGTATTGATGTGATTCTAGGTATGGACTGGATGATGCAACAACAGGCAGTGATTCGGTGTAAGGAGAAGGTAGTGGTTGTGACCGCACCGAATGGAGAAAGTATCAGTGTGGATGTTGTAATACAAGCACAGCCGACAGCCACCGTGAACCAGCTTGATGATAGCGTCAACAAGGAGGACCTAGTGGTTGATGAGTTTCCAGATGTGTTCCCCGATGATTTGCCAGGTATGCCACCTGACCGTGACATTGAGTTTATTATTGAATTCTTACCTAGAACTACACCTATAGCTAAGCATCCATATAGAATGGGGGTTAATGAATTAGAACTTAAGAAACAAATAAAGGAGTTACGGGAGAAAGGTTTTATTCATCCTAGTTCGTCACCTTGGGGAGCACCGATTATATTTGTTGACAAGAAGGATGGTACTCAGAGGATGTGTGTTGATTATCGGTCACTCAATGAGGTTACTATCAAGAACAAGTATCCGTTGCCTAGAATTGATGACTTATTTGATCAGTTGAGAGGTGCTTGTGTTTTCTCTAAGATTGATCTTTGTTCTGGTTACCATCAACTAAAGATTCATGCAACTAACATACCCAAGACAGCTTTTACTACGAGGTATGGTTTATATGAGTACACCGTTATGTCCTTTGGTTTGACCAATGCACCTGCCTACTTTATGTACTTGATGAATAAGGAGTTCATGGAGTTTTTGGATAAGTTTGTGGTGGTATTCATCGATGATATATTGGTATTCTCCAAAATAGAAGAAGAGCATGCCGAACATCTAAGGTTGGTCTTGCAGAAGCTTGGGGAACATAAGTTGTATGCTAAGCGAAGCAAGTGTGAATTCTGGTTGAAGGAAGTTTCATTCCTAGGACATGTTGTCTGTAATGGTGGAATCGCAGTAGATCCAAGCAAGGTGAAAGATATATTGAATTGGAAACCACCAACAGATGTGGGAGAGATTCGAAGTTTCTTGGGATTAGCTGGATACTATAGAAGGTTCATAGAAGGTTTCTCTAAACTTGCCAAGCCAATGACAGCTTTGTTGGAGAAAAATGCTAAGTTTGTGTGGTCCGAGAAGTGCCAGGCTAACTTTGAAGAATTGAAGAAGGGATTAACTACTGCCCCAATGTTGATTTTGCCTGATTTGAACAAGAGCTTTTCTATCTATTGTGATGCATCTCATCAAGGTCTCCGATGTGTTCTTATGCAAGAAGGCAGAGTAGTGGCTTATGCTTCCTGATAGTTGAGAAAGCATGAGTTAAATTATCCTACTCATGACTTGGAGTTAGCAGCAGTGGTTCATGCTTTGAAGATATGGAGGCACTATCTTATCGGGCATAAGAGTGACATCTATACTGATCATAAGAGTCTAAAGTACATTTTCACTCAGACGGATCTGAATATGAGACAGCGTCGATGGTTAGAGTTGATCAAAGATTATGATCTGGAGGTGCACTATCACCCTAGAAAGGTGAATGCTATTGCCGATGCTCTTAGCAGGAAGAGTTATGCCAATGAGGTGCAAGTGACACATATGTCAAGTGAGTTGTGTGCTGAATTTAAGCGACTAAATTTGGGCTTTGTCACTAATGCAGTGGAGTTGGTGTTGGAGCCTAAATTGGAGCAAGAAATACATAAAGGACAGTTACAGGATGCGAAGTTGAAAGAGATAGCGGAAAACATAGTGATTGGTAAGGCACCAGGTTTCCGTATGGATGACAATGGAACTCTGTGGTTTGGGAAAAGACTATGTGTGCCTGAGGATAAGGCTATAGGAGAGGCAATTCTTCATGAGGCACATGAGTCTGCTTACTCTATTCATCCTAGAAGTACTAAGATGTAGTTGGATCTGAAGGAGAAGTATTGGTGGTATGGACTTAAAAGAGATGTGTCTGAATATGTTGCTTTATGTGATACATGTTAGAGAGTCAAAGCTGAACATCAAAGACCTGCAGGATTGCTACAACCAATGAAGATACCTGAGTGGAAGTGGGGAAGAAGTTGGTATGGATTTCATAGTTGGGTTACCACGCACTCAGAGAGGTTATGATTCAATCTGGTTAATAGTGGATCGGTTAACTAAGGTTGCTCAATTCTTACCGGTCAAGACTACCTATACTGGTCCCCAATTGGCTGCATTATATATGAAGAGAATAGTGTGTCTACATGGAGTTCCCAAGAAAATTGTGTCTGATCAAGGTACCCAATTTACATCTCATTTTTGATAGCAAGTACATAGTTTGTTGGGAACAAAGTTGAATTTTAGCACAGCATATCATCCACAGAGAGATGGACAAACTGAAAGGATTAATCAGATTTTGGAGGATATATTGAGAGCTTGTGCGTTGCAGTATGGTACAAGTTGGGACAAGAGTTTGCCTTATGCAGAGTTCTCATATAACAACAGTTATCAGAAGAGTCTCAATATGGCACCTTTCGAAGCTTTGTACGGACGAAAGTGTAGAACGCCGTTGTTTTGGAATCAAATAGGAGAAACTCAAGTGTTCGGACCAGATGTTTTAAGAGACGCAAAAGAGCAAGTAAGGATGATCAGAGATAACTTGAGAGTGGCTCAGTCTCGACAAAAGGGCTATGCCGACACTAGAAGAAGAGAATTGGTTTTCAAAGTTGGGGATTATGTTTACTTGAAAGTGTCACCTATGAGAAGTGTTAGAAGGTTTAACATGAAAGGAAAGTTAGCACCAAGGTATATTGGACCTTTCAAGATTTTTGAGAGACGTGGTGAAGTAGCTTATCAGTTGGAATTGCCTGAGAGTTTGTTAGGTGTGCATGATGTGTTCCATGTGTCTCAACTAAAGAAGTGTTTGCGTGTACCCGAGGAGTAGATACCATTAGAGGAGCTTATAGTTAAGGAAGATCTCACTTATGAGGAGTTTCCGGTAAGGATTTTGGAGATGGCAGAAAGAGTTACAAGGCGCCGAGTTATAAAGATGTGTAAGGTTCAGTGGAATCGGAATACAGAAGATGAAGCTACTTGGGAAAGAGAAGAGGATTTGAGAAAAACATACCCGTAGTTATTTGAGTAAGCATTGTCCGAATCTCGGGGATGAGATTCATTTTAAGGGGGGTAGAATTGTAACACCCTAAATTTTGCATATTTTTGAAATAGGAGAAAATGGTTAATTAAGCATTTTGTGGGAACTCGAACCTAGGAAAAATAATAAACTTTATTAAATTAAAAACAAATATAGGTCAATGACCATGAGTGTGCATTCATGCTGTTGCATAATATTTTGTATTGCTTGGTTGAAGTTGGATTTCAAATTGAGTCAAAATTTCATTTTGAAATTGCTTTGGAAAAATTAGAAAAAGAAAAAAAAAATTCTTTCTTCCTTCCTCGCTTTCGGCCTACTTGGCCTGCTTTTGCCGTGGCCCATTTCTCGCCAGCACCGGCCTGCTTCACTTCCTACCCGCAGTGGCCCACTCGGCCTTGTCCCAGCGCACCGGCCTTTTTCTCCTCTCCTCCCCGCTTGGGCCGGAGCCCAGTTTGCTTTCTCTCCCACGCCGCATCGCACGGCCCAGCAAGGTGCTGGCCCAGCTCCGCAAGCCACTGACCCGCGCGCCTTCCATTCGCTCGCTGACAGCCCTAGCCCACAGGTCAGGGGCTTCTTCACCCCCATGCTGTGTTCTAGTCGGACACTACGCCGACGTCGCCGTGTCCGGTGCTGCCATGGTTCCTCGTGATGCCGTGACGCCCAAGAACCCCGCCACCATAAATAGCCGCCTCCTTCGCCTCCTTATCCATCTTTGCCGCAAGCTCTTCGCCCACGCTAGCCGCAGCTGCGCCTCACCCTAGCATCGCCACGATAGTCACCGACCACCGAGCGTCGCGCCGCCTCTACTGCCTCCCACTCTTTCCTCTTGGGTCCGGTGAGTCGACCATCACTCCCTCTATCTCCCGGTATTTTATTTTCGTTGAACCGAGCATTTTTGGCCGAAAGCCGAAGCTCCGGCGAGCCAGCAATGGCGCCACCGTCCGTCACCTCGCCAGCGTCACCTCCTCTCCGCTTGATCTGTTTTGGACCGTTAAATCGAATCCAACGACCGCTGTCTAGTGAACTATTTCGGCTGGTTGTTTTGCAAATAGGTCCCTTGGATTTTTAATTATAGAACCCGCCATCCCTAGCACCTTTCAAGATTCCATTTTCTTATTCTAAAAGCATACTTTGGTTTGGTTAGATTGAAAATATGTTTTCAGCTATTTACAGTTCTGCCACTAGATTTGTTTTAGCCATAAAATCTCTGTTTTAACTCCGATTTGATCCGTTCAAGTTGCGTTAGGTTCATAATTAAGTAATATACATGTTTATAATACTGTTAAGTAGGTTTTCAACTTTTAAAATTTAAGGTTAGATTTAATCTATTATTTTACTATAGGAAATCTTGTTTAATTCATAACTTCTTTGTTTTAGCTCTGATTTTTGTGATCTTCGCGTCTGTGTGTTCGTAGTGAGACGTAGATTCGTTTTCCAAACTTTTCATCTTGATTCTATGCTGTTGGTGTACTGTTCTAATCTATATCTTTGTTTGTTTTGCATGATTGCTCCTAGATGCTTGTATGTTGCTGTGTTATCGAGTATAGACGGTGAGCAATTCGGGGGAGATCAAGGGTACGACTTTGACGAGCAGGACCAGTAGGAGTACTTTGCTCAAGGAAAGTATAGCATGGGATCATCCTTGTTTCCTATTCACTTTAAAACATTAAATTCATGTTGCATGTGTCACCTTGATAGGAATTCCCTATAAATTGAACTTTTACCTTGTCACCTATGGGTTATGCATTGGGTAGCTTTGCTAGTGCTCAATTAAACCATGATCTTGTAACTTGACTAATGGTATATGCAATAAACATTAAAATATGACTTTTTAGCAACTTGGAAACAGGGGGCTGGAGTATTTAGCTACTTTCTAAATGCTTCAGATTCCTCTCCCTAAGGACTTATCTATAAGTGATCATCCGGGACTTACAGTATAGCTGTGAGGGCTACATGGCTCTGGCTTTAGCTCAGTATGAGGACCTTTTCTAGCTTGTTAGAGGTTACCTTTATGGCGCAAGAGGGGTGTGTTTCGGGTTGGATATAGTGCGGCCTCTCTCCGTCAGTGTATAGGCTGCGCGTCATTGTGCCTGTCGGAAGGGGAGCCCTACATTCGTAGGCCACAGAAACCTAGCGGCCCTAACTTATTAGATGAACCTTTGAATGGCTTCATAGTGACCCCTGCCTGCTCACCTTGGAAGTGTTTTGGGGGTAATTAACCCGGGCATATGGGTATCATGACTCACAGTGAAAGTGTACAACCTCTGCAGAGTGTAAAACTGGTATATCAGCCATGCTCACGGTCACGAGCGGCCTTGGAACATTTACGGAATAGATGAACACTAAGTAATATCTGTTTATGCTATTCATTATTCATGTTTACATTTGATCATGTGTTTCGCATTGGGATTTGAAACAACTTGTTGCTACTCTTAAGCTAAAACTGTGACAACTAAAAGCTGAATGCTGTTAAACCTGTGTCAAGCCTTTTGAGCCTCATGAACCCCGTGTTACACTTGTTGAGTATGACATGTACTTACGCTTGTTTATTTTCATTACTTGGATAAAAATCCCGGATGGGTAATAGATGGCTTTGGGTACGATGATTTTCCTGAGGACTACTAGACTTGTGGTCAACTAGTCGACGTCCCTGTGAAATGGAGCTTCCGCGAGAGATCTTTTACTATTTCCGCTACATTTATGTGATAACTCTGTCTTATTCGTGATGTAATAAACACTTGTGATGATACTATTCATAATTTGTCAGCTTATGTGTGTGACTGATCTCTGGGCGCACATAAGATTTTGCACTCCATTTTATCCTTAAAATTGGGTGTGACATGCATAAATAATTAAAATGGATCACCAACATAGGTATAGTGTTTAAAACTAATGAGTTCCACAAGTTTTGGTGATTTCATGACTGCAGCAGGATTTAATCAAAAAGCCATCAAGGAGGACCTATTCGTCAAAGTAAATCAAGTTTATCCGCAATGAAACCGACTTGGGAAGACTCTAGAACAATCTAGAACACAACTCGCTGAGACCCATGCCAAAATGTGAGGGTGTGGGGCTGGACGGCCCCACCTACAGGCTGACCAGCCTATGGGCCCACCTGGCAGCCCCTCCTCATTACATCGGTTCTCCACTTCCTTAAAGATCAAATCTATGTCGTTGCTCAAGGCAGGTTCAATTCGAGGGTCCATATTTGACGTTGCCAAGGATTCATGGGCCCACGGGACCCCTGGTGCCCCCTATAAATACCCCCTATACCTCCTCCAGCAGAGCATCCTAAAACCCTAATTCACATCCTTATCATCAGGATCAGAGCCAGCAATCAAGAGAAGATTAGTCCTCCAAGTTAGGATCTAGTGTTTGTAAATAGAAATAGTGAGATAGAGAGTGAGGGAAGAGTTTGGAGGAAGTGTCAACCTATCAGTGTTCTCTGTATCACTTGTACCTTGGCGGAATCAAGTTCCATTTCAGCTTGCTTCTGAGATTTCATTGGTAATTAACTTCTGATTAAAGTAAGTATCGTGTTTATATTGTTCATCAGGTTTGTCACTCTTTTTGATTACTTTGATCCTTGTCGCTCTTGGGTTAGAGTAGTATTCATAGTATAAGCATGGTCCTTAGACTCAGTTACTCGTGGATGTACCCTGCATTCCGGATCAGTGGTAGATCACAGGGGTGACTATAAAGCCTTGTTGAGTCCTTTGTAGACCATCTCCCATTTGTAGGCCGAGCAGGACCTGGTTACTATAGGAAAGCATCCTCTGTTGGTGTTTTTCCTTAGTAATGTCCCTAGTTGAATAGTAGAAGACATAACTTACCCAAGTTAGCACTAGAAAACCTTGGTAATATCCTCAACGCTCCTGTTTATCTTAATCCTTGTTGCTACTCTTGGTTAAGCTAGACTTAGTTAATTTCACACACGTTTCCTTAAGTTTGATATTCTGTAATACTTTCCGGTGAAGTGCTACATCGGTATCCATACTTTGCGAATTTATCTGTGTGCATTTAAATATACCAACAATTCAACAAAGTGTTAGTAAACATTGTTCACAAATCCATAAATCTCTCACATAGTTTATGAATTTGTGAGAGATTTATGGATTTGTGAACAATGTTTACTAACACTTTGTCCAATGAAAAATGAGCAAAATAAAAGTTGTAGATCTTGATGAGTTCTACAACTTTTATTTTTATGACCTTTGAGTTCAAATCATTTGGTGTCTCAAAATCTTGTTTGAAGCTGTCATTTCTTGAAGTTCAAAATTTAAATTGTTCAAACAAAGTCACATGAAAAGAGTGCAAAAATAATAGGAGTAAGAACACAATAACTTGATAGAACATGATTTTAGAAATTTTTAGGAAAAAAATCATCACATTTGGAGATAGTATGAGGGATAAATACTACTTACAAGTTTTAGCAAGAGATTAAAAAGAGAAGTCACATTTATTCATCACAGGTGTCATCAACAGGTGTGTTTTCTTTTTTTAATCTCTGGCTAAAACTTGTAACCAGTCTTTCTCCCTCATACTAACTCCAAATGTGATGATCTTCTCTTAAAATTATCTAAAATCATGCTCTATCAATTTTTTTGGTCATCTTGTCATGTCACTTTGTTTGAAAAATTCAAATTTTGAATTTCAAAAATGTGGAAACTTGAAACAACATACTGAAAGAGCATATGATTTCAATAGAAAAAATCATGAACGTAAAAGTTGTAGAGCTCATCAAGATCTACAACTTTTATATTGGTCATCTATCCATGTGACTTTGTTTGAACATTTCAAAATTTGAATTTCAAGAAATGACTACTTCAAACAACATTTCTTCATCCAACACATACATAGATACTCTCACACACATACATAAATGTAGTCTCACATACTTACACAAACATCATCCACTCCATCTTAGCCCGTAACAACTTTTCCCTTGACACCTTTTCATTCCCATGGCAATGTCTTTGGGCTGGTTCTTTTCCACAGCATTGATCTTCTTAGGAAAGTCTATGAATAGCTGCATTTTAGCATAGTTATTGTACTCTTCAATATCACCCACGCCATCAACTCCGATAATGTGCTGTTTCCCGGAGACAACCACATGCTTTCTCTTCTTCTTTGGGGGTGGTTAGTTTGTGGGTCAGGTAAATAGAAAACCCGATATCGTTGACTTGGTATTGTTTGATCCAGCAACATCGAAATGGGGTCATTCGTATACCCATTCCATAGTCAAGTTCCCATATGTTATCAATGATGCCAAAGAATGGGATCTTTCACCGCAATCCGCCGAGAGCTTCTATTCGAAGGCCACTGTTTTGCTTCACACATGTACTATCCTTTGCATGGGTATAGTACGTGTACCCATTGATGTCGTAAGCTTGACAAGATGTGACTTGTCTCGATAGCCCCCTCGCCAACCTATTGATGGTGATATCATCTGTGGTGTCTCCATTCGGTAGGTTTTGGTCCTTCAACCATGTAGTGAATCATTGCTTGTGCTGTTTCATGACCCACTCATCTATGCGGCCATTGCTCTCCTCCCTAATGATAGCTAAGTGTTCATCAATGTACAGTTCCATCAGTTCTGTACTCTGCATGACACTATAGTGCGCCTGACTCACTTCTTTGTAAATCTGGTCGATGATCACTATTCTCCCCCTGGTGCCCTTCCCAGCAAGCCTACCCTTCTGATGAGATTTGGGTTTACCAATCCCTTTCTACCCTTTTACGTACTCTTGACAACACTCGACGATTTCTTCAGTACTGTTAACGGTAGTTAACACCCATCATAAACTGTCAATATAACTTGAATAAATGCATGAAAATGATCACCAACATAGGTTTAGTGGTTTAAACTAAAAAATTTCACAAGTTTTGGTGAATCTGTGTTTTCAGCAGGGTTTATCCAGAAAACCATCAAGGTGGACCCAAATGTTAGAATTAATCACACTTATCCATGGCGAAAACAACTCCAGAAGACTCTAGAAGACATCAGAAGGCAACCCACCATGGAAGACCACAAGAGGATGGCAGGTGGGGCTGGCCAGCCCCACCTGCTGGTTGGCCAGCCCCCTGGGCCCACATGGCAGCCCCTCTTTGCGACGTTGGTTCTCCACCGCCTTAAGGATTGCATCTACACCATTGCTTTAAGTCTGTTTGATTCGAGGACCCAGGATTGATGGTTTCCCTATATATACCAGCTCCTACCCCCCTTAGGAAATCATTGATCATAATCTTCATCATCAAGAGAAGAACCTCAAGAGCTCCATAAATATTCTAGGGCATAGCTAGTAGGATTAGATCTAGAGGGAGGTAAGCTTTGTTTTGATTCCTGATCTTGTCAAGAGTGTGGCTTGGTATAGCCCCTTGTATCCTCTTTTGTATCTTTCATATTCTATATGTTAGCTACAATTGATTTGACATTGTTCTTAATATTATTCAAGTTCCTAGTTATCATGTTCATCGTTTATTTTGATTATATGCTTTGTATAGCTAGATTATGTTTATGTTCAAGCATAAGTTCGTATAGTGATCACTCTAATGTACATAGGGTGACTAGTCGACATTGTGTCAGCATGGTGCTTATACAATGTTTACCTGTGGGTGCACCCTAATTCTAGGCCATGTGGTGGATCGCGAGTGTGACACTCTTGTTGTATCCTTTGTAGTCCACTCCCCGAATATAGGTCAAGTAGGATCTAGTTGCAAAGGAAGTCAGGCTCTGTTCTTGATCTTCTTTAGTAATATCCCTTATGTGTAGATATGGAGTTGATCTTAGCCATGATTATTAAGTATAATTGCACTAATCAAAGTATGCTTTGACTTGTAATTAAGAATGACTTAGGAATTATTTCTCTATTGTATCTACTTATTCATGCTAATACCATAGAAAGGAATACTCTGAGTGTTCAAATATTAATTATCTATGATCATTTACCATATATTTATCCTAACCTGTGACTTACCCCTGTTTTGACTAGAAGCTTGGTTAGGTTTATCTCTCCATTATATGTATAAGTTATCAATATATTCCCCTTTGCCCATCCTTCCCTGTGGTAAAAATATAAATAACGATACCTACAATACTCTTAGGTGAAGTGCTACAATAGTATATTATCTGTGCGCTTGTAGACCCCTTTCATATATTTATTATTTTAAGCAAGAAATGCCAACAAGCATTTCTGGCAAAGTTTACAAGTGTCATTAATAAATATCAACAAGCATTTCTGGCGCCGTTGCCGGGGAAGGTAGCTAGGCAAATAGGAATATTGATAAACTTTTACCCATTGATGTGATCGAGAAAACCATTTACCTATGCTCAAACAGGCTTACCCTTGTTCTGTCTACTTTTGTATCTTATGCAGGGTAATGTATTATCGGTTTTGACCTTCTGACAAACTACATTGAAAATCCAGAAGCACTACTCAAGAGGACTAAGGCTAAACTCAAGAAAGTTTTAGCTTTACAATCGGAAAACAACCAGACAAAGCGTAGCTTAACACCAGTTTTCGAAGCCATGGCTGACAAGACTCTCCATGAATTCTCTGCTCCAACAACGTCCAACATCCGTACTAGACCGACAATCAACATTGGAGACAACGCTTTGGAGCTCAAGCCAGCTCTCATCAACATACAATGGTTCTATGCCAATAAAGACAGGAATATTACCTGGGGAAACTACTCCACTACCTTCCTAGCAAAGTTCTTTCCCATGGGCAAAACCAATGCACTACGTGGAAGAATCTCAAGTTTTCAGCAACAACATGATGAATCTGTCCCTGAGGTATGGGAATGCTTCCAAGACTACATATCAGAATGTCCTCACCATGGGATGGAGAATTGGCTACTCATGCAGACTTTTTACCATGGGTTGACAAACAACACCCGTGAGAATATGGATGTCGCTGCTGGAGGTGCATTCTTATCACTCACAATCCCAGGAGTGATAGCTCTCATGGAGAAGATGGCCTCCAACCAAGGTTGGAATCAAGAACGTCTTTAGCCCCTCAAGAGAGGTGGAGGTATGCATCAACTCAAGGAGGTAGACATGCTGTCTACCAAGATTGATCTGCTGTTGAAGAGGCTTGAAGAACGAGCCAATGAGAAGTAAGAAGTCATGCACATTCATGATTCCCTCATGACATGTGAAGAATGTTGAAACACTGGGCATTTAGGGAACAACTATCCTAAAACCCAAGAGGATGTGAATTTTGTCAACAACAACTATCATCCTCAACAGAATCAAGGATGGAATCAGCAACAAAGGTCAAACTACCAAGGTAATTACCAAGGTAACTATCAAGGTAATAATTACAATAATTTCAATAGTCAACCACCCTTGAGAGATTTAGTCTCTAGTCAGGCTAAAATTATGGAGGGCTTATCTAGAATGTTAGCTTCCAATGATAGAATCTTAGAAAACATAAACAATAGAATGGATAGCTTCTCCTAAGCCATTAAAAACTAGCATAGCTTTAATAAAATGATAGAATCACAAATAGCTCAGCTAGCGGCTCCTGTTCCTTCGACCGACAAAGGTAAGATTCTAGGCCAACCAGAAGATCTCAAAACTACGAATCTTGTCGATATTCACAATGCAGGATTCTACATAGAGCTATCGATAGGAGCTTGGAAAGATGAGTCTCTGCCCATCAAGAAAGGTGATCCAGGAAGACCTGCCATCCCCATCACTATTGGACCACACATATTCCAAGAAGCTGTCTATGACTTCGGAGCAAGTGTGAACATCATGCCAAAGGTAACCTATGATAAAATTAATGGAGATAATCTGTTGTACATGAACATGCGTTTATTGCTTGTAGATCAGTCACTTAGCTACCCCAAGGGAATTCTTGATGACTTCTATGTACGAGTTGGATAGTCGTATGTACCCATGCACTTTGTGGTTTTGGAAACAGGTGGAGATGTAAGGGGACCCATTATCTTGGGCCGACCTTTCCTAAGCACCACAAAAGCCATCATATACACGGACAATGCCAAGATCTGCTTCACAATCATGGATAGAAAGGAGAAATTTACTTTCAAGAATCGTATACACCATTCTCCTAGACATCCACAAATGCCATATCTGCCCGAAGAGACAACAATCAGAAAGAAAAGCAACAATCGAAGGAGGAAGAACAAGGCCAGGCAGCCACAAGAAGAATCATTCAAGATGATCAATACACTTCGATCAGAGTACGACCATCTCCTCGCTTCACCATTCCTTACCAAGATGAATGACCCAGGGGTACCGACAATCGAGTGTACAATTGGACAAAGAATCTTCCACAACATCTTCTGCGATATTGGATCGGGTGTCAACATAATGTCTAAGGTAACATATGACTACTTATTTGGTGATGAACCTTTGTTCCCTACATATATGCAATTGCAGATGGCGGACCAAACAATCCAATTCCTAAAAGGAATAGCGAAAGAAATCATGGTAAAAATACAAGATTACTAAGTCCCTACCGACTTCATGATTCTTGACATGGGAGATGAAGAAGACATTCCTATCATCCTTGGAAGACCATTCCTCAACACTACCAATGCGATCATTTACATAGGGTCAGGGCAAATCCACTTCCAATTTCTAGGAGAAAAGGTACGATGTTATTTCAATAGTTATACAACTTATGAATAGCCAAAGAAAATCCGCTCCAAGAGGAGACGTCGATCATCCCAACGCTAGAAGAATCCACTCCCAAAGAATGAAGAAGAAGTAGAAGCTATGAAGGATGAATCAACTACTTCAAAAGCACATCCACAGACCAAGCAGGTCTAGAAAGGAAAGGTGACATTACCATCAGAATCACCATCACAAGAGGTACAACTATCAAGGTCTCCACCTCTGGGACCGATAGATGCACCTAAAGAATGAAGGACTCCTCCAGTCCTGTTCGGAGGACTCAAAACACTAAACCCTCGCCAAGAGGTAAAATCGATAGTTATCCATATTTACTTTTCGCATAGCATGATTTTTTTTCACTTTAGCATGTCTACTTTTTTGCATTCGCATTGCACTTAGAAAAGAAAATAAAAATTCCATGACTGCATTAAAAATCTTAAGCCCCATGTGAATAGTTTTGCGATGTGTAAAAACCCACAAAAATATTCATCATGGAGGCATAAAAAATAAAAATACCAGGCGTAGATCTAATTATATTTTATTGGATTATAAAATATTTTATTGAATAGTTTTGTTGTTCTTGTTGACATTTTGTAGGATGATGCACAAGATCATGAGCATGTTCATCTGGTCGTCTTCATCTTGCTCCACCAGGAGTACATCATCCCGAGCTGGCTCCGACATGAACATAGATGAACCAACTGCTAGAGCCGATGCCGATGAGGAACCCAATTTCCTAATGGACGAGAAGGACATCGGCTGGAAAAATCGCTCTGAGAAGGATCACATAAGTTCAACATTCGACCACGCCAAAAACCAGCTCAGTGGAAGGGCATCCCCCATGTATCTAGATAAGTATTTCTTTTCCTTTTGTTTTATTATTTCTAAGTTTGCTTTTATAAAAACTAAAACAAAATAAAATTTTTCCTTGTGTTAGTTATCTATATTCGTAATGTGTGATCTAAAATGAAAACAAAATAAAAAGTGTGTGTCTTGTTTTCTTTAAGTTTGAATTTTAAGAGCTGAATAAATAAAAAGCACTCTAAAGGTAATCTCTTGAATGGAAATGATGAATAGTTGCTCGGTTGTAATTCCTTTCAACTACCTAGTTTTTTGCCTTGAATTCTCCTGAGTTTTGGATAAGATTGTTTTGATATAAGAATTTACTCTGAACTTGAAACTCGTGGGTAGCATATGCTTGATCTAAGTCTAGGTAATTGATGGATATGATATGAGAAGGTCCGAGCTATTGTTTATCTTGTTCCAAGTGACACTAAAGTTCTGGAGATTTATCTTTTGAAAAACACAATCCTTGAGGTTGGCCCAGATGTGTGTCCACTATCCATGAAATACCGTTTTTACCCCTATCATGTACTATGGTTCACTATGCAAGTATGTAATCTTATTCATGCTCATGCTAGACTCTTAGTACCTTGCCCTCCTTTGGGAAAATATAAATAATGATACCCTAAATACTTCTGGGTGAAATGCTGCAATGATAGATCCGTGCACTTATGGATATTCTCTGTAATCATTAAGAACTATTGTAGTTGGTGTTTCTTGGTGACGTTGCTAAGATTAACTCAATCTTAGTAATGGTGTTAAGAAATACCAACAGGCATTTCTAGCGTTGTTGCCGATGATGGACTTAAAACCTCCTCACTTGGTGATTGCGCTAAGAAATGCCAATAGTTCCCGGGGCCGCTTTCCGAGCACATCCACCTATTGAGAGAGTAGGCAATTTCCAAATACTAGTTAAATTAAGCAGCATGAAAACAAATACTAGTGTGAGCATTGCTTGCATACTCTAGTTAATTTAATGAAGAGAAACAACATGAATAGCGGTACACTTAAAAAATCACCTCATCAGTAGGAACTGGGGGTGGGGTGTGAGACCATGCCGATGAGAGGTCAGTCTATTGGTGGAGGATGGTCGGTCGCTGAAGGCCTATGAGGACTCCCTCCTACCACAATCCAACGTGTACTCTCCCATAACCTTCATCACCCATTGGTCTAGGTCATCCTCGCGGATGGTGACCCTCGACTCAAATGTAGGGTCCGTCAAGCCTCAGAACTCCCACTGGGGGTGGTGCCTCATCTTCTAGGGGAGGACCTGACAACCGATGAAGGTATGGATCACCCTCCTCCCCGTCGAGCCTCGGTCCTTCAGATCCTTGATCGCATCCAACAAGTTGGGCACATGCCGCCTATAGGCCTCTAGAGGTGATAGTTCCTCCCACGACTCTAGGAGGACACCACACAGCCGGTCAGGAGAATAAGACGGCAGTGGCGGGCTCTCATTGGGGATGTAGAGCCATGACTTTTGCCACCCCAAGTCCACGGAAGGGTAGCGGTCAATGCTCAAGTACTTGTCCTCCATTCTAGGATGAAGTTGGATCATTGGCGCCCCCATTCGAGGAAGATGGACCCCCCTGGGTGCTGAGCGAACCACCTAGAATAAAGACCACCAGAACTCATAGTGGGCAGGGACTCCCATGAAGCCCTCGCATAGCATGATGAAGACAGAGAGGTGGAGGATCCCCTGTGGGGTCAAGCCATGGAGGCAGAGCCCGTAGTAGTATAGGAACCACCAGAGTAAGGGGAGCGTCGGCATCCCGAACCCAAAAGTGTGGAAATGGGTGAAAGAGATGACCTCATTCTCCTCTGGCCTCGGCTCCACTTTAGTTCTTGGTGGGACTCTCTACCTGATAGCGTCGGTGGCCTCCGGGATCACTACGTTAAGTCACAGCTCATCGAATGCCTTGTGGTCGACATATGACTTCATCCATTGCGCTGTCATGGTCCTCACAGGAGGCATCGACGACGCAAAGGGCGCAGTAGGGTGGAGGGCAAAAGCTTTGGGATGGAAGAAGGAGATCTAGGGAGGGAAGGTAGATGATCACAGAAGGCAGCAAATAACCTTCCCTCCCGCACCCATGTGTCTTCTATAGTTTGGGGGCCATGGAACCACCCCACGCCCCACGACCACTGAGATGTTTGCGTGGGTGGGCGGTTCGACCTCGCCCTATCACATTAATGCGATGGACCGTGAGGTGACGTCGCTGCTACCTACTGATGCCACCCACGCAC
Source organism: Miscanthus lutarioriparius (assembly GCA_904845875.1). Classification (NCBI taxonomy): domain Eukaryota; kingdom Viridiplantae; phylum Streptophyta; class Magnoliopsida; order Poales; family Poaceae; genus Miscanthus; species Miscanthus lutarioriparius. Next base: position 72,470,994 of record CAJGYO010000005.1, on the reverse strand, counting down.
GTGTGCTTGTGTAGGAATCCTGGGCCCTGCAAGACAAAAATAGAAGCAGCACATCATTCATCAATACTATCCGGGTAGTCATGATTTTAAACCACCGGACCTTCTATGATAAACCTTATCACTCCACTAGTGTCCGGGTAGTGAAAATTTTAAAGGATCATTCTGACTATAGGGTGCAGAAACATTTCAATAGCTGTGCATCCGTCCTTTGACGCTTGCGATCAGCCCAAAACTTAATTCAACTACTTCCTCCATCCCAAATCAAAGAGTTAGAATTCTCAAATTTGACAAAATAAAAAAAAACTCAATGTAATAAGAATCAACCGAAGTATATGAAGTATGAAAGAAATAAAGGAAGATAAATATAGTTGGACCAACATAAAAACTTCATTCCATTATATACAAAAGTACATTATGTAGTATTTCTCTAATCTCTAATGTCTAAAAGAACTCATCTTACCAAGGGGACTCATGTCAAACGGATGACAAATTACATTTAGTCGATCAACATGAGTGAAGATGACAGAGGCTCCTCCCATAAACACAGTAACACTACCAAGTCTTTTCTCGAAATTCCTAACATGGACAAAAATCTAGCCACTATCATAGTCTTCGACTATTGTAACAAAGCAATCTTTACCAAGCATATAACGAACTGCAGCTTCAACAATGATCCATTCGAGCTGTTGATGAACATGACATCCCCAAGCAACAAGCACCCCTTGTACGATACCTGGCGACACTCATAGCTGCCAAAGCACAAGCTTGCTGATGGAGTAAACATGGGTGTTGTGGTATGACGACATCTCTCTGTATACATACAGAACAAAAAACACAAGGAAAAAAATCATTAGAAAAAACCACATATGAAACACTACACCTTGAACAAGCAAGAACCAGCACAAAGCAACAGAATATTGCCTAGGCCATATCTTAGCCTCGATTGAGATCCTTACTAGAATAATATGACAAAGAAACTAAAACTCACCTCAACAAGGACATTACTATTGTTCTAATGGGCAACAACTGCTAACAAAGTTGTAACACTGCCTCCTTTCCATGGCTAGCAACTTGCAAGTGAAAAGTAGAAGAGACTAGGAAGGATATTTATACTCAACGCTGACACTAACAAACGTTAGAAGACGTGAGTCCCCATAGTGTTGCTAATTACTAATAAAATAGACTCAGAATATGAGCAGTCAGAGTAGTAGTCGAGGGTTGGCATGTTTTCTAGCTTTGATTATGAGAAAGTCCGACGCGTTAAATACAAAGAGCTGCGGACTTTCTTGTTATCAAAGCAAGAAGCACATCAACCCCTCGACAACTACACTAGCGATTCGAGTAGTAATGGCAATGAGCAATGGGAATGTACTGAAGCGATGGCATGTACAACATGGAGGAGGATGATCCGTAGTACTACGACTCATCTAGCGATGAGTCTAGCAAGTCGGTGAATTGCCAGAGCACTAGCGAGGAGGAGGATGCTTTTTTCTCTTTCTCTGGAAACTCAAATCTCCTTAGAATCCATGACTTTTTCCAGGTTGGGAAATCCATGGGGATATCAATAACCCATTTAGTTATTTATGGAGGGTTTTCCATCCCTAGGCCTGCCTTCCCCTTGCTTCCAAATTATAGGACTTAGTTCAAACAACCGCATATGTAGTCACACACATAAAAAAAATAATCGCGATGCAGCGCAACAAGCTACAGCGAGTTGATTTATTTTTTTTTATTTTTTTGGTAATTTTTTGGTGTCAAATTCATAAATCTTTTAATTATTTATTTATTATCATCCTCTTTTAGTTTTATGTTTATTTGTATTATTATGAAAAAACCAAAAAGGCAACAACTAACTCATCGGATATAAACAGGTGCACAGGAGAAAAAACGTAAAGACGGATATTAGGTAAGTAAGATTTTGTCGTAATCATATCCTATTAAAACACAGAATAAATTTTGATCTCTGCTGAGCACCGCGCCCGCTCGATGAGCAGTCCCGCCAACATGCCCCAAAAATTTGATTTCGCACAGTGCCGAGCAGTCCCGCCAACATGCACCAAAAATTAGATGTCTCTCTTTTGCCCTCCGCGCATAAAATAGGTTTACCATGCCATTGATTTCAGACAAGGGCATTTGTGGTAATGTGATGGCCACATAAAAGTGCAAAGAGTCACCGTCTCCACCTCCATCTCCATTCTCTAGCCACACCATCTCTCCTCTAGCTCCAAATTCTAGTCCCATGGCCTCCCTCTCCACTTTCCAGATGCTGCCTCTACCACCCTGCTCTGGACCCTAGGCGCCATCGGCACAGCAGCTTGACTCCCTCTCCACTCTCTAGCTGCACCCTCTCTCATATATTTCCGAACCCTAGCCTCGACGATGGTACAAGCCAGATCCAGATCCCCTACCTCGGCACCTGCCACGACCGACCAGATCGGAACCCTAGCTAGAGCTAGATGTGTTACCCCTTCGTCAAAGCCAGCTGCACCAGCTCCGCGACCATGATGACAAGACCGGATCTGAGCATGGACATGGAGGAAGAGGTACCCAAATACTTTTATGATGTGTGCTCTACTATAGAGGCCAAACCAAGGATATATAGATAGCGATGGGGATACATATTTCCTATAGTTGAGTGTAGCTGACATGTGCTTTATTGGATTAATAACTTCCGTATAAGATGTAGTTACTAGTTAGCCGCTTATTTGCATACTCTTGCTCTGTTGTGTTGACATTCCATACAAGCTTTAGTTAATAAATACCTTTGTAATCTAGAAAGATTTAAGAACTTGGAATACGTGTGGGCCCAAAACATGTGTCTCCAAAGGAAAAAAAAGTCAAGCACAAAGGGTAGACACAGTGAAGATTTTGAATATATCCCTAAACCAAGGGAGGTAGTTGAGGGATTTGATGTTACAGATGAAACTGATTTAGATTTAGAAGATGAGCTAGTACCCCTAGCAATTGAGGTGCTTGTTCTATCTTGTATTTAGTTTAGAGGGGGTGTAGGTAGCAATGCAATGCTTTACTATTTGGATAGCAATGCAATTTTTACATGTTTGCTACTTAAGTTTGTATCTCCAATTTCAGTGTATGGGTCAAAGGAGCCACAGAGAAGGCTCTCCCAGCAGGACAAAAGGTAGCGCTGCCATGAGTCCTGGGCGAAGGCACTCCAACCGGCTGAATTCAACATGACCAGGAGAGTTTGCTCATGGAGTTCATACTCAGAGGGCTACCGCTGGCAAAAGGGTGGAGCTATCAGCAATAGGTGAACATAAATCTCCATCACCACGAACACCTATACGAAGGGATCAATTCAAACTTCATGAATTGACTGGAGACATTTGTCGGGACAGCACCCTACCTAGCCATGTGAGAGACTGCCCACGGCCAGATGATGATAGCCATGCCAAAGAGGAGCCCTCTGAGCTACCTAGCCCGGTGAGAGACAACCCACAACCATATGATGATAGCCATGCCGAAGAGGATCCCTCTGAGCTACCTAGCCCTATGAGAGACTACCCACGACCAGATGATGATAGCCATTCCGAAGAGGAGCCCTCTGAGCAAACTCCCCTCTCCACCCACCTATAGACCAATGAAAGTTCCCTAGGTTGGTATTACCTTATAGAAGTCTATCAATCAATTGGCAGTAGCTATTTGATATCCATGTTACTTTTCTAACAATCTGAATATATGAAAACTTTGAAGTACCATTGCCGAGAAGTGCGAAAAAGCCAAGGCCTCGAACTCATGGAATTTTGCTTGACAAAATGAGCAAAACAATGGGAGGATTGAGGATGCCCATCTCTATTGCCAAGGGGAATAGAAGGCCACATGATCCAGTGCAAGCTACCAAGTTTGCCTTAGAGGCAAGTGTACTAGTCAGGCATCAAATACCAATTTCGATGCATTGGAAACATTACAAGAAGCCCTCCAGTGTCGTCCATTATAGGAATTTTGTGGAGAGGCTAACTGTATGTATGGGTATCCTCTCTTGACATTCAACTCTGCTTTGAGCAACTTTAATGGATTTTCTTTTCATTCACAATACTACGTGCAGTCAAGGCTGGAATTTGACAAGGCTCCCCCACCAACACAAGAAGCTTGCTGGAATGTATTGCAGTCTGGGGTATGGCAGGCACGCTATAGGTTGAAGCAAACCTACTTCCATGGTGTCTCTTGATCAGATCCCTATGACCTCTCTTGTCCCGTCCATGACCAATGCACAGCGGTGTGAACTTGTCGAGACTTGGTCTAGTGCTAAGAACAAGGTGTGTGTGAGCCCATCAATTTCCTGTCTAGTCTTGCTATGGTCTACTTGTGCTACAGTCTAACACAAATGAAGCTATAGGAAACATCTGAGATGAACAAGCAAAACCGTGCAAAAGTGAAGTACCACTAGTCTACAGGATCTCGCTCCAATGTTGTCCAGTTGCAAACATTTGTAAGTGATGGTTGTGTTTTTATTGTTACTGTTGCCTTTGTATAAATATAAACAGAAACTCATGTGCAATGTGAACAGAAGGAGAACAAGAGGAAGGCCACAGAACACAATCAAGGACTTGATGAACAACATGATGATCCAGGACATGAACAACATGGTCGACCTGATGAAGATGTTAATGCTGTGGAAGTCTTCAAGGACTTCCATACTAGTATGAAAAAGGGCCTGAGCGATGCTACAAGAGCAGCAGTTGTAAGCACCCTCATTTGCTTTCCTTGAAGTTGTAACATCCTAGATGTTAAAAAGCAATTAAAACTTGAACATGAGCATCATGAAGCATAATCATCAAGTATTGTTACATTAATGTATTTCATGTTGCAAATATAGCATGTCCATGTTGCATATATAATGTTTCATGTGTTGCATATGTGGTGTTTCTTTTGTTTCCTAAAATAATGTATATGTTAGTGATCAACGATCTTTGTGAATTTATATATGAGAATTTGCTTAAACAAATAAAATTTGGTAAATATAAACTTTATAGTTCAAAGTGTGCTTTATGTTATGGAATCAAGAATTGATGATGTTTCTAAACCAAACATGTTTAAATTTGATCTCAAAGTTTGGTTTTTGTGCTGAATTTCACACTTAGCAATTTCTGCCTAAGTCCAAAGAATTCAGTGTTTAAGTTCAAACTTTGGTGAACCACTAAATCAATTTTCGTAAATAAAATTTGTTCAAACTTTGTTCCTTTACTTAGTGCCATGTTTAAGCTTTGATATCATGTAATTGGGTGATATGTTTGGTAGATGGTTGTTCTTTAATTAAATCCCAAAGTTAGCTAAACAAAACTGCTTTTAAAAATCCTAAAACTGAGTTGTTTGTCAGTTTCACTGTACCCTCCTTCTCAACTCAAAATCTACAAAACCATCAAGTTTTGGGTGTTGGTTCTTTAAGTAAACATGGAGATCTCAGATAGATGAACAATTTTTCTTAAGGTCTCATCGTGTTTCTGTTTGAAATTGAGAGAACAAGTGAGCTCAAGATGGGGTTTTCAGTTGCTATAGTGCTGTCAGCAAGCAGCTTGCCGACGACTGCCACCCATGTTTGCCACCTGCTTGCATGGCCATGTTCAAGCAGGTGCTGGTGAGTCTAGAGAAGCCATCCGCACTGTTAAACCACCCCATCGCCAGTGTTTCCCCCTCTTTCTCCTTTTTGCACCACCGCCGAGTAGCCCCAGCTTGCCTGTCAAATTAGTCGTTGCCATCGCGTCTCTAACCAATTGCTCGTGCCTCCAACTCCGTCTGCTCCTTGCGAGCCCCGCTGACCTGCTTGCACCGCCTATCGCCACTGAAATCAGCCACGCATCGCCGTTCTTCCTCACGTCTGTCTAGGGCGCCACCGCGAGCACCTTGTCGTGGCCAGCCTCCTCTAGAGCTCCTCTCGCCATGCCATTTGCTATTTCAAACTCCTTGAGCTACCACAATGCTAACCGGCCTTTCCTTTCTATATCTACCATGCAGGTCAAGTCAGAACATGACCTCGCTGCCAGCCCACACCGCCGCGCACACCATCATCGTCACTCGCCATCCCTGTTTCAACTGTCACATTTGGCACGTTGAGGTGAGCACTGTGAAGCTATCCCATGTCGCAGCTAGGCTGATTAGTTGCCATAGCAATGACACCACCGCCGCATTGCCTTGCGCCATGCCGCCGTGCTGCCATGGCCAGAGGCGAGCATGCTGCGAAGACCTTGCCGCCCAACCACCACCCTAGATAGGTCCGTGAGGTCATTCCGAGCGCGGAGGTGGTGGAACCTTCGCTAGCGACCTTGCCGTCGACAAGGTCCGCCACGCTGTGCACCGCCAATCCACTGTGGCTACGACTGCACATGCCCCGTGCCCTAATATGTTCGTTTGATGGCATGGTTATGTGTGGAGGAGGATGGGGAGCACGCCGGTGTAGTTCGCGTCGCCGGACACCTCACCGGCGGCGAGTTCTGTGGCGTACTCGCCGGTGGTTGCTTGCACAAGGCGGACAGGGTCAAGTTTGACCCTGCCCCATGTGTCAGTGACAAGGGGGAAGGGAGGGGTGAGTGACAAAAGGTTTTTGCGCAGAAAACAATTTATTCTTTTTCCAAAAAATGCTTTTATGTGTTGATTCTTGTATAATTCATAACTAAACATTGGTGCATGATAAAAATGTAAAATTTTGTGTGTATCCTTGCTATGTTATGCTCTACCATGGAAAAATATGAAATGGTCATTTTCAGTAGTTTTGGTGTGTTTAAAAATTACCTCTTTTAATTAATAAATGAACCTTGCATGATTTTTATAGGCTAAAATATTAATCCTTTAGTAATGAAACTTTTTGCGTATGCTTTACATGCTAATACCTACCTTCACAAAAAGTTTGGTCCTGTTTTGATAAAAATAAATTGTCCAGTTAATTCCAATGCCTTTTATGGATTAATAAAAATACTAAAATAATTTCTATAAATCCCTAAATGACTTTGATGTGATTTTGGGATTGATTGTGGACATTGGAACACCAAACCTCTGCTATTCCCTGGCAGCTTAGATGTTTTGTTGATGTACCCTAATCAACTTTTGATTACTAATTAACATGGCTTAATTAAATGTTTAATTAGTAAATGCAAGTATATAAGCCTTGATTGCTCCTTGTATGCAATAGCTTGAGTAAGTGGTTATGTTATATAGATGCTTTCATGTTAATCACCTGCTAGTCCATGTTAAGTTAATCCTTTCATAATAATAACTATTTGACTTGTTAATTAGATAACTAAAAATGCCTTTATAAGAATAACCCTAGTTTCTTGGTGAAGGAAAGTTGTACTCAACTTTCTTAACTTTGTTTATCTTCTATTATGCACTTGAATGTTCTCATCATGCATCATGGCATGTAGTCCATCTTATTAAGCAAGCATCATTTACTATGTGTAGTACCTACGAGAGTGAGAAGACTCGTGTTGATCAAGTTTTGGGGAAAGGTCCATTCACTAGAGGTGTTGGTGCCAAGTCTGACTCCTGGATCATTCTCTAGAATCTAACCTTCTCTGGAGTGTAGGCAAGCCCCGGTGCATACCACCCTTCTATAGCATTTAAAAATATTTATTACACTTTAAGCCTTATGAGATGTGCATTAAGTAATTAGGAGTTGGTTGAATACCATTGCTGCATGATTACCTTGATATTCAGGTATCTTTAGTTCCACCATGCTAGTATGAATAGATCGATATCTTTAATGCTTAGTAATTCTTAGATTTTGGTAAAAGTCGAATGATGGTTTCATGATTCATGAGAAATAGGTTTTACCTTGATCTTCTCAGCTCTGTTGATGGCTCATGAGATTACCCAGATAATATTAAATATCTAAATCAAGACAGGGGCAAGACATGGATATGTCTCTGTATGGGATATTGGTAATGTCCTAGTACGAAGCATGAGATATATCTCTAGTGGGTAGGCCGGTGGGGATAGCCTATTGCGCATCATCCTGCTTGTGTTGATTAAGGACCGATCGTTGTAGGCCTATATGTGGTTGAGACTTGCTAGTACTGGCCACATACTCTGATAAGCTTGATACCTTAGCTATTCCATTATGTGAAAAGAAAACTATGCACTGGGAGTGGAAGATGATGAGAGTAGTGTGTACCTATCCTATGAATCCGTTCAGGATGGCGCAGGGAGGTGGAGTACCGTATTCTCGGGTAGCGTAGACCGGTTCAAGTTTTGGAGGATCCTAGTGAAGGTTGATATATGTAGGTCTGGGACCTACATATGTCATGTGGTAAGGAAACCCCAGCTGGGCCAATCTACTCGAATCGTTGTTGCTTCTCGGTGATGAAGACTCGATCCTCTGACCTGCATCGTAGATTAATCACTGAAATGATAGTACTGATGGGTATGAGATGATATAAGTTGAGATGAGATGAGATGCTTAATGAATTGATTGATTTAGACCAGGTGCAAACTAGATACTACTCATAACCTAATACGAAGCTAAAATATTAAAAGTAAGGACTCACCCTTAGTAAGCTTTTTCTACAAAAGCTACTCTTGCTTCAAACTTTCCTTTAAGCCTGCATTCCCTTGGAGTCTTTTCTTTTAGTCGAGTAACACTTGTTGAATACCCTCAAGTACTTAGGGTTTGTTAACCCCTGTTGCAGGATCTGACTTGTGCTGATAATCGAGGTCATGTCGGTGGGCTCGACATGATCTGGCTACCTCTTCTACCTTAGATGCTACTATAGTATTCATACTTTGGAACTTAAGTTAAGTTTTTACTTGAACTTGTGTTGTAAACTATAGTTATAAGTCTTCCGCACTCCGATATAAGTTATTTTTATATCAAATGTTGTAATGTTGTGTTAACTCCATGTTGATCCTGTATGAGTTGTAAAATGTGGATAATTCGGGGTTCCCCGAGGACACCCGATAGACTACTAGAGTTATCTAGCTCTCGTGTGTGGTAGTCAGAGGTCTTTAGTATAATGGTAGGTGCACGTGGGCCATATAATTTGGGTCGTACTACCACGGAAATCTACTGAACCCATTGCCATAAAAGAAGGAAATGCAGCAGGAGCCTAATGTGGCAACATCATTTAATTTTGTAGTTGCAATTTTACACCAATCAATATAGAACATGTACATTGTGCTTATGTAATATCTAATCGGTAGTAGGCTACAAAAGGCCTATGCATTGAGCTTATGTAATCTCTATCAACAGTAGGCTGAGGAAGTCATATGTATTACTTGTTATGAATTAATCTCTTGTATTTTCAATTGAAGTCGTATTCCACTATCTATAACCTAATGTTTTACTAATTGAATTTTAGTGGAAGCTATGCAAGCAGAACTTATTACTGATGGGCAGCAACTAATGACTAGTGCTGATGTTGTTTCTAAGGTCCTCTGCCTCTACCAGGCAATGTTTTCCTAAACGGTAAACGGTCTTTACACGGTCGCCCTTCGTTTAGCGTTTAGGCTGTTTACACGGTGTTTAAACGAAGTTAAAAGGTCTAAACGGCTTTGTACTTTTAAAAAATAGATATAATTATATATGTGCATGTAAAAAATTAAGTATTCTAGCATTTATACATATTTATCCGAGTAAAAATCAATTATTTTGGTATGTATATATATTTATGCATGTGAAAAGAACCAAATATAGATATTTATGCATGTAACATATCAAGTGTACACATTTATAAATATAATAAACTTAACTATACAAATTTATCCATACAAAACTAAACTAGATTTACTTCGTGTTTCCCTAAACGGTCGTTTAAACAGCTGTTTAGCCCGTTTAATGCTATTTATCTCCGTTCCGTTTAGGCCGTTTTTCCCTTTTTTACCGTTTAAACGGTCAACCGTTTAATTTCTGTTTACCCCCTAAACAAAACAGTTTACCACGGTTTACCGTTTACTGGCCGTTTAAACGGTCGTTTAATCCGTTTAGGTGAACACTGCTACTAGGGCAAGCCCCCTCCTAGACAAGTAGGAAAACTCTTTTTTTGAAGAATGCTGGTATCCTGAGAAGCTTCACCAGAGCAAAGATATCAACGGAGATGATACTTCAGGAGCAGCTTGCTGGTGAACAGGAAAGTACCGCTGCCCTCGTCGAACTAGTGGATGAACTAAAGAGGAAGACAGAAGAGTTTGAAAGGAATTTTGAGGAATTCAAGAAACAACGACAGGAGGAGTACAATAGGCTCTGTGAGCAAGTCATGCGCTTAAGCTCTCTTGGTAATTAACTCTCAGCCTTCAACTCCTGCGGCTTGATACGGTGAACATTTATGGTATGTTGTGTGGACTCATTTGATGGTTTGTTGTGGTGAAACTCTATCAGTGGCTTGCTACTGACGTGTGAAATATTAATTGTTGGTATTTGATTGCCAGCTCGAATAATTATGTTGTCAATCTGTGCAGTAGTAATGATCTCAAATTACTTTTCTGATGTAATTAGTCCTACATGCAGTAGAACCAGGATAGGCCACGCGATCAAATAATAATACGACACGTGGACTAACTAGTGCATGACACGTGAATTGGCCAGAGTACGACACGTGCGCTATTAAAATTCTGACACGTGGAAGGAAATTATCAAGCCATGTGGACGTATAAAAATACAACACATGGACGGACAACATCATGACACGTAGTAAAATAAAGAAATGGATACATAGACCAATAAAAATACGACACGAGGTCCAATGAAGAAGTGACACGTGATCCAACTGCAACACAACACGTGTGCTAGTAGAAAACTGACATATGGAATAACAAGGATCCCACACGTGGTCCAGTAAGAACCTGAAACGTGCGAGAACCAGAGATGGCCACGTTATGCAATAAGAAGGTGACACGTATTCGAACCATCTCTAATACAACCGGATATAGCATGTACATATGGAAAACATCTCTGATAGAAGCACCCACCATCGTGGCAGCCCCCTGCCACGCATGCCAAAGCAGTTCTATGACGTTCTATTTTCGTCACAGATCAAGCCACTTCTAGGATGATTTGCGAAAATCGTCATAAAAGTTCAAGTATCACGCGACTTCTATGACAAACTGGTTTTCGTCATAAATTCATCATAAAACTAAAATTATGACCAATTTGGCTCCTTCAGTGACGAAAGTTGATCATCATAAAAGTGGATATTCCTAATAGTGTTTGAATGCGATATGATTCTTGTAATTGCTACATGGACAAATAATTGAATCTTTATTTTGTGCCAACGCCTTTGCATGCTTCTCTACGGCTTCAAGAAATTTATCCACTTCTTCACGAAAACCTAGCTTGTAGCTTAATGAACCATACATCCAAGACTTCCTATACTCCATCTTTTAGGACCGCAAACAAAGAAAAATAATTAAAAGACAAATTATATATATATATATATATATATATATATACACACACACACAGGAATCAAGTTAATAATTACTTGAACAAATATAACTAGTAGTTTCATGAAAAACCATTCTAGAGAATAATTAATGACCTATTTAGCCATAACTAATTAAAAGTACATATTTAATTCCCATTTTTATTTCTTGGTTACAATAACAAACAATTTTAAAGACAACAATTAGCAACAATTAATATTTACACACTATCCTTCATGCAAAAATGTAAATAATAATAAAAAACCAAACCCTAGCTCTAAATCTACATGAAACATCCATAAAACTAACTAAAAGTCCACTAAAATCAAGCAAGATACACTAAATAATGGTGTAATCGTATTCCACTAACTAATTCACCCTCGAACTTTAAAAACTTTGGTCTAATTTGATTCGTACATGGCTCAAGCACCATAGAAGAGAGAGGAAAGCAAAATTCTAATTACTCACTAATCAATCATTAAAAATTCAAAAAACATTTGGAATAGCATTTTCTTACCTTCTACAACCCCATTAGTAAAGCAATTTTTGGGAGATGCCCAAGGTCTCCCAACCTTTTTTTCGTGTGAGAGTTAGTGACCCGAGGAGGAACAAGAGGGCTGTAGCCACTTATACGTGGAGCATTTGTAGGGGCGGCTGGTGATTGAGCCGCCCCTACAAATCAAACAGTAGAGGCGGCTGGTGAGTGAGCCGCCCCTATAAATCGACGCATTTGTGGGGGCAGCCGCCCCTACTGTTCGATTTATAGGGGCATCTGGTCTAGTGGGACCCGGGCATGCCTACTGTAGCCCTACAAAAAAACGTCACGTTGCTACAAATCCTTTTTGTACTAGTGAGCCCCAAGTAGTGGCCACAAGCGTGCTCGGGCCCTTGCTGACTACTTCCAAAGGGTGCATGCAAGAATACCCCATCGGTATAGCCCTTGAGCCCCCGAGCGATATGTGAGATTGGTCGGGACCTCTTATCGCGGGGACTTAGGATACCCCTCTCGTCAATGAGCCTCACACTTGTGGAGGCTACCCCATCTAATATGTGATCACGTGTTGTGTGGTGTCATTGAGCTACAGGCCAGGAATAATATGTCATGTGTTTCACAGAATGAATGGAGGACAACAACAGAAGTATCTTGATAAATTCTATAATCATGCAGAATTACCTTGGGCACAACTGACCTGGACAAAATCATACAGTAACAATCAGACACCGCCCCATGCAAGGAGTCCAGTTGGATCCTTTTGGTGGAAAGATGTTTTCAAGATAGCAGGAAAATTCAGAAGTTTTACTATTTGCAGCCCTGGAAAAGATAACTGGAGTAGACCTACTCCGGAGAGACTTTTTCTCCAGCTATATTCCTTTGTCAGAAAGAAAAATAGCTCTATAAGTTTTTTCCTTAACAGTTCACTATCCAGAGTTTTCAGCTTCCCTCTTTCAACTGAAGCAGCAGAACAACTAGTGGAACTACAAGCTCTGATTGAGCAAAACATTTTGGATAAAAATCAAGAAGACTCCTGGAAGTACAAATGGGGATGAGATCTGTATTCTTCTAAGGCCTATACTCAGATGCAAGGAAACCAAATAGCCTCACCCCTTATTCTCTTGGCTTTGGTCCTCCTTTAATATTGGGAAGCACAAGTTTTTCTTCTGGCTTTTACTCAGAGATAGATTGAATACTAGGGGCTTGTTGAGAAGGAAGAACAAGCACCTTGATGACTATACTTGTGTATTGTGCAGCAACAATCGTGAGGAAACATGTTTTCACCTCTTCTTTGAATGCCCCTTTAGTACTGATTGTTGGAGCTCCATCTCAATTCAATGGAATCTAGCCCTGCAACCCCTGGACATGGTCATTTCAGCAAGAACTGTCTTTGGTAAATCCTTCTTCAGAGAGATTATGATCACATCATGTTGGGTCATTTGGAAAACAGAAATGGAATAATCTTTGACAGAGAAACTTCTAGTCTCAGCAGGTAGAAATCTAGTTTCAAGGAGGAACTTGGTTTGATTTGTATCAAGGTCAAGCATGTTAAGAAAGTAGAATTAGAATTATGGCGTGAGAATTTCCTTGAGCTGTACTTTCTTTTCTTTTATGAGCTTTGCAAGCTTTGTAACTTGTGAATATTTGCCCATTTATATAATACAAAAATATAGGTAGGGGGCTCCCCTCCCGACAGCATCAAAAACAACAACAGAACATAAATAGTACCTACACTAGACGAACACAAAATGACTACTAAGAGCTCTCATAGTTAAAAACTAGCCCACCTTATGAAAATAGATTAAACATGAGCTAATTATGTGCTAATAAGAGCTAATGGACTGTAACCACCAATAGCCATCATTAGTTCTTTTTAGCCCAGAATTAGCGGACATTTAGGATTTATAACTGGTATAAAAAATATAGGCTAATTATTTGCTCCCTGATTCAAACACCTCCTAAAATTATGATCACTTATTCTTAAACTTGTTGATTTATTTGTTTTTTATATTGTTGAAGCTCTACTTTAACCGGGAGCCTGTCTTTTAAAAGAGGTTGCTAGTCCATCACGTATCGCTTATGAGATTAACATCGTATATAAATACTGTAACACTGCTACAATACTGATTTTTAGTTTTTTTTTACATAATGATACTGATTTTTAGTTGTGCTCGAAATCAATTTAGGGATGATTTTTTTCAACCCCTTCTATCATAAAGGTACGCAGGAGTAGACAATTGTCTCTTCTCTTGAAATCGATTCGTAGGGCCACCTATGCTACCACCATCTCCTAGAAATTGGCTCCAGAACATCCCAACAAAATACTACTCCGTAGACAACAACGGAAAAAATTAAGAAAAAAATGAAAGGCGCGCGACATACTTTTCACGGCATACTGTTATTCCGCTGTGCATCTACAGAGGCAGAGCTCAGAACAAGCAGAGTAATTTTTCGTATATGTCTACTTGTATAAAGCTCTCTTTTTTTTTGGCGAATATGTATAAAGCTCTCTTTATGACCGAAAAATATAGAGCTAGAGTTTTCGCTATAGTTATATTTATAGAATATACTCAAAAGATTCCAAGCCGTCTTAATCGATGATTACAACCAGGATAAACCCAATCCATTCCGCTTCTCTAGTTCCGTCCATCCGTTGTGCACAAGAAAAACAAGGCCGAGAGCAGGTGGGGCTCCCGAGAAGGATAGTCTGATACGGCCGCAGTGTGAAGAATCAAATGGGTTTGGGCCAACGGGACAGGTGTCCAGGGAACAATGTAGCGCGAAAATGAATGACTTGTTGTACTTCCAGAATGGTCCAAGAGAAATGCAAGGTGTTGAAATTAAAAGTGACGAAAACGTTAGTCCCGGTGCAGCTAATCTGAGATGTCAATTTTCTGAAGGACCGAACTTATCGAAGGAGGAAAGCTTATATATAGAGATAAAACTAGCAAATGACAATGTATGAACTAAACATCATAGGGTAAAATACAGAGAATTTTTCGGGAATATTACAAGAGATCTCATATTACAATACCTGCCTGGTTCATGGTGCATATATAGTGTACCTAGCTTGCGAATGCAAAGTCCCAGAGGAGATTTTGGCTAGCACCCACTACACACGCATGAATAGACTTGAAGATGAAGAATCCAACTAAATTGGTCGAATATTCACGGCACCAACAACCAACCTCGTTTGGGTTCGATTGCACATCTGCATTAAAGAAAGAACACAATGCTATATACTGACCATCCTTACATACTTCGCCTCTGAAAGCAGGCTTACATCAAGCGATATACGTACAAGGAAAGAGGAAATGGTACTGTGGATTGTGGACACCACACACCACGCATTATAGAGACCCATGAGGGCCTGCCGACCCATTCAGGGTACTAATTCTGAATTGAGACAAAAACATGATGTTGCTAGGGAGGTACCTCTGGTCGATAAAGACAGTCGCTTCCGATTATCATTTTTGGCATTGGCGCTACTTCATTTTTCTGATCGAAAATGACTCGTTTTACCGACTTGAGGAGTGTATGTAGTACCTACGTAGAACTAGCAGGAGTAAACAAATTGCTAATCCCTATATATAGATTAATTTTCAACATTTTTCTACCTCTTCCGTTCTTAAATAAACAGACATCTTTGTGATGTTTTTTAGAAGCCAACTAACAAAAAATATATAAAATATTCTAATGGCGCTAAATATGTATCATTAAATTAGTCACGAAATATATTTATATAGTAAACCAATGGCGGGAGTATTACTTCAGATGCTCAGCCCTAAACAAGGATATCACCCACTAGAACAGAACATTTGTATTGGCGGTTCTAAATGTATTTTCACTGAGTTTTTACCAACTGCCGGTATGAAAGGCCAGTAAAAATCGTGAACTTTAGAGGCGTCATCTAGAGAACCGCCACTACAAATGATTTACACACCACTATAAATGATTTACACTGACTATTTTCTTAATAAAACCACCTGACATAGGGGTATGTTAAGCCTCGGGATCAAAGGTTCCAGACCGAGAGACCCCTGACCGACCCTTTCTAGGATCGCCCGGGGGCTCAGGGGCTATACCCATTTGGTACGCTCGCGTGTACCCTGAGGCAAAGGTATCGGCCCAAGCCCGAGCGCGCCCGCCACCTATGCTCGAGGCTCGGGGCCTCGCCCGAGCCTTAGGCTCCCAATCGACGGAGGCCAGGGCCTGATCCTTGGCTCTCTCCCGGCCTTCGGCGCCAGCCAAGGCCTGGGCACGAGAAGGTGCGCCCCCAGCCACCAAGGCTCGGAGGCCTACCTGGCTGCCCCGCGGGCACAGCTGTGTCAACTGCTCCTCCGAGAGGGTCACGCACGGGGTGTGACACAAGAAGACAAACTCATCTGCTGGCTTCTATGGCTCGGGGCCTTCTGGACCCATGCGTCAGCCCCTCAAGCCGGCCTCCTTCGCCACAAAGAAGCCTCCAGAAGGTACACCTGGTAGAGATTAGTCCAAGCCGACATAGCCTGACACTCTGTGTATCAGAACAGAGCAGCTGGACGGAGTCTTGAGCTTCTTCAGCTCCATGACATCGCCACTGTCCACACAACGCCGCTGCAAGAACCTCCTGGACTCCGGTGCATATAGACCATTGGCTCAACTCCCCCAAACCACCATGTACCCAACCTACCTCGATATATAAGGGGAAGGTCAGATCCTAAGAGGGGAGGACAATTCCACGCAGATCATTCGAGTCCTCACCGTTCAGCTCACGCTATGCATCGAGAGCAGAGAAACCCAGAGAGGGGCATTGAGAGCTCCTCCATCGCACCCGTCATCTTCCTCCAGCGGCGAGGTGTCCCTAGGATCAACACCGAGCGATCCCCTACCAAATCTCTCTCTCTCTCTTTCTCCCTTACACTCTGTTGTAACCTCTAGATTTTCGGTGCTCTTGAGTGTAAGGATCATCAACTGCCGGACGTAGTGCACCAATAGCCCGAACCAAGATAAATTGTTGCGTCCGCTCTGTGATTTTTGTGTTCTTGAATCCATCCGAGCTACCGGAGATACACACTCTGACACTACCATGAACAAATAACACTAGCCGCGGTTTCGACCCGTGACACCTCCACTATAAATGATTTTCTAAAACTGCAAATCGGGCTGAAAAAATAGCAAAAAAAGAATTTTATCGAGGAGGCTGGCACAAGGCAACCACAGAACACAGGAATCAAACTTAGCATCTTAAGCCTCGCGTGTTACTGCCCTTACCATTGCGCCTCAAAGTCATTTATGACTAAATAGCATAAATATTCCCTTAGTATTCACTTCGACAGATTTTGAAATGGATATTTAAAGCCCTAAAAGGATTCAAATGAACAAGTTTCAACAACAAAGTTTTATACCTCATCGAGATCTACATCATTGCTTTTAATGTTTTCCCATCCGAAACTCAAATAATTATGAATTTTATAATCATTAACCTTAAAACATAATTTGTGTGCCCTAAATGATTTTAAATGAAAAAGTTGTCAACTATGAAGTTGTAGATCTTTTCAAATCCTATAACTTTTGTTCAAACCATTTCAACATCCGAGATCATTTGAAAAACTCAAACAAATAAATTTCAAATTATTTCTAGTAGCACTAGGTTAAGAAAACCGCAAGTATAAATGCATCTTTACTGGTATTTTCTTAAGTCTACCACCAGTAGAAATCATGTATTTTTACTGACGGTAGTGTTAAGAAAACAACCAGTAAAAATGAATTTACATTGATGGTATATGGCCAGGTTCTAGAGTTTTATTTCTAGTGGTGCCTATACATTATGAAGCGCCAGTAAAAAAATAACAACCATCAGTGAAAATAAATTGTGTACTAGTGACCTACGGTTAGAAAGAAATAACATAATGGTATATCTGTTTTTTTAAAACTCTATGGTATATCTGTTAAGCTAGTCTCGGTATGTGTTTCATGTCCGAAAATAAGTGTGTATGCAATTTTGATCTTCCCTCTTCATTTATATTGTGCCATGTTAGATATTTTGGTAGGTTGGTAGCTTATCTATTATCTACGTGAAAGCGGCAGCTATAACTCCAAGCACGACACGTGGATTAATTTGCTTTTGCTGATGATGATTTTTCTAACCTACAGTACACGGTGTCCTTTTCAACATGGGAGCGGCGGTTCGTCGGCAGTCATCTATCACCGTCACACCATCCTAATCATGTCCTAAATATTAAAACTTTTAAAACATCGAATGTGGGAAATTCTTTTTTACAATTTTAGGGAGAAAAGCACCCCATTCTTAAATCAGAAAATTAAGACGGTTTAAACCGGGATATCATCGAATGGGAGTTTACGTCCAACAACCAAAATTCACACCAAACATAGCAGCTAAAGGAAACTAGCAGAAACATTGTCTATATCACTTCTTGGTAGACTCATATATACAAATAGCCACCAATAGTGGAGCAACTACTGCTAAAAAAAGCTTTTAGAGGATAGATTTTCTGACACAGGTTGACATCAATCATTTATAAATGTGGACATGTTAAGAAGGCATCTATCCTCTAAGAAGGCGGTCGATTTAGCACGTCCACTTCTATTAATCGATTTTAGAAGACAGACTTCTTAGGGTGTGTTTGGTCAGGCTTTTGGGAGCTCCTTTTGCTTCAAAATAGCCAAAAGCCAACCAAATGGTAGAAACCAGAAACTGCTTCTTCACAAGGAGCTGTTTTTGGGCAGTACAGTTTTAAAACACCTTGGATGCTTTTGGCTTTCTAGTTTTTGAAATGGTGAAAATAGAGAGTTCTTTCAAAGATGTTTCATGGGAGATAGAGATAGGAGGTAGGTTTTATACTTGTTGAACCAAACCGTTTACATCTTTTCCATAGCCCATAACCCATAGCTTTTCCACAGCCCATACAGCTCACAACAACTTTTCAGAAGCCACAACTCAACCTAACACACCCTATGTTCGGTCTGAAAGCGGTAACTAGGAGAGGCCGTCATTTAAGGATACCAACTCTAAAAAGCCAGGACTTTGGATCCCAAAAAAATCATAACTTTTTTATAAACTTGTATGATAACGAACTTTATTCCATAATTGTAGAGATCGATGTGATTTACAACTTTGTTGTTGATAAATTTTGATTTGGAACTATTCGGAGTACCAAAATTGGTGGTCTATACCAAAACTGCACTTATTAATGTGTTCCACAACTTTGTAGTTGATTTTTTTATTTGAGTCTTATGTTTTAGATTTTGAAATTCAAAATTTAGAATTTGCAAACCACCTTCAATGTTCATATAGTGAATACCAAAGTTGTATTGTTCAATGCGATATACATGTTTATAGTTAATGAATTTTTTATTTGAAGTTATTTGGAGTCTTAGATATATTTTTAAAAAAGCTTCATATTTTGAAATTTAGTTTTTTTATTTAATGGAGATAGCGTTGGTCTTCAGAATTTGATGCCCTGAAAATCTATGAACCGGGCCCTTAATTAAAAATAGTAAGATAATAAAAAGTAAATATATGAAAAGTTACCTGGTTAGTCCCATTCTTTAATTACAAATACCCTTAGTAAAAGGTTGATTGCTCTTGTGACCTAGCAGATTATTTAGCTCATGAATTTGAATGTATATATCTTTTCATGAGCACTTACATTGTTATCTATATACGTTAATCTCGATGTTGTTTTTGTATGACCCTGGTTGTCAGCAACTGGAGACTTACCAGGAAGACACGAAGTGGCTGAGAAGGAGTTAGGCCTCGCGATGAATTGTGAGTTGTAAACGTGATCTAGTCTTGGCCCGAGTAGGTGTAGGGGCTCGTCCTAGTGTTTCGCGATGTTGGAGGGGCATAAAAGCCGTGTAATGTTAAAATTGTCGGTTAAGAAATAACAGAACTAAAAACATTTCCCATTCAGAGTTCTTCCTCTCTAATCTCAAATCCCAAATTCTTGCTATTCCATCCCCAAATTCCACTTCAGCTACCATATATAGTTCGTGACAAATTAGTATCAGAGCCTCGATTCCCCACGGATTTTCGCCAGAAATTTGTTTCGTGTTGCTAGATTTGAGTTGTCGCAGTTTGTGCTAGTGCCTACTCGCAAGCCAACTAAGGGTGGCAGTAAATCATGGCGATGGTGGAGGATCTTGTGATGGTTGAATAGCAAGGATATGATGAAGGAATCTTCGACAAGCTCAACAGATTGGAGGCGTGGAAGGGCATGGTTGATGAGCCCATGGGCTCTGTCATCAACAAATCTGATGAGACAACAGTGTGGTTGCATCGCTTGGAGAAGACCACCATGTCTTTGTCACTGGCACCGTCGTCGCCACCACAACCTCCACTTCCTCCGCCAGGATGGTTGGGTCCTTGGGAGGCGATTGACATCAGGTTCGCAAACGTTGGTGTGCCCATCTGCATCGACATTCGACAGGCCCCACTGGCATGTCTCTGCACTTCACAACTATCATGATGGGGTGGTGTCCTTGTACCCCCGCCGCGCCCATTAAACGGTACACGCAATGACTATGGTTCTTTCGGATTTTATGCTTTGCCTTTAGAGCATGAGCATGGATGTCAGTTCGATTTCTTTGTGAAAATGAAGTTTCCCCAATTCAATGGTTCTAATCCTCACTTATGATCTCATCAATGCAAGATCTATTTTGAGGTGTATTCGGTGGCGCTGTTGTTATAGAAGGCAATTTACTGCACTTAATTTCTCGTGTCCAGCAGCAGTATGGCTTTAGACAATGGAACCTAGAGAGCAGTTTTGGAATTAGGAGGCAATGAAACAAGCTGTTATCAATTGTTTTGACAAAGGTTAGTACCAAATCCAATTGAGGCAGTTGCAGTTGCTCAAACAGCTACAGCTAATTTCATTTTATGATTATCAGTCAAAGTTTGAGGAACTCTCTCAAGGGATTTTGCTGTATAACCCCTTGTATGATGATGCATTCTTTGTCACTCAGATTTTAGGGGGTCAAAGAAGAAATTAGGGATGCCATTGCCTTGCATCAACCTAAAATAGTTCAAGAGGCAAGTGAGTTGGCACCATTATATGAGTTGGAGGTTGGAGAGTTCTAAGTCTAAGAGTTCCATTCGATCTAGGTTCAAGTCTTTCAGCAAGTTAAAGTCCAAATCTTGGTCTGTTAATTCTACTAAAAGCTTGTTCAAAAAGGATGACACAAAAGTGGGGGACAAGGCCACTACTCCATCTAATGATAAGCTCAATTCTCTCAAAACTTTTCATTGAGCTAATGGTTTGTGTTTTGTGTGTGGTGAGAAATGGATTGGGAAGAATCATCAATGTCCAACTCACATTCCCATTCATGTGATTCAAGAATTAATTGATCCTGTTCAGGGTGATATTGTTCCTAAATATGAATATGATGCTGAAGTCACATTCTAAAGATGATGCTGAAGCCACATTCTAAAGATGATGCTGATGTCACAGCTGGGCAAGTGGTTATGGCAGTCCAAGAATGGTGCACAACCCCAAGGTCACGGAAAAAATAGAACATTGTGGTTTAGAGGCTTCATTGGGAAACAGGAGGTGCTCATATTATTGGATTTTGGAAGTGCTTGCACATTTATCAGCAAAAACTTGTCTGCTCAATTACACTATGCTCCTCAACCTTTTGTTGCTATGAAGTTTGTGGTAGCTGGTGGCCAATCTTTGGAGTCTGACCACTTCATACCTAATATGCCATGGCATATTAAGAATCACACATTTCTGTTTGACACCAGGATCCTCTCATTACAGTGTTATGATATGATCATTGGAGCTGACTGGTTAGAGGCATATAGTCCAATGTGGTTTCACTAGAAGAATAAAATAGTGAAATTCAATCATTTGGACAGGAGAATCACTTTGCAATTAGGTCTTGGTACCAGTCTCCAAAGCTCTTATCAGACATACCATGAATAGATTTCAACTCTAGTAGCCTGGGGTTGGCTTCTAGCTAGTTTGCCAACCTTGCAACACATATACAATGGATTTTTGCATCCTTTCTCATTGTCTTTAACTTTTTCAGTTGTTTTGGACAAAGAAGCCTGACTCCGTATCACACAACATTTTAGAAAGGTTATCATCCATGGTGTTATCATCTAACATGTTCCTAAAAACATTGTTATTAACCGCATCCTCCACATTGGTGCCTACTTCATCAGGCAATGTCTCATTATTACCGGTTGGTTCACCGGTGATGTTGTCCCCGTTTCTTATTCCATATCTTATAATCTTGCACAAAACTCTGGGTAATCAAGTGACATTGAATCTACTCGATGTTGCAAAATTGCCTCACATTCTTGCGGTCCCTCCTTGGACACAGCATACATAGCCTTCGTCCTTTAGAGCACATTCAACATCAGATTTGGCCGCCTTAATTAATAAGCGAGTCGATGCCCATCACAAACAGTAGGTTCATAACACCCAAACCGTACATGCAGTCTTGATCCATCTGTTGATTAATGACAAGTACATAAATGATTATTTGGTAGGTAATATAGCCTCAAATTAAATCACATGGGCCTAACTCATGAGTTCATCAAGAATTGATCACCCTGTACAGGCATGACAAAATACAAACCAATACTCTTATGAAAGCAAACAACCTAGATACATATTACATTGGGACACAAAGGTACTAACATTGTAATGCCAGTAGCTAGTGGATTCACCCAAATTCAGCTCACTTGACGAAAAAGGCTATGCAATTTTGATAGTAATCAAGAGCATGAGATCGAATCAAAGACAATTTGACCAACAAAACTAGGTATAAATTCTCTGGAGTGCTAGTTTCAACACCTTATATGAAGGATACCATGTCAATCCTTAAAAAATTGAGCCCCGCCATGAGCAATTTGGTGAGAAATGGCCGCAACAAAGAGCATAGAGCAATTTGGTCTTTGTTGCTTTTCTATATACTGAATTGGCTAGTAGGAGTTCTAGATTTTATAACAAGAAGCAATGGTGGTAGGTGGTATCAATGGTGGCACATGGGATCAATGGTGGTAGCTAGGATCCAACCACTAGTAGAGAACAAACCTTCTATTTTTGGCTTTAGTGCCACATTCGCAGTCCCGGTTGGGAAACTAGGACTGAAGGGGTTTCCCAACTAGAACCATAGCCCATTTCTGCACCAGTGAACCCAGAAACAACACTAACGAGACACAATAACAACCGACAGTGCTATAGAAAATGTCTCTGTTGGATAGTTGCTTGACCTGATAGGGATATATCACTATTTTTTGGAACATGAGCCGGTAATGATGATGTACCTAGCACTGTTGGCTCATAACTTGACCTAGCAGTGATATATCAATGCATGGCGAAGGGTTTAGCCGGCAGTGATAGACACCATCACCCTGGATGATTAGCTTTGGCTCCTCGCCTTACCATTCGGTAGTGATTAGTATTCACTACCGGTTGCAACACACCCAGCAGTGATGCTTCGACAGTGATTGTGTGTTCTGGCATAGTAATTAATAATCAAATGCTTCCATATGTTCAAATAGCTCAACAATAATTGGCTGCACAAGATAACATGAAATGAATTCAATTTAGGGAATTAGAAAGCATTAACAAAGGACCTTATGTTGATGATAGTCAACACCCATCATAAAACATCGATATAACTTGTACAAACACATGAAAATGATCACCAAGATAGGTTTAAGGGTTTAAACTGGCAAATTCCATGAGTTTTGGTGAATCTGTGTTTTCAGCAGGGTTTATTTAGAAAATAAGCAAGGTGGGCCCAATTGTTAGATCAAATCATGTTTATCCATGATGAAATCGACTTAGAATACTCCAGAACACTTCAGAAGGCAAACCACCACAACCCAGCCCGAGAGGCTACTATGTGGGTGTTGGTATTTATTAACTTGTCACTTGTTTTCATAGCCACCTATTAATTACCTACATCTCCTAACATTACTTTACTAGGTTGTCATCCCTAGTGATGGTACCTAAGATGCTTGTTGGTGCTGCATAGCATCACTACTAGAATGATACTAAGTAGTTCTTTATCATCTTATGTGACTAGAAAGAATATATAGATATGAATTAAAAGGGATCTGCAAGCGCACAGATAATATACCATTGTAGCACTTCACCCGAGAGGATTCCAGGTATCATTATTTATATTTTTACCACAGGGAAGGTCTAGCATCAACATGTATTGATAACTTATACTATTGAATGAAAAGTAAACCATAACCAATGTTCTACTCATGACTGGGGTAAGTCATAGGATAAAATATATATATATAATAAGTACTGATCAATGATAAATCACTTAAAGTACTCCTTTCTATGGCAATAGCATGGTCAGGTAGAATATTAGAGGAACAATTCCTAATTCATTCTTAGTTATAAGTCAAAGCATACATTGATTAGTGTAATTACACCTCGTAATCATGGCTAAGATCATCTTCATATCTACACATAAGGGATATTACTAGGGAAGAGTAAGAACAGAGCTTATATTCCTTCGTAATCAGATCCTATATGCTACCTACATCGGGCATTGGACTACAAAGGACTCAACGGAAGTGTCATGTCCGTGATCTACCACATGACCTAGAATATAGGGTGTATTCACAGGTAAACAACGTATAAGCACCACGCTTACACAATATCGACCACCCACACATGGTATCTTAGAGTGAGCGCTATATGAACTTATGCATGAACATGATGATAATCCAACTATAATAAGCATATAATCAAAGTAGACGATGAACATTATAATGAAGAACATAAATGAGATGAATACTGATATTGTCATAACAATTGTAGCTATCATATAAAAGTAATGGAGATACAAAAGAGAAGGGGTACAAAGATTATACCAAACCATGCTCTTGACACGATCAGCAATCCAAGTGAAACCTGCTTGCCTCCCTCTAGACCTAGCCTAACTAGCTATGCCCTAGAATATGGTGGAGCTCTAAGGATGATTAGGGTTTCTGTCTTCTCAAATGACTTGATGCCTTAGGTGGGTGGCAGGGGCTGGTATATATAGGCCGGATCATCCAACGTGAGCCCTTGGATCAAACCGACTTAAAGGATGGCATAGATGCAACCTAGGAGGTGGTGGAGAACCGACATTGCGACGAGGCTGACAGGTGGGACCTTGGGGGCCAGGCAGCATCTAGGTGGCGGTGTCTCAGCTCCCGCTTTGGTGTGGAGTCCTCTTGAGTCTTCTAGAGCCTTCTAGTGTCTATTTCACGGTGGATAAGCGTAATTAATTCTGATATCTAGGTCCACCTTGATGGTTTTCTGGATAAACCCTACAGAAATCACAGATTCACCAAAACTCATGGAATTTATTAGTTTAGACACTTAGACCTTGGTTGGTGATCATATTTATGCCCTTATATAAATTTTATTGATGGTTTGTAATGGTTGTTAACTACCATCAACAAGCTCCCCAAGCTTAACCTTTGCTAGTCCCTTAGCAAAGCTAAACTTAGCAATTTGGATTAGGAGTTCTGGCGATGCTTTCACTCCTCAAAAGTACACATGCGTTCAAACAAGAATTCTCCTTCGAATTAGAATAAACCGATCTGACTTTCAAACTTTCCCATATTACCTTCAACAATGGAGCTTCTTAGCCTTCACTTGGGTCTTGAGCAATTGAAAGACAGAACGATCAAGTCAAGCACTATGTCTCAAGTTCTTTGCTCAACCATTATTCTAGAGTTTTTATAGGTTTTCAAAATAAAACTCAGAGCTTCTATTGTATGACACTCTCAAGTCTCTCAATATATGTGGTATTTATGGATCCTCACCAAGACAATAATAATGTTATGCCTTTCTCTTCATATAACTAAAGTTTATGTGGAGCTCATAGGAGTGGAAAAAAGCATACTTACAATACATATATTGTAGAGTCAAACCTCGGATCCAAAGAGAGTTAAGTCATGCAATCAAATCGAGATGTGCATGTGTGTGGATGTATATGGTGGATATATATGGTGGCTAACCTAATTCTACTTTGCTCCTTGAAAACATATCTCTCTTTTGAAACTTGGAAACAACTTTGCAAGAAAACTTGGGCTATCTTACTCATCTCTTCTTTTTTAGACGGGCATCGGAGTACCCATTGTTTTAAATATCTCGGACACTCATCCATTTTTTAATATTTTTTCTTTATTTCTTTTTATGAATAACTTTTGCATAGCCACATGCTTCTTTTTCTGCAACAAAACTTTTGAGAGATAGCAACAAGAACTTGGAGCATTTATTTGATGGATATCCTATAGGGCATATTTTTGGTGTTTTCTCCCAGTGTAGGAGTAAAACATTTTTGGGTGGATCTAGATGGAATGGCATGTTTTTGCGTCTACCCAAGTGTAGGAGTAGTGCATATGTGGGTGGTTTGTACGTTATCTTGAATTTAAGAGCATGACAAACCTCTGTTAAGGGTCAACAAAGCTTGACTGAACTCAATGCAAAACAAGCAGTATATAAGAGTGGAAGTTTTCCTAATCTAAATATCATATATGGCTCTGGTAGGAATTCAAGCTTTGTCATACGAGGAACTCAACATGTAGAATTTTTATATTTTTCAAAAGATAAATCTTCGGAACTCTAGTATCACTTGGAACAAGATAAAAAGAGCTCAGACCTTCTCATATCATATCCATCAATTACCTAGACTTATATCAATCATATGCTACCCACGAGCTACAAGTTTAGAGTAAATTCTTATATCAAGATAGTCATACCTAAAACTCAGGAGAATTAAAGGCTAAAAACTACGTACTTAAAAGGAATTACAACAGTGCAACTATTCATCATTTCCATTGCAAGAGATTATCTCAGAGTCTTTTATTTATTGAGCTCTTAAAAACAGAAAAGTAGACACACACATTTTATTTTGTTTTCAAGTTTTAATATCACATGTTACTAATATATATATAACTGGCTAGAATAAATTTTTATTTTGTTTTAGTTTCTTATGCATCTTTTTAATTCTTTAGCTAATATAAAGAAAACTCAAAAACAATAAAACTAAAGGAAAGAAATACTTAGCTAGATACATGGGGATGCTCCTCCCCCAAGCTGGATGTTGTTGTGGTCGATTGTTGAATGTTGAGTGATCCATCTCAGAGCGGGTTTGCTAGCTGATGTCCTTCTCATTCATCTAGAAGTTGGGTTCCTCATGTGTAGCGAGTACAGCAGCGGTTGAGGAAGATACAGCCGGGTAAACTTGCTCTTGATCTTATGTGTCATCCTACAAAATACTCGAACAAGAACACCAAAAGTCATGGCACAGATGAGGATATGGGGTTAGCGGTCAGCCATTCAAAGATTTGTTGTCCTTGTAATTTCAGATAGATTTTGTTTTGATAGAATTTTAGCAAGATGTCCATTTAATATTATCTTTTTTTTACAATGCAGAAGAAAAAATATGCATGCTCAGTATTTTTATTTTTATGCCACTACAGTGAAAACTTCCGTAGGTGTTTACACACCATAGATTTATTCACATGGGGCTTTAAGATTTTATATGTAGTAATGAAACATTTTATTTTTCTTTTATTAGTGCAAGGAAAATACAAAAATGTAAATATCCTAAAGTGAAAAATAATTTATGCAATGCTAGAAAGTAAATATGGATAACTACCGTTGTTACCTCATGGTGAGGGTTTGCATTTTTAAGTTCTTCGGACAGGACTTTACTGGGGAGAAGTCCTTCGGGTGCATCATCTGGTCTCAGCGGTGGAGACTCAGATGACTGCACTTCTTGTGATGGCAATTCCGATGATGATGTCACCTTTTCTTTCCACACCTGCCTGGACTATGGACTTGTCTTAGGCAGAGTGGGTTCATCTTTCATAGGCGCTTGAGGTTCTTCATCTTCCCATTCATTCCATCGGGGTTGGTATCTTTGACATTGGGATGATCGACGTCTCCTCGTAGAGCAGCTCTTCTTCAGCTGTTCATAAGTAGTATAACTATTAAAATAATAACATACCTTTTCTCCACTAAATTGGAAGTGGACTTGTCCAGATCTGACATAGATGATTGTGTTGGTGGTGTTAAGGAATGGCCCTCCTAGGATGATGGGTGTATCATCCTCTTCTTCTCCCATGTTCAGAACCATGAAGTCGGTAGGTGCAAAGTGATCATGTATTCTTACCATGACATATTTTTCTATGCCTTCTGAGAATTGGATTGATTGGTCCACCATCTACAATTGCATATATGTAGGGTACAAAGGTTTGTTACCAAATAAGTATTCATGTTACCTTAGACATATTGTTGACTCCTGATCCAATGTCGTAGAAGGTCTTGTGGAAGATTCTTTGTCCAATGGTACACTCGATCGTTGGTACGCTAGGATCATCCTTCTTGGCAAGTAATGGTGAAGCGAGGAGGTGGTCATACTTAGATCAAAGTGTGTTGATCATGTTGACTAATTCTTCTAGTGACTACTTGGTATTGTTCTTCCTCCTCCTGTAGTATTTCTTTTTGGTCACTGTTGTTTTTTGTGGATGACTAGGAGATTGTGCGATGTGATTCTTGAAAGAAAACTTCTCCTTTCTATCCTTGATTGTGAAGCAGATCTTGGCACTGTCCGCATAGATGATGGCTTTTGCGGTGCTTAGGAAAGGTCGACCCAAGATGATGGGTGCCCTTTCATCTCCACCTGTTTCCAAAACCACAAAGTCTATGGGAACATATGATTATCCTACTCAAACAATGGCATCTTCAAGAACTCCCTTGGGGTGGCAGAGTAACTGACCTACATGCTGCAAACGCATGTTTGTGTACAAAAAAAGATCTCCTAAAATTTTCTCATAGATTACCTAAGGCATGATGTTGACACTTGCTTCAAAGTCACAGATAGCTTCTTGGAGAATGTGAGGTCCAATGGTGATGGGGATGATACGTCTCCCTAGATCACCTTTCTTGTCCTCCAAGGTATAATCTATCCACCTTCCCGTTGATGGCTCCATGAAGTAGTAAGTTGCATTGTGAATATCGACTAGATTTGCAGTTTCTAGATCTTCCGGCTGCCCGGGAATCTTACCTTTGTCGGATGGAGGAACATCAGCTACCAGATGAGCTATTTGTGATTCTATCATTTTATTAAAGCTATGCTGGTTCTTAATGGCAAAAGCAAAGCTATACATTCTATTATTTATTTTCTCTAGAATCTTATCATTGTAGCTACCTTTCTAGATAATCCCTCCATAAGTTTAGATTGGCCAGCAATTAATTCTCTCAAAGGTGGTTGATTGAAATTATTATAATTGTTACCTTGATAGTTACCTTAATAATTACCTTGGTAGTTTGGCCTCTGTTGCTGGTTCCATCCTTGATTCTATTGAGGATGATAGTTATTGTTGTTGAAGTTCACATCGTCATGAATTTTAGGGCAATTGTTCCCTGAATGCCTAGTGTTTCCACACTCTTGTCATGCGAGAATCATGAATGTGCATGACTTCTTACTTTTCATTAGCTCGGTCTTCGAGCTTCTTCATTAGTAGGTCCATCTTGGCAGATAGCATGTCTACCTCCTTGAGTTGGTGCATACCTCCACCTCTCTTATGGGTCTAAACACGTTCTTCATTCCAGCCTTGGTTGGAGGCCATCTTCTCCACAAGAGTGGCCATAGCTGGAAGTGTAAGTGACAAGAATGCACCTCCAGCAACAGCATCCATGCTCTCACGGGTACTGTTGGTAAACCCGTGGTAGAACGTCTGCATGAGTAGCCAATTCTCCATCCCATGATGAGGACATTCTGATATATAGTCTTGAAAGCATTCCCATGCCTCAGGGATAGATTCATCATGTTGCTGCTGAAAACTTTGCTAGGAAGGCAGTGGAGCAATTATCCCATGGAGTGTTTCCATCTTTATTGGTGTAGAACCACTGCTTCGCCTTCCCCAAAAGTGAAAATGGGAAGAGGCAAAGTAGTATGGGGTCCTTGGTTACTCCCTTGATGGTGAAAGTGTTATAGATCTCCAAAAAGTGTTGGGGATGTGCACTCGCATCTTCATGTACCTTTCCACAAAATTGGCTCGCTTGCACCATATTAATGAGAGCCAGCTTGAGCTCGAATCCATTATCTCCCACATTGACTGTGGGTCCAGTCCGAATGTTGGCAGTGGTTGGAGCAGAGAATTTGCAGAGTGTCCTATCAGCCATGGCTTCAAATTCTGGTGTTAAGCTTCACCTTGTCTGGTTGTCTTCCGAACCTAAAGCTGAGACTTTCTTGAGTTTAGCTATAGTTCTCCTGATTAATGATTCTAAATCTTCAATGTAGTTCGTCGTAATATCAAAACCGGTCATACATTACCCTGCATAAGATATAAATAGTAGATAGAACAAGAGTAACTCTGCTTGAGCAGAGGTCAATGGTTATCTCGATCACATCAATAAGTATAAGTTTATCAATACATCCTTCTTGCCTAGCTACCTTCCCCGGCAACGGCGCCAGAAATGCTTGTTGGTATTTATTAACTTGTCACTTGTTTTAATAGCCACCTATTAAATACCTACATCTCCTAACATTAATTTACTAGGTTGTCATCCCTAGTGATGGTCCAAAGATGCTTGTTGGTGTTGCCTATCATCACTGCTAGAATGATACTAAGTAGTTCTTTATCATCTTATGTGACTAGAAAGAATATATAGATATCAATGAAAAGGGATCTGCAAGCGCACAGATAATATACCATTGTAGCACTTCACCCAAGAGTATTCCAGGTATCATTATTTATATTTTTACCACAGGGAAGGTCTAGCATCGACATGTATTGATAACTTATACTATTAATGGACAATTAAACCATAACCAATGTTCTACTAATAACTGGGGTAAGTCATAGGATAAGATATATATATATATATAATAAGTATTGAAGTATTGATCAGTGATAAATCACTCAGAGTACTCCTTTCTATGGCAATAGCATGGTCATGTAGAATATTAGAGAAATAATCCTAAGTCATTCTTAGTTACAAGTCAAAGCATACATTGATTAGTGCAATTATACCTAGTAGTCATGGCTAAGATCATCTTCATATCTAAACATAGGGGATATTACTAGGGAAGAGTAAGAACATAGCTTATCTTCCTTCGTAATCAGATCCTACGTGTCTTCATATCTACACATAAGGGATATTACTAGGGAAGAGTAAGAACAGAGCTTATCTTCCTTCGTAATTAGATCCTACATGCTACCTACATCGGGGAGTGGACTACAAAGGACTCAATGGGAGTTTCACTTGATTTAATAGCCACCTATTAATTACCTACATCTCCTAACATTACTTTACTAGGTTGTCATCCCTAGTGATGGTACCAGAGATGCTTGTTTTTGCTGCATAACATCACTACTAGAATGATACTAAGTACTTCTTTATCATTTTATGTGATTACTAAGAATATATAGATATGAATGAAAAGGGATCTGCAAGCGCACAGATAATATACTATTGTAACACTTCACCCGAGAGTATTCTAGGTATCGTTATTTATATTTTTACCACAGGGAAGGTCTAGCATCGACATGTATTGATAACTTATACTATTGATGGAAAAGTAAACGATAACCAATGTTCTACTCATAACTGGGGTAAGTCATAGGATAAGATATATATATATAATAAGTATTGATCAATGATAAATCACTCAGAGTACTCCTTTCTATGGCAATAACATGGTTAGGTAGAATATTAGAGGAATAATCCTAAGTCATTCTTAGTTACATGTCAAAGCATACATTGATTAGTGCAATTACACCTAGAAATCACGGCTAAGATCATCTTCATATCTCAACATAAGGGATATTACTAGGGAAGAGTAAGAACAGAGCTTGTCTTCCTTCGTAATCAGATCCTACATGTCTTCATATCTACACATAAGGGATATTACTAGGGAAGAGTAAGAACAGAGCTTATCTTCCTTCGCAATTAGTTCCTACGTGATACCTACATCGGGGAGTGGACTACAAAGGACTCAACGGGAGTGTCACTTGATTTAATAGCCACCTATTAATTACCTACATCTCCTAACATTACATTACTAGGTTGTCATCCCTAGTGATGGTACCAGAGATGCTTGTTGGTGCTGCATAACATCACTACTAGAATGCTACTAAGTACTTCTTTATCATCTTATGTGACTAGAAAGAATATATTGATATGAATGAAAAGGGATCTGCAAGCGCACAGATAATATACTATTGTAGCACTTCATCTGATAGTATTCTAGGTATCATTATTTATATTTTTACCATAGGGAAGGCCTAGCATCGACATGTATTGATAACTTATACTATTGATGGAAAAGTAAACCGTAACCAATGTTCTACTCATAACTGGAGAAAGTCATAGGATAAGATATATATATATATAAGTATTGATCAATGATAAATCACTCAGAGTACTCCTTTCTATGGCAATAACATGGTCAGGTAGAGTATTGGAGGAATAATCCTAAGTCATTCTTAGTTACATGTCAAAGCATACATTAATTAGTGCAATTACACCTAGTAATCACGGCTAAGATCATCTTCATATCTATACATAAGGGATATTACTAGGGAAGAGTAAGAACAGAGCTTATCTTCCTTCGTAATTAGATCCTACATGCTACCTACATCGGGGTGTGGACTACAAAGGACTCAACGGGAGTGTCACGTCCGTGATCTACCACATGACCCAGAATATAGGGTGTATTCGTAGGTAAACAACATATAAGCACCATGCTTACACAATGTCGACCACCCACCCATGGTACCTTAGAGTGAGCGCTATGTGAACTTATGCATGAACATGATGATAATCCAACTATACTAAGCATATAATCAAAGTAGACGATGAACATTATAATGAAGAACATAAATCAGATGAATACTGATATTGTCATAACAATTGTAGCTAGCATATAAAAGTAATCAAGATACAAAAGAGTGGGGGTACAAAGATTATATTAAACCACCCTCTTGACACGATCAGGAATCCAAGCGAAGCCTGCTAGCCTCCCTCTAGACCTAGCCTAACTAGCTATGCCCTAGAATATGGTCGAGCTCTGAGGATGATTAGGGTTTCTGTCTTCTCAAATGACTTGATGCCTCAGGGGTTTTGCAAGGTCTCGTATATATAGGTCGGAGCATCCAATGTGAGCCATTGGATCAAACCGACTTAAAGGACGTCGTAGATGCAACCTAGGAGGCGGTGGAGAACCGACATTGTGACGAGGCTAATAGGTGGGCACCTAGGGGCCGCCTGGCCCCTCCTGGCGGTGTCTCGGCTCCTGCTTCGGTGTGGAGTCCTCTCGAGTCTTCTAGAGCCTTCTAGTGTCCGTTTCGTGGTGGATAAGCACAATTAATTCTGACATTTAGGTCCACCTTGATGGTTTTCTGGATAAACCCTACAAAAATCATAGATTCACCAAAACTCATGGAATTTTTTAGACCCCTAGATCTTGGTTGGTGATCATATTTATGCCCTTATACATGTTTTATTGACGGTTTATAATGGTTGTTAACTACCATCAACAGTGGGGCTGGCCAGCCACACCTGTAGGCTGCCCAGCCAATGGGGGCCACCAGCCAGCCTTCGCTTCAATGTTGGTTCTCCACCACCTTTAAGGATCAATCTTACACCGTTGCTCAAGGTCAGTTCAATTCGA
Organism: Miscanthus lutarioriparius; assembly: GCA_904845875.1. Taxonomy (NCBI): domain Eukaryota; kingdom Viridiplantae; phylum Streptophyta; class Magnoliopsida; order Poales; family Poaceae; genus Miscanthus; species Miscanthus lutarioriparius. Next base: position 72,437,477 of record CAJGYO010000005.1, on the reverse strand, counting down.
GGGCTCAGATTTGATGATGCCATGGATACATGGGCCCATAGGACCCCTGGTTCCCCCTATATAAAGCCACCCATACCCCCCTGATGCATCAAGAAGAAGAACCTCAGAGCTCCTCAAATATTTCAAAGGCATAGCTAGCTAAGTTAGATGTAGAGAGAGGCAAGACATTTGCTTGGATTCCTGATCTTGTCAAGAGCGTGGCTTGGTAAAGCCTTTGTATCCTCTCTTGTATCTTTCATTATTCATATGTCTGCTATATTCGCTATGACATTGTTCTTAATATCATTCATGTTCTTAGTTATCATGTTCACCGTTTGCTTTGATTATATGCTTAGTATAGCTAGATTATCAATATGTTTATGCATAAGTTCACAAAGTGCTCGCTCTAATATACACTGGGTGAGTGGTCAACATTGTGTAAGCATGGTGCTTATACGTTGTTTACCAGTGGATGCACCCTATATTCTGGGCCATGTGGTAGATTGCGAGTGTGATATTCTCGTGGAGTCCATTGTAATCCACTCCCCGAATGTAGGCCAAGTTGGATCTTGTTGTGAAGGAAGTCAGGCTCTGTTCCTGATCTTCCTTAGTAATGTCCCTTATATATAGATATGAAGTTAATCTTTAGCCATGATTATTAAGTATAATTGCACTAATCAATGTATGCTTTGACTTGTAATTAAGAACGACATAGGAATTAGTTTCTCTAATGTATTTACTTAGTCTTGCTATTGCTATCACAAGGAATACTCTGAGTGTTCATTTATCATATATTTATCATTTATTATATTTATTATATCTCTTGATTTACCCCTGTTTAGAGTAGAAGGTTGGTTGGATTATTCGTCCATCATAAGTATAAGTATGTGTTATCAATATATTTCCTTTTGCCAGTCCTTCCCTGAGGTAACAAGTATAAATAACAATACATGGAATACTCCTGGGTGAAGTGCTACAATGGTATATTACCTGTGCGCTTGCAGAATTCTTCATATATATATATTCTTTATGAGTCACAATTAAATACCAAAATACTTTTTAAGTATCATTATTATTAGTGATGCTAAGAAGTACCATCAAACATTTCTAGTGCCGTTGCCGGGGAAGGTAGCTAGGCAATCGAAAGGAATATTGATAAACTTTTACTTATAAATGAGACCAGAAAATTATTTACCTTTACTCAAGCAGGCTTACCCTTGTTCTGTCCACTTTTATATCTTATACAGGGTAATGTATGACTGGTTTTGACCTTCCCACAAATTACGTTGAAGATCGAGAAGCACTATTCAGGAGGACTAAAGCTAAACTCAAGAAAGTTTCAGCTTTAGAATCGGAAGACAACCAGACAAGGCATAGTTGAACACCAGTTTTTGAAGCCATGTCTAACAAGACTCTCCGTGAATTCTCTGCTCCAACTATGGCCAACATCCATACTAGACCGGCAATAAACATTGGAGACAATGCTTTTGAGCTCAAGCCTGCTCTAATCAACATGGTGCAAGCTAGCCAGTTTTGTGGAAAGGCACATGAAGATGCGAGTGCTCATCTCCAATACTTCCTAGAGATTTGTAGCACTTTCACCATCAAAGGAGTTACCAAAGACGCCATATTACTTCTCATCTTCCCATTTTCACTTTTAGGGAACGCGAAGCAATGGTTCTACACCAACAAAGACAAGAATACTACATGGAAAAATTTCCCCACTGCCTTCCTAGCAAAATTCATCCCCATGGGCAAAACCAATGCTCTGCGTGGAAGAATTTCAAGCTTTCAGCAACAACATGATGAATTGGTCCTAGAGGCATGGGAATGCTTTCAAGATTACATATCAGAATGTCCTCATCATGGGATGAAGAATTGACTATTTATGCAAACTTTCTATCATGGGTTGACAAACAGCATGTTGCACCTGATTTTAAGGATAAAATGGGATGCATAAATCTTATGTGCGTCCAGAGATTAGTCGAATAAATAAGCTGACAAATTACAATGTATCATCATGAGTGTTATTACATCATGAATAGTAATTCATTACAATAGTAGCAAGTCTATCATAAAAGTGGAAGAACTAGAAAACTACTCTCCATGAGAGCCTCCAAAATCTATAGGGACGTCAACTGGTGAACCACAAGTCTAGTAATTCTCAGGGTAGTTCTCCAAACCATTGCCATCTGTTACCCATCCAGGATTTTTATCCAAATAATGAAAATAAATAAGCGTAAGTACATCTCTTACTTAACAAGAATAACATGGACTTATGAAGCTCAGGAGGCTGACACTGGTTTACTGCGGTTAGCATTTTAATAAGTCCAAGTTTTAACACTATATTAGCATTTAGCTTTGCTTAAGCCCCAATTAAAGAACATGATCATAAACATGAATAATAGTCATCATTAGAATTATCATCATTAATAACATCATCATCAAGTGAGCAACTATTCCGTCAATTTTCCGGGCCGCTCATGTCTATGAGCCCGGCTGATATACTAGTTTTAATACTATGCAGAGTTTGTACACTTTCACCGCGAACCGTGATTTACCCTTTTGCCCGAGGTAGCTAATCTCTTGACCACCTTCCTAGGGAGGTTGGCAGGGTTCACTTTGAAGCTTTTCAAAGGTTTCCCTAACAACTTAGTGGCCACTAGGTTTCTACGGCCTATGAGTGTAGAGCTCCCCTTTCTGAAGGCACATTCCGCGCATGATATACACTTAAGAACAGAGGCCACACTTACTGTAAGTCACGAAAAAGTTATGAATTAAACAATATTTCCTTTAGTAAAATAATAGATTAAATCTAACCTCAAATTTTAAAAATTGAAAACATACTTAACAGTAATATGAACATGTAGATTATGGAATTATGAACCTAATGCAAGTTCAACGAATCAAATCAGAGTTAAAACGAAGATTTTATGGCCTACAGAAGGTAGTGGCAGTTCTATAAATAGAGGAAACTTAATTTTTGAATTTAAATAAATAAAATCATATTTTAAACCGAACTAGGGACTGTGGCCATGAAAACGAAGAAATACAACAGCTTTTTAACAAAATTCCAGGGACGGCGGGTTGAGATCCAAATAATTATAATGGCCTTTTTGCAAAAATGACAGGCAAAGGGGTACGGGCTGATCTCCAACGTTGGATTAGATCTGAGCAGTCGAGATTAGAAATAAGGAGAGAGAGAGAGAGAGAGAGCTGGCTAGCCGGTGGTGAAGACTAACGGCGGCGCCATGGCTAGAATTGGCTGGTGCTCATCGATACGATGGCTCTAACCACTATCGGGAACAGAAAAAGGACGAGAAACAAGAGGTGCTTGAGGTGAGCTCGATGGAGGGTTCGGAGGGAGCTAAGATGGCACGGTGGTGAGCACGAGCTTGTTATGGCAGCTTGGGTTCACCGGGGAAACTACGGCGACATGGCACCGGCGTTAGGAATCAAGGGAGGGGGTGTGACGAAAACTAGCGGCTTCATTACCTTGTCCCGAAGCGTGGTAAACAGCTCGACGAGTTGACAGGGCGGTGGTTGGACGAGTCCAGCGGTGGTGGTGGCTTGTGAGCTTGCGGCGGCGTGGCTTAGGGCACGGAGGCGCTGCAGATTGCTAGATGGAGGCGGTGGGTGCAGGGTCACTACTTATGAGGGCCTCGATGTGCGGGTCAAGCCAGGCATGGCATAGGCGGCGCGGATTCGGTAGCTGTGGCGATGATGGTGTCTAGCTCAGACACGAGCCAAAGGAAGGATAAGCGCCTGACGAGCGGGCTCGGCGCGTTAGCGAGACAGGCGAGGGAGTAAAACGCGGGAGGCTGCGCTGGACCTTTGGCTGGGCCACGCAAGAGCACTACGGCTTTGCTTGCGTTGGCCCAAGCAGAAGAAGGAAAGGGAAGCGGCTGGGCCGGCGGAGAGACCAGGCCGAGCTGGGCTGAAAACCAGTGAGGGAGTAAGTTTTCCTTTTCTTTTTCTAAACTAATTTTCCAAACTGATTTTGAATACAAATTCAAATCAATTTAAAATTTGATTTCGAAACACACAATACAAAAATAATATGCAGCAGCATGAATGCATAGACACGTAGGTAAACCTTATATTTGATTTTAATTTGATAAAATTTATTATTTTTCAATGTTGCATGCACACACTATTGCATAAATAAATCCAATCCACCTATTTAAAAATGATACAAATTTTAGGGTGTTACAACCCAACCCGGAACACGCCGCTCTTGTGCCTTTCGGTAAGCACTAACAAGCTAACAAGCTAGAAAAGGGTCCTACTACTAAGCTAAAGCTAGAGCCATGTGGTTCTCTCGGTTTTACTGTATGCCCTAGCTTTTGCCAACACATAAGTGCTTAGGGAGGGCCAAGAGCATCTTGTACAAAAGCCAATTGCTGTCTCACCCTATCGTCAAGTTGCTAACAGCAAATTTTACCATTCATTCCATAGAGTCATTAGTCATCATTCAGATTATGAAGTTAATTTGAGCGCTAGCAATTACCCATATGCTGGTGTAACCCATCGATAATCAAGGTACAAGGTAACAATAACTAGGAGATCCTTACGGGTATTAAATTAGACATATGCACTTGACTAAATAATTAAATGGTGTATAGGACAAGGAGATCCCATGCTACACTTGCCTTGCTCAAAGTAGTCTGACTGATCCTGTTCATCAAGGTACTGCTCTGGACCACCAACGAATTGCTCACCATCTATACTCGATCACAATTATAGCACCACACAAGGATCTAGAGTGAAACATGCATAACAAACAATAACTATAATTAGAATAGTACACCAACAGAGATAAAATAGGATAAAAGGTTTATAAAATGAATCTACATCTCGCTAGGGACACACGGATGCGAAGATCACGAGAATCAGATCTAAAACATGAAAGTTATGAATTAAACAAGATTTCCTATACTAGTTTAATAGATTAAATCTAGCCATGAATTTTAAAAGTTAAAAACATGATTAACAGTGTTATAACACACATAGATTACTTTATTACGATCCTAACGCAACTTGGACAGATCCAATCAGATCTAAAATGTATGAAATATGATGAAAATGGCTCTGGATGGCAAAACCATGATTAATGCGATCTATTTTTGTAATAAAATAAATTGAAATTTGGGGTTTTTGGAATCCGGCCTAGGACTGCGGGTTCAAATATTAAAAAGCTGAGGGGCTCTTCAAAAAACACCCGCAAAGGTGTATGGCACATCTGGTCCGCCGGATCAAATCTGGATGGACCATATTAGATATGAGGGGAAGAGGGATGAGCAGCTAGCCGGACCTCCATGGCCAGCGGCGAGACATCACAGGCAAACACGATAAAACACCCTGCGGCCCATAGCAAAACGAACCGAGTGCATGAGAAGAAAGAGCGGGCAACGGCGCGATCGCCAGGGGTGTTCTAGCAGATGATAACGACGACCGGCCCAGTGGCAGACATGACCAACGGTGAGGAAAGCTCGCCAACATACACAAAAATGGCCCCTGAGGCCATGGTTCGGCACGGGATCGATACGAGAAGAAAGAGGAAGGAATGGGGATCTCACAGCAGGTGAAAAATGAAGGCGAAGATGAGTCAAAGATGGCGAATGGCTTGAAATGGTAGACACAGCCTCCCTGTGACATTTGGTGACGGTTAATGGGGTCCAGAGAGCGGTAGAGATCAAAGGAAGGGGCAAGACACATCCTTCACCTCATAACAAAGAGTGGCAAGGTATCGGAGATGGCTTAGGGGCTCCCAACATCAGACGCGGTGTTGACGGTTGTGAGCTAGGGTTGCCAGCAGCATTGTGGGCTCGGTGCAGGCAGTGGTGGCTGGTAGATGGGAAAAGAGACTGCGAGGGGGCGGCGGCTCTTATAGAGCAACTTGGCATGGAGATAGCGCTGAATCGCAAGGAAATCAGAAGCGGAGTAGCAGAATTGGTTCAGCAGCGTCGGGATAAGGGAGAAATCCTCCCTTTTTCGGTGGGAGGATGGGGACGGCGCTGCCATATGGCCCCCGCATGGCAGTGAAAGCAAAGGTGGGTCCCGGCAGTCAGCTGAATAGAGGGAATTGCGTGTTGCTCAGCTCGGCGGGACCGGCCCAAGAGAGAAAAAAGCGCGTGGGCCTGCGAGAGAGGGGATGGGAGACAGGTCGGCTAGGCCAAAAGCCAAGAGAGGGTAAGGTAAGGAATTCTCCTTTTTTTATTTTCAGAGTTTTCAAATCTAATTTTCAAAAGCATTTGAAATCCTTTTTTGATTTAGTCAAAACCAGTAATCACATAAATAAAGGTGCAGCAGCACGAATGCATCAACATGTATCTAGCCTTATATTTGATTTTAATTTCATAAAAAAATATTATTTCCCTAAGTTTGAATGCTCACAAAAATACAGAAATAAATCAATTTGACCTATTTTGAAACGATGCAAATTTTAGGGTGTTACAATTCTACCCCCTAAAAGAATCTCATCCTTGAGATTAGATAATGCTTACTCAAACAACTGCGGAAATGCTTTCCTCATATCATCTTCTCTTTCCCAAGTAGCCTCATCCTTAGTGTACGGATTCCTTTGTACCTTGTACATCTTTATAACTTGACTCCTTATAACCCCCCGTCTCTAAGATTTTTATTAGGTACTACTCATATGTTAGATCTTCCTTAACAGCAAGTTCTTCTAAGGGTATTTGCTCTTCTTGTACTCATAGACACTCTTCAATTGAGACACATGAAACACATCATGCACACCTGACAGACTCTCATGCAGTTCCAGTTGGTAGGCCACTTCTCCATGTCTCTCTAGAATCTTGAAGGGAACAATGTACCTTGGTGCTAACTTTCCCTTCATATTGAACCTCTTCAAACTTCTCACTAGTGACACCTTCAAGTACACATAATCCCCTACTTTGAAAGGCAACTCTCATCTTTGGGTATCATCATAACTCTTCTGTCAGGACTGTGCCACTTTCATGTTATCTCTGATCATCCTCACTTGTTCTTCAGCATCTCTAAGAACATCCAATCCAAACACTTGAGTCTCTCTTGTTTGGTTCCAAAATAGCGGCGTTCTGCACTTACGTCCATACAAAGCCTCGAAAGGTGCTATCTTGAGACTCTTCTAGTGACTGTTGTTGTATGAGAACTCAGCATATGGCAAACTCTTACCCCAACTAGTAACATATTGTAGTGCACAAGCTCTCAACATGTCTTCCAAAATCTGGTTGATCCTTTCAGTTTGCCCGTCAGTTTGGGTGTGATCAACAGAACTAAAATTCAACTTGGTTCCCAAAGAGCAATGTACCTTCTGCCAGAATTGCGATGTGAACTGAGTACCTCTATTAGACATGATCTTCTTTGAGACTCCATGCAGACACACTATCCTTTCCATGTACAACTCTGCTAGTCTCGCTCCTATATAGGTGGTCTTGACCGGTAGAAAGGGGGCAACTATAGTAAGCCGATCCACTATTACCCATATTGAATCATAACTTCTCTACATGAGAGGTAATCAAACAATAAAATCCATTTCAACTTCTTCCCATTTCCACTCAGGTATCTTCACTGGTTGTAGCAACCCTGTAGTTCTTTGGTGCTCAGCTTTCACCCTCTGACAAGTGTCACACAAGGCCACATACTCTGCAAAATCTCTCTTTAATCTATACCACCAATACTTCTCTTTAAGATCCAAGTACATCTTGGTACTTCTAGGTGTATGGAATAAGCTGACTCATGGGTTTCTCATAGAATTGCATCATAGCTGGTCTTCACTTCAGGTACACATATTCTTTTCCCAAACCATAGTGTGCCATTCTCATTGATTCTAAAACCTTGTGCCTTTCCGATTACTATATTCTCTGCTATTTCCTTGAGTTTCACAACCTCCAACTAACCCATGTGAATCTCTTGCTCCATGGTAGGCATCACTTCTAGCTCCATAGCATTAGTGACAATGCTTAGATTCAGTTGCTCAAACTCTACACATAACTCCTCAGGCATTGGTATTGCTTGAACCTCATTGACATAACTCTTTCTACAAAGAGCATCAGCTACGACATTTGCCTTACCGGGGTGTCAAATTCAGATCTGACAAGGTAATAAAGATGTACTTTAAGCTCTTGTGATATGTATAGATGTCACTCTTATGTCCAATCAAATAGTGTCTCTAGCTCTTCAAAGCATGAACCACTACTGCTAACTCCAAGTCATGAGTGGGATAGTTCAGCTCATGCTTCCTCAACTGCCCTGATGCATACGCCACAACTCTTCCTTCTTGCATAAGAACACATTCGAGGCCCTAGCGAGATGCATCACAATAGATGGAGAAATTCTTACTCAAGTCTAGCAAAACCAACAATGGAGCAGTACTCAATCTCTTCTTCAACTCCTCAAAGTTAGCCTGACACTTATCAGACCATACAAACTTAGCATTCTTCTCTAACAAGGCTGTCATAGGCATGGCAAGTTTAGAAAACCCTTTGATGAACCTTCTATAGTACCCATCCAATCCCAAAAAGCTACGAATCTCACTGACATTAGTTGGTGGTTTCCAATTCAATATGTCTTCTACCCTGCTTGGATCCACTGCTATTCCACCATCTAAGACAACATGACCTAGGAAAGAGACTTCTTTAAACTAAAACTCACACTTGCTCTGCATAGCATACAACTTGTGTTCTCTGAGCTTCTGCAAGACCATCCTTAGATGTTTGGCATGCTCTTCCTCATTCTTGGAGAAAACCAATATATCATCAATGAATACGACCACGAACTTATCTAGAAAATCCATAAACTATTCATCAAGTACATGAAGTATGCAGGTGCATTGGTTAAATCAAAAGACATAATTGTGTACTCATACAACCCATACCTCATAGTAAATGTTGTCTTGGCTATGTTAGTTTCATGAATCTTTAGTTGATGATATCCAGAACGTAGATCAATCTTGGAGAACACACAAGCACCACCCAACTGGTCAAACAAGTCATCAGTCCTTAGCAGTGGATACTTATTCTTGATAGTGACCTCATTAAGAGACCGATAGTCCACACACATCTATTGACTGCCATCCTTCATATCCACAAAGATCATGGATGCCCCCCATGGAGATGAACTGGGGTGTATGAAACCTTTCTCCTACAACTCCTTCAATTGTTTCTTTAGTTCCTTTAATTCATTAACCCCCATTCTATATGGACGCTTAGCTATGGATGTAGTTCTAGGTAATAATTCAATAATGAACTCAATATCACGGTCAGGTGGCATACCTTGCAAGGCATCAGGGAAGACATCTAGGAACTCCTCCACAACACAGTCCTATTGGTTGGCATTATCATTTAGCTGGTACACAGTGGCTGTTAGTTGTGCTAGCACTACCACATCAACACTGAGTCTGTCTCCATTAGGTGTGGTCAAAACAACTACATTCTCCTAACACTGAATCACTGCCCGGTGTCGCTTCATCCAGTCCATACCCAGAATAATATCAACACCAGCCATTCTCAACACAATAGGACTCACTTTGAACTCTACCCCCTTAAAGAAAGGCTAGCTGAGGGACACCATAAATTATCTTGCATACCTTCCCCCGGTGAAGCCACTAGTATGGGTTCTTTCATGACACACAAGGTCATACCATGTAGTCTAACAAATTCTTGTGAAATGAAAGAATGCGAAGCTCCAGAATAAAAAAGAATGGTAGTAGGGATGGAATTGATACTGAACATACCGAGCATAACTTGTGGTTCTTCCTGTGCCATCTCAGCTGACACATGATTCACCTTTCCGTAAAGGGGTGGTTTCTTAGGGGTTCCCTTCTAGTTACTGTTCTTACCCTAGGGTGCCTGCTAATTCTACCTCTCAGGGCAGTTATAAGACATGTGGCCCTCTTTGCCATAGCGGAAACACTTGTTGGAAGTGTTAGGTGCACCAGTCTTCATGGCGGTGTTGTTGGACATGCTCTAGCAGGGTACTTGCTGACCACCCTACTGCTACTTCTACTGGCACTGCTAGAACTAGTTGGGCTACAGGTATTGACCATTGTTCCACTGATTAGACATCCCCTGGTGCCTCTGCTGGAAACTTGGGTGTGGGTAGGCACGTTGGCGAGTGTTACTTCCAGAGGCCTGCCCCTGAAGCCTGCTTTTCTTGGCATCCATCTCCTTGAGCTTATTGTCAATCACAATAGCGTGGTTCACCAATGCATGGAAATTTGGGTAGGTGTTAGACATGAGCCAGAGCTGAAGACCATCATACAACCCCTTGAGAAAGAGATGCTGCTTCTGGTGATCCTCAGCTACATCATTAGGCCAGACATAGACCTTTGCTTCAGAGCCCTGAACTCCTCCTGTTTCAGCTACACCAAACCTTCCAGGATGTGATAAACCGGAAGTTCTCCCTGAATTCTGCCCAAGCGATGTCCATATTTAAATGACTCCCACCAATCTTGTGCTGCTCCCCGAAGCTGGCTGGAAGCATAGAGCACCTTTTCTAAATCATTGCACTGTGCTATGTTCAGTTGTTTCTCCATAGCACATAGCCAGTATTCCACCTCCAAAGGATCAGCAGCGTGGGTGAACACAAGAGGGTGTCCCTTCATAAACTCTCCGCACTTGTCCCTGACATGGACAGGCGGTGGTTATCCTTGTGTTGCATCATTGCCTGCATCAGTTGCGCTTGCATTCCCATGAGTTGTTACATGGTCACATGGGATGGTGGTGGATCCATGGGGGCACCTCTACCATGGCCCCTGCCTCTGCCTCTGCCTCCTCTGGCAGCCATCTGTTTTCCAAGGCACATAAGTGAAATTTAGAAATATCCCATAAAAGATCACTTGTATAAGAGAAAAAAAAGTAAAACTGCACAATTCTGGGCGAGCTCCAACGATACCAGATCAGTAAAATAGGCATATATCGAGCTACAGACATCATTTTAAGATGTTCTTTACATGGTTGGAAATCTTACAAAATTCTCTACAACTTTCTTATAGAACACTTTTTTCGGATTCTGTAATCAAGTTAATAAAAAACAGAGCGCAACGCAATATGTTCTGAACTCCAGACAGCGCAGCAACCTCAGCTTGCGACAGTTAGATCTCCCAAACCAGAACTGATAAAAATGCGATTCTAGAGGCATTTGAAAGATACGGAAGTCTAACTATCTCCATAAAGTTTTCACAATTTTTAGACGCACTGATAATGAGATAAATGATAAAGAACAGAGACTGCTCCAGAAATCAGAAACAGCAGAGATAGATAAAGCAACCCCAACTATATTATTCATCAACTCAAACTTATGGTTCTTAACTATGGGATTTGTAGACATGACCACAATCTCCCAACAATCATGAAAATTCCAAATCAACCAATGCCACAAGCACAAACAACTAAGCAAATAAAGTCTCACAAGACACACAATGACTCGACTCAACTCGCAAACTAACAGCGTTTTTATTACAAATTGGCATCATAACCCTCAGGGGCGGTGTCGATGACGGTAAACTCCGAGGGCTTCTTCTCCTAGAGCTGAGGTAATCCAAGCTGAGCTCTCAGGGCATCAATCTGCTTTTGGAAATGCTTCTCAGACCTCTGCACCTCACATAGCTCTCCTTTGAGTTCTTCATTCTCCGTTTGCATCACATGAACATGCTAGACCATTGCGTCCAAGGTTGGGTAACTGTTTTGGGGATTTTGAATCACCCAAGTCCCATCATTTGGATCATGGCGAGGAAGGAACGTGAAGTGATCTTCCTTCATTGCCTCATAGCGTCGACCATGATAGTGGATGTAGGCCTCCTTAGCTGCGTCCTCCATACTATCCATCGCTTTAGCCCATCTTGTTGTGTGGGAATGGACAGTTTCCACCTTCTTCCTATCATTGGTTTCATTCCAATCCATGATGGATAGCTCTTTCTTCTAGTACGTGGCCTCCAAGGGGTGGGTATGCTCAGCACAGTAATACTTGATGTTGGCATTGAGGTTCGGTTAGTAGTCTTCTAGCATGTTGAGGAGCAGTGAATGGTAGTAGGCCGTGTCTGGAGCATACTTGAAGTAGTACGTCCAACCTGGCTCATCCTCCACCTCTGAGCAGCTGGTGATGGCACCTGTACCGCTTCCTCTTGAAGTGGCTTAGGAGCTGGTGCTAGTGCAGGAGCTGGTGCTGGTGCAGCGTACCACTCCTCTTAATCTTCTTCATTGATGTCCTCCATGAGCATGGGGTCTTCCTCAAGCACGGGGACCTCCTCGTCATCTGAGTTGACCACGACCTCCTCCTCCGGTGATGCCACGGGAGCAAACAGAGCACGCGCTGGGTAGTAGCCTTCGGTGCTGATGTGAGCGGTCTTCTTGGCACGAGGCATCTATAGATTTAGATTGAGATGAATTAGAAGCAATGAATTTTAATAATGGAATACAATGAAAGAAGCATAATAATTTTAGCAAATAACACAACTAAGGTAGTAAGCATGAATAAGTGAAGCAAAAAATGCTTAAACGACCATCACTAACTAGGCTTGCGTCCTACAGTCAACACGGCTCTCATACTAATTTGTCACACCCGATTTTAAGGATAAAATGGGATGCATAAATCTTATGTGCGCCCAGAGATCAGTCGCACACATAAGCTGACAAATTATAAAGTAACATCACGAATAATAATTCATTACAATAGTATCAAGTCTATCATAAAAGCCGAAGAACTAGATAACTACTCTCCACGAGAGCCTCCAAACTCCACAGGGATGTCGACTAGTGAACCATGAGTCTAGTAATCCTCAAGGTAGTCCTCATAACCACTGCCATATGTTACCAATCTGAGATTTTTATCCAAATAATGAAAATAAACAAGCATAAGTATATCTCGTACTTAACAAGAATAACATGGGTTTATGAAGCTCAGGAGGCTAACACTGGTTTACTGTGGTTAGCATTTTAATAATTCCAAGTTTTAACACTATATTGGCATTTAGTTGTGCTTAAGCCCCAATTAAAGCACATGATCATAAACATGAATAATAGTCATCATTAGAATTATCATCATTAATAACATCATCATCAAGTGAGCAACTATTCCATTAGTTTCTCGGGCCGCTCGTGTCTGTGAGCCCACTGATATACCAGTTTTAATACTCTGCAAAGTTTGTACACTTTCATCGTGAGCCGTGATTTACCCTTTTGTCCGAGGTAGCTAATCTCTTGACTCCCTTCCTATGGTGGTCGATAGGGTTCACTTTGAAGCTTTTCAAAGGTTTCCCTAACAACTTAGTGGCCACTAGGTTTCTGCGGCATGTGGATGTAGAGCTCCCCTTTCTGAAGGAACATTTCGCGCATGCTATACACTTAAGAATATAGGCCGCACTACACCTAACCCGGAACACACCACTCTTGTGCCTTTCGGTAACTACTAACAAGCTAGGAAAGGGTCCTACTACTGAGCTAAAGCCAGAGCCATGTGGCTCTCCTGGTTGTACTATATGTCCTAGCTTTTGCCAACAGATAAGTGCTTAGGGAGGGCCAAGAGCATCTTGTACAAAATCCAATTGCTCTCTCACCCTATCATCCAATTGCTAACAGCAAATTTTACCATTCGTTCAATAGTCATTAGTCCTCATTCAGATCATGTATAGTTAATTTGAGTGCTAGCAACTACCCATATGCAGGTGTAACCCATCGGTAATCAAGGTACAAGGTCAAAATAACTAGGAGATCATTGTAGGTATCAAATTAGACACATGCACATGACTAAATAATTAAATGGTGTATAGGACAAGGAGATACCATGCTATACTTGTCTTGCTCAAAGTGCTCCTGCTGATTCTACTTGTCAAGGTACTGCTCTGGACCACCAACGAATTGCTCACCATCTATACTCGATCACAATTATAGCACCACACAAGCATCCAGAGCCAAACATGCATAGCAAACAATAACTATAATTAGAACAGTACACCAATAGAGATAAAATGGGATAAAAGATTTATAAAGTGAATCTACATCTCGCTAAGAACACGTAGACGCGAAGATCACGAGAATTGGATATAAAAGTGAAAGTTATGAATTAAACAAGATTTCCTATACTAGTTTTATAGATTAAATCTAGCCACAAATTTTAAAAGTTGAAAACATGATTAACAGTGTTATAAACATGTAGATTACTTTATTACGAACCTAACACAACTTGAACGGATCAAATTGTATCTAAAATGGATGAAATATGATGAAGATGGCTCTGGATAGCAAAATCATGATTAATGAGAAACTGTTTCCATAATCAAATAAATAAAATTTAGGTTTTTGGAATCTGGCCGAGGACTGTTGGTTCAAATATTAAAAAATCGAGGAGCTCTTTAAGAAAAACACCCACAAAGGGGTATGGCGTGATCTGGTCTGCCGAATGAAATCTGGATGGACCAGATTAGATTGGAGGGGAAGAGGGATGAGCAGCCGTCTGGAACAAAAGCTGGGTCTATGAACCTCCATGGCTGGCAGCGAGACTTCACTGGTGAACACGATAAAACACCCTACGGGCCATAGTGAAACGAACCGAGCGCATGGGAAGAAAGAGCGGGCAATGGCGCTTGCTAAGGGCGCTCTAGCGGATGGTAACGACGATCGGCGCAGTGGCAGACATGGCCGGCGGCGAAGAGTGCTTGCCGGTGTACACGAAAATGGCCCTAGAGGCCATGGTTCGGCAAGGGATTGGTACGGGAAGAAAGAGGAAGGAACGGGGATCTCACCGCTGGTGAAAAATGAAGGCGAAGACAAGTCAAAGATGGCGAATGGCTCGTAATGGCGGATAGAGCCTCCCTACGAAGTTCGTGAGGCTTAACATGGTCCAGAGAGCTGTAGAGATCAAAGGAAGGGGCTAGATAGATCCTTCACCTTATAACGAAGAGCGGCAAGGGATCGGAGATGGCACAAGGGCTACCTATGGTGGAAGCGGCGTCGGCAGCTGCGAGCTAGGGTTGCCGACGGCGCTGTGAGCTTAGTGGAGGCAGTGGCGGCCGGTAGATGGGAAAAGATAGTATGAGGGGGGCGACGGTTCTTATAGAGCTACTCGGCGTGGAGATAGCGCTGAATCATGGGAAAATTGGAAGGGGATCAACAGAATTGGTTTGGCAGCGTCGGGATAAGGGAGAAATCCTCCCATTTTTGGTGCGAGGTTGGGGACAGCGCTGCCATGAGGCCCTCGCACGGCAGTGAGAACAAAGGTGGGTCCCGGTGGTTAGTTGAAGAGAGGGAAGGGCGCACTGCTCAGCTCGGTGGGGCTGGCCTAAGAGAGAAAAGAGGTGCAGGCCTGTAGCAGAGGGGATGGGAGATAGGCCGGCTGGGCCAAAAGCCAAGAGAGGGGGAAGCTAAGGAATTCTCCTTTTCCTTTTTATTTTCAGAGTTTTCAAATCCAATTTTCAAAATCATTTGAAATCGTTTTCTGATTCAGTCAAAACCAGTCATCAGATAAATAAAAGTGGAGCGGCATGAATGCATCAACATGTATCTAGCCTTATATTTGATTTTAATTTCATAAAAAATATTATGTCCCTAAGTTTGAATGCTCACAAAAATAAGCAAATAAATCAATTTCACCTATTTTGAAACGATACAAATTTTTGGGTGTTACACAGCACCCGTGAGAATGTGGATGCTGCTCCTAGAGGTGCATTTTTATCACTCACAATCACACAAGCAACAACTCTCATAGAGAAGATGGCCTCCAACCAAGGATGAAATTAAGAACGTCTTCAACCCCGTAAGAGAGGTGGAGGTATGCATCAACTCAAGGAGGTAGATATATAGTTCTGCTGAGATGGATCTGCTAATGAAGAGGCTTGAAGACTGAGCCAATGAATAGTAAGAAGTCATGCACATTCATGATTCCCACGTGACATGTGAAGAATGTGGAAACACTAAACATTCAAGGAACAACTATTCTAAAACTCATGAGGATGTGACCTTCATCAACAATAACAACTATCGCCCTCAACAGAATCAAGGATGGAATCAACAATAGAGGACAAACTACCATGGTAATTACCAAGGTTACTATCAACGTAATAAATTTAATAATTTCAATAACTAAACATCTTTGAAAAATTTAGCCTTTGGTCAAGCTAAAATTATGGACGAATTATCTAGAAAACTAGCTTTCAATGACAAAATCTTAGAAAATATAAATAATAGAATGGATAGCTTCTCCTCAGCTATTAAAAACTAGCATAGCTTTAATAAAATGATAGAATCACAAATAGCTCAACTAGTGGCTGCTGTTCCTTCGACCGACAAAGGTTGGGACAATCGGAAGATGCCAAAACTGTAACACCCCAGGTGTTTGCCACTAGTTAAGCAATGGGTTGAGCTCAAATATGGCATGTTAAGTAGTGATGGAGATGTTAGGTTAAACATATGAAAATGAGTCACCACTTAAACTTGGACCATGCACCATTGCTAACATGCTGCCCTTTCTAAAAAGTATGCTTGGGAAATGTTGGATGTACTTGTTTCATGTGTCTTGCATCAACATCCATCTATATTGATCACTGGAAAAGTTTCATGAAGTTTGGAATCAAAAAGTCACATGAAATGACAAGTTATATCCTTGCCGGAATTATCTTATTAAGTGAATGGAATTATAGGTCATCAACCAAACCTTGCAACCTTGCCCAAATGACACTAATTAAACTCTACAACAAAAGTCATGAAGGGTTCGTGTTGAGCAAATGTCACGAAAATGCTTCTAAAGTGTTGGAAAAGCTAGAAATGTCTTTTTCATGATAGGGTTTTGACCGGTGTTGACCAACTATTTGGAGTGCTTGCATGACAGTGGAACTTAAATAAAAGTTGTAGTCCATCGCATGAAGAACAAACTTTATTTAACGATGAAGAGTTGGTTTGGTCCCTAACCTAGTCAAATAGAGCTCTCAAGAATCAACTCAGTGATGTTTCGAAGCTCAAAAAATCGGCTAAGTGTTGGAACTGAAGTTTTCAGTTTTCAGTTTTCATGTAGCCATCTTTGGGGGATTTTAGTTTGCAAACCATGTCAAAGTTGGCCAAACTTCTTTAATAAAAGTTGGAGTACTCTTGTAGCTCTACGGAACCGTGTAATCGGTGGAACAAATCATCGATCGGTTTAGGAGATATGATGGGAGGAAAATGGAGTTTCAGCTTGTACGTTTGCTGTAGTATTAGATTTTGTCTTAATCAGCTGAGCAGCAGCAATGGCCGACCGGCCACAGGGTCTCAACGTCACGTGGCGCCCTCGCTTGCTTGCATGCTCGCCAGCTCGCCCCGCGTGCACGGTGTGGAGAAGCCGAGCGCCCTCTCTTTATCTCTCCCTCTCATTCTCTGTCTCGCTCTCGTTCTCAGCCATGGACAGGCGAGCAGAGCTCGCAGAGCACCGTCGTTCTCTTTTCTCAGTGCCTCCTCGCTCACCACCAGCTACAGCCACCGTCTCCGCCTCATCCCCTCCACCTCACGCCCGTAGCGTCGTCTCCCAGGGCTGCCGGTGTAGCCAGCAACACTGCCACCACCGCTGGCGCACATGGCCAGGAGGCTGCGGTCCACTGCTGGCCGGGCCGAGACCTGTCGCGAGTGAGGCCCGACGCCGCCAAGCGCCAGCACGGGTTCCCCGGTGCTCCATCGCCACTCCACCGCCGCCGACGAGCAGCCTCCAACCAAAATCGCGAGCTCCCTGACGACCTCCCTGCTTTGATTCGCGTCAGGGACCTCGTCTTAAAATTCGAGGAAAGGGAGGGACCTAACTGCATAGTCTGTGACTCTTATGAATAGTGCCTTTTGGACCTATTTGTTTTAAACCGGATGAAACTTTGGAAAATCATAATAAATCATAGGAAATTCGTAAAATAGCAAATGAGAACTTTTTGGAATCCTTGTGGAATTGTCTATGCAGTAGACCTATAATATTTCATGTTTTAGCTTAAAGTTTTAGCTGTAAAAATAGATTTATGCATCTAGGTTTACAATTCTAGTTGTATTTGTCTTTTTTATAACCGCAGTTGTAGGGCTCCAAATGAAGTGAATTTTTTGTGGCATGCTACTCATGTGATGTTTGATGTGTGGTAAAAATTTAATGGTCATTGGTTGCTGCATGAGTGAGTTATTGGTTTATTTTGCTCTCACATGATTTCTTGCTTTAGCAACTTGTCTTTTTCATAGAGGTTGCTATACATATTCAAATGGAGTGAAATTTGTACAGTAGACTATTGAGATGATATGTGAGCCACTGTAATTTTTGTAGAATTTATTGTATAACTGTGGTATATGTTCATTAAGTCACCTTGTTATCTAAAATAAATTAAGAAATGCATTAAACGAATTTATTTGGTCATGGACACTATTTTTTTTGGTGTTCTTTAGTCATGTGTGACATGTTGGTAAAGTTGGTTTTGCCTAATTATGTGTTTGCAACATAAGTTAATATTTATTTTCTTGCAAATGTGGTTTATGGATAGATCTACGAACTTAGCTAGGTTCTTCATGATAATGTGCTTTTTTTTTAAACTTGTCTATACAAAAGTCGTAGATTATTCATGTATCTAGGTGCTGTTAAAATTTGGTGTCATTTGGCCAAGTAGTTTAAGAGTTATAGTTGTTTAAAGTTGGGTTATACAATTGATTGCTCTCTGTCTTGTTTAGACCAATTTTGGTAAATGTATAATTTCGTCCTACTTAACTTGTGAATCATGCTATGATGGTTATAGATGAAATGTAGATAATTTCATAAGATTTCCAGAATGTCTTCTTGCAAGTCATTTGGATTTGTGTAGCTCTAGTTATAGCTAAATCTTGTAGCTGCTGTTTGCATGTCCAGAAATTGATAGATTCCAATTATAGTTGTTTGCTTGTATATTGCTAAGTGTGGCTCATACCTTTGATGATGGTTGAGTTAGAGTACCTGAGATCTTGGGAAACTTGTGTCATGCTTGGTGTTGTCGTCTTCTTTACTATCGTGGCATGATAAATTGTGCGATATTTAAAGTAAGCAATGCGAAGTGCTTGTGCGTGTTAATGTAACCTTGTGCTTGTCTTACTTACTGCATGCGATGCATTGTCTGTAGCACTTCCATGTATTCATACACATGCATCTTGCATCTCATTTAGGTACGCTAGATGAACCACGTGAAGGATGTGATGTGGAGTCAAACCCGAAGACGGTGTTTGGTGGATATATCCCAAAGATAGAAGGACTGAGCAAGTGCTAGGACCGAAGATGTCACCAAGTCGGTGCAAGCTAACTGAATTGACTTGTGTCGGATCCTAGGCAAGCCCGGAGCATTCTAAGTCTCCGAATAATTTACAAAATATTACTCAAAGTTCTTATGATTGATGCATTAGGTTATAAGAGTTGATTGGAACCACTTGATGCATATAAATTCCTTGTCCAGATATATACACCGTTAACCCTGTGTAGGACCAAGATCAAATATATGCTTAGCCATGCTTAGACCGGTAGAAGTCAGGTGATTTCCTGTCACCTGCGAGATATAGGTGGATACCGAAGCACGGTTGGCTATATTTACTATCATGGAAAAGAACCATGGGGTAAAAGTAAATCGAGGCCGGGCGGAGTCTATGTGTAGGTTGACTCATGTGATTCTGTCTGTGTCGATTAAGGACCGTACCATTGTTGGCGCTTCTAACAAGATTGAATGCATGCCTATCACTTAGCTAGCCGGATTGATGAGGACATCGCCATGCTGGACACACCGACGCCATGGTCTTCCCCAAGTTACAATTCGTTCCCAACTCAGCTGCCACGTCGCCCTCGGATTCAGCAGACACGTCGTCACTGTTTCGGTCATAACTTTCTCATACGACATCGAAACGGGCCGTTCTTGGATGCGTTGGAAAGGGGACGACGACACCATCGTTTTGGATCTGGTCCCAGCTCCAGAAGGTCCGTGGATCATTCTGTGTGACCACGGCAAGGTGCTGCGTCACCTATTTGGGCCAACTTGGCCATGTATCGTGTCGGGCCTTAAGCCCAAGTTGTGGGCGCCCAACCCCTGGCCGTCCCCAACCCTAGGTCGAGTCTTAGACTATAAACACAGCTGTCGCCGCTGCTACACAATTGGGTTTTATTTAGAGTTTAGTTTTCTATCGAGAAACTGAATCGTTCATTGTAACTGTGGTGACAAATCCTTTTACAGTGATCCAAGGCCCCCGTTCTTGATCTCCTCCACTGTGTCGATTAGTCCTTTGGAACCGAGTTCTTGAATCCTCTATTGATATTCGCGTCATTCATATTTGCAATATCAGATTGCGTGTTTTACCTTCTTGCTTGTGCTCTTCGATTCGCTTGCAGGAAAAGCCTTCTTGGCGAGGTCAATCAAGTTGTGCTTGGTTGATAACCAATGGAGCAGTGGTGTAATGGTTGCAGGGTTCGAATCGCGTCTGATTTGAAGCCGGATCGCCAACGTCGAGATCTCCACAAATCGAACTTACCGGCTACCTCTCGGAAGATCGGGCCTGTACTCATCACGGATAACTTCTTTCGACCATGAAGCCGAGTAGCTCAACTCAGGTCAGGCCCTGTTTTGTTGTGCGCTCCTTGCGGGGGGCGATCAGACTGAGCCCAAGGGCAGGCTAGGCCTGAACGTCCTGGCATCTGGTGTCCCAGATTGTGCGGCACGGTATGGACCCGCGAAATGTGTACCTGAGTTGTACCAAAGGTGACCTAAGGTGACCGTTGATCGGGTCTACCTAGGTTTGTGTTAGGAATAAATTCCCAGCTGGTTGAAATCGATTCGAATCACCGTCTCCCCCGGATAGTGAGAAACTTGGCTAGTCCCAACATCGTAGTAATTGTATTATGAAATGTGATGGTTCGGATAAACATGGAATTACTACACCTGCTATGGTTACTATTGTATGCTCTAAAAAGATATACCACATGTTTGGCACAGGATAGTTGCTAATCTAGAGATGAATAGTTGTAATTAACTTGATAAAGGAATCATAATTGTACAACTAAGTCAATCGCTTTTATGCAAAATGTTGTCAAGCTACCTCCACTTATAAAGCCTTGCATACTCCTTGGAGTCAATTTTATTTCTGGTTTATAACGGGTAAGTCTAGCTGAGTACATTCGAGTACTCAGGGTTTATCCCACCATGTTACAGGTGAGATTTTGGCCTGCTGAAGATGGTGGCTAACCACCGGTGGGCTCGGTGACTCTATATTCACTTCTCATCTACATGTTTTTGTCTGAGGTTGTCACTTATGCTAGCAACATATTTGGAACTTATATTAATGTAATCATTTGAATGTTATGTTGTTTTCACTAATCGGTTTTGAAACCCAAACTTGTACTATTATTTATGAACCTATTTGTAATATTATTTCCACTGCAACTCTGCATATGTGATGTGTATTTGCTTAATCACGCGATCTTGGTTGTGATGTTGATTTACCGAGGTCCTGCGTGACACTCGGCGGACTACCGGGTTTATATAAGTGAAAGTATGCGCGTGTCAACATGTTAGTAGGGACAATCGTACTTTATCTTGTATAAATTAGGCGGTTCTGTCACAGCTGGTATCAGAGCGAGATTAAGCATAATACTGTCATGTACATAGTTTTAAAAGCCAAGTTTTGGTTTTAAAAAGCCTATTTTAACTAAAACTTTAGCTACAGGCAAATTTGTCAAAACTTATCTGCAAAACTATGCTAGCGACATCCTCCTTTATGCCCAGTTAAGGACTATTAGGTGGCTATCTAAGTACTAACTGTGGGGGTTTACTTCTTACAAATTTTACTTTCGTCGTCCATACGGCGTGCTATTGTATGGATGTCGTTCACTTGAATGGTAATGTATGGATCAATTGCCTCTACGCCCAGGTAAGTGTGAGTTGTGAGAGCATGACCGTCCAATTATCGGTCTAGGGGAGAGTTAGCTATGGTTACTGGAATATTTACATGTTACACACATGTATATATGAAGGTACTTAATTGCGGGTATATTTTTCGGGTAGCTATGGATATCAAAGTATATACATCTGGGGATGTGTATATGGAGAGTATCTTAGTTTACTGCTTTCATTGTGTGCTTATTTATCTCTTGTGGGGATGGGCTGCAATGAATTTGCCTGCAGGTACGCTAACCACGAATGCGTAGATTGAATATAGCTGACGACTAGCTATATATCGAGAGAGTACGTGTTATGCCACCGACATAGAACGTGATTGTCGCCTTAGGCTGGCAATTTTGTGAGGGCGAATAGGATGAGCATGCATCATGATTGTGCTTGTGCATAAATATGCTTCCCTCACCTTGTTCTAATACTAAGTAACTTGTGACCAATATGATGCTACTATCTTCCTTGTGTGAAGCTAGACAAAATGCCTTGTTCCATGCTGCTTGAATAGCTGTGCTTGAAGATAGTGTGTGATTAGCTTCGCCTTATATGTTTGTTTCCAAAGGAAATAGATGACAAGTTAATAGTTAGCAAAAGGTTCACCCCTTTGAAAACTAAATTGCTAAATGTAAGTAAAACTTGTTTTGTAGAGAGATCCACCTACTCAGTAAAAAGGAAATAAAAGATAACAATACTTTACCACCATGTTTTGCATGATATGTGTAGCGGTGTTGTTGTAGGTGACTAGTTGTTAGGTGTGAGCTTTGTGCTTAGTAATAGTCTCTTAAGCTAATTAGATTGAGTATTTCGAAAGGCTTGCTTAAGACCATGATGTAGGTGTGGATGCTCGTAATCTAGGTAGTGCCGTAGCTGTCACTACTTTTGTCCTCAGAAAGCATATGAGTGTTGAAGAGCGCTATCTTGGAACAACGTCCAAGTTTTGGTAATCTCATGGTTGTCGTTTTCAATTAAGTTCTCTCTTAGGAGCCTGAGCCTGTACACGCAGTTGCTAGCCATAGAACGTTGTGCTATGAAGACCTTTATCCATGCCTTTGCTTGACCTTAGGCCCAAGTTTAGTTCCCTTGAATGCTTGCATGTGTCGTGGTTGTCCCACTCTTGTGTGGAAGGACCTTGCTCTGAAATCCTTGTCGAACTTCATTGCTCCTTCTCGTACAGATGATCTGGTGCAACGCTAATCGCTATCTACCCTGGCTTTGGAAACTTTTCCTCGTAGATCCTGTCATTGCTTTATCAACTGAATCCCTAGTCAGTGCAATGGCTCTGTCCCTTGAATCTCATTTATTTTGTCTCCAACCCTTTCAAGTCTCTGAATATTTATCAGTCTTGATCTCATGTTGCTACTCGACAAGACAAAATCTCATGTTAATCTTTATCTGGTAATCACTTGGGTGGACACAAGACGTATATGGAAATTTGGCAAGAAGTCCCCTGCTCAGTTGTCTTTGGCAATTAAGCTATGCTCTCTTGCATTGTGTTTTGATCTTTGGATCCCCTGCTTGTTGACTCCTAACCTTGTGACTACCTTTGTTGCTATCCCTCCTTCGCATAGTGCTTGCTCCTATGCAACCCAATTTGTGCCACGTGAGATTTCTTGTGGGTTGTATGTTCAGTAATAGTGCCACGATTAGCGATCTACGGTGCCGTGATGAAACCGAGAGCCTCCTGTGGGCGTGCACACAAGGTTGTGCTGCTCGACACGCGCTGGTATCGAGGTTTCTAGTCATGATCCATTGCAAAACTACACCGATGTGTTATTTTCATGTGAGCTCTTCCTTGGTTATCTCTCCTTATCATGTCAAGAGATCTATATGTCGAACTAGATGCAATAGGACTCCCTTTTGAAGTCATCCAACGGTTAACCTTTTAAGAATAGGTCACTAACAGGAACATAAACAGACTGCAAGAGGTGGTAGACAAGTGACTCTACTCGACGTGACTGTCCCTGTAATGATGTTGGTTATCTAGTGAGCAACTTATGTCATTTTCGTTGGATCAGAAAGGTGCACCACACTTAAGGTTGAACAAGTTATTTGTCGGATGATAAAGGGACCAAGATATTATGTGCTATAATAGGTCACCTGGTATATATGAGTTCCTGTCCAAGTTCTCAATCTTTAGGTGCATAAGGATCACGTAGACGAACCGACCTTCCTTGGTGTGACCCTTTTCTGCTGACTTCAATGGCGACCATCTGTATGCTTCGACCACAATTTTTATTATCAAGAGTGAAGATTTGGAACCTTTTTAGTGTTGAGGGACAACTGATTAGTTACTAGTGGGAAAGTTAGTCTTCAGTTAGGTAACGACTAGTTGGTAACTATGAAGACCAGATCTCACAGAACAATGTTGATCAAAGAAACAGCAAACCTGGCCCTACAATGCAAGTGCTACTTCTTCTCCAAATGTGCTATCAAGTCAATTCCATCTTGGACAATCACGTATATAGTGCAAGATGTTGTATCAGCTAAGTAAAGAACTAGAGAAAGCATATCCCTAGTTTCGATCAGCATCATTGTGCCCCTAGGTACCACAAATGGATTTATTCAAGGCTGTATTGGACGAGGTGCTAGAGAATATTCAGAAATGGTTCCTTATCTATATAGGGATGCCCTCCATGTGGAGTAATGCTTTGTGCCCTTTGAAAATAGCCCACAAGTCCAATGTTTGTGCATCATCGAGTTGGTGTCTAAATCAACGGTTGAGGTTGTTTCCTAAGAGGCATGTAAGGAAAACCCTAGCCTCCATCCTCAGCGACAAAGCTACCGCGGTTATAAAGGAAGAACGAGAAATCTGTCCAGATTTTGTGGCACTAAACCGGTTATCTTCGTGCCAGCGATTAGTGACTCAAACGAAGTTGGATTGACCCCAAACTTGGTGATCTCATTCTTTTCTTAGGACCCTTCAATGTCCTAAGTTGATTTGAGTATTGGTTGAGTAAAACATCGGATTTGAGAGATACCTTCTTGGCTCGGTTGCTGCCATTTTAGAACAGAGCAATTTTGGTAGATGAATTGTTTGGATAGTCAAACGGTGTCCGGTTGAGTTGAATTTTGGTGAGTAGTTAGAAGACCCATGGATCTACATGCCCACCAAAATTTGTGCATATTGGATCAGTAGTTGTGAGATATGAATAGAAAACAAAAGGGTACAAAATCTGCAATTTCGCTGTGACTGCGATCATCATTTGCATTAGACGGTTGTGTTTGTCATTCATGCCAAGAAATTACAACTTGTAGGTGTATTGCTGTTAGACAACCCTCCTTACCCTTGAGAAGACTAATTGCACCCCTATGTGCCTTGCTTTTGCCCTCTTAGGTAAGCAATGCGTGAGCAGTCAAGGTGTTCTAGAAGCCAAATTGTGCCCTTGCAATTCGAAAGTAATTGGAAAGGTGTCAAACCATAGATTTTTGGATTATGGTTTTTGAGATATTGATTGGCCTAAGAATGGAAGCCTCGACGTCAAATATAGTTTAAGAAGGCTAGTTTTGCTATGATACAAGTCAACCCAACTTGCTGTGCAACTACACCACGAAGGCAAATTGTACTCAACCTGCTTGGTAGTGAACTAGTCCCTAGTTTTGTGATTACTTGCAACTTGTGTTGTCCTCCAAGCCTCTCTAACATCCTTCTACGTCAATGGTTCTCCAATGCTGACATGCCTTTGGTACCTTATATGTGTTTTTACCCAAGAGGTTGCATCAGATTCAACCCAGATCACTGTTCCAACTTGGATCCAAAGGCTCCCTAAGGAATGATCATCGAGAACGTTGAGCTGACAGAGTCAGCTACTACATTTACCACTCACTCAGCAGACTCAGACCATACAATATTGTTATCAAAGAAATAGAACTGCGCACATGGAACATTATGTAGCTTTCCATAAGTTGACATTTGAGTGATTGCACCGCTACAACCAGTTTGGATATTGGTTAACTAGCTTCTCATACCCTCAAAGGATGTTTACCCGTTTATGATCACATCCTTTACGAGAAGTTGTGCTCAAGCCACTTTAATAGAGAACTGCTTTTCAAACCTTGGGAGCAAATATAGCACCGTTGCAAGGAATATCCGTCAACCGACTGCGGTCTAGTGCAAAGTCTATAAGGTCTGTGCTATATCCACTAGGGAAGTAGATGTTACAAGTAGTTAGTCTACGCTTGAATCACTCTTCGTACATCAAGGATGAAGTACGCAGGACAGTGCTATCTTAGATTTCTTCCAATGTAACAATGCTTTATGGACGCCAACGAAGGAGATTCTTCAGACAACAGCTTACGACGAAGAGCAAGTATCAGAAAGTGTCATGACCAAATTAGCCTCTCTGATACTCCGAAGTTAAGTAGCCTAATGCTATCACTGATGTTGGAAACTGGTTGACATGTTTCTCTTCCCTTAAAAGTCTTTTTTCACCGAATCTCAGGACGCAATTCCTTTAAGGGGGGAGGGCTGTAACACCCCAGGTGTTTGCCACCAGTTAAGCAATGGGTTGAGCTCAAATATGACATGTTAAGTAGTGATGGAGATGTTAGGTTAAACATATGAAAATGAGTCACCACTTAAACTTGGACCATGCACCATTGCTTACATGCTGCCCTTTCTAAAAAGTATGCTTGGGAAATGTTGGATGTACTTGTTTCATGTGTCTTGCATCAACATCCATCTATATTGATCACTGGAAAAATTTCATGAAGATTGGAATCAAGAAGTCACATGAAATGACAAGTTATGTCCTTGCCGGAATTGTCTTATTAAGTGAATGGAATTATAGGTCATCAACCAAACCTTGCAACCTTGCCCAAATGACACTAATTAAACTCTACAACAAAAGTCATGAAGGGTTCGTGTTGAGCAAATGTCACGAAAATGCTTCTAAAGTGTTGGAAAAGCTAAAAATGTCTTTTTCATGATAGGGTTTTGACCGGTGTTGACCAACTATTTGGAGTGCTTGCATGACAGTGGAACTTAAATAAAAGTTGTAGTCCATCGCATGAAGAACAACTTTGTTTAAGGATGAAGAGTTGGTTTGGTCCCTAACCTAGTCAAATAGAGCTCTCAAGAATCAACTCAGTGATGTTTCGAAGCTCCAAAAATTGGCTAAGTGTTGGAACTGAAGTTTTCAGTTTTCAGTTTTTGTGTAGCCATCTTTGGGGGATTTTAGTTTGCAAACCATGTCAAAGTTGGCCAAACTTCTTTAATAAAAGTTGGAGTACTCTTGTAGCTCTATGCAACGGTGTAATCGGTGGAACAAATCATCGATCGGTTTAGGAGATATGATGGGAGGAAAATGGAGTTTCAGCTTGTACGTTTGCGGTAGTATTAGATTTTGTCTTAATCAGCTGAGCAGCAGCAATGGCCGACCGGCCACAGGGTCTCAACGCCG
Source organism: Miscanthus lutarioriparius (assembly GCA_904845875.1). Lineage (NCBI taxonomy): Eukaryota > Viridiplantae > Streptophyta > Magnoliopsida > Poales > Poaceae > Miscanthus > Miscanthus lutarioriparius. The sequence continues at coordinate 72,410,222 of CAJGYO010000005.1, read as the reverse complement.
CGTGGCGCCCTCGCTCGCTTGCATGCTCGCCAGCTCGCCCCGCGTGCACGGTGTGGAGAAGCCGAGCGCCCTCTCTTTATCTCTCCCTCTCATTCTCTGTCTCGCTCTCGCTCTCAGCCATGGACAGCCGAGCAGAGCTCGCAGAGCACCGTCGTTCTCTTTTCTCAGTGCCTCCTCGCTCACCACCAGCTGCAGCCACCGTCTCCGCCTCATCCCCTCCACCTCACGCCCGTAGCACCATCTCCCAGGGCTGTCGGTGCAGCCGGCAATGCTGCCACCAGCAAGGTCGCCGCGGCCACCGCTGGCGCACATGTCCAGGAGGCTGCGGTCCACTGCTGGCCGGGCTGAGACCTGTCGCGAGTGAGGCCCGACGCCGCCAAGCGCCAGCGCGGGTTCCCCGGTGCTCCATCGCCACTCCACCGCCGCCGACGAGCAGCCTCCAGCTGAAATCGCGAGCTCCCCGACGACCTCCCTGCTTTGATTCACGTCAGGGACCTCGTCTTAAATTTCGAGGAAAGGGAGGGACCTAACTGCATAGTCTGTGACTCATATGAATAGTGCCTTTTGGACCTATTTGTTTTAAACCGACTGAAAGTTTGGAAAATCATAATAAATCATAGGAAATTCGTAAAATAGCAAATGAGAACGTTTTGGAATCCTTGTGGAATTGTCTATGCAGTAGATCTATAATATTTCATTTTTTAGTTTAAAGTTTTAGCTGTAAAAATAGATTTATGCATCTAGGTTTTCAATTCTAGTTGTATTTATCTTTTTCATAACCGCAGTTGTAGGGCTCCAAATGAAGTGAATTTTTTGTGGCGTGCTACTCATGTGATGTTTGATGTGTGGTAAAAATTTCATGGTCATTGGTTGCTGCATGAGTGAGTTATTGGTTTATCTTGCTCTCACATGATTTCTTGCTTTAGCAACTTGTCTTTTTCATAGAGGTTGCTATACATATTCAAATGGAGTGAAATTTGTACAGTAGACTATTGAGATGATATGTGAGCCACTTTAATTTTTGTAGAATTTATTGTATAATTTTGGTATATGTTCATTAAGTCACCTTGTTATCTAAAATAAATTAAGAAATGCATTAAAAGAATTTATTTGGTCATGGACACTAGGTTTTCTGGTGTTCTTTAGTCATGTGTGACATGTTGGTAAAGTTGGTTTTGCCTAATTATGTGTTTGCAACATAAGTTAATATTTATTTTGTTGCAAATGTGGTTTATGGACAGATCTGGGAACTTAGCTAGGTTCTTCATGATAATGTGCCTTTTTTGTGAAACTTGTCTATACAAAAGTCGTAGATTATTCATGTATCTAGGTGCTGTTAAAATTTGGTGTCATTTGGCCAAGTAGTTTAAGAGTTACAGTTGTTTAAAGTTGGGTTATACAATTGATTGCTCTCTGTCTTGTTTAGACCAGTTTCGGTAAATGTATAATTTCGACCTACTTAACTTGTGAATCATGCTATGATGGTTATAGATGAAATGTAGATAATTTCATAAGCTTTTTCTAGAATGTCTTCTTGCAAGTCATTTGGATTTGTGTAACTCCAGTTATAGCTAAATCTTGTAGCTGCTGTTTGCATGTCCAGAAATTGACAGATTCCAATTATAGTTGTTTGCTTGTATATTGCTAAGTGTGGCTCATACCTTTGATGATAGTTGAGTTAGAGTACCTGAGATCTTGGAAAACTTGTGTCATACTTGGTGTTGTCGTCTTCTTTGCTATTGTGGCATGATAAATTGTGCGATATTTAAAGTAAGCAACGCGAAGTGCTTGTGCATGTTAATGCAACCTTGTGCTTGTCTTACTTACTGCAAGCGATGCATTGTCTATTGCACTTCCATGTATTCATACACATGCATCTAGCATCTCATTTAGGTACGCTAGATGAACCACGTGAAGGATGTGATGTGGAGTCAAACCCGAAGACGGTGTTTGGTGGATATATCCCGAAGATGGAAGGACTAAGCAAGTGCTAGGACCGGAGATGTCACCAAGTCGGTGCAAGCTAACTGAACTAACTTGTGTCGGATCCCAGGCAAGCCCCGGAGCATTCTAAGTCTCCGAGTAATTTACAAAATATTACTCAAAGTTCTTATGATTGATGCATTAGGTTATAAGAGTTGATTGGAACCACTTGATGCATATAAAATTCCTTGTCCAGATATATACACCGTTAACCCTGTGTAGGTCCAGGATCGAATATATGCTTAGCCATGCTTAGACCAGCAGAAGTCGGGTGATTTCCTATCACCTGCGAGATATAGGTGGATATCGAAGCACGGTTGGCTATATTTGCTATCATGGAAAAGAACCATGGGGTAAAAGTAAATCGAGGCTGGGCGGAGTCTATGTGTAGGATGACTCATGTGATTCCGTCTGTGCCGATTAAGGACCGTACCGTTGTTGGCGCTTCTGACAAGATTGAACGCAAGCCTATCACTTAGTTGGCCGGATAACTCGTTCCGACCGCGAAGCCAAGTAGCTCAACTCAGGCCGGGCCCCATTCTGTTGTGCGCTCCTTGTGGGGGGCGATCAGACTGAGCCCAAGGGAAAGCTAGGCCTGAACGTCCTAGCATCTGGTGTCCTAGATTGTGCGGCGTGGTATGGACCCACGAAATGTGTACCTAAGTTGTACCAAAGGTGACCTAAGGTGACCGTTGATCGGGTCTGCCTGGGTTTGTGTTAGGAATAAATTCCCAGCTGGTTGAAATCGATTCGAATTGCCGTCTCTCCCGGATAGTGAGAAACTTGGCTAGTCCCAAGATCGTAGTAATTGTATTATGAAATGTGATGGTTCGGATAAACATGGAATTAACACACCTGCTATGGTTACTATTGTATGCTCTGAAAAGATATACCACATGTTTGGCACAGGATAGTTGCTAATCTAGAGATGAATAGTTATAATTAACTTGATAAAGGAATCATAATTGTACAACTAAGTCAATCGCTTTTATGCAAAATGTTGTCAAGCTACCTCCACTTATAAAGCCTTGCATACTCCTTTTAGTCAATTTTATTTCTGGTTTATAACGGGTATATCTAGCTAAGTACATTCGATTACTCAGGGTTTATCCCACCATGTTGCAGGTGAGATTTTGGCCTGCTGAAGATGGTGGCTAACCACCGGTGGGCTCAGTGACTCTATATTCACTTCTCATCTACATGCTTTTGTCTGAGGATGTCACTTATGCTAGCAACGTATTTGAAACTTATATTAATGTAATCATTTGAAAGTTATGTTGTTTTCACTAATCGGTTTTGAAACCCAAACTTGTACTTTTATTTATGAACCTATTTGTAATATTATTTCCGCTGCAACTCTACGTATGTGATGTGTATTTGCTTAATCACGCGATCTTGGTTGTGATGTTGATTTACCGAGGTCATGTGTGACACTCGGCGGACTACCGGGTTTATATAAGTGAAAGTATGCGCGTGTCAACGTGTTAGCGGGGACTGCCGTACTTGATCTTGTATAAATTAGACGGTTCTGTCACAAAAACTACAAACCTTGTCGATATTCACAATGCAGGATTCTACATAGAACCATCAAGTGGAGGATGGGAGGATTATTCCTTGTCCATCATGAAAGGTGATCCAGGAAGACCTATCATCCCCATAGCCATTGGACCTCATGTGTTCCAAGAAGTTGTTTGTGATTTCAGAGCAAGTGTTAACATTATGCCAAAGGTAATTTATGAGAAAATTAATGGAGAACCTTTGCTATACACAAATATGCGTTTGCAGCTTGCAGATTAAGCACTCCACTACCCTAGGAGAGTTCTTGAAGACATCTATGCACGAGTTGGATCCTCGTATGTACATAGGTGGAGATATAAGGGCACCCATTATTTTGGGTCGACCTTTCCTGAGCACTGCAAAATCCATCATCTACGCTGATAGTGCCAAAATCTACTTCACAATTAAGGACAGAGGGGAGAAATTTACTTTCAAGAATCGTATATTGCTTTCTCCTAGTCATCCATAGATTTAGGCTCAGCTCGAGGATACAATAGTAAGCAAGAAGAGAAACAACCGAAGAAGAAGGAAGAACAGGGCCAAGTAGCAAAGAGAAGAATCAGTCAAGATGATCAACACACTTCTATTGGAGTACAACCACCTCCACGCTTCACCATTCCTTACCAAGAAAGAAGATCCAGACATATCGACAATCGAGTGTACAATCGGACAAAGAATTTTTCAAAATACCTTTCTGCAATCTTGCATCAGGTGTCAACATAATGTCCAAGGTAACTTATGACTATTTGTTTGGTGAGCCTTTGTTTTCTAAATATATGCAATTGCAGATGGCGGACCAAACAATATAATTTCTAGAGGGAATAGCAAAGGACATCATGGTTAAAATACAAGATTACTATGTCCCTACCGACTTCATGATTCTTGACACAGGAGAGGAAAAAGAAGATGTACCATCATCCTTGGAAGACCGCTCCTCAACACTACCAACGCGATCATGTACACCGGATCAGGACAAATCCACTTCCAATTCCCAGGACAAAAGGTACGATGCTATTTCAATAGTTATACAACTTATGAATATCCAAAAAAGATTCATCCCAAGAGAAGACGTTGTTCATCCCAATGCCAGAGGAATCAACTCCCAAAGAATGAAGAAGAAGGAGAAGTTAATAATACCAAACTACTATGCCGAAATCAAGTCCACAAACTAAGCAGGTCTAGAAGGAAAAGGTGGCATCATTATCAGAGTCACCATCACAAGAGGTGCAACCATCAAGGTCTCCATCTCCGGGATCGACAGATGCACCCGAAGAATAACTAAGACTAGAGAAGTCTGGTTCGACGGACTCAAAATTCCGAGCCTCGTCGGGATGTCAAATCAGTAGATATCCATATTTGGGACGCCCATATTGGTAAGACTCCCACCAATCTTGTGCTGCACCCTAGAGTTGGATAGACGCAAAAAGCACCTTCTCATGGTCATCACATTGAGCTATGTCAAGTTGTCTCTCCACAACTCTAAGCCAATCACCAGCTTCTAGTGGTTCGCTTCTATGAAAGAATATCGGTGGGTGTCCCATCATAAATTCACCACGCTTGTCAATAGGTGGGGCTTGATGCGGGTTGTTCAACACACTCTAAGCAATAGTCTGTAATAACTGAGTCTGCATCGTCAAAGCTTGCTCTATAGATGGGGGATTTGATGGTTGTGGATTAGAATTGGCAGGATTCCTTCGGTCATCATGCACAGCACTTCTCCATGTGGGAACCATCTGTTTTCAACATGTATGCATTAGGATCCAGTCATTCGTAGAATTCTTAACTGTAGCTTCAAGAGATGACAAGATAGGATTGATGGCAATAGAGACAAGAGAAGACCAAACCCTAGAGATAACTGATACTTCCAAATGAAGCGCGAGAATGTAAGAAACTTCATCTTACAAATCCTTCAACTTTGCTACCCCCCATAAGAAGAGATATACTAGTGACACAAAAGGGTAGCTTGCACCTTCTTCTAGATGAGCTATTTACTATCAAGACATTCTGACATCTCGTGTATGGGTAAGAACAAGAAATCTGAAATTTCTCACTAGCAGAAAAACAGTAGCGCAGTAAAACAGCTGTAACTCTCATTCTGTTAATCCATTGATGTTGTAGCTTATACTATTCGAAAGCTTATAAAATGCTCCACAAATTCCTTATAGAACACCTTTCCAAATTCTGCAGTTCCAGTAGCCGAAAACAGTGCACAACAGAAACTATTCTAGGCTTTAGACCGCACAGGTGCATCATGTTGTGATTTTCATAACTCCATAACCAACATAGCTATCAGGGTGATTCTTGCGGTCAAAGAAAGATGTTGAAGTCTACTATTGTCCAGAATTTTTCTATGATTTTTGGTAGTCCGAGGACAGAGATATAAACCGATAAAGACAGGTTGCTCTAAAAGGCAGTATAGAGAAAATAGGAGATAACCAAAACCCGACTATTTATTCCATTAATCCTTATACCTTATGCCTATAGACTAAATGAAATTGTGGGAACACACAACAAGATCATTGCAATCATTACAAAGATTCAAAACAAGCATACGCATAATGACAATTCAACAAAGCACTAAATGTGCACATGTCAATCATTGATTCAACCTTCGATACTATCGTCCTCATTGTACTAGGGGTAACAATCCTAACACTCATCTTCAGATTACACAAGAAGATGGTGAGGAACAGTTGTAAAAGCATATCAAATCAAGGAGCGAAGATGAGAACAAATACTTTAAAATAAGCGCCAAGGTAGAGACGATTAGCAAGGGTAGAGATATAGTAGAGAAGAAAATATCAAGGTTTATAGAGCAAGGTTTTTTTGTAGCAACTTCTAAACCTTAAAACGACCAGTTTCTTCTAGGCTTGCGTCCTACAGTCAGCATTGCTCTAATATCACTTTGTAGCACCCGGTTTTAAGAATAGAACCAGATACGCACCATATGTGAGCCTAGTAAGTCAAATCTCACATATAACTATAAATAAGGATAATATCAAAAGACAATGCTCAATATATAACGTACTTAGTATAAAGGATATAACCTTAAATAGCAAACAGTGGAAAGATAACTCCGATCTTCGAGTGAAGACTCCAATTCCACAGGGACAACTGACTAGTTGATCACAAGCCTAACTTCTTGAATCTCTAGCAATCTGGTACCCATCCGGGATTTTTATCCAAATAATTGGAAAGTAAAACAAGCGTAAGTACATGTCGTACTCAACAAATATAACATAGGGTTCATGAGCCTCAAAAGGTTGACACTAGTTTAGTGCGGTTAGCTTTTAGTGAGTCATGATTTTAGCAATTGAGTAGCAACAAGTTTATTCACAAGCCCACATAAACACATGATCTAGTAAACATGAATAATGAATAGCAAAAACAATTAACCATTAATGAGCATCTTTATCATCAGTATCATCAATGTTCGTCATCTATTCCGTCAGGGTTTCAAGGCCGCTCGTGACCATGAGCATGGCTGATACACCAATTGTACACTCTGTAGAGGTTGTACACTTTCACTGTGAGTCATGATTTACCCTTTCGCCCGAGGTGGCCAACCTCTTGACCCACTACCAAGAAAGGTTGGTAGGGTTCACTATGAAGCCTTTCAAAGGTTTGTCCAACAAGTTAGAGCCATTAGATTCACTTGACAAATAGATATAGGAACCCCCTGTCGAAAGGCACATTTCCATCATGGCTATACACATAAGAGTAGAGGTTGTCCTATACCTGATTCATCAAGCCATTCTTACGACATAAAGGTAACCACTAACAAGCTAGAAAAGGTCCTCATACTGAGCTAAAGCCAGAGCCATATAGCCCTCACAGTTGTACTATAAGTCCCGAATGTTCGCTTATAGATAAGTCCTTAGGGAGAGGAATCTAGAGCCCCATAAAAATAGCCCAACGCTCTAGCCCCCTTGTTCCATGTTGCTAAAAAGCATCTTTTAGTGTTTATTGCATAATCTGTTAGTCAAGATCATGGTTGTAGTTGAGCACTAGCATCATACTACCCAATGCAATAACCATAGTAATCAAGGTACAGGGTAACAAAATACTAGGAAATCCTTAGTGGTAATCAAGGTAGACACATGGAGTATGAATTAAATGATGAAAGGTGTATAGGACAACAAGGATAATCCCATGCTATACTTTCCTTAAACTTTGATCCATCTTCAAGTCTTAACCTTCAATGAATTGCTTCTTTTATATCACCAACACAAAGCACACCAACAGGACATGATCATAAAGCACCACACAAGCATCCATGCAATCATACATGAAGCAAACAATAATACTAAATTAGAATAGTACACCAATCATAAAATTAAGATTAAAAGTTTGTAAAATGAATCTACAACTCGCTACGAAGATCACTAAAATCGGAGCTATAACGAAGAAGTTATGAATTTAACAAGATTTCCTTTAATAAAATAATAAATTAAATCTAACCTCTAATTTTAACAGTAGAAAATATATTTAATAGTAGCTTGAACATGCAGATTAATCAATTACAAATCTAACGTAACTTGAACGGATGAAATTGGAGTTAAAACGGAGAAGTTATGGCCTAAAGAATATAGTGGCAAAACTATAAATAGATGAAAACGTATTTCGGATCTAACAGAGAAATTCTATGCTTTCTAAAAGAGAAAACGTATTCTGAAGCTAACCGAAGGAAACTACGTTTTCAAAAAGAGAAAACATATTCTGGGTATACGCTTTGGACCATGGGTTCAAAATCTAGAAAAGACAAGGGCTCTTATGCAATGTTGCTAGCGAAGGGGTTACGGTTGGATTTGAGCCGTCTGATAGAGATTGGATAGTGGGGGTTAGATAGGGGTAGGGAGAGAGATGCTGGCGGTTGGATATGAACACCGACGCGGCGGTGGACATGTCTGGCGGCTAGCACTTCACCGGAGATCGCGAAAATGGCCCCAGAGGCCACAGGAGAGCAAATCGGAAGCATAGGGAGAAAGAGAGGGAGATGGCAAACTCACCACGAACAAAATCGAAGGCAGGAATGGAATAAGGATGGAGGGCGGCTCGATGGGATGACGGCGAGCACGGTGGCTAGGGTTGCAACTTGGCGTGATGACTCGATGAGATAGGAGCTAGCTCCGAGGTTCGGGATGGAGGCAGCACAGTGTAGGGAGTTAGTATTTAAGGCCAGGAAGACGTGGGGCGCACGCCAAGGTGGAGTCGTGACGATGGTGGATACCGATGCGGCGGCAGAGTCTAGCTCGGTGACACCGCGAGGAGGAAGAAGGTGACTGATAGCTGGGGCCGGGCCGTCAGCGTCATAGGGGAGAGAGGAGAGTGGCGCCCGTGGCTTGGTTGGGCCGGCCTAGGAAGGGGCGAGGTGCGGGGTGAGGAAAAAAGAGAGAAGCTGGCCGCGTGGGAGAGGGAGCAGGCTGGCGGAGAAGGTGGGCCGCGTGGGGTGGAAAGCTGGTGCTGGGCCGTGGCTCTGATGAGGAGAGGGGAGAGTGGAAGAGCATGAGCGGGCCGGCTGGGCCAGAAGGGGGAGGAGGGAGCGTTTCCTTTTTTTTCTTTTTCTTTTATTTCAAAACCATTTCAAAATCAAATTTGAATCATTTTGTGTTTTGGATCAAAACCACCCATTACAAAAATACAAATGCACCAGCATGTATGCACATACATGTTTCTAAACCCTATGATGAATTTTATTTTAATGAAAAATTATTATTTCCTATATTTTATGAGCACAAAAATACATAATTAAATCATTCTAACTTTATTTCAGAAAGAGCAAATTTTCGGGTGTTACAATTTTGCCCCCTTAAGATGAATCTCATCCTTGAGATTCAGACGATGGTGATAAAAGAGATGTGGATATTTTGCCTTTGGATTCTTCTTTACTTTGCATACCTGTTAACCTTACTCCAAGTAACTTGCCAAACTGATTCTAAGATTCTGATAGATACTCCTATAAAAACCCTCAAGTAACTCCAATCACTAGGCCACCTTTCCTTTTTAGTCCATACTATCAATTCTCTTTCTTAAAATATTCACCTTCCAACAGAGCCTTTTCACTTTCTTGGTCCAAAGTAGGTTCTATCACCAACTTTAAAACTTTAATGACTATATATACTTAGGTTAAGTTGCTCAACTCTTAAGCACAATTCTAAGTCCATGGTGTCGTCCGAATCTTCTTAGCATAACTCTCTCTTGCTAAAGACATCGGCAACGACTTTTGCTTCTCCAAGTGATAGCACTTTTGCAAGTAATAAAACCTTGATTGCTTCAATCCAACAATGATGTCACAAGCTCAAACCAAGTTAGTGAAAATGTATTTTAGATTCTTATGACCCACCTAGAGGTCACTTGTCATGCCCAAGTAGATAGTATCTCCATGCTCCACAATGGCTAACTCTAGATCATACATCAGATGTTCCTTCTCATGTTTTCTTGCATAAGCCTCTATTTTTTTTCTTGCATAAGGACACATCCCACACCTTGGACAGGGTGTATCCTAGTGGATATAAAGCTCTTGTCCGGATCTGGCAAAGCTAATACTTAGGGTTTACTTCAACCTCACTTTTTTACTCCTTCAAATACTTAACAGAGGTCTCTTGATCCAAATGAACTTAAAACCTTCTCCAGTAACACTATCAATATCTTGACGATCTTGGATAAACCTCCCTTGAACCTCTAATCAAACCTCATTATTAAGAACTCTGAGTTTCTCTCACATCTTTGAGTCGGTTCCTATCACATCATTAACTTTTTTCAATCCAAACCTTCTTATCATGCTTAGTATATGATTGGGATTTCCTGAGACTCCATAGAACCATCTGTAGCTATTAGATATCTCATTCCTATGTCATCAGTGCCTACTTGTCTTGGGTATGTTGAAGATTAGACTCCCAACTGAGGATAGCTCAAATTGTAGAGCAATATTATCGAATGCATCAATTCCTCGTAGATGATCTAATAACTTATCAACCGAGCAAAGGATACTTACTCTGGATGATGAAGCCCTTAAGTTATATACATCCTCTAAGTATAAACCTTCTAATAGGTCATCCTCATATTCCTCAGGTGCAGGTTGAATACCCTCATACTCAATTCTTTCTCCTAATGGTGTTATTAGAAGCACCAAACGTTGGGCATAATTAATCACTCCCTTACAAGCAGACAACCATCCCTTTCCAAGGATAACATCAATGTCCATTAACTCCAAAGCAATAAGGTTTGCCTCAAAGTTTACCCTCTTTATGTCAAGACTAACATTTGGGCATATGCAGTCTACCTTCATTTCTCCTCCTATAGACTTAACTATCACTAGTTTCCTCATCGGAAGCATAGTTATCTTATGATCTTCCACATATTACCTATATATGATAGAATGTGATGCACTAGGGTCAAACAAAGCCATGGTAGAGGCTGAGCTTACTACAATCAAACCATAAATGACCTCCTTAGTTCCATGAGTGGTAATTAGATCCACATTGTTTGACCTGCCTTGAATGTAGTTTCACTTTAACTTACTTCCTTGCACTTCTTCTTATAGACATTCTATTCTGGCTCCTACTGTTGTTCACTCTGGCCTTGATTACACTCAGCAAACTTCTCAAGACAATCGTTCTTATAGCGTTCAATCTCACCACAATCATAATCTTCCTCACGGGTAGAAGTATTTGTCTTCATCAAGGTGATAGTGGGAGATGACAGACATGGCTCTTGAGAGCTAAAATATTGCACTTCATCACAAGGTTGTTGATACTAATCCTAATCTGTACTCCCAAGCAAATTCATAGGGTGTGACAGACATTCTGGTTGTGTAGCAAAATAGAGATGAGTGTTTCTTAACTGGCGTTGAAGGTCATGGTTTCTCTTCTTCTCTTCCATCTCTCGATGCTTGTTCTCAATTACTATTGCTCTGTCCACCAACATCTGATAGCCGGCATACACCACGGTCATCAGCTGTAGTTGCAAACCATCATTCAGTCCTTTCAAAAAGCATTTTTGCTTCTTAGCATCACTATCCACCTCTCTTAGAGCATAGCATGACAATTTAGTGAACCGGTTATGATACTCACACACTAACATAGATCCTTGCTTTAAGTTGAGGAACACTTCTTGTTTAAGTTCTACCACACCTAACGTAATATGGTAGGACCTAAAATTCTCCTTGACTTCCTGCCAAGAGATGGCAAGAGCATTGTTGGGATGCCCATATTGGTAAGACTCCCACCAGTCTTGTGCTACGCCCTGGAGTTGGCCGGACGCAAAAAGCACCTTCTCATGGTCATCACACTGAGCTATGTCAAGTTGTCTCTCCACAGCTCTAAGCCAATCATCAGCTTCTAGTGGTTTGCTTGTATGAGAGAATGTCGGTGGGTGCACCTTCATAAATTCACCACGCTTGTCAATAGGTGGTGCTTGATGTGGGTTGTTCAGCATACTCTGAGCAATAGTCTGTAATAACTGAGTCTGCATCATCAAAGCTTGCTCTATATATGGGGGATTTGATGGCTGTGGATTAGAATTGGCAGGATTCCTTCGGTCATCATGCGCAGCACTTCTCCTGGTGGCAACCATCTTTTTTCAACATGTATGCATTAGGATCCAGTCGTTCATAGAATTCTTAACTACAGCTTCAAGAGATGACAAGATAGGATTGATGGCAATAGAGACAAGAGAAGACCAAACCCTAGAGATAACTGATACTTCCAAATGAAACACTAAAATGTAAGAAACTTCATCTTACAAATCCTTCAACTTTGCTACCCCCCTTAAGAAGAGATATACTAGCAACATAAAAGGGTATCTTGCACCTTCTTCTAGATGAGCTAATTTGTATCAACACATTCTGACATCCCAGTGATACTCTCGTGTATGGGCAAGAACAAGAAATCTGAAATTCCTCACGAGCAGAAAAACAACAGTGTAGTAAAATAGCTCTAACTCTCATTCTGTTAATCCAGTGAAGTTGTTGCTTGTACCGTTGGAAAGATTATAAAATTATCCACAAATTCCTTATAGAACACTTTTCCAAATTTTGTAGTTAATGTAGTCGAAAACAGTGCACAATAGAAACTGTTATAGGCTTCAGACAGCACAGGTGCATCGTCTTGTGATTTTTATAACTCCATAACCAACATAGCTCTCAGGGTGATTCTTGTGTTTGGAGAAATATGTTGAAGTCTACTATTCTCCAGAATTGTTCTATGATTTTTGGTAGTCCAAAGACAGAGACATAAACCGATAAAGACAGGTTGCTCCAAAAGGCAGTATAGAGAAAATAGGAGATAACCAAAACCCAACTATTTATTCCATTAATCCTTATACCTTAGGACTATATACTAAATAAAATTGTGGGAACATCCAACAAGATCATTGTAATCATTACAAAGATTCACAACAAGCATAAGCATAATGACAATTCAACAAAGCATTAAAGGTGCACATATCAATCATTGACTCAACCTGCAATACTATCATCCTCATTGTACTAGGGGTAACAATCCTAAGACTCATCTTTAGATTACACAAGAAGGTGGTGAGGAACAGTTGTAAAAGCATATCAAATCAAGGAGTGAAGATGAGAACAAAGACTTTAAAATAAGCACCAAGGTAGAGACGATTAGTAAGGGTAAAGATATACTAGAGAAGAAAATATCAAAGTTCATAGAGCAAGGGTTTTTTGCAGCAACTTTTAAATCTTAGAATGACCAGTTTCTACTAGGCTTGCATCGTACAGTCAGCATTACTCTGATACCACTTTGTAGCACCCAGTTTTAAGAACAAAACCAGATACGCACCGTATGTGAGCCAGGAAGTCAAATCTCACATATGGCTACAAATAAGGATAATATCGAAAAACAATGCTCAATATATAACATACTGAGTATAAAGGATACAACCTTAAATAGCAAACAGCAGAAAAATAACTCTGATCTTCATGTGAAGACTCCAATTCCACAGGGACAACTGACTAGTTGATCAGAAGCATAACTTCTTCAAACCCTAGCAATCTGGTACCCATCCAGGATTTCTATCCAAATAATTGGAAAGTAAAACAAGCGTAAGTACATGTCACACTCAACAAATATAACATGGGGTTCATGAGGCTCAAAAGGTTGACACTGGTTTACTGCGGTTAGCTTTTAGTGAGTCACGATTTTAGCAATTTAGTATCAACAAGTTTATTCACAAGCCCACATAAACACATGATCAGGTAACACATGAATAATGAATAGCAAAAAGATTTAACCATTAGTGAGCATCTGTATCATCAGTGTTCATCATCTATTCCGTAAGGGTTCTGAGGCCGCTCATGATCGTGAGCACGGCTGATATACCGGTTTTACACTCTGCAGAGGTTGTACACTTTCACTTTGAGTTGTGATTTATCTTTTCGCCCAAGGCGGCCAACCTCTTGACCCACTACCAAGGAAGGTTGGCAGGGTTCACTATGAAGCCTTTCAAAGGTTCGTCTAACAAGTTGGGGCCATTAGATTCACTTGGCAAACAGATATAGGAACGCCCCTATCGAACAGCACAATTCCATCACGACTATACACATAAGAGTAGAGGCTATCCTATACCTAATTAGTCAAGCCATTCTTACGTCATAAAGGTATCCTCTAACAAGCTAGAAAAGGAACCCATACTAAGCTAAAGCTAGAGCCATGTAGCCCTCACAGTTGTACTGTAAGTCCCAGATTTTTGCTTATAGATAAGTCCTTAGGGAGAGGGATCTAGAGCACCATAAAAACAACCCAATGCTCTAGCCCCCTTGTTCCATGTTGCTAAAAAGCATCTTTTAGTGTTTATTGCATAATCCATTAGTCAAGTTACAAGATCATGGTTGTAGTTGAGCACTAGCATCATAGAACCCAATGCAACAACCCATAGGAATCAAGGTACAGGGTAACAAAATACTAGGAAATCCTTAGTGGTAATCAAGGTAGACACATGTAGTATGAATTAAATGATTAAAGGTGTATAGGACAACAGGGATAATCCCATGCTATACTTGCATTAAACTATGATCCTTCTTCAAGTCGAAACCTTCATTGAATTGCTTTTGGATCACCAACTTCTTTTATATCACCAACACAAAGCTCACCGACTAGACATGATCATAAAGCACCACACAAGCATCCATGCAATCATACATGAAGCAAACAATAATACTAAATGAGAACATTGCACCAAACATAAAATTAAGATGTAAAGTTTGTAAAATGAATCTACATCTCGCTACGAACACATAGACGCGAAGATCACGAAAATCGGAGCTATAAAAAGAAGTTATGAATTAAACAAGATTTCCTTTAATAAAATAATTGATTAAATCTAACCATGAATTTCAAAAGTTGAAAATATATTTAACAGTAGCTTGAACATGTAGATTACTCAACTACGAATCTAACACAACTTGAATGGATCAAATCGGAGTTAAAACCGAGAAGTTATGGCCTAAAGAAAATAGTGGCAAAACAGTAAATAGATAAAAACGTATTTTGGATCTAACAGACAAATTCTACACTTTCTGAAAGAGAAAACTTATTCTGAAGCTAACCGAAGGAAACTACGTTTTCAAAATAGAAAACATATTCTGAGTATACGCTTTGGACCATGGGTTCAAAATCTAGAAAAGACAGGGGCTCTTATGCAATGTTGCCAGCGAAGGGGGTACGGTTGGATTTGAGCCGTCCGATCGAGATTGGACAGTGGGGATTAGATAGGGGGAGGGAGAGAGATGCTGGCGGCCGGATATGAACACCGATGTGGTAGTGGACATGGCCAGCGGCTAGCACCTCGCCAGAGATCGTGAAAACGGCCCTAGAGGCCACGGGAGAGCAAATCGGAAGCACTGGGAGAAAGAGAGGGAGATGGCAAACTCACTACGAACAAAATCGAAGGCAGGAATGGAACGAGGATGGTGGGTAGCTCGGTGGGACGATGGTAAGGACGGTGGCTAGGGTTGCGGTCAGTGTGGTGACTCGGCAAGATAGGAGCTTGCTCTGAGGATTGAATGGAGGCAGCATGGTGTGGGGAGTCGGTATTTAAGGCCAGGAAGATGTGGGGTGCACGCCAAGGCGGAGTCATGGCAACGGCGGACACCGATGCGGTGGCGGAGTCTGGCTTGGTGACGTCGCGGGAGGAAGTAGGCGACTAACAGCTAGGGCTAGGCCATCAGCGTCCTAGGGGAGAGAGGAGAGCAGCACCCGCGGCTTAGTTGGGCCAGCCTAGGAAGGGGCGGAGTGCAGGGTGAGTGGAAAAGAGAGAAGCAGGCCACGCGGGAGAGGGAGCAGGCCGACGGAGAAGGTGGGCCGCGCGGGGAGGAAAGTTGTTGCTGGGCCGTGGCTCTGATGAGGAGAGGGGAGTGTAGAAGAGTGAGAGTGGGCGAGCTGGGCCAGAAGGGGGAGGAGGGAGTGTTTCCTGTTTTTCTTTTTCTTTTATTTCAAAATTGTTTCAAAACCAAATTTGAATCATTTTGAGTTTTGTATCAAAACCACCCATTACAAAAATGCAAATGCACCAGCATGTATGCACAACCATGTTTCTAAACCCTATGATGAATTTTATTTTAATGAAAAATTATTATTTCCTATATTTTATGAGCACAAAAATACATAATTAAATCATTCTAACTTTATTTCAGAAAGAGAAAATTTTTGGGTGTTACAATATCTTACTTAACCATTAAGCAACTCATCATTTGGAGGTGGATGAGGCCATTTGGGCCTAGGGTGGGGCCGGCCGGCCCTACCACTTGGTCGGCTGGCCTGCTGCTCTCTCCTCTATAAATGCTGAAGTTCCTCGCTTCTCTCAGCCTCAAGCACAACCCAAGTTCAGCCTTTAGCGTCCCAGTTTCTAAATCTTTTTCTGTGATTTAGAATTTCCAAAGTTTAGAAATGCCACAGAAATTATAAAATCCATAAACTTTAGATAGACATCCTTCTAGAATTCTACCAGTTCAAGAATATTTCTAACCCCAAGAACGACTAACCCCTGGACGGCTGACCGCTAACCCTTTTATTCTAATCGGTTCCACGAGTTTTGTTGTTCTTGTTAATTTTGTAGGATGATGCACAAGATCAAGAGCAAGTCACCCCGTCGTCTTCCTCTCGCTCCACCTGGAGTACATCCTCCCGAGCTGGCTCTAACTTGAACATGGATGAACCAACCGCTGGAGCCGCTGCACCCAGTGCACAAGAGGAACCCAACTTCCTGATGGACAAGAAGGACATCCACTAGCGAAACTGCTCAGAGAAGGACAAGTACAAGCTGCTAAAGCTACGCACCTTCGTGCTTACAAGTGTGTACAATCCACAACTGCTCCAAGACACAGGTATGGATGTTGAGTTCGACTTTATATTTCAAGTTGTTGGTTGGCAAGATTTTTGGAGTATTACTAAGCAAGGGTCTAGAGCTTTAACTATGGAATTTTTATGGACTTTGAACATCACAGACACGGGGTAAACTTTAGATTTTTTTGGGAAGGAGTACTCTACACCTTGGAAAGATTTTAGTCGCCTCGTAGGTTTTGATGCACAGTGTGTTATAGATGTAGACTCTGCTATCCAAGACTTTGATAAGGAAAAATTTTGGAGGGAAATTTCCGGGAAAACTGATTTCTTCCATCCTAGGACAAATGATATTCACAATCCTACTTTACGCTTTATGCATAAATGGTTAGGGCTGACTTTGTTTCCTAGGAATGATACTCGCACCATAAGAACATATGATTTAAAAATGATGTATGCCATGATTAAGAGGAAGAACGTTTCTCTTGTTAAATTCACGATGAATCAATGGCTGGAAGTTTTTAGTCTAGTTGTTGATGTTGAGTGTACCTCCTTAGTAGCTCGAATTGCTACCAACATGGGTCTCATGTGAAGATCTTTTGTCTCACTCGTCACTCAGCGCCCTTACGCTGCTTTTGAATATTTTTGTCAAGCTCACATACTTAAAAAGGAGAATGGAAGAACTATTATGATGTACCACAGCTATACAACCGAGATTCCGTTATCTAACCAAAATTACGGCTTGTATGTTGTGCAATCTTTAACCATGAATTTGCAGACGAATGAAGTAGCCCCTCGCAGGAGTGCCTCAACAAGAATCACTCGTATATCACACCCATAGTCTTATGCTACCGATCCAACAACAGAAGAACCAGTCTATGCAAGTTACACAGGCTTTGAGCAAGCAGGACCTTCCTGCTTGTTCCAACAAGAGCACACTGTTTGGAGCCAACCCACACCTAATGACTCAGGCTGCTCCTGGCAGCAAGCTCCAAGTGAGCATTGGCAAGGTGGAAACTTTCACAACTACCAAGGGTAGACTTATGAAGAAACCACAAGTGGGCTTCAGGGAGGACGAATGTCTTTCTTTGGCCAAGGGTATCATGACTTCCACAGTACCCAGCACAACATCAACAATAGGCTTACATCCATTGAGGAGACCACCGCTGCCATACAAAGTACACTACATCAACACTCACAATGGCAGGCAACGATGGGACATGAGATGCCCAGTCTCCAACAGCAACAGCAGAACCAGAACTGGGACATTTTGTTCCAGAACTTCAACATTCGGCCACCTCATTGAGCTTGGGGGAAGGGCATCCCCGTGTATCCTGATAAGTATTTCTTTCCCTTTTGTTTTAGTATTTTTTGAGTTTGCTTTATATTTGCTAAAAAAGATGCATTACTAAAAATAAAATAAATATTTATCTTTAAATATCTATACTATTAATGTGTGGTCTAAAAATGAAAATAAAATAAAAAGAGTGTATAAAGTTTGCTTCAGTTTCTATTGTTAAGAGCTGAATAAAATAAAACGAACTCTCTAGACCTCTTAAATGGAAATGATGAATAGTTGCTCTGTTGTAATTCTTTTCAAGTACCTAGTTTTCAGCCTTGAATTCTCCCGAGTTTTGGATAAGATTGTTTTGATATAAGAATTTACTCTAAACTTGAAACTCGTGGGTAGCATATGCTTGATCTAAGTCTAGGCAATTGACGGATATGATATGAAAAAGGCTGAGCTGTTGTTTATCTTGTTTCTAGTGATACTAAAGTTCTGAAGATTTACCTTATGAAAAACATAAAAGTGCTACATCATGAGTTTCTATATGACAAAGCTTGAATTTTAACCAAAGCCATACATGTTATTTAGGTTAGAAAAACTTCCACTTATATGCTACTTGTTTTGCATTGAGTTTAGTCAAGCTTTGTTGACCCTTATGAGAGGTTTATCATGTTCTTAAAATTAAGATCACATACACACCATCCATATATGCACTACTCCTATACCCGGGGTAGGCGCAATAACATGACATTTCATTTAGATCCACTCAAAAATGTTTTACTCCTACACTGGAGTAAACACCAAAAATATGCTTGATAGGGTTTTCACCCACTAAATAAATACTCCAACTTTGTGTTGCTATCTCTCTAAAATTTTATTGCAGAAAAGAAGCATGGGCTATGCAAAATTTATTCATAAAAACAAAGAAAAAAAGAGAATTGAAAAAAAGATATCATGGATTCATGGGCCCACAGGACCACCTCTAAGGATCAATCTTATACTGTTGCTCAAGGTCTGTTCGATTTGAGGGCTCGGATTTAACAATGCCATGGATTCCTAGGGCCACAGGACCCCTAGTTCCCCCTATATAAAGCCACCCATACCCCCTCTAAGGCATCATCATCTGAATCAATAGAGATCATCCTCCATCAAGAAGAAGAACCTTAGAGCTCCACAAATATTTCATAGGCATACCTAGCTAAGTTAGATCTAGAGAGAGGCAAGCCATCTCTTGGATTCCTAATCTTGTCAAGAGCGTGGTTTGGTAAAGCATTTGTATCCTCTCTTGTATCTTTTATTATTCATATGATTGCTATATTCGCTATGACATTTTTCTTAATATCATTCATGTTCTTAGTTATCATGTTCATCGTTTGCTTTGATTATATGCTTAGTATAGCTAGATTATCATTATGTTTACGCATAAGTTCGCAAAGCGCTCTCTCTAATGTACATGGGGTGAGTGGTTGACATTGTGCAAGCGTGGTGCTTATACGTTGTTTTCCTCCGGATGCACCCTATATTCCGGGCCATACGGTAGATCGTGAGTGTGACATTCTCGTTGAGTCATTTGTAGTTGTAACACCCTAAAATTTACAACATTTTAAAATAGGGGAAATTAATTTATTATGTATTTTTGTGAGCATTTAAATTTAGGAAAAATAATAAAGTTTATCAAATTAAAATCAAATATAGGTTAACAATTATGTTTGTGCATTCATGCCGCTGCATGTTATTTTGAATTGTTTGGTTGAAGTCAGGTTTCAAATTGAGTCGAAATTTCATTTTGAAATTGCTTTGGAAAAATTAGAAAAAGAAAAGAATAAATTTCTTCTCCTTCCTCTGTTTCGGGCCGTAGGCCTGTTTTTCTGCCATGGCCTTTTCTTTCCCGCGTTGCCTGCTTCGCTTCTTTGCTGCTGAGGCCCGCTCGGCCTTGCTCTGGTGCCGACCCACTCTTCCCAGCACCGCAAGCCGCTAGCCCAGCAAGCTGCCGGCCCAGCGCCGCAAGTCGCGCCCCGCACAAGCTCCCTCCGGCCGCTGACCGCCCAGGCCCAGGCGTCAGACCCTCCTCCTTCCTCCCATCGTGGCCGGATCGGACTCCAACCCATGCCATCGCTCGTGTCTGTCTCGCCACGATCTCCTTGATGCCGTCGCGCCCAAGTAATTTCGTCCCCTTAAATAGCGCCTGCGCCTCTGCCTTCCTATCCCATCCCGTAGCGAGTTTTTCACCCAAGCAAGCCGAAGCAATGCCTCGCCCTAGCGTCGCCGCGACAGACGCCGACCACCGCCGTTCACCGAGTGCCGTGCCGCCTCTACTGCTTCCCGGTCCTTCGTTTCGGCTCCGGTGAGATTCCCATCTCCTCCTCTTTCCCCCGGGTTTCTCCGTTTGAAAAACCAAGCACCGTGGAGCCTCAACCGCGAGCTCCGGCAAGACACTCATGGCGCCGCCGTTGCTGAACTGGCCGACGGCACTGTTCCGGCGTGTTTGCCTCTTCTTTCTCTCTTTTCAGCCAGATCAGATCTAGATCGTTCAGATCTAATCTAATGGCCCAAAATCGGAGATACCCCTTCGATCGGAATTTTGCAAGTACGGCCTTACAATTATTTCTGACTTAACCCGCAGTCCAAAGCACGTTTACAGATTTCGTTTTCTCTTTTTAAAAGCGTATTTTGGTTCGGTTTTATTGAAAAAACATTTTTAGCTATTCACAGTTTTGCCATTCAACTTGTTTTAGCCAAAAAATCTCCGTTTTAACTCCGATTTGATCCGTTCAAGTTGCGTTAGGTTCGTAATTAAGTAATCTACATGTTTATGTTACTGTAAAGTAGATTTCCAACTTTTAAAATTCGAGGTTAGATTTAATCTATTATTTTGCTATAGGAAAACTTTTTTAATTCATACTTTTCCGTTTTAGATCTGATTTTTGTGATCTTCGCGTCTGTGTGTTCGTAGCGAGACGTAGATTCGTTTTCCAAACTTTTCATCTTGATTCTATGATGTTGGTATAATGTTCTAATCTATAGCCTTGTTTGCTTTGCATGATTGCTCCTGGATGCTTATATATTGCTGTGGTTATCGAGTATAGATAGTGAGCAGTTCGTGGGAGTTCAAGGGTACGACTTTGACGAGCAGGACCAGCAAGAGTACTTTGCTCAAGGCAAGTATAGCATGGGATCATCCTTGTTTCCTATTCACTTTAATTCATTAAATTCATGTTGCATGTGTTGCCTTGATAGGAATTCCCTAGAATTGAACTTTTACCTTGTCACCTATGGGTTATGCATTTGGGTAGCTTTGCTAGAGCACAATTAAACCATGATCTTTTACCTTGTCATTATTATTAGTGATGCTAAGAAGTACCAACACCTTGACCTTTTCTAGCTTGTTAGTGGTTACCTTTATTTGCGTAAGAATGGCTTGACGAATCGGGTATATAGGACAGCCTCTACTCTTATGTGTATAGCCGTGAAGGAATTGTGCCATTTGACAGGGGGGTTCCTATAACTGTTTGTCGAGTGAATCTAATGGCCCTAACTTGTTAGATGAACCTTTGAAAGGCTTCATAGTGACCCCTGCCTGCTCACCTTGGAAGTGTTTTGGGAGTAATTAACCTAGGCATATGGGTATCACGACTCACAGTGAAAGTGTACAACCTCTGCAGAGTGTAAAACTGTTATAGCAGCCATGCTCACTGTCACGAGTGGCCTTGGAACATTTACGAAATAGATGAACACTAAGAATTATTTGTTTATAATATTCATTATTCATGTTTATATTTGATCATGTGTTTTGCATTGGGAATTAAACAACTTGTTGCTACTATTAAGCTAAAATTGTGACAACTAAAAGCTAAACGCTGTAAAACCGGTGTCAAGCCTTTTGAGCCTCATGAACCCCGTGTTACACTTGTTGAGTACGACATGTACTTACGCTTGTTTATTTTCATTACTTGGATAAAAATCCCAGATGGGTAACAGATGGCTTTGGGAATAATGATTTTCCTGAGGACTACTAGACTTGTGGTCAACCAGTCGATGTCCCTGTGAAATGGAGCTTCTGCGAGAGATCTCTTATTATTTCCGCTATATCTATGTGATAACTCTGTCTTATTCGTGATGTAATAAACACTTGTGATGATACTATTCATAATTTGTCGACTTATGTGTGTGACTGGTCTCTGGGCGCACATAAGATTTTGCACTCTATTTTATCCTTAAAATTGGGTGTGACAGATTAGTATCAGAGTTGTGTTGACTATAGGACGCAAGCCTAGTTAGCAATGGTCATTTTAGCTTCTTTTGCTTCACTCATTTCATGCTTTCTATCTCACCCTTGTTATTTGCTAAAGTTTTATGCTCCTTTTGCCTTATTCTATTATGAAAAGTATTGCTTCTAATCTAACCTAACTAAATCTAATTGTGTAGATGCCTTGTGCCCACAAGACTGCCCGCATCAGCACTGGAGGGTACTACCTGCCTCAAGGTTTGTCCATGGAGCCTGAGGAGGAAGAACCCCAAGAACAAGAATTTGATCCGCCAACACCTACACCTGAGCCAGTCCAGGAGGAACCCCAAGAAGTCGAGGTCGTCCACTTGTCCGATGATGACGAGGAAGACGACGTTGAAGAGGATGAGTCGATCCTGCCCCTAGGGTGGATGACGAAGGTGTGGTATAAGCCGGGATGTGAATCCTCCGTTTCACATCACCGACTCATGAGCACGCTTCAGACCTACTACAGCGACTGGGATGCAGCTATAGAATATGTCTACGAAGAACATACACACCCTCTTGAAGACACCTATTGGAAGACTAGGGTGTGCATCACCATGAAGGATGAACAGAAAGGCACATATCAGCTGGATTCAAACTATGCGCACCATGGTCACCGTGCTACCATGGAGGACGGCATAGAAGATACAGCCGCTGAAGCTTGCATAGGCCTCCATGGATGCCGATTCGAGGACATGAAGAATGACCAATATCGATTCCTCCCTCACCAACACCCAAAATTGGGATGGGCGGTGATGGACCCACAGGGCACGGATCCAACAACCCAGGCGATGGTACACTTCGGCTATGAGTCCGTGGCTAAGATTTGCCGACTAGAGGATCAATTGAAGGCACAGCAGAAAACTATAAAAGGACATCGATAGGTGATTGATGAACAAAGGGTGTGCCTTAACTTGCCAAAGATGTACGGGAAGCTTCCCCATGAGTATCGCCCATAGATATTGGAGTCCCTATTTATGTAATAACATAATAGTAGAACGAGTTAAGTTGAGTCTAGTCGAGTCTATTAGTGCGGTGTGGACATTGGTGTGTTTAGTTGAGTTGTTATTATGTTTATGTGTGAGTTGGATCTTTGTAATGAGTGCTGGAACTTTGTGGGCATGTCTACAAGTTCCATAGTTAAGAATATTAAAGATTGGGTCAATAAATAAATAGTTGGGTTTGTTACATCTTGTTCTCTCGGAATCTGTTTTTCGGAGTAGTATTCCTTTATCTTAATGCCAATTAAATTCTACATGACCAAAAATTATGAAATTTTTATGGGAACAACTAGACTTAATTATATTTCCAATGCCTTTGTAATCACCCCAATATCTGATCTAGTTCGTGAGATATCTCTATTTCAAGTTTAAGTTTCTGCGCAGTCTGGAATCTGGAAACAGTTTCGGTTGTATCCTGTTTTTGAGTAAACTAACGACAGAATATGAGAATGTGGTCTGAATAAAAGTTGTAGATAATTTCTTAAGCTTTCTAACCATATAAAGTACTCCTTATTTTGAATTATGGAACTCAAGATATGACTGTTTTACAGAGCTGCCGATGTTGAGACTCGTCCAGATAATTTTCAGAATGTATTCTAACTTGGAGATTTCTAAATTTTGAATGTTTGATAGCAGATGTCTGGAAGGGGAAGAGTCCGAGGACGTGGAGGTGTTCCCCCACATCCACCACCACCACCACCACCATCTATTGAGCAACTCTTGGCAGTACAGACACAAATCATGCAAGCGTTGGTGCAGAATCAGCAGAACCAACAGGGTGGTGGAGCACCACGTGATAAGCGTGGTGAATTCTTGAAGGGCCATCCCCCGGTGTTCTCTCATGCCACTGATCCATTGGAAGCAGATGATTAGCTTCGTGTAGTGGAGAAGCAGCTCAACATAGCACAATGTAATGATGAACAGAAGGTGTTGTACACTTCAGGGCAGCTCCAGGGAAAAGCACAAGACTGGTGGGAGTCATTCGAGTATGGACGTCCCGCCAATGCTCCTCCTGTCACCTGGCAGGAGTTTAGAGAGAATTTCATATCCTATCACATACCTGAGGGAATGATAGAGCTCAAGCAGGAGGAGTTCAGAGCACTAAAGCAGGGATCCATGTCCGTCGCTGAGTACCGTGACAAGTTTGCTCAGTTGTCATGTTATGCTCCTAATGAAGTGGCTGATGATGCTGACAAGCAACGCCACTTTCTCAAAGGTCTGTACAATGGACTATAGCTCCAGCTTATGTCCAATACCTACCCCAACTTTCAGATGCTGGTGAATCACGCTATTGTTATTGACAATAAGCGCAAGGAGATGGAGGCCAAGAAGAGGAGGCTTCAGGGACAAGCCTCTAGGAGCAATACTCGTCCGCGTACCAATTCTCAGCAAGGCTTCCAGCAGAGGTTCTAGGGACCACCCAGTCAGTGGAATCATGGTCAGCACCCTCAGCGCAACCCAAACCAGCAGCCGATTGGTAATCAATGTCCTCAGCAGCAGAGTGGTCCGCAGACACCATGGCAGGGAATACCCAACAACACTCCCATGAAGACCAGTGCACCTAGTACCACCAACGTATGCTATCGTTGTGGAGAAGTTGGGCATTATGCTAATCATTGCCCTAGGAAGCAGAATCAGTAGACACCCCAGGGTCAGCAGGGTAATCAGAAGGGAATGCCGTAGAAGCCAGCACCCAACACAGGGAGGGTGAACCATGTGTCTACCGAGACGGCGCTTGCTGAACCAGAAGTCATGCTCGGTACGTTCAATGTCAACTCAACCCCCGCTACTGTTCTTTTCGATTCTGGAGCTTCGCATACATTCATATCACAAGCATTTGTTAGAAATCATAGCATACCATTATGTGCCATGCAAAATCCCATATTAGTAAACTCACCTTGTGGAAGTATGCAAGCTTCATATCGTTGTCTGCCGACTAGTTTAATTTTAAGGGGGGTAGAGTTCAAAGTGAGCCTGATTATGTTGAGAGCATCTGGTATAGATGTGATTCTGGGTATGGACTGGATGATGCAACAACAAGCAATGATTCAGTGTAAGGAGAAGGTAGTTGTGGTGACCGCACCGAATGGAGAAAGAATCAGGGTTGATGTTGTAGTACAAGCACAGCCGATAGCTATAGTGAACCAGCTCGATGATAGCGACAACAAGGTGGACCCAATGGTGGTTGAATTTCTAGATGTGTTTCCCGATGATTTGCCAAGTATGCCACCTGACCGTGACATTGAGTTTATTATTGAATTATTACCTGGAACTGCACCTATAGCTAAGCGTCCATATAGAATGGGGGTTAATGAATTAGAAGAACTTAAGAAACAAATTAAGGAGTTACAGGAGAAAGGTTTTATTCGTCCTAGTTCATCACCTTGGGGAGCACCTGTTATATTTGTTGACAAAAAAGGATGGTACTCAGAGGATGTGTGTTGATTATCGGTCACTCAATGAGGTTACTATCAAGAACAAGTATCCGTTGCCTAGAATTGATGATTTGTTTGATCAGTTGAGAGGTGTTTGTGTTTTTTCTAAGATTGATCTTCGCTCTGGCTATCATCAGTTGAAAATTCATGCAACTAACATACCCAAGATAGCTTTTACTACGAAGTATGGTTTGTATGAGTACACTGTTATGTCATTTGGTTTGACCAATGCACCTGCCTACTTTATGTACTTGATGAACAAGGTGTTCATGAAATTTTTGGATAAGTTTGTGGTGGCATTCATCGATGATATATTGGTATTCTCCAAAACAGAAGAAGAGCATGCTGAACATCTAAGGTTGGTCTTACAGAAGCTCAGAGAACACAAGTTGTATGCTAAGCGAAGCAAGTGTGAATTCTGGTTGAAGGAAGTTTCTTTCCTAGGACATGTTATCTCTAATGGTGGAATCGCAGTAGATCCAAGCAAGGTGAAGGATGTATTGAATTAGAAACCACCAACAGATGTGGGAGAGATTCGTAGTTTCTTGGGATTAGCTGGATACTATAGAAGGTTCATAGAAGGTTTCTCTAAACTTGCTAAGCCTATGACAGCTTTATTGGAGAAAAATGCCAAGTTTGTGTGGTCTGAGAAGTGCCAGGCCAACTTTGAAGAGTTGAAGAAGAGGTTGACTACCGCTCCAGTATTGATTTTGCCTGATTTGAACAAGAGTTTTTCTATCTATTGTGATGCATCTCGTCAAGGTCTCGGATATGTTCTTATGCAAGAAGGCAGAGTAGTGGCTTATGCTTCCCGACAGTTGAGAAAGCATGAGTTAAATTATCCTACTGATGACTTGGAGTTAGCAGCAATGGTTCATGCTCTGAAGATTTGGAGGCACTATCTTATCGGGCATAAGAGTGACATCTATACTGATCACAAGAGTCTGAAGTACATTTTCACTCAGACAGATCTGAACATGAGACAGCGTCGATGGTTAGAGTTGATTAAAGATTATGATCTAGAGGTACACTATCATCCTAGAAATGTGAATGTCGTTGCCGATGCTCTTAGCAGGAAGAGTTATGCCAATGAGGTGCAAGTGACATCGACGTCAAGTGAGTTGTGTGCTGAGTTTGAGCGACTGAATTTAGGCTTTGTCACTAATGCAGTGGAGTTGGTGTTGGAGCCTAAATTGGAGCAAGAAATACGTAAAGGACAGTTACAGGATGCGAAGTTGAAAGAGATAGCGTAAAACATAGTGATTGGTAAGGCACCAGGTTTCAGTATGGATGACAATGGAACTCTGTGGTTTGGGAAAATACTATGTGTGCCTAAGGATAAGGCTATACGAGAGGCAATTCTTCGTGAGGCACATGATTCCGCTTACTCTATTCATCCTGGAAGTACTAAGATGTATTTGGATCTGAAAGAGACGTATTGGTGGTACGGACTCAAGAGAGATGTTGTTGAATATGTTGCATTATGTGATACATGTCAGAGAGTCAAAGCTGAGCATCAAAGACCTGCAGGATTGCTACAACCAATGAAGATACCTGAGTGGAAGTGGGAAGAAGTTGGTATGGACTTGATAGTTGGGTTACCACGTACTCAGAGAGGCTATGATTCAATCTGGGTAATAGTGGATCGGTTAACTAAAGTTGCTTACTTCTTACCGGTCAAGACTACCTATACTGGTCCCCAATTGGCTGCATTATATATGGAGAGGATAGTTTGTCTACATGGAGTTCCCAAGAAAATTGTGTCAGATTGAGGTACTCAATTTACATCTTATTTTTGGCAGCAAGTACATAGTTCGTTGGGAACCAAGTTGAATTTTAGTACAGCATATCATCCCCAAACAGATGGGCAAACTGAGAGAATTAATCAGATATTAGAGGATATGTTGAGAGCTTGTGCATTGCAGTATGGTACAAGTTAGGACAAGAGTTTGCCTTATGCAGAGTTCTCGTACAACAACAGTTATCAGAAAAGTCTCAATATGGCACCTTTCGAAGCTTTGTATGGACGAAAGTGTAGAACCCCGCTGTTTTGGAATCAAACAGGAGAAACTCAAGTGTTCGGGCCAGATGTTTTGAGAGACACAGAAGAGCAAGTAAGGTTGATCAGAGATAACTTGAGAGTGGCTCAGTCTCGGCAAAAGAGCTATGCCGACACTAGAAGAAGAGAATTGGTTTTCGAAGTAGGTGATTATGTGTACTTGAAGGTGTCGCCTATGAGAAGTGTGAGAAGGTTTAACATGAAGGGAAAGTTGGCACCAAGGTATATTAGACCTTTCAAGATTTTAGAGAGACGTGGAGAAGTAGCTTATCAGTTGGAATTGCCTGAGAGTTTGTTAGGTGTGCATGATGTGTTCCATGTGTCTCAGTTAAAGAAGTATTTGCGTGTGCCTAAGGAGCAGATACCGTTAGAGGAGCTTACCGTTAAGGAAGATCTCACATATGAGGAGTTTCCGGTAAGGATTTTGGAGACGGCAGAAAGAGTTACAAGGAGCCGAGTTATAAAGATATGTAAGGTTCAGTGAAATCGGTATACAGAAGATGAGGCTACTTGGGAAAGAGAAGAGGATCTGAGGAAAACATACCCACAGTTATTTGAGTAAGCATCATCCAAATCTCGAGGACGAGATTCATTTTAAGGGGGGTAGAATTGTAACACCCTAAAATTTACAACATTTTAAAATAGGGGAAATTAACTTATTATGTATTTTTGTGAGCATTTAAATTTAGGAAAAATAATAAAGTTTATCAAATTAAAATCAAATATAGGTTAACAATTATGTTTGTGCATTCATGCCGCTGCATGTTATTTTGAATTGTTTGGTTGAAGTCGGGTTTCAAAATGAGTCGAAATTTCATTTTGAAATTGCTTTGGAAAAATTAGAAAAGAAAAGAATAAATTTCTTCTCCTTCCTCTGTTTCGGGCCGTAGGCCTATTTTTCTGCCGTGGCCTTTTCTTTCCCGCGCCGGCCTGCTTCGCTTCTTTCCTGCTGAGGCCCGCTCGGCCTTGCTCTGGTGCCGGCCCACTCTTTCCAGCGCCGCAAGCCGCTGGCCCAGCAAGCCATCGGCCCAGCGCCGCAAGCCGCGCCCCGTGCAAGCTCCCTCCGACCGCTGACCGCCCGGGCCAAGGCGTCATACCCTCCTCCTTCCTCCCGTCGTGGCTGGCTCGGACTCCATCCCATGCCGTCGCTCGTGTCCGTCTCGGCCACGATCCCCTTGATGCCGTCGCGCCCAAGTAATTTCGTCCCCTTAAATAGTGCCTGCGCCTTTGTCTTCCTATCCCATCCTGTAGCGAGTTTTTCGCCCAAGCAAGCCAAAGCAACGCCTCGCCCTAGCGTCGCCGCGACAGACGCCGACCACCTTCGTTCACCAAGTGCCGTGCTGCCTCTACTGCTTCCCGGTCCTTCGTTTCGGCTCCGGTGAGATCCCCATCTCCTCCTCTTTCCCCCGGGTTTCTCCGTTTGAAAAACCGAGCACTGTGGAGCCTCAACCGCGAGCTCCAGCAAGTCACTCATGGCGCCACCGTCGCTGAACTGGCCGACGGCACTGTTCCGGCGTGTTTGCCTCTTGTTTCTCTCTTTTCAGCCAGATCAGATCTAGACCGTTCAGATCTAATCCAATGGCCCAAAATCGGAGATACACCTTCGATCGGAATTTTGCAAATATGCCCTTACAATTATTTTTGACTTAACCCGCATTCTAAAGCGCATTTACAGATTTCGTTTTCTCTTTTTAAAAGCGTATTTTGGTTCGGTTTTATTGAAATACGTTTTCTGTTATTCACAGTTTTGCCATTCAACTTGTTTTATCCATAAATTCTCCGTTTTAACTCCGATTTGATCCGTTCAAGTTGCGTTAGGTTCGTAATTAAGTAATCTACATGTTTATGTTACTGTAAAGTAGATTTCCAACTTTTAAAATTCGAGGTTAGATTTAATCTATTATTTTGCTATAGGAAAACTTGTTTAATTCATAACTTTTCCGTTTTAGATCCGATTTTTGTGATCTTTGCGTCTGTGTGTTCGTAGCGAGACGTAGATTCGTTTTCCAAACTTTTCATCTTGATTCTATGTTGTTGGTGTACTGTTCTAATCTGTAGCCTTGTTCGCTTTGCATGATTGCTCCTGGATGCTTGTATGTTGCTGTGGTTATCGAGTATAGACGGTGAGCAGTTCGTGGGAGATCAAAGGGTACGACTTTGACGAGCAGGACCAGCAAGAGTACTTTGCTTAAGGCAAGTATAGCATGGGATCATCCTTGTTTCCTATTCACTTTAATTCATTAAATTCATGTTGCATGTGTTGCCTTGATAGGAATTCCCTATAATTGAACTTTTACCTTGTCACCTATGGGTTATGCATTTGGGTAGCTTTGCTAGAGCACAATTAAACCATGATCTTGTAACTTGACTAATGGTATATGCAATAAACATTAAAATATGACTTTTAGCAACATGAAAATAGAGGGTTGGAGTGTTTAACTACTTTCTAAATGCTTCAGATTTCTCTCCCTAAGGACTTATCTGTAAGTGATCATCCGGGACTTACAGTACAGCTGTGAGGGCTACATGGCTCTAGCTTTAGCTCAGTATGAGGACCTTTTCTAGCTTGTTAGTGGTTACCTTTATTGACGTAAGAATGGCTTGACGAATCGGGTATAGGACAGCCTCTACTCTTATGTGTATAGCCGTGAAGGAATTATGCCATTTGACAGGGGTTCCTATAACTGTTTGCCGAGTGAATCTAATGGCCCTAACTTGTTAGACGAACCTTTGAAAGACTTCATAGTGACCCCTGCCTGCTCACCTTCGAAGTGTTTTGGGAGTAATTAACCCAGGCATATGGGTATCACGACTCACAGTGAAAGTGTACAACCTCTACAGAGTGTAAAACTGTTATAACAGCCATTCTCACGGTCACGAGCGGCCTTGGAACATTTACGAAATAGATAAACACTAAGAATTGTTTGTTTATGCTATTCATTATTCATGTTTACATTTGATCATGTGTTTTGCATTGGGAATTAAACAACTTGTTGCTACTCTTAAGCTAAAATTGTGACAACTAAAAGCTAAACGTTGTTAAACCGGTGTCAAGCCTTTTGAGCCTCATGAACCCCGTGTTACACTTGTTGAGTACAACATGTACTTACGCTTGTTTATTTTCATTACTTGGATAAAAATCCTGGATGGATAACAGATGGCTTTGGGTATGATGATTTTCCTGAGGACTACTGACTTGTAGTCAACCAGTCGACGTCCCTATAAAATGGAGCTTCCGCGAGAGATCTCTTATTATTTCCGCTATATCTATGTGATAACTCTGTCTTATTCGTGATGTATTAAACACTTGTGATGATACTATTCATAATTTGTCGGCTTATGTGTGTGACTGATCTCTGGGCGCACATAAGATTTTACACTGTATTTTATCCTTTAAATTGGGTGTGACAGTAGTCTACTCCCCGAATGTAGGTCGAGTAGGATCTAGTTGCGAAGAAAGTCAGGCTCTGTTCTTGATCTTCCTTAGTAATGTCCCTTATGTGTAGATGTGAAATTAATCTTTAGCCATTTTTATTAAGTATAATTGCATTAATCAATGTATGCTTGGACTTGTAATTAAGAATGACTTAGGAACTCTACTGTATCTACTTAGTCTTGCTCTATTGCTATCATAAGGAGTACTCTGAATGTTCATTTATCATTCATTATATTTATCATATCTCTTGATTTACCCCTGTTTAGAGTACAAGGTTGGTTGGTTTATTCGTCCATCATAAGTATAAGTATGAGTTATCAATATATTTCCTTTTGTCAGTCCTTCTCTAAGGTAAAAAATATAAATAACGATACCTGGAATACTCTCGGATGAAAGTGCTAAAATGGTATATTATCTGTGTGCTTGTAGAATTCTTCATACATATATATATTCTTTCTAAGTCACAATTAAATACGAAAATACTTAAGTATCATTATTATTAGTGATGCTAAGAAGTACCAACACCTTCCTAATTAAACAATAAACATAAGAGGCAACATTTGCACCAAAAAAACTAAAGATTCATGTGTGCTTACTTGGTGCAATTGAGGCAAGTGGACAAAAATTCAGAATAAATCGATATCAAAATGGCAAAATATTTGGCATACAATTAATTACAATATATATTTGATGTAATTTTTCAAAAGTCCTTAAGAAAATTTCTTATGTATTACACTTTATTTCCATTATTCATAAAAATTCACCTCTCCCTCCGCGTCCATGAATGGCTATAACTTGATCTACAAACATCTGCTCAGCCTCCTACAAATTCTATAAGAAACAAGAAATCATGACAAAATAACTACATAATTATGTGAGTCTACTCCAACTAAGTTGGGAAAAAAATCAGCATAAATTGATATCAAAGTGTAAAATTAACTATCACGTGTCTCTCTAGATGGAAACCCTAATTAAGCAAAAAAAAAAATCTATGAGCAAACTCCAAAAAGACATCAATGGTGGCATAATTTTACCTCTTAAAACCAACTCTTCAAAGAATCAAAGGCCAAAAGCACCGCCTCTATTTTTGAATATATTCATCTATAGATGAGCTCAAGAAGGGGAGGTTTTGGGTTGGGTGTAGTGTGTGAGTACCGTCCTAGGAAGAAGAAAGCTTTATAGCAGGTGAGTGTTCAGTGTTAATCAGTTTTCAAAGGACGTGTCGCTTAACCCACTACCTCTAGAGATATCCTATTTCGAGGAGTGATTGTCTCTAGTGAATCGTCCCTGTTGTTGTATAACAGTCATTACTTAAAAATGGATAATATTGTTATATAAGCTATTGACTTAAGAAAATTGTCTTAAAATTGGATTTTCAGGTGGCGGTTTTTTAGCCACAAATCCCGGCCCGAAAGGATATACAGTACGTGCCGACCGGCGACCGTGATGCCATGGTCAGTGACATTCCACACGGGACGGGGCCGCGCACTTTCTGCCACTTATTGGAGATGTCCGCACGTCAGTATGCAAGCTAGCGAGGTGAGAGACGCTCTCTCGTAGCACTCAAGCGGCGCCCCACTGCTGCTGCGTGGACCTTTTCGAGCAGGTGGTGCTCTGTAGCTAGCTCTAGCTAGGTCGGAGGCGCAACATCATGCATGCACGTGGAATCTAGAAAGATGATTGTTTATCTTTGTTTTCTAATGACTCTACAGAAATGTTCTTCTCCTGTTGACTCAACTTTATTTTGTTATAAAGAAGGTATTTATTTCGCTGAGCTTCTCATTTTAGATAACTGGACGTGAGTACCCACTTTTATTATAGTTATTTTTTTAAAAGGGACCGCAAAAGCTTTGCAATGTTTTATGTTAGACGAAGAAATAAAAAACAAGTATTGGCCTAGTTTTTTGAGTGAAAACTAGGCCAAAAAGTCACACGACTAGGGAAAGAGCACCTCTCATCCCAACAACTCTAGCACAACCGCCCAACAACTAACAACTTAGCCACTACTTGGTCCAGTAAAGCACACCGAGGCGACTTGCCATCGTGCCACTACTTTCTCCGACTTGGTCGAAATGACCCAACCAACAAGCTAAAAACGACCCAACTAAACACCTCAACTTGGTCGAAAAGGCTGGCCACTATGTAACACCCCAGCCCATTAATAGCCTATAATAGTAGTGAAGTTGGCCCATGTGGCCCAAGTGGCACATGAGGACACTACTACACAAACGATTATGCGCAGCGTTGCATTTTTGCACTCCGTGGCTGTCACCTATTTTTGCCCGCTGCGGTAGATGCCACGATTTACCGTGGCAGACATTTTTTATTTACCGTGGCGGGCACTTTAGCCCGTCACGGTAAATCGATTTACCGTGGCGGGCGTCTTAAGATGCTCGCTACGGTAAATAGGGCATTTACCGTGGCGGACGTCTTAAGATGCTCGCCACAGTAAATCGATTTACCTTGATGGGCATCCTATAAGGCCCGTCATGTAAAATGCTGGCCCAATTTTGAGCCCAAATCAGCTGATCTACTGGGCTTCATATAAAAGGGAGGTGTTAGGGTTTCACCCAGCTTCAACCACCGCACCCCTCTCCCTCCCACTCACCGCGAGACGGCCGTGAAGCCGAAGGACTCTCGCGCGGTGGTGGAGCTCGCCCTCCCCTCACTCCTCTCCCTCCCATCTCACCGCATCCCTCTCCTTCCACTCCCGTCTCCCCTCCTCCTCACCTCTCACTCCCTCTTCCCTCCCTCACTCCTCTTGGCAGGGTGGTGGAGCTTGCCGTGGTGGCTCTCTCGGCCTTGAGGTGCTGCGGCAGCTCGGCCTCTCGTCGGGGGGGCGGCGTTCCGGAGAGGAGGCGCAGCCTCGCGGGCATGGCCGGCCTCTCGGCGTGGCCCGGAGGCGCGGAGGCCCGGGGCGGAGAGCGGCGCGGGCGTGGCCGGCTCGCCAGCGGTGGGGGAAGGCCGGATCCGGCGCCCCTCCACCTTCTTCCCTGCCACCAAGCATGGATCGGGTCGCAGCGACCCCTTGGCGGCAGATCCGTTCATGGCAGGGGGGGACAGATCGAGCAGCTGGTGGCGGCGGATCCGATCATGGGCGGGTCGAGATCCAGTCGTGTGGATCGAGCGGCGCGCGACCGGGCGGCGCACGACGGCCGGCCGGGCGACAGCCTCCTCCATGGCCTCACGATGGATCCAGCTCCCTCGTCATCCACGGCGCGGGTCTGGCCTCCTCTTCGTCCACGGCCGCGGATCCGGTCGATCTACGCTCCCTGGCCGTAGATCCGGTGAGGTCGTCCTCCCTAGCCGCGGATCCGGCGAGGATGACCTCTCCGGCGGCGGATACGGCGAGGAGGAGACCCCAGCGGTGGATCCAGCGAGGTGCGGTGGCACTGGTATTGGGCTAGGAATGAGCTCGTCGGTGGGCTCGAGAATGGGCTCGTCGACGGGCTCCTGGTTTTTTTTTTGTTTTTTTTAAACTATTAACCACGGCGGGCATCCTAAAGAGCCCACCGCGGGAAATCGGTTAACGCGGGGCAAAGCCGCCCCGCCGTGTTAAGCCACGATTCTGATGGCCTCTAGAGCAAGTGACTGACTTTGCCCGCCGCGGGAAACCGAAAACGCCCGCCTCCAGTAAAGTTTGTGTAGTAGTGGGAGTTGCTGTTGGTGGGTATAGTACCACATTGGAAGTTTAGGAGGGTAAGGGCCCGCTTATAAGCTTTGTCGTTCCGAACATAGCCCTTCCGGGTTAACCCTTTTACACGAAGCGAGGACGAAAGTATAAGAGAGGTGCTACGCATATGCAGGCCCGTTCCATGTGCGGAGTTGGGCCATATAAGTAGTTTTGGACGCAGGGTGTTACACACTAAAACAACTAAAACAAGCTCAACACAATGCCATAATCCTTATTATAGTTATCATTACAACGTATAATCAATTGTGCTTCTGCTAGCATTAGTCTTGGAGACATCAGGATTAGATGTTAATATTTAGTACCTAGAACTAATAAATTTTGTTATATTAATATGCAAGCTTTCTCCTTGTTCACTGTAAAACAATAAGCATAAAAGATACTTGTAATTTATATCCATTGTCATAAATTTATCAATTATACTTGTTTGTAGCATTTTCATCTATTTCGGTTGCATACCGTATCTTCATTATGCATTTAGTTCAAAGGTTAGTATAAACTATGGCTTCATGACTCATCAATCTACACTTTGATTTTCAAACATCGATATTATTAATGCTACAGAATTTTATTCTAAAGTTAAGTTAAAATTATTGCTCTATGTACTCAAGTAATTGTTCTTTTGTATTTTAGCTCGTAGAATGCACTCTTAAGCACTGCAATGGCATAAATAGGCTTTTAAACCTGCACCACGGCTCAAGACTAGGGTACAACTTGAAGTGAGATCTTGAATCGAATAACTGTGCTTCACTTAAGAAGATACTAATATTTTATACCTTGTACCTTTGAAAGAATATAATCCCAAAGACCATGAAGGTATAGCCACCTTTTGTATGCATTTCTCAAAATGTTTGAATATTTGTAACAATCCCGCTTGCATTTCTGATGTTTTGAATATCTGTTAACATCGATTCGTGTCACATACCGTTAGGGGCTAGATTGTCTAAGGCCACACATGGCCTAGATACGTAGTGGAGTTAGGTCTAAACGGCAAGACTGACCAGCAAGTCGAAGAGGTTGATCTAGCGCTACTTATTCGTCTAAAAAACCCACAAACATCTCCTGGAAAAACCTCTCGGGGAGAGGCACAGTGGGATTATCTTAGAATCAGCAAGGCCACCAGAACATCAGCAAATCTGGTCCAAAAATGTGGTAGACAACAAGAGGAGTGTAAAAGCTTGAGATAGAAGATAAAAAGTAAAGCTAGATGTAATTTTGATCATTAGATAGATTGATCTCACAATTGGGTCGTGATCCTATTACACAAATAGACGATGGTGGTTTTATCACAGTAAAAGACATATTGGATATGTAATTTGTATGTTTCCCCATAAGACCGAAGGAGTTTCCAACAAGAAAAAATAATCATGATTTAGCCTCGAACTATGGGCTGAAAACTTTCGAGGAGCTTAATTTCTTCATCTGAACTTCAAATTGGATATATATATATATATATATATATATATATATATTCTTTTTGATCTCCTTGACAAGAGCAAAGTGACGGTGATGTCTATTCATCAGTTTCAAGAAGCTTACAAAATTAGCTTAACCGATTTACGAAACTATCTAAGCCTGTTTTTGCTAGTTGATTTTTCCAGAATTGCATCATCTTCTTCATCAGGCCTCCAAATTGGACGAGCTGTATATGTTTTCCAATCTCCTTGATGAGACGAACACACTGGTGGAGTCCATTATACATTTTAATACAGTACAAAAACTAGCTTAGTCGGTTTGGAAAACCGGCTAAGCATCTTTCTGCAGCAATTTCTGGGATCAACTCCTTTTGTTCATATTTTGCTGTCAAATTTGATCCTATATATTTTCCAGCATGTGATTTCTTATTTCATATTCAACTCGCTAATCATATTTTGGTTGTTAATAATGTCATCATGAGCATGGTCATGTTAGAATAATTGGCTCTCTTTTCAGATCCGCTTTCTGCTAAAACTGCATAGGATATATTTTTTTCTCTTTTAACGTGTGTTTTTGGTATATCCTGCAAAATAACTCCAGAGCACCAAAACTTAGAGAATGCATTAAATAAACAACTATCTTGCTACGATGTAGCATTGGATGTTGTCATTTTGTTACAATTTGGCAGTCAGATTATATGAGTTAATGACCATTAACAAGCTCCTCCATGCTTAGATCTTTACTCTCCTTAAGAGTAAAAAAATAAGAATTAAGCAAGAATAAGCAAGCAAGAACTGAGGTGGTCTTGATGCAGGTCCTATCAAGATTAAAGCTAGCATAAACATTATTCGAAGACATTCCTCGTGTGTGGGGTTTGATGTGGCTGGCTATGATGCTTTTCTTCTGCAGTTGTGAGATCGAATATCATGGCTCAAGAAATTACTCCCCTTTTCTTTCTAGCATGCTTGGAGTCACTCAGTTGGTTGTTGTATATCCTCACCAAGGGCTATTGACATTTTCTTTATCCCTACGAACTATAGGCTTATGTGGAGCTTGTGGCAGGGGTAAAGAAAGCAAACCTATGTCACATATATTGTTAAGTTAAATAAAGGTCCTAGTAAAGATCATACACTTCTCAAACTAATAATTAGAAAGAATGCAAGTGCGGTGGAGAGAGAGAAAAATGAACCCACATTGAATGATGTGCGATGTGTGATTCGTCAAATCAAATTAATGTAGTTATGAAATAAATGGTTTTGTATGGAACTCCATATTTCGATTGACGCCCTTAGATATCTCATTTAAACACTTGAGATCATGGAGCTACATGTATGTTTTTCATGTGTTCATATTATTTTTCTTCTTTTCTTTACTTGGACCAGCATGTGTCCATTATTTTTATTTTCTTTTATTTTTCTTCTTTTTTTAATAGATACATGTCTCTATTTTTGCATTGGGTCTCAGGGGATTCACAAATAGTAGTTGGTGTACTTTGTTTTTTGAAGACCATATCGATGGATAGGATAAGTGAAACTGAAATGGGTTTGGTTTGCTGGAATGTCTGATGAAAGGAATAATGCTTGAATTCAAAGAGAAGGTCAGCATTATTAGACATGGTGAAAGGCTATCAATCCAAGGTAAATATGAAGGAGATAGATCAGATTTGAAATGTCACAACTTGATAAGATGCTCAAAATTCAACAAAGGTCAACACAACAAAAGGTAGCAAAATAGAGGTTTATCATATAAAGCATCTGGCTTTGGTAGGACATATAAACCTTTGAGAAGATGTGAAACTAAGGGTTTTAGAATTTTCCGCAAAACAAAATTCTCCTAGTAACACCTAATTAAGAAGGGTAGAAATACTTCTATCTTGTTATATCTCACCTCACAATAGTTTAGGCAAGATCCTTTGTAACCAAGAATTGCCCAGAAATTTGAATAGTTATCCAAGAATAAGATTTGTGTATGCCAATCAAGTGAGAAGCAAAGTTATGCTCATGCACTTTAACAAGTTTGATTTGATCCAATTTCCAGACATTTTAAGCTATGCGCTACTCAACTCATTTTAACTTTGTGAATTTAATATCTTTATTGTCACTTGTCAAAATAGTAAATAATATATCGATTTTTAATCAACTAGACAACCTCTTCAGAATGGTGAACTACATAGTGAGATTCGGAACTAAAGAAATGATTTTTACATGCGCCTTCTATCTTTTTCTATGGCAGTTTACTTAGCAAACAGTCTCTAACTAGCTAATACACTGTAGCTTACAACAACTGTCCTAGAAGTACATTTTTAGTGGCGGTTCAATTAAGTAAGCTGGCCCTGAAAATGTATGTATTTTTCAGAAGCGGTTGGCTTAAGAATACTGCTCCTGGAAATATGATTTTTATGGACGATTGCTTATGTCAACTGCCCATAAAGATGGGTGATTTCTAGGGGGCAGTTGACTCAATTAACATCTGTTAAAATAGTTATAGCATAAATAAATATATAATTTTTAAACTAAAGAAGAATGAAGACAAAATTTATATCAAAATTTTAGAGTCGACAAGATCTAAAGCTTTATAGTTGTGAAATTTTTAGTTTAGATTTTTTGAAATTTTAAATGATATTGGATGGAGACACACCCTATATCAAGGTTCTAGTGCTCGATGAGATCTAAAACTTTATAGTTAAAAAATTTCCCATTTAAGAACATTTATGAGTCAAAATATTGACTATATGATCCATTTGTGTTAGTACAAAAGGATAACAACATATATGTAGTCATAAGTGATTGTGTGGTATGATGGTAGGAGGTGGTACGTGTGAGGTGAGACATCATGGGTTCTAATCCTTGCAGATTTATGCAAAATAAACTAAAAAATAAATCTTGTAATTGGTGGTCAGGCCACATTAAAAAAATATTTTCTTGTTTTTATTTTATTACTGCTAGTTCTAAACTATTTCCAAAATAGTCTCAAAATATTTTTGGGATGGCTGACATGGGTCCTAATCCCTGCGGATGTGCAGTTGTGCAAAATAAACTAAAAAATAAATCTTCTGATTTGTGGTGAGTTTTAATTGCCTTTGGCCACACTGAAAAATATTTTTCTTGTTTTTGCTAATTCTAAATGATTTTCAAAAAAGTTTAAAAACCGTTTTTAGGGATGGTTGAATAAGTCAACTGTTCCTTAAAATCATTTTTAGAGACGATGTACTTAATGAAATCGATTGTGAAAATCAACTTTTAGGGACAGTTATCATAATATAACAGCCTCTGAAAATAACTTATCTTTATAAGTGATGGCGTAATAGTGGCTTTGGTAACTGGGCCTAAAAGTCGTTTTTGATTGTCTATAGAAAATCGTT
The DNA here is from genome assembly GCA_904845875.1 of Miscanthus lutarioriparius. NCBI lineage: Eukaryota > Viridiplantae > Streptophyta > Magnoliopsida > Poales > Poaceae > Miscanthus > Miscanthus lutarioriparius. Next base: position 72,370,430 of record CAJGYO010000005.1, on the reverse strand, counting down.
TGCATGGTAGTGATTATTTTGAATTATGATTATTGGAATCTGTTTGACGTCCATTTATGCCAAATTGCATGCTTTGTGTATAATGTATTTTATTTGATGCGTATTTTTGGCATATCTTGCAAAAAAAAACTCAAAATTTGCAGAACTCGTGAGTAAAACCTTGCTAAGATTAAACACTGGGCGTTGCTGTTTTATAAAATGTTGGTGGTTCAATTAGTCACACATATTTTCATGTTCCGTCAGTCTGTCGTAAGAACATTTTACTAAGAATTTAAAAAAACAATGATGTTTATATTACCAATTAAATATTAATGGATTTATCATGAAACTTATTTTCACAGTATAACTAATTGTTGTCATAAATATGTACAATATTTTCTATGGTTAAACTTAAAATGGTCTAATTTAAGAAAAATCTATTGTACTTTGGAGAGGACCATTGAACAACTAATTTTTAGCTAGGTGGTAACTGGTAAGTAACAAACTGCCTGATTTAACTATTAGCTAGGATCACCATCTCATGGAGATTGGGTGTTTATTGGTCTTCAAGCTTAGATTTTTTGCGCAATTTAAATAGGAACAACCTAGCTTGACGTGGAAAACGACGTGACGCTATTATACTGTGATGGTGCCAATGCAACGAGCTGTACACTAGGGATTACTTACTCTGTTGTATAAGTTTGTAGGCTAAGTTTTGATGGAAGAGACTACGTATGTAGGTACCCATGGGCGTGTATGCATGCGTGATGCGGCGTTGTTTTCTCAAAGTATTTGTACCAGGTTGGACGCGGGGGAACGTACAGTCCGGAGGTGTCGTAGTCCTGATGATATCGCTGAAGATGAGAAGTTGGAGAATAGCAGCAAACGGGCGATCCAGGTGACAGGGATTTGGATAGCAACCTCAGGAACGAAACAGGACCATGTGTCTGGTGGTAGCAGAAGTTACCTGTAGGAAAAAAAAGAAAAGGAAATAGCATTTTTTGTGTGTGGTCGTGATTAGATTTTAGATGCAGTTTCACCAGTCGTGGGCACACCATCTATAACTAGGCACGATTTGTGATTGTTGCTCTAGTACAGAATCAGTTTTTCGTGATGCCTACTATTTTATTCAGAGGCGGCTCCATAAAGAGAAGGCGTTAGTAAAAAAAATATGTGCGCTCAGGCCTAAGAACCATCAGAGTAGATACACATACTCTGACAGTTATCTTAATATAATCGCTAAGAATCATCCATTTTGATGTTGTATGCACCTCAATTTTTTATCTCAACCTCATATCTGTACCACAAGTTAAAAAAACACTAGGTTTCAAATTTTTCAAATGGTTTGCTATTTTCTACGGTTTAAATGAATTTATGCATGACGATAGAAAGTAATTAGAAGTTAAACTGAGGCTACCCCGAAACGATCAAATGATACCAAATTTTTATATTTTGTCCCACATGGCCCAATCAACCAATTTTGATGGAGGTAGATGGAAAATTATATTATTTGGAAGGGGTAATTCAATATTTTTTCTTCATTTTAGCACAAAATAATTTTAATAATGACTAAAGTTAATCATTAAAATCTAATATTTCTACAAGGCCATTCTGTGGTGTGTATGCTTGCCATAAAAGTTTCAAGCCATTTTGATAAAGCCGGAGTATACATGGTTCATAAAATGGATGTAACCAAGCTCAAACTTCTAAATTTCCACACCTCTACTACACCTTTAAGTAATATGCAGCTCAAATTTTTGCACAACCTTATTTGTACTGACCTCAGAAAAAATAAAGTTTTTTAATAGTTTTAATGCATACATTACAAAGAGAAATAACAAGTGCATAATCAAATTCCAAAACAGAAAAACATTTCAGTAGGAGGTTTGCATAGGAACTGCATGTGAACATCCATTTCCATAGCCAGTTGGTATAGCTAACCGCCGGTGGAAATGATTTACAGTACGTGGCTGATTTTCACAGACATGTGAAGATCCATTTCCACAGACGCCAGTGAAGATCTTCGATTTTCACCATCTTTCAGGTTGGCGGTAGCGAGAAACGTTAATGAAATTGTTAAAATTATTACCGCCAGTAGAAAGCATCTCTGTACTAGTGTCGGTTTCGTGTTTTGCAACAAGGAAAATCTGTTAGGGGGCTTCACCATGACGAGTCTCTTGGAATATTTTTATTAGTTGTAGAATAGAGACAGATATTCTAGTAATTAAAGCAAACAGTGTTTCTTGTAAGGGTGAAGCGTACGCATGCAGAGAAAGTGATTTGGAGGCTTGTGAGCACCATGGCCACCCCTCTTCCTCCAGACGCCCCTAGGGAAAAGGGTGTTCATGCCTAGCTCCCATCCACTCTCCGTCATAGGAGTACTCTCACTCGCCACTGGCAAGCCCCAAATTATCCAAGGATGTGAAGTTCATCCTTGTAGCTGTCTCTATAAGAAGGTTGATCACTGGCCGGTAGAGATTACTGGTGATGCCAAGAGTAACAACAAGAGATGGATCAATGAAGGGATTTTGTAAATGTGGTTCTTATAAATTTGTCCAAAAGGTGTGAGAGGATGTTTGTTTGTCCCCCTTTGCAATCTATGGATATACTAGCTAGTTCAATCTATATTATCAGATTCACCTCAATTCACATGTGTTGGGGTGGATCGAGGTGGAATTTAATTCAAGTTCTACTCCAAACATGTGAATTGATACAAATCCAGCTACATTCTAACAAGGCCTAAAGAGTACAACATATCCACGGATAAAATAATCCTCACCGCTTGAGCCAAATATTCCTACCATATTAAAAAAACATTTTTAGATCACCTTTGGAATCGAGGAAAATTTCTTCTTTCCTATATTTTTCATGTGAAAATGAATTGGTTCCTATAAAATTCGTATACAATTCATAGAGATGCTTGCGGTTCCGAGGAAGCCTTAGATAGTGAGTTATTTGGTGGTGTCACTTTTCCGGCGGGTGCGTAACGCCGTAATGCTGTCACTAAACACTGCTGTGCCATTCAATCGGCCTGTTCGGTTGGTTTCTGGGCTGATAAGTCCGGCTGGTGCTGGTTTGTTGTGAGAGAAAAAAACACTATTGACTGGCTGATAAGCCCTGGCTGAAACTGATAAGCGAACAGGCTGAATGCTTACAAAGTACTAATGAAATTCGGGATGATCCACAAAAAGTAGAGCTAGGCGACGTAGGTTGGACACAACAGTTTTCTTCAGTACATTACACAATATATGGGGAGAGAGACACACACAAAAAAAAAACACAAAACAGATAACAACTGTTTATTTGTTCGTCGACCAATGAAGAGCCTCTGCAGTAAATTGGTATTATTTGTTTGCAAATCTTCCCTCCGAACAGGACGAGTGATATAATAGAATAATCTTCGTATGCTCAGAAACAAAAATATCTCAGTCCTTTCTTCCTTTGTCGAATGCGTAGTTGCCTCCTTTCTCCGCACTATTTTCTGCTAGATTCTTCAGCTGTTCCGTAGTAATTACATATCAGAAAATATAAACATCGCAACACGACCATGATTATATAAAAGACAAATAGGTAAAAGATATGCTAATACCTTCTCTTGCTTTAGCTTGTGGTATCTGTAGCCCTGAAAAAATTAATTTATTATATATAGTTAGTATGAGGGACACAGTGCTATTGGTAATACGTACCTCTTCTATCTCAAAAAGACCGTTGTTTTAAGAATGAGTTTGGACAAGTCTTAAAATCGTTTTAGGAATGAATCTAGACACCTAACGTTGGGATCGAGTGACCATATATAATAAATCTTATTCTTGGATTTACTTGACAAGTCATATACATACATTTATCTTTGAGAAGAACTTTCATATAATATTATTACTTTTTATGTGTCTCCTTGTTTCATTTGGTAACACATCGTTATCTCTTTTATCTCTTGCTTGTTGCGTCGCATGCTACTTTCTGTATATTGCTGACACCTGGTGCATGCATGGCGAAAACAAATGGATCACACATGTGAACCCCTATATGTCTATTTCGCCTTTCGTTTGTTGTTTCGCCTCTAGTTTGTACCGTTGTCCTTTACTAGTATGGCCCAGATATGTGTGCTCCGTATATATATGTTTTGAATACAAGATGATTTAATTATCTGCTAGTAATTGTTGAAATATTTCTTGTGGTAAGACTACGAGTATTGTTTGAATATTTCAAGAGGAGGTCTGTTTTTGGGAGCTGTGGATCTACTGCACTTAAAATAGATATTTAACTGAGATATTGAAATAAAACTTATGGAGACACTACATAGCAACACATTATCCATAGATTATGTGGGCTTCGTAGAAGCTTAATTTTTCAAACCAAGTCATTTTGTGTAATTCATCTTCATATTTTTGCATGTGACACTTTAGGTCTTAAATATATATAATAGTAGGATTGTTTTTCAAACCTTCGATCGTTTTGAGGTTTGTAGAACTTGTGGATATAGTTTTAGGAAGGTTTTTACTATTCCACCCTAACAGAGGGGTTTTCACAAATGTATGTGTGTGTGTATATATATATATATATATATTAACACAGTAATAATTAGTATATGTAAGCAAGCATGTACTTACTTTGTCTGTCCTATATATATAATCACAGTAGGTGAAAAGAGGAGCAAAGTTGCTTTGACTACGGCCTCCTGCGTAGTGATGATAGTCATGGTACGCTGCTCCTCCATAGAATGGAATCAGCCTGCAAGGGCTGAATGGGAAATGGTAACTGCAAATTTCAACAACATTCGTAATTAACATTGTAAGCACTTGTCACGATTACTAAACTGAGAAGCTTTACGTTCGAACTGTGTCCACGTAGAGTGTGCATGTAATCACCCGCTGTGCGTGTTGATGCCCTCAATTAGGCGGATGGAGAACCAGAGCCATTGCGTGGTGACGTGGCATGGCACGAGCACTGGGCCGGCCAAGGCGGGGATAGAAAGGACGAGGTTCTCGGCCCAGTGGCTATATGACATGGCAAAGCCTGTCGGAGCTGTAAACTCGTGGTGGACGCGGTGGATCTTTCGGTAGCACCACTGGGTGTGCAGAAGACGGTGGATCCAGTAGCTGAGGTAATCCTCCACGAGAGAGTATACCACTAGCTGCGCAATTGTCTCCCTGACCGACGGCAACGGCAGCCCCATTCGAGTCCTTAATATCTGGTAAGTACACAAATAGGCATCATCAAATGCAGATCGAGGACCTGTGTTCTGTTCACAAATTTAAACATGTCCATCTATATAGTACAAAGAACAATATATAACATCTGCTGGTTAAGTTAACATGCTGCCTTTATATATATATATATATATATATATATATATATATATATATATATATGTGGTGAGTTTTCTATACTTCTGGGAGTAGTTACTCCCACCGAGAGTATATGAATCAAGCAGGAGTCAGGGCTGGTTAACGGGCAGAGAAACACGGACCCGTTTGGACTGGTGGGTTCGACTTGGTGACCCGCTAAGGGAGTGCGGCACCCTTACGTACATGGTTTAGAGGAGGGAGTAACTAATCCCAGGGAGTACAAATTTTTTTCCATATATATTAGTGATAGATACGTATGCGTCAACGTTGATGCATGAAAGAAAAGAATATATATACAGTGTTGTAGAAAGATATATATATAAGACCTTGGCGACCGCAGGATAGGAGACGAACTGAAGGCCAACGGCTAGGGGAAAGATGCAGGCCGCGTCCATGTAGCAGCTGAGGGAGGCTGCCGGGGCTAGCCGTACCCGGGGTTGCAGCTTGTACGGCAGGACGACGGACGGAGCGAACTGCTCGAGGACCAGGAGGGGCAGCGGGGCGATGGTGTAGATGACGAACAGGATAAATGTAGTGTGGCAGTGCAGCCAGGAATCTGGCATCACCGCCGAGTACTGGTACCACGCCGCTTCGGCCCACGTCATGGCGCGCCCCAGCGCTGCCTCGCCGTCCGCCGCAGTCGCGTAGGGGATCATCTAGCTAGCAAGTCTGGTCCTCAGGCGACCTGCTGTACGTGTGCTAGTTGCTTGCTTCACGCGCGGTTTTCTTGACTAAGTAGCTACACACTTGAATCGTTCGGCCGTGGAGTATGAAGCTCGTGCCTCATGGCAGCTCCGGGTATGGGGGCTCTGCTCTTCTTTATACCGGATCGTCTCTGACTCTGACACGTGGGTACATGTGAACAACAAGGAAAAAATACGTAACAGAAACATTATCTTGATCTCTCGACAATCATTTTTAGAATTGGAGCACAAAAAAAAACCTATAAATGTTACTTGACAGAGACATTTTAACTCTATGTTAGCTTGGTAATATGCATTGTTTTTTTTTGAGGGAGGTAATATGCATAGTTGATATACATACAAAAAGCATCTGGAATCATCTATTATCGGTGAATTTTTCTAAAAAAAAAATCTATTATAGGTGAATTCGGTATCTAATATATCTTGCACATATGGTACTCTGGACACCACAATTAATCATAAAATCAACAAAATATATTGATTCGCCTTTACTTGTGGTTGCTAGAAGAGGGGTCATAAAGTAAACAAGAAAATCGAAAACGAACACCCAGCTACCGCAACACGTCCATGGACCACAGCATATGCTTGTCCTATACGATGTCAATGTCCATCGCAACGTGACGAGCACACCTGGCAACAACACTGTTCCGATTTTGCCTGATATTCACCGCACAATTCCAGTGATTTTATTTTTTTCTTCAATGAATTTAGCTCTTCCGCAAGAGATTAGCGACTCAGTGCCATGTAACGGGTTTTTTTTTTACCTTTAGGGCATCCGCAATGTATGGATCTAACCCCGATTCTATATCATGATTAGATATCACCGGTTAAAACGAATCAAGTGTATAGGACCAACAGTAGATCTAAATGGGACTCATATATATAAATAAAGAAATCGTCTAGTCTCTTTCTACCCCAACCGTTGGCCTCCCCTCCTATGGCTGGACTCTTTCTCCTCTCTCCTTGCCAATGGATGCTAGACCAGCTGGTCAAGCACTCCAGAAACAAGTGCGCAAGAGAGGAGTAGCGGCGTGTGATGGAGAGAGATGCAGTGGTGTGGGATGGAAGACGTGGCAAAGTGGGTGCAGATCTATGGCCTCCTCCGCCGAGTCGAAGCACGGGATCGGCCTCCTACGTCGAGTCGCAGCACGAGATCTATGGCCGTGAGAGAGAAGCTCGCATTTTTTATTGGCTAGGAGTGGGTTCTATCGATACTTTTTTGTGTTCCCCTACCACCATAAAAGACTAATACCAACATAATATTGGCAGACATTCATTAAATAAATCGAAAATAATAATATTTTAGTTTGTTGGTTCCAAGGAATACCATCTGTAAACTGCTTTATTTGCTAGGCCAGTTTTTGCGCTCCTCTACCACCATAAAAGACTAATACGAACGTAATATTAGCAGACATTCATTAAATCAATCCAAAACAATAATATTTTAGTTTGTCGGTGACGTGATCCAAATAAAGGGGTATATTAAGCCTCGGGATCAAAGGTTCCTGACTGAGAGACCCCCGACCGACCCCTCCAGGATCACCTAGAGGCTCGGGGGCTATACCCATCGGATACGCTAGCGCATACCCTTAGGCCAAGGAATCAGGCCGAGCCCGAGCACGCCCGCCTCCACTGCTCGGGGCTCGAGGGCTCGCCCGAACCTTGGCCTCCTGATCGACGGAAGCCTAGACCCGATCCATGGCTCCCTCCCGGCCTTTGGCACCAGCCGAGGCCCGGGCGTGAGAAGGTGCGCCCCGAGCCACCGAGGCTCGGGGGGGGCTCCCTGGCGCTATCAACCGTTCCTCCAACAGGGTCACGCAGAGGGCGTGACGCAAGAAGACAAACTCCTCCGCTGGCTCTAGGGGCTCAGGGGGCTTTCAGGACCGCGCGTCAACCCCTCGAGCCGGCCTCCTTCGCCACCAAGAAGCCTCTAGAAGGAGCACCCGGTAGAGGCCAGTCCAAGCCGACACAGCCTGATACTCAACGTGTCAGAACAGAGCAACCGTACGAGATCCAGAGCTTCTTCATCTCTACGACATCACCACGGTCCACACGGCACCGCCGCAAGACCATCCTGAACTCCGGCGCATGTAGACCATAGGCTCAACTCCCCCGAACCGCCATGTTCCCGACCTACCTAGAGAATAAGGGGGAGGTCGGATGCTATGAGGGGGAGGATGATTCTAGATAGATCATTCGATTCCTCACCTTTTCACGCACGCTCTGCTCCGAGGGTAGAGCAACCTAGAGTGGGCCACCAAGAGCTCCTCCACCGTACCCGTCGTCTTCCTCCTCTCCGGCGAGGGGGAAGGCTCCACCAGTGACGAGGCGTCCCTAGGATCAGGACGGAGCGATCCCCTACCAAATCTCTCTCGTTGTCCCTTACACTCTGTTGTAACCCCCTAGATTTTGGGTGCTCTTGAGTATAAGGATCATCAGCTACTGAACGTAGGGCACCGATTGCCCGAACTAGGATAAACCGTTACGTCCCCTCTGTGATTCTTGTGTTCTTGAGTCCACCCGAGCCACTAGAGACATGCACTCTAACACTACCATGAACAACAATGCTTGCCACAGTTTTGACCCCACGACAGCTGGCGCGCAAGGTAGGGGAGCACGTAAAGTGTGATTCCAGCTCTACAGTGGCCGAAGACACTGAAAATTCCTTGTTTGGTTTTGGTAATTGAGTGATAGCCTAGGTGGACTAATATGTGTTTATGTGAGATACACAGGTGATTAGTCCACTGGTACATGTGTGTGAGCAATACATGCCATGGAGGTGAAATGGTTTGGATATGTTGCAAAGCTCACACATGTTATGAAGGAGCTCATTGTATATGAGACATGACATTGAGTCATGTGACTAAGGTGGAGAAGATCAAGACAAGACTTGGCTTGATGGACCGGTTGCAAGTGTGTAGGGTGTTGACACTTCTTAACGTCGCTACCAGGTTTGTATCCCCAACAATGGTGCCAGAAATGCTTGTTGATGATTCGTCTGTGTGTATATAGGAAAGGGGATTCCACAAGCGCACATAACTATCGTGTAGCACTTTGCTTGGTGAGAACCAAGTGTTGAATTTATATTTTCCTAAAGGAAGGCAGTTTGGTGTGTTAGGAAATGTGGCTAGGTAGACTAGGTAGGTAGGTTTAGCAACACGGGAGTGATGAGGGTAGTATGGATGATGGACGAAAAAGGATAAAAAGTGTTTTGGTCACATAGACAGAGGTAATCTAGAAGTGTAGTGTAGCTGAGTGTAACAAGTAGAGTATGTAATCTTAAGCAACAAAAGTAACTTAATGATAGTGAGATCGTCCTTAGTATGAGGGGCGTACTTGCGTTGGATTTAACCGAACACAAAGCACAATGAACCCTACATTTTAATAACTAGACCCAACGTGGGGGGATACTGAGGAAAGATAGGGCTGTCACCACCTGTCACCACCACAATCTATCCGGGGATCTAGCTGTATCTATAGGCAAGATATTGCCTAAGCACCACGCTTAATCTATAAACTCGTTGTTTCGGTCCGAGCTCCGGTGAAATAAGATCGAAACAACCTAACCAGACGGTAGAACAAGTACTAACAAAACAAGTACTAACAATGAATGAACTAAACACTAAGGTAATAATGATGCAAATGCCAAAGGACAAGCACCTACGCTCACTAATGATGGACAATAGTAAGATAGAATTTGAACTGAGAAAGTACTTGACAAAGTAAAGTACTAAATTAAGTAAATGCTAAAAGAAAGATTACAAGAGGAGCTATACCAGACCAGAAGACTCTTCTAGACTCTGAGGTGAGCCCCGCTCTACTCTTATCACCACTAGCTATCTACTACTTCTAAGCTACTACTATTGGAGAGCTTCTGAGAGCTTAGAACACTTGGAATGCTTGAGCGCTGCTGAGTGATGATCTCTACCAAGCACCACAGCCCCTTTTATAGTGTGTAGAAGGCATGGGGGTACTTGTAGGCGAAGGTGAGTTGGTTTGGGGTGACTTGGCCATCGGACAACGTCAAGGGGCGTCGGTGGACCATCCATCCCATCACCTTGCCATCTAAGGGTGCTAGATCGCTCCTAGATGGCGGTTGCATGGTAGGTAAGTCAGTTTCCCAGTGGGTGAGGCGGTTTAGAGGCCAGTTTTGGTCCTCCAAGTGTATGACGGTGGACCCGATGATCCATGGGAGCTCAAAGTCCATCCTTGGATCAAACCAACATGGATCAAGCATGGTGATGACTCCTGGAGGTGCCACCTTGCATATCACGCGGATCAGTGATGTGGCAGGCTAGGTGTGGCATCGACCGATGTGGCATGTGGGCCCACGGCCCCCCTGTCATGTCCCATTGCCTCCTATGCTTCATATTTGTCCATTTTTGTGATTTTTTCTGCATACAAATAATTTTTCCAATTACAAATAGAAGTAGGTGAATTATAAACATAATATGGCACATGTGATGTTGTTTTTCCTTAATTTGGGTGGAATGTTGATGGTCAAATTGGGTGTTTAGTGACCATCAACAAGCTCCCCCAAGATACCCCTTTGCTCGTCCCTTGCAAAGATGCGGGTTTAGCATGTTGAATCAAGAATTGCTTCAATGTAACGCCCTGCAAAAACTTATATACAAACTAATACTACCTCTTGATTTGAGCAAGTTAGTGCTAGAAATTGATCATCTATCTTAGCCATATTGGGCTCATAGCTTTCATCTTGACATAGATAGTTGCAAGATTAGCATAGCATAGATAGAAACTTCTTCCTTGCTTTTGTTTAGCTAAGTCTTCCTAGAGGTTTTCAAGATTTTTGAAAGAAAAACTTGCCTAGTTCCTCAAATGGTACACTCGATCACTTAATAGTGTTTAAATCCTCCCCAAGGCCAAAAGATCTTAGCCTTTCTCCTACTCTAAGGCTTATGTGGAGTTCATAGGTAGGGAATAAAAAGCGAGGCTTACTTGAATTGAATTTATTGCTAAGTCAAACGCTTGGATCGCAAGGAGGAACAAGTCATACAAAATGATCAAGGAAGTGGTACTCCTTTGAGAACTTCCCTCCCTCTAGTTTCCTTTTTGACAGGGCATGGCTACCTTATTCTTTCTCTCTTCTTTTTTTGAACTATATAGCTTTTTGCTCTTCTCTCTCTCTTTTCAGTAGCCCATGCCTCTCTATAATATGATGGACAGCTGGACAGAATATAAATGCATGTCTCTTATGGAGTAAAAGGGTGCATAAATATGGAATGGATGGTTGCATACTTCTAGTGTAGAAGTAGCATATCTATCTACATGGAGTGTACATGATCTTGATCAAAGGGTATGACAAGCTTCTCTACTTAGATTAACATGGCATGACAAAGCTCAAAACAAACAAGCAGCTTTTTGTGTAGGCTTATCATATCGAGAAAGCATATATATTTGGCTCTAATAGGAATTTTTCACCATCGAGGAACTTCTAGCAAGGGTTTTTATCTTTTTGTAAGAACAAAACTCTAGGTTATCTTAGCCATTCCTCAGACAAGTTAAAAAATATTTACTCTAATCTTTGCTACAACATATCTCACAAAAGCCTATACTTGGTTCTAGCATTCGCAACCCACAAAAGCAATCAACTTAAGATGAACTCTAATTTTACATGCTAAAAACTTGAGAAGTAAAGGTTGTATAGCAAGCTTTTGCAAAGTATCACAGAGCAATTATTCGTCATTTCCAAAAGGTGTGTAAACATCAATTTCAAAGTAAGAGTGACTAAGGCAGCTTTAATGATTCTTCTCTTCATTGATTCTAATAGCATAGTTGTCTTACATATTCTATTGTTTTTGATTATGCTGTCATTATTGTATCTCTATATCATCATTCATTTTATTATTATATTTATATTATTATCATTCATATTTTTTTATATACATGTTTTATTATTTTCTTTTTCGATACAGTGAATGAATGTAGATAAAAGAGTAGATGTGAATGTCTTCATACCTGAGCAGGGAGGTTCTCTCCGAAGATTGCCTTTTGCGGAAGTCAAAATCTTCTTCTCAGGCGGCTCTCCTTGAATCTTTCTTCATTTATTGCTACTATGATAATTTATTACTAAGCCTAACTATTACTAGATTTATTTTATTGTTTTTTTAACTTTTATTACTATGAATTTATTCTAGGTGCTAGTACTTCATGAGTACCTTTATTGAAAATGTAAACATGCAATTCAACTAATAACCTAACATGTAATGCAAAGCTGGAAAGGGAAATATGCAAATGCAACCTATACTAAATGCAATGGAAATGCAGTAAAAGTGTACCTTCTAGTACTAGCTCATGGCTGTTCTTCCTTGTGCAGAGGTTCTTTTTCCTTGTACGGGAATTCTTCCTCCTTGTTTTCTTTAGGGGTACTCACAGTATCAGGCGATGATGATGTAGATGATGCTTCTTTCTTCTTCCGTGATGTCCCTCGTGGCTTTGGCTTACTCTTGCTAGGCTCTTCCTTCTCCTCAATTGACCTTGGCTTTCTGGTTCTTCTCTTCTTTGGTTGCTTCTTTCTTTCCTGTTTCTCATGAAAGACAGGTTTTCTAGATGCAAAAACAAAGGTTTCTTTCCTTCCATCTAAGTGGAATTGAATGCGTCCAGATGCCACATATATACAAGCATTAGCGGTATTGAGAAAAGGATGGCCAAGGATGAGGGGTGCATCCCTATCACTGAGCATGTCTAATATCACAAAATCAGTTGGAACATAAGCACCTCTAATTATGACTAGAAGGTCGGTGGCTATTCCTTCCACATGGCGTACTGATTGATCAACTTGTTGTAAATAGATAGAAGTTGGAGCTAATTTTTCATAAGTTTTCACACTACATCGAAGATCACAAAATGCATTTTCAGAAGTATGAGGACCAATAGAGCAAGTAATAACAAGACTTCTAGGATCGCCTTTCTTAATAGGAACACCCCAACCATCTAAACCAAAATCATACCTTGATTTTGCGAGGTTGGAGGTCTCCATGAATTCTTCAGGCTTGGCAGGAATTCTTCCTTTCTCAAAAGATGGGATAGCAGCTGCTAATTGTGCTAATTGGGTTTCTAGTATCTTATTAAAGCTAAATTGATTCTTTATAGCGAAAGAGAAATCATCCAATTTAGCATTTATGTTTTCCAACATCTTGTCATTAGCATGGAGTTTCTTATTCATACTATTAGTCAATCTACCTTGACTATAGACAAGATCCTTAAGGAAAGGATAACCATTACCTTGGTTGTTGGAGCGCTGATTCCATCCTTGATTTTGGGGACGAAAACCATTGTCATTATTGACAAAGTTGAGGTCTTCATGGGTCTCGGTGCAGAAGTTGCCTGAATGTCTGGTCTCTCCACAAACTTCACAAGTCATGTGGGTGTCCATGGTTTGTACAGTTTCTTGGACACTCATTTTCTCGTAATTTTCTAGTCTCTTTGCGAGCAGATCTACTTTGGCTGCAAGCATGTCAGCTTCTTTTAGAGAATGCATACCTCGTTTGCGGGGCTGTAGTCGTTCATCGCTCCATCCTTGGTTGAAAACCATCTTCTTGATCAATTCCTTGGCATCTGTGACATTAAGGGAAATGAATACGCCTCCAGCGGTAGCATCTAAATGGCTCCTATCCAATGGAACTAAGCCATGGTAGAAGTTCTGGATCAAAAGCCAGTCTTCCATACCATGGTGTGGGCATGTGGTGACATACTCTTGCATATGTTCCCAGGCTTCAAGAATCAACTCATCGGCTTGTTGTTGAAAGCTAGAGATTTTGTTGCGAAGAGCATTGGTCTTACCCATCGGGAAGAACTTAACAAGGAAAGTGTTGGAACACTTTTCCCTTGTATCTACAGCGTGACAATTTGAGTAGAACCGTTGTTTCGCTTTTCCCAACAAAGAGAAGGGGAAAAGACAAAGACGTATGGCCTCTTGGGTCACTCCCTTAATGGTAAAAGTACTACAAATCTCTAAAAAGTGTTGGAGATGCTCATTAGCATCTTCGTTAGCTTTACCACAAAAAGGACTAGCTTGCACCATCGTGATCAATGCGGGCTTAAGCTCAAAGTGAGTGTCCGCATTGATGATGTTAGGACTAGTGGCTACCTTAGCAGCCAAAGGGGTAGAAAAGTCATGGATGCTCCTATTGGCCATGACCCTGCTAGGAAGAAAAGAAGGTAACTAAAAAGAAAATGAAAAAGGAAAAGAAGAGTTGCTAAGACAAAGACCTAGCTAGCACAACCTAACGATAGATTGGTAACATGCACCAGTTGCCTTCCCCGACAACAACATCCGAAATGCTTGTTGACACTTCTTAACGTGGCTACCAGGTTTGTATCCCCGGCAACAACGCCAGAAATGCTAGTTGACAGTTCGTATGTGTGTATAAAGGAAAGGGGATTCGACAAGCGCACAGAACTATCGTGTAGCACTTTGCTTAGTGACAACCAACTATCGAATTTATATTTTCCCAAAGGAAGGCGGTTTGGTGTGTTAGGAAATGTGGCTAGGTAGACTAGGTAGGTAGGTTTAGCAACACAGGGGTGATGAGGGTAGTATGGATGATGGACGGAAAAAGATAAAAAGGGTTCTGATCACACAGACAAAGGTAATCAAGAAGTGTAGTGTAGCTGAGTGTAAGAAGTAGAGTATGCAACCTTAAGTAACAAAAGTAACTTAATGATAGTGAGATCGTCCTTAGTATGAGGGGTGTACTTGCGTTGGATTTAACGGAACACAAAGCACGATGAGCCCTACATTTTAATAACTAGACCCAACATGGTGGAATATAGAGAAAAGATAGGGCTATCACCACCTGCCACTACCACAATCTATCTAGGGATCTAGCAGTATCTATAGGCAAGATATAGCTGAAGCCCCAAGCTTAATCTATAAACTCGTTGTTTCGATCTGAGTTCCGGTGAAATAAGATCAAAACACCCTAACCAGACGGTAGAACAAGTACTAACGATTAATGAACTAAACACTAAGGTAATAATGATGCAAATGCCAAAGGACAAGCACCTAAGCTCACTAATGGTGGACGATAGTATGACAGAACTTGAACTGAGCAAAACTGTATTACTAAATAAAGTACTTGACAAAGTAAAGTACTAAATTAAGTAAATGCTAAAAGAAAGATTACAAGAGGATTTATACCAGACCAGAAGACTCTTCTGGACTCCGAGGCGAGCTCCGCTCAACTCTTATCACTACTAGGTAGCTACTATTTCTAAGCTACTACTCTTGGAGAGCTTCTGAGAGCTTGGAATGCTTGAGAGTTGCTGAGTGATGATCTCCACCGAGCACCATAGCCCCCTTTATAGTGTGTAGAGGGCATGGGGGTACTTGTAGACGAAGATGAGGAAGTTTGGGGTGACTTGGCTGTTGGGCAACATCAAGGGGCGTCAGCCGACCGTCCATCCCACTGCCTTGCCATCCAACGGTGCTAGATGGCTCCTGGATGGCGGTTGCATGGTAGGTAAGTTGGTTTCCCAGTGGGTGAGGTGGTTTGGATGTCAGGTTTGGTGCTCTAAGTGTATGATGATGGACCCAGCGATCCGTGGGAGCTCAACATCCATCCTTGGATCAAACTGACATGGATCAAGCGTGGTGATGACTCTTGGAGGTGCCACCTTGCATATCACGCAGATCAGTGATGTGGCATGCCAGGTCAAGCATCGAGGGACCACACATGGCATCAGCTGATGTGGCATGTGGGCCCATGTCCCCCCTATCACATCCCATTGCCTCCTATGTGTTGGGTATTTCTTAATGCATATAGAAATAATCCACAAGCACATGGAATTACCGTTGTAGCATTTCACTTGGAAGTATTTAGGGTATCGTATTTCCATGAGGAATGGATGTGTAAAAGTCTCTTAACTAGTTCACATAAGATAACAAGAAGAAAGATAGCTCAGGTGGCGAGGTTTTCTAATGATAGAGATCCTAAGCTATGTAGCTATGCCACTATAGACCTGCTTTGGGCACCGGATAACACTTGGTCTGCCAAGCATTGCTGGCCTACCGCTCTATGCCAAACCCAGACGTGGGGATTACAAGGGATGGACAGGGCTATCATCACCTGCCGCCTACCCCTCAACCATAGGGAACAAGGCAAACAAAGGTAGCCTCTAGCCTAGACACCACGTCTTTGCTATCGACTACTACTCTAGTGCCATACAGGTTTATCTATCTTTATCAAGAGTCCTCTACTAGAGTATCCACCATGGAGATGGATGACAAACCCACAAGTAAATAGTAAACAAGACTAACTTAAAGTAGAACTCACCAATGAAGATAAACATGAACCATAGCACTCCAAGTAGTACTAGGTCCGTTGAGGTACAAGTGAAGAGGGAGCCGACATTCCCGGCATTCCTTCAGCTACAAATGGAGGTAGCCGACAACCCTGGTACTTGTCCATCTCTTTCTCTTCCTCACTCACTCCCTAAACTAGTCTAGCTAGAGAGCTAAGATATGAATGGAGCTCGTCTCTCTACTCGCTACATTGTGTATTTCTTGTGTTGTTGCCCAAGTGTTTTATTGAATGAAATTTGGAGAGGGGGCCTCCTTTTATAGGTGGAGAGGAGGGAATGTCCATGGAATATGCTAGATCCCCACATGGAAAGCTCCAAACTGCCATACAGGTACATTGAACCTGGCAAACACCTCAGCACCGATGTTGGGCATGGCGGTATGAACCGACTGGAGAAGGTTGGGCTTGAGGCGCGCCTATAGTGGTGCAGCTGCACTGGTGGGCCACCTTGAGTCCAATTTTGTTGGACTACCTCTTGTGATCTCCTAGACTTCGCCCATGGTGGTGTTGCGTAGAGTTGAGATGTTTTCACTTGGGTTTGGCCTTGATCTCCACCTCTTTTGGGCCTTGATTTGCTGGTAGTGGGCCTTCTCGCCCTTGGGCTCATGTAGGATGGCATTTACGCTTTGTTTCTTTGCGCATTCTTAGTCTTTTATATGCATTTCCTAGTATGTGTCCTGTAAATGATCATCTCACCAAAACTCATGGAATTTGTTAGTATAAACCCTATTTACTAAGTGTTGGTGTTTGTTTTTATGGATTTTATGTAAAGTTGGAAGCTCCCACACACTTAGTCCTTTGCTCGTCTTCGAGTAAAGTTCTAAGGACTAAGCTGGGTCATATCCTTGATTTGAAATCTGCATACAAGTTATTCCAATCCTCACCTGAACCTATGAACATTCTGAGTGTCTACCATGGAATCTTGAGTGATTGGATAATGGAATAGTAAGGATTCCAATCTTCCTACTCTACTCTTGCTTAGAAACTTGGGTTTTGTTTGATTTTGAAAATACAAAGTTTAGCTTTGCTCCTCAAAATGATTCACTCAGTCGCTCAATGTGTATAGTCCTCACCAAAGGCTTTTGATATTTGCCTTCTTTTCATCCTACCTCTAAAGGCTTTTTGTGGAGTTTTGGGTAGGTATAAAGAGAGGCATACTTGCATAACATAATATTGCTAAGTCAAAAATCAGATCCAAGGAGATGCAAGTCATACACTTTGATCAAGATTGTGCAAGTGTGGAATTTTGAAATTTTTCCTAATTCTAAATATTTTAGGTACTCCTTTGAATCATGTCTCTCTCTGATAAATACCATTTTTTTGAAAGTATGGGCTATCTTTCTCTTTTTCTTTCTTTTTCTTTTCTTCATGCTTTTTAGCATGGGATTATTTTTTTCTCATGCTCTTTGTCATGCATTTTTTTCTTTTTTTTTCTCTCATGCTCTTTGGCATGGATATTTTATCTTTTCTCTTTTTTTTAGCATAGCACATACTTTGTTTTTTTGGCACATCAAAAACTTTTGACAGAGAGACTCATGACATGTGACGGGAGTATTTTATTTGGTGGACAAAAAAGCATGTTTTTGTGTAACTCTCAGTGTAAGAGTCAGCATATTATTTTGTGGGTGTACGTGAATTTAAAAAGCCTATGGATGTACCACATGTGCACACATGTGAATACACCCAAACCAGAGCATATGACATAAACACGAGAAGCATGAATTTGAATGATCAAGTTTTATTCTAACGGAGATAACTATGAGCGAAGGAGTTGGTGAACTTATTTACCTTTGCACACGTGAGTATTCTTACCGGCCACATTCGCGGTTGGAAGCTTTAAAGATGCTACAACGGCGGCTTGATTGTAGAAGGTCCATCTTAGGTTAGCACCAAGGCTAGGCCACACACACAGCGAGTGTGTATGGACCATGGGCCTTGGTGGTAAATAGCAAAGGTATAGAAGGGGAGAATTCTTGATGGAGTCAGGCGGCTCTTTGGTGTTTTGTGGTGACCATGTGGGACTAGCCTACTCCCCTTTGTTCTCTTTTTTTTCATATATCATTTTCTCTCTTTTTTTAGCCCCCTTTTTTCTTCTTTTTTATAGCTCCATTTTTTTATAGCAAGGTGGAGCTGACATCATTCATTTTTTTCTTTTTAACCAAGATAACCTTTGGTGTGTATGGAACTTTGTGGTGAGACTCACCATTCTCCCCTACACTTGGACTTTTGTGTAAAAGTCAAGTGTGTAGTGTCGGGGTCTCCTCTTGAGTGTGTTCCATCTCCAAAGGGTATCACGATGTTTAGTTGGTGCAGCTCTCATGTTTTCTAGCATTGTATGCCCCTTGTTCTTCTTGTTTTCAACCTGAAATGGTTAGTGACAAGAATACCCGAAGGTGCATATTAACTTGACAACATGTTCTTCCTTTTATTGATAGTAAGTTTTTTTAAGATAATCCAGGGTATCTCCCGGTAGTGCTTAGTTTATGGTCATAAGCTTGACCACCAAAGCCAGGATGGGGTTCTTAGCCTGAAGCTTTGATTGGCTTCGATGGTGGTCGCTCTAAGAACTCATCCTTCATTACAAAAAGATTTTTGAATGGTAGGTTGCTCCATTGGAGAAGAAAAAAATGAAAAAGAATTTTTTTGAAAGGTAAAACACAAGGATACATGGGTTTCCCCAGCAACGACGCCAGAAATGCTTGTTGGTATTTCTTAACGCATATAGAAATAATCCACAAGCACACAGAATTACTGTTGTAACATTTCACCCGAAAGTATTTAGGGTATCGTATTTCCATGATGAACGGATGTGTAAAAGTCTCTTAACTAATTCACCTAAGATAACAAGAAGAAAGATAGCTCGGGTAGCGAGGTTTTCTAATGATAGAGATCCTAAGCTAAGATAGCAATGCCACTATAGACCCGCTTCGGGCACCGGATAGCACTTGGTCTGCCAAGCGTTGCCAGCCTACTACTCTACGCCGAACCCAGACGTGGGGGATTACAAGGGACGGACAGGGCTATCACCACATGCTGCCTAACCGT
Source organism: Miscanthus lutarioriparius (assembly GCA_904845875.1). Lineage (NCBI taxonomy): Eukaryota > Viridiplantae > Streptophyta > Magnoliopsida > Poales > Poaceae > Miscanthus > Miscanthus lutarioriparius. Next base: position 72,351,032 of record CAJGYO010000005.1, on the reverse strand, counting down.
CAACCATGGGGAACGAGGCAAACGAAGGTAGCCTCTAGCCTAGACACAACTCTATGCTATCTACTACTACTATAGCGCCATACAGGGTTATCCGACTTTATCAGGAGCCCTCTACTAGAGTATCTGCCATGGAGATGGATAATGAACCCACAAGTAAATAGTCAACAAGACTAACTTAAAGTAGAACTCACCACCAAAGATAAACACGAACCATTGCACTCCAAGTAGTACTAGGTTCATCGAGGTACAAGTGAAGAGGGAGCCAACATTCCCAGCATTCCTTCCGCTACAAATGGAGGTAGCCGACAACCCCAGTACTTCTCCATCTCTTTCTCTTCCTCACTCACTCCCTAAACCAGTCTAGCTCGAGAGCTAAGATATGAAAGGAGCTCTTCTCTCTACTTGCTACATTGTATATTTCTTATGTTGTTGCCCAAGTGTTTTATTGAATGAAATGAGTAGAGGGGGCTCCTTTTATAGGTAGAGAGGAGGGAATGTCCATGGAATATGCTGGATCCCCAGATGAAAAGCTCCAAACCGCCATACAGGTACATTGAACCTGGGAAACACCTCAACACCAACGTTGGGCATGGCGGTATGTACCGACTAGAGAAGGTTAGGCTTGAGGGGTGCAGCTGCTCCCAAGGTGGGCCACCTTGAGTCCAATTTTGTTAGACTGCCTCTTGTGATCTCCTAGACTCGGCCCATGATGGTGTTGTGTAGAGTTGAGATGTTTTAACTTGGGTTTGGCCTTGTTCTCCACCTCTTTTGGGCCCTGATTTGCTGGTAGTGAGCCTTCTCGCCCTTGGGCTCTTGTAGGATGGCATTTACGCTTTGTTTCTTTGCGCATTCTTAGTCTTTTATATGCATTTCCATGTATGTGTCTTGTAAATGATCATCTCACCAAAACTCATGGAATTCGTTAGTATAAACCCTATTTACTATGTTTTGGTGTTTGTTTGTATGGATTTTATGTAAAGCTGGTGGGTGAAAATATGAGTTAAGGACCACCAACAATATGCTTCATATTTGTCCATTTTTGTGAATTTTCCTGCATACAAATAATTTTTCTAATTACAAGTGGAACTAGGTGAATTATAAACATAATATGGCACATGTGATGTTGTTTTTCCTTGATTTGGGTGGAGTGTTGATGGTCAAATTGGGTGTTTAGTGGCCATCAACAATGGGCAAGTTGAGTGATGACTTGGCACCAATGGACCAAAGCAACGGTTAAGAGCAAGTGAAGTCAAGATCGATGAACCAATACAGTCACGTGATGATACGAAGTAGATCATATCATTTGTGATTGGTTGGTGCATGTGTTGCATCAACATTGGAGGAGAAGTAATGGAATGCGCAAGGCAAAGGTATAACCTATAGGGCATTTCATTTCACTGGTCATAGATTGTGTAGAGAAGTGCATGACTGGGTTTAGGATAGATGTCGTACTATCAAGAGGGGCAAACTTGTTTGGATATCGGTCATTAAGTGCCACTCGAGTGATCTAACTTTACATCATTGCTAGGATCGAGTCACATGGTAAATTGAGTGACTAATCCTTTTAAAAATGTTTGTGAAATGCTAACACGCAAGCACATGGTGTTGCACACTTGGTGGTGTTGGCACATTTACAAATGAGAAGAATTTGGAGTTGATTTGGATCAACTTGGTGAAGAAAAGAAGGTGCTCCGGAGGGACCAGACCCTGGCTATGGGAGGGGTGGACCCTGAGGGGCTGAGTCTGGTCATCAACCCTAGCCAGGGCACAAATGTAGGAGTGCTCCATACCCAGGTGTCGAAGAGGATGAGACCCTAGGTCTTGGGTCTGGTTGTGCAGCATGGCTCGTTGGCGTGCCATCGAGGAAGGACCAGACCCTGGGCTGTGTCCGGTCACCCACGACTAGACTCGATCCGAAGGCCTCTAGAGCTCTCGGTGTGGTTTTTGACCATGATCGGACTTTGGCAGAGGTGGGTCTGGTCAAAGTGAGCAGGTGGGTCCGATCCTATGTTGGTGTGCACATTGGCACGACCAGACTCTGGTGCTGTGGGTCTGGTCATCTTCTGAGGCGCATCTGGTCTTGTTGTCAAGCGCACACGCAGGTTACCATTGGAGGCCAACGGTCATCCTCAAAAGACGAGGACAGTTGGCATAATCTAGTGGACTAGACTATATGAATAGTAGGGTCTAGTCGTTGCTTGAGGGTCCAGTCTAGACCATGCGTAGATAGTTTTTAAGCAATGGCTCTTTTCTCCCTGGGCTATAAAACCAAGCACTAGCCGGCCTTGGGTTGGCTGTTGAGCACCCTCACTCGTTGGTGGCTCATGTAGGTGTGCTTGGATGCCCTCTAACTCACTTGTGCTTGCAAGAGTGCGATCCAATTGTGAGTGAGTGATTCTAGTGCATTACATTGTGAGATTGCATCGTGTGGCACTAGGTGTTCGAGTTGCAAGCTGTTAGTGCTTGTTACTCTTGGAGGTTGCTACCTCATAGAAGGCTTGGTGGCATGATCTTAGTCGAAGCACGCAAGGAAGCTTATGTGGTGCTCCAAAGAAGATTGTGAGGGGTGTTGTGCTCGCCCCGTGGGAGACGCAAAGAGCAACCCTAGTAGAGCGAGACACGAAGGGCGACAAGTGGTCCCATCGGGTCAAGTGCTAGAGCTTATGGTAAGCACTCCATGTGGGAGAGTGTGACTTGCGGGTCACCACTAGCAAGAGGACCGGCGGCAACCTTAGAGCTTGTCTCAACGGGGACTAGCTTGGTGGCAACCAAGTGAACCTTGGGATAAAAATCACCGTGTCAACCTTGTTCATCCCATTGGTTTGTAATTCCCCAACAAAAGCTTGCATTTACTTTTAATATATTGTGCTTGTGTAGTTGCTCTTGTAATTAGTTAGCTTGTGTAGCTTGCTAGTTACCTTCTTGCTTGTGTAGCATAGAAGTAGCTCCCTTGCATACGTGACTAATTTATCTTATTTAGCGTTGTTAGTCACATTGCTTAGTTTGTGTAGCTAAGTAATTTGAGCTCTCTAATTTGGCTTGTGTATCCTTGTTATTAAGCATTGCTAGTGAGCTTAGCAGCTTTGTGTTTTTGCATACTAGCATGTGTACACTACTAGGAATTTGCACTTTCATGATGAACAACTTTCGTCACTAAAGAAGCCAAATTCGTTATAATTTTAGTTTTATGATGAATTTATGATGAAAAATAGTTCATCATAGAAAGCGCATCATACTTGAACTTCTGTGATGAATCAATAAATTCATCATAGAAGTGGCTTGATCTATGACAAAAAACTGACCGTCATAGAATAGTTTTGGCATGCGTGGCAGGGGTCTGCCACGCTGGTGGGTGCTTCTATTGGAGATGCTTTCCACGTGTACATGCTATAGCCGGTTGCATTGGAGATGGTTCGGGTCACGTGTCACCTTCTTATTGCACAACATGGCCCTATCTTGTCCTTGCATCTTTTAGGATCTAACTAGACCACTTGTCGAGTCCTAGTTGTTCCACTTGTCGGCTTTTTATTGGCACACGTGTCGCATTTTGGTTGGAGCAGGTGTCACTTCATTGGACCATGTGTCACATTTTTATTGGTCCATGCGGCATGACTACAATACCCCACATGTCTTTCTTTTACTCGACCACGTGTCACAATGATGTACGTCCATGAGTCAGTATTTTATTGGGTCACGTGTCATGACCGGAGCTACCTACATGTCTTTTTTTTATTCCACCACGTGGCAGGATGGATTTGTACCACGTATTTGGTTTGTATTGGCCCATGTGTCCTGTCCTAGCACTTACACGTGTCATTCACTGGTTTGCCCACGTGTCAGATTCTTATTTAATGACGTGGCTTGTGTCGGATCTACCACCTGCACACCAATCATTACATCAGAAAAAATGATTTCAAATCTACACTGCTGCACTTGAGACCAGACTACTACACCTGCCTCTAAGGTAAACTTCGTAGCTTGCAATGGATCATGTGGCATTATGTTCCCCTTGAAAACCGAGATGGGCATCCTTGTTCTCATTGATTGGGTGATTTTGTGAAGCCAAACTCCCTTAGTTGCTTGCTTTGACTATCTCGCTGTTCTTTGCAATGGTACTACATAGTTTTCAAACATTCATATTGTTTGAAAAGTAACATGGATATGAAATAGTGTGACTTGATTTATAGACATGTCTAAGGTAATACCAACCTTCACAAGTTTGGTCATTCTACGTGTGGGGAGGTGGAGTATCCTCTTCGGCATGGCTAAGGTCATCTTCACATGACTAGTCCCTCATAGGGCTTTGTTCGCCTTTTGCATGCTGACTTTTTGACCTAGTTGGAACTCCAAGATGTTGTAGCTCTGCTAGATAGTTGGCTTGACTCTCTTGGATTGCCATCCCCTAGGACCCATATCAGTGCAACCTTTTGCCCTGCTGACAGTGACTTCTCTACGGCTTGTTTAACCCATAGCCTGAAATTGGAGAAACAAACTTAAGTGGCAAGCATGTTAAAATTGCATTGCTATCCACACGACAAAGAATTGAATTGCACTGCTACCTAAACCAACCCCCCTCCCATCCCAATCTGACAAAATAGAACAAGCACCTCAATTGCAAGGGGTACTGGCTCTTCTAAATCTGTATCTATATCACCACATCCTTGAACATGCTCCCCTGCTTTAGGGAGATATTCCGGATGTCAACATGTAGATTATAAAGGCATTTATTGAGTTAACCTTGTACCAAATGTCAACAAAATAGAGCAAGAGCATGCAAATTAGGCACCTAAACTATAGCTTATACGGAAGCCATTACTTGAATAAAGCCCATGTGAACTACAACTTATATGGAAGCTATTACTCGAATGAAGCACATGTGAACTACAATCAACTAAGAAACATGTAACCCGATCACTATCTACATGTCCCAGGTTGAAACTAGAATACAACATCCATCATAAGACATTGTTTGGATGTGCATGTATTCATCTTGATCCACAGAGTTGAAGTGGATTGGAGTGGAATTAAACTAAGTTCCATTCCAATCCACTACAACACATGTGGATTGAAGTGGAATTTGGGTACCTTTTCTTTTCCTGGCTACACTGTGTCATCGGCACGGCCCTCTTGTCATCCATGTCACGGAAGTGTAGCGGTCAGCATTGACAAAGGGATAGAAGATCAGGTGTGGCCATCGTTAACGTTGATGCTATGGCTCGGTCATGACAGGTTCTGACATAGGGGCACTACTATAGATTGATATATTACTGTCGCCACTTTCACTGCTGTAGTGATAGAAGGGATGGTGTTATACTTCCACCGTCTGTTGGACCAATAGCGAGGCCTCCTAAGGAAGCAAACCGGCAGTTGAAACTTCTACCACCGATGGGTTAACAATAGATGCGACAGTGGTATTTTCTCAGTTGTATGAAAAGCCAAGTCGACTGGGATACATGTTATGGCCGTCGGACCTCCATGACTGTTTAGTCTATCGGTGGTAAAGTCAACATGAGTTATTTCCCAACTACCCACAACACAGTTGCATCACCATTACTTGCATTTCTCCATCTTGAAGGTTGGCCTATTTAACCAGGGTCTGGATGCACCTCTTGGGATCAATCAACACACTCTTGAATCCACACAATAGTGAACTACTATATCCTTCCTCATTGCCTAGATGTGCTTTGTCTTCATCCTTGCACCTCTCATGGGGCAAGATGGAGATAAAGCACCTCACAGGGATGCTAGTGTTTGGAGAAGGCCTTCAAGATTGGGTGCTCCTTCTCCATCCTTTGTGATGATCATGATGCAGATCTTCATACCTTGACCCTCAGAGGTATAATGATTATGGAATATAAAGCACCTCACTGAGATGCTGGTGCAAGTTTTGTGAGGTGCTCCTTCTCCATCCTTTGTGAGGTGCTACCATTGAACAGGAGCTTGACCTTGATGATTGCAGACATTTTCTTGTAGATATTGTGTTAACCAAAGATCTGCAATCATTTGGTTCTCTCTTGTTCAGGGGCTCCACACTCAATTGGGGGTGCTTCAAGTTTGCGAGGTGCTCGTTCTTCAAGATTGGTTGCTTATATTCCATCTTGCAGTTGTCAGGGTCAAGAAGCAGATCGCATCCCTTGATCGTGAGGCTTGCAAGATGGAAGTTAGAGCACCTCACTGAGGGTGAAGTTTTGTGATGTGCTGCATTGTTCTTTAGATTCCATAATCTTTGTACCTCGGAGGATCGAGATGCAGACCTATTGGTTTGTATGTGCAAACCGCCATATGATATGGATCTATTATCGTGTAGACCTCAATGGAAAATATGTAAAGAAGTACTATACCCCTAGTATTTGGGTCGATGCTTGATAGCCGAGTCTCATCGGCTCAAAATAGCTGACACCTAGAGTATCGCCTTTAGAACAAAAAATAACAATAAAAGAAATAGGATCAAATGTGACATTCAAATAGTAGATTCTTTACTTATAAGACCCTAGATATAATGTATGGTCCTAAGAAAACATTGTTTACAACATCTTCTGCATGGATGATCACTGCAATAGACTTAGCAGCTTCAATGAAGTCTCCAATCAGGTCCTCATGATAGAGCTCATGCCCTAAACATAGTTGCGCTGCAGCCAGAGCGGCACCGGCACCATAGCGGACCCCATGAATTGCCACTTCTCTGGCATGAACCGAGATATCATGTAGGCGATGTTCAAGAGAAACTCGCCTGGCATTGATTACTGCAACTGCTCCATGTGCTGCCCGTTGGAGGATCTTGTGGCGACTCTCTAGATCAATCTCCCAGCAACGAGCCTCCTCGATCTCATGATGAGAAGCAGCCAGTTGTTCCTCAAGATCTAATGAAAATGAAGGGTTATTAGATAAAGTCGCCAATATAAAAGGAAAGAATCTTCAAAGGAATTTTACCTACTGCCCTAGCATGAGCTTCATCGGCGCTCATCGGAGCAACATGGGTCTCTTCTTCTGATGTAGAGAGCGCTATTTTAACAGCATCGAGACATAGATCGAGCCAACATACGTCACGCATCGCTTTAGAAATACAGGTTTCCAGCCTCCCTCCTTTCACGGATAAGATTCCGGACATCCTGACCATCATATCACTCGGAGTCAGAGGATGAAGATGAAGATGAAAATAAAGATACCATGGACCCAGCAAGATGCACAATCGATTATTGTCCAACCTCCGCTAGAGTTGGCTGATGTACCATAGCATGAGAAGTAACCCTTGAAAGGATCAAGATGCCCAAGAGGGGGGGTGAATTGGGCTAATTCTAAATTTCTTCGTAATAAACAAGTCCTATGGTTAGCCCAATTAACCCCTTGTGCCTAGAGAAGTGTTTCTATTGATCTAACGCACAAAAGTTTAGCAACCTAGTTCCAATCCTACTCTAGTATAGCAATTCTAGGAATGTAAATGACAAGAATTGAAATGCTCAAAGTAAACAGATGAGAGGAAATGCGGTGATGTTTTGCCGAGGTATCAGAGAGTCGCCACTCCCCACTAGTCCTCGTTGGAGCACCCACGCAAGGGTGTGGCTCCCCCTTGATCCACGCAAGGATCAAGTGCTCTCTATGGGTTGATTCTTTGACACTCCATCGCGGTGAATCACCCACAACCGCTCACAACTTGAGTTGGGTCATCCACAAGCTCTCCGGATGATCACCAAGCTCCCAATCACCACCAAGCCATCTAGGTGATGGCGATCACCAAGAGTAACAAGCACAAACTCTCACTTGACCACAACAAGCCTAGGGAGAAGGGTGGATGCACACTTTGCTACTCTCGATCTTGACTAATGAGGGCTCTCTTTGGATTCTCAAATCTCAATCACCTCACTAGGACCTTGCTCTTCTTGGCACTCTCTAAGGTGTGTTTCAGCTGTTGAAATGAGCAAAAGTAACTCCACACACGAGTGGAGCTTCTATTTACAACATGGGCTAGAAAACGAACCGTTATGTGCCTCTGCGCGGTGACCGGACGCTCCGGTCAGTTCAACCCGCACACCAGTGTTTAAGTGTTGACCGAACACTAGCAGGGTCCGGTCACCACTGACTGGACGCGTTCGGTCCCATTTTTCCCTCACTAGATGCTTACTATGCTCGACCGGACGCTGGACCCTCAGGGTCCGGTCAAAACTGACCGGACGCGTCCGGTCATAGATTTACTCTTCTGGAACCTTACTGGAGTCGACCGGGCACTGGCCCTCAGCGTCCGGTCACTTGACCTCTCCAGCGTCCGGTCAAACCAGACTAGTTCACCTCAGTCAAATGAACTGACCGGACCCTACGGCCAGCGTCCGGTCGCCCCGGAGCCAGCGTCCGTTCAGTCTTTGACCCTCCATTCACTTCCAACTCTCAATCATATGTGAATGAAGTTTGCTCCAAAGGATCTTAGGCATATTTAGGAGCTACCTAGTGCTAGTTTTAATAAGTGTGCTCCACACCTAACTCACTAGACTTACCTAGGTCAAGCTACCCGTCCATACCCCCCTTAGTAGTATGGCCAAAGGAAAAACAAAGTCCTAAACTACTCTAAGTGTCTCTTCAACTCCAAATGACACTTAGAACTAGTCATCCTTAACCTTGTCGTCCATCCTTTGAAAACCAAAATGATTTCCATCGTAGGGGCATGACATCCACGATTGCCCAATCGATCTCCATTACCGTGACCTAACTTAATTGCCTCTGTAAAACACACGTTAGTCACAGTAATCTAACATTGTCATTAATCACCGAAACCCAATTTTTACTGGCCTAGATGCTTTCAACCCTACATATTCAAAGGATTAATGTAAGGTAGCCACAAAGATAAGAAATCATTCCCTCTCAACCTTAGCGGCAAAGAGGGACACGAAGGCGCAGAGGAGGATCTTGGCTTCTGGAGTTTCCTCCCTTGGACTCTTGTCGTGAGCCATTGTTCAAAAGTAGACTAGAAGGAGAAAACAAAGAGGAAAAGATATGTGTCACAGCACAACCATTGAACACAAGTAGTATTCCTTCTACTCCGCCTTGCCTCCAAATTTATAGCCCTAGGGGACCTCTATAGTGGGTTCATCGAGTTATGCGCTGTTGACACTAGATATGGCAAACAGATAAATTCGCAAGCGCATGAATGTCAATGTAGCTTTCACCCAGGAGTATTCCAAGGTATCGAATTTCCTCGGGGAACGTGAAGTGGACTAGTTAAGAAACAAGAGTGTCCAAGGATAGAACAATGATAGGTGATAACAGGTAGAGAGGATGTCTATTTTCTAAGATATTAAGGCAGGACTTAGGAAGTTTATATCAAGGTTGCTTACTTTGGGGCATACTTGCCCTAACCTCACCCAAAGGGTTGATTAGGCACAAAGCACAAGGAGCCCTACGATTTAATAACAAGAACCAATGTGGTGGAATACAGAGGATGTACAGGGCTATCACCACCTGCCACCAACCACAATCTATCCGAGGATCTAGCCGTAAACATAGGCAAGCTATAGCCTAAGCACCATGCTTAATCTATGGACTCACTACACCAATCTAGGCCTCCATGAAATAAGATCAGAGCACTCTAACCAAGTAGTGAAACTTGTAAACAATAGTAAAATAAACAACACTTAAGTAATGCAAAAGAATAGAGTTACCACATAGAAGATGTCAGACTTCACTCGAAGAAGAGCTTCATCCATCGAGGCACAAGTGGAGAGGATGCCGACAACCCCAGCTCCTCCCCAAACTTCTCCTCACTCTCCCCCTATCTTCTACATCTAAGTGGACTAGCCACAGAGCTTTTCCTTGTGACTATTCTACTAGATATGAATGAGATGGGATGAATCAAATGATTACAAATGGTGACCATTGTCGTAGAACCAACCAATTTATAAGAGCACAAGTACAATGGCAGCCCGCAAGCGGTCGCACTGTCATACTTGAGCCCATATAAACTCGGTAGTCCATCGAGTACACCAACGGGTCTCGATAAACAATCCACATACAACCAGGATCGTACATGATTCAACATACATGTCATATATTACATAAAGTTCTCAGATACAGTTCATTCATTAGAGTATAAATAGAGTTATTACAAACCAAGTTTGATAGATAGTAGCGGAAGCAAATTAAGTTCGAAACTTGCATTTGTCAACATAGTTCAAATACAGTGCCAACTCATGATCACAATCCACAAAAGCATATAAGAGGGATTATTAAAGATGCCTGCCCAAGGCTCACTCCTCATCCATGGTGGGATAGAAGCAGTTCTTGCAATAGCCATGATAGACAGTACCATCTGCAACAATGGGAATAAAACCCTGAGTACGAGAAGGTACTCAGGTAGACTTACCTATGATAAACCAGATATAATTTGACTCCAAGGATTATGCAAGGCTTTATAAGTGGAGGTAGCTTGACAACATTTTGCATAAAAAGCGATTAACTCAGTTATACAATTATACTTTGGTCATCAAGTTAATTATAGCTATTCATATCTAGATTAGCAACTATCCTATGCCAAACATGTGGTATATCATGTAAGAGCATACAATAGTAACCATAGCCGGTGTAGTAATTCCATGTTTATCTGAACTATCACATTCCATAATACAATTACTACGATGTTGGGACTAGCCAAGTTTCTCACTATCCGGGAGAGACGTCGATTTGAATCAATTTCAACTAGTTGGAAATTTATTCCTAACACAAACCTAGACATACCTGCGCCAAGGTAGTCTTAGGTCACCTTTGCTACAACTTAGGTCCACATTTCACGCGTTCGCTTAGCGTCACACAATTAGGGACTGACGGTAGCTAGGTCACTCAAGCCATGCCTGCCCACGGTCCCGGACCAGGTCGCTCAGGACATGCTTGCCCACGGTCCATTGATCCGCTCCCCGCACATCCTTACTACCATCCAGAGTGCACACTTTGATAGAGCGGGGCCCGGCCTAAGTTGAGCTACTCGGCTTCGTGGTCGGAACGAGTTATCCGGCCAGCTAAGTGATAGGCATGCGTTCAATCTTGTCAAAAAGAGCCAACAATGGTACGGTCCTTAATTGACACAAACGGGGATAGATCCATACCCAAAACCTCTATGTCTTGTTGCTTCTCCATCGACATCTCACCTGGTCTCCATTCATTATTAACACAAGGTTATTTTCACGATAACAAATATAGCCAACCGTGCTTTGGTATCCACCTATATCTCGTAGGTGACAAGAAATCACCCGACTTCTACCGGTCTAAGCATTGCTAAGCATACATTCGATCCGGGACCTACATAGGGTTCATGGTATATTTCTGGACAAGGTAGTTCTATACATCAGGTGTTCTAATAAACTCTTATAACCTAATGCATCAAACATAAAGAACTCAAGTCATATTTGTAAAAACATAGGAGGCTTAGAATGCTCCGGGGCTTGCCTTTGAGGAAAGAAGTGGGGTGGTGATCTAGGCACTCAGGGAGCTCTTTAGGAGTTTGCTCCTCTTCTCCTAGAGCTGCGGCTTGAGGAGTCTCCTGCTGATCCCCTTCCTCTTCTTCGTTGAATTCCAGCAACGTTATCTCCTCGGTCGATCCTATATGCATGATCATGGAATAAGATATTGTGAATGCCTGTATGATGACACATATAATATGATAAAATGTGATGAATGCATCCTCGTAAGTATTTTCAATAGCATGGTGTTAAAGTAATAACAAGTGCGTCCTATCTTACTGAGTAGGTGCATATCTCTTCTCTATTACTTAAGCAAATGCTTCTGCAATTCATTTACCGAACTACAAAACAACAGCTACTTATTTTAACCATAACTTGAGTTATATATCTCAAAATCATATGGTTGTGGACATTCTAGAAATCTTATGAAATTTTCTACAACTTTCTTTTAATACTCTTGATGTGATTCAATAGTTATCTAGGTCAAACAATTCAGTCAATCAAATCTGTTTTGAGAGCAAACAATCAGTGTAGCAAACTTCTAACAGCCAAAACTCTTAAACCCTAAGTCCTATGACCATACAAATTTAACACAAGGTAGATTAGTAAGTTATCTACAACTTTGTTATTAACAAGTTTTATAGAAAAGACCATTATCAACATCAAATCATCCACACAACCAAAACTATACATGGAACCACTTATTTGAACTATAAGGCAATAATTAATTAGTTACATACAACCAATTGCTTCTGAGCCTTAGTATTGACATCAATAGTTCATATGCATCACAAGCACCACAGAAAACATCATGGTCAACCACAATTTAATTATTTAAATGCCTTTATTAATTTAATTAGATAATTAGGGGAAATAACAAACATATACCAAATGTGCACAATAAATTCTCATAACATTACAGTAGCTTCCTAGTGCTCACAATAGGCTACTATGAAAATTTCATAGCATTTGGACATGTATAACATCCTATACAAAAATGACAAGCTAGCAAGGTCTATTTTAGTGAAAATAGTTAACCCTATAGAAAAGTGTCAAACAATAGATTATATATACTTTTCCTAGCTTCATATTAGTGCCATACTACTTTACAAAAATTTGCATTACAATATGTTACATATTTTTATCCCTACAATTTTCCTCAGAAAATGCCATTTATTAATAGATAAATAGAAAGATCATATTTCAATCAAGTTTACTGCAAGTTTAATATTTTTCCTAGCTAGAGCATGCCAATACAAGACCAGCAAAATTGGAATCACAATATTATCACATTCCTAGCTCAAGTTACACATTTTACAAAATTGTAAACATTCAAAACGCATTTATATAAATACATTTTTATCACCATGAAAAATACCAGAAACTGTAGAGTTCATATTTTTATAAAATACTAAACTTCATGAGGAACACAACAAATTTTGGTTCACCAAAATTTGACATCTACAACTCAACTTATGATTTTTCAAAGTTAGTACAAAAATCTATGAAAGAATTAACACAAACCCTAACTAGTAGTCGCTGACAGATGGGACCCACGGGTCAGCGGGGTCCACCCGTCAGTGAGCCGAAGCAGAGCATAGCGGTTTGACCGGCGCCATCTCGCTAACGGCGAGCACTCCGGTGAAACTAACCACACCATCGTGATCTACACACCAACCCGCACCGTCTGACATAGGTAGTGGAGGCACGGACACACAGGAGCCACCTCATCGCTGGCCATGGCGGCATGGCGGCGTTGTGCTACGGTACGCCGGCCATCTCTACCAATGGCAAGGCTTGGCGAGGAGTGCATGAGTTCCATGGTGATGACATGACCCTATTGCGACTACCTAGGCTAGGCGTGGTGCTCTGATGAGGTCTGCCCGCGTGCGTGGTGGCGCGGCGGTAAGAGCGCGACGACGCTGGTCATCGTGTTCCGCACCGACGAGGCAACCAATCATAGTAACGTCATGCTACCGGCTAGACTACACCTTGACCAAGCCCTAATGCAACAAAGGTGAAGGAACGCACATCGGAGTTGAGCAGCGGCGAGCTCACTATGGAGGCAGCCATGGAAGCCGAGCTCTCCGGCGAGGACGGGAATGGTGATTTCGCCCTCACCATAGCTCGTCTGGCGCAGCAACCACGTCGAGGAGGTAGAGGGGAATGCGATGCAACTGTTGGCTAGCTGGAGGCGGTAATGGCGTGGTGGAGCAAGTACTAGGCGATGGCAGAGCTGCTCGGTTGCTCGGCGGCACTCGGTTCTCCGTGGTGGGAGCGAGAGAGAGCGGTGGAGAGGGTGAGGGTGAGCGCGAGTGAGTGGAACCAAGGCGCACGGGGTCTTAGATCTCGAGTGCCAGCGCACGGCGACGGGGGCCCGACACCGGCCACCAGTGGCCACGCGGCAGCCTATCTCTGCCCACGGCCGGCCATGACATAGCGTGACGCGGCGTTCATCAGTGTGCGATGATGAGCCTAACAGTGAGTTTTCAATCCCTTCTAAATCCTAAACGATAGCGAATTAGTGCACAATGTTACAACAAGATTTGTAGAGCTATGTACTAGCTACAAATTTGTTTTAGAAATCAAAGTCTAATTCTCAACGGTTAGGGAGTTAGATCATCACAAATTCGGCTGCGTCGACACTGTTAGTTCAAATGACTTAGCAAAATTCCCTAAGTGCTGAAAATAGTGAAATGTTGATTATTGTGAGCCAAATTCAAGCATGTTAGGAGCTAAACTAGCCTATGACTCAAAAATAAAAGTTGTTGCTCTCATCAAATACTACAACTTTGCTTTAGTGCACAAATCCATGCAAAGGCTATATGACATAGTTCAACCTAGTTCAAACATACTACTTTCAAATGATGGCTTACACTAGAACTATGACTTAGAGACCAAACTAGCCCTAGTCATGAATACCAAAGTTGTTCATAGTGACATTCTTAACATGCTTAAGTTATCCCTAAGGTCACACAAGCATTTCATACATTGGTTACACATAATACTTCCCAGGTCAACAAGCATATCATCACTTTAGGAGCTTAATTAGATAAAGTGATCTACATGAACATGGTTCCATTAGTCATCCTAAGTGTAGATAAGGTGCCTTAGTGACCAACATCAACCATTTACACTTATTCACTCATGATAATAAGCATACACAAAGGAAACATGAAATAACAAGGCATATTTCACATGTTCCAGTTGTATGTTTCATATGTAAAAGCTCATATATGAGTGCTTGATGATTATACAAATGCAATGCAAGTCAAATTATGCAAGCCTAACACCTAGGGTGTTACAGCCCCTCCCCCTTATAGAAATCTCATCTCAAGATTTGCAAGACCTACCATTCTTTGAAAAAGGCGGGATAAACCTCACGTAAGTAATCCTCTCGTTCCCACGTGGCATCTTGTTCAATGTGATTATTCCACACCACCTTATAGAACCTAATGACCTTACTCCGGGTTACTCTTTCCATCTCTTCTAACACTCAGATTGGTTTCTCTTCATAGGTCAAATCCGATTGGAGCTCAATGTTGGTGGGTGCAATGGCTTCCTTAGGTATACGAAGACATCTCTTCAACAGAGAAACATGAAAGACATCGAATATGGCACTCATCTCTGGGGGAAGTTGTAACTTGTAAGTGACATTCCCTTTCCATTCAGTAATCTTGTATGGCCCTACATATCTAGGTGCAAGCTTTCTTTTCACTCCAAATCTCTATACTCCCTTTATGGGTGACACTTTTAGTATACACAGTCTCCTACTTCAAAAGTCAGTGGTCTTCTTTCTTTTATTAGCATAACTCTTTTGACTTTACTGAGCTGCTTTCATATGTTGTTGGATAATGGTCACCTATTCCTCAGCTTCAGTGACAAAGTCAATGCCAAAGTATCTTCTTTCACCGGGCTCAACCCAATTCAATGTAGTTCTACATTTCCTACCGTACAAGGCTGTAAACGGAGTGATCTTGATGCTTGCTTGATAACTGTTGTTGTAGGAGAACTCAGCTAAAGGTAGCCATTTTTCCCATGAACCCTTGGAAGATATAACATAAGCTCTCAGCAAATCTTCCAAGATCTGGTTCACTCGCTCAGTTTGTCCGGAAGTTTGTGGATGGTATGTTGAACTTTTGATTAGTTTAGTCCCCAATGCCTGGTGCATGTTTTCCTAGAAACGAGCTATAAACTATGGTCCCCGATCTGAGATTATAGTCCTGGGTACTCCATGTAGTCTCACGAACTGAGAAATGTACAACTCAGCATACCTCCTAGCTAGATCCCTTGTGTTCACCGGTATAAAATGTGCTGACTTGGTGAGACGATCTACAATAACCCAAATTGAATCGTGACCTTGCTGTGTCATTGGAAGGCCTATGATAAAGTCCATACTTCTTCCCATTTCTAGCCTAGAATAGGCAATGGCTGAAGTAATCCAGATGATTTTAAATGAACAACCTTTATTCTACTGCAATTATCACACCTAGCGACATAGACGGCTATCTCTTTCTTCATCTTAGTCCACCAAAAATGAGTTTTCAAATCTTGATACATTTTGCTACTACTCGGATGGATAGACAACTTGGACGAATGGGCTTCATCTAAAATTTGATTTCTAAGCTCACGATCTTTCAGTACCACAAGTCGGTCCTCAAACCATAGCACACCTCTTTCATCTAATCTGAAATGCTTGGTTTCTTGCTCTTGCATCTTCCTCTTGATGTGAAATATACCTACATCTGTCTTCTGTAGTTCTATGATTTTGCTCTCAAGTGAACAACTGATGGTGATATTGTGCAACACAACAGGATGTAACAAATTAAATCCATCTTCCAACAATGCTTCCAAAGTGTTGCAATGAGATTTCCGACTAAGTGCATCTGCTACAACATTGGCTTTTCCTGGATGGTAGTGCACTTCTAAATTGTTGTCCTTAATTAGCTCTAACCATCTTCGTTGTCTCATGTTCAGTTTAGGTTGGGTAAAGATATATTTGAGACTTTTGTGGTCAGTATATATGTGACATGCGTTACCCAACAAATAATGTCTCCATATCTTTAATGCATGAACAACTACTGCAAGTTCTAAATCATGCGTAGGGTAGTTGACTTCATGTTTTCTCAACTACCGAGAAGCATAGGCAATAACACTTCCTTCTTGCATGAGCACACACCGTAAACCTATACCCGATGCATCACAGAACACATCGAAAGGCTTTTCAATGTCGGGTTGTGCTAAAACATGAGCTGTAGTTAACAGAGTCCTTAGGGTGTGAAAAGCTGCTTCACACTCTGGTATCCAATTGAACTTCTCATCTTTCTGAAGTAGTCTAGTCATAGGCTTAGTTATATTCGAGAAATCCAGAATGAAACGACTATAGTAACCTACTAACCCTAGAAAACTCTGAACTTCATGAACCAAAGTTGGGGCCTTCCAATCCATGACTTCTTGTACATTAGATGGGTCTACAGAAATTCCATCTCTCGATAAGATGTGACCCAAGAAAGGTACTTTACTCAACCAAACTTCACATTTGCTAAACTTTGCATATAACTTATGTTCCCTCAATCTAGACAGAACAATTCTCAGATGCTCTGCATGATCTGCCTCATTCTCCGAATAAATCAAGATATCATCGATAAACACAACCAAGAACTTGTCAAGCTCGGGCATGAATACTGAATTCATCAAGTACATAAAGTAAGCAGGAGCATTAGTCAGTCCAAAAGACATGACCAAATACTCATACAAGTTGTACCTAGTGGAGAAAGCTGTTTTAGGTATATCCTCTGGCCTAATCTTTATCTGATGATAGCCTGACCTCAAGTCAATCTTGGAGAACGCCTTTGTTTTTGCCAACTGATCGAACAAGATATCGATACGAGGCAAAGATATCGATAAGTGGCCTATAATCCACACACATTCTCAAGGTCTTGTCCTTCTTCACAAACAAAGCTGGACATCCCCATGGAGACAAACTAGGTTGAATGACACCTTTGTCCAACAGTTCTTGTAACTGAATTTTAAGTTCAGCTAGCTCATTTGGTGGCATCCTATAGGGTCTCCTCGAGATAGGTGCCGTACCTGGCACAAACTCAATCTTCAATTCCACATCCCTATCCGGTGGTAAACCTGGTAACTCATCTAGGAATACATTAGGAAACTCACAAACCACTAGGATATCACATAGGGTAATGGCTTGGATAGCACAAGCCAAGTGTTGGAGTTCAAAATTTCAGAAAAGTGGTACTAGAAAAGCATTACCTCCCTTGGGTTCTCTCAACATAATCGTCCGAGTGCTAGTGTCAATGATAACCCCATGATCGCTCATCCACTTCATTCCTAAGATCACATCTATAGATAATCTGAGCAATACTATCAGATCCATCGTATACTCCCTCTCTTGTATAGAGATGAGCATATCTCTAACCATCTTATTTGTAGAGATAGTAGCCCCAGCTGAACTTATACTATAACCACCCTTGCTTACCTCAATTACTTTCTGATCATGTCTAGATGCAAATGATTGGCTCATAAATGAATGAGAAGCTCCCGAATCAAATAAAACAATGGTAGGATGTTTGTTAACAAGAAACATACTAGCGGTGACAACCTCTCCTGCAGGAACCTCTTCAACATCAGTGTAGTGCACATACCCAGGACGTGCTTTAGGATTCGCCTGCCTCTGGTTTCCATGGTTTTGATTGCTGTTCCTCTTAGGATGGGGGCATTCCTTGGCCTAATGACCCACTTGATTATAGTTGAAGCAGGGTTGATTGCTCTTGGGTCCTGTGGAGCTTCCTTGCCCTTTATTCCCCTTGGGTAAGGCAATGGTGAATGCCTTATGAAACACCTTTTGAGGTTGGTTGGTCTGAGCTTTTGGTGGAGGAGGCTTGAACTTGGGTGTTGGTAGTCGAAACTGTGGCCTAGTTGCCACTGGAGCTCTAGACTAGGAAGACCCTGAGGCGCCTGCCTTAGGTGCCCTCTTGTAGCCCTTTGCTACTGCATGTAGATTGTTATGGTTCTCCTGAGTCAATGCATCACTGATGAACTCATTATAGGTGGTGCACCTCGAGTTGGCCATAGTCTTCATCAACTTAGTGCCAAGGCCTCTCTTGAAGCTTTCTATCTTCTTTTCTCCAGTATCAACAAAACCCAGGGCATAACGGGATAGATTGTTGAAAGCATGCATATATTCAGTAAGGGTCTTGGTCCCTTGTGTGAGCCGCATGAACTCTGTTGCCTTCATGCGCATCAGCCCTGGGGGAATGTGATGTCCCCTAAAGGCTAACTTTGGTCCCATGTGACCTGTGCATTGGTAGGCAAGGAGGACAGGAAATGGGTCCACTATATCCTAGCCGGTCCTTGTAGCTGATGGGACGCATATTCTACCCTCTGATGTTCCATGACCCTCAGTAAACGGAACTTTTGCTCAATAGTGTTGAGCCATTCATCCGCCTAGAGTGGTTCTTCGGCCACCTTGAAAATAGGAGGCTTGGTGTCTAGGAAATCCTTGAAAGTGCTATACTAGTTTGGCTTAGGCCCTTGTTACTGTTGGCGGGCACGAGCCATGTTCTGCGCAATGAGGCGCAGGGTTTCCTCTATAGTTCTCTGACTTCCCAGAAATTATGCAAAGAATTCATTAGCAGAGGGTGGTGGCGGTGGTGGTAAGTCACCGTCATTGCCCTCTTGGTTGCTGCCTGCTCTAGCATGAGTACAAGTCATCTGCAAAGTTGTAACAATAAGTGATTATTGGATGATGTCAAGAGATTGCAGATGAATTATATAATCATGCCACACTAAAATTACTAGAGAGAATCTTAAATTCATACAATAAAAATAGAGGCATAATAATTCATTCTCGCAACATGACATCACCAATTTGATCACTTATCGGCTCGCAACGCATTAACATACAAGTCATAATTACTAGTAAGATGAAACTAGAATTTCATTAATGTTCAACCCAACGAAAAATAACATGCAAGTACCAATATTACATGAAAGTCCAACTGAAATTACCAAACTTCAACTACAAGTCCATTACATAATAGCTTGGATACATCTAGCATTTCAACTAGTCACTAGGCGATTCTAATCTTCATCATGATCACAGTAGAGGTCAGAGATAGGATCATCCTCATTCTCTAGCTCCACTTCTTCCTCATCCCAGCCGTCATCTTCTATTAACATTTCTAGATCTTCTTCTTCCTTATCAAGGATCGAGTGTAGTTGATTGTTCAGATAATGCACCTCATGCTGAAGGTCCATCACTACATACTAGGCCTGTGCAAGCTACTAACGCAAGTCCCTCTCAACACGGTCCTGCATGACGCTCATGGCGTGGGTCCTATCTTGTTCTGCTTCTACTGAAGCGGCGTGGTTGTTTGCTAGGTTTCGGTGGCGCATAGCTGTGAACGCTTCAGCATGGGCGGCCTCTAGTTGCTCCCATAGTCCTACTAACATTGCTTGATCATCTGCTCTTGCCTCTTGGGCTGCAGCTCTTTGCTGATCGACTTGCTCCATTTGGGTGTGGAGATTTCCCAAAGCTACATAGGCTTGATCAATTTCCCATCGAGCCTCACTTGCTGCCTTTTTGTGCGTGCGCACATGCTTCTTGGGCTTACATTGTGCGGCTTCAGCCCTCATGAGCTTATCCATGCAAGTGGTATAGGACTCCTGCCAGAAATCCCTGGTGTCCTGATGGTGTAGAACATCTTCATTACTACAAACATGGTGCTCATAGCGGGACTAGAACTGTCTGCCTGCTCATCCCGATCTCGGATCAACGCATTACGATTGTGCTATGCCCATACTACTGTGGATGGATCCACCCGAGGAAAAATAGCAGCAACACTGCCAGTAAGCTCATCCCCGTGCTGCTGATAGATCTAACTCAGTACCTCGAAGGCTACTACTTCGGAAGCCTCCCAAGGAGTTCTTCCTTTAGATTCCGCCTTCCATTCCTGCCAGAAGAGTGCTTGAGTATGAGCTGGTATGGTTAGATACACTTCATACCATGACTATCCCTCTAGGTATACTTCATTCCAGTGATAGAGAGGTTGTTCATAATACCCCGCATAGTGCAAGACTCTCCAAAGTAGAGCAGGTGTTCGAAACATCAACAGTAAACTCTCACTTCCAGCCGGTGCTACCATCTATACCAACAACATGTGCAACTCTCGTGAGACAAGGTCATAATTGATATGAGTTACATAACCGAATAAGAAATCTATAAGGGGAGGAACAATGCAAGTATTGAATAATGATTTATCATGATGCATGCACGTTCCTTACATCCTTACAAACTTAGGAAAAATTATTTCTAACGACATACACGGTGGCATACATACGTTCTCTCATCTATAGCGTAGCTAGTCGGGCTACACATTTCGTTGTTAGTGTACCTGCATAAGAGTTTCATTTCAGCCCAACCCCACAATTATATATGCAGAATGTAAATCTGGGCTCTAGGTTGTAACTAAATACTTCCATATATGTATACCCATACATATATTTTCATATCAAAGCTACCTAATGACAACTTATTGCCCACAATTAAATACGCACCATACACACATGAAAGCATGCATACATAGCCGTATCAAAGCTAGCTCTCCCCGACCGCACGCTCACATCTTGCGGTCATGCCACTCATCAACTTACCTTCTTACCTTGGCGTAGAGGCATTTGATCCATGCATTACCACTCAAGTGAATGGCATCCATACAATAGCACGCCGTATGGATGACGAAAGTAAAAACCCCCATGTTAGTACTTAAATAGCCACCCAAGAGTCCTTAACTAGGCATAAAGAAAGTGATCACTAGCACACTTTAGATTTTGACTCTAGATTTGAAATACCTATTTATATAGCTATTAGTTGCTAAAAACTGGTTTTGGAAAACAAAAACCTTTGTTTTATATACACATGTGGCAATTAATGTTGAATCTTGCTCTGATGCCAGCTGTTGCAGAACCGACCAATTTATAAGAGCACAAGTATAATGACAGCCCACAAGCAGTCGCACTATCATACTTGAGCCCATATAAACCCGATAGTCCGTCGAGTACCCCAATGGGTCTCGATAAACGATCCACATACAACCAAGATTGTACATTATTCAACATACATGTCACATATTACATAAAGTTCACAGATACAGTTCATTCATCAGAGTATGAATAGAGTTATTACAAACCAATTTTGATAGATAGTAGCGGAAGCAAACTAAGTACGAAACTCGCATTTGTCAACATAGTTCAAATACAGTGCGAACTCATGATCACAATCCACAAAAGCATATAAGAGGGATTATTAAAGATGCCTGCCCAAGGCTCACTCCTCATCCACGGTGAGATAGAAGCAGTTCTTGCAATAGCCATGATAGACGGTACCATCTGCAACAATGGGAATTGTAAGTGCATCTAGGCCTTTAGTGGGTTTTGGTAAATTGAATGACAACACAATTAAAGGTCTAATAAGTTTGCTAAGTGTTGAACAGAAAATTGAGTCTATTGCATATACTTGTGGGTTGTGTATTAACAAGTATATACAAGGTTCAACTAGTAGACAAACTTGATGGCATGCCACATTGTGTTAAAGTGAATGCCAAATTGTGTATTGTTGTATTGGAAGTTTATGGAAGCAATCTAGTTCAAGCAAAAGACAACAATGCAAATGGAATCAATGAAATGGCTTCTATGTTCTGAGATATCATAGCATCATGTGAAAGCAAACATACTTGGTAAATGACAATGTATAGTGGATATAAGTCGGTCTCTATATTGGTTTGCTTACATGGATGAATATACGAAGGATCAATTGGAATGTCAAGCCAAAATGAGAAGGGAATAAGGAATCGTGAATTAGCTTGTCCATATTGATGTTGATCCATGTATGTCTCTATGTGAGACAAATTGAAGTTTGATTGATCTCAACATTCATATCTAGAAAATTTTCAAGCAATGATCAAAATATTGAAGAAATGGTATTCAATGGATGCTTAATATAATGTGACTTAAGTATGGCTTGATAGGGTGAAGATAGCAAGGAAAGGGCTTTGAGGTACTAAGCGAAGGTGAAGGGCAAGCGACGGCTTGGCAACCGAGGTACCATGGCTAAGGTGAAGAAGAGAGTACTTGCATTGAGTTGAGGTACTAATGAAGCTATGAGGAGTCATATTGTGTTGAGGATCAAATCATTATTGGAAGTGACTTGAAGCCATGAAGGTGAACTCATATGTATGGAAATGGTTCAAGTCACATAATCAAGGTATAATGAGAATGAGGAAAACATATTCGATAATAGAAGTCCTCAATTGCCAAATGAAGTGGCAACCAGCTCAAAGGCATTTATATTCTTTTATGTTTTGAAATTGAGTTTAGGGAAAGCCGTACTATTAAGAGGGATTTTAGGACAGTTGGTCAACTGTTGAACCAGATGCTCAAATTCACAGATTTACATCCTCTCACCTAGTCAAAATAGCCAGCCAAATTTCATATCATCTTACCTATTTTGGCTAGGGCGGCAGTGCCGCCCTTAACTGACCGTTGGGCTCGAGGGGTATTTATACCCTTCAGGCCCGGCCCACAATGGTCATCTTCATCACTGAGTCATTCTGCTCGAAACTAGACAGAACCAAAGCTCACCTCTCTCCTCCATTGTTGCTCCTCCATCCCTCAAGCTAATCCTTGATTCCAACCATCAAAAGTTGAGAGAAAAGGCAGCAAAACTTGATTAAAGAGAAGATCCACTGATTCCTAAAGTCTAAGAGCATTTGGTTCACGTTTGGCCGGCGGTTCTAGGTTTTGTAACTCTTGGAGCTTGCTCCTAGCCGGCTAGCCATCGCCCTTGTGCTTGCCAACTCGTGTGGTAGCCTTGGGAGGTTTGTAACCTCATCCTGCAGCTAAGAAATTACCCCTCACTTCAAGAGTTCATTCTATTGATTTGAGAACGAGGGCAAGGCAAGCCTTGGTGGTGAGCCAATCCTTTTGTGGATGCCTCAACAACGTGGACTTAGGCAAGCCTTGGTGGCGAGCTGAACCATAGGATAAATTTTGTGTCTCGCATGCTTCACTTTGTGTTCTTGCTGGTTCAGCTCTTTGCTAGCTGTTGTTAGGATTTGGTAGCTCGATCCTCTCTTGTGTGAGATTTCTGTGGTATCCAGTCTTCAAACTGGATTTTGTCTTTCTGTTGTAGGATTGAGCAGCTGAGAGGGTCAGGTTACTATCTGTGAAATCTCAACACTGCCTGCTTTATTTTTGAAGAGCAGCAGTGCCGCCCTATAAGGCCGGCAGTGCCGCCCTCTGTTCTAACAGAGTTTCGAGTTGAATTTTTATAGGCCTATTCACCCCCCCTCTAGGCCTCCTAGGCGACATCAAGGTCCTTTCAATTGGTATCAGAGCCTGGCTCTCAATTTCAGGCTTAACCGCCTTGAGAGAACGATGTCGACAAGTGAGGAGGTATCTCTAGAACTTTTACTTTTAGGTGGCTCAAATTATACATCTTGGTTTGCTAGTGTGCTTGATGTTTTTAGGACCATGGGTCCTCAAATAGAGCAGATTGTAGATGTGAGCATTTCACCTCCTCATGATGATTTGATCTACCTATCTAGAGAGGAAGTGAAATGCTTACAACTCAATGCCCAAGCTGCTAATGTCTTATTTAGTGCTTTGAGTGAAGATGTACTTGATGCTGTCATATTTGGAGATGGTAAACCACTTGGTGATGCTCATATCATTTGGACCACGCTCAAGGAAATGTATGGCAACTCCAAATGTGAAGAGAGCAACCTCTCATTGGAAAAACCACTTGAGGAATGCTCGACTAAATCGACAAATGATGAGCCTCAAGTGAATCTCTCAAAAGGCCTATTTGATCATGCCACATCCACTTCCTCGCCAACATATGAATTATTGGATGGTAATGAAATAGTTGGTGAGAACAATATTTTTACATGTGGTACTTCTACTTTCTTTAGTTCTTGTGAAACTAACATTTTGAAGGAAGAAGAAGCTTGTGATCGGTGGAAGCCAAATGATGAATCCACCTTACCAAGAAGCTCAACTCTCTATACCACTTCACATATCGGTCTCATGGCAAAGAAAGAGAAGAAAGTGGCAAGTGAGAGTGAGAGTGACAGTGACAGTGACAGTGGTAGTGATGATGATGAGATCAATCAACACCTTGCTTGTCTAAGCAAGAAAGACAAGTTGATAGTGATCAAGTTCATAGAGAAGATTCAAGAGCAAGAAGAAGATCTCTATAAGCAAGAAGAGCTTCTCATTGAAAAGATCAAATGCTTGGAGAAGTTGACCAAAAGGCATGAAAAGCTTAAGTGCTCTCATGCTAGCTTGGTCCAAAGGTATAAAAACTTGTCAATTGAGCAAACTCATACTATTAACTCTCTATCTTGTGTTGCTCAATTAGAAGATCAGAATTATATGCTCAAAGACAAGTTGGAAAGGCTTACTAGCAAAAATGAGACTTTGCAAGAATGTCATGATGGGCTTTTGTGCTCTCATGAGAAGCTTATGGAGTCTCCTCTCATGCTAGAAGTTGCTCTTGAGGTTGTGGTAACAACGGTAAAATCATACCAACCTCACACTCACAAATGCACATATACACAAGTTTCATCTATTTTACCATGTGCTAACAAGTGTTGCTCTCAAGCAAGCCAACCTTCCGTTGAGCATGTAATTGTAGAAACTTGTGATGATTCCATTGCAAAAGAAAATGAACAGCTCAAGGAAGAAGTTGAAATGCTAAAAAGGGACTTGATTCAATGGAAGGGCAAGTGCAATGCTCAACCTTCTCAAGATAACCATGAAGACATGGTGAAGAAGCTTGAGAAGGGATCAACCGATGGATGCATCAAGCCTTATCAAAAGGGTTACAAGTCCAACAATGGCAAAGTTAAGGGGATACTTAAAGAAGTGCAATCTATCCAGAATGCAGTAGTTTAGCCAGCTGCACTGACTATGGTAGTGCCACACCCCAATGGCGGCAGTGCCGCACCTGGACAAAACAGGAAAGTTCCCAAGGCCATCAAGGTGCAACGTCAATCAAAGAAGACTCTCATCACTTGCTTCAAGTGCAAGAAAGACAGTCACCATGTTAGAGATTGCCCCTTGAAGAAAGAAGAGAAGGGCGTGAGCAAGATCCAAGAGAAGAAGAAGATGGCTCATGTCAAGTTCTCCAACTTGGGACACAATGCTTTTGTGTGTTCCAACAAGGTCGATGATCAAGCCACACTTTCAAAGAACAAGACAAGAAGAAGCAAGAGGAAGTGTTATGGTTGTCATGAGAAGGGACATGAAATTAGCTCATGTCCTAATAAGAAAAGTGAAGGCTTGTCATCATCAACAAAGAGGTTCATTAGCAAGGTAGCAAGCAAAATGCAAGAAGAGAAGGCTAGAAAGAACAAGAACCACCTATGCTACACTTGCAAAGGAAAGGGACATTTCAGTAAGGATTGTCCCATGGGTAACACTTCTAAGCTCAACTTGTCAATTGATTTAAATATGCTTAGGAGGCCCAAAAATGACACTTGTGCTAGAAAGGTGATTGGTTCACCATGTGCTAGCACAAAGGCCATTTGAGTGCCTAAGTCTCTTGTGACTAACCATAATGGACCCAACATAGTTTGGGTACCAAATTGTGCTTAGTAAGTGTTGTAGGTACTTGAAGGTGATATGAAGCTTCGGGGTGCTTGAGCAAGTTGATTGAAAATATTCACTCAAGCTATCAATCAATTCACATTGCATATTCTTATATGGTTGACCCAAAGTTGAATCAATGGAAATACTTCAAACTTCATATTCACCTCGAGCAAGATCTTATTCATGTTGGAGGCTATTGCTGCACAAATTTCCGCTGACGTACTCCATCGACAAGGGCAGCACTCACCTGCTAAACATCAGCAGGGTGACAATGCCACTCCTAAGGGTGGTAGTGCCGCCCCATCCACTTCAGCAGCAGCTCCTTCAACTCCTACTCCACCACTTCAAGGGCTCAACCTGGAGCCTATCTTTGAACAAGAAGAAGCTAAAGTTCCAGAAGAAGAACAAGGAGGTGTTGAGCATCCAAGGCTACGTCAAACTATACAATGGGATCACCCCATTGACAACATCCTTGGGAGCATTCGAAAGGGGGTAACAACTTGTTCGCATTTAACAAATTTTTGCCAATATTACTTGTTTGTTTCCTCTTTGGAACCTCTCAAGGTAGAATAAGCACTTGGAGTTCCAGATTGGGTCATGGCCATGTAAGAAGAGCTCAACAACTTCGAGAGAAATCAAGTGTGGAACTTAGTAGAAAGGCCCAATACCAATGTCATTGGTACCAAGTGGGTCTTCCGCAACAAGCAAGATGAAAATGGTGTGGTGACAAGGAACAAGGAAAGATTGGTGGCCCAAGGCTTCACTCAAGTAGAGGGCTTGGACTTTGAAGAAACATATGCACCGGTGGCAAGACTTGAAGCAATTCGAATGCTTCTAGCCTTTGCTGCCCATCATGACTTCAAGCTGTACCAAATGGATGTCAAGAGTGCATTCCTCAATGGCCCAATACAAGAGTTGGTGTATGTGGAGCAGCCACTGGGGTTTGAAGATTCCAAGTTCCCCAACCATGTCTATAAACTCCAAAACACGCTCTATGGGCTTAAGCAAGCACCAAGAGCATGGTATGAATGCCTTAAGGAATTCTTGCTCAAACAAGGCTTTGAAATAGGCAAAGCTACACTCTTTACTCACTAAGTTGGAAATGATGTATTTGTATGCCAAATATATGTTGATGACATAATATTTGGTAGTACTAACCATGTATATTGTGATGAGTTTAGTAGGATCATGACTAAGAGATTTGAGATGTCCTTGATGGGGCGGCAGTGCCGCACCCAAGGGCGACAGTGACGTCCCTCCTACATAGTAGAAGTTGACTCCACTCTAGTTCATGGACAAATCTACAACCTTCATATGTGCAAGATGAAGATGAAAAGACCACCTCATCCATTACAATCAAGAAGGGTGGTAACATCAAAATCTCAAGTGTAATTTATTTGAAACTAAACTCCTTTGTGTCTTGTGTAGCCACTTAGGGTAATAGAAGCACTTGAGGATATTCATTGGTTGCTGGTCATAGAATAGAAACATGATCAAAATTGAATTGATCATCCACACCAAGCAACATAGATGACTTGACTTTCCTTTGTGGACTTCAAACCAAGAAAAACAAGATGAAGCAAGTTTATGTTCGTGCACATTATGAGTTGGTTTGATGGATTTGGAATCTTGGTACACATTGGAGGATACAAGTAGATTTCAAAATGGCCAAGAATAAAGAATCAAGCTCAAGTCAAGTAAAGGGACTTATTACTCACAAGTCAAGAACTTCCTACTTGATGGAATCTTGTCATTTGTTAGATTGCCAAATTCTCATTCTCATCTTATGGGCATCTACATGCTATAATGGTTGTGAGTATCTCTTGGCATAGTTCAAATTGATTACACTATTGTTGCCATGACCTAGACATAGAGTGAAAATCTTAAGTTCTTAAATGAATAAAGTGCTATGTGAGAAATTCAAATACTTAGAGCACTTATAAAATGATACTTTAATCTATGGCTAGAGTTGTGAGACTAATCTTTCTCTCTAAGTGATTTATGTAGTCTCACTAAATGAGAATGTGTTTCTCAAATAGAGTGTGCTATTATATGAAGGCTATCAATCCAAAACCATGTGATGTATTTTCTCTCTAGCTAATTTGGATTAGATTTGTCTATGTTAGCCACTCACCATAATATGGCTTAAATCTGCCCTTTGGCCTTAAATGACCAACCATGCACATTTACATTTCCATTCCACTCAAAAGAATGTGCATGAGGCATCAAGGGAGATTTAGTCCATGTTATGAGGTTTCTCCATTTTGGTAACCCACTTGTCATCCACATATAAATGGTTACTAAATGGAAAACTAGTGCTTGTATTACTAATGTCTTCTTGTGATTGAGCTTATTCATAGAAAATCAATAAGAAGATGTTGTGCTAATTTAATTCACAAGCTTAAAGGTTATTCTTCACCTAAAGAAAGATGTTGCTGCTAAAGGCCATTTAGATCAAAAGTTTCAGTTTCACTTGAATCAAGTTTGAGGTTGATCTGAATAAGCTATACAAGAAGAATTCACAAGATTACGAGTGTTGATGAGAGGACTGAATGGATATAACATCTTGTATGTATTCTCAACTGAAATCACCTCAAAGATTGGATAGGAAAAGAAGAAGAATCATCAATCATCAAATCTGTCCAGAAAATTGCAAATCTGAGTTGACTGCCTTCAAGCATGGATTTGGAGATTCAAATACTGATAAATTGACCTGAAACTTTGTGAGCATGCTATACACATCTAGTACTTGTTGCTGTACAATTGGTATGAAGATTGGTTTTGAAGAAAATCAGTTTTGAGTTGGTTTCTGTTAGCTTCAACAGTGCAGTTTCAGATTTGAGCAGTTCTGGTAGAAAATTATTTTCACTGACCAAATGGAGTTCAAATGAGCTAAATTTTTGAGAGAAGTTAGAGGACTCATAGATGAAGATCTCTACCAAATTTCATGCATATTGGGCTAGTGGTCTGAGAGATATGGATTTCTTTTTCCTTTCTAAGGATGACAGAATCTGAAAACTGACTGAATGGAATTGGATTGCATTGTGGTAACAAGATTGAGTTAGCTCTCAAGTTGGTCATGAAGAATCAGTAAATATGAGAAATATAAATTTGGTCTAAAGGAGTTTCAATGAAAGAAAAGAACTCACACAAGGGTCCAAATAAGTTGCAATCAGAGTACAAGCATCAGCAAGTGATTGCAACTAGTTGGAACAAGAAGTAATCAGCTGAGACTATTGAATTGCAAGCAGTTTCAAGGAGTAGAAAATCAGTTGAAGTATAGTGCAAGTCACTCCCTTGACCTCATATTGTTAATGTGCTTAAGTGAACTTTGTGTACTCTTGTATGCACAAATTTAGGGGGAGCTTAGCCTACATCTTGTGGGATTATTGGTTTCTTTCAAGTGTTTGATATGCAGTCCCACACATGGAGAAAGGAGGATGGGTAGTTCCTTTGGATTATCTAGGTGTTTCATAATTATTCTAGGAGGTCTCGATCTTTATAAACCAAGTGCTCCTGGTTTAAATGTTGAATGTCCCAATCCTTTAAATGGATCTAGATTTGGATGAGATGGAGAAAATAATTGAAGAGTGGGCTTTCATTGCTATTTCTCCTCTCCAGGTGCTCATCAAGTACTTATGATCCATCCCATTGATCTCCCCGGATCTTATCAACAAAAAGTGGTAACTCTTAGTTCATAACTTGCAAATCTCATGAATTTTACCTTTGCTCTCTGTGGGAGTTGCTTTAGGTAAAGAAAGACAAAACGCTTCTGCAATTCATTTACCGAGTAGGTGCATATCATTTAACTTGCAAACTCTGAGTAGGTGCATATCTCTTCTCTATTACTTAAGCAAACGCTTCTGCAATTCATTTACCGAACTACAAAACAGCAGCTACTTGTTTTAACCATAACTGGAGTTATATACATTGAAATCATATGGTTGTGGACATTCTAGAAAGCTTATGAAATTGTCTACAACTTTATTTTAATAATCTTGATATGATTCAATAGTTATCTAGGTCAAACAATTCAGTCAATCAAATCTGTCTTGAGAGCAAATAATCAGGGCAGCAAAATTCTAACAGCCAAAACTCTTAAACCATAAGTCCTATGACCATGAAAATTTAACACAAGGTAGATTAGTAAGTTATCTACAACTTTGTTATTAACAAGTTTTACAGAAAAGGCCATTATCAACATGAAATCATCCACACAACCAAAACTATACATGCAACCAGTTATTTGAACTATAAGGTAATAATTAATTAGTTACATACAACCAATTGCTTATGAGCCTTACTATTGACATCAACAGTTCATATGCATCACAAGCACCATAGAAAACATCATGGTCAACCACAATTTAATTATTTAAATGCCTTTATTAATTTAATTAAATAATTAGGGGAAATAACAAACATATACCAAATGTTCACAATAAATTCTTATACAATTACAATAGCTTCCTAGTGCTCACAATAGGCTTACAATTACAATAGCTTCCTAGTGCTCACAATAGGCTACTGTGAAAATTTCATACCATTTGAACATGTATAACATCCTATGCAAAAATGACAAGCCAGTAAGGTCTCTTTAGTGAAAATAATTAACCCTATAGAAAAGTGTCAAACAACAGATTATATATATTTTTCCTAGCTTCATATTAGTGCCATACTACTGTACAAAAATTTTCATAGCAATATATTACATATTTTTATCCCTATAATTTCCTCAGAAAATGCCATTTATTAATAGATAAATAGAAAGATCATATTTCAATCAAGTTTACTGCAAGTTTAATATTTTTCCTAGCTAGAGCATACCAATACAAGACTAGCAAAATTGAAATCACAGTTTTATCACATTTCTAGCTCAAGTTACACATTTTACAATATTGTAAACATTCAAAAAACATTTATTAAATACATTTTAATCACCATGAAAAATACCAGAAACTATACATTTCATATTTTTATAAAATACTACACTTCATGAGGAACATAACAAAATTTGGTTCACCAAAAATGGACATCTACAACTCAACTTATGATTTTTCAAAGTTAGTACAAAAATCTGTGAAAGAATTAACAGAAACCCTAACTAGTAGTCGCTGACAGATGGGACCCACGGGTCAGCGGGGTCCACCCGTCAGTGAGTCAAAGCAGAGCACGACGGTTTGACCGGTGCCATCTCGCCGACGGTGAGCACTCCGGCGAAACTAACCACACCATCGTGATCTACACACCAACCCACACCGACCGACATAGGTAGTGGAGGCGCGAACGCACAGGAGCCACCTCGTTGCCGGCCATGGCGTCATGGCGGTGCTGCGCTGCGGTACGCCAGTCGTCTTCAGCCATGGCAAAGCCAGTCAAGGAGAGCACGAGTTCTGTGGTGATGACACGACCTTATTACGACTACCTAGGCTAGGCGAGGTGCTCCGACGAGGTCTACCCGCATGCACGGTGGTGCGGCAGTGAGAGCGCGATGGCGCTGGTCATCGTGTTCCGCACCGGCGAGGCAACCAATCACAGTAATGTCATGCTACCGGCTAGACTACACCCTGACCAAGCCCTAACGCAACAAAGGTGAAGGAACGCATGATGAAGTTGAGCTTGGCTCTCACCGTATCTCGTCTGGCGCAGCAACCATGTCGAGGAGGTAGATGGGAATGCGGCGCAACTGTTGGCTAGCTGGAGGCAGTAATGGCATGGTGGAGCAAGCACTAGGCAATGGCGGAGCTGCTCGGTTGGTCGGTGGCGCTCGGTTCTTCGCGGTGGGAGCGAGAGAGAGCGGTGGAGAGGGAGAGAGTGAGCGCGAGTGAGTGGAACCGAGGCGCGCGGGGTCTCAGATATCGAGTGTCAGCACGCGGTGACTAGGGCCTAATGCCGGCCAGTGGCGGCCATGCAACGGCCCATCTCTGCCCATGGTCAACCATGACATGGCACGATGTGGCATTCATCAGCGCGCGATGACGAGCCTGACAGCGAGTTTTCAATCCCTTCTAAATCCTAAACGGTGGTGAATTAGTGCACAATGTTAAAACAAGATTTGTAGAGCTATGTACCAGCTACAAATTTGTTTTAGAAATCAAAGTCTAATTCTCAACAGTTAGGGAGTTGGATCATCACAAAGTCGGCTGCATCGACACTATCGGTTCAAATGACTTAGCAAAATTTCCTAAGCGCTGAAAACAGTGAAATGTTGATTCTTGTGAGCCAAATTCAAGCATGTTAGGAGCTAAACTAGCCTATGACCCAAAAATAAAAGTTATGGCTCTCATCAAATACTACAACTTTGCTTTAGTGCACATATCCATGCAAAGGCTCGATGACATAGTTCAACCTAGGTCAAACATACTACTTTCAAATGATGGCTTACACTAGAATTATGACTTAGAGACCAAACTAGCCCTAGTCATGAATACCAAAGTTGTTCATAGTGACATTCTAAACATGTTTAAGTTATCCCTATGGTGACACAAGCATTGCATACATTGGTTACACATAATACTTCCTAGGTCAACAAGCATATCATCACTTTAGGAGCTTAATTAGATAAGGTGATCTAGATGAACATGGTTCCATTAGTCATCCTAAGTGTAGATAAGGTGCTTTAGTGACCAACATCAACCATTTACACTTATTCACTCATGATCATAACCATACACAAAGGAAACATGAAATAACAAGGCATGTTTCACATGTTCCAGTTGTATGTTTCATATGTAAAAGCTCATATATGAATGCTTGATGATTATGCTCATGCAATGCAAGTCAAATTATGCAAGCCTAACACCTAGGGTGTTATAGCCCCCCCCTATTTATAGCTTCTTAGGTCAGTTCTTGATGGGGGGTATTTGTAGAGCGGAGTGAGGTTGGTTGGAAGGTCGGTAGCTTCGACCGACCTACCTTGGCATCGCTCGATGCATGGATGCACCAACTTGGTGCATCTATGGCTAATGGAGCTCCCTAGAGTCAGTTGGAGTGGTCCTAAGTTGGTTTGGGAGGTCCCAAATGTAACCACCCAAAAATCCACACACCAAAAATCACAAATACAAAATTTTTCTTCAAAATCCTATGTGATGACGAGTGATATCTGTAGGAGCCAACCCTAGGTGTTGCATTAGTTGTAACCCAACTAGACAATTTCATGAGCATAGCATGTCATTTGTTAATTATGTTTATTTAAAATCCTAACAAAATAAAATGTTGCATACATTGTTAACTCAAATTGTGATTTGGATTTCCATTTGCTTTACGTAATGCTTAACAACTCCTTTAAAGTAATAAACCATTAAGTAAATATTAATCAAACCAAAGAATAAATGCTTAAAGTAAAAACTATTTCTATTTTTGTATAACAAAACTACAACTATTTTTGTTACACAAAATAGCTACATAAAGTCCCTAATATATATAAGAGAGTGTTGTGGGCCTCACATCTAAAAATCCAATGGATGAGATACACCAGATTATACACCAGATTTGAATTCAAACTCCAAATCAAATTTTAATTCAAATAAAGAAGAAGAAAAACAAATCAGAAAAAGAAAAGAAGGAAGCCTCGCAGCCGGCTCGGCCTACTCGGCCCGCTAACCACCCCAGTCTATGCATGCTTTCCTCCCCCGCATGCGCTGCAGCACCAGGCCCAGCAAGCCGGCCCAACGCGCCGCTCACGCCTGTGCGCCCTTTTACCTCGCTTGCTGCCGCTGCCAACTAGACCCCACGCGTTAGCCACCCTAGCAACAGGGCCTTCTTCCTCCCCACGCCAGTCTCTCCTCCCGACCGAGCCCTGACTAGCGTGGCAGGCACGGGCCAGGGGGTCACGCAAGAAGCATGACCCTGTTCCCCCTTGCGCCACGCCTACGCTACCGCACGTGGGCCGTTGGATGCGCCGCACGCATCACCACCGCCTGATCGCCATCCGCCATTGGAGCCCTTGGAGCTCGGCTATAAAAGCCAACGCCCATGAGCCCTAACCCTCAGCCTATTCGCCACCACCGCTGATGGCACAGCACCACACCATGTCAAGCCGAGAGAGAGGGAGGAGGAAGAAGCAAGGAGGAGAAGGAAGCCGCTACAGAACTAGACTTTGTCAGAGCCAGGAGCGTCGCCTCGATCAGTTACAATGGCGTAGCTGCTCGGCACGGCACTGCATCGCCTCATCATGGCCTCGCCTCGCCACCGCACCGCCATCCTACCGCCATGAGCCCTATGGTGAGCCACGTCGTTCTCCGCTCACCGCGCTAGACGTACTCGCCATGAACGCCACCGCGTTCCCGCACTAGGGGACATAGAGGTGGAGCATTCCCGCTCTTGGACACGCTACACATGCACCACATGCGCACAAGCCCAAGGCCTGGCCTCATCGACCCCTAGTGGCTCAGGAACACCGGCACGACCACCCTGCACGCCATGGCCGAGAGCACAACCATGGCAAGACCACCGCGTCTTCTACGTCATGGTAAAGGCGATGTTGACACCTCGACTAGCTCCGCCATGATGAGAGACACACCGCGCTCACCTTAGCCAAGGGTGAAGCCCACCGAAGCCCTGCGTTGCCGCACCACACCTCGTCAGAGTGCCACCGCCTCCGCTTTGCCCCCGCCACCATGGCCGGAGGCATTGAGAGCTCCCGGAGCCCCTTCGACCTGCTCGCCATGGTCGTAGCAGCGTCAGGGAGCTCATGCGCACCACCAATCTCTGGTACCGCCGCCACAGCCACCACACCACCACTCGCTAGTGTACGAGGACCACCGCCACCGCGGCCAGCAAACTGGAGTCGCCCGACCACCAAGTTAACTTTACCGGGGCACCCGCCATGGCAAGGCCAAGCTTTTGCCCACCTTAATTGCACACTCGCGTCGCTGGAGGGGCTCGCCGGTGAGCTCACCACCGGCAGAAGCACGCTGGGGAAGAAGATGGGGATTTTCCCCTCGCTGGTTACACGTCCGTGCACTTGGTGCACGTGAATCGAACCCTGGGAAGGAGTAAGTGGACCAAGTCCTTCATAGACCGGCTCTGCAGTCTATGGACCAACGCAGGTGGGTTCACCATGAACCGCGCCTCACTTGTTAGTGACCAACCGAGATGATGACGTCATGCTGACGTCAGCGGGACCCACCTGTCAGCCGTGGTTTAGCTCTGATGGCGCCATGCTGATGTCATGCCGAAGATGAGACCACGCCAGCGTCAGGGACCTCGGCGATCATTCCGACCACCTCAGCGACCACTCCGACCACTTCGGCGATCTCTCCGACCACCTCAGCGATCTCTCCGACCACCTCGGCGATCTTTCTGACCAACTCGGCGACCTCTCCAACCACCTCACCAGCTGATACACCACTCCAAGTCCCTACATGCCACCTGGACCAGTCACAGTGTGACACATGTCAGCCCTGAATTAATCAGCCTTCATTATTTTCAGAAATGGATTTAATCTTCAGAAATTCATAACTAATTCATACGACCTCAGAAAAATACAAGACCAGGACCAAAATTCATCTAAAATTGAGCTGTACACAATGAACCTATGTTTGAGTGCATTTGGCTCTTTTGAATTTTCATTACTTCTTTGTGCTATTCTATAGACGTCGCTAATGCGACTATAATTTGATCGTATGCAGACTCGGAGGAGAACCAGACGGACGAGGATCATGAGTACCATGAGGAGTGTGGGGACGACTTCACCCCTAAGGACTTACTAGTACTCAGATTCACCGGGAAGCCTTACGTACCACTCGCCCTATATGGTGCGGGACGACCGGACTACTTGGTAGGATATTGCCACTACTACTAGGTTGATAGCGGACAATGCGAGGGAGGTACGGGGCATGGAGGATTTCCCCCCACACCCTTCCGAGACTTCATGGAGACCTTGTGGACCCAGCTCATGACTCACAGTTTCAGCCACCCCAGACTAGACTTGGGGTGTACCAGGGCTGAAAGGTAGGGTGGCATTATCCTAGGCTAGCAAGCAGCCGGAATCAGCCTAGTTGACGACGGTTAGTGAGGAAGGCGGATCTTGTGGTTTTGTAAAACCTCTACAGAGTGTATGGTTGATCGATCGATACATATGCCAACTTGTCGGCTATGGACCTTTCCTGGGTTTCGCTTAAACTAGATAGTGAGATGAGTCCTCCTCTTCTTCCCCCGTGAGAGAGTGTCGGTCGTAGCCAGGGGCTACAGGCCATGAGACAGTGCCGAGGGAGAGTTGGCCTGTCGACTGAGTAATGGTATGGTGGTGATGTGGTGATAATGTGGAGATGGTGGTATATCGATCCCAGGATCAAAACCTAGCTCTAGACGGAAATAGGGTGGAATGGGTGTGGGAATGGTGTTAAAACTTGACCAACTATTATTATATATATACTTGATATGCTAAAACATAGGAAACCCCAGCCTTATAGGTTCCTTTTGAATATATCCAACTTGCATCCAATTTCCACAAAGCAATGCTCATAGGGTGGGAGTGGCCAGTACAAATCGTACTGATAAATTTTGGCACACAAGTTCTGCTGAGGAGTATAGCTCTGAGGAGTTTGACGGTTGAGGGGTTCATTCCTACGCTCGAGTTTGATGATGTTGTCTTCAAGCTGTTCGGAATGAATGCTACTTTTGATTCCGCCAATGCGGTGATGTAATAATTTATGTAATTCCGCACTATTTGTACTTTGATATTATTGTTGTATGGATGTGGTATTCAACTGGAATTTGGGTAATATGATCTACAACGGTCATAATATACTTCGACTCTGTGGATTTCCCTTCGCGGAAATTAAGTCGTTTTAGTTGGTATCAGAACCATACTTGACCCTAGGATGAAACCATCAGAAATGGATGATAGAATAGGACGAGAACAGCCCTTCTTTCGGTTATATACCGACCCTGCATTTACTTTTATGCAAGGCTTATCTATTTATTGACCTGCTAACACCTGGTTCCTTAAAACATGCAGATGGCAACGAACGTCGAATGGCCGCCTCTAGGACCGCTACCTCTGGACCACGCCAAGCTTACCTTCGACCTACGTGAGCTCAGGGGTTTTGCACAGACCCTCTGCCGAGTTCTCGTCACGTTAGGAGTCCCTGACGAGCTTGTCAAGGTCACATACACTGGGAAGTCAGCATAGG
This sequence comes from Miscanthus lutarioriparius, assembly GCA_904845875.1. Lineage (NCBI taxonomy): Eukaryota > Viridiplantae > Streptophyta > Magnoliopsida > Poales > Poaceae > Miscanthus > Miscanthus lutarioriparius. Next base: position 72,313,786 of record CAJGYO010000005.1, on the reverse strand, counting down.
AAGGAGGAATCAAAGGACCGGTTATCACCTCAGTCGAGTTCCTAGCTAGCACTACCTTACCTTCTGTCCCAGCTTTCATCGAGTTAACTATAGAGGACACAGTTGAGGAGGGACTACGAGCTGTCTCACACGAGGCACTTTGCAGAGTGATGAGGGACCACTATGAGCACCTGAAGACGATAGAGTTCCATCTACTTCCCCAGGCCCTCAACCTCAGCCTTACCCCTAGTGAGCAGAGTTTCACAGCCGGCAGAGTTATCCTTGCCGAGGAGGACAGATGCCTTCGCGTCTTGACTATCCACCTACTAGAGCAGGACAGGTACATGACCTAGCTTGAGCAGAGGAGACGTCAGGACCGGGCCCTTCTGTGGGAGTACTAGGAGCAAGACTCTCAGGGAGCACAGGAGTGAGCTGGTATGCTTGAGACAATTGCCAAGCTATAGGACGAGCTCAACCGTCATGAAGAAGTCCATAGAGCCGAGGTCGCTGACTTATAGGACAAAGCCGCCGACCTAGGCAATAGGAACTGCTACCTCGACAGCAAGGTCTTGGAGTTGTAGAGAGAGTTGGACGACAAGAAGGCCAAGTTCAACCGCAGAGGAGACAGAGAGAGGTCCAAGGGGATTGATATGCTAAAAATCCAATCTAAGAACAATACCATGACTCAGGAGCTGGAGGAGTTCAAGAAGAAGGCCGTTCACAACCAGGGTCACCTGATCGAGGCACTTAGGTAGAACAAGTACCTACAGGACAAGTGTGAGATGACTTGGCAGGCTTGGTAGAAGTCTGACAAGAAGCGCCTTAGGGAGATGAAGGGTATGTGGGATCAGCTACCCAAGGAGATTCGCAGCAAGACGAAGCCTAGGATAGAGGAGTTTGAGTTAGCCCCTACTTGCCTCAACCTAGACGCCTGCCCTACCCTACCTGGAGCCAAGCCTACTGAGGAGCTCGCCGAGGCCTTGAAGTATGTGTCCCGACTTTACAAGTCTGACGAGGAGATCGAGATCGAGAATAGTCGTATCCCAGCTGTGGTGTACGAGTTAGAGTAGATGACCCTGCATGGTCATGAGTCATGTCAGTGGCTTCCATAAGTTGTACCCCATGATGTACCCCTTATAAGATGTAATATGAGACACTATGTGTAGTACGATTCTCGCAAGTCTTCAAGTGTAGCTACTAGAGATGATGCTATGTAATAAAACCCATGTAATGAATGTTTTGGATCTTATTGCATCTTATGGATCTTATTGCTTCTTTGTAATGAGTGTTGGATAGTATAAATGTTTTTCTTTAAATCATCAAAATCATGTAATCATACTGAATTATAAGCACTTATGGCACAAACACTAAAATTCCTACAATCCATGTTGCAGATGCCGAACTGCCGATCTACTCGCCTAATGAACCGTAGACGTGCGCCCACCCCCAAACCAGCCGAACGAAATGAGGGGCGTGGTGGCAACAACCGTGGACGTGGACGTGGACGTGGTGGGATACCCTTCAACCTGGAAAATACCCCGCCGCCTATTGAGGAGAACATTCCGTACCACCTAAACTCAAGGAAGAGATTGATGATTTCCAACTTGAGATACTACCGCATAGCTTGTTGAATGAGCTCCGCATACAGTATGATCTCACAGATCGCATCCGTCAAGCTCAGAAAAATTGCGAAGAAATTGGGTATCTCCGTGGTCTGATGAAACTAGGCTACAAGACCAACCACCATGAAGATGAACAAGGAACCATCTGGTACAAGGATAGAATCTGTGTACCTTCTGATCCAGCACTATGAGAGGAAATTCTGTCAGAAGCTCATGATTCTAAGTACTGTATTCACCCTGGAGGTTCAAAGATGTATCAAGACTTGAAGAAACACTTTTGGTGGAAATGCATGAAGATAGACATTGCGAGACATGTGGCACGATGTGACACCTGTAATAGAGTCAAGGCTGAACATCAAAGGCCTGCAGGATTGCTGAAGCCTCTTGACGTTCCCGAGTGGAAATGGGAGAGCATATCCATGGATTTCATAGTCGGGTTGCCTCGTTCACAGAAAGGCAATGATTCCATTTGGGTGATTGTTGATCGTTTGTCCAAGGTTGCTCACTTTGTACCCGTTAAGACTAAGCCCGACGCCGAAAAGTTAGCAGATCTATATGTTGAGCATATCCTCAGACTACATGGAGCTCCCTCTAATATTGTATCTGATCATGGTCCTCAGTTTATGTCCCGATTCTAGGAAGCTCTGCACAAGTCCATCGGAACCAAACTTGATTTCAGTACCGCTTACCACCCACAGACAGATGGACAGACTGAACGAGTAAATCAGATCTTAGAAGACATGCTCCACGCTAGTGTACTGAATTATGGCTCTGATTGGGAGAAATGCCTACCCTATGTAGAGTTCTCTTACAACAACAGCTACCAAGCCAGCATTAAGATGTCGCCGTTTGAAGCTCTATATGGCAGACCTTGTAAGACACCTTTGATGTGGTCCCAACCGAGAGAAAGATCGTTCTTTGATTCCGCTAAGATTCAAGATGCCGAAGAAGGAGTTGCTCAAGTAAAGGAGAATTTGAGAATTGCTCAAAGTCGATACAAGAGCTATGCTGACAGAAGAAGAAGAGAACTTGAGTACAATGTGGGAGATTTCATCTATCTCATGGCATCCCCGCTACATGGAACTATCAGATTCCATGTGAAAGGAAAGCTTGCCCCAAGATTTGTTGGCCCATACAAGATTTGCAAGAGGATTGGAAAGCTCGCCTACAAACTTGAGCTACCTAAGGAATTGGCGGGTGTACATCTCGTGTTTCATGTATCCCAGCTACGCAAGTGTTTGAGAGTGCCCGATGAAGTGATCCCGACTGATACACTTGACATTCAGAACACTCTTGAGTATAAAGAGCATCCTATCAGAATTCTGGGTAGAGATATCAAAGAGACCCAAAGCAAAACTATTCCTATGTGCAAGGTCCAATGGAGCAATCACACTGAGAGGGAAGCAACATGGGAGAAAGAGTCTGACCTCCGGCTACAATATCCTTATCTCTTCGAAGAGTACGTTCCACTTTAATCTTGGGGACGAGATTCTGTTAAGGGGGTAGGACTGTAACAACCCAAAAATCCACACACCAAAAATCACAACTACAAATTTTTTCTTCAAAATCCAATGTGATGACGAGTGATATCTGTAGGAGCCAACCCTAGGTGTTGCATTAGTTCTAACCCAACTAGACAATTTCATGAGCATAGCATGTCATTTGTTAATTATGTTTATTTAAAATCCTAACAAAATAAAATGTTGCATACATTGTTAACTCAAATTGTGATTTGGATTTCCATTTGGTTTACATAATGCTTAACAACTCCTTTAAAGTAATAAACCATTAAGTAAATATTAATCAAACCAAAGAATAAATGCTTAAAGTAAAAACTATTTCTATTTTTGTATAACAAAACTACAACTATTTTTGTTACACAAAATAGCTAAATAAAGTCCCTAATATATATAAGAGAGTGTTGTGGGCCTCACATCTAAAAATCCAATGGATGAGATACACCAGATTTGAATTCAAACTCCAAATCAAATTTTAATTCAAATAAAGAAGACGAAAAACAAATCAAAAAAAAGAAAAGAAGGAAGCCTCGTAGCCGGCTCGGCCTGCTCGGCCCGCTCACCAGCCCAGCCTGCACTTGCCTTCCTCCCACGCATGCGCTACAGCACCAGGCCCAGCATGCCAGCCCAACGCACCGCTCACGCTCGCGTGCCCTTTTACCTCGCCTGCTGCCGCTGCCAACCAGACCCCACACGTCAGCCACCCTAGCAACAGGGCCTTCTTCCTCCCCACGCCAGTCTCTCCTCCCGACCAAGCCCTAACTAGCGTGGCAGGCACGGGCCAGGGGGGCATGCAAGAAGCATGACCCTGTTCCCCCTTGCGCCACGCCTACGCTACCGCACATGGGCCGTCGGATGCGCCGCACGCATCACCACAGCCCGATCGCCGTTCGCCATTGGAGCCCTTGGAGCTTGGCCATAAACGCCAACACCCACGAGCCCTAACCCTCAGCCCGTTCACCACTGCCGCTGGTGGCACAGCACCACACTGCGTCAAGCTAAGAGAGAGAGAGGAGGAAAAAGCAAGGAGGAGAAGGAAGCCACTGCAGAACCAGACTTCACCGGAGCCAGGAGTGCCGCCCCGATCAGCTACAGCGACGTAGCTGCTCGGCATGGCACTGCATCGCCTCATCATGGCCTTGCCTCGCCACTGCACCACCATCCTACCGCCACGAGCCCTACGGTGAGCCATGTCATTTGCCGCTCACCGCGCTAGCCGTACTCGCCATGAACGCCACCACGTTCCCACACCTAGGGGACGCAGAGGCGGAGCATTCCCGCTCCTGGACATGCTGCACACGCACCGCACGCGCACAAGCCCAAGGCCTGGCCTCACCGACCCCTAGCGGCTTGGGAACACCGGCACGACCAACCTGCACGCCATGTCCGAGAGCACAACCATGGCGAGACCACCGCGTCTTCTACATCGTGGTAAAGGCGACGTTGACAACCCGACTGGCTCCGCCATGAAGAGAGACACACCGCGCTCACCTTCGCCAAGGATGAAGCCCACCAAAGCCCTGTGTTGCCACACCGCACCTCGTCGGAGCGCCACCGCCTCTACTTTGCCCCTGCCACCATGGCCGGAGGCATTGAGAGCTCTCGGAGCCCCTTCGACCTGCTCGCCATGGCCATAGCAGCGTCGGGGAGCTCGTGCGCACCACCAATCTCCGGTACCGCCGCCACAGCCACCACACCGGCGCTCGCCGGTGTACGAGGACCGCCGCCACCGCGGCCAGCCAACTGGAGCTGCCTGGCCACCACGTTAACTTCACTGGGGCACCCACCATGGCAAGGCCAAGCTTTTGCCCACCTTAATTGCACACCCGCGCTGCTGGAGGGGCTCACCGGTGAGCCCACCACCGGCGGAAGCACACCGGGGAAGAAGATGGGGATTTTCCCCTCGCCAGTCACATGTCTGTGCACTTGGTGCATGTGAATCGAACCCTAGGAAGGAGTAAGTGGACCAAGTCCTTCATAGACCGGCTCTGCGGTCTATGGACCAACACAGGCGGGTTCACCATGAACCGCGCCTCACCTATCAGCGACCAACCGAGATGATGATGTCATGCTCATGTCAGCGGGACACACCTATCAGCTGTGGTTTAGCTCTGATGGCGCCATGCTGACGTCATGCCAAAGATGAGACCACGCCAGCGTCGGGGACCTCAGCGACCACTCCGACCACTTTGGCGATCTCTCCGACCACCTCAGCGATCTCTCCGACCACCTCGGCGATCTTTTCGACCACCTCGGCGACCTCTCCGACCACCTCACCAGCTGATACACCACTCCAAGTCCCTACATGCCACGTGGACCAGTCACAGTATGACACGTGTCAGCCCTGAATTAATCAGCCTTCATTATTTTCAGAAATGGATTTAATCTTCGAAAATTCATAACTAATTCATACGACCTCAGAAAAATACAAGACCAGGACCAAAATTCATCTAAAATCGAGCTCTACGCAATGAACCCATGTTTGAGTGCATTTGGCTCTTTTGAATTTTCATTGCTTCTTTGTGCTATTCTATAGACGTCGCTAACGCGACTATAATTCGATCATATGCAGACTCGGAGGAGAACCAGACGGACGAGGATCGTGAGTACCGTGAGGAGTGCGAGGACGACTTCACTGAAGGTGCCACATCCCACCCAATCTTGTAGCACCTATTACGCATGGCTAATATAGAGCTGCTATTGCTTTACTATTGTTATAATCACACTCTATGATAGGACTTGCATGGTAGTATGCTTTCTTGATGGCCTTTACCTTGACGCAACCTTACCCCTACTCACCCTACTGTTAGGCTAGTCACATGCTCGATACTATAATTCACTGCTTATTATTTCTACTACACTTATATATACTATATTGATGCGTGGTGGAAACTAGAGTTATCTGGACTTTGGGGAGAGTGCTGCGTGTGTGACTTGGGTGTGTGGAGGGTGAGGGTTGTGTCGACCAAGTTGGAGTATACGACAAGCCTAGGGCAAGTCTTGCCGTGGGGTGCTACCTGGGCACCCCTGGAATGGATACCTGTGGTGGGTAAATGGTAAATGAGGTGGCCCTAGGTGTGAACCTATGATGGGAGGAGCCCAGGGTGGAGGTGTTGTGGTGGCACAGTAAATGGAAGCCCTGATGAAGACATTCTGGCTTGGTCACCCCTAAGGACTTACTAGTACTCAGATTCACCAGGAAGCCTTACGTACCACTCGCCCTATATGGTGCGGGACGGACCGAACTACTTGGTAGGATATTGCCACTACTGCTAGGTTGATAGCGGATAGTGCGAGGGTGGTACGGGGCATGGAGGATTTCCCCCCACACCCTTCCAAGACTTCATGGAGACCATGTGGACCTGGCTCATGACTCACAATTTCAACCACCCTAGACTAGACTTGGGGTGTACCAGGGCTGAAAGGTAGGGTGGCATTATCCTAGGCTAGCAAGCGGCCAGAATCAGCCCAGTTGATGATGGTCAGCAAGGAAGGCAGATCTTGTGGTTATGTAAAACCTCTGCAGAGTGTATGGTTGATCGATTGATGAATATGCCGACTTGTCGGCTATGGACCTTTCTTGGGTTTCACTTAAACTAGATAGTGAGATGAGTCCTTCTCTTCTTCCCCCGTGAGAGAGTGTCGGTCGTAGCCAGGGGCTACGGGCCATGAGACAGTGCCAAGAGGGAGTTGGCCTATCGACTGAGCGATGGTATGGTGGTGATGTGGTGATAATGTGGAGATGGTGGTATATCGATCCCAGGATCGAAACCTAGCTCTGGACGGAAATAGGGTGGAATGGGTGTGGGAATGGTGTTAAAACTTGACCAACTATTATTATATATATACTTGATATGCTAAAACATAGGAAACCCCAGCCTTATAGGTTCCTTTTGAATATATCCAACTTGCATCCAATTTCCACAAAGCAACGCTCATAGGGTGGGAGTGGCCAGTACAAATCGTACTGATAAATTTTGGCACACAGGTTCTGCTGAGGAGTATAGCTCTGAGGAGTTTGATAGTTGAGGGGTTCATTCCTACGCTCGAGTTTGGCGATCTTGTCTTCAAGCTGTTCTGAATGAATGCTACTTTTGATTCCGCCAATGCGGCGATGTAATAATTTATGTAATTCCACACTATTTGTACTCTGATATTATCGTGGTATGGATGTGGTATTCGACTGGAATTTGGGTAATATGATCTACAACGGTCATAATAGACTTTGACTCTGTGGATTTCCCTTCACGGAAATCAGGTCATTTCACCACACATTAGGCAACATGGGCTACGGTCGCTCGATGCCCCACTGGCACGTTTGCCATTGATATTGAGTCGGTTTGGTGATCCACGGTCCTCTTTTGCCTGGGTACAAAGTTTGGTCATGTTTGGAGCTTTCCTTCTTCGGTTTAGTGGGCCAATGGATCCATGGGACAGGCCACATGGACACCATCTCCACCCTTGATGTGAACCATCATTGAATCGATGCTTGAGATGCCTCTGAAGTGTGTTCGTTGCAGGTGGAACAGATCAATGACATGGACGAGACCGGTTTGGGCCACCTTGCTTTGGGTAGGCATCACCCAGCCTTCCATTTGGTCCATTGGGTTGAGTGAGGCTTCCCTTGGGTTCTCCATTGAGTGTAGAGGCTTTAGGCCAAGTTTGGTGGCCTTTGGACACTTGTCCCCATCACTCGATGCCTAGGGAAGTCGCCCGACGTCCATCTCTGCCCCAAATCTGCCTGGTCAGTCTTGCAATCTTCTGGAAGGCATAACTTTGTCATCTGAACTCCTAATTGGGAGAACCAAAACTCAATTTCATGTATCTCGATGAGCTCTTTGACATGGTGCAGTCAAAATGGGAATTTGGTGAAGTGTTTTTGCATGTATATTGACACCTTTGTTCCTACACTCACATAGTCATCACAACTTGTGGAAATGATTAGAAGTAAGCCCTATGACTATGGTTTATGTCATTTATATCACCAATTTAGGCATAGTTGATGGTATAAAATGAGGTGTTAGTGATCATCAGCAAGCTCCCCCACACCGAACCTTTGCTCGTCCCGAGTAAGGGATCCGAGCAAGAAAGAGTACCAAGCAAAGATTCAGGTGGATTTGATACACAACTTTCTTAGGATATGATGCAAGCATAAAAGATATTCCAAGTCATATACTCATACCTATGGGTTTTGAAGTGGCTAGAATATCACCTTGGGTGATTGGGAAATGGAACAGTTCTGACTTGAAGACATAGATCACTTCTTCTCAAGTAAGATTAGAGTTTTTAACAATATTTTTCAAAACAAATCATAGCTCATGTTAATCCTCATATGGTTCTCTCAAATCACTCAGTGGTATTTGTGTATATGAACTCACCAAGATCTTTTGCTATTGCCTCAAGGCCCTACAACTACGGCTTATGTGGAGTTTTGGGTAGGAGAACTTGAAAGGCATACTTAGAATGTTTATATTGTAAAGTCAAAGCATGGATCCATGGAGGAAAACAACATACAAACATGATCAAGAATGCAAGTATGTGGATATGAGTGGAAGGTTGACTCCTTAAAGATTCTCTCTCCAAATATAGATGCCTGAGATCATGGGCTATCTTTGATGCTCATCCACTTTTTTTTGCTCGACACTTTTTTTTGCTCAACACTTTTTTCACTCATCCCTCTCTCTTTTTTTATCATCTTTTCCAACTCATTTTTTTCAACTCTCTTTTTTCATCATTCCAACTCTCTCTTTTTTTCAACTCTCTCTCTTTTCGTAACATATAGTCCATGTCTCTTTTTCAGACTTGGATAGATGGAGTCTTTATTTTATGGAGAGAGATCTTGGATAGATGGAGTCTTTATTTTATGGAGAGGTGGACAAGCATGATTGTGGAGAGGTAAAAAGGCATATTTGTGCTAGCTCTCAGTGTAAGAGCATAGCATAAATGTGGAAAGCATGTTTTTTTACTCTTAGTGTAAGAGTAAAGCATATATGGTGGAGTGTATGTGATCTTGATCATGTAAGTATGGTGCATCACTCACTAGAGTCACACAATTTGACAAAACTCAAAACAAAATCTAAGCAGCAAGAAAGTGTGGGTTTCTTGAGATATTGCTTATGGCTCTACTAGGACATTTATACCATAAAAGAGTTATAAAGCCATGGTTTTAGATTTTGTTCAAAACAAAAGTCTCCAAAATACTTGATTAGAAAGAACTTGTCTTATCATCAACATATCACACTTCACAACAACTTAGGTATTGTTCTCCTAATTAAGTAAAGTTCCCACAAGCATTAAGTGAAAGACAAGGAATAAAGATTACACAAGCCAATCTCACAAGATAAGTCATGATCAAATCTTGGGGTCATGTTTTAGAGTTCATCAAGTTTTAATAACATGAAGAAATTAGCTTTGTATGCATTCATTTTCAAGGAGATAAATGTTGGAGAGGCATACCAAGATACAAACCAGCGTCTCATATTGAGATGAAATCTTGAGAGCTAATGTTGGTGTATGAAGTGCTTCTGTGTGTAGCCTCGGTGTTTTCACTGGAGGAGAAGTTGCTTAAGCTAGGGTTGGGTTGCCCAACCCCCACACCTGTTCCTTCGGCATCTGTGCTTAATCAAAGACACAAAGAGTGAAAGCAATAGGGTTCTACTAGTATAAATGTACTAGTGAACCAAAACTTTATTCCTCTTATTGAAAAGCAAATAGAGGTGCATAGCATGATTGGAAATGAAACAAAAGCACCTAAACATTTATCATGCCAAAGGAGAGATCAAGGTGAAGGAAAAACATACCTATGTCATGTATATTGTTAAGTGAAACAATTTTCCTAATGAAGGTTGTGACACTTCTCAAGCAAAGCAATGTGGTGAGCGGATCTCCTTATGATTGACCCCCACAAGATAACATTTGAGATCATGGAGCTATTATTTTTTATATATATAATATAATTTTAATAAACTTGGACCTTCATGTGCCCATATTTTTTTATTTTACTTGGACCTTCATGTGTCCAACTTTTTTTTAATAGATCCATGTCTCTCTTCACAAAATGAAGAAGGGGTATTTATGAAGGAGATAGTTCAAATCTTTGAAGTGTCACTAGTTCATAAGGTCACAAAATTTATATAAACTCAACATGACAACAAGTTGCATAAGAAGCGGTTCATGTTCAAGCATTTGTTTTAGAGTTGAGGATGTAAAAACAGAACAAGGTCACTCAATTTTAACATCTCAATCTACACTCTTCCGTTGTTGGATTAAGTCAACACAAGATAAAAGAACATGTGCACAAACATTTGAGCTTGTCTAAGCCTGCACAAGGTCAGTCGACCAAAAGCTTGGTCAGCCAACCCCCACAGGTGTTAAAACATGGCACAACATTTTTGGGCACATTTCTATTGCTCAAGGTAAGAAAAATTTAAAAGAGTTGGCTATGATTATGAATAGAAGGAAGACATGATTCGAAAGCTAAGTTTGACCAATGTGTTAGCAAAACTAAACAAGTAAATCACATCAACTTCTTCATTTTCATGCTTATCGTGTCAAAGGTAATGATTTAAACATTAACCACATACCTTAGAGATGTTACCTTTATTGCTTTAAAGCATGATGGCTTATGATGATGACTTTGAATGGACCATCACATTGGCTTCCAAGCTCTCCATGCCCAATTAGCTTCACTCTTGAATTACACAATTGTACCTTGTCCTTGACTTGAATTCATTCTTCTTGGTGTCACTTATGAAGCTTGCTCCAAAAATCTTGATTCATGATTTTAATATCTGCAACAAAGACTAGCGCAAGGTGATACTACAAACGTGACCGATGTGTGAGCACATCAGCCGGTGCAACAATCAAGCTCAATCTTCATTGGGTTCGCTCTATTTTATTTGAACGGAAGAGCATAATTTTTGAAAGGGAAACTATTTGTATTTATTATTACTACTACTACTTTATTTTAATGATGAGATGATAGAAACTAAACCAACTTTATTGAATTGAAAATAGCAATCTAACGGGTTATCTCTTGGCATTTCTTTGTTTTAAGTCATAAGCTCGACCTTTGTAGTTTCAAATGCAAGAACTTGCACCAAGGCAACTACGAGCTTTGGAATACTTATGGTAAACAAAAGCATCCACAACCATCCTCTTAAGGATTTGATAAAAGAGAAGAATAGGATGGGTGTAGCTCTCATAGGTATAGGTAGAAGGAAAGATTGACTCTGGAGATTTCTCATGAAAGCGTAGATCTTGTGGCTCTTCTAGAATGTAGCTTTGATGTTCGTCCACATGATCCTCCTTTCTGGACTCCAAAGTTGATCCCTGGAGAATGTCCATAGACCAAACATATTCGTCGATCATTGTTAGTATTTCTTAACGCATATAGAAATTATCCACAAGTGCACGGAAGTACCATTGTAGCACTTCACCTGGAAGTATTTAGGGTATCATATTTTCCACAAGGAACGGAGGTACTCTTCTAGCTAGTTCATCCAAGGACAACAAAAAGGTAGAGTTGGTAGAGGGTAGAGAGGATTCCTATGGTTGAGAGCCTAAGGATAGATAAACTTTACTTCTACCTGCTTACTTTAGGCATCGGTGAATACTTGTGCCAAGAATTGCAGGCCTGTAGCTCTATGCCGTGCTCGGACGTGGGGGATTACAAGGGATGGACAGGGCTGTCACCACCTGCCGCCTACCCCTCAACTGTGGAGCATGAGGCAAATGAAGGTAGCCTCTAGCTAAGATAACGCGTCTATGTTTCTAACTACTACTCTAGCATGCTAGCAAGGGTTATCCATCTTTATCAGAGCCCTCCTACTAGAGCATCCGCCACAGGGATAGACAACGAACCCACAAACAAGTAAGGGTAAACTTTAACTAATCAAAAGACTTTATACTATAAGAATCACAAACACTCACTTAGCAGGAAAACCCATTGAAGTAAGGACGCTCATCGAGGTACAAGTTGGGGATACACCAACAAGTCCGGTGTTTCCTTGAGCTCTACCTCACATCTCTCCCTTACTACTCTACTAGTTAGCTAGGGCCTAAGCCCTTTGGAGTGGTGCTCTTGTGGTGTAGCTCTTTGCCTTGAGTTGTTGTGTTTTAGAGGGAACTCTACCCCTCTATTTATACAGGGAGTAAGGCGGTGAGGAGGTGTAACACCCCAAAATTTGAATTTTTGGAAATAGAGCTAAAATGATTTAATTTGGAATTTTGTGCTCTTGAAAATATAGGAAAATAAAATTTCTCATTAAATTAAAATTCATTGTAAGGTTTAGCAACATATTTGTGCATACATGCCCTTGCATTTGATATATTTGATTGAGTGGTTTAAATTGCTTTTGCAAAAGAAATTAAAAATGGTTTTGAAGTAAAAGAAAGAAAAAGAGAATTTGAAAATAAAAGAATTTAAAAAGGTGTAAGATTTATTTTTGGAAACCTTACAAAAAATATTTTCCCATTTTGTTTGAATTGAAAAGGGTGTTTGAAACCCTATTCCAATTTGATTTGATTTATATTTGAATTCGGTTTGAAAATGAAAAAGGAATTTCTTTTATTTCTCCCTCCTTGGTTTCTGGCCCAGCCGGCCTGTTTCTCTCCCGCGGCCCAACTGCTTCCCTCCCTCCTCGTAGCCCAGCAACCATGGCTCAGCCCACTCACGCCTGCCCCCTCTGCGGCCCAGCAAGCCATCTCCCATGCCCTGATCTTTCCGCAATGGCCCAGCTCCGCTCCGGCCTAGGTCGCGCTATGCCCCGCGCGAGCTCCCTCCACCCCGCTGACGCACCGGGCCCACCTGTCGGGTGCCTCTCCTTCCCCACGGCATCACCGACGCGGACTCCACCACCGCAGCCGTGTCCGCCTCGCCCATGTCTCCCACCACCTGCCATGCCTCCCAAGGCTCCGGGGCCTTAAATATCGGATGCCCGTGCCCACCGCCTCCCTATCCCGCTCCAACCGCATCGCGTTTTAACTCCGATTTGCCACTGATTTTGTTTTAGCCACAACTTCTCCATTTTAACTCCGATTTGACCTGTTCAAATTGCGTTAGGTTCGTAATTTCATAATCTACATGTTTATACTACTGTTAAGTAGGTTTTCAACTTTTAAAATTTGAGATTAGATTTAATCTATTATTTTATTAAAGGAAATCTTGTTTAATTCATATCTTCTACGTTTTAACTCCATTTTAGTCCATTCAAGTTCCGTTAGATTCATAGCAATGAGATCTACATGTTAGTAACAGTGGTTACTATGTCACTATTTCTAGAATTTCATGGTTTAAACTCTAATTTGAATAATAATTATGCAATTGGGTTTTATAAATAAAATATGATTTGTTTTACTTTAGTATTATAATTCAAACTTAAACTTGACTTAATTTATATTATCTATAAAATATCTTATATTTGTTTTTATATAATTAAAACACATGAAGTTAATAGTTTTATGAGTAGATCTCACGGTAGTTGTATCTTTTCAACCGTAGCTCCGATTAGAGTGATTTTCACGTTTGTGTGTTCGTAGCAAGACGTAGATTCATTTTATAAACTTTACATCTTGCTTTTATGATTGGTGTATTGTTCTAATTTAGTTCTATTATTCGCTTCATGTATGATTGTATGGATGTTTGTGTTGTGCTTTATGATTACGTCCAGTCGGTGAGATATACGTGGTGATCAAGAAGAATAAGAAGAATAACATTGAAGATTAAAGCTTACCGAAGGATCAGTGTTTAAGGCAAGCATAGCATGGGATCATCCTTATTGTCCTATACACCTTTAATCACTTAATTCATGTTGCATGTGTCTACCTTGACTGCCACTAAGGATTTCCTAGCACTTTGTTACCCTATGCCTTGTCACCTTTGGGTTATTGCATTGGGTAGTATGATGCTAGTTCTCAACTACAACCATGATCTTATAACTTGACTAATGGTATATGCAATAAACACTAAACGATGCATTTTAGCAACATGGAACTAGGAGGCTAGAGCATTGGGCTATTTTATGGTGCTCTAGATTCCTCTCGCTAAGGACTTATCTGTAAGTGATCATCCAGGACTTATAGTACAACTATGAGGGCTATATGGCTCTAGCTTTAGCTCTGTATGAGGACCTTTTCTAGCTTGTTAGAGGTTACCTTTATGGCGCAAGAGGGGTGTGTTCTGGGTTGGATATAGTGTGGCCTCTGTCTGTCAGTGTATAGGCTGTGTGTTATTGTGCCTATCGGAAGGGGAGCCCTACATTCGTAGGCCACAGAAACTTAGCGGCCATAACTTGTTAGACAAACCTTTGAAAGGCTTCATAGTGAACCCTGCCGACCTTCCTTGGTAGTGGGTCAAGAGGCTGATCACCTCGAGCGAAAGGGTAAATCATGACTCACAGTGAAAGTGTACAACCTCTATAGAGTGTGAAACTGGTATATCAGCCGTGCTCACGGTCACGAGTGGCCTTGGAACCCTTACGGAATAGATGATCACTAATGGTTAATGATGATGAACACAGATGATACAGATGAAGAATATGCTCATTAATGATTACTGTTTATGCTATTCATTATTCATGTTTACCTGATCATGTGTTAGCATGGGCTTATGATAACCTTGTTGCTACTCCTATGCTAAAATTGTGACAATTAAAAGCTAATCACAGTTAAACCAGTGTCAGCCTTTTGAGCCTCATGAACCCCATGTTATATTTGTTGAGTACGACATGTACTTACGCTTGCTTTATATTTTTCAAATATTTGGATAAAAATCCCGGATGGGTACCAGATTGCTAGAGTTTGGAGGAATTAGGCTTGTGATCAACCAGTCAGTTGTCCCTGTGGATTTGGAGTCTTCGCCTAAAGATCGGAGTTGTCTTTCCGCCGTCTATACTCCGAGGTTATAATCTTTATACTAATACACTATGTATTTAAGCATTGTCTATTGATATTACCCTTATTTATAGCTATATGTGAGATTTGACTTCCTGGGCTCACATATGGTGTGTATCTGGTTTTGTTCTTAAAACCGGGTGCTATAGGAGGCTATTTTGGGCGTGAAATCCCAGTCTCCACCACCTCTGCATGGCTTCATGACACCGCCAGAAGAAGGGGCTACAGAGAGGCGCCGATGGGGGGTCGACCACCCCCTGGGGTAGGCAGACCCTTGACAGATCCCTCTCGCCACCACCTTCACATGGTGTACTGTTGAGTGGATGTGGGCTGCTCCTTGGGTGGTCTTTCGCCCAGATAACTTGAGTTGATGGGCTTTTCCATTTATTCTTTGTGCATGTCTGCTTTATGCTTTGTTGGGAAGCGCCTCCTTGGTGTATTTTCCATGTATTTGTGTTTATGTCTTACAAAATAATAATCTCCAAATACATGTGGAACTTGGTCAATGGTAAATGCATATGTGTTTAAGATTGCTTAGCCACCGGTGTTTGTTTTGTTGTATTTCTTGTCTACTTTAGGTTCATTTTTTGTGCTATTCCGATATGTTCTCCTACAATTGGTCAAACACCAAAACTTATAGAAATTATTAGTTCTAAAGCCCTATGTCTAAGTTTGGTGTCCATATTGGCCCATTTTATGTGATAGTTGGCTGTTAATAAAAGGATTTAAGGACCGCCAATAATCATCTCTTGTCTATGGCATTCTACGAGTGGCTTCCCATCCTCATCCTCCATTAGGATGGGGATCTTTGCCTCAGATGATTTATGCTCCCGTTTGGTGTCAACCAAAAGGGGTGAAGCGCCTCCTTGGTTTGAATTATCAACAAAGAAACAAGGATGGACATCGGGGAGATCAAAGTCTAAGGTGGAAAATGATGTTGATTTGAGGGGCTCCTAGGTAACCAAATCTTGACATGAACATAGAAGATGATGATTTGACGTCAAGGATGCCAAAGATCTCTTTGGATTCAATGATTGAGGGTGTTTTGAACATTGGGAGAGAGAACCTCCTCGAATTCAAATGGAAACTCCAAAGGATGAATTTCTTCTTCCTTTGGTGTCCCTAGGAATGGTTTAGGAATATGGTTGGTAGCTAAAAATTTAAATGGATTTGGCAAGGATTCGGCTGTTGGAACTTCTTGTTACATGTGGTTTGGGTTGTCCTTTTCTTCAAGCGAGTAGTCAAGGCCATTGGTGTAGGGAGAGTTTTGAAGGATTCTATCAAGGATAGCTCTCCCCTCACTAACAGAAAGATGTAAGAAGACTCCAACAGAAGCAATGTCAAGGAAATGTGTAGATTTCTCACTAAGACCTTGATAGAAGTGTTTTAATGGCATAGGATCAGGTATAGCAAGGTCAGGGCTGGAGGAGGAAAGATCCATCAAGCGGGCCCATGCAGCACCTAGAGATTCCTTCTCTTTTTGCTTAAAGCTTAGGACCTCTCTTCTAAGATGAATTACTTAAGAGATAGGGAAGAAAGTTAAGCAAAACATGGCTTGAAGAACTTCCCATTCTCCTTGTACACTCTCTACGATTCGAGAATACCACAGTTTGGCTAATCCCGTCAAAGAGAACGAAAATAGCTTCCACTTCAGGGTCTCGTGTGACATGCCTGACATGTGAAGGCATGAACACACGTCCTCGAACTCACGAAGATGAGCATATGGGTTGTCATCCCCCCCCAGAAAAAGATAGCTCCTGAACTTTAGTTATGAAACAAGGGTGAATTTCATAACTATTGGTGAGGATAGGTTTGAATGATGGAGGTGGCTCCAAACTAACGCCCTTTGGAGCAGCAAATTCAATGATAGGAATGTAATTCATGGTATCAGAGATAAAGGAAAAAAATGCTTGGATGACTCAGTTCTAAACTAGAACAGCTACCATTCCTCAGCAACGGCACCAGAAAGCTTGTCGACAATAGATATAGCAAACAGATAAATCTGCAAGCGCACAAATGTCAATGTAGCTTTCACCCGGGAGTATTCCAAGGTATTGAATTTCCATGGGGAACATGAAGTGGACTAGTTAAGAAACAAGAGTGTCCAATGATAGAACAATGAAGGGGACGTATAACTTGTACTGAGAACAGAAAAATGACCGTTGGGGGTGACTCATCGGGAGCCCCCACGAATCCCCCAGATTCTGTCAGAACCCCACCGGAGGTTCTCTCTAAGCCAGTGTCCTCCTGCTTGGTGCCAAAGGTAGGGCCATCATCCCCCTTGTCAGTGCCAGCCGAGGAGCCGGCGTCTTCACACTCGGTGCCGGACACGGAACAAAATCTTGTAGGTGGATTTGATGCGGTGAATTCAGAGACCGTTGTAGAGGTTTCTTCTCAGCGGCTCTTGCCAGATGGTGCATAGGAGTTATCAGAGGAAGCGCTCAGCAAGCGACATTTGCCTAGGGCCATCCCTGGGGGCGTGTAGCCTATGCGACTGCGCAAGGCTTCAAAATCCCATAGGCCACCAAATATATAGTTCATTACCCATATAGCTAAGCAGTAAGCACAGTAGCATTGGCCCAATAGCAGCATCGCCATTAACAAGCCTATTAGCCTAATAGATAATGATTTCCTGGCCGCCGAACAGATGTTTTTTTGTCTCTCGATTACTGTGATCCTAATTCCTAAACCTATACTCGATGTCTCCTATCGCCCTGATGCCCTATCAGCCGCGTATCGCATTGAGCATGATGAACTGACCTTATAGTGGTGAGGCACCTAGACCCAGGCGAGGTGAGGCGCTATGGCCTTAAAGGTAATACTAATCATTTGTATTTTTTTTCAATTCATTCACAATCACAGCAAACTATAGCGAGTAGTGGGTCAATCTCTAAATTTTGTTCTTTTTATCTTTTCATCTATACGCCTACTACAATAGTGCTCAAATATTAAAGCCATGTCTTCTATGAGCCTACAAAAAAGTAAGAGTAAAGTTTAACTAATCAAAAGACTTTATACTACAAGAATCACAAACACTCACTTAGTGGGAAAACCTGTTGAAGTAAGGTGCTCGTCGAGGTACAAGTTGGGGAGACACCAACAAGTCCGGTGCTTCCCCGAGCTCTCCCTCACATCACTCCCTTACTACATTACTAGCTAGCTAGGGCCTAAGCCTTGTGGAGTGGTGCCCTTGTGGTGTAGCTCTTTTCCTTGAGGTGTTGTTGTGTTTTAGAGGGGACACTACCCCTCTATTTATACAGGGAGTAAGGCGGTGAGGTGGCTATCTTTGGCCCAAAATCGTGGTCTCCATAGCCTCTGCATGGCTTCATGCCACTGCCAGAAGAAGGGGTGGCAGAGAGGTGCCTGTGGGGGTCGACCACCCCGTGGGGTTGGCCGACCCTTGACCGAACCTTCTCGCCACCACCTTCGCATGGTGGACTGCTGAGTGGATGTGGGCTGCTCCTTGGGGGATCTTTTGCCCAAATAACTTGAGTTGATGGGCCTATCCATTTATACTTTGCGCATGTGTACTTTACACTTCGTTAGAAAAGAACTTGATTGGTGTAGTTTCCATGTATTTGTGTTTATGTCCTGCAAAATAATAATCTCCAAATACATGTGGAACTTGGTCAATGGCAAATGCATATGTGTTTAAGATTGCTTAGCCACCAGTGTCTGTTTTATTGTATTTCTTGTCTAGTTTAGGTTCATTTCTTGTGCTATTCCGATATGTCCTCCTGTAATTGGTCAAACACCAAAACTTGTGGAAATTGTTAGTTCTAAAGCCCTATGTATAAGTTTGGTATCCACATTGGTTCATTTTATGTGATAGTTGGCGGTTAATAAAAGGATTTAAGGACTGCCAACAAGCTCACCCACACTTAGCCCTTTGCTCGTCCTCGAGAAAAGCTTAGAGATAAAGGTAATCATGAGCGTAACATCCTAAGATATATGGCTTACATGAAAGTTATTCCAACACATTCTTTATACAAGTGGGATTTGTTTTGTTACTAACATGTTTTCTTGGGTTGTTGAAAAGCAAAACATTTCTCGAAACAAAGTCATCTTCCCAATTTCACATCTTAGCGACTTGGAGTTTTGGAGGTTTTTCTCAAGAAAAAACGTAGTTCACTTTATACTCCTCAAATGGCACTCTCAAATCACTCAATTGTGTATAAATCCTTAGCAAGGCATAACAATGTTTTTCCTTCTCCTACTTCTAAAAATGTTTATGTGGAGCTTTAGGTAGGGATAAACAATATAGCATACTTGTATTGCATATGTTGTAAAGTCAAATCGAGGATCCAAGGAGAGAAGTGCTTGTTTGTATTTATTAACACAAATAGAATATGAAGGATTCCACAAGCGCATAGAATACCATTGTATCATTTTACCAAGAGTATTCTAGGTATCGTTATTTATATTTTACCACACGAAAACAATGGAATAAAAATTTATTGGGTAACAAAGGAGTATCTGTTAACATACCAACATAGCTAGAGTAGGGGATAAATGTAATGATAGAAGTAATGCTTAATGACACCTAGGGGATAAATCTATAAGATAATGTAAACTAGTCAACTCAAGAGAACAATGAGTGAGGTAGATTCCTATGATATTCTTATTACAAGATCAAAGTATATATACCCGACTATAGCTAAGACTAACTCTACTCTTGTGCACTTCAGGACGCCACTTAGACACACAAAAGATAACTCTACTGACGCGACTACGGTCCTACAATTTAAGAACATGCTCGATTCGATGTGGACTACAAAGGATAGATGGGGCTATCACCTCCCGCTGCTACCACACAACTAGGGAACAGGGTGTACTCACAGGCAGAGCATCGTATAAGCACCATGCTTACACGAGGCTCGGCTACTTAGCCTAACCGATAAACTAGCAAGCTAAGCGCTCTATGAACCCACAAACAAAAGTATTGATAACCTTTAACTAAGCAAGATATATATTCATAGTAAGCATAGCCATGTAGATACGAATATGATAAATTGATAATAAATCTTACAATATGTAGAAGTGAAGATACAAGGCTTTGTTGAGCCTCCAAGACTAGATCCAAAACTTGAGCATGAGCCTAACTCGACCCTCACTCATGAGCTACTAATCTACTACATTGGAAAGTTCTAGACCTAATCCTCCTGGTGTGTTGATTTGAATGAGAGATATGAATTAGGGTTTCCAAGATCTGCCTCAGGGAGGGGGGTAGGGGCTGCTATTTATGAGGGGCACTAGGCACCCTCCCCCTCTGAATAGCCTCATTGGTACTAAACTTTCCATTATATTTCATTAAAATGCACATAGGCCTTAATGGGTCAAATTCTTAATTGGGCCCAATTAATCTCGCAGCTCATGATGTGGAGTTTTTTCTTTTATTTGCGAAATTTATATCTTTTCATTCCGAGCTCCAAATATAGCAAATAATATATCTGTTTCAATCAGCTCGATGAGCTCTTCATAATGGTGCACTCTGATTCATCATTTGAGATAGTTTTGTTATGTGAAAAATTAAATATCCTGCGAGACAAGTGATAGCACCAAAACTCATGGAACTTGTTAGAATCAAACCCTATAACTATGTTTGGTGATGGAATTAAGCATATATGCAGGTTATGTTGACAGTTTATAATTGACATTAACAACCATCAACAGTGCCATACTCTTATATCAAGATGTGCATGTGTGTGAAAAAAGGGTAAACTATAACTATACTCCTTTTGTAGATATGATCTCTCTCTATAACCTATTATTTTGAAACATGGCTATCTTTCTCTTTTTTTCAATACTTGAGCCTTCATGTGCTCATCTCTTTTTTTCTTTTTATACTTTGACCTTCATGTGCCCATATATATATATATTATAAACTTTTTGCATAGCCCATGTATCTTCTTCTAAACCACATATTTAGAGAGATAATTAATCTTCTTAGAACATGGAGTATTAATCTAACAAATATATTTTGTTGTCTACTCCCAGTGTAGGAGCATAATTTTTGGTGGATCTAAATGAAAGCATGTTTGTGCGTACTCCCAGTGTAGGGGCAGCATGTGTATGTGAAGTGTACGTGATCTTGATCTTGGGAGCATGATAAATCACTCAACAAGGGTCAACAAGACTTGACTAAACTCAACAGAATAACAAGCGGCTTATGTAGAATGCTAGAAAGTTGTAAGATGTCATATTTGGCTTTGGTAGGAATTGCTCACCAATTGAGGAGTATGTGATACTATGATTTTATATTATTTTTATCAAAACAAATTCTCCAAGCACTTTGAATAGAAATGGTAGGATTTCTAAGTCACAACTATATCACACCTCACCACAACTTAGTCAACATGGTTGTCCTATTAGAATATTTTCCCACAAGTATAACTGTATGTATATGGAACAGACTTTATGCAGGCTTCTATCTTAAACATGTTATGAACATGTCACTTTTCAAAATTTTAAGTGTGGCTTGTAAAATTGCATAGAGGCATTTGTTGGTTTATTAAGTTTAATTCTAGTGATTAAGATTATGTTTGTTGAAACTCGAGGTTTTGTAGGAAGTTGAGGGTAGTGTTGTACAAACCATGGTTGAAGAGGAAGGAGTTGAGTGGATCAGAAGTGGTTTGGCTAAACCAGAGGTTCAACGAATCCTCTCTGGAGCCATTTGTCCTGTCCTTCTACATGTTGGATCAGTCGATGTTTATGCAGCATGTTGGTGGGACATCTCGAATGTGTACATGTCATGCTTGGGAGATCTCCCCAACACTTATTTTTGTACATGTTTTATTCAGACAAAAAGAAACAAAGGTGGAAACAACAAGGGCTCTTCCAGTTGAAACACCGTGGAGCCTAAATCATTTTATTATTTTTATCATTATATATATTTTTATTTAATAATAATTTTATTATTATTATATTATTGTTATGTATTAATTTATTATGTTTATTTTATTTGGTCACCAGACTTTGTATACTCAAGCAAGGCTAAGTGTAAAGTTTGTGAAATATTTTTCTAGCCTTGGTTTATCTCTATCATAGATTGCATTCATTGTTTATGAAACTAATAACTCAAGTTCATTAATCAAAATTCAACACCATGTTAAAGTTTGATTAAAGAAGGCTATCTTAACCTAAGCCCCATGCTTAATTTAAAAAGCCTATGAGTGTACCTATAGAATACACCCAAACCAGAGCATATAACACAAACAAGGGAAGCATGAATTTGATCAAGTTTTATTCTCATGGAGATAAATATGAGTAAAGGTGTTGGTGAACATTGAGTGACCTTTGCATACCTGGGTGCACTTACCGGCAGCATGTGTGGATGGAAGCCTTTGAAGCTGCTGTAGTGGTGGCTTAATTACATATGTTTCAACCCAGGCTAGCAACAAGGCTTAGGCCACACACACAAATAGTGTGTAATGACCATGGGCCTTGGTGGTAGTAGCAAAGGCTTAGAAAAGAGTACCCATCTTAGGCTTCTTCTCTCTCTTCTTTTGTATATATCATATATATATATTTTATTTTTTTACTTTCTCTCTCTTTTTTTGTGCAAGGCAGAGCTGACATCATCATCATTTTTGGAACTCCACTCTTAGTCCACTATTGAAAATGATGTTTGGATGGCCGGAGGGACATGTCCTAAGTTCGAGCGAGGGTGATGGTGAAGCGAACAGGGTTACGAATTTCACCTCCTAGAATGGGTTATGATTGGGAAGTTGCTTCGCCATCAAGATTTCTAGTTGAGGGATAGGAGTGGCGAAAGCAGTTGTTCCTAACTTTTCTTCAAGGCCCCGATGGGAAGGTTTTTCTTGGAAAAGATTTTCTAAAGGGTAGCCTTTGAGAATATTAAACTCGAGGATCACAAAGATGTGGAAATCTAACTGAACCTCGATTCAT
Source organism: Miscanthus lutarioriparius (assembly GCA_904845875.1). NCBI lineage: Eukaryota > Viridiplantae > Streptophyta > Magnoliopsida > Poales > Poaceae > Miscanthus > Miscanthus lutarioriparius. Next base: position 72,290,868 of record CAJGYO010000005.1, on the reverse strand, counting down.
CAATTTCAATTGGCTTGGCCCTGACAATCCCACTACACTCAAAGATGAGTCCTGATGGACTTTTGAAAAGTTTGTTGGTCGGGACTAGCAGCATGTTGCCTAAAAGATTTTTCGCTAGAAATTTTGATATGATGCTAGTCCCAACTGTGGGGTTGTATAGGGCTTCTACAACAGTTCCCCTTAATGAACAAGGCACGGCTGTGGAAGGTGAAAGAATCCGAATTGCTTTGGAAGAACGTTTTACTTCCATTAACTATTCTTTCGACGGTTCTACCTTGGGGGAAGCTTTGGGAAGATGTGTATGCTTTTCATGTTGAAAGAGTTTCGAGGTATTGCCATAATCCTTGAATTCGATGGGGAACTCCGAAGGATGAATTAATATTTCCTTCGGTGCTTGTGGTTCGGGTGAGGGCTCATGAGTCAAATCTAAGGATGGTACGTCTTTGGATTTGACTGATGAGGATTCCTCAACACTCGACGTAACTTCCGTCTGGAGGGATTTAGTTCTTATGATAGAAGAAGAGTGTTTGTCTATGAAGTGTTCAAGGAATTCTACTTGTTGCATCATAGTTTTGTGTGTAAAACGACCTCCGGCAGTCTTGTCTAGGCATAGGTTAGCATCCATGTCAATACCCAAACAAAAGAGTCACAGGAATATGCTGTCAGGTAAAGACAAGTCTGGGCCAGCATGTATTAATGCTGAAAACCTGGCCCAAGCTACTCCTATAGACTCCTTCTTGTACTGCTCAAAGTCGAGGATCGCCCTTGGTAGAGAGTCGATATGGGACATAGGGAAAAATGCAAGACAAAATTTGTCTTTAAGTTCGTCCCAGTCCCCATTCGTACTTTCTATGCCAAGTGTGTACCATTGCTTTGCCTTCTATATGAGGAAAAAGGGAAACAATTTCCAACTTAAAGTTTCTTGTGTCATGCCTGAAATGCTCAGGCATGAACACATTACCTAGAACTCTAGCAGGTGATTGCAACGGTTTTCATTTTCTAGCTTGGAGAAGGGTAGTGCCCGAACCATGGCTATTAAACTAGGGTGGAGTTCGCAGCCAGATGAAAGTTTTGGTTTTGGTGGTGGCTCAGAGAACTCGCCCTTTCAAGCAGACCAATATTGGATAGGAGTGGTTTTCATGGTGAAAATATTTTGTGTTTTTTATAAAAAAGGAAAAGATATAGATACGAGGAGTACTAGGTTCAAAGAGAATAGCAACTATTACTCGACAACGGTGGCTGTCGACAGAATATCGTCGGTAGTCCTCCGAGCGGTATCCCACAAAGGTAGATTGATCAGCAGAGATGCGTGTAATTAAGAACAAGAAGGCAATAGAGACACAAGAGATAGACAGGTTTAGGCCATCAGCGCGACGTAATACCCTACTCCTGTGGTCTGTTGGATTGTATTGGCTATGATATGATGTTGCGCAATGTTTTGAGGGGGTCCCTGCCCGCCTTATATAGTATGGGGGGCAGGGTTACAAGTCAGTTAGATCTAGGAGATAACTAGAAAGTAATAACAGATTACATGAATCATGGGATCGAATGTATCCTAACAGATCTCATAGTATCTTTAGGATATCGCCCTTGATGTCTTGCGGTGCACGCCGAGCAGTGCTGTGCACCATAGGTCTTTGTCTTGTGGGTTGGACCACCCCTGGGAGCACAGCCCATGTAGTCTGCCATGGGTATCCGAGGTCATACCCCCACAGCTAGTCCCCGAGCGCCTTGTATCCGCTATGCAACGCCGTCTTGAGCTTATCCAAGCAGGTGTGAACAAAGCCGAGCAATCAGACTCAAGGTCCGACCACCAAAATGAGTCACCGAGAAGTTGTGGACCATAGCCAACTAGCTTAACTATCTGGCCAAGCAAGAGCTTACCCAAGTGAGGATTGCCAGAAGGTTGTAAGGAGCTCAAGTTCAAAATCGAAAATTTCCTCGCAGTGGACCAAGTGTGACCACGAGAAAGGGAGTTAGTCTTCTTCAACTTCAGGAGGCAAGAAGTCTTACAGATTAAAGAAAACACACTCACCGAAAGGTGAAGTGTGCCCACTTAGTCCTCGAGCCTGATAGTAGTTGATGCAGTCACATGGTGCTAGGGTCCAAAGTAGAAGAAAAGCAGAAGACCAACCAAGCAGGCAGCCAGTCCCCGGGCAGAGCCCTGAAATGACAAACACAGATTCACTGCAAGGTGAAGTGTGCCCACTTAGTCCCTGAGCCTAAAAGTAGGTGACGTGGTCACGTGGTGCCCGGGTCAGAAACAATAGTAACCAGAAGAAAGTCCCCAGTGTGGTGAGAAATCAAATCATAATGATCACGTAGTCTCCGAGCCACAAGTGGAAACCTCAGATAAATCAAATCGTGGAGAATAAACTAGAGTAATGGTTGTAGAGTACAAGTTACTAAGCCTTGATGGTATTGTGGAGAAGTCAGCGAATATTTGGTGTGTAGTTCCAAGTTGCGGCCAAAAATGGGCGATATGGGCTGCAGTTGCGCGGAATCCCAGATAACGGCCCACCACACCACTTCGGGGAATTCGAAAAGGCACAAATCGTGGTGTGATTTCCCAAAAACCCTTGAATGCGAAAAGTGGGTACGGTTTCTTTATAACTGTGCCACCGCACTCTGTGCTCCCACCTTATCCACTTTGCCACTTCATCTTCCTCCTCAGCCTCATGCTCCCCCATTTGCATTCTCACGCGCTTCCGCCACCAGTCCCAATCTAGATTTGAGGAATGGCGCCAAAGAGAGGAAGTGGCAACATGAAGAAGGAAGCCGCTGGGGTGAGCCGTGACAAGGAATGGGTGCCATTGCTCATGGGGGAGACGAAGCTCAATGGGGTGGTGGAGGAAGGTGTTCTTCCTGACCGTGTCACCATCGGATGGCATCCGACCGATGGTGAGCCCTATCCGATGACACACTAATGAAGTCGTAGTATTTGAAGATTATTTCTAGCGCGAATTAGGACTTCCTATTCATCCTTTCTTGCATGATCTATTGGAGTGTTAGGGAGTAAGCCTGTGCAATCTACATCTAAATACTATCTTGCATATTGCTATCTTTATCCACTTCTGCGAGGCGTATCATGGCATTTTGCCCCACTTCAACCTCTTCCGACACCTATTCTGGCTAAAGAAGAAGGGCGGGGCGGTTCCAGAGTGGTCGGCAGTGTGTATCTGTAGCTCCACGATGGGATGTGGGTGATTACATTACTGTGCCGCTGAACATCTCGCTGAAGGGGTGGAATGCTAGGTGGTTCTACATGAAGCAAAGCCATCCTACCATCAGATGCGACGTCGACCAGGTTCTCGAGAACCAGAGGAGCTGGTCGGAGAAGCCGACCATTGCTGATATGGATCAGGTGAAGGAGCTCTCGAGCTGACGAGGGGTATTAAGATGAACGGGGTGGTGGTTGCGGTGAGCTTCATAGTGCGCCGTGTCCAGCCCTACAAGGAGAGGGCCCATGTGGGCTTTGACTTCAAGGGGGACAGTGACGGTACTCGGGAGAGGACGGAGAGGCTAACAAAGGAGGCCGTGCTACACTAGGCCACTAAGCTATTCGCTCCAAACGCGCCATACACCGTGCTAGGGTGGCCCAAAGCTTTCAACTACATGAACCCACCTCCTTAGGTAAGAATCTCGACTATTGGTCCTGGTGTTGTTTTTTATCCTATGTCGTGCCGAGTAGTGAAGTGATTTTCTTGTGGAAAGATCCATTTATAGGAACGGGCAGCGTACTTCTCGAGTGTGCCGAGGAGCGATTGGCCAAAGGCAGTAGACGCCAGGCTGACCACTCAGCCGGAGGAAGGTGCCATCAGCGCTTCATTTGAATATGAAGACAAAGGTGCTGGTTGGAAGAAGAGCCCCCCGGTATCGGAGAAAGTCCGAGGGAAAAGGGCAACGAGAGATGAGCCAGCCCGAAAGAAGAGGAAAATGGTGGGTGCAACTCCCCGCAAGCCGGGCATCATCTCGCTTGGTGGCGATCAGACCACTCAAATGCAAAGTGCGACGATGTCCGAGTGGTTGGACGATGATGGGGCTATGGTAGCTCCTCCTCTGAGCACTGAGGCATCACCGTGCAACATGCACGTGGAGGTGCAGTCGAAGGAAAGGGAGGGAGTCCCCGAGCAACAGACGGAGGAGAGGCCAACGACAGGGGTCGCAAGACCTCTAGCCCAGGGCACGCAGGTTGACCCCGGAGCCATGCCCGGGTGCTTAGGGAGGCAGCGCCGGTTTAGAACTATCTGCCAGGAAGCTGACATGTAAGTATCCTTGCCTTGGAATCATTTGTTTTCCGATCTTTATAGTTGTAGTGATTGATGAGCAGATCTGATGCAGAACAAGCCGCATGGAGGATCTGAATCCTTCCATCTAGTCTGGCGAGCAGCCGGGTGCTATTCCCGGTGTGGAGACCATGCTAGCAGACTCCGTCCTAGAGTCCTCGGGTGCTCGGCGGTTTGTGGGGGAGTCAACCACTACTGTTGATGGAGTTGGCGGTGGAGAACGGTTGGCGATGATGGCGGCTAATGCGATAGAGATGCCAGGGGCAACAGCAAGAGCCGCCGAATCTTCGGAGGCGGGAGCAGGAGCTACCGAAAATGTGTCGGAGCCTGAGGCGCAGAGGTCGGTAGCGTCAAAGGAGCAAGCATTGTGCCCTGAGATGTCACAGGGCGTGGTTGGTCATTGTATGCAGCCACCGAGCCCCCAAGGAGCGCCACCAGCTATGGAGGAAGAGGACGATGTCGAGGTGATTGAGCGTGAAGAATCATGACCTCAAGCCGTCGAGATCCTCCACAAGTGGGGGGATGAAGTGGTGGTCATGGAAGAGGAGGACACCTCCAGGGAGGTGAAGAGGCTACGGTCCACCCTTTCCCTGGCTATGAAGCAGATCGAGGTTAGTATTGCATCGGCAACGTTCGTCTTTGGTGTTGGAGAATAGGGTTCTTTATAATCTTGGTGTTATTGCAGGGCATAGCGTGAATTGCCGTGCAATGGGAATAGCTAATCAAGCGGTTGGAGCCCCTCACCAAGGAGAATGAGAAGCTAAAGAAGGCAATGTAACTGATGGAGAAAAACGTCCAGAGGGCCCAGCATGAAAGGGATCTTACCGAATCAAATGCGAGGGACCTGGAGTACCAAAAAGGGCCTTATCCGAGTAGCTGACGACCGTCTTTGAGCAGCTGACATGCAACTCCGAGCAGTTGGAGCGCAACTCTGAGTAGCTAAGAAGCATCTCTGAGCAGAAGAAAGGTACTGTGGATCGGTGAATTTGTTCTACATTGTTGAACAGTCTTGATGTTGGTGTTGACCATTATGTTTGTAGGGAAAGATGCAAAGCTTGGCTAGTTGCGTCAAGTCATTAGTCAACTCCAAGAGGAGAAGGAGAAGGCATCTGGGCGAGCGGAGAAACTGGCCAAGGAACTAGAAGGTGAGTAGTTCATGGTCGGAGTTGTCGCTGATATGATTGCTTCATGTGATGAATCCCTTTGGTGTCTGTAGAATACCGTCGAAGAACTAGGGCGTAGTTCAACATGCTAGAGCTAGATGCGCAAACCCAAAGGAGTAAACTTGACGCCATAGTAGCTAGAGTCAAGCCGGTGCTCGACTGTATCGACATGGAGGTGGCTCCTCAGCCCGATGATAGGCCGCCACATCCAGACACCATCATCGATAGGTGCAAGGCGGCGTGGGAGAACTTCAAGAGCTTCAACTGAGACGCCACTATCTCCGTCATGACCCATGCCCTGGCGGTGGTCCGGTCTCATTACCCTACCATTGATATTCAAGCGATAGGTGCTAGATTCGCTAGAGGGACAGCTGCGGCGAAGCAGCAGCAGCTGGAAGATGAGGTGGAGGATGCGGCAAAGAGACTGGCCGGCGATGTTGATCTGTTCGGCGAGGTAGACGGTGAGGGCCAAGCTCAATGACCTAAGTAGAGGGAAACCTATATGTAACAGCTGGAGAGGATAGTTAAATGCACGAGGGCGTAAACAAACATTTATGTATGTGTATAAATGTTGTAAAGTGACATGTGCATGTTTTTGCATCTTGATAGCATTTTCAGTGAAAAAGAAACTTGTTGTTAACCCTAACACATTTATACATGGTATAAGTAGCGTCCGAGTAGTTAGTTCATTACGACGCTCTTGGCCTTGGCTAGCCCGTATTCCATAACGTCGAGCGCTAGAGCCCGTGCACGTGTAGGAGGAACAGACGTGACCAAGGAACCACAGCCGACCACCCATAACACAGAGCGTGGAGCCCGTAGCACGTGTAGGGAGAGATCGGAGACTGGGTTTTCTCCAAATAACACAGAGCGGAACATGTGCTACTCGATGGTTGGCGAAATATCTTAAAGATATTTTAGTATGGAGAAACGGGGCAGAGCATTTATGGAGATCACGTAAAATTGTTGGAGTTTAAACCGAAGTAGCAAAGTGCTGGCGATCGCAAATGGAGATTAAACCGGAGAGGAGAAACAATGGAGACAAATAATGGCGACAAAAACTTCATTCATTATGGAGTGGAGAGTACATATCTAGAGCATTTCAAGGATAGAAACATATAAGGTGCTTGATGTGCCACAAATTGGGGATATCGATTCCATCCAAGTCACATAGCCAGTAAGACCCTGGTTGGGTAACCTCTTTGACCATGTAAGGCCTTTCCTAGGGGGAGGAGAGCTTGTGCATCCCTTTAGTTTTCTGCTTTCTGCAGAGAATGGGGTCGCCGACCACAAATGAATGACCTTTGATGTTGCGATTGTAGTATCTTCGCAAGCCTTCTAGGTATTTGGCTATGCGGATGCAAGTGATCAGGCATTCTTCTTCGACCCTGTCGATGTCCTCTATTCGAACAGCGATGGCTTGCTCTTCATTATAATGTTCCACCCTAGGTGCTCGGAAGGCATTGTCCATGGGAAGTATGGCCTCTGTGCTGTAGACCAAAAAGTATGGAGACACACCGGTGCTATGACTAGCTTGAGTGCACAGTCCCTAGACCACAACTAGGAGCTCTTTGAGTCATTTGCCCGGATGCTTTTCCTCTTTCTGATATAGCCTCTTTTTCACTACACCACAACACCGAGATTAGCGATGGACGATCTGACGCTAAAAGTGGCTACAATGACAGACAATCTAACGCTAAAAACTTACAACGACAGACTTCTGCAAACGCTATAAGTCCTGTCGCTAAAAATCTTTAGCGTCAGACAGTACTTTTAGCGATAGATAATCTGTTGCCTCGAATATTTATAATGACAGATAGTCCATTGCTACTTTTTAGCGACAGATAGTCCATTGCTACTGTTTAGCGACGTACTGTGCAATGGTACATATGGTTTTAGCGATAGATAGTCCAACAAGACAATTTTAAATGGTTAAAAAAATAAAAATTAATCCATCAACAATTGTCCACAATAATACAAATGTCACTACACAACTAAGATTCAACTTCAACAAACATACATGCATCTTCACAAATTTGACCAAAACTTTACAACAGCTCACACAGATAAGCTCACCATCTCATCTATTTCCACTAGAGACAATAAGAACATCCTCCAAAACATAATGATCATAAGAAGGGACAAGAATGTCTTTCCAGTCGCCATTCCTTTTAAAACATAAGATGAAACAAAGAGTTTATAAGCAACAATGACAAGTCCATGAACCAGATTGGCACAAACAGTATAAGAATCAAGAGCCTAGCCATCTAAGCTGCCATCCTTCAAGCTAGAGTGCTAGACTCCAACTAAGACATATTGGTTGAGATTTGAGAATCAGTGCTAGTATTTATATATAAAAAGGGCAAAGCACATGAAGAATACCATTTTAAATCATGCGCAAATACTTGGCAGAATTTGGTATCCACTAGCAATTGTTCTGGTAGATTAATTAGATGTCAAGAAGTTCTTACATGGAACTAATGCTAAAAAGCAAATAGTTTTCATACATGCTAAAATTTAGGTTACATACTGAAACTAAAAACAAAGAATTGTAGCTGCAGCAGCTACTACATATCAATAAATCAACGATCTAGTAGGGGTTGTTATATATATCACTACTAGCTGAACCTAGTTACACCACATGAAAGAAGTAACATCCAATTGCAGATTTCACTAAATATATGTACACTTGTGTGCAATACAGAGAAGCTATCAGCTCAAGTTCAGTGTGTGTTCACCTGAGTTGAGTGTCTGCTCATCTCCTCCCCAATCAACCTAATAAGAATGCAATTTACATACAGTCAGTTGCAATGGACAAAATGTTCAGCTAGCATAGGTGCATGTATAACTCTCAAGATTATATTATTACTAGGTGAGTCCCCGTGCGTTGTGATGAGAGCAAGAAAAAAATCACAAAATTACATGGTTCATTGTGCAAAGCTAATGTAAAATAGTATCACATCATAATTTCACATCACAAGAAAAACTATGGAATAAAATAGTTCTACTTAAGCATAAACTGTGTCCTATAGACCACACAATCAATGTCGAGGACCTTATAAAAAAAGTCGAGGAATGAAACAAATAACGTTGACCAAATATCAATGCACTACTAGAACCAACATTGATTAATTGTAAGCCATTCAGCCATAAAGAATAACACTTGCGCTACTGGCACTCACAGAACGGTTGGCCATGTTAAATAAAATGTTCTAGCAACAATCACTTGGCCCCTGTGGGAACAAAACCTCACATGTTATTGGTAGTTCCTTCCACTTGAGAACAAGACAATCTTGCTCCTCTAATGATTAAAAGAGAAGAGCAGGAACAAGATTTTCAGAAAAAAGAGATGCAGATACACCCCTTTCATACACTTTGCACTTGACAAACTAATCTTAAAAGTAGCAGAATAATACCATAAGGTTGCAGGGCACTAACTAATAAGGTATTGTGCTCCTCTGTACTACTAAAAATCAGAATAGCATCATCATCATTGCTGAAAAATTTAGCACGAGCTCAAGCTGCTTTAGCTAAGCAGATCATGGATGTAGATATACCTGTCTTGATTTCCACTTGTAATTCCTGAGTCTCTACCTACAGTAAAAATTAATTCTTAGGCCAGAACCATAAAAAGATTGAGCAAAGAGCAGGGATAGATGTTTTGCATTCAGTCAATCCAATGTTCTTCAGAAGTAAAATCAAGGTAATAAATGTACTTTCTTTATAATTATCAGTTAAACCTAGCATTCACAGGCTTCTCACATCTAATCAGGACTCAAGGTAATGTCTTTTTGATGGGAGTCTAAACTGTTTGCTTACTCTTACATCTCCATTATTGAATACTCTCACATCTAATCAGGACTCTTACTCTCACATCTCTAGGTTTTTAGGAAACTGCGGTTGACAGAGGAAGCAGTGAAGTACAGGGATCCCAAGCACTAAAAAGGTCTAGACATGTGCCTATACATGTGTTGTTTCCCAGAAACGGGTGCGCCATTAGAACAAGTTGATGAAGGATTAGTAGGCCTCCTAGTTCCTAAAAATTCATGAGCATCAGCCATTAGCCAAGGTGCCTGCAGCCTGCTGATATACAAAAGGCTTTCCCAATAAGAACTCATTTTATAATAAGAACTATTAGAAGCTCCTAGCAACAATAGTACTAACTTTTCAAGGTACTATCATTAAACATTATTGACACTATTCAGAACCTAACCTAACTGCTTGAGTTTGCTGGCAATAAGAAGCTGCAACAGTAGTCTACGGATTTTATGTTGCATCATTGTCAGACATCAATACTCACATTAGCTATTGGGAAACAATGTCTAATTCCAAAAGACACTTAAGAAAGCACTTATCGTCTAAGTACGAGAGAGAAAAACATAAAGCAGAAGGTAAAAGTAACCATTGACAATTACAATATAGGATCTTGTGCATCTAAAAAGACAATAGATTGTAAGTCAAGAAGACAATTCTGGTTTGCAAATGACAAGAAGACAACCATATGACTACATGCAACCTCTGAACTGTGAGAAAGAACAGAGAAGACCAATCTTGGAATGCAATTACTTAGATAACAAAGGTTTCAGGATAATTACTTTAAACATTAATTTGCTATTTTTTCATTTAAATTCAGCAATATTGTTCAGTCTGACAGGTCTAACATGGCCTGTAGCTATTGATTTGAAACATATTGTATTGCCAATTTACTAATTCTAGAGAATGGCAGTGTGACTATTATTCCTTATCACACTGTATTGCCAAATAACACTGAATTTTCAGCGTAGATCGGAACATATATATATATATATATATATATATATATATATATATATATATATATATATATATATATATATATATATATATATATATATATATATAGACACACACACACACACACATACCTCTAAACCTAGATCTTCTAAACACAGCACCTAAACATCCATACATACACAATACTCATCCATAGGAACATATGTACACACATCTGAGGCAGAAAACGGCTCACTGTGGACATGCATATCAGATCTGCAGACCGCATGGGATGGAGGAGCAACTAGAACGATTGGACGACGTAGATCGGACAGAGATGACATGGATCAAGCCCGCATCAGGCCCATCATAGCCCAGGACGAGTGTGGTGTTGAGCTGCTGCTGCAGTCGACCCGCGCGGCGGCGGCGGCACTCGACCTTCAGCCAGCTCGCCTAGCCTAGGGACGACGGCGCTGGCCAGCTGGCTAGTAGGCCATGGCACGGTGGTGGTGGCATGCTAGGCATGGCTATCGGTCGCCCCATCCAGGAGCGCGTGGCCCTACCATAAGGAGCCAAGGGGGGTGCGGGTAGGGGGGTGAGCAGGGCCCTACGTAGGTGAGGAGGATGCGGAGGGAGCCGACTTTGGCGCTTCCGGAGGAGGTGCGAGAAGAGAGCGCACGCTGGGGAGAAGAAGACCAAGGGAGAGAGGGAGAGCCATGTCGGGCTTCTAGGGAGAGACGCCGAGCGCTCGAGCTACCGAAGTTTGGGAATAAGGAGCGCGGCTTCCTAGTGGATGTGTGTGTTCTGTTTTTTTTTTTTTTTCTTGTTTGTGTTGGTGTGTGTTATATTTTTCTTTTTTTAACTAGACGGTGAGATGTATATATGTCCATGCAGCCCATAGTTCGACGGCACGGACGGAAACACGGTTTTTTTGGCTTGGCCCAAGCATGGCACGGCCCGATGCACAGGGTCGTGCCTAGGCCGCACTCCAAGCACGCGAGCTGGCACGGCACGGCCCGCATTTTAGTGGCAGGCCCAATGGCAGCCCGGTGACCACCCTGGAGCCCTGGCCTGCTAAGACGATGATGGCGCGCGGCGGGAGAGGATGAACTAGCAGCGGTGCTTCACTGGATTTGGGATTTGGGGAAGGGAAGGGTCTAGGGTTTTCATTGTACACGTGCCGGGCCAAAATTTGTGTGTGAGCTCAATGTAAGCAGCGTGGTGGGGCCCACTTATTTTTGGCGATAGACAGAGTGCCGGTATACTTATTTTTAGCGACAGACAGTTCAATGTTAAATATCAATATCTATAGCGACAGACAATAAATCGCTAAATGAGGAATTAGCGACAGATGGCCTGTGAGTTATCTTTAGCGTCAGATCATCCATCGGTAAATATAATTTTTAGCGTCAGATGTCTGACGGTGATGCGTGTTGTGGTGTAGTGTTTGAGGGTGTCGAGGATCATGCTGTTCGCCCATTAGACCTGGCCATTTGCTCTGGGATGGGCAACAGAGACGTATTTGACAGAGATCCATCGGTATAAGCAGAAGTCCCAAAAATGATGATGAGTGAATGTAGTTCTGAGGTCGGTGATAATGCTGTTTGGGAGACTGAATCTATGGATGATATCTTCGAAGAGCTTGACTGCCTTCTTTCTAGTGGCCGAAACAAGTGGCTTGTATTCGATCCACCTAGAGAACTTGTCAATGGTGACATATACGTACCGAAAACTGCCTGGCGCAGGCTTGAAAGGCCCAATCATGTCCAGTTCCCAGCATGCGCAAGGCCAAGAAGCTTGGATGGTCTGCAATTCCTGTGCCGGCACGTGAATTTGCTTGGCAAAAAATTGGCATCCTTCACAACATCGGATGAGGTCTTCTGCGTTAGTGATGGCCGTCGGCCAATAAAAACCAGCTCGGAAAGCTTTGCCAACCTGGTTTCTCCAGGCCACGTGATTGCCATAGGAAGCAGAGTGAAATTCAAGAAGTAGTTTCACGCCCTCTTCTTAGGTGATACATTTCTGCAGTATCCCTTCCTTGGCACTTTTCCTTATAAAGTTCCTGTCCACTAGCACGTAATGCTTGCTGCGATGGGTGAGGCGTTCAATTTCTGTCTTATCAGCGGGTACGTCAGTGCTGATGAGGTACTTGATGGACTGTTCCCTCCAATCCACAGTGGGTGAAGGTACTACAAGTACCAGCTACTGGGCGGTGGGGATTTCTTGAACTTCCTTCTCTTCCTTAATAGACAGCGTAAAGAGGTCTTGAATGACGACCCCAGATAGAATCATGGCGTGAGAAGAGCCTATATTGGATAGGTGGTCGGTGAGCTGATTTTGGTCTCGTACCACATGGTGGTACTCGATACCGTAGAACTTCCCTTCGAGTTTCCTGATCTCGGTGCAGTACGTGTGATAGAACCGCCTAATTTATACAATATCAAGTACGGCTGTCCCCGCTAACACATTGACACACGCATACTTTCAGTTATATAAACATAGTAGTCCACCGAGTGTCCCAAAGGACTTTGGTAAATCAACATCACAACCAAGATCGCATGATTAAGCAAATACACATCACATACGTAGAGTTGCAGCGGAAATAATATTGCAAATGGGTTCACAAATAATAGCACAAGTTTGGGTTTCAAAACCGATTAGTGAAAACAACATAGTTTTCAAATGATTACATTAATATAAGTTCCAAATACATTGCTAGCATAAGTGACATCCTCTAACAAAAGCATATAGATGAGAAATAAATATAGAGTCACTAAGCCCACTAGCAATTAGCCACCATCTTTAGCAGGCTGAGACATCACCTGCAACATGGTGGGATAAACCCTGAGTATTCAAATGTACTTAGCTAGACTTACCCATCATAAACCAGAAATAAAAGTGACACCAAGGAGTATGCAAGGCTTTATAGGTGGAGCTAGCTTGACAATATTTTGCATAAAAGCTAAGAGTTGAGCTATACACATTTACAATTCAGTAACCAAGTTAATTAGAGCTATTCATCTCTAGATTAGCAACTAACCTATGCCAAACATGTTGGATATCATTTAGTAACAGGCAATAGTAACCATAGCCGGTATAATGTTGTAACATCATCATCATCATTAAAACCATCAAGCTCAATTAAGTGTCTCTACACTGCCGCTGCTCAGTCAAGTTCTCACTATCCAGGAGAGACGGCGATTCGAATCAATTCCTACCCAGCTGGGGAATTATTCCTAACACAAACCCAATCAACCTAATCAGTGGTTGCCTCGGGTCACCTTTGGTACAACTTAGGAACAAATTCACGGGTCCGCGAAGCGCTGCACTCTCAGGGAGTCCACTCTGCCAGGAGGTTAATCTCTCCTTCGGACTTACACCAATGGCTCCCTGTACATCCTTACTACCACCAGAGTGTGCACTTTCACTTCTCGCCTTTGGGCCTGAGTTGAGCTACTCGGCTTCATGGTCAGAACGAGTTATCCGGCCAACTATGTGATAGGAATGCGTTCAACATGACATGAGGATGTACATTGCATCGGTCCTTAAATGACATAGATGGGGTTAAATCCACACCCAAGACCTCCATGTCTTGTTGCTTCTGTATCGACATCCCGCCCGGTCTCCATTTATTATTAACACATGGTTATTTCCATGATAGTAAATATAGCCAACCGTGCTTTGGTATCCACCTATATCTCGCAGGTGATAGGAAATCACATGACTTCTACCGGTGTAAGCATCGCTAAGCATACATTCGATCCTGGACCTAAATAGGGTTCAAGGTATATTTCTAGACACGGTAGTTCTATGCATCAAGTGGTTCCAATCAACTCTTATAACCTAATGCATCAAACATAAAGAACTCAAGTGATATTTATAAAAACATTGGAGGCTTAGAATGCTATAGGGCTTGCTTGGGATCCAACACTAGGTTAGTGTTTGTTACCGACACTCGATTGGCGAGTATCTCCCATCCTAGCACTTGTCCAGTCCTTCCATCTTCAGGATAGGTCCACCATACACCGTCTTCGTGTTCAGCTCCAACATCATGTCGTTCATGTGGTTCATCTAGCCTACCTACATGAGGTGGAAGATGCAAGTGCATGAATATGAAGAATGGTAAAATGAGATGCATCACATAATAGCATTCAAGGCAAACATAAGATCATGCAAAACATAGACACCTAGAGTTATTTAACTAAACATCACACAACCTATTATAAAGAGATAGCAAGCATATTAGGTATGGCACACAAGAGAACTTAAGTTCAGATATTGCACCCATGCATTGATCAAGAACTAACCAAAATGTTTAGCCAAAACAAGAGCAAGCTAAAGCAATCAACTAGCACATGTATAGAAATCTAGACAGCAGCACAGTAATCACTTGTTTTATCCATAACTAGAGATCTAGACATCCAAAGAAGGGCATCCTAGACTTTCTAGAAAGCTAATGAAATTTCCTACAATATTGTTATTATCACCAAAATATTATTCTAAAGCTAACCAGGTCAAATATACCAATGTTTCAGATCTGCACAGAACTAGGACAGAAAAGTAGTAGTAATTTCAAAAATGCATAACTGGAGTTATAGACATCAAACAAGCATGAACCTTAACTTTCTAGAAAGCTTATTAAATTATATAAAACATGTTTATTACCATCACTAGGTGATTCCCCCATCAACAAGGTCAATCAAGCACAATTGAGCACCTCTGTCTAGACTTGGACAGATTCAGTCATGCAACTTCACAAGCTTATAACTGGAGCTCTACAACACCAAAAGGGGTTATCTAGGATAATTTGGAAAGCATATATAAAGCACTATAACTCTTATATTATCACTAAGACATGATTTCATACTCAACTAGGTCAAACAATGAAATCCTTCAAATCTGCACAGAGCATAGACCAAACATGATAGATTATTTTTCAAATTCATAACTCGTAAACTATCAGGCCTATGGTCATGAAAATTTAATACAAGCAAGATATGATAATTATCTACAACTTTTGTATTCACCAAAACCGCATAAAATATCATTTACACCATGAAAATAATTGCACAAGCAAAACTGCACATGCAGCCCAAACAGCAGTGGTACAGAAAACTGATAGGAACTTTAGAGAAACATAACTGGAGTTCTAGACCTCCAACAAACATGAATCATAACTTTTTGAAAATCTTATGAAGTTACCTACAGCTTTCTTATTTTGATCTTAAGATTAGTCTATAGTTAACAAGGTCAATTAATCCAATTAATGCATCTCTGCCCAAAACATGGACAAAATCTGATATGCCAATTTAAACAGTTATAACTAGAGTTTTGCATGTCCAATAAATGTGGTTCTAGACTTTTTAGAAATCTTAGAAATTTCTAAACAACTTTGTTATAAACATCTGGAGCTAATTCTACTCTGAAAAAGGCTGCACAGTACCAACAAGTCAACCCTGTCTGGGTTTGGGCAGAAACAGCCATAGAAATTTAAGCTACTACAACTAAAAATCTACTTAACCAAAAATTATGCTTTTTAGCTTTTTCAAAAGCTTAAGAAAATTAATATAACTCATTTATTGTCATCAAGGCATGATTCATAACTTAACTGAGCCAATTAATTGAAACATGCAGGCCTATTCATAATAGGAGCAAAGTAACGCAGGGCATTTGTTATTTTTATAGCTCCTAAAATATCAAGCCTAAACTTCTAAAATTTTTACCAGACATCAACCATCATCTGAGTAGCACTCCATAAAAATCTCATATTTATTTGAGCAAAACAACTACAGTTATCAAAAAGACAATACACAACTAGTATTAAAAAGCTAACTGCATAAATTTATTTTTATAGCGAAAACTTTAAACTAAATAATGTCATATTATAGATCTACTGCATATATAATTTCACAAGGATTCCAAAATATCCTCATTTGCTATTTTTGGATTTTTCTACAATTTACTACGATTTTCAAAATTTTAGCCAAATTAAATGCATAAAGGAAAACAACTTTGCATCGGAGACCCCGAACTGTTTCAGAATTACCCACAGCCTCATAGCACTATTCAAGTGAGTCACGAGATCTACATTTGGAACCCTCCAAAAGTTTCTATTTAAGCGCGAGATCCTTCCCTTCTCCTTCTTCGTCGCACAGCGCAGAGGACCGACGGGTCGGCCAGCTCCCAACGCGGTGGTGCTCGCCGATGGCTGCATGCATTATGGCGAAGGCGAGGGTGTGGCTAGCATGGCAGTGGCCTAACCCGTGGGTGGCCAAGGAAGGGGCCGGCCTGCCCAGCGATGGCTTGTGGCGGTTCGAGCACAGGAACAATGACGTAGCGGTGGACGGCGACGGTGCTACAGGAAACGAGAGGGCCAGCGCGGCTAGGGTTATGGCGGCGCATATGTGCTGTGCCTAGGCACTGCAATGGAGGAGAAGAGGGAGTAGCACCTATAGCAGCAGTAGCAGCTCGAGGTTTTCCGCTCGGCAATGGTGGCCATGGCCGTAGCTCGGCGTAGAGCGACCGGGCGAGGCGGGGAGCTACAGTGTGAGTGAGGGAGGCTTGGAGAAGCTCAGGTGCTTGGTTTGGAGGAGCAGGGGCGCGACAAGGAGGCTAGCCACGTGGCAGTAGCGCACGGCAATGGTGGGAGCACGCTCTCACGCATGGATGACGCATTGACCTTTCACTGAACACGTGGCGTGCAGCGAGGTGGGCAAGGCGGGAGCCAGATTGGGCCGGATACGGGCCAATTCAGACTTTGGGCCCAAAATGAAGTTTGATCTACACGAACTGCTCTACAATTTTCATGTAGGGACCATGGTCATTAGGGAAGTAGGTTAACAGTTAATTACACTCTAAGACGGCATTGTCAATGCATTGACAGTGATTAACAAACTCCAAAATTGGTAGTCCAAATGAAGTCAAACTGGTGCCATCTTTTTGCACGCTCTTTTCCATAATGTATACTCCAACCTTTATCTTTGGACCAAATCGAGTTGCTTAATAAAATATGGAGAACGCGGAATGCCAATGTCGATGTTAGTTAAGTGACAAAGTAAACCTTTGCTGTTTTGGAAACTATTTTTGAAGATCCAAACAAACTCCAAATTTGATGCGACTTGATCTATTGTTTTCACCATGAAAAGTACTTCAACTCATCTTAAGGAATACAATTGAGCTACCACATGAATTTGGCAGATAAAAATTCACAAACATGTCAACTTGCTGTTGTCAATCGGGGACTTTAGAATATTTTTCTGAGAGCCTAAGACAGCAGCTGATTCCATCTTCAAGCCTCTGTTTGACTTAGTTCCAAGCTGATCTGGCTCTTGGTCCAAAAACAAAGTTTGTTCTACTCCACTCAAACTTCAACTTTTATTTAAGGTGCAACTCCATGCAAGTAGTGTAAGCGATTGGTCAACACAGGTCAAAATAGTATCACGGTAAAGCTTAAATTAGAGTTTTTGACCGATTGAGGCATTTTCTTGACCTTTGCTCGACACAAACCCTTCATGATTTTGTTGTAGACTTAGATTAGAGTCATTTGAGCAAGGTAGCAAGGTTTGGTTGATGATCTATAATTCCATTCACTTAATAAAGCAATCCAAGAAAGACTATAACTTATCATTTCATGTGACTTCTTGATTCCAAACTTCATGAAACTTTTCCACTGGTCAAGATGGATGCATGTTGATGTAATGTACATGAAATAAGCATGTTTAACATTACTCATGCATAAACTTAACAAGGGTCCACATGGAAGTAGGGTGTGGTGTCCATGTTTAAGTTGGAGCTCACTCTTGAAGATTTGATCATGACACCTTCATCACCACTTAACATGTCATGTTTGAGCTCAAACCCATTGCTTAACTGGTGACCAACACCTGGGGTGTTATAGCCCTCCCCGTTACGAGAATCTCACCCTAAGTTTCGGTGTGAAAGACTTTTAAGGGAAGAGAAGCATGTCATCCATTTTCCAACATCAGTGATAGCCTTAGGCTACTTAACTTTGGAGTATCAGAGAGGCTAATTTGGTCAAGACACTTTCTGATACTTGCTCTTCTTAGTAAGTTTTGTCTGAAGAATTTCCTTCGCTGGCTTCTATGAAGCATTGTTATTTTGGGAGGAATCCAAGATAGCACAGCACTTTGTTCTTAGGATCTGGAGAGCACTACAGAGCATAAACTAATTACCCATAATCTCTATTTCCCTAGTGAATATAGCATGGACCATGTGAACTTTGCACTAGACTGCAAGCTTCTGAAATCTACTGATTACAATGGTTCCATGTTCATTCACAAAGTTTGAAAAGTAGTCCTTTACCAAAGTAGCTTAAGTACAACCTTTCATAAGGGATGAGATCATAGGTGGGGTAAGCATCCTTCGAGGTTGTGAGAAACAAACTAACCAATAACAATGTCTATGTCAGTCATAACTGTTCAATCACTCAGATGCCAACCGGTGGAAAACTACATAATGTTCCATGTATGCAGTTCTCTTTCTCTAATGATAACACTGTATTATCTGAGTCGGTTGAGTGAGCGATGAATGTGATAGGTGACTGTGTTAACCCATCGTTTCGATGATCATTATTTGAGGGAATCCTCGTATCCAAATGGCAACAACTATCTGAGTTGAATCTGAGGTAACCTCTTGGGTAAAAACACATAGAATGTACCAAGGACAAGTCCACCTTGGAAAACATTGCTGAAGAAGGATGATAGCGAGGCCTGGAGGTCAATGAAAGAAGCAAGTATACACCGATAGAAAAATAGTACACTACTAAGCAGGTTGAGCATAATTTTCCTTCATGGTGCGGTGGCGTAGTAAGTTGGGTTGACTTGCACTGTCACAAAGTTAGCTTTGTGAGACTACTTTTGACATTGATGCTTCCTTTCTAATGTCAATCAACAACTCAAAATCAAAGTCTGAAATCTGTTGTTTGACACTTTTTGAATTGTTTTCGACTCGTAATGGCACAAATTGACTTGTAGAACACCTTGACTACTCCAGCATTGTTGATACGAGAGGGCAAAAGTGAGGCACAAAGGGGTGTAAGGAGTCTCCTCTAGGGCACCTATAGGATTATCTAACAGCAACACATTGACCATGTTGCTAATCTTAGCATCAATTACAAACACAACATTTCTAATGTGAGGGATGCTAGTAGTAAATAGAGAAATCACAGATTATGTACCTCTCGGTAATCAGTTCATATCTTACAAACTACTACTCCATTGTGCACAAATTTTGGTAGGCATTTAGATCCAAAAGTTCTTTAATGACTGACCAAGATTTAGCTCAAATAGACACCGTTTCACTATCCAAACAAATCATCTACCAAAACTGCTTTGTTCTGAAATTTTGGGACCGAACTATCAAAACATCTCTCAAATCTGATGCTTTACTCAACCAATCCTCAAACCAACTTAAGACATCGAAGTACCTTGAGCGAGGAATGCGATCACCAAGTTTAGTGTGAATTCGACCATGTTTGATCCTCTTATCACCAGCTTAAGGATAACCAGTTTAGTATCATGAAATCTCGACAGATTTTCTGTTCTTATTTTCCTTTGATTTACACATTAGGAAGTGTGTTCGATGTCTTTAACTCTTTTTATGACAGTGGTAGATTTCTTGCTGAGGATGGAGGCTAGGGTTTTCCTCATATGCTTCCCAGGGAACAACTTCAACCATTGATGTACGCACTAGCTCACGATGCACAAGCATTAGACTAGTGGGCTATTTTTACAGGGCACAATGCATACTTCAGGTGGAGGGGCAGTCCTATAGGATAAGGGACCGTTTCCAACTATCCTCATGTGCTTCATCCAATAGAGTCCTAAACAAATCCTTTGATAACACCATGTACATAATGATGCTGACCGAAACTAGGGACATGCTTTCTCTAGCTCTTTACTTAGCTGATACAGTATCCTACACTATCTATGTGATTGTCCAAGATGGAATTGACTTGACGGCATAGGGCTTGGAGAAGAAACTAGTACTGGCATCGATGACTGGCTTTGCTGTTTCTTTGCTTAACATTGTTCTGTGAGATCTGGCCTTCATAGTTACCAAAGAGTCATTACCTAGCTAGAGATTAACTTTCCTATTAGTAACTAAGTAGTTGTCTGTCAACATATAAAAGCTTCAAAACTTCTTTTTGATGGCAACAATTGTAGTTGATGTGTAAACAAACAGTTACCATGGAAGTCTGTAGAAAAGGGGTGACACCGAAGAAGGTCGGTTTGTCTACATGATCCTTATGCACATAAAGATTAAGAACTTGGACAGGAAACTCATGAGTATTAGGTGACCTATTACAGCACATAATATCCCGGTCCATTTATCATTCGACTGATAACTTGTTCAACCTTAAGTGTGGTGCATCATTCTGATCCAACTGGAATGATATAAGTTGCTCACTAGATGACCGATGTCATTACAGGGATAGTCAAGTAGAGTCACTTGTCTACTATCTCTTGCAGTCTGTTTATGTTCATGTCAGCGACCTATTCTTCAAAGGTTATCCTTTGGATGACTTCAGAAGGAAATCCTATTATATCTGGTTTGACATACAGATCTTCTGACAAGATAAGGAGAGATAACCAAGGAAGAGCTTACATGAAAAAAACACATCGGTGTAGTTCTGCAATGGATCATGACTAGGAACCTTGATACCAGCGTGTGCCGGGCAGCACAACCTTGTGTCGCTCGACACAGGAGGCTCTCGGTTTCATCGTGGCACCGTAGATCGCTAATTGTGGCACCATTACTGAACATACAACCCAACAGAATTTTCACATGGCACAAATTTGGTTGCATAGGAGCAAGCACCATGAGAAGGAGGGATAGCAAACAAAGGTAGTCACAAGGTTAGGATTCAACAAGGAGGTGATCCAAAGATTAAAATATAGCGCAAGAGAACATAGCCTAATTGCCAAAGACAGCTGAGTAGGGGACTCTTGCTTAATTTCCATATACGCCTTGTGTCCACCAAGGTGATTACCAAGTAAAGATTAACATGAGATTTGGTCTTGCCGAGAAGCAACATGAGATCAAGACTGATAAACATCCAGAGACTTGAAAGAGTTGGAGACAAAATACATGAGATTTGAGGGATAGAGCCTATGCACTGACTAGGGATTCAGTTGATAAAGCAACAACATGATCTATGAGGAAAAGGTTCCAAAGCTAGGGTAGATAGCGATTAGCATTGCACCAGATCATCTGTAGAAGGAGCAATGAGATCTAACAAGGATTTTTGAGCAGGGTCCTCCCACATAGGAGCGGGACAACCACGAAACATGCGAGCAAACAAGGGAACTAAGCTTAGGCCTAAGGTCAAACAAAGGCATGGATAAAGGTCTTCATAGCGCAATGTTCAAGGGATAGCAACCACGTGTACAGGCTCAGGCCCATAAGGGAGAAATTAATTGGAAACGACAACCATGAGATTATCCAAACATGGATACTATTCTAGGATAGCACTCTTCAACACTCGTATGCTTACCAAGGGCAAAAGGGGTGACAACTACGGCACTACCTAGATAACGAGCATCCACACCTACATCATGGTCTTAAGCGACTATTACTAAGCACAAAGCTCGCACACAATAAGCAGTCACCTACAGCAGTACGTGTGATAGAACCACCTAATTTATAGAAGATCAAGTATGGCTATCCCCACTAACACGTTGACACACGCATACTTTCACTTATATAAACCCGGTAGTTCGCCGAGTGTCCCGAAGGATCTCGATAAATCAACATCACAACCAAGATCATATGATTAAGCAAATACACATCACATACGCAGAGTTGCAGCGGAAATAATATTACAAATGGGTTCACAAATAATAGTACAAGTTTGGGTTTCAAAACCGATTAGTGAAAACAACATAGCTTTCAAATGATTACATTAATATAAGTTCCAAATACATTGCTGGCATAAGTGACATCCTCTGACAAAAGCATATAGATGAGAAATAAATATAGAGTCACCGAGCCCACTAGCGGTTAGCCACCATCTTCAGTAGGCTGAGAACTTCACCTGCAACATGGTAGGATAAACCCTGAGTACTCGAATGTACTCAGCTAGACTTACCCGTCATAAACCAGAAATAAAGTGACACCAAGGAGTATGCAAGGCTTTATAGGTGGAGCTAGCTTGACAACATTTTGCATAAAAGCCAAGAGTTGAGCTATACACTTTTACAATTTAGTAACCAAGTTAATTATAGCTATTCATCTCTAGATTATCAACTAACATATGCCAAACATGTGGGATATCATTTAGTAACAGGCAATAGTAACCATAGCTGGTAAAATGTTGTAACATCATCATCATCATTATAACCATCAAGTTCAATTAAGTGTCTCTACGTTGTCGCTGCTCAGTCAAGTTCTCACTATCCGGGTCAGTGGTGATTCAAATCGATTCCTACCTAGCTGAGGAATTATTCCTAACACAAACCCAATCAACCTGATCAGTGGTTGCGTCGGCTCACCTTTGGTACAACTCAGGAACAAATTCGTGGGTCTATGCAGCACCGCACACTTAGGGAGTCCACTCTGCTAGGTGGTCAATCTCTCCTTCGGACTTACGCCAATGGCTCCCCGCACATCCTTACTACTGCCAGAGTGCACACTTTCACTTCTCGGCTTCCGGCCTGAGTTGAGCTACTCGGCTTTGCGGTCGGAATGAGTTATCCGGCCAACTAAGTGATAGTCATGCATTCAACATGACATGAGGATGTACAGCGCATCGGTCCTTAAACGACATAGATGGGGATAGATCGACACCCAATACCTCCATGTCTTGTTGCTTCTCTATCGACATCCCGCCCAGTCTCCTTTTATTATTAACTCGTGGTTATTTCCACAATAGCAAATATAGCCAACCGTGCTTTGGTATCCACCTATATCTCGCAGGTGATAGGAAATCACTCGACTTCTACCGGTCTAAGCATCGCTAAGCATACATTCGATCCTGGACCTACATAGGGTTCAAGGTATATTTCTAGACAAGGTAGTTCTATGCATCAAGTGGTTCCAATCAACTCTTACAATCTAATGCATCAAACATAAAGAACTCAAGTGATATTTATAAAAACATAGGAATCTTAGAATGCTCCGGGGCTTGCCTGGGATCCAACACTAGGTTAGTGTTTGCCAGCGACACTCGATTGGTGAGTATCTCCCATCCTAGCACTTGTCTAGTCCTTCCATCTTCGGGATAGGTCCACCATACACCATCTTCAGGTTTGGCTCCAACATCACGTCCTTCGCGTGGTTCATCTAGCATACCTAGATGATGTGCAAGATGCAAGTGCATGAATATGAAGAATGGTAAAATGAGATGCATCACATAATAGCATTCAAGGCAAACATAAGATCATGCAAGACATAGATACCTAGAGTTATTTGACTAAACATCACACAACCTATTATAAAGGGAAAGCAAGCATATTAGGTATATCACACAAGTGGAAAGCTAATGAAATTGCCTACAACATTGTTATTATCACAAAAAGCTTATTCTAAAGCTAACTAGGTCAAACAGCAGTGGTACAGAAAACTGATAGAAACTTTAGAGAATCATAACTAGAGTTCTAGACCTCCAACAAACATAAATCATAACTTTCTAAAAAGCTTATAAAGTTACCTACAACTTATTATTCTCATCTTAAAATGATTCTATAGTTAACAAGGTCAATTAATCCAATTAATGTATCTCTGCCCAAAACAATGACATAATCTGATATGCCACTTGAAACAGCTATAACTAGAGTTATACATGTCCAATAAATGTGGTTCTAGACTTTTTAGAAATCTTAGCAAATTCTAAACAACTTTGTTATAAACACCTAGAGCTAATTCTACAATTAAAAAGGCCCCATAGTACCAACAAGGCAACCCTATCTGGGTTTGGGCAGAAACAGCCACAGAAATTTAAGCAACTATAACTAAAAATCTACTTAAGAAAAAATTATGCTATTTAGCTTTTGGAAAAGCTTAAGAAAAGTAATACAACTCATTTATTGTCATCAAGGCATGATTCATAACTTAATTGAGCCAATTAATTGAAACATCAGGCCTATTCAGAATAGGAGCAAAGTACACAGGGCAATTGTTATTTTTATAGCTCTTAAACTATCAAGCCTAAACTCCTAAAATTTTTACCAGACATCAACCATAACCTGAGTAGCACTCCATAAAAATTTTACATTTATTTGAGCACAACATCTGTAGTTATGAAAAAGACAATACACAACTAGTATTAAAAACCTAACTGCATAAATTGATTTTTACAGCAAAAACTTTAAACTAAATCATGCCATATTATCGATCTACTGCATAGATAATTTCATAAGGATTCCAAAAAGTTCTCATTTTTACAATTTACTACGATTTTCCAAAGTTTCAGGAAAATTAAATGCATAAAGGAAAATCAACTTTGCATCGGAGACCCCGAACAGTTTCAGAATTACCCACAGTCTCGCAACACTATTCAAGTGAGTCACGAGATCTACATTTATAACCCTCCAAAAGTTTCTATTTACGCGCGAGATCCTTCCCTTCTCCTTCGTCGCATAGCGTAGAGGACTGACGGGTCGGCCAGCTCCCGGCGTGGTGGTGCTCGCCGATGGTTGCATGCATGATGGCGAAGGCGAGGGTGTGGCTGGCATTGCGGTGGCCTGACCCACAGGCAGCCGAGGAAGGGGCCGGCCTGGCCAGCGACGGCCTGTGGTAGTCCGAGCATAGGAACAGCGGCGTAGCAGTGGACAGCGACGGCGCTGCAGGAAACTATAGGTCCGGCTCGGCTAGGGTTATGGCAGCGTATGCGTGGTGTGCCTAGACACTGCAGCAGAAGAGGAGAGGGAGCAACGCCTATGGTAGTAGTAGTAGCTTGAGCTTTGCTGCTCGGCAATGGCGGCCATGGCCGCAACTCGGCACAGAGCGACTGGGTGAGGCGGGGAGCGGCAGCGTGATTGAGGGAGCCGTGGAGAAGCTCGAGCGCTCAGTTTTGAGGAGCAAGGGTGCGACAGGGAGGCAGGCCACGCAGCAGTGGCGCGTGGCAATGGTGGGAGCGTGCTCTCGCGCATGGACAACGTGTCGGCCTTTCACTGAACACGTGGTGTGAAGCGAGGTGGGCAAGGCAGGAGCCGGATTGGGCCGGATATGGGCCGATTCAGACTTTGGGCCCAAAATGAAGTTTGATCTACCCGGAGTGCTCTACAGTTTTCATGTAGGAACTATGGTCATTAGGGCAGTAGATTAGCGGTTAATTACACTCCAAGACAGCATTGTCAATGCATTGACACCGATTAACAAACTCCAAAATTGATGGTCAAAATGAAGTCAAACTAGTGTTATCTTTTTGCACGCTCTTTTCCACAATGTATACTCCAACCATTGTCTCTGGACCAAATCGAGTTGCTTAACAAAATTTGGAGAATGCGGAATGCCAATGTCGATGTTAGTTAAGTGACAAAGTAAACCTTTGCTGTTTTGGAAACTATTTTTGAAGATCCAAATGAACTCCAAATTTGATGAGACTTGATCTATTGTTTTCACCATGAAAAGTACTTCAACTCATCTTAAGGAATCCAATTGAGCTACCACATGAATTTGGAAGATAAAAATTCACAAACATGTCAACTTGCTGTTGTCAATCGGGGGATTAGAATATTTTTCTAAGAGCCTAAGACAGCAGCTAATTCCATCTTCAAGCCTCTGTTTGACTTAGTTCCGAGTTGATCTAGCTCTTGGTCCAAAAACAAAGTTTGTTCTACTACACTCAAACTTCAACTTTTATTTAAGGTGCAACTCCATGCAAGCAGTGTAAGCGATTGGTCAACACAGGTCAAAATAGTATCATGGTAAAGCTTAAATTAGAGTTTTTGACCGATTGAGGCATTTTCTTGACCTTTGCTCGACATGAACCCTTCATGATTTTGTTGTAGAGTTCGATTAGAGTCATTTGAGCAAGGTAGCATGGTTTGGTTGATGATCTATAATTCCATTCCCTTAATAAAGCAATCCAAGAAAGATTATAACTTATCATTTCATGTGACTTCTTGATTCCAAACTTCATAAAACTTTTCCACTGGTAAAGATGGATGCATGTTGATGTAATGTACATTAAATAAGCATGTTTAACATTACTCATGCATAAACTTAACAAGGGTCCACATGGAAGTAGGGTGTGTTGTCCATGTTTAAGTTGGAGCTCACTCTTGAAGATTTGATCATGACACCTTCATCACCACTTAACATGTCATATTTGAGCTCAAACCCTTTGCTTAACTGGTGACAAACACCTTTAGTGTTATAGTACGTGTCCATCTTCTCACTGGAACAGGACCAATCTTTGTTGACCTGGTTGATGACCAGTACGGAGTCTCCATATACCATGAGGCATTTGGCGCCAAGCTCGATGGTTATACGGAGTCCGTGGAGACATGCTTCATATTATGCGGCATTGTTGGGGGCTGAAAAATGAATTCAGAGGACGTATCGGAGCTTTTCCTTGGTTGGAGTAATGAATAAAATGCCAGCACCAGCACCTTTGATGTTGAGGGTGCCGTCGAAGTACATCACCTAGTGCTCGGGGCAAGCAGTGGGGATGGTCTCTTGGATCTCAGTCCACTCAGCGACGAAGTCAGCCAGCGCTTGTGACTTAATGGTAGGCCTGCTTCTAAATTCGATGGAGTAAGTCCCGAGCTCGACAGCCCACTTGATGATACGGCCATTGGCCTCTTTGTTGCGTAGGATGTCCCCTAGAGGGAACTCGGTGACCACGGTGATCTTGTAGTACTAGAAGTAATGGCAGAGCTTGCGTGACATGATCAGAATGGCGTATAGCAACTTTTGAACCTGAGGGTAACGAGTTTTGGACTCATTAAGGACCTCGCTGATGAAGTAGACCGGACGTCGTACCTTATAGGCGTGTCCAACTTCCTCGAGCTCGATGACGATAGCTGTGCTAACGACGCGAGAAGTGGCGGCGATGTAAATCAGTAGGGTTTCATCTGGTTGAGGCACCGTCATGATCGGAGGCTTCGTTAGAAACAACTTGAGCTACTCGAAAGCTGTGTTAGCCTCCTTCGAACAGGAGAAGCGCTCGAAGGCCTTGAGTAGTTTGAAGAACGGTAGTCCCTTTTTGTCGAGGCACGATATAAAGCGGCTAAGAGCAGCCATGCACCCTGTGAGCTTCTGTATATCATTTACGTAGGTTGGCTGTTTCATGTTGGTGATGGTGGAGACCTTGTCGGGGTTGGGTTCGATACCGCGGGCGCTGATGATGTAGCCTTGGAGTATGCCAGATGGAACTCCAAAGATGCACTTTGAATTGTTCAACTTCCATATATATCTTTTCAGGTTGGTGAATGTTTCTTTGAGGTCTACGATAAGATTGTCGACGGTTTTGGATTTGACAACCACATCATCGATGTAAGCTTCGACATTGTAGCCTATCTGTTGGTCAAGGCACATCTTAGGTCACCCCGGCGTTCTTGAGTCTGAAAGACATGGTGATATAGCAATATGCACCGAAGGGCGTGAAAAACGATGTCTTGACCTGATCGTCCTCTTTGTGGGATATTTGGTGATAGCTAGAGTAACAGTCGAGGAAGGAGAGGAGTTCACAACCGATGGTGGAGTCTATAACCTCGTCTATCCAAGGCACACCGAAGGGGTCTTTAGGGCAGTGCTTGTTGAGATCAGTGTAATCAACACACATTCTCCATTCTTTATTCTTTTTTAAACAAGAATAGGGTTTGCTAACCACTCAGGATGATACACTTCTTTAATAAATTCAGTAGCTAGGAGCCATTTTATTTCTACCCTAATAGCCTCCTTCTTGTCTGGCGCGAATTGTCGGAGTTTCTGCTTGATCATTTTGGTGGTCGGCAAGACATTCAAGGAGTGCTCGATCTTCTCCCGTGGTACCTCGGCATGTCTGCAGGTTCCCAATCAAACACATCAGCATTGGCACATAGGAAGGAGACAAGCGTGCTTTCCTATTTGGTGTCGAGGTGAGCCCCAATCTTGATGGTTTTGATGGGGTCGTCGAGGCTGAGGCCGACCTCCTTCGTTTCCTTGGACTTGGCGGAGGCTCTAGCACTAGGATCTCTAGGTCATTGGCGGGCACCGTCTTGGTGTCGATGACCATGCTAGCCATCTGGATGGTGAGGTCAGTGGCTTTGGCGAGGGCGAGACTCTCTGTCTTGCAAGCGTTGGCGATGGAGAGGTTGGCCTATAGGGCCAAAACTCCTATAGGCGAAGGCATCTTCAATACTAGATAGGTGTAGTGCGGTATGGCCATGAACTTGGCCAGAACTGGCCGACCAAGTATGGCGTGGTAGGCGGTGTTGAAGTCGGTAACGTAGAAGTTGATGTGCTCAATGCGGTAGTTGCTAGCCGTACTGAATTATACCGGGAGGGTGATCTCTCCAAGTGGTTTAGATGCCCTGCTAGGTAACACACCCTAGAAAGAGGATTCAAAGGGTGTGAGGTCTTCTATTCCAAGGCCTAGCTCCTTTAGGGCTCCGGCGGAGGAGGTTTAGAGCACTTCCGTCGTCGACGAGTACCTTCCTGAAAAGCACTTTCCTAACGATTGCATCAAGAACGAGGGGGAAATGCCCTGTGTAAGGGATGTTCGCCCACTGGTCGGCCCTGCTAAAGGTGATGGGGACCTTGGACCAGGGGAGATAGCAAGGGTTAGTGATGCCGTCTTCTGCGTTCACGGCGAGCACCCGACGGGCGGTGAGCTTCTGATCTCTTCTGCTCTCGGCGGCGGTGAGGCCCCCGAAGGTAGTGGCGACCACTTTGTCGTGATCCTAGAAGGCGTTGTTTTTGTCCCTAGGTGGTCGGTGGCCTCTGGCTCCATTGTCATTATCGTTGTCTGGCTTTTTTGCCTAGAACTCCTTAGCCAAGCTGAGGCAGTCCTTCATCTTATGCTTGTTGTTCTTGTGGAGGGGGCATGGGCCTTTGAGGATCTTCTTGTACTGCTCGTTGTAATTGCGCTTGGCGCGAGGTTCATCAATGGCGGCAATGATGTGGTCTTGTCGGCAGTGGCAATATTGACTAGCTCTGGATCCTTCCAGCCGATCACGCCCGCTGTCCTAACGGTGGCCATGGTCGTCGTAACAGCGGTCACTATGGCATCGGTCGTTGGGGTGCTCGTCGCTGCAGCGAGTTGGACGGTGAGTACCCGCATCCTCGTTGAAGCGTACTTTGGCCTCTTCGATGTCGGCGTACTGATCGATGGTCATGATCATCTCGCCAATCCCCTTTGGCGGCTTACGATTGAACTTGGAGCGGAGGTCATGGTAATGTAGTCCTCAGACAAAGGCGGTGATGACTTCCGCTTCTGTGATGTTGGGAATAGAATTCCTCATCTCAGAAAAACATCTGATGTAGCTACGGAGGAGCTCGGACGGTTTCGATAGATGCGATTCAGATCATGCTTGGTGCCCGACCGAGTACACGTAGCCATGTAGTTGTCGGTGAAGACCTTCCTCAGTTGTTCCCAAGATTCAATGGAATACGAGGCGAGGCTCGTCAGCTAGTTCATCGCGGTTGGCATGAGCATGATGGGAAGATAGTTCGCCATGACACTGGTATCTCCCCGACGTCACGCACGACGGTGGCATAAGCTTGTAGCCACTGTGTGGGGTTCATCCACCCCTCATACGGCTCGACCCTGGTGATTTTGAAACCACGGGGCCATTGGAGTGTTCGGAGTGCCCTCATGAAAGCTCGGGGGGCTTTGGGATCATCACCATCATGATCAATGGTATTATCGGCATTAAGTGCTAGAGGGCGGCATCTGGATTGCCGAACTCTTGCTCGTATTCTTGATGCCGGCGTACTTCTTCTTCATGGCGAGAGAAACGGCGCCCGTTGATATGACATCATGTGTCCTGGAGATTGTTGATGTGCACTCGAATGTCTTGGTCGACTTCTTGGTCGTGTTGGCGAGGGTAGTCGATGCGGTTCCCCCTAGCTCCCCCCTGGAGGGGTTGTCCATCATCACGTTGTTGATCGGTGAAATTGCATCTACTGGGGCGGCGATTAGATCTTGGCATGGCAGATCGGCGAATCGAGCTCGTCGAGTAAGAAGGTCTCTAATCCTGGTGGATCTCGTTGACCTGGTAGTGTGCAGCTTTGAGCATTGCGGCGACCTATGTGACTTTTGGCGTTTGCTCAAGCCGGGTGAGCTCATTAGTGGCCATGGCCAAGTTGGTGCTTTGGGTCTTGTAGACATCGTGGCCGACGACACGGACGAACTCATCATCGAGGTTACGGCGGAGTGGGAGTGGCCTCCCTTGCGAGTCAAGCAGTTCTCCATTGCGAGCAGCCTCGGCTAGCACAATGGTGGCCTCGTTCACTCGGCATTGAGCACGGTTGGCATTCCTGTTGACACAAGCGGTGTGGTCCTTGTCGGTTTCTCCATCCCATGGAGGGCTATCGATGGTGACGTTAAAAATCCCACCTCATCGGAAGGGTGGGAAAGGAGATTGGACAGTCTCCGTGGAGCCCTAGGACTCGGAGTTTGGGTTTTCCTCCAGGATGGTGTGGAGGGATGCTTCGGGGCGTCGGGCGATGTGCAGCATGTTGACAGTCGGCGATAGCTAGTCGGCGAGAGGATAGATGTCTCCCACCTAGTTAGCGAATTTGCCCCTTAGGGCATCTTTGTAGGAGGCGGCGATGCTAGTGAGGCCAAAGGGTAGGGCCATAACCCATGGAGTTTATTGATTGGCCTCAGATGGATCTAAATCGGAGGGTGGTTGGTGCTGAACCAGAGTGGTCAGAGCCGATTCTGCGATGGAGAGGTAGTCGGCGAGCTTCTGGCCAACCTGATCGATGGATGCGATCAGATCGTCATTGTTGATCTGCTTCCTAGGGTAGATGGGGAGCGGGCGGCGAATTGTTGATGAAGGCGACCTTGGAGGCGGTTCCGAGATCGGATCTACAGTCGCAGGTGTTGGGTTGGTCGGCGTAGAATCTATCTGCACTGGCTCAATGATCTCTCCATCTATGTTAGCGTTGATGACCCAGGAGATCGATCCGACCGTAAAGATCTGGCCGGGCTATGGGAAGGATGAAGAGCTTGCAAAACGTACCATCTTGTTCGACATGGAAATAGCACGCACACCCCTACCTGGTGCGCCAACTATAGACAGAATATCATCGGTAGTCATCTGAGGGGTATCCCACGAATTTAGATTGATCAGCATAGATGCGTGTAATCAAGAACAAGAAGGCAACAGAGACATAAGAGTTAGACAGGTTCGGGCCGTTAGCGCAACGTAATACCCTACTCCTATGGTCTGTTGGATTGTATTGGCTATGATATGATGTTGCCCTATGTTTTGAGGGGGTCCCTACCCGCCTTATATAGTTTGGGGGGCAGGGTTACAAGTTGGTTAGATCTAGGAGATAATCGAAAAGTAATAACAGGTTACATGAATCATGGGATCGAACGTATCCTAACAGATCTCACAGTATCTTCAGGATATCGCCCTTGATGTGTTGTGGTGCACGCCGAGTAGTGCCATGCACCGTAGGTCTTTGTCTTGTGGGATGGACCACCCCCTGGGAGCGCAGCCCATGTAGTCTGCTGTGGGTATCCGGGGTCGTACCCCCCACAGTGCTAGAAATGCGTGTTGGTATTTCTTAACGCATACAGAAATTATTCGCAAGCGCACGGAAGTACCGTTGTAGCACTTTCCCCCAGAAGTATTTAGGGTATTGTATTTTTCACAGGGAAAGGAGGTACTCTTCTAGCTAGTTCATTCAAGGACAACACAAGGGTAGAGTCGGTAGAGGGTAGAGAGGATTCCTATGGTTTAGAGCCTAAAGATAGATAAACTTTACTTCTATCTACTTACTTTGGGCACGGACACGGCTGTCACCACCTACCGCCTACCCCTCAACCATGGAGCATGAGGAAAACAAAGGTAGCCTCTAGCCTAGACACTGCGTCTATGCTTTTGACTACTACTCTAGCGTGCTAGCAAGGGTTATCTGTCTTTATCAGGCCCTTCTACTAGAGCATCTGCCATAGGGACAGACGACGAACCCGCAAGGATTTGGCCGTCGAAACTTCATGTTGCATGGGGTTTGGGTTGTCCTTTTCTTCTGGGGAGTAGTCATGGACATCGGTGTAGGGAGAATTTTCAAGGATTCTATCAAGGATAGCTCTCCCCTCACTAATAGAAAGATGTAAGAAGGCTCCAATGGAAGCAATGTCAAGGAAATGCGCAGATTTCTCACTAAGACCCAGATAGAAGTGTTGCAATAGCATACGATCGGGTATAGCAAGGTCATGGCTGGAGGAGGAAAGATCCATCAAGCAGGCCCATGTAGCACCTAGAGATTCCTTCTCTTATTGCTTAAAGCTTAGACCTCTCTTCTAAGATGAATTACTCAGGAGATAGGGAAGAAAGTTAAGCAAAACTTGGCTTGAAGAACTTCCCACTCTCCTTGTACACTCTCTACGGTTCGAGAATACCACAGTTTGGCTAATCCCGTCAAAGAGAACGGAAATAGATTCCAGTTAAGGGTCTCATGTGACATGCCCGAAATGTGAAGGCATGAACACACTTCCTCGAACTCACGAAGATGAGCATATGGGTTGTCATCTTTTCCCCTAGAAAAAGATAGCTCTTGAACTTGAGTTATGAAACAAGGGTGAATTTCATAACTATTGGTGATGATAGGTTTTGATGATGGAGGTGGCTCCAAACTAACGCCCTTTGGAGCAACAAATTCAATGATAGGAATGTAATTCATGGTATGAGAGATAAAGGAAAAAATGCTTGGATGACTCAGTTCTAAACTAGAATAGCTACCGTTCCCCGGCAACGGTGCCAGAAAGCATGTTGACACTAGATAAAGCAAACAGATAAATCCACAAGCGCACGGATGTCAATGTAGCTTTCACCAGGAAGTATTCCAAGGTATCGAATTTTCACGGGGAACATGAAGTGGACTAGTTAAGAAACAAGACTGTTCAAGGATAGAACAATGAAGGGGACATATAACTTGTACTGAGAACAGAAAAATAACCATTGGGGGCGACTCGTCGGGCGCCCCGTCGGGCGCCCCCGCGAAGCCCTCAGATCCTGTCGAAACCCCACCGGAGGTTCTCTCCAAGCCGGCGTCCTCCCGCTCGGTGCCAGAGGCGGGGCCAGCGTCCTCCTTCTTGGTGCCAGCCGTGGGGCCGGCGTCTTCACACTCAGTGCCAGACGCGGAACATAATCTTGCAGGCGGATTTGATGCAGTGAATTCGGAGGCCATGGTAGAGGCGTCTTCTCAGGGGCTCTTGCCGGATAGTGCACAAGAGTTGTCGGAGGAAGGGCTCTGCAAGCGACGTTTGACCAGGGCTGTGGGGCGTGCAGCCTGTGCGACCGCGCAAGGCCTCCAAATCCCATAGGCCTCCAAATATATAGTTCATTACCCATATAGCTAAGCAGTAAGCACAGCAGCGTTGGCCCAATAGCAGCATCGCCATTAGCATGCCTGTTAACCTAATAGAAAATGATTTACTGACCGCCGGACGGACGTTGTTTTGTCTCCAGATTGCTGCGATCCCAATTCCTAAACCTATACTCGACGTCTCCTATCGCCCTGACTCCCTATCGGCCACGTATCGCGTCGAGCGTGATGAACTGACCTGACAGCGGCGAGACACCCAGACCCAGACCCAGGCGAGGCGAGGCGCTGAGGCCCTAAAGGTAATACTAATCATTTGTATTTTTTTTCAATTCATTCACAATCACAGCAAACTATAGCGAGTAGTGGGTCGATCTCTAAATTTTGTTCTTTTGATCTTTTCATCTAGACGCCTACTGCAATTGTGTTCAAATATTGAAGCCATGTCTTCTATAAATCGGTCTAGAAAATTTGAATCAGGTTGGAAAAAGCCTAAGAAAAAACAAAGAATAGAGGATTTAATCCAATCTCAAAAAAATTCAAAGAACACTAAAAGAATGATGCTATTCAAGTAAAGATTATGCAACATAGGTACCATTTTTGACATAACTTATTGCAATGTAATATATTATATCATACATCTTATTTTAGTCCTATTTTTTCTCAAGCTAGTAGGCCTCATTTTTTAATTTCGTACAAGGCCTCAGATTTCCCCGGGACGGCCCTGCGTTTGACGCTGGCCTTCTGTCAGCCAGAGGTCACGGTGACCTCGGAATGGGACCAGTATGCCGCCCGTGTGGAATTGGCAATCCTCGCCGGGCTTGAGGTTTCTGGGGCGTACGATTTTTCTGCCGGGAACGGGAAGAATGCAGATGTGTGCGAGCCTTCACTTTCTGAACGAGGTAAGGTTTCAACTTTTTTGAATTTGGTTCACGAAGCTTCTCTTGCAGGTTTTGGAGATGAGGATGCTCGTGCGTTCGCACTGGAAAGATTGGATGCAATGACCAGACCTGCTGCAATACGGAAAAAATCAAGTGATAAAGAGACTGAGGAAGATTTTTGGCGTGACATTGGGTACCCCATAGAGGCTCGATGGTGGGAGCTGGAGACTTCGAAGACGCCGGGTCATCAACACGAAAAAAACAGTGAACATCATCTCGATGGAGGACGATCGGATTCAAACCATTTGAATTCTGTTCGCCCACATGGAAAAAACATTGAACATCAGGTCGACGAAGGACGTTAGGATTCAAACAGTTTGAATTCTGTTCGCCCTCGGCTGGGTTTCCGAATTCGTCCCTGGAAGGGACCCCTCCCACGGCCAAGGCCGGCGCCGGTTGTAATGCTCGCAGATTACATGCCATCATCGCCGGTCAAGTCATTGAAGCCGACCATGAACAAACGGGTGGAGAAGTGATGTGCCTCCCAAACTGGGAAGGTGATCGTGACTTTAGGCAAATCTGATCTGATCGCGAATGCCAAACGTTACGGCAAATCGCGTGATGATCTCTGGCCCCACCGGTCAGGTCCACAGTCTACAGCACGTCTTACATCGTACTCTACCGATCCATCCAATTCATCGAGACCTACCTACGCCGCCATGGCCGCCCGGCCGCCGCCACAGCATCGTGGCACAAATCCACCACCGAGAAATACCAATAGGCAAATGCAAGACCGGGTTCCAGCGCCACGAGATGGCGAGCGGGGGCGGCAAGGCCAGGGAGAGAGGGAAGGTGGCATGGGTCGGCAGGCCTTTGGGGAACGCCCTCCACAGATAAACCCACAGCGTGATGGTGGCCTGGGTGGGCAGGCTAGCGGCAACAATTTTCGAAGGAGAGAGTGGCAACCCAGCAATAGGTTCAGTCGCCAGGGCAACACCCATTACCAGCCACGTCCTGATACTGCTCCTCGTCCTGGCCGCAATGCGCAGGGTTACGAACGTGAGAAGCCCAGGACAGAGACAACTCCAGGGGACGGAGTTGCTGATCAGCAAACCAGCTCGGTAGTGGACGTAAAGGCAAAGAAACCTCATCCTCACTACTGTTTCAAATGCAAGTGCAGCGGACACTTGAATGATGCTTGTAAGGCGGACCTCAATTGTTTTGTTTGCAACAAGAAAAATGCTCACCTGGCATCCAAGTGTCCTTTGACCAAAATGCCGAAGCCCAGCGTCTCACTGTATGGATTTGGGAAGGGTGAGCTGGGCTTTTTGAAAATCCCAGATTTTGAGTTCAAGTTGGAGACACCCGAGCTAGCTCCAACGGCCTTGATCACCATTTCAGGGGGAAAGCTTGAGGCATCAGTTGTTCACCAGGAGCTTAGTCGGCTCATTCGGGCCGATTGGAATTGGGAAGCGCTGCCCCACGGCGATGATGCTTTTCTTGTGACTTTCCCGTCGGAGGAGGAATTGAGGAGATGGGATGATGTGGAGTTCCGGCTCAAAAATCATGGGGTAGTCCTGAACATTGCAGAGTGGAAAGAAAATGTAGAAGCCTCACCTTCTTATGAGCTCGATGTTGTTTGGGTTCATGTGACTGGTGTTCCTCACAATTGGCGTCACTATCCGGGCTTTTGGGCAATTGGGTCAGCTATTGGAGTAACACAAGAAGTGGATATGTAGACATTTAGGAAGAAGGGTGTCATTAGAATCCAAGTGGGAATAATGAATAGAGATCTTCTTCCATACACCATGGATCTGGTTTTTGGGGTGGAACGTTTTCACTTGACCTTTGCCTTAGAACCTGAAGGTTTTGAAGTGGTTGCCCTCCCACCATATGATCCGTTTGATCAGGATAGTGACAACTGTGCAACTGAGGGTGAACATCAAGAAGACTCATCTCAGAAAAATAAGAAGTCCAAGACAACGAATTCGACAAATGCCACTTCGAGTTCTTCTGGCCCCTCTACAGGTCCTAGTCCGATGCAGCTATCGGCTACTCCATTTGGCAAGGGGCCTATGCCTCCCAAGCGTATACTTTTCAGCAAAGCAAACAGGCAACAGCAAGTTGCTTTTACACCACTCCCTAAGGGTCCTGAATCAGCGAAGGGTCTACAGGATCGTTCTATTGCTCAATGTATGACAAATCATGGCAGCCCAACAAAGAGTGCAGCAGTTATGCAATATCTAGAAATCTTGCTGGGCACTAGTAACAATGGTGTTGGTTGCTGCCCATCGAAAACTTTTGGTGGAGTGCTGGCTTGCAACAGCGCGGCAATGCCTAGCAGCCCATTGGCAACACCAGCTGATTTGCAGATTTGTCACCAGTGCGCTCTCCCCCTGAGATGAGGACCACTCAACCAAACTCAGCTAATAAGAGTTGTTTATTTAGCCAAAACTCGCCAATTAAGGTAACAAGCGATGTGGCCAGACCGGGGCAGCAACCAGGATTTGTTGCAAGCTTACAGAAGGCGTCCATCCCTACTGGTGTTGCATATTCGCAAAACATAGACAAGGTTCAGTCGATGCCTTTGAATGGTAAGGGCCTGACAAGGGCGTACCAGTGCAGAGAGGTCCTGCTCTGTGCGGGGTCTGGGGAAGGGTGTCAGTGGCAAGCCTTACCCTCGCCTGTGCAATGCGAGGAGACCGCGACTCGAACCCGGGACCTTCCGGTCACAGGCGGTAAGGGCCTGACAAGAAAAGGGAAATTTCTAAGAAGTGCTCCTAGTGATCTAAGACGCAACGCTCGTACTAACTTCATCTCTTCTGCGGATGGTGTCTCTGCAGGAGATGAAGACATGTTGCAGAAAGCAATGCATAGAGTGGCGAGAAGAAATTTGGATGGAAGGACGGTGGGAGATTCAGGATCACCACGTTTGCCTTCTAATCCTTCACCTCTGCCGCCAGGTATGCCCAATTCGCTTTCTAGAATTTCGTTTTCCTCTATGTCAAATGATTCTTGTTCTAGAAACCTGAAAACCCTGGGATTTGCACTAGGAAAACACTCTGATATGGTTAACCTAGCTGTTAATGCATTAAAAAATATAGAAATAGACAGATCTTCAGTTGCTCCAACGCTAAAAACTCAGTCAGCCATGCCTTCCTCTGACACTAGTGATGACGACGATACCACAACAGATGGTGCCTTACTCGCTCACTTGGTCAGGGATGTTTCGGAGGTTGACTTTGATGAGGCAAACTTAGAGTTAAAGATTTGTGATCGTTTGGCATCCAATAGGAAGTCAAGAAATTCTTCTAAGAAAAAGGGACACAAATCAAGGGATGGGAGCACAATAATTCTAAAAAAGGTAATCAATGAAAGGAATTTTCTGGAATAGCAGAGGTCTTTCAGACTTGGCTAAATACCGTTATTTCTCACAGGCAATAAAAGAGCATCAGTTAGATTTTGTAACTTTGATGGAGACAGGGAAGAAAGATTTGTCAAAGACGAACCAATCTCGCCTATCTGGGGGGGCTGATTTCGTTTGGGATTGTCTTCCACCACGTGGCAGGTCAAGTGGAATCCTCTTAGGAGTTAATGCAGCCGTTTTTGACATCTCTTTCGTTGTAGAAGGGGCTCTGTAATAAATCAGATAAATTTAAATGGATTCTCATGGTTGTTTACGGTCCAGCACAAGATAATTTTAAATCAGCTTTCCTAGCTGAACTTGTAAGGGCTTGTCAAGAAAATCCTCTTCCCACCCTTGGAGGTGGAGATTTCAATATCCTACGTAACAGTGGTGAAAAGACCAATAATAGATATAATGACCGTTGGCCTTTCATGTTCAATGCTGT
Organism: Miscanthus lutarioriparius; assembly: GCA_904845875.1. Classification (NCBI taxonomy): domain Eukaryota; kingdom Viridiplantae; phylum Streptophyta; class Magnoliopsida; order Poales; family Poaceae; genus Miscanthus; species Miscanthus lutarioriparius. The sequence goes on along the minus strand of CAJGYO010000005.1, from coordinate 72,252,484 downwards.
CATTGACAGTTTTGATCTTAGGGAGATTGACTTGACTGGTAGACAGTTTACCTGGGCTAACTCATTATCAATTCCTACCTATGAGAAACTGGACCGGGTTTTGATGACAACGGAATGGGAATAAAAATTCCCTTTGGTTAGCGTGCAAGCCCTTGATAGGGGTGTATCAGACCATACTCCTTTGTTACTAGACACGGGCACACCAGCATTTACGGGGATTGGAAAACAGTTTACATTAGAACTTTCTTGGTTTTAGCGAGACGATTTCTATGACTGTGTCGTAGAAATCTGGAATAAACCAGTGAAAGGCAACAACCCAGTACAAAGGTGGAACAATAAGTTCAGTGCTTTACGTAGACACCTGAGAGGCTGGGCTGCGAACAATGTAGGTCATTCTAAAGCCCAGAAACTAAACTTACAAGAGACCATAAATGAGCTGGATGTGGAGGCTGAGGTTCGGCAACTTTCCGAAGCGGAGCAAATCAATCTTGCCCTTGCTCGGGATCAGCTAACCCATTTACTTTGAGAAGAGGAAATTAATTTTTTTCAAAGAGCCAAGGTTAAGGATGTCATGCTAGCAGACAATAATACAAGGTACTTTCACCTCGTGGCCAATGGCAAACATAGAAGAAAACTAATTTTCTCTCTGGATCAAGATGAAGGAAAGATAGAAGGTCAGCACAATCTTAAAAATTACATTACCAATTTTTATAAAGAGCTGTTTGGGCCACCTGAGGAGTCTCTGTGCACCCTAGATAGCTCAAGATTTGGAGATATACCACAAGTTACAATGGAAGAAAATGATTTCCTAACATCCCCTTTTACTGAAAAGGAAGTTCGAGATGCAATTTTTGACATGGAACATAATAAGGCACCTGGCCCAGATGGTTTCCCAGCTGAGTTTTATCAAAAGTTTTCGGAACCCATTAAAGGAGACCTCATGCTAATGTTCCACAGCCTTCACAAAGGGGATCTACCTTTGTTTAGCTTAAACTTTGGTATAATAACCCTCGTTCCAAAGGTTTTAGAAGCAAATTGGATACAACAATATAGACCTATTTGTCTCCTTAATGTCAGCATTAAAATCTTTACCAAGGTGGCTATGAATTGAATGAATATGGTGGCCGATCATGTTATAAGCCCGACCCAGTAGGCCTTCATGGCAGGACGAAACATCCTTGAAGGAGTTGCTATCCTCCATGAGATGATTCATGAACTTCATCGAAAGAATTTGAATGGTATTATCTTCAAGATAGATTTTGAGAAAGCATATGACAAGGTTCGATGGATGGCCTTTTCTTCTTCAAACATTATGTATGAAAGGCTTTTCACCCAAATGGATCCAATGGGTTGAAACTTTCATTTCGAGCGGTAGTGTAGCAATCAATGTAAATGATGAGGTCGGACATTACTTCCAAACTAAGAAAGGACTCCGACAAGGAGACCCTTTGTCACCTCTTTTGTTTAATGTTGTTGCTGATATGTTGGCCATACTTATTAAAAGAGCAAAAGAAGAGGGTCAGATTAGTGTTGTGGTGCCCCATCTAGTGGATGGTGGTTTATCAGTACCACAATACGCTGACGACACCATACTTTTTATGGAACATGATCTGGACCAAGCTCGAAAATGAAGCTACTACTTTATGCTTTTGAGAAGGCATCTGGTCTTAAGATAAATTTCCATAAGAGTGAGATATACTGCTTCAGAGATGCCCAGGAATAAGAGGAAAAATATACTGAACTTTTTGGGTGTAAATCTAGAAACTTTCCTATGTCTTATTTAGGCATTCCAATTCATTTCAGAAAGTTACGGAACGCAGATTGGCATAAGGTGGAAGAATGTTTTGAGAAGAAGTTGAGTAGCTGGAAAGGAAAACATCTATCAACGGGGGGAAGACTAACACTGATTAATTCAGTTCTAAGTAGTCTACCCATGTATATGATGTCTTTGTTTGCAATAACAAGAGGGGTGCTTAAGAAGCTAGATTATTTTAGATCTATGTTTTTTTGGCAAAGTGACAACCAAAGAAGGAAGTATCACCTTGCCAAGTGGAGCATACTATGCCAACCTAAGGAACAAGGGGGTTAGGCATCCATGAATTGGAGCTAAAGAATACTGCACTTCTAAGCAAATGGTTGTTCAAGTTGCTGACATCTGATGGGATATGGCAACACATAATCAGAAATAAGTACTTAGGCTCAAAGCCTTTATCCCAAGTTTATTGGAAAAGTGGGGACTCTCATTTCTGGGGAAGCCTCATGAAGGTGAAACAGGATTTCCTTCGTTTTGGCTCATTTGTAATCAATGATGGTTCCCAAGTGCGGTTTTGGGTGGACAAATGGCTCAGAAACTCACCTCTAAGTGAATAGTATCCTTGCTTATATAACATCGCTAGGCATAAGCAACAAACTGTAGTAGAGGTTTTTAGTACATCACCATTGCTTTTATCATGGAGATGTGATTTGATTGGACCTAAATTAACAGCTTGTAATGAACTTCTTCCTCGCGTTGCTAATATCAGGATCACTCAAGAACAAGATGTTTTCTGTTGGAATTTGGACCCAAAGGGCCAATTCTCGGAGAAGTCACATTATTCGGACTTGATCCACCAAGATGTCCCAAAAATAAATAAAATCATCTGGAAAACAAAGGCCCCACTGAAGATAAAGATTTTTATGTTGTACCTTCGAAGGGGAGTTATTTTAACAAAAGACAACTTAGTAAAACGCAATTAGCAGGGCAATGAGAAGTGTTGTTTTTGTCATGAGAATGAGACAATTAAGCATCTTTTCTTAGAATGTCGATTTGCAAGGGTAGTTTGGGGTTGCATACAAGTTGCGTTAAATCTCCTTCAGCCCCGCAACATTTCCCACCTTTTTGGGAGTTGGCTTCGAGGGTTTCAGAAGGATCTCAAACCTTTAATTTTATTGGGTGCGATGGCTACTTGTTGGTTGCTTTGGTTATGCAGAAATGATTTGGTATTTGAAAAAAACATGTTTACTTTCCCTTGCAGGTGGTTTATTCAGTAATCCATGGGCTGCATACATGGGTTATCCTCTAAAAGTCTTACACATAGGCTTTGGTGCAGAAGGCATTGCAACAATTGATGCAAGCAGTTATGGTGTTTTTCTCCCGGGCACATGGGTGGCGATCTAGTCTTAGAATTGATTGTCACTAGAGTGTCAGATTTCTTTCTCTTAGGCTTTGTGTTTAGGCAGAAGCCAAAAGTGAATTCACTTTTATTGTATCAACTCGATGTAATGACTATGAATTAATAAAATCCTTCCTTTATAAAAAAAGGATAGAACAATGATAGGTGATAACAGGTAGAGAGGATATCTGTGGTTTCTAAGATATGAAGACAAGACTAAGGAAGGTTATATCAAGGTTGCATACTTTAGGGCATACCTGCCCTAACCTCACCCAAAGGGTTGATTTGGCACAAAGCACAACATGCCCTATGATTTAATAACTAGAACCAACGTTGTGGAATACAGAGGATGGGAAGGGCTGTCACCACCTGCCACCAACCACAATCTATTCGGGGATGTAGCGGTAAACACAGGCAAGCTATAGCCTAAGCACCGTGCTTAATCTATAGACTCACTACTCTAATCTAGGCCTCGATGAAATAAGATCAGAGCACTCTAACCAAGCGGTGAGACTTGTAAACAACAGTAATATAAATAACACTTAAGTAATGCAAAAGAACAGAGTTACCACACATAAGATGCCAGACTTCACTCAAAGAAGAGCTTCATCTACCGAGGCACAAGTGGAGAGGATGCCGACAACCCTGGCTCCTCCCCAAACTTCTCGATGCTCTCCCCCTATCTTCTACTTCTAAGTGGAGTAGCTACATAGCTTCGCCTTGTGACTATTCTACTAGATATGAATGAGATGGGATCAGTGGAATGATTACAAATGGTGCCCACACCCCCTACTTATAGCTTCTTAGGTCGGTTCTTGGCAGGGAGTATTTGTAGAGTGGTGTGAGGTCGGTGGCGTCAACTGACCTACCTTGGTGTCGCCCGATGCTTGGATGCACCGACTTGGTGCATCTATGGCTGATGGAGCTCCCTAGAATCAGTTGGAGTGGTCCTAAGTCAGTTTGGGAGGTCCCACACATCGGCCAATGTGGGCTACGATGGCCCATCGCCCCACTGGCACGTTTGCCATCGACCTTGAGTCGATTTGGTGATCCATGGTCCTCTTTTCCCTAGGTACAAAGTTTGGTCACGTTTGGAGCTTTTCCTTGTTTGGTTTAGTGGGCCAATGGATCCATGGGAGAGGCCGCATGGACATCATCTCCACCCTTGATGTGAACCATCATTGAAGCGACGCTTGAGATGCCTCCGAAGTGCGTTTCTTGTAGGTCGAACAGATCGATGATGTGGACGAGACCGGTTTGGGCCGCCTAGCCTTGGGTAGGCATCACCTGGCCTTCCATTTGGTCCATTGGGTTGGATGAGGCTTCACGTAGGTTCTCCATTGAGTGTAGAGGCTTTAGGTCAAGTTTGGTGGCCTTTGGACACTTGTCCCCATCGCTCGATGCCCAGAGGAGTTGCCCAACGTCCATCTCTGCCCAAACTCTGCCTGGCCTATCTTGCAATCTTCTAGAAGGCATAACTTTGTCATCCGGACTCCAAATTGGGTGAACCAAAACTCAATTTTGTGTATCTCGATGATCTCTTCGACATGGTGTAGTTAAAATGGGCATTTGATGAAGTGTTTTTGCATGTATATTGCCACCTTTGTTCCTACACTCACATAGTCATCTCAACTTGTGGAAATAGTTAGAAATAAGCCATATGACTATGGTTTATGTCATTTATATCACCAATTTAGGCATAGTTGATGATCTAAAATGAGGTGTTAGTGACCATCAACAAGTGTGAGATTAGGGGCATATGTTCACACCAAAATTTGGAAAGATGCATAGGAAGCCCAAAACTCAGGGAAGTGTGCGTGAGTGTTGAATGTCGTCCCAACTTCCAACACCGTCCCCACCACTTATTACACTGAGAACCATCATAGAGCAAGGCTAAGAGCGTCCACAATGGCAACTTGCAAATAGCTAGCTAGATGAGGTTTGGAAATAATAAAAAAGAACACTTTAATGGAGAGTTATGTGAGCTGTGAGAGAGTGGTTTCTAGGAGATCGTGCTAGACTAGCTATTTGGGAGTCGCTAGCTATTTGATCTCTCTTCTTGGTAGCCAATAGAATTCCTCCTAGACTAGATATTTGGGAACCATTAGGGATGCCCTAACGTCCCCAATGGTTCTCAAATAGCTAGTTTAGAAAGAATTCCATTGGCTATCAAGGAGAGATATCAAATAGCAAGCGACTCCCAAATAGCTAGTCTAGCATGATCTTCTAGAAACACCTCTCTCACAGCTCACATAATTCTCCACTATAGTGTTCATTTTTTTATTATTTCTATTGCTCATCTAGCTAGCTATTCGCAAATTGCCATTGCGGATGCCCTAAGGTTCCTTGTAGCCGTCTCTCAGCCCACCCATATACCTCTGTCCCTAAAAGAATGCAACTATGGTATACATTCCAGTTGAAGTGTTTCACGTTTGACCAAATTTTTAGTAAATAATATTCACATTTATGGCTCCTAATCAATTTATTATGAAAGTACATTTCATAATTAATCTAATGGTATTTATTTGATATTATAAATATCTATGCTTTTTTATCTCTAATTTGTCAAACTTAGTATACTAAAACATGATACTGTTCTATAATTGCATTCTAATAGTAGTAGTTAGCTCTTCATAGTTAATATATGGCCCACTTGTCTCTCTAACAGAGTTTCTTGGTTCTTGTGCCCAAGCCAGCTGTAAGCGTATAGCCCGCTTCTCCTCTGTCAGCTTACTTGCTCGTATACCTCTTCTTCCCTGATGCGTGCTCCCTAGATCACGCATCTTAACTGTACAGAGTTTGGGGGCATCTTCAAAGTTGGCCTATTTAGGTGTGTGAGTGTTGAATGTCCCAACTTCCAACACCGTCCCCACCACTTGTTACGTCGGGAACCATCGTATACCTCATCTTCCCTAATGCATGCTCCCTAGATCATGTATCTTAACTGCATTGAGTCTAGGTGCATCTTCAAGGTTAGCCTATTTAAGCTAGGTCTGGGTGCACTGAGTCTCTCACCCCTCCCCTCCCCTCCCCTACCCTTCCCTCCCTCCAAATCCCTTAGCATTAGACTAAGTGAGAGAGTGGCAACTCCTTTCGTCCATCATGGTTCATGGCATACTTCGGTGCCTTCGCTGTTGCTAGGAGAAGGCTTTCAAGATTGGGTTTTGCAGCAGCATGCTGGTAGCCATTTGTCTTGGGTATTAGAGGAAGTTCTGCGAAGAGATGGGGAAGAACAATACCATCTTCGGTGGCCCTATTAGACGGTGACATGTCGGCTAGGCTCATTGATAGTCAGCGTGCAGGAGACTTCTAGGTTAGAATATCTATGGGAAATCCTAGAGGGCGAAGGTACCTTGCTATTGTCGGGAAACCTTTTGAGCCCACAGATCTCGACCTAGGATCTCTCCACACCGTGCCATGCATTCCTCCTTGACGATGAAGAACACGGCGCGGGCAAGGCTCCTCGCGTGGCTCCACATCCTCTTGGATGTTAGAGGGTGTTCCACGAGGTGGTTGTTCTCCAAGCTTCTTCCAGACATTGTCCCTGCTCGTGGCAAAGATCCAGAGGCGTGGTGAAGGTTTAGTTATGCCTTCGTCCAACTTCTACGCTTCACAAGATGTCCATCGCTGACTGTGGGGATGAACCTACGCTCATCGCTGAAATTTGTCTTATGCTGATGTTTATGCTGATTTGTTGTATGAGAAAAACACTATTCGTTCACTAAAAAGTACTGCTGAAGTAGTGCTAAAGAACAGGGCTAAGGTTTTTGTCATCATAACTATAGTTGCTGATAGATCCTTGTTATTGTACGCCTGGTGAATGAAAAGTGTAACAAAGTTAATCAAAAAGGAATGTTTTTTGTTGATTTTGAACGATGTTACCTCACTGAGATGCTGGTGGAGTGTTGCTTTGTATGAGCAAACCGCCATATGGTATGGCTTTGTTATCGCATCCATTGTTATTGTAGAGGTCAGTACCTTTATTATGAAACATTAGCAAACAAACTTTGTCATGTTAGTGTCCATTGTTATTGTAAAATATGCGCTATGTGTTCAATAAGCAATTGAGGGCTAGTTGAATTAGTATCAACATTGTACAATTCTATTACCATTGGATATAAGCATCATTGAAAAAATTGTATCACCGCCGCTATTTGCCATTAGGTGCTAATATCTTGTTGCTTCAACTTACAAAAATAATATTCATAATATTTTGTTCCTTTCCAACGTCCATCGATAGGTGCTACGTCCCATCTTCTTTAAAACCCAATCACCACCGCCGGTAGCCTTCACCGCCAATATCTTCAACATATGCAAGCCAACGCGAGACTCCCATGCGTTTTTAGAAATTTTGGCGGACATTTTTGCTCCTGCAAGTCCTACTTTGTAGTTAGATTACAAAGACTGCTACCCACACAACCACCCTATCCGTCTCCTCCTCAAGTGCTACTATTCCTCACCTACTCATTGGCGTGTGAGCCGCCACTCATCGCTGACAAGCTAGTGCTCCGCACCGGTACGCCTCACCGGCACGCCTGCACAGATCCATCGGTGACCAGGACGGTACTCATCACTGCCGTGGCCGCTCGAGCTCACTGCCGCAAGATCCAAAGGCAAGGGTAATGCTTTCTTCTACTTCCCTTATCCATGTTTCTTGTCTTTTTATTCCCCTCTTATCTCATCTGAGTATGAATCAAGCTTCCATATGATCATTAAGTAGATCACGAGCACAAGGAAACCTTACCGATCGTCCTGACCTAAGCATTAGTAGCTACCACCCGAGCAGCAGTAGCCTCCCACTCCTAGGCAGCAAGGGCAGTCTGGACGGCATCGATGCAGAGCTCAAGCCGACTAACCTCGCGCCTAGCGTCGAAGCACGGGTCGTGAGCCACATCCCAATCACATAGGGGTTCATGGACTTCTCGGGAGGCCAGGGGGATAAGACCCCTCCGGTTTCACATGGCGCACGTCTGGAGAGTGGGTGGCACTAGAGAACCGCCCAACATCTAGCGTCGCGGTGTGAGAAATGGCCCTGAAAAGATTAAGGAGATCAGAATAGAACAACTCTAGCAACTAAGAACAAGACAGCCTTACCCAATGCACCGCAAATATGAGCGGAGACGTGGCGGAGGCCTGCTCCCCTCTGGAGGGTTCTTATGGCAGAACAACCCAAATTATATGGCCCACGTGCACCAATCATTGTCCTAAAGACCTCTGACTGCTGCACATGAGAGCTAGATAATCTCGGTAGTCTGTCGGGTGTCCTCGTGGAACACCGAATCATCCACTTTTTACAACTCAAACAAGACCAACATGGAGTTACACAACATTGCAACATTTGTTACAAAAATAACTTACATCAAAGTGCAGAAGATTTATAATAGTAGTTTACAACACAAGTTCGAGTAAAAGCTTAACTTAAGTTCCAAAAGATGAGTAGGACTACAAAAGCATCTTAGGTGTTGCATCTAAGGTAGGAGTGACAACCAGATCATGTTGAGCCCACCGACATGACCCTGATTAGCAGCATAAGTTAGAACCTACAACAGGGGTTAACAAACCCTGAGTACTTGAGGGTGCTCAACAAACCCCGACCAAAAGAAAAGATTCCAAGGGCATGCAGGCTTAAAGGAAAGTTTTTAGGCAAGAGTAACCTTTGTAGAAAAGCTTACTATGAGTGGATCCTTACTTTCAAGGTTTGAGCTTCGTGTTAAGTTATTAGCAGTATCCAGTTTGCACCTGAACTAGCTCAATGGCTTCATTAATCCTATCATCTCATCTTATATCCGCTCGTACTATCAGTACCATTATTTCATTGATTAACTACAATGTAGATCAGGAGATTGAGTCTCCTTAACCGAGGAGCACGACGATTCGAATTGATTAGGCCCAGCTAGGGTTTCCTTACCACATGACATATGTAGGTCCTGGACCTCATATATCAACCCTCACTTGGATCCTCCAAAATGAGAACGGGTCCTACGCCACCCGAGAAATAGCGACTCCACCGCCGTATGTCATCCCTGATGTTTTCATAGGGTGGGTATAGCTACTCTCGCCATGTCTCCACTCCCAGTACATGGTTGACTTTTCTCATAATGAATAGCCAAGGTATCAGACTTACTAGAGTGTGTGGCCAGTACTATAAAGTCTTGACCATGAATGGTCTACAACGTAGGCCCTCAATCGACACAGGGGACGATGCACAACAGGCTATCCCCACCGGCCTAACCACCAGAGACATATCTCATGTTTCATACTAAGACATTACCCATATCTCGTATAGAGATATAGCCCATGTCCCACCCCTGTCTTAATTTAGACATTAACATTATTAGGGTATTCTCCTGAGCCATCAGTAGAGCTGAGAAGAACATGGTAAAACCTATTTCTCACGAACGATGAAACCATCATTTGACTTTTACCAAAGTCTAAGCATTACTAAGCATTAAAGGTGTCGACCTCTTCATACTAGCAGGATACAAGTAAGGGTACCTGAATATCAAGGTAATCATGCATCAATGGTATTCGACCAACTCCTAATTACTTAATGCACATCTCACAAGACTTAAAGTGTAATAAAGATTTGTAAATACTAGAGAAGTGTTTAAGCTCTGGAGCTTGCCTGCATTGCAGAGAAGGTTAGTTTTCTTAGAAAGATCCAGAGGTTAAACTTGGCACCAGCACTACAATGGATGGACCTTCTCCAAAACTTGATCAACATGAATCTTCTCACTCTCATAGGCACTACACATAATAAATGATGCTTCACTTAACATGATGGAATGCATGACATGATGAATGATGGAAGACATACATGTGCATAACAGAACTTTAACAAACTTAAGAAAGTTGGGTACAACTTCCTTCACCAAACAACTAGGGTTTTTATCATAAAAGCATTTTAGTTAATTAACTATCATGTTAATTAGTGGTCTATCATGAAAATAATTACAATAACATGGGCCAGCAAGTGATTAAGATATAACTAACTCATGATCATATATGGAAGTCAAAAAAACTAAACTAAATATTAAATAAACCATTTTAATTTATTATATAAAAACAAGTTGATTCAAAGCATATCAAAAAAGAAACAATAGGGGTTTGGGTGTTCCAAGGTCCACAAACAATGTTCAAATACACCAATGTCATATAAACATTTATATAAATCATTTTGGCATTTATTAAATTAAGAAAAGGCATTTAAACACACTTAAATTAATTAACCAAGTTAGATTTATCAAAACAGTACTATACTTTTTGTGATGGTAGATATTAACACATGACAATTACACAAAAAGTTTCATCATCATAGGATTAATATTTTTATTTATAAAAATCACACAATGAGCATTTTATAATTAAAAGATGGAATTTTTAAGCATAACAAAGTTACTGATATTAGCTAATTCATATTTTCCATAGTAGAGCACATGATTTCAAGGCTACACAAAAAATTTGACATTTTAATCACCTCCAATTATTTAATTATGAATTAAATAGGAATCAGCACACTTTATATTTTCTAAAAACATTTAAATCAACAGAAAACATTTCTCGCTCACCCTCCCTCACCCACTATATCACTGACATGCGGGCCTGGGTCAAACCCAACCTGCTCGATGTTGAACACAAGTGCACCACGGGTACGCGCATGAAACTCTGCCGGCTGACGGGAGGGCACCAACGCGACTACCTTGACCTGGAGCATCGATCTAAGGGTCCAAAGCGGGCAGTTAGGGTTTCAAGGCGAGCTTGGCCATAGCCATAGCCGGGGCAGCACAGCATGGCGCGATAGCGGTCATGGTGCTACAGCCCGAACTAGCTCGGCCAAAGCTTGGCGAATGATCAAGGTGCTCACCACGACCCACTAAGCGTGCCAGTTGAAGGGGAGATGATGTAGACATGGCTGCCGGCGATGATGGTGGTGTGGCTCAGCGGTGGCAACACATTCCGGCGTGGCCTAAAGACAAAACAAAAAATTGGCGAGCTGATGAGCTTCACGACGTATAAATAAAGCCAAAACGAGAAAAGAACGGGTGAGAGAGCAGCCAGAGATGGCTGGCCACAGTGAGGTGCTCACTGCGGTGATGGCGATCCGCCATGGAGAAAAAGGTGAGGCATAGGCAAGCGCTAGGAGCAGGCGAGGCTGAGGGTGAGAGCTATTAGACGCGGGTGGATCAGCGGCAGTGAATTTCACCGATGCGAAGCATGGCACGGCGGCAACGGAAATGGGGAAAGAGAGAGGAGTGCACCTGTGGTGAGGTATTTGAAGGCATGGGCGAGGCGTCAAGGCATTGCTAGCAGCTGCTCATGTGCTCCATCTAAGCAGCTGCATGCCAAACGCTCAGAAGGTGGCAAACAAGGGCGGCGGGCAGCCACCGACGTCGAGCAGGTGAAGCAGACAACTGCCGGTGGCTACTGTAGATGACTGACATCGCCTTTTCTTCTCTCTTTTTGTCCCAAATCTGTGTAGAACCTTGATGACTTCTTTTAATAGAAGTTGTTCATCTACCATAGATCTCCAACTTCTATTAAGGATCCAACATCAAAACATCAATAGAGTGAGAGATCAAGAGGGTTGAACACAAGCACAAAGAAACTAAAAACTAAATTCAATTCTTATGGTTTTGAAAAACAGTTTTGGTTAGCATCTATGAGCAATTAATTAAAGGTTAATTACTAATGAAACAACACAACTAATTACACAGTAACAAAGATAAAGCATCACACTAATTAATAGAACCAAGGTTGCACAACTTTTATCTATGAAAATTCATGTGGTAAATATCCAAAGATGGAACTTAACATTGATTTCCAGGACTTAGCCAAAAATGCTAAGTGATGGAAAGACAACCTTAAATCCAATTTTTGAAGCTCAATTTCAACAAATTTGACTTGAAAACCCAAACCAATTTTTATGTTATATTAAAGAGCAAACTTCAAACTATAAAGTTTATTTTATCAAAAAAAATTTGTTTGAGCAAATTTTCATATTTAAATTCACAGGTTCTTAACTGAAATCAATGATAACACTTCATGCAATATATAAAACATAACATATGCAATATATGAATGCCATAATTGCAACATGAAATGCATCTAGTCCATAATACAACATGATTATGCTTGATGATGAACATGATCAAGTTTTTGCTGCTTTTTAACATCTAGGATGTTACAATCATCACCCCTTAAAGAAATCTCACCCCGAGATTATGAAGTGACAAAAGCCTTGAGTTAAGTAATTGAAAAGGAAATGTGTCAAGCACATTAACTTGCAAGAAGTTAATAAAAACAACAAAGGTCATTTCGAAGGTTACCAACAGGATCTAAGGAAGGTTGTAACTAACAAGGGATTAGGAAATTCAGTAGAAGCACAGACATGAATTTCCAAAAGAGGTTCCAAGGAAGGAGAGTACATTAATTGGAGGACTATAATAGATCATGATCACATACCTCGATACCAGCGAGCGCCCATCGATAAGTCCTTATGGCTGCAGTCCATAGGAGACCCCAGGTTTTGACGCGGCACCGTGGTCACGTATCATGGGCACCACTATAGGGCACAATCATTGTAACTCTCAACCAACATACGTCGACCATCAAATTCATGGGTATAGCATGTGTCAGCGTGGAAGAAAACATGACACATACACAATTTGAGAAATCAAGGATTAATCCCAGGTTTGGGTATTGATTCGGTGTGGTAAACAACGTGCATCCAAAAGTTCCCAAGGACTAGGAGCGAGGATCATCAAGGGTGATTTAATTTGGCAACAACCTGGTACCTGATGAGATTTAGTTGAAATGAAACAGCTAATAAGAAGAATAGTTGTCCCCGAAATAAAGGAGGGAATCTCAACATCATTTTATTTCAACCTTATATTGACGATATGATGCATGCTCATCCTATATGTTTTCTCAACGTTAGCTGGACACAAGTTAATTATATATGGCAATCATTTATACTATATGTTCTCTGAGGTTAATGGGGCGTTGAAAGGCCCTCAACATTGTCAGAGAAGTTCGACTCTCCTTTTGTCTTGCTAAAGAAGAGTTGAAAACTTTTCGACGTCTTCTTCTTGAGTCACCAGAAAGTCTTCACAAGGCTTTACAGCAAGCATAAGGGAGGTTAAAGAGCATTATTAATTTGTTACTCTTGAAAAAGTTTTAATTTGTAAAATCCTTTTGAAGTTTTCAAAAGTAATGTTATTGCAGATCCATGTATGAGCTATGATACCAGCTGTGGCAGAACCACCCAAATTATATGGCCCACGTGCACCTATCATTGTCCTAAAGACCTTTGACTGCTGCACACAAGAGCTAGATAATCCCGGTAGTCTGTTGGGTGTCCTCCGGGAACCCCGAATCATCCACTTTTTACAACTCATACAGGACCAACATGGAGTTACCACAACATTACAACATTTGTTACAAAAATAACTTACATCAGAGTGTGGAAGATTTATAATAGTAGTTTACAACACAAGTTCGAGTAAAAGCTTAACTTAAGTTCCAAAAGATGAGTAGGACTACAAAAGCATCTTAGGTGTTGCATCTAAGGTAGGAGTGACAACCAGATCATGTTGAGCCCACCGACATGACCCTGATTAGCAGCATAAGTTAGAACCTACAACAGGGGTTAACAAACCCTGAGTACTTGAGGGTGCTCAACAAACCCCGACCAAAAGAAAAGATTCCAAGGGCATGCAGGCTTAAAGGAAAGTTTTTAGGCAAGAGTAACCTTTGTAGAAAAGCTTACTATGAGTGGATCCTTACTTTCAAGGTTTGAGCTTCGTGTTAAGTTATTAGCAGTATCCAGTTTGCACCTGAACTAGCTCAATGGCTTCATTAATCCTATCATCTCATCTTATATCCGCTCGTACTATCAGTACCATTATTTCATTGATTAACTACAATGTAGATCAGGAGATTGAGTCTCCTTAACCGAGGAGCACGACGATTCGAATTGATTAGGCCCAGCTAGGGTTTCCTTACCACATGACATATGTAGGTCCTGGACCTCATATATCAACCCTCACTTGGATCCTCCAAAATGAGAACGGGTCCTACGCCACCCGAGAAATAGCGACTCCACCGCCGTATGTCATCCCTGATGTTTTCATAGGGTGGGTATAGCTACTCTCGCCATGTCTCCACTCCCAGTACATGGTTGACTTTTCTCATAATGAATAGCCAAGGTATCAGACTTACTAGAGTGTGTGGCCAGTACTATAAAGTCTTGACCATGAATGGTCTACAACGTAGGCCCTCAATCGACACAGGTGGGACGATGCACAACAGGCTATCCCCACCGGCCTAACCACCAGAGACATATCTCATGTTTCATACTAAGACATTACCCATATCTCGTATAGAGATATAGCCCATGTCCCACCCCTGTCTTAATTTAGACATTAACATTATTAGGGTATTCTCCTGAGCCATCAGCAGAGCTGAGAAGAACATGGTAAAACCTATTTCTCACGAACGATGAAACCATCATTTGACTTTTACCAAAGTCTAAGCATTACTAAGCATTAAAGGTGTCGACCTCTTCATACTAGCAGGATACAAGTAAGGGTACCTGAATATCAAGGTAATCATGCATCAATGGTATTCGACCAACTCCTAATTACTTAATGCACATCTCACAAGACTTAAAGTGTAATAAAGATTTGTAAATACTAGAGAAGTGTTTAAGCTCTGGAGCTTGCCTGCATTGCAGAGAAGGTTAGTTTTCTTAGAAAGATCCAGAGGTTAAACTTGGCACCAGCACTACAATGGATGGACCTTCTCCAAAACTTGATCAACATGAATCTTCTCACTCTCATAGGCACTACACATAATAAATGATGCTTCACTTAACATGATGGAATGCATGACATGATGAATGATGGAAGACATACATGTGCATAACAGAACTTTAACAAACTTAAGAAAGTTGGGTACAACTTCCTTCACCAAACAACTAGGGTTTTTATCATAAAAGCATTTTAGTTAATTAACTATCATGTTAATTAGTGGTCTATCATGAAAATAATTACAATAACATGGGCCAGCAAGTGATTAAGATATAACTAACTCATGATCATATATGGAAGTCAAAAAACTAAACTAAATATTAAATAAACCATTTTAATTTATTATATAAAAACAAGTTGATTCAAAGCATATCAAAAAAGAAACAATAGGGGTTTGGGTGTTCCAAGGTCCACAAACAATGTTCAAATACACCAATGTCATATAAACATTTATATAAATCATTTTGGCATTTATTAAATTAAGAAAAGGCATTTAAACACACTTAAATTAATTAACCAAGTTAGATTTATCAAAACAGTACTATACTTTTTGTGATGGTAGATATTAACACATGACAATTACACAAAAAGTTTCATCATCATAGGATTAATATTTTTATTTATAAAAATCACACAATGAGCATTTTATAATTAAAAGATGGAATTTTTAAGCATAACAAAGTTACTGATATTAGCTAATTCATATTTTCCATAGTAGAGCACATGATTTCAAGGCTACACAAAAAATTTGACATTTTAATCACCTCCAATTATTTAATTATGAATTAAATAGGAATCAGCACACTTTATATTTTCTAAAAAACATTTAAATCAACAGAAAACATTTCTCGCTCACCCCTCCCTCACCCACTATCACTGACATGCAGGGCCTGGGTCAAACCCAACCCTGCTCGATGTTGAACACAAGTGCACCGGCGGGTACGTCGCGAAACTCGCCGGCGACGGGGAGGGCACCAACGCGACTACCTTGACCTAGAGCATCGATCTAAGGGTCCAAACGGGCAGTTAGGGTTTCAAGGCGAGCTTGGCCATAGCCAGGGCAGCACAGCGGCGCGATAGCGGTCATGGTGCTACAGCCCGGAACTAGCTCGGCCAAAGCTTGGCGAATGATCAAGGTGCTCACCACGACCCACTAAGCGTGCCAGTTGAAGGGGAGATGATGTAGACATGGCTGCCGGCGATGATGGTGGTGTGGCTCAGCGGTGGCAACACATTCCGGCGTGGCCTAAAGACAAAACAAAAAATTGGCGAGCTGATGAGCTTCACGACGTATAAATAAAGCCAAAACGAGAAAAGAACGGGTGAGAGAGCAGCCAGAGATGGCTGGCCACAGTGAGGTGCTCACTGCGGTGATGGCGATCCGCCATGGAGAAAAAGGTGAGGCATAGGCAAGCGCTAGGAGCAGGCGAGGCTGAGGGTGAGAGCTATTAGACGCGGGTGGATCAGCGGCAGTGAATTTCACCGATGCGAAGCATGGCACGGCGGCAACGGAAATGGGGAAAGAGAGAGGAGTGCACCTGTGGTGAGGTATTTGAAGGCATGGGCGAGGCGTCAAGGCATTGCTAGCAGCTGCTCATGTGCTCCATCTAAGCAGCTGCATGCCAAACGCTCAGAAGGTGGCAAACAAGGGCGGCGGGCAGCCACCGACGTCGAGCAGGTGAAGCAGACAACTGCCGGTGGCTACTGTAGATGACTGACATCGCCTTTTCTTCTCTCTTTTTGTCCCAAATCTGTGTAGAACCTTGATGACTTCTTTTAATAGAAGTTGTTCATCTACCATAGATCTCCAACTTCTATTAAGGATCCAACATCAAAACATCAATAGAGTGAGAGATCAAGAGGGTTGAACACAAGCACAAAGAAACTAAAAACTAAATTCAATTCTTATGGTTTTGAAAAACAGTTTTGGTTAGCATCTATGAGCAATTAATTAAAGGTTAATTACTAATGAAACAACACAACTAATTACACAGTAACAAAGATAAAGCATCACACTAATTAATAGAACCAAGGTTGCACAACTTTTATCTATGAAAATTCATGTGGTAAATATCCAAAGATGGAACTTAACATTGATTTCCAGGACTTAGCCAAAAATGCTAAGTGATGGAAAGACAACCTTAAATCCAATTTTTTGAAGCTCAATTTCAACAAATTTGACTTGAAAACCCAAACCAATTTTTATGTTATATTAAAGAGCAAACTTCAAACTATAAAGTTTATTTTATCAAAAAAAATTTGTTTGAGCAAATTTTCATATTTAAATTCACAGGTTCTTAACTGAAATCAATGATAACACTTCATGCAATATATAAAACATAACATATGCAATATATGAATGCCATAATTGCAACATGAAATGCATCTAGTCCATAATACAACATGATTATGCTTGATGATGAACATGATCAAGTTTTTGCTGCTTTTTAACATCTAGGATGTTACAATCATCACCCCTTAAAGAAATCTCACCCCGAGATTATGAAGTGACAAAAGCCTTGAGTTAAGTAATTGAAAAGGAAATGTGTCAAGCACATTAACTTGCAAGAAGTTAATAAAAACAACAAAGGTCATTTCGAAGGTTACCAACAGGATCTAAGGAAGGTTGTAACTAACAAGGGATTAGGAAATTCAGTAGAAGCACAGACATGAATTTCCAAAAGAGGTTCCAAGGAAGGAGAGTACATTAATTGGAGGACTATAATAGATCATGATCACATACCTCGATACCAGCGAGCGCCCATCGATAAGTCCTTATGGCTGCAGTCCATAGGAGACCCCAGGTTTTGACGCGGCACCGTGGTCACGTATCATGGGCACCACTATAGGGCACAATCATTGTAACTCTCAACCAACATACGTCGACCATCAAATTCATGGGTATAGCATGTGTCAGCGTGGAAGAAAACATGACACATACACAATTTGAGAAATCAAGGATTAATCCCAGGTTTGGGTATTGATTCGGTGTGGTAAACAACGTGCATCCAAAAGTTCCCAAGGACTAGGAGCGAGGATCATCAAGGGTGATTTAATTTGGCAACAACCTGGTACCTGATGAGATTTAGTTGAAATGAAACAGCTAATAAGAAGAATAGTTGTCCCCGAAATAAAGGAGGGAATCTCAACATCATTTTATTTCAACCTTATATTGACGATATGATGCATGCTCATCCTATATGTTTTCTCAACGTTAGCTGGACACAAGTTAATTATATATGGCAATCATTTATACTATATGTTCTCTGAGGTTAATGGGGCGTTGAAAGGCCCTCAACATTGTCAGAGAAGTTCGACTCTCCTTTTGTCTTGCTAAAGAAGAGTTGAAAACTTTTCGACGTCTTCTTCTTGAGTCACCAGAAAGTCTTCACAAGGCTTTACAGCAAGCATAAGGGAGGTTAAAGAGCATTATTAATTTGTTACTCTTGAAAAAGTTTTAATTTGTAAAATCCTTTTGAAGTTTTCAAAAGTAATGTTATTGCAGATCCATGTATGAGCTATGATACCAGCTGTGGCAGAACCACCCAAATTATATGGCCCACGTGCACCTATCATTGTCCTAAAGACCTTTGACTGCTGCACACAAGAGCTAGATAATCCCGGTAGTCTGTTGGGTGTCCTCCGGGAACCCCGAATCATCCACTTTTTACAACTCATACAGGACCAACATGGAGTTACCACAACATTACAACATTTGTTACAAAAATAACTTACATCAGAGTGTGGAAGATTTATAATAGTAGTTTACAACACAAGTTCGAGTAAAAGCTTAAATTAAGTTCCAAAAGATGAGTAGGACTACATAAGCATCTTAGGTGTTGCATCTAAGATAGGAGTGACAACCAGATCATGTCGAGCCCACCGACATGACTACGATTAGCAGCACAAGTCAGAACCTGCAACAGGGGTTAACAAACCCTGAGTACTTGAGGGTACTCAACAAGTCTTACCCTACCAAAAGAAAAGACTCCAAGGGCATGCAGGCTTAAAGGAAAGTTTGAAGCAAGAGAAACCTTTGCAAAAAAGCTCGCTATGAGTGGATCCTTACTTTCAAGGTTTTAGCTTTGTGTTAAGTTATCAGCAGTATCTAGTTTGCACCTGATCTAGCTCAACCACTTCATTAATAATCTTATCTCATCTTATATCGGCTCGTACCATCAGTACCATTATTTCATTGCTTATCTATGATGTAGATTGGGGGATCGAGTCTCCTTAACCGAGGAGCTCGATGATTTGAATCAATTAGGCCCAGCTAGACTTTCCTTACCACACGACATATGTAGGTCCCGGACCTACATATATCAACCTTCACTCGGATCCTCCATAACAAGAATGGGTGCTACGCCACCCGAGAAATAGTGACTCCACTGCCGTACGTCATCCTTGATGTTTCTGTAGGGTGGGAATAGCTACTCTTGCCATCTCTCCATTCCTAGTGCACGGTTAGCCTTTCTGATAATGGTATAGCCGAGGTATTAGGCTTACCGGAGTATGTGGCAAATACTACAAAGTCTCGACCATGACTGGTCTACAACGGTACGGCCCTCAATCGGCACAAGCGGGACGATGCACAACAGGCTATCCCCGTTGGCCTAACCACTAGAGACATATCTCATGTTCTGTACCAAGATATTACCCATATCCCGTATAGAGACATAACCCATGTCCCACCCCTGTCTCAATTTAGACATTAACATTATCCGAGTATTCTCCTGAGCCATCAGCAGAGCTGAGAAGAACATGGTAAAACCTATTTGTCATGAACGATGAAACCATCATTCCACTTTTACCAAAGTCTAAGCATTACTATGCATTAAAGGTGTCGACCTATTCATACTAGCAGGATACAACGAAGGGTACCTAAATATCAAGGTAATCATGCAGCAATGGTATTCGACCAACTCCTAATTACTTAATGCACATCTCACAAGACTTAAAGTGTAATAAAGATATGTAAATACTAGAGAAGGGTTTATGCTTCGGGGCTTGCCTGCGTTGCAGAGAAGGTTAGTTTCCTCAGAAAGATCTAGAGGTTAAACTTGGCACCAACATCACGGTGGATGGACCTTCTACAAAACTTGATCAACATGAATCTTCTCACTCTCGTAGGCACTACACGTAATAATGATGCTTCGCTTAACATGATGGAATGCATGACATGATGCATGATGGAAGACATACAAGTGCATAACAGAACTTTAACAAACTTAAGAAAGTTGAGTACAACTTCCTTCACCAAAGAACTAGGGTTTTTATCATAAAAGCATTTTAGTTAATTAACTATCAAGTTAATTAGTTGTCTATCATGAAAGTAATTACACTAACATGGTCTAGCAACTGATTAACATATAACTAATTCATGATCATTGTTGGTATAAATTAATGCACACGGAGTAATCCGCAAGCGCACAGATATTATATCATTGTAGCACTTCACCGAGAGTAACCTAGTTTTATATTGAACCCAAAGGAACGGGGGTGAGAATAACCAATTCTAACTTAACCCAACTTCACACATTGTTGGTATAAATTAATGCACACAGAGTAATCCACAAGCGCACAGATATTATAACGTTGTAGCACTTCATCGAGAGTAACCCAGTTTTATATCGAACCTAAAGGAATGGGGTGAGAATAACCAATTCTAACTTAACCCAACTTCACAATCAAGGCTAGATAATAGGAGCATAGAGGAAACTGCTAAGGTCTTCTAGTTCTAACTTCGGTAAGCTTTGTCTTCTATTATTCAATTCTAGGGATATTAGTAGAGAAAACACAAGCAGAGTATGTTTCCTATAGTAACAAAGTCCTACTAGGCCTACTGATGGGAGGTGGACTATAGAGGATTCAACGAAGCTATAAGAGTCACCCTCGCGAGCTACCACCGATCTAGAAAAATAGGGTTCATCCATGAGTAACCGAGTCTAAGCACCACGCTTACACTACGAATACTACTTTAACCCTGGAGCTACAAGGATTAAAGTACCCAAAAGAGAGTCTCAAACCTAAAGAATAATATGAACCAGATGCTTACTTGAATTAGAAGTCGATTATCCGAGAAATCTCAGAAGCAAACTCAAGAAGAACTTGATTCCGCCAGGTACAAGCCGTAGAGAGAGCATCGATAGGCCAGAACTCCTCCAAACTCTTCCCTCACACTGTATATCTATATTGCTAGAACAAGACTAGATCCTATGGAGGACTAATCTTCTCTTGATTGCTAGCCTTGATCCTAGTGGACATATGAATTAGAGTTTCTGGTTTGTCAGCTCTCAGGATCAAATGAGGCTTATGCTTCGGCGGAGAGGCAGGGGCTGGATTGTTGCTCTCTCTATGGCTTCTACCCTGGCGGAATCAAGTTCTAATTGTGCTTGCTTCTGAGATTTCTCTGGTAATCAACATCTAATTCAAGTAAGTAACATGTTTATATTGTTCTTCAAGTTTGCGACTCTTTTTGAGTACTTTAATCCTTGTTGCTCTTGGATTAGAGTAGTATTCGTAGTGTAAGCGTGGTGCTTAAACTCGGTTACTTGTGGATGTACCCTACATTCTAAATTGATGGTAGATCACGAGGGTGACTCTTATAGCCTCGTTGAGTCCTTTGTAGGCCATCTCCTGTTTGTAGGCCAAGCAGGACCTAGTTACAATAGGAAACATACTCTGCCTGTGTTTTCCTTAGTAATATCCCTAGTTGAACAGTAGAAGACATAGCTTAAGTTAGAACTAGAAGACCTTAGCAATCTCCTTTACGTTCCTGTTATCTTAAGTCTTGTTGAAACTCTGGGTTAAGATAGACTTAGTTATTCTCACACACGTTTCCTTGAGTTTGATATTCTAGAATACTTTCCGGTAAAGTGCTACATTGGTATCCATGCGCTTGCATATTTATCTGTGTACATTTAAATATACCAACAAGCATTTCTGGTGCCGTTGCTGGGGAAATGGTTGCTAAGTAACTTCGAACCTTGCTTAACCTTGTATCTTTATTCTTTTGTCTTTTTATTCTTTTATTCTGTTACTATGGATTTGGAATCCACTCCTATTCATCAATACGCTGCACCTATGAGCGCATGCCTAGAGCCACCAAAATCTTCAAAACCTATTCTAACACCTGGCTATGAGCAGCACCCGTGTTTAATTAACATGGCCTAGGATCAATCCTTTTCGGGCAAAGATGATGAAAATCTGTACTCCCACCTACATGAGTTTGAGCAGACCTGTGCATGCTTGCATATTACGGGCATGTTAGATGAAAGTTTATGATGGAAGCTTTTCCTTTCTCTATGAGGAAGAGCTAAACATTGGTATAAGCAAACCATAGGGAGTAGGCAAGGAGATTGGGAAGCTTTATGCTCTAGCTTTTGCTTGAATTTCTTTCCTATCTCTAGAGTAGTTAGCCTTCGTTCAGAGGTTCTATATTTTAAACAAAAGAACAAGAATCTCTAGGCATGTCATGGGAATGATTTAATGAACTTTTTCATACCGGCCCAGACCTTGCCATTCAAGACCCCATTCTTCTTCAACACTTTTATATGGGTCTTAATAGGGAAACATCTAAGTTTCTTGACATAGCTTCAGGTGGCTCGTTCTTGCATGTCTCCGCCAATTCGGGGAGAAGAATTCTTAATAAAGTTTTAGAGAACACCCCATCACCTGAAGAGGTGGAAGAGGAGCTACTAGAGGTAGAATCCCTAATAGCCGAACCAGAATCTTTGCCTAACCCACCACAAACTTCAGCTATCCCAAATCCCAAACCACCGAAAAAGGAGAAAACTCCAATTTTGGATTTTAGGCTCGAATTCAAGGATGAACTTTTTGTCGATTATGGAAATACCTCAAATTATCATACTATGAGAAAACCCCAAAAGCCTAGGAAATCATCACCCCATGAAGAAATCTTTGACCATTCTGAGCAAGCTTTCCTTAAAAAGACTACAAAAGAGCTAGTGTCTATTATAAGCAATGAATGGTTAGAAGAATCAGAGCTTTACTCCAATGTGATTCATCTAGACTCACCTTCTATTTCCATTCTCCACCAAATTAACAAAGCTCCTTTCGATGCTCTCTATAATCTGGTTGTGCTGTTAATATCATGTCTGCATCTTTTGCTCATGATTTATTAAAAGACATGCCATTGACTCCAACAACAAAGTTGTTGAAAAGTATTTTCAAACACATTCTCCCAAGTTTGGGGATACTGTATGTCCTCCATATCCAGGTAAAAGGAACCAAGGTTCATTTGAGCTTTTATATCTTTGATATCATGGAGTTTGACCTGTTGATAGGACAACCAATAGAAAGACTCATTCAAGAAGGACAAACGGGGAAATTGAAAATAAGCCTTAGGAAAAACTTTAAACTTTGTTTAGCTATCACTCATTCTCTAAATGTTGAGACTGAGCCAAGTCTCGAGCAAGACCCAATGGAAGAGGATAAGGTTGCACCTCTTGATGATTTGATCGAACCGAACATGGAGGATGATGCCCATTTCTTCACCGAGGAGGAGGATGACAATTTTGTAGAACCTGAACCCTTAGATGAATTACTGGAACAACCTAAGCCCATCATTGAACTTAAACCCCTGCATTCTGGTCTTAGATATGTTTTTCTCAATAATGATCAGGATTCTCCTGTGATCATAAGTGATAAACTTTCTTAGGAAGAATCCCTCCGCTTGCTAACTATTTTAGAAAAGCATCGCTCTGCTTTTGGCTACTCTCTCCAAGATCTTAAGGGAATTAGCCCTGCTCTTTGCACACATCACATCCCTATAGATCTAGATTCTATACCTTCTAGGGAGCCACAACGTAGGCTTAACAATGTGATGAGAGAAGTTGTTAAGAAAGAAGTTCTGAAACTCTTGCACGCCAGGATCATCTATCCTGTCCCAAATAGTGAAAGGGTTAGCCCTATTCAAATTGTGCCTAAAAAAGGAGGCATGACTGTTGTTAAAATGGAAAGAATGAATTAATCCCACAAAGAACTATCATAGGCTGGCGGATGTGTATTGACTATCGAAAACTCAACAAGGCAACAAAGAAAGATCATTTTCCGTTGCCCTTCATTGATGAAATGTTGGAGCGACTGGCTAATCACTCTTTTTTCTGTTTCTTTGATGGGTATTCAGGTTGTCACCAGATACCAATCCATCCTGATGACCAAAGCAAAACCACATTTTCATGTCCATATGAAATTTATGCTTATCGTAGAATGTCTTTTCAATTATGTAATGCTCTAGCTTCTTTTCAAAGATGCATGATGTCTATATTTTCAGATATGATTGAAGAAATCATGGAAGTTTTCATGGATGATTTTTCTATTTATGGAAAAACTTTTGAAGATTGCCTAGAAAATTTACACAAGGTTTTACAAAGATGTGAAGAAAAGCACTTGGTCCTTAATTGGGAAAAATGTTATTTCATGGTTAAAGAAGGCATAGTGCTTGGACATTTGGTGTCTGAACGAGGGATTGAGATAGATAGAGCTAAAATTGAAGTGATTGAACAGTTATGTCTTCTTGTAAATATTAGAGGGATCTGTAGTTTTATTGTCCATGCGGGATTTTACCGCCATTTCATAAAATATTTTTCACATATTGCTAGACCACATACAAATCTTTTGGCCAAAGATTTCCCTTTGAATTTGATGATGCATGCTTGAAATATTTTGAAATTCTTAAGGAAGCACTCATCTCTACACCAATCATTCAACCACCTGATTGGTCTTTACCTTTTGAAATTATGTGTGATGCTGGTGATTATGCTATGGGGGCAGTTTTGGGTCAAACAAAAGATAAGAAGCATCATGCAATTGATAGGACCTCAACTTAATTATGCAACAACTGAAAAAGAACTCCTGGCTATTGTTTTTGCTATAGATAAATTTATATCTTACTTATTATGAGCTAAGGTGATTGTTTACGCTGATCATGCTGCTTTGAAATACCTGCTCACTAAGGAAGATGCTAAACCTCGACTTATAAGATGGATTTTGCTACTCCAAGAATTTGACTTAGAAATAATAGATAAAAAGGGAGTAGAAAATTCTATTGCCGTTCATTTGTCCAGAATGCAATCTGAAAATCCACAGGAATTACCCATTAATGATTCTCTACGGGACGACATGCTCTTCATGGTCACAAGATGGAAAGGTCATGTGCTAACATGAAGTCATGTGCTACTAACGACAAATTCGATAAGGTTGTGGGGCACACCATAGTGCCTTGGGTGGTATTCCTATTTGTATAATATCTATAGACACACAAAATGTACACTCTAGTGGCAGCGAGAGTCCCTTGGCTCTTGATATTTCATGGGCGAGACATAGGGCTGGCTAGACAACACTACTATAGTCTGGCCTTGTCATTTATAAGGTGGTTGGACTGTCCTACCATGGGCATAATGAGTTCAGCAACTATTCATCGATCGTGGTTGGTTGGTCTATGGTTAAACTTGTTTCTTTGTACTATTAGGACCAAAACCAATTCCTACACACCTTTTTCTATGAATGTTTAGTCACCAAACACGCGAACACACAAAATTCTCGCCGCCCCATAATTAATGCAACTCTCGATTTATTAAAATGTCAAATGCTTTGAACTATGAGCAAACATACATGAAAGGCTACTAACATTTATGATACGAGGTAGTTACCATCAATTTAATCATATGATATATGTTCATAACATATTTATTTGGATACATAAATGTACAAGGTAGTTACCATTAAATGAATCACATAATATATTTTCATAATAAATTTATTTGGAAACATAAATTGTTGATCAATCTTGAGAAATATTGAGTAGCATGAATAGTAGCCATGGTTTAGGTAGACAATACTTATAGAGAAATAGGGCTAGGGAGATGGAAAGCATTTGACCGTATAGTGGGCGTAATTTTGAAGTAGTCATGTGACGAAGAGTATTGGAACGCATAGTAGGGAGGGAGTTCATGCAGGATCATGCTATGGGTGCATAAGACTAAGACTATGGCCCACAATGCCATAGTGGCAGCGAGTGTCCCTTGGATCTTGATATTTCATGTGCAAGACATAGGGTTGGCCGAACAATACAATTATAGTCTGACCTTGTCGTTTCTAAGGGGGCGGACTGTCCTATCGTGGGCATGAAATGTTAGACTACAGCTAAGGCATTGTCCGGCCGTCTTAAATATCTCATGGCAGGACTATCCTATTGAGGCAGAAAAGATTGTTAGGCACAAAACATGTTTGGTGATGAAGTGTGAATTGACAAGATAGATTGTTACGAAGACTACATTGATGAACCCAAATATGATCATATGTTACTTGCAACAAGCACAACTAGCAAGAACGAAAAGGTGATAGTCGATCCATAAATAGTCATACGTAATGGTTCTCATAAGTAGAAGCCAAATATCAAGTCTCTTAGGCAAAACCAAAATAACAAGTCTTCCTCATCAAAAGTTATCTTAACATCTGTACTTCCATCTCACCCCCTAACTCTCGCGTCATCTCCTATCTATCTATGGTGACTACACATCCGAGGGACCATTCGAAGCACCTACTACCGATGAAGGAATAGGAGGGTCGGTGATGTTCTCTTTAACATTGGCATCGATGGCATCATGAACCTCATGGGTAGTCTCATCTGAAGGAGCAACAACAGTTTAACATTTATGATACAAAATAGTTACCATTAAATTAATCAAATAATATATTGTGATAATAAATTCATTTGAAACATAAATAGTAACACTATGAACTATAAATTTGGTCAATCTTGAGCAATTTTGATTGACATGAATCCCATCATTGCACATTTGATACGAAATAGTCTCACCTATAGCACCTATTGTCGAAGGCCTAGGAGTGTTGGTGATGTTCTCTATGACACTGGCGTCGCCAGCATCATGAACCTTGTCAGTCTTCTTATCTGAAGGAGCAACAATAATTTAACATTTATGATAGCAAATAATTACTATTAAATTAATCAAATAATATATCTTGATAATAAATTCAATTAGAAACATAAATAGTAACACTATGAACTATAAATTTGGTCAATCTTGAACAATTTTGACAGACACGAATCCCATAACTGCACATTTGATACGAAATAGTCTCACCTGTAGCACCTACTACTAAAGATAGCCTAGGAGTGTCGGTGATGTTCTCTATGAGACTGGCGTCACCAGCATCATGAACCTTGTCAGTCATCTCATCTAAAGGAGCAACAATAGTCTCACTTGTAGGAGGAGATGATGCCGAAGAAGGCATAGGAGGGATGATGATGTTCTCTCCGAGATTGGCGTCGACATCATCGTGAACCTTGTCGGTCGTCTGACCTGTAGGGGCAACAATAGTTTAACATTTATGATACAAAGTATTTGCCATTAAATATATTAGATAATATATTTTCATAATATATATTTGAAAACATAAATGGTAACACTATGAACTATAAATTTGGTCTCACCTGTAGGAGGAACAATAGCCTCTATAGTGGTAGTGGAAGTCGCCGCTAGAGCCTCAGGAGCTTCGATAGTATCTGTACCTAACTCCATGGTTGTCCTCACTGTACTCTGCTCATGCACCATCCTAGGTGATGACTCGGTGTATACAAGGGCAGCTGGACTAGGAGCTGGAGCAATTGGCCATGCTAGTAGACATGTTTGAATGTGAGTACTCGATGGGAACGTCTAGAGTGGTACGGGTAGGAAACCACCGATCCCCTGGCTAGCTAGCAACATAGCCTATGACTAACCCTGAGGTGCGGCAAGGACTTGAAAAATAGGGGGTGCAATTCCTTTGGCACTGTAAAGCTGATTAAAGCAGCCACTAAACATTGTGTACATATTAGCCATGTATGACTACTGATTTGCCAGGGCTTGAGAAAGAACCTATGACTACTGCTTCATCTGCTCTTGCCTCATGATAAGCGTATGTCGATTCTATCTTGACTTGGATGCCTGATCCTGTGTGGCCTAAACCATACTCTGATTGGACTCAGTCAACATTCTAAGTATCTAAGTAAGCTCTGATGGTTGCTGAACATATGCCGGAGTCACCTGAGGAGGGGCAGAGGACATTGTAACATGTGGCTCAACATCACTATCGTCAATGCCAAACACAGACACTGAGGCCTCGTCGTCATGTGCATGGTGTGGTGGCATAGGGAGGTACTCGCTGTCATTTGAGTCTGAATCAATCGGTTTATGTGGACCAAAAACCTCTTCTACATTCATCAGCCCTCCTAGTATATCCTCCTGCTCTGTCTGCTCTAGGGCTGCATCCTCTTCTTTGTGTCTCTCAATTTCCTCCGCTAAGAACTACTCCTAAGCAGCTCTGAGGGCACACTGTCCACGACACCGATCGCCACTCAATGCTGGATGGTAGGTCTGAAGCACATTTCCAGTCACCTAGTACTCTGTTCGGCACCAATCTGGATAAGTCTCATTAAGCAAGTAGTAGATAATATGAGGGTACACCTGCTGTCGGCCAACATTAATAGCATCAGCAATGACATCCTCAATCTCACACAACATGAAGTCCAAGAAGTCGAACTGCTCTCCAGTCCAAATGGAGTGGAGAAGCCACTGTTGTGAGCTGGTCAACAACTCCCGGTTGCCCCGATGAGGGAGGACTATCTTCCTCATAGCCATGTGTAGAACTTGCACTTCCAGTTGTAGTTGGTCCGGTGTATGTAGAGAGCCATCAGCGAACGGCTGCCTAAATAGCGAACGTATCTGCTGGTCTATATGGATGGTACCTCTAGCTCTCCCACATCATAGGGGATCCATGTCACCATAAACTATCTGGTGTAGCTTCCTATCTAAGGTAATAACTCCAAGATGCCTTCTCATCTCGCCCAAGTAAATTCATGTCATATGTTCATTGACCATCAACTAAATGAACCAGTGATGTGGGTCGATCCACACTATAGCATAAAATTGATGTACCTAATGAGTCACAACTCGGTCTACCTTGTTGAAAAGGCGAACAACGCCCTAGAACCTCTCAAATAGGAGGAGGATCGGCATGCCTGCTACTCTCTCAAGCTCATTCCAGCCAAGTCACCTCTGGTCTGCTATTGCAATATTTCTCATCACATAGCTCCTATGGAGGCTCTCCTGAGTAATAGTCTAGAAAGCCCTGCTACAATATTTCTCTCTGATCTATGGAAACCAGAACACAACATCGTAGAACCTGATGTCCATTATCTTCTTTGTGCTTAATCTCGTAAAGTCACAGAATCTAGGCCCTCTCTCTAGCTCACTTTGCTCACTTCTGCTCCTCTTTCTACCACTTAAACCTCCTCCTCGAGTTTTAGGGCCCCAATGACTGCTTGCAAGTGGTGCGCACGAGTCTGGTGCAAACATAGAAGTTTGGTGTTTCTTGTGGAACATGTTCATCCACAGAATCTGCTCCTTAGTATACTCTTCCATCTATACTCCCTCTAGGATAACCTGATGGGTCTACTCACCCCTCCACGCTAGGCGGGACGATTGTCTAGTCTCCCTCTCTGTAATCCTCAATGCACCACCACGACGTCGACCCTCCCTTGCCTCTTGGGCCAACATA
This sequence comes from Miscanthus lutarioriparius, assembly GCA_904845875.1. Classification (NCBI taxonomy): domain Eukaryota; kingdom Viridiplantae; phylum Streptophyta; class Magnoliopsida; order Poales; family Poaceae; genus Miscanthus; species Miscanthus lutarioriparius. Next base: position 72,222,939 of record CAJGYO010000005.1, on the reverse strand, counting down.
GCCCTGGTGGCTTGTTCCTCTCTTTCTTGTTGCTTTTCTGTCCTACTCTTCTTCTTCAACTCAGGTTTAGGAGCCTTGTCCTTCCCCTTTCACGGCATCTGCACAAGTTTCATGGGGGAAAGCCATGAGACTAGGTTAAACAACATAAAAAGCATACAAGCATTTCATGGAACATGTTGCATGCATGATCAGCGGGATAGAAGGCATCACCTTTCCTTAGCCGATTTGGTGGCTTGCCTTTGGAAGAAGAATGCGCGCGATGTCCGGTTGAATGCGTGACATAGGGATGGTGGCATGCGCGATGACAGCGCCGGCGTGGCTGGGCTATCAGTGGCGCGACACGGAGATGGTGGCACCAATTAGGGCCGGCCATGTGGAACCACCGTGTGGGTCATGGGGATTGCGGCGCGTAGCGGTGCAACCATGAGCAACCTAGATCATGAGCGTGATGGTGGTGGCGATGGAGAGCGCAACGGCAGCGGTGATGCGGAGCAGCCACGGGTGCAGGGGCGGTTAGGGCATGGGAGAAGAAAATTGGTTTGGCCCCTATTTCTAAATCTGGAGGACCATAGGATTGTCCAGCCATTGGAAAAAGAAACTGGCCTGACTTCAAGGGCGGGTGCAGGGGCGGTTAGGGCATGGGAGAAGAAAATTGGTTTGGCCCCTGTTTCTAAATCTGGAGGACTGCAGGATTGTCCAGCCATTGGAAAAAGAAACTGGCCTGACTTTAGGGGAACCGCTGCTGAAAATGAATGTCCGGCCTTTTTGTTTTGTCATTGGTCGGACCATCTTGCGCCATGTATTAGATAAAAAAATTAAAAACAAAAATTTTGGGCCACGTGGGTTCGAACCCGGGGCTGCGGGGAGACCGAGTACAGGCTTCACCGTTGCGTTAGGATAGGAAGTTTGATAGAATGGCTTCTTTTTGTTGTTTTAGTCTTTATTGCTGCAGTATTAGTTAAAAAAATAAAAAATTTGGCCTGTGTGGGGTTTGAACCCAGGGCGGCGGGTCAACAGAGTAGTGGCCTTACCGCTGTGCTAGGATAGCGAGTTCATTGGAATAGCTTTGTTTTTTCCTTTTAGTCTTTGCTTGCTCTTGTACTAAATAATAAAATTAAAAACAAAAAGTTTGGCCCACGAGGGTTCGAGCCCAGGGCTATGGGGAGAGAGAGTAGAGGCTTAATCATTGTGTTAGGATAGTTAGTTAGAGAGAATAGGTTCTTTTTGTCCTTTTAGTCTTTATTGCTGCAGTATTAGTTAACAAATAAAAATAAAAAATTTGGCCCATGTGGGTAACTTCTAGAAGATATTAGAGGAGGTTATGTAAAGATAATCGCCCCTAAAAATAGCAATAGAGGCGGTTATTTAAAGGAAACCGCCTTTGAAAATGTTCATGTGCGAACAGAGGGGCCAAACATTTTCAGAGGCGGTTTCCTAAAACAACCGATGCTGAAAACGATGTTCCGGTCAAATAGTATTGTCCGGCCTTTGTGTTTCTGCTCCGGCCAGACTGTCCTGCTGATCCATTTTAAAATTTAAGTAACTAGCCACTTTGTCTGGCCAAAAAGTATTGTCCGGCCTTTGTGTTTCTGCTCTGGTCGGACTGTCCTGCTGCTCCATTTTTAAAATTTAAGTAACTGACCGCTTTGTCTGGCATTTGTGTTTAAGTGGTGGCCGGACCATGTTGCAGGTCTGATATTTTCTACCCTTCACATGGCCGCCACTACTGTAGTAATATTTTGTGTTTTGTTTATTTACAAATTCTTCAAAAGCACGCGCCAACAAAATAAAATATACATATAAAATTATTAGTTCATTAATGTGCCACATGGTCTTAATATTATTACAAATGTTCGAGACATAAATAAATAATTAAGCTTGTTACAACTCTGCCTTCCATATTAGTGTGCAGGTATGGAATGACATTTGATTTTTCCACCTGTGCTTCTACAAGCTTGATCTTGTTTGGTAGGTCTATGAATAGTTGCACTTCGCAGTACTGATTGTGCTCCTCCAAATCCTCTACGCCGTCTACTCCTAGGATCCTCTATTTCCCACATATAACAACATGCCTCTTTGGATTCTCAGGATCAGCATAATACTGGACCTGTGCCACATGATTAGCAGGCACCCACGTGTGATCCTTGTAACCTACATTATCGAGGTTGACACGTGTGAGTCCAAATTTCTCGACCTCAATGCCACCCGTTTGTTTGACCCATTGGCACCGAAACATAGTGATCTGTATATCTGGTCCATAGTCCAATTCCCATATGTCCTCTATGAAACCATAGTGTGTGTGAACTTCCCCAAATGCATCGAAATTTTCAATATGAACCCCACTATTTTGAGTCACTGACTTCTGGTCCTTTGTTTTGGTGTAGAATGTGTATCCATTTACATCATATGCCTACCAAGATGTGACCTAGGACGATGGCCCCTGATCCAACCTCCATAAGGTTTCCCCTTCCAGTAAGTCTTGTTCCCCAAGCCACTTGCCAAATAGATGCTTCTGCTCATGAACGATCCATTGCTCCAACCGCCCTAGATTTTCTGCTCTTACGAGTGCAATGTGTTTCTCGATAAATGGCTCCATCACTGATAGGTATTGCAACACACAGGAGTGTACTTCTTCCACTTGAGTGTATTCCTTGTCGATGAATGTTTTCCTACCCATGCTGCCTTTCCCCGCCAACCTACCTTTATGACGAGTTATAGGCAAACCAAGTGCACGTTTATCCTCTTCTCGCAAGTAATCTTGACAAGCCTCGATGACTTCTTCAGCACAATATCTCTCTATCATAGATCCCTCAGGGTGAGCACAATTGTGTACATAGCAGTTTAGAATAGACATGAATCTCTCGTACGACCACATCTCATTCAAGTACATAGGCCCAAGCCGCCTAACCTGGTCAAACCATGTGCATCATGAGGCGCGGCATTATATCAAAAAACGATGGTAGGAAGTACTGCTCAATTTGGCCCATAGTCTCCACCATGAAATGCTTTAAGTCACCTAATTCGTCCTCGTGGATCTCCTTCCGTGCAATTTGGTTGAAGAAATAGCACATCTGGGTGATGACCATCCTCATGTATACGGGCTTTATAGCCCTAATAGCAATAGGAAGTAAACATGTCAACATCATATGGCAATCATGAGCATTGAAACAGGTTAATGTCAGGTCTTTCATCGAGACTAGTCTCTTGATGTTGGAGGAGAAACATGCCGGCACTTTTAAACCCCTTAGGCTTAGGCAGATTGCTCTTTTCTCATCATTTGTCAGGTTGTAGCTGGCTGCAGGAAGGTAGTGTCTTCTGTTCCCTAGGTCTTCTAGGTGAAGCTCTGGTTTGGACTCCAAACATACTAGGTCCTCCCATGACTTCAGTCCATCCTTTGTCTTCGCCTTAATGTCCATCAATATCCCAATGACGCTCTCAAACACATTCTTTTTGATGTGCATGTCGTCGATGGAATGGCACACGACCAAGTCTGGCCAGTAAGGCAGGTACTTGAAGAAGATTGACATGTTCTTAAATGGCACGCCGTCAATCGAAGGCATATCTCTCTTATTGATCTTTCCATCCTTTTTCTTTTTACCATAGGCGACTTTGATGTTCTTCACCATGTTATACATGTAATGCCCATCCCGCCTCTCTGGTGCATGCCATGTCTCAATAGTACTACCAATGAAGTATTTCATCATCCTCTTGCTTCAGTACCTATGTCCTTCCACTAAGAAGCGTCGGTAATGCATGTACACTACCTTTTGGGATCCCTCCAGGAACTGAGCTGCAATGTCAATCAAGCATTCCGAGCATCCCATGAATCCTTTGATCTATCCTGAATCAGAAAACTATCCTGGGTAGTCAGTGATGGTAACAAAAATGATGGCTTTGCATGTGAAGGTACTCTTCGCAAGCTCATCCCACATTTTCACTCCATGCTTCCATAGTGTCTCCATTTCTTGCATCAATGGCTCGAGAAAAACATCTATGTCAATACCTGGTGCTTTGGGCCCTGAAATTATAATGGTCAGCAATAAATACTTCCTCTTCTGACACAACCATGGAGGGAGGTTGTAGATCGATAGGATTACTGGCCATGTGCTGCGTGTGCTGGTCCTATCACCAAAAAGATACATTCCATCAGTGCTCAAAGCGAACCTGACATTTCTCGGATCTTCATGAAATTCTTGGTACTTGGCATCAAAGTCCTTCCACTGTTGTGCATCGGATGGGTGACGTAGCACTCCGTCATCTTTCTTGTGTTCATTCGAAGCCCACCATCACATGAGCTCTAAGTCCCTTGGGTTTGAGAACAAACACCTCAAGCAATCAATCGGTGAAAGATACCACATAACCAATGCAGGAATTCTTCTTTGGTTAGTATCATCTACTACTAATGTGTTGTTTTCCTCTTCAATGTTTTGAGAAGCGTCATTTTTCTTTCTACCCTTCTTTCTCTTTTTCGTAGTGTTAGTACCCTCACTATAGTCTTTGTTTACTTTGTATCGACTAGCACCATAGTTTTGACACTTCGTTTGGTCTTTGAACACCCCACCACAGTTTGGACACTTCGTTAGGTTTGGACACGCATTTATTCGTTCCACACCCATCATTAGTGGACTGATAAACTTCTTCGGTTGATATGTGTTGGTAGGCACACAGTTTGGCTTAGGAAGCACAGTAGCCAATAGAGTCAATAGGTCATTGAAGCTTCTATCAGATCAGACATACTTAGCCTTCAAGATCAGTATGTCCAGCACAAAATGTAGCAACGACCATCTTTTCTCATAACCCTTTTGCTCCGGGTACAAACATTCTTCCCTTGCCTTTCGCACCGTCTCCAAGTTATCTAGCCCTTTCAATAGTAATTCTTATTCTATGTGGCGCAACATGTCATCCAAGAAGTCTTTTTCATCTTCATCATTGTCTTCACAGTCATCCTCCCCACCACAGCCTTATCCACCACCATAGCCTTCCCCACCACCACCACCTGCAGTGTCATCTCCTAGACCATCATGCATCATGACACGATGGGCATCGTCATCTTCCCTTACTTCTGGTGGATTTGGTCCTTCCATGTTGTCTGCTTCTATACGTCTCTCACCATGATGATCCCAAATCGTGTATTTCTCCATGAAACCCCTTCTTACCAAGTGTGATCTTATCATATTTGGATCTTGGCATACTATTCGGTTTTGATAGTCAACACAGGGACAATATATATCCTTTGTCTGCTTAATCAAAGCGTGCCTTTGAGCTGCTTCAATAAAACCATTCACATCTTTTATGTAGGAAGCTTCATGTCTTCTTTTCGTGTACATCCATGACCCGTCCATATGTGCCCTTCAAAAATAAAAGGTATATTTGTATGAAGGTATTATTCGCATATAAATGTCGAAGCAATTGATGTTTATTTTTTTATACAAATATTACATTATTCTTGACCTAAAGCTTAAAAAATGATAAAGTAAATATAGAAATTAACTAGAGTTTATGTGAGCCAAAGTAATTAAGTTGGGCAAAATCAGTCTAAATTGCTAAGAAAAATAAAAAAAATCTAACATCATGCATGTCTCTCTCTAGATCTCTAAGTGAATGAAACGAACATGAAAAGTTTGAAAAGAGTTTAGGTATGTCACTATCTCACCTCTCAAACACAACTCCTTCAAAGGTTCAATGAGCAAAGTCTCCCTCCTCTATTTTTGCTATTTCTCGCCCTCCAAGTAAGCTGAACAATGCTGCTCAGTAGACTGTCCTGAGGAGGAGGAAGGGGTATTTAGGGGGCATTTTTAGGGGCTGTTGACTAACGAGAACCACCTCTGAAGATCCATCTTCAAGGGCAGTTCTCTTAATGCAACCACCCCTGAAGATGGACCCATTTCAGAGGTAGTTTTCTTAATAGAACCGCCCCTGAAGATGGAGTAACTTTTTTCTCCTTCTTTTAGTTGCTGCGCTAGGATAGTAAGTTCGATCTGATTTGATTTTTTTTGGTTTTAAGCTTTCATAAGGCATTTCAATCCTACACGAGTTAAATTTCATAAACCTAATCAAACATAACAATATGAATAAACCTAATCAAACATAACAATACGAATAAACCTAATGAACACATGAACCTTACAAACCGGACGTAACTCTAGTCTGTCTCCACTGCCAGTAGCGTATATCTCAGATGGTGTAACCATGGTCATTGTCTATGTAATGCAAGGCCCGCACTATAACACTCTCCATTACCTCACAACACCGAGGACATGACATCCCATAGATGTAGCCTACTGATGGACTATCGATGGTCTGGTTCTACCTAAATCTCACGCAATACTAGATGCTAGCTATCGTCCTCTGGCCCATCGCTTCCATGAAGTCTTAGGCGTACCCCAGTCACTTAAGAGCTTGTGTGAGAATTGGCTGCAAGCCACATGTAGCAAAACCTGCAAGCGAACAAACAAAAATATCAGAAAGCGTTCATATAATAATAAGAATAAATAAACATTACTCTCATATCATACATGACATACCACATCCATATGGTTGAATGTCGCATGCCTCTTGCTTACTCGTGGCACATCCAGACTATGCTAAATTAAAGCTTGAATCTTCAAGGATGAGAAATCAGGCATACGGTAGCTAATTCGCTCAATTGCCTGCAAAGAAAGTAGCACGGCATCGATCTAGGCGCCTATCTTGGTCGGCGACCGTCGTCCAGTCTGCACGATGTCCTAGCACACCTCATTATTGTACCTAATGAGGATGTGGAAGGCGAGACTGCACGTCCATAACTTGGCTCCTTCATCATTCACAACCTCACTTGTCGTGTTCTCGAAGATCTCCCACACCCCGAGCATGCATAGTGCTGCTTCCACCCACTTGACTAGTTTTATAGTCTATGATATATGCAATAATCATATTATGAATGAATGCATATATGCAAAAATTATATTAGCACACAAAACTTAAAATATTCCATACTATTGATGGGTTTAGGTAATGCAGAACGGCCCTATCTAGTGATGGCGCGAATGGAAGATCGCCAGGGTGGAAACCTGGTTCCTATGGCTGGGGAAGTCCGCCGCCATTCATCGTCACTAAAAAAACTGAAAAAACATCCCAATAAATATAGAACCCCCATATAAATATACCATGCAACAATATATATTAGAGAAACATATAAACAATAAATGATGTATAAATAAAAATAAAATCCACCATTACTATTCCTAATCTAAAAAACCACATATTTGAATATTTCTATGCTTATTACTAAAAAAACATGAAAAATGATCTACATTGTCAGCAATGAAAGATTAGAATGGATGAAAGAAGATGCTAACCGTTAGAAAAATGGTTGGAAGAAGATGCTTGATGGTGGCCAGCAAGAACTGCTCTTGCTCCCCCAAGCAAGAACAAACACACAAGTGAGCTAATGGTGCTCAGCATGCGCACTGTCCGAGAAGGAAGAAGGTATTTAGGGTGTGGCCATTTTTAGGGGCAGTTGAATAAAGAGAACCACCTCTATTAATTCGTTTGTAGAGGCGGTTCTCTTAAGGAACCATCTCTAAAAATAGTACTGTTTTAGAGATAGTTTTGTAAAGAAGACCGCCTCTGAAGATCCATTTTCATTGGCGGTTCTCTTAACACAACCGCCTCTGAAAATGGACGGCTATCAGAGGTGGTTTTCTTAATAGAACTGCCCCTGAAGATGGATCTTCAGAGGCGATCACGAAGCTATAGTGACCCTAGGCGCGGTTAGAGGCGGTGTGCTAGGTGAACTGCCTCTGATTGAAAGGGGGGTGTCGTTGAAAATGATTTCTGTAGTGGTGGCTTATACGTTGTTTACCTACGGATACACCCTATATTCTGGGCCATGTGGTAGATCGCGGATGTGACACTCCCATTGAGTCCTTTGTAGTCCACTCCCCAAATATAGGTATACAAGTACGATCTAGTTACGAAGGAAGACAAGCTCTATTCTTAATCTTCCTTAGTAATATCCCTTATGTGTAGATATAAAGATGGTCTTAGGCATGATTACTAGGTGTAATTGCACTAATCAATGCATCCTTTGACATGTAATTAAGAATGACTTAGGAATTATTCCTCTAATATTCTACCTCACCATGCTAATGTCATAGAAAGGAGTACTCTGAGTGATTTATCATTATTGACGATCTATATTTATCATATATATATATATCTTATCCTATGACTTACCCCTATTATGAGTATAATATTGGTTATGGTTTACTTCTCCATCAATAGTATAAGTTATCAATACTTGTCCATGCTGGACCTTCCCTATGGTAAAATATAAATAATGATACCTAGAATACTCTCGGGTGAAGTGCTACAATGGTATAATTATCTATGCGCTTGCAGATTTCTTTTCATTCATATATCTTTATATTCTTTCTAGTCACATAAAATGATAAAAAACTACTTAGTATCATTCTAGTAGTGATGCTAGGCAGTACCAACAAGCATCTCTAGCACCATCACTAGGGATGACAACCTAGTAAAGTAATGTTAGGAGATGTAGGTAATTAATAGGTGGCTACTAAAACAAGTGATAAGTTAATAAATACCAACAAGCATTTCTGGCGTCGTTGACGAGGACTAGATTCAACTCTATTCTTAGTAACGATGCTAAGGAATGTCAACAAGCATTTCTAGCGCCGTTGTTGAGGAAGGTAGCTAGACAAGGAAGTCTTGATAAACTTAGGCTTATTGATGTGATCGAAATAACCATAGACCTCTGCTCTAGAAAGGATACCCTTGTTTTGTCTACTTGTGTATCTTGTGCAGGGTAATGTGTGATCAGTTTTAACCTTCCGACATACTATGTTGAAGATCCCGAAGCATTAATTAGGAGAACTAGAGCCAAACTCAAGAAAGTCTCAGCTTCAAAATCGGAAGACAACCAGATAAGGCGAAGCTTCACACCTGAATTTGAAGCCATCACTGACAAGACTCTTCGTGAATTCTCTACTCCAACCACTGCCAACATCCATACTAGACCTAATGTCAATGTTGGAGACAATGGATTCGAGCTCAAGCCAGCTCTCATCAACATGGTGCAAGCTAGCCAGTTTTGTGGAAAGGCACATGAAGATGCGAGTGCACATCTCCAACACTTCCTGTAGATCTATAACACTTTCACCATCAAAGGAGTAACCAAGGACGCCATACTACTTCGCCTCTTCTCATTCTCACTTTTGGAAAATGTGAAGCAGTGGTTCTACACCAACAAAGATAGAAATACTATATGGCATAACTGCTCCACAGCCTTCCTAGCCAAGTTCTTTCCCACGGGCAAGACCAATGCTCTACGTGGGAGAATTTCAAGTTTTCAGCAACAACATGACAAATCTATCCCTAAGGCATGGGAACGCTTTCAAGATTACATATCAGAATGTCCCCATCATGGGATGGAAAATTGGCTACTCATGTAGACCTTCTATCATGGGTTAACCAACAGTACCCATGAGACTATGGATGCTGCTGCCGAAGGTGCATTTCTATCACTCACGCTTCCAGTTGCAACAACTCTTGTGGAGAAGATGGCCTCCAACCAAGGTTGGAATGAAGAATGAGTTCATGCCCGCAAGAGGGGTGGAGGTATGCATCAACTCAAGGAGGTAGACATGATGTCTGCCAAGATGGACCTGCTGATGAAGAAGCTCGAAGACCGAGCTAATGAGAAGAAAGAAGTCATGCACATTCATGATTCCAGCGTGACATCTGAAGAGTGTGGAAATACTGGGCATTCAGGGAACAACTGCCCTGAAATTCATGAGGATGTGAACTTTGTCAACAAAATCAAGGATGGAACCAGCAACAGAGGCCAAACTACCAAAGTAACTACCAAGGAAACCCTCAAGGTAACAATTATAATAACTTCAATCAACCACCCCTGAGAGAATTAATTGCTAGCCAATCTAGACTCATCGAAGGATTATCTAAGAAGGTAGCTACGAATGATAAAATACTAGAAAATGTAAGTAATAGAATGGATAGCTTTGCTTCTGCCATTAAGAACCAGTATAGCTTTAATAAAATAATAGAATCACAAATAGCTCAGCTGGCGGCTGTTGTTCCTCCGTCCGACAAAGGTAAGATTCCAGAGCAACCGGAAGATCTAGAAACTACAAATCTTATCAATAGTGGTTTTATCATAAGTATATATATTTGTCAATATCTCTATGCCAACAATCTCATAGCTCCTCCCTATGGATAAAATATAAATAACGATGCTCGGTATACTCCCGGGTGAAATGCTACAATGGTATATTATCTGTGCACTTGTGGATACTTTAACCTATATAATTTTCTCTGAGTTTACAAGTGTCATTTATAATTACCAACAATGCATTTCTGGCATCATGCTAGGGATGACAACTTAGTCAAGAGTGATGCTAAGAAATGTCAACAAGCATTTCAGGCGCCATTGCTGGGGAGCGGCACATGGCTAAAGAGAATTGATCAAATAAATACTTATTGATAAAATCATAACACCTCTACCGAGGAGCATGCTTACCCTTGTTTGTCTTTGTTCATATCTTATACAGAGTATTGTAGGATTGGTTGTGATTCACTAACAACTATTAATCAGAATCAACCAAGGAAGATGATGCTCAACACTACTTTCTAAAGCTATGGCTAACAAGACTCAGCATGAGTTCTCTGCTCCAAGCACCAAGAAGATCCGCATTGGACCAACACTCAAAACCAATAACCTTGAGTTTGAGCTCAAGCCAAGCCTCATCAACATGGTGCAAGCTACCCCATTCAGTGGAAAGGCACATGAAGATGCTAGTGCGCACCTTTACAATTTTCTAGAGATAACTAGCATGGTCGTCATCACGAACGTTGCTCAACACATCATACTACTTTGCTTGTTTCCATTATCACTAGTGGGAAAGGCAAAGCAATGGTTCTACACTAACAAAGATAACATCAATACATGGGAAAAATGTGCAAAAGCCTTCCTAGAAAAATTCTTCCCTATAGGCAACACTAATGCCTTAAGAGGAAAGATTTCCAATTTCCAACAGCAGAGGGGAGAGACCATTCCAGAAGCATGGGAACATTTCAAAGAATATGTTTCAGATTCTTCTCAACATGGAATGGAAGATTGGTTGCTCATGCAAAGTTTCTACCATGGATTAACTTAGAAAGCTCATGAACAACTTGATGCCACTTCTGGAGGATCATTTATGCCACTCACCCATGGAAAAGCTAAAACTCTTATGGAAAAGATAGCCTCTAACCAAGGATGGTCTCAATGCAACATTCAATCATGCAATAAGAGCGAAGAAGTACCAGAAGAGGTGTGTGCACTGTTAACCAAGATGGAGATACTGTTAAATTGGCTTGAACAACGAGACAATTACAAGAGAGATCATCAGGCCATTCAAGATGCTTTCAATGCTCAAAACACATGTGGAGAATATTTAGGGCTTGAATTTCCTGAATATCAAGAGGATGTAAACATCATTGGCAACAATTTAGGTTCACAACAACAGAGACAAGAATGGAATCAACAACAACGGTCAACTTACCAAGGTAAGTACCCAGGTACAATTATAATTCTTTTAATCCCAAGCAACCATCCTTAAGGAACTTAATGAATATTTCTAAAAAGCTTGTTTTTAATGATAAGGTCCTAGAAAACATAAGTACTAAAATGGATAGTTTTTCTTCTACCATAAATGACCAACTTAGCTATAATAAAAAATAGAATCTCAATTAGCCCAGTTGGCCACTGCTCTGCCCTTTGCTACTAACCTTGGAAAGGTCAATGCTATAACCACAAGAGGTGGCAAGTCTACTCATGATCCATCGTATCCGACAAGGACAGGTAAGACACAAGTGGTAATGCAGGAAGAGGAGAAGAGAAATGATGAAGTTGAAGAAGTTGAGCCACAAGTGCGAGAATTACAACAAGATTTTCATGACACTACCTTCCTAATGTTTCCACGCAGAAATCAAAAATCCAAAGTGGATGAGCAGTTTGGTAAGTTTGTAGAGGTAATTCAAAAGTTATATATCAATATTCCTTTTCTAGATGCCATACAGGTACCCACCTATGCGAAGTACCTCAGAGACATCCTCAACAACAAAAACCACTACCCACCACTAAGGTAATCAAGTTAATGCAGGAGTGTAGTGCGGCCATCCTAAATACATCACCTGTCAAGAAGAAGGATTCGGGGTGTCCCACTATCAATTGTTCCATCGAAAGCTAGAACTTTGAGAACATGTTATGTGATCTTGGAGTAAGCATTACTGTCATGCCTAAGAAAATCTTCGACAAGCTCAACTATTCAACGCTCACACCAACTTCGATGTGTTTGCAACTAGCCAACCAATCGGTCCGCTACCATGCAAGAATCACCAAGACTATTCTGGTAAAAATACAAAATTTCTTTGTTCCTATGGATTTTGTACTACTTGACATGCAGGAGGACATGAAGATACCTCTGATTCTTGGGAGACCCTTCCTGAGCACTACAAATGTGCACATTGATGTCGGAGCCAGAGAAATCAAATTCCATATCAACGGCAAGGAAGAGGGATTTGCCTTCAAGCCAAGACTAGAACAATGCTCTAATGTGGAATGGAGTAAGAAACTAAGTTCATCCATCAAGGTCTCCATCTCTAGGACCGAAGGACACATGCGAAGAATAAACGCGAACGGAGAAGTCTGGTTCGGTGGACTCAAAATTCTGAACCCTCGTCGGGAGGTAAATCGGTAGTTATCCATCTTTACTTTTCATTAATTATTTTACTTTTCATATTTACTTTTCAATACCTGCATTATAAAATAAAAATTCACATCATGGCATTATAAAAATTCAAGCCCCATATAAATAATTTTTACGAGCATAAAAACCCGATAAAGAAATATTTACTATGGAGGCATAAAAATTTTAAAATACCACCATTCATCTTCTTATATTTCATAGTTTCATAAAATATTTTTATTGCATACATATATACCTAAATATACGGTAGAAATATAGACATCGGGACCCACAGACACATGGGGGCCCACCTCAATCACCTCCATCTTCACTCAATCTCCATTATCACCTCCATATCTCCACCATTCCCACTCACCTCCACTCTGCACTGTCCAGACCACATTTCCACCGAAAGGAGTAGATGTTTTGCTTAATCACGAAGCAAGAGGTCATCGGAAGGAAGGGGAGGCCAAATGGACACAAAGTGAGGCCAGCTGGCCCCACCACTAGGCTGGTCGGCCTGCTGCTCACCCATTTATAAATACCACTCCTTTCTGGTTGCTCTCGACCTCAAACACAGCTCAAGACCAACTCCCAAGTTCAAAATTCTAGTTCTCAATTTTGTAGTTGAAAATTCTCTTGGTATAAGTAGTTTTGGAGTGAGGGAAAAGGGTGAGAAAGTTGAGAGTGAAAGTGTGTAGGGTCGAGGTGGCGACTAGAGGGGGGTGAATAGTCGTTACTAAAATTTAATCGCGTCGGCTAACCGAAACAAGTGTGGAATTAAAACTATCGGTCTAGCCAAGACTACACCCCTCTATCTATGTTCCCTAGCACCTTGCAAAGATCCTAATTAAGCAACAAAGGTGCCGGGCTAGCTAGAGCTCACCTAACCAATTCTAGGAGCAAGGTCACACAAACCTATGCCACTAGTATTTCAAGCAATGAGGGACCTCCTACACATGCTAATAAGCAAAAGCACAAAGCCAACTAAGCTCACTAGCAATGGTCAATAACAAGGCAACCAATGCCAAATTAGAGAGCCCAAATACTTAGCTACACAAACTAAGCAAAGTGACTAACAAGGTTACACAAACCAAATTAGCCATGCAAGGCAGCTACTTCTATGCTACACAAGCAAGAAGGTAACTAGTGAGCTACACAAGCTAACTAATTACAAGAGCAACTACACAAGCACAATGTATATAAAAGTAATCACAAGCTTGTGTAAGGGGATTGCAAACCAACGGGAAGAAAAAGGTTGACACGGTGATTTTCTCCTGAGGTTCACGTGCTTGCCAACACACTACGTCCCCGTTGTGTCGACCGCTCACTTGGTGGTTCGATAGCTAATTGGCATCACCCACCAAGCCCACACGTCGGGCACCGCAAGAACCTACCCCAAAAGTGAGGGTATCTCAATGACATGCTCAACTAGAGTTGCTCTTCGTGGCTCCCGCGGGGCGAGCACAATGCCCCTCACAAAGCTCTTCTCCGGAGCACCGCACAAGCTTCTTGCGGGCTTCGATGGAGACCACCACCAAGCCATCTAGGAGGTGGCAACCTCCAAGAGTAACAAGCACCACTGGCTTGCAACTCAATCACCTAGTGCCACTTGATGCAACCTCACGATGCAAAATCACTAGAATCGCTCTCTCACACAATTGGATGATCACTATCAAGTATATGTGAGATGGAGGGCCCCCAAGTACTCTCAAGCATGCACACAAAGTCCCTCGAGGTGCTCCTCCCCAGCCATGGCCGAGACCACCTTCTATTTATAGCCCCATGGGCTAAACTAGCCGTTACCCCTTCACTGGGCAAAAACTTAGGAGGACCGGACGCTCCGGTCGTATCGACCGGACGTAGGACCTCAGCGTCCGGTCAACGGATGCCCGCCACATGTCGCCACCGTTCAACCTCAGTTGCTTGATCTCAATGGTCAAGTGATGACTGGACGCAACTGCTCAAAGTGACTGGACGCAGCAACCCCAGCATCCGGTCATTTCCAGTAAGGTACCAGTCGCGACCGGAAACGTCCGGTCGGTCACGATCGGACGCATGATCAGCGTCTGGTCCTTCTCCACCTTCTCTGCATCGCCTACATCACCGCATGTCAGCCTGACTGAACGCACCCTGCCAGCATCTGGTCACTTTCAGCCCTAGCGTCCGGTCGAAGACCGACGCCTACACGCTCTTCTGCCGCCACTGACCGAACGTAGGACCCTAGCGTCCGGTCACCACGTGACCAGCGTCCGGTCCACTTTGTGAGACCCCATCTTTTCTGCATAGGGCGCTGGTGGCACCGTCAGACTGTCCGTTGTTTTCACCAAAATTTGGGAGAAGAGCGTGGGAACTCACAGGCTTCCAGAGTTATGCCAATTAAGGAGTCGATGGAGTAAAGGTTGATATCTACTTGATCGAATGTGACACTGGATCGATTCTTTCTGAGTGACGTTAGCAGATGACGATGATGGGATATGACTGGCGTCAAAAAGAAACATATCGGACTCTAGAAAAGGGGAAAGATTAGAGTCCAAGTTATCTTAAGATAGGAATATTTCTTTCATACCAAAGATTGTAACAAATCATGCTCGAGTAGGATTCATGTCTAGACTCCAGGTATAAATACCAAACCCCGGCTATTGTAAAAGATAATGAATCAATCAAATACAAGTCAATTACTTTTTTCGGCTCCAGCCACCCCTTAGGAGTAGGAGTAGAGTAGATCTCGGCGAGTTCTTCGGCAAGTACGGCTGCATCAATCCGGTCGACCTCCACTGCTTGTTGTAAGTACCGTCATGGTTTATACCTCTGTTCGTATGGCTGCATCGATCCGGTCGACCCCCACTACGGCTCTGGTATAAACTAGTTATCGACTCTTGCCTAATTCAAGTATGGCCTGTGTGATTCTGCCTCACACCCCACTGCTTGAATTGGATCAAGGTCAAGTTATTGGCTCTATCTTAGAGTGGCAGTCTTTGGTAGATTTATTAAGTTACCAATATTGCTTATTGCTTTCATTGTTTATCTAATTACAGCAATATCACTCTGCCCGATTAAGATTGATCTGGATTGGCCTTATATCTTATTTAACCCATCGTTTGCTAATCTAAAACTGATCTAATCTACATCTTAAATGATGAGTTATGTTTTTATCGGCTGTTTTATATCAATCTTAATCGTGCATAGTGTGCGGTTAAGGCATGTTCAATCTTGAGTAGATCTATTGGTTAGCGAGAACCGTTCCATGGCCCGTTATCACGGGCTGTGGGATTCTGCCTCTCACCCCACTATTAGCACCGTGGAGTGGGGATCGTTAGTTGATAGATCCGTTCTTGAGAAGGCATGACCTTAACTGTGCGCTAAGCCTGAATCGGCTGTTTAGCCGATATCGAGCGCTCTCATGAACAGATCGCATTACGAGACCATTGAAGTAGAGATAAGTTGAAAGATATGTTAGCCCCATGATCTTGTTATTGTATTACAGCTTGCATGATTCTGCCTCATGCCCCACTGATATTAGTAATGAGTTAGGGTCATCGAGTCTATTGTTGTTTCTATGGCCTGCATGATTCTGCCTCATGCCCCACTGGTCATGGCGATAGATGAGATCTAACATGTTCATTAGATTTATCTTTATTAGATGGTTAAGTGGTGTTGAATTGTTTCTTTACATAAACAGGAGTTCGGTTACTTGCAATCATAGGCTCAGTATAAACCGACCATCATCGATATCTTATTGCCATTGATTAATGTTTTCTTAAATGATATCTATTCTGAATGATAACCGAATCTTCTTATACAACCCCATAAGCTTTAACTGATTTATTCTTATGAATATGCTGGAATCGACTATTTAGTCGATCTCCTTTCATATCGGCTCTCAGAGCCGCACATTCGGGACTGTCTGGCAACACCGGCATGTTCTGCCCTTAATTACTGATAAACTTTCTCTCCTTGTCAATTGTAGGGTCAAATTGACTGGCATGTCTTAGGAGGATTGCGTAGGATCGACCACCCTTGCGCTGAAGGTAGGCGGATCTGCTCCATCGAGCGGACCCTTCCGGCTTGCTGCGTGTGTCCTCGGCACGGGACAAAATTCTATGTCGACACACGTTTCTGGCTCGCCAGGTGGGACCCCACAATCGTCATTGCGGTTCACAACAATGACAACATCCTTATGGTACATTATGAGGACCTACCTGATGAAGATAAGGATACCATCAACAAAGCTACAGAAGAATTTCAGAAGAAGTGTTTGTTGTCCTACACCAAAACATGTGACAGCACAATTATTCGGAAATTTCCACTACCAAGAGTTCTACTACACGGACATACAGATACAGTTGAAGCTGAAGATAGGCGTTTCTTTGTGGAAGCCATAGACAAATCTGTTTGTGATGCCCTATCAAGCTGCAATGAAGCTTTCGTTGATGCATTTCACAACGCCATGAAAGAGGCGATTCATGGAATTCCAGTTAGTCAGGTTGGATCGACTTGTTACAACATTCCAGATCCGTTGACCCAAGGGACTAATCAGGTCGGCACCAGCCATCAAGAAGCAGCACCAGCTGGTAATGGTGACGTCTAGGCACTTCAAGGTTCATCTGAACAAACTCCAAGTACTACTATGAATCAGATATAGTACAATCCTGGACCGTCAATACAGCATGTGCAACAGTTGGCGGGGCAGAGTCAGAACCAGATGATCAATTTTGGCACATCAGGCCACATACCATCGTCGGCTCAAAAAATAGCACCATCAATTCAAAGAATCCGTAGAGATATAGATCCTTACGTCTATAATCAGAGACATCAAGCAGCAAGCCAGCAGAGGACCCAGCAGATTGAGATTCCACAAGGGTATCACTATGACACAGATTATAACACTCTCCACATGATACCGAATCCAGGGTATCAAGGCACATGGGATTTCAATCCACAGATGGGTCAGCAAATACCGAGGAATCCAAATTCGCAAGCTGACAAGTTGTTGCTGAAGGTGACCGAGATGATGAAAAATCAGTTCGGCCTGAAGCCAAAAGGGCTGACCTTTTCATACAAACGCTCATATCCAGAGTGGTATGATTTGGTCGCTCTTCCTACAAATTATAGGCTCCCAGAGTTCGCCAAGTTCACTGGTCAAGACAGTACAAGCACAATAGAACATGTCAGTCGGTATCTTACACAATTGGGAAAAGCATCGGTTGAGGATGCCCATCGAGTTCATTTCTTCTCCTTATCCATGTCAGGGCTAGCCTTCACTTGGTTCTCGTCACTACCAGTCAACTCCATTGCCAATTGGGCTGACCTGGAGAAGAAGTTTCATATATATTTTTACAATGGGACTGGAGAAAAGAAGATAACCGATTTGACAACCATGAGACAGAGGACTAATGAATCGGGTACTGAGTTTCTTTAGAGATTTCGGGAGACTAGGAACTTGTGCTTCTCATTGAGCTTGGCAGATGATCAGTTAGCTACTTTAGCCGTACAGGGAATGCTGCCAATGTGGAAAGAAAAGTTGCTAGGGCAAGAGTTTGACAACTTGGGTCAGTTGGCTCAATGAGTGACAGCGCTCCATAGCCAATTCCAGAGTATGCGCAGGGATACCCAATTACAGAAGAGTACCACAATAGCCAAAGCTTATAATCCATATTTGATTGAAGAGGAAGAGGTTGCTGCAGCTAAATGGAATTGGGGCAAGAAGACAGTGATAGTGCCAAATCCTTGGGGAAGAGGAATCGAGGAGAGCTATGACTTTGATGTCACAAAATTGGACAAGCTCTTTGACTTCTTAGTTAAGAAGGGCTAGATCAAATTGCCGGACAATCATGTTATGTTGCCCCCTAAATAGTTGAAGAATAAGAAGTTCTGCAAGTTCTATAATGCTACTTCTCATTCCACTAATGAGTGCAGAATTTTTCGACAGCACATATAGAGAGCTATTCAGCAAGGGAGGCTCAAGTTCGATACGCCTCGGAAAATGAAAGTTGATGATAATCCTTTCCCAGAAGATCAAAATATGGTTGATGTCGGGCTATTCGAAGGAAAAACTAAGGTTCTAACATCGACCAAATCAAGAGAAGCTAGAACAGTTGATCCCAAGATGCAAATGTCGGCTGATGAGTATAGAGAGATTAGAAAACGTCGTGATCAGCAAAAGAGCTGATATGAACAGGGGGAAACGTCAAAGGATGGAGCGACGAAGCCATGAGCCACATCTCGGATCCTGTTGAATAAGTGGCAGCGGTAGAAGGAAAAGGATTATCAGCGATGGTTAGAGGATCAAAAATACCAGCGCCAACTGGAAGAAGAAACGTATGAAAGGAAACAAGCCAAATCGCACTGGAATTGTCCTTTCTTCAGATATTGCTGGAATGAAGGTTTGAAATTGCCTACCAGACATAATTGTCCAGAATGCAGCAATCAATATTGGGAGTTTAGGCAATCTTAGATCAACCGCCGGTCTATCCATGCCCAGGATGCATATGATCATAATAACATGGATCGGTGCTTAAAAAATAAAAATATTCGTGATCGGCTGGGAAAAAGAATTGTTGACCAAGACTGGGCTGATCATGAAGAAGGAAGCAACCAAAGGGAGTATGTCTGGCAGGAAGGCTAATGGTGCCCCAGAGGATTGACAAGAAGCCAGAAGAGAAGGGCGCAGCGCCTAAGGAATAAAGAGTTGGAACAGGCTCAAGTATCCAGTAAACCTCAAGTATGGTGTGCCAAGCAAATAGCCGATAGAAAGCAACCATTGGTTAATATCCAAATGGCTTTTCTATTGCCATCAGAGTTTAGAGCTCTGGCAAATCAAGAAGTTTATTTAGATTTTGATGAATCAGAGTATGAAGAGATGGTTGCCAAGTTGACAGTCGTGCAGCAAGTGATATTTGATAGACCAGTCAAACATCGGCACTTGAAGGCGTTGTATATGAAAGGTCTTGTTGATGGAAAGCCAATGAGCAAGATGTTGGTGGACGGAGGTGCATCTGTCAATCTTATGCCTTATACTACTTTTCATAAGCTTGACAAAGGACCAGAAGATCGGCTGGAAACCGACATGATGCTCAGAGACTTTGGAGGTAACATGTCTAAGACCCGGGGGCAATAAACGTCGAACTAACAATTGGAAGCAAGACTCTGCCCACCACATTCTTCATCATTGATGGAAAGGGGTTGTATAGTTTACTCCTCGGTCATGACTGGATCCACGCAAACTACTGCATACCATCGACCATGCATCAGTGTTTGATTCAATGGCATGACGATGATGTTGAATTGGTTCGCGCTGATGAATCCGTGAGCATTGCAACAGCCAATCCAGTCTTTTGAGAACTAGGAGATTTTGAATGTTTCTTTAGCAAGACATGGGAAGGAGGCTTCATTAAAATCAGCAATGAAAGCCAACAGCCGATGCAAGCAATCAGCTCTGAGAGTTTGTTTTAGTAGAAAAGTCACAGCTTCACGTCGACCGTTGGATCAAAGGAAAATGAGTATTAAGTCATGGAGATGGGTTTAGGCCAACATATGTGAAGGCTGAGTTAAAGTGTAAGTGTGATTCAGAGTTAATGGATTTCTTAAGAGAAGTTTTGTTTCGCTTAATAGGACGCTTGACCTGGGTTGATTATTCATCTAACCTTTTATATTAAAAGTTCTACAGGACGTTATCCTATCGTCTGATCATCACTTGGTAGCCGATTCATTCTTGGCTCTAATAGCCGGTACCAGGAGGGTATCGCCTCTAGTTCAAAAAGTAAAAGATAATGAAAGCCGATACGATATGTATCTCCTATAGAGCAAAAAACACAAAGATTCACAGTCATACACGAAGGCAATGCATTGAAACACAATCATAAAAAGAACAGGAGTCTTCATTCATTGGTTTATCCTAAATACAAACTAATCGAAGACCTTGTTCACCACATCTTGGGCAGACGTGATGTCCACTATGGCCTCCGCTGCCATGATGAACTCTTCGAGCAAGTCTTCATGTTCTTCGGGGCCATCGCCCATTGGAAAACTAGTTTCCATGGCATGGAGCTCGTGCCTGGTCTGAACTTGCGCCGCGGTCAGTGCCACCGCCGCGCCATGGCGAACGCCGTGGAGGGCGACCTCCTAAACGTGAGCCGGAACGTCGTGAAGGTGAGCATCGATGAGGGAGCCACGGGCATTGATAGCATCCATAGCCACGTTTGCCACAAGTTGGAGAGACTCCAACTGCATTGTTAAGGCTGATCATCACAGAAACAGGGGAACTATCAAGATAAAGACTGTTGAAATCAGAATAAAGATATCCCTGAAGCCTGTCTTACTTGTCACCGCGGCGTCAGACTCGACCAGCCGCGCTCGAACAGCGCTGGCCTCCTCCTCGGCCGCATGAAGAGCGGCTTGAGAAGCCCCGAGACGAATCTTGAGCTGGCCGCTCTCTCGGGTCGCCTTGAAATAGCGGTTCTAGGCCGCCCTCCACTGCCGGAGGAAGCACCGGGCATCGTCGCCATTATATGAATCGGAGGAATCCGACGATGAGGCTGGTGCAGAAGACACAGCATCGAAGGGTTCGCCAGCCTGGGATGGAGGAGCCTTTAATCATCTTGCCATGACCGTGATGAAATTTGGCTGGAAGAACACAGGGCTTGATGAAGGAATTCAAGATCGCCGCCGCTGTCTCGTCTGAACAGACGGATTCAAATCAGAATGTGAATGGAAAAGTCAATTCATCATCCTCATTATAAGGTAGGCAAGTTAGGACGGCCGCGTCAAACCCTCTGTAAAACTTTTTTAAGAGGTGGCCAACATCGAAGTCAATGGTTATGGCCGATGCAGCCTCGCCATAGCTCATACACTGTCGAGTTCTTCCTCCTTCGCCTCTATATTCTTCATCAAAAGTAGAGGAATGAAAGCTCAAGTCTCTAAGATCAGGCCTTACAATCTTGTGCATGTACAAATTGAGCCACAACTGTATCAGCCACCAAGGGCCGCTGATAGCCTGCATTGGTTCATTCTTCAGTAATTGGGCAGCCACCTGGTATATCAGATGATAGGCAGCTCCTAGCAGATATTTTCTAAGAGGGATACCCTTGCCTAATGCTAGGTGCTCCGCCATAAGTTTGTGATTGTAAGTCGGACCACAAGATGACCCACAAAAGATGAATCTCTCCAACCACATATTCAGAAAGGCCATGTATTCACGATCGCTAACAGATGATTCATCTTCAACATGATTTAGAATGTAACTTGCCCATCCGGTGCAGTCTGCTATCTTGGCCAATCTTTTGGAGTCGGCACCCAAGTACTCATAAGGTTGTACTGGTCTAGTGATTCTAAGGCCAGTCAACATATACACATCGGCCAGAGTAATGGTCATTGGGCCATGGCCAAAAACAAAAGCATTCAGGGCATTAGACTAGAAATAAGAAGCAGAGGTCAAGAGTGAATCATTCCTCTCCATCTCAGACAACGAAAGTGTTAAGCACTAGTTCAGATCATAAAGCTCACAGTCTTGGTGGATAAAATTGGATGGATCAGGATCACCCATAGGCCCGAGGAAATAAGCATTAGGGATGACAGCTGATGAAATCAAGATCTCGTTCCTCATTTCCTAGAAATCAAATAAAGTAAGTTCAAGAGGAGAAGGAATACAGGGTAACGGCCGTCACTTGGAGAGTGGAAATTTGGAAACATACCTTAGGAACGTGGTCGTTGGTCGCCATTACGATCAAAGCAGGTTCGGATCCGACAAAGGTAGCTTGAAAGATGGCTCGAGGGAACGGCGGATTTGCTAGGGTTTGAGGCCTTGGCGATAACGGCGTCGGCTGTTGGAGTTGGTTCAGGAAGAAGGAGAAAGCAAATAGGCTGTGTGGATTGCAAAAGATATTGTTGGGATGTTATATAGAACTTGGGCTGGGGAGTCAGGAGTCACGCGTATATCTCGGATAGTGCAGTTGCAGCGTGGTAAACCAGTGAACTGGAATTTCGGGATAAAATCATTTTATCCCAAAATTGGGGGGCATGTGTTTACACCAAAATTTGGGAGAAGAGCGCGGGAACTCGTAGGCTTCCAGAGTTATGCCAATCAAGGAGTCGATGGAGTAAAGGTTGATATCTGCTGGATCAAATGTGACACTGGATCAATTCTTTCTGAGTGACGTCAGTAGATGATGATGATGGGATATGACTGGCATCAAAAAGATACATATCGGACTCTACAAAAGGGGAAAGATTAGAGTCCAAGTTATCTTAAGATAGGAATATTTCTTTCATACCAAAGATTGTAACAAATCATGCTTGAGTAGGATTCATGTCTAGATTTCGGGTATAAATACCAAACCCCGGCTATTGTAAAAGATAATGAATCAATCAAATACAAGTCAATTACTTTTTTCGGCTCCGACCACCCCTTAGGAGTAGGAGTAGAGTAGATCTCGACGAGTTCTTCGGCATGTATAGCTGCATCGATCCGATCGACCTCAACTGCTTGTTGTAAGTACCGTCATGGTTTATACCTTTGTTCGTATGGCTGCATCGATTCGGTCGACCCCCACTGCAGCTCTGGTATAAACTAGTTATCGACTCTTGTCTAATTCAAGTATGGCCTGTGTGATTCCGCCTCACACCCCACTGCTTGAATTGGATCAAGGTCAAGTTATCGGCTCTATCTTAGAGTGGCAGTCTTTGTTAGATTCATTAAGTTACCGATATTGCTTATTGCTTTCTTTGTTTATCTAATTACAGCAATATCACTCTGCTCGATTAAGATTGATCTGGATCGGCCTTATATCTTATTTAACCCATCGTTTGCTAATCTAAAACAATCTAATCTACATCTTAAATGATGAGTTATGTTTTTATCGGCTATTTTATATCAATCTTAATCGTGCATAGTGTGCGGTTAAGGCATGTTCGATCTTGAGTAGATCTATTGGTTAGCGAGAACCGTTCCATGGTCCGTTATCATGGCCTATGGGATTCTGCCTCTCACCCCACTATTAGCACCATGGAGTGGGGATCGTTAGTTGATAGATCTGTTCCTGAGAAGGCATGACCTTAACTGTGCGCTATGCCTGAATCGGCTGTTTAGCCGATATCGAGCGCTCTCACGAACAGATCGCATTACGAGACCATTGAAGTAGTGATATGTTGAAAGATATGTTAGCCCCATGATCTTGTTATCGTATTATGGCCTGCATGATTCTGCCTCATGCCCCACTAATATTAGTAATGAGTTAGGGTCATCGAGTCTATTGTTGTTTCTACGACCTACATGATTCTGCCTCATGCCCCACTGGTCATGGCAATAGATGAGATCTAACATGTTCATTAGATTTATCTTTATTAGATGGTTAAGTGGTTTTGAATTGTTTCTTTACATAAATAGGAGTTCGGTTACTTGTAATCATTGGTTCAGTATAAACCGACCATCATCGATATCTTATTGCCATTGATTAATGTTTGCTTAAATGATATCTATGATGAATGATAATCAAATCTTCTTACACAACCCCATAAGCTTTAACTGATTTATTCTTATGAATATGCTAGAATCGACTATTTAGTCGATCTCCTCTCATATCGGCTCTCAGAGCCACACATTCGGGGCTGTCTGGCAACACCGGCATGTTCTGCACTTAATTACTGATAAACTTTCTCTCCTTATCAATTGCAGGGTCAAATTGACTAGCACGTCTCGGGAGGATTGTGTAGGATCGACCACCCTTACGTTGAAGCTAGGCGGATCTTCTCCATAGATCGGACCCTTTCGGCTTGCTGCGTGTGTCCACGGCACGGGATGAAATTCTATGTCGACATCCGCACTCTATGGGCGGACACTCCGCCGTTGGAGTTTCTAACCCTTCTCGCCTCCGTTTCATCGCCGAGTTGATCCACATCAACTCCAACTTCATCTTCTTTGTAAATGTGCCAACACCACCATGTGTATGTGTGTTAGCATTTTCACAATCATTTCCCAAAGGATTAGCCACTCAACTTCCCACGCCACTCAATTCTAGCGATGATGCAAAGTTAGATCACTCGAGTGGCACTAGATGACCGATATGCAAACAAGTTTGCCCCTCTTGATAGTACGGCCATCTATCCTAAACCCGGTCATCAACTTCTCTACACACCTATGACCAGTGAAATGAAATGCCCTAAGTTGTACCTTTGCCTTGCGCATTCCATTCCATCTCCTCCAATGTCGATGCAACACATGCACCAACATGATCAACAATGATCTGATCCACTTCATATCATCACATGATCATATTGGTTCATCGATCTTGACTTCACTTGCTTTTCACTGTTGCCTTCGTCCATCGGCACCAAGTCTTGCTCAAGCTTCACCGCCACGCGGTCCATCGCTCCAAAGCCTCCAACTTGCCCTTCAGGCTTGCAACCGGTCCATCAAGCCAAGTCTTGTCTTGATCTTCTCCACCTTGATCACATGACTCAATGTCATGTCTCATGTGCAATAAGCTCCTTCATCATCGCATGTGTGAGCTTTGCAACATCTCCAAACCATTTTCACCTTCACGGCATATGTTGCTCACACACATGTACTTGTGGACTAATCACCTGTGTATCTCACATAAACACAATTAGTCCACCTAGGGTTGTCACTCAATTACCAAAACCACACAAGGACCTTTCAATCTCTCCCTTTTTTGTAATTGATGACAACTCTACAAAGATATGGAAATTAAGCTCTTTTGGATTCATGTTGCTTGCCCAAGCAATTTTACCATGTGTAAATGATTTTGGACAAGTACCACAAACCCAAAATGGTAGTATTAGCTCCCCCTACATATGTGCTAGAGTATTTGTTTTGAAGCTCGCACATATGCATAGATTGAAATTGTGGGAGAGTAATTACTACCAAATGATGCTAAGGTGTATAGAGTAAACCTTTGAAGTGTGATACCAATCGGAGTTGCACCTTTAAGTTCATCCTTAGCACCATGGTTAGCTAGATATCACTTGGAAATAAAATCACTAGATACCTCATGAGATCAACATTAAAACCAAGGTACTAGCATTACTTGAAAAGCATTCCAAGTGTCTAGCTATCATCCTATGCATGCTAGTTTTCATTTCATCAATCAAATTCTACAACTAGCATACATCACACAAGCATACATATTGAATTTAAGAACTTATGCAATGCAAGCAAGCACATGAATATGCACATAACAAATGCAATCAATCAAAGTTCATGAGCTTGCTCCCCCTATTTGTGTGCTTCTCTTGTCCAAGAATTTTAATCCATCTCTTTTCTTCAATGTTGCTCCCTCTTTGTCCATGTCCATGTCCTACCTCTACTTCTCTTCAATGTTGCTCCCTCTTTGTCCATGTCCATGTCCTACCTCTACTTCTTTGAGCTTTCATATCTTATCTCTCCCCCTTGTACAATCTTAATCTCAAAGCTTTCATATCTTTGTACAATCTCTCCCCCTTTGTCATCAATTTTCATAAAAGGTGTGCTTCTCATTGATGCAAAGGTATGCATTTGGGGTAGATGGTTGAGGCTTAAATCTTGCATTTTTTATGGACATCACTTGATTGTTGGAATGACACCACTTGTAGATACCACTTGTAACTTGTACTACTTGTATCTTGTGTAGGGCTTCTTGAGATACCACACATAGAATCTTTGATCTTGATATCAATTTGTGTGACACCTCCCCCTATGTGATAGCATGGGTCATCCATTTGATACACTTGAGCTCTTGTAGGCGAGTGATGCATTCTTCATTTGATGATCACTTAAAG
The DNA here is from genome assembly GCA_904845875.1 of Miscanthus lutarioriparius. NCBI lineage: Eukaryota > Viridiplantae > Streptophyta > Magnoliopsida > Poales > Poaceae > Miscanthus > Miscanthus lutarioriparius. The sequence goes on along the minus strand of CAJGYO010000005.1, from coordinate 72,196,417 downwards.
TTGAGGATCACTTGTGGAACCATCGTCTTGCATGATTGATGCCATGTGTAGATGTGATACCACTTGAAAGAATTTTCTAGCATGGAACCACTTGTTGAATTTGTCAATTTTGACCATTTCTTGAACATTTGCTATCTTCATGAGTACCACTTACAGGATATTACTTGTGGGTTGATCTAGACATTACTTGTGAATTCTTGATGAAATACTTGAGTCTAGAAACCACTTAGAATAAACAAACTATATATCCATTTGCATTGTTGTCTTGTGCTTGTACTCTTATCACTTATCATGAGCTTCTAAATTGACTTGAACTAAATTGATTTGCCTAAGCTTCCAAGTCCAGTTTGAACCAATGACAAGCTTCTTCACACCTCTTGCAAGGGTTATCTTGCCAATGTTGTACTTGTCACTTGTTGGCAATCCAAATTAAAACAAGTACTTGGGTTCACTAGCTCATGAACAAATTCATATACTAACCACTAGATCAAGTAATCATTCAAGCAATAGTGGTAGGTTATGAATTTAAACATTTTATTTGCTATGCATGATCCTATGAAGTATGTACTATATGCACTAACCGCATACTAGTAAGGGATGAAATGATCATGCACATTACAATGATACATTTGCTATGTTGGAGTAAAGGATAGTCACATAGATTCTAATTTATTACTCCAATAGCAATGTGAAGTCCAATTATAAGCTTGGCGAAGACCAATAGATACCATTTTGAATTTCATTCTTCACCCATATGAAATGAAAACCACTTATGATCAAGTGCACTTTCTTGTTGTGGTTGGCTTGCTTCATCTTTTGATCAATGCTTGCATGAGAGAACTATTTGGAATACCATTTGAAATAATATGATTAGCTCTCTTTTGGGTGTTGCTTGCTTTTCTTAATCAACCCATTTGATTGCTTCAACTAAGCATCTCAAATGTTCCTCGGATCACCACTTCCATGTTAGCCTTCCAAGTACCACACTTGGTTCACCTACACATAGGCGGCAAGCCCCTACACTAGGGAGAAGTGACCTCTCTCCAAAGAACCATTCTTGATACTCACTTGAAATAGCTTGATTGATTGATCCAAGTGATGGACTTAACTTGATGAGTAACCTTGATTCCTTCTTTAAGTCCTTTTCTTTCTACTTGTTTAAGTCCATTTCTTTCTACCAAATGATCTCCAATCATATCTAGAACTTAAACTTTATCTTCAACTTGAGTTTGATCTTGATCTTCATGTTGAGTACCAAATGTGTGCAAAGTACACTCCATAATCAAATAGCCTTATACTCATATCTTGTCATGCTTTTAGATCATCTCAAAACCAACTTAGGTACCTCAATTACTCTTAAACATGTTTTCAATTTGAGGACCTTTCAATCAAAGTGATTCTAGATCAATCCAACATTTGTCACTTTTCTGGCAGATTCTGTACCCTTCAAAGAAATAATCATATCTCCCAAAGTACAAATCTAAATATCACGAAATTTGGTGGAGATCTGATTAACTTAGTTATCTAGGAGTTGTAAAAATTTGAGCTTCATTTGGCTTCTAGATTGCTACCAGATTTCAACTATTCCACCACTGCTACATGCTGAAAACTGCTGCATTATAGCTGACAAGTTTCACTCCAAAACTGAGGCATCTCTTATCCAATTCTCATAAAATTTCTACAGCATCTCATAACATAAGTCTAAAGCATGTACACCAATTTTCATACTAATCCAATAAGTTTTGATCACTGAAACATGGCTAAGATCACAGCTAGCTCAGATTTTCAATATAGGACAGATTTCAATCACTTGAGCTATACTTCATCAAATATAAATCAAACTTGAAACTAACTCATTTGAATACTTCCATAAGACATATATCCATTCAAACCACTTACTAAAAGTCATCTCATGAATTTATCCAACACAAATCAATCCAAACTTAATTACTAATCAAATTATCCATTCAAACATCTTATAGCAAGCAACATTGCATATTTATCCAATTCAATCAACTTATATGCACCCAAATGAAATGATCAACAAGAGATATACCTTGGTTAGCTCATGATCATTCAACTAACAAGCTTCAACTCAACTTATTTTGCAAGCCATCAAATAATCCAATAAATCACCAACAACTTGAATTATAGCACTTGTATGTTGATACCACTTGAACTTCACTCAATTTGTCATGGCATTGGGTTTGGATGTGCACTTGGCTTCATATCTTGATTCAACATATGATGATCAGTATGAGATCAATTGAATCAAGACTCCAATGCCGATGGTACCTACAAACAATCATCCACTTTTGATAGTACCCAAACAATTTTGGGTCCTCTCAAGTTAGGAGCAACATACTTAGGCAATGCCTTAGTATGAGTAGCGGGATGTTTTGCAATAGCAACCATAGAGGTACCATTATCATCCTTCCTAAACATAGAATCATCATCAATTGAAATAGGCTTAGAAGTTTTATCTAGGGGACATGAATGTGCCATGTGTCCCCTTTCCCGGCATGAGTAGCACTTTCTCTTTGATTGAGCCTTCTCTTCCTTGCTCATGTGGTGCTTCTCATTGCCTTGCTTCTCATGGATTGCTTGAGCCTTCTTCTCAAGCTTGGTAGGACACTTAGAGGCAAAGTGTCCCATACTTCCACACTTGAAGCACTTGATGTGAGCATAATCTTTCTTCTCATCTTCATTCTTGCTCATCATCTTGGCATCTTGAGTTTGCATTGGATGCCTTGCCTTTCCACCCCTTCTTGTTTTCTTCTTCTTTATCATCAAATCACCACCATTTTCATGGTTGATCTTGATTTGCTCTTGGGGTGTCTTCTCTTGCTCAACTTGTGGCTTTGGTTGAGGCTTTACTTGTTGCTTCACCAATTGCTTGGTTGGGCACATTGAGGTAAGATGACCCCAAGTGCGGCACTTGAAGCACTACACATGCCTCAGCCTCTCTTCTTCTTTCTTCAACTTGAGCTTTTCTTCATTGGGGCAACCATTTGCAAGATGTCCCACTTCATGGCACTTGAAGCACATGAAATGAGAGAGCTTCTCTTGTTCTTGCTTCTTCATCTCTCTTTCATATCTTCTCTTGCCCCATCTTTTGCCCTTGATCTTGCTCTTGTTGAAGCCAATGCCACTTATGTCATTGCGGCTTTCTTGATGATTGACTTTGCTAGTCTTGAAGCCGACTCCACTCTTGTCACCAAAGTTTCTTTGAGTCTTTAACATATGCTCAAGGGTGACTTGAGAGTTGTAGCACCTCTCTAACTTGTTGCTCAATTTCTTCACCTGTTCATTGAGCTCATTGTTCTCATTCAAAAGGTTAGTCTCACAAGACATAGAAGTAGAACAAGCATCTATATGCGAAGAACATGGCATTTCTAATAAATCATCACAAGAGGTGGATACATGCTTCTTGCCTACATCACAAGGGTTAGCAACAATTTGTGATTGATCAATTGACCCATGTGATGAGCTCTCACTATTTTTAAGTTTCTTTGTTAACACTTTAATGAGAGAAGCATGTTGTTCTAATAATTCATCATGAGATGCAAGTAGTGTCTCATGATTCAATTTTAGCTCATCATGTGGAGATTTGAAAGCATCAAGTAATTTCTTATGTTCTTCACAAGAGTTCTTTAGAAATGAGTTTTCATTTTCTAATTTCATTGTTTTAGCTTTCTCATTTTCTAAAGACATGGTCATGCTAGCAAGTCTACTAACAAATTCATCATATGAATCAACATGATCAACCACATTATTATTTGATACCTTGGTGTTACCTTGTGACATGAAGCAATGTGGTGAAGTAGGAGAGCTTGTAGTAGCAATGTCATCCGGGCATGATCCATCATCATAACCATCAAGTGTGCATGGGGTAGCATCATTATTTGCAACACTTGTGGCATCATCAATCTTGCCAAGTGAACTTGTAGTGGATTGATCATCATCACCACTTGACCATGAGGTGGAGCAATCTTCCACAATCATGGAGTTGTGGTCATGCTCAACATCCTCATGCGCCTCCTTCTTGGGCTCCTCCTTGAACTTGCCATCCTCCCATGTGGAGGAATCACCGAAGGTGCGCTTGATGGACTCCCATATCTCACGAGTGGTTCCCGTGTAGTTTACTTGTTTCATCAAATCAAAACTCAATGCATCCATTAGAAAACAACAAGCATGTGCATCAAGTTTATAGAGAACTCTGAGCTTTGGTGAGATTTCTATGATCCAAGACATGAGTGAGACCACTAGTGACAATCCACCAAAACTTAGGTCCCTTTGCACGAAAATGATCAAGCATGTGATTTTTCCAAAGTGCAAAGTTTGTGCCATCAAAAATGTGTGTCTCACAAACATCTAGCCCACTAGACGCCATCCTCTCGGGTCGGTGAAGACCACAAATGAGAGACCTAGCTCTGATACCACTTGTAGGGTCGAGATGGCGACTAGAAGGGGGGTGAATAGTCATTACTAAAACTTAACCGCGTCGGCTAACCAAAACAAGTGTGGAATTAAAACTATCGGTCTAGCCAAGACTACACCCCTCTATCTATGTTCCCTAGCACCTTGCAAAGATCCAAATTAAGCAACAAAGGTGCCGGGCTAGCTACAGCTCACCTAACCAATTCTAGGAGCAAGGTCACACAAACCTATGCCACTAGTATTTCAAGCAATGAGGGAGCTCCTACACATGCTAATAAGCAAAAGCACAAAGCCAACTAAGCTCACTAGCAATGCTCAATAACAAGGCAGCCAATGACAAATTAGAGAGCACAAATACTTAGCTACACAAACTAAGCAAAGTGACTAACAAGGTTATACAAACCAAATTAGCCACACAAGGGAGCTACTTCTATGCTACACAAGCAAGAAGGAAACTAGTGAGCTACACAAGCTAACTAATTACAAGAGCAACTAAACAAGCACAATGTATATAAAAGTAATCACAAGCTTGTGTAAGGGGATTACAAACCAACAGGAAGAACAAGGTTGACACGGTGATTTTCTCCCAAGGTTCACGTGCTTGCCAACACGCTACGTCCCCATTGTGTCGACCTCTCACTTGGTGGTTCGGTTGCTAATTGGCATCACCCGCCAAGCCCACATGTCGGGCACCGCAAGAACCTACCCCGAAAGTGAGGGTAGCTCAATGACACGCTCAACTAGAGTTGCTCTTCACGGTTCCCTAAAAGCTCTACTTTGGTTTTGGTGAATTGATGAAACCCTAAGTACTAACCTAGTTTATCAAGTGATTATGAGATAGGTAGCACACTCCAAGTGGTGAAGCAAAAGAAGATCATAGCATGATGATAATGATGGCATGGTGATGATCAAGTGCTTTGATTTGGAAAGAAGAAAGAGAAAAAGCTCAAGGTAAAGGTATAATTTGTAGGAGCTATTTTGTTTTGGTGATCAAGACACTTAGAGAGTGTGATCACATTTAGGATTGATAGCCGTACTATTAAGAGGGGTAAAACTCGTATCAAAATGCGGTTATCAAAGTGCCACTAGATGCTCTAACTCATTGCATATGCATTTAGGATCTAGTGGAATGCTAACACCCTTGAAAATGTTTGTGAAAATATGCTAACACATGTGCACAAGGTGATACACTTGGTGGTTGGCAGATTTAAGCAAGGGTGAAGAAGTTAGAGGTGAAAAGGAGTTAGTCTTGTTGGTCACTGAGTGACCGGACGCTGGTCTCAGAGGGACCGACGCGTCCGGTCAAGTGTGGTAGCGTAGACGCCAGCATCGGTCATCGACCGGATGTTGGGTCTTGGACTGACCGAACGCTGAGGTCTAGCGTCCGGTCCTGTTGTCGGGTAGTGCAGAAGAAAGTCACTATGAGACCGGACGCTGGCAGGGCCCGGTCAAGCATGACCAGACGTGTTTGGTCAAAGAAATTCATTTCTAGAACCGTACTGGAAACGACCGGACGCTGGAGGCTGAGCGTCCGGTCAGTTTGTGCACTGCGTCCGGTCAACAGATGACCGTTGAAATCTGACGAATAGTATTTGAAGCAGGGGACATGTGGCATGTATCACGTGACCAGACGCTGAGGGCCAGCGTCCGATCGATCGGATCGGAGCGTCCGGTCACCCCACGCTGTGCCCAGTGAAGGGGTACAACGGCTCTATTTTGTGGGGGCTTCTATTTAAGCCCCATGGCCGGTTGAAGCTCAAACCTTTGGCCATTTGCATTGACATAGCAACCTTGTGAGCTTAGCCAAAGCCGTCCCACTCATCTCCATCATTGATTCATCATCTTTGTGAGATTGGGAGAGAATCCAAGTGCATTGCTTAAGTGTTTGCATCTAGAGGCACTTGGTGTTCGTGTTTTGCTGCGGGATTTGCTTGTTACTCTTGGTGGTTGCCGCCACCTAGATGGCTTGGAGCAGCGAGGATCATCGAGCGGAGAGCGGTGATTGTCTCTAGCTCCGATCGTGGTGATTGTGAGGGGTTCTTGACCTTTCCCCGGCGGAGAGCCAAAAGGTACTCTAGTGGATTGCTCATGGCTTGTGTGATCCTCATCTTGTGTTGGTTGTGCGGCACCCTATTGAGGGTTTGGCGTGTGATGCCAATTACCACGTGAACCTCCAAGTGAGTGAATCGCCACAACGAGGACTAGCTTGCCAGCAAGCAAGTGAACCTCAGTAAAAAAATCATTGTGTCATCATTTGATTATGAGGTGATTGGTCTTCATTGTTATTCATTCTTGTGATTGAGTGGCTTCTTCCTCGACCCGGCAGTATAACCTTCTTGCTCACTCTCTTTACATTACCGCAAACTAATTGTCAAGCTCTTTAGTGTAGCTAGTTTTGAGAGCTTGTTAGTTTGGTTAGTGTGGCTCTTTAGTTAGCTTTTGAGAGCACACTAACTTAGTGTAGTGTCATAGCTATTGTGTGGATAGAAACTATATAAACTAGAATTGTGGTAGGTGGCTTGCTATTTTAGTAGGCTAGCGCAACACTTGCTTCACCTCATAATTGTCTAACCGGTTTGTTAAGTATTGTTGCAGAAATTTTTAATAGGCTATTCACCCTCTCTAGCCATTAGGACCTTTCAAGTGGTATCGGAGCCAAGGTCACCGTGATTTGAGGCTTAACAACCTTCGGTGTAAAAAATGGCTCAAATCAACAACACCAAGAAGCCACACCAATTTGATGGTTCAAATTATCCCTATTGGAAAGCTAAGATGACAACTTATATCAAGTCAATCAATAGGAAGGTTTGGAAGGTGGTGGAGACCAAAATTGAGATTGAGGATGAAGAGGCTCCCACCGCCACCGAAGAAATGCTACTGCAAAATAATGACATTGCTCTTAGTGCCATCCATGATGCTTTGGATGAGAGAACAATTGAGCAAATCAAGAACATTGAGAGAGATCATGAGGCATGGAAGAAGTTAGAAGAATCAGTTGAGGGCACTCAAGCCATGAAGGGTGCAAAGGCTTACATTCTCAAGGAGAAGTTTGCAAGCTTCAAGATGAAGGAGGATGAGAGTGTGCTGGAGATGTTCCATAGGCTCCAAGTGCTTGTCAATGATCTCAAAGCACTTGGAGAAGAGGTGAAGGACAAGGACTTCTCCCACAAGTTCTTGAGATGCTTACCTTCAAGATTTGGCACATTGGTCACTATTCTAGTAAGGAGTGGTTTGGACACCATGACACCAAGCCAAGTGTTGGGAGACATCATGACCAATGATACATATAGAGATGAAGATGAGAAGGAAGAAAAGAAGGAGAAGAAAGATGAGAAGAAGGATGAGAAGAAGAAGAGTGTGGCATTCAAGGCCACATCATCCAAGGGCAAAGCTAAGCAAGAAACATCTAGTGAAGAAGATGATTCATGGGATGATGATGATGAAGAGAAGATGGCTCTCTTTGTCAAGAGATTTGGCAAGTTCATGGTGAAGAAGGGCTACCATGCTAGAAGAAAGAAGTCTTCATCCAAGAACAAAGAAGAGTCAAGAAGGTGCTTCAAGTGTGGAAGCAAAGATCATCTTGTTGCTCAATGTCCATACAATAGCGACAGTGATGATGACAAGAAGAAGAACAAGAAGAAGGATAAGAAGGAAAAGAAAGAGAAGGACAAGATGACCTTCAAGAAGAAGAAGGGTGGTTCATATGTGGTCACTTGGGATAGTGAGGTTTCCTCAAGTGATGATGATGATAGTGATGATGACAAGACCACCAAGAATAAGGCACTTGCAAGCATTGCTATCAATGAGAAGCCTTCTCTCTTCGACTCTTCATCATGCTTCATGGCTAAGGCCACTAAGGTACAAACTAGTGATGATGAAAGTGATGAAGAACATGAAGATAAAAATGATAGTGATAGTGATGATGATGAACCTACTAAAGATGAACTATTTGACATGCTAGAAGATGCTAGAGAACACTTTGACATCAAGAGAAGGGAATGTAGAAGCTTGCGTAAGGAACTAAAAGCCCTTAAGCAAGCCTTTGATAAGCTCAATGCTTCTCATGAGAGGCTAGAGGAAGCCAATGAGAAGCTTGGCAAAGCTCACAAAAAGCTTGAAAAGCTCATTCCTCTTTACTTGATGAGCAAAATAAAAAGAAGCATGTTGAAACTTGCAATGTAGGTTTAACTTGTGATATAATTGATGAATCACTATCTATGACTATCATTGTTCCTCCCACTAACCCTTCTTGTAGCACTTCCACTTCTACGTCATCTAGTAGTGATGGTCTCACTTGTGATGCCTCACTAGTGGTTGAGAATGAGAACCTCAAGAAGGAAGTCAATAAGCTCACTCACACCTTGGCTAAGGCATATGGTGGTGAGGACTGCTAGCTTATGTGCTTGGGTAGCCAAAGAGCTTCTCTCTACAAAGAGGGATTGGGCTATACCCCCAAGAAAGGCAAGGCGGCCTTTGCTCCTCACAAGACTAGTTTTGTGAAGAACAATGGTCGGTTTTACACTAGTTGCAAGCAAGTGGGTCATAAAGAGCATGAATGCAACAACAAGAGCAAAAATGCTAATGTATCCTTCATAAAGCTTGATTCATGCAATATGCTTACTAAGGGTACAAATGGTGTGAAGGCTAAGTTCATTGGTAAACCATGGATGGGATCAAAGAAGAAAGCCATTTGGGTACCAAAGAGCTTAGTGACTAACCTTCAAGGATCCAAGCAAGTTTGGGTACCTAAAAAGAATTGATGTTCTTTTGTAGGTTAATTACAAAGCTAGAGGAAGGCATTGGGTTCTAGATAGTGGGTGGACTCAACACATGACCGGTGATGCAAGAATGTTCAACTCAATCAACACCAATGGCAATGATGGTTATGATAGTATCACATTTGGTGACAATGGCAAAGGCAAGGTCAAAGGGCTTGGTAAGATTGCAATATCAAATGACATGAGCATATCCAATGTGTTGCTAGTTCAGAGCTTGAATTTCAATTTGCTATTCGTGGCTCAATTGTGTGATCTTGGATTCAAATGCATATTTGGGGTAGGTGATGTTGAGATCATAAGTGTAGATGGCTCTAACTTGATCTTCAAAGGCTTTAGATATGAGAATCTATACTTGGTTGATTTCAATGCTAGTGAAGCTAAATTATCTACATGCTTGTTCACTAAGTCTAGCATGGGTTGGTTATGGCATAGAAGGCTTGGTCATGTTGGAATGAAACAATTGAATAGATTGGTTAAGCATGACTTGGTTAGAGGCTTGAAAGATGTAGTGTTTGAGAAAAATAAGCTTTGTAGCTCTTGTCAAGCCGGAAAACAAGTTGGAAACACCCATCCTAAGAAAAGCATATGAGCACTTGTAAAGCATTTGAGTTATTGCACATGGATTTGTTTGGGCCAACACAATACACTAGCATTGGTGGTAACAAATATGGCTTTGTGATAGTGGATGACTACACTAGATACACATGGGTATTCTTTCTAGTGGACAAAAGTGATATACTTGCAACATTCAAATCATTTGTCAAAGGCATTCACAATGAGTTTGAAACAACCATCAAGAGAGTTAGGAGTGACAATGGTAGTGAGTTCAAGAATACTAGAATTGATGAGTTATGTGATGAATTTAGAATTAGACATCAATTCTTGGCCAAGTACCCACCTCAATCAAATGGCCTTGTTGAGAGGAAGAATAGAACACTCATTGATATGGCAAGGTCTATGCTTAGTGAGTACAATGTGAGTCAATCTTTTTTGGCCGAAGCTATCAACATGGCTTGCTATTGTAGCAACTGCCTCTATTGTCACCGATTGAAAGAGAAGACACCATATGAGCTCTTGAATGGTAGAAAGCCCAACATTTCATATTTTCAGGTCTTTGGTTGCAAATGCTATATCTTGAAGAAAGGCACTAGATTGGGCAAGTTTGACAAGAAATGTGATGAAGGATTCCTACTTGGATATTCCACTACAAGCAAAGCATATAGAGTTTGGAATTTGGATAGTGGTACTCTTGAGGAAGTTCATGATGTTGAATTTGATGAAATGAAGGGTTCACAAGTAGAGAATGAGAACTTGGAGGATGTTAGAGGCATTCAACTTTCAAATGCCATGAAGAACATGGATATTGGTGAATTGAGGCCTAGGCAAGTGAATGATGATGAAGATGATCAAGTGCAAGTGCTCTCTAACTCAAATGTGCAAGATGATACAAATCAAGTTAGTGCAAGTGGATCTCATGATAATGAACAAGATCAAGTGGCTAGTACATCATCTCAACCAAATGATCAAGCAAGTGCAAGTAATCAAGTTCCAATGCTCCAACCAACAAATATTGCAAGAGATCATCCTTTGGACACTATCATTGGTGATATTTCAAGAGGTGTACAAACAAGATCAAGGTTGGCATCATTTTGTGAACACTTCTCTTTTGTGTCATCCATTGAACCAAAGAAGATAGATGAAGCATTGAAGGATGTTGATTGGGTGAATGCTATGCATGAAGAGTTGAATAACTTCACAAGAAATCAAGTATGGGAGTTAGTAGAAAGACCAAAGGGACACAATGTGATTGGAACCAAATGTGTCTTTAGAAACAAGGAAGATCAAGATGGGATAGTTGTAAGGAACAAAGCAAGATTGGTAGCACAAGGCTATACACAAGTTGAAGGTCTTGACTTTGGAGAAACATATGCCCCGGTTGCTAGATTGGAAGCAATTAGAATCTTGCTAGCCTATGCTTGTGCCCACAACATCAAACTCTATCAAATGGATGTTAAGAGTGCATTTCTCAATGGTTACATCAATGAAGAAGTATATGTTGAGCAACCTCCTAGTTTTGAAGATGACAAGAAGCCCAACCATGTGTACAAATTGAAGAAGACATTGTATGGCTTGAAGCAAGCACCTAGAGCATGGTATGAGAGATTGAGGGACTTCCTACTCTCTAAAGGGTTCATGATGGGCAAGGTTGACACCACTCTTTTCATCAAGAAGATTGGAAAAGATCTATTTGTATTGCAAATCTATGTTGATGACATCATATTTGGATCAACCAATCAAGACTTTTGTGATGAGTTTGGAAAGATGATGGCTAATGAGTTTGAGATGTCCATGATTGGAGAGTTAAGTTACTTCCTTGGTCTCCAAATCAAGCAACTGAAGAATGATACATTTGTGAGTCAAGGCAAGTATATCAAGGATATGATCAAGAAGTTTGGCATGAGTGATAGCAAAGCCATTAATACACCAATGGGAACAAATGGTAACTTGGATAGTGATGCAAGTGGAAATATGGTGGATCAAAAATTGTATCGGTCTATGATTGGAAGCCTACTCTATGTGACCACATCAAGGCCGGATGTCATGTTTAGTGTATGCATGTGTGCAAGATTTCAAGCCTCACCAAGAGAAAGTCATTTGAAGGCTACAAAGAGAATATTGAGGTACTTGAAGCATACACCAAATGTTGGTTTGTGGTATCCCAAAGGAGCAAAGTTTGAGCTAGTTGGTTATTCCGACTCGGATTATGCGGGATGCAAGGTTGAAAGGAAGAGCACCTCGGGCACATGTCAATTATTGGGAAGATCACTTGTTTCATGGTCATCAAAGAAGCAAAATAGTGTTGCATTATCAACCGCCGAAGCCGAATACATATCCGCCGGTAGTTGTTGTGCACAAGTACTTTGGATGAAGGCCACTTTGAGTGACTTTGGAATCAATTTCGAGAAAGTGCCATTACTATGTGACAATGAGAGTGCAATCAAGTTGACCAGCAATCCAGTTCAACATGCAAGAACAAATCACATTGATGTCCACCACCATTTCATAAGAGATCACCAACAAAAACAGGACATTTGCATTGAGAGTGTGGGCACCAAAGATCAACTAGCCGATATATTCACCAAGCCATTGGATGAGAAAAGGTTTTGCAAGCTAAGGAATGAGTTGAACATATTGGATTTCTCAAATATGTGTTGATGCATCCCCCACTTATATGACATGCCTCTCCTTTGAGCAATCCAAGGTAAAAGTTTATTGGCATGGCATACATCCTTGCTAAGGACATGTTTAGTGCATCTAGTCATCTTTCACATTTAATAGGCTCATTCATGAAAATCAAATGAATTTGATGATTGTATGGTACCACTATTGCTTCTATGCTTATTTTGATCTAGTGGTAGCATATGACATGTTTGTGGGCTTGTAAACCTAGTGTTTGATCTAGAAAATGAGCTCTAAGTGTTTAACTCAACATGGTACAAGATAACCCTTATTTGGAGGTGTGAAGAAGCTTGTCCTTGGATCAAACAGAGTTAAATATCTTTAGCAAATAATCTAGATTAGACCGAATTTGGAAAAATAATCCTCACCCCATTGATTGACATTGATAATCTCAACCTATCTACCTTTTAAAACCTTTATGGTCATTGATGACAAAGGGGGAGAGAAGCAAAGATATAAGTGATAGGGGGAGAAATAACAAAGAAATTAGCACATGGGAGAAAAACAAAAGATATTAGTGTACTAAGATGGTGAAAAGACAACAAAGGAGGAGAACTTGACATAGGGGGAGAGATATGATAAAGGAAAGGAATCAATTAAAATTTTGAGCACACAAGTAGGGGGAGAAAGCTCATGAACTTGTATGGTGCATTTGAATGTGCATCTCATATGTTTGCTTGCATGGCATAAGTTCTAAATTTAAAATATCCATGCTTGTGTGATGTATGCTAGTTGTAAGATTGAATTATGAAATGAAATCACTAGATAACTTTCATTTCCAAGTAAGTTTTTACAAGTGGTATCTTTTCAAAGTATTTTTCAAGTGGTATCTAGCTAACAATGGTGCTAAGGATGGTATAATGGTGCACTCCGATTGGTATCATGCTTCAAAGGTCCATCTTTAATACCTTAGCATCATTTGGTAGACATTGTCTCCTACATTTCCTATCTACTCATATGTGCAAGCTACAATCCAAACTCTTAGCACATATGTAGGGGGAGCAATTGCTACCATATGGAGTTCATGAAACTTGTCCATATCCTTTTGCACATGGTAAACATGCTTGGGCAAGCAACATGGATTCAATTGAATTTTAATTCATATCTTTGTATAAGGGTTGTCATTAATTACCAAAAAGGGGGATTGAAAGCTCTAGTTTGGTTTTGGTGAATTGATGAAACCCTAAGTGCTAACCTAGTTTATCAAGTGATTATGAGATAGGTAGCACACTCCAAGTGGTGAAGCAAATGAAGATCATAGCATGATGATGATGATGGCATGGTGATGATCAAGTGCTTCAACTCGGAAAGAAGAAACAGAAAAAGCTCAAGTCAAAGGTATAATTTATAGGAGCTATATTGTTTTGGTGATCAAGACACTTAGAGAGTGTGATCACATTTAGGATTGATAGCCGTACTATTAAGAGGGGTGAAACTCATATCAAAATGCAGTTATCAAAGTGCCACTAGATGCTCTAACTCATTGCATATGCATTTAGGATCTAGTGGAATGCTAACACCCTCAAAAATATTTGTGAAAATATGCTAACACATGTGCACAAGGTAATACACTTGGTGGTTGGCACATTTAAGCAAGGGTGAAGAAGTTAGAGGTGAAAAGGAGTTAGTCTTGTTGGTCACTGAGTGACCGGACGCTGGTCTCAGAGGGACCGGCGTGTCCGGTCAAGTGTGGCAGCGTAGACGCCAGTGTCGGTCATCGACCAAATGCTGGGTCTTGGACTGACCGGACGCTGAGGTCTAGCGTCCGGTCCTATTGTCGGGCAGCGCAGAAGAAAGTCACTGTGAGACCGGACATTGGTAGGGTCCGGTCAAGCATGACCGAACGCGTCCGATCGAATAAATTCATTTCTGGAACCTTATTGGAAACGACCGGACGCTAGAGGCTGAGCGTCCGGTCAGTTTGTGCGCTATGTCCGTTCAACAGATGACCGTTGAAATCTGATGAATAGTATTTGAAGCAGGGGACACATGGCGTGTATCATGTGATCGGACGCTGAGGGCCAGCGTCCGGTCGAACGGACCGGAGCATCCAGTCACCCCGCGTTGTGCCCAGTGAAGGGGTACAACGGCTCTATTTCGTGGGGGCTTCTATTTAAGCCCCATGGCTGGTTGAAGCTCAAACCTTTGGCCATTTGCATTGACATAGCAACCTTGTGAGCTTAGCCAAAGCCCTCCCACTCATCTCCATCATTGATTCATCATCTTTGTGAGATTGGGAGAGAATCCAAGTGCATTGCTTGAGTGTTTGCATCTAGAGGCACTTGGTGTTCGTGTTTCGCTGCAGGATTTGTTTGTTACTCTTCATGGTTGCTGCCACCTAGACGGCTTGGAGCAGCGAGGATTGTCGAGCGGAGGGCGGTGATTGTCTCCGGCTCTGATCGTGGTGAGTGTGAGGGGTTCTTGACCTTTCCCCCGGTGGAGAGCCAAAAGGTACTCTAGTGGATTGCTCGTGGCTTGTGTGATCCTCATCTTGTGTTGGTTGTGCTGCACCCTATTGAGGGTTTGGCGTGTGATGCCAATTAGCGCGTGAACCTCCAAGTGAGTGAATCGCCACAAAGAGGACTAGCTTGCCGGCAGGCAAGTGAACCTCGGTAAAAAAATCATTGTGTCATCATTTGATTCCGAGGTGATTGGTCTTCAATGTTATTCATTCTTATGATTGATTGGCTTCTTCCTCGACATGGCGGTATAACCTTCTTGCTCACCCTCTTTACATTACCACAAACTAGTTGTCAAGCTCTTTAGTGTAGCTAGTTTTGAGATCTTGTTAGTTTGGTTAGTGTGGCTGTTTAGTTAGCTTTTGAGAGCACACTAACTTAGTGTAGTGTCATAGCACACTAACTTAGTGTAGTGTCATAGCTTTTGAGAGCACACTAACTATATAAACTAGAATTGTGGTAGGTGGTTTGCTATTTTAGTAGGCTAGCGCAATACTTGCTTCACCTCATAATTGTCTAACCGGTTTGTTAAGTGTTGTTGTAGAAATTTTTAATAGGATATTCACCCCCCTCTAGCCATTAGGACCTTTCACTCTCGCGGGGCAAGCACAATGCCCCTCACAAAAGCTCATCTCCGGAGCACCGCACAAGCTTCTTGAGGGCTTCGACGGAGACCACCACCAAGCCATCTAGGAGGTGGCAACCTCCAAGAGTAACAAGCACCACCGGCTTGTAACTCAATCACCTAGTGCTAGTCGATGCAACCTCAGGATGCAATCGCACTAGAATCGCTCTCTCACACAATCGGATGATCACTATCAAGTATATGTGAGATGGAGGGCTCCCAAGTATTCTCAAGCGTGGACACAAAGTCCCCGAGGTGCTCCTCCCCAGCCATGGTTGAGACCACCTTCTATTTATATCCCCACGGGCTAAACTACCCATTACCCCTTCTCTGGGCAAAAACTCAGGACGACCGGACGCTCCGGTTGTATCGACCAAATGCAGGACCTCAGCGTCCGGTCCATGGATGCTCGCCACATGTCGCCACCGTTCAACCTTAGTCGCTTTGATCTCAATGGTCAAGTGATGACTGGACGTAGTTGCTCAAAGTGACCGGACGCAGCAACCCCAGTGACCGATCGTTTCCAGTATGGTACCAGTCATGACCGGACATGTCCGATAGGTCACGATCAGACGCATCATCAGTGTCTGGTCCTTCTCCACCATCTCTGCATCGCCTACGTCACCATACATCAGCCTGACTAGATGCACCCTGCTAGCGTCCGGTCACTTTCAGCGCCAGCGTCCGGTCAAAGACCGATGCCTGCACGCTCTTCTACCGCCACTGACCGGACGTAGGACCCCAGCGTCCAGTCACCATGTGACCAGCGTCCGGTCCACTCTGTGAGACCCTGTCTTTTCTGCATACGGCGCCGGTGAACTTTCTAACCCTTCTCTCCTCCGTTTCATCGCCGAGTTGATCCACATCAACTCCAACTTCATCTTCTTTGTAAATGTGCCAACACCACCAAGTGTACACCACCATGTGTATGTGTGTTAGCATTTTCACAATCATTTCCCAAAGGATTAGCCACTCAACTTTCCACGCCACTCAATCCTAGCGACGATGCAAAGTTAGATCACTCGAGTGGCACTAGATGACCGATATGCAAACAAGTTTGCCCCTCTTGATAGTACGGCCATCTATCCTAAACCCGGTCATCAACTTCTCTACACACCTATGACTGGTGAAATGAAATGCCCTAAGTTATACCTTTGCCTTGCACATTCCATTCCATCTCCTCCAATGTCGATGTAACACATGAACCAACATGATCAACAATGATATGATCCACTTCATATCATCACGTGATCATATTGGTTCATCGATCTTGACTTCACATGTATTTCACCGTTGCCTTCGTCCATCGGCACCAAGTCTTGCTCAAGCTTCACCACCACGCGGTCCATCGCTCTAAAGCCTTCGACTTGCCCTTCACGCTTGCAACCGGTCCATCAAGCCAAGTCTTGTCTTGATCTTCTCCACCTTGATCACATGACTCAATGTCATGTCTCATGTGTAATAAGCTCCTTCATCATCACATGTGTGAGCTTTGCAACATCACCAAACCATTTTCACCTTCACGGCATATGTTGCTCACACACATGTACTTGTGGACTAATCACCTGTGTATCTCACATAAACACAATTAGTCCACCTAGGGTTGTCACTCAATTACCAAAACGACACAAGGACCTTTCAAAGTGTTGCTAAAATCTTGAGTAAGAGAGAGAGATAGGTGCTGCTAAATTTGAGCAAGAAAAGAGAGGGTTTAAGAGTGGGAGTGCTGTCCAAATCAAGAGAGAAAATTAAATAAAGGATTAGGGTGGAAGTCATGCCAAAATATTGATTAGAAAAGTCTTTAGGCAATCTTGGACAGCTAACTCACTAGACGACTAACTCTTGGATGGCTAACCACTAACATTTTTATTTTCCTAATCCTGTTCCACGAGTTGTGTTGTCTCTTGTCTATTTTGCAGAAAAATGAGCAAGATCGCCGGAAAGCTCAAGCATGCGGTGTTGTTCTGCTCAACAAGAAGTTTGTCGTCCCGAGCAAGCACTGACATGTAGGTCAATCCTCCATCTCCCACTATCAGAGCACCATCCCATTCAGCCCCCACAGAGATAAATGTTCTCTTGCAAGAGAAGCAGCTCAAGCTCTAGGGCGATACGGAGAAGAACATTTACAAGCAGTTGAAGACCCGGAGGTTGATCCTCACTCCCGCCTATGATCCAGCCCTAATGCAAGCAACAGGTACGAACACTGAATTTAACATGATTTTTAAGGCAGTGGGATGGGAGAATGTTTGGGAAATTGATCAGCCAGGGTATAAGTTTTGACTACTGAATTTTTATGCACGTTGAATCCCACCGATTCAGAAGTTTCATTTAGACTTTTCGGAAAAGATTTTTCTATTCCATGGAAATAGTTTAGTGAACTTCTAGGATTTCATGCATAGTGTGTGATTGATGAAGACACTGCTATACAAGACTTTGATAGGATGAAATTTTGGAGGGAGATATCTAAAGAACTTACTTGCTATCATCCCCGCACAAATGAAATTCATCACCCTACCCTGCGTTTTATGCATAAATGGCTAGGTTTTTCTCTTTTTCTGAGACAAGATTTTTGCACTGTTAGGAATGATGAACTTAAACTGCTCTATGCTATGGTAAAAAGAAGAAAGGTTTCACCTGTCTAGTTTATGATGAAGCAATGGAAAGAAATCCCTGAACTTAAGGGAGATGTTGGGTGTACTTCTTTGGTCACCCACATAGCTAAAAATTTGGGTCTGTTGGAAAATGCTTCTGTTGCTTACAATGATGGCATTCCCCGTTGGCATATCAATTATGAATATTTTGTTCAAGCTCACATGTTGAAGAGGAAAAAGGATGGAAAACTTGTTATGATGTACATGGATTATACAAACGAAATCCGGTTACCAGACCAAAGCCTTGGTCTGTATGCGGTGCAGTCTTTTGTTTTTGATTTGCAGGTGAAGGAAGCAGCGCCTCATCGCAGTGCTTCTGCAAGACTCACACGCAACCCGCAGCCCTAGTACCATGGTGACAATCCCATTCCTGAATGACCTGCCTTCACCAGCTATGTAGGCTGGGACCAGTCGGGTTCTTCCCGCATGCACTAGCCCAAGCATGCTAGGTGGGAATCTTCCCACATGCACCAGCCTGAGCATGCTGGTTGGGAGTAGCCCTCTCCTCAACACACTGAGAGCTCATGGCATCAGGGCTCAAGTGCACAATGGCAGGATGGTAACTTCGACTACTATCTATAGTAGTATTATGAAGAAGTCTTGAGTGGCTATCAGGGAAGACGTATGTCCTTCTCTGCCTATGGCTACCATGACCAGCAGATGCAGCATGCCCGCCTGAAAGCTCTAGTTTGGTTTTGGTGAATTGATGAAACCCTAAGTGCTAACCTAGTTTATCAAGTGATTATGAGATAGGTAGCACACTCCAAGTGGTGAAGCAAATGAAGATCATAGCATGATGATGATGATGGCATGGTGATGATCAAGTGCTTCAACTCGGAAAGAAGAAACAGAAAAAGCTCAAGTCAAAGGTATAATTTATAGGAGCTATATTGTTTTGGTGATCAAGACACTTAGAGAGTGTGATCACATTTAGGATTGATAGCCGTACTATTAAGAGGGGTGAAACTCATATCAAAATGCAGTTATCAAAGTGCCACTAGATGCTCTAACTCATTGCATATGCATTTAGGATCTAGTGGAATGCTAACACCCTCAAAAATATTTGTGAAAATATGCTAACACATGTGCACAAGGTAATACACTTGGTGGTTGGCACATTTAAGCAAGGGTGAAGAAGTTAGAGGTGAAAAGGAGTTAGTCTTGTTGGTCACTGAGTGACCGGACGCTGGTCTCAGAGGGACCGGCGTGTCCGGTCAAGTGTGGCAGCGTAGACGCCAGTGTCGGTCATCGACCAAATGCTGGGTCTTGGACTGACCGGACGCTGAGGTCTAGCGTCCGGTCCTATTGTCGGGCAGCGCAGAAGAAAGTCACTGTGAGACCGGACATTGGTAGGGTCCGGTCAAGCATGACCGAACGCGTCCGATCGAATAAATTCATTTCTGGAACCTTATTGGAAACGACCGGACGCTAGAGGCTGAGCGTCCGGTCAGTTTGTGCGCTATGTCCGTTCAACAGATGACCGTTGAAATCTGATGAATAGTATTTGAAGCAGGGGACACATGGCGTGTATCATGTGATCGGACGCTGAGGGCCAGCGTCCGGTCGAACGGACCGGAGCATCCAGTCACCCCGCGTTGTGCCCAGTGAAGGGGTACAACGGCTCTATTTCGTGGGGGCTTCTATTTAAGCCCCATGGCTGGTTGAAGCTCAAACCTTTGGCCATTTGCATTGACATAGCAACCTTGTGAGCTTAGCCAAAGCCCTCCCACTCATCTCCATCATTGATTCATCATCTTTGTGAGATTGGGAGAGAATCCAAGTGCATTGCTTGAGTGTTTGCATCTAGAGGCACTTGGTGTTCGTGTTTCGCTGCAGGATTTGTTTGTTACTCTTCATGGTTGCTGCCACCTAGACGGCTTGGAGCAGCGAGGATTGTCGAGCGGAGGGCGGTGATTGTCTCCGGCTCTGATCGTGGTGAGTGTGAGGGGTTCTTGACCTTTCCCCGGTGGAGAGCCAAAAGGTACTCTAGTGGATTGCTCGTGGCTTGTGTGATCCTCATCTTGTGTTGGTTGTGCTGCACCCTATTGAGGGTTTGGCGTGTGATGCCAATTAGCGCGTGAACCTCCAAGTGAGTGAATCGCCACAAAGAGGACTAGCTTGCCGGCAGGCAAGTGAACCTCGGTAAAAAAATCATTGTGTCATCATTTGATTCCGAGGTGATTGGTCTTCAATGTTATTCATTCTTATGATTGATTGGCTTCTTCCTCGACATGGCGGTATAACCTTCTTGCTCACCCTCTTTACATTACCACAAACTAGTTGTCAAGCTCTTTAGTGTAGCTAGTTTTGAGAGCTTGTTAGTTTGGTTAGTGTGGCTGTTTAGTTAGCTTTTGAGAGCACACTAACTTAGTGTAGTGTCATAGCACACTAACTTAGTGTAGTGTCATAGCTTTTGAGAGCACACTAACTATATAAACTAGAATTGTGGTAGGTGGTTTGCTATTTTAGTAGGCTAGCGCAATACTTGCTTCACCTCATAATTGTCTAACCGGTTTGTTAAGTGTTGTTGTAGAAATTTTTAATAGGATATTCACCCCCCTCTAGCCATTAGGACCTTTCACTCCCGCGGGGCAAGCACAATGCCCCTCACAAAAGCTCATCTCCGGAGCACCGCACAAGCTTCTTGCGGGCTTCGACGGAGACCACCACCAAGCCATCTAGGAGGTGGCAACCTCCAAGAGTAACAAGCACCACCGGCTTGTAACTCAATCACCTAGTGCTAGTCGATGCAACCTCAGGATGCAATCGCACTAGAATCGCTCTCTCACACAATCGGATGATCACTATCAAGTATATGTGAGATGGAGGGCTCCCAAGTATTCTCAAGCGTGGACACAAAGTCCCTCGAGGTGCTCCTCCCCAGCCATGGTTGAGACCACCTTCTATTTATATCCCCACGGGCTAAACTACCCATTACCCCTTCTCTGGGCAAAAACTCAGGACGACCGGACGCTCCGGTTGTATCGACCAAATGCAGGACCTCAGCGTCCGGTCCATGGATGCTCGCCACATGTCGCCACCGTTCAACCTTAGTCGCTTGATCTCAATGGTCAAGTGATGACTGGACGTAGTTGCTCAAAGTGACCGGACGCAGCAACCCCAGTGACCGATCGTTTCCAGTATGGTACCAGTCATGACCGGACATGTCCGATAGGTCACGATCAGACGCATCATCAGTGTCTGGTCCTTCTCCACCATCTCTGCATCGCCTACGTCACCATACATCAGCCTGACTAGATGCACCCTGCTAGCGTCCGGTCACTTTCAGCGCCAGCGTCCGGTCAAAGACCGATGCCTGCACGCTCTTCTACCGCCACTGACCGGACGTAGGACCCCAGCGTCCAGTCACCATGTGACCAGCGTCCGGTCCACTCTGTGAGACCCTGTCTTTTCTGCATACGGCGCCGGTGAACTTTCTAACCCTTCTCTCCTCCGTTTCATCGCCGAGTTGATCCACATCAACTCCAACTTCATCTTCTTTGTAAAATGTGCCAACACCACCAAGTGTACACCACCATGTGTATGTGTGTTAGCATTTTCACAATCATTTCCCAAAGGATTAGCCACTCAACTTTCCACGCCACTCAATCCTAGCGACGATGCAAAGTTAGATCACTCGAGTGGCACTAGATGACCGATATGCAAACAAGTTTGCCCCTCTTGATAGTACGGCCATCTATCCTAAACCCGGTCATCAACTTCTCTACACACCTATGACTGGTGAAATGAAATGCCCTAAGTTATACCTTTGCCTTGCACATTCCATTCCATCTCCTCCAATGTCGATGTAACACATGAACCAACATGATCAACAATGATATGATCCACTTCATATCATCACGTGATCATATTGGTTCATCGATCTTGACTTCACATGTATTTCACCGTTGCCTTCGTCCATCGGCACCAAGTCTTGCTCAAGCTTCACCACCACGCGGTCCATCGCTCTAAAGCCTTCGACTTGCCCTTCACGCTTACCGGTCCATCAAGCCAAGTCTTGTCTTGATCTTCTCCACCTTGATCACATGACTCAATGTCATGTCTCATGTGTAATAAGCTCCTTCATCATCACATGTGTGAGCTTTGCAACATCACCAAACCATTTTCACCTTCACGGCATATGTTGCTCACACACATGTACTTGTGGACTAATCACCTGTGTATCTCACATAAACACAATTAGTCCACCTAGGGTTGTCACTCAATTACCAAAACGACACAAGGACCTTTCAAAGTGTTGCTAAAATCTTGAGTAAGAGAGAGAGATAGGTGCTGCTAAATTTGAGCAAGAAAAGAGAGGGTTTAAGAGTGGGAGTGCTGTCCAAATCAAGAGAGAAAATTAAATAAAGGATTAGGGTGGAAGTCATGCCAAAATATTGATTAGAAAAGTCTTTAGGCAATCTTGGACAGCTAACTCACTAGACGACTAACTCTTGGATGGCTAACCACTAACATTTTTATTTTCCTAATCCTGTTCCACGAGTTGTGTTGTCTCTTGTCTATTTTGCAGAAAAATGAGCAAGATCGCCGGAAAGCTCAAGCATGCGGTGTTGTTCTGCTCAACAAGAAGTTTGTCGTCCCGAGCAAGCACTGACATGTAGGTCAATCCTCCATCTCCCACTATCAGAGCACCATCCCATTCAGCCCCCACAGAGATAAATGTTCTCTTGCAAGAGAAGCAGCTCAAGCTCTAGGGCGATACGGAGAAGAACATTTACAAGCAGTTGAAGACCCGGAGGTTGATCCTCACTCCCGCCTATGATCCAGCCCTAATGCAAGCAACAGGTACGAACACTGAATTTAACATGATTTTTAAGGCAGTGGGATGGGAGAATGTTTGGGAAATTGATCAGCCAGGGTATAAGTTTTGACTACTGAATTTTTATGCACGTTGAATCCCACCGATTCAGAAGTTTCATTTAGACTTTTCGGAAAAGATTTTTCTATTCCATGGAAATAGTTTAGTGAACTTCTAGGATTTCATGCATAGTGTGTGATTGATGAAGACACTGCTATACAAGACTTTGATAGGATGAAATTTTGGAGGGAGATATCTAAAGAACTTACTTGCTATCATCCCCGCACAAATGAAATTCATCACCCTACCCTGCGTTTTATGCATAAATGGCTAGGTTTTTCTCTTTTTCTGAGACAAGATTTTTGCACTGTTAGGAATGATGAACTTAAACTGCTCTATGCTATGGTAAAAAGAAGAAAGGTTTCACCTGTCTAGTTTATGATGAAGCAATGGAAAGAAATCCCTGAACTTAAGGGAGATGTTGGGTGTACTTCTTTGGTCACCCACATAGCTAAAAATTTGGGTCTGTTGGAAAATGCTTCTGTTGCTTACAATGATGGCATTCCCCGTTGGCATATCAATTATGAATATTTTGTTCAAGCTCACATGTTGAAGAGGAAAAAGGATGGAAAACTTGTTATGATGTACATGGATTATACAAACGAAATCCGGTTACCAGACCAAAGCCTTGGTCTGTATGCGGTGCAGTCTTTTGTTTTTGATTTGCAGGTGAAGGAAGCAGCGCCTCATCGCAGTGCTTCTGCAAGACTCACACGCAACCCGCAGCCCTAGTACCATGGTGACAATCCCATTCCTGAATGACCTGCCTTCACCAGCTATGTAGGCTGGGACCAGTCGGGTTCTTCCCGCATGCACTAGCCCAAGCATGCTAGGTGGGAATCTTCCCACATGCACCAGCCTGAGCATGCTGGTTGGGAGTAGCCCTCTCCTCAACACACTGAGAGCTCATGGCATCAGGGCTCAAGTGCACAATGGCAGGATGGTAACTTCGACTACTATCTATAGTAGTATTATGAAGAAGTCTTGAGTGGCTATCAGGGAAGACGTATGTCCTTCTCTGCCTATGGCTACCATGACCAGCAGATGCAGCATGCCCGCCTGAAAGCTCTAGTTTGGTTTTGGTGAATTGATGAAACCCTAAGTGCTAACCTAGTTTATCAAAGTGATTATGAGATAGGTAGCACTACTCCAAGTGATGAAGCATTGGTGAAGATCATGATGATGGTGATGGCATGGTGATGATCAAATGCTTGGACTTGGAAAAGAACAAAGAGAAAAACAAAAAAGCTCAAGGCAAAGGTGAAACTTGATAGGAGCTTTTTGTTTTGGTGATCGAGACACTTAGTGAGTGTGATCACATTTAGGATAGATAGCCATACTATTAAGAGGGGTGAAACTCATATTGAAATGCGGTTATCAAAGTACCACTAGATGCTCTAACTCATTACATATGCATTTAGGATCTAGTGGAGTGCTAACACCCTCGAAAACATTTGTGAAAATATGCTAACACAGGTGCACAAGGTGATACACTTGGTGGTTGGCACATTTGAGCAAGGGTTAGAAACTTCACCGGCGGAGTGTCCGCCCGTAGAGTGTCGATAGTCCGATGGTGCCACCGGCGCCCTGTACAGAAAAGACAGGGTTTCACAGAGTGCACCGGATGCTGGTCTCACCTGGACCGGAGCGTCTAGTTAGGGGAAGCAGTGAAGACGCTGGTGTCGGTCTTCGACTAGACGCTGGGTCACTTTGTGACTAGAAGCTGGCTAGTTGCGTCTGGTCCCGCTGACGTGGTAGCGAACAGAGGAGATAGTGTGTGATCGGACGCTGGGTGAGTCCGGTCGGGCTTGACCGGATGTGTCCAGTCGCCTCTAGAACCTTACTAGAAGTGACCGGACGCTAGGGTCCTGCATCCGGTCATGATCAAACTGACGCATCCGATCATGAGTGGAACCTTACTGGAAATGACCGGACGCTGGTGTTGGCGTGTCCGATCACTTCGAGCAGCGCGTCCGGTCATCACTTGACCGTTGGGATTGGGCGCTCAATATTTGAAGAGAGGGATGAAGTGGAAACCATCTATTGACCAGATGCTAGCAGGGTGCATCCGGTCGATCTGACGGGAGCATCCGATCACCCTGAGTTGTGCCAGTGAAAGGGTACAACGGCTCTATTTTGTGGGGGCTTCTATTTAAGCACCATGGCCGGCTCTAGCTCACTCTCTTGGCCATTTGCATTGACATAGCAACCTTGTGAGCTTAGCCAAAGCCCTCCCACTCATCTCCATCATTGATTCATCATCTTTGTGAGATTGGGAGAGAATCCAAGTGCATTGCTTGAGTGTTTGCATCTAGAGGCACTTGGTGTTCGTGTTTCGCTGCAGGATTTGTTTGTTACTCTTCATGGTTGCTGCCACCTAGACGGCTTGGAGCAGCGAGGATTGTCGAGCGGAGGGCGGTGATTGTCTCCGGCTCTGATCGTGGTGAGTGTGAGGGGTTCTTGACCTTTCCCCGGTGGAGAGCCAAAAGGTACTCTAGTGGATTGCTCGTGGCTTGTGTGATCCTCATCTTGTGTTGGTTGTGCTGCACCCTATTGAGGGTTTGGCGTGTGATGCCAATTAGCGCGTGAACCTCCAAGTGAGTGAATCGCCACAAAGAGGACTAGCTTGCCGGCAGGCAAGTGAACCTCGGTAAAAAAATCATTGTGTCATCATTTGATTCCGAGGTGATTGGTCTTCAATGTTATTCATTCTTATGATTGATTGGCTTCTTCCTCGACATGGCGGTATAACCTTCTTGCTCACCCTCTTTACATTACCACAAACTAGTTGTCAAGCTCTTTAGTGTAGCTAGTTTTGAGATCTTGTTAGTTTGGTTAGTGTGGCTGTTTAGTTAGCTTTTGAGAGCACACTAACTTAGTGTAGTGTCATAGCACACTAACTTAGTGTAGTGTCATAGCTTTTGAGAGCACACTAACTATATAAACTAGAATTGTGGTAGGTGGTTTGCTATTTTAGTAGGCTAGCGCAATACTTGCTTCACCTCATAATTGTCTAACCGGTTTGTTAAGTGTTGTTGTAGAAATTTTTAATAGGATATTCACCCCCCTCTAGCCATTAGGACCTTTCACTCCCGCGGGGCAAGCACAATGCCCCTCACAAAAGCTCATCTCCGGAGCACCGCACAAGCTTCTTGCGGGCTTCGACGGAGACCACCACCAAGCCATCTAGGAGGTGGCAACCTCCAAGAGTAACAAGCACCACCGGCTTGTAACTCAATCACCTAGTGCTAGTCGATGCAACCTCAGGATGCAATCGCACTAGAATCGCTCTCTCACACAATCGGATGATCACTATCAAGTATATGTGAGATGGAGGGCTCCCAAGTATTCTCAAGCGTGGACACAAAGTCCCCCGAGGTGCTCCTCCCCAGCCATGGTTGAGACCACCTTCTATTTATATCCCCACGGGCTAAACTACCCATTACCCCTTCTCTGGGCAAAAACTCAGGACGACCGGACGCTCCGGTTGTATCGACCAGATGCAGGACCTCAGCGTCCGGTCCATGGATGCTCGCCACATGTCGCCACCGTTCAACCTTAGTCGCTTGATCTCAATGGTCAAGTGATGACTGGACGTAGTTGCTCAAAGTGACCGGACGCAGCAACCCCAGTGACCGATCGTTTCCAGTATGGTACCAGTCATGACCGGACATGTCCGATAGGTCACGATCAGACGCATCATCAGTGTCTGGTCCTTCTCCACCATCTCTGCATCGCCTACGTCACCATACATCAGCCTGACTAGATGCACCCTGCTAGCGTCCGGTCACTTTCAGCGCCAGCGTCCGGTCAAAGACCGATGCCTGCACGCTCTTCTACCGCCACTGACCGGACATAGGACCCCAGCGTCCAGTCACCATGTGACCAGCGTCCGGTCCACTCTGTGAGACCCTGTCTTTTCTGCATACGGCGCCGGTGAACTTTCTAACCCTTCTCTCCTCCGTTTCATCGCCGAGTTGATCCACATCAACTCCAACTTCATCTTCTTTGTAAATGTGCCAACACCACCAAGTGTACACCACCATGTGTATGTGTGTTAGCATTTTCACAATCATTTCCCAAAGGATTAGCCACTCAACTTTCCACGCCACTCAATCCTAGCGACGATGCAAAGTTAGATCACTCGAGTGGCACTAGATGACCGATATGCAAACAAGTTTGCCCCTCTTGATAGTACGGCCATCTATCCTAAACCCGGTCATCAACTTCTCTACACACCTATGACTGGTGAAATGAAATGCCCTAAGTTATACCTTTGCCTTGCACATTCCATTCCATCTCCTCCAATGTCGATGTAACACATGAACCAACATGATCAACAATGATATGATCCACTTCATATCATCACGTGATCATATTGGTTCATCGATCTTGACTTCACATGTATTTCACCGTTGCCTTCGTCCATCGGCACCAAGTCTTGCTCAAGCTTCACCACCACGCGGTCCATCGCTCTAAAGCCTTCGACTTGCCCTTCACGCTTGCAACCGGTCCATCAAGCCAAGTCTTGTCTTGATCTTCTCCACCTTGATCACATGACTCAATGTCATGTCTCATGTGTAATAAGCTCCTTCATCATCACATGTGTGAGCTTTGCAACATCACCAAACCATTTTCACCTTCACGGCATATGTTGCTCACACACATGTACTTGTGGACTAATCACCTGTGTATCTCACATAAACACAATTAGTCCACCTAGGGTTGTCACTCAATTACCAAAACGACACAAGGACCTTTCAAAGTGTTGCTAAAATCTTGAGTAAGAGAGAGAGATAGGTGCTGCTAAATTTGAGCAAGAAAAGAGAGGGTTTAAGAGTGGGAGTGCTGTCCAAATCAAGAGAGAAAATTAAATAAAGGATTAGGGTGGAAGTCATGCCAAAATATTGATTAGAAAAGTCTTTAGGCAATCTTGGACAGCTAACTCACTAGACGACTAACTCTTGGATGGCTAACCACTAACATTTTTATTTTCCTAATCCTGTTCCACGAGTTGTGTTGTCTCTTGTCTATTTTGCAGAAAAATGAGCAAGATCGCCGGAAAGCTCAAGCATGCGGTGTTGTTCTGCTCAACAAGAAGTTTGTCGTCCCGAGCAAGCACTGACATGTAGGTCAATCCTCCATCTCCCACTATCAAGAGCACCATCCCATTCAGCCCCCACAGAGATAAATGTTCTCTTGCAAGAGAAGCAGCTCAAGCTCTAGGGCGATACGGAGAAGAACATTTACAAGCAGTTGAAGACCCGGAGGTTGATCCTCACTCCCGCCTATGATCCAGCCCTAATGCAAGCAACAGGTACGAACACTGAATTTAACATGATTTTTAAGGCAGTGGGATGGGAGAATGTTTGGGAAATTGATCAGCCAGGGTATAAGTTTTGACTACTGAATTTTTATGCACGTTGAATCCCACCGATTCGGAAGTTTCATTTAGACTTTTCGGAAAAGATTTTTCTATTCCATGGAAATAGTTTAGTGAACTTCTAGGATTTCATGCATAGTGTGTGATTGATGAAGACACTGCTATACAAGACTTTGATAGGATGAAATTTTGGAGGGAGATATCTAAAGAACTTACTTGCTATCATCCCCGCACAAATGAAATTCATCACCCTACCCTGCGTTTTATGCATAAATGGCTAGGTTTTTCTCTTTTTCTGAGACAAGATTTTTGCACTGTTAGGAATGATGAACTTAAACTGCTCTATGCTATGGTAAAAAGAAGAAAGGTTTCACCTGTCTAGTTTATGATGAAGCAATGGAAAGAAATCCCTGAACTTAAGGGAGATGTTGGGTGTACTTCTTTGGTCACCCACATAGCTAAAAATTTGGGTCTGTTGGAAAATGCTTCTATTGCTTACAATGATGGCATTCCCCGTTGGCATATCAATTATGAATATTTTGTTCAAGCTCACATGTTGAAGAGGAAAAAGGATGGAAAACTTGTTATGATGTACATGGATTATACAAACGAAATCCGGTTACCAGACCAAAGCCTTGGTCTGTATGCGGTGCAGTCTTTTGTTTTTGATTTGCAGGTGAAGGAAGCAGCGCCTCATCGCAGTGCTTCTGCAAGACTCACACGCAACCCGCAGCCCTAGTACCATGGTGACAATCCCATTCCTGAATGACCTGCCTTCACCAGCTATGTAGGCTGGGACCAGTCGGGTTCTTCCCGCATGCGCTAGCCCAAGCATGCTAGGTGGGAATCTTCCCACATGCACCAGACTGAGCATGCTGGTTGGGAGTAGCCCTCTCCTCAACACACTGAGAGCTCATGGCATCAGGGCTCAAGTGCACAATGGCAGGATGGTAACTTCGACTACTATCTATAGTAGTATTATGAAGAAGTCTTGAGTGGCTATCAGGGAAGACGTATGTCCTTCTCTGCCTATGGCTACCATGACCAGCAGATGCAGCATGCCCGCCTGAAAGCTCTAGTTTGGTTTTGGTGAATTGATGAAACCCTAAGTGCTAACCTAGTTTATCAAAGTGATTATGAGATAGGTAGCACTACTCCAAGTGATGAAGCATTGGTGAAGATCATGATGATGGTGATGGCATGGTGATGATCAAATGCTTGGACTTGGAAAAGAACAAAGAGAAAAACAAAAAAGCTCAAGGCAAAGGTGAAACTTGATAGGAGCTTTTTGTTTTGGTGATCGAGACACTTAGTGAGTGTGATCACATTTAGGATAGATAGCCATACTATTAAGAGGGGTGAAACTCATATTGAAATGCGGTTATCAAAGTACCACTAGATGCTCTAACTCAGTACATATGCATTTAGGATCTAGTGGAGTGCTAACACCCTCAAAAACATTTGTGAAAATATGCTAACACAAGTGCACAAGGTGATACACTTGGTGGTTGGCACATTTGAGCAAGGGTTAGAAACTTCACCGGCGGAGTGTCCGCCCGTAGAGTGTCGATAGTCCGATGGTGCCACCGGCGCCCTGTACAGAAAAGACAGGGTTTCACAGAGTGCACCGGATGCTGGTCTCACCTGGACCGGAGCGTCTAGTTAGGGGAAGCAGTGAAGACGCTGGTGTCGGTCTTCGACTAGACGCTGGGTCACTTTGTGACTAGAAGCTGGCTAGTTGCGTCTGGTCCCGCTGACGTGGTAGCGAACAGAGGAGATAGTGTGTGATCGGACGCTGGGTGAGTCCGGTCGGGCTTGACCGGATGTGTCCAGTCGCCTCTAGAACCTTACTAGAAGTGACCGGACGCTAGGGTCCTGCATCCGGTCATGATCAAACTGACGCATCCGATCATGAGTGGAACCTTACTGGAAATGACCGGACGCTGGTGTTGGCGTGTCCGATCACTTCGAGCAGCGCGTCCGGTCATCACTTGACCGTTGGGATTGGGCGCTCAATATTTGAAGAGAGGGATGAAGTGGAAACCATCTATTGACCAGATGCTAGCAGGGTGCATCCGGTCGATCTGACGGGAGCATCCGATCACCCTGAGTTGTGCCAGTGAAAGGGTACAACGGCTCTATTTTGTGGGGGCTTCTATTTAAGCACCATGGCCGGCTCTAGCTCACTCTCTTGGCCATTTGCATTGACATAGCAACCTTGTGAGCTTAGCCAAAGCCCTCCCACTCATCTCCATCATAGATTCAACATCTTTGTGAGATTGGGAGTGAATCCAAGTGCATTGCTTGAGTGTTTGCATCTAGAGGCACTTGGTGTTCATGTTTTGCTATGGAATTTGCTTGTTACTCTTGGTGGTTGCCACCACCTAGACAGCTTGGAGCAGTGAGGATCATCGAGCAGGGGTTGGTGACTGTCTCCGGCTCCGATCATGGTGATTGTGAGGGGTTCTTGACCTTTCCCCGGTGGAGAGCCAAAGGTACTCTAGTGAATTGCTCGTGACTTGTGTGATCCTCATATTGTGTTGGTTGTGTGGCACCCTATTGAGGGTTTGGTGTGTGATGCCAATTAGCGCGTGAAGCTCCAAGTGAGTGAATCACCACAATGAGGACTAGCTTATCGGCAAGCAAGTGAACCTCGGTAAAAAATCACTATGTCATCATTTGATTCTAAGGTGATTGATCTTCATTGGTATCCATTCTTGTGAATGATTGGCTCATTCCTCGACACGGTGGTATAACCATCTTGCTCACTCTCTCTACAATACCACAAACTAGTTGTCAAGCTCTTTAGTCTAGGTAGTCATGAGAGCTTGTAGTTTGGTTAGTGTGGCTCTTTAGTTAGCTTTTGAGAGCACACTAACTTAGTATAGGGACATAGCCATTGTGTGGTTAGAAACTATAGAAACTAGAATTGTGGTAGGTGGCTTGCATTTTTAGTAGGATAACGCAATACTTGCTTCACCTCATAATTGTCTAACCGTTTGGTAAGTGTTGTTGTAGAGATTTTAATAGGCTATTCACGCCCCCTCTAGCCATTAGGACCTTTCACCGCCTCGACCCCAGGCTGATGACTATCGAAGAGACGTAGAAGGACATCTAAAACATGCTTCACCTATACTCCCAGTGGCAAGCAGAGATGGGAGAACACATCACCAACATCCAGCAGCACCAGGAGCAAGAGAACAAAAATTGGCACTACCTATTTCAGGGTCTCAACGTTGACCCACCTTTCTGAGAGACCGCAACAACACTCAGGTAGGGGGAGGAGCCCCGTTTACCACAGGTAAGATTTCCTTTCTTTTCTAGTATTTTATTTTCAAGTTTGTTATATAATTAAAAAAATGCATAACCCAAAAACAAAATAAAAATTTGCCTTTGTCTTTTATATACATATTACTATGGTGTGATTTAAAAAATATGGAAAACCAAAAAAAGAGTGCAAATATAGTTTACTTAAGATGTGTTTTAGTTTCCTTTCTTGTTTTTAAGAGCTAGATAAATAAAAGGAACTTGAAGATGATCTCACATGATGGAAATGATGAATAGTTGCTCTATTATAATTCCTTTCAAGTACCTAGTTTTTAGCCTTGAATTCTCTTGAGTTTTAGATGAAATTGATTTGACATGAGAATTTGCTCTGAACTTTAAACTCGTGGGTAGCATATGCTTGATCTAAGTCTATGTAATTGACGAATATGATATGAGATGGTCTGAGCTGCTATTTATCTTGTTCCAAGTGACACTTGAATTCCAGAGATCTAACTTTTGAAAAACATTAAAATGCAACATGATGAGATCATGTATGACAAAGCTTGAATTCCTGCCAGAGCCAAATATGATATTTGGACTAGAAAAACTTCCACTCATATATGCTGCTTGCATTGCATTGAGTTTGGTCAAGCTTTGTTGATGCCTTATGAGAGTTTTTTCATGCTCTTAAAATCAAGATCACGTACACACCACCCTCATATGCACTACTCCTACACTGGGGGTAGGCACAAAAACATGCATTCCATCTAGATCCACCCAAAAAAAGTTTTGCTCATATACTGGGAGAAGACGCCAAAAAATGCTTGATAGGTCTTCCACCAAATAAATGCTCCAAGTTCTTGTTGCTATCTCTCAAAAGTTTTGTTTTAGAAAAGAGGCATGGGATATGCAAAAGTTGTTCATAAAAAAAGAAGAGAGAAAGAAAAAGAATTAAAAAATGGACAAGTGTCCGAATTATTAAAACAATGGGTACTTAGATGCTCGCCTGAAGAAAAAAAAGTGAGATGAATAAGATAGCCCATGTTTTCTTGCAATTGTTTCCAAAGTTCCAAACGAGAGATATGTTTTCAAGGAACATAGTAGAATTAGGTTAGCCACCATATATATATCCACCATAGTCCACACACATGCACATCTTGATTTGATTGTATGACTCAACTCTCTTTGGATCCATTGTTTGAGTTTACAATATATGTATTGCAAGTAGGCTCTCTCATACAATTACCTCTCCTATAAGCTCCATATAAGCCTTATTGGTAGGAGAAGAAAAGGCATGACATCATTATTTCCTTGGTAAGGATACACAAATACCACATATATGAGAGACTTGAGAGTGTCATATAATGGAATCTCTGAGTTTTATTTTAAAGAACTTATAAAAACTCTAGAACAATGGTTGAACAAAGAACTTGAGACATAGTGCTTGACTTGATCGTTCTGTCTTTCAATTGCTCAAGACCTAAGTGAAAGCTCAAAAGCCCCATGGTTGAAGGTAATATGGGTAGTTTTGAAGATAGATCGATAGATTTTAATACGGAGGAAAATTCTTTGTTGGCGCATGTGTACTTTTGAGGAGTCAAAACATCGCAACAACTCCTGATCCATTGTTAAGTTTAGCTTTGCTCAGGGATGAGCAAATGTTAAGCTTGGGGAGTTTGTTGACGGTAGTTATCATCCATCATAAACCATCAACATAACTTCCATAAATGCATAAAAGGATCACCAACATAGACTTAGGGGTTTAAACTAACAATTTCAATAAGTTTTTCTGAATCTTTGTTTTTAGCAGGGTTATTCTAGAAAACCGACAAGGGGGATCAAAACGTTAAATAAAACTGCGCTTATCCGTGGCAAAAACTACTCCAAAAGATTCTAGAGGCCACTAGAAGGCATCCCCCAAGGCAGACATCGAGGGGATGATAGGTGGGGTTGGCCAGCCCCACCTATAGGCCGCCTAGCCCCCTAGGGCCCACATGTCAGCCCCTATCGCTACGTCGGTTCTCTACCGCCTCCTAGATTGCATCTACGCCATTTATTCAAGTCGGTTTGATCCGAGGGCTCAGGATTGATGCTCCGGCCTATATAACCAGCCCCTGCCCCCCTCTAGAGTATGCTACCACAAGTCAAGAGTAGATTAGAAATTAGGGTTTCTAGAGAGAAGAGAATAGAGCTCCAATTCTTCAAAGTTCTAGTATGGGCTAGCTAGCAAGGTTCAAATAGAGTGTGGGCTATTGCTCAGGATTCCGGATCTACCATCTAGAGACTGGTATAGCCATTGTATCTCTTTATTTATGACTTTGTGCTACATCAATATTATATTGCTATTTATTATGTTCCTAGTTTGCTCTAGTTATATGCTTGATGTAGTTGTGATTGATGATGAGTTTATGCATATTTTCGCAAAGTGCTTAGCCCAAAATGTGGGTGGGTTAAGTGGTCGGCATTATGTAAGCATGGTGCTTAGATATTGTTTACCTGCGGATGCATTCTGCACTATGGGTCATGTGGTAGATTGCGGTTGTGATACTCCCATTGGGTCCTTTGTTGTCCACTCCTTGTTTGTAGAGCAAGTAGAACACGGTTGCAAAGGGAGACAAGCTCTGTTCTTGATCTTCCTTAGTAATGTTCCTTATGCATAGATCCAGAGTTAATTATGGTATAGTTGAGAGTGTATATACTTGGATGTACAAAAGATTTAGTAAATAAAGAATGACTTAGGAATCTTTTACTCTTACCGAATCTCCTGCCTAGCCATACTATATTTTATGAGTCTCTATTTCTATCTCTGGAATTACTATCAATGCTTTACATTTATCATTTATTTATCATTTGACTTACCCCTACCATAGCATGAGAGTGGTTTTATCATAAGTATACATATTTGTCAATATCTCTATGCGAACAATCCCATAGCTCATCCCTATGGATAAAATATAAATAATGATACTCGGTATACTCCTGGGTGAAATGCTACAATGGTATATTATCTATGCGCTTATGGATACTTTAACATATATAATTTACTCTAAGTTTACAAGTGTCATTTATAATTACAAAGAATGCAATTCTGGCATCATGCTAGTGATGACAACTTAGTAAAGAGTGATGCTAAGAAATGTCAACAACGATCGCCTGAGCTTTCATGATCATAACATCTTTTGGAGGGGTCTGGGTTCTATGGTGGGAGAAGCATAATTTCTAGGATGTGTGCAAGGATTTTCTATTGTTCTGTCGTAGTTTTATGCGTAAATGACCCTCCAATGGTCATGTCAAGGTATATGAAAGCTTCTATGTCGAGACCCAAACAAAAGAGATGCAACAGCACGCTGTCGAGTAAATATAAGTCTAGGCCAGCATGTATTTGTTGATAGCAAAATTTGGCTCGAGATAAGAAGGCCTTAAAGACAGAAATTATCAAGGAAAGCAAAAATATTCAACCAAATCGGCTAACCAAATTGCCAGCAAGATCAACTAAAAGATGACATCATCAGTCCAAGGAAGTAGTGTTGACACAAAAATTTGTTTCAATATAGAAAGTCCCTGATTATCAAGGAAGGACGAGTCTCCAATTGAATCAGCTAAACAGATTGCCAGATCAGCTAGCGAAATGATGACATCAAGGTCATGAGCCCTATCGGTAGAGGCAGCAAGACATGATGCAAGAAGGCACGTCGGGCTCCATAGAAATGAAAGATTAGAGTCCAAGTTATCTTAAATTAGGAAGTTTTGTTTTCTTTTCCAAGTTTTCAGAACTGGTCTTGTTGGACCAGGACTCATAGTTTAGCCTTGGGTATAAATATTGAACCCCAGCTATTGTAATGGACATCTCCAACGATCAACACGAACCAGTACTTTAGTTTTCAGCTTACGCCACCCCTTAAGAGTAGGAGTAGCATAGATTTTGATGAGTTCTTCGGCAAGCACGGCTGCCCTCGGTTAGGTCCAATCTATGGTTTGTCTTTGAGTATCCATCACAATTTATATTGTGTTTGTAAGGCTGCCCTCGGTGAAGTCTGATCTCTTACAATCTCGGTATAAGTTAGTTATTGTCAATTAATTATAAGACCGCCCGGCCCCACTATCAGGCCACCCAGCCCCTGGTGGGCCCACCTATCATCCAGCTTCCAACATCGGTTTCCCACCGCCTTTGAGGATGCATCTAGGCCATTACTTAAGTCTGTTTGATCTAAAGGCTCATGTTGGACCCCTTGGGCTATATAATCTAGCATGTACCCCCCTGAGGTAATGCTCATTTGATCCTGAGAGCAAAGAAGCCTAAAACCCTCATTCATATGTCCACTAGGATCAGAGCTAGAAATAGAGAGATAGAGTCTGAGGGAAGAGTTTTGGAGGAGTCCTAGCCTGTCGGTGTTCTCTCAACGCTTGTACCTGGTAGAATCAAGTTCTTCTTGAACTTGCTTCTGAAATTTCTCTGGTAATTTACTTCTAATTTAAGTAAGCATTTTGTTCATATTGTTCTTTAGGTTTGCAAATCTCTTTTGAGTACTTTAATCCTCGTAGCTATTGGGTTAAAGTAGTATTCGTAGTGTAAGCGTGGTGCTTTGACTCGGTTACCCGTAGATGTACCCTACTTTCTGGATCAGTGGTAGCTCACGAGGGTGACTTTTATAGCCTCGTTGAATCTGTTGTAGTCCACCTCCTATTAATAGGACTAGCAGGACAGTATTACTGTACGAAACATACTATGTCTGTGTTTTCTCTAGTATTATCCCTAGAATTAAACAATAGAAGACAAAGCTTACTGAAGTTAGAGCTAGAAGACCTTAGTAGTCTCCTCTACGCTCCTATTATCTAGCCTTGACTATGAAGTTGGGACAAGTTAGATTTGGTTATTCTCACACATGTTTCATTGAGTTTAATATAAAACTAGGTACTCCCGGTGAAGTGCTACATCGGTATAATATCCGTGTGCTTGGGGATTATTCTGTGTGCATTAATTTATACCAACAGTGATGCTCTTATTTCTCTAGTGGTGTAGCTCTTGCTCCTTGGATGTTGTTGGAATGAGGGGGGAGAGGTCCTCCTTTTATATGTGGAGAGGAGGGGTGTATTCCTTGGAATATTCCCTAGATACCTCAAATTGAAGGAGCAAACCGCCCTCAACATTTAATTTACTGCCATCCCCACCTGAACTGACTAAAGAGAGGCGGTGTGAGGCGGCCCGTGAAGTTTGGGCCCAAATGGGGCCACTAGGGGTGTAGCCACACCCCCACTAAGGTCTTTGGGCCCCATCTTTCGTGGGTGACCTTCTGTTGACTTCTTGAGTGAGCCTATGTCGAGGCTTCACGGAGATGAGGTGATTTCATTTGGCTTTGTTCTTGTTCTCTACTCTTTATGGACCCTTGTTTGCTTTGTTGTGGTCCTTGTCTCCCTTGGGCTCAAGTCGGGTATATATTTTGCTAAGTTTCTTGTACACTTTAGGCACATTTTACGTGTAATCCCGACATATCCTCCTAAAAATGAGTAATCACCAAAACTCGTGGAATTGATTAGTTATATGTCCTCATTCTAGGTTTGGTGTTTACTTTAGTAGTCTTTATATGAATGTTGGTGGTTAGAAATGTGAGTTAAGCACTAGCAATGCTGTGCGTGTCACCGGCGGAAGTGAAGACATCATGGCAAATTATTTGCCTATTATGCTCAACCAATTTGCTAACAACTGGCTCCTTAGCCAAAGGGCGGACTATTGGTATTTCTTAACGCATAGAGAAATGATCTGCAAGCGCACGGAATTACCATTGTAGCATTTCACCCAAAAGTATTTAGGGTATCGTATTTCCATGACGAACGGATGTGTAGAAGTCTCTTAGCTAGTTCACCTAAGGTAACAAGAAAGACAACTTAGGTAGCGAGGTTTTCTAGGGATAGAGATAGTAAGCTAAGATAGCTTTGGCACTATACACTTGCTTTGAGCACCGGCTAACACTTGGTCTACCAAGCCTTGCTGGCCTACGGCTCTATGCCATACCCAGATGTGGGGGATTATGAGAGATGGACAGGGCTGTCACCACCAGCCGCCTACCCCGCAACCATAGAGTATGAGGCAAACTAATGTAGCCTCTAGCCTAGAAATCACGTCTACGCTATCGACTACTACTCTAGTGCCATACAACGTTATCCGTCTTTATCAGGAGCCCTCTACTTAAGTATCCACCACGGGGATGGACAACGAACCCGCAAGTAAAGAGTAAACAGGACTAACTTAAAGTAAGATCTCACCACCGTAGAAGAACATGAACCTTTGCACTCCAAATAGTACTAGATTCGCTGAGGTACTAGTGAGAGGGAGCCTACATTCTTGGCATTCCTTCCGCTATGTGTACAAGGGGCCCCGAGTACACAAATGAAGGTAGCCAAAATTCTGGTACTTCTCCATCTCTTTCTCTTCCTCACTCACTCCCTAAACTAAAGAGCTAAGATATGAAAGTGGGGCTCCTCCTCTTCTTTCTACATTGTGTATCTTGTGTTGATGATTGATGAATTGAGGAGGGAGTGGCCTCCTTTTATAGGTGGAGAGGAGGGGGTTCCTTGGAAAATGCTTCATCCCCTCATGGAAAGCACCAAACCGACCTCCAAACTACCATCAAGGTGCACTGAACCTGTATGACACAATGGGAACAGATGTGGGTAAGGCGGCATCTGACAACACATGAAAGATGGGCCCGAGAGGCCCCAGTGGAAGCTCATGAGGGTGACTTTTATAGCCTCGTTGAATCCGCTATAGTCCACCTCCTATTAATAGGACTAGCAGGACAGTATTACTGTACGAAACATACTCTGTCTATGTTTTCTCTAGTATTATCCCTAGAATTAAACAATAGAAGACAAAGCTTACTGAAGTTAGAGCTAGAAGACCTTAGTAGTCTCCTCTACGCTCCTATTATCTAGCCTTGACTGTGAAGTTGGGACAAGTTAGATTTGGTTATTCTCACACACGTTTCATTGAGTTCAATATAAAACTAGGTACTCCCGGTGAAGTGCTACATCGGTATAATATCCGTGCGCTTGTTGATTATTCTGTGTGCATTAATTTATACTAACAGTGATGCTCTTATTTCGCTAGTGGTGTAGCTCTTGCTCCTTGGATGTTGTTGGAATGAGGGGGAGAGGTCCTCCTTTTATATGTGGAGAGGAGGGGTGTATTCCTTGGAATATTCCCTAGATACCTCAAATTGAAGGAGCAAACCGCCCTCAGCATTTAATTTACTGCCATCCCCACCTGAACCGACCAAAGAGAGGCGGTGTGAGGCGGCCCATGAAGTTTGGGTCCAAATGGGGCCACTAGGGGTGCAGCCACACCCCCACTAAGGCCTTTGGGCCCCATCTTTCTTTGGTGACCTTCTGTTGACTTCTTGAGTGAGCCTATGTTGGGGCTTCACGGAGATGAGGTGATTTGATTTGGCTTTGTTCTTGTTCTCTTCTCTTTATGGACCCTTTTTTGCTTTGTTGTGGGCCTTGTCTCCCTTGGGCTCATGTCGAGTATATATTTTGCTAAGTTTCTTGTATAGTTTAGGCTCATTTTATGTGCAATCCTGACATATCCTCCTAACAATGAGGAATCACCAAAACTCATAGAATTGATTAGTTATAAGTCCTCATTCTAGGTTTGGTGTTTACTTTAGTAGTCTTTATATGAATGTTGGCGGTTAGACATGTGAGTTAAGCACTGGCAATGCTGTGCGTGTTGCCAGCAGAAGCAAAGACGTCATGGCAAATTATTTGCCTATTATGCTCAACCAATTTGCTAACAACTGGCTCCTCAACCTAAGGATGGACTATTGGTATTTCTTAATGCATAGAGAAACGATCTACAAGCGCACGAAATTACCATTGTAGCATTTCACCCGGAAGTATTCAGGGTATTATATTTGCATGACGAACGGATGTGTAGAAGTCTCTTAGCTTGTTCACCTAAGGTAACAAGAAGAAAGACAACTCGGGTAGCGAGGTTTTTAGGGATAGAGACACTAAGTAAAATAGCTTTGCCACTATAGACTTGCTTCGGGCACCGGATAACACTTGGTCTACCATGCCTTGCTGGCCTACGGCTCTACGTCATCCCCGGACGTGGCGGATTATGAGGGACGGATAGGGCTGTCACCACATGCCGCCTACCCCTCAACCGTAAAGTATGAGGCAAACTAATGTAGCCTCTAGCCTAGACATCACGTCTACGCTATCGACTACTACTCTAGTGCCGTACAGGGTTATCCATCTTTATTAGGAGCCCTCTACTTGAGTATCCACCATGGGGATGGACAACGAACCCGCAAGTAAAGAGTAAACAAGACTAACTTAAAGTAAGATCTCACCACCGTAGAAGAACATGAACCTTTGCACTCCAAATAGTACTAGATTCGCCGAGGTACAAGTGAAGAGGGAGCCAACATTCTCAGCATTCCTTCCGCTATGTGTACAAGGAGCCCCGAGTACACACATGAAGGTAGCCAACAATTCTGATACTTCTCCATCTCTTTCTCTTCCTCACTCACTCCCTAAACTAAAGAGCTAAGATATGAAAGTGGGGCTCCTCTTCTTGCTACATTGTGTATCTTGTGTTGATGATTGATGAATTGAGGAGGGAGCGGCCTCCTTTTATTGGTGGAGAGGAGGGGGTTCCTTGGAAAATGCTTCATCCCCTCATGGAAAGCACCAAACCAACCTCCAAACTGCCATCAAGGTGCACTAAACTTGTATGACACCATGGGAACCAACGTGGGTGGTGCAGGCGCACTAGGGGTGCGGCCACACCCCAACTAGGCCCAAATGGCCCTATCTTCAGTGGAATGCTTCCTTTGGGCCTTTAGGTGGGTTCTGTAAAGTTTTGCTCCATTTGGAGTTGAATTGATATGGGTTTTGGCCTTTTTCTCCACCTAACTGGGCCCTGATTTGCTTGGTAAGTGGGCCTTCTCCCCTTGGGCTCATGTCGAGTGATGTTATGCCATATTCTTTGTGTACTTTTGATACATTTCTTGTGTTATCCCGACATGTCCTCCTACAATTGATGAATCACCAAAGCTCGTGGAACTTTGTTAGTTATGAGCCCTATTTCTAAGTTTGGTGTTCATTTGGATGGATTTTATGAGTTAGTTGGCAGTTAATAAAAGGAGTTAAGCACCGCCAACAAACTCCCCCACACTTAGCCTTTTGCTCATCCTCGAGCAAAGTTTGAGATAAAAGTTATCATCAGAATAACATCCTAAGATATTGTTTACACCAAAATTTTGGAAGGAGAGCGTGGGAACTCGAAGCTTTCAGGATTGTGTCATCAAGGAATCAGTTGTGTAAAGATTGATATTAGCTAATTCAGATGCGGTACTGGAATTAGCTCTTTTTGGATAATGTCAGCAGACAACATCAATGGACTACGGGGAAAGATATGTCGAACTCTACAGAAAGGAAAAGAGTTGGTCCAAGTTATTTTAAGTTAGGAATATTTTCTTTTATTCCAAGAATTGTAATGAGCCGTATTTGAGTAGGATTCAAGTTTAGGTTTCGAGTATAAATATTGGACCCCGGTTATTGTACAAGGATATCCACACATCAATCAAAATTAGTCTTTACTTTTTTCGGCTTCACGCTAACCCTTAGGAGTAGAAGTAATGTAGCTTTTTTGGTGAGTTCTTCAGCACACAGGGTTGCATCGACTGGTCCACCTCTAGCTTGCTTGTGAGTACCGTCATGACTTGTATTGTGCTTGTAAAGCTACATCAGCTGATTGATCTTTTATGAGCCATAATATAAGTTAGTTATCGATCTGTATCGTAGTTTATAAGGCTGCATAAGCTGATTAATCTCTTATGAATCATAATATAAATCAAAGTTATTGATCTAGTGTTAAATAACTTATTGTTTAATACAATATCACCAGTTATCGAATCTGCTAAGATTAGTAAGATTTTCCTTGTTGTTTTTGGTTGATTCACCAGTTATAAATTTTGCTATAATTAATGTTTTATTAATTACAACAAAATCACCCGATTGAGATAGAGATAGATCGGCATTATATCATCTTAATTGGTCGTCCTTTGATTTGGTCATGCTTTAAATCTTATAATCGATGGCTTAATTTCGCTAGATCGGTTGTTTTATCTCTATTCTAGTCAAACATAGTATGCATCCAAAGACATGTTTAAATCTTG
Source organism: Miscanthus lutarioriparius (assembly GCA_904845875.1). Taxonomy (NCBI): domain Eukaryota; kingdom Viridiplantae; phylum Streptophyta; class Magnoliopsida; order Poales; family Poaceae; genus Miscanthus; species Miscanthus lutarioriparius. Next base: position 72,154,511 of record CAJGYO010000005.1, on the reverse strand, counting down.
AATAAACTCACTAGTTAAAGAGATCTAATCTAATGACACTACCATAGCAGCATAGATCCGATCGAACATCACTGGTAAGACTTTAGATTAGAAATTATTGATTAATGGTCTTGTTCATGATCAAGATATGTACTCTGTTTGTTTGCTATGACTGCATCAACTATTTTAGATGATTTGCCTATACTCTCACGCATATAGCATGTTTTCATGACTCTGTCAACATATAGATGGTTTTATAGATTCTTTGGCTTTAGTTTATTATTATTATCATAGCTGCATCGATCCGATCGAATCTCACTATTGTTGATAATAGATTAGACTCAAAACTGCTTGTAGAATCATTTATATTAGATAGTCAATTTGTTTGTATGTTATACTCATTTCATCAAACTTATCGGCTCAACGTTTTATATCGATCATGTTCTATTTAGCCGATGATGTTTTCTAATGTTCCATGAGCATCGTTTATTTCAATTCGTATCATTATCGTTTAATATTAGCCGATAATCCTTGGTTCAAAGGTCTTCATTCCATGAATACGCTGGATATCAACTATTTAGTCGATAGCCCCATTGAATCGGCTATTTGGCCACATATTGAAACTGTCTGGTGCAATACCAACATGTTCCACCTTAAACTTCTGATTATTCTCTCCTTGTCAATTGCAGGGTCAAATTGACTGGCACGCCTTTGGTCCCAAAACTGACCGCTCTTGTGTTGAAGCTAAGCAGATATTTGGGTTCACTCCGTCAAGATCATCCGGCTTGCTGTGTGTTGATCACATCGCCACATTTTTGTGTCAACACACTTTTTGGCACGCCTGGTGAGACCATCTCTAGACCCAATGGGATTGTCGAGGTTAGATTAAGTTTTCCTCCATGGGTCATTATCATCAGTTGTTCGATCAAGCATATTTTTCGATAAGAAGAAAAGTCATCATGAGAGGTTACATCAGAGAAACGAGGAAAGTTAGCAACCTTACTGATGATAGGAGACCGTTAGTTTTTGGATTTGAAAATCATTATCAGCATACGAAAAATTTGGTTTCAAGTATTAAAAGGTGCTCGGAATTTATATTATGGAAGCTGAGAACAGAGGATGACTTTTTATCGTTAGCGGCGATATTGGAAAACAAGCTATGGAGAACAAAGGAATTGTTGCTTCTTTAAGTTGCCGATGTCTATGCAAGGAAGAGCAAGATGGATGGCTATATACATGGATATGTGGTGTAAAGAAGCCACAAGAAGCCATCACATGTATGAACAATGAGGCATCCGATGTTCATGTGCTATTGGCTAGTCACAAGCAAATAGCCGATAGTAGGGAAGAAGCCAATGTTCATGCTTGTTACCTCCGACTCCAGATATAGCCAATTATAAAAGATATCAGCTTCTATTACAAAAGTATTTGACACTATTTTGACGCATGTGCTAGAATTCACATACGAAGGAAGTTGAAGAGGACTTGATTTTGCATACCAGTTACGCATTGGTATGTGAGATTAATTTAAAAGCACATGAGATAAAGTCCAAATACCACACATGTGCACATGGCCACATTAATGCTTGGAGTATGAATCCCAGTGCTAGACGACAGTATCCTATTGAAGCATAGAGCAGAAGTAGACCTGCTTATTCAAAGGCGTAACACATCAGCTATTCAGCATCGGCAAAATAGCAACTCACATTCAGGCACTGCTACAGTGCTAGCAGGTGTCGGTGCACGGCAGCATCGTGGTGGACAGCGGACCAATATGTTGTCGATCCGATTCTATCATCCTTAGCCTAGATAATAATTACCTTGCCAGAAATCAAGTGTTCAGGCCGACGATGCCGACGGAAGGCGATCAGCAAGGATAGCTCAAAGGCCAATGGAACCCAGATAGGCATCATGGAAAATTAGTGAATATGCGATGCTATCTTGTGTATGCAGAAGATGGCTTGCGAGCGTCTCAGAGTCTAGTTAGAGCTGTATGATGACAATGAGAAAGCCAAGTCTTTTAAGCGTATATGTGTATGCCATACAAGGGAATTCCAAGAAAGATATGGACATTAGTATGATTGCAACTGATCAGCTAGATAAAGCTGAATGAAGCACAGTCAATCAATTATGGACTATAATTCTATTTTGACACTTTTGCATGCTTTGCTAGGTTGGTTATTTACGTGAGGTAAAACAAAGGAAAATATTTGTATATCATGTGCAAGACAAGCCCAAGATCCTCAAGTTTAGCCAATAACGGGGGGGGCAAGATCAAGCCCTTTAAAACCAGGGGGGCAAGGTCAAGGTCAAATGACAAGGGGGCAATCACCATCACAGCAGTCACCAAGTGCCCCTGTCACACAGATAGGGCTTTCTACTGGACGAACCTAAGTGTATTTAGTCCAGTAGCCAACCTCGTGAATTACTCAGCAGGTCATGCAATGGCTGGCTCAGGAAATATTCAGTACCTCATATCAAATGCCATAGTCAGCCCATAAAATTGCTCCATCAGTATAGAATGGATAGGTCAATGGAAGCGCAACAAGGAAACCAATAAAAGCCAATGGCCAGAAGTTCCAAACATACTGTCATGAGATAAAGATGGAAAAGATTACTTCTGGTCAGCTCAGCATCTAGAGAATTGCTTGATGGCCCACTAAAGGTAACTTCGTCCTTAGCAAATGAGGGCCTTGTGATCAAAGGAGTGCAGACCACTACTCTAAGAAGTATCCTGTGCCTATTGAACAAACAAATAAACTAAGAATACAAATGTTGGGTAGTCGAAAGATAGGAAAATTAAACTCATTAGTTTTCATCGAATTTCTCTTTCTTGGTGAGTTTCAATAGCCGATGATGCAATGGATGAGGCAATCGGCTAATTAACATTTGCAGAAATCTCCATCCATCGACTCCTCTTAAATGATCCATGCAGCCGATGAAAATGTAATAAAGAATTATTTGAGCTAGCTCTGATCAGAGGAACCATCGACTCTGATATAGAGCCCATGATATTCATCGACAATAAGAAGCTAATATTAGCATTTGTTCGGCCATCTATCAAGGTTCATTCTGCTGGTAATGGTGTGGCGTCGTGCTTTAGGATTTGTCCAAACCATGCAGGTCGCTGCAACACTAGAGTTAATTATGTCGCAACTCCTAAGCAAGCTATAGCAGGAGGGCACTAATGATTTGTTTATTTGGATCAAGTGTGAGTGGACATGTGACTATAATATTCATCGGCTTCATAGTGAGAAGATCAAGAGCATAAAGCTGATGGTTTCCTGATAGAAAAGGAAAAGACGACCAAGATTCTCTTGCTGGTATGTTCAAGCATATTAATTTAGATACTATAATAGCTAAACCTCACTCGAGTTCGGCTGAAGGGCAACGTACGTATAGGGATCCTCATGGGCATTCTCAACTATTCGCTCATAGGATCCTCTATGGGGTGAACATCTCATTGAATTGACTACTGGTTCACCATCGTCGTTGTAGCTGCATTCTTATTCCGTGGCACCTTAGGTCTCGCCGGTGACTATGTCACATTAATGCTTAGCTGCTTTATTGCCAGCACCGACGTGACCACAATCGGGGTGCCTGGTACTCCTCAAATGGTCTGTCAAGATCCTACAAATACTTATCCAGGTTAAGCACCAAGGTATCGGCTATGAGTGCTTGGAGTATATTTTAAATATGGTGGCCGAGAATCGAGGCACTGTACATGTGCAATGCTACATTAGTTGGAGCTCAACCAGTTCAGCTTTATTATCTACAACGCCGACATGGATGTGCCAAGGCACGAGTACTCCTCCTACCTAGACTAGAAGATGCAGCAGTAGATATACAAAAATCGGTAGGGGTCAGCTCAGCTGCACATGATTGATAGAGCATCTGGCCTCGAAGCTGATTGCTTATGTTTCTAGCAACGAATTAGGCCCAACACCGATTATGTTTACTGAGGTTGCCACACATAAATCTGTCACAACATTTAACTCAAAAGTTGTGCTGGTCATCTCATGGAAGGCAAATTGAAGGTTTTGTTACGTGTTCTTGCATCTACAAAGAAAATAATAACAACAGTAGGAAATGGGATAAATGTTAAGCATATTCCTCTAACAAAGTATCTAAACTAATGACCATCCCTAAAGAAAATCGGCTGCTAGTTCGAGACCCCACCTTTCAAACTAAAGAATCATTTATTTCTAAAAAGCTAATGAAGATCAGACATCATTGAAAATTGGAATCCAGAGTCGCATCGGATGAATATTTTGATCAATGATTTCAAGGATGATTCTAACATGTTCGACCAACAGTGGTTTGATACTGCTCGAGGCCACCATACGTCAGGGTTTGTCTGTTTGTTCAGTCCAGCGCCACTTCTAACTTCTTCGGCGACAACCAGGGATGCCACGAGCTGGCAGAGGTCGCTAAGTAGGCCGCAAAGCACACTAAGGAGACCAGGCTCAGAATGGAGGTACATACATGTGGATGTGAGGAGAAGTGAGGATGATTGGAGTCTAATCTGTTCCATTGTTCAACCACCCAAGATGGCATGATAGACACTTCAAAGTTCACATGTATAGGTGAGGTTTGGAATAAGGTAATATTGCTACCAGTGAATTCTTCAGCTCCTTACCAGTGATTTGATAGCCGATTATAGTTATAAACTCGGGGGCCAGCTCTTAATCGGCTAAAACAGATGAACAGTCAACCCAAGTAAATCATTAAAGCCAGGTATTGCAATCAGATGTCGCTGACTCGGGAAAGGAGATTATTGGATCAAAATAGTTCGAAGCATGAAAATTCATACTCTCGAACTAGGGGGCCTGTGTTTACACCAAAATTTTCAAAGGAGAGCACGGGAACTCAAAGCTTTTGGGAATGTGTCATCAAGGAATCGGTTGCGTAAAGATCAATATTAGCTGATTCAGATACGGTACTGGAATCAGCTCTTTTTGAATAACATTAGCAGACGACGTCAATGGACTATGGGGAAAGATATGTCGGACTCTACAGAAAGGAAAAGAGTAGGGTCCAAGTTATTTTAAGTTAGGAATATTTTCTTTTATTCTAAGAATTGTAATGAGTCATATTTTAGTAGGATTCATGTTTAGGTTCCGAGAATAAATATTGGACCCTGGTTATTGTACAAGGATATCCACACATCAATCAAAATCAGTCTTTACTTTCTTCGGCTTCACACCAACCCTTAGGAGTAGGAGTAATGTAGCTTTTTCAGCGAGTTCTTCAGCAAATAGGGCTGCATCGACTGATCAACCTCCAGCTTACTTGTGAGTACCATCATGACTTGTATTGTGCTTGTAAAGCTGCATCAGTTGATTGATCTTTTATGAGCTATAATATAAGTTGGTTATCGATCTGTATCGTAGTTTGTAAGGCTGCATCAGCTGATTGATATCTTAAGAATCATAATATAGATCAAAGTTATCGATCTTGTGTTAAATAACTTGTTGTTTAATACAATATTACCCGTTATCGAATCTGCTAAGATTAGTAAGATTTTCGTTGCTGTTTTTGGTTGATTCACCAGTTATCGATTTTGCTATAATTAATGTTTTATTAATTATACCAAAATCACCCGATTGAGATAGAGATAGATTAGCATCATATCATCTTAATTGGTCATCCTTTGATCTAGTCATGCTTCAAATCTTATAATCGATGGCTTAATTTCGCTAGATCGGCTGTATTATCTCTTTTCCAGTCAAACATAGTATGCATCCAAAGACATGTTTTAATCTTGAATAAACTCACTAGTTAATGAGATCTAATCTAATGACACTACCATAGCTTCATCGATCCGGTCGAACCTCACTGGTAGGACTTTAGATTAGAAATTATTGATTAGTGGTCTTGTTCATGATTAAGATATGTACTATGTTTGTTTGCTATGACTGCATTGGCTATTTTAGCCTATTTTCCTATACTCTCACGTATATAGCATGTTTTCATGAATCTATCAACATATAGATAGTTTTATAGATTCTTTGGCTTTAGTTTGTTATCATTATCCTAGCTACATCGATCCGATCGAGCCTCACTATTGATGATAATAGATTAGACTCAAAACTGCTTGTAGAATCATTTATATTAGATAGTCGATTTGTTCGCATGTTATACTTTTTTCATCAAACTTATCGGCTCACCATTTTATATCGATCATGTTCTATTTAGCAGATGATGTTTTCTGATATTCCATGAGCATCATTTATTTTGATTCGTATCATTATTATTTAATATTAGCCAATAATCCTAGATTCAACGGTCTTTATTCCATGAATACGCTCGATATAGACTATTTAGTCGACAGCCCCATTGAATCGGCTATTTGGCCACATATTGGAACTATCTGGTGCAACACCAACATGTTCCACCTTAAACTACTGATTATTCTCTCCTTATCAATTGCAGGGTCAAATTGACTAGCACGCCTTTGGTCCCAAAACTGACCGTTCTTGTGTTGAAGCTAAGCAGATCTTTGGGTTCACTCCATCAAGATCATCTGGCTTTCTATGTGTTGATCACGTCACCACATTTTTGTGTCAACAAATATACGGCTTACATAAAAAGTTATTCCAACATATTCTTTACACAAGTGGGATTTGTGGCATTATCTAACATGTTTCCTTGGGTTGTTGAAAAGTGGAACAATTCTCAAAACAAAGTCATCTTCCCAATTTCACATCTTAGTACTTGGAGTTTTGAAAGTTTTTTCTCAAGAAAAGCACAGTTCACATTATACTCCTCAAATGGCACTCTCAAATCACTCAATGGTGTATGCTTCCTCACCAAGGCATAGCAATGTTTTGCATTCTTTTGTTTTCCCCAACTTCTAAAAGGTTTATGTGGAGCTTTAGGTAGGGATAAACAAAATAGCATACTTGTATTGCATATGTTGTAAAGTTAAATCGAGGATCCAAGGAGAGAAGTGCCATACTCTTAGATCAAGATGTGTATGTGTGTGGAAAAAGGTGAACTAAAACAATACTGCTTTTGTAAATATGATCTCTCTCTATAACTTACTGTTTTTGAAACATGGCTATCTTTTTATTTTTCTCTTTTTAATACATGAGCCTTCACGTTAATACAAGCATCGTATGTGGATGTAGCACCCGGTTTTAAGAACAAAACCGGATATACACCATATGTGAGCCTAGGAAGTCAAATCTCACATATAGCTACAAATAAGGGTAATATTGAAAGACAATGCTCTATATATAACGTACTTAGTATAAAGAATTTAACCTTAGATAGCAAACAGCGGAAAGACAACTCTGATCTTCGGGTGAAGACTCTAATTCCATAGGGACAACTGACTGGTTGATCACAAGCCTAAGTCCACCAAACTAGCAATCTGGTACCCATCCGGGATTTTTCCAAAGATTTAAAAAGTAAAGTAAGTGTAAGTACATGTCGTACTCAAAAAATATAACATGGGGTTCATGAGGCTCAAAAGGCTGACACTGGTTAACTGCGATTAGATTTTAATGAGTCATAATTTTAGCAATAGGGTGGCAACAAGTTTATCCACAAGCCCATATGAACACATGATCAGGTAAACATAAATAATGAATAGCATAAATAGTAATCATTAGTGAGCATCTTCATCATCAGTATCATCAGTGTTTATCATCATTAGCCATTAATGATCATCTATTCCGTAAGGGTGCCAATGCCGTTGGTGACCGTGAGCACAGCGGATATACTAGTTTTACACTCTACAGAGGTTGTACACTTTCATTGTGAGGCGTGATTTACCCTTTTGCTCAAGGTAGCTAATGTCTTGACTCACTTCTAAGGAAGGTCGGCAGGGTTCACTATGAAGCCTTTCAAAGGTTCGTCTAACAAGTTAGGGCCATTAGATTCACTCAGCAAACAGATGTAGATCCCCCCTTCCCAATGGCACAATGACACGCAACCTATACACAAGGGGACAGAGGCCACACTATACCTGATTCGGCAAGCCATTCTTACGCCAATAAAGGTAACCACTAATAAGCTAGAAGAGTTCCTCATACTGAGCTAAAGCCAGAGCCATGTAGCCCTCACAGCTATACTGTAAGTCTCGAATGATCACTTACAGATAAGTCCTTAGGGAGAGGAATCTAGAGCACCACAAAAATAGCCCAATGCTCTAGCCCCCTTGCTCCATGTTGCTAAAAAGCATCTTTTAAATGTTTATTGCATATACCATTAGTCAAGTTACAAGATCATAGTTTCAGTTGAGCACTAGCATCATACTAACCAATGCAATACCCCATATGTAACAAGGAATCTAGGATATAAAATAGCTAGAAAAATTACTATGGTTGCCAAGGTAGACACATGCAATATGAATTAAATGATTAAAGGTGTATAGGACAACAAGGAAGATCCGATACTATACTTGCCTTAAAACACTGATCCTCTGGTAAGCTTTAATCCTCAACTTCCTTTTTCTTCTTCTTGATCACCACGTATATCTCACTGACTGGATGTAATCGTAGAACACCACACAAACATCCATACACATACATGCATAGCGTACAATTACATCTACATCAGAACAATACACCAATCATAGAAAAATAAGTAAAAGAGTTTGAAATATGATTCTACACATCGCTACGAACGCACAGTCGCGAGAGGCACGCTAATTGGAGCTATGGTTTCAAAGAAATGGCTTCCGAAAGATCTACTCATAAGAGAAAATATAAAACTATAAGCTTCATGTGTTTTAACTATATAAAAGCTTATATAAATTGAATTAAGTCAAATTTAGATTTGAATTATAAAACTAAATTAAAACAAATCATATTTTATTTATAAAATCTAGTTGCATAATTATTATTCAAATTATAGTTTAAACCATGAAATTCTAGAAAATAGTGGCATGATAAACATTGTTACTAACGTGTAGATCTTGTTGTAATGAATCTAGCGCAACTTGAACATGTCAAATCGGAGCTAAAACAAACAAGATATGAATTAAACAAAATTTCCTTTAATAAAATAATAGATTAAATATAACCTTGAATTTTAAAAGTTGAAACATATCAAACAGTAGTATGAACTTGTAGATTATGGAATTACAAACCTAATGCAAGTTGAACAGGTCAAATCGGAGTTAAAACGGAGAAGATATGGCTTAATGAAGATAGTGGCAATTTTGTAAATAGATGAAACTTGATTTTTGAATTAAAATAAATAAAATCTTATTTTAAAATCTGGCCGAGGACTGTGGGCACTAATAAGAGAAAGGGCATGGGTCCTTTTGAAAGAAACCAGGGATGGCGGGTTGAGATCCAAATAATTATAAGGGACTTTTTGCAAAAACGACAGGCGAAGGGGTACGGGCTAATCTGAGCTGTCGGATCGGCTCTGAACGGGTGAGATTAGAAGATGCAAAGGGAGAGTGACACTGCCGATTAGGCACAGTAGCCAGTGCGGCAGTTGGCCATTGCCGGTGACGAGAAAGCTCGGCGGAGTTTATCGATTTCAACATTCCGGACGCCATAAGCCACAGAAGAAGCACGGGAAGTTAGGGGAGGCACTGGCTAACGTGGCTTGGGGTTCGGAAGTGGCAGTGGGCTAGCAGAGATGAGCCTAGGCTCGGTTTGGTGGCTTGGAGGTCCGACGAAACTAAGGCGGCGGTGCTGCGGTGGATGAGAGCAAGAGAGGGCGAGCGCAGGCACCTAGAGGCTTCCTTACCAAGCTACGAAGACCGGAGAGCAGCTTAGATCGATGCTGGAGCTTGGCCATGGTAGAATCACATGCAGCGGCGGTGTTCTAGGGTTGCGGCGGTGCTTGAGAGCTCGGGGTAGGGCTAGGCAAGGGTGGAGCAGCTCGGGGCATCATTTATTGGGGCTTCGTAGCTTGAGGCGCAGGTGAAGGAGAGGAGACGGGGCCAGGGAGGACACGGACTCAGTGGTGTTCACACTGGCGATGAGAGGAGGAAGAAGGGGCTGACAAGGCGAGGCTGGGCTGTCGGTGAGTGTGGATGTGGGGCCAGCTGCCAGAGACTGAGGAAGAGGAGGCGTGTTGGTGAGCCATCCTGTTGGGCCTACGCGGTGACATCGGCCAGCACAAGAGAGGGGAAAGAGTGGGCCTACGCGTGCGGCTGGGCTATCAGGCCAGAAGAAAGGGGAGAGGAGCACGCCAGGGAGGGCTGGACCGCCAGGAGGGAGAGGAGAGGGAAAGGATTTTTTTCTTTCTTTTTCCATTTCTATTTTGTTTTCAAAACCAAATTCAATTATGAACCAAATGCAAATCCGAATATAGTTTCAAATATACTTTTCAATATGAGAACTTTCGGGAGATTCCCAAAACTGAATTTTTGCAAACTTTTGAAAACTCTTTTATTTTCCAATTCTCTTTTTCTTTTCTTTTATTTCAAAACCATTTTCAAATTCATTATCAAAAGCAATTTAAACTATTTTTAGTTTTAATCAGATACACTCAACCAAATAAATCAAATGCATTGGCATGTATGCTCAACCATGTTGCTACTCCTTATGATGAATTTTAATATAATGAAAAAAAATCTTTTTCCTATATTTCATGAGCACAAAATACAAAATTAAATCAATTTTATATTTTTTTTAGAAGTGAAAATTTTAGGGTGTTACAATTCTACCCCCGTTAAGATGAATCTCGTCCCCGAGATTTGAAAGACGTCGACTAGGAGATAGGGATACTTCTTCTTTGGATTCTTCTTTACTTCCTCGTGTAGTTCCATCATCTTGATAAGGATCCCACTTTACTTTGCATACCTGTTGACCTTACTCCAAGTAACTTGTCAAACTGATTCCATGATTTTTGACATGTACTCCAAACAATACTCAGGTAACTCCAATCACTAGGCCACCTCTCCTATAATACCAATTCTCTTTCTTAAAATATCCACCTTCCAGCGAAGCCTTTTAACTTCTTGATCAGAAAGAGAGTCTACCACCAACCTTCAAAACATTAATGATTCTGGTTTAGTTGCTTGAACTTGGAATACAATTTTAGTCCTTGGTGTCACCCGAATCTTCTTAGCACAATTCTCCGTTGCTAAGGGCATTGGCCATGACTTTGCTCCTCAAAGTGATAGCACTTTTCCATGTGATAATCAATTTCATTCCAACGAGGATATCACAAGCTCAAGACCAACTTAGTGAAGATGTCATGTAGATTCTTGTGATCCACTTAGATGTCACGTTTATGCCCCAGAAGATAGCACTTCCATGATCCACAATGGATAACTCCACATAATATGTTGGGTAATCCAACTCATGCTTCCTTAGTTGACTTAATAAACAAGGTACTACTTTTTCTTCTTGCATAAGGACACATCCCACATCTTGGCAAGGTGCATCCTAGTGGATATAAAGCCCTTGTCTAGATCGGACAAAGCTAATACTTAGGTTTTACTTCAACCCTTGTTTTTTCACTACTTCAAATACTTAGTTGAGGTTTCTTGATCCAAACTTAAAACCTTCTTCAGTAACACTATCAATACCTTGATGATCTTGGATAAACCTCCCTTGAACCTCTAATCAAACCTCATTGAAACTCTAAGTTTATCTCACATCTTTGTGTACCAGCTTCCACATCAGATTATCCAATTCTTCCAAGTGAGAGCTAGAGTTGCATAGGCGTGATCATCTATCTTGTTGATCTCCTCCAAAGTTGTTTGTTCCTCTACATTGACATCTGAAAATTCACAATCCACTTTACTATCCTCGTAGGACACACCTTCTAGCAGGTCATTCTTGTCTTCCTCAGGTGCAGGTTCGATACCCTCATACTCAATTCTTTCTCCAAACGGTGTTGTTAGTAGCACCAAATGTTGAGGATACTTAATTACTCCTTTAAAAGCAGATACCCAACCCTTCCCAAGAATAACATCAATGTCCATTAACTCCAAAACTATAAGGTTTGCCTTGAAGTTCTTCCCTTTTATGTTAAAACTAACTTTTGGGCATATGCGGTTTGCCTTCTTTTCTCCTCCTAGAGAGTTAACTATTAGGGGTTTCTTCATCGGAAGCATAGTTATTGTAACACCTCTGGTGTTTTGACCTAGCACTAAAATTTCACATGTCATCATATGCATTGCAAAGCATTCATAGAGAAGAAAATTTTGAATGCATTCACTAAATAAGGTTTATTTCATAATGTTGTTATTTCATGTGATGTGTTTCAAAACCCTAAATAAAGATCATGACCACAAGGGTCAAATTTCATGTGATCATGTGAGGCCATGTGTCATTTGACTCAAATAACCCTAATGGGCCATGTTACTGGTCAAAAATCAAAGTTAAAGTAAAAGAACGACAATTCAAATTTGAATTCAAATTCAAATTATAAAAGTCCTTTTTGCCCCTTTTGTATATTTCAAAATCCATGTGGAATTTGGGGTTGAGGCAAAAATAAAAGTTGAAGATTATTTTATGTGGATCAAGTTTGGTATTCAAAGTTTTTCAAGTTTACATATAAAATTTGGAGTAATTTTGAAATGATTCAAATACTCAAATGCACCCCAAATTTAAATTAAAAATGGAGGCATAATTTGAAAATTTTCATTGAAGCAAAGTTGTAGAGTTTGAAAATTTGAGCAACTTTCATTTTTGGAGATTTTCAACTTCTTTAGAAAATTTGAGAGTAATTTGCAAAATGAACTCGGTGGCAATTCTGTAATTTCTCGGAATAGTAGCCGACCACCGCCCCACCGCCGGTGTCCTTTCTCCGGTCTTCCAGGCGCGTCTGCGACCGCCCTTGGCTTCACGCTGGCACGGGGAACACTCTGCGTGTCGAGTCCGCGTGCTCCTGGCCGAGCTATAAGACCCAGACGACGCCGTTCACTTTTCTTCCTTCCCTCTACTTTTCCGACGCCGCCGTCTCAACTCCGGCGAGCTTCTCTCATCTCCTCAGCGCAAGCAAGCCCCGTAAAAGCCATGTTCTAGTTCCGCCTGCTCCTCACGCATCCGACCAAGCTATTGCTATCGCCTGAGTTCGCCGAGAGTTCGCTGTCCACGTTCATCTTCCTCGCGGCCGGCGACCTCAACGGAAACGTTGATTCACCGTGGCCAGCCTCATCCGGTGAGCCGTTGCCCTTGATTGTTGACTCTACGGCTTCACCTCGATGCTGTAGTGCTTATTCCACTCTTGCCTGCTCATTTTGCCCACTGTAGTCGCTGAAACTCCATCATCGACGAGGTCCGCTCCGCCATGATCCCGGTCACCGTCGAAACGCGTCACTAGAGCTTCTCTAGTCCCGCTTGTTGCTTCAACACGGTCGGGGTGAGGCACTGATGCTTATGGTACCCTCTGTTTCACCGTTACCGGTCTTGTTTCGCCGGGGTAACGCCGCCGTGCCACCGCATCCGCATGGCCGATGTCAGCCTTATTCCATGCCGTAATCAACCTCCAAAGTGCCACTAATCGATGCGCCTAGCTCTTGTGAACATGTTAGTGCTTTGGCCGTCACTGTTGGGCTCATCGTCGGCGAGTTTGCGCCGGTCAGCGCCGTCACAGCCACGGTCAATGCCCGAGGTTGGGGATGACAGGTGGGGGCCGGCTGTCAGTGAGAGCAAGAGAGGGAATAGTGCCTTTTGTTATTTTCTAATTTTGAATAGTGCTGAATCTTTGGAAATTTGTAGGATAATAATCATAGCTCCAAAAATTCTAAAACTTTTTGTGTAGCTTCTGTACATGCTCTATTATGGTTTAAAAATTTGAAACTTGAAATTTGAATAAATTTTTAATGTTCAAAAATTTAATCAATTAATTGATAAATGCAATTTCCATAATTTTTGTAGGCCACTGTATAATTCCAAAAATTATGAAATTTGTTTTGGTACACTAATTTGTCATGAGGAAACTTACATAAAATTTTGAGGTCATTTGGGACAAGATCATTTTTGGGCTTATTTCCAAATTGATTCAAAAATAAATAAAAGCAAACCCTAAGTGTTTGATTAGTATTTGATCTTGTTTTGATCATGTTTTGTGACCAGTAGGGTTTCAAGAGTAGTGGTCGGAGATTTCACCGTAGTGGTCGGACAATTCGCCGTAGTGGTCGGAGAGTTCACCGTAGTGGTCGGAGAATTCGCCGTAGTGGTCGGAGAGTTCACCGTAGTGGTCGGAGAGTTCACCGTAGTGGTCGAAGAGTTCGCCGAAGTGGTCGGAGAGCTCACCGAAGTGGTCGGTGCTGACGTGGTCACATCCGTTACGAATATGGTTTGGTTAGTTTGGCTTGTAACTGTACCGTGAAGGAAAGTTGTATTCAAGGTGTTGTTATATTTCATGCACCATGAAAGCATCATGTTTACATTATCATCATGTTGAAGCATATGCTATTATTTCGTGTAGAATCCAAGAGTGAACTGATTCTAGTTGAGCAAGTTCTGGAAGAATCTCCGGTTGTCACGGGATTCGATAATAGTGGTGCTGATTCGGAACCTGAGATCATCAACGAAGGCAAGCCCTGGTTTATGCATTAAACCATTACCTTGTTTACTTTGAAAAGTTTATCACTTATGTTACTTATTGCATTAAGTTGCTTTACTTCAAATGTTGCCTACTTGATGCATTGCCTACCTTTTTATTTGTTTACCATCCTTGAAGATGATTTCATTTACAAAGGCGTAGAATTGCTTAGTATGCTTTATGGTAGGCTTTCAAAGTAAAAGTTTCGATACAATCAAAGGTGGCATACTGGCCAAAGAAAGAAAGAAAGAAGATAGAATGAACTAGAGACTAGTTGGGTGGCTTATCTTGAATGTTGGGTAATGTTGCCGACTATGTCGCTTAAAGGCCACTTATTGTGGATCTTCTGAACGAGACACTTTGTAGTACTGGTCACATACTCCGGTAAGCCTACTTCGGCTAATCCGATACTAAGACGAATGCCCACGCACTGGGAGTGGTGAGATGGTGGGAGTAGCGTGCACCCTCGTGGCTTGAATGTGGTCGGATTTGAGGTGTGCTGTGCTCTCGGGTGGCGTGGAGACGGCTTAGTACGGGAGGACCCGGTAGTGAGGTTGATATATGCAAGATTAAGTTCTACATATGTCGTGTGATAAGGAATCCCCAGCTGGGACTTGAATCAATTTGAATTGCCGGTGATCCACGGTTAGGGAGACTCGATTCATTACAGAAGCAATGTAGGACTGGTGAATTACTAAAACTTGAGAAAAGGAATGGAATGAGAAGGATTGGAACATGGGATATGAACACTTAGTTTGAGATATTGAACTAAAGTACTTAGGGGTAAAACTTGAAACTAGGATCAAGAATAGTAAGCTTTTGGCAAAGAACTTTTCAATCTTTCTACATCCTTACCTTGACCCAACACCTGCATCCCTAAGACCTTCACCCTTTTTGGTCGGGTCAGTCTTGTTGAGTACTTTTGTACTCAGGGTTTGTTAACCCTTGTTGCAGGTGAGTCGCATGCGTAGGCTTGTTTTGGTCCCTGCTGCATGTCAGTGTTTGAAGTCGATGACGATGAGGAATGATGAATGGCCTTTGGACAAGGCATTAGTTTGTGTGAAATAAATAATGTTAATGTAATATTATCCCGCTACTATGGTTGTATGACACTTATGGTTTTGTAAGTTTGAAACAACTGGTTTGTAATATCAAAACTTAAGTCTTCCGCTTTATAATCTCTGGTATGTATATTGAAAACTGTTGTAATCTACAATGACTGTGATTGGGATCCTGTTTGGAAAAGATTTGTGGATGATTCGGGTTTCCCAAGAACACCCGACAGACCTGTTCACTTGTCGGGAACTTGTGTACTCTATCTGAGGTCTGTTGAGACATCAATAGGTGCACGTTGGCCCGATTTCTTAGGAGGTTCTGCCACAGCTGGTATCAGAGCAGGTCCTATCTAAGATCATTGTAGGTTGCTTTTGAAAACCTTCAAACTAATTTGGATCAAATAAATTAAACTGGATATTTTGAGTTCAAATTTCTCTCTTCTTACCTCTGATCTAGCCTCAATCCTATGTTATTTGAAAGTTTGTGGCGGATAATATGATTAGGTTTGTCCTATGTATTAAAAATCTAGTACTTTTGATTGTATAAATCTTTTGTACTCGGATTCGTAAGATCGATTCATGCATCATGCTTGAACACCTAGCATAAATATTCCCCTTAAAAGTGGTTGGGTAAGTAATGTCAATCCCATTCTTGCTAACCTCCATTATCCTCAAGCTATCCTTATAGTCCTATCCTAAATTCTACAGGCTATGGCAAAGACCAAGATAACCGCACGCAAGT
Source organism: Miscanthus lutarioriparius (assembly GCA_904845875.1). Classification (NCBI taxonomy): domain Eukaryota; kingdom Viridiplantae; phylum Streptophyta; class Magnoliopsida; order Poales; family Poaceae; genus Miscanthus; species Miscanthus lutarioriparius. The sequence goes on along the minus strand of CAJGYO010000005.1, from coordinate 72,138,260 downwards.
CCACTGGACCTCATGGAGTCCCTCGTCACCAGTTGGCACCGCGTAACCGTGAGCTTGGTGAAGGAAGTTCGAAGACCCTAGGAGATGAAGGATCTTCAAGCAATCCCGCTAACATTGAGAACCTTACCAAGGAGCTCAACACTCTTCGTCGAGCTCATGCCAAAGATCAAGAGAAGCTGGCAGAAATGGAAAGGGACATCACCAAGAATACCGAGTTGCGGAATGAAGCCTGGACATGAGAGGATGCGGCCAATGAACGCATCCATGAGTTGGAGTTCTACGTAGAAGATCTGGAGATGGACAATGCCATTCTTCATGAGAATGTCCACATGATGTATGCTCAACTTCATCCTCCTCATGGGGATGGTGAAGTTACAGATGAAGAAATGATTGTAGATCCAGGTGAAGTCAAGAATGAAAAAGAGGAGGAGGATCCCGAGGAGTTAGTGTACTTCTCCGATGAAGATGAGGTTTCATCCGATATGGACATGGATGCCAATGACTGAAAGCTCAGAGTAGTAATAGTTCCTTTACTACTTTCCTAGTAAACCAGGGTTGTCTTGTGGGATACAAGACATGTAACATAAATAAGAAACCCTTTGTAGCATGAAACCTTTTAACTGCTTTCAATAAAATAATAATGTAAATAAACATGTCTCTCTGACAGATGCCTCGCATTAACACCTGAACTGGTGCTGGTACTTCGCAAGACAATGATGAAGTCCCAAATCCTCCACCAATGCCTCCGAGTATGGCAGATGCCATAACTGCACTCGTCTATGCAACGGCCGAGAATGCTAGGTTGTTAAGGGAAATGGCTCAGAACCAACAAGCACCACACCCTAATCATGGCCGCCGTAATAATGGAAATGATGAGACAACCTATATTGATTTTACTGACACACGTCCGCCTGTGTTATCTAAGGCAGAAGAGCCTTTAGAAGCTGACGATTGGCTCCAAACAATGGAGCAAAAGTTTGAGCTGATTCGTTGTACCGAGATTCAGAAACCAAGGTTTGCGGCACAGCAACTCCGAGGAGCTGCTGGTGCCTGGTGGGCAAATTTGGTAGCTGTACAGCCCGCTGGTCACCAAATCACCTGGATGGAGTTTAAGGATGCCTTCAGGGCACACTATATTCCAAATGGTGTGATGACCATGAAGTTAGAAGAGTTCCTGGCTCTTAAGCAAGGGGAGCACCCGGTGATGCACTATGTTGTGCGTTTCAATCACCTGTTGCAGTATGCTATAGAGTATGTGAATACTGACAGGAAGAAGAAGAATCATTTCATGAGAGGTCTGAACACCGAACTTCAGACCATGATGGCAACTTGTGGCAATGCAACTTATCATGAGGCTATCAACATTGCTATCGCTTCAGAGGAGAATTACCGCCGACATAAGGAGGCGAAGAAGAAGAGAGCATTTGCTTCCGGATTGTTGAGTGGAAAGCGTCAAAAGGTGGTCTACCATCCTCAGAATCATGGCCGTGCACCATTCTGCCCACAACAAAACCAAAGCAGGCAACAAATCTTTATTCGCCCTGCAACTAATACGCCTTATACTCATCAAGCGCCGCAACAGCAAAACAATACAAATAATGCAAACCGCAATGCTACTCCCCAGAATCACAATTATCCATGCTATAATTGTGGTAAACCCGGACACTTTTCCTGAGAATGTCCGTATCCTAGGAAGAACAATCTTGATGCACCCAAAGCCCCTGTTACTCAAGCTCAGAATCAGTACAAGGGCAATGCTCAGAATAGTCAGAAAGGTCAGGCTGAGAAGAAATCTGGAAGGGTCTTCTATACTCAGGTGGAATCTATTCCAGAAGGAGAACCAGTAATGATTGGTATGTTTCCCGTTGCTAAGCACCCTGCAATTACCTTATTTGATTCCGGTGCATCCCATACATTCATCAATCGTACATTTGTTGTGAAACATGGGATAACTATTGGGGAAACAAAAGAACCATATCGTATACAGTCGTCCGGGGGACGACTCTATACAAGGGAGATAGTTCAGCATGTACCTATTGATTTGGGAGGACATGAGTTCCCTACCAGCATGCTGATATTAAAGGATCAAGATATAGATGTGATCCTTGGTATGAACTGGTTAACTCAACACGGGGCTGTCATAGATGTCCTACGTAGAACCATAAGAGTAAATGTACCTGGCAGGAAAACCTAACTTCTCATCCAACTTCCCTTTCCTAAGAGTACAGTTGGAACAGTCTGTGCAACTACGGTTGAAGAAGCCGAGAACATTCATGTGGTATGTGAATTTACAAATGTTTTTCCCAATGATCTGCCTAGACTGCCACCAGACTGAAATGTGGAGTTTATAATTGACCTGAAACCAAGAACGGCACCTGTGTCCAGAAGAGCATATAGGATGCCACCCAAAGAACTAGCAGAATTAAAAATGCAACTACAAGAGTTGTTAGACAAGGGTTTCATTCAACCCAGTTCATCACCTTGGGGATGCCCTGCTATCTTTGTGAAGAAGAAGGACCAAACCTTAAGGTTATGTGTTGACTATCGGCCGTTAAATGAAGTCACCATAAAGAACAAATACCCCTTACCCCGAATTGATTTGCTTTTTGATCAACTTACGGGAGCTAAGGTGTTCTCGAAGATAGACTTGAGATCAGGCTATCACTAGATTAAGATCAGACAAGAAGATGTGCCAAAGACAGCGTTTACTACCCGATATGGTCTATATGAGTATTTAGTCATGTCTTTTGGGCTGACCAATGCCCTGGCTCATTTCATGTACCTGATGAACTCAGTTTTCAAGCCCGAGTTGGATAAGTTTGTAGTGGTATTCATTGATGACATTCTTATCTATTCTAAGAGCAAAGAAGAACATGCGGAACATCTCCGCATTGTTCTACAACGATTAAGAGATCACCAATTATATGCCAAATTCAGCAAATGTGAATTCTGGTTAGAGGAAGTACAATTTCTAGGTCATGTGTTATCTGCTGAAGGTATAGCTATTGATCCGAGCAAGGTAGAAGAAGTCCTTAACTGGAAAGCACCTACCACTGTTCATCAAGTTCGCAGTTTTCTGGGGTTGGTAGGTTATTACCATCAGTTCATCCCTGACTTCTCCAGAATTGCGAAGCCAATTACTGGACTGCTGAAAAATCAAACTAAGTTTGTATGGTCAACTGGATGTGAGGAGGCCTTTCAGACATTGAAGAAGTTGCTGACAACTGCACCAGTATTAGCACAACCTGATATCGAGAGGCCATTTGATATCTATTGTGATGCCTCTAGAATTGGTATTGGCTGTGTTCTTATGCAAGAAGGCAGAGTCATAGCATATGCTTCCAGACAACTCAAGAAGCATGAAGAACAATATCCCACCCATGATCTTGAATTAGCTGTTGTTGTTCATGCACTCAAGATTTGGCAACATTATTTATTGGGCAATATATGTCATATCTATATGGATCACAAAAGTTTGAAATATATCTTCACTCAGTCAGAGCTGAATATGAGGCAAAGAAGATGGTTAGAACTTATCAAAGATTATGACTTAGAAGTGCACTATCATCCGGGCAAGGCTAATGTGGTTGCCGATGCCCTGAGTCACAAGAGTCATTGTCATTGCCTGATTGTAGAACCTATGCAGCGAACATTGTGTCAAGAGATGGAGCATCTGAATTTACAAATCATAGAACAAGGTTCCCTATCCAATATTGCAGTTGAGTCCACTATCAAAGATCAGATCATTGCTGCTCAATAGAAAAGTAAGGGCATAGCCCATATCAAGGATAAAGTCAGATCTGGAAGATCAACATGTTTCAAGATTGATGAATCAGATGTCGTACGGTTCAAGGATAGATTGGTAGTACCCAAAAATCCGGAGCTGCAAAAGCAGATTCTTGATGAAGCTCATTCTACAAGATACTCCATTCATCCAGGTAGCAACAAAATGTATCATAATCTGAGAACGAGATATTGGTGGACCAAAATGAAAATAGAAATAGCTCAATATGTGGCCAAATGTGATACTTGTCAGAGAGTCAAAGAGATTCATATGAAGACTGTGGGTCCATTACATTCCTTGCCAGTTCCATCTTAGAAGTGGGAAGATATCTGTATGGACTACATAGTAGGGTTGCCTAGGACATCTGCAGGCTACAATTCAATATGGGTTATTGTTGATCGCCTAACCAAGATAGCTCATTTCTTACCAGTCAGAGATAAATATCGAGCGGAGCAGTATGCAAAGCTTTATCTGGATAGAATCTTCAGTCTGCATGGGGCACCCAAGACCATTGTCTCTGACAGAGGGTCATTGTTCATATCCAAGTTTTGGAAAATTCTACATGAGTCTTTTGGAACTAAACTTATCCGTAGTTCTGCTTATCATCCGCAAACAGATGGACAGACAGAAAGGGTAAATAAAATTCATGAAGATATGTTAAGAGCATTTGTTCTCTCCTATGGTGCTATGTGGGATGAATGCCTTCCCTTAGCTGAATTCTCATATAACAATAGCTATCAAGAGAGCATTAAAATGGCACCATTTAAAGCATTGTATGGTCGTAGATGCCAGACACCTTTACATTGGTCAGATGTTGGAGAACGTTGGTTCTTTGGACCGGATGTGGTCAAGGAAGCAGAAGAGAGAGTTAAACTCATACAAGCTAATATGAAGGTAGCTCAATCCTGACAGAAAAGCTATGATGATAAGAGAAGGCGACCTCTAGAATTCATAGTGGGAGATCATGTCTACCTCAAGGTATCGCCAATGAAAGGAGTTCATCGTTTTGGGATTCGGGGAAAGTTGGCGCCCCGTTATGTCGGTCCATTTCAAATCCAACAAAGATGTGGACCAGTCGCCTATCGCGTCAAGCTACCAGATCACATGTCAGCTGTGCATAATATTTTCCATGTATCCCAGTTGAAGAAGTGTCTTCAAGTACCTGACCAAGTGATCGATTTTGGTGATGTAGAACTAGCACCTGATTTGACTTATGCCGAGTACCCCATTAGAGTCTTAGATGAGAAAGATCGAGTCACTCGAAGGCGTACAATCAAGTTCTACAAAGTACAATGGAACCAGCACACTGAAGAAGAAGCTACTTGGGAGTCCGAGGATTACTTAGAAGAAAACTTTCCTGACTTCTTTGCTTCTCTCTAGTTGCAATACCTTGTCTATATTGTAACTTGTTTCTTTTGTCAAAAGAATGGAAAAACCCCTCTCTAGTCTTTGCATAAAGTTATGATGTGTTAGCTTGACACATTTCCTTTTCCATTACTTAGCCTTAAGTTTTAAATCTCAGGACGAGATTTCTTTAAGGGGGAAGGGTTGTAACACCTCTAGTGTTTTGACCTAGCACTAAAATTTGACATGTCATCATATGCATTGCAAAGCATTCATAGAGAAGAAAATTTTGAATGCATTCACTAAATAAGGTTTATTTCATAATGTTGTTATTTCATGTGATGTGTTTCAAAACCCTAAATAAAGATCATGACCACGAGGGTCAAATTTCATGTGATCATGTGAGGCCATGTGTCATTTGACTCAAATAACCCTAATGGGCCATGTTACTGGTCAAAAATCAAAGTTAAAGTAAAAGAAAGACAATTCAAATTTGAATTCAAATTCAAATTATAAAAGTCCTTTTTGCCCCTTTTGTATATTTCAAAATCCATGTGGAATTTGGGGTTGAGGCAAAAAGCAAAGTTGAAGATTATTTTATGTGGATCAACTTTGGCATTCAAAGTTTTTCAAGTTTACATATAAAATTTGGAGTAATTTTGAAATGATTCAAATACTCAAATGCACCACAAATTTAAATTTCAAAATGGAGGCAGAATTTGAAAATGTTCATTGAAGCAAAGTTGTAGAGTTTGAAAAGTTGAGCAACTTTCATTTTTGGAGATTTTCAACTTCTTTAGAAAATTTGAGAGTAATTTGCAAAATGAACTCGGTGGCAATTCTATAATTTCTTGGAACAGTAGCCGACCACCGCCCCACCGCCGGAGTCCTTTCTCTGATCTTCCAGGCGCGTCTGCGATTGCCCTTGGCTTAGCGCTGGCATGAGGAGCACGTTGCATATCGATTCCGCGTGCTCCTGGCCGAGCTATAAGACCCAGACGACGCCGTTCACTTTTCTTCCTTCCCTCTGCTTTTCCGACGCCGCCGTCTCAACTCCGGCGAGCTTCTCTCATCTCTTTAGCGCAAGCAAGCCCCGTAAAAGCCGTGTTCTAGTTCCACCTGCTCCTCGCGCATCCGACCGAGCTATTGCTGCTGCCTGAGTTCGCTGTCCACGTTCATCTTCCTCGCGGCCAGCGACCTCAACGGAAACATCGATTCACCGTGGCCAGCCTCATCCGGTGAGCCGTTGCCCTTGATTGTTGACTCTATGGCTTCGCCTTGATGCTGTAGTGCTTATTCCACTCTTGCCTGCTCGTTTTGCCCACTACAGTCGCCGAAACTCCATCGTCAACGAGGTCCGCTCCGCCGTGATCCTGGTCACCGTCGAAACGCGTCACCAGAGCTTCTCCGGTCCCGCTTGTTGCTTCAACACGATCGGGGTGAGCCACTGACGCTTACGGTACTCTCTGTTTCACCGTTACCGGCCTTGTTTCACCGACGTAACGCTGCCGTGCCACCGTGTCCGCCATGGCCGGTGTCAGCCTTATTCCATGCCGTAATCAACCTCCAAAGTGCCACTAATCGATGCGCCTAGCTCTTGTGAACATGTTAGTGCTTTGGCCGTCGCTGTTGGGCTCATCGTCGGCGAGTTTGCGCCGGTCAGCGCCGTCGCAGCCACGGTCAATGCCCGAGGTTGGGGATGACAGGTGGGGGCCAACTGTCAGTGAGAGCAAGAGAGGGAATAGTGCCTTTTGTTATTTTCTGATTTTGAATAGTGCTGAATCTTTGGAAATTTGTAGGAAATTATTCATAGCTCCAAAAATTCTTAAAAATTTTGTGTAGCTTCTGTACATGCTCTATTATGGTTTAAAAATTTGAAACTTGAAATTTGAATAAATTTTTAATGTTCAAAAATTTAGTCAATTAATTGATAAATGCGATTTCCATAATTTTTGTAGGCCACTGTATAATTCCAAAAATTATGAAATTTGTTTTGGTACACTAATTTGTCATGAGGAAGCTTACATAAAATTGTGAGGTCATTTGGGACAAGTTCATTTTTGGGCTTATTTCCAAATTGATTCCAAAATAAATAAAAGCAAACCCTAAGTGTTTGATTAGTGTTTGATCTTATTTTGATCATATTTTGTGACCAGTAGGGTTTCAAGAGTAGTGGTCGGAGAGTTCACCGTAGTGGTCGGAGAATTCGCCGTAGTGGTCAGAGAGTTCACCGTAGTGGTTGGAGAGTTCGCTGAAGTGGTCGGAGAGCTCGCTGAAGTGGTCGGTGCTGACGTGGTCACATCCGTTACGAATATGGTTTGGTTAGTTTGGCTTGTAACTGTACCGTGAAGGAAAGTTGTATTCAAGGTGTTGTTATATTTCATGCACCATGAAAGCATCATGTTTACATTATCATCATGTTGAAGCATATGCTATTATTTCGTGTAGAATCCAAGAGTGAACCGATTCTAGTTGAGCAAGTTCTAGAAGAATCCCCGGTTGTCATGGGATTCGATAATAGTGGTGCTGATCCGGAACCTGAGATCGTCAACGAAGGCAAGCCCCGGTTTATGCATTAAACCATTACCTTGTTTACTTTGAAAAGTTTATCACTTATGTTACTTATTGCATTAAGTTGATTTACTTCAAATGTTGCCTACTTGATGCATTGCCTACCTTGTTATTTGTTTACCATCCTTGAAGATGATTTCATTTACAAAGGCGTAGAATTGCTTAGTATGCTTTATGGTAGGCTTTCAAAGTAAAAGTTTCGATACAATCAAAGATGGCATACTGGCCAAAGAAAGAAAGAAAGAAGATAGAATGAACTAGAGACTAGTTGGGTGGCTTATCTTGAATGTTGGGTAATGTTGCCAACTATGTCGCTTAAAGGCCACTCATTGTGGATCTTCTAAACGAGACACTTTGTAGTACTGGTCACATACTCCGGTAGCCTACTTCGGCTAATCCGATACTAAGACGAATGCCCACGCACTGGGAGTGGTGAGATGGCGGGAGTAGCGTGTACCCTCGTGGCTTGAATGTGGCCGGATTTGAGGTGTGCTGTGCTCTCGGGTGGCGTGGAGACGGCTTAGTACGGGAGGACCCGGTAGTGAGGTTGATATATGCAAGATTATGTTCTACATATGTCGTGTGATAAGGAATCCCCAGCTGGGACTTGAATCAATTCGAATTGCCGGTGATCCGCGGTTATGGAGACTCAATTCATTACAGAAGCAATGTAGGACTGGTGAATTACTAAAACTTGAGAAAAGGAATGGAATGAGAAGGATTGGAACATGGGATATGAACACTTAGTTTGAGATATTGAACTAAAGTACTTAGGGGTAAAACTTGAAACTAGGATCAAGAATAGTAAGCTTTTGGCAAAGAACTTTTCAATCTTTCTACATCCTTACCTTGACCCAACACCTGCATCCCTAAGACCTTCGCCCTTTTTGGTCGGGTCAGTCTTGTTGAGTACTTTTGTACTCAGGGTTTGTTAACCCTTGTTGCAGGTGAGTCGCATGCGCAGGCTTGTTTTGGTCCCTGCTGCATGTCAGTGTTTGAAGTCGATGACGATGAGGAATGATGAATGGCCTTTGGACAAGGCACTAGTTTGTGTGAAATAAATAATGTTAATATAATATTATCCCGCTACTATGGTTGTATGACACTTATGGTTTTGTAAGTTTGAAACAACTGGTTTGTAATATCAAAACTTAAGTCTTCCGCTTTATAATCTCTGGTATGTATATTGAAAACTGTTGTAATCTACAATGACTGTGATTGGGATCCTGTTTGGAAAAGATTCGTGGATGATTCGGGTTTCCCAAGAACACCCGATAGACCTGTTCACTTGTCGGGAACTTGTGTACTCTATCTGAGGTCTGTTGAGACATCAATAGGTGCACGTGGGCCCGATTTCTTAGGAGGTTCTGCCACGGTTATCTTATGTTCTGCCACATATTCCCTAGATATGAACGAATGTGATGCACTAGGGTCAAACCACACCATAGCAATGTCTGAGCTTACTGCAATCAAACCATAAACGACCTCCTTAGCTCAATGAGTGGTAATCAGATCTACATTGTTCAACCTGCCTTGAATGTAGTTTTGCTTTAACTTATTTCCTTACACTTGCTCCTTATGGACATTCTGTTCTAGCTTCTGCTGCTGTTGACTCTGGCCTTGATTACTCTTAGCAAACTTCTCAAGACAATCGTTCTTATAAGGTTCCACCTCCCCACAATATAACCTTCCCTACTAGTAGAAGTATTTGTCGTTATCAAGGTGATAGTGGGAGATGACAGACATGTCTCTTGAGAGCAAAAATGCTGCACTTCCTCGTAGGGTTGCGAATACTGATCCTGATCTATACAACCTAACAGATTCATAGGGTGTGACTGACATTCTAGTTGCATAGCAAAATGGAGACGAGTGTTTCTTAACATCACTATCCACTTCTTTTGAGCATAGCATGACAATTGAGTGAACTGGTTACGATACTCACATACTGACATAGATCCTTGCTTCAAGTTGAGGAACTCTTCTTGCTTAGTTCTACCACACCTATGGGAATGTGGTACATCCTGAGGTTCTCGCTAAACTCCTTCTAGGTGATCTGTCCATATTGTTGGGATGTCCATACTGGTAAGACTTCCACCAGTCTTGTGTGGTGCCCTAGAGTTGGCCGGATGCAACAAGCACCTTCTCATGGTAGCAACCATCACAAAGATAACCGATGCTTAAAAATGAATAACTAGAACGTATGAAACTTCATCTTGCAACTTCTTCAACTTGGCTACCCCCTTAAGAAAAGATCAACTAGGGGACACAAAAAGGGTAGCTTACACCTCCTTCTAGATGAGCTAACTAGTATCAAGATATTCTGACATCCCAATGAGACTCTTATGTACAGGCAAGGACAAGAAATCTGAAATTCCTCGCGTGATGAAAAACAGCAGCACAGTAAAACAGCCGTAACTCTCATTATGTTAATCCAATGAAGTTGTAGCTTATACTGTTGGAAAGCTTATCGAATCCTCCACAACTTCCTTATAGAACACTTTTCCAAATTCTGCAGTTCAGGTAGTCGAAAATAGTGCACAACAAAAACTGCCCCAGGCTTTAGACAGCACAGGTGCATCGTCTTGTGATTTTCATAATTCCATAATCAACATAGCTATCAGGTTGATTCTTGTGGTCAGCGAAAGATATTGAAGTCTACTATTGTACAGAATTTCTCTATGATTTTTGGTAGTACAAAACAGAGATATGAGCCAATAAAGACAGGTTGCTCCGAAAGACAGGATAAGAAAATTAGAAGAAAACTATAACCCAACTATTTATTTCATTAATCCTTATACCTTAGGCTTATAAACTAAATGAAATTGTGGGAACACCCAACAAGATCATTGCAACCATTACAAAGATTCAAAAAAAGCATAAGCATAATGACAATTCAACAAAGCACTAAATGTGCACAATTCAATCATTGACTCAACTTGCTATACTATCGTCCTCATTGTACTAGGGGTAATAATCCTAAGACTCATCTTTAAATTACGCAAGAAGGTGATGAGGGATAGTTCTAAAAGCATATCAAATCAAGGAGTGAAGATGAGAACAAAGACTTCAAAATAAGCACCAAGACAGAGATGAATAACAAGGGTAGAGATATAGTAGAGAAGAAAATATCAAGGTTCATAGAGCAAGGGTTTTTGTAGCAACTTCTAAACCTTAGAACAACCAGTTTCTACTAGGCTTATGTCCTACAGTCAGCATTGCTCTAATACCACTTTGTAGCACCTGGTTTAAGAACAAAACTAGATAGACACCATATGTGAGCCCAGGAAGTCAAATCTCACATATAGCTACAAATAAGGGTAATATCGAAAGACAATGCTCAATATATAATGTACTTAGTATAAAGAATATAACCTTAGATAGCAAATAGCGAAAAGACAACTCCGATCTTCGGGTGAAGACTCCAATTCCACAGGGACAACTGACTGGTTGATCACAAGTCGTACTCCTCCAGACTAGCAATCTGGTACCCATCCAGGATTTTTCCAAAGATTTAAAAAGTAAAGCAAGCGTAAGTACATGTCGTACTCAACAAATATAACATGGGGTTCATGAGGCTCAAAAGGCTGACACTGGTTAACTGCAATTAGCTTTTAATGAGCCATGATTTTAGCAATAGGGTGGTAACAAGTTTATCCACAAGCCCATATGAACACATGATCAGGTAAACATGAATAATGAATAGCATAAACAATGATCATTAGTGAGCATCTTCATCATCAGTATCATCAGTGTTTATCATCATTAACCATTAATGATCATCTATTCCGTAAGGGTTCCAAGGCCGCTCGTGACCGTGAGCATGGCTGATATACCAGTTTTACACTCTACAGAGGTTGTACACTTTCACTGTGAGTCATGATTTACTATTTCACCTGAGGTAGCTAATCTCTTGACCCACTTCCAAGGAAGGTCAGCAGGGTTCACTATGAAGCATTTCAAGGGTTTGTCTAACAAGTTAGGGCTATTAGATTCACTTGGCAAATAGATGTAGAGCCCCCTTCTCGATGGCACAATGACGCGTAGCCTATACACAAGGGGATAGAGGCCGCACTATACCTGATTTTGCAAGCCATTCTTATGCCAATAAAGGTAACCACTAATATGCTAGAAAAGGTCCTCATACTGAGCTAAAGTTAGAGCCATGTAGCCCTCACAGCTATACTGTAAGTCCCGGATGATCACTTATAGATAAGTCCTTAGAGAGAGGAATCTAGAGCACCCTAAAAATAGCCCAATGCTCTAGCCCCCTTGTTCCATGTTGCTAAAAAGTATCTTTTAAATGTTTCTTGTGTATACCATTAGTCAAGTTACAAGATCATGGTTTCAGTTGGGCACTAGCATCATACTAACCAATGCAATACCCCATAGGTGACAAGGAATCCATGATATTAAATAGCTAGGAAAATTACTACGGTTACCAAGGTAGACACATGCAATATGAATTAAATGATTAAAGGTGTATAGGACAACAAGGAAGATCCCATGTTGTACTTGCCTTAAAACATCGATCCTTTGGTAAGCTTTAATCCTCAACTTCCTTCTTCTTCTTGATCACCACGTATATCTCACCGACTGGACGTAATCGTAGAACACCACACAAACATCCATACACATACATGCATAGCATACAATTACATCTACATCAGAACAATACACCAATCATAGAAAAATAAGTAAAAGAGTTTGAAATATGATTCTACACATCGCTACGAACACAGTCGTGAGAGGCATGCTAATCGGAGCTACGGTTTGAAAGAAACGGCTTCTGAAAGATCTACTCATAAGAGAAAGTATAAAACTATATGCTTCATGTGTTTTAACTATATAAAAGCTTATATAAATTGAATTAAGTCAAATTTAGATTTGAATTATAAAACTAAAGTAAAACAAATCATATTTTATTTATAAAATCCAGTTGCATAATTATTATTCAAATTAGAGTTTAAACCATGAAATTCCAGAAATAGTGGCATGATAAACATTGTTACTAATGTGTAGATCTCGTTGTAATGAATCTAGCGCAACTTGAACAGGTCAAATCGAAGGTAAAACGTAGAAGATATGAATTAAACAAGATTTCCTTTAATAGAAAAATAGATTAAATCTAACCTCGAATTTTAAGAGTTGAAACATATCTAATAGTAGTATGAACGTGTAGATTATGGAATTACAAACCTAACGCATGTTGAACGGGTCAAATCGTAGTTAAAACGAAGAAGATATGGCTTAATGAAGATAGTGGCAATTTTGTAAATAGATGAAACCTGATTTTCAAATTAAAATAAATAAAATCTGATTCTAAAATCCGGCCGAGGACTACGGGCACTAATAGGAGAAAGGGCAGAGGTCCTTTTGAAACAAACCAGGGACGACGGGTTGAGATCCAAATAATTTATAAGGGCCTTTTTGCAAAAATGACAGGCAAAGGGGTACGGGTTAATCTGAGCCATCAGATCGGCTCTGAACGGGTGAGATTAGAAGATGCAAAGGGAGAGTGGTGCTGCCGATCGGGCACAGTAGCCGGTGCAGTTGTTGTCCATTGCCGGTGACAAGAAAGCTCGTTGGAGTTTGTCGATTTCGATGTTCCGGACGCCATAAGCCATAGGAGAAGCACAAGAAGCTAGGGGAGGAACCGGCTAACACGGCTAGGGGTTTAGAAGTGGCAGCGGGCTAACAGAGATGAGCCTAGGCTAGGTTTGGCAGCTCGAAGCTCCAATGAAACTTTGGCAGCGGTGCTGCGGTGGATGAGAGCAAGAGAGGGAAAGCACAGGCACCTGGAGGCTTCCTTGCTGAGCTACGAAGACCAGAGAGCAGCTTAGATCGACGGCGGATCTTGGCCATGGTGGAATCGCATGCGATAGCGGTGTTCTAGGGTTGTGGTGGTGCTTGAGAGCTCAGGGTAGGGCTAGGCATGGGCGGAGCAGCTTGGGGCGTCATTTATGGGGGCTCCGCAGCTTGAGGCGCAAGCCAAGGAGAGGAGACAGGGCGGGGAAGGACACGGACTCGGCGGTGTCTGCACTGGTGATGAGAGGAGAAAGAAGGGGCTGACAAAGTGGGGCCGGGCTGTCGGTGAGCGCGAGTATGGGGCTGGCTGTCAGAGACAGAGGAAGAGGAGGCGTGCTGGCGGGCCGTCCCGTTGGGCCTACGCGGTGACATGGGCTAGCGCGAGAGGGGAAAGAGTGGGCCTAGCGCGCGGCTGGGCTGTTAGGCCAGAAGAAAGGGGAGAGGAGCAGGCCAGGGTGGGCTGGACCGATAGGAGGGAGTGGAGAGGGAAAAGATTTTTTTTCTTTCTTTTTCCTTTTCTATTTTGTTTTCAAAACCAAATTCAATTATGAACCAAATGCAAATCCAAATATAGTTTCAAATATACTTTTCAAGATGAGAACTTTTGGGAGATTGCCAAAACTAAAAATTTGAAAACTTTTGAAAACTCATTTATTTTCCAATTATCTTTTTCTTTTCTTTTATTTCAAAACCATTTTCAAATTCATTATCAAAATCAATTGAAACTATTTTGAATTTTAATCAGATCCACTCAACCAAATAAATCAAATGCACCGGCATGTATGCTCAACCATGTTGCTACTCCTTATGATGAATTTTAATATAATGAAAATATTCTTTTCCTATATTTCATGAGTGCAAAATACAAAATTAAATCAATTTTATATTTTTTCGAGAAGAGCAAATTTTAGGGTGTTAAAGTGGAAGGCTTAAAACTTGTTAGATGTTATTTTTGGCCTTGGTAGGAATTGCTCACCAAATGTGGAGTATGTGATACTATGGTTTTATAACATTTTTATCAAAACAAATTCTCCAAGTACTTTGAATAGAAATGGTAGGAGTTCTAAGTCAGGACTATATCACACCTCACAACAACTTAGTCAACATGATTGTCCTATTAGAATATTTCCCACAAGCAGAAGTGTATGTATATGGAACAAACTTTATGCATGCTTCTATCTTAATGATGTTATGAACATGTCACTTTTCAAAATTCTAACAAAGTGTGGATTACATAGCGGCATTGTTTTGTTCATTGAGTTTATTTTTAGTGATCAGAATTATGTTTGTTTTAAATTCAAAGTTTTGTAGGGAGTTGAGGGTAGTGTTGCACAAACCATCAGATTGAAGAGGAAGGTGTTAAGGGATTTAGATGTGGTTTGGCTAAACCAAAGGCTTAGGCAATCCTCTCTAAAGAAATATGTCCTATCCTTCTACATGATGATCGTCCGAGGATGTGCAACGTGTTGGTGGGAGATCTCGAATGTGTACGTGTCGAACTTGAGAGATCTCCCCCACACTTATTTTTGTACCTGTTTTCAACAAAGAAACAAAAGTCGAACAAGCAAGGGCTTTACCGGCTTGAACACCAGGGGGCCTAAATCTTATTATTATTATTGTTATTACTATGAATACTATTATTATTTATTTATTTTATTTTATTAAAAACTTGTTCACCCAACTTTTTATTATCTCTTTTTTTCTTTTCATATTAACTCAAGCAACGCTAAAGTAAGGTTGCAATGTATTCCTAGCCTTGGTTTATCTCCATATTAGATTACTTTCATTGTTTATGAAAATAATACTCTAAAGTTCATTAACCAAATTTCAACACCATGTCAAATTTTGATTAAAGAAGGCCATTTTGACCTAAGCACCATGCTTAATTCAGAAGGCCTATGGGTATATCTATATAAAATACACCCAAACCAGAGCATATGACATAAACAAGCAAAGCATGAATAAGCAGGTTTATATTTTTTTGGAGACAAACATGAGTTAAAGGTGGTGGTGAACATTTATTACCTTTGCATACCTGAGTGTACTTACCGGCAGCATATGTGGATGGAAGCTTTTGAAGCTACTATAGTAGTGGCTTGATGGCCTTTCCTAGGCGAGCAACAAGGCCAAGCCACATACACAAATAATGTGTATGGACCATGGGCCTTGGTGGTAGCAGCAAGGGTCTAGAGGAGGAGCACTTGTCTTGCGGCTTCTTCTCTCTTTTCCTCTTCTATTTTTTCTCTCTATTTTTTATATCATTTTTTTCTTTTTTCAGCAAGTTGGAGCTAACATCATTTTTTTGTTTTTAACCATGATGGCCTTTGGTATGTATGGAACTTGTGGTGAGACTTTCACTTCCCCCATAGTTGGACTTTTGTGTAAAAGTTAAGTGTGCAGAGTCAGTGCCTCCTCTTGAGTGTGTTCCATCACCAAAGAGCATCGAGGTGTATGGTTGATGCAGCTCCCATGTTCTCTAGCCTGATATGCACCCTTGTTCTTCTTGGTCTTATTCCTAAAATGGTTAGCAACAAAGAATACCAGAAGGTGCATACTAACTTGACAACATGTTCTTGCTTTTGTTGAAAAGGAAAGATTGTGTTTTTAAGATATTATTTTATATACATATATTTTTTATGATAATCCGGGGTATCTCTGGGCAGTGCTTAGTTTATGGTCATAAGCTTGACCGTGGGAACTTCATCTTGCAGCTATCAATTGTGGTTTTGTTCCCAGCTTCACCACCAAACATTTAGCATTAATGTTCAAGATGCAAGGTTAGCGTCACAATGCTTATTACGAGATTAAATGAAAGCATCCACAACCATCCTCCTAAAAAGCTTGCGAACAAGGAGTGAGAGATGGTTGTGATCCTTGTAAAAGCATGTGACACTAAGCAAGATGAACTCTAGAGACTCCAAAAGTGAGAATGAAACGTGAGAAGTCTCGAAAGAGAAACTTTTCATGCTCAACAGTGGAATCCATCTCCCTAGTCTCCAAAGTTGGTGCTTTAGGAATGTCCAAGGCACATATGTTTTTGTTCTAAGGAGATATATCATGCATGAAAACAGTTGAATCTTGACTATTATCAAGAACAACCTTAATTTTAATGGCTAGAAGGACATGGTTTTGGTTCGAGTGAGGGTGGTGATGGTCGTCCTATTTCACAAGCAAGCTTGGGTGAAACAAACAAGGATATGAATTTCACCTCCTCGAATGGGTCATGGTTGGGATGATGCTTCACCATTGGATTTTCTAGGTGAGTGGTAGACATGGCGGAAGTAGTTTTCCCAAACTGTTCATCAAGGATCCCAAAGGATTTTTTAAGGGGTAGCCTATGAGACAACCAAAATCAAGTCTGGATGTGGTAGTTAGAATGAACCTCAGTTTTGTTCATTGATTTGAGGTATATCCTCAAAAAATGGAAAATCCGAAGGTAGGAAACCTTCCTCTAGAGTTTCTAGTTTGGGTGAGGGTCTTTGGATGGGAGGTATTGGCTCAGCCTTAGCCGAAGAGACTTCCTCATGGCTTGACTTAGGCTCTACTCAGAGGGGTTCCAAGGGAGGAGTGTTCTCTAGAATGCGGTCTAAAAGAGCTTCTCCTTCTACTGTGGTCTTATGGTTAAAAGATCCTCTAGCAGTGATATCAAGCTATAGGGCAGAGTCCTTGCTAAGACCTAACCAAAAGTGTTGTAACAACACATGGTCTGGTACAGACAAGACTAGGCTAGAGTGTGTTAAGATTGAAAATCTAGCCCAGGCTACACATATGATTTCCTTCTCAAGCTAGCAGAAGCCGAGAATGCTCAGACTCCCGTAGATGATGGTATGAGTTTTCGTAAACTTAACCTGTGAAGGTTTGTTCCCGAACCATGGCTATAAAGCCAGGATGGAGTTCGTAGCCAAAATCTATGATTAGCTTAGATGGTGATGGCTCTAAGAACTCGTCCTTGGGAGCAAAAAGATTTTGAGTTGAAGGGCTTCATGATGAAAAAAAGGAATTTTTTTGAAAGGTAAAACACAAGGATACATGGGTGAACTAGGTTTGAAGATAAAAAATCAACTATTCCTTGACAATAGTGCCATAAATGCTTCTTGCTATTTCTTAACGCATACAGAAATGATCTGCAAGCGCATGAAATTACCGTTGTAGCATTTCACCCAGAAGTATTCAAAGTATTGTATTTCCACGAGGAACGGATGTGTAGAAGTCTCTTAACTAGTTCACCTAAAGTAATAAGAAGAAAGACAACTCAGGTAGCGAGATTTTCTGGGGATAAAGATCCTAAGCTAAGATAGCTTTGCAATAATAGACATGCTTTGGGCACTAGATAACACTTGGTCTACCAAGCATTGCTGGCCTATGGCTCTATGCCATAACCAGACGTGGGGGATTATGAGGGACGAACAGGGCTGTCACCACCTGTAGCATACCCCTCAACCATAGATTATGAGGCAAACGAATGTAGCCTCTAGCCTAGACACCACGTCTATGCTATTAACTACTACTCTAGCGCTTTGCAGGGTTATCTGTCTTTATCAGGAGTCCTATACTAGAGTATCCTCCCAGAGGATACACCCACTTGCTTGTCACCATAGACAAGTTCACAAAATGGATTGAAGCTCGGCCGATCTCCGTGATCAAATCCGAGCAAGCCATGTTGTTCTTCCTTAACATCATCCATCGCTTTGGAGTACCAAACTCCATCATCACAGACAACGACACATAGTTCACCGGCAAGAAATTTCTTCGATTCTGTGATGAACACCACATCCGGGTTGATTGGGCCACCATCGTGCATCCCCGAACGAATGGGCAGGTCGAGCGTGCAAACAACATGCTCCTACAGGGTCTCAAGCCTAGGATCTTCAACTGGTTGAACAAGTTTGGCGCATGGTGGGTCACCGAGCTCCCCGTGGTACTCTGGAGCCTAAGGACAACGACCAGTCAAGCCACTAGCTACACACCTTTCTTCATAGTCT
The DNA here is from genome assembly GCA_904845875.1 of Miscanthus lutarioriparius. Taxonomy (NCBI): domain Eukaryota; kingdom Viridiplantae; phylum Streptophyta; class Magnoliopsida; order Poales; family Poaceae; genus Miscanthus; species Miscanthus lutarioriparius. The sequence continues at coordinate 72,119,774 of CAJGYO010000005.1, read as the reverse complement.
ACAGTTCTGAGGCCGTCCTCCCAACCCACATCAACTATAGAGTGCTAAGAATTAGAGCATATGATGAGCAGGGAGCTGAGCCATCCCATGAAGATGCCATGGACCAGCTAGACGAAGCTCGCGACATCGCCCTCCTTCATTCGGCCAAGTACTAGCAGGCGCTGTGACGGCACCACAACCGATAGGTGTGGGACCGAGCCTTCAACGTCGAGGACCTGGTTCTCTGCCTCATGCAGAGCAACAAGGATCGCCACATGCTCTCCCCACCCTGGGAGGGGCCATACATTGTCATGGAAGTACTCCGACTAGGCGCCTATAAGTTGAAAACCATCGATGGTGAGGTCTTCACCAACGCTTGGAACATTGAGCAGCTACGTTGTTTTTGCCCTTGAATAAACACATACTTTCTCTTATCAGTTATGTCATCAAAATCCTTGATCTTTCATGACATCCGACCCCTGCAAGTGTGAGGGGTCAGACCTCACTCAGGGGCCAATATAAGTACATTTATTATACAAACATTCTCTATGTTTCCCCCTTTTCTCATGATAAGTCCTAAGGGCTAGGATTCTGGGAACAAACTCTGAGTATAACTGGTAGGACTGCAGGAAACCCACGCCCCAGCAGCTACGGTCTTCTTGCTCACTAGTGTGATCAGAGTTAGCTCACCCACACTCTGAGCTTTTTGCGACCTTAAATATGGGAAGGGTCGGAAGGCATTGAATCTCCATTACAAAAAGAGGGTGAATAGCTGAAAACCTGTTTGACGTAATGAAATTTAAGAACTTGTTCATTTTTTGCACAAATTCATCGCTTATAAAGTGATTTCATCATGAAAAGGACTGATGTATTCATGAATACAAAAGACTGTTCACACGGGTGCTCCCCCACAACTTATTTGATTACAGTTTCTAACCAGTTCTACTATAAGTACTACTACGGTTGCCGCGCCACGCTCTCCATCGGTGACGTCCTACCGCTCTGTGGGATCCTCGAGGGTGCCATCATCTACAACGTCGAGCACCACGTTAGTGACCGTGGTGTCTTCGCCAGGGTGTCCAGGCACTATGCCATCATGATCAACTAGAACCCTAACAACGGCACCTGGACGGGGGGCGTCGCCTGCCGAAGAATGGCCACCATGGCTGATGGATGTCTCTGACATCTCATCAAACTTCATGAACTGGCCGATCTGAGTGGCTACAAGGGTGAAGCCCCCCATCGACGTAGTTCTAGGTGGCTTCCCCACCGATGAGGCTCACCCGGAGAAGATTCGCCAGAAGAGGGTTCCATACAGCTCCATCCCGATGAAGGCCATGCAGACAACGATAGACCCGATGACGCTCAGCATCATCTAGTGTGGCTCCTCCTTTAGCAGAAGTGCCCCCTTCTTAGCAAAGGTGGTCAGCACCATCTCATCTATGTCGGATGACCTCTAGCTCGACATCGTGCTCTGGATTCATGAACGGATCTGTGAGTTCTCCTCTCCCTCGCATTACCCTCTCTCACTTAGGAACCACCGCGACATGCGAATGTGCTTGGAGAGAAGGAAAAAGGAGGAGAGGTAGCGGCTCAGGAATAGGTGAAGGAATGGGATGAGAACTCCCCTCCCTCTCCCTATTTAAGGAAGAGGTGCAGCAGCTGAGGAAAGGTGAAAGGTTGGGACGAAAAACTCTCTCCCTTCCCCTATTCAATGAAGATGGGAAATCAATGTTGACGGAATTAGAGGGGACACGTCTGGACCGACGGGATGTGCTCTGCTCAACAAAATAGCGCCTAGTCAAACAGGACATGGCCCACCACTATCGCACGCTGGGTCCGAGAAACAAGGCGCACCCGCATACAGGTGACTCTCCGCTTCCCTAGGTAGGACCTGGAATGACCCAACGATGGAACCTCTACCAAGGGGAGCCCAATGGGCCTCCTAGGTCGATCGGACAGCCCAGGTGAACGCCGAACAAATGGCCACCAAAAGATAAGCACCTTTGTTTACTTACTTTGTGTGTCAATCTTACTACTGAGCCTCTGACCCCTGCAACGGTAGGGGCGCGGACATCGCTCGGGGCTGCCGAGAGTGTCTACTTGTTTAGACATTCTCTTCACCTGACCCTTCCTTACGTTTAAAAACCGGAGGCGCAATGTGCGGGTGTAAAACTTTCAAAGGCCAGCCTACGAAGGACTCAAGGCCGCCTCACATCAAACAGAGCCAGGGGAGAAAAGCTGAGATGAGCCCCAGCGACCTTGCCCGACCCTGCTCAGAAGCAGACAGGGATGTCTCGACCATTCTTGTTCGATTCTAACCTTGAGCCAAACCCATAGAATCTCCATCAAGGAGAGGCCAATGGGCCACCTGAGCCTATCAAATGGCTCGGGCATCTGCTGGGAGGTGGGTTAAGAAGTAGTGGAATGCCACATGAGGGCTCTGCCGACCACATCAGCGAATGATGGACTCAGATTCCACATGAACATACCCGTTAGCGAGCTCATTGAGCGTGACACTCGAGCCATCGAGGCAAGTGTTGTTAACTCAGCCCATCCAGTTGCGGAAACCGAGGACGGGGTGATGCGTAAAACACGGCCAACCCCTATGAGACCCCAAGGGGCTTGGGGGCTCGAGCCGCTTGATCCTAGATCAAGAGACCGAGGATCAAAGGATGGCCCGTGAAGGGCCCGAGGCCGCCTCACATTGAACAAGAGCTAGGGGAGAAAACGCAGATGAGCCTCAACAGCCTTTACCCAACCCGCATAGAGGTGGATAGGGTGATCTCAACCTTCTAGTTCAATCTAGCCTCTAGCCAAGCCAATAGAATCCCCATTGAGGGGTAATCTATTGGAAGGCGGTTCATGGAGAAATGAAATGCCACCCGAGGGTTTTGCCAACCCTATCACGAGCGACGGACCTAGATTCCGTTTGAACATCCCCGTTAGCAAGCTCATCAAGCACGTCACTCATGCCATCGAGGCAAGTGACGTCACCTCAACCCCTCCAGTTGCAAAAACCGTGGATGGGGCGACATTCATGAAAATGAGATGACCCTTGACCGAATCCCCGCCACGCGCGGGGGCTCAGAGAAGGCTGGACTTGCAACAAGACCGAACGCACGGTCGTAGAACGATAGCTAAAATCCTAAGGAAGGGGTACGCGCGAATACAAGAGTAAGTTCGCTACCCTCACTTCGGTCTCCAGTAACATCTAGCCCCAGCGACTACAAGGGGTCAGATCTCACTCAGGGGCTGGTAAAGGTATAAACACCTCCTTTTTTCGAAACAGTCACTGCGTTAGACCTCTTCCTCGCGTTAAGGTTAGTGGCAAGGTTTGTGGGAACAGATAACCGAGCATGCCTGGTAAGACTGCAAAAAAACCCACGCCCCGATGGCTATGGTAACTTTGCACCAGCATAATCGAAATTTCCCCCTCATACACCTCGGGCCCTACAGTCTTAATGAACAGAAGGGTCAGATCGCATAAACCTTTTTTCTCGAATGCGAAAGGGAAGAAAGCAAGTTCAATAAAATGAAACAAAATTGCGAATTTGCTTAACAAGATGAAGTTGCAAATCTATTTTCAAAAGAGCCAACACTTGTCCAACAAATTATAGATAAATGTTCATCATACTCATTTGACTAACTACCCCCTATCGGGGAGAACCATATTTACAATTCTGCTTGCCAGGGTTTCCGCAAAATGAGTCACCGTCGCTTCTATGGCATCCAGCTCAGAGTTTTCATAACCAGGCACAAAGCCAAGGCTCATCGCCCCAAAATTGATGTTGTCATCGTAGTGCGAGTAGGCGATGGCGAAGGTTTGGGTGATCCTAGAGCGAAGAGCTTCCTTCTCCAGCTAGCACACCCACGCCGTGATATCTGTGACATGGGCTACGAGTGAGCTGGTCCCCTCTGCCTATGCCACCTATAGGTCATCGTAGACTAAGCCAAGAGCAACCTTTAGGAGATTGAGCTTGTCGCTCTCTACATGAAGAAGACTCCTTGCCTCGGTGAGATCCGTGGCCAGTCCAGTGACGGTACCCTCGGCCTCCAGCTTCTAGGCTTTCACAGTGTCTAGCTCAGCCTATAGGGAGCTGATCCTCCATCTTGCCTCATCACGCTCCCTGCATGCCGCATCACGCTCCGAGCGGAGCCTCTCCACAATATGGCATAGCTCGTCTCGCTCCGTGCACAACCGGGCGACCATCTCGGCATCTAGTTTCGCCCTCTCCTCCAGGGCCGCGGACCTCTCCTCGGCTACCAGCCTAAGATCCCTCTCCTTCTTGGCCTCGACCAAGAGGTCATTGATCCCCTAACGGGTATCGGCATCCTGTTGGAGCAGCTCATCCTGCTCCTTCTACACTCTGGCGGCCTCCTCTTGATCCCGCTACGCCCTCTCTGCTAGCTCATCAAAAGACTTCTTAGAGAACTCCGCATCATGGCGGGCCTTGGCCTCCCACCGTCGAAGATCGTCCGCCTCCACGGCAAGGGGAGTCAATTCGGCCACCTTCTATCGGAGCTGGGTGGACACGTCCCTATGTAGCCGTGCCTCATCGACGAGGTAGTCCCAATCCTCCTTGTGTTCACAAAGGAACCAGAATTTCTCCTGGCTGCGAGCAATAAGAGACTAGAAAAAGGCGGTGGTCAGAAAACAAAAATAGATGAAGGAAAAATAGATCAAGAGACAAGACCAAGTGAATACCCGGCCGGTGGGAATGATTACATCTTGAAGGGCGCCACTGGCCTAGTTCAGAACTTCTAGCATGGCCATGAACCCCTCGCTAAGCTTCTCCCGCTCCATGCCCTCGGTGGCGTCATCGAGGGTGAAGCGTTCCGATGATAGGTCCCATGGACTCACCCACCGGGATGGGGGCTCATCCCACACGGGCGAGTGGTGGCCCTACGATGGCTGGACCAGCGACAACTCCCTACTAGTCTCCTCAGCAACCACCATGGTGTCTGAGGGTCCCTGGGCCACAACCTCCTCGGTTCAGCCATGGCAGGCGTCTTCTCTGGGGCCACAGGTAGCATGGGATGCGCCGCTACCTCGAGCACCACCACCATAGCTTTTGGCTGTGACCCATCTGTCATAGCCACCATCACCTCCGCCTTCATCGGTGGAACCTCGCCCGGCTATGTCGCGCCTACCGTGGTCGACACAATGAGTGTGGCCGATAGCTCCGCCTGCCTCGGCGTCGGCAGCACCTCCATTGCTGGTTGAGTGGCAACCTTCGATGACACCTCTGTAGCCTCACTGATAGCTTGACCCACCGAGGCCACGGGCACCGCCACGGGTGACGCCAGACCGACCAAAGAGGCTGTGACGCGGGCTCCGCTCCCGCCTAAAATAGGAACGGCGTCAGGCGGCGGCCCCTGCCTTGCTTGAAGGGCAAGGGTCTTCTTGGGCGCCAGCACCTTGGAAGTACCCTGTCTGACTAGTCTCCTGATGCTACAGAAGAAAAAAAAGGCATGAGTCACTATGAAAAATAGAGAAAAACAGAGGAATCAGCAACTTACACCGGCGCTGTTGGGCGGTGGAGACGTTTGGGCGACGAACCCCTAGTTCCCTGCTCCTCCTCATCGGGGTGGGACCCTTTTGAGCCCGTCCCTAGCCCCTAGGCCAGGGGGCTTGCCTCCCTTGTATCTGAGGGCATGGTGGCATAGCCGCTCCCCTCTCTCGGCATCCCGAGTGTGGTGGCGGATCCGCCCGTCCCCGCCGGCTCATGGGACACAGCGACAGGTCCACCCGTCCCCGCTGATTCCTAAGGCACAGTGGTGGGGTCGCTCCCCCCCTGCTGGCTCCTCAGGCGTGGTGGTAGATCCACCCACCCCTGATGGTTCTAAGGATGGGCCAACGGTCTGGCCCACCTCCTTCGGCCTCACGACCGCATCTTCCCCCGTGTGGAATGGGAAGGGTTCCTGCATTGATGAATGGGTACCTGTCAGCACATCCTGGCTTCCTAGGTCACCCCACTTAGTGCTCGTGACTACCTCCTCCTCCTCGTCGTCATCGTCATTGTCACTCTCTATCTCCTCTCCTGGCTCCCGTGCCTGCTGTTTCTTCTTCCGCTTGAACTACTTTGTCTTCCTCTGCCACTCGGCCATGGCACGGTTGGCCACCACCATGAACTTGTCCTTCGCCAGCGGAGCCGGGCAATCCATAAAGAAAAGTTTCTTCGGCTGGTCCCGCTATCCCAATGTTAGCATCAAGGGGTCGGGAGTTCAATTAAAAAGGAGACACGGGGAAAGAGAACTTTTGAAGTCAATGTACCCCGGTTCCGACCGCATTGGGCAATGCCCTGGCACTGGGTACACAAAATCAAGAGTGGTGCCAGCACCGTCCTTCAAGGGCTCCATCGCCTCCTTGATGCGCTACGCCACTTCAGAGGGGGCAAGCGCTCCCTCAGCAAGCATCGTCCCTACGAGCGATGCTCCAGGCGCCATCAGGTGTAGGGGAAGCGCGCGTGCCATCAGCAGCGCCACCCTCCTCATGTGGTAGGCACGAATGATCCCTAACCCCTTCATGCCCCTCTCCTTCAGAATTTGGAGGCTGGAAAGATGGTCCTGGATCTTCTTCTTGTCTTTATCCGGGACACCCCACTTTCACGACTCTGGGACCTCTTCGATGTTGCTCCCCAAGAACGCTGGCAAGGGCGACAACATCGTCCTTGACATAAAACCAATGCAAATGCCACCCCTTGTTGGAGGTCGACAAATGCATCAACGGGTATTCGTTTACCCGGTTGTTGCGAAGATGAATGCCAGCACATCCCACCAGCACGCTCGGCTCTTGCTTCTTCTCTAGCTTCTTCAAAAGGTTAACGGTGAAGAGATACCTCCATTGGTTGAAGTGGGGACTAATACCCAAGAACCCCACACACAAGGCGACAAACACCGCAATGTGCTGGACCCCATTGGGAGTAAGGTGCTGCAGCTCCACCTTGTAGTAATCTAGCAACCCCCGAAGGAACTTGTGGGCAGGGGTGGTGAATCCCGGCTCATGAAAGCGAGCAAAGGACATGACATAGCCTTCGGGCGGCGACGGCGCATCTTCATTACCGGGTAGCAGCCACTCCTCGGTGGTGGTCCATGGGCAAAGGAGGCCATGGTGAATGAGGCCCTCTAGGCGTTGAAGGGTGATATCGGATCTGCACCACGGCTCCATTGAACGATTGGGACGGATGGTTGGATGCGAGCTTGATGGTGGCTGCGATGCGGGTGTGGGAGGCTCAGGCAATTAACAGTAGAGGTTGTAGATGCAATGACGAAGAGGCAAAGTACGGAACCCTAGGGGCGAACCCCTTTGTTTTATAGGGGCGATGGATACAAGAAGGGCAACCACCCGCCTAGATCTCCATGCCTACCACAATACACCCCCACATCATGTCGCGGGATATGCGTCCGTGATCCCTATCCTTTCCCACCAAAAGTCGCGCCGGACATTTCGCCTTCCCGAGCAGACCAGGACTCTTTTCCCGTAGAGGGGATATGGGTCAAAAAGCATTTCTCCTGCCCGCCTAGGCCTAGGAGTTCAAGGGCTGGCCCAATAGTTTCGACGGCCATCTGAACGAGGGATGGGCCTGCGAACGGCCAAAACACAGGCGCATGAGCCTCAAAGGAGTCTCAATCCACAATCAAGTCTCAACTAGGCTGACCCTGAATGAATCCCCACGAACGGGATACCAGGGTTCCCTTTAAACTATCCAGTTGTCAAACACCAAATCTCATAGCCATACCCGTGAAGGGTCAAAAATTACCCCTCGGGTGATTCTATCCGAATCGCCCAGGGGCTCGGGGGCTACACCTGATGGGTGCGCTCGCGCGCACCCTCTGGCGAATCAAAATACCCCCCCGGGCGATTCTACCTGAATCACCCGAGGGCTCGGGGGCTACACCTGTCAGGTGCGCTCGTGCGCACCCTCTAGCAAGTCAAATCACCCCCTGGACGATTCTATCCGAATCACCCAGGGGTTCAGGGGCTACTGTCGGGGACCTAATACTAGGGTACCCAATGAGGTGAAACAAATAACCATCAAACATTGATGCTTCCAAATAGACAAGAATGCAGCTACACTTCATGCCCGAACGACTGAAGATTGGCTCTGCCTCGCCCGATGTCTGAGGGCAGGCTCCGCCTCGCCCGACGTCTAGGGGCAAGCTCCACCTCGCTCGACATCTAAGGGCAGGGCTTCGCCTCGCTCGATGTTCCGGGCTGGTTCTGCCTTGCCCGATGTCCGAGGGTAGGGCTCTGCCTCGCCCGATGCTCTAGGCTAGCTCCACCACGCTCGATGTCTTGGGGCAGGCTCTGCCTCGCCCGATCTCCGAGGGCAGGTCTCCACCTCGCTTGATGTCCGAGGGCTGGCTCCACCTCACCCGATGTCTAGGGCTAGCTCCGCCTCGCCCGACCCCCAAGGGTTGGACTCCGCCTCACCCAACGACTGAGGGCTAGCTTCGCCTCACCCTACATCCTGGGGCTGGCTCCACCTCGCCCAACGACTACACCCTACTCCTTCATAATGACAAGCACAGGATAAGATAGGACATTCGAGTCAACCGTAGTATCGAGGACCATGCCATGCACGCCTGTAGGAAAGTACCGTCATTATACGATGGGATGGGCGCTTTAAGCCCTTCCCGACCTGATAGAGCCCGAATAGTGTTGTAGGCGTCGCCTTTTGACTTACAGTGTTGTGGGCGCCACCGTTAGCCCTCGAACACGGATCCTAACGTAAGCATATGACAACCACTATAATCCAAAATGGAACTCACATCATCTACAGTGACGAACGTATGGTCACTTCCCCGTCTACTCCCCATAGGGTCATAGCTTGGCACCCTGGCATGCCGCACCGTTCGCCGGTGTAGGATGGGATGTAGCCACTTGCTGAACGAAGCCAGGGCATGGCTCTATGAGGATCAACGAACGTGCTATCCCTAGCACGGTCCGCCATGTCAACAGGGTAGGCTCAAGGGGAAAGGAAGACCCGGCTCATTCGAAGGACCATCTCTACCTCTAGTTTTTTCCTCTTTCTCCCATCTGTAATCCCTGCTCCCCCTTGGACTATAAAAGGGAGGGTAGGGCACCCCACTAAAGGGATGGATTGATTCAACACACATCACCCACACAGCCAAGCAGCAACCGAGCTCTTGGCATCCTTTCGACCATTCCATCAGAGACTTGGGACCTATTGTAACACCTCTGGTGTTTTGACCTAGCACTAAAACTTGACATGTCATCATATGCATTGCAAAGCATTCATAAAGTAGAAAATTTTGAATGCATTCACTAAATAAGCTTTATTTCATAAGTTGTTATCTTATGTAATGTGATTCAAAACTCTAAATGAAGATCATGACCACAAGGGTCAATTTCATGTGATCATGTGAGACCACGTGTCAATTGACTCAAATAACCCTAACGGGCCATGTTATTGGTCAAAAACCATAATTAAGTAAAAAGGTAAACAAATTAAATGTCAATTTAAATTCAAACTATAAAAGCTCCTTTTTGCCCCTTTTGTCTATTTTAAAATCCATTTGGAATTTGGGGGTATGACAAAAAGCAAAGTTGAAGGTTATTTTATAAGGATCAACTTTGGTATTCAAAGTTTTTAAAGTTTACATATAAAATTTGGAGTAATTTTGAAATGATTCAAATGCTTAAATGCACCCCAAATTCAAATTTCAAAATGGATGCAGAATTTGAAAATGTTTATTAAAGCAAAGTTGTAGATCTTGAAAAGTTGAGCAATTTTTATTTTTGGAGATTTTCAACTTCTGTAGAAAATTTGTGAGTAATTTGTAAAATGAACGCAGTGGCAATTCGGTAATTATTTCGAAAATCAAAATGGAGCAGGGCGCCACCTCCTACTCGCCATCGAGCTGCTTGCCGCCGACCTTCTTCGCCGCTTCCTCGCATGGTGACACATTGCCGTCTCCGTGGCGACCTCGTTCGGGAGCTGGCGAAGCTGGACGCCCCCTTCCCTTCTATAAATTTGAGCACCCGCCGTCGTCGTTCTTCTTTTCCATTCGACTGCTCGCCACCGGTGACCTTGCCGCGCTCGCAAAATTCATCCTCGCTAAAGCACCTCGTGCCAATTACGTTTGCCAGCATCTCCGCCTCGCCCTACCGCTCCTTCCAGGCCTGCTTGCCTCGCCTCTAGCATTCCAGCGCCACCACGTGACGTCTTCTTCTTCGGAGCCGGCCGAAGCACCGCCACCACCGACCTCACTGTGGCCAAGCCGCTCCAGTTCATCTCCGTCTTCACCAAGCCTACCGTCGTGTTCGCGGTGAGCTCCTAAGCGTGATGCACGCTTCGCTTTAACCACTACCGCATCGTAGCCCGAGTTGTGTCATGTGCCGCCGTGTCCGCACCACCGTGGCCATCATGGCCGGCGTGGAGCTTCCTCCGGTGCGCCTATTGCTGTTCTTAGGGTCGGGATAGGTTCGTGGGGTGGTGTAGATCATGCTGGTGCGGTCCACCTCGCCAGAACCTCACCGCCGGCGTGTTTTGGCCAACCAGAACCGACAGCGCCGCCGTGTGTCCTGTGTTGTGTCGCTGACATGCGTGGCCGGTTGTCAGTGAGAGAGAGGGAGAGAGAACAGAGAGATTTGGTATTTTCTGGATTTTGAATAGTGCAGCAACTTTGAAAATTCATAGGAAAATAATTACAGCTCTAAAAATTCTGAAAATTTGTGTGTAGCTTCTGTACATGTTCTATTATGGTTTAAAAATATGAAACTTGAAATTTGAATAAATTTTTAATGTTCAAAAATTCAGTCAATTAATTAATAAATACAATTTCCATAATTTTTGTAGGCCACTGTATAACTCCAAAAATTATGAAATTTATTTTGGTACACTAATTTGTCATAAGGAAGCTTGCATAAAATTTTGAGGTCATTTGGAACAAGTTCATTTTGAGCTTAATTCCAAATTAATTTAAAAATGAATAAAAGCAAACCCTAAGTGTTAGTTTAGGGTTTGATCTTGTTTTGGTCATGTTTTGTGACCAGTAGGGTTTCAGGATCAATTTGGTCAAGTCACTTAGGTCATAAGCCCTAGGTCATTAAAGTTTGGTTAGTATAGTTAATGAATGATTTCGTTCATTAAAGGTAGAACTTTGGAGTGAAACTTTGGGTAGTTCTTTAGAAGAATGTAGGGTTTCTTAGTAAATATTTTTGTGTGGTCCTTGATGGTAGAATTGCAAGTTGGTTTTGTTGGCTTGCAACTGTACCATGAAGGAAAGTTGTACTCAAGGTGTTATTATATTTCATGCACCATGAAAGCATCATGTTTACATTATCATCATGTTGAAGCATATGTTATTATTTCGTGTAGAATCCGAGAGTGAACCGATTCTAGTTGAGCAAGTTGTGGAAGAATCCCAGGGTGTCTCGGGATCTGATATTTATGGTATTGATCTAGAACCCGAGATCATCAACGAAGGCAAGCCTCGGTTTATGCATTAAACCATTACCTTGTTTACTTTGAAAAGTTTATCACCTATGTTACCTATTGCATTAAGTTGATTAATTCAAATGTTACCTACTTGATGCATTGCCTACCTTGTTAATTATTTACCATCCTTGAAGATGATTTCATTTACAAAGACGTAGAATTGCTTAGTATGCTTTATGGTAGGCTTTCAAAGTAAAAGTTTTGATACAATCAAAGATGGCATACTGGCCAAAGAAAGAAAGAAGATAGAATGAACTAGAGACTAGTCGGGTGACTTATCTTGAATGTTGGGTAATGTTGCCGACTATGTCACTTAAAGGCCACTCATTGTGGATCTTCTGAACGAGACACTTTGTAGTACTGGTCACATACTCCGGTAAGCCTACTTCGGCTAATCCGATACTAAGACGAATGCTCACGCACTGGGAGTGGAGAGATGGCGGGAGTAGCGTGTACCCTCGTGGCTGGAATGTGGCCAGATTAGAGGTGTGCTGTGCTCTCAGGTGGCATGGAGACAGCTTAGTATGGGAGGATCCGGTAGCAAGGTTGATATATGCAAGATTAAGTTCTACATATGTCGTGTGATAAGGAATCCCCAGCTGGGACTTCAATCAATTCGAATTGCCGATGCTCTATGGATATGGAGACTCGATTCATTACAGAAGCAATGCATGACTAGTGAATTACTAAAACTTGAGAAAAGGAATGGAATGAGAAGGATTGGAACATGGGATATGAACACTTTGTTTGAGATTATGAACTAAGAAGACTTAGGGGTAAAACTTGAAAATAGGATAAAAAATAGTAAGCTTTTGGCAAAGAACTCTTGAATCTTGCTACATCCTTACCTTGACCCAACACCTGCATCCCTAAGACCTTCACCCCTTTTTTGTCAGGTCAGTCTTGTTGAGTACTTTTGTACTCGGGGTTTGTTAACCCTTGTTGCAGGTGAGTCGCATGCGCAGGCTTGTTTCGGTCCCTACTGCATGTCAGTGTTTAAAGTCGATGACGATGAGGAATGATGAATGACCTTTGGACAAGGCACTAGTTTGTGTGAAAAATAATGTTAATGTAATATTATCCCGCTACTATGGTTGTATTACACTTATGGTTTTGTAAGTTTGAAACAACTGGTTTGTAATATTAAAACTTAAGTCTTTCGCTTTATAATCTCCGATATGTATATTGAAAACTGTTGTAATCTGCAATGTCTGTGATTGTGATCCTATTTGGAAAAGTATCGTGGATGATTCAGGTTTCCCGAGGACACCTGACAAACCTATTAAGTTGTTGGGAACTTGTGTACGCTATTAGAGGTCTGTTGAGACAACGATAGATGCACGTGGGCCTGATTTCTTAGGATGTACTGCCACACCTATCCCTCTCTCGACCGTTTGTACCCCCTACTATGAACCTTTTTTGGTGCTAATAACACGAGCAGCAGCAGACTAGACGTAGGGACATTCTGCCTGAACTAGTATAAACCTTATGTCCTTTAACACACCATCTAGGCCTAATACGCAACAAATATAAATTTACTAGTTGGTGTTTGTTTGAAACACCGACAACGATGCTAAGCATCAATAGAGCAAGACCTAGCATCATACCTTTCTACTGGTTGGCACTACGGCTAAGCCGCTCGGTCAGCGACCGGTTCTCTGCTTCAAGCACCTAGTGATCCTTCTCCAACGCTAGGACTTTCACTTCCAAATCCTCCTCTCAGTGGTGCGCTCTAGTTAGCCTCGCCTCGAGGTCGCTCACCGAGGACTACAGTCTCTTAATCTCTGCAAGAAGTGTAGCCATTTTTTCTAGTTGCTGTCATCACTGCTCGGACGTCTTCATCACACCCTATAGAAGCAAATGGTCAAAGACTACACCTTAAGGAGAACATAGCGACAAGATTGCTTTTGACTTACTTCAATCTTGGCCATCATGGCCGATAGGTTGGCCCTCAACCTCTTCACCTTCGCGCTTGGCTCCTCTTCTTCCAGCATGTCGAACTCATCGCCATGCTGGACAACTGTGCGAAAGACCTGAGGAGGCTGGGTGGGCTCCCATGGTATTTCTTTAACTTCTATAGTAGCTACCCTCATAGGAGACCTTATTGGATGCTACTGTGCTCGGACAGGATGTCTAGGGCCTATCTCCATCGCCTATGATGCTGCGGGTGTCACATGGTCTATGGCCGAAGGTGGATCCTGCACTATGCTACCTAGCGCATGTCCCACTATCTCCTCTCCTGCTCTAGCAGAATCAACTGCCATGCCTACCATGGCCCACGTCTCTTCACCGACCGATGTGCCCACAGGGTCACCCTCATCATGCGCCCAACCACCAGGGGAGGTCAGCCCGGCAGCCGGTGGCCCCTCCATGGTGGGGGCGACTAGGTCTGCGACCGGTGACTGTTCCACGACAGGGGTGGCTAGGCCCGCTCCTACTCAGCCCTGCTCAGCGTCAAGAGTTTCTAGTTGTGCCTTGCGCTGCCCTTCATCAGCACCTAACGGATGCAGCTCTTTAGTTGACTCCACGCTATGATAAGGAAATAGATCTATCAAACAACAACCTCACTCTAACAAAATGACGCAAATGAAGAAAACTTACAACTACGATTCTCGCTGAGCTGTTCTAAAGTGGCGTGCTTGTCTAGAGCCACCCTTTCCAATAGTAGAGCCAGTTGGCGTCTCAACATTCCTCGGGCTGGTGGCCTCAGCCGCTACCACTAGGGTCACTTGAGCAGGCTCAAGGATGTGGCTGGTGGCCCTACCTACCACCACCGAGGTTGCCTGAGCTGCCTTAGGGACTGTGGCCACAACTTCCCATACTCAGCACATCTCCCTTGTCTCTGCCCTAGCACATTTAGCTAGCGGTGGTGTCTTAGGGGTTGGAGGAGGGGGCAATGCCACCCCATCGTCATTAGATGTGTCGGACACCACCATTCTCTGCCTCTAGGGAGGGGCAGGCCTCCAATGTTAACACCTCCTTCATCATGATGGGTGAAGCTCAATATCTTCTTCCTCTTTGGGGATGGCTGGTCCTCAACTGGCCGCTTCCCCTAAACTTTCTCGCGAACATATGAGGTTTGCCTGTCTTCCTCTCCACCTATAGGGCTATCCGACCTCTCCTCACTAGTCCCCTAGATGGACTAATGCTGGGGACTGTTCGACCAGGCATCCACCATGGTCGGCCAGTCATCTAATGGCACGATGAAGAAATACACTGCCTAGTCCTACCCATGAATCTTCAAAAGCGCAAATGAATACTTTGCATAGTGATAAAGGAAAAGTAACAGGATAAATAGATTATAACTGCTGAAGGAGGACTCGAGTTGTTGTAAGCCCTCTAGGGCTTGATAGAGATCTGCATCACAATGTTGAAGAGCATCATGGCGCGGTGATGGACTTCATCCTAGCTTATGTTCACGGGCACTTCTTGGGTCCCGTCGATGTCTCTCCTGAACTTGTATCTAGGGTGCGCCCTCTTTTTATAGGGCTAGATTCACCAAAAGATGAAATTCATTGATACAATGACTCCGTCCAACTTCTTATGGTTGAGAGTTAGGAGTTTCCTCACCTGCTCCATGCTGTTTGAGTTGGGATTCTCCGACCAGCTACTGTTGCTCGCTAGAACCTGATCTACATCGCAACGAACAAATGGCTCTACTTGCTTAATGTAGAACCACTTGGGGTTCCAGTACTTCACATTGGTGTTGAGGGAAACAGCAATGTATTGGCTCATCATCTCATCCCATAGCTATAGATAGGCACCTCTGACAACCCAGGAGCTAGTTCCCCACTTCACTTTGGGGCAAAAGAAATGGCAAAATAGGTCAAAATGGGGGAGGATTCCAAGGTACGACTCGCAAAGATTGATGAAGATGGCAACGTGTAAGATGGAATTGGGGCTCAGATTGCAGAGACTAATGCCATAGTAGGTGATCAGACCATGAAGGAAGGGATGAATCAGAAATATTCCTCAAACATGACCAACTCGTTGGTGTGGGGTATTGGAAAATCCTCATCGGCCGCCGGGCGCCACCCTACAGTCGCCCTATCGGGGAGGACACCGTGCACCACCAAGTTGTTGAGCGCCAGTTCATTGCTAATTGACCACACCCACCCCTCAAAGTGGCTGACCTCTTGAGCCACCTTCTTTGAGCCACCACAATTTCTTTTCAGCGCCATCAGTCAGATCTGGCGAGGTGAAGGTTGCTTTGTGCTTGGATTTGCCCTAATGGTAGAGCAGTTGCAGATGTGAGGCGCGTGTGCAAGGAAGAAGATGAGGCGATGGAGAAATGGGGAGTGTGCGTTGGAGCCGCAGTGGGTTTATATTGATTCCACCCCAACCTTTTGACTTCTAGGGTTTTTGGGAAACCATGCCCCACCGTGCCGCATTCACTTCTGAATTGTCTGCGTGCTATCCTAGGCTGATTAATGGGCCTGGCAAGGTACACAGTCAGGGCAGCATCACGCGTGGGCCGCAAAGAGAAATTAGGAGCTAAGCACCATTTTAGTTGCTATTCTAGGATTTTTAAGCACTTTTTTGTTGATCCTGCTACAAGATTTTTCCATTATTTTCCAACACGCTCGGGGACTATGTGTGTACACGTCATCTAGTGATGACTGTACTATTTCTTCTACATCAGTTTTTTCTCAGCTAAGCTGGGGACTGGTCTCTAGCTAAGCTGGGGACTGGCTTTGCATTTGAAGTGTATTGTTTTGGACCCTGGCACTATGTGCACACTTTGCCTACTACCAGGCTCGGGGACTAAGTGGGCATACTTCTCCTTATGGTGAATGTGCTTATCTTTATGACCTAATTTTTTCCTACATAACTATGTCGTGGTTGATAATCATTCGAGCTCTCAGTTTGACTCTAAGAGTCTCTCCTGGCTAAGGCATGGATGCTAAGCATCTATCTTCGCATACAAGGGACTAAGTTGCTCCATACTAACTAAGTCATCAATGCTAAGCATCTAACTTCACTGCATGGAACCTAAGTGGGCACACTTCACCTAAGGTGAAGGCATTAAATTTTTTTTTACTTGAGCTCCTTACATTCTTCTGGCAAACCTTAGCTTCGAGTTAGTCTGAAGTTGTCCTACCAGTTAAGCTGGTCGAATGTTTGATTGAACTGCTCAGCTCCTAGTTGAACTGGTCGAACGCCTGCTATTGTTGATTGGCCACATGTTTAACTACTCAGACAAGCTCAAGACGGCATTGCTCAGTAGATACAAGGTGCTCGGGGACTAGCTATGGGGGTATAACCCTGGATACCCATAGGGCTCAACATGGGCCGTGTCACCAGGGGAGGTCCAACCCATGAGATCATGCCATGCGGTGCTCCGCATAGGTCGGCGTGCGTCGCAAGACTGCGTGAAGCATCCTTGATGCCGAAGCAAAATCTGTTCGCATATGCTAGATACAGCGATCTTTGTAATGCTTATCATGTAAACCGATCAGGGTAGATTCAACCGACCTATAACCCTACCCCCCATGTTATATAAGGCAGATAGGGACCCCCCCTTGTTTTGATCCCTAGATACCTCATCATAACAGTACATAATCCATCAAAGACACATGACGTAGGGTATTACGTCAAGCTGACGACCTGAACCTGCCTAAATTGTTGTCTCCACATTCTGTGTCACCATCTAGTTTGTATCTCGTGCTCCTCCATTGATTCATCTACTACCATGGGCATACCCCTTGGTAGACTGTTGGCCATATTTAGTCGACAATTCCTAATACTAGTGAATTTTGAAGTTTCTACCTTGTTGCCTTGAGCGGTTTAGAAGTGGAACGGCTATAACACCAAGTCATCACTATCCCACTATGAAGCATATTTGGAGTTTTTGTAATTTTTGAAATTGAAAGCATAGCGCATACTTCTCAAATGGTACTCTTAATTCGCTCAATGGTGTATATATCCTTACCAAAGGCTTTTGAATTTGCCTTCTTTTTCATCCTACTTCTAAAAAGGCTTATGTGGCGCTTTGGGTAGGGATGAATAGATAGGCATACTTGCATCACATAATATTGTTAAGTCAAAAAACTAGATCCAAGGAGATGCAAGCCATACACTTTGATGAAGAAGTGCAAGTATGTGGAAATTAAACTCTTTTTGGTATAGAATCCTCATTCATGACTCGCTCCCTCTTTGCTTTTTTATTTTTAGAAAACATGGGCTATCTTTTCTTCTTTTTCTCTCTCTCTTTTTTATGCCTTTTGGCATGGATATTATTTCTTTTCTCCCTTTTTATTTGTCATGCTCTTTTTTTAGAATGGATTTCTCTTCATGCCCTTTTTTTAGCATGGATATATATTTTTTCTTTTTGCATAGCCCATATTTTCTTTGGCAAAGGAGGATCTTTGAGAAAGACGATCATGGCAAATAAATGGAGTTTTTTATTTGGTGGATAGATGGCATATTTTTGCGCAACTCTTAGTGTAATAGTCAGCATATAATATCTGGGTGTACGTGAATCTTGATCATGGGTGCACGATTAGATTCTCTGAAGGGTCACAACAATTGGACAAAGCTCAACATGATAACAAGCAGCATATGTTTTAAGGTTTTACAAGGTGTAATATCATATGGCTTTGGTAGGATATTTAACCATTGAGGAGAAGTGCTGCTATAATTTTTAAGTTGTAGCAAAATAGAAATTCTCCAAGAGCTTAGATAGAAAAGATATGATTTCTTTAGTCTTTGCCATATCTCACTTCACAACAACTTAGTTGACATGTTTTCCTAATAAAAATATGTCCACAAGTAACAAGTATACGAACTAGGAATAAAGTTTATGCCAGCCAAACTTTATAAAGTCAAGTTCATAGTTTGGCAAGATTTTATTTCTCATTTTAAGTTTGATTGTCATGTATGGTATTTTTAAACATAATCAAACTTATAGGTGCAAGGCACGGGTGAGAAAATGGAGTGCAAACCAGTGTGCCCAAGAGAAAGCATGATAGGGTCAGGTCCCCCACACTTGGACTTTTATGTCCTTTGACATTAAAAGCCAAGTGTGAATGTTGGAGCATCTCCTTAATGTTTATTACAGCACCCATGTTCCTAGACATCGTTCATCCTTTGTTCCTATAATTCTTAGTGACAAAGAATACCTGAAGGAAACTTGTCTAGCACCATGTTTTTATTGTGGGAGAAAGGGAGGTCATAGCTTTTATTTTTTAGAAAAAATGATTCTAAGTTAAAACGAGTTTATTATGCAAAGCCAACATATTTTTTTATTATTGTTAATTGAAAAAATTCTAATAACTAAAAAGTGAATTTATTTATTTCTTTTATTATCATTATAAATTTATTTTCTTATGACTTTATCATGGTGAGCAAGGCATAAAGGTAAAACAAGGTAGAGACAACCAAAAAGAAATGAATGAATGAAGTATGTCATGAAATTTCTTTAGAGAAGTTCACCCCCACACTTGAATTTTGCAATGTGCAAAATCAAATTTGGATGGTAGCACTCTCCGTTGATTGTGCTTCATTGTTAAAATGATATTTGGTTCAATTTACCTTGCATTTCACCCCTTCAATCTTTTTGCTCAAACCTGAAAGGTTAGTGACAAAAATACCCGAAGGAGCCATTTTACAAATATGTCCTTAAGCTCATTTTCAAAAAGTCATGTTATTGTTATTATTATTATATATTTTTTAAAGAGTAAATTGATTTTTTTTAAAAAAATTGATGCATTTTGCAAAAATTGAGATGCATTTGTATTCAAATGCGTGATAATAAGAAGACTTTAAGCAATTAGAAAATGATTTTTATTTTATTTTTCTAAAGAGTTGATTTTGAAGTAAAAGTTTAAACTTTGATTTAAAAAAATAATATAAATTTGTTTTGATTTTTAAAATTGTTTAGGATAACAACCCATTTATCTTCGGCATGGGCTCACCATTTTAAGTCCATTGAGCTGGACTTCTCCATTGAGTTCAGCTTGCATTTGTGCTATCCAATCCCGGAGATGAGGATATGGATAATGCACTTTTTTTGTTTTTGCCATGCCGTCTTGATCTTCATGAGGTTTGGCTTGATGGGTGTGTGATCCATCTTTCTTTTGATCAAGGTTTCATCCCTTCGTAAGGTTAGTGGACAATACATACCTGAGGGATCTTACAAAGGCTTTCAAACAACAGTGGTCGATGTTATGAGCTAAAGGTTTTCCTCTATGCTAATGAAAAGTTGTATACATGTTCAGTTAGCAAGGAGAGCCCCTTTTTTAATATTCAAAACCTTTGTTTATTCAAAGTTCACCAAATGAGTTTTGATTTATCTCCGTTATGAATTCAACTCAAGGACTTACCCTTATGAATTTGATAATTACCTGTAGGGGTTAGTCCATGCATACAACCAATGTCTACACAAGCACTTTTGGTTCAATAATCAAACTTGACTCCATGTCTAATTTGATTAAGGTAGGCTGTATAACCTAAGCACCATGCTTAATTTAAGAAGCCTATGGAAGCACCATCGATTAGCACGACCAAACCAAACCATACTAGTGTAGGAAAAGGAAGTATGAAAAGATAAACATGAGATTCACTCAAACGGATGTGCGAACATTGAATGATGAACCAGAGAATCATAGTTTTTTATGCAAAGCAATGCAAACGGGGTGGATGAATGCAATTTAAATAAACATGCCATGGTTTTGGCAAAGGAAATTAGATGAGTGACATGCACTAGTAAAAAGGAAATAAAAAAATGGGAAAATAGTTTTTTTTGAGTTGGTTCTTTCATACCTTGATCGATTCTATCACATATGATGGGTTTGTTTCCTTTTGACGGTTACTTTTCTCCATCTGCATATGGTTAGAATGTATACATATTCCTATGCATGAGATGGCAGGGTGAAGGTGTTTGATGGTTCATGATTAATTGTGCACTCTGGGCTCGTGATAACTCTTTTTTTGTGCCCACAGAAGCTAGAGGTAAACTAAGTTAATAGACATCAAGGTCAACATCAAAATCTTTACACCAATTGCTTCCCTAGCAACGACGCCAGAAAGCTTGTTGGTATTTGTTAACGCAAACAGAGAAATCCATAAGTGCACTATTGGTGTTTCTTAGCGTAAGTAGAGGGAATTCACAAGCGCACGGATACACCGTTGTAGCACTTCACCTAGAAGTATTCAGGGTATCAAATTTTACCAAGGAACGAATGTGTAAGTAGTCTCTTAACTAGTTCTCTTAGAAAGATAAGATGAAGAGTAACTTAGGTAGTGAGGTTCTTCTAAGGGTAGAAACCTTAAGCAAAGATAACTTGGCTACTACAGAATCAATTCGGGCACCGAACCGCACTTGGTCTGCCAAGTGATGCCAGCCTATAGCTCTACGCCGTATCCGAACGTGGGGGATTACGAAGGATTGACAGGGCTATCACCACCTGTTGCCTACCCCTCAACTAGAGGATATGACGCAAACAAAGGTAACTTCTAGCTCAGACACCACGTCTATGCTATCAGTCACTACTGTAGCATTGGCCAGGAACATCTATCTTTATCAAGAGTCCTCTACTAGAGCATCCACAATGAGGACAGACGATGAACCCACAAGTAAGTAGTAACAATGATAACTTGCTTAAGAAATCAATACCAAAGTTGAACATGAAATTCTTGCTCCAAATAGTAAGACGATCGTAGAGGTACAAGTGTAGAGGGGGCCAACAAGTCCAGCACTCCATCCACCCAATGTACAAGGCTTGCCAAGTACAAGAAGTAGAGGGAACCACTACTCTACTATTCCTCTAACTCTTCCCCACTCACTCCCTACTCAAGTCTAGCTAGAAGCTAATGGAAATGTGGCTTGCTCTTCTTTTCTTTCAATCTATATATGATGATTTGAATGTGAGAGGGGGCCTCCTTTTATAGCATGAGAAGGTCAGTTTGGAGAGGTATTTTAGGAAAGCACCCACACAACCTATATCCCCGTGCATTGAATGCACCGCCTATGCATGGTGGGGCCGAGCGGAGTTGGGGGCGGTGCGGGCGTACCTAGGGTGCGGGCGTACCTAGGGTGCGGGCGCACCCTGGGCCAGCCCACTGGCCACCGCCTTGCTCTAGTGGGTTGTTGGTTGGGCCTTAATGGCTCCCACACCAGTGCTTGGCCCAAATTCATCGGTTGTTTTGGGCTTTTGTTTGTCTTTTGCTTGAATGCGCCTTCTTGGTTGCTCATTTTAGTGTGTTTTCACGTGTTGCCCAGCAAAACATATATGTACCAAAACTCATGGAGAATGTTAGTAAAAAGCCCTATTTCTAAGTTTTGGTTTTCATATTTGTTCATTTTGTTTTAAATAATGGCGGTTGAAAAGTGGGTTAAGCACCACCAATATGTTCCCCCACACTGAGTCCTTTGTTTGTCCTCGAGTAAAGTTCTAAGGACTAAGCAAGTTTGTCTCCTTGATCTGAAAATCTGCATACAAGTTATTCCAAGCTTCACCTTAGCCTATGAACTTCCAAGAGTCTACCAAAAATCTTGGGTAATTGAAAAATAGAATAGCTTGGATTCAAATCTTCTCACTCTATTCCTGCTCAGAAACTTGGTTTATTTGTATGGTTTTCAAAACAATAAGATAGATTTTATTCCTTGAGTGATTCTCTCGAGTCACTCAACTTTGTAAGTGGTTCCTTGCCAAGGCATATTTTGAAATTTTGCCTTCCCTTTGATCATCCCACTTCTAAAGCTTATGTGGAGTTTTGGGTAGGAATGAAAAATTTGTGGCACACTTACCTTGCATATGTTGTAAAGTCAAATGCTGGACCTCACCGAAGAGAAACATCATACTCTTAGATCAAAACCATGCGACTGTGCGGAATTTGGTGGAAATATACTATCGACGAAATCTAGTCGGTCAGTCAACCGAGGGGTATACCCATGGTAGTAGATGATTGGTGGAGGTGCGCATGATACGAACCAGATGGTAACAGAGACACAAGACACAAGATTTATACAAGTTCAGGCCATCAGCTTGACGTAACACCCTACATCCTATGCTCTATTATTTTATATTGATTGTGTATCAGATTCGATAACCCATCTAGGGGACCTCTGCCTCTCCTTATATACTTTGGATTGATAGGGTTACAAGAAAAATATCCTATTTGGTATTATACAATAAACCACATCTTCTTGTAGCCTTGCGGTGCACGCCTTGATCTTATGGGCTGGGCCACCTTTGATGGTGCGACCCATGTCTTATCTTGTCGGTACTGGGGGGTATATCCCCCACAGCTAGTCCCTGAGTGCCTCATATCCTTTGAGCAACGCAATCTTGAACAAGTCCAAGAAGTTTGATGTGAAGCCAACTAGTTTAACTAGTGATCCGTGCTATGAAGTCAAAGCCAACCAGTTTAACTAGTGATCCGAGTGGTGGAAGTTGAAGCCGACCAGTTTAACTGGTGATCCGAGCAGTGGAAGTTGAAGCCGACTAGTTTAACTGGTGATCTGAGCAGTGGAAGTCAAAGCCAACCAGTTTAACTAGTTAGGAGACCTCGGACTTAGCCAAGTAACGCTTACCAAAAGAGTATAAGGGGCTCAAGATTAATTTTAAAAATTATTGACCTCAGATGAAGTGTAGCCACTTAGACTCTATTTGCAAGGTCAGATGATTATCATCCGTGACTTAGTCAATAAGGATGGTAAATTAGGAAATAAGCACTATATTCACCGTCAAGTGAAGTGTAGCCACTTAGTCCTCTAGCCTACTAGAACATGAAGAATGAATCTTGTAGCAGGCTCAAAGAAAATAAGTCTTAAAGCTTGTCGATGTCATCTGACATGTGCGTATTAAGACCCAAATGTGCTGCCCAAGATTAGCACCCTGATCTGAATAGCATGGAACAACTTGATAGCACATTGATGAGACGTAGTGAGATCCAACCGACAAGGGAGTCCCCAGCTTAGACGGCGACTCTTGCATGAAGAATCCGAACACTAAGTCCTTAGCTTAGCTTGTGATGCTTGCACAAAGAATTCGAACACTGGGGAGTCCCCAACTTAACTGGTGAGCCCCCAGCGTGGCTGATGATGAAGCGATGGACAATCCAACCAGTTGGTTATCGAAGAATCGAGCATCGAGCAGCCCAACCAACAGGTCGGCGATGAAGTGAGCGCCGAGTAGAAGTAAACGCCGAATAGTCTGACTAATTGGTCGGCAACCAAGTCCATTCACCTAGTGGTCCAATGAGCTGATCGGCAGAAAAAATGGCGGCGGAGCTTGCCAGAGACATCGACCTTGGGTGAAGTGTACACACTTAGGCTTCGTTGGTGAAGTCAGATGATCATCATCCATGACTTAGTCAAAGAGGATGTTAGTACTAATACATGCGCCGCAAGGTGCAATGTATACATTATAGTCCCCGAGCCTGATAGTAGGTGAACAAGACACCTAGTGTCAGGATCAAAGAATTTCAATGATCACTTAGTCAAAACAACCAATTCCCAGCTTAGCTAAGCACACAGCTAGTCCCTAGCTTAGCTGAAAAACCAGAAACAAGAAAAAATAGTACATTCACTACAAGGTGAAGTGTACACAATTAGGCTTTGTTGGCGAAGTCAGATGATCATCATCCATGACTTAGTCAAAGAGGATGTTAGTATTGATACATGCGCCGCAAGGTGCAATGTATGCATTGTTCTCCTCGAGCCTAACAGTAGGTGAAGAAGACACCTAGTGTCAGGATCAAAGAATATCAATAATCACTTAATCAAAAGAACCAATTCCCAGCTTAGCTGAGCAAACAGCTAGTCCCCAGCTTAGCTGAAAAACCAGTAAGACAAAAAAACAGTACATTCACCGCAAGGTGAAGTGTACATACTTAGTCCCTGAGCCTACTATAAGATAGAGAAACATCTTGTAGCAGGATCAAAGAATTAAGTGTAAAGGACGAAGTCCCCGTACTTAGCACTGGGCATATGGAGTAAAACTTGATAATATGGAGCAGTAAAACGTGGAGAAAATAGAAAGTGGTTAGCACTAGATTGCTATGATAGATATACTTATCAAAGCCCCTGACGTGCCACCTAGGATCAGCACCCTTATCTAGACAGCATGGAACACCTTGATATCACGCATGACATGCTGTGTCAGCAAAACATAGTAAGCCAACAGGCGAATCGACAGACGAAGTCCCCAGCATAGCTGGCGAGCCCCTAGCATAACGTGGCAAAATTTGTTGAGATAACCCTATGAAAACTGGCCTAGCCATTCAGTATGCCCTGAGGCCCATTGAACCATAAAGAACTTAGCTCTTGATCATGCTTAGGAGTATAGGCATCATCGAGGAGACGCTGTCGATCGCCTATGATGCAGAGCGCTACTGTTCGTGCACATTTAGGTGTTAAGTCGAGCATAGGGCTGCTTCTGGATAACGCAAATGAGAACATGACTGGTCAATAGTGATAAAATTGCTCAGCCCTCGAACTTTTCTGTCCTATCGTCATGGCGGCGGTCGCTGTTGTCACAACGCCGTTCTTCACAGCAATCATCATCGTGGTGTGACACAGCTTGCTTATGACTCAGGCGGCTCACTTAGCAGCTCGCTTGGCAGCTTGGGTGGCTCGTTGGCTCATCGACTCGAGCGGCTCGGTGCCTCAGTGGCGCGGCGGCTTGATGGCTCAGGAGGCTCGGTGGCTTAGCGGCTCGACGGCTCGGGTGGCTACATAGAGTCATAGGCAAACGGGTGTAATCGGAGCCTGATGTAGTCAATTTGTGTGGGGAGGCGAAGCCCTTGAGCATGTCAGACCGAGGCGAGGGCGCAGTCCAATTTGAATGGCGATAATATGTCATCTTAAAGATGTTTAGCATGGAGAAATAAATAATTTGAGAAAAATTATGGAAAAACAAATGGAGAAAGCATAGGGCCACCGCTGTGTTAACAATTATCAAGGTAGCCAAAGTTATCCACATGTATGCATATATGTTAGAATATTCAATGGAAAAACCGTGACTTAGCTCATTTGGATTGATGATGTTGGAGTCATGTCCCGTGAGTGTAGATCGGTAGCAAGGGAATTTATTTCTTGCATGCATGCTCGAGACTGTATGTAGATGCGGTCAAAGCACCGTGATGGTTTTTTACTTATCTTGCATGATATTGTAGATAATACATCATCCTTTGCTTGTTGACGTTGATCTTAGTGAAAATCACAATGCATCGCCATGAGTTGCCTCGTAACGTCAAGTCGATAGCGAGGACCACGCGAGCCGTCGATGAGGGCTGACGAGCACTGCCGAAGGATGATAACGAGTCAATGTTAGGTGACGTAGCTGAATTCCTACCTATAATGCTCATGTAGACATATGCGGATACTCGGGATATACATGTGTTGTGTAACATATTTAATTAAAATGTGACTTAGCCTGGGGACATGTTGTCGCATGCTGCCACGAGAAGTCGACGAAGCCAGACGATGACGAGGGCCGCTGCATGATGGCGATGGGTCGTCGACGCGAGCTAAACAATGATGAGGGCTTCGGGGCATCTAGTCCATTGTAAGAGCTGATAGATCGGTGACGATTGCCATAGACGACGATCATCGCCAAACAACAATGATTTGATCGATGACATGACAGGTGCTGCGTGACGGCGGGAGACGCAGCTGAGTCCTACCAATATTACTCAGGAAGACAAGTAGATGTAGCTAGAAGCATTTGGATATATAAAAGTATTATATATAGCTAAATGAAAATCTTGACTTAGCTTTTCTAGCTGATCTTGCGATGGAGTCGATCCTCGAAAAGGCGAACAAGTAGCAAGGGGATCGCACGACATGTGCACACCAGACGCATAGATATATGGATATACACAGATGTAAAAATCATTATACAATCTTACTTGAAGTTGACCTACATGCTGTTGGCTTGTCGCATGTAGTCGTCTCCTTGATTGGTGCTAACGAAGCACAGCATTGGACCGCCGAAGAACTCTGGTGTTTGAATCATAGAAACAGGACTTTAGGCTGCATGGCAGCGCCGTCGAGGCTGCTTGTCTTGCTCGATCGAGTACATGCACCTCGGCGGAAGGTATAGATCGCCCTATGTACTCCACACGAGAAGCCAAACTTTTTGGATAAAAGTAGGAGATTGGATCAAACCTTACAAAGAGCGATGCACTATGATTCCCCACACCATGACATGACACCGCGAGTTGCATCATGATGCTGCCTGGATTAGCTGAGTTGCCACAAATGATGTAGCTAGATCTTGAGGTAAGCCATCTGGTTCGCTAGAGGATCAGCACAGATACCCCCTACCTAGCGCGTCACTGTCGATGAAATCTAGTCGACAGTCTACCGACGGGTATACCAATGGTAGTAGATTATTGGTGGATGTGCGCATGATACGAACCAGATGGTAACAGAGACACAAGACTCAAGATTTATACATGTTCAGGCTGTCAGCTTGATGTAACACCCTACATCCTGTGCTCTGTTATTTTGTATTGATTGTGTAACAGATTCGATATCCCATCTAGGGGACCTCTGCCTCTCCTTATATACTCTGGAGGGATAGGGTTACATGTAAAATATACTATTTGGTATTATACAATAAACCACATCTTCTTGTAGCCTTGCGATGCATGCCTTGATCTTGTGGGCTGCCACCTTTGATGGTGCGACCCATGTCTTGTCTTGTGGGTACCGGGGTATATCCCCCCACATATACTCCTTGGTTTGATTTGATCTCTAGCTTTTTCGAGACATATGGCTAGTTTTTTCTCATGAGCCTTCACGTGCTCATCATTTTTTTAAATGCTTATAGGACCTTCATGTGTCCCTATTTTTTTCTATACTTAGGGACCTTCATGTGTCCCTATTTTTTCATATACCTTGCATAGCCTTTTTGTCTCTTAAAATGCTAGGGAGATCATATCCTAAAGTATGAAGTATTTATTTGCTAGTGATGGAAAACAAGTTTTAGCGTATTCCTAGTGTAGGAATAGCTGTTTATTTGTGGCATGTACGTGAGTTTTGATCTTAGGAGCATGAAACATCTCTCAATAGGGGTCACAGAACTTGACCAAACTCAATACAAAGTAAGAGGCATATGTGGAAGGTTTTGTCATGTGTGATCATATGTGGCCTTTGTAGGTATTTGAATGTCATTCAAGGAACATGCTATTTTGAATTTTGTTTTGTAAAATAATTCCCAAGTACTTTGCTAAAATGAGCAAGAGTCATGTCATCCTACTATATCTCATTCGTCAATTATTTAGATAAAATGGGTTCCCTATGATAAGTGTTCACAAGTTTTTTAGGAATATTAGCAAGGAATAAAAACTATGCAAAAAAAATTTAATCATAGGAAGACATGGAGATGGAGTATTTATTTTTAGTTTATTTTTAAAAATTGATTCAATTTTAAAACTTTTATTAAATACGGAGTATGAGAGTGAAGGTTGCACAAACCAAGTTTTTGAATTTGGCCACCTTTTGTGCAACTAAGCTAGAGGTGAGTGTGGTCCCTCCCCCACACTTGTTTTCTTTCTTGTTTTTATTATGACAACAAAAAGAACAAGAAAACAAGTGCAACAAAACATTTCTAATAGTAATAACTTTATTCAATTATCAAAACATAGGCGCATTACATGATCGAAAATAAAAAATGATTGGAATGAAAAACTTAAAAAGATAATCATGCGCCTTATTATTGTGGCGAGAGTGGCCTAAAAAGGTTGATCTAGAGCATGTGCTACTCCCGCCGCCTTTGCCACCTTGGCAACCTTTTCTCCAAAGCCACGGCAAAGTTCATTGATCTCATCACGGAGGTCTTTGATTTTCATAAGACTCTCGGTGAGACAATCATTGGCCTTTCTAATGCTTTCGCGCAAGCTTCTATTGCTAGCACTAAGTGAGGCAGGAGTAGGACCTTTGGGTGGCTGCTCATTATCACTATCGCTGAAGAATCCAGTGGGCTGCCCTCTAATAGGAGGTTTCACCATCCTTTTGAACCTAAGAGGTGCACCGAGGATTTCGTCGACTCTTTTCCTGACGAGGCCAGCTTGCGCATCGGTTCCTTAGCGGGCTTACACATGAGCGCTTTCCCATACCCCTTGTATAGTTTGCGCACACCTACAATGGTTTAGGAAAGACTAGGCCTAGCGGTGGGTAGGGATGAGCTAGCACGTGAGACTGATTTGCTTGAAGGTGTTACAAGAGAGCATTTGTTTTGTCTGCTAGCTTCAGATGCCTTCCTCTTGAGGTCAATGGCACTGGTGGTTCGTCTTGTCAGGGGCACCTTCTTCTCCTTAATGCCACCAAGGGGCGCCTTGGAACACACCGTAGTCCTCAAGCTAGTGCCACCGCTTATAGCATAGCTAGGTGGTGGCATGATAGCTAGCGACGCTTCAGTGATCATCCTTGCTTCTTCCCTCGGGCACTAAGTCTATGGAAGCTGGCACTCCTTCAAGGTCATAGGTGGAGCTGGAGGTCATGTACAAGGTGAGAGCATGGCTGGCCATGCTGAGCTTAGAGTGCTTTGGGGGGGAAGAGAAGCTTTTGCTTGGTGTGAAGAGAGGGAGAGGCTTGGGGTAGTTTATATAGTAGCTCGGGCCTCTACCATAAAGGAAAGAATCGAAGCACTACCATAGCCATGATACTTAGAGGATCAGAAGGATGTGCATGAAGATTGGGGGCTAGCGGAGCCATGGTTGGTGCTGCCGCACCATGGGTGCGCCCGCACCGCCAGCTCCTCCCCCTAGCCCAAGTTTGCGTCTAGGTGCACATGCATATATGGGGATTCTAGGGATGCTGGTGTTGGATTTTTATTCAATAGTATCACAATGTGATAGAGCTAGATACTCCTATGATCAAGTTGAATCAAGAATATTCAAGTTGCAAAATTTCACATGATTTTGTAATTAAGAGTGAATATTCATGTGATCAGCAAGAATCAACCAAGATTAAGCAAGATTAAGCAAGAATCATGGGTTGTCTTTGTGAGGGCAAAAAGGTCATTTAGCGATGATAACTTGCTTAGGAAGATAAAACAATATTTTTATATTTTCATAAGTTTTGAATATGTTAGTATTGTTTTTAAATTTTCATAAGTTTTGAATGAATTTATCAAAAGCAATTAAATCTATTCTATCTATCTCTAAGTTAGCTTTATAAGAAGGCTCTAGGAAAATTTTTAAACATTGACCGTTAATTTAAATAATGTTACCGTCATCGTCTTGAATGGTGATCGCACCATGTGATGAAGTATTGATGATGGTGTATGGTCCTTGCCATTTGCTTCTTAGTTTTCCTTCACCAAAGAGTTTGACTCGGGAGTTGAATAGCAGAACCTTGTCTCCCTCCTTGAACTCTTTCTGTTGGATTCGGTGATCGCGCCATCTCTTAGTTCTTTCTTTGTAGAGCTTGGCACTGTGGTACGCCTTCTCTCGCCACTATTCTAGCTCAGCAATTTGTTTCTGTTGATTTCTACTGGCTAACTTTACATCCATGTTCCAACTCCATATGGCACAGTGAGCTCGGTGTTTGAGCTCAACTGGTAGGTGACAACTCTTTCCATAGACGAGCTGGAATGGTGACATGCTAATGGGAGTTTTGTAAGCCATCCTATATGCCTAGAGTGCATCAGGTAGCTTGTCTTTCCATCCTTTTCTGCTGGATATATTTTGATTTGTTTATTTGAAGTTTCTACCAGACCGCTGGTTTGAGGATGGTATGGGGTGGCAATGTTGTGCTTGGCTCCAAGCTCTTTCAGGAAGGCTCTGAATGTCTTGTCGATGAAGTGGGATACCCCATCGCTTATCACCATTCTCGGTGTTCCAAAGCGAGGGAAAATTACTACATTAGAACATCTTCCTTGCATGCCTGGCATCAGCAGCTCTACATGGTAATGCCTCCACCCATTTTGACACATAGTCAACGGCGATAAGGATATACTCGCAGTCATGGGACTTTTGGAATGGCCCCATGAAGTCAATGCCACAGACATCGAAGATCTCCACTTGTAGATTGTAGTGGAGGGGCATTGCATTGTGAGTAGTGATGCCACATTGCAGCTAGCATTTCTGACACCTTCGGATGAGTTCCTTAGTGTCTTCGTACATCGTCGGCCAGAAGAATCCACACTGCCAAATTGTGGCTTGTGTGTGGAATACTCCATAGTGGCCTCCGTACGGTGCTACATGGCACTTCTCAATGATTTGCAACCCTTCCGCCGTTGGTACACATCTCCTCAATAGGCTGTCCGAGCATACCCTATACAGGTATGGGTCATCCCAAAGGTGATGTTTGCTTTCGGCTTGCAGCTTTCTTTTGTTTTCCCCTGGTGGTACGTATCCTAAAACCATGAAGTTCATGATATTTGCGTACCATGGGTTGGAGTCTGTCACCTTGAGTAGCATGTCATCGCGTAGGAAGTCATTAATTGGCAATTCCTACATGTTAGTGACTTGTATACGGGACAAATGATCAGCAACGATATTCTCTACTCCCTTTTTATCTTTTATTTCAAGGTCACATTTTTGGAGTAAGAGAATCCATCTTATTAATCTGGGTTTTGCAAAAATTTTAGTGAGCAAAAAATTTAATGTAGCATGATCTGTGTAAATGATAACTTTTGCTCAACTAAGTAAGATCTAAATTTATCAACAGCAAAAACGATAGCAAGAAGCTCTTTTCAGTGGTGGCGTAGTTAAGTTGCGCTCCTGTTAGTGTTTTGCTAGCGTATGCGATTGCGTGATGCTTCTTATCATTGGTTTGGCCAAGGACCGCACCCAACAGCATAGTCGCTAGCATCACACATGATCTCTAACAGTAGCAACCAATCGGGTCGTTGGATGATTGGCATCGAGATGAGCACTTTCTTGAGTGTGGAAAGCAGTTAAGCACTCATCTATGAACTCAAAAGGTGCATCCTTAGCTAATAAGTACATAAGGGGTCTAGCGATTTGCAAAAAATCTATGATAAACTGCCTATTGAACCCTGCATGACCTAGGAAGCTGTGGATTCCTTTCACATTCACTGGGGTGGTAGTTGCTCGATAACTTCAATCTTAGCCTTATCTACCTCAATCCCCTTCTCTAACACAAGGTGTCCAAGAACAATGGCCTCATGGACCATGAAATGGCACTTTTCCTAGTTAAGTACCAGGTCCTTTTCTTGGCACCTTTGCAAGACTTTGTCCAAATTCTTTAGACAGTGGTCAAAGGTTTTTCCATAGAATGAAAAAATCATCCATAAAAACCTCCATGATTTCTTGTATCATGTCTGAGAAAATAGTCATCGTGCACCATTGAAATGAAGCGGGCGCATTACGCAACCCAAACAACATTCTATGATAAATGTATGTTCCATACATGCATGTGAAGGTCGTATTGCTTTGATCATCAGGGTGGATGGGAATCTGATGATACCCCAAATACCCATCGAGAAAACAGAAGAAAGAATGCTTTGCCAACCGCTCTAACATTTCATCA
Organism: Miscanthus lutarioriparius; assembly: GCA_904845875.1. NCBI lineage: Eukaryota > Viridiplantae > Streptophyta > Magnoliopsida > Poales > Poaceae > Miscanthus > Miscanthus lutarioriparius. The sequence continues at coordinate 72,087,875 of CAJGYO010000005.1, read as the reverse complement.
ATGAAAGGCAGTGGGAAGTGGTCTTTCTTTGTTGCCGCATTGAGTTTTCGGTAATCAATACACATTCTCCACCCCGTGATGGTACATTGTGGGATTAGCTCATTTTTATTATTTTCAACGACTGTCATTCCTCCTTTCTTTGGAACCACTTGGACAGGACTAACCTAGTCGCTATGTGGTACGGGATAAATAATCCCAGCATGAAGAAGTTTGAGGACTTCCTTTCAATGGTGTATTATTGAGCCTATGTTGAGGCTCTCGAGAAGGTGTACTCGAAGGATCTATCCGAATGCGATGGGCACAGAGAGTCGGGCTAATCCCCTTGAGATCTTGCAAAGAATACCCAAAGACTGACCTATGTTTTTTTAAGATGGCGATGAGTTTGGACGTCTCCTCATCAGTAAGCTTGTCGCTAATGATGACAGGAGTTTCTTTGTCGCCATTTAAGAAAGCATAACGTAGTCTAGCGGGCAGGGGTTTTAGCTCAACCGAAGGTCACACCGGTGCTTTCTCTCGAGGAAGATCTATGGTTTCTCCTAAGTCATCCTCTTCTTCTACAAAGAGTTTCGCATCCTTTTCTAAGGATGACCTAGGAGATTGAAAGGGTAAAACCGACATAACTCTCTTGGGCAAGACATGATAGGGGAGAGGGTCTATCACTGAGTTTTTGGCTCACGTGATTGGAATGGAAAAAGTGTTTCTCCCCAACTTTATGCTCAGATCCCCTGTTTTTGGTGGGTCTATGAAAAGTTTGTCTAGGGGATGCCCTATCAAGATGTCAAAATATAATATGTCAAAGATATGGAAATTGAGGGCCATTTTGACATTTCTGTGGTGGAGTCCTTTTAGGCTGGATTGTGGGGTGACTCTAAAGGACTTAATTGTTGGAGTACGAGGTTCTTTGCCCAAAGAGGTGAGTGCGAAGGAATTTGACATGCAGTTTGCTCCTACAATTGGATTATACAACATATCCACACAGTTCCCTTGGATTTTACATCGAATAAGTAGAGAGGGGGCGTGAATCTGAATTTCTCTAGCAGAAAGCTCTCCCTTGTCTACCCATTCGCTACTCAAGATAGCTCTCAACTCCTTGATCTATTTCCCAAGGAATTCTTTGTCTAAGGAATCACAAGGAGTGACAGGGACTGGTGGCCTCCTTTGGCATGAGTACTTCAAGGTGTTTCTAAAATCTTTGAAAAATTCATCCTCGAAATATGGAATGTCTGAAGGTTGGAAACCTTCCTCCAGATCTTTTGGTTCGGGCGAGGGTCTCTCTAGTGGTGTTACGGGTTCGGCTTTAGCCAAAGAGACTTCCTCGTGGCTTAGCTTGGGCTCTAAATGGAGGGATTCAAGCAGGGGAGTGTTCTCTAGAATGCGGTCTAGGAGAGCTTCTCCTTCCACCATGGTTTTGTGAGTGAAAGAACCTCCAGCATCTGTATCGAGCTGTAGGGCAGACTCCTTGCTAAGACCTAGCCAAAAATGTTGTAATAACACATGGCTTGGTATAGACAAGTCTAGGTTGAACCTTGATAGGATTGAAAAATGGTCCTAGGCTGCACCTATGCTTTCCTTCTCTTTTTGTTGGAAGTTGAGGATCTCATGCTGTAGAGAAGCGATTCGGGATATAGGGAAGAATGCAAGACATAATCTGTTCCTTAGTTCTTCCCAATCGCCAGCTACCTTCCCTACATTATGGGCGTACCATTGTTTTGCCCTCTCATCAAGTGAGAAAGGAAACAACTTCCACCGACGTGTTTCTTGTGACATGCTTGAGATGGCTAGGCAAGCACAGAGCTACTCAAACTCCCTTAGGTGACAGTAGGGGTTTTCATAATGTAACCCCAAGAAGTTTTGTTCCCAAACCATGGCTATAAAGACAGGGTAGAGTTCATAACTAGAAGCTATGATTGGCTTTGAGGATTGTTGTGGTTCAACGAACTCACCCTTGGGAGCAAAAAGGTTTTGAATGGTAGGTTGCTCCATTGGAAAAAGAGTAAAAAGAAAAGAAAAGTAAAAATAAAGGATACACGTGCGAACTAGGTTCGGAGACTAGAACAACAACTGTCCCTGGCAAGGGCGCTAGAAATGCTTGTTGGTGTTTCTTAGCGTAAGCAGAGGGAATCCGCAAGCTCATGGATACACCATTGTAGCACTTCACCCGGAAGTATTCAGGGTATCGTATTTTCCCAAAGGAATAGATGTGTAAGTAGTCACTTAGCTAGATCTCCCAGAAAGATAAGATGAAGAGTAACTCGGGTAGTGACGTTCTTCTAAGGGTAGAAACCTTAAGTGAAGATAAGTTTGCTACTAAAGACTCACTTCGGGCACCGGATCGCACTTGGTCTGAGATGTGATGCCGACCTATAGCTCTATGCTATATCCGAATGTGGAGGATTACGAAGGATGGACAGGGCTATCACCACCTACCGCCTACCCCTCAACTAGAGGATATGAGGAAAATGAAGGTAACTTCTAGCTTAGACACCACGTCTATGCTATCAGTCACTATCTCTAGCGTTGGCCAAGATCTTTCATCTTTATCAGGAGTGCTCTACTAGAGCACCCGCCATGAGGACGGATGACAAACCTACAAGTAAGTAGTAACAATGATAACTTGCTTAAGAAATCAATATCAAAGTTGAATACGAACTTCTTACTCCAAGTAGTAAGGCGATCATAGAGGTACAAGTGTAAAGGGCCAACAAGTCTGGCATTCTGTCCACACGATGTACATGGCTTGCCAAGTACAAGAAGTAGAGGGAGCCGCTACTCCGCTATTCCTCTAACTCTTCCTCACTCACTCCCTACTCTAGTGTAGCTAGACGCTAATGGAAATGTGGCTTGCTCTTCTTCTTTTCTTCCAATGTGTATATGATGATTTGAATGTGAGAAGGGGCCTCTGTTGGCGGTGCTTAACTCATAATTCCGACCACCAGCATTTTAACAAAACAAACAAACAATGAATACCAAAACTTAGAAATAGGGTTTTTAACTCACAGTCTCCACAAGTTTTGGTGTTTAAGTATTTTGCTGGAAATAAATACAAATACATGGGAAAATACAGTGAAAGGCACTTTTCTGATGCTAATTTGTGCAAAGCAATAAGAGAAAGGCCCATCCATGACAACAATCTAGGCAAAATACCAACCAAGGAGTAGCCCACATCCACTCAACAGTCCACCATGTGAAGGCGGTGGTGATCGGAGCCAGTCAAGGGGTGGCCGACCCCTGGGGGTGCCCGACCCCCACCCGGCGCCGCTCGTCCCCTCCTTCGACTGGCGGTGGCATGGGAGCATGCAGAGGTGGTGGAGGCTGGGATTTTAGGCCAAAGATAGCTTCAACACCACCTTACTCCCCTATAAAAATAGAGGGGTAGAGCTCCCCTCTAAGACACACAACAAGAGAGCAAGAAAAAAAGAAGTGCTTCATTCCTACCTAGGCTTTAGCTAGAATAATAAAGGGAGTGAGACAGGAAAGAGTTGGAGAAGTGCCGGGGTTGTCGGCAACCTCCCTTAGTGTACTCGCTACACTTAGCGGAAGGAGTGTCAGAGCTAGCTACTCCTCCACTTTACCTCTATGATTGTCTTACTAGTTGGAGTAAGAAGTTTGTGTTTAACTTTGGTATTGATTTCTTAAGAAAGTTATCTTAGTTCATTATAAACTTGCGGGTTCATCGTTCGTCCTTGTGGTGGGTACTTTAGTAGAAGGGCCCTGATAAAGATGGATAACCCTTGCATACGCGCTAGAGTAATAGTCAATAGCGTAGACGTGGTGTCTAGGCTAGAAACTAACTTCGTTTGCCTCATACTCTACGGTTGAGGGGTAGGCGGCAAGTGGTGATAGCCCTGTCCGCTCTTTGTAATCCCCCATGTCTGGGTCTGGCGTAGAGATGGAAGCCGAAGGTACTTGCTAGACCAAGTTTAAGCTGGTGCCTAAAGTAAGTCTATAGTGGCAAAACTATCTTCGCTTAAGATCTCCATCCTTAGAAAAACCTCACTACCCGAGCTATCCTTCTTCTTGTTATCTTGGGCGAACTAGCTAAGAGCCTTTACACATCCATTCTATTGGTAAAATATGATACCCTAAATACTTATAGGTGAAGTGCTACAACAGTGTATCCATGCGCTTATGGATTCCTCTACTTATGCTAAGAAACACCAACAAGCATTTCTAGCACCGTTGTCGGGGAACGGTTGTCATAATTATCTCCGAACCTAGTTCGCCTATGTATCCTTTTATTATTAGCTTTCTTTTATTTTTATTCTTTTCTAATGGAGCATAAAACAATTCATCTAGTTTCTACTCCCAAGGGCGAGTTCTTAGATACACACAATCCTCAAAGCCAATCACAGCTTCTACCTATGAACTCTGCCCTAGATTTATAGCCGTGGTTCAGGAACAAACCTTCTCAGGGTTAGATTATGAAAACCCATATCATCACCTATGGGAATTTGAGCAGCTCTGTGCATGCCTAACCATTTTAGGCATGTCACATGAAACTCTTTGGTGGAAATTGTTTCCCTTCTCTCTTGATGAGAGGGCAAAAAAATGGTACGCCCATAACGTAGGGAAGGTAAAAGGAGATTGGGAAGAATTAAGGAACAAATTCTATTTCGTGTTCTTCCCTATATCTCGAATCGCTTCCCTATGGCAGGAGATTCACAATTTGTAACAAAAAGAGAAGGAAACCATAGGTGCAGCCTAGGACAGATTTTCAATCCTATCACGTTCTAGCCCTGAGTTGTCTATACCAAACCACGTGTTCTTACAAAACTTTTGGTGAGCTCATAGCAAGGACTCTGCCTATAAAAGAACCATCCAATTTATAAGAGCACAAGTACAATGGCAGCCCACAAGTGGTCATACTATCATACTTGAGCCCGTATAAACCCAGTAGTCCATCGAGTACCACAAAGGATCTCGATTGATCGCTAACATACAACCAAGATCGTACATGATTCAACATACATGCCACATGTTACATAAGGTTCACAAATACATTGCCATACATCAGAGTGCGATTATAGTTATTACAACCCAAGTTCTAAATATAGTAGTAGTAGCAGAAGCAAAGTAGTTTTAAAAGTAGTTTTAAAAGCAACATCTCACACCATTATTTAATATAGGCCAGTTCATGATCACCACCCACAAAAGCATCACAGATAAGATATATAAGTAGAAGCGCCTTGCTCGGGGCCTACTCCTCATCCATAGTGGGACAGAAGCAATTCTTATAGTAGCCATGATACACGGTATTATCTGCAGCATGTGGGAAATAAAACCTGAGTACAAGAAGGTACTCAATTAGACTTACCCATCATAAACCAAAAATAAGGTGACTCCAAGGATCATGCAAGGATTTATAAGTGGAGCTAGCTTGACAACATTTTGCATAAAAAGCCACTAATTCAACAATACATTTTATAATTCGGTCACCAAGTTAATTATAGCTATTCATCTCTAGATTAGCAACTAACCTATGCCAAACATGTGGTATATCATTAGTGATAGCACAATAATAACCATAGCCAATTATTATCTCATTCTCAGAACCATTCCACTTGCCATTAACACTATCCGAGAGAGACGGCGATTAGAATCGATTGCAACTAGCTGGGCAGTATTCCTAACACAAACCTAGGTAGACTAGATCAACGGTCACCTTAGGTCACCTTTGGTACAACTCAAGTTCAATTCGCAGGTTTGATCAGCGCGGCACAGTCAGGGACACTACCGGATGCCAGGTCGATCAGGACTCTAACCTGCCCTTGGCTTCACACCAGCTCCCCGCACATCCTTACTACCTCCACTGTGTGCACTCTAACAAAAAGAGGCCCAGCCCGAGTTGAGCTACTCGGCTTCATGGTCGGAATGAATTATCCGACCAACTAAGTGAGAGGCATGCGTTCAAAATGACAGAGGACCAACAACGATGCAGTCCTTAATCGGCGCAGACAGAATCACATGAGTCAACCTACAACATAGACTCCTTTCGGCCTCAATTTCCAACATCCCATGGTTCTTTTACACGATAGCAAATATAGCTAACCGTGGTTCAGTGTCCACCTATATCTCAGAGGTGATAGGGAATCACCCAACTTCTACCGAGCTAAGCATTGCTAAGCAGTTATTCAATCCTTGGCCTACATATGGTTCAAGGTATATTTCTAGACAAGGTAGTTCTATGGATCAAGTGTTTCCAACCAACTCTTATAACCTAATGCATCAAACATAAAGGACTCAAGTGATATTTGTAAAAACATAGGAGGCTTAGAATGCACTGGGGCTTGCCTGGGATATGACACAAAGTCAGTTCAATTAGCTTGCATCATCTTGGTGACATCTCCGGTCCTAGCACTTGCTTAGTCCTTCCATCTTTGGGATAGGTTCACCATACACCACCTTTGGGTTCAGCTCCAACATCACGTCCTTCATGTGGTGCATCTAGCGTACCTAGATGAGATGCACAATGCAGATATATGAATGCATGGAAGTGCCATAGATGATGCATCACAAGAAAGCAAGCAAGACAAGTACAAGGTCAAGGTAGCATGGCACAAAAGTTAACTAAAGTCAAGCTACTATAACCATTCATCAATCAAGAACTAATTTAAGTAGAGCACCATATAAAGTGCTAGGGCTGCTGTGTGAACAACACCCATATAACTATCCAACTAATTAACTAGGGCCACACCATTTAGAGCATGCACAAGCAACATCAAGAATGGGCAATCAACTTAAGTGCATACACAGAGTCTGGGCAGCAGCACCACAGTCACTTGTTCTAGCCACAACTTTGTTATTTATACCTAGAGCTGATTCAAAGGTTAACAAGGGTGAAAAACACTAACAAGCCGATCTGCTCAAACTAGGATAGAAAACTGATATGAACTTTAGAAATGCATAACTGGAGTTTCAGTCATCCGCCAAACATGATCCTTAACTTTATGGAAATATTATTAAGTTACTTATAACTTTCTTATTATCATGTCAAGATGATTCTACAGCTAACAAGGTTAAACAACCCAATGAAGACATCTCTGTCCAGATTTGAACAGAACCTATCATTTCACTTTGAACAGCAATAACTAGAGTTCTAGACCACTAAAAGTAGTGATGTTAGACATTTTAGAAAGATTAGGAAAAGCACTACAACTCTACTATTATCACCAATATATGATTCCATGACTAAATAAGCCAAAAAATACAATCATTCAGATCTGTTCATAGCACATGCAAAAGCTGATAGGCAAAATTGTAAAATCTATAACTGCTAAACCAGCAGGCCTAAAATCATGAAATTTTAGGACAATCAAGATAAGGAAATTATCTACAACTTTTGTATTCCACATATCTACAGAAAACATAATTTTCATTACAAAAATATCACCACCACAGAAACTATACATGCAGCCATTTTCAGCACATAAGCTAGTTATTATATTAACAAGAGAGCAAGCACATAAGACATTGAACTAGCTTTAAACCATTATTACTCCTAGCTCAGCAACATTCAACTTAGGGTAAGCAAGGGAGCATCATATGACTTAACTACATGCATCTACTAGCAACTTTAACTCTCCTATTTATATATATAAAGCTATATATTGATTTTTAGGTGATGTGGCAAACATCTAGTTTGGACCTAAGATTTTTATTAGTGGTAGGTGCTATCAAAACATGCCTATTGCACAAATTTCACATGCTCAGGTTTTATAGATTAATTATTACAAAAAAAACAAATTGCTATTGCAAGAAAACAAGTGTGAGCAAGATAAATCTAAAACACACTATTTTCTGCAAACACATAGCCATATTATGTATCAACATGGCACAATAACCTCCTACCAAGGTAATGGAACAACATTTTTCATTTTTACACCTTCATAAAAATTATAACTCATTTAAAATTATTTATCAAGCACTAAACAAGTTAAATCAATAACTCAAACATACTACATCCAATGAGCATGAAAGTTTTACCATAGAACACATATAGCATCAGTAGCCTACCATAAAAATTTCAAAGCAATTGGAGCACCACAACTTTAGATATGAATTTATTCCTAGAAAACCCTAATTAACATAGATAAATAAAAACAACAAAAAACCTTCTACTAAAACATGTCATAACATGACTCTACTGCATATATTTACTCTCAAGGATTCCAAAAAGTCTTCATTTGCTATTTTACGATTTTTCTATGATTTGTTATGATTTTCCAAAGTTTCAGCTAAATTAAAAGCAATAAAGGAGAAACACATTTGCATCGGAGACCCCGAACTTTCCTCAAATACTTATTCTTGCGAACAGGTACTTCGAGGCACTATTCACATGAGTCACAGGTGTGCAGATAGGCCCTTGGAGAAGCTTCTATGTGAAACGCAAGCCCCTGGTCACGAATCAGAGCAGGGGATGCGCTGGAGCTAGCCGACTCTGGCAGAAGGAGGCCATGCCGGTGGCCGAGGAGTTGCAGTGGAGCACCAAGAGGCCCGTGCTCGGCCGCTGGTGCCCTGGGATCCGTCCATGATGGCTCGAGGCCAGCCGACCACACACACAACACCGACGATGGGGCGGCTTCATGACGATGAACCGCGACAGAGGAGGGTAGGTCAGCGTGGTGGTGCTGGAGCTTTGCTAGGCTAGAGAAGTGGCTATGGGGCCAGAGGCAAGCTCAGCTTAGCCTGCAAGCGCGTGAGGCAGAGGAACGGTGGTAGTGGCTCTGCTCGGCCAAGGAGGTCACGGTGCGCCGGTGGTCGGAGAGCAAGTGCGAGTGGGAGGGGTAGGAAATGAGTGAGGGAGGCGGAGAGAGGCTTGGGCGCTCCATATCGAGGCAAGGAGAGGGCAGGGCATGTGGCAATGGAGGTGGGGTGCTTAGCTCGTGCATGGCGACCATGCGTCCCTAACATCCAGCAGGTGGCGGCCACTGGAATGCCCGACTTTGGGTCCAAAATTCAGCATATTTGGCTTGGATTCGGATCCTATCGCCTGAAACAAAGTTGTTGCTCTCTTGATGGTCTACAGGTTTGCTTAAGTGTCCATGGTTGTTAGGGCTCTGGATCAGTGGGTAATTAGGCCCTAATTTGACACTGTCAGTGGTTAAAATGATATTAAGTTTTGTTCGATTGAATCCCAATTTAATTGGTCAAACTTGCTCAAACTGAGTCCAAAATTTTTCTGAGCTTTATTCAATGAATTATCTCCAACTTTTATTTTGAGATTGAGCCAAGCTGCTTAACAAAATCATGAGAACACAGCATGCCAACCTAATGACGTCGGTTGACATCTCCATTACTTAAACTTCAAATTTTATTTAAGGTCAAACTTCATAACTTGTTTCCACACTATTATTTGACCTTGGTCAAAGTAGCATCACGATAAACCCTACATTAGTGTTTTAGACCGATTGAGGCATTTTTCTCGGCATTTCCTCAACATGAACCCTTCGTGACTTTTGTTGTAGAGTTCAGTTAGAGTCATTTCGGTAAGATGGCAAGGTTTGGTTGACATCCCATGTTCCCATTCACCTAATGAAGCAATTCAAGAAAGATTATAATTTATCATTTCATGTGACTTCTTGATTCCAAACTTCACAAAACTTTTCCAATCATCAATGTGGGTGGAAATTGATGTGAGGCACATGAAAAGGGGCACCTTCAACATTACTCAGGTATATATCTAAAAAGGGTTTACCATAAAACACAAAGGTGTTGTGTTTATTCCCAAAAGTTCAAGTGGGGCTCATTTTCATAGATTTGACCTTGCACCTTCATCACCACTTTCGAGATAAGGAACTAAAACTCCTGATTGCCACTTAACATGTGATGTTTGAGCTTAAACCCACTGCTTAGCAAGTGGCTAACACCTGGGGTGTTACAGCCCTCCCCCTTGTGAGAATCTTGCCCCGAGATTTGGTGCGAAAGACTTTTAAGGGAAGAGAAGTGTGTCATCCATTTTCCAACGCCAGGAATTGCTTTAGGCTACTTAGCTTTGAGCATCAGAGAGGCTAATTTGGTCAAGACACTTTTTGATACTTGCACTTCATGGTAAGTTTCATCTGAAGAATTTTCTTCATTGACCTCCATGAAGCATTGTTACTTTGCGAGGAATCCAAGATAGCACAGCACTTCGTTGTCGGAATACGGAGAGTGCTACGGAGCATAAACTAACTACTCATAAATATCTGTTTCTCTTGTGGGTATAGCATGTATATGAACAATCATGCTCCACACAACCCTTCTTGTTAGGAAACTAGCCTACCAGCGGAAGGTTTGTGCCGCTAGTGACTATTCAACCACTCAGATGCCAACTAAGGAAATGCTACATAAAGTTCCATGTGTGCAGTTCTCTTTCTCTAATGACAACACTATATTATCTGAGTCTATTGAGTGAGCAGTGAATGTGATAGCTGACTCTTTCGGCTCAGCATTTTCGATGATCATTATTTAAGGGGATCCTCGTATCCAAGCGGCAACAGTTATCTGGGTTGAATCTGATGCAACCTCTTTGGTATAAACACATAGCAAGTACCAAAGGATGAACCAATGTTAAAGATTGCTACTAAACAAGAGAATAGTGATGCTCGGAGGACCACAATGGTTGAATATTCCTTCACAAAATTTGAAAAGCAGTCCTCTACCGAAGTAGCTTGAGCACAACTTTCCTTTGCAGTACAATTACAATCCAACAAAGCTTACTTGTTGAACTACTTTTGACATTGAGGCTACCTCTCTAATGTCAATCAACAACTCAAAATCATAATCTGAAACCTGTTGTTTGACTGTTTTCAAATTGTTTTTGACTTGCAATGGCATAATTTGACTTATAGAATACCTTGACTGCTCAAACATTGTTGATATGAGAGGGCATAAGCAAGGCACAAAGGGGTGCAAGGACTCTTCTCTAGGGCATCTAAAGTATTATCTAATGGCAAAACATTGACCATGTTGCTAATCTTGGCATCAATTACAAACACAACGTTTCTAATGTGACGGATGAGAGCAGTCAACAGAGAAATCACAGATTCTGTACACCTTGGTTTTTAGTTCATATCTCACAAACTACTGCTCCATTGTGCAAAAATTTTGGTAGGCATTTAGAACCTGCTCAAACAGACCAAAATCCTACTCAAACGGGCACCGTTTGACTACCCAAACAAATCATCTACCAAAACTGCTCGGTTCTGAAATTTTAGTGACCTGAACTGACAAAACATCTCTCAAATCTGATGCTTTACTCAACCAATCATCAAACCAACTTAAGACGTCGAAGTATCCTAAGCGAGGAATGAGTTCATCAAGGTTTATGATAACCTAGCCATGTTTCAGCCTCTAATCACCGGCTTAAGGATAACCGGTTTAGTGCCATGAAATCTAGACACCGTTCTCGCTCTTCTTTTCCCTTGCTTCACATGTTGTGGAGTGTGTTCTGCACTCTCTAACTCTTCATACAGCAACAATAGCTTTCTCATTAAGGAGAGAGGCTAGGTTCTTTTTTTCCTTACATGCCTCTTAGGAAACAACCTCAACCATAGATTTAGACACCAACTCGATGATGCACAAGCACTAGACTTGCAGGTTGTCTTTGTAGGCACAATGCATACTCCATGTGGAGGGACAATCTTACAAAGATAAGGGACCATTTCTGATTATCCTTTGGCACTTCATCCAATAGGGTCCTGAACAATCCTTTTGTAGCACCTAGATGCATAGTGATGTTGTCCTCAACTAAGGACGTGCTTTCTCCAGCTCTTTACGTAGCTGATACAGCATCTTGTACTATCTGTGTGATTGTCCATGATGGAATTGCCTTGATGACATAGGGTCTAGAGAAGAAAGTAGTACTTGCATCACTGAACGGCTTTGTTGTTTCTTCAATTAACATTGTTTTGTGAGACATAGCCTTTGTAGCTACCAAGGAGTCGTTACCTAGCTAGAGATTAACCTTCCTACTAGTAACTAATCAGTTGTCTCTCAACACTAAAAAGCTTCAACACTTCCTTCTTGATGGCAACAATCATAGTTAATGTGCAAACAGACAGTCACCCTAGAAGTCAATAGAAAAGGGGTCACATCGAAGGTCGGTTTTTGACTGCATGATCCTTATGCACCTAAAGGTTGAGAACTTGGACAGGAAGCTCATGAGCACCAGGTGACCTATTACAACACATAATATCTCCATCCATTGTCACTCGACTGATAACTTGTCCAACATTACATGTTGTGTACCTTTCTAATCCAATGGGGATGACATAAGTTGCTCACTAGATGATCGACGTCATTATAGGGACAGTCAAATAGAGTCACTTGTGTACCACCTCTTGTAGTCTACTATTATTTATGTCAGTGATATGTTCTTCTAGGTTATCCTTTTTGCAACTTCAGAAGGAAACTCTACTACTTTTGGTCCAATATATGGATCTTCCGACATGATATGGAGAGATTACTAAGGAAAAGCTCACGAGGAGACAACTCATCGGTGTAGTTCCATAATGGGTCATGACTAGAAACCTCAATACTAGTGCCTGCTGAGCAGCACAACCTTGTGTTGGCTGCCACAAGAGGCTCTCGGTTTTATCGTGGCACCATAGATTGCTAATCGTGGCACCATTATTGAACCTACAACCCACAAGAGTTCTCACGTGGCACAAATTGGGTTGCATAGGAGCATGCACCATGCGAAGGTAGGATAGCAAGCAAAGGTAGTCACAAGGTTAGGAGTCAACAAGGGTGGTGCAAGGAAAAGACATGGCACAAGAGAAACATAAATTAACTAACAAAGACAACTGAGCGTGAGACTCTTGCTTTAATTCCATATACGCCTTGTGTCCACCAAGGTGATTACCAGATAAAGATTAACATGAGATTTGGTCTTACCGAGCAGCAACATGATATCAAGACTAATAAACATCCAAAGACTTGAAAGGGTTGGAGACAAAACAAACAAGATTCGAGGGACAGAGCCGATACACTGACTAGGGATTTAGTTGATAAAACAACGACATGATCTATGAGGTAAAGGTTCCAAAGCCAGGGCAGATAGAGATTAGCGTCGCACCAGGCCATCTTTAGGATAAGAAGCAGAGAGGTCTGACAAGGATTTTTGGGCAGGGTCCTCCCATACAGGAGCGAGACAACCACGACACATTCAAGCATTCAAGGGAACTAAGCTTGGGCTCACGAGTCAAGCAAGGTATGGATACACAACCATTCAAGGGCTAAGAATCACACACACCGGCTCAAGCTCCTAAGCAAGGAGAATCTACTTGGAGACAACCATGAGATTAATGTTACTTGGGTGCTGTTCCTGGTTAAGGCTCTTCAACACTCGTTTGCTCACCGTGGACAAAAGAGGTAACGACTATGATACTACCTAGGTAACAAATCATCTACATATACATCATGGTCTTAAGCAAGCATTTGAGATACTCAATCAAATTAGCTTAAGCAACTAATACCGAGCACAAAGCTCGCACATAACAAGCAGTCATCTACAGCAACACCACTACACATAAACATGTGAAACATGGTGGTAAGGTACTATTATCTTTTATTTCCTTTTTACTGAGTAGGTGGATATCTATTCAAAACAAGTTTTACTTACATTTAGCAAATTATTTTTCGGTCATGCACAACATGACCATATGGTTACAACAAGTTATCCATTAATAGATCAAGGGTGAGAGGAGCATGTTTATGCACAAGCAACAATCATGATGTATGCTAGTCCTATTTGTCCTCATGAAATTGCCAGCCTAAGGTGGTAATCACGTTCTATGTCGGTGGCATAACACGTACTCTCTCGATATATAGCTAGTCGTCAGCTACATTCAATCTACACATTTGTGGTTAGCGTACCTACAGAAGGATTTCATTTTAGCCCAACCCCACATATACATATGCAAGAATAAAAGTCTGGTCTCTAGATTTCATGCTAAATACTTCCATATATATATACCAACTATATATACTTCCATATCAAAGCTACCCATCAGTAAATACGTCTATACATACATATAGAATATGCATATATAGCTGTACCAAAGCTAACCCATAATTAAATACTTCCATATATATGAGATATATATACTTAAGTATCAAAACTACCTCTCCCCTTTGACCGCATCCTCACATCTTGCGGTCATGCCACTCACCATCTTACATGGGTGTAGAGGCATTTGATCCATACATTACCACTCAAGTGAATGGCATCCATACAATAGCACGCCATATGGACGGCGAAAATAAAACCCCCCATGTTAGTACTTATTTAGCCACTTGAAATCCTTAACTGGGCATAAGGGAAATGATCACTGGCACATCTTTGATTCAAATTTCAGATTTGAACACCTATTTATATATGGCTATAAGTTTGCCAAAAACTGGTTTTTGTAAAATAAATACTTTTGTTTTAAATACACATATGTCAATAATGTTGAATCTTGCTCTGATGCCAGCTGTAACAGAACCGTCCAATTTATAAGAGCACAATTACAATGGCAGCCCGCAAGCAGTCGCACTATCATACTTGAGCCCATATGACCATGGTAGTCCGTCGAGTACCACGAAGGGTCTCGATTCATCGCTAACATACAACCAAGATCGTACATGATTCAACATACATGCCACATGTTACATAAGGTTCACAAATACATTGCCATACATCATAGTGCGATTACAGTTATTACAACCCAAGTTCCAAATCCAGTAGTAGTAGCAGCGGAAGCAAAGTAGTTTTAAAACCAACATCTGACCCCATTGTTTACTATAGGCTGGTTCATGATCACCACCCACAAAAGCATCACAGATAAGATATATAAGTAGAAGTGCCTTACCCGGGGCCTACTCCTCATCCACAGTGGGACAGAAGCAATTCTTACAGTAGCTGTGATACACGGTATTATCTATAACAAGTGGGAAATAAACCCTGAGTACAAGGAGGTACTCAGCTAGACTTACCCATCATAAACCAAAAATAAGGTGACTCCAAGGATCATGCAAGGCTTTATAAGTGGAGCTAGCTTGACAACATTTTGCATAAAAAGCCACTAATTCAACTATACATTTTATAATTCGGTCACCAAGTTAATTATAACTATTCATCTCTAAATTAGTAACTAACCTATGCCAAAAATGTGGTATATCATTAGTGATAGCACAATAATAACCATAGCCATTTATTTTCTCGTTCTCAGAACCATTCCACTTGCCATTAACACTACGATAGCAAGAAGCTCAGTCAAGTTTCTCACTATCCGGGAGGGATGGTGATTCGAATCGATTGCAACCAACTGGGCAGTATTCCTAACACAAACCTAGGTAGACTAGATCAACGGTCACCTTAGGTCACCTTTGGCACAACTCAGGTCCAATTCCTGGGTTCGATCAGCGCCGCACAATCAGGGACACTACTGGATGCCAGGTCGATCAGGACTCTAACCTGCCCTTAGCCTCACACCGGCTCCCTGCACATACTTACTTCCTCCACTGTGCGCACTCTAACAGAACGAGGCCCGGCCTGAGTTGAGCTACTCAGCTTAGCGGTCAGAACGAGTTATCCGGCCAGCTAAGTGAGAGGCATGCGTTCAAAATGACCAAGGACCAACAACGATGTGGTCCTTAATCGGCGTAGACGGAATCACATGAGTCAACCTACAACATAGACTTCGTCCGGCCTTGATTTACAACATCCCATGGTTCCCTTACACGATAGAAAATATAGCCAACCATGGTTCAGCGTCCACCTATATCTCACAGGTGACAGGGAATCACCCGACTTCTACCGAGCTAAGCATTGCTAAGCAGTTATTCGATCCTAGACCTACATAGGGTTCAAGGTATATTTCTGCACAAGGTAGTTCTATGCATCAAGTGTTTCCAACCAACTCTTATAACCTAATGCATCAAACATAAAGGACTCAAGTGATATTTGTAAAAACATAGGAGGCTTAGAATGCTCTAGGGCTTACCTGGGATCCGACACAAAGTCAGTTCAGTTAACTTGCATCATCTTGGTGACATCTCTGGTCCTAACACTTGCTTAGTCCTTCCATCTTCAGGATGGGTTCACCATACACCGCCTTCGGGTTCGGCTCCAACATCACGTCCTTCACATGGTGCATCTAGTGTACCTAGATGAGATGCGCAATGCAGATGTATGAATGCAAGGAAGTGCCATAGACGATGCATCACAAGAAAGCAAGCAAGACAAGTACAAGGTCAAGGTAGCATGGCACACAAGTTAACTTAAGTCAAGCTATTGTAACCATTCATCGATCAAGAACTAATTTAAGCAGAGCACCATATAAGAGCTAGGGCTGCTTTGTGAACAGCACCCATATAGCTATCCAACTAATTAACTAGGGCCACACCAATTAGAGCATGCACAAGCAACAAGGGTGAAAAACACTAACAAGCCGATCTGCTCAAACTAGGACAGAACATTGACATGAACTTCAGAAATACATAACTGGAGTTTCATTCATCCAACAAACATGATCTTTAACGTTATGTAAAACTTTCTTATTATCATCTTAAGATGATTCTACAGCTAACAAGGTTAAACAACCCAATGAAGACATCTCTGTCTAGATTTGAACAGAACCTGCCATTCCACTTTGAACAGCAATAACTAGAGTTCTAGACAACCAAAAGCAGTGATATTAGACATTTTAGAAAGATTAGGAAAAGCACTACAACTCTCCTATTATCATCAATACATGATTCCATGTTTAAATAAGCAAAAAAATACAATCATTCAGATCTGCTCAGAGCACATGCAAAAGTTGATAGCAAACTTGTAAAATCTATAACTCCTAAACCAGCAGGACTAAAATCATGAAATTTTAGGACAAGCAAGATAAGGAAATTATATACAACTTTTGTATTCCACATATCTACAGAAAACATAATTTGCATTAAAAAAATATCACCACCACAGAAACTATATATGCAGCCATTTTCAGCACATAAGCAAAGTGGTGCTTCATTTCATTATTTAACAAGGCCATACATGTACCACTAATCACATGGATCACAAACTATTATTAACATGGTCACACAACATTAGTTATGGTTAGCATAAAAAGCATCTTAACACATCTCCAAAACATAGAGGTTACATATTGATGTTCCTTTCTCATTTTTATTCTATGGGTACCTGTTTACTAATTAGCAAACATAGACAAACCTATAAAGGAAAGCAACCTGCCCCAAGGTGATTCAGGGTCTGGCCTTAACAACACACAAAAATACACTACCATACACATAGCGCACATTAGAGTAAGAGCTAAAGCAAGGACTAGAAATATGCATAGGCAACGTACTCGCTAGTTATTATATTAACAAGAGAGCAAGCACATAAAACATTGAACCAGCTTTAAACCATTATTGCTCCTAGCTCAGCAACATTCAACTTAGGGTAAGCAAGGGAGCATCATATGACTTAACTACATGCATCTACTAGCAACTTTTACTCTCCTATTTATATATATAAAGCTATATATTGATTTTTAGGTGATGTGGCAAACATCTAGTTTGGACTTGAGATTTTTATGAGTGGTAGGTGCTATCAAAACATGGATATTGAACAAATTTCACAAGCTCAGGTTTTATAGATTAATTATTACAAAAAAGACAAATTGCTATTGCAAGAAAACATTCGTGAGCAAGATAAATCTAAAACACACTATTTTCTGCAAACACATAGCCATATTATGTGTCAAAATGACACAACAACCTCCTACCAAGGTAATGGAACAACATTTTCCACTTTTACACCTTCATTAAAAATTATAACTCATTTAAATTATTTATCAAGCACTAAAAATGTTAAATCAATAACTCAACCATATTGCATCCAATGAGCATGAAATTTTTACCACAGTACACATATAGCATTAGTAGCCTACCATAAAAAATTCATCGCAATTAGAGCACCACAACTTTAGATATGAATTTATTCCCAGAAACCCCTAACTAACATGGATAAATAAAAACAACAAAAAACCATCTACTAACACATGTCATAACATGACTCTACTACATAGATCTACTCTCAAGGATTCCAAAAAAGTCTTCATTTGCCATTTTATGATTTTTCTACGATTTATTATGATTTTCCAAAGTATCAGCTAAATTAAAAGCAATAAAGGAGAAACACATTTGCATCGGAGACCCCGAACTTTCCTCAAATACCAATTCCAGCGAACCGGTCCTTCAAGGCACTATTCACATGAGTCACAGGTGTGCGGATAGGCCCTTGGAGAAGCTTCTATTTGAAGCGCAAGCCCCTGGTCATGAATCAAAGCAAGGGACGTGCTGGAGCTCACCGACTTCGATGGAAGGAGGCTATGCCGATGGTCGGGGAGTGGCGGTGGAGCACCAAAATGCCCGTGCTCGGCCGCAGGTGCCCTACGATCGCTCGACGATGGCTCGAGGCTAGCCGGCCACCCACATAGCGCTGACGGCGGGGCGGCTTCGCAATAATGAACCGTGATGGCAGAGGGGAGGACGACGTGGTGGTGCTAGAGCTTTGTCGGGCTAGAGAAGTGGCTGTGGTGCCAGAGGTAAGCTCGACTCGGCCTGCAAGCACATGAGGCAGAGCAATGGCGGTAGCGGCTCTGCTCGACTATGGTGGTCACAGCGCGGCCACGGTCGGAGAGCTAGAGTGAGTGGGAGGGGTAGGAAATGTGTGAGGGAGGCGGAGAAAGGCTTGGGCACTCCATATCGAGGTAAGGAGAGGGCAGGGCGCGTGGCAATGGAGGTGGGGCACTGAGCTCATGCATGGCTACCATGTGTCCCTAACATCGAGCAGGTGGCATGCGCTGGAGTGCCCGACTTTGGGTCCAAAATTCAGCATATTCGTTTGGATTCGGATCCTGGTGCCTGAAACAAAGTTGTTGCTCTCTTGATGGTCTATAGGTTTTCTTAAGTGTCCATGGTATTTAGGGTTCTGGATCAGCAGGTAATTGGGCCCTAAGTTGACACTGTCAACAGTTAAAACGAGATTAAGTTTTGCTTTGTTGAATCCCAATTTAACCTGTCAAACTTGCTCAAACTGAGTCCAAATTTTTTCTGAGCTCTTATCTAATGAATTATCTCAAACTTTTATTTTGGGATCGAGTCAAGTTGCTTAACAAAATCATGAGAACATGGCATGACAGCCTAATGACATCGGTTGACATCTCCATGACTTAGAATTATTTCCTGGGCTAAAAAACAGCAGCTGATTCAATTTTGAGTCCTCTATTTAAGCAAATTAAGAGTTGAATCAAGGCTTGGTCCAAAAATAAAGTTTGTTGCACAGCACTCAAAATTCAACTTTTATTTAAGGTCCAACTTCATAACTTGTTTCCACACTGTTATTTGACCTTGCTTAAAGCAGCACCCTGATAAACCCTAAGTTAGAGTTTTAGACCGATTGAGGCATTTTATCAGCATTTGCTCAACATGAACCCTTCATGACTTTTGTTATAGAGTTTAGTTAGAGTCATTTGGGTAAGGTGGTAAGGTTTGGTAGACATCCCATGTTCCCATTCACCTGATGAAGCAATTCAAGAAAAATTATAACTTAGCATTTCATGTGACTTCTTGATTCCAAACTTCATGAAACTTTTCCAATCATCAATGTGGATGGAAATTGATGTGAGGCACATGAAAAGGGGCACCTTCAACATTACTCAGGTATATATCTAAAAAAGGGTTTACCATTAAACACAAAGGTGTTGTGTTTATTCCCAAAAGTTCAAGTGGGGCTCATTTTCATAAATTTGGCCTTGACACCTTCATCACCACTTCCGAGATAAGGAACTAAAGCCCCTGATTACCACTTAACATGTTATGTTTGATCTCAAACCCACTACTTAGCAAGTGGCTAACACCTGGGGTGTTACACTGCCCTACAACCAGACATAACTGCCAGCGGATCATTCACGCACAAAACCATTGAGGAAGGGGAAGCCCTCCGAGACCGCATTTTAGAAAACACTCCTCCCTTGGAACCCCTCTGTGTAGAACCAATGTTAAGTCAAGAGGAAGTCTCTTCGGCTGAGGCCGAACCTACACTTTCCATTCAAGAACCCTCACCCAAACTAGAAGATCCAAAGGAATGTTTCCAACCTTCGAACCTTCCATCTTTCGAGGATGATCTTTTCGAAGATTTCAGAAATACCTCGAAATACTCTTACCAGAAGAGACCACCAGTTCCAATCACTCCCCTTGACCCTCTAGACAAAGAGTTCCTTATGGATTCCATTAAGGAATTGACTACCATCATGAGCAACGAATGGATAGAAGAAGTGGAGATCTCTTCTGAAGAAATTTAGATTCGCACCCCTTCTTTAACCATTCAAAGCAATATCCATGATGATATGGTAGATGTGTTATACAATCCAACTACTAGAGGCAAGTTCAGCCACCCTACAAGTGCGTGAGGTAGAGCAACGGTGGCAGCGGCTCTGCTCGGCCATGGCAGTCATGGCGCGGCCACGATCGGAGAGCGAGAGCAATGGGTGGGGCAGGAAATGAGTGAGGGAGGCGGAGAGAGGCTCGTGCACTCCATATCGAGGAAAGGAGAGGGCAGGGTGCATGGCAATGGAGGTGGGGCGCTGAGCTCATGCATGGTGACCATGCATCCCTAACATCGAGCAGGTGGTGGGTGCCGGAGTGCCCAACTTTGGGTCCAAAATTTAGCATATTCGGCTTGGATTCGGATCCTGGCGTCTGAAACAAAGTTGTTGCTCTCTTGATAGTCTATAGGTTTGCTTAAGTGTCCATGGTTGCTAGGACTCTAGATCAGTGGGTAATTAGGCCCTAAGTTGACACTATCAGCGGTTAAAATGAAATTAAGTTTTGCTTGGTTGAATCCCAATTTAACTGGTCAAACTTGCTCAAACTGAGTCCAAATTTTTTCTGAGCTGTTATCCAATGAATTATCATCTCCAACTTTTATTTTGGGATCAAGTCAAGTTGCTTAACAAAATCACGAGAATGTGGCATGCCAACCTAATGACATCGGTTGACATCTCAATGACTTAGAATTATTTCCTGGGCTGAAAAACAACAGCTGATTGAATCTTGAGTCCTCTGTTTGAGCCAGTTAGGAGTTGAATCAGGGCTTGGTCCAAAAATAAAGTTTGTTGTACACCACTCAAGCTTCAACTTTTATTTAAGGTAAAACTTCATAACTTGTTTCCACACTGTAATTTGACCTTTCTCAAAGCAGCATCACGATAAACCCTAAGTTAGAGTTTTAGACCGATTGAGGAATTTTCTCAGCATTTGCTCAACATGAACCCTTCATGACTTTTGTTATAGAGTTCAGTTAGAGTCATTTGGGTAAGGTGGCAAGGTTTGGTTGGCATCCCATGTTCCCATTCACCTGATGAAGCAATTCAAGAAAGATTATAACTTATCATTTTATGTGACTTCTTGATTTCAAACTTCACAAAACTTTTCCAATCATCAATGTGGGTGGAAATTGTTGTGAGGCACATGACAAGGGGCACCTTCAACATTACTCAGGTATATATCTGAAAAAGGGTTTACCATTAAACACAAAGGTGTTGTGTTTATTCCCAAAAGTTCAAGTGGGGCTCATTTTCATAGATTTGAACTTGACACCTTCATCAACACTTCCGAGATAAGCAACTAAAGCTCCAGATTACCACTTAACATGCCATGTTTGAGCTCAAACCCACTTCTTAGCAAGTGGCTAACACCTGGGGTGTTACATTGCCCTATAACCAGACATAACTGCTGGAGGATCATTCACGCACAAAACCATGGAGGAAGGAGAAGCCACCCTAGACTGCATTTTAGAGAACACTCCTCCCTTGGAACCCCTCTATTTAGAACCAATGTTAAGTCATGAGGAAGTCTCTTCGGACGACGCCGAACCTACACTTTCCATTCAAGAACCCTCACCCAAACCTGAAAATCCAGAGGAAGGTTTCCAACCTTCGAACCTTCCATCTTTCAAGGATGATCTTCTCAAAGATTTCAGAAATACCTCAAAATACTCATACCAAAAGAGACCACCAATTCCAGTCACTCCCCTTGACAATCTAGACAAAGAGTTCCTTATGGATTCCATCAAGGAATTGACTACCATCATGAGCAGCGAATGGATAGAAGAAGCGAAGCTCTCTTATGAAGAAATTTAGATTCGCACCCCTTCTTTAACCATTTAATGCAATATCCACGACGATATGGTAGATATGCTATACAATCCAACTACTGGAGCAAAAATCATGTCCGCATCCTTTGCATCTGCCAATTTTGGCAATGAACCTCTTGCTCCAACAAACAAATCTCCTAGAATTGCCCCACATTCTAGCCCAAAAGGACAGGGAATTCTACATAGTGCAATAATACATCATAACGATGTCATTTTGGCCCTTGATTTCTATATCTTTAGCATTCAGGATTTTGACATCATGATAGGGCATCCCCTAGAAAAACTCCTTGTCGAGCCACCAACATCAGGGGATCTAGACATAAAGTTGGGGAGAGACACTTTTTCTATTCCTATCACTCGAGCCAAAAACTCAGTGGTAGAATCTCTCCCCCATCCACAACTGCCCAAGGAAGTCATGTCGGTTGCATCCTTTGAATCCCCTGAGTCATCCTTAGAAAAATATGCCAAACTTTTTATAGAAGAAGAGGACGACTTAGGCAAAACCATTGACCTTCCTCAAGAGGAAGCACTGGCATGACATCCCGTTGAACTTAAACCCCTACCCGCTGGCTTGCATTACGCATTCTTGAATGGTGACAAAGAAGCTCCTGTAATCATAAGCGTCAATCTTACTGATGAGGAGACACCTAAACTCATCGATATCTTAGAAAAACATAGGTTAGTTTTTGGGTATTCACTTCAAGACCTTAAGGGGATAATTCCAATGCTTTGCACCCATCGCATTCCAATTGATCCTGCGAGCACACCATCACATGAACCCCAGTGTAGGCTGAATAATGCAATGTGAGAAGTCATGAAGAAGGAAGTCCTAAAACTTCTTCATGCCGGGATTATCTATCCTATACCACATAGCAACTAGGTCAGCCCCATCCAAGCGGTGCCCAAGAAAGGGGCATGATGGTCGTAGAAAACAATAAGAATGAATTGAACCCACAACGAACCACCATAGGATGGAGAATGTGTATAGACTACCAAAAACTCAATGCGGCCATAAAGAAAGACCACTTCCCACTACCCATCATTGACGAAATGCTAGAACGGTTGGTGAAGCACTCTTTCTTTTGTTTTCTCGATGGGTATTCGAGGTATCATCAAATCCCTATCCACCACGATGATCAAACCAAGACTACTTTCATATGCATGTACGAAACATATGCATATAGGCAAATGTCTTTCGGGTAGTGCAATGCACCCGCCTCTTTCCAAAGGTGCATGATGTCAGTTTTCTCAAACATGATAGAAGAAATTATGGAGGTCTTCATGGATGATTTTTTAGTTTATGGAAAAACCTTTGACCACTATCTGAAGAACTTAGACAGAGTCTTGCAACGATGCTAGGAAAAAGATTTAGTGCTTAATTGGGAAAAAATCATTTCATGGTCCGAGAGGGCATTGTTCTTGGACACTTAGTGTCTGAGAGGGGGATTGAGGTTGATAAGGCTAAAATTGAAGTTATAGAACAGCTACCATCCCCTGTGAACGTAAAAGGTATCCGCAGCTTTTTAGCACATGAAGGTTTTACACATGCTTGATTAAAGATTTCTCGCAAAGCTCTAGACCTTTAACAAACCTGCTAGTGAAGGATGTATCCTTTGAGTTCACCGATCAGTGCCTTAAAGCTTTCCATACACTCAAGAAAGCACTCATCTCAGCACCAATCATCCAACCTCCCGATTGGTCACTGCCTTTCAAGATCATGTGTGATGCTAGCGACTACGCTGTTAGGGCAGTCCTTGGCCAAACCAAAGATAAGAAGCATCACGCAATCGATTATGCTAGCAAAACGCTAATAGGAGCTCAGCTTAATTATGCTACCACTGAAAAAGAGCTTCTAGCAGTTGTTTTTGCTGTTGACAAGTTTAGGTCTTACTTAGTAGGAGCACAAGTTATCATTTACACTGATCATGCCAGAGTAAAATACTTGCTCAATAAGAAAGGCACTAAACCTAGACTAATAAGATGGGTACTTCTACTCCAAGAATTTGACCTTGAAATAAAAGATAAAAAATCAGTAGAAAATATTGTTGCAGATCATTTGTCGTGTATGCAAGTCACTAACATGCAGGAACTACCAACAAATGACTTCCTATGTGATGACATGCTACTAAAGGTGATGGACTCCAACCCGTGGTACGCGAACATAGTGAACTTCATGGTCGCAGGATACGTAGCGCCGGGGAAAACAAGATAAAGCTACAAGCCGAGACTAGATGTCACCTTTGGGATGACGCATACCTATACAGGGTGTGTTCTAATGGTGTTGAGGAGGTGCATGCCAATGATAGAAGGGATACAAATCATAGAAAAGTGCCATGCAGCATCGTACGGAGGCCATTATGGAATATTCCACAAACAAGCCAAAATCTGGCAGTGTGGGTTCTTCTGGACTACAATGTGCGAAGACACCAAAGAATTCATCCAAAGGTGTCAGAAATGCTAGCTGCATGGGAGCATCACCGCTCGCAATGCAATGCCCTTGCACTACAACCTTCAAATAGAGATATTTGACATTTGGGGCATTGACTTCATGGGGCCATTCCCAAAATCCCATGATAGCGAGTACATCCTGATAGCAATTGACTATGTATCCAAATGGGTGGAGGCCTTACCATGCAGAGCTACTGATGCCAAGCATGCTCGAAGGATGTTCCATGCAGTGATCTTCCCTCGGTTTGGAACACCCAAAATGGTCATAAGTGATGGAGGATCTCATTTATTTGATAAGACCTTCCAAAACTTCCTAAAGGAGCTTGGATCAAAGCACAACATAGCCACACCCTATCATCCTCAAACAAGCAGTCAGTCAAAAACATCGAACAAGTAGATCAAAAACATCCTACAGAAAATGGTCAATGAGATGGGGAAAGGTTGGAAGGACAAGCTACCTGAAGGTTTATGGAAAACCCCATCAACATGTCACCGTACTAGCTCGTTCTTGGAAAAAGTTGCCACTTACTAGTCAGGCTAGAGCATAGAGCTCATTGGGCAATAAAGGTCTAGAACATGGACATAAAATTAGCTGGCAGAAACCGACAAAAGTAAATTGTCTTGCTAGAAGAATGGAGGGAGAAGGCTTACCACAGTGCCAAGCTTTATAAAGAAAGAACCAAAAGATGGCACGATCACCGAATTAAGCAAAAAGAGTTCAAGAAAGGAGATAAGGTCCTACTATTCAACTCCAAAGTCAAGCTATTCGATGAAGGAAAACTCCAAAGCAAATGGAATGGATCGTACGCCGTCATCAACACTTCATCACATGGCGCAATCACAATTCAAGATGATGAACGTAATGTTTTTAAGGTAAACGGTCAACGATTAAAAGTTTTCCTAGGGCCTTCATACAACCCCAAAGAAAAAATAGATGCAATAAAGCTAATTGCTTTTAATAAATTTCCCAACTTAATTTAAGCATACCTAAAACTCAATAAAGATTACTTATATTAGTAGAGTTGTTGTCTACACTTGTTTTTGTGTTTTCTTCTATTTTCAAATAAAATAGGTAAAAACAAGTGTGGGGAAGAAAGGCACACTCAAATACTACTCCAAAAGATGCACAAGAGGTCAGCATGATCAAATTTTGCTTTGTGCATCCTCACTCCTTATATTTAAAATAAAGGTGAGAGCCGAATAATTTAAAAATGCAAAACTAAAAAGTGACGCTCCATCTCCATGTCTTCCTATGATTAAAAAGTTTGCATAATTTTTATTCCTTGCTAATATTCCTAAAAACTTGTGAACACTTATCATAGGGACCCTATTTTATCTAAGTAATTGACGAATGAGATATAGTAGGATGACATGAAACTTAGTCTTTCTTGCAAAGTGCTTGGAGCTTTATCTTTGAAAACAAAATTCAAATGGCATGTTTCTTGAGTGATTGCAAAATACATACCAGAGCCATATGTGTTCATTCTTGACAAAAACCTTCTACATTTGCCTCTTACTTTGTGTTGAGTTTTGTCAAGTTTTGAGGTCCCTGTTGAGAGATTTTTCATGCTCCCAAGATCAAAACTCACGTACATGTTATTATTTCTTAATGTCTATAGAAGTTAATCCGCAAGCGTACGGAATTACCGTTGTAGCTTTCGCCCAGAAGTATTCAGGGTATCGTATTTTCCATAGGGAACGGAGGTATTTCTTCTAGCTAACTTGTCCAAGGACAACACAAGGATAGCAGAGGAGGGTGGAGATGGAATCCTATGGCTTTAGGATCTAAGGATAGATAAACCCTACTTTTACTTGCTTACTTCAGGCACCAAATCACACCTGGTCTGCCAGGCGAGGCCAGCCTATAGCTCTACGCCATACCCGAACATGGGGAATTACAAGGGACAGACAGGGCTGTCACCACCTGCCGCCTACCCCTCAATCAGAGAGTATGAGGCAAACGAAGGTAGCCTCTAGCCTAGACACCACATCTACGCTATCGATTACTACTCTAGTGTCGATCAGGGTTATTGTAGCAGAACCATCCAATTTATAAGAGCACAAGTACAATAGCAGCCCGCAAGAGGTCGTACAGTCATACTTAAGCCCATATAAACCCAGTAGTTCGTCGAGTACCATGAAGATTCTTGATTCAACCAACATACAACCAAGATCATACATGATTCAACATACATGTCACACATTACATAAAAGCTCACAAATACAGTTCCATATATCAAAGTATGATTAAAAGTTATTACAAACCAAGTTTAGGTAAAATAGTAGCAGAAGCAATTAAAGTTTGAAACCAACATCTCCATCATTGTTCAAATACTATGCCAGCTCATGATCACAATCCCACAAAAGCATAAGAGAGGGATTAACAATAGATGCCTTGCCTAGGGCCCTACTCCTCTTCCACGGTGGGACAAAAGCAGTTCTTATAGTAGCCATGATACATCGTATTATCTGCAACAATGGGAAATAAACCCTGAGTACAAGAAGGCACTTAGCTAGACTTACCCATCATAAACCAAAAATAAAGTAACTCCAAGGATGATGCAAGGCTTTATAAGTGGAGCTAGCTTGACAACATTTTGCATAAAAAGCTTACCAATTCAAGTATACAGTTATAATTCGGTCATCAAATTAATTATAGCTATTCATCACTAGATTAGCAACTAACATGTGCCAAACATGTGGTATATCATTTAGTAGCATAACAATAATAACCATAGCTGCTGTAGTAATTCCATGATCTTCATAACCATCATTCCATAATACACTTACTACGATGTTGGTGTGAGTCAAGTTTCTCACTATCCGGGAGAGACGACGATTCGAATCGATTTCAACCAGCTGGGAATTTATTCCTAACAGAAACCCAGGAAGACCAGATCAACGGTCACCTTAGGTCACCTTAGGTCACCTTTGGTACAACTCAGGTCCACATTTTGTGGGTTCGATCAGCACCGCACAATCAGGAACGACCAGCTGCCAGGACGTTCAGGCCCGGCCTACCCTTGGGCTCATGTTTGGCTCCCCACACATCCTTACTACCATCCAGAGTGCGCACTCTTACAGAATAGGGCTTGGCCTAAGTTGAGCTACTCAGCTTTGTGGTTGGAACCACTTATCTAGCCACCTAAGTGAGAGGCATGCGTTCAATCTCGACAGAAGCACCAATAATGGTACGGTCTTTAATCGGCATAGATGGAATCACATGAGCCAACCTATGCATCGACTTTGTCCGACCTCTAGTTACATTACCCATGGTTCTTTTCCACGATAGCAAATATAGCCAACCGTGCTTCGGTATCCACCTATATCTCGCAGGTGACAGGAAATCACCTGACTTGTACCGGTCTAAGCATGGCTAAGCATATATTCGATCCTAGACCTACACAGGGTTAAAGGTATATTTATCTGGACAAGGTAGTTCTATCCATCAAGTGTTTCCAATTCAACTCTTATAACCTAATGCATCAAACATAAAAGACTCAAGTGATATTTTGTAAAACATGGGAGGCTTAAAATGGTGCGGGGCTTGACTTTGATAAAAGAAGTTGGCCTATGGCCTGGGCACTCGGGTAAGTCTTCAAGAGTTTGCTCCTCTCCTTCTGGAGTCATGGCCTGAGGTGCTTCCTGTTGTTCCTCTGGCTCTTCGTCGAATTCCAATAGAGTTATCCCCTCGGTCGATCCTATATGCATGGGCAGGAAATAAGATAACATGGATGCATATATAATGACATGTATAATATGATATGATGTGATGAATGCATCCTCATAAGTGTTCTCAGTAGCATTGCATTAAGGTGATAACAAGTTACATTTTTCTTTTACTGTGTAGGTGTAAATCTCTTCTCTAGTAACTTAAACAAACACTTTTGTAAATCATTTTCTGCGCTACAAGACAACAGCCACTTATTTTGACCATAACTGGAGTTATACACATCAAAATAATGTAATTGTTGACATTCTAGAAAGGTTATGAAATTGCCTACAACTTTTGTTAAATAATATTAATGTGATTTAGTAGTTATCTAGGTCAAACAATTCAATCTTTTAGATCTATCTAGAGAGTAAGCATTTCTGACCATAGATTTCCGACCAATATAATTATTAAATCATAAGGCCTATGACTATGAAAATTTAACACAAGGTATATAAGTAAGTTATCTATAATTTTGTTATTAGCCATCTTTACAGAAAAGATCATTATCATCATGAAATCATCATCACAACAGAAACTATACATGCAGTCATCTAGTTAAATTATAAAGCAATAATTAATTAGTCGCATACAACCAATTACTTCTAAGCCTAACTAATAACATCAACAGATCATATGCATCACAAGCACCATAGAAAACATCATGGTTAAACATAACTAATTTATTTATATTAATTTATTAATTTCCTTAGATAATAAGGTGATTTACAGAGTAAATATTTCTAGTGCTCAATAAATTCCAAAAAAATTATAGTAGGCTACACATGACCCTAAAAGTCTATTGTAAATTTTTCATGCCATTTGGACAAGTATAGCTACCTCTAAAAAATGACAAGTTATATAGGTTTATTTTAGTAAAAATGTTTAGCCTAATCAAAAGTGTCAACCAATAGATTTAATATTTTTCATACTTTCCTCCTAGCATGAGAATACTGTGTAAAAATTTGTATGATCATAGGTTATGTATTTTTACCCCAATTAATTTCACTAGAATCTAGCAATTAATTAATATTAAATAGGAAGACCATATTTCAAGTATGATTACTATAGGTTTAATATTTTTCCTTGCTAGAACATGTCAACACAAGATCAGCAAAATTAGAATCACAATTTTATCACCTTCCTAGTTCAAGATATGCATTTTACAAGATATAAACTAATTTAAAAGCACTTATTTTGCTCAATTTCATTCGCCTAGAAAAATACCCTAAGCAGGAGATTTCATATTTTTATCAAATAGTACACTTCAAGATGAATTTAACAAAATTTGGTTCACCAAATTTGGATACTCCTAGCTCTAGATATAATTTTTGCAATTTAGCAACAAAATTTGTGAAAAATAAATAAAGAACATCAAATTTCCACTCAGGCGCTACAGCTAGGTGCACCCGGTCCATACACCCGCTATGACTAACAGCAGGGGCCCGCGATCAACGGGACCCACTGGACAGATGCACAGAGCAAAGGCGGTGATCTGACCGGCGAGAACTCGCCGACGACGAGGTCACCACCGACATGTTCCCCTCCTCGTTCCGCATCTAGTGAGCTAAGTCAGTGAACCCCTGATGATGGTTGGCTATGACGGTGGCGCCAGCGGACGGTGGCAGCGCTACGGTGGTGCACCGATCATTTCCGTCCAGCTGATGAGCATAGGGTTAAGTTGGGGCTTCGGTGGAGCAACAGCAAAGCTTTGCCGCGTGCATGGTGGCGCGAGAACGGTGGTGCGCAGCCATGTTCCGGCACTAGTGTGCCGGTGTTGGCTCAACGACCAATAGCGTGACCTAGACCTAACCCTAGGCTAACCCTAACACCGAAAGAGAGAGAGATGTCGAGGCTCTAGCGAGCACGGCCATGGTGAGCCAAGCTTGGTGGCGCTCTAGCAAGGGCACGCCTACGGCGAACTCTGTAACACCTCGGGTGTTTTAAATACTAAAACCTACCATGTCATCATATGCATTGTACCTCATTTTGTATTAGTGAAAACATTGGTATGCATACATTAAAACAAGTTTACAATTGTGTTATATGTGTTGTCTTGTATGGTTTGGATCAAGTTCAAAGTTTTGTTTGGATTTGAAATTCCGAAAACCCGGATTTCCAGCGATTTGTTTTACCCCGAAAAACCTAATTCAAAATTGAAGCACATTTTGGAGTTGAGCCTTAAAGCAAAAATGTAGAGCTTGTCGAGTTGTACAAAGTTTGTTTTTGGAGTTTTCAAAGTTGTTATGAAAAATTTGAAGCAATTTGAAAAGGCGAAATTCTTTAAATATTCCCTATTTGAATTCAAATTTGCATTTCAAAATGTAGACCAAATTAGGAGGTGGTTATAAAAGCAAAGTTGTAGAGCTTTGAATTTTAAACAACTTTTATTTTTGGAGATTTTTGAGTTGTAATACAAATTTGGGAGTAATTTGGAAATTTAGACGAATGGCAATTCTGTAATTAAGTTGAACAGTGCTCGCCGCTTAAGCTACATTGCCGGCGACCTTCTGCTTGGTTCTAGTCATGCCTGTGGCCACCCTTGGCTTCGCGCTGGCGCGGGAAAGGCTCCTGCGTGGCTTCCTTGCGCTTCTAAGCTGCGTTATAAGACCTGCTTCGCCGTCGTCTTCGCCGTTTTCATTGCTCTGCTTTTCCCGTCGCCGCTGCTCGACTCCGGTGAGCCCTTGTTGTCGCCGCAGTGCCTCCACCATCGCAACCAAGCCAGTCTCAACTCCGTCTCATCCTTGTGAACCTAGCTAACCGACTGTGGTCACTTGATTTCGTCGGGAATCGCCATTCGCCGTCTTTCTTCCTCATGGCCGGCAACACCACCGTTGCAAGCGCGTCGCCGTGGCCAGAGCTCCACGGTGCACCTCTATCCTTGTGTTTGGTTGCTCCAGCTTCGTCTCGATGCCATGGTGATTAATATCTTGTTGATTGCTCGTTTTGACCACCGCAATCACCGGAGCATCGCCACCAACGACCGTTGCTCTACTGTGATCATCGACCAGCATCTCCGTGGCTCCTCCGGTCTCGCTCTTTGCTCCATCGCGTTCGGGGTGAGCTGCTGATCCTTCCCAAGCGCTCTATTTGGTCTCTACTGGCCTTGTTTTGCCGGCATAGTGCAGTCGCTTGGCCGTGTCCGCCATGGCCGGCGTTGAGATGGTATGGAGTCGTAATCGGTGCAAGTAGAGACATCAGTAGGTGCGCCTAGTCTTGGTGATCGTGTTGGTGTCTTCGCCGTCACTGTTAGTCTCACTGGCGGTGAGTTATCACCGGTCAGCGCATCGTCGTCGTGGTCAAACACGGGAGGTTAGGGATGATAGGTGGGACCCGATGTTAGTGACCGTGAGTTCAAAATGAATTTTCTGTTTTTCAGAAATGGAGGAATAGTGTATGTTTTTGTTATTTTTGTGTAGAATTATTTAGAGCTCCAAAAATTATGAAATTTTTTGTGTGACCTGTATATGATGTATATTATTTAGGAAAAATATGAAATGTTGTTTTTCAGTAATTTTTGAATGTAATCAAAATTGCTCAATTAATTAATAAATGAGTTTCCATGAATTTTCTAGGCTTATTTAGTTATCCAAAAATTAATAAAATTGTTTTGCCACTTAGTTATCATGTGACGAACCTTTACAAAAATTTTGAGCTCAATTGGAACAAGTTGATTTATTTCATAATTTTTAATTAAATAATTAATTCATAAATGCAAATAGTAACCTTTGATGATTTAGGTTTGGTTTGAATTTTGGATTGAGTGATGACCTTGGGTCATTAGTTGGTAATGATCCTTGGCAATTGAATTAGGTGTTGTGAAAAAGGTTTAGTTAGTTTGACTTATAACTGTACCGCGAAGGAAAGTTGTATTCAAGTTGTTAATTTTTGCATCCATCCTCGAGCATCATGTTTTATATTTTGCATCATGTTAAACATGGCATTATTACTACATGTAGTGAATGAAGGTGAACATGTGGTAGTTAATCAAGTTGTGGAAGAAGTTGATCCGCCTGTTGAGGTCGGATTTGATAATTGTGGAACGACTCTGGATCCTAATTTTTTTGTCAACGAAGGCAAGCCCCGGATGCATTTAAACCTACCTTGTGTTTTAGAAATTGATTTTGCTTTTGCTTTTCTTTACTGCATTAAGTGATTAGGAGTTAAGTGAAAACCTAATTGGTGCATTACCAACCTTGTTTTTCCATATCTACCTTATTACCAGTTTTAATTCGTATATGCCTAGTTATGCTTAGCTATGCTTAGAACGATGAAAGTCGGGTGATTACCTGTCATTTGCAAGTTTT
The DNA here is from genome assembly GCA_904845875.1 of Miscanthus lutarioriparius. Taxonomy (NCBI): domain Eukaryota; kingdom Viridiplantae; phylum Streptophyta; class Magnoliopsida; order Poales; family Poaceae; genus Miscanthus; species Miscanthus lutarioriparius. The sequence continues at coordinate 72,055,231 of CAJGYO010000005.1, read as the reverse complement.
AAATGGAACTTTGGTTACTCATGTTATCATGTGATATGAGCATGTGGAGTAAGAAATCTAGACCGGGCAGACTCGGTGTGTGTGAGCCACAGGACATGGAGGTCTTGTGAGCGGGTTCTTTCCGCCTGTGTCGATTAAGGCCCGTACCGTTGTTGAATTGCATGCGGTGAGACTTTGTAGTACTAACCGCATACTTCGGTAAGCCTTAACTTGGCTATTCTATTATGAGAATGGCTACTCGCGCACTGGGAGTGGAGAGATGGCAGGAATAGCATGTACCCATGTGCCAATGGGCTGGATTGGTGGAGTACTATATTCTCGGGTGGCGTGGACCCATTCTTGTTTTAGAGGATCTGAGGGTAGGTTGATATATGTAAGTCGGGGACCTGCATATGTCGTGTGGTCTGGAATTCCTAGCTAGGTTTTTAATCAGTTCGAATCGTCGTTGCTCCTCGGTTTTGGAGACTCAACTCACTATTCATCATCGTAGTATTAATAACTGGAAATTGAGGCTGGTTTGAGGAAGTGTTGGATATGAAGTTTCATGATCTCAATGCGGATCGCGTCAGCTTTGTATATGATCTTATGAAGTTTTAAATGTTGATATAAAGAATTTTGTTAAAGAGCTTTTACGCAAAATAACTTTGGTTATTGCTAAAGCCATACCTAGAATCCCATGAGCCTGCATTCCTGCGTTCTATCAATTCTTATTTCAGTTAAGTCTTGTTGACAACTTTTGTACTCAGGGTTCGTTGACCCTTGTTGCAGGTGAGGCTCATGAGCAGATCTATTTTCGATCGTGCTGCATGACTATTGTTCAGTGCAATGACGATAAGTAAATGCGTGGCCCTTGGGCAGGGCAATCTATTTGTGTGTTTATATTATGTTATAATACCACTCCACTACTACGTTTTGTAATAATTATCAAACTTAGTTGTAAGGTTTGAAACTACTGTTTTATAAACTAAGTTATTGTAAGACTTCCGCTGATTTACTCTGGTGTAGATATTTGAATAAATGATTGTAATACTGCAATGACTCTATAATGTGATCCTGCTCGGAAATCGTGGATGACTCGGGGTTTTGCGAGGACACCCGACAGTTTTCTTAAGTTACCGGGAATATATGCATAGATGTCAAAGGTTGTTGGACAGTGACAGGTGCATGTGGGCCCTATAATTTAGGAGGTTCTGCCATAGAATGGTATCAGAGCGATCGTTACATAGTCTTTGTCGTATTGGTTTACAAAAACTTCAAAATAATTTGGGATGACTAAACTTAACTTGTTAATTTGGTCCAAATTGCTTCTGACTTATCTAATTTCTTTCTCACCATTCCTTATTTGATTAAAAAGGTTTTGTGTGGTGGAGTAGTAATCTTACTATGCCCTATATAAAAACAAATGTTGTTTATGTGCATTATAAGCTTTGATGTTTTTGTTCATAAGAATGATTCATGCATCATGATTAAATTCACTTGTTACTTCCTTCACCTCTGAGTCTGGGTGGGTAGTGTGTATGGGTTGAGTTGTGTAGTCCACCCTTGCTGCTCTTGAGACTGTTGTCAGATTGTCTTACTAGGATTAATCTTGCTTCCTACAGTATGGCTCATACCAAGAAGACACTCCATAAGTCCACTGGACCCAAAGGAGTTCCTCGTCACCAACTTGCCCCTAGGAATGACGGTGCTAGCAGTAGCAGCTCTAGGCCTGATCCCAAGGCAGAGATACAGAGGATTTCTGCAGAGTTAGCACAGGCTACTAGAGATAGGGCCTTGGATGCCATCCAGGTAGGAGAACTACAGGGTCAATTGAGGCGTCTCACCACCGCTCATAGGAACTACGAACGTATGTTAGTTCGTACGGTGGAAGGAAGAAATGAAGCTTGGCATAGAGAAAATGTAGCTAGAGCTAGAACTCATGAGCTAGAATTCTATGTAGAAGATTTAGAAGAACATAATACTTATTTGCATGAGGAAGTTCATAGGCTAAGCAATCTCCTAGATCCAAATCATGAACCCCAAGCTGATGCAATGGACCCTAGTGTCATCCTTGCCGATGATAGCGAATCGAAAGAGGAAGAAGAAGAAGATCTTGAAGAATTAGTAATGATCGATGAAAGTGATAATGAAGGCGGTAATATTTTTGGAATGGATACCGAGCCTAAAGTTTAAAGTAATCGAGGAAAGGAGTAGAGTTGTATAATAGTTAGTTCTAGTTAAGTTAAGTAGTCTTGTTTAGGTACATGCGGGTTTGTGTTTATATTAGTAAACCCTATGTAATGTGTCTGGAGTAAGCTTTTGTTGCAATTCAATAAAGACTTGTGAGTAAAGTTTGGTTTGTTATGAGCAGATGCGTCGTACGTGGGGTTCGTATATTCCTGGTACTTCACAAGATGAGAACGGTATTCCAGATCCGCCACCAGTTCCAACAAATCTGGCTAATGCTATAGCCACACTTGTGAATATGACGGTTGAAAATTCTTGTTTGCTTCATGAGATAGCTCAAAGTAATAAGAATCAGATGCAAGGAAACTGTGGTCGCCATCATAACAGGCAGGAAGCTACATATGTTGATTTTACAGACACAAGGCCATCGGTGTTCACCAAGGCAGATGAACCACTGGAGGCTGACGATTGGCTTCGAACCATGGAGTAGAAATTTGATCTCATTCCATGCACGGAGTTTTAGAAACTAGTCTTTGCTGCCCAGTAACTTAGAGGTGCAGCCGGTGCTTAGTATGCGAATCTTATGGCCATGCAACCCACGGATGTTCCATTAACTTGGACAGAGTTTCGTACTGCTTTCAGAGCCCATTACATCCCAGAGGGAGTTATGGCTATGAAGCTGGATGAATTCCTTGCTTTGAAGCAAGGGGATCAGACGGTTATGCAGTATGTGGGAAGATTCAATCATCTGTCACAGTATGCATCTGAACATGTCAACACAGAGGCTCAGAAAAAGAAATGGTTTATGAGAGGTCTGAATACCAAATTGCAGACTATGATGACAACTTGTACTAATGTCACTTATCTTGAGGCAGTGAATATTGCAATTGCTTCAGAGGCAAAGTATCGGCAGCATAAGGAGCTCAAGAAGAAAAAGAGTATGCCGTCTGGATCTTTTGGGGGAAATCAAAAGAGGCAGAGGGTGATTTATCATCCAGTAAATCATAATCGTCCTACTTATCGTTCGCCGTAGTTTCAAGCCGGTCAGCAATCAAATGTCCACCCTGCTACAACTTATCAGAATCCACAACCGACAAATGCTTCTAGGGTTTCTGCTCCAACACCCTAGGGTCATAAGTATCCCTGTTTCAATTGTGGCAAGCCTGGTCATTTCTCGAGGGAATGTCCGTATCCAAGGCAGTCTAATCCAAATTATCAGAAGGCCCCTGTGAATCCACAACAGGGTCAGGCATAGAACAAGAATAACAATCAGAATGCTCAGAAAGGCAAAGATGAAAGGAAGACAGGATGGGTGTTCTATATTCAAGCTGGGGAAATTCTAGAAGGGGAGCCAGTGATGATGGGTATGTTTCTTGTCGCCAATCATCCTGCAGTTATACTTTTTGATTCGGGTGCATCTCATTCATTCATCAATAGAACATTTGTGGTAAAGTATGAAATTTCAATTGGGGCAACAATGGAAAATTTCTTTATACAGTCGCCCGGGGGACGTTTGTGTACTAAGGAAATGGTATACCAGGTACCCATAAACCTGGGTGGGCATATTTTTCCCACTACCATGATTATCCTTAAGGATCAGGATATAGATGTAATCTTGGGAATGAATTGGATGTATCAGCATAAGGCTGTTATAGATGCTTTGAATAGAACTATAAGGGTGAGTTTGCCAAATAGTAATTCTCAATTTCTCATCCAACTTCCCACCTGAAGAAGATTAGTGGGCAAAGTTTGTGCAACTACCGTCAAAGAGATTAGAGATATCCCAGTAGTGTGTGAATTTCCTTATGTGTTTCCTGAAGATTTACTCGGTCTATCACCTGATAGGGATGTCCAGTTTAACATAGAGTTGCAACCTGGAACAGCTCTGATTTCTCGGAGAGCTTATAGGATGCCACCTAAGGAATTGGCCGAGTTGAAGACTCACTTACAAGAATTGATTGAGAAGGGGTTTATCCAACCTAGTTCATCACCTTGGGCATGTCCGGCAATTTTTGTGAAAAAGAAAGATGAGACCCTGAGGTTATGTGTTGACTACTGTCCGTTGAATGAAGTGACCATCAAGAATAAGTATCCCTTACCTCGGATAGATTTTCTTTTTGATCAACTGGCCGGTTCCAAAGTTTTCTCCAAGATAGATTTGAGGTCAGGATATCACCAAATCAAGATAAAGCCTGAAGATATTCCCAATATGGCATTTACCACAAGATATGGATTATATGAATACTTGGTAATGTCTTTTGGTTTGACAAATGCTCTAGCTCATTTCATGTATCTAATGAATTCGGTATTCATGCCTGAGCTAGACAAGTTTGTAGTGGTGTTTATTGATGACATTCTAGTATATTCCAAGAATAAGGAAGAACATGCGAAACATCTCAGAATTGTTCTGACCCACTTGAGAGAACATCAACTATATGCCAAGTTCAGCAAGTGTGATTTTTGGCTTAAAGAAGTACAATTTCTTGGACATGTTTTGTCAGCTGAAGGAGTTGTAGTTGATCCAAGTAAAGTTAAGGATGTGCTTGATTGGAAATCGCCAATCACAGTTCATCAAGTTTGGAGTTTTTTGGGATTGGCGGGGTATTACCGTTGGTTTATTCTAGATTTCTCTAAAGTATCAAAGTCCATAACTGAGTTGTTGAAGAACCAAGTCAAGTTTGTCTAGTCATCTGATTGTGAAGAGGCATTCCAGACTTTGAAGAGACTGTTGACCACTGCACCAGTATGAGCCCAACCTGATAGCGAGAAGCCGTTTGATGTTTATTGTGATGCTTCGGGTATTGGTATTGGATGTGTATTGATGCAAGAAGGCAGAGTCATTGCTTATGCATCCAGGCAACTTAAGCAACATGAAGAATACTATCCGACTTATGATCTGGAATTAGCAGCTGTTGTCCATGCTCTAAAGATTTGGCGGCATTACCTGCTTGGTAATACGTGCCATATTTATACAGACCACAAGAGTTTAAAGTATATCTTTACTCAGTCAGAATTGAACATGCGACAAAGAAGATGGTTAGAACTGATTAAAGATTATGACTTGGAAGTACATTATCATCCTGGTAAAGCAAATGTGGTTGCAGATGCCCTCAGTCACAAAAGTTATTGCAATTGCCTCACAGTGAGAACAATAGGTCTGACTTTATGTCAAGAGATGGAGAAGTTGAATGTAGAGGTAATTCAACAAGGTAGTTTGACCAACATAATTGTTGAAGCCAATATTCGAGACCAGATTATTGCTGCTTAGAAGGAAAACAAGGGTGTAGCCCATATCAAGGAAAGAGTCAGGAATGGAAAAGCGGAATGTTTCACCATAGATGATGAAGGTGTGTTATGGTTTAAGGATAGTCTGGTGGTACCAAAAGTTCCTAGGTTGCGGCAGTCAATTCTTGAAGAAGCACATGCTACTAGGTTATCTATCCATCCGGGAAGTAACAAGATGTACCATGACTTGAAACAAAAGTTTTGGTGGACTAAAATGAAGATAGAGATTGCTAGATTTATTGCAAGGTGTGATACTTGTCAAAAGGTGAAAGCTATACATTTGAGGTCTGCTGGTGAATTACAGCCATTACCTATTCCAGCTTGGAAGTGGGAGGACATTAGTGTGGACTTTATTGTTGGTCTACCCAAGACATCAAAAGGATATGACTCAATATGGGTTATTGTAGATCGACTCACTAAGTCAGCACATTTTCTTCCTGTCAAGACTATATATCCTACGATCTAATATGCCAAGATGTATTTAGCAAGAATCATGAGCCTACATGGAGTACCAAAGACCATAGTGTCAGATAGGGGTACACAGTTTGTCTCCAGATTTTGGAAACAATTGCATTCTTCATTGGGTACTAAGCTACTGTATAGTACAGCTTATCATCCGCAGACTAATGGACAGACTAAAAGAGTCAATCAAGTACTTGAAGATATGTTAAGGTGTTGTGTCCTTAACTATTCCAATAAGTGGGACGAATGCTTACCTTTGACCGAGTTCTCATACAACAATAGTTATCAGGAAAGCATTAGAATGGCTCCATTTGAAGCACTCTATGGTTGTAGATGCAGAACATCGCTGAGTTGGTCTGAACTCGGAGAAAGAAGGTTCTTTGGAGTTGACCTTATGGAAGAAACAGAAGACAAGGTTAGGCAAATACAAAGTAATTTGAAGATAGCTCAGTCCCAACAAAAGAGTTATGCGGATAAACGATATAGACCATTGACGTTTAACAAGGGGGATTTTGTATATCTAGAAGTATCACCAATGAAGGGAGTTACCCGTTTTGGTGTTAAAGGCAAGTTGGCACCTTGATATATTGGACCATTTCAAATTTTTGAGAGGTATGGAAAAGTGGCATATCGTTTGAAATTACCAGAACATTTATCAGCTGTACATGATGTGTTCCATGTTTCTCAATTGAAGAAGTGTCTCCGAGTGCCTGAGCAGAATGTTGAGGTTGAAGGAGTGGAACTTGAACCGGATTTGACTTATTCCGAATATCCTATCCGAGTTTTGGATCAGAAAGATCGTGTTACTCGAAGAAGGACAATCAAGTTCTACAAGATACAATGGAATCAACATTCAGAAGAAGAAGCTACTTGGGAATTCGAAGATTACTTGTTAGAAAAATTTCCAGAGTTTCTTGCGTCAATATAGAAAAATGTTGGTTTTGCTCTGTTGTTGCGAACCATGTTTGTAAAGGAACCTTAGCTGTTTGATAAACGAGTTTTGGATGTTTTTGGATTGACACATTTCCTTTTCCATTACTTACCCTATGGATTTGAATCTCGGGACGAGATTTCTTTTAGGGGGAAGGATTGTAACACCTCGGGTGTTTTAAATACTAAAACCTACCATGTCATCATATGCATTGTACCTCATTTCGTATTAGTGAAAACTTTGGTATGTGTGGTAGAACCTCCAAAGAAATCGGGCCCACGCGCACCTATCGATGTCTCAACAGACCTCATATAGCGTACACAAGTTCCCAACAACTTAACAGGTCCATCGGGTGTCCTCGGGAAACCCGAATCATCCACGATTCTCTTTTTAAACAGGATCCCAATCACAGACATTGCAGATTACAATAGTTTATTCAAATATATACATCAGAGTAAAAGATAGCGGAAGTCTTAAGATAACATAGTTTACAAACCAGTTGTTTTCAAACTTACAATACCATAAGTGTCTTACAACCATAGTAGCAGGATAATATTACATTAACATTATTTATTTCATACAAACTAGTGCCTTGTCCAAAGGCCATTCATCATTCCTCATCGTCATCGACTTCAAACACTGACATGCAGCAAGGACCAAAACAAGCCTGCGCATGCGACTCACCTGCAACAAGGGTTAACAAACCCTGAGTACAAAAGTACTCAACAAGACTAACCTGATGAAAAAGGGCAAAGGTCTTAGGGATGCAGGTGTTGGGTCAAGGTAAGGGTGTAGAAAGATTCAAAAGTTCTTTGCCAAAAGCTTACTATTCTTGATCCCAGTTTCCAGTTTTACCCCTAAGTACTTTAGTTCAATAGCTCCAACTAAGTGTTCATATCCCATGTTCCAATCCTTCTCATTCCATTCTTTTTCTCATGTTTTAGTAATTCACCAGTCCTGCATTGCTTCTGTAATGAATCGAGTCTCCATATCCATGGAGCACCAGCAATTCGAATTGATTCAAGTCCCAGCTGGGGATTCCTTATCACACGACATATGTAGAACTTAATCTTGCATATATCAACCTCGCTACCAGATCCTCCTGTACTAATCCGTCTCCACGCCACCCGAGAGTACAGCACGCCTCAAATCCGGCCACATTCAAGCCACGAGGGTACACGCTACTCCCGCCATCTCACCACTCCCAGTGCGTGGGCATTCGTCTTAGTATTGGATTAACCAAAGTAGGCTTACCAGAGTATGTGACCAGTACTACAAAGTGTCTCGTTCTGAAGATCCACAATGAGTGGCCTTTAAGCGACATAGTCGGCAACATTACCCAACATTCAAGATAAGCCACCCAACTAGTCTCTTGTTCATTCTATCTTCTTTCTTTCTTTCTTTGGCCAGTATGCCATCTTTGATTGTATCAAAACTTTTACTTTCAAAGCCTACCATAAAGCATACTAAGCATTCTACGCCTTTGTAAATGAAATCATCTTCAAGGATGGTAAACAAATAACAAGGTAGGCAATGCATCAAGTCGGTAATATTTGAATAAATCAACGTAATGCAATAAGTAACATAGGTGATAAACTTTTCAAAGTAAACAAGGTAATGGTTTAATGCATAAACCGGGGCTTGCCTTCGTTGATGATCTCAGGTTCCGGATCAGTACCACAATTATCGAATCCCGTGACAACCGGGGATTCTCCTAGGACTTGCTCAACTAGAATCGTTTCACTCTCAGGTTCTACACGAAATGATAACATATTCTTTAACATGATGATAATGTAAACATGATGCTTTCATGGTACATGAAATGTAAAAACACCTCGAAAACGATTTTCCTTCACGGTACAGTTGCAAGCCAACACAACCAACTAGCAATTCTACCATCAAGAACCACACATGTAATTTGACCAAATGGATCTTGAAACCCTACTAGTCACAAAACATGACCAAAACAAGATCCAACACTAATCAAACACTTAGGGTTTGCCTTTATCTATTTTTGAATAAATTTGGAATTAAGTCCAAAAATGAATTTGTTCCAAATGACCTAAAAAATTTATGTAAGCTTCCTTATGTCAAATTAGTGTAACAAAACAAATTTCATAATTTTTGGAATTATACAGTGGCCTACAAAAATCATGGAAATTGCATTTATTAATTAATGGACTGAATATTTGAACATTAAAAATTTATTCAAATTTCATGTTCCAAATTTTTAAACCATACTAGAGCATGTACAGAAGCTACACACAAAATTTCAGAATTTTTGGAGCTATGATTAATTTCCTACAAATTCCCAAAATTTTAGCACTATTCAAAATCAGAAAATAACAAAACCTCACTGTTCTTCTCCTTCCTTCGCACTGACAGCCCGACCCCACTCGTCAGTGACTCATATAGGTCACGGCGGCGCTGCCATCACTGGCCAGCCCAAAATGCATCGACGATGACACTCCGGCCGGGCTCGGGGAAGAAGACATTGCGCTGGGCGATTCCGGCCAACCCAAGCGACGTGAGCAAGCCGCAGAGAAGCGCAAGACCGAGGCGATCGCGTTGGCGTAGCTGGGCACGACGGAATCGGCTTGACGATGGCTACGGCGAGCGGCGGAGCTAGCTGGTGGCGGAGCAGAGCAGAAGGGGAAAACGGGGACGACGGCGGCGGCTGGTGCTATTTATAGCCAGGAAGGGGTTGCCCGGCGTCGACAGCGCACGAACAGACCCGCCACGGCACCAGCTGCGTGTCAATGCGCGAGGAAGCAGCGCAATTTGATCGGCGGCGACATCCACGTGGCGTCGGCGGCAAGCAGAGAGGTGGCGCTCGGCTGTTTGATGTATTTACATAATTGCCACTGCGTCAATTTTGCAAATTACTCACAAATTTTCTAAAGTTGAAAATCTCCAAAAATCAAAGTTGCTCAATTTTTCAAACTCTACAACTTTGCTTCAAGGAACATTTTCAAATTCTGCCTCCATTTTGAAATTTGAATTTGGGGTGCATTTGAGTATTTGAATCATTTCAAAATTACTCCAAATTTTATATGTAAACTTGAAAAACTTTGAATACCAAAGTTGACCCTTATAAAATAATCTTCAACTTTGCTTTTTACCTCAACCCCAAATTCCACATGGATTTTGAATTAGTCAAAAGGGGCAAAAAGAACTTTTATAATTTGAATTTGAATTCAAATTTGATTTGTCTTCATTTTACTTTAACTTTGATTTTTCACTAGTAACATGGCCCATTAGGGTTATTTGAGTTAAATGACACATGGCCTCATATGATCACATGAAATTTGACCCTTGTGGTCATGATCTTTATTTAGGGCTTTGAAACACATCACATGAAATAACAACATTATGAAATAAAGCTTATTTAGTGAATGCATTCAAAATTTTCTACTCCATGAATGCTTTGCAATGCATATGATGACATGTCAAATTTTAGTGCTAGGTCAAAACACCAGAGGTGTTACAGTATGCATACATTAAAACAAGTTTACAATTGTGTTATATGTGTTGTCTTGTATGGTTTGGATCAAGTTCAAAGTTTTGTTTGGATTTGAAATTCCGAAAACCCAGATTTCCAGCGATTTGTTTTACCCCGAAAAACCAAATTCAAAATCAAAGCACATTTTAGGGTTGAGCCTTAAAGCAAAAATGTAGAGCTTGTCGAGTTGTACAAAGTTTGTTTTTGGAGTTTTCAAAGTTGTTATGAAAAATTTGAAGCAATTTGAAAAGGCGAAATTCTTTAAATATTCCCTATTTGAATTCAAATTTGCATTTCAAAATGTAGAACGAATTAGAAGGTGGTTATAAAAGCAAAGTTGTAGAGCTTTGAATTTTGAACAACTTTTATTTTTGGAGATTTTTGAGTTGTTATACAAATTTGGGAGTAATTTGGAAATTTAGACGGATGGCAATTCTGTAATTAAGTTGAACAGTGCTCGCCGCTTAAGCTACATTGCCGGCGACCTTCTGCTCGGTTCCAGTCATGCCTGTGGCCGCCCTTGGCTTCGCGCTGGCATGGGAAAGACTCCTGCATAGCTTCCTTGCGCTTCTGAGCTGCGTTACAAGACCTGCTTCGCCGTCGTCTTTGCTGTTTTCATTGCTCTGCTTTTCCCGTCGTCGCTGCTCGACTCCGGCGAGCCCTTGTTATCGCCATAGTGCCACCACCGTCACAACCAAGCCAGTCATAGCTCCGTCTCATCCTTGCGAACCTAGCTAACTGACTGTGGTCACTTGATTTTGCCGGGAATCGCCGTTCGCCGTCTTTCTTCCTCATGGCCGGCAACACCACCATTGCAAGCGCGTCGCCGTGGCCAGAGCTCCACGGTGCACCTCTATCCTTATGTTTGGTTGCTCTAGCTTTGTCTCGATGCCATGGAGATTAATATCTTGTTGATTGCTTTTTTTGACCACCGCAGTCGCCGGAGCGTCTCCGTGGCTCCTCCGGTCTCGCTCTTTGCTCCATCGCGTTCGAGGTGAGCTGCTGATCCTTCCCAAGCGCTCTAGTTGGTCTCTACCAGCCTTGTTTTGCCGGCATAGTGCAGTCGCTTGGCCGTGTCCACCATGGCTGGCGTTGATATGGTATGGAGTCGTAATCGGTGCAAGTAGAGACATCAGTAGGTGCGCCTAGTCTTGGTGATCGTGTTTTTGTATTCGCCGTCGCCGTTAGTCTCACCGGCGACGAGTTATCGCCGGTCAGCGCGTCGTCGTCGTGGTCAAACGTGGGAGGTTAGGGATGACAGGTGGGACCCGATGTCAGTGACCGTGAGTTCAAAATAAATTTTGTATTTTTCAGAAATGGAGGAATAGTGTATGTTTTTGTTATTTTTGTGTAGAATTATTTAGGGCTCCAAAAATTATAAAATTTTTTGTGTGACCTCTCTGTGATGAATATCATTTAGGAAAAATATGAAATGTTGTTTTTCAGTACCTTTTGAATGTGATAAAAATTGCTCAATTAATTAATAAATGAGTTTCCATGAATTTTCTAGGCTTATTTAGTTATCCAAAATTATGAAAATTGTTTTGCCGCTTAGTTATCATGTGATGAACCTTTACAAAAATTTTCAGCTCAGTTGGAACAAGTTGATTTATTTCATAATTTTTAATTAAATAATTAATTCATAAAAGCAAATAGTAACCTTTGATGATTTAGGTTTGGTTTGAATTTTGGATTGAGTGATGACCTTGGGTCATTAGTTGGTAATGATCCTTGGCAATTGAATTAAGTGTTGCAAGAAAGGTTTAGTTAGTTTGACTTATAACTGTACCGCAAAGGAAAGTTGTATTCAAGTTGTTAATTTTTGCATCCATCCTCGAGCATCATGTTTTATATTTCGCATCATGTTAAACATGGCATTGTTACTACGTGTAGTGAACGAAGGTGAACACATTGTAGTTAATCAAGTTGTGGAAGAAGTTGATCCGCCTGTTGAGGTCAGATTTGATAATTGTGGAACGACTCTGGATCCTAATTTTTCCGTCAACGAAGGCAAGCCCCGGATGCATTTAAACCTACCTTGTGTTTTACAAATTGATTTCGCTTTTGCTTTTCTTTACTGCATTAAGTGATTAGGAGTTAAGTGAAAACCTAATTGGTGCATTACCAACCTTGTTTTTCCATATCTACCTTGTTACTAGTTTTAATTCGTATATGCCTAGTTATGCTTAGCTATGCTTAGAACGATGAAAGTCGGGTGATTACCTGTCATCTGCAAGTTTTAAATGGAACTTTGGTTACTCATGTTATCATGTGATATGAGCATGTGGAGTAAGAAATCTAGACCGGGCGGACTCGGTGTGTGTGAGCCACAGGACATGGAGGTCTTGTGAGCGGGTTCTTTCCGCCTATGTCGATTAAGGCCCGTACCGTTGTTGAATTGCATGAGTTGAGACTTTGTAGTACTAACCGCATACTCCGGTAAGCCTTAACTTGGCTACTCTATTACGAGAATGGCTACTCGCGCACTAGGAGTGGAGAGATGGCGGGAATAGCGTGTACCCACGTGGCAATGGGCTGGATTGGTGGAGTACTGTATTCTCGGGTGGCGCGGACCCATTCTTGTTTTAGAGGATCTGAGGGTAGGTTGATATATGTAAGTCAGGGACCTACATATGTTGTGTGGTCTGGAATTCCCAGCTGGGTTTTTAATCGGTTCGAATCGTCATTGCTCCTCGGTTATGGAGACTCAACTCACTGTTCATCATCGTAGTATTAATAACTGGAACTTGAGGCTGGTTTGAGGAAGTGTTGGATATGAAGTTTCATGATCTCAATGCGGATCGTGTCAGCTTTGTATGTGATCTTATGAAGTTTTAAATGTTGATATAAAAAATTTTGTTAAAGAGCTTTTACGCAAAAGAACTTTGATTATTGCTAAAGCCATACCTAGAATCCCATGAGCCTGCATTCCTACATTCTATTAATTCTTATTTCGGTTAAGTCTTGTTGAGTACTTTTATACTCAGGGTTCGTTGACCCTTGTTGCAGGTGAGGCTCATGAGCAGATCTGTTTTGAATCGTGCTGCATGACTGTTGTTCAGTGCGATGACGATAAGTAAATGCGTGGCCCTTGGGCAGGGCAATCTATTTGTGTGTTTGTATTATGTTATAATACCACTCCACTACTATGTTTTGTAATAATTATCGAACTTAGTTGTAAGGTTTGAAACTACTGTTTTGTAAACTAAGTTATTGTAAGACTTCCATTGATTTACTCTGGTGTAGATATTTGAATAAATGATTGTAATACTGCAATGACTCTGTAATGTGATCCTGCTCGGAAATCGTGGATGATTCAGGGTTCCCCGAGGACACCCGACAGTCTTCTGAAGTTACCGGGAATATATGCATAGATGTCAAAGGTCGTTGGACAGTGACAGGTGCATGTGGGCCCTATAATTTAGGAGGTTCTGCCACAAACTCGCCCTTAAGCATTTACATTGGCTCCATTGGCATGACTTACTGGTCGGGAAGGTGGAGGAGGTTTTGGCCGAGCGGTGTGTGTGAGCAATCAGACAATGGTACAGTGGTGGCAGTGAGCGAGCTTGGCAGAGGTGTGGCGTCGATGGCGCGGTGCTGTGGTTCTGCTCTGGAGTGGCAAGAGCGGGAGCGAGGCAAAGAGAGTGAGCATGAGTGAGAGAGAGCAGCGGCGTCGCATGGTTTTGCTGCCCGCCTCGGCCAGACGGGTGGGCCTAACATCGGCAGATGGCCTCCATGCGGTGGCCATGGTCTGACGCTGGTCAGCCATGACACACGCGTGGCGCTGGTTCAGACACTACTGAACCCGAATGACGAAGCAAGTTCAAGCGATCAGTCATCCTAATCTGTGGTGATTTAGCAAAAACTATGTGAGTACTACAAGATTCCTTAAAGGAGTTTTGACTAATTCGCAATGGTTTTCAAACAACAATGCTCTAACGTGAGGTACCTTGAAACCGAAATCAGCATTCGGGACTTAGCAAAATTTCCAAGTCTAGAATCAGCATTTCATTGCTACTTTGGAGCTGTTTTTGACCATCTTAGGCACTGATTCAGCTCATGATTCTTAAATAAAGTTTGTTACCCATGACAAGAACTACAACTTTTATTTAGGTCACACAGCCATGCAAGCTCTCTAAACTATTGTTCAACTTTAGTCAAACTAGCATCATGAAACTAGCATTTCAAAGTAAACCAACACTTAGAAGCAAAATTGGTTCATGTCATGAATACAAAAATTGTTCCATTTACCATCCTAGATATGTCTACACGGTTTTCATGACCTTACAACCATTTTCATGCATTGGTCACACTTGATTACAAGCATATGCATATATATAATCAACATCACATCTGATAATGTATAAAGAATGAAATGAAATTTCATATGCTCATGCTCATGAATGAATGGATAAGCTTGTGCTCATGAAATGCAAGTGTCAAATGCAATGCTTAACACTAGGGTGTTACAACCCCTCTCCCTTATAGAAATCTTGTCCCGACATTTGGAAGACCTACCATTCTTCATAAAAAGCGGGATAGACTTCACGCAAATAATCCTCCCATTCCCACGTCGCATCTTGTTCATTGTGGTTATTCCATACCACCTTGTAGAACTTAATGACCTTGCTCCAAGTTACTCTTTCCATTTCTTCTAGCACTCGGATTGGTTTCTCTTCATAGGTCAAATCTGATTGGAGCTTAATGTTGGCGGGTGCAATAGCTTCGTTTGATATGCCAAGACATCTTTTTAACTGAGAAACATGGAAGACAATGAATATAGTACTCATCTCTAGAGGAAGTTGTAACTTGTGGGCGAC
The DNA here is from genome assembly GCA_904845875.1 of Miscanthus lutarioriparius. NCBI lineage: Eukaryota > Viridiplantae > Streptophyta > Magnoliopsida > Poales > Poaceae > Miscanthus > Miscanthus lutarioriparius. The sequence continues at coordinate 72,040,065 of CAJGYO010000005.1, read as the reverse complement.
ATTTCGCTTCCGTTCGATAATCTAGTATGGCCCTACATATCTAGGCGCAAGCTTCCTTTTTACTCCAAATCTCTATAGTCCTTTCATGGGTGAAACCTTTAAGTACACATAGTCTCCCACTACAAAGGTTAGTGGTCTTCTTCTTTTATCAGCATAACTCTTTTGTCTAGACTGAGCGACTTTCATATGCTATTGAATAATGCGTACCTGTTCTTCCGCTTTAGTGACAAAATCTATGCCATAGTATCTTCTTTCTCCGCGCTCAATCCAACTCAAGGAAGTTCTACATCTCTGACTGTACAAGGCTTCAAAAGGAGACATCTTGATGCTTTCTTGATAACTATTGTTATAGGAGAACTTGGCTAAAGGTAGCCATTTTTCCCATGAACCCTTGGAGATTATAACAAAAGCTCTCAACATATCTTCCAAGATTTGGTTCACTTGCTCGGTCTGTCTAGAAGTTTGTGGATGGTATGCTAAACTTCTGATTAGTTTAGTTCCCAAGGCCTTGTGCAAATGTTCCCAAAAGTGAGCTATAAACTGTGGTCCCGATCTGAGATTATGGTCCTCGGTAATCCATGTAGCTTCTCGACCTGAGAAATGTGCAGCCCAGCGTACCTCCCACTTGATACTTTGTGTTAACCGGTACAAAATGTTCTGACTTGGTAAGGCGATCTACAATGACCCATATGGAATCATGACCTTGTTGTGTTTGCGGGAGGCCTGTAATAAAGTCCATACTTATTTCCTCCCATTTCTAGCATAGAATAGGCAATTACTGAAGTAATCTAGCAGATTTCAAATGAATGGCCTTGACTCTACTGCAATTACCAAACCTAGCGACATAGGCAGCGATCTCTTTCTTCATCTTGGTCCACCAAAAATGAGTTTTCAAATCTTGATATATTTTGCTACTACCTGGATGGATAGACAACTTGGATGAATGAGCTTCATCTAAAATTTGATTTCTATGTTCTTGGTCTTTCGGTACCACAAGTCAGTCCATAAACCATAGCACACCTCTTTCATCCAACCTAAAATGCTTGGTTTCCTATTATTTCATCTTTCGCTTGATGTGGAACACACCCACATCTGTCTATTGCAGTTCTATGATTTTGCTCTCAAGTGAGCAACTGACAGTGATATTGTGTAGCACAACAGGATGTAACAAATTAAATCCATCTTCCAACAAGGCTTCCATCCAAGGTGTTACAATGAGATTTCTGACTAAGTGCATTTGCTACAACATTGGCTTTTCCTAGATGGTAGTGCACTTCCAAATTGTAGTCCTTGATCAGCTCTACCACCTATGTTGTCTCATGTTTAGCTCAGTTTGAGTGAAGATATATTTGAGACTCCTATGACCAGTGTATATGTGACATATGTTTCCCAACAAGTAATGTCTCTATATCTTCAAGGTGTGAACAACTGCTGCAAGCTCCAAATCATGGGTGGGATAGTTGATTTCATGCATTCTCAATTATTGAGAAGCATACACAATAACTCGGCCTTCTTGCATAAGCACACACCCAAAACCTATACCTGATGCATCATAGAACTCATCGAATGGCTTCTCAATGTCGGGTTGTGCTAAAATAGGAGCTATAGTTAATAAGGTCCATATGGTGTGAAAAGCAGCTTCACACTTCAGAGTCTAATTGAATTTTTCATCCTTCTAGAGTAGTCTGGTCGTGGGCTTAGCTATTTTGAAAAAGTCAGGAATGAAACGACGATAGTAGCCTGCTAGCCCTAGAAAACTCCAAACTTCATGAACCAAAGTCGGGGCCTTCAATTCCATGACCTCTTGTACTTTAGTTGGGTCTACAGAGATTCCATCTTCATATAAGATATGACCCAAGAAAGGTACTTTCCTCAACCAGAATTCATATTTGCTAAATTTGGCATACAATTTATGCTCCCTCAATCTAGATAAGACGATCCTCAGATGCTCTGCATGATCTGACTCATTCTCTGAGTAAATCAAGATATCATCGATAAACATAACCACAAACTTGTCGAGCTCGGGCATGAATACCGAATTCATCAAGTATATGAAGTAGGTAGGAGCATTTGTTAGTCCAAAAGACATGACCAAATACTCGTACAAGCCATACCTAGTGGAGAAAGCTATTTTAGGTACATCCTCTGGCCTGATCTTGACCTGGTGATAGCCTAACCTCAAGTCAATCTTAGAGAATACCTTTGCTTTTGCCAGTTGATTGAACAAAATATCAATACGAGGCAAAGGATACTTGTTCTTAATAGTCACAACATTAAACGACCTATAATCCACACATTCTCAAGGATTTGTCCTTTTTTACAAATAAAGCTGAACATCCCCATGGAGATGAACTACATCGAATGAGACCTTTGTCCAAAAGTTCTTGTAACTAGATTTTAAGTTTGGCTAACTCATTTGATGGCATCCTATAGGGTCTTCTTGAGATAGTTGCTGTACCTACACTAACTTGATCTTAAATTCCACATCCCTATCAGGCGGTAAACCTGGCAACTCATCTAGAAATACATCAGGAAATTCACAGACTACTGGAATATTGCAGAGGGTAGTGGCTTGGATAACACAAGACAAGTTTTGAAGGTCAAAACTCCACGGAAGTGGTACTAGAAAAGCATTAATCCCCCTTTGGTTCTCTCAACATAATTATTCTAGTGGTAGTGTCAATGAGAACTCCATGACCCCTCATCCAATTCATGCCCAAAATCACATCTATTGCTAGTGCTGGCAATATTATAAGATATCTAGTATACTCCCTCTCTTGTATAGAGATGAGCACATCTCACTAATTGGTTAGTATAAATAGTGGCCCCAGCTGAACTTATACTAAAACCACCCTTGTCTACCTCAATTATCTTCTGATGATGCTTAGATGCAAATGTTTGGCTCATAAATGAATGAGAAGTTCCAGAATCAAATAAAACAATGGCGGGATATTTGTTAACAAGAAACATACCGGCGGTCACAACTTCTCCCACGGGAATTTCTTCCATGGCTGTATAATGCACGTATCTAGGACGTGCTTTTGGATTGGCCTGTTTCTGATTACCCTGGTTTTGATTGCCATTCTTCTTGGGATGGGGACACTCCTTGGCCAAATGGCCCCACTAATTATAGTTGAAGCATGGTTGGTTGTTCCTTGTCTAGCTGAGCTTCCCTAACCTACATTGCCCTTAGGTATGGCAATGGTCTAGGGGTGATTAGCCTGAGCTTTTTTCTGAGGAGGCCTATACTTAGGCGCTGGTGGATGGAACTGTGGCCTAGCCACCACTGGAGCTCTAGCCTAAGATGATCCTGAGGCACCTACCTTAGCTGCTCTTTTGTGGCCCTTTGCTACTGCGTGCAAGTTGTTCTGGTTCTCCTGGTTAAGGCATCACTAACAAACTCATTATATGTGGTACACCATGAGTTGGCCATAGTCTTCATTAGCTTAGTGCCAAGGCCTCTCTTGAAACTTTCTATTTTCTTCTCCTTTGTGTTGACAAACTCTAGGGCATATCTGAAAAGATTGTTGAAGGCATGCATGTACTCGGTACGGGTTTTGGTCCCTTGAGTAAGTCTTATGAACTCGATGGCTTTCATGCGCATTAGCCCTAGGGGAATGCGATGTCCCCTAAAGGCTAACTTGAACTGTTCCCACATGACTTGTGCATTTGCTGGTAGAGAAGATAGGAAATGGGTCCACCATATCTCTATCGGTCCCTGTAGTTGATGGGATGCATATTCGGCCTTTAGATGCTCAGTAACCCTCAACAGATGGAACTTCTGCTCTATCGTGTTAAGCCACTCATCCGCCTAGAGCGGTTCTTGACCTCTTTAAAGATAGGGGGTTTAGTGTCTTGGAAGTCTTTGAATGAGCTATATTGATTTGGTTCAGGCCCTTAATGTTGCTGGCAGGCCTGAGCGGTGTTCGGCGCAATGAGGCGTAGTGTCTCTGCCATAGCTCTCTGATTTCCTACAAATTGCATGAAGAACTCATTCGTAGAAGGTGACGGTGGTGGTGGTAAATCACCATCATTGCCACCCTAGCTAGTGACTGCCCCAGCACGGGTGTGAGTCATCTACAAAATTTCAACAATAAGTGATTATTGGTTGATGTCAAGAGATTGCAGATGAATTGTGTAATCATGACAAACTGAAATTACTAGAGAGAATCTTAAATTCATACAATAAAATAGAGGCATAATAATTCATTCTCGCAATAAAACATCACCAATTAGGTCACTTATCATACTCGCAATGCATTAACATGCATTTCATATTTCACTAGTAAAACTAAAATGAAATTTCATCAAAGTTCAACCATATTGAAACAATGTGCAAAGTGCCAATATTACACCAAAGTTACGTCATGAATACCAAAATTTGAACTACCAGTCCATTACATAATGATAGCAGGGATACAACTAGTGCATTGACTAGTCCCTAGACGGTTGTACTCTTCATCATGCTCACTATCTAGGTCAGAGATACCATCATCCTCATCTTCTAGATCTACTTCTTCCCAACCGTCATCTTCGACCATCATTTCTGGATCTTCTTCTTCCTCATCAAGGATTGGGAGCAGTTGGTTGTTCAGAAAATGCACCTCATGCTGAAGATCAACCACCATGTTCTGGGTATGCGCAAGCTACTGGCGCAAGTCCCTTTCGACATGGTCCTGCTGCATGGCCAAGTCTTTGGCTTTATTTCATGTTGCTTTAGCCAGGGCTGCACGGTTGTTTGCTTGGATCCGCTGGCATGTAGCTGTGAGTGCCTCGGCATGAGTGGCCTCTAGCTGCTCCCATAGTCCTGCTAGCACTACCTGATCATTAGCTCTTGCCTCTTGGGCGGTAGCTCTCTGTTGATCAACTTGCTCCATCTCAGTGTGGAGATTTCCCAATGCTACATATGCCTGATTAGTTTCCCAACAAGCCTCACTTGCTGCCTTCTTGTGCTTTCGAACATGCTTCCTTAGCTTCTGCTACGTAGCTTTGGCCCTCATGAGCCTATCCATGCAAGTGGTATAGGACTCCTGCCAGAAGTCCCGAGTATCCTAACGAGTATAGAACATCTTCATCACGACAAACATTGCACTCATAGCAGGACTAAAACTATCTACCTGCTCATCCTGGTCTCGGACCAATGCATTGTAGTTGCGCTATGCCCAAACTACTATGGATGGATCCATCCAAGGAAGCTGTAGCAGAACCGACCAATTTATAAGAGCACAAGTACAATGATAGCCCGCAAGCGGTCGCTCTATCACACTTGAGCCCACATAAACCTGGTAGTCCGTCGACTACCACGATGGGTCTTGATTAACTATCAACATACAACCAAGATCATACATGATTCAACATACATGTCACATGTTACATAAAGTTCACAAATACAGTTCATTCATCAGAGTATGAATTAAGGTTATTACAAACCAAGTTCAGTAAATAGTAGTGGAAGCAAATGAAAGTTTGAAACTAACACCTGCCATCATAGTTCAAATACAGTGCCAACTCGTGATCATAATCCCACAGAAGCATGTAAGAAGGATAAATAAGAGATGCCTGCCCAAGGCTCACTCCTCATCCATGGTGGGATAGGAGCAGTTCTTGCAATAGCCGTGATAAAATGTACCATCTACAACAATGGGGATAAAACCTTGAGTACGAGAAGGTACTCAGCTAGACTTACCCGTCATAAACCAAACATAAAGTGACTCCAAGGATTATGCAAGGCTTCATAAGTGGAGGAAGCTTGTCCACATTTTGCATAAAAAGCAACTCACTTAGTTGTACAATTATAATTCAGTCATCAAGTTAATTATAGCTATTCATCTCTAGATTATCAACTAATGTGTGCCAAGCATGTAGTATATCATTAGTAGCATACAATAGTAACCATAGCTGGTGTAGTAATTCCATGTTCATCTGAATCATAATATTCCATAACACAATTACTATGGTGTTGGAGCTAGCCAAGTTTCTCACTATCCGGGAGAGACGGCAATTCAAATCGATTTCAACCAGCTGAGAATTTATTTAGAGTATCCTATATGCATGAGCATGAAATAAGATATCACGAATGCATATATGATGACATGTATAATATGATATGATGTGATGAATGCATCCTCCCAAGTGTTTTCAATAGCTTTGCATCAAAGTAATAACAAGTTGCATCTTATTTTACTGAGTAGGTGCCTATCTCTTCTCTAATAACTAAACAAACACTAAGGTAAATCATTTTCTGGATTACAAGACAGCAACTACTTGTTTTGACCATAACTAAAGTTATACACATCAAAATAATATGGTTATGGACATTATGCAAAGCTTATGAAATTTCCTACAACTTTCTTTTAATCATCTTAATGTGATTCAACAGTTATCTAAGTCAAACAATTCAATCATTCAAATCTATCTAGAGAACAAGCATTTCTAACAGCAGACTTCTAACAGCCCTAATTCTTAAACCATAAGGCCTATCACTATGAAAATTTAACACAAAATAGATAAGTAAGTTATATACAACTTTGTTATTAACATGTTTTACAGAAAAGACCGTTATCATCATGAAATCATCACCACAATAAAAACTATAAATGCAACCATCTAGTTGGATTATAAAGCAATAATTAACTAGTTGCATACAACCAATTCCTTTTATGCCTAACTAATAACATCAACAGATCATGTGCATCACAAGAACCATAGAAAACATCAAGGTTAAACATAACTAATTTATTTATATCTATTTATTAATTTCCTTAGATAATAAGGTGATTTAAAGGATAAATATTTCCATTTCTTAATAAATTCTGAGAAAATTACAGTAGCCAAAAAATGACCTTAATAGTCTACTGTAAACATTTCATGCCATTTAGATATGTATAACTACCTATACAAAAATGACAAGTTACATAGGCTAATTTTAGCAAAAATAGTTTAGCATAGTGAAAAGTGTCAAGCAACACATTTAATATTTTTATTACTTTCCTCCAGGCATGAGAATACTGTGTAAAAAGTTTCATGATCATATGTTATGTATGTTTACCCCAATTAATTCCACTAGAAACTAGCAATTAATTAGGATTAAATAGGAAGACCATAACCAAAATATGACCACTGCAAGTCCAGTATTTTTCCTACCTAGATCATGTCAACACAAGACCAAAAAATTGGAATCGCAATTTTATCACCTTTCTAGCTCAAGTTATGCATTTTACAAGATAGAAACCATTTAAAAAGCATTTATCTAGCTACATTTTATTCTCCTAGGAAAATACCAAAAAACAGTGCATCTCATATTTTTATCAAATACTACAATTCAAGATGAAACTAACAAAATTTAGTTCCTCAAAATTAGACACTCCTAGCTCTAGATATGAATTTTTGAAACATACATTCAAATATGTGAAAAATAAATTAGAAAATCAAACATCATACAGACTAACAGCCGAGGCCCGCGGTCAATAAGCACCCACTCGTCAGCGATACAAAACAGGGGATGGTGCTAACCGGCGAGAACTCGCCGATGGCGAGGTCTCCGGCGGTAGCGTCTTCACCACTATACTCTCCTCACCCACGTGCATCGAATGGTAGGCCTAGTTGGCCCGGTGGCTCGCCAGAGCAAGCTAGACGACGGAGGTTGGTGGCGGTACGCCAGCCATCTCTGGCTATGGCACACTCAGACGAGGATGGCTACTCCATCCTGGTGACCTAGCAAAGCTACATGGCGTAGGTGAGGGCTCGGGGTGGCGTTGGTGAGCCTGGCCGCGTGGATGGCCATGCGGCGGCGCATGGAGCACGGCGGCGCTCACGTTGTTCTGGCTAAATGGCGGCGAAAGGCAGGTCTCTATCATGCCATTAGCGAGGCCTAGGGTTACTCGACCAAAGGCGTGAGAGAAAGGAGGGAGACGATGAACCAACTCGATGGCGGCGAGCTCGAGTGCCACGGCGGCCATGGCGGATGCGCGCGGAGCGGCGACTCATTCTGGCGCCGTCAAGTGGTGGTGTCATCCCTAACTCCGGCATAAGCTTCTAGACTCTAGCATGGTGTTGCACCAAAGGAAACAAAGGCAAGTGATGCAGTGGGATGGTGGGGCCACGGTGAGCCATGAGCGTGGTGGCGCTCTAGTGACGACGAAGGTTGCAGCAAGGCAAAATGACTCTTTACCAAGGCACGACGTGAGGTAGTAGTGGTTTCAGGAGGTAGAGGTGGAGGTGGCAAAACTGTTGGCTCGATGAATCGAGCGGTGGAGCGGTGATGATGGCGAGCGGGCACGGTGGAGCTACGGTGCTGCTATAGTGAGCTCGGCGTTGCGCTGTGGAGAGGCAGAGCGAGTAGGAGGGAGTGAGAGCGAGCGAATGGATGGAGTGGCGGGTGTGCGGCATTTAAGTGCACGCTTGGGCTTGACCGACCGAGTCAACACCGGCGTGATGCCACCATGCGGTGGCCATGGCCTATGGCCGGTCGGCCATGACGCCGCACGCAGACGCAGGTTCAGGCATCATGATCGTCGATCGATAGTGCAACTTAACGATGCTATTATTCCTAATCTGTTCATCCAATGCAAAAACTCCATTAATGTAAATTATAGAGCTACATGCCATCTACAACTTTGCTTTAAGAACCATCATCTAATTCTCACTAGTTAACAAACTACACTGCTCCAAAGTGAGGTACTTTGAAACTAAAAATCGTTTCCACATTTAGAAAATTTTGCAAGTCTCAAAACAACATTTTGTTGGTACTTGTGAGCTATTTTTGAGCTTGCTATGCACTGAATTAGACCTTGACCCAAAAATAAAAGTTGTTACCCTAGTCAAGTACAACAACTTTTATTTAGGTCACACAACCATGCAAATAGTCTAAGCTACTATTCAACTTTAGTCAAACCAGTATCATGAAAATAGCATTTCAAATGAAACCAACACTTAGAAGCCAAATTGGCCTATGTCATGAATACAAACATTGTTCCATTTACCATCCTAGATGTGTCTAAAGTATTTTCATGACCTCACAACCATCTCATACATTGGCCATACATAATTGCAAGCATAAACATATATATAAATCAACATTTGATGTGATAATGCATAAGAATGAGGTGAAATTTCATATGCTCTTGTTCATGAATGCTTGGATGATGCTTGTGCTAATGAAATGCAAGTGCCAAATGCAATGCTTAACAATGAGGTGTTACAGCCCCTCCCCCCTTATAGAAATCTCATCCCAAGATTTGAAGACCTACCATTCTTCGTAAAAGGCGGGATAAACCTCATGTAAGTAATCCTCCCATTCCCACGTGGCATCTTGTTCACTTTGGTTATTCCAGACCACCTTGTAGAACTTAATGACCTTGCTCTGTGTTACTCTTTCCATTTCTTCTAACACTCGGATTGGCTTCCTCAGGTATGCGAAGGTATCTTTTCAACTGAGAAACATGGAAGACATTGAATATCGCACTCATCTCAGGAGGAAGTTATAACTTGTAAGCGAAATTTTCTTTCCATTCAATAATCTTTTATGGCCCTACATATCTAGGTGCAAGCTTTCTTTTTACTCCAAATCTCTGCACTCCTTTCATAGGTGACACTTTTAAGTATACATAGTCTCCTACTTCAAAAGTTAGTGGTCTTCTTCTTCTATCAGCATAACTCTTTTGTCTTGACTAAGCTGCTTTCATATGCTGTTGGATAATGCGTACCCGCTCTTCAGCTTCAGTGACAAAGTCAATGCCAAAGTATCTTCTTTCACCGGGCTCAATCCAATTCAAAGGAGTTCTACATTTCCAACCGTACAAGGCTTCAAAAGGAGCCATCTTGATGCTCGCTTGATGGCTGTTGTTGTAGGAGAACTTAGCTAAAGGTAACCATTTTGCCCATGAACCTCTTGAAGATATAACACAGGCTCTCAACATATCTTCTAAGATCTGGTTCACCCACTTGGTATGTTCAAAAGTTTGTGGATGATATGCCGAACTTCTGATTAGTTTAGTACCCAAAGCTTGGTGCAAGTGTTCCTAGAAATGAGCTATAAACTGTGGTCCCCGATCTGAGATTATGGTCCTTGGTTCTCCATGTAGTCTCACGATCTGAGAAACATACAGCTCAACGTACTTCCCTGCATGATATGCTGTGTTAACCGGTATAAAATGTGTTGGCTTGATAAGTCAATCTACATTGACCCATATGGAATCATGACCTTGTTGTGTCAGTGGAAGGCCTGTAATAAAGTCCATAATTATTTCCTCCCATTTCTAGCCTAGAATAGGCAAAGGCTGAAGTAATCTAGTAGATTTCAAATGAACGACCTTTACTCTACTACAATTTTCACACCTAGCGACATAAGCGGTGATCTCTTTCTTCATCTTGGTCCACCAAAAATGAGTTTTTAAATCTTGATACATTTTGCTACTACCCAGGTGGATAGACAACTTGGATGAATGAGCTTCATCTAAAATTTGATTTCTAAGCTCATGATCTTTTGGTACCACGAGTCGGTCCTTAAACCATAGCACACCTCTTTCATCCAACCTAAAATGATTGGTGTATTGTTCTTTCATCTTTCTCTTGATGTGAAATACACCCACATCTATCTTCTGTAGCTCTATGATTTTGCTCTCAAGTGAGCAACTTATAGTGATATTGTGCAGCACAACAGGATGTAACAAATTAAATCCATCTTCCAACAAGGCTTCCATAGTGTTGCAATGAGATTTCTGACTAAGTGCATCTGCTACAACATTAGCCTTTCCTGTATGGTAGTGCACTTCTAAATTATAGTCCTTGATTAGCTCTAACCATCTTTGTTGTCTCATGTTTAGGTCAGGTTGAGTGAAGATATATTTAAGACTTTTGTGGTCAGTATATATGTGACATACGTTTCCCAACAAGTAGTGTCTCCATATCTTCAACGCATGAACAACTCCTACAAGCTCTAAATCATGTGTAGGATAATTAACATCATGCTTTCTCAATTGCTGAGAAGCATAGGCAATAACTTGACCTTCCTGCATGAGCACACACCCCAAACCTATACCCGATGCATCACAAAACATATCAAAAGGTTCTTCAATGTCGGGTTGTGCTAGAACAGGAGCTATAGTCAACAAGGTCCTTAGGTTGTGAAAAGCAGTTTCACACTCTGGCGTCCAACTAAACTTTTCATCTTTCTAAAGTAGTCTGGTCATAGGTTTAGCTATCTTGGAGAAATTAGGAATGAAACGACGATAGTAACCTGCTAACCCTAGAAAACTCTAAACTTCATGAACCGAAGTCGAGGCCTTCCAATCCATGACTTCTTGTACTTTAGATGGGTCTACAGAAATTCCATCTGTAGATAAGATGTGAATCAAGAAAGGTACTTTGCTCAACTAGAATTCACACTTGCTGAATTTGGCATATAACTTATGTTCCCTCAATCTAGACAAAACAATTCTTATATGCTCTGCATGTTTTGCCTCATTCTCCAAATAAATTAAGATATCATCGATAAACACAACCATGAACTTGTCGAGCTCGGGCATGAATACCGAATTCATCAAGTACATGAAGTAGGCAGTGCATTTGTCAGTCCAAAAGACATGACCAAATACTCGTACAAGCTGTACCTAGTGGAGAAAGCTGTTTTAGGTATATCCTCTGGCCTGATCTTAATCTAATGATAGCCTGACCTCAAGTCAATCTTGGAGAATACCCTTGCTTTTGCCAACTGATCGAACAAGATATCGATACGGGGCAAGGGATACTTGTTCTTAATGGTCACAACATTAAGCAGCCTATAATCCACACACATTCTCAAGGACTTGTCCTTCTTTACAACTAAAGCTAGACATCCCCATGAAGACGAACTAGGTTGAATGAGACCTTTGTCCAATAGTTCTTGTAGCTGAATTTTAAGTTTAGCTAACTCATTTGGTGGCATCCTATAGGGTCTTCTTGAGATTGGCACTAACTCAGTCTTAAATTCCACATCCCTATCAGGCGGTAAACCTAGCAACTCATCTAGAATTACATTAGGAAACTCACAAACCACTAGGATATCACATAGGGTAGTGGCTTGGATAGCGCAAGACAAGTTTTGGAGATCAAAACTTCGGAGAAGTGGTACTAGAAAAGCATTACCTCCCTTTGGTTCTCTCAACATAATTGTCTGAGTGGATGTGTCAATGAGAACACCTTGGTCACTTATCCAACTCATGCCTCAGATCACATCTATGGTTAATCTGGGAAATATTATTAGATCCATCGTGTACTCCCTCTCTTGTATAGAGATGAGCACATCTCTGACTATCTAATTTATAGAGATAGTAGCCCCAGCCGAACTTATACTATAACCACCCGTGTTTAACTCAATTATTTTCTAATAATACTTAGATGCAAATTCTTGGCTCATAAATGAATGAGAAGCTCCAAAATCAAATAAAACAATGGCGGGATATTTGTTAACAAGAAACATACTAGCTGTGACTGATGTGAATATTCCTACTCTTGCTGCTGCTAGTGATGCTGCTAGTGAGTCCGTGATTCGCTGTAAGGAGCCAATTAAATCATCAATCCAATTTGGTTCTATCTCCAATAATATTTTTGGGAACAATGTGGCGATGACAAAAGGCACTCTTGTTACAAAGGAGGTTCCCGAGATTAATGCTCAACTTAATGAGCCATCAGAGCATGATATAGCCATCAAGGGGAATTCTTCTGTGATTATTAATTCTTTGGGTGAAGCTTCTGATTGTCATCGCATGGAGTTGAAAAATGCAGATATTGTTGCTAATAAATCTCCTATATAGATTGGCTCTCTATCTAATTTTGTGGAACATGAAGACAACAAGAAAGATGGAAATATAATAGTTACAAAGATGAAGAAGTCAGTAGAGATTATGGCAAAGCCTAGGATGGCTTTGTTTCAAGGGAGGGAGGATGATGAGTCCATGGCTTGTCGAGTTATTCAATTTGGCTCATTTTCTATTGATCCAAAACAAATCAAGATGACACACGAAAGAGAGTTGGATTCTACTCTTGCATTGTCAAGTAGAATATTTGTTGGAAATAATTTGGTCAAGAAGTATTGGAAGGCAAGGAAGGCGACAAATATATCTATGCAGATTGTCTCTATGCGTGAGGGGCCAACTTGATTTGCATTGTGGCCGGAGAATATTTTACTATATATTTGGATATTTGCCGGCATTAGTATTAATTAGCTATATTTTAATTCATAGGTTGGGCTGAGTCACGTACGTGTTAGGCACTGGTTGCGTCGTGGTCTGAGTCCAAGTTGCATCATGTGCCTGCATGCACTTATATGGCCTAGGCTGGCTATGTAAAGGGGGGACTAGATTTTATTTGTGGAGTTATTCCTCGTCGAGCCGCCACTAGGAAAACCCTAGATGGTGTTCCCATCAGGTTCTTCGTCTTGAAGATTATCTTCCAGATTCTTGTGGATCTGCGTGGAGTGCGTGATCAAGCTACTACGGCTTGAGTGCGTCGCTTGGAATTCTTGGAGTTCCCCATGTTCTGATCGTGGTTCATCATGGCTGTGGGTGGAAGGATTATCCTAGGGTTTGGATTACAACATCTCTTGTAAGCAGATCCCTTTATTATTAATAATACTGTTGCTCATGTTTGTTTGGCCAAAGGAATTATTTGGATTATTTGTGCTACTCAGTCGTTACTGTTATTGTCCAATTCATCATATATATGTATACGTACTTCTTGAGTTGAGTTCAATATTGGTCTCTTGCTGCATCTTTTGTGATTGGGATTATATTGGCTCCGTGAGACATTACTGCTGGCTGTTAGGATTTGACTGATCTAGTCACGAGGCACACTTCTAATTTAATTGGTGTTGATATATCTGATTTGAGGACGACCTGCTTGTACTCTGTAACTTGCGGACTACCTGTGCTAGCTTAACAGAGATTGTTGCAGCGACCTATTCATACAAAAATTTAGATTATATTAATTATTAATATTTAGGCACCGTGAAACATTGGGCAAATTTTCGAGCATCGTAGGCGTGTCCTCATCAGTGACAACCTCTCCCGCTGGAACTTCTTCAATAGCGGTGTAATGCACGTATCTAGGACGTGCTTTAGGATTTGCCTGCCTCCGATTTCCCTGGCTTTGATTGTTGTTCTTCTTAGGATGGGGGCACTCCTTGGAGCAATGGCCCAACTGATTATAGTTGAAGCATGGTTGATTGCTCCTAGGTCCTACTAAGCCTCCTTGCCCTCTGTTTCCCTTGGGTAGGGCAATGGTGAACGCCTTACGAAACACCTTCTAAGGTCGGTTGGCCTGGGCTTTTGGCAGAGGAGGCCTGAATTTGGGCATGGGTGGACGAAACTATGGCCTAGCCGCCACTAAAGTTCTAGACTAGGAAGATCCTAAGGCGCCTGCCTCAGCTGCTCTCTTATGGCCCTTCGCTGCGGCATGCAGATTGTTCTAGTTCTCTTGAGTCTAGGCTTCACTGATGAACTTATTGTATGTGGTGCACCTCAAGTTGGCCATAGTTTTCATCAGCTTAGTGCTAAGACCTCTCTTGAGGCTTTCAATCTTCTTTTCTTTTGTATCAATGAACCCTAGGGCATAATGGGACAAATTGTTGAATGCATGCATGTACTCCATAAGGGTCTTGGTCCCTTGTGTGAGTCCCATAAACTCGGCTGCCTTCATGCACATTAGCCCCGGGGGAATGTGATGTCCCCTAAAGGCTAACTTAAATTGCTCCCATGTGACCTATGAATTGGCAAGTAGAGACGATAGGAAATGGGTCCACCATATTCTGGCCGGTCCCTGTAGCTAATGGGACGCATATTCTGCCTTCTGATGTTCCATAAACCTTAATATATAGAATTTTTGCTTGATTGTGTTTAGCCATTCATCTGCCTGAAGCGATTCTTTGGCCACCTTAAAGATAGGAGGCTTGGTGTCCAGGAAATACTTGAAAGAGCTCTATTGATTTGGCTCAGGCCCCTGTTGTTGCTGATGGGCTCGAGCGGTATTCTACGTGATGAGGCGCAGTGTTTCCTCCATTGTTCTCTGACTACCCAAGAACTGTGCGAAGAATTCATTCACAGACGGTGGTGGCAGTGGTGGTAAGTCACCGTCGTTGCCACCCTGATCGTTGCCAGCTCCAGTGCGAGGGTGAGTCATCTGCAAAGTTGTAACAATAAGTGATTATTGGATGATGTCAAGAGATTGCAGATGAATGGTATAATCATGCCAAACTGAAATTACTGGAGAGAATCTTAAATTCATACAATAAAATAGAGGCATAATAATTCATTCTCGCAACATGATATCACCAATTTGATCACTTATCGGTCTCGCAGCGTGTTAACATGCATGTCGTAACCATTAGTGAAACGAAATTGGAATTTCGTTAAAGTTCAACCCATAATGTAATGACATGCAAGGTGCCAATATTACATGGAAGTCCAATCACGAATACCTAACTTCAGGCTACAAGTCCATTACATAAATAATAGGGATACATCTAGCACTTTAACTAGTCATTAGGTAACTCTAACCTTCCGCGTGCTCGTTGTCAAGGTCGGAGATAGGATTGTCCTCATCCTCTAGCTCTACTTCTTCTTTCTCCCAACCGTCATCCTCGACCAACATCTCTGGATCTTCTTCTTTCCCATTAAGGATCGGGTGTAGTTGGTTGTTCAGGAAATGCACCTCATGCTGCAGATCAACCACCATGTTGTGGGTCTTTGCAAGCTGTTAGCGCAAGTCCCTCTCGACATGGTCCTGCTACATGTTCAAGGCATGGGTCATGTCTTGTTCTACTTCGACCATTGTTGCACAGTTGTTTGCTAGGATCTGCTGACGTATAGCTATGAACTCCTCGGCATGGGCGGCCTCTAGCTACTCCCATAGTCCTACTAGCATGGCTTGATCATCTGCTCTTGCCTCTTGGGCGGCAGCTCTTTGCTGATCAATTTGCTCCATATGGGTGTGGATATTTCCTAGTGCTACATAAGCTTGATCAGTTTCCCATCGAGCCTCACTTGCTGCCTTTTTGTGCTTGCGCATACGGTTCTTTAGCTTATGTTGTGCAGCTTTGGCTCTCATGAGCTTATCAATGTAGGTGGTATAGGACTCCTACCAGAAGTCCCTGGTGTCCTGATGAGTGTAGAACATCTTTGTCACTGCAAACATTGCGCTCATAGCGGGACTAGAACTGTCTGCCCGCTCATCTCAGTCTTGGATCAACGCATTGCTATTACACTGTGCCCATACTATCATCGATGGATCCACTTGAGGAAAAGTACCAATGGCACTACCAATAAGCTCATCCCCATGCTGTTGACAAATCTGACTCAGCACCTCAAAAGCTACTACTTGGGCAGCCTCCCAAGGAGTTCTTCCTTCAGATTCCGCCTTCCATTCCTACAAGAAGGATGCTTAGTTATGAGCTGGTATGGTTAGCTGTACTTCATACCATGGTTGTCCCTCTAGGTATACTTCATTCCAGTAATAGAGGGGCGGTTCGTAATACCCCGCATAATGTAAGACCCTCCAAAGTAGGGCAGGAGTACCAAACATCAACAGGAAATTTCACTTACAACCAGTACTGCCATCTGTACCAACAACAGGTGCAACTCTCGTGGGACAAAGTCATAATGGATCAGAGTTACATAACCGAGTAAGATATTTATAAGGGGGAAACAATGCAAGTATATAATAATGATTTATCATGATACATGCATGTTCCGTACGTTCTCACAAACTTATGAAATATTAAAACTTCTAACGGCATACACGGTGGCATACAAGTGTTCTCTCATATATGACATAACTAATCGAGCTACCGTTTCGTTGTTAGTATACGTGCACAAGAATTTCATTTCAGCCCAACCCCACAATTATATATGCAGAATGTAAATCTGGGTTCTAAGTTGCAATCTAAATACTTCCATATATATATATACCAATATATATATACCAATATATATATACTTCCATATTAAAGCTACCCGAGAGTAAATACGTCCTATATATACATATAAATATGCATACACAGTCGTATCAAAGCTAACCCACATTTAAATACCTTCGTATATATATGAGACATATACACTTCAATATCAAAACTAACTCTCCCCATAGACATATATACCTTAATAAATATTTTGTGGTCATGCCACTGTGATGATGATGGGCATCTTACCTTGGGTGTAGAGGCATTTGATCCATACATTACCACTCAAGTGAATGGCATCCATATAATAGCACGCCTTATGGACGACAAAATTGAAAACCCCCAAGTTAGTACTTAATTAGCCACCTGAAGTCCTTAACTGGGCATGAAGGAAAGTGATCACTAGCACACTTTAGATTCAACTCTAAGTTTTTAAACACCTATATATAAAGCTATAAATTGCTAAAAACTGGTTTTAAAAAACAAAACCTTTGTTTTGAATACACATGTGGCAATTAATGTTGAATCTTGCTCTGATGCCGGCTGTAGCAGAACCGACCAATTTATAAGAGCACAAGTGCAATGGCATCCCTCAAGCGGTCGCTTTGTCATACTTGAGCCCATATAAACCTGGTAGTCCGTAGAATACCATGACGGGTCTTGATTAACCATCAACATACAACCAATATCGTACATGATTCAACATACAAGTCACATGTTACATAAAGTTCACAAATACAGTTCATTCATCAGAGTATGAATTAAGGTTATTACAAACCAAGTTTAGTAAATAGTAGTGGAAGCAAATTAAAGTTTGAAACTAACACCTGCCATCATAGTTCAAATATAGTGCCAACTCATGATCACACTCCCACAAAAGAATGTAAGAAGGATTAATAAGAGATGACGGCCTAGGGCTCACTCCTCATCCACGGCGAGACAGAAGCAGTTCTTGCAATAGCCGTGATAAACTGCACCATCTACAACAATGGGGATAAAACCCTAGGTACAAGAAGGTACTCAGCTAGACTTACCCATCATAAACCAAAAATAAAGTGACTCCAAGGATTATGCAAGGCTTTATAAGTAGAGGTAGCTTGACCACATTTTCCATAAAAAGCGACTAACTGAGTTGTACAATTATAATTTGGTCATCAAGTTAATTATAGCTATTCATCTCTAGATTAGCAACTAACCTATGCCAAGCATATGGTATATCATTAGTAGCATACAATAGTAACCATAGCCGGTGTAGTAATTCTATGTTCATCTAAACCATCATATTCCATAACACAATTACTACGATGTTAGAGCTAGCCAACTTTCTCACTATCCAGGAGAGACGGTGATTCAAATCGATTTCAACTAGCTGGGAATTTATTCCTAACACAAACCTAGGCAGGCTAGATCAACGGTCACCTTAAGTCACCTTTGCTATAACTCAGGTACACATTTTGCTAGTCCAACCAGTGCCGCACAGATCAGGGACAACCAGCTGCCTGGACGATCAGGACTACCCTACCCTTAGGCTCACGCCTGGCTCCTCGCACGTCCTTACTACCATCTAGAGTGTGCACTCTAATAGAACCAGGCCCGGCCTGAGTTGAACTACTTAGCTTTGTGGTCGAAATGATTTATCCGGCCAACTAAGTGAGAGGCATATGTTCAATCTTGTCAGAAGTGCCAACAACGGTACAGTCCTTAATCAGCATAGACAGAATCACATGAGTCAATCTACACATAGACTCCACCCGGCCTCCATTTACATTACCCCATGGTTCTTTTCCATGATAGCAAATATAGCCAACCGTGCTTCCGTATCCACCTATATCTCGCAGGTGACAGGAAATCACCTGACTTCTACCGGTCTAAGCATGGCTAAGCATATATTTGATCTTGGACCTACACAGGGTCAAAGATATATGTAATTAGACAAGGTAGTTTTATGCATCAAGTGTTTCCAATCAACTCTTATAATCTAATGCATCAAACATAAAGGACTCAAATAATATTTTGTAAAGCATGGAAGACTTAGAATGCTCCGGGGCTTGCCTTTAAGGAAAGAGGTTGGTTGGTGATCTGGGCACTCAAGGAGATCCTCAAGACTCTACTCCTCTTCTCCTAGAGCTGTGGCCTGAGGCATCTCCTGCTGATCCTCTTCCTCTTCTTTGTTGAACCCTTGGAGAGTTATCTCTTTGGACGATCCTATATATATGAGCATGAAATAAGATATCATGAATGCATATATGATGACATGTATTGTAACAGAACCGACCAAATCATAAGAACGTAAGTACAAAACAATCACCGAAGCGATCAAATTCCTGTACTTAAGCTCCCATAATCCCGATAGTCCTGGAAATCATGAAGGATTTCAACCAACTCTTGACATACAAACCAAGACCGTAGTGATTCAACACAACACATCATTCGCTACAACATTTCACAAGTAGCATTCAGATTACATCCATCAGAGTTCAAATAAAATATTACAAACCAAGTTCAAATTTGCGGAAGCAACATAGTTTAGTACATAACTTCATAGTTTCAAATACATTGCCAGATCTTAGTCATGTCCCGCAAAAGCATCTTCAGATATGAGAACTAGGAGAGACCACGCCCAACGGTCTAGTCTTCATCCCCAGCCGGGAGAAGGCAATACTTGCAGCAACCAAAGTAGAACTGATCACCTGCAACAGGTGGGAGATAAACCCTAAGTATGAGAAGGTACTCAGCTAGACTTACCTGACCAAACCAGAAATAAAAGACACCAAGGATCATGCAAGGCTTATGAGGTGGGCTAGCTGGACACATTTGCATAAAAGAGCTTATGAATATAGTGACCAATTTAAACTTAGCATCAAGCTTATCATCATTTACCTATCCACTAGATTAGCACCTGTACTAGAGCACTCACTTATTAGGAGCAATCAATATTAACCATAGCAGGTATAATAAGGCTGACATCATTATATCATCATTTCCAAACCATTATGTTAATTAGTGTATCTACTTTGGAGATAAGCCCGTCATGTTCTCACTAACCGAGAGAGATGGCGACTCGAATCGAATTACAACTCAGCTAAGGGGGTATTCCTAACTCTCACCCTAGCATACTTTGCAAGGGTAGCCGTGGGTCACCTTTGGGATAACTCAGGAACCAAATTCGTGGGTTCGATCAGCGCCAGCACTCTCAGGGATTACCCTTCTGCTAGGATGATCAGCACTTTTAAATCACCTGCCCTTGGACTCACGCCTACGGCTGCCTTCCGAGGCACACTTTATACTTATCAACTCCTGGCCTGAGGTGAGCTACTTAGCTTCGTGGTCGGTCTCCAGACCCGGTCAACTAAGAGAGAGGCATGCGTTCAACATGAATAGGAAAGGCTCTAAGATTCAGTCCTTAAGCGACACAGATGGAGTCACTGCAAATCGGCAAGCCTCCGTCCGGTCTTCATTTCAAATTAAGACTGGTTCTTTTCCACGATAGCAAATATAGCCAACCGTGCCATATGTATGTCCCTATATCTCGCAGGTGACAGGAAATCACCCGACTTCTACTATGTTTAAGCAGGGCTAAGCACTACACGAACCTGAGCTACATAGGATTCAGGGTATCAATATCTGGACAAGGATTGGATAATCAATGCAGCAAGTGTTTGCATCCAACACCTAAACTTAATGCAACAATATATATGCAACAATAATACTTTAACTGCATTTCGGAAATTAGGAGGCTTAATATGCTCTGGGGCTTGCCTTTCACAAAGTTGCACGGACGGTGATCCGGGCACTCAACGGTGACCTCGTCTGGCACTTCTCCTGAAGGCTACACCTCCTGAACCTCCGGTGTTGGCTGCTGCTGCTCCTCGCTCGGTTCCTTGAATTCCAGCAGGGTCACTCCTTCTGGTACACCTATTGCATGCCGATGCACAAGATAAATATCATGGATGCACAAGGAATGACATGATGCTCATGATGAATGAATCACAGTAAGTGTTTAACGAAAACATCACTGGATACTCGTTTACCGATTAAGAATAGCTCTATTCAAATCACTTTAAAACATGTATCTAACTTAACTTAAATAACAAGATCAACTTACCTAACTTGCATAACCTAAGATAAAGATGCTCATCTTCAGTTAAAGGCCTAACACCTAGGAACATTACCACAAACTTAGAAATAGTAAAGGCATACTTAAAACAACAGTTAAAGTTTCATATGCACACGGGTAGTTCCTTAATTTAATCATAACCAGAGTTCTATAAATTCAAATGACTTGCAAGAGGACATTCTGGAAAGCTTATGAAATTCTCTACAAATCATTTGTAAACATCAAAGCATGATTCTTACGTTAACCAAATCGAATTCTAGTAAACCTAGAATCTGTCCAGAAATGACAGGGTCGCTAAATTAAATATTTAGTGATGATGCAAAAGCCTAATTTTACCAAACCAAGTTTACCAACTTGTTGCACATACCAAAGGAATATCAGAAAGTATAGTGCCAACCTCTAAATAAATTATTTAATGTCCTTTTCTAATTTATTTAGTTAATTAGGTGATTAAAGCAATATATAGTAAAACTATTCAGAAAAATCTACAAAAATTACAGTAGCTATCTCATGCTTCACATAGACTACCATAAAAATTTCAAAGCCATTGGGCAAGCAGAACTTGCGGTATCCAAAATAACAGGTGGCAAGTCTATTTCTAGCATAATTGGGAAACCCTTTTAAAAAGTGTCAAGCCACATATTTTTCCTAGCATCATTCTAGCATAAGAACAGCACTCACCAAATTTTACCCTTACTGGATCTATAGAAAAATTATGAAAATTCACACAAGATCCATCCATACAAACAAGAGAATTTTCTATCTCCTACATATATGAAAATTTAACTACAAGCTATTCATGATATGAGCACTACACCATAAAAATTTCATGCCATTTGGAGCTACATAGAAAAAGATATAATTACCCCTATATCTTTCATGATTAAAAGAGATAATTAGCAACTCCATTTTTCATAACAGAACACAGCATAAATTATATTTTTAATAAAAACTAGACATTATCATTTTCTCAGCAAAATTGGAACCACATCATTTAATTCTACCAACTAGGAGATACATATTTTTGAATCTATACACCAATTTGTGAAAAGAATAAAACAAAAATGAATTTGAAACCCTAACTCCACTACTGGGCCGGCCCGAAGAGACCCGGTGTAACAACCCGGGTTTTTGGAGAAGCCAAAAATATGAACTTTTTAAAAAATTTCCTGTAATGTGTGAAACATGTAATTGCTAGGTCAAACACGAGTCCAATTTGTTAACAAGACGTTGCATACATGTAGATGGTTTGTAGGTGATTGCCGGAGTTTTCGAGTTGTCCTGAGATTGAGTCTTGATTATCGTTGGAGAGCACAACCCATAGCAACCTCCTTGTGATCCTCGTGGGATTATTTCGAGTCTTCCGTGAATCTCTCTCTATGAACCCGAGCCCCACTAGAACCCGGACTTGCCATTTATATTTGTGTCGACCATTGGACCGGAATCCCTAAACCCTAAGACCCCTAGAAGACCACCACGATGAGTAAGCATGTTGTTAATACATGCGGGTACGCACATATAAGACCTAGGAGTAGGAGAACAAAGGAAAAGACACTCTCCTCTAGTCGCCAGTGGAAATCATCTCGAGACCACTCTTGGACCTCACATCTCGAGTACCATCAATACCCCTCTTGAAATTCCTATTCAAACTCCATGTAGATTCCCCCGAATTTCCCCTCAAATTCCCCCTTCGAGACTTTCCGAATATCCCCTGAAAAAATTCCCATCCGAACACTCATGGAAATTTCGTCTTGAGTTTATATGAATCCCTCCGAAAGATTCCTCGAACACCGCCTTATATATTTCACCTTGGAAACTCTTCCCAAGATGTCGTGAATTCTTCTCAAATCCAAGTTCAAACCATTTAAACATAAATTGGAAAATCTATTCCCTTGTCTCTTCTCTCCCTCACGCCTTGGCCCGGCCCAGCGTTTCCTTCCCCTTCTCCCTGCACCAGCCTAGCCAGCGGCAGGAGCCCAACCGAGCCCCCCCTCTCTCCTTGCCAAGCCATGGCCCGGCCTGCCCTCGCTCCTCTCTCCGGCCCGCCCCGCCAGCGCCTTGGCCCAACCAGCATGGCAGCCCATGGCCTATTGGCCCAGCCATGAGGCCCACCAGTGCCTACCCAGCAGCCGCAAGCTGCCCAAACCCAAGCCCTAGCGGGAGCAGACGCTCCCAGCAGCCGCCGCCGCGCCACAAAGGCAAACCGGGAGCCGCCTCTACACTAGCGCCCTCACCTACTCCCTCTCGGCGTCCGTGCCGTTTGATGCGCGCCGTGTGCCCCTTCTCTGCACGAAAGCCGAGGATCACCGTCCACAACACCTAGAGCCCTAGCTGGTGCGCTATAAGTACCCCCGACGCTGCCCGCTCTGGAGGTCCCCCCTGTAGCCGCCGCCGCTCCATCCCTCTCCCTCCCTCCTTGCTCTGCCCTGCCCTGCTGCACAACCACGCTGGTCAGCCGTCGCTGGTCGTGGCCCTCCACTGCCTCACCGGAGCCCCTAGCCATGGCGACGCTGACCAAGATCCCTCTGCACGCCCCCGCGACGTCACCCGCGCGTGCTACGCTCCCCGGGCAGCCATTCCCAGAACCGTGGCCGTAGCGCCGACCACAACGCCGCCCGAACCAGCGACGCCAACACCCTCTCCATGGACCAAGCCTCGGGCCATCACCACCCTTCCCTGATGCCATGCTCCTCCTCTGCTACACGACCGTGTGCCCCGCCCCCGAGCCGCGCCACCAGCACGACGCCTGCGAGCCGCTCCTCCACGACGTCAATGACCTCGCGCTGAACCACGACGACGTCCATGTCCTCGCCGCAGGCCACCGCGAGCTCATGCTCCGCCCTCGGTGCCGAACAGAGGACCCCGACCACACCGTCATACAATCGCCACCTCAGCGAGCCACCTCGTCACCAAGCACGGGCGCATCCATGACGGTGGAGGCCATGACGACGAAGGCCACACCGCCAAACCCGTGACTAGCGCCATGAGCCCCGACACCACCAAGCCATCGTGGCCATCGGAGATGAAGATGAAGCACGCCTTCTTCTCTGTTGCTGTTCGGCATGGCGCTGCGTCAACTCGACACAGCACCGAATCGCCACCGCACCACTAGACTAACCTCACCGGCACCTCTGGTGAGCTTCCCCAGCCTCCTCCCATGTCCACAGTGCACGGAGTCACCATGCTCGTGCTGCCACGTTCCCCACACCAGGGGAGATGCGAGGCCAAGCCCTCGGTACCACCACGTCCCGCACACGCCGTGGTTCCCGCTTCGCCTAGCCACAGCACGAACACAGCTCATGAAGGCACGGATGCGAGCACTGGCTAGTCATGCTCGCCACCGCTAGCCCACCGCACACGCACCGCATAGCCCCTGCCTTGCCAAGGCCGCACCGCCCCTGCATTCACCGGTCAAGGCTCCGCCTCACCTCGGCGTCACGCTGCTAGCGGACCTCGTCGTGACCCTGCATGATGCCATGACGCGGTGCCAGCTACAGCACCGCGACATCTCCACAGCACCATCGGGCCTCCGATCCCTCTGTCGCGCTCATAGCCCTGACCTTGGCCTGGACACATGCACGCACAGGTGTTCTTCGCCTTAGTCGACCCAAGGCCTCGCCCTCACGGTCACGGCTATCGCCTGTAGCCCTTAGCCACCGGCCGTAGAATGCCGTGGACGCCACGCTCCTTGTACCCGCACGAGCCCAGAGCCTCCCGGCCACACAACCCTGCACGCACACTCGCAACCATGGCCACCGCTTGGACGCACACGCACGTTGCCCTGCGCACCACCGCCTAGCCACGGACACGCGCGTCACGAGCAGCCCCAGCCCTAGCCCCTGCCTTGCTGAGTGGCTTGCGGGAAAGCACCAAGGCCAGCCGGCCCAATGACCAACACCAGCTCCCTCTCTTCTCTCTTGGGCCGACGGCAGCAGCTGCAACATCGGCCCAGTGGTCCTGTGCTGGCCCTCTCTCTTATCCTTGCAATTTGGGCCAACAAATAGGCCGGCCTGCCCTTCCTTCTTTGCATAAGCCAAGCCCGGCAGCAGCCCAGTTGTGGCCCAGTAGAAACCTTGGCCCCTTTTCTTTTTCAGGAATGGATTTAAATCTCCGAAATTCGTAGAAAATTCATACGTTGTTGAAAAATTATGAAACTAGTTTCATAATTTTTCTAAAATCGAGCCCTACGATGTGGATCAACCCTTAAGTACTTTTGACCCCTTGAAATTGAAGAGCCCACTCTTTACTTGCGCTCACACAGTTCCATATGGTTGTTGGTTCCCTGGAATTGAAGACATGTACGATGCCCACATCGAAATTGAAGACATGTACGATGCCCTGGAATGCCATATACTTGCGAGCACAA
Organism: Miscanthus lutarioriparius; assembly: GCA_904845875.1. NCBI lineage: Eukaryota > Viridiplantae > Streptophyta > Magnoliopsida > Poales > Poaceae > Miscanthus > Miscanthus lutarioriparius. The sequence continues at coordinate 72,014,652 of CAJGYO010000005.1, read as the reverse complement.
CCCACACCGAAATTGAAGACATGTACGATGCCCTGGAATGCCACCATATGGTTCCAAGCACCCCTCCGCCATGATCTATGACCAAGACCACTGTTGCCGAGACCACTATTGCCGAGACCACCATTGCCGAGACCACCATTGCCGAGACCACCATGGCCTCGCTTGCCGAGACCACCATGACCCCGTCTACCTCAAGCCGTACCCTCTGGACCATGAACCCTAGTCGTATGACTTACCGAGACCATGGAAAGCCCCATCTCGCATCTTTCCATATACGCATATCTATCCTGTTGGGCCCTATTCTTACAACCTATATGTCCATGACTGTCTTACAGGAATTCACCTATCACCCAGCTATGGAATATGCTACTCCGTAGTCATGTCGAGTTGTTGCGTCTTTCGGTCGTATTTGGTTCTTATCGCTGGTTGTTGGTGTTGCTGCCTGGGTGTCAAGCCTTCGAGCCGGCTGAGGGATCGTACCTCGTTCGGACGTTACGATCGCGGGATCCGTCTCACCATGACCGTGATGCCGAGTGTGACTCGACCCCTCGCCTTTTAGTCAAGTTCACAGTACCACGAGTGTTAGCTCCTGCCTTCAGCCCTAGAACATGGTCGTGATGGATTCGATGTCGATACTAACATCGATGAGGATATCACCCGCACGCCTTGAGCCTTCCATGACCAAGTTTTGTGGGAGAAAACCTGGGAGTAAACAATCGTGGAACGATGAATGCCAACTCGTAGGCATAGCTTGTGGCTGCGAGTTCACCTCGCCATGACCATGGAGCCACACCTCTCTTTCGCTTTTAGTTGCTTATTCGTGCTCAAGCCCTTGTATGCTTGTACCCCGTTTGACCATCACGTTTCTCTGATTCTCGCGGTGACAACCGCACCGCTTCGAATCTGAGAGATATCTCAGTGCCAGTGCACCCAGGTCGGGTACCCTACGAGTGGCTTATGCACTTGGTGTTCTTGAGTGTTGCTCCTTCCAATGCCCCGTCTTTCATCGTGGCACGAGTGTTGGAAGAAGTGGACCTTGCTCTTGGATGTTCTTGCTCTTATTATTTCGATAGCCGCTCTGTTTGATTCTGTCTTGCCCATGACGATTGGATCAAAGACCAGACTATTCCCTTTGGGTTAGCGAAGCTATGGTCTATGTCATACCTCGAACCCATGCGTGTCGACCCGATCGACCGTCTATAACCATCTTTCCCGAAGATGTGTCTGAGAACATAACATGGATGTGCCTAGCTAACCCTCGCATCTTTTGCTGTGTTGAGCGACTCTCTTCTCGGCTCCCGGTGTTGATGTGTTGTGTGGATTGAGAGGACCCGTCGCTGTCCAACCGCTTTGCGCTACCGCTTTCTACCATAGCGGGTGAGCCGAAGTACGTTGGAGCCAAGTTACAAGTGTTAATCGTTCTTGTTTGCTACTCGTGTCCAATCGTGACTTGCGGGATAAGGATATAAGAGCCGAACCCCGTCGTTCTTCTTTCTTGGGCCCGACTTCCAATCCCCATCAATTCAATGACACCGGATCGAAAGATCGTGAGCCGTGGTGTTTGCTTTGGATAAGCTCTAGCTTAAACCGTTTATCGTAAAGCCATACTGGCTTGGCCATGACTTAAGCTTGTGCTCAGCATACCACCATTTGTGTTTCTTTGGCCCATGGATCAGACATCAGCCGAGAGGGCCAAGTCATTTCCTCTTTGTGTTCCTTCTGGGTCTTGTCGCCTTTTTGGAATATTGTTTGTTCTCTTGCCTTGAGTGTGTTTTGGAGGTAATTGCCACGAGGACAATGTTGGATCAGAAACCGATGGAGAAGGAGAACGTGATCGACGATAGGACCCTAGGAAGAGGAGACCTTGCTAATCGACTACATCAACTAACAAAGATTTGTACCACTACTACCTCAACATCGCAGGTGTCATGGCAGCACCCTCTTTTAGAGAATCCTATTAGACATTGCATAATATCTAGAACTGCTAGCGCTTTATAATTATTCCTTTGCTAGTACTTTGATGCATGCTACTACCTGAGCCATTATTACCCTGATGCAACCCACTCTACCATGTCACCCTACTTTGCACATTTGCTCGCTTATATATATGCATACTTGCCTGCTTGCTTGCATATTACACCGCTATAATTATTATTAACTCCACTTCGCATTATATCGGGGATGTGATGCTGGTGGTGAACCCCCTAGGAATGGTTTGGCTATGGGTGCCGGACTTGGTGATGTGTGAGCGTGCTGCGTGTCTTGGGTGCGTGGAGAGTGAGGGTTGTGTCGACCGAGCTAGAATAACGACGAGCCTGGGGCGAGTCTTGCCATATGGTGCTACCTAGGCACTTGGATATGGAATACCTGTGGCGAGTAAATGGTGATTGGAGGTGGCCTTGGGTGTGAACCTCAGAGAGGTGGAGCCCGGGGTGGAGGTGCTGTGGTGGCACGGTAAATGGAAACCCTGATGAAGACATTCTGGCTTGGTCACCCCTAAGGACTTACTAGTACTCAGATTCACCGGGAATCCTTTACATCCCACTCGCCCTATATGGTGTGGGACGGTCGGACTACTTGGTAGGGCGATGCCACTACTGCTAGGTGAACATGTGCAAGGAAGGTACGGGGTGCGCGGTTTTCCCCCACACCCTTCCGAGACTTCAGGAGGCCTTGTGGACCGGCTCTTGACATCTGGTGGGCCCCGGCTCTATCTACGACTCATAGTATCAGCCATCCCAGACTAGACTTGGGATGTTCCAGGGCTGAGAGGTAGGGTGGCATCGTTCTAGGCTAGCAAGCGGCCAGAATCTGCCTAGACGGGGCACCGTCGAGGATGGCTATCTTGTGGGTATGTGAAACCTCTTCAGAGTGTATGGTTGATCGATCGATACATATGCCGACTTGTCGGCTATGGACCTTTCCTGGGTTTCGCTTAAACTAGATAGGAGATGAGTCCTTCTATCCTCCCTCCAGGGTTGGGGTATTTTCTGGTCGTGAGCCTTGGGGCTACGGGCCATTGAGACAAGGCCGAGAGGGAGTTGGCCTGTCGACCTGAGTATGTGAGATGAGATAAGGTGTGGTGGTGTGGAGAAGGTTTGGGATGGATGGTTGGTGTGGTGGTGAATGTGTTAAAAATTGGATATTATTATTATATTACCATTGTTATTTACTTCTCATGCGATAAGGATGCAAACCACAGCCAAATATTAGGATCGCCAGATCCCTTGTTTATCTTTTCCACTAAAGCTCATCGGTGCTGACCATGGCCTGCACACAACTGGCGGTGTGCAGATTTCCTGCTTCTCAGAGATGCTGACTTTAGAAGGATTAGGAGGTCTCGTGCCTACGCTCAAGTTTGGTTCGGAGATGGAATCTACGCTGCACTACGCCGACTCTGATGATGCCCGTGAAGGAGGAGCCTTCACTCGATAGTCTTCCACTAGATTAACTCTGTAATAGGTGTGTTCCCTAGTGATGTAATATGTTGTATTCTTGTAATCTTACGATGTATGACTGCGACATCGACTGAAATATGATAATATGATGGAATCAGTTCTTGGTTTCATCATATTATAATTCATTATGTGGAATTTTCCCTTCGTGGGAAATTGAGGATGTTTCACCCGGCGGTCCACAGCGCATGCGCAAGCGCAGCCCAGCCACAACGCGGCCCAGGCTGGCTCCCACCTCTGCAGCAGCGGCTGACAAAGGGGCCCGCGTGATAGAGAGATAGGCAGGGGAAGGAAAAACGGACGGCGGCGTAGCTCATCGCCGGTGGCATCTCTGGCGAGTCCAGCGGTACTACGGTGTTCGCCACATCAAAGCGCATCTAGCGGTGCCATCAATTTTGGCTATCACCACAGCAAGAGGGGGTGGTAACGGCCATGGCGGCGCACGACCATGGCTCGGCCGGCTCCGGTGAGACGACGGCGCTACGACCCTAGTGGCCTGCTCTCTGAGCATCAGTAGCACACACAGCAGCTAGCGCAAGGGAGAGAAGGGATGGCAAGGGGCGTGATGATAGTAGGCCGCGTGGAGCGCCAACTCTGGCGAGGTCCCGCCATGGCGGCGGTGGAGGAAATGACGAATTCGCGCTTACCAAGACTCAAACGAACCGACTGAGAGATGGAGGTGGTAGAGGAGATCATGGCGAGGCTCTAGGCGAACTGAGCAACGCATTTTTGCAAAGGCGTGTGAGCTAGGCAATGGCAAAGCTTGGCTGGCAATGGCGGAGCTGCAGCGCCTCGGCGCTGCGCGCGGTGGAGGCGAAAAAGAGGCAAATGGAGCTGGCGAGTGCGTCGGGCAGGCGCGCGGGGTGCTCAAGTCGCGGCCAGCAGCGCCAGGATGCCTGTGGTGCGTGGCAGCGTGAGCAGAAGTCCGGTGACGGGTGGCACACACGCGGCGTCTGTTGTCTGATGGCGGTCAGTCACTGTAGCACCCATTCAGACAACGGAAACCGACTGACAGGCGAACTTAGCAGTGATGGATCTCCTAAACCGTGATGATTTAGTGGAAATAATGTATACAAAAGTTATAGAGCTACGGTAGGGCTACAACTTTGATTTAGACATCAACAGCTAATTCACCATGTATCCTGAGTTGTATCAAGCCAAAGGTGGCTCAATCAAACTGAAAATACAGTTAGGACTTAGAATCTTTTTCATTGTTGAATCCACCATCAATAATGACTTGTGGGCCATGTTTGAGGATGTTCCACACATTTTCATGAGTGGATCATAAAACAACTTTTGTTCCTTGATAATTTAGCTACAACTTTGGTAAAGAGTGCACAGCCATACAAGGTCTCTAAGTTAGTCTTTTGAATCAGTCAAATAGTGGCACTCTAAGGGTCAATTCAAGTCAAACCTCTCCAAAAGGGCAATTTGGTCATTTTTGTCTGCATGAACAGTGTCCAAACAATTACCCTAAGTGTAGTTAAGGTGTATTAGACCATAATCAACCACTTTACTCAAGTGCTATACCTATGTCAAATGATCACATGTGATGAAACAACAAAACAAGAAATTCACCCAAATGTTGCAATGCAATGTTTCACATGTTTCATGACTTTGTTGTTATTTTACACTTGTCACATTACTACCATATTGCCATGTTTCAAGGTATGAGAAATTCATGTTGCATTCACAGGTTGCACTACTACCATTCATAAGCAATCAAGTATGAAACAAACAGAATTTGCAAATGTTGCATATGTGTGTTTTAGTGACAATGGCATGATGACATAGATGATGCATATGTTTATGAAATGACATGCAATTTAGTGGAAACCAAACACCTAGGGTGTTACAGCCCTCCCCCCTTAGAAAAATCTCGTCCCGAGATTTGGAAAGCGTACCATTTAGTATAGAAAGTTGGATGATTTTCCTTTAAATAATCTTCCCGCTCCCATGTTGCATCCCGATCACTATGATTACTCCACACTACCTTGTATAACTTAACTACTCGTCTACGAGTCACTCTTTCTTGAGTATCCAGAACCTGCACAGGCTTCTCCTCATAAGAAAGATCAGATTTCAAGTTGACTTTCCTTGTTGCTATTCTTTCCTCGGGAATACGGAGACACTTCTTCAACTGGGACACATGGAATACCAGGAATATAGCTCCCATCTCACGTGGTAGATCGAGTTTATAGGCTACTCTTCCACTTTTCTCGATAATGCGGTAAGGTCCAACATATCGAGGCTCAAGCTTCCTTTTGATTCCAAAATGTTTTACTCCTTTCATAGGGGATACCTTCAGATAAACATGGTCACCTACTTCAAACTCAATAGGTTTTCTTCTCTTGTCAACATAGCTCTTTTGTCTAGCCTAAGCGGCAGTCATATTCTTCTGTATAGTTCGGACTTGCTCTTCGGCTTCTTTTACAAAATCAATACCATAGAATCTTCTTTCTCCGGGTTCCACCCAGTTTAAAGGAGTTCTACACTTGCGGCCATAAAGAGCTTCAAAAGGAGCCATTTTGATACTCTCTTGATAACTGTTGTTATAAGAGAATTTAGCTAGAGGCAACCAGTCCTCCCAAGAGCCTTTGCAAGAGATAAGACAAGCTCTAAGCATGTCTTCAAGAATTTGATTAACACGCTCAGTCTGTCCTGATGTTTGCGGATGATAGGCAGAACTGCGGATTAGATGAGTGCCAAGATTCTGATGTAAGCACTCCCAAAAGCGAGCCGTGAATTGCGGTCCTCTATCTGAAACAATGGATTTGGGTACACCATGGAGATGTACCACTTGTTGAAAATAAATCTCAGCATAATTGTGAGGGTGATAGGTAGACTTGATCGGAATAAAGTGAGCGGATTTAGTTAGACGATCTACGATAACCCAGATGGAATCACAACCCTTTTTGGTAGTGGGTAATCCAACAATAAAATCCATGCTAATTTCTTCCCACTTCCAGCTAGGAATAGAGAGTGGCTGCAATAATCCGGGCCTCATGTGAATAGCCTTGACTCTGCAACAATTATCGCACCTTGCCACGTAGGCTACGATTTCTTTCTTCATCTTGGTCCACCAATAATACAGCTTGAGATCTTGATACATCTTACTGCTACCAGGATGGATGGATAATCTCGAAGAATGGGCTTCAGCCATAATTTGATTTCTAAGTTCTTTGTCTTTGGGTACTACAAGCCTATCACTAAACCAGAGAATTCCTTTGTCATCGACTCTAAAGTGCTTGGTCTCATGCTCTTTCAGCTTCCGCTTGATGTGAAACACACCCACATTAGTCTTCTGGAGTTCGATAATTCGACTTCTAAGAGAGCAATCCACAGTGATATTGTGGAGTACTACAGGATGAAGGAGGTGTGCCAGATGAAAGTCTTCACTAACTAAGGAATTGCAATGGGCCTTTCTGCTTAAGGCATCAGCAACCACATTTTCCTTGCCAGGATGGTAGTGCACTTGAAGGTTGTAGTCTTTGATTAATTCTAACCATCGTCGTTGACGCATGTTCAACTCGGGTTGAGTAAAGATGTACTTGAGACTTTTATGGTCTGTATAGATGTTGCACACATTACCTAGCAAGTAATGTCTCCAAATCTTTAGGGCATGAACAGCCGCGGCTAGCTCTAAGTCATGGGTAGGATAATTAACTTCATGTTTTTGAAGCTGGCGCGAAGCATAAGCAATTACTCGGCCTTTCTGCATAAGAACACACCCCAAACCGGTGCCACATGCATCACAATAGACATCAAAAGGCTTCTCGATGTCAGGTTGTGTCAATACAAGAGCCGAAGTTAGTAAGGTCCGCAAAGTGTGGAAAGCCTCTTCACACTTCGGAGTCCACACAAACTTCTCATCCTTTTGAAGTAGGCGAGTCATGGGCTTGGCGATTTTAGAGAAGTCCAAGATAAAGCGACGATAATAGCCAGCCAAACCCAGGAAACTTCGGACTTCTATGACCGTAGTAGGTGCCTTCCACTCTAGGACTTCTTGCACCTTAGTAGGGTCAACCGAAATTCCATCTCTAGATAACACATGACCCAGAAAAGGTATCTTGTTCAACCAGAATTCGCACTTGCTGAACTTAGCATAAAGCTGGTTGTCACGTAATCGAGTTAAAACAATTCTCAGATGTTCAACATGTTCTTCATTCTGAGAATATACAAGGATATCATCAATGAACACGACGACAAACTTATCCAATTCCAGCATGAATACCGAATTCATCAGGTACATAAAGTGTGCCAGAGCATTTGTCAACCCAAAGGACATGACAAGATATTTGAACAAGCCATAACGAGTAGAGAAAACTATCTTAGGTATATCTTCAAGACGAATTTTGATCTGGTGGTAGCCAGACCTCAAATCAACCTTGGAGAATACCTTAGCTTTGGAGAGCTGATCAAATAGAATATTGATGCGAGGAAGAGGGTATTTGTTCTTGATAGTAACAGCATTAAGGGGGCGATAATCCACGCACATGCGCAGAGACTCGTCCTTCTTCACAAAGATAGCCGGACAACCCCAAGGAGAAGAACTAGGCCGAATCAAACCTTTCTTTAATAGCTCATTTAACTAACTCTTCAGCTCAGCCAACTCATTGGGCGGCATTCTATAGGGCCTTCGAGAAATAGGAGCCATACCCGGAATGAGTTCTATCTTGAATTCTACTTCACGGTCCGGAGGTAATCCAGGCAAGTCATCAGGGAAGACATCTGGAAACTCATAGACAACCGATATATCTTCAATGGCATTGGCTAGGGTAGCATTGGCTGTACTGTGGATAGCGATATCACGTGGTAACTGTACTAGAAAACCCTTCTTATCCATGGGATCCCTCAACATTACCACCCGGGTTGATGTATCGATCAACACTCCATTCCCACTCATCCACTTCATCCCAAGGATTACATCGATTCCTACCCCCGGCAGAACTACAAGATCTGCAAGGAACTCTCGATCCCCAATCTCAATCTTTACATCTTTAACTACTTGGTTAGTCATGATATTATTCCCAGCAGCACTAATACAATAACCACCCTTGACAATTGTAATCACATTCAGCTTATGCTTAGATGCAAAAGTAGAACTCACAAAAGAATGTGAAGCACCCAAATAAAAGAGCACAACTGTAGGGTGATCATTAACAAGAAACTTACCAGCGGTGACCACTTCACCAGCAGGAATTTCCTCCACAGTAGTGTAGTGAACACGCCCCTGACGGACGTTTCCCTGAGCATTCTGCTTGGAAGGATAGGGGCACTTATTAGCCCAGTGACCAGGCTGGTTACAGTTCCAACATGGCCTGTTAGCTGGTGGGACATTGGAGTTGCCCTGCCCAGAGGTATTCTTTGGCAAGGAAATTGTGTACCCCTTGCGGAAACCAATTTTAGCTTGATTCTTCTTCTGAGGCGGGTGGTACCGAAAATTAGCATTGGGTGGACGATATTGGGTTTTGGATACCATTGGTGCCTTAGACTGAGAAGCCCCTACCTCAAAGTTTCTTTTACGGGTCTTGGAAGCAGCATATACCTTATCATTATTCTCTTGAGTCAGGGTGTCACTGATAAACTCATTGAAGGTGACACACTTACAGTTGCCCATAGACTTCATTAGTTTAGAGGAAAGTCCCCTCTTGAAGCTAGCTATCCTCTTGGCGTCAGTATCAATGAACTCAGGAGCATACCTCGCCAGGTTGTTAAATGCCTGGAGGTATTCAGTAAGACTCTTGTTGCCTTGAGTTAGCTTCATAAACTCGGTATGTTTAATGGCCATGAGACTAGGAGGGATAAAATGTCCCCTGAAAGCTGCCTGAAACTGGTCCCAAACTATCTCGACATTTACAGGGAAGGTGGTCCTGTGATGGGTCCACCAGATGCCTGCAGGGCCTTGGAGCTGGTGTCCTGCATACGAGGCCTTCATACCTTCTGTCAAACGGAGCAATCCAAACCTTTGCTCTATCGTACTCAACCATTCATCAGCTTGTAATGGTTCTTCTGCCTCTCTAAAGATAGGAGGCTTTGTGTCCATGAAGTCCTTAAAGCTGTTGTACTGGTTTGGCTCGGGTCCCTGATGGACATGTTGATCCTCGCAGTTAGCCATTTGGCGCATAGCCTCAGCTAGCATGCACTGACTTTCAACAACTGTCTACATTAGCTCAGCTGGTGTGGGCGGTGGAGGAGGTGGTTGTTCCTCATCTCCCATGCTACGACCGCGACAAAGGTTATAAGCCATCTGCAAAATGTATAGCCAATGAGCACTGACGATGTCGAAATTTTTGTAGATGAATTGTATAATTATGCCAAACTGAGTCCATTAGAGAGAATGCATTTATATAATCAACAGAGGCACAATCATTCATCACAACCACACAACTCATCAGGCGCATCAATTGACACATAAATGCGACGAACTTAACCAACAACGAGATCTATAGACCGCAAAGACGGAATTTAACAAAGGCTCACATACGTGGAGCATAACACGTTTGATAGGTTACATCCAAGCCATAGTGGTTCCAAACTTACATCCAAAGATAACTTAAGGTTTGATATTACATCCCAACGATTAACTTATTACAAAGCTACTCGTTCATGCATGAGGATCAACAAAAGACTAGCTCTAGCGCATTAGCTAAGTAGTAAGCTAAACTACGCATCGTCCTCGGAGTTAGTGTCGAAGATCTCTCCTCCATCTTCATCACTAGCAGGCTCTAACTCCTCATCTTCCTCCTCTTTAGGTGGAACGTCCTCAAGTCCATTGACCTCCATGTCATCATCACCTTCAGCCATGATGACACTAGAGCCCATCTCATCCTCATCATCAGGGGGCAGGAGAGGGTGAAGCTGATTATGTAACAGGTGAGCCTCCTCATGGAGATGGTCATTGTACTCTTCGGCAACTACCAACTACTACTCTAGCTCAACCTGTCGCGCTCTCAACACATCCTCTTCGTGCCAGGCTTCGTTCCGTTGGTTCAGCACGTGAATCAACATACGTTCACAGTTGCTGTGAGCAACTGTCAACCTCTGAACCTCCAGGGGGTCTTGATCCTGTTCCTGTGTTACTTGCTCCAAACGGTGCTGAGCCGCATTCCTCTCAGCAGTCACCCGGGCCAGCTCTGCCCTCAGCCTTTCCGCCTTAGTAGGCTCCAGATGGGGCTCACGAGGAGCTAACCGGTGATGAGGTGCCCTGCCTCCAGCGGACTTGCGAGCAGTGAGTTTCGTGCGCGCCATCTGTAGCAAAAAGTAGCAACGTAAGGGGAGAATCATTTAAGGGATATGAAATTTAATTAGTCAGGACAATCATATTTTAAAGGAGGGAGTAATGCAAAAATGCTATGTATGCTTGAACATGATGCATGCACGATCCGTACGTCCTCACGACCCTAGAAAAATTTAAAGGCTAGCGAATATACGGTGGCATACATACGTTCTCTCATATACGGTATCTAGTCGATCTACAACGATACGTTGTTAGTGTACCTACAGAAAACTTCATTTTAGCCCAATAATTTCCCAAAAAGGCATATAAAGTAAGAAGTAAACTAAATACTTTCATACATACATCCCCCGATGCATATACTCTAGTATCACAGCTACCCGTCAGAGATACCCACATTTAAGTACTCTCATGGATACATGACCAAACATGTAAGTATGCGAGCAACCACAACTACTCTCCCCTAGACCGACGGTTGGACGGTTATGCTCTCACAACTCCCACTTACCAGAGCGTAGAGGTATTTTGATCCATACATTACCACCCAAGCGGATGGCATCCATACAATATCACGCCGTATGGACGACAAAATAGAAACAAGCAGGAACCCCCAAGTTAGTACTTTCATAAGCCACCTAAGAGTCCTTATTTGGGCATAAGGGATATGACCACTGGCAATACTTAGTATTTAATTTAGGATTTTCACAAATACTTTTGTTTTAAATACACAAATGACATCTTTAGTGTCGAATCTTGCTCTGATGCCAGCTGTAACAGAACCAACCAAATCATAAGAACGTAAGTACAAAAACAATCACCGAAGCGATCAAATTCCTGTACTTAAGCTCCCATAATCCCGATAGTCCAGAAATCATGAAGGATTTCAACCAACTCTTGACATACAAACCAAGACCGTAGTGATTCAACACAACACATCATTCGCTACAACATTTCACAAGTAGCATTCAGATTACATCCATCAGAGTTCAAATAAAATATTACAAACCAAGTTCAAATTTGCGGAAGCAACATAGTTTAGTACATAACTTCATAGTTTCAAATACATTGCCAGATCTTAGTCATGTCCCGCAAAAGCATCTTCAGATACGAGAACTAGGAGAGACCACGCCCAACGGTCTAGTCTTCATCCCCAGCCGGGAGAAGGCAATACTTGCAGCAACCAAAGTAGAACTGATCACCTGCAACAGGTGGGAGATAAACCCTAAGTATGAGAAGGTACTCAGCTAGACTTACCTGACCAAACCAGAAATAAAAGACACCAAGGATCATGCAAGGCTTATGAGGTGGGCTAGCTGGACACATTTGCATAAAAGAGCTTATGAATATAGTGACCAATTTAAACTTAGCATCAAGCTTATCATCATTTACCTATCCACTAGATTAGCACCTGTACTAGAGCACTCACTTATTAGGAGCAATCAATATTAACCATAGCAGGTATAATAAGGCTGACATCATTATATCATCATTTCCAAACCATTATGTTAATTAGTGTATCTACTTTGGAGATAAGCCCGTCATGTTCTCACTAACCGAGAGAGATGGCGACTCGAATCGAATTACAACTCAGCTAAGGGGGTATTCCTAACTCTCACCCTAGCATACTTTGCAAGGGTAGCCATGGGTCACCTTTGGGATAACTCAGGAACCAAATTCGTGGGTTCGATCAGCGCCAGCACTCTCAGGGATTACCCTTCTGCTAGGATGATCAGCACTTTTAAATCACCTGCCCTTGGACTCACGCCTACGGCTGCCTTCCGAGGCACACTTTATACTTATCAACTCCTGGCCTGAGGTGAGCTACTTAGCTTCGTGGTCGGTCTCCAGACCCGGTCAACTAAGAGAGAGGCATGCGTTCAACATGAATAGGAAAGGCTCTAAGATTCAGTCCTTAAGCGACACAGATGGAGTCACTGCAAATCGGCAAGCCTCCGTCCGGTCTTCATTTCAAATTAAGACTGGTTCTTTTCCACGATAGCAAATATAGCCAACCGTGCCATATGTATGTCCCTATATCTCGCAGGTGACAGGAAATCACCCGACTTCTACTATGTTTAAGCAGGGCTAAGCACTACACGAACCTGAGCTACATAGGATTCAGGGTATCAATATCTGGACAAGGATTGGATAATCAATGCAGCAAGTGTTTGCATCCAACACCTAAACTTAATGCAACAATATATATGCAACAATAATACTTTAACTGCATTTCGGAAATTAGGAGGCTTAATATGCTCTGGGGCTTGCCTTTCACAAAGTTGCATGGACGGTGATCCGGGCACTCAACGGTGACCTCGTCTGGCACTTCTCCTGAAGGCTACACCTCCTGAACCTCCGGTGTTGGCTGCTGCTGCTCCTCGCTCGGTTCCTTGAATTCCAGCAGGGTCACTCCTTCTGGTACACCTATTGCATGCCGATGCACAAGATAAATATCATGGATGCACAAGGAATGACATGATGCTCATGATGAATGAATCACAGTAAGTGTTTAACGAAAACATCACTGGATACTCGTTTACCGATTAAGAATAGCTCTATTCAAATCACTTTAAAACATGTATCTAACTTAACTTAAATAACAAGATCAACTTACCTAACTTGCATAACCTAAGATAAAGATGCTCATCTTCAGTTAAAGGCCTAACACCTAGGAACATTACCACAAACTTAGAAATAGTAAAGGCATACTTAAAACAACAAAGTTAAAGTTTCATATGCACACGGGTAGTTCCTTAATTTAATCATAACCAGAGTTCTATAAATTCAAATGACTTGCAAGAGGACATTCTGGAAAGCTTATGAAATTCTCTACAAATCATTTGTAAACATCAAAGCATGATTCTTACGTTAACCAAATCGAATTCTAGTAAACCTAGAATCTGTCCAGAAATGACAGGTCGCTAAATTAAATATTTAGTGATGATGCAAAAGCCTAATTTTACCAAACCAAGTTTACCAACTTGTTGCACATACCAAAGGAATATCAGAAAGTATAGTGCCAACCTCTAAATAAATTATTTAATGTCCTTTTCTAATTTATTTAGTTAATTAGGTGATTAAAGCAATATATAGTAAAACTATTCAGAAAAATCTACAAAAATTACAGTAGCTATCTCATGCTTCACATAGACTACCATAAAAATTTCAAAGCCATTGGGCAAGCAGAACTTGCGGTATCCAAAATAACAGGTGGCAAGTCTATTTCTAGCATAATTGGGAAACCCTTTTAAAAAGTGTCAAGCCACATATTTTTCCTAGCATCATTCTAGCATAAGAACAGCACTCACCAAATTTTACCCTTACTGGATCTATAGAAAAATTATGAAAATTCACACAAGATCCATCCATACAAACAAGAGAATTTTCTATCTCCTACATACAGTGCCCAAAATATATGAAAATTTAACTACAAGCTATTCATGATATGAGCACTACACCATAAAAATTCATGCCATTTGGAGCTACATAGAAAAAGATATAATTACCCCTATATCTTTCATGATTAAAAGAGATAATTAGCAACTCCATTTTTCATAATAGAACATATCATAAATTATATTTTTAATAAAAACTAGACATTATCATGAACTCAGCAAAATTGGAACCACATCATTTGAATCTACCAACTAGGAGATACATATTTTTGAATCTATACACCAATCTATGAAAAGAATAAAACAAAAATGAATTTGAAACCCTAACTCTACTACTGGGCCGGCCCAAAGAGACCCGACGGCCCACAGCGCATGCGCAAGCACAGCCCAGCCACGACGCGGCCTAGGCTGGCTCCCGCCTCTACAGCAGTGGCTGACAAAGGGGCCCGCGTGACAGAGAGACAGGCAGGGGAAGGAAGAACGGACGGCGGCGTAGCTCGTCGCCGGTGGCATCTCCGGCGAGTCCAGTGGTACTACGGTGTTCGCCTCATCAAAGCGCATCTAGCGGTGCCATCAATTTTGGCTATCACCGTAGCAAGAGGGGGTGATAATGGCCATGGTGGCGCACGGCCACGGCTCGGCCGGCTTCGGCGAGTCGACGGCGCTACGGCCCTAGTGGCCTGCTCTCCGAGCATCAGTAGCACACGCAACAGCTAGCGCAAGGGAGAGAAGGGATGGCAAGGGGCACGATGATAGTTGGCCGCATGGAGCGCCAACTCCGGCGAGGTCCCGCCATGGCGGCGGTGGAGGAAATGATGAATTCGCGCTTACCAAGACTCAAATGAACCGACTGAGAGATGGAGGTGGTAGAGGAGATCACGGCGAGGCTCTAGGCAAACTAAGCAACGCATTTTTGCAAAGGCGCGTGAGCTAGGCGATGGCGAAGCTTGGCCGGCAATGGTGGAGCTGCAGCGGCTCGGCGCTGCGCGCGGTGGAGGCGAAAAAGAGGCAAATGGAGCTGACGAGTGCGTCGGGCAGGCGCGTGGGGTGCTCAAGTCATGGCCAGCAGCGCCAGGATGCCCGTGGCACGTGGCAGCACGAGCAGAAGTCCAGCGACGGGTGGCACACACGCGGTGTCTGTTGTCTGATGGCGGTCAGTCACTGTAGCACCCATTCAGACAACGGAAACCGATTGACAGGCGAACTTAGCAGTGATGGATCTCCTAAACTGTGATGATTTAGTGGAAGTAATGTATACGAAAGTTGTAGAGCTACGGTAGGGCTACAACTTTGATTTAGACATCAACAGCTAATTCACCCTGTATCCTGAGTTGTATCAAGCCAAAGGTGGCTCAATCAAACTGAAAATACAGTTAGGACTTAGAATCTTTTTCAGTGTTGAATCCACCATCAATAATGACTTGTGGGCCATGTTTGACGATGTTCCACACATTTTCATAAGTTAATCATAAAACAACTTTTGTTCCTTGATAATTTAGCTACAACTTTGGTAAAGAGTGCACAACCATGCAAGGTCTCTAAGTTAGTCTTTTGAATCAGTCAAACAGTGTCACTCTAAGGGTCAATTCAAGTCAAACCTCTCCAAAAGGGCAATTTGGTCATTTTGGTCCACATGAACAGTGTCCAAACAATTACCCTAAGTGTAGTTAAGGTGTATTAGACCATAATAAACCACTTTACACAAGTGCTATACCTATGTCAAATGATCACATGTGATGAAACAACAAAACAAGCAATTCACCCAAATGTTGCAATGCAATGTTTCACATGTTTCATGACTTTGTTTTTATTTTACACTTGTCACATTACTACCATATTGCCATGTTTCAAGGTATGAGAAATTCATGTTGCATTCACAGGTTGCACTACTACCATTCATAAGCAATCAAGTATGAAACAAACAGAATTTGCAAATGTTGCATATGTGTGTTTTAGTGACAATGGCATGATGACATAGATGATGCATATGTTTATGAAATGACATGCAATTTAGTGGAAGCCAAACACCTAGGGTGTTACATGTATAATATGATATGATGTGATGAATGCATCCTCCCAAGTATTTTCAATAGCGTTGCATCAAAGTAATAACAAGTTGCATCTTATTTTACTGACTAGGTGCCTATCTCTTCTCTAATAACTAAACAAACGCTTATGTAAATTATTTTCTAGACTACATGACAATAGCTACTTGTTTTGACCATAACTGGAGTTATACACATCAAAATAATATGGTTGTGGACATTCTAGAAATCTTATGAAATTTCCTACAACTTTCTTTTAATCATCTTAATGTGATTCAGCTGTTATCTAAGTTAAACAATTCAATCATTCAAATCTGTCCAGAGAGCAAGCATTTCTGACAGCATACTTCTAACAGCCCTAATTCTTAATCCATAAGGCCTATGACTATGAAAATTTAACACAAGGTAGATAAGTAAGTTATATACAACTTTGTTATTAACAAGTTTTACAGCAAAGACCACTATCATCATGAAAACAACACCACAATAGAAACTATACATGTAGCCATCTAGTTGGATTATAAAGCAATAATTAACTAGTTGCATACAACCAATTGCTTTTAAGCCTGACTAATAACATCAACAGATCATATGCATCACAAAAACCATAGAAAACATCATGGTTAAACATAACTAATTTATTTATATCTATTTATTAATTTCCTTAGATAATAAGGTGATTTAAAGGATAAATAATTACAGTGCTTAATAAATTCTGACCTTAATTGTCTACTGTACAAATTTCATGCCATTTGGATAAGTATAACTACCTCTACAAAAATGACAAGTTACATAGGCTTATTTTAGCAAAAATAGTTTAGCATAGTGAAAACTGTCAAGCAACAGATTTAATATTTTTTTTTGCTTTCCACCTATCATGATAATACTGTGTAAAAATTTGCATAATCATATGATATGTATTTTTACCCCAATTAATTCCTCTAGAAACTAGCAATTAATTAGGATTAAATAGGAAGACCATAACCAAAGTATGACCACTGCAAGTTTAGTATTTTTCCTAGCTAGAGCATGTCAACACAAGACCAGAAAAATTGGAATCACAATTTTATCACCTTTCTAGCTCAAGTTATGCATTTTACAAGATAGAAACCATTTAAAAAGCATTTATCTATCTACATTTTATTCTCCTAGAAAAATACAAGAAATAGTGCATCTCATATTTTTATCAAATACTACACTTCAATATGAAACTAACAAAATTTGGTTCATCAAAATTGGACACTCCTAGCTCTAGATATGAATTTTTTAAACATACATTCAAATATGTGAAAAATAAATCAGAAAATCAAACAACATACAGATTGACAGTCGGGGCCCGCGGTCAACGGGGACCCACTCGTCAAAGATACAAAATAGGGGACGACGCTGACCAGCGAGAACTCATCGACGATGAGGTCTCCGGTGGTAGTGTCTTCACCACTATACTCTCCTCACCCATGCGCATCGAATGGTCGCCCTAGTTAGCTCGGTGGCTTACCGAAGCAATCTCGACGGCGACCATGGTGGATGGTGATAGTATGCTAGCCATCTTTGGCTATGGCGCACTCAGGCAAGGATGGCTACTCCATCCTGGTGACCTAGCGAAGCTACACGGCGCAAGTGAGGGCTCGGGGTGGCATCGGTGAGCTTGGCCATGTGCATGGCCATACGGCTGTGCACGGAGCATGGTGGTGCTCATGCTGTTCCAGCTAACAACAGTGAAAGATAGGTCTCCATCATGCCATTAGTGAGGCCTAGGGTTGCTCGACCTATGGCACACGAGAAAGGAGGGAGATGGTGAACCAACTCGATAGTGGCGAGCTCAAGTGCAACGGTAGCCATGGTGGGCGCACGCGGAGCGGCGACTCATTCTGGCGCCGTCAAGTGGTGGCGTCATCCCTAACTCTGACCTAAGCTTCTAGAATCTAGCATGGTGCTAGACCAAATAAAATGAAGGCATGCGATGCAGTGGGATGGCGGGGCCATGGTGAGCCATGAGCGCGGTGGCGCTCCGGTGATGACGGTAGCTACGGTAAGACGAAATGGGGCTTTACCATGGCACGACGTGAGGTAGTAGTGGTTTGGGGAGGTAGAGGTGGAGGTGGCAAAACTGTTGGCTCGAGGAATAGAGTAGTGGAGTTGCGATGATGGCGAGCAGGCACGGCTGAGCTACGGTGGTGCTGCGGCGAGCTCGGTCGCTGCACTGTGGAGAGGTAGAGCGGGCAGGAGGGAGTGAGAGCGGGCGAGTGGATCGAGTGGCAGGTGCATGGCATTTAAGTGCGCGCTTGGGCCTAACGGGCAGGGCCAACACCGGCGTGCTACCACCATGCGGGGGCCATGACCTGTGGTCGGACGGCCACGCCACCGCGCTTGGACGTGGGTTCAAACGCCGTGATCATCGACGGACGATGCAACTTAACAATGCTATTATTCCTAATCCGTTCGTCCAATACAAAAACTCCATTAATGAAAATTGTAGAGCTACATGTCATCTACAACTTTGTTTTAAGAACCATCATCTAATTGTCACTAGTTAACAAACTACACTGCTCCAAAGTGAGGTACTTTGAAACAAAAAATCGTTTCCACACTTAGAAAATTTTGCAAGTCTCAAAACAACATTTTGTTGATACTTGTGAGCTATTTTTTAGCATACTATGCACTGAATTAGACCTTGACCCAAAAATAAAAGCTTTTACCCTAGTCAACTACTACAACTTTTATTTAGGTCACAGCCATGCAAACAATCTAAGCTACTATTCAACTTTAGTCAAACTAGTATCATGAAAATGGCATTTCAAATGAAACCGACACTTAGAAGCAATATTGGCCTATGTCATGAATACAAACATTCTTCCATTTACCATCCTAGATGTGTCTAAGGTGTTTTCATGACCTCACAACCATCTCATACATTGGTCATAGATAATTGCAAGCATAAACATTTATATAAATCAACATTTCATGTGATAATGCATAAGAATGAGGTAAAATTTCATATGCTCTTATTCATGAATGCTTGGATGATGCTTGTGCTAATGAAATGCAAGTGCCAAATGCAGTGCTTAACATAGAGGTGTTATAGAAAAGTACTAGCGGCACTGCTGGTGAGCTTATCCCCGTGCTGATGACATATCTGTTGTCGGCAAAATATCATCGGCAGTCCTCCGAGGGGTATCCCACGAAGGTAGATTGATCGGCAGAGAGGCGTGTAATCAAGAGCAAGAACGCAACAGAGACACACAAGTTAGATAGGTTTAGGCCATTAGTATGACGTAATACCCTACTCCTATGGTCTGTTGGATTGTATTGGCTATCGTATGACATTGCGTGTGTTTTGAGGGGTTCCTTGTCCGCCTTATATAGTCTGGGGGGCAGGGTTATAAGTCGGTTAGATCTAAGAGATAACCGAAAAGTAATAACAGATTACATGAATCATGGGATCATACGTATCCTAACAGATCTCATAGTATCTTCAGGATATCTTCCCGGTGCCTTGCGGGAGACGCTGAGCAGCGTCGTGGCCCACAAGGCTTCGTCTTGTGGGCTGGGCCGCCCCTGGGGGCGCAACCCATATGGTCTTCTATGGGTATCCGGGGTTGTACCCCCCATAGCTAGTCCCCGAGCGCCTTGTACCCATTGTGCAACACCGTCTTGAGCTTGTCTGAGCAAGTACGAACAAAGCCAAGGAGTCAAACTCATGGTCTGGCCACCATGACGAGTTGCCGAGCAGTTGTGAGCAGTTGCCAAGCAGCATAAACCATCGCCGAGCAATGTAACCCAAGTACGGCTTGCCATAAGGGTGAAAGGGGCTCAAGTTCAGAATCGAAAATTTCTTCACAGTGGACCAAGTGTGCCCACTTAGAGTCCTACCATGCGAAATGGTGATAGTTTTCTTCAGCTTCAAGAGGCGCGGAGTCTTCCAGAATAAAGCAAACACATTCACCGCAAGGTGAAGTGTGCCCACTTAGTCCCCGAGCCTAACAGTACATGATATAGTCATGTGGTGCTAGGGTCCAAAGTAGAAGAATAGTAGAAGACTAGCCGAGCAGGCAGCCAATCCCCGGGCGTAGCCTCGAAATGAGAAAAAGCACATTCACCGCAAGGTGAAGTGTGCCCACTTAGTCACCGAGCCTGACAGTAGGTGACGTGGTCACATGGTGTTAGGGTCAGAAATAGCAGTCAACAGAAGAAAATCCCCAATGCATTGAGGAACCAAGACGCAGTGCTGACGTAGTCCCCAAGCCACAAGAGGAAATCTTGGAGAAAACAAATCGTAGAGAAAATACCGGAGTAATGGTTGTACAGTAGTAATTACTAAGCCATAACGGTTGGTGAAGAAGTCAGCGAATATTCGGTGAGCCGTAACAAATTGTGGAGATAAATGGGCGATACGGGCCATGGTTGCGTGAAAGCCCAGGTAACGGCCCACCTTGCTGTTGCTGAGAATTCGAAGAGGCACCAATCATGGGAGCGGTTTCCCAAAAACCCTCGAATGTGAAAGGGGGGAGGGAGTGCTTTATAACTACGCTGCCGCACCCCGCACTCCCACCTTTGCCACTTTGCCATTTCATCTTCCTCCTCAGCCCTCGCATTTCCAGATCCACATCCACGCGTGCTTCCACCGCCAGTCTCCATCCGGATCCGAGAGATGGCGCCTAAGAGGGGAGCTATGAACCCAAAGAAGGCGAGCCCGAAGAAGGCGAGCATCAGATCTAGCCGTGACGAAGAGTGGGTGCCGTCCCGCACAGGGGAGGTGGAGCTCAATAGATTGGTGGAGGTGGGCGTTCTTCCTGACCGCGTCACCGCCGAATGGCGGCTAGCCAGCAGTGAGAACTTTCCAATGCCTCACACTGATGAAGTAGTGGTGTTTGAGGATTATTTCTGGTGAGGGTTGGGATTTTCTGTTCATCCTTTTTTGAGGGATCTATTGGAGTTCTGGGCGCTTAGTCTGTGCAATCTCCACCCAAACACCATCTTGCACATCTCGATCTTTATCCACTTCTATGAAGTGTATTTGGGGATTCTTCCACACTTCAACCTCTTTAGACACCTATTCTAGTTGAAGAAGTAAAGGCGGCAGCGGTTCTAAGGTGGTCGGCGGCATATATCTACAACTCCAGGATGGGATGGCCAGCGAGTACATTACTGTTCCACTGAATACTTCGCTGAAGGGGTGGAATGCCAGGTGGTTCTACATGAAGCAGAGCCACATTGCAATCCGCTACGACGTCAACCACATCCTGGAGAGCCAAAAGAGTTGGTCGGTGAAACCAAACAGTGCTGACATGGAGCAAGTGAGGGAGCTCCTTGTCCTAATAAAGGGCGTGAAGACCAATGGTAGACTGGTGGCGGTGAGCTTCATAGTGCGCCACATCCATCCCTGCAAGGAGAGGGCCCATGCAACCTTTGATTTCAAGGGGGAGATCGACAGTACCAGGGAGAGGATGGAGATGCCGTCGAGGGATGTTGTGCAGGAGCGAGCTATAGAGCTATTTGCTCCACTTGCCTCATTCAACTTGCTAGGGCAGATGAGACCCTTTCACTGCCAGAATCTACCTCCTCAGGTAAATATCTCAATTGTCTGTTCTTGATGCTTTTTATCCTTTGTCATTGGCATGCAGTGGACTGATTCACTTATACAAATATCCATTCGTAGAAAAGAGCGGTGTACTTCTCAAGTGTGCCAAGGGGCGATTGGCTGTAGACAATAGATGCCCGGCCACCGACGCAGCCTAAGGAGGGAGCCATTAGCATCTTGTCGGAGAGTTCATCCCTAGTGTTGGAGGAAGTCCGGGGGAAGAGGGCAGCGGCAGATGAGCCAGCCCAGAAGAAGAGAAAGATGGTGGGTGTCGCTCCCCTCAAGCTGGGTGACATCTCGCTTGGCGGTGACTAGATCACTCGGATGCAGAGTACTACGATGTCCGAGTGGTCAGATGACGATGAAGTTCTAGTGGCTCCTCCACCGAGCACAAAGGCGCCTCCATGCAGCACGCGTGCGGAGGAACAACCGAAGGGAAAGGATGGAGTCCCCCAACAGCAGGCGATGGGAGTCCTCGAGCAACAAGTGAAGGGAGTCCCCAAGCAGCAAACAAGGGGAGTTCTAGAGCAGCGGGTGGAGGGAGTCCCTGAGCAATAGGCGAGGGCAGTCTTGGAGCGGCGGGCGGAGGGAGTCCCTGAGCAGTAGGCGAGGGGAGTCCCAGAGCAGCGGGCGGAGGGAGTCCTCGAGCAGCAGGCGAGGGAAGTCCTAGAGTAGCGGGCGGAGGAGAGGCCAATGGCAGAGACCACGGGACCTCCACCCCAAGACGTAGGCATCGACCCCAAGGCCATGGCTATGGGCTCGGGTAGGTAGCGCCGATTCAAAAAAATCTACTAGAAAGCAGCTACGTAAGTACCCTTGTCTCAGACTTATTTGGTTGTCATATCCTTATCCCCTTTTTTAGTGATTGGTGAGCTGATCTGATGTAGAGCGAGGTGTACGGAGGATCTAACCCCACCCATCTAGATTGATGAGCAACCAAAGGCTGGTCCCAGGGCGAAGGAGATGATGGTGGACCCCATCCTGGAGTCCCCAGGTGCTTGGCGGCCTGTGGAGGAGTCAACCGCCACTACTGGCAGACTTGGTGGCGGCAAACAGTTGGCGCCAACGGTGGACGAGTCGGTGACGATGCCTGGGGCAACAGCGAAAACCACTGGGTCCTCAGCGGTGAATGCAGGAGATGTCGGTGCCGTGCCTGAGTCTAGGGCAGCGAAGCCGGTGGTGCCTAAGGAGCAAACAATGCCCCCTGAGGCATCGTAGGGCGTGGTCAGACCCACTGTCCGGCCATGGAGCCCTTCGGTGGTGCCTCCAGCCACGGCGGAGGAGGAGGTGGAAGAGATCGAACGTGAGGAATCCTCTGCAGATGCAGCAATGAGGTGATGGTTGTTGAGGAGGAGGAAACCACTAGGGAGCTGAGGAGACTGGAGTCCGCCCTTGCCAGAGTGATGAAACAAATCAAGGTCAGTACTGCATCTATAATGTTCATCTTTGACATTGGAGATTATTCTTCTTTGTAATCTTGGTGTTTTTGTAGGGGATAACTCGGACTGCTAAGCAGCGGCGCTAGCTGATAAAGAGGATGGTGCCCCTCACTGAGAAGAATGAAAAACTCAAGGAGGCAAAGAACCTTATGGAGAGAAACATCTGGAGGGCCCAGCACGAGTGAGACCTTGCTGAGTCCAATCCGCGGGACCTAGAATACTAGAAGGGCATCCTATCTGAACAGCTGGTGGCTACGTCCGAGCAGCTACGGGGCAAGTCCGAGCAGCTGGCCACTATCTCCGAGCAGCTGGCGAGTGCTTCCATGCAATTGGAGCAGAAGGCCGAGCAGCTCAGAAGTGTCTCCAGGCAGAAAGCATGTATGGCGTATTGGCAAACTTGCTTTGCATTGCTAAATTATTATTGGTGCTGATGACCGCTGTGCTTGTAGAGCAAGAAGCGGAGCTCGGCCAGCTGTGCCAAAACGTCGAGCAACTCCAAGAGGAGAAGGCGAAGGAGTTAGGGTGAGCGGACAAACTGGCCGAGGAGCTGAAGGGTGAGTACTTCCTAATTGGAGTTACTGTTGACATAGTTTCCTTGCTTGATGGAACCTTGTAATGCTTGCAGCCTACCATCAGAGGGTCAAGTCACAGTTTGATGTACTGGTGTAGGAGGCCAGTACCCAAAGGGACAAGTTCGACGTCGTAGTCGCTGGAGTCAAACCGGTGCTCGACAGCGTTGACCTAGAGGTGGCTCCTTAGCCCGACGGTAGGCCACCATGTTTGGACACCATCATCGAGAGGTGCAAGGTGGTGTGGGGGAACTTCAAGAGCTTCAACCATGACACCATTGTTACCGCTGTTACTCACGCCCTTGTAGTGGTCCGGTCCCACTACCCAGCCGTTGACCTTTAGGCAATAGGGGCCTGATTCACCAAAGGGATGGGCGAGGTAGAGCACTAGCAGCTAGAGGATGAGGTGGAGGACGCGGCGAAGAAGCTGGCCGGCGACATCGACCTAATCGGCGAGACGGACGACGATGGCGAAGCTCGATGATCTGCTCAGATTGTATGCTATAATAACTGAATAGAATAGTTAAAAATGCACAAGGGCATAGATAGGCATTCATGTGTATGTATAAATGTTGACATGTGCATGTTATGCAGTTTGTAGTGTTGCGGTGAAGAAATCGTTGTAGTATTAACCCTAACGCAACTATACGTAGTATAAGTAGTGTCCGAGCAGTTAGTTCGTTATTGAAATCTTTGGCCATAGCTAGCTCATAGTCCATAACATCGAACGCGGAGCCCGTGCACATGTAGGAGGAACAGGTGTGACCAAGGAACCACAACCGACCACCCATAATGCAGAGCGCGGAGCCTATAGCACGTGTAGGGAGAGATCGGAGACTGGGTCTTCTCCATAGAAAATAGAGCGGAACATGTGCTACTTGGTGGTTGGCAAAATAACTTGGAAGTAAACGCAGTATAACTAGCGTTTGAGCAGTTAGTTCTTCACTGAGCTCTCAGCCTTGGCTAGCCCATAGTCCATAACATCAAGCGCGGAGCCCGTGCACGTGTAGGAGGAATAGGCGTGACCAAGGAACCGCAGCCGACCACCCATAATGTAGAGCGCGGAGCCCGTAGCGCGTGTAGGGAGAGATCAGAGACTGGGTCTTCTCCAGAGAGCACATAATAGAATGGGTGTTGCTTGGTGGTCGGTGAAACATTTTAGAGATATGGAGAAACACGGCGGAGTGTTTATGGTGATCACATGTTGTAGATATGGAGAAACGTGGCAGAGCAGTTATGGCCACCACATGTTGGAGATATGGAGAAACGTGGCAGAGCAGTTATGGTGACCTCGTACTGGAGTTCATTAAGGAGTAGCTTAGAGCTCGGCGACTATAAGTGGAGATTAAATCATAATGGAGAAAAAATGGAGACAAATTATGGCGACCAAAACTTTATTCATCATGGAGTGGAGAATACATATCTGGAGTGTTTCAAGGATAGAAACATATGAGGTGCTCGATGTGCCATGAATTAGGGATATCAATTATGTCCAAGTCACATAGGTGATAAGACCCTGGTCGGGTAACCTCTTTGACGATGTAAGGCCCTTCCTAGGGGGAGGAGAGCTTGTGCATCCCTTTGGTTTTTTGTTTTCTATGGAGAATGAAGTCACCGACAACAAATGAACGACCTTTGATGTTGTGGTTGTAGTATCTCCGCAAGCCTTCTAGATATTTGGCTGCGCAGATGCAGGTGATCAGGCGTTCCTCCTCAGCCCTGTCGACGTCCTCTGTCCAAACAGCAGTGGCTTGCTCTTCATCATAATTTTCCACCCTAGGTGCTCGGAAGGCAATGTCCGCTGGTAGTATGGCTTCTGAGCCATAGACCAAGAAATATGGAGACACACCGGTGCTGTGACTAGCTTGAGTGTGCAGTCCCTAGACCATAGCTGGTAACTCTTTGAGCCATCTGTCCAGATGCTTTTCTTCTTTCTAATATAGCCTATTTTTGAGGGCATCAAGGATCATGCCATTTGCCCATTCGACCTGGCCGTTGGCTCTAGGATGGGCAACGGAGATGTATTTGATGGAGATGCATCGGTCTTCGTAGAAGTCCCAAAAATGATGGCCAGTAAACATAGTTTCGAGGTCGGTGATAATGCTGTTTGGGAGACCAAATCTATGGATGATATCATCGAAGAGCTCGACTGCTTTATTTGCAGTAGCCGAGACAAGCGGTTTGTACTCGATCCACTTGGAGAACTTGTCGATGCCGACATACACGTACCGAAAACCACCTGGCACTGGCTTGAAAGGCCCGATCATGTCTAGTCCCCGGCATGCGAAAGGCCAGGAAGCTGGGATGGTCTACAGTTCTTGTGCCGGCACATGTATTTGCTTGGCGAAAAATTGACATCCTTCACAATGTCGGACGAGGTCTTCTGCATTGGAGTTGGCCATGGGCTAGTAAAAACCAGCTTGGAAAGCTTTGCCGACCTGGTTTCTCGAGGTCGCGTGATTGCCGTAGGAACCAGAGTGAATTTCGAGAAGTAGCTTCACTCCTTCTTCTTGGGTGATGCATTTCTATAGTATCCCTTCCTTGGCACTTTTCCTCATCAAGTTGTCGTCCACCAGCACATAATGCTTACTTTGATGGATTAGGTGTTCGGTTTTAGTCTTGTCGGTGGGTACTTCGGCGCTGGTGAGGTACTTGATGAAATGTTACCTCCAATCAATGGCCGGCAAAGGTACCATAAGTACCAGCTACTCAGCAGGGGGAATTTCCTAAACTTCCTTCTCTTCCTTAATGGATGGCGCCAAAAGATCTTGAATGAAGACCCCTGGCGAAATCACGGCGTGAGAGGAGCCTAACTTGGATAGGTGGTCGGTGAGCTGATTTTGATCTCATGCCACGTGGTGGTACTTAATACCGTAGAACTTCCCTTCAAGCTTCCTGATTTCGGCGCAGTATGCATCCATCTTCTCACTGGAGTAGGACCAGTCTTTATTGAGCTGGTTTATGACCAGCGTGGAGTCCTCGTATACAATGAGGTGTTTGACACCGAGCTCAATGGCTATACGGAGTCCGTGGAGACATGCTTCATATTCGGCAGCGTTGTTGGAGGCTAGAAAATGTATCCGGAGAACCTATTAGAGCTTATCCTTGGTCGGCGTAATGAACAGAATGCCCACACCAGCACCGTTGATGTTGAGGGCGCCGTCGAAGTACATCACCCAGTGCTCGGGGCAAGTAGCGGTGATGGGCTCTTGGATCTCGGTCCACTCAGTGATAAAATCAGCGAGCGCCTGTGACTTGATGGTAGGCCTGCATCTAAATTCAATGGAGTAAGTGCCGAGCTTAACATCCCACTTGATGATGCGGCCATTGTCCTATTTATTATGGAGAATGTCCCCCAGAGGGAACTTGGTGACCACGGTGATCTTGTAGTACTCGAAGTAGTGATAGAGCTTGCGTGACGTGATCAGGATGGCGTATAATAGCTTCTGAACTTGACAATAACAAGTCTTGGGCTCGTTAAGGACCTCGCTGATGAAGTAGACTAGACGTGCACCTTATAGGCATGCCCCGCTTCCTCGCGTTCGATGACGATAGCTTTGCTAACAATGCGAGAAGTGGCGGTGATGTAGATCAGTAGAGTTTCGTCTGGCCATGGCGCTGTCATGATCGGAGGCTTTGTTAGGAACAACTTGAGCTGCTCAAAAGCTGTATTTGCCTCCTTCGACTAGGAGAAGCGCTCTGAGGCCTTAATGAGTTTAAAGAAAGGTAGTCCCTTTTCATTGAGGCGCGATATAAAGTGGCTAAGGGCAGCCATGCAACCTGTAAGCTTCTGTATGTCCTTGATGCATGTTGGTCGTTTCATGTTGGTGATAGCGGAGACCTTGTCGGGGTTGGATTCGATGCCATGGGCGCTGACGATGTAGCCCAGCAGTATACCGGATGGAACTCCAAAGATGCACTTTGAAGGGTTCAGCTTCCATCGATACTTTTTTAGGATGGCGAACGTTTCCTCGAGGTCAGCAATAAGATTGTCGGTGGGCTTAGACTTGACGACCATATCGTCGATGTAAGCTTCGATGTTGCGGCTGATCTGATGATCGAGGCACATCTAGATGGCCCTTTGGTAGGTTGTCCTAGCGTTCTTGAGTCCGAAGGACATGGTGGTGTACTAGTATGCACCAAAAGGCGTGATGAACAACTTCTTGATCTGGTCTTCTTCCTTGAGGGAGATCTGGTGATAGCCGGAGTAACAGTCGAGGAAGGAGAGCAGTTTGTAGCCAGCGGTGGAGTCTACAACCTTGTCTATTCGAGGCAGACAAAAGGGGTCTTTAGGGCAGTGTTTGTTAAGATCAGTATAATCAACGCACATTCTCTATTCTTTATTCTTTTTTTGAACGAGAACAGGGTTTGCTAACCACTCAGGGTGATACACTTCTTTTATGAATCCGGCAGCTAGGAGCCATTTTATTTCTACCCTAATAGCCTCCTTGTCTGGCGTGAATCAGCAGAGTTTCTGCTTGATCAGTTTGGCGGTCGGTGAGACATTCAAGGAGTGCTGAATATTCTCCTGTGGTACCCCGGCATGTCTGTAGGTTTCCAAGAAAACACATTGGCGTTGGCATGTAGGAAGGAGACGAGCACGCTTTCCTATTTAGGGTCGAGGTGAGCCCCAATCTTCATGGTCTTGGAGGGGTCGTCGAGGCCGAGGCCAACTTCCTTGGTTTCTTTGGACTTGGAGGAGGCGCGAGGAGGCTCCAGTGATGGGATCTCCAGGTCATCGGCGGGCACCATCTTGGCGTCGGTGACCACACTGGCCATCTAGATGGAGAGGTCGGTGGCTTCGGCAAGGGCGAGATTCTCTGTCTCACAGGCATAGGTGATGAAGAGGTTGGCCCATAGGGCCAGGACTCCTATAGGCGAAGACATCTTTAGCACTAGATAAGCATAGTGCGATACAGCCCTGAACTTGGCTAGAGCTAGCCAACCAAGTATGGCGTGGTAGGCGGTGTTGAAGTCAGCGACATAGAAGTTGATGTGCTCGACGTGGTAGTTGCTTGCCGTGCCGAACTGTACTGGTAGGGTGATCTCTCCAAGCGGTTTGGATGCCTTGCCAGGTACCACACCTCAGAAGGAGGAGTCTAAGGGTGTGAGATCTATTATCCTGAGGCCCAACTCCTTTAGGGCTCCGGCGAAGAGGAGATTCAGAGCGCTCCCACCGTCGACGAGCACTTTTCTTAAAAGCACTTTCTGGATGGTTGCGTCGAGGATGAGGGAGAAATGCCCTATGTATGGGATTTCCACCCACTGGTCGGCCCTACTAAAGGTGTTGGGGACCTCGGACCAAGGGCGATAGCTGGGGTTGGTGGTGGCGTCTTCTGTGTTGACGGTGAGCGCCCGACGGGCGGCAAGCTTTCGTTCTCTTCTGCTCTCGGTGGAGGCGAGGCCCCCGAAGATGGTGGCGACCACCTTGTCATGATCCTAGAAGGCATTATTGTTGCCCCTAGGTGGTCGGCGGCCTCTAGCTCCGTTGTTGTTGTCGTCGCTCGGCTTTTTGGCCTGGAATTCCTTAGCCAAGCCGAGACAATCCTTCATCTTATGCTTGGCATTCTTGTGGAGAGGTCATGGGCCATCGAGGATCTTCTTGTACTACTCGTCGTAGTTGCGCTTGACGCGAGGTTCATCAATGGCGGTGACAACGTGGTCTGGTCGGCGGCGGCGATATTGAACAGACTTGGATCCTTTTGGCCGATCACGGCCGCTGTCCCAATGGTAACTGCGGTCATCATAGCGACGGTCGTTGTGGCACTGGTTGTTGGGATGATCATCGCTGTGGTGAGTTGGGCGATGAGTGCCAGCATCCTCGTTGAAGCGCACCTCGGATTCCTCAGCATCAGCGTACTGGTTGGTGGTCATGATCATCTCGCCAATCCCTGTGGGCGGCTTGTGGTTGAACTTGGAGCGAAGCTCACGGTGATGGAGTCCTCGGACGAAGGTAGTGATGACCTTAGCTTCTGTGATGTTGGGAATAGAATTCCTCATCTCAGAAAAGCATCTAATGTAGCTACGGAGGAGCTCGGATGGCTTCTGATAGATGCAGTTCAGATCATGCTTGGTGCCCGGCCAAGTGCACGTAGCCATGTAGTTGTCGGTGAAGACCTTTTTCAGCTCTTCCCAGGATCCGATGGAGTTCAGGGCAAGGTTTGCGAACCAATTCATGGTGGTTGGCGTAAGCATGATGGGAAGATAGTTTGCCACAACACTGGTATCTCTTCCAGCGGCGCACAGAGCAGTGGCATAAGCCTGTAGCCACTGTGTGGGGTTCATCCTTTCCTCGTCGGGCTCGACCCTAGTGATTTTGAAACCACAGGGCCACTGGAGTGTTTGGAGTGCCCTCGTGAATGCCAGGAGCCCTTCAGGGTTGTCGGTGATGTTGTCTACAGTGTTTTCAACATTGAGCAGCTCAAGAGCTGAGTCTGGGTTACCGTACTCTTGCTCGTACTCCTAGCAGTGGCGTACTTCTTCATGGCGACCGAAGCGGTGTTCATCGATATGTCATCACGTATCTTGGAGATTGTTGAGGTGCACTCGGACGTCTTGGTCGACCTCCTAGTCGTGTTGGCGGTAATGTTCAATGCGGTTGCCCCTAGCTCCACCCTAGAGGGTTGCCTATCGTCGCGGTGCTAGTCGGTGAAGCGACTTGGGTGGTGATCGGATCTTGGCACGGCGAATCGAGCTTGTGGAGTACGAAGGCCTCAAAACCTGGCGAATCTCATTGACCTGGCAGTGCACGGCTTTCAGCATGGCGGCGACCTTGGTGACCTCTGGTGTCTGCGGGAGCCGGGCGAGCTCATTGGTGGCCACGACCAGGTTGGCGCTTGGCGTCATGGCCGTCAACACAGACAAACTCATCGTCGAGGTTGCGCTGGAGTTGGCGTGGTCTTCGTTAAGAGCCAAGCTGGTGATTAGCCATCGCAAGGGTAGCCTCGTTTGCTTGGTGCTGCGCATGGTTGACATTTCGATTCTCGCGAGTGGTGCATTCGTCCTTGGTTTTGTTGTTCTGAGGGGGTCTATCGACGCTGACGTTGAAGATTGCGCCGCCACAGAAAGGAGGGAGATGAAGTAGTTTGGTGGTGGTTTCGGCGATGGTACCCGTAGAGCCCTAGGACTCAGAGTCCGAATTCTCCTCCATGATGGTTTGGAGGGATGCTCTAGGGCGTTAGCCGATGTGCAGCATGTTGACGGCCGGCGGAGGCTGGTCGGTGATCTGGTCAGCGGGAGGTTGGACATCTCCAACCTAGTCGGTGAACTTGCCCCTTAGGGCATCCTGGTAGGTAGTGGCGACATTGGTGAGCCTAAAGGGCAGAGCTGCAACCCCTGGAGTTTTTCGAGCAGCCTCCGACAGATCTAGATCAGAGGGTGGTCGGCGCTAAATGAGAGTGTCCAGAGCCGATTCAGCGATGGAGAGGCAATCGGCAAGCTTTTGACCAACCTGATCAATGGATGCAATCAGATCATCGTTGTTGATCTACCTCCTCTGGTGGTGAGGAAGCGGGCGGCAAGTTGTCGATGAAGGCGGCCTTGGAGGTGGTTCCAATAATGGATGTACAGTCGCAGGTGTTGGGGTGATTGGCGCAAAATCGATCTACACTGTGAAGATCTAGCTGGGCTGCGGGAGGGACAAAGTGCCTGCAGAACGTACCATCTTGTTTGATATAGAAATAGCACGCACACCCCTACCTGGCATGCCAACTGTCGATAGAATATCATCAGCAATCCTCCGAGGGGTATCCCATGAAGGTAGATTGATCGGCAGAGAGGCGTGTAATCAAGAACAAGAAGGCAACAGAGACACATGAGTTAGACAGGTTCAGGCCATCAGTACGATGTAATACCCAACTCATGTGGTCTATTGGATTGTATTGGCTATCGTATGACATTGCGTGTGTTTTGAGGGCGTCCTTGCCCTCCTTATATAGTCTAGGGGTAGGGTTACACGTTGTTTTGATCTTAGAAATGATCGGAAAGTAATAACAGATTATAGGAATCATGGGATCATACATATCCTAACAGATCTCGTAATATCTTCAAGATATCTTCCCGGTGCCTTGCGGGAGACATCGAGTAGCACCGTGCCCTGCAAGGCTTCGTCTTGTGGGCTGGGCCACCCCTAGGGGCGTAGCCCACATGGTCTGCCATGGGTATCCAGGGTCGTACCCCCCACATCTGGCTTAGCACCTCAAAAGCAACTACCTAGGCAGCCTCCCAAGGAGTTTTCCCTTCAGAATCCACCTTCCACTCCTGCCACAAGGGTGCTTGGGTGTGAGCTAGTATGGTTAGCTACACCTCATACCACGGCTGTCCTTCTAGGTATACGTCATTCTAGGAATAGAGAGGCAGTTCGGTATATCCCGCATAATGTAGGACCCTCCAAAGTAGGGCAAGGGTACCAAACATTTCTAGGAAAGTCTCACTCCCAGCTAATGCTACCATCTGTTCCAACAAAATGCTACAACTCTCATGAGAAAATGTTATAATAGAAAAGAGTTACTTAACCGAATAAGTGACTTATAAGTGGAGGAACAATGCAAGTGTGTAATGAATGATTGATCATGATGCATCTATGTTTCGTACGTCCTCACAAACTTAGGAAAATTAAACTTCTAACGACATACACGGTGGCATACATGCGTTCTCTCATATAACGTAGCTAGTCAGGTTACATGTTTCACTGTTAGTGTACCTGCACAAGAATTTCATTTCAGCCCAACCCCATAAGTATATATGCAGAAATAAAATCTGGGCTCTAGGTTGCAAGCTAAATACTTCCATATATATACCCATATATATACTTCCGTATCAAAGCTACCCGAAAGTAAATATGTCCCATATATACATATAAATATGCATATATAGTCATATCAAAGCTAACCCACATTTAAATACCTCTGTATATATATATGAGACATATATATACTTTAGTATCAAAGCTAACTCTACCCACTAGACCGCACGCTCACATCTTGCGGTCAAGCTACTGTGATGATGAGTGGCATCTTACCTTGGGCATAGAGGCATTTCATCCATACATTACCACTCAAGTGAATGGCATCCATACAATAGTATGCCATATGGATGACAGAAATAAAACCCTGAAGTTAGTACTTATTTAGCCACCTAAAATCCTTAACTGGGCATAAAGGAAGTGATCACTGGCACACTTTAGATTCAAACTTTAGGTTTAAACACCTATATATATATATGTTGCCAAAACTTGTTTTGGGAAAACAAAAACCTTTGTTTTACAGACACATTGGCAATTAATGTTGAATCTTTCTCTCATGCCAGCTGTAGTAGAACCGTCCAATTTATTAGAGCACAAGTACAATAGCAACCCGCAAGCAGTCGCACTATCATACATGAGCCCATATAAACCCGGTAGTCCGTAGAGTACCACGAAGGGTCTCGATTCAACCAACATACAACCAAGATCATACATAATTCAACATACATGTCACACGTTACATAAAGCTCACAAATATAGTTCCATACATCAGAGTATGATTAAAAGTTATTACAAGCCAAGTTTAGGTAAAATAGTAGCGGAAGCAATTAAAGTTTGAAATCAACATCTCCATCGTTGTTCAAATATTGTGCTAGCTCATGATCACAATCCCACAAAAGCATAAGAGAGGGATTAACAAGAGATGCCTAGCCCAAGGCCCTACTTCTCGTCCATGTCAGGACAGAAGAAGTTCATACAGTAGCCATGATACATCATATTATCTGCAACAATGGGAAATAAACCCTGAGTACAAGAAGGTACTCAGCTAGACTTACCCATCATAAACCAAAAATAAAGTGACTCTAAGGATCATGCAAGGCTTTATAAGTGGAGCTAGCTTGACAACATTTTGCATAAAAAGCTTAGCAATTCAAGTATACAGTTATAATTCGATCATCAAGTTAATTATAGGTATTCATCTCTAGATTAGGAACTAACCTGTGCCAAACATGTGTTATATCATTTAGTAGCATAACAATAATAACCATAGCCGGTGTAGTAATTCCATGTTCTTCATAACCATCATTCCATAATACACTTACTACTATGTTGGTGTGAGTCAAGTTTCTCACTATCCGGGAGAGATGGCGATTCGAAACAATTTCAACCAGCTAGGAGTTTATTCCTAACACAAACCCAGGCACACCAGATCAACAGTCACCTTAGGTCACCTTTGGTACAACACAAGTCAACATTCGTGGGTTTGATCAGCGCAGCACAATCAGGGACGACCAGCTGCCAGGACATTTAGGCCTGACCTACCCTTGGGCTCACGTCTGGCTCCCCACACATCCTTACTACCATCTAGAGTGCACACCCATATAGAACAGGGCCCGGCCTGAGTTGAGCTACTCAGCTTCTCGGTCGAAACGAGTTATCTGACTAGCTAATGAGAGACATGCATTCAATCTTGATAGAAGAGCCAACAATGGTACGGTCCTTAATCCACATAGATGGAATCACATAAGCCAACCTACGCATTGACTCTGTTCGACCTCTAGTTACATTACTCCATGGTTCTTTTCCATGACAGCAAATATAGCCAACCGTGCTTCGGTATCCACCTATATCTCGCAGGTGACAAGAAATCACTCGACTTCTACTAGTCTAAGCATGGCTAAGCATATATTTGATTCTAGACCTACACAGGGTTAAAGGTATATTTATCTGGACAAGGTAGTTCTATGCATCAAGTGTTTCTAATTCAACTATTATAACCTAATGCATCAAACATAAATGAC
The DNA here is from genome assembly GCA_904845875.1 of Miscanthus lutarioriparius. NCBI lineage: Eukaryota > Viridiplantae > Streptophyta > Magnoliopsida > Poales > Poaceae > Miscanthus > Miscanthus lutarioriparius. The sequence goes on along the minus strand of CAJGYO010000005.1, from coordinate 71,980,167 downwards.
TCAAGTGATATTTTGTAAAACATGGGGAGCTTAAAATGCTCTAGGGCTTGCCTTTGTTAAAAGAAGTTGGCCAGTGGTCTAGGCACTTGGGTAAGTCTTCGAGAGTTTGCTGCTCTACTTCTAGAGCTACGGCTTAAGGTGCCTCCTATTGTTCCTCTGGCTCTTTCTTGAATTCCAATAGAGTTATCCCCTCAGACGATCCTATATGCATGGGCAGGAAATAAGATATCATGGATGCATATATAATGACATGTATAATATGATATGATGTGATGAATGCATCCTCATAAGTGTTCTCAGCAGCATTGCATTAAGGTGATAGCAAGTTACATTTCTTTTACTGTGTAGGTGCATATCTCTTCTCTTATAACTTAAACAAATACTTATGTAAATCATTTTCTGGACTACAAGACAGCAACCACTTGTTTTGACCATAACTGGAGTTATACACATCAAAATAATATTGTTGTGGACATTCTGGAAAGCTTATGAAATTGTCTACAACTTTTTTTAATCATCTTAATGTGATTCAGTAGTTATCTAGGTCAAACAATTCAATCTTTCAGATCTATCTAGAGAGCAAGCATTTCATATAGCAGACTTCCGACCACCATAATTCTCAAATATAAGGACTATGACTATGAAAATTTAACACAAGGTAGATAAGTAAGTTATCTACAACTTTATTATTACCATCTTTACAGAAAAGATCATTATCATCATGAAATCATCACCACAACAAAAACTATACATGCAGCCATCTAGTTGAATTATAAAGCAATAATTAACTAGTTGCATACAACCAATTACTTCTAAGCCTAACTAATAACATCAATAGATCATATGCATTACAAGCACCACAGAAAACATCATGGTAAACATAACTAAATTATTTATATTCATTTATTAATTTCCTTAGATAATAAGGTGATTTACAAAGTAAATATTTCTATTGCTCAATAAATTCCAACAAAATTATAGTAGGCTACACATGACCCTAATAGTCCACTGTACAAATTTCATGACATTTGGATAAGTATAGCTACCTCAACAAAAATTACAATTTATATAGGTTTATTTTAGTAAAAATTGTTTAGCCTAATCAAAAGTGTTAAGCAATAGATTTAATATTTTTATTACTTTCCTCCTAGAATGAGAATACTGTGTAAAAAATTGTATGATCATAGGTTATGTATTTTTACTCCAATTAATTTCACTAAAATCTAGCAATTAATTAAGATTAAATAGGAAGACCATATTTCAAGTATGCTTACTATAGGTTTAATATTTTTCCTAGCTAGAGCATGTCAACACAAGATTAGCAAAATTAGAATCACAATTTTATCACCATCCTAGCTCAAGATATGCATTTTACAACATATAAGCTAAATTAAAAGCACTTATTTTGCTCAATTTAATTCTCCTAGAAAATACCCTAAGTTTTAGATTTCATACTTCTATCAAATAGTACACTTCAAGATGAATCTAACAAAATTTGGTTCACCCAATTTGGATACTCCTAGCTCTAGATATAATTTTTGCAAGTTAGCAACAAAATCTATGAAAAATAAATAAAGAAAATCAAATTTCCACTCGGGCGCTACAGCTTGGTGCACCCGGTCCATACACCAGCAAAGGCTAATAGCAGGGGGCCGTGGTCAATGGGACCCACTAGACAGACGCACAGAGCAAAGGCGGTGCTCTGACTGGCGAGAACTCATCGACGGCGAGGTCACCGGCGACAAGGTCACCACCGACGTGTTCCCCTCCTCGTTCTGCACATAGTCAACTAAGTGGGTGAACCCCTGATAGTGGTTGGCTATGGTGCCGGTGCTAATGGCAGATGGCAGCGGTGCTACGGTGGCACACCAATCCTTTCCGGCCACGGCAAGCTCTAATGAGCATGGCTACGGCTTCCTAGTGGCGTAGCGGAGATCTAGCGTTAAGTTGGGGCTTCAGTGGAGCGGCGACGAAGCTTGGCCATGTGCGGGGCAGCACGGCAGCATGAACATGGCGGTGCACAGCCGTGTTCCGGCGTCGATGTGCCGGCGTTGGCTCAACGGCTAGCGGCGTGACCTAGACCTGACCCTAGGCTAACCCTAACACTAGAAGAGAGAATGTGGGGGGCTCCCGCGAGCACGGCCACGATGAGCACAAGCTCAGCGGTGCTCCGGCGAGGGCGCGGCTATGGTGAACTCACCCTTAGGCATTTACCTTGGTTTGATTAGCATGGCTAATTGGTCGGGAAGGTGGAGGAGGTGATGGTCGAGTGGTGCGTATGAGCAATCGGACAATGGCACGGTGGTGGCAGTGAGCGTGCTCGGTGGAGGTGTGGCAGCGACAGCACGACACTGTGGTTCTGCTCTAGAGCAGCGAGAGCAGGAGTGAGAGTGAGGCAGAGAGAGTGAGCGTGAGTGAGAGAGAGCAGCGGCCTAACACGCAGGCCTGATGCTGGTGAACAGCCTCCATGCGGTGGCCGCGGCCTGACGTCTGTCAGCCACGACGCGCTTGCGGCGCTAGTTCAGACACCACTGAACCCGACTGACGAAGCAAGTTTAAGCGATCAGTCCTCCTAATCCATGGTGATTTAGCAAAAACTTCCTTAATAAAAAATTGTAGAGCTACATGAGTACTACAAGATTGCTTAAAGGAGTTTTGTCTAATTCGCAATCGTTTTCAAACTACAAAGCTCTAAAGTGAGGTACCTTGAAACCAAAATCACCATGTTAGGCACTGATTCAGCTCATTAACCTTAAATAAAGTTTGTTTCCCATGACAAGAACTACAACTTTTATTTAGGTCACACAGCCATGCAAACTCTCTAAGCTATTGTTCAACTTTAGTCAAACTAGCATCATGAAAATGGCATTTCAATGTAAACCAACACTTAGAAGCAAAATTGGTTCATGTCATGAAGACAAAAATTGTTCCATTTACCATCCTAGATATGTATAAGGTGTTTTCATGACCTCAAAACCATTTTATACATTAGTCATACAAGATTACAAGCATATGCATATATATAATCAACATCACATGTGATAATGTATAAAGAATGAAATGAAATTTCATATGCTCATGCTCATGAATGAATGGATGATGCTTGTGCTCATGAAATGCAAGTGTCAAATGCAATGCTTAACACTGGGGTGTTATAGTTATTCCGTCTTTATAAGGAGCCCTCTACTAGAGTATCCACCATGGGAATGGACGATGAACTCGCAAACAAGTAAGAGTATAGCTTAACTATGCGAAAGACTTTTATAACCAAAAGAATCTCCAACACTTACTAAGATACCTGTTGAGGTACAAAGCTCATGTTCGTTGAGGTACAAGGTGGGGAGACACCGACAAGCCCAGCTCTTCCTAAAACTCTTCCCTCACATCTCTCCCTTCTACTTTTCTATAGCTAGCTAGGGCCTAAGCCCATTGGAGTGGTGTTTCTCTTCTACTTCTTTAGTGCTCTTCCTCTTGTGTGTGTTTAATGAGGAGGGGAGAGGTTTCCTTTTATAGGTGGAGAGGATGGAGTCATTTGGAAATGGCATCATCCCCTCATGGAAAGTGTAAACCGACCTCAAGATACATTGAACCAGGCTAGGCACCTATGAAACTATCATTGCAACATCGATGGGAAGCTACCTACCAAAAATGGGGCTAAATGGGGCTAGTTGGGGTGCGGCCGCAACGCCACTAAGCCCAAATGCGCCCATTTTAGGTGAGCATGCTCCTTTGGGCTTCCTGTCTTGGGCCATGATGGTGTTCTATGAAGATACAGTGATTTCATTTGGGTTTTGGCCTTATTCTCCTCTTTGTCTAGGCCTTGATTTGTCTAGTAATGGGCCTCACCCCTTTCGGCTTGTGTAGAATGGTATTTGTGCTTTGTTCTTTTGCACATTTTTAGCCCTTTTATGTGTATTTCCATAAATGCCCTCTTGCAAATGAATAAACACCAAAACTCGTGGAATTCATTAGTTGTAAACCCTATCACTAATTTGGTGTTTATTTTGGTGAATTTTATGCAAGTGTTGGTGGTTAAAAGTGTGAGTTAAGGACCGCCAACAAACTCCCCACACTTAGCCATTTGCTCATCCTCAAGCAAAGTTAGAGATAAAAGTAATCATGAGCATAACATCCCAAGATATACAGCTATACATGAAAGTTATTCCAACACTTTCTTTACACAAGTGGGATATGTGGCATTAGCTAACATGTTTTCTTGGGTTGTTGAAAAGTGGAACAGTTCTCGAAACAAAGTCATCTTCCCAATTTCTCATCTTAGAAACTTGGAGTTTTTTGAAAGTTTTTCTCAAACAAAAGCATAGTTCACTTTATATTCCTCAAAAGGCACTCTCAAATCACTCAATGGTGTATACTTCCTCACCAAGGCATAGCAATGTTTTGCCTTCTTTTGTTTTCTCCTACTTCTAAAAGGTCTTATGTGGAACTTTAGGTAGGGATAAACAAGATAACATACTTGTATTGCATATATTGTAAAGTCAAATCGAGGATCCAAGGAGAGAAGTGCCATACTCTTAGATCAAGATGTGCATGTGTCTGGAAAAAGGTAAACTAAAACTATACTCCTTTTGTAGATATGATCTCTCTCAAACTTTTTATTTTGAGACATGGCTATCATTTTTTATGAGCCTTCTTGTGCTCATCTCTCTTTTTCATTTCAATGCCTTGGGACCTTCATGTGTCCCTATTTTTTTCTTTTTCTTCTTGGACCTTCATGTGTCCAAATATTTTTTTCCTTTTTCATACTTTTGCATATCCCATCTCTCTTGACCACATATTTAGAGAGATCATTATCTGTTTAGAACATGGAGTATTTTCCTAACAAACTTTTTTATTTTCCTACTCCCAGTGTAGGAGTAGAATTTTTTGTGGATGGAAGCATGTTTTTGCGTACTCCTAGTGTAGATGCAGCAAGGGAATGTGGAGTGTGTATGATCTTGATCTTGGGAGCATGATAAATCTCTCAACAAGGGTCAATAACACTTGATCAAACTCAACACAATAACAAGCAGCATATGTCGAAGGCTTTAAAACTTGCAAGATGTCATATTTGGCTTTGGTAGGAATTGCTCACCAATTGAGGAGTATGTGATACTATGATTTTATAACATTTTTATCAAAACAAATTCTCCAAATACTTTGAATGAAAATGGTAGGATTTCTAAGTCAGAACTATACCACACCTCACAACAACTTAGTCAACATGATTGTCTTATTAAAATATTTTCCCACAAGCATAAATGTATGTATATGGAACAAACTTCATGCGAGCTTCTATTTTAAAGAAGTTATGAACATGTCACTTTTGGAATTTTGAATGAAGTGTGGTTTATAAATTTGCATGGAGGTGGAGCGACATTTGTTTTGCATTTTTAATTTGTTCAATGTTTTAAACATCAAAATTTTGGGAGAGTTGAGGGATTGGTTGCACAATCCATCGTTTGAAGAGGAAGGAGTTTAGGGATTAGAGGTGATTTGGCTAAACCTAAAGTTTAGCCAACCCTATCTTGAACCATTTGTTTTGATGAATGTTGGAACAGTCGATGTTTGTGCAACGTGTTGGTGGGAGATCTCAGATGTATGTTCATTATGCATGAGAGATCTCCCCCACACTTATTGTTGTACCTGTTTATTTATTCAAAGAAAAACAAAGAAGGAAATAAACAAGGGCGCTGCCGGTTTGAGCATCGAGGAGCCTAAATCATATTATTATTATTATTATTAAGTTTTTTATTAATTATTATTAATTTTTTATATCATTTTATTTGTTCACTCAAGTTTTTATTTCATTTTATTTGTTCATTCAAGGAACAAAAGCTATCTTTACACTTTCAAAAACCATACAAAAACTCAAATTTCTGAGCAAGGATAGAGTGAGTAGATTTGAATCCAAGCTGTTCGATTTTTCAATTACCTAAGATATTTTGGTAGACACTTGGAAGTTCACAGGTCAAGGTGAAGCTCGGAATAACTAGTATGCAGATTTTCAAAATCAAGGAGATGAACCTGCTTAGTCCATAGAACTTTACTCGAAGACGAGCAAAGGACTAAGTGTGGGGGAGCTTGTTGGCGGTGCTTAACTCATAATTCCTACCAGCAATATTTTAACTAAACAAACAAATAATGAATACCAAAACTTAGAAATAGGGTTTTTAACTCACAATCTCCACAAGTTTTGGTGTTTAAGTATTTTGTAGGACATAAATACAAATACATGGGAAATACACCGAAAGGCGCTTTCCGACGCTGATTTGCGCAAAGGAATAAGAGAAAGGCCCATCCACGACAACAATCTAGGCGAAATACCAACCAAGGAGCAGCCCACATCCACTCAGCAGTCCACCACATGAAGGCGGTGGCGACCAAAGCCAGTCAAGGGGTGGCCGACCCCTAGGGGCGCCCGACCCCCACCCGGCACCGCTCGTCCCCTCCTTCGACTAGCAGTGGCATGGGAGCATGCAAAGGCGGTGGAGTCCAAGATTTCACACCAAAGATAGCCGTAGCACCACCTTACTCCCCTATATAAATAGAGGGGTAGAGCTCCCCTCTAAGACACACAACAAGAGAGCAAGAAAAGAAGAAGAGCTTCATTCCTACCTAGGCTTTAGCTAGAATAATAGAGGGAGTGAAATTGGAAAGAGTTAGAGAAGTGCTGGGGTTGTCGGCAACCTCCCTTAGTGTACTCGCTACACTTAGCAGAAGGAGTGTCAGAGCTAGCTACTCCTCCACTTTACCTCTACGATTGTCTTACTACTTGGAGTAAGAAGTTCATGTTTAACTTTGGTATTGATTTATTAAGAAAGTTATCTTAGTTCATTATAAACTAGTGGGTTTGTCGTCCATCCTTGTGGTGGGTACTCTAGTAGAAGGGCCCTGATAAAGATGGATAACCCTTGCATGCGCGCTAGAGTAATAATCGATAGCATAGACATGGTGTCTAGGATAGAAGCTATCTTCGTTTGCCTCGTACTCCATGGTTGAGGGGTAGGCGGCAGGTGGTGATAGCCCTATCCACTCCTTGTAACCCCCCACATCTGGGTACAACATAGAGCTAGAAGCCAAAGGTACTTGGCAGACCAAGTATAAGCCAGTGCTCGAAGTAAGTCTATAGTGGCAAAGCTATCTTCGATTAACATCTCTATCCTTAGAAAAACCTCAATACCTAAGCTATCCTTCTTCTTGTTATCTTGGGCGAACTAGCTAAGAGGCTTCACACATCCATTCCTTTGGAAAAATACGATACCCTGAATACTTCTTGGTGAAGTGTTACAATGGTGTATCCGTGAGCTTGCTGATTCCTCTGCTTACGCTAAGAAACACCAATAGCCTCCTTTTATAGCTTGAGGAGGTCGGTTTGGAGAGGTATTTTAGGAAAGCACCCATGCAACCGACCACCCTATGCATTGAATGCACCACCTACACTGGTGGGGCTGAGCAGAGCTAGGGGTGGTACGGGCACACCTAGGGTGCGGTCGCACCCTAGGCTAGCCACTCGCCACCGCCATGCTCTGGTGGGTTGCTGGCTGGGCCTGGATGGCTCCCACACCGGTGCTTGGCCCAAATTCGTCCATTGTTTTGGGCTGTTGTTTATTTTTTGCTTGAATGCGCCTTCTTGGTTGCGCATTTTAGTGTGTTTTCATGTGTTGCCCTACAAAACATATATGTACCAAAACTCATGGAGAATGTTAGTAAAAAGCCCTATTTCTAAGTTTTGGTTTTCATATTTGTTCATTTTGTTTTAAATGTTGGCGGTAGAAAAGTGGGTTAAGCACTGCCAACATGCACGGACATCATTGTAGCTTTTACCCAGGCATATTATAGGGTATCGTATTTATCCTTAGGGAAGCACATTAAAGAAGTTGATAGTTGACCATCATGCACTACTACAGATTGATATTTCACTATCGCCACTTTCAGTGCTGTAGCGATAGAAGCGATGGTGTCATACTTCCACCGTGGTAGTGGTATTTTCTCCGTCGCATGAAAAGCCGAGCCAACTGGGATAGGAGTTATGGCCGCCGGCCCTACACGACCATTTGGTGTATCGGCGGTAGTAAATTCAGCGTGAGTTATTTCCCCATTTTGAAACTACCCGCAACACAGTTGCATCACCATTACTTCCACTTCTCCATCTTCAAGGTTGGTACATTATTCCTCTCTCCTAGTTTATGTGAACCATTGCATGCCTCGCGCTGCGCTGCTGCCACCTCCCGCACGGCCGGCGCATTGTTCCTCTCACAATTTGTGTGAACCACTGCACGCCTCGTGCCGCGCCACCGCCAGATCCAAAGGCAAGGTTATGCTTTCACATTTCACTAATGGATCTTTGTCGGATTATTTTCCTCTTTAGATCTCGTTAGTAAGGAATGGATCTTTGTCGTAGGCTTTTTGAAATGGAGGCAGCCCCCAACTAGAGGAATGCAGTGGCCAGCCTCAGAGATGATCTCCTTCTCCACATTCTCCGCCGCCTCCTGGCCCACTTGTCATGGTGTCGAAACTGCGGCAAGCATTGTTGTTTGAGTCGGTGTCAGAGTACGTGTCTCCGGTGGCTTGGGTGGACTCAAGAACACAAGAATCACAGAGGGGACGCAACGGTTTATCCTGGTTTCGATCGATCGGTGCCCTACGTCCAGTAGCTGATGATCCTTATACTCAAGAGCACCAAAAATTGGGGGGTTACAACTAAGTGTAGAGAGAGATTTGGTAGGGGGTTAGCTAGGTGTTAATCCTAAGGTTGCCTCATCGCCGGTGGAGCCTTCCCCTCATCGGAGAGGAGGAAGATGATGGGTGCGGTGGAGGAGCTCTCGGTGCCCCTCTCTGGATTGTCGCGCCCTCGGTGCTCAGCAGGAGCGGATGAAATGAGGAATGGAATGATCTGTCTTGGATCGTCCTCCCCCTAATGTCCAACCTTATCCCTTATATACTAAGATAGGTCAGGTACATGGCGGTTTAAGGGGTGGTGTCTATGGTCTACATGTGCTGGAGTCCATGAGGGTCTTGCAGCGGCGCTCTATGGACCGTGGTAGTGCCATGGAGCCAAAGAAGCCTTAGACGTCGTTCGGCTGCTCTGTCCTAACACTCTGCATGTCAGGCTATGTCGGCTCAGATGGCCTCCCTTAGATGGACCTTCTAGAGTCTTCTTGGTGGTGAAGGAGGTTGGCTCTAGGGGTTGACGCATGGCCTCGGGGGCCACCGAGCCCTGAGAGGCTGAGGAAACTTGTCTTCTTGTGTCATGCCCCATGCATGACCCTATTGTGGGAGCGGTTGGCAAGGCCACGTCCAAAGGGTGGCGTCTGGGAGCCCCCAAGCTTCGATGGCTCGGGGCTTGTCTTCTTGCACTCGGTCCTTGGCTGGTGTCATTAGCCATGCAAGATACAAGGGCCGAGCTTGGGCATGTTGTCGATGAGGAGCCTAAGGCTTGAGCGAGCCCCCGAACCCTCAGCGGGGGCTATGGCACGCCTAGGCTTGGTCATGTTTCTTTGTCAAAGGGTACACGTGAGTGTACCCAATGGTATAGCCCCCGAGCCCCTAGGTGATCCTAGAGGATCTATCAGGGGGTCTCTTAAGTCGGGAACCGTTGATCCCGATGCTTAACATACCCATATGTTAGGATCTCGTTATGAGCCCTTGAGCCCTTCGTGGCCTCACTTGGGCTGGTTTGTGATGGCGATGAAGGGCTAAATTTGATCTTCTAGTGATAGAGCTCACCATGGTAGGGATGGCTTCTGCTGGTGAGCGTGCGATGCCCTTCATGGGGCCCTTCCCCTAGTGTGATAGGGGCATTCGGCTATTGAGGCCGAGTGGTAGTGTTGCTGACCCCATTCTGGTCCTATGCATGTAGGTCTATGGAATGAGTGAAGGTTCGGTGAACTCATCTGGGAGTTACCAACTTTAGGCCTGGGGGCACCCTTTCTTTTGGTGAGAGCCTGTCGTGGGTCGGGTGATCGAGAGCATCTTGGCTCTAGCTCGGGGCCACCTGATCACCTGGTGCACCACACCCTTCTGGGGGCTTTGGTAGCAGGCCTTGATCCTCTCAGGCTGACCTTCTACATCCATAGGTCAGGGTGTGAGGGGCGTGTCGAGCTTAGGCAAGGGACCCTTGTTGGGTCTAGCGCTCAGTGGCTCCCGACCGAACTACGGAGGGTTGGTTGGTTTTGGGGGTGCACCGCTGGAGCTCTCGTCGATCGGGGGATTGAGCCACTCCGTCTGGGGAGCCGGCTCAGCCCCCGAGGCTGCCGTGGGGCCTCCTTGTTAGTGGGCATGGTGGCTTCTAGGCACGTCCCTTCAACTAATGCTTTGAGCAGGCAGTTTGATGGTGCCTGGGCTGCCATGCCTAGCAGAGGAGTTATGGCGTGCACTCCTGCACCTTCCCACTTTGTCTGGGAGATGGGACGCTGGGCCACATGGAGCAGATCTAGCAGAGGAGGAGCCATGACACTTGGTGCACGTGGATCCAAGATGTTGATGGCAGCCGGTGGGCCTGAGGGGAGTCAAATCCCCTCAAGTCCCATGAGGAGGCGTGCATGGAGTGGGCGGCGCGCTTGGTGGAAAGTGAAGCATGGAGTTGACTCGTTCTCAATGCCCTCCTAACTCCACCTTTATTGCACAGCCACCATCACGCAACTGCTCTTAGGCATGCTGTGGGGATAGAAGGAACGCATGGTCGATTCCCCGAGGCCTCTTTAGTCGTTGATGGCTGATCGAAGGGCCTATAGCTACTCATAGTGCATCAACTAGGGCTATAAAGAGGGGCCCTGGTTACACGGTGCCTTCTATCCCTCCTCTGGCTCCTTCTCTTCTTCCTCTCAGATCCAACTCCTTGCGGCAATGGCGACGATGAAGTACGATGCCTCCCTTCGAGTGAGCATGGCCTCCTTCGTCGGGCGATCACTCCCACGAGGTTGGAAGGATTCCAATGAAGGAGGGGCGATGGCATGATGCTAGATGTATTGTTGTGTTCCCCGACCCTAGAGGGCAGAAGGATTTTAGTGACATCACTGGAATCCTTCCTTTCTCTGATTGGGAGGGGGAACCATGACGCGTCGGTCACTACCCCTCCCACCCCGGTGAAGGAGGAGGCTTGGGCCCTCAGGGAGGGTCCCTGAGGTTGGCACATTAGCCCAAGCCATATGCACCATAGGGCCCCGACACAAAGGTCAAGTGTGCCCTATAGTCTTTGTCACCACATACGCGATAGTAGATTGTGGTTTTTGCTACCGTATATTGTAATCGGGTCGTTCCCAATTAATGAAATGAAATTACTTTCGTTTGTAATCTCATTGCTCATGAGTCATGCTCAAAGATTGTTGGCGGTGCTTAACTCACATATTTAACTACCAGCACTTCATGAAATTCATGCATACAGGCACTGAACATAGAAATAGGGCTTTAGAACTAATAATCTCCACAAGTTTTGGTGTTTGACCATTTGTAGGAGGGCATTTATGGAATACATGGAAAACACATTCAACGCGTGCAAACAAACAAAGCGTGACACCATATTGTGCAAAACAAAAGAGCCCAAGGGGGGAAGGCCTAGTTCTAGGCCAAATCAGGGCCAAGCATATGGAGAAAAAGGGCCCAAACCCAAACCAAATGATCTCCAAATGGCGTGAAACTTTTATAGGCATGCCCCACACATCCCTAGAGGCCCACCTGACAAAACTTGGGCTAGGATGGTGTCTCTAGGGTTCAACTGACCCCTAGGGTCGCCTGCCCCCCTACAAGCTCGCCTCGGGCCCAACCTTGACCAGGTGCTTCTTACCACCTCTCCAACATTGGTGACATGTGTATTCTAGAAGTAAGCATAGCCATGTAAATAGGAATATGATGAATTAATAATAAGTCTTACAAGATGTAGAAGTGAAGATACAAAGATTCATCAAGCCTCCAAGACTAGATCCAGAACTTGAGCATGAGCCTAACTCGACCTTCACTACCGAGCTACTAATCTACTACATTAGAGAGTTCTAGACCTAATCCTCCTGGTGTGTGTTGATCTGAAGGAGAGATATGATTTGGGGTTTCAGGATCTGCTGAGGGAGGGGGGCAGGGGATGGTATATATAGCCCTGAGGGTCCAACGTGAGCCCTTGGATCAAACCAACTTAAGCAACGGCTTAGATGCAATCCTTAAGGTGGTGGGGAACCGATATTCAAAGGAGGTGGACAGGTGGGGCCCACAGGGTCTAGGCGGCCCATAGGTGGGGCCGCCTAGCCCCAGATGGCATTGGGTCGAGCCCCGCTTCGGTGATTCACCTTCTGGACACTTGTAGAGTCTTCCCACATTGGTACCACGATAGAATCCTGTAATTTCCCTTGACGATTAGGTCCTTCTTGATGGTTTTTTTATTAAACCCTGCTGGAAACACAGATTCACCAAAACTCATGGAATTTATTAGTTTAAACCCCTATACCTATGTTTGGTGATGGAATTGAGTATAAATACAGGTTATGTTGACAGTTTAAAATTGATGTTAGTGACTGTGAACAAGTTCCCCCAAGCTTAAACATTGCCAATCCCTAAGCAAAGCTAAACTCAGCAATAGATTAGGAGTTGCTACTATGTTTTCATGCCTCAAAAGTACACAGGTGTTCAATAAAAAATTCTCCTTCAGATTAGAAATAACTGATCTGACTTTCAAACATACCCATATTACCTTCAACCATGGGGCTTCTCAGCCTTCACTTGGGTCTTGAGCGATTGAAAGACAGAACGATCAAGTCAAGAACCATGTCTCAAGTTCTTCGTTCAACCATTATTCTAGAGTTTTTTTTATAAATTTTCAAAATAAAATTCAGTGATTCCATTGTATGACACTCTCAAGTCTCTCAATATATGTGGTATTTGTTGATCCTCACCAAGGCAATAATGATGTTATGCCTTTTTCTCTTCCCACAACTAAAGATTATGTGGAGTTCATAGGTAGAGAGAAAGCATGAAAGAGCATACTTGCAATACATATATTGTAAAGTCAAACCTAGGATCCAAAGATAGTTGAGTCATACAATCAAATCAAGATGTGCATGTGTGTAGAATATATGGTGGATATATATGGTGGCTAACCTAATTCTACTTTGCTCCATGAAAATATATCTCTCTTTTGAAACTTGGAAACATTTGCTAGAGAATAGGGGCTATCTTATTCATCTCTCTTTATTTTTGGTGGGCATCTGAGTACCATTGTTTTCAATATCTCGGACACTTTGTGTCCATTTTTTTCCTCATCCTTTTTTTTATGAATAACTTTTGCATAGCCCCATGTCTCTTTTCTGCAACAAAACTTTGAGAAATACCTTACAAGAACTTGGAGCATTTATTTGCTGGATGAAAAACCTATCAAGCATGTTTTTATGTTCACCCCCAGTGTAGGAGTAAAACATTTTAGGGTGGATCTAGATGGAATGGCATGTTTTTGCACCTACCCCTAGTGTAGGAGTAGTGCGAATTTGGATTTATCTCCAGAAGTGGCACTTATACATGCAAGATAGTACACACCCTGAGGATGAGGCCCATAACTAGCCTGGTATGCCCCTCTTGCCCTTTCAGTAAACTGCTACAAACTAGAAAGAGTAAGGTACTAGAAAAAGACTAGAGCAAATCCTCATGGTTGTACTATAAGTCCTAGATGATCATTTACAGATAAGTCCTTAGGGAGAGAAATCTAGAGCACCATAAAAACAGCCCAATGCTCTAGCCCCCTTGTTCCATGTTGCCAAAAAGCATCTTTTAATGTTTATTGCATATACCATTAGTCAAGTTACAAGATCATGGTTGTAGTTGAGCACTAGCATCATACTACCCAATGCAATACCCCCATAGGTATCAAGGCACAAGGTACAAAGTACTAGGAAATCCTTAGTGGTAGTCAAGGTAGACACATGCAGTATGATAAGTGATTAATGGTGTATAGGACAATAAGGAAGATCTCATGCTATACTTGCCTTAAAACACCGATCTTTCGGTAAGCTTTAATCTTCAACGTTCTTCTTTTTATTGATCACCACTTATATCTCATCGACTGGACGTAATCATAAAGCACCACACAAGCATCCATATAATCATACACAAAGCAAACCATAGGTCTAAATTAGAATAGTACACCAATCATAAAATCAAGATGAAAAGTTTGTGAAACGAATCTACGTCTCGCTACAAACACAGACGCGGAAAGCATGCTAACCGGAGCTTCAGTGAAAAAGATACATCTATCGATAGATCTGCTTTATACATGGAACAGAAAACAATAGGCTTCATTTATTTTAACTATTGAAAATAATATAAATTGAATTAAGTCAAATTTAGATTTGAATTATAAAACTAAAGTAAAACAAACCATATTTTATTTATAAAATCCAGTTTCATAATCATTAATCAAGATATTATTTAAACAATGAAATTTTAGAAATAGAAATATGGTAAACACTGTTACTAATGCATAGATCTTGGTGCAATGAATCTAGCACAACTTGAACGGATTAATCCGGAGCTAAAACATAGAAAATATGAATTAAACAAGATTTTCTTTAATAAAATAATAGATTAAATCTAACCTCAAATTTTTAAAGTAGAAAACCTACATAACAGTAGTGTAAACATGTAGATTACTTAATTATGAACCTAACAAAACTTGACCGTGTCAAATAGGAGTTAAAACAGAAAAGTTATGGCCTAAACAATTCTAGTGGCAAAACTGTAAATAGCTGAAAACGTATTTTCAATCTAACCGAAACAAAGTACGCTTTGAAAAGAAGAAAACAAAGTCGGGAAAACATTTTGGACCGCGGGTTAGGCCTCAAATAATTGTAAGGGCTCTTTTACAAAATTCCTAGACGACGGGGCATCTTTCATCTAGGGCCGTCGGATTAGATTTGAACGGACGAAACTCGATCGAGCGGATGAAAAAAAACATGGCCACCCAAATAGGACCGGCGGTGAGGTAATTGGTGGCGGCGCCATGGCCGGCTCATCGGTGCTCTCAGATCTTGGCCTATGGATCACGATTATTCAAACGGGATGGTCCGGGAGAGAGAGGGGGAGACGGTGGTCTCACCTAGGGATACCTCGGCGGCGGAGAACGAGCAAGGCGGGTGTGAGGCTCGATGAGGCAGAGGCTCTCGCGGCGGCGCTGAGGGCTAGGCGGCTATGACTCGTGCAGGGACAAAAATCTCACTGCAATGTGGGATAGGGAGACGGCACAATCTCGGTGGCTATTTATGGGGCACAGAGACTTGGGCGGCACGGCGCACGAGGCGTGATGGGATTGGACACGGGCGGCATTAGCGTAGTGATGTCCGACTTGAGCATGATGCGGGGAAGGAAATGCACCCGACAGGTGGGCCCGGTGCGTCAGCGGGTAGGAGGGAGAAGGGACTCACGGCGTGCGGCACGACTTGGGCCGAGCGGAGCTGGGTTGTAAGGTGCGGCGTGGGAGATGGCTAGCGCCAGAAGCGGGCCGAGGGAATGGGCCTCCACTGGAGAAGGGAGAAAGAGATGGGAGAACACGCTGGCTGGGCTGAGCAGGGTCCCGGGCCAAAAGGTGGAGAAGCGGGCCAAGTAGGCCTTTGGGCCAGGAATGAGAAAAGGAGATTTTTCCAATTTCCAACTTTTTTCCTATTTCGTTTTCAAAACCCAATTCAAGCATAACCAAAGTCAAATTCAAATGGGGTTTCAAACACACTTTTCAATTCAAACAAAATGAACAATAAATTTTACACCTTTTTAAATTCTTTTATTTTCTAATTCTCTTTTCTTTGTTTTCTTTTACTTCAAAGTCATTTTCGAATTTATTTTTCAAAAGCATTTTGAATGTTCTCAATTTGAATCAAATCCACACAATTCAAAGAAACAATGCACCAGCATGTATGCACAAACATGTTGCTACTCCCTATAATGAATTTTAAATTAATGAAAAAATTTATTTTCCTATGTTTTTATGAGCACAAAATTCCAAATTAAATCATTTTAGCTCTATTTTCAAAAATTCAAATTTTAGGGTGTTACAATTCTACCCCTTTTAAGATGAATCTCGTACCCGAGATTTAGAAGACGTTGACTAGGAGATATGGATACTCTGTCTTTGAATTTTTCTCTACTTCCTCGTGTAACTCCATCTTCTCAATAAGGATTCCACTTTAATTTGCATACCTATTGATCTTACTCCAAGTAACTTGCCAAACTAATTCCAAGATTTTAATAGGCACCTTGAACAACTCAGGTATCTTCAATCACTAGGCCACCTTTCATTTTTAATCCATAATATCAATTCCTTTTTCTTAAAATATTCACCTTCTAACGAAACCTTACGAATCTCTTGGTCAGAAGGAGAATTTACCACCATTCTTCAAAACATTAATGATTCCGATCATGTTGCTCAAACTTGGAATATAATTCTTTGTCCTTGGTGTCACCTGAACCTCCTTAGCATAATTCTCTGTTGCTAAGGGCATCGGCTGTGACTTCTACTTCTCCAGCTGCTCTACCAATATCTTGATGATCTTCTTTAAACCTTCCTTGAACGTTTAACCAAACCTCATTGAAACTCTGAGTTTCTCTCACATCTTTGAGTACCACCACGCTTCCGCTACGCAATCTAGAACGTAGGACACTTCATCTTACAAATTCTTCAACTTGGCTACCCCCCTTAAGAAAAGACAAACTAGGGGACACAAAAAGGTAGCTTGCATCTCCTTCTAGATGAGCTAACTAATATCAAGACGTTTTGTCATCCCATTGATACTCTTGTATATGGGCAAGAACAAGAAATCTGAAATTCCTCACGAGTAGAAAAACAGCAGTACAGTAAAACAGCTGT
Organism: Miscanthus lutarioriparius; assembly: GCA_904845875.1. NCBI lineage: Eukaryota > Viridiplantae > Streptophyta > Magnoliopsida > Poales > Poaceae > Miscanthus > Miscanthus lutarioriparius. The sequence continues at coordinate 71,963,336 of CAJGYO010000005.1, read as the reverse complement.
AACTCTCATTCTATTAATCCAATGAAGTTGTAGCTTATACCGTTGGAAAGCTTATAAAATTCTCCACAACTTCCTTATAGAACACTTTCCCAAATTCTACAGTTTACTTGGTCTAAAATAGTGCAGAAAAGAAACTATTCTAGATTCCAAACAGCACAGATGCATCATCTTGTGATTTTTGTATCTCTATATCCAAAATAGCTATTAAGCTGATTCTTGTGCTCAGAGAAAGGTATTGAAGTCTACTGTTGTCCAGAATTTCTCATGATTCTTGATCACCTAAGATTAGAGATATAAGCCGAAGAGTGCAGACTGCTCCAAAAAGACAGGATAGAGGAAATAGAAGAATACCATAACCCAACTATTTATTGCACTAATCCTTATACCTTAGGCCTATAAGCTAAATGAAATTGTGGGCAAACCCAACAAGATCATTGCAATCATTACAAAGATCCAAAACAAGCATAAACATAATGACAATTCAACAAAGCAATAAAGATGCACAACTTAATCATTGACTCGACTTGCGATACTAACGTTTTTATTACATAAAGGGCACAAACTCCTATTCCTTAACTAAGGTGTGGCTGTGAGGGCATCTTGGGTAGCATCCCTTGCATGAGAGTGAGGGCAACACATCTTCCACTTTGTTGATCTGATATGGCAATGAGCACCGTTGAGAGTTCCCATGTTGAATTATTCCTTCTAGTACTTGGTTTTGCATAGCCTTTGTACCACCCGGTTTTAAGAACAAAACTAGATACACACCATATGTGAGCCCAGGAAGTCAAATCTCACATATAGCTACAAATAAGGGTAATATCAAAAGACAATGCTTAAATACATAGCGTATTAGTATAAAGATTATAACCTCAGAGTATAGACAGTGGAAAGACAACTCCGATCTTCAGGCGAAGACTCCAAATCCATAGGGACAACTGGTTGATCACAAGCCTAATTCCTCCAAACTCTAGCAATCTGGTACCCATCTAGGATTTTTATCCAAATAATTGAAAAATAAAGCAAGCGTAAGTACATGTCGTACTCAACAAATATAACATGGGGTTCATGAGGCTCAAAAGGCTGACACTGGTTTAATTGCGATTAGCTTTTAATTTTCACAATTTTAGCATAGGAGTAGCAACAAGTTTATCACAAGGCCATATAAACACATGATCAGGTAAACATGAATAATGAATAGCATAAACAATTAACCATTAGTGAGCATCTTCATCATCCTTATTATTAGTTTCATCATCTATTCCATAAGGGTTCCAAGGCCGCTCGTGACCGTGAGCACGACTGATATAACAGCTTTACACTCTGCAGAGGTTGTACACTTTCACCATGAGTCGTGATACCCACATGCCCGGGTTTGCAACTCCCAAAACACTTCCAAGGTGAGTAGGCAGGGTACACTATGAAGCTTTCCCTAGTCATTCTAATAAGGAGCAGCCGCTAAGGATTCCATCTCCCAAGTGTTATGGAGTCATCTCTAGAAGTGGCACTTATACACGCAGCATAGTACACACCCTAGGGATGAGGCCCATACATAGCCTAGTATGCCCTTCTTGCCCTTTTAGTAAACTGCTACAAACTAGAAAGAGCAAGGTACTAGACTGAGACCAGAGCCATGTAGTCCTCATGGTTGTACTGTAAGTCCCAGATGATCACTTATAGATAAGTCCTTAGGGAGAGGAATCTAGAGCACCATAAAAATAGCCCAATGCTCTAGCCCCCTTGTTCCATGTTGCTAAAAAGCATCTTTATTGTTTATTGCATATACCATTAGTCAAGTTACAATATCATGGTTGTAGTTGAGCACTAGCATCATACTACCCAATGCAATACCCCATAGGTATCAAGGCACAAGGTACAAAGTACTAGGAAATCCTTAGTGGTACTCAAGGTAGACACATGCAGTATGATAAGTGATTAATGGTGTATAGGACAACAAGGAAGATCCCATGCTATACTTGCCTTAAAACACCGATCCTTCGGTAAGTTTTAATCTTCAACATTCTTCTTCTTCTTTTTAATCACCACGTATATCTCACCGACTAGACGTAATCATAAAGGACCACACAAGAATCCATATAATCATACATGAAGCAAACCATAGGTCTAAATTAGAACAGTACACCAATCATAAAATCAAGATGAAAAGTTTGTAAAACGAATCTACGTCTCGCTACAAACACATAGACATGGAAAAGCACACTAATTGGAGCTTTAGTGAAAAAGATACATCTGCCGATAGATCTGCTTTATACGTGGAAAAGAAAACTATAGGCTTCATTTATTTTAACTATTGAAAATAATATAAATTGAATTAAGTCAAATTTAGATTGGAATTATAAAACTAAAGTAAAACAAACCATATTTTATTTATAAAATCCAGTTGCATAATCATTAATCAAGATATGATTTAAACCATGAAATTTTAGAAATAGAAATATGGTAAACACTATTACTAACGCGTAGATCTGGTTGCAATGAATCTAGCACAACTTGAACGGATCAATCCAGAGCTAAAACGTAGAAGATATGAATTAAACAAGATTTTCTTTAATAAAATAATAGATTAAATCTAACCTCGAATTTTAAAAGTTGAAAACCTACATAACAGTAGTATAAACATGTAGATTACTTGATTATGAACCTAACGAAACTTGAATGGGTCAAATCGGAATTAAAACGAAAAAGTTATGACCTAAACAATTGTAGTGGCAAAACTATAAATAGCTGAAAACGTATTTTCAATCTAACCGAAACAAAATACGCTTTCAAAAGAAGAAAACAAAGTCAAGAAAAACATTTTGGGCCATGGGTTAAGCCTCAAGTAATTGTAAGGGCTCTTTTGTAAAATTCCAAGACGAAGGGGTATCTTTCATCTGGGCCGTCGGATTAGATTTGAACGGTCGAAACTCGATCGGGCGAATGAAAAAAAAACGTGGCCACTGGAATAGGACCAGTGGCGAGGTAATTGGCGGCGACGCCATGGCTGGCTCACCAGAGCTCAAGGATCTTGGCCTATGGAGCATGTTTTTTTCGAATGGGGCGGTATGGGAGAGAGAGGGGGCGACGGTGGTCTCAGCTAGGGATACCTCGGCGGCGGAGAAGGAGCAAGGCAGGCATGGGGCTTGACAAGGCGGTGGCGCTTAGGGCTAGGTGGCTGCAACTCACGCGGGGATGAAAATCTCACTTCAATGTGGGATAGGGAGATGGCACAAGCTCAGCGGCTATTTATGGGGCACGGAGACTTGGGCGACACGGCGCACGAGGCATGACAGTGTCGGCATGGTGATGTCCGACTGGAGCATGACACGGTGAAGGAAATGCACCCGACAGGCGAGCCCGGTGCATCAGCAGGTAGGAGGGAGAAGGGACTCATGGCGTGCGGCACGACTTGGGCCGAGTGGAGCTAGGCCGTGCGGAGCGGCGTGGGAGATGGCTAGCGCCGGAAGCGGGCCGAGGGAATGGGCCTGTGGTGGAGAAGGGAGAAAGAGAGGGGAGAACAGGCCGGCTGGGTTGACCAGGGTCCAAGGCCAAAAGGGGGAGGAGTGGGCTGAGTAGGCCTTCGGGCCAGGAATGAGAAAAGGAGATTTTTCCAATTTCCAACTTTTTTCCTATTTCGTTTTCAAAACCAAATTCAAGCATGACCAAAGTCAAATGCAAATGGGGTTTCAAACACACTTTTCAATTCAAACAAAATGAACAATAAATTTTACACCTTTTTAAATTGTTTTATTTTCTAACTCTCTTTTCTTTCTTTTCTTTTACTTCAAAGCAATTTTTTAATTTATTGTTCAAAAGCATTTTGAATGTTTTCAATTTGAATCAAATCCACACAATTCAAAGAAACAATGCACCAGCATGTATGCATAAACATGTTGCTACTCCCTATAATGAATTTTAAATTAATGAAAATTTTTATTTTCCTATGTTTTCATGAGCACAAAATTCCAAATTAAATCATTTTAGCTCTATTTCCAAAAATTCAAAATTTAGGGTGTTACAGTTGTTAACAACCATAAACAACTCCCCCAAGCTTACCTTTTGCTAGTCCCTTAGCAAAACTAAACTTAGTAACTAAATCTGGAGTTTAAGGATTTTGAAAACATTGAAGCAACTCATCAAAAGTACACATGCGTTCAAACAAGAATTATCTCCGGATTAGAATAAACCAATCTAACTTTCAAACTTACCCATATTACCTTCAACCATGGGGTTTCTCAGCCTTCACTTGGGTCTTGAGCAATTGAAAGATAGAACGATCAAGTCAAGCACTATGTCTCAAGTTCTTTGTTCAACCATTACTCCAGAGTTTTTATAGATTTTTAAAATAAAACTCAAAGCTTCCTATTGTATGACACTCTCAAGTCTCTCAATATATGTGGTATTTATGGATCCTCACCAAGACAATAGTGGTGTTATGCCTTTCTCTTCCTACATCTAAGGCTTATGTGGAGTTCATAGGAGTGGAGAAAGCATAAAAGAGCATACTTGCAATACATATATTGTAAAGTTAAACCTCGGATCCAAAAAGAGTTGAGTCATATAATCAAATCAAGATGTGCATGTGTATGGATGCATATGGTGGATATATATGGTGGCTCACCTAATTCTACTATGCTCCTTGAAAACATATCTCTCTTTTGAAACTTAGAAACAACTTTGCAAGAAAACAGGGGCTATCTTATTCATCTTCTTTTTTTCTTTTTTTAGGCGGGCATCTGAGTACCCATTGTTTTCAATATCTCAGACACTTGTCCATTTTTTCATCTCTCTCTCTTTTTTTATGAATTACTTTTGCATAGCCCCATGCTTCTTTTCTGCAACGAAAACTTTTGATAGATAACAAGAAGAACTTGTAGCATTTATTTGGTGGATATTAATGAAGAATATATTTTTTTGGTGTTCACTCCTAGTGTAGGAGTAAAACATTTTTGGGTGGATCTAGATGGAATGGCATGTTGTTGCGCCTAACCCAGTGTAGGAGTTGTGCATAATTAGGTGTGTGTACATGATCTGGATTTTAAGAGCATGACAAACCTCTCACAAGGCATCAACAAAGCTTGACTAAACTCAATGCAAAACAAGCAACATATATGAGTGAAAGTTTTTCTAATCTAAATATCATATATGGCACTGGTAGGAATTCAAGCTTTGTCATATAAGGAACTCATCATGTAGGATTTTCATATTTTTCAAAAGATAAATCTCTAGAACTTTAGTATCACTAGGAACAAGATAAACAGCAGCTCAGACATTCTCACATCATATTCGTCAATTACCTAGACTTAGTCAAGCATATGCTACCCACGAGTTTCAAGTTCTGAGTAAATTCTTATATCAAAACAGTCATATCCAAAACTTAGAAAAATTCAAGGCTAAAAACTAGGTACTTGAAAGGAATCGTGATAGAGCAACTAGTCATCATTTCCATTGCAAGAGATTATCCTTAGAGTCCTTTTATTTTACTCTTAAAAATAGAAAACTAGACACACACTTTTATTTTGTTTTCATTTTTAAGATCACACCTTACTATTATATATAGCTAAGATAAACTTTTATTTTGTTTTTGTTTGTTATGCATCTTTTTATGACTTTAGCAAATTTATAGAAAACTCAAAGATAGTAAAACCAAAAAGGGGAAGAAATACTTAGCTAGATACATGGGGGATGCTCCTCCCCCAAGCTAGATGTTGTCGTGGTCTTTCTTAAAATCTCTCTCATCCTTCCAAAAGTTGTTTTCCTCATGTAGCGGGTGTAGCAGTGGCTCAGGAAAATGTACTTCGGATGGATGGCTTTAGTCTTGATCATCCTGCAAAATACTCCAACAAGAACACCAAAAACTCATGGCATGGATTAAGATAAGGGGTTAGCGGTCAGCCATCTAGAGATTTGTTATACTTGGAGGCTAGACAGATTTCTTAATTGACAAAGTTGTAGCAGGATGTCTATTAATATATTTTTGGATTTTCTTATTTATATAATGTAGAAAGAAGTATGTATGCATGTTTATTTTTATGCTACCATAGTGAATATTCTCATGGGTGTGTACACACCGCATATTTATTCACATGGGGCTTAGGATTTTTTGATGCAATGATGTAATGCAGTAATGGAACTTTTTATTTTTCTTTTCTAAATGCAATGTTAATGCAAAAAAGTAAATATGCTAAAGTGAAAAATAATTCATGCAATGCTAAAAGTAAATATGGATAACTACCGATGTTACCTCATGGCCAAGGTTCGGATTTTTAAGTCCTCCGAACATGACTTGGCTACAGAAGAGTCCTTTACTTTATAGGTGCATCATCGGGTCCCGGCGATGGATGCTCTGATGATTGCGCGTCTTGTGACTCTAGTGACCATATTACCTTCTCCTTCCACACCTGCTTGGTCTATGGACTTGACTTTGGCGGAGCGGGTTCATCTTTTACAACTCCTTCAGGTTCCTTATCTTCCTCCCATTCATTCTTTGGAGATTGATTCTTCTAGTTTCGGGATGATCGACGTCTCCTCCTAGAGCGGGACTTCTTTGGCTGCTCAAAAGTAGTGTAACTATTAAAATAATAGTGTACCTATTCTCCAAGGAATTGGAAGTGGACTTGTTCAGATCCGACGTAGATGATCGCATTGGTGGTGTTGAGGAACTGTCTTCCAAGACTGATGGGTGTATCATCTTCTTCTTCACCCATGTCCAGAACCATGAAGTCGGCAGGGGCATAGTGATCATGTATTCTTGCCATAATATCTTTTGCTATCCCCTCCGGGAATTGAATTGATTGGTCCACCATCTGTAATTGCATATATGTAGGGAACAAAGGTTCATCACTGAATAAATATTCATACATTACCTTGGACATTTTGTTGACCCTCGATCCAATGTCATAGAAGGTCTTGTGGAATATTCTTTGTCCAATGGTACACTCGATCGTTGGTATGCCTGGATCATCCTTCTTAGCAAGGAATGGTGAAGTGAGGAGGTGGTTGTACTCTCATCGGAGTGTGTTGATCATGTTGACTGTCTCTTCATGTAGTTGCTTGGCTTTGTTCTTCCTTCTTCTCCTGTTGTTCTTCTTCTTGGTCGTTGTTGTCACTTCGGCCAAATATGGCATCTACGGATGTCCGGGAGATTGCAAGATATTGAAAGAAAACTTCTCCTTTCTATCCTTGATTATGAAATAGATCTTGGCACTGTCGTGTAGATGATGGCTTTAGCAGTGCTTAGGAAAGGTCGGCCCAAAATAATGCGTGCCCTTACATCTCCACCTATTTCCAAAACCACAAAGTCTATGGGAACATATGATTGTCCCACTCAAATAATGGCATCTTCAAGAATTCTCTTGGGATAATAGAGTGACTGATCTACAAGCTGCAAACGCATATTTGTGTACAACAAAGCTTCTCCATTAATTCAATCATAGATTACCTTAGGCGTGATGTTTACACTTGCTCCAAAGTCACAGATAGCTTCTTGAAAAATATGAGGTCCAATGGTGATAGGGATGATAGGTCTTCCTAGATCACTCTTCTTCTCAGGCAAGGTATAATCTATCCACCTTCCCATCGATGGCTCCGTGTAGTAGTAAGCTGCATTATGAATATTGATGAGATTTTTAGTTTCTAGATTTTTCGGTTGCCCCAGAATCTTACCTTTATCGGACGGAGGAACAACAGCCGTCAGCTGAGCTATTTGTGATTCTATCATTTTATTAAAGGTATGCTGGTTCTTAATGGCAGAAGCAAAGCTATCCATTCTATTATTTATGTTCTCTATAATTTTATCATTGGAAGCTACCTTTCTAGATAATCCCTCCATAATTTTGGATTGACCAACAATTAATTCTATCAAGGGTGGTTGATTGAAATGATTAAAATTATTACCTTAATTGTTACCTTGATAATTACCTTGGTAGTTCAGCCTTTGTTGCTGGTTCCATCCTTGATTCTCCTAAGGACAAGAGTAATTGTTGTTGTTGACAAAATTCACATCCTCTTGGGTTTTAGGACAGTTGTTCCCTGAATGCCCAGTGTTTCCACACACTTCACATGTCATGCGAGAATCATGAATGTGCATGACTTCTTGCTTCTCATTGGCTCGATCTTCAATCTTCTTCATTAGGAGGTCCATCTTGGCAGACAACATGCCTACTTCCTTGAGTTGATGTATACCTCCACCTCTTTTGTGGGTTTGAGCACGTTCTCCATTCCAGCCTTGGTTGGAGGCCATCTTCTCTACAAGAATGGTCGTAGCTAGAAGTGTAAGTGACAAGAATGCATGTCCAGCAGTAGCATCCATATCTCATGGGTACTGTTGGTCAACCAATGGTAGAACGTCTACATGAGTAGCCAATTCTCCATCCCATGATAAGGGCATTCTGCAATATAATCTTGAAAGCGTTCCCATGACTCAGGGATAGATTCATCATGTTGTTGCTGAAAGCTTGAGATTCTCCCACGTAGAGCATTGGTCTTGCCTGTGGGAAAGAACTTTGCTAGAAAGGCAGTGGAGCAGTTATCCCATGTAGTGTTTCTATCTTTATTGGCATAGAACCATTATTTCATTTTTCCCAAAAGTGAAAATGGGAAGAGGCAAAGTAGTATGGCATCCTAGGTTACTCCTTTGATGTTGAAGGTACTACAGATCTCTAGGAAGTGTTGAAGATGTGCACTCGCATCTTCATGTGCCTTTCCACAAAACTGGTTTGCTTGCACCATATTGATGAGAGCTGGCTTAAGCTCGAATTCATTGTCTCCAACATTGATGGTTGGTCCAGTACGGATGTTGGCCGTAGTTGGAGCAGAGAATTCATGGAGAGTCCTGTTAGCCATGGCTTCAAATTCTGGTGTTAAGATTCGCCTTATATGGTTGTCTTCTGACTTTAATGCTAAGACTTTCTTGAGCTTAGCTCTGGTCTTCCAGATTAATGCTTCTGGATTTTCAACGTAGTTTGTCGGAAGGTCAAAATCGGTCATACATTACCCTGCATAAGATACAAAAGTAGACAAAACAAGGGTAATCCTGCTCGAGTAGAGGTCAATGGTTTTCCTCGATCACATCAATAAGTATAAGTTTATCAATACTTCCTTTGCCTAGTTACCTTCCCCGGCAACGGTGCCAAAAATGCTTGTTGGTATTTCTTAATGTGTCACTTGTTTGAAGTACTTAACCACCTATCATAAACCTATATCCCTAACTTTACTAGGTTGTCATCCCTAGTGTTGATGCAGAGATATTTGTTGGTATAAGCTATTAGAATAACACTAAGCAGTTCTTTATTAATTATGTAACTAGAGAGAATATATATAAATCTATGAACCAAAAGAATCTACAAGTGCGCAGATAATATACCATTGTAGCATTTTACCCGAGAGTATTCCAGGTATCGTTATTTATATTTTTACCACTAGGAAGGTCTAACATGGACATGTATTGATAACTTATACTATTAAAGGAGAAGTAAACCATAACCAATGTTCTACACATAACAGGGATAAGTCATAGGATAATATATGTATATAATAAGTAATAATAATGATAAATCACTCTGAGTACTCCTTTTTATAGCATTAGCATGGTCAGGTAGAATATTAGAGGAATAATTCCTAAGTCATTCTTAATTACAAGTCAAAGCATACATTTGATTAGTGAAATTACACCTAGTAATCATGGCTAAGATCATCATCATCATATCTACACCTAAGGGATATTACTCCCTTACTAAGGAAGATTGAGCGTAGAGCTTGTTCTACCTTCATAATTGGACCCTACTTGCACCTATATTCGGGGAGTGGACTACAAAGGACTCAATGGGAGTGTCACATCCGCGATCTACCACATGACCCATAATATAGGGTGTATCCATAGGAAAACAACATATAAGCACCATGCTTACACAATGTCGACCACCCACCCCATGTACCTCAGAGTGAGCGCTATACAAACTTATGCATAAACACAATGATAAACTAGCTATACTAAGTATATAATCAAAGTAGACGTTGAACATCATAAAGAAGAACTTGAATAAAATGAACACTAAGATTGTCATAACAATTGTAACTAGCATATAAAAATAATGGAGAAACAAAAGAGAGAGGGGTACAAAGTTTATACCAAACCATGCTCTTGACAAGATTAGGAATCCAAGCGAAGTCCTGCTTGCGTCCCTCTAGATCTATCCTAACTAGCTAGGCTACGGAGGAGGAGCTCTGAGGAGATTAGGGTTTTTATCTTCTCAAATGACTTGATGAATTCTGATTTCTAGGGGAGGCAGGGGCTAGATTATATAGCCCTGAGGGTCCAACGTGAGCCCTTGGATCAAACCGACTTAAGCAACGGCCTAGATGCATCCACAAAGGCGGTGGGAGACCGACATACGAAGCTGGCTGACAGGTGGGCCCAAGGGAGCTAGGTGGCCCCACCTATCAGGGGGAGGACCTCCACTTCGGTGACGTGGCTTCTGGACCCTTCTAGAGTCTTCCCATGTAGGTACTGTGGTAGAACTCCATATTTTCCTTTGATGATTAGGTCCTCCTTGGCAGCTTTCTGATTAAACCCTGCTAAAAACACAGATTCACCAAAACTTATGGAATTTATTAGTTTAAACCCCTAAAGCTTCATTGGTTATTATATTTATGCCCTTATACATGTTTAATTGATGGTTTAAATTGGTTGTTAACTACTATCAACATGGTGTTAAGAACAAACTTAAGGAACATGACATGTTGAGTTAATCAGGTTGGATCAAGCAAAGTTGTAACTCAAACATGTTTGTTTCTCTTTTTTTATGTGAATACCAAGATCAAAGGGAAGCTTTTTAAATAATTACCATTTCCCTTAGGATGTTACCTTCATCATTGGAGCATGATTACACCATGTGATGAAGGGTAGATGACTTGTGGTAGTCTTCTCTTGAAGCTTGAGTTGTTCATGAGCATCTTGTCTCATATGTTGCACTCCTTATTTCTCACTCTTCCATTATGCCATCTTTTGTTCTTTCTTGGCATTTTGATCGGACCTTCTACTCCTCTCATTATTTATTCTCTACAAGGGATTAGTGACAACATATACCCAAAGGAGTATACAAATGATTCAAAGCAAGGATAGTATTGTCATAGAGCTGAAGGTCATCCTCTATGCTATAACAGAGTTGGTTTTAACATTTTAATTAGAATAGAATCTTTATCCCATGTTTTAAATAATGTGCCTTTATTATTCACCACTACTTCAATCTTTCAACAAGGCTAAGGCAAAAGTGTTCAAAATTGTTTTGAAGAATTCCTCTACCTTAATTTGTTTCTACGAATGATCTCCAAACATTCCCAACAAAATTTGAATATTTTCCTGCAAGGGTTAGCCCACATATACAACCGAATTCTATACAAATATGTTTTGATTTAATGATTATGTTTGAATAGTATTCCAAAGTATACTTATAATAGAACAAGGAAGCTTATAGATTCATTCAAGTAGAAACAAGAATATGTGGTGACCCAAAGAGCAAGATTATTTAAATTTTTACTTGTTAGAGATTTAGCAAGTTGAGCACATCATAAAGGCAATAATGACCAACACAAATTAGCAACATGGCATGAGATGATGTTAAGAACTCCATCCCCCATACTTGAATTTTGCAAAATGCATAATCAAGTTTGGATGATAGAATTCTCCTGTGAATGAGATTTTATATTGCATAATGCTAGGTTGGATATACTGTAAGGAAAATGGACCTTAGGCCCATTTACTTTGGATTTTTGTGTTTGATGACCAACACCAAATTGGACTAAAGAATTTGCAAGTGTTTGTTTTGTAGTTCAATAGGGTGCAAGATGGGACTTGGACGAAGGCGACATGATGATCCGATGATCAACACCTTAAGCAAGACCTTAGAAGCATATGAGAAGATCCAAGATATCAAGCAAAGTCCAAGCACGAAGATAGGAACCATGCCGGATGCAAGATCACAAAGAAACGAGCTCATAGAGGAGACCAGACGCTGGACCAAATGCTGGCAGCACAGTGACCGAACGCTCCGATCAAGAGGCTCGGCAGCAGCAGCGACCGGACGCTGAACAGTAAATCGACCGGATGCAGGACAACAGCGTCCGATCGAGTACAGAGAGGTTCCAGAGCAGCGAAATTACGAGCGGACGCGTCCGGTGGCATGTGACCAGACGATGGCAGCGTCCGATCAGTTGATCGCGGCTCCAACGGTTGGGACAACCGGACGCATCCGGTCAGGACGTGATCAGCGTCCGATCTGTAGCAAAAAACGAGATTTCGTCCCCAACGGCTACTTTCTCAGTGGGGCTTATAAATAGACCCCCAACCGGCCATTTGAGGTGTGTGGCGCTGAGGAAACATATCTAGGGTGTTGGTACACCATTTAAGTGATCTCCACTTGCATAGTGCTTAGTGATTCATTAGGTGATTAGCATAGGTGCTTTGCAAAGTGCTTAGGTTGATTAGACCACCGTTATGCGCTTGCTCAAGGTTTAGGCCTAGTGTTTAATGAGGTTTGCATACCTCTTACCACTCAGTGCTTGCTTGCACCATTGTTGTACATCGGAGGGGCTTGTAGTCATGCGAGATCACACCAACCGCATTTGTGGTGTGGCCGCCACCGTGTATCAGAGGGAACAAGGCCCGCGGCGTTTCGGCCAGAAGCTTGATAGTGAAGATGGCTGGAAGCACTGGGGAAAGGCTTGCCAAAAGGCACGTCGGAGACCCACTTGCGTGTGGGGAAGGCCCGAGGCTATACATGGAGTTACCCGACCGGGAGCTTGGCCCTTGCGAGGGATTCCTTGCGAGGGGCTCCAACGAGGACTAGGGGGAAGTTTGCATGCTTCTCGATACCTCAGTAAAAATACCAGAGTCTTCAATGGGAGTTTGCATATCTCTACCTTGCTCTTTAGCTTTCGCATTTACATTGATTGTATTACTCCTTTTGCGGTAGAGATAGCAACACACTGGCAAAACCATAGTTGCACTTTTAGATAGTTTATCTATTGCATAGGTTTTGCTAGAGTTAGAAAAAGAGGCCATAGTTTAGAAGTTGAATTTTAAGTAGCCTAATTCACCCCCCCTCTTAGGCGTCATGGTCCCCTACAAGTGGTATCAGAGCCGGTTGGGTCAATTTGGACCTTTGGCTTAACCGCCGTTGAGTCGACACTATTTAGAGTGATTGGGATGGATATCTCTAGGCCTCCATAGTTTGGTGGCACTAACTTCCCATATTATAAAGCTAGAATGGCTTGCTACCTTGAGGCGGTTGATTTGGGAGTTTGGAGAGTCACTACTGACAGGATGAAACCCATTAAGAATCCCGATAAACCCACAAAGAGTGAAGAAAAGGAAATACATTTCAATGCTAGAGCTAAGAATTGCTTGTTTGAATCTTTTAGCATGGATGTGTTTAACCAAGTGTTCACTTTAAATATGACACATGAAATTTGGTTAAAACTCCAAGAGCTCCATGACGGCACATCTAATGTCTGTGAGCAAAAACATTGTCTAGCTAAACAAAATTATGATTCATTTACAATGAATGATGATGAGCTTGTTCATGATATGTATTCTCGTTTGAATCTAATTATCAATGAGCTCCATTCAATAGGACTAACAAAGCTAGATGATGCAGACATCGTGAGAAAGATCATCTCCGTGCTACCACAAAAGAAATATGCAAGCATCATCACCGTCCTTCACAACATGGAGAACTTGAGCACCATGACCCCGGCCATAGTCATTGGCAAGATAGTGCCATTTGAAATGTCACGCAAGATGGGTCAAGAAGAAGCCTCTTCATCATGCAAAGGCAAAGCTCTCGCATGTAGTGAGAAAAAGAAGATGAAGGGCAAGCAAGTTGAGACAAGCTCAAGCTCAAGCTCCTCAAGTGATGATGATGATGATGATGATGATTCCAGTGATGATGATAAATCTTCCTCCTCCACCTCCGACCTTGATGGAGAATCAATCAAACTTATCAACAAGGTGGACAAAATGATCCAAAGGCTCAATGTCAAGGGTGTGCCTATCCAAATCCAAGATATCATCTTCACCAATCAAAGAAATAAGCAAAGAAAGAGAGGATGCTATGGATGCGGTGAGTTAGGGCACTTTGTGGAAGTTTGTCCAAACAAGCCCACACCCAAGACAAAGAAGAAGACATGCAAGAACCAAGCCCTGACATTAATAAGGTCATGGGATGATTCTTCAAGTGAAGAAGAACACCATCATAAGAGACGAGGCCGCAAGCACTCATCATCAAGCTCTTCTCGTGTGCCTTATGGCACGTGGTAACAAAAGCTCATCCTCTAGTGAGAGTGATAGTGATGATGAAATGCCTTCTTATGATGAAATTGTGCAACAAAATCTTAATTATGCTAAAGTTTGCACTAGTCAACAAAAGAAGCTCGAAAAATTAAAAGAAAAGCTAGACAGTTCACAAGAAGCATATAAAACTTTGCTTGAACAATATGAGACATTTGCTAATCTTAATATTGAACTATCTATGAAAATTGAGCAACTTGAGGCTAGTGCAACAACAAATGCATGCACAATCAATGATGAGCATCTTGTAAAGAAAAATGAAAAATTAAAAGAAAAGTTAGCTAGCTCACAAGATGCTTATAAAAGTTTGCTTGCCAAAATGGAAACCATGTGCAAACATTGTGATGAGCTAAGTAATAAAGTTGCTAATCTTGAAGCCATTAAAACAACCCCTACCAAGGCATCTAAAAAGAAAAGTTCTATCTTTAACATGTCTAAAAAGGATGCCTCTACTTCTTGCAATGATTTATGTTTAGACTCACCCTTGTACAACCAAGTTTGTGTTGAGAAAGTTGTTATAGATACATGCACACAAGAGGTTGCAAAGGAGAATGAGCAACTCAAGCAAGAAGTAGCTCAAATCACCAAGAACTTGACTCAAGTAAAAGGCAAGGCGAAGCAAGCCCAACTTTATCAAGATAACACCGTCAAGGGAGTGAAGAAGCTTGATGAAGGACAAACTGTGGTTTGCTATATGTGCCACAAGGAAGGTCACAAGTCCTATGAGTGCAAGGTGAAGAATGGGGGAGGAGCAAAGAAGAATGAGAAAAAGAAAACAAGCAAGCTCTCGAACACCTACACCAACAAGGTGGACAAGAAGGCCTCCACACCTTATCTCTTGAAGAAGAAGAAAAATGACAAGGTGGTGGCCATCAAGGTGAACAAGCAAGTCAACAATGGGGTCAAACGCTTTTGGGTGCCAAAGGAGATCATTTCCAACATGAAGAGAACCAAGAAGGTTTGGATCCTGAAAGGGAAGTGAGAAGTCCAATGGACATCAGGAATTTGTAGACTTGGCAAAGTATGGGTACATTTCATGGGGTGCATCATGATGGACAAGATCATTGCCAAGTGGGTTAGTGAATACTATGGACCCAAATTCCCCTTCCCATGTTAGGTATCTAGATTCAATTTTCTTCAAGTGGTACTAGATTTAATTTCCTACTAGTGGTATATTTAAGCATCTAGTTACTTTTCATGCCTAGGTTTGCATTTGCATGCTTATATCTTTTGTCATGCATACACTAGGTATATCTTATGGTAGGCTAGCTCAATTTCATTCTTAACCCTTGGAGCAAACCTACATGGTTTAAAATTGTTTAGGAGCAGGGCACATAGCTTGTCTTTCGATTGTTCATCTAATATGTGCCAAAGTCTAAATTGTAGATAATTTCTCCAGAATATCGCCTTCAAAAATGACTCTCACATTCATGTGATGTCATCTTTCAAGTGGTATTTTTTTATTCTAAAATCAATGTGCAAGTTTCCTACATGTATTCCATACTTGTGTGCACAAATTTAGGGGGAGGTTACTCTACAAGTTGGATGCCTTGAGACTAACACCTTTTCAAGCTTATCATGTGTGTAGTAGTCTCATTGCAATGAAAATGGAATCCCTAGAGTTAAGCATCATACTTCAAATATCGACCACCTATTGCAAGTGGTAGAAATCAAATTGGTTTGCACATGTGGTATTTCTAAACCGATATCATCATGTTGATGTCACTTTGATATTTATATGCTTTCTCCATGCATTATATAGATTAAATTCCCTTGATAAAAAATTTACCAATTATGCATATGCTTTGCCTTCTACCATATGTATGCATATATTTAGGGGGAGCTTAGTCTATATAATGTGAGAGTCAAATTTTGTGACCTATTCCACTCTACATACAAAGGATCACAAAGTTTGACCCTCCCTTGTGCTACTAATGTCTTCCTTTTCGGTGGTTGATTCCAAAGCGGGAGAATTTAGAGGACCAAAAGCAAGCATTAATTTGTAGGACCAAAAGCTAGATCATAATAATCTACAAGTGGTAATGGTCCGAGAAAGGAATAATAGTGGATTATGGATTAGCCTATGTAATGGGGAGAATTTGTAGGAAGCAAAGGCTTAAATCCATAATGCCACATGGGGACATTTGCAAGGGCAAGATAAGTTTTTATGTAGTATCTTTTAGTCTTACAAGTAGTATCTTTTAGCATCATATAACCTTGCCCCTTGCATTGCATCCTAGCAAGTAAGTAGTTTTGCATTGCATCCTAGCAAGTAAGTAGTTTTCAAATTTCAAAATTCTATTATTTGCTTGCTTTGGTCGTGTTGTCATCAATCACCAAAAAGGGGGAGATTGTAAGAAAAATGGACCTTAGGCCCATTTACTTTGGATTTTGGTGTTTGATGACCAACACAACCAAATTGGACTAAAGAATTTGCAAGTGTTTGTTTTGTAGTTCAATAGGGTGCAAGACGAGACTTGGACAAAGGTGACGTGATGATCCGATGATCAACACCTTAAGCAAGACCTTAGAAGCATACAAGAAGATCCAAGATATCAAGCAAAGTCCAAGCATGAAGATAGGAACCAAGCTGAATGCAAGATCACAAAGAAACGAGCTCACAGAGGTGATCGAACGATGGACAGGACGCTGGCAGCACAGTGACCGGACGCTCTAATCAAGAGGCTCGGCAGCAGCAATGACCGGACACTGAACAACAAATCGACCGGACATAGGACAGTAGCGTCCGATCGAGTATAGAGAGGTTCTATGTCGCAGAACCGACCAATTTATAAGAGCACAAGTACAATGGCAGCCCGCAAGCGGTCGCACTGTCATACTTGAGCCCATATAAACCCGGTAGTCTGTCGAGTACCATGACGGGTCTCGATAAATGATCCACAAACAACCAAGATCGTACATGATTCAACATACATGTCACATATTACATAAAGTTAGCAGATACATTTCCATCATTAGAGTATAAAACAAAGTTATTACAAACCAAGTTTGATAGATAATAGCGGAAGCAAAATAAGTTCGAAAGTAGCATTTGCCATCATAGTTTAATACAGTGCCAACATACGATCACAGTCCACAAAAGCATATAGAGGGATTAGTAAAGAAGCCTACCCAAGGCTTACTCCTCATCCACAGCGGGATAGAAGCAACTCTTGCAATACCATGATATACTGTGCCATCTGCAACAATGGGAATAAAACCCTGAGTACGAGAAGGTACTCAGCTAGACTTACCCATCATAAACCAGAAATAAATCGACTCCAAGGATTATGCAAGGCTTTATAAGTGGAGGTAGCTTGACAACATTTTGCATAAAAAGTGATTAACTCAATTATACAATTATACTTCGGTCATCAAGTTAATTATAGCTATTCATCTCTAGATTAGCAACTATCCTATGCCAAACATGTGGTATATCATTTTAAGAGCATACAATAGTAACCATAGCAGGTATATTAATTCCATGTTTATCCGAACCATCATATTCTATAATACAATTACTACGATGTTGGGGCTAGCCAAGTTTCTCACTATCCGGGAGAGACGGCGATTCGAATCGATTTCAACCAGCAGGGAATTTATTCCTAACACAAACCCAGACATACATGCGCCAAGGTAGTCTTAAGTCACCTTTGGTACAACCCAGGTACACATTTTGCGGGTTCGTACAGCGTTGCGCAATCAGGGACTGACGGTAGCCAGGTCGCTCAAGCCATGCCTGCCCACGGTCCCGGACCAGGTCGCTCAGGTCATGCTTGCCCATGGTCTACTGATCCGCTCCCCGCAGAGGAAACACAACAGAACAAGGCCCAGCCTGAGTTGAGCTACTCGGCTTCACGGTCGGAACGAGTTATCCGGCCAGCTAAGTGATAGGCATGTGTTCAATCTTGTCAAACAGCGCCAACAACGGTACGGTCCTTAATCGACACAGACGGGGATAGATCCACACCCAAGACCTCCATGTCTTGTTGCTTCTCTATCGACATCCTGCCCGGTATCCATTTACATTACCCCATGGTTCTTTTCCACGATAGCAAATATAGCCAACCGTGCTTCGGTATCCACCTATATCTCGCAGGTGACAGGAAATCACCCGACTTCTACCGGTCTAAGCAGGGCTAAGCATATATTCAATCCTAGACCTACACAGGGTTAAAGGGATATTTATCTAGACAAGGTAGTTCCATGCATCAAGTGTTTCTAGTCAACTCTTATAACCTAATGCATCAAACATAAAGGACTTGAGTAATATTTTGTAAAACACTGGGAGACTTAGAATGCTCTGGGGCTTGCCTTTCAGAAAAGGAGTGGAGCGGTGATCAGGGCACTTAGGTAGCTCTTCTAGATACTGCTCCTCTTCTTCAGGAGCTGTGGCTTGAGGATTCTTCTGCTGACCCCCTTCCTCTTCTTCGTTGAATTCCAGCAGCGTTACCTCCTCAGTCGATCCTATATGCATGAATATGGCATACATGCTGACAAGTATAGTATGATGACACATGATGAATGCATTCTTGTAAGTATTCTTAACAGCATGGTGTTAAAGTAGTAACAAGTGTATCACATTTTACTGAGTAGGTGCATATCTCTTCTTGATTACTTAATCAAACACTTCAACAACTCATTTGCTACACCTCAAAACAGCAGCTACTTGTTTTACTAATAACTCAAGTTCTACTTATCCAAATGCTGTGATCTTGGACTTTTTGGAAAGCTTATAAAATTTTATACAACTCTTATTTAATCACCAAAAGCTAATTCACAATGTATACTAACCAAAACAGGCAATCAATCCAGTGCTGTCCAGAAATTTCAGAGAGCAAGCATTTTGGAATACTAACTTTAAACAGTTATAACTCCTAAACCCTTTGGCCTATTGTCCTGACATTTTAACACAAGATATATGAAGAAGTTACCTACAACTTTGTTATTAACTATTTTTACAGCAAACATCATTTTTACTATGCTACATACCAAACCACAAAATCTGTCTGAAAACCCATCTCACCCGAATTATGAAGCAACGATATTTTTACTGCATATAAACATTCCAAATTTGACCAATAGTTCAAGGACATCAAATAAACTCAAGAAAACATAATGTCCAATCCCAAACTATTCATTTAAATGCCTTTATCAATTTAACTAGATAATTAGGTTAAATAATAAACATATAGCCAATGTGCATAATAAATTCTCATAAAATTACAATGGACTCCTAATGCTCACAATAGGCTACTGTGAAAATTTCATACCATTTGCACATGTATAACATCCTATGCAAAAATGATAAGCTACCAAGGGTTATTTCAGTGAAAATAGTAAACCCTATAGAAAAGTGTCAAGCAATAGATTATATGTTTTTACTAGCTTCATATTAGTGCCATACTACTGTACAAAAATTTGCATAGCAATATATTACATATTTTTACCTCTACAAAGTTCCTTAGAAAATGCTATTTATTAATGAATAAATAGAAAGACCACATTTAAATCAAGTTTGCAGCAAGCTTATTATTTTTCCTAGCCAGAGCATGTCAATACAAAACCCACAAAATTGGAATCACATTTTTATCATTTTTCTAGCTCAAGATATCAAATTTACAAAATGGTAAACATACAAAAAGCACTCATTTAACTATATTTAAATCACCATTAAAAATACCAGAAAATGCACATTTCATATTTTTATAAAAAAAACTACACTTCCTAAGGAACACAACAAAATTAGGTTCACTAGAAATGGACATCTATAATTCCACTTATTATTTTTCAAAGTTAGCATGTAAAACTGAAATAAATGAGCTATCTTTCTGAACTAAGTCACTGTCAGCGAAAAGAAAACAGAGCACGGCGCGGGATCGGCTGGAGTTCGATAGAGCTTGCCGACGGCGGCCTCTTCGGCGACGGCGTCGGTACAAAAAGCGTCCCCACTACCTCCCGCACACATTGATGCAACTAATTTGACCTATGGCCGGGGCTATCGACGACGGTGGCGGCCATGGCGGTGCGGCTCGACGGTGTGATGCCGGAGTTGACCATGATAGCTCGATCTAAGGTTACGCCTAGACTCTACATACTACGGTGAAGCTAGCTAACACACAATCAAGGCACACGGTGGTCGGAGGCGTTGCGGCCACAGTGACGAAACACGGCGGTGGAACACCGGCGAGGTCGTGCGCGGCACGATGGCTTACCGGGCGCGGTTAGTAAGCAAATGTGGGTGCAGTGAGACTCTGGGATGACAATGGAGTGGCTGTGGTGGCGAACGAGCGAGGTGGAGCGAGCTGGTGCCGGTAATGGCGACGGTGGTGCGCCTGAGCTGCGGTGGCTGCTGCGCTGCTGCGGACGACAAAGGAGGAGGCAGTGAAATGCAAATGTGAGCGTAGGGATGGAGCAGGCGGGTGCTGGGGATGATGAAGGCGCGCCCTGGCTTGGCGTGGCCTAGCTGGTCAGAGCAACGGCGATGCGCGGCCTCCATTTCCACCACACGGCGACCAGCGTCTATGGCCAGTCGGCCATTGAAGACCGAACGAGTTGGCCATCAGAGCCCCGAACCGAGCCTGACGACGTGATTTGAAGCAATTAAATCACCTAGTCCGTAGCTTGTTAGTGCAAACAACCTAAACAGAACTTGTAGACCTAAGTACTAGTTACAAAATCTCTTAAGAAACCTTCTTCTAATTCACAATATTTAGGGAGCAAAATCCTCCCAAAGTTGAGCTCATCACACTGTCAGTCGAAAATGACTTAGCAAAAATTCTAAGTGCTGAAAAGAGTGCAAAGCTGATTTTTGTGAGCTCATTTAAAGCATTTTAGGAGCTAAACTAGTCTATGACCCAAACATAAAAGTTGTTCCCCTTATCAAATACTACAACTTTTCTTTAGTGCACATATCCATGCAAAGTCTCTATCATATAGTTTAAACTTGGTCAAACCTACTACATTTAAATGATGACTAACACTTAAACTATGACTTAATGACCAAACTAGCCCTAGTCATGAATACCAAAGTTGTTCATAATGACATTCTAAACAGGTTTAAGCTATTCCTAAGGTCACACAATCATTTCATACATTGGTTACACATAAAGCTTTCCAGGTCAACATACATAGCATCACTTAAGGACTTAATCATGCAAAGTGACCTTCACGAACATTGTTCCACTAGTCATCCTAAGTGTAGCTAAGATGTTTTAGTGACTCACATAAACCATTTACATGTATTCACTCATGATCATATGCATATATACAAGGAAACACAAAATAACAACGCATGTTTCATATGTTTCAATTATAAAAGCTTATATATGAATGCTTGATGCTCATGCTCATGCAATGCAAGTCAAATTAAGCAAGGCTAACACCTAGGGTGTTACAGCCCCTCCCCCTTATAAAAATCTCATTCTGAGATTTGCAAGACCTACCATTCTTTGACAAAGGCGGGATAAACCTCACGTAAGTAATCCTCTCGTTCCCACGTGGCATCTTGTTCACTGTGATTGTTCCACACCACCTTATAGAACTTAATGATCTTACTCCGTGTTACTCTTTCCATCTCTTCTAACACTCGAATTGGCTTCTCTTCATAGGTCAAATCCGATTGAAGCTTTATGTTGGTGGGTGCAATAGCTTCCTCAGGTACCCGAAGACATCTCTTCAACTGAGAAACATGGAAGACATCAAATATGGCACTCATCTCTAGGGGAAGTTGTAACATGTAAGCGACATTCCCTTTCCATTTAGTAATCTTGTATGGCCCTACATATCTAGGCGCAAGCTTTCTTTTTACTCCAAATCTCTGTACTCCTTTCATGGGTGACACTTTCAAGTATACGTAGTCTCCCACTTCAAAAGTCAGTGGTCTTCTTCTTTTGTCAGCATAACTCTTTTGTCTGGACTGAGCGGCTTTCATATGCTGTTGAATAATACGCACTTGCTCTTCAGCTTTAGTGACAAAGTCAATACCAAAGTATCTCCTTTCACCAGGCTCAATCCAATTCAACGGAGTTCTACATTTTCTGCCGTACAAGGCTTCAAAAGGAGCCATCTTGATGCTTGCTTGATAACTGTTATTATAGGAGAACTCAGCTAAAGGTAACCATTTCTCCCATGAACCCTTGGAAGATATAACATAAGCTCTCAGCAAATCTTCTAAGATCTGGTTTACTTGCTTAGTTTGTCCCGAAGTTTGTGGATGGTATGCCAAACTTCTGATCAGTTTAGTCCCCAAAGCCTGGTGCAAGTGCTCCTAGAAACGAGCTATGAACTGTGGTCCCTGATCTGAGATTATAGTCCTGGGTATCCCATGTAGTCTCACAATCTGAGAAACATACAACTCGGCGTACCTCCTAGTTTCATACCATGTGTTCACCGGTATAAAATGTGCTGACTTGGTGAGGCGATCTACAATGACCCATATAGAATCGTGACCTTGCTGTGTCATTGGAAGACCTATGATAAAGTCCATACTAATTTATTCCCATTTCCACCCTAGAATAGGCAATGGCTGAAGTAATCCGGTAGATTTCATATGAACATCTTTTACTCTACTGCAGTTATCGCACCTAGTGACATAGGCTGCGATCTCCTTCTTCATCTTAGTCCCCCAAAAATGGGTTTTCAAATCTTGATACATCTTACTACTACCCCGATGGATTGACAACTTGGATGAATGAGCTTCATCTAAAATTTGATTTCTAAGCTCACGGTCTTTTGGTACCACAAGTCGGTCCTCAAACCATAGCACACCCCTTTCATCCAATCTGAATGCTTGGTTTCTTGCTCTTGCATCTTTCTCTTGATGTGAACTATACCTACATCTGTCTTCTGTAGCTCTATGATTTTGCTCTCAAGTGAACAACTGATAGTGATATTGTGCAGTACAATAGGATGTAGTAAATTAAAGCCATCTTCCAACAATGCTTCCATAGTGTTGCAATGAGACTTCCGACTAAGTGCATCGGCTACAACATTGGCTTTCCCTGGATGGTAGTGTACTTCCAAATTGTAGTCCTTAATCAGCTCTAGCCATCTTCGTTGTCTCATGTTCAGTTTAGGTTGGGTAAAGATATACTTGAGACTTTTGTGGTCAGTATATATATGACATACATTGCCCAACAAATAATGTCTCCATATCTTTAATGCATGAACAACTACTGGAAGCTCTAAATCATGAGTAGGGTAGTTGACTTCATGTTTTCTCAACTGCCGAGAAGCATAGGCAATCACTCTTCCTTCTTACATGAGCACACCCCAAACCTATACCCGATGCATCACAAAATACATCGAAAGGCTTTTCAATGTTGGGTTGTGCCAAAATAGGAGCTGTAGTTAATAGAGTCCTGAGGGTGTGAAATGCTGCTTCACACTCTAGTGTCCATCTAAACTTTTCATCTTTCTGAAGGAGATTAGTCATGGGCTTAGCTATCTTGGAAAAATCTAGAATGAAATGACGATAATATCCTGCTAACCCTAGAAAACTCCGAACTTCATGAACCGAAGTCGGGGCCTTCCAATCCATGACCTCTTGTACTTTTGATGGGTCTACCAATATTCCATCTCTTGATAAGATGTGACCTAAGAAAGGTACCTTACTCAACCAAAATTCACACTTGCTAAACTTTGCATATAGCTTATGCTCCCTCAATCTGGACAGAACAATTCTTAGATGTTCCGCATGATCTGCCTCATTCTCTGAATAGATCAATATATCATCGATAAACACTACCATGAACTTGTCGAGTTCGAGCATGAAGATAGAATTCATTAGGTACATGAAGTAGGCAGGAGCATTCGTTAGTCTGAAAGACATGACCAAATACTCATATAAGCCGTACTTAGTGGAGAAAGCAGTTTTAGGTATGTCGTCTGGCCTGATCTTTATCTGATGATAACCTGACCTCAAGTCAATCTTGGAGAATACCTTTGCCTTTGCCAACTGATCAAACAAGATGTTGATGCGAGGCAACGGGTACTTGTTTTTAATGGTCACAGCATTAAGTGGCATGTAATCCACACACATTCTCAAGGACTTGTCCTTCTTCACAAACAATGCTGGACATCCCCATGGAGATGAACTGGGTTGAATGAGACCTTTGTCCAATAGTTCTTGTAACTGAATTTTAAGTTCTGCTAACTCATTTGGTGACATCCTATAGGGTCTTCTTGAGATAGGTGTCATACCTGGCACTAACTCAATCTTAAATTCTACATCCCTATCAGGTGGTAAACCTAGTAACTCATCTAGGAATACATCAGGAAACTCACAAACCACTGGGATATCACATAGGGTAGTGGCTTGGATAGCACATGACAAGTTCTAGAGTTCAAAATTGAGGGAAAGTGGTACTAGGAAAGCATTACCTCCCTTTGGCTCTCTCAACATAATTGTCCGAGTGCTAGTGTCAATGAGAGCACCATGATGTTTCATCCAATTCATGCCTAAGATCACATTTATAGATAATCCGGGCAATATTATCAGATCTGTTGTATACTCCCTTCCTTGTATAGAGATGTGCACATTTTTAACCATCTTATTTGTAGAGATAGTGGCCCTAGCAGAATTTATACTATAACCACCCTTGCTCACCTCAACTATTTTCTAATCATGTCTAGATGCAAATGCTTGGCTCATAAACGAATGAGAAGCTCCCGAATCGAATAAAACAATTGTAGGATGCTTGTTGACAAGAAACATGCCAGCGGTGACCACCTCTCCTGTGGGCACTTCTTCAATAGCAGTATAGTGCACGTATCTAGGACATGCCTTAGGGTTCGATTGCCTCTGATTTCCTTAGTTCTGATTGCTGATCTTCTTAGGATGGGGGCATTCCTTGGCCCAATGACCTACTTGATTATAGTTGAAGCAAGGTTGATTGTTCTTGGGCCCTGTGGAGCTTCCTTGCCCTCCATTCCCCTTGGGTAAGGCAATGGTGAATGCCTTATGGAATACCATATGAGGTCAGAACTTGGGTGCTGGTGGTCGAAATGGTGGCCTAGCTACCACTAGAGCTCTGGACTGTGAAGACCCTAAGGCACCCACCTCAGCTACCCTCTCACGGCTCTTTGCTGTTGCATGCAGATTGTTTTGGTTTTCCTGAGTCAATGCATCACTGATGAACTCATTGTAGGTGGTGCACTTGGAGTTGGCCATAGTCTTCATCAACTTAGTGCCAAGACCTCGCTTGAAGCTTTCTATCTTCTTTTCTTCAGTGTCAACAAAACCCGGGGCATAACGGGATAGGTTATTGAAAGCATGCATATATTTAGTAAGGGTCTTCGTCCCTTGTGTGAGTCTCATAAATTCAGCCGCCTTCATGCGCATTAGCCCTGGGGGAATGTGATGTCCCCGAAAGGCCAACTTGAATTGCTCCCACGAAACCTATGCATTGGTAGGTAAGGAGGACAGGAAATGGGTCCACCAAATCCCTACCGGTCCCTGCAACTGATGGGACGCATACTCAGCCTTCTAGTGCTCGGTGACCCTCAGCAGATGAAACTTTTGCTCAATAGTGTTGAACCACTCATCCGCCTGGAGCGGTTCCTCAGCCACCTTGAAGATAGGAGGCTTTGTATCTAGAAAATCCTTGAAGGTGCTGTACTGGTTTGGCTCAGGCCCCTGTTGCTGTGGGTGGGCACGAGCTGTGTTCTGCACAATGAGGCGCAGAGCTTCCTCCATAGTCCTTTGGCTTCCCAAGAATTGGGCAAAGAACTCACTAGCAGATGGTGGTGGCGGTGGTGGTAAGTCACCATCATTGCCCTCTTGGCTGCTGCCTGCTCCAGCACGAGTGCGAGTCATCTGCAAAGTTGCAACAATAAGTGATTATTGGATGATGTCAAGAGATTGCAGAGGAATTGTATAATTATGCCCAACTAAAATTACTAAAGAGAATCTTAAATACATACAATAAAAACAGAGGCATAATAATTCATTCTCGCAACATGACATCACCAATTTGATCACTTATCAGGCTCGCAGCGTGTTAACATACTAGTCACTAGGCAACTCTAATCTTCATTAAGATCGCTGTCGAGGTCGGAGATAGGATCATCCACATTCTCTGGCTCCAATTCTTCCTCGTCCCAGCCATCATCTTCTACTAACATTTCTGGATCTTCGTCTTCCTTACTAAGGATCGGGTGTAGTTGGTTGTTTAGATAATGCACCTCATGCTGAAGATCCATCACTACATGCTGGGCCCGTGCAAGTTGCTGGTGCAAGTCCCTCTAGGTATACTTCATTCCAGTGATAGAGGGGCGGTTCATAATACCCCACAAAGTCCGAGGCTCTCCAAAGCAAAGCAGGAGTTCCAACATCAACAGGAAACTCTCGTGAGACAAAGTCATAATGGATAAGAGTTACATAACCGAGTGGAGATCTATAAGGGGAGGAACAATGTAATTATTGAATAATTATTTATCATGATGCATGCATGTTTCGTACGTCCTCACAAACTTAGGAAAAATTATTTCTAACGACATACACGGTGGCATACATGCGTTCTCTCATATATAGCGTAACTAGTTGAGCTACATGTTTCGTTGTTAGTGTACCTGCATAAGAGTTTCATTTCAGCCCAAACCCCACAATTATATATGCAAAATGTAAATCTAAATACTTCCATATATGTATACCCATACATATACTTCCGTATCAAAGCTACCCGATGATAGTTTATACCCACAATTAAATACGCACCATATACACATGCAAGCATGCATACATAGCCGTACCAAAGCTAACTCTCCCCGACCGTATGCTCACATCTTGCGGTCATGCCACTCATCAACTTACCTTCTTACCATGGCATAGAGGCATTTGATCCATACATTACCATTCAAGTGAATGGCATCCATACAATAGCACGCCGTATGGACGACGAAAATAAAAACCCCCAAGTTAGTACTTAAATAGCCACCTAATAGTCCTTAATTTGGGCATAAGGAAAGTGATCACTAGCACACTTTAGATTTCAACTACCTATTTATATAGCTATTAGTTGCTAGAAAAGGGTTTTGGAAAACAAAAACCTTTGTTTTAAATATACATGTGGCAATTAATGTTGAATCTTGCTCTGATGCCAGCTGTCGCAGAACCGACCAATTTATAAGAGCACAAGTACAATGGCAACCCGCAAGCGGTCACACTGTCATACTTGAGCCCATTTAAACCCGGTAGTCTATCGAGTACCACGATGGGTCTCAATAAACGATCCACAAACAACCAAGATCGTACATGATTCAACATGCATGTCACATATTACATAAAGTTCGTAGATACATTTCCATCATCAGAGTATGAAACAAAGTTATTACAAACCAAGTTTGATAGATAATAGCAAAAGCAAATTAAGTTCAAAAGTAGCATTTGCCAACATAGTTTAATACAGTGCCAACAAACGATCATAGTCCACAAAAGCATATAGAGGGATTAGTAAAGAAGCCAGCCCAAGGCTTACTCCTCATCCATAGCGAGATAGAAGCAACTCTTGCAATACCATGATATACTATGCCATCTGCAACAATGGGAATAAAACCCTAAGTACGAGAAGGTACTCAGCTAGACTTACCCGTCATAAACCAAAAATAAATCGACTCCAAGGATTATGCAAGGCTTTATAAGTGGAGGTAGCTTAACAACATTGTGCATAAAGAGCGATTAACTCAATTATACAATTATACTTCAGTCATCAAGTTAATTATAGCTATTCATCTCTAGATTAGCAACTATCCTATGCCAAACATGTGGTTTATCATTTTAAGAGCATACAATAGTAACCATAGTAGGTATAGTAATTCCATGTTTATCTGAACCATCATATTCTATAATATAATTACTACGATGTTGGGGCTAGCCAAGTTTCTCACTATCCAGGAGAGACGGCGATTCGAATCGATTTCAACCAGCTAGGAATTTATTCCTAACACAAACCCAAATATACCTGCGCCAAGGTAGTCTTAGGTCACCTTTGGTACAACTCAGGTACACATTTCACGGGTTCGTACAACGCTGCGCAATCAGGGACTGACGGTTGCCAGGTCGCTCAAGCCATGCTTGCCCATGGTCCCGGACCAGGTCGCTCAGGTCATGCTTGCCCACGGTCTATTGATCCACTCCCCGCAGAGGGCACACAATAGAACAAGTTATCCAGCTAGCTAAGTGATAGGCATGCGTTCATTCTTGTAAAACAACGCCAACAACGGTACGGTCCTTAATCGACACAGATGGGGATAGATCCACACCCAAGACCTCCATGTCTTGTTGCTTCTCTATCGACATCCCGCCCGGTCTCCATTTACATTTCCCCATGGTTCTTTTCCACGATAGCAAATATAGCCAACCGTGCTTCGGTATCCACCTATATCTCGCAGGTGACAGGAAATCACCCGACTTCTACCGGTCTAAGCAGGGCTAGGCATATATTTGATCCTGGACCTACACAGGGTTAAAGGGATATTTATCTGGACAAGGTAGTTCCATGCATCAAGTGTTTTCAGTCAACTCTTATAACCTAATGCATCAAACATAAATGACTCGAGTAATATTTTGTAAAACACTGGGAGACTTAGAATGCTCCGGGGCTTGCCTTTCAAAAAAGGAGTGGGGCGGTGATCAGGACACTCAGGTAGCTCTTCTAGATTCTACTCCTCTTATTTGGGAGCTGTGGCTTGAGGATTCTTCTGCTCATCCCCTTCCTCTTCTTCGTTGAATTCCAGCAGCATTACCTCCTCGGTCGATCATATATGCATGAATATGGCATAAGATATTGCGAATGCATACATGCTGACAAGTATAGTATGATGACACATGATGAATGCATTCTTGTAAGTATTCTTAATAGCATGGTGTTAAAGTAGTAACAAGTGTATCAGGTTTTACTGAGTAGGTGCATATCTCTTCTTGATTACTTAATCAAACACTTCAACAACTCATTTACTACACCTCAAAATAGTAGCTACTTGTTTTACTCATAACTGAAGTTCTACTTATCCAAATTCTGTGATCTTGGACTTTATGGAAATCTTATAAAATTGTCTACAACTCTTATTTAATCACCAAAATCTAATTCACAATCTATCCTAACCAAAACAGGCAATCAATCCAGTGCTGTCCAGAAATTCCAGAGAGCAAGCATTTTGGAATACTAAATTTAAATAGTTATAACTCCTAAACCCTTTGGCCTATTGTCTTGAAATTTTAACACAAGATATATGAAGAAGTTACCTACAACTTTGTTAGTAACCATTTTTACAGCAAACATCATTTTTACTATGCAACATACCAAACCACAGAATCTATCCGAAAACCCTTCTCACCCGAATTATAAAGCAACGATATTTTTACTGTATATAAACATTCCAAATTTGACCTCACCAAGCATACCAACAGTTCAAGGACATCAAAGAAACTCAAGAAAACATAATGTCCAATCCCAAACTATTCATTTAAATGCCTTTATCAATTTAACTAGATAATTAGGTTAAATAATAAACATATACCCAATGTGCATAATAAATTCTCAGAAAATTACAATGGACTCCTAATTCTCACAATAGGCTACTGTGAAAATTTCATACCATTTGCGCATGTATAACATCCTATGCAAAAATGACAAGCTAGCAAGGGTTATTTCAGTGAAAATAGTAAACCCTATAGAAAAGTGTTAAGCAACAGATTATATGTTTTTACTAGCTTCATATTAGTGCCATACTAATGTACAAAAATTTGCATAGCAATATATTACATATTTTTACCTCTACAAAGTTCCTTAAAAAATGCTATTTATTAATGAATAAATAGAAAGACCACATTTAAATCAAGTTTACAGCAAGCTTATTATTTTTCCTAGCCAGAGCATGTCAATACAAAACCCACAAAATTGGAATCACATTTTTATCATTTTTCTAGCTCAAGATATCTAATTTACAAAATGGTAAACATACAAAAAACACTCATTTAACTATATTTAAATCACCATGAAAAATACTAGAAAATGCACATTTCATATTTTTATAAAAAACTATACTTCCTAAGGAACACAACAAAATTGGGTTCACCAGAAATGGACATCTATAACTCCACTTATTATTTTTCAAAGTTAGCATGTAAAACTGAAATAAATGAGCTATCTTCCTGAACTGAGTCACTGTCAGCGAAACGAAAACAGAGCACGGCGCGGGATCGACCAGAGTTCGACGGAGCTCGCCGACGGCAGCCTCTCTGTTGACAGCGTCGGTACTAAAAGCATCCCCACTACCTCCCGCACGCATTGATGCAACTAATTTGACCTATGGCCAGGGCTATCGACGACGGTGGCGGCCATGGTGGTGCGGCGGTGTGGCTCGATGGTGTGACGCCGGAGTTGACCACGATAGGTCGATCTAAGGTTACGCCTAGACTCTACATACTACGGTGGTCGGAGGCGTTGCGGCCACGGTGACAAAACGCGGCGGCGGAACACCGGCGAGGTCGTGCGTGGCACGACGGCTTACCAGGCGCGGTTAGTAAGCAAATGTGGGCGCAGTGAGACTCTAGGATGACAGTGGAGTGGTTGTGGTGGCGAACGAGCGAGGTGGAGCAAGCCAGTGCTGGTAATGGCGACGGCAGCGCGCCTGAGCTACGGTGGCTGCTGCGCTGCTGCGGACGGCGAAGGAGGAGGCAGTGAAATGCAAATGTGAGCGCGGGGATGGAGCGGGCGGGTGCTGGGGATGATGAAGGCGCGCCCTAGTTCGGCATGGCCTAGCTGGTCAGAGCAACGGTGACGAGTGGCCTCCATTTCCACCACGTGGAGGCCAGCGTCTGTGGCCGGTCGTCCACTGAAGACCGAACGAGTTGGCCATCAGAGCCCCGAACCGAGCCTGACGATGCGATTTGAAACAATTAAATCACCTAGTCCGTAGCTTGTTAGTGCAAACAACCTAAATAGAACTTGTAGACCTAGCTACAAAATCTCTTATGAAACCTTCTTCTAATTCACAACAGTTAGGGAGTAAAATCAGCCCAAATTGAGCTCGTCACACTGTCAGTCGAAAATGACTTGGCAAAAATTCTAAGTGTTGAAAACAGTGCAAAGCTGATTTTTGTGAGTTCATTTCAAGCATGTTAGGAGCTAAACTAGTCTATGACCCAAACATAAAAGTTGTTCCCCTTATCAAATACTACAACTTTTCTTTAGTGCACACATCCTTGCAAAGTCTCTATCATATAGTTCAAACTTGGTCAAACCTACTACATTTAAATGATGACTAACACTTAAACTATGACTTAATGACCAAACTAGCCCTAGTCATGAATACCAAAGTTGTTCATAATGACATTCTAAATAGGTTTAAGCTATTCCTAAGGTCACACAATCATTTCATACATTGGTTACACATAAAGCTTTCCAGGTCAACATACATAGCATCACTTAAGGACTTAATCATGCAAAGTGACCTTAATGAACATTGTTCCACTAGTCATCCTAAGTGTAGCTAAGATGTTTTAGTGACTCACATAAACCATTTACATGTATTCACTCATGATCATATGCATATATACAAGGAAACACAAAATAACAACGCATGTTTCATATGTTTCAATCATATGTTTCAATTATAAAAGCTTATATATGAATGCTTGATGCTCATGCTCATGCAATGCAAGTCAAATTATACAAGGCTGACACCTAGGGTGTTACATTCTAGAGCAGCAAAATTGTGACCGGACGCGTCCGGTGGCATGTGACCAGACGCTGGTAGTGTCCAATCAGTTGATCGCGGCTCCAACAGTCGGGACGACCGGACACGTCCGGTTAGGACGTGATCAGTGTCCGGTTAGTAGCAGAAAAGCGGGATTTCATCCCCAACGGCTACTTTCTCAGTGGGGCTTATAAATAGACCCCCCAACCGGCCATTTGAGGTGTGTGGAGCTGAGGAAACATATCTAGGGTGTTGGTACACCATTTCAGTGATCTCCACTTGCATAGTGCTTAGTGATTCATTAGGTGATTAGTGTAGGTGCTTTGCAAAGTGCTTAGGTTGATTAGACCACCACTTATGCGCTTGCTCAAGGTTTAGGCCTAGTGTTTAATGAGGTTTGCATACCTCTTACCACTCAGCGCTTGCTTGCACCATTGTTGTACATCAGAGGGGCTTGTAGTCTTGCGAGATCACACCAACCGCATTTGTGGTGTGGCCGCCACCGTGTACCAGAGGGAACAAGGCCCGCGGCATTTTGGCTGGAAGCTTGATAGTGAAGACGGCGGGAAGCATTGGGGAAAGGCTTGCCAAAAGGCACGTCGGAGACCCACTTGCACATGGGGAAGGCCCGAGGCTATCAATGGAGTTACCCGACCAGGAGCTTGGCCCTTGCGAGGGATTCCTTGCGAGGGGCTCCAATAAGGACTAGGGGGAAGCTTGTGCGCTTCTCGATACCTCGGTAAAAATACTAGAGTCGTCGACGGGAGTTTGCATATCTCTACCTTGCTCTTTAGCTTCCGCATTTACATTGATTGTATTACTCCTTGTGCGGTAGAGATAGCAACACACTAGCAAAACCGTAGTTGCACTTTTAGAAAAGATGCTAGGGTTAGAAAAAGATGCCATAGTTTAGAAGTTGAATTTTAAGTTACCTAATTCACCCCCCCTCTTAGGCGTCATAGTCCCCTACATATACCTTATGTTTTCCTTCTTTTTATTGAAATGATTAGTGACAAACATACCTAAAGGAGTCTTATCTGATTTACCTATTAGCGAGAGCTCGTAGTCCATTGAGCAGGACCTTTCCTTACATTAAGCTTTGTCTTTGCACCATCCACTGAGGATACAGACAATTGCATGCTCTTCTTACATCAACCTTTCTGGATTTTCATTGATTCTTGGTTAACGAATTGGGGTTCATTGGAGATGCAAACTCAAGTTTCTCCTTGGTTGTCTTTGTCCTCTATTGGCATGGCGGAGAGTTCTTCTTTGTTTCTTAGCGATATGCCAGCTGTCTTGATGATCCTAGAAGGAACTTCATTGGAATTTGCATGAAAGCTTCATCTCCAATGGCTTAGGGTGTCTTTTGTGTGTTCATGGTTGTTCACAACCTTACGAGACACCATAGGCAGACCATTTATCGAGAATGTACGCTATGATGTGGTGGTGTCCCGTCATCTTGGTCCTTATTGCTGATGTGCAAGTTGGTCTTTTCGAAGATGATGAAAGTAGGTGTACTCTGTCTAATACGAGGTGGGTTGCACCTTGCTTCTCATCAGCCTCCTAGCTTGAGTCCTTGAAAAGCTAAATGCTAGGTCACTTTCGACATTACTTGAGGCTCGTTGATTTTTTCGTCCACTTCCTATGAGTGAGTGCTTCTATTGTAGATCCCTTTTGTGGCACTTGTCTCATTTCTCTTTGTTCCATAGCTAAAGAGGTGGTTTGGTTTTGCATGTCCATACCAAACCATGGACATGCATAGCTTATATTCATTTTTTTCCTACAAAATGTTAATGGACACATACCCGAGGGAATACAATAAATTTGAAATATGGGTTGTTATCCACAATTTGTGTGGTTCTCATCTATGCTAATGAAAAGGTGGCTTTTGAATTACTTTAGCATAGATTGTTTATCATGTTTGATAACAAATTTTTATTTATTCACTGAATTCAAGCATGGTTCAAGGCAAAGGTAACTTGCAGCAAAAGACAAAGTGAATGAATTTTTATACTCACAGTTCTTCCTTCAATGAAGTATGAGCTGGGCCTTCTTTGCGCAAAGTTATTGGAGTTCATCACATACCTTGATTCATCTTTGATGTGAATTCATCTATTGACTTACCCAGATTGAATTTGAGAGTTTTCTGCAGGGGTTAGTCCAACAAAATATCCAGTGTCTACACAAGCAACTTTTAGTTCAATAACCAAACTAAATTCCATGTCTAATTTGATTAAGGAAGACTATTTAACCTAAGCACCACACTTAATTTAAAAAGCCTTTAGAAGTATGTCAAGTACTTCCAAACCAAAGCATACTATGGCAGACAAAGGGAGCATGAAAGCACTATACAGATGTACTTAAATGGAGAAGAAAGAGCATGATCATGGCGAGGAATTTTTGTTTTTTTACTAATCATGGGCCTTTATGTGCTCATATTTTATTTTATTTTCATAAAGATGCAAGTGGGATGGATATATGAAAGGAACTAAACATACTGTGGATTTGATATGAGAAAATTTCAAACTAAATGGAATGGATGCATGGATTATTCCAAGTAAACATGCAGTGGAATGCAATAATTAAAAGATAACTACTCATCAAGTTTAAAGTCCATGAGCAAGACTATCTCACCTTTCTTGATCATACTTACCATGACTCACATCATGGAATTTGTGAGTAGTGCAGCGTCTGTATTCGTCACTTGAGATGTGATTTGAATTCTTGTGACGTCGACCTTTTTCTCTAATCTACACATGGTTAGAGATATATATATATATATATATATGGCTACACAAACCTATGAGATGATCGGGTTCCAATGTTGATGGATCTTGAATGTTCAAGTACCCTAGGTTCTTCAATGTTCTTCTTTTCTTGTGGATGTTTGCCGAAAGGTCAAAATGGCTTCAGTTGTCCTGTCTTATTCCACAATTCAATAGAATAGGGGTAATCCTTCTAAAGCTAGTGGTATGTTAATGATATAAATCTTTATGCCAATTGTTTCCCTGGCAATGGCGCCAAAAATGCTTGTTGGTATTTATTAACGCAAATAGAATATGAAGGATTCCGCAAGCGCATAGAATACCATTATAGCATTTTACCGGGAGTTTTCCAGGTATCATTATTTATATTTTATCACAGGGAAACAATGGAGTAAAGATTTATTAGATAACAAAGGAATGTATACTAATCAAAATACCAACATAGCTAAAGCAAGGGGTAAAGGTAATGATAAGAATTAAGTATAATGACACCTAGGGGATAGGTCACTAAGATAATGTAAACTAGTCAACTCGGGAGAACAATGGGTGGGGTAGATTCCTATGATATTCTTATTATAGGATCAAAGTATATATATACCCAACTATAGCTAAAACTAACTCTACTCCTATACACTTCGGGACGCCGCTTAGACGGTAGAGCACCTACAATAGATAACTCTACTAACGCGACTACGGTCCTACAATTTAAGAACCTACTCAATTCAGAGTGGACTACAAAGGATAGATGGGCTGTCACCTCCTGCTGCTACCACCCAACCAGAGAACAGGGTGTACTCATAGGTAGATCATTGTATAAGCACCATGCTTACACGAGACTCGGCTACTTAGCCCAATCGATAAACTATAGTAAGCTAAGCGCCCTATGAACCCACACACAAAAGCAATGACAATCTTAACTAAGCAAGATATATATTTAAAGTAAGCATAGCCATGTAAATAGGAATATGATGAATTAATAATAAGTCTTACAAGAAGTAGAAGTGAAGATACAAAGCTTCACCGAGCCTCCAAGACTAGATCCGGAACTTGAGCATGAGCCCAATTGGACCCTGACTCTTAAGCTACTAATCTACAACATTGGAGAGCTCTAGACCTAACCCTCCTGGTGGGTGTTGATCTGAAGGAGAGATATGAATTAGGGTTTCAGGATCTGCTGAAGGAGGGGGGTAGGGTCTGGTATATATAGCCTTGAGAGTCCAATGTGAGCCCTTGGATCAACCGACTTAAGCAACGGCTTAGATGCAATCCTTAAGGCGGTGGGGAACCGACATTCGAAGGAGGCTGATAGGTGGGGCCCGCAGGGTTCGGGCAGCCCATAGGTGGAGCTGCCTGGCCCCACATGGCAGTGGGTCAAGCCCCACTTCGGTGATTCACCTTCTGGACCCTTCTAGAGTCTTCCCACGTTGGTACCATGGCAAAATCCCATAATTTCCTTTGACGATTAGGTCCTCCTTGGCAGTTTTCTGATTAAACCCTGCTAGAATCACAGATTCACCAAAACTCATGGAATTTCTTAGTTTAAACCCCTATACCTATATTTGGTGATGGAATTAAGTATAAATGTAGGTTATGTTGACAATTTATAATTGATGTTAGTGACCGTCAACAATACCTTGGGCACAAAAAGCTTTCATTTCCTTCTAAGAAAGATTCCCCCATGGTAAAATCATCAAAGGAATGGTTAATGGAAGTAAAACGTTCTTCCGAAGCAATTTAGAGTCTTTCACCTTCCACGACCATGCCTTGTTTGTTAATTGGAACTAATGTAGAAGCCGTATACAACCCCATAGTTGGGACTAGCATCATGTCAGAATTTCTTGCCAAAAATCTTTTGGGCGACATGCTGCTAGTCCCGATGAACAAACTTTTCAAAAGTGCATCAGGACTCATCTTTGAGTGTAGTGGGATTGTCAGGGCCGTGCCAATTGAAATGGATGAAATTGAGGTAATAGAGACGGGGATCCTGATCTTCCGTCAGGTGGTGGTAACTATCGTTGTGGCGGAGAATGACACACCAATCCGGCTTTAGATCAAAAGATCGAAAGTCCCTCATGACCCTCTCCAATGTTTGTAAGCAAGATAACATCATTAGGTAGTAGTCTATTCTCAAAAGTATGAAAAGGATCGCTTAAGAACGAGCTCACCTCTAAATTGATTTGTCGCATTTGAGCCCGGGTCATTGGACCTTGCATGATGGTTGGAGGATCAACAGGTGCATCTGAAGGAGTGATGTCCTCATCATCCTCCCCCTCTTGAAATGGAGTCGTCCTCGACTCAAGCTCATCTTCTTCTCCCACATAAGGTTTCAAATCTACAATGTTAAAGGTGGGACTAACCCCGAACTCGGGTGGCAACTCAAGTTTGTATGCATTATCATTTATTTTCTCAATAATCTTATAAGGACCAGCTGCTCTTGGCATTAATTTAGACTTACACACCTCAGAAAATCTATCTTTTCTCAAATGTAACCAAACCAAATCACCCGGTTCAAGTTTAATCTCTTTTCTACCTTTACTACCAGCAATTCTATACTTTTCATTCATTCTTTCAATATTTACTTTAGTTGTTTCATGCAACTTACGAATAAAATCAGCACGCTCTCTTGCATCACTATGTATTCTCTCAGTGGTAGGTAAAGGCAAAAGATCAATAGGAGCATGGGGGTTAAAACCATACACTACCTGAAAAGGACTTACCTTGGTGGTTGAATGTTCCGCCCTGTTATATGCAAACTCCACATGCGGTAAACACTCTTCCCACATCTTCAAATTGCGCTTCAAAATTGCTCTCAACATGGTAGACAATGTTCTATTCACAACCTTAGTTTGCCCATCAGTTTGGGGATGACATGTTGTAGAGAACAGCAGCTTGGTCCCCAATTTATTCCACAACGTGCGCCAAAAATGACTCAAGAATTTTGCATCACGATCTGAAACAATAGTAGAAGGCATACCATGCAAGCGAACGATTTCTTGAAAGAAAAGGTCAGCAATATGAACAGCATCGTCGCTCTTATGACAAGGAATAAAATGTGCCATCTTAGAAAAACGATCAACTACCACAAAATACTATCGCTCCTCCTCTTAGTCCTTGGCAAACTCAACACAAAATCCATAGATATATTAGCCCAAGGAGTAGAAGGAACAGGAAGAGGCATATACAAACCATGTGGGTTCAAGCGTGACTTAGCTTTTTGACATGTGGTGCACCGAGCCACATACCGCTCCACATCTCGCCTCATCCTAGGCCAAAAGAAGTGTGTGGATAGCACCTCCTCCATCTTCTTGGCACCAAAATGTCCCATGAATCCGCCTCCATGTGGCTCCTACAACAACAAAAGATGAACGGAACCAATTGGAATGCATAGGTGGTTAGCTCTAAACAAAAACCCATCATTGATCATAAACTTATTCCATGTACGTCCCTCTCTACAATTAAGCAACACATCCTTAAAATCAGGATCAAGCGCATATTGTTCTTTTATTAATTGAAGACCAAAAATCCGACAATCAAGTTGGGACAGCAATGTATATCTTCTAGACAAAGCATCAGCAATCACATTATCCTTTGCTTTCTTATGTTTGATAATATAAGGAAAAGATTCAATAAATTCAACCCATTTAGCATGCCTACGATTCAGATTATTTTGAGAGCGAAGATACTTAAGCGATTCATGATCAGAATGAATAACAAATTCTTTAGGCCACAAATAATGACGCCATGTCTCTAAAGAACGAACAAGTGCATACAATTCTTTATCATACGTGGAATAATTAAGAATAGGACCATGCAATTTTTCACTAAAGTAAGCAATAGGTTTACCATCTTGCATCAAAACACCACCAATGCCAACTCCACTAGCATCACATTCTAGTTCAAAAGTCTTACCAAAATTTGGAAGTTGCAGCAATGG
Source organism: Miscanthus lutarioriparius (assembly GCA_904845875.1). NCBI lineage: Eukaryota > Viridiplantae > Streptophyta > Magnoliopsida > Poales > Poaceae > Miscanthus > Miscanthus lutarioriparius. The sequence goes on along the minus strand of CAJGYO010000005.1, from coordinate 71,924,590 downwards.
TGCATGTGTGAGCTTATCCTTCAAAGTGTCAAAGGACTCCTCTTGTGCCTCTCCCCAATGAAACACCACCCCTTTCTTCGTCAACTCATGCAATGGGGCAGCAATGGTGCTGAAATCTTTGACGAAGCGGCGGTAGAATCCTGCAAGACCAAGAAAACTCCTCACCTGTGTGACAGTTTGGGGAACCGGCTAGCTCTTTATGGCTTCAGTTTTCATCTCGTCCACCTCAATTCCCTGTGGAGTTACAACATAGCCAAGAAAAGAAACTCGATCCGTGCAAAAGATGCACTTCTCAAGGTTACCAAATAAACGTGCATCACGTAAAGCATTAAAAATAGGACGTAAGTGATCCATATGTTTATCAAAAGACTTGCTGTAAATCAATATATCATCAAAGTAAACTACCACAAAATGACCAATAAAAGCTCTTAAAACCTCATTCATTAATTGCATGAAAGTGCTAGGTGCATTTGTCAGACCAAAAGGCATTACTAACCACTCATACAACCCGAATTTGGTTTTAAACACAGTTTTCCATTCATCTCCAAGTTTCATTCTAATTTGATGGTAGCCACTTCGCAAGTCAATCTTAGTGAAAATTATAGAACCATACAACTCATCAAGCATGTCGTCTAGCCTAGGAATAGGATGACGATATCGAATAGTAATATTATTGATGGCTCTACAATAAATAGACATACGCCAAGTTCCATCTTTCTTAGGAACCAAAAGTACAGGAACGGCACAAGGACTAAGGCTTTCATGTACATACCCGTGGTCCAAAAGGTCTTGGACTTACCGCTGAATTTCCTTAGTCTCCTCGGGATTGGTTCGATAGGCAGCACGGTTGGGCAAGGTTGCTCCCGGGATCAAATCGATTTGATGCTCTATCCCTCTCATAGGTGGCAGCCCTAGGGGTATCTCAGCTAGAAAAATGTCCTCATACTCCTGCAAAAGGTTAGTGATAGCAGGAGGCACCGAGCTAACAATATCATCAAGCGAAAACATAGCTCATTTGCATACCAAAGCATAGCAAATATCATCATCAGAAATTTTAGCAAAGTCACATTTTGTTGCAAGCATAACACCACCCTTCAATTTAATCCCCTCAGCCTTAAGAAATAGATGTAGACTTATCCTTTTTAGGTGGGAAAATAGATTTAGCAACTTGCTAATTTTCAGATTGGACATCATTCAAACTAGCAGCGCGTTCTCTATCAGCTTATACAATTTGAGCAGGGGTCAATGGTACCAAAGTAATTTTCTTTCCTTTATGCACAAAAGTGTATTTATTACTTCTACCATGGTGTGTAGCATCATTATCATGTTCCCAAGGATGACCCAATAAGAGTGAACAAGATTGCATTGGTACCACATCACAATCAACAGAATCAGCATAAGAACCAATGGAAAATGAAACCCTGCAAGTTTGTGTTACCTTTGCTTTACCATAATCATTTAACCACTGAATATGGTATGGACGTGGGTGTGGGAGTGTGGTCAAGCCAAGCTTCTTGACCAAATCAGAACTCACCAAATTGTTGCAGCTACCTCCATCAATAATGACACGTGCGCGACGGTCGCTGATGACGAAGAAAATCTGGAACAAGTTATGGCGTTGTAGCTTCTCAGGTTGCTGGACTTGTGAGCTAAGCACCTGCTCTACAATGATGCTCCTATAGGACGCCATGGCCTCATCACCAAGGACTTCGCCATCCTCCTCATCTGCATCTTGGTCTTCTTCATCCTCAATGTCAGAGGTGCTGATGTAACCATCTTCTGTAGCAATATATGCCCGCTGACTTGGGCAGTCCTTCTGCACATGGCCAATGCCATGGCAGCGGTGGCACTGAATGCCCGAAGTGTGTCCCATCGATGCAACAGATGAGGAACTCTTGGTAGGCACCTGCAAAGAATTTTTACCTTAATCTGAAGGTCGTGTGGGACATGCCTTAGGTGTAGTGGAAACTCTAGAGGCTGCTGGTCGCTTGCTCACTGGTGTAGGTGGCCAAAAAGTGGTTGGCTTGGTCAGCCCTAAAGATGGTGCCGAGCGTGGCGTGTATGTGGTGCTGACCTTGCTCTTGCTCTGCTGTTCTCGCCCTTGCAATTCCTTTTCTTGACGGTGGTGGTGGTGGACACCACCCATACCTGTCGTGTTAGGGCAAAGACGTTGTCGTAATCTCTCTTGTCGGAAGGCTGCTCGACCTATGTTCCCGTTGGCCTCATACACCGTGTCTTGACCATCGGTGTTGCCGCCAGAGACGTCGTTGTTGCCCGCCACAAAGGTTTCCAACTTAGTAACCTTGTCGGTTAGCGTGGAAATTAGCTTGTCCAATCTCTCCATGCTGTTGCCAATGTTGAGTTCAATGAGTGCGACAGTGACGGCCTTCCTAACGGCCTCATTCATCCTTTTTTGGGTATCCTCTACAATAGCTTGTAGTTGCTCTTGACTGACACACTCGTTGAAACCCTTAGGATTGTTAGCTCCAGTCTGTTCACCTCCTACCATTGAAAACACAAAAACAGGAACAAACGGTGAAAGTTATCCCTACCAAATGACTACGTGGTTGCAGTGGTGCCACTTTTCACAGCAAGTGGAAGCATCTTACCAAGCTCTTACAAAGTTCTTACCAACGCAAGCAATGGGCGGTACAACTGGTGGCTGGTTCGTGATACCTGTGAGGCAGTGGTACCGAGATTGTAAAGCCCTTTTTCTATACTGATCTAAAGAATTTATGGAGCTTGGAAGGCAAACAAAGAGTAATATGTATATCTGGCACACAAGTCAGTAACAGAAAGTAATGCTGAATTATAGTCCAAAGTACTTGTTCTCGTTGCTGGTCTAAAATGTTTCAAGTACCAGGTGTGTGATAAAGTATGGAGGATAGCAAGGTGCCAGGTGTGTGAAAAACAAGTATGGTGGATGGAAACAGCAACACAAATAAGGAACCAGACAGCACACGCTAACACAGCTCACTTTGGTCTTCTCTATGTGCTCCTCTAGATATTGTTCCTCTTTTGCCCCTCTTTTTTTCTATTTTTTGGGCTGTCGTTGTTTTTTTGGGAAATTTTGACTTTTTTTTTTATATTTTCCTTTACTTAGGAGCACAAAAGAAGTAACCATAGAAAATATGAGCCGAATCAAGTGACAGATGTGGCCTGTGGAATTTTCAGAAAACTTGCTCAAAATCGACAAAAACCTTGTGACCACGAAAAGAGGATCTTGTGACCACTTTTTGATCAATTTAAAATTTTCCAACCCCAATAACATGGGGCATGGATGGATCCAAAAAAATTTTCTGATCGATTTTGATATATGGAACGTCGAAATCCGAGTTTGTATGCGAAAACTAGACCAGTTTTAAGAATTGGCTCCGAATTAGAGGACAAAACGGGAACAATGTGCACAAAACTGGTCACAACAGCAAAGATTTGATGGAAACGATGGGGGAAAACACACGAACTGGACTCTGACACGACCTAACCAGCAACAAGACCTCGACTAGGACACAAACTCAACACGACGTGTAACAGAACCGACCAAATCATAAGAACGTAAGTACAAAAACAATCACCGAAGTGATCAAATTCCTGTACTTAAGCTCACATAATCCCGGTAGTCTAGAAATCACGAAGGATTTCAACCAACTCTCGACATACAAACCAAGACCGTAGTGATTCAACACAACACATCATTCGTTACAACATTTCACAAGTAGCATTCGGATTACATCCATCAGAGTTCAAATAAAATATTACAAACCAAGTTCAAATTTGCGGAAGCAACATAGTTTAGTACATAACTTCATAGTTTCAAATACATTGCCAGGTCTTAGTCATGTCCCACAAAAGCATCTTCAGATACGAGAACTAGGAGAGACCACGCCCAATGGTCTAGTCTTCATCCCCAGCTGGGAGAAGGCAATACTTGCAGCAACCAAAATAGAACTGGTCACCTGCAACAGGTGGGAGATAAACCCTGAGTACAAGAAGGTACTCAGCCAGACTTACCCAACAAAACCAGAAATAAAAGACACCAAGGATCATGCAAGGCTTATCAGGTGGGCTAGCTTGACACATTTGCATAAAAGAGCTTATGAATATAGTGACCAAGTTAAACTTAGCATCAAGCTTATCATCATTTACCTGTCCACTAGATTAGCACCTGTACTAGAGCACTCACTTATTAGGAGCAATCAATATTAACCATAGCAGGTATAATAAGGCTGTCATCATCATATCATCATTTTCGAACCATTATGTTATTTAGTGTATCTACTTTGGAGATAAGCCCGTCAAGTTCTCACTAACCGGGAGAGACGGCGACTCGAATAGAATTACAACTCAGCTGAGGGGGTATTCCTAACTCTTACCCTGGCATACTTTGCAAGGGTAGCCGTGGGTCACCTTTGGGACAACTCAGGAACCAAATTCATGGGTTCGATCAGCGCCAGCACTCTCAGGGATTACCCTTCTGCCAGGACGATCAGGACTTTTAAATCACCTGCCCTTGGACTCACGCCTACGGCTCCCTTCCGAGGCGCACTTTATACTTATCGACTCCCGGCCTGAGGTGAGCTACTCAGCTTCGTGGTCGGTCTCCAGACCCGGCCAACTAAGAGAGAGGCATGCGTTCAACATGAACAGGAAAGGCTCCAAGATTTAGTCCTTAAGCGACACAGACGGAGTCACTACAAACCGGCAAGCCTCCGCCCGGTCTTCATTTCAAATTAAGACAGGTTCTTTTCCACGATAGCAAATATAGCCAACCGTGCCATATGTATGTCCCTATATCTCGCAGGTGACAGGAAATCACCCGACTTCTACCGCGTTTAAGCAGGGCTAAGCACTACACGAACCTGAGCTACATAGGATTCAGGGTATCAATATCTGGACAAGGATTGGATAACCAATGCAGTAAGTGTTTACATCCAACACCTAAACTTAATGCAACAATATATATATATATGTAACAATAATACTTTAACTGCATTTCGGAAATTAGGAGGCTTAATATGCTCCGGGGCTTGCCTTTTACAAAGTTGCACAGACGGTGATCCGAGCACTCAACGGCGACCTCGTCTGGCACTTCTCCTGAGGGCTGCACCTCAAGAATCTCCGGTGTTGGCTGTTGCTGCTCCTCGCTCGAATCCTCGAATTCCAGCAGTGTCACACCTTCCGATACACCTATTGCATGCCGATGCACAAGATAAATATCATGGATGCATAAGGAATGACATGATGCTCATCATGAATGGATCACAGTAAGTGTTTAATGAAACATCACTGGACACTCGTTTATCGATTAAGAATAGCTCTATTCAAATCACTTTAAAGCATGTATCTAACTTAACTTGAAGAATGAGATCAACTTACCTAACTTACATAACCTAAGATAAAGATGCTCATCTTCAGTTAAAGGCCTAACACCTAGGAACATTACCACAAGCTTAGGAAATAGTAAAGGCATACTTAAATCAGCAGTTAAAGTTTCATATGCACACGAGTAGTTCCTTAATTCAATCACAACAAGAGTTCTACAAATCCAAATGACTTGCATGAAGATATTATGGAAAGCTTATGAAATTCTCTACAAATCATTTATAAACATCAAAGCATGATTCTTACGTTAACCAAATCGAATTTAAGTAAACCTAGAATCTGTCCAGAAATGACAGGTTTACTAAATTAATTATTTAGTGATGATGCAAAAGTATAATTGTACCAAACCAAGTTTACCAACTTGTTGTGCATACCAGAGGAACATCAGAAAGTACAGTGCCAACTTCTAAATAAATTATTTAATGTCCTTTTCTAATTTATTTAGTTAATTAGGTGATTAAAGCAATATATAGTAAAACTATTCAGAAAAATCTGAAAAATTATAGTAGCTATCTCATGCTTCACATAGACTACCATAAAAATTTCAAAGCCATTGGGCAAGCAGAACTTGATGTATCAAAATTAACAGATGGCAGGGCTATTTCTAGCATAATTAGGAAACCCTATTGAAAAGTGTCAAGCAACAGATTTCACATTTTTCCTAGCATCATTCTAGCATAAGAATAGCACTCACCAAATTTTACCTTTACTGGATCTATAGAAAAATTATGAAAATTCACACAAGATCCATCCATGCAAACAAGAGAATTTTCTATCTCCTACATACAGTGTCCAAAATATATTAAATTTAACTACAAGCTATTCATGATATGAGCAGTACACCATAAAAATTTCATGCCATTTGGAGCTACATAGAAAAAGATATAATTACCCCTATTTCATTCATGATTAAAAGAGATAATTAGCAACTCCATTTTTCATAACAGAACATGGCATAAATTATATTTTTGATATAAACTAGACATTATCATGAACTCAACAAAATTGGAACCACATCATTTGGATCTACCAACTAGGAGATACATATTTTTGAAAATGTACACAAATCTGTGAAAAAGGATAAACAAACAAAAATGAAAACCTAACCCTACTGCTGGGCCGGCCCGAACAGACTCGGCGGCCCACAGCGCATGCGCAAGCGCAGCCCAGCCACGACGCGGCCCAGGCTGGCTCCCGCCTTCGCTTCAGCGACTGACACACGGGACCCGCGAGACAGTGAGATAGGCAGGGGAGGAGAAAGAGACGACGGCGAAGCTCGTCGACGGCGACAGCTTCGGCGAGTCCAGCGGTGCTACGGCGTTCACCTCACCCGTGCGCATCTAGTGGTGCCATCAATTGAAGCTATTGCTGCGGCTAAAGGCAATGGCGACGGCAATGGCGGCGCACGGCCACGGCTTGGCCGGCTCCAGTGAGGCTATTGCGTCATGGCCCTAGTGGCCTACTCTACGAGCTTCAGCATCACGCACAGGACCTAGCGCAAGGGAGAGAAGGGATTGGAAGGCCACGGTGGTAGTTGGCCGCGTGGAGCGCCAACTCCGGCGAGGTCCCGCCATGGCGGCGGTGGAAGAAATGGCGATTATGCCCTTACCAAACCCCAATCGACCCGGCTAAATGGTGGAGGAGGTAGAGGAGATCACGGCGAAGCTAGGAGCAAGAGGGCCGATGCGTTTTTGTAGTGGCAAGCGTGCAAGGCGACGGCGACGCTCGGTAGGAAATGGAGAAGCTGCGGCGGCTTCAGTGCTGCGTGCGGTGGAGGCGAAAGAATGCAAATGGAGCAGGCGAGTGCATCGGGCAGGCGCTGGCTTTCATCAGGAGCTCGAACATGCGACGTGGAGACATTGGCAGAGCATGCGCGCCACGCGGTGATCAGCCTCTGAATCGGTCGGCCACGGCGAGCTCTGTCCGTTATCTGAAAATTTCGATTCAGTGTTCAATGACGACGACTGACAGCGCGAATTTGACATGTCAACACGGCTAAACCATTGATCCATTGCAAAAACTGTGTACATGAAAAATGTAGGCCTACCATCCATCTACAACTTCTTTTCAAGGACCATCATCTAATTCGCCATGGATCGGAAGTTACATCAAGCCGAAGGTGGCTCAATCAAACTGAAAATGCAGTTAGGACTTAGAAATATTTTTCAGTGTTGAATCCACCATCAATAATGACTTGTGGGCCATGTTTGAGCATGTTCTAGCCATTTTCATGAGTTAATCATAAAACAACTTTTGTTCCTTGATAAATTGGCTACAACTTTGGTAAAGGGTGCACAGCCATGCAAGGTCTCTAAGTTAGTCTTTTGAATTAGTCAAACAGTGGCACTCTAAGGGTCATTCAAAGTCAAACCTCCACTTTAGGGCATTTTTGTCATTTTGATCCACATGAACAATGTTCCAACAATTACCCTAAGTGTAGTTAAGGTGTATTAGACCATAATCAACCACTTTACATAGGTGCTATACCAATTTCTAATGATCACATGTGATGAAGCAACAAAACAATCAATTCACTCAAATGTTGCAATTCCATGTTTCACATGTTTCATTACTTTTGTTGCAATTTTAACTTGCCACATTCCTACCATGTTGCCATGTTTCAAGGTATGAGAAACTCATGTTGCATTCACATGTTGCACTACTACCATTCATAAGCAATCAAGTATGAAACAAACAGAATTTGTGAATGTTGCATATGTATGTTTCAGTGACAATGACATGATGACATAGATGATGCATATGTTTATGAAATGAAATGCAATTTTGTGGAAGCCAAACACCTAGGGTGTTACACGACGGACTCTGAAACTGAAATATGCAAAGGCTATGGCACGGAAGGTTCTAGGACAGGAACAAAAATATGGCACTGGACTATGGGACGAATGCAAAACACTCAAACTAGGGAATAAATGTGAACCTGATGGTATACCTTAGCTCTGATACCACTTAATGGAGACGGGGATGCCGATCTTCCGTCAAGTGGTGGTAACTATCGTTGTGGCGAAGAATGACACACCGATCCAGCTTCAGATCGAAAGATCGAACCCTGCAATCTTAGCACCACAGCTCCTCTGGTTATCAACCGAGTCACGGCCTAGGTTGACATCGCCAAGAAGGCTAATCCTTGCCTGCGCAATGAAGAACACAAGCAAGGACAAGAAAGAACGCAACCAAATTGTAGATGAATGATTAATCTCTCAAAGTTGGGGTCTCACAAACCGATGAACGGTGAAACTATTCTTGACATAATAATCTAAGCAAAACCTAAACCCTAATGGAGGAGCGGCAGCTGTTTATGAAGACTCTAGGGTCGTGCAAGACCCCTGGACGCGCCCCTAATGGGCCCAAACACGATACATGGTCCAACGGACCAAAAGACAGTGTCGCAGCACCCTGACAGATTCTGAATGCTATCTTGTGACCACGATTCCCATTGATTCCGAACAACTTTTGACATGAGACCACCTGGATTGGCTTCCTTATCAAATTATCTTTCCATCCATATGTGGATCATCGAAAACGGAGTCCGGATGCGTCCTGGGTGACCAGTTTAAGGCAGACTAGTCCTGGAGGCCGAGGAAGACTCGAAATCATGTTGGATCGGGCCTCCGGCTTCTGTTGAACGTCCTTGCTGGTCATCCTTGCATCCACCACGTCCTCTAAGTCCTTCATGACCCTCTCCAATGTTTCTAAGCAAGATAACATCATTAGGTAGTAGTCTATTCTCAAAAGTATGAAAAGGATCGCTTAAGAACGAGCTCACCTCTAAATTGAGTTGTCGCATTCGAGCCCGGGTCATTGGACCTTGCATGACGGTTGGAGGATTAGCAGGTGCATCTGAAGGAGTGATGTCCTCATCATGAGGTTCATCTAGACTTCCACATCTTTGCCATCCTTGAGTTTGATCTTCTCATAGGCTACCCTTTAGACAAACTTTTCAAAGAAAAACCTTCCCATGGGAGCCTTGATGAGAAGTTTGGAAAAATTGCTTTTGCCACCCACTCAAAAATTCCAATGGCAAAGCATCATCCCAACAATGACCCGTTCGAGGAGGTGAAGTTCACTTTCTTGTTCGTTGCACATCCTTGTGAAAATGAACATTCAACACCAACCTCGCTCAAACCCAAGCCATGTCCCTCTAGCTATCTAAACATTGCTCTCGATAAGGCCGAGATTCAACATTAATCCTACATGATATATCACTTGAGAACAAAAACTATTGTGCCATGGACAACCTCGGAGCACCAACTCTAGAGCTCAAAAAGAATGATTCCACTAGCAAGCATGAAGGTTTTTCTTTTGAGACCCTCGCATTTCATGCTCACCCTTGGAGTCTCTAGAGTTGATCACGCTTAGTGCCACATGCTTCTATGAGGACCACAACCATCTCTTAGTCCTCGTCTACAAATTTTTTAGAAGAATGGTTGTGGATGCATATGTTTATCACAAATATTGCAAATCTTGTGGATACGTTGTGGTATTAACCTTGCAGCTTGAACGATAATGCTAAAAGCCTGGTGGTGAAGTTGGGAACTAAACCACTATAGATAGCTGCAAGATGAGGTTCCCAAGGTCAAGCTTATGACCATAAATAAGGCACTACCGGGAGATACCCCGGATTATCATAAAAAGCATATATAATCATTATGATAAAATGGGGGGTTATAAAAAACAAACAACTTTCTTCTTTAATAAATGTAAGAACATGTTATCGAGTTAGTATTCACCTTCGGGTATTCTTGTGTGCTAACCCTTTTAGGTTAAGATCAAGAAGAACAGGGACATATGATGCCTAAAAACATGGGAGCTGCATCAACTACATGCCTTGATGATCTTGGATGATGGAACACGCTAAAAAAGGAGACCCCGATCTAGCACATTTGACTTTCACACAAAAGTCCAAGTGTGGGGGAAGATGGTGAGAGTTCCAAGTTCCGTACACACTAATGATCATCTTGCTATAAAAAAATGTTGATGTTAGCTCTACCTTGCTATAAACAAAAAAATATATATATATAATGAATATTAAAAAAAATTACTGACTCCTTTCACTCATTTTGTTTGAATAAACAGGTACAAAAAATATGTGTGGGGGAGATCTCTCAAGAACGACACGCTCACATTTGAGATCTCCCACCAACACACTGCACAAACCTGAATGATCCATCATGCAGAAGGATGGAATAGATGGCTCTAGAGAGGATTGGCTGAACCTCTGGTTTAGCCAAACCATCTTTGACTCCCTGTATCTCCTTCCTCTTCAAATGATGGTTTGTGCAACACTACCCTCAACTCCATCTAACTTTGAGTCTGAACAAACATAAATCTTGATCACTGAAATTAAACTCAATTTATCCCTACTATCTTTTCCCAATGAATAATGCCCCTATGCACCACACTTCAAATTTTGAAAAGTGACATTTTCATACCATCTTTAAGATAGAAGCTTGCATAAAGTTTGTTCCATATACATACACTTGTGCTTGTGGGAAAATATTCTAATAGGACAATCATGTTGACTAAGTTGTTGTGAAGTGTGATATAGTTTTGACTTAGAAATCCTACCATTTCTATTCAAAGCACTTGGAGAATTTGTTTGATAAAAATGAAATAAAACCATAGTATCACATACTCCTCAATTGGTGAGCAATTCATACCAAAGCCAAATATGACATCTTGCAAGTTTCAAGCCTTCCACATATGCTGCTTGTTATTGTGTTGAGTTTGGTCAAGTCTTGTTGACCCTTGTTAAGAGATTTATCATTCTCCCAAGATCAAGATCATATACACCCACATACTCATGCTACTCCTACACTAGGAGTACGCACAAACATGCTTTCATTTAGATCCACCAAAAATTCTGCTCCCACACTAGGAGTAGACAAAAATATGTTTGTTAAGCAAATGCTCCATGTTCTAAAAAGATAATGATCTCTCTAAATATGTGGATTAGAAGAGACATGGGCTAGCTTAAAAAAATATGGACACATGAAGGTCCAAGTACAAAAAAAATGATGAGCACATGAAGGCTGATGTATTGAAAAAGGAAGAAGAAGGAAAGATAGCCATGTTTCAAAATAATAAGTTATAAAAAGAGATCATATCTAAAAAAGGAGTATAGTTTTAGTTTACCTTTTTCCACACCCATGCACATCTTGATCTAAGAGTATGGCACTTCTCTCCTTGGATCCTCAATTTGACTTTACAACATATGCAATTCAAGTAGGCTATATTGTTTATCCCTACCTAAAGCCCCACATAAACCTTTTAGAGATAGGAGAAAACAAAAGAAGGCAAAACATTACTATGCTTTGGTAAGGATATATACACCATTAAGTGATTTGAGAGTGCCATTTGAGGAGTATAAAGTGGACTATGCTTTTTCTTAAGAAAAACTCCCAAAAACTCCAAGTTGCTAAGATGAGATTTTGGGAAGATGACTTTGTTTCAAGGACTGTTCCACTTTTCAACAACCCAAGGAAACATATTAGCTAATGCCACATATCCCACTGGTATAAAGAATATGTTGGAATAACTTTTATGTAAGCCATATATCTTAGGATGTTATGTTAATGATTACTTTTATCTCTAAGCTTCGCTCGAGGACGAGCAAAGGGTTAAGTGTGGGGGAGTTTGTTGGCGGTGCTTAACTCACATATTTAACCGCCAGCACTTGCATGAAATCCTTCCATACAGGCACTAAACTTAGAAATAGGGCTTTGGAACTAACAATCTCCATAAGTTTTGGTGTTTGACCATTTGCAGGAGGGCATTTATGGAATACATAGAAAACACATTCAAAGTGCGCAAAGAAACAAAGCATGACACCATATTGCGCAAAGCAAAAGAGCCCAAGGGGTGAAGGCCTACTATAGGGCAAATTAGGGCAAAACATTTGGAGAAAAAGGACCTAAACCCAAACCAAACGATCTCCAAATGGCATGAAACTTGGCCCACACATCCCTAGAGGCCCACCAGACAAAACTTGGGCTAGGACGGTGTCTCCAGGGGTCGACCAACCCCTGGGATCACTCACCCCCAATAGGCTTGCCTTGGACCCAACCTTGACCAGGTGCTTCTTACCACCTCTCCAACGTCGATGGCATGTGTATTCCGGAAAAACTGTATGGCGGAATGGAGGTTTGCTCAACATAGGAAGAATGCAAGGAAGCACAACTCCACTCCATATCCACCATTCATCTTATGATGGTTTGATCTGAGGGCTAAGGTGAAGAGGCACACAGATCACTGACATGGCGCATTGAGTGGCCTCCATTGCTCCTCTCAACCTATAAATACCCCGTCCTCCCTCTCACACAAAACAACACCTCAAAGCAAAGAGCTACACCACAAGAGCACCACTCCAACGGGCTTAGGCCCTAGCTAGCTAGAATTGAGTAGTTGGGAGAGATGTGAGAGAGAGTATGGGAAGAGTTAGGCTTAGCGATGTCTCTCAAACTTGTATCTCGACAAACACCTGTATTTCAATGGGTTCTCCCACATTGTGTGTGTTCGTGTTTCTCTTGGATATAAAGTCTTTCATTAGTTAAGTTTTACTCTTACTTGTTTGTGGGTTCATCATCCATCCCCATGGCGGATACCCTAGTAGAGGGCTCCTGATAGAGATGGATCACCCTATACGACACTAGAGTAGTAGTCGATAGTGTAGACGTGGTGTCTATGATAGAGGCTACCTTCGTTTGCCTCATACTCCATGGTTGAAGGGTAGGCGTTTGGTGGTGATAGCCCTGTCCGTCCCTTGTAATCCCCCATGTCTGGGTATGGCATAGAGCTATAGGCTAGAGGTTTCTAGCAAACTAGGTATAAGCTAGTGCCCAAAGTGAGCAAGTAGAAGTAGAATTTATTTATCCTTAGACTCTAAAATGATAGGAATTTTCTCTACCCTCTACCAATTCTATCCTTGCGTTGTCCTTGGACAAGCCAGATAGAAGAATACCTCCATTCCCTATGGAAAATACGATACCTTGAATACTTCTGGGTGAAGTGCTATAACGGTACTTTCGTGCGCTTGCGAATTATTTCTGTGTGCGTTATGAAATACCAACAGAGACTTGGGTCTCGCATTGGGATGGGCTATTATGATGATGGCCTTGGTGGCCAAGATTGCTGCGCCTGTGCTGCTAGTGGGTTAGTCTATGAGAACCCTAGGTTTATAGTCGTTCCCTGCCCTGGTCATGTCCCCTATACGGGAGATCCTCGGCTTCTCGATCGAGCCACTCATATAGTTCTCGAGCCTATCTGTCGGTTCTCAAGGGATCCTTGCCTCCTTTGGTGGGTCACGACAAGCAGATCTAGGTCAGTACTCGAACATCGCATGATGGTTGGCCAGCTTCACTTCTGAGCATTCGGCTAAGGCCTCTGGTGCCTGACCATGGGCATCCCTCGCACTTTAGATGCCTCGGGAGGCATGAAGCCTCTTGGGCTAGCCTTAGAACCCTTGGTGATGCCTCTCTTGGGGGCCCCAATACCGTCGTGCGGTTGGGAGACGCGATCCAACAAAGGATCAAGAAGCACAGAGATAGCTGCAAACGAACGAAATGGACACTAGAGAAGGGAAAGGGGACGTAGTTGGTAACGCGGTGGCCGGGGCTATTCTGTTGGCACCTTGCTGACCTTTCATTCGGTCCTCCTATCATGTCCGTCTAGTCCTTGCATCGCCTGGGGGCCCTCAGCTTTGATCCTCCTTTAGAGTGGGCAATGGGTGGTGTTAGATATATGGGCCAGGGGTACCTACGCTGCCCGTATATATGACCACCACCAAGCTATCGGCCCAGCAGCCATCAAAGAGGAGGCCCACAAGGGCTAACATGATCAACCAATGTGGAGATCAAGGCAAACCAAGGCAGGCGTATCTACACGATAGCTAGGATCAATCTGTTGTAACAAACTAGGAACACAATCTGTTAGCCTAATCGCCCTCTCTGTAACCCTACCTCTCCTACCTATATAAAGGAGGGTAGGGACTTTGGGCATAGGATCCATCTTCCCCCTATTCCATCTACACGTATCTAAGAGCAATAGCCCCTGTAATTGAGCATACAAATACAAGAGCAGTCGCACACTAGAGTAGGAAATAGCACGCACCATGCCCTGAACCAGTATAAATCTCTGTGTCTCGTGTGCTACCATTTTATTTCATCTATGCGATCACATTGCTAGATATTGGTGGAGCAAAACAATCCGATAGTTGGCGTGCTAGGTAGGGGCCTTTCACGTTTAGATTTGTTTTTGTGTTTTAGATGGGAATCATCTTTGACTTCGGCGATGAACCAGAGAACATGCAGCCAGGCACGAGGATCGTCTTTGGCAAGCTCAACTTCATCGCCAACTGGTTTGCCACCGGACCAAACGGAGCCTGCAGGAGCCCGAGCCGACCAAACGGGAGGGGGAGCAGTCACCCTAGATCTGAGCTTTTGCCACCGGACCGGAGGAGGCTGTGAGGGAGTGTGGCAGAACCACCCAAGTTATATGGCCCATATGTGAACATCATTGTCTTCTAGACTTCTGACTGTCGATGGGAACCAGACAACTCCGGTAGTCTGTTGGGTGTCCTCAGGAAACCTGAATCATCCAGTTTTTCTTTCCAAGTAGGATACATCATAGAAGACATTTGCAGTATTACAATAGTTTATACAAATATAATACATCGGAATAAATAGCAGAAGTCTCACTAACCATAAGTTTATAAATCAGTCATTAAGTTATTACAATTCATAAGTTTTAGCCAACTAGGCAGTAGGGTAGCATGATAGGTACCACTAGCAACACACAAGAGAGATTCACCCTGTAACACCCCAAGTGTTTGGCTTCCACATTTGCACTTGCATTTCATAAACATGAGCATCATTCATCCATTCATGAGCTTAGATTGTATGAAACATGCTTTTGAAACATTACAACATATGTTTATATTCCATGTGTGTTTGTTTTATGAAATGAATAGTGTGCAACACTCAAGTGCAACATGTGCAACACACTTTAGTGAAACAAAGCTAGTTAGTACCATGCAACAAGATCATGAAACATGTGAAACATGACTATGAAACAAATGTAACATTTCATGTGTTTTTCATTGTTTCAGTACATACAATGCTTGATTTTGGTGTGACCAATGTGTGGTGTGGCTAATTATCCTCTTAAGCAACTTAGTTATACTTAGAATGTCATTAGGAACAATGTTCATGTTGACCATATTGTCTAATTATGCTTTCAAGTAATAGTTTGACTAGTGTTGAACCATAGAGCTCTTTTGTTTGACTGTTTAAAAAGTGTAGCTTAGAGTGTTTGCATGTCTGAGCTACCTAAAGCAAAGTTGTAGCAAATTTTATAAGGAACAAACTTTGTTTAGAAGCCAAGTCATGAAAATGTGCGCAACATGTTCAAAAAGGACCCACAAGTCAGTTTTGAAATCTATTTTGTAACTCTAAAAATTTTCCAAGTCATAAATACAATTCTAGTTTCACCGAGCCAACTTTGGCTTGATGTAACTCCTAATTCGTGGTGAATTAAACTATGATCCTTGAATAGAAGTTGAAGATGGAAGGTAGGGCTACAACTCTCATGTACACGGTTTTCGCTATTGATCAACGGCTTAGTCATTTTAACGCGTTGAAGTTGCACTGTCAGGCTTGATTGGATCACTGAATGGCGAGCTACAGTGTTCGACAGGTTCAGAATTCGATGGCCGTGTGTCGCCGGTCGCCTAAGCGTGCTACCACGCGCCACGGACGCCCTGGCGCGGCCGGCCACGACATGAACTCGCCCACGCGCCTGCCCGACTAGTTCGTCAGCTCAATTTACATTTCCTTCGCCTTCACCCGCTCACAGCAACAGCGCACCGCCGCTCCGCCATCGCCGTGTAGCTCCACCGACGCATAGCTCACTCACCGCTGCAAAAACGCGTCGGCCAGCTCGTCAATAGCTCCGCCGTGTTCTCCTCTACGTCCTCCACCTCTTATCCGAGCCGTTTGAGTCTTGGTAAGGGCGCTTTGGCCACTTCCGCCATCACCGCCATGGGCGTGACCTCATCGGAGCTGAGGCCGCCGTGGTCAGGGTAGCTAGGAGCCATCTCGTCCCCTTTTATTCCTTCCAGTAGTTTCCCCGCATGCCCTCCTAAAGCTCGTACCAAGCTCGGTTGAGCCGGCCATGGTTCGCCGTCCTCGGCAGCTCGCGCTAGAGCTTTGCCGTGCTGCCATCACCGGTGATGAGCCCCCTCCGCTAGGTCTTAGGTCGTGCCACTTGCACCAATCAGTTCCTCTCCTCGCGCAGAGCAAGTAGGTAGTCGTGGTTTCGCCGGAGGAGTCACCGTTGGCGAGCTTCGCCGTGATTCAGCATCGTCGAAGCCGCCTCCCCTGTTCTGTCTCACTGACAAGCGGGTCTGGCTGACAACCGGGTCCCACACGTCAGTGACTGCCTGTTCCATAGGATAGTTCAAATTTCTAGTTTTGAATGCTGTTTTGTAAATTTCATAACTCCAAATGTGTAGATCCAAATGGTGTGATTCAAATTTTGTTAGACTCACAGTGAGGTCTAGTATTTAAGAAAAATATGTCTTGAGCACATTATGTAGAAATTTTGGATGAATTAAATAGGAACTTGAAAAGTGTTTTTGAATGCATGCAAACTTGTTTAAATCATATCTTGCATTTCTGTGATCCAAAAATTGTGAAATTTTGTGGGTAAGCTAGTATTGCACAGTAGAAGCTCTGGTTAAAATTTGAGAGTCATTGCATGTGTAGTTTTTGAGTTATAGATTTTCCTTTTATCATTGGTGGATACTTGTGTGAATTTTTGTAAATTATCTTGGAATCCTATGGTCATGAAACTTGGTAGGTAGTATCTTAGTACCAGAAGGATGCTAGGAAAAATATAAAATCTGTTGCTTGACACTTTTCATTAGGGTTTCCTAATTATGCCATTTTAAGCCATTATGCCTTATCATTTTTGTGTAGGTTGTTATACTTACTCAAATGGTTTTAAATTTTTATGGTAGTCTACTTAGAGCATGTAGTATCTACTGTAATTTTTGTAGATTTAATGGTGTAGTTTTAATATATGTTTACCATTTCCTCTAATTAATTAAATAAATTAAGAAAGATATTAAAAGAAATGTTTTGGTGATGAACACCCTACTTTCTGGTGTTCATGTGGTATGAGTGATATGTGAGTAGAGTTAGTTTTGTCCAATTATGTGTTTACATCATAAGTTATTAATTATTTCGTTTGCATTATGTCCCTCTAGACAGATCGGGGGACTTTAGGAAGTTCCCCATGATATTTTGGTTTTCTGTGAATGTGATGAACACAAGAGTTGTAGATATTTATGTATCTAGCTCCTGTCAAAATTTGAGGGCATTTGGCCTAATAGTTTAGAAACTACAGCTGTTTAAAGTTAGTTCCAGTTTTACCGACTCTCTGTCTTATGTGGACAGAGTACTGTTGATTTATGAATTCGACCTTATAAAGGTTTGAATCATGCTTTTAGGTCTGAAAATGAATTGTAGACAATTTCATAAGCTTTCCATATTGTCTTGTTGCATGTCAATTGGATTTATAAATCTCTAGTTATGCTCAGTTTACCGTACCACTATATAGTCCCAGTTTTGCTGAAATAGGAATGTTGGTGTGTATGCTTTGTTGCAATGTTCTTGTTGATCGTTTAGGTGCTAGCCTAACTTGAGAACATGCTTAGGTGTAGGTGCTAGGTCCTTAACTGAAGATGAGCAATTGTACATTAGGTTGTATAAACTTGGTAAGTTAAAGTAATTTGAATAGAGATTAAGTTAGAATATGCGGACTGCAGTAAGCATGTGCATTCCCCGAGCATCCCTAACTTCGTTCATGTGCATCCATGATATTTATCTTGCGCATACATGCAATACGTGTGCCGGAGGGAGTGGCGCTTCTGGAGTTCTAGGGAGCGAGCCAGGAGGAGGAGCCCGAGGTTCAGGCAATCGACGAAGCAGTCGCCGAGGAGTTTCTCGAGTGCCCTGACCATCGCCCATCCTCTTTCCTGAAAGGCAAGCCCCGGAGCATTATAAGCCTCCCATGTTTTTACAAATACATTGAGTATCTCTTATTGTTGATGATGCATTAAGTATAGGAATTGGTTGGAACCAATTGTTGCATTATATCCCTACCTTGTCCAGATAAAATCCTGTGAATCCTAATTAAGTGTAGGATCGAATGATGCTTAGCTATGCATAGACCGGTAGAAGTTGGGTGATTTCCTGTCACTGCGAGATGTAGGATGAGCTCTGGTCACGGTTGGCTATATTTGCTATCGTGGGAAAAGAACCATGTGTTAATAATGAATGGAGACCGGACGGGATGACGGTAGTGCAGCAACAAGGCATGGAGGTCTTGGGTGTGAATCTATCCCCGTCTGTGTGTCATTTAAGGACCAATTCGCTGTACGTCCTTAGGTCATGTTGAATGCAGCCTAACACTTAGCTGGCCGAATAAGTCATTCCGATCGCGAAGCCAAGTAGCTCAACTCAGGCCGGGAACCATGGGGGTTGGGGCATTCTAGAGGTAGTAAGGATGTGCAGAGAGCCATTGGCGTAAGCCCAAAGGCGGGTTAAAGGCCCGATCACCCTTGGCGGAGTGGTTCTCTGAGAATGCCGGACGGCCCGGACCCGTGACTTTTCTTTTTATTTCTCCTGAGTTGTGCCAAAGGTGACTTGATTGCGACCCTGACGGGGGAAGAAGGGTTTGTGTTAGGACTACCCCTCCAACTGGATAGGAATCGATTTGAATCGCCGTCTCTCCCGGATAGTGAGAACTTGACTTGAGCAGCGGCAACGTAGATTCACTAAATATGAAGATATGGTTCAATGATGATGATAATGATGATGAGAATGATGATGAGCCATGAAATACCTGATATGGTTATTATTGTTTGCAACTAAATCAATTGGTTGATTAGTACAGGTGCTAATATAGATGGTAGGTAATGGCTAAAAGTCAATGCTAGTACAGGTGAATAATGCTAATGGTTACTCAAGCTTTTATGCAAAAAGGTTGTCCAACAAGATCCACTGATAAAGCCTTACATACTCCTTGGTGTCATTTATTTTTGGTTTATGACGGGTAAGTCTAGCTAAGTACATTCCCGTACTCAGGGTTTATTCCCTCTTGTTGCAGATGACCTTCTATATCAGTGCTTCTGCAAGTACTGTCTCCACCCGGCGGATGATGAAGACTAGATCATGGGCATGATCTCTGTTTATCTTATCCAAATGCTTTTGTGGGATGTGATCAGCAAGCTGGTACTTGTATTTGAACTCGGGTGTGTGAGTTAAACTATTTGCTTCCGCTACTTTACAAGACTTGGTTTGTAATAACTATGACTCTGATGGGTTGTAATCTATCTGCAAACTGTTTATGAAATGTTGTAACGTGTGAGATGTTATGTTGAATTACTGTGATCTTGGTTGTATGCAAGTTGGTTTGAAATCCTTCGTGGTTTCAGTTGACTACCGGGTTTATATGGGCTCAAGTGCGAGAATTTGATCGTTTCGGCGATTGTTTTTGTACTTGTGCTCTTATAAATTGGTCGGTTCTGTGACAGCTGGCATCAGAGCTAGATTCAACACTAAACATGTCATACGGGTATTTAAAAACAAAAGCTTTTGTTGCGAAAATGGGTTTTTCCAACTTATAGTTATATATAGGTGTTCAAAAATCTAAAGTTTCATATTATAGTGTGCCGGTGATCACATCCCTTGTAGCCCACCTAAGGACTTTTAGGTGGCTTATATAATTACTAACTTGGGGGAAATGATTGTTTCTATTTTCGTTGTCCATGCGACGTGCTATTGCATGGGTGCCATTCGCTTGAATGGTAATGTATGGATCAATTGCCTCTACGCCCAGGTAAGTGTGAGTTGTGAGAGCATGACCGTCCAACTGTCGGTCTAGGGGAGAGTTAGTTGTGGTTACTGGAATATTTACATGTTGCATACATGTACATATGAAGGTACTTAATTGTGGGTCTATCTGTCGGGTAGTTGTGGGTACCAAAGTATATATATCCGGGGATGTATATATGGAGAGTACCTTAGTTTACTGCTTTCATTGTGTGCTTAATTCTCTTTTGTTGGGATGGGCTGCAATGAATTTGTTTGCAGGTACACTAACAATGCAACGTGTTGCTCGACTAGATACGTATATGAGAGAACGTATGTATGCCACCGTCTAGCCGTTAGAATTCTCAAATTCTACTAGGGTGAGAGAACGTACGGAACGAGCATGCATCATATTCACTCATGTCATTCATATTGCATTACCCCCTCCCTTATAAATTGCTTATCAGGTTATTTATGCTTACCTTGAAAGATAATCCCTTTGTCAATCATCAAATTGTGATACAGATGGCTGAACCTGCGTTCCCTGCTGGCAACAGTGACTTTCTGAACCACTTTGGCACTCCCACTATCCTGTGGAGGGTGTTGAATTTAGTGGGGTACACGGAGCCACCTCGCTACTACTAGCGGGAAGTTGAGCCCATAGGTACCGTGCAGTGGTACTATGTGGACATGGAGATACCCAGGCACGAAGGAAGAACAGTATGGTGTGGTTGGGTGATTGAGTCCGATGGGCAAAGCCCATGGGAAGGTGCACAGTGTGCTGCTCTTACCACGCTGATTGACATCTGTCAGAAGCATGGAGATGAGTTGGCAGGTGGACCTACTGCTGTATTCCCTCATGTCCAACCCGAGGAAGCTCAATGGAGTCAGGCTCAGGGAAGCGTTTTGGTTGGGGGCCATGGGGAGCGTGCCGAAAGCTCTAGTGCAGCCATGAGTGCAATGATGGCTGTTCTAAAGATCTACCAGTCGAGAGATGGGAGCAACTCTACTATCATGGCCGCACTTAGAGAGGCTTTAGATGCTCAACGCAAGGCCAAGAAACGTGCTCGCAAGAATGGCAAGGAGTTGCAGGAAGCTCGGCATGAAGTGGGTCAGTTGATGGAGGCTTTGAACACTCTCAGGCAACAGTTCATGTGGGCTGTTCATGAGGGGGAACATAAGCATGAGCAGATGATACAGCTGGCTCGTGAGAAGGAGGCGCTTCAGGCACAGATAGTGCAGTTGACTCATGAGCAGGATGATGCTCATGAGGCAGCTAAGATTAGGCGTCAGGGATGGATCATGGCTAACAACGATGCAATTTATGTTGTTTCAAAGAATCGTAAGAGAGCCTACGAGGTGGGTGCCTCACAGTCCAAAGCTCTAGTCAAATCTAAGGCTCCATTCCAGGGTTCATTCCATCCTTTGACATCAGCTGCTAAGTTCCGCCCACTGTTGAAGAAGAATCCAGACAAGACTGGGTTTCGCAAGGCTTTTACATTTGCTCTTCCAAAAGGCACTACTAGTCAAGACAGCTCTAATGTTCCTCCAAGCAACATGCCCTGCTGGAACTGCAATCGGCCGGGTCACTGGAAAAGGGAGTGTCCTTACCCTAAGAATAATAACAACCAATGTGGCCGTCAGGGGCAGGTGAACTACACTAATATTGCTGATATTCCTTCAGGCAAGGTAGTCACTGCTGGTAAGTTTTAGGTTGATCAAAACCCTATAGTTGTACTATTTGATTCGGGTGCTTCACATTCTTTTATGAGTCCCGCATTTGCATCCATGTTTAAGCAGAAAACATACACTATCGAGGGTGAGGGTTATTGTATTAGGACTGCCAATGGTGATATCCCAACGAAGCTAGTAGCCTGGTGCAATGCTAGTCGCTATCCACTCTGGCTTTGGAACCTTTTTCCTCACAGATCAGGTCGTTAATCCCTAGTGAGTGCTTTGTCCCTATTCCTCAAATCTCGTGTATTTTGTCTCCAACTCTTTCAAGTCTCTGGGTGTTTATCAATCTTAATTCCATGTTGCTCTTGGCAAGGCCAAATCTCATGTTAATATTTACCTGGTAATCACCTTGGTGGACACAAGGCATGTATGGAAATTAAGCAAGAGTACACTGCCCAGTTGTCTTCGGCAATTAGTCTATATTCTCTTGCGCTGTGTTTTGATCTTCAGATCGTCTACTTCTAACTCCTAACCTTGTGACTACCTTTACTTGCTATTCCTCCTTTGCATAGTGCTTGTTCTTACGACCTAATATTTTCACTTGAAATTTCACTTTGGGTGTGTGATCAGTAATGGTGTTATGAGTAGCAACTACGGTGCCATGATGAAACCGAGAGCCTCCTATGGCGTGTGACACAAGGTTGTGCTGCTCGGCACGCGCTGATATCGAGGTTTCTAGTTATGATCCCTTACCGAACTACACCGATGTGTTATCTTCACGTGAACTTTTCCTTGATTATCTCTCCATCTCTACTCTAAGGATACTTATATCTGACCTAACATGGTAGAGTTTCCTTCGGAGATTGCAAAGAGGATAACCTTTGAAGAACAGGTCACTAACATGAACTTAATAGACTACAAGAGATGGTAGACAAGTGACTCTACGTGCCTATCCCTGTGATGACATCGATCACCTAGTGAGCAACTTATGTCATCCTCGTTGGATCAGAAGGCTACACCATAAGTCACCTGGTGCATATGAACTTTTAGAGAAGGGCCTCATTCGCCCTAGTTCATCACTGTGGGGTTGTCCAGCCATATTCGTGAAAAGGAAGGACATGTCGCTGTGCATGTTTGTGGATTATCGTCCACTCAATGCCATGACAATCAAGAACAAGTACCCATTGCCCCGCATTGACATTTTGTTTGATCTGTTGTCTAAAGCAAATGTGTTATCCAAGATTGGTTTGAGGGCTGGTTACCATCAAATCAAGATTTGGCCAGGAGGCATACCTAAGACAGCCTTTTCCACTAGGTATGGCCTTTGAGAGTAGTTAGTCATGTCCCTTTGGATTGACTGATGCTCCTGCCTACTTCATGTACTTGATGAACTCAATGTTCATGCCTGAACTCGAAAAGTTTGTGGTTGTGTTCATCGATGATATCTTGATTTATTCTGAGATAGTAGAAGAACATGTCAAGCATCTGCCAGTTGTTTCATCTAGGCAAGGCAAACTTCATCGTGGATGCCTTAGGTAGGAAATCTCATTGCCACTCATGGAGTGAAAGTGACTTCCATTTGTCACATCTCCTAGATCCTGCAGTCCTTCACAACATCACTGTCAGTTGTACTCTATAGAGTCGAATTATTGAGCTATAGAAGATAGATCCCGGTGTGTTCCACATCAAGCACAAGATGAAAGAGCTTAGAAACCAAAATTTAGAGGAAGCTCACTCATCTAAGTTATCTATCCACCCGAGAAATAGGAAAGTGTATCAAGACTTGAAGCCTCGTTATTGGTGGACTAAGATGAAGGAGATAGCCGCTTATGTGGCTAGGTGTGACACTTGTTGTCGAGTCAAGGCTGTGCACATGAAAGCTGGATTACTTCAGCCACTCTCTATTCCAGGTTGGAAATGGGAGGAGATAAGTATGGATTTTATTGTTGGACTCCCTACTACTCAGAGGAATTTTAACTCCATTTGGGTGATTGTTGACTGGCTGACCAAGTCAGCACACTTCATTCCTATCCGCATAGACTTTCGTCCAACCGACTATGCGGAGTTGTACTTCAATCAGATAGTCCGACTTCATGGGGTACCTTGCACTATTGCCTCTGATAGAGGACCACAGTTCACTGCTCGATTTTGGGAGCACTTACACGGATTGTTAGGAACTAAGCTAGTAAGAAGCTCTGCCTATCATCCGCAAACCATTGGGCAAATTGAACGTGTGAACCAAATCTTAGAAGATATGTTGAGAGCATGTGTCGTCTCGTCTAAGGGTTCATGGGAAAAGTGGTTGCCCCTAGCTGAATTCTCTTATAATAATAGTTATCAAGAGAGTATCAAGATGGCACCGTTTGAAGCTTTTTACGGTCGAAAGTGTAGAACCCCATTGAATTGGGTTGAAGCCGGTGAAAGGAGATATTATGGTATTGATTTTGTTCAAGAAGCTGAAGAACAAGTCCGTACTATCCAAACCCACATGGCCGCAGCTCAAGCTAGGCAGAAAAGTTATGCGGATCGACGTAGAAAACCTATTGAGTTCGAAGTTGGAGACTTCGTTTATCTGAAAGTCTCACCTATAAAGAGTGTCCAACGTTTTGGTGTAAAGCGAAAGCTTGCGCCGAGATATGTTGGTCCGTTTGAAATCATTGGACAAAGTGGTAAGGTGGTGTACAAGATCCAATTACCTCCTAAGATGAGTGCTATCTTCAATGTCTTTCACGTATCCCAGTTGAAGAAATGTCTTCGTGTCCCTGAAGAGAGAGTTCCACTGGGGGATATCGAGTTAGAATCTGATTTAACTTTTGAAGAAAAGCCGGTTCGAGTGATTGACACTCGTGAGCGAGTGACTCGGAGTCGGGTGGTCAAGTTTTACAAAGTCATGTGGAGTAATCAGGGTAGTGAACGCGATGCAACATGGAAAAGAGAAGATTATTTGAGGGATGGTTATAAGGAATTCTATCAACAATGGTACGCTTTGCAAATCTCGGGACGAGATTTTTATAAGGGGGGAGGGCTATAACACCCCAGGTGTTTGGCTTCCACATTTGCACTTGCATTTCATAAACATGAGCATCATTCATCCATTCATGAGCTTAGATTGTATGAAACATGCTTTTGAAACATTACAACATATGTTTATATTCCATGTGTGTTTGTTTTATGAAATGAATAGTGTGCAACACTCAAGTGCAACATGTGCAACACACTTTAGTGAAACAAAGCTAGTTAGTACCATGCAACAAGATCATGAAACATGTGAAACATGACTATGAAACAAATGTAACATTTCATGTGTTTTTCATTGTTTCAGTACATACAATGCTTGATTTTGGTGTGACCAATGTGTGGTGTGGCTAATTATCCTCTTAAGCAACTTAGTTATACTTAGAATGTCATTAGGAACAATGTTCATGTTGACCATATTGTCTAATTATGCTTTCAAGTAATAGTTTGACTAGTGTTGAACCATAGAGCTCTTTTGTTTGACTGTTTAAAAAGTGTAGCTTAGAGTGTTTGCATGTCTGAGCTACCTAAAGCAAAGTTGTAGCAAATTTTATAAGGAACAAACTTTGTTTAGAAGCCAAGTCATGAAAATGTGCGCAACATGTTCAAAAAGGACCCACAAGTCAGTTTTGAGATCTATTTTGTAACTCTAAAAATTTTCCAAGTCATAAATACAATTCTAGTTTCACCGAGCCAACTTTGGCTTGATGTAACTCCTAATTCGTGGTGAATTAAACTATGATCCTTGAATAGAAGTTGAAGATGGAAGGTAGGGCTACAACTCTCATGTACATGGTTTTCGCTATTGACCAACGGCTTAGTCGTTTTAACGCGTTGAAGTTGCACTGTCAGGCTTGATTGGATCACTGAATGGCGAGCTAAAGTGTTCGACAGGTTCAGAATTCGACGGCCGCATGTACGCCGCACGTCGCCGGTCGCCTGAGCATACTGCCACGTGCCACGGACGCACTGGCGCGGCCGGCCACGACATGAACTCGCCCACGCGCCTGCCCGACCAGTTCGTCAGCTCAATTTACATTTCCTTCGCCTTCACCCGCTCGCAGCAACAGCGCACCGCCGCTCCGCCATCGCCGTGCAGCTCCGCCGACGCATAGCTCGCTCACCTTTGTAAAAACGCGTCGGCCAGCTCATCAATAGCTCCACCGTGTTCTCCTCTACGTCCTCCACCTCTTATCCGAGCCGTTTGAGTCTTGGTAAGGGCGCTTTGGCCACTTCCGCCGTCACCGCCATGGGCGTGACCTCGCCGGAGCTGAGGCCGCCGTGGTCGGGGTAGCTAGGAGCCATCTCGTCCTCTTTTATTCCTTCCAGTAGTTTCCCCGCATGCCCTCCTAAAGCTCGTACCAAGCTCGGTTGAGCCAGCCATGGTTCGCCGTCCCCGGCAGCTCGCACCGGAGCTTTGCCGTGCTGCCATCACCGGCGACGAGCCCTCTCCGCTAGGTCTTAGGTCGTGCCACTTGCACCAATCAGTTCCTCTCCTCGCGCAGAGCAAGTAGGTAGCCGTGGTTTCGCTGGAGGAGTCGCCGTCGGTGAGCTTCGCCGTGATTCAGCGCCATCGAAGCCGCCTCCCCTGTTTTGTCTCACTGACAAGCGGGTTCGGCTGACAACCGGGACCCACACGTCAGTGACTGCCTGTTCCATAGGATAGTTCAAATTTCCAGTTTTGAATGCTGTTTTGTAAATTTCATAACTCCAAATGTGTAGATCCAAATGGTGTGATTCAAATTTTGTTAGACTCACAGTGAGGTCTAGTATTTAAGAAAAATATGTCTTGAGCACATTATGTAGAAATTTTGGATGAATTAAATAGGAACTTCAAAAGTGTTTTTGAATGCATGCAAAATTGTTTAAATCATATCTTGAGTTTCTGTGATCCAAAAATTGTGAAATTTTGTGGGTAAGCTATTATTACTTAGTATAAGCTCTGGTTAAAATTTGAGAGTCGTTGCATATGTAGTTTTTGAGTTATAGATTTTCCTTTTATCATTGGTGGATACTTGTGTGAATTTTTGTAAATTATCTAGGAATCCTATGGCCATGAAACTTGGTAGGTAGTATCTTAGTACCTTAAGGATTCTAAGAAAAATATAAAATCTGTTGCTTGACACTTTTTATTAGGGTTTCCTAATTATGCCATTTTAAGCCATTATGCCTTATCATTTTTGTGTAGGCTGTTATACTTACTCAAATGGTGTGAAATTTTTATGGTAGTTTACTTAGAGCATGTAGTATCTACTGTAATTTTTGTAGATTTAATGGTGTAGTTTTAATATATGTTTACTATTTCCTCTTATTAATTAAATAAATTAAGAAAGGTATTAAAAGTAATGTTTTGGTGATGAACACCCTACTTTCTGGTGTTCATGTGATATGAGTGATATGTGAGTAGAGTTAGTTTTGTCTAATTATGTGTTTACATCATAAGTTTTTAATTATTTCGTTTGCATTATGTCCCTCTGGACAGATCGGGGGACTTTAGGAAGTTAACCATGATATTTTGGTTTTCTGTGAATGTGATGAACACAAGAGTTGTAGATAATTTATGTATATAGCTCCTGTCAAAATTTGAGGGCATTTGGCCCAGTAGTTTAGAAACTACAGCTGTTTAAAGTTAGGTTCCAGTTTTACCTACTCTCTGTCTTGTGTGGACAGAGTTCTGTTGATTTAAGAATTCGACCTGGTAAAGGTTTGAATCATGCTTTGAGGTCTGAAAATGAATTGTAGACAATTTCATAAGCTTTCCAGATTGTCTTGTTGCGTGTCAATTGGATTTATAAATCTCCAGTTATGATTAGTTTACCATACCACTGTATAGTCCCAGTTTTGCTGAAATACGAATGTTGGTGTGTATGCTTTGTTGCAATGTTCTTGTTGATTGTTTAGGTGCTAGCCTAACTTGAGAACATGCTTAGGTGCAGGTGCTAGGTCCTTAACTGAAGATGAGCAATTGTACATTAGGTTGTATAAACTTGGTAAGTTAAAGTGATTTGAATAGAGATTAAGTTAGAATATGCCGACTGCAGTAAGCATGTGCATTCCCCGAGCATCCCTAACGTCGTTCATGTGCATCCATGATATTTATCTTGCGCATACATGCAATACGTGTGCCGGAGGGAGTGACGCTTCTGGAGTTCTAGGGAGCGAGCCAGGAGGAGGAGCCCGAGGTTCAGGCAATCGACGAAGCAGCCGCCGAGGAGTTTCCCGAGTGCCCTGACCATCGCCCATCCTCTTTCCTGAAAGGCAAGCCCCGGAGCATTATAAGCCTCCCATGTTTTTACAAATACATTGAGTATCTCTTATTGTTGATGATGCATTAAGTATAGGAATTGGTTGGAACCAATTGTTGCATTATATCCCTACCTTGTCCAGACAAAATCCTGTGAATCCTAATTAAGTGTAGGATCGAATGATGCTTAGCTATGCATAGACCGGTAGAAGTTGGGTGATTTCCTGTCACCTGCGAGATGTAGGATGAGTTCTGGTCACGGTTGGCTATATTTGCTATCGTGGGAAAAGAACCATGTGTTAATAATGAATGGAGACCGGACGGGATGACGGTAGTGCAGCAACAAGGCATGGAGGTCTTGGGTGTGAATCTATCCCCGTCTGTGTCATTTAAGGACCGATTCGCTGTACGTCCTCAGGTCATGTTGAACGCAGCCTAACACTTAGCTGGCCGGATAAGTTGTTCCGACCGTGAAGCCGAGTAGCTCAACTCAGGCTGGGAACCGTGAGGGTTGGGGCATTTTGGAGGTAGTAAGGATTTGTGGAGAGCCATTGGCGTAAGCCCCAAGGCGGGTCAAAGGCCCGATCACCCTTGGCAGAGTGGTTCTCTGAGAATGCCGGGCGGCCCGGACCCGCGATTTTTCTTTTATTTCTCCTGAATTGTGCCAAAGGTGACTTGATTGCGACCCTGATGGGGGAAGCAGGGTTTGTGTTAGGAATACCCCTCCAGCTAGATAGGAATCAATTTGAATCGACGTCTCTTCCGGATAGTGAGAACTTGACTTGAGCAGCGGCAACATAGATTCACTAAATATGAAGATATGGTTAAATGATGATGATAATGATGATGAGAATGATGATGAGCCATGAAATACCTGATATGGTTATTATTGTTTGCAACTAAATCAATTGGTTGATTAGTACAGGTGCTAATATAGATGGTAGGTAATGGCTAAAAGTCAATGCTAGTACAGGTGAATAATGCTAATGGTTACTCAAGCTTTTATGCAAACAGGTTGTCCAGCAAGATCCACTGATAAAGCCTTGCATACTCCTTGGTGTCATTTATTTTTGGTTTATGACGGGTAAGTCTAGCTGAGTACATTCCCGTACTCAGGGTTTATTCCCTCTTGTTGCAGATGACCTTCTATATCAGGGCTTCTGCAAGTACTGTCTCCACCCGACGGGTGATGAAGACTAGATCATGGGCATGATCTCTGTTTATCTTATCCAAATGCTTTTATGGGATGTGATCAGCAAGCTGGTACTTTTATTTGAACTCAAGTGTGTGAGTTAAACTTTTTCCTTCCACTACTTTGCAAGACTTGGTTTGTAATAACTATGTCTCTGATGGGTTGTAATCTATCTGCAAACTGTTTATGAAATGTTGTAATGTGTGAGATGTTATGTTGAATTACTGTGATCTTGGTTGTATGCAAGTTGGTTTGAAATCCTTCATGGTTTTAGTTGACTACCGGGTTTATATGGGCTCAAGTGCGAGAATTTGATCGTTTCGGCGATTGTTTTTGTACTTGGGCTCTTATAAATTGGTCGGTTCTGTAACAGCTGGCATCAGAGCTAGATTCAACACTAAACATGTCATACGGGTATTTAAAAACAAAAGCTTTTATTGCGAAAATGGGTTTTTCCAACTTATAGTTATATATAGGTGTTCAAAAATCTAAAGTTTTTTATTATAGTGTGCCGGTGATCACATCCCTTTTTGCCCACCTAAGGACTTTTAGGTGGCTTATATAATTACTAACTTGGGGGAAATGATTGTTTCTATTTTCGTTGTCCATGCGACGTGCTATTGCATGGGTGCCATTCGCTTGAATGGTAATGTATGGATCAATTGCCTCTATGCCCAAGTAAGTGTGAGTTGTGAGAGCATGACCATCCAACTGTCGGTCTAGGGGAGAGTTAGTTGTGGTTACTGGAATATTTACATGTTGCATACATGTACATATGAAATTACTTAATTGTGGGTCTATCCGTCGGGTAGTTGTGGGTACCGAAGTATATATATCCGGGGATGTATATATGGACAGTACCTTAGTTTACTGCTTTCATTGTGTGCTTAATTCTCTTTTGTTGGGATGGGCTGCAATGAATTTGTTTGCAGGTACACTAACAATGCAACATGTAGCTCGACTAGATACGTATATGAGAGAACGTATGCATGCCACCGTCTAGCCGTTAGAATTCTCAAATTCTACTAGGGTGAGAGAATGTACGGAACGAGCATGCATCATATTCACTCATGTCATTCATATTGCATTACAAGACTTAACCGACAAAAAGGAAAGACTCCAAGGATATACAGGCTTAGGGCAATCAAGAATCAAGATTAACTTTTGTAGAAAAGCTTACTAATGATTGATCCTTACTTTCAATGTTTTAGCTCAAGCTAAGTCATTATCAGCCTCTAGTTTGCACCTGATCTAAAGCAACCACTTCTTTAATCAGCACATCTCATGATTATCGGTACATTATTTCATTTATTAACTATGATGCTGGGCAGAGGATCGAGTCTTCTGCTTCGAGAAGCAATGGTGATTCGAATCGATTAGGCCCAGCTGGATTTTCCTCACAACATGACATATGCAGGTCCTAGACCTACATATATCAACCCTCACTTGTATCCTCCAAATTGTGAACGTGTTTGCGCCACCCGAGAATACAGTACTCCACCGCCGTACGACATCCTAGATGTTTCCGTAGGGTGGGTACACGCTACTCTCGCCATCTCTCGACTCCTAGTGCGCGGTAGTCCTTTCTCATAATGGAATAGCTGAGGTGTTTGGCTTACCAAAGTATATGGCCAGTACTACAAAGTCTCGAATACAAGCAAGCCTACAATGAATGGTCCTCAATTCCCTAATAAAGAGTCCACCTGGTCTCAAATTAAATTCATCATTATTATCAAACCACAAGTCATTCTCTAGTAAGAACATGTGAAACAACCTTGTTGCTCAACTCTTAACTACTAAGCATAACTAAGCATCATTAACCTACTATTATTAACTGAAGTATCAAGGTAGGCATGCAGCAGTTGGTAATCACACAACCCCTATTTTACTTAAATGTATCAAACATAAGACTTAAGTGAATAATGTTTATAAAATACAAGGAAAGGAGTTATGCTTCGGGGCTTGCCTACGGTGTTGGGGTTGTCAGGCTCTTCAGATAACCACAGAAAAGATGACCAACTCCAAAAGGGTAGAATTCCACTTCAGGGACTTGCTTAACAATGGAATTCCACTCTCGGTCACTGAACGCAAGTAAATATGCATGCTTTAGAATGATGCAATACTTAACTTGACTTATGACGATAAAACAAGACTAACTAACTTGAGTACAACTTTCCTTCGCTATTAAGCTATTAAGTTAGGTAACGACTCACAAAGCAAAGTTGTTTATTTATTAACGTTTAATTATAAGCAAAGCAATCATGATACGGAGTTGCCAAGGAACAGCATAGGTGTGATGTCCCAAGGTCTACAATCAATCCCAAAGTACACTCAAATCATTTTGTGATTAACTCTAATCAATTAAGCATTTATTAATTAATTAATTAAGGTATATAATTAAGTGAATAATTAAAAGTTATCAAAATAGTATCAATTTTTTTTGAAAGCAGGCCTAAGAATGTAAAGCATATACAAAAATTTTCATGATCAAAAGATAATTATTTTGGCCTATTAAAATCATGGAAGGGTCATTTATTAATTAAAAGAGGTAATTTTATAACATGCTAAAACTATTGATTTTCACTATTACATATTTTTCCTAGATAAAACACATCATGTAGAGGCTACACAAAAATTGTCATGATTTTATCATTCTTCAATATTTTTCTATGAATTAAACAATATTAGCACATATTTATATTTTCTGGAAATCGAAAATCACTGAAACACTTTTGTTACCCACCCCTCAGCTACCCCCTCTCATTGACGTGAGGGATCAGGTCAAACCCGACCCACACCGGCGTTGACCACGGCGCACCGGCGGGTACTCGTCGCCGGCGAGATCCCCGGTGACGCAGGCTACCCCGGTGGACTCCTCTCTCTCCCCCGTACCTCCTCACAGCCAAAGGCGAGCAGCTAGGGCACCGCGACGAGCACAGCGATGTCTGTGGTGGATCGACGGCGCTCCGGCGAGGAGAAGGCGATCAACGGCGAGGTCTCCAACCACGGAACCAGAACCAACAGCTTCCCTACGACCTAGCGACTCTATCCGAGGCATCGGTTGAAGATACTATGGCGTCACGCAAGCTTGACCGCAGCCATGGCGGCGCGGTGGTGGTCTGTACGGCGGCACGGTGGCGGACTTGCTGCTACAAAGTGGTACAGGTAGAATTGAAGTGCCAGGCATCAACAGGAGCTCACCACGATCACGACTGCATGACCGGTTGAATCGGGGATGCGGTGGAGATGCGTCGCCGTCGAGTTGAGGTGGCCATATATTTCTTATTTGGTTCTGATGTGACATGACTTGTAAAATTTCTTTTGATTTTTGATTCTGCTGTTTTTTGATAGTTAAGAGATTATAGATAGGTTCAGGCTTCAATTAGAACAATAGATGAAATGACATGGTTTCCTTTCTTTCATATTTGTATCTGAATTTTTAATTGTTAGTCATGTTGTATAATTTATCAAATTTACAGTGTGTCGTTTGTCACTATTTGGTAGCAAATTTAGGGACCAATTTTAATCATCTGTGATATTTACTGTTAGGTGACGAACAAGATAGATTAATTTTATAATGGATAAAGTCGATCATCATCTCAGGGCTGAATGTTTGGATGGGAAAACACCTCAAGAGGGAATATTTATTTGGATGGGATAATAAGTTCTTTCTTGGAGTAGGCCTCCAGGGCAGGTTGTGGCTATGAAATTAGGTACCATCCATACACTAGACACTGCAATAATACCCGGTCCTCGTGCAGTAGTGTGATTGCATCTAAAAAGTACAAACTGATGCCAGCTATTTCTGCAGGTTCCCATTGCTTTGTCACATGTGAGGGGAAGCTATCCAAACACCAATAGTGGTACGGTAATCCACAATACTATTGGAGACGCCAATATTGCCTGAAAGCGAGTTAGGAACAGTATTAATTTCATAAACGTTTTCATGTACCAGATGGTAAGTGAGGTTACAGCTGACAATATATAATAAGTATTTAGTCATGATAAAAGCTACCAGCAAAATGAAAATGGCTTGAATGCTAGATTTAAGTGAGAAGATGGATTAGTTTCTAGATGTTTAGTTTATTTGTCCTCACTGAGTTGTGCCTTGCAGCTGCTGCATAGTGCCATCCAAAGTGTTCCAGGCCTTGCCCCACCTCTGTGACATGATGGTGAGCTCCCTGGCTCTGCTTGGTTCTTGTTGTATGGTACAAAAATTATTTTAGGTCTGCTGCAGCTATTACTATGTGTTATTTACAACAATTTGATAGGAAAAATTCCAAAATGAGATGAGCTTCTGGAACAAAATGGGTGACATTTTTGTGTTTAGTATAGATTTGGCAGTCCAGAGCTTTAATTGATAAAGCATCCACAAAGCTTTTTTTTTTTTGTGACAGCATCCACAAAGCTAGTGAGTCACCATATAGCTGTACCGTTTCCAGTATTGTGAAGTCAGTTCACCACAAAGCTAGCGTGTGTACGGGGCTACTCTATCAGCTGCATACACTAGTCAAGCTTTAGAGTGATGGTATGTCACATTGCATCTTTATTTTCTTTTGTGTTAGTAAGAGGAATAAATTATTGCCTGCTGATGATGCTGGGATACGGTGACCTGACTTGTCCCTATCCCCCTTGCTGACATCTCATATCCCTCTTTTCTGTCCACCAGATGCTGTTGTTAAACAAACAATGCAACACCCAGATGCTTTGCTTTATTAATTTGCTCCATGTTTACCAGTTAATAACCCATCACTATAACTGATCAGACCAGCAAATTTTGAAGCAATTTCATCAGTTCTTTATTTCTGAAGCTATTGCAGTGTATTGATTTCATCAAACAGCAATGATTTAATAACTAGCAGAAGCCATTGCAGTCTGAGGGGGCGGCAGCCAACTGTCCTAGCAATTTGCCATGTCTCCTGCTAGTAATAGTGTCATGTGGGGCCTCCAGTACCGACGTCGGCCGCGCGTCCAGGAGCAGCCATCGCCGGCACCAAGTGGCTAGGCGTGAATTTAGGCATGCAGGCATGCAGATTGACATGCAAGGATTGCTAGAATAAAGGAATTTGTTTCCATTTGTTAGCTGGCCACAGGCCTATATAATTTATGTAATCGGCACTCTTTGGATTAAGCAAGAATCATCAACCCTAATCCTCTCTCTTCTTCCTAATCTCACCTCCTTCACCATTGGGCAGCCGGGCAACAACCCCGATGCCATTACCCGTCAAGGCTACGAGCTCTGTAGCCGAGGACCCGCTATCTTGGGCATCGATGCCCTTGACAACCTGGTATCACGATCCAGGCCTTCCTCACCCAGCCGCCCACCATCGCCACCACCGCCATCCCGCCCTTCCTTTGTGCCGCCCACCCCACGCCACGTAGCCGCCATGGGCGACAACACCGTGAACAACGCCAACAACGCCGCCTTGCAGGCGACCTTGGACTCCCTGGTCGCGTCCATCAGGACGCTCCAGACGTCCGTGGACGCCAACGCCCAGGCCATTCAGCGCCTGGACGTCGTGCGCCCACCGCCGGGCGGTTCGTCATCCTCCGCACACTCCGGGTCGGGGGAGCACCACCAAGATCGGCCGCCGCGTTTTCAAAAGCTAGACTTCCCGCGCTATGACGGCAAGTCCGACCCGCTGATCTTCATCAACCGGTGTGAATCCTACTTCCACCAGCAAAGGATCATGGAGGAAGAGAAAGTGTGGATGGCTTCCTACAACTTGGAGGAGGGCGCCCAGTTGTGGTACATCCAGGTCCAGGCAGACAAGGGCATCCTCTCATGGCGCCGCTTCAAGGATCTTCTCCATCTCTGCTACGGACCACCACTGCACTCCAATCCCCTCCACGACTTGGCCTTGTGCAAGCGCACCGGCACTGTCGAGGAGTACTAGGACCGTTTTCAAGTGCTCCTCCCCCGTGCCGGGTGCCTCGATGAGGAACAGTGCGTCCAGCTATTCACCGAGGGCCTCCAGCCGCCGCTTAGCCTCGACGTCAAGGTCCACAACCCTCAGTCCCTTGCCGTCGCCATGAGCCTCGCCCGCAAGTTGGAGCTCCATGATCAGTGTGCCGTGGAGGCCGCGCCACCACCACGCCCAGGGCGTGATCACCAGAGGGGCCTCCTACCGACGCCATCGCCCCGTCTGGCGCTCCCAGTGCCCAACACGGCGCCCGCACCAGCGCCACAGTCGGTCACCATCGAGGGCCACCAGGTCAAGCACCTATCGCAAGCAGAGATGGAGGAGTGCCGCTGCCTAGGGCTCTGCTTGAACTACAACGAGAAGTTTGGGCGAGGCCACAACCGCGTCTGCCAACGCATCTTCCTCCTCGACTTGGCGACGACCGAGGATGACTCCGACTCTGAGACAAACGAGGCCACTCCAGCGGAGCCCCAAATCTCACTCCATGCCATCGCTGGCGTGCGCACTAGTGAGACCATGCAGATGCGTCTCATGATGGGCGGCACCTCCCTCCTCGCCCTGATCGACTCCGGCTCGACACACAACTTCATCGCCGAGGAGGTGGCCACCCGCGCCTCACTCCCGACCCTCACCCAGGCCAACTTCGGGTCATAGTGGCCAATGGAGAGCGCGTCCAGTGCCCTGGCGTGTTCCGCAACACGCCGTTCTCCATCAATGCGGAGGAGTTCACCACGGATTTCTACGCCCTACCATTGGCTGGGTACGACGTCATCCTAGGGACCTAGTGGCAGGCAACGCTAGGCCCGATTCTATGGGATTTCAGTGCCCTCACCATGTCCTTCTGACGTGGAGGCTGTCAGATGCGCTGGTGCGGCATGGCGGCTCCCACAAGCTTTGTGCTCTAGCCTGCATCAGCGCCGATCTCCTTACCGCCATCCTAGAGGAGTTTGCCCCTGTCTTCGCCGACCCTCTGGCATGCCTCCGGCACGCACCCGCCCGGGATCCGCCTCGGTGGCTGTCCGGCCGTACCGCTACCCCACCACGCACAAGGATGGATTGGAGCGCCAATGCACCGTGATGATGGCCTAGGCATCATTCACCGTAGTTCCTCGACGTTCTCGTCGTTGGTCCTCTTGGTCCGGAAGGCCGATGGCTCCTAGAGATTCTGCGTGGACTATTGTGCCCTCAACGCCATCATGATCAAGGATGCGTTCCCGATTCCAGTGGTCGACGAACTACTAGACGAGCTCCGCCACGCCCGCTTCTTCACCAAGCTCGACCTGCACTCCGGTTACCACCAGGTTCGGATGCGCACTGACGACGTTGCCAAGACTGCCTTCCGCACCCACGATGGCCTCTACGAATTCCTCGTCATGCCGTTCGGCCTCTGCAACGCGCCGGCGACGTTCCAGGCACTCATGCACGACGTCCTGTGACCTTTCCTACGCTGCTTCATCCTTGTCTTCTTCGACGACATCCTCATCTACAGCGAGTCATGGGCTGATCATCTTTGCCATGTGCGCGCCATCCTCAGCATGCTCCAGCAACATCAGCTCTTCGTCAAGTGATCCAAATGCGTGTTTGGGGTCGAATCGATCTCCTACCTCGGCCACATCATCTCCACTGCGGGTGTCACCATGGATCCCACCAAGGTCCAAGCAGTGGCCGACTGGCCGCAGCCTCGCTCGGCATGGGCGGTCCGGGGTTTCCTCGGTCTGGCGGGGTACTACTGCAAGTTTGTCAGGGAATTCGGCATGATCGCCGCCCCCCTAACAGCCCTCCTCCACAAGGAAGGGTTCTCTTGGACGTCAGAAGCTGCGGCGGCTTTCGCCGCCCTCAAGACAGCCGTGATGACGGTGCCTGTTCTCGCCCTGCTCGACTTCAACCGTGCCTTTGTCGTCGAGTGTGATGCGTCCAGTTATGGGTTTGGCGCAGTGCTCCTCTAGGACCAGCACCCGCTGGCATTCTTCAATAGGCCGACCACGCCACGCCATGTGTCCTTGGCGGCGTACGAACGTGAACTCATCGGCCTCGTCCTTGCCATCCGCCATTGGAGGCCATACTTGTGGGGATGCCGTTTCGTGGTAAGGACTGACCATTTCAGTCTCAAGTTCCTCTTGGATCAGCGCTTGGCCACCATTGCACAGCACCACTGGGTGGGCAAGCTCCTCGGCTTTGACTTCTCCGTCGAGTACAAGGCGGGGAACACGAACACAGTCACGGACGCCCTTTCTCACCGTGACACGGAGGAGGCCATGGCCCTGGCTATCTCGGGCCCCCGCTTTGACTACATCGACCGCCTCCGACAAGCTATGTCCACCGATCTAGCTCTGGTGGCGCTCAGGGACGAGCTGCCGGCGGGTACACACACATCTCCCTGGTCGCTCATCGACAGCCTCGTTGCATTCAAAGGCCACCTCTACATTCCACCGGCATCACCACTACTCCACGAGGTGCTCACCACCGTCCACGACGATGAACACGAGGGTGTTCAGTGCACGCTCCATCGCCTCCAGCGAGACTTCCACTCGCCCAACCTTCGCAAGACCGTGCAAGATCACATTCACGCCTGCGCCACCTGCTAGTGGTACAAGTCCGAGCACCTACACCCCGCTGGTCTCCTTGTACCGCTACCCGTCTCGATGGTGGTCTGGACTGATATTGGCCTTGACTTCATCGAGGCGCTCCCGCGCGTGGGTGGCAAGTCTATCATCCTAACGATGGTGGACCGCTTCAGCAAGTACTGCCACTTCATCCCCCTCGCACACCCATACATGGCGGAGTCGGTGGCCCGGGCATTCTTTGTAGAGATTGTATGCCTCCATGGCATCCCACAGTCTATTGTCTCCGACCGAGATCCCATCTTCATGTCGGCATTCTGGCGCGAACTCATGCGGCTCATGGGCACCAAGCTCCACATGACGTCGGTGTTCCACCCGCAATCAGACGGATAGACAGAGGCCATGAACAAGATCATCGACATGTACCTCCGCTGCCTCACCGGTGATCATCCTCGGCAATGGGTACGTTGCCTCCCATGGGCAGAGTTCATCTACAACACGGCGTTCCAGACGGCGCTCAAGGACACGCCCTTCAAGATCGTCTACAGTCGTGACCCGCCCATGATCCGTTCCTACAAGCCTAGCGACACCAGGGTTGTAGTTGTGGCCAAGTCCATGGCGAAACATGATGACCTGCTCGCCGACGTCCGCTACCGGCTTCAGCAGGCTCAGGCGGTGTACAAGGCCTACTACGACAAGCACCATAGGGAGGTCCACTATGCCATGGGCGACTGGGTCTGGCTTCGCCTCCGTCAGCGTGCCACAGCGTCCCTCCAAGCTCCGACAACGGGCAAACTTAAACCCCACTTCTATGGGCCGTACCGCATCGCCGCCATCATCAACGACGTCACCTACCGCCTAGAGCTACCGGATCGCGCCTGCCTTCACGACATCTTCCACATCGGCCTCCTGAAGAAGTTCGTTGGCACACCCCGACGTCGCCACCAGCCCAACCACCGATCCACCACGGAGCGGCGGTCCCGGAGCCTGACCGCGTCACGCGCGCTCGCCTTGTCCATGGCATTCGCCAGCTACTCGTTCACTGGAAGGGCAAACCCGCTTCATCAGCATCGTGGGAAGACCTCGATAGCTTCGTCACCTGTTACCCCACGTTCACGCTCGAGGATGAGCTGCTCGTCGAGGGGGGGGGAGAGATGTCATGTGGGGCCTCCAGTACCGACGTTTGCCGCGCGTCCAGGAGCAGCCATCGCCGGCACCAAGTGGCTAGGTGTGAATTTAGGCATGCAGGCATGCAGATTGACATGCAAGGATTTCTAGAATAAAGGAATTTGTTTCCATTTGTTAGCAGGCCACGGGCCTATATAATTCATGTAATCGGCACTCTTTGGATTAAGCAAGAATCATCAACCCTAATCCTCTCTTCTTCCTAATCTCACCTCCTTCACCATTGGGCAGCCGGGCAACAACCCCGACGCCATTACCCGTCAAGGCTACGAGCTCCGTAGCTGAGGACCCGCTGTCTTGGGCATCGACGCCCTTGACAAATAGACTGAATGGTCTCATCTTTAACTTTTTTTTATCAATGTCTCTTCTTCAACTGAAGTGTATTGTCTTGAATCTGTGAATGTCAAGCACAACCATAATCTTGAATATGTGATTTCATAGATAAACTTGTAGTTCTTGATTTTTTTAGTTGGCTGAAATGATATGGCTCCTTATAAATTGATATGGGATTGTCACATGTCAGCACAGGTTGTTCTTAATCTTCTAAGTTTGCTTGTTTCTGTTGCTTCATGTCAACTTCATTTTGTAAAATTGTTTAACTAAACTGGATGTTTCTTTTTGCCAAATTGATAGATTAAATATTTATTCCTAAATATTGGCAAACTGCCCGTCAATATTTATGATTTATAAAATGTATTAGAATGGTAGCGATGAAGCATTCGTATAGATTAAGTTTGCGCTTACAGATTGCTACTAATTTGGTGCGACTCTCTCAGCAGGTAGTACACAAAGATGGGGTTGGCGGGCCATGTGGATCTCTGCTTCATCACTTCCACTGTCATTCCTCTTAACTACTTTGCCCAGCTAGCATTGAGGGTGCCCTGCCACGAAAAGGTGTCATGGCTGACCTCCAGTTCTACATCGGGAAAGAGCTCATAGTATTCCTTGTTGATTGAATTTGGATAATATGAGAATGTGTTTTGGCCCTTCTAACCTACAATTTCTAGATTTATTCTTGTGCCACCAACTACTCAAAGGTTGGCAACATTGGTGTATTAATCAATACAATACTTGTTTATGATGAAAAATGTAAATTGATTGCACATGTACATTTAATCAAGATGAATAATGTCAATTTTGTGGCTATGTTTCCCCTCAAAACTCATGACTAAATATCAATAACCTATCAGACCAACAACTGAGACATGATCAAATTAAAGTAGCTAGCTGGCATGGCCATGCACTTGCTCACTACGTGCGAGTAATCAAGAGCCAATAGTGACGAGGCACTTTCCCTTCTCTCGCTGGAGGATAGAGGAGCCTCCTCTCTTGATTGATCGATGGGCGCGTCGTGCGCCATCACGTCGTTTCCATGATGATAGGATGTTGGGAGTTGGGGGTGGTGGCGTGACAGTAG
Organism: Miscanthus lutarioriparius; assembly: GCA_904845875.1. Taxonomy (NCBI): domain Eukaryota; kingdom Viridiplantae; phylum Streptophyta; class Magnoliopsida; order Poales; family Poaceae; genus Miscanthus; species Miscanthus lutarioriparius. Next base: position 71,884,102 of record CAJGYO010000005.1, on the reverse strand, counting down.
TTCATGTAAGCAGCCGGTAGAGATGTTTTGTTTGCAGGCATGGGCCTTTTTGCTATACCCAAAGCCCACAAAATACAGTTGCTTCCTATAGCAGCATATTACAACGACACTAAGATTTTATAGCAACCAAATCGGCCTGTGTCAATAGCAACATACTATTGCATCGTTTTAGATATTTAGTTGCAATAAACAGCTACCTATTGCAATGGTCATGATAAATATTACAACCAAATCAAATTGTTGCAATAGCAACAAACTATTACATCGCCTTAGAAATTTAGTTGTAATATCCGGTCTACCTATTGCAATGGTCATGAGAAATATTACAACCAGCAACAACTGTGGCAATAACAACAAACTATTACATCGCCTTAGAAATTTAGTTGCAATAAACAGCTACCTATTGCAATGGTCGTGAGAAATATTACAACTAACAAAAACTATGGCAATAGCAACAAACTATTACATTGCCTTAGACACTTAGTTGCAATACATGGTCTACCTATTACAATGGTCGTGAGAAATATTACAACCCAACAACACTGTGGCAATAATTTCAAGCAATAGCAACACTATTCTATTTGGTTGCAAGAGCACCAGACAGTTGCAACACCAATCAATACTAATGCAACTAAATATCATCATGGAAATATTATTAACCAATAGCAACACTTTTCAAAAAAGGGTTGCTATAGGTCTCACCTCTTGCAATGCCGAACATAAAAATTACAATGCACTATTTTTGTGGCAACACAGTCCCCCTATTGCCACCTTTTTGGGCAAATGTTGCAAAACACCCCCCTATTACAACATAATTTGTGGTGATGCAAATGGCGTCAAGTGGCAATAGGGTCAAAATCTAGTAGTGACCCTGCCCAAGGGTGCACAATAAACTTCTCTACTGCTAGCTCTCCTCCTGCAACAAGGGTTAACAAACCCTAAGTACAAAGGCACTCAACAAGACTTAACTGACGAAAAGGAAAGACTCCAAGGATATGCAGGCTTAGGGGAATCAAGGTAAGTGTTGATGGTCATTAACATCAATTATAAACCATCAATATAACCAACATATATACTTAATTCCATCACCAAACATAGGTCTAGGGGTTTAAACTAATAAATTCTATGAGTTTTGGTGAATCTATGTTTGTAGGAGCATTTATCCAGAAAACCATCAAGGAGGACCCATTCCTCAAATCAAATCACGTTTATGCATAGCGAAACTAATGTGGGAAGACTCTAAAACACTCTAGAAGGCAACCCACCAAAGCAGACCTCGAGGGGCTTACATGTGGGGCCAGCCAGCCCCACCTACTAGCCGGCCAGCCCCCCCTCCCCTTCGAATGTTGGTTCTCTACCGTCTCTTAGATTGCATCTATGACGTTTATTCAAGTCAGTTTGATCCGAGGGTCCCGAATTGATGCTCTGCCCTATATATACCAGCCCCTACCCCCCTCCCTGGAGCCATCCTGAAACCCTAATTCATATTCTCCTCGTTAGGATCAGAGCCAGCTATCAAGACAAGATTAGTCCTCCATAGGATCTAGTCATATAAATAGAAATAGTGAGATGGAGAGTGAGGGAAGAGTATGGAGGAGGTGTCGGCCTGTCGGTGCTCTCTACGGCTTGTACCTTGGCAGATCCAAGTTCTATATGAGTTTGCCTTTGAGATTTCTCTGGTAATCAACTCCTGATTCAAGTAAGCATCTTGTTTATATTGTTCATCAGGTTTGTGACTCTTTTGAATGCTTTATTCTCTACATAGGGGGAGTACAAAATTAATCATAATTTTAAGTGTGGTGCTTAGACTTAGGTTAATCATGGATGCACCCTGCATTCCACATCAGTGGTAGCTCGCCAAGGTGACTCTTATAGCCTTGTTAAATCCTTTGTAGTCCACCTCCCGTCTGTAGGACAAGTAGGACCTAGTTATAAAGGAAAGCATCCTCTACTAGTCTCTTTCCCTAGTAATGTCCCCAGTTGAATAGTAGAACACATAGCTTACTAAAGTCAGAATAAGAGAAGCTTAGTTATCCTCTCTACACTCATATTTATCCCAACCTTGTTCCTACCCCTAGTTAAGTTACACCATAGTTAGTCTCACACGTTTCCCTGTGGATACGATACTTGGAATACCTCCGGTGAAAGCTACAGTGGTATCCGTGTGCTTGCGGATTTTTCTGTGTGCGTTAAATATACCACTAGTAAGTTTTAGCAAGAATCAAGCTTTTGCCGAAATGCTTACTAATGATTGATCCTTACTTTCAATGTGTTAGCTCAAGTTAAGTCATTATCAGCCTCCAGTTTGCACCTGATCTAAAGCAACCACTTCTTTAATCAGCACATCTCATGATTATCGGTATCATTATTTCATTTATTAACTATGATGCAGGGTAGAGGATCGAGTCTTCTTCTCCAAGAAGCAACGACAATTTGAATCGATTAGGCCCAGCTAGCGTTTCCTTACCACACAACATATGCAGGTCCTAGACCTACATATATCAACCATCACTTGGATCCTCCAAAACATGAATGGGTTCACGCCATGTGAGAATACAGTACTCCACTGCCGTATGGCATCCCAAATGTTTCCGTAGGGTGGGTCCATACTACTCTTGACATCTCTCCACTCCTAGTGCGTGGTTGTCCTTTCATATAATGGAATAGCCAAGGTGTTAGGCTTACCGGAGTATGTGGCCAGTACTACAAAGTCTCGAACACAAGCAAGCCTACAACGAACGGTCCTCAATCGACACAGGCAGGGCACTACGTCAAGACTCAATTCCTGACGCAAGCAAAGAGTCCGCCCGGTCTCAAATTAAATTCATCATTATTATCAAACCCCAGGGCATTCCCTAGTAAGAACATGTGAAACAACCTTGTTGCTCAACTCTTAACTACTAAGCATAACTAAGCATCATTAACCTACTATTATTAACTGAAGTATCAAGGAAGGCATGCAGCAGTTGGTAATCACACAACACCTATTTTACTTAAATGCATCAAACATAAGACTTAAGTGAATAATGTTTATAAAATACAAGGAAAGGGGTTATGCTTCAGGGCTTGCCTGCGGTGTTGGGGTTGTCAAGCACTTCAGATAACCATAGAAATGATGACCAACTCTGAAAGGATAAAATTCCACTTCAGGGACTTGCTCAACAATGGAATTCCACTCTCGATCACTAAATGTAAGTAAATATGCATGCTTTAGAATGATGCAATACTTAACAGGACTTATGACGATAAAACAAGACTAACTTGAGTACAACTTTCCTTCACGATTAAGTTAGGTTAATGACTCACAAAGCAAAGTTGTTTATTTATTAACAAGTTTAATTATAAGCAAAGCAATCATGATATGGAGTTGCCAAGGAATAGCAAAGGTGTGATGTCCCAAGGTCTATAATCAATCCCAAAGTACACTCAAATCATTTTGTGATTAACTCTAATCAATTAAGCATTTATTAATTAATTAGGCATATAATTAAGTGAATAATTAAAAGTTATCAAAACAGTATCAAATTTTTTATGAAAGCAGGCCTAAGAATGTAAAGCATATACAAAAATTTTCATGATCAAAAGATAATTATTTTGGCCTATTAAAATCATGGAAGGTGCATTTATTATTTAAAAGAGGTAATTTTGAAACATGCAAAAACTATTCATTTTCACCATTTCATATTTTTCCTAAATAAAGCACATCATGTAGAGGCTACACAAAAATTGTCATGAATTTATCATGCTTCAATATTTTTCTATGAATTAAACAATATTAGCACATATTTATATTTTCTAGAAATCAAAAATCACTGAAACACTTTTGTTACCCACCCCTCTGCTACCCCGTCTCACTAACGTGTGGGACCGGGTCAAACCTGACCCACATAGGTGTTGACCACGGTGCACTGGCGGGTACTCATCGTCGGCGAGATCCCCGGCATTGTGTGCTACCCTGGTGGACTCCTCTCTTTGCCCCGTACCTCCTCACGGCCAAAGGCGAGCAACTAGGGCACCACGATGAGCATAGCGACGGCCACGGCGGATCAATGGCGCTCCGACGAGGCAAATGTGGTCGACGATGAGGCCTCCGACCACAAAACTAGAACAAACAACTTCCCTATGACCTAGCGACTCTATCCGAGGCATCAGTTGAAGATACTACAGCGTCACGCAAGCTTGACCACAGCCATGGTGGCACGTTGGTGGTCTGCACAGCGGCGTGGCGGCGGACTTGCTGCTACAAAGCGGTAGAGGTAAAATTGAAGTGGTAGGCATCAACAGGAGCTCACCACGATCACGACTGCATGACCGGTTGAATTAGGGATGCGACGGAGATGCATCGCCGTCGACGAGGGCGGTTGCGGTGGCATGAACTGACGATGAGGGTACCATTCTAACAAAACCTAAAGGAGAAAAGGCCAACGATTAAGACGGTGAGTATCAACGGTGCACAAGGGGATTAGAACAGCAACCGGTGAGGTGTAAGGAGCTCTGGTGCAGGCTGGCCATGGTGCGGGTGTACGCAGCGGCGATGGCGATGCGACCATGATGAGAACGGTGTGCATGGTGGCGTTAGACAATAAGGGGTGAGGCTAGCGGTTCTAGGAGGCGCGCAACGGCGAGGAAGGACAGTGGGCACGGTGAATTGGGCAGAGGTGCGGCGGTGGTGATGAATTTGGACGGTGCATCAAGGTCACTGGCGGCAATTGTTGGTAGAAATTAACGCAAACAGATAAATCCGCAAGCGCATGGATACTACTGTAGCTTTCACCCGAAAGTATTTGAAGTATCATATCCACATGTCAAATGTGAGAGACTAACTATGGTCTAACTTAATTAAGGGTAACAATACTAAAGGTAGTATCTAGGTTAGGATAAATAGGAGCATAGAGAAGAAAACTAAGGTTCTCTAGTTGTGACATGGGTAAGCAATGTCTTCTACTATTCAACTGGGGACATTACTTAAAGAAAGACACCAGCAGAGGATGCTTTCCATAGTAAACGCATCCTACTTGCCCTACAAACGGGAGGTGGACTACAGAGGATTAAACAAGGCTATAAGAGTCACCCTCGCGAGCTACCACCAATCTCAAATGCAAGATGCATCCACAAGTAACAGAGTCTAAGCACCATGCTTACACTACAATTACTACTTTACTCTTCCCGGATAAAAAATAAAGCACTCAAACAAGTTGTAACCTAATGAATAATATAAACAAGAAGCTTACTTGAATTAGAAGTTGATTACCATAGAAATCTCAGAGGCAAGCTCAGATAGAACTTGGACCCGCCAAGGTACAAGCCGTAGAGAGAGCACCGATAGGCCGTCGCCTCCTCCAAACTCTTTCCTCACTCTCTATCTCACTATTTCTATTTATAAGACTAGATCCTATGGAGGACTAATCTTCTCTTGACAGCTGGCTCTGATCCTGACGAGAATATAAATTAGGGTTTTAGGATGCCTCCTAGAAGGGGGGTAGGGGCTACTATATATAGGCTGAGGTAGAGTAGGGGGCAAGGAATCAAGGTGGAGTAAGGGGCAAGGAATCGCCATGTCATCGATCTGCATCAACTCCCTCGATCACTGTTGGATGAACCGACCTTGATCAACCATGGAGATAGACTCTCAAAGGTAGTGGGAAACCGTCATAGAAAGGAGACGCTGACCGATGGGACCCATAGGCTGGCCGGCCTATAGGTGGGGCCGACTGGCCTATCTCTATGATAGGTGGGCCCCACCCTCCGGTGGAAGCTTCTAGACTCCATCTTGAGTTGTTTTTCGTAGGTTCACGAGCCAAATCTCTTTCTAATGTCGGTTTGCTTGTTTAGAGAGTATGACGGTGGTCCCAAGGGCTGTTTGCTGGATAAATCCTCCTGCGTTCACATATTCACCAAAGCTCATGGAATTCATTAGTTTAAACCCCTAGACCTATGTTTGGTGATGAAATTAAGTATATATGTTGGTTATATTGATGGTTTATAATTGATGTTAATGACCGTCAACAAGTTTGCCCACACTTAACCTTTGTTAGTCCCTGAGCAAAGCCAAATTTAGTAATGGATCAGGAATTGCTACTATGCTTTCATGCCTCAAAAGTACACAGGCATTCAATTAAGAATTCTCCTCTAGATTAGAATAAACTGATCTGACTTTGAAACTTACTCATATTACCTTCAACCATGGGGCTTCATAGCCTTCACTTGGGTCTTGAGTAATTGAAAGACAGAATAATCAAGTTAAGCACTATGTCTCAAGTTTTCTGTTCCACCATTGTTCAGGAGTTTTTTTATAAGTTTTCAAAATAAAACTCAGAGATTCCATTGTATGACACTCTCAAGTCTCTCAATATATGTGGTATTTGTGGACCCTTACCAAGGCAATAAAGATGTTATGCCTTTTTCTCTCCTACAACTAAGGCTTTATATGGAGTTCATAGGCAAGGAGAAAGTTAGAGCATACTTGCAATACATATATTGTAAAGTCAAACAATGGATCCAAAGAGAGCTGAGTCATACAATCAAATCAAGATGTGCATGTGTGTGGAATATATGGTGGCTAATCCTAATTCTACTTTGCTCCTTAAAAGCTTATCTCCCTTTTGAAACTTGGAAACAATTGCTAGAGAGTAGGGGCTATCTTATTCATCTCTTTTTTTCAGGCGGACATCTAAGTACCTATTGTTTTAGATATCTCAGGCACTTGTCCATTTTTTCTTAACTCTCTTTTTATTCTTTTCTTTCCTTTTTTTGAATAACTTTTGCATAGCCCCATGCCTCTTTTCTGCAACAAAACTTTTGAGAGATAGCAACAAGAATTTGGAGCATTTATTTGGTGGATGGAAAACCTAATAAACATGTTTTTGTGTTCACCCCAGTGTAGGAGTAGAACATTTTTGGGTGGATCTAGATGGAAGGCATGTTTTTGTGCCTACCCCCAGTGTAGGAGTAGTGCAAATGTGGGTGGTGTTTACGTGATCTTGATTTTAAGAGTATGACAAACCTCTCATAAGGGTCAACAAAGATTGAAAAAACTCAATGCAAAAGCAAGCAGCATATATGTAGAAGTTTCCTAGCCTAAATAACATGTATGGCTCTGGTGGGCATTCAAGCTTTGTCATATAGGAACTCAACATGTAGCATTTTTTTTGTTTTTCAAAAGATAAATCTCCAGAACTTTAGTGTCACTTGGAACAAGATAAACAGCAGCTCAGACCTTCTCATATCATATCCGTCAGTTACCTTGACTTAGATCAAGCATATGCTACCCACGAGTTTCAAGTTCAGAGCAAATCCTTATATCAAAACAATCTTATCCAAAACTTAGGAGAATTCGAGGCTGAAAGCTAGTTACTTGAAAGGAATTACAATAGAGCAACTATTCATCATTTCCATTCCAGAGATTATTCTGAGTCATCTTTATTTATTCAACTTTTAAAAATAAATGAAAGAAAACTAGACATACCTTTTATTTTGTTTTTAATTTTACTAGATCACACATTATTACTATAGCTATATATATTTATTATAAAGATAACTTTTTATTTTGTTTCATTCATCATTTTTTAACTATTAAAAAGAAACTAAAACTAAAAAGGGAAAGAATACTTACTTGGATACATGGAGGTGCTTCTCCCCTAAGCTAGCTCTTTCGGTGAGGGTTCGGTGTTGTAAGTCCTTCGAACTAGACTTCCCTTGTGAAGTTCATTAATACCTCGGTTTGTTCTGAAGATGAAGATTCTTGTGATGACGCTTTTAATGGTGATGTCACCTTCTTCCGCCAAACATGTCTTGGTTTTGAGTTTTGATTTTGGTTTGACAGGTTCAGGACCTTCACTTATAGAAATTGGAGAATCAATTTCCCCACACTTTGCTTGAAGTGTGTCCTGCTATAAAACAAGGTAGAGATCAAGTGCATGGGCTCTGTTGGTGGGAAAAGACCAACAAAACCAAAACTTTACTTATTCTTCTCTAACCTTAGGCACATTGAACAAGATGAAATTGATGTTGTGTGTTTTGTTCAATTATGTCATGGGTGATAAGATCAAAAGATTGAGCATGAGTGTAGCATTTAAGTACATTTGGCAAAAAGGGTTGAGTTTCTTAACCTTGGAAGGATTGTCTATCTATAAATATTTACATGATTATGACTATCATCTTCTAGTGATAAGATGTGCAAAGTGTTAGATCATTTGGTTAAGGCTATGAGATCAAGAAAATTGTGCTAGGAACAAGCTCAAAGAACTAAACATGTTGAGTTAGTCAAATTGGATCGAGTAAGTTGTGACTCAAACATGTTAGTTTATTATTTATGTGCCTACCAGAATCAAGGGAAAACTTTTTTCAATAATGGCCACTTACCTTTGGATGTTACCTTTGTCATTGGGGTGTGGTAGCACCATATGATGAAGGGTAGATGACTCGTGGTGGTCCATTATTTTTTCCTTGAGGTTTTCCTTGTTCGGCTAGCTTCACAGCTTGAGCTGCTAATGAGCTTCTTGTCTCCTAGGTTGCACTCCTTTTTTCTTATCCTTTTGTCATGCCATCTTTCTGCTCTTCAATCTTTTGACACCCTATTAGACCTTCGCCTCACTCATTGTTTCATGCCTACAAAGGATTAGTGGACAACACATACCCGAAGAAACATACAATTTTGAAACACGGGATGTTTGTCTAGAATTTTGTAGTTTTCATCTATGCGAATGAAAAGATGGTTTTAGGATTACTTTAGCATAGATTTTGTTTATCATGTTCTATACAAGCATGGCTCAAGGCAAAGGATTGTAGTTCATCATGTGCCTTGCTTTATCTTCGACTTGAATTCATCTCGTGACTTACCCAAATTGAATTGAGTGTTTCCTGTTGGGGTTAGTCTAACAAAATATCAAGTGTCTACTACAACAAACTTATCGGCTTAAAAATCAACCTAGACACCACATCTAATTTGATTTAGGAAGGCATTTAACCTAAGCACCACGCTTAATTTCAAAGCCTTTGGATGTAAAATGAGCACACCTTTTGGTTCAAGAATCAAACTAGACACCGTGTCTAATTTAATTCAAGAAAATAGTTTAAACTAAGCACCATGCCTAATTTAAAAGGTGTATGAAAATACTTCAAAACCTACGCATACTATAGTAAACAAAAGTAACATGAAAGTATTATAGACATTTATTCAAATAGAGATGAAAGAGCATGATTGTTATTTAGCAAATTGAGCATGGCTTAAAGGTAGAGACAACCAAAATTAGCAGTATGGCATAAGATTTTTTAGAGAAGTTCATCCCCCACACTTGAATTTTATAAGGCAAAGTCAAGTTTGGATGGATATGACAATGTTACATGATAATTGCTTGAACATACCTTGAGTCATCATCCTTCATTCTTTTCACTTCAAACCTAAAATGGTTAGTGACAAAAATGCCCGAAGGAATATTTTCACAACTATATTTATATGCTTATTTCACAAGGGTATCACAACAGAAGGTGAAAACTCATATTATCTTCAGAAGGTGCTTGCTTTAGGACAAAAGATCATCCTCGGGAAACCTTCTAATTACGCTTCTTATTGGTGAAGTGGTTTCTCCTCCAACACCAATCTTCGTGTACCTGTCTCAAGATTCATGCCAATGAGATTTGCAATATTTATGATAAACATATGCATCTACAACCACCCTTTCAAAGTCTTTATAAATAGGAAGCATGAGGGGGTTGAAGATATCATGTGTGGCAATGTTGGGGAGACTAATTAATTCTAGAGATTTCTCATGTGAGCATGAATTTGATGAGGTTTTCATGAAATAACTTTCATGCTCATCGATGTCATCTTCCTTTTCAAGCTCCAAGGGTGTTTCTTCTTGAATGTGCAATATTTTCCTTGGATTGGTAGCTCTCGGGTTGATCTCATTTAAGGCTTCCTCCAAACTTGGATGAGTCATGTTTATTAAAGAAGTTGATTTAAGCTCACTGTTTGGATTTAAGCCAAGTTTGGATTCTACCCATAAGGCTTCGTCCTTGTCCATCCAATCTTTAGCAACAGCATATGAATTATTAATACATTCCAGTCAATTCTTAATACATTCCAGCCATTGTCATTGCTCTTCTTGGTCATCCTTGCGGTCTTCATGATTCTTATATTTCGGTTGTCTTAACGGATTTCTAGGGTCATCATGAGACTTAGGAGAAAGAGCATAAGAGGGATCATTGGGGTCAAGGATGGGTTCAAATAAGACATCTAATGTGTGTATAGAAGGGGAGAGGATAGGAGTGTCTTCTAAATGGCTAGGCTCTCCTTCTATGGCATCACTAGATATGCCATCCTTGAATTCTTCCCAATGTCCCACATGGGAATAAAGACGCTTTCTAAGAGATCCCTTCTTGAGAGGATTTGAATTATATTCGCTTGAAGGTTTCTTATGAGAATTGAATGCTCTCCCAAAATCAGCACCAAAGAGGTCATCCTTAATCTCAATAGGAATTTCCAAAGGTGGAATTCCTTCTTCTTTTGGGGGATTTTGGGGTATTGGTGGTTTGAGATTGATAGCTACATCTTGGGATTGGAGTGGTTGTGATTTGGCTATCAAAATTTCCTCTTCTTGTTTTAGAGAGGATTCCTTCTCTTCCTCAGGGAGTTTATTAGGAATGCTAGTGCAGGGAGTCTTTCCACTAATTCTATCAAGCATAGCCCTTACTTCACTAGTAGACAAATGAAGGAAAACTCCTCTAGCAGCTGCATCAAGGGATTCCCTAGAATCCTTGCTAAGACCCATGTAAAAATGTTGGAGAAGTATAGGGTCTTGAATGGCAAGGTTCAGGCCAGTGATGATGAGGTCATTGAAATGATCCCACGATATACCAAGAGATTCTTCTTCTAGTTGTCTAAAATTTAGAACCTGTTTTCGAAGGCTGACTACCTTAGAGATGGGAAAGAAACATAAACAAAATTTAGAGCATAGCGTTTCCCAATCTCCTTGCATACTTCCTACACTTAGAATATACCATTGTTTAGCTCTCCCGTTAAAGAGAACGAAAACAACTTCCATCTTAAGGTCTTGTCAGACATGCCAGCAATATGCAAGCATGCACAAGTCCATTCAAACTCTCGTAGGTGTGAGTATGGATTTTTGTTGCCTTCTCCCGAGAAGGATTAATCCCGAATCAATTTTATTAAACTCAGGCACAGCTCAAAACCAGGTGGTATGATAGGCTCTGAAGATTATAGTGGTTTTAGATATCTCGGACACTTGTCCATTTTTTCTCAACTTTTTTTTCTTTATCTTCCATTTTTTTATGAATAACTTTTGTATAGCCCGATGCCTCTTTTCTGCAACAAAACTTTAGAGAGATAGCGGCAAGAACTTAGAGCATTTATTTGGTGGATGGAAAACCTAACAAACAATTTTTTGTGTTCTCCCCCATTGTAGGAGTAGAACATTTTTGGGTGGATCTAGATCAAAGGCATGTTTTTGCATACTCCTAGTGTAGGAGCAGCAGGTATATGTGGTGTGTACGTGATCTTAATTTTAAGAGCATGACAAATCTCTCATAAGGGTCAACAAAGCTTAACAAAACTCAATGCAAAAGCAAGCAGCATATATGTCGAAGTTTTCCTAGCCTAAATAACATGTATGGCTCTGGTGGGAATTCAAGCTTTGTCATACAGGAACTCATCATGTAGCATTTGAGTTTTCAAAAGATAAATCTCTAGAATGTTAGTGTCACTTGGAACAAGATAAACAGTAGCTCAGACCTTCTCATATCATATCCGTCAATTACCAAGACTTAGATCAAGCATATGCTACCCACGAGTTTCAAGTTCAGAGTAAATCCTTATATCAAAACAGTCGTATCCAAAACTCAGGAGAATTCAAGGCTAAAAACTATGTACTTTAAAGGAATTACAACCGAGCAACTATTCATCATTTCCATTTAAGAGATTATTCAGAGTCCTCTTTATTTGCTAACAATTCTTAAAAACAAATTAAAGTAAACTAGACACATATTTTTATTTTGTTTTCACTTTTACTAGATCACACATTATTACTATAGCTATATATATTTATTATGAGGATAACTTTTTATTTTGTTTCATTCATCATTTTTTAACTATTTAAAAGAAACTAAAAACTAAAACAAAAGGGAAAGAATACTTACCTGGATACACGGGAGTACTTCTCCCCCAAGCTAGCTCTTTCGGTGAGGGTTCGATGTTGTAAGTCATTCGAACCAGACTTCTCTTTGTGAAGTTCATTGATCAAGTACCTCGGTTTGCTCTAAAGATGAGGATTCTTGTGGTGACGCCTCTAATGGTAATGTCACCTTCTTTCGCCAAACCCGTGTTGGTTTTAAGTTGACAGGTTTAGAACCTTCACTTATAGAAATTGGGGAATCGATTTCCCCACACTTTGCTTGAAGTGTGTCCTACTATAAAACAAGGTAGAGATCAAGTGCATGGGCTCTGTTGGTGGGAAAACACCAACAGAACCAAAACTTTACTTATTCTTCTCTAACCTTAGGCACATTGAGCAAGATGAAGTTGATGATATGTGCTTTGTTCAATTATAACATAGGTGGTAAGATCAAAAGGTTGAGCATGAATGTAGCATTTAAGTTCATTTGGTAGAAAAGATTGAGTTGCTTAACCCAAGGAAAGATTGTTATCTATGCATAATGTATCAATCTTTACATGATTATGACTATCAACTTCCTGAGATAGGATGTGCATTTTTTAGCTCATTTGGTTAAGATTATGAGATCAAGGAAGTGGCGCTAGGAAGAAGCTCAAAGAATAAACATGTTGAGTTAATTAGGTTGGATCAAGTAAGTTGTGACTCAAACATGTTTGTTTATTATTTATGTGCCTAGTAGAATCAAGGGAAAACTTTTTTTAAATAATGGCTATTTACCTTTGGATGTTACCTTTGTCATTGGGGCATGGTAGCACCATATGATGAAGGGTAGATGACTCGTGATGGTCCTTTCCTTTTTGCTTGTGGGTTTCCTTGTTCGGCTAGCCTCATAGCTTGAGCTGTTCATGAGTTTCTTGTCTCCTAGGTTGCACTCCTTCTTTCTTATCCTTTTGTCATGCCATCTTTCTATTCTTCAATCTTTTGACACCCTGTTAGACCTTTGCCTCACTCATTGTTTTATGCCTGCAAAGGATTAGTGGACAACACATACCTAAAGAAATATACAATTTTGAAACATGGTTTATTTGTCTAGAATTTTGTAGTTTTCGTCTATGCCAATGAAAAGATGGTTTTAGGATTACTTTAGCATAGATTTTGTTTATCATGTTCTATACAAGCATGGCTCATGGCAAAGGTAACTTTCAATAGAAGACAAGTGAATGAATTTTGATACTTATAGTTCTTCCATCCATGATGAATGAACTGTGTCTTCTTTGCGCAATGTTATTGGAGTTGGTCATGTGCCTTGCTTCATCTCTGATTTGAATTCATCTCGTGACTTACCCAAATTGAATTGAGAGTTTCCTGTAGGGGTTAGTCTAACAAAATATCAAGTGTCTACTATAGCATACTTATCGGCTCAAAAATCAACCTAAACACCATGTCTAATTTGATTTAGGAAGGCATTTTAACCTAAGCACCACGCTTAATTTAAAAGCCTTTGGAAGTAAAATTAGCACACCTTTTGGTTCAAGAATCAAACTGGACACCTCGTCTAATTTAATTCAAGAAAATAGTTTAAACTAAGCACCATGACTAATTTAAAAGGTGTATGAAAATACTTCAAAACCTACACATACTATAGTAAACAAAAGTAGCATGAAAGTATTGTAGAGATTTATTCAAATAGAGATGAAAGAGCATGATTGTTATTTAGCAAATTGAGCATAGCTTAAAGGTAGAGACAACCAAAATTAGCAGTATGGTATAAGATTTTTCATAGATGTTCATCCCCCACACTTGAATTTTGTAAGGCAGAATCATGTTTGGATGGATAGAACTCTCATGTGTGAATGTGATTCAATGTTGCATGATAATTGGTTAGACATACCTTACGTCGTCATCCTTCATTCTTTTTGCTTCAAACCTAGAATGGTTAGTGACAAAAATACCCAAAGGAATATTTTCATAATTATGTTTCAATGCTTATTTCACAAGGGTATCACAGCAGAAGGTGAAAACTCATATTATCTTCCGAAAGTGCTTGCTTTAGGACAAAAGCTCATCCTCGGGAAACCTTCTAATTGCGCTTCTAATTGGTGAAGTGGTTTCCCTTCCAACACCAATCTTTGTGTACCTATCTTAAGATTCATGCCAACAAGATTTGCAATATTTATGATAAACATATGCATCTACAACCACCCTTTCAAAGTCTTTATGAACAGGAAGCACGAGGGGGTTGAAGATCTCATGTGTGGCAATGTTGGAGAGACTAATTAATTCAGGATATTTCTCATGTGAGCATGGATTTGATGAGGTTTTCATGAAATAACTTCCATGCTCATCGATGTCATCTTCCTTTTCAAGCTCCAAGGGTGTTTCTTCATGAATGTCTATAGGCGGAAACATGGTCTCCATCATTCCATGCCAATGACATTCATTGGACGGTTTATTGTCTAAGATTTCCCATGGATTGGTGGCTCTCGGGTTGATCTCGTCTAAGGCCTCCTCCAAACTTGGATGAGTCATGTTTGTTAAAGAGGTTGATTTAAACTCACCGTTTGGATTTAAACTAAATTTGCATTCTACCCATAAGGCTTCATCCTTGTCCATTCTTTAGCAGCGGCATATGTGTTCTTAATACATTCCAGCCATTATTGTTGCGCTTCTTGGTCATCCTTATGGTCTTCATGATTCCTTTGCTTTGGTTGTCTTAATGGATTTCTAGGGTCATCATGAGACTTAGGAGAAAGAGCATAAGAGGGATCATTGGGGTCAAGGATGGGTTGAGAGATGGGTTAAGATAATATATCTAATGTGGTCATAGAAGGAGAGAAGATATGACTGGCTAAATGACTCAGCTCTCCTTCTATAGCATTACTTCACATGCCTCCCTTGAATTCTTCCCAATGTCCTATATGGGAATAAGGATGCTTTCTAAGAGATCCCTTCTTGAAAGGATTTGAATTATATTCGCTCGAAGGTCTCTTATAAAGGTGAGAATTTAAGCTTTTCCCAAAACCAGCATAAAAAAGATCATCCTTAATTTCAATAGGGATTCTCAAAGGTGGAATTCCTTCTTCTCTTGGAGGATTTTGGGGTATTGATGGTTTGGGATTGATAGCTAAACCTTGAGATTGGAGTGGTTGTGATTTGGCTATCAAAACTTCCTCTTCTTGTTCGAGAGATGATTCCTTCTATTCCACGGGGAGTTTATTAGGAATGCTAGTGTAGGGAGTCCTTTCACTAATTCTATCATGCATAGGCCTTGCTTCACTAGCAGATAAATGAAGGAAAGCTCCTCTAGAGGCTACATCAAGGGATTCCCTAGAATCCTTGCTAAGACCCATGTAAAAATGTTGAAGAAGTACAGGGTCTTGAATGGCAAGGTCCAGGCCAGTGATGATGAGGTCATTAAAACAATTCCACGATGTGCCAAGAGATTCTTCTTCTAGTTGTCTAAAATTTAGAACCTCTTTTCAAAGGCTGACTACTTTAGAGATGGAAAAGAAACGTAAATAAAATTTAGAGCATAGTGTTTCCCAATCTCCTTGCATACTTCCTACGGTTAGACTATACCATTGTTTAGCTCTTCCCGTCAAAGAGAATGGAAACAACTTCCATCTTAAGGTTTTGTCAGACATGCCAGCAATACGCAAGCATGCATAGGTCTATTCAAACTCCCGTAGGTGTGAGTATGGGTTTTCATCGTCTTCTCCCAAGAAGGATTTATCCCGAATCAATTTTATTAAACTCAAGCACAGCTCATAACCTAGTGTTATGATAGGCTCTGAAGATTCTGGTGGTTTTAGGCTTGCACTTGTGGGTTTAGCATATTGATAAATAGGAGTGGAATCCATGCTAAAAGAAAAAGTAAAACAAAAGAAAAAAATAAAAGATAAAAAGTTAAGCTAGGCTTGTAATTAATTCAGCAATCGTTTCCCTAGCAACGACACCAGAAAGCTTGTTGGTATAAATTAATGCACACAGATAAATCCGTAAGCGCACAGATACCACTGTAGCTTTCACCCGAAAGTATTCCAAGTATTGTATCCATAGGGAAATGTGAGAGACTAACTACAGTCTAACTTAACTAAGGATAACAATACTAAGGGTAGCAACAACGTTAGGATAAATAGGAGCGTAGAGAGGAAAACTAAGGTTCTCTTGTTGTGACTTGGGTAAGCTATGTCTTCTACTATTTAACTGGGGACATTACTTAAATAAAGACACCAGCAGAGGATGCTTTCTGTAGTAACCACATCTTACTTGCCTACAAACGGGAGGTGGACTATAGAGGATTCAACGAGGCTATAAGAGTCATCCTCGTGAGCTACCACCGATACGGAATGCAGGATGCATCCACAAGTAACCAGAGTTTAAGCACCACACTTACACTACAATTACTACTTTAGTCTTCCTGAATAAAGAATAAAGCACTCAAACAAGTTGTGAACCTGATGAATAATATAAACAAGAAGCTTACTTGAATTAGAAGTTGATTACCAGAGAAATCTCAGAGGCAAGCTTAGATAGAACTTGGATCCACCCAGGTACAAGTCGTAGAGAGAGCACCAACAGACCGGTGCCTCCTCCAAACTCTTCTCTCACTCTCTATCTCACTATTTCTATTTATAATACTAGATCCTATGGAGGACTAATCTTCTCTTCTTAGCTGGCCCTCATCCTGACGAGGAGAATATGAATTTGGGTTTTAGGATGCCTCCTGGGAGGGGGCTAGGGGCTGCTATATATAGGCCGAGGTGGAGTAGCGGGCAAGGAATTGAGGTGGAGTAAGGGGCAAGGAATCGAGGTGGAGTAAGGGGCAAGGAATCGCCATGTCATCGATCCGCATCAACTCCCTCGATCACCGTTGGATGAACCGACCATGATCAGTGGCGGAGATGGACTCTTAAAGGCGGTGGAAAACCATCATAGAAAGGAGACGCTGACCGGTGAGACCCATAGGTTGGCCAGCCTATAGGTGGGGCTAGCCGGCCTATCTCAGTGACAGGTGGGCCCCACCCTCTGGTGGAAGCTTCGAGACTCCATCTTGAGTTGTTTTCCGTAGGTTTCGTGAGCCATATCTCTTTCTATTGTCGGTTTCCTTGTTTAGAGAGTATGACGGTGGTCCCAGGGGCTATTTGCTGGATAAATCCTCCTGCATTCATATATTTACCAAAGCTCATGGAATTCATTAGTTTAAACACCTAGACCTATGTTTGGTGATGAAATTAAGTATATATGCAGGTTATATTGATGGTTTATAATTGATGTTAATGACCGTCAACAGCAATCAAGAAGGGAAGAGAAGGAGAACATCGGTGGCTCGGGCTGTTTATGGACGAGAGTGACTTGCAGACACGGCCAGCTCCAGCTTGAGTTTGCCACCGTAGCAGCTGCATGGCAACGCGCACAAAAGTGGTGAAGGAGGGCGGTGGCTCGCCGGTGAAGCAGGCAGAGAGACTGGGTGCCGTCCATGAACAGTACCCATATGAACCCTCATTTCTCTCCCTTCTTTCTCTTGATTTCACGTGGTAACTTGATTGGTAGCAAAAACAAAAGTTGCAAATCTTGATCTGTTCTCCAAATTTGCTTCAAGCTCCAGCCCCTAATTCTAACTGGATAGCAAGATTTAAAGTCAAGAACAGGGGTTCAAGAAAACTGAAACACTAACTTCAGTTAGGGTTTTGGAAATTAATTTAATTCGCTATCTTAGGGAATTAATTAGTGATTAACTACAGAGCAAACCTTTCAACTAGTAACACCATTGTACAATACAAAATTTGTATTATCAAATGGTACTAATGTTTGTACAAATTTATTTGAGAAATTCATTTTAATAAATACTCTAAAATTGAACTTAATATTGAAATCCAACACAGCCAAATCATGATCAAGTGTTGAACTTCAATTTCAAATTTGGAGCTCAAATTTTAGTGGGTTGGACTTGAACCCATACCCTACACTTGACACTAGTGTAAAGTACAACCTTACACTTCAAAGTTTATTAGGGCATATTTTCAAGTATTTTTGTGAAATTCAAAAATACAAGGTCACAAAGTACCTTGGAAATATTTTTGGTTCTAGCTCAAACACCACATATGCATTACAAGGCTAACAAAATAACACTGATTTTAATTAATGCAAGACATGATTATCTAAATTGCCAGCTTACTATGCATCATGCTGACATGAACAAGTTTTAGTGATGCTTAACACCAGGGGTGTTATAGCTCTTCCCCCATTACAGAAATCTCGCCCTGAGATTACGAAACACCTAAAGCCTGGGGTTAAGTAATGGAAAAGAAAATGTGTCAAACAAATATTATGAACAAGGTTTACATAAAACAACAAGGGAAGTTTACAATATTACATCATCTTTCAAAAGAAAGGTTACAACTGTAGAGGAGATAGCAACCTAAGTAGATGCAAGGAAATCCGGATGATTCTCCATTAGATAATCCTCTGATTCCCATGTAGCTTCCTCTTTTGAATGCTTGTTCCACTAAACTTTATAGAACCTGATTGTTCTCTTTCAAGTAACTCGATCCTTCTGATCTAGGCTTCTAACAGGATATTCTGCATAACTCAGATCTAGTTCAAGTTCAACTCCTTCAATCTCAATGGCCTGCTCTGGCACTCGTAGACACTTCTTCAACTATGATACATGAAACACATTATGTACAGCTAATAGTTGCTCTAGCAACTTTAGATGATATGCTACAGGTCCACACTGTTCTATAATTGGAGAAGAACCAATGTAGCGAGGTGCTAGTTTTCCTCTGACTCCAAAATGGTTAACTCCCTTCGTAGGTGATACTTTTAGATAGACATGATCTCCTACTTTGAACGCTTATGGTCAGCGTCTCCTATTGGCATAACTCTTCTAACGAGACTATGCTGCTTTCATACTTGCTTGGATAAGTCAGACCTTTTCTTCAGCTTCTTTCACCATGTCTACCCCAAAGAACCACCTTTCTCTAGATTCTAACCAATTTAGTGGAGTTCTACACCTTTGGCCATAGAGAGCTTCAAACGGTGTCATCTTAATACTTTCCTGATAACTATTTGTGATAGAACCGATCACTTTATAAGAGCACAAGTACAATGGCAACCACCAAAATAATCGCACTGTCATACTTGAGCCCATATAAACCCGGTAGTCCATCGAGTACCATGAAGGGTCTCGATTCATCGCCAACATACAACCAAGATCATACATGATTCAACATACATGCCACATATTACATAGAGTTCACAATTACATTACCATCCATCGGAGTACAATTAAAAGTTCTTACAACCCAAGTTCAAATAAAGTAGTAGTAGTAGCGGAAGCAAAGGTAGTTTTGAAACTATCATCTCACACCATTGTTCAAATACTTGCCAGTTTGTGATCACATCCCACAGAAGCATCATAGATTAGATATATAGAAGCACCTTGCCCATGGCCTACTCCTCGTGCACTATGGGACAGAAGCAGTTCTTAGAATACCCATGATAGATTGTATTATCTGCAACAAGTGGGGAAAATAGACCCTAAGTACAAGAAGGTACTCAGCTAGACTTACCTATCATAAACCAAAAATAATGTGACTCCAAGGATCATGCAAGGCTTGATAAGTGGAGCTAGCTTGACAATATTTTGCATAAAAAGCCGCTAGTTCAACTATACATTTTATAATTTGGGTATCAAGTTAATTATAGCTATTCACCTCTAGATTAACAACTAAGCTATGCTAAACATGTGGTATATCATTATGTAGCATCACAATAATAACCATAGCCAATGTAGCATTACCATGTCCAATATAACCATCAAATTCCATAGTCCAATTACTACGATGTTGGGACTTGTCAAGTTTCTCACTATCCGGAAGAGACGGCAATTTGAATTGGTTGCAACCAGCTGGGTAGTTATTCCTAACACAAACCCACACTTCCCCCGTTGGGGTCACATCGAGTCACCTTTGGTACAACTCAAGTACATATTTTGCGGGTTCGATCAGCCCCGCACAACCAGGGACAACCAGCTGCCAGGATGTTCGGCCCAAGCTATCCCTTTGGCTCATTTCTGGCTCCCTGCACATCCTTACTACCATCCAGAGTGTGCACTCTAACAGAACGACACCTGGCTTAGGTGGAGCTACTCGGCTTTGCGGTTGGAACGAGTTATCCGGCCAGCTAAGTGAGAGGCATGCGTTCAATCTCGACAAAAGCGCCAACAACGGTATGATCCTTAATTGACATAGATGGGATCAACATAGCTGACCCACACCATGTGCATATAATATCATGCCTGGTCTCCACTTAGATAACATCCCATGGTTATTTTCCACGATAGCAAATATAGCCAACCGTGCTCTGGTATCCACCTATATCTCGCAGGTGACAGGAAATCACCCGACTTCTACCGGTCTAAGCATGGCTAAGCATATGTTCGATCCTAGACCTACATAGGGTTCAAGGTATATTTCTAGACAAGGTAGTTCTATGCATCAAGTGTTTCCAACCAACTCTTATGACCTAATGCATCAAACATGAAGGACTCAAGTGATATTTGTAAAAACATAGGAGGCTTAGAATGCTCTAGGGCTTGCCTTTTAGAAAGGAGGTAGGCCTATGATTGGGGCACTCTGGTAATTCCTCAAAAGCTTGCTCCTCACTTTCAGGGGCTACCTACTATGGTGCCTCCTGATTCTCCTCCTCCTCTGCTTCAAACTCCAAGAGTGTGATTCCTTCTGGCGATCCTATATGCAAGAGCGCAAAATAAGATACAAGAATGCACGGTAATGATATGGATGATATGATATGATGCATAAACATAAATGTCCTTAACAACAAGGTATTAGGGTGATAACAAGATTAACTTTCTTTTACTAAGTAGGTGCATATCTCCTCTCTAGTAATTAAAAAAACACCTATTTAGCATTTTTTGGGCTGCAAGACAGCAGCTATTATTTTGACCATAACTGGAGTTGTACACATACAAACAATATGGCTATAGACTTTCTGCCAAGATTATTAAATTGCCTACAACCTTGTTTTAATCATCTTAAGGTGATTCAGTAGCTATCTAGGTCAAACAATTCAATCTTTCAGATCTGTCTAGAGGACAAACAAATCTGATAGCAGACTTCTAACAGATATAACTCTTAAACCATTGGGCCTATGACCATGAAATTTTAGGAAAAGCAATATGAGTAAGTTCTCTATAACTTTGTTATTAACAAGTTTCATAAGAAAGATCACTATCATCATGAATTTGTCAACACAACAAAAACTACTCATGCAGCCATTTAGTTGAATTATAAAGCAATAATTAACTAGCTGCCTATAACCAATTACTTATAAGCCCAATTAATAACATCAACAGATCATATGCATCACAAGAACCCTAGAAAACATCATGTTTAAGCCCAAATAATTTATTTATATTTATTTATTAATTTTCCTTATATAATAGGGTGACTTAGAGGATAAATATTTCCATTGCTCAATAAATTCTGAGACAATTACAGTAGGTTACATATAACTCCAATAGTCTATTGTACAAATTTCATGACATTTGCATAAGTATGGCAACCTCTACAAAAATGATAAGTTGCATAGGTTTATTTTAGCAAAAGTAGTTTAGCCTAGTGAAAAGTGTCAAACAACAGATTACATATTTTTCTTACTTTGATCCTAGCATAAGAACAATGTGCAAAAATTTGCATGATCATATGTTATATATTTTTACCCCATTTATTTTCACTAGAAACTAGCAAATAATCAAGGTTAAATAGCAAGACCATATTTCAAGTGTGTCTTCTATAGGTTTAGTATTTTTCCTAGATAGATAATGCCAACACAAGACCAGCAAAATTAGAATCACAATTTTTACACTTCTCTAGCTCTAGTTATGCATTTTACAAGACAGAAACAGATTTAATAGCACTTATGTAGCTCAATTTAATTCTCCTAGAAAAATATCCTAAATAGTAGGTTTCATATTTTTATCAAATAGTACACTTCATGATGAATCCAATAAAATTTGGGTCATCTCATTTGGACACTCATAACTCTAGATATGATTTTTTGCAAGTTTGCAACAAAATCTAGAAAAACAAATAAAGAAAAATAAAATTTCCAACCGGGAGCTACAGCTAGGTACACCCAGTCTATGCACCCACGGTGGCTAACAGCATGGGCCCATAGGTCAATTGGTCCCACGCGACAGAGAAACAGAGGTAGGGACGCAGCAGTTGACCGGCGATAACTCGCCGACGGTGAGGTCACCGGCGATGAGGTCTTCACCACTACACTCGCATCGTCAAGCCACATCGAGGGGTACCCTCAGTTGGCTCTACACATCACTAGAGCAAGCTCACCGGCAAGCATGGCAGCTCGACGGTGGCGCGCGGTGGTGGACTCACCGTCTCCGGCAATGGCATAGCTAGACGAGCGCGGCTACAGCTTCTATAGACCCTAGCGGAGCTCTATGGTGTGGATCGAGCCACGGTGAAGCGGCGGTGAGCTCTGGCCACGTGCATGGTGGCACGGCGACGCACAGTGCATGCGGCAATGCTTGCCGTTTCGATGAGACAGTAGTTGGTGATGGATGTCTATCATAGGAGAAGGTGCTACGGGTCATGGCGGTGCGGAAACAAACACACGAGGGGGAAGACGTGATCTAGTGAGGGCTGGCCACGTCAAGCTTGAGCTCATGGCTATGGTGGGCGTGCTCGATGCAGTGGCGCGTTCTTGCGCGGTGGTGGCGGTAGCGGTTAAATAAATGATGACATGAGCATTTATGACCTAAGGCGATGATGGACCAAGGGAGAAGAAGGTAGGAGGAGCAGTGGATAAGGCTGGCCACGGCGAGCTCAAAGCTCGGTGGCGCTCCACAGCCATGGTGGCAACGGCGCAATGCGGCCTTAACTATGCTCAAACGATGGCGTTAGCGGCTCGGGGAGGTGGAGGAGGTGGTGGTGAATGTGTGGGTGAGGTGGATTGGGTGGCGCTGCTGCATGGATGGTGAGCGCTGCTAGTGGAGCTCGGTAATGGCAATGGTGGTGCTCGGCTTTGCCGCTATGGGCGCGAGAGCGAGCGAGACAGAGCGAGAGCGAGTGAGGGGAGCGAGTGAGGTCAGGGACGCGCGGCGGCCTCTTCAGCGCGCGCCTGACCGTGATGCGGCCCTGCCCCAATGTGTGCACACCACGCGGGAGCCACGGCATGTGGCCGGTCAGCCACTACTGCTGCTTGATCGGCCGGTTTAAGACCGACTGATAGCGCGTTTTCACAACGTCATTACTCCTAATCCGTGGTGATTTAGCAAAAACAATATTAGTGAATGTTGTAGAGCTATGTGATATCTCCAACTTTGCTTTAGGGAGTAACATATAATTCATCATGGTTTTCAAAATGCAAAGCTCCAAAATGTGCTACTTTGAAACTGTAATCAACTAATGACAGCAAAATTTTCTATGTTTCAAAACAACATTTTGTTGATTCTTGTGGGCCCTATCTGACTATGTTAGGCACTGAATTAGCTCATGACCCTTAAATAAAGGTTGTTCCACATAAGATAAGCTACAACTTTTATTAAGGGTGCACTACCATGCAAACAATCTAAGCTATTGTTCAACTTTGGTCAAACTAGCATCATGAAAAATGACATTTTGAGTAAACTAGGACTTAGAAGCAAAATTGGCCCATGTCATGAATACAAACATTGTTCCATTTACCATCCTAGATATGTCTAAGGTGTTTTTGTGACCTCACAACCATCTCTTTCATTGGTCACTCATGATCACAAGCATACGCATGCATATAATCAACACCACATGTGATAATATGTAACGAATAAGATGAAATTCCATATGCTCATGCTCATGAATGCTTGGATGATGCTTATGCTCATGAAATGCAAGTGTCAAATGTAATGCTTAACACTAGGGTGTTACACTATTGTTGTAGGAAAATTCTACCAGAGGCAAACATTCATCCCATTTATCTAAATAAGTGAGAACACAAGCTCTTAGCATGTCTTCTAGAATCTTGTTGACCCTTTCAGTCTGTCCTCTAGTCTGCGGATGATAAGCTAAACAATGGATAAGCTTTGTGCCCATTGCTTTATGCAACTCTTTCTAGAATTTGGAGACAAACTGTGTACCCCTATAAGAAATAATAGTCTTTGGTACACCATGAAGACTTAGGATACGTGCAACATATATCTTGGCATAGAAGACCACTAGATCCCTTGTTTTCACTGGTAAAAAGTGAGCTATCTTAGTAAGACAATCAATAATGACCCAAATGGAATAAAACCCTTTCGATGTCTTGGGTAAACCAACAATAAAGTCTATACCGATGTCATCCCACTTCCATGATGGAACAGGCAAAGGGTACAGTGGTCCTGCAGATTTCAGATGGACAGCCTTTACATGCTAACAAGTATCACACTTTGCGACATACCGAGCAATCTCTATCTTCATTTTGGTCCACCAGAACCTCTGTTTTAGATCCTGATACATCTTATTACTTCCTAGATGAATAGAGAATCTAGACAAATGAGCTTCATCGAGGATCTGCTGATGTAACTTAGGAACTTTTCGTACTACTAGATGATTCTTGAACCAAAGAACTTCATCATCGGCCCAAAAACACGGGGCCTTTCCGGTCATAACTCTTTCTTTGATATGAGCTATCCCTTTGTTCTCTTTCTGAGCAGCAACAATCTGACTCTAAATAGTAGATTCAACAGTAATATTGGCTAAGGTTACATGCTGGACAATATCTAGATTCAACATTTCCATCTCTTGACACAAAGTTCTGTCAAAAGGTCTTGTTGTAAGATAGTTGCAATGAGACTTACGACTGAGTGCATCGGCAACCACATTTGCTTTGCCTAGATGATAATGAACTTCCAAATCATAATTTTTGATCCATTCTAGCCATCTTCTCTGACGCATATTCAACTCAGACTGGGTAAAGATGTACTTCAAACTCTTATGATCAGTGTAAATATGACAACTACTACCCAACAAATAATGACGCCAGATCTTGAGTGCATAAACAATAGTAGCAAACTCTAAATCATGAGTAGGATAACGCTCTTCATGGCGCTTGAGCTGTCCTAAAACATAAGCAATAACTCGGCCTTCTTGCATTAGTACACACCCAATACCAATACCAGAGGCATCACAAAACACATCAAATGACTTTTTGATATCTGGCTGAGCTACAACAGGAGCGGTGGTCAGAAGTCGTTTCAAGGTTTCAAAAGCTTCATTACATTTAGATCACCAGACAAACTTGGTTTGGTTCTTCAGCAACTCAGTGATAGGCTTGGATATTTTGGAGAAGCTAGGGATAAAACGACGATAGTATCCCGCCATCCCAAGAAAACTACAAACTTGATGCACAGAGATCAGTGGTTTCCAACTAAGGATATCTCTCACTTTGCCAAGGTCTACAGCAACACCCACAGCAGACAAAACATGCCCAAGGAATGGCACTTTATCAAGCCAGAACTCAAATTTGCTAAACTTGGCATATAGTTGGTGTTCTCTCAGACGGCTTAGAACAATGCGTAAATGTTTCGCATGTTCCTCTTTGCTTTTAGAATATATGAGAATATCATCAATGAAAACAACCACGAACTTGTCGAGGTCCGGTGTGAAAACTGAGTTCATTAGGTACATAAAGTGAGCTGGTGCATTGGTTAGGCCAAAGGACATGATTAGGTATTCATATAGACCATATCTGGTAGTGAAAGCAGTCTTTGAAATATCTTCTGGACGGATCTTATTTGGTGATAACCAGTCTAAGATTGATCTTAGAGAATACTTTAGCTCCCGCAAGTTGATTAAAGAGTAGATCAATGCGAGGAAGAGGATACTTATTCTTGATAGTCACCTCATTCAGCGGACGATAATCAACACATAGTCTTAAAGTTTTATCTATCTTTTTCACAAATATTGTAGAACATCCCCATGGTGATGAACTTGGTCTAACATAACCCTTGTCAAGCAACTCTTGCAACTATATCTTAAGTTCCGCTAACTCTTTCAGAGGCATCTGATAAGCTCTTTTGGATACTGGAGCAGTACCGAGTTTCAACTCAATTCAAACTCTACATCCCTGTCAGGAGGTAAACCTGGCAAATCATTAGGAAACACATCTAGAAACTCCCTTACTAAAGGAATATCTGCCACTTCCTTAACAGTGGTTTCACATACTCTTTCTATTGCCCTTTTTGGAGTAGGTAAGTGGATAAGCAACTTAGAACTGTTATCAGGAGAGTTAAACTATACAACCCTATGCAGTGTGTCAATGATAGCTCCCCGTTGATATAACCAATTCATACCAAGGATCACATCTATACCCTAACCATTTAGAACAATTAGATTGGTAGGAAAAGTATGCCCAACAAGCTCTATTGGTATCTGATATACCATTTCCTTAGTAACCAATCGCCCACCAGGGGATTGTACACATAAGCTGTCCTCCATAGTCTCTATTGGTAACTAATGCTCCACTACAAATGATCTACTAATGACAGTATGTGATGCACTAGAATCAAACACTATAATTGTAGGTTGGTTGGCAACAAAAAACAGACCCATCATTACCGGTTCACCTTCTGGGATTACTTCAGTCCGAGTATAATAAAATCTACCAAACTTTGGAACAGCTCTTTTCTTTGCAACCCTCTGCGGAATATCTAGTTGTGGATATACTAGAGGTATTGGAACCTTGGCCTGTTTGGGTAGCGGACAATCCCAGACATAGTGTCCCGTCTCGCCGTAGTTTTAGCATGGGTAGTTATTATTTGGTGGATTATTGGGATGAATACCAGGAGTATCCGGCTATTGGAGATAGTAGTGAGAATGATGGACATGCTGATAGATAATCCTCAGACGCTAAATATTGCCTCCAGAGGATTCTGTAGGTACATTCTTCCTCTTCTTCTCCTGGTGTAGACGATTCTTCTCCCCAACAGAAATGGCAATACTGACAATCTCATTATAACTAGCAGTGGTGAAGGGGTCCAGCATAACCTATAGCTTGGTGTTGAGACCACGTACAAACCAGAACTTCTTATTGACATCCGTACTAACATACTTGGGGGCATATTGAGCTAAGTGATTGAATCTGCCCAACTACTCCATCACACTCTAATCTCCTTGCTGTAACTTGAGGAACTGTTCCATCCTCATTTTCCTCACCCCATCAGGAATATAATGTGTTTGGAAAGCAGTGCAAAATTAGCCCATGGAACCTGATGTCCCTCGGGTTGTGTTGCAAGGAAACTAGCCCACCAAGCGCCAGCAGGGCCCTAGAGTCGCTATACTACAAACTGAGTCTTTTGGACATCACTGCAATGGATAAGACTAAACTTCAGCTCTATAGTGTGGATCTAGTCTTCTGCCTCTAGAGGTTCATCAGCTTTATGAAATACGGGAGGGTGAGTTTTTAGAAAGTCCTGATATGTGTTGTCAACTGCTGGATTTGGTCGACCGTGAAGATCAAGAATCATATGCTATGTCAAGGCTTGAAGCATACGCGCATTGTCGGCGCTGACATTCATTAGAGCAGCAATTGCATCAGCTAAAGGAGGTGCTTGTGGTGGATCAACCATGTTGGTACGACCACGGGAGGTACCAGGTGTATCCATTTTTCTAGAACGAGTCCTCATACTGTAAGGTAAGAAAGACCATCAGCCACCAGTTTTCCCATAGATAGGTAGAACAGCAAAGGAGGGAAAGAAAGATAGCATGAAAAGGATTGACAACATAATTAACCCAAACTACCTAGTAAGGGGGAAAGTAAATAAAAGATTAATTAATGGCATGGTGCATGAACGGTCCAACGCTCAACTAACATAACCTATCTACTTACATAACTTTATTATTTTAATAAACATATAACACAAGTGAGTGACAACACACTCAATTTTATAATATAGGGCAATATTAAGCATGCTATCCCACTTTTACACAATTACTGGGTGCATCTACCAGCCTATGGATGATATGGAAGACTCATAAAATAACGAAGCGGAGGGGCAGAAAAGATTCTAACAAAACAACCTACAAGATTAGGGACCATATGAGTTGAATAGACAAGGTACTCCGGTGTGGCGAAGAAGTTGGCACATCACATCAGCACCTGAAGCATGACTAGAAAATCTTCATGTCTTTAGTTCTTGTTAGGATGATCAGCTTTTTGATAAACAACTATAGCAAGCAGGGGATGACTTTAGAAGCAACCTTCTTGACCAAAATAGATTTGAAACTAATTTGTATTATTTGTTTTGAAGTTTTGTAAAGTAGTACTACAACACTTCTGCAATGACATGATCCGATACCAGCTGTGGTAGAACCGCCCAAGTTTTATGGCCCACATTTGCTCGTCATTGTCTTCTAGACTTCTGATTACCGCACATGGGAACTAGACAACTCCGGTAGTCTGTCGGGTGTCCTCGGGAAACCCAAATCATCCACTTTTTCTTTCTGAGCAGGATACATCACAGAAGACATTTGCAGTATTACTACAGTTTATACAAATATAATACATTGGAATAAACAGCATAAGTCTTACTAACCATAAGTTTATAAATCAGTCATTAAGTTATTACAATTCATAAGTTTTAGCCAACTAGACAGTAGGGTAGCATGACAGGTACCACTTGCAACACACAAGAGAGATTCACCCTGCCCAAGGGTGCACAATAAACTTCTGTACTGCTGGCTATCCTCCTACAACAAAGGTTAACAAACCCTGAGTACAAAGGTTACTAATGATTGATCCTTACTTTCAATGTTTTAGCTCAAGTTAAATCATTATCAGACTCTAGTTTGCACCTAATCTAAAGCAATCAATTATTTAATTAGCACATCTAATGATTATCGGTATCATTGTTTCATTTATTAACTATGATGCAGGGTAGAGGATCGAGTCTTCTTCTTTGAGAAGCAATGGTGATTTGAATCGATTAGGCCCAGCTGGGGTTTCCTTAACACACAACATTTGTAGGTCCTAGACCTACATATATCAACCCTCACTCGGATCCTCCAAAACATGAACATGTTCGCGCCACCCGAGAATACAGTACTCCACCACCGTACGGCATCCCAGATGTTTCTGTAGGGTGGATACACGCTACTCTCACTATCTCTCCACTCCTAGTGCGCGGTTGTCCTTTCTCATAATGGAATAGCCGAGGTGTTAGGCTTACCGGAGTATGTGGCTAGTACTATAAAGTCTCGAACACAAGAAAGCCTATAATGAATGGTCCTCAATCGACACAGGTGGGGCACTACGTCAAGACTCAATTCCTGATGCAAGCAAAGAGTCCACCCGGTCTCAAATTAGATTCATTATTATTATCAAACCATAGGTCATTCCCTAGTAAGAACATTTGAAACAACCTTATTGCTCAACTCTTAACTACTAAGCATCATTAACCTACTATTATTAACTGAAGTATCAAGGCAGGCATGCTGCAGTTGGTAATCACACAACCTCTATTTTACTTAAATCCATCAAACGTAAGACTTAAGTGAATAATGTTTCTAAAATACAAGTAAAGGAGTTATGCTCTAGGGCTTGCTAGCGGTGTTGGGGTTGTCAGGCACTTCAGATAACCACAGAAAAGATGACCAACTCCGAAAGGGTAGAATTCCACTTCAGGCTTACTTTGGCAGCAGGGGCCAATTAGCCCAGGGATGATTACCCCTGACGTGGATTTTTTTGGGACTTCTTCTTCCCGCCTCTTCCCAGGGCTGGTAACCACAGTGGGGGAACTTTCCACGTCTTCCTTTGGCAACAGTGGGAAAACAGCAGCACTTCTACCAAAGTACTAGTATTTCTGCCAAAGTATGGCAACAAAATTGAAAACAGTGTCTTGAAAAATCAAGAAAAATCTGAATTTCTTAAATAATATAATGAAATCACCAAAGATCAATACCAACCACATCATTTTCATGATCATAATGCATGGAAAATCACAAGACCTAAATTATTTGACAGTCCAATAAATAGAAAATTTAATTCAAGTGCCAAATTTAACCCACTACCAAACTGATCCGATACATAGAAGCCTGAAATGTCCAACATGCACTACCAAAATTGACCACACTTCTCTTGTCTCAAATCATGCATTGCCTCCACCAAACTCTCTGCAGTTAACACACAAAAAAAAGAACTCTTGTGAGGCCCTACAGTATAAGGTCAAAATACAGAGCATATAGGTAAAAGAAGCATGTTATCACCATGTTTACAGCTAGCTATCAGTTCAGGCTAAGAATTTTTTTTGTACAAAGTGCAGAAAGATAACCACACCAAAACCATTTCCTAATACCAGCAACAAAGAGTACTGATGGCATGCAGCATTGGCAAGTGCAAGCTGTTGTACAATTGTGTAGTCATCAGTTTCATATGGCTCAAGGTTATCTATCCCTATGAACAAATTTTATGTACACGACATCCGAAAAGTGTAATATGAGTCATGCCTTGTGAATTTTTAAGATCCCTCAAGATAGGGGATCAGACATGCAATCCTCTTGAAAGGAGAGGAGCCTGATAAGGTTAGCGGTGGTCGTTGCCTAATCAAATGGCTGCTGGCCAGTGATCTGCAAGCCCTCACCATCTTCTTCTTCCTCTTCCAACAAAAAATTTCTAGCAAGCTCTTCCCAAGAAGCCATCTAGTGTTACATATATGAAATTATATTATTACATATATATAAAATAAAAGGCACAAGGCCAATACTCAAGCACAGCAAGTCACAAGTGTCATATGTAATAAACTCAAGCACATCACAGAAAATAAACTTCAACTATCACTGCCCCATCTTTAAATGAAAGTGATAGTTTAAACTTCAATTTAGCAACACAGCTTAAACTAGCACTAACAATGAAACAAGGATTATAATTTCATATCATGAACCGGTGAAGTTTCATATACAATTATTTCAGAGGAATGGTTAGCATATACAATTATTTCAGAGTGAAGTTTCATATATGCCCTAAAATAAAAGTTAGAATGTCATAAGCTAACAACCTAGAGCTATTGTGAGGAAAGCTTAGATTTTCTCATACCATCTCATGAAAAAACTTGCATTAATCTTTTTAACTTATTACTCAAAAATGCTAAAGAGAACAATACGTGAGAGGAACACTTCAAGATACAACCATACAGATAGACTAGAAAGGTGAAAAAAGCTGCAAGTGAGAAATCCGGTAAGAGTATCCAGAAATTTCATTAGTTCTAATGCAAAGCAGAATCATTGTATACAAAGACAGAGCAAAAAACTACAGATGCAAAGAAAATGTTGGGGGACTAACTCTGACACCAATCACCCGTCCCAAGATGCAAAGAGAAAATCACTCCCCCGCAAAAGCATCATGCCCTTATTAGTCGGAGAGATTTAGCAAGCACTTGTCGAGATTTAGCAAGCAAATTATTAGATTGAGTGATTGACAGTATGGACGCCATGGAATTAAAAAACAAACTCGCTTAAGATCCCACGCTGCCATCAAATTAAAAAGGCACACTCGCTTAAGATCTCGTGCTTTAGTAGGCAAGACCTATCATGCATTCATACTGAGAGACTAACTGCTTCCAACTTATTACACAAAGAAGCTCCATTCGTCCTACATTACTTAGCGCCACAAAGTTGTACAATAGCTCGAAAGTGGCTGATGACAACCTGTGAATGATGCATGGTGAACTTGGTTCTATAATGTCAAATACTCAGCCTGCTAATATCGATTCATCAAGAAATAACAGACTAGTTCACAAGATGCTATTCCCATGCTTGAACGTTGTTGCCTAAACCATGTAAAGCACGTGATGCATTCACGCTAAACACATGAGACACTATACCATTACCAATGTACAAATAAAGGTAATGCATACACGAATGGAACACGCTTTTCCTTAAACCAACCTTACAGCCAATCGATAGATACAAGAGCAAATTCAATAGCCTCAACAATATAACTATATAAGTTTTAGAATTCAGCACAAAAACTAAGGCCAACAAAATTAACAGCTTAACCTAGTTTAATCCCTTCTTAAGTAAAAAGGCATGGGAGATGAATTCATGCAAATATCACAAAGAAATGAGCTCGAATTGCCCGAAGTTGTAGTACATGTATTTGTTTTAAAGAAGAAGAAGAGGCTACAACATCTATTTTGAACCAGATGGAATACTAATAGTGCGACATCAAGAAATAATAAATTGCCAGTTCCATTGGCAAGACATTAGCAGCACCCATTTTGACATGAAATATTAAAATCTTCTGTGCCACTAATGAACAAACTGTTTATCAACAGACATGAAGGAGCAAATTGTCACATGGACTGAAAAAATATCATGCACATTACAACCAAGTGTATCAGCAGCAGAGGTCAACTGACTGATGAAAAGAGAATGAAAATGTTCGTGAATTTTTAGTTAGTGCTGAATTGTTTTGCTTAATTACTGTTGCTTAGTTATACTTTTTTTTACCATGTTTCAGCTTGTTGTTTTCCATTACTGCATAGTTCACAAGATATCAAGGCAGAATTCGGCACCACTAGCAAACAATATATTTTTGTACTCCCAACTGACTGAAGGTAGAATATTTGTAGAACTGCAAGTGTACTAGGCTACAAGCACGTGATAACACGGAATGTGTTATTTATGCAGTCTGACAGGCTAATAAACACTAAATAAGCAGGTAGCGACTCAGGTGCATTTTTTGCATCTAACATAACTGATATAGCAAGTCCAAACCACATATGCAAGAACAACACATCACCAATATGCAAGAACAACACATAGGCAAGATCTAATTACGCTTCCAACTTAGTACCAGCACACAAGTGTCAGCGAGAGTAAAAGTTAACAACCATGGCACAAACTAGACAATAATCCTTCAGATCCTTCTGATTCAGAACCTAGGTACGGTGTTGGCTTTGCAGGTTTAATTGCGCTACTCCCTCTTTTGCAAACCATAGGGTCAAATTTGCCTAGCTCAGTTTTTAGGAAAAATATATTAACATCTAGAGCACCAAATAAATGCACCACTATCAAGACATAATTAATGGTGAAAATCAATATTATAGATGCAAGTGTATTTTTTTCAATAAACCGCCATCTCATCCGACACTAACCAATCCCGCAATACAGATGCACAAAAATAAAATACCCAGAGAGGGAGTATGCGGAGTCCTTACCAAGCAACAGCAGAAAGCACAGAGGTCAGCGCCTCGAGATCTCGCAGAGACCTCGCTCCCTAGAGCGCCCAGCTTCCGGTTCCCATGTCGTGTTGCTCGGCTGGCGAAACCCTAATCAGCCACGGCCACCACCGCGCCCTAGTGGGACATCAGGAGAAGAGCGGATCAAGAATCCAAACCCTAGCGGGAGGCACAGAGATGTAGGATGAGGCGGTCTCACCGCTGGCGTGACGAAGCGATGAGAAGGCGGAGTGGCGGCGGTGACGGATTGCGGGGGCGACGTCGACGACTCGGGACGGATGCCCGGGCGGCGACGGCGTCATGACGAGAAGACCCTTGAAGCGAGGAAGCTACGCTGCTCATGAGCGGTCGCCACGGAAACCCTCCCGGCCTCACGAGTCGTGGATTCCTTCCGCGTGGAAAAAGAAGGGAAGCGGGCTGCGACCCTCGGATGGGTGGGCTGCCAAAGTGCGCAAAAATTTGGCCCGGTGGAGATTGGCACGGGGGAGACAGCCCAGGGAAAACGCGGGGATCCCCCCGGGGAAACGGGCTGCCAAAGTAGCCCTCAGGGACTTGCTCAACAATGGAATTCCACTCTCGATCACTAAACGTAAGTAAATATGCATGCTTTAGAATGATGCGATACTTAACATGACTTATGACGATAAAACAAGACTAACTAACTTGAGTACAACTTTCCTTCACGATTAAGTTAGATTAATGATTCACAAAGCAAAGTTGTTTATTTATTAACAAGTTTAATTATAAGCAAAGCAATCATGATATGGAGTTGCCAAGGAACAGCAATGGTGTGATTTCCCAAGGTATGCAATCAATCCCAAAGTACA
The DNA here is from genome assembly GCA_904845875.1 of Miscanthus lutarioriparius. Taxonomy (NCBI): domain Eukaryota; kingdom Viridiplantae; phylum Streptophyta; class Magnoliopsida; order Poales; family Poaceae; genus Miscanthus; species Miscanthus lutarioriparius. The sequence continues at coordinate 71,849,909 of CAJGYO010000005.1, read as the reverse complement.
CTGAAATCATTTTGTGATTAACTCTAATCAATTAAGCATTAATTAATTAAGGCATATAATTAAGTGAATAATTAAAAGTTATCAAAATAGTATAATTTTTTTTGTGAAAGCAGGCCTAAGAATGTAAAGCATGTACATAAATTTTCATGATCAAAAGTTAATTATTTTGGCCTATTAAAATCATGGAAGGTGCATTGATTAATTAAAAGTGGTAATTTTAAAACATGCAAAAACTATTCATTTTCACCATTTCATATTTTTCCTAGATAAAACACATCATGTAGAGGCTACACAAAAATTTTCATGATTTTATCACACTTCAATATTTTTATATGAATTAAACAATATTAGCACATATTTATATTTTCCAGAAATCGAAAGTCACTGAAACACTTTTGTTACCCACCCCTCTGCTACCCCCTCTCACTGATGCGTGGGACTAGGTCAAACCCGACCCACACTGGCGTTGACCATGGCACACCGGCGGGTACTCGTCGCTGGCGAGATCCCCGACGACGCGGGCTACCCCGGTGGACTCCTCTCTCTCCCCGTACCTCCTCACGGCCAAAGGCGAGCAGCTAGGGCACCGCGACGAGCACAGCGACGGCCGCGGTGGATCCACGGCGCTCCGGTGAGGCGAAGGTGGTCGATGGCGAGGTCTCTGACCGTGGAACCAGAACCAACAGCTTCCCTACGACCTAGCTTGACCGCAGCCATGGCGGCGTGGCAGTGGTCTGCACGGTGGCGCGGCGGCGGACTTGCTGCTACAAAGCAGTAGAGGTAAAATTGAAGTGCCAGGCATCAACAAGAGCTCACCACGATCATGACTATGTCACTGGTTGAAGCAGGGACATGGCGGAGATGCATCGCCATCGACGAGGGCGGTTACGGTGGTGCGGACTGAGGGCAAGGGTTCTGTTCTAACGAAACCTGAAGGGAAAAAGACCAATGATTAAGACGGTGAGCATCACCGGTGCACAAGGGGACTAGAACAACAACCGGTGAGTTGTATGGAGCTTTGGTGCAGGCTGGCCACGGTGAGGGTGTACGCAGCGGTGATGGCAACGCAACCATGATGGGAACGGCACACACAGCGGCGTTAGACTATGAGGGGCAAGGCTAGCGGTTCTAGGAGGTGCGCAATGGCAAGGCGGGACGGTGGGCGCGGTGAATTGGGCAAAGGTGCAGCGGTGGTGATGAACTTGGACAGCGCATCAAGGTCACTGGCAGCGATCAAGAAGGGAAGCGAAGGAGAACGTCGGCGGCTCGGGCTGTTTATGGACAAGAGCGACTTCCAGACGCGGCCAGCTCCAACTTGAGTTTGCCACTGCAGCAGCTGCGTGGCAACGCGCACAAAAGCGGTGAAGGAGGGCGGCGGCTCGCCGGTGAAGCAGGCAGAGAGACTGGGTGCCGTCCATGAACAGTACCCGTCTGAACCCTCATCTTTTCTCCCTTCTTTCTCTTGCTTTCCAATGGTAACATGGTTGGCTCCAAAAACAAAAGTTGCACATTTTGATCTGCTCTCCAACTTTGCTTCAAGCTCCAACCCCTAACTCTAACTGGATAGCAAGATCTGAAGTCAAGAACAGGGGGTCAAGAAAACTGAAACACTGACTTTAGTTAGGGTTTTGGAAATTGATTTAATTAGCTATCTTAGGGAATTAATTAGTGATTAACTATTGAGCAAACCTTTCAACCAGTAGCACCATTGTACAACACAAAGTTTGTATTATCAAATGGTACTAATGTTTGAACAAATTTATTTGAGAAATTCATTTTAACAAATACTCCAAAATTGAACTTAATATTGAAATCCAACACAGCCAAATCATGATCAATTGTTGAACTTCAATTTCAATTTCAAATTTGGAGCTCAAATTTTAGTGGGTTGGACATGAACCCATACCCTACACTTGACACCAGTGTAAAGTACAACCTTACACCTCAAAGTTTATTGGGGCATATTTTCAAGTGTTTTTTGTGAAATTCAAAAATACAAGGTCACAAAGTACCTTGGAAATATTTTTGGTTCTAGCTCAAACAACACATATGCATTACAAGGCTAACAAAAAAACACTGATTTTAGTTAATGCAAGACATGATTATCTAAATTGCATGCTTACTATGCATGATGATGACATGAACAAGTTTTAATGATGCTTAACACCAGGGGTGTTACACGGAGGACCACTCGCCATCGCCCGTCACCTAACCCACCATGGTCAGCTTTTCACAGAACCCGGCCAAGAGCCTAGACTCAACGCCACTCTTTTCCTTCACAAGATCGAGGATCTGGTCCCGACAACGGATATGGAACCCGATCCGATTCATTCCTGACCCTCGGGAGTGCCAACGCCCGATCCAGCTTTTTCCGGCTATCACGCCACCTTTCGGATCTCCTACGGAGAATCCAAAAAACCCACATCATACTGATCGGGATCACAGTGATGATGGCTTCGACTCGAACCTAGTCGGGATCACCATCCACAATCTCAGCTAGGACGGCACCGTCCTGGAACAATCGGACCACTCCGATGAGAGCAATCGGCGCCATGACATTGGAGCCGCTGAACTCATTAACAAAGCGGCTTCACGCCTTTCTCTTTACGACCGCTACTGGCCACATGGAGTTAACCACACGGATGTTGATGATGATGACATCATCTTGCATACACGCAGTTGCTATCTCGGTGTGAGTGATCACGAGGGGAATGGGTACATCACCCCCGAATGTTCCCTCCACGATCATTTCAAGTTTGATTATTCAGCGCCTTATGAGACCAGCCAGCAGGCCCGGGATCGTCTGCTTAATCACAACGACATGTTAGCAAATGAAAATCGGAAACTCTGACGTCAGCTGCAACAACATAACGCAGCTCGGGGCCGTCAGGCCCACAACGACATTCTGCGAGCAGCTCCGGTGTTTTCTAACACCGAGCAAAACATGGCTGAGGCCATGAGGGAAGCAGCGGCGATGCCGCAGCCATCCGCAGAAGAGCGCCGATAGGCTTTCCAAAGGATTCAAGAGCTGATAGCGGCCACTGTCAACCGCATACCAGCACCTAGCGATGCCTCTGCCACACGCAGCCGCGCACCACCGCACTGATCTAACAGATCCCCACGCCACAATCTCGGACGCAGCCAAGGTCCTGACCCGCAACCAGGCGACAATAGTGGCGGACAGGGAGGTGGCAGCGGAGGGCACTCTGCCAACGGAGGGAGTCACGAAGACAATGGGGCTAACGACAATTCAGGGAGTAGCTATTGCTCTGACTGCGAGGGCGATACCTGTCATGACGAGAGAAATCCCAGGAACCGACCCGAGCCGGCGCCACGTGCCACCGAGGGCGATCCCTGTGACTTGGTAGGACCCCCTACGTTCGAATACCGAATTCGATCGGCCCCAACGCCCCGCAGGTTTCATGCTCCGAACATTGAGAAATACGACGGTGAGACAGACCCGAAGATTTGTTTGGTAAACTACCAACTCACCATGAAAGTGGCATCCGCACCGGACATGTTTTTCATCATTCAATATCTTCCAATCTACCTCACTGATTCCGTCAGAAACTGGCTAAACCACCTTCGGAAAGGCATGATCAAGCGATTGGTTGACCTCAAAAAGGCATTCTGTAATCACTTTTAGGGGGCTTATACTAAGCCAGGCACCTCGTGGGCATGTGAACAGAGCCTGGGCGAAGGTGATCCTGAGCCCGATACTGCAAGTCTTTGTGGTGTCAAAGTCAGAACATGAAGACATACGCACGGCAGCAAACAAGGGAAAAATGCTTTGTATGTCCTGCACGTATGCATGCAATTTGCATCAATCTCCTGATTGCCATTGGCTAGCCTGATCGTATGCCTTTTTTGACGATGGTGGCCACTGAGGTACCTGGAGTTGTCGTGCTTTACCGCCCAGAAGTCGGAGTCCAGATGAGATCCGTTTTCTGCGGGATTCGTTGGCAAGCATGTTGATATATGGTGCGTTTGTATAAACGCTGTGGTGACTGTGTGCATTTTTCGCTAGCTATCTAATATGCTTAAGTCATGTTTGGGAATGTATAGCATTCGGGGCTCGAGCGGTTCGCCGTACTATGTATTCTGTGTAGTAGACTTCGAACATTTAGAGTCGCTTCGCAGATGATAATGTCAGTGTCGAAGCCCAAACATGTGTTCGGGTGGATGAACTATAGAGCCCCCAATTGTAAATTCGGGTCGATGCTGGAGCTTCTAAATATATCATGTTTCAAATCCTCAAAACAGAATTATTAGCAACCAGCCCCGATTACATATTTGAAGGGTTCTATAGAGAATGAAAATTAATCGATATAACCAAATCAAGTGCCCTTAGCTTGTTCAGACTATTTTGGTAGTACGCGGAGTTTGTTTGGGGCGTTAGCAGCTGACACTCGAGTGGTCTTCCATGCGTTAGTCCCTTGAAACCCGCATACTTGATAAAGAGCTCGATTTGCTTTAGTCCAGCAAATTTTGGTTATATGATATGAGTATTGTAGTAGCCCCCGACTCTCTACTCGAGTTAGCAGGTAACCGAATAGAGAGTAGAGCAAAAGATTGCAAGAAACAAATCTTGAAAAGTTGAAAGAACTTATCTGAAATATAAGAGCGTGACAGGCACGATCCGATTATCAGTAATAGGTAATCTGCAAAGTAGTAAATTGAGTCGCAAATATTATAATTAGGGTTGTATGAACGACTAGAAAGCGTCATGACTCGGTAGCCCAGCCATCATACTCAGGCCAACATGTTTGGGGAAAGCCCCCGAGCATTGTATTTGGGTTTGGTAAAAATAAAAGGAGTACTTTGTGACTTATTAATTTGTAGTACTTCGATCACTTGAGGTCAAACATTGAGAAATACGACGGCGAGACAGACCCGAAGATTTGTCTGGTAAACTACCAACTCACCATGAAAGTGGCATCCGCACCGGACATGTTTTTCATCATTCAATATCTTCCGATCTACCTCACTGATTCCGTCACAAACTGGCGAAACCACCTTCGGAAAGGCACGATCAAGCGATTGGTTGACCTCAAAAAGGCATTCTGTAATCACTTTTAGGGGGCTTATACTAAGCCAGGCACCTCGTGGGCATGTGAACAGAGCCTGGGCGAAGGTGATCCTGAGCCCGATACTGCAAGTCTTTGTGGTGTCAAAGTCAGAACATGAAGACATACGCACGGCAGCAAACAAGGGAAAACTTGCTTTGTATGTCCTGCACGTATGCATGCAATTTGCATCAATCTCCCGATTGCCATTGGATAGCCTGATCGTATGCCTTTTTTGACGATGGTGGCCACTGAGGTACCTGGAGTTTGTTGTGCTTTACCGCCCAGAAGTCGGAGTCCAGATGAGATCCGTTTTGTGCGGGATTCGTTTGGTGCGTTTGTATAAACGCTGTGGTGACTGTGTGCATTTTTTGCTAGCTATCTAATATGCTTAAGTCATGTTTGGGAATGTATAGCATTCAGGACTCGAACGGTCCGCCGTACTATGTATTCCGTGTAGTAGACTTTGAACATTTAGAGTCGCTTCGTAGATGATAATGTCAGCGTCGAAGCCCGAACATGTGTTCGGGTGGATGAACTATAGAGCCCCTAATTGTAAATTCGGGTCGATGCTGGAGCTTCTAAATATATCATGTTTCAAATCCTCAAAACATATCCCGATTACATATTTGAAGTTTTCTATAGAGAATGAAAATTAATCGATATAACCAAACCAAGTGCCCTTAGCTTGTTTAGATTATTTTGGTAGTACGCGGAGTTTGTTTGGGGCATTAGCAGCTGACACTCGAGCGGTCTTCCATGCGTTAGTCCCTTGAAACCAGCATACTTGATAAATAGCTCGATTTGCTTTAGTCCAGCAACTTTTGGTTATATGATATGAGTATTGTAGTAGCCCCCGACTCTCTACTCGGGTTAGCATGTAACCGAGTAGAGAGTAGAGCAAAAGATTGCAAGAAAGAAATCTTGAAAAGTTGAAAGAACTTATCTGAAATATAAGAGCGTGACAAGCATGATCTGATTATCAGTAATAGGTAATCTGCAAAGTAGTAAATTGACTCGCAAATATTATAATTAGGGCTGTATGAACGACTAGAAAGTGTCATGACTCGGTAGCCCCAGCCATCATACTCGGGCCAACATGTTTTGGGAAAGCCCCCGAGCATTGTATTTGGGTTTGGTAAAAATAAAAGGAGTACTTTGTGACTTATTAATTTGTAGTACTTTGATCACTTGAGGTCAAACATTCCGCCAAGCACAATGGGCCTCTTGTGATGGTACTTTGGAAAATATTAACGAGTTCCTTGATCATTTGAGGTCAAGCACTATGTCAAGCGCAATGAACCCTCGCATGATGGGCACTTCGAAATTAATGCGTACTTCGATCACTTGAGGTCAAGAACTCAGTCGAGCCTTCGAACCCTGCCATGATTGTGTACTTCGGCGTTAATGAGTACTTCGATCACTTGGGGTCAAGAACTTCATTGAGCCTTCGGACCCTCACATGATTGTGTACTTCGATGATATTAACGAGTATCTCGATCACTTGAGGTCAAGCACTCCATCGAGCATAATGGATCCTCGAGTGATGGTACTTCATAACGTACTTTGGACTTGCTTGAGATCAAGTACCCCGTTGAGCACAACGGACTCTCTTACGATCAAGCACAAATAGTAATAGACTGAGTACCTTGGACCAACTTGAGATTAAGTACCCCGTTGAGCACTTCAGACTCTCTTGTGGTTAGGCACTTCATATAGATTCACATGTCTAGATGGGTTTGGACCACTAAGTGGTCGATATCGAGTAGTTGACTTATCCCTTTTCTCCTTGATGTTATTTTTCCTTTGTGTTATGCAGTTTGTCCACTTGACTGTTTGTTTACACTAAAATTTAGGAAGAAGAATGCAGGAACTCGAAGCTCCCAAAGATCGTGGAATCGATTGCATAAAGCTTGATATCAGCTGATTCAAATACAGTACTAGAATTGGCTCTCTTCAGATGACGCCAGCAGCTACAGTTGTCGTCGAGAGAAACATGTCGAACTCTACAAAAGGGAAAGATTAGAGTCCAAGTTATCTTAAATTAGGAATATTTTCTCTTGCGCCAAAGATTGTAATGAGTCATGCGTAAGTAGGATTCATGCTTAGATTTCGGGTATAAATATTGGACCCCGGCTATTGTAAAAGGACATCCAATCAATCAAATATAATTTAGTTTTTTCGGCTCCGTGCCAACCCTTAGGAGTAGGAGTAGTGTAGACCTCGGCGAGTTCTTCAACAAGCAAGGCTACATCGGTCCGGCTGACCTCCGGCTTCTCTATAAGTACCGTCATGGTTTATACTTCTGTTTGTACGGCTACATCGGTTAAGGTCAACCTCTACTACGAACTCTAGTATAAGCTAGTTATCGACTCTTGTCTAGTTCAAGTACGGCTGCATCAATCCGGTCGACCTCCGCTGCTCGAATTAGATTAAGGTCAATTTATCGGCTCTACCTAAGGGTGGCGTCCTTCAGGTAGATTCATTAAGTTATCGATCTTGCTGATGTCTTATTGTTATTAGTTTGCAGCAACATCAATCTGCCCAGTCGAGATTGATTTAGATCGGCCTCATATCCTTTTAGTCCGTCGTTTGCTTTGCCACAACACGATGTTTCTTACTTTGAGCGACGGGTTATGTTTCATTGGCAATTCTATTTCGATCTTGATCATGCATGGTACGCGGTTAAGGCATGTATGATCTTGAAGAGGTTTGTTGGTTAGTTAAATCTGGTCTATGGTTCGCTATTATGGCTGTAATGATCCGATCGATCCCCACTGGTGGCACTGTAGATTGGAGGATGCTAGTTAGTAGATTTGTTCTTAATTAGGCATGACCTTAACTGTTTGCTATGCCTGCATCGGCTAAATAGCCGATCGCCTATGCTTTAACGCCTACAATGTTTCTTTATGATTCTGTTAAATGTGAATAGATCTGTCTACTTTAAAGGTTTGATTTATTGTCTTTATCATGGCTGCATCGATCCGGTTGAACCCCACTGTTAGAGATAGCAGGTTAGGTCTGATGAGTTTATAGGTTTGTTCACGTGAAATAGTCGATTGTTCACACGTTGTAGTCCCTTTTCACCCAAATCGGCTATTTCAGCTGATCCGCTTTGAGCTTTCACATATATAGCGTGTCTTTCGGAAAGCATGTCGATGTGTAGATGGTTTTACAGATTCTAAGGTTTTAGTTTGTTACTATCATCATAGTTGCCATCGATCCGGTCGAACCTCACTGTTGATGGTAACAGATTAGATTCAGAGCGTTTGTAGATCCATTTGTACTAGACAGTTGATTTGTTTGCATGTTATATCCTTTCTTGATTAGATTCATCGGCTCAATGATTCACACTAGTAATATCCACCTAGCTGATGATTTCACTTACATGTGCGGGCATTGTACTTATCAACATAAAATTAATCACGATCCATAAGTTTTACTGTCCGTAACAGTCGATTTCTGTGCGTATCGGCTATTTAGTTGATTTCCCCATCTGGCTGCTCCCGAAGCGGCACACTTTGAACTATCTGGGCAAAGACTGGCATGTTCCACCTTAAATTACTGATAAACTTTCTCTCCTTGTCAATTGCAGGACAAATTGATCGGCACGCTTCAGGAGGAATACACAGGATCGGTTAACCCTACGTTGAAGCCAAGCGGATCTCTTGGCTCATCCTAAGCAGATCCTTCTGGCTTGTTGTGTGTCGACATTTTTGTCCCGACACACATTGTGGCACGCTCGGTGGGACAACACAATCATCATGGCAGCTTACAACAACAATGATATCCTTATGGTGCCTTATGAAGACCTACCTGATGGAGATAAAGATATCATCAGCAAAGCTATAGAAAATTTTTAGAACATGTGTTTATTGTCCTACACCAAGACACGTGACAATACAATTATTCAGAAATAACCACTACCAAGAGTTTTGTTGCATGGGCAGACAGATGCAGATGAAGCTGAGGATAGGCATTTCTTCGTGGAGGCTGTAAACAAATATGTTCATGACGCCATATTAAACCACAATGAAGTTTTCCTGAACACATTCCACAACACCATGAAAGAGGTGTTTCATGGATTTCCAATTGATCAGGTTGGGCCGGCTTATTACAACATTCCACATCCGTCGACTCAGGGGACTAACCAAGCCGGTGCTAGCCATCAAGAAGCAGCACCAACTGAGTAATGATGATGTCCAGGTAGTTCAAAGCTCATTTGAGCAAGTTCAAGGTGCCACTAATAATCAGATATAGTATAATCCTGGATCGTCAGTACAGCATGTGCAACAGCCGACGGGGCAAGTTCAGAATCAAATGGTCAATTTTGGCACATCAGGCCAGATACCATCGTCAGCTCAAAGAATAGTGCCATCAGTTCAAAGGATTCGTAGAGATATAGATCCTAATATCTATAACCAGAGACTTCAAGCAGCAAACCAGCAAAGGACCCAACAGATAGAGATTTCACAGGGGTATCATTATGGCACAGATTACAACACCCTTCACATGATTCCAAATCTGGGGTATCAAGGTACTCGAAATTTTAATCCACAAATGGGTCAGCAATTATAGAGAAATTCAAATTCAAATGTTGATGAATTGTTGCTTAGAGTGACTGAGATGATGAAGAATCAGTTTGGTTTGAAGCCAAAAGGGTAGACCATCTTGTACAAATTCCCATATCCAGAATGGAATGATTTGGTCGCTCTTCCTATAAATTACAGGCTCTCGGAGTTTGCTAAGTTCACTGGCCATCGAGTATCTCTTCACTGCACAAGCACAATAGAACATGTCAGTCGATATCTTACACAGTTGGGCGAAGCATCAATTGAAGAGGCCCATCGAGTTTGTTTCTTCTCCTTGTCCCTCTCAGGACCAGCCTTCACTTGGTTTTCATTGCTGTCGGTTAACTCCATTGCCAATTGGGCTGACCTAGAGAAGAAGTTTCATACATATTTTTACACTAGGACGGGAGAAAGGAAAATTACCGATCTAATGACCATAAGGCAGAGAACTAATGAATTGGGCACTGAGTTTCTTCAGAGGTTCCAAGAGATTAAAAATTTGTGCTTCTCACTGAACTTAACTAATGATCAGACTGGCTGCTTTGGCTGTTCAAAGAATATTACCAACATGGAGGGAGAAGCTGCTAGGATAAGAATTTGACAACTTGGATCAATTGGCTCAATGAGTGGCGGCGCTCAATAGCCAATTCTAGAATATGCATGGAGATACCCGATTCCAGAAAAGTACCACAATTGCCGAAGCCTATAATCCATATTCGGTTGATGATGGCTATGAAGATGATGAAGAAGAGGAGGTTGTTGCGGCTGAAATGGAATTAGGGTAAGAAGACAGTAATGCCAAATCCTTGGGAAAGAGGAGTCGAAGAGAGCTATGACTTTGACATCACAAAATCGGACAAGCTCTTCGATTTCTTGCTTGAGAAAGGACAAATCAAGTTACCCGACAATCATGTTATGTTGCCTCCCGATCAGTTGAAGAATAAGAAGTTCTACAAATTTCACAACGCCACTTCTCATTCTACTAATGAGTGCAGAGTTTTCCGGCAACATATACAGAGGGCTATTCAGCAAGGAAGGCTCAAATTTGATACGCCTCGAAAGATGAAAGTTGATGATAATCCTTTCCTAAGAGATCAGAACATGGTCGATGCTAGGCTGCTCAAAGGAAAGACTAAAGTCCTAACATCAGTTAGATCAAAAGAAACTATAACAGTCGATCCCGAGATGCAAATATTGGCTAATGAATATAGAGAGGTTAGAAGGTGTCGTGACCAACAAAAAAGCCGATATGAGCAGGGAGAAACGTCGAAGGATGGGGCAACAAGGCATCGTGTTACATCTCGAATTTTGTTCAATAAATGTGTGGGGGTACAACCCCGGATACCCATGGCAGACCACATGGGCTGTGCCCCCAGGGGCGGCCCAGCCCACAAGACAAACCCTTGCGGGGCACGACTCTGCTCGGCACCTCCCTCAAGACACTGGGAAGATATCCTAAAGATATTACGAGATCTGTTAGGATACGTATGATCTCCTGATTCCTGTAATCTGTTATTACTTTTTGATTATCTCCTAGATCTAACCGACTTGTAACCCTGCCTTCCAGACTATATAAGGCGGGCAGGGACCCCCTCCAAACTCACGCAATATCATACAATAGCCAATACAATCCAACAGACCACAGGAGTAGGGTATTACATCATATTAATGGCTTCAACCTGTCTAACTCGTGTGTCTTTGTTGCTTTCTTATTCTTGATAACACGCCTCTCTGCCGATCAATCTACCTTCGTGGGATACCCCTCAGAGGGCTGCCGACGATATTTTGTCAACAGTTGGCATGCCAGGGAGGGGTGTGCATGTTGTTTCTATATCGAACAAGATGGTATGTTCCGCAGGCTCTTTGTCCCTCCCACAGCCTGGCCAGATCTTCAAGGTCGGATCGATCTCATGGATCATCAACGCTGACGGAGTTGGAGAGCTCATCGAGCCGGTGCAGATTGATTCTACGCCGATCACCCCAGCACCTGCGACTGTAGATCCAATCTCATAACCACCTCCGAGGTCACCTTCTTCGACAACACGCCGCTCGCTTCCTCACTACTAGAGGAGGCAGATCAACAACGATGATCTGATCGCATCCATCGATCAGGTTGGTATGAAGCTCGTCGATTGCCTCTCCATCGCTGAATTGGCTCTGGACACTCTGGTTCAGCGCCGACCACCCTTCAATCCAGATCTGTCAGAGGCTACTTGGGAAACTCTAGGGGTTGCGGCTCTGCCCTTCGGGCTCACCAACATCGCCGCCGCCTACCAGGATGCCCTAAGGGGCAAGTTTGCTGACCAAGTTGGAGATGTCCAACCTCCTACCGACCAGATCACTGACCAGCCTCTGTCGGCCGTCAACATGCTGCACGTCAATCGATGCCCTGGAGTATCCCTCCAAACCATCCAGGAGGAGAATCTAGACTCTGAGTCCTAGGGCTCTACGGAGACCATCACTGAAACTACCACCGAACTACTTCCTCTCCCTCCTTTCCATGGTGGCGCAATCTTCAACGTCAGCATAGACAGCCCCCCATGGGAAGGGGAAACCGAGGAGGACCACGCCGCCTGCATCAACAGGAACACCAACCATGCGCAGCGCCAAGCAAACAAGGCTGCCCTTGCGATGGCCGAGGCTCAGCTTGACTCGCAAGGAAGGCCACGCCAACTCCAACGCAACCTCGATGATGAGTTTGTTCATGTTGATGACCACGACGTCTACAAGACCCCAAGCGCCAACCTAGCCATGGCCACCAACGAGCTCACCCGGCTCCCACAGACATCGGAGGTCGCCAAGGTTGTCGCCAAGCTTAAAGCGACGCATTGCTAGGTCAATGAGATCCGCTAGGATCAGAGACCTTCATACTCCACAAGCTCGATTCGCCGATCAGCCGCACCAAGATCCGATCACCGCCTAAGTTGCTTCACCAACCAACACCGCAACGATAGGCAACCCCTCCAGGGTGGAGCTAGGGGCAACCGCATTGAACATCGCCGCCAACACGACCAAGAGGTCAACCAGGACGTTCGAGTGCACCTCAACAATCTCTGAGATGCACAATGATGTATTGATGAACGCCGCTTTGGTCACCATGAAGAAGAAGTATGCCACCTCCAGGAGTACGAGCAAGAGTACGGTAACCCGGACTCAGCTCTCAAGCCGCTCAACATCGGCAATGCTACAAACGACGGCGCCGACAACCCCGAAGGGCCCCCAGCATTCATGAGGGCGCTCCGAACACTTCAGTGGCCCTGTGGTTTCCAAATCACTGGGGTTGAGTCCTATGAGGGAAGGATGAACCAAACACAGTGGTTACATGCTTACGCCACTGCTGTCCGTGCTGCTAGAGGAGATACCAGTGTCATGTGAACTATCTTCCCATCATGCTAACACCAACCACCATGAACTGGTTCACAAGCCTCGCCCCAGATTCCATCAGATCCTGGGAAGAGCTAAAGAAGGTCTTCACCGACAACTACATGGCTACGTGCACTTGGCCAGGCACCAAGCATGATCTGAACTGCATCTACCAGAAGCCATCCGAGCTCCTCCGTAGCTACATCAGACACTTTCTGAGATGAGGAATTCTATTCCCAACATCACGGAAGCTGAGGTCATCACCGCCTTCATCCGAGGACTCCATCACCATGAGCTTCACTCCAAGTTCAACCACAAGCCACCCACGAGGATTGACGAGATGATCATGACTGCCAACTAGTACGTAGACAGTGAGGAAGCCGAGGTGCGCTTCAACAAGGATGCGGGCATTCATCGCCCAACTCATCGCAGCGACGATCGCCCCGACAACTGGTGCCACAATGATCGCCGCTACGACAACCGCAGTCATCATCGGGATAGTGGCCGTGATCGGCCAGAAGGATCCAAGTCTGGTCAATATCATCTCCGCCGGCCAGACAACATCATTGCCACCATTGATGAACCTCGCGCCAAGCGCAACTACGACGAGCAGTACAAGAAGATCCTTGATGGCCCGTGCCCTCTCCACAAGAATGCCAAATATAAGATGAAGGACTGCCTCAGCTTGGCTAAGGAATTCTAGGCCAAAAAGCCAGACGACAACAACAATGATGGAGCCGGAGGCCACCGACCACCTGGGGGCAACAACAATGCCTTCCAGGATCACGATAAGGTGGCCGCCACCATCTTTGGGGGCCTCACCTCCGCTGAGAGCAAAAGAGAAAAGAAACTCACCGCCCGACGGGTGCTCGCCGTCAACACAAATGACACCACCACCAACCCTAGCTATCTCCCCTGGTACGAGGTCCCCATCACCTTCAGCAGGGCCGACCAGTGGGTGGATATCCCCTACATAGGGCGTTTCCCCCTCATCCTTGATGCAACCGTCCAGAAAGTGCTTTTTCAGAAAAGTGCTCGTCGACGGTGGGAGCGCTCTGAACCTCCTCTTTGCTAGAGCCCTAAAGGAGTTGGGCCTCGGGATAACAGATCTCACACCCTCAGACTCCTCCTTCTGGGGTGTGGTACCTGGCAGGGCATCCAAACCGCTTGGAGAGATCACCCTACCAGTATAGTTCGGCACGGCGAGCAACTTCTGCGTCGAGCACATCAACTTCTACGTCACCGACTTCAACACCGCCTACCATGCCAGACTTGGTCGGCCAGCTCTGGCTAAGTTCATGGCTATACCGCACTATGCTTATCTAGTGCTAAAGATGCCTTTGCCTATAGGAGTCCTGTCCCTGCGAGCCAACCTCTCCATCGCCTACGCCTACGAGACAGAAAGTCTCACCCTCGTTGAAGCCACCAACCTCTCCATCCAGATGGCCAGTGTGGTCACCGACACCAAGACGGTGCCCGTCGATGACCTGGAGATCCCATCACTGGAGCCTCCTCGCGCCTCCATCAAGTCCAAGGAAACTAAGGAGGTCGGCCTCAGCCTCGACGACCCCTCCAAGACCGTGAAGATTGGGGCTCACCTCGAACCCAAATAGGAAAGCGAGCTCATCTCCTTCCTATGTGCTAATGCCAATGTGTTTGCTTGGAAACCTGCAGACATGCTGGGGGTACCACGGGAGAAGATCGAGCACTCCTTGAATGTCTCGCCGACCGCCAAACCGATCAAGCAGAAACTCCAATGATTCGCGCCAGACAAGAAGGAGGCTATTAGGGTAGAAATAAAATGGCTCCTAGCCACTAGATTCATAAAAGAAGTGTATCATCCTGAGTGGTTAGCAAACCCTATTCTCATTCAAAAAAGAATAAAGAATGGAGAATGTGCGTTGATTACACTAATCTTAACAAACACTGCCCTAAAGACCCCTTTGGTCTGCCTTGGATAGACAAGGTTGTAGACTCCACCATTGGCTGCAAACTGCTCTCCTTCCTCAACTGTTACTCCGACTATCACTAGATTTCCCTCAAGGAAGAAGACCAGATCAAGACATCATTCATCATGCCTTTTAGTGCGTACTGCTATACCACCATGTCCTTCGAACTCAAGAACATTGGGGCGACCTACCAAATGGCAATCCAGATGTGCCTCAATCAACAGATCGGCCGCAACATCGAAGCTTACATCGATGATGTGGTCATCAAGTCCAAGACCGCCGATAATCTCATCGCCGACCTCGAAGAAACTTTCACCAACCTGAAAAGGTACCGATGGAAACTAAACCCTTTAAAGTGCATCTTTGGAGTTCCATCCGGTATACTACTGGGCTACATCGTCAGCGCCCGTGGCATCGAACCCAACCCCGACAAGGTCTCCGCCATCACTAACATGAAATGGCCAACATGCGTTAAGGATATACAGAAGCTTATAGGCTGCATCGCTGCTCTAAGCCGCTTCATATCGCGCCTTGGTGAAAAGGGACTACCTTTCTTCAAACTCTTCAAGGCCTCCAAGTGCTTTTCTTGGTCGGAGGAGGCAGATACCGCTTTCGAGCAGCTCAAGTTGTTTCTGACAAAGCCTCCGATCATGATGGCACCTCAACTAGATGAAACTCTACTGATCTACATCGTCGCCACTTCTTGTGTCGTCAGCACATCCATCATCGTCGAACACAAGGAGGCCAGGCATGCCTATAAGGTGCAACGTCAGGTATACTTCATCAGCGAGGTCCTTAACGAGCCCAAGACTCATTATCCTCAAGTTTAGAAACTGCTATATGCTATTCTGATCACGTCACTCAAGCTCCACCATTACTTTGAGTATTACAAGATCGCCATGGTCACCGAGTTCCCTCTGGGGGACATTCTCCGCAACAAAGAGGCCAACGGCCGCATCATCAAGTGGGTTGTCGAGCTCAGAACTTACTCCATTGAGTTCCGAAGCAGGCCTACCATCAAGTCTCAGACGCTCGCTGATTTCATCGCCGAGTGGACTGAGATCCAGGAGCCCATCACCGCTACTTGCTCCGAGCACTGGGTGATGTACTTCGATGGCGCCCTTAACATCAACAGTGCTGGCGTGGGCATTTTGTTCATTACGCCGACCAAGGATAAGCTCTGATACATTCTAAAATACATTTTTCGGGCTCAAACAATGCCGCCGAATATGAAGCGTGTCGCCACGGACTCTATATAGCCATTGAGCTCGGCGTCAAGCGCCTCATGGTATATGGGAACTTCGCACTGGTCATCAACTAGCTCAACAAAGACTGGTCCTCCTCTAGTGAGAAGATTCATGCATACTACGCTTAAATTAGGAAGCTTGAGGGGAAGTTCTATGGTATCGAGTACCACCATGTGGTACGAGATCAAAATCAGCTCACCAACCACCTATCCAAGATAGGCTCTTCTTGTGTCGTGATTCTGCCTAGGGTCTTCATTCAAGATCTTTTGGCGCCATCCATTAAGGAAGAGAAGGAAGTTCAGGAAATTCCCCCCGCTGAGCAGTTAGTACTTATAGTACCTTCGCCAGCCGCTGATTGGAGGGAACAGTTCATCAAGTACCTCACCAACACCAAAGTACCCGCCAACAAGACTGAAACTGAATGCCTAATCCGTCGAAGCAAGCATTACGTGCTGGTGGACGACAACTTGATGAGGAAAAGTGCCAAGGAAGAGATACTACAGAAATGCATCACCCAAGAAGAGGGAGTGAAACTACTACTCGAAATTCACTCTGGTTCTTGTGGCCTCGAGAAACTTGGTCGGCAAAGCTTTCCGAGCTAGGTTTTACTGGCCTACGGCCATCTCCGATGCAGAAGACTTCATCCAATGTTGTGAAGGATGCCAATTTTTTGCCAAGCAAATACACGTGACGGCACAAGAACTACAAACCATCCCAGCCTCCTGGCCCTTCGCATGCTAGGGACTGGACATGATCGGGCCTTTCAAGCCAGTGTCAGGTGGTTTCTGGTACGTATACATCGCCATCGACAAGTTCTCCAAGTGGATCAAGTATAAACCGCTTGTTTTGGCTACTGCAAAGAAGCCAGTTGAGCTTTTCGAAGATATCATCCACAGATTTGGTCTCCCAAATAGCATTATCACCGACCTCAGAACCACATTCACCGGTCATCACTTTTGGGATTTCTGTGAAGACCGATCCATCTTCATCAAATATGTCTCTGTTGCCCATCCTAGAGCCAACGGCCAGGTCAAACGGGCGAACGGCATGATCCTTGATGCCCTCAAAAAGAGGCTATATCAGAAAGAAGAAAAGCATCTGGGCAGATGGCTCAAAGAGATACCAGCTGTGGTCTGGGGACTGCGCACTCAAGCTAGTCATAGTACCGGTGTGTCTCCATATTTCTTGATCTATGGCTCAGAAGCCATACAACCAGCGGACGTTGCCTTCCGAGCACCTAGGGTGGAAAATTATGATGAAGAGCAAGCCGTAGCTGTTCGGACAGAGGACGTCGATAGGGCCGAGGAAGAACGCCTGATCACCTACGTCCACACAGCCAAATACCTAGAAGGCTTGCGGAGATACTACAACCGCAACATCAAAGGTCATTCATTTGCTGTCGGTGACCTTGTTCTTCGTAGAAAGCAAAAAACCAAAGGGATGCACAAGCTCTCCTCCCCCTGGGAAGGGCCTTACGTCGTCAAAGAGGTTACCCGACCAGGGTCTTATCGGCTATGTGACTTGGACAAAATCGATATCCCCAATTCATGGCACATCGAGCACCTCATACGTTTCTATCCCTGAAACACTCTAGATATGTATTCTCCACTCCACGATGAATAAAGCTTTGGTCGCCATAATTTGTCTCCATTATTTCTCCATTATGATTTAATCTCCACTAATGGTCGTCGAGCTTTAAGCTACTCCTTAACAAACTCCAATACGAGATCGCCATAAATGCTCCGCCGTGTTTCTCCATATCTTCAATATGTGATCACCAGAAACTCTCTATTGTGTTTCTCCATATCTCCAAAATGTTTCACCGACCACCGAGTAGCACACGTTCTATTCTGTGCTCTATGGAGAAGGCCCAGTCTCTAATCTCTCCCTACACGTGCTACGGCCTCTGCGCTCTGCAGTATGGGTGGTCGGCTGTGGTTCCTTGGTCACGCCTATTCCTCCTACACGTATACGGGCTCCACGCTCGACGTTATGGACTATGGGCTAGCCAAGACCGAGAGCTCAGTAAAAGAACTAACTGCCCAGATGCCACTAATACTATGTATATCTCCAAGTTAATTCACCAACTGCTGAGTAGCATATGTTCCGCTCTATTCTCTATGGAGAAGACCCAGTCTTCGATCTGTCCCTACACGTGCTACGGGCTCCACGCTCTGCGTTATGGGTGGTCGGCTGCGGTTCCTTGGTCATGCCTATTCCTCCTACACATGCACGGGCTCTGCGCTCGATGTTATGGACTATGGGCTAGCTAAGGCCAAAGGGTTTCGTAACGAACTAACTGCTCGGGCGCTACTTATACTACGTATAATTGTGTTAGGGTTAACTCTACAATGATTTTTTCACCGCAATATTAGCAAACTGCATAAACATGCACATGACACTTCACAACATTTATACATACAAATGTAAATGTCTATCTACGCCCTTGTGCGCTCTAACTACTCTATTCAGTTATTACAGCATATCCTCCGAGCAGATCATCGGGCTTCGCCATCGCCATCCATCTCGCCGAACAGGTCGATGTCGTCGGCCAGCTTCTTCGCCACGTCTTCCACCTCATCTTCCAGCTACTGGTGCTCTATCTCGCTCGTCCCTTCGGCGAATCCGGCCCCTATTGCCTGAAGGTCAATGGCTAGGTAGTGGGACTAGACCACCGTAAGGGCGTGAGTGACGGTAGTAACAATGGAATCGCGGTTGAAGCTCTTGAAGTTCTCCCACGCTACCTTGCACCTCTCAATGACGGTGTCCGAACATGGCGGCCTACCGTCAAGCTGAGGAGCCATCTTCGGGTCGACGCAGTCGAGCACCAGTTTGACTCCGGCGACTATGATGTCGAACTTGTTCCTCTAGAACCTAGCCTCCTGCTCCAGCACATCGAACTATGCCTTGACCCTCTAAAAATAGTCTGTAGGCATTACAAGGTTGCATCAAGCAAAGATAACTCCACCAGTAACTCCGACCACGAAGTACTCACCTTTCAGCTCCTCAGCCAGTTTGTCCACTCACCCTGACTCACCTTCTCTCGGAGTTGCTCAACGGTTTGGCACAGCTGGCTAAGCTCTGCATCTTGCTCTACAAGCACAACAGTCGTCAGCAACAATAATACTTCAGCAATGCAAAAGGAAAATCACCGATATGCCATACCTTTTCTCTACTTGAAGATGTTCTGGAGCTTCTCGAACTTCTGGTCCAGCTACTCAGACACACTCGTCGGCCACTCGGAGATGGTGGCCAGCTGCTCGGACTTGCCCTACAGCTGCTCAGACGCCATCGCCAGCTGCTCGGAAAGGACACCCTTCTAGTAATCCAGGTCCCATGCGTTGGACTCAACAAGGTCTCACTCACGCTAGGCCCTCTGGATGTTCTTCTCCATAAGCTTCATCACCTCTTTGAGCTTTTCATTCTCCTCAGCGAGAGGCTCCATCCTCTTGATCAACTGGCAGCGTTGCTCGGTAGTCTGAGCTATGCCCTGCAAAAACAAGATTATGAAGAACTACATTCTCTGACAACATAGATAGCCATCGCCAATGCAATACTAACCTTAATCTATTTTACCGCCATTGACAGGGTGGATTCAAGTCTCCTAAGCTCCCTGGTGGTGTCCTCCTCCTCAACGACAACCACTTCGTTGCCCCGCTTGCAGAGGATTCGGACAACTTGAGGTCATGATTCCTCACGCTTGATCTCTTCTACTTCGTCCTCCTCCTCCGTAGTGGGGGCACCACTAGGGGGGCCTGATGGCCAGATAGCATGTTCGACCATGCCCTGCGATGCCTCAGGGGGCGTTGTTTGTTCCTCGAGCGCCACCGGCCTCACCGCCCCAGACTCAGGCGCAGCACTGGCATCTCCTGCATTCACCGCTGAAGACCCGGTGTTTTCCGCCATTGCCCTAGGCATCATCGCCGACCTATCCTCCATCGCCAAGTCTGCCAGCAGCGGCGGTTGACTCCTCCACAGGCCACCAAGCACCCAAGGACTCTGGGATGGGGTCTACCAGCATCTCCTTTGCCCTGGGACCAGCCTTCGGTTGCTCGTCAGTCTGGACGGGCGTGGTCAGATCCTCCGTATGCCTCGCTCTGCATTAGATCAACTCATCAGGCGCCAAAAAAGGATAAGGATATGACAACCAAATAAATCCAAGACAAGGGTACTTACGTATCTGCTTTCTGGTAGATTTTTCTGAACCGGCGCTGCCTACCCGAGCCCCCAGTCGTGGCCTTGGGGTTGATTCCTGTGTCTTGGGGTGGAGGTCTCGCGGTCTCCGCTGTCTACCTCCCCTCCACCCGCCGCTCCAGGTCTCCCCTCGCCTGCTGCTCGGGGACTCCCTCCGCCCGCCGCTCTAGAACTCCCCTTGCCTGCTGCTCGGGGACTCCCTTCGCTTGTTGCTCGGGGACTCCTATCGCCTACTGTTGGGGGACTCCCTCCCCTCCCTTCGATTGTTCCTCCGTGCGTGTGGTGCGCAGAGGCGCCTTCATGCTCGATGGAGGAGCCACTGGAACTTCGTCATCATCCGACCACTCGGACATCGCGGTACTCCGTGTCCGAGTGGTCTCGTCACCGCCAAGCGAGATGCCGCCCGGCTTGAGGGGAGCGGCACCTACCATCTTTCTCTTCTTCTAGGCCAGCTCGTCTACCACTGCCCTCTTCCCCTGGACTTTCTCCGACACTGGGGATGGCCTCTTCGATGAGATGATGACGGCTCCCTCTTCAGGCTGCGTTGGTGGTCGGGCATCTACTGCTTGTGGCCAATCGCCCCTCGGCACGCCCGAGAAGTACACCGCTCTTTCCTACGAATGGATCTTTGCATAAGTGAATTAGTCCATTGCATGACAACGATAAAGGATAAAAAGCATCAGGAACACACAATTGAGATATTTACCTGAGGAGGCAGATTCTTGCAGTGAAAGGGTCTTGTCTACCCTAGCAAGTTGAACGAGGCAAGTGGAGCGACTAGCTCTGTGGCCCGATCTTGCACAACGTCCCTCGACAGCATCTCCGTCCTCTCCCGGGTACCGTCGGTCTCCCCCTTGAAATCAAAGGCTGCATGGGCCCTCTCCTTGCAGGGCTGGACATGGCGCACTATGAAGCTAGCCGCCACCGGTCCACCGTTGGTCTTCATGCCCTTTATTAAGCCAAGGAGCTCCCTCACTTGCTCCATGTCAGCACTGTTTGGTTTCTCCAACCAACTCTTTTGGCTCTCCGGGATGTGGTCGACGTCACAGCGAATTGCAATGTGGCTCTACTTCATGTAGAACCACCTGGTGTTCCACCCCTTCAGCGAAGTATTCAGCGGTACAGTGATGTACTCGCTCGCCATCCCGTCCCAGAGTTGTAGATATACACCGTCGACCACCTTAGAACCGCCGTCGCCTTTCTTCTTCAACCAGAACAGGTGTCTAAAGAGGTTGAAGTGCAGAAGAATCCCTAGATACGCTTCACAGAAGTGGATAAAGATCGAGATGTGCAAGATGGTGTTTGGGTGGAGATTGCACAGACTAAGTGCCCAGAACTCCAACAGATCCCTCAAAAAAGGATGAATAGGAAATCCCAACCCTCGCCAGAAATAATCCTCAAACACCACTACTTCATCAGTATAAGGCATTGGGAAGGGCTCACCACTAGCTGGCTACCATCCGACGTTGATGCAGTTAGGAAGAATGCTCGCCACCACCAATCTATTGAGCTCTGCCTCCCCCATGCATGATGGCACCCACTCTTCTTCATGGCTGGCTCTGACGCTTGCCTTCTTTGGGCTCGCCTTCTTTGGATTCGTGGCTCCCCTCTTAGGCGCCATCTCTCGGATCTGGATGGAGACTGGCGGTGGAAGCCCGCGTGGATGTGAATCTAGAAATGCGAGGGCTGAGGAGGAAGATGAAATGGCAAACTGGTAAAGGTGAGAGCGTGGGGTGCGGCAGCGAAGTTATAAAGCACTCCCCCCACCCTTTCGCATTCGAGGGTTTTTGGGAAACCGCTCCCATTATTTGCGCCTCTCCGAATTCTCTGCAACAGCATGGTGGGCCGTTATCTGGGCTTTTGCGCAGCTGCGTCCCGTATCGCCCACTTCTCACCGCAATTTGTTACTGTACACCGGATATTCGCCGACTTCTCCGCCAATTGTTACGGCTCAGTAATTACTACTGTACAACCATTACTCCGGTATTTTCTCTATGATTTAATTTCTCCAAGATTTCCTCTTGTGGCTCGGGGACTGCGTTAGCACTATGTCTCGGTTCCTCACCGCATTGGGGACTTTCTTCTGTTGACTACTGTTTCTGACCCTGGCACCACGTGACTACGTCACCTACTGTCAGGCTCCAGGACTAAGTGGGCACACTTCACCTAATGGTGAATGTGCTTTTCTCATTTTGGGGATACACCCGAGGACTGGCTGCCTGCTCGGTTGGTCTTCTACTTTTCTTCTACTTTGGACCCTGGCACCATGTGACTACGTCACCTACTGTCAGGCTCGGGGACTAAGTGGGCACACTTCCCCTTGTGGTGAGTGTGTTTGCTTTAATCTGGAAGACTCCGCGCCTCTTGAAGCTAAAGAATACAATCTCCCTTTCTCATGGTCAAACTCTAAGTGGGCACATTTGGTCTACTACGAGGAAAATTTTGATTTTGAACTTGAGCTCCTTACACCCTTATGGCAAGCCATACTTGGGTTACGCTGCTCGGTGACCGTTGCGCTGCTCGACGATGGTTGACGCTGGGAAGATATCCTAAAGATATTATGAGATCTGTTAGGATACGTATGATACCATGATTCCTGTAATCTGTTATTACTTTCCAGTTATCTTCTAGATCTAACCGACTTGTAACCTTGCCTCTCAGACTATATAAGGCGGGCAAGAACCCCCTCCAAACTCACGCAATATCATACAATAGCCAATACAATCCAACAGACCATAGGAGTAGGGTATTATGTCATACTGATGGCCTAAACCTGTCTAACCCATGTGTCTCTGTTGCCTTCTTGTTCTTGATAACATGTCTCTCTATCGATCAATCAACCTTCGTGGGATACCCCTCGGAGGACTACCGACGATATTCTATCGACAAAATGGCAGTGGCAGAAGGAAAAGGATTATCAGTGTTGGTTAGAAGAGCAAGAATACCAGCGTCAACAGGAAAAAGAGAGGTATTAAAAAAAGCAAGTTGAATCACATTGGAATTGTCCTTTCTTCAGACATCGCTGGAACGAAGGTTTGAAATTGCCTACCAGAAATATCTGCTCGGAGTGCAGCGAGCAATATTAGGAGTTTAGGCAATCTCAAGCCAACTGCCGGTCTATCCATGCTCAAGATGAGTATCATCATAATATGAATCGGCGCTTAAAAAATAGAATTGCTCATGATCGGCTTGGAAAATGAGTTGATCAAAATTGGGCTGATTATGAAGAAGAAAGTAATGAGGAAGAATATATTTGGTAGGAAGGCCAATGGTGTCCAGGAGGTCTAACAAGAAGCCAGAAAAGAAGAGTGCAATGCCTAAGGAACAAAGAGCTAGAATAGGCTCAGGCATCTGGTAGACCTGAAGTGTGGCGTGCTAAACAAACAGCTGATAGAGGGCAACCATCGGCTAATATTCAAATGCCTTTCCTGTTGCCATCAAAATTTAGAGCTCCAGCAGATCAAGAAGTTTATTCAGATTTTGATGAATCAGAGTATGAGGAGATTATTGCCAAGTTGACAGTTATACAGCAGGTTATATTCGATAAACCAGTCAAGCATCGGCACTTAAAGGCTTTATATGTAAAAGGTTTTGTTGATGGGAAGCTGATGAACAAGATGTTGGTGGATGGGTGTGCTTCTGTCAATCTTATGCCTTATACCACTTTTCGCCAGCTTGGCAAGGGGCTAGAAGATTTGATTGAAACCGATATGATGCTTAAGGATTTTAGAGGTAATGCATCTAAGACTAGGGGGCAATGAACGTTGAATTGACAATCGAAAATAAAACTTTGCTCACTACATTCTTAGTCATTGATAGAAAAAGGTCATACAGTTTACTCCTTGGTCATGATTGGATTCATGCAAACTGTTGTGTGCCATCAACCATGCATCAGAGTTTGATTTAATGGCATGGAGATAATGTCGAGCTGGTTCACGCTGATGAATCTGTGAGTATCGCAACAGTCGATCTAGTATATTGGGAGCTAGAAGACTTCGAGTGTTTTTCTAACAAGCTATGGGAAGGAAGCTTCATTAAAGTCAATGATGAAAGCCAACAGCCGATCGAAGTAGTCGGCTTTGAGAATTTGTTTTAATGGATAATCCAATAGATGGTACAGATGGTAAACTAGGACATGGCTTTATGTCGGCCGATGAATTAGAAGAAATAGATATTTTTTTCTAGAGATAGGCCTAGGCTGACGTATGTAACTGCCAAGTTGGATCCTGAGTATAAGCAAGAGTTAGTGGATTTATTAAAGGAAATTAAAGATTGTTTTGCTTGGAAATA
This sequence comes from Miscanthus lutarioriparius, assembly GCA_904845875.1. NCBI lineage: Eukaryota > Viridiplantae > Streptophyta > Magnoliopsida > Poales > Poaceae > Miscanthus > Miscanthus lutarioriparius. The sequence continues at coordinate 71,825,229 of CAJGYO010000005.1, read as the reverse complement.
CTATGAGATGCCTGGTCTAGACCGATCGATTGTTGAACATCGGTAGCCAATCAAACCTGGATATCGGTCGTTTAAACAAGCTCCGAGGAGATTCAACCCAAACGTTCTTGATGATATCAAAAAGGAGACTGAGAGGTTGCTAGAAGCGAAATTTATTCGACCATGCTGATATACAGAATGGATATTGAATGTTGTTCCTGTGTATAAGAAAAATAGGAAGTTAAGAGTTTGCATCGATTTCAGAGATCTAAACAAAGCTACACCCATGGATGGTTATCCGATGCCAATAGCTGATATGTCGGTGGATGCAGCAGTCGGGCACAAGGTTATTAGTTTCATGGACGGCAATGCAGGATATAACCAAATTTTTATGGCTGAGAAAGACATAGCAAAAATAGCTTTCAGATGCCCTGGCATAATCGGTTTATTTGAATGGGTCATGATGACCTTTGGTTTGAAGAATGCCGGTGCAACTTCTCATAAGTTGATCGGCAGGATTGTTAAAATCTACATTGACGATGTGATGATAAAATCCAATGGGTACAAGGAACATCTAGCTGATTTGTGGGAGACTTTGGAGTGTACAAAAAACATGGTCTAAAGATGAATCCTAATAAGTGTGCCTTTGTGGTATCAGCTGGACAAATTTTGGGCTTCATGGTCCACGAGAGAGGAATCAAAATTGGTCAAAAAGTATGAAAGCAATTGATGAAGCAGAGCCCGCGACTACTAAAACAGAGTTACAATCTTTGCTTGGTAAGATTAATTTTATCAGGAGGTTTATTTCAAATTTGTCGGAAAGAGTTCTGCCATTTTCTTTTTTGTTGAAGTTGAAAAAAATGATCAAGAATTTAAGTGGGATGATGTACAACAAAAGGCGTTTGAGGAAATAAAAGACACTACACCACAACACCAAAATTAGCGATGGACGATCTGACGCTAAAAGCGGCTACAGCGACAGACAGTCTGACGCTAAAAAGTTATAGCGACAGACTTCTGCAAACGCTGTAAGTCCTGTCGCTAAATATCTTTAGCGTCAGATAGGACTTTTAGCGTCAGACAGTCCGTTGCTCTGAATTTTTTTAGCGACAGATAGTCTGCTACTACTCTTTAGCGATAGATAGCCTGCCAGTACTCTATAGCGACAGACAATTTGAAGTTACAAATATTTTTAGCGACAGATGGTTTGACGAGATCATTTAAATGCATTTAAAAAAAATAAAAGGCCATTTGGTTGCAAATTAATACAAAAGTAACATCATTTTTGCACATTTCTCATACAAATAGATTCATGTGCACATTTCTCATACAAATAGATTCATTTATAACGAGTCCAAACATTCACAGAGGAACTAAAGAAGATACACTACAACAAAGTGACTTCTGATGAATGACTCATGGCCCGGACCAAGCAGTATGCTATCGTCAGGAAAAAAAACATTTATCTACACTGGAAGAGAACTTGTTAGATCACTGTGGTCAGCCTTCAGACCAACTCGGACCGCTCAGCAAGTAACAAGGCCTCAAGTTCTTCTCTCCGTTTCTCCAGCTCCTGAAACACCATACAGATCGAGGAAAAGCGGAAAGATGAGTTGGCAGTGATGGTGTACACAACAAAAATTATACATGTACCATAATCTTATAGTGTATCTACTTTTCTAAGGATAAAAGAGCAGTTTTTTTCTAACTAGCACTGAAAACATAAATCAAGAAGGTAGTATGCCTAACGGTTTCCAACAGAGATGATAATACAGTTGGACCAGACTTGTCTTTTTCCTTTGTTGATCAGTTATGATAATAAGAACTTCAACAGAAAACCAAGCGGTAACAAGATTAAACTGCCAGCCATGAAATACCCCAAGTTCAACCAGTAATCTGCAATGCAATATCCTGCCTAACTTGGCTAGCAGTAGAAAAGTGCGATCAGCGAAGAAAACATATGTTAATAAAGAATTACCTGCAGATTTCTTACTGCTAGGAGTAAGACTCCCAAAACTTGGTTTAGCCAATTCCTCAGGTTTAGGATAATGAACTAAGGAGACTCGCCGTGAAATCTTCCCCACTGTATTCCATTTGTTTGTCAGTGTGAAAAATATTTGCATAAAAAAGAGCATACAACATGAATAACAGGTTAGAAAAGCCAAAATAGTGCCTCTAACACAAGAAGGTGATGGGTATTTTCCTCTAGTATTGCCAAAATCATTATAAGCAGAGTATGTTTATCTTTAGCTCTGTTTTCTTTATGGGCTTCATTAGAAAAAATATTAAATATAATAATTCTATTTACTACAGATGTCACACACCAACTTAAGAAAGAGAATATTGATTCAGACTAATTTCCATGTTTTACATGATCAAATGATAGCAGTGGCAGATCCAGAATTCAAAAACAGTGGGCCCAAGTTAGTTGATTTTAAGTCAATTAATGCAAGAATTACACAATTAACATATATATAAATTGCAGGTTTTATGAAGGAGGTTAAATGTATTTTGGCATAACATGTGGGGCCAGGTGGCCCCACAGGTTATACATAGATCTGCCACTGCATAGCTTCCATGCCAGTTGTTTTCAAAGGCTGACACATTGAGATAATAATCTTTCAAAGATGGGAATCATGTCCTGCTTCTCCTCTTCCTATTTCAATATGTTCCTTAAAGATCAAAACCACCCAAACTAGTGCACTACCATGGTAACACAGCGGGGAAAAAAAATTCCAAAACTCAATATGACTCTACATATAATATTTTTTTATTGTGGCCCTGATAGTTCATCGTGCTCACCTCCATGTCTTCCTCGTCGCTCGAATACGCGGCATCCAGTTTGGCGTACAGCTCCTCGTCTCCTTGGTCCTTCACGTCTTCCATCTGGACCTGATTAATGACCATGATTAAAACAGAACATGGGATAATCTGTTCCCTTGTTTTGGAACACCCAACATATGTGCGCTGAACTTTGAGTAAACCACCACAAAATCAAAACAGTACCTGATGTCTCTGAAGCTCAATGGATCTGGCCACCAACAAGAGCACCTCTGCAAGTTCTGAGGACAGGAAATCCTTCCCTCTGTAGAAGACTATAAATTCATTGTTCCTTGAAAGCATTACACCACCTGTTAATTTCTGATGTGGATTGAAACAAACATTAGCTATGAATCATTAGTTCACTACAAGACCTACCCAAAAACTTAAAAATGGATAAGTGAAAAGAAAAACAGCAGTAGCAGAATTTTTTATCCCATTTTTGTGTTAGCCCACAGAATCTTTTTTGGCCCAGCAACATAACAAACCACGGCGCCACGCAACTCGAACACCACATAATACAACGCACACATTGCAGCCCAAATAAACAGATTGCAGCCCAAATAATGCAGATTACAACCCAAACAAAGCTGATTACGTTTCACAAATAAGCCATGCAACAAATCCTAATAACCAGTTGTTGAGGTAAAGCAGATTCAATTTACATCACCTATCATCTAACTCAATCTCTTTCAGCTGATTTTCAGCAAGTAGTAGAATAATCTGCACCTTGAAAATAATCTGACCTGCAACCTGCAAATGAACAAAACAACAGAAAAGAAAATAACTGTTGGCAATGAACTTAAATAGATGCAACAATAATCTGCACCATGAACTCAATTGTTAGAACTGGAATATATACTACATGGTCCATCGTCAGTTATCCACAAGGCTACAGAAAATCTCTAAACCATATTCTCATTTCTCATCTTACTAAGAGTCAAAATAGATGTATTCAATTGTTAAAACAGACATGGCAGCCACACACCACTAGTCCTGCTTGCGTGAAAGGCATGACATGGTCATTTGTATTCATGGTGCAAAAACAGATATGAATCAATCAAGTAGGTAGAAATGTTAGTCAATTAAATAATCCATGCCATGCCAGCTGCTGCTGACCAGCGATCATCCCATCAACACAAATGCAGGCTTGCTCCACCCTGTAGTCTACGCTGGAAAGCTTGGAGTTGATCTCACATGTGCTGGGCATTTTACTGCAAAAATAACGGGAATCAGAGCTGGGCAGTTTATAACAAAAACCTACTGGGCATTCAGGAATTAAGCTTGCAATGACAAATGACATTTGCAACCCAGGCACTATTTATTTAAACATAGGTGGATCTGAACAAAACTTCTGGGTTTATTAAATCCCAGAAGCTTGGTGTTTACGAGTAAAATACCCAAAACACTCTATCGGTACAAATGTTGTAGCATTTTACTTAATTGATCAGAATTATTCAGAGATAGGCCAGGCACCAGCGCAACCATCTAAAACAACGGGAACAGAGTTCTGCAGCATATATCTTTCTAAAATGCAAGCATCCTTCTCGCACAATTCATGCTAGCTAGTACTCCAGACAGACCGCATCATCATCACCATCGCAGATTCAAACCAAAATTGCACTCGACCGGAGACGAAAATGAAGTCGAACACAAGCGTACCTGCACTGACACCGGCTCCCCAGTGCAGACTGCAGAGTAGAGGAGCGCCGCCCACCGCGCAAGCGCCGCGGATCTTGAAGACGAGTGCCAGGGCCGCGGATCCTGGAGGCGAGCGCCGGCGACGAAGAGTGCTGGATGCAGGAGCAGACGTTGGTCCAGACTAGTGAGGAGGAGAGGTCGGCGTCACCCACCACACCAACGCCGGAGAACCCACTGCATCCACTAGACCCTACCGCAACTGATCTGGGGGGAAGTGAAGCTGGCGGTGGAGCCCCTCGCCGAATCTCCGAAGTGGGAGCGACCTGGCGGGGGAGAGCCAGAGAGTGGGCGGTGCCGCTCGACGGTGCTGCGTGCAGCTTCGGCTGCGCGCGTGCGCCGACGAGGGGGTGTCGCGGTGGCGTCACCATCTCCTACCGTCGCTTGCTCGGGCCGTCGTCGCGTCGGTCTCCTAGCTGTGCGGCGGCTGGCGTGAGCATGGAAGGGGAGAGAGAAGGGCACGCCGCGGATCCAGTCGGGGAGAGAGAAGGGCAGCCCCCACTGCGTGATCTGGCCGAGGAAGTTGAAGGGAGGTCACCCCGGCGTGGATCCGGCCTTAGGAGAGGAGGGCGGCATGCGTGGGGGAAGAGAAGAAGAGAGGGAGAGGGCGGCGTGCGTGGGGGAAGAGGGAAGAGGGAGAGGGCGGCGTGCGTGGGGAAGAGAGGGAGAGGGAGGCTGGCGGTGGATTTAGGGTTTTCACTGTACACAGGGGCTGGCTAAAATATGCCCGCGAGGTCGATGTAAGCTGGGTGTGGGAGCTCAATGTAAGTGGCGCGCTCGAGCTAGGTGGGGCCCATTTTTTTAGCGTCAGACAAATCAACGCTATATCTGGTTTTAGCGACAGACGGGCTAACGCTAAACATGAACATCTATAGCGACAGACAACAAATCGCTAAATGAGGATTTAGCGTCAGATGGTCTCTGAGTTATCTTTAGCGTCAGATCATCCATCGCCAAATATAATTTTTAGCGTCAGATGTCTGACGGTGAAGCGGTGTTGTGGTGTAGTGAGAATATATGAAATGTCCACCTATGTTGGTCCCTCCTCAGCAAGGTAAGCCTTTTAAGTTGTACATATCGGCCGATGACCAAACAATTGGATCAGCCTTGATGCAAGACTTTGAAGGAAAAGAATGAGTTGTTTTTTATCTAAGTAGAAGACTTTTGGATCTAGAAACAAGATATTCTCCCATCAAAAAGTTATGCTTGTGCTTATATTTCTTTTGCACTAAGTTGCGACATTACTTGTTACCGGCTGAGTGTACAATTATTTCCAAAGCTGATGTGATCAAGCCCATGCTATCAATGCCAATATTAAATGGAAGAATGGGGAAGTAGATTCTTGCGTTGTCGGAATTTGACTTGAGATACGAATCGGCTAAACTAGTCAAAGGGCAAGTAATAGCCGATTTTGTCACCCAGCATCATAAGCCAAGTGTTGGCTACATAGAGCCGGTACCTTGGGCGTTGTTCTTTGATGGGTCATCATGCAAGCAAGGTGGTGGCATTGGTATTGTTATTATTTCACCTCAGGGGGCAAGTTTTGAGTTTGCTTTTCCAACTGAGCCAATGATTACCAACAACCAAGCAGAATATGAAGCTATTCTTAAGGGGCTTCAACTTCTTAATGAACTAAAGGCCGAGGCAATTGAAGTATTTGGAGATTCATAGTTAATTATCAGTTGATCGGCCTATCTGAGTGCAAAGAAGATACTCTGAGGGGATATTATGATGAGTGCCAAAGGTTGCTCAAGGAATTTCCACATGTCTCTCTTCAACATATCTCGAGAGCACAGAATCAAGAGGCTAATCATTTAGCTTAGAGTGCGTCAGGTTATCGAGTGTTTCAAGAGATCTTAAGTAGCGAGACCTTGAATAATGATTGGAGAGTTGAAATAGCCGATTACCTTAGGAAATCATCACAGAAGGTTACCAGGAAGCTAAGGACCGAATATTTTTGGCCAACAATACTGGAATACTGTTTTGAATATTATAAGGGGTGCCAGGACTATCAATGATTTGGCAATGTTCAAAAATCACCCGCATCGGCTATGAATCCAATAATCAAATCATGGCCGTTTCGAGGTTGGGGAATTGATCTAATTGGCCAGATTTTTCCGCCTTCAAGTAAAGGACATAAGTTCATATTGGTAGCAACGGATTACTTCACTAACTGGGTTGAGGCAATTTCTTTGAAGACGGTAACCTCAAAGAACAAGGTTGATTTTGTCAAGGAGCACATTGTGTATCATTTTGGGATTCCTCAAACTATCACTACCGATCAAGGGACAATATTCACATCAGAAGAGTTTGGAGATTTTGCTTCCAGTATGGGAACTCAGTTGCTAAATTCTTCTCCTTACTATGCTCAGGCTAATGGCCAGGCAGAGGCGTCCAATCAGATTATGATTAGGCTGATCAAGAAAAAAGATTGAGGAGCAGCCAATGAAGTGGCATTCAACGCTTAATGAGGCACTATGGGCATATAGGATGGCCTATCATGGATCGATTAAAACATCACCTTATGAACTTGTGTACGGTCATAATGCAGTCCTTCCTTGGGAGATTCAAACTAGATCAAGGCATGTCACATTGCAAAATGATTTGTCAGTCGGAGTCTACAAGAATCTTATGATAGACGACTTAGAGGACTTGAGTTTCCATCAGCTACGTGCTCTTGAGAATATCGAAGCCAATAAACTGGGGATCATAAAGTATTACAATAAAAAGTTCAAGAGCAAACAATTTTCTGAAGGAGACTTAGTTTGGAAAGTGAAATTGCCGATCGGGTCAAAAGACAGCAAGTTCAGCAAATGGTCACCTAATTGGGAAGGACCTTATTGGATTAAATGTTGTGCGCCTGGCAATGCTTATATTTTGGAAACACTAGGAGAAGAAGAGTTTGACAGAGCAATCAATGGGAAGTATCTAAAGAAATATTATCCTAGTGTTTAGATTAGTACTTAACAACCGATTTGTTCGGTCATCGACTCTAATAGCCGATACCAGAAGGGTATCACCTCTAGTTCAAAAATAAACCTGAAGGGGTAAAAGCCGATATGATATGTACTGCTTGTAGAGCAAGAACATACACAAATTGATACATGGAATATGAGCACAAGAAGCCAATTAAAACAAAGAAATTGTTTGCTAGCTTCTCCTATTACAAGCTAAAGGTCGGGGAACACTTTATTGACTATGTCCTCGGCCTGGGTAGCAAGGGCTATGGAGTTAGCAGCGTCGAAGAAATCCTCGACAAGGCACTCATAATCCCTAAGGTGTTCGGTGGCTGGAAAACCATGGGGAAGAAGTCAAAGCTCATGGCTAGAGCGAGCTTGCACAGCAGCCAGTGCCATGGTAGCACCATGGCGAACGCCATGAAGAGCAACCTCTCTGACACGGTTCAGGATGTCGTGCAAGCAAACCACCGGAACGGCGCCCCTGGTGTTGACAAATCCTGCCGTGTACTCTGCAGCTAATCGGAGGCTTTCTAGCTGAGCTGATAGATCTAAAAAGATTCAAGGGAAGGATGATCAAGATCTTGAAGACAAAAATTAAGAACAGACAAAAAATTGTGGTAGGCATCTCACCAATGATTCTGGCCTTAGCCTTGGCCAACCTCTCCTTTGTGTGGTCAGCCTCGGAGGGTGATCGGCGCTGAGCCATGGCTAGAGCCGATTCCGCGATGGAGAGGCAGTTGGCGAGCTTCTGGCCAGCCCGATCGATGGAAGCGATCAGATCGTCGTTGTCTATCTGCTTCCTCGGGTAGCAGGGGAGCTGGCGGCGAGTTGTTGATGAAGACGACCTTGGAAGTTGAGCGGAGTCGGCCCTATGCTCTAGGACGATGGGAGCATCCCGGGTTGCACCCTCCTGATGACGAAGACATCGGCATGGTGACACATTCCCGTTGAAGGCCTCCTCAGTAGACCTCCTGTCGTTCCCCATGCCTTCAAACCTATGGGAAAGCATAATCACACCAAAGATTTGGGACGAAGAAGGTTGTTTTTCGATCCACAGCCGTGGCCCGTATATATAGCCTGTGAGGTGAGAAGATAGGCTTCGCCGGGGTTATGGAATTAAAATCAGATATGAAAATGGGTCGCCACTCTAGAAATTCAGGGGACGGATCACGAAGAGACAATAGATTCGGACTTATTGCTTCCCATAATTACAAAATATCATGGGATTAATACAAAAGGTTTACATTAACTGGCGATCAACCCACCAAGACTTCTTTGGATTGAAGGGAGTTTGGATCCCCACAAGGCCGAAGGTCATCATGGACCAAGTCATATCGGCCCACTGATAAAATTGCATTAGGGGATGAGGAAAGGCCGCCTGCTTAAAAGATGCCCATATACCCCACCGATTTCTTGGTGACTGGGAAATAATGGAAAAGAAAGCCGCCTACTAAGAGATGCCCATTTATCGATGGATGGGAAACCATGGGAAAGAAGTCTGTGGTTTTCCCGACATGCTTTGATGAAGCAAACAAGGGGAAGGTGTCCACACATTTTAGCCCTTGCAAACTCTAGAACAGCTCTGTGATCATGGTGAGAAAACTCAGGTGATGTCACAAGAATTCTTCTAACCACAGTAGCTGATCCTCTTGCTCGACGAGGCGCTAAAATGAGCGACACAATCACCCTATGCACAAGAACTCTTCTAACCACTCAAGATCCTCATAGCAAAGAATTAGACCATGGAGAGTGTGGCGGAGCCAGGGGCACTCGAGGAAGCAAACAGAAGAGAAACATAACTGAAGTTGTTGAGTTGATCTCGCTAGAGTCGAATAGACATTTATAGTCGGCCTAGAAAGATGGATCCAAGTGCCCGTGAAGCAATGATGCTTTCGTCAAGCTTTGAAGCATGGGCTCATAAGCTAGCAAAGACGGTGACAGATAGTGGACCTTAGATCAAGATTCTCTACCCATGACTACGGACCTATCGGAGGTACAGGCATGATAATTTTGGAATAAAATTACTTTTATTCCAAAATTGGGGGGCATGTATTTACACCAAAATTTGGGAAGAAGAATGCGAGAACTCGAAGCTCCCAAAGATCATGGAATCGATTGCATAAAGGTCGATATCAGCTAATTCAAATACAGTACTAGAATCGGCTCTCTTTGGATAACGCCAGCAGCTACAGTTGGCGTCGGGAGAAACATGTCAGACTCTACAAAAGGGAAAGATTAGGGTCCAAGTTGTCTTAAATTAGGAATGTTTTCTCTTATGTCAAAGATTGTAATGAGTCGTGCATAAGTTGGATTCATGCTTAGATTCTGGGTATAAATATTGGACCCCGGCTATTGTAAAAGGATATCCAATCAATCAAATATAATTTACTTTTTTTGGCTCCGTGCGAACCCTTAGGAGTAGGAGTAGTGTAGATCTCGGCGAGTTCTTCAACAAGCAGGGCTGCATCGGTCCAACCAACCTCCGGCTTGTCTGTAAGTACCATCATGGCTTATACTTCCATTTGTACAGCTGCATCGGTTAAGTTCGACCTCCACTGTGAACTCTAGTATAAGCTAGTTATCAACTCTTGTCTAGTTCAAGTATGGCTGCATCGATCCGATCGACCTCCACTGCAAGAATTAGATTAAGGTCAAGTTATCAGCTCTACCTAAGGGTAGCGTCCTTCGGGTAGATTCGTTAAGTTATCGATCTTGCTGATGTTCTTATTGTTATTAGTTTGTAGCAACATTAATCTGCCCAGTCGAGATCAATTTAGATCGGCCTCATATCCTTTTAGTCTGTTGTTTGCTTTGCCACAACACGATATTTCTTACTGTGAGCGACGGGTTATGTTTCATTGGTTGTTCTATTTCGATCTTGATCGTGCATAGTACGTGGTTAAGGCATGTATGATCTTAAAGAGGTTTGCTGGTTAGTTAAATCTGGTCTACGGTTCGCTATTATGGCTGTAACGATCCGGTCGATCCCCACTGATGGCACTATAGATTGGAGGACGCTAGTTAGTAGATTTGTTCTTGATTAGGCGTGGCCTTAACTGTTTGTTATGCCTGCATTAGCTAAATAGCCGATCGCCTATGCTTTAACGCCTACAATGTGTCTTCATGATTCTGTTAAATGCGAATAGATCTGTCTAGTTTAAAGGTTTGATTTGTTGTCTTTATCACGGCTGCATTGATCCGGTCGAACTCCACTGTTAGAGATAGCAGGTTAAGTCTAATAAGTTCTTAGATTTGTTCACGTGAAATAGTCGATTGCTCACACGCTGTAGTCCCTTTTCACCCGAATCGGCTATTTCAGCCGATCCGCTTTGAGCTTTCACATATATAGCGTGTCTTTTGGAAAGTCTGTCGACATGTAGATGGTTTTATGGATTCTAAGGTTTTAGTTTGTTACTATTATCATAGCTGCCATCGATCCGATTAAACCTCACTGTTGATGATATCAGATTAGATTCAGAGTGTTTGTATATCCATTTATACTAGACAGTCAATTTGTTTGCATGTTATATCCTTTCTCAATTGGATTCATCGGCTCTATAATTCACACTGATAATTTCCACCTAACTGATGATTTCACTTATATCTGCGGGCATTGTACTTATCAACATAAAATCAATCGCGATCCATAAGCTTTACTGTCCGTAACAGCCGATTTCTGTGTGTATCGACTATTTAGTCGATTTTTCCGTCTAGTTGCTCCCAAAGCGGCACACTTGGAACTGTCTGGGCAAAGACCGGCATGTTCCACCTTAAATTACTGATAAACTTTCTCTCCTTATTAATTGCAGGAGAAATTAACCGGCACGCCTCGGGAGGAATACGCAGGATCGATTAATCCTGCGTTGAAGCCAAGCGGATCTCCAGGCTCATCCTAAGCAGATCCTTCCGGCTTGCTGTGTGTCGACATTTTCGTGCCGACAACTGTAGCCCTGGTGCATATGACACTAGCCATATGATGGTGTGACCCATACAGTATTGGGTTGTGGTGCAAGTTGTTGTTGCTAACAAAGCTTTACACATAGACATATCATGCAGGTACTTAAATCGCAGAGAAAAAGACGGGCATGCACCAAAGCGCATGGTTGTTTATGTGCAGTAGCCCCCGACTCTCTACTAAGTTGGAGGCCAATTTAATAGAAACCAAGAGCAAAAGTAACATAATGAAAATAATTATTGAGGCGACTTAGCAGATCCAACGGAATGTTAGTGCCATTGTTGTCGAGTGCTGCCACGGCGAGAGATGGCGGGAGGTCGAGAGCCATGATGAGGTCGATTGTGACCGTCCCGAGGATGCCTGCCGACGTTGCTCGAGTAGTATTTGTTGATGATGTTGTCAGAAACGGCATGGCTAGCCCGGATGTTAGTGCCATTGTTGTCGATGGTGCACCCGATTAGTCGTTGCCAGTAATGTTGTCGCCGTACACCCGTGTTCGACGACGTGGATGATGAATCGACGAAGCACGGTGTGCTGATGTTGGAGGCCACCTGGAACGACGAATCAAAAGTCGAAATATGATGGCGACAAATGACGCGGAACATCGAGGAGGGCCGCCTCGGGGCGACGATGATAAGGGTTGTCGTCGGCTCCTGCCAATAGTAATTGTGTAGACACATGTAGATATCGAGAGATTATAGAATTTCTTAATTAAAGTAAAGAACATGACTTAGCTTGATGGACGTCGTGTGAAGTAATTATCGTGTCACAATGTCTGAGTAGATGGATGAGGCCCGTACGGCTTGGTTGCGGCTCGCTTGTGACTCGGACGGCTTGCTTGTGGCTCGACGGCAGCCTGACAGCTCGCTTGCGGCTCAGACGGCTCACTGGACGGCTCATGCTGTTGTCGTCGTGCCACTCGGGTGTTGCCGCCGCCGTGACCCTGAAGCATCCGCTAAGCCCGATCTGCGGGGTGCCGAGCCGTACTACGTCGCCGAGTAGATGAATTGGCCTTGAATTGAAGTCAAATCTCGGAAAGCGTGCAAGCCGCCCTTGAATATTCATTGAATATCCATGAGTAGCTTCTTCTGATGGAAACGTACATACGCATACACGTGTATGCTTGATGCAAGGACGTGTATGCTTGATGCAAGGACGTGTATGTCATGGACTCCTCGGTAGCTTGATTGCCTGTTTGTCGTTCGAGTTGCCATTGAGGCTTCGGCCAAACATCAGCAGGGGCGGCTTCTGATGCTGAAGTGCGACTCGGGGATGTGCTGAATCGACGCAGAATCAGCTCAACGCAGGAGAGCTCGGCGCTGCATCGATCCCAGAGTTACCAGCACCCGCCGAAGATGGTCTGACATGACGTGCCTGTCAAGGCTGGCAAGCCACCACGTAGCGCCGTACGTGCCTATCACGGTCAGATGCGCGTAGAACTTATCGAGATCGATATTCCCTAACGCTTGCTCGAGTAGGCAAGTCGAACTTCGGGTGATGAGGATCTGGATTGGCTGACGCTTGTCTGTGCGAATCGGCGACTTGGCGGATCAATTTTAGCGCAGACGCATCTATCGGTATTGTTAGCAGATTAGATCGGAGTTTGACCAGAGCTTGCTCGAGTTGGCTAGTCGTATCTCCGATGATGATCTGGGCATATTTGATTCTTGTTCGCTCGAATCGGCGATTTGATAAATCGAAACTGGTGAAGCTTGGCGTAGCGACGGCGAGCGATGACGCATATGAGAACCAAACTCCTGATCGGTATGATCACTTTTGCGCGAATCTCGATATCAGGATACCCAGAGGAAAGAAGTTAACGGCCATATCAAGATACCCAGAGGAAAGAAGTTAACGGCCATCAACGTTAATTCGTCCGGATGGTCCAAGACGTATTTAAAGTCTTGCCCGACCCCGAGGGCGTGGGCTCTGTCTCGTCCGACCCTAAGGGCGCGGGCCCCATCTCGCCAGACACCTTGGGCGCGGGCTCCATCTCACCCGAACCCGAGGGCGCAGGCCCCGTCGCGCCAGACCCCTCGAGCGCGGGACCCATCTCGCCAGACCCCGAGGGCGCGGGCTCCATCTCGCCAGACGGAGATCCATACCGCCTCCAACCACTACGGGTCTAAGAGTACGACCCAGGGTCAAACTTCTGACACCGGGAGGAAAGCGGGCACGTCTCGACGTGATCCGTCGCCACGACATACCATACCTGGGGTCTCACGTCCCCAACAGTGTTGGGCGTGCCGGCGCTGTTGACCACGCTGCCCGTCAGAACGGCTGATGACGCCTGCGTATAGTGCTAGTGAGGAACAGGGCCGCGACGTGGAGCCATCCCCGTCATCATCTATAGGACCAACGGGACCCACATAAAGGAGATGAAGGACGTCGCGACCTAGGAGGCCTTCTTCTCCCTCGCTTTTCTCCTTTTCTCTCTCCTTCTCTCTGTAACCTACGCCTTCCCCTTCACCTATAAAAGAGGAAGCAGGACGCCCCATGGAGGGACACGAGCACACGGCTAAACGAGCTCAACAAGACTCAACTCCGTTCGATCTTTTCACCAGAGACTTGGGACCTTCTTACTCTCTCGCCCGTTTGTAACCCATACTACAAACTAGTGTCGGTAACCCGAGCAGCAGCAGACTGGACGTAGGGACATTCCACCCGAAACAGTATAAATCCTTGTGTCCTTCGAGCACACCATCCGTGCTAGACGCGCAGATACAAATTTACTAGTCGGTGATTCAAAACACAGACAGTTAGTGTGCCAGGTAGGAGCTTTTGCGCGTCTCGACGTCCACAGCAGGCCTCGGGATGGCTAGTCATGGCATCAGCTGGGTCTCAGGCGCGCACATGCGCTTCGGGAGCCTAGACTTCATCGTCACGACAGAGAAAGACTTGGCGCAGGCTCCCGCCGCTGTCCAGCCTCTCCACTCCGCCAGCCTCGACACGATCATTGAGGCCCTCGAGGAGCTATAGCTACACACGCCGGAGGCCTGTGTCCCCGGGCGCGACCGGCACCTCGGCTTTGACTATGGGAGGCTAGAGTGCTAGCTTGACGTCTTCTTGAGTCCCCGACTATCCCGGGAGGACCTGCGCGGCTTCAACTTCTCGTTCGCCAACGTCATAACGCAGCTTGCCAGAGCGGAACCGCTCTCCCCGGAATACCTCATCCGGAGCGCCCCGACGGCATTCTCGTTTGGTCGGCGCAACGCCACAAGGACTATTGGTCACCTCGCGGCATAGCGCGTGTGGCCGTCCCCCACGGATGACGAATTCTTCGGTACGATGGAATACATCGCAGAATCTTTCCACGACTTTCTCGTGGGAGATTTAGAGTCGCTCTCCGACTCTGACTCCAGCAGGAGGAGCCATCACCCCTCGCGAGAATGTTTTATAACAGGTACCCCCGAGGGACGTGTCGAAAGCGTCCACGAGGGAGGGGCTACCCCACCAAATGTCCTCGATGATGAGGTCGAGGAAGATGCAGGGGCCCTTCCCCGCATGCGGGTGGAACAGCTAAGGGCGCAGCACTAGGAACTCGAGGAGGCACAACTACAACTCGAGCAGGAATGCGTAGAGCTTGAGCGAGAGATCGAGGGCCGTAGAGACGGTGGGCGTGCGCGCGCCATGGCCCGCGACTTGAACTAGAGGATCTTCGAAGACGATGGAGCCCTCCCACACTTCGCCTGGGCAATGGAGAATGTGTGTTGATTACACGGGTTTCAACAAAGCGTGTCCAAAGGATCTGTTTCCTTTGACGCGCATAGATCAAGTAGTCAACTCGACCTCAGGGTGCAAAACCCTTTGCTTCCTTGATGTGTACTCCAGATACCATCAAATCATGATGAAAGAGCTCGACCAGCTCATGACCTCTTTCATCACCCCGTTCGGATCGTTCTACTACGTCACAATTCCGTTTGGTCTAAAAAATGCGGGGGCAACGTATCAGCGTTGTACGCTCAAGTGTTTCGGGTGAACTGTTGAGGCCTGTGTAGACGACATCGTCGTCAAGTCCAAACGGGCTGGCAAGCTCGTAGCCGACCTAGAGCAGACCTTCATGAAACTCCAAGCAAACGGCATCAAACTCAACCCTGAGAAATGCATTTTCGGGGTCCCGAGGGGTATGCTTCTGGGTTTTATCGTCTCCGAGCGTGGCATCGAAGCCACCCCGAAGAAGATCTTGGCCATCACAAGGATGGGCCCGATTCAGAACATAAATGGGGTACAGCGAGTTATAGCGTGCCTCACCGCGCTCATCCATTTTATCTCACGCTTCAGCAAACGAGGTCTCCCCCTCTATCGGCTTCTGAAGAAAGCCGACCATTTCGAATGGACACCTGAGGCCTAGGAGGCACATGACAAGGTTAAGCAGCTCCTGACAAAGGCCCTGATCTTGGTCCCCCGACTGACGGGGAACCGCTCTAGCTCTACATTGCGGCCACCATGCAAGTGGTCACCGCTGCCCTAGTGGTAGAGCGGGCAGAGGAAGGACACACCCTCAAAGTACAACATCCCGTGTACTTCATTAGCGAGGTCTTGTCCGATTCCAAGACTCGCTACCCTCAAATCTAGAAACTCCTATACGCCATCCTTATCACCAAAAGGAAGTTACGTCATTACTTTGAGTCACATCCCATGGGCGTGACGCCTTTCCCCCTTGGCGAGGTTGTCCAAAATCGGGATGCCACAGGAAGGATTGTGATGTGGGCACTTGAGTTGATGGGTTAGGGTATTTCATACGCCCCTCGGACGTCCATCAAGTCCCAAGTCCTGGCTGACTTCATCGTACAATGGACCAAGATCCAAATGCCGCCAGCAGCTGTCGACCAGGAGTACTGAACAATATACTTCGATGGGTCACTGATGAAGAAGGGGGGCGACATGGGGCTAGTCTTTGTTTCACCCCTCGGAGTGCACATGAAGTATATGGTCCACATCCACTTCCCTACCTCCAATAATGTGGCCGAATATGAGGCACTCATTAATGGCCTCTGCATCATTGTTGAGCTAAGCATCTGACGGCTCGACATCTGGGGCAACTCCTAGCTAGTCATCGACCAGGTTATGAAGGAGTTAAGCTGCCCCAACACCAAGATGGCTGTATATTACCGAGAGGTCTGCCAGCTGGAGGACAAGTTCAACGGTCTCAAGCTCAATCACATCTCGAGGTGGCTCAATGAAGCAGCCGACACAATGGAAAAGATGGCGTCTGGGTGAGAGCCAGTGCCGATGGGCATTTTCGCTAGCGACCAGTACAAGCCCTCGGTCCGCTACGAGCAGCCAAAACAAACTAGTGACAGGCCGCCAACCCCAGGCTTGGGGGCTGACCAACCCTCAGCTCCCCCTGGCCTCAAGGTCATGGAGCTTGATGCAGACCCAGTGGCAGAGCCTGACCCTCTTGCTGACTGGAGGACGCCTTACCTCGATTACCTCCTCCGTGAGGTGCTACCGACAGACAAAACAGAGGCTTGGCGGCTCACGTCTCATGCCAAGTCCTTCGTCATTATTGAGGGGGAGCTCTACAAGCGAAGCCACATTGGGATCCTGTAACGCTGCATTCCCATCGATCAAGGGAAGCAGTTGCTGAGAGATATCCACGGTGGGGTCTGTGGGCACCATGCCGCACCTAAGATCATGATCGGAAATGCATTACGATAGGGCTTCTACTAGCCGCCCGTAGTAGCCAACACTAAACAGATTGTGCGTACCTATGAAGGGTGTCAATACTATGCTCGACAGACCCACCTACTAGTCCAAGCACTCCAAACGATCCCCATCATGTGGCTGTTCGCGGTCTGGGGGCTCGATATGGTCGGACCTCTCAATAGAGCGCCTAGGGCTATACGCACTTGCTTGTCGCTGTAGACAAGTTTACAAAGTGGATAGAGGCTCGGCCGATCTTTGTGATCAAGTCCGAGCAAGCCATGTTGTTCTTCCTTGACATCGTCCATCGCTTTGGAGTCCAGAACTCCATTATCACGGACAATGGCACACAGTTCATCAGGAAAAAGTTCCTCTAATTCTATGATGAATACCACATCCGCGTTGATTGAGCCGCCGTGGTGCACCCTAGCATGAACGGGTAGGTCAAGCGCACGAACAGCATGGTCCTACAAGGCCTCAAGCCTAGGATCTTCAACCGGTTGAACAAGTTTGGTGGACGATGGGTCACGGAGCTCCCCATGGTGCACTAGAGCCTGAGGACAACCAACAGCCGGGCGACTGGCTACACACCTTTCTTCATGGTCTACAGTTCCAAGGTGGTCCTCCCAACCGACCTCGACTATGGAGAGCCGAGGGTTAGGGCGTACAACGAGCAGGGAACCGAGGCGTCCCTCTAGGACACCATGGATCAGCTTGATGAAGCATGCGACGTTGTCCTCCTCCACTCGGCCAAGTACTAGCAAGTGTTGCGCTGGTACCACAGCCATCGGGTGCAGGGTCTAAGATAGAACTGCCCAATTTATACAAGATCAAGTATGGCTGTCCCCGTTTAACACGTTGACGCGCACATACTTTCACTTATATAAACCCGATAGTCCACCGAGTGTCACGAAGGACCTAGGTAAATCCACATCACAACCAAGATTGCACGATTAAGCAAATACACATCATATACACAGAGTTGCAGCGGAAATAATGTTTACAATAAGTTCACAACAAATAATAATACAAGTTTGGGTTTCAAAACTGATTAGTGAAAACATCATAGCTTTCAACTGATTACAATAATATAAGTTCCAAATACATTGCTAGCATACGTGACATCCTCTGACAAAAGCATATAGATAAGAACACTATATAGAGTCGCCGAGCCCACCAGCGGTTGGCCACCATCTTTAGCAGATCGAGAACTTCACCTGCAACATGGTGGGATAAACCCTGAGTACTCGAATGTACTCAGCTAGACTTACCTGTCATAAATCAAAAATAAAGTGACACCAAGGAGTATGGAAAGCTTTATCAGTGGAGTTAGCTTGACAACATTTTGCATAAAAGCTTAAGTAACATAACTTGGAGATTAATATCTTTAGCATCAAATTGAATACATATTCAATTAAGCATCTCCAGATTAGCACCTGTACTAGAGCAATCACGTGATTAAGCTAACAAGCATTAGTAACCATATCCGATGTATTAATTTGAGCATCATCATAACCATCAAATTCCATCAATTAATGCTACATTGCCACTGCTCAGTCAAGTTCTCACTATCCGGGAGAGACGGTGACTCGAATCAATTCCAACCAGCTGCGGAGTTATTCCTAACACCAACACATACTTCCCCTGTCGGGGTCGCATCGGGTCACCTTTGGTACAACTCAGGTACAGGCACGGGTCCGATTAGCGCCGCACTCTCAGGGATACTACCAATCTTCTAGGAAGTTTAGGCCCGGCCTGCGCTTGGACTCACGCCACTGGCTCCCCGCACATCCTTACTTCCTCTAGTGTGTGCACTTTCACTTACCAGGTCTCGGCCTGAATTGACCTACTCGGCTTCGCGGTCGGAACAGCTTATCCAGCCAACTAAGTGCTAGACATACAACGAATTGGTCCTTAACCGATACAGATGGGGATAAATAGGCACCAATACCTCCATGCCTTGTTGCTTCTCTATCACAATCCCGCCTGATCTCCTTTTATTCATCAACACATGGTTATTTCCACGATAGCAATTATAGCCAACCGTGACTAGATATCTTCCTATATCTTGCAGGTGACATGAAATCACCCGACTTCTACTGGACTAAGCATGGCTAAGCATATATTTGATCCTGGACCTACAAAGGATTCAAGATATATTTGTCTGGACAAGGAAAGTATATGTAGCAAGTGGTTCCAATCAACCCCTAGTACTTAATGCATCAACATAAACGGACTCAAGTTGATATTTAGAAAACATAGGACGCTTAGAATGCTCCGGGGCTTGCATGGGATCCGACACAAGTTAGTTCTGTTAGCTCACACTGTCTTGGTGACATCTCCGGTCCTAGCACTTGATTAGTCCTTCCATCTTCGGGATAGGTCCGCCATACACCATCTTCAGGTTAGGCTCCCACATCACGTCCATCACGTGGTTCATCTAGCGCACCTAGATGAGATGCAAGATGCTAGTGCATGAATATGAAGAATGGTAATAAGAAATGCATCACATAAGAGTGTTCAAGACAAGCACAAGATTCTACAAGAAATAGGCATGGAGAGTTATTTAACTAAACATCACACGACCTATTATAGAGGGATAGAAGCATATTAGGCATGGCACACAAGTGAACTTATATTCAAATATTGCACACATGCATCGATCAAGAACTAACCAAACATGTTTAGCCAAAACAAGAGCAAGCTAAAGCAATCACCTAGCACATGTACAGAAATCTGGACAGTAGCACAGCAGTCACTTGTTTCAACTATAACTGGAGTTACAGACATTCAATAAAGGTGATCTTGGACTTTCTAGAAAGCTAATGAAATTATCTACAACTCTTTTATTTACACTCAGAGCTGATTCTAAAACTAACCAAGTCAAAATACACCAAGGAGCAGGTCTACACAAACAATGGGCAGAAAAAATGATATGAATTTCAAAGATGCATAACTAGAATTCTAATCATACAACAAGCATGATTCTTAACTTTATGGAAAGCTTATGAAGTTGCCTATAACTTTGTTATTATCATCTTAAGATGATTCTATAGCTAACAAGGTTAAACAACACCAAGAAGGCATCTCTACTCAGATTTGGACAGAAATCTATCGTTCCACTTTGAACAGCTATAACTCGAGTTCTAGACCACAAAAAAGGGTGTGCTCTAACATTTTGGAAAGCTTAAGAAAAATAAATACAACTTCTTTATTATCATCAATAGGTGATTCAAAGATTAGCTAAGTCAAACAACACAACGTTTCAGATCTGAACAGAGCATATGCAAAAGCTGACAGTAAACTTATAAAATCTATAACTCCTAAACCATCAGGCCTCAAATCATGAAAATTTATTACAAGCAAGATAAGGAGATTATCTACAACTGTTGTATTCACTAAAATTACAGAAAACATTATTTGCATCATGAAATTATCACCACCATAGAAACTGTACATGCAGCCATAACAGCAGAGATACAACTATATGCATTTATCATTTATATTGTTAACAACTAACATTTTGTTGCTATATATGCAGATCCATGCAACTCCTAATCATGACCAAGCAATCACATTACTTAGCACCAATTATTAGAAGTATTACATGGCATAAACACATGCATCTATTAACAATCTTTCATCCTCTGCTTATATAATGCAACATATATACTATTTTTAGGTGATATCTTAAACATAGAGTTGACAGCTGGAATTTTTACTAGTAATAGGTGATATCTAAACATGGCTACTATAGAAATATTACATACTCAGGTTTTATAATTTGATCACCATGGAAAAGATAAATTGCTACTGCAAGAAAACATGTAAGAGCAAGATAAATCTAAAATTCAACATTTTCTCTAAACATATAGCCATATTATGTATCAACATGATATAACAACATCATAAAAAGGTTGTGGAACCACATTTTACATTTTTACATACTTATATTATTTATAAACCATTTAATAAGCATTAAACAAGTTAAATCAATTACTCCATCATATTGCATCCAATAAATATGAAATTTTTACCACAGCACACATGTGACATCTGAAGCATACCATAAACATTTCATAGCAATTGGAGCTCCACAACTTTAAATATGAGAATAACAAGCAAAACAAGCTAAAATTGCATTTTTAACAAGACTAAATCAAAACATTATAAAAACAATACACAACTAGCATGTTTAATATTTTTATTAGCTAGAGCATTTCATCACAAAATTAACACAACAAGAATTACCATTTTTGGACTTCTGTAACTCAAGATATGCATCTGTCCAACTTAAATGCATTTTTAAAAGCACTTTACAAGAATAAATAAAACATCAGAAACTTTCTACTAACACATATCATATTATAACTCTACTATGTAGACCTACTCTCAAGGATTCCAAAAAGTCTTTATTTGCTATTTTACAATTTTTCTATGATTTATTATGATTTTCCAAAGTTTTAGCCATAAAAGAAGAACAAATTTGCACCGAGGACCCCAAACTTTCATGAAAACATATTCCAGTGAAACGGTCCTTCTAGGAACTATTCACATGAGTCACGACTTCTGTAGAAAACCCCTTCCATTTCTTCGAATTATTGCACGAGGTCCCTCCTCTTCTTCTTCCCGTCGGCAACAGAGCAGGCAGGGGACGGCTTGGGGCCGGCCAGAGGAGGACCGGCGGCAGCGGAGAAAGGCTGGTCAGGCTATGTGGCTGCGAGGCATGCCTGCACGCGCTTGTAGCATGGCCTAAGGTGGCCCGTGGCCTGCTAGCCACGAAAGCAGGCGACAGTAGCGGCTGCTGCCTCCGGTGGCCTGGCTAACCAGTGGCGGAGGAAGGCTCGATGCGTGCTAGAGTGCTAGGGGCCTGCGCACACCTGCGGGTGGCCGAGGATGGCCGGGAGGTGGCTCGCAGAGGCCGGGCCACATGCACCAGCGGTGGCAGTGGGAGCAGCTTCGATGGCTGGGATGCTCCGGTGGTCTCCCTCTCGGCCGAGGAGCGCCTGTCGAAGAGGAGAAGGAGGCGGAGGTAGTGGTGCACATAGCTAGGGCAGAGAAGGCCTAGAGGACGAGTGAGGGGCGGTAGCCGTGGAGCTTGGCTTGCCGACAATGGTGGTCGGCCCTGCGCATCCTGCCAAATGTGATGGAGAGCGAGGCGAGGCAAATAGATAGGCAGAGGGAGCGAGTGAGGGAGGGGAGGACCTTGGCGTCCGCATTGGGGAGGCCTAGAGGACGAGTGAGGGGCGGTTAATCAAACCCAAGATTGCTGACCAAAACGGAGTCAAACTTAGTCCAACTTTTTATATGCTCTTCTCCGAAACATATAGCCCAACTTTTATTTTTGTCACAACTTGAGGTGTTTCCAAATTTTAGAGAACGTGAAATGCCAATGTTAATGATGATAAATTCTGGACTTAGAATTATTTAGAGCCCAGAAATAGCAGTTGATTCAATCTTGAGTCCTCTGTTTGAGCCACTTAGGAGTTGAAGTCATGGCTTGGTCCAAAAACAAAGTTTGTTGTACTCTGCTCAAACTTCAACTTTTATTTAAGGTCAAACTTCATAACTTGTTTCCTCACTATTATTTGACCTAGGTCAAAGCAGCATCCCGATAAATCCTAAATTAGAGTTTTAGACCGATTGAGGCATTTTCTTGGCATTTGTTCAACACGAACCATTCATGACTTTTGTTGTATAGTTCAATTAGAGTAATTTGGGAAAGGTATAAAGGTTTGGTAGACATCCCATGTTCCCATGCACCGGATGAAGCAATTCAAGAAAGATTATAACTTATCATTTCATGTGACTTCTTGGCTCCAAACTTCATGAAACTGATCCAATAGTCAATGTAGATGGAAATAGATGTGTGGCACATGAAAAGGGGCACCTTCCACATTACTCAAGCCTACATTTGAAAAGGGTCAACATGTATGCAAGGTGTATTGCCCAAGTTCAAGTTGGGATGCAATTTCATAGATTTGACCTCAACACCTTTATCATCACTTCCAAGATTATGAACTAGAGATCATGATCATTGCTTGACCTATCCTACTTAAATCCAAATTTGCTGCTTAACTCGTGACTAACACCTGGGGAGTTACAGCCCTCCCCCCTTACGAGAATCTCACCCTGATATTCGGTGCAAAAAACTTCTAAGGGAAGGGAAGCATGTCATCCAATTTTTGACATCTGCGATAGCATTAGATTACTTAGCTCCGAGCATCAAAGAGACAAATTTGGTCAAGACAGTCTCTAAAACTTGTTCTTCATAGGGAATTTTGTCTAAAGAATTTTCTTCATTGACTTCCATGAAGCATTATTACTTAGGGAGGAATCCAAGATAGCACAGTACTTCATTCTCGGGATACAGAAAGTGCTATGGAGCACAAACTAACTACTTATACTTATTTGTTTCTCTAGTAAAGATAGCATGAACAACTTTCTATAAGGGATGAGATCATAGACGGGGTAAACATCTTCTAAAGCGGTGAAAAACCGACTAATCCAACATGCCATGCCTATGCTGGTCGTAACTGTCCAATCACTCAAATGCCAACTGATGGAAAACTACATAATATTCCATCTGTGCAATTCTCTTTCACTAATGATAATACTATATTATCTGAGTCTATTGAGTGAGCGGTGAATGTGATAGCTGACTCTATCGGCTCAGCATTTTCGTTGATCATTATTTAAGGGGATCCTTGTATCCAAGCATCAACAGTTATCTGGGTTCAATCTGATGCAACTTCTTGGGTAAAAACACACAGCAAGTATCAAAGGACGAACCAATGTTAAAGATTGCTACTAAATAGGAGAATAGTGATGCTCAGAGGACAATAGTGGTCGAAGATTCCTTCACAAAATTCAAAAAGTAGTAATCTACCGAAGTAGCTTGAGTACCATTTTTCTTTCACGGTACAATTACAATCCAACAAAGCTTACTTGTTGAACTATTTTTTACATTGAAGCTTCCTTTCTAATATCAATCATCAACTTAAAATCATAATCTAAAATATGTTGTTTGACACCTTTCAAGTTGTTTTCGACTTGCAATGGCACAAGTTGACTTGTAGAACACCTTGACTGCTCAACATTGTTGATATGAGAGGGAAAAAGCAAGGCACAAAGGGGTGCAAAGAGCCTCCTCTAGGGCACCTAAAGGATTATCTAACGGCAAAACATTGACCATGTTGCTAATCTTGGCATCAATGACAAACACCACCTTATATTTTGAGGGGTCATAGCAGTCCAGAGAGAAATCACAGATTATGTACACTTTGGTTTTTAGTTCATATCTCACAAACTACTACTCCATTGTGCACAAATTTTGGTAGTCATATAGACCAATGAGTCCTCTAATTACTGGCCAAGATTCAGCACAAACGGACACCGTTTGACTATCCAAACAAATCATCTACCAAAACTACTCTATTCTGACATTTTTAGTGTCCCCAGACTGACAAAACATCTCTCAAATCTGATGCTTTACTCAACCAATCCTCAAACCAACTTAAGACATCGGATTACCGTAAGCGAGGAATGATCTCGCCAAGTTTTATGACAATCCAACCATGTTTGAGCCTCTAATGACCGGCTTAAAGATAACTGGTTTAGTGCCATGAAATCTGGACAGATTTCCCGCTCTTCTTTTTCTTTGCATCACACATTGTGGAGTGTGTTCTGCACTCTCTAACTCTTCATACAAAAGCAGCAGTAGCTTTCTCACTGAGGATGGAGGCTAGGGTTTTTCCTTACATGCCTCTTAGGAAACAACCTCAACCATTGATTTAGACACTAACTCGATGATACACAAGCACTAGACTTGTGGGCTGTTTTTGTAGGGCACAAGGCATACTCCATGTGGAGGGACAGTCCTACAAAGATAAGGAACCATTTCTGACTACCCCCCAAGGCTTCATCCAATAGAGTTCTGAACAAATCCTTTTTGCGGCACCTAGATGCATAATGATGCTGACCGAAACTAGGGACATGCTTTTTCTAGTTCTTTACTTAGTTGATACAGCATTTTACATTATCTGTGGGATTGTCCAAGATGGAATTGACTTGACAACACAGGGCCTAGAGAAGAAAGCAGTACTGGCATCGCTGATCAGCTTTGTTGTTTCTTTGCTTAACATTGTTCTGTGAGACCTAGCCTGCATAGTTACCAAAGAGTCGTTTCCTAGCTGGAGATTAACCTTCCTACTGGTAACTAATTAGTTGTCTCCGAACATTTAAAAAGCTCCAAAACTTCCTTTTTTATGGCAACAATTGTAGTGTATGCGCAAACAAACAGCCGCCATGGAAGTCTGCCGAGAAGGGGTAACACCGAAGAAGGTCGATTTTTTACTGCATGATCATCTTGCACATAAAGATCAAGATTTGGATATAAGCTCATAAGCACCAGGTGACCTATTATAGGACATAATATCCTGGTCCATTTATCATTTGACTGATAACTTGTCCAACTTTAAGTATTGTGTACCTTTCTGATCCAACAGGGATGACGCAAGTTGCTCACTAGATGATCGATGTCATTATAGGGACAGTCAAGTAGAGTCACTTGTCTACCACCTCTTGTAGTCTGCTATTGTTTATGTCGGTGATTTGTTCTTCCAGGTTATCCTTTTTGCAATTTTAGAACGAAACTCTACTACTTTTGGTCTGATATATGGATCTTCCGATTAGATATGGAGAGATAAGCAAGGAAGAGCTCACGCGAAAATAACACATTGGTGTAGTTTTGCAATGGATCATGACTAGAAACCTCGATACCAGCACGTGCTGAGCAGCACAGCCTTGTGTCGGCCGCCCACAGTAGGCTCTCGGTTTCGTCACGGCACCGTTAGTTGCTACTCATAACACCATTACCGATCACACAACCAAAGTGAAATTTCAAGTGGCACAGATTAGGTTGTAAGAACAAGCACTATGAGCAAGCAAAGATGGTCACAAGGTTTGGACTCAACAAGGGGTGGTCCAAGGTAAAGACATGGCACAGAAGAAACATAGATAACTAATGCAGACAACTAAACGTGAGACTCTTGCTTAAATTTCCACGCATATCTAGCTTCCACCAATAGAGATCTCCAGAGAAAAGACTTACATGGGATTTCATCTTGTTGGGTAGCAACATGAGATCAAGACCGATAAACATTTCGAGACTTGAGAGAGTTAGAGATTAAACAAGCGAGATTTGAGGGACAGAGCCGATACACTGACTAGGGATTTAGTTGATAAAGCAACAAAATGATTTGCAAGGAAAAGACTCTGAGGTTCAGGCAGTGAGAGGTTAGCGTTGCACCGGATCACCTTTAGGATAAGGGCAGAGATGTCCGATAAGGATTTTTGGGTAGGGTCTTCACACACAGGAGCAAGACATCCATGATATATGCATGCATTCAAGGGAACCAAGCTTGGGCGCACGAGTCAAGCAAAAGCATGGATACAAGAACATTCAAGGGCTAACAATCACACACACAAGCTCAAGCTCCTAAGCAAAGAGAATCTACTAGGAGACAATCATGAGATTAACGTAACTCGAGTGTGGTTCTAGGATTAGGCTCTTCAACACTTGTATGCTCTTTGTGGACAAAAGGGGTAACGACTATGATACTACCTAGGTAACAAAGCATCCACACATACATCATGGTAATACCTAGAAGCAAGCAACCACATGTCTAAAGAACTAATGTGAAGATAACTTAAAAGGAAGATCCTGACTTTTTATGTAAATGAAAAGCATGTGCAGGCTTCTAACAAGGTATCACTACCAGTTTTAGTTTTTAAAAGGGGGAAGTTTTTGCTAACTACTAACTTGTCATCTATTTTCTTTGAAAGCAAACAAAAAAGGCAAAGCTAATCACACACTATCTTCAAGCACAGCTATTCAAGTGGCATGGAACAAGGCATTTTGCCTAGCTTCACACAGGGAAGATAGTAACATCACATTGATCACAAGTTACTTATTATTAGAACAAAGGTGAGGGGAGCATATTTGTGCACAAGCATAATCATGATGCATGACCATCCTATTCGTCCTCACAAAATTGCTAGCCTAAGCTGGCAATGATGTTCTATATCGGTGGCACAATACGTACTCTCTTGATATATAGCTAGTCATCAGCTACATTCAATCTACGCATTCGTGATTAGCGTACTAGTAGAAGGATTTCATTTTAGCCCAATGCCACATATACATATGCAAGAATGAAAATCTGGTCTCTAAGTTGCAAGCTAAATACTTCCATATATATATACCCAACATATTGTAGCACCTGGTTTTAAGGAAAAAACCAGATACACACTATATGTGTGCCCAGGAGTTCAATTCACACATATAGTCACAAATGAAGGGGTAATATCAAAGACAATGCCTTTATACATAGCGCATAAGTATTTATTACAAAAGACATAGTCTTACTTTATAGTGTATACTATAACTCTATCCTTCTAGCGAAGCCTCCAACACCACAGGAATCGTCCACTGGTTGATCACAAGCCTAACGCCTCTTGGGAAACTCCACTAAAGAACCTCCATCTGGTACCCATCCAGGATTTTGCCAATGTATTGAAATAAAACAAGGGTAAGCTACTACCGCTTAGCAAGCATAACATGAGGGGATGCAGGCTCAAAAGGCTGGACACGGCTGAACTGTGGTAAGCACTTTTAGTTGGTCATATTTTATTATTAATCATAAGTTGCTAAGTTATGCTTAGGCTCTCAAATATGAGTAATTAGAGATATCAGCAATTTTAATCATAACCCAAACCTTCCAAGTAACCCCCTATTCAGTAAGGGTCCAGGCCGCTCTTATCCATGAGCACGGCTGATATATTAGTTTTACACTCTGCAGAGGTTGTACACTTTCACCACGAGTCATGTTACCCATATGCCCAGGTTAATTACTCCCAAAACACTTCCAAGGTGAGCAGGCAGGGTACACTACGAAGCTTTTCCCTAGTCGTTCTAATAAGGAGCAACAGCTAAGGATTCCATCTCCCAAGTGTTATGGAGTCATCTCCAAAAGTGGCACTGATACACGCAGCATAGTACACACCCTGGGGATGAGGCCCATACCTAGCATGGCATGCCCCTCTTGCCCTTTCGATAAACTACTACAAACTTGAAAGAGCAAGGTACTAGACTAAGACTAGAGCCATGTGATCCTCATGGTTGTACTATAAGTCCTGGGTTGTCACTTAAAGATGAGTCCTTATGGAGAGAAACTATAGCACCATAAGATAAGGCCTAATGCTCTAGCCCCCTTGGTTCCATGTTGCTAAAAAGCATCTCTTTTAATACCATGTTGCATATATCTTTAATTGTATTCTATAATCAATATTAGTTGGAGCAAACTGAGCATACTACCCACATGCAAAACCCATAGGTAAATCAAGGATAGGATAATCAATATCAAGGTAAATAGACTCCAAGCGGTTCATTAACATATGCACATGAATTGAGATTGCATTAAAGTGAATAGGTAACAAGGAGCCTCATATTATACTTGCCTTAATTCAAAGTATCGCTGCTGGTCTTCATCTTCAAAGAGTTGCTCCAGATCACCAACACAAAACTCTCAGTCTACTCGAGGTCAAACAGCACCACACAGGCATCCATACAATCATGCATAGCAAACAAAAGCTATAGATTAGAACAGTACACCAGTCAGCACAAAATCAAGACAAAAAGTTTGTAAAACAAATCTACGTCTCGCTATGACCACACAGACGCTAAGATCATAAAAATCAGAGCTAAAACAAAGAAGTTATGAATTAAACAAGATTTCCTATAGTAAAATAATATATTAAATCAAACCTCAAATCTTAAAAGTTGAAAACCTACTTAACAGTAGTATAAACATGTAGATTATGAAATTACGAACCTAACGCAAGTTGAACGGATCAAATCGGAGTTAAAACAAAAAAGTTATGGCCTAAACAAATCTAGTGGCAAAACTGTAAATAGCTGAAAATATATTTTCAATCTAACCGAAACAAAGTACGATTTCAAAAGAAGAAAACGAAATCGGGAAAGATGTTTTGGACTACGGGTTAAGCCTCAAATATTTATAAGGGGGTTTTGTAAATCTCGCAGCGAAGGGGTAACTTTGATCTTGGGCCATTGGATTAGAGTTGGATGGCCATGATTGGATCGGGCAGGTGAAGGTGGCCGGCGGCGAGGTGGGTGACGGTGGTGCCATGGCCGGAAATAGGAAGCTCACCGGCGACATTCATTTAGGGCCTACGGAGCACAGTTTTTCGAACGGGACGGTCTAGGAGAGAGAGGGGGCGATGACGGTCTCACCTAGGGTTACCTTGGCGGCGGAGAAGGAACGGTGGGCGCGGGGCTCGACGAGGCAGCCGGCTCTCGCGGCGGTGCTTAGGTTAGGCAGCTGCGAACTTGCACAGGGACTAAAATCTCGCTACAAGGTGGGATAGGGAGGTGGCGCAAGCACGGGCGACTATTTAAGAGCGCGAAGACGTGGGCGACATGGCACCCGCGCATAACGAACACGGACGGCGGTGATGCGGCGGTGTCCGAGGTCAACACGAGCCGGAGGAGGAAGAAGACCTGACAGGTGGGCCAGCACTATCAACGGAGCGGGGAGAAGAAGCACGGTGCGGCGTCTGGCTAGGCCGACGTGTTCGGCTGGGCTGCTGTGGAGCGGGCAGCGTGGAAGATGGGCCGACGCGGCTTCGGCCCGAGCGGGGAGGAGAAAGGGAGCGGCTGGCTAGCAAGCCGAGGAAAGCAGGCCAACTAGCTATAGTGGGCCGAATTCAGGGGAAAGAAGAGAAAAAATACTTTTCCATTTTCTAAACTAATTTCCAAACAAGTTTTGAATGCAAATCCAAATCAATTTGAAATTTGATTTCAATCACACAATTCAAAAATACTATGTAGCAGCATGAATGCACATGCATATAGGTAACCTTATATTTGATTTTATTTTTAACAACATTATTATTTTCCTAAATTCAAATGCCCACAAAATGTATAATAAATCAAATTCTCCTATTTTAAAATATTGCAAATTTTATGGTGTTACATTTCTACCCCCCTTAAAATGAATCTCGTCCTCAAGATTCGGACGATGCTTACTCAAAAAGCTGCGGGTATGTTTTTTCTCAGATCCTCTTCTCTTTCCCAAGTAGCCTCATCTTCTGTATACCGATTCCACTGAACCTTACATATCTTTATAACTTGACTCCTTGTAACTCTTTCGGCTGTCTCCAAAATCCTTACTAAAAACTCCTCATAAGTGAGATCTTTCTTAACTGTAAGCTCTTCTAACGGTATCTGCTCCTCGGGTACGCGTAAACACTTCTTTAACTGGGACACATGGAACACATCATGTACACCTGACAAACTCTCAGACAATTCCAACTGATAAGCTACTTCTCCACGTCTCTCTAAAATCTTGAAAGGTCCAATATACCTTGGTGCTAATTTTCCAAAAGTGCATGCATTCTCTCATATAACGTAGCTAGTGTACCTGCACAAGAATTTTATTTCAGCTCAACCCCACAATCATATACGCAGAATGTAAATCTAGGCTCTAGGTTGCAAGCTAAATACTTCTATATATATACCCATATATATATATATATATTTCCGTATCAAAGCTACCCGAGAGTAAATACGTCCTATATATACATATAAATATGCATATATAGCCGTATCAAAGGTAACCACAATTAAATACTTTCGTATATATATGAGGCATATATACACTTCAGTATCAAAGCTAACTCTCCCCATTAGACCGCACGCTCACAACTTGTAGTCGTGCCACTATGATGATGAGTGGCATCTTACCTTGGGCGTAGAGGCATTTGATCCATACATTACAACTCAAGTGAATGGCATCCATACAATAGCACGCACGTATGGACGACAAAATTGATAACCCTCAAGTTAGTACTTAATTAGCCACCTAAAATTCTTAACTGGGCATAAAGGAAGTAATCACTGGCACACTTTAGATTCAAACTTTAGGTTTAAACACCTATATATATATATATATCAGTTGCCAAAACTAGTTTTGGAAAAACTAAAACCTTTGTTTTAAATACACATGTGGCAATTAATGTTGAATCCTGCTCTGATGCCAGATGTAGCAGAACTAACCAATTTATAAGAGCACAAGTACAATAGCAGCCCACAAGCGGTCGCATTGTCCTACTTGAGCCCATATAAACCCGGTAGTCCGTCAAGTACCACAAAGGGTCTCGATTAACCATCAATATACAACCAAGTTTGTACATGATTCAACATACATGTCACATGTTACATAAAGTTCACAAATACAGTTCATCCATCATAGTACGAATTAAAGTTATTACACACTACGTTCAGGTAAGATAGTAGCGGAAGCAAATTAAAAGTTTGAAACCAACATCTGCAACATTGTTTAAATAAAGTGCCAGCTCACGATCACACTTCCACAAAAGCATAAGAGAGGGATTAATAAGAGATGCCTGCCCAGGGCTTACTCCTCGTCCACGGCGGGACAGAAGCAGTTCTGGCAATAGCCATGATAAACTATACCATCTGCAACAATGGGAATAAAATCCTGAGTACGAGAAGGTACTCAGCTAGACTTACCTGTCATAAACCAAAAATAAAGTGACTCCAAGGATTATGTAAGGCTTTATAAGTGGAGCTAGCTTGACAACATTTTGCATAAAACGCTTACAAATTCAAGTATACAGTTATAATTAGGTCATCAAGTTAATTATAGCTATTCATCTCAAGACTAGCAACTAACCTGTGCCAAACATGTGGTATATCATCTAGTAGCATACAGTAGTAACCATAGCCGGTATAATAATTCCATGTTTATCCGAACCATCATATTTCATAACACAGTTACTATGATGTTGTAGCATCCGGTTTTAAGAACAAAACCAGATACACACCATATGTGAGCCTAGGAAGTCAAATCTCACATATAGCTATAAATAAGGGTAATATCAATAGACAATGCTCAATATATAACGTACTTAGTATAAAGAATATAACCTTAGATAGCAAATAACGGACAGACAACTCTGATCTTCGGGTGAAGACTCCAATTCCATAGGGACAACTGACTAGTTGATCACAAGCCTAATTCCTTCAAACTCTAGCAATCTGGTACCCATCTAGGATTTTTCCAAAGGTTTAAAAGTAAAGCAAGCGTAAGTACATGTCGTACTCAACAAATATAACATGGGGTTCATGAGGCTCAAAAGGTTGACACTGGTTTAACTACGATTAGCTTTTAATGAGTCATGATTTTAGCAATTGAGTAGCAACAAGTTTATCCACAAGCCCACATAAACACATGATCAGGTAAAATGAATAATGAATAGCAAAAACAATAATCATTAGTGAGCATCATTATCATCAGTATCATTAGTGTTCATCATCTATTTCGTAAGGGTTCCAAGACTGCTCGTGACCGTGAGCACGGCTGATATACCAGTTTGACACTCTGCAGAGGTTGTACACTTTCACTGTGAGTTGTGATTTACCCTTTTGCTCGAGGTAGCTAATCTCTTGACCCACTTCCAAGGAAGGTCGGTAGGGTTCACTATGAAGCCTTTCAAAGGTTCATCTAACAAGTTAGGGCCATTAGATTCACTCGACAAATAGATGTAGAGCCCCCTTCCTGATGGCACAATGACGCGTAGCCTATACACAAGGGGACAGAGGCCGCACTATACCCGATTTGTCAAGCCATTCTTACGCCAATAAAGGTAACTAATAACAAGCTAGAAAAGGTCCTCATACTAAGCTAAAGCTAGAGCCATGTAGCCCTCACAGTTGTACTGTAAGTCTCAGATGATCACTTACAGATAAGTCTTTAGGGAGAGGAATCTAGAGCACCATAAAAATAGCCCAATGCTCTAGCTCCCTTGTTCCATGTTGCTAAAAAGCATATTTTGTGTTTATTGCATATACCATTAGTCAAGTTATAAGATCATGGCTTTACTTGAGCACTAGCATCATACTACCCAATGTAATACCTCATAGGTAACAAGGCACAAGATAACAAAGCACTAGGAAATCCTTAGTGGCAGTCAAGGTAGACGCATGCAGTTTGAATCAAATGATTAAAGGTGTATAGGACAACAAGGAAGATTGAATGCTATACTTGCCTTAAAACTCAGATTCTTCTTCTACTAAATTGTAACCTCCAAAAGACTTCTTCTGGATCACCAACTTCTTCTATTTTATCAACGTACTTCTCACCGACTGGACATGATCATAAAGCACCACACAAGCATTCATGCAATCATACATGAAGCAAACAATAGAACTAAATCAGAACAGTACACCAAACATAATAAACAGCAAGTAAAAAGGTTTTAAAGATGTTCTAGATGTCGCTACGAACACACAGACATGAAAATTACGCTAATCAGAACTACGGTTGTAAAGAAACGACTATAGGGTTTTATATTATAAAAGAAAAGAGAAGACTATAAGCTTGATTTATGTTAATTAGGAAAAACTATGTGAGTAGCATTAATTTAGATTAAACAAATCATATTTATACTTAAAACTGAGTTGAAGCTAATCATATTTTATTTATAAATATTTTGATATCATTTATGTCAATTCAACTTTAACATGCAAATACAAACTGTCATGTGAGAACATCTAATCAAATTTGATATGTGTGTTTAGAATAAACATATTATAATTTAGAAACATATTTATGTTAGCAACTAGTCAAGTTAAAACTTAATTACAAAAGAGCATTGTATATAAATATGTTGCTTTTATTTATAAAAACTAGTTGCATGCATATTAATCAAATTAATATTTAGGCATATATATAAAAGTCACTTGACATGAAAAACGATGACACTAGCATGTAGATCACATCGATACGAATCTAACGCAATTGGAACGACTCGAAACGGACTTAAAATGAATATACGACGACGATATTACAAACTTGTGGTAATTTCGTAATTACCTTGTCTTCATCCTTTGGCCTCCCACACAGCCACCACATGGCCATGGCAATAGCAGCTGCGTAGGGGTGGGCTCGACTTGTTGCACGAAGGAGAGGATGGGCAGCGCGGCAGCAACGGCGACAGTGAGAGAAGGAGGAGAAAAATCTAATTTACTACACGAGGGATTTCCCAAACTAGGGGCTCCCCTTATGGTAGTTTTGATGTACTTTGCCCAAGGGGTTTGTACATATTTATTGGGAGAAAAACTCCATATATCTACATCAACTAGCAATATGGTACTAATTGATGTTGCACCCTCCACATTAGTTAATGGGCCTAAATAATCATTAAAGCCCATTAGTAAATAAATGCATGGGCCTTTAGGATTTATTAGGATTATTGCACATGAGCTTTGAGCATTGGGAAAAATGAGAGATTTATTATTTTTGGAATTGATTAATTTTGTGGATAAAATAATTCTAGAAAAGTCTAGAATTATTATTTAAGCCGCGAAAAATACTCTGAAAGCTCTGAAAATTCGAGAAATTTTCCTAGAGACATTATGGAACATGAGGAACCCAAATAAAGTATTTGGAGCCCACGATAAGATAATTTGGAGTATCTAAAATTTAAATTATGCTCATAGACAAGTAGGAACAAGTTCTAGAAAAAGCTAAAAAAATTTCCCGAGAAGTTTGTCGAGATTGATTGACGGACGAGGAACTAAAAGGAATGATTTGTGTTACAAAGAATAGATTTCAGGAAGCTCCCAACAAAAACTTGAGCCGAGAAACAAAGAATTTGATTGTAGAAAAAGATAAAGGCGTGCCGGAGAAGGAAAATTGACCTACTAACGTATTTTAAAGACTTTGCTCACTCTCAACACACAAAGAAGGAATAAGCAAACATCATATCATCCAAACGCTCGTCAAAATTAGAAAACTTTGAAAATTCACATTTTTTCTATAACTAAATTTGCGCTAGCTCAAACTAAACTTGGTAAATTTTATCCAAATATTAAAATAATTCATTTTATTTAGTGTTTTCTTTGCACAACCCAAAATCAAAAATTTTGGGGTGTGACAGATGTTGGGGCTAGCCATGTTTCTCACTGTCCGGGAGAGACGGTGATTCAAATTGATTTGAACCAGCTAGGAATTTATTCCTAATACGAACCCAGGCAGACCAGATCAACGGTCAGCTTAGGTCACCTTTGGTACAACTTAGGTCCACATTTCGCGGGTTCACCCAGCGCCGCATAATCAGGGACAACCAACTGTCAGGACGTTGAGGCCTAGCCTACCCTTGGGCTAACGTTTGGCTCCCCGCACATCCTTACTACCATCCAGAGTGCACACTCTTACATAATGGGGGCCGTCCTGAGTTGAGCTACTCGGTTCACGGTCGGAACGAGTTATTCGGCTAGCCAAGTGAGAAGCATGCGTTTAGTCTCGACGACAGAAGCGCCAACAATGGTACGGTCCTTAATCAGCACAGACGGAATCACATGAGTCAACCTACACATAGACTCTGCTCGGCCTCCAGTTATATTATCCCATGGTTCTTTTCCACGATTGCAAATATAGTCAACCATGCTTCGGTATCCACCTATATCTCGCAGGTGATAAGAAATCACCCGACAAATACCGGTCTAAGCATGGCTAGGCATATATTCGATCCTGGACCTACATAGGGTTAAAGGTACATGTATCTAGACAAGGTAGTTCTATGCATCAAGTATTTCCAATCAACTCTTATAACCTAATGCATCAAACATAAAGGACTCAAGTGATATTTTATAAAGCATGGGAGGCTTAAAATGCTCTGGGCCTGCCTTTGAGGAAAGAGGTTGGCCTATGTTCCCAGCACTCAGGTAGGTCCTCAAGAGTTTGCTCCTCTTCTTCTAGAGCTATGGCCTGAGGTGTTTCCTATTGTTCCTCTTCTTCTTCGTTGAACTCCAAAAGAGTTATGCCTTCGGACGATTCTATATGCATGAGCATGAAATAAGATATCGTAGATGCATATATAATGATATGTATGATATGATATGGTGTGATGAAATGCATCCCCATAGGTGTTTCCAACACCATTGTATCTTATTTTACTGAGCAGGTGCATATCTATTCTCTAGTAACTAAACAAATTCTCATCTAAGCAATTTTCTAGACTGCAAGACATAAGCCACTTGTTTTGACCATAACTGGAGTTATACACATCTAAATAATATGGTTGTAGACATTCTGGAAATATTATGAAATTTCCTACAACTTTGTTTTAATCATATAATAGTGATTCAATAGTTATCTAGGTCAAACAATTCAATCTTTCAGATCTCTCTAGAAAGCAAGCTTTTCTAACAACAAACTTCTAACAGCTATAAGTCTTAAACCATAAGGTCTATGACTATGAAAATTTAACACAAGATAGATAAGTAAGTTATCTACAACTTTATTATTAACAAGCTTCGCAGAAAAGGTCATTATCATCATGAAATTATTAGCACAATATAAACTACACATGCAGCCATCTAAGTGAATTATAAAACAATAATTAGCTAGTTGTCTACAACCAATCATTCATAAGCCAATCTGATAACATCAATAGGCTATATGTATCACAAACACCATAGAAAATATCATGGTTAAGCCCAACTAATTTATTTATTTTCATTTATTAATTTCTTTATATATATCAAGGTGATTTAAAGGATAAATATTTCCAATGCTCAATAAATTCTGAGAAAATTACAGTAGCCTACATATGACCCTAGTAGTCTATTGTACAAATTTCATGTCATTTGGATAAGTATAGATACCCCTACAAAAATGACAAGTTACATATGCTTATTTTAGCAAAAATAGTTTAGCATAGTGAAAAATATCAAGCAATAGATTTAATATTTTTCTTACTTTCATCCTAGCATAAGAATACTATGTAAAAATTTGTATGATCATATGTTATGTATTTTTACCCTAATTAATTTTACTAGAACCTAGCAATTAATTATGATTAAATATGAAGACCATATTTCAAATATGCCTACTATAGTTGTAGTATTTTTTCTAGCTAGAGCATGTCAACACAAGACCAGAAATATTGGAATCACAATTTTATCACCATCCTAGCTCAGGTTATGCAATTTACAAGATAGAAACTATTTTAAAAGCACTTATCTTGCTCAATTTAATTCTCCTAGAAAAATACCCTAAATAGTAGATTTTATATTTTTATCAAATATTACAGTTCAATATGAATCCAACAAAATTTGGTTCACCCTATTTGGATACTCCTAGCTCTAGATATAATTTTTGCAAGTTTGCATTCAAATCTGTGAAAATAAATCAGGAAAACATTTCAAAAATCGACTGATAGCTGGGACCCGCCGGTCAACGGGACCCACATGTCAGTGACACACAGAGCAGGGGCGTGGCTTGACCGATGAAAAGCTCACCAACGGTGAGGTCACCGGCGGTAGTGTCACCACCGACGTGTTCCCCAACTGAACCCGCACCTATAGGTACCCTCGGTTTGCTCGGAGGATCACCGGAGCTAGCTCGTCGGCGAGCATGGTGGCTTGGCAGCGGCGTGCGGTGGTGCTCCGGCCATCCTCGACAATGGCATGGCTAGGCGAGCATGGCTATGGCATCTACAAACCCTAGCAAAGCTCTACGGCGTGGATTAGGTCAGGGTGGAGCGGCGATGAAGCTTGGCCGCGTGCATGGCTGTGGCGTTCTGCTTCGATGAGGTCGGCATTGGCCTTAGGCTCTTGCCTGGAGCTAGACCTAGCTCTAACCTAACTCTAACATCTAGAAGCATGTGAGGAAGAGAACCGAGAATGCATAGCCATGGCGGCGTGCATGGCGGCGGCGCTCTCGGCTCACGGCAATGCGGCTCACGTTTTGACACCGGCAACGCGGTAACGGCTCAATGAGTTATGGATGTAGCTTCTAGGACCTATGATGAAGATGAATCAAGAGAGAGAGATGGGAGGAGTAGTGGATAGGGCTGGCCACAGCGAGCTCAGAGCTTGGCGGTGCTCCGTGACCATGGCGGCGACAGCGACGTAAAATGTCGCATTACCTAGGCTCTAACGGTGGCAATGGCGGCTCAAGGAGGTAGAGGAGATGATGGTGGAGCTACAAGTGAGATGGATTTGATGGTGGTGCGGTGGCAGTTGTGTGCGAGCTCAGCGGAGCTCGGCAATGGCGACGATGGCGCTCGGCTTGCTCTAGCGGGTGAAGGAGAGGTAGAGAGAGGGCGAGAGAGCGAGAGTGAGTGAGCGCGGCGACTTCACCTCCCTTTTCTCCTCCTGCTAACCTGACCAGCCAGGCCAATGCTGGCGTGCTACAGCCACACGGTGCGCGTGGCCTGGTGTGGTCGGCCACGACGGTCAGCCGATTCAATTGACTAACAATGCTACTTCATTCCTCTATATCTCCTAATCCAGTTCGAGTTAGCAAAATTGGTATTAGTGAAAGTTGTAGAGCTATGTAAGATGTCCAACTTTGCTTTAGGAACCATCAACTAATTCTCAATGGTTTTCAAACTACAAAGCTCTAAAGTGAGGTACTTTGAAACTAAAAACAACTTCACTGAAAAATTTTAAGTTTTGAAAACAGCATTTTGTTGAAACTTGTGAGCTCTATTTGACCATGTTACACACTGAATTAGCTCATGACCCTTAAATAATGTTTGTTACTCATGATGTGAACTACAATTTTTATTTAGGTCACACAGCCATGCAAACAATCTAAGCTACTATTCAACTTTGGTCAAACTAGTATCATGAAAATGGCATTTCAAATGAAACCAACACTTAGAAGCAAATTTGGTCTATGTCATGAATATAAACATTGTTCCAATTATTAGTCTAGATGTGTCTAAGATGTTTTCATGACTTCACAACCATCTCATACATTGTTCATACATCATTACAAGCATAAGCATATATATAATCAACATTTCATGTGACAATGTATAAGAATGAGATGAAATTTCATATGCTCATGCTCATGAATGCTTGGATGATGATTGTGCTCATGAAATGCAAATGCCAAATGCAATGCTTAACATAGGGGTGTTACATGTAGGTCTAGGATTGAATATATTCTTAGCCATGCTTAGACCGGTAGAAGTTGGATGATTTCTTGTCACCTGCGAGATATAGGTGGATACCGGAGCACGGTTGGCTATATTTTGCTATCATGGAAAAGAACCATGGGATAATGTAACTAGAGGCCAGGTGGAGTCTATGTGTAGGTTGACTCATGTGATTACATCTGTGTCGATTAAGGACCGTACCGTTGGAGGCCCTCTTGTCATTTTGAACGCATGCCTCTTACTTAGCTGGTCGGATAACTCATTCCGACCATGAAGCCAAGTAGCTCAACTCAGGTCGGGCCCCATTCTATAAGAGTGCGCACTCTGGATGGTAGTAAGGATGTGCGGGAAGCCAGACATGAGCCCAAGGGTAGGGTAGTCCTGATCATCCTGGCAGCTGGTCGTCCCTGATTGTGCGGCGCTGATCAAACCCGCGAAATGTGGACCTGAGTTGTAGCAAAGGTGACCAAGGCTACAATGGCTGGTAGACTTGGGTTTGTGTTAGGAATACTACCTAGCTAGTTGCAATCGATTCAAATCTATGTCTCTCCCGGATAGTGACAAACTTGGCAGAGCCCCTTCATCGTAGTAACTGTGTTATGGAATATGATGGTTCGGATGAACATGGAATTATTATACCGGCTATGGTTACTACTGTATGATACCAAATGATATACCACATGTTTGGTATATGTTAGTTGCTAATTTAGAGATGAATAGTTATAATTAACTTGATCACCGAATTATAACTATATACTTGAATTGGTAAGCTTTTTATGCAAAATATTGTCAAGCTGGACCACTTATACAGTCTTGCATAATCCTTGGAGTCACTTTATTTTTGGTTTATAATGGGTAAGTCTAGTTGAGTACCTTCTTATACTCGGGGTTTATCCCACCATGTTGTAGGTGAAATTCTTGGCCTGAGGAAGATGGAGGCTAACCAACGGTGGGCTTGGTGACTCTATACCTATTTCTCATCTATATGCTTTTGTCAAAGGATGTCACTTATGCTAGCAATGTATTTGGAACTTATATTAATGTAATCTTTGAAAGCTATGTTGTTTCCCTTAACCAGTTTTGAAACCCAAACCTGTGATATTATTTCCGCTGTAACTCTATGTATGCGATGGGTATTTGCTTAATCACGCGATCTTGGTTGTGATGATGATTTACCAAGGTCCTTCATGACATTCGGTGGACTACCGGGTTTATATAAGTGAAAGTATGTGCGTGTCAACATGCTAAACGGGGACAGCCATACTTGATCTTATATAAATTGGGCGGTTCTATCACAAGGGTCATCTCTGAAGGCGTCCGAGCGTCAACATGTCTGTTCGGGCATTTGTCTTAGGCATAGTTGGCGTGTCATCTTTAAGATGTTGTACGCAGAAACAGAATCGCTTAGAAAAAAGCACGAAGATAATAATATGGAGAAACATTAGAACAAAAACTTTATTGAATACTCAAATATGAACGGTACATATCTTTGAAAGGAGACCCTTCAAGGGTAGAAACGCCTAAGAAGATCGATGTGCCAAGAATTTGGGACACCTCTTTCATCCATGTTGCATAGCCTGTAGGAACCTGGTCGGGTGACTGCCTTGACAATGAAGGGGCCCTCCTAGGGTGAAGATAGCTTGTGCATCCTGTCGGTCTTCTGCTTCTTGCAGAGCACTAGGTCTTCGACCATGAAGAATCGATCATTGACGTTACGGTTGTAGTATCTTTGCAAGTTGTCAAGGTACTTCGTTGTCTAAACACATGAAACCAGGCACTCTTCCTCTAGGCTATCCAACTCAATGAGCCAGGCTTGGTTGGAGTTTGCTTCATTGTAATTCTCCACTCTAGGTGCTTGGAAAGCGATGTCGGCTGGTAAAACAGCCTCGGAGCCAAAAACCATGAAGTATGGGGAGACGCTAGTGTTGCGACTGGGTTGGGTCCTTAGTCCCTAGACCATAGTTGGTAATTCCTTGAGCCACTTGCCGAGGTGCTTCTGCTCATTCTTGTAGAGCCTCTTCTTCAACACATCAAGAATCATGCCGTTGGCGCGCTTAACTTGGCCGTTGGCCCCGGGGTGCACGACCAAGACATACTTAATTGAGATGCACCTTTCATCGT
This sequence comes from Miscanthus lutarioriparius, assembly GCA_904845875.1. Lineage (NCBI taxonomy): Eukaryota > Viridiplantae > Streptophyta > Magnoliopsida > Poales > Poaceae > Miscanthus > Miscanthus lutarioriparius. Next base: position 71,783,988 of record CAJGYO010000005.1, on the reverse strand, counting down.
AGAAGTCCCAGAAATTAGCACTGGTGAACATGGACCCCAAGTCGATGATGATGCTATTCGGTAGGCCAAACAGGTGAATGATGTTGTCAAGAAGCTCAGTTGCCTTCTTCGCTGCAGCTTGGGCCAGGGGTTTATATTCGATCCACTTGGAGAATTTGTCGATGCAGACGTAGACCTAGCGGAAACCTCCTGGCGTGGGCTTGAAGGGCCCAATCATATCTAGTCCCTAGCATGAGAAGGGCTAAGACGTAGGAATCATTTGCAAGGCCTGGGCCAGGACATGGATTTGCTTAGCAAAAAACTGACAATTCTCACACCAGCGAACGAATGCCTCAACATCGGCAATCACTGAAGGCCAATAGAAACCAGCTCACAAGGCTTTGCTGACTAGTGTTCTAGAGGTTGCGTGATTGCCACAAGTGCCAGCGTGGATCTCCTTGAGTATCTTCTCACCCTCTTCCACGGAAACGCACTTCTAGAGTAGCTCTCCCTTGGCGTTCCATCTAGATCCACCCAAAAAAATGTTTTACTCCTACACTGGGTGTGAACACCAAAAATATGCCCATTAGGATATCCACTAAATAAATGCTCCAAAGTTCTTGTTGCTATCTCTCAAAAGTTTTATTGCCGAAAAGAGACTGTGGCTATGCAAAAGTTTGTCATAAAAAAAAGAAAGAGATAAGAAAAAAAAATGGACAAGTGTCCAAATTACTAAAACAATGGGTACTCAGATGCCCGCCTGAGAAGAAGAAAAAAAAGATGAATAAGATAGCCCTTGTTTTCTTACAAAGTTATTTCCAAGTTTCAAATGAGAGATATGTTTTCAAAGAGCATAGTAGAATTAGGTTAGACATCATATATATCCACCATACATCCACACACATGCACATCTTGATTTGATTGTATGACTTAATTCTCTTTGGATCCGATGTTTGACTTTACAATATATGTATTGCAAGTATGCTCTTTATGTTTTCTCCACTCCTATGAGCTCCACATAAGCCTAGTTGTAGGAAGAGAAAGTCATAACATCACTATTGCATTGGAAAGGATCCACAAATACCACATATATTGAGAGACTTGAGAGTGTCATACAATGGAAGCTCTGGGTTTTATTTTGAAAACTTACAAAAAGTCTAGAATACTAGTTGAACAAAGAACTTGAGACATAGTGCTTGACTTGATCGTTCTGTCTTTTGATTGCTAAAGACCAAAGTAAAGGCTAAGAAGCCCCATGGTTGAAGGCAATATTGGTGAGTTTGCAAGTCAGATCGGTTTATTCTAATTCGGAGGAGAATTCTTGTTTGAACGTATGTGTACTTTTGAGGAGTGAAAGCATTGAAGCAACTCCTGATCCAATTTTTGCTAAGTTTAATTTTGCTAAGGGACTAGCAAAGGTTAAGCTTGGGGGAGATTGTTCATGGTAGTTAACAACCATTATAAACCATCAATTAAACATGTATAAGGATATAAATATAATCACCAATGAAGGTTTAGGGGTTTAACCTAATAAATTCCACGAGTTTTAGTGAATCTGTGTTTCTAGCAGGGTTTAATCAGAAAACCACCAAGGAGGACCTAATCATCAAAGGAAAATATAGAGTTCCACCGTGGTACCTACATGGGAAGACTGTAGAAGGGTCCAGAAGCCAAGTTGCTTCTCTATCACGATCCTGCCCGGTCTCCTTTATTCATTGACACATGGTTATTTCCACGCTAGCAAATATAGCCAACCGTGATTAGTTATCAGCCTATATCATGCAGGTGATAGGTAATCACCCGACTTCTACCAACTAAGCATGGCTAAGCATATATTCGATCCTGGACCTACATAGGATTCAAGATATATATATATATATATATATATATGGACAAGGAAGATATATGCAGCAAGTGGTTCTAATCAACTCCTAGTACTTAATGCATCAACATAAAAGGACTTAAGTTGATAGTTTGAAAACATAGGAGGCTTAGAATGCTCTAGGGCTTGTCTAGGTTCAAACACTAGGTTAGTGTTTGTTAGACGACACTTGCTTGGTGAGCATCTCCCATCTCAACACCTGCTTAGTCCTTCCGTCTTCCGAATATATGACTGGTGTTCAGAAATATATAACTGGAGTTCAAATCATCCAACAAGCATGATCCTTAACTTTATAGAAATATTATTTAGTTATCTACAACTTTCTTATTATCAGCTTTAGGTGATTCAACAATTATTTGGCCTTAAACACACAAAGCAACAATTCCGTCCAAAACATGGATAGAATCTGACATGCAACTTCAGACAGCAATAAGTTGAGTTCTAGCTTTCAAACAAGGTGGTTCTAGACTTTTTAGAAAGCTTAGCAAACTATGTACAACTTTGTTATAAACACCACAAGCTAATTCCAAAGTTAACCAGGTCAAACATCACAAAGAAGACATCTCTATCCAGATTAGGACAGAATCTGTTACTCCACTTCACAAGCTCATAACTGGATATTTAGACCACCAAAAGGGGTGATCTTTAACAATTTGGAAAGATAATGAAAATGACTACACTTCTTCTATTATTTCTAAGACATGATTGAAAGCTTAGCTAAGTCAAACAACACAATCATTTAGATCTATACAGAGAGCATGCAAAACCTGAGAGAGAAATTATAAATTCTATAGCTCCTAAATTATCTTGCCTATGGTCATGCAAATTGAACATAAGCTAGATTATAAAATTACCTATAACTTTGGTATTCTCCACATTCACAGAAAACATCATTTACATCACAAAACTAATTGCACAACCAAAACTGTAATAGCAGTCTAGACAACTGAGTCATACCACATTCATCTCTTATTTAGTTGCTACAAACTAACATGTTCTTGACATACATGCTACTCTAAACAGCTTGTGACCATATTTGAACAATCATAGCACATACTAATAGCTATGAGAAGCATCATAGGACAATAACTACATAGATCTATTAGCAAACTTTCATCCTCTATGTATATAATGCAATATATATGCTATTTTTACTGCTATATGAGAACAACTAGTTTGGGGCTGATATTTTTATGAGAGGAATATGATGACCAAACATGATTACTGCACCAATTTCACATGCTCAGGTTTTATAATTTAATTACTATGAAAAAGACAAATTGCTATTGCAAGAAAACATGTTAAAGCAAGATAAATCTAAATATCATCATTTTCTATAAACACATAGAAATATTATATGTTATTATGGTATCACAACATCATACAAAGGTAGTGGAACCACATTTTCCATTTTTACACCTACATAAAAATTATAACCTATCTAAAACCATTTATCAAGCAATAAAGAAGTTTAATCAATAAATCAATCATATTGCATCCAATGAACATACAATTTTTACCACAGCACACATATAGCATCAGTAGCCTACCATAAAAATTTCACAACAACAGGAGCACCACAACTTTAGATATGAAAATAGCAAGCGAAACAAGCTAAAATTGCCTATTTAACAAGATTAAATCAAAACATGATAAAAACAGTACACAACTAGCATGTTTAATATTTTTTTAGCTACAGAGTGTCATCACAAGACTAACACAACTGGAATCACAATTTTTGGACTTCTATAATTCAAGATATGCATTTAACCAACTTAAAAGGATTTCTAAAAGCACTTTATAAGAATAAATAAAAACATCAGAAACTTTCTACTAACGCATATCATATTATGACTCTACTGTGTACATCTACTCACAAGTATTCCAAAAAGTCCTCATTTGCTATTTTATGATTTTTCTACAATTTATTATGATTTTTCCAAAGTTTTAGCCAAATAAATGCAATACAGGAAAACACAATTGCATCGAGGCTCCTGAGTTTTTCCTGAATCAACCCGCAGTCTACTGCACTATTCAACTGAGTCACGATTTCTGCACTTAGGCCCCTTTCTTTTCCCTTATTTGAGCGTGAGGTCCCTCTTCTTCTTTCTCTCGACGCAGGACGTAGGGGATCGATGGGTCTGGCCAGTGAGATCGTTGGCGATGGTGGGGAAGGGCCGGCCGGGCTCTGGCAGTGGCCAGCCGGTGTCGTGGCTGGCCCTGGCCTTGGTCGGCTATAGCTAGCAGCCGCTCGACAGCGACAGCAGGCAGTGGCTGACGGGCATGGTTTTGGCGGCGATGCTTTCTGGAGCTTCGCTGGCTTGGGGATGGCGCAAGGAGGTGCTAGAGGGCCGTGGGGCAGGCTTGGGTGCTCAGATGGCTAGAGATGCTGAGCAGTGAGGGTGGATGGGGCAGTGGCTTTGCCGTGGCGACCATGGGAGCTCGGTCGCCGATGGCCATGGCGAGCGAGCTCTGGAACACAGGTGCAGCGTAGAGGGCGAGGGAGGAGAGGCGAGTGAGCGAGGCAGGGGGCGCTCAGGCGTCTCGGCATCGCCATCACGCATGGAGAGGTAGGGACAGGTGTCGGCCATGGTGGGGGCACAGACTCTACATGAACACCACGCCCTTGACACATGTCGCCCTTTGAGGCAATTCCTCGAATAGGTGGCGGGCAGCGATGTGGGTAAGGTGGGTGCCATTTTTGTGCCAGCTACGGGCCGATTTGGACCTTGGGACCAAAAGCAAAGTTGCAGCCCACCTAATGATCTACAAAAATCATTATGGGTGCCTGGCCATTAGAGCTCTCCATTAGCGCCTAATTAATCCTAAAGTTGATAGTGTGAGCGACTAATCGAGGATTAAGCCTTTCTCTGCTTGAGCTCGAATTACCGGGTCAAAACGTGGTCAAATTGATTCCAACTATTTGTATGTACTTCTCCAAGATATAAACTCCAACTTTTATATTTGGCTGAACTTGAGTTGCTTAACAAAAATCCAAGAACATGACATACCAACTATTCTTACCACTAATCTCAGACTTAGAATATTTTCCGGGGTTGAAAACAGCAGCTGATTCAAACTTGAGACCACTGTTTGAGCCACTTAGGAGTTGAATCAGGTCTTTGTCCAAAAATAAAGTTTGTTGTACTCCATTCAAACTTATACTTTTATTCAAGGTCAAACTTCATATCTGGTATAGAAACCCTTTCTTCATCTTGGTCAAAGCAGCACCTTGTTAAACCTTGGAATTAGGGTTTTTGACCAATTGAGGCCTTTTCTTGACATTTGCTCAACACGAACCCTTTATGACTTTTGTTGTAGACTTCAATTAGAGTCATTTGGGTAAGGTAGCAAGGTTTGGTCAACATCTCATATTCTCATTTACTTAATAAAGCAATCCAAGAAAGATTATAACTTATCATTTCATGTGACTTCTTGATTCCAAACTTTATGAAACTTTTCCACTGGTCAAGATGGATGCATGTTGATGTAATGTACATGTAATAAGCATGTTTAACATTACTCTTGTATAATCTTAACAAGGGCCCACATGTAAGTAAGGGTGTGTTGTCCAAGTTTAAGTTGGAGCTCACTCTTTTAGATTTGATCTTGACACCTTCATCACCACTTAACATGTCATGTTTGAGCTCAAACCCCTTGCTTAACTGGTGACAAACACCTGAGGTGTTATAGCCCTCCCCCTTACAAAAATCTCGCCATGAGATTCGGTGCGAAAGACTTTTAAGGGAAGAGAAGCATGTCATCCATTTTCCAACATCAGTGATAGCATTAGACTGCTTAACTTCGGAGTATCAGAGAGACTAATTGGTCAAGACAACTTTCTGATAATTGAGCTTCATAGTAAATTTTGTCTAAAGAATTTCTTTCATTGGCTTCCATGAAGCATTGTTACTTTTGGGAGGAATCCAAGATAGCGCAGCACTTCATTCTCGAGATGCGAAGAGTACTACGGAGCATAAACTAACTACCCATAATATCTATTTCCCTAGTGAATATAGCATGGACCATGTGAACTTTGCATTAGACTACAAGCTTCTAAAAGCTACTCATTACAATGGTTCCATGTTCATTCACAAATTTCGAAAAGCAGTCCTCTACCAAAGTAGCTTGAGTATGACCTTTCATAAGGGATGAGATCACAGATGGGGTAAACATCCTCTGAGGCTGTGAGAAACCGAGTAACCAACAAACAATGTCTATGCCGATCGTAACTGTTTAATCACTCAGATGCCAACCAATGGAAAACTACATAATGTTCCATGTGTGCAGTTCCCTTCTCTAATGATAACACTTATTATCTGAGTCCGTTTAGTGAGCGGTGAATGTGATAGCTGACTCTTTTGACTCAGCGTTTTCGATGATCATTAATTGAGGGAACCCTTGTATCCAAGCAGCAACAGTTATCTGGGTTGAATCTGATGCAACCTCTTGGGTAAAAACACACGGAAGATACCAAAGACAAGTCCGCCTTGGAAATCATTATAGAAGAAGGATGATAATGAGGTCTGGAGGACAACAAAGGTTGCAAGTATTCACTAACTGGAGAAATAGTACGCTACCAAGCAGGTTGAGCACAATTTGCCTTCATGGTGCAGTGGCGCAGTAAGTTGGGTTGACTTGCACTATCACAAAATTAGCTTGGTTGGACTACTTTTGACATTGAGACTTCCTTCCTAATGTCAATCAACAACTCATAAGCAAAATCTAAAATCTGTTGCTTGACACTTTTCAAATTGTTTTCGACTCGCAAAAGCACAAATTGACTTGTAGAACACCTGGACTGCTCAAGCATTGTTGATATGAGAGGGCAAAAGCAAGCCACAAAGGGGTGCAAGGAGTATCCTCTAGGGCACCTAAGGATTATCTAACGGCAAAACATTGACCATGTTGCTAATCTTGGCATCAATTACAAACACAACGTTTCTAATGTGAGGGATGATAGTAGTCAGCAGAGAAATCACAGATTCTATACCTCTTGGTAATCTGTTCATATCCTGCAAACTACTACTCCATTTTGCACAAATTTTGATAGGCATTTAGATCCAAGAGTCCTTTAACTACTGACCAAAATTCAACTCAAATGGACACCTTTTGACTATCCAAACAAATCATCTACCAAAACTGCTTTGTTCTGAAATTTTGTGACCAACTGTCAAAACATCTCTCAAATCCGATGCTTTACTCAACCAATCCTCAAAACAACTTAAGACATCAAAGTACCTTCAGCGAGGAATGAGATCACCAAGTTTGGTGTGAATTCAACCATGTTTGAGCCACTAATCACTGGCTTAAAAATAACCGATTTAGTGCCATTAAATCTCGACAGATTTCCCGCTCTTCTTTTCCTTTGATTTACACATTGGGAAGTGTGTTCGTAGTCTTTAACTCTTTTTATGACAGTGGTAGCTTTCTCACTAAGGATGGAGGCTAGGGTTTTCCACATATGCTTCCTAGGGAACAACTTCAACCGTTGATTTAGGCACCAGCTCAATGATACACAAGCATTGTACTGGTGGGCTGTTCTTGCAGGGCACAATGCATACTTCATGTGGAGGGGCAGTCCTACAAGATAAGGGACCGTTTTCAACTACCCTTCTGTACTTTCTCCAATAGAGTCCTGAACAAATCCTTTGATAGCACCATATACATAATGATGCTAACCGAGACTAGGGACGTGCTTTTTCTAGCTCTTTACTTAGCTGATACAGTATTTTGCACTACCTGTGTGATTGTCCAAGATGGAATTGACTTAACAACATAGGGCTTGGAGAAGAAAGCAATACTAGCATCGCTGACTGGCTTTGTTGTTTCTTCACTTAACATTGTTCTGTGAGACATAGCCTTCGTAGCTACCAAAGAGTTGTTACCTAGCTAGAGACTAACTTTCCTACTAATAACTAATCAGTTGTCTCACAACACTAAAGTTTCAAATCTTCACTCTTAACAACCATAATTGTGGTTGATGCATAATGGATGGTCGCCACTGAAGTCGACAAAAAAGGGGGGTCACATTAGTGATGGTTGATTTCGACCATACGATCGTCATGCACATAAAGATTAAGACTAGGATAGCCAGGTCATAAGCATAATGTGACGATTGATTCTTATCCGACTCATAACTTATCCAACATTAAGTGTTGTGTGCCCTTTATGATCCAACGGGGATGACATAAGTTGCTCACTAGATGATCGATGTCATTATAGGGACAGTCAAGTAGAGTCACTTATCTACTACCTCTTGCAGTCTATTAATGTTCATGTCAGTGACCTGTTCTTCAAAGGTTATCCTCTTTGCAACTTTAGAAGGAAGCTCTACTTCTTTTGGTCTGATATAAGGATCTTTCGATTAGATATGGAGAGATAACCAAGTAAGAGCTCACGTGAAAATAACACATTAGTGTAGTTTCCAATGGATCATGACTAGGAACCTCGATACCAGTGCGTGCTGAGCAGCACAACCTTGTGTCGCGCGCCACAGGAGGCTCTCAGTTTCATCGCGGCACCGTAGTTGCTACTCATAACACCATTACTAATCACACACCCAAAGTGAAATTTCAAGTTGCACAGATTGGGTCGTATGAACAAGCACTATGCAAAGAAGGGATAGCAAGCAAAGGTAGTCACAAGGTTAGGAGTCAACAAGGAGGTGATCCGAAGATCAAAACATAGCGCAAGAGAACATAGCTTAATTGCCGAAGATAGTTAAGCAGGGGACTCTTGCCTAATTTCCATATACGCCTTGTGTCCACCAAGGAGATTACTAGGTAAAGATTAACATGAGATTTGGTCTTGCCGAGCAGCAACATGAGATCAAGACTGATAAATATCTAGAGACTTGAAAGGGTTGGAGACAAAACAAACGAGATTCAAGGGACAGAGCCAATGCACTAACTAGGGATTTAGTTGATAAAGCAATGACATGATCTGAGAGGAAAAGGTTCCAAAGCTTGGGTAGATAGCGATTAGCGTTGCACTAGATCATCTGTAGGAGAAGGACCAATGAGGTCTGACAAGGATTTTTGAGCAGGGTCCTCCCACACAGGAGCTAGACATCCACGACATATGCAAGCATTCAAGGAAACTAAGCTTAGGCTTAAGGTCAAGCAAAGGCATGGATATAGGTCTTCGTAGCGCAACGTTCAAGGGCTAGCAACCACGTGTACAGGCTTAGGCTCCTAAGAGAGAACTTAATTGGAGACGACAACCAGGAGATTATCAAAACTTGGATGCTGTTCCAGGACAGCGCTCTTCAACACTCGTATGCTTATCGAGGGCAAAAGGGGTGATAGCTACGGCACTACATAGATAACGAGCATCCACACATATATCATGGTCTTCAGCAAGCAATTCGAAACACTCAATCCAATTAGCTTAAGCGACTATTACTAAGCACAAAGTTCGCACATAACAAGCAGTCACCTACAGCAACACCACTACACATATCATGCAAAACATGGTGGTAAGGTACTATTATCTTTTATTTCCTTTTTACTGAGTAGGTGAATATCTCTTCAAAACAAGTTTTACTTATACTTAGCAAATTAGGCTTCGAAGGGGTGAAGTTTTTGCTAACTACTAACTTGTCATCTATTTCCTTTGGAAGCAAACATACAAGGCAAAGCTAATCACACACTATCTTCAAGCACAGCTATTCAAGCGACATGGAACAAGGCATTTTGCCTAGCTTCACACAGGGAAGATAGTAACATCACATGGATCACAAGTTACTTAGTATTAGAACAAAGTGAGGGAAGCATGTTTATGCACAAACACAATCATGATGCATGACCTTCCTATTAGTCCTCACAAAATTGCCAGCCTAAGGTGGCAATCACGTTCTATGTCGGTGGCATAACACGTACTCTCTCGATATATAGCTAGTCGTCAACTATATTCAATCTACCATTCATGGTTAGTGTACCTGCAAAAGGATTTCATTTCAGCCCAACCCCACAATTATATTTGCAGAAATGATAGTCTAGGCTCTAGGTTGCAAGCTAAATACTTCAATATATATATACCCACATATATATACTTTTGTATCAAAGCTAACTGAAAGTAAATACGTCTATACATGCATATAGAATATGCATCTATAGCCGTACCAAAGCTAACCCACAATTAAATACTTCCGTATATATATGAGATATAATACTTAAGTATCAAAACTACCTCTCCCCTTTGACCGCACGCTCACATCTTGCAGTCATGCCACTCACCATCTTACCTGGGCGTAGAGGTACATTGATCCATACATTACTATTCAAACGAATGGCATCTATACAATAGCACACCGTATGGATGACAAAAGTAAAAACCACCATGTTAGTACTTAGATAGCCACCTAATAGTCCTTAACTGGGCATAAAGGAGGATGTCGCTAGCATAGTTTTGCAAATTAGTTTTGACAAATTTGCCTGTAGCTAAAGTTTTAGTCAAGATAGGCTTTTTAAAACCAAAACTTGGCTTTTAAAACTATGTATATGATAGTATTATGCATAATCTTGCTCTGATGCCAGCTGAAATGGAACCGCGCAATTTATACAAGATCAAGTACGGTTGTCCCCATTTAGCACATTGACGCGCACATACTTTCACTTATATAAACCCGGTAGTCCGCCAAGTGTCATGAAGGACCTCGGTAAATCAACATCACAACCAAGATCGTTTGATTAAGCAAATACACATCGCATATACAGAGTTGCAGCGGAAATAATGTTTACAATGAGTTCACAAATAATAATACAAGTTTGGGTTTCAAAACCGATTTGTGAAAACAACATAGCTTTCAAATGATTACAATAATATAAGTTCCAAATACATTGCTAGCATAAGTGACGTCCTCCAACAAAAGCATATAGATGAGAAATAAATATAGAGTCACCGAGCCCACCGGCGGTCAGCACCATCTTCAGCAGACCGAGAACTTCGCCTACAACATGGTGGGGATAAACCCTGAGTACTCGAATGTACTCAGCTAGACTTACCCGTCATAAACCAGAAATAAAGTGACTCCAAGGAGTATGCAAGGCTTTATAGGTGGAGCTAGCTTGACAAGATTTTGCAAAAAAAAGCTTAAGTGCATAACTTGAAATATATAATATCTTTAGCTTCAAGTTATCCCTATTCAATTAACCATCTCTAAATTAGCACCTATACTAGAGCAAGCACTTGATCAAGTTAAACAAGCATTAGTAACCATATCCGGTGTAGTAATTGGAGCAATCATTTTCAATTAGTGCTTCTACGTTGCCGCTGCTCAGTCAAGTTCTCACTATCTGAGAGAGACAGCGATTCGAATCGATTCCTACCCAGCTAAGGAATTTATTCCTAACACAAACTGAGGCACACCCGCGCTAAGGTAGCCTCAGGTCACCTTTGGTATAATTCAGGTACAGTCGTGGGTTCGATCACCGCCGCACCCTTAGAGATTCTACCAATCTGCAAGGAAGATCGGGACTTGAACCCACCCTTGGACTCATGCCATTGGCTCTCCGCACATCCTTACTGCCTCCAGTGTGCGCACTTCCACTTATCGAGGTCTGGCCTGAATTGAACTAATTAGCTTCGCGGTCGTATCATCGGATCCTGCCAGCTAAGTACTAGGCATGCATTCAACATGACATGAGGACGTACAGCGAATTGGTCCTTAATTAACACAGACGGAGATGGATAGGCACCAAAGACCTCCATGCCTTGTGGCTTCCCTATCACGATCCTGCCCGGTCTCCTTTATTCATTGACACATGGTTATTTCCACGCTAGCAAATATAGCCAACCGTGATTAGTTATCAGCCTATATCATGCAGGTGACAGGTAATCACCCGACTTCTACTGACTAAGCATGGCTAAGCATATATTTTCAATCCTAGACCTACATAGGATTCAAGATATACATATATATATATATGGACAAGGAAGATATATGCAGCAAGTGGTTCTAATCAACTCCTAGTACTTAATGCATCAACATAAAAGGACTCAAGTTGATAGTTTGAAAACATAGGAGGCTTAGAATGCTCTGGGGCTTGCCTAGGATCCAACACTAGGTTAGTATTTGTTAGACGACACTCGCTTGGCGAGCATCTCCCATCTAAGCACCTGCTTAGTCCTTCCATCTTTCGAATATATGACTGGAGTTCAAAAATATATAACTGGAGTTCAAATTATCCAACAAGCATGACCTTAACTTTATAGAAATATTATTTAGTTATCTACAACTTTCTTATTATCAACTTTAGGTGATTCAACAGTTATTTGGCCTTAAACACACAAAGCAACAATTCTGTCCAAAACATGGTAGAATCTGACATGCAACTTCAGACAGCAATAAGTTGAGTTCTAGCTTTCAAACAAGGTGGTTCTAGACTTTTTAGAAAGCTTAGCAAACTATGCACAACTTTGTTATAAACACCACAAGCTAATTTCAAAGTTAACCAGGTCAAACATCACAAAGAAGACATCTCTATCCAGATTAGGACAGAATCTGTCACTCCACTTCACAAGCTCATAACTGGATATTTAGACCACCAAAAGGGGTGATCTTTAACAATTTGGAAAGATAATGAAAATGACTACACTTCTTCTACTATTTCCAAGACATGATTCAAAGCTTAGCTAAGTCAAACAACACAATCATTCAGATCTGTACAGAGAGCATGCAAAACCTGAGAGGGAAATTATAAAATCTATAGCTCCTAAATTATCTGGCGTATGGTCATGCAAATTGAACACAAGCTAGATTATAAAGTTACCTATAACTTTAGTATTCTCCATATTCACAGAAAACATCATTTGCATCACAAAACTAATTGCACAACCAAAACTGTACCAGCAGTCTATATAGCTGAGTCATACGACATTCATCTCTTATTTAGTTGCTACAAACTAACATGTTCTTGACATACATGCTACTCTAACCAGCTTGTGACCATATTCGAACAATCATAGCACATACTAATAGCTATGAGAAGCATCATAGGACAATAACTACATAGATCTATTAGCAAACTTTCATCCTCTATGTATATAATGCAATATATATGCTATTTTTAGTGCCATATGAGAACAACTAGTTTGGGGCTGATATTTTTATGAGAGGAAGATGATGACCAAACATGATTACTGCACCAAATTCACATGCTCAGGTTTTATAATTTAATTACTCTGAAAAAGACAAATTGTTATTGCAAGAAAACATGAAAAGCAAGATAAATCTAAATATCATCATTTTCTATAAACACATAGACATATTATATGTTATTATGGTATCACAACATCAGACAAAGGTAGTGGAACCACATTTTCCATTTTTACACCTACATAAAAATTATAACCTATTTAAAACCATTTATCAAGCAATAAAGAAGTTAAATCAATAAATCAATCATACTGCATCCAATAAACATGCAATTTTTGCCACAGCACACATATAGCATCAGTAGCCTACCATAAAAATTTCACAGCAACAGGAGCACCACAGCTTTAGATATGAAAATAATAAGCAAAATAAGCTAAAATTGCCTATTAACAAGATTAAATCAAAACATGATAAAAACAGTACACAACTAGCATGTTTAATATTTTTTTAGCTACAGAGTGTCATCACAAGACTAACACAACTGGAATCACAATTTTTGGACTTCTATAATTCAAGATATGCATCTAACCAACTTAAAAGGATTTCTAAAAGCACTTTATAAGAATAAATAAAAACATCAGAAACTTTCTACTAACACATATCATATTATGACTCTACTGTGTACATCTACTCACAAGTATTCCAAAAAGTCCTCATTTGCTATTTTATGATTTTTCTACAATTTATTATGATTTTTCCAAAGTTTCAACCAAGTAAACGCAATAAAGGAAAACACAATTGCATCGAGGCCCCTGAGTTTTCCTGAATCAACCCGCAGTCTGCTGCACTATTCAACTGAGTCATGATTTCTGCACTTAGGCCCCTTCCTTTTCTATTATTTGAGCATGAGGTCCCTCTTCTTCTTTCTCTCGACGCAGGACGTAGGGGATCGATGGGCTCCAGCCGGTGAGGTCACCGTCGGCGGCGAGGAAGGGCCAGCCAGGCTCTGGCAGTGGCCAGCCAGGGCTTCACCTGGCCTTGGCCTTGGCCAGCTACAGCTAGCAGTCGCTCAGCAGCGCCAGCAGGCGGCAGCTAATGGACATGGCTTAGGTGGCGATGCTTCTGGCGCTTCGCTGGCTAAAGGACGGCGCGAGGAGGCGCTGGAGGGGCGTGGCGCTGGCTTGGGTTCTCAGATGGCTAGAGGTGCCGAGCAACGAGGGTCAATGGGGCAGGGGCTTTGCCATGGCAGCCATGGGCACTTGGTCGCCGGCGGCCGTGGCGAGCGAGCTCCGGCACGTGGGTGCAGCGCAGAGGGCGAGGAAGGAGAGGCGAGTGAGCGAGGCAGGGGGCGCTCAGGCATCTAGGTATCCCCATCATGCGTGGAGAGGCAAGGATGGGTGTCAGCAATGGTCGGGGCACGGACTCTGCATGAACGCCACTCCCTCGACACGCGTCGCCCTTTGAGGCAATTCCCCGAACAGGTGGCGGTTAGCGATGTGGGTAAGGTGGGCGCCATTTTGGGCTAGCTATGGGCCGATTTAGACCTTGGGCCCAAAAGCAAAGTTGCAGCCCACCTAATGATCTACAAAACTCATTAAGGGTGCCTGGTCATTAGAGCTATCCATTAGTGCCTCATTAAGCCCAAAGTTGACAGTGTCAGCGACTAATCAAGGATTAAGCCTTTCTCTGCTTGAGCTCAAATTACTTGGTCAAAACATGGTCAAATTGATTCCAACTTTTTGTATGTCCTTCTCCAAAATGTAAACTCCTACTTTTATATTTGGCTTAACTTGAGTTGCTTAACAAAAATCCAAGAATGTGACGTGCCAACTATTCTTGCCACTAATCTCAGACTTAGAATATTTTCCAGGGTTGAAAACAGCAGCTGATTCAAACTTGAGACCACTGTTTGAGCCACTTAGGAGTTAAATCAGGTCTTCGTCTAAAAATAAAGTTTGTTGTACTCCACTCAAACTTCAACTTTTATTAAAGGTCAAACATCATATCTAGTACAGAAACCATTTCTTCATCTTGGTCAAAGCAGCACCTCGTTAAACCCTGGAATTAGGGTTTTCGACCAATTGAGGCCTTTTCTTGACATTTGCTCAACACGAACCCTTCATGACCTTTGTTGTAGAGTTCAATTAGATTCATTTGGGCAAGATAGCAAGGTTTGGTGTGATCGGAGATGTCGTTGCAGGTGTTGGTGCGATCGGTGCAGGGTGATCCTGCACCGCCTCCATGATCTCCATGTTGCTGTCGAGGCCGATGACCCAGGTCATGGATCCGACCGTGAAGATTTGGCCTAGCTCGGGAAAGGCCATAGAGCTTGGGGAGGTGACCATCTAGTTCGCCATGAATTCAGCACGCACACCCCTACCTGGCGCACCACTATCAACGAAAAATGTCCGGCAATCTATCGAGGGGTATGCCCACCATAGTAGATGAATCGGTGGAGGTGCGTGTAAGGGAACTAGATGGTCAGATAGAATGCAAGAGACAACAATTAGATAGGTTCAGGCCGTCGACTTGGCATAATACCCTACGTCGTGTGTCTTTCGGTGGGTTGTATTGTGTATGATCCAATGAAAACGAGGGGGTTGGGTTACAGATCAGTTGTTTCTATCCTGATCGGTTTTACAAGATAGGAAGTTATAGATATTATGGGATCTAGCATATCTGAGCAGGTTTCCTAGATCACCGAAGATCTTCACGCAGTCTTGCCTGGCACGCCGACCTTTGCCGTGCTTCGCACAGCGTCGTCTTGTAGGCTGGGCCTCCACTAGTGGCATGGCCCATGCACAGTCTTGTGGGCTAGACCTCCCCTAGCGGCTCGGCCCATGTATAGCCCTGCTGGTATCGGGGGTTATACCCCCACAGTAGGGGATCGCTCCATGCAGATCCTAGGGAAGCCTCATCACGGTGGTGCCTTCCCCTCGTCGGAGAGGAAGAAGACAATGGATGCGGTGGAGGGGCTCTCGGTGCCCCTTTATGGGTTGCTCTGCTCTCGGTGCAGAGCGTGAGCTGAACGGTGAGGACTCGAATGATATGTCTGGAATCCTCCTTCAACCTCTTAGGATCCAACCTCCCTTATATATCAAGGTATGTTGGTGTTGCGGGGTCGAAACCGCGGCAAGCATGTTGTTCGAGTCGGTGTCAGAGTATGGGTCTTCGGTGGCTCGGGTGGACACAGGAACACAAGAATCACACTGGGGAGATGCAACGGTTTATCCTGCTTTGGGCCAATTCGATCCCTATGTCAGCAGCTAATGATCCTTATACTCGAGAGCACCCAAAATCGGGGGGTTACAACAGAGTGTAAAGGAAGAAGATTTGGTAGGGGGTTAGCTCGGTGCTAATCCTAAGGTTGCCTCACCGCTGGTGGTTCCTTCCCCCTCGTCGAAGAGGAGAAAGACGATGGGATGCGGTGGAGGAGAGGCTCTCGGTGCCCCTCTCTGGGTTGCCTAGCTCTCTGTGCAGAGTGGAGGTGGATGGAATGGAGTGTTTGGTGATCAAAATGGGATCCTCCCCCTCTAGGTCTAACCTTATCCCTTATATAACGAGATAGGTTGGGTACATGGCCGTTTGGGGGTTTAGTCTATGGTCTACGTGCGTCAAAGTCCAACAAGGTCTTGCAGTGGTGCATCGTGGACCGTGGCGGTGTCTTAGAGCCGAAGAAGCCTTGAGCGTCGTCTGGCTACTCTGTTCTAACACTCTGCGTGTTAGGCAGTGTTAGCTTGGACTGGCCTCCCTCGGGTGAGACCCTCTAGAGTCTTCTTGGTGGTGGAAGAGGTCGGCTCCATGGGCTAACGCGTGGGCTCGGAATCCCACAAGCCCTCAGAGGCCGTGGGAAGCTTTGTCTTCTTGTGTCATGCCTCGGACATGACCCTGTTAGAGGAGCAGTTGGTAGGGCTGCGCTAGGGGAGTGGCGCTGAGGAGCCCCCGAGCATCGGTAGCTCGGGGCCTATATTCTTGTGCCTAGGCCTTGGCTGGCATCGTGAGCCGGGCAGGAGCCAAACACCGGGCTTGGTCGTTGAAAGGTCCTTGTGTGGTTTTGGTAATTGAGTGACAACCTAGGTGGACTAATTGTGTTTATGTGAGATACACAGGTGATTAGTCCACAGGTACATGTGTGTGAGCAACATATGCCATGAAGGTGAAAATGGCTTGGAGATGTTGCAAAGCTCACACATATGATGATGAAGGACCTCATTGCAAATGAGACATGACATTGAGTCATGTGATCAAGGTGGAGAAGATCAAGACAAGACTTGGCTTGATGGACCAGTTGCAAGCGTGAAGGGCAGGTCAGAGGCTTTGGAGCGATGGACCGCGTGGCGGGGAAGCTTGAGCAAGACTTGGCACCGATGGACGAAGACAACGGTGAAAAGCAAGTGAAGTAAAGATCGATGAACCAATATGATCATGTGATGATATGAAGTGGATCATATCATTGTTGATCGTGTTGGTGCATGTGTTGCATCGACATTGGAGGAGATGGAATGGAATGCGCAAGGCAAAGGTATAACTTAGGGCATTTCATTTCACCGGTCATAGGTGTGTAGAGAAGTTGGTGACTAGGTTTAGGATAGATGGACGTACTATCAAGAGGGGCAAACTCGTTTGCATATCGGTCATCTAGTGCCACTCGAGTGATCTAACTTTGCATCATCGCTAGGATTGAGTGGCGTGGCAAGTTGAGTGGCTAATCCTTTGGAAAAAGATTGTGAAAATGCTAACACGCATACACATGATGGTGTACACTTGGTGGTGTTGGCACATTTATAAAGAAGATGAAGTTGGAGTTGATGTGGATCAACTCGGCGATGAAACGGAGGCGAGAAGGGTTAGGAACTCCACCGGCGGAGTGTCCACCCATAGAGTGCAGACAGTCCAACGGTGCCACCGGTGCCCTATACAGAAAAGATAGGGCCTCACAGAGTGGACCAGATGCTGGTCACATGGTGACCAGACGCTGGGGTCCTACGTCCGGTCAGTGGTGGCAGAGAGCATGCAGGCGTCGGTCTTTGACCGGACGCTGGCGCTGAAAGTGACCGGACGCTGGCTGTGTGCATCCAGTCAGGGTGACGTATGATGACGTAGGCAGAGCAGAGAAGCTGGAGAGTGACCGGACGCTGGTGCTGTGTCCGATCGTGACCGACCGGACGTGTCCGGTCATGTCTGGTACCTTACTAGAAATGACCGGACGCTGGGGTTGCTGCATCCGGTCAGTTCAAGCTGGAGAGTCCGATCAACAGATGACTGTTGAGATCCAGCAAACAGCGTTTGAAGAAGGGGACACGTGGCATGCATCGCACGACCGGACGCTGTGGTCCAGCGTCCGGTCGATCGAACTAGAGCGTTCGGTCGTCCTGACTTTTGCCCAGTGAAGGGGTAACTGCTCTATTTGTTCGTGGGGTTATAAATAGAAGCCATGGTGAGCCTTGGGCCGGTAGCTGAGCACACTAGAGCCTTGGTGGCTTGTGTGGTAGTGCTTGGGAGCCCTCCATCTCACATATACTTGATAGTGATCATCCGATTGTGTGAGAGAGCGATTCTAGTGCGATTGCATCGTGAGGTTGCATCGAGTGGCACTAGGTGATCGAGTTGCAAGCCGGTAGTGCTTGTTACTCTTGGAGGTTGCCACCTCCTAGACGGCTTGGTGGTGGTCTCCGTCGAAGCCCACAAGAAGCTTGTGCGGTGCTCCGGAGAAGAGCTTTGTGAGGGGCATTGTGCTCGCCCGTGGGAGCCACGAAGAGCAACTCTAGTAAAGTGTGTCATTGAGCTACCCTCACTTTTAGGGTAGCTTCTTGCGGTGCCCGACATGCGGGCTTGGCGGGTGATGCCAATTAGCCGCCGAACCACCAAGTGAGCGGTCGACACAATGGAGACTAGCGTGTTGGCAAGCACGTGAACCTCGGGAGAAAAATCACCGTGTCAACCTTGTTCTTCCCGTTGGTTTGCAATCCTCTTACACAAGCTTGTGGTTACATTATATATATTGTGCTTCTGTAGTTGCTCTTGTGATCAGTTAGCTTGTGTAGCTCACTAGTTACCTTCTTGCTTGTGTAGCATAGAAGTAGCTCTCTTGCGTGGCTAATTTGGTTTGTGTAACCTTGTTAGTCACTTTGCTTAGTTTGTGTAGCTAAGTATTTGCGCTCTCTAATTTGGCATTGGTTGCCTTTTTATTGAGCATTGCTAGTGAGCTTAGTTGGCTTTGTGCTTTTGCTTATTAGCATGTGTAGGAGCTCCCTCATTGCTTGAAATACTAGTGGCATAGGTTTGTGTGACATTGTTCCTAGAATTGGTTAGGTGAGCTCTAGCTAGCCCGGCACCTTTGTTGCTTAATTAGGATCTTTACAAGGTGCTAGAGAACATAGATAGAGAGGTGTAGTCTTGGCAAGGCCGATAGTTTTAATTCCGCACTTGTTTCGGTTAGCCGACACGATTAAGTTTTAGAAACAACTATTCACCCCCCCCTCTAGTCGCCATCTCGACCTTACAGTCATGCCGTAGATCAGGAGTGCAAGGCTTAGGGAAGCACTCGAGCCATAGGCAGAGGCTGCGGTCGAGTCAGGCTCGGCCAGATCTCTTTGCTAGAGGGTGCGCGTGAGCGTGCCCGATGGGCATAGCCCTCGAGCCCCCGAGCGATCCTGAAGGGGTCAGTCAGGGTGTCTTCTTCGTTCAAGAACCATTGGACCTAAGGCTTAACATACCTATATGTTAGGATCTCGTTAGGAGCCACAGAGCCCTTCATGGCCCCACCTAGCATGATGGCGACGAAGGGCTAAATTTGATCATCTGGTGACCGAACCTTCCTTGATGGGGACGTCTTCTGCTAGCGAGAGCATTGTGCATTACTTTGGGCCTTCTTCTCCTAAGTGATGGGCGTTGCTCGACTATTGGGGCTGAGTGAAGATGGTGTTGATCCCTTCGTGAGCCTATGTCGCATGGGTCTACAACTCGAGCAAGAGCTCGATGAACTCGTCTGGGAGTTGCCGACTGTAGGCCAAGGGGCACCCTCCTTTTTGATCGGATCCTACCATGGGCCGGGTGATCAAGAGCGTTGGGCTCTAGCTTAGGGCTGTCTGATCATCTAGAGCACCACCCCATTCAGGGGCTGTGGTAACAGGTCCCGATCTTCTCAAGCCGGCCTTCTAGGGCTGACCCTCTATGACCATAGGTCAGGGAGATGGGAGAGCGCCGAGGTTTGGACGGAGGCCCTCATTGGGCCCGCTACTCAGTGGCTCTCAACCCAACTCTGGCGTAGCCCCCAAGGCCATTGTGGGGCCCTCTTACCAGCAGAAGGGGCGGCTTCTAGGTGCATCCCATCCACTGACTCCTTACGCAAGTGGTTGATCACATCTGGGCCATCATGCCTAGTGGAAGAGTTATGGTGTGCAGCCCCCACGCCGTCCTGCCTCGTCTGGGAGATTGGATGTTGGGGCCATGTGGAGCAGATCTGGTGGAGGAGGAGCCGTAGCACTTGTTGCGCATGGATCCAAGCCGTTGATGATAGCTGGTGGGCCCAAGGGGAGCCGGATCCCCAAGTCATGAGAGGAGGCGTGCGTGCAGTGGGCGGTGCGCGTGGTGGAAAGCGGAGCGGGGACTTGACTCATTGTCAGCGATTCCTTGACTCCACCTTTACTGTGCGGCCATCATTACACAACCACCCAGAGGCGTGCTACGGGGATTGAAGGGATGCCTAGCCGGTTCCCTGGGGCCCTTTCTAACCGTTGATGGCTGATTGGAGGGGCCAGAGTTGCTCACAGCACATCGTCCGGGCTATAAAGGGGAGCCCCAGGGGGATGCGGCATCTTCAATCCCTTCCTCTGGCCCCCTCTCTTCTTCTTCCTAGATCCATCTTCTTCGGTGGCGATGGTGGTGGCGATGAAGTGCGACGCTTCCCTCCGAGTGAGCTTGGTGTTGTCTGCCGGGCGACTGCTTTTTTGAGGGTGGAAGGACTCTAGCGAGGCTACCCCCACAACTACATGAGGTGGTGGGAGATATGCCATGGCGCTGTGTGGATTCCGCTTCATGTAGTGTGGGGGGCTACCAATCTTCTCCGATCTTTGTCCATAGTGAGGTCACCCAAACCGCCAGGGGCTCTCGGCCCGAGAGCCCTGTGGTGTGAGCTCCGCGGAAGGGGTCGGAACGGGGCTTCACTGAGGTTCCTCCTACGTGACCCCCTGCGCTCACACTTGAAGTAGGTCTAGGGAGGTAGGCACTCCCTGGCATGGTAGCTCAGCTACCACCATTGCAATCTTCCTCCCTCCCCGAGGAGGAGAGATCATCATGGGGTCAGGGGGCCAACCCCGTGCTAGGTAGATGCGGTTTTTGACACCGTATATTGTAATCGGATCGTTCCTAATTGATGAAATGAAAATACTTTTGTTTGTAATCCCATTTTGCTCTTGAGTCTTGCTCAGAGACTTAATCCCTCATTGGGCTGGGCTGTTACGATGATGGCCTCATTGGCCAAAATGGCCATGCCCGTGCTGCTAATGGGTAAGTCTATGAGAACCCTAGGTTTACGGTCGTTCTGTGCCCCGGTCATGTCCCCTAGAGGGGAGATCCTCGACTTCCCAACTGAGCCACTTGTATAGTTCCCGAGCCCATCTGTTGGTACTTGGGGGCTCACTACCTCCCTTGTTGGGTCACCACGACCAGCTCTTGGTCAGTACTCAGACATCGCTCGTCCAAACGATCGGGGTGCTTCTGGGTGCCCTGGCTACATCCGCGTGAGCTCATCTCCCGAGCGTCCCTCACACTTTTAGTTGGCAACCTTGAAGCCCAGTGGTCTGGCCTTAAACCCTTGGCGATGCCCCTTCTAGGGGGGCCTAGGACCGATGTGCGGTTAGGGTGGAACGATCCAATGAAGGATCGGGAGATAGGCAGATACCTGCAAAGAAAACGGAATGGACACAAGAGAGGGGAAAGAGGACATAGCTGGGAACGCGATGGCTGGGGCCGCTCCATTAGCACAATGCCAATCTTTTGCCTGCTCCTCTTGCTCCATCCGCCCATCCTTGCCTCGCTCGGGGGCCTTCTGTAGTGGTTCTCCTTCAGAAAGGTCAGTAGATGGTTAGTTTATTTGATCCTATGGTGCAGCCGAGCTTCCACTGGGGTCGCTCGGGTTAAAGGAGACAATGATTGAAGCAAGCAAAGCAAGAGGGTCAGGAGGATGGGACTTATCTTGGTTTTTGTTGTTGTAGAGGTAGGCCGGCGAAGAAGGTCAGCAGGCGGGCCATAGCTCGGGAGGCGTCACTTCTGGGTGGATGGCTCGGTGATGGCCTTCCCTCATGGGGAAAGGTCAGAACTCACCTCGATCGGGTTACCCCTTTTGGGGGACTGAGCGCCTGGACGGAGGGGCCAGCCAAGCCACCGCTGCCACCAAAAGCCTTGGCGCCTCACCGATTCTCGATCGGTCAAGCACCGCCGCTGCCTTGGTTGCTTCCTCCATCGGTGCCCCTTTCTGTGTCGCGGCCTGAGCCATCGGGAGCATAGGGGGTGACGAGTGTGGCTGCTTGGGTGACACAATCTTGCTCATAGAGTAGGCTTGCTCAAAGCTTCCCTCGATGGTGATGACCCCCTTCAGGGCGGGCATCTTGAGCTTCAGGTAGGTGTAGTTGGGGACGGCATTGAACTTGGCAAAGCATAGTCGACCGAGGAGGGCATGGTAGATGCCAGGGAAGTCGATGACCTCAAAGGTGAGTAGCTCCTTGTAGAAGTTGTCTGGCTGGCCGAAGGTGACGTTGAGCCGGATGCACCCATGGGGCATGGCTTCCTTCCCTGGCACGATCCCGTAGAACAGTGCCTTGCTGGGGTGCTGGCTGTTCCGAGGGATGCCCATCTTGTCGAGGGTGCTGGCGTAGAGTATGTTGAGGCTGCTCCACCCATCCATCAGCAACTTCGAGAGGCATGTGGTACCCAAGAGCGGGCTGACCATGAGCGGGTAGCGCCCCGGATGAGGGACGCAATCGGGGTGATCTTCTTAGTCGAAGGTGATGGCCGTCTAGGACCATCGGAGCCGCGTTGGGGCGGTGAGGGTGTGGATGGCATTCACCTCCTGCTCGGTGAAGCAGCACTGCCGATGGGACTCATACACTAGGGAGCCCCCAAATACCATGAGGTAGCGCTTATCCTCAGAGAACTCATTGTCTTCCTCCTGGGTGCCGTCCGCCGAGTTGCCGGCCTTTGGGGCAAGCTTTTAGGCCTTGCCCTGTTGGCCGAGGGTGGTACAGATGTAGCCCTTCATGGTAGCATAGTCCTTGAGGAGGTGCCTAGCTTGCCCCTCATGGAATGGGCAAGGGGACTCAAGCGCCTTCTCAAAGTGTTCCGGGCATGCACCACACCCACGGGGCTGAGGTCTGGCGACGCGGTCGTCCATGGCCACCATCTCCTCCCCATGGTGCTTCTGGTCCTTGTTCGCTTGTCGCGGCATCGCAGGGATGAGGCAGGATCATCGCTGTCATTGCCACCACCGTGGTGGCCAACGGCCTTGACTTTCCCACTGAAGTTGGCTTGGACCGCCTCCTCGCCGATGGCGTACTGGGTGGTGACATCCAAGAGCTCCCACATTGTGCGTGGGGTCTCGCGGCCGAGCGCATGGACGAGGGCCTTGCAGGTCGTGCCGCAAATGAAGGCGTTGATGACATTGGCGTCGGTGATGTTGGGGAGCTCATTGCGCTTCTTGGAGAAGCGCTGAATGTACTCCTAGAGGGTCTCGTTGGCCCTCTGTCTGTAGTTGCGGAGATCCCAGGAGTTCCTTGGGCAGGTGTAGGTACCCTGGAAGTGGCAAATGAAGACCGATTGGAGATTGCCTTAGCAGTGGATGCTGCCAGGCTCGAGATGCTCAAGCCAAGCTCTGGTCGAGCTCGATAGAAGCAGAGGAAGGTACTGGACGATGAAGTCATCGTCTGACCGCCAGCCTTCACGGCGAGGCGGTAGTCCTCTAGCCAATGGTCTGGGTTGGCCTTGGCGTCGTACTTAGAGATATGCGTCGGCGGCCGGAGACACCTGGGGTAGGGGGCTGCTCGGATCGCTGCCCTAAATTCTAGGGGGCAAAGTGATCCAGGGCGATGCCCCCACCCCATCACTCAGGGGTATGGGACTATGCCTGAGCATGGCGTCTGGCCTCGATGGTGTCGGGGACATCGCGGTCGTTGTCGATCAGGTGGTGCATGGGGGGATGCCAACGAGAAAGGTCATGCCTTTGCTCCAGCCGAGGCTTAGTGCCCTGAGTCCATGGCCGGTCAGAGCTATTGCTGGATGTTTCGCCATTGCTTCCCCCGTCGGTGGGGCATGAGCATCAGAGTGGTCCCCGTTCATGGCAGTCATCATCTGGGATGGCCGAGAGAACGTGGCATGGCTTCGGGAGGCCGACCTCTCTGCCTACTACTCGAGAGCAACATAGAGGAGTCGCTTCGCCTCGTTCAGTCGCTCATTGGTCTTCGGGTCTGGCGTGTTAGAGATGTCTTCAAGGCGGCAGGCGATGGCTGCCATGTTGTACGCCACACGGAGCAAGCAGAGGCCGCTAGGAGCCCTCGTGCGGGCATCGTCGTTGTCGCCATGAGGGTGCGCGGCTTGCTGCCATGTAAGGTCCCGCCTTTGGCTCTCGAGCTCTACCTCGGCGGCCTATATGTCCACCTACCGAGCTCGCAAGCGGTCCACCTTCTCCTGAAGGTAGGCCGCATGGCTATAGGGACTTTGGTCCAGTGACGTGAGCCTGGGCGCCTCCTCAGGCAGAACCTCACTATCGATGTGGTAGCACATGCATGGAGGGGCATTGTAGTTGATGTCATCAGAGTCATACTCTAGGCCATTCCCTAAGAGGATGTCAAGGAAGGTACGGAGCGAGGGGACGTCAGCCCCCGCCGCGCTAGAAAGCATGGCGCTTCACGGTGCCTCACGACTGATGAGGTACTCCAACGCCAACTGGAAGGACACCGTCGCATTCCATATCCCAAGAGGTGGGTCTGAGAGGTAATACCAGAAGCGGTCAGGCAGCGGGAGCACCTCACCGGTAGCGATCTAGTTGTGGACATTGGCCAGGATGTAGAACATCTGGCGATGGTCCGACACGGTGGGGTTCGGGACCCGACAACGCCGGATCTGGCAGGATAGAACCTCGAGATTTGCTCCCAAGAGTCCTGGTGGAGGAGGCGGTGTCGGGGACTTGTTGCCCACCGGCATAGTCCCGTGGAGTGGACGAAGCTTGCCGTAGCAGTCGGCGACGTAGACCAGGGTCCCAAAGTTGAGGACCTGGCCTGGAGCGAAGGTACCGGCCGTGAAGGAGAGCTCGTTGGGGAAGCGGACACCACTGTTTGGGGCAGTGCCACCTGCTCCAGCGATGAGGCGAGTGGCTCCAGCCACCACAAAGCTAGAATCGCACTTGGCGCTGCCCCTTACCTAGCACACCAGCTGTCGTGGGGTCGAAACCACGGCAAGCATGTTGTTTGAGTCGGTGTCAGAGTATGGGTCTTCGGTGGCTCGGGTGGACACAGGAACACAAGAATCACACTGGGGAGACGCAACGGTTTATCCTGCTTTGGGCCAATTCGATCCCTATGTCAGCAGCTAATGATCCTTATACTCAAGAGCACCCAAAATCGGGGGGTTACAACAGAGTGTAAAGGAAGAAGATTTGGTAGGGGGTTAGCTCGGTGCTAATCCTAAGGTTGCCTCACCGCTGGTGGTTCCTTCCCCCTCGTCAGAGAGGAGGAAGACGATGGGATGCGGTGGAGGAGAGGCTCTCGGTGCCCCTCTCCGGGTTGCCTAGCTCTCTGTGCAGAGCGGAGGCAGATGGAATGGAGTGTTTGGTGATAGAAATGGGATCCTCCCCCCTCTAGGTCAGACCTTATCCCTTATATAATGAGATAGGTCGGGTACATGGCGGTTTAGGGGTTTAGTCTATGTTCTACGTGCGCCAGAGTCCAGGAGGGTCTTCCAGCGGTGCGCCGTGGACCGTGGTGGTGTCTTGGAGACGAAGAAGCCATGGGCTTCGTCTGGCTGCTCTGTTCCAACACTCTACGTGTTAGGTGGTGGTAGCTTGGACCGGGCTCCCCGAGTGAGACCTTCTGTAGTCTTCTTGGTGGCAGAAGAGGTCGGCTCTAGGGGTTGACGCGTGGGCCCGGAAGCCCGCGAGCCCCCGATGGCCATGGGAAGCTTTGTCTTCTTGTGTCATGCCCCGGATGTGACCCTGTCGGAGGAGTAGTTGGCAGGGCCACGCCTGTGGAGCGGCGCCGAGGAGCCCCCGAGCATCGGTAGCTCAGGGCATGTCTTCTTGTGCCCAGGCCTTGCCTTAGATCAGGAGTCCAAGGCTCGGTGAAGCCCCCGAGCCCCAGGCAGAGGCTATAGTCGAGTCAGGCTCGGTCGGATCTCTTTGGCAAAGGGTGTGCACGAGCATGCCCAATGGGCATAGCCCTCGGATGATCCTAAAGGGGTCGGTCGGGGCATCTTCTTCATTCGGGAACCATTGGACCTAAGGCTTAACATACTTGTATGTTTGGATCTTGTCAGTCGGGTACATGGCAGTTTGGGGGAGTTGAGCCTATGGCCTACATGCGCGGGAGTCCAGAAGGGTCTTGCAACAATGTCGTGTGTGAAGGGACCGTGATGCCTAAGAGGGGGGTGAATTAGGCAACTTACAAATCTAACTCTAAACTATGGCCTCTTTTTCTAACCTTAGCAAAACATATGCAAAAGATAAACCATCTAAATGTGCAACTACGGTTTTGCTAATGTGTTGCTATCTCTACCACAAAAGGAGTAATACAATCAATATAAATGCGGAAGCTAAAGAGCAAGGTAGAGATATGCAAACTCCCATCGACGACTCTGGTATTTTTACCGAGGTATCGAGAAGCGCGCAAGCTTCCCCCTAGTCCTCATTGGAGCCCCTCGTAAGGAATCCCTCGTAAGGGCCAAGCTCCTGGTCGGGTAACTCCGTGGATAGCCTTGGGCCTTCCCCACGCGCAAGTGGGTCTCCGACGTGCCTTTCGGCAAGCCTCTCCTGGATGCTCCCCGCCGTCTTCACTATCAAGCTTCCGGCCAAAACGCCGCGGGCCTTGTTCCCTCCAGTACACAGTGGTGGCCACACCACAAACTCGGTTGGTGTGATCTTGTAAGACTTGAAGCCCCTCCGATGTACAACAATGGTGCTCGCAAGCACCGGGTGGTAAGAGGTATGCAAACCTCACTAAAACACTAGACCTAAACCTAGAGCAAGCGCATAAGTGGTGGTCTAATCAACCTAAGCACTTCGCAAAGCACCTACGCTAATCACCTAATAAAACCCTAAGCACTATGCAAGTGGAGATCACTAAAATGTTGTATCAACACCCTTGGTATGTTTCCTCAGCTTCACACACCTCAAATGGCCGGTTGGGGGTTGTATTTATAAGCCCCACTGAGAAAGTAGCCATTGGGGACGAAATCCCGCTTTTCTGCTACTGACCAGACGCTGAAGTCATCCTGACCGGACGCGTCCGGTCGTCCCGACCGTTGGAGCCGCGAACCACTGATCGGACGCTGCCAGAGTCCAGTCACTTGCCACCGGACGCGTCCGGTCGCAAGTTCGCCACTCTGGAACCTCTCTGTACTTGATCGAACGCTGCTGTCCTATGTCCGGTCAGTTTGCCACCAGCGTCTGGTCCAGCGTTCGGTCGTCATTGCTGCTGTTGCCGAGCCTCTGATCAGAGCGTCTGATCACTTTTTGTCAACATTCGGTCCAGCGTCCGGTCGCTGTAGTGAGCTCGTTTCTTCGCGATCTTGCATACGGCTTGGTTCCTATCTTTCATGCTTGGACTTTGCTTGATATCTTGGGTCTTCTCTTGTGCTCCTAGGGTCTTGCTTATGGCGTTGATCATCGGATCATCACGTCGCCTTCGTCCAAGTCACGTCTAGCATCCTATTGAACTACAAAGCAATCACTTGCAAGTTCATTAGTCCAATTTGGTTGTGTTGGTCATCAAACACCAAAATCCAAAGTAAATGGGCCAAGGGTCCATTTTCCTTACAATCTCCCCCTTTTTGGTGATTGATGACAACACGACCAAAGCAAGCAAATAATAAAAAATTTTGAAATTTGAAAACTACCTACTTGCTAGGATGCAATGCAAGGGGCAAGATTATATGATGCTAAAAGATACTACATGTAAAACTAAAAGATACTACATAAAAACTTATCTTGCCCTTGCAAAAGTCCCCATGTGGCATTATGGATTTACGCCTAGCTTCCTACATATTCTCCCTATTACATAGGCAATCCATAATCCACTATCCTCCCTTTCTCGGACCATTACCACTTATAAATTATTAATGCTTGTTTTTGGTCCTCTAAATTCTCCCCCTTTGGAATTAAACACCAAAAAGGAAGACATTAGTAGCACAAGGGAGGGTCAAACTTTGTGAGCCTTTATGTGTAGAGTGGAATAGGTCACAAAATTTGACTCTCACATTATATAGATTAAGCTCCCCCTAAATATATGCATACATGTGATAGAAAGCAAAGTATATGCCCAATTAGCAAGTTATTGCTGAATTTAATCTATATAATGTATGGAGAAAGCATATAAGTATCAAAATGAAATCAACATGATGATATCGGTTTAGAAATACCACATGTGGAAACCAATTTGATTTCTACCACTTGCAATAGGTGGTGGATATTTGAAGTATGATGCTTAACTCCGGGGACTCCATTTTCCTTGCAATGAGACTACTACACACATGATAAACTTGAAAAGGTGTTAGTCTCAAAGCATCCAACTTGTAGAGTAACCTCCCCCTAAATTTGTGCACACAAGTGTGGAATACTTGTCGGAATTATGCACATTTGATTTTAGAATTAAAATACCACTTGAAGGATGACATCACATGAGTGTGAGAGTCATTTTTAAAGATGATATTTGGGAGAAATTATCTACAATTTGGACTTTGGCACATATTAGATGAACAATTGTAAGACAAGTTATGTGCCATGCTCCTAAATAATTTTAAACCATGTAGGTTTGCTCCAAGGGTTAAGAATGAAACCGAGCAAGCCTACCATAAGATATGCCTAGTGTATGCATGACAAAAGATATAAACATGCAAAATGCAAACATAGGTATGAAAGGTAACTAGTTACTTTAAGATACCAATTGGAAAAATATACTACTTGTAAGAAATACCAATTGAAAGTAATAACATCTAGTTACCTAACATGGGATGGGGAATTTTGGTCCATAGTATTTACTAACCCACTTGGCAATTATTTTGTCCATTATGATGCACCCCATGAAATGCACCCATACTTTGCCAAGTCTCCAAATTCCCCGTAGTCCATTGGACTTCTCACTTCCCTTTCGGGATCCAAACCTTCTTGGTGCTCTTCATGTTGGAAATGATCTCCTTTGGCACCCAAAAGCGTTTGACCCCATTGTTAGCTTGCTTGTTCACTTTGATGGCCACCACCTTGTCATTTTTCTTTTTCTTCAAGAGATAAGGTGTGGAGGCCTTCTTGTCCACCTTGTTGGTGTAGGTGTTGGAGAGCTTGCTTGTTTATTTTTTCTCTTTCTTCTTTGCTTCTCCCCCATTCTTCACCTTGCACTCATAGGACTTGTGACCTTCCTTGTGGCACACGTAACAAACCACGGTTTGTCCTTCATAAGCTTCTTCACTCCCTTGATGGTGTTATCTTGATGAAGTTGGGTTCGCTTCGCCTTGCCTTTCACTTGAGTCAAGTCCTTGGTGAGGCGAGCTACTTCTTGCTTGAGTTGCTGTGGGGGTATGGCCCCCGGTATCCACAAGACAAGACATGGGCCACACCATCAGAGGTGGCCCGGCCCACGAGATCAAGACGTGCATGGCGCTGCTCGGAGTGCACCGCAAGATATTATATAGTACCAAATAGGCTACTTTACTTGTAACCCTGCCCCTCCAGAGTATATAAGGAGAGGCAAGGGTCCCCTAGTGGACACAGATCCATCAAGATCTATCTACTATAGATCAATAAAATACACCAAAGACACAGGACGTAGGGTATTACGTCGATCAGACGGCCCGAACCTATCCAAATCGCTGTCTCTGTGCCTTGTGTCACTATCCGGTTCCTGATTACGCGCAACCTGTCCGACAAATCTACCATCGTGGGATACCCCTCGGTGGACTGCCGAGCATCTTTTGTCGACAGTTGGTGCGCCAGGTAGGGGCTCATGCGCGTTGATCCTCCGAAGAACCAAATGGACCTCAAGATCAACATGACGTTGTCCGCAAGATCGTTCTTCGGTCTTGCATGGAAACCATCATCATCTGCGGCGATTCGGCTACCTGCAGAGCACCTCGATGTACGGCGATTCGGCTACTTGCAAATTCCAGTGTTCAACTTCTGCTGAATCCATGCCGACTCCGACACGTGGGCAACCTGCCCTGACCAGCTCCAACTCTCTAAGAGAAAGCCTACAAGCACTGCACGAAACCTGATAGACTTCAGGGTCACGTCGTATCAACAAGATATACAACAAGCCAATAAGGAAGGAGCGAGATAGAAGGCATGCAAGCTAATCATGCATATATGTGTATATGTATCACGTACAGGCTAGCTGTTTTCATCCAATGACTACTCGGTCCAGAGGCTACCAGGATGTGCACAAGTTTCTACATGTGCGCATGAGGCACCGCTGCTGCTCAGCCCCAATTCCCTAGACTCCATCAAGGTCATCACCAGGATCGATGATTTGTCTTCAGCACGGCCTGCTGATCGTGGTGGCCTCCGTTGACTACCTGATGAGACTTGACATCAACGCATTTTGTGACGACAAAGCCCTCCGACACCGACATGATCGCCGAGATGAGCTTCCAAGCCATCGAACAAGCCATCCGAGTCGTCAAGCGAGCTGCCCGCATCGCCGACCAGATAACGCCATACGCCACCGACCAGACGTTCTGTCTAAAGCTAAGTCATGTTTTAATATTCTTCTAAATATTCTCCAATCTCCGTATATCGCCATAATATTTCTCCAAGCTGTTTTCTCCATGTTTGCTCTCCAAACGATTTTCCGAACCCCCGAACAGTCATGTTGATGCTCGGACGCCTCCAGAGATGGACCTGTCTCCGGCTCCTCCCTGCACGTGCTACAGGCTCTGCGCTCTGCGTTATGGGTGGTCGGCAGCGACTCCTTGGTCACGCCTGTTCCTCCTACACGTGCACGGGCTCCGCGCTCGACGTTATGGACTATGGGCTAGCTAGGGCTGGAGACTCAGCTACACACTAACTGTTCGGGCGGTTTATATTAAGTATAAATACATCTTTGCACCAACTGATCGCCAAGCTACATACGCTATTTTTTCTCTGGAGTTTGTTTATTTTTACATCATGTACTACCCATTCTACATATTTATTTTGCAAGATCAGAGTACAGGTGATCAGATCACCTGGTGCTCGGACTTCTCCACCGATCAACTGGTCGAACCGCTAGGTTCATGGACTTCATCGCCGACCAGTTGATCGGACTATTCACCGGTCGTTTCTACTCAACGCTCACTTCGCCGCCGACCAGTTGACCAGACTGTTCATCGCTCGTGCTTCATCGCCAGCTATGCTGGTTACTCCTCGGCGCTAGGATTCTTCGTGCTCAAGGACTAAGCAGGCACACTTCACCGCACGCACGTCACCAGCTACGTCGAGGACTCCTCGGTGCTCGGACATCGCCTACGTCGGGGACTCCTCGGTGCTCGGGCATCACTAGCTACGCCGGGAACTCCTCGCTCCTCGGTGCTCGAACATCGCCAGCAATGCCGGGGACTCCTCGGTGCTCGGACCTGGCCAGCAATGCCGGGAACTCCTCGGTGCTCAGACATTGCCAGCTACGCCGGGGACTCCTCGGTGCTCGGACATCGTCAGCGACGTCGGGGACTCCTCGCTCCTCGGTGCTCGGTCATCGCCAACGGCGCCGGGGACTCCTCGCTCCTCGATGCTCGGACATCACCAGCGACGCTGGGGACTCCTCGCTCCTCGGTGCTTGGACATCGCCAGCGACGCCGGGGACTCCTCGCTCCTCGGTGCTCGGACATCGCCAGCGACGCCGGGGACTCCTCGCTCCTCGGTGCTCGGACAACGCCAGCGACGCCGGGGACTCCTCGCTCTTCGGTACTTGGACATCGCCAGCGGCGCCGGGGACTCCTCACTCCTCGGTGCTCGGATATCGCCAGCAGCGCCGAGAACTCCTCGGTGCTCGGATATCACCAGCGGCGCCGAGAACTCATCGGTACTCGAACATCGCCAGCGGCGTCGGGGACTCCTCGATGCTCGAACATCGCCAGCGACGCCGAGGACTCCTCGCTCCTCGGTGCTCGGACAACGCCAGCGACGCCGGGGACTCCTCAGTGCTTGGACATCACCAGCGACGCTGGGGACTCCTCGCTCTTCGGTGCTCGGACATTGTCAGCAACGCGGGGACTCCCTTGCTGCTCGGATCTTGCTACGTCTCGTCGGTGTGCTATCAAAGTTGCTCCATGCTGTTCGGATCAGGGTGCTGATCTTGGGCAGCACGTCTGGGGTCTTGATACGCGCATGTCAGACGACGTCAGCAAGCTTTCAGACTTCTTTTTCTTTGACACTGCTACAAGATTCATTCTTCATCTTCTAGCAGGCTCGGGGACTAAGTGGGCACACTTCACCTTGCGGTGAATGTGCACTTTTCTCATCTCGAGGCTACGCCCGGGGGCTGGCTGCCTGCTCGGCTGGTCTTCTACTTTCTGACCCTAGCACCACATGACAACATCACCTACTGTCAGGCTCGGGGACTAGCTGTGGGGGTATGGCCCCTGGTATCCACAAGACAAGACATAGGCCGCACCATCAGAGGTGGCCTGGCCCATGAGATCAAGACATGCACGGCGCTGCTCGGCGTGCACCGCAAGATATTGTATAGTACCAAATAGGCTACTTTACTTGTAACCCTGCCCCTCCAGAGTATATAAGTAGAGGAAGGGGTCCCCTAGTGGACACAGATTGATCAAGATCTATCTACTATAGATCAATACAATATACCAAAGACACAGGACATAGGGTATTACGTCGATCAGATGGCCCGAACCTGTCTAAATCGCTGTCTCTGCGCCTTGTGTCACCATCCGGTTCCTGATTATGCACATCCTCACCGACAAATCTACCATCGTGAGATACCCCTCGGTGGACTACCGAGCATCTTTTGTTGATAGTTGCTCATTCTCCTTTGCAACCTCTTGTGTGCATGTATCTACAACAACTTTCTCAACACAAACTTGGTTGCACAAAGGTGAGTCTAAACATAGATCATTACAAGAAGTAGAGGCATCCTTTTTAGACATGTTAAAGGTAGAACTTTTCTTTTTAGATGCCTTGGTGGAGGTTGTACTAACGGCTTCAAGATTAGCAACTTTATTAGTTAGCTCATCACAATGTTTGCACATGGTTTCCATTTTTGAAAGCAAACTTTTATAAGCATCTTGTGAGCTAGCTAACTTTTCTTTTAATTTTTCATTTTTCTTTACAAGTTGCTCATCATTTATTGTGCATTCATTTGTTGTTGCACTAGCCTTAAGTTGCTCAATTTTAGTAGATAGTTTAACATTGAGATTAGCAAAGTTCTCATATTGTTCAAGCAAAGATTTATATGCTTCTTGTGAACTATCTAGCTTTTCTTTTAAATTTTTTAGCTTTTTTTGTTGACTAGTGCAAACTTTAGCATATTTAAGATTTTGTTGCACAATTTCATCATAAGAAGGCATATCATCATCACTATCACTCTCACTAGAGGATGAGCTTTCGTTACCTCGTCCCATAAGGCACACACGAGAAGAGCTTGATGATGAGTGCTTGCGGCCTCGCCTCTTGTGATGGTGTTCTTCTTCACTTAAAGAATCATCCCATGATCTTATTGAGGTGAGGGTTTGGTTCTTGCATGCCTTCTTCTTTGTCTTGGGTGTGGGCTTGTTTGGACAAACTTCCACAAAGTTCTCCAACTCACCACATCCATAGAATCCTCTCTTTCTTTGCTCATTTCTTTGATTTGTGAAAATGAGATCTTGAATTTGGATGGGCACACCCTTGACATTGAGCCTTTGGATCATCTTCTCCACCTTGTTGATTAATTTGATTGATTCTTCATCAAGGTCGGAGGTGGAGGAGGAAGATTGATCATCACTTGAATCTTCATCATCATCGTCGTCCTCATCTTCTTCTTCATCTTCACTTGAGGAGCTTGAGCTTGAGCTTGTCTCAACTTGCTTGCCCTTCATCTTCTTTTTCTCGCTACATGCGAGAGCTTTGCCTTTGCTTGATGAAGAAGCTTCTTCTTGACCCATCTTACGTGACATTTCAAATGCCACTAACTTGCCGATGACTATGCCCGGGGTCATGGTGCTCAAGTCCTCCATATTGTGAAGGATGGTGATGATGCTTGCATATTTCTTTTGTGGTAGCACGGAGATGATCTTCCTCACGATGTCTGCATCATCTAGCTTTATTAATCCTATTGAATGGAGCTTATTGATAATTAGATTCAAACATGAATACATATCACGAACAAGCTCATCATCATTCATTTTAAAGGAATCATAATTTTATTTAGCTAGACAATGTTTTTGCTCATGGACATTACTTGTGCCGTCATGGAGCTCTTGGAGTTTTAACCAAATTTCATATGCCGTATTTAAAGTGAATACTTGGTTAAACACATCCATGCTAAATGATTCAAACAAGCAATTCTTAGCTCTAGCATTGAAATGCATTTCTTTTTCATCACTCTTTGTAGGTTTTTCGGGATTCTTGATGGGTTTCATCCCATCACGAGTGACTCTCCATACACCCAAATCAACCGCCTCAAGGTGACAAGCCATTCTAGCCTTATAATAAGGGAAGTTAGTGCCGTCAAAGTGCGGAGGCCTAGAGGTATCCATCCCAACCACTCTAAATGGCGTCGGCTCAACGGCGGTTAAGCCAAAGGTTCAAATTGAGCCAACCCGCTCTGATACCAATTGAAGGGACTGTGACGCCTAAGAGGGGGGTGAATTAGGCAACTTACAAATCTAACTCTAAACTATGGCCTCTTTTTCTAACCTTAGCAAAACCTATGTAAAAGATAAACTATCTAAATGTGCAACTACAGTTTTGCTAATGTGTTGCTATCTCTACCGCAAAAGGAGTAATACAATCAATATAAATGCAGAAGCTAAAGTGCAAAGTAGAGATATGCAAACTCCCGTCGACAACTCCGGTATTTTTACCGAGGTATCGAGAAGCGCGCAAGCTTCCCCCTAGTCCTCGTTGGAGCCCCTCGCAAGGAATCCCTCGCAAGGGCCAAGCTCCCGGTCGGGTAACTCCGTTGATAGCCTCGGGCCTTCCCCACGCGCAAGTGGGTCTCCGACGTGCCTTTCGGCAAGCCTCTCCTGGATGCTCCCCGCCGTCTTCACTATCAAGCTTCCGGCCGAAACGTCGCGGGCCTTGTTCCCTCCGGTACACAGTGGCGGCCACACCACAAACTCGGTTGGTGTGATCTCGCAAGACTTGAAGCCCCTCCGATGTACAACAATGGTGCTCGCAAGCACCGGGTGGTAAGAGGTATGCAAACCTCACTAAAACACTAGGCCTAAACCTAGAGCAAGCGCATAAGCGGTGGTCTAATCAACCTAAGCACTTCGCAAAGCACCTACGTTAATAACCTAATAAAACACTAAGCACTATGCAAGTGGAGATCACTAAAATGGTGTATCAACACCCTTAGTATGTTTCCTCAGCTCCACACACCTCAAATGGCCGGTTGGGGTTGTATTTATAAGCCCCACTAAAAAAGTAGCCGTTGGGGACGAAATCCCGCTTTTCTGCTACTGACCGGACGTTGAAGTCGTCCTGACCGGACGCGTCCGGTCGTCCCGACCGTTGGAGCCGCGAACCACTGATCAGACGCTGCTAGCGTCTGGTCACTTGCCACCAGACGTGTTTGGTCGCAAGTTCGCCACTCTGGAACCTCTCTGTACTCGATCGGACGCTGCTGTCCTACGTCCGGTCAGTTTGCCGCCAGCGTCCGGTCCAGCGTCTAGTCGCTGCTGCTGTTGCCGAGCCTCTGATCGGAGCGTCTGGTCGCTTTTCATCAGCGTCCGGTCCAGCGTCCGGTCGCTGCAGTGAGCTCATTTCTTCGCGATCTTGCGTATGGCTTGGTTCCTATCTTTCATGCTTGGACTTTGCTTGATATCTTGGGTCTTCTCTTGTGCTCCTAGGGTCTTGCTTATGGTGTTGATCATCGGATCATCACGTCGTCTTCGTCCAAGTCACGTCTTGCATCCTATTGAACTACAAAACAATCACTTGCAAGTTCATTAGTCCAATTTGGTTGTGTTGGTCATCAAACACCAAAATCCAAAGTAAATGGGCCAAGGGTTCATTTTCCTTACAGTGTGGACCATGGCGATGTCGTGGAGCCGAAGAAGCTCTAGGCGTCGTCTGGCTGCTCTGTTCTGACACACTGAATGTCAGGCTGTGTCGGCTTGGACCGGCTTCCACCAGGTGCACCTTCAAGAGCCTTCTTGGTGGCAAAGGCGGCCGGCTTGAGGGGCTGGCGAGCGGGCTCGGAAGCCCCCAAGCCCTTGAAGCTAGCGGAGGAGTTTGTCTTCTTGCGTCACGCCTCGTGCATGACCCTATAGGAGCAGTTGACAGAGCCATGCCTGTGGGGCAGCGCTGGGGAGCCCCCCCGAGCCTTGGTGGCTTAGGGCGCCCCTTTCGAGTCCGGGCCTTAGCTGGCGTTGAAGACCGAGAGGGAGCCAAGGATCGGGTCCAGGCTTCCATCGATCAGGAGCCTGAGGCTCGGGCGAGCCCCCGAGTCCCGAGCAGAGGCGATGAGCGTGCTCGGGCTTGGTCTGATTCCTTTGCCGGAGGGTACGCGCGAGCGTACTCGATGAGTATAGCCCTCGGACGATCCTTGAAGGGTCGGTCGGGTGGTCTCTTGGCCGGGAACCCTTGATCCCAAGGCTTAACATACCCCTATGTTAGGATCTCGACAGTCGGATTGTCAATGTAATGGCTTAGCTAACGTGGAACGCACCAGACTTGTCCAGTGGGTGCACCTGACAGTTCGGTGCTACGCAGAAAGTTGCAGCAATCCTCCAACGGCTAGTTTGAGATGGGGGGCTATATATGACCCAATTGGCTATTTGGGACTTGAAGGAGCTGAGGAAACATACTAGGGTGTTGCTGCACCACATTGGAGCTCTCCACAAGCATAGTGCTCAAAGAATCACTCGGTGATTAGCGTAGCTGCTTTGCAAAGCGCTTAGGTTAGTTAGACCATGCTCGTATACGCTTGCTCTAGGCTTAGGCTTAGTTGCTTTGTGAGGTTTGCATACCTCTTGATCAAAGGTGCTTGTGTGCACCGTGTTTGTACTCGGCGGGGCGTGTAGTCTTGGGAGACCACACCAACCGCATTGTGGTGTTGCTGCCAGCGTGTACTGAAGGGAACAAGGCCCACGACATTTCGGCCGAAAGCTTGATAGTGAAGACGGCGGAAAGCGGTCCGGAAGAGGCTTGCCGGAAAGCATATCGGAGACCCACTTGCGTGTGGGAAAGGTTCAAGGCTATCCACGGAGTTACCTGACCGGGAGCTTGG
Organism: Miscanthus lutarioriparius; assembly: GCA_904845875.1. Taxonomy (NCBI): domain Eukaryota; kingdom Viridiplantae; phylum Streptophyta; class Magnoliopsida; order Poales; family Poaceae; genus Miscanthus; species Miscanthus lutarioriparius. The sequence continues at coordinate 71,746,403 of CAJGYO010000005.1, read as the reverse complement.
CCCTTGCGAGGGCTTTCTTGCAAGGGGCTCCAACGAGAACTAGGCGTAGCTTATGTGCTTCTCGATACCTCAGTAAAAATACCAAAGTCGTCAACGAAAGTTTGCATTTCTACCTCATCTTTAGATTCCGCATTTACATTACCATCTTGGTTGTATGCTTTACCTTTGCTAGCTTAGTTGATAGGCTAGTTGATAGGATTGAAACCTAGATTGCATAACTCTTTTTTGGTAGAGATAACAACACACTAACAAAATTATAGTTGCACATTTAGATAGTTTAGTTAATTGCATATGTTTTGCTAAGGTTAGAAAAAAGGCCATAGTTTAGATATAGTTTTAAAGTTGCCTAATTAGGTGTCACGGTCCTTACAGCATGCAGGGATGGGTGGTCTTGACACTAATTTTGGGGTACAGGATTCTTCCATCTTAGTGTTTGGTTAGATAGACAAACTTATCATAGGTTTGTGTTTGGTTGGAGAATATTAAAGTTGAGATGAACATTCCTGGCAAGTGGAGCCCATATGCCATAGTGATATTTATCGTCCACCTCCACACGCTTCTACCTCCCTTAAAAGCAAAATAACGTTTGCACCATTCGTCGAACACCCAGCGGTCGCGGCTGTACAATGCTGGCATGCCAACGGCCACCACGTCTGAGGTCGACGCAACCGCGACATCCGATGTTTGTGCGCTCACTCCAGATGGGATGTGTACCCAAGGGATACCCGTTGCCGACGCACCCGCACCCGATGGCCTATGGCGGCGTCCTCGCACGCTCGCACTCAACTTGTCCTACTCGTTCCATTCTCTCTTCTTTTTTTTTTTACCACTTTGTCCACCATATTGAGCGTACTCTCTCTGGGACATTTTCATTCCACTATTTCTTCCCAAACTCCATGAACTTGTCCGACATCCAAACCAAATATACTCTAAGTTACACAGGGAGGGAGTCAATGTTAAGAGCAACTTCAAAGAACTTCTTTATATCCTTCCATATTGAACAATAGATACTTTTCGTAAAAAATAACCTAACTTTTTAATTAGATCTCCGAATATTGCCTTCTAGGTTCCTTGGTAGCCAACGATGAAAAAGCAGAGCTAGCTCTCTAGAGCAAAAGATATAGAGAAGTTGGAGAATAAAAAGATATAAAAAAAGATTTTATTCAAGTAATTCTCCAAATAAAACTTTAGTGAATACAAAGACTCTTGTAGATGCTCTAACAAAGGCTGAAAACGTTTTAACTAAATATCATTCAGATATGAAAATAAAGGATCCGAACATAAAACAATTATCCTTGCGCACAAGAAATTACACTACAAAAGTTTACAGGTGAGAGAAGTCTTTGCTGCCAAGACCCTAACCGACCAAGTCAAGGGATTTTTATCTGAAAAGAATGCCTCGAACAAGAACGGAAAAAATGAACACCCATAAATGCGTGTGCATTTTCTAAGGGGGAAAAAAGGCAAGATAGTTACAAATAAAGAATAGGTTAGCTATCATTACTCGCAAGCAGCGAGTTACAGTCAGTCCATTCCGAATGGAAAAGAAAAAGAAAAATGAAGGCACCCTATTCACTCGCTTCACATTTCCTTTTGCCAACAGCTACTTACATAGTTGGCTAGTTCCTCGCAAGATAGAACAAAATAAGACGCAGCCTAAAATCATCCGAATTCTCAGAACTTAAAGAAAAAATTGTAAAACCCTGAAAGGGTCCTCACGAAGAAAGGAAAGAAAGGTGGGATTTTTCGGGCAGCTACAATGGTGATCGGTTGCTGTATACTACAGAACCTTGACACCACTGGGCCGTTTGCCTTCCATGGCATCCTTCTTGTCACGGCAGTCCGAGCAGAGGAATGGACCTTCCCATGGCCTGGAGCTCGAAGAGAAGATCGATCCAGCATGCACCGAAATGCCTTCACTTGGCTCCAGGTCTAACTGGCAGATTGCACATGTAAACAAGCTTGAGGCTCTCCTGCCATCCAAATGAGGACCTAACCTGAGTGTACATATATGCATGAAATGAGCATTTGTTGTGTAGAAGAACCCAAATTGACAGGTTACAATACACTCATAGCATTTCAAATTCATACATTCATTTTACTATGTATCTAGATATAATGTACATGAGTACATCTAAGTGCATAGCAAAAGCAATATATCTAAAAAATCAAAACATCTTATAATTTGAAATGAAGGAAATAGCATGCAACAAGATGAACATGAAAAACAATGAAAAATGTCATCTCTATGCTGAGCCTAAGTGTGCACAACTCACCTTAAACTCAGAGATATAATCATGGTATTGTAACACTCTAGCCCTACAACAGTGCTCGTACCAGGTTAACCATCAAATGGATCAGGGTCTTGCAGCACTTGTAATTTTAGCTATATTACTGATATTAAGAAGAGATCTTCAAAATCAAAAAATTAACCATACAATCCATATTACTCCGTCCATTTCAAATTGTAAGTCATTTTGCTTTTCTATATACAATGATTTTTGAGTAAAATGCACCATGGGAACTTAAACTTTTCATAGATTCTGACTAGGGTCCTCAAACTAAAAAAGTGACTATCTAGATCCTCAATCCACTATGGATTCTAACCTGGGTCCTCAACTCAAAAACTGACCATTTAGGTCCTTCAACAAACGCCGCGTCCAAGTAGAGGTCCAAATCCCACCACATCACATCTATATGCCTACGTGCTTGTGTCAACGTGGATGCGGCTAGGTGAAACTTGCAAGGAAAAAAACTGCCTCCCCCATCTCCTTGTCCACTCCCTCCTCTGTCTCTCATCGGTTCAGTGCCCACCGCGTGGCTATGCCTGCACTCCGGAGGCACACGTTCAGCAACCATGGACAGACAAAGAAAGGTGGGTTGCAAAAGAGAGGGGGACTGCACCGACCTTAGGGATTTGAGAGGATGTGAACTCCATTAATGGAGATGAATATATATAGGGAGCCTCATGGGACATATGGGCATTCATACACTTAGCATCCCACTTCAAACTCAAGATGGTAGTGGGGAATCTGAAGCATTGAGTTTGAGTAAGTGAAGTCAACGCTGCTACTTTATTGAAGAAGTCGACCAATTGTAGTTCTGAGGGCACATACTCAGGAGCAATAGTGTGCTGATCACAATGAGACTGAGTAAAGAAGGCATCGACACTGATAAGTTCGGGCTTCACAGGATCATTGGTGATCTGTATGGCTCTTGTATTGTCATATAGAAGAAGTGTGGCAGCATCACAGGAAATCCCAAAATCAGCGAACCACCATCGAAACCATCCAGTATCTGAAGTAGTAGCGACAAGTGCTCGAAGTTTAGCATCTATGCGAGAACGAGATACAGCTGCCTACTTATTGGACTTCCACGCAATTGGGAGAAGAGCCAAGAACACAACATATGTGATGGAACCACGATCTCTTGGGTCACATGCCTAGGTGTGTGTGCTTGGATCGTATGACCATCCATGGACAGCTGATGTTTGATTCACAAGTGAACTGGATATGGACATCCCTGATGGGGGGAATATTCTCCCAGATGCTGGATATCCTTGCCACCAAAAAAAATTGTCGGAAGAGCTCATCCATGTTTTCTAATCTGTCATTCGTAAATAAATTAAAGACTATTAGTGTCAGATATTGTTAGATATGTATATATCTAGGGGTCTATTTGTAATTGTTCTGAGGTTATTGCGACTATATATATGAAAGTCACCCGTCCCTAGTGGCGTGAGGTGTTCTCCCCATTCCTTTCTACATGGTATTCCTTTCTACATGGTATCAGCCGCTTAGGTTCTCTTCATCGCTCCTCTTCCTCTGCTCTAACTCTCCTCTGCACCGCCACCTCCACGGCCGCACCTGCTTCTCTCCCCGCGCGCTGGTTCCGCTCGCGCCTCTCTTCCTCGCGCCGGTTCTGCGCCCCCACCGGCTCTCCGCTAGGCCGCTCTCTCACGCGGACATCAAGCACCAGTGTCAACCTTCCCTCCTCTGTTTCCACTCGCGCGTGCGTCTTCACCTCGCGCAGCGCGTTCCCAGGCCCATGCCGGTCTTCTCGTGCGACCGCGCATCCACTCTTCACCAACGCCGCGCGCCTCTCTCGCAACTCGGCTCGACGTGTGGTCTCGTGCGTCCGCTTGCACGTGTCAGCCAGCCCACGGGCGCGTCTCCCGCACCTCGCATGCGCACTCCCCCTCCCTCCGCGCAGGTCTCACGCCCTGCCACCCATCCTCGCGTGGTTCCGAGCCCCCGTGCTCAACTCCGCTCTCTCCTCCGCGCGAAACCACGCCCGCGCAGCTCTCGCGAGCACGCATTTCTGCGCCCTCCTCCCGTGCAAAAACCACGAGGCCTTTCTCTTCCTTCCCACGCGGCCCGTCCCACATTGCACGATCCGCGCTACTCATTTCCTTCCTGGCCCGTGTCTATCTCCCGCGCCGGTTCGGTCTCCTCGCTCCCGCGCATCCTTCGCGCGTGCGCCCCAGCCTCCCACGCCCATGCAACTCTCTCGCACGAGCGGCCGTGCCTGACGCGATACCCACGCTCTACGCGCCCCTCCTATCCCATCCGCTCCTGCATCCTCTCCTTCCCGTGCACTGCGCACTCCCACCCACACGCATGCTCACCCCACCCCCTTTCTTCGCGTCGGCCTCTGCTCCACGCGCACAAACTGCTGCAATGACGACCAATTCCTCTGCATTCCATGTTGGTCCTCTGCCTCCACAGCACCAGCAGCAGCAAGCCTAGTGGGAGCAAGGAATCCTTGGGCCGGCTCCACCAACCCTGGCGCTGTCTATGCAGTCTGCTGCTGCTCCTCCCTTCGATTCCTCCCACATGTTGACCAGTGCGCCGCCTCATGAACAGAATTCTCAAGTCCTCGATACGGGCGCAACTTCTCACATGTCATCTTCTAATGGTAGACTCCTCTCGTCTACCTCCCTCTAATTCTTTCCTCACTGTTGGCAATGGTCACAATATCCCTATTTCATGTCGTGGCACTTCCTCTCTTCCTACTGCCAACACCACCTTTACCATTAATAACGTCCTCATCGCTCCCGACCTTGTTCTCAACCTTCTTTCGGTGCGGCAATTTACACGTGACAATAATTGTTCCATTGAGTTTGATGCTTCCGGATTTTCTATCAAGGACATACAGACTCAACACGTGCTCCTTCGCTGCAATAGTCATGGGGATCTCTACACCATCTCACCAGCCTTCCCCACTACCGCCGCTAGTTGCAGCCTCGCTGTCTCAACCACCTTATGGCATCACCGCCTAGGCCATCCCTGTGCCTCTGCCATGTCTTCTCTTCAAAACATGTCCGTCATCTCGTGTACTAAAGCAGCGCGATCCTTGTGTCATGCCTGTCAGCTTTGCAAGCACACGCGTCTGCCCTTTACTACTTCAGCATCCACAACGTCAAAATCCTTTGCTCTCGTTCATTGTGATGTCTGGACTTCTCTAGTCCTTAGCAATACGGGTTATAAATATTATTACTTGGTCATCCTTGATGATTTCACTCATTTCTGCTGGACTTTTCCGCTACGCCAAAAATCCGAAGTTTATGGTCACTTTGTTGACTTTGTTGCCCACGTTCAGACTCAGTTTAACTCAATTCCCAAGTACTTTCAGGCCGACAATGGCATCGAGTTCATCAATAACACCATGCCTACCTTCTTGTCTAGTCGCGGCATTTTGCTTCGCCATTCTTGCCCCTACACTTCCCAGTAGAATAGCAAAGCTAAGCGTATGCTTCACGCCATCAACAACACCATCCGCACCCTTCTCGTCCATGCTTCCATGCCGCCGACCTTCTGGGCCGAGGCACTTGCTACAGCCACTTATGTGCTTAATCAGCGCCCCTCTTCTGTTGGCAACAAAATTCCGTACCAACTCCTTCATCGCTCTCTCCCTGAGTACTCCCACCTTCGCGTGTTTAGCTATCTATGTTACCCAAACCTCAGTGCCACGACTCCCCACAAACTTGCGCCTCGTTCCGCACCTTACATTTTTCTTGGGTATATAGGTGCCTCAACATCCTTTCGTGACGACTGATCATCTCCTGACACGTTGTGTTTGACGAGTCGGTGTTTCCGTACCGTCTGGTGCATCTTCACTTCACTTCTTGTTGCAGGACGCTTCTTCTGCTATGTCAGTCGTTCCACCTTCGGGTGTCGAGTAGCCGCCCTCCACTTCGGCCGATCCCTCGTCCTCGGAGGTAGAGCAGCCATTGCTCGACGACCCGACCATCATCATGGCTGGCCCTGTGCGGTTGGCTGCCCAGCCAGTCGGCCCTGTCGCTTAGCCGGCCAACACTGCTGCCCAGCAAGCCGGCCCTGTCCCTGCTGTAGCTCCGGGCGAGAGGTCCCGGGTTAGGGTTGCCTCGCCGCCGCCTCCTACCAACCGTCGCTTCAGCGGCAAGGTTTACCAGCACCGTCCGTCTTACTCATCGTCGCCTACGACAGACGGGGCTAGGCCGTCCACTGCTGCGACACCGCCCAGCACGTCTGGTCAGCATCTCCGTGCCACCGAGCGTATGCCTCCGCTGCCCCACGCGGTTCATGCGCCCCTGCCCTCTCGGAGGGTCACTTCTAGGACATTTCAGCCGCCTACGCCACCTCCACGGCCCATGCAGGGCACGACGTTGCCGCCTCCCCCTACAGCGGGCACTGACTCAATTACAGACTAGTGTTGTGTAGACTGTTAACTACATGGTTCTCTCTGCCACGTCGACATCTCCACTTCCTGGCAACTACCGCAGCGCGTTGGCTGACCCCAACTGCCTGCTATAGCGGACGAGTATCGAGCGCTCATCGACAACAGTACCTGGCGCCTTGTGCCTCGATGGCCCAGTGCCAATGTGGTCACTGGCAAATGGCTGTTCAGGCACAAGTACCACTCTGACGGCTCCATAGCGCGGCACAAGGCGCGCTGGGTTGTGCGCAGCTTTTCCCAGCAGGCCGGTGTCGACTATGACGAGACGTTCAGCCAAGTTCTCAATCCGGCGACGATCTGCACTGTCCTCGGCATCGCCGCCTCGCATGTCTGGTCCATCCATCAGCTGGACATGAATGCTTTCCTCCACGGCCACCTCAAGGAGACTACCAAGCCTAACTACGTATGTCTCCTGCAAAAGTCCTTGTACAGGCTCAAGCAAGCGCCCAGGGCCCGGAACCAGCGCTTTGCCACGTACGTCTGCAGCATGGGCTTCACTGCATCCAAGTTTGACGCATCTCTATTGTCTACAAAGACAAAGATCGTGTCGCATACCTGCTCCTCTACATCGACGACATTATTCCCATGGCATCCTCCCATGAGTTGCTACCACTCATCACGGCACGCCTCCACTCAAAGTTCGCTATGACGGATCTTGGCAACCATCACCACTTCCTCGGCATCTCCGCGACACGTGACAGCTCGTGGCTGTTTTTGTCGCAAGTCAGTACGCCGTCGTCCTTCTGCAATGGGCTGGTATGTCTGAATGCCATCCCACTACCACCCCCATGGATGCGCGGAACAAGCTATCCGCCACCACAGGTGCTCCGGTGGCTGACCCCTCCAAATACTGGAGTCTTGCCAGTGCCCTCCAGTACCTCACTCTGACACGGCCTGATCTGGCATACGCTGTTCAGCAGGTGTGCTTGATCCCCGCGAGCCTCACCTCGCGTTGATCAAGCGCATTCTTCGGTACATCAAGGGCTCCCCCTCCGCCGGTCTTCACTTGGACACTGGACCCGCCGGCCAACTCACCGCCTACTCTGACGCTGACTGGGCAAGCTGCCCCGACACACCGTTCCACTTCCAGCCTATGCGTCTTCCTCGGCGACAACCTGGTGTCCTAATCCGCTAAGCGACAGAACACTATCTCTCGCTCTAGTGCTGAAGTAGAGTATCGTGGGCGACTCTGACGTTGACTGGGCGGGTTGCCCCAACACACGCCACGCCACTTTCGGCTTCTGCGTCTTCCTCGGCGACAACCTGGTGTCCTAATCCACCAAGCGACAGAACACTGTCTCTCACTCTAGTGCTAAAGCAGAGTACCGTGCCGTCGCCCATGCCGTCGAGTGCTGCTGGCTGCGCCAACTTCTCCAAGAGATCCATCTACTGCTTCCCTCTGCCAGAGCCAACCCCATTCATCACCGCCGGACCAAGCACACCGGGATCGGCATTCACTTCGTCCGTGAAAAGGTCGCGCTTGGTGAAGTTCGTGTCCTACAAGTGCCGTCCTCACATCAGTTCACGGATATCATGACTAAGGGCCTGCTTGTACAATTGTCTACTAATTTTCGGTCCAGTATATGCGTCCGTGAGTCTCCCGCTACGACTGCAGGGGGTGTTAGATATTGTTAGATATGTATATATCTAGCGGTCTATTTGTAATTGTACTGAGGCCCTTGCGACTATATATATAAAACTCACACCTCCCTAATGGAGTGAGGTGTTCTTCCCGTTCCTTTCTACAATTAGTATGTTACATTATTACTTATTACTTATTAATTATGTAGAGATTAATTTTAATAAGTGCTAATATAGTGATTACTATACTTTTTATGTGCCAATTAGTGGCAGTAGTGTTGATTAATATATTTATTGTTTAACTAATGATTATGATAACAAAATTACTGTTAGTGCATATTTATTAGTGTATAATTAGTTGTCGTTATTTTTAAATAATAGATACAATTAGTCAACTATTCTCATCACATCCACTCTCATCCATCCAACCAAACAAAAAAATAGCTCATCTCATCCATCCAACCAAACATGAAGCATAAATAAACCCATCCCTAATCCATAGATGGTCATATCCCATCCAATTTCGCCCTCAAATCAAACACACCCCAAGTGGAGTTCGAGTAAGCATGAAGCTTAAACAGACTATTGCAAGCATAGAATAAACATCTGAGATGATATCCCCCTTAACATTAAGTATCGCACCATGCAAAGTAAATGTCCAAAATGAATGGAAGTAAGGGCACTCACAAATTAGCTCAAAATATGAATTGCATGAGCAATATCGGGTCTATAATAGTGAGATAAACAAGGTTGCCCACAATATGTCAATATCTAGAGAGATCCTCAAGAGGTGTACCATTAGTAGGACGAAGTTGCAAGTGGGACCCATGGGTGTGGTAGCCGTCCGATGTACATGAACGACCAATAGATCTTGTATGTACTTGCGCTGAGAAAGATTGTATCCCTAGTAGAATGCTTAACCTCAATGCCTAAGAAATAGCTGAGAGGACCTAAAGCAGACATCTGAAATTGCTCAACACGTTGCTGCTTCACATGAGAAATGTGTTATGCATCATCACCCATAATCAACATATCATCAACCAACATGTAAAAGAAGCAAAGTACGGCCACACAGGGCGAGATGAATAAATAGAGCAGGGTCATAATCACTAGGTGTGAAACCGGCAGCCCTTAACATGGATACAAAAAGATCAAACCAAGCACATCTCTCTATAGAACCATCCGACATGGTTTTAATTTTGAATACCCACTTAGATTTGATAGGCACCGCATGTGACGATAATGGAACACGATCCCAAGTGCATGTACGGTCAAGTGCAGCAAGTTCCTTAGACATAACAAGCTGCTATTCTAGAATGCTAGAGGCTTCTTGATAAGTGGATTAACACGTGGAAAACCATACTTGTCAGCAGGTCCAATAGTGGCATGATCTCATAGATTATATCTCTGACCACCCTATGACTCATCGGAAAGAGCACATGACTTATTAATGTTAATACAAAATCAGCATCAAGAGTGTTAGGACTAGCCGAGGAAGTGGAGTAGGAACAGACAACGGGTGGACTTGGGTGATAGGTGGCAGACATGGGAGACTAATGAACAACAAATGGAGGATCAACACTATCTGGTGGAGGAGCTTTAAGAATAGCGGGTGGACTTGAAGACGGATGGCGAAACAGCGGCATCAACACTAACTGAAATAGGGGAGGACATAAAAGATGTGGGCTCTGTAGAAGAAGATGAGGGCAGAGCAAAAGGGTTATAAAAGAAAGGATGGTCTTCAACAAAGGTGGCATCACAAGCAATATGAATGTGGCGAGAAGAAGGGTCATAACAACAATGATGCCACTTCATGAAGGACAAAGTGGATGGCGATGCAGTAGATGACACTCGGGTGGTAGAGTGGGGAAGACACAGTGTTGAGAATATAGAAGCTAGGAGAGCCTCAACAGGATGGCTAGTCCCAAGTACAGTCCCAGTGCGACAATCCTAAATAAAATAAGATGAGTTATCAAATCCAATGAAATAATCGTGATCGGTTACTTGTCCGACAGAAAGAAGATTCATGGATAACTAAGGTACAAAGGAGATATCAGGTACAAAAAGGTTAGAAGTGCAAAGAGAACAATGATGAGTGATGTGACAACATGTATCATCTATTGTCTGAATAGAAGCACCATCAAGAGCTGGGAATGGTTAGATGTCACATGAAAAAAGGCGCCTGAATCAATAGGTGAGGCAGCAGCAACAGACACCAAGCCTTTAGGAGTAGAATGGTATTACAACCACGAGCTGCACGGCATGCATGATAATCAGCCAGCTTCTCTGGATACCGAACAAAGCAATTTTTTGAATGATGAAAAGTCTTCTTGCAATGCTCACAAGGCTCAGAAGAGCTTCCCTTCACTGTGGTGATCGTTTGAGAGTCTTCTTGCAATGCTCACAAGGCTCATAGAGCTTCCCTTCACTGTGGTGACCGTTTGAGAAGCACCACTGTACTACCTGGGTGCTTTACCCTTTTTTCTTCTTAATATATTGATACGCAGCTCTCCTGCGTGTTCGAGAAAAAAAGCACAACATCCTGACACTCTGCCTCACTTAGGGACCATGGAGAGAAAAGGTCCCATCACACGATCAAAAGCAGTGTAGTACTCCTCTATGGACGTTTCCTTGTATGAGGGTAAGAAGAGCACCACTGTTTTGAATATATCTCCCCTGCAAGTAGTCCCCCATCTCCTTAATAGACTCATGGTGCTCAAGACTCATGATGAACAGAGGGTTTCATGCTGGTGAGAATGGCACTCATGACACGTTCATCACCATTAGTCCAAGCCATGACAGCAGCAGCACTAGAACCATCCTTTGATTTGTCAACTGGAGGAGTCTGTCAAATGAGAGGCAAGACCATGGCCCCTCAGAATAGTTTTGACAGAAAATGCCACTCTTGATAGTTAGACGGACCATCAAGCTTCATCATAGGAAAAACAATGATATTGGGTCGCGACAATGTGTTCTGCTAGAACCAAGGCAATCACCAACGAACAGCGACAAATCAATGCACAAAAATCAACAGGGCAGTGGCTACCAGAACAGACCAAAACAGACGAGACCCGTGGAAGTTGGTCTGAAACAGAGGAAGCGAGCCCAAACACGCTAAAGCACAGCCGTCGATGCAGGGGGCTCCGCAAGAGCGAAAGAAGGATCACTGCTGACGGGTGACGATGAGCTACACATGGAGATGGACGGGTGGAGGTGACTTCAGCGACTAGACGCGAAGACGGGCGAACGGGCAGAGGCGACTTCCGCAACAGGAGACACACGAATGAGGCTTGAAGAAGGCAAGCCGAGCAAGACGGCGAACGAGGAACAACACGATCAGGCGTCCTCTCCGTTCATGAAGCCGACAACCCGGATGGATGGAGGCTGCGGCCACGAAAGATGCCGCAACAGAAGACATGGACCGCGTGAAATAGAGGATGATCCCAGGAAAAAAATGATCATGGGTGGATAGATTGATCTAATCCTAACCATAATCCTTGCCTTTGATACTATGTTACTAACTTTGAGGATTTGAGAGGATGAGAACTCCATTAGCGGAAATGAATATATACATATATAGGGAGCCTCATGGGCGATATTGGCCGATAGTAGACGGGCCTTCATACATTTAACATGCAAGGGGAGAGAGATGGAGGGGGAGTTTTTTTTTTTTACAACTTTAACTGACATGGCCACATTGGTAGTGGCATGGTGGGTTTTGTACCTTTAGTCAAGCACAATAGTAGATTGAGGACCCAGATGGTCACCTTTTTAGTTCGACAACCCAAGTGAGGATTAGCAGTACATTGAGTTTACTCAGATGGTCACTTATCTAGTTCGAGAGCCAACTGAATCCATGAAAAATTTAAGGACCGACGGTGCATTTTAATTTCTATTATGTATCTAGACGTAGCATATATATATATATAGGTGCATAGCAAAATCTATGTACCTCGCAAAGCTAAAATGACCTATAATTTGGAATGGAGGGAGTATGATTTAGTGATCTAAAACAATAAATAAAGTGAATTTGAGTGCAAACAAGATAGTTCTTGTCATACGCCTGCTGGGGACCCCCCTCCCCACGTAGGGCCAAATGGGCTAGGCGAGGCCCAGGACCGAGCCCTGGCCAGCCTCAGGGCCACCCGGCGCACGGCAAGGGAGGCACGGCACCAGGGGCAGGGCGCTGCCGCCCCTCAATCTCCAGGAGACCCGGGAGGATCCGGCATAGAAGGAAAGATTAAGGTTTATTAGGAAATAAATAATATTGCTTGTAAAGGAAGTAATCAAAATCTATAAGGACTCTTCTTATAGTTTTCTTGGTATGCAAGTCTAAATTGCTTAGGGGCTAAGTCTCCAAGGACTATAAATCGAGGGGGCTATGTAACCTTTCAATCTTAAGCAAGGAATTGGCCTAAGTGCCTTCTATCTCCCCTTCCCCTTCTAAGCCTCGATCTCCTCTCCTCTCCTCCCCAGCGCCACTTCCTCCTCTGCCGACCCCAACCTTAGCCGCCACCCCCTCCCCCAGGAAAGGACTATTACAGTTCTCAACTTAAACAACTGAAAAACAGGCCCGTACCAAGCTTCAAGAGTCAGTTAATCTTCACATGATCTATACTACTTGTACTGTAGGATTCACCTTTTGCACACTAACTGTTTCCAAAACATTAACTTTTCCAGCCCTCCTTATGAATGAGCACAGCCGGACCTTTTTCCTTGAGTCAATAAGTGCTACTGACAAGGTTTGTGCTCCAAAACAAAAGCTATTTGAACTGGAAGTAAAGTTTCAAGCAGCCTTTCAGGACCAAAATGCGAAGCGAACATAAGGGATCTAGTTAAAGGTGTCTGTCCTATGCAGAAAAATAGACAAAAAAGAAATAACCTATAGGTTAATGAGGGCATGCAGATACTAATAAAAAGATATATTAATATCCAACTCTCAAAATTTTATTTATCATATGAGCCGAAGTCGCCTCAATGATGCTGTGTACATAATGGATAAAAGGGTATACTGGAAGGTTAAGGGAGCACCACATCATGGATATGCAGCTAGAAATCTGTTGCGCTTATGAGCTTATACCATCTGCTTACTGGTGCATTGATGGCATAGGAACACTTTCCAATTATTGTGCTCGTGAGAGAGAAAAAAAAGATGTGCGGAATGGGTAGCAGCAAGGAGGTGATAAGTCTGTAGTTTTTGCATTTCATTTTCTGCTTATTCAGTAAATAATGAAAGAATAATCAGATTCTAGTAGTGACAATCTCCTCCTAGGGTGCTTGCTATGGAGTGCGGCAAGCTTGGCAACGATTACGTGCTGCGATTTTCCATGGCATAGTTGTGTGGGCTGTGTGTAGGTGACAGTGTTTTGGTGGCCTTGGTGATGCTACCTTGGGCAGTTGAAGCTGCTGGTCGCTTTTGTGAAGCTCAGCAACAATGACATGTGATAGGCTGCCGCTGAGTGAGTGGGATGATTAGGGTTTGTCATCCAGGCTTCCGTGCTCAGGTTTTTCACCAATTTTCCTCCAATAAACCTTGTGGTTGTGAGATTTTTGCGCCTAGTTTCCGTCATATCAAGAACTCCCGCCCTCTTCGAAGAGGTTTCTTATTAGAAAGGGAAAAAGGAACATGTGAGCTGTGTTCGCATGTGCCAAAGAACAAAAGGGAACAGATTCATAAGGAACAAGGACTCTTAACAAGAGATGGACTGTATGATTTCAAGTGGGTTTTTGAGAAAACTGCAATGTTATCAGGACGTCCGATTAATCACGATTAGTCGCGACTAATCGTGAAGGGCGAGCCTGGTGCAAGCGGTTGAGTCTTACCGCCTGTGACTGGAAGGTCCCAGGTTCGAGTCGCGGTCTCCTCGCATTGCACAGGCGAGGGTAAAGCTTGCCACTAACACCCTTCCCCAGACCCCGCACAGAGCGGGAGCTCTCTGCACTGGGTACGCCCTTTAGTCGCGACTAATCCTCCTGCGACTCGGCCAGACCGTCCAGAAACCTGGTCGTTCGATTAGTCGTCGTCCAGTCGCGATTAATCATCCGTTCAGGGCTGTGTGGTCATCCAGCCAGAGAGTGAACTGCATCTCAGAGTTGGGCCGAGTTAGCTTTCTTATGTTTTGGCCCAAGCCCATTAGGGTTTCTCTTCTTTCCTACCCCTCACTCAGCCTCTCACTCACTCAGAAGTCAGAAGAACACACGCACTCTTCTCACCTCTCACGTCCAGCTGCAGCAGCCGCCTCCATTGCTGCAGTTCTGCAGCTCCCTCTCCTCCTCTCCTCCCTTCCGGTTCCCAGCTGCTCCTCCCTCCCTTCCAGCTACCCTCCCTCTCTTCCTTGCGGCGGCTGCTGCTGCAGGCGCACAGGCCTGCAGATCCAGCGGGTGCGCAGGTGGAAGTGTACATGCCTGAGGCCGATGTTCAAGGAGAAGATGGTTCTGCTCCAGCCTCCTCAGTTGCATCAGGCTCAGCTGCTGCTGGTTCAGCATCCTCAGCTGCTCAAGATGTTGCATCTCTTGTTGAGAAAGCCCTAGCAAAACTATATAATATATACATATGGTATATATCAGTCCCCATATGTAGGGGACGACTGGGATGACCAGGGGACTCGTCCAGGGTCAATTAATCATCCTGGACGACTAATCGTCCTAGACGTCCTGGACGATCCCCAGGCGACCAGGCTCGACCAGCCGTCCTGATAACATTGGAAAATTGTCATCTCAAAAGTTACACAATTGACTTAAAATTCCAACCATCCATGTTCCATTAGATACCAATTTCCCACATAGTATTATTAGGCAGTAACCCTTACCCACCTAGTTGCAAGCACCTTCAAGAACAAGTCCAGAATGGCTACATACCCAGCTGCTATCAGCAAGATTGATGCATGTTGGAGTTGGTCATCGATCAAGCCAGATATAGGTTAATGACCTAAAAGTTACAACATGGCTGGGAGTGAACGAGCTGGCTGTCAGGCTACACTTTGTTAGGACTAGGTAATGTAGCTTAATAGAGCCTAACCTAGTTCTTCATGGTATATTTCTTAGGGGTTCACAAGAAATACTAGTGCAATCCCTTTGAAACGAAATAGACCCTGCTCCTTGCATCCATCACAAGTCACAAGGTTATTAAATTGGCTAGTCGTCGCTCGTCGTCCCGGTCCCGACCAGGACGACCAAGACGATTAGTCGACGACCAAGACGACTAGTCGTCCCTGGTCAGTCTAGTCGTCTATATAATTGTCCTGTATATACCAGGACATATATGTAGGATATATATACCATATACTCCAGGATAGTAACGTGAAGAGAGGCAGAGGAAGACCGAAGTTGACTTGGGTAGAGGCAATAAAAGGAGACTTAAAAGGATAGAATATATCCAAAGACTTAGCCTTAGATAGGAGTGCTTGGAAAATAGCTATTCACGTGCCTGGACCTTGATGGCTTCTGTTGGGTTTCAACTCTAGCCTACCCCAACTTGTTTGGGACTTAAAGGCTTTGTTGTTGTTGTATATATACCATATACTATACTTATATAGTATGTATCAAGCATCAAGACTATATTTTTGGTTAGTTGGAGTATCCAGAACTCCATATTCTTGTGTTGCTATAGCCTTTCTGTAAGGGATGCAACATCTGGAGAAGCTGAGGATGCTGAACCACCACCAGCTGATGCAACTGATGAGCTCATCTCCGTGCTCCCTTGGACCTGCATGGGGAAGAGATGCAGCTGTTGCACGCGCACAGCAACTTTGCAGTCGACAGATGAAGGTTTTCACGGGGTGAGGAGGTGAGGAAAAGAGTGGGAGAGATATAGGAGAGAAATCCTAATGGGCTTGGCCCAAACAGAGCTAGCCCAGTAAGCTGAAGCAGCCCATCTGCCTATTTGATGTCTAGTCGGTAAGGGTACCTAGTCGGACGATTAATCGCGACTAGTCAACGATTAATCGGATGACCAGGTTTATGATCGCTCTGATCGAGTTGGAGTGCCAACAGTGAGCTAGTGCAATAACACTAGAAATTCTGATCAAGAAAACATTTGGAGAAAGAATAGAACTGACCTTTCTGATAGCATGGCCGAACCTTCTTCAAATATCTCTTCAACGATACCAATAGCTGAATGTTGTTTAGTAAACTTCTGAGAAGGGTCCTTTGCTTTCTTTCTAAAGATTAAAGACTTCAGCTTGCTCATCTTTTTCGGAGGAGACAGAGGCCGTATTGTTTGACCAGGTGGGATTATGTCAACAACAATGCAAGTTGTATCATCCTTTAGCCCTCTAGTCCTGAGTGCCTCCTAAAAGATTATTGCATACAAGTACTTGGGTAAGAAAAAAACATGTCTGCTGATGCAATGATAGTAACTGGCAACCATAAGAAGCATCATCAAGGATAAACAAGAATCTATAACCTAGTGGTAAACTAGTTACCTTAACAACTTGCTTTGCGGCAAGCTCAGCAGGCAAACCTCTGCAAGACTTAGCAGCTGCTTCTGAGGATAATGCATCCCAAATGCCATCTGAAGCAATAATAAGTCTTCCTCCAGCATTTGACAACTAGGAGAAAGAAAAAATGAACCAAGTCAAATAAAACAATAAGCATACTGGCAGATTGCATGTCCATGGATAATGGAAAGCCTAAAGATCAAACACAGAAGAATTTCTGACATTTATTTTTGAAAATAACAGAGTACCTTCACTTGCTTCACATATGGAACAGGGACAATAAATTCGCCAACATCAATATCTCCAATGGATCTTGATAAGCATAGACCTCCTGGCCAGCATCGTAGCGGACCAATCTTGTAACAGAGTAGGACAATTGTTATGTTGTTTTGTAGTCCTTCAAATGTTAAGCTACTAGTATTTAATGCATGGTATCATGCATATAGCATAGAAAGCTAGCATGTAAAATCATATTCTTTTGACAACAAGTGAGAGCACACCTCTGCTCCGCCAACAACACTGAGCCTTCCAACTTCACCTCCACTTGCTGTAACGCGCTCCCTCCTACCATAATTTTACATGATAGTTTTGGTAAAGCAAAAATTACTAATATATTCTTCCACGCAGCAATAATGTCCACACTGGTACTTGAGGAAAGAATATTAGGAAGTGCTACCAATTACAGGTAACAAGGCAAGAATCAAAACCAAGGCTATAGCAAACAAAAGCTTTCTACTTTTTTTAATAATTACCAATAGTAATTAATATAGTAATTCAACATTTATTAATAGTGATGGCATAGTCAAGTTGCAGAAATGGAAATATGATTGTATTATAAAATGGTGGTAGTAAACATTTCAGCGACTAGCAATTGACTACTACAGCTGATTTAGTTGACAAACGAAATCACACATGCATGCAATACTAATTCCTAGGTAAGAAAGCATTAGAAAAGCTTGTTGACATGCAACATTACCAGCAAAGTAGGACAACACATTACTTAGAAAGTAATTAATACTCACTCCTCAACATTTTCTTCTAGTCTGTGATCCACAGTAAGCAAAGAAACAGCCCCACCCTGGGCATCTAAAATACAGCGAGAATCACCAACAGAGGCAACAGTGATAGTCCATCCATCAATTATCACAAATGTAGCGGTTGTGCCAGAAGTTTGCCCTGATAAACATTAAAAATAAAAGACATCAGCATTCGTGATGACACACGACAGTGATTGCAAAACGCTGATTGCAGAATCATACCTTTGCTCTGGAACTCCTTGTCAGTCTTAACAAACCCTGCGACCAGTGCTCGGGGCAACATGTGCAACCACTCATCCCTGGACAGCCCCCTTGGCATAGCACTAAGGACATGGTTGAGCAAATTGTCTCTTGTGTATATTGCGGCTGCGTTACCATTATGGCCATCAAGTACCTGAAGATGGGAAGCGTACAATTAGCACTTGGCACCACTCCAGTCTATCCTTGGCAATTGCTGCGTCATGCATGTATTCCACTTTATAGCCACTCCAAGAACAGCTAAATGTATAATTGCGAACTCTGAGTTCAAATTCCCGTGCCCTGGTTCCAAAACCAGGGACAGGCCTACTAAGATCTGCAGCATGGCACACAAACAAATTTAGCAACCATCTCACACAGATGCAAAGCAAACTCCAAGCTCCCAATGCAGCAAAGTTCCTAGGGTCAGCAAATCCATGCTGTCTAGGTTGGTACTCTGATACTCCCGACCTCCACCTCAACAGATGCAGAATGGCGCGGCACTAATACTACTATCACACTCACGACGAAGATGGAGATGGATGCATAGAGAGCGGAGATTCGAGATGTCTGGATAGGTACTCACGGCGAAGACGGCGAAGGTAGGGTGCGGGGAGTCCGGGAAGGAGACGGAGATGGCAGGACGCGGGCAGTCCGTTCTGAGCAAGAAGAAGTCCTCGCCCTTTTTGCACTGCGCGGCGCACCCATAGCGCAGCAGGGGGCGCTCCAGCCGCGTCTCCGCCGCCGCCGCCTCCCCTCCTACGCCTGAGTTTCCTACTCCCGCCGCGACCTCGTCGCGCGCGGAGATCCTGCTTTCGCCGCCGGCTATGGAGTGGCGCTCCGTGCGGGCCTCCTCCTTGATGAGCGCGGCGAGCGGCACGAGACCACTCCCTCCTGTCTGGCGCCGGTAATGCTGCTGGTGGTGTGCCTCCGCCGAAGACGACGCTGACGACGACGACATTCCCCTGCCCCTCGACCCGTCCCCGATCGGATCGAGGCGGGGGATGCGAGGAAAGGGAGACGGAGGGAGAGACGCGGTTTTGGTCGTAGGGGAGGTTTGAGCGCAAAAAAATAAAAAATAAATAAAATCAACCATCCGTCGCTAACGTGTGCCACTGGTCCCGCTTCCCAGCTTGCAAAATGAGTCCACCAAAAAAAAAAAGTAAAGTTCAGTCACTAACTTGCGCCCCTATGTCGTCCTGCTTCCAAACTTATAAAATGAGTCCACCGACAGTCATTAACTTATCCTAAACTTACAAACAGATGCTTAGATATCTAAACACTTTCACTGTAGCCCAACTAGACGCCAATGCGCGTACAGCTTTTGCAAATCCCCCTCGCGATGTGTTTAACCCTATGTCTCTATTCTTGTGGAGCATTTATCGCAGCCACCACAGTGCCCATCACTTTCGCCACCGGCCATCATCACTTGAATCGCCCCTCATCGTAGCTTCCTTTGCCCGCATCCGTTGTTGATTTGCCGCCGTGGCTACCTCCTCTCAGCATTTGAGCTCCGCGGTGTCTCATTTTTGTCCAATAAAGAGACCGGACCTTGACCTAGTCATGTGTAATAAGTGTGGGCTTCACATAGTTCTTGAGTTAGAGACCAGAACTGATGAGAATGGGAATCAAGGTTGCATATTTTACAAGTGCCCAGCTTGCAATGCAAGTTATTTGGATTTGGTTGTTTAGATTGATGAAAAAAAATATTTGGTGATTTTTGTTCGGTTTTGAGTGGATCTGGTTGCAAGTTTTGGTACTTGGAGGAGGACTACGAGAAGCTTTTGAAGGAGCTTCCACAGAAGAAAGAGCAACAGTTGAAGGAGCTTGCAAGCAAGGAAGGAAGAGCAGCAATTAAAGGAGGGTTGACACCTATGGGTGCACGCAGAAAAATCCGCAAGTGCACGAATATCGTAGTAGCTTTTCACCCGGAGTATTCCAAGTATCGTATTCACAGGAAAACGTGTGAGTTTAACTATAGTCCAACTTAACCAAGGATAACAACAATGTTAGAATAAATAGGAGTATAGAGAGGACTTCTAAGGCTTTTAACTTTTAACCTAAGTTAGTGTTGTATTCTAGTGTTCACCAAGGGACATTACTCGGGAAGAGCATAGCAAAACATACTTCTTCTGACGCAACACAGGTCCTAGTCCTACATACGGGAGATAGATTTCAAAGGACCAACGTGACTGTCACTCACTCGGCCTACTATTGGCGTTTCTTAAGTAAGTGGAGGAATTTCGCAAGCGCATAGAACTACCGTGTAGCAGTTCGTCCGGTGAGTACCGAGTATCGAATTTATATTTTTTCCAAAGGAAGGCGAGAGGCTATGAGTATAGTTGATCGTTAGGAATGCTAAAGGTAAAGGGAAAGGGTGTCCTTAGCCTGGGTGGGTGAATGGAATGGTGGGTGGTGTTGTAAATGGATGGGTGTATGAATGGGTGAACTAGTAAACAAACTAAACTAGAGGTAGGATAGCTAGGTGGGAGAGCGAGCAATATCTTTAGTAACAAAGGTAAACTAGTGACTAGGAGGAATTCTTTAGTACTTCGGGGCACAGCCCTCCTACCAACCCGAAGAGTTAACTAGACAAGATCTGTCACGAGCCCTATGATTTAATAACTAGACCTATCGTGATGAAATATAGAGAATTGACAAGGCTACCACCACTTGCCAGCTACCACAATCTATCATGAGACCTAGCCGTATCCATAGGTAATCTATAACCTAAGCACCACACTTAATCTATAAACTTACTACTTTGATCTGAGCTCCGATGAAATGGGATCAAAGCACCCTAACCAGACGATGGAACCGGTACTAACGAATGACTACTAAATAAAAGGTAACCTATGATACTAATGCTAAGAGCAAGCACCTAAGCTCACTAATGATGAACACTAATGAACTAGAACTTGAACAAAGCAAAGTAATAATACTGAATAAAGTAAATGCTAAATAAAAGAATTACAAAGGAGTTATACCAGACCTAGAAGACTCTTCTAAACTCCGAAGAAGCTCCGCTCTAGCTCTACTTCCACTCCTGTGCTACTACTCTAGAGCTACTCTAAACTAGAGAGCTTAGAATGCTTGAATATGAATGGGGCACTTCTCCACCAAGCACCACTGCCCCTTTTATAGTGTGTAGAGGCAGTGGGGGTACTTATAGGCCATCAAGGAAGGCAGTGGAACTTCCTTGGGCTTCGAGTGTGAGGACCTGTCCTCGTCTTCAGGATCTTTGTAACGATCGAGTAACACAAAACACCCCATGTGACGAACCAACACATAACACGCAACATTGTGCCAACAGAACAAATTTTTGATAAGAGGAATTTACTAAAATCATTATATTAAAAGGGTGGGGAAACATGAGTGTACAAAGTTTTAGAATTCCCTCTCTAGGTTTAACTCTTCATTCATTCACTCGAATTCTTATCGGAGTTAACTTGTAGCTCATCTTAGATTCGCCCACTCCAAGGTCTACTATGCAGTGGTGAGTAGAGCAATGGCTCCAATCAATCAAAATAATATTACCTACAAAACAAATTAAGGGCAGCACCGTGAGTACATTTCATACTCGTATAACTTAATTTCAACATATAGATATTTGGTGGATACAAGGATGTTATTAGGCATTTGTACATTTGCAAAAAAGCGATGACATTTATTAAATGACATGCTCATGATTCATAATTGTTGGTATTTGTTAACGTAAACAGAGAAATCCACAAGCGCACAGATACCGTTGTAGCTTTCACCCAAGAGTATTCCAAGGTATCGATTTCCACAGAGAACGTGAAGTGTACTAATCAAAGGTCAGGTTGGTCCAAGGATAAAAAGGACAAAAAAGGTTTTGTGGGTAGAGAGAAATTTCCTAAGGTCTCCTAGTTAATCTAAAGAATCAAGGATCAGACTATTTCAAGGTTACTCACTTCGAGACATCAGAATACTAGCCACAGATAGGGATGAGAAAAGGGGCTAGGAAGCTCCGACTACTGTCCTACAAATATCAATCCGAACGTGGTGGACTACGATGGCCGTCAAGGCTGTCACCACCTGGGGCGACTACAACTATCCGTGGGGATAGGTGCAATTCTACGTAATCACAAAACTAGGCACCATGCCTACTCTATTGATTACTACTCTAATTTAATTATGACTAGAGCACTTGATGCAAGCGGAAATCCAATAAATAAACTTAAAATAAATACTGAACTTAATTAAATAAATAAGCCAGAAATACTAGAGTAATATTCCAGAGGCAGCTCGAAGAACTGCTACACCCGCTGAAGTACAAAGTCGAGGAGGATCTGACAGGCCTGGCTCCTCCTCGGCTCTCGCCTTGCCTCTCTCCCTCTTCTCTCTACTACAACTAGGTGAGAGCCACCTAGAGGGACACTACTACTGAGTATGAGGAGGAATGAAGCTCTTGAATGTGGTGTCTTACAAGTGAGGAGAGGATCTCTATTTATAGAGCTAGGAGGAGCAGGGGCTACTCCAAGGTAGAGTAAGAGTCAAGTTTAAGTTTCCTCCAGCCATTCTCCATGCGCCACCTGGCCACAACCGACCTTGGAAGGTCGGCAACTTATTTACCCACGTTTTGGCGCAGAAAACTGACCAAGAACTGGACCCTAGGTGCCTGAACCGGAGTTGAACCGATGGAAATCTGTGCTGTCAGCTTTTCTGGGGAGAAATCTGGGCACCTGGGCAGTTTCACCGGCCCAAAACTACGGCCCCGTCGCTCCCACCTGCGCTCCTGCTGCTGAACCGGTCCAGCAGCCTGTCCCGGCCCACCACGTGCCCCTGGTCATGCAGCTCTCGCGTTCCCACCGCGTGGACGCGCGCACGCGTGTGCCTCGGCGCTGCGTGTCGCCGCTCCACTGGCTGGCGCGGTCATTGGCTCCCCCGTGTTGGGGCAGCTGGGCCCTGCTGCGCCCGGCTTCGGTCGGCTCCCATGCTCTTGCGCTTGGCGCGCGGTCGCCCGCGGCGTGGCCACCAGCCCACCACGTGGCCAACGCCCGTTGGCTCTGCATGGCACTGTTGGGGTGCTGACGTCAGCGATGATGTCAGCACTCCTTTTAATTTGCAAAATTCATATCTTTTTATTTCGAGCTCCAAAAATATCAAATAATATATCCATTTTGATTGTCTCGATGAGCTCTTAGCAATGGTATCTCCAATTCATCATTTGAGATAGTTTTACATGGTGATAAATTAAATATCCTATAAAATAAGTGAGAGCACCAAAACTTGTGGAACTTGTTAGATAAAATAATATTTTGCTCTGATGTAGCATGGAATATTGTCATTTGAGAATGATTTGGTGGTCAAATTACATGAGTTAAGGACCGCCAACAATCTCCCCAAACACTTGAATCTTTGCTTCTCCCAAGTAAAGGTTAAGATAAAGTAAACATAAACACAGCTATTCAAGATATGAAACTAGCATAAGGATTATTCCAAAACATAACTCATACCTGTGGGATATGTGGAGTGGCTAACATATCTCTTGGAGCAAGTTGAGAAGTGGAATGGCTCTGAAATAGAGTCATCTCTTCCTATTTTCTATCTTAGTAACTTGAAGTTTTTGTATTTTTTTTAATAAAAGCATAGATCACATGTATACCAGACTCCTGAAGACCACTCTAGACTCTAGGAAGAGCTCCTCTTCACTCTAACTCCCACTAAAGCTCACACTAAGACTACATCTTGAGAGTAGAGAGAGTTTATCTTGTGGTGTGTGTTACAAGTGAGAGGTGAGGGTCCTATTTATAGCCTAAGGAAGAGTCAGGGCTACTCCAGTGCCACGTCATTGATCCAGGTGACACCTTCTCCTTGCCCTTGGATCAAACCGACCTTGAACCGCCATAAATCAACGTATAGGCTTGCTCCCAAGTGTGTTTCCTTGCATGTGTCCGAAGGAGATGCGGTGGAGTGACTGAGGGGCGCTGGGAGGCATAGGTAGGGCGCCGGCGGGCCCCCCACTGTTGAGTGGGCCCTCCTCCACTACTAAATTTTGACCCTGTTTCAACGCCCGAAAAAGTGTTGCAATACGCCCAAAATAGTTGCAATAGCAGAAATAGCAATACTTTTTTTTGTTGGGAGGCGTTGCAAACACTTGCGTGGGTAAAGCTTTGGACAATGCTTTTTTGTTTAGCGTTGCAAAATGTGTTTTGGATTTACAACACCTAGGCGTTGCAACATAAGTTTTTGCTACGGTTGTAAGTGTGGCAACGACAACTAATGCAACGCCTTCGGCGTTGCTGGACCTTGCAATTGCAACTTGCCCATATCGTAGCAAATGGTGCATTAGCAACGACAACGTGTTGCAAGATAATGTATTGCCACGCATAACGCGTGTGGCAACAAGGATTGTCGCAACACCAAGAAGTGGTGGCAACATGCGCAATTGCCACGCCCAAGGTTTGTTGCTATAAAGTGTAGTCGTTATTGCTACACATAACAAGTGTGGCAACCAGGATTATGTCGCAACACCAAGAAGTGGTGGCAACATGTGCAATTGCCATGCCCAAGGTTTTGTTGCTATAAGATGCAGTCGCTATTGCTACGCATAGCGAGTGTGGCAACATGTGCGATTACCACGTTCAATGTGTCGTTGCTATAAGGTGCAGCCTCTATTGTTAAGCAGATTGTTCATTGCTATAGGATATATTGCCACAGAAAATGTGGTTGCCAATAGCCACTTTTACAACGCTTTTGGTTTGGTGCCATCGAACAATATTACAGCGCCATTAATTAATTAGAAACTCAATAGACATCAACAAAGCATTTGAACAAAGCCATTAAACCAAAATATTGACTTGTTTAATTTGTTCACATCTAGAATTAAATGATCCAAATTCAAACTTAGGCTACACACACATTATTAAAACAAAGATATCCAACACATTTGTTCCTAAACCAAAACATCTTAGATGCCCTGACACCACTGCAGCTTCGCTTGGCTTGATTTGGACGATCCCATCACTCGAGCGCTCCACTCACACTCTACCTTCGTTCTGAAATAAAGAACATTGACATTTGGCATAGGCTATTTAGTAAAGTGACATTGTAAATCACATGTTCATAACGATATGTAATTGTCATAGGAAAAACAAAGCTACAAATATCACCTCAATAGTATCAGCCTGTACATTCAATTCTTTTTGCCTGCTCGTCTCTTAGACACAGCATCAGTCAATCGTCACATTATATCTATGTGACAAGTAGAGATACTAACAGCATAGCCATTTTATCATCAAACTAACAGCAAGAGCTGTGGCTCCAGGCCTCAATATTAAAGCATATGGTAAGTGATAAAAAATTGTGTGAAATAGGTGGCAATTTTTTAATAATGGAGAATAATTTCACTGATTATAACAAAAGGAGGAAACAACAACAACATATGCTAAATGATTCCCTCATACTAAACAGTTTGTTTGTAATAAAATTAGAAACAAATGAATTATGATATATAGGGCAATACAAGGACCTGAATAACAGAATGAAATTTACTATATGGAATAAATGGGGCAATGCAAATGTATGACAACACACCTTGTAGGAATAGTAGTAAATAAGTCTTTGATGAAACAACTAATAAGCATTTATTAAAGAAAATTAAATTATTGAAACAAGCTACCAAATCATCTTACCATAAACAACGGTGTTACTAAGTATACACCTTGCTCAAGTTCCTAAATGAACCTCATCTTGTGCTCCTTTGACGTTATTGATGACTGTTTATGTGCCAGATGAACCCACAAGTCAGAATGTAACGGACCAGGATTTCCAAAATAGAAATTCCGACCTTTTTGCCCCTCTGTGATAGTCCCAGGATATCTCGGCTATCACGGGTGTCTAATTTACAGCTGATTATAGAGTCATACAACATCAGAGTGCACAAATAGTTATATTACAATAGTTTGGAGTACAACTAATAACAAACAAAACACCGTTATTCTATCGTGGAAGCGAAGCTTGGCGATCTCCCATCCAGAGGCATCCTTGAGTGTAGAACAAAACCAGCTACTAATCTCAACATCACTGCAAGTCAAGAAATCTGCACACCGCTAGATGTGTGCAGGCCATGGTCAGCACCGATGAGCTTTAGTGGAAAATAGAAAATAAAGGAATCTAGCGATCCTAATAGTTTGGTTGTAGTTTACATCCTTAGCGCATGCAGAAGCGTCAAAATAAATAGTAAATCTTCTCAAAATCCCAACCCACACACTCATTCTGACCATCCACACATCATCATCACACGTCATCACTCATCATCCCTCACATCACCCTCAATCTCTCAGTCTAGTCGATGAGGCAGCCTCCGCACGACCCTCATCTCAACGGCCTCCGGCCGGACCTTAACTTCAAGGGGGAGAGAAGCAAGCACAAGAGAAGCTAAAGGGCCAAAATAGCTCACAGGAACAATCGATCCTGACCAAAGAATCGCGGCTATACGTATAGATTTAACTCTACAGAGTGTGTGTATACCACAAGATCTCTATGATCGACGCTACGTATCGTCTAGGCAAACACCGTTCAAGAACTAGCGCTTTCCTCGCCAAACTACCCCCAAGTGGAGTTGCATACGACACGATGCATACGCTTGGGATCGTGATTAGGGTAGCCAGAAAACCCGTCGGCATCCTTCTCACTGTGCTCCTAGGGCTAAACCCCGCGCACCTTTCCTCCCACAGAACTAGCTTAGTCCGCACTAGCTCAACTGAACAGGCCCCACGTCATTTGAGGCTTGTGGCATGCACGTTTAGATATTCCCGATCACCAGGCATCAGCCCTACCCTTAATTGGCCAGAGCAAGCACCTTCCACCAAATCACGTGGCCTCACGGGTAGCCACCACCATAACGCCTGTCACGTATCCATCATGTCCATCATATCACAAGAACCAGAACCGGGGCTCTCCATGCACCATGTGCACCCCTCCAAGATAATCCTCTCGCTCCAACCGATATCACCAAAGAAACAAGTCAAGGCAAGGAATATCTCCAGAGCTCCTCAAACAACTCCACCCACACAGGATTCAACGCTCTCGTCGCACCAACCAACCATCTGTCCCATGGGGAAGCCTCACGGCCTACCCCGTTCCACCAACCACCCAAACAACAACCATCACATCACATAACAAGGCATATATGTAATTATGATGGAAGTAAATGCAAGCAAGCAGGTAGGCAATATATAAATGCGAGCGCGAAGCTGGGTAGTCAGGGTTGAAAAGTTTCAATCAAGGCAATCAAGGCTCAGGCAATAGCATACATCACATATTCCAAGAGATAAGGTGCTGCCATGACACCTGCGATGTTGAGGAAGTAGTGGTGCGCGTCTTTGAGAGTTGAGGTCGTCCACTATCAAGGTCCATCACCTCCGGGTGCGTCGTCGGATCCATCAGAGCTCGAGTCGTCGCTACGCAAAGAAAATGCCGAGAACGACCACCAATAAGAAGCAATAAAACCGCGATAAAACCTAACTCAACTAGATTCAAGATCTGCACTAGGAGGTAGAGCAAGGTTTTAGAAAAATTATGAAACTGGTTCATAATTTTTGGAGCTAGGATGAATTTCTAGTGAATTTTTGAACGTGGAAGCCGCCACTGAAAAACAGGAATAAGGAAAATGGCTTGCGGCCCGGTGGGCTGGCATGGATCGGTAAGCTTGGGCTTCGGCTGGCCTCTTCAAGTCTGAAGCCCATCTGTTGAGCAAATAGGGTGGATAGCCCTCTAGGTGATTGGGCAAATGCCCTGCGACAGCGGCGGCACACTCCCTGCGCGTGCAGCCCACGATGCTGAGGACGAACAGCTGCGGCGGCTTGCCGGCGACGCTATGTGGCTAGGCCGGTGCAAGGTCGGGCTTTTGGGCGCAACAGAGGTCCGTGACGACGTGGTGACAAGGCGGTGCCGGAGGCGGGTCGCCGGATTGTGTGGCTGTGTTCAAGCGGCGACAAAAAGTGGCCCGGCCACCACCGTTCGTGTATGCCGCGGCTGCAGAATGGTTCTGACAGCGTTATGGCTATGGCGGCGATCGGACAAGGGGACCACCAGAGGGTTAAGGTGAAGGCTTGCGCGAGCGACAACATTCGCCTGGCGCGCGTGTGCCTTGTCCGTGCTTGTGTGCGTGTGCTGCGCGAAAGCGCGCGCTCGTGTGCCAGGGCGGAGTGAAAGACCCCGCGACGGCGGGTTTGCCACGGTGAGTGTGAGCGTCTCACCGTGCATGTGCCTGGTGCGCGTCGTGCGCGAGCTTTGGGAAGGTTACGGCGGAAATAGAGGCTCGATGGCGTGGCCGTGCGCGAAAGGACGCGACATGACGCTTGTAAGAAAAATGGATCCTAAGCCTATTTACTTTAGATTTTGGTGTTTGATGATCAACACAACCAAATTGGACTAATGAATTTGCAAATAATTGTTTTGTAGTTCAATAGGGTGCAAGACGTGACTTGGACGAAGGTGACATGATGATCCCACGATCAACACCATAAGCAAGACCCTAGGAGCACAAGAGAAGACCCAAGATATCAAGCATAGTCCAAGCACAAAAATGGTAACCAAGCCGGATGCAAGATTACGAAGAAACGAGCTCGACAGAGATGACCGGACGCGGCCCTATGAGGACCGGACGCGTCCGATCAGTTGCTCGGCAACAGCAGGTGTCAGCAACAGCGACCGGACGCTGAGCGAGGCAGTGACCGAATGCACGGACTTCACTGTTCACGGGCGGAGGGAGGAAAGTTGGGCTCGGGTGTGCTCGTGTTGGGCCTCACGGCCTAGAGCTAGAGAGGCAAAGGCAAGGCCGACAATAGTGATGTGAGTACGTGAGGTGGTGTGGGCCCAGGGCTACAGGGCCATGCAGCTTGGTGAGATGTGCATGTGCTTCTGCGCCTAGTGCATGAACAAGATGATTAGCAAATGGATTTAGGAAGGAGGGCAGTCGTATGGCCTAATGACTAGCACGTTGAGCTTTCCCAAATAGCCCAAGTGTGCTACAAGGGAACAGAGGGAAAAAGGTTTTCCCTATTTTCTCTAGGGATGCTTAGGAAAGGGCTACCTCCAAGCACAAACAAGCAAGAACCAAAACACACATGCATGATTAAACTAAATGAGTGCACCACTTTATTTGTAAACTTCCTTTGAAGGAGATGAGCGAGAGTTTGGTTTTCGTTTTAGGAAATAATAAATCATGCATGCGGGTTGCATGTTGAATTCGAGTACGGCTCGAATTCAACCAAGGTTTTTAATTTTCCTTGAAAACATTGTATTTGAAAACACCTCTTGTCACGTAGGTGGCCAACCTTCATGACAAGCAGCTCATGGTAAAAAGTTTTGAAGCTCAGATTTTGAATTTGGGGTGGGACGGGAAAACTTTTGGCTTAAGTTTGACCTAACATTTACATGCAACACACATTCAAGCAAAAAATTTAAAAAGTTGGAAGTTTTAGGTTGCACAAAAAACCGGGTTGTTACACGGAATGCTTGGTTCCAGGAAATATGGAACACTACAGGTCATAGTACCTTCAATTAAATTGTTTCTAATTTTTTAGCCGGAACCTAAGGTGGCTCTCAGGAGAAAATTACAGGTCATAGTACATATAGAAAATCATGAGTGCTATCATGAATAAAAGAACACAAATGAGGCAGGCTTCCAGCACAAACATAGCGAAAGAAAAGGTGCAGATCGTCATAATTCAGAACCCAGAAAACCAATAAACAAACAATTGCATCATGCTTGAATGAAAAGCAGGTGTTCCATTTTAGGCCCTGTTCGCTAGAAGGAATTTGGAGGAATCTGGATGAATCTAAAGGAATTTGTGAGAGAGTGAACAGTGTTTTTCATCCACGCACAGTGAAATCCGACTGGTTTTTCAACCAGCCGAACGAGCCCTTATTTTCATTGTGACTTACACATGGATATAGATTTAAAACATATATAACTAAGATCAGGACAGGCCTAGGTAGTAGATACAGGCGCCTATTATACACTACTCTGCCTAATGTGGCAGGAAGTTCACCCTCAGATAGCCATAATAGTGTCATCATAACAAGCTTATCAAAAATGTTGGATGCCTCTCACGAAATCCAACAATACAAAAGATCAGTAAAAAAAAAAGGATCGGTATAAACATCCTTCATCTGCTGCATGCAGATTTAAGGTACCAGAATGAGTCCACAATTTCATGGGAATGAATTCAGAAGAACAGGTGGCATATAGCAAAGAGATTACACAGAAATCTTTTTACCGAAATCAGATGCTTCAACTTTAGAGCCATAACAATTAAGCAAGCATATGCCCTCTCCAGTTCAACCTATATCATGTTCTCTGCAGTTAACAAAAACAAGTAGCTTTCAGTATCTGGCATGCTATCTGATCGAGTAGGCAGTAGAAAATCAGATATTCTTAACAAAGCTAATGGAAAGCTCAGGTTATTAAATGACACAAAATGGATTTCATTGATTTGATAAAACAATGCTAGTGTCGTGAAAATCTATGTCTCTACACCATAACTGCCACAAGAATTCTGCAATACAGAACCAAGGTTATCTCTTTTCGAACAAAACATGGAGAGGACAGCGAGAGACTGTGAGGCAAACACAGCTTACCTCTCCGCCAGTGTCGAGTTCTCCACTTCTCGCCGCAGCTGCCATCAGTGCTCGCAGAAGCGGCTCGCCTTGATAGTAATAGATCCTCATCTCTCGCAAAAGTAAAATTACCATCTGCAAGTAGATAGTAATCTACCCTTCATCTCCAGTTGTATTATTGAACAGCAAGTGAAAAAAATATTGACCTTTACCCTGGAATAGAAAAAAAAAACTGAAAGGTTATGCTGCTCTATTTTCCAACTCTAAATTAATAAGCATTTGCAATACTGTTAAGTGGTACCAGGTTTTCTTCTTGTTTTTTTGCTAGGTACCAGGTTTTCTTCTCTGCAACTTATGATTTATTTAAACAGTCCACGACAATTATCTAGAATTCTAGATAAATATGTATCGTGTGGATTCACAAATAAGCAGTAGTAGTACATGAACTTCCAAAGATTAATTTAACTAGCAAACTAGCAGTACACTAAACTCCATCTCTAATCTAGACTTTCTGGCCGATGGCACATATGCATTTAGAATACACGACACCACAGCAAATTTATAGTTTAATGGTCAAGTTCAGAATGCCAGTATATTAAAGTCTACAGTACTGCAATACATGCAGAACATATCCCTGTAAATAGCACAAAAAACAAAGAGAATGAATATTTTACTGTGTTATGGTGCCACTGATGCAACTATATCCAACCAACAAAGCATCATTGCAGGACAATAGTGAACGATGCAGCAATTCTAGTTAGCATCTATAGTGATTATCAGATCTGGATCAATTCATGCCAAATTAAAGCAAAGAACTGCATATCACTTGAGCAAAGCATAGGCAGAAAATGGTTGGTGGTAAGGCCTGAAGATGCAGCAAATTCCACACAAATTGAATCCTACTGTGAAAATCGGTTACCTGTGACTGAACCAACATTCTCTGCAAACAGAGAAGTATCACATAGAAGTAGCTTCAAGGAGACAAAATAAACAGAGAAGTTATAGAGTAACAATTGAACAAGAAAAGGCAGTCAGCCAATGTTCACTTGATAACTATCTTTGTCCAGGTTTAATTTTGTAATTGGCTAACAGTTGTCTTATTCAGTACATACTTGTGTGCTTACAGTGTACATATAGCAGGCCAAAAATGCATAATACTACAGCAGTTCCCCTTGCAGAAAGAATCTACACAGGGAAATGCATTGTACTATCAGGGCTGAAATTTTCTATAAATGAATCATCCAAGAATGATGCAGCTTCACATCTAACATATAATAAGCTACAAATACAACTGGTAACTGAAACTACATCCAAAGAATATAAAACTGAATAATAAGTTACGTATGCAAACTAAGAAACAGGAAATTTAGAGATATTGATACCGAAATTGACTGTCAGAAACGCCCATGTAACCATGTAAAACGTGCAGTTCGACAATCGTATTCAAGAATTGCATACATCAATATGATATACATTTAAACAAGGTGCTATCAGGCTCCCAAAGAAGCTAGCAAGAACTGCTAGGAAACGCTACAGACATAAGCTTCTATTATTGTTTCTAGTGTCAAGTGACCATTGCAAAATAATTTGTAATAATAAACATCTACTCAGAACTACCTGTGCGGCTGAGCGGTTGTGCCCCTGCCCACGCGGCTACGCACGAGCCCGTGTGAGTGCGCGACGAGGTGTCGGATCCGTGGGTCGCCGCTCGCCGGCCAGGCGCCCGAGGCCCCGAGCAGCCAGTGGGCTGCCGCCTGTGGCTAGCCGCCCCACGCAACGTGCCAGGAGCCTGCGCCTCCGCCCCAAGGCCTCCGCGAGGGTCCCGCGGAGGCGCGGACCGGGAGTCTGAGACCTCCCATGGCGACCTGGTAGCAGCTGGCGGCGGCAGAGAGCCAGTCAGCGGCTGGAGCAGAGATCCACGGGCGGGCGGCGCCTAGGGCTTGAGAAAGGCGTGGAGGCGTCGGGTGGATCAGCGAGAGAGAGGGGCGGCGGTGGGATGGAGTAGCGCCGTCGGGTGCGACCGGAGAGTGCGGCTGATTTGGTAATGGGGCGGTTGCGATGGGAAGACGAGGCTAGGATTTACAACCAAGCGGGCTCTGCTGGGCCTTGGAAATTTTGATTTGTTTTGGAGGGAGGAGGGAGGCGCGGGGTGCAAAGCGTGAGAGTTTGAAATTTTTATGGGTGGATATCGGCCGCCAAGATTTGCTAGATGGTCGATTTCTCACTGCGCTAATATGAATTTTTCTATTCGATCTACATACCTAAAGCTGGTATATTTGATTTCTTTATTAAACAAAAATGTGTCGTACATTTGTAATTGAAAAGTCAAATAAACATAAATCACTCAAGTGTTTGTTCTTGAAATTTTCTCCAGAATAAAATGTTGGTAACAGAAATGGAATAGGCTAAAATAAATTCAAAATCAATACATGAAAAAAATTTAGCTAGCAAATTACAATGCTCTTCTTTAATACAATTAAAACTTTCTTTTAAATTTCGTCGATGAGCCTCGCCGGCCACCCAGGCTGCCAGGCGGTGGCTCCACCACTGTATGTCACTCAATCATGCATGCATCGCAGCTGGTAACTTGTAACGATAACCATGGTGCGTGTCCTGATTCCTCTTTAAGGCATAACTTCTCATTCACATCGACGTCGCACATCGTAGTATACAATGATGGACACAAGATTTGCCTAAGAATAGGGCCTCTACCAACCAAGGAAAACTACATATAAATATTCTAGTCATATGATGATTAAAGGGGCACTTGGTTTCCCAACGCGATAGGCGAGCTTGGTTTCCTGACGAGTTAGCCTCGCCTACCCTAGCTGGGCAAGCCAAACCTTGCTAGCCAACCTCACCTCTCCATTTGTTCCGACTTTTAGCTCGACAAGGTAACATAGTGCCTGACAAAGATTTGAAACATACCCTAAACCATGTACTTCATATCATCCAACCTCCATCTCCATCATCTTCCGCATGATGAACATGGTCATCTTAAGTATAGACAACCACGCCAAACCCTTTGCTCAATGGTCACATTCCACATGAATGATATGGTACTTTTCATAACTTCATATGAATGATATGGTACCCTTCAGCTTCACATGGCCTTCATAGTCCATCAACCATAGCATTACTTCCTCTTCTCTATTGCCTTGTGAAAGGTCCTAATGGCTAGAGGGGGAGTGAATAGCCTAATAAAATTTCTACAACAACACTTAACAAAAGGATTAGACAATTATGAGGCGAAGCGAGTTTTGCGCTAGCCTACCAAAATGCAAGCCACCTACCACAATTCTAGTTTAGGTAGAATCTATTCACACAGTAGCTATGACACTACTCTATGTTAGTGTGCTCTCAAAGACTAACTAAAGAGCCACACCAACCAAGCAAGCAAGTTCTCACAACTAACTACACTAAAGAGCTTGACAACTAGTTTGCGGTAATGTAAAGAGAGTGATCAAGAAAGTTATACCACCGTGTAAATGAAGGAACCAATCAATCATAAGGATGAATAACAATAAAGACCAATCACCTCGGAATCAATGATGAACACAATGATTTTTACCGAGGTTCACTTGCTTGCCGGCAAACTACTTCTTGTTGTGGCGATACACTCACTTGGAGGTTCACGCGCTAATTGGCTTCACACGCCAAACCCTCAATAGGGTGTCGCACAACCAACACAAGATGAGGATCACACAAGCCACGAGCAATCCACTAGAGTACCTTTTGGCTCTCCGCCGGGAAAAGGTCGAGAACCCCTCACAATCACCACGATCGGAGCCGGAGACAATCACCACCCTCCGCTCGACGATCCTCGCTGCTCCAAGCCGTCTAGGTAGTGGCAACCACCAAGAGTAACAAGCAAATCTCGTAGTGAAACACGAACACCAAGTGCCTCTAGATGCAAACACTCAAGCAATGCATTTGAATCACTTCCAATCTCACTATGATGATGAATCAATGATCGAGATGAGTGGGAGGGCTTTGACTAAGCTCATAAGGTTGCTATATCAATGAAAATGGCCAAGAGAGTGAGCTTGAGCCGGCCATGGGGCTTAAATAGAAGCCTCCCACGAAATAGAGCCGTTGTACTCCTTCACTGGGCACAACGCGAGGTGACCGGACGCTGGCCCTGCTTCAAATACTGTTCGTCAGATTTCAACGGTCGTCTGCTGACCGGACGCGTCAGTTAGAAAGTGACCGGACGCTGGACCTCAGCGTCCGGTCGTTTCCAGTAAGGTTCCAAACGCGATTTTTCCCGGTCATGCTTGACCGGACACAGCCAGCGTCCGGTCATACAACGTCTCCTCTGTACGTCCTACGTCAGCGTACGTCAGCACTGACCGGACGCACCCTGCCAGCGTCCGGTCGCAGAGCGACCCAGCGTCCGGTCGTTGGACCGAAACGCACGTCCTCTGCTGCTACTGACCGGACACGCCGGTCCAACCGAGACCAGTGTCCTGTCACTTACAGTGACCTCCGTCTTTTCTGTTTAGGGCACCAGTGGCACCGTTGGACTGTCCGCACTCTACGGGCGGACACTCCGCCGGTGGAGTTTCTTACCCTTGCACACAAACTTCACCACCCTTGATCAAATGTACCAACCACCAAGTGTATCACCTTGTGCACATATGTTAGCATATTTTCACAAACATTTTTAAGGGTGTTAGCATTCCAGTATATTCTAAATGCATATGCAATGAGTTAGAACATCTAGTGGCACTTTGATAACCGCATTCCGATACGAGTTTCACCCCTCTTAATAGTACGACTATCGATCCTAAATGTGATCACACTCTCTAAGTGTCTTGATCACCAAAACAAAATAGCTCCTATAATTTATACCTTTGCCTTGAGCCTTTTGTTTTTCTCTTTCTTCTTTTCAAGTCCGAGCACTTGATTATCACCATCATCATGTTATGATCTTCATTTGCTTCACCACTTGGAGTGTGCTACCTATCTCATAATCACTTGATAAACTAGGTTAGCACTTAGGGTTTCATCAATTCATCAAAATCAAACTAGAACTTTCACCTTGTCCATAGGTGCCAAACCCTTTTCTCACACTTCAACGTCTCAACTATTCATTGTGTTCTAGGTAGTATGCAGATATACCTATTGGTGGGTACCCATAATCCATATTCATACCCTTACCCACCTCATTTGGGTAGGGTATAGTTAAAAGAATTTATCCAATAGAAATGGGTAGGGGAGGGTATTGGGGGTGGATTGTCCATGGATAAGCCTTTAGCTCAATTAATCATTTATTAGTATAATAGGTGGATCGAATAATATAAAGTATGCGGGACCCACATGTTGATTTTACTGTAATAATCTGCATAGAGCTGCTGCTTGTTATAATAAGTCATCTCCAACTAATTTTAGTTAATTTTATAAAAATTTTAAGGTGTGAACGTGGTTTTTAATTTCAGGGTCCAACTTTTAACAGAGGGCCCACATTTTAATCTAGTTGCACAAGTCTGCACAAAAGCAGCCTGATTGCGTACTGATCATCTCAAAAACATTTTAATCAGTT
Source organism: Miscanthus lutarioriparius (assembly GCA_904845875.1). NCBI lineage: Eukaryota > Viridiplantae > Streptophyta > Magnoliopsida > Poales > Poaceae > Miscanthus > Miscanthus lutarioriparius. The sequence goes on along the minus strand of CAJGYO010000005.1, from coordinate 71,710,257 downwards.
TTGCTCAAAATTTTAAGTGTCAACGTGAGGTTTTTAAATTCTAAGGTCTGGTTTTTTACATGGGTCCCACATATAGATCTAATCTTGTTAATTTGCACAAAGTTGCACACTATTATAAGTAGTTATTTCACCAATCTTTAGTTAATCTCAATGTGTATAGGTAAGATTGGGGAGGGTGAAAAATTGGTTATTATCCAGTGGGTATAGATAAGATTTGGGAGGGTGAAAAATAAATAATGAAGATATAGATTCGGGCATGAAGAAGTGTGGATTTGTTCATACCCTCCCTATTGGCGGGTATATATGCAGATGACATATACTCATGTTATACTGCTCACGTATCTTAGCCCATTTGACTAGATCTAAATGATCACTTATTACACAAAACCTTTGAAATATAACTAGCTAATGTTTTGTTACATAAATGGGCCTTGTTCATTTGTCTTATAATCCGTATGTTTTGGCTTGTCTTTTCAGCGGGAACAATGTTTTTCTCTCACAACAAATCAGCCGGAACAGTGTTTCAGCTTGTTTTTTTTCGGCCGGAACAAGTGATAATTGTCAAACTTTTCGATATTTTTATTTTGGTTGTTTTTTCATCCGAGATCCTTTTCTACCACTACACACACTTTTATATAGGCTCATTTGGTATTAACTATATAAAATCTTATGATGCATATTTGACATCCAAGCCATCTCAAATAAAAAAGTTTAAACTATGAAGTTGTAGATCTCCTATAAAGTTTGGTATTAACTATATAAAACCTTGTGATACTACAATTTTGGTATAAAGTTTGATTTGAGAAAGTTAGGCTCTGTTTGGTTTCTACAGGCGTTCTTAAAATTCTTGTCACATCGAATATTTAGACATATGCATGAAGTATTAAATATAGACTAATTACGAAACTAATTACATAACTTGTGACTAATTTACGAGACGGATATTTTAAGCTTAATTAGTCCATAATTTGACAACGTGATGCTACAGTAACATGTGCTAATGACAGATTAATTAGCCTTAAAAAATCGTCTCGCAAATTAACCTCCATCTATGTAAATGGTTTTGTAATTAATTTATATTTAATGCTCTTTATTAATATCTAAACATTCGATATAACGTGAATTTTATGAAATAATCAAACACCCCCTTACGACGTTTTCGTGTAGCGTATCACTACCGATCATGAACCGACAATGTAGTACCTAGGTGTAATTTTTACTGTCCATATTTTAGATGTACTTTTTATCCTAAAATAATTTACTGTGCAGATTTGAGGTGTATTTTTTTAAAACTTTAATATAATCTCGATTTCAAATTTGATTTATAATTTTTATGTACCAGAAGAGACATTTAAATTTAAAGTATTTTCTTACAAAACATATTACTAAAACACCTCATGAGCTAAAATCTTTAGTTCCAGGCGGGCAAACTCCCGCCCGCGAATTGCAAGATTTCAGCCCCAAACCCGCCCCCAGCGCTCATTTCAACCCCAATCTCCTAGCTATGCCGCCCCCGCCTCCTCCTCAATCGCAAAGAAAGAAAAAACTCAAAACCTGGAAGGCTCTGTCGGCGTCGGCGCATCCGCCCCCCCGGCGGGTGCGGCTCCTCCGGCGAGCGCCCCGCCCCCCGCCCCCGACGTCGCGGCCCCTCCCCGCGCGGCGGGCGTGGCTGCTCCCCCGATCGTCGCAGGCTTGCAGCTCCTCAGTCGAGCGCCCCTCGTCCCCGACGTCGCGGCCCCCTCCCTCCAGCGACGGAGCCCCTCTGGTGGCGGCGCCCCCTCGGCGGAGCTCTGGACTATCCCCTCGGCGGCGGCGCACCCCGTCCCTCCGACGTCGTCTGCCCTGTCCGCACCCCAGTACGCGCGCCGCGCCGGGTTGGATGGCTGACGGACCTAGCCTTCACCAGCTGCGAGCGCTCCTCGGAGATGCAGCCAAGAACCAGGTCGCCATGAACCCCATCAACACTGTCCTTGGTGAGCACACCCTCAATCTCATCTCTGTTTATTCGTGTCCTAGCTCAGATCCCGACCAACTTCGGCCCCGAGCTGCACGCCTGCCTCCGATGCCGCCTCGTCAAGACCTACGACCAGGTACCCTCGATTCCAGTCAGTGCTAGATGTCTTCTGTTTTTGCGTTGTAGCATTGTATCCTATTGCACGTTGTAGTGTCTTTGGATGCTGCAGTTCAGTTCAGGCACAACGGATTATGAGTATGAGCATTGGAACAATGAGATGCACAGATGTTGATGTTGAATGATGAATGATCCTTAGTAAAAAGCATTGATGCCCCTGATGTTATTTATGCAGTCCAGTTTCCACAATAGCTAATTAATATGCCTTTTATTTATGCAGAATTATCTATCTGATGGACCCCAGTAGGAGTTGATCATCTCGTTGGTTGAGAATTGGTGATTAGCTCAAAAGGTAATTTCCTCGACCAATTTCTCCCTTGCTGCCACTCTGAATGGAAGGATATATGTTCCTTCTAGATAACACTAAAGCATTTGTTAAAAAAAAGACTAGCACTAAACCAGATGAAAGAACCTAAATTAGATGACATTGAATCATGCCACAAAAATAGATAGCACTGAGCTGCTGAACAGAACAGAACTGCGGCTTCACATCTTGTAGGGCTTTTTGTGCATCTTGTCTCCATCTCAAGGATAACATTTTTCATGATGAACTTGCTGCTCACCAGTGTAGCTTAATTGGACTGTCCCCTTACTATTTTGTTGTAACTTGTGGACAAGTGCCAAACCAACTGGAAATAATATGTACGGTTGGAGGGGACATAACTGCTGATTGCACTTCTATTCTGTACATGTATTGTATTGAACCAAAATTATTATTTTTGGCTCTGTTTTCTGCATGAGCAGGAGCTCACCGTGTCCTCTCTGATCTCTGTCTTTGTGCAGCAGCTTCTGCGTCCAAGCTTCCTTGGGCCACATTTGCTTCTTGGTTCTAACAGAGCAGCTAGTGTCTCTACAGCAGCATCAGTTCAGTCTAAGAAATGCTCATGCTGCCACAAGGCCTCATTAAAATCCCCCATCACAAGCCAGGGGCCAGTCCAATTTCCTTTCAGCCTGAGAGGACTGTTGCTGATTTCTATGTTTATCTTATCCAATTATTCTCGGAAAAGTACAATTATTTCATATATTTGTTGATGTCCCTTTCTTTTCTTTGTTTGTATCCAGTGTTTAAAAGGCCATGGACTAAGTAATTGGTCTGACATGAAAAAGCTTGCTGTAAGGGTCTGCCATCCTTATTTCATTACTAATGTCACTAGTGGTTCTTGTACAGTATTCCAGTACTATTTTTTTGCTCTCTCTGTTAGAGAACTGCTGTTGATGAACTTAATATGTGGAGTATCTTTGACCCACATATATTCAGCTTCAAGGGCCACTAAAACAGCTATACATTGCTGCACCTCTATCCCACATAGATGTAATTCACCTGTCAATATTTCATTCTTGTGTTGCTTAGGATTTTAATCTTCGGTGATGAACTGACAATGGACTGTTATGCGAGAATGAAGTAGGATCTCTGCACCTTCAAGCAAGTTGTGAAAAGCATGGAAAGGTACAGGTCAGATCAGCTACTCTGCTAGCTATCTTTAATGTGCTGTTCCCAACCAATTTAGATGATACTGGCTGTGATAATGTACCCTTGTAACATTAAGAAGGATGAACAGTTAGAGCCTAGAACTTTTCTGAAATGTGTCAGATATCAACTTAAGAAGTATGCCTTATAGTTTTCAGTTTAGACTAATAATGTTGTTACGGTAACATAGGACCATCTATTTTTTGTACTTTTAAAACCACATCTGAATATCTCTGTTTGCTAATAACTATTGTTTGTATTTCCATTGTACATCATGGAAGCAAAGAAATGTATGAGACAAGCATGTCCATAAAGAAGTGCTGCTGCTTTTGGGATTATGGGATACATTTTTGTTAGGATTCCTGCTTTTGTGCATTTATATTCAGAAAATTGGTCTAATAGATACTACTGAACTACTGTTTTCTGGAATCTGAATATTATTACATCATGGGTGGCACTTCCAGCTATCTATTTGTTAAAAAAGGAATTTGAATATTATTGCAGACTGAATTTTTATGATGATAATGCAAACTTAAGTTGTCCTAACCTGAGATGAATATGCTCTTTACTATTACTACTACTAAGCTACCCTTGTGCAACCCATTTTAGCTACTAATCCAAACTATTTTTTTTTGCCATGTTAGGCTCAAATGAAAGCCATCATGGCTCAGTCTGCACTAGATGGGGAATAACCAAAGACTCCTGGTGAAGCAATTGCTCATGTTTTGCCATAAATAATTTTTTCTCTCGAAATGTTGGCCTTGAGCCAATAGCCCCCAAGAGAACACTACTGCAGCTACTGCACGTGTACAAGAGTTGGGAGTTGCGGCAGAGAAACAATGGCCACTATTTTACTACTTGTTGGATCTGGTAATGACTTGGACATGTGAGGTTCTTAGTTTGACATGTGACAATTATTTGAACATGCAACTATTAATGGATCTGATTTTGCCAAGTGATGTAATGAATGTGGCCATTTTCAATTTATTGGTTATAAATTGATTTTTTCGGATGCAATATATATAGTTGGCTACAATATATTAAATTACCACGTTATTTGATAATAATATTTTACAACATTTTATTACCTAAGTGGCACCTGCATAGACATCTATGGCCATTGGTTTGCCACGTTTTCTTTGCTTGATAATGGAGCATTGTAAATCAACAATGAAAGTATGATAGGTGAAGAACGTGTTTTTGTTGCGTGTGCATCGTAAATTGGGAAATACGACATAATTTTTAGTTTCAATGACATAAGTGCAATGTCATAGGTCATGTCTCGTAGTGGTGGCTATGTCTGGGACCGCTATATATATGTATGTATGACCTTGTAGTTGGCATGAACTAATGTCAATTTTGTGGCTATGTTTGCCCTCAAAATCATGACTAAATATATACTAGTATACTTAAGAAGGCGACTATTTGGTTGAGAACTAGAATCCCCTAGTATGCCATGAATCAGGGTGCAAGCATTGTTAATGCATACGACGTGTGCAAGCAAATTGAGCCCGGCCTGGCCTGGCCCGAGCTTGATGGGTTTTGGCCCACCCACGAACCTTATTAGACAGTTCCTGGGCACATCCCGCTGCCCGGAATTTTTTTTTCTTGGCCGAGCCTAACCTGAAATATTGTTTTTAGCTATTTTACACTGTATAAAATGAACGGGGGGCCTGCTCGAGCCCGGCCCAAAAAATGAGGCCTGACTTGCCTAGTGGGATGGTCATGGATGAAACTTTTTTGGCCCGAAACAACCGGCCTTTTTTTCGGCCCCATCGAAACCCGACCCGGCAACAGGTCTAGTGCGACAGCGTCGATGTCTTGATTAGGGGTGCAGTGTTGGTGTTTCTCTAGGGCACCAACCTCTCAATGTTAGGGGCCGATGTCTGCTTTCCTAGCCCTTCACACCCAAAGCTCACCAAATAGGAGTGTTGCGATACAATACCATATTGCAACAACGCAGTTGTTCTATAGCAACGAAACACACCTGTGGCAATAGCAACATACTATTGCATCGCTTTAGGTATTTAGTTGCAATAAACAGTTATCTATTGCAGTGGCCGTGAGAAATATTACAACCAACAAAAACTGTGGCAATAGCAACAAACTATTACATCGTCTTAGAAATTTAGTTGCAATAAACAACTACATATTGCAATGGCTGTGAGAAATATTACAACCAACAAAAAGTGTGGCAATAGCAACAAACTATTACATCGCCTTAGATATTTAGTGGCAATACACAGTCTACATATTGCAATGGTCGTGAGAAATATTACAACCCAACAACACTATTGCAATAATTTCAAGCAATAGCAACAATGTTCTATTTGGTTGCAAGTGCACCAGACAGTTGCAACACTAATCAATACTAATGCAACTAAATATCATCATGGCAATATTATTAACCAATAGCAATACTTTTAAAAAAAAGAGTTGCTATAGGTCTCACCTCTTGCAACGCCGAACGTAAAAATTGCAATGCACTATTTTTGTGGTAACACAGTCCCCCTACTGCCACGTTTTTGGACAAATATTGCAAAACACACCCCTATTACAACACAATTTGTGGTGATGCAAATGGCGTCAAGTGGCAATACGGTCGAAATCTTGTAGTGCTCCTTCGGTGTGGGCCCCTTGGGATGTAGTAGAGTGTGGGTATGAACACCATTTGTCCATTTGAGAACCCGACATACCGGATGGTGAGTCACCAATCCATGTGATGCTTCTTTTCGGCCCTTGATCACGCACCGACTTGGAATCAACGGTGGAGAAGGCTTGGAGGTGTGCTTCTTGGCCATCTCCCATGGATTGGTGAGGTGGCACTAGTGGGGCCACACCGGCCGGCGCCATGGTGGGCCCTGGCGGCGCCACCAAGTGGCCCATGGTGGCCCACCTTGCTCCATTTGCTTCTAGTTGCTTGATTTTTGGTATTTTTGTATAGTTTTCCTGCATGAGTAAAGATCTCCAAGTACAACTCGAAATATGTGAATTATAAACATAAATCACTACTTGTGGTATTGTTTTCTCCCATTGTTGGTGCAATGTTGATGGTCAAAATAGGCATTTAGTGACCGTCAACAAGCTCCCCCACACTAAACCTTTGCTCGTCCAGAGCAAAGCGGGAAAACAAAGATTCAGGTGCAACTTGATATGAAACAAGACTTCAAAAGATATGATGCTAACATAAAAGATATACCAAGTCATACCTCATACCTTATGGATTTTGAAGTGTCTACCATGTCGCCTTGATCAGTTGAAAAGTGGAACAGCTTTTGACACCAAGTCCTCACTATCCCCTATGAAGCATACTTGGAGTTTTTATAACTTTTGCAATTGAAAACTTAGCTCATACTTCTCCTCAAATGGTACTCTCAAATCACTCAATGGTGTTTGTATCCTCACCAAGGCATTAGTGTTTTGCCTTACATCCTACTTCTAATAGCCTTATGTGGAGTTTGGGTAGGATAAGTGATGAGGACATCACTCCTTCGGATGTACCCGCTGATCCTCCAACCGTTATGCAAGGTCCAATGACCCGAGCTTGAATGCGTCAACTCAATTTAGAGGTGAGCTCTTCTTAAGCGATCCTTTTCATACTTTTGAGAATAGACTACTACCTAATGATGTTATCTTGCTTAGGAACATAGGAGAGGGTTATGAGGAACTTGGAGAAAGGTATAGAGGTGGAGAAGACCAGCAAGGACGGCCAACACAAGCTGGAGGCCCAGCCCAACTCGACTTCGACTCTGCCTCGGCCTTCAGGACCAGTCAGCAGTAAAACGGATGCACAGGATGCATCCGGACTTCGTTTTTGATGATCCACATATGGTTGGAAAGATAATTCCATACGCTAACTAATGGCTTTGGTTTGAGGAACAAATTCCACGGGAATCAACAGGAATCGTCGAAACAAGTCAGAGTCCAAAATCTGTCAGGGTGCTGCGTCACCGTTTTTGGTCCGTTGGGCCGTGTATCGTCTGTGAGCCATTAGGGGGTGCGTCCAGGGGTCTTTGCATGACCCTAGAGTCTTCATAAACAGCCGCCACCCCTCCATTAGGGTTTAGGTTTTGCTTAGAATAATCTATCAAGAATAGTTTCGCCGTTCATCGGTTTATGAGACCTCAACATCATGAGATTAATCATTCATCTGCAATTTGGTTATTTTCTTTCTTGCTCTTGCTTGTGTTCTTCGTTGTGCAGGCATGGGTTAGCCTTCTTGGAGAGGTCAACCGGAACCGTGTCTAGGTTGATAACCAGAGGAGTTGTGGTGCTAAGATTGCAGGGTTCGATCTTTCGATCTGAAGCCGGATCGATGTGTCATTCACCACCACAACGATAGTTACCTCTACCTGACGATAGATATATGCGCTTGATCCTAATTTTAAGGACATGTTGCTGAATTGTAGAGAGGGATGTACATGGAATAAGTTTATGATCAATGATGGGTTTTTGTTTAGAGCTGATCGCCTATGCATTTCAGTTGGCTCCGTTCGTCTTTTGTTGTTGCAGGAGGCATATGGAGGCGGATTCATAGGACATTTTGGTGCCAAGAAGATGGAGGAGGTGCTGTCCACACATTTCTTTTGGCCAAGGATGATGCGAGATGTAGAACGGTACGTGGCTCGGTGCGCCACATGTCAAAAAGCTAAGTCGCGGTTGAGCCCACATGGTTTGTATATGCCTCTTGCTGTTCCTTCTACTCCTTGGGCTGATATATCTATGGATTTTGTGTTGGGTTTGACAAGGACTAAGAGGGGGAGGGATAGTATTTTTGTGGTGGTTGATCTTTTTTCTAAGATGGCACATTTTATTCCTTGTCATAAGAGCGACGATGTTGTTCATATTGCTAACCTTTTCTTTCAAGAAATCGTTCGCTTGCATGGTATGCCTTCTACTATTGTTTCAGATCGTGATGCAAAATTCTTGAGTCATTTTTGGCACACTTTATGGAATAAATTGGGGACCAAATTGCTGTTTTTACAACCTGTCATCCCCAAACCGATGGGCAAACTGAGGTAGTGAATCGAACATTGTCCACCATGTTGAGAGCAATTTTGAAACGCAATTTGAAGATGTGGGAAGAGTGTTTGCTGCATGTGGAGTTTACATATAACAGGGCGGAACATTCCACCACCAAGGTAAGTCCCTTTCAGGTAGTGTATGGTTTTAACCCCCGTGCTCCTATTGATCTTTTGCCTTTACCTACCACTGAGAGAACACATAGTGATGCTAGAGAGCGTGCTGATTTCATTCGTAAGTTGCACGAAACAACTAAAGCAAATATTGAAAGAATGAATGAAAAGTATGGAATCGCTGGTAGTAAAGGTAGAAAAGAAATTAAACTTGAACCCGATGATTTGGTTTGGTTACATTTGAGAAAAGATAGATTTTCTGAGCTGCATAAGTCTAAATTAATGCCAAGAGCAGCTGGTCCTTATAAGATAATTGAGAAAATAAATATAATGCCTACAAACTTGAGTTGCCACCTGAGTTTGGGGTTAGTCCCACCTTTAACATTGCAGATTTGAAACCTTATTTGGGAGAAGAAGATGAGCTTGAGTCGAGGACGACTCAGTTTCAAGAGGGGGAGGATGATGAGGACATCACTCCTTCGGATGTACCCGCTGATCCTGCAACCGTTATGCAAGGTCCAATTACCCGAGCTCGAATGCGTCAACTCCTCCAACCATTATGTAAGGTCCAATGACCCGAGCTCGAATGTGTCAACTCAATTTAGAGGTGAGCTCATTCTTAAGCGATCGTTTTCATACTTTTGAGAATAGACTACTACCTAATGATGTTATCTTGCTTAGGAACATAGGAGAGGGTTACAAGGAACTTGGAGAAAGGTATAGAGGTGGAGAAGACCAGCAAGGATGACCAACACAAGCTGGAGGCCCAGCCCAACTCGACTTCGACTCTGCCTCGGCCTTCAGGACCAGTCAGCAGTAAAACGGACGCCCAGGATGCATCCGGACTCTGTTTTCGATGATCCACATATGGTTGGAAAGCTAATTCCATAAGCTAACTAATGGCTTTGGTTTCAGGAACAAATTCCACAGGAATCAATAGGAATCATCGAAACAAGTCAGAGTCCAGAATCTGTCAGGTGCTGCATCACCATTTTTGGTCCGTTGGGCCGTGTATCGTCTGTGAGCCATGGGGGCGCGTCCAAGGGTCTTTGCACGACCCTAGAGTCTTCATAAATAGCCGCCACCCCTCCATTAGGGTTTGAGTTTTGCTTAGAATAATCTATCAGGAACAGTTTCGCCGTTCATCGGTTTGTGAGACCCCAACATCGTGAGATTAATCATCCATCTGCAATTTAGTTGTTTTCTTTCTTGCTCTTGCTTGTGTTCTTCGTTGAGCAGGCAGGGGTTAGCGTTCTTGGCGAGATCAACTGGAACCGTGTCTCGGTTGATAACCAGAGGAGTTGTGGTGCTAAGATTGTAGGGTTCGATCTTTCGATCTAAAGCCGGATCGGTGTGTCATTCTCCGCCACAACGATAGTTACCTTTACCTGACAGAAGATCAGGAACCCCGACCCCATTAAGTTATATTCAGAGCTAAGGTATACTGTTAGGTTCATATTTATCCCCTAGTTTTGAGTGTTTCGCATTCGTTCCATAGTCTAGTGCCATACTCATTTTTTTTCCTGTCCTAGAACCTTCCGTGCCATAGCCTTTGCATATTTCAGTTTCAGAGTCCATCGTGTTGAGTTTGTGTCCTGGTCGAGGTCTTGTTGCTGGTTAGGTCGTGTTAGAGTCCAGTTCATGTGTTTTCCCCATCGTTTCCATCAAATCCTTGCTGTCGTGACCAATTTTGCGCGTATTGTTCCCGTTTTGTCCTCTATTTCGGAGCCAGTTCTTAAAACAACCATAACTTTTGCATACGAACTCCGATTGAAACGTTCCATATATCAAAATTGATCAGAATTTTTTTTCGGAACCGTGTGTCCCCGCTTTGTTGAGTTTGGCGAAATTAGTTTTTCGAAAAACAGATCGGAAGACCGTCTTTCCGAGTCTGAAAGCTTTTTCTAAATTTTCAGCACATCTTCTGAATTCTCCATAGGCCACGCCTTTCACTTATTTTAGCTCAAATTTTTGGTAGTTACTTCTTGTGTGCTCCTAAGTGAAAAAATATCAAAAAAATTAAAAGAAAAAGTCAAAGTTTCCCAAAAAAACAACAACCCAAAAAAATAGAAAAGAGAGGGGCAAAAGAGGAACAATATCTAAAGGAGCACATAGAGAAGGCCAAAGTGAGCTGTGTTAGCGTGTGCTGTGTGGTGCCTTGTTCGTGTTGCTCTTGCTATCCACCATACTTGTTTGTCACACACCTGGCACTTGGAACATTTTAGACTAGCAACGAGAGCAAGTACTTTGGACTATAATTCAGCATTACTTTCTGTTACTAACTTGTGTGCCAAATATACATATTATTCTTTATGTGCCTTCCAAGCTCCACAAACTCTTCAGATTTGTATAGAAAAAGGCCCTTACAATCTTGGTGCCACTGCCTCATAGGTATCACGAACCAGCCGCCGGTTGTACCATCCACTGCTTGCGTTGGTAAGAACTTTGTAAGAGCTTGGTTAGACGCTTCCACTTGCTATGAAAAGTGACACCACTGCAACCATGTAGTCATTTGGTAGGGATAACTTTCACCGTTTGTTCCTGTTTTTGTGTTTACAATTGCAGGAGATGATCGGACCGGAGATAACAATCCCAATGATTTCAACGAGTGTGTCAGCCAAGAGCAACTGCAAGCTGCTATAGAGAATGCCCAAAAAAGGATGAATGAGGCCATCAGGAAGGCCGTCACTGACGCACTCATTGAACTCAACATTGGCAATAGCATTGAGAGATTGGACAAACGAATTTCCATGCTAACCGACAATGTTACTGAGTTAGAAACCTTTGTGGCGGTCAACAACGATGTCTCCGGCAGCAACACCGATGGTCTCTTGCCAGAAGACACGGTGTATGATGCCAATGGGAACATAGATCGAGCAGCCTCCTGACAAGCAAGATTACGACGATGTCTTCGCCGCAACACGACAGGTAGGGTGGTGTCCGCCACCATCAAGGTGATAATCATCGTGTGCCCAATGATCCTTATGCTAAGATTAAGTTCACAATATCATCTTTTTTGGGTCATTATGATGCTGAGGGATATCTTGATTGGGAGATGACGGTAGAACAAAAGTTTAGTGCCCACCTTGTGCCTAAGCAACATAGAGTTCGACAAGCTACTAGTGGGTTTAAGGACTTTGCCATTATTTGGTGGAATGGGCTAGCTGCACAGGATGCTTTACCTGGTACGTGGGAAGAACTTAAGATAGCTATGCGTGATCGTTTTGTTCCTCCTTATCATAGAGACTTGCGTAAGAAATTAATGCGTTTAGAACAAGGAGAGAAATCTGTACAGGATTACTATGGTGTGCTCCAAAAGAGATTGATGCATTGTAGTGTTGTGGAGGGGAACGAAGATTCCATTTGTTGTTTTTATTCGGGTTTGAGGCATGAGATTTAGGACATTGTTGATTATAAAGAATTTCACACTGTCAACCAGTTGTTTTAGTTCGCTATGCTTGTAGAAAAGGAATTGTAGGGGCGTGAACAGCAGAGCAAGAGCAAGGTCAGCACCACATACACGCCACGCTCGGCACCATCTTTGGGGCTGACCAAGCCAACCACTTTTCGGGCAGCTCCACCAGCGAGCAAGCGACCAGCAGCCTCTGGAGTTACCGCTACACCTAAGGCACCTCCCGCACGGCCTTTAGATTTAGGTAAAAATTCTTTGTAGGTGCCTGCCAAGAGTGCCTCATCCGTTGCATCGATGGGACACACTTCGGGCATTCAGTGCCACCGCTACCATGGAATTGGCCATGTGTAGAAGGACTGCCCAAGTCAGCGGGCATACATTGCTATATAAGATGGTTACATCAGCACCTCTGACATTGAAGATGAAGAAGACAAAGATACAGATGAGGAGGGTGGCGAAGTCCTTGGTGACGAGGACACGATGGTCTATAGGAGCATCATTGTACATCGGGTGCTCAGCACACAAGTACAGCAACCTGAGAAGCTACAACGCCATAACTTCCAGATTTTCTGTCATCAGCAACCGTCGAGCATGTGTCATTATTGATGGAGGTAGCTATAATAATTTGGTGAGTTCTGATTTGGTCAAGAAGCTTGGCTTGACCACATGCCTGCACCCACACCCATACCATATTCAGTGGCTAAATGATTCTAGAAAAGCAAAGGTAACACAAACTTGCAAAGTTTTATTTTTCATTGGTTCTTATGCTGATTGTGTTGATTGTGATGTGGTACCTATGCAAGCCTGTTCACTCTTATTGGGTCATCCTTGGGAACATGACAATGATGCTACACACCATGGTAGAAGTAATAAATACACTTTTGTACATAAAAGAAAGAAAATTACTTTGGTACCTTTGACCCCTGCTCAAATTGTACAAGCTGATAGAGAACGCGCTGCTAGTTTGAATGATGTTCAATCTGAAAATCAGTAAGTTGCTAATTCTATTCTCCCACCTAAAAAGGATAAGTCTACATCTATTTCTAAGGCCGAGGGGATTAAATTGAAGGGTGGTGTTATGCTTGCAATAAAATGTGACTTTGCTGAAATTTTCTGATGATGATATTTGCTATGCTTTAGTATGCAAACAAGCTATGTTTTCGCTTGATGATATTGTTAGTTCGGTGCCTCCTGCTGTCACTAACCTTTTGCAGGAGTATGAGGAAAATTTTCCAGCTGAGATACCCCCGGGGCTGCCACCTATGAGAGGGATAGAGCATCAAATCGATTTGATTCTAGGAGCAACCTTGCCCAACCGTGCTGCCTATCAAACCAATCCTGAGGAGACTAAGGAAATTCAGCGGCAAGTCCAAGACCTTTTGGACCACGGGTATGTATGTGAAAGCCTTAGTCCTTATGTTGTTCCTGTACTTTTGTTTCCTAAGAAAGATGGAACTTGGCGTATGTGTGTTGATTGTAGAGCCATCAATAATATTACTATTCGGTATCATCATCCTATTCCTAGGCTAGACGACATGCTTGATGAGTTGTGTGGCTCTATTATTTTCACCAAGATTGACTTGCGAAGTGGCTACCACCAAATTAGAATGAAACTTGGAGATGAATGGAAAACAATGTTTAAAACCAAATTCGGGTTGTATGAGTGGTTAGTAATGCCTTTTGGTTTGACAAATGCACCTAGCACTTTCATGCGCTTAATGAATGAGGTTTTAAGAGCTTTTATTGGTCATTTTGTGGTAGTTTACTTTGATGATATATTGATTTACAGCAAGTCTTTTGTTGAACATATGGATCACTTACGTGCTGTTTTTAATGCTTTAGTGATGCACGATTATTTGGTAACCTTGAGAAGTGCATCTTTTGCACGGATCGAGTTTTTTTTTTCTTGGCTATGTTGTAACTCCATAGGGAATTGAGGTGTCCGAGATGAAAATTGAAGCCATAAAGAGCTGGCCGGTTCCCCAAACCGTCACACAGGTGAGGAGTTTTCTTGGTCTTGCAGGATTCCACCGCCGCTTCGTCAAAGATTTTACCACCATTGCTGCCCCATTGCATGAGTTGACGAAGAAAGGGGTGGTGTTTCATTAGGGAAAGGCACATGAGGAGTCCTTTGACACTTTGAAGGACAAGCTCACACATGCACCATTGCTGCAACTTCCAAACTTTGGAAAGACTTTTGAACTAGAATGTGATGCTAGTGGAGTTGGCATTAGGGGTGTGTTGATGCAAGATGGTAAACCCATTGCTTACTTTAGTGAAAAATTGCATGGCCCTGTTATGAATTATTCCACGTATGATAAGGAATTGTATGCACTTGTCCGTTCTTTAGAGACGTGGCATCATTATTTGTGGCCTAAAGAATTTGTTATTCATTCTGATCATGAATCGGTTAAGTATCTTCGCTCTCAACATAATTTGAATCGTAGGCATGCTAAATGGGTTGATTTTATTGGATCTTTTCCTTATATTATCAAACATAAGAAAGGAAAGGATAATGTGATTGTTGATGCTTTGTCTAGACGATATACCTTGCTGTCCCAACTTGATTATCGGATTTTTGGGCTTGAATCAATAAAAGAACAATATGCGCTTGATCCTAATTTTAAGGATGTGTTGCTGAATTGTAGAGAGGGACGTACATGGAATAAGTTTATAATCAATGATGGGTTTTTGTTTAGAGCTAACCGCCTATGCATTCCAGTGGGCTCCATTCGTCTTTTGTTGTTGCAGGAGGCACATGGAGGCGGATTGATGGGACATTTTGGTGCCAAGAAGACAGAGGAGGTACTGTCCACACATTTCTTTTGGCCAAGGATGAGGCGAGATGTAGAACGGTACATGGCTCGGTGCGCCACATGTCAAAAAGCTAAGTCACGGTTGAACCCACATGGTTTGTATACGCCTCTTCCTGTTCCTTCTACTCCTTGGGCTAATATATCTATGGATTTTGTGTTGGGTTTGCCAAGGACTAAGAGGCGGAGGGATAGTATTTTTGTGGTGGTTGATCGTTTTTCTAAGATGGCACATTTTATTCCTTATCATAAGAGCGATGATGTTGCTCATATTGCAGACCTTTTCTTTCAAGAAATCATTCACTTGCATGGTATGCCTTCTACTATTGTTTCAGATCACGACGAAAATTCTTGAGTCATTTTTGGCGCACTTTGTGGAATAAATTGGGGACCAAGTTGCTGTTTTCTACAACCTATCATCCCCAAACTGATGGGCAAACTGAGGTAGTGAATCGAACATTGTCCACCATGTTGAGAGCAATTTTGAAGCGCAATTTGAAGACGTGGGAAGAGTGTTTGCCGCATGTGGAGTTTGCATATAACAGGGCGGAACATTCCACCACCAAGGTAAGTCCCCTTCAGGTAGTGTATGGTTTTAACCCCCGCGCTCCTATTGATCTTTTGCCTTTACCTACCACTGAGAGAACACATAGTGATGCTAGAGAGCGTGCTGATTTCATTCGTAAGTTGCACGAAACAAGTAAAGCAAATATTGAAAGAATGAATGAAAAGTATAGAATTGCTGGTAGTAAAGGTAGAAAAGAAATTAAACTTGAACCGGGTGATTTGGTTTGGTTACATTTGAGAAAAGATAGATTTTCTGAGTTGCGTAAGTCTAAATTAATGCCAAGAGCAGCTAGTCCTTATAAGATAATTGAGAAAATAAATGATAATGCCTATAAACTTGAGTTGCCACCCGAGTTCGGGGTTAGTCCCACCTTTAACATTGCAGATTTGAAACCTTATTTGGGAGAAGAAGATGAGCTTGAGTCAAGGACGACTCAGTTTCAAGAGGGGGAGGATGATGAGGACATCACTCCTTTCAGATGTACCCGCTGATCCTGCAACTGTTATGCAAGATCCAATGACCCGAGCTCGAATGTGTCAACTCCTGCAACCGTTATGCAAGGTCCAATGACCAGAGCTCGAATGCGTCAACTCAATTTAGAGGTGAGCTCGTTCTTAAGCGATCGTTTTCATACTTTTGAGAATAGACTACTACCTAATGATGTTATCTTGCTTAGGAACATAGGAGAGGGTTATGAGGAACTTGGAGAAAGGTATAGAGGTGGAAAAGATCAGCAAGGACGACCAACACAAGCTGGAGGCCCAGCCCAACTCGACTTCGTCTCTGCCTTGGCCTTCAGGACCAGTCAACAGTAAAACAGATGCCTAGGACGCATTTGGACTTCGTTTTTGATGATTCACATATGGTTGGAAAGCTAATTCCATAAGCTAACTAATGGATTTGGTGTGAGGAACAAATTCCACGAGAATCAACAGAAATCGTCAAAACAAGTTGAAGTCCAGAATCTGTCAGGGTGCTGGGTTACCATTTTTGGTCCGTTGGGCCATGTATCGTCTGTGAGCCATTAGGGGGCACGTCCAGGGGTCTTTGCATGACCCTAGAGTCTTCATAAATAGCCGCCACCCCTCCATTAGGGTTTGGGTTTTGCTTAGAATAATCTATTTAGAATAGTTTCACAGTTCATCAGTTTGTGAGACCCCAACATTGTGAGATTAATCATTCATCTACAATTTGATTGTTTTCTTTCTTGCTCTTGCTTGTGTTCTTCGTTGCGTAGGTAGGGGTTAGCCTTCTTGGTGAGGTCAACCAAAACCCTGTCTCGGTTGATAACTAGAGGAGTTGTGGTGGTAAGATTGCAGGGTTCGATCTTTTGACCTGAAGCCGGATCGGTGTGTCATTCTCCACCACAACGATAGTTACCTCTACCTGATGGAAGATCGGGAACCCCGACCCCATTAATAAGAGTAAAGCACACTTGGATTGCATATATTGCTAAGTCAAACAATGGATCCATGGAGAAAAATATCATACACTTAGATCAAGGTGTGCATGTGTGTGGAAATATGATGATCATGATTACTCCATAGCATGATATGATTCTTTCGCCATCTTTTATTTGAGAGCATGGCTATGTTTCTCTTTTTTTTCTTTTTTTTCTATGGACCTTCTTATGTCCACATTTCTTTCTTTTTTTCTCTTTTTTCTTTTTTCAATACTTTTTTTCATAGCCCATGCTCATTTGTAAGGATTGTGGAGAAAGATCATGCTAACAAACATGGAGTATTTATTTCGTGGAAATGAAAAGGCATGTTTTGGCTAACTTCCAGTGTAGAAGTATAGCATATATTTGGTGGAGTGTACGTGACCTTGATCTTAAGAGCATGATAGAATTCTCAACATAGACACAGGTCAACAAAGTTTGACAAAGTTCAAAGCAAAAACAAGTAGCATATGTGGAAGGTTTTCAACATATAGCATGATATTTGGCTTTGGTAGGAATTCTCACCATTGAGGAGAAGCGAGGCTATTAATTTTGCTATTTTTTCAAAACAGAAATCTCCAGGAGCTTACATAGAAAGATAGGATTTCTTTAGTCTTTACCATATCTCACTTCACAACAATTTAGTTGACATGTTTTCCTAATATAGATTTGTCCACAAGTAACAAGTATATGAACCAGGAATAAAGTTTATGTTGGCCAATCTTTATAAAGTCATGTTCATAGTTTGGCATGATTTGTTCCACATTTTAAGTTTGATTTTAGTATATAGGAAATTTCAACACATCAAACTTATAAGAACAAAGCAAAAGTGGGTAGAGGGAGTGCAAACCAGCGTGCCAAAGTGGTGAAGGCCTGAGAGGTGGCAGAGAAGAATCAGCAGCCTCCTCCACACTAGGACTTTTATGTCACTTGACATTAAAATCCTAGTGTAGATGTCGGGGCATCCCTCAGAGTGTACTACGGTGACGTCTCATTCAAGTTGTTGCCACCTTGCTGTTTTGACCCTTCATTCTTTTTATGTTCAACCTGAAAGGTTTAGCGACAAAAATACCCGAAGGATACAAGTTCTACAAGATGCTTTTGTTCTCACTTTACAAAGTTACTTTTTTTCGGGTGAGAACCAAGAGAAGAGACTAAACATGATTTTTTTATTGGGAGAAGCTTTATTAGAGGAGTGGTTGCAAGCTTTATAAAGAAATAATGCAAGTAAATCTTTATTTTTTTTATTATTATTATTATTATTATTATTATTATTTTAACATAAGACAGATTGTTCTAATTTATTATGCATAAAAGAAAAGAGACTATATTTAAAGCTAAACAAGAAATAGTTTAAAATCTAAAAGTAATGCAAAAATTAAATATGGGATAAATACGGATTTACTTGTCGGCGAGGGCTCATTATTTCAAGTCAATTGAGCATGACTTCTCCATTAAATTCAGCATAAATTTGCATCTTCCATTCTCGGAGATGTGGATATGAATTTTTGGCCTAGCGGGACTATTTTGGACTTGGAGTTGTATGCTTCACCTCCTTTTCGATCAAGTTTCATTTCTCATCCTACAGAGGTTAGTGGACAACACATACCCGAAGGATTTCTTAAAGAAACAAGGGTGATTGTTTTTATTGGGGCCAAAGGTTTTCTTTTTTTAACAACAAGATGACGCTTTTGTTTAATTAGCAAAGACCCCTTTCTCAAGTTTTAAACTTTTGTTTCAAAGTTCACCAAGTTCTTGCAAAGCTTGTGCCAAGCATAAGAGAGATATTCCATATATACAACCCATGTCTATACAAGCAGTTTTAGTTCAATAATCATCCTAGAGACGATGTCTAATTTGACTAAGGTAGGATATTTAACCTAAGCACCATGCTTAATTTAAAAGATGTACAACCTATACATCCAAACCAAAACATGCTAGCATAGAAGAGGAAGCATGATAACATACTTAAAGTTTATTTAAATGGAGTAAGAACATTGAATGGTGAACCAGAGGTTGATTTTTTTAATCCCACAATAGCTAGTGGTAAACTAGATTAGTAGACATCAAAGTTAATATCAAAATCTTTACGCCAATTGCTTCCCTGGCAACGACGCCAGAAAGCTTGTTGGTATTTATTAACGCACACAGATAAATCCGCAAGCGCATGGATATTGATGTAACTTTCACCCAGGAGTATTCCAGGGTATCGTATTTATCCATAGAGAAGCAATGGTTAAAGAAGTTGATAGCTAACCATCATGTATCTACTGACTTAGTATACAAACTAAACTAAAGTGGGTTAAGTGATATACGATAAAATAGGGTGACACACAAGTTCTACTCCAGAAAGGATAAAGTGAAAACATAACTAAATGGGAGGACAACAAGTGAGGGAGTTTCCTAAGTTCTTCTCTATATTCTAGAGCAGACCAGACGGGATAACTAGGAATGGGTAAGACATAGCGACCACACACAATAACACTTTGGAGCAACAGTACCTTTTCGACCCTTGAATGAAGTGAGGAGAAGTGGTCGGGGGAAGGCTGCCAAAAAGCTCTATGAACACCAATCCGAACGTGGTGGATTACAAAGGCCTGACAGAGCTATCACCTCTAGGGCTACCACAACTATCCATAGGATTGGGCGTAAACTCAGGTAAACATTAGCCTAGACACCACATCTATGCTAAAGATTACTACTCTAGTCAAGTACTATAACTAGAGCACTCGATGCGAGCAGAGATCCCATGCTAATGTGAGATACAACTATACTAACCATACTTAGCTAAACAACTAAGGCATAGACTAGATAAACAATAAAGAAGATACTAATATATTGCATATAAAGTAATATATTGAAATAAGGAAAGTACTACAAGAGAGATACAAAGCTATACCAGACTCCTGAAGACCGCTCCAGACTCTAGGAAGAGCTCCTCTTCACTCTAACTCCCACTAAAGCTCACACTAAGACTGCATATTGAGAGTAGAGAGAGTTTCTCTTGTGGTGTTGTTACAAGTGAGGGGTGAGGGTCCCATTTATAGCCTAAGGTGGAGTAGGGGCTACTCCAATGCCACGTTATCGATCCAGGTGACACCATCTCCTTGCCCTTGGATCAAACTGACCTTGAACCACCATAAATCAATGCATAGGATTGCTCCCAAGTGTGTTTCCTTGCATGTGTCTGAAGGAGAGGCGGTGGAGTGACTAAGGGGCACCGGGTAGCATAGGTAGGGCGCCGGCTGGCCCCCCACTGTTGAGTGGGCCCTCCTCATTTGGTGTGGGGCCCCTTGGGATGTAGTAGAGTGTGGGTATGAACACCATTTGTCCATTTGAGAACCTAACATTCCAGATGGTGAGTCACCAATCCATGTGATGCTTCTTTTTGGCCCTTGATCATGCACCGACTTGGAATCAATGGTGGAGAAGGCTTGGAGGTGTGTTTCTTGGCCATCTCCCACGGATTGGTGAGGTGGCACTAGTGGGGCCACACCGACGGGCCCCATGGTGGGGCCGGGCGGTGCCACCAAGTGGCCCATGGTGGCCCACCTTGCTCCATTTGTGTCGGGTATCGGTATTAGGGATACTCAAAGAAGGGATCTGAGGACCGCGGACAATGACTCGCCTCGATAATGAAGGATGTATTTTAGTCTCAACCGACCATGAAGGGATGGTCTCTGTCTCGCCCGACACTGAGGGCACGAGGCCCATGTCGCCTGACCCTGAGGGTATAGGAGCCATCTCGCCTGACCTTGAGGGCACGGGCTTTGTCTCGCCTGACCCCTCAGGCACGGGCCTTGTGTTGCCCGACCCTACGGGTACGGGAGCCGTCTCACCCGACCTTGAGGGCACGGGCTCCATCTCGCCCAATGGGATCCCGTACCGCCTCCAACCACTATGGGTCTAAGGGTATGACCCCGGGGTCAAACTTCTAACACAGGGAGGGAAGCAGGCATGTCTCGACATGACCCGTGGCCATGTCAGGCCATGCCTAGGGATTCACATCACCAACAGTGACGGGTGCATGATTGCTGTGCTACCTACTCCCCGTACGGCCGTTGACCGGCACATCGGTTCGCCACGCCGTCTGCCAGGATAGGGTGGGATGCCACAATCAGCTGATGATGCCAGGGCATGGCACCAGTGGTCAATAGGAGCCCAACATGGAGCCATCCCCGTCACCATCTATAGCGTCGGCAGGATCCGCATGAAGGATAAGGACCCGGTGGCCTTGGAGGCCTTCTTCTCCCTCGCTTTTCTCCTTCTTTCTCCCGGTAACCTGTGCCTTCCTCTTCACCTATAAAAGGGGAAGCAAGACGCCCCAAGAAGGGGCGAATGAGCACATGGCTAAACAAACTGTCAACACTCTTCAATCCTTCCACCAGAGACCTAGGATCTGCTCCCTCTCTCGACTGTTTGTAACCCCTACTACAAACTAGTGTTGGTAACAGGAGCAGCAGTAGACTAGATGTAGGGACATTCCGCCTGAACCCATATAAATCCTTGTGTCCTCCGAGCATACCATCCGGGCTAGATGCACAGATACAAATTTACTAGTCGGTGATCCGAAACACCGATAGTTGGAGCGATAGGTAGGGGCTTTTTGTGCGTCTCGACATCCACATTAGGCCTTGGATGGCTAGGCACAGTGTCAGTTGGGTCCCGGCGCACACGTGTGCTTTAGAAACCTGGATTTCATCATCACAATGGAGGGAGAGTTGGCGCAGGCCCCCACCATAGTCTAGCCTCTCCACTCTGCTAGCCTTGATGCGATCGTCGAGGCGCTTGAGGAGCCATAGCTGCACGTGCCCCTAGGAGCGACCAGCTCCTTGGCTTCAATTACGGGAGGCTAGAGCGCCAGCTCGATGCCTTCCTAGGACCCCGACCGTCCTGAGAGGACCTACGTTGCCTCACCTTCTCATTTGCTAATGGCATGACGTAGCTTGCCGGAGGGGAACCGCTCTTCCCAGAATACCTCATCCAGAGCACCCCGACAGCGTCCCCGTTCGGTTTATGCAATGCTGCAGGGACCATTGGCCACCTCATGGCGCAGTGCATGCACCCATCCCCTATGAATGACGAGTTCATGGGGATGACCAAATACGTCGTGAAATCTTTCCACGACCTTCTCGCGGGAGATCCAGAGTCGCTCTTCGACTCTAACTCCAGCAGGGGGAGCCATCACCCCTCACGAGAATGTTTTATGGCAGGTACCCCCGAGGGACGTGTCGAAAGCATCCACGAGGGAGGGGCTACCCCACCAAATGACCTTGACGACAAGGTTGAGGGAGATGCAGGGACCCTGCCTCGCCTATGGGTGGAGTAGCTAAGGGCACGGCATAGGGAACTCAAGGATGCATGACTCTAGCTAGAGTAGGAGCGTGTAGAGCTCGAGCAAGAGGTCAAGCACCACGGAGACGGTGGGCATGCACGTGCTATGGCCCACGATGTGAACCGGAGGATCATCGAAGATGATAGAGCCCTCCCAGACTTCGCTCGGGCAAGCCAAAACATCGCTGCCATGGTGGCCTTGCTCCGAGGGCTCCTAGAGCCTATGACACCCGAGGATCATCGGGCCCACCACGAGATCCGCACACTGCTCGAGCGCACGGCGGTGCAGCAGGCGAAAAGTTTGCTGTCTCGGCGACGTGAGCTCGACACCAGTTAGCGCATGCCCTTAGGACAACATGTTAGGGACGTGTCTGTCAACCAGGCGCCGCACGGTGGTGTGGGACGCGCCACACCCTCGATGCATGAGCGTCTCGGCCTCCACCATGACGCACGTAACACGCTGGATGCCCATAGGCGTGGATGAAGCGATGAGAGGGAGGAAGCCGACCGTGGCTACCACCCTCATCGCGGCGGACGCTACAACAACGATGAGGACCGGAGCTCGAGCTCTGACCTACCGGGACCTCAGGCCTTCGTCTGACACATCCTCAACGCCACCTTCCCACCATAGTACCGATCGCCAACCAACATCTCAAAATACTCTAGGGAAACAAACCCCAGACTATGGCTCGAGAATTACCGGCTTGCTTGCCAAGCCAGTGGAGCGGATAGTGACAACTTCATTATCCACAAGCTCCCATTGTTCCTGGCTGATTCGGCGCGAACATGGTTGGAGCACCTTTGGTCCAACCGGATCCAAAGCTGGGCGGACCTGAAGGAGATTTTCATGGGGAACTTCTAGGGCACCTATGCGCATCTTGGAAACCCATGGGATCTCAAAAACTATTGACAAAAGTCCGGGGAAATTCTTCGTGAGTACATCCGGTGCTTCTCCCGGTAGTGCAACGAGCTACCTGATGTCACCAACGTCGACGTTATAGGAGACTTCCTGTCTAGGACCACCTACGAGTCCCTAGTTCACAAGCTAGGACGCAAGGGCCTGCGAACCACCAAGGAGCTCCTCAACATCGCCCTCAACCATGCCTCGGGCGAGGAGGTGGTCGGAGCGATTTTCGACCATCCTAAGGGCAAGGCGAAGCAGGACGAGGACGCCAGCGAAGGCGCCTCCAACTGCCCCAACAAGAAGAAGAACAAGCAGTGGCACGAGGGCTCGCTCGTGGTCGCTGCCTACTGCAAGGGGGTTCAGAAGCCCACTGAGGGTACCCCAGACCACTTCGAGAAGCTTCTCGAACCATGCCTTCCCCGTCAAGCACCTATACAAAGACTGCGCCCTCATGAAGCGCTTCCTGTCCGGTGGCTCCAATAAGGGGGAGCATAGGAAGGAGCCCAAGCCAGTGCCAGACGACGCCGAGGGGAAGGACAACGGCTTTCCAATGCTGGATGGCTGCCTCATGATCTTCGGGGGGTCAGCAGCCTATGACTCCAAGCGCTTCTAGAAGCTTACACGCCATAAGGTCTATACGGCCGAGTCGGCCGCGCCTTCCTTCCTACGATGGTCGGAGTCCACCATCACCTTTGATTGGACCGACCACTCGGAAATCATCCCACAGCCGGGAAGATACCCGCTCGTGGTTGACTCGATCGTCGGCATGAAGTGGCTCACCAAGGTGCTGATGGATGGAGGCAGCGGCCTCAACATCATGTACGCTGAGATGCTCGACGACATGGGCATCGATCGGTCCCGCATCTAGCCAATCGGGGCGCCTTTCCACAGCATCATGCCTAGAAAGCAGGCCATGCCGTTCAGGCAGATTGATCATTCCGTCACCTTTGGGAATCCAACCAATTACAGGATAGAGACCCTTACCTTCGAGGTGGTCGGGTTCCACAGGACCTACCACGCCATCCTAGGATGCCCATGCTACGTGATGTTCATGGCCGTCCCCAACTACACCTATCTAAAGTTGAAGATGCTAGGTCTGCGCTTGGTCATCACTGTCGGCACCTCCTTCCAGCGCGCCTACGAGTGCAAGGTCGAATGCTATGAATATGGTACGGTGATTGTCGCCTCCAAAGAGCTCATGGCCATCAGGGAGGAGATCGTTGAAGAAGCGCCCAACCCCAAGTGGTCGACCGAGTCTTTCGAGCCTGTGGAGGGCGCCAAGGAGGTCCTCATTGACCCTAGTAGCTCCGAGGGCAAAGTGGTGTGCATCGGCACCACACTTTCCTCCAAATAGGAAAGCACGCTTGTTGACTTCCTCGGCGCCAACAGGTACATCTTTATGTGGAGACCCTAGGACATGCCAGACATTTCAAGAGAAGTCACCGAGCATGCCTTGAAGATCAGGCCAGGCTCCAAGCCAGTGAAGCAGCGCCTATGTCGCTTCGACGAGGAGAAACGCAGGGCCATCGGTGAGGAGACTGCGAAGCTTTTGGTGGCTGGATTCATCAAGGAGGTGTATCACCCTGAGTGGTTAGCCAATCCTGTTCTTGTAAGAAAAAAGAGTGGGAAATGGAGAATGTGTGTTGACTACATGGGTCTAGACAAAGCGTGTCCAAATGATCCGTTTCCTTTGCCATGCATAGACCAAGTAGTTGACTTGTCATCAGGGTGCGAAACCCTCTGCTTCCTTGATGCGTACTCCGAGTACCATCAAATCATGATGAAAGAGTCCGACCAGCTTGTGACGTCTTTCATCACCCCGTTCAGATCATTCTGCTACGTCACAATGCCATTCGGCCTGAAGAACATGGGGGCTACATATCAGCGTTGTATGCTCAAGTGTTTTGTGGACCTCATTGAGCAAACCGTTGAGGCCTATGTAGATGACATCGTGGTCAAGTCCAAACGGGCTGACCAGGTCATAGCCAACCTAGAGCAGAGCTTCGTGAACCTCTGAGCAAATGGCATCAAACTCAACCCCGAGAAATGTGTTTTCGGGGTCCCGAGGGGTATGCTGCTGGGTTTTATCGTCTCTGAGCATGGCATCGAAGCTGACCTAGAGAAGATCTTGACCATCACGAGGATGGGCCTAATTCAGAACATAAAGGGGGTACAGTGAGTTACAGGGTGCCTCACCACACTCGACCGCTTTATCTCGCGCCTCGGCAAACAAGGTCTACCCCTCTATCGGCTTCTGAAGAAAGCTGACCATTTCGAATGGACACCCGAGGCCCAGGAGGCACTTGACAAGGTCAAGTAGCACCTGATGAAGGCCCTAATCCTGGTCCCCCTGACCGACGAGGAACCACTCCTTCCCTACATTGCAGCCACCATGCAAGTGGTCAGCACCGCCCTGGTGGTAGAGTGGGAAGAAGAGGGACACACCCTCAAAGTACAACATCCTGTGTACTTCGTTAGCGAGGTCTTGTCTGATTCCAATACTCGCTACCCCCAAATCCAAAAACTCCTGTACGCCATCCTGATCGCCAAGACGAAGTTGCGTCACTACTTTGAGTCACACCCGGTGACGGTCATGACGTCCTTCCCTCTTAGTGAGGTCATCCAAAACCGGTATGCCACAGGAAGAATCACGAAGTGGGCACTCGAGTTGTTGGATCAGGGCATTTCGTATGCCCCTCGGATGGCCATCAAGTGTCAAGTGCTCGCCGATTTTGTTGCAGAATGGACCAAGATCCAAATGCCACCAGCAACCGACGACCAAGAGTATTGAACGATGTACTTCGATAGATCGCTAATGAAGAAAGGCACCGGCATGGGGCTTGTCTTTGTTTTGCCCCTCAGGGTATGTGTGAGGTACATGGTTCGCATCCATTTCCCTAGCTCCAACAATGTGGCCGAGTATGAGGCACTCATCAATGGCCTACGCATCACCGCCGAGTTGGGCATTTGAAGACTTGATGTCCGGGGTGACTCCCAGCTGGTCATCGACCAAGTCATGAAGGAGTCAAGCTGCCACAGCGCCAAGATGTCTGTGTATTGCCAAGAAGTCCGCCAGTTGGAGGACAAGTTTGATGGCCTCGAACTCAACCACATCCCATGATGACTCAATGAGGCGGCCGACACGCTGGTGAAAATGGTGTCCGACTAAGAGCCAGTGCTGACGGGCATCTTCACCAGCGATTAGTACAAGCCCTCAGTCCGCTACGAGGAGTCTGAACATATCGGTGATGGGCCGCCTGCCCTGGGCTCGGGGGCTAACCAACCGTTGGCTCCTTCTGACCCTGAAGTCATGAAGCTTGATGAAGATCCAACGATAGAGCCTGACCCTATAGCCGACTAGAGGACGCCTTACCTCGACTACCTCCTCCATGAGGTGCTACCGACGGACAAAACAGAGGCTCAGTGGTTTGTGCGTCATGCTAAGTCCATTGTCGTTATTGAGGGCATGCTCTATAAGTGAAGCCACACCTAGATCCTACAACTCTGCATCCCCAATGAAGAAGGGAAGCAGTTGCTGAGAGATATCCATGGTAGGGTCTGTGGGCACCATGCCACACCTAGGACCCTGGTCGGAATTGCGTTCTGATAGGGCTTCTACTGGCCGATCATAGTAGCCGACACTGAAAAGATTGTGCACACCTGCGAAGGGTGTCAATACTACACTCGGCAGACCCACCTGCCAGCCCAAGCACTCCAAACGATCGCCATCATGTGGCCATTCGCGGTCTAGGGGCTCAATATGGTTGAACCTCTCAAGAGAGCGCCCGGGGTACTCACTTGCTTGTCGCCGTAGACAAGTTTACAAAGTGGATAGAGGCTCAACCGATCTCCGTGATCAAGTCCGAGCAAGCCATGCTGTTCTTCTTTGACATCTTCCATCGCTTTGGAGTCCCGAACTCTATTATCACAGACAACAACACACAGTTCACTGGGAAAAAGTTCCTCCGACTCTATGATGAATACCATATCTGCATTGATTGGGCCACCGTGGCGCACCCTCGCACGAACGGGCAAGTCGAGCACACGAACGGCATGGTCCTACATGGCCTCAAGCCTAGGATCTTTAACCGGTTGAACAAGTTTGGTGGACGATGGGTTGTAGAGCTCCCCACGGTGCTCTAGAGCCTGAGGACGACCCCAGCCAGGCCACCGGCTACACACCCTTCTTCATGGTCTATGGTTCCGAGGCTATCCTCCTGCCCGACCTCAACTATGGAGCACCAAGGGTCAGAGCGTACGATGAGTAGGGAGCGGAGGCATCCCTCGAAGACGCCATGGATTAGCTCAATGAAGCATGCGACATTGCCCTCCTCTACTTGGCCTAGTGCTAGCAAGCATTATGCCAGAACCATAGCCATCAGGTGCGGGGTCGGGCCTTCAATGTTGGGGACTTGGTGCTCCGCCTCATCCAGAGCAACAAGAGTGTCGCACCCAATTTTGCAAAGCAAAACCAAGTACTCATATATGTGCGCCCAGGATGTCCAAACACACACATATATCACAAATTGCAGTAGTATCAAAGTAAAGTACTTATTACATCGCATATCTCATCATAAAGTTAAATACAAAGTTTGCTCGAAGGCAATATTATTACAAACACAGCGGAATAACTAGCCCAACTGCCACAGGGACTCCAACTAGTGAACGTCTCCCTAGTAGTCCTGGACATCCTCTGGAAACTCTTCATATCCATTATCTGTTACCCATCCGGGATTTTCATTGGATGTAAAGCAAGTGTAAGCTCACCATGCTTAGCAAGTATAACAAAGGGATCTATGAGGCTCAAATAGGCTTGACACTGTTTGACTGCGGTTCGCAATTTTAGTTGATCAATTTTTAGCAACCTGAATTACTACTTTAATGAACAGTCCCAATTCCCAAGTGGTATTAAAGTATCATCAAGCTTTATCTCATAACCCATCCATCCATTATCCACAGTAACCACTAATCTCGAAGGATCCAGACCGCTCGTATCCATGAGCACGGCTGTTATAACAGGTTAATTATTTCTGCAGAAATTGTACATCTTTACCCACCGAGCCGTGATTCCCAATGCCGGGGTTCGCGAGACCCACTACACCTCTTCCTGTGAAGTGTGGCGAGTTTCACTATGAAACCCTTAGCTAGTTGCACTAATGTGTCGTAGCTACAAGGAATGGCACACGTGGGCATCGCGAAGCACGGTGCACACCCAAAAATGAAAAAGGAAAGATACCCTCTTACCCCTTCTTTGGAGCTACTGACGAGCTAGTACAAACTAGATAATAGGTTAAAGTCAGAGCCATTTGACACTCGGGGTTGTACGGTCCCTCCTGGGTTGCCGCTTCAGGATAAGGTCCTTATGGAGAGGCACTAGAGTACTCAACCCCGTACTCCAGCCCCCTATCTGTTGCTAAAAAGTTCCATTTTATCACATTGCATATAGTCTTAAAGTATGTTTAACAATTACTTCATGTTAAGTTAGCTGCAAACATCTATCCAAAATGCCTACCCCATAAACCTGTGTATCAAGGATATGTGGTACAATGAGTCATCTAGGTAAAGTCCTTAAAGGCAATTCAAATTAAACTCATGCATGAATGTAAGTGGTAGTAGTTCATAGGTAACAAGGGGCCTTTGGTACACTTGCCTTCCTCAAAGTAAATCCCAGGAGTACTGCTGATCCCTTTGGGGTCCTCGGTCACATCGAATGGCTCACCCTCTAATCGTGATCCAATCATCTATCAAGCATCATTCCAATCATTACATGCATACAAGATAGAACTCTATTAGAACAGTACACCAAACAGTGAAAACATATGTTGAAAAGCTTACAGATCTGTTCTACGCATTTTCTCTGAACACATGAGCGAAAGAATCACTCAAATCGGACTTAAAACGTGAAAGTTATGCATGAAATAAGATGTAATGGCAATTCTGTAAATAAACTAACCTATTTTCGAATTAAAATAATTAAAAATATAAATTATCACGATTTACAGGACTGCGGGCATTAAATCTGGAAATACGAGGGCCTAACCGAATAAAAACAGGACTGAAAAATAACTATTTTGAATTAAGTTGAATTTGCGGGTTGATTCTCGATGAAATAGAGGGCTTTTACGGAAAACGAAGCGCAATTTATCAGCCGGTTTGACCGCTTGTTGTTGATCGGGCGGCCACGTGGCGGGTTGCCGATAGGCGCTGGTGCACCACGCAGCGTATGCTACGACGTAACGTGGCGCCGACGCGTGCCACGGTGGACTGAGTCCACGGTCCGGTGTGGACCGAACCGGTACCAGCTAATCTGGACCGTTCGCGCTAGATCCAACGGTGCAGGGTGAAAAC
This sequence comes from Miscanthus lutarioriparius, assembly GCA_904845875.1. Lineage (NCBI taxonomy): Eukaryota > Viridiplantae > Streptophyta > Magnoliopsida > Poales > Poaceae > Miscanthus > Miscanthus lutarioriparius. Next base: position 71,680,703 of record CAJGYO010000005.1, on the reverse strand, counting down.
CGGGCGGTGGCTCGCCGGGGAAGAGGGACCCGACGGCGGCGCCATGGCCGGCGCGACTGGACCTTGGGCTACGGCTTCCTAGGGCGCCAAAGCAAGATCTGAGGGCACGGGAAGGCGGAGGGGCTCACCGAGAGTCGCCTGGAGGGAAACACGGCGTCCGGGAAGGCTCCGAGGCTGGTCGTCGACGGCGGCCGTGAGCTGGAGAGAGAGAGAGAGCGCGGTTGAGGTGGAATCCGAGGAAAATGAGGCCAAAATCGCGAAGTCGAGGTACCTTCGGGCGCGGGCGAGTGCGGTGGATCCTCGGGACTCGTCGGCGACGGGGCTAGGGCTCGGGGAAGGGGAGTTTTGTGGCGGTAGCTCTCGTGTAGAGCGGCAGAGGATGGGGAGAGAAGGCGGGGTTGGCTCGGGGTTTTATAGGCCGGGTGAAAAGTGAATAAGGAAGGGAAGCGAGGAGGGGCTCGGCACCTTCCAAACGCGCCATGGTGACTTTCCATCGGCATGACGCGCCATGGCCGGGCAAAAGAAGGAAGCTCGGGGAGGAAGAAAGGAAAGAAGGAAAGGGCGCCGATTGGGGTGGGGCCGAGCGAGAGAGAGAGAGAGAGAGAGGGCGAGCGACGCTGGCTTCGGTGATGAAGGCCGAGGGCCACGACCGAGCCGGTTGGGCTCTTACTGGTGGGTCAGTAATCCGGCCACATGGGGGCAGCCACAAGGTGGGCTGCCAGCAGAGTAAAGGCGAGAGAGAAAGGGGGGAGGAGAAGAAGGCCCAAGCTAAGTTGGGTTGGGCGGAAGGTGTCTTTCTCCTTTTTTTCAAATCAAATGTTTATCAAATTCTATTTTCTCCATTTTCATTTTTAAGCCAAATTCAAATAAGTTTTGAATACAAATTTCAAATCTTCTAGCCCTACATTCAATCAAAACCCATATGATTCGGCATGAATGCAACAAACAAGTTTCTAAACTTATAGTTTATTTTATTTATACAGTATTTATTATTTGGCCTATGTTAGAAATACCTAGAAAATGTAATAAATGCTAAGAATTAATTGCTAATTTGTGGTAAAAATTTTGGGTGTTACAAACCTACCCCCCTTAAGATGAATCTCGTCCTCGAGATTCGGATGTTTCAAAGAGATTGGGATAGTCAGTTCTCAGATCTTCCTCTCTTTCCCACGTTGCCTCATCCACTGAGTGTCTGTTCCACTGAACCTTGCACATTCTTATTATCTTGCTCCTTGTGATTCTCTCCGCTGTTTCCAGGATTCTTACTGGATATTCTTTGTATGATAGATCCCCTCGGATATCTAGTTCTTCCAAAGGTAGTTGTTCCTCAGGTACTCTCAAACATTTCTTAAGTTGCGACACATGGAAGACATCATGAACACCTGAGAGCTGCTCTGGTAATTCTAGCTGGTAAGCAACTTCTCCTCTCCTGTTAATGATCTTGAATGGTCCCACATACCTAGGTGATAACTTTCCCTTGGTATGAAATCTCTTTATTCCTTTCATGGGTGAAACTTTGAGATAGACAAAGTCACCAATTTCAAATGTCAAATCTCTTCTTCTCGTGTCCGCATAGCTTTTCTGTCGGGACTGTGCAACCTTTAGGTTTTGCCTTATCGTTTGCACTTGTTTTTCTGCCAGTTGCAAAACATCTGGTCCAAAGACTTGGCTTTCCCCCGTTTGATTCCAAAACAATGGTGTCCTGCACTTCCTGCCATACAATGCCTCAAACGGTGCCATTTTAAGACTCTTTTGGTAGCTATTATTGTAAGAGAATTCGGCATAAGGTAAACTCTTATCCCAACTTATCCCATACTGCAGAGCACAAGCTCTTAGCATATCCTCTAAGATCTGATTTGTCCTTTCGGTCTGTCCATCTGTTTGAGGATGGTAAGCTGAGCTGAAGTTCAACTTCGTATCCATTGACTCATGCAATTTCTGCCAAAAATGTGATGTGAACTGTGTACCCCTATCCGAAACAATCTTCTTTGGTACACCATGTAAACATACAATCCTTTCCATATATAACTCTGCTAACTTTGCACTCGAATAAGTTACCTTGACCGGAATGAAATGGGCCACTTTTGTCAATCGGTCAACAATCACCCCAGATAGAGTCAAATCCTCTCTCGTGCTGTGGTAATCCAACTATAAAGTCCATTCCAACTTCTTCCCATTTCCACTCGGGTATCTTCATAGGTTGTAGTAAACCCTTTGGCCTCGATGTTCTGCTTTCACTCTTTGGCACGTGTCACATATAGCCACATGTTCTGCTACGTCTCTCTTTAGTCCATACCACCAGTACCTCTCTTTAAGATCAAGATACATTTTAGTACTTCCTAGGTGTATGGAATAGGCTGAGTCATGAGCTTCCCTCAAGATAGACTCCCTAATAGATTTTACTTCTGGCACACAAATCCTTTTACCGAACCATACTGTCCCTTGATCATCCATATGGAATCCGGGGGCTTTACCAATCACTATACGCTCTGCAATATCCTTAATCCTCTCATCACCCAGCTGTCCTTTACGAATCTCTTGTTCCAGAGTGGATTCCACCTCTAACTCCATGGTGTTTGCCACAATACCCAAATTCAAGTATTTGAACTCCTCACACAACTCTTCAGGTAGTTGAGTTGTATAGGCCATGTTCACATAACTCCTTCTACTCAAGGCATCTGCTACAACATTAGCCTTTCCCGGGTGATAGTGGATATCCAAATCATAATCCTTGATTAACTCGAGCCATCTACGCCGCTTCGATTCAGTGAGGATCATTGCGTGAATATATACTTCAGACTCTTATGGTCCCTATAAATCTCGCACTTATGACCAATCAAGTAGTGCCTCCAAATCTTAAGAGCATGCACCACAGCTGCCAATTCCAGATCATGAGTCGGATAGTTTAGCTCATGTTTTCTCAATTTGTCTAGATGCGTGAGGCAACAACTCGCCTTCTTGCATAAGAACACCTCCTAGACCTTGCCGTGAGGCATCACAATGGATAGAGAAACTTTTGGTGAGATCAGGTAAGATGAGCACCGGAGCGTAAGTCGGGTCTCTTCTTCAACTCCTCAAACTGTCCCGGCATTGTTTAGTCCATACAAATTTGGCATTCTTTTCTAACAACGCAGTCATGGGCTTGGCTAACTTAGAGAATCCCTCGATGAATCTCCTATAATACCCAGCCATACCCAGGAAACTCCGAATCTCACTAACATCTTTGGGTGGCTTCCAACTCAACACATCTCTAACCTTCTTGGGGTCTACTGCTACTCCTCCATTAGAGATTATGTGTCCAAGGAAAGATACTTCTTTTAGCCAGAACTCACATTTGCTGAACTTGGCATAAAGTTGATGTTCTCTAAGCTTCTGCATCACCAATCTCAAATGCCCTTCATGTTCTTCTTCATTCTTAGAATACACTAGTATGTCATCAATGAACACGACGACAAACTTATCAAGGTACTCCATGAATACTTTGTTCATAAGATACATGAAGTAGGCAGGTGCATTAGTCAGACCAAAAGACATGACTGTGAACTCATACAGTCCATAGCGGGTCACAAAGGCGGTCTTGGGGATGTCAGTACGTCTTATCCTCAACTGATGGTATCCAGATCGAAGATCAATCTTGGAAAACACACAAGCCCCTTTCAATTGGTCAAATAGGTCATCAATTCTAGGCAATGGGTACTTGTTCTTAATTGTGACCTCATTAAGTGACCTGTAGTCTATGCACATCCTTTGTGTACCATCCTTCTTTTCTACAAACAGTACTGGTGCACCCCATGGTGATGAACTAGGTTGAACATAACCCTTATCTAGCAATTCCCTTAGTTGTTTCTTAAGTTATGCTAATTCATTCACTCCCATTCTATAGGGTCTCTTAGCTATGGGTGCAGTTTCAGGTAAAAGTTCAATTATAAACTCGATGTCTCGATCAGGTGGCATACCTGGTAATTCCTCAGGAAAGACATCCGGGTACTCATTTGCTATCCTTATATCTTCTAAGGTTGTGCCCTCCAACTGATTGACCCGATAGATTTCAGAAAGGCATCGAGTTGCCACAAACACCACTTCTTCCCCAGTTGAAGTGATAAGATTCACCGAGCTATTACCACAATTAATAACTGCTTTCTGCAACCTTAGCCAATCCATACCCAAGATGACATCGATACCGGTGGAGTTTATGACTACAAGATTTGCTTGAAATTCTACCCCCCTTATCTTTGAGACTAGCGACTAAGCATATCCACTCTGCTTTCATTACCCCACCAGGTGAGCTTACTAACATGTGTTTCTTCATAACACTTACTGGAATACCATGCTTCTTTATGAATGTATATGTTATGAAGGAATGCGAAGCACCAGAATCAAAAAGTACTATAGCTAAGTTTGAGTTGACCGGAAACGTACCGATCACCACATCCGGTGCCTCCTGAGCTGTTTCAGCAGTAACATGGTTCACCTTTCCCCGAACGTAGTTCTGTTGTGAGTTAGTCTTCTTGGGGCATCTATTGGAGTAATGTCCCGGCTCTCCACAATTGAAGCACTTGTTGTCATTAACTGCATTTGGCGCTTTTGGTGCACCATTCCTCTGCGGAGCATTGGAGGCATTATTCCTCACCGGTACATTGTTGGGTTCTTCGCTAGCGCTACCGAGTCTGGTGCCTTATATCTTCTTCGCTTCTTTGTGCTGCACGCTTCTTCTTCTTTGGTGCTTGGTTGGGACTGTCGACCTTGATAGCGCTCTTTGAGGTTGAACTTGTTGAGGGTTGGTACGCAAGCGAGAGTTGCTCCCATTGCTGCCCTTGAAATTTTCTCTTCTTGTCCTCCATCTGGCGGCGCTTGTTCTCAATCACTAAAGCTTTGTCCACCATTGCTTTGGAAGTTAGCAAAGGTATGGGACAACAACGGTGGTCTGGAGACCATCATTCAAGCCCTCCATAAACAGCTCCTGCCTCTTTCCATCCTCGTCTACCTCAAGAGGTGCATACCGTGACAATTGTATAAACTTGTCACGATATTCAAGCAACATCATGCCCCTCGCTTGAGTGCCAAGAACTCCTTCTTCTTCACTTCATCATCCTGCAGCACGTGATGGGTGCGAAAAGCATCATGAACTCAGCCCAAGTGATGGGATTAGCTTGATGCACGGCGAAGCGAAATGAGTCCCACCAATCTAGTGCAGCTCCTTGCAACCGTCCCGAAGCATATAAAACCTTCTCCTTATCATCACTTTGGGCAATCTCCAGTTGCCTCTCAATGGCACGTAGCTATGATCGTCACTGAAGTGGGTCGGCAGAGTGCTTGAATACAGGTGGGTGTCCTTTCAGAACTCTCCCTTTATCTCGACATGAGGGGTGCATTCCCATTCCCTTGCCCCATGTTCTGCATGTTCTGGGCCATCTGCTGAAGCAACTATGTCTGCATCATCATCAGCTGCTCCATGGTGACTGGAGGTGGTGGTGGCAGTTCCTCGCCTCCCTGGTTGTTCCTCCTGGTGTTCACCATCTGTAGAGGCATCATATAAGTCTCACATGTCCAAGCATATAACTCTTACAAGATACTGGTGTAACAAGATAGGTGTAGACAAGAGGTATATGTAGGGTATGCAAGAATATATTTGTTCTGAATTTTTCCAGCGAGTTGGATAGCAGCAGTGCTGTAAAACGAGCATATATCAGTCTCTGTTTATCATATGATCGCGTAGCATACCTTTCTGGAAAGCTTATGAAATTCTCTACAACTTTCGTTTAGAATACTTTTTCAGATTCCAACGTTTACTTAGTCAAATTCAGACGATAAGAAGTACTGTTCCGGAATCCTGACAGCACAGAAACCTCGACTTACAACAGTTGTATCTCACAATTTATAATAGCTATTGAGGTGATTCCAGAGCCAAAAGAAAGATGTTGAAGTCTACTTATCTCCATAAAAATTTCATGACCTTTGAGTATCTAGATTACGAAATATGAACTGATAAAGACAGACTGTTCCGAAAGATACAGAATGGACAGCATGATAAAACGAAACCCAACTATTTATTCATAATATCCTTAAACCTTAACCTTAACTAAATGACCGTGGACATGCCCACAAGTCATCACAATCATATCAAAGATCCAAATCAAACATTATTCATAATGATAAACATCCAACCATGCAACTAACACTTGTCCAACCATTAAAAGAAAGAAACTAAATACTCTCTCGCGTAGCTACGCGTGCTTATTACATATTTTTAAGACTCTCCTATGGGTACGGGTCAACGGTGGTGCTGGTGCTGGGGTCTCCAGACTCTCCTCTGGTCCTCGGGGTGACTGAGCGGGTACTCCTGAATCCTCCACATCTGGACCTCCTAGCTGCTGCTTCAGCTGTAGCGTTCTCACGAGCCAGCTGCATGTAGGCCCTCCCCATGACATCGAGCTCATCCGGGCCTGATCCAAGTCAGTGTGGGTCTCAGCCAAGCACAACAGGTAGGTCTCAGCCTCAGTTCGCCTCTCCAAGCGGTGCAGCGATGTTGCACGTAGACCGTCCGGCCCGACGGCGAGGAAGATAGCGGTCATCCTCCCAGCGATGTCGTCAAGTGACGGTCGCGGTTGACCATCAACGCTGTCGAGCTGCTGCATCCCACGATGACGGCCTGACGTGTGAGCCGTGCTGTGGTGGCACGGTGGATGTAAGCGCACCCGAGTCCCCTCTCGGATGTACATACATCTCCCGAAGCCGATGTAGTCGGGTGGGTCCAATGCTCCGTCTGTCATTGCATGATTGCCTCCGGTGGTAGCGATGCACAAGTGCGAGAAGCCTAGGGTGGTAGTAGCCATCACCCTCCAAGTCATAGTGGATCTCCGCAGTCCATCCCTGAGCCAACGGTGCATTGTGATCATCATCATTGTCATCATCCCCATCGTCTCCACCGTCTCCATCGTCTCCACCGTCTCCACCATCTCCACCGTCATCACCTCCATCAGCATCAGAATCATCAGAACCATCTCCATCGTCGGGGTCACCTGCTCCCTCCTGGCTACCTTGTTCCTGTACTTCCTCAGGATCTTCCTCAGACTCCTCTATCTCAATGGGTCCCTCGAACATGGGTCCCTCCTCTGTTTCTTCATCCATCGGATCCTCCAACAAGTCCTCCAGAGGTTCCCCCATGGGTACCTCCATAGGTGGTTCCTCCTCCTGGTTCCTCAGAGCCTCCACCAGATGTGCCGGGACACGCTTGCCCAAAGTGAACCTGGTCCTCCTGGTGGGTATCGGAATGGTCCTCTTGCGCGCGGTCAGCTTGGTACGGGCCATCTATAAGAATGAAAAGGTTGAGTATTAGAACAAAATAATTTTTGGCAACAGATAAAGAACAGAATATAAGCAAAAATTTTTATAGCAAAGTAAAAGTAGTAAAATAAAGATAATGAAATCCTAAAAACGACCATTTCTATCTAGGTTGTTCGTCCTACATTCAGTTAAAGCTCCGATACCAATTTGTCGCACCCAATTTTGCAAAGCAAAACCAAGTACTCATATATGTGCGCCCAGGATGTCCAAACACACACATATATCACAAATTGCAGTAGTATCAAAGTAAAGTACTTATTACATCGCATATCTCATCATAAAGTTAAATACAAAGTTTGCTCGAAGGCAATATTATTACAAACACAGTGGAATAACTAGCCCAACTGCCACAGGGACTCCAACTGGTGAACGTCTCCCTAGTAGTCCTGGACATCCTCTGGAAACTCTTCATATCCATTATCTGTTACCCATCCGGGATTTTCATTGGATGTAAAGCAAGTGTAAGCTCACCATGCTTAGCAAGTATAACAAAGGGATCTATGAGGCTCAAATAGGCTTGACACTGTTTGACTGCGGTTCGCAATTTTAGTTGATCAATTTTTAGCAACCTGAATTACTACTTTAATGAACAGTCCCAATTCCCAAGTGGTATTAAAGTATCATCAAGCTTTATCTCATAACCCATCCATCCATTATCCATAGTAACCACTAATCTCGAAGGATCTAGACCGCTCGTATCCGTGAGCACGGCTGTTATAACAGGTTAATTATTTCTACAGAAATTGTACATCTTTACCCACCGAGCCGTGATTCCCAATGCCGGGGTTCGCGAGACCCACTACACCTCTTCCCAGGAAGTGTGGCAGAGTTTCACTATGAAACCCTTAGCTAGTTGCACTAACAGGTCGTAGCTACAAGGAATGGCACACGTGGGCATCGCAGCACGGTGCACACCCAAACAGAAAAAGGAAAGATGCCCTCTTACCCCTTACTGGAGCTACAGACGAGCTAGTACAAACTAGATAATAGGTTAAAGTCAGAGCCATTTGACACTCGGGGTTGTACGGTCCCTCCTGGGTTGCCACTTCAGGATAAGGTCCTTATGGAGAGGCACTAGAGTACTCAACCCCATACTCCAGCCCCCTATCTGTTGCTAAAAAGTTCCATTTTATCACATTGCATATAGTCTTAAAGTTTGTTTAACAATTACTTCATGTTAAGCGCTGCAGCATCTATCCAAAATGCCTACCCCATAAACCCAGGTATCAAGGATATGTGGTACAATGAGTCATCTAGGTAAAGTCCTTAAAGGCAATTCAAATTAAACTCATGCATGAATGTAAGTGGTAGTAGTTCATAGGTAACAAGGGGCCTTTGGTACACTTGCCTTCCTCAAAGTCGTCCTAGGAGTACTGCTGATCCTGCTGGGGGTCCTCAATCACCTCGAATGGCTCACCCTCTAATCGTGATCCAATCATCAATCAAGCATCATTCCATTCATTACATGCATACAAGATAGAACTCTATTAGAACAGTACACCAAACAGTGAAAACATATGTTGAAAAGCTTACAGATCTGTTCTACGCATTTCTACGAACACATGAGCGAAAGAATCACTCAAATCGGACTTAAAACGTGAAAGTTATGCATGAAATAAGATGTAATGGCAATTCTGTAAATAAACTAACCTATTTTCGAATTAAAATAATTAAAAATATAAATTATCACGGTTCTGGGACTGCGGGCATTAAATCTGGAAAGTACAGGGCCTAACCGAATAAAAACAGGACTGAAAATAATAACTATTTTGAATTAAGTTGGACCGTGGGTTGATTCGATGAAATAGAGGGCTTTTTCGAAAACGAAGATAGCGCATTTATCGGCCGGTTTGACATGGTTGTTGATCGGGCCACGTGGCGAAATTTCGCCGATAGGCGCGGTGCACCACGCAGGCGTGGGCGCGCTGACGTGGGCGCTGACGCGGCCACGGTGGACTGAGTCCACGGTCCGCTGTGGACCGAACCGGTACCAGCTAATCTGGACCGTCCGCGCTAGATCCAACGGTGCAGGGTGAAAACCGGGCGGTGGCTCGTCGGGGAAGAGGGACCCGACGACGGCGCCATGGCCAGCGCGACTGGACCTTGGGCTACGGCTTCCTAGGGCGCCAAAGCAAGATCTGAGGGCACGGGAAGGCGGAGGGGCTCACCGAGAGTCGCCTGGAGGGAAACGCGGCGTCCGGGAAGGCTCCGAGGCTGGTCGTCGACGGCGGCCACGAGCTAGAGAGAGAGAGAGAGCGCGGTTGAGGTGGAATCCGAGGAAAACGAGGCCAAAATCGCGAAGTCGAGGTACCTTCGGGCGCGGGCGAGTGCGGTGGATCCTCGGGACTCGTCGGCGACGGGGCTAGGGCTCGGGAAGGGGTTCATTTGGTTGGCGGTAGCTCTCGGTAGCAGGCGAGAGGATGGGGAGAGAAGGCGGGGTCGGCTCGGGGTTTTATAGGCCGGGTGGTGTGCGGAATAAGAAAGGGAAGCAGGGAGGGGCTCGGCACCTTCCAAACGGCGCCGGTGACTTTCCATCGGCGACGCGCCATGGCCGGGCAAAAGAAGGAAGCTCGGGGAGGAAGAAAGGAAAGAAGGAAAGGGCGCTGACCGGTGGGGCCGGAGCGCAGCGAGAGAGAAAGAGAGAGGGCGAGCGACGCGGGCTTCGGGTGATGAAGGCCGAGCGGGGCATGACCGAATGGGTTCTTACTGGTGGGTGGCAAACCGGGCAGCATGGGGGCACCACGGGTGGGCTGCTGCAGCAGTAAGGAGCCAGGAAAGGGGGAGGGAGAAGAAGGCCGGGCTAGCTGGGTTGGGCCAGAAGGTGTCTTTCTCCTTTTTTTTCAAATCAAATGTTTATCAAATTCTATTTTCTCCATTTTCATTTTTAAGCCAAATTCAAATAAGTTTTGAATACAAATTTCAAATCTTCTAGCCCTACATTCAATCAAAACCCATATGATTCGGCATGAATGCAACAAACAAGTTTCTAAACTTATAGTTTATTTTATTTATACAGTATTTATTATTTGGCCTATGTTAGAAATACCTAGAAAATGTAATAAATGCTAAGAATTAATTGCTAATTTGTGGTAAAAATTTTGGGTGTTACAAAGAGCCACCACAAGCTCTTTCCGCCGTGGGAGGGACCGTATGTCATCGCAGAGGTGGTTCGACCGGGCACCTACAAGCTCAAGACCATCGACGGTGAGGTCTTCGTCAATGCCTAGAACATCGAGTAGCTACATCGCTTTTACCCCTAATCTATGTGCGTACTTATGAAAATTAAGAATGACATTTCTAAAATGAACACTTTCTCTTATTGGTTTCGCTATCGTCTCCTTGATCTTTAGTGACACCCGATCCTAGCAACGACAAGGGGTCGGGCCTCACTCAGGGGCTAATAAGAGTACATCTACCTAAAAACATTTTGTGTGCCTGACCCTTTCTCATGTTAAGATCTAGAAGCAAGGGTTGCAGAAACAAATGCTAAGTGAAACTGGTCGGACTGCAAGAAACCTACGCCCTAGCGGCTACGACATTTTTGCTCACCAGCATGATCAGTGTTGTTTTGCCTGCACCTCGAGCTTTATAGTCTTAACAATGAAAAGGGTCAGGATGCATTAACCTTTTTATACATAAAAAAGGGAGAAGAGCCAAAAGTATGTTCGACCATAACAAAAGTTAAGAACTTGTCCAATTACTACAAGTTCACCGCCTGGCCTATCTAACTAACTAATTCTTCAAGTGATGATCTCATCCTCTATCTAGGTAGATAAGTGCTGTGCTAGAGGGGCCACGTCCTTCTCGATGTCCTCCATCTCGGTGTCGGAGTAGACGGGCGCAAAGCCTTGGCTCATCATCGCTAGATCAATGTTCTCGTACTGAGAACGGGCAATTGCAAATGATCGATGAACGCCGAAGCGAAGCGCGTCCCTCACGATCTCACATGCTCAATCCATAATCTAAATGGTGTGAACCACGTACGAGCTTGTCTCCTGCTCCAGGGCTAGTTCGAGGTCATCGAAGACCAGCTGAACGGCGATGCATAGGGAATCAAGCTCGTCGCTCTCCTTTAGGACGGAGGCCTTCGCCTCATCGAGCTCCTTCTCTAGGCCAATGCTCTTCATCACCTCCGCCCCAAGCTGGTCATCGAGACCTGTCCAAGTCATATACCAACCATGTCAAAAGGCCTACCACGGATTCTAGGGAGAAAGACAACAAGGGAAACCGAAGGCTTACCATCCACATTTGTCTGAAGCCTGCGCACCTCATCGCGCCACTGGGTCACCTCGGTGTCCAGGCGTCGGACCTCTTCCTAGCACTGCTCGCGCTGTCAGGTCACCTCGGCTTCCAAGTGTCGAACCTCTTCCTAGCGCTGACCGACCTCCGTGGTGAGCCTAGCGGACACGCCCTCGACTATAACCTTCAGGTCCCTCTCCCTCTCAAGCTCACCCTCGAGGAGGTTGATTCGCTGCTAGGCGTCAGCGTGCTCCTGGCGAGCCAAGTCATGCTCCGTGCGGAGCCCCTCTATAGCCTAGAGCAAATCGTCCCGCTCCTTCCATAGCCGCTTGGCCTCCACGGCGTCCGTGTGCGCCCTCTCGATCAGGGCCATGAGCTTCTCCCTAGCCTCACGGGCATCATCGTGAGCATCCTTCTCCATGACTCAGAGGTTGGCCAGCACTCGGGTGGTGGGGGCAAGCTCAGCCACCTTTTGATGGGTGGCAGCGAGCTGTGCGGCCAGCCCCTCACTCCACCGTGTCTCCTCGATGAGGAATTGGGACTTCTCCCAGCTGCGGACCATAAGGAACTGTGGAGAGGACAAGACTTAGAGCCACGTAATGGGAAAATGAGGGTCGGAAGCACGGTCATATCATACCTAGCCAACCGGGGCGACAATGTCATGCAGTGAGCTCAGTATGGTGCTCAGGGCGCGAACCGCGGTCCCAACCTCCGTGTGGATGCTCCTCCATTCCCTTTCCTCCACTATGTCATTAAGGGCAAAAAGCATTGCCCCTTGGCCCTGCTGGTCTACCCACCAGGTCTGGGATTCTCCCCGTGCGTGCGGGACACCACCCACCCAGACCACAGACCGGGATGGCTCCGTGCCGATCCCAAGTGGCGCTGACCCCTCTTGCGGCAGCAACTCCTTTGGAGCGGACCCTTCGGTGGTAGAGGGGGTGGGGGATGTGGATGCAGAGGCCTGCCTCATCGCCACATCAGCTAAGGATGCCATGGGTGTGCCCTCTTTTGTCTGCCCCACCGTAGGCGTGGCCACCCGCACAGATGATGGCTTCGGCTATGCCGCCTCCGCCTACGACATCGTGGCCACACCTGGCGGTGCCACGCTCGCCATGGGCGCCCTAGACGTGCCCTCCTCTATCTGCTCTCCTATGGACACAACCATCGGCTGCGCCTCCTCAGTAGACGCCATGGGCGCCCTAGCGCCACTCCCGCTCACCTCTGGCACGGCGCCAGCTAGCTCCTGGCGCGTCTGCCGGAGGAGGCTCTTCTTCGGTGCAAGCTTTAGGAGAGTCCCACGTCCTCCTACGCTGTAAAGGACATGACGGTCAGTTTACAACAAAAATTTGTTAGAACAAAAGGATGAAAAAACTATTGACTCACCTCGACGCCATCAGACGATGATGTTTTGGGGCTGGCCCACCCGCCCCTGGCTGCTCTTCATCAGCACATTGCCGCTTTGAGCCCTCCCTCTGCTTGGAGGGTCCGGATGGAGCAGAGCGACCGGTTCCCGCTAACTCTAGGGGTGCCGTGGGAGGCCCAGACGGGGCGCGGTGGCTAGATTCCGCTGGCTCCAGGGGTGTGTCCTCCCCCTCCTGCCCCAGGGCATGCCACAGGAAAGGCCCCATCTGTAGCTGAGACGGATCCTCGTCCTAGTCGCCCAGCTTGTCCCATTGGACAGGCAACCCAAAATTGTCCTCATCACCCAGCTCGTCCCATTGGACGGGCGACCCGGAACTGTCGCCTTCTTCTTCTTCCTCTTCCTCCTCTGAACCCTATCATTGCTTTCCTCAGTTCAGCCTTGCCCGCTGCTTCGCCCACCGCCTCGCCTCCTTGTCATCCTTATCCTTCTTCCTCCGCTCATCTATGGCACGGTTTGTCGCCCTCACGGCTACGTGCTCTGGCAGCGGCACGACGAAGGCCCAGAATCCCAAATCCACCGACAGCTTGATAAAGCCTGGCTCTGGCCGCATCATGGGATGTCCCAGGATTAGGAACATGGTGTTGGACTTGTCCATCGCCTCCTTGATGCACTGCACGACCTCGCTATCATGGAGCGGCCCCTAGGCGAGCGCCATCCTATCGAGCTGCGCACAGGGCATCATCCTGTATAGTGGGACGATGCATGCCATCAGCGGCCCCACCCTCCTCGCGTGGTATGCTCCATTAACGCTGGCCCCGCAAAGGCCGTGGCTCCTCAAGGATGTGACAGCATCGAGGATGTCGCACATCCTCTTCTTTTCCTTGATGGGTGGCTCCCACGGCCATGTCGGCGGTGCCTCTTCAATCAGGCACCCGATGAAGACCAACAATGGGGCGGTAGGGTCGTTCTTCTAGTAGAACCACTATGCGCGTACCACCCCTTGTTGGATCTAGATGGCTGGCAGGGCTACCCTCAGAGGTGGTTGCCTATGTAGCCCATCAGCACTAGTAGGTCCCTAGCTCTATCCATCTTCTTAAGCAGGGAGACGAAGAAGAAGTACCTCCACAGTTCGAAGTGGGGTTCGATCCCCAGGTGTCCCTCACATAGCGCAATGAAGGCCATGATGTGCTGGATCCCATTGGGGTTCATATGCTATAGCTCAATCTGGTAGTGGTGCAGTAGTCCCCGGAAGAACGGATAGGGAGGAATCACGAGTCCGCACTCATGGAAGGGCGCAAAGGACACGATGTAGCCATCGGGCGGCGCTGGCGCGTCCTCGTGACTGGGAACGAGCCACTCCACTATGTCAGTCCTCCCACAAAGAAGACCGCATTTGACGAGGTCCTCCATGCATGCGTTGGTGATGTCAAAGCGGTTCCACGACTCTATGGGAAGCGAAGACGGAGGAGCAAGGACTTTTGGTGGCGGCGGAGAAGCGAATGCTACAGATCTAGGGCGCTGGCGATAGACTAGCAAGGGTAGCAGATCCGAACAACGGCAATGGAAAGGCGGAGAAGGCAAGGTTGTGGTTTAGTGTGCCAAAACGTGGAGGGGGAGGCCGCTATTTATAAGGCGGGGTGAAGCGAGAGGCGAACCATCCACCTAGATCTATGCGCTCACTGCACCGCATCACATCGCCTCTCTAAGAAACATGTGCACGCCACCTCTGGTTGCTCCCTCGAAGGACGTGCCAGATGACGGTTCACCCCATTCGGTGGGCCAAGAACCGCCACAAGTAAGGAGGGATACAGAGCTAAAAACACTCCCACGGCCCATTCAGGCCTAGGAGTTCAAAGGTTGGGCTACCGGCGGGTTCACAACCGCTTTGGGGCGCCTTTAGAGTGAGGGGTGGAAAGGGATGGGCCCGCTAATGGCCAGTACCTGGGTGCATGAGCATCGTAGGCATCCTGGCCCTCATCCAAGTCTTGGTCGGTTCATAGTCCATGTTTTTTCCTCGAAGAAAGGCAGTGAGGCCTTGGAACCGGTTGAAAGGACCCATGAACTATATGGATTGGCCACCAAGAATCTATAGTCGGTCACTGGCTGACCCATGCTAGGTCCTCATGAATGGGAAGCCTGGGCCCCACTCGGACTAGCCCGTTATCAGCTCACCGAGCACCATGATTTGTCCATCGAGGAAAACATGGCACGGCTCAGCCCCTCTATTTTATCGAAAAAACAATTGAGGGAGGACGATCACAAGTCGAGCTGACCCCTCGACCGGACCTCTGCTACATGTGGGGGTTTGAGGGAAGTTGGACTCATAAGGAGACTGAATACACGGTCGCATAACGATGGTGGATTGATCAGATCCTAGGGAGGGATCAGAATCAAGAGAAATCTTTTCCGCCCCCCGAATCTCGTAGCTACATGTTCCCAAGGAGTCCGATCGTAACAGAAGGGAATCGCAACCCACCAAGGCATCCCACGGGCAGTAGAAGATCGAAGCCCTCGAGGTCCCTCCATTCGAAAAGGCCTACGATGGAGTATCCTACTCCTCCGCAGGTTCAGGGGCTACTGTCGGGTACCGGTATTTGGGATACCTGAAGAAGGGATTGATAATCAAGGATGTATTTTAGTCTTGACCGACCCCAAAGGAACGGTCTCTATCTTGCTCGACCCTAAGGGCACGTGCCCCATGTCGCTCGACCCCATGGGTATGGGAGCCATCTCACCCGACCCTAAGGGCATGGGCTCTGTCTCGCTCGACCCCTAGGGTGTGGGCTTCGTCTCGCCCAACGGGGACCCGTATCGCCTCCAACCACTACAGGTCCAAGGGTACGACCCTAGGGTCAAACTTCTGACATCGGGAGGGAAGCAGACACATCTTGACATGACCCATTTCCACATCAAACCACACCCGGGGGTTCACATCATCAACAGTGATGTGTGCGTGTTCGCTGTGCTGCCTACTCCCCGTATGGCGCTGAACGACACGTCTGTTTGCCACGCCGTCCGCTGGGACGGGATGGGATGCCATGATCAGTAGATGATGGCATGGCACTAGTGGTGAATAGGAGCCTAACGTGGAGCTATCCTCATCATCATCTACAGCATCGGCGGGACCCGCATGAAGGAGAAGGACCTGGTGGCCCTAGAGGCCTTCTTCTCCCTCGTTTTTCTCCTTCTTTCTCCCGGTAACCTGTGCCTTCCCCTTCACCTATAAAAGGGGAAGCTAGACACCCCAAGAAGGGGTGAACGAGCACACAACCGAACAAACTCTTAGCACTCTTCAATCCTCCCACTAGAGACCTGGGATCCGCTCCCTCTCTCGCCCATTTGTAACCCCTACTACAAACTAGTGTCGGTAACATGAGCAGCAACAGACTGGACATAGGGACATTCCACTCGAACCAGTTAAAATCCTTGTGTCCTCCAAGCACACCATCCGGGCCAGACGCGTAGATACAAATTTACTAGCCGATGATCCAAAACACCAACAATTTGCTTCTAGTTGCTTGATTTTTGGTATTTTTGTATAGTTTTCTTGCATGAGCAAAGATCTCGAAGTACAAGTGGAAATATGTGAATTATAAACATAAATCACTACTTGTGGTATTGTTTTCTCTCATTGTTGGTGCAATATTGATGGTCAAAATAGGCATTTAGTGACCATTAGCAGCTAGCACATAGCTTCAAGCCCTCGGGACATTGTACTCTCCCCTATAAGTTCTGTGTACTGTGAGTACACATTGAGCATCTTTGGGTGCCGAAGTATCGAGTAGTGCATGTAGATATTCCCATGTATTAGGGAGCCAGTATGTTGCCGTTCGAGTACCGAGAGCATTTCTCGGGTAGCAAGAATCTTCTTCAAGCATCGAGTGCAGCGGTGGTACACCATACATCAAGGGATGTTGCCCCCTGGTAGCTGTAAGTGCCTAGCTCGGGTGGTTCACCCCATATCGAGAAACATAGTTTACTGGGTGTAGCCCTCGGGACGTTGTCAACACCGCATTCTTGTGGTGTACTCGATAATCGGAAGCATAGCTTCCAGGACATCATGGATGCCATGTTAGGGTAGAAATACCACTGTACTTGAGAAGTTGGTTCCCGACGTATTCCGGTGTGTAAATAGTGGTTGCGCATCATTAAGTCCTAGTCATAAAACAATAATGAGGATGGGGTAGGTGCACCTCCGTTGCCCACGCGTCACTAAGCCAATTGATTTTTAGGGTGACCTGTTGAAGGTTGTTTTGTTATCAAGCACTAAGGACGTCACGTTTTTCTTCGAGACCCGCTAAGCAACATGGTACGAATTTTCACGAGCCTCGTTTAGTGGAAGAATAAGGACATTGTCCCAGAGCCCTGAGGCCAATATAACAGTATCCCGGTGCGGGCAATACTGTGGGCAAGTAACAAACACGTGAGCAGCTGTTGGCAGTTGCATGTGTCATTCTTTGAGCTGATAACTGGTAGAACGAGTGAATGTCCACTTCACTGAAAGGAAGCGGCAGGACAAAGCCAGACCAGCGGGGGCATGTCATAAAACTCTTTTTCTAGATTCTAGGAGCTCATACTTTGGTTACAGCCATGGGCCAACCAGTTTTTCAGTTTCCCCCAAAGGGGCACACATCCGCTGAAATAAGGTACTTCGAGCTCGTCCGGGTATTGGGAGATTTATGTGACATTGAGTGTCATAGGTTTTAGAGTAGACTGGTGGCCCTCTCGAATACCCCCTAACTCTAGAGGGGCAGGGTTGATAGCGAATGAATTGCTACCGCTTACACCTACTGAGGGGGTGAGCCGGGCCGAGTACACGATCTGAGTGTCTGACCACTCGCCTACACTGGCTTGGGTGAAAGTGTGTTAAAAGCGGATTGCCGGGATCCATGCAAGAGTATGCTTACCAGAAGTCAAGGCGTCGGTGTTTGCGGCTCCTTTTCCCACGCACTAGCGTGTGCGGTTGGGATGCCATTCGTGCGCCGGTTCCTGCTTATATAAAGATGGGGGAGGAATAAATGGGCATAATTGTATCTATGCACTATTGATCTTACCTCCCTCTTTTTAATTCTTCATCTTCCTGCACCTCTATCCCCTTAGATCCAATCTATGGGAGAGCGTGGAGAGCTCAAGAATGGAGGTTCCCAGACGGGCGACAGGCGAGCGCTATTTGCCCATCCGTCCTGCTTTCGTCAAGCAAGTCCTTAGATCGACCCAAATCGGGTAAACTTGGGGCTTTGTGCCTCTTCTCACTAGTTCCTCCAGGCTTCCTGTGCTTGACGACATGAGTTCTCTCGAATCACTGGGTGATGCCACGACGGTGGAGGCCATAGCTCCGCCGGCAGTCGCGATGGCCGGGGATGAAGTGAGCCGTCTCCGAGCATAGTTGGAGGCCATACAAGAAGCGTTGGCTAGGTTGGAGTGGGAGGCAGCCCGTGCCATAGTGTCCCGCATCGTGGCCCAGGTGCAACTTCTCGGTGAGTTTTTGGTGAGATTTCCCTGCTCATGTGCACTTGATCATAGGTGGTTCTCATTTCATATGGGTGAAGAATGGAATTCAAATGCCAATATTGGTCTTCACCAAGCTTATAATTAGACTTCATATTGCTATTGCGAAGCCTTATTGGAAACAAATGACTATCCTCTACTCCAAGATAGCAAAGGTACCATTGTAATGTGCATGATCATTTCATCCCTTATGTATGCGGTTAGTGTATATAGTTCATGCCTAATAGGATCATGCATAACAAATGATTTTTTTTTAAAATTCATAGCCTACCACTATTGCTTGAATGGTTAGTTGATCTAGTGGTAGTATATGAGTTTGTTCATGAGCTAGTGAACCCAAGTACTTGATTTATTTTGGATTGCCAACAAGTGACAAGTACAACCTCGATAAGATAACTGCTTAATGTGTGTGAAGAAGCTTAGAGAGGGTTCAAACCAGACTTGGAGGCTTAGGCAAATCAATCTAGTTCAAGTCAACATAGAAGCTCATGAAGATAACCAATGTTCAAGAAATGGTTATAATTGACAAATCCTATGAGTGGTTCCATGATTGTTCTTACACGTGGTATATCTAGATTATCACTTTGTTACAAGTGGTATTCATACAAGTGATATCTAGCACGTCAAATGGTGGTTCCACAAGTGATCCTCAACTTTAAGTGATCATCAAGTGAAGCAAAGTTTCCCTCACATGCAAGAGCTCAAGTTTATCGAATGGATGACATATGCTATGACATAGGGGGAGGTGCCCCACCGATTGGTATCAAGGTCAAAGATCCTACATGAGATATCTCAAGGGCTACAAGTGGTGTCATTCCAACATATTTAGAAGTGTCCATAAAAAATGCAAGACTCAAGTATCAACCATCTACCCCAATGCAATCCTTTGTATCAATAAGAAGCACACCTTTTATAGAAATTGATGACGAAGGGGGAGGAGTTGAAACAAAGATATGCAAATGCATCATGGGGAGAAGTATAAGTTGGGCATGGACGAAGAGGGAGCAACATTGAAGAATGGAGAAGGATCAAAATTCTTGGACAAAGAGAAGCACACAAGTAGGGGGAGCAAGCTCATGAACTTGGTTGGGATCAAAATTCTTGGACAAAGAGAAGCACACAAGTAGGGGAAGCAAGCTCATGAACTTGGTTGTTTGCACTTGTTTGGTGCATATTCATGTGCTTCCTTGCATTGCATAAGTTCTTAAATTTGATATGTATGCTTGTGTGGTGTATGCTAGTTATAGAACTTGAATGATGAAATGATAACTAGCATGCATAGGACGGTAGCTAGACTTGTGCTTTTACAAGTGGTACTAGAACCTTGCTTATAATGTTGATCTCAGGAGGTTTCTAGTGCTTTTTTGTTGCCTAGCTACTCATAATGCTTAGGATGGTGTTAAAAGTGCAACTCCAATTGGTATCATGCCTCAAAGGTTATTCTATACACCTTAGCATCACTTAGTAGTGATAACACTCCCACAAATTTCATATTTATGCATGTGTGCAAACTTGAAACCAAACCATTTGAGCACACATGTAAGGGGAGTTATCACTACCAAGTCGGGTTTTATGGTGCTTATCCAAATATTGACATAGAGCTTAAATGTTGGATAAGTAGCATGAAATCCAAATCAAGTTAGCAATTTACACTTGCGTGAAGTGCCATCTTGAAATGAGCTTAATTTCTATATCTTAGTAGAGTTGTCATCAATTACCAAAAAGGGGATATTGAAAGGTCCCTAGTTTGGTTTTGGTAATTGAGTGATAAACTAGGTGGACTAATGTGTTTAAATGTGAGATACACGGGTGATTAGTCCATAGGTACACTTGTGTGAGCAACTCGTGCCATAGGGGTGAAATGGCTTGGATTCGTTGCAAGGCTCACACATGTGATGAAGGAGCTCATTGCATATGATACATGACATTGAGTCATGTGACTAAGGTGGAGAAGATCAAGACAAAACTTGGCTTGATGGACCGGTTGCAAGCGTGAAGGGCAAGTTGGAGGCTTTGGAGTGATGGACCGTGTGGCGGTGAAGCTTGAGCAAGACTTGGTGCTGATGGACGAAGGCAATGGTGAAAAGCAAGTGAGGTCAAAATCTATGAACCAATATGGTCACGTGATGATATGAAGTGGATCATATCATTTGTTATATGGTTGGTGTATGTGTTGCATCAACAATGGAGGAGATAGAATGGAATGGACAAGGCAAAGGTACATTTGTAGGGCATTTCATTGCACCGGTCATAGGTGTGTAGAGAAGTTTATGACCAGGTTTAGGATAGATGGCCATTGTAACACCCTAAAATTTGAATTTTTGGAAATAGAGCTAAAATGATTTAATTTGGAATTTATGTGCTCATGAAAACATAGGAAAATAAAAATTTTCATTAATTTAAAATTTATCATAAGGGAGCAACATGGACGTGCATACATGCCGGTGCATTTGATTTATTGCAATGAGTGGGTGAATCCAAAATTCAAAATGAATTCAAATCGCTTTTGAAAATGAATTTCAAAATGGCTTTGAAATAAAAGAAAAGAAAACTTGAAAATAAAAGAATTTAAAAAGTTGTAAAATTTATCTTTGCAAAACTTACCAAAATTGCTCAATTTTATTTGAATTGAAAAGTGTATTTTAAACCATATTCAAATTTGATTTGGTTTATATTTGAAATTGGTTTTGAAATAGGAAAACACTATCTCTCTTTTTCGGCCCGAAGGCCTAGGCCTGCTCCTCTCCCTCCTCGCAGCCCAGCAGTCACGCTGGCCGTGTCGCCCGCTCCCACTCTCGGTGGCCCAAGCCATGGCTCGGCCTAGCTTAGCCGCAGTCTGCGCGGACGCGCCGCCTTCCCTCGGCCTGCTCCAACTCCGCCTTCTCCCCTGACCCAGCAGTGAAGCTGTGTCTTCCTTCTCCCTCTGTCCCACTGATGAAGTGGCCCCACACGTCAGCACCATCCCCTTCCTCTGGCCGTGGCCATAGCCGACTCTGTCTGGTAACCCGTCGCCGCATGCCCCACTCTTCCCAAGATATGGCGTGTCCCCCACGCCTAGACCCCCATAAATAAGGGCCCGAGCTTGCGCTGCCCTCCCTTGATCCTAGAGCACCCACCTCGCTCGCCTAGCTACACCACTGCCCACTCGGGATCTCACCGTAGTGTAGAACTCGCCCGCCGCCGCCATTAGCGCCGACAACTGCTTCCACGGCATCCAATATCATCTACCGCTCTACGTCTTGAGGTTTTGAAGCCCAGGTGCCTCTTTTGCCCTCTCTCGCCCTTTCTGTCTCTCACACTGCCGCTGAACCTTGAAGGGGGCCACCATCCGCACCACTAAGCTCCATGCCCTCGCTGTGCCTTCATCATCGTTCCAAAGACCCTAGGTGAGCTCACCTTGATCCCCGCTTCCACCCCTTGCTTTCCCCGCGTCGAATCGTGGGCGATTTTTATGGTGCTCAAGATTCCTCTCCCTAAGGACTTATCTGTAAGTGATCATCCGAGACTTACAATATAGCTGTGAGGGCTACATGGCTCTAGCTTTAGCTCAGTATGTGTCGACACGGAATTTCATTCTGTGCCGAGGACACACGCAGCAAGCCAGAAGGGTCCGCTCGATGGAGCAGATCCGCCTAGCTTCAGCGCAAGGGTGGTCGATCCTGCGCAATCCTTCCAAGACGTGCCAGTCAATTTGACCCTGCAATTGACAAGGAGAGAAAGTTTATCAGTAATTAAGGGTGGAACATGCCGGTGTTGCCAGACAGTCCCGAATGTGCGGCTCTGAGAGCCGATATGAGAGGAGATCGACTAAATAGTCGATTCCAGCATATTCATAAGAATAAATCGGTTAAAGCTTATGGGGTTGTGTAAGAAGAATTGGTTATCATTTAGAATAAATATCATTTAAACAAACATTAATCAATGGCAATAAGATATCGATGATGGTCGGTTTAGACTGAGCCAATGATTATAAGTAACCGAACTCCTGTTTATGTAAAGAAACAATTCAACACCACTTAACCATGTAATAAAGATAAATCTAATGAACATGTTAGATCTCATCTATCGCCATGACCAGTGGGGCATGAGGCAGAATCATGCAGGCCATAATACAATAACAAGATCATGGGGCTAACATATCTTTCAACTTATCTCTACTTCAATGGTCTCGTAATGCGATCTATTCGTGAGAGCGCTCGATATCGGCTAAACAGCCGATTCAGGCATAGCACACAGTTAAGGTCATGCCTTCTCAGGAACAGATCTATCAACCAACGATCCCCACTCCATGGTGCTAACAGTGGGGTGAGAGGTAGAATCCCACAGGCCGTGATAATGGGCCATGAAACGGTTCTCGCTAACCAATAGATCTACTCAAGATCGAACATGCCTTAACCGCACGCTATGTACGATTAAGATTGATATAAAACAACCGATAAAAATATAACTCATCATTTAAGATGTAGATTAGATTTGTTTTAGATTAGCAAACGATGGGTTAAATAAGATATAAGGCCGATCCAGATCAATCTCAATCGGGCAGAGTGATATTGATGTAATTAGATAAACAATGAAAGCAATAAGCAATATCGGTAACTTAATGAATCTACCAAAGACTGCCATTCAAAGGTAGAGCCGATAACTTGACCTTGATCTAGTTCAAGCAGTGGGGTGTGAGGCAGAATGACATAGGCCATACTTGAACTAGGCAAGAGTTGATAACTAGCCTATACCAGAGTCACAGTGGGGGTCGACCGGATTGATGCAGCCATACGAACAGAGGTATAAGCCATGATGGTACTTACAGTCAAGCAGTGGAGGTCGACCAGATCGATGCAGTTGTACTTGTTGAAGAACTCACCGAGATCTACTCTACTCCTACTCCTAAGGGGTGGTCAGAGCCAAAAAAGTAAATTGACTTGTATTTGATTGATTGATTATCTTTTACAATAGCCGGGATTTGGTATTTATACTCGGAGTCTAGACATGAATCCTACTCGAGCACGATTTGTTACAATCTTTGGTATGAAAGAAATATTCCTATCTTAAGATAACTTGGACTCTAATCTTTTCCCTTTTGTTAAGTCCGATATGTATCTTTTTGACGTCAGCCATATCCCATCATCGTCATCTGCTGACGTCATTCGGAAAGAATTGATCCAGTGTCACATTCGATCCAGCAGATATCAACCTTTACTCCATCGACTCCTTGATTGGCATAACTCTGGAAGCCTGCGAGTTCCCGCGCTCTTCTCCCAAATTTTGGTGTAAACACATGCCCCCCAATTTTGGGATAAAATGATTTTATCCCAAAATTCCAGTTCACTGGTTTACCACGCCGCAACTGCACTATCCGAGATATACGCGTGACTCCTAACTCCCCAGCCCAAGTTCTATATAACATCCGAACAATATCTTTTGCAATCCACATGACCTGTTTGCTTTCTCCTTCTTCCTGAACCAACTCCAACAGCCAACGCCGTCATCGCCAAGGCCTCAAACCCTTGCAAATTCGCCGTTCCCTCGAGCCATCTTTCAAGCTACCTTTGTCGGATCCAAACTTGCTCCGATCGTAATGGCGACCAACAACCATGTTCTTGAGGTATGTTTCCAAATTTCCACTCTCCAAGTGCTGGCCGTTACCCTGTATTCCTTCTCCTCTTGAACTTACTTTATTCAATTTCTAGGAAATGAGGAACGAGATCTTGATTTCATCAGCTATCGTCCCTAATGCTTATTTCCTCGGGCCTATGGGTGATCCTGATCCATCCGATTTTATCCGCCAAGAAACCAACCAGATCCCCTTTAAATAGTCGGCAGTAGATTCATCTTCCTGGAACAAAACTCCCTTCAGAAACTGGCCCAAAGCGCCTAAGGGATGGAGAAATTGGTTTTGCAGGGTATCCGCGAAAAAGGGCGGAGACTGGGAGCTTTATGATCTGAACCAGTGCTTAACACTTTCATTGTCTGAGATGGAGAGGAATGATTCACTCTTGATCTCTGCTTCTTATTTCTGGTCTAATGCTCTGAATGCTTTTGTTTTTGGCCACGGTCTAATGACCATTACTCTGGCCGATGTGTATATGTTGACCGGCCTTAGAATCACTAGACCAGTACAACCTTATGAGTACTTGGGTGCCGACTCCAAAAGATTGGCCAAGATAGCAGACTGCACCGGATGGGCAAGTTATATTCTGAATCATGTTGAAGACGAATCATCTGTCAGCGATCGTGAATACGTGGCCTTTCTGAATATGTGGTTGGAGAGATTCGTCATTTGTGGGTCGTCTTGTGGTCCGACTTACAATCACAAACTTATGGCGGAGCACCTGGCATTAGGCAAGGGTATCCCTCTTAGAAAATATCTGCTAGGAGCTGTCTATCATCTGATGTACCAGGTGGCTGCCCAATTATTGAAGAATGAACCAATGCAGGCTATCAGTGACCCTTGGTCGATGATACAGTTGTGGCTCAATTTGTATATGTACAAGATTGTAAGGCCTGATCTCAGAGACTTGAGCTTTCCTTCCTCTACTTTTGATGAAGAATATAGAGGCGAAGGAGGAAGAACTCGACAGCGTACGAGCTATGGTGAGGCTGCATCGGCCATAACCATTGACTTTGATGTTGGCCACCTCTTCAAAACATTTTACAAAGGGTTTGATGCGGCCGTCCTGACTTGGCTACCTTATAATGAGGATGATGAATTGACTTTTCCATTCACATTCCGATTTGAATCCGGCTGTTCAGACGAGACAACGGTTGCGATCTTCAATTCCTTCATCAAGCCCTGTGTTCTTCCAGCTGAATTTCATCATGGTCGTGGCAAGATGATTAAAGGTTCCTCCATCCTAGGCAATCCTACAACTTATGAGTTTTACAACCCTTCTTTTATGGCCCGCCAGTTTGGTCTCGGTCAACTTCCTCCTCTCCTGTTCTTTAAGAACATTCTGAAGCCGAGAGAAGATATCAGCGATGTGCTGGAAGCTTCTAGAGTCTTTCAATTGGGATCAGACCTTCCTTCCTTCTCCTTGCATGACTGGGTCAGGGTCAGCTTTTCTTCTAGTCTCTTTGATTCTTGGTGGCAAGATTGGTGTTCCCATCTCTTTTATGGATCAGTCCACCCTTTGTGCATAGCTCTGGATGGGGAATTCGCTTCTGACAGTGAGGTAACCTATCATTCTCTTTTTTGAGAGATCATTTTGGGTGAATTCTCTTGCCAATTGTTCCAAAATGACCCTTTTAGGACATCGAATTTGATCCTCCAAGCCTGGATAGGAGAGGGCGTTCTATAGATTACTAGCCACCATGTCTAGTTTCAAGGATGGGATCAACTGCACCTTCCCTGAAACAATTAATGAGAACCCATGCTGCTCCCACGATCATGACATGTCAATCCCCAAAGCGCAAGGCGGTTCCAGGGGCAACCCAAAAAACTACCACTGGTTAAAGACTTCGTAGAACAAGACCATCAGCTGCTCAGTTAAACAGTTCATCTTCTTCTAAAAAATGAGATTCAATTACTGATTTCGTTCTTTCTCAGCTATCGAGCATTGCGTCCCAACCTGCCCTGGGTGCGGAACTGCTGTCTCAGGCGTTCGACTCTGCACTAGCTGAACCTCCATCGGTTGATCTATGAAAGGAGCCGATCTTGGTTGAAACAACCGATACTTCCATAACAGTAGAAAATGTGAGTTTTATCCTTGACACTCAACTTCCTGATTTACTTAGTTTTCCTCTCTTTATTCGACTATTCATCATGCCAGATACTCTCTAAGGAAACATCTGTGCAAGAATAGGAACCTGGCAGTTCACCTACCAACAACGATCTCGCTGACGCTAGGAACAACTCTGTTGTTGATACCCACACTATTGATTCTCCGATTCGTCATACACTTGATGGTGAGGAAACTATATGCTTTGTCCATTTCTCTGCAGCGAGCATAAATTAAATTCCTTCCGATGTTGCAGATACCGACGTTGAGATTTCTGAGCCAATTCAACCAGATATTACTACTGTATCGTCAGCTACTCCCTTTCTTCTGATAGAGGCTACTACAGAGAAGGTACTGTACCTTTTCATCATTCATTCTGCGATAAGCCGATTCAAATCTCTTAATCAAGATTTCCCCTATCTATAGGCACTCGATCTTCTGGCCTAGAGTTGTTCTTTCAATCTCGAGGAGTATTTTGATGAAGACGAAATCAGATCATCAGCCACTTCCTCTGCTGAATCTTTGTCAGAGGAGACTAGAAATCGACTGAAAGATATACTGCCCATTTTTGAGAAGAACATAGCCGATTTGGTCCAAGACACTGAGTCAATACAGAAAGTCTTCTTGACCATTAAGGGTGATCCATCTCCAGCTCTCTCCAAGGTCGTGACTTATTTGCCCATTTTCGAAGATCAGGCCTTGAAGGTGAAAACGATCTAAAGGAACTTGTCCAATGGTGAAGCCTTGCTGGCCAGAAGGGACTCCAACAGGCAAGAAGTTAAAGAGCTGATGCAGTCGATCGATGCTTTGAAGAATTCTTCGCTCGGGACCGATCCAAAGTTGTCCCAACTGGAAGTCAAACGTGCAGAACTTGAGAGGGAGCTGAACAATGTGAAGGCTGCCATAGATCGTCGCAAGTCCATTCTGGTCCAAATACCCGATGTCATTAGATAGAAGAAGCAGGAACTGTTGGCCAAAGTAAAAGAGAGCAGAACCATCCGTGGTAGCCTTGAGAACGCTTCTGAAACAACCGAAGAATATGAGCACAAGGTTGCAGAAGCTAATGCTATTCGACTTGCAATTTTAAAAGTCATTCAGGATATTCTGGGCTTGTAATTTGTAGGTTAACATACATGTCTTGTGTACGATAACCATACTTGTCTCGTTGTATTTTCTCTTTTTGGCTGAAGAGCCGATTGAAAACAATTGATTTTAGATTTGCGACCCAATTGATCCTGAAAACGTGGCTTAAGAGAGCCCCTTGATCTTCTGCCTTCAATCGCCCAATGCCACATTTTCTTTGGTATTAGCGAAGTGGCGCTCCGCCTTCTATTAATGGTGATTACCCTTTGCACTTTCCCGAGGCATCCACCTCTTTGCTTCGCGGCTTCAAATACCGGCCGAGGGCTCCGGCCTCGAACACATCTATACTAGCAACCGCTCCTGTTCCTTTGCATCTCTCCGCCTTCAAGCCCCTGTAGCAGTTTCCTCCCCTTCCTATAGATCCAATCGATTCCATGGCCGGCAAGGATAACTGCGGCAAGCGTGCGGCGGGGGAGACCCTGGAGGAGAACATGCCGGTGAGCCAGCGCCTCCGACGCATGAGGTGAGATTGACGTCTTCTGTTTATGGCGACATTCCGTAACTTTCTATTCATAGGGATGAACTTTTGTTTCTAGGTTTGTTGTGAACGACAGACTTCGTCCTCTTCCCAGGGCTGGCGAACCCTTCGATGCTGTGTCTTCCGTGCTAGCCTCATCGTCAGATTCCTCCGATTCATATAATGGCGATGATGCCCGGCGCTTCCTCCGGGAGTGGAGGGCGGCCTAGAACCGCTACTCCGAGGCGACCCCAGAGAACGGCCAGCTCGAGATTCATCTCGTGGCTTCTCAGGCCGCTCTTCATGCGGCCGAGGAGGAGGCCAACGCTGTTCGAGCGTGGCTGGTCGAGTCTGACACCACAGTGACAGGTAAGACGGGCTTTAGGGATATCTTTATTCTGATTTCAACAGTCTTTATCTTGATAGTTCCCCATTTCTATGATCATTAGCCTTAATGATGCAGTTGGAGTCTCTCCAACTTGTGGCAAACGCGGCTGTGGATGCCATCAATGCCTGCGGCTCCCTCATCGATGCTCGCCTTCATGACGTTCCGGCTCACGTTCAGGAGGTCACCCTCCATGGCGTTCGCCATGGCGTGGCGGTGGCGCTGACTGCGGCGCAAGTTCAGACCAGGCACGAGCTCCATGCCATGGAAACCGGTTTCCCAATGGGCGATGGCCCTGAAGAACATGAAGACTTTCTCGAAGAGTTTGTCATGGCAGTGGAGGCCATAGTGGACATCACATCTGCCCAAGATGTGGTGACCAAAGTCTTCGATCAGTTTGTATTTAGGATAAACCAATGAATGAAGACTCCAGTTCTTTTATGATTGTGTTTCAATGCAATGCCTTCGTGTATGACTGTGAATCTTTGTGTTTTTTGCTCTATAGGCGATACATATCGTATCGGCTTTCATTATCTTTGAAGATGTTTACTTTTTGAACTAGAGGTGATACCCTCCTGGTACCGGCTATTAGAGCCGAGAATGAATCGGCTACCAAGTGTTGATCAGACGCTAGGATAACGTCCCACAGAACTTTTAATATAAAAGGTTAGACGAGTAATTAACCCAGGTCAAGCGTCCTATGAAGCGAAACAGAACTTCTCTTAAGAAATCCATTAACTTTGAATCGCACTTACACTTTAACTTAGCCTTCACATACGTCAGCCTAAACCCATTTCCAAGACTTAATACTCATTTTTCTTTGATCCAACAGCCGACGTGAAGCTGTGACTTTTCTACTAAAACAAACTCTCAGAGCCGATTGCTTGCATCGGCTGTCGGCTTTCATTGCTGATTTTAATGAAGCCCCCTTCCCATGTCTTGCTAGAGAAAAATTTAGAATCTCCCAGTTCCCAAAATACTAGATCGGCTATTGCAATGCTCACGGATTCATCAGCGCGAACAAATTCGACATCATCTCCATGCCATTGAATCAAACACTGATGCATGGTCGATGGTATACAACAATTTGCATGAATCCAGTCACGACCGAGGGGTAGGCTATACGATCCTTTTCCATCAATGACGAAGAATGTGGTGAGCAGAGTCTTGCTTCCAATTGTTAGTTTGACGTTTATTGCCCCCGGGTCTTAGACGTGTTACCTCCGAAGTCCCTAAGCATCATGTCGGTCTCCAACAGATCTTTTGGTCCTTTGCCAAGCTTACGAAAAGCAGTGTAAGGCATAAGATTGATGGAAGCACCCCCGTCTACCAACATCTTGCTCATTGGCTTTCCATCAACAAGACCTTTCATATATAACACTTTCAAGTGCCAATGCTTGACTGGTCTATCAAATATTGCTTGCTGCACGACCGTCAACTTGACAACTATCTCTTCATACTCCGATTCATTGAAATCCAAATAAACTTCTTGATTTGCCGGAGCTCTAAACTCTGATGGCAACAGAAAAGCCATTTGGATATTAGCCGATGGTTGCTTTCTATCGGCTATTTGCTTGGCACACCATACTTGAGGTTTACCGGATACTTGAGCCTGTTCCAACTCTTTATTCCTTAGGTGCTGCACCCTTATCTTCTGGCTTCTTGTCAATCCTTTGGGGCACCATTGGCCTTCCTGCCAGACATGCTCCCTTTGGTTGCTTCCTTCTTCATGATCAGCCCAGTCTTGGTCAACAACTCTTTTCCCCAGCCGATCATGAATACTTTTATTTTTTAAGCGCCGATCCATGTTATTATGATGATATGCATCCTGGGCATGGATAGACTGGCGGTTGATCTGAGATTGCCTAAACTCCTAATATTGATTGCTGCATTCTGGACAGTCATGTCTGGTAGGCAACTTCAAATCTTCATTCCAGCAGTATCTGAAGAAAGGATAATTCCACTGCGATTCGGCTTGCCTCCTTTCATACCTCTCTTCTTCTAGTTGACGCTGGTATTCTTGATCCTCTATCCATCGCTGATAATCCTTTTCCTTCTGCCGCTGCCACTTATTCAACAAGATTCAAGATGTAACTCGCGGCTTTGTCACCCCATCTTTTGACGTTTCCCCCTGTTCATATCGGCTCTTTTGCTGATCATGACGTTTTCTAATCTCTCTGTATTCATCGTCCGATATTTGCATCTTGGGATCAACTGTTCCAGCTTCTCTTGATTTAGCCGATGTTAGAACCTTAGTTTTTTCTTTGAATAGCTCGACGTCAACCATATTTTGATCTCCTGGGAAAGGATTATCATCAACTTTCATCTTCTGAGGCGTATCGAACTTGAGCCTACCTTGCTGAATATCCCTCTGTATATGCTGCCAGAAAATTCTACACTCATTAGTGGAATGAGAAGTAGCATTATGGAACTTGCAGAACTTCTTATTATTTAACTGTTCAAGGGACAACATAACATGACTGTCCGGCAATTTGATCTGGCCCTTCTCAAGTAAGAAGTCAAAGAGCTTGCTCGATTTTGTGACATCAAAGTCATAGCTCTCCTCGATTCCTCTTCCCCAAGGATTTGGCACCATCACTATCTTCTTGCCCCAATTCCATTCAGCTACAGCAACCTCTTCTTCTTCATCCTCATAGCCATCATCGACTGAGTATGGATCATAAGCTTCGGCTACGGTGGTACTCTTCTGGAATCGGGTATCTCTGCGCATACTCTAGAATTGGCTATTGAGCGCTGCTACTCGTTGAGCAAACTGACCCAAGTTATCAAACTCTTGCCCTACCAACTTTTCTTTCCACATTGGCAGCATTCCCTGAATGGCTAAAGCAGCTAACTGATCATCTACCAAGCTCAATGAGAAGCACAAGTTCTTAGTCTCTCGGAATCTCTAAAGAAAGTCAATGCCCGATTCATTAGTCCTCTGTCTCATGGTTGTCAAATCGGTTATCTTCTTTTCCCCAGTCCTAGTGTAGAAATATGTATGAAACTTCTTCTCTAGGTCAGCCCAATTGGCAATGGAGTTGACTAGTAGTGACGAAAATCAAGTGAAGGCTAGCCCTGATAGGGATAAGGAGAAGAAATGAACTCGATGGGCATCCTCAACTGATGCTTTGCCCAATTGTGTAAGATACCGACTGACATATTCTATCGTGCTTGTACTGTCTTGACCAGTGAACTTGGCAAACTCTGGGAGCCTGTAATTTGTAGGAAGAGCGACCAAATCATACCACTCTGGATATGGGCGTTTGTACGAAAAGGTCAGCCCTTTTGGCTTCAGGCTGAACTGATTTTTCATCATCTTGGTCACCTTCAGCAACAACTCGTCAGCTTACGGATTTGGATTCCTCAGTATTTGCTGACCCATCTGTGGATTGAAATCCCGTGTGCCTTGATACCCTAGATTCGGTATCATGTGGAGAGTGTTATAATCTATGCCATAGTGATACCCTTGTGGAATCTCAATCTGCTAGGTCCTCTGCTGGCTTGCTGCTTGAAGTTTCTGATTGTAGACATAAGGATCTATATCTCTACGGATCTTTTGAATCGATGGTGCTATTTTTTAAGCCGACAACGGTATGTGGCCTGATGCGCCAAAATTGATCATCTGGTTCTGACTCTGCCCCACCGGCTGTTGCACATGCTACATTGGCGGTCTAGGATTGTACTGTATCTGATTCATAGTAGTACCTGGAGTTTGTTCAAATGAACCTTGAAGTGCCTGGACATCACCATTACCAGCTAGTGCTGCTTCTTGATGGCTGGTGCCGACTTGATTAGTCCCTTGGGTCAACGGATTTGGAATGTTGTAACAAGTCAATCCAACCTGACTAACTGGAATTCCATGAATCGCCTCTTTCATGGCATTGTGAAATGCATCAACGAAAGCTTCATTGTGGCTTGATAGGGCATCACGAACAGACTTGTCTATGGCTTCTACAAAGAAACGCCTGTCTTCAGCTTCAACTGTATCTGTCTATCCGTGTAGTAGAACTCTTGGTAGTGGAAATTTCCAAATAATTGTGCTGTCACGTGTTTTGGTGTTGGACAACAAACACTTCTTCTGAAATTCTTCTGTAGCTTTGTTGATGGTTTCCTTATCTTCATTAGGTAGGTCTTCATAATGTATCATAAGGATGTTGTCGTTGTTGTGAACCGCCATGACAATTGTGGGGTCCCAACGGGCATGCCAGATACGTGTGTCGACACAGAATTTCATCCCGTGCCGAGGACACATGCAGTAAGCCGAAAGGGTCCGCTCGATGGAGCAGATCCGCCTAGCTTCAGCGCAAGGTGGTCGATCCTACGTAATCCTCCCAAGACGTGCCAGTCATTTTGACCCTGCAATTGACAAGGAGAGAAAGTTTATCAGTAATTAAGGGTAGAACATGCCAGTGTTGCCAGACAGTCCCGAATGTGCGGCTCTGAGAGCCGATATGAGAGATCGACTAAATAGTCGATTCCAGCATATTCATAAGAATAAATCGGTTAAAGCTTATGGGGTTGTGTAAGAAGAATTGGTTATCATTCAGAATAAATATCATTTAAACAAACATTAATCAATGGCAATAAGATATCGATGATGGCCAGTTTATACTGAGCCAATGATTACAAGTAACCGAACTCCTATTTATGTAAAGAAACAATTCAACACCACTTAACCATCTAATAAAGATAAATCTAATGAACATGTTAGATCTCATCTATCGCCATGACCAGTGGGGCATGAGGCAGAATCATGCAGGCCATAGAAACAACAATAGACTCGATGACCCTAACTCATTACTAATATCAGTGGGGCATGAGGCAGAATAATGTAGGCCATAATACAATAACATGATCATGGGGCTAACATATCTTTCAACTTTTCTCTACTTCAATGGTCTCGTAATGCGATCTGTTTGTGAGAGCGCTCGATATCGGCTAAACAGCTGATTCAGGCATAGCGCACAGTTAAGGTCATGCCTTCTTAGGAACAGATCTATCAACCAACGATAACCACTCCACGGTGCTAACAGTGGGGTGAGAGGCAGAATCCCATAGGCCGTGATAACGGGCCATGAAACGGTTCTCGCTAACCAATAGATCTACTCAAGATCGAACATGCCTTAACCGCACGCTATGCACGATTAAGATTGATATAAAACAGCCGATAAAAACATAACTCATCGTTTAAGATGTAGATTAGATCAGTTTTAGATTAGCAAATGATGGGTTAAATAAGATATAAGGCCGATCCAGATCAATCTCAATCGGGCAGAGTGATATTGCTGTAATTAGATAAACAATGAAAGCAATAAGCAATATCGGTAACTTAATGAATCTACCAAAGACTGCCATTCAAAGGTAGAGCCGATAACTTGACCTTGATCTAGTTGAAGCAGTGGGGTGTGAGGTAGAATCACACAGGCCATACTTGAACTAGGCAAGAGTCGATAACTAGCCTATACCAGAGTCACAGTGGGGGTTGACCGGATCGATGCAGCCATACGAACAGAGGTATAAGCCATGACGGTACTTACAGACAAGCAGTGGAGGTCGACCGGATCGATGTAGCCGTACTTGCTGAAGAACTCACCGAGATATACTCTACTCCTACTCCTAAGGGGTGGCCGGAGCCAAAAAAGTAAATTGACTTGTATTTGATTGATTAATTATCTTTTACAATAGCTGGGGTTTGGTATTTATACCCGGAGTCTAGACATAAATCCTACTCGAGCACAATTTGTAACAATCTTTGGTACGAAAGAAATATTCCTATCTTAAGATAACTTGGACTCTAATCTTTCCCCTTTTGTAGAGTCCGATATGTATCTTTTTGATGCCAGCCATATCCCATCATCGTCATCTGCTGACGTCATTCAGAAAGAATTGATCCAGTGTCACATTCGATCCAGCAGATATCAACCTTTACTCCATCGACTCCTTGATTGGCATAACTCTGGAAGCCTACGAGTTCCCGCGCTCTTCTCCCAAATTTTGGTGTAAACAGTATGAGGACCTTTTCTAGCTTGTTAGAGGTTACCTTTATTTGCGTAAGAATGGCTTGACGAATCAGGTATAGTGCGGCCTCTGTCACCTTGTGTATAGACTGCGCGTCATTGTGCCATCGGGAAGGGGGGCTCTACATCTATTTGCCGAGTGAATCTAATGGCCCTAACTTGTTAGACGAACCTTTGAAAGGCTTCATAGTGAACCCTGCCGACCTTCCTTGGTAGCGGGTCAAGAGGCTGATCACCTCAGGCGAAAGGGTAAATCACGACTCACAGTGAAAGTGTACAATCTTTGTAGAGTGTAAAACTGGTATATCTGCCGTGCTCACGGTCACGAGCGTCCTTGGAACCCTTACGGAATAGACGATGAACACTGATGATACTGATGATAAAGATGCTCACTAATGATTACTGTTTATGCTATTCATTATTCATGTTTACCTGATCATGTGTTTATATGGGTTTGTGAATAAACTTGTTGCCACCCAATTGCTAAAAGATGACTCATTAAAAGCTAATCGCAGTTAAACCAGTGTCAGCCTTTTTGAGCCTCATGAACCCCATGTTATATTTGTTGAGTACGACATGTACTTATGCTTGCTTTATTTTTTTCAAATATTTGGATAAAAATCTCGGATGGGTAGCAGATTGCTAGAGTTTGGAGGAATTAGACTTGTGATCAACCAGTCAGTTGTCCCTGTGGAAGTGGAGTCTTCACCTAAAGATCAGAGTTGTCTTTCCGCTGTCTATACTCTGAGGTTGTATTCTTTATACTAATACGCTATGTGCTAAGCATTGTCATATGATATTACCCTTATTTGTAGCTATTTGTGAGATTTGACTTCATGGGCTCACATATGGTGTGTATCTGGTTTTGTTCTTAAAACCGGGTGCTACAAAGTGGTATCAGAGCAATGCTGACTGTAGGACGCAAGCCTAGATAGAACTGGACATTTTGGCTTGCTTTCACCTTGCCTACTTCTTGCTTTCTGTCTAACCTTGATATTTTCTAAAAATTATTCTCACCTCCGACTCTATTCTGTTATAAAGTTTTGTCTTTATTCTGAATCTTCTCTCTCCATCTGTTAGATAGATCGTAACAAGGAGACCACCGACATTAGATCTCAGGAAGACCAAGCTATGTCGCCTTTGATCGCATTGGACAAGGAAAAGCTATCTGCTATGCAGAAATGTGTACTAGAAGGAATAATTCAACATGGGAATTCTCAACAGTACTCATTGCAAGGTCAAACCAACATACCAAAGGGACCAGTGAAGAGACAAGTGGTAGAAGCATGGAAGAAGATGAGGTCCATTGAAGATGTTGGTAGTGAGACGCTTGGTAGTCAGGACCAATGTTAATGCTGCAAGCATTATGGTTTTCCCTGTCTTCAAAACAAGTCTAATAAGAGAAAAGTCAAGGTGAACCTGACTTGTGAAGCTAATGTGGATAAGAAGATGAACCTTCAGAAGAGGAAGCTAATGTGGATAAGAAGAGGAAGGCGGTCTCACCAGAGTTAGAATTTGGAAGCAATCAACATTTGAGTTCTACTACATTGTCACATCCAACTCTAATCCCTGGTCAGATAAATTCAGACTTTAAAGAGTTAGAAGTTTCTCAAGCTAAGATTACTCCACTCTTTCCACATGAGGTATGCATAGATGGGTGGACGATCACCTATAAGGAGTTTCAACCCCAAAAGAGCAAGCGAGCTAGAAAGCAGTCCAGTCAAACAAAGATGAACCTTTAAAGTCAGCCAGCTGACAACACACTAAGCAACAATTCTGTGGAGTATGACATCACAAAGGAATCCAGCTAAGAGAAAGTGTTATCATTGCCAGCAGGAAGGACATTATGTTAAACTTTGCCCATAGAAGAATCAACAATTGTACCGTGGAAGTGGCTAGAGTCGGATCACTATAGGGTTGCTACCAGAAAGTGTCAGTGATACCCAACCCGAAAGAAGCATTCGGTGAGAGTGATGAATAAGGAAGTCATGCTGGACTACCCAAGATCAACAAAGTGGAAGATGTGTTGCCCTCACTATCATTCAAGGGATGCTACTCTAGATGCCTTCGCAGCCACACCTTAGTTAGGGAATACGAGTTTGTGCCCCTTTATGTAATAAAAATGATAGTATCGCAAGTTAAGTCAATGATTGAGTTGTGCACCTTTATTGCTTTGTTGAATTGTCATTATGCTTATGATTGTTTTGAATCTTTGTAATGATTGCAATGATCTTGTTGGGTGTTCCCACAATTTCATTTAGTTTATAGGCCTAAGGTATAAGGATTAATGAAATAAATAGTTGGGTTTTGGTTATCTCCTGTTTTCTCTATCCTATCTTTTCGGAGCAGCCTGCACTCTTTGATTTATGTCTTTGATTTTGGACGATAAAAAATCATGACAAAATTCTGACATTAGACTTCAATATGTTTCTCCGACCACAAGAATCACCCTGATAGTTATTTTGGTTATGGAGTGATGAAAATCACAAGATGATGCAACCACGCTGTCTAAAATCTAGAGTAGTTTCTGTTGTGCACTGTTTTTGACCACATAAACCGTAGAATTTGGAAAAGTGTTCTATAAGGAAGTTGTGGAGAATTTGATAAGCTTTCCAACAGTATAAGCTAAAACTTCATTGGATTAATGGTATGAGAGTTATAGATGTTTTAGTGCACTGCTGTTTTTCATTCCGTGAGGAAAAATCAAGTTATTTGTTCTTAGATATACACATGCGTTCTCTGGGATGTTAGAAGGCCATTATGATAGTCAACCTACCCATAAGGATATGCAAGCTATACTTTTGTGTCCCATAGTTGATCTTTTCTTAGGGGGGTAGCCCAAGTAAAGGTGGTTTTGAAGATTCTAGTTCTCACTTGGAAGAATCGGTTAATCTGATAAGAAAGGTGGTACCCAAAGGATGTATATCACTTAAGAGCTTCATCATCCAGAGTATGTATCCTTTGCTCGGCTGATAAGTTATTGGATCTTCTATGAGGAATTGATGCAGTCGACAATATGGCTCTACAGTTCGAGCTATCCTCAGTTGGGAGTCCAATCTTCAACATACCCAAGACAAGTAGACATTGATGACATAGGAATGAGATATTGGACATCTACAGTTGATTCAAGCACCATCCCCTTCCTCTGGCCATGGCCGTAGCAGACTCTGTCCAGTAACCCGTCTTCGCACGCCCCACTCTTCCCAGGATATGGCGTGTCCCCCACGCTTAGACCCTCATAAATAAGGGCCCGAGCTCGTGCCGCCCTCCCTTGACCCTAGAGCAGCCGCCTCGCTTGCCTAGCTACACCACCGCTCACTCGGGATCTCACCGTAGCGCAGAACTCACCCGCCGCCGCCATTAGCGCCGGCCACTGCTTCCGCGGCGTCCAATGTTGTCTGCCGCTCTATGTCTTGAGGTTTTGAAGCCCAGGTGCCTCTTGTGCCCTCTCTCTCCCTCTCTGTCTCTCACGTCGCCGCCGAAACTTGAAGGGGGCCACTGTCTGCACCACTGAGCTCCACGCCCTCGTTGTGCCTTCATCATTGTTCCAAAGACCCTAGGTGAGCTTGCCTTGATGCCCGCTTCCACCCCATGCTTTCCCCACATCGAATCGTGGACTCTAGAGCCCTCTCCGCGCTCGCCTGCGAGCTCCTCGTTGCTGGCGATGGCCACCACCCTGCCAGAGTTACTGTGCTGGCCAGAGAAATCCTCCCAACCATCAGTAGCCGTCCGATCTGAGATCAACGGCCTAGATTAGAAGATACCGATTCGGCTGGCTTATTTGCTAAAGAGACCCTCGGTTTTTGGATAATCAACCCGTCGTCCTGAGTAGTTCAAAAGTAATTAAAAATATGTCCCTAGTTTTTATGTTTTGACCCCTGTGTTTTTCCAAAAATGACGCCCGGTCCATAGGACAGTTTTAATTCGGGTTTTAATTATTTTTAATACGAAATTGATTTAAAAATATTTACAAAATTGCCACTATCTTCATTAGTCCATATCTTTTCCGTTTTAACTCCGATTTGATCCGTTCAACTTGCGTTAGGTTCGTAATTTCATAATCTACATGTTCATACTACTGTTAGATATGTTTTCAACTTTTAAAATTGGAGGTTAGATTTAATTTATTATTTTATTAAAGGAAATCTTGTTTAATTCATATCTTCTATGTTTTAGCTCTGATTTGACCTGTTCAAGTTACGCTAGATTCATTACAACGAGATCTATATATTAGTAACAATGTTTATCATGTCACTATTTCTAGAATTTCATGGTTTAAACTCTAATTTGGATAATAATTATGCAACTGGATTTTATAAATAAAATATGATTTGTTTTACTTTAGTTTTATAATTCAAATCTAAATTTGACTTGATTCAATTTATATAAGCTTTTATATAGTTAAAACACATGAAGTTTATAGTCTTATATTTTCTCTTATGAGTAGATCTTTCGGAAGCCGTTTCTTTCAAACCATAGCTCCAATTAGCGTGTCTCTCGCGACTTTGTGTTCGTAGCGATGTGTAGAATCGTATTTCAAACTTTTTTACTTATTTTTCTATGATTGGTGAATTGTTCCAATGTAGATGTAATTGTATGCTATGCATGTATGTGTATGGATGTTTGTGTGGTGTTCTACGATTACGTCCGGTCGGTGAGATATACGTGGTGATCAAGAAGGATGTTGAAGATTAAAGCTTACCGAAGGATCGATGTTTTAAGGCAAGTATAGCATGGGATCTTCCTTGTTGTCCTATACACCTTTAATCATTTAATTCATACTGCATGTGTCTACCTTGACTACCAGTAAGGATATCCTAGTCTTTTGTACTTGTAACTTGATACCTATGGGGTATTGCATTGGGTAGTATGATGCTAGTGCTCAACTACAACCATGATCTTGTAACTTGACTAATGGTATATGCAATAAACACTAAAAGATGCTTTTTAGCAACATGGAACAAGGGGGCTAGAGCATTGGGTGGTTTTTATGGTGCTCTAGATTCCTCACCCTAAGGACTTATCTGTAAGTGATCATCTGAGACTTACAGTACAGCTGTGAGGGCTACATGGCTCTGGCTTTAGCTCAGTATGAGGACCTTTTCTAGCTTGTTAGAGGTTACCTTTATTGGCGTAAGAATGACTTGACGAATCGAGTATAATGCGGCCTCTGTCACCTTGTGTATAGACTATGCGTCATTGTGTCATTGGGAAGGGGGCTCTACATCTGTTTGTCGAGTGAATCTAATGGCCCTAACTTGTTAGACGAACCTTTGAAAGGCTTCATAGTGAACCCTGCTGACCTTCCTTGGTAGTGGGTCAAGAGGCTGATCACCTCAGGCGAAAGGGTAAATCACGACTGACAATGAAAGTGTACAACCTCTATAGAGTGTAAAACTGGTATATCAATCGTGCTCACGGTCACGAGCGGCCTTGGAACCCTTACGGAGTAGACAATGAACACTAATGATACTGATGATAAAGATGCTCACTAATGATTACTGTTTATGCTATTTATTATTCATGTTTACCTGATCATGTGTTTATATGGGCTTGTGAATAAACTTGTTGCCACCTAATTGCTAAAAGATGACTCATTAAAAGCTAATCATAGTTAAACCAGTGTCAGCCTTTTGAGCCTCATAAACCCCATGTTATATTTGTTGAGTACGACATGTACTTATGCTTGCTTTAATTTTTTTCAAATATTTGGATAAAAATCCTGGATGGGTACCAGATTGCTAGAGTTTAGAGTAATTAGGCTTGTGATCAACCAGTTAGTTGTCCCTGTGCAAGTGGAGTCTTCACCTGAAGATTGGAGTTGTCTTTCCGCTGTCTATAATATGAGGTTGTATTCTTTATACTAATACGCTATGTGATAAGCATTGTCATATGATATTACCCTTATTTGTAGCTATATGTGAGATTTGACTTCCTAGGCTCACATATGGAGTGTTTCTGGTTTTGTTCTTAAAACCGAGTGCTACAGCCGTACTATCAAGAGGGGCAAACTTGTTTGCATATCGATCATCTAGAGCCACTCGAGTGATCTAACTTTGCATCGTTGCTAGGATCGAGTGTCATGGTGAAATGAGTGATAATCCTTTGAAAAATGGTTGTGAAAATGCTAACACAATTGCACATGATGGTGTATCACTTGGTGGTGTTGGAACATTTGCAAAGAAGAAAAAGCTGGAAGCGAGGAGGTCGCAGGGAGCTTGGGTTGTTTTCTGGGCAACAACCAACTGTCTGCCCTTTGGTGGTGGACTGTCCACGATCCTCGGATGTTGATGATTGGGGGACATCGGACATGATGCTTGCACTGTTCACGGGCTGACAGGTGAACGACAGACGGTCCGGGCCCTAGGGACGGACTCCGTCGGCTAATTGTCGAGGAACAAATGTTCTGGATAGGTTCTGGACATGTTGTCGAGTTTGAATGGCGGACTGTCCGTCTATAATTCCCGGACTGTCCGGCACTACCGTTGAACTCCAATGGCTTGTTTTAGGTGAACGGCGGACTGTCCGCACTACTAGAAATATCCACTTCTATGACAAAAATTTTAATGACGATTCCAAAACCGTCATAGAAGATCGCTTTTTATGACGAATTTTTCTGTTTCGTCATAGATCAATGGTGACGATCCTTCAACCCTCTCTATCTATAATGAAATTAGGCATCGTCATAAAAAACATCA
This sequence comes from Miscanthus lutarioriparius, assembly GCA_904845875.1. Lineage (NCBI taxonomy): Eukaryota > Viridiplantae > Streptophyta > Magnoliopsida > Poales > Poaceae > Miscanthus > Miscanthus lutarioriparius. Next base: position 71,639,831 of record CAJGYO010000005.1, on the reverse strand, counting down.
TAGAAGAGTACAGAGTTTCGTCACAGATCACTCACGCGACTCATCTGTGACGATCTCCTTTAATATTGTGATGAACAAGGCTTCGTTATTGAACTAATTACACATCTGTGATGAATAATATTCGATCTGTAACGAACGGTGCTTCGTCATAGATCTTGTCGATAGAATATCGTCGACAGTCCTCCGAAGGGTATCTCATGAAGGTAGATTGATCGGCAGAGGTGCGTGTAATCAAGAACAAGAAGGCAACAGAGACACAAGAGTTAGACAGGTTTGGGCCGTCAGCACGACATAATACCCTACTCCTATGGTCTGTTGGTTTATATTGGCTATCATATGATATTGCGTGTGGGTCTCCTACCCGCCTTATATAGTCGGGGGGTAGGGTTACAAGTTGATTAGATTTAGGAGATAACCGGTAAGTAATAACATATTACAGAAATCATGGGATCGAACGTATCCTAACAGATCTCGTAGCATCTTCAGGATATCGCCCTTGATGCCTTGTGGTACATGCCGAGCAGTGCCATGCACCGTAGGTCTTTGTCTTGTGGGCTGGACCGCCCTTGGCAGCGTAGCCCATGTAGTCTGCCGTGGGTATCTAGGGTCATACCCCCCACAGCTAGTCTCCGAGTGCCTTATATCCGCTGTGCAATGCCGTCTTGAGTTTGTCTGAGCAGGTGTAAACAAAGCCGAGCAGTCAGACTCATAGTCTGACCACTCTAATGAGTCACCGAGCAGTTATGTACCGTCACCGAGCAGAGTATCACAAGTAAGGCTTGCTAGAAGGATGTAAGGAGCTCAAGTTCAAAATCAAAATTTTTCTCGCTGTGAACCAAGTGTGCCCACTTAGTGTCCGATCACGAGAAAGGGAGATAATATTCTTCAACTTCAGGAGGCATGGAGTCTTCCAGATTAAAGAAAACACTCACCACAAGGTGAAGTGTGCCCACTTAATCCCCGAGCCTGACAGTAGATGACGTAGTCACGTGGTGCCAGGGTCTAGAAAGTAGAAGAAAGGCAGAAGACCAGCCGAGTAGGCAACCAGTCCCCGGGCTGAGCCATAAAATAAAAAGCGCACATTCATCGCAATGTGAAGTGCGCCCACTTAGTCCCCGAGCCTGACAGTAGGTGACATGGTTACGCGGTGCTAGTGTCAGAAACAATAGTAACCAGAAGAAGTCCCCAGTGTGGTGAGAAACCGAGTCATAATGATGACGTAGTCACCGAGCCACAAGTGGAAATCTTGAATAAATCAAGAAGTACCGATTATTCAAATCATGGACAAAAAAACCAGAGTAATGGTTGTACAGTAGAAATTACTGAGCCTTGATGGTATTACGGAGAAGTCGGCGAATATTCGGTGTGCAGTACCAAGTTGCGTCGAAGAATGGGCGATATGGGCCTTAGTTGCGCGGAAGCCTAGGGAATGGCCCACCACGCCGCTTTGGGGAATTCAAAAGGGCACAAATCAATATGGTGTGGTTTCCCCAAAACCCTTGAATGCGAAAAGTGGGTACAATTTCTTTATAACTGCGTCGCCGCACTCCGCGCTGCCACCTTTGCCACTTTGTCTTCCTCCTCAGCCTCGCACTCCCCCATTCACATTCACACGCGCTTCGCCGCTAGGGCAAAAAAGCTTGCGAAAAAGGCCAGTTCCGATCCAGATTTGAGGGATGGCGCCGAAGAGGGGAGGTGGTAACCTGAAAAAGGCGGTCGCCAGGGCGAGTCATGACAAGGAATGGGTGCCGCCACTCATGGGGGAGACAGAGCTCAACGAGATGGTGGAGGCGGGCGTTCTTCCTAACCGTATCACCGCCGAATGGCGTCCGGCCGATGGTGAGCCCTATCCGATGCCACACACCGACGAGCTCATCGTATTCGAAGATTATTTCTAGCGTGGATTAGGACTTCTGGTACATCCTTTCTTGCGGGATCTGTTGGAGTATTGGGGAGTAAGCTTGTGTAACCTCCATCCGAATACTATTTTGCACATTTCGGTGTTTATCCACTTCTACGAGGTTTATCTTGGCATTCTTCCCCACTTTAATCTGTTCCGACACTTGTTCTGGCTTAAGAACAAAGGAGGGGGCAGTTCCAAAGTGGTCAGCGGTGTGTATCTGTAGCTCCGCGATGGGATGGTGGGCGAATACATTACTGTACCGCTGAATACCTTGCTGAAGGGGTGGAATGCCAAGTGGTTCAACATGAAGAAGAGTCATCCTACCATCCGATACGATGTCGACCAGATTTCGGAGAACCAGGGAAGCTGGTCGGAGAAATCGACCAGTGCTGATATGGAGCGGGTGAAGGAGCTCCTCGAGCTAATAAGGGGCATGAAGATGAATGGAGTGGTGGTGGCGGTGAACTTCATAATGCTTCGTGTCCAGCCCAGCAAGGAGAGGACTTCAAGCGAGATACTGACGGCACCCAGGAGAGGACGGAGAGACTGATAAAGGAGGCTATGCTACACCAGGTCGCTGATCTATTCGCTCCAAACGTTTCGTATAGTGTGCTAGGGCAGCCAAAAACCTTCAACTGCATGAACCCACCACCTCAGGTAAAAAATCTTGACTGTTGTTCCTAGTGCTTTTCATCCGGTGTCGACGCCGAGCAGTGGACTGATTCGCTTGTGGAAAGATCCATTTGTAGGAACGGGTGATGTACTTCTCGGGCGTGCTGAGGAGCGATTGGCCAAAAGTAGTGGATGCTAGGTAGATCACTTAGCCAGAGGAAGGTGCCGTCAGCGCCTCGTTCGAATCCGAAGGCAAAGGTGCTGGTCGGAGGGAGAGTCCCCCCGGTATCGGAGAAGGTTCGGGGGAAAAGGGCGGCGATAGATGAGCCGGCCCGAAAGAAGAGAAGAACGACAGATGTAGCTCCCCGCAAGCCGGATGGTATATCGCTTGGTGGCGGTTAGAACGCTCAGTTGTAGAGCACAGCGATATCTGAGTGGTCGGACAACGATGAGGCTCCAGTAGCTCCCCCTCCGAGCACTAAAGCGTCATCGCACAACATGCGCGTGGAGGTGCAATCGGAGGAAGGGGAATGATGTAGACTAGGCCTGATCTTCTGAAAGGTATGATAGCGTCGATTGGTGGAGACTCAACATTCACGATCTAGGCTTCGAACCAAGACTGATTTGGACCCCCACAACCATTACATCACTGCTCCGTTGGTTATTAACCTCGCGAACGTGATTGACCTCGCCGAGAAGGCTTTCCTGCAAGCGAATCGAGAACACAAGCAAGAACAGGATGAATGCAATCTAAAATTGCAAATGAATATGAGGCTTATGAAAACAAGAAGGAGTTCAAGTGTTTATTCGAAAGGACTAATCACCACAGGGGAACAAGATCAAGAACTGGGGCCCTGGTTCACAGCAAGCGGCCTTGGTGGCATAGTTGCAGCAAAACGACATCTGTTTCATGAGGAAATCAAGAACTAAACAAAACCCAAAACCCTAAGGAGAGCGACGGCTGCTAATTATAGAGTCTTGGGCGTCACCCCCTAGACGCGCGCCTAATGGGCCCAAACACGATACATGGTCCAACGGACCAAAAGACGGTGTCGCAGCACCCTGCCAGATTCTGGACGCTGACTTGTTTCGATGATTTCTGTTGATTCCAAAGGGCTTTTGACGTGAGACCACTTGCATTGGCTTACTTATCTAATTAGCTTTTCATCCATATGTGGATCATTGAAAACAGAGCCCGGACGCGCCCATGTGACCAATTTTATGACAGACTGGTCCTAGAACCCGAGATGGGCTCCAACTGCAGTTGGACTGGGCCTCCACCATGAGAAAGATGAATTGGATGCCCATGCTGGACCTCCTCCTCTCCTTGGCTTGTATGTGATGGAGTGATGTCCTCATCATCCTCCCTTTCTTGAATTGAAGTGATCTTCGACTGAAGTAGATCGTCTCCTCCATTGGATGACAACAACGATGGTTCCGGAAGAAGACGTTCATCTTGGCACCCAATCCTTCGCAAAGGTGGCTGCCATGGTGGTCTCCCTGCTAGGAATTCATCCTCCTTCTCTTGCAAAAGATTAGTACCAACAAGAGGCATAGCACTAGAAGCAGGACCAAGTGGACATATAGGCGATGTACAAGTTAAGTGGCAGAACCTCCTAAGAAATCGGGCCCACGTGCACCTATCGATGTCTCAACAGACTTCTGATAGCGTACACAAGTTCCCAACAACTTAACAGGTCTGTCGGGTGTCCTCAGGAAACCCGAATCATCCACAAATCTTTTTCAAACAGGATCCCAATCACAGACATTGCAAATTACAACAGTTTTTGATATACATACTAGAGATTGTAAAGCGGAAGACTTAAGTTTTAATATTACAAACCAGTTGTTTCAAACTTACAAAACCATAAGTGTCATATAACCATAGTAGCGGGATAATATTACATTAGCATTATTTATTTCACACAAACTAGTGCCTTGTCCAAAGGCCATTCATCATTTCTCATCGTCATCGACTTCAAACACTGACATGCAGCAGGGACCAAAACAAGCCTGCGCATGCGACTCATCTACAACAAGGGTTAACAAACCCTGAGTACAAAAGTACTCAACAAGACAGACTCGATGAAAAAGGGTGAAGGTCTTAGGGATGCAGGTGTTGGGTCAAGGTAAGGATGTAGCAAGATTCAAAAGTTCTTTGCCAAAAGCTTACTATTCTTGATTCTATTTTCAAGTTTTACCCCTAAGTACTTTAGTTCATTATCTCGAACTAAGTGTTCATATCCCATATTCCAATCTTTCTCATTCCATTCTTTTTCTCATGTTTTAGTAATTCACTAGTCCTGCATTGCTTCTGTAATGAACCGAGTCTCCATAACCGCGGAGCACTGGCAATTTGAATTGATTCAAGTCCCAGCTGGGGATTCCTTATCACACGACATATGTAGAGCTTATTCTTGCATATATCAACCTCGCTACCGGATCCTCCTATACTAAGCCATCTCCATGCCACCCGAGAGCACAGCACACCTCAAATCCGGCCAGATTCCAGCCATGAGGGTACACGCTACTCCCGCCATCTCTCCACTCCCAGTGCGTGGGCATTCGTCTTAGTATCGGATTAGCCTAAGTAGGCTTACCGGAGTACGTGACCAGTACTACAAAGTGTCTCATTCAGAAGATCCACAATGAGTGGCCTTTAAGCGACATAGTCGGCAACATTACCCAACATTCAAGATAAGTCACCCGACTAGTCTCTAGTTTATTCTATCTTCTTTCTTTCTTTGGCCAGTATGCCATCTTTGATTGTATCGAAACTTTTACTTTGAAAGCCTACTATAAAGCATACTAAGCAATTCTACGCCTTTGTAAATGAAATCATCTTCAAGGATGGTAAATAATTAACAAGGTAGGCAATGCATCAAGTAGGTAACATTTGAATTAATCAACTTAATGCAATATGTAACATAAGTGATAAACTTTTCAAAGTAAACAAGGTAATGGTTTAATGCATAAACCGAGGCTTGCCTTCGTTGACGATCTCGGGTTCTGGATCAGTACCACAAGTATCAAATCCTGAGACAACCAGGGATTCTTCCACAACTTGCTCAACTAGAATCGGTTCACTCTCGGATTCTACATGAAATAATAACATATGCTTCAACATGATGATAATGTAAACATGATGCTTTCATGGTGCATGAAATATAATAACACCTTGAATACAACTTTCCTTCACGGTACAGTTGCAAGCCAACTAAACCAACTTGCAATTCTACCATCAAGGACCACACAAGTAACTTGACCAAATTGACCTTGAAACCCTACTGGTCACAAAACATGACCAAAACAAGATCAAACCCTAAACTAGCACTTAGGATTTGTCTTTATCCATTTTTTAATTAAATTTGGAATTAAGCTAAAAATGAACTTGTTCCAAATGACCTCAAAATTTTATGTAAGCTTCCTCAAGACAAATTAGTGTACCAAAACAAATTTTAGAATTTTTGAAGTTATACAGTGGCCTACAAAAATCATGGAAATTACATTTATCAATTAATGGACTGAATTTTTGAACATTAAAAATTTATTCAAATTTCAAGTTTCATATTTTTAAACCATAATAGAACATGTACAGAAGCTACACATAAATTTTCAGAATTTTTAGAGCTATAATTATTTTCCTATAAATTTCCAAAGTTACTGTACTATTCAAAATTTAGAAAATACAAAAACCTCACTGTTCTCTCTCTCTCTCTCTCTCTCATCGACATCCAGGGCCCGTTTGTCAGCGGCACCAACAGGGCATGGCAGCGCTGATCGGCCGATTTCCTCACCGACGGCGAGGTCTCCGGCTCCGAGCTCTGCACCTACACGCTCTACGCGACCTGGCGGACACGTTGGTGACCCTAACGTGGCAGCGGAGGTACCGGAGCTAGCTCGTCGACGGTCATGGTGGCTCGGCGGCAGCGGCGACGCTACGCCGGTAGAACAAGGCTAGTAACGGTGAAACAAAGATTCCATGAAACATCAGTAGCTCACCCCGAACGTGTTGAAGCAACGAGCGAGACCGGAGAAGCTACGGTGATGCGGTTCGACGGTGACAGTGATCACGGTGGAGCAGACTTCGTCGACGACGGTGTTCCGGCGACTGCAGTGGGCAAAATGACCAAGCAAGAATGGATTAAGCACCACAACATCGAGACCAAGCTGTAGAGACAACAAGCAAGGACAACGGCTCACCGGATGACGCTGGCCGCGGTGAAACGGAGCTTTGGGTGAGGTCGCCGGCCGCGAGGAAGAAGGGTCGCTAGCGGCGGTTCCTGGTGGACTCAGACAATCACAATTGGTGGGATGGGTTCGCAAGGAGGAGGCAAAACTGGAACACTGCTTTGCCGAGACTGGCTTGCGCTGAGGAGTCGAGGGGAGCTCGACGGAGTTGAGGCGGCGGCGTCGGGAAACTGAGGAGAGAAAGAAAATCCGATAACGGCGTCGGAGCTTTATAGCGCAGCCAAGAGAGCGAGGGGACGACACACAGTGAGCATCCCGTGCCAGCGCGAAGCCGAGGGCGGTCGCGGGCTCGTCTAGAGGGCCGGAGAAAGGACGCCGGCGGTGGGGCGGTGGTCGTGCTATTGTTCCAAAGAATTATAGAATTGCCACTGAGTTTATTTTGCAAATTACTCACAATTTTTCTAAAGAAGATGAAAATCTCCAAAAATGAAAGTTGCTCAACTTTTCAAACTCTACAACTTTGCTTTAATGAACATTTTCAAATTCTGCCTCCATTTTAAAATTTGAATTTGGGGTGCATTTGAGCATTTGAATCATTTCAAAATTACTCCAAATTTTATATGTAAACTTTAAAAACTTTGAATACCAAAGTTGATCCTTATAAAATAAGCTTCAACTTTGCTTTTTGTCATACCCCCAAATTCCAAATGGATTTTGAAATAGACAAAAGGGGCAAAAAGGACTTTTATAATTTGAATTTGAATTCAATTTGATTTGTTTCCCTTTTTACTTAATTATGGTTTTTGACCAATAACATGGCCCATTAGGGTTATTTGAGTCAAATGACACATGGTCTCACATGATCACATGAAATTCGACCCTTGTGGTCATGATTTTCATTCAGAGTTTTGGATCACATTACATCACATAAAATAACCACTTATAAAATAAAGCTTATTTAGTGAATGCATTCAAAATTTTCTACTTTATGAATGCTTTGCAATGCATATGATGACTTGTTAAGTTTTAATGCTAGGTCAAAACACCAGAGGTGTTACAACCCTTCCCCCTTAAAGAAATCTCGTCCTGAGATTTAAAACTTTGGATTAAGTAATGGAAAAGGAAATGTGTCAAGCTAACACATCATAACTTTATTCAAAAGGCTAGTGAGGGGGTTTTCCATTCTTTTGACAAACAAGACAAGTTACAATATAGACAAGGTATTGCAACTAGATAGAAGCAAAGAAGTCAGGAAAGTTTTCTTCTAAGTAATCCTCGGACTCCCAAGTTGCTTCGTCTTCAGTGTGTTGGTTCCATTGTACTTTGTAGAACTTGATTGTATATCTTCGAGTGACCCGATCTTTCTGATCTAAAACTCTAATGGGGTACTCGGCATAAGAAAAGTCAGGTTTTAGTTCTACTTCACCAAAGTCGATCACTTGGTCAGGTACTTGAAGACACTTCTTTAACTGGGATACATGGAAGATATCATGCACAGCCGACATGTGATCTGGTAGTTTGATGCGATAGGCGACTGGTCCACATCGTTGTTGGATTTGAAAAGGACCAATATAACGGGGCGCCAACTTTCCTCAAATCCCAAAACGATGAACTCCTTTCATCGGCGATACCTTGAGGTAGACATGATCTCCCACTATGAATTCTAGCGGTCGTCTCCTTTTATCAGCCTAGCTTTTCTATCGGGATTGAGCTACCTTCATATTAGCTTGTATGAGTTTAACTTTCTGTTCAGCTTCCTTGACCACATCCGGTCCAAAGAACCAACGTTCTCCAGCTTCTAACCAATTTAAAGGTGTCTAGCATCTACGGCCATACAATGCTTCAAATGGTGCCATTTTAATGCTCTCTTGATAGCTATTGTTATATGAGAATTCAGCTAAGGGAAGGCATTCATCCCATCTAGCACCATAGGAAAGAACGCATGCTCTCAACATATCTTCAAGAATTTGATTTACCCTCTTAGTTTGTCCATCTGTTTGCGGATGATAAGCAGAACTGCGGATAAGTTTGGTTCCCAAAGACTCATGTAAACTTTTCCAAAACTTGGATACGAACAATGACCCTCTGTCAGAGACGATGGTCTTGGGTGCCCCATGCAAACTAAAAATTCTATCAAGATAAAGCTTTGCATACTGTTCCGCTCGATATTTATCTCTGTCTGGCAAGAAATGAGCTATCTTGGTTAGGCGATCAACAATAACCCATATTGAATTGTAGCCTACAGATGTCCTAGGCAACCCCACGATGAAGTCCATATAGATATCTTCCCACTTCCAAGATGGAACTGGCAATGAATGTAATGGACCTGCAGTCTTCATGTGAATCGCTTTGACTCTCTGACAAGTATCACATTTGGCCACATATTGAGCTATTTCTATTTTTATTTTGGTCCACCAATATCTCATTCTCAGATCATGATACATTTTGTTGCTACCTAGATGAATGGAGTATCTTGTAGAATGTGCTTCATCAAGAATCTGCTTTCACAGCTTCGGACTTTTGGGTACTACCAATCTATCTTTGAACCATACGACATCGGATTCATCAATATTGAAACATGTTGGTTTTCCAGACCTGACTTTATCTTTGATATGGGCTATACCCTTACTTTTCCGTTGAGCAGCAATGATCTGATCTTTGATAGTGGACTCAACTGCAATATTGGATAGGGAACCTTGTTCTATGATTTGTAAATTCAGATGCTCCATCTCTTGACACAATGTTCGTTGCATAGGTTTCATAGTCAGACAATGGCAATGACTCTTGCGACTCAGGGCATCGACAACCACATTAGCCTTGCCCGGATGATAATGCACTTCTAAGTCATAATCTTTGATAAGTTCTAACCATCTTCTTTGCCTCATATTTAGCTCTGACTGAGTGAAGATATATTTCAAACTTTTATGATCCGTATAGATATGACAGATATTGCCCAATAAATAATGTCGCCAAACCTTGAGTGCATGAACAACAGCGGCTAATTCAAGATCATGGGTGGGATAATGTTCTTTATGCTTCTTGAGTTGTCTGGAAGCATATGCTATGACTCTGCCTTCTTGCATAAGAACACAGCCAATACCAATTCCTGATGCATCACAATAGATATCAAACGGCCTCTCGATATCAGGTTGTGCTAATACTGGTGCAGTTGTCAACAACTTCTTCAATGTTTGAAAGGCCTTCTCACATTCTGTTGACCATACAAACTTAGTTTGATTTTTTAGCAGTCCACTAATTGGCTTCACAATTCTAGAGAAGTCAGAGATAAATCGACGGTAATAACCTGCCAACCCCAGAAAACTACGAACTTGATGAACAGTGGTAGGTGCTCTCCAGTTAAGGACGTCTTCTACCTTGCTCAGATCAACAGCTATACCTTCAGCAGATAACACATGACCTAGAAATTGTACTTCCTCTAACCAGAATGCACATTTGTTGAATTTGGCATATAATTGGTGGTCTCTTAATCGTTGTAGAACAATATGGAGATGTTCCTCATGCTCTTCTTTGCTCTTAGAATAGATAAGAATGTCATCAATGAATACCACTACAAACTTATCCAACTCGGGCATGAAAACTGAGTTCATTAGGTACATGAAATGAGCTGGGGCATTGGTCAGCCCAAAAGACATAACTAAATACTCATATAGACCATATCGGGTAGTAAACGCTGTCTTCAGCACATCTTCTCGTCTGATCTTAATCTGGTGATATTCTGATCTCAAGTCTATCTTCGAGAACACCTTAACTCTCGCAAGTTGATCAAAAAGCAAATCAATTCGGGGTAAGGGGTATTTGTTCTTTATGGTGACTTCATTTAACGGCCAATAGTCAACACATAACCTTAAGGTTTGATCCTTCTTCTTCATGAAGATAGCAGGTCATCCCCAAGGTGATGAACTGGGTTGAATGAAACCCTTGTCTAACAACTCTTGTAGTTGCATTTTTAATTCTGCTAATTCTTTGGGTGGCATCCTATATGCTCTTCTAGACACTGGTGCCGTTCCTGGTTTTAGGTCAATTCTAAACTCCACATCTCGGTCTGGTGGCAGACCATGTAGATCATATGGAAAGACATCCATAAACTCACATACCACAGGAATGTTCTCGGCTTCTTCAATAGTAGTTGCACAGACTGTTCCAACTGTACTCTTAGGAAAGGGAAGTTGGATGAGAAGTTGGGTTTTGCTGCCAGGTACATTTACCCTTATGGTTCTACGCATGACATCTATGATAGCCCCATGTTGAGTTAACCAGTTCATACCAAGGATCACATCTATATCTTGATCCTTTAATATCAGCATGTTGGTAGGGAACTCATGTCCTCCCAAATCAATAGGTACATGCTGAACTATCTCCCTTGTACAGATTCATCCCCCGGGCGACTGTATATGATATGGTTCTTTTGTTTCCCCAATAGTTATCCCATGCTTCACAACAAATGTACGATTGATGAATATATGGGATGCACCGGAATCAAATAAGGTAATTGCAGGGTGCTTAGCAACGGGAAACATACCAATCATTACTGGTTCTCCTTCTGGAATAGATTCCACCTGAGTATAGAAGACCCTTCTAGTTTTCTTCTCAGCCTGACCTTTCTGACTGTTCTGAGCATTGCCCTTGTACTAATTCTGAGCTTGAGTAACAGGGGCTTTAGGTGCATTAGGATTACTCTTCCTAGGATACGGACATTCTCGGGAAAAGTGTCCGGGTTTACCACAATTATAACATGGATAATTGTGATTCTGGGGAGTAGCAGTGCGGTTTGCATTATTTGTATTATTTTGCTGCTGTGGTGCTTGATGAGGATAAGGCGTATTAGTTGTAGGGTGAATAAAGATTTGTTGCTTGCTTTGGCTTTGTTGTGGGCGGAATGGTGCACGGCCATGATTCTGAGGATGGTAGACCACCTTTTGACACTTTCCACTCGACGATCTAGAAGCAAATGCTCTCTTTTTCTTTGCCTCCTTGTGTCGGCGGTAATTCTCCTCTGAAGCGATAGCAATGTTGACTGTCTCATGATAAGTTGCATTACCACAAGTCACCATCATGGTCTGAAGTTTGGTGTTCAGGCCTCTCATGAAATGATTCTTCTTCTTCCAGTCAGTATTCACATACTCTATAGCATACTGTGACAGGTGATTGAAACGCCCAACATAGTGCATCATCGGGTGCTCCCCTTGCTTAAGAGCTAGGAACTCTTCTAACTTCATGGTCATCACACCATCTAGAATATAGTGTGCCCTGAAGGCATCCTTAAACTCCATCCAGGTGATTTGGTGACCAGCGGGCTATACAGCTACCAAATTTGCCCACCAGGCACCAGCAGCTCCTCGGAGTTGCTGTGTCGCAAACCTTGGTTTCTGAATCTTGGTATAGCGAATCAGCTCAAACTTTTGCTCCATTGTCCGGAGCCAATCGTCAGCTTCTAAAGGCTCTTCTACCTTAGAGAACACAGGCGGATGTGTGTCAATAAAATCAATATAGGTTGACTCGTCATTTCCATTATTACGGCAGCCATGATTAGGATGTGGTGCCTGTTGATTTTGAGCCATTTTCCTTAACAACCTAGCATTCTCTGCCGTTGCATAGACGAGTGCAGTTACGGCATCTGCCATAGTCGGAGGCATTGGTGGAGGGTTTGGGACATCATCATTGTCTTACGAGGTACTTGCACCAGTTCGGGTGTTATGACGAGGCATCTGTTAGAAAGACACATTTATTTACATTATTATTTTATTAAAAGCAGTTAAAAGGTTTCATGCTACAAAGGGTTACTTATTTATTTTACATATCTTGTATCCCACAAGACAACCCTGGTTTACTAGAAAAGTAGTAAAAGAACTATTTCAACTCCAAGCTCTCAGTCATCGACGTCCGTGCCCATACCAGACGAAACCTCATCTTCATCTGAGAAGTACACTAACTCCTCAGGATCCTCCTCCTCTTCTTCATTCTCAACTTCTCCTAGATCTACAATCATTTCTTCATCTGTAACTTCACCATCCCCATGAGGAGGATGAAGTTGAGCGTACATCATGTGGACATTCTCGTGAAGAATGGCATTGTCAATCTCCAGGTCTTCTACGTAAAACTCCAACTCATGGATGCATTCATTGGCTGCATCCTCTCATGTCCAGGCTTCATTTCGCAGCTCCATGGTCATGGTGATGGCCCTTTCCATTTTCGCCAGCTTCTCTTGATCTTTGGCATGAGCTCGACGAAGAGTGTTGAGCTCCTTGGTAAGGTTCTCGATGTTGGCGGGATTGCTTGAAGATTCTCCATCTCCTAGGGTCCTGGAACTTCCTTCACCAAGCTCACGGTTACGCGGTGCCAACTGGTGGTGAGGGACTCCGTGAGGTCTAGTGGACTTGCGTGCGGTTATCTTGGTCTTTGCCATAGCGTGTAGAAGTTAGGGTAGGACTATAAGGATAGCTTGAGGATAATGGAGGTTAGCAAGAATGGGATTGGCATTACTTACCCAACCACTTTTAAGGGGAATTATTATGCAAGGTGTTCAAGCATGATGCATGAATCGATCTTACGAATCCGAGTACAAAAGATTTATACAATCAAAAGTACTAGATTTTTAATACATAGGACAAACCTAATCATATTATCCACCACAAACTTTCAAATAAGATAGGATTGAGGCTAGATCAGAGGTAAGAAGAAAGAAATTTGAACTTTAAAATATCAAGTTTAATTTCTTTGATCCAAATCAGTTTGAAGGTTTTCAAAAGTAACCTACAATGATCTTAGATAGGACCTGCTCTGATACCAGTTGTGGCAGAACCACCTAAGAAATTGGGCCCACGTGCACCTATCGATGTCTCAACAGACCTCTGATAGCGTACACAAGTTCCCAACAACTTAACAGGTCTGTCGGGTGTCCTCGAGAAACCCGAATCATCCACGAATCTTTTTCAAACAGGATCCCAATCATAGACATTGCAGATTACAACAGTTTTCGATATACATACCAGAGATTGTAAAGCGGAAGACTTAAGTTTTAATATTACAAACCAGTTATTTCAAACTTACAAAACCATAAGTGTCATACAACCATAGTAGCGGGATAATATTACATTAGCATTATTTATTTCACACAAACTAGTGCCTTGTCCAAAGGCCATTCATCATTCCTCATCATCATCGACTTCAAACACTGACATGCAACAGGGACCAAAACAAGCCTACGCATGCGACTCACCTGCAACAAGGGTTAACAAACCCTGAGTACAAAAGTACTCAACAAGACTGACCCGACGAAAAACGGTGAAGGTCTTACGGATGCAGGTGTTGGGTCAAGGTAAGGATGTAGCAAGATTCAAAAGTTCTTTGCCAAAAGCTTACTATTCTTGATTCTATTTTCAAGTTTTACCCCTAAGTACTTTAGTTCATTATCTCAAACTAAGTGTTCATATCCCATATTCCAATCTTTCTCATTCCATTCTTTTTCTCATGTTTTAGTAATTCACCAGTCCTGCATTGCTTATGTAATGAACCGAGTCTCCATAACCGCGGAGCACCGGCAATTCAAATTGATTCAAGTCCCAGCTGGGGATTCCTTATCACACGACATATGTAGAACTTAATCTTGCATATATCAACCTCGCTACCGGATCCTCCTATACTAAGTCGTCTCCACGCCACCTGAGAGCACAACACACCTCAAATCCGGCCACATTCCAGCCATGAGGGTACACGCTACTCCCGCCATCTCTCCACTCCTAGTGCGTGGGCATTCGTCTTAGTATCGGATTAGGCAAAGTAGGCTTACCGGAGTATGTGACTAGTACTACAAAGTGTCTCGTTCAGAAGATCCACAATGAGTGGCCTTTAAGCGACATAGTCGGCAACATTACCCAACATTCAAGATAAGTCACCCGACTAGTCTCTAGTTGATTCTATCTTCTTTCTTTCTTTGGCCAGTATGCCATCTTTGATTGTATCGAAACTTTTACTTTGAAAGCCTACTATAAAGCATACTAAGCAATTCTACGCCTTTGTAAATGAAATCATCTTCAAGGATGGTAAACAATTAACAAGGTAGGCAATGCATCAAGTAGGTAACATTTGAATTAATCAACTTAATGCAATAAGTAACATAAGTGATAAACTTTTCAAAGTAAATAAGGTAATGGTTTAATGCATAAACCGAGGCTTGCCTTCGTTGACGATCTCTTGTTCCGGATCAGTACCACAAGTATCAAATCCTGAGACAACCGGGGATTCTTCCACAACTTGCTCAACTAGAATCGGTTCACTCTCGGATTCTACACGAAATAATAACATATGCTTCTACATGATGATAATGTAAACATGATGCTTTCATGGTGCATGAAATATAATAACACCTTGAATACAACTTTCCTTCGCGGTACAGTTGCAAGCCAACTAAACCAACTTGCAATTCTACCATCAAGGACCACAAAAGTGACTTGACCAAATTGACCTTAAAACCCTACTAGTCACAAAACATGACCAAAACAAGATCAAACCCTAAACTAGCACTTAGGGTTTGCCTTTATCCATTTTTTTAATTAAATTTGGAATTAAGCCAAAAATGAACTTGTTCCAAATAAGCTCAAAATTTTATTTAAGCTTCCTCAAGACAAATTAGTGTACCAAAACAAATTTCATAATTTTGAAGTTATATAGTGGCCTACAAGAAGGGATCGAGTTCGGAACGATGATATACGTGAGAGATTAGGGGTAGCGCCAATTGAAGAAAAGCTTGTCCAACACCGGTTGAGATGGTTTGGACATGTGCAACGGAGACCTTCAGATGCACCGGTGCGTAGTGGAATCCGAAGTCAGGATAGTAACGTGAAGAGAGGCAGAGGAAGACCGAAGTTGACTTGGGTAGAGGCAATAAAAGGAGACTTGAAAGGATGGAATATACCCAAAGACTTAGCCTTAGATAGGAATGCTTGGAAGACAGCTATTCACGTGCCTGAACCTTGATTGTTTCTGTTGGGTTTCAACTCTAGCCTACCCCAACTTGTTTGGGACTTAAAGGCTTTGTTGTTGTTGTTGTTGTTGTTGTGATAGTGGCCTACAAAAATCATGGAAATTACATTTATCAATTAATGGACTGAATTTTTGAACATTAAAAATTTATTCAAATTTCAAGTTTCATATTTTAAAACCATAATAGATCATGTACAAAAGCTACACATAAATTTTCAAAATTTTTAGAGATATAATTATTTTCCTATAAATTTCCAAAGTTACTGCACTATTCAAAATTTAGAAAATACAAAAACCTCACTGTTCTCTCTCTCTCTCTCACTGACATCCAGGGCCCGTTTGTCAGCGGCACCAACATGGCACGGCGGCGCTGATTGGCCGATTTCCTCGCCGACGGCGAGGTCTCCGGCCCCGAGCTCTGCACCTACACGCTCTACGCGACCTGGTGGACACGCTGGTGACCCTAACGTGGTAGCGGAGGTACCGGAGCTAGCTCGTCGACGGTCATGGCGGCTCGATGGCAGCGGCAACGCTACGCCAGTTGAACAAGGCCGGTAACGGTGAAACAAAGAGTCTAGGAAACATCAGTAGCTCACCCCGAACGTGTTGAAGCAACGAGCGAGACCGGAGAAGCTACGGTGACACGGTTCGACGGTGACAGTGATAACGGCGGAGCAGACTTCATCGACGACGGTGTTCCGGCGACTGCAGTGGGCAAAATGACCAAGCAAGAACAGATTAAGCACCACAACATCGAGATGAAGCTGTAGAGACAACAAGCAAGGACAACGGCTCACCGGATGACGCTAGCCGCGGTGAAACGGAGCTTTGGGTGAGGTCGCCGACCGCGAGGAAGAAGGGTCGCTAGCGGCGGTTCTCGGTGGACTCAGACAATCACAATTGGTGGGATGGGTTCACAAGGAGGAGGCAGAACTGGAACACGGCTTTGCCGAGACTGGCTTGCGCTATGGAGTCGAGGGGAGCTCGACGGAGTTGAGGCGGCGGCGTCGGGAAACAGAGGAGAGAAAGAAAAGCCGATAACGGCGTCGGAGCTTTATAGCGTGGCCAAGAGAGCGAGGGGACGACACGTAGTGAGCATCCCGTGCCAGCGCGAAGCCGAGGGCGGTCATGGGCTCGTTTGGAAGGCCGGAGAAAGGACGCCGGTGGTGGGGCGGCGGTCGTGCTACTGTTTCGAAGAATTACAGAATTGCCACTGAGTTTATTTTGCAAATTACTCACAATTTTTCTAAAGAAGTTGAAAATCTCAAAAAATGAAAGTTGCTCAACTTTTCAAACTCTACAACTTTGCTTTAATGAACATTTTCAAATTCTGCCTCCATTTTAAAATTTGAATTTGGGGTGCATTTGAGCATTTGAATCATTTCAAAATTACTCCAAATTTTATATGTAAACTTTAAAAACTTTGAATACCAAAGTTGATCCTTATAAAATAAGCTTCAACTTTTCTTTTTGTCATACCCCCAAATTCTAAATGGATTTTGAAATAGACAAAAGGGGCAAAAAGGACTTTTATAATTTGAATTTGAATTCAATTTGATTTGTTTCCCTTTTTACTTAATTATGGTTTTTGACCAATAACATGGCACATGGTCTCACATGATCACATGATATTCGACCCTTGTGGTCATGATTTTCATTCAGAGTTTTGGATCACATTACATCACATAAAATAACCACTTATAAAATAAAGCTTATTTAGTGAATGCATTCAAAATTTTCTACTTTATGAATGCTTTGCAATGCATATGATGACATGTTAAGTTTTAATGCTAGGTCAAAACACCAGAGGTGTTACAAGTTAAAGCATAACATGGTTTATCATGATCAGCAAGAGCAGATTTAAGAGCAAATAAAACTTCTTTCTTGTTATTTGATGGTTCATTTGCTGATTTGCTAGTCTTTATCATGGCCTTTCTTTTTCTTTTTAGCAAGTTCCTTTTCATATTGCACAATTTCAGCAGGAGTTAAATGAAGTAAAGCAATAGTCTTTCCTTTAAACATAAAAGTATATCTATTTTACCTACCATGATGTACAACATTATTATCATATTGCCAAGGGTGGCCTAACAAAAGTGAACAAGCTTGCATAGGCATGACATCAAAATCAGCATAATCATGGTATGATCCGATAGAAAAATGCACACGAGCAGATTGTGTTACCTTTGCCTTACCACTATTGTTGAACCACTGAACATGGTATGAATGTGGAATAGCACGTGTAGATAAACCATGGGTCTTGACAAGCTTAGAACTTACCAAGTTATTGCTGCTCCCTCCATCAATTATAGCATGAACACATAAATTATTGACAATGAGGAACATTTGAAACAAATTATGGCGTTGTAGCTTGTCTACTAGCTCAACTTGTATACTCAAAACACGCTGAGCAAGGATTGATTTGTAGTCTGCAATGCATGCCACACTATCAATTACCTCATTAGGATCTTCAGCACTATCTACAAATTTATCTACATAAAGATCAGTTGCAAGTGCAAATTCATTCTCTACATCACTAGCACTAACATACCCACCATCATCAGTAGCAATATATGCGCGTTTGTTGGGGGCATTCTTTAGCAATATGTCCCATGCCCTTACAGCGGTGGCAAACAAATTTAGAAGAGCTGCTAGAGGAAGGTGTAGAAGATCCACTGGAAGAAGGTGTGATAGGAGAACTCTTCTTTACAGGCGTTGGTGGTATCTGCACATTAGAAAATTTACTCACCTCGGTTGAACGTGAAGGAGTGGATGGAGTCGTGGAGTGCCTAGGTTGTTGTCCCTGTACTTCCCTTTTAGCTTTAAGAGCATAATGATATAATTGGGAAAATCTAGTCCATTCTTTATAGTCAAGAACATCCTGTATTTCATGACGCAAACCTCCAAAAAATCTAGAACACTTATCCATTTCATCCTCCTATATGTTACTACATGCTAGACCAATTAAAAGCTCCTAATAATATTCCTCAATAGTCTTACTACCTTGATTTAAACGTTGTAGTTTTAATCGCAGATCACGCTGATAATATAGAGGAACAAATCTTGATATCATTCGTCATTTAAGTACAGTCCAAGTTTGAGGTATTTGAGCATGAGCATTAGCATTAGCATTAGCATTAACTTTATTGGAAATATCATTCCACCAGAAAAGAGCAAAACTAGTAAACTCACTAGTAGCATGTTTAACTCTATATTCTTCAGGTACTTGATGGGAGCTAAATTTTTGATCTACAACCATCTCCCAATCTAAATATGCTTCAGGATCAGCAGAACCAGAAAAAAGAGGTATCTTAAACTTAGTTTTAGAGAAAGGATCATTATTACCTTGGTTATTACCTCACATACCATGTCGATTAAAGTTCAACCGATTGCGGTTACATGCATCCTCAGCACGTCGTTGAGCTTCGGCTTCAGCTTTAGCCTCCACGTCGCCATCCTCTTCCTCAGAGAGATCATCATCAGTAGCATCTTCAGGACATGGTTTAGGATGTCGTTGTTCAGCATCTTCAATCCTCTTGGCCAAGTTGGCGATTTGTTGAAGGATCTCATTAAACTTGTCATCAAGAATGGCACGAAGCTCATTCTTGGAAACACAGTCATTGAAATCTATAGGTGTGTCCTCGTTCCCTTTGCCGTTGCCTCTAGCTTTTTCTGACATGGTTAGTAGAAAGAGAAGACAACACAAATAGCATTATCCCTACCAACTACTTAGGTTGTGGACAAGGAAAAACAAGGCACTCAACTCTCAAGCGTCTTACCACGGTCTTACAAGTGTTCTTACCAAAGCAACAGGCGGTGCAATCGGTCGGTGACTGTGATACCGTTGTAGCTTGAGTGTAATAGTTGCAAGGCGAACTTGTACTTGGTTAGAAGAAAGTGGAGCTTGGACAGGCACAATATAGTAGCAAGGAATAGCAATATTCACAACTAAATAGCAAAGCTGAATAAGTATCCCGAGTACTTGTCTTAGTTGCTGGCCTATTCATGTTCTAGTACCAGATGTATCAAGTGATGTGAACAGCAGAAATATGATTAGGAACAAGGTGGAAATCAACACACGCAAACACAGCTCAAATGGCGCTCTCTGTGTGCTCATCTAGATATTGTTCCACTTTTGCCCCTCTTTTTTCTCTATTTTTGGGCTGTTGTTGTTTTTTGGGATTCTTTGACTTTTTCTTTTTATGTTTTTGATATTTTTTCTTCACTTAGGAGCACAAAAGAAGTAACCACAGAAAATATGAGCTTAAACAAGTGAAAGGCGTGGCCTGTGGAAAATTCAGAAGACGTGCTCAAAATTGACAAAAAGCTTGTGACCACTAAAAGAGGACCTTGTGACCAATTTTTGGCCAAAATAAAATTTTACGAACCTAGCAAAGCAGGGGATGAGTGGATCCAAAATTCTTTTGATCGATTTTGATATATGGAATGTCGAAATCCAAGTTCGTATATGAAAACTAGACTAGTTTTGAAAACTAACTCCGAATTAGAGGACAAAACGGGAACTATGCGCGCAAAAGTTGTTGCGGCGGCTATGGATGGCGTGGACTAGGGTTTGATGGATACAAAGGAAACACAGCAAGACTTGAAGGTGTTCACGGATTATGATAAAAAACAAAGGAAAAGACACAAACTGGACTAAAAAATGATCTAAAACCAGCAACCAGAACTTGCCCTAGGATACAAACTGAACAACACGAAATAGAGACGAAATTGCACAGCTCAACGAGGCTATAAGACAGGGAATATGAGGTGGTGTATATTTTTTTTGGCTTTTTTTGGACTATAGGTAATGCAAAAATAGTAACAATCTAAAGGGGAAAAGAAAGTTATACCTAATGGGCAACAAGGTCTCTGATACCACTTGATGTAGACTAGGCCTGATCTTCTGAAAGGTATGATAGCGTCGATTGGTGGAGAATCGACGTTCACGATCTATGCTTTGAACCAAGACTGATTCGAACCCCCGCAACCGTTACACCACTGCTCCGTTGGTTATCAACCTCGTGAACGCGATTGACCTCGCCGAGAAGGCTTTCCTGCAAGCGAATCAAGAACACAAGCAAGAACGAGATGAACGTAATCTGAAATTGCAAATAAATATGAGGCTTATGAAAACAAGAGGGAGTTCAAGTCTTTATTTGAAAGGACTAATCACCACAGGCGAACAAGATCAAGAACTGGGGCCTTGGTTCACAGCAAGCGGCCTTGGCGGCACAGTTGTAGCAAAATGACGTCTATTTCACGAGGAAATCAAGAACTAAACAAAACCCAAAACCCTAAGGAGAGTGACAGCTGCTAATTATAGAGTCTTGGGCATCACCCCCCTAGACGCGCCCCTAATGGGCCCAAACACGATACACGGTCCAATGGACCAAAAGACGGTGTCGCAGCATCCTGCCCGATTCTGGACGCTAACTTGTTTCGATGATTCCTGTTGATTTCGAAGGTCTTTTGATGTGAGACCACTTGCATTGGCTTCCTTATCTAATTAGCTTTCCATCCATATGTGGATCATAAAAAATGGAGCCCGGACGCGCCCGTGTGACCAGTGTTATGACAGACTGGTCCTTGAACCCGAGATGGGCTCCAACTTCAGTTGGACTAGGCCTCCACCATGAGAAAGATGAATTGGACACCCATGCTAGACCTCCTCCTCTCCTTGGCTTGTATGTGATGGAGTGATGTCCTCATTAGGGAAGGAGTCCCCAGGCATCAGGCAGAGAAAACACCAACAACGGGGGCCGCAAGACCTCCAGCCCAGGCCTTGCGGGTTGACCCCAAAGCAGTGCCTGGGTGCTCGGGGAGGCAGCGCCAGATCAGAACCATCTATTGAGAAGCTAATGTGTAAGTATCTTTGCCTTGAGATCGGTAGCTTTCTGATTTTTATAGTTACGGTGACCGATGAGCTAAACTAATGCAGAACGGGGCACGCGGAGGACCTGAATCCTTTGGGCTAGATTGGCGAGCAGCCAGGGGCCATTCCTGGCATAGAGGCATTGCGGGCAAACTTCGTCCTTGAGTCCCCGGGCACTCAATGGTCTACGGAGGTGTCGACCACTGCTACTGATGGAGTTGGAGGCGAAGAGCGGTTGGTGACAACGGTGGATGATTCGGTGGAGACACCAGGAGCAACGGCGGGAGCCGCCGAGTCTTCAGAGGTGGGAGCGAGAGCTACCGACGTTGTGCCAGAATCGGTGGCGCAGAGGTTAGCGGCGTTGGAGGAGCAAGTGACATGCCCTGAGATGCCGTAGGGCATGGTCGGTCACTGTGTGCGGCCACCGAGCCCCCAGGCAGCGCCACTGACTGTGGATGAAGAGGACGAGGTGGAGGAGATTAGGCGTGAAGAATCATGACCTCAAGCCATCTGCATCCTCCGCAAGTGAGGGGAGGAAGTCGTGGTCGTGGAAGAGGAGGACACCACCAGGGAGGTGAAGAGGCTATGGTCCACCCTTTCCACAGCCATGAAGCAAATTGAGGTTAGTATCGCGCCGGTGGTGTCCGTCTTTGGCGTTGGAGACTATGGTCCTTTATAATCTTGGTGTTTTGTAGGACATAGCGTGAACTGCCATACAACGGTAGCAGTTGATCATGAGGATGGAGCCCCTTGCCGAGGAGAACGAGAAGCTGAAGGAGGCGGTGAAACTGATGGAGAAGAATGTCTAGAGGGCCTAGCGTGAAAGGGATCTTGCTGAATCAAACGCGAGGGACCTAGAGTACCAAAAGGGCACCCTATCCGAGCTGGTGAAGACCATCTCCGAGCAGCTGGGGTGCACCTCCGAGCAGCTAAAAAGTAGCTCCCAGCTGTTGGAGCGCACCTCCGAGCAACTGAGAAATGTCTCCAAATAGAAGAAAGGTACTGTGGATCGATGAATTTGTTCTGCATTGTCAAACAATCTTAATGTTGCTGTTGACCGTTACGTTTGTAGAGCGAGATGCAGAGCTCGCCTAGTTGCATCAGGTCGTCGGTCAACTCCAAGAGGAAAAGGAGAAGGCGTCTAGGCGAGCGGAGAAACTGGCCGAGGAGCTAGAAGGTGAGTAGTTTATGGTCGGAGTTGTTGCTGATATGATTGCTTCATTTGACGGATCCCTTTGGTGTCTGTAGAATACCATCGAAGAACCAAGTCACAGTTCGACATGCTATAGCTAGAGACAAGAACCCAGAGGGGAAAACTTGATGCTGTGGTGGCCGAAGTCAGATCGGTGCTCAACTGTATCGACATGGAGGTAGCTCCTCAGCCCGACAATAGGCCACCACGTCCGGACGCCATCATTGGCAGGTGCAAGGCGGCGTGGGAGAACTTCAAAGGCTTAAACCGCGATGCCACTGTCTCCATCATGATGCATGCCCTAGCGGTGGTCCGGTCCCACTACCCTACGACAATCTTCAGGTGATAGGGGCCGGATTTGCCAGAGGGACAGGTGCGATGAAGCAGGAGCAGCTGAAGGATGAGGTGGAGGACGTGTCAAAGAAGCGGGCCGGCGATGTTGATCTGTTTGGTGAGGTAGATGGTGACAGCCAAGCCTAATAGCCTGAGTGGAGAGGGACCTATATTGAACAACTGGAGAGGAGAGTTAAATGTACGAGGGCATAAACAAACATTTATGTATTTGTATAAATGTTGTAAGTAGATGTTGTATGCATGTTTGTGCGGCTTGCTAGCACTTTTGGTGAAAAATAGATGTATTGTTAACCCTAACTGTATTTAGACGTGGTATAAGTAGCGTCCGAGCAGTTAGTTCGTTACTGAGCTCTTGGCCTTGGCTAGCCCGTATTCCATAGCGTCGAGCGCTGGAGCCTGTGCATGTGTAGGAGGAACAGACATGACCAAGGAACCACAACCGACCACCCATAATGCAGAGCGCTGGAGCCCATAGCATGTGTAGGGAGAGATCAGAGGCAGGGTTTTCTCCAAGGAACACAGAGCGAAGCGTGTGCTGCTCGATGGTTGGCAAAATATTTTAGAGATATTTTAGTATGGAGAAACGGGGCAGAGCATTTATGGAGATCACGTATAATTGTCGGAGTTTGTTAAGGAGTAGCTTGGAGCTGGTAATCATAAATGGAGATTAAACTAGAGTGGAGAAATAACGGAGACAAATTATGGCAACAAAAACTTCATTCATTATGGAGTGAAGAGTACATATCTGGAGCGTTTCAAGGATAGAAATATATAAATTGCTCGATGTGCCATGAGTTGGGGATATCGATTCCCTCCATGTCACATAGCCGGTAAGACCCTAGTCGGGTAACCTCTTTGACCATGTAAGGCCCTTCCTAGGGGGAGAAGAGCTTGTGCATCCCTTTGGTTTTCTGCTTTTTGTGGAGAACAAGGTCACCGACTGCAAATGAATGACCTTTGATGTTGCGATTGTAGTATCTTTGTAGGCCTTCTAGGTATTTGGCTGTGCAGATGCAAGTGATCAGGCGTTCTTCTTTGGCTCTGTCGATGTCCTATATCTGAACAGCTGTGGCTTGCTCTTCATTATAATGTTCTTCTCTTGGTGCTCAGAAGGCAATGTCCGCGGGAAGTACGGCCTCTGAGCCATAGACCAAAAAAATATGGAGAGACACCAGTGTTGTGACTAGCTTGAGTGCACAGTCCCCAAACCACAGCTAGGAGCTCTTTGAGCCATCTGCCTGGATGCTTTTCCTCTTTCTGGTATAGTCTCTTTTTGAGGGCATCGAGGATCATGCCGTTCGCCCCGTTCGACTTGGCCGTTGGCTCTAGGATAGGCAATAGAGACATATTTGACGGAGATACATTAGTCTTCGTAGAAGTCCCAAAAATGGTGACCCATGAATGTAGTTCCGAGGTCAATGATAATGCTGTTTGGGAGACTGAATCTATGGATGATATCTTTGAAGAGCTCGACTACCTTCTTTGCAGTAGCCGAAACAAGCGGCTTGTATTCGATAAACTTGGAGAACTTCTCAATGGTGACATACACATACCAAAAACCACCTAGCGCGGGCTTGAAAGGCCAGATCATGTCCAGTCCCCAGCAGGCAAAAGGCCAAGAAGCTAGGATGGTCTGCAATTCCTGCGCCGGCACGTGTATTTGCTTGGCAAAAAATTGACATCCTTTACAACGTCGGACGAGGTCTTCTATGTCGGCAATGGCCATGGGCCAGTAAAAACTAGCTCAAAAAGCTTTGCTAACCAGGTTTTTGGAGGCCACGTGATTGCCACAGGAACCAGAGTGAATTTCAAGGAGTAGTTTTACACCCTCTTCTCGGGTGATGCACTTCTACAGTATCCCTTCCTTGACACTTTTCCTTATCAAGATCCCATTTACCAGCATGTAATGCTTGCTGCGATGGATGAGGCATTCAGTTTCGGTCTTATCGACGGGTACGTCGACGCTGGTGAAGTACTTGATGAACTTGTGGGGGTATTAACCCCTATACCCTTACGGCTAGGCTTGGGCTGGCCCGGATCAGGGGGTCTGGCCCACTAGAAGACTACGCGCGGCCCGACCAATCTGTTTGGAGTCCCGCGCAAGGAATCAAGGCAGATTTGGAGATCAAGCAAGATCCTGGTCGGTTAGAATAGGAATCCTTATCCGGCCACCTATGACAATTGTAACTGGTTAGGATTAGTTTCCAGATCTGTAACCCTGCCCCCCAGACTATATAAGGCGAGCAGGGGACCCCTCTCAAAAACATCTCTCATTGACATACAACAATACAATCAGATGCAGGACGTAGGTATTACGCCTTCACGGTGGCCGAACCTAGATAAAACCTCGTGTCTGTCTTACGTCACCATCTTGTTTGTAGCTTGCGCATCTGTCTGCCGATAATCTACTACCTTAGGCATACCCCTAGGTAGACTGCCGACCATATTTCGTTGACAGTGGCGCGCCAGGTAGGGGGTGTGCGTACTGCTCTCTAGACAAACAAGATGGTCATCATCCCCAGTTCCATGGCTACGCCGAATGGCCTCACGTTCACCATCGGCCAGATCACCTGGACCACTGGCTCCAACGACTTCATCGCCATGACCATGGAGGAGGCGCGGATTCAATCTGCGTCGACCACTGCTTCATCTGCATTAGCTACGGCTCCAACCATGGTGGATCTAGCTCTGGCCATGCCAGCATCATCTTCAGCCACGCTGACAACCCATCGTTCGCTTCCTCGCTACAAAGGGAGGCAGATCGACAACACCGACCTGCTTGACTCCATCGATCGGGTCAGCACCAAACTTGCTGAAACCCTAGCTCTGGTAAGTTCGATTCAAAGTCAACCTAATGAGCAGGTAACCACTACCCACAATAGATCTACCCAACCAGCTCGGGCCAGTCATCCTACATGACTCAGTATGGATCTCGTGGTCTCATCTACTCCTGAAGGGCGCTCCATTCGTCGCCGGCCAGCCCCCGCGACGGGTCTCCGGCTCTCCGAGTACGAAGCCACGATGGAGAACTACTAGGCTCAGCCCTACGGCCTATGCAACTTTGTCAACATGGTCTAGATTGAGGAGTATCAAGAAGGATCAGTCCACACAGTTCAAGAGGGTGGCTCAAGCTCCCCGTCCGGCGTCGCATCTAATGCCTCCGTCCACACCGAGCTCCAGCATCATGACAATGAAGGCATTGAATACAATCTAGATATCCCAGACCACGCCCCGGGGATTCCCACGATTCCCATCCTTCCCACCAAGGCAAGGAGACTTGATCAATGTTGTTAGTAATGACAAACCACCGATAGTTGGCGAAACAGAACAAGAAAGGCTGGCATGCGAAGCACGCAATATTGATCGGTTTAATCATCGACAAGTCGAAGCCGGGGCAGAAGAGGAGGCACAACGCATATGGGTCCAGCCACGCGACCTTAACCATGCCTTTGATAGGGTGGGGGACAAGCAGGTCTTCAGGACTCCAAGCGCCAATGTAGCTGTTGCTATGGTGACAATGCAACAACTACCCAATACCCCGGAAATCCAGGCAGTTCATGATGATATACAAGCTTACCTGACAGCTGCTATGGCCCAGACCGCAGAGATTGTAAATCAAGCCCGGGCTCCATTCGTCTCAGTCGAATCAAGCCATAGCCGCCAGTACTCAAGTCGCTCATAGCCACCCAACCAACGTGGCTCACGCAACAACGACCCATCAGACAACCGTCAAGGCAGAAACGGTGGTCATGATGGTGGTCGGGACGACAACCGCCGCAACTACCGGGATGACAACCGCCAAGACAACCGTGACAATCGCCGTGATAACCACGGTCATAGGGTTAACCAGGGTGGCAATCGGGGTCGCCGTGATGGCAATAACGATCTCCGCCATTCCCTCGGAGAACTCGATCTGCGCGATCGCATTAACCAAAGAGCCAACGATTGTGCATCCCACGAAAGCTATCGCCGTATGGAATATGATACTACCCACGGCCCTCCAGGTTTGAAGCAGTTTACTCCACACCTTCGCCAAGTCATATGGCCCAAGAACTTCAAGCTCAAAAAACTTCAGAAGTACGACAGCAAGGAGAACCCCAAATTATGGGTCATGCTCTACGAAACCACGTGCAGATCAGCCATGGCTGATGAGCACGTCATGTCTAATTACTTCCCAGTCGCCGTCGGCCATGTAGGCCACCAATGGCTGGTCAGCTTGCCGGTGAACTACTTTGATTCTTGGCAAGAGCTCAAGCAAGCATTCATCGACAACTTCATTGCTACTTGCGAGCAACCTGGCAACAAATATGATATGCAGCGGATTCGAGATTGCAAAGATGAGCCACTGCGTGAGTACGTCCGACGCTTCTCGGAGATGCACATCAAGGTCCCATCAATCTCCAACAACGAGGCAATCGAGGCTTTCATCACTGGTCTCCGCTTCCATGATGCCATAAGGGACAAGCTCCTCCGCAAGAGACCTGAATCAGTCACAGCGCTTCTAGCCACTGCTAAAAAATATGCGGATGCCGATGATGCTAAAAAGATAATCATCGAAGAAGCAGCAAGGGTTCCATGCTCCGACCACCCCCCACACCGCGATGACTACCATGGCAACCGTGGTCGGAATGACAATTTTGATTGCCGCAACCAGCGCAACGATTCCCGCGACCACCGCGACCAGCGTAATCAGCGGCGTAATCACCGTGATGATTACAGGGGCAAGCGTGCTTGGGAAGACGATGGTGAAGTCAACATCGTTAAAAAAGGTGGTGGACATCGCAATTACGAAGAAGACTACGCCAAAGCATTGAAAGGACCCTGCTAGCTCCATCCCAAGTCAAACCATACCATGGAGGATTGCCGTGTTCTCAAATCCATCTATACGCGCCAACAGGCTCCGGATAAATCCAACAAGCCTAATGACGCAGGGGAGCAGCGTGACGAGGACAACGATGATGAAGATGCAGATCCCCATCACAAGTACGTCAAGCCAACCGACTGTGTCCATACCATCATTGGGGGTAGAGTGTCCATCGAGACCAAACAAGAGCGCAAGCTGCTCGCTCGCGCCTGCCTGAACGTGGCCAATGCCGACAACCTCATCACCGATCCGTGGCTCCCTCCTTGGTCTCACCGCGAGATCTCCTTCAGTAGAAAGGACCAATGGGCTACAATACCTGAGCCAGGGTGTTTTCCTCTGGTTCTCGATCCTTGTATCAACAAGGTTCAGTTCGATAGAGTGCTAATTGACGGCGGCAGTTCCATTGATATACTGTTCAAGAACTATTTGTCGGCCCTGAAGATAACCTAGGCTGATCTCAAGCCATACGAGGCACAGTTCTGGGGTGTTCTCCCCGGACAGAGCTCCACACCTCTCGGGCATATCACGCTAGCTGTGCAATTTGGTACTCCAGACCACTTCCGCACCGACTACGTCAACTTCATGGTCGCTGACTTTGAAGGCACCTACCATGCTATCCTTGGTCGACCGGCGCTCACCAAGTTCATGGCCATACCTCACTATAGGTATTTGGTGCTCAAGATGCCTACTGAGAAGGGGGTTCTAACTCTCAGGGGCAACAGATATGCAGCTTACACCTACGAGGAGGATTGCTTCAAAATAGCAGAGGCTCACGACCTCTCTATTCACATGGCCGAGACCATGCTCGACGCCAAGAAGACCCCAGCCGATCACCTGGAGATTCTAGAGCTCGAGGCCCCACGCAAGAACATCAAGTCCAAAGAGCACAAGGCGATCCAGCTGGTGGATGGCGATCCTAGCAAAACGGCCCTTATCGGGGCCAACCTGGATCCTAAATAGGAAGACGCGCTCGTCAGGTTCTTGAGAAGCAACATGAGTGTGTTCGCATGGAAACCCGCTGACATGCCCGGTGTACCTCGGAACTTGATTGAGCACTCCTTAAATGTCGATGGCAAGGCCAAACCCATCAAACAGAAGCTATGATGGTTCGCTCATGACAAAAAGGAGGCTATTAGGGTAGAAGTTACATGGCTTTTAGCAGCTGGATTTATCAAAGAAGTATATCATCCGGAGTGGTTAGCCAACCCGGTTCTTGTACGCAAAAAGAATACTGAATGGAGAATGTGCATTGATTATACTGATCTCAACAAACACTACCCTAAAGACCCCTTCGGCTTACCTCACATAGACGAGGTCATAGATTCAACCGCCGGTTGCGAGCTGCTTTCCTTTCTCGATTGCTACTCTGGTTATCACCAGATCGCTCTCAAAAAGGATGACCAGATCAAGACATCCTTCATCACGCCCTTCGGTGCCTACTGCTACACGACCATGTCGTTTGGGCTCAAAGACGAGATAAAAGATGACCTTGTCGAGGCTTATGTTGACGATGTAGTCATTAAAACCAAGGAAGCATACACCCTTGTTGACAACCTAGAGCGTACCTTTGCAGCCCTTAACAAATTCCAATGGAAATTAAACCCAAAGAAGTGCATCTTTGGTGTCCCATCTGGCATACTGCTCAGCAACGTCGTCAGTCATGACGGCATACGCCCTAACCCAGAGAAGGTCAAAGCTATCTTGGACATGAAGCCGCCCAAAAAGGTGAAGGATGTTCAGAAGCTTACCGGATGCATGGCTGCCCTCAGTCGTTTTATATCAAGATTAGGCGAAAAAGGACTACCGTTTTTCAAGCTACTCAAAGCATCCGAGAAGTTTGAGTGGTCGGAGGAAGCAAACGCTGCCTTTACACAGCTGAAACAATTCCTTACATCACCTCCGGTCCTCACTGCTCCTAGAGAAGACGAAACCCTCCTGCTTTACATTGTGGCAACTAATCGAGTGGTCTCCACTGCCATGGTGGTCGAGCGTGACGAGCCCGGCCACGTATACAAGGTACATCAACCAATCTATTTCATCAGTGAGGTACTCAATGAATCCAAGACCAGGTACCCATAGATTCAGAAGCTGATCTATGCCATACTGATTACATCCCAAAAGTTGAAACATTACTTCGATGGATATCGTGTGGTGGTCATGACCGAGTACCCTCTAGGAGACATCATTCGCAACAAGGATGCGAATGGGCGCATCGTCAAATGGGCAATGGAGTTATGCTCTTTCTCCTTGGAATTTGCAAGCCGTACTACCATCAAGTCTCAGGCACTTGTTGATTTTATCGTCGAGTGGATAGACTTAAGCACGCCTACCTCTCAGGGGCCCGTGGAGTATTGGAATATGTACTTCGACGGCTCTCTCAACATCGACAGCGTAGGAGCAGGAGTACTTTTCATATCACCATCCAAGGAGCAGCTCTGATATGTCCTTAGGATTTACTTCCCGGCGTCTAATAACGCCGCCGAGTAAGCATGCCTACATGGTCTATGCATCATGGCCGAGCTCGGTGTCAAACATCTCTATGTCTATGGAGACTCGGCCCTGGTCATCAACCAACTCAATAAGGACTGGGATACGACCAATGAAAAGATGGACGCATACTGCAAAGCGATCAGAAAGCTAGAAGGTAAGTTCTATGGCATCGAATACACACATGTGGTCCAGGACAAAAATCAAGCAGCAGATGCGCTGTCAAAGTTAGGATTGTCCTGAGCCAAAGTCCCACATGGTGTATTTGTTCAAGATCTGCTCACGCCCTCCATCAAAGAAGAAGATCCCGCTATTGACAAGCTTCCAGACCAGCTATTGGTGGCTACGGTTCCGGCGTCAAGCACCACCAAGCCACCTCCGACCACTAAGGAGCCTGACTAGAGAGTACCTTTCATCAAGTACCTAATAGATGGTAGCAGTTACATCGATCGAATAGAAAACGAACGCCTGATGCGTCGCAGTAAGCAATATCTGCCCATCGATGGCAAATTGTGGCGCAAGAACGCGAAGGAGGAAATCTTGATGAAGTGTATAACCCAGGAGGATGGTGAACGTCTCCTAGACAAAATCAACTCCGGCTCCTATGGCAACATCGTGGCCTCGAGAACGCTGGTTGGCAAGGCTTTCCGAGCAGGGTTTTATTGGCCGTCAGCTGTAGCCGATGTAGAGAAGCTAGTCCGCTATTGTGAAGGCTGTTAGTTCTTCGCCAAGAGAATCCACGTACCAGCACATGAGATTCAGACTATACCGGCCTCTTGGCCCTTCGCATGCTGGGGACTGGATATGATCGGCCCTTTCAAACTGGCCCCTGGGAAATTTACATGCGTCTTTGTGCTGATCGACAAATTCTCCAAGTGGATAGAGTACATGCCCCTGGTCACAGCATCTTCAGAAAAGGCTGTCGCGTTCCTCGACCAGGTCATCCACCGCTTCGGCATACCCAACAGCATCATCACCGATCTGGGTACTCAATTCACCGGGAATGTTTTTTGGGACTTCTGCGATGAAAGGAGCATAGTAGTAAAATACGTCTCAGTGGCACACCCTAGAGCTAATGGACAGGTTGAGCGGGCAAACGGTATGATCCTGGATGCACTTAAGAAGAGGATGTATAGAGAGAGTGACAAAGCTCCTAGAAGATGGCTCAAAGAGTTACCGGCCGTGGTCTGGGGTCTCAGAACCCAGCCCAGTCGCAATACCGGTGTATCACCATACTTTGTGGTTTATGGCGCTGAGGTAGTACTTCTAGTAGATATAGCTTTTAGATCAGCATAGGTAGAGAACTTCGACGAAGACAAGGCCAATGAAGTGCGGGAGCTAGAAGTGAATAGTGCAAAAGAGAAGCGGCTCGACTCTTGCATACGTACAGCCAAATACCTTGCTGTTTTGCGCAGGTACTACAACAAGAACGTCAAGGAGCGGTTCTTTGTGGTCGGGGACCTGGTCTTGAAGTGGAAGACGAATCAGGTTAGCTCGCCTAGATGGCACAGACGTACCCAATTCCTGGCACATCGACAAGCTTAGGCATTTCTATGCTTAGCTACTAAGATATGTACCCTTCTTGTACTATCGATTTATTTCAATAAAGCTATTATGATTTCTCCGACCACTCTAATGTGTCATTTTGAAGTCTATTGTTATTCTAACTCTATCAATAAAAACCGACCACCATTCCTTCTTCGGTTTTCGGAGCAGGCCCTGTCTTCGGTTCCTCCCAACGCGTGCATGGGATCCGCTCTCTACGCTACGGTTGATCGGCAGGTGCTCTCTAGTTTGACTTGTGTGTTTCTACGTGTGCACAAGCTACGTACCTCACACTCTGACCGCAAGACAAACCAGGGCCATACAAACCTTTCAGGATGACGCGTCGACTAAACTGATACAACTAAACAGAACGCCAACACGTTCTAACTTAGTTACATCAACATGATAACCAAGCTTAAACATGTTTTCTACAAAACAAACAAGCTTATGTTGTTACACAGTTATGTTATTACAAGCTTGCCTAAAAAGGTCCAAGTTTACAATAACACAGCTACATCTTCTTC
Organism: Miscanthus lutarioriparius; assembly: GCA_904845875.1. Classification (NCBI taxonomy): domain Eukaryota; kingdom Viridiplantae; phylum Streptophyta; class Magnoliopsida; order Poales; family Poaceae; genus Miscanthus; species Miscanthus lutarioriparius. The sequence goes on along the minus strand of CAJGYO010000005.1, from coordinate 71,607,287 downwards.
TACAGCTATAGCCTACACTATTGGCTGGTCGGGGCACGTGGCCTCTGCTGCTCACAACGCCTGACATCGTGCTCAGGTCTCTGCGACTCTGGCACTGAATGAGCTAAAGAAGATGGCCCTGTCGACGCCTGGCTGGTCAAGACCGCAGGCTTCGCCGATTGGCTTGAAAATGACTGTGCTCCCAGCTGACTTGTTGATGGCGTTCCTTGTACGGGTGGTGTTGCACCTCCACACAGGTTAATATCACCAATTATTTTCTCTGACAAGTCCAGCTTGGTCACCCGTAGATCCTCGGCCTTGTCTGGATTTACCTCCTTCGAGTATCCAGCCTCCAGGCGCTTGAGATCAATCAGGGGGTAGTGAGCACGTACCATGCTCAGCACATGTGCGCCTGTGTACTCTCCTGCCTCTTTCACGAACTCCTAGAACCATCCCCATGCCCTTTGGCATCTCTCGATCAATCCCAGCTACGGCGTCCTTGGCATGTCCTCTGCTAGCGCTGGATCGATGAGGTTAAGAACTAGCAAAATGCCCATTGCCACCTCCTGGCACCGGTTTTTCCAGGTGTCACAATCCTTGGTGATCTCTTGGCATTGCGCCTTCCAGTCGTCATGGTCTTTTATCACGGCCTCCAGATGCTTCTTCGCATTGATTTTTATAACTGCAAACCGCACATGCTGTTAAGACGCTATATTACGCCAAACTACAGTAGGCAACAAAAATGAACAAAGGGGTTTGGAAAACTTACCTTTCAGCTCCTCTATCATCTTGGTCGTGTGGTCCCAGAGCTACGACTGGTCTTGCGCCAGTTTTCTGTTGTCCTCTTTCAGGCAATCACACTCCATGACCGCACGACTGTTCTCCTCTCGGAGACGGACCACTTCGGTTTCTAAGCCTACACTACAGCTGTTACTACCAACAACGCAACAGCACTTGTCAATAATCATTGTGATAAAATGGCTACTTACTTGTTCTTTCCCGCTCTTTATTACTGAGCTGGATGACCAGGTTCTGGTTCTAGGACTCTTGCACTATTTTTTCATGATTGGCGGCTTCGAGTCGCTGGCACAAGCGTTCCACCTCTACCGTCAGTTCCTTGTTGCTTGCAGTGATCCCCTCGATCTGGTCGAAGCATTTCTTGCGGTACCTTGCGGTCTTCATTAAGTCCTATGTGCAGATAGGTAAGTAAGACAGCTACGACTAGATAGCAAGATCAGGGGGTGAAGTGAAGCTTACCTGCACCTCCATAACCAGTCATTTCGCCGCCCGTTCAACTCTCTTGGTTTCTTCGACCTCCGGGATTTCCTCATGGACAAACCATTGGTCGTTCTGCCAACGTGACACATACACATGTTGTCGCTTATCCTGCGGATGGCCCAGGACCTCCTCCACTTTGTCCTCTTCGGGCTCTTCTTTGGGTCTAGGTACTGGTCCGGCGTCAGCAGCTTCTGTGATCACCAAAGCCTTCCCACGGGTTTCAGCGTCGGTGAATATGGGTTGTGCTCTCACCTCTGGTTGTTGCTCCTCGGTCTACTCCATCACCCTCGATGCTGAGGTGTTGCCCTCAGCAGGTCTAGCGCTCGGAGCACTCATGCTCGGCTCAGTTGGTCCCTTGACCACCTGCTTGGGGACTGTTATCTGACTGCTCCCTTGCTAAGGCCCCGGCAGATCTTCTGCTATGGCTTGCTCGATGGCCGGCTGCTGGGCAGTCTGCTCTGAACTTATTGGTGGAGCCACGCAACTTTCGGCTAGCTGGTCCGGACTTTCTGTGGACGCCAAACTAGTACATCCGAGAAAAGTTCAGAAGGCAACCATATTCAATGCAAATTGCTACCTTACAATAAGGTTACAAATACTTACACGTTAGAAGCGCGGAATGATGTGGCGAAGGCGCGTCTCTTCGGCCGCACTTGCTCCACGTGCTGTGCGGGTGACTCCTGGTCTCCCTCTACATCCAACATTGTCGCTGGGCCTTGGTGCTCGACCCCTCCGCCGCTTGTCCTTCGCGCTGCAGTGGTTGGTGGTGTGCTCGGTCGGGTTGTCGCTTCCGTCGCCGGTCGCGTTCCTTGCCCAGGTACTCCCGAGGTTGACCCGGCTGCATCCTTCACCGACGTCGAAGATGTGGGTCCCATAGGCGCGGATGAGACACCTTGCCCCATCGACTCTAGTTGTTTCCTCCTCTTTCGTGGGACAAGTCAAAAGGTGTCTGCATCCTCTCCCTCCTCTGCATCATCGTCTGACTAGGCAAAAATCGCCTATCGACGCTTGCTGGCCGGTCTCTCCTCCAGGCCTCCCTTGGCTCGTTAATATTTAGCACCCCCCCGGTGAGCAGGGAGGTTGCTGATGTCTTCTTCGACTATTTGGGGGCAGCCGGCCGCTTACCAGCGGCTAGGGCCGCTGCCTCCTCTCCAGCCCTGAGCACCGCCCAGTCGACGTCCTTGTCCTCGATATCAATGCTAGTCTGGGTGGTGGGACCACCTCCTTGTGGCCACTCCACTCTAGGGGGTGGCGACACAAACACTGTCGCTCTATCCCGACCATTGACCTAGGTAACAAAAATGAGTGCACACAGTAAGTTTTCGTTTTTCCTATTAAGATATAAAACTACGGGTACAGGGCAAGACGAGTTACCTTTGGGGGAGGTCGGGCAAGCTTGAAAGCGTGCTCGATGTCGCTCAATCTGGCATAATTTGGATCAGCTAAGTTAAATAGCTCTCCAATTCTGGTTTTGACTTCGATTTTGTCAAGCGCCTCCTGCCTCGTCCTCGTCGGGTCCATGCTACCTTGATATTCATAGCCAGGATGTACTCTCCTCTGGCAGGGCTGGATCCGTCGGCTGATGAAACTCCCGACCATGCTCGGACCATCCAGTTTTTTCCACGGGATCATTCCAAATATTTCTAGAATCTGTTCTAGGTGCTCGGGTTTCTCTGACCAGCTTGTCCTCTTCTCCAGAATGTACCCCACGTCGCACAGTGTGATCGTGTTTGGCTCTTCGTGAATGTAGAACCATTTCTTGTACCAGTCGTCAAGCGATGTGTTCCATGGGCAGTGCAGGTACTGGGCTTTCATGCCATCATGGAGGTTGAGGTACACACCCCCGGCTATCTTCGAACCACTGCTTCCTTTCTTCCGCAGACAGAAAAGATGGCGGAAAAAATCGAAATGGGGCTGGAAGCCGCCATATGCTTCGCAAAGATGTATGAAAGTGTCGACATGGAGGATTGAGTTGGAATGCAGATTGCAAATCCCAATCTCGTAGTAAAGACAGAGCCCCTGAAGAAAAGGATGTACCAGAACCCCAAATCCCCGTTTAAAGAAGTCTTCGAACACCACGATCTCACCTGGTTGTGGATCGGGGTACCCCTCGTCCTCTGGCGCACGCCATCCTGTGAGCTCCTTGTTGTGGAGTACCCCCATGGTGACGAGGTCTTCAATGGTATGCTCGTTGCTTCTCAATTTCCACCATTCCTTCGCCATGACCCCTGCTTTCTTCTGCGCATCACTTTTCGCCATGAATCTGGCTTTGCTGGTGAACGAGGAAATGGAGGAGGATTGATTGGTGGCGATTTCGGATGTATTAGGGTTGGCGAGAGGAAGAAGAAAGCTGCTGCTACGAATGGCAATGGGGTTAGGTAAAAAGTAACTTACCTATCCTACACTGTATTTAACCCAAGAGTTATGCCGTTTCGTCTACCCGTGATTCTTGGGAGACGTGTGCACGCGCTGTAGATGGTTGTTTTCACAGTTTCGAGATCTACGCCAATATATGTGCCTCTTCGTTGCCAGTGTGGGAGGGCCCACGTTGACGCACCTACTTACAGGTGCCACACAACTGTTTGCTTGACAAGACAAAAAGGTAGTATGACGTGCTATACCCGTCTACTTTTTTGACCAGACGTGTCAAATTGGACTTGACAGAGCAAGTAAATGAATAAATACATAAAATAATAGTACAAGTGGCATATGGTTTCTTGCCACACTTCTCGTGCTCGGGGACTGTTGCTACACTTCTCGTGCTCGGGGACTGTCGTGACCACCATCGTGCTCAGGGACTGTCGCGACCACAATCGTGCTTGGGGACTGTCCCGACCACCATCGTGCTCGGGGACTGTCCAGACCACCATCATGCTTGAGGACTATTCCGACCACTCTCGTGCTTGGGACGGTCTCGATCGCCCTCGTTCTCGGGGACAAAACTGACTACGGTTATTCTCGGGGTTTCGTTGTTTACCTATGCTTCGCTCGGGGACTGCCCCGACCGCTCTCCTTGACTACATGAGATCGGTACTCGCATACAGTTGAGAGGCATTTATTTTTTCTCACTTAGACCTTGCTACAAGGCTCATACCTCACCTTCCAGTAAGCTCGGGGACTACATCGGTACGATGCACCTGTCGGTGCATCTCGTATCGCTTGTACGATGATTGGATTCGCAACTTAACTGGGAATTCTTTTTAGACCCTGGCACCACGTGCCTACGTCACCTACTACTAGGCTCAGGGACTAAGTGGGCACACTTCACCTTGCGGTGAATGTGCTTGTTTTTCGGCCAATATGCCCTGACTGTTGGCTATAACTATTATTGTACATGGGTTACTTACATTTCTATTCAGAAATACAAGTGGGCACACTTGATCAGGAAAGAAATATTTTTCTTTTTTCTTTAGAGCACCATGCATTCTTCGGATAGCTGGAATCTTCGGCTATAATCGTGGTCTACTGCTCTCTGTTTTGACCAGAATACTGGCACATTCGCTTGGTCAATGTTTCAACCAATTGGAGATGACATGAAGACGGATCGCATTAGCCAAAGGAGATCGAACGACGTGTCGCAGCATAATACATGGTGCTCGGGGACTAGCTGTGGGCGTATTAACCCCTATACCCTTACGGCTAGGCTTAGGCCAGCCCAGATCAGGGGGTCTGGCCCACTAGAAGACTACGCACGGCCCGGCCAATCTGTTTGGAGTCCCGCGCAAGGAATCACGACAGATTTGGAGATCAAGCAAGATCCTGGTCGGTTAGAATAGGAATCCTTATCTGGCCACCTATGGCAATTGTAACTGGTTAGGATTAGTTTCCAGATCTGTAACGCTACCCCCAAGACTATATAAGGCGGGTAGGGGACCCCTCTCAAAAACATCGCTCATTGACATACAACAATACAATTAGATGCAGGACGTAGGTATTACGCCTTCACGGCGGCCGAACCTAGATAAAACCTTGTGTCTGTCTTGTGTCACCATCTTGTTTGTAGCTTGCGCATCTGTCTGCTGATAATCTACTACCTTGGGCATACCCCTAGGTAGACTGCCGACCATATTTCGTTGACAGAACTGTTCCCTCCAATCTATGACCGATGAAGGTACTGTAAGTACCAGCTGCTTGGTGGGGGGGGGGATTTCTTGAACTTCCTTCTCTTCCTTAATAGATGGCGTAAAGAGATCTTGAACGAAGACCCCAGGCAGAATCACAACACGAGAAGAGGCTATCTTAGATAGGTGGTCGGCGAGCTAATTTTGGTCTCGTACCACGTGGTGATACTCGATACCGTAAATCTTTCCTTCGAGTTTCCTGATCTCGGCACAATATGCGTCCATCTTCTCACTGGAGTAGGACCAATCTTTGTTGACTTGGTTGATGACCAGTGCCGAGTCTCCGTATACCATGAGGCATTTGACGCTGAGCTCAACGGCTATACGAAGTCCGTGGAGACATGCTTCATATTCCGTGGCATTGTTGGAGGCTAGAAAATGAATTCGGAGGACGTAACAGAGCTTGTCCTTAGTTGGAGTAATGAATAAAATGCCAGCACCAGCACCGTTGATGTTGAGGGTGCCGTTGAAATACATCACCCAGTGCTCGAGGCAAGCAGCGAGGATGGGCTCTTGGATCTCGATCCATTCAGCGACGAAGTCAGCCAGCGCCTGAGACTTAATTGTAGGCCTGCTTCTGAATTCTATGGAATAAGTGTCGAGCTCAACTGCCCACTTGATGATGCGGCCATTGGCCTCTTTGTTATGGAGGATGTCCCCTAGAGGGAACTCAGTGACCATGGCAATCTTGTAGTACTCAAAGTAATGGCGGAGCTTGCATGACGTGACTAGAATGGCGTATAACAGCTTCTGAACCTGAGGGTAACAAGTTTTGGACTCGTTAAGAACCTCACTGATGAAGTAGACCGGACGTTGTACCTTATAGGCGTGCCCAACTTCCTCGCGCTCGACAACGATGGCTGTGCTAATGACGTGAGAAGTGGCGGCGATGTAGATCAATAGGGTTTCATCTGGTTGAGGCGCATCATGATCGGAGGCTTTGTTAAAAACAACTTGAGCTGCTCGAAGGCTGTATCAGCCTCCTCCGACCAGGAGAAACACTCGGAGGCCTTGAGTAGTTTGAAGAATGGTAGTCCCTTTTCACCGAGGCACGATATAAAGCGGCTGAGAGCAACCATGCACACTGTGAGCTTCTATATATCCTTTACGTAGGTCGGTCGCTTCATATTGGTGATGGCAGAGACCTTGTTGGGGTTGGGTTCAATATCGCGGGTGCTGACAATGTAGCCCAGGAGTATGCCGGATGGAACTCCAAAGATGCACTTTGAAGGGCTCAACTTCCATCTATATCTTTTCAGGTTGGTGAACTATTCTCTGAGGTCGGCGATGAGATTATCAGCGGTTTTGGACTTGACGGCCATATCGTTGATGTAAGCTTTGATGTTGCGCCCTATCTATTGATCAAGGCACATCTGGATGGCCCTTTGGTAGGTCGCTCTAGCATTTTTGAGTCCGAAAGACATGGTGGTATAGCAATACGCACCAAAAGGCGTGATGAATGATGTTTTGATCTGGTCGTCTTCTTTGAGGGATATCTGGTGATAGCTGGAGTAACAGTCGAGGAAGGAGAGGAGTTCACAGCTGGTGGTGGAGTCTACAACCTTGTCTATCCGAGGCAGACCGAAGGGGTCTTTAGGGCAGTGTTTGTTGAGATTAGTGTAATCAACGCACATTCTCCATTCTTTATTCTTTTTTTTGAACAAGAACTAGATTTGCTAGCCACTCAGGATGATACACTTCTTTAATAAATCTGGCTGCTAGGAGCTATTTTATTTCTACCCTAATAGCCTCCTTCTTGTCTGGCATGAATCGTTGGAGCTTCTGCTTGATCGGCTTGGAGGTCAGCGAGACATTCAAAGAGTGCTCGATCTTCTCCTGTGGTACCCCTGTCATGTTTGCGGGTTTCCAAGCAAACACATTGGCGTTGGCATGTAGGAAGGAGACAATCACGCTTTCCTATTTGGGGTCAGGATGAGCCCCAATCTTGATGGTCTTGGTTGGGTCATCGAGGCCGAGGCCGACCTCCTTCGTTTCCTTGGACTTGGTGGAGGCATGAGGAGGCTCCAGCGCTGGGATCTCTAGGTCATCGGCAGGCACCATCTTGGTGTTGTTGACCATGCTGGCCATCTGGATGGAGAGGTCGGTGGCTTCGGTGAGGGAGAGACTCTCTATTTTGCAAGCTTAGGCGATGGAGAGGTTGGCCCATAGAGCCAAACTCCTGTAGGCGAAGGCATCTTCAATACCAGATAGGTGTAGTGCGGTATGGCCATGAACTTGGCTAGAGCTAGCCGACCAAGTATGGCGTGGTAGGCGGTGTTAAAGTCAGTGTGGGGGTATTAACCCCTATACCCTTATGGCTAAGCTTGGGCAGGCCCGGATCGATGGGTCCGGTCCACCAAAAGACGACGTGCGGCCCGGTTAACCTGATCGGAGTCCCGCGTAAGGAGTCAAGGCGGATTTGGCGATCAATCAAGATCCTGGTCGGTTAGAATAGGAATCCTTATCCGGCCACATATGGCAATTGTAACTGGCTAGGATTAGTTTCCAGATCTGTAACCCTGCCCCCCGAACTATATAAGGTGGGCAGGGGACCCCTCTAAAAAACATCTCTCATTGACATACAGCAATACAAATCAGACGCAGGATGTAGATATTACGCCTTCTTGGCGGCCGAACCTGGATAAAACCTTGTGTCTGTCTTGCGTCACCGTCTTGTTTGTGGCTTGCGCATCTGTCTGCCGACAATCTACTACCTTGGGTATACCCCTAGGTAGACTGCCAACCATATTTTGTCGACAGTCAGCGACATAGAAGTTGATTTGCTCGAGACGGAAGTTGCTAACCATGCTAAATTGCACTAGGAGGGTGATCTCTCCAAGCGGTCGTGATGCCCTGCTAGGTACCACCCCCCAGAAGGAGGAGTCGGAGGGAGTGAGGTCTTCTATTCCAAGGCCTAGCTCCTTTAGGGCTCCAGCGAAGAGGAGGTTCAAAGCACTTCCGCCGTCGATGAGTACTTTCCTAAAGAGTACTTTCTTGACGGTTGCATCAAGGACGAGGAGGAAATGCCCTATGTAAGGGATGTTCGCCCACTGGTTGGCCCTGCTGAAGGTGATGGGGACCTTAGACCAGGGGCGATAGCTGGGGTTGGCGATAGCGTCTTCTGTGTTGACGACGAGCACCCGACGGGCAGTGAGCTTTCAATCTCTTCTTCTCTCGGTGGCAGTGAGGCCCCCAAAGATAGTGGCCACCACTTTGTCATGATCCTAGAAGGCATTGTTGTTGTCCCTAGGTGGTCGGAGACCTGTAGCTCCATCGTTGTCATCGTCATCCTTCTTTTTGGTCTGGAACTCCTTAGTCAGGCCAAGGTAGTCCTTCATCTTGTGCTTGCTGTTCTTGTGGAGGGGACATGGGCCTTTGAGGATTTTCTTGTACTGCTCGTCGTAGTTATGCTTGGCGTGAGGTTGATCAACGGTGGCAACGATGTTGTCTGGTCGGCGACAGTGATATTGACCAGATTTGGACCCTTCCGGTTGATCACGACCACTGTCATGATGGTGGCCACGGTTGTTGTAGCGGTGGTCAGTGTGGCATCATTCATCGGGGCACTCATCACTGCGGTGAGTTGGGTGATGAGTGCCTGCATCCTCATTGAAGCGAACTTTGGCCTCTTCAACATCGGCATACTGATCGGCGGTCGTGATCATCTCGCCAATCCCCTTTGGCGGCTTACGATTGAATTTGGAGCAGAGGTCGCGATGATGGAGTCCTCGAATGAAGGCGGTGATGACTTCTGCTTCCATGATGTTGGGAATAGAATTCCTCATCTCGGAAAAACATCTGATGTAGCTATGGAGGAGCTCGGACGGTTTCTGATAAATGCGATTCAAATCATGCTTGGTGCCCGGTCGAGTACACGTAGACATGTAGTTGTTGGTGAAGACTTCCTTCAACTGTTCCCAAGATTCGATGGAATCCGGGGCGAGGCTCATGAGCCAGTTCATCACGGTTGGCAGAAGCATGATGGGAAGATAGTTTGCCATGACACTGGTATCTCCCCCGGCGGCGCGCATAGCGGTGGCATAAGCTTGTAGCCACTGTTTGGGGTTCATCTGCCCCTCATAGGGCTTGACTCTGGTGATTTTGAAACCATAGGGCCACTAGAGTGTTTGGAGTGCTCTCATGAATGCTCGGGGCCCCTTAGGATCATCATCGTTGAGATCTGCAGCATTGCCGGTGTTAAGTGGCTGGAGGGCTGCATCTAGATTACCGAACTCTTGTTCATATTCTTGATGCTGACGTACTTCCTCTTCATGGCAAGTGAAACGGTGCCCGTCGATATAACATCATGCATCCCAGAGGTTGTTGATGTGTGCTCGAACAACTTGGTTGACTTCTTGGTCGTGTTGGCGAGGGTAGTCGATACGGTCCCTCCTAGCTCCCCCCTAGAGGGGTTGTCGATCATGATGTTGATCAGCAAAACGGCTTCTGCTAGGGCGGTGATTGGATCTTGGCATGGCAGATTGGTGATTCGAGCTTGTCGAGTAGGATGGTCCCTGGTCCTGGTGGATCTCATTGACCTAGCAGTGTGTAGCTTTAAGCATTGCGGTGACCTTGGTGACCTCTGGCATTTGCTCAAGCCGAGCAAGCTCATTAGCGGCCATGGCCAAGTTGGCACTCAGGCTCTTGTAGACATCGTGGCTATTGATGCGGATGAATTCGTCGTCAAGGTTGTGGTAGAGTGGGTGTGGCCTCCCTTGCGAGTCGAGCTGTTCTCCATTACGAGAAGCCTCGGCTAGCATAATGGTAGCCTCATTCACCTGATGCTGAGCATGGTTGGCGTTTCTATTCACATGAGCTGCGTGGTCCTTTTCGGTTTCTCCATCCCATGGAGGGCTGTCGATGCTGACATTAAAAATCCCGCCTCCTCGGAAGGGTGGGAGAGGAGGTTGGATGGCGATGGTTTCTATGACAGTCTCCATAGTGCCCTAGGATTCGGAGTTTGGATTTTCCTCTATGACAGTCTCCATAGTGCCCTAGGATTTGCAGCATATTGACAGTCGGTGAGAGCTAGTCGGTGATCGCGTCGGCGAGAGGATAAATGTCTCCCTCCTGGTTGGCGAATTTGCCCCTTAGGGCATCTTGATGGGTGGCAGCCGTAACCCCTGGAGTTTCTTGATCAGCCTCCGATAGATCGGAACCAAAGGGTGGTCGGCGCTGAACTAGAGTGGTCAGGGCCAATTCCATGATGGAGAGGTAGTCAGCGAGCTTCTGGCCAACTTGATCGATGGATGCGATTAGATCGTTGTTGTTGATCTGCTTCCTCGGATAGCGGGGGAGCAGGCAGTGAGTTGTTGGTGAAGACGACCTCAGAAGTGGTTCCAAGATTGGATCTACTATTGTAGGTGTTGGTGTGGTCGGGGCTAAATAAATCTGCACCAGCTCGATGATCTCTCTGTCTCCATCAGCATTGATGACCCAGGAGATTGTTCCGACCGTAAAGATATGGTTGGGCTTTGGGGAGGACAAAGAGCCTACAAAACGTACCATCTTGTTCGTCATAGAAATAGCACGCACACCCCTACCTAGCGAGCCAACTATCAACAAAATATCATCAGTAGTCCTCCGAGGGGTATCCCACAAAGGTAGATTGATCAGCAGAGGTGTGCGTAATCAAGAACAAGAAGGCAATAGAGACACAAGAGTTAGACAGGTTTGGGCCATCAACATGACGTAATACCCTACTCCTGTGGTTTGTTGGTTTGTATTGGCTATCGTATGACATTGCGTGTGTTTTGAGGGGGTCCCCTACCCGCCTTATATAGCCGGGGTAGGGTTACAAGTCGGTTAGATCTAGGAGATAACCGGTAAGTAATAACAGATTACAGGAATCATGGGATCGAACATATCCTAATAGATCTCATAGCATCTTCAGGATATCTCCCTTGATGCCTTGCGATACACGCCGAGCAGTGCCATGCACTGTAGGTCTTCATCTTGTGGGCTAGACTGCCCCTGGCAGTGTAGCCCATGTAGTCTACTATGGGTATCCAGGGTATACCCCCCACAGATCTCCACACAGTACTTTCTCCATCCGACGTGTACCTGTGGGACCTATAGTTACTCATCCATGATGCTTGCAATTCATCATAAAAGTCTCCACTTGATCCTTTCTCTATGGGACGTGTACCTGTGGGACCCTTCTTCATCCGACGTGTACCTGCGGGACCTATAGTTACTCATCCATGATGCTTGCAATTCATCATAAAAGTCTCCGCTCGGTCCTTTCTCCATCCGACGTGAACCTGCGGGACCTTTCAGCATTCGACCTATGGGACTCGATGGTTTACGAGTCACGTGTACCTATGAGACCGTTCTCCATCTCCATTAGACCTATGGGACCCAACGGCCCATCTTCATCCGACCTGTGGGACCCGATGGCTTGCGTGTCACTTGACGCTTTCAATTGGTCATAAAAGTCTCCGCTAGGTCCTTCTACATCTGACCTATGGGACCCAATGGCTTACGTGTCATGTGTACCTGTGGGACCTTTCTCCATGTCTATCTGACCTATGGGACCCAACGGTTACCTGTGGGACCATTCTCCATCTCCATCTGACTTATGGGACCCGACGACCCATCTCCATCTGACCTGTGGGACCCGATGGCTTGCGTGTCACTTGATGCTTGCAATTCATCATAAAAGTCTCCGCTCGGTTCTTCTGCATCCGACCTATGGGACCCGGCGGCTTACATGTCACGTGTACCTGTGGGACCTTTCTCCATCTCCATCCGACCTGTGGGACCTGATGGTTTGCGTGTCACTTATACCATGTGTGCCGTCGGGGTTGAATTTCTCAAAAAAAGGTCTGATACCTTTGAGTCGAACATGGGATCTGGACCAAGGATTGGAGCGTCTTTACCATTGCGCTAGATGCCTGGCTATGCTGACATCTCTTTGGAGTCGCTATAGTATACTTTTGGCTGTGTGGATGCCCTACAGGTTGACCTAAATTGGATATATCCCCTGCAAGTGAAAACAAATCTATGCCCACTGGACTTGCGGCGGCGGAGGCAGAGGCAGAGGATCCCCGGTCTATTGTGTTGGCTCAGGCGTCCTTTTGGTGGCATGGTGGGGCTCTCCTGGTAGAGCGTGGTGGCATTAGCATCCATGTGATTAGGTGTGTGCCACGGTAAAGGTGGCTTGTAGCTGCGCCATGCTAGTTCATAGAACAAAGGTATGAGTACCTTCTACAATGATTATAGAACTCCATTTTTTGTACACGATAAAGTAAAGAACACATAAAGAAAGGCTATTATGTATGAATTTCAATTGAAATCAATGCTCTTGTCACACAAAAATAGAAAACCAGATTGTCCTATAGTATGATATGAACAAATGCACAGATTAGTGCTCTCGAACACTGTATGCTTTGTTCTAATGCTAGTTTTGCCATTGTCCACCCAATGGTTAAAACTCTAATGGACTTTGCATACTTTTGCTGCAACAGATGGACAGATCTTGGATTCCTAATGGGAGATCATTCTCACTAACGTTCATCGCAGGAGTTGAAGAGTTCATGGATATGGTTAAACAAGAATACCCGGAGCAAAAGATCCCTTGCCCGTGTACAAATTGTCTTAACCAGGTGGTTAAAACTTGGTAGGAGGTGAAGGATGACTTACTTATACACATAATGTCACCGACATACACCACATGGATTCGTCATGGGGAAGAGGGAGGAGGTACTAACATTATAGAGCCATCAGATGTGCATGAATCTCATCATGATGGTTGGATTGTGGAGGAGGAGGAGCAGGAGGACCGCGATGATAACATATTACCAGATTTGGATGATTTAGTTCAAAACCTGTTGACATCTGAAGAGCAGGCTAATAGAGTCCCAAAGTTTGAAAGAGTGCTGGACGAGTTGAAGCAATCAATTTCTTTTGGATCTACCTTCTCAAGATTCTCCTTCTTTGTTAGGTTGCTCTATATCAAGTCCCACTATCGAGTTAGCAACAACTATTTTAATGCACTATTGGCGTTGCTATCAGATGCATTCCCTAGTAGCAATGTACCAAAATCATGTGTGGAGGCACACAAATATATTCGAGAATTGGGACAAGGTTATGAAAGTATCCATGTGTGCAAGAACAACTGTGTGTTGTTTTGGGGTGATCATGAGGAATTACAAGCATGCCCAAAATGCAAAGAGTCTAGATGGGAGGATGCAGATGGTAGCAGGTGGGTTCCTCATAAGGTTTTGAGGCATTTTCTTCTAATACCGAGGTTGCAGAGGATCTTTGCTGCTCAAGGAACAACAACGGACATCGAATGGCACGAGACTAAGCGAGAGAAGATTACCGGTGAAATGAGCCAGCCAGTAGACGGGGAGACATGGCAGGACTTTGATAGAAAGCACCCAACTTTTGCAGATGATCCAAGGAACTTGAGGCCTGTTGTCGCCACAGATGGTTTCAATCCATTTGGGAACTTTAGCTCGACATATGGTATGTGGTCTGTTCTTGTAACACCTCTGAACCTGCCACCATGGGAATATGTGAACGCATCGAATTGCTTTATGTCTCTACTGATCCCGGGCCCAACCTCTCTAGGAAAGGATTTTAATGTATTCTTGGAGCTCTTATAGAAGAATTGAAAGAACTATGGTAGGGCGTCGACACCTTTCATGTACTACATCGTGATAATAAGAAAGGCTTCACTCTGCGCGCTGCCATGCTTTGGTGCATACACAATTTTCTAGCATTGAGCACCTTGTCAGGCCGAACTACAAAAGGTTATTATGTATGTATTTATTGCGACCAAAATACATTGTCAAGGAGCCTAAGAAAGAAGCTAGGCTACCTTGGACACCATCGTTACCTTCTTAGGGATCACCCTTAGAGGAAGAGTTTGGATTTTGATGGAGAAACTGAGGACCAAGATGCACGGAAAAGTTCACCTTATAGGAGATCCTTGTGGAAATCAAGAAGGTGAAAGATGTCTGCCTAGGTAAGCACGGTGGAAAAAGGAAACGAAAACGTGGAGAAGAGCCAGTGATTTATAATAAAAAATCTACTTGGTGGGGGCTGTTGTATTGGAAGGACCTGTTGCTGCCACACAATCTTGATATCATGCACATTGAGAAGAACATATATGAAAACATTCTTTAGACATTGCTGAAAGTGGAGGGCAAGACAAAGGACATAACGAACGCTAGGCTAGATTTGCATGATATGAACATAAGGCCTCAATATCACGACGTGCAGCAAGGCACCTTGCTTAAATTCCCAAAAGCTCACTATGTCATGACGGAAAAACATAGAGCAGAATTTTGCAAGTTCCTTAAAGGTGTCAAGTTTCTAGATGGTTATGCTGCCAAACTAGCAAAATCCATAAGTGCAGATGGTACCAAGGTAGTTGGCAAGCTGAAAACGCATACTTGCCATGTCCTTCTCTAGAGGATCATTCCTACAGGCTTAAGAGGTTTTGTTCCCAAAGATATATACGAAGCTATTTTAGAACTTGGGAACTTTATCAGGCAACTTTGCTGTAGAACTCTAAGAAAAGAAGTCATGGAAAAGCTAAAACGGGACATCCCACTCATCTTATGCAAGCTTGAGAAGATTTTTCCACCGACCTTTTTTGATGTTATGGTGCACTTGGCGGTCCGTCTACCTGATGAGGCACTTCTTAGAGGGCCCATACAGTATGGATGGATGTACCCAATAGAATGATGACTGGTCACATTGAAGAATTTATTAAGGAACATGGCCAGGCTTGAAGGATTAATTGCGGGGGCTTACTTAGAAAGTGAGACGTTGGCATTTTGGGAGAGGTTCATGGATGATATTAAAACAAGATATAATCGGGACAACAATGTGTCACATGATGGGCTAGGACCTGGTGAGACCTCTATTTTAATGCATGGTGTCAAGCCCATTTGCCAGATTAGGGTAAAGGACATCAAGGATAAAGCCAAAATCAATAAGCTAGCTTGGTATGTGCTTAATAACTGCGACGAGGTTGGACCGTATGTGCAGTAAGTATGATTTTATGCTGATTTGCTGTTTCCTATATTACGTATGAAATGTTACCAATAATAATGCTTATATGTGCTATAGAATATACAGACAAATTTTAAAGGAACAAGGGGCAAGTGATGATGTTGATAGTAGGCTAGCAGCAGAGTTTCCAGTGTGGTTTAAGTCTCATGTACGTGATTAGCATATTTTAGTTCTGTTAGGCCGATCATTGGCAGAATTATATGACAACTTAGTGGTGACAGTAGTTTCATGTTTGTGTGTAGATCGAGGAGCTATGTGGAGAGAAACCAACAGAGGTCAGTGAAGGTTTGTATACACTGCCATGTGGTCCTAATACTCGAGTCTAGGTCTATGCAGCTTGTAGTATTAATGGAGTTAGGTATAGCACTATTGACCATGAGAAATCCCTACGTACACAGAACAGTGGTGTCATGACTGCCATCACACATGAAGGCCAATCAGTGGAATTTTATGGTGTCCTTAGAGATGTTATTCAGTTGATATATAACTCAAGCGTACAAAGCCATAGGACGGTGGTTCTTCTACACTGTGATTGGTATAATCTAGATGGCACTACAAAGTCTGCAGGCATTGACGATGATGAACATTTTAGATCCATCAACATTAAATCATTCTAGTACAAGGATGACTCTTTCATTCTAACGACACATGTAGGGAAGATTTTTTATCTACAGGACACCTCCTTGGGCAAAGATTGGCGGGTCATGCAGAAGTTCAAACATAGGGATATGTATGATGTGAATGAAATAGAGCCTATAGTGCACCAAGGTGATCACTGTTTTGACAACGAGCATGACGTCCTGCTAGGTGATGGTGATCAGGTTATGCACGAAGCTAGTCATGATGGAGAAGCACTATCATTGAAGCCAATTTAGAAGACCTTCTAAGAGATAAGAGGGAAGCAGTTGGCATACTTGAAGGCAGCGAGGATGAAGATGAGGATGAAGATGATACTAGAAACCAGTATTGCAGTGATGACAGTAACTGTGGTGGTAGAGATCACATGTCTAGAGGTGACAATGACATGTAGGAGATTTCATGTATAATCTTTAGGAAAACATGTATTCTAAAGCTGCACTTTGCTTTGGTTTCTGGCTTTATATTCTGAACATGTAAGTTTGTTCAGTTGTTATAAACTTGTGCTTCAGCGGACACATAGGCTTTGTCCGTTGGGGTTAGTACTGCACTATGTGGATTGTCTGTTGTGTACATGACTATTCCATTCAACTATGACTAGTACTTGTTATAGGTGCATAAGCCATTGACATAAAGCATTCCTTTCACACAGCATGCTTGAAGCACTATGGCAAGATCATTAATTAGTTTGACCAGCATGCCAAGTATGTATACTGATACATATCTGGTTTACCAAACCGAGGCACAAAGCAACCCTTGCGCGGTTGCCAATAGTGAATTGAATGCAGGAGGAAAGCCTCTGTAGTTATTTCACTCCCAAAACACAGTCATAATAGTCGAGGGGCAGATTGAAGAGTGGAGAGGAGTTGCTTTCATAAGCAATTTCTCTTGGTTGGTTTTGCAGAGGCATGCAAGCAGCTTGCTAGAGATGGCTACACTTTTTTATTATTCAACGAGAGATCAAATGGACAGTGGCGAACTTTCTGGAGTGTGCACTAAAAAAATGCAAAAGCTATGCCTCCTCCGTTGTGCATTAGATTGAGGCGACACTTGTTTAGATGAACTCCTCGCTGCATGGTTCTTGCAAATTCAACAAATTTTATTGAAGACATGAGTTGGGTTCACCACAAATCAAAGCCACTCATGACTACCACCACTACTAATACATTTTTTGTTCACCAAACCGAGGCACAAAGGTATCCTTGGTGTAGTAGCCATCTCGGAGGCTACGTGCCTTTGCCAGTCATGTGCCCTAGTGTTGGCCTCGTTCCAACCATGGGGCATACGGTTGGGGCAGACGGGGCACACCATGCCACCAAACAGGCTGGCATGGATGAATAGATTTAGGCCCGCGGGGATAGGCATTGGATAGTCGTGCAGACGATCATCATCATAGTCCATCGTGATGTTTCTTGGAGAGCCCTCAGAGTCACCCACGGCCTCGATGGATGGCGAGGGGGACCCCAACGGTGAAGGAGACCTACTTCTGCTGGGAGCAGATCTGGCGGTCGCGAGCGGACCCAGCGATGGCGAGCGGGACCGCACTGAGGCTAGTCATGGTGAGTGAACCACCGATGCCGGTGGCGTCAGCGTCGTTGGCGAGGGCGATGAGGAGAGCAATGGTAGCTTAGGAGATGGCCTATGGTATCACAATGGGAACGCCGATCTCCCACGATGGGACATCGATGCCGCCTCTGCCGACAACAACCTAGGGTGCGCCATTGTTGGTATTTATTAAATTAAATAGAATATGAAGGATTTCACAAGCACACAGAATACCATTGTAGCATTTTACCGAGAATATTCCAGGTATCATTATTTATATTTTATCATTGGGAAACAATGGGGTAAAGATTTATTGGATAACAAAGGAATGTCTACTAATTGACATACCATCATAGCTAGAGTAGGGGTTAATGTAATGATATGAATTTATGTACAATGACACTTAGGAGATAGATCACTAAGATAAATGTAAACAAGTTAACTCAGGGGAACAAAGGGTGAGGTTGATTCCTATGATATTCTTATTACAGGATCAAAGTATATATATATATATCTGACTATAGCTAAGACTAACTCTACTCTTGTGCACTTTGGAACGCCGCTTAGACAGTAGAGCACCTCAAAAGGATAACTCTACTGACGCGACTACGGTCCTACAATTTAAGAACTTGCTCAATTCGGTATGGACTACAAAGGATAGATGGGGTTGTCACCTCCCACTACTACCATACAACCAAAGAACAGGGTGTACTCATAGGCAGAGCATTGTGTAAGCACCATGCTTACACGTGGCTCGGCTACTTAGCCCAACCATGGTAAACTAGCAGGCCAAGCACTCTATGAACCCGCACACAAAAGTAATGATAACCTCAACTAAGCAAGATACATATTAAAAGTAAGTATAGCCATGTAGATAGGAACATGATGAATTGATAATAAGTCTTACAAGATATAGAAGTGAAGATACAAGGCTTTGTCAAGCCTCCATGACTAGATCTGGAACTTGAGCATGAGCTCAACTCAACCCTCACTCCTGAGCTACTAATCTACTACATTGGAAAGTTCTAGACCTATTTCTCCTGGTGTGTCTTGATCTGAATGAGAGATATGAATTAGGGTTTTAGGATGGCTCCAAGAAGGGGGGTAGGGGCTGCTATATATAGGGGGTAGCATCAATTCTGGACCCTCAGATCAAACCAACTTAAAAGAAGGCGGTGGGAAACTGGCGTAGAAAGGAGAGCCTGATCTTCGGTGGGTTGCTTTCTAGATGGTTCTAGAGTGTTCCAATGTCGGTTTCATCGTAGATAAACATGATTTCTCTGACGAATAGGTCCACCTTGCTGATTTTCTGATTAAATCCTCCTACAAACACATATTCACCAAAACTTGTGGGATTTATTAGTTTAAACCCCTAGACCTATGTTTGGTGATGGAATAAAGCACAAATGTAGGATATGTTGATGGTTTATGATTGATGTTAATGGCCATCAACAGCCATTGGCCCCGACTTCACTGAACCACTAGAGGAAGCAGGGACTAGAGCCGGTCCACCCTTCCTCGATGTGGACCTGAAGCTATTCATGGGGACGACCTTCATGGCAACCGATGGGGAGGCAGAGGTGGGGACTTTGTGAGGTGAGGTGAGGGATTTTGTGCAATACAAGGTGGAATGAAACAATTGGAATTGGAGCAAGATAAAGATTTATTTTTTCCAAACCGTTACGCGTCGCCTCCGGTGCCATCGCACTACCTCAGTAATCACAACCGCATTACACTGGGGAAGACGTGTGTGACCGAAGATGCAGGAGTAATGGCGTACCCAACCGATGAGACGGCATGACGATACCGAATGTATGGCCATCAGACTTTCTGTCTAGGTGAGACTTGTTCATATGAACTCCTCATAGCATGGTTGTTGCAAGTTCAACAAATTTTGTCAGATACATGCAAACAAGATGAGTTGGGTTCACCATAGATACGTGCATAGTAGAATTTCAACACCTATGGCTACTCTATTCTGCATTTAGGCTAGGCTTGCTCCTCTCAAAGAAACCTTGCGCGATTGCCGAGAGCAAAGTGACGAGTTGGGTTCAACATAGATCAAAGCCACTCATGACTACTACAACCACTACTGATACGTGTTTGGTTCACCAAACCGAGGCACAAAGCAACCCTTGCACGGTTGGATTGAGATATGTCCGACCCATTTAGGTTTACAATGCTCGGACCATCATGTGCGCACAAAGATAATGGTAAACGATACTTTGTGAACCAAAATGTTTGCACAAATGCGCACATTACATGCATAATAAGGGGATATCAGTGCTACTAGATAGAAAGATAACAACAAACTAGACTTCATATATATGTGGATTACAGCAACGATATGAGTTCAGCCTACATAACCATGCCTTCATCTACCATAATAATAAGAGGAGAGCAGTGCCATCCCACTACTCAAAATCATCCAACTACTACCTAGACATACTATTTCTAACTACAAATGACTAACATGACTTCATACTAATTCTAACGGCACCTAGCAACAAACTAGTCCTAACTACATATGTTGACATGACTTGATACTACTAATGAGGAGTGCCATCCCACACCTCTATGCAAGTCATGCAATAAGGGCACCAACAGGTGCAAACAAAATCTAATGCCTGCAAGGTAAACTAGCCTTGGTTGAAGCCAGCAAACCTCTCCACCATAGCGAACCGGCGTGGCCGGACGATCCCTTTAGACCATCTTGCCTTGGTTCCTTGCTAGGGCATGATGGTGGGCAACATTCTTGTCATTGGTGTAGGTGCCGTCTAGGGTGGCATGTGCCCTTACCAGCACATGCGCCCTGGCGTCGGCCTCGCTCCAACCACAGGCCTTACGGTTGGGGTAGACAGGGCACACCAAACCACCATACAGGCTGACGCGCAAGAACAGATTCAGGCCTAGGAGAATAGGCGTTGCATAACCATCTAGACGATCATCCTTCGAGTCCATCATGACATAGCTTAGAGAGCCATTGGACTCGGCCTCAGCCTCAGCCAAGATGTCAGCCACGGCCTCGACCTCGACCAAGATGACGGCCTTGTCATCGGCCTCAGCCTCGACAGATGGTGAGGGGGACTACGACGGTGTAGGTGACCCACCCATGTGGGGAATGGGTGTGTCCATGGTGTCATCATTCCTTACCTAAAGCGCGGACTTGGAAATGTCCACAACAAGCCACCGTCTGGAGGAATGGCAGCTATGGATGCACTGGTTGACCACCTGATGAGGTGGGCATCCGAGATTTCGCTCAAGAAAATGCTTGACCTCCTATAGGATGAGTTCCCTAGAAAAGATTGGCAGGGTGCTCTGTGCAGGTGCCTCGGCCACGGTAGATTGCGATGACAAGATGGTGCTACAGTATGAGCTCGCTTTCGGTGAGATCGATTTGTGGACACCATTCGTCGACAAGCTCGTTGTACCACGCTTGGTGTCCCAGTTCATTGCCATTAGTGTCATCCCACTGAATGAAGGGTACGACATGTTCCACATGCTCATCACTAGGTGGAAGCCAGTCATGTCGCCGGAGTCAATGATGAAGAATGTCCTAAAGCGCTTCATGGAGAAATGGACCGACGGGCTGTGCCGCTGGTTGTTTGATGCGCAACCCACAAAGAAGGAGGCCATGGCCTGGTGCTAGGAGTGGATGCAGCTCCTAACACTGGATTTGCTTACCATCAATAGTGAAATGTGCAATAGCCTCCAACTAATCCATGAAACATATGAAATACCATAGGTCGCTGCCGCAGAATCGACCAATTTATAAGGGCAAAAGTGCAATGGCAGCCCGCAAGCGGTTGCCCATATAAACCAGGTAGTCCGTCGAGTACCACGATGGGTCTCAATAAACAATCCACATACAACCAAGATTGTACATGATTCAACATACATGTCACACGTTACATAAAGTTCACAGATACAATTCATTCATCAGAGTACGAAATAGAGTTATTACAAACCAAGTTCGATAGATAGTAGCGGAAGCAAATTAAAGTTTGAAAGTAGCATTTGCCAACATAGTTCAAATACAGTGCCAACACATGATCACCATCCTCAAAAGCATATAGAAGGATTATTAAAGATGCCTGCCCAAGGCTCACTCCTCATCCACGGCGGGATAGAAGCAATTCTTGCAATAGCCATGATAGACGGTACCATCTGCAACAATGGGAATAAAACCCTGAGTACGAGAAGGTACTCAGCTAGACTTACCTGCCATAAACCAGAAATAAATTGACTCCAAGGATTATGCAAGGCTTTATAAGTGGAGGGAGCATTGACAACATTTTGCATAAAAAGCGAGTAACTCAATTATACAGTTATACTTCGGCTATCAAGTTAAGTATAGCTATTCATCTCTAGATTAGCAACTATCCTGTGCCAAACATGTGGTATATCATTTAAGAGCATACAATAGTAACCATAGTCGGTGCAGTAATTCCATCTTTATCCGAACCATCACATTCCATAATACAACTACTATGACATTGGAGCTAGCCAAGTTTCTCACTATCCGGGAGAGACGGCGATTCGAATCGGTTTCAACCAGTCGGGAATTTATTCCTAACACAAACCCAGGCAGACCAGATCAATGGTCACCTTTGGTACAACTCAAGTCCACATTTCGTGGGTTCACCCAGCGCCGCACAATCAGGGACAACCAACTGCTAGGATGTTCAGGCCTGACCTACCCTTGGGCTTACGTCTGGCTCCTCGCACATCCTTACTAGCATCTAGAGTGCACACTCTAATAGAGTGGGGCCTAACTTGAGTTGAGCTACTTGGCTTCATGGTCGAAATGAGTTATCCGACCAGCTAAGTGATTGGCATGCGTTCAATCTTGTCAGAAGTTCCAACAATGGTACGGTCCTTGATCGGCATAGACAGGATCACATAAGTCAACCCACACATAGACTCCACCCAACCTCCATTTACATTACCCCATGGTTCTTTTCCACGATAGCAAATATACCCAACCATGCTTCGGTATCCACCTATATCTCGCAGGTGACAGGAAATCACTCGACTTCTACCGGTCTAAGCATGGCAAAGCATATATTCGATCCTAGACCTACACAGGGTTAAAGGTGTATATATCTGGACAAGGTAGTTCAATGCATCAAGTGTTTCTAATCAACTCTTATAACCTAATGCATCAAACATAAAGGACTCAAGTAGTATTTTGTAAAACATTGGGAGACTTAGAATGCTCTGGGGCTTGCCTTTGAGAAAAGAGGTGGGGCGGTGATCCAAGCACTCAGGGAGCTCTTTAGGAGTCTGCTCCTCTTCTCCTAGAGCTGCAGCTTGAGGAGTCTCCTGCTAATCCCCATCCTCTTCTTCATTGAATTCCAGCAACGTTATCTCCTCGATCGATCCTATATGCATGATCATGGAATAAGATATCACGAATGCATGTATGATGAAACGTATAATATAATAACACGTGATGAATGCATCCTCATAAGTATTTTCAACAGCATGGTGTCAAAGTAATAATAAGTGCATCCTATTCTACTGAGTAGGTGCATATCTCTTCTCTATTATTTAAGCAAACACTTATGCAATTCATTTATTGAACTACAAAACAACAGCTATTTATTTTAACCATAAAAGAGAGTTATATACATCAAAATCATATGGTTGTGGACATTCTAGAGAGCTTATGAAATTGTCTACAACTTTCTTTTAATACTCTTAATGTGATTCAACAGTTATCTAGGTCAAACAATCCAGTCAATCAAATCTGTCCTGAAAGTAAACATTTCGGACAGCAAACTTCTAACAATCAAAAGTCTTAAACCCTAAGGCCTATGACCATGAAAATTTAACATAGGGTAGATTAGTAAGTTATCTACAACTTTTTTATTAACAAGTTTTATAGAAAAGAGCATTATCAACATGAAATCATCCACACAACCGAAACTATACATGCAACCATCTATTCGAATTACAAAGCAACAATTAATTAGTTGCATACAACCAATTCATTCTAAGCCTTACTATTAACATCAATAGTTCATATGTATCACAATCATCAGAGAAAACATCATGGTCAAGCACAATCAAGCACAATCTATTTATTTAAATGCCTTTATTAATTTAATTAGATAATTAGGGGAAATAACAAACATATAACAAATTTGCACAATCAATTCTCATAAAATTAAAGTAGCTTCCTAGTGCTCACAATAGGCTACTATGAATATTTCATACCATTTGGACATGTATAACATCCTATGCAAAATGACAAGATAGCAAGGTCTATTTTAGTGAAAATAGTTAACCCTATAGAAAAGTGTCAAATAATAGATTATATATTTTTCCTAGCTTCATATTAGTGCCATACTACTGTACAAAAATTTGCATAGCAATATGTTACATATTTTTATCCATACATTTTCCTCAGAAAATGCCATTTATTAATGGATAAATAGAAAGATCATATTTCAATCAGGTTTACTGCAAGCTTAATATTTTTCCTAGCGATAGCATGTCAACACAAGACTAGCAAAATTGGAATCACAATTTTATCACATTTCTAGCTCAAGATATATAATTTACAAGATTGTAAACATTAAAAAAGCATTTATCTAAATACATTAAATTCACCAACAAAAATACTAGAAACTGTACATCTCATATTTTTATAAAACACTACACTTCAAGGGGAACCCAACAAATTTTGGTTCACCAAAATTGGACATCTAGAACACCACTTATGATTTTTCAAAGTTTGCGTACAAATCTGAAATAAATGAGCTAGCCCTCAACCCTACAGCCGCTGACAGCTGGGACCCTGAGTCAGTCGAGCCCGCGCATCAGTGAGCCAAAAGCAGAGGACCAGCGTGGACCGGTCGGAGTTCACCGACGGTGAGCTCTCCGGCGATGACACCAGCAACTCGATGATCCCTGCGACCTTGCGCACACGATAGGGTAGCTAGTTGGATGGATTAGCGAGGCTAAGGACGACGGTGGCGGTCATGGCAGTGCGGTGGACGTGGTCGATGGCGAGCCGCTAGCGGTGATCGAGACGGTGCCATCTAGGGTTCGGCCTAGCTTCTATGCACTATGGCACGGGGTGGTCAGAGGTGGCCCGGCCACGGTGACGTGGCACGACGGCAAAACACCGGTGAGGCCGTGCGCTACACAGAGGCCTTACCGTGCGTGGGTATCAAGCAAGGTGGGTGCGGTGATGCGGTGGGAGCATGTCGGAGCTATGGCGGTGGCGAAGGAGCGACATGGGTGCAAGGCGAGGCCGAGTGGCCAGTGATGGAGTCAGCGGCGCTGTGCTGCGGCCAGTGCGAAGGTGGAGGAAGCCAGTGGAGAGTGAGGGAGCGCGAAGGAATGACTGAGCCAAGCCACGCGTGGTCTCCTTATGCGCGCACTAGCACACCGCGGTGGGGGACCGACGACGGCTAGTGGCAGCCACGTGGCGGCCAAGCCCTAGCGCCGGTCGACCACCACGGCGTGACGCGCGACGGCCATCAGAGCCTCGCGATGAAGCCTGACAGCATGATTTGATGATGTTCAACTCCTAATCCACATCACATTAGCGAAAGCTATCTTAAAAAAATTGTAGCCCTATATACCATCTCCAATTTCTCTTAAAGGATCAAGGCCTAATTCTAAATGAATAAGGACTAATCATCACAAAGTTGGGTACGTCAGCATTGTTAGCGCAAAAGACTTAGCAAAATTTCCTAAGTGCTAAAAACAATGAAATGCTAATTCTTGTGAGCCAAATTCAAGCATGTTAGGAGCTAAACTAGCCTATGACCCAAAAATAAAAGTTGTTGCTTTCATCAAATACTACAACTTTGCTTTAGTGCACACATCCATGCAAAGGCTCTATGACATGGTTCAAACTAGGTCAAACATGTCACTTTCAAATCATAACTTACACTACAATTATGACTTAGTGACCAAACTAGCCCTAGTCATGAATACCAAAGTTGTTCATAATGACATTCTAAACATGTTTAAGGTATTCCTAAGGCCACACAAGCATTTCATACATTGGTTACCTATAAAACTTCCCAGGTCAACAAGCATAACATCACTTAGGAGCTTAATTACATAAAGTGATCTACATGAACATTGTTCCATTAGTCATCCTAAGTGTAGCTAAGGTGCTTTAGTGACCAACATCAACCACTTTCACTTATTCACACATGATCATAAGCATACACCTATAGAAACATAAAATAACAAGGCATGTTTCACATGTTTCAGTTGTATGTTTCATATGTAAAAGCTTATATATGAATGCTTGATGATTATGCTCATGCAATGCAAGTGAAATTATGCAAGCCTAACACCTAGGGTGTTACAACCCCTCCCCCTTATAGAAATCTCATCCCAAGATTTGCAAGACCTACCATTCTTTGAAAAAGGCAGGATAAACCTCACGTAAGTAATCCTCCCGTTCCCACGTGGCATCTTGTTCACTGTGATTATTCAATGCCACCTTGTAGAACTTAATGACCTTACTCTAGGTTACTCTTTCCATCTCTTCTAACACTCGGATTAGTTTCTCTTCATAGGTCAAATCCGATTGGAGCTTAATGTTGGTGGGTGCAACGACTTCCTTAGGTATGCGAAGACATCTCTTCAACTAAGAAACATGGAAGACATCGAATACTGCACTCATCTCTGGAGGAAGTTATAACTTATAAGTGACCTTCCCTTTCCGTTCAGTAATCTTGTATGGCCCTACATATCTAGGCACAAGCTTTCTTTTCACTCCAAATCTCTGTACTCCTTTCATGGGTGACACTTTTAAGTATACATAGTCTCCCACTTCAAAAGTCAGTGGTCTTCTTCTTTTATCAGCATAACTCTTTTGTCTTGATTGAGCTGCTTTCATATGCTATTGGATAATGCGCACTTGCTCTTCAGCTTCAGTGACAAAGTCAATACCAAAGTATCTTCTTTCGCCTGGCTCAATCCAATTCAATGGAGTTCTACATTTTCTACCGTACAAGGCTTCAAACGGAGCCATCTTGATGCTTGCTTGATAACTGTTGTTATAGGAGAACTTGGCTAAAGGTAGCCATTTCTCCCATGAACCCTTGGAAGATATAACACAAGCTCTCAGCAAATCTTCTTAGATCTGGTTCACTCGCTTAGTTTGTCCGAAAGTTTGTGGATGGTATGCTGAGCTTCTGATTAGTTTAGTCCCAAAAGCTTGGTGCAAGTGTTCCCAGAAATGAGCTATAAACTATGGTCCTTGATCTGAGATTATAGTCTTGGGTATTCCATGTAGTCTCACAATCTGAGAAACATACAACTCAGCATACTTCGCCGAGTGATATGTTGTGTTAACTGGTATAAAATGTATTGACTTGGTGAGGCGATCCACAATGATCCATATGGAATCATGACCTTGCTGTGTCATTGGAAGGCCTGTGATAAAGTCCATATTGATTTCCTTCCATTTCCAACCTAGAATAGGCAAAGGCTGAAGTTACCCGACAGATTTCAAATGAACGGCTTTTACTCTACTGCAATGATCACACCTAGCGACATAGGCGACAATCTCTTTCTTCATCTTAGTCCATCAAAAATGGGTTTTCAAATCTTGATACATCTTGCTACTACCCGGGTGGATAGACAACTTGGACGAATGAGCTTCATCTAAAATTTGATTTCTAAGCTCACGGTCTTTCGGTACCACGAGTCGGTCCTCGAACCATAGCACACCTCTTTCATCTAATCTGAAATGCTTGGTTTCTTGTTCTTGCATCTTTCTCTTGATGTGAAATATACCTACATCTATCTTTTGTTCTATGATTTTGCTCTGAAGTGAACAACTGATAGTGATATTGTGCAGTACAACAAGATGTAACAAATTAAATCCATCTTCCAACAATGCTTCCATAGTGTTGCAATGAGATTTCTGACTAAGTGCATCTGCTACAACATTGGCTTTTCCTAGATGGTAGTGCACTTCTAAATTGTAGTCTTAATCAGCTCTAACCATCTTTGCTGTCTCATGTTCAGCTCAGGTTGAGTGAAGATATATTTGAGACTTTTATGGTCTGTATATATATGACATACATTGCCCAACAAATAATGTCTCCATATCTTTAATGCATGAACAACTACTGCAAGTTCTAAGTCATGAGTAGGGTAATTGACTTCATGCTTTCTCAACTACTGAGAAGCATAGGCAATAACTCTTCCTTCTTGCATGAGCACACACCCCAAGCCTATACCCGATGCATCACAAAACACATCGAAAGGCTTTTCAATGTTGGGTTGTGCTAAAATAGGAGTTGTAGTTAACAGAGTCCTTAGGGTGTGAAAAGCTGCTTCACATTCTGGTGTCCAATTGAACTTCTCATCATTTTGAAGTAGCCTAGTCATGGGCTTAGCTATCTGGGAGAAATTTGGAATGAAACAACGATAGTAACCTACTAACCCTAGAAAACTCTGAACTTCATGAACCGAAGTCGGGGCCTTCCAATCCATGACCTCTTGTACTTTAGATGGGTCTATAGAAATTCCATCTCTCGATAAGATGTGACCCAAGAAAGGTACTTTACTCAACCAAAATTCACATTTGCTAAACTTGGCATATAACTTATGTTCCCTCAATCTGGACAGAACAATTCTCAGATGGTTTGCATGATCTACCTCATTCTCCTGAATAAATCAAGATATCATCGATAAACACAACCACAAACTTGTTGAGCTCGGGCATGAATACCGAATTCATCAAGTACATGAAGTAGGCAGGAGCATTCGTCAGTCTAAAAGACATGACCAAATACTCATACAAGACGTACCTAGTGGAGAAAGCTATTTTAGGTATATCCTCTGGACTGATCTTTATCTGATGATAGCCTGACCTCAAGTCAATCTTGGAGAATACCTTTGCTTTTGCGAACTGATCGAACAAGATATCGATACGAGGCAAAGGATACTTGTTTTTAATGGTCACAGCATTAAGTGGCCTATAATCCACACACATTCTCAAGGACTTGTCCTTCTTCTTTACAAACAATGTTGGACATCCCCCTGGAGATGAACTAGGTTGAATGAGACCTTTGTCTAATAGTTCTTTTAACTAAATTTTAAGTTCAGCTAGCTCATTTGGTGGCATCCTATAGGGTCTCCTTGATATAGGTGTCATACCTGGCACTAACTCAATCTTGAATTCCACATCACTACCAGGAAACTCACAAACCACTAGAATATCACACAGGGTAGTGGCTTGGATAGCACAAGCCAAGTGTTGGAGTTCAAAATTTTGGGAAAGTGGTACTAGAAAAGCATTACCTCCCTTTGGTTCTCTCAACATAATAGTTTGAGTGCTAGTGTCAATGAGAACACCATGATCGCTCATCCAACTCATGCCTAATATCACATCTATGGATAATCCGGGAAATACTATCAGATCCATCGTATACTCCCTCTCTTGTATAGAGATGAGCACATTTCTAACTATCTTATTTGTAGAGATAGTAGCCCTAGCTGAACTTATACTATAACCACCTTTGCTTACCTCAATTGCTTTCTAATCATGTCTAGATGCAAATGATTGGCTCATAAATGAATGAGTAGCTCCTGAATCAAATAAAACAATGGTAGGATATTTGTTAACAAGAAACATACCAGTGGTGACAACCTCTCCCACGGGCACCTCTTCAACAGTGGTGTAGTGCACGTACCCAGGACGTGCTTTAGGATTTGCCTGCCTCTGATTGTTCTGGTTCTGATTGTTGTTCTTCTTAGGATGGGGGCATTCCTTGGCCCAATGACCCACTTGATTACAGTTGAAGCAGGGTTGATTGCTCTTTGGTCCTATGGAGCTTCCTTGCCCTCCATTCCCCTTGGGTAAGGCAATGGTGAATGCCTTACGAAATACCTTCTAAGGTCGGTTGGTCTGAGCTTTTGGTGGAGGAGGCTTGAACTTGGGCGCTGGTGGTCGAAACTGTGGCCTAGCTGCCACTGGAGCTCTAGACTGGGAAGATCCTAAGGCGCCTACCTCAGCTGCCCTCTTGCGGCCCTTTGCTGCCGCATGTAGGTTATTGTGGTTCTCCTGAGTTAATGCATCACTGATGAACTCATTGTACATGGTGCACCTTGAGTTGGCCATAGTTTTTATCAATTTAGTGCCAAGGCCTCTCTTGAAGCTTTCTGTCGGTACAGAAAGTGATCAACAAGTGATTGCTGTACGTTGTGATCAGAGGTGGCCTAGCACTCAATGACACAGGATTTAGACTGGTTCGGGCAACGTGCCCTACGTCTAGTGTGGGTCTGTTGGTGACTTTATTCCTGAGCCTAGGTGCTCGAAGTCTGTAGTGGGGTTACAAACGAGAAGGAGAAAGGAGGGGTGTATGAGAGGCCCGGTCGGGTCTGACTGGAAGGGCCGAGGGCGACCGAAACTCCGCTATGAGCTAGGTGTTCAAGCATGTGCTTAAGGGGTTTCTCAGCTATCGATCTAGTCAGCCTAAGCTTGAAGAAGTGGACCTCTAGAAAAATTGATCTCCTTTGTTGGAGGGAATGCATCGCCTTTTATAGATAAAGGGGATGGCTCTACAGGTGAGAGGGAGAGAGTACGGATGTTTCTAAGTCTTATTGCCCACACCGAGTGAGGGTAATGATGATGGTTGGCACGCATAACACTATTGATGTCATTGTAGAATGTCAGGTGCACATGGGGGGTTGCGTTGGCTTCTTCAGGAAGGGTGGACGTCGGTACCTGTGAAATGCTGTTAGTATATGAGGAGCCCCACCATGTGTACCAGGTATGGTCAATCCTGGTGCCCACTATCGATGCCTAGAGGCATGTGGGGGGCCTTTTTGCCATATGGGAGCCCCAACGGCGTCTACAATACTGTAGACATAAATGTCGGTGCCTACAATACTGTAGGCACAAATGTCAGAACCTCCCATACTGCTTGTGTCAGGTCGGTTGTGGAGCACTGTTCCCACAGGCGTATAGGGTATGGTCCCGGTACCGTGTTTTGACTTTGTGCGCTGCTTTCTCCGTTTGCCCCTGGTCCCTTCCGAGTGGGAATCCCCGGTCAGATGGCTGCAGTTGGTACTGGCCGTGCCAGTCGGAGAAGAGCGGTAAGCAGCTTCCTACGAGCCCTCGGTCGGAGACGCGGGGTCGGAGTAGGAAGCAGTGTTTTAGGCTAGGCCTTCCGATCGGGGAGTCCACCCGGAGGTGGCCGGCGCCCGAGGCGAGCGCTCTGGTCAGAGAGGTGGGCCAAAGAAGTTGTCGAGTGGGCGTTCGTTCTTTTGTTGGACCTTCCGGTCGGCGACCGGTCTGTCCCCCTGGCCCATTGTTCTTTAGACCTTTTGGGCTAGCCCATGAGCTACAGGCTGTTCTCCTGGGTCAAGCCTAGGCGTCGAAGCCGGTCCCTGAGGGACCATGGGTTTATGAACCCGACAGGAGCCGCCGAGCCCCCGGGTGATTTGAGCTGAATCGTCTGGGGGATTTTTGTCTTGCTACCGGGTGCGTGCGAGCGCTCCCACGGCTGTAGCCCCCGAGCCCCCGGGCGGTTCGGGTAGAACCGGCTAGGGGGTTTTCTGTGTTGTGTCGGCGGGTGCGCACAAGCGCACCCGTGGGTGTAGCCCCCGAGCCCCCGGGCGGTTTGGGTAGAACCGGCTGGGGGTGTTATCTTAGCGGGCGTGTGTGTATGTTTAGTTTAATCAAGGTATCATGGGTTCGAGGCAAATCTTTTTGATCTCGGTGTCGGTGCGTGCCGTTGATCGGGTGAGAAGGTTTGTTCAGAGAAACCACTAGCGTCGGTGGGTGCCACGGATGGTGATGGCTCGGTCGTGTCAGAGCTTACTGATCTTAGGCGTTGATGCGCGCCGTGGGATCGAGCGAGGTAGGACCATGAACGGACCCAGGCGTCGATGCGTGTCGTGGATCGCGGGAGTTAGTTTAGTTAGTTTAGGAATCGAACGAGCCGAAGCTCGTGGACCCTGAGTGAAGCCGTTATGCGAGTTTAGTAGTCGCGATCCTAGGTCTTGTTGGAGCGTAGTGGAGCCATCTGAAGCCATTACGCGAGTTTAGGAGTCGCGGTCCCAGGAGCCGTAGCCGGATGTCAAAGATCCTGTCGATGTGAATTCGGGGTCGCGGTCCCAAGATTTTTTGGAGCGCAGTGAAGTCGTCTGAAGCTGAAGCGTAGTTAGCTGGTTAAAGATCGGACGAGGCGATGCTCGTGGACCCTGGCATCAGTGCGCGCCATGGGATCAGGCGAGTCGGAGTCATGGATCTAGCAAGTTCGAGGTCGCCGTCCTTTGGCGTTTATCTTGAGCCCCCGAGCCCTATCGGGCCTTCATGGGGGTCGATGTGAGTATTGTGCATTACCCCAGCCTCAGTTCCTCACGACTAGAGGGGCTGAGTTTTGTTGCCTGTCCCGATCGCTCGGGCTCGAAGACTAGCCCGATGAGTTTGCTAACGAGTGTGATCGAGTGGAATCCGGGTCCATCGTTCATGACGGGATCGGCATAAACCTCTTGTGGCATTCCACTACTCCTTTACCTGCAACCTGACAGATGCCTAGGTCGTTCCAGAGACTGACCTGGGTGGCCTAACGGCCTCCCCTTTGATGGAGATTCTGTGGGCCTGGTGAGAGGTTCAGGATCGAACGAGAAGGTTGAGATGACCCAGTTTGTCGGACCAGGCGAGGGCCGCACGGTGCTCATCTATGGTTTTCTCCCCTGGCTCTGTTGGTTGCCCATATCGAATGAGGCAACCCCGCTTCATGACGCAACACAGAGCGTTCTGATGCATTTTGCTGCACGTGCGATGCTTTAGTTCCTGAGCCCCCGGGCGGTTCATGCCCTAACCGTCCAAGGGGTTTTGGCATATGGAATGAATGCATGTATGGATGTATGAATGTTTTTAAAGAAATAGAGGGGGGTTTTGATAGTATTTACCTCGGCGACTGGAGTGATGGGGCTCGGAGAGCTTCAGTCGAAGACGTCCGACCGGGACCCATGCTCGTCACTCAGGACAGAGTCGGCATGGCCCGCATGGGGCGTCCCTTTGCTTCCTACCTATGCCTTGGCGTTTCCCAGAGTGACTCGATCAGCTCAGGGGGTTGGTTGGTCTCTCGGTGGAGATTTCGTTTTTGGTCTCCCTAGGTCTGGCCTAGGGAGGCGGGAAGCCGCCCGTGTGCGGTGGCGCTTCGGTTCTCATGCCCGTCGTGTGGTAGTGGTTGATCGTGCGGTAGTGGTGGGCCATGGCTAGGCCACGTCCCGTCTGATTAGGAGCCGCTTCACTGTGCTGGGCACATCCCATCGGATCAGGGCACGTCTTGTCTGCATTTAATGGAAAAGAGAGAGATTTTCGCCCTGCCGTTTTGCCTTCCCGATCAGCATGCCCTTTCCTAACCGCTGCTCCCCTTCCTTTAAGTAGGAGAAGAGAGAGGCTGTTTGCTCCGTTCTTTTGCCTGTTCATCATCTGTCGCCACCACCGTTCTTTTTCCTCCTCGTCGAGAGCGTCTTTGAGAGCTGTGAAGGTTTCTAGGAAAGGAGGGAGGAGAGAGTGAGGGAGAGGAAGAGAACTCACTGATCCTTTTGCGATCCGGGGCAAAAGTGTCGGACTGGCGGTCATCCACTGTGAGGAATTCAGTGCTGGAGTCTTTCACCATGAAGGGGTTTCTGCCGCCGTGGGAGGTGGTGCACTGGAGGGTCCCTAGGAAGGAGGAGTTCCCACAGCCTCGTCCCGATGAGGTGGTCTCCTTCCTCACTTTCCATGAGCGCGGACTAGGGTATCCCACGCACTGGTTCCTACACGGGCTCCTCAACGAGTGGCACCTGGAGCTGCAACACCTCAACCTGACGGGGGTGCTGCACATCGCTGGTTTCATCACCGTCTATGAGGCCTTCCTCGGGATGGAGCCGCATGCGGACCTCTTCTGGATTTTCTTCTCCGGGAGGGCTATGGCGGACTGGAGCTCGACCGAGATCGCACCGGTCAGGGGCTTGGCCCTATAGTGGAAGCCACGTGCGAGAGGAGGCTTGTATCCCACATACATGTCATGCGACTCCAACCGGGGATGGCATGGGGAGTGGTTTTACATCCAGAATCCGGTGGGCGCACCATTTCTAGTGTTTACCGACGGGAGGCCGGTAAAGCAGAAGAGCTGGTCGTGGGGCTGTGCCCATACGGAGAAGCACAAGGTGGGGGTCATCGAGGAGGATCTGTAGAAGCTCAAAAGGGGTGGCCTCGACGGGGTGCGGGTGTTCCACACCCTTTACCGCCACCGGGTCGCACCGCTGGCGGAGAGGACGCACCCGATGTGGACGTACGGCGGTCGGTTGGACCCGGACCATATGTCACCGGAGGATCTGCCAGACGACGAGATCTGGAGCCATATCGGCCGAGTGCTGCAGCTGAGGCCCGAGGAGACGGTTGAGGGAAAGCCCATACCATTCAATGCCTCGATCGTGCCCACGCTGGTATGTTCTTTGTTCGTGCTCTTTCTCTGCTCCCTTCCCTTTCCTCTGATTTTGGTTCTATCATTCCGTAGGGGCTCGGGAGGTACAAGTCCCGACCGCACCTTGCCAAGGGTCTGGAGGGCCGGGCTCGGTAGGCCACCCAGAAGTAGGTGGCCGATGCTCAGAAGAAGTAGAGGACCCAGGAGGTCCAGCGGAAGGAAGAGAGGAAGAAGGAGGTCGCCCGGCGCATGAAGGCCAGGGAACGTAGGAGCGATGTCGAGTCAGAACTCGCGTCGGACGATCCTACGGACCTAGATGACATGGTCTTCTCCATTGAGGAGGAGGGTTGGGAGGTCGTTGTGACCTCGGCGGTGCGTCGTGACCCCGCGGTGACGTCCGTTGGTGACGAGCACGGATGCCGTTGGCGAGCGAGCGTTGAAGCGGACGCGGTCACCGCGCCCCTTGGTGGTGCCGCTGGTCCCATCGCCGCCTACGGCAGACGTGGCTGGGCGAGCCGGGCGGTCTGAGGGGCGGACGGGCGCTCACGTGGCGACGGAGCCTGTGCCAACGCCGGACTCGCAGCTAGAGGAGGCTTTGCCTGCCGCGTCCGTGGTCAAGCAGTCCGGGCGGTCTAAGGGGCAGACTGGCGCCCGGTCAGTACGCGACTTGCAGTTGGAGGATGCCCCGCCCGCTGCTCTAGTCGGGGAGTCCCGAGCCAGGGGTCGTAGCGATCCACAAGCTGGGCAGGCGCCGGTCGGGTCTCGGTTCCGACCCCGTCTGAAGCGAGGGGGTGCGGGTCACAGCCTGGGGGTGTTCCTCGCCTTGCAGGTCCATGGTCATTGGAGTCTGCCTTCCGGGTCATGCCGCTAGCCACCTAGTATGTTACCTTTTGTCGCCTCACCGATTTTTGCTGGTCGAGTCTCTCCCCTTTTTTCTTTTGGAGTGTGGCTCACCCGTGATTTTTGTCAGCGGCCGGGGGATGCCAGGGTTGAGTATCGCCCCGACCCCTATGCAGGAGGATTGGAGGCCCACCCTACAGCATCTAGTGGTGAGTGAAGGGGGCAGCAGGGTGGCGGTGACGAAGCCTTTGCTCCCGAGGGCGACGCCCCCCAGGGCGACTGCTGGTGATGTGACAGCGGCAGTGGCGTTGCTGGCCGTGATCCCAGTGCCGACGGTGGGGGTTGTAATGGAGGTAACTCTTGCGGCCCCTCCCCTAGGCATGGCGGAAGAGACAAGGGAGGGTGAGGTCCCTACCTCAATGGGTGGAGGGCTGCACGACCTACCCTTGTCGTCGGGGCTGAAGGCGCTGGAGGGGAGTGTGGCCGGAATAGAGTCAGGGTGCCCGGTGCCATCCCGTGCGAACGAGGTGGTGGAGATTCTGTCCGATGATGAGGCGGATACCGCGGCGGAGCCGCCGGTGTCGCCGCGGGAGCTGGTGGTGTCGCCGCGGGAGCTGGCGGTGGTCCAGTCAGAGGCTGGGCCCTCCGGTAGCCCATCGGAGGGCGACCTAGAGTGGTCTTTTCCTGAGGACCCGTCGAAGGCGATGTTCATCCTCCGGGATTCCCGGGAGTGCCAGCTCTAGGACATTTTTGGGGGGCAAGGGCATGCCGCGATGTCCGAGGTCACCAAGCTATCTGCAAAGCTTGAGAGCGCCTGGAAGCAGGCCCAGTTTGCTCGGTAGCTGGTTGAGGTCGACCTGCAGCTCGCCGTGGAGGTAAGTTTCTGGTACTCTCCCTTACCCTTTGAGTCTTTTGTCGGTTGTTTTTAGCATGCCTATTTTTCACAGGAAATAAGGAAGGTGTTGTCCTGCAAGTCCCACTTCTTCCGGGCGGAACATGCCCGGATGGCCGAGCTTGAGCGTTGGGTGGAGTCCACCTGCCGTGAATCCCAGGTCCAGACGGCTCGAGGCGGAGAGGGTTCATCATGAGGAGGCTGAGGTGGGGGTGCGAGCGTCCCTGGCGAACACCGAGGTGGCGCTGTGAGAAGCCTTGGCGGCCCTTGAGCCAGAGCGGGCCACCCTGGAGAGGGCATAGAAGGCCCTGGAGGTGGAGCAGAGGGCCTGATCGGAGGCAGATCAGGAGGTGCTCGTGCTCCGAAGCCAGGTGATGGGGATGGAGGACGCGAGTGCCCGGCTGTGTGAGCAGGCGGCTCGACAGGCAGAATACTTCTCCACCCTTGAGGCCTCTCGCACCGGTGCATACCTTTTTGTTTTCTCGTGGTGTTGATTTTTCCCTCAGCCTATTTCTGAGTTTGTCGTCCTTCCTATAGAGCTGGGTGAGAAGGTGAAGGTGCTAGAGCGAGACCTGGAGGCGTCCAAGGTGAGCTTCAGCTGGAATGCCGAGGAGCTAGCCAAGTCCCATGAAGAGCGACGTGCTCTCAAAGGGGATTTGGACCAGATCCGCAACGCTGCCCGGCTCATCGTCTCGGAAATCTTCGGGTCGGTGCCAAGTACCAGCGCGCCCGCGGCCCAAGTAGAGGAGGCCCTAAACGCGGTCAAGGACCTTGTCAGGAGCGGGCTGTTTTATGGAGCGTCGGGGGTGCTGACCTCGATGGCAATGCACCACCCGAGCCAAGACTTTGACGCTATCTGCGGTGGGTATGCTGAGGGTCTGAGCACGGAGGACATCCAAACAATCGGGGTGAGCTTGCTACCGCACGCGCGATCGGTGTCAGAGCAAGTCACCACCGAGTGGGTGATGGACGTTCACTGTCAAGACATGGCCCGAAGCATGCGTGGAGAGAATGCTTCCAAGCCTATGGATAGCCTGGAGCCTAGTTCGGGGGGAAATGTCGCCTCGGCCTCGGTTGGGCCGGACGTCGTGCCATCGGAGAGTGAGCAGCCTGCACCTTCGTCGGCCGCGCCACCAGCAGTTGTCACTGGGTCGGTTTAATAGCTTGCAGAACATAAGTAGTTAGTAATCGTAAAAAGTTTTAAGTTCATGGGGGAGCCCCTGTGTAAAACGTTTCGTGGTGTGTTTTAATGACTGCAATCGGTTTTTGTTTTTGTGATGGAGTTGCTCCGTTCGGGGAAGCCTGTTCCCTTTCATTCCTTAGTTTTCCCTTAGCGTAGTTTTGTTTCTTACTTCCTTCCCTCTCGTACCTGCCCATTTGTTCCGTAGGCTGCAACCTTGTGAGCCCAGGGCGTGGCTCGCGAGGCTCGGCTGGCCGTAACCGTAGGAATAGGCGGGGTGCGATTAGTCGGAAAGTTTTAAGGCAAAGCTATGTAAGGTAAATTAGAGAACGGACTGCCCTTTTGTTCGGGTAGGAAGGAGTTTTTTCCATATGAAAGTAAAAGAGTACTCAAAGTAAAAACAGAACAGAGGGGTAGTAGAGCCCCCTAGTGGAGCCCCCGAGCGCCCCGAGCTGAAAAAGCGTTCGGGTCAGGGTGCTCTTACATGAGCGTACATTTAGTGAATAATGGTAAGACTGAAACTTAGGGAAAGGAAAAAACGACATAGCTATTCCAAGGGATCAGAGAGAACATCATCGTTGTTGTCTTTCAGTCGGCAATTCGGTCGGATCAATTCAGGCTTCAGTCGTCTGGATCCTCGCCCGATGTGCCCCCTTCTTCTGTTGCTGCTTTTTTGCCTTTTTCATTACTTGGCCTGCCAGTCTACCTCAGCAGGCGCTTGAGGAGCTGGCAGTCCTTGTAGAGATGGTTGACGGGGTAGTTGTGGTTGGTGCATGGGCTCTCCATGAGCTCGTGGAAGTGCCCCGATTGGTTCTGTTGGGGCTGCGTGCCCAGGCGATCGGCCGCGGTGACCGACGCGGAGTTAGCCGGTCGGCGGTGATCCTTTCTGTTCTTTTTTCCCCTCTGTGTGGAGGGGCCCTCGTCTTGATCCTGGCGCTTGGCCTTACATTTGTCGTGGCCTCCGTTGGAGCGCGGTAAGAACGACGCTTGCTAGGGGAGTTGGGCAAAGGTCGGTGGTCCCAGGCCGTCAGTGCTGGGACTCCGGTCGCCGCTGCATGTTCCTCGGTTCAGTCCGAGCCGCACGTAGATAGGCGGTTGGTATGGAGCGGTCGTCAGGTCAAGATGAGGTGACGCTGTGGCCTCATGTGTCGCGCTCAACGGTTGTTGCAGTGACAGGGTGTAGTGCCCCATCTGCTGCGTCCCCGTTCCCTAGATGGGGAGCGAGGTCGCGAGTCGGAGTCATGATACGGAGCATTCCGCTTGTTGAACAGCGGCGGTCTCCACCAGTGCCCGGAGGTTCCGATGGATCGCCCGTACGCGAGGGTCGTTCGGCTCGGACAGGCCGCGTAGGAGCATTACCGCGGTGGCAATGTTCTGACTGGCCCGAGCGAACTGTGGGGGATCGGTCCCTCTACCCGAGGTGTTGCGCTGGACCTGACGGGCGCGACCCCGAGCGCCGTTTGCCGGTCCGCGCGCTCGGGGCACAGCGTAGCGCGCCGAGCGCGCTGGCACAATTGGTGGCTGATGTGGCCACTGTTGTTGTAGTTCCTCCTCGTGCTCGCGTGTGAGCTTGGAGGTCTCCGTATGAGGTCCCAGAGAGGCATGAGTCCATGAGGACTCCGTTGCCATTGGCGGCTGTTCTGGAGCGTCCGGCTTGGTGCACTCCCAGGACAGACGGTGGCTGGGTGCCACGTCGCCGATGCTAGAGCCGTCACTCCTGACGTCGTTGTCCATGATGTCGAGGAAATAGGTGGGACCGTAGCTCGCCATCCCCACGAACTCGGACGTGGGAGGAGGCGGCGCCATAATCTTTCGGAGCCCCCGGACGTATGTGTCCGTGGGAGACATGAGGCCGTAGGGGAGCCGGCCGTACGGTGGCCATGACGGGAATGATGGCAGCCCTCTGGGTACTTGGCGGAAGATAGAATGTAGTAAGTAAAGAACGGCATGTATATTACTCACAGCGGGGTTTGAGCAGAGAGTTTGCTCGGAATGAAGCGCAGACGCCGTGCCGTTGAGGTCGCGTGTCCCGTAGTCGACGGAGAATGCCTCTCTGATGGGTGCCGGGTCGCGGGTCTCCTCGCGGAGGTGGAGTACGCCGAGCCAGTTGGCGACGAAGTCTAGGCTTCCAAAGAGGAAGGCCTGGGATGGCTCAAAAACAAGTGGAACCCACATCCCCGCAGGCGAGAGTGCGGGATACTCTAGTGAGCCGAGGCGAATCGTCTCGCCTGAGCCCACCACGGTGGGGGTGGCGGAAAAATGGGCCATCCGATGACCAAAAAGTGTTGAACGTACAATGTCTTCCCCACGGACGGTGCCAACTATCGGTACAGAAAGTGACCAATTAGTGAATATTTGTAGTTTTGCTGTACATTGTGATCGGAGGTGGCCTAGCACTCAATGACACAGGATTTAGACTAGTTCGGGCAACATGCCGTACGTCCAGTGTGGGTCTGTTGGTGACTTTATTCCTGAGCCTAGGTGCTCAAAGTCTATAGTGGGGTTACAAACGAGAAGGAGAAAGGAGGGGTGTACGAGAGGCCCGGTCGGGTCCAACTAGAAGGGCCGAGGGCGACCAGAACTCCGCTATGAGCTAGGTGTTCAAGCGTGTGCTTGAGGGGTTTCTCATCTATCGATCTAATGAGCCTGAGCTTGAAGAAGTGGACCTCTAGAAAAATTGATCTCCTTTGTTGGAGGGAGCGCATCCCCTTTTATAGATAAAGGGGATGGCTCTACAGGTGAGAGGGAGAGAGTACGGATGTTTCTAAGTCTTGTTACCCACGCCGAGTGAGGGTAATGATGATGGTTGGTATGCATAACACTATTGATGTCGTTGTAGAATGTCAGGTGCACATGGGGGGTTGCGTTGGCTTCTTCTGGAAGGGTGGACGTCGGTACCTGTGAAATGCTGTTAGTATATGAGGAGCCCCACCACGTGTACCAGGTATGGTGAATCCTGGTGCCCACTATCAATGCCCAGAGGCATGTGGGGGCCTTTTTGCCGTATGGGAGCCCCAATGGCGCCTATAATACTGTAGACATAAATGTCGGTGCCTAC
This sequence comes from Miscanthus lutarioriparius, assembly GCA_904845875.1. Taxonomy (NCBI): domain Eukaryota; kingdom Viridiplantae; phylum Streptophyta; class Magnoliopsida; order Poales; family Poaceae; genus Miscanthus; species Miscanthus lutarioriparius. The sequence goes on along the minus strand of CAJGYO010000005.1, from coordinate 71,567,311 downwards.
AATACTGTAGGCACAAATGTCAGAACCTCCCATACTGCTTGTGTCAGGTCGGTTGTGGAGCATTGTTCCCACAGGCGTACAGGGTATGGTCCCGGTACCGTGTTTTGACTTTGTGCGCTGCTTTCTCTGTTCACCCCCGGTCCCTTCCGAGTGGGAATCCTCGGTCGGATGGCTCTAGTCGGTACTGTCCATGCCAGTCGGAGAAGAGCAGTAAGCAGCTTCCTACAAGCCCTCGGTCGGAGACACGGGGTCAGAGTAGGAAGCAACATTTTGGGCTAGGCCTTCCGATCGGGGAGTCGCCCAGAGGCGCCCGGCGCCTGAGGTGAGCGCTCTGGTCGGAGAGGTGGGCCAAAGAAGTTGTCGAGCGGGTGTTCGTTCTTTCGGTGGACCTTCCGGTCGGCGACCGGTCTGTCCCCCCGACCCATTGTTCTTTAGACCTGTCGGGCCGGCCCATGAGCTACAGGCTGTTCTCCTGGATTGAGCCCGAGCGTCGAAGCCGGTCCTTGAGGGACCCCAGGTTTATGAACCCGACACTTTCTATCTTCTTTTCTTTAGTGTCAACAAAACCTAGGGCATAACGAGATAGATTGTTGAAAGCATGCATATATTTAGTAAGGGTCTTTGTCCCTTGTGTGAGCCGCATAAACTCCGCTGCCTTCATGCGCATCAGCCCTGGGGGAATGTGATGTCCCCTAAAGGCTAACTTGAATTGCTCCCATGTGACCTGTGCACTGGCAGGTAAAGAGGACCGAAAATGGGTCCACCATATCCTAGTTGGTCCCTATAGCTGATGGGACGCATATTCTGCCTTTTGATGTTCTGTGACCCTCAGTAGATGGAACTTTTGCTCAATTGTGTTGAGCCATTCATCCGCTTGGAGCGGTTCTTCGGCCACCTTGAAAATAGGAGGCTTGGTGTCCAAGAAATCCTTAAAAGTGCTGTACTGATTCGGCTCAAGCCCCTATTGTTGTTGGCATTCATGAGCCATGTTCTACGCAATGAGGCACAAGGCTTCCTCCATAGTCCTCTAATTCCCAGGAATTGTGCAAAGAACTCATTTGCAGATGGTGGGGCGGTGGTGGTATGTCACCGTCATGGCCCTCCTGGCTGCTGCCTGCTCTAGCACGAGTGCGAGTCATATGCAAAGTTGTAACAATAAGTGATTATTGGATGATGTTAAGAGATTGCAGATGAATTGTATAATCATGCCAAACTAAAATTACCGGAGAGAATCTTAAATTCATACAATAAAACAGAGGCATAGTAATTCATTGTCGCAACAGAACATCACCAATTTGATCACTTATTGGGCTCGCAGCGCGTTAACATACAAATCATATCACCAGTAAGATGAAACTAGAATTGCATTAGAGTTCAGCCCAACGTAAAATAACATGCAAGTACCAATATTACATGAAAGTCCAACCAAAATTACCAAACTTCAACTACAAGTCCATTACATAATAGCAGGGATACATCTAGCATTTTAACTAGTCACTAGGCGACTCTAATCTTCATTATGATCGTTGTCGAGGTCAGAGATAGGATCATCGTCATTCTCTGGCTCCACTTCTTCCTCGTCCCAGCTGTCATCTTCTACTAACATTTCTAGATCTTCATCTTCCTCATCAAGGATCGGGTGCAGTTGGTTGTTCAGATAATGCACCTCATGCTAAAGATCCATCACTACATGCTGGGCCTATGCAAGCTGCTGGCGCAAGTCCCTATCAACACGGTCCTACATGGTGCTCACGGTGTGGGTCCTATCTTGTTCTGCTTCTGCTGAAGCGGCACGGTTGTTGGCTAGGTTTCGCTGGCATGTAGCTATGAACGCCTCGGCATGGGTAGCCTCCAGCTGCTCTCGTAGTCCTACTAACATTGCTTGATCATCAACTCTTGCCTCCTAGGCGGTAGCTCTCTGTTGATCCACTTGTTCCATTTGGGTGTGGAGATTTACCAAAGCTACATAGGCTTAATCAGTTTCCCATCGAGCCTCACTTGCTACCTTTTTGTGTTTGCGCACATGCTTCTTGAGCTTAGGTTGTGCGGCTTTAGACCTCATGAGCTTATCCATACAAGTGGTATAAGACTCCTGCTAGAAATCCTAGGTGTCCTGACGAGTGTAGAACATCTTCATTACTGCAAACATGGCGCTCATGGTGGAACTAGAACTATCTGCCTGCTCATCCCGATCTCGGATCAATGCATTGCGGTTGCGTTGTGCCCACACTGTTGTGGATGGATCCACCCATGGAAAAACACCAGCAGCACTACTGGTAAGCTCATCCCCGTGCTGCTGATAGATCGAACTTCGTACCTCAAAGGCTACTACATGGGCAGCCTCCCAAGGAGTTCTCCCTTTAGATTCTGCCTTCCATTCCTGCCAGAAGGGTGCTTGAGTACGAGCTGGAATGGTTAGCTGCACTTCATACCATGGCTGTCCCTCTAGGTATACTTCATTCCAGTGATAGAGGGCCGGTTCATAATACCCCGCATAGTGCAAGACTCTCCAAAGCAGAGCAAGAGTTCCAAACATCAACATGAAACTCTCACTTCCAGCCGGTGCTGCCATCTGTACCAACAACATATGCAACTCTCATGAGACAAAGTCATAATGGATAAGAGTTACATAACTGAGTAAGAGATCTATAAGGGGAGGAACAATGCAAGTATTAAATAATTATTTATCATGATGCATGCACGTTCCGTACGTCCTTACAAACTTAGGAAAAAATATTTCTAACAACCTACACGGGCTACAAGTTTCATTATTAGTGTACCTGCACAAGAGTTTCATTTCAGCCCAACCCACAATTAAATATGCAGAATGTAAATCTAGGCTCTATGTTGCATACATAGTCGTACCAAAGCGTCCTTAAATAGCCACCTAAGAGTCCTTAACTGGGCATAAAGAAGGTGATCACTGGCACACTTTAGATTTCAATTCTAGGTTTCAAATACCTATTTATATAGCTATTAGTTGCTAGAAACTGGTTTTGGAAAACAAAAACCTTTGTTTTAAATACACATGTGGCAATTAATGTTGAATCTTGCTCTGATGCCAGCTGTCGCAGAACTGACCAATTTATAAGAGCACAAGTACAATGGTAGCCTGCAAGCGGTCGCACTGTCATACTTGAGCCCATATAAACCCGGTAGTCCATCGAGTACCACAATGGGTTGCGATAAACGATCCACATACAACTAAGATCGTACATGATTCAACATACATGTCACACGTCACATAAAGTTCACAGATACAGTTCATTCATCAGAGTATGAAATAGAGTTATTACAAACCATGTTTGATAGATAGTAGCGGAAGCAAATTAAAGTTCGAAAGTAGCAATTGCCAACATAGTTCAAATATAGTGCCAACACATGATCACCATCCACAAAAGCATATAGAAGGATTATAAAAGATGCCTGCCCAAGGCTCACTCCTCATCCACGACAGGATAGAAGCAATTCTTGCAATAGCCATGATAGACGGTACCATCTACAACAATGGGAATAAAACCCTGAGTACGAGAAGGTATCAGCTAGACTTACCCGTTATAAACCAGAAATAAATTGACTCCAAGGATTATGCAAGGCTTTATAAGTGGAGGGAGCATCAGCAACATTTTGCATAAAAAGCGAGTAACTCAATTATACAGTTATACTTCGGTTATCAAGTTAAGTATAGCTATTCATCTCAAGATTAGCAACTATCCTGTGCCAAACATGTGGTATATCATTTAAGAGCATATAATAGTGTGGTAGAACCTCCTAAATTATATGGCCCACATGCACCTATCACTATCCAACGACCTCTGACATCTATGCATATGTTCTCGGTAACTTAAGAAGACTGTCGGGTGTCCTCGTAGAACCCCAAATCATCCACGATTTTCGAGCAGAATCACATTACAGAGTCATTGCAGTATTACAACATTTATTCAAATATCTACACCAGAGTAAATCAGCGGTAGTCTTACAATAACTTAGTTTACAAAATAGTAGTTTCAAACCTTACAACTAAGTTCAATAATTATTACAAAATGTAGTAGTGGAGTGGTATTATAACATAATACAAACACACAAATAGACTGCCCTACCCAAGGGCCACACATTTACTTATCATCATCGCATTGAACAACAGTCATGCAGCACGGTCCAAAGTAGACCTGCTCATGAGCCTCACCTGCAACAAGGGTCAACGAACCCTGAGTACAAAAGTACTCTACAAGACTTAACTGAAATAGAAACTGATAGAACTCAGGAATGCAGGCTCATGGATTCAAGGTATTGCTTTAGCAATAATCAAAGTTCTTTTGCATAAAAGCACTTTAACAAAATTCTTTACTTCAACATATAAAACTTTATAAGAACCACATATGAATCTGCCATGATCCGTAATGAGATCATGAACTGCATATCAAACTCTTTCTCAAACCTTACTCGAGTTCCAGTTATTAAACTATGATGATGAACATAGAGTTGAGTCTCCATAACCGAGGAGCAACGACGATTCGAACCGATTAAACCCAGCTGGGGATTCTAGACCACACGACATATGCAGGTCCCCGACTTACATATATCAACCTACCCTCAGATCCTCTAAAACAAGAACAGGTCCGCGCCACTCGAGAATACAGTACTCCACCAATCCAGCCCATTGCCACGTGGGTACACGCTATTCCCGCCATCTCTCCACTCCCAGTGCGTGAGTAGCCATTCTCGTAATAGAATAGCCAAGTTAAGGCTTACCGGAGTATGCGGTTAGTACTACAAAGTCTCAGCTCATGCAATTCAATAACAGACGAGCCTTAATCGACATAGGTAGAAAGAACCCGCTCAAAAGACATCCATGTCCTGTGGCTCTCACACACCGAGTCCGCCTGGTCTAGATTTATTACTCCACATGCTAATATTTCATGATCACATAAGTAACCAAGCGTAACCAAAGATCCATTTAAAACTCGCAGGTGATAGGTAATCACCCGACTTTTATCTGTCTAAGCATGGCTAAGCATAACTAGGCAATTACGAAGTAAAACCGGTAACAAGGTAGATATGTAAAAACAAGGTTGGTAATGCACCAAATAGGTTTTCACTTAACTCCTAATCACTTAATACAGTAAAGAAAAGCAAAAGCGAAATCAATTTGTAAAACACAAGGTAGGTTTAAATGCATCCAGGGCTTGCCTTGATTCACGGAAAAGTCTGGTTCCGGAGTCGTTCCACAAATATCAAATCTGACCTCAACAGGCGGATTAACTTCCTCCACAACTTGATTAACTACCACGTGCTCACCTTCGTTCACTACACATAGTAACAATGCCATGTTTAACATGATGCGAGATACAAAATATGATGCTCGATGATGGATGTAAAATTAACAACTTGAATACAACTTTCCTTCGCGGTACAGTTATAAGTCAAACTAACTAAACCTTTTTTGTAACACTTACTTCAATTGCCAAGGATCATTACCAACTAATGACCCAAGGTCATCACTCAATCCAAAATTCAAACAAAAACATAAATCATTAAAGATTACTATTTGCTTTTATGAATTAATTATTTAATTAAAAATTAGGAAATAAATCAACTTGTTCTAATTGAGCTCAAAATTTTTGTAAAGGTTCATCACATGATAGCTAAGTGGCAAAACAATTTTCATAATTTTTGGATAATTAATTAAGCCAAGAAAAATCATGGAAACTCATTTATTAATTAATTGAGCAATTTTTATCACATTAAAAAAGTACTGAAAATCAACAGTTCATATTTTTCTTAAATAGTATACATCACAGAGAGGTCACACAAAGTTTTTCATAATTTTTGGAGCTCTAAATAATTCTATACAAAAATAACAAAAACCCATACTATTCATTCATTTCTGAAAAACAAAAAATTCATTTTCAAATCACCCGCTCACTGACAGCCCGACCCCACTTGTCATCCCCGACCTCCCGCGCTGACTACGGTGGTAGCGGCTTTGACCGGCGAATTCTCGCCGATGGCGAGGTCACCGGTGACGGCGAAGACACCAACATGCACACTACGCCTATGCGCACCTACTGATGTCACTAATAGCATCGATCGCTGCACAAAACGAGCACGGCACCGGCCATGGCGGCCACGACGGCGCGGCTGCGCGACTCCGGCGAAATGGGACTGGAAGCGGTTAAACAAACGGCACAGGAAGGTTCAACAGCTCACCCCGAACGTGACTGAGCAAAAAGCAGGACAGGAGAAGCAACTAAGACGTGGGTCGATGGTCACAGCGGCCACGGCGGCGCGAGCAACGGCGACGGAGGTGCTCCGGTGGCTACGGTGGACAAAATGATCAAGCAACAAGGTATTAAGCACCACAGCATCAAGGCGAAGTTGGAACAACACCGAGCAAGGACAGTTACACACCGTGGAGCACTGGCCACGATGACGCGCGCTCGACGGAGATGCTGCCGGCCATGAAGAAGAAACGCGACGAGCGGCGGTTCCCGGCGAAGTCAGGAGACCAGGGCTGGCTGGTTGGGTGCGCAAGGAACTAGCAAAGCTATGGAGCGCTTTGCTGAGACGGTACAGGCGCTAGATCGACGGCGAGAGCTCAACGGAGCAGCGGCGATGGCGACTGGAAAAATAGAGGAGAAGAGAAGAATGGCGGTGATGCCACGGCTTTCAAAGGCAACCAGGAAGCAAAGAGAAGCCACGCAGGGGCCTTCTCCATGCCAGCACGACGCCAAAGATGTCCAATGCCGCGACTGGAAGCCAAAGGAAGATCGCCGGCGGTGAGAGCTGCCCGATGTACTGTTCATCTTATTTACAAAATTGCCATTTGATTTAAAATCCAATTTACTCCCAAATTTATGTAACAACTGAAAAATCTCCAAAAATAAAAGTTGTTCAAAATTCAAAGTTCTACAACTTTGCTTTTATAACCACCCCCTAATTCGGTCTACATTTTGAAATGCAAATTTGAATTCAAAAAGGGGACATTTAAAGAATTACGCCTTTTCAAATTACTTCAAATTTTATAAAACAACTTTGAAAACTCCAAAAACCAACTTTGTACAACTCGACAAGCTCTACACTTTTGCTTTTAGGCTCAACCCCAAAATGTGCTTAGATTTTGAAATCGGTTTTTCCAGGGCAAACTTAAATGCTGAAATTAGGGTTTTTGAAAATTCAAATCCAAACAAAACTTTGAACTTGATTCAACAATACAATTCAACACATACAACATAAAGGTAAACTTGTTTTAGTGAATGCACATCAAAATTTTCACTAATACGAAATGATGTACAATGCATATGATGACATGGCAGGTTTTAGTATTTAAAACACCCGGGGTGTTACAATCCTTCCCCCTAAAAAGAAATCTCGTCCCGAGATTCAAAGTCATAGGGTAAGTAATGGACAAGGAAATGTGTCAATCCAAAAACATCTAAAACTTGTCCATAAAACAGTTGAGGTTCCTTTACAAACATGGTTCGTAACAACTGAGCAAAACTAACTTTATTCTATATCGACGCAAGAAACTCTGGAAATTTTTCTAACAAGTAATCTTCGGATTCCTAAGTAGCTTCTTCTTCTTAATGTTGATTCCATTGTATCTTATAGAACTTGATTGTCCTCCTTCAAGTGACTCGATCTTTCTGATCCAGAACTCAGATAGGATATTCAAAATAGGTCAAATCAGGTTCAAGTTCCACTCCTTCAACCTCAACATTTTGCTCAGGCACTCGGAGACACTTCTTCAATTGAGAAACATGGAACACATCATGTACAGCTGATAGATGTTCTAGTAATTTCAAGCGATATGCCACTTTTCCATACCTGTCTAAAATTTGAAATGGTCCAATATATCGAGGTGCCAACTTGCCTTTAACACTAAAACGAGTAACTCCCTTCATTGATGATACCTTCAGATATACAAAATCTCCCTTGTTAAACACCAATGGTCTACGTCGTTTATCTGCGTAACTCTTTTGTCGGGACTGAGCTATCTTCAAATTACTTTGTATTTGCCTAACCTTGTCTTCTATTTCTTTCACTAGGTCAACTCCAAAGAACCTTCTTTCTACGGGTTCAGACCAACTCAGCGATGTTCTGCATCTACGACCATAGAGTGCTTCAAATGGAGTCATTCTAATGCTTTCCTGATAACTATTGTTGTATGAGAACTCGGCCATAGGTAAGCATTCATCCCGCTTATTGGAATAGTTAAGGACACAACACCTTAACATATCTTCAAGTACTTGATTGACCCTTTTAGTCTGACCATCAGTCTACGGATGATAAGCTGTACTATATAGGAGCTTGGTTCGCAACGAAGCATGCAATTATTTCCAAAAACTGGAGACAAACTGTGTACCCCTATCGGACACAATGGTCTTTGGTACTCCATGGAGGCTCATGATTCTTGCTAAATATATCTTGGCATATCGGATAGTGGGATATATACTCTGGACCGGAAGAAAATGTGCTGATTTGGTTAGCCGATCTACAATAACCCATATTGAGTCAAATCCCTTTGATGTCTTGGGTAGACCAACAATAAAGTCCATACTAATGTCCTCCCACTTCCAAGCTGGAATAGGCAATGGTTGTAACTCTCCAGCGGACCTCAAATGTATAGCCTTCACTTTTTGATAAGTATCACACTTTGCTATATATCGAGCAATCTCTATCTTCATTTTGGTCCACCAAAATCTTTGTTTCAAGTCATGGTATATCTTGTTACTTCCCGGATGGATAGATAACCTAGTAGCATGTGCCCCTTCAAGAATTGACTGTCGCAACTCAGGATCCTTTGGTACCACCAGGCAATTCTTGAACCATAACACACCTTCTTCATCTATGCTGAAGCATTCTGTTTTTCCATTCCTGACTCTTTCTTTGATATGGGTTATACCCTTGTTTTCTTTCTGAGCGGCAATAATTTGGTCTCGAATAGTGGCTTCAACAATTATGTTGGTCAAACTACCTTGTTGAATTACCTCTACATTCAACTTCTCCATCTCTTGACATAAAGTTAGACCCATTGTTCTTACTGTCAAGCAATTGCAATAACTTTTACGACTAAGTGCATCTGCAACCACATTTTCTTTACCAGGGTGGTAATGCACCTCCAAGTCATAATCTTTAATCAATTCTAACCATCTTTTTTGTCGCATGTTCAATTCTGACTGAGTAAAGATATACTTTAAACTCTTGTGGTCTGTATAAATATGGCACGTATTACCAAGCAGGTAATGCCACCAAATCTTCAGAGCATGGACAACAGCTGCTAACTCTAGATCATGAGTCGGATAGTGTTCTTCATGTTGCTTAAATTGCCTGGATGCATAGGCAATGACTCGGCCTTCTTGCATCAATACACATCCAAAACCAATACCCGAAGCATCACAATAAACGTCAAATGACTTCTCGATATCAGGTTGGGCTAATACTGGTGCAGTGGTTAACAGTCTCTTCAAAGTCTGGAAAGCTTCTTCACAATTAGATGACCAGACAAACTTGGCTTGGTTCTTCAACAACCCAGTGATGGACTTTGATACTCTAGAGAAATCTAGAATAAAATGACGGTAATACCCTGCCATTCCCAGAAAACTCCGAACCTGATGAACAGTGGTTGGCGGTGTCCAATCAAGCACATCCTTAACTTTGCTTGGATCAACAACAACTCCTTCAGCTAACAAGACATGTCCTAGAAACTGTACTTCCTTAAGCCAAAAATCACACTTGTTGAACTTGGCATATAGTTGATGTTCTCTCAAGCGGGTCAGAACAATTCTGAGATGTTTCGCATGTTCTGTCTTGTTCTTGGAATATACTAGGATGTCATCAATAAACACCACTACAAACTTGTCTAGCTCAGGCATGAATACTGAATTCATCAGATACATGGAATGAGCTGGAGCATTCGTCAAACCAAAAGACATTACCAAGTATTCATATAATCCATATCTTGTGGTAAATGCCGTTTTGGGAATATCTTCAGGCTTAATCTTGATTTGGTGATAGCCTGACCTCAAATCAATCTTGGAGAAAACTTTGGCTCCGGCCAGTTGATCAAAAAGCAAGTCTATCCGAGATAAGGGATACTTATTCTTAATAGTCACTTCATTCAACGGACGATAGTCAACACATAACCTCAGGGTCTCATCTTTCTTTTTCACAAAAATTGTAGGACCTCCCCAAGGTGATGAACTAGGTTGGATAAACCCCTTATCAATCAATTCTTGCAACTGAGTCTTCAACTTAGCTAATTCCTTGGGTGGCATCCTATAAGCTCTCCGAGAGATCGGAGCTGTTCTAGGTTTTAACTCTATGTTAAACTGAACATCCCTATCAGGTGGTAGACTGGGTAAATCTTTAGGAAAAACATCAGGAAATTCACACACTACCGGGATATCTCTAACCTCTTTGACGGCAGTTGCACAAACTTTGCCCACTGATCTTCTTAAGGTTGGAAGTTGGATAAGAAGTTGAGAATTACTATCTGGCAAACTCACCCGTATTGTTCTATTCAAAGCATCTATAACAGCCTTATGCTGATACATCCAATTCATTCCCAAGATTACATCTATATCCTGATCCTTTAGGATAATCATGGTAGTGGGAAAAATATGCCCACCCAGGTTTATGGGTACCTGGTATACCATTTCCTTAGTACACAGACGTCCCCCAGGCGACTGTATAAAGAAATTTTCCTTTGTTGCCCCAATTAGAATTTCATGCTTTACGACAAATGTTCTATTGATGAATGAATGAGATGCACCAGAATCAAAAAGCATAACTGCAGGATGATTGGCGATAGGAAACATACCCATCATCACTGGCTCCCCTTCTGGAATTTCCCCAGCACGGTCAAGCACTGTCAGGAACCTAATACCAGGGTACCCAAGGAGGGAACTAATAACCACCGAACGTTAAAAACTCCCGAACGGCCAAGAGCACCGCTGCGCTTCTTGCCCGAACGACGGGAGTTTGGTTCCACCTCGCCTGGTGCCCGTCGGCCAACTCCGCCTCCCCCAACGGCTGGGGGATGGCTCCGCCTCGCCCAAGGGCTGAGGGCTAGACTCTGCCTCACCCAACCCCCGAGGGCTAGGCTCTGCCTCGCCTGACGGACCTCGCCTCGCCCAATGTCCAAGGACTGGCTCTGCCTCACCTAACAACCGCACCCTGCTCCCTCATGATGATAGGCATAGGGTAAGACAAGACATTCGGGTCAACCATGGCATAGAAGGACCATGTCCTGTGCCCCTGCAGGAAAGTACCGTCAGGACATGACGAGACGGGCGCTTAGACCCTTCTAGGCATGACAGAGCCTGAATAGTGTTGAAGGCGCATGCTCCTCGCCCTAGAGTGTTGTAGGCGCTGCCTTCAAACCATCGGGCAAAGAACCCGACACGGACGTACGACAACCACTACGCTCCAAGGAGAGACTCCCGTCCTCTACAATGGCAAAACGAGCAGTCACCACGACATCCGCTCCCTACGGGGTCGGGGTTCAGCAACCATCTCCGACTTGCTGTCCATAGGGGCGGGATGGGATGCACCCACTTGCTAAAAGAGGCCAAGGCATGGCCTACGAAGATCAACGAACACGCGCACTTCTGACACTGTCTGCCATGTTATATAGGGCAGGCGCAGGGAAAAAGGAAGACCCAGATCCTTCGAAGGACCTTCTATACCTTTGGTATTTTCCTCTTTCTCCCATCTGTAACCCCCCCCCCCCCTTGGTCTATAAAAGGGAGGATAGGGCTCCCCACTAGAGGGACCGACTTTCAATGGACAACTCACATACAGACGAACTCATAGAGAGTTGAGTTCGACTCACATACATAGCCAAGCCACCACCAGGCTCTTGGCCTCCTTTCGACCCTTCCATCAGAGACCTGGGACCAGTCCCTCTCTCAACCGTTTGTACCCCCTACTACGAACTGCCTTTAGTGCTAATAACACGAGCAGCAACAGACTGGACGTAGGGACATTCAGCCCGAACCAGTATAAACCTTGTGTCCTTTAGCGCACCATCCGGGCCTAACGCGCATAATTATAAATTTACTAGCCGGTGCTTGTTCGAAACACCGACAGTTAGCGCGCTAGGTAGGGGCCTTTGCGCGTTCCAAACCAGGCCTCGGATGGCTAACCACAATGTCAGCTGGGTCCCGGGCGCACACGTGCGCTTCGGGAGCCTAGACTTCATCATCACGGTGGGAGGAGAGTTGGTACGGCCGTAGACCGCCATCCAATCTCTCCCCTCCATCGTCCTCGACCACAAGAAGTGTGGGTGCCAGCTCGGCATCTCCCTTGGACCCCAACAGTCTAGGGAGAACCAGCGTCGCCTCGCCCTTTCCAACGACGACAACATGGCATGACCTTCCAAAGAGGGGCACCTCTCTAGAGCACCACGTGTGGAGCGCACCGATAGCGTTTTCATTCGGTCTCCGCAACGCCGCGGCGACCGCTTGCCACTTCATGCACTATGCATGGTTCAACCACCCGTGGACAGTGAGTTCATGGGGGTAATTGAACATGACATGGAGTCCATCCACAAACTCCTCACCGAAGAGCCAGAGTCATCCTCTAGCTCTGACTCTAGCAGGGGGAGCCATCACCCTTCCCGGGAATGCTTCATCATGGAAACCTCCGAGGGGCATGTTGAAAGCATCTCCAAGGGGGAGGCTACCCCGACAGGCAACCCCGACGCTAGGACCGGAGGGGAGGTGGTGGCCCCACCTCACGTAAGGATGGAGCAGCTGAGAGCATGGAAGCTGGAGATCAATGACGCCGGACAACAGCTAGTTTGGGAGTACCGCAAGATCGATGAGGAAATCAAGCGTCGCGGAGACAGTGGGCACACATGCGCCATGGCCCATGATGTACACTAGAGGATCCTCACCGATGACGGGACCCTCCCTCACTTCGCTCGAGCAAGCCAGAACATTGCCACTACGACGGCCTTGCTTCACGGCCTTCCAGAGGCCGTGATGTCCGAGGATCACCGGGCCCACCGAGAAATCCGCACGTTGCTCGAACGTGCGGTGGCGCAGCAGGCGGAAAGGTTGTTGTCTCCGCAACGCAAGCTCGACACCAGCCATCGCACACCCTCGGTGCGTCCTGCCAAGGATGCATCGATTCACCAGACACCGCCAGACGGTAGGCAGCACACCCTTGTTTCGGTGCATCAACGTCTCGGCCACAACTGTGACGCACGCAGCACCATCGACGCCCGTAGACGCGCCTACAATGACTCAAGAGAAGGAGCCAAACACGGCTACCACCCTCAGCGTGGTAGACGCTACGACAGCGGCAAGGACCGGAGCGCGAGCCCCGGCCTGCCGGGCCCTCAGGCCTTCGGTCGGCACATCCTCAACGCTGCTTTCCCACCAAGGTACCGACCGCCTACCAACATCCCTAAATATTCTAGAGAAACAAACCGTGGGCTTTGGTTCGAAGACTATCGGCTTGCGTGTCAAGCCAGTGGCGCGAATGATGACGATTTCATTATTCGCAACCTCCCACTATTCTTGGCCGATTCGGCGCGAGCATGGTTGGAGCACCTACCGCCCAACGCCATTCAGAGTTGGGCGGACCTGAGGGAGATCTTTGTGGGAAACTTCCAGGGCACGTACAAGCGCCCTAGGAACCCATGGGACCTCAAGAACTGCCGCCAGAAGGCCGATGAAACCCTCCGCGGGTACATCCGGTGCTTCTCCCGGCAGTGCAACGAGCTCCCTAACGTCGCCGATGCCGACGTGATAGGAGCCTTCCTATCCAGGACCACCTGTGAGTCTTTGGTCCATAAACTAGGATGCAGGGGCCCATGGACCACCAAGGAACTCCTGGACATCGCCACCAGCCACGTCTCAGGAGAGGAGGCGGTCGGAGCAATCTTTGACTATTCCGATGGCAAGGCAAGGCGGGATGAGGGCGCCGACGAAGGCACCTCCAACCGTTCTACCAAAAGAAAGAATAAGAAGCAACGGCGCGACGACTCGCTCGTTGCCGCTACCGACCGCAAGGGTGGCCGGAAGCCCACGGAGGGCACTCCGAACCACTTCAAAAAAATGCTCGAGGGGCCGTGCCCAAACCATGCTTTCCTAGCCAAGCATCTATACAAGGATTGTGGCCTCATGCACAAATACTTGTCCGGAGGCCTCAACAAAGGGGAGCAGGGGTAGGAACCTGCCCCCACCACAGACGACGCCAAGGAGAAGGATGACGTATTTCCAACGCTGAACGGCGCCCTCATGATCTTTGGAGGATCAACGGCCTATGACTCCAAACGCCGCCAGAAGGTCGTGCGCCGCGAGGTCTATATGGTCGGACCGGCCATGCCTGCCTTCCTTCGGTGGTCTGAATCTGCCATAACCTTCGACCGGGCCGACCATCCAGATGTCGTCCCACACCCGGGAAGGTACCCGCTTGTTGTCGACCCAATCGTCGGCCCAAAGCGACTCACGAAAGTACTGATGGACGGGGGCAGCGGCCTCAACATCATGTACGCAAAGACGCTCGATGAGATCAGCGTCGACCGGTCAAACCTCCACCCAATCTGAGTGCCTTTCCATGGCGTCGTGCCTGGCAAACAGGCCGTGCCACTGGGGCAGATCGATCTGCCCGTCACTTTCGGGGATTAGTCCAATTATAGGACTGAGACCCTCACCTTCGACGTGGTGGGATTCCCGGGAACCTTCCACGCCATCCTAGGACGACCATGTTATGCGAAGTTCATGGCCGTCCCCAACTATACATACCTTAATAAGCTAAAAATGCTGGGCCCCCATGGGATCATACCGTTGGCACCTCCTTTCAGCGCGCTTACGAGTGCGAAGTCGAATGTTGTAGCCATTCCACCGCGGTCGTTGCCTCCAGGGAACTCACCGCCCTCAGGGAGGAGGTTGCCGAAAAAATGCCCGACGCAAATAAATCAACCAGGTCGTTCAAATCAGCAGAGGGCTCCAAGGAGGTCCTCGTAGACCCCAGCAGCTCTGAGGGTAAAATAGTACGCATTGGTACCGCGCTCTCCTCCGAATAGGAAAGCACGCTCATCGACTTCCTCCACGACAACAAAGACATCTTTGCGTGGAAACCCTCGGATATGCCGGGTGTAACAGAACCGACCAAATCATAAGAACATAAGTAGAAAAACAATCACCGAAGCGATCAAATTCCTGTACTTAAGCTCCCATAATCCCGGTAGTCCGGAAATCACGAAGGATTTCAACCAACTCTCGACATACAAACCAAGATCGTAGTGATTCAACACAACACATCATCCGTTACAACATTTCATAAGTAACATTCGGAATACATCCATTAGAGTTCAAATAAAATATTACAAACCAAGTTCAAATGCGCGGAAGCAACATAGTTTAGTACATAACTTCATAGTTTCAAATACATTGCCAGATCTGAGTCATGTCCCACAAAAGCATTATCAGGTACGAGAACTAGTAGATACCGCACCCAACGGCCTAGTCTTCATCCCCAGCTGGGAGAAGGCAGTACTTGCAGCAACCAAAGTAGAACTAGTCATCTGCAATAGGTGGGAGATAAACCCTGAGTACGAGAAGGTACTCAGCTAGACTTACCCGACAAAAACAGAAATAAAAGACACCAAGGATCATGCAAGGCTTTTCAGGTGGGCTAGCTTGACACAGTTGCAGAAAAGAGCTTACGATTATAGTAACCAATTTAAACTTAGCATCAAGCTTATCATCATTTACCTGTCCACTAGATTAGCACCTGTACTAGAGCACTCACTTATTAGGAGCAAACAATATTATCCATAGCAGGTATAATAAGGCTATCATCATCATATCATCATTTCTGAATCATTATGTTATGTAGTGCATCTACATTGGAGATAAGCCCATCAAGTTCTCACTAACTGGGAGAGACGGCGATTCGAATCGAATTAGAACTCAGCTGAGGGGGTATTCCTAACTCTCACCCTGGCATACTTTGCAAGGGTAGCCGTGGGTCACCTTTGGAACAACTCAGGAACCAAATTCGTGGGTTCGATCAGCGCCAGCACTCTCAGGGATTACCCTTCTGCCAGGACGATCAGGACTTTTAAATCACCTGCCCTTGGACTCACGCCTACGGCTCCCTTCCGAGGCGCACTTTATACTTATCAACTCCCGGCCTGAGGTGAGCTACTCGGCTTCGTGGTCGGTCTCCAGCCCAGCCAACTAAGAGAGGCATGCGTTCAACATGAACATGAAAGGCTCCAAGATTCAGTCCTTAATCGACACAGACGGAGTCACTGCAAACCGGCAAGCCTCCGCCCGGTCTTCATTTCAAATTAAGACTGGTTCTTTTCCACGATAGCAAATATAGCCAACCGTGCCACATGTATATCCCTATATCTCGCAGGTGATAGGAAATCACCTGACTTCTACCGCGTTTAAGCAGGGCTAAGGACTACACGAGCCTGAGCTACATAGGATTCAGGGTAACAATATCTGGACAAGGATTGGGTAACCAATGCAGCAATTGTTTGCATCCAACACCTAAACTTAATGCAACAATATATATATATAGATATATAATAATAATAATGTAACTGCATTTCGGAAATTAGGAGGCTTAATATGCTCCGGGGCTTGCCTTTCATAAAGTTGCACGGACGGTGATCCGGGCACTCAACGGCGACCTCGTCTGGCACTTCTTCTGAAGGTTGCACCTCCTGAACCTCCGGTGTCGGCTGCTGCTGCTCGCTCGGTTCCTCGAATTCCAGCAGGGTCACTCCTTCCGGTACACCTATTGCATGCCGATGCACGAGATAAATATCATGGATGCATAAGGAATGACATGATGCTCATGATGAATGAATCACAGTAAGTGTTTGACGAAAACATTACTGGACACTCGTTTACCGATTAAGAATAGCTCTATTCAAATCACTTTAAAACAGGTATCTAATTTAACTTGAAGAACAAGATCAACTTACCTAACTTGCATAACCTAAGATAAAGATGCTCATCTTCAGTTAAAGGCCTAACACATAGGAACATTACCACAAACTTAGAAATAGTAAAGGCATACATAAATCAACATTTAAAGCTTCATATGCACACAAATAGTCCCTTAATTCAAACACAACCAGAGTTATACAAATCCAAATGACTTGCAAGAGGACATTCTGGAAAGCTTATGAAATTCTCCACAATTCATTTGTAAACATCAAAGCATGATTCTTAAGTTAACCAAATCAAATTCCAGTAAACCTAGAATCTGTCCCGCAATGACAGGGTTACTAACTTAATTATTTAATGATGATGCAAAAGCCTAATTTGACCAAACCAAGTTTACCAACTTGTTACACATACCAGAGGAACACTAGAAAGTATAATGCCAACTTCTAAATAAATCATTTAATATCCTTTTCTAATTTATTTAGTTAATTAGGTGATTAAAGCAACATATAGTAAAACTGTTCATAAAAATCTACAAAAAATACAGTGGCTATCTCATGCTTCACATAGACTACCATAAAAATTTCAAAGCCATTGAGCAAGCAGAACTTGCTGTATCCAAAATAACAGGTGGCATGCCTATTTTTATCATAATTAGGAAACCCTAATGAAAAGTGTCAAGCAATAGATTTCACATTTTTCCTAGTATCATTCAAGCATAAGAATAGCACTCACCAAATTTTACCTTTACTGGATCTATAGAAAAATTATGAAAATTCATACAAGATCCATCCATTAATAAAAGGAAATTCTATAACTCAAAAACTACACATGCATTAGCTCTGAAATTTTAACCAGAGCCTCTACTAAGCAATAATAGAATACCCACAAAATTTCATAATTTTTGGACCACAGAAACTCAAGATAAAATTCAAACAACTTTGCATGTATCCAAAAACACATTTCAAAGTCCTATTTAATTCATCCAGAATTTCTAAAACATGTGCCCATATAATATTTTTATTAAATACTAGACATTATCATGAACTCAACAAAATTGGAACCATAGCATTTGGATCTACCAACTAGGAGATACACATTTTTGAATCTATACACTAATCTGCGAAATAATAAAAACAAAACAAATAAGAACGGCGGCCCGTGAAGCGCACTTGCGTGGCCCAAGACGCGGCGCGGCCCACGCTGGGCTCCCGCCTCAGCCGCGGCGACTGATGGGAGGGGCCCGCGTGTCAGCGAGACAGACAGGGGAGCGGAGGAAGACGACGGCGCAACTCACCGCCGGTGGCTCCTCCGGCGAAGGCAACGGTGCTACTGTGTTCGTCTCACTCATGCGCATCTAGTGGTACCCTAAATGGAAGCTATTGGCATGGCTACCGGGGCTGGCGACGAGCACGGCGGCGCACGGCCGCGGCATGGCCGGCTTCGGCGAGACCCGACCCCGTAGGGTGCGGCTAAGCTAGGGACGAGCTTCCGGAGTTCACTACCAAGCTAACCGAGCACAGAGGAGGGGATGGGAAGGCTGTGGTGGTAGTTGGCCGCGTGGAGCGCCAACTCCGGCGAGGTCCTGCCATGGCGGCGGTGGAGGAAATGGCGAATACGCCCTTACCAAGCCCCAAATGACCCGGCTGAGAGGTGGAGGAGGTGGAGAAGAACACAGCGAAGCTACGAACGAGCTGGCCGACGCGTTTTTGCGGTGGTGAGCGCGCACGACGACGGCGACGCGCGGTCGGCAGTGGCGGAGCTTGCTGCGGACACGGCGCTACGCGTGGAGAAGGCGAGAGAGGGAAATGGAGCAATGAGCGCGTTCGGGCAGACGCTGGCCCTCTTCTGGAGCGCAGACGCGCGACGTGGAGCCTTCGGCAGAGCCTGCGCACCACGCGGCGAGAAGCTCCTGCGTCAGTCGGCCATGACGGTCACTGACCATTTTCTGAAAACGGCGATTCAGTTTTTGATGACCATGACTGACAGCGCCATTTCATCGTGTCAACACGGCTCAACCAATGATCCTTTGCAAAAACTGTGTACATGAAAAATGTAGACCTACCATCCATCTATAATTTCTTTTCAAGGACCATCATCTAATTCGCTAAGGATCAGAAGTTACATCAAGCCAAAGATTGCTCAATCACACTGAAATTTCAGTCATGACTTAGAATATTTTTCATTGTTGAAATCAGCATGTAAATCTGACTTGTGGGCCATGTTTGAGCATGTTCCACACATTTTCATGAGTTGGTCATAAAACAACTTTTGTTCCTTGATAAATTAGCTACAACTTTTGTAAAGAGTGCACAGCCATGCAAAGTCTCTAAGTTGGACTTTTGAAACAGTCAAACAGTGACACTCCAAGGGTCAATTCAAGTCAAACCTTCACTTGAGGGCATTTTGGTCATTTTGATCTACATGAACAATGTCCCAACAAGTAACCTAAGTGTAGTTAAGGTGTAATAGACCATGATCAACCACTTTACAAAAATTGTTATACCTCTTCTAATGATCACATGTGATAAAGCAACTAAAACAAGCAATTCACTCATATGTTGCAATGCAATGTTTCACACGTTGCATGACTTTGTTGTTATTCTATACTTGTCATGTTACTACCATATTGCCATGTTTCAAAGTATGAGAGTTTCATGTTACATTCACATGTTGCACTACTACCACTCTAAGCAATCAAGCATGAAACACATACAATTTAAAATGTTGCATATGTATGTTTCAATGATAATGGCATGATGACATGGATAATGCACATGTTTATGAAATAACATGCAATTTAGTGGAAGCCTAAACACCTAGGGTGTTACAGCCCTTCCCCCTTAGAAAAATCTCGTCCCGAGATTTGGAAAGCGTACCATTTAGTATAGAAAGTTGGATGATTTTCCTTTAAGTAATCTTCCCGTTCCCAGGTTGCATCCCGTTCACTATGATTACTCCAAACTACCTTGTATAACTTAACCACTCGTGTACGAGTCACTCTTTCTTGAGTATCCAGAACTTGCACGGGCTTCTCCTCATAAGAAAGATCAGATTTCAAGTTGACTTTTCTTGTCGCTATTCTTTCCTCGGGAATACGGAGACACTTCTTCAGCTGAGACACATGGAATACCGGGAATATAGCACCCATCTCACGTGGTAGGTCGAGCTTATATGCTACTCTTCCACTCTTCTCGATAATGCGGTAAGGTCCAACATATCGAGGCTCAAGCTTCCTTTTAATTCCAAAACGCTTGACTCCTTTCATAGGGGATACCTTTAGATAAACATGATCACCTACTTCAAACTCAATAGGTTTTCTTCTCTTGTCAGCATAGCTCTTTTGTCTAGCCTGAGCGGCAGTCATATTCTTCTGTATAGTTCGGACTTGCTCTTCGGCTTCTTTTACAAAGTCAATACCATAGAATCTTCTTTCCCCAGGTTCCACCCAGTTCAAAGGAGTTCTACACTTGCGGCCATAAAGAGCTTCAAAAGGAGCCATTTTAATACTCTCTTGATAACTATTGTTATAAGAGAATTCAATGAGAGGTAACCAGTCTTCCCAAGAGCCTTTGCAAGAAATAAGACAAGCTCTAAGCATGTCTTCAAGAATTTGATTAACACACTCAGTCTGTCCTGATGTTTGCGGATGATAGGCAGAACTGCGGATTAGATGAGTGCCAAGATTCTGATGTAAGCACTCCCAAAAGCGAGCCGTGAATTGCGGTCCTCTATCAGAAACAATGGATTTGGGTACACCATGGAGACGTACCACTTATTGAAAATAAATTTCAGCATAATTGTGCGGGTGATATGTAGACTTGACCAGAATAAAGTGAGCGGATTTAGTTAGACGATCTACGATAACCCAGATGGAATCGCAACCCTTTTTGGTAGTGGGTAATCCAACAATGAAATCCATGCTAATTTCTTCCCACTTCCAGCCAGGAATAGAGAGTGGCTGCAATAATCCGGGCCTTATGTGAATAGCCTTGACTCTGCAACAGTTATCACACCTTGCCACGTAAGCTGCGATTTCTTTCTTCATCTTGGTCCACCAATAATACAGCTTGAGATCTTGATACATTTTACTGCTACCCGGATGGATGGACAACTTAGAAGAATGGGCTTCAACCATAATTTGATTTCTAAGTTCTTTATCTTTGGGTACCACAAGTCTATCATTAAACCAGAGAATTCCTTTGTCATCGACCCTAAAGTGCTTGGTCTCTTTCTCTTTCATCTTTCGCTTGCTGTGAAACACACCCACATCAGTCTTCTGGAGTTCGATAATTCGACTTCTAAGAGAGCAATCCACAGTGATATGGTGGAGTACTACAGGATGAAGGAGGTGTGCCAGATGAAAATCTTCACTAACTAAGGAATTGCAATGGGCCTTTCTACTTAAGGCATTAGCAACCACATTTGCCTTACCAGGATGGTAGTGCACTTGAAGGTTGTAGTCTTTGATTAATTCTAACCATCGTCGTTGACGCATGTTCAACTCGGGTTGAGTAAAGATATATTTGAGGCTTTTATGGTCAGTATAGATGTTGCACACATTACCCAACAAGTAATGTCTCCAAATCTTCAGGGCATGAACAATCGCGGCTAGCTCTAAGTCATAGGTAGGATAGTTGACTTCATGCTTTCAAAGCTGGCGCGAAGCATAAGCAATTACTCGGCCTTCCTGCATAAGAACACACCCCAAACCAGTGCCACATGCATCACAATAGACATCAAAAGGCTTTTCGATGTCAGGTTGTGCCAATATAGGAGCAGAGGTTAGCAAGGTCCACAAAGTGTGGAAAGCCTCTTCACACTTCGGAGTCCACACAAACTTCTCATCTTTTTGAAGTAGTCGAGTCATGGGCTTGGCGATTTTAGAGAAATCCGAGATAAAGCGACGATAATAGCCAGCCAATCCTAGGAAACTTCGAACTTCTGTGACCGTAGTAGGTGCCTTCCACTCAAGGACTTCTTGCACCTTCGTAGGGTCAACCGAAATTCCATCACCAGATAACACATGACCTAGAAAAGGTATCTTGTTCAACCAGAATTCACACTTGCTGAACTTAGCATAAAGCTGGTTGTCACGCAACCGAGTTAAGACAATTCTTAGATGTTTAGCATGCTCTTCTTCATTCTGAGAGTATACAAGGATATCATCAATGAACACAACGATGAACTTGTCCAATTCTGGCATGAATACTGAATTCATCAGGTACATAAAGTGTGCCGGAGCATTTGTCAACCCAAAGGACATGACAAGGTACTCAAACAAGCCATAACGAGTAGAGAAAGCTGTCTTAGGTATATCTTCAGGATGAATTTTGATCTGATGGTAACCAGACCTCAAATCGATCTTGGAGAATACCTTAGCCTTGGAGAGCTGATCAAACAGAATATCAATGCGAGGAAGAGGATATTTGTTCTTGATGGTAACAGCATTTAGGGGTCGATAATCTACGCACATGCGCAAAGATTCATCCTTCTTCTTTACAAAGATAGCCGGACAACCCCAAGGAGAAGAACTAGGCCGAATCAAACCTTTCTTCAATAGCTCATTCAACTGACTCTTCAGCTCAGCCAACTCATTAGGCGGCATTCTATAGGGCCTTCGAGAAATAGGAGCCATACCCGGAATGAGTTCTATCTTGAATTCTACATCACGGTCCGGAGGTAATCTAGGCAAGTCATCAGGGAAGACATCTGGAAACTCATAGACAACTGGTAGATCCTCAATGGCTTTGGCTATGGTAGCATTGGCTGTATTGTGGATAGAGATATCACGAGGTAACTGCACTAGAAAACCCTTCTTATCCACAGGATCCCTCAACATTACCACACGAGTTGACGTATCGATCAACACTCCATTCCCACTCATCCACTTCATTCCTAGGATTATATCAATTCCTACCCCTGGTAGAACTACAAGATCCGCAAGGAACTCTCGATCCCCAATCTCAAGCTTTACATCTTTTACTACTTGGTTAGTCATGATATTATTCCCAGCAGCACTAATACAATAACCACCCTTGACAATTGTAATCACATTCATCTTATGCTTAGATGCAAAAGTAGAACTCACAAAGGAATGTGAAGCACCCGAATCAAAGAGTACAACTGCAGGGTGATCATTAACAAGAAACTTACCAGTGGTGACCACTTCACCAGCAGGAATTTCCTCCACAGTAGTGTAGTGAACACGCCCCTGACGGATGTTTCCTTGAGCATTCTACTTGGAGGGATAGGGACACTTATTTGCCCAATGACCAGGCTAGTTACAGTTCTAACACGGCCTGTTAGCTGGTGGGACATTGAAGCTGCCCTGCCCAGAGGTATTCTTTGGCAAGGAAATTGTGTACTCCTTGCGAAAACCAATTTTAGCTTGATTCTTCTTCTGAGGTGGGCGGTACTAGGTCTTGGATACCATTGGTGCCTTAGACTGAGAAGCACCTACCTCAAAGTTTCTTTTGCGGTTCTTGGAAGCGGCATATATCTTATCATTGTTCTCCTGAGTCAGGGTGTCACTGATAAACTCATTGAAGGTGACACACTTGCAGTTGCCCATAGACTTCATCAGTTTTGGGGAAAGTCCCCTTTTGAAGCTAGCTATTCTCTTGGCGTCAGTATCGACAAACTCAGGAGCATACCTCGCCAGGTTGTTGAATGCCTGGAGGTATTCATTAAGACTCTTGTTGCCTTGGGTTAGCTTCATAAACTCGGTGTCGGGGACCTAATACCAGGGTACCCCAGAAGGTGGAACCGATGACCACCGAACGTGAAAAACTTCTAGATGCATAAGGGCTCCATGTCATCCCTTGTTCGAGTGACAGGAGTTCGGTTCCACCTCGCCCGACGCCTTGAGGGCGGGCTTGGTCTCGCCCGAGAAATTTGAGGGATGAATTCCGTCTCGCCCCAACCCCGAGGGGCGGGGTTAGCCTTAACCGATGCCTTTGTAGGATAACCCTGCCTCGCCCCAAAAGCTCAAGGCTAATCTCCGTCTTGCCCGACGCCTATAGGGCGGGCTCGGTCTCGCCGAGGCCGAGGATAAACTCCACCCGCTTGACGCCTTGAGGGCGGGCTCGGTCTCGCCCGAGGGTGAGGATGAGTTCCGTCTCGCCTTGACCCCGGAGGGGCGGGTCAGCCTCACCCGACGGCCAGAGCGAGCCTCGCCACGATCGATATCTATCCTCATAATGATGGGTACAGGGGACGAGACAAGGCGTTCGGGTCAACCATGGCTCCAACGACCATACCTGCGCCTGGCAGAAAAGGACCTGCCGAGGAAGACGGGGCTGAAGCTTTAGACCCTTCCGCGCGCGCAGAGCCCAAAAGGTATTACAGTGCGTGCACCTCACCCTGTAGAGTTGTAGGCGCCGCCTTCAGCTCTGGGACACGGAACCCGACGAAGATATACGACAACCGCTACGCTCCAGGAAAGGATTTGCTATCTCCACGAACGATGGGTATTCCGTCACCACACGGTGGACCCAAGGGAGCGGCGCCCGCTTTCCGACCCCTCAGGTCCTCCTAGTCATAAGGCCTTGACCACGGCGTTACACCGGACCCCGACCCCACATTCTCCCAACGAGGACTCATGAGAACCAGAAGGCGTGCGGAGCAAGGCTGGGGGAGGCTCATAAGTCAAAACCACTGTACTGCAGCCCATACCTGCCGGCAGGCAGCATTCTGGTGACTAACGACATCCTTACAGAGACATCGACAACATTGTAAACACTTATCTTCCTTCGCACTCATGAGAGTGGAGGACCTGACCAGGTAGACGTGAGCCACAAGACTAAGTAGAGTACGCGTCCTGGAGCCCTTACCCTTGTAAAGCCGGCCCCTTCATCTATAAAAGGGGATGCGCTTCTTCCATCATGGGGGACGGAAGAAAAAGGAGGACAAAAACAATAGAACGCACTCACACACATTCAAGCAGCTACGAAGCTCTTGACCACCTTTCAATCCTTCGATCAGAGACTTGGGACCAGTCCCTCTCTCGGCAGTTTGTATCCCTTACTACAGATCGTTACGGTGCTAATAACACAAGCAGCAACAAACTGGACGTAGGGACGTTTCGCCCGAACCAGTATAAATCCTGTGTCCTTTAGCGCACCATCCGAGCCTAACGCGCATTACTATAAATTCACTTGCCGGTGCTTGTACGAAACACCGACAGTTGGCGCGCCAGGTAGGGGCTTTGCGCGTTCCAAACCAGGTCTCGGATGACCACCCACGCAATCACCTGGGCCCCGGGCGCACACGTGCGTTTCGGCGACCTGGATTTCATCATCACACTAGAAGGAGAGCTGGCACTGACTCACTCAGCCGCCCCATCTCCCCCTTCCATCAACCTCAGCCGTCTCAGGCTTGAGGGTCCACCGGGCAACTCCCGGGGAGTCCCGTCACCCAAAGAAGCCTCTCACAACGCCACCATGTGTCCGGAAGGGTCCGTATGGAGCGCCCCGACAGCGTTTCCGTTCGGTCTCCGCAACGTTGCGGCAACCATCTGGCGGTCTTCGGCACTACGTGTGGTTCAACCACCCACGGACATCGAGTTCGTGGGGGCGATTGAGCGGATACGGAGACCCTCTACGAGCTCCTCGACGAGGAGCTCAGACGCTCTCCGGCCAGATTCCAGCAGGGGAGCCACCACCCTTCCCGAGAATGCTACATGACGCAGACCCACGAGGGTCACGCGTCGAAAGCGCCTCTAGGGAAGAGGCCACCCCTACGAACAATCGACAAAGCAGATCCGGGAAGAAGGACAACCCCATCTCGCCGAGGATGGGCGGCTAAGGGCTCATCGCAAAGAGATCGATGAGGCCGGGCAAGGGCTCACACGGAATACGCGGACATCAATCGCGAGATTGAACGCCACAAAGGCGGAAGCGTAGCAGCCGCCAGCCCGCACCGTACATCAAAGGATCCTCACCGACGATGGGGACTTTCCTCACTTTGCTCGAGCCAGCCAGAACATCGCCGCAGCGACCGCCTTGCTGCATGGTCTCTCGGAGGCCACGACGTCCGAGGATCGACGCGCTTATCGGGAGATTCGCACGTTGCTCGAGCGCGCAGCCACGCAGCAGGCGGAAAGTTCGTTGTCTCGACAACGCAAACCCGACACCAGCCAGCGCGCACCTTCGGTGCATCCCACCAAGGACGCATCCGTACACCAAACACCGCCGGCCGGCGGGCAGCCCTCCATCGTCCTCAGACATCAACGCCTCGGCCGTGGCGCGGCGCGACGCATCGAGCATCATCATCGGCTCGGAGACATGCCCACGGCGACGAGGGAGAAGCAGCGTGCCGCGGCTATCATCCCCGACGTGGCGGGTGCTACGACAGCAACGAGGACCGAAGCCCGAGCCCCGTCCTGCCAGGCCCTCAGGCCTTTGGCCGGCACATCCTCAACGCTGCGTTCCCTCTAAGGTATCGACCGCCTACGAACATTCCTAAATATTCTAGCGAAACAAACCCCGGGCTTTGGCTCGAAGACTATCGGCTTGCATGTCAGGCCGGTGGTGCTAGTGATGATAATTTCATTATTCGCAATCTCCCGCTGTTCCTGGCCGACTCAAAGACGAAAGCGTGGCTGGAGCACCTACCGTCAATGCTATTTGAGTTGGGCGGATCTGACTAAGATCTTCGTGGGTAATTTCCAGGGCACGTACAAACGCCCTGGAAACCCATGGGACCTCAAGAACTACCGTCATAAAGCCGGTGAAACCCTCCGCGGGTACATCCGGCGCTTTTCACGACAGTGCAATGAGCTCCCGAACGTTGCCGACGCCGACGTAATAGGAGCCTTTCTGTCCGGAATGACCTGCGAATCCCCTGGTCCACAAGCTAGGACGCGAGGGCCCTTGAACTACCAAGGAACTCCGGACATCGCCACTAGTCACGCCTCTGGGAGAAGAGGCGGTCTGGGCCATCTTTGATCGTCATCGACGGAAAACAAAGCGGGGACGAGGACGCGCCAAGGCGCCTCAACCGCCCCGCCAAAGGGAAAAATAAGAAGCAACGGCGCGACAACTTACTCGCGGCCGCTGCCGAATGCAAAGGTGGCCGGAAGCCCGCGGAGGGCACTCTGAACCACTTCGAGAAAATGCTCGAGGGGCCATGCCCAAACCACGCCTTCTCGGCCAAGCACCTATACAAGGAATGCGGCCTTATGCGCAAATACTTGGCTGGGGGCCTTAACAAGGAGGAGCAGGGGAAGGAGCCTGTTCCCACCACTAATGACACGGAGGAGAAGGACGACACCTTCCCAACTCCGACCGGTGCCCTCATGATCTTCGAAGGATCAACGGCCTACGACTCCAGGCGCCGCCAGAAGGTCGCGCGTCGAGAGGTCTATACCGCTGGACCGGCTATGCCAGCCTATCTCCGGTGGTCGGAATCCGCCATAACCTTCGACCGGACCGACCATCCGGATGCCATCCCACACCCGAGAAGGTATCCGCTTGTCGTCGACCCGATCGTCGGTCCAAAGCGGCTCACCAAGGTACTGATGGATGGGGGCAGCGGCCTCAACATCATGTACGCCAAGACGCTCGACGAGATGGGCGTCGACCGAACGCGCCTCCGCCCCGTCCGAGCACCTTTCCATGGTGTCGTACCAGGAAGGCAAGCCGTGCCACTAGGGCAGATTGACCTGCCCGTCACTTTTGGGGATCGATCCAATTACCAGACCGAGACCCTCACCTTCGATGTAGTGGGGTTCCGGGGACTTTCCACGCCATTCAGGCGACCATGTTACACGAAGTTCATGGCGCACCCAATTACATATCTGAAGGTGAAGATGCGGGCCCCGTGGGATCATCACCATCGGCACCTCCTTCCGGTAGCGCTTTACGAGTGCGAGGTCGAATCTTCGCGGACACGCATCCGCATGGTCATCGTATCCGAAGAGCTCATCGCCCTCGAGGAGGAGGTCGGTGAGGGACACCGACGCAAAGAAGTCGTCCGGATCGTTCGAATCGGCAGAGGGTTCGAGGACGTCCTCTTGGATCCCGGTAGCTCGAGGGCAAAAAGTTCGAATCGGGACCGCGCTCTCCAAGATAGGAAAGCGCGCTCGTCGACTTCCTCCGCGCCAACAAGGACATCTTTGCGTGAAACCCTCGGATATGCCGGGTATCCCGAGGGAGGTCGCCGAGCATACTCTCCAAATCCTTCGGCTCCAAGCCGGTGAAACAACGCCTGCTGCCGCTCGACGAGGAGAAACGCGGGGCCATCGGCGAGGAGATAGCGGACTCATCGGCCGCAGGATTCATTAAGGAAGTGTACCACCCAGAGTGGTTAGCGAATCCTGTTCTTGTTCGAAAAAAAGCGGGAAATGGAGAATGTGTGTTGATTATACTGGCCTCAACAAAGCGTGTCCAAAGGATCCATTTCCTTTGCCACGAATAGACCAAATAGTCGATTCCACCTCGTGGTGCGAAACCTCTCATTTCACGGACACATACTCGGGCTACCATCGATCGCGATGAAAGAGTCCGACCAGCTCGCGACATCTTTTATCACGCCCTTCGGATCATTTTGCTACGTTTCAATGCCGTTTGGTTTGAAGAACGGCTGGGCAACGTACCGGTATTTGTATGCTTAGTTGCTTTGGAGATCTCATCAGGCGAACCGTTGAGGCCTATGTCGTCGACATACATCGTAGTCAAATCCAAGCGGGCTGACCACCTTGTCACCGACCTTGAACGTACCTTTGCGAAACTCCGGTGAAGCGGCATCAAGCTCAATCCCGAAAAATGTGTTTTCGGGGTCCCGAGGGGCATGCTGCTCGGCTTTATCGTCTCCGAACGTGGCATCGAAGCCAACCCAGAGAAGATATCGGCCATCACGAGGATGGGCCCGATCCAAAACATAAAGGGGGTTCAGCGGATCACCGGGTGCCTTGCCGCTCTCAGTCGATTCATTTCACGCCTTGGCGAACGAGGACTTCCCCTTTATCGACTCCTGAAGAAAACTGACCGCTTCGAGTGGACAGCCGAGGCTCAGAAAGCACTTGACATGGTTAAACGATTTTTAACTAAGCCGCCGGTCCTAGTTCCTCCATGCGATGGAGAATCTCTCCTACTATATATATCAGCCACCACCCAAGTGGTTAGCTCTGCCTTAATAGTAGAGCGAGAAGAAGAGGGGCACGCCTTCAAGGTGCAGCGCCCTGTATATTTCATCAGCGAGGTGTTATCCGACTCCAAAACCCGCTACTCCCAGATCCAGAAACTCCTCTACACCGTCCTCATCACCAAAAGGAAGCTACACCACTACTTCGAGTCACACCTCGTGACGGTAGTGACGTCGTTCCCCCTCGGCGAGGTCGTTCGTAGCCATGACGCTATGGGAAGAACCGCAAAGTGGGCACTCGAGCTAATGGATCAGGGCATTTCTTATGTCCCCCGAACGGCGATCAAATCTCAGGCACTGGCTGACTTCATCGCGGAGTGGACCGAGGTCCAGATGCCACCAGCAGCCGTCGATCAAGAGTACTGGATAATGTACTTCGACGGATCGCTGATGAAGAAGGGTGCTGGAGCAGGACTAGTCTTTGTATCCCCCCTCGGGGTCCACATGAGGTACATGGTTCGGCTTCATTTTCCCTCATCAAACAATACTGCAGAATACGAAGCGCTCATCAACGGCCTACGAATCGCCATCGAATTTGGGTATCCGACGCCTTGACGTCAGGGGCAACTCTCAGCTGGTCGTCAACCAGGTCATGAAAGAGTCGGGCTGCCACGATACCAAGATGGAGGCATACTGTCAAGAGGTCCGACGTCTGGAGGACAAATTCGACGGCCTCGAACTCAATCATATCCCCAGGCGCCTCAATGAAGCGGCCGATACACTCACAAAAGCAGCATCCAGCCGAGAGCCAGTTCCAAGAGGCGTCTTCGCCAGCGACCAACACAAACCCTTGATGCGCTTACGCTGGTTGGAACAAGCCGACGATGGCCCTTCTAGTCCGACCCCCAAGGCCGATCCATAACCTGTTCCTCCCGACCCCGAGGTCATGGAGCTTGAAGAAGACCCAGCAATGGAGTCCGATCCTCCCAATGACTGGAGAACGCTTTACATCGACTATCTCCTCCACGACGTACTACCAACCAACAAGACAGAAGCCCGACGGCTCGCTCGCGCGGACGCGCGTAAATCCTTCGTTCTTGTAGAGGCGAACTCTACAAACGAAGTCACATCGAATTTCGCAACTTTGTATCCTGGCGAATAGGAAAACTCCTCATCGAGCGACATCCACGGAGGGGCATGCGGACACCATGCCGCACCAAGAACCTTGGTTGGGAAGGCATTCCGGCGGGGTTTCTATTGGCCCACCGCATGATGGCCGATGCCGAGCAAATTATACGCGACACTGCGAAGGGTGCCAATACTACGCTTCGGCAAACGCACCTCCCGCCGGAGCTCTCTAGATGGTCCCCATCACGCGGGCCCGCGCGGTGCCGGGGGCTTGACCTGGTTGGGCCACTTAAAAAAGCGCCCGGAGGCTTTACCCACCTGCTTGTCGCCATAGACAAGTTCACAAAATGGATTGAAGCTCGGCCAATATCCACAATCAAATCCGAGCAAGCTGTTTTGTTCTTTCTCGACATCATCCATCGCTTTGGAGTACCGAACTCCATCATCACAGATAACGGCACGCAGTTCACCGGTAGGAAATTCGTTCGTTTCTGTGATGAACAACACATCCGAATCGATTGGGCAGCCGTCGCGCACCCCCGGACGAACGGACAGGTCGAGCGCGCAAACGGCATGCTCCTTCAAGGCCTCAAACCCAGAATTTTCAACCGGTTGAACAAGTTCGGCGCGCGTTGGCTCGCTGAGCTCCCGGCTGTGCTCTGGAGCCTAAGGACGACTCCTAGCCGGGCCACCGGCTACACACCCTTTTTCATGATCTACGGCTCCGAGGCCGTTCTCCCGACGGACCTCGACTATGGAGCGCCAAGAATCAGAGCATATGACGAACAGGGAGCCGAGGCATCTCACCAAGACGCCATGGACCAGCTGGATGAGGCCCGCGACATCGCCCTCCTCCGTTCAGCCAAGTACCAGCAAGCGTTACTGCGGTACCACAGCCGACGGGTGCGGGGTCGAGCCTTCAACGTCGGAGACCTCGTCCTCCGCCTTGTGCGAGCAACAAGGATCGCCACAAACTCTCCCCCATACAGGAAGGGCCCTACATCGTCACGGAAATACTTCGCCCAGCGCCTACGGTTGAAAACCATCAAAGCGAGGTCTTCACCAACACGGAACATTGAGCGCCTCGTCGTTTCTATCCTTAAAATAAGCTTACACTTTTCCTTATCGCTTTTTGTCTTACAGAACCCGATCCTTAGTGACTACCGACCCCTGCAAATCGTGAGGGGTCAGACCTCACTCGGGGGCTGGCATATGATCGTAACATATGTCATGTGTGATACAAGTATTACTTATTACGCTTGTAAAAAAAATCCCCCTGTTATACTTGCAAACATTTTCTAAGTTTTCCATTCTCCTCGTAAACGAGTTTCGAGGGCTAAGATCTTGGGAACCAATTTCGAATACAACTGGTAGGGACTGCAAGGCACCCACGCCCAAATGTGTCGCAACCTCTTTGCTCACCAGTTCAATCGAATTAGTTCGCCCACGCGTTCCTAGTTTCCTATGACTTAGACCATGAGAAGGGTTGGAAAGCGTTAAAATGACTTGCCATAAGCCAAGGATGCGATTTTGTTCATTTTTGCACAAATTCACCACTTACAAAGTGATGTCATTACAAAAAGGAACAATATACTCGAGGACTGTTTGCAGGGGCTTCCCCACAACGTTATTTCATTACGGTCTCGGCTCGGCTCTACCACAAGTATTCTATCGTGTCGCGCCACGCCCTCCATCGGCGGCGACGTTCGGGCGTGTACACGGGCCAGTTGTTCATCTGCGGTCACCGTGCCACGCTCTCCATCGGTCGACGTCAAAGGGCGCGCAGACATCGGTCAGCTCGTCTACTACGGTTGCCGTGCCACGCTCTCCGTCGGCGACATCTTCGCTGGATCCTCGAAGGCGCCACCATCTACGACGACTCCGCCGGAACGTCCGGGGACCACGCCATCGTCGTCAGCCGCGACCCCGGCAACGACGCCTCCACCGGAATGTCCGGGGACTACGCCATCGTCAGCCGCGACCCCGGCAGCGACGCCACCGCCATGACGTCTGAAGACTACGCCATCATCCCCAGCCATAACCCTGATAACGGCATATGGGCAGGAAACGCCTCCCGCCAAGGGAGGGGCGCAGCGAACGACGGCGCAGTCAATGACGTACGACGCCCACCGACGCCTCCTTTCCTTCGCCAGCAGCGACTCCTCAGCAAGGGCCACGCGCACCATCTCATCTACGTTGGATAACCTCCGGCTCGACATCACGCACCAGAATCACGAGCAAGTTTGTAAGTTCTCTATCTCTCTCTGGCATTACTCTGCCTCACTCAGGAATCACCACGGCCTTGCGGACGCGTTTGGCGGAAAGGAAGAAGAAGGAGAGATAGCGGCTCGGAGGCAGAAGGGGAGGTGGGGTGAGAACTCCTCTCCCCCTCCCTATTTAAAGAGGAGGCGCAGTAACTAAGGAAAGGCGAAAGGTCGGACGAAAAACCCTCTCCCTTCCCCTTTTTAAAATACGCAATCAATGCTGATTGATATCTGAGGGGACGCACCAGAAGTGACGGGACGAACCCCGGTCTACGAAGCGTCCCTCTTTGGTCAAACTGAACACTGCCTGGGTATGGCCCGCCACTGACCCGCTCCGGACGCGGCGATTAAGGCACCCGCATAGGCAGACAAATTTTTTCGCCTTCCCATGCAGGACCACGGACGACCCGATGACGGGACCCTTCAGTTCTCCTGGGTCGACCGTTCGGCCCGTAAGACACGATTTAACGAGCGACCAAAGAAAGATAAGCCTCTCATCTTTCACTTTTTTGCGTTAGAATTTGTTCGTAAGATTCGACCCCGTCGAAAAGGTGGACGCGAACATCACTCGGGGGTACATCGAGGATGACTACCAATCCAGACATCCTCTTCACCCGACCCTCCGCACGCTTGAAACTAAGGGCGTGACATACGGGCACAAAGCTTTGAGTAAAGCCGACGAACTAGCAAACCCTACGCCCGATAGCTACAATGTTTCTATTCACCGGAAAAATCATGCTCAAACGCCTCTCGCGTCTCTACGGTTTCGACGTCCGCCTTTCTCAAAGAAGGGATCGAAGGGGTCCACCTACAATTTGCCGGGTTGCCTGAGTTAATTGAACATTTCGGATCTTCACCGAGACACAAAACAAAGAATGGCAATTCTTATGCAGGTTTTTCCAACCTCGTCACAAACGTCAGGACCCGAACCCATCTGGTAGGAGCTTTTCCGCCACTCATACCACCAAGGTAACATTACCACCTTTATTTTCAATTAAATCTCGCATTCAAAACATTTCATATGCAAAAAATTGCATCCCAATGATTCGTGACACACCACGAAACGACTGTCGCCTTATCCGATATAGGCAACCACAGGTTGAGGTTCGAAGGTCGGCCCGTGAAGGGCTCGAGGCCGCCTCACGCCGAACAGAGCCAGGGAGAGATAACCGAGACGAGCCCCAGCGGCCCTGCCCGACCCCGCTCAGAAGCAAACCGGGACGTCTCGACCTTCTCTCGTTCGATTCTAACCTCGAGCCAAACCCACAGAATCTCCATCGAGGAGAGGCCATCGGGCCCCCTGAGCTTATCGAACGACTCAGGCATCTGCCGGGAGGCGGGTTAAGAAGTTGTGGAGTGCCACCAGAGGGCTCTGCCGACCCCATCAGCAAATGATGGACCCGGATTCCGCACGAACGTACCCGTTAGCGAGCTCGTTGAGCGCGGTACTCAAGCCGTCGAGGCAAGTGTCGTTCACTCAGCCCCTCCGATTGCGAAAACCGAGGACGGGGTAACACGCAAATAACGGCCGACCCCTATCAGACCCTGACAAGGCTCGGGGGCTCGGGCCAAACAATGCAGGGACAAAGGCCCCACCTTGCCGAGCCCATAGAGTTCCCAGTTGGGATTTACATTTGGAAAGGCAGGCGGGATTATTGCGATGGCATCCATTATCACACGAACCACGATTCCGGTCTCGGTAACACCGACCCCAAAGAAAAGGGGGTCGGGGGACTTACCGGGGGCTGTTAAGGTACGGCTACCTCCTCTCCTTCTTTCGAAACAATCTCCTCGCATTATAATCAGCGGCATAATTTAGGGGAACATATTGGTAAGACCGTAGTAAAAATGAAATCATAAAAATCAAACAAAACGAAATTAAGACCTTAAAAGCACGAAAGGCATCCGGACTCGAAAAGTACCGACACTTGTTCACATATTACATATAAGTTATTCTCAAAATTGTTCGACTAATTACTTTCGCGGAGGGAGAACCATCTCTTTCAGATTATGCGCCGTGTTTTTTGCAAGGGAGCAACCATCTTCTCCATTTCCTCCAGCTCTTCATCCTCGTAGGTGGACGGAAAGCCTTCGCTCATCACTTTCGGTTTATTTCCTTCTCATAGTGGGCGTGGGCGACGGTGAAGGCCTGGGTAATCCCGGCGTGAAAGGCACTCTCCTCAAGCTGGCCCACCCGAGCTGTGATACCTCCGACACGAGCCACGAGCGGGCTGGTCTCCACCGGCTCCGTCACATTCAGGGCGTTAAGGACAACCCCGACCGCAGCTTGTAGAAGATCGTGCTCATCACTCTCAGCCTGAAGGGCTCTACGCGTATAGGTAGCCTCTTTCTCCAGCTTGGTGGCGGCGTTCTCAGCACTCGACTTTCCTTTCACCGCGTCGTCAAGCTCCGCCCAGAGAGAGCGGACCACCTCGACGTCCTCGTCCACCTTCCGTTGGAGGGCTGTGGCCCTACTCTCGGCCTTCCGCCAGAGGTCCCGCTCCATCTCCAGCTCCTTCAGGACTTCGCTGGCCTTCTCATTGGCCGCGGCATTCCTCTGCAGCAGCTCGTCTCGCTCTTTTTTTAGTCTGGCAATCTCCTCTCCATCCGGCTTAGACCTCGCCGATGTGTCCTCGAACATTCCGTGCGCCTCCTCGCATCTGGCGCTGGGCCTCCCGCTCTCGGACGAGTAGCAAGTGGGCGGCCAAGTCTCTGCTCGTGGCCGGGCCTCCTCTGAAAAGGCGATCCCTCTCCGCCTATACATTGGCGGAGGAATTGGGATTTATCCGACTCACGAGCAACAAGAATCGAGGAGGAAGAAGACTGATATCAGAATACGAGAGCACAAAAACACATGAAGAAAGAAGAAAGTCCAGAAAATATACGAGTGGTAGGGATAACGATCTCACGGAGGGCTCCTCCGCTGGTCAGTAGGCGTCAAAGCATGGTCGAGATCCCGATGTCAAGACCCTCCGCTCCATGCTCTCGGAATGATCATCGAAGCGAGAAAAGAGCCGACGCGTCGGGTCTGAGCATCCATCCATTGGAGCGGCGGCTCTCCCCAGCAGGGAGCGGTTTCCTCCCGACAAAGGGGCGGTGGCGGCTCCTTCGACCTGTCTTGCGGCACCACCGCCGCACTCGAGGACCCTCCGGCTGGACTCTCCTCCGTCTGGCTGCTTCGAGCGCCACGGGTGGATCCACATGGGCGCCTGGCGACGCGGATTGCACCACACCCTCGGGTGCCACCATGACCGCGTCCGGCTGATCCTGGCTTGGCGCAGTCACGACCACCGTCACCGGCGGTATGCGGTCCTCGGCCGGCTGTTCCACGCCGCCGTGGAAGAGACCGCTTCGCTCAATAACCTCCATCCGTGTGAGGAGCCACCTTGACGCCGTCGGTTAAATAACGCGGCCCCGACATTGGCACCACTCCTCGCCTAAAACAGGTGGGTGGCTCAGCGACGCCGTCTGTCCCACTTGAAGGGCGAGACTCTTCTTGGGCGCCGGCCCTGTGGGTGACCCGTCCGCAAGAACTGCGCAAAGGTAATAACCATTAAGTCAAAATAAAAAGGGAAGAAGGATGAAAACAGAGGAATCAACAGCTTACGTTGACGTCCTCGGCCGGCGGAAGCGTTTTGGGGATGGATCCCCAGACCCCTGCCCTGGCTCATCTGGGCGGGACCATTTCATTCCTACCCCCTGCTCCGGGGCAGGGGGGACCATCTCATCGGGCGCGGCCCCGGAGTCGCTCCTCTCCATCGTCTCGTCGGGCGCGGCACCGGAGCCGTCCCCCTCCATCGTCTCACGGGGTGCAGCACCGGAGCTGCTCCCCTTCATCGTCGCTGTAACACCCCAGGTGTTTGGCTTCCACATTTGCACTACATTTCATGAACATGAGCATCATGCATCCATTCTTGAACTTATATCACATGAAACATGATTTCGAAACATTGCAACATGTTGTGTATTTCCTGTGTATTGTTTCTTTTATGAAATGTAAAGTGTGCAACACTTAAGTGCAACATGTGCCACTCACTTAGTGCAACAAGGTTAGTTAGTGCTATGCAACACAATCATGAAACAAGTGAAACATGACTATGAAACAGTTGCAACATTTCATGTGTTTTTCATTGTTTCAGTACATACCTTGCTTGATTCTTGTGTGACCAATGTGTGGTGTGGCTAATAATCATCCTCAGTAACTTAGTTACACCTAGAATGTCATTAGGAACAAGGTTCATGTTGATCATTTTGCCTAATTAGGTTTCCGAGTCATGGTTGACCAATTTGGACCCCTAGAGCTCCTGAGTTTGACTGTTTAAAAAGTGTAACTTAGAGTCTATGCATGCTTGAGCAACCTAAAGCAAAGTTGTAGTAAATTTAATAAGGAACAAACTTTGTTTAGAAGCCATCTCATGAAAATGTGCACAACATGTTCAAAAAGGTCCCACAAGTCAGTTTTGAGATCTTTTAGAAACTACGAAAATTTCTAAGTGTTGGAATTGAGTTTCAGCTTGCATGACCTCAACTTTGGCTTGATATAACTCGTGATCCGTGGAGAAGGCTGGCTGTTGATTGCTAAACCAAATTTGTAGCCCTAATATAGATCTACAACTTTCATCTTTACGGATTTCACTTTGGAGCAACGTGTTAGCCGTGCCAACGCAACGAAGTAATTTGTCGACTGGTTCGGATTCTTTGAAACGGCGCTGCTCTGATGATCATGCGATCGATCAGAACTCGGCGGCAGCGTGTACGCGCGTGGCGCCGGTCACCGAAGTCGCTGCCACGCGCCGGATGATGCCCTGGCGGCCGGCCGTGACATTAACCCGTCCATGCGCCTGCCAGCGCACACTCACCGCTCGATTCGCCTTTCTTCGCCTCCACCGCTGCGGCTGCGCGTAAGCAAGCAACCGCTCCCCATTGCCGCCGTGAGCTTCGGCAAGCTCCCGCGCACTCACCACCGCGAAAACGCGCACTACACCTTCACCAAAGCTCCGCCGTGATCCCCTCTTGCTCGTCGTCATCTCCGCGCGGTCATTCGACCTCGGTGAGGCCGCTGTCGGCGTTCCCGCACCCGTCGCACCCTCGCCGGAGATGGCGCTCCATCACGGCTTGCCGCACCACCGCACCACTCCTCCATTCTTAGCCCGGCGTCTCGTATTCCCCTGTCATGCGCTGATGCTTGGGTGATGATGTCACCACCCCACGCCGGTTCAGCCAAGCGGAACACGGCCACGCCGCCGTCGGCGCCATGGCCGAGCCGCCGAGAGCCGTGGGTCGGGTACCTAGAGGTCGGTAGGGTTTGCGGTTAGGGTGCCAATCGGTATGATAGGTCTAAGGCGGTCACGTTGGTGCCGTTCTCGTCGCCGGTGAGGTCACCGTCGGTGAGCTCCGCCAAATCTTCAGCGCCGCAGCCGCCTCCTCTGCTTTCTTTTGCCGCTGACCGAGTGGGGTGGGTGACACCGGGTCCCACACGTCGATGGTTGTTGTTCTTAAAGATAGTTCAGTTTTACTGATTTGAATGCAATGTTAAAATCCATATCTTGAGTTTAGTAGATCCAAATTGAGTACTTCCAATTTTGTTAGACTCACTGTTAGGTCTAGTATTTAAGAAAAATATATCTTGAGCATATTATGTAGAAATTTTGGGTGAATTAAATAGGAACTTGAAAAGTGTTTTTGAATGCATGCAAACTTGTTTAAATCATATCTTGAGTTTCTGTGATCCAAAAATTATGAAATTTTGTGGGTGAGCTAGTCTTGTATAGTAGAAGCTCTGGTTAAAATTTGAGAGTCATTGCATGTGTAGTTTTTGAGTTATAGATTTTCCTTTTATCATTGGGTAATTCTTGTGTAAATTTTAGTAATTTATTTATGAATCCAATGGCCATGAAAATTGGTAGGTAGTATCCTAGAACCCTAAGGATGCTAGGAAAAATATGAAATCTGTTGCTTGACACTTTTCATTAGGGTTTCCTAATTATGCCATTTTAAGCCATTATGCCTTGTCATTTTTGTGTAGGCTTTTCTACTTGCTCAAATGGTGTGAAATTTTTATGGTAGTCTACTTAGAGTATGTAGTGTCTACTGTAATTTTTGTAGAATTAATGGGGCAGTTTTCATATAGGTTTACTATTTCCCCTAATTAATTAAATAAATTAAGAAAGGTATTAAAAGAAATGTTTTGGTAATGGACATCCTACTTTCTGGTGTTCTTAGGATATGTGTGATAAGATAGTAAAGTTGGTTTTGTCTAATTATATGTTTACATCATAAGTTGCTAATTATTTGTTGGCATTATGTCCCTCTGGACAGATCTGGGGACTTTGGAAAGTTCCCCATGATAATGTGGTTTTCTGTGCTTGTGTTGAATACAAAAGTTGTAGGTAACTTATGTATCTAGCTCCTGTCAAAATTTGAGGGCATTTGGCCCAGTAGTTTAGAAACTACAGCTGTTTAAAGTTAGGTTGCAGTTTTTTGCTGATTCTCTGCCTTGTGTGGATAGACTTCTGTTGATTGATGAATTCGACCTGGTAAAGGTTTGAATCATGCTTTGAGGTCTAAAAATGAATTGTAGACAATTTCATAAGCTTTCCAGATTGTCTTGTTTCATGTCATTTGGAATTATACATCTCCAGTTATGGCTAGTTTAATGTACCGATATATATATAGTCTTCATTTGCTGAAATACAAATGCTTGATTGAATGTGTTGCAACGTAATCGTTAATTGTTTGGGGGTCAGCCTAACTTGAGAATATGCTTAGGTGCAGGTGCTAGGTCATTAACTGAAGATGAGCAATTATACATTAGGTTGTATAAACTTGGTAAGTAAAGTGATTTGAATAGGGCTTAAGTTGAAATAGGCAAACTACAGCGAACATGTGCATTCCCCGAGCATCCCTGACATTCGTACATATGCATCCATGATATTTATCTTGCGCATTCATGCAATAGGTGTGCCGGAGGAGTAGCGTTGCTGGAGTTCGAGGGAGCCAACCAGGAGGAGGAGCCGAGGTGCAGGAAGTCGAAGAAGCGTACCGTCGCCGAGGAGTTGCCCGAGTGCCACGATCACCGACCTTCCTCTTTTTCTGAAAGGCAAGCCCCGGAGCATTATAAGTCTCCCATGTCTTTACAAATATATTGAGTATCTTTATTGTTGATGATGCATTAAGTATAGGAATTGGTTGGAACCAATTGCTGCATTATATATCCTCCTTGTCCAGATATCTTTGGAATCCTATTTAAGTTCAGGAACGGGTTAAATGCTTAGCCATGCTTAGTGCGGTAGAAGTCAGGTGATTTCCTGTCACCTGCGAGATTTAGGATGAGGTGGATCACGGTTGGCTATATTTGCTATCGTGGAAAAGAACCATGTGAATAATGAATTAAGACCGGGCGGAGTCTTGTGTAGGTTTGAACATAGTGACTCCGTGCGTGTCGTTTAAGGACCGATCTGTTTGACGTCCTCATGTCATGTTGAACGCAGCCCTAACACTTAGCTGGCGGATAAGTCGTTCCGACCGCATGGCCGAGTAGCTCAACTCGGGCCGGGAACCGTGGGGGTTGGATGCATTGCGGAGGTAGTAAGGATGTGCGGAGAGCCATTGGCATAAGTCCAGGGGAGTCGGGGTTTGAGATCCTGTACTTCTGGCGAGTGGTTCTCTCGAGAATGCGGTGGCCCGGACCCGCGTCTTTTACATTACTTTTCTCTGAGTTGTACCAAAGGTGACTTGTTTGCGACGACTGACGGGGAAGCGGGGTTTGTGTTAGGAATACCCTCCATTTGGATAGGAATCGATTGAATCGCCGTCTCTCCGGATAGTGAGAACTTGACTTGAGCGGTGACAAGCGTAGACTCAATTAATTTAACGCTATGGTTAAATGGATAATGATGATGATGATGATAATGTTGCCGAGAATTATACCTGCTATGGTTATTAATGTTTGCATATTAATCAAGTGGTTGATTAGTACGGTGCTAATATAGATGACAGGTTAATGGCTTAAAGTCACTTTGCTAGTTCGGGATAAAAGTTAATCAAGTATTACATATGCTTTTACGCAAATGAAAGTGTCGGCCGGATCTCCAAAATAAAGCTATGCATGATCCTTGGTGTCTTTTATTTTGGTTTCCGTCAGAGTCTAGTCTAGTGAGTACATTCCGTACTCGGGGTTTATTCCCTCTTGTTGCAGATGACCTTCTCTATCGGGGATTCTGTAAGTATTGTCTCCACCCGTGGTGGCGAAGACTAGATCACGGGCATGATCTTACGTTATCTTATCTGAATGCTTTTGTGGGATGTGATCGTGAACTGGTACTGGTATTGAACTCGTGTGTGTGAGTTAAACTATTTGCTTCGCGCTATGTTACAAGACTTGTTTTGTAATAACGATGACTCTGTGTTGATGTAATCTATTTGCGAACGTCTGCGAAATGTTGTAACGCACGATATGTTATGTTGAATTACTGTGATCTTGGTTGTATGCAAGTTGGTTTGAAATCCGTCGTGATTTGAGTTGACTCTACGGGTTTATATGGGCGCAAGTTCGAGAATTTGATCGTTTGGCGATTGTTTTCGTACTTGTACTCTTATAAATTGGTCGGTTCTGTGACAGTCGCCTCGGGGATGGCGGCGACAGGTTCGCCCTTCCCCATCCACCGGTCCTCGGCTGGCACGCCGTGCAAAGAGGCGGACTCACCGGCCTCCACTGACCTCATCGATTCACTTCCCTCCGCGTGAAAGGCGAAGGGCCCCTGCACGGGTGGGTGGCCACTTGTCGGCGTCTCCTCATCCTCGGGGCGCCCCAATCCACGCCGACGGCTACGTCGTGCCGCCGTCATCATCATCATCATCATCGTCATCCTCACTGTTCACGTCCTCTCCCCGATCCCGTGCCTCCTGCTTCAGTCGTTTCGCCTTCTTCATCTCCTCCTTTGCCTCCTTGTCCCGCTCGGCCACGAGTCGATTCGCCGCCGCCACAACCTTGTCCTTCGGCAGTGGGGCTGGGCTATCCTTGAAGACTAGCCCCCTCGGCTAGCCCCAACATTACAGAAGCAAGTGTTAAAAGAGGGAGATTCAGGAGAAAGAAAAGAATGCGGGAGAAGAGGGCTTATTTAATTCGAAGAACCCGAGCTCGACCGCATTGGAGGATGCGGGGGCCGGATACACGATGTCGAGGGACCTGCCGGCGGAATCCTTTGTCGGCTCCGTCGCCTCCTTGATACGCTGCGCCACTTCCGAATAAGGGAGCGCCTCATCAACGAGCACCGTCCCCTCGAACGATATCCTGGGCATCATCCGATGCAGGGGAAGCACACGCGCCATCAGTGGTGCCACCCTCCTCGCGTGGTAGGCGCCGATAATTCCCGACCCTTTACACCCCGACCCTTCTTCAGGCATGGAGGGCGAGAGAAGGTCGGAGATATGTTTCTTGTCTTTAGTCGGGCCTTGACCCCCACGACTCAGAGCATCCACAATAAGGCGTCCGGTGTACTTCGGTAGGGTGGCACTCACATCATCCTTAACATAAAACCACTGCGAATGCCATCCCTTGTTGGATGTAGCCAGACGCATGTACGGGTAACCCTACGACCGGGTATGGCGCAGGTGAATGCTGGCACACCCCATCGGCGCATTCACTTCTTTCCCCCAATCTTCCTCTTGACATGACTAATGCTAAAGAAATACCGCCATAGATCAAAATGGGGATCGATCCTCAGAAACCCTCGCCTGCAGACAGGCAACGAACGCCGCCATATGTTGAATCCCATTGGGAGTGAGATGTTGCAGCTCTACCTCATAGTAATCTAATAGCCCCGAAGAAAAATCTGCGGTACCCGAATCCCGCTCATGGAAGATGGCAAAGGAGACGACATACCCTTCAGTGGCACCGGCTCACCCTCGTCGCCGGGAGTAACCACTCTGGGCCGGCGGATAGTGGGCGGAGAAGGCCACGGCGAACGAGGCCCTCGGGACGCCGGGAAGTGATGCTTGATCTGCCCCACAACTCCATTGAAGCAGGAGGGGGGAAGGACAGGCGCGAGCTTAACGGCGGCCGAAACACAAACGTAGGCCGGTCGACGGTGGCGATGCGGGCGCAAGAGGCTGGGAAGATTGGCGGCGGATGTTTCAGAACGCAAAGGAAGGGGAGTGAAACACAGGACCCTGGGGGCGAACCCCGCGGTTTTATAGGGGGCGACGGACGCGAGAAGGGCAACCGTCCGCCTCGATCTTGAAGTGCCACACCACGCACGCCACGCGTCACGTCCACAGGACTGCGCGCAGTCCCTATCCTCTCATCCCAAAAAATCTCGGCGGACGGTCCGCCTTCCCCAAGCGAATCCGGACTCTCCACCCACCGGGGAAGCACAAGCCACAAAGGCCCGTTTCTTTTCTCTTTGGCCCACCTAGGGCCCAG
This sequence comes from Miscanthus lutarioriparius, assembly GCA_904845875.1. Taxonomy (NCBI): domain Eukaryota; kingdom Viridiplantae; phylum Streptophyta; class Magnoliopsida; order Poales; family Poaceae; genus Miscanthus; species Miscanthus lutarioriparius. Next base: position 71,524,484 of record CAJGYO010000005.1, on the reverse strand, counting down.
CAACTCGCCGGCCGGCCCAACTAAGAAGGAATCCACGAACAATCCGCCACCAAGGGCAGAAGCACCGGTGAGGACGGCCCTGAATCGGCCCCCGATAAGAAGGACGCCACGACCCACTTGGAAAACACCCAGTTGATGAAAAATTAAGTCCTTCACCTTACCGCGAAGGGCGATACAACCCCAGGCGACTCTACTCGAGTCACCCGGGGCTCAAAACTACACACCCGCGAAGTGCTTGCCGCTCGCGCACCCTCCGCAAATTAGCTTCAACGAAATCAAAAACACCCTCCAGCGGTTCTACCCAAATCACACAGAGTCTCGGGGCTACTCTTGTCGGGGACCTAATACCGTGGTACCCGGAAGGTGGAACCGATGACCACCGAACGTGAAAAACTTCTAGATGCATAAGGGCTCCATGTCATCCCTTGTTCGAGTGGCGGGACGGAGTTCCGCCTCGCCTGACGCCTTGAGGGCGGGCTCGGTCTCGCCCGAGGTGAGGATGAATTCCGTCTCGCCCGACCCCAGGAGGGCGGGGTCACCTTACTCGATGCCTTTGTAGGATAACCCCGCCTCGCCCCAAAAGCTCAAGGCTAATCTCCGTCGTCTCGCCCGGCGCCTATAGGGCGGGCTCGGTCTCGCCCGAGGCCGAGGATAAACTCCGCCTCGCCCGACGCCTTGAGGCGGGCTCGGTCTCGCCCGAGGGCTGAGGATGAGTTCCGTCTCGCCCACCCCGAGGGGCGGGTCACCACCCGACGGCCCTGAACGAGCCCTCGCCACGATCGATATATATCCCTCATAATGATGGGTACAGGACGAGACAAGACGTTCGGGTCAACCATGGCTCCAACGACCATACCCTGCGCCCTGGCAGGAAAAGGACTGCCAGGGAACGACAGGACTGAAGCTTTAGACCCTTCTAGGCGCCGCAGAGCCCAAAAGGTATTACAGGTGCGTGCACCTCACCCTGTAGAGTTGTAGGCGCCGCCTTCAGCTCTGGGACACGGAACCCGACGAAGATATACGACAACCGCTACGCTCTAGGAAAGGATTTGCTATCTCCACGAACGATGGGTATTCCGTCACCACACGGTGGACCCGAGGGAGCGGCGCCCGCTTTCCGACCCCTCATGTCCTCCCAGTCAGAAGGCCTTGACCACGGCGTTACACCGGACACCGACCCCGCATTCTCCCAACGAGGACTCATGAGAACCAGAAGGCGTGCGGAGCAAGGCTTGGGGAGGCTCATAAGTCAAAACCACTCATCTTTGCAGCCCATACCTACCTTGAGGCAGCATTCGTGACTAACCCGACATCCTCTGAGACATCGACAACATTGTAAACACTTATCTTCCTTCGCACTCATGAGAGTGGAGGACGACCAGTAGAGCGTGAGCCACAAGACTAAGTAGAGTACGCGCGTCCTGGAGCCCTTACCCTTGTAAAGCCGGCCCTTCATCTATAAAGGGATGCGCTTCTTCCATCATGGGGGACGGAAGAAAAGGAGGACAAAAACAATAGAACGCACTCACACACATTCAAGCAGCTACGAAGCTCTTGACCACCTTTCAATCCTTCGATCAGAGACTTGGGACCAGTCCCTCTCTCGGCAGTTTGTATCCCTTACTACAGATCGTTACGGTGCTAATAACACAAGCAGCAACAAACTGGACGTAGGGACGTTTCGCCCGAACCAGTATAAATCCTGTGTCCTTTAGCGCACCATCCGAGCCTAACGCGCATTACTATAAATTCACTTGCCGGTGCTTGTACGAAACACCGACACTCGGTATGCTTAATGGCCATGAGACCCAGAGGGATAAAGTGTCCCCGGAAAGCTGCCCAGAACTAGTTCCAAACTATCTCAACGTTAGCAGGGAAGGTGGTCCTGTGATGGGTCCACCAGATGCCTACAGGACCTTGGAGCTGGTGTCCTGCATATGTGGCCTTCATGCCTTCAGTCAAACGGAGCAATCCAAACCTTTGCTCTATCGTGCTTAACCATTCATCAGCTTGTAATGGTTCTTCTGCCTCACGAAAGATAGGAGGCTTTGTATCCATGAAGTCCTTAAAGCTGCTGTACTGGTTTGGCTCGGGTCCCAGGCGGACATGTCGATCCTTACGGTTAGCCATCTAGCGCATAGCCTCAGCTAGCATGCGCTGACTTTCCACGACCGTCTGCATTAGCTCAGCTGGTGTGGGCGGTGGCGGAGGTGGTTGTTCCTCATTTCCCATGCCACGACCTCGACGAAGGTTATGAGCCATCTGCAAAATGTATAGCCAATGAGCACTGACGATGTGGAAATTTTTGTAGATGAATCGTATAATTATGCCAAACTGAGTCCATTTGAGGGAATGCATTATATAATCAACAGAGGCACAATCATTCATCACAACCACACAACTCATCAAGCACATCGATTGACCCATAAATGCGATGAACTTAACCAACAACGAGATCCATAGACCGCAAAGATGACATTTAACAAAGGCTCACATATGTGGAGCATAATACGTTCGATAGGTTACATCCAAGCCATAGTGGTTCCAAACTTACATCCAAAGATAACTTATGGTTCGATATTACATCCCAATGATTAACTTATTACAAAGTTACTCGTTCATGCATGAGGATCAACAAAAGACTAACTCTTGCGCATTAGCTAAGTAGTAAGCTAAACTACGCATCATCCTCGGAGTCAGTGTCGAAGATCTCTCCTCCATCTTCATCACTAGTAGGCTCTAACTCCTCATCTTCCTCATCAGGTGGAATGTCCTCAGGTCCAATGACCTCCATGTCATCATCACCTTCAGCCATGATGACACCAGAGCCCATCTCATCCTCATCATCAGGTGGCAGGAGAGGGTGAAGTTGATTGTGTAACAGGTGAACCTCCTCATGGAGATGGTCATTGTACTCTTCAGCAACTGCCACTTGCTGCTCTAGCTCTACCTGTCGTGCTCTCAACACATTCTCTTCATGCCAGGCTTCATTCAGATGGTTCATCACGTGAATCAACATGCGTTCACAGTTGCGGTGAGCAACTGTCAACCTCTGAACCTCAAGGGTCTCTTGGTCCCTTTCCTGTGTTACTTGCTCCAAACGGTGCTGAGCCGCATTCCTCTCAGCAGTCACCCGAGCTAGCTCTGTCCTCAGCCTTTCCGCCTCAGTAGGCTCAGGACGGGGCTCACGAGAAGCTAAACGGTGATGAGGCGCCCTGCCTCCAGCGGACTTGCGAGCAGTGAGCTTCGTGCGCGCCATCTGTAGCAAAAGTTACAACATAAGGGGAGAATCATTTAAGGGATACGAAATTTAATTAGTCGGGACAATCATATTTTAAAGGAGGGAGTAATGCAAGAAATGCCATGTATGCTTGAACATGATGCATGCACGATCCATACGTCCTCACAAACCTAGAAAAATTTAAAGGCTAGTGAATATACGGTGGCATACATACGTTCTCTCGTATACGATAGCTAGTCGATCTACAATGATACGTTGTTAGTGTACCTACAGAAAATTTCATTTCAGCCCAGTAATTTCCCAAAATGCATAAAAGCAAGCAGTAAACTAAATACTTTCATGCATACATCCCCCGATGCATATACTCTAGTATCATAGCTACCCGTCAGAGATACCCACATTTAAGTACTCTCATAGATACATGATTGAACATGTAAGTATGTGAGCAACCACAACTACTCTCCCCTGGACCGACGGTTGGACGGTCATGCTGTCACAACTCCCACTTACCAGAGCATAGAGGTATTTGATCCAAACATTACCACCCAAGCGGATGACATCCATACAATAGCACGCCGTATGGACGACGAAACAGAAACAAGCAGTAACCCCCAAGTTAGTACTTAATAAGCCACCTAAGAGTCCTTATTTGGGCATAAGGGATATGACCACTGACAATACTTAGTATTTAATTTAGGATTTTCACAAATACTTTTGTTTTAAATACACAAATGACATGTTTAGTGTCGAATCTTGCTCTGATGCCAGCTGTAACAGAACCGACCAAATCATAAGAACGTAAGTACAAAAACAATCACCAAAGCGATCAAATTCCTGTACTTAAGCTCCCATAATCCCGGTAGTCCGGAAATCACGAAGGATTTCAACCAACTCTCGACATACAAACCAAGATCGTAGTGATTCAACACAACACATCATTCGTTACAACATTTCATAAGTAACATTCGGAATACATCCATTAGAGTTCAAATAAAATATTACAAACCAAGTTCAAATGCGCGGAAGCAACATAGTTTAGTACATAACTTCATAGTTTCAAATACATTGCCAGATCTGAGTCATGTCCCACAAAAGCATTATCAGGTACGAGAACTAGTAGAGACCATGCCCAATGGCCTAGTCTTCATCCCTAGCTGGGAGAAGGCAATACTTGCTGCAACCAAAGTAGAACTGGTCATCTGCAACAGGTGGGAGATAAACCCTGAGTACGAGAAGGTACTTAGCTAGACTTACCCGACAAAAACAGAAATAAAAGACACCAAGGATCATGCAAGGCTTTTTAGGTGGGCTAGCTTGACACAGTTGCAGAAAAGAGCTTACGATTATAGTAACCAATTTAAACTTAGCATCAAGCTTATCATCATTTACCTGTCCACTAGATTAGCACCTGTACTAGAGCACTCACTTATTAGGAGCAAACAATATTAACCATAGCAGGTATAATAAGGCTATCATCATCATATCATCATTTTTGAACCATTATGTTATGTAGTGCATCTACATTGGAGATAAGCCCGTCAAGTTCTCACTAACCGGGAGAGACGGCGATTCGAATCGAATTAGAACTCAGCTGAGGGGGTATTCCTAACTCTCACCCTAGCATACTTTGCAAGGGTAGCCGTGGGTCACCTTTGGAACAACTCAGGAACCAAATTTGCGGGTTCGATCAGCACCAACACTCTCAGGGATTACCCTTCTGCCAGGACGATCATGACTTTTAAATCACCTGCCCTTGGACTCACGCCTACGGCTCCCTTCCGAGGCGCACTTTATACTTATCGACTCCCGGCCTAAGGTGAGCTACTCGGCTTCGTGGTCGGTCTCCAGACCCGGCCAACTAAGAGAGAGGCATACGTTCAACATGAACAGGAAAGGCTCCAAGATTCAGTCCTTAATCGACACAGACGGAGTCACTGCAAACCGGCAAGCCTCCGCCCGGTCTTCATTTCAAATTAAGACTGGTTCTTTTCCACGATAGCAAATATAGCCAACCGTGCCACATGTATATCCCTATATCTCGCAGCTGACAGGAAATCACCCGACTTCTACCGCGTTTAAGCAGGGCTAAGCACTACACGAGCCTGAGCTACATAGGATTCAGGGTAACAATATCTGGACAAGGATTGGGTAACCAATGCAGCAATTGTTTGCATCCAACACCTAAACTTAATGCAACAATATATATATATATATAGATATATAATAATAATAATAATGTAACTGCATTTCGGAAATTAGGAGGCTTAATATGCTCCGGGGCTTGCCTTTCATAAAGTTGCACGGACGGTGATCCGGGCACTCAACGGCGACCTCGTCTGGCACTTCTTCTGAAGGCTGCACCTCCTGAACCTCCGGTGTCGGCTGCTGCTGCTCGCTCGGTTCCTCGAATTCCAGCAGGGTCACTCCTTCCGGTACACCTATTGCATGCCGATGCACGAGATAAATATCATGGATGCATAAGGAATGACATGATGCTCATGATGAATGAATCACAGTAAGTGTTTGACGAAAACATTACTGGACACTCGTTTACCGATTAAGAATAGCTCTATTCAAATCACTTTAAAACAGGTATCTAATTTAACTTGAAGAACAAGATCAACTTACCTAACTTGCATAACCTAAGATAAAGATGCTCATCTTCAGTTAAAGGCCTAACACCTAGGAACATTACCACAAACTTAGAAATAGTAAAGGCATACATAAATCAACATTTAAAGCTTCATATGCACACAAATAGTCCCTTAATTCAATCACAACCAGAGTTCTACAAATCCAAATGACTTGCAAGAGGACATTCTGGAAAGCTTATGAAATTCTCTACAATTCATTTGTAAACATCAAAGCATGATTCTTAAGTTAACCAAATCAAATTCCAGTAAACCTAGAATCTGTCCCGCAATGACAGGGTTACTAACTTAATTATTTAATGATGATGCAAAAGCCTAATTTGACCAAACCAAGTTTACCAACTTGTTACACATACCAGAGGAACACTAGAAAGTATAATGCCAACTTCTAAATAAATCATTTAATATCCTTTTCTAATTTATTTAGTTAATTAGGTGATTAAAGCAACATATAGTAAAACTGTTCATAAAAATGTACAAAAAATATAGTAGCTATCTCATGCTTCACATAGACTACCATAAAAATTTCAAAGCCATTGAGCAAGCAGAACTTGCTATATCCAAAATAACAAGTGGCATGCCTATTTTTAGCATAATTAGGAAACCCTAATGAAAAGTGTCAAGCAATAGATTTCACATTTTTCCTAGTATCATTCAAGCATAATAATAGCACTCACCAAATTTTACCTTTACTGGATCTATAGAAAAATTATGAAAATTCATACAAGATCCATCCATTAATAAAAGGAAATTCTATAACTCAAAAACTACACATGCACTAGCTCTGAAATTTTAACCAGAGCCTCTACTAAGCAATAATAGATTACCCACAAAATTTCATAATTTTTGGACCAAAGAAACTCAAGATAAAATTCAAACAAGTTTGCATGTATCCAAAAACACATTTCAAAGTCCTATTTAATTCATCCAGAATTTCTAAAACATGTGCCCATATAATATTTTTATTAAATACTAGACATTATCATGAACTCAACAAAATTGGAACCATAGCATTTGGATCTACCAACTAGGAGATACACATTTTTGAATCTATACACTAATCTGCGAAATAATAAAAACAAAACAAATAAGAAAACAATCCACAGCCACTGTTGGGCCGGCCCGAAGGAACGGCGGCCCGCGGAGCGCACTGGCATGGCCCAAGACGCGGTGCGGCCCACGTTGGGCTCCCACCTCAGCCGTGGCGACTGACGGGAGGGGCCCGCGTGTCAGCGAGACAGACAAGGGAGCGGAGGAAGATGACGGCGCAACTCGCCGCCGGTGGCTCCTCCGGCGAAGGCAACGGTGCTACTGTGTTCATCTCACTCGTGCGCATCTAGTGGTACCCTAAATGGAAGCTATTGGCATGGCTACCGGGGCTAGCGACGAGCACGGCGGCGCACGGCTGTGGCATGGCCGGCTCCGGCGAGACCCGACCCCGTAGGGTGCGGCTAAGCTAGGGACGAGCTTCCAGAGTTCACTACCAAGCTAACCGAGCATAGAGGAGGGGATGGGAAGGCTGCGGTGGTAGTTGGCCGCGTGGAGCGCCAACTCCGGCGAGGTCCCGCCATGGCGGCGGTGGAGGAAGTGGCGAATACGCCCTTACCAAGCCCCAAATGAACCGGCTGAGAGGTGGAGGAGGTGGAGAAGAACACGGCGAAGCTACGAACAAGCTGTCCGACATGTTTTTGCGGTGGTGAGCGCGCACGATGACGGCGACGCGCGGTCAGCAATGGCGGAGCTTGCTGCGGACACGGCGCTGCGCGCGGAGAAGGCGAGAGAGGGAAATGGAGCGATGAGCGCGTTCGGGCAGGCGCTGGCCCTCTTCTGGAGCGTGGATGCGCGACGTGGAGCCTTCGGCAGAGCCTACGCGCCACGTGGTGAGAAGCTCTTGCGTCGGTCGGCCATGACGGTCACTGACCGTTTTCTGAAAACGGCGATTCAGTTTTTGATGACCATGACTGACAACGCCATTTCATCGTGTCAACACGGCTCAACCAATGATCCTTTGCAAAAACTGTGTACATGAAAAATGTAGACCTACCATCCATCTATAATTTCTTTTCAAGGACCATCATCTTATTCGCTAAGGATCAGAAGTTACATCAAGCCAAAGATTGCTCAATCACACTGAAATTTCAGTCATGACTTAGAATATTTTTCATTGTTGAAATCAGCATGTAAATCTGACTTGTGGGCCATGTTTGAGCATGTTCCACACATTTTCATGAGTTGGTCATAAAACAACTTTTGTTCCTTGATAAATTAGCTACAACTTTTGTAAAGAGTGCACAGCCATGCAAAGTCTCTAAGTTGGACTTTTGAAACAGTCAAACAGTGACACTCCAAGGGTCAATTCAAGTCAAACCTTCACTTGAGGGCATTTTGGTCATTTTGATCTACATGAACAATGTCCCAACAAGTAACCTAAGTGTAGTTAAGGTGTAATAGACCATGATCAACCACTTTACAAAAATTGTTATACCTCTTCTAATGATCACATGTGATAAAGCAACTAAAACAAGCAATTCACTCATATGTTGCAATGCAATGTTTCACACGTTGCATGACTTTGTTGTTATTCTATACTTGTCATGTTACTACCATATTGCCATGTTTCAAAGTATGAGAGTTTCATGTTACATTCACATGTTGCACTACTACCACTCTAAGCAATCAAGCATGAAACACATACAATTTAAAATGTTGCATATGTATGTTTCAATGATAATGGCATGATGACATGGATAATGCACATGTTGATGAGATAACATGCAATTTAGTGGAAGCCTAAACACCTAGGGTGTTACACCAGGCATCCCAAGGAAGGTCACCGAGCATACTTTAAAAATCCACCTAGGCTCCAAGCCGGTGAAACAACGCCTGCGCCGCTTCGACGAGAAAAAACGCAGGGCCATCGGTGAAGAAATAGCAAAACTATTGGCCAACGGATTCATCAAGGAAGTACACCACCCAGAGTGGTTGGCAAATCCCATTCTTGTGCGAAAGAAGAGCGGGAAGTGGAGGATGTGTGTCGACTACACAGGTCTCAACAAGGCATGCCCAAAGGATCCATTTCCTTTGCCACGCATAGACCAAATAGTCGATTCTACCTCAGGGTGTGAAACCCTCTGCTTCCTTGACGCGTATTCCGGCTACCACCAGATCACGATGAGAGAGTCCGACCAGCTCGCGACGTCTTTTATCACCCCCTTCAGATCATTCTGCTACATCTCAATGCCGTTCGGACTGAAGAACGCCGGGGCAACTTACTAGCGCTATATGCTAAACTACTTCGGGGACCTCACCGGGCGGACCGTTGAGGCCTACGTCGACGACATCATAGTTAAGTCCAAACGGGCTGACCACCTTGTCGCCGATCTTGAAAGAACCTTTGCTAAACTTCGGGCAAATGGCATCAGCCGATTCATCAGTCGAACGAGGCATGAGTTTGATGCCATTTGCCCGAAGTTTAGCAAAGGTTCTTTCAAGATCGGCGACAAGGTGGTCAGCCCGTTTGGACTTAACTATGATGTCGTCGAGGCATGAGTTTGATGCCATTTGCCCGCCTTGTCGCCGAGGCATGAGTTTGATTCCATTTGCCCACAATGGCATCAGCCGATTCATCTCATGCCTCGGCGAACGAGGACTCCGACTTTATCAACTCATAAAGAAAGCCGACCGCTTCGAGTGGACAGCCGAGGCCTAGGAGGCGCTCGACATGGTCAAGCTACTTCTAACAAAGCCCCCGGTCCTGGTCCCTTTTAGCGATGGAGAATCCCTCCTACTATACATAGCGGCCACCACACAAGTGGTCAGCGCCGCCCTGGTAGTAGAGCAGGAAGAAGAAGGGCACGCCTTCAAAGTACAGCACCCATTGTACTTCATCAGCGAGGTACTGTCCGACTCCAAAACCCGCTACTCCCAAATCAAGAAACTCCTATACACCGTACTCATCACCAAGAGCAAATTGTGCCACTACTTCGAGTCACACGTCGTGACAGTCGTGACGTCGTTCCCCCTCGGCAAGATCGTCCATAGCCAGGATGCCACGGGGAGAACCGCAAAATGGGCACTCGAGCTGATGGATCAAGGGATCACGTATGCACCCCGAACGACAATCAAGTCCCAGGTGTTGGCTGACTTCATCACGGAGTGGACCGAGGTCCAGATGCCACCAGCGGTCATCGATCAAGAGTACTAGATGATGTACTTCGATGGGTCGCTGATGAAAAAGGGGGTCGGAGCAGGGCTGGTCTTCGTATCACCCCTCGAGGTCCACATGAGGTATATGGTCCGGCTCCACTTTCCCTCATCAAATAATGTCGCCGAATACGAAGCGCTCATCAACGGCCTATGAATCACCATCGAGTTGGACATCCAATGCCTCGACATCAAGGGCGACTCCCAGCTGGTCGTCAACCAAGTCCTAAAGGAGTCGAGCTACCACGACGCCAAAATGGTGGCATACTGCCAAGAAGTCCGACGACTGGAGGACAAATTCGACGGCCTCGAACTCAATCACATCCCAAGATGCCTCAACGAGGCGACCGACGCACTTGCAAAAGCCACGTCTGGCGAAGAGCCAGTGCCAATGGGTGTGTTCGCCAATGATCAACATAAACCCTCGGTGCGCTACGAAAGGATAGGACTGGCCAACAATGGCCCGTCTGATTCAGCCCCGAGGGCCGATCTGCCGATGGCTCCGCCCGACCCCGAGGTCATGGAGCTTGAAGTGGATCCAACAACAGAGCCCAACCCTCCGGATGACTGGAGAACGCTCTACATCGACTACTTTCTCCACGACGCACTACCAGCAAACAAGACGGAAGCTCGACGGCTCGCACGTCGTGCCAAATCCTTCGTTCTTGTAGAGGGTGAACTCTACAAATGAAGCCACACCGGGATCCTATAGCTCTGTATCCCCGGCGAATAGGGAAGACTTCTGCTAAGCGACATCCACGGTGGGGTCTGCAGTCACCATGCCGCACCGAGGACTTTGGTTGGAAACACATTCCGATAGGGCTTTTACTGGCCCACTGCAGTAGCCGATGCCGAGCAAATCATATGCACCTACAAAGGGTGTCAATACTATGCTCAGCAAACTCACCTCCTAGCCCAGGCACACCAGATGATCCCCATCACATGGCCCTTCGTGGTCTGGGGGCTCGATCTGGTTGGGCCATTCAAAAAGGTGTCCGGGGGCTTCACCCACCTACTTGTCACCGTAGACAAGTTTACGAAATGGATCGAAGCTCAGCCGATCTCCACGATCAAATCCAAGTAGGCCATGCCGTTCTTCCTCGACATCATCCATCATTTTGGAGTACCAAACTCCATCATCACGGACAATGGCATGCAGTTCACCGGCAGGAAATTCATTTGATTCTGTGATGAACAACACATTCGGATCGACTGGGCGGCCGTCGCGCACCCCCAGACGAATGGGTAGGTCGAGCGCGCAAACGGCATGCTCCTACAGGGCCTCAAGCCCAGGATCTTCAACCGGTTGAACAAGTTCAGCGCACGCTGGGTCGCCGAGCTCCCCACAGTACTCTAGAGTCTGAGAACAACTCTCAGCCGGGCCACCGGCTACACACCTTTCTTCATGGTGTACGGTGCCGAGGCCATCCTCCCGACGGACCTCGACTACGGTGCACCAAGGATCAGGGCATACGACAAATAGGGAGTCGAAGCATCCCACCAAGATGCCATGGACCAACTAGACGAAGCCCGCGACGTCGCCCTCCTCCATTCGGCCAAGTACCAGCGGCGCTACGGCGGTACCACAGCCGACGGGTACGGGACTGAGCCTTCTGTGTTGGGGACCTTGTTCTCCGCCTTGTACAGAGCAACAAGGACTGCCACAAGCTGTCCCCACCCTGGGAAGGGCCGTACGTCATCACATAAGTACTCCGTCCAGGTGCCTACAAGTTGAAAACCATCGATGGCAAGGTCTTCACCAACGCCTGGAACATCGAACAGCTACATCGTTTTTACCCTTAAATAAATGCATATTCTTCCTTATCAGTTTTTGTCTTTACAAAACCCTGATCCTTAGTGACATCTGACCCCTACAAATTGCGAGGGGTCACACCTCACTTGGGGCTAACATGAATGATACAAGTACGCTTGCAAAAAAACTTCCTATGTTATATTTGCAAACATTCTCTAAGTTTTTCGTTCTTCTCGTAAACAAGTCCAAAGGACTAAGATTCCGGGAACAAATTCTGAGTACAACTGGTAGGACTGCAGGAGACCCACGCCCTAGCGGCTGCGACCTCTTTGCTCACCAGCGCGATCAGAATCAATTTGCCCGCACTCCTAGTTTCTTACGACTTGAACCATGGGAAGGGTCGGAGGGCACCAAAACCTCTTTGACAAAAAGATGAAAATTTGTTCATTCTTCGCACAAATTCACCACTTACAAAGTGATTTCATCACGAAAAGGACTAATATACTCGTGAATTCAGAAGACTATTTACTCTAGGGCCGCCCCACAAACTTATTCAATTACAGTCCCTGCCTAGCTCTACTACAAGTACCACTGCGGCCGCCACGCCAAGCTCTCCATCGGCAATGTCCTAGCACATACACGGGCTAGTTCGTCTACCACGGCCACAGCGCCATGCTCTCCATCGACGACGTCCCACCGCTCCACAGGATCCTCGAAGGCGCCGTCATCTGCAACGTCGAGCACCACACTGGCGACTATGGTGCCCCACCGCCGGGGCATCTGAGGGCTACGCCATCATCATTAGACGCAACCCTGACAACGGCGTCTGAACGGGGGGCGCCTATCGCCGAAGGAAGGCTGCAATGGACGACGGCGAGGCCAACGATGCTCGACGCCTTCTAGTGCCCTTTCTCCTTCGACGGCAGCGACACTTCCATGGCAAAGGCGACCCACACCATCTCAACTACGTTGGATGACCTCCAGCTCGACATCACACTCCGGATTCATGAGCAGATCAGTGAGTTTCTCTCTCTCTGAAATTACCCTCCCTCACTCAGGAACTGTCGCGACGCACGGACGCATTCGATGGAAAGAAGAAGAGGTAGCGGCTCAGACGTAGGCCAAGAAGTGGGACGAGAACTCCCCTCCCCCTCCCTATTTAAGGATGAGGGGCTCAGCGGCTGAGGAAAGGCAAAAGGTTGGGACAAAAAACTCTCCGCCTTCCCCCCAGTCAATACGAATGCAGGTGGGAAATAAATGTCGATGGGAATCTGAGGGGACGCGCCGAAACCGACGGGACGCGCTCTGGACTGACGGAATGCGCTCTAGTCAAACAAGACATTGCCAGGGCATGGCCCACCACTACCGCATGCTAGGCATGGGAATCAAAATGCACATGCATGCTGGCGACCCTCCGCTTTCCCAAACAGGACCACGGAACAACCCAACAATGGAACCCCTACCCAGGGGGGCCCAATGAGCCACCTGGGTCGATTCGACGGCCCAGACGTGAAGACCGAACCCACGACCACCACGGCCGACGAAAGATAAGCACCCTTGTTTACCCACTTTGCGCGTCAATTTCATTACCAAGCTTCCGACCCCAACAACGACAGGGGCACGGACATTGCTCGTGGGCTGCCAAGGGTGTCTACCTGTTTAGACACCCTCTTCGCCCGACCCTTCCGTACGTGTGAAACCAGAGGCGCGCTTCAGCAGCCACCTTCTCGAGAAGGGCTCGGAGGGGTCCGCCTATAGAACCTCCCCCAACAAGAAGCTGTCAGGTCGCCCAAGTCAAATCTAACGGCTCAGATCGCCACCGAGATATAGAATCAAAAAATACTCATGCAGGTCGCACCGGCCCCATCATGAGACGTTGGGCTCGAACCTCGTGTGAACACGTTTTGTGAGAGCTTTCTGTCGCTCGTACCACCAAGGTAACGTTACCGACCCGCCTTCATTTCGATTAAAATTACACATTCAAACATTGCATATGCAAATCACTACATCCCAATGCTTCGTGTCGCGTCACGAAACGGCAGTCGCCTCATTCAATAAGAGCTGCAAAGGGCTTGAGGCCACCTCACGTCAAACAGAGCCAGGGAGAAATAACTGAGACGAGCCCCAGCGGCCCTGCCCAACCCCGCTCAGAAGCGGACTGGGACATCTCAAACCTTTTCTTGTTTGATTCTAACCTCGAGCTAAACCCACATAATCTCCACCGAGGAGAGGCCAGCAGGCCACCGGAGCCTATCGAACGGCTCGGGCATCTGCCGGGAGGCGGGTTAAGATGTTGTGGAGTGCCACCTGAGGGCTCTGCCGACCCCGTCAGCAAATGATGGACCCAGATTCCACATGAATGTACCCGTTAGTGAGCTCATTGAGCGCGATACTCGAGTCATCGAGGCAAGTGTTGTCTACTCAGCCCCTCTGATTGCGAAAATCGAGGATGGGGTAATGCGTGAAATACGGCCGACCCCTATCAGACCCTAACAGGGCTCGGGGGCTCGAGCCACTCGATCCAAAGACAGAGATTCGAAGGCTGACCCGCCAGAGGTCTGAGGCCGCCTCGCGTCAAACAAGAACCAGGGGGAAAACGGAGATGAACCTCAGAGGCCTTTGCCCAACCCGCATTAAGGCAGGTAGGGTCATCTCAACCTTCTAAAGCTCAATCCACCCTCTCGCCGAGCCCATAGAGTCCCCATTAAGGGGAAATCTGTTGGAAGGCAGGACAAGGAGTGGCGAACTTATCAGGCATGTCATCCAAGCCACCGAGGCCGGTGACACCACCCCAACCCCTCCAAATTAAGAAGAATTGCGGACGGGACAAAACATCACGAAATAGGCCGGCCCTCGACCAAATCCTCACCACACATGGGGGCTTGGGGAAGGCCAAGCCAGCGGTAAAGACCAAACACACGATCACGCAGCGACCGCCAAAGATCCTAAGTAAGGGGTACGAGCGAATACAAACGTAAGTTCGCTTCCCTCGCTCTTGTCTCCAGTAACATCCAACCCCAGCAAACCGCAAGGGGTCGGATCTGACTTGGGGGCTGATAAAGGTATGGCTACCTCCTTTTTTTTCAAAAGTCATTGCATCTAACCTCTTCCACGCATCAAGACTGGCGGTAAGGTTTGGGGGAACAAATTGGTAAGACCACAAAAAGCCCACACCCAGACAGCTACGACATTTTTGCTCACCAGCATGATCAAAGTTTTCCCTAAAAAACCTCGGGCCCTGCAGTCGTAATAAACGAAAGGGTCGATCGCCTAAACCTCTTTTATCACTAAAAGGGAAGAAGGTAAAAACAAACAAAATGAAATTATGAAACAAAATCATGAAGTTGTTCCAGAACACAAATAAACCGACACTTGTTCACCTATTAGAGATAAATGTTTATCAAACTAATTCCACTAACTACTTCCGCGAAGGGAGAACCTCTTCTTTCAGCTTGTCCGCTAGGTTCCACACAAGGGGAGTCACCGCCTTCTCCATCTCATCTAGCTCAGCGTCTTCATAGACAGGCACAAAGCCTTGGCTCATCACCCCTAGGTTGATCTTCTGAGCATAATGGGAATGGGCGACAGTGAAGGCTTGGGTGATCCCAAGGCAAAAGGTGCTCTCCTCAAGCTGGCCCACCCGCGCCGTGATACCAGCAGCACGAGTCGTGAGGGAACCAGCCCCCTCCTCTTGTGCCACCTACAGGTCATCACAGACCACCAGGACGGTGGAAGATAGGCGATCATACTCATCACTTTCGACCTGAAGAAGCCCCCGTGCCTCGGTGAGATCGGCGTGCAGACCGGCAGAAACATCCTCGGCATCCAGTCATCGGGCCACCTCGACTCCTAGATCTGCCCGGCGTGCCTTGGCCTCTTGACGCGCTTCGTCGTGCTCTCGAATGGCCCGGTCGACCACCACGGCATCCTGGTTTGCCTTCTCCTGCAATGTCGTGGACCTCTCCTCAGCCTTTAGCTTGAGGTCCCGCTCTGTCTGCAGCTCCACCAGGAGTTCACCGGCCCGCTCACTAGCCACGGCATTCTTCTATAGTAGCTCGTCCTGCTCCTTGCGAAGCCTAGCGGTCGCCTCCTCGTCCACCTTCATCCTCGCCGACAGGTCCTCAAATATCCCATGGAACTCCTCCGTGCCCCGACGCGCCTCTGCCTCCCGCTGCTGGGTGATAGCAAGCTGCGCACTCACATCTCCTCATAGCCGGGCCTCCTCGGTGAGGCGGTCCCACTCCACCTTTCGCTCGTGGAGAAACCGGGATTTGTTCTGGCTACGGGCAACAAGACTCTGAAAAGAAGACCAGTATCAAAAATACGAAAACACAAGTTTACAAAAAGAAAGTGGAAAACGAGGTGGATACCCGGCTAGAAGGAACGATGATTTCACGCAGGGCTCCACTAGCCTAGTTCAAGGCATTCATCACAGCCGAGAACCCGATGTCAAGGTTCTCCCGCTCCGTGCTCTCAGCAACATCGTTAAGCGAGAACAGAGCCGACGTCAGGTCCTAAGCATCCATCCACTAGAGTGGTGGCTCGCCCCACATGGAGGAACGGGTGCCCTCTGACAACAGAGCTAGGGGCGACCTCCTACGGGTCCTCTCCACCACGGCCAAGACGCCCGAAGACCCTCTGGCCATATCCTCCTCCGTCCGGCCTACCTCGGGCGCCGCGGCCTGGACCACCGGTGGTGCGGATTGCGCCACCCCTTCAGATGCCCTCGTGGCAGTGTCCGACCCCGCCAAGCTTGTCACGGTCGCGGCCACCTCCGTCGGGGCCTCCGGTGGTGGGGACTGCACTGCTCCCTCGGACGCCACCGCGGCTGCATCCGACTCTGCCTGGCCCGCGTCGAGCACCATCACTTGGGCCGCCGAGGGCTCGGATTGTGCCACCCCCTCGGACACCACCACGGCTACGTCCGACTGCTCTTGGCTTGGCGCAGTCACAGCCGCCTGCTTGGAAACGACTAAGGGCACGGGCGCCGCCGCGGACGCCGCCGGACCGGCCAGCGAGGCCGCAACCACAACGCTTGAAACAGGGGCGACGTCAGGCAGCATCATCCGCCCCGCCTGAAGGGCAAGGCTCTTCCTGGGCACCGGCCCCAAAGGGTGGCCCTATCGCAAGAATCTACAAAATAGGAAATAAGCGTAAGATCGTAACAGAAAAATAAAGGGAAAAACGATGGGAAACGGTGACATACTCTGACGCTTTCGGGCGGCGGGTATGTTTCGGGGAAGAACCCTTGGACCCCTGCTCCAACTCATGTGGGTGGGACTATTTCGAGCCTGCCCCCTGCCCTGATGCAGGGGATCTCGTCTCCCTTGTCCCCGGGGGTGCGGCGCCAGAGCCACCCCCTCCATCGACTCATGGGGCATGGCGCCGGAACCGCCCCCTCCATCAGCTCACGGGGCGCGGCGTCGGAGGCGCCCCCCTCCACCTACACCTCGGGGACAGCCTCAGATCCGTCTCCCCCCATCCATCGATCCTCCACCGGCGCCCCACGCGAAGCTGTGGATTCTTCGGCTCCCACCTCCACCGACCTCGTGGACTCGCTTCCCTCCGCGTGGAACGGGATGGGTTCCTACACGGGCGGATGGGCACTTGTTAGCATGCCCTTGTCCTCCAGGACACCCCAATCCACATCGCCAGCTACCTCATCACCATCATCATCATCATCGTCATCGTCATCGTCACTGCTTACATCCTCTCCTCGATCCCGTGCTTCCTACTTCTGTCGCCTCTCCTGCTTCTTGAGCCCCCTTGTCTTCTTGTCCCACTCGGCTGCAATACGATTCGATGCCGCCAGCACCTGATCCCTCGGCATTGGGGCCGGACTATCCTTGAAGATTAGCCTCCTTGGCTGGTCCACAAACACCACGAAGTCAGCATCAAAGGGTCAAAAAGTTCAAATAAGAAGAGGAGCGTGGGGGAAAGAAAGCTTACAAATTCAAAAAACCCTAGTTTCGGCCACATTGGGGGATGCCCTGGCACCGGATACACTTGGTCAAGGGAGGCGCTAGTGGTGTCCTTCGAAGGCTCCATCGCCTCCTTGATGCGCTGCGCCACCTCGGAGGGAGGAAGCACTTCATCGACAAGCACCGTCCCTTCAAACGACGCTCCAGGCACCATCTGGTGCAGGGGAAGCGCACGCGCCATCAGCAGCGCCACCCTCCTCACATGGTAGGCGCCGATAATCCCTGACCCCTTCACGTCCCACTCCTTCAGAGCATGGAGGGCGGCGAGAAGGTCTGTGATGTGCTTCTTCTCCCTAGTTAGGATGCCCCACTACCACGACTGCGGAGCCTCTTCGACGGGGCATCTAGTGTACTTCGGCAGGGGAGCACTGACATCATCCTTGATGTAAAACCACTGTGAATGCCACCCCTTGTTGGAGGTCGACAGACACATCAATGGGTAGTCCCCCGACCGGGTATGGCGCAAATGAATGCTGGCACAGCCCATCGACACATTCACCTCCTTCCCCCCAACCCACCTCTTCGATAGACTAACGGTGAAGAAGTGCTGCCATAGATCGAAGTGGGGATCGATCCCCAGGAAACCCTCGCACAGGGCAACAAACACCGCCATATGTTCAACCCCATTGGGAGTAAGATGCTGCAACTCCACTTGGTAATAATCCAGCAGCCCCTGAAGGAATCTATGCGCGGGTATGGCAAATCCCCACTCATGGAAGATAGCAAAAGATACGATGTACCCGTCGGGCAGCGTCGGCACCTCCTCCTCACCAGGCAGTAGCCACTCCGTGATGGTGGACTGAGGGCAGAGAAGGCCATGGCGAACGAGGCCCTCCAAACGCCGAGAGGTAATGCTGGATCTGCCCCACAGCTCCATTGAAGCATCAGGAAGAAAGGTGGGCGCGAGGTCAACAACAAACAGCGAGGCGGGCGCAAGCTTAACGGCGGCTGTGACGTGGAGGCAAACCCAACAACGGCGGCGGTGCAGGCGCAGGAGGCTAGGACGATTGGCGGCGGAGGTTTCGGACATGAAGGCCAGGGGGCGAACCCCATGGTTTTATAGGGGTGACGGATGCGAGAAGGGCAACAGTCCGCCTCGATCTTTGGGCCTACCACGTGCACCATCGCGTCACATCGCGGGACACGCGCACGCGATCCCTATCCCTTCCCGTGAAAGTCGCAGCGCAAGCGGTTCGCCTTCCCCAGGCGGACCAGGACTCTCTTCCCACTAAGGGAATACGGGCCAAAACATTTTTTTTCTCTCCGGCCCACCTAGGACCCCGGAGACCAAGGGCCGTCCCAATGAGGGATAGGCCCACAAAACGACTAGGACTCAAGGACGCAAGCATCACTAGGGCCTCGATCCGCAGTCAAGCCCCAATCAGGCTAGCCCTGAATGAAATCCCCGCGAACGGGACACCATGATTCCCTTAAAAAAATCCAGTTGACACAAAAAAACCAAGTCCTACGGCCTTACCCATGGAGGGCCCGATACTACCCCCGGGCGATTCTACTCAAATCACCTGGGGGCTCGGGGGCTACACCCACCGGGTGCGCTCGCGCGCACCCTCTCGCGGATTGACTTCGACGAAATCGAAAACACCCCGGGCGGTTCTTCTCGAATCACCCGGGAGCTCAGGGGCTACACCCATCGGGTGCGCTCGCTCGCACCATCAAGCGAACTCACTCTAACAAAATCGAAAACACCCCGGGCGATTCTGCCCAATCCACCCGAGGGCTCGAGGGCTACACCCATCGGGTGCGCTCGCACGCACCCTCTGGCAAACTAACTCCAACAAAATCAAAACACCTCCCAGTCGATTCTGCCCGAACCACCTGGGGGCTCGGGGGCTACTATCGGGAACCTAATACCGGGGTACCCAAGGAGGGAACTAATAACCACTGAACGTTAAAAACTCCCGAAAGGCCAAGAGCACAGCTGCGCTTCTTGCCCGAACGACGGGAGTTTGGTTCCACCTCGCCCGGTGCCCGTCGGCCAGCTCCGCCTCCCCCGACGGCTGGGGGATGGCTCCGCCTCGCCCGAGGGCTAAGGGCTAGACTTCGCCTCGCCTGACCCCCGAGGGCTAGGCTCTGCCTCGCCCGACCCCCGAGGGCTAGGCTCCACCTCGCCTGACGAACCTCGCCTCACCCGATGTCCAAGGACTAGCTCCGCTTCGCCTGACAACCGCACCCCGCTCCCTCATGATGATAGGCATAGGGTAAGATAAGACGTTCGGGTCAACCATGGCATCGAAGGACCATATCCTGCGCCCCTGCAGGAAAGTACCGCTAGGACATGACAGGACGGGCGCTTAGACCCTTCTAGGTGTGATAGAGCCTGAATAGTGTTGTAGGCGCGTGCTCCTCGCCCTATAGTGTTGTAGGCGCCGCCTTCAAACCACCGAGCGAAGAACCCGACATGGACATACGACAACCACTACGCTCCAAGGAGAGACTCCTGTCCTCTATAATGGCAAAACGAGCAGTCACCACGACATCCGTTCCCTACGGGGTCAGGGTTCAGCAACCCTGTCCGACATGCCACCCGTAGGGGCAGGATGGGACGCACCCACTTGCTAAAAGAGGCCAGGGCATGGCCTATGAAGATCAACGAACACGCCCATTTCTGACACTGTCTGCTATGTTATACAGGGCAGGCGCAGGGAAAAAGGAAGACCCAGATCCTTCGAAGGACCTTCTATACCCTTGGTATTTTCCTCTTTCTCCCATCTGTAACCCCTGCTCCCCCCTTGGTCTATAAAAGGGAGGACATGGCTCCCCACTAGAGGGACCGAATTTCAACGGACAACTCACATACAGACGAACTCATAGAGAGTTCAGTTTGACTCACATACACAGCTAAGCCACCACCAGGCTCTTGGCCTCCTTTCGACCCTTCCATCAGAGACCTGGGACCAGTCCCTCTCTCGACCGTTTGTACTCCCTACTATGAACCGCTTTCAATGCTAATAACACGAGCAGCAACAGACTGGACGTAGGGACATTCAGCCCGAACCAGTATAAACCTTGTGTCCTTTAGTGCACCATCCGGGCCTAACGCGCATAATTATAAATTTACTAGTCGGTGCTTGTTCGAAACATCGACAAGCACAATCTATTTACTTAAATGCCTTTATTAATTTAATTAGATAATTAGGGGAAATAACAAACATATACCAATGTGCACAATAAAGTTTCATAAAATTATAGTAGCTTCCTAGTGATCACAATAGGCTACTATGAAAATTTAATACCATTTGGACTTGTATAACATCCTATGCAAAAATGACATCTAGCAAGGTCTATTTTAGTGAAAATAGTTAACCCTATAGAAAAGTGTCAAACAATAGATTATATATTTTTTCTAGCTTCATATTAGTGCCATACTACTGTACAAAAATTTTCATAGCAATATGTTACATATTTTTATCCCTATATTTTTCCTCAAAAAATGCCATTTATTAATAGATAAATAGAAAGATCATATTTTAATTAAGTTTACTGCAAGCTTAATATTTTTCCTAGCTAGAGCATGTCAACACAAGACTGGAAAAATTGGAATCACAATTTTATCACATTTCTAGCTCAAGATATATAATTTACAAGATTGTAAACATTGAAAAAGCATTTATCTAAATACATTTAATGCACCAACAAAAATACTAGAAACTGTACATCTCATATTTTTATAAAACACTACACTTCAAGAGGAACCCAATAAAATTTGGTTCACTAAAATTGGACATCTAGAACTCCACTTATGATTTTTCAAAATTTGCATACAAATCTGAAATAAATGAGCTAGCCCTCAACCCTACAGCCGTTGACAGCTGGGACCCCGAGTCAGTCGGGCCCGTGCGTCAGTGAGCCAAAAGCAGAGGACCGGTGTGGACCGGCCAAAGTTTGCTGATGGTGAGCTCTTCGGCAATGGCACCGGCACCTCGATGATCCCTGCGACCTTGCGCACACGATAGTGTAGCTAGTTGGATGGATTAGCGAGGCTAAGGACAACGGCGGCGGTCATGGCGGTGCGGCAGACGCGGTCGATGGTGAGCCACCGGAGGTGACTGAGATTGGGCCATCTAGCTTCTATGCACTATGACGAATCTATCGTGCACTCAATCGAGGCACACGGTGGTCGGAGGTGGCCCGGCCACGGTGACGTGACATGGCGCCGAGGCCATGCGCTGCACAGAGGCCTTACCGTGCGCGGCTAGCAAGCAAGGCGGGTGCGGTGATGCGGTGGGAGCACGTCAGAGCTATGGCGGTGGCGAAGGAGCAACGTGGGCGCAAGGTGAGGCCGAGTGGTCGGGGATGGCATCGGCGGCATTGCACTACGGGTAGTGCGAAGGCGGAGGATGGTAGTGGAGAGTGAGGGAGCGCGAAGGAATGACTGAGCTGAGCCGCGCATGGTCTCCTTATGCGCATGCCAAAACACTATGGCGGGGGCCCAACGATGGCCAGCGGCAGCCACGCGGCGGCCAAGCCCTGGCACTAGTCGGCCACCACGGCGCGACGCGCGACGGCCATTAGAGCTTCGCGATGAATCCTAACAGCGCGATTTGATGACGTTCAAACTCCTAATCCACAGCACATTAGCGAAAGCTATCTTAAAAAAATTGTTGCACTATATACCATCTCCAATTTCTCTTAAAGGATAAAGGCTTAATTCTCAATGAATAAGGTGTAAAATCATCACAAAGTTGGGTACGTCGGCACTGTCAGCGCAAAAGACTTAGCAAAATTTCCTAAGTGCTAAAAATAGTGAAATGCTGATTCTTGTGAGCCAAATTCAAGCATGTTAGGAGCTGAACTAGCCTATGACCCAAAAATAAAAGTTGTTTCTTTCATCAAAGACTACAACTTTGCTTTAGTGCACACATCCATGCAAAGGCTCTATGA
Source organism: Miscanthus lutarioriparius (assembly GCA_904845875.1). Classification (NCBI taxonomy): domain Eukaryota; kingdom Viridiplantae; phylum Streptophyta; class Magnoliopsida; order Poales; family Poaceae; genus Miscanthus; species Miscanthus lutarioriparius. The sequence continues at coordinate 71,501,753 of CAJGYO010000005.1, read as the reverse complement.
CATGGTTCAAACTAGGTCAAACATATCCTTTCAAATGATAACTTACACTACAATTATGACTTAGTGACCAAACTAGCCCTAGTCATGAATACCAAAGTTGTTCATAATGACATTCTAAACATGTTTAAGGTATTCCTAAGGTCACACAAGCATTTCATACATTGGTTACCTATAAAACTTCCTAGGTCAACAAGTATATCATCACTTAGGAGCTTAATTACATAAAGTGGTCTACATGAACATTGTTCCATTAGTCATCCTAAGTGTAGCTAAGGTGCTTTAGTGACCAACATCAACCACTTTCACTTATTCACACATGATCACAAGAATACACCTATATAAACATAAAATAACAAGGCATGTTACACATGTTTTAGTTGTATGTTTCATATGTAAAAGCTTATATATGAATGCTTGATGACTATGCACATGCAATGCAAGTGAAATTATGCAAGCATAACACCTAGGGTGTTATAGTAACTTAGTAACTTATTAGTGTATTTCTATTCTGAATGATTGCACCTGCGTCAGGCATTGTAAATGTTAATCGTTGGCACAATATGTACTACTCTTTTCTGAATGTACACGCGAGAAAGTCTGATACTATGTGATTGTAACATGCTAGACAATGACTGAATGCTTTCACTTGAGTCAAGCATTGTATAAATGTTAATTGTTGGCACAATGTGTACTACTTTTTTCTGAATGCACAAGTGAGAAAGTCCGATACTATGTGATTGTAACGTGTTGGACAGTATCTATTACTTTTTTTCTGACTACACCCGCTGCAACCTATTGCTTGAAAATCCACAGTAATCAAATCTATATTAATTTTGCATGAAACCCAGAGAGCCCAGTGTGCCTGGTTTAGCATAAATCTATGCAGAGGTAAGAGCGAGACAACCGCTCTTCTCTGTCTTCCTACAAAACTCCTTCGCCTTCTCTCTAGCCTCAAGCGAGTCGCATCTTCGACCAGAGTGATGGACCATGGGAAGCATCGGCGGAGAACCCTCCAGAGGGGAGCAGGCCTCCGCTGTGTCTCTGCTCCCATTTGCGGTGCCTTGGGTAAGGCAGTCTTATTCTTAGTTGCCGGAGTCATTCTGTTCTGATCTCCTTATCTTTTCAGGGCCATTTCTCATGCCGTGACGCTAGAGGTCAGGCGGTTATCCAGTGCCGCCCGCTCTTCGAACGTGCACCCTGTGGAACTGGAGGGGTCTTCTCCCCCCAGCCGCTAGGAAATCCATGAGCCCCTCCATAATTGGGATGTGGATCGCAACTCGCGCTCTAACCCTAGGGGCGAGGTTAGTCGGCTCGCGCTCTGCCTCAACGCCGTCTAGACTGCCCTTGCCACCTCAGAGCGAGAGACAGCTAATGCTCGGCCAAGACGACCGGTAAGGTTTCCTTCATCGAGAAGCTCTGTCCAAATGTCCATGGCCTTGTTTTGATGGTTTTTAGTGTTGTCAGCCCAGGAGGAGGAGTTGGCTGAGAGGCGGCCCTCATCACCATCAATGACGTGAATGTAAGGGGTGTCCTACTTGAGGACTGTCTGCGGGCCATGCTAGCTCGGGTTAGGATGGTGGCCCTTAGCGGGGTGTGCCATGGGGCTACCTTAGCCCTAGCCATGGCGTAGCTTCATTTCGTCCACAATCTTTGCCTGCTTGAACCTAGCTTTCTAGTTGCACCGATGAGGTGGAGAAGGAGGAGCTCATTGGTGTATTTACCGCCACCGTGGAGGCCATCGTAGCAGCCATGCATGCGGGAGACATCATCCTTGCTGCCTTCTTTGAGCCATAGATTGTATCTAGGGTCATTCCAATCTTAATGAAAGGCTAGTTTGTTACTTTAATTCGAAGAGCAACTTATGCACGTCGCTTTGTCTTTCATGGTGTTTGCTTCTTGTGCTTGGATGCGAAAGGCTTGTGCATCTGACAAGCTCGGATGAGGTGATTAGGAGGTCATGGGCTAGATCCTGCCTCCCCTCTCAAAAGGGAGTTAGGTTTTAGGGAAGCTTCCTCCCCTCTTATGAAACACCATAGTTAACTTAGTGACTTTGCATATTTCTATTCTGAATGCTTCCACCTACATCAGGCATTGTAAATGTTAATCGTCGACACAATGTGTATTACTCTTTTCTGAATGCACACACGAGAAAGTCCAACGCTATGCGATTGTAACGCGCCGGACAATATCTATTACTCTTTTCTGAATGCGCACGCAAGATTTGATTGCACACGAAAGAAAGTCCGCTACTCTATGATTGTAATGCATTGGACAATAGATTTCATGTTTGAGCGACTCCTTGACTTGCAATGGGGTTGTTTGACCCTGTAGTTCTCTCTTAAGAGGAACGACTCGAGTTTCAATGAGGTAGTCAGACTAGATAGACGTCGCTCATATCGCACTTAGATGTTAGGTTTAATTTACAGTGGCAACATTGTGATAAAAATGGTTCAACATGTACAACTTATTATAGAACCGTAAAATTGACATTGTGTCCTAAGCAAGACTTCAATTATTACATCAAGAATCGTTTTAAATCCAAATTTCGATGCCTACTACGTGGCAACATAGTGATAAAAATGGTTCAACATGTACAATTTATTACAGAACCCTAAAATAAACATTGTGTCGTAAGCAAGACTTCAATTATTACATCAAGAATCATTCTAAATCCAAATTTTGATGCTTCCGTTCCCTCACCTTCTACTGCATCCCTCCCTTCAATTGTCCAACTATCACCAATCTCTTGTACATCCCTTCCTCGGTAGAGAATCAATGTGACTATGCATCCGAAGTATATGGTGATGACGATGAAGCAGGCATCAAAGTCATGACGGTGCTGTTGAGGTCGAACTCGCCTGGTGAGTATGCCAAAATCTCATCATCCAAATCTGATGTCTCATCATGCTCAGTGACGTGGTTACCTAAATGAACGGTGGACTCTCCAGTCTGCTGAACTAAAGTAGTAGTATCAGACCCTGGGGTCGACTTCGCTCTATTAATGGTAGGATTAGTTGGCTCGATAGTTGCATCAGGCTCCACAATTGTTGGGGAAGCCTTGGGAGGCTCTGTATGTGCCCCTATGGTGTTGCACATAGTATCTGGCCCCACGACCTGATTGGGTGGAGAAGATCGATCAGCTACCTCATGAGGTAAAGCTGAACTCTGCTTATGTTCGAGTGTAGTAATACTAGCATTAGTAGGTTCAGGCATCTCAGTCGTTGGAGAAGCCCTAAGAGGCTCTGTATGAGTCCCCATGGTGGCTTGCACCTCGACCTATGGGGCTAAAGAAGGTGGATCACCTGCCTCATCAGGACCTGAAGCAGATGATTTTTCTGCTCTTTGAGAAGGACCACACTCTCTGCTTGCTTATCAATACTTACATTCAAACACCTCTCTTATCATTCAACACGCTTCTAGTTTTCTTCCTAGCTGATAACTAGCCTAGCAAGTATCTATCCAAGCTTTGACGGTTGCTTAACGGACACTAGAGGCAGTGCCTGCTTGGCTAACGTCTCTATAGTAGGTAGAACATCATAAGTCTCTTTGTTGGCCTTGCCACCGGAGGAAGAACCTCCCTCATCGTGGTCGTCTGACGTAGGGTCACGTTAGTCGCTGTCATCGGAGTCTGAATCTTACATTCATACATTCAAGATTTCTCTAATCCCAGACTAGTGCTCTGCCTGCTCTAGGGCTGCATCTACCATTTCATGTCTTTCTCTGCCCTGTATGGGTAACAGCTCTTGAATAGACTAAGGGCACATTATCCACAATGATGATCGTCCAGACTTGTTGGCATGTACATCATAACCTCGCAGGTTGACTCGTTGTACAACGGCCCATTCCTTTTAGAGTCAATTGAGCATGGCAGATAGCTGATGACGTGAGGTTACACGTGCTGCCATCCAGTACTGATAGCATCAACTATCAAATCCTTGATCTCAGACATGAAAAAGTGTAAGAAGTCAAACTGCTCGCCTCTCCATATTGATAGTAGTACCCACTGCTGCAAGCTAGTCAATGACTCCCTATTGCCACCACGATGCAGGGCTATCTTCCTCAGAGCCATGTGTAGAATACAAGCCTCTGGACATAGTCTGTCTGGTGTACGCAAGGAGCCATCGGTGAAGGGCTCCATGAAGAGCCGCCGAATCTCCTAGTGTATAGGAAAAGTACCTCCAACCCTACTATGACGTAGAGGAAGAGCATCTTCATAGACTATCTGGTGGAGCTTCCTATCTAAAGTGTCAACCCGGAGGAGTTGTTACAAACGATTATATTACAATCGCTCTGGCTGACCATTGAGCATAAAACCAATGAAACCATGCTATAGATGAATCCACACTATTGCATAGAACTGAGACACCCAGCTTATCACAATTCGATCAACCTCACTAAAAAGGTGAATGAAGCCCGAGAACTGCTTAAAGAGGGGCCAGATGGGTATACCAACTGCTCTCTCAAACTCATCCCAACCAAGTATTGTTTGGTCTGCTAGTGTCGTCCCTCTAGCAAGATAGCTCCTGAAGAAACTCTCCTGAGTCACAATCCAGAACTGTGATTTTGTGCCAGGCTCTTTGAGGAGTGAAAACTAGAACTCAATATCGCCGAACCTAATGCTCCGTATCTTCTTTGAACTGTAATACCAAAAGTCATAGAACTAAACCACCTCTTTCTCTCTCTCAATATTACTGCTCCTCATAGCACTATTGGCAAACACCAAACCTCCTCGACTACTCCTCGTACAACCATTGGCAGACATCAAACTACCTCCTCGACTACGAGCATGCGAGTGCCCATGACTAACTGTAGATTGGACCCAGTAAGGTGCAAAACGACTGGTCTGGTTTTTGGAGTGGAACTTGGTCATGAGCTGTAGTTGTTCCTCAGTGAGCTCGTCCTTCCTGAGTTTCATTTTAGCACTCTTCTCACGCTGCTACTGTCGATGGGCCATTCGAGTCTGCCTGCGAGAATTCCCGAACTCCTGGGCAAGCATAGCTTTGGTTGCTTCTTCCTTTGCTTCTCAAATACTGTCCGCCTTCCTCTGCCTCTTTCTGGGCTCTGGTGGTGCTTATTCCTCTACTTCTGGGAGACTATGAGCCTTCCTTTGGCTCTTTCTGGGCTATGGTGGTGCTTGTTCCTCTGCTTCTTAGAGAATGTTTACCTACCTTTGGCTCTTTCTGCGTTGTGGTAGTTCTAACCGCTTTACTTTAATTCACGCCATCTGCAACAATCAGAAAAAATTACACATGCATTTCATCAAACACCATACAATCATGAAGAAAAAAAGAGGAGATCACAGATGGCCTCACTGTGCTAAGGCGAGAAGGCAATCTCGACCGGCTTGCTCGCTGGAGGAGTGGCTCGCTGATGGACGGCGGCGCGGTAGATCGCCACGGCGCAGTAGATCCCCATGGCATGGAAGGATCTAGGAAGAGGTTTTAGTGTGTGGGAGGAGGGGGTGGGGGGATTTTTGGAGGGGAAGGGGGGAGGCGGTGTTGGGTGGATGGCGCCAAAGGGGGCGAATAGCGACAGAAACAACGCGCAAAAGAGGAAATGATGGATACTAAGAGAATGCCTTTAGCGGTGGACTGTCCCTTGTGCCGCGTAATTACATCACCGACACATAAACACTGTCAAGAGTCGCCGTCCACCAAAACTTGGGGATTAATATTGGTGATCCGATGGTTAATACACATTAGGCCTTGTTTGGATGCGCATGTATTCATCTCAATCCACATGTGTTGAAGTGGATTGGAGTGGAATTGAACTAAATTTTGTTTCATTCTACTCCAACACATCTGGATTAAGGTGGATGCACATACATCCAAACAAGGCCTTAGTGTATTACTCCATATATATCATCATCATCATTCATCATAGAAAATTTGGCCTCTGCTCACCAAACGCCAGATGGGGCGATGATCTACCCGTGTGAAAAATTGATTTCGGGCAAAAATGAAATCCCCACGCCTAGCAGTGCCACCAACACGAACCAAAAATTATATCTCTCTCTTTTGCCCTCCTCATGGAAAATTGGTTTACCACGCCATCAATTTCAGACAAGGGTATTTGTGGTATTGTGATGGCCACATAAAAGCGCAAGGAGTCATTGTCTCCGCCTCCATCTCCATTCTCCAGTCGGACCAGCCGCATGGTCTCTCCTCCTACTCTAAAGCCTAGCCCCCCTTTGCCACCTTGGTCCAAACCCTAGCTAGGCTCATCGGCACAGCAGCTTGACTCCCTCTACACTCTCCAGCCACACTGTCCCTCATACCTTTTCGAACCCTAGCCGAAGCCAGAGCCGGATCCAGATTTGATCCCCTTCGTCGATAGGAGATCCGCTGACGATGGAAGGACCACCGTCAGTGGTGGTACACGCCAGATCTAGACCCCCTACGTCAGCACCTATCACGACCGAGCCCCAGCATCATTGTTGACGACTGTCACACTAGATCTGGTACCCCTTCGTCGATGCCGATGGCACCACTTCCATGAACAGGATGACAAGAGGGCGGTGCCGACAACGTAGCATAGCTAGGAATAGGAAGAGGTACCCAAATTCCTTTTAGGCCATGTTTAGATGCATGTGTATCCACTTCAATCCACATGTGTTGGAGTGGATTGGAATGGAACTTAGTTTAATTCCACTCCAATGCACTTCAACACATGTGGATCAAGATGAATACATGCGCATCCAAACAAGGCCTTATGATGCATGCTGTATTCTAGTGGTTGGACCTAGGACATGTAGATATATAGTGACGAGGTTACTTATGTTTCTTAGTTGATTGTAGTTCACATGTGCTTTATTCGAGTAATAGCTTCCATATAAGTTGTAGTTCATATGTGCTTTATTCAAGTAATGGCTTTCATATAAGCTATAGTTTGGGCACCTAATTTGCACGCTCCTGCTCTATTTTGTTGACATTCGGTACAAGGTTAACTCAATAAATGCCTTTGTAATCTACAGATATCCGGAATGTCAACCTGAAGCAGGAGAGCATGTTTAGGGATATGGTGATATAGATACAGATTTAGAAGAGCCAGTCCCCTTGCAATTGAGGTGCTTGTTCTATCTTGTCATGTTGGGATGGGAGGGGGGTTAGTTTAGGTAGTAGTGTAATTTAATTCTTTGCTATGTGGATAGCAATGCAATTTTTACATGCTTGCCACTTAAGTTTGTTTCTCCAATTTTAGGTTGTGGGTTGAACAAGCCATAGAGAAGTCCCTGCCAGCATGGAAAAAGGTAGGACCGATATGGGTCCTAGAGGATGGCAATCCAAGAGAGTGAAGCCAACTAGTCTAGCAGAGTTGCAGCATCTTGTACTTCCAACTAGGTCGAAATGTTAGCACGCACAAGGCGAACAAAGCCCTATGAGGGACTGGTCACGTGAAGATGACCTTAGCCATGCCAATGAGGAGACTCCACCTCCCCACTAGCAGAATGACCAAACTTGCGAAGGTTGGTACTACCTTAGACATGTCTATAAATCAAGTCAAACTATTTGATATCTATGTTACTTTTCTAACAATCTGAATCTATGAAAACTATGTAGTACCATTGCAGAGAAGAGCGAGGAAGTTGAGGCAAGCAACTAAGGGGGTTGGGCTTCACAAAACCACCCAATCAATGGGAAGAAGGATGCCTATCTCAGTTGTCAAGGGGAATAGAAGGCCACATGATCCATTGCAAGCTGCCAAGTTTGCCTTAGAGGCAGGTGTAGTAGTTAGGTCTCAAGTACCAATTTTCCTGCACTAGAAACATTACTAGCAATGGATCAAATATCTCAATGGATTTGTGGCCAAGCTATCTGTAAGTATGTATATCCTTTATTGACATGCAAATCTGCCTTGAGCAAATTAGTAATGGATTTAATTTGCATTCACACTTCTGCAGTTGATGCTGGCCATTGCTAATAATGATGAAGCAACAAAATAAGCATGCACGAGTAGATTCCAATCTATTGTACGGCAGACACGGTATAGGTTTAAGCAATCTTACTTCAACGGCGTCCCCACTGATGAAATTAGAAAGACCTCTCCTATGTCTTGCATGAATGACGCATAGTGGTGTGCATTTGTCCACATGTGGTTAAGTTCCAAGAACAAGGCGTGGGTGGGTGTGAACTCATTTATTTCTTGTCTAGTCTTTATGTGGTCTACTTGTGCTGTAGTCTAACACAATTGTGGTTATAGGCAGTCTTAGAGCAGAATAAGCAAAACCATGCAAAAGTCAAGTGCCACTAGGTTACAGTATCTCGCTCCTATATTGCCCACCTGCAAGCATATGTAAGTGATGGTTGTGTTTCTCTTTTTATATCAAATACGCAATGCCTTTTGTATCAATAAAAAGGCATGTGCAATTTTAATAGAAGGACAAAAATAGGAAGGACGTAGGACACGATCAAGAAGTGCTCATTGAAGAACATGATCGACCTCATGAAGATGTTCATGCAGTGGGAATCTTCAACAACTTCCATACCAATAGCAACACGAGACTGAGCGATGCTACAAGAGAAGCAGTGGTAAGTACGTTCATTTGCTTTCCTTGAAATCTACTGAAGCCACTGGCATAAAAGAAGGAAAAGTAGGAGGATCCTAAAGTGGCACCATCATTTTGAAGTTGTAATATTACAACAGTTAATATGTTACCTATGCATTGTGCTTATGAATCATCTTTGTTGGCAGTAGGCTGAGGAAGACCTATGCATTACTTGTAATGAAATAATCTCTTGGTTCTGCAATTTAAGTCCTCTTCCTAATGTTTACTCATTGGTTTTTGCAGGAACCTATGGAAACTATACGAGCAAAACCTATTGCTGATGTTGTTTCCAAGGTCCTCTCCTAGGCCAGCTACAACACCTTTTCTTTGAAGAATGCTGGTATCAGGACAAGCTACTCTAGACTTTAGGAATGACTTGCTGCTCATAAGGAAAGTTTAGCTGTCCTTGCTGAACAAGTGGATCAACTGAAGAGGAAGGCAGAAAACACTGATATAGAGTCTGAGGAGTTCAAGAAACAGCAATAGGAGGAGTACAATAAGGTCCATGAGCATATCATGCTCTTAAGCGCTGGTAACTCTTAGTCTTGTTGATACAGTGAACATGTGGTTTGTTTGCTGTTTTGATGTGAAATTTTGGCTGCTTGATATGTGAACTCTATCAATGGTTTGCTGTTGAGCTAAATTGCTGTTATTTGATTCAGGTCCAATATAATTATGCATGTAGTCATTTTGTGCAGTAGTGTAGCTCTAAAATCATTTTCTCTAATGTAATGATTGGTGTGCACGTGGTAGATCCGGCATAGGCACATTGTTAAATAGGAATCTAACACATGGATGAACCAGTGAATGACACGTGTAACAACAACGACAGGGCATGTGGGACAATACAAACAAAATACATGGCACAAATCCATCCTACCACGTGATTGAATCAGAAAAAGACACATTGGTAGCTTAGGACCAACATGTGGCCAAATAAAATACCAACACGTGGACGTACAACATTGAGACACGTGGTCGAGTAAAAGAAACATACACGGGGTATTGTGGTCACACCACGTGGACCAATAAAAATATGACACATGGTCCAATGAAGAAGTGACACGTGATCCAACCACAACATGACACGTGTGCTAATAGAAAACTGACATGTGGAACAACAGGGTCCCAACACGTGGTCTAGTAAGAACCTGAAACATGCAAGAACCAGAGATGGCCACGTTGTGCAACAAGAAGGTGACAAGTACCCGAACCATCTCCAATGCAACCGGCTATAGCATGTACACGTGGAAAGCATCTCCAACGGAAGCACCCACCAGGGTGGTTGCCTCCTGCCACGCATGCCAAAGCAGTTCTATGATGGTCAGTTTTGTCATAGATCTATCCACTTCTATAATGATTTTCTAGAATCATCATAGAATTTCAAGAATGACGCGACTTCTATGACGAACCATTTTTCATCATAAATTCGTCACAAAACTAAAATAATGACGTATTTGCCTCCTTTAGTGATGAAAGTTGTTCGTCATAGAAGTGGATATTCCTAGTAGTGTTGGGCCCTAAGGTGTGGACTATCCGAGGTGACCGTTGCTGCACCTAACGGCTAGTTTCAGTATATGGGTGGATTGTCCGTAGTTCATTTTTTTAGCACGCGTCCAAATGGCTAGTTTGAGGCATCCCTCTATAAATTGAGGGGGTGGCCGGCCATTTGAGGAGCTTGGCACCTTGGGGACTTAGTGTCCTTGTGTGAGAGTGCTTGGGAGCCCTCCAACTCACTTGTGATTAGTGCTAATCATATTCGCTAAGTGAGAGAGTGATTCTAGTGCGGTGCATGAGATTACAAGTGTTGGCAATAGGTGAACGAGTTGCAAGCCGGTGATGCTTGTTACTCTTGGAGGTTGCCACCTCTTAGATGGCTTGGTGGTGGTCTCCATTAAAGCACGCAAAGAAGTTTGTGCGGTGCTCCGGAGAAGTAATTGTGAGGGGTATTGTGCTCACCCTATGGGAGTCACGAAGAGCAACTCTAGTAGAGCAAGACGTGAAGGGTGACAAGTGGTCTGGCCAGGTCAGGTGCTAGAGCTTGTGGTAAACACTCCACAAGGGAGAGTGTGACTTGCGAGTCACCACTAGCAACAGGACCAGTGGCAACCTTGGAGCTTGTCTCAATGGGGACTAGCTTGGTAGCAACCAAGTGAAATTCAGGATAAAAATCACCGTTTCATCATCATCCCATTGGTTTACGATCCCCATACATAAGCTTGTATTTACTTTCATATATATTGTGCTTGTGTAGTTTCTCTTGTAATTAGTTAGCTTATGTAACTTGCTAGTTACCTTCTTGCTTGTGTAGCATAGAAGTAGCTCTCTTGTGTGACTAATTGACTTAAGTAGCCTTGTTAGTCACATTGCTTAGTTTGTGTAGTGTTGGCATTTCTTAGCGCAATCACCAAGTATGGAGATGGAATCCATCCCTAGCAACGGCGCCAGAAATGTCTGTTGGTATTTCTTAGCACCATCACTAAGATTTGGATAAATCTTAGCAATGCCGCCAAGGAACACTAACACGATAGTTCTTAACGATTATAGAAACAATATCCGCAAGTGCATGGATCTATCATTGTAGCATTTTACCCATAAGTATTCAGGGTATCATTATTTATATTTTCCCAAAGGAAGGCATGGTGTAAAGAGTCTAGCATGGATATGAATAAGATTACATGCTTGCATAGTGAACCAAAGTTTATAACAGGGGTAAACATGGTATTTTGAGGATAGTGGACACACACACTTGGGCCAACCTCAAGGATAAAAGAGAAATAAAGAATAAAAGAATATTCCTAAGTGGAGCAGACATGATCTAATATAGCCATGCAAAGAACAGTTGATGATCATACAAATTACATGGTTAGAGCTGGATCAAAGTGTAAGGTGGATGGGGAGATCTCCGAGCACTGGTCTGCCAGCAAGCGTGAGAGACTTTATGAACTCCTACACAAATATCCGAACATGGGGGATTACAAGGGATGGATAGGGCTATCACCACCTGCCACCTACCCCTCAACCATGGAGCACCATCATATCCAAAGGTTCCCATGTACCCGAGCACCACGCCCGTGTACAAAGAAACTACCCACATCTCCCTAAGACTCCGACCCTACGGTTTGACAAGCATAGGACTTGGGCAAACCCAAAGGAACAACAAACTGCCACCTCAACTTAGTTCTAATTCTAATCATATAAGTTGTATGAATGATTAAGAATAATGTTTTATATGTTAAGTTCATAACATAAAAACTATATGCTAGTTCATATGTCAAGATTATAACATGAAAACTATACTCTAGTTCAATAGCACAACTATATTGATAAAATGAGAGAAAGACTTTGGAAGAACTCCTCATAGTATTCATACCAAGATTTCTCCCTTCTTCCAAGGAGCCAAGCTCTCCTTGATAGCTTTGCTAGATCATAAAAGACTACTAAAAAGTAAAAAGTACAAGAGGTGGTAGTTAGGTGTGTAGACTCCAAATGGTGTGCATGTTGAGAATGAACTCCACCCTCCTACTTATACTAGTTTGTGGTCGGTTTGGGGGAGATAAATTAGGAAACCACCCAAAACTGCCTCCACATGTAATCAATGCATCACTAGAGGAGAGTGGGCCTAGGAGGCGCTGGGGGCGGTGTGGGCACACCCTAGGTGCGGCCACACCTGGGCTATCCTGGCTCGCCACCACCTCGCGTTGGTGAGCTCCTTGCTAGTCCTGGGCCTCTCCTATGCTAGTGCTTGGCCCTATTTTGGTGGTTGGATGGGCCGTCTTCTTATTATTTGGTGTAGGATCTACATTACGCTTTCTCTGATGGCGCATTTTGACTATAATTCCATTGTATTCCAGTATAAGTCCTGCAAAATAGTAATCTTGCAATACAAGTGGAACTATGTCAATAGTAAAAGCATTTGTGTCATAAGTTTGTTTATTTGTCCTGTTTTGGATCTTATTTGGCTGTCGGATATGGTTGTTAAGGACCATCAACAAAATCCCCCAAGCTTAACCTTTGCTCGTCCCAAGCAAAATGCTAAGTCATTGGTTGTTGATCGGGAGTTGCTACTATGCCGAATATATTTCATAAGTGTCATGCCTATAGCAAAGTATTCTTCCATAATTTAAATAAGTCGGCATTTTTATCCACCCTTTACCTTGATCCCTGTGGGGCTTATTGCTTTTCCAAGTTCTTGGACGGTTGCAAGAGAGAATGGTTATAACAGAATTACTAGTCATTCATTCCTTGATCAACCTTCTATCCGAAGGTTTTATGAGTTTTACAAAATAAATGTAAGTTCCTCAAATGATTCGCTCGATCGCTCAATGTGTATATAAAACCTCACCAAGGCATTTGATATTTTTCCTTCTTTTTCATCCTACCACTAGAGGCTTTTTTGGTGGAGTTTTGGGTAGGTATGAAATTGAGGCATACTTGCATCACATATTTTGCTAAGTCAAAAACTAGATCCAAGAAGATGCAAGTCATACACTTTGTTCAAGATGTGCAAGTGTGTGTTACTTCCTATTTCTAAAATATTTTTGTACTCCTTTGATCATGAATCTCACTCTTTTTGGAGGAATGCCTTTTATTTGAAAGTATGTGCTATCTTTATTTCTTTATTTCTTTTTCTTTTCTTTTCTTTTCTTCATGCTTTTTGGCATGCATTTTTTTCTCTCATGCTTTGTAGCATGGATATTTTCTTTTCTATTTTTTAGCATAGCCCATACTTTTCTTTCAGGTATATGAATCTCTAGAAAGAGAGACTCATGATAAATGAATGGAGTAATTATTTTGGTGGGCGGAAAAACATGTTTTTGCGTAACTCTTAGTGTAAGAGTCCACAGTTTATTTGTGGGTGTACGTGAATCTTGATCATGGATACATGACGAGAATCTCAACAAAGGTCACAAACAATTTGACAAAGCTCAATGCAATAACAAGTAGCATATGCCTAAGGTTTTGTATTCGAATATTGTCATATGGCCTTGGTAGGTATTTATAATCATTGATGAACTTTGAATTTTAGCATTTTTGTAACTGAAAACTTCGGATGTCTAGTCTCTCTTAGAATAAAATCATAGCAAATTCTATTTGTACCATATCATAACTCGCAACAACTTAGAAAAGGAGCATGCATTTACAACCCACAAGTTTTCAAGTTCTAGGATGAGACATTTTTAGCCAAAAATTTTAAATCTTGGAGAAAACTAAGTTACAGCCTAGGCACAGATGAATTATAGACAGAGCAACTATTCATCATTTCAACTTAGGAGAAACTAAATATTCTTAAAACACATATGAAGAGTGGAATTCATATTTTTGTTATTTTTATCATATTTTATTTTTTTGGTATTTTTAATTTTTAGATTCTTTAAATGCTAATAAATAAATACAGAAAATAAATGCAAAAATTTAAAAATACGAAAAGATACAAGGTACCTCTACGGGGGTCCTCCCCCAAGCAAGCTCTAGGCCTATGGTCCAGGATTGCTTGGTGATGACTCCGAGGTAGGTTATTTGCTTATTGCATATATCTTTATATTATTGTACTAATAGGTTTATACTTTTGTTTATTCCACCCATGTCTATACTCAGTGGCTTTGGTACGATGATCAAACTAAACATTTGATCAAGGTAGACTAATCAAGCTAAGCACCATGCTTAATTTGGAAGGCCTATGAAAGTATGATCGATCACTAACCATATCCCAACCCAAAGCATACTTGTATAGAACATGGAAGAAAAACAAGATTTATTCAAGTGAAGATATATGAAAAGGTGAACTAATTATTATTTTAGCATAATTTATGCATATTCTATAGTTTTATTATATAGAAATTCTAAGCAATTTTAGCAAATTATAATTATAAAGGATAACTACCGATTTACCTTCGGCAAGGGCTCGTCGTTTAAAGTCCAATGAGCAGGACCCTTCTCCCTTCATTTATTGCTTGATGAAGGTACATCCTAGCCCGGAGAAGTGGACATGGATGATTGCACTTTCTTTGGCTTCCACACCATTTTGTTTGATTTATGTGGTGTGGTGGTGGACTTTGGAGCTTCGTCCTTTTGTTTCCACACCGTTTTCTTCTTTGGCGGTGTGGGAACAACCTTTGGTGTTCCTTCTTTTGGAGTTGGGTTCTTCTTTTTTAGCTCCGACCTCTTTTTGTTTTCTTTGCTCTTTCTTATGAGGTTGTCCATCAGTTGAGGTTGGATCTCAACCTCTTTAATGCCTTGTGGGTTTGGCCTGTACTTGATTCTTATCATGGAGCATTGCTCCTGCCTAGGCCGAAAGTCAAACTTTTCTTCCTTGCCATTGATGCTGAAGCAGATTTCTCTGGCTCCAACATTAATCTGTGCTCCTATGATGCTAAGGAAAGGTTGCCCAAGGATGAGGGGTGATTCCTTCATTGTCTCCATGTTCAGCACCACGAAGTCAACTAGGACAAAGTAACCCTAGATTTTCACTAGGATATCTTTGGCAATCCCTACCGAATAGCGGGCTATGGAGTCGGCCAGCTGGAGCATCAACGGCGTTGGCGCTAGGTGCGTGAAGTTCAACTTGTCAAATACGACCTTGGGCATCACATTGACGCTAGCCCCTAGGTCGCACAAGGCATGATCAAACCGTTGGGCCCCGATTGACCATGTGATTGTGGGGCACCCAGGGTCCTTCTTTTCTCAGGCAGGCGGTTGAGTATAGCAACACTACATTCTTGTATTAGCTTCATGACCTTCGTGGATGGCAATGGTCGCTTGTTGTTGATGATGTCTTTGATGTATTTTGCATAAGAAGGTACAAGTAAGACGTCCATTAATGGGACGCTCACGTGTATCTTCTCTATCATCTCGACAAAATGAGTGAATTGCTTGTCCACGGTTTGCTCTCTATTTCTTGTGGGGAACGACAAATAGCTTGTGTTGATGAAGTCTTGCGGTGCAATTCCCTCTTCTTCTTGTTCTTTTTGTGTTTTTGTAGATGATGGAGATCGTTCATCCTATTGCCCTTATGCTTTTCCTGCTTTATTGTTAGGGTTCGGTGGATCACGAGTGGACTTACCACCCCTCGTGGTCACCGCATTAACTTTTTCAAAGTAATTATCGGGTTGCCCTGGGATTTTCCCTTCATTATTAATAGGAATAGCAGTAGCAATTTGAGCTAATTGTGTCTCAATCATTTTATTAAAGCTCAATTGATTTTTAATAGAGAAAGATAGACCTTCTATTTTTGAGTTAATATTTTCTAGCATTTTGTCGTTATACATTAACTTTTTAATAGAGAAAGATAGACCTCCATGTGTAATCAATGCACCGCCAGAGGAGAGTGGGCCTAGGAGGCGCTATGGGTGGTGCGGCCACACCCCAGGTGCGGCCGCACCTGGGGTGGCCTGCCTCACCACCGCCTCATGCTGGTGAGCTCCTTGCTGGTCCTGGGACTCTCCTACGCTGGTGCTTGGCCCAGTTTTGGTGGTTGGATGGGCCGTCTTCTTATTCTTTGGTGTAGGATCTGCATTACGCTTTTTCTGATGGCACATTTTGACTATAATTCCATTGTATTCCAGTATAAGTCTTGCAAAATAGTAATCTTACAATACAAGTGGAACTCTGTCAATAGTAAAAGCATAAGTGTCACAAGTTTGTTTATTTCTCCTGTTTTGGATGTTATTTGGCGGTCAGATATGGTTGTTAAGGACCACCAACATGTAGCTAAGTAATTTGAGGTCTCTAATTTGGCTTGTGTAGTCTTGTTATTGAGCATTGCTAGTGAGCTTAGGAGCTTTGTGCTTTTACTTACTAGTTTGTGTAGGAGCTCCCGTGGCTGCCAAAGTACTAGTTGCATAGGTTTGTGTGACCTTGCTACTAGAATTGTTGCGGTGAGCTCTAGTTAGCCCAACACCTTTGTTGCCTAATTAGGATCTTTATAAGGTGTTTGTGAACTTAGATAGAGGGGTGTAGTCTTGGCTAGACCGATAGTTTTAATTCCGCATTTGTTTCGGTTAGCCGGCGCAATTAATTTTAGAAAGGACTATTCACCCCCCCTCTATTCCACCATCTCGACCCTACAATAGCGAGTCTGAGTAACCACCCATACACACCGCATGCTAGGAATGGGGTTGGCAAGCCAAGTAACTAATTGCGATCGGTTTATCCGATGAACTGGCAACAAGGCATCATCGGTTAGATGGTGGTAGCATTAACCGGGAGCCAGTCGAACCTTCCGTGGACATTCTGGCCAGATTAGGGAAAGGATGGCAACGTGAGGCAACCCTTACCCTAGCACGAGTATGGTGGTTCATCCTGTTCTCCGTGTGGGTACAGTTGTACCCTCTGCACAAAGTTTTGAAAGCCTGAAGTCCTTCAGGATGGAACCAGTTGTTCTTCCTTCCATGCCCATTGTAGTGTTGGTGATGAAACTTGATTATGAGATGAAGCATAATATTGATCACTATAATTATGTTATTCATTCCTACTTGTCATGAACTAATAATTGCTAATTAATTTAACTATGAATCATGAGCATGTCATTCTTTTAATGAATCTTGTGCTTTTATGCAAATGAACAAATGCCTATAATCCCTCTTGCATCCACCAAATATTTATATGTTGGAATTAAGTCCTGTGAGTACGCAATGTACTCACGGTTGAAAGGTCCTATTGGCTAGAGGGGGGTGAATAGCCTATTAAAATTTCTACAACAACACTTAGCAAACCGGTTAGACAAATATGAGGCAAAGCGAGTGTTGCGCTAGCCTACTAAAAATGCAAGCCACCTACCGTAATTCTAGTTTCTATAGTCTCTATCCATACAATGGCTATGTCACTACACTAAGTTAGTGTGCTCTCAAAGGCTAACTAAAGAGCCACACTAACAAAACTAACAAGCTCTCACAACTAGCTACACTAAAGAGCTTGACAACTAGTTTGCGGTAATGTAAAGAGAGAGAGCAAGATGGTTATACCGCCGAGTCAGGGAATGAACCAATCAATCACGAGAATGAATACTAATGAAGACTAATCACCTTGGAATCAAATGATGACACAATGATTTTTTTACCGAGGTTCACTTGCTTGCCGGCAAGCTAGTCCTTGTTGTGGCGATTCACTCACTTGGAGGTTCACGTGCTAATTGGCATCACACGTCAAACCCTCAATAGGGTGCCGCACAACCAACACAAGATGAGGATCACACAAGCCATGAGCAATTTACTAGAGTACCTTTTGGCTCTCCACCGGGGAAAGGTCAAGAATCCCTCACAATCACCATGATTGGAGCCGGAGACAATCACCAACCTCCACTCAAAGATCCTTGCTGCTCCAAGCCATCTAGGTGGTGGCAACCACCAAGAGTAACAAGTGAATCCGACAGCAAAACACAAATACCAAGTGCCTCTAGATGCAAACACTCAAGCAATGCACTTGGGTTCACTCCCAATCTCACAAAGATGATGAATCAATGATGGAGATGAGTGGGAGGGCTTTGGCTAAGCTCACAAGGTTCCTATGTCGATGCAAATGGCCAAGAGAGTGAGCTAGAGCCGGCCACATGCCTTTAAATTGAGCCCCCAACGAATAGAGTCATTGGGCTCATAGAGCATCCCACTGTGCATCGACTAGACGCGCAGGTCAGGGTGACCGGACGCACGCCACCCAACATCTAGTCGCACGATGTGCGCCACGTGGCCCCTCAGTTTAACCTTGTCCATGCGATCTCAATGGCTAGTTAGCTTCGCGCCACATGTTAAGTTGCGACTGGACGCTCCATCACTGGAGTCCAGTCATTTCTAGTATGGTTCCAGAGATGGTTTTTCTTGATCGGACGCGTCTGGTCCACCATGACCAGATGCACCGGTGCGTTCGCTCCTCCTCTTCTGTGCGCACCGCCACATTAGCAGGACTGGATGCTAAACAGTGTTTAGCCAGACTCCAGTGACCAACGTCTGGTCTTAGGCCGAGCGTAGCTCAAGCACTCCACTGATTTTTATAAATGACCAGACGCTGCTCCCCCGAGTCCGGTCACCACGTGACCAGCGTTCGGTCACTGTTTTTCAGTGAGTATCACCTTCTTCACTTCACCAACTTCTCCACCCTTGCTCAAATGTGCCGACCACCAAGTGTATCACCTTGTGCACGTGTGTTAGCATATTTTCACAAATATTTTCAAGGGTGTTAGCTCTCCACTAGATCTAAATGGATATGCAAATGAGTTAGAGCATCTAGTGGCACTTTGATTACCGCATTTCAATATGAGTTTCATCCCTCTTAATAGTATGGCTATTGATCCTAAATATGATCACACTTGCTAAGTGTCTCGATCACTAAACCAAAAAGCTCCTAATAATTTCACCTTTGCCTTGAGCTTTTTGTTTTTCTCTTTCTTCTTTTCCAAGTCCAAGCACTTGACCATCACCATGACATCACCATCATCATGTCATGATCTTCATTTGCTTCACCACTTGGAATGCGCCACCTATCTCATAATCACTTTGATAAACTAGGTTAGCACTTAGGGTTTCATCAATTCACCAAAACCAAACTAGAGCTTTCAATCTCCCCCTTTTTGGTAATTGATGACAACCCTTTCACAAAGATACGAATTGAAATTCAATTGAATCCATGTTGCTTGCCCAAGCATTTTTACCATGTGTAAAAGAATATGGACAAGTTTCATGAATCGCATATGGTAGTAATTGCTCCCCCTACATATGCGCTAAGAGTTTGGATAGTAGCTTGCACATATGTTTAGATAGGAAATATAGGAGACAATGTTTACCAAATGATGCTAAGGAATAAGAGATGGACCTTTGAAGCGTGATACCAATCGGAGTGCACCAATATACCATCCTTGGCACCATTAGTAACTAGACATACACAAAAACTAGAATACCCCATGAGATCAACATTAGAAGCAAGGGTCTAGTTTCTATAAAATGAACATGAGTCTAGTTACTTAACCTATGCATGCTAGTTTTTCATTTCATCATTTAATCCTACAACTAGCATATACCACACAAGCATGGATATTGAAATTTAAAACTTGTGCCATGCAAGCAAATATATGAAATGCACATTCAAATGCACCATACAAGTTCATGAGCTTGCTCCCCCTACTTGTGTGCTTAAAATTTTAATTGATCCCCTTCCTTTGTCATATCTCTCCCCCTATGTCATTTTCTCAATTTCTCCCCTTTTGTTATCTTTTCACTATCTTTGTACACTATTTCTCCCCCTTTGTCATCAATGACCACAAAGGTTCAAAAATGTAGATAGGTTGAGATTATCAATGTCAATCAATGGGGTGAGGATCATTTTCCCAAATTTGGTCCAATCTAGAATACTTGCCAAAGATATTTAACTCGGTTTGAACCAAGGACAAGCTTCTTCACACCTCCAAATAAGGGTTATCTTCTACAATGTTGAGTTAAACACTTATAGCTCATTTTCTAGATCAAACACTAGGTTTACAAGCCCACAAACATGTCATATGCTACCACTAGACCAAATTAAGCATAGAAGCAATAGTGGTACCATACAAACATCAAAATCATTTGATTTTCATGAATGAGCCTATTAAATGTGAAAGATGACTAGATGCACTAAACATGTCCTTAGCAAGGATGTATGCCATGCCAATCAACTTTTACCTTGGATTGCTCAAAGGAGAGGCATGTCATATAAGTGGGGGGTGCATCAACACATATTTGAGAAATCCAATATGTTCAACTCATTCCTTAGCTTGCAAAACCTTTTCTCATCTAATGGCTTGGTGAATATATCAGCAAGTTGATCTTTGATGCCTACACTCTCAATGCAAATGTCCCCTTTTTGTTGGTGATCTCTTATGAAACGGTGGCAGACATCAATGTGCTTTGTTCTTGCATGTTGAACCGGGTTGTTGGTTAACTTAATTGCACTCTCATTGTCACATAGCAATGGCACTTTCTTGAACTTGATTCCAAAGTCATTCAAGGTGGCCTTCATCCAAAGTATTTGTGCACAACAACTACCGGCGGATATGTATTCGGCTTCGGCGGTTGATAATGCAACACTATTTTGCTTCTTTGATGACCATGAAACAAGTGATCTTCCCAACAATTGACATGTGCCCGAGGTGCTCTTCCTTTCAACCTTGCATCCCACATAATCCAAGTCAGAGTAACCAACTAGCTCAAACTTTGCTCCTTTGGGATACCACAAACCAATATTTTGTGTATGCTTCAAGTACCTTAATATTCTCTTTGTAGCCTTCAAATGACTTCCTCTTGGTGAGGCTTGAAATCTTGCACACATGCATACACTAAACATGACATCCGGCCTTGATGCAGTCACATAGAGTAGGTTTCCAATCATAGACTGATACAATTTTTGATCCAACATATTGCCACTTGCATCACTATCCAAATTGCCATTTGTTCCCATTGGTGTGCTAATGGCTTTGCTATCACTCAAGCCAAACTTCTTGAGCATGTCTTTGATGTACTTGTCTTGACTCACAAATATACCATTCTTCAATTGCTTGATTTGAAGACCAAGAAAGTAACTTAACTCTCCAATCATGGATATTTCAAACTCATTAGACATTATCTTTCTAAATTCTTCACAAAAGTCTTGATTAGTTGATCCAAATATGATGTCATCAACATAGATTTGCAACACAAATAAGTTTTTGCCAATCTTCTTAGTGAAAAGAGTGGTGTCAACCTTACCCATCATGAACCTTTTAGAGAGTAGGAAGTCCCTCAATCTCTCATACCATGCTCTAGGTGCTTGCTCCAAGCCATACAATGCCTTCTTCAACTTGTACACATGGTTGGGCTTCTTGTCATCTTCAAAACCGGGAGGTTGCTCAACATATACTTCTTCATTGATGTAACCATTGAGAAATGCACTCTTAACATCCATTTGTTAGAGCTTGATGTTGTGGGCACAAGCATAGGCTAATAAGATTCTAATTGCTTCCAATCTAGCAACCGGGGCATATATTTCTCCAAATTCAAGACCTTCAACTTGTGTATATCCTTGTGCTACCAATCTTGCTTTGTTCCTTACTACTATCCCATCTTGATCTTGCTTGTTTCTAAAGACCCATTTGGTTCCAATCACATTGTGTCCCTTTGGTCTCTCTACTAATTCTCATACTTGATTTCTTGTGAAGTTATTCAATTCTTCATGCATAGCATGCACCCAATCAACATCCTTCAATGCTTCATCTATCTTCTTTGGTTTAATGGATGACACAAATGAGAAATACTCACAAAATGATGCCAATCTTGATCTAGTTTGCACACCTCTTGAAACATCACCAATGATAGTGTCCAATGGATGATCCCTTGCAATATTAGTTGGTTGGAGTATTGGAACTTGATTGCTTGCACTTGCTTGATCATTGGATTGATATGATGTACTAGCCACTTGATCTTGTTCATTATCATAAGAGCCACTTGTACTAGCTTGATTTGTATCATCTTGCACATTTGAGTTACAGAGCACTTGCACATGATCATCTTCATCATCATTCACTTAACTAGGCCTCAATTCACCAACATCCATGTTCTTCATGGCATTTGAAAGTTGAATGCCTCTAACATCTTTCAAGTTCTCATTCTCATCTTGGGAACACTTGGTTTCATCAAATTCAACATCATGAACTTCCTCAAGAGTACCACTATCCAAATTCCAAACCCTATATGCTTTGCTAGTAGTTGAATAACCAATTAGAAATCCTTCATCACACTTCTTGTCAAACTTGCCCAATCTAGTGCCTTTCTTCAAGATATAGCATTTGCAACCAAAGACACAAAAATATGTAATGTTGGGCTTTCTACCATTCAAGAGCTCATATGGTGTCTTCTCTTCCAATGAGTGACAATAGAGGCGGTTGCTACAATAGCAAGCCATGTTGATAGCTTCGGCCCAAAAAGATTGACTCACATTGTACTCACTAAGCATAGACCTTGCCATATCAATGAGTGTTCTATTCTTCCTCTCAACAAGGCCATTTGATTGTGGAGTGTATTTGGCCGAGAGTTGATGTCTAATTCCAAATTCATCACACAACTCATCAATTCTAGTGTTCTTGAACTCACTACCATTGTCACTTCTAACACTTTTGATGGTTGTTTCAAACTCATTGTGAATGCCCTTGACAAATGATTTGAATGTTGCAAACACATCACTTTTGTCCACTAGAAAGAATACCCAAGTGTATCTAGTATAATCATCCACTATCACAAATCCATATTTGTTGCCACTAATGCTAGTGTATTGAGTTGGTCCAAACAAATCCATGTGCAATAACTCAAATGCTTTACTAGTGCTCATCATGCTTTTCTTAGGATGGGTGTTTCCAACTTGTTTTCCGGCTTGACAATAGCTACAAAGCTTATCTTTCTCAAACATTACATCTTTCAAGCCTTTAACCAAGTCATGATTGACCAATCTATTCAATTGTTTCATTCCAACATGACCAAGCCTTCTATGCCATAACCAACCCATACAAGACTTAGTGAACAAACATGTAGATAATTGAGCTTCACTAGTATTGAAATCAACCAAGTATAGATTCTCATATCTAAAGCCTTTGAAGATCAAGTTAGAGCCATCTACACTTATGATCTCTACATCATCTACCCCAAATATGCATTTAAATCCAAGATCACACAATTGAGCCACGATAGCAAATTGAAGTTCAAGCTCTCAACAAGCAGCACATTAGAAATACTCATGTCATTGGATATTGCAATCTTACCAAGCCCTTTAACCTTGCCTTTGCCATTGTCACCAAATGTGATATTATCAAAACCATCATTGCCATTGCTATTGATTGAGTTGAACATTCTTGCATCACCGGTCATGTGTTGAGTGCACTCACTATCAAGAACCCAATGTCTTCCTCCAGCTTTGTAATTGACCTATAAAATAAGATCAATTCTTTTTAGGTACCCAAACTTGCTTGGGTCCTTGAAGGTTAGTGACCAAGCTCTTTGGCACCCAAATGGCTTTCTTCTTTGAGCCCATCCATGGCATACCAATGACCTTAGCTTTCACACCATTTGTACCCTTAGTAAGCATATAGAAAGAATTAATCTTAATTGAGGATACATTAGCATTCTTGCTCTTCTTCTTGCATTTATGCTCTTTATGACCAACTTGCTTGCAACTAGTGCAAAATCGACCATTGTTCTTCACAAAACTAGTCTTGTGAGGAGCAAAGGCTGTCTTGCCTTTCTTGGGGGTATAGCCCAATCCCTCTTTGTAGAGAGAAGCTCTTTGACTATCCAAGCACATAAGCAAGCGGTCCTCACCGCCATAGGCCTTAGCCAAGGTGTGAGTGAGCTCATTGACCTCCTTCTTGAGGGTCTCATTCTCAACCATTAGTGAGGCATCATATGTGAAACCATCACTACTAGATGAGGTGGAAGTGGAAGTGCTACAAGAAGGGTTAGTGGGAGCAACAATGATAGGCTTATAGAATGATTCATCAATTAAGTCACAAGTTAAGCCTACATTACATGTCTCAACATGCTTCTTCTTATTTTGCTCATCAAGCAAAGAGGAATGAGCTTTTTCAAGCTTCTTGTGAGCCTTGCCAAGCTTCTCATAGGCTTCCTCTAGCCTCTCATGAGATCCATTGAGCTCATCAAAGGCTTGCTTAAGGGCTTTTAGTTCCTTATGCAAGCTTTTGCATTCCCTTCTCTTAATGTCAAAGTGCTCTTTAGCATCATCTAGCATGTCAAGTAATTCATCCTTAGTTGGTTCATCATCATCACTATCACATTCATTTTTATTTTCATTATCATGTTCCTCATCACTTCCATGATCACAAGTTTGTACCTTAGTGGCCTTAGCCATGAAGCATGATGGAGTGTCGAAGAGAGAAGGCTTCTCATTGATAGCAATGCTTGCAAGTGCCTTCTTCTTGGTGGTCTTGTCATCATCACTATCATCATCATCACTTGAGGAAGCATCACTATCCCAAGTGACCACATATGAACCACCCTTCTTCTTCTTCTTGAAGATCATCTTGTCCTTCTTCTCTTTCTTTTCCTTCTTGTCCTTCTTCTTGTTCTTCTTGTTTACATCATCATTGTCGCTATTGTATGGGCATTGAGCAACAAGATGATCCTTGCTACCATACTTGAAGCACCTCCGTGCTTCATCCTTATTCCTTGATGATGACTTCTTCCTTCTTGCACGATAGCCCTTCTTCACCATGAATTTGCCAAATCTCTTCACAAAGAGAGCCATCTTCTCATCATCAAACTCATCAAAGCTTGAGTCTTCATCTTCACTTGATGATTCTTGCTTTGCCTTGCCCTTGGATGATGTGGCCTTGAATGACACACTCTTCTTATTCTCATCCTTCTTCTCATCTTTCTTCTCCCTCTTTTCTTCCTTCTCATCATTATCTCTATATGTATCATCGGTCATTACATCTCCTAATACTTGGTTTGGTGCCATGGTGTCCAAACCACTTCTTACTAGAATAGTGACCAATATGCCAAATCTTGAAGGTAAGCATCTCAAGAACTTGTGGGAGAAGTCCTTGTCCTTCACCTCTTCTCCAAGTGCTTTGAGATCATTAACAAGCACTTGAAGCCTATGGAACATCTCTGGCACACTCTCATCCTCCTTCATCTTGAAGCTTGAAAACTCCTCCTTGAGAATGTATGCCTTTGCACCCTTCACGACTTGAGTGCCCTCAAATAATTCCTCCAACTTCTTCCATGCCTCATGAGCTCTCTCAATGTTCTTGATTTGCTCAAATATTCTCTCATCCAAAGCATCATGGATGGCACTAAGAGCAATGTCATTGTTTTAGAGTAACATCTCTTCGGCGGTGGTGGGAGCCTCTTCATCATCAATCTCAATCTTGGTCTCCACCACCTTCCAAACTTTCCTATTGATTGACTTGATATATGTTGTCATCTTAGCCTTCTAATAGGGATAGTTGGAGCTATCAAATTGGGGTGGCTTCTTTGTGTTGTTGATTTGAGCCATTTTGACACCGAAGGTTGTTAAGCCTCAAATCACGGTGACCACGGCTTCGATACCACTTGAAAGGTCCTAATGGCTAGAGGTGGGGGTGAATTGCCTATTAAAATTTCTACAACAACAGTTAGCAAACCGGTTAGATAAATATGAGGTGAAGCGAGTGTTGCGCTAGCCTACTAAAAATGCAAGCCACCTACCGTAATTCTAGTTTCTATAGTCTCTATCCACAATGGCTATGTCACTACACTAAGTTAGTGTGCTCTCAAAGGCTAACTAAAGAGCCACACTAACCAAACTAACAAGGTCTCATGACTGGCTACACTAAAGAGCTTGACAACTAGTTTGTGGTAATGTAAAGAGAGAGCAAGATGGTTATACCACCAAGTCGAGGAATGAACCAATCAATCACAAGAATGAATACCAATGAAGACCAATCACCTCGGAATCAAATGATGACACAATGATTTTTACCGAGGTTCACTTGCTTGCCGACAAGCTAGTCCTCGTTGTGTGATTCACTCACTTCGAGGTTCACGTGCTAATTGGCATCACATACCAAACCCTCAATAGGGTGCCGCACAACCAACACAAGATGAGGATCACACAAGCCACGAGCAATTTACTAGAGTACCTTTTGGCTCTCCGCTAGGGAAAGGTCAAGAACCCCTCACAATCACCACGATTGGAGCCAAAGACAATCACCAACCTCCGCTCGACGATCGTTGCTGCTCCAAGCCGTTTAGGTGGCGGCAACCACCAAGAGTAACAAGCGAATCCCGTAGTGAAACACGAATACCAAGTGCCTCTAGATGCAAACACTCAAGCAATGCACTTGGATTCACTCCCAATCTCACAATGACGATAAATCAATGATGGAGATGAGTGGGAGGGCTTTGGCTAATCTCACAAGGTTGCTATGTCAATGCAAATGACCAAAATAGTGAGCTAGAGCCAGCCACATGCCTTTAAATAGAGCCCTCAACGAATAGAGCCATTGGGCTCACAGAGCATCCCACTGTGCACCAACCGAACGCGCTGGTCGGGGCGACCGGACGCACGCCACCCAGCGTCCGGTCGCGCAATGCGCGCCACGTGGCCTCTTGGTTTAACCTCATCCACACGATCTCAACGGCTACTTAGCTTTGCGCCACGTGTTAAGTTGCGACCGGACGAGCTGCTCAAACTGACCGGATGCTCCATGACTGGAGTCCGGTCATTTTCAGTAAGGTTCCAGAGATGGTTTTTCTTGACCGGACGCGCCGGTGCGTCCACTCCTCCTCTTCTCTGCGCACCGCCACGTCAGCAGGACCGGACGCTGAACAGTGTTTAGCCAGAGTCCGGTCACCTGCGTCTGGTCTCAGACCGAGAGTAGCCCGAGCACTCCACTGATTTTTATAAATGATCGGACACTGCCCCCGAGTCCTGTCACCACATGACCAGCGTCCAGTCACTGTTTTTCAGTGACTATCACCTCCTTCACTTCACCAACTTCTCCACCCTTGCTCAAATGTGCCAACCACCAAGTGTATCACCTTGTGCACGTGTGTTAGCATATTTTCACAAATATTTTCAAGGGTGTGAGCTCTCCACTAGATCAAAATGCATATGCAAATGAGTTAGAACATCTAGTGGTACTTTGATAACCGCATTTCGATATGAGTTTCACCCCTCTTAATGGTATGGCTATCGATCCTAAATGTGATCACACTCGCTAAGTGTCTCGATCACTAAACCGAAAAGCTCCTATCAATTTCACCTTTGCCTTGAGCTTTTTATTTTTCTCTTTCTTCTTTTTCAAGTCTAAGCACTTGAACATCACCATGGCATCACCATCATCATGTCGTGATCTTCATTTGCTTCACCACTTGGAATGTGCCACCTATCTCATAATCACTTTGATAAACTAGGTTAGCACTTAGGGTTTTATCAATTTACCAAAACCAGACTAGAGCTTTCAACGGTGCTGTCGTTAAGTTGTTTTGTAGGTATAGGACATTGGCGACCATCTCACCCTGTCGTTGGTGGCAAAGTGGGTAAATGGCAGGAGCCGTCCAAGCTACGGTGCTGACGCTTATGGGCAAGGCGACCACCAGTTACTAGTTAAATAATTTATGCGTAACTGTTTGGTCGAAAACCGAACGAAGACATAAATAAAAAATAATATAATGCAAGGGAGACACATGCACACATTCGAGAACCACATATTTCATTAATTATTTCTTGAATATACAAAATACATGATCAACGAAAAAAATATCTTCTTCCGTCTTCAGCGTCATGCTTAAGGAGAGGTCTGACTTGTAGAAAAAGTGCATAGTTCGCCGATTCCCGGGGCCTGTTGGGCTCATCCGATTAATTACTTCCGCAAGACAAGCTTGCGGAAAACCTCTGATTAAGTTGCGCTTTATGGTCGTCAAATATTTGATTGCTCGTCATCAGCCATATGCGTTATATGTCAGTAAAAAATATGGGTGGCTTTATGTAAAAAAAAGCTAGGTCGTGACATTGCCATCGCCACGTCGTAGTAAAACGGAATCTATTGTTGATGAAGGGGATGACTTTCGCGTCGTCGATGCCCAGTCATATACGTCTGCCTTCATTAACACGGACGTGTGTGAGTTGCCTTTGCCTCATCAGTGCCAGCAACGATGTGTCCGATCCCGTTACTTGGGATGTGTAGATGGAGTAATGACCTTGCCTTGTCGGCACTTGGCCATAGTTCCG
Organism: Miscanthus lutarioriparius; assembly: GCA_904845875.1. Taxonomy (NCBI): domain Eukaryota; kingdom Viridiplantae; phylum Streptophyta; class Magnoliopsida; order Poales; family Poaceae; genus Miscanthus; species Miscanthus lutarioriparius. The sequence goes on along the minus strand of CAJGYO010000005.1, from coordinate 71,473,489 downwards.
TCTAGCCTTGTCGGTACTAGACGTAGATGATTATATATAGTAGAAAATCCGCAACAAATTAGTGGTATAAGTACTGCTTGGATGATGCTTTCTCATGAGATCAAATCGGCGTCAGTATTTTATAACGAAATGAGGCGTTCTCGTCTCATGTGTCTCGACTTTTCCGTCATTGCGACGAGCGTCTACCCCCGGAAGCGAAGCTCGCGTTAGGCAGATATCATATCAAATCATCGAGCTCGGTGAGGGTAACCCCTCGCTATAACTACCATCATTACAAGCTCGGAATACGGTCTCCATTGAATATTTTGACAGCCTTTCGGCGCCACTTGCATTAATTTGGGCGTTACGTCAAATTTGGTCGCAACCTCTTTTATTTGTAGAGGCAAAGCCTGCAGAGGAAAACACCTCGTCAATCATCGAATCTCGGTGAGGGCAACCCCTCGCTGTAATTACTAGCATCCCGAGTTCGGCAAGTAATCTGATCAGACCAATATGACCTCTTCGCCAGATTCGATTAGGCCAATACGACCTCTTCGCCAAGTTTGATCAGGCCAATATGACCTCTTCACTGAGTTCGGAAAGTAATCTGATCAGGCCAATACGACCTCTTCGCCGGTGGCTGGGTTGGAGTAGGCGCATCTCACGTGGATTGATAAAGCAAACTGATCTATTAGCGCGTCTAGATTAGCTGCTCACCCGGAAACACAACAGACGGCACGGACGACATGATCGTAGTTAAAGAGGGCGTGCGTGCAGGATGCAGGAGTGACGGAGAATTATCGTCTGGTCGGGGCTGCTCCGCGTGCGACTTCTCGGCGAGATGGGCAGCAGCAGCGCGTCAGCAGCTGCAGGCGACGGCGGGCAGCAGAGTCTCGGCGTGTATGCGTGGGCGAGAAAGTTGGGCAGAGCTTGGATGCGAATGCGTGCGTGACCTTTTGCCAGGAGGCGTGCGCGTGCTTTATATAGGGGTCAGGATCCCTGGCGTTTGCCCCCTCAGCCAAGCAAACGTGATTAGATTAGATCAATTAACCGTACGCACGATTCTTGCTCCGATCAACCTCTCGTACGCGTTTGCCGAGATTCCATCTCCAGCCCAATATACTCTTTACGTGAGAGTAGACAGCAGCGACGTGAGATCCGTTTGTTATAAACAACTTTTCAGGTTTCTCCTTTTCATTCTTCTAGAAACCAGACGGGTGTTGAATATCCAACCCAGAAATCATTGTACTTCTTTTCAAAAATGAGCCCAATAATATGAAAAGGTGTAGGGCCCACGGGTCATAGGCTCAGCCACGATAAAATAAATAGCCTTGACATATCACCTGCCAAATAAATATATCTTCATATTGATTTTGTCACACGTGATTATTTTTATTATTATATAAAATAATAATCAAACAGTAACATAGATATGTTATGGTGAGCCGTTTGGTTCTCACTACATTTAAGTCCTATTGATGGCGGTGCTTAACTCACATTTCTAACCGCCAACTTCCATATAAAAACTGCTAAAGTAAACACCAAACTTAGAATTATGACTTATAACTAATCAATTCCACGAGTTTTGATGAATTGTTCATTTACATGACACAAACATGGAATATATAGAAAAAGAGTCAAAGTACGCAACTAGGAAAGCGCAAAAGTAGACTCTATGCAAATTAATATAGAGAAGGCCCGCTCACTGACGAATCTAGGGCAAAAACCCACGTGGAAGCAGTCCAGGCCCAACATGCAATCGCCATGCGGAAGGCGGTCGCGGGAAGGCAGCACCTGGGTGCGGCCGCACCTAGGGTGCGCTCGCACCCCCGCCTCCCCCTTCCACGTGGCGCCTCCTGGTGGCTCCTCCAAGGCGGTTGCATGTGGGTTCCCTTTAAAAATATCCTCAAGCCGGCCTCCCCTTGCTCCACCGCCTCGATGCATGGAGACATGCAAAGAAGCACAACTCCACTCCATCTCCACCATTGATCTTATGACGGTTTGATCCAAGGGCCATGGTGAAGAAGCACACGGATCGCTGACATGGCACATTGAGTGGCCTCCATTCCTCCTCTCCACCTATAAAAGAAGTCCACCCCCTCCTCATTTAACAACACTTCAAGGCAAAGAGCACTCCACATTTGAGCAACACTACAAGGGCTTAGGCCCTAGATAGCTAGCTAGAGTTGTAAGGGACAGATGTAAGGAAGAGCTTGGGGAAGCGCCGGACTTGTCGGTGTCTCCCCATCATGTACCTCAATGAACACCTGCGCTATACTTCATCGGATTCTCCCGCTGAGTGAGTGTTCATGATTCTTTTGGTTATAAAGTATTTTGATTAGTTAACCTTTACTATTACTTGTTTGCGGGTTCATTGTCCGTCCCCATGGTGGATACTCTAGTAGAGGGCTCTTGATAAAGACGGATCACCTTGTACAACACTAGAGTAGTAGTCGATAGCGTAGATGTGGTGTCTAGGCCAGAGGCTACCTTCGTTTGTCTCATACTCCACAGTTGAGGGGTAGGCGATAGGTGGTGACAGCCCTGTCCATCCCTTGTACTCTCCCACATCTGGGTACGGTGTAGAGCTACAAGCCAGTATCTCCTGGCAGACCAGGTGCACTCCAGTGCCCGAAGTAAGCAAGTAGAAGTAGAGTTTATCTGTTTTTAGAGCCTAAAACCATTGGAACCCATCTCTACCCTCTACCTACTCTACCCTTGTGTTTTCTTTAGACAAACTAGCTAGAAGAGTACCTTCGTTCCCTGTGAAAATACGATACCCTAAATACTTCCGGGTGAAATGCTACAACGATAATTTCGTGCGCTTGTGGATTATTTCTATATGCGTTAAGAAATACCAACAAGCATTTTTGGCGCCGTTGCTGGGGAACGGTTGCTGTATTTCCTTCGAACCTAATTCATCCTCGTATCTGTATCTTTACTTTTTTTTAAAAATCACAAAAATATTTTCACCATGAAATCCACTCCTATCCAATACCGGTCCGCTTCAAAGGGCAAGTTTGTGGAGCCACCACCAAAACCAAACCATTCATCTAGCAATGGACTCTAGCCTAGTTTAAGTGCCATGGTTCGGGCACAACCCTTCTCAGGGCACGATAATGAAAAACCTTGCCAACACCTGCGAGAATTTGAGAAGATGTGTTCATGCCTGAGCATTTATGGCATTACATAGGAAACACTAAAGTGGAAATTGTTCCAATTTTCTCTCATAGAGAAGGTAAAGCAGTGGTACACACTTGCCGTAGAAAGTATGAATGGGGACTGGGATGAACTTAAAGACATGTTTCACCATGCATTCTTCCCTATGTCCCGTATGGACTCTCAACCAAGGGTGATCCTAGACTTTATGCAGTACGAGGAGTCTATAGGTGCAGTCTAGGCTAGATTTTTAGTGTTAATACACACAGGCCTAGACTTGTCTTTACTCAACAGCATATTGCTGCGACTCTTTTGTATGGGTATCGATATACATGCTGACCTATGCCTAAACGTGACTGCTAGAGGTCGTTTCTCACACAAACCTATGATAGAACAAGTAAAGTTCCTTGAAAACTTTATAAACTGACACACTTCTTCCGTCACAAAGAACCAAACCCCTCTAGGTCAAAGTCATGTCGAGTGTTGAGAAGTTCTCATCAGTTAAATCCAAACACGTACCATCCTTAGATTTGACTCATGAACCCTCACCCGAACCATGAACACCGAAGGAAAGAGTACTTCATCCTTCGGAGTGCCATATCAAATTTGGGGATTATGGCAATACCACTACTAGCAATATCCACTTTTATGATGAACAACTTTAATCATTGAAGGAGCCAAATTCATCATAATTTCAATTTTATGACGAATATAGAAGTCGTGACACATTTGAATTTTTGTGATGAATCCAAAAACATCGTTATAGAAGTGGCTTGATCTGTGATGATAAACAGACCGTCATAGAACTATTTTGGCATACATGGCAGGGGGCTGCCACGCTGGTGGGTGTTTCTGTTGGAGATGCTTTCCACATGTACATGCTATAGCCCATGTGTACATGCTATAGCCGGTTGCATTGGAGATGGTTCGGGTACGTGTCACCTTCTTATTGTACAATGTGGCCTCTCTAGTTCTTGCATGTATTAGGTTCTTACTAGACCACGTGTCAGGTCCCTATTGTTCCACATGTCAGTTTTCTATTAGCACACATGTGATGTTGCGGTTGGATCACGTGTCACTTCTTCATTGGACCATGTGTCGTATTTTTATTGGTCCACGTGGCCATTTCTTATTTGACCATGAGTAACGGCGCTATCCGTCCATGTTTCATATTTTTATTCGGCCACATGGCTTCACAACTTCCTTCCACATGTTAGATTTTAATAGCCCACATGTCGTGTCTTGGCTATTTCACGTGTCATGCACTGGTTCGTCCATGTGTCACATTTTTATTTGATCACGTAGCCTGTCTTGGTTCTACCGCGTGGAGTACAATCAATTTTTCATAGAAGTAATTCGATATCGTCACTACTGCACAGATTTACTATATAACTAGTTAGCCTAGCAATCAAATAACAAAAATTAACATTTCACATGTCAGCAGCGAACCACTGATAGAGTATCACCACATCAAATCGGCATACGAGTCCACACATCAAACCGGCACATGAGTCCACACATCAAACCACAAATGCTCACTGCATCAAGCCATAGGAGTTGAAGACTGAGAGTTACCAGAAGAGCTGAAGCACGTGCATAGCTCATGGAGATTGTTGTACTCCTCCTGTTGCCGTTTCTTGTATTCCTCAAACTCCCTTTTAGTCTTTTCTGTCTTCCTTTTTAGTTCATCCACTTGATTAATGAGGGAGCGGAACTTTCCTGTTCAGCAGCAAGCTATTCCCAAAGTAATCTCTTCGTCGATGTCTCTGTTCTAGTGGAGCTTGTCTGGATACCAACATTCTTCAAAAAAAGGTTATTGCTGCTTCCCTAGGAGGGGGCCTTGCCCTTGTAGACGTAGAGGACCTTGCAAACAATATCAACACTAGTCATTGGTTGCTGCCCATCAACAATAGGTTCTGCTTGCATAGTTTCCATAGCTTTCTGCAAAATTCAATCAGTAAAATATTAGGTTACAGATAGTGTAAGAGGACTTCTATTGAAAACCCAAGAGATTGATTCATAACAAGTAATGCATAGTTCTTCCTCATCATACTGTTGATAGAGATTACATAAGCTTCAGTAGATTTTAGTTGATTTCCATAACACTAGGCTCCTGCTATGTTTCCTTCTTTTATGGCAACGGCTTCAGTAGATTTCAAGGGAAGCAGAAGAAGGTACTTACAACTACAGTCCTTGCAGCATCGCTCAGGCCGTTTTTGCTACTGGTATGGAAGTCCCTGAAGACTTCCACAGCATTAACATCTTCATTAGGTGGACCACGTTCTTCTTCAAGTCCTTAATCATGTTCTATTGCCTTCCTCTAGTTCTCCTTTGTTCACATTGCACATGAGTTTCATTTTATATTTATACAAAGGCAAGAGTAATAATAAAACACAACCATCACTTATAAATTTTTGCTACTGGACAACATAGGAACAAGATCCTGTAGCCTGGTAGTACTTCACTTTTGCACGGTTTCGCTTGTTCTTCTCAGATGTGTCATATAGCTTCATTTGTGTTAGACTGCAGCACAAGTAGACCATAGCAAGACTAGATAGGAAATCGATGGGTTCACACACCTTGTTCTTAGCACTAGACCAAATCTCGACAAGTTCACACCACTGTGCATCATTCATGGACGAGATAGGAGAGATCATACGGATCTGATCAGTAGGGATGCCATTGAAGTATTTTTTCTTCAACCTATAGCGTGCCTGCCATACCGTAGACTTCACTACATTCCTGCAAGCTTCTTTTGTTGGTGGGTGAGCACCATTAACGCACAGCCTTTGTAGCACACAGTAGTGTGAATGAAAAGTAAAGCCATTAAAGTTGCTCAAAGCAGAGCTAAATGTCAAGAGGGGAACCCATACATACATTTAGCCTATCCACACATTTTGTTCAATGGATGGCACTAGGCCTTTCCCCTTGTATTCTTTCCAATGTGTCAAAATTGGTACTTCATGCCTGACTAGTACACCTACCTCTGAGGCAAACTTGGTAGGTTGCACTAGATCTTGTGGCCTTCTGTTCCCCTCAGCAACAGAGATGTGCATCCTCAATCCTCCTAGTGATTTGCTCATTTTTCAAGCATAATTCCATGAGTTCGAGGCCTTGGCTTCCTCGCTCTTCCCAGCAATGGTACTACATAGTTTTTATACATTTAGATTGTTAGAAAAGTTACATGGATATCAAATAGCTAGTGCAAATTGATTGATAGACATCTATAAGGTAATACCAACCTTGACAACATTCATCGTTTTGCGGGTGAGGGGAGATGGGAGTTTGCTGAGAGGGCTCCTCTTTGGCCTGGCTATCATCATCTGGCCATGAGGAGTATCTCACAGGGCTAGGTGGGTGCCATCCAAACAAATGTCTCCAGTCAATTCATGAACTTGGAATTGATCCCTAGGTGTTGGTCGTGATGGAGATATATATTCACCTACTTCAGATACCTCCACTCTTTTGTCAGTGGTAGACCTCCGAGTACAAACTCCATGAGCAGCCTATTCTAGTGGTGTTGACCTCACTTGCTTGGAGGGCCTTTGCCCTGGACACATGGCAGCGCTGCTTTTTGTCCTGCTGGCAGAGCTTTTTCTATGGCTTCTTCGACCCTTTGTGCTACCCCCCTGGTTTAGGGATATATTCCAAATCTTCACTATGTCTACCCTTTGTGCTTGACTTTTTTGCCTTTGGGGACATAGGTTTTGGGCCCACACGTATTCCAAGTTCTTCCATCTTTCTTTGATTCCTTACGATTTGTGCATCCCAGTCTCGGTCATAAGTAGTTAGTGGCTGTTCATCTAGATTACAAAGGCATTTATTAGCTAAAGCTTCTATGGAATGTCTACACAATAGAGCAAGAGTATGCAAATAAGTGCCTAACTAGTAACTACAGCTCATATGGAAGTCATTAATCCAATAAAGCACATGTCAGCTACACTCAACTATAGGAAATATGTAACCCCATCGCTATCTACATATCCTTGGTTCAACCACTACATTAAAGCACACATCATAAAATGAATTTGGGTACCTCTTCCTCCATGTCCCCTGGCTATGTTTTGTCATCGGCACCGCCATCCTGTTATCATGGTCGTGGAGCTAGTGCGGCCAGCATTGACAAAGGGGTACTAGATCTGGCTCCGGCTAGGGTTCAAATCCAGTCGGTCGTGACAGGTGCTGAGCTAGGTAGGAGATCTGGATCCGGCTTGTACCATCATAGAGGCGGTCCTTCCACCATCAGCTCACCTATTGTCGACGAATCAAAGGGGATCTGGCTTCGGCTAGGGTTCAGAAATGTATGGAGAGGGTGCGGCTGGACAGTGGAGAGGGAGTCGAGCTACTGTTCCGATGGCGCCTAGGGTCCAGAGCGGGGTGGCAGAGGGGGCTTGTAACACCTTAGTGTTAAGCATTGCATTTGGCACCTGCATTTCATGAGCACAAGCATCATCCAAGCATTCTCGGACGGCTTCTAGTTGATGTGGTTGAGATCATGCTTGGTGCCCGGCCGAGTACACGTAGCCATATAATTGTCGATGAAGACTTTTTTCAGCTCTTCCTAGGATCCGATGGAATCCAAGGCAAGGCTTGTGAACCAGTTCATTGTGGTTGGCGTGAGCATGACGAGAAGATAGTTCACCGTGACACTGGTGTGTCCTTTGGCAACGCGGACAACAGTGGCGTAAACCTGCAGCCACTGTGTTGGGTTCACCCTTCCTTCGTAGGGCTCGACCCCAGTGATTTTAAAACCACAGGGCCACTGAAGTGTTCAGAGCACCCTCATGAATGCTTGGGGCCCTTTGGGATTGTCGGCGTCGTCAGCTGCAGCGTTGCCGATGTTGAGTGGCTTGAGAGCTGAGTCTGGGTTACCATACTCTTGCTCGTACTCCTGGCGGCGGCGTACTTCTTCTTCATGGCAGCCAAAGCGGCGTTCATTGATACATCGTCGTGCATCTCGGAGATTGTTGACGTGCATACAGACATCCTGGTCGTGGTCGCGGTGATGGTCAATGCAGTTGCCCCTAGCTCCGCCCTAGAGAAGATGCCTATCATCGCGGTGTTGGTCGGTGAAGCGACTTAGGCAACAATCGGATCTTGTCATGGCTGATCGGCGAATTGAGATTGCGGAGTATGAAGGTCTCTGATCCTAGCAGATCTCATTGACCTGACAGTGTGCTGCTTTAAGCATGGCGGCGACCTTGGTGACCTCAGGTGTCTGCGGGAGCTAGGTGAGCTCGTTGGCAGCCACTACGAGATTGGTGCTTGGGGTCTTGTAGATGGCATGACCGTCAACATGGACAAACTCGTCGTCGAGGTTGCATTGGAGTGGCCTTCCTTGTGAGTCAAGTTGCTGCTCGACCATCACAAGAGCAATATCATTTGCTTGGCGTTGCACACAGTTGACGTTCTAGTTCTCGCGAGCGGCGCGTTCCTACTCGGTTTCGCCATTCCGAGGGAGGCTGTTGATGCTGACGTTGAAGATTGCGCCGTCGCGGAAATGAGGGAGAGGAAGTAGTTCGGTGGTGGTTTCGACAACGGTCTCCATAGAGCCCTGGGACTTGGAGTCCGGATTCTCCTCCATGATGGTTTGGAGGGATGTTCTGGGGCATCGACCGATGTGCAGCATGTTGACAGCCGGCAGAAGCTGGTCGGCGAGACGATGGACATCTCCAACCTGGTCGACGAGTTTGCCCCTTAGGGCATCTTGGTAAACGGTGGCGGCGTTGGTGAACCCAAAGGGTAGGGTTGTAACCCTTGGAGTTTCCTGAGCAGCCACTGATAGATATAGATCGGAGGGTGGTCGGCGCTAAACCAGAGTGTCTAGAGCCAATTTGGCAATGGAGATGCAGTCGGCGAGCTTTAGACCGACCTAATCGATGGATGCAATCAGATCGTCATTGTTGATCTGCCTCCTCTGGTAACAAGGAAGCGGGCGGTGAGTCATCATTGAAGGCGACCTCAGAGGTGCTTCCGAGATCAGATCTACAATCGTAGGTGTTGGGATGATCGGCGTAGCGTTGATCTGCACTGGCTCGATGAGCTCTTTGACTCCGTTAGTGTTGATGACCCATGAGATGGATCCGACCATGAAGATCTGGCCGGGCTGCGGGAGGGACAAATAGCCTACAGAAAAAACCATCTTGTTTGACAAGGAAACATCACGCACACCCCTACCTTGCACGCTAACTGTCGACAAAATATCATCGGCAGTCCTCCGAGGGGTATCCCACGAAGGTAGATTGATTAGCAGAGAGCCATGTAATCAAGAACAAGAAGGCAACAGAGACACATGAGTTAGATAGGTTTAGGTCGTCAGTATGACATAATACCCTACTCCTGTGGTCTGTTGGTTTGTATTGGCTATCGTATGATATTACGTGAGTTTGGAGGGGGTCCCTACCTGCCTTATATAGTCTGGGGGGCAGGGTTACAAGTCGATTAGATCTGAGAGATAAGCAAAAAGTAATAACAGATTACAAGAATCTTAGGATCATACGTATCCTAACAGATCTTGTAGTATCTTCAGGATATCTTCCCGGTGTCTTATGGGAGGTGCCAAGCAGAGTTATGCCCCGCAAGGCTTCATCTTGTGGGCTGGGCCACCCCTGGGGGCATAGCCCATGTGGTCTACCATGGGTATCCAGGGTTGTACCCCCCACAATGAGCATGAGCATATGGAATTTCATCTTATTCTTTACATATTATCACATGTGATGTTGTTTATATACATGCATATGCTTGTGATCATGTGTGACCAATGCAAGAGATGATTGTGAGGTCACAAAAACACCTTAGACATGTATAGGATGGTAAATGGAACAATGTTTGTATTCATGACATGGGCCAATTTTGCTTCTAAGTCCTAGTTTACTCAAAATGTCATTTTTCATGATCCTAGTTTGACCAAAGTTGAACTATAGCATAGAGTGTTTGCATGGCAGTGCACCCTTAATAAAAGTTGTAGCTCATCTTATGTGAACAAACTTTATTTAAGGGTAATGAGCTAATTCAGTGCCTAACATGGTCAAATAGGGCTCACAAAAATCAACAAAATGCTGCTTCTAGACTTAGAAATTTTGCTAAGTCCAAAATGCTGATTTCAGTTTCAAGTGCACCACTTTCGAGCTTTGCAACTTGCTAACCATGACCAATTAGATGTTACTCCCTAAATCAAAGTTGTAGATCTCACATAGCTCTACAACTTTCACTAATACCATTTTCACTGATTCACCACGGATTAGGAGCTACATGGTCACAAAGTTGCTCTGTCAGACGTACACGTCGGGCTCTGATGGCCACGAACGCGCGCGGCGTCAGTGGCCGACCGCGCTAGGCCACGGCTGCCACGTGGTGGCCGTACGCCGGTGATATTTGGGACGGTCGGGCTAGCGCGTCGACAAGAGGGTCGTGCCCCTACTGCCCACTCCCACTCGCTTTCACTCAGCCCGCTTCACTCTCTCTCCCGTTCGTCACGGCGAAGCCGAGCACCATTGCCGCCGTGAGCTTCGCCGAGCTCGCGGGCAGCCCTCACCGCTCCATTTCCAAATCGCTCATGCCAATAGCTCTGCCTTGCTCCACTCTACCACTTCGACCCAGTAGAGCCGCCATTCAAGCCCAAGGCAATGGCCTATGGCTGTTTTTGCCACCGTGACATCACTGGAGCACCACCGTGCTCTCAGCTCGCCATGGCCAGGCCACTCCACTGCATCTCCTGCCTTCCTATCTTCTAGTCCATAGTTGCCTTAGGTCGCTGCTACTCAGGCTGGAGCTAGGGTAGATGATATTGCACCATCACAAGGGAACATACTGCTGCTCCCTCCATGCCCGCCATGGCCACGAGCTCGAGCTTGCTGCGGCCAGTAGCCCCTAGGTCTCGCCATCCCCCGCTCAAAGATGTTTGTGCATGGCCATGATCCCTAGCTTCTACCATGAAAATGGAGACCCACCTCTCACCACCGGTTAGCTAGAATGGAGAGCCCCGCCGTGTGCGATGTGCGCCACCATGCCGCCATGCATGCGGCTAGGCTCTCCCACTACTCCACTGTGGCCAAATCTTGCTCTAGAAATGTGCTAGGTCACCATAGAGGTAGGGTCATTCTCGCCGGAGCCTACCATAGTCAGAGATGGCCGGTGCGCCACCGCGTGGCCACCGCCATCTGCCATGCTCGTTAGTGAGCTTGCTCGGTGAGACACCGACCCAACCCGGGGTACCCCTGGGTGCGGGTTGACAAAAGGAACACGATGGTGCCCGGGGTTTCACCGGTCAAAGCGCCGTCCTCTGCTCCTATGTCACTGACGGGTGAGACCCATTGACCTGCGGGCCCCCGTTGTCAGTCACAGTGGGTGCACTAGACCGGGTGCACCTAGTAGCTGAGCTCGATTTGAAATTCGATTTTCTTTATTTATTATTCCAGATTTTGTAGCAAACTTGAAAAATACATATCTAGGGCTAGGAGTGTCCCAATTGAGTGATCAAAATTTTGTTGGATTCTTTATGAGGTGTACTATTTGATAAAAATATGAAACCTACTGTTTGGGATATTTTTCTAGGGTAATTAAATTGAGCTAGATAAGTGCTTTTAAATTTGTTTCCATCTTGTAAAATGCTCTTGAGCTATGGAAATGCAAAAATTGTCATTCCAATTTTACTGGTCTTGTGTTGACATGCTCGAGCTAGGAAAAATGCTAAACCTACAGTTGGTATACTTAGAATATGGTTTCCTATTTAACTTTGATTAATTGCTAGTTTCTAATGAAAATAAATGGTATAATTTATAAGAGCACAAGTACAATAGTAATCACCGAAGTGATCAAATAGTCTTACTTGAGCCCATATAAACCCGATAGTTTTATGAAATTATGAAGGATCTCAAACAAACCAAGATCGTACATGATTCAACACAACTAGTCACATGTTACAACAGGTTCACACATAGTTCTCATACATCAGAGTTTCAACAAAGTTAATACAACCCAAATTTAGAAGTAGCGGAAGCGACATAGTTTTGAAACAACATCAAGCTAGTTAAAATACATAGCTAGTTTAAGATCATCTCCAAGAAAAGCACATAGATGAGATGATATAGAATGACCGTGCCCTTGGTCTTACTCTCCATCAACTGCAGGAGTTATGCAATGGTTGCAGTAACCATGGTACATCACATCATCTACAACAAAAGGGAATAAACCCTAAGTACAAGAATGTACTCAGCTAGACTTACCGGTCATAAACCAAAATAATAAGACACCAAGGAATAGGCAAGGCTTTAAAGGTGGAGTTAGCTTGACAACATTTTGCATAAAACTTAAGTAATATAACTTGGAGATTTAGTACCTCTAGCATCAATTTGAATACCTATTCAATTAAGCATCTCTAGATTAGCACCTGTACTAGAGCAATCACTTGATTAAGCTAACAAGCATTAGTAACCATATCTGGTACAAGAATATTTTGAACATCATTAGAACCATCAAGTTCCCATTAAATTACTCTACGTTGCCGCGGCACAGTCAAGTTCTCACTATCCGGGAGAGACGGTGATTCGAATCGATTCCAACCTAGCTAGGGAATTAATTTCTAACACAAACTATGGCACACCCTACGAAGGTAGCCTTAGGTCACCTTTGATACAATTCAGGACTAACTCACAGGTCCGATCAGCATCTCACCCTCAGAGATTCTACCGATCTACCAGGAAGATCGGGACTCGAACCCACCCTTGGACTCAAGCCATTGGCTCTCTGCACATCCTTACTACCTCTAGTGTGCGCACTTCGACTTATCAGGGTCCATCCTCAATTGAGCTACTCGGCTTCGTGGTCATATCATCGGATTCGGCCAGCTAAGTTCTAGGCATGCGTTCAATATGACAAGAGGACGTACAGCGAATTGGTCCTTAATTGACATAGATGGGGATAGATAGGCACCCAAGACCTCCATGCCTTGTCGCTTCTCTATCACGATCCCACCTGGTCTCCTTTATTCCTTGACACATGGTTATTTCCACGCTAGCAATTATAGCCAACCGTGATTAGTTATCAACCTATATCTTACAGGTGACAGGTAATCACACGAATTCTACCGACTAAGCATGGCTAAGCATATATTCAATCCTGGAAACACATAGGATTCAATATATATATGTATATATATATCTGGACAAGGAAGATATATGCAGCAAGTGGTTCCAATCAACTCCTAGTACTTTAATGCATCAACATAAAACGGCTCAAGTTGATAGTTTGAAAATATAGGAGGCTTAGAATGCTCCGGGGCTTGCCTATCACAAAGGTTGAGGGCTGAGGATCTAGACACTCGGGCAATTGTTCACCATCGGGCTTGCCTTCTCCTGGGGCCTCCTATTGCTGCACTTCCTATGGATCGGCGTCGTACTCCAACACGGTGTTTTCTTCTGTCGCACCTATTGCATGCACATGCAAAAAGTGAGAATCATGAATGCATAACAAGGGTCATGGATGACATGACATGATAATGTGCATGGTTCAATGATGACTATCCTGTTAGGTCGTTAGGATGATAACAAAGTTGAATTCTTATTTACTGAGTAGGTGCATATCTCTTCTCTAGAAAATTCAAGGATCCATACTAAGTCCATTTCTGGACCATAACACAGCAGCTACAAGTTTAGATCATAACTAGAGTTCTACTCAACCAAGTGCTATGATCTTGGACATTTTGGAAATCTTATAAAATTTCCTACAACTTTCATTTCATCACCAAAAGGTGATTCAACAACTATCCTAGTCAAAACTTGTAAAATTCCTAGGTCTGTCCAGAAATTCCAGAGAGTAAGCATTTCGGAAGACCAACTTTTCATAGCTATAACACTCAACCCATTTAGTCTACTGCCATGAAAATTTGACACAAGCAAGATAAGTAAGTTATTTACAACTTTGTTATTGACAAGATTCACAACAAACATCACCTTACCCATGTAATTTACTTAACAACCGAAAATGTCCAAACAGTCACTAGAATTAAATTATAGAGCAATTAATATTTCACTGCATACAAGCAATCAAATTTGGGCACAACCTAACAATACCAACAGTTCATAGGCATCATACACACTCTAGAAAACATGATGGTCAAGCCCAAATAAATTATTTAAATACCTTTATTAATTTATTTGGACACTAAGGTGAAATAAGGAAAATATATCCAAATTGCACAATAAATTCTAAGAAAATTACAGTAGCCTACATATGACCCTAAAAGTCTACTGTACAAATTTTATGCCATTTTCATAAATGTAACCATTTCCACAAAAGTGACAAGTTGCATAAGCTTATTTTAGAAAAAATAGTTTATCCTAGTGAAAAGTGTCAAACAACGGATTTCATATTTTTCTTACATCCATCCTAGCACCATAACACTGAGTAAGAATTTGCATGGTCATTAGTTATGTACTTTTACACCATTTATTTTCAATAGAAACTAGCAATTAGTTAAGATTAAATAGGAAGACCATATTCCAAGTATGCTTACTATAGGTTAATATTTTTCTTAGCTATAGCATGTCAACACAAGATCAGAAAAATTGGAATCCCAATTTTATCACTTTCCTAGCTCAAGTTATGCATTTTACAAGATTGAAAATAGTTTAAAAGCACTTATCTGGCTCCATTTAATTCTCCTAGAAAAACATCCCAAATAGTAGGTTTCATATTTTTATCAAATAATATACTTTATGATGAATCCAACAAAATTTGGTTCAACCAAAATGGACATCTACAACTCTACTTATGAATTTTTTAAATACGCATTCAAATCTGTGAAAACAATAAGAAATCAAAGAACACGCAGAGATTGACAGACGGGGCCCGCTGGTCAGTGGTACCGAGGCAGGGGAGGTGCTTTGGCCAGCCCTATCTTGTCGGCGGTGAGATCACCAGCGACGACGATGACACCAACCTGTTCCCCTCATCAAGCCGCGTCGGTTGGTGGTGAAGACGCTACCTAGAGTTCACCAGAGATGGCTCGTCGGCGGCAATGGCGGACGACGGAGGTAGCGCAGTGGTATGCGAACGTTCTCCAGCCATCACGTGCTCCGGTGAGGTGCGCTACATCTTTGTGGGATCCAAAAGAAGCTATCTAGGGCGGGTAGGTTTTGGTGAGGTAGCGGTGAGCTCTGCTCACGTGCATGGCCACGCAGCGGCGCACGGAGCATGGTGGTGCTCCCACCGTTCTGGCTAGACAGCAGGGAAAGGCAGGGCTCTATCATGCCATCCGCTAGGTCTAGGGTCACTCAACCTAAGACACGTGAGAGAGAAGGGAGACGATGGACCAGCTCAACAACGGTGAGCTCGAGTGCCACGGCGGCCGCACGCAGAGCGGCAACGAGTTCCTACACAACCAGGCGGTAGTGTCTACCCTAGATTAGGCCTGAGCATCTAGAGCCTAGCGTGGTGCTAGGCAGGAGAAGAGGAAGGCAGGACATGCGGTGGAGTGGCCGTTCCATGGTGAGTAGAGAGCACGGCGGCGCTCCGGTGGCGATGATGGCTATGGCGAAGCAGAATGCCGCTTTACCTAGGGTCAAGAGGTGGTGCTGGTGGCTCGATGAGGTGGAGGTGATGGTGGAGTAGCTATGGCCAAGACAAATCGACTTGTGGAGCTACGTTGGCAGTGACCGACTGTGGCAGAGCTGCGGCGGTGATGTAGCAAGCTCGGAGCTCTGCTTGGCAAGGCAGAACGAGAGGGAGGAAGTGAGAGCGGGTGAGTGGAGTGAGCAGTAGGGGTGCGACACCTTTGTGAACGCTCTGACCTGACCGACCGAGCCATCGCCAATGTATGGCCGCCACATGGTGGCCATGGGCTATGGTCGGTCGGCCACTAACGCGCGCATGGACGTGGCCATCAGAGCCGATGGCAGTGCCTGACAATGTGACTTTGGGATCGTCTAACTCCATATCCATGGTGATTTGTTGAGAGGAGCATTAACAAAAATTGTAGAGCTACATATGATCTACAAATTTGCTTAAAGGACTTTGGCCTAAATCCTAATGGTTCTCAAGTTATATCATCCCAAAGTGCGGCACTTGAAACTATAATTGGATCCCAGACAGAAAATTTTCAAAGCGCTAGAACAATATTTTCTAGCTACTTATGCACTGTTTTAGAGCAAGTTAGGAGCTGAATTAGACCATGACCCAAAAATAAAAGTTGTTACCCTAGTCAAGTACTACAAGTTTGCTTAAAGGTGCACTGCCCTGCAAGCACTCCAGGGTATAGTTCAACTTAGGACAAACATGCAACTAGAAAATGATAGCTTACACTATAATCATGACTTAGGGGCCAAATTGGTCCAAGTCATGAATACCAAAGTTGTTCCATGTGCCATTCTAAACATGTTTAAGGTACTCCTAAAGTCCCATAAGCATTTCACACATTGATCACATGTAAACCCTAGCCTAGATATAAATTTAAGAGGCATCACATGTGATATAAGCAAAGTAGTGAAGATAGAATTTGACATGCTCATGCTCATCCTCATGAATGCTCAATGATGCTTGTGCTCATGCAATGCAAATGCCAAATGCATGCTTAACACCAGGGTAGAAATCTCATCTCGATATTGGAAAGACCTACCAATCCTTGTAGAATGTGGGGTAGGTGTCACGCAGAAAATCGTCCCTTTCCCATGTTGCATATTGCTCACTATGGTTGTTCCTCACCACTTTATAGAACTTAACCACCTTACTTCTAGCCACTCACTCCATTTCTTCTATCACCCGGATAGGTTTTTCTTCATATGTCAAATTAGACTGGATCTTGACACTAGTGGGTTCAATGGCTTCTTTGGGTGCACGAAGACATTTCTTCAATTGAGAGACATGGAAAACATTGAAGATGGCACTGATCTCTAGCGGTAGTTGGAGTCTATAAGCTACTGGTCCACATTGGTCAATAATTTTGTATGGGCCCACATACCGGGGCGCCAGCTTTTGCTTCACACCAAATCACTGTACCTTTTTCATCGGTGATACTTTTAGGTACACGTAATCACCAACTTCAAATACAAGAGGACTCCTTCTCTTGTCCGTATAACTCTTTAGTCTTGATTGAGCAGCTTCCATATGTTGCTGAATAATCCAAACTTGCTCTTCGGCTTCTTTGACAAAGTCAATACTGTAATGTCCCGCCTCCTCAAGGCCAGGCCCGCTTACATCTGTAACACCCCCGCTCAGGGCTTAATAGGATTAATAGGATACTCGTGCAAACAAGTTGCAACTTCTTTTCTGGAAGCCCATCTCTTAAGAACTCCAAGGTTAAGCGTGCTTGGCCTAGAGCGATGGGTGACTGACCGGGAAGTTCTTCCCGGGGGCGCATGAGTGAGGACAAAGTGCGTAGAAAAGACTGGTGTTGGTCTGTGAGGGCAGTCTATGTCCTAAGAAAGCTATCAGATGTAAGCGGGCCTAGCCTTGAGGAGGCGGGACATTACAAATACCATAATACCTTCTTTCGCTTGGCTCAACCCAATTCAGAGAAGTTCTACACTTGCGAAAATAAAAAGCCTCAAAAGGGCCATCTTGATGCTTTCTTGATGGCTATTGTTATAGGAGAACTCAGCCAAAGGTAGCCATTTCTCCCACGAACCTTTTGAAGATATTACACATGCCCTTAACATTCTTCAAGAATTTGATTAACTCGCTCTGTTTGCCCAGTAGTTTGAGGGTGATAAGTAGAACTTCGGATCAATTTGGTACCCAACTAATTATGCAAATGTTCCCAAAAATGATTTACAAACTATGGACCTCTATCAGACATAATGGTTCTAGGTATCCCATGCAATCGCATTATGTGGGTGATATATAGCTCTGTATATTGATGTGGGCGGTAAACTGTCTGAACTGGAATGAAATGTGCAAACTTCGTCAGACGGTCCACATTTACCCAGATGGAATCGTTACCTTTCTGGGTGGTTGGAAGACCAACAATGAAGTCCATGCTGATTTCTTCCCATTTCCAACCTAGAACTGGTAGTGGTTGGAGTAGCCCTGCGGGTTTCAAATGAACAGCTTTGACTCGACAGCAAGTATCACATCTAACCACATATGCTGCAATCTCTTTCTTCATCTTTGTCCACCAAAACAGGGTCTTCAAATCCTGGTACATCTTGCTACTACCAAGATGGATGGACAATTTAGAAGAGTGTGCTTCATCTAAGATTTGGTTTCTAAGTTCTCTATCTTTAGGTACAACAAGTCTATCCTTAAACCAAAGTACACCTCTCATCTAATCTAAAATGTTTAGTCTCTTTTTCTTCCATCTTTGTCTTGATATGAAATATACCCACGTTGGTCTTTTGGAGTTCCATGACCTTAGCTTCAAGAGAGCAACTGATAGTGAGATTATGTAAAACTACATGATGCAGTAGGTTAAAGCTATCTTCCAGCAATGGTTTGCTATGATACTTCTGGCTCAAAGCATCTACAACAACATTTGCCTTGCCTGGATGATAATGCACCTCTAGGTTATAATCCTTGATTAGCTCCAACCACCTTCTTTGTCTCACATTCAACTTAGGTTGCATGAAGATGTACTTGAGGCTTTTGTGATTAGTGTAAATGTGACACACATTGCCAAGCAAATAGTGCCTCCAAATCTTCAAAGCATGAACAACCGCGGCTAGCTATAAATCATGAGTTGGGTAATTAACCTCATGTTTCCTCAGTTGACACGAGGCATAGGCAATGACTCGACCCTCTTGCATGAGCACACACCCTAAACCAGTACTAGATGCATCGGAAAACACATCAAATGGTTTTTCTATGTCAGGCTGTGCTAAAACCGGAGTGGTGGTCAACAAAGTCCATAAAGTATAAAAAGCAGCTTCACACTCCAGAGTCCACACAAATTTCTCATCTTTCTGAAGTAATCTAGTCATGGGCTTGACTATCTTAGAGAAGTCTGGAATGAAATGATGGTAATAACCTACTAACCCAAGGAAACTCCAAACTTCATGACATGAAGTCGGGGCCTTCCAATCCATAACTTCTTGCACTTTGCCAGGATCTACCGAATTTCCATCTTTAGATAACACATGACCTAGGAAAGGTACTTTCTTTGACCAAAATTTGCATTTGCTAAACTTAGCATACAACTTATGTTCTCGCAACCTTGTTAAGACAACTCTTAGGTGTTCTTCATGATCTTTCGCATTCTCAGAATAGACTAAGATGTCATCAATAAACACCACCATGAATTTATCAAGTTCAGGCATGAACACCGAATTCATGAGATACATGAAATAGGCAGGAGCATTGGTTAGCCCAAAAGACATGACAAGATACTCATATAGACCATTCCTAGTGGAGAAGGCAGTCTTAGGTATGTCTTTCGACATGATCTTAATATGGTGGTACTCTGATCTAAAATCGATCTTGGAGAACACTTTAGCCTTTGATAGCTGATCAAACAAGATATCAATTTGAGGCAATGGATAATTGTTCTTGATCGTTACCACATTAAGGGGTCGGTAGTCCACACATCCGCAAAGATTTATCCTTCTTTTTCATGAATATGGTAGGACAACCCCATGGCAATGAGCTGGGTCGAATGAGACCTTTTTCAAGAAGCTCCTGCAATTGCACTTTGAGCTCAGCTAATTCATTGGGTGGCATCCTATAAGGCCTTCGTGAGATAGGTGCCGTGCCTAGTAACAATTCAATCTTGAACTCTACATCTCTGTCAGGCGGTAACCTAGGCAACTCATCTAGAAATATGTCTGGAAATTCACACACCACCGGAATGTCAGCAATAGTCATGGGCTGGATAGCATTAGCTACATTTTGGAGGTCAAAATCTCTGGGAAGTGGTACTAAGAAAGCATTCTTACTATCAGGTTCCCTTAACATAACCACCCGAGTGGAAGTATCAATAAGAACTCCATGGCCACTCATCCATTTGATTCCTAGGATTACATCTATCCCTAACCCGAGCAATACTACAAGATTCGTGGTATACTCCCGGTTGCTTATTGAGATGCGCACATCTATAACTATTTGGTTGGTGGAGATTTTATTTTCAACTACACTTATGCAGTAACTACCCTCTGATTATGCTTGAATACAAATGTTTGACTCATAAATGAATGCGATGTCCCAGAATCAAACAAAACAACTATGGGATGTTGGTTCACAAAAAATGTACCTGTAGTAACAACTTCACCGGCAGGAATTTATTCAATAGTGGTATAGTGTACATGTCTCTAACGCACATTAGAATTACCCTGCTTCTGGTTGTTCTTGTTGGGATAGGGGCAATTTCCTGCCCAATGGCCGGGCTTATTACAGTTCCAACACGGCAAGTTGCTAGGTGCAACACTGGAACTTCCTTGTCCTATGCCGCCCTTTGGTAGAGCAGCCGACTAGGCCTTGTGAAACACATTCTGGTTCTGAACAGTTTGCACCTTTTTCTGAGGTGGCCTAAACTTGAGAGCAGGTGGGTGAAACTGAGGTCTCACGGCAACTGGAGCTTTTGACTGAGAAGCACCTGCTTCAAAGGCTCTCTTTCGATTCTTGGATACTGAATAGATATTGTTTTGATTGTCTTGAGTTAAGGCATCACTGACAAATTCATTGAAAGTGGCAGACTTGTTATTAGCAAGAGTCTTCATCAGCTTGGGGCCAAGCCCCCACTTGAAACTAGCAATTTTCTTTGCATCAGTATCAACAAATTCCATGGCATATCTAGAAAGGTTATTGAAAGCTTGTAGATATTTAGTCAAGCTCTTGGTACCCAAGGTCAGCTTTAGGAACTCGGTATGCTTGATACTCATAAGACCTGGAGGAATATAGTGTCCCCGGAAAGTAGCTTTAAACTGGTTCCAGGTAATTTGAGCATTCTCAGGCAGGGTGGCTCGGTGATGACTCCACCAAATGCCTACAGGCACCTGCAACTGGTGGGATGCATACTCAGTTTTCATTTGCTCAGTCAGCCTCAGCAAATGAAACTTTTGTTCAAGCATGTTCATCCATTCCTCTGCTTGGAGTGGCTCTTCAGCCTCCTTGAAAATAGGCGGCTTGTTATCTAGGAAATCCTTGAAATCACTGTATTGGTTTGGCTCTACACCCTGGTGCTGATGTCTGCCCTGGGCGTCTTGCTACGCCATGGTGCGCATAGCCTCACCCATAGCACATTGCCCTTCAGCGAGCATAGCCATCAACTCTGTCGGAGTGGGTGGGGGCGATGGTGGCAAATTTTCATTGTCATCACCATGCAAGCCACTACCCCCAGCATCATCATTCCCATCGGCTCTAGAACGGGTGCGAGGCATCTGCAGAATTGCAACAATAGGCAATTATTGATGATGTCGGAAAATTGTAGAAGAATTGTATAATTATGCCAAACTGAATTTACTGGAGAGAATTTAAATTCATACAATAAAACAGAGGTACAATAATTCATTTCCACAACCATAACATCACCAATTATATTACTTAACGCCATTCGCAATGCATTCCATATATGCCAAATTGCTTGCCAACACAATGGGCATTAAAAGTGCAACCACAACATGGATTACATGCAAGGTGCCAAGAGTACATCAAAGGGTACATCAGGAGATCGAACTAAATTACAAGTTCATTACATAAAGGATCCATAGGATAAATGGCTAGCACATCTAACTAAGTACTAGAGCTAACTAAGCCTCGAAATGATCGCTGTCAACATCAGACACGCCATCACCCTGGTCATCCTCAAAAGGCTCAATTTCCTCATCTTTAGGCTCGTCCTTGGCGTCCACCTCCATGCCATCGTCCTCAGCAATCAACACATTGGGATCTTCTTCCACCGTTGGAGCATCTGGGGCAGGAATAGGATGGATGATATTATTGAGGTGGTGGACGGCCACCTGAAGCTCCTCAATGTTCTCCTGCTGCTCTTGGATCTAGTGTCTATACTCTGCCTCTATGTTATCAAACTAGGTTGCCTACCTAGTAGCCGCAAACATAGCCCTAATCCTGGCAGCCTCCCTAGACTTAGCAAGAGGAATAGCCTCATCTCTCTCCACATGGATCCCCTGATCCTTTGCTATGGCTGCATCCTTCTCAGCAACAACACGGACAAACTGCCCTCGACAAGCTTTCAAGGCTATCGTATACTTACCTATATTATTCTTAGCTGCTCTAACTGCCCTTTGGTGCCTGCGCACATGTCCTCGCATCTTGCACTGTGCAGCCTATGCTCTTTGGAGCTCTTGCATACAGCTGATGTAGCTATCCTAGCAAGAGTAAAACATCTTCATAACAACATACATGGAACTCGTGGCAGCATTACTACTTCCTTATCTTTCATCTTGGTCTCTTACCAAAGCATTACCGCTTGGTTGGGTCCAAGCAGTTTGCGATGGGTCCACTCGAGGAAAGGATCTAGTAGGACCGTTGACAAGCTCACCCCCAAACTCCTAACATATCTCACTGAGGACCTCAAAAGCTGCAACTTGGGAACCCTCCCAAGGTGTCTGCCCATCTGACTCCACACTCTAGCCTTGCCACTATGGGTGATCAGCACGGGCTAGGACAGTCACCCGTACGTTGTACCATTGTTGTCCCTTAGTTACCACTTCGCTCCAAAAGTAGCGAGGTGGTTTAGCATACCCAACCGAGTGCAGTACCCTCCACAGTAGTGTGGGACTACCAAACAGTGCCAAAAAGGTGTCACTTGCAACAGGGGCTCCTGGTGCTGCCATCTGTATCAAAATGGTATAACTCCTGTGAGACAACGCGATCATAGAATAGGGTTACATAACATAATCAGAAGCTTATAAGGGGGAGGAACAATGTAATGATATGAATGAATAATTTATCATGATGCATGCACGTTCCATACATCCTCACAAACTTAGGAAAAATTAAATCCTTAATGATATACGTGGTGGCATACATACGTTCTCTCAATATAATTGTAACTAAATGAGCTACATGTTTCGTTGTTAGTGTACCTGCAGAAGATTCATTTCAGCCCATCCCAACAATTAAATGTACAAGAATGTAATCTGGGCTCTAGGTTGAATATTGTAGAACAACAGGATATATGAGAGTAGTAAACTAAACACTTCCATATATATATATCCCAATATATATACTTCTGTATCAAAGCTACCTGATGACAATTTATTACCCACAATTAAATACGCACCATACACACATGCAAGCATGCATATACAACCGTATCAAAGCTAGCTCTCCCCGACCGCACGCTCACATCTTGCGGTCAAGCCACTCATCAACTTACCTTCTTCCCTAGACGTAGAGGCATTTGATCCATATATTACCACTCAAGTGAATGGCATTCATACAATAGCATGCCGTATGGACAACAAAAGTAAAAACCCATCCCATGTTCATACTTAAATAGCCACCTAATAGTCCTTAACTGGCATAAAGGAGATGGCCACTAGCATACTTTAGATTTTTATAAAATAAAACCTTTGTTTTAAATACACATATGACAAGTTTAATGTTGAACCTTGCTCCGATGCCAACTGTAACAGAACCATCCAATTTATAAGAGCACAAGTATAATAGCAATTACCGAAGTGATCAAAGCATCATACTTGAGCCCATATAAACCCGGTAGTCCAATGAAATCATGAAGGATCTCAAACAAACCAACGTACAAACCAAGATCATACATGATTCAATACAACCAATCACATGTTACAATAGGTTCACAAAAAGTTCTCATACATCAGAGTTTCAACAAAGTTATTACAACCCAAATTTAGAAGTAGGGGAAACAACATAGTTTTGAAACAACATCAAGATAGTTCAAATACATAGCTAGTTTAAGATCATCTCTAACAAAAGCACATAGATGAGATGATACAGAATGACCATGCCCTTGGTCTTCTCTCCATCAACTGTACGAGTTATGCAATGCTTGAAGTAACCATGGTACATCACATCATCTGCAACAAATGGGAGTAAACCCTGAGTACGAGAATGTACTCAGCTAGACTTACCCGTCATAAACCAAAATAATAAGACACCAAGGAATATGCAAGGATTTAAAGGTGGCGTTAGCTTGACAACATTTTGCATAAAACTTAAGTAACATAACTTGGAGATTTAGTACCTCTAGCATCAATTTGAATACCTATTCAAATAAGCATCTCTAGATTAGCACCTATACTAGAGCAATCACTTGATTAAGCTAACAAGCATTAGTAACAATATCCGGTATAAGAATAATTTGAACATCATCATAACCATCAAGTTCCCATTAATTTACTCTACATTGTCGCTGCTTGGTCAAGTTGTCACTATCCAGGAGAGACAGCGATTTGAATCGATTCCTACCTAGCTGCGGAATTTATTCCTAACACAAACCAAGGCACACACCACAAAGGTAGCCTCAGGTCACCTTTAGTACAATTCAGGACTAACTCATGGGTCTGATCAGTGCCGCACCCTTAGAGATTCTACCAATCTGCTAGGAAGATCGGGACTCAAACCCGCCCTTGGACTCACGCCATTGGATCTCCGCACATTCTTACTACCTCTAGTGTGCACACTTCCACTTATCGGGGCCTGTCCTAAATTGAGCTACTCAGCTTCATGGTCGTATCATCAGATCCGGCCAGCTAAGTGCTAGGCATGTTTTTAACATGACATGAGGACGTATATCAAATTGGTCCTTAATCGACATAGACAGGGATAGATAGGCACCCAAGACCGCCATGCCTTGTTGCTTCTCTATCATGATCCTGCCTGGTCTCCTTTATTCCTTGACACATGGTTATTTCCATGCTAGCAATTATAGCCAACCGTGATTAGTTATCAACCTATATCTTGAAGGTGACAGGTAATCACCCGACTTCTACCGACTAAGCATGGCTAATCATATATTCGATCCTAGAACTACATAGGATTTAAGATATATATATCTGGACAAGGATGATATATGCAGCAAGTGGTTCCAATCAACTCCTAGTACTTTAATGCATCAACATAAAAGGACTCAAGTTGATAGTTTGAAAACATAGGACGCTTAGAATGCTCCGGGGCTTGCCTTTCACAAAGGTTGAGGGCTGATGATCTGGACACTCGGGTAACTGTTCACCATTGGGCTCACCTTCTCCTGGGGCCTCCTATTGCTGCACTTCCTAATGCTCTTCCTATGGATCGACCTCGTACTCCAACACGGTGATTTCTTCCGTCGCACCTATTGCATGCACATGCAAAAAGTGAGAATCATGAATGCATAAGAAGGGTCATGGATGACATGACATGATAATGTACATGGTTAAATGATGACTATCCTATTAGGTCATTAGGATGATAACAAAGTTGAATTCTTATTTACTGAGTAGGTGCATATCTCTTCTCTAGAAAATTGAAGAATCCACACTAAGTCCATTTCTGGACCACAACACAGCAGCTACAAGTTTAGATCATAACTGGAGTTCTACTCAACCAAATGCTATGATCTTGGACTTTCTAGAAATATTATAAAATTTCCTACAACTTTCATTTAATCACCAAAAGGTGATTCAAGCAATATCCTAGTCAAAACATGTAAACTTTCTAGGTCTATCTGGAAATTCCAGAGAGTAAGCATTTTGGAAGACCAACTTTTAACAGCTATAACACTCAAAACATTTAGCCTATTGCCATGAAAATTTGACACCAGTAAGATAAGTAAGTTATTTACAACTTTGTTATTGACAAGATTCACAACAAAAATCACCTTACCCATGCAATTTACTTAACAACCGAAACTATCCAAACAGTCACTAAAATTGAATTATAGAGCAATTAATATTTCACTGCATACAAGCAATCAAATTTGGGCACAACCAATGGTACCAATAGTTCATAGGCTACACACTCTAGAAAACATGATGGTCAAGTCCAAATAAATTATTTAAATGCCTTTATTAATTTATTTGGACACTAAGGTGAAATAAGGAAAATATATCAAAAGTGCACAATAAATTCTAAGAAAATTACAGTAGCCTTCAAATGACCCCAAAAGTCTAGTGTACAATTTTCATGCCATCTGGATAAATATAGCCATCTCTTCAAAAATGACAAGTTGCATAGGCTTATTTTAGCAAAAATAGTTTAGCCTAGTGAAAAGTATCAAACAACAAATTTCATATTTTTCTTCCATTCATCCTGGCACCATAACACTGAGTAAAAATTTTCATGATCATTAGTTATGTATTTTTACCGCATTTATTTTGACTAGAAACTAGTAATTATTTAAGATTAAATAGGAAGACCATGTTCCAAATATGCTTACTATAGGTTTAGTATTTTTCTTAGCTAGAGCATGTCAACACAAGATTAGAAAAATTGGAATCACAATTTTATCACTTTCTGAGCTCAAGTTATGCATTTCACAAGATTAAAAATAATTTAAAAGCACTTATCTAGCTCCATTTAATTCTCCTAGAAAAACATCCCAAATAGTAGGTTTCATATTTTTATAAAATAGTATACTTCATGGTGAATCCAACAAAATTTTGTTCAGCCAAAATGGACATCTACAACTTTACTTATGAATTTTCGAAATATGCATTCAAATCTATGAAAACGATAAGAAATCAAAGAACACACAGAGACTGACAGATGGGGCCCACTGGTCAGTAGGTCCCACTGGTTAGTGGTATCGAGGCAGGGGAGGCGCTCCGGCTAGCCCTATCTCATCGATGGTGAGATCACCGGCGACGATGGTGACACCAACCTATTCCCCTCATCAAGCCGCACCGGTTGGTGGTGAAGACGTGACCTAGGGTTCACCGGAGATGGCTCACCGACAGCAATGGCAGATGGCAGAGGTAGCACGGTAGTACGTCAACATTCTTTGGCCATCATGTGCTCTGGTGAGGTGTGCTATGGCTTCACAGAATCCAAAAGAACCTATCTAGGGCGGGTAGGGTTCTGGTGAAGCGGCGGTGAGCTCTACTAAAGTGCATGGCTGCGCAGTAGCACATGGAGCACGGTGGTGCTCCCACCGTTCTGGCTCGATGGCGGTGAAAGGTAGGTCTCCATCATGCCATCTGCTAGGCCTAGGGTCACTCAACCTAAGACATGCGAGAGAGAAGGGAGACGATGGACCAGCTCGGCAACGGCAAGCTCGAGTGCCACGGCGGCCATGGCGGGCGCGTGCAGAGCGGTGATGAGTTCCTGCGCAACCAGGCAGTAACATCTACCCTAGATCAGGCCTGAGCATCTAGAGCCTAGCATGGTGTCGGGCCAGAGAAGAGGAAGGCATGAGATGCGGTGGAGCGCCCGGGCCACGATGAGCAGAGAGCACGACGGCGCTCTGGTGGCAACGACGGCTACGGCAAAGCAGAATGCCACTTTACCTAGGGCCGAGAGGTGGTGCTGGTGGCTCGAGGAGGTGGAGGTGATGGCAGAGCAGCTATGGCCGAGACAAATCAATAGGTGGAGCTACATCAGCGGCGACTGACTACGGTGGAGCTAAGGCGGTGATGCAGGGAGCTCGGAGCTCCACTTGGTAAGGCAGAGCGAGAGGGAGGAAGTGAGAGCGGGCGAGTGGAGTGAGCAGTAGGGGTGTGGTGCCTTTGTGCATGCTCCATCCTGACTGGCTAGGCCATCGTCAGTGTATGGCCACCATGCGGCAGCCACGGCTTGTGGCCGATTGGCCACTAACGAGCGCGTGGACGCGACCATCAGAGCCGATGGCAGTGCTTGTCAACGCGACTTTGGGATCGTCTAACTCCAAATCCGTGGTGATTTGTTGAGAGGAGCATTAACAAAAATTGTAGAGCTACATATGATATACAAATTTGCTTAAAGGACTTTGGCCTAAATCCTAATGGTTCACAAGTTATATCATCCCAAAGTGTGGCACTTGAAACTGTAATTCGATCCTAGACTTAAAAATTTTTCAAAGCGCTAGAACAATATTTTCTTGCTAATTATGCATTGTTTTAGAGCAAGTTAGGAGCTGAATTAAACCATGACCCAAGAATAAAAGTTGTTACCCTAGACAAGTACTACACTTTGCTTTAAGGTGCACTGCCATGCAAGCAATCTAGGGTATAGTTCAACTGAGGTCAAATATGCAACTAGAAAATGATAACTTACACTATAATCATGACTTAGAGGCCAAATTGGTCCAAGTCATGAATACCAAAGTTGTTCCATGTGCCATTCTAAACATGTTTAAGGTACTCCTAAGGTCCCACAAGCATTTCACACATTGATCACATGTAAACCATAGCCTAGGTATAAATTTAAGAGGCATCACGTGATATAAGCAAGGTAGTGAAGATGGAATTTGATAGGCTCATGCTCATGAATGCTCAATGATGCTTGAGCTCATGCAATGCAAATGCTAAATGCATGCTTTACACCAAGGCGTTACAGGCTATGTCTAGCACGTGGTGGTCATACGTCGGCGATGGCCAGGCCGGTCGGGCCAGCGCGCAGACAAGAAGGCCGTGCCCCTGGTGCTTGCTCCCACTCGCTTTCACTCGCCTCGCCTCGCTCTCTCTCCCTCTCATCACGACGAAGCTGAGGGCCATTGCCACCATGAGCTTCACCGAGCTCGCGCGTAGCCCTCACTGCTCCATTTCCAAATCACCCGTGCCACTAGCTCTACCTTGCTCCGCTCTACCACTTCGACCCAGTAGAGCTGCCGTTTAAGCCCAAGGCAAAGGCGTACGGCCGTTTCCACCACCAAGACATCACTGGAGCGTTGTCGCGCTCTTGGCTCGTCATGGCTAGGCGGCTCCACTCATCTCTCACCTTCCTATCTTTTGGTCCATAGTTGCCTTAGGTCACTGCTGCTCAGGTCAGAGCTAGGGTAGATGCTACCGTACCATCACGCGAGAATGTAGCGCCGTTGCCGCCATGGCTGTGAGCTCGAGCTCAAAGGTGTTTGTGCATGGCCATGAACCGTAGCTCCTACCGTGAAGAAGGAGACCCACCTCTCGCCACCGGTTAGCTAGAACGAAGAGCCCCGCCATGTGTGCTGGGCGCCACCATGCCGCCATGCATGCGGTCGGGCTCCCCACTGCTCCATCGTGGCTAGATCTTGCTCTAGAACTGTGCTAGGTGACCATAGAGGTAGGGCCATCCTCACCGGAGCCTACCGTGGTCGGAGACGGCCGATGTGCCACCATGTGACCACCGTCGTCCACCATGCTCACCGGTGAGCTTGCTCCAGTGAGCCACCAACCCAATCTAGGGTACCCCTGGGTGTGGGTTGACGAGAGGAACATGATGGTGCCCAGGGTTTCACCGGAGACCTCGTTGTCGGCGAGCTTTCGCCAGTCAAAGCATCGTCCTCTTCTCCTATGTCGCTGACGGGTGGGACCCATTGACCTAGCAGCTGAGCTCGATTTGAAATTTGATTTTCTTTATTTATTATTCCAGATTTTATAGCAACTTCAAACATTCATATCTTGGGCTAGGAGTGTCGAAATTGAGTGATCCAAATTTTGTTGGATGATTTATGAAGTGTACTATTTGATAAAAATATGAAACCTACTATTTGGGATATTTTTCTAGGGGAATTAAATTGAGCTAGATAAGTGCTTTTAAATTTGTGTCCATCTTGTAAAATGCATATCTTGAGCTACGAAAGTGCAAAAATTGTCATTCCAATTTTAATGGTCTTGTGTTGACATGCTCTAGCTAGGAAAAATGCTAAACCTATAGTAGGTGTACTTGGAATATGGCCTTCCCATTTAACTTTGATTAATTGCTAGTTTCTAGTGAAAATAAATGGAGTAAAAATACATAACTTATGATCATGCAAATCTTTTACAGTGTTATTGTGCTAGGATAAAAGTAAGAACAATATGAAATATGTTGTTTGACATTTTTCACTGGGCTACACTATTTTTGCTAAAATAAGCCAATGCAACTTGTCATTTTTGTAGAGATGTCTATACTTATCCAAATGGCATGAAATTTGTATAGTAGACTTTTGGAGTCATATGTAGGCTACTGTAATTTTCTCAGAATTTATGGTGCAATTTTGATATATGTTCCTTATTTCACCTAAGTGTCCAAATAAATTAATAAAGGCCCTTAAATAATTTATTTGGGCTTGACCATTATGTTTTATAAAGTGTATATGATGTCTATGAACTGTTGGTACCATTGGTTGTGCCCAGATTTGATTGCTTGTATGCAGTGAAATATTAATTTCTCTATAATTCAATTTATAGTGACTGTTTTGGACAATTTCTGTTGTTAAGTAAATTAAATGGGTAAAATGATGTTTGATGTGAATCTTGTCAGTAACAAAGTTGTAGATAACTTACTTATGTTTATTGTGTAAAATTGTCATGGTAATAGGCTAAATGGTTTGCGAGTTATAGCTGTTGAAAGTTGGTCTCCAAAAATGCTTATTCTCTGGAATTTCTGGACAGATCTGGGAAATTGCGATCGTGCTAGCCGTTGAATCATCTTGATATGACTATAAGAAAGTTGTAGGCAGTTTTATAAGATTTCCAGAAAGTCTAAGATTAGAGTATTTGGTTGTGTAGAACTCCAGATATGGCCAAAATAAGTAGTTGCTATTTACAGTTCGGGAAATGACTAAGTCAAATTGTAATTGTTTGTCTTATGTGATGCTTGTGTAGATGCTTAGGCTAATTGAGATTAGTTGTTAGTTGTAGGTTCTAAGCCTCTTACTAATGATGAACAACTTTACCTTAGGTTACTAGAACTTGGTGAGTGTATGTTTCTTGTACTATAGAAGAGATATGCACCTACTCAGTAAAGATCGACTAGAAGAAAGTTATACATCTACTTGGTCAATGAATGTTAAACTTATCATACATCTTGCGGATAACCATGTTCATGCGTATACACTTCATCAGGTCATGTTATCTCTTATGCATTCATGGTACTCATTTGTGCATATGCATGCAATAGGTTCCCCGGAAGGAGTGACGCTACTTGAGTTCAAACACGAGCGTCAGGAGGAGCAGCAGGTAGCCCAGGAGCAGGAGGTTCAAGAGGAGTCAATGTGGAAGATCTTCCTGAGTGTCCTGATCACTAACCTTCCTTGTTTCTGAAAGGCAAGCCCCAGAGCATTCTAAGCCTCCTATGTTTTCTAAATATCAACTTGAGTCCTTTTATGTTGATGCATTAAGTACTAGGGGTTGATTGGAACCACTTGCTGCATATATTTTCCTTATCTAGACAAATATATCTTGAATCCTATGTAGGTCCATGATCGAATATATGCTTAGCCATGCTTAGTCCAGTAGAAGTCGGGTGATTTCCTGTCACCTGCAAGATATAGGTAGATATCTGGTCAAGGTTGGCTATAATCGTTGTCGCTGTACATCGTCATGTCATGTTGAACGCATGCCTAGCACTTAGTTGGCCAGATAAGTTGTTCCGACCGTGAAGCCGAGTAGCTCGACTCAAGCCGAGATCTGGTAAGTGAAAGTGCACACACTAGAGGAAGTAAGGATGTGCGGGGAGCCAGTGACAAGAGTCCACGGGCAGGCCAGGCCTGAGCTTCTTGGTAGATTGGTAGTATCCCTGAGGGTGCGGTGCTGATCAGACCTGCGACTGTACTGGAGTTGTACCAAAGGTGACTCGACGTGACCCCGACGGGGAAGTATGGGTTTGTGTTAAGAATAACTCCCTAGCTGGTTGGAATCAATTCGAGCCGCCATCTCTCCTAGATAGTGAGAACTTGACTGGGCAACGACAACGTAGCATTAATTGATGGAACTTGATGGTTATGATGATGCTCAAATTAATACACCGGATATGGTTACTAATGCTTGTTAGCTTAATCACACGATTGCTCTAGTATAGGTGCTAATCTAGAGATGCTTAATTGAATAGGTATTCAATTTGATGCTAAAGATATTAATTCTCCAAGTTATGTTACTTAACCTTTTATGCAAAATGTTGTTAAGCTAACTCCACCGATAAAGCCTTGCATACTCCTTGGTGTTATATTATTTCTGGTTTACAACGGGTAAGTCTAGCTGAGTACATTCTCGTACTCAGGGTTTATTTCCTCTTGTTGCAGATGATATGATGTATCATGGGTACGGTAAGAACTACCTTCATCCTGCCATGGATGATGACTAAACCATGGGGCATGGTACTCCTAAGTTATCCTCTCTGTTATGCTTTTGCTAGAAATGACTATGGTACTAGCATGTATTTGAACTAAGTGTGATGTTGATGTCAAACTACTTTGCTTCCGCTATTTTAACTTGGTTTGTAATAACTATGTGAACTCCGATGTATGTGAGATACTTGTGAACTATTTGTGAATTACGATGTAACATGTGACTTGTTATATTGAATCATGTATGATCTTGGCTTGTATGTTGGTTGGTTTAAGATCCTTCATGATTTCATCAGACTACCAGGTTTATATGGGCTCAAGTATGATAGTTTGATCGCTTAGGTGATTGCTATTGTACTTGTGCTCTTATAAATTGGACGGTTTTGTTTTATAAAATTAGTTTGACAACTTATAGCTATATATATAGGTGTGTTAAAATCTGAATTTTAAATTTAGAGTATGCCAGTGGTCATATCCTTTATGCCCAGTCAAGGACTACCAGGCGGCTAAATAAGTACTAACATGGGGGTTTTTACTTTCGTCGTCCATACGGCATGCTATTGTATGGATGTCATTCACTTGAGTGGTAATGTATGGACCAATTGCTTCTACGCCCATGGTAAGAGTGGCAAGACCTCAAGGTTGAGCGTGCGGTCTAAGGGGAGAGGTAGCTTTGGTACTGCAGTATATATATGTCCCATATATGTATACTTAGGTATTTAATTGTGGGTTAGCTTTGATACAGCTGTAGATGCATATTTATATGTATGAATGGCATGTATTTACTTTCGGGTAGCTTTGATATGGAAGTATGTGTATGGGTATATATATATATATGGAAGTATTTAGTTGCAACATACATCCCAGATTTACATTTTGGCATATATAATTGTTGGGTTGAGCTGAAATAAAATTCTTATGTAGGTACACTAACAGCAAAACATGTAGCCCGATTAGTTACATATATGGAGAGAACGTATGTATGTCACCGTGTATGTTGTTAGAATTTTAATTTTTTCCTAAGATTCGTGAGGACATACAGAACGTGCATGCATCATGTTCACTCATGCATTTACATTTTTGCATTCCTCCCTCCCTTATAATTGCTTACCCCATTCATTAAATTTCTTCTCATGTATGATATCCTCTCAAAAGAGTTGCACACTTTGATACAGATGGTAGCACCAGGAGCCCCACCTCACAGTGACACATTCCTGGCTGTGTTTGACACTCCTACCTTGCCGTGGAGGGTGCTAAACTCAGTTGGGTATGCTGAGCCACCCCGCTACTTCTAGAGGGAAGTGGCAGCTGAGGGGCAGCCATGGTATGATGTGTGGGTGACCATTCTAGCTCATGCAGACAATCCACAATGGCAAGGTTGGAGTATTGAGTCAGATGGGTAGTCTCCTTGGGAGGGTGCTGAAGTGGTAGCTATGGAGGCACTGAGTGAGATCTATCAGGAGTTTGGTGATGAGCTCGACAACGGTCTGGCCGGAACCTTTCCCCGGGTGGATCCGTCAGTGACCACTTGGATGTAGTCGGGCAGCAATGCACTGGTGAGAGACCATGATGAGCGAGCAAAGAGCTCTAGTGCTGCTATCAGCGCTATGCTCACTATCCTAAAGATGTTCTACTCCTGCCAAGACAGCTATGTCAGTTGCATGCTAGAGCTCCAGTGAGCACAGGCCACGCAACGCCAGCTGCGAGGGCATGTCTGCAGGCATCGAAGGGTAGCTAGAGAGGCTCAGTGGGAAACCGATAATGCTATTACAGGTTTGGAAGCTCGTCGGGTTCAATTGGTGAATGCTGTTGCAGAAAGAGTTATAGCTAGGGCAGAGATACAGGACATCCGTGTTGAGAGGGATGAGGTCATTCACCTTGCTGAGGCTAGGGAGGTAGCTAGAATTTGGACTATATTTCAGGCTGCTAGGCAGGCAATGGAGTTTGATCATAGAGAGCAGGAACTCATACGCCAGATTGAGGAGCTTTAGCTAGATGTTCATTGTCTCAACAACATGGTGAACCCAATTCTTCCTCTAGCTCCAGTGGTGGAAGAAGATCCCAATGTGTTGATTGCTGAGGACGATGGCATGGAGGTGGACGCCGAGGCTAAGCCTGAGGAGGAGTAGGAGGTCGAGCCTTTTGAGGACGACCACAGTGATGATGTGTCCGACATCGACAGTGATCACTCTGAGGCATAGCTTAGCTATAGTACCTAGCTAGATGCGCTAGCTCTCTATCTTCGATCCTTTATGTAATGAACTCATAATTTAGGCTTCGATCTCATGATGTACTCCTTTGATGTAATCTCAGAACCATGCATGCTTAATCTATGTCATTGTTGAACCTTAATAAATGTCCAGTTTGTGTGCTGGCAAGTATTTGGCATGTACGGGAATGCATTGCGTGATCACTAAGTAATATAATTGGTGATGTTGTGTTGTGGAAATGAATTATTATGCCTCTATTTTATTGTATGAATGTAAATTCTCTCTAGTAAATTTAGTTTGGCATAATTATATAATTCCTCTACAATTTTTCTAACATCATCAATAATTACTTGTGGTTGCAATCCTGGAGATGACACGCACTCGTAGGCGAGTTGGTGGAGATGATGCGGGTAGTAGTGGTTCGCATGGCAATGACAATGAGGACCTCCCACAACCACCACATCCCATGCCAGTGGAGATGATGGCCCAGCTCATGGAAACCCAACGTTCCATGGGAGAAGTGTTGCGCGGTCCTACGCAGAATGCCAGCCATGGATGGGGAAGTGACCAAGGCCATGGTCCTAAGCCTAACTAGTTCAACGATTTTAAGGACTTTCTTGACACCAAACCTCCTATGTTTAAGGAAGCAGAGGAGCCATTGTAGGTAGATGAATGGCTAAATACAATTGAACAGAAGTTCCATCTCTTAAGGGTCACAGAGCACATGAAGGCAGAGTATGAATCACACCAGCTACAGGGGCCTGCAGGCATGTGGTGGAGTCATCATTGATCCAATTTGCCTGAGAATGCTCAAATTACCTAGAACTAATTTAAGGCTGCATTTAGGGGACATTATATTCCCCTGAGTCTTATGATAATGAAACATACAGAATTCATGGAGCTGACATAGGGTACCAATAGCCTAACTGAGTATCTGCATGCCTTTAACAATCTGTCAAGGTATACCATAGAGTTTATTGACACTGATGCAAAGAAGATTGCTAGTTTCAAGAGGGGGCGTAGTCCGAAGCTGATGAAGACTCTAGCTAACAATAATTGTGCCACTTTCAATGAGTTTGTTAGTGATGCTTTAACTCAGGAGAATCAGAACAACATATATTCAGCATCTAAGAGTCGTAAGAGAGCTTATGAAGCAGGTGCATCTCAGTCAAAAGCTCCTATTGCTATGAGACCTTAGTTCCGCCCACCTGCTCCAAAGTATAGACCACCTCAGAAGAAGGTACAAACCAGTCGGACCCAGAAAGTGTATCACAAGGCCTTTTCTGTTGCCCTACCAAAACATAGCACAAGACAAGGAAGCTCCAATGTTCCACCTAGCAACATGCCAAGCTAGAACTACAACAAGCATGGCCATTGGGCAAGAAATTACCCCTATCCCAAGAAGAAGAACCAAAAGCAGGGTAATCCAAATGCACGTTAGGGACACGTGCACTTACCACCCTAGAAGAGATCCCTTCAATTGAAGTTGTTACTACGAGTACGTTTCATGTGAACCAACACCTCGCAATTGTTTTGTTTGATTCTAGAGCTTCACATTCATTTATGAGTCCAACATTTGCATCCAAGCATGATCAGAGGGTAGTTACTATAGATAAGGGTGGTTATTGCATAAGCACAGCCAGAAATAATATCTCTACCAACCAGATAGTCAGAGATGTGCGCATCTCAATAAGCAACCGAGAGTATACCTCAGATCTTGTAGTATTACCAGGGTTGGGGATAGATGTGATCTTGGGTATGTAATGGATGAGTGGCCATGGAGTCCTCATTGACATGTCGACTAGAACCATCATGTTGAGGGAACCCCAAAGCAACAATGCTTTCCTCGTGCCACTTCCTAGGGTTTTGGTCTCCAAAACTTAGCCTGTGCTATTCAGACCATGACCCTCCTTGATATTCCGATGGTATGTGAGTTTCTAGATGTCTTTCTAGATGAATCGCCCAGGTTGCCACCTGACAGGGATGTAGAGTTTAAGATTGAGTTATTATTAGGTACAACATCCATCTCTCGGAGGCTGTATAGAATGCCACCAAATGAGCTAGCCGAGCTTAAGGTTCAATTACAAGAGCTTTTAGAGAAAGGTCTCATTCGACCTAGCTCATCTCCGTGGGGTTGTCCCGCCATAATTGTGAAGAAGAAAGACAAATCCTTGCATATATGTGTTGACTACCGACCACTTAATACCGTAACGGTCAAGAACAAGTATCCTTTGCCTCGAATTGATATCTTGTTTGATCAGATATCAAGGGCTAAGGTGTTCTCCAAGATCGATTTGAGATCTAGTTACCATAAGATTAAAATCAGGCTAGAAGATATACCTAAGACTGCTTTCTCCACTAGGTATGGCTTGTATATGAGTATTTAGTCATGTCCTTTGGGCTGACAAATGCTCCTGCATATTTCATGTATATGATGAATTTAGTGTTCATGCCCGAGCTGGATAAGTTCATGGTTGTGTTCATTGATGACATTATGGTCTATTTAGAAAACGAGGAGGATCACATAGAGCACTTGAGAGTTGTTCTAACCAAGCTAAGAGAACATAAGTTGTATGCTAAGTTTAGCAAGTGTGAGTTTTGGCTTCGGAAGGTACCTTTTCTAGGGCACATGCTGTCAGAAAATGGGATCTCTGTAGACCCCTCTAAGGTGCAAGAAGTTATGGATTGGAAGGCCCATACTTTAGTTCATGAAGTTCAGAATTTTCTTGGTTTAGCAGGTTACTACCGTCGGTTCATTTCAGACTTCTCCAAAATCGCCAAGCCAATGACAAGATTGCTTTAGAAAGATGAGAAGTTTGTGTGGACTCTAGAGTGTGAGGCTGCTTTTCACACTTTATAGACTTTGTTGACTTCAGCTCCTGTTTTGGCACAACCTGATATCAAGAAATCTTTTGATGTGTTTTGTGATGCATCAGGTACCAGTTTGGGATGTGTTCTTATGTAGGAAGGCCGAGTCATTGCTTATGCCTCACGTTAGCTAAGGAAGCATGAAGTCAATTACCCAACCCATGACTTAGAATTAGCAGCGGTTGTCCATGCATTGAAGATTTGGAGACACTATTTGCTTGGCAATGTGTGTCATATTTACACAGATCATAAGAGTCTTAAGTATATCTTCACTCAACCTGAATTGAATGTGAGATAGAGAAGATGGCTAGAATTGATCAAAGATTACAATTTAGAAGTACATTATCATCCTGGCATAGCGAATGTTGTTGCAGATGCTTTGAGCAGAAAGTCTCATTGCAATTCTCTGTTAGAAGATGGCTTCAATTTGTTACATCCTGCTGTGCTGCACAATATTATCTCTTGAGACCAAGATCATTGAGCTTCAAAAGACCGATCTAGGTGTGTTCCACATCAAAAGATAGATGAAAGAGCAAGAGACTAAGCATTTCAGGATAGATGAGAAGGCGTTCTATGGTTTAAAGATAGACTAGTAGTGCCGAAGGATAAGGAACTTAGAAACTAGATCTTAAGTGAGGCTCACTCTTCTAAACTATCCATTCATATGGGTAGTAGAAAAATGTATCAAGACTTGAAGACCCATTTTTGGTGGACCAAAATGAAGAAGGAAATTGCTGCTTATGTTGCTAGATGTGATAATTGTTGCCGAGTCAAGGCTGTTTATTTGAAACCTGCTGGACTACTTCAACCACTGTCTGTTCTAGGTTGGAAGTGGGAAGAAGTGAGCATAGATTTTATTGTTGGACTTCCACCTACTCATAAGAATTTTGATTCCATATGGGTGATTGTGGAGCTCCTAACTAAGTCTACACATTTCATTCTAGTCAGAATCGACTACCGACCGCATGAGTATGCTAAGTTGTATTTCTCCCACAAAGTATGTCTACATGGTGTGCCAAGAACCATTGTGTCTGATAGTGGGCCTCAACTTAGTCAGAAGTTCTGCCTATCAACTTAGTCAGAAGTTCTGCCTATCACCCTCAGACCTCCGGGCAAACTGAATGTGTAAATCAAATATTGGAAGACATGTTCAGAGCTTGTGTCATCTCTTTAAAGGGTTCATGGGAAAAGTGGCTACCTTTAACTGAGTTTTCCTACAACAATAGTTATCAAGAGAGTATTAAGATGGCTCCTTTTGAAGTTTTGTATGGCCGTAAATGCAGAACTCCTTTGAATTGGGTTGAACCCAGAGAAAGAAGATACTATGGTATTGATTTTGTCAAAGAGGCTAAAGAGCAGGTGCATATCATTCAACAACATATTGAAGCTGCTCAATCAAGGCAGAAGAGTTATGCGAACAAGAGAAGAAGACCCATTGAATTTGAAGTAGGTGATTATGTATACCTGAAAGTGTCACCAATAAAAAAGGTAAAATGGTTTGGTGTGAAAATAAAGCTTGCACCTAGATATGTAGGTCCATATCCAATCATTGAGAAAAGTAGAAGAGTAGCCTATAAGATCCAGTTACCTCCAGAAATGGGGGCTATCTTCAATGTTTTTCATGTATCCCAATTAAAGAAATGCTTACGTGTTCTAGAAGAAAGAGTGGAGGTTAGAGATATCAAGTTAAAATCGGATCTAGCCTATGAAGAGAAGCCAGTAAAAATCATAGATAGCAAGGATAGAGTAACTCGAAATCGTGTGATCAAGTTTCACAAAGTCATGTGGAGTAATCATGGAAGTGAAGTGGATGCAATGTGGGAAAGGGAGGATTATCTACGAGAGGTTTATCCAACTTTCTATGAAAAATGGAAGGTCTTTCAAATCTTGGAACGAGATTTCTATAAGGGGGAGGGGCTGTAACACCCTAGTGTTAAGCATTGCATTTGGCACTTGCATTTCATGAGCACAAGCATCATCCAAGCATTCATGAGCACGAGCATATGGAATTTCATCTTATTCTTTAAATATTATCACATGTGATGTAGATTATATACATGCATATGCTTGTGATCATGTGTGACCAATGCAAGAGATGGTTGTGAGGTCACAAAAACACCTTAGACATCTCTAGGATGGTAAATGGAACAATGTTTGTATTCATGACATGGGCCAATTTTGCTTCTAAGTCCTAGTTTACTCAAAATGTCATTTTTCAAGATCCTACTTTGACCAAAGTTGAACTATAGAATAGATTGTTTGCATGGCAGTGCACCCTTAATAAAAGTTGTAGCTTATCTTATGTGGAACAAACTTTATTTAAGGGTAATGAGCTAATTCAATGCCTAACATGGTCAAACAGGGCTCACAAAAATCAACAAAATGCATCTTCTAGA
Source organism: Miscanthus lutarioriparius (assembly GCA_904845875.1). NCBI lineage: Eukaryota > Viridiplantae > Streptophyta > Magnoliopsida > Poales > Poaceae > Miscanthus > Miscanthus lutarioriparius. The sequence goes on along the minus strand of CAJGYO010000005.1, from coordinate 71,433,815 downwards.
CTTAGAAATTTTGCTAAGTCCAAAATGCTGATTTTAGTTTCCAGTGCACCACTTTGGAGCTTTGTAACTTGCTAACCCTGACCAATTAGGTGTTACTCCCTAAAGTAAAGTTGTAGATATCACATAGCTCTACAACTTTCACTAATACCATTTTCACTGATTCACCACGGATTAGGAGCTACATGGTCACAAAGTTGCTCTATCAGACGTACACGCCGGGCTCTGATGGCCGTGAACGCGTGTGGCGTAAGTGGTTGACCGTGCCAGGCTGCGGCTGCCACGTGGTGGTCGTACGCCGGCGATAGTCAGGCCGGTCGGGCCAACGCGTGGACAAGAGGGCCGTGGCCCTACTGCCCGCTCCCACTCGCTTTCACTCGCCTCGCTTCGCTCTCTCTCCAGTTCGTCGCGGCGAAGCTGAGCAACATTGCCGCCGTGAGCTTCACCGAGCTCGTGGGCAGCCCTCACCGCTCCATTTCCAAATCGCTCATGCCAAGAGCTCTGCCTTGCTCCGCTCTACCACTTCGACCTAGTAGAGCCGCCATTCAAGCCCAAGGCAAAGGCCTATGGCCATTTTTGCCACCGCGACATCACCAGGGCACCGTCGTGCTCTCGGCTCGCCATGGCAAGGCCACTCCAATGCATCTCCCGCCTTCCTATCTTCTGGTCCATAGTTGCCTTAGGTAACTGCTGCTTAGGCTAGAGCTAGGGTAGATGTTACCGTACCATCACGTGGGAACATATCGCTGCCCACTCCGTGCCGGCTATGGCTGCGAGCTCAAGCTCACCGTGGCCAGTAGCCCCTAGGTCTCGCCATCCCCTGCTCGAAGATGTTTGTGCATGGCCATGAACCCTAGCTTGTACCATGAAGATTGAGACCCACCTCTCGCCGATGGTTAGCCAGAACTGAGAGCCTCACCGTGTGCGCTGTGCACCGCCATGCATGCGGTTAGGCTCTCCCACTACTCCACTATGGCCAGATCTTGCTCTAGAAATGTGCTAGGTCACCATAGAGGTAGGTCCGTTCTCGCTGGAGCCAACCATAGTCAGAGACGGCTGGCGCGCCATCGCGTGACCACCATCGTCTACCATGCTCATCAGTGAGCTTGCTCTGGTTAGCCACCGACCCAACCTGGGGTACCCCTAGGTGCGGGTTGACAAGAGGAACACGATGGTGCCTGGGGTTTCACCGGAGACCTCGCCGTCGAAGAGCTTTCGCTGGTCAAAGCGCCGTCCTCTGCTCCTGTGTCACTGACGGGTGAGACCCGTTGACCTGCGGGCCCCCACTGTCAGTCATAGTGGGTGCACTGGACCAGGTGCACCTAGTAGCTGAGCTCGATTTGAAATTCAATTTTCTTTATTTATTATTCCAGATTTTGTAGCAAACTTGAAAAATACATATCTAGGGCTACGAATGTCCCAATTGAGTGATCAAAATTTTGTTGGATTCTTTATGAAGTGTACTATTTTGATAAAAATATGAAACCTACTGTTTGGGATATTTTTCTAGGGTAATTAAATTGAGCTAGATAAGTGCTTTTAAATTTGTTTCCATCTTGTAAAATGCATATCTTGAGCTACGAAAATGCACAAATTGTCATTCCAATTTTACTGGTCTTGTGTTGACATGCTCGAGCTAGGAAAAATGCTAAACCTACAGTTGGTATACTTGGAATATGGTCTTCCTATTTAACTTTGATTAATTGCTAGTTTCTAGTGAAAATAAATGGAGTAAAAATACATAACTTATGATCATGTAAATTTTTACACAGTGTTATTGTGCTAGGATGAATGTAAGAAAAATATGAAATATGTTGTTTGACACTTTTCACTAGGCTAAACTATTTTTGCTAAAATAAGCCTATGCAACTTATCATTTTTGTAGAAATTGCTATACTTATCCAAATCGTATGAAATTTGTACAATAGATTTTAGGGGTCATATATAGGCTACTTTAATTTTCTCATAATTTACTGTGCACTTTTGATATATGTTCCTTATTTCACATTTGTGTCCAAATAAATTAATAAAGGCATTTAAATAATTTATTTTGGCTTGACCATTATGTTTTCTAAAGTATATAGATGTTTATGAACTGTTGGTACCATTGGTTGTGCCCAGATTTGATTGCTTGTATACAGTAAAATATTAATTGCACTATAATTCAATTATAGTGACTGTTTGGGACAGTTTCTGTGGTTAAGTAAATTGCATGGGTAAAATGATGTTTGTTGTGAATCTTGTCAATAACAAAGCTGTAGATAACTTACTTATATTGCTTGTGTAAAATTCTCATGGCAATAGGCTAAATGGTTTGAGAGTGATAGCTGTTGGAAGTTGGTCTCAAGAAATGCTTATTCTCTGGAATTTCTAGATAGATCTGGGAAATTGCTTTGTTTGACCTTGATAGCCATTGAATCATCTTGAGATGACTATAAGAAAGTTGTAGGCAATTTGATAAGATTTCCAGAAAGTCCAAGATCATAGAATTTGATTGAGTAGAACTCCAGGTATGGCCTAAATAAGTAGCTGTTGTTTACAGTCCAGGAAATGACTAAGTCAAATTATAATTGTCTGTCTTAAGTAATGTTTGTGTAGATGCTTAGGCTAATTGAGATTAGCTGTTAGCTGCAGGTTCTAAGCCTCTTACTGATGATGAATAACTTAACCTTTGGTTACTAGAACTTGGTGAGTGTATGTTTCTTGTACTATAGAAGAGATATGCACCTACTCAGTAAAGATCGACTAGAAGAAAGTTACACATCTACTTGGTCAACGAATGTTAAACTTATCATACATCTTGTGGATAACCATGCTCATGTGTATACACTTCATTAGGTCATCTCATCTCTTATGCATTCATGATACTCATTTGTGCATATGCATGCAATAGGTTCCCCGGAAGGTGTGACGCTACTCGAGTTTGAACCCGACCGTCAGGAGGAGCAGCAGGCAGCCTAGGAGCAGGAGGTTCAGGCGGAAGGAGGAGTCAACATGGAAGATCTTCCTGAGTGTCCTGATCACCAACCTTCCTCGTTTCTGAAAGGCAAGCCACAGAGCATTCTAAGCCTCCTATGTTTTCTAAATATCAACTTGAGTTCTTTTACGTTGATGCATTAAGTACTAGGGGTTGATTGGAACCACTTGCTGCATATACTTTCCTTGTCTAGACAAATATATCTTGAATCCTATATAGGTCTAGGATCGAATATATGCTTAGCCATGCTTAGTCCGGTAGAAGTCGGGTGATTCCTATCACCTTTAATATATAGGTAGATATCTAGTCACGGTTGGCTATAATAGCTATCGTGGAAATAACCATGTGTTGATGAATAAAAGGAGACCGGGTAGGATTGTGAGAGAGAAGCAACAAGGCATGGAGGTCTTGGTGCCTATTTATCCCATCTGAGTCGGTTAAGGACCAATTCACTGTACATCCTCATGTCATGTTGAACGCATGCCTAGCACTTAGTTGGCTGGATAAGCCATTTCTACCGTGAAGCTGAGTAGCTCAACTCAAGCCGGGACCCGGTAAGTGAAAGTGTGCACACTGGAGGAAGTAAGGATGTGTGGGGAGCCAGTGGCATGAGTCCAAGGGCAGGCCGGGCCTAAACTTCTTGGAAGACTAGTAGTATCCCTGAGGGTGCGGCACTGATCGGACCCACGACTATATCAGAGTTGTACCAAAGATGACCCAATGCGACCCCGACGGGGGAAGTATGGGTTTTTGTTAGGAACAACTCCCCAGCTGGTTGGAATCGATTCGAGTCGTCATCTCTCCCGGATAGTGAGAACTTGATTGAGCAGCGGCAACATAGCATTAATAGATGGAACTTGATGGTTATGATGACGCTCAAATTAATACACTGGATATGGTTACTAATGCTTGTTAGCTTAATCATGCGATTGCTCTAGTACAGGTGCTAATCTAGAGATGCTTAATTGAATAGGTATTCAATTTGATGTTAAAGATATTAAATCTCTAAGTTATGTTACTTAAGCTTTTATGCAAAATGTTGTCAAGCTAACTCCACCGATAAAGCCTTGCATACTCCTTGGTGTCATATTATTTCTGGTTTATAATGGGTAAGTCTAGCTAAGTACATTCTCATACTCAGGGTTTATTTCCTCTTATTGCAGATGATATGATGTATCATGGGTACTGTAAGAACTGCCTTCATCCTATCATGGATGAGGACTAAACCTTGGGGCATGGTAGTCCTAAGTTATCCTCTCTATTATGCTTTTGCTGGAAATGACCATGGTACTGGCATGTATTTGAACTAAGTGTGATGTTGATGTCAAATAACTTTTCTTCCACTATTTGAACTTGGTTTGTAATAACTATGTGAACTCTAATGTATGTGAGATACTTGTAAACCATTTGTGAACTGCGATGTAACATGTGACTTGTTATGTTGAATCATGTATGATCTTGGCTTGTATGTTGGTTGGTTTGAGATCCTTCGTGATTTCATCGGACTACCGAGTTTATATGGGGCTCAAGTATGATAGTTTGATCGCTTCGGTGATTGCTATTGTACTTGTGCTCTTATCAATTGGACGGTTCTGTTACAGGGCGGCTGGATAGTGGAGAGGAAGGCCATGGGAATAGGATTTCGAGCTAGAGGAGAGACGGTGCGGCAGGAGAATGGAGATGGAGGCAGAGACGACGACTCTTTGTGCTTTTATGTGGCCATCACATTTCCACAAATGCCCTTGTCTGAAATCGATAGCGTGGTAAACCTATTTTCTGTGCGGAGGGCAAAAGAGAGACATCTAATTTTTGGTGCGTGTTGGCGGGACTGCTCGGCGTGGTGCAAAATCAAATTTTTAGGCGGGCAGACCGCCCTGTCTACTCAGTAGGGACCGGAATTTATTCTATGTTTTAATAGGAAATGATTACGACAAAATGTTACTTACCTAATATCCGTCTTTTCATTTTTTTTCTCTTGTGTACCTATTTATATATCCGATTAGTTAGTTGTTGCCTTTTTGGTTTTTCATAATATAAATAAACATAAAACTAAAAGAGGATGATAGTAAACAATTAAAAGATCCATGAATTTAACACCTAAAAATTACCAAAAAAGAAAAAATAAACCTACTCACTGCAACTTATTGCGCTACAACTGGCGATTTTTCTTTTTGTGTGTGTGTGACTGCATCTGCAGCTGTTTGAACTAAGGCCTATAATTAGGAAGCAAGGGGAAGGCACGCCCTGGGATGGAAAACCCTCCAAAAAAACTAAATGGGTTATTCAAATGATATCCCCATGGATTTCCCACCCTAAAAAAAGTAGACATGGATTCTAAGGTGCTTTGAGTTTCTAGAGAAGAGAAAAAAAATTAAAACATCCTCCTCCTCGCTAGCGCTCTTGCTATTCACCGACTCGCCAGTACTTCGGATCATCGTTCTCCTAGCTGGAGTCAAAGTCGGTGCTCTACTTTCCATCGCTCGAGTACGTTACCATTGTTTGTAAGCCTCGAGCCGGTTGCCAACGTCGTCCTATTGAAGGTGAACATGGACGACAACATCCTTCACGCCCGCCTCGACCCTTGATCTATGGGACTTATCAGTAGTACAAGTCATGACTAGGTTTGGTCTGTGCGACGATCGTATGTGAAGACTTATTTGCATGCATGTCTGTGTTAACTTTTGTTGAACTTTCTATTTGGTCGGTTAAACTCTGTTGAGCATGGTGTAGCTCAGGTCCTTTGGTCATTTGGTAACTGGTTATACTAATGGTGTTCGCCCTTTCTGATCGGATGATGTGGGTATATAGATGTTGAAATTTTCTAGACCTAAGACAGTCCGACCCTACAAAATATAGATGATTCGGATCACTAGAAATACAGGGGCCATCCAACTAGTCCACAGAACCTAACTACCAGGGGCTCACAACTAGTTCAAGTCTATAGAACCCAACAATTAGTTCATGATACAAACAGGTATGGACTAATAACACAACTAATTGGCTGATTTTTAGTTGGCTATTTTTTAGCCATGGCTAACTAGTTGTAGTCCATCCAAACTGGGCCTAAGATAGTCTGATACTAAAGAAATCTTGACAGGCCAGATCGTAGTTTTCATAGACTCTTGCACCGTATATGTGGGGTCATGGGTGCATAGGCGCGCTATGGCAGAACCGCATGAATTATATGGCTGACATGTGCCTGTCATTGTCTTACAGACCTGTGGGGGTATGACCCCCAGTACCCACAGGACAAGACATGGTGTTGGTATTTATTAACTTATCACTTGTTTTAATAGCCACCTATTAATTACCTACATCTCCTAACATTACTTTACTTGGTTGTCTAGATTGGCCAGCAATTAATTCTCTCAAGGGTGGTTGATTGAAGTTATTATAATTATTACCTTGAGCGTTACCTTGGTAGCTACATTGGTAGTTTGTCCTTTGTTGTTGGTTCCATCCTTGATTCTATTGAGGACGATAGTAGTTGTTGTTGACAAAGTTCACATCCTCTTGGGTTTCAGGATAGTTGTTCCCTGAATGCCCAGTATTGCCACATACTTCACACGTCACACGTGAATCATGAATGTGCATAACTTCTTGGTTTTCATTAGCTTGGTCTTCGAGCTTCTTCATCAGTAGGTCCATCTTGGCAGATAGCATGTCTACCTCCTTGAGTGGATGCATACCTCCACCTCTATTGTAGGTCTGAACATGTTCTTCATTCCAGCCTTGGTTGGAGGCCATCTTCTCCATAAGAGTGGTCGCAGGTGGAAGTGTAAGTGACAAGAATGCACCTCCAGCAGCAGCATCCATGGTCTCACGGGTACTGTTGGTCAACCCATGGTAGAACCTCTGCATGAGTAGTCAATTCTCCATCCCATGACGAGGACATTCTGATATATAGTCTTGAAAGCGTTCCCATGCCCTAGGGGCCGATTCATCATGTTGTTACTGGAAACTTGAAATTCTCCCACGCAGAGCATTGGTCTTGCCTATGGGAAAGAACTTTGCTGGGAAGGCAGTGGAGCAGTTATCCCATGTAGTATTTCTATCTTTGTTAGCGTAGAACCACTGCTTCGCCTTCCCCAAAAGTGAAAATGGGAAGAGGCAAAGTAGTATGGCGTCTCTGGTTAGTCCTTTGATGATGAAAGTGTTGCAAATCTCTAGAAAGTGTTAGAGATGAGCACTCGCATCTTCATGTGCCTTTCCACAAAATTGGCTTGCTTGCACCATGTTGATGAGAGCTGGCTTGAGCTCGAATCCATTGTCTCTGAGATTGGTGTCGGTCCAGTATGGATGTTGGCCGTAGTTGGAGCAAAGAATTCGTAGAGAGTCTTGTCAGCCATGGCTTCAAATTCTGGTGTTAAGCTTCGCCTTGTCTAGTTATCTTTTGAATTTAAAGCTGAGACTTTCTTGAGTTTAGCTTTAGTTCTCCTGATTAATGATTCTGGATCTTCAATGTAGTTCATCGTAAGATCAAAACCAGTCATATATTACCTTGCATAAGATGTAAAAAGTAGATAGAACAAGGGTAACTCTGCTTGAGCAGAGGTCAATGGTTATCTCGATCACATCAATAAGTATAAGTTTATCAATACTTCCTTCTTGCCTAGCTACCTTCCTCGGCAATGGCGCTAGAAATGCTTGTTGGTATTTATTAACTTGTCACTTGTTTTAATAGCCACCTATTAATTACCTACATCTCCTGACATTACTTTACTAGGTTGTCATCCCTAGTGATGGTGCCAGAGATGCTTGTTGGTGCTGCCTAGCATCACTACTAGAATGATACTAAGTAGTTCTTTATCATCTTATGTGACTAGAAAGAATATATAGATATGAATGAAAAGGATCTACAAGTGCACAGATAATATACCATTGTAGCACTTTACCCGAGAGTATTCTAGGTATTATTTTTTTTATTTTTACCACAGGGAAGGTCTAGCATGGACATGTATTGATAACTTATACTATTGATGGAGAAGTAAACCATAACCAATATTCTACTCATAATAGGGGTAAGTCATAGGATAAGATATATATAATAAGTATTGATCAATGATAATGATAAATCACTCAGAGTACTCCTTTTTATGGCATTAGCATGGTCAGGTAGAATATTAGAGGAATAATTCCTAAGTCATCCTTAATTATAAGTCAAAACATACATTGATTAGTACTCTTTATATCTACACATAAGGGATATTACTAAGGGAGATTAAGAATAGAGCTTGTCCCCCTTCATAATTAGATCCTACGTGCTACCTACATCGGGGAGTGGACTACAAAGGACTCAACAGGAGTGTCATGTCCACGATCTACCCATGACCTAGGACATAGGGTGTATTCGTAGGTAAATAATGTATAAGCACCACGCTTACACAATGTCGACCACCCACCCATGGTACCTTAGAGTGAGTGCTATACGAACTTATGCATGCATACGATGATAATCCAACTATACTAAGCATATAATCAAAGTAGATGATGAACATTATAATGAAGAACATGAATAAGATGAATACTAATATTGTCATAACAATTGTAGCAAGCATATAAAAATAATGGAGATACAAAAGAGAGAGGGGGTACAAAGATTATACCAAAACACGCTCTTGACACGATCGGGAATCCAAGCGAAGCCTACCTACCTCCCTCTAGACCTAGCCTAACTAGCTATGCCCGAGAATATGGTGGAGCTCTGAGGATGATTAGGGTTTCTATCTTCTCAAATGACTTGATGACTTGGGTTATGCCTGGGGGAAGAGGCAGGGGTTGGATTATATAGCCTAGAGGATCCAACATGAGACCTTGGATCAAACAGACTTAAGCAACGGCCTAGATGCATCCTCAAAGGTGATGGGAGACCAACATATGAAGCTGGCTGATAGGTGGGCCCATGGGGGGCTGGGTGGTCCCACATGTCATCCCCTTGCTCTCTGCTTTGGTGACATGGCTTCTGGATTGTTCTAGAGTCCTCCCACATAGGTACCACAGTGGAACTCCATATTTTCCGTTGACGATTAGGTCCTCCTTGGTGGTTTTTTGATTAAACCCTGCTAGAAACACAGATTCACCAAAACTCATAGAATTTATCAATTTAAACCCCTAGACCTTTGTTGGTAATCTCAATTGTGCCCTTATTCATGTTTTATTGATGGTTTATAATGGTTGTTAACTACCGTCAACACATGGGCCACACCATCAGAGGTGGCCCAACCCACAAGATCAAAGCGTGTGGCGCACGGCACTGGTCGGCGTGCACCGCAAGCCTATAAGAAAATATTGTAATATTGAATAGAATACTTTCCTTGTAACCCTACTCCTCTAGAGTATATAAGGAGGGGCAAGGGTCCCCTAGTTTACATCCTCATATGGATCCTAGGCTTAGCCTAAGGCATCTCATATCAATATACAATCCACCAAAGACACAGGACATAGGGTATTATGTCTAGTTGACGGCCTGAACCTGTTTAAATCGTTGTCTCTGCATTCTATGTCACCATCCGGTTCCCTCACGCGCACCTCCACCAATTCATCTACTACTGTGGGCATACCCCTCGGTAGACTACCGACATATTTCATTGATAGTGGCGCGCTAGGTAGGGGGTGTACGAAGCAACTCGGCCCTTGCTGCTCGGATCTGATCCCATCATGATGGCTAGCCTGTCTACAACATGATCCAATCTGGCTCTTGATCGACGAGCACACAAGCAAATAAGGAAGGCGTATGTTGTACATCTACAGGGAAGCCAACTTGCATGTATACATGCAACATGCACCATATATGCAAGGCAATCAATTAACCACAAGCAAACAAGGGAGATCAACTTGGCCACGCTACTCCATGAAAGCAAGGCCGTTGACCAAGTTGAGAAAGGTACCGATCTACTGGCAAAGCCAACAACATGCAAATTGACTTCAAACAACATGGATTCTAGCACATACGAGCTGCAAAGCAAACCACCAAGCGAGCTGCCCGAACCAACAAGTGAGCCGCTAAGCGAGCCATCCGAGCTGCTAAGTGAGCCACCCGAGCCACCAAGCGAGCTGCTAAACGAGCTGCCTGGGCCATCAAGCGAGCCCTGCCATGTCGTAGTGATGATCGTCGTAAAGAACGGTGCCATGACAACCGCGACTGCCGCCATGACGACAGGCCGAAAAGCTCGATGACTGGGTAATTTCATTAACGCCGACCAGACATTTTGTCTAAAGATAAGTACCTTTTCATAAATAAATATTTAATAAAGTTTTTTGCTCTGATGTTTCTTCATGCAATTTTCTCCATGATTACTCGCTAAGCGATCATTCTTCATGTATAACATCTTAATAATGACATACGACTAAGCCTAAGGCAAATCTTCGAAGAGTCATGTTGACGCTCGGATGTCCCTAGAGATGGCCCTGTCTCTGGTTCCTCCCTACACATGCACGAGCGTCTGCCCTCTACATCATGGGTGGCTGTCAGTGGCTCCTTGGCGACGCCTTGTTCTTCCTACACGTACACGGGCTCCACATTATGGTTAACGGGCTAGCTAAGGCTGGAGGCTCAGCTACACACAAATTGCTCGGATGGTTTATATTAAATATAAACACAAAACCTACCATAACACTAAGTGTTCACCAAAAGCTGCTAAGCACTTTTACACAGCATTCAAACATAAGTTTTTTCCTAATGTACTGGATATTGTCTCATCCCTCGCTGAACAGGTCGATGTCTTGGGCAAGTTTCGCCGCTGTTTTCTCCGCCGATCAACAGGTCGGACTGCTAGGTTCATGGACTTCATCGCTTACCAGCTGGTCAAACTATTCGGCGCTCACTTTGCCACCGACCAGTTGGTTGGGCTGCTCGGTGCTTGATTCTTTGCTAACCATCTAGTTGGGTTATTCATCGCTTCATCATCAGTTACGCTGGGGGCTCGCCAGCTATGCTGGGGACTCCTCGGCATTCTAATTGTTCGTCGCTTCATCATCAGCTATGATAAGGGGTCGTTAGCTAAGTTGGGGACTCCTCGGCGTTCGGATTCTTCGTGCAAGCATCACTAGCTAAGCTAGGGACTCCTCGGTGTTTGGATTCTTTGTGCAAGCGTTGCCAGCTAAGCTGGAGACTCCTCGGCGTTCGGATTCTTTGTGCAAAAGTTGCAAGCTAAGTCGGGGACTTCCTTGGTGGTCGGATTTTGCTACGTCTCATCGTTGTGCTATCAAGTTTCTCCATGCTGTTCGGATCAGGGTGCTGATCTTTGGCAGCATGTTCGGTGTCTTGATAAGTACATGGCGAATGACGTTGGCAAGCTCTCATTAAAATTCTTGGACCCTGCTACAAGATTTATTTTTTCATCTTCCAGTAGGCTCGGGGACATGTGTACATGTCATCCAGTGATGACTGTACTTATTTCTATGCTACTTCTCTCAGCTAAGCTGGGGCCTAGTTTTCTGCTAAGCTGGGGACTGGGTTCGCACCTAAAGATTACAACTTTGGACCGTAGCACCACATGAATACTTCACCTACTATCAGGCTTCAGGACTAAGTGGACACACTTCACCTTGCAATGAATGTGCTTATTTTTGGATTTGGTCTTCTACAAAGCGACTAAGTCGTAGACTATAATCGTCCAAGCTCCCTATTTTGGCTCCAAGAGTCAATTTTGCCTAAAGCATGGAAGCTAAGCATCCTTTTTCACTCTTGAGGGACTAAGTTCCTCCACGTTGACTAAATCAGAACACTAACCATCCACCTTCGCCACCCAAAACCTAAGTGGGCACACTTCACCTAAGGTGAAGGTCTCAAAATTTTTTACTTGAACCTCTTACATCCTTCTAACAAACCTCAACTTTGAGTGAGTCTAGGTTCAGCAACTAGTTCAACTACTCGACATCCACTTCAACAGCACAGATGCTCATACAATAGCTTGGACTATAGCAGAACCATCTGATTTATAAGAGCACAAGTACAATAGCAGCCCGTAAGCGATCCCACTGTTATACTTGAGCCCATATAAACCTGGTAGTCCGCCGAGTACCATGAATGGTCTCGATTCAACCAACATTCTTCTAAGTGCTAACTCTGAAAAATAGTTTCATGAACTCGACTTTGACATGATTTTACTCTCCATCCTTTGCGAATTAGACTTTGGTCTCTAAATGAGTTTTGTAGCTGGCACATAGGTCTTCAACTTTTGTTTAGGGAGTTTGTGCTAATGATCAAAGGATTTGGAAATCCATCGGCTCCAAATGGCGCTGTCAGTCGGCTTCATCAGGCCTGATGGCCGTTCTGACCAGACCGGTCATGCCCGACCGTGGCCAGGAGGTTGCCGCCGTGTGGCCGCCACGCGCTGGCTCTCTCCACTCACCCGCGCGCGCTCTGCCTTCCCCATTCACAGCCGAAGCACAGCAGCACACCACCGACGCCATCGGCCCGCCGAGCTCGCTCGAGCTCGCCGCGGCACCACAGCCACCACCGTCCCGCCCAAAGCTCTACGAGCACCCCTGAACCGAGCCGCCACTCTCTCTGAACCAGACAAGCTCTAGGTAAGCGGCATTGCCGAACCGCGCACCACCGTGACATGGCCGCCATGGTCGCCGTCGGTGACCTCCCGTGGCCACGCTTGAGCACTTCACCTCAGCCTTTAGCGGTAGCATAGATAGGTCCGTCGTGATCCCTGGAAGCTTACACGCGCCTTGTCCGGTCACCGAATGCCAGGGTTCGCCGGAGCTCCGCCATGCGCCATGGCCGAGCCGCCGTGCGCCATGGCCGGCGTGCTTAGGGGCCGCTAGGGTGTAGGCTTAGGGTATCAATCGACGCGGGGTAGCTTGGGGAGCATGCCGGTGCCTTCGGCTTCACCGGAGTCCTCATCGTCGCGAGCTCCGCCGGTCCCCGTCGAGCGAACCGCCGTGCTCTGTTTTTCGTATCGCTGACGCGTGGGCCAGCTGACATGTGGACCCCGCCTGTCAGTCACTATGAATAGAAAGCCAGTTCAATTATTTCCAGTTTTTGGGCTGTTTTGTAAATTTCGTAACTCCAAATTGGTAGATCCAAATTGGGTGGTTCCAATTTTGTTAGACTCACAGTTAGGGCTAGTATTTAAGAAAAATATGTCTTGAGCACATTATGTAGAAATTTTGGATGAATTAAATAGGAATTTGAAAAGTGTTTTTGAATGCATGCAAACTTGTTTAAATCATATCTTGAGTTTCTGTGATCCAAAAATTATGAAATTTTGTGGGTAAGCTAGTCTTGTATAGTAGAAGCTCTGGTTAAAATTTGAGAGTCATTGCATGTGTAGTTTTTGAGTTATAGATTTTCCTTTTATCACTGGTAGATACTTGGGTGAATTTTTGTAAATTATCTATGAATCCAATGACCATGAAATTTGTTGGAGAGTATCCTAGTACCTTAAGGATGCAAGGAAAAATATGAAATCTATTGCTTGACACTTTTCACTAAGGTTTCCTAATTATGCCATTTTAAGCCATTCTGCCTTACCATTTTTGTGTAGGTTGTTATACTTACTCAAATGGTGTGAAATTTTTATGGTAGTCTACTTAGAGCATTTAGTGTCTACTGTAATTTTTGTAGAATTAATGGGGCAGTTTTCATATATGTTTACTATTTCCCCTAATTAATTAAATAAATTAAGAAATGTATTAAAAGAAATGTTTTGGTGATGGACACCCTGCTTTCTGGTGTTCTTGTGATATGTGTGATATGTCAGTATAGTTGGTTTTGTCCAATTAAGCGTTTATATCATAAGTTAACAATTATTTGTTTGTATCATGTCCCTCTGGACAGATCTGGGGACTTTGGAAAGTTCCCCATGATAATGTGGTTTTCTGTGCTTGTGATGAATACAAACGTTGTAGATAATTTATGTATCTAGCTCCTGTCAAAATTTGAGGGCATTTGGCCCTGTAGTTTAGAAACTACAGCTGTTTAAAGTTAGGTTCCAATTTTGCTTACTCTCTGCCTTGTGAGGACAGGGTTCTGTTGATTTATAAATTCAACTTGGTAAAGTGTTGAATCATGCTTTGAGGTCTAAAAATGAATTGTAGAAAATTTCATAAGCTTTCCAGATTGTCTTGTTTCATGTCATTTGGAATTATAAATCTCCAGTTATGGCTAGTTTACTGTACCGCTACATAGTCTTCATTTTGCTGAAATACAAATGCTTGAGTGAATGTGTTGCATTGTAATCGTTGATTGTTTAGGGGTTAGCCTAACTTGAGAATATGCTTAGGTGCAGGTGCTAAGTCATTAACTGAAGATGAGCAATTATACATTAGGTTGTATAAACTTGGTAAGTAAAGTGATTTGAATAGGGCTTAAGTTGGAATATGCAAACTACAACGAACATGTGCATTCCCCGAGCATCCCTGACATTCGTTCATGTGCATCCATGATATTTATCTTGCGCATTCATGCAATAGATGTGCTGGAGTTCAAGGGAGCCAACCAGGAGGAGGAACCCGAGGTGCAGGAAGCCGACAAAGCAGTCGCCGCGGAGGAATTCCCCGAGTGCCCTGACCACCAGCCTTCCTCGTTCCTGAAAGGCAAGCCCCGGAGCATATTAAGCCTCCCATGTTTTTACAAATACTTTGAGTACCTTTTATTGTTGATGATGCATTAAGTATAGGAATTGGTTGGAACCAATTGCTGCATTATATATCCTTCCTTGTCCAGATATCGCACTGGAATCCTATTTAAGTTCAGGAATGGGTTAAATGCTTAGCCATGCTTAGTGTGGTAGAAGTCAGGTGATTTCCTATCACCTGCGAGCTTTAGGATGAGGTGGATCACGGTTGGCTATATTTGCTATCGTGGAAAAGAACCATGTGATTAATGAATTAAGACCGGGCGGAGTCTTGTGTAGGTTTGAACATAGTGACTCCGTCTGAGTCGTTTAAGGACTGATACGCTGTACGTCCTCATGTCATGTTGAACGCAGCCTAACACTTAGCTGGCCGGATAAGTCGTTCTGACCGCGAAGCCTAGTAGCTCGACTCAGGCCGGGGACGCGAGCAGTGGCGGCATTCTGGCGGTAGTAAGGATGTGCGGAGAGCCATTGGCATAAGTCCAAGGCGGGTTAGAGTCCCGAACAACCTTGGTAGAGTGGTTCACTGAGAATGTCGATCTGATCGGACTCGCGACTCCTGAATCGTACCAAAGGTGACTTGTTTGCGACTCCGACGGGAGAAGCAGGGTTTGTGTTTAGGAATACCCCTCCAGCTGGATAGGAATCGATTCAAATCGCCGTCTCTCCCGGATAGTGAGAACTTGACTGAGCAGCGGCAATGTAGATTCAATTAATTTAACGATATGGTTAAATGGATGACGATGATAAGGTTGCCGCAATGAATACCTGATATGGTTATTAATGTTTGCACCCTAATAAAATGATTGCTTAGTATAGGTGCTAATATAGTTGACAGGTTAATGGCTAAAAAGTCACTGCTAGTCCAGGCTAAGATTTGATCATTATTACTTATGCTTTTCTGCAAAAAGAAAGTGTCAGCCAGATCCACTACATTAAGCTATGCATAATCCTTGGTGTCATTTATTTTGGTTTTTGGCGGGTAAGTCTAGCTGAGTACATTCCCGTACTCAGGGTTTATTCCCTCTTGTTGCAGATGACCTTTTATATCAGGGATTCTGTAAGTATTGTCTCCACCCGGCGGGTGATGAAGACTAGATCATGGGCATGATCTCTGTTCTCTTATCTGAATGCTTTTGCGGTCTGTGATCAGTGAACCAGTATGTGTATTTGAACTCAAGTGTGTGAGTTAAACTATTTGCTTCCGCATGTTTTACAAGATTTGTTTTGTAATAACGTTGACTCTGTGATGATGTAATCTATTTGCGAACGTCTGCAAAATGTTGTAACGTACGATATGTTATGTTGAATTACTGTGATCTTGGTTGTATGCAAGTTGGTTTGAAATCCTTCGAGATTTCAGTTGACTACCGGGTTTATATGGGCTCAAGTTCGAGAATTTGATCGTTTCGGCGATTGTTTTTGTACTTGTGCTCTTATAAATTGGTCGGTTCCATGATAGCTGGCATCAGAGCTAGATTCAACATTAAACATGTCTTACGGCTATTTAAAACAAAAGCTTTTGTTGTAAAAACGGTTTTCCAATTTATAGTTATATATAAGTGTTCAAAAATCAAAAAAATTTATGGTATACTGGTGATCACATCCTTTATAGCCCACTTAAGGACTTCTAGGTGGCTTATATTTAATTACTAACTTGGGGGGAATTGATTGTTTCGATTTCGTCGTCCATGCGGCGTGATATTGTATGGATGCCGTTCGTTTGAATGGTAATGTATGGATCAATTGCCTCTACGCTAAGGTAAGTGTGAGTTGTGAGAGCATGACCGTCCAACCGTCGGTCTAGGGGAGAGCTAGTTGTGGTTACTGGAGTATTTACATGTTGTATACATGTATATACGAAGGTACTTAATTGTGGGTACATTTGTTGGGTAGTATGGATCTCGAAGTATATATATCGGGGGATGTATATATGGAGAGTATCTTAGTTACTGCTTGTGTAATTAGCATTATATCTTGTTGGGTTGGGCTGCAATGAAGTTTCTGCAGGTACGCTAATAGCGCACTATGTAGATCGACTAGTTACCGCTAATTGAGAGAATGTATGTATGCCACCGTATATTCCGCTAAAGCTTAAATTTTAATAGGTTTGTGAGGACGTACGGAACGAGCATGCATCATATTCACTCATGTCACTCATATTGCATTACCCCTCCCTTATAATTGCTTATCCCAAGTGTAAAGTGCAATCTCTCATCAAAATAATCCTCTCACATGAATTGCATCCCCTTTTGATACAGATGGCCGCGCCCGTGTTTCCTACTGGTAGCAGCACCTTTTTGGACCAGTTCGGTACTCCCACTTTGCTCTGGAGGGTGCTCAGTTCAGTTGGGTACCCGGAGGCACCCAGCTACACGTGGAGGCAGGCGGTACCATTGGGAGATGTACCATGGTACGTCGTGACCTTCATCGTGCCGCAAAACCCCACAAGACCGTTGTGGCATGGGTGGAGCATTGAGACTGACGGGCAAAGCCCATGGGAAGCCGCTCAGGTTGCTGCCCTGGATGTGCTGATGGATATAGCACAGAGCTTCGGGGATGAGTTAGTGGGTGGACCTGCTTCATCCATTCCCCGAGTGTCTCCTACTGAGGCTGAGTGGACTCAGGACGTTGGTCAGGCCTTGGTTCGAGGCCGTGGTGAACGGGTGCAGAGTGACAACGCTGGAATGAGTGCTATGATGGCAGTCATGAAGCTTTGTCGAGTTAGGCAAAACACCCTTTCCAGTGTGCTTGATGAAGCCGGCAAGGCAATGGAAGCTCAGCACAAGTTCAGGTTGCGTGCCCGCAAGTATTGTCGTAAGGCGAATGCATGTGGGAGAGCTCAGCGAGAAGTTGATGAGATTCGTGGGATTGCAAATTATCGTCTGCAACAGTGGGGTCAAACCGCACGCGAGAGAGATGAGCTTCATGACCAGCTGATGAACCTCACTATTGAGAGAGATGAGGCTGCACAAGAGTTGGATCGTGTGACACGTCACTGGGATGCAGCTTTAGAGTTAGCAGAAGAAAGACGTCGGGGTTGGATTTTGGCCAACCACAACGCCTTTCAAAGGGAGCAAGCACTGCATGGACAGCTTGAAGAGCTTCAGGTTGAGCACCATCAACTGCACAACTGTCTGTTTCCTATTCCTCACCCCATACCAAGGTATCCAAATGTGGGTGGACCTCAAGTGATTGAGGCTGATGAGGAAGAAGAGGACGTGCAGATGGTTGACAATGCAGCTGAGCTGGAAGAAGAAGAAGAGGAAGACCCAGAAGAAGTCCAAGGTGTCTCTGATGTGGACAGCGATCACTTCGACGCATAGTTCGTTAGCAAGTCTCGCTAGTTTAAGCTTTTGCAGTCATTGATGTAATGGACTTAAGTACGATGACTGATGTGGGATGTACTCTTTTAATTCGAACTCGGCATGTAATGTACTTTAATTCGCTCCCTTCGGGACGCGTATCGTAATGGTTAAGTTTAAAAACTTATCATGTTGGAATGCACTGTGTATGGCGCTAGTAATCTACTTGATGATGTGGTGATTGGAGAATGAATTATTGCCTCTATTATTGTATGAAGTTTTCATTCTCATCAGTAAATTCAGTTTGGCACAATTACATTGTTCCTCTCCAATGTGCTGACATCATCAATAATTACTGGTTGCGCACTATGCAGATGCCTCGTACTCGTTCCGCCGGTGCGGGTGATGATGATGATGATCTTCCACTGCCACCACCACCCACACCAACGGAATTGATAGCAATGCTTGCGGAAGGACAGCGTACTATGGCTGAGGCCCTCCGTATGATTGCGAATCGGGATGGTCGTGGTCCACGCCAAGGACCGGAACCAAATCAATACAGTGATTTCAAGGATTTCCTTGACACAAAACCCCCGATCTTCAAGGAGGCTGAGGAGCCTCTATAAGCTGATGAGTGGTTGAATACTCTCGAGCAGAAGTTCCGTCTGCTCCGCTTGACTGAGGTGCTGAAGACTGAGTACGCATCTCATCAACTACATGGGCCAGCTGGCATTTGGTGGAGTCATCATCGGTCCACTATGCCCGCTAATGCCCAAATCACCTGGGATCAGTTCAAGTCTGCTTTCAGGGGAAATTATATTCCTCTTGGTCTCATGGCGATCAAGCATACAGAGTTCATGAAGTCGACTCGGGGAACAAGAGCTTGAATGAATACCACAAAGCTTTCAATAACCTTGCAAGGTATGCTCTTGAGTTTGTTGACACCGATGCCAAAAAGATCGCAAGTTTCAAGCGGGGACTTAGCCCCAAAGTTATGAAGACCATGGGAAATTGCAAGTGTGCTCATTTTAATGAGTTTGTGAGTGATGCTTTATCACAAGAGAACAACAATGCTGTGTATGCTGCTTCAAAAAGTCGTAAGAGAGCCTATGAGGCGGGTGCCTCACAATCCAAGGCTCCCGTCACACAGAGGGCTCCATTCCGTCCTCCAGCGTCAGCCGCTAAGTTTTGCCCACCGCAGAAGAAGAATCCCGCCAAGACTGGGGTTTCAGTAAGGCATTTACTGATTGCTGTTTCCCAAGGGCACTAGCGATCGAGGCAGTTCTAGGGCTCCTCCAAGCAACATGCCGTGCTGGAACTGCAACAAGACAGGCCACTGGGCAAGGGAATGCCCCTACCCTAAGAAGAATAACTACCAAGGTGGTCGTCAGGGGCAGGTGAACCACACTAATATTACTGAGATTCCTTCAGGAGAGGTAGTGATCTTTGGTAAGTTTTCGATCGATCAACACCCATGAGTTGTACTATTTGATTCAGTGCTTCAGCATTCCTTTATTAGTCCAGCATTTGCATCCAAGTTTATGCAGAAAACATATACTGTTGAGGGTGAGGGTTATTGTATTAGGGCTGCCAGTGGTGTTATCCCAACCAAGCTGGTAGTTGGGGAAGTACAATTTGAGATAGAGGGGCGAAGTTATCAGGTTGATCTGGTAGTTTTACCGGGGCTGGGTATCGATGTGATATTGGGAATGAATTGGATGAGCAGGCACGGGGTGCTTATTGATACATCGACTAGAGTAGTCATGCTCAGAGATCCTAGTAATCAGGAAGGTTTTCTGGTGCAACTACCCAGGGACATCAATCTTTCTTGTGCGGCTAATGCGGTGCAAGCAAAGGCTATTGCAGATATCCCTGTTGTATGTGACTTTCCGGATGTTTTTCCCGATCATTTGCCTGGATTACCCCCGGATTGGGACGTGGAGTTCAAGATAGAGTTGCTTCCTGGCACAGCTCCTATCTCTAGAAGGCCATATAGAATGCCTCCCAACGAACTAGCTGAACTTAAGACCCAGTTGAATGAACTTCTAAAGAAAGGCCTTATCCATCCTAGTTCATCTCCGTGGGGGTGCCCAGCTATCTTTGTGAAGAAGAAGGATCAATCCCTACGCATGTGTGTAGATTATAGACACTTGAATGCAGTTACAATCAAGAATAAGTACCCTCTGCCACGCATAGATATCTTATTTGATCAGTTATCCAAAGCAAAAGTCTTTTTCAAGATTGATTTGAGATCTGGGTTTCATCAAATCAAGATTCGGCTCGAGGATGTTCCAAAAACCGCATTCTCTACAAGATACGGTCTGTATGAGTATCTTGTTATGTCTTTTGGATTGACTAATGCCCCCGCACATTTTATGTATCTGATGAATTCAGTGTTTATGCCCAAGTTGGACAAATTTGTGGTGGTATTTATAGATGATATCCTGGTCTATTCTGAGAATGAAGAAGATCACGTTGAACATTTGCGGGTGGTTCTCACTAGATTGCAGGAACACCAGCTGTATGCAAAGTTCAGCAAATATGAATTTTGGCTTCGTGAGGTACCTTTTCTTGGACACGTGTTGTCCGATGGTGGAATTATGGTTGATCCCACTAAGGTGCAAGAAGTATTGAACTAGAAGGCTCCCATCTCGGTGCATGAGGTTCGGAGTTTTCTGGGGTTGGCTGGCTATTATCGTCGCTTCATCCCAGATTTCTCTAAAATAGCCAAGCCTATGACTCGATTGCTGCAAAAACACATGAAGTTTGTCTAGACTCCTGAGTGTGATGCGGCTTTCCATACCCTGCGAACTCTTCTAACTTCGACTCCGATTTTGGCACAACCAGATATCGAGAAACCTTTTGATGTGTTCTGTGATGCATCAGGTATTGGGTTAGGAGGTGTTCTTATGCAAGAGGGTAGAGTCATTGCTTATACCTCTCGCCAACTTCAGAAGCATGAAGTGAATTATCCAACGCATGACATAGAACTCGCTGCGGTTGTTCATGCTTTGAAGGCCTGGAGACATTATTTACTTGGCAATGTGTGCAACATCTACACTGATCATAAAAGTCTCAAGTACATCTTCACTCAACCTGAGTTGAATATGCGTCAGAGAAGATGGCTCGAGTTGATCAAGGATTATAACCTCCAAGTGCACTATCACCCTGGCAAGGCAAATGTCGTAGCGGATGCCTTAAGCAGGAAGTCTCATTGCCACTCTTTGATTGAGAGTGATGTCCATTTGTCAAAGCTCCTTCATCCTGCCGTCCTTCACAACATCACTGTCAGTTGTACTCTACAGAGTCGAATTATCGAGCTACAGAAGATGGATGCAGGTGTGTTTCACATCAAGCGCAAGATGAAAGAGCAAGAAACCAAACATTTTTGAGTTGATGAGGAAGGCGTGTTATGGTTCAAGGATAGGTTGGTAGTTCCGAAGGATAGAGAGCTTAGAAATCAAATCATATCCGAAGCTCATTCCTCTAAATTATCTATTCATCCTGGTAGTAGCAAAATGTATCATGATTTGAAGCCTCGATTTTGGTGGACCAAAATGAAGAAAGAGATCGCCGCTTATGTGGCTACGTGTGACACTTGTTGTTGAGTTAAGGCTGTGCACATGAAAGCTGGATTACTTCCGCCACTCTCGATTCCAGGTTGGAAATGGGAGGAGATAAGTATGGATTTTATTGTTGGACTCCCTACTACTCAGAGGAACTTTAACTCTATTTGGGTGATTGTAGACCGTCTGACCAAATCAGCACACTTCATTCCTGTCCGTATAGACTTTCGTCCCACCGACTATGCGGAGTTGTACTTTAACCAGATAGTCCGACTTCATGGGATTCCTTGTACTATTGTCTCGGATAGAGGACCACAGTTCACTGCTCGCTTTTGGGAGCACTTACACGGATTATTAGGAACTAAGCTAGTAAGAAGTTCTGCCTATCATCCGCAAACCAATGGGCAAACTGAACGAGTGAATCAAATCTTAGAAGATATGTTGAGAGCATGTGTCATCTCCGCTAAGGGCTCATGGGAAAAATGGTTACCCCTAGCTAAATTCTCGTACAATAATAGTTATCAAGAGAGTATAAAGATGGCACCGTTTGAAGCTTTGTATGGTCGAAAGTGTAGAACTCCGTTGAACTGGGTAGAAGCTGGTGAAAGGAGATATTATGGAATTGATTTTGTTCAAGAAGCCGAAGAACAAGTCCGTACTATCCAAACTCACATGGCCGCAGCTCAAGCTAGGCAGAAAAGTTATGCTGATCGACGTAGAAAACCTATTGAGTTCAAAGTTGGAGACTTCGTTTATCTGAAGGTCTCACCTATGAAAAGTGTCCAACGCTTCGGTGTGAAGCGAAAGCTTGCGCCGAGATATGTTGGTCCGTTTGAAATCATTGGACAAAGTGGTAAGGTGGCGTATAAGATTCAATTACCTCCGGAGATGAGTGCTATCTTCAATGTCTTTCACGTATCCCAATTAAAGAAATGTCTTCGCGTCCCTGAAGAGAGAGTTCCATTGGGAGATATCGAGTTAAAATCTGATTTGACCTTTGAAGAAAAGCCAGTTCGAGTGATTGACACTCTTGAGCGAGTGACTCGGAGTTGGGTGGTCAAGTTCTACAAAGTCATGTGGAGTAATCAGGGTAGCGAACGCGATGCAACGTGGGAAAGGGAAGATTATTTGAGGGATGGTTACAAGGAATTCTATCAACAATGGTACGCTTTTCAAATCTCGGGACGAGATTTTTATAAGGGGGAGGGCTGTAACACCCCAGGTGTTTGGCTTCCACATTTGCACTACATTTCATGAACAATGAGCATCATGCATCCATTCGTGAACTTATATCACATGAAACATGATTTCAAAACATTGCAACATGTTGTATATTTCATGTGTATTTTTTCTTTTATGAAATGTAAAGTGTGCAACACTCAAGTGCAAACATATACAACACACTTTAATGAAACATGGTTAGTTAGTACTATGCAACAAGATCATGAAACATGTGAAACATGACTATAAAACAATTGTAACATTTCATGTGTTTTTCATTGTTTCAGTACATACCTTACTTGATTCTTGTGTGACCAATGTATGGTGTGGGTAAATATCCTTTTAAGAACCTTAGTCATACTTAGAATGTCATTAGGAACAATGTTCATGTTGATCATTTTGCCTAATTAGGTTTCCAAGTCATGGTTGACCAAATTGGACCCCTAGAGCTCCTGTGTTTGACTGTTTAAAAAGTGTAGCTTAGGATGTTTGCATGTCTGAGCAACCTAAAGCAAAGTTGTAGAGAATTATGTGTGGAACAAAAGTTCTTTTATGTCCATCTCATGAAAATGTGCACAACATGTTCAAAAATGGCCCACAAGTCAGGATTGAAAGCTGTTTCAACAATTGAAAATTTTTCTAAGTGCTAACTCTGAAAAACAGTTTCATGAACTCGACTTTGACATGATTTTACTCTCCATCCTTTGCGAATTAGACTTTGGTCTCTAAATGAGTTTTGTAGCTGGCACATAGGTCTTTAACTTTTGTTTAGGGAGTTTGTGCTAATGATCAAAGGATTCGGAAATCCATCGGCTCCAAATGGCGCTGTCAGTCGGCTTCATCAGGCCTGATGGCCGTTCTAACCAGACCGGTCATGGCCGACCGTGGCCAGGAGGTTGCCGCCGTGTGGCCGCCACGCGCCTTGCTCGTCCTGACCGCGCCGCGCGCTGGCCGGCTTGAAGTGGACGACGCCTGCTGCCTCTCCACTCACCCGCGTGCGCTCTGCCTTCCCCATTCACAGCCGAAGCACAGCAGCACACCACCGACGCCATCGGCCCGCCGAACTCGCTCGAGCTCGCCGCGGCACCACAACCACCACCGTCCCGCCCAAAGCTCTGCGAGCACCCCCGAACCGAGCCGCCACTCTCTCTGAACCAGACAAGCTCTAGGTAAGCGGCATTGCCGAACCGCGCACCACCGTGACATGGCCGCCATGGTCGCCGCCGGTGACCTCCCGTGGCCACGCTTGAGCACTTCACCTCAGCCTTTAGCGGTAGCATAGATAGGTCCGTCGTGATCCCTGGAAGCTTACGCGCGCCTTGTCCGGTCACCGAATGCCAGGGTTCGCCGGAGCTCCGCCATGCGCCATGGCCGAGCCGCCGTGCGCCATGGCCGGCGTGCTTAGGGGCCACTAGGGTGTAGGCTTAGGGTATCAATCGACGCGGGGTAGCTTGGGGAGCATGCCGGTGCCTTCGGCTTCACCGGAGTCCTCGTCGTCGGCGAGCTCCGCCGGTCCCCGTCGAGCGAACCGCCGTGCTCTGTTTTTCGTATCGCTGACGCGTGGGCCAGCTGACATGTGGACCCCGCCTGTCAGTCACTATGAATAGAAAGCCAGTTCAATTATTTCCAGTTTTTGGGCTGTTTTGTAAATTTCATAACTCCAAATTGGTAGATCCAAATTGGATGGTTCCCATTTTGTTAGACTCACAGTTAGGGCTAGTATTTAAGAAAAATATGTCTTGAGCACATTATGTAGAAATTTTGGATGAATTAAATAGGAACTTGAAAAGTGTTTTTGAATGCATGCAAACTTGTTTAAATCATATCTTGAGTTTCTGTGATCCAAAAATTATGAAATTTTGTGGGTAAGCTAGTCTTGTATAGTAGAAGCTCTGGTTAAAATTTGAGAGTCATTGTATGTGTAGTTTTTGAGTTATAGATTTTCCTTTTATCACTGGTAGATACTTGGGTGAATTTTTGTAAATTATCTATGAATCCAATGACCATGAAATTTGTTGGAGAGTATCCTAGTACCTTAAGGATGCAAGGAAAAATATGAAATCTGTTGCTTGACACTTTTCACTAAGGTTTCCTAATTATGCCATTTTAAGCCATTCTGCCTTACCATTTTTGTGTAGGTTGTTATACTTACTCAAATGGTGTGAAATTTTTATGGTAGTCTACTTAGAGCATGTAGTGTCTACTGTAATTTTTGTAGAATTAATGGGGCAGTTTTCATATATGTTTACTATTTCCCCTAATTAATTAAATAAATTAAGAAAGGTATTAAAAGAAATGTTTTGGTGATGGACACCCTGCTTTCTGGTGTTCTTGTGATATGTGTGATATGTCAGTATAGTTGGTTTTGTCCAATTAAGCGTTTATATCATAAGTTAACAATTATTTGTTTGCATCATGTCCCTCTGGACAGATCTGGGGACTTTGGAAAGTTCCCCATGATAATGTGGTTTTCTATGCTTGTGATGAATACAAAAGTTGTAGATAATTTATGTATCTAGCTTCTGTCAAAATTTGAGGGCATTTGGCCCTGTAGTTTAGAAACTACAGCTGTTTAAAGTTAGGTTCCAATTTTGCTTACTCTCTGCCTTGTGAGGACAGGGTTCTGTTGATTTATAAATTCAACTTGGTAAAGTGTTGAATCATGCTTTGAGGTCTAAAAATGAATTGTAGAAAATTTCATAAGCTTTCCAGATTGTCTTGTTTCATGTCATTTGGAATTATAAATCTCCAGTTATGGCTAGTTTACTGTACTGCTACATAGTCTTCATTTTGCTGAAATACAAATGCTTGAGTGAATGTGTTGCAATGTAATCGTTGATTGTTTAGGGGTTAGCCTAACTTGAGAATATGCTTAGGTGCAGGTGCTAAGTCATTAACTGAAGATGAGCAATTATACATTAGGTTGTATAAACTTGGTAAGTAAAGTGATTTGAATAGGGCTTAAGTTGGAATATGCAAACTACAGCGAACATGTGCATTCCCCGAGCATCCCTGACATTCGTTCATGTGCATCCATGATATTTATCTTGCGCATTCATGCAATAGGTGTGCCGGAGGGAGTGACGTTGCTAGAGTTCGAGGGAGCCAACCAGGAGGAGGAACCCGAGGTGCTGGAAGCCGACGAAGCAGTCGCCACGGAGGAATTGCCCGAGTGCCCGGACCACCAGCCTTCCTCGTTCCTGAAAGGCAAGCCCCGGAGCATATTAAGCCTCCCATGTTTTTACAAATACTTTGAGTACCTTTTATTGTTGATGATGCATTAAGTATAGGAATTGGTTGGAACCAATTGTTGCATTATATATCCTTTGTTGTCTAGATATCGCACTGGAATCCTATTTAAGTTCAGGAACGGGTTAAATGCTTAGCCATGCTTAGTGCGGTAGAAGTTAGGTGATTTCCTGTCACCTGCGAGCTTTAGGATGAGGTGGATCACGGTTGGCTATATTTGCTATCGTGGAAAAGAACCATGTGATTAATGAATTAAGACCGGGCGGAGTCTTGTGTAGGTTTGAACATAGTGACTCCGTCTGAGTCGTTTAAGGACCGATACGCTGTACGTCCTCATGTCATGTTGAACGCAGCCTAACACTTAGCTGGCCGGATAAGTCGTTCTGACCGCAAAGCCTAGTAGCTCGACTCAGGCCGGGGACGCGAGCAGTGGCAGCATTCTGGAGGTAGTAAGGATGTGCGGAGAGCCATTGGCATAAGTCCAAGGCGGGTTAGAGTCCCGAACAACCTTGGCAGAGTGGTTCTCTGAGAATGTCGATCTAATCGGACTCGCGACTCCTGAATCGTACCAAAGGTGACTTGTTTGTGACTCCGACGGGAGAAGCAGGGTTTGTGTTTAGGAATACCCCTCCAGCTAGATAGGAATCGATTCGAATCGCCGTCTCTCCCGGATAGTGAGAACTTGACTGAGCAGCGACAACGTAGATTCAATTAATTTAACGATATGGTTAAATGGATGATGATGATAAGGTTGCCGCAATGAATACCTGATATGGTTATTAATGTTTGCACCCTAATAAAATGATTGCTTAGTACAGGTGCTAATATAGTTGACAGGTTAATGGCTAAAAAGTCACTGCTAGTCCAGGCTAAGATTTGATCATTATTACTTATGCTTTTCTGCAAAAAAAAAGTGTCAGCTAGATCCACTACATTAAGCTATGCATAATCCTTGGTGTCATTTATTTTGGTTTCTGGCGGGTAAGTCTAGCTGAGTACATTCCCGTACTCAGGGTTTATTCCCTCTTGTTGCAGATGACCTTCTATATCAGGGATTCTGTAAGTATTGTCTCCACCCGGCGGGTGATGAAGACTAGATCATGGGCATGATCTCTGTTCTCTTATCTGAATGTTTTTGTGGTCTATGATCAGTGAACCAGTATGTGTATTTGAACTCGAGTGTGTGAGTTAAACTATTTGCTTCCGCATGTTTTACAAGACTTGTTTTGTAATAACGTTGACTCTGTGATGACGTAATCTATTTGTGAATGTCTGCAAAATGTTGTAACATATGATATGTTATGTTGAATTACTGTGATCTTGGTTGTATGCAAGTTGGTTTGAAATCCTTCGAGATTTCAGTTGACTACCGGGTTTATATGGGCTCAAGTTCGAGAATTTGATCGTTTCGACGATTGTTTTTGTACTTGTGCTCTTATAAATTGGTCGGTTCCATGACAGTCTGGGCACTCAAGTAAGTCTTCAATGGTTTGCTCCTCTCCTTCTGGAGCTATGGCCTAAGGTGCCTCCTATTGTTCCTCTGGCTCTTCTTCAAACTCCAACAGGGTTATCCCTTCAGACGATCCTATATGCATGAGCAGGAAATAAGATATCATGGATGCATATATAATGACATGTATAATATGATATGATGTGATGAATGCATCCTCATAAGTGTTCTCAGCAGCATTGCATTAAGGTGATAACAAGTTCCGTTTTCTTTTACTGAGTAGGTGCATATCTCTTCTCCAATAACTTAAACAAATAGTTATGTAAATCATTTTGTGGACTACAAGATAGCAGCCACTTGTTTTGATCATAACTGGAGTTATACACATCAAAATAATAGGGTTATGGACTTTCTAGGAAGCTTATGAAATTGCCTACAACTTCATTTTAATTATTTTAATGTGAATCAACAGTTATCTAGGTCAAAGAATTCAATCTTTCAGATATGTCCAGAGAGCAAGCATTTCTGACAGTAAAATTCTAACAGCTATAATTCTGAAATCATAAGACCTATGACTAGAAAAATTTAATACCAGGTAGATAAGTGAGTTATCTACAACTTTGTTATTAACAAGTTTTACAAAGAAGATCATTATCATCATGAAATCATTACCACAACAGAAACTACACATGCAGTCTTCTAGTTGAATTATAAAGCAATAATTAAATAGTTGCCTATAAACAAATACTTCTAAGCGTCACTAATAGTATCAATAGATTATATGCATCATACAGACCACACAAAACATCATGGTTAAGCCTAACTAATTTATTTATATTCAATTATTAATTTTCTTAAATAATAAGGTGATTTACATATTAAATACTTTTATTGCTCAATAAATTCCAAGAAAATTACAGTAGGCTACATATAAACCTAATAATCTATTGTACAAATTTCATGTCATTTGGATAAGTATAGCTACCTCTATAAAAATAACAAGTTACATATGCTTATTTTAGAAAAAATAGTTTAGCATAGTGAAAAGTTTCATGCAAGAGATTTAATATTTTTCTTACTTTACTCCTAGCATAGGAATACTATGTAAAAATTTGCATGATCATATGTTATATATTTTTACCCCATTTAACTTCAATAGAAACTAGCGATTAATTAAGATTAAATAGGAAGACCATATTTCAAGTATTCCTACTATAGGTTTAGTATTTTTTCTAGCTATAGCATGTCAACACAAGACCAGAAAAATTGGAATCATAATTTTATCACTTTCCTAGCTCAAGTTATGCATTTTACAAATATCAACTAATTTAAAAGCACTTATCTTGCTGAATTTAATTCTCCTAGAAAAATAACCTAAATAGTATATTTCATATTTTTATCAAATAGTACACTTCAAGATGAATCAAAAAAATTTGGTTTACCCCATTTGGATACTCCTAGCTCAAGATATAATTTTTGCAAATTAGCAACAAAATATGTGAAATAAATAAAGAAAATCAAATTTACTCGAGCGCTACTGTTAGGTGCACCCGGTCTATACACCCACAGTGGCTGACAGTGGGGCCCGCAGGTCAATCCAGCCCCATGCGCTAGTGAGACCAAGGCAGAGGCGGAGGTTGACTAGTGAAAAGCTCGCTGACGGCGAGGTCGTCGGCGGTAGCGTCACCCTCGACATGTTCCCCAACCCATTCCGCATCTACGGGTGCCCTTGGTTGGCTCAGAGGCTTGCCTAAGCTAGCTCAACAGTGTCCATGGTGGGTGGCGGCGCTGTGCTTCGCATGCTCGTCGTCTCTTGCGACGGCAAGCGAAGGCGAGCACTGCTGTGGCTTTAGGGCTATCTAGTGAAGACCAAGGGTTAGGTGAGGGCGACAATGGAGCGGCGGTGAAGTTGGCCACATGCATGGCATGGTGGTGGCAAGAGCATGGTGGTGAGCAGCCATGTTCTGGCGCCGGTGTGCTAGCGTTGGCTCGACGGCTAGTGGCATGAGCTAGACGTGACCCTAGGCTAACCCTAACAAGAGAAAAGCGTGAGCGAGCTGTCTCGGTGGAGCATGGCCACAGCGAGCATGAGCTTGGTGGTGCTCCAGCGAGGGCACGGCTATGGTGAACTCTCCCTTAGGCATTTACCTTAGCTTGGGTTAAGGCAATGGGTGGTCGGCGAGGTGGAGGAGGTGATGGCCGAGCGATGCGCATGAGTAATCAGACAATGGCGTAGTGGTGGCAGTGAGTGAGCTCAGCGGAGGTGTGGCGACAACACACGACGCGCGGTGTCTGAGCCAGTCGGCCATGACCGGCGCGTGTCCGGCCGATTTTGAAAAGGCCATCAGGACGACTGAAACGACCCTATTCACTAACCTTTTATCTCCTAATCCGTGGTGAATTTTTGAAAACATCAGTTATACAAAGTGTAGAGCTACATGAGTACTACAACTTTGATATAATGATCATGGCCTAATTCGATCTAGTTTTCAAACTATAGTGCTCCAAAGTGGGGTACTCTGATACTGTAAACCGATTTAGGACTTAGCAAAATTTTCTAAGTTACAAACAGCATTAAGTTGAAACTTGTGAGCTCTATTTGACTAAGTTAGGCACTAAATTAGCTCATGACCCTTGAACAAAGTTTGTTACTCATAACGAGAACTACAACTTTTATTTATGTCACATAGCCATGCAAGCCCTCTAAACTATGGTTCAACTTTAGTCAATCTAGCATAATGAAAATGGCATTTCCAAGTAAACCAACACTTAGAAGCAAATTTGGTCTATGTCATGAATACAAAAATTGTTCCATTTACCATCCTAGATGTGTATAAGGTGTTTTCATGACCTCACAACCATTTCATACATTGGTCATACATGATTACAAGCATATGTGAGTATATAAGCAACATAACATGTGATAAAGAGAAGGTAAATGAAATGAAACTTCATATGCTCATGCTCATGAATGCTTGGATGATGCTTGTGCTCATGAAATGCAAATGCCAAATGCAATGCTTAACACTGGGGTGTTACATACAAAATTCCATCTTCAGATAAGATGTGACCCAAGAAAGGTACATTCTTCAACCAGAATTCACATTTGCTAAATTTGGCATATAATTTATGTTCCCTCAATCTGGACAAAACAACTCTCACATGCTCTGCATGATCTGCCTCATTCTCCGATTAAATCAACATATCATCAATAAACACAACCACGAACTTATCGAGCTTAGGCATGAATACCGAATTCATCAAATACATGAAGTAGGCATGAGCATTTATCAGTCCAAAAGACATGACCAAATACCCATACAAGCCGTACCTAGTGGAGAAAGCTATTTTAGGTACATCCTCTGGTCTGATTTTAATCTAGTGATAGCCTGATCTCAAGTTAATCTTAGAGAATACTTTTGCTTTTGCTAGTTGATCGAACAAAATATCGATACGAGGCAAAGGATACTTGTTCTTAATAGTTACAGCATTGAGTGGCCTATAGTCCACACACATCTGCAAGGATTTGTCCTTCTTCTTTACAAATAAAGCTAGACAACCCCATGGAGACAAACTAGGTAGAATGAGACATTTGCCAAAAAGTTCTTGTAGCTAAATTTTAAGTTTGGTTAACTCATTTGGTGGCATCCTATATGGTTTTCTCGAGAAAGGTGTTGTACCTGGCACTAACTCGATCTTAAATTCCACATCCCTATCAGGCGGTAAACCCAGCAATTCATCTGGAAATATATCAGGAAACTCACAAACCACTGGAATATCACAGAGGGTAGTGACTTGGATAGCACAAGACCAGTTTTGGAGATCAAAACTTCAGGGAAGTGGTACTAGAAAAGCATTACTCCCCTTTGGTTCTCCCAACATAATTGTTTGAGTGGATGTGTCAATGAGAACTCCATGACCCCTCATCCAATTCATGTCCAAAATCACATCTATTGCTAATTTTGGCAATATTATATGATCCATAGTGTACTCCCTCTCTTGTATAGAGATGAGCACATCTCTCACTATTTGATTTGTAGAAATAGTAACCCTAGCTAAACTTATACTATAACCACCCTTGTCTACCTCAATTATCTTCTGATGATGCTTAGATGCAAATGTTTGGCTCATAAATGAATGAGAAGCTCTAGAATCAAATAAAACAATGGCGGGATGTTTGTTAACAAGAAACATACCGGCGGTCACAACTTCTCCCATGGGAATTTCTTCCATGATAGTATAATGCACGTAACTAGGACATGCCTTAGGATTTGCCTATTTCTAATTACCCTAGTTTTGATTGCCATTCTTCTTAGGATGGGGACAGTCCTTGGCCCAATGACCTAACTGATTGCAGTTGAAGAATGGCTGGTTGTTCCTTGGTCCTACTGAGCTTCCCTAGCCTGCATTGCCCTTAGGTATGGCAATGGTGAATGCCCTACGAAATGTCTTATGGTGGCGATTAGCTTAAGCTTTTGGCTAAGGAGGCCTATACTTGGGCGTTGGTGGACAAAATTGTGGCCTAGCCGCCACTAGAGCTCTAGCCTAAGATGATCCTAAGGCACCTACCTCAGCTGCTCTTTTGTGGCCCTTTGCTTCTGCGTGTAAGTTGTTCTAGTTCTCCTAGGTTAAGGCATCACTAACAAACTCATTATATGTGGTACACCTTGAGTTGGCCGTAGTCTTCATTAGCTTAGTGCTAAGGCCTCTCTTGAAACTTTCTATTTTCTTCTCCTCTGTGTTGACAAACTCTGGGGCATATCTGGAAAGATTGTTGAAGGCATGCATGTACTTAGTAAGGGTTTTGGTCCCTTGAGTTAGCGTCATGAACTCGGTGGCTTTCATGCGCATTAGCCCTAGGAGAATGTGATGTCCCCTAAAGGCTAACTTGAACTGTTCCCATGTGTCCTGTGCGTTTGTAGGTAGAGAAGATAGGAAATGGGTCCACCATATCCCTGCCGGTCCCTACAGTTGATGAGACACATACTCAGCCTTCAGATGCTCTGTTACCCTCAATAGACAAAACTTTTGCTCTATTGTGTTTAGCCACTCATCCACCTGGAGCGGTTCTTCGACCTCTTTAAAGATAGGAGGTTTGGTGTCTTGGAAATCTTTGGACAAGCTATATTGATTTAGTTCAGGTCCTTGATGTTGCTGACGGGCGTGAGCGGTGTTCTACGCAATGAGGTGCAGTGTATCCTCCATGGCTCTCTAATTTCCTAGAAATTGCACGAAGAACTCATTTCACAGAAGGTGGCAGTGGTGGTGGTAAATCACCATCATTGCCACCCTGGCTAGTGTCGCCATTTGTACCAACCAAAAATGGTGCAACTCTCGTGAGAACAACGTTATAATAGAAAAGAGTTACTTAACTAAATAAGAGACTTATAAGGGGAGAAACAATGCAAGTGTGTAATGAATGATTGATCATGATGCATGTACGTTTTGTATGTCCTCACAAACTTAGGAAAATTAAACTTCTAACAACATACACGGTGGCATACATGCATTCTCTCATATATAATGTAGCTAGTCGGGCTACATGTTTCGCTCTTAGTTTACCTGCACAAGAATTTTATTTCAGCCCAACCCCACAATTATATATGCAAAAATAAAAATCTAGGCTCTAGGTTGTAAGCTAAATACTTCCATATATATATACCCATATATATATACTTCCATATCAAAGCTACCTGAAAGTAAATACGTCCCATATATACATATAAATGTGCATATACAGTCTATCAAAGCTAACCCACAATTAAATACCTCCGTATATATATGAGACATATATATATACTTTAGTATC
The DNA here is from genome assembly GCA_904845875.1 of Miscanthus lutarioriparius. Classification (NCBI taxonomy): domain Eukaryota; kingdom Viridiplantae; phylum Streptophyta; class Magnoliopsida; order Poales; family Poaceae; genus Miscanthus; species Miscanthus lutarioriparius. Next base: position 71,400,650 of record CAJGYO010000005.1, on the reverse strand, counting down.
AAAGCCAACTCTCCCCATTAGACTGCATGCTCACATCTTGCGGTCATGCCACTGTGATGATGAGTTGCATCTTACCTTGGGCATAGAGGCATTTGATCCATACATTACCACTCAAGTGAATGGCATCCATACAATAGCATACCGTATGGATGACGAAAATAAAAACCCCCTAGCTAGTACTTAATTAGCCACCTAAAATCCTTAACTGGGCATAAAGGGAGTGATCACTGGCACACTTTAGATTCAAACTTTAGGTTTAAACACCTATATATATATCTATAAGGTACCAAAATTGGTTTTGGAAAAACAAAAACCTTTGTTTTAAATACACATATGGCAATTAATGTTGAATCTTGCTCTGATGCCAGGTGTAGCAGAACCATCCAATTTATAAGAGCACAAGTACAATACTAGTCCACAAGCGAATGCACTATCATACTTGAGCCCATATAAACCTGGTAGTCTATCGAGTACCACAAAGGGTCTCAATTCAACCAACATACAACCAAGATCATACATGATTCAACTTACATGTCACATGTTACATAAAGTTCACAAATACAGTTCCATACATCAGAGTATGATTAACAATTAGTACAAACCAAGTTCAGGTAAAATAGGAGCAGAAGCCATTAAAGTTTGAAACTAACATCTCCATCATTGTTCAAATACTGTGCCAGCTCATGATCACAATCCCACAAAACCATAAGAGAGGGATTAACAAGAGATGCCTTGCCCAGAGCACTACTCCTCATCCACGGCAGGATAGAAGTAGTTCTTACAGTAGCCATGATACATTGTATTATCTGCAACAATGGGAAATAAACCCTGAGTACAAGAAGGTACTCAGCTAGACTTACCCATCATAAACCAAAAATAAAGTGACTCCAAGGATTATGCAATGCTTTGTAAGTGGAGCTAGCCTGGCTATCGGTCTAAGCATGGCTAAGCATATATTCGATCATGGACCTATAGGGTTAAAGTTATATTTATCTGGACAAGGTAGTTTTATGCATCAAGTATTTCCAATTTAACTCTTATAACCTAATGCATCAAATATAAAGGACTCAAGTGATATTTTGTAAAACATGGGAGGCTTAAAATGCTTCGGGGCTTGCCTTGGATAAAAGAAGTTGGCCTATGGTCTGGGCACTTGGGTAAGTCTTCAAGAGTTTGCTCCTCTCCTTCTGGAGCTATGACCTGAGGTGCCTCCTATTGTTCCTCTGTCTCTTCATCGAATTCCAATAGAGTTATCCCCTCAGACGATCCTATATGCATGGGTAGGAAATAAGATATCATGGATCCATATATAATGACATGTATAATATGATATGATGAATGCATCCTCATAAGTGTTCTCAGCAGCATTGCAATAAGGTGATAACAAGTTACATTTTCTTTTACTGAGTAGGTGCATATCTCTTCTCTAGTAACTTAAACAAACACTTATGTAAATTATTTTGTGGACTACAAGATAGCAGCCACTTGTTTTGACCATAACTGGAGTAATAATATGATTATGGACTTTCTGGGAAGCTTATGAAATTGCCTACAACTTTCTTTTAATCATGTTAATGTGAATCAGCAGTTATCTAGGTCAAACAATTCAATCTTTCAGATATGTCTAGAGAGCAAGTATTTCTGATAGCATACTTCTAACAGCTATAATTCTTAAACCATAAGACCTATGACTAGGAAAATTTAATACCAGGTAGATAAATGAGTTATCTACAACTTTGTTATTAACAAGTTTTACATAGAAGATCATTATCACCCTGAAATAATCACCACAACATAAACTATACATGCAGTCATCTAGTTGAATTATAAAGCAATAATTAACTAGTTGCCTGTAAAAAATACTTCTAAGCCTCACTAACAGTATCAACAGATTATATGCATCACACACACCACAACAAACATCATGGTTAAGCCTAACTAATTTATTTATATTCATTTATTAATTTCCTTATATAAAAAGGTGATTTACAGAGTAAATATTTCTAGTGCTTAATAAATTCAAAGAAAATTACAGTAGGCTACACATGACCCTAGTAGTCTACTGTACAAATTTCATGCCATTTGGATAAGTATAGATACCTCTACACAAATGACAAGTTACATATGCTTATTTAGCAAAAATAGTTTAGCATAGTGAAAAGTGTCAAGCAAGAGATTTAATATTTTTCTTACTTTACTCCTAGCATAGGAATACTATGTAAAAATTTGCATGATCATATGTTACGTATTTTTACCCCAATTAACTTCACTAGAAACTAGCTATTAATTAAGATTAAATAGGAAGACCATATTTCAAGTATGCCTACTATAGGTTTAGTATTTTTCCTAGCTATAGCATGTCAACACAAGACCAACAAAATTAGAATCACAATTTTATCACCTAGATAGCTCAAGTTATGCAATTTACAAGATATACACACATTTAAAAGCACTTAACTTACTCAATTTAATTCTCCTAGAAAATACCCTAAGAAGTAGATTTCATATTTTTATCAAATAGTACACTTCAAGATTAATCTAACAAAATTTGGTTCACCCCATTTGGATACTCCTAGTTCTAGATATAATTTTTGCAAGTTAGCAACAAAATCTATGAAAAATAAATAAAGAAAATCAAATTTTCACTCAGGAGCTACAGCTAGGTGCACCCGGTCCATACACCCACTATGACTGACAGCAGGGGCCCACGGTCAATGGGACTAACTGGACAGACGCACATAGTATAGGCGACGCTTTGACCGACGAGAACTCGCCGACGGCGAGGTCACCACCGTTGTGTTCCCCATCATCACACGCATCTATTGGTACCATAGGTTTGCTTAGAGGATCACCGGAGCTACCTCGTCGGCTAGCATGGTGGCTCGGCGGTGGTGCACGGTGGTGCTCCAGCCATCTCCGGCGATGGCATGCTTAGGCGAGTGCGGCACGACATCTACAAACCCTAGCGAAACTCTACGGCGCAGATCAAGTAACGGTGAAGCGGCGGTGAGGCTTGGCCGCGTGCATGGCGGCACGGCGGCGTGGCCGCAACAGCGGCACGGCAGCGTTCTGCTCCGATGAGGCCAGCATCAGCTTTAGGCTCTTGCCTTGAGTTAGACCTAGCTCTAACCTAACCCTAACGAGAGGAACATGTGAGCAAGATGGCTCGGTGGAGCACGGCCATGGCGAGCGTGAGCTCGGCGGTGCTCCAGCGAGGGCGCAACTATAGCAAACTCGCCCTTAGGCGTTTACCTTGGCTCGATTGGCATGGCTAACTGGTCAAGAAGGTGGAGGAGGTGATGGCCGAGCGGTGCATGCAAGGAATCAGCCAATGGCGCGGTGGCAGAGTGAGCAAGCTCGGTGGAGGTGCGGTGGCGATAGCGCGGCGCTGTGGTTCTACTCTAGAGCAGCGCGCTGCGAGAGAGGAGGCGAGAGCGAGAGTGAGCACGTGTGAGCAGGTGCGTGCGACGCGACGCTCTTTACTGCCTGTTCTAGCCTGATGGGTGGGGCCAGCGCCGGCGTACAGCTACCAGGTGGCGACCGTGGCCTGAACATGGTCGGCCACGATGCTGCTGCTCTGGCCGGTTCAGACAAGTGAAGGAGCCGACTGACAGCACATTTTCAAACTCCCAAATCTACCAAACCATGGTGAATCAGTGAAAATTTTATTAATACAAAGTGTAGAGCTACATGAGTACTACAAGGTTGATTAAAGAAGTTTTGTCTAAATCGCCATGGTTTTCAAACTACAATGCCCCCAAGTAGGCTACAGTGAAACTAAAATTCAGTTAAAGACAACGAAATTTCAAGTTTTGAAAACAATATTTTGTTGATACTTGTGAGCTCTTATTTGACCATGTTAGACATTGATTTAGCTCATTACCCTTAAACAAAGTTTGTTACCCAAGATGTGAACTACAAATTTTATTTAGGTCACATAGCCATGCAAACTCTCTAAGCTACTGTTCAACTTTGGTCAAACTAGCATCATGAAAATGGTATTACAAGGTAAACCAACACTTAGAGGCAAAATTGGCTTAAGTCATGAATATAAACATTATTGCAAATATCATTCTAGATGTGTCTAAGGTATTTTAGTGACCTCACAACCATCTCATGCATTGGTCACATATGATCACAAGCATAATTAAGTATATGAGCAACATCACATGTGATAAAGAGAAGGTAAATGAAATGAAACTTCATATGCTCATGCTCATGAATGCTTGGATGATGCTTGTGCTCATGAAATGCAAATGCCAAATGCACTGCTTAACACTAGGGTGTTACACGGATGCTCATTCAACAGCTTGGATGCTTGCTTCAATAGCTCGGCTCCCAGTTAAACTGGTCGAAAGCCTGCTCCTGATGGTCAGCAGCAAGTTGGATAGCTCGGACAAGCTCAAGACGGTGTTGCTCAGTGGATACAAGGCGCTCAGGGACTAGCTATGGGGGTATGACCCCCGGTACCCATAGGACAAGATATGGGCCGCACCATCAGAGGTGGCTCAGCCCACAAGATCAAGGCATGCGACGCACGGCACTAGTCGGTGTGCACCTCAAGGCTACAAGAAGATATTGTGATACCGAATAGGATACTTTCCATGTAACCCTACCCCTCCAGAGTATATAAGGAGGGGCAAGGGTCCACTAGTTGACATCCTCATACAGATCCTAGGCTTAGCCTAAGGCATGTCATATAAATATACAATCCACCAAAGACATAGGACATAGGGTATTACGTTAAGCTGATGGCCTGAACCTGTCTAAATTGTTGTCTCTGTGGTCTGTGTCACCATCAGGTTCCCTCACGCGCACCTCCACTGATTCATCTACTACCGTGGGCATACACCTTGGTAGACTACCGGACGAATTTTGTCGACAAGACCTCTAACTGGTGCACACATAAGCCACACAATCCCGGTTGTCTGTCGGGTGTCTTCAAAGAACCCCGAATCATCCATATTTTACAACTCATACAGGATCAACATGGAGTTACCACAACATTATAATAGTTGATACAAAAATAACTTACATCAGAGTGTAGAAGACTTATAATATTAGTTTACAAAACATGTTCAAGTCAAAACTTAACTTAAGTTCAGAAGGTGAGTAGAGTTGTGGAAGAGACTTAGGTGAAACATCTAAGGTAGAAGAGATAGCCAGACCATGTCAAGTCCACCGACATGTCCTTGATTAACAGCACTAGTCAGCACCTGCAATAGGGGTTCACAACCCTGAGTACTTGAGGGTACTCAACAAGTCTTACCCAACTAAAAGAAAAGACTCCAAGGGCATGCTGGCTTAAAGGAAAGATAGAAGCAAGAAGTAACTTTTGCAGAAAAGCTTACTACCAGTGGATCCTTACTTTCAATATTTAGCTTCATATTAAGTGTATCCATAGTATCCAATTTGCACCTATTCTAGCTCAATCACTTCATTAATCATGTCATCTCATATTCATAAGTAACCATGATTCATTGATTAACTACGATGCAGCTCAGTTGATCGTGTCTCCTATTACCATAGAGCAAACGATGATTCGTATCGATTTGGCCCAGCTAGGGGTTTCTTACCACACGACATATGCAGGTCCTAGTTTTGAACTTACATATATCAACCTTCACTCGGATCCTCCAAAACATGAACCGGTCTACGCTACCCAAGAGCCTAGTACTCCACCTCCCTGCGCCACTCCTAGTTGATTGACAGGATGGGTACACGCTACTCTCACCATCTCCCATGCCTAGTGCATAGTTGTCTTTTCACATAATGGAATAGCTGAGATATTAGGCTTACCGGAGTATGTGGCTAGTACTACAAGTCACAATCACAAGCAGCCCTACAATGATCGGTCCTTAATCAACATAGGCGGGACGAGCATGACCAGGCAAACCTATTTGCCCAAGAACACTTACCTTAACAACAATTCCCACCTGGTCTCAATTTAATCATCATCCTTTTTCATGGTATTCTCATGACCCAAAAACAGAGCCGAGAAGAACTAGGTAAAACCTATTTCCCGTGAATGATGAAACCATCATTCGACTTCTATCAAAGTCTAAGCATTACTAAGCATAAGAGGAAACGACCTACACATACTAGCCGGGTATAACTAAGAATACCTTATTATCAAGGTAATCATGCAGCAACAGTATTCGACCAACTCCTAATTACTTAATGCACATCTCATAAGACTTAAGGTGTAATAAAGGTTTGTAAATACTAAAAGAGGGTTTATGCACCGGGGCTTGCCTGTGTTGCAGAGAAGGTTAGAATCGTAGAAGGATCACCAAAGTCAAACTTGGCACCAACACCACTAGTGGATGGACCCCTTCGAAACTTGATCCACACGATCCTTCTCACTATCATACACTACACGTAATAAATGATGCTTGCTTAACACGATGGAATGCATGCCATGATGCATGATGAGAGACATACAAGTGCATAACAGAACTTTAACAAACTTAAGAAAATTGAGTGCAACTTTCCTTTGTAGTACAACTAGGGTTACGCTTCACAAGGCATTCTAACTATTTGGTTAACAAGTCATTCATACTTATCACGAAAGCAACACATATCACTTTACTAAACTCAAACATGACAAGGATAAGACTACATCATTAAGACTTAAGCACTAGAAACCAAGTTATTTAACTAAGCATTACACAAACCTATCATGCTAGGATAGCAAAGCATATCAAGCTTAACACACAAGGTTCAGGACAGCAGTACAGCAGCTACTTCATTTAACCATAACAGAAGATGTAGAAATATAGTAAAGGTGATCCTAGACTCTATGGAAAGTTTAAGAACTTGTCTACAACTTTCTTATTATCATCATAAGGTGATTAAACAACGAACAAGGTCAAACAGCCCAAAGAAACAATTCTGTCCAGAATTGGACAGAATCTGGCATCACACTTTAAACAGCTATAAGGAGAGTTCTAGATCACCAAAGAAGGTGTTCTTGAACAACATGGAAATCTTATGAAAAGTACTACAACTCTTTCATTGTCACCAAGAGGTGATTCAAAACTTAACTAAGTCAAAAAGCATCATCATTCAGATCTGTACAGAAAGTAAATGGAAACTGACAGGGAACTTACAAAACCTATAACTCCCAAACCAGCAGCCCTAAAATCTTGAAATCCTAGGACAAGCAAGATATGTAAATTATATACAACTTTTGTATTCAGCACTTTTACAGAAAACATGATTAGCCTTATGAAAACAGCCCCTTAACAGGAACTGCTCATGCAGCCATTTCAACATACAAGTGCAACCAAGAGCTTCGCTTAACCTACTAACAAGACTATGTATGAGGAACTAATTACCAGGATTATAAACTACTATTAACTCAGCTACTCATCACTAGTCAAATCTATCATGAAACATATTTAAACACATTGCAAGTAAATCTAAGCAAAGGGTGGAAACTTGTATAAACAACACACTTATTAATTATCATATTAGTGAGATATCATGTATACATGTTATTCAAAAGATTAAACTAGCATTAACATACTTGAGCAACCATCTTAGATTATTGCATAAAAAAAGAAATCACAAGGCTTACATGTATGCATTTACTAATTAAGCATGTGAGTAAACCATTTTATTTATTAACCAACAAATTGATTATTTAACTATAAAGGAGTAAACTAACATACCAAGGAACAACAGGGGTTTGGGTGTTCCAAGGTCCACAAACAATCCTCAAAATACACCAAAGTCATTCAAGTATTTTCCTAATTCATTTTTGGTATTTTTATTAATAAAGAAAGGTATTTAAACATGCTTAAATTAATTAACCAAGTTACATTTATCAAAACAGTACCAAACTTTTTGTGAAGGCAGATATTAGCACATGACATTTACACCAAAAGTTTCATGATTAAAGGATTAATATTTTTACCTATAAAAATCATGCAAGGTCCATTTTACAATAAAAAGATGTAATTTTTAAGCATATAAAAATTACTTTTTTGACAAACTCATATTTTTCTATGGTAGAGCATCTCATAACAAGGCTACACAACAAATTTCACATTTTTAGCATGCCCTAATAATTAGTTATGAAATAAACAAGGATCAACACTTTTAACATTTTTTCTGAAAATCAAAATCCTTTTCTCACCAGCGGGCAGCCAACCTCTGAGGCTGACAGGCGGGCCCCGAGTCAACTGCACAGGGCTCTAGCATGCTGCTATGGTCGCCAGCAGTTGATCGGCAATTCCTCGCCGGTGGCGAGGTCTCCAGCAACGGTGAAGGTACCTACGCGCTTGGGACTACCTCGTGCATTGATCTAGGGTGGTGGTTGAGTGGCTAGGGTTTTGTGGTGCGCTCGACATCGGCCATGGCGGTGCTCCAACGAGGCGGAGGTGACCGATGGTGATGCTAACGGCTACGGGGATGGCACCAACGGGTTCCTCTCGACCTGGCACACATGCTCCGGGTGACAGTTGAACGAGCTAGGGCTTGGCTTGAGCTTGATCATAGCCATGGTGGCACGGCGGGGCAGAGCACGCTGGCACGATAGTGCTCCAGCCTCTAGGGTCCCTAATCGACCTAACTAAGGCATAGGGTGGCTTCGTGGTGCTCACCTTGACCTAAGTTGCATGATGGTTGAAGCGGAGACGCGGCGGAGAGGGTTACCAACGGTAAGGGTGGAAGCAGTGGCAGAATCGGTGGCGAGGGTTGTGTTCCGATGCGTTCGGTGCGCTACAGCAAAAACTAGAGGGCTAATGAGCATCTTAGTTGCACAAGGAGACCAAAACATCAAAGAAGGGGGCAAGAGCTGCTCTAGAGTGAGCTGGCCACGGTGAGGGGTACGTGGTGGCCATGGCAACATGACCGTGGCGGCGGCAGCATGCGCGACCAAGCCTGGTGAAAAGAGGTGGGACGAGCAAGCTTAGGCGATGTGCTGGGTCAAGGTGAGGCTATGGGTGCGGGGAATTGGGTGGATATGGAGCGGGCACGGTGAATTCCGTTGGCACGCGGAGCTGATCGGCAGCGAGCAGGAAGAGAAGAAGAGGGAAAACACCGATGGCTCAGCTCTTTATCAACAAGAACGGCTTCCAGGCGCTGCCAGCTCCAGCTTGGCCTCGACACGCAAGCAGCTGCATGTCAACATGCAAGGAGGCAGAGAAAACAGGGATAGCAGCCCATCGGTGGCAAGCACTTGAGTGGCAACGCTGCCGACCTACTGTAGCGACTGAAATCACCATGAACATCGCGCTTGATCTCCTGATTTTGTTAAGAAACTTCATCACCTTCCTCAAGCAAAGTTGCTCATCCATCACAGGCCTCCATCTTTGCTTAAGTGACCAACCCCTGAAGATGACTGGTTTTGAAGATTTTTAATTTTGAAAATAGGAAGAAGAAACTGAAAACTGAATTCAAATACAGAGTTTCAGAAACAGATTTAACTAAGCATCGTTGAGCAATTAATTAATCACCAACCATCTACCAAAACTATTAACTGATTACACATTATCAAACCTCAAACATCACTCCAATCAATGAAACAAAGTTTGCCCAACTTTTATTTAGAAAACTTGATTTGATAAATTCCACAAAATTGAACTCCATAACTGAATTTCAAGGACTTAGACAAGAATGGCTAAGTGTGGAAAACAGTGCTGGATTCAACTTTGGAGCTCAAATTTGAACATGTTCTACTTGCAAAATCAAGCAACCTTTTGTTCTATATTACAAAACACTCTTTATACTACAAAGTTTATATTAACAAAATTTTAATTCTTTAAGCAAATTCGCATATAAAAATTGACAATGTTTCTTAATTGATATCAAAGGTAACATTTCATGCAATAATTAGAACGTAGCATATGCAACATATGAAACACCACATTTGCAACATAGCAAAGCTATAAATGAAACATCACTTATGCAACATATGAATGTTATACTTGAAACATAAATTGCATTTATGACTCCATACTTGGTGATTATGTTTCATGATGCACATGATCAAGTTTTAACTACTTCTTAACATCTAGGATGTTACAGGCGCGTGCGTGGGTCGTGGGGTGGTCCACGACCCGCAAACTATATAACAACAGAGACAAGGAGGGAGAGAAAGGCTCTCTAGAGCTCCTGGTTCAGTTCCATCCCAAAGCTTTTGCCCTCCACCCTACTACTGGGCATCTTTGTTCTTCGTTTTTTCTACATATTGTTTTCTTTTTACACAGATCATGGATTACTACGATCATTCTTGGGACATGTCTGTGTATCGCTATGTCTTCCGCGAGCTTCGTGTTCGCCATGGCCTACAAACAAGGGTTGTAGTTCTTGTAGTGCATTCTAACTTTTATAGTAGGTGGTACATTGCTTCTGTAGTTGTTCATCAAGTTCTTGGCCATCAAAACTACCATCTTGTTGAAGATCATCTAGGACCCTATGTGTTTGTTGCGGTTCGTTCAAATGTAGATCTCCAGACTTTGCTTTCATACCGCTATGAGTTCCGTGGTGCAGAAGTATTTTCTCATCGTATCCATTATCTTACAATCCGTTCGAATGATCCAAAGATTTGTGGAGTTCGTGCCTTTCAACTGAGTAGTAGCAACATGGTTAGATGATGTTAACATTTAGTATCTATGGCATTAAAGATAAGCCCTTGTTCTCTATTTCTGATATAGGTGTGATGTTCTGATTTGTGTTTTCAATGTTCACTGGAGACAATTGTCATGTCTTTAGTTTATCTTGTTGTAATAATATCGATGTAAATGGACTTTTGTTGAACTTTGTATTAGGTGGGTTAAACTCAGTTGACCAAATATATATAGAGAAGTATAGTATTGATGAAATGACGTTTACCTATTTCATGTAAATCGTATGCATGCCTCATAGTCCGAGTTGTGTAAATTTGACAAGCCTGGACATTTTACTCTGCTATTGAGCTATGAGTAGAACTTTTGCCAGATCGGCTATGCTAAAAAGAATAGCTGCACCGGCTATGGCTGCATGCATGAAGTACTAGTAAGGTAGTTGGATTTGAAGCAGCATCTTTAGCCATAGGCGAGCGAGTGCAAATGATCTACACCTATGAAACCTTGTAGCTATCTCTAGCTAGTTGCTGCTCTGCAAAACCAAGCAAGAGAAATTTCTTACGAAACCAAGAGCAACTCGTCTTCACTCTTCAGTCTGCCCCTCGACCGCTATGAATGCTTGGAGTGAAATAACTACAAAGGCTTTCTTCATGCATTCAATTCACCCTTCACAACGGCATAAGGGTTGCTTTGTGCCTTGGTTTGTTCAACCAAACACGTATTAGTAGTACTAGTAGTCATGAGTGGCTTTGATCTATGTTGAACACAACTCATGTCTTCAATAAAGTTTGACGAACTTGCAAGAACAATGCAGCGAGGAGTTCATCTCTACAAGTATCGCCTAGATCTAATGCATAACGGATGAGACATAACTATTGACGGTAGTTAACGTTCATCATAAACCATCAATATAACTTATATAAATGCAAAAAAAGGATCACCAACATAGGTCTAGGGGTTTAAACTAATAAATTCCACAAGTTTTGGTGAATCTCTATTTACAGGGGGATTTACTCAGAAAACCATCAAGGAGGGCCTATTCGTCAAAGCAAATCACGTTTATCCAAATCGAAACCGATGTGGGATGACTCTAGAAGACTCTAGAAGGCAAACCATTGAAGCAGAGGATAGGTGGCTACCATGTGGGGCTAGTTAGAAACACCTACAGGCCACCTAACCCCCTAGGCCCACCTGTCAGCCCCTCCTTCAAATGTTGGTTCTCCACCGCCTCCTAGATTGTATCTATGTCATTCTTTCAAGTTGGTTTGATCCGAGGGTCCAGAATTGATGCTCCAGACTATATATAGCAGCCCATAACCCCCTCCCTAGAGCATCCCTGAAACCCTAATTCATACCTCTCATTTAGAGATCAAGATACACCAGGAGGATTAGGTGTAGACTCTCCAATGTAGTAGATTAGTAGCTCAGGAGTAAGGGTCAAGTTGGGCTCATGCTCAAGTTCTGGATCTAGTCTTGGAGGCTCGGCAAAGCCTTGTATCTTCACTTCTACATCTTGAAAGACTTATTATAAATTCATCATATTCCTATCTACATGCTATGCTTACTTTTAATATGTATCTTGCTTAGTTGAGGTTATCATTACTTTTGTGTGTGGGTTCATAGAGCGCTTAGCCTACTAGTTTATCGATTGGGCTAAGTAGCAAGCCTCATGTAAGCATGGTGCTTATACGATGTTCTGCTTGTGAGTACACCCTATTTCTCTAGTTGAGTGGTAGCAGTGGGAGGTGATAGCCCCGTCTATCCTTTGTAGTCCACTCCGAGTTGAGCAGGTTCTTAAATTGTAGGACCATAGTCGGGTCAGTAGAGTTACTTTTTAGAGGTGCTCTATTGTGTAAGCGGTGCCTTGAAGTGCCCAAGAGTAGAGTTAGTCTTAACTATAGTTGGATGTATAAATACTTTGACCATGTAATAAGAATATCATAGGAATTGACCTTACCCGTTATTCTCCTGAGTTAACTAGTTTACATTATCTTAGTGATCTATCCCCTGAGTGTCATTATCCTTAATTCCTATCATTACCTCTACCCCTTGCTCTAGCTATGTTGGTATGTTGATTAGTAGACATTCTTTTGTTATCCAATAAATCTTTACTCCATTGTTTTCCTATGGTAAAATATAAATAACAATACCTGGAATACTCTCGGTAAAATGCTACAATGGTATACTGTGCGCTTGCAGAATTCTTCATATTCTATTTGGACTTATAAATACCAACAATCATTTTTGACGCCATTGCTGAGGAAACAATTGGCGTAAAGATTTAGATCATTAACATACCGGTGGCTTTAGTAGGATTACCCCTGTTCGGTTATATTGCGGAATACACAGGACAACATATGTTGTTTCGACCTTCCTGCATGCTTCCACAAGAAAAGAAGAAACATTAAAGTACCCCAGGGTGCTTGAACATTCAAGATCTATCAGCATTGGAACCCTACCATCTCACATGTTTGTATAGACATATATATCCTCTAACCATGTGTAGAATGGAGAAAAAGGTCGATGTCACAAGAATACAAATCACATCTCAAGTGACGAATACATATGCTGCACTACTCACAAATTCGATCATGTGAGTCATGGTAAGTATGATCAAGAAAGGTGAGATAGTCTTGCTCATGGACTTTAAACTTGATGAGTAGTTATCTTTTAATTTTTGCATTCCATTGCATGTTTATTTTCAATGATTCATGCATCCACTTCGTTTAGTTTAAATTCTCTCATATCAAATCCACAACATATTTAGTTCCTTGCATACATTTATACCACTTGCATCTTTTATTAAAAAAAGAATATCACCAAGATCATGCTCTTTCATCTCCATTTGAATAAATCTCTTTTATGCTTTCATGCTACCTTTGTTTGCTATAATATGCTTAGGTTTGGAGTATCTTCATACACCTTTTAAAGTAAGCGTGGTGCTTAGTTTAAACTATTTTCTTAAATCAAATTAGATGTGGTGTTTAGTTTGATTTTTGAACCAAGAGGTGTGTTGATCTTACTTTCAAAGGCTTTTTAAATTAAGCATGGTGCTTAAGTTAAAATGCTTTCCTAAATTAAAATAGACATGGTGTCTAGTTTAATTTTTGAGCCGATAGTATGGTTTAGTAGATACTGGTTATTTTGTTGGACTAACCCCTGTAGAAAACTCTCAAATTCAATCTGGGTAAGTGCTGAGATAAATTCACATCGGAGATGAATCAAGGGATGCGATGAACTCCAATAACTTTGCACAAAGATGAGCCAGCTCATTCTTCATGGAAGGAAGAACTGTGAGTATCAAGGTTTATTCACTTATCTTTTGTTGCAAGTTATCTTTGCCTTGAACCATACTAGAATGCAGCACACACATAGAACGTGATAAACAAAATCTATGCTAAACAATCCTAAAACTATCCTTCCATTAGCATAGAGGAAAATCACAAAAAATGGACAACACAACCCGTGTTTCAAATTTGTTATTTCCCTCGGGTATGTGTCTATTAACATTTTGTAGGAAAGAATGAATAGAAGCTATGCATGTTCAAGGTTTGGTATGAATCCACAAACCCTAAACCAAACCACCACTACAGCTATGGAAGTGGACGAATAGATCAACAGGCTATGAGCAACATGAAAGACAACCTAGCTTTGAGCCATCCCAAGATTCAAGCTAGGATGTTGATGAGAAGTAGGGTGAAACCCACCTTGTATTATCCAGAATATGCCTGCCTTCATCATCTTCAAAGGGACCAGCTCGCGCGTTGGCAACAAGGGCCAAGACAACGAGATGCCACTACATCATGGCGTGCATCATTGTGTCAACAGGCATCATCAATCAATGGTTCATTGATGAATGTGTCTCGTAAGGCCATAAACGACCATGGTCGCCCAAAGACATCCCCTAGTCATTGAAGATGAAGCTTCCATGCAAGTACCAATGAGGATCTTTCTTTGATCATCAAGACTGTAATAGAACCGCCCAATTTATACAAGATCAAGTACGGCTGTCCCCGCTAACACGTTGACACGCGCATACTTTCACTCATATAAACCCGGTAGTCCAGCGAGTGTCCCTAAAGACCTCGGTAAATCAACATCACAACCAAGATCGCGTGATTAAGCAATACACATCACATACGTAGGGTTGCAGCGGAAAATAATATTTCAAATGGATCCACAAATAATAGTACAAGTTTGGGTTTCAAAACCGATTAGTGAAAACAACATAGCTTTCAAAAGATTACATTAATATATGTTCCAAATACATTGCTAGCATAAGTGACATCATCCGACAAAAGCATATAGATGAGAAGTAACTATAGAATCACCGAGCCCATCGGCGGTTAGCCACCATCTTCAACAGGCCAAGAACTTCACCTGCAACATGGTCGGATAAACCCTGAGTACTCGAATGTACTCAGCCAGACTTACCCATCGGAAACCAAAACAAATGACACCAAGGGTCATGCAAGGCTTATGAGGTAGGCTAGCTGGACACAGTTGCATAAAAGAGCTTATGAATATAGTGACCAATTTAAACTTCGCATCAAGTTTATCATCATTTACCTGTCCACTAGATTTGCACCTGTACTAGAGCACTCACTTATTAGGAGCAATCAATATTAACCATAGTAGGTATAATAAGGCTGTCATCATCATATCATCATTTCTGAACCATTATGTTATTTAGTGTATCTACTTTGGAGATAAGCCCGTCAAGTTCTCACTAACCGGGAGAGACGGCGACTCGAATCGAATTACAACTCAGCTGAGGGGGTATTCCTAACTCTCACCCTGGCATACTTTGCAAGGGTAGCCATGGGTCACCTTTCGGACAACTCAGGAACCAAATTCGCGGGTTCGATCAGCGCTAGCACTCTCAGGGATTACCCTTCTGCCAGGACGATCAGGACTTTTAAATCACCTACCCTTGGACTCACGCCTACGGCTCCCTTCCGAGGCCCACTTTATACTTATTGACTCCCGACCTGAGGTGAGCTACTCGGCTTCGTGGTCGGTCTTCAGACACGGCCAACTAAGAGGGAGGCATGCGTTCAACATGAACAGGAAAGGCTCCAAGATTCAGTCCTTAAGCGACACAGACGGAGTCACTACAAACCGGCAAGCCTCCGCCCGGTCTTCATTTCAAATTAAGATAGGTTCTTTTCCACGATAGCAAATATAACCAACCGTGCCATATGTATATTCCTATATCTCGCAGGTGATAGGAAATCACCTAACTTCTACCATGTTTAAGTAGGGCTAAGCACTACACGAGCCTGAGCTACATAGGATTCAGGGTATCAATATCTGGACAAGGATTGGATAACCAATGCAGCAAGTGTTTGCATCCAACACCTAAACTTAATGCAACAATATATATATGTAACAATAATACTTTAACTGCATTTCGGAAATTAGGAGGCTTAATATGCTCTGGGGCTTGCCTGGGATCCGACACAAGTCATTTCAGTTAGCTTGCACCGTCATGGTGACATCTCCGGTCCTAGCACTTGCTTAGTCCTTCCATCTTCGGGATATATCCACCAAACCAAATCTTCAGGTTTGGCTCCAACATCGCATCCTTCACATGGTGCATCTAGCGTACCTAGATGAGATGCAATATACAAGTGCATAAATATGAAGAATAGTACCATGAGACGCATCACAAAATAGCAAGCAAGACAAGCATAGTTTACACTAACACACTTAAGTACTTTGCGATGCTTAACTTAAACATCACACAATCTATCATGCTAAGATGGCAAAGAAGACGACCACACCAAGCATGACACAAGTTTCCCAAGATCTCAGGTGCTCTAACTCAGTCATCATTCAAGGCATAAGTCACACTTAACAATATACAAGCAAACACTATAATTGGAGTCTGCCAATTTCTGGACATGCACACAGTAGCTACAAGATTTAGCTATAACTGGAGTTACACAAATCCAAATGACTTGCAAGAAGACATTTTGGAAAGCTTATGAAATTATCTAAATTTCATTTATAACCATCACAGCATGATTCCCAAGTTAAGTAGGTCAAAATTATACCTTTACAGAAACTAGTTCATACAAAACAGAGAGCAACAAATCCTGTATTCTAAATTTAAACAGTTGTAACTCAAACACTACTCGGCCAAATGATACCAAATTTTAATAGCAGCTAGATACATAAATTATCCACAACTTTTGTATAAACAAGTTTCACAACAAAGCACATTGTCATGAAGAACTTTGCTAAGTTCCCAGATCTGTCCATAAACCACATCGGCAAGAAAATAATTATTAACTTATGTTGCAAATTCATAATTGGGCAAAACCAACTTGACCAACATTTCACACATGACTAAAGAACACCAAAAAGCTTGGTGCTCACCTCTAAATAAATTTTCTTAAAGCATTTCTTAATTTATTTAGACATCAAGGTGTGTTTATGAACATATACCAAAAATGCATAATAAATTCTACAAAAATTACTGTAGCTCACATATCCTCTCAATAGTCTACTGTACAAATTTCATACCATTTGCATAAGTATAGCTGCCTCTATGAAAAATACGAGTTGCTAAAGCAAGAAATCATGTGAGAGCAAGATAAACCAATAACTCACTCATACTTCATCCAATACTCATGAAATTGTTACCACACATCAAATATCACATGAGTAGCATGCCACAAATATTTCACTTCATTTGGAGTCCTAGATCTGCAGTTATGGAAAATAACATATTCAACTAGCATTACAACCTTACTGCACAAATCTATTTTTGCAGCCAAAACTTTAAACTAAAATATGCCATATTATAGATCTAGTGCATAGATAATTTCACAAGGATTCCAAAAAGTACTCATTTACTATTTTATGATATTTCTACTAATTGCTACGATTTTCCAAAGTTCAGCACAAAAATCTGCCATTAAAAGATTAAACCGAAAAGAAATCGCTTTTGCATTGGGAACCCTGGACTTTACTCAAATCAACCAAGCCCGTAAATGTAACTTCTTGTGTGTGGCTATTTTACAAAGTGAACACGTTAAAAAGTTTCTATTTACGATCAGACCCTTCTTCTTCCTTTTGACGGGGTAGAGACGGGAGACGCGCCGTCGTGGCCAGTTCGGCTGACCAGCGAGGGGCTTTGGCCAGCCGGAGAGGCAAGGAGGAGGCCGGCCGGTGGTGCGGCTGGGCCAGCCGTGGCCAGCCAGAGCCACGTCCGGCCCTGGGCTCGGCCGGCAGAGGCTGCAAGAGGGTCGGCTGCGGCAACAAGCAACACCGGCGGCGGTGTGCTCTACCGAGAGCAGGGAGGCGAGGGCGAGCGAGGGAGAGAGGGGAGTGAGAAGCTCGGGCGTCCGCTTTGGAGGGCTCTGAGGTACGGCAAGAGGCAGGCGCATGCGACAATGGAGTGGGGCAAGCTCTCGCATGGCTGCCATGCTCACGGACACGCGCCGCCCATAGAGGCAATTCTGCGAACAGGTGGCGTGCGCCGGAGTGTCCGACGTGGGCGCGCTTTTGGGCTAGATCTGGGCCGAATCAGCTATTAGGCCAAAAACGAAGTTTGCTCTACACGGCCTGCTCTACGTTTCTTATTTAATGTGCCTGATCATTTGAGCTCTGTAACAGTGGGTAATTAAGCCTCAAAGTGATAGTGTCAACACATTGATAACGGTCACAGAATTTCACTTTCGGAGGTCAAAACTCAGTCAAACTCAGTGCAACTTTTTTCATGCTCTTCTCCATAATATATCCTTCAACTTTTATTTTTGGACCAACTCAAGTTGCTTAACAAATTTTTGAGAATGAGGAATGCCAACGTCGTTGCTTAGCGAAACTCCAGACTTAGAATAATTCTAAGTGCTGAAAACTGCAGCAGAATCAATCTTGTGACCTTTGTTTGTCAAGCTTAGAGATAGATCTAGACTTGAGTCCTTCAATAAAGTTTGTAGTACACAAACTATGCTACAACTTTTATTTGAGGTCAAACCTTGTATCTTGAATATAAACCATTCTTTTACTTTGGTCAAAGCAGCATCTCGTTAACCCTAGAATTAGAGTTTTCGACCAATTGAGGCCTTTTCTTGACATGTGCTCAACACAAACTCTTCATGACTTTTGTTGTAGAGTTCAATTAGAGTCATTTACGAAAGGTAGCAAGGTTTGGTTGATGGCCTATAATTCCCTTCACTTACTAGCGCAATTCAAGCAAGAATGTAACTCATCATTTCATGCGACTTCTTGATTCTGAACTTCATGAAACTTTTGCACGGGTCTAGATGGATGCATGTGGATGTAATGTACATGGAATAAGCATGTTTAACATTACTCTTGCATAATCTTAACAAGGGTCCATATGTAAGCAAATGTGCGTGGCCCAAGTTTAAGTTGGAGCTCCATCATGTAGATTTGATCTTAACACCTTCATTACCACTCGACATGTCATGTTTGAGCTCAAACCTATTGCTTAACTAGTGACAAACACCTGGGGTGTTACAGCCCTCCCCCCTTAAGGGAATCGCGTCCCGAGATTCAGTGCGAAAGACTTTTAAGGGAAGAGAAATATGTCATCCAGTTTCCAACATCAGTGATAGCATTAGGCCACTTAACTTCAGAGTATCAGAGAGGCTAATTTGGTCACGACACTTTCAAATACTTGCTCTTCGTCGTAAGTTGTCTGAAGAATTTCTTTCGTTGGCGTCCATAAAGCATTGTTATATTGGAAGGAATCCAAGATAGCACTGTCCTACGTACTTCGTCCTCGATGTACGAAGAGTGATACAAGCGTAGACTAAATACTTGTAACATCTACTTCCCTAGTGGATATAGCACAGAACTTAAGGACTTTGCACTAGATCGCAGTCGGTTGACGGATATTCCTTGCAACGGTGCTATATTTGTTCCCAAGGGTTAAAAAGCAGTTCTCTACTAAAGTGGCTTGAGCACAACTTCTCGTAAAGGATGTGATCATAGACGGGGTAAACATCCTTTGAGGGCATGAGAAGCTAGTTAATCAATATCCAAACTGGTTGTAGTGGTGCACTCACTCATATGTCAACTGATGGAAAGCTACATAATGTTCCATGTGTGCAGTGCTCTTTCTCTGATAACAATACTGTATTACCTGAGTCAGTTGAGTGAGTGGTGAATGTGATAGCTGACTCTGTTGACTTAGCATTTTCGACGACCATTATTTAAGGGAATTCTCGTATCCAAACAGCAACAGTTATCTGAGTTGTATCTGAGGCAACCCCTTGGGTAAAACACATGGAAGACACCTTAGGCATATCAGCATTGGAGAACCATTGATGTAGAAGGATGTTAGCGAGGCTTGGAGGGCAACATAAGTTGCAAGTAATCACAAAACTAGGGACTAGTTCACTACCAAGCAGGTTAAGTACAATTTGCCTTCGTGGTGCAGTTGCACAGCAAGTTGGGTTTACTTGCATCGTAGCAAAACCAGCTTTCTTAAACTATATTTGACATCGAGGCTTCCATTCTTAGGCCAATCAATATCTCAAAAACCATAATCCAAAAATCTATGGTTTGACACCTTTCCAATTACTTTCGAATTGCAAGGGCACAATTTGACTTCTAGAACACCTTGACTGCTCACGCTTGCTGATCTAAGAGGGCAAAAGCAAGGCACATAGGGGTGCAATTAATCTTCTCAAGGTTATGGAGGGTTGTCTAACAGCAATACACCTATAAGTTGTAATTTCCTGGCATGAATTACAAACACAACCGTCTAATGCAAAGGATGATCGCAGTCACAGCGAAATTGCAGATTATGTACTCTTTTGTTTTCTATTCATATCTCACAAACTACTGCACCAATATGCACAAATTTTGGTGGGCATGTAGATCCATATGTCTTCTAACTACTCATCAAAATTCAACTCAACCGGACACTGTTTGACCATCCAAACAATTCATCTACCAAAACTGCTCTGTTCTAAAATAGCAGCAAACCAAGCCGACAAGATATCTCTCAAATTTGAGGTTTTACTCAACCAATACTCAAACCAATTTAAGACATTGAAGGGTCCTAAGCAAGGAATGAGATCACCAAGTTTGGGGTCAATCCAACTTCGTTTGAGTCACTAATCGTTGGCTTGAAGATGTTCAGTTTTGTACCCTAAAATCTGGATAGATTTTCTCGTTCTTCTCTTTCTTTGCTTCACACGTTGTGGTGTGTGTTCGATACTGTCGATCTCTTTGTATAGCAGCAGCAGCAGCTCCTTTCTCTAAGGATGTAGACTAAGATTTTCCATATATGATTCTCAGGAAACAACTTAAATTGTTTGATTTAGACAGCAACTTGACTATGCACAAGCATTGGACTTGTGACTATGTTTTCGGAACACAAAGCATACTCTTCATGGAGGGACTGTCCTATAGAGATAAGGAAACATCTCTTATTATCCTTCTGTGCCTCATCCAATAGAATCCAGAACAATCCTTTGATAGCACCATATACATAACGATGCTAACCGAAACTAGGAACGTGCTCTCTCTAGCTCTTTACTTAGCTGATATAGCATCCAACACTATCTGTGTGATTGTCCAAGATGGACTTGACTTGACAACATAGGGCTTGGAGAAGGAAGCAGTACTAGCATCGATGACTGGCTTTGCTATTCATTTGCTTAACATTGTTTTGTGAGCTCTGGCCTTCATAATTAGCAAAAAGTTATCACCTAGCCGGAGGTTAAGCTTCCTACTAGTAACTAATTAGTTGACTCTCAACACTCAAAGTTCCAAATTCTTACTCTTGACCACAACAATAATTGCAATCGAGGCACAAACAAACGGTCGCCATCGAAGTCTACAGATAAGGAGTCACACTAGAGATGTTGATCTCGACTGTGAGATCAGCATGCACATAATAATCAAGACTTGGATAGCCAGGTCATAATCATAATGTGACATTCGATTCTTATCTGACTAACAACTTGTCCAACATTAATTGTTGTGTGCCTTTCTGATCCAACAGTGATGACATAAGTTGTTCACTAGGTGACGGACGTCAATACTGGGACAACCAAGTGGAGTCACTTGTCTATCACCTCTTGTAGTCGGTTAATGTTTATGTTGGTGACCAGTTCTTCAAAGGTTATCCTTTTTGTGACTTCAACAGGAAGCTCTACTACTTTCGGTCTGATATAGGGATCTTCGATAAGATATGGAGAGATAACAAAGGAAGAGCTCACGTGAAAATAACACATCGGTGCAGTTCGGCAATGGATCATGACTAGAAACCTTGATACCAGCGCGCACCCAGCAGCACAACCATGCGTCGGTCGCCCACAAGGAGGCCCTAGGTTCCGTCGCGGCACCGTAGATCGCTAATCGTGGCACCATTACTGAACATACAACCAAAGTGAAACTTCTAGTGGCACCAATTAGATTGTAAGAACAAGCATTGTGCAAAAGAGGGATAGCAAACAAGGATAATCACAAGGTTAGGAATCAACAAGGAGGTGATCAGAAGATCAAAACACAGCGCAAAAGAACATAGCCTAATTGTCAAAGGCAACTAAGCAGGAGACTCTTGCTTAATTTCCATATACGCCTCGTGTCCACCAAAGTGATTACCAGATAAAGATTAACATGAGATTTGGTCCTGTCGAGCAGCAATAGGAGATCAAGACTGATAAACATCCAGAGACTTGAAGGAGTTGGAGACAAAATACACGAGATTTGAGGGACAGAGCCATTGCACTAACTAGGGATTGAGTTGATAAAGCAATGACATGATCTATGAGGAAAAGGTTCCAAAGCTAGGATAAATAGCGATTAGCGTTGCACTAGATCATCTGTAAAAGAAGGAGCAATAAGATCTAACAAGGATTTTTTTTGAGCAGGGTCCTCCCACACAGGAGCGGGACAACCATGAAACCTGCAAGCATTCAAGGGAACTAAGCTTGGGCCTAAGGTCAAGCAAAGGCATAGATAAAGTCTTCGTAGCACAACGTTCAAGGCTAGCGACCACGTGTATAGGCTTAGGTTCCTAAGAGAGAACTTAATTGTAGATGACAACCCTGAGATTACCAAAACTTGGACGCTGCTCTAGGATAGCGTTCTTCCACACTCATATGCTTACTGAGGACAAAAGGGTGACAACTACGGCAATACCTAGATAACGAGCATCCACGCCTACATCATGGTCTTAAGCGAGCATTTCGAAACACTCAATCCAATTAGCTTAAATGGCTATTACGAAGCACAAAGCTCGTACATAACAAGCAGTCACCTACAACAACACCACTACACATATCATGCAAAACATGGTGGTAAGGCACTATTATCTTTTGTTTCCTTTTTACTGAGTAGGTGGATATCTCTACAAAACAAGTTTTACTTACATTTAGCAATTTAGTTTTCAAAGGGGTGAACTTTTTGTTAACTATTAACTCGTCATCTATTTCCTTTGGAAGCCAACATACGAGGCAAAGCTAATCACACACTAACTTCAAGCATAGTTATTCAAGCAGCATGGGACAAGGCATTTTGGCTAGCTTCACACAGGGAAAATAGTGACATCACATTGATCACAAGTTACTTAGCATTAGAACAAGGTGAGGGAAGCATATTTATGCACAAGCACAATCATGATGCATGCTCGTCCTATTCGTCCTCACAAAATTGCCAGCCTAAGGTGGCAATCACGTTCTATGTCGGTGGCATAACACGTACTCTCTCGATATATAGCTAGTCATCAGCTATTTCAATCTACGCATTTGTGGTTAGCGTACCTGCAGGCAATTTCATTGCATCCCATCCCCACAAGAGATAAATAAGCACACAATGAAAGCAGTAAACTAAGATACTCTGCATATATACATCCCCAAATGTATATACTTCGATATCCATAGCTACCCGATAAATATACCCGCAATTAAGTACCTTCATATATACATGTGTGTGACATGTAAATATTCCAGTAACCACAGCTAACTCTCCCCTAGACCGACAGTTGGATGGTCATGCTCTCACAACTCCCACTTACCTTTTACCTGGGCGTAGAGGCAATTGATCCATACATTACCATTCAAGTGAATGACATCCATACAATAGCACACCGTATGGACGACGAAAGTAAAAACCCCCATGTTAGTACTTAGATAGCCACCTAATAGTCCTTAACTGGGCATAAAGGAGGATGTCGCTAGCATAGTTTTGCAAATTAGTTTTGACAATTTGCCTGTAGCTAAAGTTTTAGTTAAAATAGGCTTTTTAAAACCAAAACTTTGTTTTTAAAACAATGTACATGATAGTATTATGCTTAATCTTGCTCTGATGCCAGCTATAATAGAACCGCCCAATTTATACAAGATCAAGTATGACTGTCCTCGCTAACACATTGACACGCGCATACTTTCACTCATACAAACCCGGTAGTCCGCCGAGTGTCCCGAAAGACCTCGGTAAATCAACATCACAACCAAGATCACGTGATTAAGCAATACACATCACATACGCAGGGTTGCAGCAGAAAATAATATTTCAAATGGATTCACAAATTATAGTATATAGTACAAGTTTGGGTTTCAAAACCGATTAGTGAAAACAACATAGCTTTCAAAAGATTACATTAATATATGTTCCAAATACATTGCTAGCATAAGTGACATTATCCGACAAAAGCATATAGATGAGAAGTAACTATAGAATCACCGAGCCCATCGGCGGTTAGCCACCATCTTCAACAGGCCAAGAACTTCACCTACAACATGGTCGGATAAACCCTGAGTACTCGAATGTACTCAGCCAGACTTACCCGTCAGAAACCAAAACAAATGACACCAAGGGTCATGCAAGGTTTATGAGGTGGGCTAGTTGGATACAGTTGCATAAAAGAGCTTATGAATATAGTGACCAACTTAAACTTCGCATCAAGTTTATCATCATTTACCTGTCCACTAGATTTGCACCTGTACTAGAGCACTCACTTATTAGGAGCAATCAATATTAACCATAGCAGGTATAATAAGGTTGTCATCATCATATCATCATTTCTGAACCATTATGTTATTTAGTGTATCTACTTTGGAGATAAGCCTGTCAAGTTCTCACTAACCGGGAGAGACGGCGACTCGAATCGAATTACAACTCAGCTGAGGGGGTATTCCTAACTCTCACCAGGCATACTTTGTAAGGGTAGCCGTGGGTCACCTTTGGGACAACTCAGGAACCAAATTCGTGGGTTCGATCAGCGCCAGCACTCTCAGGGATTACCCTTCTGCTAGGACAATCAGGACTTTTAAATCACCTGCCCTTGGACTCACGCCTACGGCTCCCTTCCGAGGCACACTTTATACTTATCGACTCCTGGCCTGAGGTGAGCTACTTGGCTTCGTGGTCGCTCTTCAGACATGGCCAACTAAGAGAGAGGCATGCGTTCAACATGAATAGGAAAGGCTCCAAGATTCAGTCCTTAAGCGACACAGACGGAGTCACTACAAACCGGCAAGCCTCCGCCCGATCTTCATTTCAAATTAAGATAGGTTCTTTTCCACGATAGCAAATATAGCCAACCGTGCCATATGTATATTCCTATATCTCGCAGGTGACAGGAAATCACCTGACTTCTACGCATTTAAGCAGGGCTAAGCACTACACGAGCCTGAGCTACATAGGATTCGGGGTATCAATATCTGGACAAGGATTGGATAACTAATGCAGCAAGTGTTTGCATCCAACACCTAAACTTAATGCAACAATATATATATGTAACAATAATACTTTAACTGCATTTTGGAAATTAGGAGGCTTAATATGCTCTGAGGCTTTCCTGGGATCCGACAGAAGTCAATTCATTTAGCTTGCACCGTCATGGTGACATCTCTGGTCCTAGCACTTGCTTAGTCCTTCCATCTTCGGGATATATCCACCAAACCAAATCTTCGGGTTTGGCTCCAACATCGCATCCTTCACGTGGTGCATCTAGCGTACCTAGATAAGATGCAATATACAAGTGCATAAATATGAAGAATAGTACCATTAGAAGCATCACAAAATAGCAAGCAAGACAAGCATAGTTTACACTAACACACTTAATTACTTTGCGATGCTTAACTTAAACATCACACAATCTATCATGCTAAGATGGCAAAGAAGACGACCACACCAAGCATGACACAAGTTTCCCAAGATCTCAGGTGCTCTAACTCAGTCATCATTCAAGGCATAAGTCACACTTAACAATATACAAGCAAACACTATAATTGGAAGCTGCCAATTTCTGGACATGCACACAGCAGCTACAAGATTTAGCTATAACTGGAGTTACACAAATCCAAATGACTTGAAAGAAGACATTTTGGAAAGCTTATGAAATTATCTACATTTCATCTATAACCATCACAGCATGATTCCCAAGCTAAGTAGGTCGAAATTATACTTTTACAGAAACTGGTTCATACAAAACAGAGAGCAACAAATCCTGTATTCTAACTTTAAACAGTTGTAACTCAAACACTACTCGGCAAAATGATACCAAATTTTGACAGCAGCTAGATACATAAATTATCCACAACTTTTGTATAAACAAGTTTCACAAGAAAGCACAATGTCATTAAGAACTTTGCTAAGTTCCCAGATCTGTCCATAAACCACATCGGCAAGAAAATAATTATTAACTTATGTTGCAAATTCATAATTGGGCAAAACCAACTTTACCAACATTTCACACATGACTAAAGAACACCAAAAAGCTTGGTGCTCTCCTCTAAATAAATTTTCTTAAAGCATTTCTTAATTTATTTAGACATCAAGGTGTATTTATGAACATATACCAAAAATGCATAATAAATTCTACAAAAATTATAGTAGCTCACATATTCTCTCAATAGTCTACTATACAAATTTCATACCATTTTCATAAGTATAGCTACCTCTATGAAAAATACATGTTGCTAAAGCAAGAAATCATGTGAGAGCAAGATAAACCAATAACTCACTCATACTTCATCCAATACACATGAAATTTTTACCACACATCAAATATCACATGAGGCAGGCGCATGCGTCAATGGAGTGCGGCAAGCTCTCGCATGGCTGCCACGCTCACGGACACGCGCCGCCCATAGAGGCAATTCAACGAACAGGTGGCGTGCGCCAGAGTGTCCGACGTGGGCGCGCTTTTGGGCTAGATCTTTGCCGAATCAGCTATTAGGACAAAAACGAAGTTTGCTCTACACGGCCTGCTCTACGTTTCTTATTTAATGTGCCTGATCATTTGAGCTCTGTAACAGCGGGTAATTAAGCCTGAAAGTGATAGTGTCAACACATTGATAACGGTCACGGAATTTCACTTTCGGAGGTCAAAACTCGGTCAAACTCAGTGCAACTTTTTTCATGCTCTTCTCCATAATATATCCTTCAACTTTTATTTTTGGACCAACTCAAGTTGCTTAACAAATTTTGGAGAACGCAGAATGCCAATGTCGTTGCTTAGTGAAACTCCAGACTTAGAATAATTCTAAGTGCTGAAAACTGTAGTAGAATCAATCTTGTGACCTTTGTTTGTCAAGCTTAGAGATAGATTTAGACTTGGGTCCTTCAATAAAGTTTGTAGTACACAAACTATGCTACAACTTTTATTTAAGGTCAAACCTTGTATCTGGAATATAAACCATTCTTTTACTTTGGTCAAAGCAGCATCTCGTTAACCCTAGAATTAGAGTTTTCGACCAATTGAGGCCTTTTCTTGACATGTGCTCAACACAAACTCTTCATGACTTTTGTTGTAGAGTTCAATTAGAGTCATTTAGGCAAGGTAGCAAGGTTTGGTTGATGGCCTATAATTCCCTTCACTTACTAGCGCAATTCAAGCAAGAATGTAACTCATCATTTCATGCGACTTCTTGATTCCGAACTTCATGAAACTTTTCCACGGGTCTAGATGGATGCATGTGGATGTAATGTACATGGAATAAGCATGTTTAACATTACTCTTGCATAATCTTAACAAGGGTCCATATGTAAGCAAATGTGCGTGGCCCAAGTTTAAGTTGGAGCTCCATCATGTAGATTTGATCTTAACACCTTCATTACCACTCGACATGTCATGTTTGAGCTCAAACCTATTGCTTAACTGGTGACAAACACCTGGGGTGTTACAAAGACGGCTGGCATATCGCTAACAAACAAAGAAGAACAACTCTCTGCCATGCCATTAGATGATTAAGGAGGAACTTGAGTTTGCATTTCCAATGAACCCCAACTCATCAACCAAGGATCAACAAAAATCAAGAAAGGTTGATGGTAGAAGAGCATGCAATTAGATGGTGCAAAGAAAAGCTAAAGGCAAGAAGAGGTCCGGCTTAGTGGACCTAAACCAATGAAGCCCTCACTGATAAGTACATCGGACAAGATTCCTTCAGGTATGTTTGTCACTAATCATTTCAACAAAAAGAAGGAAAACATAAGGTATATTCAACCAACCATTATGCAACATAGAATCACATTCAAAGGAGAATTCTATCATCCAAGCTAGATTTTGCATTCTGCAAAATTCAAGTCTAGGGGATGGAGTTCTTTAAAAACATCTCATGCCATGTTGCTAATTTGTCTTGGTCATCTTTACCTTCATAATGTGCTCGACTTGCTAAATCACTAACAAATAAAAATCTAAATAATCATGCTCCCTTGGTTCATCATACATATTCTTGTTTTTATTTAAATGAATCTCTTTAGTCTTTTAAGCTTCCTTGTTCTATTACAAGTATGCTTCAGAATAGTATTCAGACATGATTATTGAATCAAAACATACTTGTATAGAATTTGGTTGTATATATGGACTAACCCTTGCAGGAAAATATTCAAATTTTGTTGGGAATATTAGGAGATCATTCAAAAGTAGTGGTGAACAATCAAGGTACACTATTTAAAACATGGGATAAAGATTCTATGCAAATTAAAATGTTAAAACCAACTTTTCTGTAGCATAGAAGGTGACCTTTGGTTCTATGACAGCACTATCCTTGCTTTGGATCATTTGTATATTCTTTTGGGTATGTGTTGTCCACTAATCCTTTGCAGAGAAGAAACAATGAGTAGAGCAGAAGGTCTAACACAATGCCAAGATCCACAAAAGAAAGGACAAAAAGATGGCATGACAAAAGAATAAGAAAGAAGGAGTGCGACATAGGAGACAAGATGCTCATGAACAGCTCAAGCAATGAAACCTTCAAGCAGGAAGAGAAGGCCACCACAAGTCATCTACCCTTCATCACAAGGTGTCATTCCGCTCCAATAATGAAGGTAACATCTTAAGGTAAGTGGTCATCATTTTCCTCTTGATCTTGGTATGCACATAAATGAAGAAACAAACATGGTTGAGTTATAATTTTTCTTAATCCAACCTGATTAACTCAACATGTTTTGTTCCTTAAGCTTGTTCATAGCACCACTTTCTTGATCTCATAGTTTTAACCAAATGAGCTAAAATTTTGCATATCTTACCCTTGGAAGATAATAGTTATAATCATGTAAAGTTTGAGACATTATAAAGATGGACAATCCTTCCATAGGTTAAGCAACTCCACTCTTTTTGTCATAGTCAAAATGCTACATCCTTCTGATCTTATCACCAATGTTCTAAGAAAAAATAATGCACATAACATTAGCTCTATCATGATTCAATGTGCCTAAGGCTAAAGAAGAGTAAATAAAGTTTTGGTTATGTTGGTGTTTTCCACCAACAGAGCCCATGCACTTGATCTCTACCTTGTCTTTATGAGCAGAACACACTTCGAGTACAGTGTAGGGAGTCGATCCAACAAATTCTACAAGTGGAAGTTCTAAATTCGACAACAAGCTCACAACCATTGATGAGAGGACACCTGCCATCCTAGGTATGTTACACAATCATACACAATGGCAGGTAAGCATGGGACATGAGATGGCTAGCTTCCAGCAACAACAGCAATAGCAAAATCAAAATTGGAAGGCTCTATTCCAGCACCTCCACGTCCGGCCACCTCGTTGAGCAACCACGACAACAACCAGTTTGAGGGAGAAGGCATCCCCTGTGTATCCAGATAAGTATTTCTTTCCTTTTATTATTCTTAGTTTGCTTTACATATATATTAAAAAATGAATAACTAAAAACCAAAATAAAAAGTTATCTTTATAGAAATATATATATATAGTTATAATGTGTCATCTAAAAAATGAAAACAAAATAAAGAGAGTGTGTCTAGTTTGCTTTAATCTATTTTTAGGAGCTGAATAAAATAAAAAGGTCTCTGAAGTTAATCTCTTAAAATGGAAATGATGAATAGTAGCTCTGTTGTAATTCCTTTCAAGTACCTAGTTTTCAGCCTTGAGTTCTGCTGAGTTTTGGATAAGATTGTTTTGATTTAAGGATTTACTCTGAACTTGAAACTCGTGGGTAGCATATGCTTGATCTAAATCTAGGTAATTGAAGGATATTATTTGAGAAGGTCTGAGCTATTATTTATCTTGTTCCAAGTGACACTAAAGTTCTGGAGATTTATCTTTTCAAAAACACAAAAATTCTATGATGAGTTCCTGTATGACAAAACTTGAATTCCTACCCGAACCATACTTGTTATTTAGGCTAGGAAAACTTCCACATATATGCTACTTGTTTTGCATTGAGTTTTGTCAAGCTTTGTTGACCCTTATGAGAGGTTTGTCATGCTCTTAAAATCAAGATCACGTACACTCCACCCACATATGCACTACTCCTACACTCGGGGTAGGCGCAAAATCATGTCATTCCATTTAGATCCACCTAAAATGTTTTACTGCTACACTGGGAGGGATCAAAAAGAAGGAAAACATAAGGTATATTCAACCAACCATTATGCAACATAGAATCACATTCATAGGAGAATTCTATCATCCAAGCTAGATTTTGCATTCTACAAAATTCAAATCTAGGGGATGGAGTTCTTTAAAAACATCTCATGCCATGTTGCTAATTTGTCTTGGTCATCTTTACCTTCATGATGTGCTCCACTTGCTAAATCACTAACAAATAAAAATCTAAATAATCATGGTCCCTTGGTTCATCATACATAATCTTGTTTTTACTTGAATGAATCTCTTAAGTCTTTTAAGCTTCCTTGTTCTGTTACAAGTATGTTTCGGAATATTATTCATACATGATTATTGAATCAAAACATACTTGTATAGAATTTGGTTGTATATATGGACTAACCCTTGAAGGAAAATATTCAAATTTTGTTGGGAATATTAGGAGATCATTCGTAGAAACAGATCAAGGTTGGAGGTATTTTTCAAAATCATTTTACACATCTTTGCCTTGACCTTGTTGAAAATTTGTAGTGGTGAACAATCAAGGTACACTATTTAAAACATGGGATAAAGACTATGCAATTGAAAATGTTAGAACCAACTTTTCTATAGCATAGAAGGTGACATTTGGCCCTATGATAGCACTATCCTTGCTTTGAATCATTTGTATATTCTTTTAGGTATGTGTTGTCCACTAATCCTTTGCAAAGAAGAAACAATGAGTAGAGCATAAGGTCTAACACAATGCCAAGATCCACAAAAAGAAAGGACAAAAAGATGGCATGACAAAAGAATAAGAAAGGAGTGCGACATAGGATACAAGATGCTCATGAACAACTCAAGCAAGGAAACCTTCAAGCAGGTAGAGAAGACCACCACAAGTCATCTATTCTTCATCACAAGGTGTCATTCCGCTCCAATAATGAAGGTAACATCTTAAGGTAAGTGATCATCATTTTCCTCTTGATCTTGGTATGCACATAAATGAAGAAACAAACATGTTTGAGTTACAATTTTTCTTAATCCAACTTGATTAACTCAACATGTTTTGTTCCTTAAGCTTATTCATAGCACCACTTGCTTGATCTCATAGTCTTAACCAAATGAGCTAAAGTTTTGCATATCTTACCCTTGGATGATAATAGTCATAATCATGTAAAGTTTGATCATTATAAAGATGGACAATCCTTCCATAGGTTAAGCAACTCCACTCTTTTTGTCTTAGTCAAAATGCTACATCCTTCTGATCTTATCACCCATGTTATAAGAATAAATAATGCACATAACATTAGCTTTATCATGATTCAATGTGCCTAAGGCTAGAGAAGAGTAAATAAAGTTTTGGTTCTGTTAGTGTTTTTCCACCAACAGAGCCCATGCACTTGATCTCTACCGTGTTTTTATGAGCAGAACACACTTTGAGTAAAGTGTGGGAGAGTCGATCCACCAAATTCTACAAGTGGATGTTCTGAATTCGACAACAAGCTCACAACCATTGATGAGAGGACACATGCCATCCTAGGTATGTTACACAATCATACACATTGGTAGGTAAGCATGGGATAGGAGATGGCCTGCTTCCAGCAACAACAGCAATAGCAAAATCAAAATTGGAAGGCTCTGTTCCAGCACCTCCACATCCGGCCACCTCGTTGAGCAACCACGACAACAACCAGCTTAGGGGAGAAGCCATCCCCCATGTATCCAGATAAGTATTTCTTTCCTTTTATTATTCTTAGTTTGCTTTTTATATATATTAAAAATGAATAACTAAAAAACAAAATAAAAAGTTATCTTTATAGAAATATATATATATATATAGTTATAATGTGTGATCTAAAAAATGAAAACAAAATAAAGAGTGTGTGTCTAGTTTGCTTTAATCTATTTTTAGGTGCTGAATAAAATAAAAAGGTCTCTGAAGATAATCTCTTAAAATAGAAATGATGAATAGTTGCTCTGTTGTAATTCCTTTCAAGTACCTAGTTTTCAGCCTTGAGTTTTCCCGAGTTTTGGATAAGATTGTTTTGATATAAGGATTTACTCTGAACTTGAAACTCGTGGGTAGCATATGCTTGATCTAAGTCTAGGTAATTGAAGGATACGATATGAGAAGGTCTGAGCTGCTGTTTATCTTGTTCCAAGTGACACTAAAGTTCTGGAGATTTGTCTTTTGAAAAACACAAAAATGCTATGATGAGTTCCTGTATGACAAAGCTTGAATTCCTACCAGAGCCATACATGTTATTTAGGCTAGGAAACTTCCGCATATATGCTACTTGTTTTGCGTTGAGTTTTGTCAAGCTTTGTTGACCCTTATGAGAGGTTTGTCATGCTCTTAAAATCAAGATCACGTACACTCCACCCACATTTGCACTACTCCTACACTTAGGGTAGCGCAAAAACATGCCATTCCATTTAGATCCACCCAAAATGTTTTACTCCTACACTGGGAGTGAACACCAAAAATATGCTTATTGCTATTCCATTTAGATCCACCCAAAAGATTTTTCCATCCACCAAATAAATGCTCCAAAGTTCTTGTTGCTATCTCACAAAAGTTTAGTTACAAAGAAGAGGCAAGGGCTATGCAAAAGTTATTCATATAAAAAAATAGAGAGTTGAAAAAATGGACAAGTGTCCGAGATATCTAAAACAATGGATACTCACATGCTCATCTAAAAAACAGAGAGAGATGAATAAGATAGCCCCAGTTCTCTCGCAAAGATATTTCTAAATTTGAAAAGAGAGATATGTTTTCAAGGAGCATAGTAGAATTTGGTTAGCCACCATACATATATCCACCATATACATCCACACACATGCACATCTTGATTTGATTGGATGACTCAACTCTCTTTGGATCCGAGGTTTGACTTTACAATATATGTATTGCAAGTATGCTCTAGCTCTCTCCCTACCTATGAACTCCACATAAGCCTTAGTGGTAGGAAGAGAAAAGGCATAACATCTTTATTGCCTTGGTGAGGATCTATAAATATCACATATATTGAGAGACTTGAGAGTGTCATACAATAGAATCTCTGAGTTTTATTTTGAAAACTTATAAAAACTCCAGAACAATGGTCGAACAAAGAGCTTGAGACATAGTGATTGACTTGATCGTTCTGTCTTTCAATTGCTTAAGACCCAAGTGAAGGCTAAGAAGCCCCATGGTTGAAGGTAATATGGGTAACTTTCAAAGTTAGATCAGTTTATTCTAATCCGAAGGAGAATTTTTGATTGAACACCTGAGTACTTTTGAGGAGTGAAAGCATTGTAGCAACTCTTGATCCATTGCTGAGTTTGGCTTTGCTCAGGGACTAGCAAAGGTTAAGTGTGGGGGAGCTTGTTGATGGTAGTTAATGTTCATCATAAACCGTTAATATAATTTATATAAATGCATAAAAAGGATCACCAACATAGCTCTAGGGGTTTAAACTAATAAATTCTACAAGTTTTGGTGAATCTGTGTTTACAGGAGGATTTACTTAGAAAATTATCAAGGAGGGCCTATTCATCAAAGCAAATCATGTTTATCCGTAGTGAAACAGACGTGGGAAGACTCTAGAAGACTCCAGAAGGCAAACCACCAAAGCGGAGGGTAGGTGGCTACCATGTGGGGCTGGCTGGCCCCACTTGCAGGCCGCCCATCCCCCTAGGCCCACCTGTTAGTCCCTCCTTCGAATGTTGATTCTCCACCACCTCCTAAATTGCATCTACGTCATTCTTTCAAGTCGGTTTGATCCAAGGGTCTAGAATTGATGCTCTGACCAATATATAGCAGCCCCTACCGCCCTCCCTAGAGCATCCCTGAAACCCTAATTCATACCTCTCATTCATAGATCAAGATACACTAGGACGATTAGGTCTAGACTCTCCAATGTAGTAGATTAGTAGCTCGGGAGTGAGGGTCGAGTTGGGCTCATGCTCAAGTTCTGGATCTAGTCTTGGAGGCTCGACAAAGCCTTGTATCTTCACTTCTACATCTTGTAAGACTTATTATAAATTCATCATGTTCCTATCTACATGCTATGCTTACTTTTAATATGTATCTTTCTTAGTTGAGGTTATCATTACTTTTGTGTGTGGGTTCATAGAGCACTTAGCCTGGTAGTTTATCGATTGGGCTAAGTAGCCCAGCCTCATGTAAGCATGGTGCTTATATGATGTTCTGTCGGTGAGTACACCCTGTTCTCTGGTTTGGTGGTAGTAGCGGGAGATGACAGCCCCGTCTATCCTTTGTAGTCCACTCCAAATTGAGCTGGTTCTTAACTTGTAGGACTGTAGTCACATGAGTAGAGTTACACTTTAGAGGTGCTCTACTATCTAAGCGACGTCCCAAAGTGCACAAGAGTAGAGTTAGTCTTAACTATAGTTGGATGTATATATACTTTGACCATGTAATAAGAATATCATAGGAATCTACCTTACCCGTTATTCTCCTAAGTTAACTAGTTTACATTATCATAGTGATCTATCGCCTGAGTGTCATTATCCTTAATTCCTAGCATTACCTCTACCCCTTGCTCTAGCTATGTTGGTATGTTGATTAGTTGACATTCCTTTGTTATCCATTAAATCTTTACTCCATTGTTTCCTTATGGTAAAATATAAATAACCATACTAGAATACTCCCAGTAAAATGCTACAATGGTATTCTATGCGCTTGTGAAATTCTTCATATTCTATTTGCACTTATAAATACCAATAGCAACCAGTCTACCCCTCGACTATTGTGACTGCTTGGACTAGAGTCAAATAAGTATAGAAAAGACATATCACAACCGCACTAGGCATTCAAGTCAAAAGCGTTTCATGGTGGTCAAAAGCTCTTTTTATCAATTCCTTCTTGTGTCCAGCTTTCCTGCTACATTCACTTCACTCTCATCAATCGTGCAAGGTCTATATGAAAGGAGCGTCCCTCCTTCCCACATCCGATAGCATTGCATCAATCTGCTTGCTCCCCCCTTCCCTCACCCGTTTGCATTTTCCCAATCGCGTTCCCTGGTGATTTTAGGATCTAGATAAAGGTAATGTGCTTCATATAAAACTATACTATTTGTATGAACTTATTATTGTGTCTGCTAACCTCATTTCTTCCCCCCTTCCATCGATTGTCATTTATTCTAACCGAAATCATGTTTATAGATGGCAACTAGTTACCATACCACGGATGTGTACACTACAACAAACGATGTGTTTTGGCAGCTAGGTGTGGACCCAGGAGAATAGAACATGTTGCTTGTGACTTGGGGGCGTCATGTACATGACCAAGCTGCGTGATGCCTAATCATTGAAGTTGCTGTTCATACGGTTGTTGGGCAACAACGCATTACCAGAGTTGTTGAAGACCATGATTCTAGAGAAATCTTTATGCTTTGTAGCACTGTTGCAGATGCCCGTCGGCTCTCTGACTATAGTGTCGATGTTAGTGGAGAATGCATCATTTTCAAGATGGTTCACCATCTCAACTTGATTAAAAGTCCTTATGACCTCAACTATCTCAACAAGACTAAACCGATTCGATGACATTGAGATTCTGTGTGCTTTGGGTACTATTCGTTGTTTGGTATCAGTAGTACTAGTAGCAGCAGTAGCGGCAGTAGTAGCAACAGTAGCAATAGTAGTAGTACCATGACTGGCCTTGATCTGTGGGATAGCACGAAGTCATGTAGTGTATGTGTTGATCTCATGTAGTACGAATCCATGCTAACTTATGTTGTGTTATTTGCATGTCTATGTCAAACTTTGTTATACTTGCCAGAATCTTGAATCGAGGAGCAAGTCTAGCCATAATCTAATGTAGAACAAAATAGCCATTGGTGTTAAATTATTACTAAACAATCAAGAAATTTCGCCTGCCGGTTTTTTGAACGCCTTGGATAGTGAAGATGCTGTAGTGGATGAAGTTTCCTCAGTTGGTTTCTGTTTGTTTTTTTGTTGCCTTGGGTGTGTGGCCTGATGGCATGAAGTCATGTATTTTATGTTTGAGCACATGTATGGGAAGTAAACCGCATGTTCCTTGCAGTTTAGTTCTATAGAGGGAATGGGAGAGCTCCGGGAAGGAAGGAAAACAAGCGGAGTTGTGGATGAGATCATGGTGGTTAGAGCGACGGAGCAGAGAAAGCGACGGAGTGGAGATTTACTCAAAGATTCTAAATTTTGACCAAATAAATATATATAGAGAAGTATGATGCGTAATAGGTAGATTTTCTGGTTTTTCAGCTCTCAGGATCTGACTTGGCTTAATGCCCTAAGGGGGTGCAGGCAGGTATATATAGGTCGGAGCGTTAATCCTGAACCCTTGGATCAAACTGACTTGAATAAACGGCGTAGATGCAACCTAGGAGGCGGTGGAGAACCGACATAGCATCGAGGGACTTACTGGTGGCCCCCAGGGGCCGAGCGACCTGCTTGTGGGGCTGGCTGGCCCCACATGTCAGTGACATGTGCCCTGCTTCGATGGAGAGACTCCTGGAGTCTTCCCACATCGGTTACATGGTGGAATTCTGTGATTTCCTTTGACGAATAGGTCTTCCTTAGCTGTTTTCTGATTGTATCCTACTAGAAACATAGATTCACCAAAACTCATGGAATTTGTCAGTTTAAACCCCTAAGTCTATGTTGGTGATCCATTATAGCCATTTATGCAAGGTAGATTTACGGTTTATGATGAATGTTAACTATCGTCAACATGCTCCCCCACACTTAGGCTTTTACTCGTCCTTGATAAAAGGATGGATTATTTAAGACATAAC
Organism: Miscanthus lutarioriparius; assembly: GCA_904845875.1. Taxonomy (NCBI): domain Eukaryota; kingdom Viridiplantae; phylum Streptophyta; class Magnoliopsida; order Poales; family Poaceae; genus Miscanthus; species Miscanthus lutarioriparius. Next base: position 71,363,524 of record CAJGYO010000005.1, on the reverse strand, counting down.
CTTAGGACAAGACATCAACATAAAACCATTCCCAGTCAAACATGTACTGCACGATTCAAAGTGTCAACCATGAAACTTTAGGTAGTTGAAGAATGGAACAGCTTAAAACAAATCACTATCTTCCTTCAGTCAAGTTAATTGGAGAAACAGTTTAAGATTTTTGAAAACAAAACACAGCTTACCTTCTCCTTTTGTGGTACTCTCAAATCACTCAGTATATGTGGTATTTTTGGATTCTCAATAAGGCATTGATGACTTTTCCTTCCTTTTACCTACTTCTAAAAAGCTTATGTAGAGCTCAGGTAGGGATAAATGTGAGAACATACTTGCATTGCATATATTGTAAAGTCAAAATAAGGATCCAAGGAGAAAATGTCATACTCTTATATCAAGATGTGCTTGTGTATGGATATGTATATTGTGGCTATCCTAGTTCTACTATGCTCCTTCAAACTTATCTCTCTTATTTGAAACTTGGAAAACTTCTTGCAAGAAAGGATGGGCTATCTTATTCATCTCTTTCTTTTTTTAGGCGGGCATCTGAGTACCCATTGTTTTAGATATCTTGGACACTTGCCCATTTTTTCCTCAATACTTTTTCTTTCATGAATAACTTTTGCATAGCCCATGCTTCTTTTTTTTGTATTTAGAACTCTTCAAGAGAGACATTCACAAGAACTTGGAGCATTTATCCTAACAATCATATTTTTGTGTCTACTCCCAATATTTGAGTAGAACATTTTTGGGTGGATGGAAAACATGTTTTGTGTACCCCTAGTGTAGGAGCAGCAGGCATATATGTGGAGTGTACGTGATCTTGATCTTGAGAGCATGATAAGTTTCTCAACAAGGGTCACAAGGTTTGACCAAACTCAATACAATGACAAGTAATATATGTAGAAGGGTTTCCTAGTCTATCATATCATGTATGGCTCTGGTGGGATATTGTTTTACCACAAAGGAGAGGTGTTGTTACTCTGTTAACTTTTTGAAATAAAATTCTCCAACAACGAGACATCAAGAATCAAGTTTTCATTATTCTACTATATCTCATTCCACAACAACTTAAGTAACATGGGGTCCTTAATAATAAGTTTCCAATAGTAGCATGACTTCCAAAAAAAGTATTATGTGAGTCTATCCTTTAGTCATGACTGAAATAATCTTTCCTCGGGTTTTAAATTGTTTTATCAAAGGATTTTCAATTTAGTTCAAAACGGAAAGCGAAACATGTGAAAATAGAGTGTATTGGGCTCAAACCTGACCTTGGACAAAGCTTGGGGCGAGGTGACATAGTCCTGGGCCGGCCGGCCTTTGTAGGAGGCCGGGCAGCCCACTCTCGGGCCCGTTTTGGTCCAAATTTGGTGAGTGTGGTTTTTGGTCTATTGCTTTTTGAATTTCATGATTTTCACGATCGAATTCCATCTTGCTGTCGTGGTGTCTCCCCCACACTTGTTTCCTATTTACCTTTATGCACAACATGTGGAGACAAAACACATATCCAAAAGAAATAGAGAGTAGGTAATAATAACAAGACTCCATTAATATGATAAAGCACTTTATTACACAAACCAACCTAAACACAAACTTCAATCACTCTAACAATCAGAGCTAAGCGAGTAACCTAAACATACTAATTTTAAACACTTAACCTAAACACTCATGCCTTATTATCGACTACCTAATTCTCATTTCCTCATCTTAGCAACAAAATGATTCAAAAGTGTTAAGATCATGTTGTAGGCTCTTGCGGTAGATGTGTTCTTCGTCGATCCTTTGTTCTAAGGTATAGATAACATCGAAGAGGTCTTCAATCTTCTTCTCTAAGAGGACAATGGTCATCCTTGGATGCTTCTCAACCTCTAGGATAGGTGCTGATGGCGCCTTCCTCTTCCTCTCCTTTGGGGGAACAACCTTGATCTGATCTGGCATAGCCCGAACTCCATCAATGGTGGTATGAGGGGTGACCGACTTGTATTTCGCACATGTAACATCTCCAAACTTATTGGTCTTTACTCTAGTTAGCACCTCATGTCCCTTTGGAGGAAGGAGGTTGATCTCCTTCATCACCTTGATCAGCTTCTAGATGTCTAGATGAGGCACTTGTTGACATGTCTTATTTTCAAGAAGTGGACGTGGCGGTGGTGGAGGGATCACTGGACGATGGATGGCTTGGGTAAAGTAAGACTAGCTTGAGCGAATGGGAGTAACTTTTGGAGGAACGATGCTCAGCGCAAGCACATCGGGATTCTTGTTAAGATCGAAACCGTAGGGGATGATCTCTTTGTTGGCCATGGGGACTAGAGAAGAGAGCTTTGCCGCTGTTGGAGAGAGGAGGCTTTGATGGGATGGCTATGGAGGCAGGTAGGGGCTCACTTATATAGGAGAGAACAACTTGCAGTAGGGTCAAAATCTATCCATAAGGGGTCTCATAATGAGAAAAAATCGAATACGACAAAAAACTATGGGATTCTAATGAAGAAGGGTCTAGAAGGTACGAGAGAGTTGACCGCTCATGAGGAGACAGATAGGTGGGCCGCCCGGCATAGGGGTGGGGTTGGCCGGCCCCACATGGTGGTGACTTACGGTGATCTTTCTTATGTTGATTTCTAATCTCTATCTAATCCCAAAAAGTATATTTATTCGTTACGAAATGTAAAGAGGATGGCAGTGGTATAAATCTATGGTAAAATCAGAAAATCTACCTCATCCAAATCCTTAGGTGGTTTTTAGGTTGTAGAAAAATCTTAAGACGATGGCCATTTACCTTAAATAACATACCTTCATCATTTTGAAGTGTTACCGCTCCATGCGACGAAGTGCTTATTACCTTGAATGGTCCTTCCCATTTGCTTCGAAGTTTTTCATGCCCAAATAATTTAACCCTAGAATTAAAAAGTAATACCTTATCTCCGGGGGCGAACTCCTCCTTCTTGATCCTCTTATCATGCCATCTTTTTGTCCTCTGTTTGTATATTTTGTTGTTATGATATGCTTTTTCACGCCATTCATCAAGCTCAGAGAGTTGCATCTTCCTCTTGGTTCCTGTGGCTTCAAAGTCCATGTTCCATCGCTTGATGGCCCAATGAGCTTTGAATTCTAGCTCGACAGGTAGATGATAGGTCTTTCTATAGACAAGTTGGTATGGTGACATCCCAAGTGGTGTTTTATAGGCTGTTATGTAAGCCCATAGTGCATCGGGTAGTTGATCTTTCGATGCAGTCTCCATCTCATTGACTGTCTTCTGTAGAATATTCTTGATTTGTTTTTTTATGTTTCTGCCTAGCCACTTGTCTGAGGGTGATACGGAGTAGCGACGTTATGATGTATCCCATGCTTCATCAAGTAGTTGTGAAAATTCTTATCAGTGAAGTGAGTTCCTCCATCACTAATCACCATCCTTGGAACTTCGAATCTTGGAAATATTGTTTCTTCAAACATTTTCTTGGAGTTCTTTGCATCAGCAGTTCTACATGGCATGGCTTCAACCCACTTGGAGACATAGTCAACTACCACCAAGATGTATTTGTTGACACAAAATGTGACGCACTGTGCCGCACACACAGCAAGCCGAAAAGCGTGGCTTCAATCGGGTGCCCGGGTGCTTCGTGATCCGGAACGTGCCAGTCAGTTTGACCCGAAAGAAACCGACAAGGATAAAACAATTAAATGTCAAACCGGAACATGTCGGGTGAGACGAGCATATTCCGTATATACGGCCTCGAAGTTATTTTACAACGACATACAGCTATAGGAAGTCATCGCCAACAAGTTTATAAATCATTCGGCTAATCGAGGATGGACATACGTAAAGATCTGATTGCCGAATGCATATGCATGGGAAGACATGTTTGAACAAGTGAAATTGATTATGCGTTAATGCATATCCAAGCTCAAAGAATCCGGCCGAGTTGGGGTCCATGAAGAAGGAACGTGTAGATAAACACGATTAAGCCAATCTAAAACTGCGTGCGCCGCAGACGACACCTAGTTTCGTCAAAAACTTAAACGTGATTAACATACATGAACCCACAACATGTGACAATCTAGATTAAAATAATTCAGCCATTACGAGCATGTTATCTATTTGCAAAGGTATTATGAAAGTAATGATCATTGAAGCTCGAATAAAACCATAGAAGAGGGCGAACAATATCAATCTAGATTGGGCAAAAGTGTGTTACAAATATATAAAATATTTAAAACATGCAACACAGGGATAACTTGATGAATCTATTTAGATTTTGCCGTAATCTAATAGAGCCGATAACTGCATCTTGCTTCCACTAAGCATATTGAGCAAACGTCGCCGCACGGCAGATCTACTCATAAACAAAGTATAAGCAAAGACTTCTTGATTGTCAAGCAAAGATCCGCCGCATACGATCATTGAAAACAAACAAGACTACTTGCATCACGTCTAAATCCACCGCATGATACTAAACATGATAACAAGGTTGTCGGAACTTATTGAGGTCGACGGATCGATGACTCCTCTCGAAGAACTCGGATCGAATACGACAAAAGGACTCGAAAGTTGGCACGGGGCGGTTGTATTGATTTGGTTGTGAACGCCTATTACAATGGTCGAGGGTCAATATTTATACCCTAGACGAAACACGAGTCCTAAAAGACTACGATTTACAAAGGAACTCTTTAAATAAACTTGGAAACTACGATTCCTTGCCCCAAACTCTCAGAGTCCTTTATTATTACAACTTTCATCTTCTCGATCGGCTTTGCTTGCCATCTTCTGCTTTCCCGAATGGAGTTACCGCCTTCCGAATAACCGACCGCACAAGCATTTAGCCGACCGCATGCGTTATTGCGAACACTCTTCTTCCCGCATGTGGGTCCACTGTCATCTTCCGTAATTGACCAAAATCCAAGTGTTAACACATGCCCCTCAATTTCGGGATAAAAGTTGTTTTATTCTGAAATTGACCACAAGCTCTTTCATCCTCCTAGGTCATCACTGTTTCAAAACCGCAGCCGCTGCCCAAAATTTCAATCTTTCAAGCAACTTCAACCTCCTCTAAATCTTCAATGGCGACCAGGATGAAATCCCAGAGGTAAACTTTATTTATATTCGCAACTTTCATCCCATCCTTCCGCTCCTCTTTGACTTATTCCCCTCCGATTTCAATCATCTTCTAAAGGAGTACAAGAGCCGATTTTGATCCCTTACCGCCAACCCCGACTCCTATTTCCTTGGCCCAATGGGAAACCCCGACCCTTCCGAAATCATTGAGAAGGAAACTCAAAGAATTCCTTTCAAGTCTGGAATTACCTCACCAAACCGATGGCCAAACACGTTCAAGAATTGGCCATTCCCCCAATCACCGGATGGCATAAACTGGTATAGGAGAATGTTGGAGAAGAGCAAGCAACCCATCGGGACAGTCAGACATCGGTCATTGTCCGGAGTTATCTTTAGCAGAGACACCCAGGAATGATTCCCTTCTGATAGCAGCTTCTCATTTTTGGTCTGACGCTACCAATGCCTTTATCTTCGGCCATGGTATTATGACCATCACTCTAGCCGACGTATACATGATGACTGGTTTGAATGTGTCATTGCAGAAGATATCCTTATAAGTACAAGAGCAAGAGTAATCAAAGAGCCGTTAGTTCGGATGTGGATGGGTCAAACATATTCGAGAATTACATGAATGCATCTCGCGCCGCCTCTCGACAAAGAGTTGAAAGCTTTCATGAATATGTGGCTATGCAGATTCATTTTTGTGGAAAATCCAATGAACCAACCCCTGAATCACATGGTAATGGTGAAGACTTAGTCGCAGCACCCGGATCCCATTAGGCAAATATCTTTTAGGGTCCGCTTATCATATGATGCATCGATCACCCTTGAGATGTGCCAAGGTGGAGAAATTTCTTGTGTGAACGGCCCCGGTGGCTAATTCAAATGTGGCTCCAACTATATATGCATCAGATAACCCCCGTGAGCCTCTTCAACCTAAGCTTCCCCTCGCTTAACTATGTCAAGGCAAAGACAACAAAGGTTAAAGCTTGTCGGACTTATGGGGAAGCAAAGAAGATCTATAAGCATTGATATAGACATTGGTCACCTCTTCAAGCTATTTTTCAAAGGATTCGCAATGTGCTCTGGTTTCCTTACTGGGGAAAATGAAGATCCGACTTTGCCCTCGCAAGTTTAGCTATGAAATTGGTTGTTCGGGCCAAGAATCCACAAGAGATTTTCAACTCCTTTATCAAACCTTGCACTTTGCCAAACCGAATTTCATCATGGGAGATTAGTACAATCCACCTATGAGTTCTATTATCCCAACATGGTAGCCAGACAATTAGGATGCGCCAACCGCCCCAAAATTCCTCTTCTCAACAATCATAAAATCAAGGGAAGCAATAATGGAAGGAATGGAAGCCAAGAAGGTCTTTGAATTAGGATGGGAATTACCAATATATGAACCATCTCCATTTGGGCTAATAGATCTGCTCATCCCTCTTTGTCTCTTGGTGGCAAGAATGGCATGCTCATATCTTCAATATAGTAGTTCATTCTTTATGCAAAAAACTTGCAACCCGATTTTGCTTGCTTCGACGTTGAGGTAATTTCATTATGCCCATCATTTCTTATTCTTGAATCCACTTCTTATTTTAACATCCGGTTATGCACAGGATCTTGAGTTTACTTCCCCGCCAAAGCAATTCAAGATTATCCGGTTGGTCCCAAACCCGCCTGGGGTTTGATGCTCCAAACTTAAAGGAATTCATGAAAACTTCGCAACTTTGGATTCAAAGACCTCTAAAGGCACTCATAAGAACTCCCATTATTTCAAATTGCTGCATCTTCCAGAGGAAAAAGCAAAAGGAAAACACCGAAAGTTTTCTCTTACCCAAGAAACCAAGGACCAAGAAAGCGATTATCCCTTAAGGCATGAACCTTCTGCTTTTCTTATCAGGTCAACCATTTCATTTGGCAAGAAGCCCGACTATCTCTACATTCATTCCTTCCATCGCAGCCACAAGTCGAAATTCCCATACCGGGTAATACCTCATACAGAGAACCAACCCCTGAAGTTTCTCATCAAGATGAAGAAATTCATGATAGCGAAATTTCAGAGACCCATGAAGTGAAGGTTCAAAGGCTCATAAACCTGATGAGACTATAGGTAACATTGCTCAACCAATTCTCCTCTCCTTTCTCTTTAACAACATCTATCTCTTATGCTCATTATCACTTACTTTTATTGAAAATAGATGAGATCTTAGATGAACCGGCAAGGAAACTTCTCCGATCAATCTCCAGATCCGTCTCCTCCGAACCTTCAATCAAGTCCTCCAGCAAGTTGTGGTATAACTCATCCCGATGACCAATCCCCAACAGTAACGCCTTGTCTCATACTATATTTTAGCAAAATTACCCAATCGGCTAACACCTTCTTTCTTTCTCTTTGTTTAGAAGAACATCACTAAACCGACCACCGTTACTCCTTCTCTATTGAGGACTACATTATTGAGAAAGGTGAAGAGATCACTTCTCATCAAACTTTGTCTTTGGAGAATCAAAGGCTCGGCTAAAAGAAGTGATTATTCTCTTGAATAAGGATACCATTAGTCCGGTTCGTAATGCGAGCACCGGATAAAAGACCTTCTTGAACTCATTGATCAAGATATCCCTTCGCTCTCAAAGCTCCCCTAGAATCTGCAGCCCATCTTGATGATCACTTTGCTATGGTGAAAAGGGCAACCAAGAACATATCTTCGAGGGCCGCTCTGCCAGAAGGATAGATCTTTGAAAAAACTGGAGATTAAAGATCTTCACTCTCATATCCAGACTACGAGAAATTCTTTAGCAACCTTGGAGCCTGGAATTGAGATCCATGGAGATGAAAAAATCAGACTAGAAGCTCAACTAGCCGAATCGAATGCCAAAATTCAGGTCTCACAGGCCCATATAACCAATGGCCAAGAACATAGAAGCAACTTCACTAAAAATAGCTTCACCATCAAAGAAGACCAGCAGATCAAAAACAAGTTATCCAAAGATCCGAGTTCAAGATGAAGATCACAAAGTGCTAGATAATGTTAGCGAATCAGACCGAGGCCATAGAAGCGATCAATCATCTTCTGAACCAGTAGACATTAGGCTTGTAATAAACTTTAAGTGTGATACCCTTTTTTCCTTGATTAAACAACTTTATGTCCACTTATTTTCATCCGTTCGGAAAAAAGCAATCGGCCATCTTCCCTTAAATTACTCGATTAGAATGTAGCCGATTGTCTCCATTCTTCCGATAACCGAACGAATCCAATCCAAACACTGTGAGGGTATAGCCGAACAACGTTGGCTCCAATAAATCATGGAGATATTTCAAGCGACGTTCGACTTAACTCGGAGACTGGCCCGATCAAAGAACGGTCCATCAAAAGGAGAAAACCTACTCCGCCGTTCGGGATTCTCGCCCCACAACCCCGTGGAATTCGCCACGATCTTTCGCTTCGGCTTATAAATAGCCCCTCCCATTGGCCTTCATCACTATCTTTGCCTCAGCGTTCTCACATCCGTCTCTTCCACTTCCTTCGTCTGATTCATTCTAGAAAGAAACCCTAACCTCCGTCAAAGCAAATGACGAACAGCGGCAACCGTGGCAAGCGTCCTGCCGACGGAGAGGCTGAAGGAAGCAGAGCATCGCGCTGCCGGCGTCGTGGGTATGATTCGGTTCTTTGCCCCCTTTGTAATTTCCTCGTTCATCTCTTAATTCCGATTTCTCCCTCCCCATTCATCAGGATAAGAGTCATCAGCTCCAGTCAATACCATCTCCTCCCTCCGGTGTCGGCAGCTCAACCGGGAACTCCATCTTCCGGCTCCTCCGGGTCTTCCAGCTCCTCAAGCTCTTACCATTCCAACCCTTGGGGTTGGCAGAGCAGAGCAGATGCATACCACCCATACTCCCACGAGGAAGCGCTTAAGTTTCGCCAGGAGAGGGATGAAGCCCGGGAGGAGCTAGGCGAAGTCTCCAAGAAGTTCGGCATCGATCAAGCCGAATGGGAGGATCAGCGGAAACAATTCTGCGACGCCATCCTTTGGTTTGATATCTTCATTTAATTTTATCATCGACGATTTCCTTTGCTTGCCGACTCATTTTTTCTTTCATGCCCAACTCTTTTCCGCATGGAAAATGACCGCTTGAAGACGGCGGCGAACAAAATTGCCGACAAGGTGAATGCTCGGGGAAGACATCCGAGGCACGCCTTGAGTGCCGTGGACGGCCGCATTGATCGTGCCGTCACCCAAGGTGTGCACCTGGCGCTTCTTTCTGGTGGGCGCAATGACCACCCAAACCAACGAGGACTACTCCTCCCACCAGTTGGCTTTGTTGGAGGACGCCTTGGACGAAGTCGACGACATCGAAGAGCGTCCCGGAGGCCTCACGACGATCATGTCATTGCCCTTGCCGAAATCAAAACCTCAATCCGTCCTCAATAAGTTATTTGAGGAGTAGTTTGTATTAGGACGAACTTTTATAAATAATCTCATCCTTTGGAATGATATTTACTTCTTTGATTCTTTTCGGTAAAATCCCACTTGCGATTATCAAAAAATGCCGAAAACAACCCGCTTTTGGATAAACATTCTTGTGCTAGAGGCGATATAGATTTATATCGGCTATTTCCAATCTCAGATTCGATTTTTTAGGCTAAAGGCGATATGAACAATATCGGCTATTTTTAGTCATGTATCCAATCTTCTAGGCCAAAGACGATTTTTCCTTCATCGGTTTTTCCGATCTATATTTACGAACCAACCTCAACACTTTGGGGTAGTATTTCTTAAGAAATCTTCCATTAATAGCTCGTAAACTCTTCTCCGAATAAAGTCTTTAATATGTATGCATTGCCGGGCACACATTCTACAATTCGGAAAGGACCTTCCCAATTTGGAGACCATTTGCCGAACACTCTATCTTTTGTCCCAACTGCAATACAGCTTTTCCAAACCAAATCTCCTTCTCATGAATTGTTTCACCCTAACCTTTTTTGTTATAATACCGCAACGCGTATTTTATTTTTCTCAATATTTTCCAATGCCTTGAGACGAATCAAATGTAAATCTTCCAATTCATCCATCATCGACTCTTATAATCTTCTTTTGCCAATTCTTTTCAGTAACACAATTCATTTTGAATCTAACCAGTAACTCCCATGGTAGTACAAGATGATGCCCATAAACCAGTTCATAGGGAGACGTTTGAGTGGATCCATGACAAGCCATTCGGTAAGCCCACAATGCTTCATTAAGAACCAAGTGCCATTTCCTTGGTTTTTCATCAATCTTCTTCTGGATAATTTTAATCATAATCTTATTTGATGCTTCACGACCATTAGCTTGTGCATAATAAGGAGAAGAATTATATAACTTAATCCCCATACTTTTGGCAAAGTCACAAAATTCTGAAGAAGTAAATTGAGTCCCTCGATCAGCTTGTTATAGTCCGAGGAATCCCAAACTGTGAACTATATGTTCCTTAACAAAACCGATCATATTTTCTCGACGTTACTTTTTCTTCAAAGGGATAGCCTCAACCCACTTGGTGAAATAATCCGTGGCCAAAAGTACAAATTTGTGTCCCTTACTAGAAGGAGGATTGATCGACCAATTAAATCTATTCCCCATCCTCCGAACGGCCAAGGCTTGATTATAGGATTCATAGCATATATTTGGAACTTTTTGAATATTGCCGAATTTCGACAATTGTGACACCCTTTGTAATATTCAAAACAATCTTCCAACATAGTTGGCCAAAAATAACCAGTTCTCCTAATTATCCACTTCATCCGATAAAGTAATCGATGTGCACCACACAACCCTTCGTGAACCTCATACATCACTTTCTTGGCCTCTTCCCGACTCAAGCATTTGAGCAATACTCCATCGATGGACTTGTAATATAACCGATCATCAAGAAACACAAACTTGAGAGCTTTGTACCTAAGTTTTCGGAAACCCTTTGAGATGGATTTTTCAGATAATTGGTAACTTCGTGTCTCCAATCACCATCTATCGGATCGAGATTTAAAACATCTTCCTCTATAGTAAAAACTTCCGATTCTCTCGATATCCGTAAGCGACTTGAGCTAACTTATTTGCTTCTTCATTGTACTCTCTAGGGATATGATGCAAGGTTACTATCGAGAAAATTCTTCAAAAGTTCTCTACACTCCTCATAATATTCTCTTAACACATTATTCTTGCATTCATACTTGACCATTCGGTTGATTAATCACCAACTCGTAATCCCCAAAGATTTCAACAAAGAACGGCCTTTACTTCTATAAGAAGTGAAGCCCTCTAAGCAATGCTTCATACTCGCTTGATTGTTAGTAACATGAAATTCAATAGGACCTGCATACTCAAAAAGCTTTTCCTTGTGGGGAAATCAAAAGAATAATACCAGCACCACCACCTTTGTTGCAAGATGACCCATCGAAGAACAAGGCCCAAGGCACAATGTTTATCGCCTCAATGTGAAAGATCCCGATGTTGGGTAATAAAATCAGCAATAATTTGACCCTTTACCGCCTTTGCCGATTCATACCTTAAATTAAATTCGACAATGCTAAAATCCATTTGCCAATTCTTCCATTCAAAATCGGCATTGATAACATATGTTTGATTACATCAAAACTAGAAACCACCACACATTTGAATTCAACAAATAGTGCCGTGATTGATTTGATGAGAGTAATACACACACAAGCAAAGTTTCTCCAGAGTCGAATACCTTGTTTAGGGTCTAACAAATTTTTTTCGCTAAAATAAGCTATGACTCTTTCTTTTCCTTCAAACTCTTGCATAAGGGCCGATCCTATCGTTAGGCTATCGGTCGCCACATACAACTTAAAAGGCTTTTCAAGTTGTGGAGGTACCACACAAGTGGTGCTTTCATATATTGTTTGATCTCATCAAAAGCCTTTTGTTGTATGTCACCCCATACAAATTTTTTGATCTTTCTTGAGCTTCAATAAAGGGAAAAGGGTAAAACTCTTTTTCGATAAATTGGATATGAATCTTCTTACAAAGTTGATTTTGCCTAACAATGATTGCAATTCTGTGAGATTAGTTGGCGGCACAACTTTGTCTATTGCTTCCATGCTCTTTTTCCCAACTTCAATTCCTCCTTTATGAACTAAAAATCCCAAAAACTCACCAGCCGAAACTCCAAAGGCACATTTGTTTGGATTCATCTTCAATCCATGCTTTCTTGTGCACTCCAGAGTCTTTCTTAAATCGGCTAAATGTCTTTCATGATTTCTAGACTTGACTACTACATCATCGATGTAGATTTCTACAATCTTGCCGATCAACTCGTGAAAAATATAATTCATAGCTCTCTGATAAGTTGCACCAAAGATTCTTTAACCCAAACGTCATGACTATCCATTCGAACAAACCAATATGACCGGGACATCCGAAAAGTGTTTTGAAATATCTTCTATTGCCATAAAAATTTGGTTATAGCCAAGATTACCATCCATAAAACTAATGACTTCATAACTTCTGCGTCCAGAAGATCTACCAAGAATCGGCAACTGGCATTGGGTAACCATCCATGGGAGTAGCCTTATTAAGATTTCTAAAATCTATGCAAACTCTCATTTTTCCATTTTTCTTATATACCGGTACTATATTTGAAATCCACTCTGCATACTTGCATGGCCGAATAAAGTTTGCTTCTATTAACCTTTCAACCTCCTTCTTCACATCGGCCAATACCTCCTCTTTGTATATCTTCCTTGGAGGTTGTTTATAAGGACGAAACCCAGGTTTAATGGGTAATCGATGCTCAACAATGGAACGATCCAATCCGGGCATTTCGTGTAATCCCAAGCAAAACAGTCTTTTAAACTCTTTCAACAAATCTATCAACTTTGACTTATATTCGGGTCTAACTTTGCACTAATATACATCGGCCTTGGCTTAGAACCATCACCAACATTGATTTCCTCCAACTTATCGGTGACATAAAAACCACGCCCAACTTTCCTTTGTTGCCATCGACGGATTTCCCATTAAAATTGCTATGAGAGCCGATCGCTTGGATCGGTTTTGGCCTTCGCTAAAAACATTTACAGGGGACCTTCTTTCCACACTTTTCCAGAGAAACAATCGACGCCCTCATATTCCCAATAGGTAGATTCCGTGGCAAAGCAACACTCATCGAATTATCAAGCATGTACAACTTCAACATCATCTCCAATCCATTGAATGAGAATTTGATGCATAGTTGAAGGAATGCAACAATTAGCATGGATCCAATCTCTGCCCAAGAGTAGACTATATGCCCCCTTGCCATCAATGACAAAAAAGGTAGTAATCAGAGTTTTTGACCCAATAGTCAGCTCGACATGGATAGCACCTCGGGTATCGGAAGGATTGCCAGCAAAATCCCTAAGCACCATGTCGGGCCAAGTAATTCTTCATTAGTCATCCCAAGTTTCAAGGTAGTATAAGGCATGATATTGATAGCAGCCCTCCATCGACAAACATCTTAGTTAAAGGCTTGCCATTGACATATCCCTTTAAATAGAGTGGCCTCAAGTGACGATTCTTGATTGGTTTATCAAAAACAGCCTGCTGTGTTAATACAAGCTGAGCCATCAAATCCTGACATTCACTTTCATCAAAATCAGAGTACACCTCTTCTTGGAAATCTTGGCTTTCTGGAGCTATAAACTCGATGGGAGGAAGAAAGCCATGCAAGCATTAGTCAAGGACCACATCCATCAGGCTTCTTTTTAGGACGCCAAATTTGCTTTGTTTCGCAACTTCTTGTTCCAACTCCCTATTCCTCAATCGTTGTACTCTTCTTTTTCGGCTTTTCCTTAGGGCTCGAGGAGGACCTTGTCCTTTTTGCCATACGTATTTACAAAAGTCGCCTTCTTCATTATGCACTCTATCATGAATCCAACCTCAACTCGCAACTCTTTTCCTTTGCTTTGATTCTCAAAGCCACCTATTTTTAAGTTACCGATCATCTTGTGGAATCTTCGTTCCAAGTCTTTCATAGACGGGACGGCGGTTGACTCGAGATTGCCTATACTCGAGTAATCTTGAGCACTACACTCCGGACAATTATTTCTTGCAGCAACCTCAAACCTTCATTCCAACAATGCCTAAAGAACGAACAACCCCAATGAGATGCCTCCCTGTTCGTCATGTATTCTTCTTGCTCCCTTGGTATACTTCTTCCTCATACCTCCGGCATTCTTCCATAAACCATTGTTTTTCTGATGATTCCTTCTCTTGTTCTCTCCGCCACTTGTTTAGCAAAATACGTGATGTAACTCGGGTTTGAAGTTTGACCTTTCTCGGTTCGGCTATTCGAAACCGAACTCGATGTCGCACTCTCTCATCGGTGATTTGCCGATCCGGGTCAACAAACACCACTCTCCTTTGCTCTATCGTAAGTCAACACTTTCACCTTGCCTTTACCTTTGAGATCATTGGCGATATACCACATTCACGAGAGAAAGAAATCATATTTTGTGGAAAAGGTCGATCATCAATTTTCATCTTGCCATCAAACCTCAAATGTCCCTCTTGGATAGCTTTCGGATTCGCATTCGAACACTCGGCAATCATTAATAGAATGAGAATTAGTGTTATGAAAGCCACAATATTTTTTGTCTTTCACTCCTTCAGACGTAACATAGGATGTCCTTTCGTAACTTGATCGTCCTTCCTTTATCAACAATGCAAAAGTCCGTCATCGCCTTTAGTAACATCAAAATCATAGGTTCCCTTTTGTTGTTTCAACCAGCGTTGACTAACTTGAGTGGGTTCCTTGTCCCAATTTAACTCAATTGCAGCCTATCTCATCTTCATCAATATACTCTACCGCTTCATCCGTAAAGCCCACGATACACCTCATTAGTGGCATTGTTCTTCCGAAAGCGATTATCTCTCCCGAACCCTTGGGCTTGATTACTCATAGTTGCTAAACGCTGTGCAAGTTGACCAAGATCATCAAACTCTAAACCGAACAACTTCTCCCACGATATTTGGCAACATTCCTACTATAGCAATTCCGGTAGTTGATCATCCGGTAAATTTAGAGAATAACACATATTCTTGGTCTCCCTAAATGCTGAAGATACTCCAATGGTGTTTCATTTGTTCTCATCCTCGGACTCATGAGATCAACCAATTTCTTCTCATTGGTACCCAGATAGAAATATGAATGAAACTCACGCTCTAGTTCTCGCCGCACGTACCAATGGAATGAGCCGGTAGAGACGTGAACCATGTGAAAGCCGGTCTGTAAGAAGAGACAAAGGAAAATATCGAATCCTCCATGCTTTCATAAAAGCAGCTTCTCCAAGTCGCATTAAGTACGACCGATGTGCTCTATGGTACTAGTATCATCTTGACCGTAAAACTTGGTCAAATCTGTTGGAGGCTTCACCCTTGGAGGCAATGCCACTCTGTTGTACCATTCTCGATAAGGAGATTTGTATGAATAGGATTGATTCTTTGGCTTTCAAGCCGAACTGATTCTCGCATCATATCAGCCATCCTGCATCAAAACATCAATACCGGATCCCGGTTTCCTTGTACTTGCACTCCGGAAGGCAATCTCGAAACACTTCTATACCCTGGGTTTGGCACAAGCATTGATAGTAATCATGTAATCATGAAATTCTTGATATCCATCTCCATACATATTCTTCTCAGTAATCTATTTGATGCCGGAGAAACTCTATAAGCTGAAAGTGGCACTTCTCCTGTGGTACCAAATGTCATCCGCCATAAGTGGGATGTGATTGCTTTTCGGTGTGAGTCAATCCACCTATATTTGAAGGCGACGCTTACTTCCTTTCCAACAGCTTCTCTTGATGCTTTGGAACATTGAAAGCCGCCGCCCACTAAGTGGTCCAACATTTTCCTCAAGTATTTATCAACCATTGGGCCAAAAGCATCGATCATGATTGCCCGAAAGGTATTCGTAAAAGTCTGTGTGATGGTTTGTCATGGTTTCTCCCATAGCTTTATAAATCGGGGCTGCCATCTTCTGAGCATCCTCCTCTTCAGTGTAATCAGTTTGATGCGGAAGAAGAACCCTTGGCATTGACTGCTTTTGAAATACTTTATTGCTCTTGTTTTTGGAAAAAGACATCAAGCACTTCCGTTGGTATTGCTCACACGCTTGTAGCACTAAATCCTTGTAATTATCTGGCAATTCTGCCATGCTTACATCCAGAACATGATCATTGTTGATCTCAGATGCCATCTTGAACTAGCAGATGGTCCCACCGCGTGCATGTAAAAAGTGTGTTGACACAAAATGTGACGACCGTGTGCGCATACACTGCCAAGCCAAAAAGCGTGGCTTCAATCGGGTGCCCGGGTGCTTCGTGGATCCGGGCGTGCCGGTCGAGTTTGACTCGAAAGAAACCGATAAGGGATAAAACAATTAAATGTCAAACCGGAACATGTCGGTGAGACCGCATAGTTCAGTATATACGCCCTCGGTTATTTTACAACGACATACAGCTATAGGAAGTCAGTTCGCCAACAAGTTTATAAATCATTCGCTAATCGTAGGATGGACATACGTAAAGATCTGATTGCCGAATGCATATGCATGGGAAGACATGTTTGAACAAGTGAAATTGATTATGCGTTAATGCATATCCAAGCTCAAACAATCCAGCCGAGTTGGGGTCCATGAAGAAGGAATGTAGATAAACACGATTAAGCCAATCTAAAACTGCGTCCGCCAGACGACACCTAGTTTCGTCAAAACTTAAACGTGATTAACATACATGAACCCACAACATGTGACAATCTAGATTAAAATAATTCAGCCATTACGAGCATGTTATCTATTTGCAAAGGTATTATGAAAGTAATGATCATTGAAGCTCGAATAAAACCATAGAAGAGGGCGAACAATATCAATCTAGATTGGGCAAAAGTGTGTTACAAATATATAAAATATTTAAAACATGCAACACAGGATAACTTGATGAATCTATTTAGATTTTGCCGTAATCTAATAGAGCCGATAACTGCCTTGCTTCCACTAAGCATATTGAGCAAACGCGCACCGCATTGACGGTATCTACTCATAAACAAAGTATAAGCAAAGACTTCTTGATTGTCAAGCAAAGATCCGCCAAGACGATCATTGAAAACAAACAAGACTACTTGCATCACGTCTAAATCCACCGCATGATACTAAACATGATAACAAGGTTGTCGGAACTTACGGAGGTCGACGGATCGATGACTCCTCTCAAGAACTCGATTTTACACGACAAAAGGACTTGAAAGTTGGCACGGGGCGGTTGTATTGATTTGGTTGTGAACGCCTATTACAATGGTCGAGGGTCAATATTTATACCCTAGACGAAAACACGAGTCCTAAAGACTACGATTTACAAAGGAACTCTTTAAATAAACTTGGAAACTACGATTCCTTGCCCCAAACTCTCGAGTCCTTTATTATTACAACTTTCATCTTCTCGATCGGCTTTGCTTGCCATCTTCGCGCTTCCCGAATGGAGTTACCGCTTCCGTAATAACCGACCGCACAAGCATTTAGCCGACCGCTTGCGTTATTTGCCGAACACTCTTCTTCCTGCATGTGGGTCCACCTGTCATCTTCCAGAATTGACCAAAATCCAGTGTTAACAGTATTCATAGTTCTTCGACTTTGGAAACAGTCCCATGTAATCGATTTCCCAGACATAGAAGAGCTCTATCTAGAGGTTGTTGGTGAGTGGCATGGCATCTCTTGAATTGATATTCCCATGCCTCTAACATGCTCCACATCTCTGGATGAAGTCCTTCATGTCTTAATACATGGTTGCCAAAAGAATCCAATTTGCCAGATCTTTGAATGAGTGCGGAATGCGCCATAGTGCCCTCCATGGGGTGATGAGTGGCATCACTCGATGATCTTGATGCCTTCTTCTGCCGGTTGTGGCAGAACCTCCTAAATTATAGGGCCCACATGCACCTGTCATTGTCCAATGACCTCTAACGACTATGCATATGTTCCCAGTAACTTAAGAAGACTGTCGGGTGTCCTCGGGGAACCCCGAATCATCCACGATTTTTCCGAGCAGGATCCATTACAGAGTCATTGCAGTATTACAATAGTTTATTCATTAATTTACACCAGAGCAAAATAGCGGAAGTCTTACAATAACTTAGTTTACAAAATAGTTGTTTCAAACCTTACAAACTAAGTATGATTATTATTACAAACCATAGTAGTGGAGTAACTTAGTAACATAAAACAAAACACACAATAAAGTGCCCTGCCCAAGGGCCACACATTTACTTGTCATCATCGATTTGAAAAACTGTCATGCAACACGGTCCAAAATAGACCTACTCATGAGACTCACCTGCAACAAGGGTTAACGAACCCTGAGTACAAAAGTACTCAACAAGACTTAACCGAAGTAAAAACTGATAAGACTCAGGAATGCAGGCTCAGGGATTCAAGGTAAGGCTTTAGCAATAAACAAAGTTCTTTTGCGTAAAAGCTCTCTAACAAGATTCTTTCTTTCAACATTTAATCCTTATCAAGATCATATATGAATCTGCCATGATCCATAGTGAGATCATGTAATTCATATCAAACTCATTCTCAAATATTCCTCAAGTTTCATGTATTAACTACGATGATGAATAGTGAGTTGAGTCTCCATAACCGAGGAGCAACGACGATTCGAACCGATTATAACCTAGCTGGGGATTCCCAACCACACAACATATGCAGGTCCCTGACCTACATATACCAACCTACCCTCAGATCCTCTAAAACAAGAACGGGTCTGCACCACCCGAGAGCACAGTACTCCACCAATCCAACCCATTGCCACGTGGGTACATGCTACTCCGGCCATCTCTCCACTCCCAGTGCGTGAGTAGCCATTCTCATAAAAGAATAGCCGAGTTAAGGCTTACCGGAGTATGTGGCCAGTACTACAAAGTCTCACCTTATGCAATTCAACAACGGACGGTTCTTCATCGACACAGGCGGAAAGAACCCGCTCACAAGACATCCATGTCTTGTGGCTCTCATACACCGAGTTCGCCCGGTCTAAATTTATTACTCCATAAGATTATATCTCAAAATAACATAAATAACCAATCATAACCAAAAATCCATTTATATATCTCACAGGTGACAGGTAATCACCTCACTTTTATCTGTCTAAGCATGGCTAAGCATAACTAGGTATTCTCGAATTAAACTGGTAACAAGGTTGATATGGAAGAATAAGGTTGGTAATGCACCAATTAGGTTTCCACTCAACTCCTAATCACTTAATACAATATATAAAAGCAAAAGCGATATAAATTTGTAAAACACAAGGTAGGTTTAAATGCATCCGGGGCTTGCCTTGATTGTCGGAATAGTCAGGTTTCGGAGTTGTTCCACAGATATCAAACCCGACCTCAACAAGTGGATTAACTTCCTCAACAACTTGGTTGACTACCACGTTCTCACTTTTGTTCACTACATGAGGTAACAATGCCATGCTTAACATGATGCAAGATATAAAATATGATCCTTGATGATGGATGTAAAAGTTAATAACTTGAATACAACTTTCCTTCGCGGTACAGTTACAAGCCAAAAACTAACTAAACCTTTTTAATAAACTCAAACACTTACTTTAAGTACCAAGGATCATTTTATGCTAATGACCCAAGGTCATCACTCAATCCAAAATCCAAACAAAACCTAAGTCATTAAGGTTTACTATTTGTTTTTATGAATTAATTATTTAATTCAAAATTATGAAACAAATCAACTTTTTCCAAATGAGCTCAAAATTATTGTGAAGGCTCATCACATGATAACTAAGTGGCAAAATAATTTTCATAATTTTTGGATAATTATTTAAGCCTAGAAAAATCATGGAAACCCATTTATTAATTAATTTGAGAAATTTTTTATCACATTCAAAATGTACTGAAAAGTAACATTTAATATTTTTCCTAAATAGTTTACATCTCAGAGAGGTCACACAAAAATTTTAATAATTTTTTGAACTCTATTTAATTCTACACAAAATAAACAAATCCCAGCACTATTTCATCATTTTAGCAAAATAGAAAATTTCATTTTCAATTAAACGGTCACTGACATCGGGGTCCCACATGTCGGCACAGTACCCCGCGCTGACCACGGCGGCGAGACCCTTTGACCGGCGGTTTCTCGCCGACGGTGAGGTCTCCGGCCACGACCGAGGCACTACCATGTTCCCCTTCTCACAGCGGTTCGGTTAGAGGTACTAGCTAAACCAATTACGGCTTGGTCCGAGCTTGACGCCGGCCATGGCGGCCACGATGGCGCGGCTACGTTACACTGGCAAAGTAAGACCGTCAATGGTTAAACAAAAGGCTCAAGAGGACTCAGTAGCTCACCCCAAACTTTCTTGAGCTGAAGGATGAACCGAAGGAGCAACAGAGAAGCTTGTTGACGATCAAGGCAGTCACGGCGGAGTTCCGGCATCGACGGCGGCTTTTCGGTGGCTGTAGTGGATGAACGGATCAACCAAACGGCCATAGAGCACCATGGAAACACGGTGAAGCTGGAGCTATGCTTAGCAAGGGTAGAGACACACCGTAGAGCGCTGACCATGATGAAGCGAGCTCGATGGCGTTGCGGCCGGCCACGAGGAAGAAAGGCAATGAGCAGCGTATCTCGGTGAAATCAGGCACCTAGGACTGGTCGGCTGGGTTCGCAAGGAGTAGGCGGAACAGTGACATGCTTGATTGAGGCAGGGAGGGTTCTACGGCTCCGGTGCGAGCTCGACGGAGCTGGGCGGTGGTGATTGGAAAAATAGAGGAAAGGGGAGAGAGCGACTAGAGGGCGCTCCAGACTAAAACGGCGAGCGGAGGGTGGCGGAAAAGATGTGCGCTTGACACGCAATGGCGACGCGAACATGCCGAAGCTAGAGGTGGCACCTACGGGTGCGCGTAGAAGCCGGTGGAAGATCACCGACGGTGAGTGTCGGTCTGCTGGCACTATTCAAGGTAATTACTAAATTGCCACTCGCTTTATTTTTCAAATTACTCTCAAATTTATATTGTAACTCAAAAATCTTCAAAAACAAAAGTTGTTCCAAATTCAAAGTTCTACAACTTTGCTTTAATAACCATACTCAAATTATGTCTACATTTTAAAATGCAAGTTTAAAATCAAAAGGGAACACTTTAAGTATTTATCCCTTTTCAAATTACTTCAAATTTTACATAACCACTTTGAAAACTCTAAAAACCAACTTTGTACACACTGACAAGCTCTACACTTTTCCTTTTAGGCTCAACCCCAAAATGTGCTTAGATTTTGAATCAGGTTTTCCAGGGTAGAATTAAATGCTAAAAATTAGGGTTTTGGAATTCCAATTCAATACAAAGGTTTTGAACTTGATTCATCCATACAAGTCAACACATATAACCATAAAAATAAACTTGTTTTAGTGAATGCATATCAAAGTTTTCACTAACACACAAATGATATGCAATGCATATGATGACATGGTATATTTTAGGGTTTAAAACACCAGAGGTGTTACAATCCTTCCCCCTTAAAGAAATCTCGTCCCGAGATTTAAAGTCATAGGGTAAGTAATGGAAAAGGAAATGTGTCAAGCAAAAACATTGAAAACCTGACCATAAAACAACTAAGGTCCCTTTACAAAACATGGTTCATAAAGACAAAGCACAACTAACATTACTCTATATTGACGCAAGAAACTCCAGAAACTGTTCTAGCAAGAAATCTTCGGATTCCCAAGTAGCTTCTTCTTCAGAATGTTGATTCCATTGTATCTTGTAGAATTTGATTGTCCTCCTTCGAGTGACACGGTCTTTTCGATCTAGAACTCGAATAGGATATTCAGAATAGGTCAAATCAGGTTCAAGTTCAACTCCTTCAATATCAACATTTTGATTAGGCACTTGAAGACATTTCTTTAATTGGGAAACATGGAACACATCATTTACAGCTGAGAGATGTTCTGATAACTTCAAACGATATGCCACCTTCCCACACCTCTCCAAAATTTGAAATGGTCCAATATAACGAGGTGCCAACTTGCCTTTAACTCCAAAACGGTTGACTCCTTTCATTGGTGATACCTTCAGATATACATAATCTCTCTTGTTAAACACCAATGGTCGACGTCGTTTATCAGCATAACTCTTTTGTCGGGACTGAGCTATCTTCAAATTATTTTGTATCTGCCTAACCTTCTCTTCTATTTCTTTCACAAGGTCAACTCCAAAGAACCATCTTTCCCCGGGTTTAGACCAATTTAGTGATGTTCTGCATCTACGACCATAGAGTGCTTCAAACGGAGCCATCTTAATACTCTCTTGATAACTATTGTTGTATGAGAACTCAGCCAAAGGCAAACATTCATCCCACTTATTAGAATAGTTAAGGACACAACACCTTAACATATCTTCAAGTACTTGATTTACCCTTTCAGTCTGACCATCAGTCTGTGGATGATAAGCGGTACTATACAGAAGTTTGGTACCCATTGAAGCATGCAATTGTTTCCAAAAGTTAGAGACAAACTGTGTACCTCTATCCGACACAATGGTCTTTGGTACACCATGTAAGCTTACTATTCATGCTAAATACATCTTGGCATATTGGATAGTGGGATATATACTCTTGACTAGAAGAAAATGTGCTGACTTAGTTAGTCGATCTACAATAACCCATATTGAGTCAAAACATTTTGATGTCTTGGGTAGACCGACAATAAAGTCCATACTAATATCCTCCCACTTCCAAGCTGGAATAGGCAATGGCTGTAATTCTCCAGCGGACTTCAAATGTATAGCTTTTACTCTTTGACAAGTATCACACTTGTCTATATACCGAGCAATCTCTATCTTCATTTTGGTCCACCAAAATCTCTGTTTCAAGTCATGGTACATTTTATTACTTCCCGGATGAATAGAGAACCTGGTTGTATGTGCCTCTTCAAGAATTGACTGTCGCAACTCAGGAACCTTTGGTACTACTAGGCGATTCTTAAACCATAGCACACCTACATCATCTATCCTGAAGCATGCCGCTTTTCCATTTCTAACTTTTTCTTTGATATGGGCTATACCCTTGTTTTCTTTTTGTGCGGCAATAATTTGGTCTCGAATAGTTGATTCAACAGTTATATTGGTCAAACTACCTTGTTGAATTACCTCTATATTCAACTTTTCCATCTCATGACATAAAGTTAGATCCATTGTTTTTTCTGTCAGGCAATTGCAATGACTCTTAGGACTGAGTGCATCTGCAACCACATTTGCCTTACTAGGGTGGTAATGCACCTCCAAGTCATAATCTTTAATCAATTCCAACCATCTTCTTTGCCACATATTCAATTCTAATTGAGTAAAGATAAACTTTAGACTCTTGTGATCCGTATAAATATGACAAGTGAAAGGATCAAGATGCCCAAGAAGGGGGGTGAATTAGGCTAATTCTAAATTTCTTTGAAATAATTAAATCCTACGGTTAGCCCAATTAACCCCTTGTGCCTAAAAAGTGTTTCTAGTTGTTCTACCGCACAAATGACTTGCAACCTAAGTTCCAATCCTACTCTAGCATGGCAATTCTATGAATTGTAAAGACAAGAATTGAATTGCTCAATGTAAATACTCAAAGTAATTACTCAATGGAAATACTCAAAGTAAATGCTCAAAGTAAATAGAGAAGGAGGAACGCGCCGATGTTTTGCTGAGATATCGGAGAGTCGTCACTCCCCACTAGTCCTCGTTGGAGCACCTGCGCAAGGGTGTAGCCCCCCCTTGATCCGTGCAAGGATTAAATGCTCTCTATGGGTTGATTCTTCGACACTCCATCATGGTGAATCACCCACAAACCGCTCACAACTTGAGTTGGGTCATCCACAAGCTCTCCGGATGATCACCAAGCTCTCCAATCATCACCAAGCTGTCTAGGTGATGGCGATCACCAAGAGTAACAAGCACGAACTCTCACTTGACCATGACAAGCCTAGGGAGAAGGGTGGATGCACACTTTGCTACTCTTGATCTCACTAATGATGGCTCTCTTTGGGATTCTCAAATCTCAATGATCTCACTAGGACCTTGCTCTTCTTGGCACTCTCTAAGGTGTGTTTCAGCTGTTGGAATGAGCAAAAGTGACTCCACACACGAGTGGAGCTTCTATTTATAACATGGGCTAAAAAATGAACTGTTATGTGGCTCTGTGGGGTGACCGAACGCTCCGGTCATGTTGACCGGATGCTCCGGTCAGTACACCCCGAACTCTAGTGTTTACAGGGTGACCGAACGCCGCTGCCGATCCAGTCAGCACTGACCGGACGCGTCCGGTCGTGATTTTCCATCTCTAGAACCTTACTGGAGTCGATCGGATGCTGGACCTCAGCGTCTGGTCACATGACCTTCCAGCGTCCAGTCACACCGAACGATTTCACCTCGGTCAAATGAACTGACCAGACCCTGTGCTAGCGCCCGGTCACACCGAAGCCAGCGTCCAGTCAGTATTTGACCCTCCATTCACTTCCAACTCTTGATCATATGTGAATGAAGTTTTCTCCAATGGATCTTAGGCATATGTAGGAGCTACCTAGCGCTAGTTTTGACAAGTGTGCACCACACCTAACTCACTAGACTCACCTAGGTCAAGCTACCCATCCATACCCCCCTTAATAGTATGGCCAAAGGAAAAACAAAGTCCTAAACTACTCTAAGTGTCTCTCCAACTCCAATCGACACTTAGAACTAGTCATCCTTAACCTTGTCGTCCATCCTTTGAAAACTGAAACAATTTCCATTGTAGGGGCATGACAACCTTGATTGCCCAATCGATCTCCATTACCATGACCTAACTTAATTGCCTCTACAAAACACATGTTAGTCATAGTAATCTTGTATTGTCATTAATCACTGAAACCCTACTAGGGGCCTAGATGCTTTCAATCTCCCCCTTTTTGGTGATTGATGACAATACCACCTCAAGTATGTGAAAGAGTTGAGGTTTTTAATTTGCTTGGATCATATAAGCTTTTATCAATAAGAACAAAGGAGTTAGTCAAGCTTATATGAACCAAGCCAACATGATGTACTCAAAAGATATGAAATAAGCATGAGTACAAGTAATAAAGCTCATTTGCATCGAAGTAAAACACGGAAGCAAAGGCAAATGAGCATAATACAAGTGATATGACATATAAATAATTCAAAGTAGAGAGCACACATGTCATATATCACGGTCACTAGATATCACTATCACAAATATATAGTTCAATGCATAAAGGTAAACACATGATGAATGCATAATAGTGTATCACACATAAGAACTCCAAATGTAATATATAAGCTAATATAATAACTAAGCTCCCCCTGAATACGTCGCTCCCCCTGAATCTATCATACTCGATTCCTCTCCCCCTTTGGCGTCAAACACCAAAACCTAAGGGTCGGTCAGTGGGGCTATAGCGGTCGAGACGGGCGCTGAGGTATGAGGAGCAAGCTAAAACTGAGTGCCATCATTGTCTGATCTGGAGCTCTGAGCTGTCTGACCCTCTGTAGCTGGTAGCGATGTTGGAGCGGTCTGGGTCTGAGCAGGAACTGGAGCTACCTGTGACTCTGAAGGTATGACTAAAGTAGGCTCTGATGACGCCACTGAGGAAGGGAGCGTCTCTGTAGTCCTGGTAATAGGTGCAACAATAGAAGGACCCAGGACATGAAGATATGGAGGAGTAGGCATCCCTATCAACTCACTAAAAGAAGCGCCAAGGCTCCTAGACACTGAGGTCTTTGGCACAAGCAGTGAAGACATCCCAACTGGTGTGAAGCCCATCTAGAAATGTGTGAACTGTAGGGCTAGCGTCGGCGAAGCAAAATACTAGGAGACCTGCTCTGTGGGAGAAGCAAACGGCGCTGGTGGCTGTCCCTAACTCTGAAGCCCACTAGGCTATAATGCTGGAGTCAACAAAGTACTGGCTGTCTGACCAAGCTGGGGCGAAGGCTGTGATGGTGGAGCCCCAATGGTTGTCACTACATGCTGCATAAAACCAAGGAGCTGCTACTGCATGAGTATCTGCTGCTGATGCATCGCCTGCTGCTGCTGTAAATCCTGAGTCTGCTGCTGAATGGCTAGCTGCTGTTGCTGGATTACATGCTGTTGCTGCTGGAACTCATCCTGCCGAGTCTGGAACTATGCAAACATAGCAGCTGTCGCCTTAGCCTGGCGTGCCTGGTCCTACCTCATCTGCTGAAGTATATCCAGGAGAGCGGGGTCAGTCTGCGGGGCAGGTGGTGCTGAACTAGAGCTGCCGACCTCATGATCATGTCGCTGAGGAGGCATCCGAGGGACGGGCTGGTAGTCATCGTCAGAACTATCACTGGGGTCGCTCACGACTACTCCCTCTTGCTGAGCTAGCTCCTCCTCCTCAGTAGCTGCTATGCCCCTGATAATATCATCCTGCTGGGCTATAGACTCTAGCACCTCAGGACATTGGTGTGGTTGACTAGGTGTTGTAGGTGTACTGTGCCTGATCATCTGTGTCATGTTATAGGCTAGAAACTCTGTGGTGGCACCACTGTACTCAGCAAGCATCTCTGGCAGCCTCACTATGACTGCTCTGTGGATAAGCCATGTGATCCAGTGAGCATAAGGTAGCTGGCTATGTCCTCTGAAGCCCTCAACTATAGTGTCCTCCATCTCTGACAGAAGAAGTCCCAAATATCAAAAACTGTCTGCTGCATTAGAGAGTTGAGAAGCCATAACTGTATGCGAGTCAATCCCTCACGATATCCCATCCTTGGTAGCAATTTCCTCCTCATAATGGCCTCAAGTACACGAGCAGTGGGAGTGAGATCACTGGGGTTTCTCCTCGACCCTTCACCAAAAGGCTCCTTGAAGCAGTGGCGAACAAGATCTGTAGGGGGCACATTACCGCCATGAGGGCGTCTAGGAGGCTCTGTCTGTCCATAGCACACCTCATGAAGTCTAACAGGCTGCTCCTGAAGTCTGACTATCTCCCTGGCCCTAGTACTCATCAACTAGTAATCTCTACCTCTGAATGCAAAGTGTATGAAGTTATGGTGCAGATCAATAAAGAGAGAAGCATAAACTGACAAACTCAAGATGGAACATATAATCCTGTCCGACCAATCAAATCTGTCAGCCCCAACAGATATGCAAGGTAGGGGCGAATGTGCTCTCCAGCTACTACAACAATAGCGTCAATGTGACACACTCTCTGAGATCTGAAAATTGCTCCACTGTTGAGATAGGCATTGTAGAAGTCCTCCTGTAGTGGAGTGTAGAAGCCCTCTGAAGCTCTCTCATCACTCCTTGGGGGAAACCACACCTCAAAGTCCACGAACCTCAGCTGTTGTACCTGCTTGGCCATGGCGGCCCTCAAGTCAAGATGGGCCACTGGAGGTGGACCCTGTGGTCTAGGCAGTGGACGAGAACCCCTCTGCTAATTATCTGCTCTCGGTGTGACTGGGGCACAGGTACAAAAAGAGCGGCGTAACTGTGGCTGTGGTGCCTACTCTGTCTGCTCTGCCTGCTGTCCCTCCTGACCCTCCTGAGTCTGCTCTGTCGGCTCTACTGTCTAGGGCTACTGTTGTGGCTCCTGCTGGGGCTGAGGCTCCTCAATAGCAAGACGTTGTACTGCCATCATGACAGTCCTAGGTGGACCACCATGAAGACGCTCAATACACTCAAGTCGACCCTGCGCCTCTGGAGACAGATGATCTGCAATAACAACTCCACTACGAGTACCTCCTCTCTCGGCACGCTCTGCGGCCTTAGCAACTGCAGCTGCTTTGGCTGTCTCTGCATCAGGGTACTTGTGCTTCTTTGATGCAACCTTCTTCGTCACCTTGCCTTTAGGATCTATAGGCAAGCGAGGTGGATGCCTCAGATCCTCATCTCCTGGACCACCACTAACATTCTTCGTGCGAGCCATCTGATGAATCTAAAGAGAAACAACTACCGCTGACAAGAAACAACTGCCTCTGACACTTTCGAGGCTTGGCCTCGTTCCATACTCGCGAGCTTGGCTCCGAGTTAACTGACAACTGCCACTGACACCTCAACGGCACCGACTTGCTGCACGATGGAATAGATAGGGTATACAAATAAATACAATATACCTAATAGATGCGAAACCCTAGGAAGCAAGCAATTTAGGTATGAAATTGAAACATGGGCATGCTACCTGACAAACCGGCGATCCGAAAAGAAGAGAAGCAACCCACGAGAAACCACCGACTCAACTAGGGTTAGGGTTCCGACTCGACAAAGATCGGCGACGCAAAGTGATGAGTCGACGGCGAGGATTTTCAGTGGAGGAACTGGTGAGGATGCAAGGCACTGCAGAGGCTTGCTCGGTGGTGGAACTAGGGAACATTGGTGCTGGGCACGGTGGTGCGGCTGGAGCAGGGCAAGCATGGTGAGGGCGGCATTGAAGCATGGTGAGGGCGCGGGCTGAGCTTGCGCGGGATGTGGCGGCTAGGGCATGGCGCAGCTCGGGGAGGCGCTGGCGGCGTGGGAGCATGTAGGCTCGGCGTGAGCGTAGCGGTGATGCTTGAGGGCGCGCGGGTGAGACTACGGTGGCGGAGACGAGCTCAGCGGCTGGGCAGAGGCGAGCACGGGTCTGCGGCGGTGGAGGTAAAATCAGTCATGTCAGCGCGGAGTAGATGCGGGTTAGGACAAACGCACGACGAAGCGGTGGATTATAAGGTGGCCCCCATGGATCAGAAAAGGAAACGAAGAAAAGAGATCTGATGCCGCACGATTTCTACTAACCGGACGCTCCGGTGGTAGCGATCAGACACTACCACCTAGCGTCCGGTCGATTCTAGAGAGGTCCAAATCCTCTGGAATCACGACTGGACGTGTTCGGCAGACACTGACCGGACACAGCCAGAGTCCAGTCACCTAGCCTTAATGTCTTCATGATCGACCAGACACTGAAGCTCCTTCTGACCGGACGCTGAGAAAACACTGTTCTAGCGTCCGGTCACTCGTTCGCAGCAAGTTCACCTCCTATGAACTGACTGGACGCTGGACATCAGAGTCCGGTGCAGCATCCGGTCACTACTTCGGTGAATCTTCAAAAATCTTCGTGCTGCCTGTTCCCAATCAAGTCCCAACTCAAATAAGATCCAAATAAACACCAATTGGGACTGATGTAAGTGACCTCTCTCAAACCCTCAAGTTTTTCAAAATATTTTGCCTTAGGCTATAATTCTTTTTAAGAAAATAGGCAAACAAGAGGGCAAATTAAGATAAACGACAAAACAACATTCATGCATATGCAATACTTGAAAGTAAATCTAGTTGCTTGTCAAGTTTGATCAAAGGTTAAGCTTCTTCACACGCTTTTCGGTGGTTATCTTAACCATGTTAGACAAGCCCTATGTGCATTGCCACAAAATAAACATGTAGTATATTACAATGCAATTCAAGGGACAACACAAGCTCATCTTTTAGTGAAGTTACTAAAATCAAGCACATTGAGCTCATTCTGCAAACGACAAAACGTTGCCTCATCTAGTGGCTTAGTGAAGATATCCACCAATTGATCCTCAGTCCTTACACCTTCTAGTGATATATCATTTTTAGCAACACGATCTCTAAGAAAGTGATGACGGATATCTATGTGCTTGGTGCGTGAGTGTTGAACCAGATTATTTGCAAGTTTTATCGCACTTTCATTGTCGCACAAAAGAGGTACTTTTTCTAGAACTGCACCATAGTCTAGCAAAGTTTGTTTCATATAAAGTATTTGTGCACAACAAGCACCCATGGTAATGTATTCCACTTCAGCGGTGGACAAAGCCACACTATTTTGTTTCTTGGAGGACCAAGACACAAGTGATCTACCAAGCAAATGGCACCCTCCGGATGTGCTATTTCTATCAACTTTGCATCCGGCATAATCCAAATCGGAATAGCCAATTAATTCAAATCTAGCTCCTTTGGGATACCAAAGACCAATGCTTGGTGTGTGCTTAAGATACCTAAGGATTCTTTTTACGGCAATTAAATGAGTTTCCTTAGGATTAGCTTGAAATCTTGCACACATACACACACTAAACATAATGTCGGGCCTAGATGCGGTTAAATACAACAAGCTACCAATCATAGAACGGTAGAGAGTTTGGTCAACCTTGTTACCTCCCTTATCTAGGTCGAGATGTCCATTAGTAGGCATTGGTGTCTTGATTGGCTTACATTCATCCATCTTGAATCTTTTGAGAAGATCATTTGTATATTTCTCTTGAGATATGAAAATCTCTTCTCTCATTTGCTTGACTTGAAAACCAAGAAAGAATGCAAGCTCTCCAATCATTGACATCTCAAACTCCTTAGACATCAATTCACCAAATTCTTTGCAAGAATCTTCATTTGATGATCCAAAGATGATATCATCAACATACACTTGACAAATGAAGATATGCCCATCAAGCTTCTTGGTGAATAGTGTGGTGTCGACCTTCCCAATGGTGAAGCCCTTCTCAATGAGGAAGTCCCAAAGGCGCTCATACCAAGCTCTTAGGGCTTGCTTAAGCCCATATAACGCCTTGGACAACCTATAAACATGATTAGGATATCTAGGGTCTTGAAACCCAGGAGGTTGATCAACATAGACTAGTTCATTATTAAAGCCATTTAAAAATGCACTTTTCACATCCATTTGATATAATTTCATTTCATGATGTGATGCATATGCAAGAAGGATACGAATGGCTTCTAATC
This sequence comes from Miscanthus lutarioriparius, assembly GCA_904845875.1. NCBI lineage: Eukaryota > Viridiplantae > Streptophyta > Magnoliopsida > Poales > Poaceae > Miscanthus > Miscanthus lutarioriparius. The sequence continues at coordinate 71,332,718 of CAJGYO010000005.1, read as the reverse complement.
TTGCAACTGGTGCAAAGGTCTCTCCAAAATCCAAACCTTCAACTTGAGAGAACCCCTTTGCAACTACTCTTGCCTTGTTCCTCACAACAACACCTTGATCATCTTGCTTGTTTCGGAACACCCACTTTGTTCCAATGACTCTTGCACCTTTTGGTCGCTCTTCAAGAGTCCAAACTTCATTTCGGGTGAAGTTGTTCAACTCTTCATGCATGGCATTGATCTAATCCGGATCTTGAAGAGCTTCTTCTACCTTGGTAGGCTCAAAGCAAGAGACAAAAGAGTGATGAGCAATAAATGAAGCAAGTTTTTGTGAGCGTGTCATCACTCTCTTTGATGGACTCCCTATGATGAGATCTTGTAGATGATCTTGTAGTAGAGGTGTGTTTCTTCTATTGACCACTTGAGGAGGAGGTTGTCGAGCATCAACATCTTGTGCTTGTACCACCATTTGCTCATGGGAGACATGAGTATCTTTATTTTCTACTCTCCCATCTTTTTCACCTTCTTGTGGCACATTTGATGAAGAGGGTGGATCAATCACTTGTACATCATCTTCATCATCTTTGTGCTTGATGTCTCCAACCGGAATGTTCTTCATAGCCTCCCTCAATGGTTCATCACCTACATCATCAAGATTCTCATGTGCTCCTTGAGAGCCATTAGATTCATCAAATTCCACATCATATGTTTCTTCAACCAAGCCGGTGGCATGATTAAATACTCTATATGCTTTGGACTTTGATGAGTAACCAACAAGAAAACCAATATCACAACGTCTTTGGAACTTCCCTAGGTGTTGCCGCTTCTTGTAGATGTAGCATTTGCAACCAAACACCCTAAAGAAGGAGACGTCTGGCTTCTTCCCATTGAGCAACTCATAGGGTGTCTTGCCAAGGAACTTTTGAAGGAATAGGCGGTTTGATGCATAGCATGCGGTGTTGATTGCTTCCGCCCATAGAGCTTCGGGGGTGTTGTACTCATCAAGCATAGTTCTTGCAAGAGTGATCAATGTCCGGTTCTTCCTCTCAACTACACCATTTTGTCGAGGAGTATATGTTGCGGAGACTTCATGTTTGATTCCAACTTCATCACAATAGGCTTCTATGTTTGTGTTGTCAAATTCTTTGCCGTTGTCACTTCTTATCTTCTTGAGCTTCACTTCAAATTCATTTTGGGCTCTCTTGGCAAACTTCTTGAAGCAAGATGCAACTTCGGATTTGTCATGAAGGAAGAATACCCATGTATACCTTGAATAGTCATCAACAATCACAAGACAATAAAGATTTCCTCCCAAACTCTTGTATGTTGTTGGTCCAAATAAATCCATGTGAAGGAGTTCTAGAACTCTTGTGGTTGACATGAAAGCTTTGGTTGGATGAGTATTTGCAACTTGCTTACTGGCTTGACATGCACTACAAAGCTTGTCCTTCTCAAACTTCACATCCTTTAACCCTCTCACCAAATCATTCTTCATTAGCTTCTTGAGTGAGCTCATCCCAACATGAGCAAATCTTCTATGCCATAGCCACCCAAGTGTTGTTTTGGTGAATAGGCAAGTCTTCAAGTTTGCATCTTCGGAGTTGAAGTCCACTAGATATAGGTTGTTGTATCTAAATCCTTTGAATATCACTTGTTCATCATCCTTCTTGGATACACCAACTTCCTTCTCGGTAAACAAGCATTAGAAGCCAAGATCACACAATTGTCCAACGGATAGCAAGTTGAAGCTCAATGAAGCAACATATAGCACATTTAAGATTGAATGATCATTTGATATTGCCACTTTGCCCAATCCTTTAACCTTGCCCTTTGAATTATCCCCAAATGTGATTCTTTGTTGTCCATCTACTTCTTCATCTAGTGAGGTGAACATACGAGGATCACCGGTCATATGTTGTGTGCAACCACTATCAATAACCCAATGACTTCCATCGGTCTTGTAGTTCACCTACACACAAGAGATTAAGCTTTAGGAACCCAAACTTGTTGAGGGCCCTTCACCTTCTCAACAAGTGACTTAGCAACCCAAATTTTCTTAGGCCTATTCTTGTTGGGAGGTCCTAAGAACATGACTTTCATCTTTCCACTAGAATCCTTTCTAAGCATGTAGTGAGCATTGAAAGCAAAGGGTCTAGCATGCTTGGGCAAGGGTTGTGGTGGTGGTGTTTGGCACTCATGAGCAAAGTGGCCTTCTTGTCCACACTCAAAACATCTCTTTGGCTTCGGCTTTGGCTTTGATTGTTGTTGTTGAAGTTGAGCTTTCTTCTTCTCTACATTTGCCATATATCCAATGCCACTTCTATCCATCTTCATGACGGTGTTCATTAGTAGCTCACTTTGAAGATACTTTCCTCTTATGAATTTGCTCAATCCAATCTTAAGATGCTCTCTTTCCAACTTGAGCTTCTTGTTCTCTTCCTTGAGTGCATTACTACTTTTATCTTCCTTGGGAGCAACATTGTTTCTCTCTTCCTTGAGTTTCTTGTTTTCTTCTTTTAGCTTCTCATTCTCAAGAATCAAGTCACCATCATGATCAAGAGTTTCTAGCAGAATGGTGTTGTGAGATTTGAATGCTTCATACTCTTTCTTAAGCTTTTCATTATCTTGCTTGAGCTTGACATACTCATCATAGTCATTGCACTCAACCACTTGCTTGCCCTTGCTACTAGAACTTTGCTCAATGCTCTCATCAATTAAGTCATCACATGATGTAGCTATATCAATCTTAACAACATGGTTAGTAGCATCATGTGGCTCATTGGGTAAAAATTCTTGAGCAATGACAAGACTATCATGATTGATCTTAAGAGTAGTATATTCTTCTTTTAGCTTGTTGTGACTAGTGATGAGCTCTTTGTGCACCCACTCAAGTTTATCATGTTTATCTTTAAGCTCTTTCTTAGAAGATTTGAGCTCCTTGAGTTTGGATGATATAGCATCATTTGCTTCTCTAAGCTCAACATTAGCCTTTTCAGCTACATCATATTTAGCTAAAAGAGAATCATTCTTAATCTCAAGCTTTTCATTTTTAGCTCTAGTCTTTATAATGATCTTAGTGTATTTCTTTAGCAACTTAGCAAGATCATCATAAGAAGGTGATTCATATTCATCATCATCGCTATCGTTATCACTATCATCATTATGAGCATGATCACCACCACTACTATCATCATCATGTGATACATTTTGTTCACCTTTAGCCATAAGGCATAGGTGTGTAGAGGATGATGGTGGTGGTGGCGGCAAAGATGATGAAGAGTCAATAACAATAGCAGCCACCTTCTCGTTGTCACTATCATCATCGGATGATCCACTAGATGAATCAATGTCCGTGAGCCAATCACCGATGATGTAAGCCTTTCCACTCTTCTTCTTCTTGTGGAAGTCCTTCTTCTTGCCATCTTTTTTCTTATATGGCTTGTTCTTTTTCTTCTCATCTTCATCTTCATTGCTTGAGTCATCTTTCTTGCCCTTGTTCTTGCTCTTGAACTTATCTTTCTTGGGCTTTGTGCATTTGTGAGCTAGATGACCAAGTTCGTCACAATTGTAGCAATCCATCTCGGAGATTGGCGTTCTTCTTGAGCTAGTGAAGAACTTCTTCTTGCCATCAAATTTGATGCCACTCTTGTTGAGCTTCTTTAGCATCTTGGCGGTCTTCTTCACCATGAGTGCAAGGCTTTCATTATCATCTTCATCATCACTTGAGCTCTCATACTCAAGCCTTGCTTTGCCCTTTTCTTGGCTAGCTTTGAATGCTAAATCTTTTTCTTTCTTCTTTGTAGAGGATGAGCCATCTTGAGGTGTGATGTGCATGTACATCTCATGAGCATTGATCTTTCCCAAGATTTGTGTCGGTGTAGCGGTGGAAAGATCACCTTGATGTAGCACGGTCACAATATACCCATATTTGTCAATGGGGAGGACACTCAAGATTTTTCTTACAACATCGGATGGTTGCATTTGAGTGAGTCCAAGCCCATTGACTTCCTCTACAAGAACATTCAAACGTGAATACATTTCATTAGCACATTCTTTAGGAAGCATTTCAAAAGAGTTGAGCTTTTTCATGACAAGATGATAGCGTTCCTCACGTTCACTCTTTGTTCCCTCATGGAGGGCACAAACGTCTGACCATAGTGCATGGGCGTCTTTGTGGTTCCTCACCCAGTTGAACACATCTTTACAAAGGCCTCTAAATATGGTGTTTCTAGCCTTTGCATTCCATTTTTCATAGTTCAACTCATCGCCTTGTGGGTGTGCGGCATCCTGAGGTTTTGGGAAACCTTGTGAGGCGGCTCTAAGTATTCCAACATCTAGAGCTTCTAGATACGCCTCCATACAAATTTTCCAATAAGGAAAATTGTCCCCCTCAAAGATAGGAGGTGGTCCATCCCCGTGAGACATCTTTCACTAGACGGTTAAGCCTAAATATGTGAGCATGAGGCTCTGATACCAATTGAAAGGATCAAGATGCCCAAGAGGGGGGGTGAATTAGGCTAATTCTAAATTTCTTTGAAATAATTAAATCCTACGGTTAGCCCAATTAACCCCTTGTGCCTAAAAAGTGTTTCTAGTTGTTCTACCGCACAAATGACCTGCAACCTAAGTTCCAATCCTACTCTAGCATGGCAATTCTATGAATTGTAAAGACAAGAATTGAATTGCTCAATGTAAATACTCAAAGTAATTACTCAATGGAAATACTCAAAGTAAATGCTCAAAGTAAATAGAGAAGGAGGAACGCGGCGATGTTTTGCCGAGGTATCGGAGAGTCGTCACTCCCCACTAGTCCTCGTTGGAGCACCCGCGTAAGGGTGTAGCTCCCCCTTGATCCGTGCAAGGATCAAATGCTCTCTATGGGTTGATTCTTCGACACTCCATCATGGTGAATCACCCACAACCGCTCACAAGTTGAGTTGGGTCATCCACAAGCTCTCCGGATGATCACCAAGCTCTCCAATCACCACCAAGCTGTCTAGGTGATGGCGATCACCAAGAGTAACAAGCACGAACTCTCACTTGACCACGACAAGCCTAGGGAGAAGGGTGGATGCACACTTTGCTACTCTTGATCTCACTAATGATGGCTCTCTTTGGGATTCTCAAATCTCAATCACCTCACTAGGACCTTGCTCTTCTTGGCACTCTCTAAGGTGTGTTTCAGCTATTGGAATGAGCAAAAGTGACTCCACACATGAGTGGAGCTTCTATTTATAACATGGGCTGAAAAATGAACTGTTATGTGCCTCGACGGGGTGACCGAACGCTCTGGTCATGTTGACCGGATGCTCCGGTCAGTACACCCCGAACTCCAGTGTTTACAGTGTGACCGGACGCTGCCAGCGTCCAGTCAGCACTGACTGGACACGTCCGGTCATGATTTTCCCTCTCTAGAACCATACTGGAGTCGACTGGATGCTGGACCTCAGCATCCGGTCACATGACCTTCCAGCATCTGGTCACACCGAACGATTTCACCTCGGTCAAATGAATTGACCGGACCCTGCGCTAGCGCCCGGTCACACCAAAGCCAGCGTTCGGTCAGTATTTGACCCTCCATTCACTTCCAACTCTTGATCATATGTGAATGAAGTTTTCTCCAATGGATCTTAGGCATATGTAGGAGCTACCTAGCGCTAGTTTTGACAAGTGTGCACCACACCTAACTCACTAGACTCACCTAGGTCAAGCTACCCATCCATACCCCCCTAAATAGTATGGCCAAAGGAAAAACAAAGTCCTAAACTACTCTAAGTGTCTCTCCAACTCCAATCGACACTTAGAACTAGTCATCCTTAACCTTGTCGTCCATCCTTTGAAAACCGAAACGATTTCCATCGTAGGGGCATGACAACCTTGATTGCCCAATCGATCTCCATTACCATGACCTAACTTAATTGCCTCTGCAAAACACACGTTAGTCATAGTAATCTTGTATTGTCATTAATCACCAAAACCCTACTAGGGGCCTAGATGCTTTCAACAAGTATTACCAAGCAGATAATGCCACCAAATCTTCAAAACGCGGACAACTGCTGCTAACTCCAGATCATGAGTTGGATAATGTTCTTCATGTCGCTTAAGTTGTCTAGAAGCATAGGCAATGACTCGGCCTTCTTGCATCAATACACACCCAATACCAATACCAGAAGCATCACAATAAACGTCGAATGGCTTCTTGATATCTGGCTGTGCTAACACTGGTGCAGTGGTTAATAACCTCTTCAAAGTCTAGAAAGCTTCTTCATAGTCAGGTGACCAGACAAACTTGGCTTGGTTTTTCAACAATCCAGTGATGGACTTTGATATTCTAGAGAAATCTGGAATAAAATGACGGTAATAACCAGCCATTCCTAGAAAACTTCGAACCTGATGAATAGGGGTTGGTGGTTTCCAATCTAGTACATCCTCAACTTTGCTTGGATCTACCACAACTCCTTCAGCTGACAAGACATGTCCTAAAAACTATACTTCCTTTAGCCAGAAGTCACACTTACTGAACTTGGCATATAACTGATGTTCTCTTAGGCGGGTCATAACAACTCTGAGGTGCTCAGCATGTTCTCTCTTGTTCTTGGAATATATTAGGATGTCATCAATGAAGACCACTACAAACTTCTCTAGCTCTGGCATGAACACTGAGTTCATCAGATACATGAAATGAGCTAGGGCATTCGTCAAACAAAAAGACATTACCAGGTATTCATATAATCCATATCTGGTGGTAAATGCCGTTTTGGGAATATCTTTAGGCTTAATTTTGATTTGATGAGAACCTGACCTCAAATCAATCTTGGAGAAAACTTTGGCTCTAGCTAGTTGATCAAAAAGTAAATCTATCCGAGGTAAGAGATACTTATTTTTAATTGTCACTTCATTCAATGGACGATAGTCAACACACAATCTCAGGGTCTCATCTTTCTTTTTCACAAAAATTGTAGGACATCCCCAAGGTGATGAACTAGGTTGGATAAACCCTTTATCAATCAACTCTTGCAACTGAGTCTTCAACTCGTCTAATTTCTTGGGAGGCATCCTATAAGCTCTCCTAGAGATCGGAGCTGTTCTAGGTTTTAGATCTATTCCAAACTGAACATCCCTATCAGGTGGTAGACCGGGTAAATCTTCAGGAAAAACATCTGGAAATTTACAAACTACAGGGATATCTCTAATCTCCTTGATGTTTGTTGCACAAACTTTTTCCACTGATCTCTTTAAGATTGGAAGTTGGATAAGAAGCTGAGAATTACTATTTGGCAAACTTAACCTTATTGTCCTATTCAAAGTATCTACAACAACTTTATGCTGATACATCTAGTTCATTCCCAAGATCACGTCTATATCCTGATCCTTTAGAATTATCATGGTAGTGGGAAAAATGTGCCCACCCAGGTTTACAGGTACCTAGTACACCATTTCCTTAGTACACAGACATCCCCCGAGCGACTGTATATAGAAATTTTCCTTTGTTGCCTCAATTGGAATTTCATGCTTTATGACAAAGGTTCTATTGATGAATGTATGAGATGCACTAGAATCAAAAAGCATAACTGCAGGATGATCGGCGACAGGAAACATACCCAGCATCATGGGTTCCCCTTCTAGAATCTCCCCAGCTTGAGTATAGAAAACCCGCCCTGTCTTCTTTTCATTTTTGCCCTTCTGAACATTTTGGTTACTGTTCTTGTCCTGAGCTTGACCCTGTTGTTGATTTCTGGGAGCCTTCTAAAAATTTGGATTATACTGCTTAGGATACGGACATTCCCTAGAGAAATGACCGAACTTTCCACAATTGAAACATGGGTAATTGTGGCCTTGGGGTGTTGGAGCACGAACACCAGAAACATTTGTCTGTTGAGAGTTCAGGTAAGTTATGGTAGGACGGACATTTGGATGTTGCCCGGCTTGGAACTGCAGCGGACGATAAGGAGGACGATAGTGATTCACCGGATGATAAATTATCTTCTATCTCTTTTGATTGCCACAAAAAGACCCAGATGGCACACTCTTTTTCTTCTTAATCTCCTTATGTTGCCGATATTTCTCCTCTGACGCAATAGCAAGGTTAACCACCTCATGATACATGACATTTGTGCAGGTAGTCATCATGGTCTGAAGTTTGGTATTAAGGCCATGCATGAACCACTTCTTCTTGGCATCTGTGTTAACATGCTCAGGTGCATACTATGAAAGTTGATTGAACTTGCCCACATACTGCATGACTGTTTGATCACCTTGCTTCAAAGCAAGAAACTCATCAAGCTTCATGGCCATAACTCCCTCCGAAATATAATGGACATGAAAAGCAGTGTGGAACTTGGCCCATGTTAATCGAGTACTGGCTGGTTGCATGGCCACAAGGTTTGCCCACCAAGCACTTGCTGCACCTCTAAGCTGTTGGGCAGCAAAAATAGGCTTCTGAAACTCAGTGCATGGAATGAGATCAAACTTCTGCTCCATGGTACGGAGCCAATCATCAGCTTCAAGTGGTTCGTCAGCCTTGGTAAATACTGGTGGTCGTGTATCCATGAAGTCAACATACGTAGCTTCTTGCCTTTGATGATTATGGCCATGGTTCCCTTGCTTCATATTTTGATTGCTTTGAGCTAACTCTTGAAGCAACCGAGCATTATCTACGGTCACATTGACCAGTGCCACGATAGCATCAGCCAGATTTGACAGAACTAGTGGGGGATCAGGAATACCATCCTCGTCTTGCGAAGAACCAGGAATATTCGAACCCCGAGTACGACGCATCTATTCATGACAAACCAAACTTTACTCACAAACATTTATTGAACTATTAAAAGAGCTTACTACAAACACATTACATTGGGTTTACTTATTTATACACAAGTCTACACTAAAGCAAGACTACCCAACTAGACTAGAACTCACTATATTACAACTCTACTCTTCTCCTCAATCACCTCAAACCTCGTGATCGGTATCCATTCTAGAAACATTTTTGCCTTCATTATCACTTTCATTGACCATCACTACTTCTTCTGGATCCTCTTCTTCTTCCTCTTCAAGTTCATCATCATCTGCTATGATGACTCTTGGGTCCATTGCATCTGCCTAAGGCTCATGATTTGGATTCAGGAGATTATTCAGCCTATGGACTTCTTCATGCAGATTGGTATAATATTCATCTAAGTCTTCTACATAGAACTCTAACTCATGAACTCGGGCTCTAGCTATATCTTCTCTATGCCAAACCTCATTTCTTCCTTCCACCATATGAACTAACATATGCTCATAGTTCTGATGAGCGATGGTGAGACACCTTAATTGATCCTGTAACTCGCCCACCTGGATGGCATCCAAGGCCCTATCTCTAGTAGCCTATGCTAATTCTGCTGAAAGCCTCTATACCTCAGCCTAGGGATCAGGCCTAAAGCTGCTACTGCTAGCACCATCACTTCTAGGGGCAAGCTGGTGATGAGGAACTCCTTTGGGTCCAACGGACTTACAGGGTGTTACCTTGGTACGAGCCATACTGTAGAAAGCAAGATTTAAAAAAATAAGAAAATCAGAGAAAAGTCTAAAGAGTAGCATGGATGGATTACACTACTCAACCCACACTAAGAGGGAAAGTAAGTAACAAATGGATTAATCATGATGCATGAATCGTCCTTACAAAACTTAAACATCAAAGCTCCTAAGGTACATAACAAATAGTTCTTATCATATAGGGCATAATAAGATTACTACTCCACCATAAAAAACCTTACTAACCAAATAAGGAATTGCGAGAATGAAGTAAGATAAATCAGAAGCAATTTGGACCAAATTAACAGGTTAAATTTATTTGTCCCAAATCATTTTGAAGTTTTTGTAAACAATACTACAAAAACCTTTGTAATGGTCGCTCTGATACCATTCTGTGGCAGCACCTCCTAAATTATAGGACCCACTTGCACCTGCCACTGTTCAATGACCTCTGACGACTATGCATATGTTCCCGGTAACTTAAGAAGACTGTCGGGTGTCCTCGGAGAACCCCGAATCATCCATGATTTTTCTGAGCAGGATCCATTGTAGAGTCATTGTAGTATTACAGCAGTTTATTCATTAATTTACATCAGAACAAAATAGCAGAAGTCTTACAATAACTCAGTTTACAAAACAGTTGTTTCAAACCTTATAAATTAAGTACGATTATTATTACAAACCATAGTAGTGGAGTAGCTTAGTAACATAAAACAAAACACATAATAAAGTGCCTTGCCCAAGGGCCACACACTTACTTGTCATCATCGATTTGAAAAACCGTCATGCAGCACGGTCCAAAACAGACCTGCTCATGAGACTCATCTGCAACAAGGGTTAACGAACCCTGAGTACAAAAGTACTCAACAAGACTTAACCGAAGTAAAAACTGATAAGACTTAGGAATGCAGGCTCAGGGATTCAAGGTAAGGCTTTAGCAATAAACAAATTTCTTTTGCGTAAAAGCTCTCTAACAAGATTCTTTCTTTAAACATTTAATCCTTATCAAGATCATATATGAATCTGCCATGATCCGTAGTGAGATCATGAACTTCATATCAAACTCATTCTCAAATCTTCCTCAAGTTTCATGTATTAACTACGATGATGAACAGTGAGTTGAGTCTCCATAACCGAGGAGCAACGATGATTCGAACAAGATTCTTTCTTTCAACATTTAATCCTTATCAAGATCTTTAGCAATAAACAAATTTCTCTTGCGTAAAAGCTCTCTAACAAGATTCTTTCTTTCAACATTTAATCCTTATCAAGGTCATATATGAATCTGCCATGATCTGTAGTGAGATCATGAACTTCATATCAAACTCATTCTCAAATCTTCCTCAAGTTTCATGTATTAACTACGATGATGAACAGTGAGTTGAGTCTCCATAACCGAGGAGCAACGACGATTCGAACCGATTATAACCCAGCTGGGGATTCCCAACCACATGACATATGCAGGTCCCTAACCTACATATACCAACCTACCCTCAGATCCTCTAAAACAAGAGTGGGTCCACGCCACCCGAGAGCACAGTACTCCACCAATCTAGCCCATTGCCACGTGGGTACACGCTACTCCCGCCATCTCTCTACTCCCAGTGCGCGAGTAGCCATTCTCGTAAAAGAATAGCCAAGTTAAGGCTTACTGAAGTATGTGGCCAGTACTACAAAGTCTCACCTCATGTAATTCAACAACGGACGGTTCTTAATCGACAAAGGCGGAAAGAACCCGCTCACAAGACATCCATGTCTTGTGGCTCTCATACACCGAGTCCGCCCGGTCTAGATTTATTACTCCCCAAGATTATATCTCAAAATAACATAAATAACCAATCATAACCAAAAATCCATTTATATATCTCACAGGTGACAGGTAATCACCTCACTTTTATCTGTCTAAGCATGGCTAAGCATAACTAGGTATTCTCGAATTAAAACTGGTAACAAGGTTGATATGGAAGAACAAGGTTGGTAATGCACCAATTAGGTTTCCACTCAACTCCTAATCACTTAATGCAATATATAAAAGTAAAAGTGATATAAATTTGTAAAACACATGGTAGGTTTAAATGCATCCGGGGCTTGCCTTGATTGTCGGAATAGTCAGGTTCCAGAGTTGTTCCACAGATATCAAACCCGACCTCAACAGGTGGATTAACTTCCTCAACAACTTGGTTGACTACCACGTTCTCACTTTCGTTCACTACACGAGGTAACAATGCCATGCTTAACATGATGCAAGATATAAAACATGATGCTTGACGATGGATGCAAAAGTTAATAACTTGAATACAACTTTTCTTCGCGGTACAGTTACAAGCCAAAAACTAACTAAACCTTTTTCATAAACTCAAACACTTACTTTAAGTACCAATGATCATTTTATGCTAATGACCCAAGTCATCACTCAATCTAAAATCCTAACAAAACCTAAGTCATTTAGGTTTACTATTTGTTTTTATGAATTAATTATTTAAGCCTAGAAAAATCATGGAAACCCATTTATTAATTAATTTGAGCAATTTTTATCACATTCAAAATGTACTGAAAAGTAACATTTAATATTTTTCCTAAATAGTTTACATCTCAGAGAGGTCACACAAAAATTTTAATAATTTTTGGAACTTTATTTGATTCTACACAAAATAAACAAATCCTGGCACTATTTCATCATTTCAGCAAAATAGAAAATTTCATTTTCAATTAAACGGTCACTGACATCGAGGTCCCACATGTCGGCACAGTACCCCGCGTTGACCACGGCGGCGAGACCCTCTGACCGGCGGTTTCTCACCGACAGTGAGGTCTCCGGCCACGACCGAGGCACTACCATGTTCCCCATCTCACGGCGGTTCGGTTAGAGGTACTAGCTAAACCAATTACGGCTTGGTCCGAGCTCGACGCCGACCATGGCAGCCACGACGGTGCGGCTGCATTATGTCGGCAAAGTAAGACCGTCAATGGTTAAACGAAAGGCTCGAGAGGACTCAGTAGCTCACCCGAAACTTGCTCGAGCTGAAGGATGAACCAGAGGAGCAACAGAGAAGCTTGTCGACGATCAAGGCAGTCACGGCGGCGTTCCGGCGTCGACGGCGGTTTTTCGGTGGCTACAGTGGATGAATGGATCAACCAAATGGCCATAGAGCACCATGGCAACACGGTGAAGCGGGAGCTACGCTTAGCAAGGGCAGAGACACACCGTAGAGCGTTGGTCACGGTGAAGCGAGCTCGACAGTGATGCAGCCGGCCGCAAGGAAGAAAGGTGACGGGCAGCGTATCTCGGCGAAATCAGGCGCCTAGGACTGGTCAGCTGGGTTCATAAGGAGCAGGCGGAATAGTGACATGCTTGATTGAGGTAGGGAGGGTTCTACGGCTCTAGCGCGAGCTCGACGGAGCTGGGCGGCGGTGACTAGAAAAATAGAGGAAAGGGGAGAGAGCGACTGGAGGGCGCTCCAGACTAAAACGGCGAGCGGAGAGCGGTGGAAAAGATGTGCGCTTGACACGCAACGTTGACGCAAACATGTCGTAGCTCAAGGTGGCACCTGCGGGCGTGCATAGAAGCCGGTGGAAGATCACCAACGGTGAGTGTAGGTCTGCTGGCACTGTTCAAGGTAATTACCGAATTGCCACTCGCTTTATTTTTCAAATTACTCTCAAATTTATATGGTAACTCAAAAATCTTCAAAAACAAAAGTTTATCCAAATTCAAAGTTCTACAACTTTGCTTTAATAACCATACTCAAATTATGTCTACATTTTAAAATGCATGTTTAAAATCAAAAGGGAACACTTTAAGTATTTATCCCTTTTCAAATTGCTTCAAATTTTACATAACCACTTTGAAAACTCTAAAAACCAACTTTGTACACATTGACAAGCTCTACACTTTTCCTTTTAGGCTCAACCCCAAAATGTGCTTAGATTTTGAATTAGGTTTTCCAGGGTAGAATTAAATGCTAGAAATTAGGGTTTTGGAATTCCAATTCAATACAAAGGTTTTGAACTTGATTTATCCATACAAGTCAACACATATAACCATAAAAATAAACTTGTTTTAGTGAATGCATATCAAAGTTTTCACTAACACACAAATGATATGCAATGCATATGATGACATGGCATATTTTAGGGTTTAAAACACCAGAGGTGTTACACCGGTACACACCTTCTGAGTAGGCCATCAAAGCAGACTCTGAAGAGGTACGGTTCATCCCATATGTGGAGACATCTTTCATATATGAGCTTCCTTTTGTTCTCCCCTGGTGGTACATAACCTGCAACCATAAAATTAACAATATTTGTGTACCAGGGGTCAGATTTTGAGACCTTGAAGAGCATGTCGTCCCGCAGCGAATCATTAATGGGCAGTTCCTGTGAATTCTCAAACTACATTCTGGACAAGTGATCTGCAACAGAATTTCCTACTCCCTTTTTATCTTTTATTTCTAAATCAAATTCTTGGAGTAACAAAATCCATCTTATTAATCTGGGTTTAGCATCTTTTTTAGTGAGCAAGTATTTTAAAGTAGTATGATCAGTATAAACAATCACCTTAGCTCCAACTAAGTAAGATCTAAACTTATCAATAGCAAAAACAACAGTCAGGAGTTCTTTTTCAGTTGTTGCATAATTAAGTTGAGGTCCTATCAAAGTTTTGCTAGCATAAGCAATTGCATGATGCTTTTTATCTTTAGTTTGTCCCAAAACTGCCCCTAGAGCATAAACACTAGCATCACACATAATTTCAAAGGGTAGCGACCAATCAGGGGGTTGAATGATTTGTGTAGAGATGAGTGCTTTCTTAAGAATATTAAAATATTTCAAACATGCATCATCAAATTTAAAGGGAACATCCTTAGCCAAAAGATTTATAAGTGGTCTAGCAATATGAGAAAAATCTTTTATAAAGCGGCGGTAAAAACCAGCATGACCAAGAAAACTACAAATCCCTCTGATATTTACGGGAGGAGGTAATTGTTCAATTACTTCAATTTTAGCTCTGTCTTCCTCAATCCCTCGTTCGAACATCAAGTGTCCAAGCACTATGCCTTCTCTAACCATGAAATGACATTTTTCCCAATTAAGGACTAAGTGTTTTTCTTCATATCTTTGCAAAACCTTGTCTAATCTTTGAAGATGGTCATCAAAAGTTTTTCCATAAACAGAAAAGTCATCCATGAAAACTTCCATGATTTTTTCAATCGTATCAGAAAATATAGACATCATGCATCTTTGAAAAGAAGCTGGAGCATTACATAGCCCAAAAGACATTCTACGATAAGCATAGGTTCCATATGGACATGTAAAGGTGGTTTTGCTTTGGTCATTTGGATGGATCGGTATCTGGTGATAACCTGAATACCCATCAAGGAAACAATAGAAAGAGTGATTCACCAGTCACTACAACATTTCATCAATGAAGGGCAATGGAAAATGATCTTTCTTTGTTGCCTTGTTAAGTTTTTGGTAGTCTATAAACATACACCATCTAGTGATGGTTCTTTAGGGGATTAATTCATTCTTTTCATTTTTAACAATAGTCATGCCTCCCTTTTTAGGCACAACTTGAATAGGGCTTACCCAATCACTATTCTATATGAGATAGATGATCCAAGCGTACAAGAGTTTCAAAACCTCTTTCTTAACAACCTCTCTCATCACATTATTAAGCCTATGTTGGGGCTCCCTAGAAGGTATAGAGTTAGGATCTATAGGGATGTGATGGGTGCAAAGAGTAGGGCTGATTCCCTTAAGGTCTTGGAGCGAGTAGCCAAAAGCAGAACGATGCTTTTCTTAGACAGTTAGCAAGCGTAGGGCTTCTTCCTAAGAAAGTTTATCACTTATGATCACGGGAGAATCCTGATCATTATTAAGAAAAGCATATCTAAGACCAGAAGGTAGGGGTTTAGCTCAATGGCGGGCTTAGGTGGTTCTAGTAATTCATCTAGAGGTTCAATGTCTATGGGATTTTCGTCTTCCTCCTCGATGAAGAACTAGGCATCATCTTCAAGGTTGGGTTCGATCAAGTCATCAAGAGATGCAACCTTAACCTCTTCCATTGGGTCTTCCTCGGGAGTTGGCTCAGTCTCAACATTTAGAGAATGAGTAATGGGCATAGAAAGCTTAAAGTTTTTCCCGAGTCTTATCTTCAACTTCCCCATTTGTCCTTTTTGGATAAGTCTTTCAAGTGGTTGTCCTATCAACAGGTCAAACTCCATAATATCAAATGCATAGAAGCTCAAATGAACCTTAATTCCTTTTACCTGGATAGGAAGGACATATAATATCCCTAAACTCAGGAGAATGTGTCCTGAAAGACCTTTCAATAACTTTGTTGTTGGGGTTAATGGCATGTGATTCAATAAATCATGAGCAAAAGATGTAGACATTATATTAACACCCACAACTAGATTATAAAGAGCATCAAAAGGAGCTTTATTAATTTGGCAATGAATGGATATAGAAGGTGAATCTAAGTGAATCACATCAGAGGAAAGCTCTGATTCTTCTAACCATTCACTGCTTATAATGGACACTAGCTCTTTCGTAGTCTTTTTAAGGAAAGCTTCCTCAAAAGGGTGTAAAGGTTCTACATGAGATGATGATTTCCTAGACTTCTAGAGTCTCCTCATTGTATGGTAATTCAAGGTATTTCCATATTCATCAAAAAGTTCATCCTTGAATTCAAGCATGAAATCCAAAATTGGAGTTTCCTCCTTTTTCGATGGTTTGGGATCTGGGACAGCTGAGGTTGGTGATGAGTCTGGTAAGGATTTCGGTTCAACTATCTAGGATTGCTCCTCTAATGGCTTGTCTTCTACTTCTTTAGGGATATTCTCTAAGATTTTCATAAGAATGCTCCTCCTAGAATTGGCGGAGACATGCAAGAATGAGCCTCCTCAGGCCATATTAAGAAGCTTTGAGGTTTTCTTATCAAGACCCATATAGAAGTGTTGAAGAAGAATAGGGCCTTGAATGGCAAGGTCAAGGCTAGTATCAATGAGAGTATTAAAGTGTTCCCATGCCATGCCTAGATATTCTTTTTTCTTTTGTTTAAAAGATAGAACCTCTGAACGAAGTCTGACTACCCTAGAGATGGGAAACAATTGCAAGCAAAAGTGAGAGCACAAGGCTTCATAATCTCCTTGTCTATTCCCTATAGTGAGGTTGTACCAACGTTTAGCTTTTCCCATCAAAGAGAAAGGAAAAAGCTTCCATCATAAGGTTTCATGTAACATGCCTACAATGCGTAGGCATGCACAGGTTTGCTCAAACTCATTTAGGTGGGAATAGGGGTTTTCATCATGTTTGACCAAAAAGGGTTGATCTTGAACCATGTTAATTAAATGCGAGCGCAGCTCATAGCCAAGTGTTAGGATAGGCTTTGAAGACTCTTGTGGCTGTAGGCGTGTGCTCATTGGTGCACCGTATTGGTAGATAGGGGTGGATTCTAGATATATGGTAAAAAGAAAGGAAAAGAAAAGATAAAAGATAAAAGAGTAATGATACAAGGATAAGTTAGGTTTGAAGTTAACTCAGCAACCGTTTCCACGACAGAATAATCCGCTAGTGCACAAAAATTATACCAATGTAGCACTTCACCGGGAGTACCCAGTTTTATATTGAACTCGAGGAAATGTTTGTGAGAATAACCAAATCTAACTTACCCCAACTTCATAATCAAGGCTAGATAATAGGAGCATAGAGCAAATTGCAGAGGTCTTCTAGTTCTAACTTCGGTAAGCTTTGTCTTCTATTGTTCAATTCTAGGGATATTACTAGAGAGAAGACAGACAGAGTTTGTTCCCTATAGTAACAAGGTCCTGCTAGGCCTACTAACAGGAGCTAGACTACAAAGGATTTAACGAGGCTATAAGAGTCACCCTCGTGAGCTACCACCGATCCAAAAAGTAGGGTACATCCATGAGTAACCGAGTCTAAGTACCATGCTTACACTATGAATACTACTTTAACCCAGGAGCTACAAGGATTAAAGTACTCAAAAGAGAGTCGCAAACCTGAAGAATAATATGAAACAAATGCTTACTTGAATTAGAAGTTGATTACTAGAGAAATCTCAGAAGCAAGCTCAAGAAGAACTTGATTCCACCAGGGTACAAGCCGTAGAGAGAGAGCACCGATAGGCAAGGGCTCTTCCAAACTCTTCCCTCTCACTCTATCTCACTATCTCAAATACAGGAGTAGATTCTATCGAGCACTAATCTTCTCTTGATTGCTAGCCTCGATCCTAGTGGAAATATGGATTATTGTTTCTGGCTTTTTAGCTCTCAGGATCTGACTTGGCTTAATGCCTTGGGGGTGCAGGTAGGTATATATAGGCCGGAGCATCAATCCTGAACCCTCAGATAAAAAAGACTTGAATAAACAGTGTAGATGCAACCTAGGAGGCGATGGAGAACCAACGTAGCAACGAGGGATTGACTGGTGGCCCCTAGGGGCCGGGCAGCCTGCATGTGGGGCTAACTGGCCCCACATGTTAGTGACATGTGCCCTACTTTGGTGGAGAGCCTCCTGGAGTCTTCTAGAGTCTTCCCATATCGGTTACGCGGTGGAATTCTGTGATTTCCTTTGACAAATAGGCCCTCCTTGGCGGTTTTTTGATTAAATCCTGCTGGAAATACAGATTCACCAAAACTCATGGAATTTGTTAGTTTAAACCCCTAAGTCTATGTTGGTGATCCATTTTAGCCATTTATGCAAGGTAGATTGATGGTTTATGATGAATGTTAACTACCGTAAAAAATGACAAAGACTAATGGATGGAGGGAGTATTTGATAAAATTTGTTGAACTTGCAATAACCATGAAACGACAAGTTCATACGAGCAAGTCTCATTTTTCCTCATTTTCCTATGATGCTTGTTACTATGTCATTTACAATTTTAAGTTTGGGACCTATTTTTAAATCTTGGTCGATGCGTAGGATTGTTCGCCCGTTGAGAAACACCATGGGCTGGACTTTAGTGCACCATGCAACGTGACATACATCAAATGGAACTTTGTTTACTCCTCTACTAATTTTTCCAACTACTACAGGGGAACATAGGGAAGGTAGTAAGGTCTGCTGATAAACTCTGACAGGATGCTACGTCTACCATACCAAATGGCAAGGGCATGGATGACATGAACTTTTCTGCTGTCCATGTTATATGCGATGATGGTTCTTTCCTCCTCGATAAAGAAAATCAATTTCCAATTCTAGGTGACCTGTAATCGCTGTGTAGTCCTCATCAACATCCTAGTAACCAAATTGAATCTTGCGAACTGTATTTTCAATGTATATGATATCAAATAAATATCATTAGATTAATTATGAAATATATTTTCATAGGTCCGACAGTAAGAAATCTTGACACCTAGATTCCCGTGTAGGCACACGCGCGTGGGTGGCGTCAGCAACCTATTGCAGTAGGGACGTTGCCTCGTGGCCCGTCGCACTGACGTGATGCGGCGAAGCCACACCGCCAAACCATGCAAGCGTCTCATTGCTCGTTGGTCGTGGGGTGGTCGATGACCCATGAACTATAACAACAGAGACAAGGGTGAGAGGGAAGGCTTTCTAGAGCTCCTGCTTCAATTCCATCCCAAAGCTTTTGCTCTCCACCCTATTGTGCCCTTTCTGCTGTCAACGCCCCAACAGGGACAAAGACAGAGTGGATGATGTCGTCCGTTGACCGGGCAGCATTCGACTAGTTGCGAGAGAGGGCGGTGGTCCCAGACACCGTCGGTGCCTTGTTGGCCCTAGAGCTAGGTTCTTCGTCTACGGTCGTGCTCAGAAAGAATCCCTATGAGGCATCCACCGATGGGGCAGCCACCGGTGATTCTGTGCCATACAGCGCCAGTTATATTTGTTAATTGTTTGCCTTCTAAATCTGATCGCCCTCCCCCTTATCATCTGGGCTTGAACTTGGATTGCATTATTATGCAGCGATTCCTCCATGGTGGTGCCGTCCCTCATCGTGGGGCTTCCCACTGATGGTGCCTAAGAGTCGTCCCGTCACCGTTCACCATCGCTGAGCCCGTCTATCCCTGCACAACCCTCTGCTTCTGAAGTGGGTGAATCATCAAAAGAGGGTGAATCTTCAGGTGATGAAAATTACCATAAGTTATTGAAGGATTACCACAAGGTCCGAGCGTGGACGCCGACATGCTGCATGGTGATTTGGTGGCCACGTGTGCTGCACTTGACGTGGCCCAGCAGGAAGCCGCCCAGGCGCGAGAAGACAAGGTGGTTGTCCAAGCGAAGGCCTAGAACAAGACACGGCAACTTGCGGAAGTGAGCAGGCAGTTCTAGAACCTACTTCAGGATGCGACTGCCATCTATTACACTCCCTTCCCCATGGAGATATCGGACCATCTGGCCACCTCAGCGGAGCGCCTCCATGGCCTGCTTGCCCGCCTTTGGGCCATGGTGTCTGAAGCTGTTCGTCAAGGGGCTGCCATGGCGCTGGCCGCTGCCCAGCTTTAGTTTGGCAATGCGGTGAATGTCTGGGTGGTAGAGCAGGTTTTCCATTGGGATCGGACGATAATGAGATCGATGATCTCATCGAGAGCCTCGAGCTAGCCGCCAATGCCATCTTAGTGAAGTTGAACGTGGTGCAGATCTTGCATGCCTGTCTCAACCCTTGATCTATGGGATGTATCAGTAGTACTAGTAGTCATGACTAGGTTTGATCTATGGGATGCCCTTGCAAATATGAGAACTCTTATTTGCATGTCTATGTGAACTTTTGCTACACGTTGTATTAGGTGGGTTAAACTCTATTGTGCGTGGTGTAGTTCAGGTCGCTTGGTCATTTTTTAGCTGGTTTCTAGTCCCTGTTGGTTGCTTTTCACTACAGATTTCTTTTTGGTTGTCTTTGATCTAAAACTTAATTTGCTAAACATTCATGAGTGATTTTGATCTTTGTTGAAGCCAACTCGTGGCTATGATAAAATTTGTTGAACTTAAAAGAACCATGCAGCGAGGAGTTCATCTGCACAAGTCTCGCCTCGATCTAATGCAGAACAAAGAAGCCATAGCTGTTGACTTTTACTATGAATGCAAGAAAGTCCACCCGCTGTGTATTTGATCTCATAGCACAGTATAGAGTGTCCTAGCAATCAGTCTACCCCTCGACTACCATGACTGCTTGGATTAGAGTGAAATAAGTACAGAAAAGACCTATCACAACCACACAAGGCATTCAAGTCTCAAGCGTGTCATGGTGGTCAAAAGCTCTTTTTTTGATTCTTGTTGTGTCTAGCTTTCCTGTCGCCCGCCGTCTCCCTCACCGACGCCGCTCCCGGTGCGCTCTACTTCACTGTCATCGCAGGCTGCGTGGCCTCTTTAGCTCTTGCTGGCCCATGTCATGTGCGGATCTCATGTATCGTCGCGCTCCGGCTCGCTGTCCACCGAGGACATGTTCGAGCGAACTATAACAGCAGAGACAAGGGGCAAGAGACAAGGTATGCACTAATAACATAACTAATTGGCTAATTATTAGAAAATATTGGGTACTCTTGGAGATGCTCTAAGCACCCAATCTTGAAGAACGAGCACCTCGCATACTTGAAGCACCCCCAATCGAGTATGGAGCCCCTGAATAGGAGAGAACCAGATGATTACAGATCTTCTATTAACACAAGATCTACAGTCATCATGGTCAAGCTCCTGTTCAATGGCAGCACCTCGCAAATGATGGAGAAGGAGCACCTCACAAAACTTGCACCAGCATCTCAGTGAGGTGCTTTATATTCCATAATCTTGCTACCTCTGAGGTTTGAGGGATGCAGATCTACATCTCGATGCTCAAGTGCAACAAGATTATAGAATCTAAAGCACCCAATCTTGAAGGCCTTCTTCAAACACTAGCATCCCCTGTTAGGTGCTTTATCCCCATCTTGAACCTCTCATGGCCTCCAAGCCGTGAGACATGCAAGGAGGAAGACAAAGCACCTCTAGGCAATGAAGAAAGATGATTAGCTCACGAGTGTGTGGATTGAGCCAAAGAGGTGCATCGAGACCCGAGTTAAATAGGCCTACCGAAGATTGAGAAGTGCAAGTAATGGTGATGCAAGTAGTTGGGAAATAGCTCACACTAACTTTATCGCCGATAGACCAAATCTTTATCTTGCCTTTCCCTAGAGTCCCTATGAGGGTCCGAGCATTGTAAATCTGACCGAGTTGGACACATCTCACTCTTCACTCTTTAGTCTTCCCCTTGACTACTGTGACTGCTTGGATTGGAATCAATTAAGTATAGAAAAGACCTATCACAACTGCACCAGACATTCAAGTCTCAAGCATGTTAGAAGGTCTTTTTCTCGATTCACTTCTTATGACCAGCTTTCCTACCACATTCGCTTCACTCTAATATTTTACTGTGCTCGTAAGAAAATCTAAATGCGGCACATTTCATCTTGTCGGACACTATACAGTACAGAGCTATGAGTAAAACTATTGCCTATAGAGTGCACTCGATCACAACATTTGTATCAGTAGTAGTCATTGTAACACCCTAGGTGTTTGGCTCCCACAAAAATTGCATTTCATTTCATAACCATGTGCATCATCTATCTCATCATGCCATTGTTACTGAAACATGTGTATGCAACATTCTCAATTATGTTTGTTTCATACTTGATTGCTTGTGAATGGTAGTAGTGAAACATGTGAATGCAACATGAGTTTCTCATACCTTGAAACAGGGCAACATGGTAGTAATATGACAAGTTTAAAATTACAACAAAGTCATGAAACATGTGAAACATGGAATTGCAACATTAGAGTGAAATTGATTGTTTTGTTGCTTCATCACATGTGATACTTAGAAGTTGGTGTAGCACTTGTGTAGAGTGGTTAATTAGGGTCTAATACACCTTAACTACACTTAGGGTAATTGATGGGACATTGTTCATGTGGAACAAAATGACTAAAATGCCCTCTAGTGGAGGTTTGACTTAGAATGACCCATAGTGTGACTCTGTTTGACTGATTAAAAAGACCAACCTAGAGACCTTGCATGGTTGTGCACCCTTTACCAAAGTTGTAGCCAATTTATCAAGGAACAAAAGTCTCAATATGACCATCTCATGAAAATGGCTAGAACATGTTCAAACGAGGCCCACAAGTCATTTTTCCCTGCTGAGTTCATACTTAAGAATTTTTCTAAGTCCTTAAGACGATTTACAGTTTCGTGTGTCATAGTTTGGAGCCTTGTATCTCCCTAACCAGGCCGAACCAACTCGAGCTCCAATTGAAAAAGTTGTTGTACTCACTTGGATCTTCAATTTTGTTAACTATAACATGAACCAGATCACCACTGTTTGGGAGTTATGGATCGTCGAAATCACGCTGTCAGTCGTGTCATCGGGCGTCGATTCAGTCCGTTTCAGAAAACCGACAGAGCACGCCATGGCCGACCGGCTCAGGAGCTGATCACCGTGTGGCGCGCATGCTCTGCTAGTGCCTCCATGTCGCGTGTCTGTGCCCTAGATGAAAGCCAGCGCTTTGTTCACTCGCCTTTCACCTCGCCATTTCACCCCTGCCATCTCCTTCCTCCGCGAGCACGGCGACCGGGAAGCAGTGGCCGCCGCCGAGCCAAATCCACCAAAACTGAGTGCCATTACCTGATTCTTCTGAACCACAACACCACCGTGAGCTCCTCCACGTCTACGACCCCACCGTCATCCCATTTTCGCCTCAGGTAGAGCTCACCATGAGCGCGGCTCCACCGGGTCACCATGACCGCCGCCGGCCGAGCTCACACGTGGCCGTGCTGCTCGAGCCTCTTATCGTCCCCTCTCTCCCTTGCGCTAGGTCCTGTGAGTGCTACTGATGCACTGAGAGTAGGCCACTAGGGCCATAACGCCGTTGCCTTGCTGGAGCCGGCCAACCCATGGTCGTGCGCCGCCATGGCCGTCGTCACTTCCTTTATCCGCGGAAATAGCTGAGATTGAGGGTACCACTAGGTGCGCACGGGTGAGGTGAACACATTGGCACCGTTGGCCTCGCCGGAGCTGTCACCGGCGACGAGCCACGCCGCCATCCTTTCTTCCTCCCCTGTCTGTCTCTCTGTCGTGCGGGACCCACGCGTCAGTCGCTGAGCTGAGGCGGGAGCCTGACCTGGGCCGCGCCGAGTTCTGGGCCACGCCAGCGCGTGCTTTGCGGTCCACCGTATTCTTCCGGGCCGGCCCAGCTGTAGGATTTGGTTTTCCATTTTCTGGTTGTTTTATTCTTTGCATAGATTTGTGTATATATTCAAAAATGTGTATCTCCTAGTTGGTAGATCCAAATGATGTGGTTCCAATTTTGTTGAGTTCACGATAATGTCTAGTTTATATTAAAAATATAATTTATGCCATGTTTTGTTATGAAAAATGGAGTTGCTAATTATCTCTTTTAATCATGTGGGAAATAGGGGTAATTATATCTTTTTCTTTGTAGCTCCAAATGGCATGAAATTTTTATGGTGTACTGCTCATATCATGAATAGCTTGTAGTTAAATTTTCATACATTTTGGACACTGTAGGAAAGAGTTAGGTAATTCTCTTATTTGCATGGATGGATCTTGTTTGAATTTTCATAATTTTTCTATAGATCCAGTAAAGGTAAAATTTGGTGAGTGCTATTCTTATGCTAGAATGATGCTAGGAAAAATGTGAAATCTGTTGCTTGACACTTTTCAATAGGGTTTCCTAATTATGCTAGAAATAGCCCTGCCATCTGTTAATTTTGATACAGCAAGTTCGGCTTGCCCAATTGCTTTGAAATTTTTATGGTAGTCTATGTGGAGCATGAGGTAGCTACTGTAATGTTTTTAGATTTTTCTGTACAGTTTTACTATATGTTGCTTTAATCACCTAATTAACTAAATAAATTAGAAAAGGACATTAAATAATTTATTTAGAAGTTGGCACTATACTTTCTGATGTTCCTCTGGTATGTACAACAAGTTGGTAAACTTGGTTTGGTCCAATTATGATTTTGCATCATCACTAAATAATTAATTTAGTAAACCTGTCATTTCTAGACAGATTCTATGTTTACTTGAATTCGATTGGGTTAACATAAGAATCATGCTTTGATGTTTACAAATGATTTGTAGAGAATTTCATGAGCTTTCCAGAATGTCCTCTTGTAATTCATTTGAATTTATAGAACTCTTGTTGTGATTGAATTAAAGAACTGCTCGTTTGCATATGAAACCTTAACTGTCCATTTAAGTATGCCTTTACTATTCCTAAGCTTGTGATAATGTTCCTAGGTGTTAGGCCTTTAACTAAAGATGAGCATCTTTATCTTAGGTTATGCAAGTTAGGTAAGTTGATCTTGTTCTTCAAGTTAAGTTAGATACATGTCTTAAAGTGATTTGAATAGAGCTATTCTTAATCGGTAAATGAGTGTCCAGTGATGTTTTCGTTAAACACTTACTGTGATCCATTCATCATGAGCATCATGTCATTCCTTATGCATCCATGATATTTATCTTGTGCATCGGCATGCAATAGGTGTACCGGAAGGTGTGACACTCCTGGAATTCGAGGAACCAAGCGAGGAGCAGCAGCAGCCAACACCGGAGGTTCTGGAGGTGCAGCCCTCAGGAGAAGTGCCAGACGAGGTCGCCGTTGAGTGCCCAGATCACCGTCCGTGCAACTTTGTGAAAGGCAAGCCCTGGAGCATATTAAGCCTCCTAATTTCCGAAATGTAGTTAAAGTATTATTGTTATATATATATATTGTTGCATTAAGTTTAGGTGTTGGATGCAAACACTTGCTGCATTGGTTATCCAATCCTTGTCCAGATATTGATACCCTGAATCCTGTGTAGCTCAGGCTCGTGTAGTGCTTAGCCCTGCTTAAACGCGGTAGAAGTCAGGTGATTTCCTGTCACCTGCGAGATATAGGAATACACATGTGGCACGGTTGGCTATATTTGCTATCGTGGAAAAGAACCTGTCTTAATTTGAAATGAAGACCGGGCGGAGGCTTGCCGGGTTGTAATGACTCCGTCTGTGTCGCTTAAGGACTGAATCTTGGAGCCTTTCCTATTCATGTTGATCGCATGCCTCTCTCTTAGTTGGCTGGGTCTGGAGACCGACCACGAAGCCGAGTAGCTCACCTCAGGCCGGGAGTCGATAAGTATAAAGTACACCTCGGAAGGGAGCCATAGGTGTGAGTCTAAGGGCAGGTGAGTTAAAAGTCCTGATCGTCCTGGCAGAAGGGTAATCCCTAAGAGTGTTGGCGCTGATCGAACCCGCGAATTTGGTTCCTGAGTTGTCCCAAAGGTGACCCACAGCTACCCTTGCAAAGTATGCTAGGGTGAGAGTTAGGAATACCCCCTCAGCTGAGTTATAATTCGATTCGAGTCACTGTCTCTCCCGGTTAGTGAGAACTTGACGGGCTTATCTCCAAAGTAGATACACTAAATAACATAATGGTTTAGAAATGATGATATGATGATGACAGCCTTATTATACCTGGTATGGTTAATATTGATTGCTCCTAATAAGTGAGTGCTCTAGTACAGGTGCTAATCTAGTGGACAGGTAAATGATGATAAGCTTGATGCTAAGTTTAAATTGGTCACTATATTCATAAGCTCTTTTATGCAAATGTGTCAAGCTAGCCCACCTCATAAGCCTTGCATGAACCTTGGTGTCTTTTATTTCTAGTTTTGTTGGGTAAGTCTAGCTGAGTACCTTCTCGTACTCAGGGTTTATCTCCCACCTATTGCAGGTGACTAGTTCTACTTTGGTTGCTGCAAGTATTGCCTTCTCCCGGCTGGGGATGAAGACTAGACCGTTGGGCGCGGTCTCTCCTAGTTCTCGTACCTGATAATGCTTTTGTGGGACATGACTAAGATCTGGCAATGTATTTGAAACTATGAAGTTATGTACTAAACTATGTTGCTTCCGCAAATTTGAACTTGGTTTGTAATATTTTATTCGCACTCTGATGGATGTAATTCGGATGCCACTTGTGAAATGTTGTAACGAATGATGTGTTGTGTTGAATCACTACGGTCTTGGTTTGTATGTCGAGAGTTGTTTGAAATCCTTCGTGATTTCCGGACTACCAAGGTTATGGGAGCTTAAGTATAGGAATTTGATCACTTCGGTGATTGTTTTTGTACTTACGTTCTTATAATTTGGTCGGTTCTGTTACAGTCATGAGTGGCTTTCCCCTTTCGTCGGTTGACACTAACCAAAATCATGCTTACAGATGGCAACTAGTTACCATACCACGGATGTGTACTCTACAACAAATGATCACAACTTTTCCCCTGACCATGTCCCTCTAGTATATTCGATGAAATGATGTTTACCTATTTCTTGTAAACCGTATGCTCGCCTGATAGTTCGAGCAACATAAATTTGAATGGGCTGGACATGTAACTAGTTTCAATTTTATTTGTTTCTTTAGGAATTCAATGAATGTATTCACATGAAATAGGTTTCCCTGTATAACGTGAGATGTGTTTGGCCTAGTCAGATTTACAATGCTCGAACTTTCTTGCATGTGTTGTAAAATTTGAATAGCTATGTGGCTCCTCCGTTAGGCATTACATCGATGCAAGACTTGATCGAATGAATTCCGTTATGCATGTTTACCATACTCTAGATGAAAAAGAGAACTAGAAAGAAACTTGCATGCAAAACCAACCAACAACGGCTAGAAATCTACTACCAAATGAACAAAGAAACAGATCTACACCATGCTCAACAGAGTTTAACCCACCTAATTAATACAAAGTTCAACAATATAGTAAACACAGACATGCAAATAAGACTTCACAAATCAAAACCTTTGTACATTTGAATGCATCCAACATAAAATGCAAGGGAAGATACATAAGGAAGAGTAACAACATAAGGAAAGAGTAACAACATGTACTCCCTCCATACTCCCAAAATAAGGAAGATACATCTAATGCAACGTGAGATGCATCAAATGCAATGTGAGATACATCAAATGGAATTTTATTTACTCCTCTACTCATCGTCGGTATCACTGTCCTCGTCCTTGTCCTCATCATTGGTATCAACGTCGTCATCGTCCTCGTTAGCGATGATGCAGTTGGCCACCTGCTCAGCATCAGCTCGAACCAGGTTGCGCTAGTGCTTCTTGGTGTTGTGGGTGGTGCTGATTCCCTACAGCATGATGCTAGTATCAAAACCATCTATCTAGCTCTAATAGCAGGCGAGGATGTACTCCGCGTTGCCCACGTGATTCTTGTTTAGGTAGGCTGGTAGTTCTTCAAGGACATCAGTGAGTTGGTGAAAAATTAAGACATAACTGCTAACCTTTTCCTCCTGAGGAGGGTTGAGGGTACCCAAACCGGTGTTCTGTAGCACATGCCTGATCTTCAAGAAATCCTTCCTCATGATGCCAACAGCCTGATCATCTCTATCTCCAAAGGGATCCATCGGAGCTTCATCTTGATTCACCACGGGCATGGTGTCATCCCCCTCCCATGCGCGCTTCATAGAAGGCTCGCCCTTCACCATGGCAGTGGCTAAGAGTGAAGTAGGTTTGGAGAAGGTAGTCGCATGTTCCTGGCGATTTTAGATCTGCAGTGGGAATGGGAGGGCTCAGGGAAGGAAGGAAAACAAGCAGAGTTGCGGAAGAGATCGCATCGGTTAATATATCACTACTATCGAGGAGCCATTGGTGTTTTTTGGGAACAAAGAGGAGCCATTGGTGTTGAAATGTTACTACGCACATGTCGGTGTTTTGTAAACCGGACTAGTAAACTTATACGATTGTCGTGCTACTCTAGGAAGATGATGGTAGCATCCAAAAGATATGAGGATTTATACTAGTTCAGGCCACAACCCTATGTCCAGTCTCAGAGATGATCAAGTGTGTGTTCCTCGCTTGAATGCTTTGAAGTTCTTACAATGGAGGGTGCAAGAATGGTGGAGATGTAGGAGAGCTAGAGCTAGGAGATGGACTACCCAAAGGGAAGCTTTAGGAGCCCTACTATGGTGAGAATGAGTTGAAGATGATGGGAAGAATGCCTTGGCTGCCCTTATATAGAGTTCGTGGACAAAGCATGTACAAAGAAGAAGGTTCTCCCGACTGAGGGGTCATGAGCCTAAGGGAGGGTCCTAGCTAACTTGGCTTGCAAGCTATGCCATCTTGTGAAGTACATCTAGGCGTGGTTGTCGTCATGGTCTTGTGCCCATGTCACAGTAAGGTGTGGCGTGGTGCTACTGTGTCAGCCGTGGTGGCACTATAGGAACAGTGGTGGTTCGCTAGTCGTCCTAGGCAATGTGGTCTTCATTATGGCCTTTGTCATTGCCTCCTATCTCCTGGGGGCATCATACCGGAGTTGGTAGCCGCCCCCGGATCATCGATCGCTTGGTTACTCTTATGGAGTAGGTGGCCATGATCTCGGGCTCCAAGATCATGGCTCCTATCGGCTTGGATGGCCTCTAAGTCAAAGCCTCCATCATGGATCCCATCCTGTAATGGGTAGGATCATATGTATATCTTGTCGCACCATATTTGGGCGGCGGCTCACCGTACTGACGTCACCGCCATGCGGTGTTGTCTTGTCTATGCTGCGTGGCACAGGGATGACGTCTGATTGGACCGAGGTGACCGCTGTCCCTTTGGTCCTTGCAGGGTTAGTGCGGCATGTCTGCTATTGTCAAAGCAGGCACGCTTGGTTGGGCTTGACCTCTCCCTATTCCTTCTAGGGGTCAAGACGATGGAGAGGTCATGTGTCTCTTATGCATCGTGTGGCTAAGGTAGATGGGAGGGGTTGTGGTTGACCTTGCCCTTGGCATCCGGCCTGGTTCGCTTGCTTCAGCTGGGCCTCAGTCGTTTGGGCCTTCGCTAGTTGATGTATCATGGGTCACTGGCCTACTAACTAATTGATGCATTGAGACACCTGGGGATCATAATCCCAATAGTAGCCCCTGAGCATTTTTGCGATCATGAAGTGATCATGAAAGCGCTAAGATGCGTGCATGCTGAGTGCGGGTTTGTAATGGTGGCTTGTTCGAGCTTTGTCACTCAACACCTTGAGGGCTGGTGCATTCAATATGGTAGGTGGCCATTATGTTCTGCCCCATTAGGACGCCCTGATGATGTGGTATGTGACTGCTTAGCCATACCGTGTATCAGGGTTCGTGACCTAGGCGGGGCCGAGTGGTCTCGTCGATGCTGTACCGGCCCTACCTTTGTGAGGGTCTTGATTTTTGTGACCTCACGTGTGCATCTAACATCGGCTGTGGCTTCCTGTGGTTCACCACATGGCATGGGGGTCTCAGGCTACTCAGTCCACCCATGGCCTATAAATGGAGGCCTTCCTATCGTTTGAACCACTCATGCTTGTGACTATAAATCATTCCTTGCCTCCCCGAATGGCTAGGTGCTGAAGGAGTGAAGAAATGGGAGAGAGAAGCTTGAGAAGAACCGTGTGGTTCCCATTGTGCGTCCCGCTGGGGGTCACCTATGGTGGCTGAAGCTATTGTCACTCTTTCCAGTAGCCGATGCTAGAAGGAGATTTGCGAGCAGGGGTGTGCGAGATAGCATGACCGCTGAATCAAGTCATACGCGACATCGGTCTACTATCTCATCTCTTTTTCTTGCCCTAAACCTTGGCGTTTGGGTGCTCGAAATATGCGATAGCCGGCGGCGTTGTCGGCTACTCCCTGACCCTTGCGTGTGGTCCGGCCCTATGTCGGGGTCCCATCGAGGTATAGTGTGGCATCTGCTTGGGACTACTCGCAGGGCGGGAGGAGGCTGAAATGTGACTGCCCTATCACACTGCCCACATCGGATGGGGTAGGAAGGTGGTGGGGCTGCACCGCCATTGCTAGCGATGACTGGCATCTCTTTGTTGCCAAAGGGATGGCTGCTGTCCCCCTACATGTGGTCCCCAAGGTCATGAAGTCTGCAAAAGAGCATGCAGGGCACTTGTTGCCCCTATTTCCTTTGTGTCACTCTGCCTTGGGTTGTCAATTGGCATCCCCATCAAGGTGGTGCCTAACCTTGGTGGCTACACTGCCATCGTGGATTTGGCGAGCCCCCCAGGCCCATGGGCTGGGGTCATGCCTTTGGCCTAGAGTCATTGATAGGGTTGTTTCCCTTAGCGCGGGGAGTCATTTCCCCAACCCCTTTTCTCTCGGTCGTAGGGACTTCTGTGACCATGCGTTGGCTCATAGGTCTTGGACCTTCCTTTTTATTGTTCCACGTGATTGAGCCATTATCATGCTTTGGGCTCTATGTTGCTTCACAGGGAAGACACAACTGTGTCAGACCAGGCGACTGCTTCATCGAACTCTCCTAGAGAGGTCGTAGACCTATGACGATTTATGAGTCTCTAGAGCTTAGCCATAAGTCTTGGCCTAGGACTAATGGTGGAGTTGGTCGAGGCTTGGCCTTGACTCATCATGGGGTCATGGGGACCTAACTCCATTTTTCCCTAATGTCCCTGCTGACCTCGAGAGGTCATGTTGCCCTATTATAGGTGGGTGTGGTTTCGCCCCATGCAGGGAGAGGCATGTCCACCATAACCACGTGGTCGGAGCGATGCGCCTCATCAGGGTCAATGGCTAATTTGAGCGGGACCCAATATCCTCCCCAATCGACGTGGTGTTCGGATGTGCCTCGTCGAGAGACGTCCCTTAAATCATTGGTCGTCAAACCCGTCAGTCCCCAACCGCTACTACAGCGATCAGAGGGCAAGATGCCTCCCCCTAGAGGGGGTGAACCTAGGCGATTTCAAAGTGGATGACTCAAACATAGAGAGAGATGGTCATGTGGCTCCGCACCACCGATTGGAGCCGTAGGGTTGTGGCCTCGAGCCCTTCTAAGGGCTAGCCCAAGAATGGGCTTCCTAAGCACGGCATGGGGTCATAGTTGCTGTGGGTTGTTCTATGCATGATCCTAGGGGGCGGTTGGCCTCCCTAGTCACGTCATGGCATAATGGCGCCCACTTGCGAGCAGTCATGCGTTGCGGAATGTGGGCACGTAAATCGAAACGATAAAGAGTGGGAATGTGCTTAGACTTACTTGGTTCATGCTACTTCATGGGCAGCCATCCCTTTGCCTTCCCGCTGATCGCTTCACCTACACTGTGGCATTTCCCAGGCGATTAGTAAGTGTAAGTGAATGCGGGGTGCGTCTCAAGTGTCCATAGTGGCTATAAATATGCGAGGATGGTATGGCGGGAGAGGCATTCACTTCGAGTCACCTGCTCCGCCACTTCCCTAGTTTGTCCTCGTGCGTTCGGTGTTCCTTCTTCACCAACCAGAATGGATCGTGGCAAGCGGCCATTGGAGGAGTCACCAGAGGCCGGTGGGTCACCACTACATCGTCGAGCTTGCCTGCGTGATCAGGGGTAAGTGTATTCAGATGGTGTTCAACTTTGAAGTTTGACCTGTATTGATCATGTGCTTTCCTAGGGCTGTCACCATGCTGCGTCTGGTGGGGCCACCCACACCGCTCGTGCTGCGACTCCACCCTCAGGGGATCAAGTTCATGATCTTCATCATCGTCTTCCTCGGATGATCGGCGTGAGTTCCACGAGCTCATTGGCACGGCAGATTAAGCCTGCCAGTGCTACTCCGACGCAACCCACGAGGTGAGCCGGCTAGAGTGCTGCCTTCATGCCATTAGGGTGGCCCTCAAGGCCTCAAAGAGGGAGACTACCGCCATGCAGGCGGCGGTGACCGACGCCTAGGCCCGCATTATGGGTAAGGAAGCTCTTCATCTTGTCATCTTGTTCATCATTCGCCACACCGACCAGGACTTCCATCAGGTGAGGCCTAGGTTCCCGGGTCATGCTAGGCAGACAGAGTGGGCGGAGCTGGTCGGCGACTTTGTCGCCACCGCAGCCGCCGTTGTTTTTGTCATCAATAAGCATGATTAAATTTGATGATTAGGTCCACCTTGATGGTTTTCTGGATAAACCCTGCTGAAAACATAGATTCACCAAAACTCATGGAATTTGTCAGTTTAAACCCCTAAACCTATCTTGGTGATCATTTTCATGCATTTATAGAAGTTATATTGAC
The DNA here is from genome assembly GCA_904845875.1 of Miscanthus lutarioriparius. Taxonomy (NCBI): domain Eukaryota; kingdom Viridiplantae; phylum Streptophyta; class Magnoliopsida; order Poales; family Poaceae; genus Miscanthus; species Miscanthus lutarioriparius. Next base: position 71,300,181 of record CAJGYO010000005.1, on the reverse strand, counting down.
GGTTTATGTTTAGTGTTGACTACCGTCAACAAACTCCCCAAAGCATAACCTTTGCTCGTCCTTGAGCAATGCTAAACACAGCAATGGATCAGGAATTGCTACAATGTTTTGACTCCTCAAAAGTACACATGCATTCAAACAAAAATTCTCCTTCAGATTAGAATAAACTAATCTGACTTTGAAACTTACCCATATTACCTTCAACCATGGGGCTTCTTAGCCTTCACTTAGGTCTTGAGCAATTGAAAGACAGAACGATCAAGTCAAGTACTATGTCTCAAGTTCTTTGTTCAACCATTATTCTGGAGTTTTTATAAGTTTTGAAATAAAACTCAGAGATTCCATTGTATGACACTCTCAAGTCTTTCAATATATGTGGTATTTGTGCATCCTCACCAATGCAATAATGATGTTATGCCTTTTCTATTCCTACAATTAAAGCTTATGTCGAGCTCATAGGAATGGAGATAGCATGAAAGAGCATACTTGCAATACATATATTGTAAAGTCAAACCTCGGATCCAAAGAGAGCTGAGTCATACAATCAAATCAACATGTGCATGTGTGTGGATATATGGTGGATACATATGGTGGCTAACCTAATTCTACTATGCTCCTTGAAAACTTATCTCTTTTTTGAAATTTGGAATTGCTATTGCAAAAGAGCAGGGGCTATCTTTATTCTCTTTCTTCTTTTTTTTCAGACGAGCATCTAAGTACCCATTGTTTTTAATATCTCAGACACTTGTCCATTTTTTTCAACTCTTTCTCTCTTTTTTTATGAATAACTTTTTGCATAGCCCATGCCTCTTCTCTGCAACAAACTTTTGAGAGATAGCAACAAGAACTTAGAAAATTTATTCGGTGGATGGAAAACCTATCAAACATATTTTTGGTGTTGATGAAATCCATGGTCCCAATCTTCATGACGTAGGATCTTAATCTTAATAACGAGCTAAAGAACAACCAATAACGTGCTGCGAGCAGCGATAACTAGTGCAACCTGATGACACACACAAGGAGCCAACCACCGTATCTATACAGCAGCCTAAACCAAGGATTCGCCCAACCACACTCTCAAAGAAACCAACCTACGCAACCTAGAATCAATGGACTAGGAGCATGGATTGGATGCCAATGATGTGGCCGCTTCTGTAATCTCCACGAAGGAAAACACAAGAGCAAAGGGGTAGAGATCTCTCTCTGGTTTTTGTTAGCACACGGCTGAACAAAGGGGTTGTATTCTGATTATCAAAAGTCTTAATCTGAGTTTACTTGGGAGCATAGGGATATTTATACAAGGAACAATCCTCCTAGAAGGTATGAAAATGAAATGGAAATGAAAAGATAGAGTATGTGAAAAGGCTTCCACGAAATGGATTTCCATGGGTCTTCACGCAGCTGCTAGTTTCCAGAGCAGTCTCCACTAAAAGAGATGTAACTCCCTAGTGGGAAGTCAAAATGATGAGTTGTTTATTGGGTGTGAAAGTAGACTCAATAAGCTTTCCATCCATATGTAGCATGCCTCATGAAACATTGTAGATTGAAAGAGTTTTGCACGGGAAGTTGCACCAACATTCTGTCCTACGAAGACTTGTTAACCTTCTAAGCAGTCTTCACTAATCTAGACGTATCTCAATATTGGGAATGCCAAAATAAGTGTAACTGGTACCATTGGAAAATAGACTTGATAAAATTTCCAAAATGTCCTCATGGACCCTCATAACTTTTGGGAATCAAAAGTTATGGTTGTTTCTTTCTGTGGTCCGCTCCACTGTCCGTGTTACTTTTCACTCTGGGGTCCGGTCATCCGTTCGTGCTACTTTTTCCTAGGTCTGGTCGTCCGTCCATGCTACTTTTCTAACAGAGCCATTTTGTAGCACCGTGTCTTCCATGTCTTCATGTGCATACCTAAACAACATCAAGATAGAACATTTAGGTAGTATAACATTCTTAGAAATGGCAAAATTATAATCACCTGCTCTTGTTGTTTCTTGGCGTGACTTCGTGTAAGTGGCCCTTGATTTGTATCCTTGATGTTGGATGGTGGATGATTGATACTTGAGATAGCATGTACGGTTGGGATGTCCTCATCATCCTCCCCCCCTTGAAAAGGAGTCGTCCTCGACTTTGATTCTTCTAAGCCAAAGAATGGTGTTAAATCATCAACATTGAAGGATGTGCTAACAGCATAATCCTCAGGGAGATCAATCTTGTATGCATTATCGTTGATCTTGGAAAGCACTCTGAATGGACCATCTCCTTGTGGCCTTAACTTGGATTTGCGCATCTCTAGAAAGTGGTCTTTGCTGAGATGTATCCAAACTAAATCTCCAGGTTCAAATGTCACCTTGCGATGCTTGTTTGCCCATTCAGCATAGTACTTGGATCTTTTCTCAATTGCTTCTTTGGTCTTCTCATGAATCTTCTTGACATAAGACGCGCGCTTGGAGGCTTCCATGTTACTCCTTTCCTACAATGGTAGAGGCAGCATATTGATTGGAGCAAGTGGTTTGAAACCATATACAACTTCAAAAGGACACATATTAGTTGTAGAGTGTACTATCTTGTTGTAAGCAAATTCCACATGTGGCAAGCACTCTTCCCATTCCTTCAAATTCTTTTTTATCAAGGCTCGCAATAGCATAGAAAGTGTTCTATTCACTACCTCAGTTTGCCCATCCATTTGAGGGTGGCAAGTGGTGGAAAACAGCAGCCTTGTACCAAGTTTTGCCCATAACGTCTTTCAAAAGTAGCTCAAAAACTTGGTGTCACGGTCTGAAACAATCGTCTTGGGCATGCAATCCAATCTCACAATTTCCTTAAAAAATAGAGAAGCTATGTGGTGTAACACCCCAAGTGTTAGTCACAAGTTAAGCAGTGAAATTGAACTTAAGTAGGATATGTCAAGCAATGATTATGATCTCTAGTTCATAATCTGGGAGTAATGAAGGTATTGAGGTCAAACCTATGAAAATGAGCCCCAACTTGGACTCGAACAATACACTTTGCTTATATACGGACCCTTGTTAAGATTACGCAAGAGTAATGTTAAACATGCTTATTTCATGTACATTACATCAGCATTCATCCATCTTGACCAGTGGAAAAGTTTTAGGAAGTTTGGAATCAAGAAGTCATATGGAATGACGAATTATATCCTTGCTTGAATCACTTTATTAAGTGAACTATAACATGGGATGTCAACCAAACCTTGCAACCTAGCTCAAACAACTCTACTTACACTCATGAACAAAAGTTATGAAGGGTTTATGTTGAGCAAGTGGCCAGAGAATGCTTCAATAGATCAAAAACAATAATTTAAGCTTTATCGTGATGCTTCTTTGACTTGGTTTGAACTATGGCTTAGACTATTTGCATGGCTGTGGAACCTAAATAAAAGTTGTAGTTCCTCTTATGTGGAACAAACTTTTTTTAATGGTCAAGAGCTAAATTAGTGCCTAGCATAGCCAAACACAGCTCACAAGAATCAACAAAATGCTGTTTTAGAATCCTAAAATTTGGCTGTCTGGGATGACTGAATCTTCGTGTTTCCATTTTCATGTACCTATCTTTGGTGAATTTTAGTTTGCAAACCATGTTGAATTTGGCCAAACTCCTTTAATCAAGTTTGTAGTACACACGTAGCACTACAACAAGGAGAAATTGCTTGATCGAATCATCAAATGGTTTGGGAGATATTGAGGGGAGAAGTTGGAGGTTTCAGTCGGCTTGAAACTGAATTCAGTTTTCAAGTTTCATGAACCCCAATTTGTAACTTTGGCACTTTAATCAAAGTTGGAGATCTCATGTAGATCTACAACTTTGATTACTACCGCTTGTGCCAAAACTAAATGGATTAGGAGTTACGAACGGAGGAAGATTGATGTTTCCGTGTATTTTTGCGGTGGTATTAGTTACTTCCTTCAGGATGCGAAATGAATGGCTTCGTGGCCGACCGGCTTCGAGCACCGCAGGCCACGTGGCTTGCCTGGCTCTTGCATGCTGGCCACGTCGCTCCTCCGATTGGGAAAACCAAGCCCGAGCGCTCGCCCCTCCCTCGCTCTCCCATTTTCTCTCGCTCCCTCTCCGTCCTTCTTCCTTGCTCTCGCCATGAATGGCCGAGCAGTAAAGCTTGCGCCGCTACTGCTCCTCCACCATCGATCCTTCCTCCTCCTCCCTCCATTCATGTTGGCCCTCGCGCTACACCTTTCCTAGTCCTCACCGCCGCGTTGACTGCTCTGAGCCATGTCGCCTCACCGCTGCCGCTGCCGGCCATGCGAGCACTGTACTGGCTGCTCCCAGCAGGCCATGGCCAAGCTTCTACCGAGCTAGGGCCATGGCTGGCCATGGCCAGAGTCGGCCATCCCCTTCCTCATCACCGCCGGCCACTAGCTACCTAGAGCCCAGCCTCCCCAGCGTCCTCCTTCGTCATCTGCTTTGTCCTACGTCGAGAAGTTGAAGAAGATGGGGTGAGCAATAGATAGAAACTCTTTGCTGGGTCCATTTGCTTAATGCCTAGACACATACATTAACATTTGCGGGCTTGGTGGATTTCCAGAAAGTTTAGGGTTCCGGATGAAAATGTGTTTTTCTTTTATGTTTTCCTTTTATGCATGTAATCGGCTAAAACTTCTAAAATGCATAGTAAATTGTAGAAAAATTCAAAAATAGCAAGTGAAGACTTTTTGGAATACTTGAGAGTAGATATACACATTAGAGTCATAATAGGATATGTGTTAGTAGAAATTTTCTACTGCTTTTATTTTTTCTTGAAAAATGCTTTTAGAAATCCTTTTAAGTTGGTTAGATGCATATCTTGAGTTATAGAAGTCCAAAAATTGTGATTTTAGTTGTGTTAGTCTTGTGATGACACTCTCTAGCTAAAAAAAATTAAACATGCTAGTTGTGTAATGTTTTTATCATGTTTTGATTTAATCTTGTTAAATAGGTAATTTTAGCTTGTTTTGCTTGTCATTTTCATATCTAAAGTTGTGGGGCTCCAATTGCCGTGAAATTCTTATGGTAGGCTACTGATGCCATATGTGTGATGTGGTAAAAAGTTCATGTTCATTAAATGTAGTATGATTGATTTAATTTGTTTATTGCTTGATAAATGGTTTTAAAAAAGTTATAATTTTTATGTAGGTGTAAAAATGGAAAATGTGGCTCCACTACCTTTGTATGATGTTGTGCTACCATAATAACATATAATATGTATATGTGTTTATAGAAAATGATGATCTTTAGATTTATCTTGCTTTTACATGTTTTCTTGCAATAGGAATTTGTCTTTTTTATAGTAATGAAATTATAAAACCTGAGCATGTGAATTTTGTGCAGTAATCATGTTTGGTCATCATCTTCCTCTCATAAAAATCTTAGTCCCAAACTAGTTGTTCTCATGTAGCACTAAAAATAGCATATATATTGCATTATATACATAGAGGATGAAAGTTTGCTAATAGATCTATGTAGTTGTTGTCCTATGATGCTTCTCATAGCTATTAGTATGTGCTATGATTGTTTGAATATGGTCACAAGCTGTTTAGAGTAGTATGTATGTCAAGAACATGTTAGTTTGTAGCAACTAAATAAGAGATGAATGTGGTATGCCTCAGATGTCTAGACTGCAGGTACAGTTTTGGTTGTGCAATTAGTTTAGTGATGCAAATGATGTTTTCTAGGAATTTGGTGAATACCAAAGTTGTAGGTAACTTCATAATATAGCTTGTGTTAAATTTTGATGACCATAGGCCTGACAATTTAGCAGCTATAGATTTTATAATTTCCCTGTCAGGTTTTGCATTCTCTATATATAGATCTGAATGATTGTGTTGTTTCACTTAGCTAAGCATTGAATCATGTCTTGGAGATAATATAATAAGTGTAGCGCTTTTCATTATGTTTCTAAATTGTTAAAGATCACCCCTTTTGGTGGTCTACAACTCCAGTTATAGCTGTTTAAAGTGGAATGGCAGTTTTCTGTCCAAATCTGGATAGAGATGCCTTCTTGTTATTGTTTCACCTTGTTAACCTTTAAATTAGCTCTAAGTGTAAATAACAAAGTTGTGCATGGTTTTCTAAGCTTTATAAAAAAAGTCTAGAACCACCATGTTGTGAAAGATAAAACTCAACTTATTGCTGTCTGAAGTTGCATGTCAAATTTTGTCCATGTTTTGGACAGAATTGTTGCTTTGTGTGTTTAAGGCTAAATAACTGTTGAATCACCTAAAAATGCTAATAAGAGAGTTGTAGATAACTTAATAAGATTTCTATAAAGTTAAGGATTATGCTTGTTGGATGATTAGAACTCAAGTTATACATTTCTGAAGTTAATGTCAGTTTTCTGTTCTTATCAATACAAACCTAAGAAATTGGCATATTTGATCATGTTAACCTATGAGTTAGCTTTCGGAATGAATAACAAAGTTGTAGACAATTTCATTAAATTTCCAGAAAGTCCAAGATCACTTTTATTGAATGATAGTAACTCCAGTTATGGTTGAAACACGCGAATACTGTACTGCTGTCCAAATTCTGTGTATGCACTTAAGTTGATTGCCCATTCCTGATTTTGCTGGTGCATGCTCTAAATTATGTAGCCCTAGTTACTTAGTTGAATGACTTGCTCTCTAGTGATTAAATCAATATGATGTGACCATTCTTCATATTCATGCACTTGCATCTCATCTAGGTATGCTAGATGAACCACGTGAAGGACATGATGTTGGAGCCGAACCCAAAGATGGAGTTTGGTGAATCTAGAAGACGGAAGAACTAAGCAACTGTTGAGATGGGAGATGCTCAGGACGAGATTTTTATAAGGGGGAGGGGCTGTAACACCCTAGGTGTTAGGCTTGCATAATTTGACTTGCATTGCATGAGCATACTCATCAAGCATTCATAAATAAGCTTTTACATGTGAAACATATGATTAAAACATGAAACATGCTTGTTATTTTAGGTTTCCTTGTATGTATGCTTATGATCATGTGTGAATGAGTGTAAGTGGTTGATGTTATTCACTAAAACACCTTAGCTACACTTGGGATGACTAATGGAACATTGTTCATGTAGATCACTTTGTCTAATTAAGCTCCTAAGTGATGCTATACATGTTGACCTAGGAAGTAATGTAGGTAACCAATGTATGAAATGCTTGAGTGACCTTAGGAATACATTAAACATGTTTAGAATGTCATTATGAACAACTTTGGTATTCATGGCTAGGGCTAATTTGGTCACTAAGTCATAGTTCAAGTGTTAGTCATCACTTAAATGTGGTATGTTTGACCTAGTTTGAACTATGTCATAGAGGCTTTGCATGGATGTGTTCACTAAAGCAAAGTTGTAGTATTTGATGAGAGGAACAACTTTTATTTTTCGGTCAGAGGCTAGCTCAGCTCCTAACATGCTTGAATTTGGCTCTCAAGAATCAGCATTTCATGGTTTTTAGCACTTAGAAATTTTGCTAAGTCTTTTTGGAGTTTGCAGTGTGACGTGCTCGACTTTGGGCTGATTTATCTTCCTAACCATTGCGAATTAGAACTTGATCCTTTAAGAGAACTTGGAGATGGTACTTAGGGCTACAAGTTTTGTTCAGATAGTTTGCCGCTAAGGTACTACGGATTAGGAGATCGAGCTTCGCCAAATCAAGCTATCAGGCACCTGATCGGGCGCTGAAGAACGCCGGGGCGCGCCAGGTTATGGCCGACCGCGGACAGGAGCTGGGAACCGTGTGTCCACCGCTAGCCGACGCCAGGCCCTCGACGCTGTGTGCTGGCGCCCGTTATCTGCAAGCTCCGCGCCTCAGTTCCACTCACACCCGCCCGCTCCCTCACTCTCTAGTGCTCGTTCTTCCTCTCGCCGTAGAACCAGCCGAGTGCCGCCGAGCACCATGCAGCTCCGCCGTCGCCTAGCGCCGATGTCACCACACCGTCGCCATCTCCGACTAGCCCATAGCTGCGCCACATTTCCCTCCACCTCCTCGATGTGATTGCAGCGCCGGACGAGCTTCGGTGAGGGCATATTCGCCATTTTCGTCCTCGCTGGCCTCACGGCTCCCATGGCCGCCTCCACGACAAGCTCGCCGCCGCTTGGTTGGCATGTGCTTTGCGTTTGATTTCTTGCATTAGGGCTTATCTAGGATGTGTTCTTGCTTGTGGAATGACGTTACTGCGAGTTGTTGCTTTGCTGGTGCGGAACACGATGACCCGCGCTGCCGCGCTCTCACCACCGCGCCACCGCTTACGTGGGCAGAGCTCATTGGAGCACCTCGCGTCACCATGGTGGCCTAGTTAGATCCGTATGGTCACCGTGGTGCTTGTGCGCTACTCGCCTGGCTTTGTTGTGGCCTGTAATGGTCGGCGTACCGCAGCGCCGCGCCACCGTGCCGCCATGGCCGGCGACGAGGTGGCTCCTGTGCATCCGCGCCTCCACTACCTAGGTCAATCGATGTGTCTCAGTGTGTAGATCATGTTGGTGCAGTTCGTTTCATCGGAGAAGCTCGCTGTCGCCGAACTCTGGCCATCCCGTGTTGCTCCCCTGTTTTGCTGTTGCTGATAGGCGGGCCTGTCTGATGCGTGGGTCCCAGCTGTCTGTGGCTCAGAGCTAAAGAACAGTTCATTTATTTTCAGATTTGCATGCAACTTTGAAAAATGATAAGTGGAGTTCTAGAGGTCCAATTCTTATGAACCAAATTTTGTTGTGTTCCTAATAAAGTGTAGTGTTTTTTAAAAATATGAAATGTACAGTTTAAGATATTATTATTGGTGATTAAAATGTATTAAACAAGTGCTTTTTGAGTATTAGTAAACTTGTAAATTAGATATCTTGAGCTAGAAAAATGGTAAAATTGTGATTCTAATTTTGTTGGTTTTGTGTTGACATGCTCTAGCTAGGAAAAATAGTAAGCTTGCAGTAAACTTGATTGAAATATGATCTTTCTATTTATATATTAATAAATGGTATTTTCTAAGGAAAATTGTAGGCGTAAAAATATGTAACATATTGCTATGCAAATTTTTGTACAGGAAAAATATAGAATCTATTGTTTGACACTTTTCTATAGGGTTAACTATTTTTGCTAAAATAACCCTTGCTAGCTAGTTATTTTTTCATAGGATGTTATACATGTCAAAATGGTATGAAATTTTTGCGAGCACTAGGAAGCTACTGTAATTTTATGAGAATTTATTGTGCACATGTAGTGTATGTTTGTTATTTCCCCTAATTATCTAATTAATTTAGTAAAGGCAATTAAATAAATAGATTGTGATTGACCATGATGTTTTCTATGGTTATTATGATGCATAGTAACTGTTGATGTCAATTGTAAGGCTTAGAAGAAATTGATTGTATGCAGCTAACTAATTATCACTTTATAATTCAAATAAAGGGTTGCATGTATAGTTTTGATTGTGTGGATGATTTCATGTTGATAATGGTCTTATCTATAAAACTTGTTAATAACAAAGTTGTAGATAACTTACTAATCCACATAGTGTTAAATTTTCACAGTCATAGGGTTTAGGGTTTAAGAGTTTTAGCTGTTACAATTTTGCTGTCCGAGATGTTCACTTTCCGAATAGATTTGATTGACTGATTTGTTTGACCTATATAATTGTTGAATCACCTTGAGAGTATTAAAAGAAAGTTGTAGACAATTTCATAAGCTTTCCAGAATTTCCACAACCATATGATTTCTATGTATATAACTCCAGTTAAGGTTAAAACAATTAGCTGCTGTTTTGTAGTTCAGTAAATGAATTGCACTAGTATTTGCTTAAGTAATAGAGAAGAGATATGCACCGACTCAGTAGAATAGGATGCACATGTTATTACTCGAACACCATGCTGTTGAAAATACTTACAAGGACGCATTCATCACTTCTTATCGTATTATACGTGTCGTCATACATGCATTCGCAATATCTTATTCCATAATCATACATATAGGATCGACCGAGGAGATAACATTGCTGGAATTCAACGAAGAATAGGAAGGGGACCAGCAGGAGATTCCTCAAGCTGCAGCTCCTGAAGAAGAGGAGCAAAATCCAAAAGTACTTCCGAAGTGCCCTGATCACCGCCCCACCTCTTTTCTCAAAGGCAAGCCCTGGAGCATTCTAAGTCTTCCAGTGTTTTACAAAATATTACTTGAGTCCTTTACGATTGATGCATTAGGTTATAAGAGTTGACTGGAAACAATTGATGCATGAAACTACCTTATCCAGATATATACACCTTTAACCCTATATAGGTCTAGGATCAAATATATGCTTAGCCATGCTTAGACCGATAGAAGTCGGGTGATTTCCTGTCACCTAAGAGATATTGGTGGATACCAAAGCATGGTTGGCTATATTTGCTATCGTGTTCAAGAACCATGGGGTAATGTAAATAGAGACCGAGCGGAGTCTATACGTAGGTTGACTCATGTGATTCTGTTTGTGCCGATTAAGGACCGTACTGTTGTTGGCCCTTCTGACAAGATTGAACGCATGCCTATCACTTAGCTGGCCAGATAACTCGTTCTGACCATGAAGCCGAGTAGCTCAACTCAAGCCGGGCCCTGTTCTGTAAGAGTGCGCACTCTAGATGGTAGTAAGGATGTGCGGGGAGCTAGGCGTGAGCCCAAGGGCAGGGTAGTTCTGATCATCCGGGCAACTGGTTGTCCCTAATTGTGCGGCGCTGGACGAACCCATGAAATGTGTACTTGAGTTGTACCATAGGTGACCTATGGTGACTAATGATCTGGTCTGCCTAGGTTTATGTTAGGAATAAATTCCTAGCTGGTTGAAATCAATTCGAATCGCCGTCTCTCCTGGATAGTGAGAAACTTGGCTAGCACCAACATCGTAGTAATTGTATTATGGAATGTGATGGTTCGGATAAAAGATGGAATTACTACACCTGCTATGGTTACTATTGTATGCTCTTAAAATGATATACCATATGTTTGGCACAGGATAGTTTCTAATCTAGAAATGAATAGTTATAATTAACTTGATGACTGAAGTATAATTGTATAATTGAGATAATCGCTTTTTATGCAAAAGATTGTCAGCTACCTCCACTTATAAAGCCTTGCATAATCCTTGGAGTCAATTATTTTTGGTTTATGATGGGTAAGTCTAGGTGAGTACCTTCTCATACTTAGGGTTTTATTCCCATTGTTGCAGATGATACCGTCTATCACGGATATTGCAAGCATTGCTTCTATCCTGCCGTGGATGAGGAGTGAGCCTTGGGGGCCTCTTTATTAATCCTTCTATATGCTTTTGTGGACTGTGATCATATGTTGGCACTGTATTTGAACTATGTGACAAATGCTAGTTTTGAACTTAATTTGCTTCCGCTATTATCTATCAAACTTGGTTTGTAACAACTTTTTTTCGTACTCTGATGATGAAATTGTACCTGTGAACTTTATGTAATATGTGACATGGATGTTGAATCATGTACGATCTTGGTTGTATATAGATTGTTTATCGAGACCCATCGTGGTACTCGATAGACTACCGTGTTTATATGGGCTCAAGTATGACAGTGCGTCTGCTTGTGGGCTGCCATTGTACTTGTGCTCTTATAAATTGGTCGGTTCTACGACAGCTGGCATCAAAGCAAGATTCAACATTAATTGTCACATGTGTGTTTAAAACAAAGGTTTTTGTTTTCCAAAACCAGTTTCTAGCAACTAATAGCTATATAATTAGGTCTTTGAAACCTAGAGTTGAAATCTAAAGTGTGCCAGTGATCACTTTCTTTATGTCCAGTTAAGGACTCTTAGGTGGCTATTTAAGTACTAACTTGGGGGTTTCATTTTCGTCATCCATACGGCATGCTATTGTATGGATGCCATTCACTTGAATGGTAATGTATGGATCAAATGCCTCTACGCCAAGGTAAGAAGGTAAGTTGATGAGTGGCATGACCGCAAGATGTAAGCATGCGGTCGGGGAGAGCTAGCTTTGGTATAGCTGTGTATGCATGCTTGCATGTGTGTATGGTGCGTATTTAATTATGGGTAATAAACTATCATCGGGTAGCTTGATATGGAAGTATATGTATGGGTATACATATATGGAAGTATTTAGATTACAACCTAGAGCCTAGATTTACATTCTACATATATAATTGTGGGGTTGGGCTGAAATGAAACTCTTGTGCAGGTACACTAACAACGAAACGTGTAGTCTGACTAACTACGCTATTTATGAGAGAACGTATGTATGCCACCACGTATGTCATTAGAAATATTTTTTCCTAAGTTTGTAAGGACGTACAGAATGTGCATGCATCATGATAAATCATTATTCAAATACTTGCATTATTCCTCCCCTTATAGATCTCTTACTCGGTTATGTAACTCTTATCCATTATGACCTTGTCTCACAAGAGTTGTACATGTTGTTGGTATAGATGGCAGCACCGGCTGGATGTGAGAATTTCCTAATGATGTTCGGAACTCCTACTTTGCTTTGGAGAGTCTTGCACTTTGCGGGGTATTATGAACCGCCCCTCTATCGCTGGAATGAATAGTACCTAGAGGGACAGCCATGGTATGAAATGCGGCTAACCATACCAGCCCGCACACAAGCACCCTTCTGGTAGGAGTGGAAGGTGGAATCTGAAGGAAGAACTCCTTGGGAAGCTGCCCAAGTAGTAGCCTTTGAGGTACTGAGCCAGATCTGTCAGCAGCATGGGGATGAACTTACCGGTAGTGCCGCTAGTGTTTTTCCTCGAGTAGGTCCATCCATGGCAATATGGGAACAACGCAACCACAATGCATTGATCCAAGATCGGGATGAGCGGGCCAATAGTTCCAGTCCCGCTATGAGTGCCATGTTTGTAGTGATGAAAATGTTCTATACTCCTCAGGACACCACAGATTTCTAGCAGGAATCCTACACTACTTGCATGGATAATCTAATGAGAGCCGAAGCCGCACAACGTAAGCTCAAGAAGCATGTGCGCAAGCACAAGAAGGCAGCAAGTGAGGCTCGATGGGAAACCAATCAAGCCTATGTGGCTTTGGGCAATCTCAACACCCAAATGGAGCAAGTGGATCAATAGAGACATGCTGCCCAAGAGGCAAGGGCAGATGATCAAGCAATGCTAGCAGGACTGCGGGAGCAGCTGGAGGACGAGGCGTCCATAGCTACGCACTAGTGAAACCTAGCCAACAACCATGCCGCTGTAGCAGAAGCAGAACGAGATAGGACTCACCCCGTGAGTGCCATGCAGGACCGTACTGAGAGGGACTTGCGCTAGTAGCTTGCATAGGCCTAGCATGTAGTGATGGATCTTCAGCATGAGGTGCATTATTTGAACAACCAGCTGCACCCAATCCTTGATGATGAAGATCCAGATATGTTAGTGGAAGATGACGGCTGGGACGAGGAAGAAGTGGAGCCAGAGGATGGGGATGATCCTATCTCTGACCTCGATAGTGATCATAATGAGGATTAGAATCGCTTAGTGACTAGTGGAAACGCTAGACATATCCTCGCTATTTATGTAATGGACCTGTAGTTTAAGTTTAGTATTTGTGATGGAACTATCATGTAATATTGGTACTTGCATGTTATCTCATGTTTGGTTGAATGTTAGTGCAATTCTAGTTCATTTTATCGGTGATTATGACTTGAATGTTAGCACGATGCGAGCCCGATAAGTGATCAAATTGGTGATGTCATATTGCGAGAATGAATTATTGTGCCTCTATTTTATTGTATGAATTTAAGATTCTTGCAGTAATTTTAGTTTGGCATGATTATATAATTTATTTGCAATCTCTTAACATCATCTAATAATCACTTATTGTTGCAACTTTGTAGATGACTCGCACCTGTGCCGAAGTAGGAAGCAGCCAAGGGGGCAATGATGGTGACTTACCACCACCGCCACCCCCGTCTGCTAATGAGTTCTTTGCCCAATTCTTGGGAAGTCAAAGGACTATGGAGGAAGCCCTGCGTCTCATTGCGTAGAACACAGCTCGTGCCCACCCATAGCAATAGGGGCCTGAGCCAAACCAGTATAGCACCTTCAAGGATTTTCTGGATACCAAGCCTCCTATTTTCAAGGTGGCAGAGGAACCGCTCTAGGCAGATGAGTGGCTCAACACTATTGAGCAAAAGTTCCATCTACTGAGGGTCACCGAGCACCAGAAGGCAGAGTATGAGTCCCACCAGCTATAGGGACTGGTCGGGATTTGGTGGACCCATTTCCTGTCCTCCTTACCTGCCAATGCCCAGGTCATGTGGGAGCAATTCAAATTTGCCTTTAGGGGACATCACATTCCCCCAGGGCTAATGCGCATGAAGGCAGCTAAATTTATGAGGCTCACACAAGGGACTAAGACCCTTACTGAATATATGCACACTTTCAACAACCTATCCCGATATGCCCTAGGTTTTGTTGACACTGAAGAAAAGAAGATAGAAAGTTTCAAGAGAGGTCTTGGCACAAAGCTGATGAAGACTATGGCTAACTCCAAGTGCACCACTTATAATGAGTTCATCAGTGATGCATTGACCTAGGAGAACCACAACAATCTGCATGCGGTAGCAAAGGGCTACAAGAGGGTAGCTGAGGCAGGTGCCTCAGGATCTTCATAGTCTAGAGCTCTAGTGGTAGCTAGGCCACAGTTTCGACCACCAGCACCCAAGTTCTGACCTCCTCCACCAAAAGCTCAAAATAGCCGACCTCAGAAGGTGTTCCGTAAGGCGTTCACCATTGCCTTACCCAAGGGGAATGGAGGGCAAGGAAGCTCCATAGGACCCAAGAGCAATCAACCCTGCTTCAATTGTAATCAGTTGGGCCATTGGTCCAAAGAATGCCCCCACCCTAAGAAGAACAACAATCAGAACCAGAACAATCAGAGGCAGGCAAATCCAAAGGCACGTCCTGGGTACGTGCACTACACTACTGTTGAAGAGGTGCCCATAGAAGAAGTTGTCACTACTAGTATGTTTCTTGTTAACAAGCATCCCGCCATTGTTTTATTTGATTCGGGAGCTTCTCATTCATTTATGAGCCAATCATTTACATCTAGACATGATCAGAAAGTAATTGAGGTAAGCAAGGGTGGTTATAGTATAAGTTCAGCTGGGGCTACTATTTCTACAAATAAGATGGCTAGAAATGTGCTCATCTCTACACAAGAGAGGGAGTATACAATGGATTTGATAGTATTGCCTGGATTATCCATAAGTGTAATCTTAGGCATGAATTGGATGCAAGATCATGGTGTTCTCATTGACACTAGCACTCGTACCATTATGTTGAGAGAACCAAAGGGAGGTTATGCTTTCCTAGTACCACTTTCCCACAACTTTGACATTAGCTATTACAAGTTTGCTGTCCAAGATGTTTACTTTCTGAATAGATTTGATTGACTAATTTGTTTGACCTATATAACTGTTGAATCACCTTGAGAGTATTAAAACAAAGTTGTAGACAATTTCATAAGCTTTCCAGAATGTCCTCAACCATATCATTTTGATGTATATAACTCTAGTTAAGGTTAAAACAAGTAGCTGCTATTTTGTAGTTCGGTAAATGAATTGCAGGAGTATTTTCTTAAGTAATAGAGAAGAGATATGCACTTACTTAGTAGAATAGGATGCACTTGTTATTAATAGAACACCATGCTATTGAAAATACTTACAAGGATGCACTCATCACTTCTTATCGTATTATATGTGTCGTCATACATGCATTCGCAATATCTTATTCCATGATCATGCATATAGGATCGACCGAGGAGATAACGTTGCTGGAATTCAACGAAGAAGAGGAAGGGGACCAGTAGGAGATTCCTCAAGCCATAGCTCCCAAAGAAGAAGAGTAGAATCTAGAAGAGCTTCTAGAGTGCCCTGATCACCGCCCCACCTCTTTTCTGAAAGGCAAACCTCGGAGCATTCTAGGTCTCCCAGTGTTTTACAAAATATTACTTGAGTCCTTTATGATTGATGCATTAGGTTATAAGAGTTGACTGGAAACACTTGATGCATGGAACTACCTTGTCCAGATATATACATCATTAACCCTATGTAGGTCCAGGATCGAATATATGCTTAGCCATGCTTAGACCGGTAGAAGTCAGGTGATTTCCTGTCACCTACGTGATATAGGTGGATACCAAAGCACGGTTGGCTGTATTTGCTATCGTCGAAAAGAACCATGGGGTAATGTAAATGGAGGTCAGGCGGAGTCTATGCATAAGTTGACTCATGTGATTCTGTCTATGCCGATTAAAGACCGTACTGTTGTTGGCCCTTCTGACAAGATTGAACGCATGCCTATCACTTAGCTATCTGGATAACTCATTCCGACCACGAAGCCGAGTAGCTCAACTCAAGCTGGGCCCCGCTCTATAAGAGTGCACACTCTGGATGGTAGTAAGGATGTGTGGGGAGCCAGGCATGAGCCCAAGGGTAGGGTAGTCCTGATTGTCCTGGCAGCTGGTTGTCCCTGATTGTGCAGTGCTGGGCGAACCCACGAAATGTGTACTTGAGTTGTACCAAAGGTGACCTAAGGCGACTAATGATCTGGTCTACCTGGTTTGTGTTAGGAACAAATTCCCAGCTAGTTGAAATCCATTCGAATCGCCGTCTCTCCTAGATAGTGGGAAACATGGCTAGCACCAACATCGTAGTAATTGTATTATGGAATGTGGTGGTTCGGATAAAAGATGGAATTACTACACCTACTATGGTTACTATTATATGCTCTTAAAATGATATACCACATGTTTGGCATAGGATAGTTTCTAATCTAAAAATGAATAGCTATAATTAACTTGATGCCTGAAGTATAATTGTATAATTGAGATAATCGCTTTTTATGTAAAAGATTGTCAGCTACCTCCACTTATAAAGCCTTGCATAATCCTTGGAGTCAATTTATTTCTGGTTTATGATGGGTAAGTCTAGCTGAGTACCTTCTCATACTCAGGGTTTTATTCCCATTGTTGCAGATGGTACCGTCTATCACAGATATTGCAAGCATTGCTTCTATCCCATCGTGGATGACGAGTGAGCCTTGGGCAAGCCTCTTTATTAATCCTTCTGTCGGCATGAAATTTCATCCCGTGCCAAGGGCAAACGAGCAAGCCAGAAGGGTCCACTCGATGGAGCTGGAGATCCACCTAGCTTCAGCATAGGGATGGTCGATCCTACGCACTCCTCTCGAAATGTGCTAGTCAATTTGACCATGCAATTGACAAGGAGAGAAAGCTAATCATTAATTTAAGATAGAACATGCCAGTGTTGCCAGACAATCCCAAATGTGTGGCTCTAAGAGCCGATATGGAAGGAAATCGACTAAATACTTGATTCTAGCATACTCATAAGAATAAATCAATTAAAGCTCATGGAATTACGGAAGGTAAATCGGTTATCGCTCAGGATAGATCTCGTTATTTAGACAAACATTAGTCAATGGCAAAAGGATGTCAACAATGATTAATTTATGCTAAGCCAACGACTGTAAGTAACCGAATCCTTTTTATATAGAATAGGAGGCTCATCATCATTTAACCATTTAATAAAAACAAATCTAATGAACATATTAGATCTCGTCTATCGCTATGACCAGTGGGGCATGAGGCAGAATCATGCAGGCCGTAGAACCAACAATATATTTGATGACCCTAACTTATTACTAATATCAGTGGGGCATGAGACAGAATCATGCAGGCCAAAATACAATAATAAGATCATGGGGCTAACACATCTTTCAACCTATCTTTACTTCAATGGTCTTGTAACATGAACTGCATGTGTGAAAGCACTCGATATTGGCTAAAATAGCCGATTTAGGCATAGCACACAGTTAAGGTCATGCCCTATCAGGAACAAATCTACCAAGTAACAATCCCCACTCCACGGTGCTAACAATGGGGTGTGAGGTAGAATCACACAGGCTATGATAACGGGCCATGAAATGGTTTTTGTTAGCCAACAGATCTATTCAAGACAAAACATGCCTTAACCGCACACTATGCACGATCAAGATTGACATAAAATGGCCGATAAAACATAACTCATCATTTAAGATGCAGATTAGATCAGTTTAGATTAACAAACGATAGGTTAAACAGGATATAAGGCCGATCTAGATCAATCCCAATTGGGCGAAGTGATATTGCTGTAATTAAACAAATGATGGAAGCAATAAGCAATATCGGTAACTTAATGAATCTATTCGAAGGAATGCCACCCTTAGATAGAGCTGATAACTTGACCTTAATCTAGTTCGAGCAGTGGAGGTCGACCGGATCGATGCAGCCTTACTTGAACTAGATAAGAGTCGATAACTAGCATACAGCAGAGTCGAAATGGAGGTTGACCGGATCGATGCAGCCGTACAAACAGAAGTATAAGCCATGACAGTACTTACAGACAAGCAGTGGAGGTCGACCGAATCGATGCAGTCATACTTGCTGAAGAACTCGCCGAGATCTACTCTACTCCTACTCCTAAGGGGTGGCTGGAGCCAAAAAAAGTAAGTAAGTTGTATTTGATTGATTGTGTGTCTTTACAATAGCCGGGGGTCCAATATTTATACCCAGAGTCTAGACATGAATCCTACTCGAACATGACTCATTACAATCTTCGGTATAGATGAAAACATTCCTAATTTAAGATAACTTGGACTCTAATCTTTCCCTTTTTGTAGAGTCCAACATGATTTTCCCGGCGCCGATTGTAGCTCTTGTCGTTATCTGCTGGCGCTATCTGAAGAAAGCCAATTCCATTGCCGCATCCGAATCAGCTGTTACCGTCCTTCATGCAACCGATTCCTTGATGACATGATCTTGGGAGCTTTCGAGTCCCGGCAATTATTCTTCCAAATTTTGGTGTAAACAAATACCCCCCAATTTTGGGATAAAAGTAATTTTATCCCAAAATTATCACGTCTGTATCCCTGATAGGTCCGCAGTCACGGGTAGAGAATCTGGATCTAGGGTCTACTATTTGTCACCATCTATGTCAGCTCATGAGCCCATGCTTCAAAACTTTTATGAGAGCATCATTGCTTCATGGGCACTTGGATTCATCTTTCCAGGCCGGCTATAAAATGTCTATCCGACCCTAGCGAGAGCAACTCAACAATTCAGCTATGTTTCTCTTCCATCTGCCCCCTCGAGTGCTTCTGACTCCAATGGACCCTCTATGGTCTATCCTTTTGCTATGAAGATCTTGAGCGGTTAGAAGAACTCTTGTGCATAGGGTGATTGTGTCACTCATTCTAGCGCCTTGTCGAGCAAGAGGATCAGCTACTGCGGTTAGAAGAATTCTTGTGATATCACCTGAGTCTTTCTCCATGCTCGTAGAGCTATTCTAGTGTTTGCAAGGGCTAAAATGTGTGGACACCTTCCCCTTGTTTGTTCTACCAAACGCCCACCGAGAAAGCCATAAGCTTCTTTCCCACAGTTTCCCAGTCACCGAGAAATCAACTGGGCATCTGTTAGGCGAGCGGTCTTTCCCCTTCTCCTAGCCTAATTTTATCAATGGGCCAATGTGACTCGGTTCACAATGACCTTCGGCCTTGTGGGGACTCGGACTCCCTTCAATCCAAAGAAGCCTTGGTGGGTTGATCTCTGGTCAATGTAAATTCTTCGTATCCATCCCACGATATTTTGTAATTTGGGGAAGCAATAAGTCTGAATATGTTATCTCTTCGTTATCTGTCCCATGAATTTCTGGAGTGTCAATCCATTTCCATATCTGATTTCAATTTCACACCCTTGGTGAAATCTATCTTCTCACCTTCCTGGGCTATATATATGGGCCACGGCTGTGGATCGAAAAACAACCTGCTTCGTCCCAAATGTTCTGCGTCCTTAGTATAGTTCCTACTTTTTCGTAGGTTTGAGATCATGAAGAACAGCAAGAGGTCTGCTGAGGAGGCCCTCAATAGATCTGCATCATCGCGTCAGTGCCTTCATCGCCAAGAGGGTGCAACTTGGGATGCTCCCATCGTTCCGTAGCAGAGGGCCGACTCTATTCAGCCTTTGAGGTCATCTTCAGCACCAATTTGCCGCTAGCTCCCCCTCTATCCGAGGAGGCAGATCGACAATGATGATCTGCTGGCCTCCATCGATCGGACTGACCAGAATCTAGCCAGCTGCCTCTCCCTTGTAGAATCAGCTTTGGCCATGATTCAAGGCCGATCACCCCCTGAGGCCAGCCTAGTGGGGGAAAGGTTGGCCAGGGCTGAAGCCAGAATCATAGGTGAGAGGTCTACCACAATTTCTTTGTCTTCTTCTTAATTTTGCCCTCAAGATTTTTGATCATTCTTTCCTTAAATCTTTTAGATCTAACTGCTCAGTTGAAAAGCCTTCGATCAGCTGCGGATCACACGGCGGGATTTGTCAATGCTAGGGGCGCCGTTCTAGTGGTTCGCTTACATGACATCCTGAACCATGTCAGGGAGGTTGCTCTTCATGGTGTTCATCATGGTACTACCGTGGCGTTGGCTGCTGCACAAGCCCGCTCTAGCCACAATCTCTGGCTTCTTCCCCATAGTTTTCCAGACACAACGCACCCTAGGGATCATGAGCGCTTAGTTGAGGATTTCTTTAGCGCTGCCAACTCTGTAGCCTTCAACACCCTGGCCAATGATATAGTAAGCAAAGTGTTTTCCAGCCCATAGCTTGTAATAGGTGATATTTAGCAAACAATTTCCTCGTCTTGAGTGATTTTCCTTTGTTTCGTATTTCATATTATACGCATCATTTCATCCGTGTTTGCTTTGCTCCTATAGGCGATACACATCATACCGGCTTTTACCCCTTCGGGTTTATTTTTGCACTAGAGGCGATACCTTTCTGATATCAGCTATTAGAGCTGACGACCGAACAAATCAATTATTAAGTATTAATCCAAACGCTAGGGTAATATTTCTTTAGATATTTCCCATTGATTGCTCAGCCAAATTCTTCCTCTCCTCTTAGCATTTCCAAAATATAAGCATTGCCTGGTGCACAATGTTTGATCCGATAAGGTCCTTCCCAATTAGGTGACCACTTACCGAACTTACTGTCCTTTGACCCGATCGGTAATTTCACTTTCCAGACCAAATCTCCTCCAGAAAATTGCTTAATCTTGACCTTTTTATTGTAATATTTTGCAACCCTCAGTTTATTGGCTTTGATATTTTCAAGAGCACGCAGCCGAAGGCAACTCAAGTCCTCCAAGTCATCTATCATAAGATTCTTGTAGACTTCGACTGACAAATCATTCTGCAATGTAACACGCCTCTATCCGGTCTGAACTTCCCAAGGAACAACTGCATTATGGCCATAAATGAGTTCGTAAGGCGACATTTTAATTGATCCATGATAGGCCATCCTATATGCCCATAGTGCCTCATTAAGCATTGAATGCCACTTCCTTGGTTATTCCTCAATCTTTTTCTTGATCAGCTTAATCATAATCTCATTGGATGCCTCTGCTTGGCCATTAGCCTAAGCATAGTAAGGAGAAGAATTTAGTAGCTTGATTCCCATACTGGCAGCAAAATCTTCGAACTCTTCTAATGTGAACATTGTCCCTTGATCGATAGTTTGAGGAATCCCAAAACGATACATAATGTGCTCCCTAACAAAATCAATCATGTTCTTTGAGGTTACCATCTTCAAAGGAATTGCCTCAACCCATTTAGTGAAGTAATTTATTGCTACCAATATAAACTTATGTCCTTTGCTTGAGGGAGGAAAAATCTAGCCAATTAAATCAATTCCCCAACCTCGAAATGGCCATGGCTTGATTATTGGATTCATGGCTGACGCAGGCGATTTCTAGACATTACCAAAACATTGACAGTCCTGGCACCCCTTGTAATATTCAAAACAATCTTCCAATATCGTTGGCTAGAAATATCAAGTTATGCGAATAAGTCATTTCATCTTATAAGCCGATTGATGAGCTCCACATATCCCTTCATGCACCTCACCCATCAACACCTTAGCTTCTTCTTGATTTAAGCATTTGAGTAATACTCCATCGACTATTTTGTAATACAGCTGATCATTCAGTAAAACATACTTAGCTGATTTATACCTTAGTTTTCTGGTAACTTTCTATGATGGATTTCTAAGGGAGTCGACTATTTTGACTCTCCAATCATCATTCGAGGCTTCACTACTCAAGACTTCTCAAAACACTTGGTATCCTGACGCACTTGGAGCTAGACGATTAGCCTCTTGGTTTTATGCTCTCGGAATATGTTGGAAAGAGACATGAAGAAATTCTTTGAGCAACTTTTGGCACTCATCATAGTATCCTTTCAAAGTATCTTCTTTGCACTTATATAGGCCGATCAACTAAATAATAATTAACTATGAATCTCCAAATACTTCAATTGCTTCGGCCTTTACTTCATGAAGAAGTTGAAGTCCCTTAAGAATAGCTTGATATTTTGCTTGGTTGTTGGTAATCATTGGTTCAGTTGGAAGAGCAAACTCAAAACTTGTCCCCCGAGGCGAAATAATAACAATACCAATGCCACCACCTTGCTTGCATGATGATCCATCAAAGAATAACATCCAAGGCACCGGCTCTACATAATCAATGCTTAGCTTATGATGCTGGGTGACAAAATCGGCCATTATTTGCCCCTTGACTGCTTTAGCCGATTTGTACTTCAAGTCAAATTCTGATAACATGAGAATCCACTTTCCCACTCTCCCATTTAGTATTGGCATTGATAACATGTGCTTAATCACATCAGCCTTGGAACACAACTGTACACTCGGCCGATAATAAGTAGTGTCACAACTTAGTGCAAGAGAAATATAAGCACAAGCATAACTTTTCAGTGGGAGAATATCTTGTCTCTGGATTCAGTAGTCTTCTACTCAAATAGAAAACAACTCTCTCTTTCCCTTCAAATTCTTGCATCAAGGCCGATCCAATTGTCTTGTCATCAGCTGATATGTACAACTTAAAAGGCTTACCTTGCTGAGGAGGGACCAGCATAGGTGGACACTTCATGTATTCTTTTATTTCTTCAAACGCCTTTTGTTGTATGTCACCCCACTTGAATTCTTGATCATTTTTCAACTTCAACAAGGGAGAAAACGACAGGATCCTTTCCAACAAATTTGAAATGAATCTTCTAATGAAATTAATCTTACCAAGCAGAGATTGCAACTTTGTCTTAGTAGTTGGGGGAACTGCCTCATCAATTGATTTTACGCTTTTCTGACCAACTTTGATTCCTCTCTCGTGGACCATAAATCCCAAGAATTGTCCAGCTGACACTCCAAAAGCACACTTATTAGGATTCATCTTTAGACCATGTTTTCTTGTGCATTCTAGAGTCTCTCGCAAATCAGCTAGGTGCTCTTTGTACCCTTTGGATTTTATCATCACATCATCGATGTAGATTTCAACAATCTTGCCGATCAACTTATGAAAAATATAATTCATCACCCTTTGATAAGTTGCACCGGCATTCTTTAGACCAAAGGTCATCACAACCCACTCGAATAAACCGATTGCGCCAGGGCACCTGAAAGCAATCTTTGCTATGTCTTCTTCAGCCATGAAAATTTTGTTATAACCTACATTGCTATCCATGAAGCAAATAACCTTGTGCCCGGCTGCTGCATCTACTAACATATCAGCTATCGGCATCGGATAACCATCCATGGGTGTGGCTTTGTTCAGATCCCTGAAATTGATGCAAACTCTTAATTTTCCATTCTTCTTATACACAGGGACAACATTCGATATCCACTCTACATATCGGCACAATAAACTTTGCTTCCAGTAAACTTTGCTTACATATAAAGCCTTTAGGTGTCGATGCTTGATTGGTTTATCAAATATTGCTTGTTGTATAACCGTTAACTTGGTAACTATCTCCTCATACTCCGATTCATCAAAATCCAAATAAACTTCTTGATCTACCAAAGCTCTAAACTCTGATGGCAACAGAAACGTCATTTGAATATTAGCTGATGGTTACTTTCTATCGGCTGTTTGCTTAGCACGCCATACTTGAGGTTTACCGGATGCCTGAGCCTATTCCAACTCTTTATTCCTTAGGCGTTGCACCCTTCTCTTCTTGCTTCTTGTCAAACCTCCTGGACACCATTGACCTTCCTGCCAAACATATCCTCTCTCGTTGCCTTCTTCTTCATAATCAGCCCAGTCTTGATCAACATCTCTTTTTCCTAGATGATTATGAACACTTCCATTTTTTAAGCGCCGATCCATGTTATTATGGTGATATGCATCTTGAGCATAGATAGACCGGTGGTTGGCTTGAGATTGCCTAAACTCCCAATACTGATCGCTGCACTCTAGACAGTTACTCCTAGTAGGCAACTTCAAACCTTTGTTCCAACAATGTCTGAAGAAAGGACAATTCCAATGCAATTTAGTTTGCTTTCTTTCGTACCTCTCTTTTTCCTATTGACGCAGGTATTCTTGCTTTTCCAACCAACACTGATAATCCTTCTCCTTCTGCGGCTACCATTTATTCAACAAAAATTGAGATGTAACTCGTGGCTTTGTTGCCCCTTCTTATGACATTTCTTCCTGCTCATATCGGCTCTTTTGCTTGTCGTGACGTGTTTTAAGTCCCCTGTATTCGTTGGCCGATATTTGCCTCTCAGGATCGACTGTTCTAGCTTCTCTTGATTTGGTTGATGTTAGGACCTTAGTCTTTTCTTTGAGCAGCCTAGCATCAACCATGTTTTGATCTTCTGGGAAAGGATTATCATCAACTTTCATTTTTGGAGGCGTATCAAATTTGAGCCTTCCTTGCTGAATAGCCCTCTGTATATGCTGCCGAAAAATTCTGCATTCATTAGTGGAATGAGAAGTAGCATTATGGAACATGTAGAACTTCTTATTCTTCAACTGATCAGGGGGCAACATAACATGATTATCGGGCAACTTGATCTATCCCTTCTCAAGCAACAAATCGAAGAGCTTGTCTGATTTTGTGACATCAAAGTCATAGCTCTCCTCGACTCCTCTTCCCCAAGGATTTGGCATCATTACTGTCTTTTTGCCCCGATTCCATTTAGCCACAGCAACCTCTTCTTCTTCATCTTCATAGCCATCATCGACTGAGTATGGATTATAAGCTTTGGCCACTATGGTACTCTTCTAGAATCGGGTATCTCTGTGTATACTTTGGAATTGGATATTGAGCGCTGCCACTCATTGAGCCAATTGACCCAAGTTGTCAAATTCTTGTCCCAACAGTTTTTCTTTCCAAATTGGCAGCATTCCTTGAACGGCTAAAGCAGCTTGCTGATCATCAGCCAAGTTTAATGAGAAGAATAAGTTCCTAGTCTCTCGGAACCTCTGAAGAAACTCAGTGCCTAATTCATTAGTCTTCTGCCTTATAGTTGTCAGATCGGTAATCTTCTTTTCTCTAGTCCCAGTATAAAAATACGTATAAATTTTTTTTTTAAATCAGCCCAATTGGTAATGGAGTTGACCGGCAGTGATGAAAACCAAGTGAAGGCTGGCCCTAACAGGGACAAGGAGAAGAAACGAACTCGATGAGCCTCCTCAACTGATGCCTCACCCAATTGTGTAAGATACCGACTGACATGTTCTATTGTGCTTGTACTGTCTTGGCTAGTGAACTTAGCAAACTCTAGAAGCCTGTAATTTGCAGGAAGAGCGACCAAATCATACCATTCTGGATATGGGCATTTGTACGAAAAGGCCAGCCCTTTTGGCTTCACACCAAACTGATTCTTCATCATCTCAGTTACCTTTAGCAACAACTCGTCAGCATGTGAATTTGGATTTCTCTACACCTATTGACCCATCTGTGGATTGAATCCCGTGTGCCTTGATACCCTAGATTCAGAATCATGTGAAGGGTGTTATAATCTGTGCCATAATGATACTCTTGTGGAATCTCTATCTACTGGTTTGCTGCTTGAAGTCTCTAATTATAGACATGAGGATCTATATCTCTACGGATCCTTTGAACTGATGGTGCTATTTTTTGGGCCGACGATGGTATGTGGCTCGATGTGCCAAAATTAATCACCTGGTTTTGACCTTGCTTCATTGGCTGTTGCACATGCTGCAGTGATGATCTAGGATTATACTTTTATCTGATTTGTAGTAATACCTTGAGCTTGTTCAGATGAACTCTGAACTACCTGGACATCATCATTACCAGCTGGTGCTGCTTATTGATGGCTGGTACCAACTTGATTAGTCCCTTAGGTCGACGGCTGTGGAATGTTGTAATAAGCCGGCCCAACCTGACCAACTAGAAACCCATGAAACACCTCTTTCATGGCGTTATGAAACGTGTCCAAGAAAACTTCATTATGGCTTGATATGGCATCACGAACAGATTTGTTTATAGCTTCCATGAAGAAACGCCTGTCTTCAGCTTCAACTGCATCTGTCTGCCCATATAATAGAACTCTTGGTAGTGGATATTTCTGAACAATTGTATTGTCACGTGTTTTGGTGTAGGACAACAAACACTTGTTCTGAAATTCTTCTGTAGCTTTGCCGATGACATCTTTATCTCCATCAGGTAGATCTTCATAATGTACCATAAGCATGTCGTTGTTGTTGTGAACCGCCATGATGATTGTGGTGTCCCACTAGGCGTGCCATGAACGTGTGTCGGCATGAAATTTCATCCCATACCGAGGGCGCACGAGCAAGCCGGAAGGGTCCGCTCGATGGAGCTGGAGATCCGCCTAGCTTCAGCGCAGGGATGGTCGATCCTGCACACTCCTCCCAAGACGTGCCAGTCAATTTGACCCTGCAATTGACAAGGAGAGAAAGCTAATCAGTAATTTAAGGCAGAACATGCCGGTGTTGCTAGACAGTCCCGCATGTTGGGCTCTGAGAGCCGATATGGAAGGAAATCGACTAAATAGTCGATTCCAGCATACTCATAAGAATAAATCAATTAAAGCTCATGGAATTACGGAAGGTAAATCGGTTATCGCTCAGGATAGATCTCATTATTTAGACAAACATTAGTCAATGGCAAAAGGATGTCAACAATGATTAATTTATGCTAAGACAATGACTGCAAGTAACCGAATCCTTTTTATATAGAATAAGCGGCTCATCATTATTTAACCATTTAATAAAAACAAATCTAATGAACATATTAGATCTCGTCTATCGCTATGACCAGTGGGGCATGAGGCAGAATCATGCAGGCCGTAGAAACAACAATATATTTGATGACCCTAACTCATTACTAATATTAGTGGGGCATGAGGCAGAATCATGCAGGCCATAATACAATAATAAGATTATGGGGCTAACAAATCTTTCAACCTATCTTTACTTCAACGGTCTCATAACGTGAAGTGCATGGGTGAAAGCACTTGATATCAGCTAAAACAGCCGATTCAGGCATAGCGCACAGTTAAGGTCATGCCCTATCAGGAACAAATCTACCAAGTAACGATCCCCACTCCATGGTGCTAACAGTGGGGTGTGAGGCAGAATCACACAGGCCATGATAACGGGCCATGAAACAGTTTTCGTTAGCCAACAGATCTATTCAAGACAAAACATGCCTTAACCTCACACTATGCACGATCAAGATTGACATAAAACAGCCGATAAAACATAACTCATCGTTTAAGATGCAGATTAGATCAGTTTAGATTAACAAACGATGGGTTAAACAGGATATAAGGCCGATCTAGATCAATCCCAATCAAGCGAAGTGATATTGCTATAATTTAATAAATGATCGAAGCAATAAGCAATATCGGTAACTTAATGAATCTATCCGAAGGAACGCCACCCTTAGATAGAGCCGATAACTTGACCTTAATCTAGTTCGAGCAGTGGAGGCTTGCCGGATCGATGCATCCTTACTTGAACTAGACAAGAGTCGATAACTAGCTTATACCAGAGTCATAGTGGAGGTCGACCAGATCGATGCAGCCATACGAACAGAAGTATAAGCCATGACGGTACTTATAGACAAGCAGTGGAGGTCGACCGGATTGATGCAGTCGTACTTGCTAAAGAACTCATCGAGATCTACTCTACTCCGACTCCTAAGGGGTGGCCAGAGCCGAAAAAAGTAAGTAACTTGTATTTGATTGATCATGTGTCTTTACAATAGCCGAGGGTCCAATAAACTTCTTGATCTACCAAAGCTCTAAACTCTGATGGCAACAGAAATGTCATTTGAATATTAGCTGATGGTTACTTTCTATCAGCTGTTTGCTTAGCACGCCATACTTGAGGTTTACCGGATGCCTGAGCCTATTCCAACTCTTTATTCCTTAGGCGTTGCACCCTTCTCTTCTTGCTTCTTGTCAAACCTCCTGGACACCATTGACCTTCCTACCAAACATATCCTCTCTCGTTGCCTTCTTCTTCATAATCAGCCCAGTCTTGATCAACATCTCTTTTTCCTAGCCGATTATGAACACTTCCATTTTTTAAGCGCCGATCCATGTTATTATGGTGATATGCATCTTGAGCATAGATAGACCGGTGGTTGGCTTGAGATTGCCTAAACTCCCAATACTGATCGCTACACTCTAGACAATTACTCCTAGTAGGCAACTTCAAACCTTTGTTCCAGCAATGTCTGAAGAAAGGACAATTGCAATGCAATTTAGTTTGCTTTCTTTCGTACCTCTCTTTTTCCTATTGACTCTGGTATTCTTGCTTTTCCAACCAACACTAATAATCCTTCTCCTTCTGCCGCTACCATTTATTCAACAAAAATTGAGATGTAACTCGTGGCTTTGTTGCCCCTTCTTATGACATTTCTTCCTACTCATATCGGCTCTTTTGCTTGTCGCAACGTGTTTTAAGTCCCCTGTATTCGTTGGCCGATATTTGCCTCTCGGGATTGACTGTTCCAGCTTGTCTTGATTTGGTTGATGTTAGGACCTTAGTCTTTTCTTTGAGCAGCCTAGCATCAACCATGTTTTGATCTTCTGGGAAAGGATTATCATCAACTTTCATTTTTGGAGGCGTATCAAATTTGAGCCTTCCTTCTTTGAATAGCCCTCTATATATCTTTGCCGAAAAATTCTGCATTCATTAGTGGAATGAGAAGTAGCAGTATGGAACATGTAGAACTTCTTATTCTTCAACTGATCGGGGGCAACATAACATGATTATCGGGCAACTTGATCTATCCTTCTCAAGCAACAAATCGAAGAGCTTGTCGATTTTGTGACATCAAAGTCATAGCTCTCCTCGACTCCTCTTCCCCAAGGATTTGGAATCATTACTGTCTTTTTGCCCCGATTCCATTTAGCCACAGCAACCTCTTCTTCTTCATCTTCATAGCCATCATCGACTGAGTATGGATTATAAGCTTTAGCCACTATGGTACTCTTCTAGAATCGGGTATCTCTGTGTATACTTTGGAATTGGATATTGAGCGCTGCCACTCGTTGAGCCAATTGACCCAAGTTGTCAAATTCTTGTCCCAACAGTTTTTCTTTCCAAATTGGCAAAGCATTCCTTGAAGCGGCTAAAGCAGCTTGCTGATCATCACCAAGTTTAATGAGAAGAATAAGTTCCTAGTCTCTCGGAACCTCATGAAGAAACTCGAGTGCCTAATTCATTAGTCTTCTGCCTTATAGTTGTCGATCGGTAATCTTCTTTTTTCTAGTCCCAGTATAAAAATACGTATGAATATTTTTTTTCTAGATCAGCCCAATTGGTAATGGAGTTGGTGGCAGTGATGAAAACCAAGTGAAGGCTGGCCCTAACAGGGACAAGGAGAAGAAACGAACTCGATGAGCCTCCTCAACTGATGCCTCACCCAATTGTGTAAGATCTTAACCGTACTGTTCTATTGTGCTTGTAATGTCTTGGCTAGTGAACTTAGCAAACTCTAGAAGCCTGTAATTTGTAGGAACAGCGACCAAATCATACCATTCTAGATATGGGCGTTTGTACGAAAAGGTCAGCCCTTTTGGCTTCACACCAAACTGATTCTTCATCATCTCAGTTACCTTTAGCAACAACTCGTCAGCATGTGAATTTGGATTTCTCTACACCTATTGACCCATCTGTGGATTGAATCCCGTGTGCCTTGATACCCTAGATTCAGAATCATGTGAAGGGTGTTATAATCTGTGCCATAATGATACCCTTGTGGAATCTCTATCTACTGGTTTGCTGCTTGAAGTCTCTAATTATAGACATGAGGATCTATATCTCTATGGATCCTTTGAACAAATGGTGCTATTTTTTGGGCCGATGACGGTATGTGGCTCGATGTGCCAAAATTAATCACCTGGTTTTGACCTTGCTTCATTGGCTGTTGCACATGCTGCAGTGATGATCTAGGATTATACTTTATCTGATTTGTAGTAATACCTTGAGCTTGTTCAGATGAACTCTGAACTACCTGGACATCATCATTACCAGCTGGTGCCGCTTGATGATGGCTGGTACCGACTTGATTAGTCCCTTAGGTCGACGGATGTGGAATGTTGTAATAAGCCGGCCCAACCTGACCAACTAGAAACCCATGAAACACCTCTTTCATGGCGTTATGAAACATGTCCAAGAAAACTTCATTATGGCTTGATATGGCATCACGAACAGATTTGTTTACAGCTTCCATGAAGAAACGCCTATCTTCAGCTTCAACTGCATCTGTCTGCCCATATAATAGAACTCTTGGTAGTGGATATTTCTGAACAATTGTATTGTCACGTGTTTTGGTGTAGGACAACAAACACTTGTTCTGAAATTCTTCTATAGCTTTGCCGATGAAATCTTTATCTCCATCAGGTAGATCTTCATAATGTACCATAAGCATGTCGTTGTTGTTGTGAACCGCCATGATGATTGTGGTGTCCCACTAGGCATGCCAAGAACGTGTGTCGGCATGAAATTTCATCCCATACCGAGGGCGCACGAGCAAGCCAGAAGGGTCCGCTCGATGGAGCTGGAGATCCGTCTAGCTTCAGCGCAGGGATGGTCGATCCTGCGCACTCCTCCCAAGACGTGCCAGGCAATTTGACCCTGCAATTGACAAGGAGAGAAAGCT
Source organism: Miscanthus lutarioriparius (assembly GCA_904845875.1). NCBI lineage: Eukaryota > Viridiplantae > Streptophyta > Magnoliopsida > Poales > Poaceae > Miscanthus > Miscanthus lutarioriparius. Next base: position 71,269,155 of record CAJGYO010000005.1, on the reverse strand, counting down.
AATCAGTAATTTAAGGCAGAACATGCCGGTGTTGCTAGACAGTCCCGAATGTTGGGCTCTGAGAGCCGATATGGAAGGAAATCGACTAAATAGTCGATTCCAGCATACTCATAAGAATAAATCAATTAAAGCTCATGGAATTACGGAAGGTAAATCGGTTATCGCTCAGGATAGATCTTGTTATTTAGACAAACATTAGTCAATGGCAAAAGGATGTCAACAATGATTAATTTATGCTAAGACAATGACTGCAAGTAACCGAATCCTTTTTATATAGAATAAGCGGCTCATCATTATTTAACCATTTAATAAAAACAAATCTAATGAACATATTAGATCTCGTCTATCGCTATGACCAGTGGGGCATGAGGCAGAATCATGCAGGCCATAGAAACAACAATATATTTGATGACCCTAACTCATTACTAATATTAGTGGGGCATGAGGCAGAATCTTGCAGGCCATAATACAATAATAAGATTATGGGGCTAACAAATCTTTCAACCTATCTTTACTTCAACGGTCTCATAACGTGAAGTGCACGTGTGAAAGCACTTGATATCGGCTAAAACAGCCGATTCAGGCATAGCGCACAGTTAAGGTCATGCCCTATCAGGAACAAATCTACCAAGTAACGATCCCCACTCTACGGTGCTAACAGTGGGGTGTGAGGCAGAATCACACAGGCCATGATAACGGGCCATGAAACAGTTTTCGTTAGCCAACAGATCTATTCAAGACAAAACATGCCTTAACCTCACACTATGCACGATCAAGATTGACATAAAACAACCGATAAAACATAACTCATCGTTTAAGATGCAGATTAGATCAGTTTAGATTAACAAACAATGGGTTAAACAGGATATAAGGCCGATCTAGATCAATCCCAATCAAGCGAAGTGATATTGCTGTAATTTAATAAATGATCGAAGCAATAAGCAATATCGGTAACTTAATGAATCTATCCGAAGGAACGCCACCCTTAGATAGAGCCGATAACTTGACCTTAATCTAGTTCGAGTAGTGGAGGTCGACCGGATCGATGCATCCTTACTTGAACTAGACAAGAGTCGATAACTAGCTTATACCAGAGTCATAGTGGAGGTCAACCAGATCGATGCAGCCGTACGAACAGAAGTATAAGCCATGACGGTACTTATAGACAAGCAGTGGAGGTCGACCGGATTGATGCAGTCGTACTTGCTAAAGAACTCATCGAGATCTACTCTACTCCGACTCCTAAGGGGTGGCCAGAGCCGAAAAAAGTAAGTAACTTGTATTTGATTGATCATGTGTCTTTACAATAGCCGAGGGTCCAATAAACTTCTTGATCTACCAAAGCTCTAAACTCTGATGGCAACAGAAATGTCATTTGAATATTAGCTGATGGTTACTTTCTATCAGCTGTTTGCTTAGCACGCCATACTTGAGGTTTACCGGATGCCTGAGCCTATTCCAACTCTTTATTCCTTAGGCGTTGCACCCTTCTCTTCTTGCTTCTTGTCAAACCTCCTGGACACCATTGACCTTCCTACCAAACATATCCTCTCTCGTTGCCTTCTTCTTCATAATCAGCCCAGTCTTGATCAACATCTCTTTTTCCTAGCCGATTATGAACACTTCCATTTTTTAAGCGCCGATCCATGTTATTATGGTGATATGCATCTTGAGCATAGATAGACCGGTGGTTGGCTTGAGATTGCCTAAACTCCCAATACTGATCGCTACACTCTAGACAATTACTCCTAGTAGGCAACTTCAAACCTTTGTTCCAGCAATGTCTGAAGAAAGGACAATTCCAATGCAATTTAGTTTGCTTTCTTTCGTACCTCTCTTTTTCCTATTGACGCTGGTATTCTTGCTTTTCCAACCAACACTAATAATCCTTCTCCTTCTGCCGCTACCATTTATTCAACAAAAATTGAGATGTAACTCGTGGCTTTGTTGCCCCTTCTTATGACATTTCTTCCTACTCATATCGGCTCTTTTGCTTGTCGCAACGTGTTTTAAGTCCCCTGTATTCGTTGGCCGATATTTGCCTCTCGGGATTGACTGTTCCAGCTTGTCTTGATTTGGTTGATGTTAGGACCTTAGTCTTTTCTTTGAGCAGCCTAGCATCAACCATGTTTTGATCTTCTGGGAAAGGATTATCATCAACTTTCATTTTTGGAGGCGTATCAAATTTGAGCCTTCCTTGCTGAATAGCCCTCTATATATGCTGCCGAAAAATTCTGCATTCATTAGTGGAATGAGAAGTAGCAGTATGGAACATGTAGAACTTCTTATTCTTCAACTGATCAGGGGGCAACATAACATGATTATCGGGCAACTTGATCTATCCCTTCTCAAGCAACAAATCGAAGAGCTTGTCTGATTTTGTGACATCAAAGTCATAGCTCTCCTCGACTCCTCTTCCCCAAGGATTTGGAATCATTACTGTCTTTTTGCCCCGATTCCATTTAGCCACAGCAACCTCTTCTTCTTCATCTTCATAGCCATCATCGACTGAGTATGGATTATAAGCTTTAGCCACTATGGTACTCTTCTAGAATCGGGTATCTCTGTGTATACTTTGGAATTGGATATTGAGCGCTGCCACTCGTTGAGCCAATTGACCCAAGTTGTCAAATTCTTGTCCCAACAGTTTTTCTTTCCAAATTGGCAGCATTCCTTGAACGGCTAAAGCAGCTTGCTGATCATCAGCCAAGTTTAATGAGAAGAATAAGTTCCTAGTCTCTCGGAACCTCTGAAGAAACTCAGTGCCTAATTCATTAGTCTTCTGCCTTATAGTTGTCAGATCGGTAATCTTCTTTTTTCTAGTCCCAGTATAAAAATACGTATGAAATTTTTTTTCTAGATCAGCCCAATTGGTAATGGAGTTGACTGGCAGTGATGAAAACCAAGTGAAGGCTGGCCCTAACAGGGACAAGGAGAAGAAACGAACTCGATGAGCCTCCTCAACTGATGCCTCACCCAATTGTGTAAGATACCGACTGACTGTTCTATTGTGCTTGTAATGTCTTGGCTAGTGAACTTAGCAAACTCTAGAAGCCTGTAATTTGTAGGAACAGCGACCAAATCATACCATTCTAGATATGGGCGTTTGTACGAAAAGGTCAGCCCTTTTGGCTTCACACCAAACTGATTCTTCATCATCTCAGTTACCTTTAGCAACAACTCGTCAGCATGTGAATTTGGATTTCTCTACACCTATTGACCCATCTGTGGATTGAATCCCGTGTGCCTTGATACCCTAGATTCAGAATCATGTGAAGGGTGTTATAATCTGTGCCATAATGATACCCTTGTGGAATCTCTATCTACTGGTTTGCTGCTTGAAGTCTCTAATTATAGACATGAGGATCTATATCTCTATGGATCCTTTGAACAAATGGTGCTATTTTTTGGGCCGATGACGGTATGTGGCTCGATGTGCCAAAATTAATCACCTGGTTTTGACCTTGCTTCATTGGCTGTTGCACATGCTGCAGTGATGATCTAGGATTATACTTTATCTGATTTGTAGTAATACCTTGAGCTTGTTCAGATGAACTCTGAACTACCTGGACATCATCATTACCAGCTGGTGCCGCTTGATGATGGCTGGTACCGACTTGATTAGTCCCTTAGGTCGACGGATGTGGAATGTTGTAATAAGCCGGGCCCAACCTGACCAACTAGAAACCCATGAAACACCTCTTTCATGGCGTTATGAAACATGTCCAAGAAAACTTCATTATGGCTTGATATGGCATCACGAACAGATTTGTTTACAGCTTCCATGAAGAAACGCCTATCTTCAGCTTCAACTGCATCTGTCTGCCCATATAATAGAACTCTTGGTAGTGGATATTTCTGAACAATTGTATTGTCACGTGTTTTGGTGTAGGACAACAAACACTTGTTCTGAAATTCTTCTATAGCTTTGCCGATGAAATCTTTATCTCCATCAGGTAGATCTTCATAATGTACCATAAGCATGTCGTTGTTGTTGTGAACCGCCATGATGATTGTGGTGTCCCACTAGGCATGCCAAGAACGTGTGTCGGCATGAAATTTCATCCCATACCGAGGGCGCACGAGCAAGCCAGAAGGGTCCGCTCGATGGAGCTGGAGATCCGTCTAGCTTCAGCGCAAGGATGGTCGATCCTGCGCACTCCTCCCAAGACGTGCCAGGCAATTTGACCCTGCAATTGACAAGGAGAGAAAGCTAATCAGTAATTTAAGGCAGAACATGCCGGTGTTGCTAGACAGTCCCGAATGTTGGGCTCTGAGAGCCGATATGGAAGGAAATCGACTAAATAGTCGATTCCAGCATACTCATAAGAATAAATCAATTAAAGCTCATGGAATTACGGAAGGTAAATCGGTTATCGCTCAGGATAGATCTTGTTATTTAGACAAACATTAGTCAATGGCAAAAGGATGTCAACAATGATTAATTTATGCTAAGACAATGACTGCAAGTAACCGAATCCTTTTTATATAGAATAAGCGGCTCATCATTATTTAACCATTTAATAAAAACAAATCTAATGAACATATTAGATCTCGTCTATCGCTATGACCAGTGGGGCATGAGGCAGAATCATGCAGGCCATAGAAACAACAATATATTTGATGACCCTAACTCATTACTAATATTAGTGGGGCATGAGGCAGAATCTTGCAGGCCATAATACAATAATAAGATTATGGGGCTAACAAATCTTTCAACCTATCTTTACTTCAACGGTCTCATAACGTGAAGTGCACGTGTGAAAGCACTTGATATCGGCTAAAACAGCCGATTCAGGCATAGCGCACAGTTAAGGTCATGCCCTATCAGGAACAAATCTACCAAGTAACGATCCCCACTCTACGGTGCTAACAGTGGGGTGTGAGGCAGAATCACACAGGCCATGATAACGGGCCATGAAACAGTTTTCGTTAGCCAACAGATCTATTCAAGACAAAACATGCCTTAACCTCACACTATGCACGATCAAGATTGACATAAAACAGCCGATAAAACATAACTCATCGTTTAAGATGCAGATTAGATCAGTTTAGATTAACAAACAATGGGTTAAATAGGATATAAGGCCGATCTAGATCAATCCCAATCAAGCGAAGTGATATTGCTGTAATTTAATAAATGATCGAAGCAATAAGCAATATCGGTAACTTAATGAATCTATCCGAAGGAACGCCACCCTTAGATAGAGCCGATAACTTGACCTTAATCTAGTTCGAGTAGTGGAGGTCGACCGGATCGATGCATCCTTACTTGAACTAGACAAGAGTCGATAACTAGCTTATACCAGAGTCATAGTGGAGGTCAACCAGATCGATGCAGCCGTACGAACAGAAGTATAAGCCATGACGGTACTTATAGACAAGCAGTGGAGGTCGACCGGATTGATGCAGCCATACTTGCTAAAGAACTCACCGAGATCTACTCTACTCCTACTCCTAAGGGGTGGCCAGAGCCGAAAAAAGTAAGTAACTTGTATTTGATTGATCGTGTGTCTTTATAATAGCCGAGGGTCCAATATTTATACCCGGAGCCTAGACATGAATCCTACTCGAACACGACTCATTACAATCTTCAGCATAGATGAAAACATTCCTAATTTAAGATAACTTGGACTCTAATCTTTCCCTTTTTGTAGAGTCCAACATGATTTTCCCGGCACCGATCGTAGCCCTTATCGTTATCTACTGGCGCTATCTGAAGAAAGCCGATTCCATTGCCGCATCCAAATCAGTTGATACCGTCCTTCATGCAACCGATTCCTTGATGACATGATCTTGGGAGCTTTCGAGCCCCTGCAATTATTCTTCCAAATTTTGGTGTAAACACCTTGTATATGCTTTTGTGGACTGTGATCATATGTTGGCACTATATTTGAACTATGTGAAAAATGCTAGCTTCGAACTTAATTTGCTTCCGCTACTATCAATCAAACTTGGTTTGTAATAACTTTATTTCGTACTCTGATGATGAAACTGTATCTATGAACTTTATGTAATATGTGACATGTATGTTGAATCATGTACGATCTTGGTTGTATGTGGATCGTATATCGAGACCCGTCGTGGTACTCGATAGACTACCGGGTTTATATGGGCTCAAGTATGACAGTGCGTCCGCTTGCGGGCTGCCATTGTACTTGTGCTCTTATAAATTGGTCGGTTCTACGACATGCATGATATAGGCTGATAACTAATCACGGTTGACTATATTTGCTAGCGTGGAAATAACCATTTGTCAATGAATAAAGGAGACTGGGTGGGATCATGATAGAGAAGCAACAAGGCATGGAGGTCTTGGGTGCCTATCTATCCCTGTCTATGTCGATTAAGGACCGATTCACTGTATGTCCTCATATCATGTTGAACGCATGCCTAGCACTTAGCTTGCCGGATCCAATGATACGACCGCGAAGCCGAGTAATTTAATTCAGGCCAGGCCCCGATAAGTTGAAGTGCACGTACTAGAGGCAGTAAGGATGTGTAGAGAGCCAATGGCATGAGTCCAAGGGCGGGTTTGAGTCTCGATCTTCCTGGCAGATTGGTAGAATTTCCGAGGGTGCGGCACTGATCGGACCCACGACTATACTTGAATTGTTCCATAGGTGACCTAAGGCTACCTTAGCATGGGTGTGCCTCAGTTTGTGTTAGGAATAAATTCCCCAGCTAGGTAGGAATCGATTCGAATCACCGTCTCACCCGGATAGTGAGAACTTGACTGAGCAGCGGCAACATAGCATTAATTGATGTAATTTGATGGTTATGATGAATATGGAAATGTTACACTGGCTATGATTACTATTGTATGTTACTAAATGATATTCCACATGTTTGGCATAGGTTACTTGCTAATCTAGAGATGAATAGCTATAATTAACTTGGTTACCAAATTGTAAAATGTATAGCTCAACTAGTGGCTTTTATGCAAAATTTTGTCAAGCTAGCTCCACCTATAAAGCCTTGCATACTCCTTGGAGTCACTTTATTTCTAGTTTATGATTGGTAGGTCTAGTTGAGTACATTCGAGTACTCAGGGTTTATCCCACCATGTTGCAGGTGAAGTTCTCAGCCTGCTGAAGATGGTGGCTAACCGCCGGTGGGCTCGGTGACTCTATATTTATTTCTCATCTATATGCTTTTGTCGGAGGATGTCTCTTATGCTAGCAATGTATTTGGAACTTATATTAATGAAATCATTTGGAAGCTATGTTGTTTCCCTAATCTATTTTAAAACTCATACTTATACTATTATTTGTGAACCCAATTGTAAAATTATTTCCATTGCAACTATGTGTATGTGATGTGTATTTGCTTAATCATGCGATCTTGGTTGTGATATTGATTTACCATGGTCCTTCGTGACACTCGACGAACTATCAGGTTTATATAAGTGAAAGTATGCGCATGTCAACGTGTTAGGGGGGATAGCCGTACTTGATCTTGTATAAATTGAGTGGTTCTGTTACATGTGGGAAGCATCGTCGTTTTTATGACATGGTATAAAATGTGCCAGTTTAGAGAATTGATCAACAACAACAAAAATTGAATCCCTCCCCCTCTTTGTCCTTGGTAAACCTAAAAGAAAATCGATACTAATGTCTTCCCAAGGAGCACTAGGAACAGGCAAGGGAGTACATAAACCATGGGGGTTCAGTTTTGACTTAGCTTTGTGACAAGCAATGCATCTTTGCACAAATCTTTCAACATCCCTTCTCATCTTTGGCCAATAGAAATGGTTAGCCAACATCTCATATGTCTTTTTTCCATCCAAAGTGATCCATCAATCCTCCTACACGTGTTTCATGTAACAACAAGAGTCTAACAGAGCAACTTGGAATACACAAAACTTGTTAGCTCTAAACAAAAATCCATCATGTACATGATATTTTTCCCATCCTTTTTCAGTTGTACATTTTGCATAAGGTTCTAAAAAGTCATCATCAGTGGAGCACAATTATTTTATGTTTTCAAGTCCTGGAATCTTTACATCAAGTTGATTTAACAAAACATTTTTACGGGATAAAGCATCAGCAACAATGTTTTCCTTACCATTCTTGTATTTCACAACATATGGAAAAGTTTCAATGAATTCAACCCATTTGGCATTCGACGGTTCAGTTTTGCTTGGCCTTTTAAATATTTCAAAGCCTCATGATCTGAATGAATAACAAATTCTTTTCGTCATAAGTAATGTTGCCAAGTCTCAATTGCTCTTACCAAAGCATACAACTCCTTGTCATACACCTAATAGTTCAGTTGTGCTCCTCCCAACTTCTCGCTGAAGTATGCAATGGGCTGTCCATTTTGCATGAGAACACCTCCAATCCCAATCCCACTTGCATCACATTCAACCTCAAAGGTTTTAGTGAAATCCGGCAACACAAGCAAGGGGCTTCGGATAACCTTTTCTTTAATTCTTGGAAATCTTTCTCTTGTGGCTCACCCCATTGGAAGGCAACACCTTTCTTTGTTAACTCGTTCAACAGAGTAGCTATGGTGCTAAAATCTCTCACAAATCTCCTATAAAAACCAGCAAGTCCATGAAAACTTCTCAACTGGCTTACATTTTCAGGAGTTGGCCAATCCTTGATTGATTTTACCTTTGATTCATCAACCTGAATTCCTGAACCTAAAACAACAAAACCAAGAAAGACAACCTGATCTGTACAAAATGTGCACTTCTCAAGGTTAGCAAATAATTTTTTCCTTCCTGAGCACATCTAAAACTTGCTGAATATGATCAACATGCTCCTCTAATGTCTTGCTATAAATCAGGATATCATTAAAGTAAACAACAACAAATTTTCTAATGAATGCTCGCAAGATATGATTCATCAATCTCATGAATGTACTAGGTGCATTAGTCAAACCGAAAGGCATAACTAACCATTCATATAGCCTAAACTTTATTTTTAAAGCAGTTTTCCATTCATCTCCAATTTTCATTCTAATTTGATGGTTACCACTTCTCAAATCAATTTTAGAAAATATCATAGATCCACTCAATTCATCTAACATATCATCAAGCCTAGGGATAGGATGACGATAATGAATAGTGATGTTATTTATGGCTCTACAATCTACACACATCCTCTGTGAACCATCTTTCTTTGGCACCAAAATCACAGGGACAGAACAAGGATTTAAGCTTTCACGCACATAACCTTTATCTAAAAGTGCTTGTACTTTCCTTTGAATTTCCTTGGTTTCTTCTGGGTTGGTGATGTATGCTGGATGATTTGGAAGTGCAGCTCTAGAGATAAGATCAATTTGATGTTCAATACCATGCAAGGGAGGAAGTCCAGCAGGTGTTTCCTCTAGAAAAAAACGTCTTCATATTCCTGCAAAACACGTGCAACAACACTAGGGACAGATGTTAAGTCGTTAGTTGAAAGCAATGTGTCCTTGCACACAAGTATGATTAATTCTTGATCTGGTTTTTTCCTCACATCTCTCATTTTAGATTTGGTGTCTATCATCATTAAGTTCTCTCCCTCTCTTTTTTTGTTATCTCTCAAGTTTGGCTTGTGGCTCTCACTCATAGATTTGTGGAAGGCACTCGAATTCTTTTTCTCTCCTTTTTCACTCTCGTTCCTCACATCAGAGCTCTTTTGCATGTGCTCAGCTAGGATTTGTTGTGGTGTCATGGGTTTAAGTATCAACTCCTTGCCTTCCACTTGATGGTGTATTGATTGGTTTGACCACAATGTAGAGATGATCGATCATATTGCCATGGTCTTCCCAATAGCATATGGCACACTATCATGGGTGCCACATCACAATCCATGATGTCAACATATTCACCAATCTTGAAAGGAATTTTCACTCTTTGTGCAATCTTAATGGAACTTGAATTATTTAACCATTGCACATGATATGGATGTGGATGCTTCAGCAGCTTTAAACCAAGCTTGTCAACCATTTCTTTGCTAGCAAGATTGTGGCAACTTCCTCCATCAATGATTACCTTGCACACCTTGTCTTCAACCTTGGCTCTAGTTTGAAAAAGATTGTGCCGCTGTCCACTTTCAGCTTCACTCATTTACACACTCAAAATCTGAGTTACAACAAGAGCAGCACCAATTTCGAATGCACATATTTCCTTCACAAGATTATCTTCCTCTTCAATATTATCTTGTTCTTCCTCACTAGCAAATTCATACTCTCCTTGGTCATTCACAATGATGATTCGATTGTTTGGACACTCCTTTATAACATGACCACGACCTCCAGACTTGAAGCATTGAATTCCACTACTCTTGGTTGAAGAACCTATTGAAGTAGATGATGAGTTTGCTGATTAGTTCCTCTCACTTGGAGCAGCCAGCTCTTTGCCACTAGAAGCACCAAAATTGCTTGATCATGCACCACCACTTGAGTTGGAAATTGTACCTCTGCTTGCACTACCTCTTGGTGTGAATTAGCTTCCACTTGGTGTACTTCTTGTGCTGAAAGATACTCCTCTATTGGACTTCATGTCTTGCTACAACTGATGCTCAGCTTTACTAGCTTGTTGTACCAATTCAATAAGATTGCGGTACTGCTAAAATTTAACAATGCGCTGAATATTGCGATGCGGCCTTGACATAAAACGTGCAATAGATTGCTCTTCATCTTCATATACATTGGCTCTAATCATTGCCTTCTCCATCTCTTTATATTATTCATCAACATTAAGGCTTCCTTGCTTCAAATTCTGCAGCATGTCAAATAGATCACGACGGTAATGTTTGGGGACAAACCTTGTTCTCATTTCTCTCTTCATTTCAGCCCATGAACGCACTTCACCTTGCCCAGCTGCTTCTCTATCATTGAGCATTTGTTCCAACCAAATTAGAGCATAACCATCAAACTCAAGAGCAGTCATGGCCATCTTCTTCTGCTCAGAATATTTATGCACATGAAAAATTTTATGCTCCTTCAATTCCCATGTAAGATATGCTTCAAGATCAGACCCTCCATCAAACTTAGGCATATTGAATTTTAGCTTGCCAAACCTCTCCTCATTGAGCTGATTACGCCCATGATTCCCTCGGTGACGATGACCATCATTACGGGGCTGTTCAACCTCTTCTTCTTCTTCAGTCCCACTTTCCTCTAGTCCATGACCTCTTCCACAATCACGATCAGCACCTCTACCACCATCTCCATGCCCTGGAGGTGGAGGCCTTCTTGCATGTGCAGCAGCTCGCTCTCTATGTCTTCGCTATTGTCTTGCAAGTCGAGCAACAGTTTCTTCTTCCATTTCATCAACTTCATCTTCATGGTGACTTGCATTTGCATTATCACGTGGTTGGTGATGTTCTCTGATTTCAGCCATAAGGGCCTGAAGATCTTATGACAACTGATCTTGCTTATCTTCCATGCTTTGCTTTGGTTCATTAAATTGTGCCATAGTGACACAATCTTCAATCTCAACTCCACTCATCTTCTTGTAACGTTAGCTAAATATGACAATAGGTATTTGTGGAATAGGAAATATATATGTGGAATCTCACAACCTCACCTCTCTTACCAACCGAAGCTCTTATGAATTCCTGCAGATTACAGAAGGGCAATGCAAGGTGGTAACAAGAAAGTGATGGTTAAGCGAATACAATATCAGTGTTCCTATGATGGTGGCTTTTATGTAGAGCTTGGTGGGGAATGATTCACAAGGAATGCAATCTGAATTCTAGATATTATAAAGCTAAATCACAGTCCAAACTAGAAGTTCAATGCCTAGTGCTAACCACAAGATATGAGTGATGTAAATTGATTAAACACACGCACAAATAAATTTCAGATTTGATGCAAACAAGGAGTATGCTTAGGATGCAAGTGTTGCAATCAAACCCAAGCAAAATTTTGCACCAAAAGATGGATAGCAATCTAGTTATGCAATGGATGAAACTTTCAGCACTTGTGCACATAAACAAACTAACCTTTCAACTCTTCTTTCACAACTTTTCTCAACTCTTTTTTTATAACTTTTCTTTCTTCTTTTTTTGACATACTTTTTTTAATAGAACTATCAACAAGATCAGACATAAAACTTGCACACTTATAACAAAAACAAGGCACAACCAGTGGATATAACTTGATAGGATCAAATTTTACGCGAAGAATGATAACGGTTTTAGAATTTTTTTGTGGAAATTTTCTAATATATAAAAGAAGCTCAAAGGACACGCGAAGGATAATGATCAACAACTAAAACAAAGACTCTAATGGACTAAAACTTAACAAAACTCACTAGAATAATAGATTGAAACAAAGGGCTAGAGCTAAGTATTTTTTCTGGCTTTTTGGTGGATCGGACGAACAAAAAATTATTTGTAGCTAAGGGTAATGAATCCTACCATGACAACTGAAGCTTTGATACTAGATGATGAAGTCCTTGGTGTAACAGAACCATCCAATTTATAAGAGAACAAGTACAATGGCAGCCCGCAAGCGGTGGCACTATCATACTTGAGCCAATATAAACCTGGTAGTCCGTCGAGTACCACGAAGGGTCTCGATTCATCGCCAACATACAACCAAGATCGTACTTAATTCAATATACATGCCACATCTTACATAGAGTTCACAAATACATTGACATACATCAAAGTACAATTAAAGTTATTACAACCCAAGTTCCAAATAAAGTATTAATAGTGGATGCAAAGTAGTTTTAAAACCAACATCTCATACCATTGTTTAATACAAGCCATTTCGTGATCACCACCCACAAAAGCATCATAGATAAGATATATAAGTAGAAGCGCCTTGACCGAGGCCTACTCCTCGTCCACAGCAGGACAAAAGTGTGACATAACCGCCCAATTTATACAAGATCAAGTATGGATGTCCCCGTTAAACACGTTGACACGCACATACTCTCACTTATATAAACCCGGTAGTTCGCCGAGTGTCATGAAGGACCTCGGTAAATTAACTTCACAACCAAGATCATGTGATTAAGCAAATAACCCTTACATACATAGAGTTGTAGCGAAAATAGTATTACAGATGGGTTCACAAATAATAGTACAAGTTTGGGTTTCAAAATCGGTTAAAGGAAAACAACATAGCTTTCAATCGATTACATTAATATAAGTTCCAAATACATTGCTAGTATAAGAGACATCCTCTGATAAAAGCATATAGATGAGAAATAAATATAGAATCACCGAGCCCATCGGTGGTTAGCCACATCTTCCTCAGGCCAAGAACTTCACCTACAACATGGTGGGATAAACCCTGTACTCGAATGTACTCAGCTAGACTTACCCATCATAAACCAAAAATAAAGTGACACCAAGGATCATGCAAGGCTTTATAAGTGGAGCTAGCTTGACAACATTTTGCATAAAGAGCCACTAATTTAGCTATACATTTTTTTAATTCGGTCATCAAGTTAATTATAGCTATTCATCTTTAGATTAGCAACTAACCTGTGCCAAACATGTGGTATATCATTTAGTAGCATAATAATAGTAACCATAGCCGGTGTAATAATTCCATGATCATCATAACCATCATATTCCATAATCTAGTTACTATGATGCTGGAGCTAGTCGAGTTTCTCACTATCCGAGAGAGATGGTGATTCGAATCAATTTCAACCAGCTGGAAATTTATTCCTAACACAAACCTAGGTCTACCAGCCATGGTAGCCTTAGGTCACCTTTGTTACAACTCAGGTCCACATTTTGCGGGTTCGACCAGCGCCGCATAATTAGGGACGACCAGCTGCCAGGACGATCAGGATTACCCTGCCCTTGGGCTCACGTCTAGCTCCCCGTACATCCTTCCAACCATCCAGAGTGCTCACTTTTACAGAATGGGGCCTAGCCTAAGTTGAGCTACTCGGCTTCGTGGTCAGAATGAGTTATCCGGCCAGCTAAGTGAGAGGCATGTGTTCAATCTCGGTAGAAGTGCCAGCAATGATACGGTCCTTAATCGACACAGATGGGATAAAACATGCACACAAGACCTCCATGTCCTGCTGCCTCTCAATCCCAAGGTCCCGTCCAGTCTCCATTTATTCATCATCACATGGTTATTTTCCACGATAGCAAATATAGCCAACCATGCTTTGGTATTCACCTATATCTCGCAGGTGACAGGAAATCACCCGACTTCTACCGGTCTAAGCATTGCTAAGAATACATTCAATCCTGAACCTGCATAGGGTTCAAGGTATATTTCTGGACAAGGTAGTTCTATGCATCAACTGTTTCCAGCCAACTCTTATAACCTAATGCATCAAACATAAAGGACTCAAGTTGATATTTGTAAAACATAGGAGGCTTAGAATGCTCCGGGGCTTGCCTGGGATCCAACACTAGGTTAGTGTTTGTTAGACAACACTCGCTTAGCGAGCATCTTCTATTTACGCATGTACTCTAGGGGTCCTTCCATCTTTGGGATAGGTCCACCAACACCTTCTTCTGGTTCGACTCCATCATCACGTCCTTCACGTGGTGCATCTAGCGTACCTAGATGAGATGCAACAATGCAAATGTATGAATGCATGGAAGTGCCATAGACGATGCATTACAAGAAAGCAAGCAAGACAAGTGCAAGGTCAAGATAGCATGGCACACAAGTTTAACTTAAGTCAAGCTATTGTAAGTATGCAAGTAATATCAAGGTTAAGCAATTAATTCAAAGTACATGCGCAAAATCAGAACAGCAGCATAGAAAGCAATTGTTTTAGTCATAAACAAAGATCCTGACATCCAATACAGGTGATCCAAGACTTTCTAGAAAGTTAAAGAAATTACCTACAACTTTATTATTTGCACTTAGAGCTGATTTAAAGTTTAACAAGGTCAAACATAACCAAGAAGGCATCTCTATCCAGAGTTGGACAGAAATCTGCCATTCCACTTTGAACAGCTATAACTGGAGTTCTTGACCACCAAAAGTAGTGATCTCAGACATTTTAGAAAGCTTAGAAAAAGCACTACAACTCTCTTATTATCACCAATACATGAGTCCATGTTTAAATGAGCCAAACAATACAATCATTCAGATCTGTCCTGAGGACATGCAAAACCTGACAACAAACTTATAAAATCTATTACTCCTAAACCATCAGGACTAAAATCATGACATTTTATGAAAAGAAATATAAGGAAATTATCTACAACTTTTGTATTCAATATATCTACATAAAACATCATTTGCATCATGAAGGTATCATCACAACAGAAAATGCTCATGCAACCATTTCAGAATATAACAATTTGATGTTTCACTTGTTTGCTAAGAAGAGCATACACACATGAGCCATTCAAGAACTTCAACCACCACTAACATACTTAGCAACACTTTATTGAACATCGATCACTCAAAGCATCACCAAAATACAATTACAAGCTTTATCTACAATTATGCTTTTATTAATCCTTTCTTCTAATAAACATATATATAAATTTTAGTGATGTATGAGAACAACTAGTTTGGGTCTACGACTTTTATGAGTGGTAGATGTTATCAAAACATGGCTACTGCACAAATTTCACATGCTCAGGTTTTATAATTTAATTACTATGAAAAAGACAAATTGCTATTGCAAGAAAACATGTAAAAGCAAGATAAATCTAAAGATCATCATTTTCTATCAACACATAGCCATATTATATGTTATTATGGTAGCACAACATCATACAAAGGTAGTGGAACCACATTTTCCATTTTTACACCTACAAAAAAATTATAACTTATTTAAAACCATTTATCAAGCAATAAATGAGTTAAATCAATCATACTGCATCCAATGACAATAAAATTTTTACCACAGCACACACAGAGCATCAGGAGCCTACCATAAAAATTTCATAGATATTGGAGTACCACAACTTTAGATATGAGAATAACAAGCAAAACAAGCTAAAATTGCCTATTTAACAAGATTAAATCAAAACATTATAAAAATAGTACACAACTAGCATGTTTAATATTTTTATTAGCTAGAGCATGTCATCACAAGATTAACACAACTAGAATTACCATTTTCGGTCTTTTATAACTCAAGATATGCCTCCAACAACTTAAAAGGATTTTCTAAAAGCACTTTATAAGAATAAATAAAAACATTAGAAACTTTCTACTAACACATATCATATTATGACACTACTGTGTATACTCACAAGGATTCCAAAAAGTTCTCATTTGCTATTTTATGATTTTTCTACAATTTATTATGATTTTCCAAATTTTCAGCCATAAAAGAAAAATAGATTTGCACCGAGGACCTCAAACTTTCACGAAAATAGATTCTAGCGAATGGGTCCTTATAGGCACTATTGAACTGAGTCACAGACTTGCAGTTAAGCCCTTCCCTTTTGTCGAATTCATGAGCAAGGTCCTTCACGTGGATCAAAACAGAGGAGGCAAAGGAGGATCGCCAGTGCCAGCGGGAGGAGGCTCGTCGGCGGCGGTGTAGTGGCGGCGGAGCACCAGGGGACCGGCACACACCTGTGGGTGGCCTTGGCTCGGCCGGAGATGGTCCGTGGTGTCCCAACCACGGAGGCGGTGGTCTGCAGTGACAGCGGCTCCGACGGTGGCGAGCGTCAGCGGGGGAGGTGGCCGGAGGAGGGCCAGCCGGGCTCTGGCCATGGCCAGCCATGGTCGCGCCTAGCCCTAGCCTTGGCCGGCTGTAGCCAGTAGCTGCTTGCCCACGGCAGTAGTGGATGCGACGGACATGGCTCCGGCGGTTGGGGCTATAGGCGATGGCATGGCCGGCGAAGCGGCACGATGGAGGCAGCATGACACAAGGAAGGGGATGGCAAGGCTAGCTGGTGCAGAGGCGGTGCGCAGCAGCGGCGCCACAAGCTCACGCTTGGCCAGCCATGGCGAGCGCGCTCTGACACGCGCGTGCGGCACAGAGGGAGAGCGCAAGGGAGGGAGTGGAGCGAGTGAGGGAGCACAGGCGCTTCCAAATCGAAGCGATAGCGCTGGTAGAGAGCTAGGCGCACGCGGCAGTGATGGTGGGGCATGGAGACGTGCATGGCCGCCACACACAGGGAACGCGTCATCCTTTGGAGCATTTCCCTGAGCGCGTGGCGGGCAACGGTGTGGCCAGCGTGTGATGCGATTTTAGGCTAGTTATGGGCCCAATTGGACCTTGGGCCCAAAAGCAAAGTTGAAGCCCATGAACTGCTCTACATCTTTCATTAAGGGCGCCAAGTCATTAGAGAAATAAATTAACAGGTAATTAAGCCCGAAGTTGACACTATCAGCGACTAATCAAGGATTAAGCCTTTCTCTGCTTTAGCTCGAATTACTTGGTCAAAAGGTGGTAAAATTTATTCTAACTTTTTGTATGTCCTTCTCCGAAACATAGATTCCAACTTTTACTTTTGGCTCAACTTGAGGTGTTTAAGCTATTTTAGAGAACAAGGAACGCCAATGTCAATGACGATGAATTCCGGACTTAGAATTATTTAGAGCCCAGAAACAGCAGGTGATTCCATCTTGAGTCCTCTGTTTGAGCCACTTAGAAGTTGAATCAGGTCTTGGTCCAAAAATAAGGTTTGTTGTACTCCACTCAAACTTCTACTTTTATTAAAGGTCAAACTTCATATCTGGTACAGAAACCATTGCTTCATCTTGGTCATAGCAGCACCTCGTTAAACCCTAGAATTAGGGTTTTCAACTAGTTGAGGCATTTTCTTGACATTTGCTCAACACGAACCTTCATGAGTTTTGTTGTAGAGTTCAATTAGAGTCATTTGGGTAGGGTAGTAAGGTTTGGTCGACATCTCATATTCCCATTTACTTAATAAAGCAATTCAATCAAGGTTATAACTTATCATTTCACGTGACTTCTTGGCTCCAAACTTCATGAAACTTTTCCAATCGTCAATGTAGATGGAAATAGATGTGAGGCACATGAAATAAGCAGGTTTAGCATGACTCATGCATATCCTTGAAAAAGGGTTCAACCTTTTAGAAAAGTTTCACTCTAATTCTTCATCAACACTTGTAAGATCGTGAACCACAGCTCATTGTCACTACTTGACTTAACTTACTTGAGTATAAATTACCCTGCCCTTGGGCTCACGTCTGGCTCCCCGTACATCCTTCCAACCATCCAGAGTGCTCACTTTTATAGAATAGGGCCTGGCCTGAGTTGAGCTACTCGGCTTTGTGGTCGGAATGAGTTATCCGGCCAGCTAAGTGAGAGGCATGTGTTCAATCTCGGTAGAAGTGCCAGCAATGATACGGTCCTTAATCGACACAGATGGGATAAAACATGCACACAAGACCTCCATGTCCTGCTGCCTCTCAATCCCTAGGTCCCATCCAGTCTCCATTTATTCATCATCACATGGTTATTTTCCATGATAGCAAATATAGCCAACCATGCTTTGGTATTCACCTATATCTCGCAGGTGACAGGAAGTCACCTGACTTCTACCAGTCTAAGCATTGCTAAAAATACATTCAATCCTGGACCTACATAGGGTTCAAGGTATATTTCTAGACAAGGTAGTTCTATGCATCAACTGTTTCCAGCCAACTCTTATAACCTAATGCATCAAACATAAAGGACTCAAGTTGATATTTGTAAAATATAGGAGGCTTAGAATGGTCCGGGGCTTGCCTAGGATCCAACACTAGGTTAGTGTTTGTTAGACAACACTCGCTTAGCGAGCATCTTCTATTTACGCTTGTACTCTAGGGGTCCTTCCATCTTTGGGATAGGTCCACCAACACCTTCTTCTGGTTCGACTCCATCATCACGTCCTTCACGTGGTGCATCTAGCGTACCTAGATGAGATGCAACAATGCAAATGTATGAATGCATGGAAGTGTCATAGACGATGCATTACAAGAAAGCAAGCAAGACAAGTGCAAGGTCAAGATAGCATGGCACACAAGTTTAACTTAAGTCAAGCTATTGTAAGTATGCAAGTAATATCAAGGTTAAGCAATTAATTCAAAGTACATGCGCAAAATCTGAATAGCAGCATAAAAAGCAATTGTTTTAGTCATAAACAGAGATCCTGACATCCAATACAGGTGATCCTAGACTTTCTGGAAAGTTAAAGAAATTACCTACAACTTTATTATTTGCACTTAGAGCTGATTTAAAGTTTAACAAGGTCAAACATAACCAAGAAGGCATCTCTGTCCAGATTTGTACAGAAATCTGCCATTCCATTTTGAACAGCTATAACTGGAGTTCTTGACCACCAAAAGTAGTGATCTCAAACATTTTAGAAAGCTTAGAAAAAGCACTACAACTCTCCTATTATCACCAATACATGAGTCCATGTTTAAATGAGCCAAACAATACAATCATTCAGATCTGTCCTGAGGACATGCAAAACCTGACAACAAACTTGTAAAATCTATTACTCCTAAACCATCAGGACTAAAATCATGACATTTTATGAAAAGAAATATAAGGAAATTATCTACAACTTTTGTATTCAATATATCTACATAAACATCATTTGCATCATGAAGTTAACATCACAACAGAAAATGCTCATGCAACCATTTCAGAATATAACAATTTGATGTTTCACTTGTTTGCTAAGAAGAGCATACACACATGAGCCATTCAAGAACTTCAACCACCACTAACATACTTAGCAATACTTTATTGAACATCGATCACTCAAAGCATCACCAAAATACAATTACAAGCTTTATCTACAATTATGCTTTTATTAATCCTTTCTTCTAATAAACATATATATAAATTTTAGTGATGTATGAGAACAACTAGTTTGGGTCTGCGACTTTTATGAGTGGTAGATGTTATCAAAACATGGCTACTGCACAAATTTCACAAGCTCAGGTTTTATAATTTAATTACTATGAAAAAGACAAGTTGCTATTGCAAGAAAACATGTAAAAGCAAGATAAATCTAAAGATCATCATTTTCTATAAACACATAGCCATATTATATGTTATTATGGTAGCACAACATCATACAAAGGTAGTGGAACCACATTTTCCAATTTTACACCTACAAAAAAATTATAACTTATTTAAAACCATTTATCAAGCAATAAATGAGTTAAATCAATCATACTGCATCCAATGACAATAAAATTTTTACCACAGCACACACAGAGCATCAGGAGCCTACCATAAAAATTTCATAGATATTGGAGTACCACAACTTTAGATATGAGAATAACAAGCAAAACAAGCTAAAATTGCCTATTTAACAAGATTAAATCAAAACATTATAAAAATAGTACATAACTAGCATGTTTAATATTTTTATTAGCTAGAGCATGTCATCACAAGATTAACACAACTAGAATTACCATTTTTGGTCTTTTATAACTCAAGATATGCCTCCAACAACTTAAAAGGATTTTTTAAAAGCACTTTATAAGAATAAATAAAAACATTAGAAACTTTCTACTAACACATATCATATTATGACACTACTGTGTATACTCACAAGGATTCCAAAAAGTTCTCATTTGCTATTTTATGATTTTTCTACAATTTATTATGATTTTCCAAATTTTCAGCCATAAAAGAAAAATAGATTTGCACCGAGGACCTCAAACTTTCACGAAAATAGATTCTAGCGAATGGGTCCTTATAGGCACTATTGAACTGAGTCACAGACTTGCAGTTAAGCCCTTCCCTTTTGTCGAATTCATGAGCAAGGTCCTTCACGCGGATCAAAACAGAGGAGGCAAAGGAGGATCGCCAGTGCTGGCGGGAGGAGGCTCGTCGGCGGCGGTGTAGTGGAGGCGGAGCACCAGGGGACCGGCGCGCACCTGTGGGTGGCCTTGGCTCAGCCGGAGATGGTCCGTGGCGTCCCAACCACGGAGGCGGTGGTCTGCAGTGACAGCGGCTACGACGGTGGCGAGCGTCAGCGGGGGAGGCGGCCGGAGGAGGGCCAGCTGGGCTCTGGCCATGGCCAGCCGTGGCCGCACCTGGCCCTAGCCTTGGTCGGCTGTAGCCTGCAGCTGCTTGCCCACGGCAGCAGTGGCGGCGACGGACATGGCTCCGGTGGTCGGGGCTATAGGCGATGGCATGGCCTGCGAAGTGGCACGATGGAGGCAGCATGACACAAGGAAGGGGATGGCAAGGCTAGCTGGTGCAGAGGCGGTGCGCAGCAGCGGCGCCACAAGCTCATGCTTGGCCATCCATGGCGTGCGCGCTCTGACACGCGTGTGCGGCGCAGAGGGAGAGCGCAAGGGAGGGAGTGGAGCGAGTGAGGGAGCACAGGCGCTTCCAAATCGAAGCGATAGCACTGGTAGAGAGCTAGGCGCACGCGGCAGTGATGGTGGGGCATGGAGACGTGCTTGGCCGCCATGCACAGGGCACGCGTCATCCTTTGGAGCATTTCCCTGAGCGCGTGGCGGGCAACGGTGTGGCCAACGTGTGATGCGATTTTAGGCTAGTTATGGGCCGAATTGGACCTTGGGCCCAAAAGCAAAGTTGAAGCCTATGAACTGCTCTACATCTTTCATTAAGGGCGCCAAGTCATTAGAGAAATAAATTAACAGGTAATTAAGCCCGAAGTTGCCACTATCAGCGACTAATCAAGGATTAAGCCTTTCTCTGCTTTAGCTCGAATTACTTGGTCAAAAGGTGGTCAAATTGATTCCAACTTTTTGTATGTCCTTCTCCGAAACATAGATTCCAACTTTTACTTTTGGCTCAACTTGAGGTGTTTAACCTATTTTAGAGAACGAGGAACGCCAATGTCAATGACGATGAATTCCGGACTTAGAATTATTTAGAGCCCAGAAACAGCAGGTGATTCCATCTTGAGTCCTCTGTTTGAGACACTTAGATGTTGAATTAGGTCTTGGTCCAAAAATAAGGTTTGTTGTACTCCACTCAAACTTCTACTTTTATTAAAGGTCAAACTTCATATCTGGTACAAAAACCATTGCTTCATCTTGGTCATAGCAGCACCTCGTTAAACCCTGGAATTAGGGTTTTCAACCAGTTGAGGCATTTTCTTGACATTTGCTCAACACGAACCTTCATGAGTTTTGTTGTAGAGTTCAATTAGAGTCATTTGTGTAGGGTAGTAAGGTTTGGTCGACATCTCATATTCCCATTTACTTAATAAAGCAATTCAATCAAGGTTATAACTTATCATTTCACGTGACTTCTTGGCTCCAAACTTCATGAAACTTTTCCAATCGTCAATGTAGATGGAAATAGATGTGAGGCACATGAAATAAGCAGGTTTAGCATGACTCATGCATATCCTTGAAAAAGGGTTCAACCTTTTAGAAAAGTTTCACTCTAATTCTTCATCAACACTTGTAAGATCGTGAACCACAGCTCATTGTTACAGCCCTCCCTCCTTATGGGAATCTCGCCCCGAAATTCGGTGCGAAAGACTTTTAAGAGAAGAGAAGCATGTCATCCATTTTCCAACATTAGTGATAACATTAGGCTACTTAACTTTAGAGTATCAAAGAGGCTAATTTGGTCAAGATAACTTTATGATATTTGCTCTTCGTAGTAAATTTTGTCTGAAGAATTTCTTTCATCGACTTCCATGAAGCATTGTTACCTTGGGAGGAATCCAAGATAGCACATCACTTGGTTCTCAGGATACGGAGAGTACTACAGAGCATAAACTAACTACCCATAATATCTATTTCCCTAGTGAATATAGCATGGACCATGTGAACTTTGCACTAGACTATAAGCTGCTGAAAGCTACTCATTACACTGGTTCCATGTTCATTCACAAATTTCAAAAAGCAGTCCTCTACCAAAGTAGCTTGAATACAACCTTTCATAAGGGATGAGATCACAGACGGAGGTAAGCATTCTCTGAGGCTATGAGAAACTGACTAACTAACATACAACGTCTATGCTGGTCGTAACTGTTCAATCACTCAGATGCCAACCGATGGAAAACTACATAATGTTCCATGGGTGTAGTTCTCTTTCTTTAATGATAACACTGTATTATCTGAGTCCATTAAGTGAGTAGTGAATGTGATAGCTGACTCTATTGACTCAGCATTTTCGACGATCATTATTTGAGGGAATCCTCGTATCCAAGCGGCAACAGTTATCTAGGTTGAATCTGAAGCAACCTCTTGGGTAAAAACACATGGAAGGTACCAAGGGACAAGTCCGCCTTGGAATCATTGCTAAAGAAGGATGATGACGAGGTCTAGAGGACAACAAATGTTGCAAGTATTCGTCGATTGGAAAATCAGTACACTACCAAGCAGGTTGAGCACAATTTGTCTTCATAATGTAGTGGCACAGTAAGTTGGGTTGACTTGCTCTGTCACAAAATTAGGTTGGTTGGACCACTTTTGACATTGAGGCTTCTTTCTAATGTCAATCAACAACTCAAAATCATAATCTGAAATCTGTTGTTTGACACTTTTCAAATTGTTTTCGACTCGCAATGGCACAACCTGACTTATAGAACACCTCGACTGCTCAAACATTGCTAATATGAGAGGGCAAAAGCAAGCCACAATGGGCTGCAAGGAGTCTCCCCTAGGGCATGTAGAGAATTACCTAATCGGCAAGATATTGACCATGTTGCTAATCTTGACATCAATTACAAACACAACGTTTCTAATGTGAGGGATGATAGCAGTCAACAGAGAAATCATAGATTCTATACACCTTGGTCTTCAGTTCATATCTCACAAACTACTGCTCCATTGTGCACAACTTTTGGTAGGCCTTTAGATCCAAGAGTCCTCTAACTACTGACCAAAATCCAGCTCAAACGGACACCGTTGGACTATCCAAACAAATCATCTACCAAAACTGCTCTATTCTAAAATTTTTAGTGTCCCCAGACTGACAAAACATCTTTCAAATCTGATGCGTTACTCTACCAATCCTCAAACCAACTTAAGACATCAAAGTACCTTAAGAGAGGAATGAGGTTGTCAAGTTATGTGACAATCCAACTATGTTTGAGCCACTAATCACCGGCTTAAAGATAACCGGTTTGGTGCCATGAAATCTGGATAGATTTCCCGCTCTTCATTTCCTTTGCTTCACATGTGTGATTGTCTAAGATGGAAATTGACTTAACGACACAGGTCTTGGAGGAAAAAGCAGTACTGGCATAGCTGACCGGCTTTGTTGTTTCTTTGCTTAACATTGTTCTGTGAGACCTAGCCTTCATAGTTACCGAGGAGTCATTACCTAGCTAGAGATTAACCTTCCTACTGATAACTAATTAGTTGTCTCTCAACACTTAAAAAGCCCCAAAACTTCCTGCTTGATAGCAACAATCGTAGTTGATGCGTATTCAATTAGTCAATATCAAGGTAAGCAGAAAAGGGTCGCTGAAGAGGTCGGTTGATTATCTTGCACATAAGGTCAAGACTTGGATAGAAAGCTCATAAGCACCAGGTGACCTATTACAGGACATAATATCCTGGTTCATTTATCATCCGACAAATAACTTGTCTAACTTTAAGTATTGTGTACCTTTCTGATCCAATGGGGATGACATAAGTTGCTTGCTAGATGACCGAGGTCATTACAGGGACAGTCAAGTAGAGTCATTTGTCTACCACCTCTTGCAGTCTATTAATGTTTATGTCAGTGACCTATTCTTCAAAGGTTATCCTTTGGACGACTCTAGAAGGAAGTCCTATTGCATTTGGTTCGACATACAGATCTTCTGACAAGATAAGAAGAGATAACCAAGGAAGAGCTCATGTGAAAATAACACATCGGTGCAGTTCTGCAATGGATCATGACTAGGAACCTCGATACCAGCACATGCTAAACAGCACAACCTTGTGTGTGCGCCCAGAGGAGGCTCTCGGTTTTCTCACAGCACCGTAGTTGCTACTCATAACACCATTACTGATCACACACCCAAGGTCAAATTTCAAGTTGCACAGATTGGGTCGTATGAACAAGCACTATGCAAAGGAGGGATAGCAAGCAAAAGTAGTCACAAGGTCAAGAGTCAACGAGGAGGCAATCCAAAGATTAAAACAGAGCACAAGAGAACATAGCTTAATTGCCAAAGTCAACTGAGCAGGGGACTCTTGCTTAATTTTCATATACGCATTATGTCCACCAAGGTGATTAGTAAGTAAAGATTAACATGAGATTTGGTCTTGCCGAGCGGCAACATGAGATCAAGACTAATAAACATCTAGAGACTTGAAAGTGTTGGAGACAAAACAAACGAGATTTGAGGGATAGAGCCAATGCACTGACTAGGGATTTAGTTGATAAAGCAACGACACGATCTGTGAGGAAAAGGTTCCAAAGCCAGGGTAGATAGCGATTAGCGTTGCACCAGATCATCTATAGGAGAAGGAGCAATGAGGTCCGACAAGGATTTTTGAGCAGGGTCCTCCCACATAGGAGCGAGACAACCACAACACATGCAAGCAAGGGAACTAAGCTTGGGCTTAAGGTCAAGCAGAGGCATGGATATATGTCTTCATAGTGCAACATTCAAGGGCTAGCAACCACGTGTATAGGCTCAGGCTCCTAAGAGAGAACTTAATTGGAGACAACAACCATGAGATTATCCTTGGACGTTGTTCCAGGATAGTGCTCTTCAACACTCGTATGCTTACCGAGGACAAAAGGGGTGATAGCTACGGCACTACCTACATAATGAGCATCCACACGTACATCATGGTCTTAAGCAAGCATTTCGAAACACTCAATCCAAATTCGCACATAACAAGCAGTCACCTACATCAACACCACTAAACATATCATGCAAAACATGGTGGTAAGGTACTGTTATCTTTTATTTCAATTTTTACTGAGTAAGTGGATAACTCTTCAAAACAAGTTTTACTTACATTTAGCAAATTAGTTTTCGGTCATGCACAACATGACCATGTGGTTACAACAAGTTATCCATTAATAGAACAAGGGTGAGAGAAGCATGTTTATGCACAAGCAACAATCATGATGCATGCTCGTCCTATTCGTCCTCACGAAATTGCTAGCCTAAGGTGGCAATCACGTTCTATGTCGGTGGCAAAACACGTACTATCTCGATATATAGCTAGTCGTCAACTACATTCAATCTACGCATTCTTGGTTAGCGTACCTACAGAAGGATTTCATTTTAGCCCAACCCCACAATTATATATGAAGAAATAAAAGTCTGGGCTCTAGGTTGCAAGCTAAATACTTCCATATATATACCCATATATATATACTTCCGTATCAAAGCTACCCAAAAGTAAATACGTCTATACATACATATAGAATATGCATATATAGCCATACCAAAGCTAACCTACAATTAAACATTAAATACTCCCGTATATATATGAGATATATATACTTAAGTATCAAGACTACCTCTCCCCTTTGACTGCACGCTCACATCTTGCAGTCATACCACTCACCATCTTACCTGGGCGTAGAGATATATTGATCCATACATTACCATTCAAACGAATGGCATCCATACAATAACACGTCGTATGGACGATGAAATAAAAATTGCAAGAAAGTAAACCCCCATAGTTAGTGTTAGTTTACTTGTTGCCACCTAAAGGTCCTTAATTGGGATTAACTAGAGGTTGTCGCTAGCATAGTTTTGCAAATAAGTTTTGACAAATTTGCCTGTAGCTAAAATTTTAGTCAAAATAGGCTTTTTAAAACCAAAAGTTGGCTTTTAAAACTATGTGCATGACAGTATTATGCTTAATCTCGCTCTGATACCAGCTATGACAGAACCGTCCAATTTATACAAGATCAAGTACAGTTGTCCCTGTTAAACACGTCGACACGCGCATACTCTCACTTATATAGACCTAGTAGTCCACCGAGTGTCACAAAGGACCTCGGTAAATCAACTTCACAACCAAGATCGTGTGATTAAGCAAATACCCCTCACATACATAGAGTTGCGGTGGAAATAGTATTACAAATGGGTTCACAAATAATAGTATAAGTTTGGGTTTCAAAACCAGTTAAAGGAAAACAACATAGCTTTCAAATGATTACATTAATATAAGTTCCAAATACATTGCTAGCATAAGTGACATCCTCTGATAAAAGCATGTAGATGAGAAATAAATATAGAGTCATCGAGCCCACCAGTGGTTAGCCACCATCTTCCTCAGGCCAAGAACTTCACCTGCAACATGGTGGGATAAATCCTGAGTACTCAAATGTACTCAGCTAGACTTACCCATCATAAACCAAAAATAAAGTGACACCAAGGATAATGCAAGACTTTATAAGTGGAGCTAGCTTGACAACATTTTGCATAAAAAGCCAATAATTCAACTATACATTTTTTTAATCCGGTCATCAAGTTAATTATAGCTATTCATCTCTAGATTAGCAACTAACCTGTGCCAAACATGTGGGATATCATTTAGTAGCATAACAATAGTAACCATAGCCAGTGTAATAAATCCATGTTCATCATAACCATCATATTCCATAATCTAGTTACTACGATGTTGGAGCTAGTCGAGTTTCCCACTATGCGTGAGAGACGGCGATTCAAATCGATTTCAACCAATTGGGAATTTATTCCTAACACAAACCCAGGTCTACCAGCCATGGTAGCCTTAGGTCACCTTTGGTACAACTTAGGTCCACATTTTGTGGGTTCCACCAGCGCCGCACAATCAGGGATGACTAGCTGCCAGGACGATCAGGACTACCCTGCCCTTGGGCTCACGTCTGGCTCCCCACACATCCTTACTACCATCTAGAGCGCGCACTTTTATAGAATGGGGCCCGGCCTGAGTTGAGCTACTCAACTTCGTGGTCAGAATGAGTAATCTGGCCAGCTAAGTGAGAGGCATGTGTTCAATCTCGGTAGAAGTGCCAGCAACGGTATGGTCCTTAATCGACACAGATGGGATAAAACAAGCATACAAGACCTCCATGTCCGGCTGCCTCTCAATCTCCAGATCCCGTCCACTCTCCATTTATTCATCATCACAAGGTTATTTTCCACGATAGCAAATATAGCCAACCGTGCTTTGGTATTCACCTATATCTCACAGGTGACAGGAAATCACCCGTTTTCTACAAGTCTAAGCATTGCTAAGCATACATTCGATCCTGAATCTGCATAGGGTTCAAGGTATATTTCTAGACAAGGTAGTTCTATGCATCAAGTGTTTCCAACCAACTCTTATAACCTAATGCATCAAACATAAAGGACTCAAGTTGATATTTGTAAAACATAGGAGGCTTAGAATGCTTCGGGGCTTGCCTGGGATCCAACAATTGGTTAGCGTTTGTTAGACGACACTCGCTTGGCGAGCATCTCCTATTCAGGCATGTACTCTAGGGGTCCTTCCATCATCAGGATAGGTCCACCAACACCTTTTTTGGTTCGACTCCATCGCCACGTCCTTCATGTGGTGCAGCTAGCGTACCTAGATGAGATGCAACAATGCAAATGTATGAATGCATGGAAGTGCCATTGATGATACATTACAAGAAAGCAAGCAAGACAAGTGCAAGGTCAATATAGCATGGCACACAAGTTTAACTTAAGTCAAGCTATTGTAGGTTTGCAAGTAATATCAAGGTTAAGCAATCAATTCAAACTACATGCGCAAAATCTAGACAGCAGCATAGAAGGCAATTGTTTTCGTCATAAACAGACATCCCAACATCGAATACAAATGATCCTAGACTTTCTGGAAAGTTAAAAAAATTTCCTACAACTTTATTATGTACACTTAAAGCTGATTTAAAGGTTAACAAGGTCAAACAACACCAAGAAGGCATATCTATCAAGATTTGGACAGAAATCTGCCATTCCACTTTGAACAGCTATAACTGAAGTTCTAGACCACCAAAATTAGTGATCTCAGACATTTTAGAAATATTAGGAAAAGCACTACAACTCTCCTATTATCACCAATATATGATTCCATGTTTAAATGAGCCAAACAATACAATCATTAAGATCTGTCCCGAGGACATGCAAAACCTAACAACAAAATTGTAAAATCTATAACTCCTAAACCATCAGGACTAAAATCATAAACTTTTAGGAACAGAAATATAAGGAAATTATATACAACTTTTGTATTCAACATATCTACATAAAACATTTTTTGCATCATGAAGTTATCATCACAACAGAAAATGCTCATGCAGCCATTTTAGAATATAACAATTTGATGTTTCACTTGTTTGCTAACAAGAGCATACACACATGAGGCATTCAAGAACTTCAACCACCACTAACATACTTAGCAACACTTTATTGAACATCGATCACTCAAACCATGTGACAGAACCGCCCAATTTATACAAGATCAAGTACGGCTGTCCCCACTAACATGTTGACACGCGCATACTTTCACTTATATAAACCCGGTAGTCCGCCGAGTGTCACGAATGACCTCGGTAAATCAACATCACAACCAAGATCGCGTGATTAAGCAAATACACATCACATACGCAGAGTTGCAGC
The DNA here is from genome assembly GCA_904845875.1 of Miscanthus lutarioriparius. NCBI lineage: Eukaryota > Viridiplantae > Streptophyta > Magnoliopsida > Poales > Poaceae > Miscanthus > Miscanthus lutarioriparius. Next base: position 71,239,768 of record CAJGYO010000005.1, on the reverse strand, counting down.
GGAAATAATACTACAAATGGGTTCACAAGTAATAGCACAAGTTTGGGTTACAAAACCGATTTGTGAAAACAACATAGCTTTCAAATGATTACATTAATATAAGTTCCAAATACATTGCTAGCATAAGTGTCATCCTCAGACAAAAGCATATAGATGAGAAATAAATATAGAGTCACCGAGCCCACCGGTGGTTAGCCACCTTCTTTAGCAGGCCAAGAACTTCACCTGCAACATGGTGGGATAAACCCTGAGTACTCGAATATACTCAGCTAGACTTACCCGTCGTAAACCAGAAATAAAGTGACACCAAGGATTATGCAAGGCTTTATTTGGTGGAGCTGAGCTGACAACCTTTTTGCATAAAAGCTGGAGTAATCATTAGCATTATCCACCTATACTAGCAGTGACTTTTAGCCATTCCCTACCATCTATATTAGCACCTGTACTAATCAATCACTTAATTAAGTTGCAAACAATAATAACCATATCAGGTATTTCATGGCTCATTATTATAATAATAATAATCATCATCATTTAACCATATCTTTAAATTTAGTGAATCTACGTTGCCGCTGCTCAGACAAGTTCTCACTATCCGGGAGAGACGGCGATTTGAATCGATTCCTATCCAGCTGGAGGGATATTCCTAACACTCACCCAATCCACCTGATCAATGGTTTCCTCGGGTCACCTTTGGTACAACTCAGGAATCGCAGTTCTGAGCAGCGCTGCACCCTTAGGGAGTCCACTCTACCAGGTGGTCAATCTCACCTCGGACTTACGCCAATAGCTCCCCGCACATCCTTACTACCGCCAGGGTGCGCACTTTCACTTCCTAGACTTTTGGCCTGAATTGAGCTACTCGGCTTCGCAGTCGGAACGAGTTATCCGGCCAACTAAGTGATAGGTATGCGTTCAACATGACATGAGGATGTACAGCGAATCGGTCCTTAAACGACACGGACGGGGACAGATTCACACCTAAGACCTCCATGCCTTGTTGCTGCACTACCGTCATCCCGTCCGGTCTCTTTTCATTATTAACACATGGTTCTTTTTCATGATAGCAAATATAGCCAATCGTGACCAGAGCTCATCCTACATCTCGCAGGTGACAGGAAATCACCCGACTTCTACCGGTCTAAGCATAGCTCAGCATCATTCGATCCTACACTTAATTAGGATTCATAGGATTTTATCTGGACAAGGTAAGGATATAATGCAACAATTGGTTCCAACCAATTCCTATACTTAATGCATCATCAACAATAAAAGATACTCAAGATATTTGTAAAAACATAGGAGACTTAGAATGCTCCGGGGCTTGCCTGGGATCCGACATAAGTCAGTTCAGTTAGCTTGCACCGTCCTGATGACATCTCAGGTCCTAGCACTTGCTTAGTCCTTCCATCTTCGGGATAGATCCATCAAACACTGTCTTCGGGTTTGGCTCCAACATCTCATCCTTCACGTGGTGCATCTAGCGTACCTAGATGAGATGCAATATGCAAGTGCATAAATATGAAGAATAGTACCATGAGACGCATCACAAAATAGCAAGCAAGACAAGCATAGTTTACACTAACACACTTAAGTACTTTGCGATGCTTAACTTAAACATCACACAATCTATCATGCTAAGATGGCAAAGAAGACGACAACACCAAACATGACACAAGTTTCCTAAGATCTCAGGTGCTCCAACTCAGTCACCATTCAAGGCATAAGTCACACTTAACAATATATAAGCAAACACTATAATTGGAATCTGCCAATTTCTGGACATGCAAACAGCAGCTACAAGATTTAGCTATAACTGGAGTTACACAAATCCAAATGACTTGCAAGAAGACATTTTGGAAAGCTTATGAACTTATCTACATTTCATCTATAACCATCATAGCATGCTTCACAAGTTAAGTAGGTCGAAATTATACATTTATAGAAACTGTTCCACAATTGACAGAGAGCAGCCATTTCTGAAACCCAACTTTAAACAGGCATAACTCACAAACTACTTGGCCAAATGACACCAAATTTTAACAGAAGCTAGATACATGAATTATCTACAACTTTTATATAAACAAGTTTCACAACAAAGCACATTATCATGAAGAACTTTGCTAAGTTCCCAGATCTGTCCATAAACCACATTTGCAAGAAAATAAATATTAACTTATGTTGCAAACACATAATTAGGCAAAACCAACTTTACCAACATGTCGCACATGACTAAAGAATACCATAAAACCTAGTGTCCATGACCAAATAAATTATTTTAATGCATTTCTTAATTTATTTTAGATAACAAGGTGACTTAATGAACATATATCAAAAGTATATAATAAATTCTACAAAACTTACAGTGGCTCACATATCCTCTCAATAGTCTACTGTACAAATTTCACTCCATTTGAATATGTAGAGCAACCTCTATGAAAAAGAAAAGTAGCTAAAGCAAGAAATCATGTGAGAGCGAGATAAACCAATAACTCACTCATACTTCATCCAATCCACATGAAATTTTTACCACACATCAACTATCACATGAGTAGCATGCCACAAAAATTTCACTTCATTTGGATCCCTAGATCTGTAGTTATGGAAAATAACATATTCAACTAGCATTACAACCTTACTGCACAAATCTATTTTTACCACAAAATATTGAAACAAAAATATGTCATATTATAGATCTAATGCATAGAGAATTTCACAAGGATTCCAAAAAGTCCTCATTTACTATTTTATGATTTTTCTACAAATTACTACGAATTTTCACAGTGGAGCATTCAAATCTGTAAAAACCAGAGAAAAGGAATTGAAATCTTGCATCGGGGTCCCTGCAGTTTATAGAAATTAAACTACAGCGAAGAGGTCCTCCTGAGCACTATTCACATGTGTCACAACTTCGCAGAAAGAACCCTCCCTTTTCTTGAATTTGAGCGCGAAGTCCTCCCTATCCTGCTCACCGAGTCGGAGCAGAGACATGGCCGGCCAGCTCGGCCAGCGAGAGCCGACAGCGGCGGCGCTGCGCTCTAACCTAGGCCTGCACGTGCACAGCTTGGCACATGGCGGCCTGAGACAGCACAGCCGTGTACTACAGTGGCAGCAGCGATGGGCGCACCAGCGGCGGACGGCGACGGTGTTGCTCGCTGGGGCCTGGCCAGCTGGCTGCGAAGGAGAGCTGTGGTCGCCAAGGCCCTGGCTCAACCAGCCGCGTGTAGCAGCGGCCCTGCTATAGCCTACGTGAGCAGCAGCAAGAGCTGGCCGACGGCATCAATGGCGGCCGCGCCCTGGAGCTCGCGTGCGACGCCAGAGAGCGAGGAAGAGGCAGAGAGGGTGCGAGTGAGAGAGAGAACAAGCTCGGCATCCACCTCTGGAGGGCGCAGCGGTGCAAGGATGTGCATCGCACGTGGTAGCAAGTAGGGCACGCGGCAGCAATGGCGGACGCACTCAGTGCATGGTGGCCACGCCCTGGACACGCGCTGCCCATTGGGGCGTTTTACCGAGCACGTGGCGGGCAGCAAAGCGATCAGCGTGGGGCACGATTCTGGGCCGTTTGCAGGCCAAATTTGGACATGGGCCCAAAAGCAAAGTTGCAGCCCACATAATGCTCTACAATTTCTATTTAAGGTGCACTGCCATAAGGGCTATGGATTAGTGATTAACTGTGCTCCAAAGTGATAGTGTCAACGCATTGACAGCGATGAACAAAAGTCCAAAATTGATGGTCAAAACGAACTCTAATGAGTGCCATCTTTTTATATGCTCTTCTCCATGAACTTAGCTCCAACCTTTATTTTGGGGTCAAGTCGAGTTGCTTAACGAAAACATGAGAACGCGACATGCCAACGTCGACGACGATGAATTCCAGACTTAGAAAAATTCTAAGTACCGAAAATAGCTGATGATTCAATCTTCGAGCCTCTGTTTGACTTATTTCCAAGTTGATCTGGCTCTTGTTCCAAAAACAAAGTTTGTTCTACTCTACTCAATCTTCAACTTTTATTTAAGGTGCAACTCCATGCAAGCACTGTAAGCAATTGGTCAACACAGGTCAAAGTAGCATCGCGGTAAAGCTTAAATCTGAGTTTTAGACCTATTGATGCATTTTCTTGACATTTTCCCAACGTGAACCTTTCATGACTTTTGTTCATGAGTGTAGGTAGAGTTGTTTGATCAAGGTTGCAATGTTTGTTTGTCATCACATGTTCTCATCCACCTAATAAAGCAATTCAGGCGAGAACATAACTTGTCATTTCATGTGACTTCTTGATTCCAAACTTCACGAAACTTTTCCATGGATCAATATAGATGGATATTGATGTGAGACACATGAAGATATTCCAATAACACCAGCCAAGCATCTATCTTGAAAAGACCTATATGTAAAGCAAGGGTGCAATATCCGCGTTTAGGTTGGGGCTCATTTCCATAGGTTTGACCTTGACATCTCCATCACCACTTACACGCCATGGTTGAGTTTAAACCCATTGCTTAACTAGTGACAAACACCTGGGGTGTTACAAAGCATCACCAAAATACAATTACAAGCTTTATCTATAATTATGCTTTTATTAATCATTTCTTCTAATAAACATATATATAAATTTTAGTGATGTATGAGAACAAGTAGTTTAGGGCTGAGACTTTTATGAGTGGTAGATGTTATCAAAATATGGCTACTACACAAATTTCACATGCTCGATTTTTATAATTAAATTACTATGAAAAAGACAAATTGTATTGCAAGAAAACATGTAAAAGCAAGATAAATCTAAAGATCATCATTTTCTATAAACACATAGCCATATTATATGTTATTATGGTAGCACAACATCATACAAAGGTAGTGGAACCACATTTTCCATTTTACGCCTACATAAAAATTATAACTTATTTAAAACCATTTATCAAGCAATAAATGAGTTAAACCAATAAATCAATCATACTGCATCTAATGACCATAAATTTTTTACCACAGCACACACAAAGAATCAAGAGTGTACCATAAAAATTTCACGGCAATTGGAGCACCACAACTTTAGATATGAGAATAACAAGCAAAATAAGCTAAAATTGCCTATTTAACAATATTAAATCAAAACATTATAAAAACAGTACATAACTAGGACGCTTAATATTTTTATTAGCTAGAGAATTTCATCACAAGATTAACACAACTGGAATTACCATTTTTGGACTTCTATAACTCAAGACATGCCTCCAAGAACTTAAAAGGTTTTTCTAAAAGCACTTTATAAGAATAATCAAAAACATCATAAACTTTCTACTAACACATATCATAGTATGACTCTACTGTGTATATCTACTCAAAAGGATTCCAAAAAGTCCTCATTTACTATTTTACAATATTTCTACAATTTATTATGATTTTCCAAAGTTTTAGTCATAAAAGAAAAATAGATTTGCACCGAGGACCCTGAACTTTCATGAAAACTGATTCCAACGAATGGGTCCTTCTAGGCTCTATTCAACTAAGTCATAGACTTGTAGTTAAGCCCTCCCCTTTTGTTGAATTCATGTGTGAGGTCCTTCACGCGGATCAAAACTGTAACACCCTAGGTGTTTGGCTCCCACAAAATTGCATTTCATTTCATAACCATGTGCATCATCTATCTCATCATGCCATTGTTACTGAAACATGTATATGCAACATTCTCAATTATGTTTGTTTCATACTTGATTGCTTGTGAATGGTAGTAGTGAAACATGTGAATGCAACATGAGTTTCTCATACCTTGAAACAGGGCAACATGGTAGTAATATGACAAGTTTAAAATTACAACAAAGTCATGAAACATGTGAAACATGGAATTGCAACATTAGAGTGAAATTGATTGTTTTGTTGCTTCATCACATGTGACCATTAGAAGTTGGTGTAGCACTTGTGTAGAGTGGTTAATTAGGGTCTAATACACCTTAACTACACTTAGGGTAATTGATGGGACATTGTTCATGTGGAACAAAATGACTAAAATGCCCTATATTGGAGGTTTGACTTAGAATGACCTATAGTGTGACTCTGTTTGACTGATTAAAAAGATCAACCTAGAGACCTTGCATGGTTGTGCACCCTTTACCAAAGTTGTAGCCAATTTATCAAGGAACAAAAGTCTCAATATGACCATCTCATGAAAATGGCTAGAACATGTTCAAACGAGGCCCACAAGTCATTTTTCCCTGCTGAGTTCATACTTAAGAATTTTTCTAAGTCCTTAAGACGATTTACAGTTTCGTGTGTCATAGTTTGGAGCCTTGTATCTCCCTAACCAGGCCGAACCAACTCGAGCTCCAATTGACAAAGTTGTTGTACTCACTTGGATCTTCAATTTTGTTAACTATACCATGAACCAGATCACCACCGTTTGGGAGTTATGGATCATCGAAATCACGCTGTCAGTCGTGTCATCGGGCGTCGATTCTGTCTGTTTCAGAAAACCGATAGAGCACGCCGTGGCTGACCGGCTTAGGAGCTGATCACCGCATGGCGCGCATGCTCTACTAGGGCCTCCATGTCGCATGTCCGTGCCCCAGATGAAAGCCAGCGCTTCGTTCACTCGCCTTTCACCTCGCCATTTCACCCCTGCCATCTCCTTCCTCCGTGGGCACGGCGGCCGGGAACACCGTGACGCCGCTGAGCCAAAATCCCCCTCAACCGAGCACCTTGGTCCAATTCCTCTGAACCACAACACCACTGTGAGCTCCTCCACGTCCTCGACCCCACCGTCATCCCATTTTCGCCTCAGGTAGAGCTCACCGTGAGCGCGGCTCCACCGGGTCGCCATGACTGCCGCCGACTGAGCTCGCACGTGGCCGTGCTGCTCGAGCCTCTTACTGTCCCCTCTCTCCCTTGCGCTAGGTCCTGTGAGTGCTACTATTGCTCGGAGAGTAGGCCACTAGGGCCGTAACGCCGTCGCCTCGCCGGAGCCGGCCAACCCGTGGCCGTGCGCCGCCATGGCCGTCATCACTTCCTTTATCCGCGGAAATAGCTGAGATTGAGGGTACCACTAGGTGCGCACAGGTGAGGTGAACACCGTAGCACCGATGACCTCGCCGGAGCTGCCACCGGCGACGAGTTGCGCCGCCGTCTCTTCTTCCTCCCCTGTCTGACTCACTGACTCGCGGGGCCCCATTGTCAGTCGCTGAAGCAGAGGCGGGAGCGAGTCCTGGGCCGTGTCGAGTCTGGGTTGCACTTGCACGTGCGTCGTGGGCCGCCGAGTCTATTCGGGCCGGCCCAGTAGTAGAGTTAGGGTTTCAAAATTGTTTTGTTTATTCTTTTTTCACAGATTTGTGTACATTTTCAAAAATATGTATCTCCTAGTTGGTAGATCCAAATGATGTGGTTCCAATTTTGTTGAGTTCATGATAATGTCTAGTTTATATCAAAAATATAATTTATGCCATGTTCTGTTATGAAAAATGGAGTTGCTAATTATCTCTTTTAATCATGAGGGAAATAGGGGTAATTATATCTTTTTCTATGTAGCTTCAAATGGCATGAAATTTTTATAGTGTACTGCTCATATCATGAATAGCTTGTAGTTAAATTTTCATACATTTTGGACACTGTAGGAAAGAGTTAGGTAATTCTCTTGTTTGCATGGATGGATCTTGTGTGAATTTTCATAATTTTTCTATAGATCTAGTAAAGGTAAAATTTGGTGAGTGCTATTCTTATGCTAGAATGATGCTAGGAAAAATGTGAAATCTGTTGCTTGACACTTTTCAATAGGGTTTCCTAATTATGCTAGAAATAGCCCTGCCATCTGTTAATTTTGATACAGCAAGTTCTGCTTGCCCAATTGCTTTGAAATTGTTATGGTAGTCTATGTGAAGCATGAGGTAGCTACTGTAATTTTTGTAGATTTTTCTATACAGTTTTACTATATGTTGCTTTAATCACCTAATTAACTAAATAAATTAGAAAAGGACATTAAATAATTTATTTAGAAGTTGGCACTATACTTTCTGATGTTCCTCTGGTATGTACAACAAGTTGGTAAACTTAGTTTGGTCCAATTATGCTTTTGCATCATCACTAAATAATTAATTTAGTAAACCTGTCATTTCTGGACAGATTCTATGTTTACTTGAATTCGATTGGGTTAACGTAAGAATCATGCTTTGATGTTTACAAATGATTTGTAAAGAATTTCATAAGCTTTCCAAAATGTCCTCTTGCAAGTCATTTGAATTTATAGAACTCTTGTTGTGATTGAATTAAGGAACTGCTCGTTTGCATATGAAACCTTAACTGTTGATTTAAGTATGCCTTTACTATTCCTAAGCTTGTGGTAATGTTCCTAGGTGTTAGGCCTTTAACTGAAGATGAGCATCTTTATCTTAGGTTATGCAAGTTAGGTAAGTTGATCTTGTTCTTCAAGTTAAGTTAGATACATGTCTTAAAGTGATTTGAATAGAGCTATTCTTAATCGGTAAACGAGTGTCCAGTGACGTTTTCATTAAACACTTACTGTGATCCATTCATCATGAACATCATGTCATTCCTTATGCATCCATGATATTTATCTTGTGCATCGGCATGCAATAGGTGTACCGGAAGGTGTGACACTGCTGGAATTTGAGGAACCGAGCGGGGAGCAGCAGCAGCCAACACCGGAGGTTCAGGAGGTGCAGCCCTCAGGAGAAGTGCCAGACGAGGTCGCCGTTGAGTGCCCAGATCACCGTCCGTGCAACTTTGTGAAAGGCAAGCCCCGGAGCATATTAAGCCTCCTAATTTTCGAAATGCAGTTAAAGTATTATTGCTATATATATATATATTGTTGCATTAAGTTTAGGTAAATGATGATAAGCTTGATGCTAAGTTTAAATTGGTCACTATATTCATAAGCTCTTTTATGCAAATGTGTCAAGCTAGCCCACCTCATAAGCCTTGCATGATCCTTGGTGTCTTCTATTTCTGGTTTTGTTGGGTAAGTCTAGCTGAGTACCTTCTCATACTTAGGGTTTATCTCCCACATATTGCAGGTGACCAGTTCTACTTTGCTTGCTGTAAGTATTGCCTTCTCCTGGCTGGGGATGAAGACTAGACCGTTGGGCGCGGTCTCTCCTAGTTCTCGTACCTAATAATGCTTTTGTGGGACATGACTAAGATCTGGCAATGTATTTGAAACTATGAAGTTATGTACTAAACTATGTTGCTTCTACAAATTTGAACTTGGTTTGTTTAATTTTTATTCACACTCTGATGGATGTAATTCGGATGCCACTTGTGAAATGTTGTAACAAATGATGTGTTGTGTTGAATCACTACGGTCTTGGTTTGTATGTCGAGAGTTGTTTGAAATCCTTTGTGATTTCTGGACTACCGGGATTATGGGAGCTTAAGTACAGGAATTTGATCACTTCGGTGATTGTTTTTGTACTTACGTTCTAATAATTTGGTCGGTTTTGTTACAAAAACAGAGGAGGCGGAGGAGGAGCGCCGGTGCTGACCGGAGGAGGCTCATCGGCGGTGGTGTAGTGGCGGCGGAGCACCGGGGACCTGGCGCACACCCATGGGTGGCCTTGGCTCAGCCGAAGACGGTCCGTGGCGTCTCGTCCATGGAGGCAGTGGTCTACAGTGGTAGCAGCTCTGACGGTGGTGACCATCAGTGGGGGAGGCGGCCAAAGGAGGGCTGGCCGGGCTCTAGTCATGGCCAGCCATGGCCAACAACAGCTAGCAGCTGCTTGGCCGCGGCAGCAGGCGGCGACAACGGACATGGCTCCGGCGGTCGGGGCTGTAGGCGATGGCATGGCCTACGAAGCGACAAGATAGAGGTTGCGTGACACAAGGAAGGGGATGGTGAGGCTAGCTGGTGCAGAGGTAGTGCACAACAGTGATGCCATGAGCTCGTGCTTGGTCAGCCATGGCGAGCGCGCTTTGATGCACGCGTGCGGCGTAGAGGGAGAGCGCATGGGAGGGAGTGGAGTGAGTGAGGGAGCATGGGCGCATCCAAATCGAAGCGGTAGCGCCGGCAGAGAGGTAGGCACATGCAGCAGTGGTGGTGGGGTGTAGAGATGTGCATGGCCGCCATGCACAGGGCATGCGTCGCCCTTTGGAGCATTTCCCTGAGCGCGTGGCGGGCAACGGTGTGGCCAGCATGGGAGGAAATTTTGGGCTAGTTACGGGCTGAGTTGGACCTTGGGCCCAAAAGCAAAGTTGAAGCCCATGAACTGCTCTACATCTTTCATTAAGGACGCTGAGTCATTAGAGAAACAAATTAATGGGTAATTAAGCCTGAAGTTGACACTGTCTATGACTAATCAAGGATGAAGCCTTTCGCTCCTTGAGCTCGAATTACTTGGTCAAAATGTGGTCAAATTGATTCTAACTTTTTGTATGTCCTTCTCCAAAACATATATTCCAACTTTTACTTTTGGATCAACTTGAGGTGTTTAACCAATTTTAGAGAACGCGGAACGCCAATGTCAATGACGATGAATTCCGGACTTAGAATTATTTAGAACCCAGAAACAGCAGCTGATTCCATCTTGAGTCCTGTATTTGAGCCACTTAGAAGTTGAATCAGGTCTTGGTCCAAAAATAAGGTTTGTTGTACTCCACTCAACCTTCAACTTTTATGAAAAGTCAAACTTCATATCTAGTACAGAAACCATTGCTTCATCTTGGTCAAAGAAGCACCTCGTTAAACCCTATAATTAGGGTTTTCAACCAATTGAGGCATTTTCTTGACATTTGCTCAACACGAACCCTTCATGACATGTCATATTCCCAGTTTCTTAATAAAGCAATTCAATCAATGTTATAACTTATCATTTCATGTGACTTCTTGGCTCCAAACTTCATGAAACTTTTCCAATAGTCAATGTAGATGGAAATAGATGTGAGGCACATGAAAGAAGTAGGTTTAGCATGACTCATGCATATCCTTGAAAAAGGGTTCAACCTTTTAGAAAAGTTTCACTCCAATTCTTCATCAACACTTATAAGATCATGAACCACAGCTCATTATCACTACTTGACATAACTTACCTGAGTCCAATTCTACCGCTTTACTCATGACTAACACCTAGTGTGTTACAAGAAGCATTTCTTACAATAGCCATAAAAGACTGTGTTATCTGCATCAAGTGGGAAATAAACCCTGAGTACAAGAAGGTACTCAGCTAGACTTACCCATCATAAACCAAAAATAAAGTGACTCCAAGGATCATGCAAGGCTTTATAAGTGGAGCTATCTTGACACCATTTTGCATAAAAAGCTACTAATTTAGCTATACATTTTATAACTCGGTCATCAAGTTAATTATAGCTATTCATCTCTGGATTAGCAACTAACCTGTGCCAAACATGTGGTATGTCATTTAGTAGCATAACAATAGTAACCATAGCCGGTATAAGATTTTCATATTCATCAGAACCATCATATTCCAGAATCCAATTACTACGATGAAGGGGCTCCGTCAAGTTTCTCACTATCCGGGAGAGACGGTGATTCGAATCGATTGCAACCAGGTGAGCAGTATTCCTAACACAAACCCAGGTAGACCAGATCAACGGTCACCTTAGGTCACCTTTGGTACAACTCAGGTCCAATTCATGGGTTTGATTAGCACCACACAATCAGGGACACTACCGGATGCCTGGTCGATCAGGACTCTAACCTGCCCTTAGCCTCACACCAGCTCCCCGTACATCCTTACTACCTCCACTATGTGCACTCTAATAGAATGAGGCCTAGCCTGAGTTGAGCTACTCGGCTTCACGGTCAGAACGAGTTATCCGGCTAGCTAAGTGAGAGGCATGCATTCAAAATGACAAGAGGGCCTCCAATGATGCGGTCCTTAATCGGCACTGACGGAATCACATGAGTCAACCTACACATGGACTTCGCCCGACCTCTAGTTACATTACCCTATGGTTCTATTCTACGATAGCAAATATAGCCAACCGTGCTCCGGTATCCACCTATATCTCGTAGGTGACAGAAAATCACCCGACTTCTACCGGTCTAAGCATTGCTAAGCATATATTCTATCCTGGACCTATATAGGGTTAAAGGTATATATATCTGGACAAGGTAGTTCTATGCATCAAGTGTTTCCAAATCAATTCTTACAACCTAATGCATCAAACATAAAGGACTCAAGTGATATTTTGTAAAACATAGGAGGCTTAAAATGCTCTGGGGCTTGCTTTTTAGGAAAGAAGTGGGTCGATGGTTAGGGCACTCCAAAAGTTCCTCGGTAGCTAGCTCCTCACCTTTGGGAGCTACTGGCTATGGTGTCTCCTAATTCTCCTCCGCATCTTCTTCAAATTCTAGTAGGGTTACTCCTTCAGGGGATCCTATATGTATGAGCATGAAATAAGATATTATGGATGCATAGATAATGACATGGATGATATGATATGATAAAATGCATACTCATAAGTGTCCTTAATAGTAATGCATTAAAGTGATAACAAGATAAATTTTCTTTTACTGATTAGGTGCATATCTCCTCTCTAGTAAATAAACAAATTTCCATTTAAGCAATTTTTGGATTGCAAAACAACCGCCACTTGTTTTGACCATAACTGGAGTTTTACACATCCAAAATAATATGATCTTGGACTTTCTAGAAAGCTTATAAAATTGTCTACAACTTTCTTATAATCATCTTAAGATGATTCAGTAGCTATCTAGGTCAAACAATTCAATCTTTTAGACATGTCTAGAGGACAAGCAAATCTAACAGCAGACTTTTAAAAGCTATAATTTTCAAACCATTAGGCCAATGACCATGTCATTTCGATAAGTATACCAACCTCTAAAAAAATGATAAGTTGCATAGGCTTATTTTAGCAAAAATAGTTTAGCCTAGTGAAAAGTATCAAACAACAGATTTCATATTTTCCTTGCTTTCATCCTAGCATAAGAACACTATGTAGAAATTTGCATGATCAGAAGTTATGTATTTTTACCCCAATTAATTTCACCATAAACTAGCATTTAATTATGGTGAAATAGAAAGACCATATTCCAAGTATCCCCACTATACGTTTAGTATTTTGCCTAGCTAGAGCGTGCCAACATAAGACCCACAAAATTGGAATCACAATTTTAGCACTTCCCAAGCTCAAGTTATGCACTTTACAAGATAGAAACAAATTTAAAAGCACCTTACTAGCTTAATTTAATTCCCCTAGAAAAATACCCCAAACAAAAGGTTTCATATTTTCATCAAATAGTACACTTCATGATTAATCCAGCAAAATTGGGATCACCCCATTTGGACACTCCTAGCACAAGATATGGATTTTTGAAGTTTGCATTTAAATCTATGAAAACAAATAAAGAAAACATTAAAAGCTCTGACTGATAGCTGGGCCCCGTGGGTCAACAGGACCCACACATCTGCGAGGTAGAGCAGAGCACCGGCTTTGACCGACGAGAACTCGTCGACGGTGAGGTCTCTGGTGACGGCATCACCACCACTACACTCATCTCGTTAAGCCACATCGAGGGGTACCCTCGGTTGACTCAGAGGCTCACTGGAGCAAGCTCGATGGCGGCCATGGCAGCTTGGCAGTGATGTGCGGCGACGCACTAGTCATCTCCGGCCGTGAGAGACTTAGGCGAGCTCTGCTACAGCTTCGTGGTGACCTAGCGAGGCTAAACAGTGAAGGTTAGGGTTAGTAGTGGTGCCGGAGGAGCATGGCCATGTGCATGGCGACAGGCCACGCAAGCACGGCGATGATGAGGTCACCGTTCCAATGAGATGGCGGTCTGTGATGGATCTCCATCTTCGGTGATGGTGCTAGGATTAATTGAGATGCGGAAACACATGCTAGAGGGGGACGACGGGACCTAGTCGGTGCCGGCCACGACGAGCTTGAGCTCATAGCCCTAGTGGGAGCGCGTGGTGCAGTCACATGTTCCCACGCAGCGATGGCGGTAGCGGTTAAACCAGCTATGACGTGAGCTACGATGACTTAAGACAATGATGGACTAGGGGAGAAAGAGGTTGGAGGAGCAATGGATAAGGTGGCCACGGTGAGCTTGGAGCTCGGTGGTGCTCCGTGGCCATGGAGGCGACAGCAACATGAAATGCTGCTTTACCTTGGCTCGAACAGTGGTAGTGGCGAGTTAGGGAGGTAGAGGAGATGATTGTGGAGCTGTGAGCGTGATGGATCGGATAGAGGTGTAGCAAGGATGGTGAGCGCTGCTAGCGGAGGTTCGACGGTGGTGTGCGGGTGCAGTGCCCACTCTGGCGTGGCGAGTACGAGGGAGAGCAGAGCGAGAGGGAGAGAGCGCAAGTGAGAGTGGAGAGCGAGCGCTCGGCCTCTTCTCCTCTTCAGCACAACGATGTGGGGCCGGCGATGGCGTACGGCCACCACGCGATGCACACGCACTAATGCTGGTCGGCCACCATGCACGTGGCTTGCCGGTTAAAACCGGCCATCAGGTCGATTGATAAGCCATCTTCATGCCATTGTTATTCGTAATCCATGTAGAAATAGCAAAAACTCCCTTACTAAGATTTGTAGAGCTATAGGAAATCTACAACTTTACTTTAGAAAGTTTAGTCAAATTCCTAATGGTTTTCAAACTATAGCACTCTAAAGTGGTATACTTTGAAACTATAAGTCATTAAAGACTTAGAAATTTCACGTCCCTAAAACAACATTTGATTGATTCTTGTGGGCCCTATTTGACCATGTTAGGAACTGAATTAGCTCATGACCCTTAAACAAAGTTTGTTCCACATAAGATAAGCTACAACTTTTATAAAGGGTGCACTGCCATGCAAACACTCTGCTATAGTTCAACTTTGGTCAAAGTAGGATCATGAAAAATGACATTATGAGTAAACTAAGACTTAGAAGCAAAATTGGCCCATTTCATGAATACAAACATTGTTCCATTTACCATCATAGATATGTCTAAGGTGTTTTTGTGACCTCATGACCATTTCTCACATTTGTCACACATGATCACAAGCATATGTAAGTATATTAGCAACATCACATGTGATAAAGAGAAGGTGAATGAAATGAAACTTCACATGCTCATGCTCATGAATGCTTGGATGATGCTTGTGCTCATGAAATGCAAGTACCAAATGCATGCTTAACACTAGCGTGTTACACTTGGTCCCGATCTTCACGACGTAGGATCTTGATCTTCATAACTAGCTAAAGAACAGCTGATAACTTGTGCGAGCAACCATAACTAGTGTAACCTGACGACACGCACAAGGAGCCAACCACCGTCTCAATACGACAGCTTGAACCAAGGATTCGCTCAACCACACTCTCAAAGAAACCAACCTACACAACCTGGAATCAATGGACCAGAAGGACGAATTAGGTGTTGATGACGCGACCGCTTCTGTAATCTCCATGAAGGAAAACACAAGAGCAAAGGGGTAGAGATCTCTCTCTGGTTTTTGTTAGCACACAGCTGGACAAAGGGGTTGTATTTTGATTATCAAAAGTCTTAATCTGAGTTTGCATGGGAGCATAAGGATATTTATACAAGGAACAACCCTCATAGGAGGTATGAAAATGAAATGGAAATGAAAAGATAGAGTATGTGAAAAGGCTTCCATGAAATGGATTTCCAAGGGTCTTCACGCAACTGTCAGTTTCCAGAGTAGTCTCCACTAAAAGAGATGTAAGTCCCTAATGAGAAGTCGAAATGATGAGCCATTTGTTGGGTGTGAAAGTAGACCCAATAATCTTTCCATCCATGTGCAGCATGCATCATGAAACATTGTAGATTGGTATAGTTTTGCATGGGAAGTTGCACCAATATTCTGTCCCGGGAAGACTTGTTGACCTTCTAAGCAGTCTTCACTAATCTGGACGTATCTCAATATTGGGAATGCCAAAATACTTGTACCTAGTACCATTGAAAAGTAGACTTGATAAGCTTTTCAAAATGTCCTCATGGACCTTCATAACTTTTGGGAATCAAAAGTTATGGTTGTTTCTTTCTGAGGTTCGTTCCTCTATCCGCGTTACTTTTCCGTCTGGGGTCTGGTCATCCGTCCGTGCTACTTTTCCCTCGGTCTGATCGTCCGTCCTTGCTACTTTTTGATGGAGCCATTTTGTAGCACTGTGTCTTCCATGTCTTCATGTGCATACCTAAGCAACATCAAAATAGAACATTTAGGTAGTATAACATTCTTAGAAATGATGAAATTATAATCAGTTAGGAATGAATTAACTTGCTCTTGTAGTTTCTTGGCGCGACTTCGTGTAAGTGGCCCTTGATTTGTATCCTTGATGTTGGATGGTGGATGATTGATACTTGAGCTAGCATGTACGGTTGGGATGTCCTCATCAGGTGTTTACTCCCAATGTAGGAGTAAAACATTTTTGGGTGGAACTAAATGGAATGGCATGTTTTTGCAATTACCCCTAGTGTAGGAGTAGTGCATATATGGGTGGTGTGTATGTGATCATGATTTTAAGAGCATGACCAATCTCTCATAAGGGTCAACAAAGCTTGACCAAACTCAATGCAAAACAAAGAAACATATCTAACTAGAAG
The DNA here is from genome assembly GCA_904845875.1 of Miscanthus lutarioriparius. NCBI lineage: Eukaryota > Viridiplantae > Streptophyta > Magnoliopsida > Poales > Poaceae > Miscanthus > Miscanthus lutarioriparius. Next base: position 71,223,236 of record CAJGYO010000005.1, on the reverse strand, counting down.
TTTTCATAGTCTAAAATGTTTGGCTTTGGTGGAAATTCAAGCTTTGTCATACCGGAACTCATCATGTAACATTTTTATGTTTTCAAAAGATAAATGTCCATAATTTTAGTGTCACTTGAAACAAGATAAACAATTACTCAGACCTTCTTATATCATATCCATCAATTACCTAGATTTAAATCAAGCATATGCTACCCACGAGTTTCAAGTTGGGAGTAAATTCTCATATCAAAACAATTTTATCCAAAACTTGAGAGAATTTAAGGCTGAAAACTAGGTACTTAAAAGGGATTACAATAGAGCAACTATTCATCATTTCGATTATAAGAGATTATCTTCAGAGAGTCCATTTTATTTTATTTAGCTCTTAAAAATCAAACTTAAAGCAAACTTTTCTACACACTCTTTTTGTTTTGTTTTCATTTTTTTAGATCACACCTTACTAATATATATCTAATATAAAGATAAATTTTTATTTTGTTTTTTTAGTTATGCATGTTTTTTAGCATATATATAAAGCAAACTCAAAATAATAATACACAAGAAAAAGAAATACTTACATGGATAAATGGGGGATGCCCTTCCCCCAAGCTAGTTGTTGTCATGCTTGCTTAATGAGGTGGCCAGATGTTGGAGTTCTAGAACAAAAGGTCCCAGTTCTAGTTCTGTTGTTGCTGTTGCTGTTGGATGTCAGCAATCACGTTCCCCATGTTTGCCTGCCATTGTGAGTGTTGGTGTAGTGTACTTTGTATGGCATCATTCGTCTCCTCAATGGTTCCTAGTCTGTTGTCGAAGCATTGATATTACATTTGTTGATCATGATACCCTCGACCAGAGTACGACATTCGTCCTCCCTGATGATCACTTGAGGTTTCTTCATAGTTTTGTCCTTGGTAGTTGTGGTAGTTCCCATCTTGCCAATGCTCACTTGGAGCTTGCTACCAAAAGCCTTCGGATTGGTGAGGTGATGGCTGGTCCCAGCCAGCATGTTCGGTCTGGAACTCGCGGGAAGTTCCTTCTTGGTCCCAGCCTGCATAGCCGGTGTAGGCCGGTCCTTTAGGTATCGGGTAAGCGCCATAGTAGTGAGGCTGAGGTACATGAGACAGTCTCATAGATGCACTCTTGCGAAGTGCCGCATCCCTTTCCTTCAAATCAAAAGTGAAAGAGTCCATAGTATATAAACCGAGATTTCGGTTAGGTAATGGAATCTCAGTTGTGTAACCACGATACATCATGACAATCCTTCCATCCTCACTCTTTTTCAGCATTTGGGCTTGACAGAAATATTCAAAATCAATGTATAAGCGCTCCTCATCAATAAAAGAGATCAAAGCATTATTCAACAGACCCAAGTTTTGGGTAGTTCGAGTGACCAAATAGGTACACTTGACATCACCCGTGAGAGTGAAAACCACCAACCATTGGTGCATCATAAATTTAATAGGCTAATCCTTTCTCCTTTTTACCATGGCATAAAGCAACTTGAGATCGTCTATCGTCACACGACGAGTATTGGGTCTAGGAAATATGGTAAATCCTAGCCATTTATGCATGAAGCGAAGTGAGGGATGTTGAATGTCGTTGGTACGAGGACAATAAAATTCATTAAGCCCCGAGATTTCCTTCTAGAATTTTATTTTGTCAAAGTCTTGCAAAGCATGGTCTACATCAACTACACAATGTGAATTAAACACTAGGAGCAAACTTAGATCCTTCTAGGGAGAAGAATACTCTTACCCAAAAAGTCTAAATTTGACCCCGGAGTCAATGATTTGCAGTGTGCATAAAAATTCCAATGTCAAAAGTCTAGACACATGCTCAGCAATAATCTAGAAGCTATCCCAACCAACAACTTGGAAAATGAAATCGAACTCAACGTCCACACCTATTCCTTGTAGTAGGAGAGGATCATACATAGTTGTGTGTATAAACCTTTGAGGTTTCAGTTTCTTGAAAGCATCCTTCTCTACCTTGGATTTCCAACAGATATGTGATTCCTCCAGCAGGATGTTCATGGATGATGACGACTGTGGCGGTGCTGTGGCTCCATGGGATGGAACATCTAAGTATTAGGCATGTTATGCTATGTGAAACATCCTCAATTTTCCTTGAAGGAAAAATCCACAGAATGAATTTTAATATGATAAAACCAAGAACTGATTTCATCATATTATCATATTTCAGTCGATGTCACAGTCATACATCATAAGATTTCAAGAATACAAGATATTACATCACTGGGGAACACACCTATTACAGAGTTAATCTATCGGTAGACTATCGAGTGAAGGCTCCTCCTTCATGGGTCATCATCAAAGTTGGCGTAGTGCAGCGTAGATTCCATCTCCAAACCAAACTTGAGCGTAGGCACGAGACCTCCTAATCCTTCTAAAGTCAGCATCTCTGAGAAGCAGAAAATCTGCACACCGCCAGATGTGTGCAGGCCATGGTCAGCACCGATGAGCTTTAGTGGAAAAGATAAAACAAGGGATCTGGCGATCCTATAATTTGGCTGTGGTTTGCATCCTTAGCGCATGCGAAGAGATAAATAATATAATAATTATCAAGTTTTAACGCACTCCCTAAACCACACACATCCACATCCATCCACCAACCCATCCATCCCAAACCATCTCCACACCACCACACCATATCTCGTCTCACACACTCGGGTCGACAGGCCAACTCCCTCTCGACCTTGTCTCAACGGACCGTAGCCCCAAAGCTCACGATCGGAAAATACCCCAAACCCTGGAGGGAGGAAAGAAGGACTCATCTCACTATCTAGTTTAAGTGAATCCCAGGAAAGGTCCATAGCCGACAAGTCGGCATATGTATCGATCGATCAACCATACACTCTGCAGAGGTTTTACATACCCACAAGATTAGCCATCCTCGGAGTCTAGAATCTCCTAGGTAGAATTCTGGTCGCTTGCTAGCCTAGAACGATGCCACCCTACCTCTCAGCCCTGGAACATCCCAAGTCTAGTCTAGGATGGCTGATACTGTGAGTCACAGACAGAGCCGAGGCCCTCCGGATGTCAAGAGCCGAGTCCACAAGGCCTCCTGAAGTCTCGGAAGGGTGTGGGGGGAAACCGCGTGCCCCGTACCTCCTTGCACACGTTCGCCTAGCAGTAGTGGCATCGCTCTACCAAGTAGTCCGACCGTCCCGCACCATATAGGGCGAGTGGGATGTAAAGGATTCCTGGTGAATCTGAGCACTAGTAAGTCCTTAGGGATGGACCAAGCCAGAATATCTTCATCAGGGTTTCCATTTTACGTGCCACCACAGCACCTCCACCCTGGGCTCCTCCCATCACAGGTTCACACCCAAGGCCACCTCCAATTACCATTTACTCGCCATAGGTATTCCATATCCAAGTGCCCAGGTAGCACCACATGGCAAGACTCGCCCTAGGGTCGTTGTTATTCCAGCTCGGTCGACACAACCCTCACTCTCCACGCACCCAAGACACACGCAGCATGCTCACACACCACCAAGTCCGGCACCCATAGCCAAACCATTCCCAGGGGTTCACCACCAGCATCACATCCCAGATATAATGCGAAGTGGAGTTAAAAGTGAGTATAGTGGTATAATATGCAAACAAGCAGGCAAGTAAGCATATATAAGTGAGCGAATGCGCAAAGCAAGGTGACATGGTAGAGTGGGTTGCATCAGGGTAATAATGGCTCAAGTGGTAGCATGCATCAAAGCACTAGCAAGGAATAATTATAAAGCGCTAGCAGTTCTAGATATTATGCAATGTCTAATAGGATTCTCTAAAAGAGGGTGCTGCCATGACACCTGTGATGTAGAGTCGACTCCATCCCATAGTCCTTGTCGTCGATCACGTTCCCTTGGTCCAATCATCAGCTACTCCGCAAAGCGATACGCAAGGCAAGAGAACACTCAACACTCGAAAAGATGGCAAGGCGCTGGAAGATCCAATAACACCAACGAGACATGTTAAGATACATGGCTTAGCCCTCTCGGTGGTTGTCCGATTTCCTCGGGCCAAAGAAACAAGAGTGGTCGTTTGCTATGCACAAGCTTAAGTCATGGCCAAGCTAGAACGGCTGTAGGATAATTGGTTTAAGCTACCAAGGCTTATCCATAGCAAGCACCACGGCTCACGGTCTTTCGATTCGGGCGTCATGGAGTTGACGGGAATCAGAGGATGGGACAAGTAAGGAAAGAACGACGGGTTTTGGCTCTTGTAGCCTTTTCCCGCAAGTCACAATTAGACGCGAGATGCAAACAAGAACAAATAACACTATTGTAACTTGGCTCCAACGTACTTCGGCTCACCCGCTATGGTAGAAAGCGGTAGCGCAAAGAGATTGGACAACGACGGGTCCTCTCGATCCACATGACACAATAACGTTGGGAGCCGAGAAGAGAGTCGCTCAACACGGCAAAAGAAGCGGGGGTTAGCTAGGCACATCCATATCATGTTCTCAGGCACATCTTCAGAAAGATGGTTTTTGACGGTCGATCGGGTCGACACGCACGGGTCCGAGGTACGACATAGACCATAGCTTCGCTAACAAAAAAGGGGAATAGTCCGATCTTTGATCCAATCGCCATGGACAGGGTGGGGTCGAACAGAGCGGGCTAACAGGGCAATAAGAGCAAGAAACCACAGAGAGCGGAGATCTACTGCTTTCAATGCACATGCCACAACAAAAGACGGGGCATCGGAAGGAGCGACTTACTAAAGAATACAAGTGTGCAAACCACTCATAGGGTACCTGACCTGGGTGCACTGGCACTAAGTCATCTCTCAGATTCGCAGCGGTGTGGTTGTCACCGCGAGAATCAAAGAAACGCGATGGTTGAACGGGGTACAAGCATACAAGGGCTTGTGCACGAAGAAGCAAACAAAAGCAAAAGAGAGGCGTAGCTTGTGGAGGGCTCAAAGCATGCGGGTCATGGAGGGCTCAAAGCATGCGGGTGATATCTGCATTGATGTTAGTATCGACATCGAATCCATCACGACCATGTTCTAGGGCCGAAGACAGGAGCTAACACTCATGGTACTATGAAGTCAACAAAAAAGCGAGGGGTCGAGTTACACTCGGCATCACGGCCATGGCGAGATGAATCCCACGATTGTAATGTCCGAACGAGGTACGAACCCTTAGCCGGCTCAAAAGCATGGCATACTGGCGACAACACCAACAACTAGGGCACAGCGATAAGATCCAAAGACATAACCAAACAACTCGACAAGACAGCGGAGTAGCACATTTCCATAGCTCAAGAGAGGTAGATGGTTCCTGCAAGACGATGGAGGAACGAGAGTGTAAGGGCATGTATAATAAAGAGTGAAAATCAAGAGGGCTAATGCACTTGTGTAGAGCTCGATGGGTGGTGTCAAGGACGACGAAGTCGGCAGTAGGGCGTGACCGGGGCTTAGGTAGGTGCTGGAGCTTGACTCCGGCTCGGCGTGCAACTGCGGCTAGGTGACAGGCTATTCAAGGTCACAGAGGGCGACATCGTTGTCGAAATGCGGCTGTGCAGCATCTCCGTGTAGGTCCGTGAACCAGGTGTAGTGTGCGGTGGCAAGGCTGCGGCGGCATGGCGACTAGGAAAGATGGGGCCTCGGGTCTACATGGGCGTGTGTCCAATTGTCCAAAAGAAGTCTTGGTCATATGTGCGATAGCGGGGTCAGAGAAGGCTCGTGCGGGCATGGAGGATGCAGCTGTGTGGTGCACGGCGTTGTCGTAGCGGCCTATGCTTTCGAGTTTTCATGGCTTGGAAACAGCAGCATGAAGGCCGGGTAAGCTATGCAACAAGGCATTGGCTTATGGTCAGCATGCTTATAGGTTCAAATGCCCGAGTGTGCTTGGCTTGTGCTCAAGCGGAACTGTGTGTGCACGTGTGTGTGCAAGTGTCTAGGTGGTGCCATGCCAAAGATACGTGCAAGACGTGTTATGGCTTGTGTAGGTGCTTGGTGTCAGAGGCCAAAGGGGCTTGGCATGTCCACCTGGAGCCGTGCTCGTGCGCTGATATGGCGGGCAGTCAAGAAGGGCATCTCCACGATCCGCATGGCAGGTCACGCGGTGGCGCGTGTAAGAGCTCGCGACCAGCGGCGGCGGCGGCAAACGACGAGGCGTCGTCGAGGGCAATTCTCGACAGCGCATCCTCGCGATGTGAGGTGGCCGGAGAGGGCAGGGGCATCTCCGCCACGGGGGCGACATGGGAGTGCGTGACTCCGGCGAGGCAGGGATGGGCGTCGGCTCCCGGGCTTGGCTCAAACATCCAGCCAGCGCATGGTACGTCTCACGTCGAGGCAAGGCTGGTCCAGGGCTCGCATTGCTTCTACTGTCTCAGGGTGGCCGGAACACAGCGGTGACGGTCGACGGGGCATGGTCTTGACCATGACGGTCATGGCAGTCAGGATGATCACGCTGGCGTTCTCCAACGCCGCATGTCGATTTGGCTAGGCTGGTCAACTGCTCGTGCGTGCTCGTGATGTGAGTGTCCAGGAGCGGAAGAGCTCCGCCTTCACGTCCCCTCGGCATGGGAGCGCACAGCGCCACGGTGGGTCTCGGTATTAACGGTGAGCAAGGGATTGCGGTGACTCACCGTTGGTGGCGGTGAAGAGAGGATGGCGGTGCAGGGCGAGGTGCTGCCGTGGCGAGGCGACGAGGTGACGGCTGGTGGCGGCTCGACGTGCAGCACGGCGAGGACGTGGCCGCGGCAGTTGCAGCTTCGTCGAAGACCGTCGAGGCACGGGCGATGTCGCACTGTGATGAGGAGGAGACAGCGCGGTGGCCGGCCGAAGGGCGTGGTCGTAGTGTTGCGGCTCCGCCTTGGTGCACAGGTTGGTGCAGCGAAGACGACAACATCGAGCAGGCTTTGGGGGTACGGTCGCGTCTCCATGGTGGCTCTGCGGCGATGAAGGCACGGCGTCGATGGTGGCGACACCGGGGGTGCTCCGGCTCGGCGACAGCTCGCGGTGGCGCCCTCACAGTGCAAGCGCGCGGCTCCGAGACGACCCGAGCTCGGCGCAAGGCGGGTCCGCGGCGACGGCGACGTCGTGCACCTGCTGCCAGGGCGCGGCGTCGGCCTAAATGGCTCCTTGGGTCTTTACCGCGGCGCGCTGGCGGCTGTGTGGAGGAAGGGTGAGGGCGAGGCGTGGCGGTGGGCATGGCTCTTATAGCTCTCGAGCTAGGGTTCGCGGAGGCCGGGGAATGCTATGGGCGGCGGTGATCTTCAGGGTGCGGCCGGCCGGACGCATGGCGCCCATCCGTAAAGCAGGGTAGGTGAGCAGAGCTGGGAAGCTTCTGGAGTGCTCCAGAACGGGTGTCGGGCTTGCCAGCTTGTGGTACGATTCGAGGGCATCTGCGGCTTGCGATGCGGGTCCATGTCCTGGTGGCGTCGCGGCAGGTTTGTTCAGTCCAGGCGGGGTCCGCGGCTGTGCTCTCGTCACGCGAGGCAGGCTCCAGGGTGGGGTGCAAGGGGCATCCGAGGGTGACGCGGTGGCCTGCTTCCTTGCTATGGACGCCAGCGGAAAAGAGGAAAAGCACAGGCAGAGCGGTTAAGGAAGATGACAACGCTAGATAGAAAAAGTAGACGGAGGCTTCGGGTTCCTTCTCTAGTGCGGCTGACGTGCGGGCCTAGGGGAAACAGCGGCATGCAGCTCTCCACATGCGAGGGGCGGCGGTAGCTTGCGCTGCGTTGTGCATGCAGCGCATGCGAGAGCAGGGGAAGGTGAGCTGGGCTACTGCGGGTACCCAGGTTGGGCCACGACGGTGGACTGGGCTGCACACTTGCTGTTGGGGCATTAGTATACGTATGTGTACATGATCTTATATACATGTATACATTGCACGGTGGCTTGTGTAGTGCATTCCAGATGGCTTCCTAATTACGTGGTTCCTGTACAAGCCATAGGCGCACGACTACAGGAGCATGCAGCTTCTATACGTGCTCCATGTTGTTTGCCAAATAGGCGCAGGAGCATGCACGCTTGTGTAGCCCACTAGCCAAGGATTTAGGAGAGATGATTTACCAAAAATTGATGCTAGGTTTCGTGAGGAGTGCGCCGGTGTTCGTGGCGTTGATGCAATAGCCGGTACGACCCGGCGATCACCTTGGGGCGTGGGTAGGTGAGCGAGTCAGGACGGTGCAAGACGGGGAGCGTTGGGGCTTGGTTACGTTGATCCGGGGCGCGGTCAAAGGGGAAACGTGGGCGGGGTCCGTGTCCAAAGGGTGTTAAATTAGGTCAAGTGATATTTGGTCCGAGGATTAAGAGGTGTTTCCACATTGAGGGGAATTTAGAATAATCCCGAGAGGGATAAAATGGGAGTTGCTACGGGTTGTGCTCTCCAACAAGACGAGACTCAAACACGAGGCAACAAAAGAGCACCGACACACTTTTACAAACAGTTCTACATGAATGCAATGTTTCGTCAGTGGGTTTGACTTGTGTTTGACCTAGTGTCTACATGCTTCACACAATTTACAAGAAAATTTTTGAAAGCTCATATTTTTTTGGTTTCTAGAATATTCCGGGTTGTTACACTATGAGAGTCGAGGAGTGCAGTTCTGATTCTCTTATCTATCCTTCTGTTGGCGCAAAAATGTGGGAGACGCGCCGAGGACACATAGCAAGCCAGAACGATCCCAAGATCCGCTTGACTTCAACACAGGACCAGTCGATCCTGTGAATCCTGAAGGCATGCCAGTCAATTTGACCTGCAATTGACCAGGAGAGAAAGTTTATCAGTAATTTAGGGTCGAACATGCCGGTTTTTCCTAGATAGTTCCAAGTGTGCCGCTTCGGGAGCAGCCAAATGGGAAAATCGACTAAATAGCCGATACAAGAAGAAATCGACCATTAAGGATTGTGATGCTCGTGGGTCATGATTGATTTATAATAACAAGTATAATGCACCTAGTTTCAATGATCCTTTCCCTTGAGCTATTAATATGTATGCGTCAAAGATACATCATTGGCTAAATTAGATTTAATCAATACATGGTGCAAAGCCAATGAATTCGGTAAAAAGAGATATACCACACAAACAATCGACTGTTTAATATAAACAGTTCTATGAACTGTCTAGATTTAATTTATTGCCATCAACAGTGAGGTTCGACCGGATCGATGCAGCTATAATGATGACAATAATCTAAAACCAAAAAATCTATAAAACTGACTATATGTCAACAAGTTCATGAAAGCGTGCCATATCTATGAAAGCACGGGTGAATCAGCTAAAATAGTCGATGCATGCATAGAAAACAAACAGAGTACATATCTCGATCACGAACAAAACCACTAATCGATAATGTCTAATCTAAAGTCTTACCAGTGAGGTTCGACCGGATCGATACAGCTATGGTAGTCACTAGATTAGATTTCATTAACTAGTGAGTTTATCTAAGATCAAAACATGTCTTTGAATGCATACTATGCTTGATTGGAATAGAGATAAAATAGCCGATCTAGCAGAATTAGGCCATCAATTATGAGATTCATAGTGTGACCACACTAGAAGACGACCAATTGTGATGATATGATGCTGATCTATCTACATTTCAATCAGATGACTTATTATGATTAATAGAACATTAATTATAACAAGATCTATAACTGGTGAATCAACCAAAAATAGCAAGGAAAATCTTACTAATCTTAGCCAATTCGGTAACTGGTGATATTGTATTAAACAACAAGTTATTTAACACAAGATCGATAAGTTTGATCTATATTATGATTCGTAAGAGATCAATCAGCTAATGCAGCCTTATGAATAATGATATAGATCGATAACTAACTTATACTAGAGCTCATAAGAGGTTGGCCGGACTGATGCAGCCTTATAAGCAAAAGTATAAGCCATGACTGTACTTACAGACAAGCCGGAGGTCAACCGGATTGATGCATCCCTGGTTGTTGAAGAACTCACCGAGGTCTACAGTACTCCTACTCCTAAGGGTTGGTGTGAAGCTGAAAAAGTAAGTGGTATTGATTGATTGGTTGTTCTTTTTATAATAGCCGGGGTCCAATATTTATACCCGAAACCTAAACATGAATCCTACACAAATATGACTTATTATAACTCTTGGAATAAAAGAAAACTTTCCTAACTTAAGATAACTTGGACGGACTCTTTCCCTTTTTGTAGAGTCCGACATATTTTTTCCTGACGCCATCCGTACGTAGTTCGTTGATGTTGTCTGTTGACGTTATCTATAAAATAGCTGATTCTGACACTACATCAAAACCAGCTGATATCGATTCACATCTGATCGATCCCTTGATGATACAATCTTAGAAGCTTTGAGTTCCCGCGTTCTTCTTTCCCAAATTTTGGTGTAAACACATGCCCCCCAATTTTGGGATAAAAATAATTTTATTCCAAAATTACCACGTCTGTAACCCCGATGGGTCCATAGTCATGGGTAGAGAACCTTGATCTAGGGCCTACTATCTGTCACCTTCACCAACATCCTTACCTGCTTATGAGCCCACACTTCAAAGCTTCACGAGAGCGCTATTGCTTCATGGGCGCTTGGATTCAATCTCCTAGATTGACTATAAATGCCTATTCAACTCTGACAAGAGCAACCCAACAACTCAGTTATGTGTCTCTTCTACTTGCCTCATCGAGTGCCCTTGGCTTTGCTAGACCCTCCATGGTCTAATCCCTTACTATGAGGTTCTTGAGTGGTTAGAAGAATTCTTGTGCATAGGGCGATTGTGTCGCCCATTTCAGCGCCTTATTGAGCAAGAGGATTAGTTGCTGTGGTTAGAAGAATTCTTGTGATATCAACTGAGTCTTCTCACCATCATTGTAGAGCTATTCTAGTGTTTGCAAGGGTTCAAATGTGTGGACACCTTCCCCTTGTTCACTCTATCAAATACTCATGCCGAGAAATTGGTGGGATATATGGGCATCCTTTTAGCAGGCGATCTCCTTTCTCCCATGATGCTACTTCTATTAGTGGGCTGACATGACTTGGTCCATGATGACCTTTGGCCTTGTGGGGATCTGGACTCCCTTCAATCCAATAAAGTCTTAGTGGGTCGAACATCGATTAATGTAAACCTTTTGTATCAATCCCACGGTATCTGTAATTATGGAAAGCAATAAGTCTGAATCTATTGTGTTTTCATGAACCGTTCCCTAAATTTCCAGAGTGTTCATCCGTTTCCATAACTGACTTCAATTCCTTAACCCTGACAAAGTCTATCTTCTCATCTCTCGGGTTATATATATGGGCCATGGTTGTGGATCGAAAACAACCTGCCTTGTCCCAATCCTTCTGTGTCTTTGGTGCGATTTGCTTTCTGATAGGATCGGAGACATGGAGAATGACAAGAGGTCTGCTGAAGAGTCCCTTGACAAGTTTGTGCCACCACACCAGCGTCTTCGTCACTAGGAGAATGTAACCCATGATCTTATGCAGATGGACTTTCATCTGAACGTGTTGCAGGACGCTCTCACCATCTCAGAACATAGGGCCAACTCCACTCAAGCGAGGCTGGCCAAGGCCAAGGCTAGAATCATGGGTGAGATATCCACCACAATTCTCTATTTTCTTAGTTTTGTCTTCAAGATCTTGATTATACCTTCTTTGAATCCTTTCAGACCTATCGGCCTAGTTAGAAAGCCTTCGATCAGCTGCAGAGCATGCGGCAGGATTTGTCAACGCTAGGGGCGCCATGTTGGTGATTAGCCTATACGATGTCCCAAACTACATTACAGAAGTTGCCCTTCACGGTGTTCATCATGGTGCTACCATGGCATTGGCTATCCTGCAAGCCTGCTCTGGTCATGAGCTTTGACTTCTTCCCCATGGTTTCCTAGCCACCGAACATCCTGAGGACCATGAGCGCCTGGTCGAGGACTTCTTCAACACTGCCAACTCCGTAGCCATCGCTTCCCAGGCTGAAGACATAGTGAACAAAGTGTTCCCTAGCTCTTAGTTTGTAATAGGAGAAGCTAGCAAACAATTTCTTCGTTTAAAGTGACTCCCCTTTTGCCCTGTCCTCATGTTTTGCAAAAGTGAGAAGCCGATCACAATCAAAACCTTGTAATCATCGGTTGTTATGTTCTTTCAACTCTTAATATGCTGCAATGCAATTCTGATTTTTCCAAGGAAGAATGGCTACATACCCACATACTAGTTTGTAAGGAGAGTAGTTATCTGGCCTATTGCATGTCTTCTCGAGGCTCAGTAGAATAGCCATTTTGGATTAGCTGATTTCGACTCCTGATTCGATCTGACTCGATTGAATCTGAAAATGGCTCTCATGGTAAAACTTTTCAAATTCCTTCCCAGTCATCAATCGCCACGTTTTCCCTCGGTACTGGCAGAACGACGCTCCCTCTTCCATTAATTGGGCTTGCCTTTGCATATTCTAAGATATCGACCATCCTGCCCTCGTGGCTATAAATACCAGCCAAGGGCTCTGGCTTCAAGCACATCTACACTTGCAACCGCCTCTGTTCTCTCCACTTCTCCACCTTCACAAAACCCTATAGTCTTTCCCTTCTTCTTCTATGATCTAGGCCAGCATCCATGGTATGAGAAGATCACCACGGCAAGCACGCAGGGGAAGATCTCTCGGAGGAGGAGGTCCCGGTCGGCCAATGGCTCGACCGCATGAGGTAAGACTAAATGCTCCCATCCATAGCAAGAATCATCTACTAATGCATATGTAGGCTTGTCCTAAATGACAGCCTCGGGCCACTTCCACCTAGGACCAGCGAGCCTTCTCCCACCGCATCTACTGCTGCCATGCCGGACTCATCGTCGGACTCCTCTGACTCCTACAACAGTGACGACGTCCGGTGTTTCCTCCGGGAGTGGAGGGTGGCCAAGGACCATTACTCTGAGGCAACTCAGGAGAACGGTTAGCTTGAGAGCCACATCGAGGCTTCTCAAGCCACCCTCCTCACCACCGAGGAAGAAGCCAACGCTGCTCGAGCATGGCTGGCTGAGTCCGATGCCATGGTGGCGGGTAAGATGAACTCTAAGAAATCCCTTATCTTAATTTCCATTGTATTTGTCTTGATAGCTCCTTTGTTTTTGTGATCGCCAGCCCTGATGGTACAGTTGGAGAACCTCTAGCTGGCGGCGAGCGCGGCTATGGTGGTCGTCAATGCCCGAGGCCGTCTCCTCAACAACCGCCTGCACGACATCCCAACGCGCGTCTAGGAGATTGCCCTCATTTTGGCTAACAACTTCGGCTAAGTCATCTATCATAAGATTCTTGTAAACTTCAGCTAACAACTCATTTTGTAATATGACATGCCTCGATCCAATTTGAATCTCCCAATGAAGGACTGCATTATGACCATACACAAGTTCACAAGGTGACACTTCAATGCCCGGGGCCCTCTCCTCAACAACCGCCTGCACGACATCCCAACACGCGTCCAAGAGATTGCCCTCATTTTGGCTAACAACTTCGGCTAAGTCATCTATCATAAGATTCTTGTAAACTTTGGCTAATAACTCATTTTGTAATATGACATACCTCGATCCAGTTTGAATCTCCCAATGAAGGACTACATTATGACCATACACAAGTTCACAAGGTGACACTTTAATCAATCCATGATAGGCCATCCTATATGCCCATAATGCCTCATTAAGCATTAAATACCACTTACTTGGCTACTCTTTGATCTTTTTCTTAATCAACTTAATCATAATTTGATTGGATGCCTCTGCCTAGCCATTAGCCTAAGCATAGTAAGGAGAAGAATTTAATAACTTAATTCCCATACTGGCAGCAAAATCTATGAACTCTTCTGATGTGAACATTGTCCCCTGATCTCTACTAATAGTTTGAGTAATTCCAAAATGATACACAATATGCTCCTTGACAAAATCAACCATATTCTTTGAGGTTACCATCTTCAAAGGAATTGCCTCAACCCACTTGGTAAAGTAATCTATTGCTACCAATATAAACTTATGTCCTTTACTTGAAGGTGAAAAAATCTAGCCAATTAAATCAATTCCCCAACCTCGAAACGGCCATGGTTTGATTATTGGATTCATAGCCGATGCAGGCAATTTTTGAATATTACCAAAACGTTGACAATCCTAACACCCCTTTTAATATTCAAAATAATCTTATAGCATTGTTGGCCAGAAATATTCAGCCCTACGAATAATCCATTTCATCTTATAAGCCGATTGATGAGCGCCACATATCCCTTCATGTACTTCACCCATCAACACTTTAGCTTCTTCTTGATTTATACATTTAAGCAACACCCCACCGACTGTCTTGTAATATAGATGATCATCTAGCAAAACATACTTAGTCGATTTATACCTTAGTTTCCTGGTAACCTTCTATGATGGATTCTTAAGGTAGTTAGCTATTTCAACTCTCCAATGATTAGTCAAGGTTTTAATGCTTAAGATCTCTTAAAACACTCCATAACCCAACGCACTCTGAGCTAATCGATTAGCCTTTTGATTCTATGCTCTTGGAATATGCTGAAGGGAAATATGAGGAAACTCCTTGAGTAACCTTTGGCATTCATCATAGTATCCCCTTAGGATATTATCTTTATATTCATATAGGTCAATCAACAGATTAATAACTAACTATGAATCTCCAAATACTTTAATTGACTCGGCCTTTACTTCATGAAGGAGTTGAAGTCCCTTAAGAATAGCTTCATATTCTGCTTGATTGTTGGTAGCCATTGGTTTAATTGGAAAAACAAACTCAAAACTTGCCCCCCGGGGTGAGGCAATAACAATACCAATTCCACCACCTTGCTTGCACGATGATCCATCAAAGAACAATGTCTAAGGTATCAGTTCTACATAGCCAACACTTGGTTTATGATGCTGAGTAACAAAATTGGCTATTACTTGCCCCTTGATTGCTTTGGCTGATTCGTACCTCAAGTCAAATTTCGATAATGCAAGAATCCACTTTCCCATTCTCCCATTTAATATCGACATTAATAACATGTGCTTGATCACATCAGCCTTAGAAACAACTGTACACTCAGCCGATAACAAGTAATGTCGCAACTTAGTGCAAGAGAAATATAAGCATAAGCATAACTTTTCAATAGGAGAATATCTTGTTTCTGGATCCAAAAGCCTTCTACTTAAATAGAAAATAACTCGTTCTTTTCCTTCAAACTCTTACATTAAGGCCGATCCAATTGTTTGGCTATCGGCCGACACGTACAGCTTAAAAGGCTTGCCTCGCTGAGGAGGGACCAGCATGGGTGGACATTTCATATATTCTTTTATCTCCTCAAATGCCTTTTGTTGTATGTCACCCCATTTAAATTCTTGATCATTTTTCAACTTCAACAAAGGAGAAAATGGTAGAACCCTTTCTAACAAATTTGAAATAAACCTCCTGATAAAATTAATCTACCAAGCAAAGATTGTAACTCTATTTTAGTAGTCAGGGGTACAGCCTCATCAATTGCTTTCATGCTTTTTTGACCAATTTTGATTCCTCTCTCGTAGACCATAAAACCCAAAAAATGTCCAGCTGATACTCCAAAGGCACACTTATTAGTATTCATCTTTAAACCATGTTTTTTTGTGCACTACAAAGTCTCTCACAAATCAGCTAGATGTTCCTTGTACCCCGTAGATTTTACCATCACATCATCAATGTAGATTTCAACAATCTTGCCGATCAACTTATGAAAAATATAATTCATTGCCCTCTGATGACTTGCACCGGCATTCTTCAAACCAAAGGTCATCACAACCCATTCAAATAAACTAATTGCGCCAGGGCATCTAAAAGCTATTTTTGCTATATCTTCCTCAGCCATAAAAAATTGATTATATCCTACATTGTCGTCCATAAAACTAATAACCTTGTGTCCGGCTGCTACATCTACCAACATATTGGCTATTGGCATCGGATAACCATCCATGGGTGTAGCCCTGTTCAGATCTCTGAAATCGATGCAAACTCTTAACTTCCCATTTTTCTTATACATAGGGACAACACTTGATATCCATTCTATAGAACGGCACGGTCAGATAAATTTTGCTTCTAGTAATCTTTTAGTCTCCTTTTTGATATCATCAAGAACATTTAGGTTAAATCTCCTCAGAGCTTGTTTAAATGGCCGATATCCAGGTTTGATTGGCACCCGATGTTCAACAATTGATCGATCTAGACCAGGCATCTCATAATATTCCCAAGCAAAACAATCTTTAAATTCCTTTAATAAATCTATCAATTCTTGCTTATACTCAGGATCCAACTTAGCACTTACATACGTCGGCCTAGGCCTATTTCCAGGACCAATATCTATCTCCTCTAATTCATCGACCGACGTAAAGCCATGTCCTAGTTTACCATCTATACCATCTATTGGATTATCCATTAAAACAAACTCTCAGAGCTGACAGCTTAGATCGGCTGTTGGCTTTCATCATTGATCTTAATGAAGCCTCCTTTCCATAGCTTGCTAGAAAAACACTCGAAGTCTTCTAGTTCCCAATACATTGGATCAGCTGTTGCTATACTCACAGAATCATCAGCATGAACCAGCTCAACATCATCTCCATGCCACTAAATCAAGCATTGATGCATAGTCGATGGCAACACAACAATTTGCATGAATCCAATCACGACCATGGAGTAAACTATATGAACCCTTTCCATCAATGACAAAGAATGTAGTGAGTAAAGTCTTACTTCCAATTGTCAATTCAACATTTATTGCCCCCCTGGTCTTGGATGCATTACCCCCAAAATCCTTAAGCATCATGTCAGTCTCAATCAAATCTCCTAGTCCCTTGCCAAGCTTGCGAAAAGTAGTATAAGGCATAAGATTAACAGAAGCACCTCCATCCACCAACATTTTGCTCATCGGCTTCCCATCAACATAACCTTTTACATCTAAAGCTTTTAATTGCCGATGCTTGACTGGCTTATCGAATATAGCTTGTTCTATCACTGTCAACTTGGCAACCATCTCCTAATATTCCAATTCATCAAAATCTGAATAGACTTCTTGATCTGTTGGAGCTCTAAATTCTAATGGCAAAAGAAAAGTCATTTGAATATTAGCCGATGGTTGTCCCCTATCGATTGTTTGTTTAGTATGCCACACTTGAGGTTTACCAGATTTCTGAGCCTATTCTAGCTTTCTATTCCTTAAGCGTTATACCCTTCGTTTCTAACTTCTTGTCAAACCTCCTGGACACCATTGCCCTTCTTGCCAAACATACTCTTCCTCATCACCTCCTTCTTCATAATTAGCCCAGTTTTGATCAACAACTCGCTTCCCAAGCCAATCATGAACACTTCTATTTTTTAGGCGCCAATCCATATTATCATGATGATATTCATTTCGAGCATGGATAGACCGGCGGTTGGCTTGAGATTACCTAAACTTCCAATATTGTTCACTACACTCTGGGCAATTATTTCTAGTAGGCAATTTCAAACCTTCATTCCAACAATGTCTGAAGAAAGGAAAATTCTAATGTGACTCAGCTTATTTTCTTTCATACCTTTCCTCTTCTTGTTGATGTTGGTATTCCTTCTCGTCCAACCAACACTGATAATCCTTTTCCTTCTACCATTGCCATTTATTCAACAAAATTTGAGATGTAACATGTGGCCTTATCACCCCATCTCTTGACATCTCTCCCTACTCATATCGGCTCTTCTGTTGGTCACGACACCTTTTAATTTCTCTATATTCATTAGTTGATATTTGCATCTCTGGATCGATTATTCTAGTTTCTTTTGCCCTAATTGATGTTAGGACTTTAGTCTTCCCTTTGAGCAACTTCATCAACCATATTCTGATCGCTTGGGAAAGGATTATCACCAACTTTCATCTTCTGAGGTGTATCAAATTTAAGTTTTCCTTGCTGAATAGCCCCCTGTATATGTTGCCGGAAAATTCTACACTCATTAGTAGAATGAGAAGTAGCGTTATGAAACTTGCAAAACTTCTTATTCTTCAACTGATCAGAGGGCAATATAACATGATTGGCGGGCAATTTTATATGTCCCCTCTCAAGCAAGAAATCAAAGAGCTTGTCTGATTTTGTGACGTTGAGATCATAGCTCTCTTCAACTCCTTTTCCCCAAGGATTTGTCACCATTACTGTCTTCTTACTCCAATTCCATTTGGCCGCAACAACCTCCTCTTCTTCATCATCCTCACCATCATCAGCTAAATATGGATTATAAGCTTCAGCAATTGTGGCATTCTTCTGGAATCAGACATCCCTATGCATATTCTGGAATTGGCTATTAAGTGCTGCCACTCATTGAGCCAACTGACCTAAATTGTCAAATTCTTGCCCAAGTAGTTATTGTCTCCACGTTGGCAACATTTCTTAAATAGCCAAAGCAGTTAGCTGATCATCAGTCAGATTCAATGAAAAGCACAAATTTCTGGTTTCTCGGAACTTCTAAAGAAACTCAGGACCCGATTCATTAGTTCTTTGCCTTATGGTCATCAAATCTATGATTTTCTTTTCTCCTGACCTAGTATAGAAATATGTATGAAATTTTTTCTCTAGGTCAGTCCAATTGGCAATAGAATTAACTGTTAACGATGAAAGCTAGGTGAAAGCTGGTCCTGATAGGGACAAGGAGAAGAAACAAACTCGATGAGCTTCTTCAATGGATGCTTCGCCCAACTATGTAAGATACCGACTGACATGTTCTATTGTACTTGTGCTATCTTGACCAGTGAACTTAGCAAATTTCAGGAGCCTATAATTTGTAGGAAGAGCAACCAAATCATATCACTCTGGATATGAACGTTTGTACGAAAAGGTCTGCCCTTTTGGTTTTAAACCGAATTGATTTTTCATCATTTTGGTTACTCTGAGCAACAACTCATCAGTATTTGAATCTGGATTTCTTTGCAATTGTGGAACCCATTTGCGGATTAAAATTTCGGGTACCTTGATACCTTGGATTTGGAATCATATGGAGGGTATTATAATTTATGCCATAATGATGTCCTTGTGGAATCTCTATCTATTGGGTCCTTTGTTGACTTGCTATTTGAAGTCTCTAATTGTAAACGTTGGGATCCATATCTCTACGAATCCTTTGAACCGATGGCGCTATTTTTTTGAGCCAACGATGGTATTTGGCCTGATGTGCCAAAATTAACCATTTGATTTTGAACTTGTCCTGTCGGCTATTGCACATGCTACACTGATGATCCAGGATTATACTGTATTTGATTAGTAGTAGTACCCTGAACTTGCTCAGATGAGGTATGAACTACCTAGGCATCATCATTGCCAGCTAGTGCTGCTTCTTGATGGCTAGTACCGGCTTGATTAGTCCCTTGAGTCGATGGATGTGGAATGTTGTAATAAGCTGGTCCAACCTGATCAATTGGACATCCATGAAACACCTCCTTCATGGTATTGTGGAATGTGTTCAAGAAAGTTGTGTTATGATTCAACATGGCATCATGAACAGATTTGTTCATAGCATCTACAAAGAAACACCTATCATTAGCTTCATCTGTATCTGACTGCCCATGTATCAAAACTCTTGGTAGTGGATATTTCTGAACAACTTTATTGTCACGCGTCTTGGTGTAGGACAACAAACACTTGTTCTGAAACTCTTCTATAGCTTTACTGATGACATCTTTATCCTCATCAGGTAAGTCTTCATAAGGCACCATAAGAATGTCCTTGTTGTGAGCTGCCATGATGATTGTGGTGTCCCATCGGGCGTGCTAGAATGCATGTCGACGTGAAAACGTGGAAGATGCACCGAGGATACGCAGCAAGCCAGAACGATCTGGAGATCTGCTTGGCTTCAACACAGGACCAGTCGATCCTATGAACCCCGAAGGCATGCCAGTCAATTTGACCTTCAATTGACAAGGAGAGAAAGTTTATTAGTAATTTAGGGTGGAACATGCCAATTTTGCCCAAACAGTTCAAAGTGTGCTGCTTCGGGAGAAGCCAAATGGGAAAATCGACTAAATAGCCGATATGGGAAGAAATGGACTGTTAAAGACTGTGATGCTCGTGGGTCATGTTTGATTTATATTAACGAATACAATGTATCTAGTTTTAATGATCCTTTCCCTTGAGCTATCAATATGTACGCGTCAGAGATACATCCTTGGCTAAATTAGATTTGATCAATATATGTTGCAAAGCCAATGAATTCGGTAAAAAGGGATATACCGCGCAAGCAATTGACTGTTTGATATAAATAGATCTACGAACTATCTAGATCTAATTTATTACCATCAATAGTGAGGTTCGACTAGATCGATGCAGCTATGATGATGACAATAATCTAAAACCAGAAAGTCAATAAAACCGACTATATGTCAACAGGTTCATGAAAGCGTGCCATATCTGTGAAAGCACCGGTGAATTGGCTAAAATAGCCGATGCATGCATAGCAAACAAACAGAGTACACATCTCGATAACGAACAAAACCACTAATTGATAATCTCTAATCTAAAGTCTTACCAGTAAGGTTTGACTGGATCGATGCAGCTATGGTAGTGTCATTAGATTAGATGTCATTAACTAGTGAGCTTATCCAAGATCAAAACATGTCTTTAAATGCATACTATACTTGATTGGAATAGAGATAAAACAACTAATCTAGCAGAATTAAGCCATCAATTACGAGATTCATAGTGTGACCAGACTAGAAGACGACCAATTATAATGGTATGATGCCGATCTATCTCTATTTTCAATCAGATGATTTGTTTGATTAATAGAACATTAATTATAACAAGATCGATAACGGGTGAATCAACCAAAAACTACAAGGAAAATCTTACTAGTCTTAGCCGATTCGGTAACTGGTGATATTGTATTAAACAACAAGTTATTTAACATAAGATCGATAACTTTAATCTATATTATGATTCATAAGAGATCAATCAGCTGATGTAGCCTTACAAATAATGATACAAATCGATAACTAACTTATACTAGAGCTCATAAGAGGTTGGCCGGACCGATGCAGCCTTACAAACAAAAGTATAAGCCAAGACGGTACTTACAGACAAGCCAGAGGTCGTTCGGATCGATGCAGCCCTGCTTGTTGAAGAACTCATCGAGATCTACAGTACTCCTACACCTAATGGTTGGCATGAAGACGAAAAAGTAATTGGTATTGATTGATTGGTTGTTCTTTTTACAATAGCCAGGGTCCAATATTTATACCCGGAACCTAAACATGAATCCTACCCAAATACAACTTATTACAACTCTTGGAATAAAAGAAAACATTTCTAACTTAAGATAACTTAGACCCTACTCTTTCCTTTTTTGTAGAGTCCGACATATTTTTTCCCGACGCCATCCGTACGTAGTCCGTTGATGTTGTCTGCTGACATTATCTATAAAATAGCCGATTCTGACACTGCATCAAAACCAGCTGATATCGATTCACATCTGACCGATCCCTTGATGATACAATCTTAGAAGCTTCGAGTTCCCGCATTCTTCTTTCCTAAATTTTGGTGTCAACACGTTCCTAGTCTTTTTGAGCCCCTTATCTTTTCTAACCCTAGAAGTGTCCCAAGGCTTGAACTCCTAATATCCTTTAGCATCTCAGAGCAACCCCTTTATCCCTTATCTTGCTTTGGAAAGTTTTTGGTAGTCTCCTTTGTATCTTGGCCTTATCCTTCGAGTCACAACAAACATAGAAACAAGATGCAAGCAAAGACAACATCAACACCATACCATGGACAAGTTAGTGATGACCGTCACCTTAAATACATCAAGCAAGTTCAGACACAACCAAAGTGCAACAAATGACCAACCGTCATGAGTATGTCAGACAAAGAGCTCACACACAAGACCGAGATTGTAAGTTTAAAGTTCGGTCCCTATCGGAGTAGACCCTATGCTAAAGATCAATAATAAACATGAAGGGTGAAACTACGAAGCCATCAATGCTTGCAAGACTTGGAGTCACATAGAAGCCCTGACGACCAATGTAGGCCATCCCTCCGAGTGAAGAAGGTCCTACAAAAAGGAAAAACGAATGGTGAGTATAGGATATGGAAATAGTAAACTAGAAACTTGAAGTTTGGATGAAACTAAAGGCACAAGTGTATGATATATGGCATGAAGGCCCGATGCAGCAAAAGAATGTCGAACATACCTTGAGAGTTCAACTTCGACACTCTACCAGTCTATGGCAAAGGTGGTCTCTCCAAGTAAGCCTCGTCATGCCGGTACGGTAGGAAAGCCTGGTGCTAGACCTCACATACCCCGTAGAAGTCCTCGATCGGGAGCACCATAGCCATGACGTACGGCTGCAACGCCAATGGAGCGCGCACATCCTGCTTGCACTCTAGCATCTGGTTTACCATCAAGTCTACCAAGTTTAGCTTGTCACTAGACATCACAGCATAGATGATTTCTAGAAAAGGCCAACCAATGGCACTTTCCTCAACCGTGGTGGAAGGCACAATGGTATGCCTCAAGATCTCATAAATCACCTTGGGAATCCTCCTCGTACCACCCTTTGGACCATACATGGAAGACTCCTGATAATGAAGCTTGGGTATTTCACCAGCCAACAGCATAGGGAGATCAGCAACCACCCTGCCCTTCTTCATCTTATGGTAGTCCAACCCCACCATAGTAGCAAGATCCCGAAAAGTGGCCTCAAATCTGCGAGTACCAGTCTATAATAGAACTATCCAATTTATAAGAGCACAAGTACAATAGCAATCACCGAAGCGATCAAATCGTCATACTTGAGCCCATATAAACCCGGTAGTCTGATGAAATCACGAAGGATCTCAAACAACCAATGTACAAACCAAGATCGTACATGATTCAACACAACCAGTCACATGTTACAACAGGTTCACAAATAGTTCTCATACATTAGAGTTTCGACAAAGTTATTATAACTTAAATTTAGAAGTAGCAGAAGCAACATAGTTTTGAAACAACATCAAGATAGTTCAAATACATAGCCAGTTTAAGATCATCTCCAACAAAAGCACATAGATGAGATGATATAGAATGACCATGCCCTTGGCCTTACTCTCCATCCACAGCAGGAGTTATGCAATGCTTGCAGTAACCATGGTACATCACATCATCTGCAACAAATGGGAATAAACCCTGAGTACGAGAATGTACTCAGCTAGACTTACTGTCATAAACCAAAATAATAAGACACCAAGGAGTATGCAAGGCCTTTTAAATGTGGAGCTAGCTTGAAAACATTTTTCCATATAAAGCTTAAGTGCATAACTTGAAATATATAATATCTTTAGCTCCAAGTTATCCCTATTCAATTAAGCATCTCTAAATTAGCACCTGTACTAGAGCAAACACTTGATCAAGATAAACAAGCATTAGTAACCATATCCAGTGTAGTAATTTGAGCAATCATCATAACCACCAAGTTTCAATTAGTGCTTCTATGTTGCCGCTGCTCAGTCAAGTTCTCATTATCTAGGAGAGACGGTGATTTGAATCGATTCCTACCTAGCTGGGGAATTTATTCCTAACACAAACTAAGGCACACCGCGCAAAGGTAGCCTCAGGTCACCTTTGGTACAACTTAGGACTAACTCGCAGGTCTGATCAATGCCGCACCGTTAGAGATTCTACCAATCTACCAGGAAGATTGGGACTCAAACCCGCCCTTAGACTCATGCCATTGGCTCTCCGCACATCCTTACTGCCTCTAGTGTGCACACTTCCACTTATTGGGGCTCAGCCTAAACTGAGCTAATTGGCTTCATAGACGTATCATCGGATCCGACCAGCTAAGTGCTAGGCATGCGTTCAACATGACATGAGGACGTGTAGTGAATCGGTCCTTAATTGATACAAACAGGGATAGATAGGCACCCAAGACCTCCATGCCTTGTTGCTTCTCTATCACCATCCCATCTGGTCTCCTTTATTCCTTGACACATGGTTATTTCCACGCTAGCAAATATAGCCAACCGTGATTAGTTATCAGCCTATATCATGCAGGTGACAGGTAATCACCTGACTTCTACAGACTAAGCAGGGCTAAGCATATATTCGATCCTAGACCTACATAGGATTCAAGATATAGATATCTGGACAAGGAAGATATATGCCGCAAGTGGTTCCAATCAACTCCTAGTAATTAATGCATCAACATAAAATAACTCAAGTTGATAGTTTGAAAACATAGGAGGCTTAGAATGATCTGGGGCTTCCCTTTCACAAAGGCTAAGGGCTGATGATCTAGGCACTCAGGCAACTATTCACCATTGGGCTCACCTTCTCCTGGGGCCTCCTATTGCTGCACTTCCTAATGCTCTTCCTAGGGATTGGCCACGTACTCCAACACGGTGATTTCTTCCGTCGCACCTATTGCATGCACATGCTGAAAATGAGAATCATGAATGCATAAGAAGGGTCATGGATGACATGACATGATAATGTGCATGGTTAAATGATGACTATCATATTAGGTCATTAGGATGATAACAAAGTTGAATTCTTATTTACTGAGTAGGTGCATATCTCTTCTCTAGAAATTTCATGAATCCACACTAAGTCCATTTCTGGACTACAACATAGCAGCTAAAATTTAGTTCATAACTGGAGTTCTACTTAACCAAATGCTATGATCTAGGAGTTTCTGGAATGCTTATAAAATTTCCTACAACTTTCATTTAATCACCAAATGGTGATTCAACCACTATCCTAGTCAAAATAGGTAAACTTCGTAGGTCTGTCCAGAAATTCCAGAGAGTAAGTATTTTAGGAGACCAACTTCTAATAGCTATAACTCTCAAACCATTTAGCCTATTGCCATGAAAATTTGACACAAGCAATATAAGTAAGTTATCTACAACTTTGTTATTGACAAGATTCACAGCAAACATCACCTCACGCATGTAATTTACTTAACAACCGAAATTGTCCAAAAGACACTAAAATTGAATTATAGAGCAATTAATATTTCACTGCATACAAGCAATCAAATTTGGGCACAACCAATGATACCAACAGTTCATAGACATCAAATACACTCTAGAAAACATGATAGTCAAGCCCAAATAAATAATTTAAATGCCTTTAATAATTTATTAGGACACTAAGGTGAAATAAGGAAAATATATCAAAAGTGCACAATAAATTCTAAACAAATTACAGTAGCCTATATATGACCCCAAAAAGTCTACTGTACTAATTTCATGCCATTTGGATCAGTATAGCCATCTCTACAAAAATGACAAGTTGCATAGGCTTATTTTAGTAAAAATTGTTTAGCCTAGTGAAAAGAGTCAAACAACAGATTTAATATTTTTCTTACATTCATCCTAGCACCATAACACTATGTAAAAATTTGCATGATCATTATTTATGTATTTTTACCCCATTTATTTTCACTAGAAACTAGCAATTATTTAAGATTAAATAGGAAGACCATATTCCAAGTATTCTTACTGTAGGTTTAGTATTTTTCGTAGCTAGAGCATGTCAACACAAGATCAAGAAAATTGGAATCACAATTTTATCACTTTCCTAGCTCAAGTTATGCATTTTACAAGAATGAAAACAATTTAAAAGCACTTATCTAGATCCATTTAATTCTCCTAGAAAAACATCCCAAATAGTAAGTTTCATATTTTTATCAAATAGTACACTTCATGATGAATCCAACAAAATTTGGTTCATCCAAAATGGACATCTACAACTCTACTTATGAGTTTTTGAAACATGCATTCAAATCTGTGAAAACAAATAAGAAATCAAAGACCACACAAAGACTGACAGATGGGGCCCGTTGGTCAGTAGGACCCACTCGTCAACGATACCGGGGCAGGTGTCGGTGTTTCAAGTAAACACAAATGAGTAAGTTTCTAATATTGCGCGTCTGGCTCGGATGGTGTGCTAAGAGGACACGAGGTTTATACTAGTTCGGGCAGAATGTCCCTACGTCCAGTTCATTGCTGCTGCTCGTGTTACTAGCATTGAAAGTTCGTAGTAGGGGTTAAAAACGAGTGAGAGAGAGATAGGTCCCAAGTCTCTAGTGGAAAGAACGAATGGGTGCCAAGAGCTCGGTCGCTACTCGGTTGTGTGTGGGAGATTCGATGGGTTTGTTGGTCAAATGATCAGATGAGTCGATCGTCCGATAATCCAATGCCAGTGGTTTTGATGCCCCTTATGGGATGCCCTATTTTCCCTTTTATAGGTCAAGGGGAAGCAGGGATTACAGTGGAGAAATAGAGGAGAACGAGAAGGAGAGGAAGTCCTTTTGGGTCACCAAGCCCTTCTTCTCCTTCATGCGGGTCCCGCCAGCCCTGTAGATGTCAATAGGGATAGCTTCTCATCATGGCCCTATCCGTCACTAAGGCCATATGTAGGCATCATCTGCCGGTCATGGCACTCCACTCCATCCTGGCGGACATCGTGGTGAACTGACGCACCTATCTGTGTTCGTATGGGGGTTAGGCAGAACAACACCAGTACGCCCGACGCTATTCCTGACATGAACCCCTAGGCATGGCTCATCATGGGCTGCTGGTTACATCGAGGTGTGCTAGTTTTTTCCCTGGCATTAGAGCTTTGTCCTAGGCCCATCCGCTTGGACCTAGAGTGGTTGGCGGTGATATGGGCCTTCGTCGAGCGAGGCGAAGACAGTCCCCAGACATCGGGCTAGGCAGAGCCTGCGGCCTCGGTGTCGGGCGAGGTGCAGCCTGCCCCCATAGGTCGATCAAGGCAGAGCCTGTGGCCTCGATGTTGGGTGAGGCGGAGCCAACCCTCAGGGGTCAGGCGAAGCGAAGCCTGCAGCCTCGGTGTCGGGTGAGGTGGAGCCCACCCCTAGAGGTCGGGCGAGGTGGAGCCAGCCCCTAGGGATCGGGTGAGGCAGAACCCATTGCTTCATTGTCAGGCGAGGCAGAGCCCACCCCTAGAGGTCAGGCAAGGCAGAGCCAGCCCTCAGGGGTTGAGCAAGGTAGAGCCCATGGCCTCGGTGTCAGGCGAGGTGGAGGCCGCCCCTAGAGGTTAGGCAAGGTAGAGCCAGCCCTTAGGGGTTAGCTGAGGCAGAGCCCGTAGCCTCAGAGGTCGGGCAAGGTGGATCGTATGTCCTTGGGGTTGGGTGAGGCAGAGCCCATGACCAAAGGTCTAGTGAGGCGGAGCCTACATACCTAGGGGTCGGTTGGAGCTATAGTCACGTCCTTGACTGCCTGGATCGATTAACGTTTGATGACCATTAGCCCCTCCTCTTCAGGTACCCTAGTATTGGTCCCCAATAGTAGCACCCGAGCCTTCGGAGGAGTAGAATACTCCTTCGAAGGCTTTTCTGAATGGGAGGACTTTGAGGGCTTTGGCCTTCTTTTGTTACCCACAGTGTGACCTAGGGACGGTGGTTCCCTTTCATTGAGATCGGACCCTTCGCGGGTATGGCCGTGAGATTTGGCAGGTTGGAAAAGGTCTTTCCTAATTAGGGCCTTGGTATCCCTTTCATGGGGATCCGGCTAGGGTAAGTTGGTGACCAACTCTAGATTTTCAATGGTTAATCCATATAGTTCTTGGGTCTGTTTGACCTTTCCCGAGGGCTCTCTGCCTTTCTTCGAGGAAAAACCATGGATCGTATCTAGCCGAGACTTGAACATGGGCTAGGATGCCCACAACGCTTGTGCTCCTAGGTGCCGGTTGCTAGCGGGTCCATCCCTTTATACTTCCTTACCTTGAAGGTGCCTGGAGAGGTGTGTTGAACCCATTGATGGGCCAACCTTCAAACTCCTAGGCCCAGACAGGCCATAGAAGTGTTTTTAGATCTGTATTCCTCACACTTTGTGATGAGTCGTGGCACATCCGGAGAAGCGAAACGTCTAGCGAGTTTAGCAAAGGAACGGACAGAGATTGCGTGTGCACATCCTATGGTGGGACATTGTGGTAGATCATGGCAGGCATGGAGATCTAGGAGGATGGTTGGTTTCCTCACATCCATCACCCCTATAAAACCAAAGGGTCCACCCCCCGAATTCCATACCTTGCCTTGTTGCCTCTACATCTGCAACCACCGCTGCAAATCACTTAGGCTTCCTACATCCGCGTCCCTACCACCGTCGAGCTTGTATCCACCTAGCCCCATCTCTAATGGACCCATGGTGTCGCTTTGACATCACCTTCCAGCACATGGAGGGCCTCGTCCATCGCGGTCTTCTCCGCGCGTGGACCTTGGCCGAGGAGTGGCTGCTATCTGGTGAGGAGGATCTGTCGTCGCTGCTCGATGGCTACATGGTGTCGTTCGCTCACTTCCATGAGCATGGGTTCATGACCCCTACCCACAGATTTTTCCGAGGGCTACTGCACTACTACAAGATCGAGCTATAGCATCTCAACCCCAATGGGATCTAGCACATGGCAGTGTTCATCACCCTGTGCGAGGGATTCCTGGGGATCAGCCCCCACTTCGATCTATGGAGCTACTTCTTCGCCATCACCCTCTAGAAGAAGAGGGAGAAGAGCGGCAGGCAGGAGCTGCACATGTCGATGGGGTGTGCCGGCATCCATCTCCGGAACAACCGGGTCAGCGAGTAACCATTGATGCAGCTATCAATGTCCAACAAGGGGTGACACTCGTAGTGGTTCTACCTCAAGAATGACGCCACCACCCCTCTGTCGGAGTTCACCGGGTGCCTGATCGAAGAGGCCCTAGAGTCATGGAGGACAAGAAGAGGATCCGGGACCACATCTCCGCCATCCACATCCTCAAGGAGAATGGCTTGAAGAGGTCGGGCATCATTGGGGCCTACCACGCAAGGAGGGTGGCGTCATTAATGATGCATGCGCTCCCGCTGTATGCGATGGTTCCTAAGGCATCATTCAACGGACGACCCTCGCCGAGGGGGCTCTCCCCAACTCTGAGATCATGCAACGGAACAAGGAGATAATGGAGCCCTCATGGGACGACGCGGGTGCTCCCACAATTTCATCTTCTCGGTGCCGGTACATCCTCCGATGCGGCCAGAACCAGGCCACGTTGTCTTTGTAAGCTTCCCCTCCTCATACCTCCTTTTCACTTGATTTCCTGACCTCTTGATACTAACTTTCAGAGGGTGGGACCAGCCGAGGGACCTCATCTTTACGGTCACCTAGCTTCATTGATGAGGGATTTGTCCGTGTGGATGGCGAATCACGCCGAGGGTGAGTGACTGAGGAAGGTGAAGGAGGACAAGAAGAGGAAGAGGCAGTGGAAGTTGCAGGCGCGAGAATGGGTGGAGGACACTAATAGCGATGATGATGACGGTGATGGCAATGATGATGAGGTAGCCAACGGTGTTGAGTGGGCATCTTGGAGAATGAGGATGCACTAACGGATATTGGTTCATCCTTGTAGGAGTTGGGACCCTTTTCGTTCCATGGAGGGGAGGGTACGTCTGAGGAGCCAGCAGAGGTGGGACATACCATTGGCCTCCCTCGAGAGTCGACAGGGGTGGGTGGCTCTACCACCGTGCCCAAGAGTCCAGCGGAGGTGGATGGCTCCGTTACCACACCCCAAGAGTCAAGGGGAGCGAGCCCCTGTACCTAGGAGCAGGGGTTGGGCTTGAAACAACCCCGCCCTAATGAGGCAGAGCAGAGGTCCGAGGGTTCACCCTCCAAACGTATCTACCGCCCAACGGTGCTGAGGTAAGTTACTAGTTCCCCTATTTTTCTCTATTTTGGATGGATTTCATTATGACTTATGCTTTTTGTCCCTTGGAGCGTTGGTAGGCAGCGAAATCCTTTGGTGGCAGCCACCGGCTGGTGTCGAAGAAGAGCATGGCCCTTCAATTGAGGCGGCAGCCACCGGCTGGTGTAACGCCCGTTTCGGGCAGGAGCGGCACCAGTGTGACCGCGTCATTAGTTGATTGGATGTTGCCCACAGTGGCGCCCGTGCCCTCGGTAGGACGGGTAGACATGAGGGCTCAAGGGATGCCTTCGGAGGTCGCGGAGCAGCCAGCGATGGCCGTGATACTGCTACCGACGACCGGGTGGATGGGGCTGCTAATCACGCTCGTGGCACCGACCATGACGGGCGCGGCATAGCCAGTCATGACCCCGCCGGTGCAGGTGGAGGTGGCAGTGGCTGTGGCAGGCAGGTCACAGTCAGGCGCTATCATGGCGGTGCCTGAGTTACCGGTGCGGCCAGCGCCATCGGTGGCATAGGAGTCTGGCGTGGACTGGATGGAGGGGGACACAGCCGAGGGGTCCCCGAAGGTCGTGGTGCAAGGAGAGGGGTCGATGTCCATACCGCTGACCCCTTCCAACGCCAGAGGGGTGTCCCAATGGGGACATCACGGCGAGAGGGCTCAGCGGTGCTTGGAGCTGGTAGTGTAACACCCCAGGTGTTTGTCACCAATGAAGCAATGGGTTTAAGCTCAACCATGGCATGTTAAGTAGTGATGGAGATGTTAGGTTAAACATATGAAAATGAGTCACCGCTTAAACTTGGACCATGCACCATTGCTTACATGCTGCCCTTTCTAAAGAGTATGCTTGGGAAATACTGGATGTACTTGTTTCATGTGTCTCGCATCAATATCCATCTATATTGATCCATGGAAAAGTTTCATGAAGTTTGGAATCAAGAAGTCACATGAAATGACAAGTTATGTCCTTGCTTGAATTGTTTTATAAAGTGAATGGAATTCTAGATCGCCAACCAAACCTTGTAACCTTGCCCAAATGACTCTAATTGAACTCTACAACAAAAGTTATGAAGGGTTCGTGTTGAGCAAAGATGGAGAAAATATCCGAAAATCATGGAAACCCTAGATTCTATAGCAAAAAAGGCGTTGCGTTGACCGAGAAATAAAGTTGACTTCTGGACCAGATATGAGGTTTGACCAAAAATGAAAGTTGAATAAAAGTTTGATTATAACAAACTTTGTTAAAAGACCAAGTCATGATTCGGTTTCAAAATGGATCAAAACAAGGCTCAAAATCTAATAGAAAAGCTGAAACCAGCCCGACAGTGTTTGCAGTCCGGAATTCACTAACATCGACATTGATATCCCGCGTTCTTCAAATTTTGCTAAGCAACTTGAGTTGGTCCAAAAATAAAAGTTGAAGGTTATATTATGGAGAAGAGCATACAAAAAGTTGCACTGAGTTTGACCGAGTTTTGACCTCCGAAGGCGAGTTCCCGTGACTGTTATCAACACACTCACACTATCACTTTGGAGCCTAATTAACTACTAATCCATTACTCAAATGGCCGTGGTCTATTAATGAAATTTGTAGGTCATCATGTGGACAACAAACTTGCTTAAGGGACCATGACTTAGTTCGGATCAGAACAAGCCCAATAACGTGGTACAACTGGCCCGCTCCGACACCTGCCAGCCGCTCGGTGGAATGCCCCAAAGGGGGCGCGCATGGCAGCCATGCAGAGCTCACGCCATGCCATTGTCGCACGCCGCTGCTACGTGTTCTGCCGCCCTGTCGCACCCCCGCTCCTTAAACCAAGTGCTCGAGCTCCTCTATCACCCACTCGCCTCTCCACTCTCCCTTCCTCGCTCTCTGGCGTCGCACGCGAGCTCCGGGGCACAGCCACCATTGATGCCGTCGGCCAGCTGCTGCTGCTTCCGTAGGCTATCGCTAGACTGCTACTGCATACGGTTGGCTGAGCCCGGGGCTCTGGCGCGGCCACGGCCCTCCTTCGCAGCCAGCCGGACAAGTCCCAGAGCTCGCGCCCACTGCACAGTTCGCCACCGCCGCTGCATGTCGACGGCCGTACATGGCCGAGCCACTGCAGGCCACCGCGGACCCTGATGAAGCCATGCACCGATGCGCATGGGTGAGGCGAACACGTTGGGACCGATGGCCTCGCCGAAGCTGCCACCGGCGACGAGCTACGCCATCGTCCTTCCCTCCTCCCCTGTCTGTCTCCCTGTCTTACAGGACCCGCTTGTCAGTTGACGCGCGCAGGCAGGAGCCGACATGGGCCACGCTGGCGTATGTGGGCGTGTGCTTCGTGGGCCGCCGTGTTCTTCCGGGCCGGCCCAGCTGTAGTGATTAGGTTTTCCATTTTATTTTGTTTTATTCTTTTTCACAGATTTGAGTACATATTCAAAAATGTGTATCTCTTAGTTGGTAGATCCAAATGATGTGGTTCCAATTTTGTTGAGTTCCTGGTAATGTCTAGTTTATATTAAAAATATAATTTATGCCATGTTCTGTTATGAAAAATGGAGTTGCTAATTATCTCTTTTAATCATGTGGGAAATAGGGGTAATTATATCTTTTTGTTTGTAGCTCCAAATGGCATGAAATTTTTATGGTGTACTGCTCATATCATGAATAGCTTGTAGTCAAATTTTCATACATTTTGGACACTATAGGAAAGAGTTTGGTAATTCTCTTGTTTGCATGGATGGATCTTGTGTGAATTTTCATAATTTTTCTATAGATCCAGTAAAGGTAAAATTTGGTGAGTGCTATTCTTATGCTAGAATGATGCTAGGAAAAAGGTGACATCTGTTGCTTGACACTTTTCAATAGGGTTTCCTAATTATGCTAGAAATAGCCCTGCCATCTATTATTTTTGATACAGCAAGTTCTGCTTGACCAATTGCTTTGAAATTTTTATGATAGTCTATGTGAAGCATGAGGCAACTACTGTAATTTTTGTAGATTTTTCTGTATAGTTTTACTATATGTTGCTTTAATCACCTAATTAACTAAATAAATTAGAAAAGGACATTAAATAATTTATTTAGAAGTTGGCACTATACTTTCTGATGTTCCTCTGGTATGCACAACAAGTTGGTAAACTTGGTTTGGTCCAATTATGCTTTTGCATCATCACTAAATATTTAATTTAGTAAACGTGCTATTTCGGGACAGATTGTAGGTTTACTTGAATTCGATTTGGTTAACGTAAGAATCATGTTTTGATGTTTACAAATGATTTGTAGAGAATTTAATCAGTTTTCCAGAATGTCCTCTTGCAAGTCATTTGAATTTATAGAACTCTTGTTGTGATTGAATTAAGGAACTGCTCGTTTGCATATGAAACCTTAACTGTTGATTTAAGTATACCTTTACTATTTCTAAGCTTGTGGTAATGTTCCTAGGTGTTAGGCCTTTAACTGAAGATGAGCATCTTTATCTTAGGTTATGCAAGTTAGGTAAGTTGATCTCGTTCTTCAAGTTAAGTTAGATACATGTTTTAAAGTGATTTGAATAGAGCTATTCTTAATCGGTAAACAAGTGTCCAGTGATGTTTTCGTTAAACACTTACTGTGATCCATTCATCATGAGCATCATGTCATTCCTTATGCATCCATGATATTTATCTTGTGTATCAGCATGCAATAGGTGTACCGGAAGGAGTGACACTGCTGGAATTCGAGGAACCGAGCGAGGAGCAGCAGCAGCCAACACCGGAGGTTCAGGAGGTGCAACCCTCAGGAGAAGTGCCAGACGAGGTCGCCGTTGAGTGCCCAGATCACCGTCCGTGCACTTTGTGAAAGGCAAGCCCCGGAGCATATTAAGCCTCCTAATTTCTGAAATGCAGTTAAAGTATTATTGTTACATATATATATTGTTGCATTAAGTTTAGGTGTTGGATGCAAACACTTGCTGCATTGGTTATCCAATCCTTGTCCAGATATTGATACCCTGATCCTATGTAGCTCAGGCTCGTGTAGTGCTTAGCCCTGCTTAAACGCGGTAGAAGTCAGGTGATTTCCTGTCACCTGCGAGATATAGGAATATACATCTGGCACGGTTGGCTATATTTGCTATCATGGAAAAGAACCTGTCTTAATTTGAAATGAAGACCGGGCGGAGGCTTGCCGGTTTGTAGTGACTCCGTCTGTGTCGCTTAAGGACTGAATCTTGGAGCCTTTACTGTTCATGTTGAACGCATGCCTCTCTCTTAGATGGCCGGGTCTGGAGACCGACCACGAAGCCGAGTAGCTCACCTCAGGCCGGGAGTCGATAAGTATAAAGTGCGCCTCGGAAGGGAGCCATAGGCGTGAGTCCAAGGGCAGGTGGTTTAAAAGTCCTGATCGTCCTGGCAGAAGGGTAATCCCTGAGAGTGTTGGCTCTGATCGAACCCGTGAATTTGGTTCCTGAGTTGTCCCAAAGGTGACCCACGGCTACCCTTGCAAAGTATGCTAGGGTGAGAGTTAGGAATACCCCCTCAGCTGAGTTGTAATTCGATTCAAGTCGCCGTCTCTCCCGGTTAGTGAGAACTTCACGGGCTTATGTCCAAAGTAGATACACTAAATAACATAATGGTTCAGAAATGATGATATGATGATGACAGCCTTATTATACCTGCTATGGTTAATATTGATTGCTCCTAATAAGTGAGTGCTCTAGTACAGGTGCTAATCTAGTGGATAGGTAAATGATGATAAGCTTGATGCTAAGTTTAAATTGGTCACTATATTCATAAGCTCTTTTATGCAACTGTGTCAAGCTAGCCCACGTCATAAGCCTTGCATGACCTTTGGTGTCTTTTATTTCTAGTTTTGATGGGTAAGTCTAGCTGAGTACCTTCTCGTACTCAGGGTTTATCTCCCACCTGTTGCAGATGACCAGTTCTACTTCGGTTGCTGCAAGTATTGCCTTCTCCCGGCTGGGGATGAAGACTAGACCATTAGGCGCAGTCTCTCCTAGTTCTCGTACCTGATAATGCTTTTGTAGGACATGACTAAGATTTGGTAATGTATTTGAAACTATGAAGTTATGTACTAAACTATGTTGCTTCCGCAAATTTGAACTTGGTTTGTAATATTTTATTCGCACTCTAATGGATGTAATCCGGATGCCACTTGTGAAATGTTGTAATGAATGATGTGTTGTGTTGAATCACTATGTTCTTGGTTTGTATGTCGAGAGTTGTTTGAAATCCTTCGTGATTTTCGGACTACCGGGGTTATGGGAGCTTAAGTACAGGAATTTGATCACTTTGGTGATTGTTTTTGTACTTACGTTCTTATAGTTTGGTCGGTTCTGTTATAGGTAGGGACTCATCTCTAGCCCTAACATTGGTGGGTGGTGACTCGCCTATGTGGGGCGAGCCCCTACTTTGGTCAACAAATCCGCAAGATCCGATGTCGACGCTCTTCACCCTCGATGATGCCACCGAGAGCATGGAACAGGAGAGCCTTGACGTGGGGATCACGTCCATGCTCGAAGCCCTAGACCACGCCAGGGGCACTTTGCATGATGTCATCATTCCCTTCGGCTAGGTATTTGCTTGATCCTATTTCTTATGCTTTCCTTTCTCCATGTATTTTTTGTATTCTAACCATTGTCTTCTTTCAGTCCCTTATCGCTCACAACCGGGGGAAGTCTCGGTTTCTTTGTGAACAGAAGGAAACCAAGGACCGCATCATCGAGAAAGCATGGCTGCATGGGGAAGTAACCACTTAGCTTGTTGCTGCCTAGTAGAGGGTGGCCGATCTGACTCCCCTTGTCGAGGAGGCAGATGGTCTTTGGTTGCGGATAGCCGAGTCCCGTCGGCACGCTAACGAGGCCGAGAGGGCGTTCGAGGCCCTATCGGTGACATCACAGAAGGACGACGAGGAGGCCACCAATGTCAGGAAGGAGCAGGATGAGCTGCTCTAGAAGGACGCCGAGGCCCGCTAAAAGATCCTCGACCTCCTAGCCGAGGTTGAGAAGTTAAGGGAGTTGAAGCTGGGGGCTAAGGAGAGGCTCGCGGCCATGGAGAAGAGGGTGAGCTAGGATGCTACAATGGTCACTCAGCTGCGCAAGGAGCAGGATGAGCTACTCCAAACCACGAAGAGGCTCCACTCGGAGCATGGTGTGGCTCACGAGGAGTGTGACCAGGCCCTCCGAGAGCATGACCAGGCCTGCCAAGAGCACAATGATGCATAGCAGAAGGTTAGCTCCCTCCAAGTTGAACATGGAAATGCGATGTCCTAGAAGTTAGAGGCCGAGAGCATCTCTGCCGGGATGGCCGTGGACCTTGCTGAGGTGAGGAGGAATATTCTGGCGGAGAGCGATGAGCTCGATATCCTGAGTGTCGCCCTTAGAGTGGTCTGTGTTGACCTTGAGGTGGTGCGATCGAAGGGGACCAGCTCGCTCGTGGCCCGTGTCGTTGAGATCATAGCTCGGGTGTGCCTGCTCTAGAGGAATGCCCTTCACACTAGGGTCAACCAATCCTTCATGATTGCTAGTTCTCATTATGGGGACAGCATCGACCTAGAGACGATGAGCCATGGCTTCGCGCTTGGCTATGAAGTCCATGAGCTAGAGGATATGGAAGCGGCAGTGGCTCCCCTTTCGCAGGACCTAGCGAACAGGATCAAAAGCATAGTTCTCCCCAGAGGGGTTAGTTAGTTAAATAGGTAGATCATTCTTGTAATCAGAGGATAGGTGCCAACCTTTGTGTATCGCTTGAACAAACTTGTCATTTTGTTTTATTTAACCAAGTCTGTTCCTCTGTTTTGGTGTGAACGGATTTGTTTTTCCTCCTTTTTTATGTGTGAAAAAGGGGTTCATGCGTTCTGACCCTTCCGTTTGTTAAGACCATAGAGCTAGAGGTGTAGAAGGGAAACTCTGATCATGCTAGTAAGCAAGAGTGCCATAGCCGCTGGGGCGTAGGTTTCTTGAAGCCCGACCAGCCATTCTCAGTCATTCGTTTCCACGGACATTGCCACTAGGTTTAACATGAGGAAAAGGTTAGACGCGGCGACTATTTCAGAAAGGGTGTATATATACCCTTATCAACCCCTAAGTGAGACCCAACCCCTTGCCATTGCTGGGGTCAGGTGTCACTAAAGATCGAGAAAAGGGTATCGAAACTAGTAGGAGGAAAGCATCTCTTGTTTTTGTGCGTACCCCTCCCTAGGATCTGGGCCATCGTTCTCCGACCGCGCATTTGGTCTCCTTGCGAATCCAACTTTCCTCGAGCCCCCGCATGTAGTAGGGGTTCGGTCGAGGGTCGGCTCGTTTTTGTGATCGTCGCCCCATCTGCGATTTCCACAACCAGAGGGGTTGAGCTAATGTCACTTGCCTCGATGGCTCAAGTGACGCACTTGGTGAGCTCGCTAACAGGCATGCTCGAGTGGAATCTGGTTCTGTCATTTGTCATGGGTCGGCGTAGCCCTCATGTGGCATTCCACTCCTCCTTAACCCGCCTCCCGGTAGATGCCCGAGTCGTTCTGGAGAGCGACTCAGGTGGCTCGATGGCCTCCCCTCAATGGGGGTTCTGTGGGGTTGTCTTGAGGTTAGGATCGAACAAGAAGGTTGAGATGACCCTGCCTGCTTCTAAGTAGGTCGGGTGAAGACCGCTAGGGCTCATCTGCATTTTCTCCCCTAGCTCTGTTCGATGCAAGGTGGCCTTGGGCCCTTCACGGGCCGGCCTTCGAACCCCGGTCAGTTGGATTCCCGATTTAGGGTCAGGCGGCTCGAGTCCCCAAGTCCCATGGGGCTTGGTAGGGGTCGGTCATGTTTTAAGTGTCACCCCGTCCTCGGTTTCCGCAACCAGAGGGGCTGAGCTAACGACACTTGCCTCGATGGCTCAAGTGTCGCGCTCGGCGAGCTCGCTAACTGGCATGTTCGAGCGGAATCCGGGTCCATCATCCGCTGACGGGGTTGGCATAGCCCTCATGTGGCATTCCACTAGTCCTTAACTCGCCTCCTGGTAGATGCCCGCGTTGCTCTGGAGAGCGACGCAGGTGGCCCGCTGGCCACTCCTCGATGGAGATTCTATGGGCTTGGCTTGAGGTTAGGCTTGAACGAGAATGGTCAAGATGTCCTAGTCCGCTTCTGAGCGGGGTTAGGCAAGGGCCACTGGGGCTCATCTCGAGTTTTTTACCCTATCTCTATTTGACGCGAGGCGGCCTTGAGCCCTTTGCGGGTCGGCCTTCGAACCTCGATCGGTCGCCGTTCATGTTGAATGAGACGGCTACCGCTTCGTGACGTGACACGAAGCGTTGTGATGCAGCAATTGCATATGCAATGCTTGGATGTTTGGGATGAATGTATGGATGAATGGATGAATGTATGAATGAATGTATGAATGTATGGATGAATGAATGATCATGTAATGGAAAAGTGAAAGAAAGGGGGTTGGTAAAGTTACCTTGATGGTTTGAGTGACGGGTTCACGGAGCTCTTACTGGATATGTCCATGTGGGGTCGAGTTCCGTTGTTTGTGATGGGTTTGGTGAAACTTGCATGAAGCATCCCACTGCTCCCTACCCGTCTTTTGGCCATGGCCTGAGCCATCTGATCGGCTTTGGGCGACCTGCTGACCTCTCCTCGATGGAGATTCTACTGGTAGGCCTCTCCAAATCCTTCTTAGAAAAGTGGAGGCTAAAGATCGGGGTACAGAGACAAAAACTATGATCATGCTGGTGAGCAATAATGTCATAACCGCTGGGGCATAGGTTTCTTGTGGTCTGACCAATTTGACCCAGTGTTTGTTTCTGCACACCTTGCCTTTAGGTTTTAGCACAAAAAAGGGGTCGAGCATAGAGAATGTCTACCGAATAGACACTCTTGCCAGCCCCCGAGTGAGACCCGACCCCTAGCCGTTGCTAGGGTCGGGGGCTCGATAGCAAAATTAATTAGAGAGAATGCATGTAAATTAAGAGTGACCCGTCTCTCGCCAGTGGCCCAAATCATTCGAACGATTTGGGTGACTCGCTGGCGTAGGGCTTACCTCGATGGCATGAGTGATGGGTTCAGGGAGCTCTTACCGGATATGTTTGAGCGGAATCTAGATCTATCATTCGTGATGGGGTCAGCATAACCTGCGTGGGGCATCCTGCTACTCTGAACCCGTCCCTCGACAGTGGCTAAGCTGTCTGGTCGACTTGTATGTCCCGCTGGGACAAGACTTACCGGCAGAGATAGAGGACGAGAACATCTCACTCAAGAACTTAGTTAGGCGGATAAGCCAAGCGGCGAACTTGTAATAAATGGACAAGCTCTAAAATTTTTTATAGCCTAACATATTTTTAGCCCTTCTTCCCTTTTCGTATAAAAAGGTTAGTGCGTTCTGACCCTTTTTGTCATTAAGGTCGCAAAGCTCGGGGCGCGGATGAGCAAATTCTGATCACGCTGGTGAGCAAAGGCGTCGTAGCCGCTAGGGCATATGTTTCTCACAGTCCGACTAGTTATACTCAGATTTTGTTCCCATGGCCCTAGCTCCTAGGTCTTAACGTGAGAGGGGGGTTGGGCACAGAGAAAGTTGGCCAGGTGGATAAACTCTTAGATGCGCACTGATACTTTTCATAGCTAAGGCCAAAAAAGCTCGGGGTGCAGAAAAAAACTCTGATCACGCTGGTGAGCAAAGGTGCCGTAGCCACCGAGGCATAGGTTTCTCGCAGTCCAACCAGTTTTACTCAGCGTTTGTTTCTACAAACCTCGCTTCTGGGTCTTAACATGAGAAAGGGTCAGGCATAGAGAATGTTCACCGGGTAGGTACGTTCTTATTAGCCCCTGAGTGAGGTCCAACCCCTTGTCGTTGCTGGGGTCGGGCGTCACTAAAGATTGGGGAGTTCGATGGCGAAACTGATAAGAGAAAGTGTGTGTTTATTAAGGGTAAAAGCGATGTAGCTGCTTGATGTTCTAGGCATTGACAAAAACTTCCCCATTGATGGTCTTGAGCTTTTAGGCACCCAGTTGGAGCACCTCTGCGATGACGTACGGCCCCTCCCATTGTGGAGAGAGCTTGTGGCAGTCCTTGTTGCTCTAGACAAGATAGAGAACCAGGTCTCCGACATTGAAGGCCTGACCCTACACTCGATAGCCGTGGTACTAGCACAATGCCTGCTGGTACTTGGCCGAATGAAGGAGGGCGATCTCGCGTGCTTCATCTAGCTGATCCATGGCGTCCTCAAGGGATGCCTTGGCTCCCTGTTTGTTGTACGCCCTAACCCTTGGTGCTCCGTAGTCGAGGTCGGTTGGGAGGATAGCCTCGGAGCCATAGACCATGAAAAATGGTGTGTAGCCGGTGGCCCTACTGGGGGTTGTCCTCAGGCTCTAGAGCACCGTGGGAAGCTCCATGACCCATCGTGCACCATACTTGTTCAATTGATTGAAGATCCTAGTCTTGAGGCCTTGCAGGACCATGCCATTTGCACGCTTGACCTGCCCGTTCATGCGGGGGTGCGCCACGGCGGCCCAATCGACGCGGATGTGGTATTCATCGCAGAATCAGAGGAACTTCTTTCTGGTGAACAGCGTGCCATTGTCCATGATGATGGAGTTCGAGACCCCAAAGTGATAGATGATGTCGAGGAAGAACAGCACGG
This sequence comes from Miscanthus lutarioriparius, assembly GCA_904845875.1. Taxonomy (NCBI): domain Eukaryota; kingdom Viridiplantae; phylum Streptophyta; class Magnoliopsida; order Poales; family Poaceae; genus Miscanthus; species Miscanthus lutarioriparius. The sequence goes on along the minus strand of CAJGYO010000005.1, from coordinate 71,183,020 downwards.
CTTGCTCGAACTTGATCGCATAGATCGGCCGAGCCTCTATCCACTTTGTACGCTTGTCTATGGCGACAAGCAAGTGGGTATAGCCTTCGGGAGCCCTTCTGAGAGGTCCGACCAGATCAAGCCCCCAGGCCATGAATGGCCACGTGATGGGGATCGTCTAGAGCGCTTGGGCTGGCAGGTGGGTCTACCGAGCATAGTACTGACACCCTTCGTAGGTGCGCACAATCTATTTAGTGTCAGCGACTGTGGTTGGCCAATAGAAGCCTTGACGGAATGCGTTTCCGATGAGGGTTCTAGGTATGGCATGGTGACCGTAGACCCCACCGTAAATATCGCTCAGCAGCCGCTTCCCCCGTTCGATGGGGATGCAGCGCTGTAGGATCCTGGTGTGGCTTCGCTCATAGAATTCACCCTTGATAAGAACAAAAGACTTGGCATGGCGTGCGAGCTACCGAGCCTCTGTCTTGTCCGTCGATAGCGCCTCATGAAGGAGGTAGTCGAGGTAAGGCATCTTCCAGTCGACCAGAGGGTCAAGCTCTATTGCTGGATCCTCGTCGGGCTTCATGACCTCAGGGTCGGATGAAGCCGACGGCTGGTTAGCCCCTATTCCCAGGGTGGGTGGCCCGTCACCGTCTTGTTCTGGGTCCTCATAGCGGACCAAGGGCTTGTGCTGATCGCTGGCAAAGACACCTATCGGCACCAGCTCTTGGCCGAACACTACTTTTGCCAGTGCATTGGCCACCTCATTGAGACGCCTCGGGATGTGATTGAGCTTCAGGCCGTTGAACTTGTCCTCTAGCTGGCGGACTTCTCAGTAGTATGCGGCTATCTGGGCATTGTGGCAGCTCGACACCTTCATGACTTGGTCAATGACCAGCTAGGAGTCGCCCCGAACATCGAGGCATCAGATGCTGAGCTCGATGGTGATGTGTAGGACGTTGATGAGCGCCTCATATTCTACCACATTGTTGGAGGAGGGGAAATGGATGCGAACCATGTACCTCATGCGTACCATAAGGGGCGAAACGAAGACCAGCCCTACTCCAGTGCCTTTCTTCATCAGTGATCCATCAAAGTACATCGTCCAGTACTCCAGGTCAACCACTGTTGGCGGCATTTGGATCTCGGTCCACTCTACGATGAAATCTACCAGCACTTGGGATTTGATGGCCGTCTAGGAGGCATACAAGATGCCTTGACCCATCAACTCCAGTGCCCACTTCACAATTCTTCCCGTGGCATCTTGGTTTTGGATGACCTCGATGAGAGGGAAGGACATCATGACCATCACTAGATGTGACTCGAAGTAGTGGTGCAACTTCCTCTTGGCGATGAGGACGGCATATAGGAGCTTCTGGATTTGGGGGTAGCGGGTCTTGGAGTCGGACAGGACCTTGCTAATGAAGTATATGGGACGCTGTAACTTAAGGATGTGCCCCTCTTCTTCTCACTCCACCACCAAGGTGGCGTTGACCACTTGCGTGGTGGTCGCAATGTAGAGCAAAAGTGGTTCTACGTCGGTTAGAGGAACCAGGATCAGGGCCTTCGTCAGGAGCTGCTTGACCGTGTGAAGCGCCTCCTAGGCCTCGGGTGTCCATTCGAAGCGGTTGGCCTTCTTTAGGAGCCGATAGAGGGGGAAACCTTGTTCACCAAGGCACAAGATAAAGCGGCTGAGCATGACAAGGCACCCTATAACTCATTGTACCCCCTTTATGTTCTGAATTGGGCCCATCCTTGTGATGGCCGAGATCTTCTCTGGGTTTGCCTCGATGCCATGCTTAGAGATGATGAAACCCAGCAGCATACCCCTCGGGACCTTAAAAACGCACTTCTCGGGGTTGAGCTTGATGCCGTTGGTTCGGAGTTTTGTGAAGGTTTGCTCAAGGTCGACTATGATCTGGTCAGCCTCTTTGGACTTGACCATGATGTCATCCATGTAGGCCTCAACGGTCCACCCGATGAAGTCTTCGAAATATTTGAGCATGCAGCGTTGGTACATAGCCCCAATGTTCTTCAGACTGAACAGCATTGTGACATAGTAGAATGATCTGAATGGGGTGATGAAAGATGTCATGAGCTGATCGGACTCCTTCATTGTGATCTGATGGTACCCGCAGTACGCATCAAGGAAGCAAAGGATTTCGCACCCTGAGGTCGAGTCGACTACTTGGTCTATGCGTGGCAAAGGAAACGGATCCTTTAGGCATGCTTTGTTGAGACCCATGTAGTCAACACACATCCTCCATTTCCCACTCTTCTTTCATACATGAATGGGATTGGCTAACCACTCTAGGTGGTATGCTTCCTTGATGAACCCAGCCGCTAAAAGTTTCACGATCCCTTCGATGATGGCTCTATGTTTCCCCTCATTGAAGCGATGCAGGCACTGCTTCACAGGCTTAGAGCCTTGCTTGATCTTGAAGGTATGCTTGGCGACTCCTCTCGGAATGCCTGGCATGTCCGAGGGTTTCCATGCAAAGATGTCTTTGTTGGTGTGGAGGAAGTCGACGAGCGCGCTTTCCTATTCAGAGGAAAGCGCAGTGCCAATATGCACCACTTTTCTCTTGGAGCCGCTGTGGTCTATGAGGACCTCCTTAGCGCCCTCCACTGGCTCAAAAGACCCAGCCGACCGCTGGTGGTCGGGTGTTTCTTCGGTGACCTCCTTCCTGATGGCCGCAAGCTCCTTGGAGGCGACGACTATCGTGGCATGATCGTAGCATTCGACCTCACACTCGTAGGTACGCTGAAATGAGGTGCTGACGGTGATGACCTCGCCTAGGCCCAACATTTTCAACTTTAGATAGGTGTAGTTGGCGACAGCCATGAACTTCACGTAGCATGGGCGTCCTAGGATGGCGTGGTAGGTTCCATGGAACCCGACCACCTCAAAGGTGAGGGTCTCTGTCCTATAATTGGAAGGATCCCCGAAGATGACGAATAGATTGATCTGCCCAAGTGGGGCATGGCCTGCTTTCTAGGCACGATGCCATGGAAAGGCGATCCGGTCAGTCAGATGCGCGATCGGTCGATGCCCATGGCATCGAGGGTCTCGGCGTACATGATGTTGATGTCATTGCCTCCATCCATTAGTACCTTGGTGAGCCGCTTCGTGCCGATGATTGGGTCGACCATGAGTGGATATCTCCTTGGCTGCGGGATGCTCTCTGGGTGGTCAGTCCAATCAAAGGTTATGGCGGACTTTGACCACTGGAGGAAAGTAGGTGCAGCTGGCTCGACCGCATAGACCTCGCAGCGAGAGAGCTTCTGACAGCGACAGTGCTTGGAGTCATAGGCTGTTGACCCTCTGAAGATCATGAGGCAACCATCTGGCATTGAGAAGCCGCCGTCCCTCCCCTTGGCATCATCTATGGTCAGGTCGGGGTCCTTCCCATTCCCCTTGTCCGAGCTTCCAGACAAGAACCACCTCATGAGGCCACAGTCCTTGTACAGGTGCTTCACGGGGAAGGCATGGTTCGGGCATGGCCCCCCTAAGGAGCTTCTCAAAGTGGTTTAGGGTACCCTCCATAGGCTTCTAACCCCCCTATGGTCGGTGGTGGCCATGAGCAAGCCCTCGCACCGCTACTTGTTCTTCTACTTGCTAGGATGGTTGGAGGCGCCCTCGCTGGCGTCCTCGTCCCACTTTGCCTTGCCTTTGAGGCGGTCGAAGATTGCTCCGACTGCCTCCTTGCCCGAGGCGTAGCTGGTGGTGATGTCAAGGAGCTCCTTAGTGGTTCGCAGGCCCTTACATCTCAGCTTGTGAACCAGGGACTCGCAGGTGGTCCCAGACAGGAAAGCTCCTATAACGTCGGCGTCGGCGATGTTAGGGAGCTCGTTGGACTGCTGGGAGAAGCGCCGTATGTACCAATGGAAGGTTTCTTCGGTCTTCTGTCGGTAGTTCTTGAGATCCCATGGGTTCCTAGGACGCTTGTACGTGCCCTAGAAGTTCCCCACGAAGATCTTCTTTAGGTTCGCCCAACCTTGGATTCTGTTGGACATAAGGTGTTCCAACCACGTTCGTGCCGAATCGGCTAGGAACAATGGAAGGTTGTGGATAATGAAAGCATCATTATCTGCCACACTGGCTTGGTAGGCAAGCCAATAATCCTCAAGCCACAGTCTAGGGTTTGTTTCCCTAGAGTATTTTAGGATGTTGGTGGGTGGTTGGTACCTTGGTGGGAAGGCGGCATTGAGGATGTGTCGGCTGAAGGCCTGAGGTCCCAGCAGATTAGGGCTCGGGCTTCAATCCTCGCTGCTGTCATAGTGTCCGCCCCATCGAGGGTGGTAGCTATGGCTAGCCCCCTCCCCCACATCACCGTGGGTACGCTTGCGGACGTCGAGGGTTGTGGTCGAGACGCTCATGCACTGGAACCATGATGCGTGGCTGCCACCTTGCAACACCTGGTGGATTGAGGCATCCTTGTTGGGTCGCTCTGAGGTTGTGCGCTGGCTGGCATTGAGCTCGCATCACTGAGACAACAAGCTCTTGGCCTGCTGTGCAGCCACATGCTCGAGCAGTGTGTGAATCTCACGATGGGCCTGACGCTCATCGAGCGTCATAGCCCCCGGAAGCCCACGAAGCAAGGCCGCCATAGCAGCAATGTTATGGCTCACTCGGGCAAAGTTTGGGAGGGCTTCATCATCCATGATGATCCTCATGTTCATGTCATGGGCCATGGCATGCACGCGGCCACTGTCTCTGTGGTGCTCGATCTCCCAATCGAGCTCTGCGCATTCTTGCTTGAGCTGGAGTCATGTTTCCTCGAGCTCTTGGTGCTGGGCCTTCAGCTGCTCCACCCATAGGTGGGGTGGGGCTCCTATCTCCCCCTCAACCTCATCATCGAGGTCGTTCATCAAGGTAGCCTCCTCCTCTGTGTATGCTTTTGACGTTTCCCTCGGGGATACCTGCCATGAAGCATTCATGAGAGGGGCGATGGCTCTCACTGCTAGAGTTAGAGCCGGACGGCGACTTCGACTCCTCTGTGAGGAGGTCATGGAAAGACTTCATGACATATTCGGTCATCCCCATGAACTCATCGTTCATGGGGAAAGGAGGCATGTGTTGCGCCACAAGGTGGTCAATGGTCCCTGTAGCATTGCGCAGACTAAATGGGAACGCTATCGGGGCGCTCCGGATGAGGTATTTTGGGGACAACAACTCTCTCCCGGCAAGCTGTGCCATGATGTTGGCGAACAAAAAGGTGAGGTGGTGTAGGTCCTCCTAGGACGGTCGGGGTCCCTAGAAGGCGTCGAGCTGGTGCTCCAACCTTCTGTAGTCGAAGCTGAGGAGTCGGTTGCTCTTAGAAGCGTGGGCCTCTGGTGCGTGCAGCTGCAGCTCGTTAAGCACCTCGGCGATCACACCAAGGCTGGTGGAGTGGAGAGGTTGGACAATGGCAGGAGCCAGTGCCAGCTCTCCCTCTGTCGTGATGATGAAGTCCAGCTCCCCAAAGTGCACGTGCATGCCCAGGACCTAGCTGACATTGTGACTAGCCATCAGAAGCCTGGTGTGGATGTCGAGATGGGCAAAAGGCCCCTATCTAGCGTGCCAACTATCGGTGTTTTGAGCAAACACCAATGAGTAAATTTCTAATATTGCACGTCTAGCTCGGATGGTGTGCTAAGAGGACACGTGGTTTGTATTGGTTCGGGCAGAATGTCCCTACTCCAGTTCATTACTGCTGCTCGAGTTACTAGCACTGAAAGTTCATAGTAGGGGTTATAAACGGGCAAGAGAGGGACAGGTCCCAAGTCTCTAATGGAATGAATGAATGGATGCTGAGAGCTCGGTCGCTACTCAACTGTGTATGGGAGATTCGACGGGTTTGTTGGTCAGATGATTAGATGAGTCAATCATCTAATGATCAGATGCTAGTGGTTTCGATGCCCCTTATGGGATGCCCTACTTTCCCTTTTATAGGTCAAGGGGAAGCAGGGATTACAGTGGAGTAAGAGAGGAGAACGAGAAGGAGAGGAAGTCCTTCTAGGTCACCGAGCCCTTCTTCACCTTCATTCAGATCCCACCGGCCCTATAGACGTCAACAGGGACAGCTTCTCATCATGGCCCTGTCTATCGCTGAGGCCACGTGCAGGCATCATCTGCCAGTCATGGCACTCCACTCCGTCTTGGTGGACATCAAGGTGAACTGACACGCCCATCAGTGTTCGTATGGGGGTTAGGCAGAACAACACCGGTACGCATGATGCTGTTCCTAACATGAACCCTAGGCATGGCCTGTCGTGGGCTGTGGGTAACATCGAGGCATGCCAGTCTTTTCCATGGCGTCAGTGCTTTGACCCAGGGCCATTTGCTTGGACCTGAAGTGGTTGGCAGTGGTATCGCCCTCCATCGGGCGAGGCTGAGCCAATCCCTAGAGGTCAGGTGAGGCAGAGCCCATGGCCTCAGCGTCGGGCAAGGTGGAGCCCGCCCCTAGAGGTCGGGTGAGGTAGAGCCAGCCCCCAGTGGCTGAGCAAGGTGGAGCCTATGGCCTCGATGTTGAACGAGGCAGAGCCAACCCTCATAGGTCAGGCGAGGCAGAGCCCATGACCTTTGTGTTGGGCGAGGCAGAGCCAACCCTCAGGGGTTGGGCGAGGCAGAGCCCATGGCCTTGGTGTCAGGCGAGGTGGAGCCCACCCCTAGAGGTCAAGCGAGGCAAAGCCAGCCCTCAGGGGTCGGGTGAGGTGAAGCACGCGGCCTCGATGTCGGGCGAGGTGGAGCCCACCCCTAGAGGTCGGGCGAGGTGGAGCCAACCCTCAGGGGTTGAGCGAGTCAGAGCCCACGGCCTTGGTGTTGGGCGAGGCGGAGCCCGCCCCCAGAGGTCGGGCGAGGTGGAGCCAGCCCTCAGGGGTCGAGCAAGGCAGAGCCCGTGGCCTTAGAGGTCAAGTGAGGTGGATCATACATCCTTGGGGTCGGGCGAGGTGGAGCCCACAGCCATAGCTCTGGCGAGGCAGAGCCAGCATACCTGGCGGTCGGTTGGAGCTGTAGTCGCGTCCTTGACTACCTAGATGGATTAATGTTTGAAGACCATTAGCCCCTCCTCTTTGGGTACCCTAGTATTGGTCCTCGATAGCAGGGGAGGTGCTCCTATTAGCCCTATCTCACCGACGATGAGATCACCAGCGACGATGATGACACCAACATGTTCCCCACATCAAGCCACGTCGGTTGGTGGTGAAGACGTGACCTAGGGTTCACCGGAGATGGCTGGCTGGCTGCAATGGCGGACGGCGGAGGTAGCGTGGTGGTACACCAGCGTTCTCGGCCATCATGTGCTCTGGTGAGGTGCACTATGGCTTTGCAGAATCCTAACAAAGATATCTAGGGTGGTTAGGGTTCTGGTGAGGCGGCGGTGAGCTCTGCTCACGTGCATGGCCGCGCGGTGGCGATGGCACAGTGGTGCGCGGCCGTGTTCGGCATTGTTAGGGCGGTAGCATCTAAATGGTCACTAGCATGAGTTCCTATGACCTACAGAGGTGACATGATGAGAGAGAGAATGAATGAAAAGGCTCAAGCTTGCGTTGGCCACGATGAGCTTTGGAGCTCAGCGGTGCTCCGGCGAGATCACCGGTGGCAGAAATGACAATGTGCCCATATATACACTTGAAGTGCTTTGGCAAAGGGGTGGTGATTGAAGCACGAAACAAGGCGAAGCTATTGGCATGCTCGATTTGAAAATGGTGCGGCGATGGCGGCGCTACGCGGTGGCGAAGCTAGCAATGGCAATGGCGAGCTCGGCGTCACCTTTGCGGGTGCGAGAGCAAGCGAGGGAGAAGAAATGAGCGAGAGAGAGCAGACGCGCGCGTTGTTTTGGTGTTGAAGCCCTCCTTGACTAGACTGGTGGGGCCCGCACTGGTGTACGGCCACTAGATGGTGAGCGCGGCCTAATGACGGTCGGCCACCACCAGCCCGTTCTGAATTGGCTTATGCCGTTATAAATCGACTAGAACCACCCCCTTCCTCACTCTCTATCTCTCAAACCAGCGTGATTCAGCGAAAACCGTAATAATCAAAGTTGTAGAGCTTCATGAGTACTCAAACTTTGCTTAAATGAGTTCAGTCTAGATCAGCCTAGTTTACAAACTACAGCGTGTCAAACACGGTTACATTGAAATTGTAAATCACTCCTAGACTTAGAAAATTTTCATTCAAAAACAGTAATTCTTTTGCTATCTGTGAGATGTTTTTGAGCACGCTATGCACCGAATTAGGTCTTGACCCAAAAATAAAAGTTGTTACCCTAGTCAAGTACTACAACTATGATATAATTCAACTTAGGTCAAACATACAACTTGAAAATGGTAGCTTACACTATAATCATGACTTAGAGGCCAAATTGGTCCAAGTCATGAATACCAAAGTTGTTCCATGTGCCATTCTAGACATGTTAAAGGTACTCCTAGGGTCCCACAAGCATTTCACACATTAATCACATGTAAACCCTAACCTAGGTACAAATTTGAGAGCATCACATGTGATATAAGCAAGATATTGAAGATAGAATTTGACATGCTCATGATCATGAATGCTCAATGATGCTTGTGCTCATGCAATGCCAATGCCAAATGCATTATTAACATCAGGGTGTTACATCCCCTCCCCCTTATAGAAATCTCATCCCGAGATTGGAAAGACCTACCAATCCATGTAGAAAGTGGGGTAGGTGTCAAGCAGAAAATCATCCCTTTCCCACGTTGCATCTTGCTCACTATGGTTGTTCCACACCACTTTATAGAACTTAACCACCTTACTTCTACTCACTCTCTCCATTTCTTCTATCACCCGAATAGGTTTTTCTTCATACATCAAATCGGACTAGATCTTGACACTAGTGGGTTCAATGGCTTCTTTAGGTACACAAAGACATTTCTTCAATTGAGAGACGTGGAAAACATTGAAGATGGCGCTCATATCTGGTGGTAATTGGAGTCTATAAGCTACTGGTCCACATTGTTCAATAATTTTGTATGGGCCCACATACTAGGGTGCCAACTTTTGCTTCACAGCAAATCGCTGTACCTTTTTCATCGGTGATACTTTTAGGTACACGTAATCACCAACTTCAAATACAAGAGGACTCCTTCTCTTGTTCGCATAACTCTTCTGTCTTGATTGAGCAGCTTCTATATGTTGCTAAATGATTCGAACTTGCTCTTCGGCTTCTTTGAGAAAGTCAATACCATAATACCTTCTTTCGCCTAGCTCAACCCAATTCAAAGGAGTTCTACACTTGCGGCCATATAAAGCCTCAAAAGGGGCCATCTTGATGCTTTCTTGATAGCTATTGTTATAGAAGAACTCAACCAAAGGTAGCCATTTCTTGCATGAACCCTTTAAAGATATTACACAGGCCCTTAACATGTCTTCAAGAATATGATTTACTCGCTCTGTTTGCCCAGCAGTTTGAGGGTGATAAGCAGAACTTTGGGATCAATTTGGTACCCAACTGATTATGCCAATGTTCCCAAAAACGATTTACAAACTGTGTGATGAGGACATCACTCCTTTGGATGTACCCGCTGATCCTCGAACCGTCATGCAAGGTCCAATGACCTGAGCTCGAATGTGTCAACTCAATTTAGAGGTGAGCTCGTTCTTAAGCGATCCTTTTCATACTTTTGAGAATAGACTACTACCTAATGATGTTATCTTGCTTAGGAACATTGGAGAGGGTCATGAGGGACTTAGAGGAAGAGGTGGAGGTGATGATGACCAGCAAGGACGTCCAACAGAAACCGGAGGCCCGGTCCAACATGATTTCAAGTCTGCCTCGGCCTCCAGGACCAGTCTGCCTTAAACTGGTCACCCAGGATGCATACAGACTCCGTTTTCGACGATCCACATATGGTTGGAAAGCTAATTTCATAAGGAAGCCAATGCAAGTGGTCTCACATCAAAAGCTCTTCGGAATCCAAGGGAATTGTTGAAACAATTCAGCATCCAGAATCTGTCTAGGTGCTGCGTCACCGTATTTGGTCCAATGGGCCATGTATCGTCTTTGAGCCTGTTAGGGGGGGCGTGTCCAGGGTAGGCGGCAACCCTAAAACCTTTATAATCATATGCTGCCACTGTCATTAGGTTTTGGGGGTTTTTCTTAGATTAATCTATCAAGAATAGTTTCGTCGTTCATCGGTTTGTGAGACCCCAACTTCGTTAGATTAATCATTCATTCTTTCTTGTTCTTGATTGTGTTCTTCATTGCGTAGGCAGGGATTAGCCTTCTTGGCATAGTCAACCAGATTCATGTGTCGGTTGATAACCAGAGGAGTTGTGATGCTAAGATTGTAGGGTTCGATCTTTCGATCTGAAGCTGGATCGGTGTGTCATTCTCTGCCACAACGATAGTTACCTCTACCTGACGGAAGATCGGGATCCCCGTTTCCATTAAGTGGTATCAGAGCTAAGGAATACCATCAGGTTCACATTTATCCCCTAGTTTTGAGTGTTTCACATTTGTCCCATAGTCCAGTGCCATACTCGTTTTTTCCTGTCCTAGAACCTTCCGTGACACAGCCTTTGCATATTTCGGTTTCAGAGTCCGTCGTCTTGAGTTTGTGTCCTGGTCAAGGTCTTGTTGCTGGTTAGGTCGTGTTAGAGTCCAGTTCGTGTGTTTTTCCCCATTGTTTTCCATCAAATCCTTCCTATAGTGACCAATTTTACGCGCATTGTTCCCATTTTCTCCTCTACTTCGTAGTCAGTTCGTAAAACTGGTCTAGTTTTCGCATACGAAATCGGATTTCGACGTTCCATATATCAAAATCGATCAGAAAAAAAAATCAGATCCATCCATCCCACGCATTGTCAGGGTCGGAAAATTTTATTTTGGCCAAAAACTGGTCACAAGATCCTCTTTTCGTGGTCACAAGCTTTTTGTCAATTTTGAGCACGTCTTCTGAATTTTCCACAGGCCACACCTTTCACTTGTTTAAGCTCATATTTTCTGTGGTTACTTCTTTTGTGCTCCTAAGGGAAAAAAATATCAAAAAAAAATAAAAATAAAATGTCAAAGTTTCCCAAAAAACAACAACAGCCCAAAAAAATAGAAAAAGAGAGGGGCAAAAGAGGAACAATATCTAAAGGAGCACATAGAGAAGGCCAAAGTGAGCTGTTTTAGCGTGTGCTGTCTGTTTCCTTGTTTGTGTTGCTCTTGCAAGCCACCAGACTTGTTTGTCACACACTTGGCACCTTGCTATCCACCATACTTGTTTGTCACACACCTGGCACTTGAAATATTTTAGACCAGCAACGATAACAAGTACTTTGGACTATAATTCAGCATTACTTTCTGTTACTGACTTGTGTGCCAAAAATTCATATTATTCTTTATGTGCCTTGCAAGCTCCACAAACTCTTTAGATCAGTACAGAAAAAGGGCCTTGCAATCTCGGTACCACTGCCTCACTAGTATCATGAACCAGCCGTCGGTTGTACCGCCCACTGCTTGGGTAGGTAAGAAGTTTGTAAGAGCCTGGTAAGACGCTTCCACTTGTTGTAAAAAGTGACAACACTACAACCACATAGTCATTTGGTAGGGATAACTTTCACCGTTTGGTTCCTGTTTTTGTGTTTACAATGGCAGGAGGTGATCAGACTAGAGATATCAGTCCCAAGGATTTCAACGAGTGTGTCAGCTAAGTGCAATTGCAAGCTGCTGTAGAGAAAACCAAAAAATAGGACGATCGAGGCCATCAGGAAGGCCGTCACTAACGCACTCATTGAACTCAACATTGGCAACAACATGGAGAGATTGGACAAACAAATTTCCACGCTGACCGACAAGGTTACTGAGTTGGAAACCTTGGAAGCGGTCAACAACGATGTAACAGAACCGACCAAATCATAAGAACGTAAGTACAAAAACAATCACCGAAGCGATCAAATTCCTGTACTTCAGCTCCCATAATCCCGGTAGTCCAGAAATCACGAATGATTTCAACCAACTCTCGACATACAAACCAAGATCGTAATGATTCAACACAACACATCATTCGTTACAACATTTCACAAGTAGCATTCGGATTACATCCATCAGAGTTTAAATAAAATATTACAAACCAAGTTTGAATGCGCAGAAGCAACATAGTTTAGTACTTAACTTCATAGTTTCAAATACATTGCCAGATCAGAGTCATGTCCCACAAAAGCATTATCAAGTACGAGAACTAGTAGAGACCGCGCCCAACAGTCTAGTCTTCATCCCTAGCAGGGAGAAGGCAGTACTTGCAGCAACCAAAGAAGAACTGGTCATCTGCAACAGGTGGGAAATAAACCCTAAGTACGAGAAGGTACTCAGCTAGACTTACCCGACAAAACAGAAATAAAAGACACCAAGGATCATGCAAGGCTTTTCAGGTGGGCTAGCTTGACACAGTTGCATAAAAGAGCTTATGAGTATAGTAACCAATTTAAACTTATCATCAAGCTTATCATTACTTACCTGTCCACTAGATTAGCACCTGTACTAGAGCACTCACTTATTAGGAGCAAACAATAATAACCATAGCAGGTATAATAAGGCTGTCATCATCATATCATCATTTCCGAACCATTAAGTATTAAGTGTATCTACATTGGAGATAAGCCCGTCAAGTTCTCACTAACCGGGAGAGACGGCGATTCGAATCGAATTACAACTCAGCTGAGGGGGTATTCCTAACTCTCACCCTGGCATACATTGCAAGGGTAGCCGTGGGTCACCTTTGGAACATCTCAGGAACCAAATTCGTGGGTTCGATCAGCGCCAGCACTCTCAGGGATTACCCTTCTGCCAGGACGATCAGGACTTTTAAATCACCTGCCCTTGGACTCACGCCTACGGCTCCCTTCCGAGGCGCACTTTATACTTATCGACTCCCGGCCTGAGGTGAGCTACTCGGCTTCGTGGTCGGTCTCCAGACCTGGCCAACTAAGAGAGAGGCATGCGTTCAACATGAACAGGAAAGGCTCCAAGAATCAGTCCTTAAGCGACACAGACGGAGTCACTGCAAACCGGCAAGCCTCCGTCCGGTCTTCATTTCAAATTAAGACTGGTTCTTTTCCACGATAGCAAATATAGCCAACCGTGCCACATGTATCTTCCTATATCTCGTAGGTGACAGGAAATCACCCGACTTCTACCGCGTTTAAGCAGGGCTAAGCACTACTCGAGCCTAATCTACATAGGATTCAGGGTAACAGTATCTGGACAAGGAATGGGTAACCAATGCAGCAAGTGTTTGCATCCAACACCTAACTTAATGCAACAATATATGTAATAATAATACTGTAACTGCAGTTCGGAAAATAGGAGGCTTAATATGCTCCGGGGCTTGCCTTTCACAAAGTTGCAAGGACGGTGGTCCGGGCACTCAACGGCGACCTCGTCTGGCACTTCTCCTGAAGGCTGCTCCTCCTGAATCTTCGGCGTCGGCTGCTGCTGCTCGCTCGGTTCCTCGAATTCCAGCAGGGTCACTCCTTCCGGTACACCTATTGCATGCCGATGCAAAGGATAAATATCATGGATGCATAAGGAATGACATGATGCTCTTGATGAATGAATCACGGTGAGTGTTTACGAAAACATCCTTTGGACGCTCGTTTACCGAGTAATTAGCTCTATTCAAATCACTTTAAGCATGTATCCAACTTAACTTAAATAACAAGATCAACTTACCTAATTTGCATAACCTAAGATAAAGGTGCTCATCTTCAGTTAAAGGCCTAACACCTAAGAACATTACCACAAACTTAGAACTAGCAAAGACATACTTAAAATTACAGTTAAAGCTTCATATGCAAAACCAGTAGTCGCTTAATTCAATCATAACCAGAGTTCTATAAATCCAAATGACTTGCAAATGGACATTCTGGAAAGCTTATGAAATTCTATACAATTCATTTGTAAACATCAAAGCATGATTCTTAAGTTAACCAAATCAAATTCCAGTAGACCTAGAATCTGTCCCGCAATGACAGGGTTGCTAACTTAATTATTTAATGATGATGCAAAAGCCTAATTTGACAAACTAAGTTTACCAACTTGTTTTTCATACCTAAGAAACATCAGAAAGTATAGTGCCAACTTCTAAATAATTTATTTAATGTCTTTTTCCAATTTGTTTAGTTAATTAGGTGATTTAAGCAATATATAGTAAAACTATTCAAAAAAATCTACAAAAATTACAGTAGTTATCTCATACTGCACATAGACTACCATAAAAATTTCAAAGCCATAGGACCAACATAACTTGCTGTATCCAAAATAACAGATGACATGTCTAATTTGAGCATAATTAGGAAACCTTATTAAAAAGTGTCAAGCAACAGATTTCCCATTTTTCCTAGCATCTTTCTAGCATAAGAATAGCACCCATCAAATTTCACCTACACTGAATCTATAGAAAAATTATGAAAATTCACACAAGATCCACCCATTAATAAAAGGAAATTCTATAACTTAAAAACTACACATGCACTAGTTCTAAAATTTTTACTAGAGCTTCTAATAAGCAATAACAGACTGCCCACAAAATTTCATAATTTTTGGACCATAGAAACTCAAGATAAAATTCAAACAAATTTGCATGCATCTAAAAACACATTTCAAAGTCCTAATTAATTCCTCAAAAATTTCTAAAACATGTGCTCATATAATATTTTTGTTAAATACTAGACATGACCAGGAACTCAACAAAATTAGAACCACATCATTTGGATCTATCAAACTTGAGTTACATATTTTTGAAATGGTGCACCAAAACTGTGAAAAACAGTTAAACAAAACAAAATAAAAACCTAACCGCTACTGGTGGGCTGGCCCAAGGAACGGCAGCCCACGAGCGCACAGGCGTGGCCCAAGCCGACGGCGCGGCCCGAGCTGGACTCCCGCCTGAGCCTCAGCGGCTGACAAGGCGGACCCGCTCGTTAGTGAGCGAAACAGGGGAGGAGCGACGGCCGGTGGCGTAGCTCACCGCCGGTGGCTTCTCCGGCGAAGGTAAGGGTTTCTACGTGCTCGCCTCATCCTAGCGGACCTAGGGGAACCCTCATTCGTAGCTATTGACGCAACAAGGAGGGGTGGTGATGGCCACGGCGGCGCTCGGCCACGGCACGGCCGGCTCCGACGACGATACGGCGTCGCAGCCCTAACGGTTGGCGCTACGGGCTTCGGTGGTGTTCACCGGACCTAGCTGCAGGCATAGGAGGGGTGGAAAGGTCGCGCGGACAGCTGGCCGCGTGGAGCGCCAACTCCGGTGAACTTCCGCCATGGCTGTGGTGGAAGGAAATGATGGATTCATCCTTACCAAGGCACAATCGACCTGGCTAAGGGGTGGGGGTGACAGAGGGGGTCACGGCGAGGCTACGAGCGGGAGGGCCGGCGCGTTTTTGCAGTGGTGAGCTTGAACGGCAATGGCGGAAAGCTTTGGCTTGGCGCGGCGAGCTATGCGAAGCGAGAAATGCGAACTGGAGCGGTGAAGGCGTCGGGCAGGCGCTGGCTTGAAGTGGAGGACAACGTGCAGCGGCTTCAGATCAGCCACGGCGCGTGGCAGCGCGATCAGCCGGCCGACGACGCACGGCGCACACGCGTCCGGCGTTTTCTGAAAACGGTCGGTCACTGTAGCGCGCATTCAGTCGACTTGGATCGCTTGACAGCGTGAATTCAACGCCTTACTACGGCTAATCCAATGATGCTTTGCAGAAATGGTGTACATGAAAAATGTAGAGGTACCATCCAGCTACATTTTCCTTTCAAGGACCATTTCCTAATTCGCCATGGATCAGCAGTTATATGAAGCCCAAGTTGGCCTGATCCAACTGAAAATGCAGTTTAAGACTTAGACAAATTTTTCAGTGAAATCAGCATGTAATTTTTACTTGTGGGCCATGTTTGAGCATGTTCCACACATTTTCAAGAGTTGGGCATAAAATAACTTTTGTTCCTTGATAAATTAGCTACAACTTTTGTAAAGAGTGCACAGCCATGCAAAGCCTCTAGGTTGGACTTTTGAATCAGTCAAACGATGACACTCCATGGGTCAATTCAAGTCAAACTTGCACTTGAGGACATTTTGGTCATTTTGGTCTACATGAACAATGTTCCAACAAGTAAACTAAGTATAGTTAAGGTGTATTAGACCATGATCAACCATTTTACAAAGTTGTTATACCACTTCTACTGATCACATGTGATAAAGAAAGTAAAACATGCAATTCATACATATGTTTCAATACAATGTTTCACATGTTGCATGACCTTGTTGTTATCCTATACTGGTCACATTACTACCATGTTGCCATGCTTCAAGACATGGGAAATTCATGTTGCATTCATATGTTGCACTACTACCATTCACAAGCAATCCAGTACGAAACAAACAGAATATGCGAATGTTTCATATATATGTTTCAGGGACCATGGCATGATGAGATAGATGATGCACATGTTTATGAAACGAAATGCAATTAGTAGAAGCCAAACACCGAGGGTGTTACAGCCCTCCCCCCTTAGAAAAATCTCGTCCCGAGATTTGGAAAGCGTACCATTTAGTATAGAAAGTTGGATGATTTTCCTTTAAATAATCTTCCCTTTCCCAGGTTGCATCCCGTTCACTATGATTACTCCAAACTACCTTGTATAACTTAACCACTCGTGTACGAGTCACTCTTTCTTGAGTATCCATAACTTGCACGGGCTTTTCCTCATAAGAAAGATCAGATTTCAAGTTGACTTTTCTTGTTGCTATTCTTTCCTCGAGAATACGAAGACACTTCTTCAGCTGGGACACATGGAATACCAGAAATATAGCTCCCATCTCACGGGGTAGATCGAGTTTATAGGCTACCCTTCCACTTTTCTCGATAATGCGGTAGGGTCCAACATATCGAGGCTCAAGCTTCCTTTTAATTCCAAAACGCTTGACTCCTTTCATAGGGGATACCTTCAGATAAACATGATCACCTACTTCAAACTCAATAGGTTTCCTTCTCTTGTCAAGATAGCTTTTTTGTCTAGCTTTGTCTGGCAGTCATATTCTTCAGTATAGTTCGGACTTGCTCTTGGCTTCTTTTTACAAAGTCAATACCATAGAATCTTCTTTCCCGGGTTCCACCCAGTTCAAAGGAGTTCTACACTTGCGGCCATAAAGAGCTTCAAAAGGAGCCATTTTGATACTCTCTTGATAAGCTGTTGTTATAAGAGAATTCAGCGAGAGGTAACCCAGTCTTCCCAAGAGCCTTTGCAAGAAATAAGACAAGCCCTAAGCATGTCCTCAAGAATTTGATTAACACGCCTTTCGATCATCACGATGTTTGCGGATGATAGCGCGAACTCACGGATTAGATGAGTGCCAAGATTACGATGTAAGCACTCCCAAAAAAGCGAGCCGTGAACTGAGGTCCTCTATCGAAATAATGGATTTGGGTACACCATGGAGACGTACCACTTGTTGAAAATAAATCTCAAAGCATAATTGTGAGGATGATAGGTAGACTTGACCGAGAATAAAGTGAGCGGATTTAGTTAGACGATCTCGATAACCCAGATAGAATCACAACCCTTGTTGGTAGTGGGTAATCCAACAATAAAATCCATGCTAATCTCTTCCCACTTCCGGCCCGGGGAATAGAGAGTGGCTACTGTGATCCGGGCCTTTTGTGAATAGCCTTGACTCTGCAACAGTTATCACACCTTGCCACATAAGCTGCGATTTCTTTCTTCATCTTGGTCCACCAATAATACAGCTTGAGATCTTGATACATTTTACTACTACCAGGATGGATGGACAACTTAGAAGAATGGGCTTCAGCCATAATTTGATTTCTAAGTTCTTTATCTTTGGGTACCACAAGTCTATCATTAAACCAGAGAATTCCTTTGTCATCGATCCTAAAGTGCTTGGTCTCTTTCTCTTTCATTTTTCGTTTGATGTGAAACACACCCACATCAGTCTTCTGGAGTTCGATAATTCGACTTCTAAGAGAGCAATCCACAGTGATATTGTGAAGTACTACAGGATGAAGGAGGTGTGACAGATGAAAGTCTTCACTAACTAAGGAATTGCAATGGGCCTTTCTGCTTAAGGCATCAGGAACCACATTTGCCTTACCAGGATGGTAGTGCACTTGAAGGTTGTAGTCCTTGATCAATTCTAACCAGCGCCGTTGACGCATGTTCAACTCGGGTTGAGTAAAGATGTACTTGAGGCTTTTATGGTCAGTATAGATGTTGCACACATTACCAAGCAAGTAATGTCTCCAAATCTTCAGGGCATGAACAACTGCGGCTAGCTCTAAGTCATGGGTAGGATAGTTGACTTCATGCTTTCGAAGCTGGCGTGAAGCATAAGCAATTACTCGGCCTTCCTACATAAGAACACACCCCAAACCGGTGCCACATGCATCACAATAGACATCAAAAGGCTTTTCGATGTCAGGTTGTGCCAATACAGGAGCAGAGGTTAGCAAGGTCCACAAAGTGTGGAAAGCCTCTTCACACTTTGGAGTCCACACAAACTTCTCATCCTTTTGCAGTAGTCGAGTCATGGGCTTGGCGATTTTTGAGAAATCCGAGATAAAGCGACGATAATAGCTAGCCAACCCCAGGAAACTTCGGACTTCTGTGACCGTAGTAGGTGCCTTCCACTCAAGGACTTCTTGCACCTTCGTAGGGTCAACCGAAATTCCATCACCAGATAACACATGACCTAGAAAAGGTATCTTGTTCAACCAGAATTCACACTTGCTGAACTTAGCATAAAGCTGGTTATCACGCAACTGAGTTAAGACAATTCTCAGATGTTCAGCATGCTCTTCTTCATTCTGAGAATATACAAGGATATCATCAATGAACACGACGACAAACTTGTCCAATTCTGGCATGAATACAGAATTCATCAGGTACATAAAGTGTGCCGGAGCATTTGTCAACCCAAAGGACATGACAAGGTACTCGAACAAACCATAACGGGTAGAGAAAGCTGTCTTAGGTATATCTTCAGGACGAATTTTGATCTGATGGTAACCAGACCTCAAATCGATCTTGGAGAATACCTTAGCTTTAGAGAGCTGATCAAACAGAATATCGATGCGAGGAAGAGGGTATTTGTTCTTGATGGTAACAGCATTTAGGGGACGATAATCTACGCACATGCGCAAAGATTCGTCCTTCTTCTTCACAAAGATAGCCGGACAACCCCAAGGAGAAGAACTAGGCCGAATCAAACCTTTCTTCAATAGCTCATTCAACTGACTCTTTAGTTCAGCCAACTCATTGGGCGACATTCTATAGGGCCTTCGAGATATAGGAGCCGTACCCGGAATGAGTTCTATCTTGAATTCTATATCGTAGTCCGGAGGTAATCCAGGCAAGTCATCAGGGAATACATCTGGAAACTCATAGACAACTGGTAGATCCTCAATGGCTTTGGCTAGGGTAGCATTGGCTGTATTGTAAATAGAGATATCACGAGGTAACTGCACGAGAAAACCCTTCTTATCCACAGGATCCCTCAACATTACTACACGGGTTGACGTGTCGATCAACACTCCATTCCCACTCATCCACTTCATTTCTAGGATTATATCAATTCCTACCCCCGGTAGAACTACAAGATCCGTAAGGAACTCTCGATCCCCAATTTCAAGCTTTACTTCTTTTACTACTTGGTTAGTCATGATATTATTCCCAGCAGCACTAATACAATAACCACCCTTGACAATTGTAATCACATTCATCTTATGCTTAGATGCAAAAGTAGAACTCACAAAGGAATGTGAAGCACCCGAATCAAAGAGCACAACTGCAGGGTGATCATTAACAAGAAACTTACCAGCGGTGACCACTTCACCCGCAAGAATTTCCTCCACAGTAGTGTAGTGAACACGCCCCTGGCGGACGCTTCCTTGAGCATTCTTGGGAGGATGGGGACATCTATTTGCCCAATGACTAGGCTGGTTATAGTTCCAACACGGCCTGTTAGCTGGTGGGACATTGGAGCTGCCCTGCCCAGAGGTATTCTTTGGCAAGGAAATTGTGTACCCCTTGTGAAAACCAGTTTTAGCTTGATTCTTCTTCTGAGGTGGGTAGTACCGAACATTAGCATTGGGTGGACGGTACTGGGCCTTGGATACCATTGGTGCCTTAGACTGAGAAGCACCTGCCTCAAAGTTTCTTTTACGGTTCTTGGAAGCGGCGTATATCTTATCATTGTTCTCCTGAGTCAGAGTGTCACTGATAAACTCATTGAAGGTGACACACTTGCAGTTGCCCATTGACTTCATCAATTTAGGTGAAAGTCCCCTCTTGAAGCTAGCTATTCTCTTAGCGTCAGTATCGACGAACTCAGGAGCATACCTTGCCAGGTTGTTGAATGCCTAGAGGTATTCATTAAGACTCTTGTTGCCTTGGGTTAGCTTCATAAACTCGCTATGCTTAATGGCCATGAGACCAGGAGGGATAAAGTGTCCTCTGAAAGCTGCCTGAAACTGACCCCAAACTATCTCGACGTTTGTAGGGAAGGTGGTCTTGTGATGTGTCCACCAGATGCCTGCAGGGCCTTGGAGCTGGTGTCCTGCATATGTGGCCTTCATACCTTCAGTCAACCGGAGCAATCCAAACCTTTGCTCTATCGTGCTCAACCATTCATCAGCTTGTAATGGTTCTTCTGCCTCACGAAAGATAGGAGGCTTTGTATCCATGAAGTCCTTAAAGCTAATGTACTGGTTTGGCTCGGGTCCTTGGCGGACATGACGATCCTCACAGTTAGCCTTCTGTCGCATAGCCTCGGCTAACATGCTGTTGACTTTCCACTGGCTATCTCGCATTAGCTCATTTTGGTGTGGGCGGTGGCGGAGGTGGTTGTTCCTCATTTCCCATGCCACGACCATGACGAAGGTTATGAGCCATCTCGCAAAATGTATAGCCAATGAGCACCGACGATGTGAAAATTTTTGTAGATGAACCGTATAATTATGCCAAGCCCGAGTCCATTGGAGGAATGCATTTATATAATCAACAGAGGCACAATCATTCATCACAACCACACAACTCATCAAGCGCGTCAATTGACACATAAATGCGATGAACTTAACCAACAACGAGATCCATAGACCACAAAGACGAAATTTATCAAAGGCTCACATACGTGGAGCATAATACGTTCGATAGGTTACATCCAAGCCATAGTGGTTCCAAACTTACATCCAAAGATAACTTATGGTTCGATATTACATCCCAACGATTAACTTATTCCAAAGCTACTCGTTCATGCATGAGGATCAACAAAAGACTAGCTCTTGCGCATTAGCTAAGTAGTAAGCTAAACTACGCATCGTCCTCGGAGTCAGTGTTGAAGATCTCTCCTCCATCTTCATCACTAGTGTGCTCTAACTCCTCATCTTCCTCCTCATCGGTGGAATGTCCTCAGTCCATTGACCTCCATGTCATCATCACCTTGACCATGATGACACCAGAACCCACCTCATCCTCATCCTCAGGTGGCAGGAGAGGGTGAAGTTGATTGTGTAACAGGTGAACCTCCTCATGGAGATTGTCATTGTACTCCTCAACAATTGCCACTTGCTGCTCTAGCTCTACCTATCGCGCTCTCAACACATTCTCCTCGTGCCAGGCTTCATTCCGTTGGTTCATCACGTGAATCAACATGCGTTCACAGTTGCGGTGAGCAACTATCAACCTCTGAACCTCAAGGGTCTCTTGGTCCCTTTCTGCGTTACTTGCTCCAAGCGGTTGTGAGCCGCATTCCTCTCAAGCAGTCACCCGAGCAAGCTCTGTCCTCAGCCTTTCCTCCTCAGTAGGCTCAGGACGGGGCTCACGAGGAGCTAAGCGGTGATTTAGGCGCGCCGCCTCCAGCGGACTTGCGAGCAGTGAGCTTCGTGCGTGCCATCTGTAGCAAAGTTACAACGTAAGGGGAGAATCATTTAAGGGATACGAAATTTAATTAGTCGGGACAATCATATTTTAAAGGAGGGAGTAATGCAAGAAATGCCATGTATGCTTGAACATGATGCATGCACGATCCGTACGTCCTCACCATCCTAGAAAAATTTAAAGGCTAGCGAAATATACGGTGGCATACATACGTTCTCTCGTATATGGTAGCTAGTCGATCTACAACGATACGTTGTTAGTGTACCTGCAGAAAATTTCATTTCAACCCAGTAATTTCCCACCATGCATAAAAGCAAGCAGTAACTAAATACTTTCATACATACATCCCCTGATGCACATACTCTAGTATCACAAACTACCGTCGAGAGATACCCACATTTAATCATCATCATAGATACATGATTGAACATGTAATTATGCGAGCAACCACAACTACTCTCCCCTAGACCGACGGTTGGGCGGTCATGCTCTCACAACTCCCACTTACCGGGCGTAGAGGTATTTGATCCAAACATTACCACCCAAGCGGATGGCATCCATACAATAGCACGCCGTATGGACGATTTAAGCAGAAACAAGCAAGTAACCCCAAGTTAGTACTTAATAAGCCACCTAAGAGTCCTTATTTGGGCATAAGGGATATGACCACCGGCAATACTTAGTATTTAATTTAGGATTTTCACAAATACTTTTGTTTTAAATACACAAATGACATGTTTAGTGTCAAATCTTGCTCGATGCCAATCATATAAGAACCGACCAAATCATAAGAACGTAAGTACAAAAACAATCACCAGGCGATCAAATTTCGTACTTCAGCTCCCATAATCCGGTGAGTCCGAAATCACGAAGGATTTCAACCAACTCTCGACATACAAACCAAGATCGTAATGATTCAACACAACACATCATTCGTTACAACATTTCACAAGTAGCATTCGGATTACATCCATCGAGTTCAAATAAAATATTACAAACCAAGTTTGAATGCGCGGAAGCAACATAGTTTAGTACTTAACTTCATAGTTTCAAATACATTGCCGGATCGAGTCATGTCCCACAAAAGCATTATCAGTACGAGAACTAGTAGAGACCGCGCCTAACGGTCTAGTCTTCATCCCCAAGAGAGGAGAAGGCAAGACTTGCAAAACAACCAAAGAAGAACTGGTCATCTACAACGGTGGGAAATAAACCACGAAAGTACGAGAAGGTACTCGACTAGACTTACCCGAAAAAAGCGAAATAAAAGACACCAAGGATCATGCAAGGCTTTTCGGTGGGCTAGCTTGACACGATTGCATAAAAGAGCTTATGAGTATAGTAACCAATTTAAACTTATTATCAAGCTTATCATTACTTACACCGTCCACTAGATTAGCTTTTGTACTAGAGCACTCACTTATTAGGAGCAAACAATAATAACCATAAAGGTGTATAATAAGGTTGTCATCATCATATCATCATTTCCGAACCATTAAGTATTAAGTGTATCTACATTGGAGATAAGCTCGTCAAGTTCTCACTAACCTGGGAGAGGCGGCGATTGAATCGAATTACAACTCGGTGAGGGGTATTCCTAACTCTCACCCTGTCATACTTTGCAAGGGTAGCCGTGGGTCACCTTTGGAACATCCGAGGAACCAAATTCGCGGGTTCGATCAGCGCCAAAGACTCTCGTGGATTACCCTTCCGCCAGACGATCGGGACTTTTAAATCACCCGCCCTTGGACTCACGCCACGGCTCCCTTCCGAGGCGCACTTTATACTTATCGACTCCGGCCCGAGGTGAGCTACTCGGCCGTGGTCGGTCTCGGCACCCGCCAACTAAGAGAGAGGCATCGTTCAACATGAACAGGAAAGGCTCCAAGAATCAGTCCTTAAGCTTAGCGACGGAGAGTCCGCAAACCGGCAAGCCTCCGTCCGGTCTTCATTTCAAATTAAGATCGGTTCTTTTCCACGATAGCAAATATAGCCAACCGTGCCACATGTATCTTCCTATATCTTGCAGGTGACAGGAAATCACCCGACTTCTACCGTGTTTAAGCAGGGCTAAGCACTACTCGAGCCTAATCTACATAGGATTAGAGGTGTGATGATCTGGACAAGGAATGGGTAACCAATGCAAAGCAAGTGTTTGCATCCAACACCTAACTTAATGCAACAATATATGTAATAATAATATCAGAATCGTAGTTCGGAAAATAGGAGGCTTAATATGCTTCGGGGCTTGCCTTTCACAAAGTTGCAAGGACGGTGGTCCGGGCACTCAACGGCGACCTCGTCTGGCACTTCTCCTGAAGGCTGCTCCTCCTGAATCTCCGGCGTCATTGCTGCCGCTTTCGCTTTCGGTTCCTCAATTCCAATGAGGTCACTCCTTCCGGTACACCTATTGCATGCCGATGCAAAGGATAAATATCATGGATGCATAAGGAATGACATGATGCTTATGATGAATGAATCACAGTGAGTGTTTACGAAAACATCACTGGACGCTCGTTTACCGAGTAATTAGCTCTATTCAAATCACTTTAAGCATGTATCCAACTTAACTTAAATAACAAGATCAACTTACCTAATTTGCATAACCTAAGATAAAGGTGCTCATCTTCAGTTAAAGGCCTAACACCTAGGAACATTACCACAAACTTAGAACTAGCAAAGACATACTTAAAATTACAGTTAAAGCTTCATATGCAAAACCAGTAGTCGCTTAATTCAATCATAACCAGAGTTCTATAAATCCAAATGACTTGCAAAAGGACATTCTGGAAAGCTTATGAAATTCTATACAATTCATTTGTAAACATCAAAGCATGATTCTTAAGTTAACCAAATCAAATTCCAGTAGACCTAGAATCTGTCCCGCAATGACAGGGTTGCTAACTTAATTATTTAATGATGATGCAAAAGCCTAATTTGACCAAAACAAGTTTACCAACTTGTTTTTCATACCTAAGAAACATCAGAAAGTATAGTGCCAACTTCTAAATAATTTATTTAATGTCTTTTTCCAATTTGTTTAGTTAATTAGGTGATTTAAGCAATATATAGTAAAACTATTCATAAAAATCTACAAAAATTACAGTAGCTATCTCATGCTGCACATAGACTCCCGCCTGAGCCTCAGCGGCTGACAAGGCGGACCCGCTCGTTAGTGAGCGAAATAGGGGAGGAGCGACGGCCGGTGGCGTAGCTCACCGCCGGTGGCTTCTCCGGCGAAGGTAAGGGTTTCTACGTGCTCGCCTCATCCTAGCGGACCTAGGGGAACCCTCATTCGTAGCTACTGACATGACAAGGAGGGGTGGCGATGGCCACGGCGGCGCTCGGCCACGGCACGGCCGGCTCCGGCGACGATACGGCGTCACAGCCCTAACGGTTGGCGCTACGGGCTTCGGTGGTGTTCACCGGACCTAGCTACAGGCATAGGAGGGGTGGAAAGGTCGCGCGGACAGCTGGCCGCGTGGAGCGCCAACTCCGGCGAACTTCCGCCATGGCTGTGGTGGAAAGAAATGATGGATTCATCCTTACCAAGGCACAATCGACCTGGCTGAGGGGTGGGGGTGACAGAGGGGGTCACGGCGAGTCTACGAGCGGGAGGGCCGGTGCGTTTTTGCAGTGGCGAGCTTGAACGGCAACGGCGGAAAGCTTTGGCTCGGCGCGGCGAGCTATGCGGCGAGAAATCTGAATGGAGCGGTGAAGGCGTCAGGCAAGGCGGCGGCTTGAAGTGGAGGACAACGTGCGGTGCTTCAGATCAGCCACGGCGCGTGGCGGCGCGGCCGCGATCGATCGATCGACGACGACGACGACGGCGCGCGACACGCGTCCGGCGTTTTTCGAAAATGGTCGGTCATCAGAAGGCGCGCATTCAATCGACTTGGATCGCCTGACAGCGTGAATTCAACGCCTTACTACGGCTAATCCAATGATGCTTTGCAGAAATGGTGTACATGAAAAATGTAGAGGTACCATCCAGCTACATTTTCCTTTCAAGGACCATTTCCTAATTCGCCATGGATCAGCAGTTATATGAAGCCCAAGTTGGCCTGATCCAACTGAAAATGCAGTTTAAGACTTAGAAAAATTTTTCACTGAAATCAGCATGTAATTTTTACTTGTGGGCCATGTTTGAGCATGTTCCACACATTTTCATGAGTTGGGCATAAAACAACTTTTGTTCCTTGATAAATTAGCTACAACTTTTGTAAAGAGTGCACAGCCATGCAAAGCCTCTAGGTTGGACTTTTGAATCAGTCAAACGATGACACTCCATGGGTCAATTCAAGTCAAACTTGCACTTGAGGACATTTTGGTCATTTTGGTCTACATGAACAATGTTCCAACAAGTAAACTAAGTATAGTTAAGGTGTATTAGACCATGATCAACCATTTTACAAAGTTGTTATACCACTTCTACTGATCACATGTGATAAAGAAAGTAAAACAAGCAATTCATACATATGTTTCAATACAATGTTTCACATGTTGCATGACCTTGTTGTTATCCTATACTGGTCACATTACTACCATGTTGCCATGCTTCAAGACATGGGAAATTCATGTTGCATTCATATGTTGCACTACTACCATTCACAAGCAATCCAGTACGAAACAAACAGAATATGCGAATGTTTCATATGTATGTTTCAGGGACCATGGCATGATGAGATAGATGATGCACATGTTTATGAAACGAAATGCAATTAGTAGAAGCCAAACACCGAGGGTGTTACAAACGACGTCTTCGGCAGCAACACCGATGGTCTCTTGCCAGAAGACACGGTGCATGATGCCACTAGGAACATAGATCGAGCATTGTTCCCGTTTTGTCCTCTACTTCGGAGTCGGTTCGTAAAACGGTCTAGTTTTCACATACGAACTCAGATTTCGACGTTCCCTCTATCAAAATCGATCAGAATTTTTTTTTGGATCCGTCCATCCCCCGCAATTGCGGGGTCGGAAAATTTTTATTTTGGCCAAAAACTGGTCACAAGATCCCCTTTTCGTGGTCACAAGCTTTTTGTCAATTTTGAGCACGTCTTCTGAATTTTCCACAGGCCACACCTTTCACTTGTTTAAGCTCATATTTTCTATGGTTACTTCTTTTGTGCTCCTAAGTGAAAAAAATATAAAAAAAATAAAAAGTCAAAGTTTCCCAAAAAAACTACGACAGCTCAAAAAAATTAGGAAAAAAGAGGGGCAAAAGAGGAACAATATCTAGAGGAGCACAAAGAGAAGGCCAAAGTGAGCTATGTTAGCGTATGCTGTCTGTTTCCGTGTTGGTGTTGCTCTTGCTATCCACCATACTTGTTTGTCACACACCTGGCACCTTGGTATCCACCATACTTATTTGTCACACACCTGGCACTTGGAACATTTTAGACCAGCAATGAGAATAAGTACTTTGGACTATAACTCAGTATTACTTTCTGTTACTGACTTGTGTGCCAAATATACATATTATTTTTTGTGTGCCTTTCAAGCTCCACAAACTCTTCAAATCAGTACAGAAAAAGGGCCTTGCAATCTCGGTACTACTGCCTCATAGGTATCACGAACCAGCCGCCGGTTGTACCGCCCACTGCTTGTGTTGGTAAGAACTTTGTAACAGCTTGGTAAGACACTTCCACTTGCTGTGAAAAGTGACACCACTGCAACCACGTAGTTATTTGGTAGGGATAACTTTCACCGTTTGGTTCATGTTTTTGTGTTTACAATGGTAGGAGGTGATCAGACTGGAGATAATAGTCCCAAGGATTTCAACGAGTGTGTCAGCCAAGGGCAATTGCAAGCTGCTACAGAGAATGCCCAAAAAAGGATGATTGAGGCCATCAGGAAGGCCGTCATTGATGCACTCATTGAATTCAACATTGGCAACAGCATGGAGAGATTGGACAAATGAATTTCCACTCTGAGCTACAAGATTACTGAGTTGGAAACCTTGGTGGCGGTCAACAACGACGTCTTCGGTAGCAACACCGATGGTCTCTTGCCAGAAGACACGGTGCATGATGCCACTGGGAACATAGATCGAGCATTGTTCCCGTTTTGTCCTCTACTTCGGAGTCAGTTCGTAAAACTGGTCTAGTTTTCGCATACGAACTCGGATTTCGACGTTCCATATATCAAAATCGATCAGAAAAAAAATTTGGATCTGTCCATCCCCCGCAATATCAGGGTTAGAAAATTTTATTTTGGCCAAAAACTAGTCACAAGATCCTCTTTTCGTGGTCATAAGCTTTTTGTCAATTTTGAGTACGTCTTATGAATTTTCCACAGGCCACACCTTTCACCTGTTTAAGCTAATATATTCTGTGGTTACTTACTTTGTGCCCCTAAGTGAAAAAAATATCAAAAAAATAAAAAGAAAATGTCAAAGTTTCCCAAAAAACAACAACAGCCCAAAAAAATAGAAAAAGAGAGGGGCAAAAGAGGAACAATATCTAAAGGAGCACATAGAGAAGGCCAAAGTGAGCTGTTTTAGCGTGTGCTGTCTGTTTCCTTGTTTGTGTTGCTCTTGCAAGCCACCAGACTTGTTTGTCACACACTTGGCACCTTGCTATCCACCATACTTGTTTGTCACACACCTGGCACTTGAAATATTTTAGACCAGCAACGATAACAAGTACTTTGGACTATAATTCAGCATTACTTTCTGTTACTGACTTGTGTGCCAAAAATTCATATTATTCTTTATGTGCCTTGCAAGCTCCACAAACTATTTAGATCAGTACAAAAAAAGGGCCTTGCAATCTCGGTACCACTGCCTCACTAGTATCATGAACCAGCCGTCGGTTGTACTGCCCACTGCTTGGGTAGGTAAGAACTTTGTAAGAGCCTGGTAAGACGCTTCCACTTGCTGTAAAAAGTGACAACACTACAACCACATAGTCATTTGGTAGGGATAACTTTCACCGTTTGGTTCCTGTTTTTGTGTTTACAATGGCAGGAGGTGATCAGACTAGAGATATCAGTCCCAAGGATTTCAACGAGTGTGTCAGCTAAGTGCAATTGCAAGCTGCTGTAGAGAAAACCAAAAAATAGGACGATCGAGGCCATCAGGAGCACTGGCAATTCAAATTGATTCAAGTCCCAGCTGGGGATTCCTTATCACACGACATATGTAGAACTTAATCTTGCATATATCAACCTCGCTACTGGATCCTCCTATACTAAGCTATCTCCACGCCACTCGAGAGCACAGCACACCTAAAATTCGGCCACATTCTAGCCACGAGGGTACACGCTACTCCCGCCATCTCTCCACTCCCAGTGCATGGGCATTCGTCTTAGTATTAGATTAGCCAAAGTAGGCTTACCGAAGTATGTGACCAGTACTACAAAGTGTCTTGTTTAGAAGATCCACAATGAGTGGCCTTTAAGCGACATAATCGGCAACATTACCCAACATTCAAGATAAGTCACCCGACTAGTCTTTAGTTCATTCTATCTTCTTTCTTTCTTTGGCCAGTATGCCATCTTTGATTGTATTGAAACTTTTACTTTGAAAGTCTACCATAAAGCATACTAAGCAATTCTACGCCTTTGTAAATGAAATCATCTTCAAGGATGGTAAACAATTAACAAGGTAGGCAATGCATCAAGTAGGTAACATTTGAATTAATCAACTTAATGCAATAAGTAACATAGGTGATAAACTTTTCAAAGTAAACAAGGTAATGGTTTAATGCATAAACCGGGGCTTGCCTTCGTTGACGATCTCGGGTTCTGGATCAGTACCACAAATATCGAATCCCAAGACAACTAGGGATTCTTCCACAACTTGCTCAACTAGAATCGGTTCACTCTCGGATTCTACACGAAATAATAACATATGCTTCGACATGATGATAATGTAAACATGATGCTTTCATGGTGCATGAAATGTAATAACACCTTGAGTACAACTTTCCTTCACGGTACAGTTGCAAGCCAACAAAACCAACTTGCAATTCTACCATCAAGGATCACACAAAAATGTTTACTAAGAAACCCTACATTCTTCTAAAGAACTACCCAAAGTTTCACTCCAAAGTTCTACCCTTAATGAATGAAATCATTCATTAACTATACTCTATCCAAACTTTAATGATCTAGGGCTTATGACCTAAGTGACTTGACCAAATTGATCCTGAAACCCTACTGGTCACAAAACATGACTAAAACAAGATCAAACCCTAACCTAACACTTAGGGTTTGCTTTTATCCATTTTTGAATTAATTTGGAATTAAGCTCAAAATGAACTTGTTCCAAATTACCTCAAAATTTTATGAAAGCTTCATAATGACAAATTAGTGTACAAAAATAAATTTCATAATTTTTGGAGTTATACAGTGGCCTACAAAAATTATGAAAATTACATTTATCAATTAACTGAGCAATTTTCATCACATTCAAAATTACTGTAAATCAATATTTCATATTTTTCCTAAATAATATTCATCATAGATAGGTCACACAAAAATTTTCATAATTTTTGGAGCTCTAAATAAATCTACACAAAAATAACAAAAACAGACACTATTCATCCATTTCTGAAAATAGAAAATTTCATTTGAACTACACAGCCGCTAACATACGGGACCCACTTGTCATCCCAAACCTTCGGCTTTGACCACGATGACGACGGTGCTGACTGACGCTAACTCACCGACGGTGAGCCTAACGGCGACGGCCAAAGTACCAAAACGTTCATAAAGACTAGGCGCATCGATCTATGGCACTACGGAGGTTAATGACGACATGAAACAAGGCTGATACCGGCCATGGCGGATGTGGCAGCACGGCAACGCTACGCCGGCGGAACACGGCCGGTAACGGTGAAACAAAGAGTCTAGGAAACATCAGTAGCTCACCCCAAACGTGTTGAAGCAACGAGCAAGACCGGAGAAGCTACAGTGACGCGGTTCGACGGTGACAGTGATCACGGCGGAGCAGACTTCGTCGATGACGGTGTTTCGGCGACTGCAGTGGGCAAAACGACCAAGCAAGAATGGATTAAGCACCACAGCATCTAGACGAAGCTGTAGAGACAACAAGCAAGGGCAATGGCTCACCAGATGATGCTGGCCACAGTGAAATAGAACTTCAGGTGAGGGAACTCATGTCCTCCCAAATCAATAGGGCTATCATAGATGTCATCCTTGGTATGAACTGGTTAACTCAACACAGGGCTGTCATAGATGTCATGCATAGAACCATAAGAGTAAATGTACCTGGCAGCAAAACCCAACTTCTCATCCAACTTCCCTTTCCTAAGAGTACAGTTGAAACAGTCTATGCAACTATTGTTGAAGAAGCCGAGGAAATTCCTGTGGTATGTGAATTTATGGATGTCTTTCCCGATGATCTATATGGTCTGCCACCAGACCGAGATGTGGAGTTTAGAATTGACCTGAAACCAGGAACGACACCTGTGTCTAGAAGAGCATATAGGATGCCACCCAAAGAACTAGCAGAATTAAAAATGCAACTACAAGAGTTGTTAGACAAGGGTTTCATTCAACCTAGTTCATCACCTTGGGGATGCCCTGCTATCTTCGTGAAGAAGAAGGACCAAACCTTAAGGTTATGTGTTGACTATCGGCCGTTAAATGAAGTCACCATAAAGAACAAATACCCCTTACCCTGAATTGATTTGTTATTTGATCAACTTGCGGGAGCTAAGGTGTTCTCAAAGATAGACTTGAGATCAGGCTATCACCAGATTAAGATCAGACAAGAGGATGTGCCGAAGATAGCGTTTACTACCCAATATGGTCTATATGAGTATTTAGTCATGTCTTTTGGGCTGACCAATGCCCCGGCTCATTTCATGTACCTGATGAACTCAGTCTTCATGCCCGAGTTGGATAAGTTTGTATTGGTATTCATTGATGACATTCTTATCTATTCTAAGAGCAAAGAAGAACATGCGGAACATCTCCACATTGTTCTACAACGATTAAGAGACCACAAATTATATGCCAAATTCAGCAAATGTGCATTCTGGTTAGAGGAAGTACAATTTCTTGGTCATGTATTATCTGCTGAAGGTATAGCTATTGATCCGAACAAGGTAGAAGAAGTTCTTAATTGGAGAGCACATACCACTGTTCATCAAGTTCGTAGTTTTTTAGGGTTGGCAGGTTATTATCGTCGGTTCATCCCTGACTTCTCTAGAATTGCGAAGCCGATTACTGAACTGCTAAAAAATCAAACTAAGTTTGTATGGTCAACAGAATGTGAGAAGGCCTTTCAAACATTAAAGAAGTTATTGACAACTGCACCAGTATTAGCACAACCTGATATCGAGAGGCTATTTGATATCTATTGTGATGCATCTGGAATTAGTATTGGCTGTGTTCTTATGCAAGAAGGCAGAGTCATAGCATATGCTTCCAGACAACTCAAGAAGCATGAAGAACATTATCCCACCCATGATCTTGAAATAGTTGTTGTTGTTCATGCACTCAAGGTTTGGCGACATTATTTATTGGGCAATATCTGTCATATCTATACGGATCACAAAAGTTTGAAATATATCTTCACTCAGTCAGAGTTGAATATGAGGCAAAGAAGATGGTTAGAACTTATCAAAGATTATGACTTAGAAGTGCATTATCATCCGGGCAAGGCTAATGTGGTAGCCGATGCCCTGAGTCGCAAGAGTCATTGCCATTGTCTGACTGTGAAACCTATGCAACGAACATTGTGTCAAGAGATGGAGCATCTAAATTTACAAATCATAGAACAAGGTTCCCTGTCCAATATTGCAGTTGAGTCCACTATCAAAGACCAGATCATTGCTGCTCAACGGAAAAGTAAGGGTATAGCCCATATCAAAGATAAAGTCAGATCTAGAAAACCAACATGTTTCAATATTGATGAATGCGATGTCGTATGGTTCAAAGATAGATTGGTAGTACCCAAAAGTCCAGAGCTGCGAAAGCAGATTCTTGATGAAGCTCATTCTACAAGGTACTCCATTCATCTAGGTAGCAACAAAATGTATCATGATCTGAGAACGAGATATTGGTGGACCAAAATGAAAATAGAAATAGCTCAATATGTGGCCAAATGTGATACTTGTCAGAGAGTCAAAGCGGTTCACCTGAAGACTACAGCTCCATTACATTCATTGCTAGTTCCATCTTGGAAGTGGGAAGATATTTGTATGGACTTCATCGTGGGGTTGCCTAGGACATCTGCAGGCTACAATTCAATATGGGTTATTGTTGATCGCCTAACCAAGATAGCTCATTTCTTGCCAGACAGAGATAAATATCGAGCGGAATAGTATGCAA
The DNA here is from genome assembly GCA_904845875.1 of Miscanthus lutarioriparius. Taxonomy (NCBI): domain Eukaryota; kingdom Viridiplantae; phylum Streptophyta; class Magnoliopsida; order Poales; family Poaceae; genus Miscanthus; species Miscanthus lutarioriparius. The sequence continues at coordinate 71,149,862 of CAJGYO010000005.1, read as the reverse complement.
AGCTTTATCTTGATAGAATTTTCAGTCTGCATGGGGCACCCAAGACTATCGTCTCTGACAGAGGGTCATTGTTAGTATCCAAGTTTTAGAAAAGTTTACATGAGTCTTTAGGAACCAAACTTATCCACAGTTCTGCTTATCATCCACAAACAGATGGACAGACTGAAAGGGTAAATCAAATTCTTGAAGATATGTTGAGAGCATGCGTTCTTTCCTATGGTGCTATATGGGATGAATGCCTTCCCTTAGCTGAATTCTCATATAACAATAGCTATCAAGAGAGCATTAAAATGGCACCATTTGAAGCATTTTATGGCCGTAGATGCCAGACACCTTTAAATTGGTCAGAAGCTAGAGAATGTTGGTTCTTTGGACTGGATGTGGTCAAGGAAGCTGAAGAGAAAGTTAAACTCATACAAGCTAATATGAAGGTAGCTCAATCCCGACAAAAAAGCTATGCTGATAAGAGGAGACGACCGCTAGAATTCATAGTGGGAGATCATGTCTACCTCAAGGTATCGCCGATGAAAGGAGTTCATCGTTTTGGGATTCGAGGAAAGTTGGCGCCCCGTTAGGTCGGTCCTTTTCAAATCCAACAACGATGTGGACCGGTCGCCTATCGCATCAAGCTACCAGATCACATGTCAGCTGTGCATGATATCTTCCATGTATCCCAGTTAAAGAAGTGTCTTCAAGTACCTGACCAAGTGATCGACTTTGGTGATGTAGAACTAGAACCTGATTTGACTTATGCCGAGTACCCCATTAGAGTCTTAGATCAGAAAGATCAAGTCACTCGAAGACGTACAATCAAGTTCTACAAAGTACAATGGAACCAACACACTGAAGAAGAAGCTACTTGGGAGTCTGAGGATTACTTAGAAGAAAACTTTCCTAACTTCTTTGCTTCTATCTAGTTGCAATACCTTGTCTATATTGTAACTTGTTTCTTTTGTCAAAAGAATGGAAACCCCCCCCCTCACTAGCCTTTTGAATAAAGTTATGATGTGTTAGCTTGACACATTTCCTTTTCCATTACTTAATCCTAAGTTTTAAATCTTGGGACGAGATTTCTTTAAGAGCGAAGGGTTGTAACACCTCTGGTGTTTTGACCTAGCATTAAAACTTCACATGTCATCATATGCATTGCAAAGCATTCATAAAGTAGGAAATTTTGAATGCATTCAATAAATAAGCTTTATTTCATAGATGTTATTTTATGTGATCCAAAACTCTAAATAAAGATCATGACCACAAGGGTCAAATTTCATGTGATCATGTGAGACCATGTGTCATTTGACTCAAATAACCCTAATGGGCCACGTAATTGGTCAAAAACCATAATTAAGTAAAAAAAGGAAACAAATTAAATGTGAATTTAAATTCAAATCATAAAAGTCCTTTTGCCCCTTTTGTCTATTTCAAAATCCATTTGGAATTTGGTGGTGTGACAAAAAGAAAAGTTGAAGCTTATTTTATAAGGATCAACTTTGGTATTCAAAGTTTTTAAAGTTTACATATAAAATTTGGAGTAATTTTTAAATGATTCAAATGCTCAAATGCACCCCAAATTCAAATTTCAAAATGGAGGCAGAATTTGAAAATGTTCATTTAAGCAAAGTTGTAGAACTTTTGATTTTGAACAACTTTTATTTTTGGAGATTTTTGAGTTGTTATACAAATTTGGGAGTAATTTGAATTTTGAAATGGATGGCAATTCTATAATTCTGGTGAACAGTGCACGACCACCGCCCCACCGCCGGCGTCCTTTCTCCGGTCTTCCAGACGCGCCCGTGGCTGCCCTTGGCTTCGCGCTGGCACGAGATGGTTGCTGCGTGTTGTTCCCTCGCTCTCTTGGCCGCGCTATAAAGCTCCGACACCATCGTCGGCTTTCTTTTCTCTCCTCTGTTTCCCGACGCCGCCGCCTCAGCTCAATCGAGCTCCCCTCGACTCCTCAGTGCAAGCTAGTCTCAGCAAAGCAGTGTTCTAGCTCCGTCTCCTCCTTGCGAACCCATCCCACCAACTGTGATTGTCAGAGTCCATCAAGAACTGCCGCTAGCGACCCTTCTTCCTCGTGGCCGGCGACCTCACCCGAAGTTCCGTTTCACTGCGGCCAGCGTCATCCGGTGAGTCGTTGCCCTTGCTTGTTGTCTCTACAGCTTTGTCTAGATGCTGTGGTGCTTAATCCATTCTTTCTTGGTCGTTTTTCCCACTGCAGTCACCGAAACACCGTCGTCGACGAAGTCTGCTCCGCCGTGATCACTGTCACCGTCGAACCGCGTCACCGTAGCTTCTCCGGTCTCGCTCGTTGCTTCAACACGTTCGGGGTGAGCTACAGATGTTTCCTGGACTCTTTGTTTCACTATTACCGGCCTTGTTCCACCAGTGTAGTGTTGCCATGCTGCCACATCCGCCATGGCCGGTGTCAGCCTTGTTTCATGTCGTCATTAACCTCTGTAGTGCCACAGATCGATGCGCCTAGTCTTTATGAATGTTTTGGTACTTTGGCCGTCGCCGTTGGGCTCACCGTCGGCGAGTTAGCGTCGGTCAGCGCCGTCGTCATCGCGGTCAAAGTCGAAGGTTAGGGATGTCAAGTGGGTCCCGTATGTTAGCGGCTGTGTAGTTCAAATGAAATTTTCTATTTTCAGAAATGGATGAATAGTGTCTGTATTTGTTATTTTTGTGTAGATTTATTTATAGCTCCAAAAATTATGAAAATTTTTGTGTGACCTCTCTGTGATGAATATTATTTAGGAAAAATATGAAATATTGATTTACAGTAATTTTGAATGTGATGAAAATTTCTCAGTTAATTGATAAATGTAATTTCCATAATTTTTGCAGGCCACTATATAACTCCAAAAATTATGAAATTTATTTTTGTACACTAATTTGTCATGATGAAGCTTTCATAAAATTTTGAGGTAATTTGGAACAAGTTCATTTTGAGCTTAATTACAAATTAATTCAAAAATGGATAAAAGCAAACCCTAAGTGTTAGGTTAGGGTTTGATCTTGTTTTAGTCATGTTTTGTGACCAGTAGGGTTTCAAGATCAATTTGGTCAAGTCACTTAGGTCATAAGCCCTAGATCATTAAAGTTTGGATAGAGTATAGTTAATGAATGATTTCATTCATTAAGGGTAGAACTTTGGAGTGAAACTTTGGGTAGTTCTTTAGAAGAATGTAGGGTTTCTTAGTAAACATTTTTGTGTGATCATTGATGGTAGAATTGCAAGTTGGTTTTGTTGGCTTGCAACTGTACTGTGAAGGAAAGTTGTACTCAAGGTGTCATTACATTTCATGCACCATGAAAGCATCATGTTTACATTATCATCATGTTGAAGCATATGTTATTATTTCGTGTAGAATCCGAGAGTGAACCGATTCTAGTTGAGCAAGTTGTGGAAGAATCCCCATTTGTCTTGGGATTTGATATTTGTGGTACTGATCTAGAACCCGAGATCATCAACGAAGGCAAGCCCCAGTTTATGCATTAAACCATTAACTTGTTTACTTTGAAAAGTTTATCACCTATGTTACTTATTGCATTAAGTTGATTAATTCAAATGTTACCTACTTGATGCATTGCCTACCTTGTTAATTGTTTACCATCCTTGAAGATGATTTCATTTACAAAGGCGTAGAATTGCTTAGTATGCTTTATGGTAGGCTTTCAAAGTAAAAGTTTCAATACAATCAAAGATGGCATACTGGCCAAAGAAAGAAAGAAGATAGAATGAACTAAAGACTAGTCGGGTGACTTATCTTGAATGTTGGGTAATGTTGCTGATTATGTCGCTTAAAGGCCACTCATTGTGGATCTTCTGAACGAGACACTTTGTAGTACTGGTCACATACTCCGGTAAACCTACTTCGGCTAATCTGATACTAAGACGAATGCCCACGCACTGGGAGTGGAGAGATGGCGGGAGTAGCGTGTACCCTCGTGGCTAGAATGTGGCCAGATTTGAGGTGTGCTGTGCTCTCGGGTGGCGTGGAGATAGCTTAGTATAGGAGGATCCGGTAGCGAGGTTGATATATGCAAGATTAAGTTCTACATATGTCGTGTGATAAGGAATCCCCAGCTGGGACTTGAATCAATTCGAATTGCCGGTGCTCCGTGGATATGGAGACTCGATTCATTACAAAAGCAATGCAGAACTGGTGAATTACTAAAACATGAGAAAAAGAATGAAATGAGAAGGATTGGAACATGGGATATGAACACTTAGTTTGAGATAATGAACTAAGAAGACTTAGGGGTAAAACTTGAAAATAGAATCAAGAATAGTAAGCTTTTGGCAAAGAACTTTTGAATCTTGCTACATCCTTACCTTGACCCAACACCTGCATCTCTAAAGTCCTTCAACCCTTTTTCGTCGGGTTAGTCTTGTTGAGTACTTTTGTACTCAGGGTTTGTTAACCCTTGTTGCAGGTGAGTCGCATGCGCAGGCTTGTTTTGGTCCCTGCTGCATGTCAGTGTTTGAAGTCGATGACGATGAGGAATAATGAATGGCCTTTGGACAAGGCACTAGTTTGTGAGAAATAAATAATGTTAATGTAATATTATCCCGCTACTATGGTTGTATGACACTTATGGTTTTGTAAGTTTGAAACAACTGGTTTGTAATATTAAAACTTAGGTCTTTCGCTTTATAATCTCTGATATGTATATTGAAAACTGTTGTAATCTGCAATGTCTGTGATTGGGATCCGTTTGGAAAAGATTCGTGGATGATTCGGGTTTCTCAAGGACACTCGACAGACCTGTTAAGTTGTTGGGAACTTGTGTACGCTATCAGAGGTCTGTTGAGACAACGATAGATGCATGTGGGCCCGATTTCTTAGGAGGTTCTGCCACATAGGTGTGACCAAGGAGCCGTTGCCGACCACCCATAATGCAGAGCGCAGAGCCCGTAGCACGTGCAGGGAGGAGCCGAAGAAAGGGCCATCTCTGGAGACGTTCGAGCATCAACATGACTATTTGGGGGTTTGGAAAATCGTTTGGAGAGCAAACATGGAGAAAACAGCTTGGAGAAACATTATGGCGATATACGGAGATTGCAGAATATTTAGAAGAATATTAAAACGTGACTTAGCTTTAGACAGAATGTCTGGTCGGCGGCGTATGGCATTATCTGGTCAGCGACACGGGCAGCTCGCTTAGCGGCTCGCTTGACGACTCGGACGGCTTGTTCGATAGCTTGGAAGCTCATCTCGGCGATCATGTCGGCGTCGGAGGGCTTTGTCGTCACAAAACGCGTCGACGTCAAGTCTCATCAGGTAGTCAACGGAGGCCGCCGTGATCAGCAGGCCGTGCTGAAGACAAATCGTCGATCCTGGTGATGACCTTGATGGAGTCTAGGGAATTGGGGCTGAGCAGCAGCAGTGCCTCATGCGCACATGTAGAAACTTGTGCACATCCTGGTAGCCTCTGGATCGAGTAGTCATTGGATGAAAACAGCTAGCCTGTACGTGATACATATACACGTATATGCATGATTAGCTTGCATGCCTTCTATCTCGCTCCTTCCTTATTCGCTTGTTGTATATCTTATTGATACGACGTGACCCTAAAGTCTATCAGGTTCTGTGCGGTGCTTGTAGGCTTTCTCTCGGAGAGTTGGAGCCAATCAGGGCAGGATGCCCACGTGTCGGAGTCGGCGTGGATTCAGCAGAAGTTGAACGCTGGAATCTGCAGGTAGCCAAATTGTCGTACATCGAGGTGCTCTGCAGGTAGCCAAATCGACGCAAATGATGATGGTTTCCATGCAAGACCGAAGAACGATCTTGCGGACAATGTCATGTTGATGTTGAGGTCCATCTGGTTCACTAGAGGATCAGCGCGCATGAGCCCCTACCTGGCGCGCCAACTGTCAACAAAAGATGCTCGGTAGTCCACCGAGGGGCATCCCACGATGGTAGATTTGTCGGTGAGGTTGCGCATAATCAGGAACCGGATGGTGACACAAGGCGCAGAGACAGTGATTTAGATAGGTTCGAGCCATCTGATCGACGTAATACCCTACGTCCTGTGTCTTTGGTGTATTGTATTGATCTGTAGTAGATAGATCTTGATGGATCTGTGTCCACTAGGGGACCCCTGCCTCTCCTTATATACTCTGGAGGGGCAGGGTTACAAGTAAAGTAGCCTATTTGGTACTATATAATATCTTGCGGTGCACGCCGAGCAGCGCCGTGCACGTCTTGATCTTGTGGGCCGGGCCACCTCTGATGGTGCGGCCCATGTCTTGTCTTGTGGATACCGGGGGCCATACCCCCATACCTGAGTAGCAGCAAGATGTACCAAGACTTGAAAACTCGATTTTGGTGGACAAAAATGAAGAAAGAAATTATGGCATAAGTTGCTAGATGTGATAACTGTTGCCGAGTTAAGGCCATTCATATGAAACCAGTAGGGTTACTTTAGCCACTGTCTATTCCATGTTGGAAATGGGAGGACATTAGTATGGATTTTGTTGTCAGAATTCCAACCACTCAAAAGGGTCATGATTCTATATGGGTAATTATTGACCGTCTCACCAAGTCTGCACATTTTATTCCTGTCAATGTCAAGTGTCAACCTCATCAATATGCAAAGTTATACATTGATCAAATTGTAAGATTGCATGGAGTACCTAAGAACATTGTATCAGATCGAGGGCCCTAGTTTGTTAATCATTTTTTGGAACACCTGCACAAGTACTTAGGTACCACATTGATTCACAGCTCTACTTATCACCCCCAGACAGCAGGTCAAACTGAGCGTGTGAATCAGATCTTAGAAGATATGTTGAGGGCATGTGTGATTTCTTCCAAGGGTTCATGGGAGGATTGGTTACCTTTGGCGGAATTCTCCTACAATAATAGCAATCAAGAGAGCATCAAGATGGCTCCGTTTGAAGCTTTATATGGTCGCAAGTGTAGGACCCCTCTGAATTAGATTGAGCCTGGTGAAAGAAGGTATTATGAGATTGACTTTGTCAAAGAAGCTGAAGAATGAGTTCAAATCATTCAACAACATATAGAAGCTGCTCAATCAAGACAAAAGAGTTATGTAGATAAAAGGAGAAGTCCTATTGTGTTCCAAATTGGAGATTATGTGTGTCTGAAGGTGTCCCCAATGAAGAAAGTACAAAGGTTTGGAGTGAGACAAAAACTTGCTCCTAGGTATATCGGTCCATATCAGATCATTGCACAAAAAGGACCCATAGCCTACAAACTCTAGTTACCTCCAGAAATGTGGGCTATATTCGATGTTTTCCATGTCTCCCAACTCAAGAAATGTCTTCGTGTGCCTGAAGAAGCTATTGAACCCGCTAGTGTCAAGATTCAGTTGGATTTGACCTATGAAGAAAGGCCTATTCGAGTGCTTGAGACAATGGAAAGAGTGACTCGTAGCAAAGTCATTAAGTTCTACAAGGTGATTTGGAATAACCATAGTGAGCAAGACGCTACATGGGAGCGAGAGGATTATCTACGTGAGGTCTATCCGGGTTTCTACGAGAGATGGTAGGTCGTACAAATCTTGGGATGAGATTTCTTTAAGGGGGGAAGGGCTGTAACACCCTAGGTGTTAAGCATGCATTTAGCATTGGCATTACATGAGCACAAGCATCATTGATCATTCATGAGAATGAGCATCTCAAATTTTATCTCTATGATTGCTTATATCACATGTGTTTCTTACTAAATGATTTACATATGCCAGGATTTACATGTAACCAATGTATAAAATGTTTGTGGGACCCTAGGAATACTTGAAACATGTTTAGAATGTCACATGGAACAACTTTGGTATTCATGACTTGGACCAATTTGGCCTCTAAGTCATGGTTATAGAGTAAGTGATCATTTTCAAGTTGTGTGTTTGACCTAAGTTGAACTATACCCTAGAGACTTTGCATGGCAATGCACCCTTAAGCAAAGTTGTAGTACTTGACTAGGGAAACAACTTTTATTTTTGGGTCGAGGTCTAATTCAGTGCTTAACATGGTAAAATCATGCTCACAAAAATCATTACAGTGTTGTTTTGAAGACTTAAAATTTTTCTCTAAAGTCTAAACTGCGTTTATAGTTTCAAGTACCCTAGTTTGGCGTGTTATAGTTTAAAATCCATGGTGATCTAGGCTAAGTTGGTATTGGCAAAGTTTTAGTACTCACTTAGCTCTATCACGTAGTGCTTTTGGTTTAGCAAATCACTACGCGGATTAGGGTTTTTGGTCGCTTGAAATCGCGCAGTCAGTCACCTACATTTTCTCGATTCAGAGTTTCAGCTTGCTGTGGGTGGCTGACCGAACGCAGAGTGTGACCGCCACATGGCCGCCGCAGGCCGGCATCGGGCCCCTATTGCGGTAGGGTGACGTGTGATAACCATGACGCCGCGCTGCTCATTTCAATCTTTCATTTGCACACTCTCCCTCTCTGCTGCTCCCTCTCATGCGAGCAACAGAGGCACTAAGCCACCGACGCCATTATCGGCCGCTCGGCACCTCACCGCACTCGCATCGCTCTCTCGCTACAACCGTAGCTCCGCTATGTCCCCACCACCTCACCGAACCCCTTCGTGTAGCTAGCAGAGCATGGTGTCGACGCAAAAATGTGTCGATGCACCGAGCACATAGCAAGTCGGAAGGATGTGCTTAGGATGAGCCTAGAGATCCGCTTGGCTTCAACGCAGGACCAGCCGATCCTGCGAATTCCTCCTGAGGCGTGCCAATCAATTTGACCTGCAATTGACAAGGAGAGAAAGTTTATCAGTAATTTAAGGTGGAACATGCCGGTTTTTGCCCAGACAAATCCAAGTGTGCCGCTTTGGGAGCAGCTAGATGGGAAAATCGACTAAATAGCCGATACATGCAGAAATCGGCTGTTACGGACTATAAAGCTTGTGGGTAGCGATTGATTTTATGTTGACAAGTACAGTGCATGTAGATGTAAGTAAGATCATCAGCTAGGTGGGTATTTCCAGTGTAAAGCATTGAGCCGATGAATCTAACGAGAAAGAATGTAGCGTGCGAACAAATTGTCTGTCTAGTATAAATGGACCTACAAACGCTCTGAATCTAATCTGTTACCATCAACAGTGAGCTTCAACCGGATCGATGGCAGCTATGATGATAATAACAAACTCAAATCAAAGAATCTGTAAAACCATCTATACATTGATAGGCTTTCCGAAAGACATGCTATATGTGTGAAAGCTCGAGGGGATTCAGGTGAAAAAGGACTACAGCATGTAAGCAATCGACTATTTAAAATGGACAAATCTATGAACTCATTAGATTTAACCTGTTATCTCTAACACTGGGGTTCGATCGGATCGATGACAGCCATGATAAAGATAACAAATCAAACCTTCAAAGTAAATAGATCTATCCACATTTAACAGAATCATGGAGACACAAGGTAGGCGTTAAAGCATAGGCGATCGGCTATTTAGCCGATGCAGGTATAGCAAATAGTTAAGATCACACCTGATTGAGAACAAATCTACCAACTAGCATCCTCCAATCTAAAGTGCCATCAGTGGGGATCAACCGGATCATTACAGCCATAATAGTGAACTATAGACCAGATTTAACTAGTCAGCAAACCTCTTCAAGATCATACGTGCCTTAACCGCGTACTATGCATGACCAAGATTGAGGTAGAACAGGCGATAAAACGTAACCCGTCGCTCATTGTAAGAAATATCGTATTCTAACAAAGCAAACGACAGACTAAAGGATGTGAGGCCGATCTAGATCGATCTCGATCGGGCAGATTGATTTTGCTGAAAACTAATAACAATAAGAACATCAGCAAGATCGGTAACTTAATGAATCTACCCGAAGGACGCCACCCTTAGGTAGAGCCTATAACTTGACCTTAATCTAATTCGAGCAGTGGAGGTCGAACTTAACCAATGCAGCCGTACTTGAACTAGATAAGAGTCGATAACTAGCTTATACTAGAGTTCGCAGTGGAGGTCGAACTTTACCGATATAGCCATACAAATAGAAGTATAAGCCATGATGGTACTTATAGACAAGCCAGAGGTCGGCCAGACCGATGCAGCCCTGCTTGTTGAAGAACTCGCCGAGATCTACACTACTCCTACTCCTAAGGGTTTGTGTAAAACCGAAAAAAGTAACTTGTATTGATTGATTGGATGTCTTGTTTACAATAGCCGGGGTCCAATATTTAAACTCGGAGCCTAAGCATGAATCCTACTCAAGTATGACTCATTACAATCTTTCTTATAAAAGAAAACATTCCTAACTTAAGATAACTTGGACCCTAATGTTTCCCTTTTTGTAGAGTCCGACATGTATTTCTTGACGCCAACCGTAGCTCATTGTCGTTATCTGCTGACATCATTTGAAGAGAGCCAATTCCAGTGCTACATCTGAATCAACTGATATCGATCGTTATGCAATCGATTCCTTGATTGACGCGATCTTGGAAGCTTCGAGTTCCCGCGTTCTTCTTCCCAAATTTTGGTGTAAACACATGGTAAAGCCCCTATGCTATTGTCGTGGCCATCGCCGTTGTTCTCGCTGTCGTGCCACACCGCACGTGGCTGGGCCACCCCCGACCACCATTCATCGTTCTTGCGTCTGAACCAGGTTCGCCGTAGGGTGTAGAAGCTCGACAGAACCCTAATTTCACCATCCCAACCAACTTCAGTGGCGCACCGTCATCCCTAGTCCGCCATGCCGCCATTAGCGCCGTCGTCACCCTTGACTTCCGTAATAGGCCCCAACCATCTACCCCATTGTGTGCGGAAAGTCATGAGGAGTCTATTGGTGCCGGTGCCATCGTCGGAGAGCTCACCGTCGGTCAACTCCGGCTGATCAGCACCGGTGCTCTACTTTGTGCTGATGACACACGGTCCTAGTTGACTCTTGGGCCCTAGCTGTCAGCGGCTGTAGATTTAATTCTAATACATTTTTTTTCTAAAATGCATGCAAACTTTGAAAAATCATAAGTTGAGTTGTAGATGTCCAATTTTGGTGAACCAAATTTTGTTGGATTCCTCATGAAGTGTAGTATGTGATAAAAATATGTGATGCACTGTTTTTGGTATTTTTCTAGGAGAATAAAATGTACCTAGATAATAGCTTTTTAATTGGTCTCTATCTTGAAAATGCATAAGTTGAGCGTGGTATGTGCAAAAATTGTGATTCCAATTTTGTTGAGTTTGTATTGACATACTTTAGCTAGGAAAAATACTAAACTGGCAATAAACTTGATTGGAGTAGGGTCTTTCTATTTATCTGTTAATAAATGGTGTTTTCTGAGGAAATTTATAGGGATAAAAATGAGTAACATATTGCCATGCAAATTTTTGTATAGTGTTATGGTACTTGTATGAAGCAAAGAAAAATATAAAATCTGTTGCTTGACACTTTTCTATAGGGGTAACTATTTTCACTAAAATAAACCTTGCTAGCTTGTCATTTTTGTAGAGGATGTTATGCATGTTCAAAGGGTATGAAATTTGTACAGTAGCCTATTGGGAGTACTTGGAAGCTACTGTAATTTTCTAAGAATTTACTGTGCACATTTGTTATATGTTTGTTATTTCACCTAATTATCTAATTAAATTCATAAAGGCATGTAAATAAATAAATTGGGCTTGACCATTATGTTTTCTTGAGTGTATTTGATATTCCTAAACTGCTGGTACATTTGGTGATGTCCAATTTGGAATGCTTATATGCAGTGAAAATATTATTGCTCTATAATTCTATCATTCAGGTTGTTTTGGATAGATTCTGTCACTTGGTGAATTGCAATGGCAAGATGTGATTTGTTGTAAAAATGGATAATAACAAAGTTGTAGGGAACTTCTTCATCTATCTTGTGTCCAAATTTTAGGGCAATAGGCCAATTGGTTAGAACTTATAGCTATTTGAAGTGAGTCTCCCGAAATGCTTGTTCTCTGGAAATGCTGGACAGAGCTAGAAAGATTACCTATTTTGGTTAGGATAGAGTTTGAATTTGCTTGTGGTGATTAAATAAGAGTTGTAGGAAATTTTATAAGATTTCCAGAAAATCCAAGATCACAGTATTTGGATAGGTAGAACTACAGTTATGATTTAAACTTTTAACTGCTATGTGTAGCTCAGAGATTGTCATGTGAAGCAAATTGGAAGTGGATAGAAAAGAGTTATGCACCTACTCAGTAAACAAGGAATTAGTGTTGTTATAATTTTGTAACTTAACATCATTATCATAGCATCATATACATTCCCATGTTGCATCATCCATGATCCTTCTTTCGCATTCATGAAACTTACTTATGCATATGCATATAATAGGTGCAGCCGAAGGGATCATGTTGGTGGAGCTCGAAGTCGTTCCACAAGAGGAGAGCCAAGAGGTGCAACACCAGGAGATTCTAGGAGAAGGAGAGCCTGAAGCTGATCATCTTCCCAAGTGCCCGGATCATCAACCTACCACATTTGTGAAAGGCAAGCCCTAGAGCATTATAAGTCTCCCTATTTTATTAATGTCACCTAAGTTACTTGTATTGATGCATTACGTGATAGGAGTTGTTTGGGAACACTTGCTGCATATTACCTTTCCTTGTCCAAAAATATCTACCCTGAATCCTAATTAAGTCCAAGAACACTCCTTATGCTTAGCTATGCTTAGACTGGTAGAAGTCGAGTGATTTCCTATCACCTGCGAGCCATAGGCGATAACTTGATCATGGTTGGCTATATTGTGCTATCGTGGAACATAACTTAGTGTTGTTGATTAATTGGAGACTAGGCGAAGTCTTATGTTGGTGGTGATCATAGTGATTTCGTCTGTGTCGTTTAAGGACCCGTCGTTGGAGGTCATCTAGTCATGTTGAACGCATGCCTCTCATATAGTTGGTCGGATAAGTCGTTCTAACCACGAAGCCAAGTAGCTCAACTCAGGCCACGGACACAAGTAGTTAAAGTGCTCACCCTAGAGGCAGTAAGGATGTGTGGAGAGCCAATGGCGTGAGTCCAAGGGCGGGCTCGAGTCCCGAGCTTCCAGGCAGATTGGTAGTATCTTTGAGGGTGCGGCGCTGGTCTTACCCATGATTTGGACTTGAGTTGTACCAAAGGTGACCTCACTACTACATAAACTTTACTGGAGGCGGGCGATTTGGGTTTCCTACGGTGGGCAAAGCCATCCGCCATGGCCTAGAGGCCACGGTAAATCGTGGCTTAACCACGGCGGGTGGCTTTGCCCGCCGCGGTTAACTAATTTACCGCGACGGGCGGTGTAATGTGCCCGCTGCAGTAAATATACTTTTACCATGGCGGGCACGTTACACCGACCACCGCGGTAAATTATTTTACGGCGGTGGACACCTTTTGTGGCCCGCCGTGTTTATGTTGATTAGCCGTGGTGGGCTTTATTATTTACCCGCCTCGGTAAATTATTTCCTGAATTAAAAAAAATACAGCAGGCATATAAATTCAAATAAAATACAGTAGGCATATAAATTCAAATTCAAATTCAAATCACATCCAGATTTCATAGATTAAACTTCAAATATATATACATTCACTTAGTCGTTCTTGTCATCGTTAATTCATTACATTTACATATTAAAGTTGTTATACATGCGTTAAGGTGTAATCCTACGGACGCATCATCGTGGGCTATTTCCTTAGCCTCTCGTACTCCGGTAACATCGCTAGCAGGCTGTTCTCATGGAAGAATGTGCCCCCTTCAAGCACGCATTTGTCTAAGACAAACTTACATTTCTCCGCCTTTGTCTGCTTGAAGCTGTGTTGGATGATCTGCATGTCTCTCGACCAATTCAATCCATTCTTGAGCACCCTCCAACTGCTGCTGTACTGCTTGCACACCCTTAGTAACTCACAGGCGTAGAAGCCACAGGTTTGTGATCCTACCGGTTGTTAGGCACACTGCATGATCGATACGCAAGCATTACAACATAGGCATTAGAACGCATATGAACAGAAAGCACAATTAAACCTTTCAAATACTTACCGGAAAGTTGCGTCTGATTTTGATGCGGTTCTTATGCTTAGCCTTAAAATTCTCTGTTCTTTGATCATAGCATTCAGGATCCTTCACATACTCCTTATAAGCGCTATATACAAAATGTACTAGTATTAGATAGGGCATTAGAACACATATGAGAAGACAGTTCAGTCACTTACACTTTGAGGCAATCTTCAAAGGCCTTGTACCCTTTTAAATTTGGCAGTGTCAACGAATCAAATACGTAGGCCCTGCCATCCTGAGGGTAGATGATAAATGCAACCCAGTGACCCTCGAGGCCTTGGCTGCGCCATTGAAACAAAATACAGGTTATGACAAGAAATAATAATTCTAGCTAGCTACCCACTTATCTCTACAGGCATGTCTTCGACTTACCCAAAGTGGTAGGCAGCTAGGATACACCCATGTCCCCTAATCTTCTTCATTGCTCCTAGTATGTACCTTGAAATGTTCAACTTCTCATTGTCCATCAGTTTCTTCCTGTGCGCCTCTCTCTGTCGCTTGGTCAAGTCTTTCATGGTTGGATGATTGTCATCTAGGTGGTAACCAATGATGATTCTTTGAGCAATATGCATTGGAGATAGATAGATAATATCAAGTTTTAGTTCCTTGGATATATAGGCCATCAACCTGCAAGGACAAGCCATCGTGGCATATATAAGTAGTCTTGACCGATTCAAAGGAAGGTGATATGTGAAACTCGCAATTCATCACTTACATAGAGAACAAGGTGACTTGGGCGATGTCAAGGTCTTGTTCCCGTAGTAGTCTGTACATGTCGTGGAAGTCCACGGGGAGTTCTACATCATTGCCGGGCAAGTGGAAGTACTCCGCCACAACCTTGACTAGAAAACCATGCAGGCCAGCTTTTGCCGCTTCCATGTACCAGAGATGAAACCTCCTTGTCTCCCACCTTTCCTCGTCGACGAGTTGGGCCTTGGTTATCATGAACTTCCCATGCTCGTAATGGTCGAGGCAGTCATCCGATTCAGGAAATAGATGGAAAGGTGATCTCGGCCTGGGATAGAAATGTTAGTACCATATTATGGCAAAGAAAAGTTATTAGCAAATTATGCTCGCCGCTACCATACCTTTCGAACTCAAGTGAGTATGTGAGCTGCCCTTGGTCACCTTTAGTCTTCGCCGGTGGTGGAGGACAGTGGCTTGTGCTCGCAGTGGCAGCAGGCAGTGTCTTTGCCCCCAGTTCCTCCATGCCTCCCGGTCCTTGGCTCGTGCCCTTAGACGGACTGCTGGGAGGTGGAGGTGGACTTGTTGTTGGAGGAGGAGAACGAGGGTGAGGGATTGTGCCTCCCGGTGCTTTGCTCGTGCCCTTAGATGGACTGTCGGGAGGTGGAGGTGGACTTGTTGTTGGAGGAGGAGAATGAGGGTGAGGGCTTGTGCCTCGGGGTGAGTTCCTTCCCTTGTCATCCCCGCCATTGCCTTCGTCATCGCCGTCGCCGTGATCCAGATCATCGGGGGGACAAGATCTAGCAACGGATGGTGGTGATGCTGGTGTCGCCGTCAGCGTAGAAGTCGACGTCGAGAGAATGATCTCTATGTTGTCCTTGTTCCATAGGACTTCGGAACCCAAGGCAGCTCCAAGGATCGTTACCCCTTCTGCATTTGGATATTCCATTTCAAATTCTTCGTATTCGATCGCATACCATGTAAGTATCATGGTAGCATAGTTGGCAGGGATCTGGTCTTGGTTGAAATCTTTGATATCTTCTTTGGGGTGCATGTAACCCTCACCCACGGTCAACTTTTTCGCCCTGCCGAATGGTATCGTGAGCTAGACGCGCATGGGTTCCCGGATGGTGTCGACGGGGTGCCTTGGGCGATCCTCGATCATCGGCAGTGGCTGCCCTTGTGTCTGCCCTTGTGGAACTTGAGGCATGACCACGCCAGCCTGGCGAAGCATCTGTGACCTCATTGACACCATATCTGGGTCATTGCTCGTGAAGGCTTCTTTTATGGACTGGCTAATCATTTCGGCCACGCCTTGATCATAGCCCTTCTAAAAGATGCCCTCCTTGTACCTCTGCCTTGACCGGTATGTGGCAGCATCGGATTGCCATGACTCCACTGAGTTCCAGCTCATCTTCGATGACATGCCACGAACGCGGCCACGGTGCTCGGGGGTTCCCAGCTCCAGGGTCAGCAAGTCCTGGCCCCTACGAACCTCGAAGCTATCCTTGGATTTAGTGGCCTCGATGACAGCCCTCTCCACCTCCTCAAACTTGGGCTCATTGAACTTGCTCGCGCCCTCCTTGAGCTTCTTCGGCTTGCGGGCATAGATGAAGTCCTTATCCCTCAAGTCTACACCATCGTATGGATCGGGAAGCCCGGCGGCAGCTCTAGCCCTTTCTTCCTCCCGCCACTGGTGCCTCTTACCAGCAAACCCAGTCATGCCCAAGTGGTGGGGTGCAGGTTCTTCTTCGCTCTTTGCCTTTGCTTCTTCTGTTGTTCTTTGTTTGTAGAACTCTTCCCAGTGATGTTCCTTCACCATAGTGTATTTGACACAGGGTGACTTGCCTAGCTTCAGGTAGTACCTGGTCAGCATGGACTTGAAGTTTCTAAAGGCTCTTCCTGCCACGTGCATGACCCACTCCCTGCACTTGTTTAGATCGGCGTCCTCGGGATAATGGAAGCTCCTCGTCACCTCACCCCAGATATGTGTCTTGTAGTCGACCGAGACATTGTTCCACTCCTCCCAAGTGATCTCCACCTTGTCCTTGACTATACATGCCACCTGGTTGCTGAACTTGGCAAGGATCATGGGTGGCAACAACGGGTTTCCCTCTGGTCCCACCTCATGGATCACATGGACTTCGCCGTGGATTTCCCTCCGGTGCCTCCCGTGTTCCCCCCTTCTCAACTTTGTCCTCTGACCCCTAGACTTGCCTGAAGTGGTTGGAGATGGAGCGGGGGGTTCTTTGTCCCTGACTTGTTCCTCCTCGAAATTCAATTCTCGAGGCACCACCAGCATCTGTTCAGGGTTTGGAGACCGCGCACTTTCAACTTCGTCGTCCCTCGGTTGGTAGGTCGGATCATCTTCATCCTCTGTACAATGTTTCTTTGTTGGCCTCGGGGTCACGGACACGTGGCTCTCGAGGCTAGTTGATGATGATGCACTAGGGGTAGGGTCGCACCATTCGCTTATCGGTTCCTCCGCCATTGGAAAGCTACAATGAATACATATTTCAGTTGTATAGACACAGTTATAGAGTAGTAAAGTAGAGTAGTACTAGAGCAGTAAAGTAGAGTAGTACTAGAGTAGTAAAGTAGTAGTAGTTGGCTCAGATTTGCCCCATTGTCATCACATCGCTTTTAAACTAGTTGCTTGTATCTGGTATACAAGCCATCCTAGTTTAGCGGGGGCACTCGATCATCATCGCCGCTGCCTCAGCATAAAAGGGTTCACATCATTGCATATGCCACTGCCTCAGCTTAGAAGTGTGAAAAGAATCATCATTGCAAATACCAAACAAAAGCCATCAAGTGTAGTCAAAATCAAATAGTAGAGTGTAGTAGCAGATAGAGTATAGTAGTAGCAGTAGGGTGTAGTAGTAGAGTATAGTAGCAGCTAGTAGTAGCAGCCAGCAGTATAGAAAATAGTAGTAGTAGCAGATAGTAGTATAGTATAGTAGTAGTAGTAGTAGTAGTCATATATAGGTATAGAGAGTAGAGATAGTGGTAGTGTAGTTGTACTAGTTGTAGTAGTGGTAGAGAGTAGAGAGTGGAGATAGTTAGTAGAGAAGTGTAGTAGTTGTAGAGTAGTGGAGCAGCCAACAGTGTGTATAGCATGAGTAAAGTAGTGTAGTAGTAGTTGTAGAGTAGTAGAGCCCACAATAGGAGACACCAAACAAAGCATATGTGCCACAAAAAATCAAAATAGGACAAATTAAAAGGAGCAGATCCAGCAAAGGACATGGGTGTGCACATGTATGCCTGATAATTTAGTACTCACAAATAGGCAGTGGCATCATATATATCTAGTGCTCAGTTAACAAGAATCGCATCATAGGCAACATTTAGTATTTTTTCTTCCAAATTCATCTCAACATGTGCCATCATAGGCAGTGGCATCAAGTGCTCAATAAACAGAATTGCATCATAGGCAGTAATAGTTCGCATTGCTCAGGAAAACTCAAATTAGAGAAGAACATCCATAGTTGGCATTGCTCCATAGGAGGGATTAGGGGAGCAATTGGCACATTACCGGGGTGGTCTCCTTGGGGCTCGGCTGCGGCGCTGGCGGTGTTAGGGTTAGGCCGCCGTAGAGGACGGTGCGGGGCCGCGGATGACTACGGGGACGGAGAGGCGGACGGAGATGGGGACGGGAGATGGGGGAGGATAGCACACCAGCGCAGGGACGAGGACGGAGGTACACGTTGCCCACGCGGAGAGCACAACGGCCTCGGAGGAGGAGGACGGCGATAAATGCAGCGAATGGCAATGGCAATGGCGGAGGATGGGCCTAGAGTTCCGGCCCGCGTTCCCATCGACGTCCAAAGGCACCATGACATGGGTGCGTGTGCATAGAAGGATGACGAGGGCACCATAGCGTGGAGGGCAGGGGTGACGATGGAGGTGCACGGCGGCGGCAATGGAGTGGCGGCGCGGTGATTTTTGGGCAGCCCTTCGGGGTCGTTTTTGAACCGATGAAGGACTTAGCCGATTTAGGGGAGGTGGTGGAGTATATATAGGGCATCATTAACCACGGTGGGCTTCTTCGGACGCCCGTCACGGTTAATATTTACCGCGGCGGGCTTCTTCAGACGCCCGTCACGGTGGGCTTCTTCGGATGCCCGTCACGGTTAATATTTACCGCGGCGGGCTTCTTCGGACGCCCATCACAGTTAATATTTACCGCGCGGTTAAGATCCGTCCGTGACTTGATACCATCCTTTGTCTTGCCCTTGATGTCCAGCAGGACACTGATAGTGCTTTCAAAGACATTTTTCTCCAGGTGCATGCAGTCGATGGCATGGGGTGTATTCAGTGTTTTCCAATACGATAGGTACTTGAAGAAAATTGACTTCTTCTTGAAAGGAACGGTGGCGGGGACTTCCTCCATCTGGTCCCACTTTTGCTTCCTTGTTTGCTTGGGCCCCTCTTCAGGCGGCTTCTTCTTCTTTCCAAACTCCACCTGATCCATGTCCTTGACCATCTCATACACCTTTGTCCCCCAACTAGTCTGCGTCGTTTGATCACGTTGCGGCTCGTCCTGATTGTCAAAGTATTTGTTCATAATACTTCTTCTATACCTGTGATTTTTGGCGAGGAACCATCTATGCCTCATGTACACCATCTTATTGGATCCCTTAAGGTAAGTGTAGCAGGTCTTGTCGATGCAAATTACGTAGCCGGTCTTCCCTTTGATCTACCCCGACAGTGAGAAGAGACCGGGGTAATCCGTGATGGTGACAAAGATGATTGCTTTTAGTGTGAACTTCTCCTTGCGGGATGCATCCACCATCTGGACCCCAACATCAAATAGTATCTTCATTTCCTCAATGAACGGCTCTAGGAACACATCTATATCGTTGCCAGGCTGCTTCGGTCCGGAGATAAGCATGGTCAGCATAAGGTACCTACGCTTCTGACATAGATGGGGAGGTAGGTTGTACATGGTGAGCACGATGGGCCAAGTGCTATGCGAGCTGCTAAGCTCACCGAACGGGTTCATCCCGTCAGTACTCAGCGTGAACCTAACATGCCTGGGCTCCTTGCCAAACTCTAGGTAGGCCTCGTCGAAATCCTTCCACTGCTTGCCATCGGATGGGTGCCGTAGCTTGCCATCGTCTTTTAGGCGGTCAGTTGATGCATGCCAGGACATGAGCTTTGTAACAGAACCGACCAAATCATAAGAACGTAAGTACAAAAACAATCACCGAAGCGATCGAATTCCTGTACTTAAGCTCCCATAATCCCGGTAGTCCAGAAATCACGAAGGATTTCAACCAACTCTCAACATACAAACCAAGACCATAGTGATTCAACACAACACATCATTTGTTACAACATTTCACAAGTAGCATTCAGATTACACCCATCAGAGTTCAAATAAAATATTACAAACCAAGTTCAAATCTGCGGAAGCAACATAGTTTAGTATATAACTTCATAGTTTCAAATACATTGCCAGATCTTAGTCATGTCCCACAAAAGCACCTTCAGATATGAGAACTAGGAGAGACTATGCCCAATGGTCTAGTCTTCATCCCCAGCCGGGAGAAGGCAATACTTGCAGCAACCAAAGTAGAACTGGTCATCTGCAACAGGTGGGAGATAAACCCTGAGTACGAGAAGGTACTCAGCTAGACTTACCCGTCAAAACCAGAAATAAAAGACACCAAGGATCATGCAAGGCTTATGTGGTGGGCTAGCTTGACACAGTTGCATAAAAGAACTTATGATTATAGTAACCAATTTAAACTTAGCATCAAGCTTATCATCATTTACCTGTCCACTAGATTAGCACTTGTACTAGAGCACTCACTTATTAGGAGCAAACAATATTAACCATAGCAGGTATAATAAGGCTGTCATCATCATGTCATCCTTTCTGAACCATTATGTTATTTAGTGCGTCTACATTGGAGATAAGTCCGTCAAGTTCTCACTAACCGGGAGAGACGGCGACTCAAATCGAATTACAACTCAGCTGAGGGGGTATTCCTAACTCTCACCCTGGCATACTTAGCAAGGGTAGCCGTGGGTCACCTTTGGAACAACTCAGGAACCAAATTCGCGGGTTCGATCAGCGCCAGCACTCTTAGGGATTACCCTTCTGCCAGGACGATCAGGACTTTTAAATCACCTGCCCTTGGACTCACGCCTATGGCTCCCTTCCAAGGCACACTTTATACTTATCGACTCCTGGCCTGAGGTGAGCTACTCGGCTTCGTGGTCTGTCATCGGACACGGCCAACTAAGAGAGAGGCATGCGTTCAACATGAACAGGAAAGGCTCCAAGATTCAGTCCTTAATCGACACAGACAGAGTCACTGCAATCTGGCAAGCCTCCGTCCGGTCTCCATTTCAAATTAAGACTAGTTCTTTTCCATGATAGCAAATATAGCCAACTGTGCCATATGTATCTTCCTATATCTCACAGGTGATAGGAAATCACCTGACTTCTACCGTGTTTAAGCAGGGCTAAGCACTACACGAGCCTGAGCTACATAGGATTCAGGGTATCAATATCTGGACAAGGATCGGATAACCAATGCAGCAAGTGTTTGCATCCAACACCTAAACTTAATGCAACAATATATATATATGTAACAATAATACTTTAACTGCATTTCAGAAATTAGGAGGCTTAATATGCTCCGGGGCTTGCCTTTCACAAAGTTGCACGGACGGTGATCCGGGCACTCAATGGCGACCTCGTCTGGCACTTCTCCTGAAGGCTGCACCTCCTAAACCTTCGATGTCGGCTGCTGCTGCTCGCTCGGTTCCTCGAATTCCAGCAGTGTTACTCCCTCCGGTACACCTATTGCATGCCGATGCACGAGATAAATATCATGGATGCATAAGGAATGACATGATGCTCATGATGAATGAATCACAGTAAATGTTTAACGAAAACATCACTGGACACCCGTTTACTGAGTAAAATAGCTCTATTCAAATCACTTTAAGCATGTATCTAACTTAACTTAAAGAACAAGATCAACTTACCTAACTTGCATAACCTAAGATAAAGGTGCTCATCTTCAGTTAAAGGCCTAACACCTAGGAACATTACCACCAACTTAGAAATAGTAAAGGCATTCATAAACTAACATTTAAAGTTTCATATGCACACAAGTCGTCCCTTAATTCAATCACAACAAGAGTTCTACAATTCCAAATGACTTGCATGAGGACATTCTGGAAAGCTTATGAAATTCTCTACAAATAAATTGTAAACATCACAGCATGATTCTTACGTTAACCAAATCGAATTCTAGAAATTCTAGAATCTGTCCAGAAATGACAGGGATACTAACTTAAATATTTAATGATGATGCAAAAGCATAATTTGACCAAACCAAGTTTACCAACTTGTTGCACATACCAGAGAAACACTAGAAAGTATAGTGTCAACTTCTAAATAAATTATTTAATATCCTTTTCAAATTTATTTAGTTAATTAGGTGATTAAAGCAATATATAGTAAAACTATTCAGCAAAATCTACGAAAATTACAGTAGCTATCTCATGCTTCACATAGACTACCATAAAAATTTCAAAGCCATTGAGCAAGCAGAACTTGATGTACCCAAAATAACAGGTGGCATGTCTATTTTTAGCATAATTAGGAAACCCTATTGAAAAGTGTCAAGCAACAGATTTCCCATTTTTCCTAGCCTCATTCTAGCATAAGAACAGCACTCACCAATTTTTACCTTTACTGGATCTATAGAAAAATTATGAAAATTCACACAAGATCCATCCATGCAAACAAGATAATTTTCTATCTCCTACAAACAGTGTCCAAAATTTATGAGAATTTAATTACAAGCTATTCATGATATGATCAGTACACAATAAAAATTTCATGCCATTTGGAGCTACCTAGAAGAAGATATAATTACCCCTATTTCTTGCATGATTAAAAGAGATAAATAGAAACTCCCATTTTCATAACAGAACATGACATGGATTATATTTTTAATAGAAACTAGACATTATCATGAACTCAACAAAATTGGAATCACATCATTTGGATCTACCATCTAAGAGATACATATTTTTGAATCTATATACAAATCTGTGAAAAGAATAAAAACCAAAAATGAATTTGAATCCTACTCTACTAGCTGGGCCGGCCCGAACAGATCCGGTGGCCCACAAACACGCGCAAGCAACGCCAGCGCGGCCCAGACACGGTGCAGCCCAGGTCCGGCTCCCGCCTTCAGCTCGGCGACTAACGTGCGGGACCCACGTAACAGAGAGACAGACAGGGGAAAAGAAGGAGATGGCGGCGTAGCTCGTCGCCGGTGGCTCCTCCGGCGAGGTCAGTGGTGCTACGACATTCACCTTGCCCGTGCGCATCTAGCGGTGTCCTCAATCGATGCTATTGTTGCGGCTACCGGGGTTGGCGACGAGCATGGTGGCGCACGGCCACGGCATGGCCGGCTCCGGCGAGACTACGGCACCACGGCTCGAAAGGGTGACCCTACGAGCATCAGTGGCATGCACTGGACCTAGCTCAAGGCAGAGGAGGGATGGCAAGGGCGCGAGGATAGCTGGCCACATGGAGCGCCATCTCCGGCGAGGTCAGCCATGGCGGCGGTGGAAGAAAACGGTGATTTCGCCCTTACCAAGGCTCAATTGGACCGACGGTGGGGTGGAGGAGGTAGAGGAGATCACTGCGAAGCTACTAACGAGCTGAGCAACGCGTTTTCGCGGTGGCAAGTGCGCACGACGACAGCGACACTTGGTCGGAAACGAGGAAGCTGCTGTGGCTCGGTGCTGCGCGCGGTGGAGGCGAGAGAGAAGCAATGGAGCAGGCGAGTGCGTTCGGGCAGGCGCTAGCCTTCTTCTGGAGGTCGAATGCGCGACATGGAGGCTTCGGCCGAGCATGAACGCCACGCGGCGAGTGGCTCCTACGCCGGTCGGCCATGATGTTCACTGAATGTTTTCTGAAAATGGCGATTCAGTGCTCGAGGATGATGACTGACAGCGAGTATTCGATGTGTCAGCACGGCTAATCCAATGCTCCTTTGCAAAAACCGTGTACATGAAAAATGTAGGCCTACCATCCATCTACAACTTATTTTCAAGGACCATCATCTAATTCGCCATGGATCAGCAGTTACATCAAGCCAAAGTTGGCTTGATCCACTGAAAATGTAGCTACGACTTAGAATATTTTCTAAGTGTGAAATCAGCATGAAATTCTGACTTGTGGGCCATGTTTGAGCATGTTCTATCCATTTTCATGAGATGATCATAAAACAACTTTTGTTCCTTGATAAATTAGCTACAACTTTGGTAAAGAGTGCACAGCCATGCAAAGTCTCTAAGTTGGTCTTTTGAATCAGTCAAACTGTGGCACTCTAAGGGTCCATTCCAGTCAAACTTCCACTTGAGGGCAATTTTGTCATTTTGATCTATATGAACAATGTCCAAACAATTACCCTAAGTGTAGTTAAGGTGTATTAGACCATGATCAACCACTTTACATAATTGTTATACTAATTTCTAATGATCACATGTGATGAAGCATAAAACAATCAATTCACTCAATTGTTGCAATTCCATGTTTCACATGTCGCATTACTTTTGTTGCAAGCTTAACTTGCCACATTCCTACCATGTTGCCATGTTTAAAGGTATGAGAAACTCATGTTACATTCAAATGTTGCACTACTACCATTCATAAGCAATAAAGTACGAAACAAACAGAATATGCGAATGTTGCATATGTATGTCTCAGTTATAATGGCATGGTGACATGGATGATGCATATGTTTATGAAATGGAATGCACTTTTGTAGAATCCAAACACCTAGGGTGTTACAAGCTTGGCATCGTCCGGGTTCCCGAATATTACACGCAGGCGATCGGTCACGGGCAGGTACCACACCGACAGTGCTGGACTTTTTCTGTGCGTGTAACCCTCTTCTTCATCGTCCTGCTGAGCTGAGATCTGTTTGGCCGCACTACTCTTCTTTGCCCCTTCTTGTTCTTCTTCTGACCACCCCGCAAGCCTCCCTCGTCTTCTGCATCCACGCGACAACTAGCATTTTTCTTGTACCGACTAAAGCCGCAGTGCGGACAACTCGTCAAATTCTCATACTCATTGCCCCGATATAGGATGCAGTGGTTAGGGCATGCATCAAACTTTCTAACCTTCATCGCCACTGACCGGATCAGTTTCTTGGCCCGATAAGTATTGGCGGGCACCTTGTTAGCCGTTGGGTACGTGGTGGCAAGGTAGCTTAACAACTCATTGAAGCTAGTGTCAGACCAACCATGACGAGCCTTCAACATCAACATATGGAGGTTAAAACAGAGCGGCGTGCACTCCTTCGGACAATCGTCGCCGTCCTTATAGAGAGGATCAACTACCGCCTACTTCAACTCTCTGAAATTCTCTAACCACTTTGGGCAACCCAACACAACGTCGTCTTCATCGAAGCGTTTGACTAGATCTTCAACAAGCTGCACATCCTCGGGTTGGCTCATAGTATCCTGACCATCCCCACCATCGCCGGCTTTGTCGGCCATGTCTTGCATTAGATCATCCACCATGATGTAATCATGACAACTATTGTCACTGTGGGCTGGCGCAGCTGCTGCTGAAGATGATGAGGAGCCGGGTGCTCCTAAAGGATCTTTATTCACCGACGGTGCTGTCGTCGTCGGCGTTGAAGAGCTCACTCCAGATGCACCGCCACTCGCACCAACTCTTTCGCCGTGAAATGTCCAGATTGTGTAGCCCTCGACGAAACCATACATGATCAAATGAGTTTGCACATCGCTGTCTCGGTGGGCTTTCAGGTTCTTGCAACGAGAACATGGACATATGGTTGTCATCCGCTTCAGTCTCTCACGATGAGCTTTACTAGCAGCAATAAACTTCCTTAATTCAAAGAGGTACCGTGGATCATTCACTCTATCGATCCGGTACATCCATTCCGACCTATCCATCATACCTGCGAACATTATCCGTCACAATCAACATTAAATAAAGAAGAATTAGGAGAAATTGATGATTTTTATGTCCAAAATCATGAAAAAGAGAGGAAATGACGATGTGACAGATGAAGCATGCATCTATGATGAATCTAAAGTTAAAGAAATACATGACATCATTTTTTCCATTAAAATTAATCTAGATCTAGATCTAGATCTAGAGAGAACTCTAGGTGATAGAAATAGAGAGAGAGGATGGAAGGAGAGAGGGAGAGCCTTTATGAACCTCTTATGATGTCCTCCTCCCTCAAATCCAAGCCCTTCAACTCAAATCAAAAGTTTCCTCAAATTTTAGGGCAAAGCCTCCCCCCATGAGTTGGAGAGAGGAAGACCCGTGGAGAAGACGAAGGGGTGGTGCTGTGTATTTGTACAGGCTTTACCGCGGTGGGCAAGATAAAGCACCCGCCTCGGTAAATCAACTATTTACCACGGCGGGCGATTCATACCACCCGCTGTGGTAAATAACGATTTACTACGGTGGGCAAGTAAGGTGGCCCACCGCGATAAACCCTTTTCCCACAGCGGGCGCCTCGGTGGCCGGCCTCACTGGCCGGCCACCGGTTAACCGTGGTGGGCAAAAGAGGTGCCCGCCACGGAGCCCATTTTGGCCATGCTGCGCAAATTGATTCCTATAGTAGTGCCTGATGTGACCCCGATGGGGGAAGTATGGGTGTGTGTTAGGAATATTTCCCCAGTTGGGTAGAATCGATTCCAATCGCTCTCTCTCTCGGATAGTGAGAACTTGATAGGAGTACGCTTCATCGTAGTAATTGATGGAAGTGTTGGTTATGAGGTTATGAAAGGGTTCAACTTGATATGGTTATTATTGTATTGACTTAATGGTACCAACATGTTTGGCATAGGATAGTTGCTAATCTAGTATGAGATAGGATTAATGACTAGCGATTCATAGTTTAAAAGATATTGGACAACTAATGCTTTTTATGCAAATAATGTCTACCAGCTCTACTTATAAAGCCTTGCATACTCCTTGGTGTCTTAGTATTTTAGTTGTTGACGGGTAAGTCTAGCTGAGTACCTTCTCATACTCATGGTTTTATTCCCATTGTTGCAGATAACATGATGTACCATGGCTACTATAAGCACTGTTTTGCTCCTGCCATGGATGAGGAATAGGATCATGGGCATGGGCATCCTATATATCATCTCACCCTTATGTCTTTGTTGGAGATGACTATGAAAACTAGCTATGTATATAAACTACTGTTGATGTCGTTCTGAACTATGTTGCTTCTGCTACTGTTAAATTGATGTTGTAATAACTATGTTGGAACTCCGATGTATGGCAAACTACTTGTGAACTTGTTGTAACATGTGGCTTGTATGTTGAATCATGTATGATCTTGTCTTGTATGTTGGATTAATCGAGATCCTTTGTGATACTCGACGAACTACCAGATTTATCTGTGCTCAAGTGTGATGGTTCGACTGCCTCGGTGGTTGCTATTGCACTTGTGCTCTTATAAATTGGATGGTTTTGTTAAAATCCCGTTCTCGAATCAACGCATTGTAGTTGCGCTGTGCCCAAACTGCTGTGGATGGATCCACCCAAGGAAAAGTACCAGCAGCACTGTCGGTAAGCTCATCCCCGTGTTGCTGACATATCTGACTCAGCACCTCAAAGGCCACTACTTGGGCAGCCTCCCAAGGAGTTTTTCCTTCAGATTCTGCCCTCCATTCCTACCAGAAGGGTGCTTGGTTACGAGCTGGTATGGTCAGCTGTACTTCATACCATGGTTGTCCTTCTAGGTATACTTCATTCTAGTAATAGAGGGGCGGTTCGTAATACTCCACATAATGCAAGAATCTCCAAAGTTGGGCAGGGGTACCAAACATCAACAGGAAATTCTCACTTCCAGCTGGTGCTGCCATCGGTACCAACAACATGGTGCAACTCTCGTGAGACAATGTCATAGTGGATAAGAGTTACATAACTGACTAAGAATCCATAAGGGGAGGAACAATGCAAGTGTAATAATAATAATTTATCATGATGCATGCACGTTCCGTACGTCCTTACAAACATAGAAAAAATTAAAACTTCTAATGGCATACACGGTGTCATACAAACGTTCTCTCATATATAACGTAACTAGTTGGGCTACACATTTCACTGTTAGTGTATCTGCACAAGAATTTCATTTCAGCCCAACCCCACAATCATATACGTAGAATGTAAATCTAGGCTTTAGGTTGCAAGCTAAATACTTCCATATATATATACTTTTGTATCAAAGCTACCCGAGAGTAAATACGTCCTACATATACATATAAATATGCATATATAGCCACATCAAAGCTAACCCACAATTAAAGACTTTCATATATATATGAGGCATATATACACTTCAGTATCAAAGCTAACTCTCCCCATTAGACTGCACACTCACATCTTGCGGTCATGCCACTGTGATGATGAGTGGCATCTTACCTTGGGCGTAGAGGCATTTAATCCATACATTACCACTCAAGTGAATGGCATCCATACAATAGCACGCCGTATGGACGATGAAATTGAAAAACCCCAAGTTAGTACTTAATTAGCCACCTAAAATCCTTAACTGGGCATAAAGGAAGTAATCACTGGCACACATTAGATTCAAACTTTAGGTTTAAACACCTAAAGTTGCCAAAACTGGTTTTGGAAAAACAAAAACCTTTGTTTTAAATACACATGTGGCAATTAATGTTGAATCTTGCTCTGATGCCAGTTGTAGCAGAATCGACCAATTTATAAGAGCACAAGTACAATGGCAGCCCCCAAGTGATCGCACTATCATACTTGAGCCCATATAAACCTGGTAGTCCGTTGGGTACCACGAAGGGTCTCGATTAACCATCAACATACAACCAAGATCATACATGATTCAACATACATGTCACACGTTACGTAAAGTTCACAAATACAGTTCATCCATCAGAGTATGAATTAAAGTTATTACACACTACGTTCAGGTAAGATAGTAGCGAAAGCAAATTAAAAGTTTGAAACCAACATCTGCAACATTGTTTAAATATAGTGCCAGCTCACAATCACACTTTCACAAAAGCATAAGAGAGGGATTAATAAGAGATGCCTGCCTAGGGCTTACTCCTCGTCCATGGCAGGACAGAGGCAGTTCTTGCAATAGCCATGATAAACTGTACCATTTGCAACAATGGGAATAAAACCCTGAGTGCGAGAAGGTACTTAGCTAGACTTACCTGTCATAAACCAAAAATAAAGTGACTCCAAGGATCATGCAAGGCTTTATAAGTGCAGCTAGCTTGACAACATTTTGCATAAAAAGCTTACCAATTCAATATACAGTTATAATTCGGTCATCAAGTTAATTATAGCTATTCATCTCTAGATTAGCAACTAACCTATGCCAAACATGTGGTATATCATTTAGTAGCATATAGTAGTAACCATAGCCGGTATAATAATTCCATGTTCATCCAAACCATCATATTTCATAACACAGTTACTACAATGTTGGGACTAGCCAAGTTTCTCACTGTCTAGGAGAGATAGTGATTTGAATCGATTTCAACCAGCTAGAAATTTATTCCTAACACAAACCCACGCAGACCAGATCAACGATCACCTTAGGTCACCTTTGGTACAACTTAGGTCCACATTTTGTGGGTTCGCCCAGCGCCGCACAATCAGGGACAACCAACTGCCAGGACGTTCGGGCCTGGCCTACCCTTGGACTCACGTCTAGCTCCCCGTACATCCTTACTACCATCCAGAGTGCACACTTTTATAGAATGGGGCCCGGCCTGAGTTGAGCTACTTGACTTCGTGGTCGGAACGAGTTATCTAGCAAGCTAAGTGAGAGGCATGTGTTCAATCTCGACAGAAGCGCCAATAACGGTATGGTCCTAAATTAGCATAGATGGAATCACATTAGTCAACCTACAAATAGACTCTGTGCGGCCTCTAGTTACATTATCCCATGGTTCTTTTCCGCAATAGCAAATATAGCCAACCGTGCTTTGATATCCACCTATATCTCGCAGGTGACAGGAAATCACCCGACTTCTACCGGTCTAAGCATGGCTAAGCATATATTCGATCCTGGACCTACACAGGGTTAAAGGTATATGTATCTAGACAAGGTAGTTCTACGCATCAAGTGTTTCCAATCAACTCTTATAACCTAATGCATCAAACATAAAGGACTCAAGTGATATTTTGTAATGCATGGGAGGATTAAAATGCTCTAGAGCTTGCCTTTGAGAAAAGAGGTTGGCCTATGATCCAAACACTCAGGGAGGTCCTCAAGAGTTTGCTCCTCTCCTTATGGAGCTATGGCCTAAGGTGTCTCCTACTGATCCTCCCCTTCTTCTTCGTTGAACTCCAAAATAGTTATCCCTTCAAACGATCCTATATGCATGAGCATGAAATAAGATATCATGGATGCATATATAATGATATGTATGATATGTTGTGATGAAATGTGTCCTCATAAGTGTTTCCAACAGCATTGTATTAAGGTGATAACAAGTTTCATCTTATTTTACTGAGTAGGTGCATATCTCTTCTCTAGTAACTAAACAAATTCTCATCTAAGCAATTTTCTGGACTATAAGACAGTAGCCACTTGTTTTGATCATAACTGGTGTTATACACATCTAAATAATATGGTTGTGAACTTTCTAGAAATTTTATGAATTTTTCTACAACTTTATTTTAATCATATAACAGTGATTCAGTAGTTATCTAGGCCAAACAATTCAATCTTTCAGATCTATCCAGAGAGCAAGCATTTCTGACAGCAGACTTATAACAGCTATAATTCTTAAACCATACGGCCTATGACTATGAAAATTTAACACAAGGTAGATAAGTAAGTTATCTACAACTTTGTTATTAACACGTTTCATAGAAAAGGTCATTATCATAATGAAATTATTACTACAACAAAAACTACACATGCAGCCATCTAAGTGAATTATAAAACAATAATTAGCTAGTTGTCTACAACCAATCATTCCTATGCCTATCTGATAACATCAACAGGCTATATGCATCACAAACACCATAGAAAATATCATGGTGATGCCCAACAAATTTATTTATTTTTATTTACTAATTTCTTTATATATCAAGATGATTTAAAGGATAAATATTTCCAATGCTCAATAAATTCTGAGAAAATTATAGTAGCCGACATATGACCCAAATAGTCTACTATACAAATTTCATGCCATTTAGATAAGTATAGCTACCCCTTCAAATGACAAGTTACATATGCTTATTTTAACAAAAATAGTTTAGCATAGTGAAAAGTGTCAAGTAATAGATTTAATATTTTTCTTACTTTCATCGTAGAATAAGAATACTATGTAAAATTTGTATGATCATATGCTATGTATTTTTACCCCAATTAATTTTACTAGAAACTAGCAATTAATTAGGATTAAATATGAAGACCATATTTCAAGTATGCCTACTATAGATGTAGTATTTTTCCTAGCTAGAGCATGTCAACACAATACTAGCAAAATTAGAATCATAATTTTATCACCTTCCTAGCTCAAGTTATGCAATTTACAATATAGAAACTATTTTAAAAGCACTTATCTTGCTCAATTTAATTCTCCTAGAAAAATACCCTAAATAGTAGATTTCATATTTTTATCAAATAGTACACTTCAAGATGAATCCAACAAAATTTGGTTCACCCCATTTGGATACTCGTAGCTCTAGATATAATTTTTGCAAGTTTGCATTCAAATCTGTGAAAATAAATCAGGAAAAACATTTCAAAAACCAACTGACAGCTGGGACCCGTGGGTCAACAGGACCCACATGTCAGTGACAAACAGAGCAGGGGTGTAGCTTGATTGGTGAAAAGCTCACCGATGCTGAGGTCATCGATGGTAGTGTCACCACCGACGTGTTCCCCAACTCAACCCGCACCTACAGGTACCCTCGGTTTACTCAGAGGATCACCGGAGCTAGCTCGCCGGCGAGCATGGTGGCTCGGTGGTGGCGCGCGGTGGTGCTATGGCCATCCCTGGCAACGGCATGGCTAGGTGAGTTCAGCTACAGTATCTACAAACCCTAGCAAAGCTCTACGGCGTGGATTTGGTCAGGGTGGAGCAGCGACGAAGCTTGGCCGCGTGCATGGCGGCACGGCGGCGTTCCGCTCCGACAAGGCCGGCATTGGCCTTAGGCTCTTGCCTCGAGCTAGACCTAGCTCTAACCTAACTCTAACGTCTAGAAGCGCGCGAGGAAGAGAACCAGGCATGCACAGCCACGGCGGCGTGCATGGCGGTGGCGCTCTCGGCTCACGACGATGCGGCTTGCATTCCAGCACCAGCAACGCGATAGCGGCTCAACGAGCTATGGCTATACCTTCTAGGACCTATGACAAAGATGAATCAAGATAGAGAGAGATGGGAGGAGTGGTGGATAGGGCTGGCCATGGTGAGCTCAGAGCTCGGCGGCACTCCGTGACCATGGCGGCGATGGCGATGTAAAATGTCGCATTACCTAGGCTCTAATGGTGGCAATGGCGGCTTGAGGAGGTAGAGGAGATGATGGCGGAGCTATGAGCGATATGGATTAGATGGTAGTGCAGTGGCAATTGCATGCGAGCGCGGCAGTGCTCGACAATGGCGACGGTGGCACTCGGCTTGCTCTGGCAGGTGAAGAAGAGGCAGAGAGAGGGCGAGAGAGCGAGAGTGAGTGAGCACGGCAGCTTCACCTCCCTTTTCTCCCACTGCTGGCCTGACTAGCCAGGCTGACACTGGTGTGCTACCGCCACACGGCACGCACGGCCTGGTATGGTCAGCCACGATGGCCAGCCAATTCAATTGACTAACAATGCTACTTCGTTCCTCTATATCTCCTAATACAGTTCGAGTTAGCAAAATTGGTATTAGTGAAAGTTGTAGAGCTATGTAAGATCTCCAACTTTGCTTTAGGAACCATCATATAATTCTAAATGGTTTTCAAACTATAAAGCTCTAAAGTGAGATACTTTGAAACTGAAAACAGCTTCAACATAGAAAAAATTTAAGTTTTGAAAACAACATTTTATTGATATTTGTGAGCTCTATTTGACCATGTTGGACACTAAATTAGCTCATGACCCTTAAATAAAGTTTGTTACCCAAGATGTGAAGTACAACTTTTATTTAGGTGACACTGCCATGTAAATATTCTAAGCTACTATTCAACTTTGGTCAAACTAGTATCATGAAAATAGCATTTCAAATGAAACCAACACTTAGAAGCAAATTTGGTATATGTCATGAATATAAACATTGTTCCAATTATCAGTGTAGATGTGTCTAAAGTGTTTTCATGATCATAACAACCATTTCATACATTGGTCACATATGATTACAAGCATAAGCATATATATAAAATCAATATTTCATGTGACAATGTATAAGAATGAGATGAAATTTCATATGCTCATGTTCATGAATGCTTGGATGATGCTTGTGCTCATGAAATGCAAGTGCCAAATGCAAAGCTTAACACAGGGGTGTTACACTTTCTATCCTTTGTTTGACCTAAAACTGCCCCCATAACATAATCGCTAGCATCACACATGATTTCAAAAGGTAGCGACCAATCAGGGGGTTGAATGATTGGTGTAGAGATGAGTGCTTTCTTAAGGATTTGAAAAGCATTTAAACATTCATCATCAAACTCAAAGGGTGTATCCTTGGCTAACAAATTTGAAAGGAGTCTAGCAATATGAGAAAAATCTTTTATAAAATGGCGATAGAACCCCGCATGACCAAGAAAACTTCATACCCCTTTGACATTTGTGAGAGGAGGTAGCTATTATATTACTTCTATCTTTGCACGGTCTACCTCGATCCCCCATTTGAACACCAAGTGTCCAAGCACTATGCTTTCTCTAACCATGAAATGACATTTTTCCCAATTAAGGACTAAGTGCTTTTCCTCACATCTTTGCAAAACTTTGTCTAAATTTTCTAAGCAATCATTGAATGTTTTTCCATAAACAGAAAAATCATCCATAAAAACTTCCATGATTTCTTCTATCATATCAGAAAAATAGACATCATGCACCTTTGGAATGAAGCTAGAGCATTGCACAATCCAAAAGACATCCTACGATAAGCATAAGTTCCATAGGGACAAGTAAAAGTAGTTTTGCTTTGGTCATTAGGATGGATCGGGATTTGATGATAGCCTGAATACCCATCAAGGAAATAGAAGAAAGAATGCTTTGCAAGCCGTTCCATCAAGAAGGGTAACAGGAAGTGATCTTTCTTTGTTGCCTTGTTAAGTTTTCGGTAATCAATGCACATCCACCATCCTATGACTGTTCGTTATGGGATTAATTCATTTTTTTAATTTTTTACCACAGTCATGCCCCCTTTCTAGGTACAACTTGTACCGGGCTTACCAACTCACTATATGGCATGGGATAGATTATCCCTACATGCAAAAGTTTCAAAACCTCTTTCTTACCAACTTCCCTCATCGCATTGTTTAGCCTATGTTGGGGGTCCCTAGAAGGTGGATATGCTGGATCTATGGGAAGGCGATGGGTGCAAAGTGTAGGACTAATCCCCTTGAGGTCTTCTAGCGAGTAGCCAAAAGAAGAGCGATGCTTTCCTAAAATGGTAAGGAGCCAAAGGGTCTTGTCCTTAGAGATTTTATGACTAATAATCATAGGAGACTCCCTATCGTTGTTTAGAAAAGCGTATTTCAAACCTGAAGGAAGGGGTTTGAGCACAATGGGGGGTTTTAGCGGCCCTTGAGTTTCATCTAGAGGGAAAGGATCTCGTGGTTCTTCTACGTCTTAGATGAAATCCTAGATGTCTACTTTGAGATCTTTATTGGAGGCTTCTAGGAGAGATGCTGCCATAATCTCCTCCATTGGATCTTGCTCGGGACTCAACTCTATCTTAACATGTAATAAGCGAGTGATGGGAATAGAAAGGTTTATGCTTTTCCTAAGACTTACATTTATACTCCCCTTTCTTCCTTCATGGAGGAGTCTCTCTATTGGATTCCCTATTAGATGATCAAACTTCCAAATATCAAAAACATAAAAACTAAGATATATCTTGGTTTCGTCTACTTTGATAGGGATAAGGTGAAAAATTCCTTCACTAGGAAGAATTTGCCCTGAGAGACTTTTTAAGAGTTTGGTTGTTGGAGTTAATTGCATATTTTCAAAAAGTGTATGTGCAAAAGATTTAGACATAAGATTTACTCCTACAACCGGATTATAAAAAACATCGAAGGAGGTTTTACGAATCTGACAATGAATGGAGATAGAAGGAGAATCTAAATGAATGACTTCTAGAGAAAGCATGGATTATCCCAATCACTCATTGCTTACGATCATTATCAACTCCTTCATGATCTTTTTAAGGAACTTCTCTTCAATTGGGTTAGGAAGATGCTGGTTAGGTGCTGATGGTGCCAAAGATTTCCTTATTGCATAATAACTCAAGGTGTTTCCAAAGTCAGAGAAAAGATCTTCCTCGAACTCAAACATATATTCCAAAGGCAGAATTTCTTCCTCCTTCAGTGGTTTGGGAACTTGAAGGACAGTTGAGGCCTCAAGTAGAGTAGCTAAAGGCTCAGGCTGAACTATAATAGGTTCTTCCTCAGGAGTTTTCTCAACTACATCTTCTGGGCCATCATCATGAATGCTGGTGTAGGGGGTGTTTTCTAGGATTTTTCTAATGATTTTTCTCCCTTCACTAGCAGAGCAATGTAAGAAAGCACCTCCAGAAGATGTATTAAGAAACTATGTGGTATCCCCACTAAGACCCATTTAAAAGTGTTGTAAAAGCATAGGGTCTTGAATGGCAAGGTCAGGGCCAGAGTTGACTAGGTCATTAAAACGCGCCCACGCCGCACCAAGAGATTCTTTTGCTTTCTGTTTGACAGATAGAACCTCTATTCAAAGGCTAACCACTCCAGAGATGGGAAAGAAAGATAAGCAAAAGCTAGAGCATAGAGCTTCCTAATCTCCTTGTACACTCCCTATGGTTCAGGTATACCAGTGTTTAGCTCTTCCAGTCAAAGAGAACAGAAATAGCATCCACTTTAAAATTTCATGTGACATGCCTACGATATGCAAGCATGCACAGGTTTGCTCAAACTCTCGTAGGTGGGTATATGGACTTTCATCACCTTCTCATGAGAATGATTGCTCCTGGACCAAATTTATTAAAGACGGAGGCAACTCATAGCCAGATGTAAGGATAGGTTTCGAAGATTCCGGTGCCTCTAGTTGTGCGCCCGTGGGAGTAGTGAATTGATTGAAAGGCGTGATGTTATCCATGCTTAAAGATAAATAAAATAAAAGATACAAAGACAAACCTGGTTCGACAAAATCACAGCAACCATCTCCGCGGCAATGGCACTAGAAAACTTGTTGACACCTACGGAGGCACACAGAGACAAAATCTGCAAGCGCACGCGTATCGAAGTAGTTTTCACCCAAAGTATTATCGAGTATCGTATCCACGGGGAAATGTGTGTGTGTTGTCTACTAGTTAGTTTGTGTAGGGATAGCAATCAAGGTTTAAGGTATGAGTAGAGAGGATTCCTATGGTTATGACCCTATGCAAAGCAAGACTTATGATTCTAGTGTTTACTTCGGGACACCGCTTAGATGGTAAAGCACCGCTAATAAATAACTCTACCGATGCCACTATGGTCCTACTAATTTAAGAACCTGCTCAATTTAGTGTGGACTACAAAGGATAGACGGGGCTGTCACCTCCCACTGCTGCCACACAACCAAGAAACAGGGAGTAAACATAGGTAGCCAATAGCCTAAGCACCACGCTTATGTTAATGATTACTACTCTAATCCAGAGATCTAACAAGGACTAGAGCACTCAAAAGAACTGTGAACCCATGAACCAAAGAGCACAAAACTTACTTTAAACAGAAATCAATTACCAGAAGTATCTCAGATGTAGACTTGGAGAAGCCTAGATCCGCCAAAGTACAAGACATAGAGATAGCACCAACAGGCCGGTACTTCCCCCAAACTCTTCCCTTACCCTCTCTATTAGTGTACAAAGAATAGATCCTAACTAGAGGACTAATCTCTCTTGAATGCGATGCCTTGATCCTGAGATGGGGATATGAATTAGGGTTTTAGGATGGTCTCACGGCGGGGGGTACAGGGCCATATATATAGGGGGTAGCGTCAATTCTGGACCTTCGAATCAAATCGACTTGAATAAACGACGTAGATGCGATCTTTAAGGCGGTGGAGAACCATCATTCAAAGGAGACACTGAGCCATGGGTCCCATAGGTCGGGCGGCCTGCAGGTGGGGCTAGCCGGCCCCACTTGGCAGCCCCTCATGGTCTTCTTCGATGTGGTGTCCTCTGGAACCCTACAGACCTAATCTGACAGATGGTCCGTCACCATGATAGAATGAGCCATTGAATTATAAACTGAACATAGAGAGATTCCCGAGAGCACTGACCTAATACTGTATCGGAGAGTCCGATGATCTCAGAGTGCCAATTTCCCACTAAGTCCCAGAACCACAAGAGCGTCCAACATCCTCGTCGGACTATCCGATAGTCACTAGGCAGTAGACCTTTACTGTATACCTGCACACTCACTCATGTAACACTAAAGCTTAACCAACTAAATATCATTGCATGACATCTCAAGGCAAGAGCATTGTGCTTTATGCAATTCATTTATCACACATCATGCATGTATAGGTGACACGATTCCCGAAGACCCCATGCTTGAGGAGGAGCCTCAAGAGGAAGAAGGCACCGAGCCTAGCAACGATGTCCAAGGCAGGCCCCTATGCATCCCTATGCCATTTTAAATGCATAATGAACTATGGTTATTTATTGCATTGCTATGTTACCATATGAGTAGTGAACCGGGAGGGATTCACCTATTCCAAGCCATATCCACATATCGCCACACCAAGCATCCACGTGTGTCCTTATTAATTACCCTGCTTAGTATGCTTAGATCATAGAGCCGAGCTAATGATGGGTTTCTCATTACTCACACGATGATAGGTTGTTTATCCACCAAGCAATACCTTTGGGAAGAGATCAACACTGTTCCACATAGGAATGGGAAGGATAATGGTCGGCAAGGGGTATGGTCATGGCAAGAAGGGGATTCTTGAATGACATAGATTGCTTACCCATTAAGGACCGTGCATCCGTGGTATTGAGTAAGAACATAAAATTGTACATACCACTTGTCGCCAATGGGGGTGACAAGCTAAGTAACTGATTGTGACTGTTTTGTTCATGAAACTAGCAAGGGGATTCCGCTGGTCAGGAATGTCTGAGTCCAAGACATTGACCAGGGATCAGTCGAACCTTTCGTCGAACATCTTGGCCGGGTTAGGGAAAGGTTGAAACATCGAGGTATCCCATATGTACCAATGGGTCTTATGGGTGGTATCCCTTGTTCCAAGTGGGGTTAACTTGTACCCCTCTGCAGAGTTTACTTTTGAAAGCAATAAGTTATAACTTCTAGATGCGGACTAGAGTTGGGTTTGGAAACCAGGACTCGTGGAAGATCGAGCTCCAATTGGCTAATCGCTTACACTTGATTACCTATGCTACGCTTTGCTACTGCTACATCATAGATCATCTTTACCTTCTGGTATAAATTCTTTTATGCAATTGTTGGCATTCCTTGCTACTAGCCCAATTGCATAATCCTTGTTTACTATATTGGGTAAGTCCTGTAGAGTACATTCGAGTACTCACCCTATTGGATCTTAAGTTTTGCAGGTACCGTAGCTCCGATCCATGGATTCTTCTATGCTCCAAACCAGTCACCACATCAGGAGTGGTGAATGATTCTATGTCCCATAGATACATGGAGGTGGCACACCAGTGTATCAGTTATCATGAACTATGTTATGTTGAAAGACTTCCGCTAGACTTCGATGTAGACTATGACGTGTGATCGTGTTATGAACTAAGTGTGTGAACCAAGACTTGTAAACTTTAATGCTTTGAACTTGTGGTGTAACTTAAGCATGGTTGTGATGTATTGTCTCTCTCGAACTGATCCGGGATAAGGCCGGCCCTAGTACATCTCATGGGGAATGTACCAGGATGACCTATTAAGAAATGTGTCCAACTTAACAATCCCTTGTGGATTATCATTTTGGGTACTCACTTAAGAGGCGTTGATCCTAACAGTGGCCCTCACCGAGCGGGGAATTGGAGCACCGTTTGAGATGATCGAGAGTCATTATAACCTTGTCTTAGGTTGGGGATCGTAGGCAATTAAAATTTTGCTTCACTGACCAATAAATTTTTAGAACAAAACCTAAACTTGAGTGCTAAGGTTGCCACTTATAATAGTTACTTAATCCTTGCATATATTAGAGCTAAACCTATCCTTTTCTGCATGAGTTGAGTTTTACAATCAAAATGTTCTAACTTGCCTTATCGTACATTGCTAGATGGAATTGGGACGTTTGGTGATGGCTACCCATGGGGAGAACATTGAAGGTTTTCTGGCCTTACTCAATGAGGTGATGTGGAGGGCCAAGTACTTGTATCGCTTGGAGTATGTTGTATATGCCCTAGAAGTTGGCCATGGAATGATTGACTACACCTGCAAGGTCCACATACCAAGTCACCTTTGTGACCTGGGAGAAGAGTCTGA
Source organism: Miscanthus lutarioriparius (assembly GCA_904845875.1). Classification (NCBI taxonomy): domain Eukaryota; kingdom Viridiplantae; phylum Streptophyta; class Magnoliopsida; order Poales; family Poaceae; genus Miscanthus; species Miscanthus lutarioriparius. The sequence continues at coordinate 71,110,499 of CAJGYO010000005.1, read as the reverse complement.
TCTCCTTGCTTGGGGAAAGGGTACTTCAATTAACATGGCAATTCAAGTTGTGGCCTATCATGCCATTGCCATGTTGAGGGAGGCACTCATCACCCTAAGTGAGCCCTATTTCAACATTTCCCAGAAAAGATAGAGATGAACGAAGTTTTCAAGTTCTCTATGCAGCATGCACCCCATATTCTGTATGAGAAGAGGATGACAGAGTTGGTGATGTGCCAGGCACATATGATCCGTTGCTTGGAAGCCTAGCTATGGACTACTCGGTCAAGGTTTGTCAACTTGCAGTATCGAGTGGAGCCATATGTGAGGATGACTACAATGGCCCACATCGTTCTCTATTATCCTCAAGGGGACGATGCCACGGTGTACGAAGTGACTGAGTATACTTACCGCTATCTGAAAGCTCAAGGAGTTAGGGTCCCTCAAAGCGTGACGTGACCCTCATGGATGTCGGTAGGACTGCTAGTTAGGCACATGGCCCACACCACCTGCACACGAACAGACTTGCTTGGAGATACACTAGTGCATCTCCTTCACCCCGAAGCCCTTGGATGTGATGGTGACTGTTGGTATTTATTAACGCAAAAAGAATATATGAAGGATTCTACAAGCGCGCAGAATACCATTGTAGCATTTTACCGGAAGTATTCCAGGTATCGTTATTTATATTTTTACCACAGGGAAACAATGGAGTAAAGATTATTGAATAACAAAGGGGTAACTACTAATCAACATACCAGCATAGCTAGAGTAGGGGTTAGTGTAATGATATGAATTTATGTATAATGACACTCAGGGGATTGATCACTAAAGATAAATAACTAGTTAACTCGGGAGAACAATGGGTGAGGTAGATTCCTATGATGTTCTTATTACATGGTCAAAGTATACCCAACTATAATTAAGACTAACTCTACCATTGTGCACTTCGAGACGCCGCTAGACGGTAGAACACCACAAAAGATAACTCTACTGACATGACTACGGCCCTACAATTTAAGAACCTGCTCAATTCAGAGTGGACTACATAGGATAGACGGGGCTGTCACCTCTAGCTACAACCACACAACCAGAGAACAGGGTGTACTCACAGGTAGAGCATCGTATAAGCACCATGCTTACACGAGGCTCAGCTACTTAGCCCAATCGATCAACTAGCAGGCTAAGCGCTCTATGAACCCGTACACAAAAGTAATGATAACCTTAACTAAGCAAGATATATATTCAAAGTAAGCATAGCCATGTAGATAGGAATATGAAAAATTGAGAAGAAGTCTTACAAGATGTAGAAGTGAAGATACAAGGCTTTGCCGAACCTCCAAGACTAGATCCAGAACTTGAGCATAAGCCCAACTCGACCCTCTCTCTCGAGCTACTAATCTACTACATTGGAAGGTTCTAGACCTAATCCTCCTAGTGTGTGTTGATCTGAATGAGAGATATGAATTAGGGTTTCCAAGATGTCTTTAGGGAGGGGGTAGGGGCTACTATATATAGGGGGGACCATCAATTCTGAGCCCTCGGATCAAACTGACTAAAAACAACGGTGTAGATTGAACCTAGGAGTCCATGGAGAACCGACATATGAAGGAGAGGCTGATAGGCCGGACCCACAGGACGGCCGGTCTAGGGATTGGGCCGGCCGGTCCACTACCGGCACCATTTGGCCCAATCTTCGGTGAATTGTCTTCTCGATGCTTCTAGAGTCTTCCTAAGTCGGTTTCATCGCAGATAAACATGATTTGATCTAACAATTGGTTTCACCTTGCTTGTTTTCTGGATAAATCCTCCTGCATTCACAGATTCACCAAAACTTATAGAATTTATTAGTTTAAACCCCTAGACCTATATTGGTGATAATATTTATGCAATTATATAAGTTATATTGATGGTTTATGATGAACATTAACTACCATCAACAAACTCCCCCAAGCTTACCCTTTGCTCGTCCCTAAGCAAAGCTAAACTTGAACAATGGATAGCTTTCACTCCTTAAAAGTACACATGTGTTCAAACAAGAATTCTCCTCCGGATTTGAATAAACTGATCTGACTTTCAAACTTACCCATATTACCTTCAACCATGGGGGCTTCTTAGCCTTCACTTGGGTCTTGAGCAATTGAAAGATAGAACAATCAAGTCAAGCACTATGTCTCAAGTTCTTTGTTCCACCATTATTTCGAAGTTTTTATAAATTTTCAAAATAAAACTCAAAGATTCCATTATATGACACCCTCAAGTCTCTCAAAATATATGGTATTTGTGGATCCTCACCAAGGCAATAAAGATGTTATGCCTTTTTCTCTTCCTACCACTAAGGCTTATGTGGAGTTCATAGGTAGGGAGAAAGCTAGAGCATACTTGCAATGCATATATTGTAAAGTCAAACAACGGACCCAAAGAGAAATGAGTCATACAATCAAATCAAGATGTGCATGTGTGTGGATATATGGTGGATGTATATGGTGGCTATCCTAATTCTACTTTGCTCCTTGAAAACCTATCTCTCTTTTGAAGCTTGAAAATATTTCTGCAAGAGAATAGGGGCTATCTTATTCATCTTTCTTCTTTTTTTAGGCAGGCATCTGAGTACCAAGTCCGCATACCAAGTCACCTTTGTGACCCGGGAGAAGAGTCTGATCGCCTTGCTTGGGGAAAGGGTACTTCAATTAACATGGCAATTCAAGTTGTGGCCTATCATGCCATTGCCATGTTGAGGGAGGCACTCATCACCCTAAGTGAGCCCTGTTCCAACATTTCCCGAAAAGGATAGAGATGAACGAAGTTTTCAAGTTCTCTATGCAGCATGCACCCCATATTCTGTATGAGAAGAGGATGACAGAGTTGGTGATGTGCCAGGCACATATGATCCGTTGCTTGGAAGCCTAGCTATGGACTACTTGGTCAAGGTTTGTCAACTTGCAGTATCGAGTGGAGCCATATGTGAGGATGACTACAATGGCCCACATCGTTCTCTATTATCCTCAAGGGGACGATGCCACGGTGTATGAAGTGACTGAGTATACTTACCGCTATCTGAAAGCTCAAGGAGTTAGGGTCCCTCAAAGCGTGACGCGGCCCTCATGGATGTCGGTAGGACTGCTAGTTAGGCACATGGCCCACACCACCTGCACACGAACAGACTTGCTGGGAGATACACTGGTGCATCTCCTTTACCCCGAAGCCCTTGGATGTGATGGTGACTGTTGGTATTTATTAACGCAAAAAGAATATGAAGGATTCTACAAGCGCGCAGAATACCATTGTAGCATTTGACCGGAAGTATTTCAGGTATCGTTATTTATATTTTTACCACAGGGAAACAATGGAGTAAAGATTATTGAATAACAAAGGGGTAACTACTAATCAACATACCAGCATAGCTAGAGTAGGGGTTAGTGTAATGATATGAATTTATGTATAATGACACTCAGGGGATTGATCATTAAAGATAAATAACTAGTTAACTCGGGAGAACAATGGGTGAGGTAGATTCCTATGATGTTCTTATTACATGGTCAAAGTATACCCAACTATAATTAAGACTAACTCTACCATTGTGCACTTCGAGACGCCGCTAGACGGTAGAACACCACAAAAGATAACTCTACTGACATGACTACGGCCCTACAATTTAAGAACCTGCTCAATTCAGACTGGACTACATAGGATAGACGGGGCTGTCACCTCTAGCTACTACCACACAACCAGAGAACAGGGTGTACTCACAGGTAGAGCATCGTATAAGCACCATGGTTACACGAGGCTCAACTACTTAGCCTAATCGATAAACTAGCAGGCTAAGCGCTCTATGAATCCGTACACAAAAGTAATGATAACCTTAACTAAGCAAGATATATATTCAAAGTTAGCATAGCCATGTAGATAGGAATATGAAAAATTGAGAAGAAGTCTTACAAGATGTAGAAGTGAAGATACAAGGCTTTGCCAAACCTCCAAGACTAGATCTAGAACTTGAGCATGAGCCCAACTCGACCCTCTCTCTCGTGCTACTAATCTACTACATTGGAAGGTTCTAGACCTAATCCTCCTAGTGTGTGTTGATCTGAATGAGAGATATGAATTAGGGTTTCCAAGATGTCTTCAGGGAGGGGGTAGGGGCTACTATATATAGGGGGGACCATCAATTCTGAGCCCTCGGATCAAACTGACTAAAAACAACGGTGTAGATTGAACCTAGGAGTCCATGGAGAACCGACATATGAAGGAGAGGCTGATAGGCGGGACCCACATGTCGGCCGGTCTAGGGATTGGGCCGGCCGGTCCACTACCGGCACCATTTGGCCCAATCTTCGGTGAATTGTCTTCTCGATGCTTCTAGAGTCTTCCTAAGTCGGTTTCATCGCAGATAAACATGATTTGATCTAACAATTGGTTTCACCTTGCTTGTTTTCTGGATAAATCCTCCTGCATTCACAGATTCACCAAAACTTATGGAATTTATTAGTTTAAACCCCTAGACCTATATTGGTGATAATATTTATGCAATTATATAAGTTATATTGATGGTTTATGATGAACATTAACTACCATCAACAAACTCCCCCAAGCTTACCCTTTGCTAGTCCCTGAGCAAAGCTAAACTTGAACAATGGATAGCTTTCACTCCTTAAAAGTACACATGTGTTCAAACAAGAGTTCTCCTCCGGATTTGAATAAACTGATCTGACTTTCAAACTTACCCATATTACCTTCAACCATGGGGTTTCTTAGCCTTCACTTGGGTCTTGAGCAATTGAAAGATAGAACAATCAAGTCAAGCACTATGTCTCAAGTTCTTTGTTCCACCATTATTTCAAAGTTTTTATAAGTTTTCAAAATAAAACTCAAAGATTCCATTGTATGACACCCTCAAGTCTCTCAAAATATATGGTATTTGTGGATCCTCACCAAGGCAATAAAGATGTTATGCCTTTTTCTCTTCCTACCACTAAGGCTTATGTGGAGTTCATAGGTATGGAGAAAGCTAGAGCATAATTGCAATGCATATATTGTAAAGTCAAACAACGGACCCATTGAGAAATGAGTCATACAATCAAATGAAGATGTGCATGTGTGTGGATATATGGTGGATGTATATGGTGGCTATCCTAATTCTACTTTGCTCCTTGAAAACCTATCTCTCTTTTGAAGCTTGAAAATATTTCTGCAAGAGAATAGGGGCTATCTTATTCATCTTTCTTCTTTTTTTAGGCAGGCATCTGAGAACCCATTGTTTTAGATATCTCAGACACTTGTCCATTTTTTCTCTTCTTTTTTCATCATTTTTTTATGAATAACTTTTGCATAGCCCCCGAGGACGACTTCTTTGTGTCCGGCCTGTCGTAGTCTCTAGCTAAGAAGGCTCATGCGTTCTGGTGCTTGAGTCCTTGCGGCACAACGACATTGCGGTTTTGGCCATTCCGCTTTTGGGTGTGGTTGCTGCTCTCGATGGAGAGCTGGCATGACCTATTGCTGTGGAAGCAGGTTCTGAGGGCAACACGGTTCGGTCCACTCGGCATGGCATGTGGTGCACTCAGGGAGCCCACTTCATCGGATGCATGTCCCTCCGAGTGAAAGCTGATAGTTTGCTGAGCTGTGACAGACGGTTTGTCCACCATGCGAGACTAGGCCCTAGTTCTGGGTTTAGCCTTGCAAGGCATGGCGCCGGGTAGCCACCTAATCACCAACGATAATGCTGCACGGCGGCGGGTGATTTCGTCACTCGTGTATGCCCTAACATGCTGCGTTCTGCTGGTGGTGGAGACGCCGCTCGAGGCATGGCTCTACTGTCAGACCCGGGCTTCCCACATGGTTGTCCTAGGTAGGGTAGAAGTTGGTGATGGGCGTTGACCCATTGGTGTGGATGACATTGCGGTTCCCCAAAAGGATGTGGTCGGTTGGTGCCATTACCTGGGTGAGTTCGCCATGAGCCATGGGCCTCTAGCTCCTTGGGTGGAAGACATGGCCGTGGCCGGTGGCGAGAGAGGGAACTAGCCCCCCTATGTAGGTGAACTCTAGGATGCTGCCACTGAGGGCAGTTCTGAGAGCATGTTCATCGTAGACTGCGAGGTCTAGATCTTTGGAGCGAAGGTCTAGGATGCGGCTGAAGGTAGACATGGGCGCTGGCCCTCCAACGACGGTGAACTCATAGTTTTCGTGGTTGATGTGGCCGTCATAGGCCATTCCATGAGTGAGTCCACCGTTGGTGCGAGGAGCCATCGCTTCCTTCTCAACAAACGAGAGTGCGCGACTGTCCCCTACCTGACGCGCCAACTATCGGTGTTTTGTAAACCAGACTAGTAAATTTATACGATTGCCATGCTACTCTAGAAAGATGATGGTAGCATCCAAAAGGCAAGAGGATTTATACTAGTTTAGGTCAGAGCCCTACGTCCAGTCTCAGAGATGATTGAGTGCATGTTCCTCGCTTGAATGCTCTGAAGTTCTTATGATGGGGGTGCAAGAATGGTGGAAGAGGTAGGAGAGCTAGAGCTAGAAGATGAACTGCCTAAAGGGAAGCTTCAAGAGTCCGGAGATGTGAAGAATGAGAGTATGTCCAGATGGTGAGAAGGATGCCTTGGCTGCCATTTTATAGAGTTTGGGGCCAGGGCATGTACAAAGAAGAAGGTTCTCCTGGACGAGGGGTCGTGAGCCTGAGGGAGGAGCCTACCTAACTTGGCTTGCAAGCTATGCCATCTTGTGGTGCACGTCTAGGCATTGTTGTCATCATGGTCTTGTGCCCACGTCGTCGTAAGGTGTGGTGTGGTGCTACTGTGCCGCCCATGGCAGCACTATAGGCACAATGGTGGTTTGCCAGCCATCCTTCATGACATGGTCTTCATCATCGTCTCTGGATTTCCTAGGGGCATCGTACAGGAGTTCATGACCACCCCTAGATCATCAATTGCCTAGTTATCTTGAGGAGCAGGTGGCCACGATCCCGAGCTCTAGGGTCGTGGCTCTCATCGGTCAGGATGGCCTCCAAGTCAAGGCCTCCATCGTGGATCCTATCCCATAGTGGGTAGAATCGTACATGCATCTTGTCGGGCCATATCTAGATGGTGGGCACCGTACCAGCCATCACCACTGGGTGATGTTGTCTTGTCTAAGCTGTGTGGCATAGGGATGGCATCTGACTAGACCAAGGTGACCGTTGTCCCCTCAGTCATTAAGGGGTTAGTGCGGCGTGCTCACTCCTGTCAGAGTAGACATGCTTGGCTAGGTTTGACCTCTCCTCATTCCTCCCAAGGGTTGGGACGGTGGAGAGGTCATGAGTTTCTTGAGCATCATGAGGCTAAGTCTGATGAAGGGCTCATGGCTGACTTTGGCCTTAGCGCTTGGCCTAGTTTTCTTAGATTAGCTGGGCATCGGTCCTTCGGGCCCTTGCTGGCTAATGTATCATGGGACGCTCGGGCTGCTAACTAATTGTTGCATTGAGACACCTAGGGATCATAACCCTGACATAACCTAGTAACCTACCCTGGTGATGGTTTACACATGCAAGTACCATAGATGAAGATTTGGATTTTGAGTTCCTAAGAAGTGTTCACTATCAGTAATGACGGAGGGTCCGACATCACCAGCGGAGTGTCCATCAATACTGAATAGCTCTTTGTTCACTTGCACAGCATGCATTATAATTCACTGGAGTCTCCACCACTGCACCAGAGTGTCCATCGAGTTATAAACCAAAGACAGAGGAGTTTCAGAGAGCCCAGTCCACAGCTTTTGGTATAGCGGAGCATCCATTCATGTTCTAGAGTGTCCGCTGAATTATAAAGCCTGAACCCGAGAGTACCCAGTTCACATCGGATGCTCCATCACACATACGAAGTATCTGATAGAGCCTAAGCACTTACCAGCTAGTAGAACCCTACAGACCTAATATGACGGATGGTCCATCACCATGACAAAATGATCCGTTGAATTATAAACCGAACACAGAGAGATTCCTAAGAGCACCGACCTAATACCAGAGCATCCAATCCTATATCGAAGAGTCCGATGATCTCAGAGTGCCAATTTTCCACTAAATCACATAACCATCAGAGCATCCGACATCCTCGCTGGACTATCTGATAGTCACCAGGCAGCAGACCTTTAGTGTATACCTACACACTCACTCATGTAACACTAAAGCTTAACCAACTAAATATCATTGCATGACATCTCAAGGCAAGGGCATTGTGCTTTATGCAATTCACTCATCACGCATCATGCATGTATAGGTGACGCGATTCCTAAAGACCCCATGCTTGAGGAGGAGACTAAAGATGAAGTCATCGAGCCTAGCAACAACGTCCAAGGCAGGCCCCTATGCATCCCTATGCCATTTTAAATGCATAATGAACTATGGTTATTTATTGCATTGCTATGTTACCATATGACTAGTGAACTAGGAGGGATTCAGCTATTCCAAGCCGTATCCACATATCGCCACACCAAGTATCCATGTGTGTCATTATTAATTACCTTGCTTAGTATGCTTAGATCATGGAGTCGAGCTAACGATGGGTTTCTCATTACTCGTGCCATGACAGGTTGTTTATCCACCAAGCAATACCTTTGGGAAGGGATCAACACTGTTCCACTTGGGAAAGGGAAGTATAATGGTCGGTAAGGGGTATGGTCATGGCAAGAATGGGATTCTTGAATGACATAGCTTACTTACCGATTAAGGACCGTGCATCCGTGGTAGTGAGTACGAACATAAAATTGTACAGACCACTTGTCGCCAATGGGGGTGACAATCCAAGTAACTAATTGCGACCGTTTTGTTCATGAAACTAGCAAGGGGGTTGCACTGGTCGGGAATGTCTGAGTCCTAGACATTGACCGGGGATCAGTTGAACCTTTCGTCGAACATCTTGGTCGGCTTAGGGAAAGGTTCAAACATCGAGGTATGTCTTATGTATCGATGGGTCTTATGGGCAGTATCCCTTGTTCCGTGTGCGGTTAACTTGTACCCCTCTGCAGAGTTTACTTTTGAAAGCAATAAGTTCTAACTTCTAGATGCAGACTAGAGTTGGGTTTGGAAACTAGGACTCGTGGAAGATTGAGCTCCAATTAGCTAATCGCTTACACTTGATTACCTATGCTACGCTTTGCTACTGCTACGTCACAGATCATCTTTACCTTCTGTTATAAATGCTTTTATGCAAATGTTCACATTCCTTGCTACTAGCCCAATTGCATAATCCTTGTTTACTATATTGGGTAAGTCCTGCAGAGTACATTCGAGTACTCACCATGTTGGATCTTAAGTTTTACAGGTACCGTAGCTTCTATCCATGGATTCTTCTACGCTCCAGAGCCCTCACCGGATTAGGAGTGGTGAATGATTCCATGTCCCATAGATACATGGAGGTGGCACTCCCATGTATCAGTTATCATGAACTATGTTATGTTGAAAGACTTCCGCTAGACTTCGATGTAGACTGTGACGTGTGATCATGTTATGAACTAAGTGTGTGAACCAAGACTTGTAAACTTTAATGCTTTGAACTTGTGATGTAACTTAAGCATGATTGTGATGTATTCTCTTTCTCTCAAACTGATCCTTGATGAGGCCAGCCCAAGTACATCTCATGGGGATGTACCAAGATGACCTGTTAAGAAATGTATCCAACTTAATAATCCCTTGTGGATTATCATTTTGGGTACTCACTTAAGAGGGCGTTGATCCTGACATAAAACCCTATGTCCTATGTTCTGTTGGTTTGTATTGATGAGATGAGGTGAGATGAGATGAGATCCTAAGCTAAGCCTAGGATATGTATCTGGATGTCGACTAGGGGACCCCTGCCCCTCCTTATATACTCTAGAGGGGTAGGGTTATAAGAAAAGTATCCTAGTCGGCTATATGGTAGGTATGCTATTTGGATTACAATATCTATAAATATCATAGTAAATCATATCTTCTACCATCTTGTGGTGCCTGGGGGTATACACCCACAGCTGCCCTACATGGGATGCGACCGTCGGGGGCCATTCCAAGAGCGTGTCTGGGCCTCCAAAGTGAAGGACCTGGTTAGGGCCAAAAGCGAACATGGGCGTTGGCCCATCGACGTTGGCGAACTCGGGGTTCCCATGATGGATGCAGCCACCAGAGGCCATTCCATGGGCGAGTCCATCAAAGGTGCAAGGAGCCATCGCTTCCTTCTTAACAAGGAGAGTGCGCGATTGTCCCCCTACTTGGCACGCCAACTATCATTGTTTTGTAAACAGGTAAGTGAATTTATACGTGTGTCACGCTGCTCTAGGAAGACAATGGTAGCATCCAAAGACACAAGGAATTATATTGGTTCATGCCGGAGCCCTACGTCTAGTCTCAAAGAGAGTTCGAGTGTGTGTTCCTCGGTTGAATGCTCTGAAGTTCTTACAATGGGGTGTGTAAGCTAAGGGAAAGAGGTAGGAGGAGAGAGGTGAACGACTGCCTGAATGAAGTCTCGAGAGTCCATCCCCATGTAAGAGGCCTAGCCACCCTTATATATAGCCCAGGGGCTAGGTTAGAGGTAGAGATGGGTTCTTCCGACCGAGTGGTCGTGAGCCCAAGGGAGGGGAAACTAGTAAACTTAGCTTGCAAGGAAGGCCATCTTGTCCTAGCGTCAGCGCACGTTCTGGTGTGGTTATCATCATGGTCTTGTTCCCACGTCACGTCACGGCATGGCATGGCATGATGCTACAGTGCTGATCGTGATGGCACTATTGGCATGGTGGGGGTTCGCCATCTACCCTACACAACGTGAGCTTGCTGGGGCCTTTGTCATCATCTCCTATTCTCCCGGTGGCGACGTGGTGTCAGTACGGGGGTAGGTAGGTAGCCACCCCTAGGTTGTCGGTCACTTTTGCTGGTCGTGGTGCTGGTGACCTCGATCCCGAGCTATGGGGTCGAGGTCCCTAGTGGCTTAGCCAGTCTTGAAAGTCAAGGCCGGGGTTGTGTGCCCCATCGCATAGTGGGTGGGGTCGTACGCCCATCCCGTCAGGCCGTACTTGGACGGTGGGACACTGTACCGATTGTCACCGCCTGGCGGTGTTGTCTTGTCCATGTAGGAGCGTGCAGGGATGGTGCCTATCCTCGAGACGGTTGTCCCCTCAGTCCTGGCGGAGTGTGTGGAGTGTGCCTATCTTTGTCAGGGTTGGCGTACTTGATGGAGCCCGATCCCTCCTCGTCCTTCATGAGGGTCGAGACGAAGGAGAGGTCATGCGGTGCTACGTATCGTGTAGTGGAAGGAGGAGAAAGAGGTCATGATAGACCTACAACATGGTGCTTGGCCCAGGGCCTTTACAGTTTAGGTGAACTGCGATTGCTGGGCTTCTGCTAGTTGGGCCAGCGTGGGCCGCCTGAGCGGCTAACTAATCGGTGTCTAGAGATACCCGGGGTATCATAACCCCGACACTTTGCATCCACCAAATATTTATATGTTGGAATTAAGTCCTACGAGTACGCAATGTACTTACGGTGCTGTCGTTAAGTTGCTTTGCAGGTAAAGGGCATTGGCGGCCATTTCACCCCGTCGTTGGTGGCAAAGTGGGTGAATGGCAGGAGCCGTCCAAGCTATGGTAGTGATGTCCATGGGCAAGGCGACTACACGTTACTAGTGAGAGTGTATATCGTATTGTAGTTGTATTTGGTAAGATAGTAGTTGGTTATCAGTACATCTAATTGAATTGAATCAATGTCTTCTCTAATGTTGTATAATTAATTTGTTAAATGTGATGAGACTTGTAATATATGTTTTCCACTGATTTATGTACTCCATTGCTGAGATGCGATCTTGCTATGTGGCGGCTATTGTGGTATGATACTCAATCAGAATCTTGAGTTAAAGGGGATGTTGATGGCATCTCCTAGGGATTACCAAGTTGATTTGCTTAAATTGAGTTGGTCAAGTGGATGACACTCGATTTAGGTAAATTAACGTGGCGGGTCCCTACAATACTATAAAAAAAATTATAATCGTGATATTTGGAACATCAATATTACATAAGTTTTATGATGAATAGATAACTAAAATAGAACTTGGCTGTTCAACCAAGCTCTACTTGCTAGACAGGCATGGAGGTTGCTAGACTGCCCCGATAGCTTATGTGCCAGATTACTGAAAGTGAGGTATTACCCCGTGAATGCATCACAGACATGGCAGGCAGTTTTACATGGGTTAGAGCTGCTAAAGAAAGGCCTTATTTGGAGAATCGGAAATGGAGAAAGTGTTCGGATTTGGAGGGATCCATGGATTCCTAGAGATTTCTCATGCCGTACTACAACAGCCCAGGGGAGATGCCACATGCACCGAGTGTTTCGGAGCTACTTGATGCAGAGGGCAGAGGTTGGGATCATGATAGAATCAAGGCCGTTTTCAATGCAGCAGATGCGGACAGCATTGTAACACTCGGCCCAAGAGAGAGCGCAAGAGCACTGAGATAGTCTACGGCCCAAGAAACATATCACCTCTACAAAAAGGAGTGGCCAGAGATCTAAAGGGAGAATAGAAAATATTTGAGGAACACAGACCAAGGTTAGGAAGGTGTTCTTCCTCCTGGTTATACCGAGATCCCCTCCTCCGATTTCCCTCCTGTGATAGCACACGTCACCGGTTTGATCTCGCCGGCGGCCACGAGTGTGACAGGTGGTATCAGAGATGGTCTTCCTCGGCGTGGGTGTGGGCAGCGTCAGCTCCTTCCCGGCGCTAGTTACCGGTTCTTCTCAAGCCACGGCGCTCTGGTGGTAGTGTGACGCCAGTAGAGGGAGGTCTTGGTGTGCTTGATATCACAATTCAGAATGAAAGTTTATTGCTAAAACATTTGCACAAATTTTATAACAAAGCCCCATTCCTTTGGGTTTAGTTGGTTTGGGACAAGTATTACTATAGAAATAGATTGCCAGTTCAGAACCTGATCTTTAGAGGATCCTTCTGGTGGAGGGACATTCTTAAATTAATCACTAAGTTCAAAGAGATTGCTAAGGTCTCTTTGCAGACGGGCAGTACTTGCTTCCTCTGGCATGATCTTTGGGGGCCTATCATTTATAGTCAAATGTTCCCGGAGCTCTTCTCTTTTGCAAAGAATGAACATATCACAGTGTCAGTAGCAGTCAGTACACCTCATCTTCATGATCTTTTTCATCTGCCTCTGTCTACTGAGGTCTATGCTCAGTTTGTGGACTTCTCAGTCATCATTCAAGGTCTGCAGCTTCAAAACTCTCCTGACATCAGGAGTTATACCTGAGGCTCATCTACCTTCTCCTCTAATAAAGCCTATAAGTTTCTAATTGCCCATCGACAGATCCACTTTGCATATAAATGGTTCTGGAAGTCAGCCTGTCAGAATATAAGAAAGATCTTTTTTTGGCTTATTCTAAAGGATAGGCTGAGCACAAGAGCTTTCTTACGTCGGCGTAATATGCATTTGCCAGACTACAGGTGTGTTCTTTGTCATCTAAATATGGATGAGGATCTTGCCCACTTGCTGTTTCATTGCCCTTTCGCTACTACCTGTTGGTCAGCTCTTTCTGTGGTTATACCGAACACCTCTGATCCCTGTTCCATTGTGGATAGTTTTAAAATTCAGCTTGGTCTGCCTTTCTTTTTGGAGAACATTGTGACTATGTGTTGGTCCATTTGGATGATGTATAATGATGCAATCTTCAAGGGCTTCACTCGGTTCGACGTTGCAAGCAAGTGTTCAAGGCTGAATTTGCTCTGGTTAAGCTGCGAGCAAAATCAAGGTAGATTAGATTTATGGCTTGCTGCCTTTGTATAATTTTCCTTATTTTCTTCTTTACCTTTTATGTCTCGTGAGGTTGTTTATAAACAGAGACTTTTATTTTCAATAATAATTCTAGTAGGGGGTAAAACCCCTCCTGTTTCATCAGAAAAAAAAGTGTGACGCTAGCGGTGACTATTTCTGTTCAGATTCTGGCAATGACTATTTCTGTTCAGATTCCGGCGATTGGCGTCGGTAGACCTATTTCTCTCTTCGGTTTCATCAGGTACGTGTGCTTGCAGCTATTCCGTCGATCTCGGGCGATAAATGGATTAGGTTGGTCGAGATTGGGTCGATTCCACTCTGGGTGACTCCAATTTCCTGTAATTCCTTCTCCCCATTGCTTGGATTTGCGGGTTAAGCATCACGTCACCTCCCAAGCCTTCACTTCAAACCCAGCTTCTGCTCAACACGCCATGGTGGAAACTGAACCTTGTGAGGAGGGACGTGGGCGTCAGGTTTCCGACAGCCTCAATCTTCTGTTCGCCCATGTAAACGAGATTGGGGTTTCGCAATAGCAAATCAAGGCTCAAGTTCCTGCTCGTGACTTTTCTGTTGCTGTGGTGAGGCCTGAGGTGGTTGCCTGCATGGTGTTCGATGATATGCCACTTAGGGACAATGATACAGCAGATGTGGTCTGGGATGAGGAAATGCAACATATGTTTGACCAGCATGGTTAACTGAAGGAGCTAGCTCATTCCAGAGAGCACATGAGTAGCGATGAGAACACACCAAGTGCTATAGCTTGTCATCAGCCAGGTGGTGTGGGATGAGGAGTTGCTGCAAGTGGAGCTATTCAATGAAATGCATTGCACGGATGTTATCTGGGATGAGGAGCCACATCATGGCTTTGGTTCACATAGCCTATTGCAGCAGCATGCTGAAGCAATGGATGACCAGATGCAGGGCAAGCAAGAGGTGTCTGTTGAAATACTTTGTGAGAGCGTGTTATGGGATGCAATACCAGCTGACATTGACACACACCACGGTTTGCTGCAACAATTAGCTCACAATGGAGCTTACTTTGGTGAGACGAGGAAACTAACAAGTACTGAACCAGTTGATGATGACTTGCTCATTTGTGTTAATGGCCCTATTTCTGTGTTGGAGCTGAGCGTCGATTCTATGCATGATGTGTTCGTTGAAAGGCATCTTGAGAATACAGCTGCAATACTGACCAAGCAGGTTGAGTTCACGGATCCAGTGACATCAAAGGGAGCTTCACATATGATGTTGGATGAAATGCAAAATATTCCTGTTGTCTGGGATGATGAGTTGCTGCATGGGCTTGGCTCACATGAGGGCCTATTGCAGAAACTATCTGCTGGTGGAGAGTTTCTGCATCATGCAGAACGAAACCGTCTCTATGATGAAATGCTTGTCTACCGGCTTGGCTTCAGCTATTAATCCTGGTATGGGTGCTGCACATCATGAGTTTGAGAAAATGCTTGGGCTTGATGTGGTCAATGTTGATTTTGGAATGGTGCTGCCCTCCACAAGATGTGTGGTAGATCACTTCTCCACAGAATATATTAACCATCACTGTGGTGCTCTATCTATAATCGGTGAAAAGCCACCATGAAGGCCTAATGCCCCCAGCCCAGGAAACTGTGATATGCATGTTGCTCTTTCAGTTTCCAACCAAATTTATTCATGGAGTCGAAGTGGTTTTAGTCCTTGGAGATGTGAACTAAATAAAAGGCTTTTGAGTGCGTATTCTGACAGGCAATCTGATGAGAACACTCTATGTGAATTCATCACACCCATTGTTGAGTTTAATTTCAATGAGAAACTAGCCATGGGCAGGAATGCTTGGATGGTGAAAAGATTATCTTTGACACTGATCGCATAGCCGGCCAAGTTATCTTCCATGACAATGTCATGCTGCACGGTCATAAATCTCAAGTGCAGTCTAAAATTGCAGTTAGGAGCAGGATATGTGCCAATTTTGACATAGAGAAAATGAGTGAGGTAAGCAAGTTCAAGAAATTGCAGGTTTGTCTTGACAATAGTGAGGTGTTTGATGAACGCCATCACAATGTTGTGTGGGATTCAAAAATGCAATCTGCCATGGACACATGAAAGCCTGTTACATGGCCTTGAGTCACATGACAATATATTGCAGCTTGTAGCTCAGCATACAGAGTGTCCAGCTGGTGAGGATAGCTACTCGGTTGCCAAGCCAAGTACTTCCATAATCGTGATGACAATGAAGGGAGATGCAATGGAGCTGTTTGATGACATGCATCGACATGATGATATGTGGGACAAGAAGATATTGCATGGCTTTGGTTTGTGCGATGGCTTATTGCAGCAGTTAGCATTGGGTAGAAAGTACAGGGATGATGAGTGGATAGTGCTGCATGGCATGTCTCGAGGCGAGTTGTGTTGGGCTCATATGCACGTTGGTGAGAGAAAATTTTATCGGTATGGCATGAAACTTTTGCCACAAGTCTTTCAGGTTCTGTTATTATGTGGCGCAACATCAACAGAAAAAGCTCACTTCAATTTATCAGCTACGAATTTGGAGAAGTGCTTAGACATGTCTTACTATCAACTCGAAGGAAGTTCTTTTATCGTTCCATGGAGGAAAATCAATCAAAAATTTTTGAATGCACTCCCATCTTGGACGTGCAATGGCTTCAGTTTGGACGACAGTAAGTGTAACAGAACCAACCAAATCATAAGAACGTAAGTAAAAAACAATCACCGAAGCGATCAAATTCCTGTACTTAAGCTCCCATAATCCCGGTAGTCCAGAAATCACGAAGGATTTCAACCAACTCTCGACATACAAACCAAGACCGTAATGATTCAACACAACACACCATCCGTTACAACATTTCATAAGTAGCATTCGGATTACATCCATCAAAGTTCAAATATAAAATATTACAAACCAAGTTCAAACGTGCGGAAGCAACATAGTTTAGTACATAACTTCATAGTTCCAAATACATTGCCAGATCTTAGTCATGTTCCACAAAAGCATCATTAGGTACGAGAACTAGTAGAGACCGCGCCCAACGGTCTAGTCTTCATCCCCAGCCGGGAGAAGGCAATACTTACAGCAACCAAAGTAAAACTGGTCATCTGCAACAGGTGGGAGATAAACCCTGAGTACGAGAAGGTACTCAACTAGACTTATCCGACAAAACCAGAAATAAAAGACACCAAGGATCATGCAAGGCTTATGAGGTGGGCTAGCTTGACACATTTGCATAAAAGAGCTTATGAATATAGTGACCAATTTAAACTTAGCATCAAGCTTATCATCATTTACCTGCCCACTAGATTAGCACCTGTACTAGAGCACTCACTTATTAGGAGCAAACAATATTAACCATAGCAGGTATAATAAGGCTGTCATCATCATATCATCATTTCTGAACCATTATGTTATTTAGTGTATCTACATTGAAGATAACCCCGTCAAGTTCTCACTAACCGGGAGAGACGGCGACTCGAATCGAATTACAACTCAGCTGAGGGGGTATTCCTAACTCTCACCCTGGCATACTTAGCAAGGGTAGCCGTGGGTCACCTTTGGAACAACTCAGGAACCAAATTCGCGGGTTCGATCAGCGCCAGCACTCTCAGGGATTACCCTTCTGCCAGGACGATCAGGACTTTTAAATCACCTGCCCTTGGATTCACGCCTACGGCTCCCTTCCGAGGCGCACTTTATACTTATCGACTCCCGGCCTGAGGTGAGCTACTCGGCTTCGTGGTCGGTCTTCAGACACGGCCAACTAAGAGAGAGACATGCGTTCAACATGAACAGGAAAGACTCCAAGATTCAGTCCTTAATCGACACAGATGGAGTCACTGCAAACCGGCAAGTCTCCGTCCGGTCTTCATTTCAAATTAAGACTGGTTCTTTTCCATGATAGCAAATATAGTCAACCATGCCATATGTATCTTCCTATATCTCGCAGGTGACAGAAAATCACCTGACTTCTACCATGTTAAAGCAGGGCTAAGCACTACACGAGCCTGAGCTACATAGGATTCAGGGTATCAATATCTGGACAAGGATTGGATAACCAATGCAACAAGTGTTTGCATCCAACACCTAATCTTAATGCAACAATATATATATGTACCAATAATACTGTAACTGCATTTCGAAAATTAGGAGGCTTAATATGCTCCGGGGCTTGCCTTTCACAAAGTTGCACGGACGGTGATCCGGGCACTCAATGGCGACCTCGTCTGGCACTTCTCCTGAAGGCTGCACCTCCTAAACCTCCGGTGTTGGCTGCTGCTGCTCCTTGCTCGGTTCCTCGAATTCCAGCAATGTCACACCTTCCGGTACACGTATTGCATGCCGATGCACAAGATAAATATCATGGATGCATAAGGAATGACATGATGCTCATGATGAATGAATCACAGTAAGTGTTTAATGAAAACATCACTGGACACTCGTTTATCGAGTAAAATAGCTCTATTCAAATCACTTTAAGCATGTATCTAACTTAACTTAAAGAACAAGATCAACTTACCTAACTTGCATAACCTAAGATAAAGATGCTCATCTTCAGTTAAAGGCCTAACACCTAGGAACATTACCACAAACTTAGAAATAGTAAAGACATACATAAATTATCATTTAAAGTTTCATATGCACACAAGTAGTCCCTTAATTTAATCATAACCAGAGTTCTATAAATTCAAATGACTTGCAAGAGGACATTCTGGAAAGCTTATGAAATTCTCTACAAATAATTTGTAAACATCAAAGCATGATTCTTACGTTAACCAAACCGAATTCCAGTAAACCTAGAATCTATCCAGAAACGACAGGGTCGCTAAATTAATTATTTAATGATGATGCAAAAGCATAATTGGACCAAATCAAGTTTACCAACATGTTTTGCATACCAAAGAAACATCAGAAAGTCTAGTGCCAACTTCTAAACAATTTATTTAATGCCCTTTTCTAATTTCTTTAGTTAATTAGGTGATTAAAGCAATATATAGTAAAACTATTCAGAAAAATCTACAAAAATTACAGTAGCTATCGCATGCTTCACATAGACTACCATAAAAATTTCAAAGCCATTGGTTAAGCAGAACTTGCTGTATCCAAAATAACAGGTAACATGTCTATTTTTAGCATAATTAGGAAACCCTATTGAAAAGTATCGAGCAACAGATTTCTAATTTTTCCTAGCATCATTCTAGCATAAGAACAGTACTCACCAATTTTTACCCTAACTGGATCTATAAAAAAATTATGAAAATTCACACAAGATCCATCCATGCAAACAAGATAATTTTCTATCTCCTACAAATAGTGCCCAAAATTTATGAAAATTTAACTACAAGCTATTCATGATATGAGAAGTATACCATAAAAATTTCATGCCATTTGGAGCTACCTAGTAAAAGATATAATTACCCCTATTTCTTGCATGATTAAAAGAGATAAATAGAAACTCCCATTTTCATAACAGAACATGACATGGATTATATTTTTAATAGAAACTAGACATTATCATGAACTCAAAAAAATTAGAACCCCATCATTTGGATCTACCATCTAAGAGCTACATATTTTTAAATATGTACACAAATCTGTGAAATAATAAAACAAAACCAAATAAGAAAACCAATTCAACTACTGGGCCAGCCCGGCAGACTCGGCGGCCCATGACGCGTGCACGAGCGCAGCCCAGCAACGGCGCGGCCCAGCCAGGCTCCCGCCTGCGTGCGTCAGCGACTGACGAGCGGGGCCCGACGGTCAGCGAGACAGACAGGGGAGGAGAATAGGGCGGCGGCGAAGCTCATCGCAGGTGACTCTTCCGGCGAATCCGACGGTGCTACAGCGTTCACCACATCAGTGCGCATCTAGCAGTGTCCTCAATCAATGCCATTGTCGCGGCTACCGGGGTTGGCGACGAGCACGGCGGCGCGCGGCCACGGCATGGCCGGCTTCGGCGAGACTACGACACTACGGCTCGAATGGGTGACCCTACGAGCTTCAGCAGCGCTCCTAGGACCTAGCGTGAGAGAGAGATAGGACGGGAAGGCCACGGTGGCGGCTGGCCACGTGGAGCGCCATCTCCGACGAGGTCAGCCATGGCGGCGGTGGAAGAAAACGGTGATTTCGCCCTTACCAAGGCACAATTGGATCGATGGTGGGGTGGAGGAGGTAGAGGAGATCACGGCGAGGCTACTGACGGACTGGGCAACTTGTTTTCACGGTGGCGAGCGTGCACGATGATGGCGACGCTCGGTCGGAAACGGGGAAGCCGCTGCGGCTCGGCGCTGCGTGCGGTGGAGGCGAGAGAGAGGCAATGGAGCAGGCGAGTGCATTCGGGCAGACGCTGGCCCTCTTCTGGAGCACGGACGCGCGACGTGGAGACCTCGGCAGCGCATGCATGCCACGCGGCGATCACCTCCTGAGCCGGTCGGCCATGGCGACTCTGACGGTTTTCTGAAACGTTTTTCTGAATTTCCCGATTCAGTGCTCGATGGTGATGACTGACAGAGCAAGTTTGACGGTGATTAGCTCCTAATCTGTGATGATTTAGATCATGCCATAGTTAACAAAGTTGATCTTCTATATGTGAACTACAACTCTTACCATTGGAGCTCGAGCTGGTTTGGCTTTGTTAGGGAGATACAAGGTGAAAAAGTTGGGTACACGAAACTACAAAACACTTAAGGACTTAGAAAATTTCTAAGTCTGAAATCAACATGAACTTCTGACTTGTGGGCCATGTTTGAGCATGTTCTAGCCATTTTCATGAGATGATCATAAAACAACTTTTGTTCCTTGATAAATTAGCTACAACTTTGGTAAAGAGTGCACAGCCATGAAAAGTCTCTAAGTTGGTCTTTTGAATCAGTCAAACTGTGGCACTCTAAGGGTCCATTCCAGTCAAACCTCCATTTGGGGGCATTTTTTGTCATTTTGATCTACATGAACAATGTCCAAACAATTACCCTAAGTGTAGTTAAGGTGTATTAGGCCATGATCAACCACCTTACACAATTGTTATACCATTTCAAATGAGCACATGTGATGAAACAACAAAACAAGCAATTCACCCAATGTTGCAATGCAATGTTTCACATGTTTCATGACTTTATTGTCATTTTATAATTGTCACATTACTACCATATTGCCTTGTTTCAAAGTATGAGAATTTCATGTTACATTCACATGTTGCACTACTACCATTCTAAGCAATCAAGTATGAAACACACACAATTGAAAATGTTGCATATGCATGTTTCAGTAACAATGACATGCTGAGATAGATGATGCACATGTTTATGAAATGAAATGCAATTAGTGGAAGCCAAACACCTAGGGTGTTACAGTAAGAAACAGATGGTGATACTCCAGAGACTTGTTTGTTCTACAAGGCAACATCATCCGGCTACTACTCTGCTTTGTTGGATGCATCATTCATTTCGGAGAGTGGTTCAGAATGGAATTGTTTATGTTGCCAAATTTGTGGGAGGAAAAATTGTTACAGCTAGAAAATTACTGCTTACTTCAGTGAAATGTTACCAATCAAATATGGTTCAAGCAACGCTATGTGGGGATGGAAATGTCAAATTCAGTGTTGATGATGAGGTTGATCAGGTGCCTAATGCAACACTTGCTGAGGTCTCAGATGTACATGTGTGTGCGCGTACTGTTGAGCTAGACACCCATGAGGTTCATAGAAATGCTAGCTTACCACTACTGGTAGAGTTGGATGTATTCTCTGCGGGAAACATGTTGGAGGGCTTGCTTAATCAGGGCATATTGGTTGGGTTCTAGCAGCCGTACCAACCATCAACAATAGGTGCACGACTAGAGGGCAGCAGGATAACTCTCTCACCAATCAACAAATGGTCTAATTCTTGTACTGTGTTTGAGTTTGATCTAGTGGAGCTGGACATGACTAGAGCACAAATAGGCCAGAGAGAGGCCAATTTAACAGATGAAGAACGTGTGAAATATAAATTAGGTGCAGCAGGGAGCACACACCAGTTACTGACATGGAGTCATGGCATTTTCAGTCCAGAGGAAAATAAGCAGCAATTTGAGCTATACATGATGCCTTTTGAGCTATACATAATGCCTGATAGACAATGGGATCCAGGGGATACAGCTGAATTGTGTGCCTGGTATTATAAATTCATAGCTGATGTGGAATTAGATGAGCATCGCATTGCTGCCAGCTCATTGCAAAAAGCTCTTGGACTGCAAATTCAGCATCATCTCTCTGCAAATGGAAATGAAAGAATCATTGTCCTGAAACAAATAAGTTGTCATATGGTGCTAAAATATAATGCATTTAGATGTCAGACATTGCAAGAGCTGTACAAATTCAAACAAGATGACAATGGTTGTGAAGAAGATATTTTACAAGCTTCATTCATACCTGAATGCATTCTTGACATGGTTGATGTACAGATGCATATTACGGAGTGATGCTAATGGTGCAGCTGATATGATACTTGAGGGCACAATGTTTGGAGTTCTAATTATTGATAATCTCTCTGCTAGCAAGAGGTGTTTCAGTCTGCTCATCAAAGGCACTACATGCATAGCATTATTCCATCTTGCTGATGATAGGTACTCGCTCCTGGTTATCTTATCGATCATTCGTCCATGGGATCCTGGTATTTGTGATGTTGTTGCTTGGGGACAAGCAACATTTTGTGGGGGTGAAAATGTAACACTCGGCCCAAGAGAGAGACTAGGAGCACTGAGATAGTCTACAGCCCAAGAAACATATCACCTCTACAAAACGGAGTGGCCAGAGATCTGAAGGGAGAATAGAAAATATTTGAGAAACACAGACCAAGGTCAGGAAGGTGTTCTTCCTCCTGGTTATACCGAGATCCCCTCCTCCGATTTCCCTCCTGTCACGTCACCGGTTTGATCTCGCCGGCGGACACGGGTGTGACAAGCATATCAAAGATTAAGCTCTCGATCGGAGGACAGATGATGTGCTGGCTTGGCACCCGGAGCGATCAGGCTTTTTCTCAGTTAGGAGTGCATATCGGCTTGGGCAAACATTGCAGGATATTCCCCAAGCCACGGCGTCAAGCTCCAACCCGAATGGAGAACGCTCGCTATGGCGGAAAATTTGGAAAGTCAATGTGCCACCAAAAGTACACATTTGCCTGGAAGCTTGGAACGGACGCTCTCCCAATGAAAAAGAACAAAGCAATCAGGAAGATTGAGAGGACTGATTAATGCTCGTTATGTGGCATCTCGTCTGAGGATAGCTTCCATGCTACTGTTGAGTGTCCGCAAGCAAAACACCTACGGGATGCAATGCGTGAGCACTGGCCTTTGCCTGCTGAGGATTGGTTTAGAAGAACGGGGGCGGATTGGTTATTGCTGCTGCTGGACAAATGCTCACAGGAGCAAGGTGATCTGTGCTTGTTAGTGCTTTGGCGAGCATGGTCCATCCACAATAATGTGACGCATCAATCAGGTAACACAAGTGTGTCAGACTCAGTTTTCTTCCTGCTTAATTTGCGTGAATCACTGGCGCAGGTCCGGCAACAGAGTGAGATAATAGATGAGAAGGGGAAAGCCAGTGCTGGCATTCAGAGCCTATCTGTGCGCCAACAACGGCAATCTCTGAGCGCTGGGAACCTCGCACCTCCGGATGGCTGGTTGAAAATGAATGTGGATGGCTCTTTTGTAGAGTCGTCCGGAGAAGCTGGAGTTGGCATTGTGATCAGGAAATCTACAGAAAAAAAATACTCCCCCCCACTGACGCCCGCGTCGCTCCCCCACACAGGGCGACTCAGGCGGCCCCTGCTGCGCCGCCTCCCTCTCACCCCTCTCCTCCTCGCCCGCCGCGCCGCCGCCGGAGCTGGCTGCCGGCATGGCCGCCCGGCCGGCTGTGATGGTGGCGGCGGGGCTCTCCCTCCTTGTGTTGGCGGCGCACCTGCAGCAGGCCGGCTGTCCGGCCCCGCGCGACCGGTGTGGAGGTTGACGAGGTGGCTGCTGCGGCTGCTGCAGCGCCGGCTGGTGTCCGTGCGGGTGTAGGGGACGGCGGTGAGGTCTTCCTCTTCTCCGCGCGTTCCCCTTCTCTCTTGATGGCGGCGGCGGCGCTGGCTGAGGGCACCGGTCTGGGGCCCAGTCGGCCAGATCCGGTGCTCGGGGGGCCAGATCCGGACCCCAGGCTGCCGGATCTGTCTTGGCGGCCGGCGGCGGCGCTAGCCGGGGCCCATGCATGCGCTGGGGGTGGTGCTTTCTTCTCTGCCGTCCCTCCCCTCATGGCCTTGGTTGCTGCGGCTCAGGGGCTGGCTGTGCCCAGAGCAGCGACCTCTGCCGGCCAGCCTGCCCGCGGTGGCTAGTCTGGCGGCCAAGGCGAACGGTGTCTGCAGCCATGGTCAAGACGGAGGCGTCGGCAGGGGGCCCCGGATTCAGGGCCTAGCGTCTTGATTCGACGGCCCCAGGACATGGGGCGGAGCTGGTGGGGCACACTAGCGGTGATGACGGCAGTGACATCGGCAAGTGCCAGAGCCGACGACGTTGGTCAAATGCGGCCTCAGCGTGCGGCGGTGTGACGCGAGCGGCAGAGTTAGGTCCGGCTCTGCGTGGCCCAGTCAAAGGGGGTGGCGGCCGACGCAGCTGTGCGGCTGCTACGTGCAGCCAGCGTGTCGTTGCCCCTCTTAAGGGGCTTCCGTGGGGCGCCGGGACAACGACGATGGCGGTGAAGGCTGGCACGGGTCCGGCTTCGCGACCCGGCGAGTGTGCTAGAGGGTTCTTGGGCGAAAGCCTTGGCGACGGCGACGCCGTTGGGCGCCGCTTCCCTGTTGGGGACGTTGTATTTCCCCACTAGCATGTCTTCTAAGGGTGAAAACTCAGTCCTTTGGACGTGCGACGGTGACGCCATTGGCGTCACTCCCTTCCTGAAGGCGTCGCATTTGGATTATTGTCGCGGTTTCGATGTGGGGCGATGGTTTGCGTTTGAAAGTCGGAGCTGCTCTTCAATGTTTGAGCTTGGCAACGATGACCGGTGGCGGCCATTAGCTTCAGACCCGTCGGGGTGACTAGTGGGTGGCCTGCTATGGGAAGTCGGAGCTGCTGGTAGCTTGGCTTTCATGCTCAGCAATGATGACCCATTGCAGTGTATCGTGTTTGTGCTCAGCTGCGTCGCGTGGGGTGGTTAGCCCTTCGGGTGCCTTTCTGGCATCTGGTCCGGCTAACCTTCTTATATATAATATTCTTTCGATTTAATTGAGCGGCAGAGCTCCTGCCTTTTGTTTCAAAAAAAAATCTGGAACTCTACAGGAGAGGTGTAGCTAACGGCGCGGCGTGTTTTGTTCTGATGTGCTTCTGCAGAAGAAGCTGAGGCCCAGGCTTGTGCCGATGGTATTCGAATTGCTGGCCAATGGTGTCTCAGGACCGATGATCATTGAATCGGACTGTTCTACCGTGCTCAAAGCCTTGGAAGCAGATACCTTGGATAGATCAGAACTCAGGTTCATCATATTGGAAGCTAAGGAGTGTTTGCAAATGCTAGTGGAATGGAAATTCCATAAGGTGAAGAGAGTGTGCAACAAGGTAGCGCATGAATTAGCTCATTTAGCTAGGCGAAATGTGCATACGGCTACGTGGTGGAGACGGGCACCTGCGTGTATCACTGATCTCTTAAACACTGATTGTAACACTTTGCCTGGTTAATATAAAGCTCTCTTTACCCCGCAAAAAAAACTAAATTAGAACTCAAGTTTTGATATGAAACTGATGAAACAATCAAGTTCATATTATAAGAATCTAGTTTGTTATAACTATCTTGCTATTGTATCCATTTATGTCTAGGATACGCCTAAGATAATTTCTTGCTTGGTATACCAATAGCTAGATCAAAGTTAGTTAAATATAAAAATCAGAAAGTACCATCTAGTAGCATTATATAATTATAAATAAAAAGGTATATATATATATATATATATATATATATATATATATATATATATATATATATATATATATATATATATATATATATATATATATAACCATGAAATAGCGTTTACGCTC
Source organism: Miscanthus lutarioriparius (assembly GCA_904845875.1). Taxonomy (NCBI): domain Eukaryota; kingdom Viridiplantae; phylum Streptophyta; class Magnoliopsida; order Poales; family Poaceae; genus Miscanthus; species Miscanthus lutarioriparius. Next base: position 71,084,707 of record CAJGYO010000005.1, on the reverse strand, counting down.
GTCATATTGATTCATGTGCTTCTATAATACAACGAATTGTTAGCTCTTATTTATAATAATATACATGTGTTGCAACGGAAAAAAATAATGCCACAGTAATATATGTATGAGCGTGTGTTATCAAAACAATATTGTAATCATGATGTTTGGACGAGAGGATGATAGTGACGACGAGTGATCACCGCGTCCAGATGCAGCTTGCAACCCCTTTGTGCTTTGTTGATCTTTTGATGCGCCCTTTATGGAGATAGATGACAAAGGGGGAGAGAGATAATTAAAGCTTTAGAGTGCTTCATTGTATTTGTGTTTATCTATTGTATCTGGAGATATATGTACTGCAGTTGTGTAGTTTCATGATTTAAGCTTTATCGATGTATCATGTGAGAGATGAGACCTTGTGTTTGATATAGGTATCTTTTGAAACTCATGAGACATGATCCTTATCTTGTGATATATTCTTAGTGGTTTGTGGACTTGGAAAATCTCTTTGTGATGAGTGCTATGTGTGTGATATTATTGATGTATTTATATTTGTAAGGACCATGTATGCTTTAGAATGAAAATGTATGGTGTGATGTTTTTATATTTATTATTGTGTGATATATCTTGTCATATGCATCATGGATTTATTTTGTCACACACTTGCACCCCATGGATGCGATGATTTAGGGGGAGTCTCCTATGTGTTTTAATATGTGTGAATTGACATTTGAGGTCATTTTTTTACTATGATTTATATTGCACGTACTAACGGGGAGTCTCTCATAAATCATTAAACCCAAATGTCTAAATTTTTATATCTTTTGTAAGCTTTAATCGGGTTGTCATCAATCACCAAAAGGAGGGAGTTTGTAAGTGTATCTAGTCCTATAGTGGGTTTTAGATGATTGAATAACAACACGATTAAAGGTCTAACAAATTTGCTAAGTGTTGGACAAAAAATTAGTTGTCTCACGTACACTTGAGTTAAATGTATAAAGCCAAAATGATGTGTTGTTGTATAAGCAATCTAGCTCAAACACAAGACAACAATGCAAATGAAATTCAAGCAAATGCTTACATATTGTGGGACACGATGGTTTATATGGAAGCAAGCATATTGGGAATGAATAATGAGACATGAGGTATTGCATATGAAATGAAATTCAAGCAAAGGCTTACATATTGTGGGACACGATGGTTTATATGGAAGCAAGCATATTGGGAATGAATAATGAGACATGAGGTATTGCATATGGATTGATCTCATTTGGAAAGCTTGCTATGATGTCAATGTTGATAAATATGGTTTTCATCAAATAGAAAATATTGGGAGATTCAAATCACGCTATGACTTGGATTTACTTGAGAAGATGGAGATAGCAAGGAAAGGGCTTCGAAGGAACAAGCATAGGTGAAGGGCAAGCGATGACATGGACACCGAGGAACCATTGTTATGGTGAAGAAGAGAGTACTTGCATTTAGTCTATCGTTGATCAAGCGAAAAGAAGTTATATTATGAAATGGGTCAAATCTTTATTGGATCATTTGATGGAAGTGACTTGATACATTTAGAGTTATTCACATTCAATTGAATGGAATCAAGTCACATGCTCAAGAAGAAAATCAAAATGAACATGTTGGCACCCTCTCTTGACGAAGATTGAAAGTGATGGCAAGGTTTTGCAAAGAGGTTAACTCAAGTAATTTAAATTCCTTTTTCATTTAATCTTGAGTTAATAGGTATGTCATACTATTAAGAGGGATGCAACATGATGAGAGATGATTATTCATAAGTGCTCAGGCCAACCCATGTGAGAATAGAGAGAAGTGTGCCCCGTGGTCTAACATTGGTCTGCTATGTGTGGTCATACCGGACACATCTGTTATGCAGGTATACCCCTAGTGGTCAGTTTATGTCTGGATTTTCCAGGTTTGACGGTCTAAATTTCTAGATGAGGGTGCTGTTTGGTGAGCTGTTTTGTAGTTGTTTTTCAACCTCCAACTGTCAATAGTACTAACGCCTGGCAACACGCATGGTAACTATCTAACCCAGTGTTGTGTAGGTCATACTGGACATGTCCGGTATGCATGACCATTGAGGACGCTAATGGTCCTTGCATTGCTGTGGGGGATGATGCACAAGTTGTAACATTTGCTTTGGTCTCACCAAGAATCCAGTGCATGTTCCCAATGATGTGGACGATGATTTATTTACTCAAGCAGTTGAACAAGCGGAGGCAGAGTACTTCAAACGTAAGTCTATGCTTGGTGACTTTGACAATGAGTTCGATTCTCAAGCTGCTGATTTTTTCTAAGGCGGAGTATGCGACGCATAAATTGGCCACATAAAAGCTGTTGGTGCCAGAGGAGGATTGATTCTCCGACGATGAATTGCTTTTATTATGTGATGATGATTAAGGAAAGAAGAACTTATGGTATATTGTAGGGACAATTCCATGGATGCTCCTGTTTTGAACTCCAACTACTCATTTACCCCTCTTTTTTCACTTTGAAAGATTGCCCCTATTTTTCAAACTTGAAGCAATGGCATTGCCCCTGCTCCATCTATGGTCTGTAATGGTGTTAAGTCAAGATTGAAAAGACACTTTTGCCCTTGCATCATTGCCACTGTTTTTAAATGAATTTGCAAATATGGACCTCTTATGACTATTTGGACTGCACTGTTGTCAAATTTTGAGTGGATTATGTTGGTATTTATTAACGCACACAGACAAATCCACAAGCACACGGATACCGATGTAGCTTTCACCCAGAAGTATTCCAAGGTATCATATTTATCCATAGGGAAGCAATGGTAAAGAAGGTGATAGTTAACCATCATGTATCTACTAACTAATATACCGACTAGACTAAAGTGGGGGTAAGTGATTATTTACACCAAAATTTGGGAAGAAAAACGTGGGAACTCAAAGTTTCCAAGATTGTGCCATCAATGAATCGATTGCATAAGGGGCGATATCAGCTGATTCAGATGCGACACTGGAATCGGCTCTCTTCAGATGACGTCAACAGATAACGACAATAAGCTACGGTTGGCGTCGGGAAAGACATGTCAGACTCTAAAAAAGGGAAAGATTAGGGTCCAAATTATCTTAAATTAGGAGTATTTTCTCTTATGCCAAAGATTGTAATGAGTCATACTTGAGTAGGATTCATGCTTTGGTTCCGGGTATAAATATTGGACCTCGGCTATTGTAAAGAACATCCAATCAATCAATACAAATTACTTTTTCGGCTTTACGCCAACCCTTAGGAGTAGGAGTAGTGTAGATCTCGGTGAGTTCTTCAACAAGCAGGGCTGCATCGGTCTAGCCGACCTCCTGCTTGTCTGTAAGTACCATCATGGCTTATGCTTTGGTTTGTAAGGCTGCATCGGTTAAGTTCGACCTCCACTGCAAGATCTAGCATAAGCTAGTTATCTATCTTTATCTAGTTCAAGTACGGCTGCATCGGTTAAGTTCGACCTCCACTGCTCGAATTAGATTAAGGTTAAGTTATCGGCTCTACCAAAGAGTGGCATCTTTTGGCTAGATTCTTTAAGTTACCGATCTTGCTGATGTTCTTATTGTCATTAGTTTTCAGCAACATCAACCTGCCCGGTCGAGATCAATCTAGATCGGCCTCATATCCTTTTAGTCCGTTGTTTGCTTTGTTACAATACGATGTTTCTTACTTTGAGCGACGGGTTATGTTTCATCGACTATTCTACTTCGATCTTGATCGTGCATAGTATGCGGTTAAGGCATGTGTGATCTTGAGGAGGTTTGCTGGCTAGTTAAAACTGGTTTATAGTTCGCTATTATGGCTATAACGATCCGGTCGATCCCCACTGATGGCACTTTAGATCGGAGGATGCTAGTTGGTAGATTTGTTTTCGATCAGGTGTGTCGGGGACCTAATACTGGGGTACCTAATAAGGTGGAGCTAATAACCATCAAACGCTGATGCTTCCAAACAGACAAGAACGCAGCTACACTTCTTGCCCAAAGGACTGCAGATTGGCTCCGCCTCGCCCGACGTTTCGGGCTGGCTCTGCCTTGCCCAATGTCTGAGGGCTGGCTCCACCTCACCCGATGTCCGAGGGCAGGAGTCCGCCTCGCCTGACATTCTAGGCTAGCTCCGCCTTGCTCGACATCTAAGGGTAGGCTCCGCCTCGCCCAATGTCCGAGGGTAGGCTCCACCTCGCCCGACGTCTGGGCTGGTTCTGCCTCGCCCGATGTCCAAGGGTAGGGCTCCGCCTCGCCCGACGTTCCAGGCTGGCTCCGCCTCGCCCGACGTCTGAGGGCAGGATCCACCTCGCCTGACCCCCGAGGGTTGGACTTCGCCTCACCCGACGACCGGGAACCAGCTCTACCTCGCCCGATGCCTAGGGACTGGCCTCGCCTCACCCGACCCCCGAGGGTTGGGCTCTGCCTCGCCCAACATCCCGGGATAGGCTCCGCCTCGCCCAATGTCCCAGGGCTGGCTCCGCCTCGCCCGACGATTGGGGACCAGCTCCGCCTCGCTCGACCCCCGAGGGTTGGGCTTCCCCTCGCCCAATGTCCCAGGACAGGCTCCGCCTCGCCCGACGTCCCGGGGCTGGCTCCGCCTCACCCGATGACTGCACCCTGCTCCTTCATAATGACGAGCGCAGGGTAAGATAGGAAACTTGGGTCAACCGCAGTACCGAGGACCATTCCCTGCATGCCTGTAGAAAAAGTACCATCATGATACCATGGGACGGGCGCTTTAAGCCCTTCTAGGCATGACAGAACCCGAATAGTGTTGTAGGCGTCGACTTTTGTCTTACAGTGTTGTGGGCGCCGCCATCAGCCCTCGGGCATGGATCCTAACCTAAGCATACGACAACCACTATAATCCAGGAGGGAGCTCACATCATCTACAGTATGGACGTATGGTCACTTCCCCGTCTGCTCCCCGTAGGGTCACGGCTCGGTACCCTGGGACGCCGCATCATCCGCCGGAGTAGGATGGGACGTGACCACTAGCTAACTGAAGCCAGGGCACAGCCCTATTAGGATCAACAAACATGCTATCCCTGGCACCGTCTGCCATGTCAACAGGGCGGGCTCAAGGGAAAAGGAAGAGCCAGCACCATCGAAGGACCCTCTCTACCTCTGGTTTTTTCCTCTTTCTCCCATCTGTAATCCCTGCTCCCCCTTGGTCTATAAAAGGGAGGGCAAGGTGCCCCACTAAGGGGATGGATCAATTCCACACACAATGCATCACACAACACACAGCCAAGCAGCCACCGAGCTCTTGGCATCCTTTCAACCTTTCCATCAGAGACTTAGGACCTGTCCCTCTCTCGACCGTTTGTACCCCCTACTATGAACCTTTTCAGTGCTAATAACATGAGCAGCAACAAACTGGACGTAGGAACATTCTGTCCGAACCAATATAAACCTTGTGTCCTTTAGTACACCATCTGGGCCTAACACGCAACAAATATAAATTTACTAGTTGGTGTTTATTCGAAACACCGACAGTTGGCGCGCCAGGTAGGGGACCTTTGCACGTTCCACATCAGGCCATGGATGGCTAGCCATGGCATCAGCTGGGTCCTAGGTGCACACGTGTGCTTTGAGAAACTAGACTTCATCATCATGGTGGGAGGAGAATTAGCATTGGCTCACACCGCCATCCAATCTCTCCCCTCCATCGGCCTCAACCACGAGAGGCTTGAGCACAGCTCGGTGTCTCCCGTGGACCCCAGCAGTCCAGGGAGGACCAGCGCCGCCTCACCCTTTCCGACGCCAATGACACGGTGTAGTTTTCTAGAGGAGGGCCCCTCTCTCCGGAACACCACATACAGAGTGCCCCAATAGCGCTTCCGTTCGATCTCCGCAACGCTATGGCGACCGTTAGCCACCTAGTGGCACGACGCATGGCTCTGCCACCCACGAACAATGAGTTCGTGGGGGTAATCGAACACATCACAGAATCTCTCCACAACCACCTCATAGATGAGCCAGGGTCGTCCTCTAGCTCTGACTCCAACATGGGGAGCCATCACCCCTCCCGGGAATGCTTCATGACGGGTACCCCCGAGGGACACGTCGAAAGCATCCCTGTGGAGGAGGCTACTCTGGTGGGCAACCTCGGCGACAAAACCGAGGGGGACATGGCAGCCCCATGTCACATAGGGGTGGAGCAGCTAAAAGCCCGAAAGCGAGAGATCGAGGAAGCCAGAATCCAGCTTGTGCAGGAGTGTGCGGAGCTCGATCGAGAGATCAAACGCCGCGGAGACGGTGGGCGCGCATGTGCCATGGCCCGCGATGTAAACTGGAGGATCATCACCGATGATGAAACCCTTCCTCGCTTTGCTCGGGCAAGCCAAAACATCGCCGCCACGATGGCCTTGCTCCATGGCCTTCTAGAGGCCACGACACCCAAGGATCGTTAGGTCCACCATGAGATTCACACACTACTCGAGCATGCGGTGGCACAACAAGCAGAGAGCTCGTTGTCTCGGCAACACGAGCTCATGCCCTCGGCGTGCCCCGCCAGGGATGCGTTAGTCCACCAGCCACCATAGGGCGGTAGACAGCGCGCCGTGGTCCCGGTGCATCAACGTCTTGACCGCAACCGTGATGCATGCAGCACCCTCGACGCCCGCAGACGCACCTACGGTGACCTGAGAGAAGGAGCCCGCCGTAGCTATCATCCTCATCGTGGCGGACGCTATGACAGCGGCGAGGACCAGAGCCTGAGCCTCGGCCTACCGGGCCCTTAGGCCTTTGGCCAGCACATCCTCAACACTGCTTTCCCGCCAAGGTACCGACCACCTACCAATATCCCTAAGTACTCTCGGGAGACAAACCCCGGACTTTGGCTCGAAGACTATCGGCTTGCCTGCCAAGCCGATGGTGCGGATAATGACGACTTCATTATCCGCAACCTTCCACTGTTCTTAGCCAATTCATCATGAGCGTGGTTGGAACACCTACCGTCCAACGCGATCTAGAGTTGAGCGGATCTGAAGGAGGTCTTTGTGGGAAATTCTAGGGCACATACAAGCACACTAGGAACCCATGGGACCTCAAGAACTATCGTCAGAAGGATGGTGAAACCCTCCAAGGGTACATTCGACGCTTCTCCCGGCAGTGTAACAAGCTCCCTAACGTCGCCGATGCCGATGTTATAGGAGCCTTCTTGTCTAGGACTACCTGTTAGTCTTTGGTTCATAAGCTAGGACGCAAGGGCCCATGAACCACCAAGCAACTCCTAGACATCGCCACCAGCCACGCCTCAGGAGAGGAGGTGGTCGGAGTGATCTTCGATCGTCTCGAGGGCAAGGCAAGGCGGGACGAGGGTGCCGGTGAAGGCACCTCCCATCATTCCACCATAAGGAAGAACAAGAAGCAATGGCACGAGGACTCGCTCATGGCCGCTGCTGACCGCAAGGGTGGTCGAAAGCACACGGAGGGCACTCCAAACCACTTCAAAAAATTATTCGAGGGACCGTGCCCGAACCACACCTTCCCGGTAAAGCATCTGCTCAAGGACTACAGCCTCATGCAGTGGTTCCTGTCCGGAGGCTCCAACAATGGGAAGAAAGGAAAGGACCCTGCCCCCACTGTGGACAATGCCAAGGAGAAGGACAATGGCATTCCGATGCCGGACTACTGCCTTATGATCTTTGGAGGATCAGCAGCCTACGACTCCAAACGTCGTCAGAAGGTCGCACGCCATGAGGTCTACACGGCCAAACCGGCGATACCTCCCTTCCTCCGGTGGTTAGAGTCTGCCATAACCTTCGATCGGACTGACCATCTGGATAGTGTTTCACACCCTGAGAGATATCTGCTTGTGGTCGACCCAATCGTCGACCCAAAGTGACTCACCAAAGTACTGATGGATGGAGGCAGCGGCCTCAACATCATGTACGCCAAGACGCTCGACGAGATGGGTGTCGACCGGACACGTCTCCGCCCAACCCGAGCATCTTTCCACGGCATCATGCCCGAGAAGCAGGCCATGCCACTTGGGCAGATCGATCTGCCCGTTACCTTCAGGGATTAGTTCAATTAAAGGACTGAAACCCTCACCTTCGAGGTGGTTGGGTTCCCTGGAACCTTCCATGCCATCCTAGGACGCCCATGCTACACAAAGTTCATGGCAGTCCACAACTATACATACCTCAAGATGAAGATACTGGGCCCCCACGGGGTCATCACCGTCAGCACCTCCTTCTAGTGCGCCTATGAGTGCGAGGTCGAGTGTTGTGGTCATGCCGCAGCAATCGTCGCCTCTGGAGAGCTGCCGCCCTTAGGGAGGAGGCCGTCGAAGAGGCGCCTAACGCCAAGAAATCGACCAGATCATTCTAGTCGGTTGAGGGCTCTAAAGAAGTCCTCATAGACCCTAGGAGCACCGAGGGCAAAACGGTGCGCATTGGTACCACACTTTCCTCCGGATAGGAAAGCGCGCTCGTCGACTTCCTCCGCGGCAACAAAGACATCTTTGCATGGAAACCCTCGGATATGCTAGGCATTCCGAGGGAGGTTGCCGAACATACCTTGAAGATCCACCTAGGATCCAAGCTGGTGAAGCAACGCCTGCGTCGCTTCAACGAGGAGAAACACAGGGCCATCGGTGAAGAGATAGCAAAACTCTCGGCAGCCGGGTTCATCAAGGAAGTATACCACCCAGAGTGGTTAGCTAATCCTATTCTTGTATGAAAGAAGAGTGGGAAATGGAGGATGTGTGCTGACTATATGGGTCTCAACAAAGCATGCCCAAAGGATCCATTTCCTTTGCCATGCATAGACCAAATAGTCGACTCTACCTCGGGGTGCGAAACCCTCTGCTTCCTTGACGCGTGTCGACGAAATATGGTCAGCAGTCTACCCAAGTAGTAGATTGTCGGCAGACAGATGCGCAAGCCACAAACAAGACAGCGACGCAAGACAAACACAAGGTTTTATCCAGGTTCGGCCGCCAAGAAGGCGTAATACCTACGTCCTGCGTCTCATTTGTATTGCTATATGTCAATGAGAGATGTTTTTTAGAGGGGTCCCCTGCCCGCCTTATATAATTCGGGGGGCAGGGTTACAGATCTAGAAACTAATCCTAGCCAATTACAATTGCCATATGTGGCCGGATAAGGATTCCTATTCTAACCGACCAGGATCTTGATTGATCGCCAGATCCGCCTTAACTCCTTGCGCGGGACTCCGATCAGGTTAACCGGGCCGCACGTCGTCTTTTGGTGGACCGAACCCATCGATCCGGGCCGGCCCAAGCTTAGCCATAAGGGTATAGGGGTTAATACCCCCATAGCTAGTCCCTGAGCACCATGTATTATGATGCGACACGCCATTTTAACCTTCTTCGACAAGTAAGGCTTGAGCCCTTGACATCTCTGACCACCATTGTCACCGGAGAAGTTGGTTGTCCGAAGAATATATGGTGCTCTTGAGAAAAAAGAAAAAGATTTTTGTCCGGTGAAGTGTGCCCACTTGTATTTCTGAAAAGAAATGTAAGTGTGTCTTGAAACGTAGCGTCCTTGATCATCAGAGGCATAGGGGTCGAAAAACAAACACATTCACCGCAAGGTGAAGTGTGCCCACTTAGTCCCCGAGCCTGGTAGTAGGTGACATAGGCATGTGGTGCCAAGATCTAAAAAAGAATTCCCAGTTAAGTTGAGAATCCAATCGTCGTACAGGCGATACAAGATGCACCGGCAGGTGCATCGTACCGATGTAGTCCCCGAGCTTGCTGGAAGGCGAGGTATGAGCCTTGTAGCAAGGTCTAAATAAACGTCTCGCAACTGTATGTGAGTACAAATCACATGTAGCCGAGAAGAACGATCTCCAAGCAGTGGTCGGTGTAACACCCTCGGTGTTAAACATGCATTTAACCTTGACATTGCATGATCATAAGCATCCATGAGCATGCATGTGCATGAGCATCTCAATTGCTATACCTTTGTTAGCGTATATTTCATGCGTGTTACTTAATTACCTTACTTAAGTTAGGGTTTTCATGGAATCAAAGTATGGAAGGTGTGTGGAACCTTGGTAATGCTTTAAATGTTTAGAGTAGCATAAGGAACAACTTTGGTATTCATGGCTAAGTTTAGTTTAGTCTCTAAGTCATTGATATGGTGTATGTCATCATTTTAAAGTACTATGTTTGACCTAGTTTGAACTATGTCATAGAGTCTTTGCATGGCAGTGAACCTTTAAACAAAGTTGTAGTTTTTGAGTAGAGCAACAACTTTTATGTTTGGGTCTCGGTCTAATTCAGTGCATAGCTTAGTCATTTTGTGCTCATAAAATTCCATATTTCACTGTTTTGCGACACTTAGAATTTTTCTAAGTCAAAACTGGTTTCCAGTGTTATTTGCTCAACTTTGGCATGATATTACTCGGTATTGGTTGAGAATTGGAACTCGATCCTTTAATGGAAATTAAAGATGGTATGTAGGGCTTCAACTTTGATTTAGGAAGTTTGCGCTAATGGTCCACGGATTAGGAGTTTTGTCACTGTCAAATGGCGTCGTCAGGTCGGCCTATCGAACACTGATGGCTTGATCGGCCTGGCTTCAGTGGCCGACCACGGCAGTCCGTGAATGCCGCGTGGTGGCCACCCATCGCCGATGTCCTGAACCGCCAGTCCACGTCAGGTCGCAGCTCGCTAACTCAAGCACGCGCTCGCCCGTGACCGCTCCGCGCCCTCAGTTCCACTGCCTGCCTCCTCCTTCGCTTTCTCGCAACACCGTAGCAGCCGCAGCCGTAGCCGCAGCGCAGCTCTGCCGTCGCCATTGCCGGCCTAGCTCGCACCGTGCCCCTCCTACGCCACTGCAGTAGCTTCGTCGTGGTCCCACGGCACCACTGCGTCCACGTTGGCTAGCTCGGAGCGCTCGGTAAGCCGTCTCGTCGCGAACGGCATCGCCGGTGTTCCCGTCGCCGTGGCCGCACCGCCTCCGTCCGTTGTTTGCCGCGTTAGTGGTTGAGATAGCTTCGCCGTAGTCGGTTTAGTCTTGGACGAGCCGTACATCGAGCTTCCGTGGCCAGCTCCGGCATCTTGCCGTCGAGCTGCGCCGCCGCCCCGCCATGAACGCCACCATCATCGATAGCCCCGGCCATAGGTCAAATTAGTTGCATCAATGTGTGCGGGAGGTAGTGGGGATGCTTTTAGTACTGACGCCGTCGTCGGAGAGGCCGCCGTCGGCGAGCCCCGTCGAAGTCCGGTGATCCCGCGCTGTCCTCTGTTTTTCATTTTGCTGTTTCGCTGTGACCCAGTTCAAAAAAAAAAGATAGTTCATTTATTTTAGTTTTTGCATGCAAATTTAGAAAATCATAAGTGGAGTTATAGAGGTCCAATTTTGGTGAACCAAATTTTATTGTATTCCTAATGAAGTGTAGTTTTTTATAAAAATATATAATCTGTTGCTTGACACTTTTCTATAGGGTTTACTATTTTCACCAAAACAGACCTTGCTAGCTTGTCATTTTTGTAAAGAATGTTACACTTGGTAAAATGTCCTGAAACTTTTACAGTAGTCTATTGGTATCACTTGTAAGACACTGTAATTTTCTTAGAATTTATTATGCACATTGGGTATAGGTTTATTATTTAACCTAATTATCTAAATAAATTAATAAATGCAATTAAATAAATATTTTGGGCTTTGCCATTATGTTTTCTTAAGTGTATTTGATGTCCCTGAACTGTTGGTGTACTTGGTGGTGTCAAATTTTGAATGCTTACATGTAGTAGAAATATTGTCGCTTTATAATTCGATTTAACATGTTTTCGGACAGATTCTATTGCTTGTTCTGTGGCATAGTCAAAATGATGTTTTATGTAGAAATGGTTAATAACAAAGTAGTAGGTAACTTCTTCATCTATCTTATGTTAAAATTTCAGGTCAATAGGCCAAAGGGTTTAGGAGTTATAGCTGTTTAAAGTTAGTTTTCCGAAATGCTTGCTCTCTGGAATTTCTGGACAGCACTGTATTGATTGCCTGTTTTGGTTAGGATAGAGTGTGAATTAGCTTTTGGTGATTAAATAAGAGTTGTAGACAATTTTATAAGCTTTCCAGAAAGTCTAAGATCACAGAATTTGGATAAGTATAACTTCAGTTATGATATAAACTTGTAACTGTCATGTGTAACTTAGATATTGCTTTGTGTGAAATTTGTAAATAACTAGAGAAGAGATATGCACCTACTAGGCAAATAAGGAGTTAGCATTGCTATCATTTTGCTACTTAACATCATTATTGCAGCATGTACATTCCTTATCACATCCTCCGTGATCCATCTTATGCATTCATGGTACTTACTTATGCATATGCATGCAATAGGTGCAACCGAAGGGATCACGCTAGTGGAGCTCGACGTCGACCCGCAGGAGGAGAATCAGGAAGTTCAGCACCTGGAGGTTCCCGGACAAGGAGAGCCTGAAGCCGATCACCTTCCCGAGTGTCCCGATCACCAGCCTTCGACGTTTGTGAAAGGCAAGCCCCGGAGCATTATAAGTCTCCCTATTTTATTAATGTCACTTAAAGTTATTCGTATTGCTGCATTACGTGACAGGAGTTGGTTGTAAACACTTGCTGCATACTACCATTCCTTGACCAGATATATCTACCTCAGATCCTATTTAAGTCCAGGAATGTTTATCATGCTTAGCTCTGCTTAGACCGGTAGAAGTCGGGTGATTCCCTGTCACCTGCGAGCTATAGGTGATAACTTAATCACGGTTGGCTATATTGTGCTATCGTGGAACATAACCTGATATTGTTGAATAAATGGAGACCGGGTGGATGTCTTATATGTGGTATTGTAGTGACTCCACCTGTGTCGTTTAAGGACCGGACGTTGGAGGTCACCTTGTCATGTTGAACGCAGCCTCTCACATAGTTGGTTGGATAAGTCATTCCGACCGCGAAGCCGAGTAGCTCATCTCAGGCCGGGACCACGAGCAGTTCAAGTGCGCACTCTGGATGGTAGTAAGGATGTGCGGAGAGCCATTGGCGTAAGCCCAAGGGCGGGTTAGAGTCCCGATCACCCTTGGCAGAGTGGTTCTCTGATTGTGCGGCGCTGGTCGTACCCGCGAATTTGGTTCCTGATTTGTACCAAAGGTGACCTAAGGCTACCTTCGCGAGGTATGCCTGGGTGTGTGTTAGGAATATTTCCCCAGCTGGGTAGGAATCGATTCGAATCGCCGTCTCTCCCGGATAGTGAGAACTTGACTTGAGTTCCTTTCATCGTAGTAAGTTATGGAAAGGATGAAAATGATGGTTATGAGGTTATGCAAGAACTCAACTGGATATGGTTATTATTATTGTGATGAATTAATGGTATCAACATGTTTGGCATAGGATAGTTGCTAATCTAGTATGAGACAGGATTAATAACTAGTTTTCCAATTAAAGAGATGTTGGATAACTTATGCTTTTCTGCAAATAATGTCTACCAGCTCTACTTATAAAGCCTTGCATACTCCTTGGTGTCTTAGTATTTTAGTCGGACGGGTAAGTCTCGCTGAGTACCTTCTCGTACTCAGGGTTTTATTCCCTTTGTTGCAGATAACGTTATGTTTCATGGCTACTTTAAGAGCTGTCTTGCTCCTGCTGTGGATGAGGACTAGGACCATGGGCAATGGTCATTCTGTATTTCATCTCACCTTTGTGCTTTTGGTTGGAGATGACTATGACACTGGCTTTGTATTAAACTACGTGTGATGTTTATGTTAAACTACTTTGCTTCCGCTACTTTCAAACTTGGCTTGTAATAATTATTCGAACTCTGATGTATGAGACATATTTGTGAACTGTGATGTAACATGTGACTGGTTGTGTTGAATCTCTACGATCTTGGTTTGTATGTTGGTTGTTTGAGATCTTTCGCGATTTCATTGGACTACCGGGTTTATATGGGCTCAAGTATGACGGCTTGATCGCTTCGGTGATTGCTATTGTACTTGTGCTCTTATAAATTGGACGGTTCTGTGACAGCTGGCATCAGAGCAAGGATTCAACATTAAAACTTGTCATATGTGTATTTAAAAACAAAGGTTTTGTGTTATAAAAATCTAAAGTGTGCCAGTGGTCATCTCCTTTATGCCCAGTTAAGGACTTTTAGGTGGCTATTTAAGTACTAACATGGGGGGGGGTTTACTTTCGTCGTCCATACGGCGTCCTATTGTATGGATGCCATTCACTTGAATGGTAATGTATGGATCAAATGCCTCTACGCTAAGGTAACAAGGTAAGTTGATGAGTGGCATGACCCAAGACGTGAGCGTGCGGTCGGGGAGAGCTAGTTTTGATACGACTGTATATGCATGCTTGCATGTGTGTATGGTGCGTATTTAATTGTGGGTATAAATTGTCATCGGGTAGCTTTGATACATAAGTATATGTATGGGTATACATATATGGAAGTATTTAGTTGCAATTTAGATCCTGCATTTACATTCGGTACTTATATCTGTTGGGTTGGGCTGAAATGAATTTCTGCAAGTACACTAACAACGCACCGTGTAGATCGACTAGTTACCACTATTTGAGAGAACGTATGTATGCCACCGCGTATGTCGTTAGGAATTATTCTTTTCTAAGTTTGTGAGGACGTACGGAACAAGCATACATCATGGTGCATTATTCATTCATGTTCCTGCATTGTTCCCCCTTAAATGATCTATCGTTAAGTAAACCGTTTCTTTTGCACGTGTCTCCCTTAAGTGGTAACTAAAGATGAAGAGGTGAAGCCTTGTGAGGATGACCATGGTGATGGTGTGCCCGACATCGATAGCGACCACCCCGAGGAGTAGTTTAGCTATAGTAGTGCGAGCACGATAAGCGATCATTTGGTGATGTTATGCTGTGGAATTGGATTGTTGTGCCTCTGTGTTATTGTATGAATTTATGATTCTCTCCAGTAATTACAGTATGGCATAATTTTTGCAATTCTTCTGCAATCTTTAGGCATTCTCCAATAATCGCTTGTTGTTGCAACTTCGCAGATGACGCGCACTCGTAGGGGAATTTTTGGTGATGATGTGGGTGGTAACGATGGCCGTGGCAATGGCCATGAGGATCTTCCCCCACCACCGCCTCCTACCCCAGCTGAGATGATGGCGTAGCTAATGGAGACTCAACGTGCTATGGGTGAAGTGTTGTGCGGTCTCGCGCAGAATGCTGGACAAGGACGTGGAAGAGATCAGCATCAGGGACCTGAACCTAACCAGTTCAGTACTTTTAAGGACTTTCTCGACACCAAGCCTCCTGTCTTTAAGGAAGCAGAAGAACCACTGCAGTCAGATGAGTGGTTGAATACAATTGAACAGAAGTTCCGTCTCTTAAGGCTCACTGAACACTTGAAGACCGAGTATGCATTGCACCAGTTGCATGGACCAACGGGCATATGGTGGAGTCACCATCGATCCACTTTGCCTGGAGATGCTCAAATTACATGGAATCAGTTCAAGGTTGCATTTAGGGGGCATTATATTCCCCCCGGTCTGATGAGCATGAAGCATACGGAATTCATGAGGTTGACACAGGGAACTAAGGGTTTGACTGAGTATCTGCATGCCTTTAACAATTTGTCAAGGTATGCTATAGAGTTTGTGGATACAGATGCAAAGAAAATTGCTAGTTTCAAGCGGGGCCTTAGCCCGAAGCTGATGAAGACGCTCGCTAACAACAAATGTGCTACCTTTAATGAGTTTGTTAGTGATGCACTAACCCAAGAGAACCAGAACAACATCTATACAGCGTCCAAGAATCGCAAGCGAGCTTTTGAAGCAGGAGTATCTCAGTCCCAAGCTCCTACCAATGCAAGACCCCAGTTTCGCCCTCCAGCTCCAAAGTTTAGACCACCCCAGAAGAAGGCACAGCCAAGTCAGAACCAGCAAGTATACCGCAAGGCTTATTCTGTTGCTCTACCTAAGGGTAGCACTGGACAGAGTAGCTCCAATGTTCCACCTAATGGTATGCCATGCTGGAATTGCAACAAGACTGGCCATTGGTCAAGAAATTGTCCATATCCCAGGAAGAACAACAACCAGAAGCAGAGCAATTCCAGTGGACGTCAGGGACATGTGCACTATACCACCATGGAAGAGATTCCCTCTGGTGAAGTGGTCACGGCTGGTATGTTTCTCGTGAATCATCATCCTGCAGTTGTTTTATTTGATTCGGGAGCTTCGCATTCTTTCATGAGTCCAATATTTGCATCCAAGTATGACCAGAAAATAGTTGTGGTAGAAAAGGGTGGTTATTGCATAAGTGCTGCTGGGAGCAACATTTCTACCAATCAGATAGTTAGAGGTATACGCATCCAAATAAGTGAACGGGAATATACTGCTAACCTAGTGATATTACCGGGATTAGGTATTGATGTGATCTTGGGGATGAATTGGATGAAGAACCATGGTGTTCTTATTGATACCTCCACTAGAACTGTTATGTTGAGGGATCCCAGGAATAATGAGGCTTTTCTAGTACCCCTTCCTAGGGAGTTTGATCTCCATAATGTGGCCAATGCTATCCAGTCTGTGGCCCTTCCTGATATTCCAGTAGTATGTGAATTTCCGGATGTCTTTCCTGAGGAATTGCCAGGGTTACCACCGGACAGAGAAATAGAGTTCAAGATAGAATTGTTGCCTGGTACCGCACCTATTTCCTGAAGACCTTATAGAATGCCTCCCAATGAGTTAGCAAAATTGAAGATTCAATTGCATGAACTTTTAGAGAAGGGTCTCATTCGCCCCAGTTCATCACCTTGGGGTTGTCCCGCCATATTCGTGAAAAAGAAGGACAAGTCTTTGTGAATGTGTGTGGATTACCGTCCACTCAATGCTGTTACTATCAAGAACATGTATCCTTTGCCTCGCATTGATATCTTGTTTGATCAATTGTCGAAAGCAAAAGTGTTCTCTAAGATTGATTTGAGGTCAGGTTATCACCAAATCAAGATTAGGCCCGAAGACGTACCTAAGACTGCTTTTTCCACTAGGTATGGCCTTTATGAGTATTTAGTCATGTCCTTTGGATTGACCAATGCGCCTGCCTACTTTATGTATTTGATGAACTCGGTGTTCATGCCTGAACTTGACAAGTTCGTGGTTGTGTTCATCGATGATATCTTGATTTATTCTGAGACGACAGAAGAACATGAAGAGCACTTGAGAGTGGTATTGTCGAGACTAAGAGAGCATAAGTTGTATGCAAAGTTTAGTAAATGTGAGTTTTGGTTGAAGAAGGTACCTTTCCTAGGTCACGTCTTATCAGAAAATGGAATTTCTGTAGACCCATCCAAAGTGCAAGAAGTGATGGATTGGAAAGCCCCAACCTCAGTTCATGAAGTCCGAAGTTTTCTTGGTCTAGCTGGATATTACCGTCGGTTTATCCTGGATTTCTCCAAGATATCCAAGCCTATGACCAGGTTACTTCAGAAGGATGAGAAGTTTGTTTGGACACCAGAGTGTGAAGCGGCTTTTCACACTTTGCGGACGTTGCTGACTACTGCTCCTGTATTGGCACAACCTGACATTGAGAAGCCGTTTGATGTATTTTGTGATGCCTCAGGAACTGGTTTAGGGTGTGTTTTGATGCAGGAAGGCCAAGTCATTGCTTATGCCTCACGCCAGTTGAGAAAGCATGAAGTCAACTATCCAACACATGATTTAGAGCTTGCAGCAGTTGTCCATGCCTTGAAAATTTGGAGACATTACTTGCTTGGTAATGTTTGCCATATCTACACTGATCACAAGAGCCTAAAGTACATTTTCACTCAACCTGAGCTGAACATGAGGCAGCGAAGATGGCTAGAATTGATCAAGGACTACAACCTAGAAGTGCATTATCATCCGGGTAAAGCCAATGTAGTTGCCGATGCCTTAAGTCGGAAGTATCATGGTAATTCTTTGTTGGAAGATGGTTTCAACTTATTGCATTCGGCGGTCCTACACAATATCACAGTTAGTTGTTCTATAGAGTCAAGGATCATTGAGATGCAAAAGACCGATGTTGGTATATTCCACATCAAGAGAAAGATGAAAGAAGAAGAAAGTAAACATTTTCGGTTAGATGAGAATGATGTTCTATGGTTTAAAGATCGACTTGTAGTGCCTAAAGATAGGGAGTTGAGGAACCAAATCCTAAAGGAAGCTCATTCGTCCAAGCTATCTATTCACCCGGGTAGCAGTAAGATGTATCAAGATTTGAAGACTAGATTTTGGTGGACAAAAATGAAGAAAGAAATTGCGGCATATGTGGCAAGATGTGATAATTGTTGTCGAGTGAAGGCCATTCATATGAAACCAGCAGGTTTACTTCAGCCACTGTCTATTCCAAGTTGGAAATGGGATGACATTAGTATGGATTTCATTGTCGGACTTCCAAAGACCCAAAAAGGTCATGATTCAATATGGGTAATTGTTGACCGTCTCACCAAGTCTGCACATTTTATTCCTGTTAATGTCCAGTATCGACCTCATCAATATGCAAAGCTGTACATGGAACAAATTGTCAGATTGCATGGTGTACCTAAGAGTATTGTATCAGATCGAGGGTCCCAATTTGTTAATCATTTTTGGGAACATCTGCATAAGTACTTGGGTACCACATTGATTCGCAGCTCTACTTATCACCCCCAGACCGCAGGTCAAACTGAACGTGTGAATCAGATCCTGGAAGATATGTTGAGAGCATGTGTGATTTCTTCCAAGGGTTCATGGGAGGACTGGTTACCTTTAGTGGAATTCTCCTACAATAATAGTTATCAAGAGAGTATTAAGATGGCTCCATTTGAAGCTTTATATGGTCGCAAATGTAGGACCCCTCTAAATTGGATTGAGCCTGGTGAAAGAAGATATTATGGAATTGACTTTGTCAAAGAAGCTGAAGAACGAGTTCAAATCATTCAGCAACATATAGAAGCCGCTCAATCAAGACAAAAGAGTTATGCAGATAAGAGGAGAAGTCCTATTATATTCCAAGTTGGAGATTATGTGTATCTGAAGGTATCCCCAATGAGGAGAGTGCAAAGATTTGGAGTGAAACGAAAACTTGCTCCTAGGTATGTTGGACCATACAAGATCACTGCACAAAAAGGGCCGGTAGCCTACCAACTCCAGTTACCTCCGGAAATGAAAGCAATATTCAGTGTTTTTCATGTCTCCCAACTCAAGAAATGTCTTCGTGTGCCCGAAGAAGTAATTGAACCTACTAGTATCAAAATTCAGTCAAATTTGACTTATGAAGAGAGACCTATTAAAGTGCTTGAAACAATGGAAAGAGTGACCCGTAGCAAAGTCACCAAGTTCTACAAGGTGGTTTGGAATAATCATAGTGAGCAAGACGCTACGTGGGAACGTGAGGACTATCTTCGTGAGGTATATCCGAGTTTCTACGTGGAATGGTAGGTCGTGCAATCTCGGGGCGAGATTTCTTTTAGGGGGGAAGGGCTGTAACACCCTCGGTGTTAAGCACGCATTTAACCTTGACATTGCATGATCATAAGCATCCATGAGCATGCATGTGCATGAGCATCTCAATTGCTATACCTTTGTTAGCTTATATTTCATGCGTGTTACTTAATTACCTTACTTAAGTTAGGGTTTTCATGGAATCAAAGTATGGAAGGTGTGTGGAACCTTGGTAATGCTTTAAATGTTTAGAGTAGCATAAGGAACAACTTTGGTATTCATGGCTAAGTTTAGTTTAGTCTCTAAGTCATTGATATGGTGTATGTCATCATTTTAAAGTACTATGTTTGACCTAGTTTGAACTATGTCATAGAGTCTTTGCATGGCAGTGAACCTTTAAACAAAGTTGTAGTTTTTGAGTAGAGCAACAACTTTTATGTTTGGGTCTCGGTCTAATTCAGTGCATAGCTTAGTCATTTTGTGCTCACAAAATTCCATATTTCACTGTTTTGCGACACTTAGAATTTTTCTAAGTCAAAACTAGTTTCCAGTGTTATTTGCTCAACTTTGGCATGATATTACTCGGTATTGGTTGAGAATTGGAACTCGATCCTTTAATGGAAATTAAAGATGGTATGTAGGGCTTCAACTTTGATTTAGGAAGTTTGCGCTAATGGTCCACGGATTAGGAGTTTTGTCACTGTCAAATGGCGTCGTCAGGTCGGCCTATCGAACACTGATGGCTTGATCGGCCTGGCTTCAGTGGCCGACCATGGCAGTCCGTGAATGCCGCGTGGTGGCCACCCATCGCCGATGTCCTGAACCGCCAGTCCACGTCGGGTCGCAGCTCGCTAACTCAAGCACGCGCTCACCCGTGACCGCTCCGCGCCCTCAGTTCCACTGCCTGCCTCCTTCGCTTTCTCGCAACACCGTAGCAGCCGCAGCCGTAGCCGCAGCACAGCTCTGCCGTCACCATTGCCGGCCTAGATCGCACCGTGCCCCTCCTACGCCACTGCAGTAGCTTCGTCGTGGTCCCACGGCACCACTGCGTCCACGTTGGCTAGCTCGGAGCGCTCGGTAAGCCGTCTCGTCGCGAACGGCATCGCCGGTGTTCCCGTCGCCGTGGCCGCACCGTCTCCGTCCATTGTTTGCCGCGTTAGTGGTTGAGATAGCTTCGCCGTAGTCAGTTTAGTCTTGGACGAGCCGTACATCGAGCTTCCGTGGCCAGCTCTGGCATCTTGCCGTCGAGCTGCGCCGCCGCCCCGCCATGAACGCCGCCATCATCGATAGCCCCGGCCATAGGTCAAATTAGTTGCATCAATGTGTGCGGGAGGTAGTGGGGATGCTTTTAGTACTGATGCCGTCGTCGGAGAGGCCGCCGTCGGCGAGCCCCGTCGAAGTCCGGTGATCCCGCGCCGTCCTCTGTTTTTCGTTTTGCTGTTTCGCTGTGACCCAGTTCAAAAAAAAAGATAGTTTATTTATTTTAGTTTTTGCATGCAAATTTGGAAAATCACAAGTGGAGTTATAGAGGTCCAATTTTGGTGAACCAAATTTTGTTGTATTCCTAATGAAGTGTAGTTTTTTATAAAAATATATAATCTGTTGCTTGACACTTTTCTATAGGGTTTACTATTTTCACCAAAACAGACCTTGCTAGCTTGTCATTTTTGTAAAGAATGTTACACTTGGTAAAATGTCCTGAAATTTTTACAGTAGTCTATTGGTATCACTTGTAAGACACTGTAATTTTCTTAGAATTTATTATGCACATTGGGTATAGGTTTATTATTTAACCTAATTATCTAAATAAATTAATAAATGCAATTAAATAAATAGTTTGGGCTTTGCCATTATGTTTTCTTAAGTGTATTTGATGTCCCTGAACTGTTGGTGTACTTGGTGGTGTCAAATTTTGAATGCTTACATGTAGTAGAAATATTGTCGCTTTATAATTCGATTTAACATGTTTTCGGACAGATTCTATTGCTTGTTCTGTGGCATAGTCAAAATGATGTTTTATGTAGAAATGGTTAATAACAAAGTAGTAGGTAACTTCTTCATCTATCTTATGTTAAAATTTTAGGTCAATAGGCCAAAGGGTTTAGGAGTTATAGCTGTTTAAAGTTAGTTTTCCGAAATGCTTGCTCTCTGGAATTTCTGGACAGCACTGTATTGATTGCCTGTTTTGGTTAGGATAGAGTGTGAATTAGCTTTTGGTGATTAAATAAGAGTTGTAGACAATTTTATAAGCTTTCCAGAAAGTCTAAGATCACAGCATTTGGATAAGTATAACTTCAGTTATGATATAAACTTGTAACTGTCATGTGTAACTTAGATATTGCTTTGTGTGAAATTTGTAAATAACTAGAGAAGAGATATGCACCTACTAGGCAAATAAGGAGTTAGCATTGTTATCATTTTGCTACTTAACATCATTATTGCAGCATGTACATTCCTTATCACATCCTCCGTGATCCAGCTTATGCATTCATGGTACTTACTTATGCATATGCATGCAATAGGTGCAACCGAAGGGATCACGCTAGTGGAGCTCGACGTCGACCCGCAGGAGGAGAATCAGGAAGTTCAGCACCTGGAGGTTCCCGGACAAGGAGAGCCTGAAGCCGATCACCTTCCCGAGTGTCCCGATCACCAGCCTTCGACGTTTGTGAAAGGCAAGCCCCGGAGCATTATAAGTCTCCCTATTTTATTAATGTCACTTAAAGTTATTCGTATTGCTGCATTACGTGACAGGAGTTGGTTGTAAACACTTGCTGCATACTACCATTCCTTGACCAGATATATCTACCTCGGATCCTATTTAAGTCCAGGAATGTTTATCATGCTTAGCTCTGCTTAGACCGGTAGAAGTCGGGTGATTCCCTGTCACCTGCGAGCTATAGGTGATAACTTAATCACGGTTGGCTATATTGTGCTATCGTGGAACATAACCTGGTATTGTTGAATAAATGGAGACCGGGTGGATGTCTTATATGTGGTATTGTAGTGACTCCACCTGTGTCGTTTAAGGACCGGACGTTGGAGGTCACCTTGTCATGTTGAACGCAGCCTCTCACATAGTTGGTTGGATAAGTCATTCCGACCGCGAAGCCGAGTAGCTCATCTCAGGCCGGGACCACGAGCAGTTCAAGTGCGCACTCTGGATGGTAGTAAGGATGTGCGGAGAGCCATTGGCGTAAGCCTAAGGGCGGGTTAGAGTCCCGATCACCCTTGGCAGAGTGGTTCTCTGATTGTGCGGCGCTGGTCGTACCCGCGAATTTGGTTCCTGATTTGTACCAAAGGTGACCTAAGGCTACCTTCGCGAGGTATGCCTGGGTGTGTGTTAGGAATATTTCCCCAGCTGGGTAGGAATCGATTCGAATCGCCGTCTCTCCCGGATAGTGAGAACTTGACTTGAGTTCCTTTCATCGTAGTAAGTTATGGAAAGGATGAAAATGATGGTTATGAGGTTATGCAAGAACTCAACTGGATATGGTTATTATTATTGTGATGAATTAATGGTATCAACATGTTTGGCATAGGATAGATGCTAATCTAGTATGAGACAGGATTAATAACTAGTTTTCCAATTAAAGAGATGTTGGATAACTTATGCTTTTCTACAAATAATGTCTACCAGCTCTACTTATAAAGCCTTGCATACTCCTTGGTGTCTTAGTATTTTAGTCGGACGGGTAAGTCTCGCTGAGTACCTTCTCGTACTCAGGGTTTTATTCCCTTTGTTGCAGATAACGTTATGTTTCATGGCTACTGCAAGAGCTGTCTTGCTCCTGCTGTGGATGAGGACTAGGACCATGGGCAATGGTCATTCTGTATTTCATCTCACCTTTGTGCTTTTGGTTGGAGATGACTATGACACTGGCTTTGTATTAAACTACGTGTGATGTTTATGTTAAACTACTTTGCTTCCGCTACTTTCAAACTTGGCTTGTAATAATTATTCGAACTCTGATGTATGAGACATATTTGTGAACTGTGATATAACATGTGACTGGTTGTGTTGAATCTCTACGATCTTGGTTTGTATGTTGGTTGTTTGAGATCTTTCGCGATTTCGTTGGACTACCGGGTTTATATGGGCTCAAGTATGATGGCTTGATCGCTTCGGTGATTGCTATTGTACTTGTGCTCTTGTAAATTGGACGGTTCTATGACAGCCGGGACAGTCCCCGAGCACATCAATAGCTGGAGCAGTCCCCAAGCGTGACAGTGGCCTGAGTGGTGCCTGAGCACGGCGAGTGGTGCTGGCGATCCCGAGCACGGCAAAGTGATCTAGGGCGATCCCGAGCACGCGGCGGTGGGTGCAGGCCCCGAGCACGGCGATGGTGCAGGCGATCCCGAGCACAGCAGGTGGTGGTCGGTCCATCATTGAGCTCAAGATATGCAGCCAAAAGAAAAGAACACTGATTGTATTATTATTTGGTGTATTTATTTATCTCCTTACTCTGTTCAAGTCCAATATGCCATGTCTGGTAAAAAAAAACAGACGGATATAACATATCACACTGCCTTCTTACTCTTTCTGACAAACAGTCGCTTGGTGCCTGTATGGAGGTGCGCCAGTGTGGGCCCTCTCACATTATTAATGAAGAGGCGCGTACACTGGAAACGAAGGGGCTCGTTTGCTGGCGTAGATCTCGAGGTTGTGAAAACAACCGTCTACGGCGCGTGCGCACGCCCCCCAAGAATCTCAGGCGGGTGAAACAATGGAGCCCTTGGTTATTTATAATATACAACTAGTAAGTTACTTTTTACCGATCCCCATTGTCATTCACCGCTGCAACCTTCTTCTTCCTCTCACCAAACCCTACTCCTCCAAAAATCACCACCAATCCCTCCTCCACCGCATCCACCCTCTTAACAAGGGCAGATCAATGGCGAAGAGAAACGCCCAGAAGAAAGGCAGAGTCATGGCGAAGGAGTGGTGGAAGTCAAGGAGCAATGAGCAGACCATCGAAGACCTCGTCGCCATGGGAGTGCTCCACAACAAGACACTCGCAGGATGGCGTGCGCCGGAAGGAGAAAGCTTCCCCGATCCACAACCAGGTGAGATTGTGGTTTTCGAGGATTTCTTCAAGCAGGGTTTTGGGGTTCTAGTGCACCCTTTCCTTCAGGGGCTCTGCTTATATTACAAGATTGGGATTTGCAATCTGCATCCCAACTCGATTCTTCTTGTCTCCACCTTCATCCATCTTTGCGAAGCTTATGGTGGCTTCCAGCCCCATTTCGACCTCTTTCGCCATCTGTTCTGTCTGCGGAAGAAAGGGAGTGGAGGCTCGAAGATAGCCGGAGGTGTATACCTCAATCTGCGTGACGGTATTAAGGCCCAGTACCTACACTGCCCATGGAACACCTCACTGGACGAATGGTACAAGAAATGGTTCTACATCCGCGAAGAGCCAAACACGATCACTCTGTGTGACGTGGGGTTGATTCCGGAGAAGAAGAACAGCTGGTCGGAGAAGCCCGAGCACTTGGAACAGATTACAGAACTGCTCGGGTTGATCCCATGGGGAAAACTGGATGGTCCAAGCGTGGTTGGGAACTTCATCAGCCGAAGGATCCAGCCCTGCCAAAAGAGGGTACATCCTGGCTTCGAGTACCAAGGTAGCGCAGATCCGACGAGGACCAGAAAAGAGGCGCTCGACAAGGTAGAAATCAAAGCCAGAATTGGGGAGCTATTCAATCTAGCCGACCCCAATTATGTCAGGTTAAACGACATCGAGCACGCCTTCAAGCTGGCCCGACCTCCCCCAAAGGTAAATGATGCCTCCTTGTGCCTGTAGATTTATGTTGCAACAAAAACTTTGACTATTGTCTCCTTTATGTTTCCTAGAGTAATGGTCATGACTGAGCAGCAGTATTCGTGTCTCCGCCCCCTGGCGTGGATTGGCCGCAAATTGCCGGTTCAACCGCCAGACCAAACCCGCATCAAGGCGTCGATCGGGCGGTACTCGGAGTTGGGGAGGATGTAATGACCAAGGCTGCTAGTGGCGCGCCGAAGCCAACAAACGTCGCCAGCCATCTTCCCCTTTCGGACAATGAAACAGAGGATGCGGACATCTTCCGACTCATCCCTCGAAAGAGGAGAAGACAAATGGGGTCAACAGAGCAGGGTAGCTCCTCTGTGCCAGTAGTGATCGCACCATCGACCACTGCAACACAGAAAACAAGCGGGGGAAGTGTCAAGCACCAAACCCCAACGCTAGTACCGGTGGTGGAAAAAGACCCGGTGGAACCCGCTGAGCACGTGGAGCAGGCGCGGTCAAAGAGACGTTCCTTCACTACGTTATTCCGTGCTTCCAAGCTGTAAGTATCCGTAACCTTGATATAATATTATAATTTGTTTTGAATACTATTGTTTTCTGAACTTTCTCTGGTATATTAGGTCGGCGTCCACCAAAAATCCCGACCATATAGCTGGTTGTGGCGCGGCTTCGCCAGTACTGGCGGAAAGAACTGCTCGGCAGCTAACTGCGGAGCCACCTGTAGAAGAAATTCTGCAGGAACCGCAGCACACGAGCAGCACAACGTTAGTCCTCGAGCAGCTGGTCGAGAAGACAGCCGAGCAAAGTACAAATGCTCCAAGCACTAGCTCTACTGAGGCAGATACCTTGGCGCCAAGGGAACCAGACCGAGCCGAGGAGCAGCAACCGGAGTTGGCACAGAATACGCTTGCCGATGCTATGGCTCGTGGGAAAGCCATAGTGGTCGCGGAGAACACTATCTCCGGCCTAGCGCCGCCCCCTAAACAAGAGGCCGAAGAGGACGAAGTCGAAGAGATCCTAGGCCATCCCAAAGACAAACGACAACATGTATATGTATCGCGCAGGCGGAACGACGAGTGGGTTATGTACGAAGAAATCCCCGAGATCGAAGAGACCCAAAAAGTTGAACGAGCGGCAAAGCATTTGGTGACAGAAGTCCAGGTATGTTTGGCTTGACCACTCGACCCTGTAATGTAGTCAAACTGTCTGACTTAGCTTGCTTATATGTAGGACTTGATGAAGACCGCGAAGTACCGAAAGAAGTGCTTCGACCAGATTGAGGGGATCACGGCGAGCAATAGAGAACTGGCGGCCGAGGTGGAACGCTTGCGCCGCCAACTTGAAGCCGCCGACCAGGAGAGAATAGAGCAAGAAACACAGAACCAGAAACTGGTGGGCCAGCTCAATGACAAAGAGCATCAAAAAACAAGTAAGTTGTCATTTTGTCACATCAAGTGTATGACACGTGTTGTTGTATTGTTGGTAATGACAGCTGTAATGCAGGCTTAGAAGCTGAGGTAACCCGCCTCCGAGAGGAGAATAGCCGCGTGACCGCAGAGTGTGGTCACCTGAAGGAGGACAACGAGAAACTGGCGCGTAGCCAGTCTCAACTCTAGGACCACACCACCAAAATCAAGGAAGAACTGAAGAGTAAGTATTCCAGGCCACCGTTCTCATTCCGTTGCCCGCCTTGACCTGTCGTGCCTTTAAATTTGATGTCTTGTACGGTGTGCAGTTTTAAAAGCCAATGCCAAGAGGCATCTAGAAGCTGTGATGAAAGAGCGTGACAGCTGGAAAGCACAATGCCTTGGGGCCACCGAGGATCGGGACACATGGAAGAACCGGTTCCAGGAAGTGGCAACTGGCATTTCGCCCATCCTCGACCTTGTCGACCCGGCGCTCACAGAGGAAGAGCCAAGGACCCCATAGCTCGGACTGGTCAAGAGATGTAGACAAGCATGGGGATGGTTCCAGGAGTTCATTAAGGAGGCGGGTGAGTATACGGGCGCCCATGTGCTAAGCATGGTGCGTGCCCACTACCCTCTGATCGATCTCAAGCGCCTAGAGGCTAGATACCCAAAGGAAGTAGACCCAGACAAGGCAGAGGAGCTTCGGGTGGCCCAGCTAGATCTGTCATCAAAGATAATTGGCGACATTAATCTGTGTGGAGGTGGGACAGCACCTGTACAAGGTATGCCATCGACAAGTCAGCTGGAAACACCATCCGTTGCTAGCCAACCGACGAAGCCTGCGGTCTTGACCAGCCAGGCATCGGTGGGGCCATCCCCTTCAGCTCGGCTAGCACAAGAGTCCCCGAGACTCGAGTAGAATATCGGAAGCAACAAGCAGTAGGTGCCGCGTACCCTGACCAGCCAATGTAATAGGCTTAGAGCTGTAGAAGGAGGACATAGTTGTGTTATTGTAAACTTGGGCCTCTTTAGGCAAGCTTGTAATAACGTAACTGTATATCATTATAAGCTTGGTTGCTTTGTATAAAGCATTTTTAAGCTTGAAACTTATGTTGGTGAAACTAAGTGAGAACATAATAACGTTCTGTTTAGTTGTACCATTTTACCCGACAAATCATCCTGAAAAGTTTGTGCGGCCCTAGTTTGCCATGTGGTCGGAGTATGAGGTGCGTGACCTGTGCACACGTAGACGCGGACAAGTCAAACCAAGGGGGACCTACCGATCACCCACAATGTAGAGAGCGGATGCCATGCATGTGTTGGGAGGAACCGGACACAGGTCCTGCTCCAAAAACCATAGAAGGAGTGGTGGTCGGCTTTTAATGGCTAAGTTAGAATAACCATATAAGTCGAAGTGACACATTAGAGTGGTCGGAGAAATAATAATAGCTTTATTGAAGTAAATCGAAAATACAAAAGGGGGTACATATCTCAGTAGTTAAGCATAGAATCGTCTAAGCTTGTCGATGTGCCACGAGTTTGGTACGTCCGTACCGTCCAGGTGAGCTAACCTGTAAGACGTTGGTCGTGTGACCTCCTTGATCATGAAGGGCCCCTCCCATGGGGTTGTGGGTTTATGGACACCAGCCTGGTTCGTCTTCCACTTCAGGACCAGGTCTTCGACCACAAAAAACCACTCTTTAACGTTCTTGTTGTAGTACCTGCGCAAAACAGCAAGGTATTTGGCCGTACATACGCAAGAATCGAGCCGCTTCTCTTCTGCGCTATTCACTTCTAGCTCCCGTACTTCATTGGGCTTGCCTTCGTCGAAGTTCTCTACCCGTGCTGATCTGAAAGCTATATCTGCAGGGAGGACCGCCTCAGCGCCGTAAACCATAAAGTATGGCGAGACGCCGGTGTTACGGCTAGGCTGAGTTATGAGTCCCCAGACCACGGCTGGTAACTCTTTGAGCCATCTTCCGGGAGCCTTGTCATTTTCTCTATACACCCTCTTCTTCAACGCGTCCAAGATCATGCCATTTGCCCGCTCGACCTATCCATTAGCTCTAGGGTGCGCCACCGAGACGTATTTTACTACTATGCTCCTTTCATCGTAGAAGTCCCAAAAAGCGTTCCCGGTGAACTGAGTACCCAGATCGGTTATGATGCTGTTCAGTATGCCGAAACAGTGGATGACCTGGTCGAGGAACGTGACAGCCTTTTCTGAGGATGCCTGTACCAAAGGCATGTATTCTATCCACTTAGAAAATTTGTCGATCAGCACGAAGACGCATGTAAATTTCCCTGGAGCCGGTTTGAAGGGCCCGCTCATATCCAGTCCCCAGCATGCGAAGGGCCAGGAGCCTGGTATTGTCTGGATCTCATGTGCTGGTACATGGATTCTCTTGGTGAAGAACTGACAACCCTCACAGTGGCGGACTAGCCTCTCTGCGTCGGATACTGCTGATGGCCAATAGAACCCTGCTCGGAAAGCCTTGCCGACCAGCGTTCTTGAGGCCGCGTGGTTGTTGCAGGAGCCAGAGTGGATTTGGTCCAGGAGACGTTCACCATCCTCCTGGGTTACGCACTTCATCAAGATTTCCTCTTTTGCATTCTTGTGCCATAGGTTGCCATCAACGAGCAGATATTGCTTACTGTGGCGCATCAGGCGCTCGTTCTCTGTCCGATCAGTGTAACCACTGCCATCTGTTAGGTACTTGATGAAAGGTATTCTCCAGTCAGGCTCATGAGTGGTCGGAGGGGGCTCGGCGGTGCTTGACGCCGGAACCGTAGCCACCAATTGCTGGTCTGGAGGCTTGTCTGCCGTGGAATCTTTCTCTTCGATGGACGGCGTGAGCAGGTCTTGGACGAATATGCCATATGGGATTTTTGCTCGGGATGATCCTAACTTTGACAGTGCATCCGTTGCTTGATTCTTGTCCCGGACCACATGTATGTACTCGATGCCATAGAACCTGCCTTCCAGCTTTCTGATCAAATTGCAGTATGCTTCCATCTTTTCGCTGGTTGTGTCCTAGTCCTTGTTGAGTTGGTTGATGACCAGAGCAGAGTCTCCATAGACGTAGAGACGTTTAACGCCAAGCTCAACCGCAATGCGCAAACCATGTAGGCATGCTTCGTACTCGGTGGAATTATTAGATGCTGGGAAACAAATCCTAAGGATGTACTAGAGCTGCTCCTTGGATGGTGATATAAAAAGGACTCCTGCTCCCGCACCGTCAATGTTGAGAGAGCCGTCGAAGTACATCGTCCAATATTCATCGGATCCGGGAGAGGCAGGCGTGCTTAAGTCTGTCCACTCGACGATGAAATCGACAAGTGCCTGAGACTTGATTGTAGTGCGGCTTGCAAATTCCAAGGAAAAGGGGCATAGCTCCATTGCCCATTTGACGATGCACCCGTTCGCATCCCTGTTGTTAATGATGTCTCGCAGAGGGTACTCAGTCACGACCACCACACGATATCCATCGAAGTAGTGTTTCAACTTTCGGGATGTTATCAGTATGGCATAGATCAACTTCTGAATCTGTGGGTACATGGTCTTGGACTCATTGAGTACCTCACTAATGAAATAGATTGGCCGTTGTACCTTGTAGACGTGGCCGGGCTCATCTTGCTCGACCACCATGGTCGTGGAGACCACTCGATTAGTAGCCGCAATGTATAGCAGGAGTGTTTCGTCTTCTCTTGGAGCAGTGAGTACCGGAGGTGACGTAAGGTATTGTTTCAGCTGTGTGAAGGCAACGTCTGCTTCCTCCAACCACTCAAACTTTTCGGACGCTTTGAGTAGTTTAAAGAACGGTAATCCTTTTTCGCCTAATCTTGATATGAAATGGCTGAGAGCAGCCATACATCCGGTAAGCTTCTGAACATCCTTCACCTTTTTGGGCGGCTTCATGTCCAAAATAGCTTTGACTTTTTCCGGGTTAGGGCGTATGCCGTCGCGACTGACGACGTTGCCGAGGAGTATGCCAGAAGGAACACCAAAGATGCACTTCTTTGGGTTTAATTTCCACTAGAATGTGTTAAGGGCTGCAAAAGTGCGTCCCAGATTGTCAACAAGGGTATGAGCTTCCTTGGTTTTGACAACTATATCATCAACGTAAGCCTCGACGAGGTCATCTTTTATCTCGTCTTTGAGGCAAGCTTGTATAGCGCATTGGTAGGTAGCCCCGGTGTTCTTGAGCCTGAACGACATGGTCGTAGTAGCGATGAGGGCGCCGAAGGCGTGATAAAAGATGTCTTGATCTGGTCATCCTTTTTGAGAGCGATCTGGTGATAACCGAGTAGCAATCGAGAAAAGAAAGAAGCTCACAACCGGCGGTGGAATCTACGACCTCGTCTATGCGAGGCAAGCCGAAGGGGTCTTTAGGGCAATGTTTGTTGAGATCAGTGTAATCAACGCACATTCTCCATTCATTATTCTTTTTGCGTACAAGAACCGGGTTGGCTAACCACTCCGGATGATACACTTCTTTGATAAATCCGGCTGCCAAAAGCAGTGTAACTTCTACCCTAATCGCCTCCTTTTTGTCGCGAGCGAACCATCGTAGCTTCTGCTTGGTAGGTTTGGCCTTGCCGTTGACATTCAAGGAGTGCTCAATCAAGTTCCGAGGTACACCGGGCATGTCAGCAGGTTTCCATGCGAACACATCCACGTTGCTCCTCAAGAACCTGACGAGCGCGTCTTCCTATTTGGGATCCAGGTTGGCCCCGATAAGGGCCGTCTTCTTTGGGATCACCGTCGACTATTGGATCACCTTGTGCTCCTTGGACTTGATGTTCTTGCATGGAGCCTCGAGCTCCGGGATCTCCTGGTGGTCGATCGAGGACTTCTTGGCGTTGAGCACGGTCTCGGCCATGCGAATAGAGAGGTCGTGAGCCTCTGCTATTTTGAAACTGTCATCTTCATAGGTATAAGCTGCGTACACGTTGCCTCGGAGGGTTAGAACTCCTTTCTCGGTAGGCATCTTGAGCACCAGATACCTGTAATGAGGTATGGCCATGAACTTGGTGAGCTGACGGTCGACCAAGAATAGCATGGTAGGTGCCGTCGAAGTCGGCGACCCACGAAGTTGACGTAGTCGGTGCGGAAGTGATCCGGGGTCCCAAACTGCACTAATAGCGTGATCTCGCCCGAGAGGTGTAGAGCTCTATCCGGGAGAACACCCGAAGGCTGTAGCTTCGTATGGCTTGAGGTCCGCTGAGCTATCTTTAGGGCGGGTAGACTGTTCTTGAACAAGTATATCAATGGAGCTGCCGCCGTTGATCGAAGATCTGTCGAACTGAACTTTGTTGATACAAGGATCGAGGACCGGGGAAAACACCTGGCTCGGTATTGCAGCCCATTGGTCCTTTCTACTGAAGGAGATTTCGCGGTGAGACCATGGAGGAGCCGCGGATCGGTGAGGAGATTGTCGGTGTTGGCCACGTTCAAGCAAGCGTGGGGAGCAGCGACTTTGCGTTCTCGTTTGGTCTCGATGGACACTTTGCCTCCGATGATGGTGTGCACGCGATCGGTTGGCTTGACGTTCTTGTGACGGGGGTCTACATCGTCGTCGTCGTTATCCTCGTTGCGCTGTTCCCCTGCGTCGTTAGGCTTGTCGGATGTATCCGGAGCTTGTTGATGCGTGTAGATAGACTTGAGGACGCAACAATTCTCCATGGTATGGTTCGACTTAGGATGGAGCTGGCAGGGCCCCTTCAATGCCTTGGCGTAGTCGTCTTCATAGTTACGACGTCCGCCACCCTTTTTAACGGTGTTGACCTCGCCGTCGTCTTCCCGAGCACGCTTGCTCCTGTAATCGTCACGGCGGTTACGCCGCTGATTATGTTGGTCACGGTGGTCGCGGGAGTCGTTGTGCTGGTTGCGGCGGTCAAAATTGTCGTTCCGACCATGGTTGCCGCGGTAGTCGTCGTGGTGTGGGGGGTGGTCGGAGCACGGAACCCTTGCTGCTTCTTCAATGATTATCTTTTTAGCGTCATCGGCGTCCGCGTATTTCTTAGCGGTGGCCAGGAGCGCTATGACCGAATCAGGTCTTTTGCGGAGGATCTTGTCCCTTAGGGCATCGTGGAAGCAGAGGCCAGTGATGGGACCTTGATGCGCATCTCCGAGAAACGCCGGACGTACTCGCGCAGCGGCTCATCTTTTCGATCTCGAATACGTTGCAGATCGTATTTGTTGCCTGGTTGTTCACAAGTAGTAATGAAGTTGTCGAAGAAGGCTTGCTTGAGCTCCCGCCAAGAGTTGAAATAGTTCGCCTTGAAAAAGTGACCAGCCATTGGTGACCCGCATGGCATATGGCCAACAAATGATCGGGAAATAGTTAGACATGACGTGCTCATCCGCCATGGCTGATGATCGCGCTTGATCTCGTAAAGCATAACCCATAATTCAGGGTTTTCCTTGCCGTCGTACTTCTGAAGCTTCTCGAGCTTGAAATTCTTGGGCCATATGACTTGGCGAAGGTGTGGAGTAAACTGCTTCAAACCCGGCGGGCCGTGGGCAGTGTCATATTCCATACGGCGATAACTTTCGTGGGACGCTCGATCGTCGGCTCTCTGGTTGATGCGAGCGCGCAGATCGCGTCCTCCAAGGTAATGGCGGAGATCGTTATTGCCATCGCGGCGATCTTGATCGCCATCTAGATTAGCCCTGCGACCGCAGTTATCGCGGCGATTGTCGCGGTTGTCCCGGCGGCGGTTGTCGTCCTGGCCACCAACATGGCCACCGTTTCCTTCTTAACGGTTGTCTGATGGGTCGTTGTTGCGCGAGCCACGTTGGTTGGGTGGCTGTGAGCGACTTGGGTGCTGGCGGCTGTGGCTTGACTCGACCGAGACGGATGGAGCCTGAGCTTGGTTTACAATCTCCGTGGTCTGGGCCATAGCAACCATCAGATAAGCTTGTATTTCATCACGAACTGCTTGGGTTTCCGGGGTGTTGGGTAGCGGTTGCATTGTTGCCATGGCGACGGCTACATTGGCACTTGGAGTTTTGAAGACCTGCTTGTCCCCCACCCTGTCGAAAGCATCGTTGAGGTCATGTGGCTGGACCCTTATGCGTCGTGCCTCCTGGTCTGCTTCGGCTTCGATTTGTCGGTGATTAAACCGGTCAATATTGCGTGCTTCGCGTGCAGTCCTTTCTTGTTCTGTTTCGCCAACTGCTGGCGGTTCATCATTGCTGACAACATGGATCAGATCCCCTCGTCTTGGCGGGAAAGACGGGAATTGTGAGAACCTCGGGGCGTGGTCTGGGATATCCAGATCATACTTGACGCCTTCATCTCCGTGATGTTGAAGCTCGGTGTGGACGGATGCATCAGATGCGGTGCCAGACGAGGAGCTGGGGTCGCTCTCTTGGACTGTGTGAACGGATCCTTCTTGATAATCTTCAATCTGGATCATGTTGACGAAGTCGCGCGGCTTTGGCTGAGGTCGGTGCATAAGACACAGATCCAAGCGGCATTGTAGGTCGTAGGCATAGCTGGAGGCAGCGTTTTGCAGGCCATAGGGCTGGACCTGGTAGTTCTCCGTAGAGGCTTCGTACTTGGAGAGCCGGAGACCCGTCGTGAAGGTTGGCCGGCGACGAGCAGAGCGCCCTTGAGGAGTAGATGTGACAACGAGATCTGTACCAAGTCGTGCAGGACGACTGGTCCGAGCTGGTCAGGTAGATCTGTTGTGGGGAGCGGTTACCTGCTCATTAGGCTGACCTTGAATCGTACTTACCAGAGCCAGGGTTTCAGCGAGCTTGGTGCCGACCCGATCGATGGAGTCGAGCAGGTCAGTGTTGTCGATCTGCCTCCCTTTGTAGTGGGGAAGCGGATGACGAGTTGTCGGCGTGGCTGCGGATGATGCAGGTGTGGTCGGAGCCAGATGTACCGTGGTCGGAGCCAGATCCATCGTGGTCGGAGCCGTGTCCACCGTGGTCGGAGCTATATCCACCGTGGTCGGAGCTGTATCCACCGTGGTCGGAGCCGCGTCCACCGTGGTCGGAGCCGTATGTACCATGGTCAGAGCCGTAGCCGATGTAGGTGAAGCAATGGTCGATGCAGACTGAATCCACGCCTCCTCCGGGGTCATGGTGATGAAGTCGTCGGAGCCGGTGGTCCAGGTGATCTGGCCAACGGTGAACGTGAGGCCGTTCGGCGTAGCCATGGAGCCAGAGATGATGACCGTCTTGTTTGCTTGGGAAGCAGTACGCACACCCCCTACCTGGCGTGCCACTGTCGACGAAATATGGTCGGCAGTCTACCTAGGGGTATACCCAAGGTAGTAGATTGTCGGCAGGCAGATGCGCAAGCCACAAACAAGACGGCGACGCAAAACAAACACAAGGTTTTATCTAGGTTCGGCTGCCAAGAAGGCGTAATACCTACGGCCTATGTCTGATTTGTATTGCTGTATGTCAATGAGAGATGTTTTTTAGAGGGGTCCCCTGCCCGCCTTATATAGTTCGGGGGGCAGGGTTACAAATCTGGAAACTAATCCTAGCCAATTACAATTGCCATATGTGGCCGGATAAGGATTCCTATTCTAACCGACCAGGATCTTGATTGATCACCAGATCTGCCTTAACTCCTTGCGCGGGACTCCGATCAGGTTAACCGGGCCGCACGTCGTCTTTTGGTGGACCGAACCCATCGATCCGGGCAGGCCCAAGCTTAGCCATAAGGGTATAGGGGTTAATACCCCCACAACGCGTACTCTAGCTACCATCAAATCGTGATGAAAGAGTCTGACCAGCTCGCGACATCTTTCATCACCCCCTTCAGATCATTCTGCTATGTCTCAATGTTGTTTGGTCTAAAAAACGCTGGGGCCACGTACCAGCGCTGTATGCTCAAATGCTTCAGGGACCTCATCGGGTGGACCGTTGAGGCTTACGTTGACAACATCGTAGTTAAGTCTAAATGGGCTGACCACCTCATTGCTGATCTAGAGCAAACATTTACAAAACTCCGAGCGAATGGCATCAAACTCAATCCCGAGAAGTGTGTTTTCGGGGTCCCGAGGGGTATGCTGCTCGGCTTCATCGTCTCCGAGCGTGGCATCGAAGCCAACTCAGAGAAAATCTCAGTCATCACAAGGATGGGCCTGATTCAGAACATAAAGGGGGTTCAGTGAGTCACAGGGTGCCTCACCGCACTCAGCCGATTCATCTCGCACCTCGGCGAACGAGGTCTCCCCCTTTATCGACTCTTGAAGAAAGTCGACCTCTTCGAGTGGACATCCGAGGCCCAGGAGGCACTTGACATGGTCAAACTGCTTCTGACAAAGGCCTTGATCTTAGTCCTCCAACCGATGGAGAATCCCTTCTGCTATACATAGTGGCCACAACGCAAGTGGTCAGCGCCGCCCTGGTAGTGGAGCGGGAGGAAGAAGGGCATGCCCTCAAGGTCCAGCGCCCTATGTACTTCATCAGCGAGGTACTATGCGGACTCTAAGACCCACTACTCCCAAATCTAGAAGCTCCTATATGCTGTCCTCATCACAAAGAGGAAGCTACGCCACTACTTCGAGTCACACTCGATGACGGTCGTGACGTCGTTCCCCCTCGGCAAGGTCATTTAGAGCCAGGACGCCATGGGAAGAACCGCAAAGTGGGCGCTCGAGTTGATGGATCAAGGCATCACATATGCCTCTCGAATGGTGATCAAGTCCCAGGTGTTGGCTGACTTCATCGTGGAATGGACATAGGTCCAAACACCACCGGCGGTCGTCGATCAAGAGTACCGGACGATGTACTTCGATGGATTGCTGAAGAAGAAAGGCATCGGCGCAGGGCTGGTCTTCGTATCACCCCACGGGGTACGCATGAGGTACATGGTTCGTCTCCATTTCCACTCATCCAATAATGTGGCTGAGTATGAAGCGCTCATCAACGCCCTACGTGTCGCAGAACCGACCAATTTATAAGAATACAAGTACAATGGCAATCCACAAGCGGTCGCACTGTCATACTTGAACCCATATAAACCCGGTAGTCCGTAGAGTACCACGACGGGTCTCGATAAACGATTTACAACAACCAAGATCGTACAGGATTCAACATACATGCCACATATTACATAAAGTTCACAGATACTTTTCATCATCAGAGTACAAATAAAAGTTATTACAAACCGAGTTTGATAAATAAAGCGAAAGCGAATAAGTTCGAAGATAAAGTTTCCAACATAGTTTGATATAGTGCCAAGC
Organism: Miscanthus lutarioriparius; assembly: GCA_904845875.1. Taxonomy (NCBI): domain Eukaryota; kingdom Viridiplantae; phylum Streptophyta; class Magnoliopsida; order Poales; family Poaceae; genus Miscanthus; species Miscanthus lutarioriparius. The sequence continues at coordinate 71,047,896 of CAJGYO010000005.1, read as the reverse complement.
CAGATCACGGTCCACAAAAGCAAAGATAGGAATTACTAAAGAAGCCTGCCCAAGGCTTACTCCTCATCCACAGCAGGATAGAAGCAACTCTTGCAATAACCATGATACACAGTGCCATCTGCAACAATGGGAAAATAAACCCTGAGTACGAGAAGGTACTCAGCTAGACTTACCCGTCATGAACTAGAAATAAAATGACTCCAAGGATTATGCAAGGATGTATAAGTGGACGTAACTCGACAACATTTTTGCGTAAAAGCAATTGAGTCATGGTACAGTTACGACTTCTTTAGCAGATTAATTATAACTATCCATTTCTAGATTAGCAACTATCCTGTGCCAAACATGTGGTATATCCTTTAGAAGCATACAATAATAACCATAGCAGGTATTGGAATTCCATATTCATCCGAACCATCATGTTTCCTAACATAGTTGCTACGATGTTGGGACTAGCCAAGTTTCTCACTATCCGGGAGAGACGGCGATTCGAATCGATTTCAACCAGCTGGGAATTTATTCCTAACACAAACCCAGGTCTACCAGCCACGATAGCCTTAGGTCACCTTTGATACAACTCAGGTACACATTTCGCGGGTCCGTACCGCGCCGCACAATCTGGAACACCAGATGCCAGGATGCTCAGGCCAAGCCTGCCCTTGGGCTCAGTCTGATCGTTCCTCGGAAGGAGCGCACAACAGAACGGTTCCCGGCCTGAGTTGAATTACTCGGCTTCACGGTCGGAACGAGTTATCCGGCCAGCTAAGTGAGAGGCATGCGTTCAATCTTGTCAGAAGCGCCAACAACGGTACGGTCCTTAATCGACACAGACGGGGATAAATCCACACCCAAGACCTCCATGTCTTGTTGCTTCTCTATCGACTTCCCGTCCGGTCTCGATTTACTTTTACCTCATGGTTCTGTTCCACGATAGCAGATATAGCCAACCGTGCTACGGTATCCACCTACATCTCGCAGGTGACAGGACATCACCCGACTTCTACCGGTCTAAGCATGGCTAAGCATATATTCGATCCTGAACCTATACCGGTTAAAGGGTTAATATCTGGACAAGGAATTTACATGCATCAAGTGGTTTCATTCAACTCTTATAACCTAATGCATCAATCATAAGTACGTAAGTAAACATTTGTAAATTACTGGAAGACTTATAATACTCCGGGGCTTGCCTCGCAGGAAGGAAGTAGGGCGGTGGTCAGGGCACTCCGGAAGCTCTTTAGGGTTTTGCTCCACGCCTTCGGGAGCTGCGGCTTGCGGATCCTCCTGCTGGTTCCCTTCCTCTGCTTCTTCGAATTCCAGCAACGTGATCTCTTCCTCCAATCCTAGATGCATGAATATGGCATAAGTATTATGAATGCATATATGTTTAACACGTGCATCATGTTTATTGAGTAGGTGCATATCTCTTCTCGATTATTAATTAACTACTTCTACAATGCATCGACTATGCCCCAAAACAGTAGCTACTTGTTTCACTCATAACTGGAGTTCCACTAATCCAAATATAGTGATCCTAGACTTTCTGGAAAGCTTATCAAATTCTCTACAACTTTGTTATTAACCATTTTTACAGTTTACATCATTTTCCACATGCAACTCATCAAACTACAGAATCTGTCCGGAAACTATTCAACATGCAACATAAAGTAACGATACTTCTACTTCATGTAATCATTCAAAATTTGACAACATATAATCCACCAACAGTTTAAGCATACCAAATACATTTAAGATCATATAATGGTGAAGCCCAAACTATTTATTTAATTGCCTTTATTATTTTATTTATACATCCAGGTTAAATAATAAATATATATCAGATGTATTTAATAAATTCTCAAAAATTTACAGTGCCTTACTAATGCTATCAAATGACTACTATAAAAATTTCAAGTCATTTTACCGAGTAGAACATCCTATGCAAAAATGACAAGGCAGCAAGGCTTGAAATAGCATAAATGGAAAATCCTATTGAAAAGTGTCAAAACACAGATTTCCTATTTTTCTTAACATCCATATGGTACTAGGATTACCTCCAACAAATTTCATGAATTTTGGACTCATAATTAATTTATGAAAATTCATGCAAGGATTGACTATCCATAAAAGAAAAATCTATAACTATAAATCTACCCATGCACTGGTCCTCAAATTTTTACCAGAGCTCATATATGCTAAGACTAGCTTACCACAAAAATTTCATAATTTTTGGATCACAGGAACTCTAGATATAAAATAAACAAATTTGAATGCATTCAAAAGCACAATTCAAATCCCTATTTAAATATCCAAAACTTTCTACTGTAAATGTTAAAAACATATTTTTCCTAAATACTACACTTCCTAAGGAACACTACAAAATTTATTTCACAAATTTACGAGCTACCAAACTGAAGGTACAAAAATAACAAAACACATGAAATCAGGATTTAAATCTGTAAAAAATTGAACTAGCTTTCTAAAACCAGTCACTGGCAACCGGGGCCCACCAGTCAGCCGGGCCCACTTGTCATCGACTGAAAACAGGGGAGACGATGCCGTTCGACGCGGCATAGCCCTAGCTCATCGCCGGTGAACTTGCCGGCGGTAGCGACTACACCTACAGGGTCTACTCATTCACCCGCACCCGGTGGTGGCCTTCGTATGGATGGAAGGAGCACCGAAGCACTTCACCGCCGACCATGGCGGACGGCTGTGATGGCATGGCAGGGCGGAACAACGGCAAAATGCCGGTGACGACCTTGGTGGCTCGATCTAAAGCTCGGACGACCACCAGCATACTACGGCGGACCTAGCGCATCAGCTATCGCGTGGAATGGTAGACTACAATGGCGTGGCCACGATGACGGAACACGGCGGCGAACTCCGGCAAGAGCGTGTGCGTTGCTGCGGCTTACCAAGCTGGAACAGCGGGCAATGGGGGACGTCTGGAGTTGCTGGGGTGACGGTGGTGCTGTTGCGGTGGCGGAGGAGCAGCGAGGACGAGCTGTCGTCGGCAATGGCACCGACGGCTCTTGGTGCGGGAATGGCTGCAGCAGCGGGCGAGGAAGAAGGCCGAGGAAATGAAAAACAGAGCGCGGAAGGGGTCAGGCGGGCACTGGCGGGGTTAAGGCCGCGTTCAGGCGCGTCGTGGCCTGCGCGATCAGGGCGTTGGCAACGCGCGGCCGTCGCCGCGGACATGCGGCGCGCGGTTCCTGCCGGTGTCGGCCACTGAAGGTTGCGATTCAGTTCATTCAGTCGTGACATGCCGAGCCTGACGACGAGTTTTGCAATCGAAATAACTCCCTAAGCAAAGTGATTCAACGAATTCTTTCAGAACAAAAGTCGTAGTCCTAAGTACCATCTCCAAATGTTGTTCAATGATCTCGTGCTAATTCGCAACATAAACTGAGTTATATCGTACCAAAGGTCGGGCTGACAGCACTGTCAGGGCATGACTTAGAACAAAAACGACTAAGTGTTGCAAAGGTTGCTTTTTCTGATTTTTGTGGGACCTATTCAAGCATGCTAGGAGCTGAATCAGTCAATGACCTAAAAATAAAAGTTGTTCCTTAAGTCAAACACTACAACTTTGCTTTAGTGATCTCCTCCATGCAAGGTCCCTAACACCTAGTTCAAACTTGGTTAAACAAGCTACATTCAAAAGATGATACACACTCAAACTATGACATAATGACCAAATTAGCCCTAGCCCTAAATACCAAAGTTGTTCATGATGATATCCTAAGCATGTTTAAGCAATTTGTGAGGTCATTCAATCATTTCACGTAGTAGTCACTCATAGAGCCAGTTAGTGCAATCACATGAAACATGCCTTAAAGGCTTGATTATGAAAAGTGACTTTCATGAACAATGCTCTAATGCTAACCCAAGTGTGGTTACATGTTTTTGTGACTCACATCTACCAAGTACATGTTTTCATTCATGATCATTTGCATATGTACAAAGAAACATGCGATAACAAGCAAATGTTGTAGACGTTTCAATCAAATGTTTCAATTGTAAATGCTTGTTTATGAATGCGTGATGATCATGCTTATGTTATGCAAGTCAAGTTATGCAATGCTAACACCCGAGGTGTTACAGCCCCTCCCCCTTATAAAAATCTTATCCCGAGATTTGCAAGACCTACCATTCTTGGAAAAAGGTGGGATAAACTTCTCGTAAATAATCTTCTCTTTCCCACGTAGCATCTTGTTCACTATGATTGTTCCACACCACCTTATAGAACTTAATAATCTTACTCCGTGTCACTCTCTCCATCTCTTCTAATACTCGAATTGGCTTTTCTTCATAGGTCAAATCTGATTGAAGCTGCACGTTGGTGGGTGCAATAGCTTCTTCCGGTACTCGAAGACATTTCTTTAACTGAGAAACATGGAACACATCAAAGATTGCACTCATCTCTGGTGGTAGTTGTAACTTATATGCAACATTTCCTTTTCGTTCCAAAATTTTGTATGGCCCTACATATCTTGGCGAAAGCTTCTTTTTCATCCCAAATCTTTTCACACCTTTCATGGGTGATACTCTCAAGTATACATAGTCACCCACTTCAAAAGTCAGTGGTCTTCTTCTTTGGTCGGCATAACTCTTTTGTCTTGATTGAGCTGCCTTCATATGTTGTTGGATGATACGTACTTGCTCTTTGGCTTCATTGACAAAATCAATACCAAAGTATCTCCTTTCACCGGGCTCAATCAAATTCAATGGAGTTCTGCACTTTCTGCCATACAAGGCTTCAAATGGAGCCATTTTGATACTCACTTGATAACTGTTGTTATAGGAGAATTCAGCTAAAGGTAACCATTTCTCCCATGAACCTTTTGAAGATATAACACAAGCTCTAAGTAAATCTTCTAGGATTTGGTTCACTCGCTCTGTCTGTCCTGAAGTTTGCGGATGATAAGCTAAACTTCTGATTAGCTTGGTTCCCAAAGCCTGGTGTAAGTGCTCCTAGAAACGAGCTATGAACTGTGGTCCTCGATCTAAGATTATAGTCCGGGGTACTCCATGTAGTCTCACGATCTGGGAAACATATATCTCCGCGTATTTTCCAACTATATACCGGGTGTTCACGGGCATAAAGTGTGCTGACTTGGTGAGACGATCTACAATAACCCAGATTGAATCGTGACCTTTCAGCGTCATTGGAAGGCCTGTGATAAAGTCCATGCTGATTTCCTCCCATTTCCATCCTGGAATAGGCAATGGCTGAAGTAATCCAGCAGTTTTCATATGGACGGCTTTCACTCTACTGCAGTTATCACACCTAGCAACATAGGCTGCGATCTCTTTCTTCATCTTAGTCCACCAAAAACAGGTTCTTAAATCTTGATACATTTTACTACTACCCGGATGGATAGACAATTTGGATGAGTGAGCTTCATCTAAAATTTGATTCCTTAGCTCACGGTCTTTTGGTACCACTAGTCGGTCCTCAAACCATAATACACCTCTTTCGTCCAATCTGAAATGTTTGGTTTCCTGCTCTTGCATTTTTCTCTTGATGTGACTTATTCCTACATCTGTCTGCTGTAGCTCTATGATTTTGCCCTCAAGCGAACAACTGATCGTGATATTGTGTAGTACAGCAGGATGTAACAAGTTGAATCCATCTTCCAGTAATGCTTCTATAGTGTTGCAATGAGACTTCTGACTCAGTGCATCTGCTACTACATTAGCCTTACCCGGATGGTAGTGCACTTCTAAATTGTAGTCCTTAATTAGCTCTAACCATCTTCGTTGTCTCATGTTCAGTTCTGGCTGGGTAAAGATATACTTGAGACTTTTGTGGTCAGTATAGATATGACATGCATTGCCCAACAAGTAATGTCTCCATATCTTTAATGCATGGACAACGGCTGCAAGTTCCAAATCATGTGTAGGGTAGTTGACTTCATGTTTTCTCAATTGCCGAGAAGCATATGCAATTACTCTTCCTTCTTGCATAAGCACACATCCCAAACCTATTCCAGATGCATCACAAAATACATCAAAAGGCTTTTCAATGTCTGGTTGTGCTAGCACAGGTGCTGTAGTCAACAAAGTTCTGAGGGTGTGAAAAGCTGTTTCACATTCTGGTGTCCATTTGTACTTCTCATCTTTCTGAAGTAGTCTGGTCATAGGCTTAGCTATCTTTGAGAAATCTAGAATAAACCGACGATAGTACCCTGCTAACCCTAGAAAACTCCAAACTTCATGAACCGAAGTTGGGGCTTTCCAATCCATGACCTCTTGTACTTTGGATGGGTCTACTGAGATTCCATCTCTTGATAAAATGTGACCTAAGAAAGGTACTTTGCTCATCCAAAATTCACATTTGCTAAACTTGGCATATAGCTTATGCTCCCTCAGTCTAGAAAGGACAATCCTCAGATGCTCTTCAAGATCTGTCTCATTTTCTGAATAAATCAATATGTCATCGATAAACACGACCACGAACTTGTCAAGTTTGGGCATGAATACCGAGTTCATCAGGTACATGAAATAGGCTGGAGCATTTGTTAGTCCGAAAGACATAACCAAATACTCATATAAGCCGTATCTAGTAGAGAAAGCAGTTTTAGGTATATCCTCCGGTCTGATCTTTATCTGATGGTAACCTGATCTCAAATCAATTTTGGAGAATACCTTTGCCTTCGCTAACTGATCGAACAAGATGTCGATGCGGGGCAATGGATATTTGTTCTTGATGGTCACAGCATTGAGTGGCCTGTAATCTACACACATTCTCAGTGACTTATCCTTCTTTTTCACAAACAAGACTGGACATCCCCACGGAGATGAGCTAGGTTGGATAAGACCTTTGTCCAAGAGATCTTGCAATTGAACCTTAAGTTCTGCTAACTCATTGGGTGGCATTCTATAGGGCCTTCTTGAAATGGGTGCTGTACCTGGCACTAACTCAATCTTGAATTCCACCTCCCTATCAGGTGGTAAGCCTGGTAATTCCTCTGGAAATACATCCAGAAACTCACAAACTATGGGGATATCACTAAGTGTGGTGGCTTGGATAGCACAAGCTAAATGTTGGGGTTCGAAATTGCGGGAGAGTGGTACTAGAAAAGCATTCCCTCCCATGGGTTCTCGCAACATGATAGTACGGGTGCTAGTGTCAATAAGAACACCATGATCCTTCATCCAATTCATGCCTAAGATTACACTTATTGACAACCCGGGCAATATTATCAAATCCGTGGTGTACTCCCTCCCTTGTATCACGATGAGTACATTTTTGACTATCTTTTTGGTAGTAACAGTACCCCCTGCTGAACTTATGTTAAAACCCCCTTTGTTTACTTCAATTATTTCTTGACCATGTCTAGATGCAAATGCTTGACTCATAAATGAATGAGAAGCTCCTGAATCAAATAAAACAACAGCGGGATACTTGTTGACAAGAAACATACCAGCTGTGACAACTTCTCCGGTGGGCACTTCCTCCACAGCGGTATAATACACTTGTCCTTGACGTGCCCTGGCATTCACCTGCCTCTGATTGTTCTGATTTGGGTTGCCATTCCTCTTGGGGTGGGGGCATTCCTTGGACCAATGACCTAGTTGGTTGCAGTTGAAACATGGTTGATTACTTCTGAATCCGGTGGAGCTGTCCTGATTGCCATTTCCTTTTGGTAAGGCAATAGTGAACGCCTTACGGAATGGTTTCTGTGGCCTATTATTCTGAGCTTTCGGTGGTGGGGGCCTAAACTTGGGTGCAGGTGGACGGAACTGTGGCCTAGCTGTGATAGGCGCTTTTGACTGGAAAGATCCGGAGGCACCGGCCTCATATATCCTCTTGCGACCTTTAGCAACTGCATGCATGTTGTTGTGGTTTTCTTGGGTCAAGGCATCACTAATAAACTCATTGTACGTGGCACACCTAGAATTTGCCATAGTCTTCATCAGTTTAGTACCCAGACCTCGCTTGAAGCTCTCTATCTTTTTCTCCTCGGTATCCACAAAACCTGGAGCATATCTGGACAAGTTGTTGAATGCGTGCATATACTCTGTGAGTGACTTTGTTCCTTGAGTGAGCCTCATAAATTCGGCTGCTTTCATGCACATCAGGCCCGGGGGAATATGGTGTCCCCTAAAAGCCAGCTTGAACTGTTCCCAGGTCACTCGCGCATTAGCAGGCAGGGATGACAGGAAATGTGTCCACCAGATCCCTGCGGGTCCTTGTAATTGATGAGAAGCATACTCTGCTTTCAGATGCTCCGTGACCCTCAACAGACGGAATTTCTGCTCAATGGTATTCAACCATTCATCGGCCTGCAGTGGTTCCTCAGTCACCTTGAAGATCAGGGGCTTCGTGTCCAGAAACTCCTTGAATGTACTGTGCTGATTTGGCTCGGCCCCTGGTTGATGTGGGTGGCCACGAGCAGTGTTTTGCGCGATAAGGCGCAAAGCTTCTTCCATTGTCCTCTGGCTCCCCAAGAACTGAGCAAAGAACTCCTGAGCAGACTGTGGCGGTGGTGGTGGTAAGTCATCACCATTGCCATCGTGACTGCTACCAGCTCCAGCACGGGTGCTCGTCATCTACGAAGTTGCAACAATAAGCGATTATTGGTTGATGTCAAGAGATTGCAGATGAATCATAATCATGCCAAACTAAAATTACTGGAGAAAATTCTCAAATTCACAATAAAAACAGAGGCATAACAATTCATTCTTGCAACAAGACATCACCAATTTGACCACTTATCGCGCTCATAACGCATGCAAATTCAAATCGTGATTACCGATAAAGAACTGGAATTGCATTGATGTTCATCTAAACGTGTAATTAATTGACATTACAGGATAGTCGGGTTACTAAGGCCAAATTCGAACTATAGGTCCATTACATGAATAAAGGTGATACATTAGACCTTCCACTAAGTACTAAGTGATCTAATCCTCATCATGATCACTATCGAGGTAAGACATAGGATCATCCCCTTCCTCAGGTTCTACTTCTTCTTCAGGCTCCACTGCTTCTTCTTCTTCCTCGTACCCTTCTAGATCCATCTATGCGGCTCCAGGTGGGACATAAGGGTGGAGCTGATTATTCAGTAGATGAACCTCTTCATGTAGATTGTCGTTGTATTCTTCTGCATTGGCCAGCTGCTGTCCCAGCTCAAACTGTCGAGCTCTTAGGACATCTTCCCTGGACCAAGCTGCATTTCACTGATGAGTTAACCGAGTCATCTCTTCAGTGAGCCTCTCAATCTCGGCGTCGTGCTCCCTCTGAAGCTGACGTCGATCCTCGTGGGCATGACCAAGAGCACCTTCTACTCCATCTAACACTCTCATCACTGCGAACATGGCGCTCATGGAAGGGTTATCACTGTTCTACCCTTCTGCTGCACCAATCTCCAAAGATCTTCCTCTTGCCTGCTGCCATGAGTCAGTGGAGGGGTTACCTCTCAGAAAGACTCCAGCCAAGGCGGCTGCCAGCTCCTGAGGAAAATAATCCATGATATCCCTCAGGATCCCAAAGGCTGCCCTAGCAGCTGCTTCTTCAGCAGTCCTGCCAGTTGACTCATAACACCAACCTGTCCACTCAGAATTGTCACCTCGGGGACGAACAACGGCCTCCACAGTAACTAAGAGACCTTCTCCCAAGCTCATTCGCCCAGAAGTAGCGGGGCTCCATTCCATCAGGATAGCCGACATAGCTGAGCACCCTCCACAATAGTGTAGGCATCCCAAACTCTCCAAGAAACGTGTGACGTTGACGGGTACGTGGAGCAAGCTGACGGTGGGGAGCTCTGCCTCCGGTGGACTTGCGAGCGGTCTGCTTTGTGCGTGCCATCTGCACCATTAACATGTACCACTTGGTGAGACAAGACCATGACGGATAAGAGTTACATAACTGAGTAAGAATTTTATAAGGGGAGAAACAATTTAATTATGCGAATGGTAATTATCATGATGCATGCTCTTTCCGTACGTCCTCACAAACTTAGGAAAAATTTGTTTCTAGCGGTAGACACGGTGGCATACATACGTTCTCTCATAAATAGCGTAACTAGTCGAGCTACACGTTTTGTTGTTAGTGTACCTGCATAAAATTTCATCTCAGCCCTAAACCCATAATGAAATATGCGTAATGTAATTGTAAATACTTCCATATATGTATACCCATACATATAATTCTGTATCAATCTACCCGACAATAATTTAAACCCACAATTAAATACGTACCATATACACATGCAAGCATGCATACATAGCCGTACCAAAGCTAACTCTTCCCGACCGCACTCTCACATCTTGCGGTCATACACTCATCATCTTACCTTGTCGTAGAGGCATTTGATCCATACATTACCATTCAAGTGAATGGCATCCATACAATAGCACGCCGTATGGACGACGAAGTAAAAACCCCCATGTTAGTACTTAAATAGCCACCTAATAGTCCTTAATTTGGGCATAAGGAAAGTGATCATTGGCACACTTTAGATTTCAAATACCTATTATATCACTATTAGTTGCTAGAGAAGGGTTTTTGGAAAACAAAAACTTTTATTTTAAATACACATGTGACAAATAACGTTGAATCTTGCTCGATGCGGTACCGTCAGAAACCGACCAATTTATAAGAATACAAGTACAATGGCAATCCATATAAGTCGCGACCGTCATACTTGAACCCATATAAACCCGGTAGTCCGTCGTCGAGTACCACGACGGGTCTCGATAAACGATTTACAACAACCAAGATCATACAGGATTCAACATACATGCCACATATTACATAAAGTTCACATATACTTTTCATCATCAGAGTACGAATAAATGTTATTACAAACCGAGTTTGATAAATAAAGCAGAAGCGAATAAGTTCGAAGATAAAGTTTCCAACATAGTTTGATATAGTGCCAAGCCAGATCACGGTCCACAAAAGCAAAGATAGGAATTACTAAAGAAGCCTGCCCAAGGCTTACTCCTCATCCACAGCGGGATAGAAGCAACTCTTGCAATAACCATGATACACAGTGCCATCTGCAACAATGGGAAAATAAACCCTGAGTACGAGAAGGTACTCAGCTAGACTTACCCGTCATGAACCAGAAATAAAATGACTCCAAGGATTATGCAAGGCTGTATAAGTGGACGTAACTCGACAACATTTTTGCGTAAAAGCAATTGAGTCATGGTACAGTTACAACTTCTTTAGCAGATTAATTATAACTATCCATTTCTAGATTAGCAACTATCCTGTGCCAAACATGTGGTATATCCTTTAGAAGCATACAATAATAACCATAGCAGGTATTGGAATTCCATATTCATCCGAACCATCATGTTTCCTAACATAGTTGCTACGATGTTGGGACTAGCCAAGTTTCTCACTATCCGAGAGAGACGGCGATTCGAATCGATTTCAACCGGTGGGAATTTATTCCTAACACAAACCCAGTCTACCGACCACGATAGCCTTAGGTCACCTTTGATACAACTCGGTACACATTTGGCGGGTCCCAGATTGGCGCCGCACAATCTGGAACACCGGATGCCGGGATGCTCGAGCCAAGCACGCCCTTGGGCTCGATCGATCGTTCCTCGGAAGGAGCGCAATGAGCGGTTCCCGCCCTGAGTTGAATTACTCGGCTTCACGGTCGGAACGAGTTATCCGCCAGCTAAGTAAGAGAGGCATGCGTTCAATCTTGTCGCCGAAGCACCAACAACGAGACGGTCCTTAATTGACACAGACGGGATAAATCCACACCCAAGACCTCCATGTCTTGTTGCTTCTCTATCGACTTCCCGTCCGGTCTCGATTTACTTTTACCTCATGGTTCATTTCCACGATAGCGAGATATAGCCAACCGTGCGTACTACGGTATCCACCTACATCTCGCGGTGACAGGACATCACCCGACTTCTACCGGTCTAAGCATGGCTAAGCATATATTCGATCCTGAACCTATACCGGTTAAAGGGTTAATATCTGGACAAGGAATTTACATGCATCAAGTGGTTTCATTCAACTCTTATAACCTAATGCATCAATCATAAGTACGTAAGTAAACATTTGTAAATTACTGGGAGACTTATAATACTCCGGGGCTTGCCTCGCAGGAAGGAAGTAGGGCGGTGGTCAGGGCACTCCGGAAGCTCTTTAGGGTTTTGCTCCACGCCTTCGGGAGCTGCGGCTTGCGGATCCTCCTGCTGGTTCCCTTCCTCTGCTTCTTCGAATTCCACCAACGTGATCTCTTCCTCCGATCCTAGATGCATGAATATGGCATAAGTATTACGAATGCATATATGTTTAACACGTGCATCATGTTTATTGAGTAGGTGCATATCTCTTCTCGATTATTAATTAACTACTTCTACAATGCATCGACTATGCCCCAAAACAGTAGCTACTTGTTTCACTCATAACTAGAGTTCCACTAATCCAAATACAGTGATCCTGGACTTTCTGTAAAGCTTATCAAATTCTCTACAACTTTGTTATTAACCATTTTTACAGTACACATCATTTTCCACATGCAACTCATCAAACTACAGAATCTGTCCGAAAACTATTCAACATGCAACATAAAGTAACGATACTTCTACTTCATGTAATCATTCAAAATTTGACAACATAGAATCCACCAACAGTTTAAGCATACCAAATACATTTAAGATCATATAATGGTGAAGCCCAAACTATTTATTTAATTACCTTTATTATTTTATTTATACATCTAGGTTAAATAATAAATATATATCAGATGTACTTAAAAAATTCTCATAAATTTACAGTGCCTTACTAATGCTATCAAAGGACTAATATAAAAATTTCATGTCATTTTACCAAGTAGAACATCCTATGCAAAAATGACAAGGCAGTAAGGCTTGAAATAGCATAAATGGAAAAATCCTATTGAAAAGTGTCAAGCAACAGATTTCCTATTTTTCTTAACATCCATATGGTACTAGAATTACCTCCAACAAATTTCATGAATTTTGGACTCATAATTAATTTATGAAAATTCATGCAAGGATTGACTATCCATAAAAGAAAAATCTATAACTATAAATCTACCCATGCATTGGTCCTAAAATTTTTACCAGAGCTCATATATGCTAAGACTAGCTTACCACAAAAATTTCATAATTTTTGGAGCACAGGAACTCTAGATATAAAATAAACAAATTTGAATGCATTCAAAAGCACAATTCAAATCCCTATTTAAATCTCCAAAACTTTCTACTGTAAATGTTAAAAACATATTTTTCCTAAATACTACACTTCCTAAGGAACACTACAAAATTTATTTCACAAATTTAGGAGCTACCAAACTGAAGATACAAAAATAACAAAACACATGAAATCAGGATTTAAATCTGTAAAAAATTGAACTAGCTTTCTAATACCAGTCACTGGCAACCGGGGCCCACCGGTCAGCCGGGCCCACTTGTCATCGACTGAAAACAGGGGAGACGATGCCGTTCCACGCGGCATAGCCCTAGCTCATTGCCGGTGAACTTGCCGGCGGTAGCGACTACACCTACAGGGTCTACTCATTCACCCGCACCCGGTGGTGGCCTTCGTATGGATGGAAGGAGCACCGAAGCACTTCACCGCCGACCATGGCGGACGGCTGTGATGGCACGGCGGGGCGGAACAACGGCAAAATGCCGGTGACGACCTTAGTGGCTCGATCTAAAGCTCGGACGACCACCAGCATACTACGGCGGACCTAGCGCATCAGCTATCGCGTGGAATGGTAGACTACAATGGCGTGGCCACGATGACGGAACACGGTGGCGAACTTCGGCAAGAGCGTGTGCGTCGCTGCGGCTTACCAAGCTGGAACAACGGGCAATGGGGGACGTCTGGAGTTGCTGGGGTGACGGTGGTGCTGTTGCGGTGGCGGAGGAGCAACGAGGATGAGCTATTGTCGGCAATGGCGCCGACGGCTCTTGGTGCAGGAATGGCTACAGCAGCAGGCGAGGAAGAAGGCCGAGGAAATGAAAAACGGAGAGCGGAAGGGGTCGGGCGGGCGCTGGCGGGGTTAAGGCCGCGTTCAGGCGCGTCGTGGCCTGCGCGATCAGGGCGTTGGTGACGCACGGCCGTCGCCGCGGACACGCGGCGCACGGTTCCTGCCGGTGTCGGCCACTGAAGGTTGCGATTCAGTTCATTCAGTCGCGACATGCCGAGCCTGACGATGAGTTTTGCAATCGAAATAACTCCCTAAGCAAAGCGATTCAGCGAATTCTTTCAGAACAAAAGTCGTAGTCCTAAGTACCATCTACAAATGTTGTTCAATGATCTCGTGCTAATTCGCAACATAAACTGAGTTATATCGTACCAAAGGTCGGGCTAACAGCACTGTCAGGGCATGACTTAGAACAAAAACGACTAAGTGTTGCAAAGGTTGATTTTTCTGATTTTTTGGGACCTATTCAAGCATGCTAGGAGCTGAATCAGTCAATGACCTAAAAATAAAAGTTGTTCCTTAAGTCAAACACTACAACTTTGCTTTAGTGATCTCCTCCATGCAAGGTCCCTAACACCTATTTCAAACTTGGTCAAACAAGCTACATTCAAAAGATGATACATACTCAAACTATGACATAATGACCAAATTAGCCCTAGCCCTAAATACCAAAGTTGTTCATGATGATATCCTAAGCATGTTTAAGCAATTTGCGAGGTCATTCAATCATTTCACGTAGTAGTCACTCATAGAGCCAGTTAGTGCAATCACATGAAACATGCCTTAAAGGCTTGATTATGAAAAGTGAATTTCATGAACAATGCTCTAATGCTAACCCAAGTGTGGTTACATGTTTTTGTGACTCACATCTACCAAGTACATGTTTTCATTCATGATCATTTGCATATGTACAAAGAAACATGCGATAACAAGCAAATGTTGCAGACGTTTCAATCAAATGTTTCAATTATAAATGCTTGTTTATGAATGCATGATGATCATGCTTATGTTATGCAAGGCTAACACCCGAGGTGTTACACTACGCATTGCCATCGAGTTGGGCATCCGATGCCTTAACATCTGAGGTGACTCCCAGCTGGTTGTCAACCAAGTCATGAAGGAGTCAAGCTGTCACGATGCCAAGATGGCTATGTACTGCCAAGAAGTCCGACGACTGGAGGACAAATTCGATGGCCTCGAACTCAATCACATCCCAAGACGCCTCAACGAGGCGGCCGACGCGCTTGCGAAGGCGGCATCCACCCGAGAGCCGGTGCCAACAGGTGTCTTCGCCAGTGACCAACACAAGCCCTTGGTGTGCTATGAAGGGTCAAAATAGGCCGACGATGGTCTGTCCGATCCAGCCTCAGGGGCTAACCAACCGACGGCTCTGTCTGGCCCTGAGGTCATGGAGCTTGAAGAGGATCCAGCGACAGAGTCCGACCCTCTGGTTGACTGGAGAACACTCTACCTCGGCTATCTCCTCTGTCACACGCTATTGGTGGACAAGACGGAAGCTCAATGGCTCGCACATCGCTCCAAGTCCTTCGTTCTTGTAGGAGGCGAACTCTACAAACGAATCCACACCGGGATCCTGCAGCTCTGTATCCCCATCGAACAGGGGAAGCTTTGGCTGAGCGATATCCATGGTGGGGTCTATGGTCACCATGCTGCGCCTAGAACCTTGGTTGGGAATGCACTCCGACAGGGCTTCTACTGGCCCACTGCAGTAGCCGACGCCGAGCAGATCGTGCGCACCTACGAAGGGTGTCAATACTACGCTCGACAAGCTCACCTCCTAGCCTAGGCACTCCAGATGATCCCCATCACGTGGGCCTTTGCAGTCTAGGGGCTCGATCTGGTTGGGCCTCTCAAAAAGGCACCCAAAGGATACACCCACTTGCTTGTCACCATGGATAAGTTCTCAAAATGGATCGAAGCTCGGCCGATCTCCATGATCAAATCCGAGCAAGCCGCGCTGTTCTTCCTCAACATCATCCATCGCTTTGGAGTACCGAACTCCATTACAGACATGGCACATAGTTCACCAGCAAGAAATTCCTTCGATTCTATGATGAACACCGCATCCGAGCCGACTAGGCCACCATCGCGCACCCCAAAATAAATGGGCAGGTCGAGCGCGCAAACGGCATGCTCCTACAGGGCCTCAAGCCTAGGATCTTCAACCGGTTAAACAAATTTGGCACACGCTGGGTCGCCGAACTCCCCGTGGTGCTCTGGAGCCTAAGGACAACTCCCAGCCGAGCCACCGGCTACACGCCTTTCTTCATGGTCTATGGTTCTGAGGCCATTGTCCCAACCGACCTCGACTACAGAGCGCTAAGGATCAGAGCGTACGACGAACAGGGAGCCGAGGCATCCCACCAGGATGCCATGGACCAGCTAGACGGAGCTCGTAATGTCGCCCTCCTCTGCTCGACCAAGTACCAGTAGGCGCTACAATGGTACCACAGCCGACGGGTGCGGGACTGAGCCTTCAACATTGGGGACCTAGTTCTCCACCTCGTGTAGAGCAACAAGGACTGCCACAAGCTCTCCCCGCCTTGGGAGGGGCCGTAGGTCGTCGTAGAAGTACTCCGGCCAGGCACCTACAAGCTGAAAACCATCAACGGCGAGGTCTTCACCAATGCCTGGAACATTGAGCAGCTATGTCATTTTTACCCTTAAATAAACACATACTTTCTCTTATCAATTTTGTCATCAAAATCCCTGATCTTTTGTGACATCCGACCCCTGCAAGTGCGAGGGGTCAGACCTCACTCAGGGGCTGGTATGAGTACGTTTATCTTACAAACATTCTCTATGTTATCTTGCAAACATTCTCTGTGTTTTCCCTCTTTTCTCATGGTAAGTCCTAAGGGCTAGGATTTTGGGAACAAAATCTGAGTATAACTGGTAGGACTGCGGGAAACCCATGCCCTAGCGGCTACGGTCTCCTTGCTCACCAATGTGATTAGAATTGGCTCGCCCGCACTCCGAGTCTTTTGTGACTATAACTATGGGAAGGGTCGGAAGGCAATAAACCTCTTTTGCCAAAAAGAGGGAGAAGAGCTAAAAAGCTATTTGCCATAACAAAATTTGAGAACATGTTCATTTTTGCACAAATTCATCGCTTACAAAGTGATTTCATCATGAAAAGGGACTCATGTATTCATGAATACAAAAGACTGTTCCCATGGGGGCTCCCCCCACAACTTAAGCGATTACACTTTCTAACCAGTTCTACTCTAAATACTACTACGGTCGCCGCGCCACGCTCTCCATCGACAATGTCCTACCGCTCCGCAGGATCCCTGAGGGTGCCGTCGTCTGCAATATTGAGCACCACATCGGTGACCATGGCACCTTCGCCGGGGCGTCCAGGGACTATGCCATCATGATCAGCCGCAACCCTGACAATGGCACCTAGACGGGGGGTGCTCCCCGAAGAATGGCTGCCATGGCTGATGGATGTCTCTAACATCTCATCAAGCTTCATGAACTGGCCGATCTGAGTGGCTGCAAGGGCGAAGCCCCCTGTAACACCCCAGGTGTTTGTCACTAGGTAAGCAATGGGTTTGAACTCAAACATGACATGTTAAGTGGTGATGAGGGTGTCAGGATCAAATCTACAAGAGTGAGCTCCAACTTAAATTTTGACAACACACCCTACTTCCATGTGGATCCTTGTTAAGATTATGCAAGAGTAATGTTAAACATGCTTATTTCAAGTACATTATATCAACATGCATCCATCTTGACCAGTGAAAAAGTTTCATGAAGTTTGGAATCAAAAAGTCACATGAAATGATAAGTTATAATCTTTCTTGGATTGCTTTATTAAGTGAATGGAATTATAGATCATCAACCGAACCTTGATACCTTGCCCAAATGACTCTAATTGAAATCTACAACAAAAGTCATGAAGGTTTCATGTTGAGCAAAGGTCAAGAAAAGGCCTCAATTGGTCGAAAAACCTAATTCTAGGGTTAACGAGATGCTGCTTTGACCAAGATGAAGAATTGATTCATGTACCAGATATGATGTTTGACCTTTAACAAAATTTGAAGTTTGAATAGAGTAGAACAAACTTTGTTTTTGGGTCAAGAGCCAGATCAACTTGGAACTAAGTCAAACAGAGGCTCGAAGATTGAATCAGCGGCTGTTTCCAGACTTAGAAATATTCTAAGCCAGGAATTCATGTCATCGGCGTCGGCATGTCGCGTTCTCGTGTTTTCGTTAAGCAACTTGACTTGACCCCAAAATAAAAGTTGGAGTGTACAAGATGGAGAAGAGCATGTAAAAAGATGGCACTCGTGTGACTTCGTTTGGACCATCAATTTCGACTTTTGTTCATCGCTGTCAACGCGCTAACACTATCACTTTGGAGCCTAATTACTCACTGATCTAGAGCTCTAATGACCATGGTCTCTAAATCAAAAAGGGAGAGCAGTTCACGGGCTTCAAACTTCATTTTAGGCCCAATGTCCAATTTGCGCCCGAGACGGCCCAAATCGGCTCCCCACCTCACCCTCACCGTCGCCCGCCACCTGTTCGGAATTTCGCCTCAATGAACGACGCGTGTTGTGGACGTGGCCGCCATGCGCCCCTACTCTTTGACGCATGCCCCATGCCTCACTCGATGTAGTGGAGCACCAGAGCGACTCGCCCTCACTCATCGGCCCTCCCTCTGCGCTCTCGCTCGCTCTCGGTGCCGTGCGCGTGCGCCGGAGCTCGGCCACCATGAGCGCCGCCGTCGAGCTCGCGGCATCACCGTGCCCCCTCACCTCTGCGCTCCACCACTCCCCACTAACCGTGGCACACCCTTGCGCAGCTCACGCCGCACCTCTGTACCTCCCTGACAGGCGTCGTTGGCCGCTGTTGCTCCGGGCCGTCGGAGCAGCTGCCGTCGTCGCCGCTGCTGTAGTGGCCGCGCCGCCACAGGCCACCTCGGGCTGAGCTGGGCAGCCCAGCAGGTGCGTGTGGGCCCATGGTCCCTCTCCGCCACTTCACCGCTGCCGGCGATGACCATGGCCGCCGGAGCCGCGAGCCGGCCATCTCCCCTGCACTGCCATCGTGAGGAAGAGGACAAAGGACTTCACGCTGGAATAAGGGAAAAAGGAGGGGGTTAAGTGAAGAACCCTAGACTCTTTTAAATAGTGCCTGAAGGACCTGTTCACTGAAGTTGAATTATGTTTTCTGTAGGGTCCCCGATGCAAGATTTACATTCCTTTCTTTCGATTTTTGCAGATTTGGATGATCAATTTTGAAAATTCGTAGTAATTAGTAGAAAAATCGTAAAATGGTAAATGAGGACTTTTTGAATCCTTGTGAAATTTTATATGCATTGGATCTATAATATGGTATGTTTTAGTTTAAATATGTTTCTGTAAAAATAGATTTATGCGGTTAGGTTCTTAATACTAGTTGTGTATTGTCTTTTTCATAACTATAGTTGTTTTGCTCCAATAAATGTGAAATTTTGATGGAGTGCTAATAATGTGATTGTTGATGTCTGGTAAAAATTTTAGGATTTTAGGCTTGATATTTTAAGAGTTATAAAAATAACAAATGCCCTGTGTTGTTTTGCTCCTATTCTGAACAGGTCTGCATGTTTGAATTAATTGGATCAGTTAAGTTATGAATCATGACTTGATGACAATACATAAGTTGTATTACTTTTCTTAAGCTTTCCAAAAAGTTAAACATCATGATTTTTGGCTAAGTAGATCTTTAATTATAGTTGCTTAAATCTCTGTGGCTGTTTCTGCCTAAACCCAGACCGGGTTACCTTGTTGGTACTATGGTGCCTTTTTAACAGTAGTATTAGCTCTAGGTGTTTATAACAAAGTTGTTTAGAATTTTCTAAGCTTTCTAAAAAGTCTAGAACTACATTTATTGGACACGTAGAACTCTATTTATAGCTATTTAAAGTGACATGTCAGATTCTGTCCATGTTTTGGACGGGGATGTATTCATTGGATTAATTGAGCTTGTTAGCTGTAGAATCATCTTATGATGATAATAAGAAAGTTTTAGGTAACTCAATAATATTTTGAAAAAGTTATGATTCATGTTTGTAAGAGGTCAAGAACTCCAGATATACTTCTCTGAAGTTCCTATCAGTTTTCTATACCGCTACGGTTTGGGCTGCATGTGCAGTTTTGCTTGTGCAATTATTTTCGTGGTGTAAATGATGTTTGTTGGGGTTGTAGTGAATACCAAAGTTTTAGATAATTTCATAATCTATCTTGTTATAAAATTTCATGACCATAGGCCTGATAATTTAGGAGCTATAGATTTTGTAAGCTCATTGTCAGATTTTGCATGCTCTATATACAGATCTGAATGATTACATTGTTTGACTTAGCTAAGCTTTGAATCATGTCTTGGAGATAATATAAGAAGTGTAGTGATTTTCATGAGCTTTCTAAATTGTTAAATATCACTCCTTTTGGTGGTCTAAATCTCCAGTTATAAGCTAGTGAAGTTGCATGGTAGAATCTGTCCAAGTCTGGACAGAGGTGCTCAATTGTGCTTGATTGACCTTGTTAATTGTGGAATCACCTTGTGGTGATAATAAACATGTTTTAGATAATTTAATAAGATTTCTAAAAATTTAAGGTTCATTCTTGTTTGATGTCCATAACTCCAGTTATGCATTGTTGAAATTACTACTACTTTTATGTCCTAGTTCTATGTAGATCTAAAACATTGGCATGTTTGACCTAGTTAGCTTTGGAATAAGCTTTTGGTGATAATAACAATGTTGTAGGAAATTTCATTAGGTTTTCAGAAAGTCTAAGATCACCTTCTTTGGATGTCTGGATCTCCAGTTATGGATAAAACAAGTGACTGTTGTGCTGCTGTCCAGATTTCTATACATGTGTTAGGTGATTGCTTTAGCTTGCTCTTGTTTTGGCTAAACATATTGGTTAGTTCTTTATCGATGTATGTGTGCAATATCTGAACTTAAGTTCGCTTGTGTGCCATGCCTAATATGCTTGCTATCCCTCTATAATAGGTTGTGTGATGTTTCGTTAAATAACTCTATATGCATATGTCTTGCATGATCTTATGTTTGCCTTGAATGCTATTATGTGATGCATCTCATATTACCATTCTTTATATTCATGCACTTGCATCTTGCATCTCATCTAGGTACGCTAGATGAACCACGTGAAGGTCGGGATGTTAGAGCCGAACTCGACGACGGTGTATGGTGGACCTATCCCGAAGATGGAAGGACCCCTGGAGTACATGCCTGAACAGGAGATGCTCGCCAAGCGAGTGTCATCTAACAAACACTAACCTAGTGTTGGATCCCAGGCAAGCCCTGGAGCATTCTAAGCCTCCTTTGTTTTTACAAATATCACTTGAGTTCTTTATGTTTGATGCATTAGGTTATAAGAGTTGATTGGAACCACTTGATGCATATAAATTTCCTTGTCCAGAAATATACCTTTAACCCTGTGTAGGTCTAGGATCGAACTTATGCTTAGCCATGCTTAGACCGGTAGAAGTCGGGTGATTTCCTGTCACCTGCGAGATATAGATGGATACCGAAGCACGGTTGGCTATATTTGCTATCGTGGAAAAGAACCATGGGGTAATGTAAATGGAGACCGGGTGGGATGTCGATAGAGAAGCAACAAGACATAGAGGTCTTGGGTGTGGATCTATCCCCACATGTGTCGATTAAGGACCGTACCGTTGTTGGCGCTTCTGACAAGATTGAACACATGCCTATCACTTAGCTGGCCGGATAACTCGTTCCGACCGTGAAGCCGAGTAGATCAACTCAGGCCGGGCCCCACTCTATAAGAGTGCGCACTCTGGATGGTACTAAGGATATGCGGGGAGCTAAACGTGAGCCCAAGGGCAGGCTGGGCCTGAACATCCTGGCAGTTGGTTGTCCCTGATTGTGCGGCGCTGGGCGAACCCGCGAAATGTGTACCTGAGTTGTACCAAAGGTGACCTAAGACTACCTTGGCGTAGGTATGTCTGGGTTTGTGGTAGGAATAAATTCCCAGCTGGTTGAAATCGATTCGAATCACCGTCTCTCCCGGATAGTGAGAAACTTGGCTAGTCCCAACATCGTAGTAATTATATTATGGAATGTGATGGTTCGGATAAACATGGAATTACTATACCTGCTATGGTTACTATTGTATGCTCTTAAAATGATATATCACATGTTTGGCACAGGATAGTTGCTAATCTAGAGATGGATAGTTATAATTAACTTGATGATGGAACTATAATTGTATAACTAAGTTAATCGCTTTTTATGCAAAATGTTGTCAAGCTAGCTCCAACTATAAAGCCTTGCATGATCACTAGAGTCATTTTATTTCTGGTTTATGACGGGTAAGTCTAGCTGAGTACATTCGAGTACTCAGGGTTTATCCCACCATGTTGCAGGTGAGGTTTTGGCCTGCTAAAGATGGTGGCTAACCACCGGTGGGCTCGGTGACTCTATATTTACTTCTCATCTATATGCTTTTTGTAACACCCCGGCTCAGGGCTTAATAGGATTAATAGGATATTCGTACCAACAAGTTGCAACTTCTTTTCTGGAAGCCCATCTCTTAAGAACTCCAAGGTTAAGCGTGCTTGGCCTAGAGCGATGGGTGACCGACCGGGAAGTTCTTCCCAGGTGCGCACGAGTGAGGACAAAGTGCGCAGAAAAGACAAGTGTTGGTCTGTGAGGGCACGCACGAGTGAGGACAAAGTGCGCAGAAAAGACAAGTGTTGGTCTGTGAGGGCAGTCTATATCCTAGTTAAGCTGCCAGATATAAGCGGGCCTAGCCTCGGAGAGGTGGGACGTTACACTTTTATCTGAGGATGTCACTTATGCTAGCAATGTATTTGGAACATATATTAATGTAATCATTTAAAAGCTATGTTGCTTTCACTAATCGGTTTTGAAACCCAAACTTGTACTGTTATTTGTGAACTCATTTATAATATTATTTCCGCTGCAACTCTGCGTATGTGATATGTATTTGCTTAAACACGTGATCTTGGTTGTGATGTTGATTTACCAAGGTCATTCATGACACTCGGCGTACTACCGGGTTTATATAAGTGAAAGTATGCGCATGTCAACGTGTTAGCGGGGACAGCAGTACTTGATCTTGTATAAATTGGGCGGTTCTGTCACACCCCCCATTGATGCAATCCTGGGCGGCTTTCCCACCAAGAAGGCTCGCCCAGAGAAGATTCGTCGGAAGAGGTCCTTGTACGGCTCCACCCCGATGAAGGCCTCACGGACGATGACAAAGCCGACGACACTCAGCACCCTCCAGTGCGCCTCCTCCTTCGACGGAAGCGGCCCCTTCTCGGCGAAGGCAGCCAGCACCATCTCATCTACATTGGATGACCTCCAGCTCAACATCGCACTCTGGATTCATGAATGGATCTGTGAGTTCTCCTCTCCCTTGCATTACCCTCTCTCACTTAGGAACCACCACGGCATGCGAACGCGTTTGGCAAGAAGGAGAAAGGAGGAGAGGTAGCAGCTCGAGAATAGGTGGAGGAGTGGGACGAGAACCCCCTCCCTCCCCCTATTTAAGGAGGAGAGGCAGCAGTTGAAGAAGGTGAAAGGTTGGGACAAAAACCCCTCTCCCTTCCCTTATTCAATGCAGATGGGAATTCGATGCTGATGGGAATTCAAGGGGACACGTTTGGACCAACAGGACGCGCCTTGCTCAATGAGACGGCGCCTAGTCAAATGGGACATGGCTTGGGAATGGCCCACCACTACCGCACGCCAGGCGCGAGAAATAAAGCGCACCTGCATGTAGATGACTCTCCACTTCCCCAAGCAGGACCTGGAAGGACCTAGCGACGGAACCCCCATCAAGGGGAGCCCAACGGGCCTCCTGGATCGATCAGATGGCCTAGGTGAATGCCGAACGAACAGCTATTGAAAGATAAGCACCTTTGTTTACTTACTTTGCGTGTCAATCTTACTATCGAGCCTCCGACCCCTGCAATGGTAGGGGCGCCGACATCGCTCGGGGGCTGCCGAGAGTGTCTACTAGTTTAGACATTCCCTTCGCCCGACCCTTCCTTACATTTAAAAACCAAAGGCGCGGTGTGTGGGTGTAAAACATTGGGTAAAACTGGATGAACTGCTAGACCCTACGCCCCAGCGGCTACGTCATTTTTGTTCACCAGCATAATCGAATTCATAGTTCCCCGCACCCTGAACTTTAGCCTCCGCCTTCTCGAGAAGGGTTCGGAGGGGTCTGCCTGCTGAATCTCCTTCAAGGAGAAGCTGTTAGGCAGCCTAAGTCAATCGATCAGCTCGGATCACCACCGAGAGACAGAAACGAAAAATTGTGATGCTCGTGCAGGTTACGCCGGCCCCATCGCAAACGTTGGACCCGAACCCCGCACGGACATGTTCGGTAAAAACTTCTGGTCACTTATGCCACCAAGGTAACATCACTGACCCTCGCTTTCATTTCAATTAAATCATACAATAATCCCATACATCCAAATGTTGCATATGCAATTGCTGCATCTCAACGCTTCGTGTCGCGTCACGAAACGGTAATCGCCTCATTCGATATGAGTGGCAACTGATCGAGGTTCGAAGGCCGGCCCACGAAGGGCTCGAGGCCGCCTCGCGTCAAACAGAGCCAAGAGAGAAAAACTGAGATGAGCCCCAATGTCCTTGCCTGACCCCGCTTAGAAGCAGACAGGGACATCTTGACTTTTCTTGTTCGATTCTAACCTCGAGCCAAAACCATAGAATCTCCATCGAGAAGAGGCCAACGGGACACCCGAGCCTATCGAACAGCTCGGGCATCTACCGGAAGGTGGGTTAAGAAGTAGTGGAATACCACATGAGGGCTATGCCGACCCCGTCAGCGAATGATGGACCCGGATTCCACACGAACGTGCCCGTTAGCGAGCTCATTGAGCGCGACGCTCGAGCCATCGAGGCAAGTGTCGTTACCTTAGCCCCTCTAGTTGTGGAAACTGAGGATGGGGTGACGCATGAAACATGGCCGACCCCTATCAGACCCCAAGGGGCCCGGGGGCTTGAGTCGCCCGATCCTAGATCGAGAGACCGAGGTTCGAACGCTGGCCCACAAAGGGCCCAAGGCTACCTCGCGTCGAACAAGAGCCAGGGGAGAAAACACAGATGAGCCTCAGCGGCCTTCGCCCAACCCGCATAGAGGTGGTTTGGGTCATCTCAACCTTCTAGTTCAATCCAAGCCTCTAGCCGAGCCCATAGAATCCCCATTGAGGGGGAATCTGTTGGAAGGCGGGTTAAGGAGCAACGGAATGCCACCCGAGGGCTTTGCCGACCCTATCACGAGCGATGGGACTAGATTCCATTCGAACATCCCCATTAGCGAGCTCATCAATCGCGTCACTCGAGCCATCAAGGCAAGTGACGTCGCCTCAACCCCTCTAGTTGCAAAAACCATGGATGGGGCTATAGTCACAAAACAAGTCGACCCTTGACCGAATCCCCGCCTCGCACGGGGGCTCGGGGAAGGCCAGACTTGCAATGAGACTGAACGCCCTGATGGCTATGGTAACTTTGCTCACCAGCATAATCAAAATTTCCCTCTTATACACCTTGGGCCCTACGGTCTTAACAAACGGAAGGGTCGGATCGCATAAACCTTTTTTCTCAAATGCAAAATGGAAGAAAACAAGTTCAAACAAATGAAACAAAATTATGAATTTGTTTAAAACAAAATTGCGAATCTGTTTGCGAACACAAAAGTGCCGACACTTGTCCACATATTACAGATAAATGTTTATCAGACTCATTTGACTAACTACCCCCTCTCGGGGAGAACCATATCTACAATTCTGCTCACCAAGGTTTCTGCAAAGTGAGTCACCGTCGCTTCTATGGCATCCAGCTCAGAGTTTTCATAACCAGGCGCGAAGCCAAGGCTCATCGCATCAAAATCGATGTTGTCATCATAATGCGAGCGGGCGACGGCAAAGGTTTGGGTGATCCCTATGCGAAGAGCTTCCTTCTCCAGCTGGCACACCCGTGCCGTGATATCTACAACATGGGCCATGAGCGAGCTAGCCCCCTCTACCTGCACCAATTGTAGGTCGTCGCAGACCACGCCTAGGATAACCTTTAGGATGTCGAGCTTGTTGCTCTCCGCCTAAAGGAGACTCCTCGCCTCGGCGAGATCCGTGGCCAGTCCGGCAGCAGCACCCTCAGCCTCCAGCTTCTAGGCTTTCGCGGTCTCTAGCTCGGCCTGGAGGGAGCGGATCCACTATTGAGCCTCGTCATGCTCTTGGACGGCCCAGTCGTGCTCCCCGCAGGCCGCGCCATGCTCCGAGCGGAGCCTCTTTGCAGTATGGCATAGCTCGTCTCACTCCATGCGTAGCTGGGCGATCATCTCGGTGTCCAGTTTCACCCTCTGCTCTAGGGCCGCAGACCTCTCCTCGTCTACCAGCCTGATATCCTGCTCCTTCTCGGCCTCGTCCAGGAGGTCGATGATTCGCTGGCGAGCCTTGGCGTCCCGCTGGAGCAGTTCGTCTCGCTCCTTTTGCACTCCGGTGGCCTCCTCCTGATCCCACCGCGCCCTCTCTAATAGTTCATCAAAAGACTTCTCACTGAGCTCTGCATCCCCGCGGACCTCGGCCTCCCATCGTCGAAGATCATCCACCTCCACGGCAAGGGGAGTCAACTCGGCCACCCTCTATCAAAGCTGGGCGGTCACGTCCCTGTGCAGCCACGCTTCATCGACAAGGCGGTCCCAACCCTCCTAGTGTTCATGAAGGAACTAGGATTTCTCTTGGCTGCGAGTTATAAGAGACTGAAAAAAGACGGTGGTCAGAAAACAAAAATAGATGAAGAAAAAAGCGATCGAGAGGCAGGACCAAGTGAATACCCGATCGGTGCGAACGATTATGTCTAGAAGGATGCCACTGGCCTAGTTCAGAGCTTCCAGTGCAGTCGTGAACCCCTCGCTGAGCTTCTCCCGCTCCATGCCCTCGGCGGCATCGTCGAGGGTGAAGAGTTCCGACGATGGGTCCCATGGACTCACCCATCGGAACAGGGGCTCATCCCACATGAGTGGGTGGTGGCCCTCTGATGGCAGGACCAGGGACAACTCCCTACCAGTCTCCCCGGCAACCGTCGTGGTGCCCGAGGGTCCCTGGGCCATGACCCCCTCGGTCGTGCCCACGACGGGCGTTGTCTCTAGGGCCGCCGGTAGCACGGGATGTGTCGCTGCCTCGGACGCTTCCACAACCACTCCTAGCTATGACCCATCCATCGTAGCCACCGTCACCTCCACCTCCATCGGCAGGACCCTATCTGGCTGTGCCGCACCTACCGTGGTCGACGCAACAGGTGCGCCTACCGTGGTTGACGCAATGGGTGCGGCATCACTTCTGTCGCCGATTGAGCAGCAACCTCCGTGGGTGCCTCCTCAGCCTCGCCAACAGCTTGACCCACCAAGGGCATGGGCACCACCACGGGCGGCACCAGATAGGCCGATGAGGCTATGACGCTGGCTCCGCTCTCGCTCGAAATGGGAGCGACGTCAGGCAGCAGCCCCCACCTTGCCTGAAGGGCGATCATCTTCTTGGGTGCCAGCGCTATAGACATGCCATGTCTGACCTATCTCCCAATGCTATAGATCAAATAAAAGGTGTCAGTCACTATGAAAAACAGAGAAAAATAGAGGAATCGGCATCTTACATCGGCGCTGTTGGGCGGTGGAGGCGTTTGGGGGACGAACCCCAGTTCCCTACTCCCCCTCGTTAGGACAGGACCGTTTTGAGCCCATCCCTTGCTCTCGGGTTGTGAGGCTCACCTCCCTCATATCTGGGGGCACGGCGGTGGAGCCACTCCCCTCTCTCAGCACCACGGGCGCGGCGGCGGATTCGCTCGCTCCTGCCAGCTCTTTGGGCGTGGCGATAGGTCCGCCCGCTCCCGCTGGCACCTCAGGTGCGGTGGAAGAACCACCCACCCCTGATGGTGCTAAGGATGGGCCGGCAGTCCGGCTCACCTCCTCCAGCCTCACGGCCTCACCTTCCCTTGCGTGGAATGGGAAGGGTCCCTATATCGATGAGTGGGTGCCTGTCTGCGCGTCCTTGCTTCCCAGGATGTCCCACTCAATGTCGGTGACTACCTCATCATATTCCTCATCGTCGTCGTCATCATCGTCGTCACTGTCTGTCTCCTCTCCTTGCTCCCGTGCCTGCTGTTTTTGCTGCTTCTTCCTCCTCTCGACCTCCCTCGTCTTCTTCTACCAATCAGCAGCGGTGCGATTTGCCATTGCCACGAGCAGGTCCTTCGGCAGCAGAGCCGCACGGTCCGTGAGGACTAGCCTCTTTGGCTGGTTCCGCTATCTCAATGTTAGCATCAAGGAGTCAGAAGATCAATTAAAAAGGAGGCACGGGGAAAGAGAACTTACAAAGTCGATGTACCCTGGTTCCGGCCGCATTGGGGGGCCCTGGCACTGGATACATGAAATCAAGAACAACGCCGGTGTCGTCCTTTGAAGGCTCCATCGCCTCCTTGATGCGCTGCGCCACTTCGGAGGGGGTGCTTCATCGACGAGCGTCGTCCCCTCGAGTGGCGCCACCCTCTGTGTATGGTAGGTGTCGATGATCCCCGACCCCTTCATGCCCCTCTCCTTCAGAATTTGGAGGGCGGTGACATGGTCCTGGATTTTCTTCTTGTCTTTATCCGGGACCCCTACATCCTCCACGATTCTAGGACCTCTTCGATGAGGCGTTCGGTGAACGCTGGCAAGGGGGCGGCTATGTCGTTCTTGACATAGTACCAATGCGAATGCCACCCCTTGTTGGAGGTCGACACATGCATCAATGGGTACTCGTTGACCCGGTTGTTGTGGAGCGAGATACTGGCGCATCCCATCGCCACGCTCAGCTCCCGCTTCTTTAAGAGGTTGATGGCGAAGAGATACCACCACAGGTCGAAGTGAGGACTAATCCCCAAGAACCCCTCGCATAGGGTGACGAACGCCGCAATGTGCTGGACCCCATTGGGAGTAAGGTGTTGTAGCTCCACCTTGTAGTAATGCAGTAGCCCTCGAAGGAACTTGTGGGAGGGTGGCGAATCCCTACTCGTGAAAGCGAGCGAAGGAAATGACGTAGCCTTCGGGCGGTGATGGCACGTCTTCATTGTCGGGCAACCGCCACTCATCAGCGGTGGTTTGCGGGCAAAGGAGGCCATGGCAAACGAGACCCTCCAAGCGCTGAAGGGTAATATCGGATCTGCACCATGGCTCCATTGAACGATTGGGAGGGGTGGATGGATGCGAGCTTGACAGCGGCTGCGATGCAGGTGCGGGAGGCTCAGGCGATTGGTGGCGGAGGATGTAGATGCAACGGTGAGGAGGCAAGTATGGAACCCTAGGGGTAAAGCCCTTGGTTTTATAGGGGTGATGGATGCGAGAAGGGCAACTGTCTGCCTAGATCTCCGTGCCTGCCATGATACACCACCACGTCACATCGCAGGATATGCGTCCGTGATCCCTATCCTTTCCCACCAAAGTCACGCTGGATGTTTTGCCTTCCCAGGAGACTAGGACTCTTTTCCCGTAGAGGGGATACAGGTCAAAAAGCATTTCTTCGGCCCACCTAGGCCTAGGAGTTCGAGGGCTGGCCCAAAAGTTTCGATGGCCATCCCAACGAGGGATGGGCCCGCGAGCGGCCAAAACTCAGGCGCACGAGCCTCAAAGGAGCCTCGATCCGCAATCGAGTCTCAGCCGGGCTGACCCTGGATGAATCCCCGCGAATGTGATACCAGGGTTCCCTTTAAACTATCCAGTTGTCAAAAACACCAAATCTCACAGCCATACCCGCGAAGGGTCCGAAATACCCCCCATATGATTCTATTCGAATCACTTGGGGGCTCGGGGGGAACACCTGATGGGTGCGCTCGTGCACACCCTCTGGCGAATTGAAATACCCCCTAGACAATTCTATCCGAATCACCCGAGGGCTCGGGGGCTACACCCGTCGGGTGCGCTCGCGCGCACCCTCTGGCAAGTCAAATCACCCACCGGGTGATTCTATCCGAATCACTCGGGGGCTCGAGGGCTACTATTGGGGACATAATACTGGGGTACCCAATGAGGTGGAGCTTATAACCATCAAACGCTAATGCTTCCAAACAGACAAGAACACAGCTACACTTCTTGCCCGAAGGACTGAAGATTGGCTCCTCCTCGCCCGATGTTCCAGGCTGGCTCCAACTCGCCCGACGTCTGAGGGCAGGCACCGCCTCGCCCAACATCCAAGGACAGGAGTCTGCCTCGCCCAATGTTTTGGGCTAGCTTCGCCTCACCCAACGTCTGAGGGCAGGCTCCACCTCGCCCGATGTCTAGGCTGGTTCCGCCTCGCCCGGCGTCCAAGGGTAGGGCTCCGCCTCGCCCAACATTCCGGGCTGGCTCCTCCTCGCCCGACGTCTGAGGACAGTCTCTGCCTCGCCCAACCAATGAGGGTTAGACTCTGCCTCGCCCGATGACCGGGGACCAGCTCCACCTCGTCCGACAACCAAGGACTGGCCACACCTCACCCGACCCTCGAGGGTTGGGCTCCTCCTCGCCCTATGACCCAAGACAGGCTTTGCCTCGCCCAATGACTGGGGACCAGCTCTGCCTCGCTCGACCCCCGAGGGTTGGGCTCCGCCTCGCCCGATGTCCCAGGGCTGGCTCCGCCTCACCCGATGACTGCACCCTGCTCCTTCATAATGACGAGCATAGGGTAAGACAGGACACAACCACGGTACCGAGGACCATGCCCTGCACGCCTACAGAAAACGTACTGTTAGGATATGACGAGACGGGCGCTTTAAGCCCTTCCAGGCATGATAGAGCCCGAATAGTGTTGTAGGCACCGACTTTTGTATTATAGTGTTAAGGGCACCGCCATCAACCCTCAGGCGTGGATCCTAACATAAGCATATGACAACCACTACAATCTAGAAGGGAGCTCACATCATCTACAGTATGGACATATGGTCACTTCCCTGTCTGCTCCCCGTAGGGTCACGGCTGGGTACCCTAGATCGTCGCATTGTCCACCGGAGTAGGATGGGACATGACCACTAGCTAACCGAAGCCAGGGCACGGCCCTATCAGAATCAACAAACATGCTATCCCTGGCACCGTCTGCCATGTCAGCAGGGTAGGCTCAAGGGAAAAGGAAGACCCGGCACCTTGGAAGGACCCTCTCTACCTCTGGTTTTTTCCTCTTTCTCTCATCTGTAATCCCTGCTCCCCTTGGTCTATAAAAGGAAGGGCAGGGCACCCCACTAAGGGGATGGATCAATTCCACACGCAACGCATCACACAACACACAGCTAAGCAGCCACCTAGCTCTTGGCATCCTTTTGACCTTTCCATCAGAG
Source organism: Miscanthus lutarioriparius (assembly GCA_904845875.1). Lineage (NCBI taxonomy): Eukaryota > Viridiplantae > Streptophyta > Magnoliopsida > Poales > Poaceae > Miscanthus > Miscanthus lutarioriparius. The sequence continues at coordinate 71,016,555 of CAJGYO010000005.1, read as the reverse complement.
ACTTGGGACCTATCCCTCTCTCGATCATTTGTACCCCCTACTATGAACCTTTTTCAGTGCTAATAACACGAGCAGTAGCAAACTGGACGTAGGGACATTCTGCCCAAACTAGTATAAACCTTGTGTCCTTTAGTACACCATCTGGGTCTAACGCGCAACAAATATAAATTTACTAGTTGGTGTTTATTCAAAACACCGACAAGCCGTGACCTTGACTGTTTGCTATGCCTACATCGGCTAAATAGCCTATCGCCTGCACTTTGACGACTACAGTGTGTCTCCATGATTCTATCGAATGTGAATAGATCTGTTTACTTTGAAGGTTTGATTTGTTGTCTGTATCACGGCTGCCATCGATCTGGTCGAACCCCACTGTTAGGGATAATAGGTTAAGTCTGATGAGTTCATAGAATTGTCCATGTTAAATAGTCGATTGTTCACATGTTGTAGTCCCTTTTCCACCTGAATCGGCTATTTCAGCCGATCCGCTTGAGCTTTCACACATATAGCATGATTTTTAGAAAGCCAGTCAATGTATAGACGGTTTTACAGATTCTTCAGTTTTAGTTTGTTATTATCATCATAGCTGCCATCGATCCGGTCGAACCTCACTGTTGATGGTAACAGATTAGATTCAGAGCGTTTGTAGATCTATTTGGACTAGATAGTCGATTTGTTCGCATGTTATATCCTATCTTGTTAGATTCATCGGCTCAATGCTTTACACTGGTAATACCCACCTAGCTAATGATTTTACTTACATCTGCATGCATTGTACTTGTCAACATAAAATCAATCGCGACCCACAAGCTTTACCGTCCATAACAGCCGATTTCTTCGCGTATCGGCTATTTAGTCGATTTTCTCGTCTAGCTCTCCCTAAGCGGCACGCTTGGAACTGTCTAGGTAAGACCGGCATGTTCCACCTTAAATTACTGATAAACTTTCTTTTCTTGTCAATTATAGGTCAAATTGACTGGAACGCCTCGAGAGGAATTTGCAGGGTCGACGGGTCCTGCGATTGAAGCCAAGCGGATCTCTAGACTCATCCTAAGCAGATCCTTCCGGCTTGCTATGTGCCAGGCGCATTGACACGTTTTTGCGTCGACACATGTTCTGGCACGCCTGGTGGGACACCACAATCGTCATGGCGACTTACAACAACAGTGACATCCTTATGGTGCCTTAAGAAGACTTACCTGATGAGGATAAAGATGTCATCAGTAAAGCTATAGAAGAATTTCAGAACAAGTGTTTATTGTCCTACACCAAGACACGTGATAATAAAGTTGTTCAGAAATATCCACTACCAAGAGTTTTGTTTCATGGGCATTCAGATACAAACGAAGCTGAAGATAGGCGTTTCTTCGTAGAGGTTGTAAACAAATATGTTCATGATGCCATATTGAACCATAATACAGTTTTTTTGAACACATTCCACAACACCATGAAAGAGGTGTTTCATGGATATCCAATTGATTAGGTTGGACCGATTTACTATAATATTCCACATCCGTCGACTTAGGTGACTAATCAAGCTGGTACTAGCCATCAAGAAGCAGCACTAACTGATAATAATGATGTCCAGGCAATTCAGAGCTCATCTAAGCAAATTCAAGGTACCACCACCGATCAAGTACAAAATAATCCTGGATTAGCAGTGCAGTATGTGCAACAGCCGATGGGGCAAGGTTAGAACTAGATGGTTAATTTCGGCACATCAGGCCAAATACCGTCGTTGGCTCAAAAAATAGCGTCATCGGTTCAAAGGATTCGTAGAGATATAGATCCTAACATTTATAACCAGAGACTCCAAGCAGCAAACCAGCACAGGACCTAGCAGATAGAGATTCCACAAGGATATCATTATTGCACAGATTACAACACCCATCACATGATTCCAAATCTGGGGTATCAAGGTACCCAAAATTTTAATCCATACATGGGTCAGCAATTATAGAGAAATACAAATTCAAATGCTGATGAGTTGTTGCTTAGAGTGACCGAGATGATGAAGAATCAGTTCGGTTTAAAGCCAAAAGGGCAGACCTTCTCGTACAAACGCCCATATCCAGAGTGGTATGATTTGGTCGCTCTTCCTACAAATTACAGGCTCCCAGAGTTTGCTAAGTTCACTAGCCAAGATAGCACAAGCACAATAGAACATGTTAGTCGGTATCTTACACAGTTAGGCGAAGCGTCCATTGAAGAGGCCCATCGAGTTCGTTTCTTCTCCTTGTCCCTGTCAGGAAAAGCCTTTACTTGGTTTTCATCATTATCAGTCTATTCCATTGCCAATTGGGCTGACCTAGAGAAGAAGTTTCATACATATTTTTACACTGGGACAGGAGAAAAGAAAATTACCGATTTGACGACTATAAGGCAGAGAACTAATGAATGAATCGGGTACCGAGTTTCTTCAGAGATTCCGAGAGACTAGGAATTTGTGCTTCTCATTGAACTTGACTGATGATTAGCTAGCTGCTTTGGCTATTCAAGGAATATTGCCAATGTGGAGAGAGAAACTGCTCGGGCAAGAGTTTGACAATTTAGTTCAGTTGGCTCAATGAGTGGCAGCGCTCAATAGTCAATTCCAGAATATACACAAAGATACCCGATTTTAGAAGAGTGCCGCAACTGCCGAAACATATAATCCACATTCAATTGATGACGGCTATGAAGACGATGAAGAAGAAGAGGTTGTCGTGGCTGAATGGAATTGGCGTAAGAAGATAGTAATGGTACCAAATCCTTGTGGAAAAGGAGTTGAAGAGAGCTATGATTTCGATGTCACAAAATTGGACAAGCTCTTCAATTTCTTACTTGAGACGGAACATATCAAGTTGTCCGATAATCATGTTATGTTGCCTCCTGATCAGTTGAAGAATAAGAAGTTCTGCAAATTTCACAACACTACTTCTAATTCCACTAATGAGTGCAGAATTTTCTAGCAACATATACAAAGAGCTATTCAGCAAGGAAGGCTCAAATTCGATACACCTCGGAAGATAAAAGTTGATGATAATCCTTTCCCAAGAGATCAGAACATGGTTGATGTTAGGTTGCTTAAAGGGAAGACTAAAGTCCTAACATCAACTAGGTCTAAAGAAGCCGAAACCATCGACACAAAAATACAAATATCGGCTGATGAATATAGAGAGATTAAAAGGCATCATGACCAATAGAAGGGCTAATATGAGCAGGGAGAGGCGTCAAGGGATGGGGTGACAAGGCCGCGTGTTACATCTCGAATTTTGTTGAATAAATGGTAGCGGTAGAAGGAAAATGATTATCAGTGTTGGTTAGAAGAGAAAGAATACCAGCGTCAACAAGAGAAAGAGAGGTATGAAAGAAAGCAAGCTAAATCACATTGGAATTGTCCTTTCTTTAGACATTGCTGGAACGAAGGTTTGAAATTGCCTACCAGAAATAACTACCCGAAGTGCAATGAGCAATATTGGTAGTTTAGGCAATCTCAAGTCAAACCGCTGGTCTATCCATGCTTGAGATGAGTATCATCATAATAATATGGATCGGCGCTTAAAAAATAGAAGTGCTCATGATCGGCTTGGGAAGCGAGTTGTTGATCCAAATTGGGCTGATTATGAAGAAGAAAGTAATGAGGAAGAATATGTTTGGCAGGAAGGGCGATGGTGTCCAGGAGGTTTGACAAGAAGCCAGAAAAGAAGGGTGCAACGCCTAAGGAATAGAGAGTTAGAACAAGTTTAGGCGTCTAGTAGACCTCAAGTGTGGCGTGTTAAACAAACAGCCGATAGGGGTCAACCATCGACTAATATTTAAATGGCTTTTCTATTGCCATCAGAATTTAGAGCTCTAGCAGACCAAGAAGTCTATTCAAATTTTGATGAATCGAAGTATGAGGAAATAGTTGTCAAGTTGTCAGTGATATAGCAAGCTATATTCGATAAGCTAGTCAAGCATCGGCACTTAAAGGCTTTATATATAAAAGGTTTTGCTGATGCAAAGCCAATAAGCAAGATGTTGGTGGATGGAGGTGCTTCTGTCAATCTTATGCCTTACACCACTTTTCGTAAACTTGGCAAGGGACCAAGAGATTTGATTGAGACTGACATGATGCTTAAGGATTTTGGGGGTAATGCATCCAAGACCAGGGGGGCAATGAACGTCGAATTGACAATCAGAAGTAAAACTTTGCTCACCACATTCTTCGTCATTGATGGAAAGGGCTCATACAGTTTACACCTTGGTCATGATTGGATTTATGCAAATTGTTGTGTACCATCAACCATGCATTAGTGTTTGATTCAGTGGTATGGAGATGATGTTGAGCTGGTTCACGCTGATGATTCTGTGAGTATCGCAACAGCCGATCCAGTGTATTGGCAACTAGAAGACTTCGAGTGTTTTTCTGGCAAGCTATGGGAAGGAGGCTTCATTAAAGTCAATGATGAAAGCCAACAGCCGATCCAAGCAGTCGGCTTTGAGAATTTGTTTTAATGGATAATCCAATAGATGGTACAGGTGGTAAACTAGGACATGGCTTTACGTCGGCCGATGAGTTAGAAGAGATAGATGTTGGTTCTAGAGATAGGCCTAGGCCAACGTATGTAAGTGCCAAGTTGGATCCTAAGTATAAGCAAAAGTTAGTGGATTTATTAAAAGAATTTAAAGATTGTTTTGCTTGGGAATACTATGAGATGCCTGGTCTAGACCGATCGATTGTTGAACATCGGTTGCCAATCAAACCTGGATATCAGTCGTTTAAACAAGCTCCGAGGATATTCAACCCAAACGTTCTTGATGATATAAAAAAGAGACTGAAAGATTACTAGAAGTGAAATTTATCCGACCGTGCCGATATGCAAAATGTATATCGAATGTTGTTGCTATTTATAAGAAAAATGGGAAGTTGAGAGTTTGCATCGACTTAAGAGATCTGAACAAGGCCACACCCATGGATGGTTATCTGATGCCGATAGCCGATATGTTGGTAGATGCAGCAGTCGGGCACAAGGTTATTAGTTTTATGGATGGCAATGTAGGATATAATCAAATTTTTATGGCCAAGGAAGACATAGCAAAAATAGCTTTTAGATGCCCTAGCACAATCGGTTTATTTGAATGGGTTATGATGACCTTTGATTTGAAGAATGCCGGTGCAACCTATCAGTGGGCAATGAATTACATTTTCATATGTTGATCGACAGGATCATTGAAATCTACATTGATGATGTGATGGTAAAATCTAAGGGGTACAAGGAACATCTAGCTGATTTGCGGAAAACTCTAGAGTGCATGAGAAAACATGGTCTAAAGATGAATCCCAATAAGTGTGCCTTTGAAGTATTAGCTGGACAATTTTTAGGTTTCATGGTCCACGAGAGAGGAATCGAAATTGGTCAAAAAGTATGAAAGCAATTGATGAGGTAGTGCCCCAACTACTAAAACAGAGTTACAATATTTGCTTGGTAAGATTAATTTTATCAGGAGGTTTATTTCCAATTTGTCAGAAAGAGTTCTGCCGTTTTCTCCCTTATTGAAGTTGAAAAATGATCAAGAATTTAATTGGGGTGACGTACAACAAAAGGCGTTTGAGGAGATAAAAGAATACATGAAATGTCCACCTGTGTTGGTCCCTCCTCAGCAAGGTAAGCCTTTTAAGTTGTACGTATCGGTCGATGGCCAAATGATTGGATCGGCCTTGATGCAAGAGTTTGAAGGGAAAGAACAAGTTGTTTTCTATCTAAGTAGAAGGCTTTTGGATCCAGAAACAAGATATTCTCCCATCGAAAAGTTATGCTTGTGCTTATATTTCTCTTGCACTAAGTTGCGACATTACTTGTTATCGGCTGAGTGTATCGTTGTTTCCAAGGCTGATATGATCAAGCACATGCTATCAATGCCAATGTTAAATGGAAGAATGGGGAAGTGGATTCTTGCGTTGTCAGAATTTGACTTGAGGTACGAATCGGCTAAAGCAGTCAAAGAGCAAGTAATAGCCGATTTTGTCACCCAGCATCATAAGCCAAGTATTGGCTATGTAGAGCCGGTACCTTGGGCGTTGTTCTTTGATGGGTCATCATGCAAGCAAGGTGGTGGGATTGGTATTGTTATTATTTTACCTCGGGAGGCAAATTTTGAGTTTGCTTTTCCAACTGAACCAATGATTACCAACAACCAAGCAGAATATGAAGTTATTCTTAAGGGGCTTCAACTTCTTCGTGAAGTAAAGGCTGAGGCAATTAAAGTATTTGGAGATTCACAGTTAATTATTAATCAGTTGATCGCCCTATACGAATGTAAAGAAGATACTCTGAGGGGGTAATATGATGAGTGCCAAAGGTTGCTCAAGAAATTTCCTCATGTTTCTCTTCAACATATTCTGAGAGCATAGAATCAAGAGGCTAATCATTTAGCTCAAAGTGCGTCAGGTTATCGAGTGCTTCAAGAGGTCTTAAGTAGCGAGACCTTGAATAATGATTGGAGAGTTAAAATAGTTGATTACCTTAAGAATCCATCACAGAAGGTTACCAGGAAACTCAGGTATAAATCGATTAAGTATGTTTTGCTAGATGATCAGTTATATTACAAGACAATCAATGGGGTGTTGCTTAAATGCTTAAATCAAGAAGAAGTTAAGGTGTTGATGGTGAAGTACATGAAGGGATATGTGGAGCTCATCAGTCGGCTTATAAGATGAAATGAATTATTCGTAGGACTGGATATTTCTAGTCAACAATACTAGAAGATTATTTTGAATATTATAAGGGGTGTCAGAATTGTCAATGTTTTGGTAATATTTAGAAATCGCCTGCATCGGCTATGAATCCAATAATCAAACCATGGCCATTTCAAGGTTGGGGAATTGATTTAATTGGCCAGATTTTTCCGCCTTCAACCAAAGGACATAAGTTTATATTGGTAGCAACAGAATACTTCACTAAGTGGGTTGAGGCAATTCCTTTAAAGACGATAACCTCAAAGAACATGATTGATTTTATCAAGGAACATATTGTGTATCGTTTTGAGATTCCTCAAACTATTACTACTGATTAGGGGACAATGTTCACATCAGAAGAGTTCAAAGATTTTGCTGTCAGTATGGGAATTAAGTTTTTAAATTCTTCTCATTATTGTGCTCAGGCTAATGGCCAGGCAGAGGCGTCCAATCAGATTATGATTAAGCTGATCAAGAAAAAGATTAAAGAGCAACCAAGGAAGTGGTATTCAACGCTTAATGAGGCACTATGGGCGTATAGGATAGCCTGTCATGGATCGATTAAAACGTCACCTTATGAACTTGTGTATGGTCATAATGCAGTCCTTTCATGGGAGATTCAAACTGGATCAAGGCGTGTCACGTTGCAAAATGATCTGTTAGCTGAAGTATATAAGAATCTTATGATAGAAGACTTAGAGAACTTGAGTTGCCATCGGCTACGTGCTCTTGAGAATATCGAAGCCAATAAACTGAGAATTGCGAAGTATTACAATAAAAAAGGTCAAGAGCAAACAATTTTCTGAAGGAGACTTAGTCTGGAAAGCGAAATTGCCGATCGAGTCAAAGGACAGCAAGTTTGGCAAATGGTCACCTAATTGGGAAGGACCTTATTGGATTAAACGTTGTGTGTCTGGCAATGCTTATATTTTGGAAACACTAGGAGGAGAAGAGTTTGACAAAGTAATCAATGGAAAATATCTAAAGAAATATTATCCTAGTGTTTAGATTAATACTTGATAGCCGATTTGTTCAGTCATCGGCTCTAATAGCCAATACCAGAAGGATATCGCCTCTAGTTCAAAAATAAACCTGAAGGAGTAAAAGCTGGTACGATATGTATCGCCTATAGAGCAAAAACAAACATAGACAAATTGGTACATGGAACATAAGTACAGGGCAAAAGAGAAACCACTTATAACAAAGAGATTGTTTGCTAGTTTCTCCTATTTCAAGCTAAAGGCCAGAAAACACTTTGTTCACTATGTCTTTGGCCTAGGAAGCAAGGGCTATGGAGTTGGCGGCATTGAAGAAATCCTTGACCAGGCGCTCATGATCCTCAGGGTGTTCGGTGGCTGGAAAACCATAGGGAAGAAGTCAAAGCTCATGGCTAGAGCGATCTTGCGCAACAGCCAATGCCATGGCAGCACCATGATGAACACTGTGAAGAGCAACTTCTCTGATGCGGTTTGGGACATTGTACAAGCGAACCACCGGCACGACACCCCTGGCATTGACGAATCATGCCACATACTCCACAGCTGATCGAAGGCTTTCCAACTAGGCCGATAGATCTAGAAAGATTCGAGGAAGGGATAATCAAGATCTTGAAGACAAAACTAAGAAGAAACAAAAAATTGTGGTAGTCATCTCACCCATGATTCTAGTCTCGGCCTCAGCCAACCTCTCCCCCACCTGATCGGTGGGTCTACCCCTTGGGGCATCTTGACGGATGGTGGCCACAACCCCTAGAGTTTCCTGATCGACCTCTGATAGATCAGAATCGGAGGGTTGTCGGCACTGAACCAAAGTGGTCAGAGCTGATTCCACGATGGAAAGGCAATCGGTAAGCTTCTGGCCAACCTAAATGATGGATGCGATCAGATCATCGTTGTTGATCTGCTTCCTTGGGTATCAGGGGAGCGGGCACCGAATTGTTGATAAAGACGACCTCGGAGGTTGAGTGGAGTCAGCCCTATGCTTCGAGACGATGGGAGCATCCAGCAGCGCATTCAGATGAAGGTCCATCCACCCAAGATCATGAGTTGCATCCTCCTGATGATGAAGACGCTGGCATGGTAACATAGACCCGTCAAAGGCCTCTTTAGCAGACCTCTTGCTATTCTCCATGCCATCAAGCCTATGGGAAAGCAAAATCGCACCAAAGACACGGAAGGTTTGGGACGAAGCATGTTGTTTTTCGATCCACAACCATGGCCCGTATATATAGCCCGGGAGGCGAGAAGATAGGCTTCATTGGAGTTATAGAATTAAAGTCAATTATGGAAACAGCACTCCAGAAATTCAAGGGACGGATCACGAAGAGACAACGGATTCAGACTTATTGCTTCCCATAATTACAAGATACCGTGGGATTAATACAAAAGGTTTACATTAACTGACGATCAAGCCACTAAGACTTCTTTGGATTGAAGGGAGTTCAGATCCCCACAAGGCCAAAGGTCATCATGGACCAAGTCATATCGGCCCGCTGATAGAAGTGCGTCAGGGGATAGAAAAGGCCGCCTGCTTAAAAGATGCTCATATATCCAACAGATTTCTCGGTAGCTGGGAAACAATGGGAAAGAAAGCTGCCTGCTAAAAGTTGTCCACTTCTCGGTGGCTGGGAAACCATGGGAAAGAAGTCTGTGGTTTCCCTTATGAGAATTTGATAAGGTAAACAAGGGAAAGGTGTCCACACATTTTAGCCCTTGCAAACACTAGAATAGCTCTGCGATCATGGTGAGAAAACTCAGGTGATGTCACAAGAATTCTTCTAACCACAGTGGCTGATCCTCTTGCTCGACAAGGCATTGAAATGAGCGACATAATCACCCTATGCACAATAATTCTTCTAACCACTCAAGACCCTCATAGCAAGGAATTAGACCAAGGAGGGTCTGGCGGAGCCAAAGGCACTCGAGGAAGCAAGCAGAAGAGAAACATAAATGAGTTGTTGAGTTGCTCTCACCAGAGTCGGATAGACATTTATAGTCGATCTGGAAAGATGGATCCAAGCGCCCATGGCAAGGACGGTGATAGATAGTAGACCCCAAATCAAGATTCTCTACCTGTGACTACGGACCTATCGGGGGTACAGACGTGGTAATTTTGGAATAAAATTACTTTTATCCTAAAATTGGGGGCATGTGTTTACACCAAAATTTGGAAAGGAAAACATAGGAACTCGAAACTTCCAAGATTGTGTCATCAAGGAATCGATTGCATAAGGGGCGATATCAGCTGATTCAGATGCGGCACTGGAATCGGCTCTCTTCAGATGACGTCAGCAGATAACGACAATGAGTTACGGTTGGCATCGGGAAAGACATGTCGGACTCTACAAAAAGAGAAAGATTAGGGTCCAAGTTATCTTAAATTAGGAGTATTTTCTCTTATGCCAAAGATTGGCCCCGTTTGCGTGCCCTTAAACCCGGCTTGATTCACTTCTTTTTTCATCTGGAACAGTGTTTTTCTCTCACAAATTCCTCCAACGTTCCTCCAAACCATCCAAATTCCTCTATAATTCCTCCAAGCGAACAAGCCCATTGTAATGAGTCGTACTTGAGTAGGATTCATGCTTAGGTTCTGGGTATAAATATTGGACCCTGGCTATTGTAAAGGACATCCAATCAATCAATACAAATTACTTTTTTTAGCTTTACATCAACCCTTAGGAGTAGGAGTAGTGTAGATCTCGGCGAGTTCTTTAACAAGTAGGGCTGCATCGGTCTGGCTGACCTTTGGCTTGTTTGTAAGTACCGTCGTGGCTTATGCTTTGGTTTATAAGGCTACATTGGTTAAGTTCGACCTCCACTACGAGCTCTAGCATAAGCTAGTTATCGATCTTTATCTAGTTCAAGTACGGCTGCATCGGTTAAGTTCAACCTCCACTGCTCGAATTAGATTAAGATCAAGTTATCGGCTCTACCTAAGAGTGGCATCTTTCGGGTAGATTCATTAAGTTACCGATCTTGCTGATGTTCTTATTGTCATTAGTTTTCAGCAACATCAATCTGCCCGATCAAGATCGATCTAGATCGGCCTCATATCCTTTTGGTCCGTCATTTGCTTTGTTACAATACAATGTTTCTTACTTTGAGCGATGGGTTATGTTTCGTCGACTGTTCTACTTCGATCTTGATCATGCATAGTACACGGTTAAGGCATGTCTGATCTTGAGGAGGTTTGCTGGCTAGTTAAATCTGGTCTATAGTTCGTTATTATGGCTATAACGATCTGGTCGATCCCCACTGATGGCACTTTAGATCGGAGGATGCTAGTTGGTAGATTTGTTTTTGATCAGGCGTGACCTTGACTGTTTGCTATGCCTGCATCGGCTAAATAGCCTATCGCCCGTACTTTGACGCCTACAGTGTGTCTCCATGATTCTATCGAATGTGAATAGATATGTTTACTTTAAAGGTTCGATTTGGTGTCTTTATCATGGCTGCCATCGATATGGTCGAACCCCACTGTTAGGGATAGTAGGTTAAGTTTGATGAGTTCATAGATTTGTCCATATTAAATAGTCGATTGTTCACATGTTGTAGTCCCTTTTCCACCTAAATCGGCTATTTCAGCCGATCCGCTTGAGCTTTCACACATATAGCATGACTTTCGGAAAGCCTGTCAATGTATAGACGGTTTTACGGATTCTTCAGTTTTAGTTTGTTATTATCATCATAACTGCCATCGATCCGGTCGAACCTCACTATTGATGGTAACAGATTAGATTCAGAGCGTTTGTAGATCTATTTTACTAGATAGTCGATTTGTTCGCATGTTATATCATTTCTCGTTAGATTCATCGGCTCAATGCTTTACACTGGTAATACCCACCTAGCGGATGATTTTACTTACATCTGCGTGCATTGTACTTGTCAACATAAAATCAATCGTGACCCACAAGCTTTACCATCCGTAACAGCCGATTTCTTCGTGTATTGGCTATTTAGTCGATTTTCTCGTCTGGCTCTCCCGAATAGGCATGCTTGGAACTATCTAGGTAAGACCAGCATGTTCCACCTTAAATTACTGATAAACTTTCTCTCCTTGTCAATTGTAGGTTAAATTGACTGGAACGACTTGGGAGGAATTCGCAGGGTCGATGGGTCCTACGATTGAAGCCAAGTGGATCTCCGGGCTCATCCTAAGCAGATCCTTCCAGCTTGCTGTGTGCCTAGGCACATTGACACGTTTTTGCACCGATAGTGATATATGATAAGAGTTATGGATAATGACACACACAAGAGAATTCAAAAGGTGAGAGGACAAAGGGGGAGTACAAGGTTCCTATGCACTTCTCTATGACTATGGTTCTATTCTAGTACACATCAGAGGGGATAACTAAGGTATGGGTAAAACATAGTGATCACACAATAACATTTTGGAGCAACAGTATCTTTCCAACCCTTGAATGAGGTGAGAAAGAGTGGTCAGGGAAAGGCTACCAAAAAGCTCTACGAAAACACCAATCCGAACGTGGTGGATTACAAAGTCCTTACAGAGCTATCACCTCTAGGGCTACCATAACTATCTGTGGGATTGGGCGCAAACTCAAGTAAACACTAGCCTAGACACCATGTCTACGCTAACGATTACTACTCTAGTCACGATCTATAACTAGAGCACTCGATGCGAGTGGAGATCTTATGCTAAGGTGAGATACATCTATACTAACCACACTTAGCTAAACAACTAAGGCATGAACTAGATAAACATGAAAGGCATACAGGCAAATAGAGAAGATAAATATATATTAAAGCAAGAATCTTACAATGGAAAGATACAAGAGCATACCAGACCTCTGAAGACTCCTTCGAAACCTGAGCATAGCTCAACTCTCCCTAGCTCCCAACTCACTATTCTACTTCCACATCTTGACAAAGTAGAGAGAGCTTCTCTTATGGTGTGTGTTATAAGTGAGGGGTGAGGGTCCTATTTATAGCCTAAGGTGGAGTAGGAGCTACTCCAGCGCCACGTCAGCGATCCGCGTGACGTCCTCTCCTTGCCCTTGGATCAAACCGCCACTCAAATCGACTTAACCAACGCTAGGGATGGCTTCCACTTGTGCTTCTTTGCATGATGTCCAAAGGAGAGGCGGTGGAGCCAAAGTGGGGCTCCAGGGCAGCGCCCTTGTAGGGCCAGTCGGCCCCCTATGACAGGTGGGGCCTCCCCCCTTTCGTCTAGAAGCTTGGCCCACATGTCATGAGTGGGTTTGGGTGGCTGAAGATATTTGTCATGTTGGTTATATTGCTATGACACGTCAGCGATCCATGCAATGCTCCATTCAAGCCCTTGATGTTGAACCGACATTGAATCAATGCTTCTCAACGCTCTAGGCCACCTTCCCATAGATTATTGACATGGTAGCGCCACCATGGCACCGGGCAGCGCCCCCTTGTGGGCCCTGCCTCTCTTGGCCACATGGATAGCTTCTAGAAGGCTTGGTTTTGCTCCTCTCTGACTATATTGTCCCTGCAAGCACAATTCTCCAAATACATGTGGAACCAAGTAAAATCTAAACATAAAATGTTGCTTTTTGCTTGATTTTATACATTTTATGACTAAGCGTTGATGGCAAAAGAGGGTGTTAAGAGCTGTCAACAAATTCAAATATATTTCGAGTTATAGCGGGCATTTGAGTTAATTTTGATAGCATTTCATTAGGATTTTACTAGAATTTGATAACATTTTACTAGAATTATATTTCGAAGATGTCAAATTCTAGAAAAATCCTAAAGAAATGCTATCAAAATTAACTCAAATGCCAACTATAACTCGAAATATATTTGAATCCACTCAAAATTTGACAACAGTGCAGTACAAATAGTCATAACAGGTCCATATTTGCAAATTCATTTAAAAACAGTGTCAACGATGCAAGGGCAAAAGTGTCTTTTCCGTCTTGACTTAACACCATTACATACCATAGATGAGTAGGGGCAATACCGTTGCTTCAGGTTTAAAAAACAGGGGCAATCTTGCGAAGTGAAAAAAAGAGGGGCAAATGAATAGTTGGAGTACAAAACAGGGGCATCCATGCAATTGCCCCTATATTATAACATTTCAGAGTTGGATCCCATGAATTTGAACCCCGTAGTTGTTCCCTTTTTGAGTTTGGATTGTTGTATTAATTTCGCCTACTGGAACTATTCATCTTAGTACTTCATCGTAACCTTTCCAATGTGTTGTCAAATCAACATAGCCTTTTCAGTGGCAGTAAATTACAATGTACTACACTTTTACTTGTTTTGTCCAGTCGAAATTAATGCACTTTTCAGATGTTTGTCAATTCACCTGTAGTAGTCAGAAAACGTAGCATTTTCAATCCACAAAACCTAGCCTTTTCAGACTGATTACTGTACCATTGTACTTCACTTTTACAGTGTTTTGCAGTTGTCATTTATACAACCTATTGATAACCGCCTAGATTCATCGATTGCGATTGGAGAGGAATCAAGTTGCTTCTACGTCAACTGATCGTCTAAACCCATATTCCCTGATGTTGCATCCACATCGACCCCCTATTGATGTTCATTGCCTCCAATGACGTCAAAGAACGTCCCATCGTCCACATCCTCCTTCCTATACCCATTCTCCACCACCACCTCAGTCATGGTCACATTTGATGCTTCAATTACCCTTATGTAGCGCGACCAATGACCCTCATTGCGCAAGGGCATTAAGACGAAGTGTGCCCTAGTCTTCCCACTATCAAACCTCTCCTTCAATGTGAAAGCACCATTGAACTTCTCCTTTACACGCAAGAAAAGGTCACTGAAGCTAGGACGATCATCGAACATTTCTAATTCTTCGTCTTTCATATCCTCAAACACCCCATCTTTTTTTTCTAACACTTCCTCCATAAAAGAAACAGACTAAGCAATCCATCTACAAAACCATTTGAGCAAACTTCATCAACTCTTCGAAATCGATGTAGCGAGTACAACTAAACATAGAGTAAACACTAGTTCTTCCAATACATAACCTAACTAACTAACTAACTATACTAGTAAAAACCTACTAACTATACTAACTACCTATACTGCTAGAAACTAACTAATCTAACTACCTATACTAACTATAATACAACCTAACTAATCTAACTATACTAACTATACTACAGCCTAAGTAACTAACTCTAATAATCTATCTATTCTAACTATACTAAATATACTAACTATTCTAACTATACTAAACTAAATCACAAAGCCTAACTATACTGCAACCTAACTAACTAACGCTAATAATCTAACTATACTAATCTAAATATACTAACTATTCTAATAACTATACTAAACTAAATAACAAACCCTAACTATCAATCATCATTCAAATAATCAACAAAAAATCACAAATCGAGCGGGGCAATACCTTGCCTAAGAAGGGGGGGGGGACCTTGGGGGGTCACCCCTGACGACAACTGGCTAGGAGAGGGCCGCCGTCAACTTGCCCCGACCGGCGGTGGTCGACTGCTGCGATGGCAGTGGGGGGAGGGTGCCGAGGGGAAAGAGGGAGGGAGGGGGCGGCGGGCAAGCTTGGGGTGACCCCCCCTACTCCGAGGAGCAAAGGGCGTCAGTGAGTGGCGGGCGACAGGGGCGGCGACAAAAGTCGGGGAGGAGGAAGAAATGAGGAGGAAGAAAGGGAGAAAGAAAAGGGGAGACTAGGTCGCGACCCTCTATTTGGGTCTGCTATGCCAGGCGGGTTGGCGTGGATCCTCTACAGGCTCTACCACGTCATTGGTCAGCGCCTCGCTGACCTGCAACGGTGGCAAGCCAGCCGCGCCACCTTGAATGGCGCATCAGCGTGGTTTGGCCGCGCAGGGCATTAGGCGTGGCCAAAAAAGGTTAGATTTGATAAAAAAACAACCGTATCATTTTTAAAAATATGCATTAAAAAAGGTTAAAAAAATTCTTCAAGTATGGATAGCTGGTATTTTGCCGAGGCCTAACTGCACAAGCGGCAGGCCACGCCGCGTCAGTTTTGTGACGTTTCCCAGTTCAGATGAGGCACCAGGAACCAGGCCATCAGGCGTCAGCGCCGAAAGGCCGGCCCTCTCCGCTCCACCGCAGCTCGGATTGTCTGACTTACTGAAGGTAAGTCACGGGTGACTTACTCCTTGCCCGATGCCCTCCGTTCCTCATCCAATGGCTAATAAAAGAAGTAGATTTTCCTCTTCAAATAAGAAAGCCCCGTTGCAGTTTTGGCCCAAATACAACAGCCCAGCTCAGAATTACATGCTCAGTGCACACACGTCCTCTCACTATTTTACATGCTGGCGGTGGAATAAGCACATGAACACTGTGCACATATGAGCATTTTAATAAGCATTTTATATTTGGGGGTGTAAAGTTTGCTTGCTTGCACTAGCATATGTGTCCTCATTCTTATTCTTCGTATGAGTTCTTTGTTTCTTTTTCCTTGCATTGCTCTTTCAAAATGCTTTTAAGAACTGAATGATGTCGAAATCCCATTTCAGATAGTTTTTATGTCACTATTGAAACTCTCACTTAATTGTGTGCTTTTCATATCAACGTGAAAACATCTCTCATGTAACATTCAGCCCTTTTTCCTTAAACTTGTAGATGCTATCAAGCCACGGCACCCTCTTAGTGTCAACTTTACTCATGATGTTAAATGCTTCCTCTAAGGTAGTGGTGGTGGCGCGGAGGCGAGTGTAGCTAGGCAGACGGCGTCGCGGACACGGGCGGAGCTGGGTAGGTGGCGGCTAAGACATGGCTACAACTTTGATGTAAAAGGTATCTTCATTTGACACGATACAAAAACGATATTATTTTTATAATGCAACAAGTGCTAGTTTACGATTATTACGTTGCTGAAATTTTATATTATTTTTTCGAGCATCTTAATGACCCCAAATGTAAAAACTCATCTCATTGAGTGCTATAACTTTGATGTAAAAGCTATCTTCATTTGATAACATATAGAAAAATATTATTTTTCTAATGCGATGAGCACTAATACACAACAATACTGTCACACACCAACAGGAGTGGCGTGACAAGGTTATTTTGTGGTGCAACAATGATATTTGCGCAACCAAAAGTGTCGAATCTAAAAAAAATTAAAAACGATTATTATTAAAATATTAAATAAAAGGATTAAATAAAAAAAAATCCACAACCTGACCTGGGTCTTATTTGGACCACGAAGTGCACTTGGGCTGTGAATTGAGAGGTGGGAAAGGTGTTCTTTTATCAGCCATTGGATGACGAATGGAGGGCATCGGGCAAGGGCCAAGTTAGCCGTGACTTACCTTCTGTACGTCAGAGAATCCGAGCCGCCACCGCAGAGCCCCAGCCCTAGACGCGCCGCCCCGGGCCTCCTTCTCGACCCACGACCAGCAGCAAGCTAAGCATCCTACTCTCGCCTGCCGCCCCACGCGTTACCACCACTCCGATCCGGCTGCTCCGCCACAGGGCCGGAGTGGGACATCGGTATTCAGCCTCTTCTAGCGGCCGTGTGCGAAGGTGGACTCGGAAGGACGGCCCGGTTCGTATCTTCCTTTCGGTTCCTGAGGCGCCTGTGTCGGCCATGTCGGAGGCCGGCCGCCGCGGAGCGCGGGAGAAGCTCCGGGAGGCGGCCTGCAACGCCGTTGCCGGCGGCTTGGCAGGTAATTCTGCTCCCCTCTCGCGTTGGCTTCCGGGATTCGGGCTTGCTTGTGTGGTTGTGACGGTGGTCCTGTGTTTTGCTTCCTTTCTATTTGTGGCAGGGGTGATCTCCGCGACGGTGTTGTGCCCACTGGACGTGATCAAGACGCGGCTGCAGGTCTATGGCCTCCCTTCCAACTTCTCTGGCGCACCTCCTCCTGGTAAGTTGCCTCTGCTCACGATTGCCTGCCTGCCTGTCTGCTACCTCTATGCTTGGTTTGCTATGAACTCCAGATCTTGTTTGGGTTCATTTTATGTTTATTTGTACATAGAAGAATACGTCCCCCCACCCCTCACCCCCACAACAAAGCGCACATGAGTTTCATTACAGTGAATTCAAGGCGCGCCTGCCAAAGTTGTTCAGGTCTGCACTTCTTGGAATGCAATATGATCGGGATCTAAGTCTTCTGCTCTCAAGCACTGTTGCATCTATCGAACTGGAGTTCAGGGCTATTGCCATTCCTTAGTGGTTCACTTGCCTTTCCTTCCAATTCTCTGACTGCGTTCTCTAGAAGTTCCCCCATCTTGTTGCATGTAAAGTGGGTGCCATCATATCATCTTTGCAGTGACCTTTGTCACCACCCTCACATCCTTCCAGCATTCTCCATGAAAACAAATTGCATTTTGTAATTTCTATAAGCTCCAAAGAATTTCAAACATGCACACATTCTTTGTGAGAGCACTTTTGCCTCATACTAAAATTGAGCTACTGATTCAAAATCAGAATCAACATTACACTACAAGATATAAACTTCAATGCTCGAGATATTGGCAGCAACACAACAATAAAAAAAATAAGTGGTGAATGGATTCATTTTTACTGCAAAACAAGCAAGACATGTCATCTACATGACTTCTTTTAGCCTTATCTCTAGTAAGAAGCTTGTTTTTAATTAATTGCCACATAAAGAGCTGAACTCTTTGGGAAATGCAAACTTTCCAAATGTCAGGTGTATAAATTGGACAGAGTAAAGACTCTTGGATTCCTATTCCCAGATCACAGCATACAGCCATCAGAGAGGGAGATAAACTCTTCAATAGCTTCAAGCTCAAACCACAGGTTCATCATTTAACGGGAAAACATTCTCTGAAACTAAGTTTCTTCCATCCCAGAACCTAATCTTCCATCCCTTTGGAAGTAGGTTTCTTCATAAAGTAAGTTTCAGGTTCTCCTCATCCCAGGCTTCAAAAATAGTTACATTTTTCGCATTGATGAGGATGTAAATTGGACATCCTAATCAATGAGAAAAATGTAACTAGGTGCAAGCGGTAGAGTCTTACCGCCTGTGACCGGAAGGTCCCGGGTTTGAGTCGCGGTCTCCTCGCATTGCACAGGCGAGGGTAAGGCTTGCCACTGACACCCTTCCCTAGACCCCGCACAGAGCGGGAGCTCTCTGCACTGGGTACACCCTTAGGATGTAAATTGGACACGATTGAATGGCCAAACTTGAGTTACCAAACCAATGGTCCTCCCAGAATCTAATCTTTGTTCCATCCCTCACTTTCCATTTAAAACCAAATTTGGCAGATTTAGCTGCCCAAAGCACTCAGGGCTTATTTTCGTACTTCTCATCCACAATCTTTTTTTCCACAAAACATTTCCACTCAAAGCAGACACGTTAAGGCATCCAAGATCTGGAATGCCCAAACCCCCACCCTTCGGGCCATTAATGTCCTGTTAGCTAAGTGATATCCATTCTCCTGATTGTTCTAGAAGAAATGCCCCATATGTGAGTCGATTGCTTCCACAGCCCATTTGGTAAACTTAATGATAGACATGAGGTAGATGGTAATGCTGGCCAGGCAGGATCTAAGAAGGGTTAACTTCCCCCATAAGAGGAGTCTTCCCCTCCAACCACCCACCCTCTTAATGATTTTATCTACTATAGATTGTATATCCTGCCTTCTAAGCTTAGAGAAATGCAAAGGAACACCCAAAATACTTAAAAAGTTAAAAGGTAACTTTGCTCTTTTAGAGCAAAAGAGACTAAAGAAATCATTTCCCTCATTATCAGAGATGCCAATAGTCATCAGATCGCATTTGTCATAATTAGTCCTTATGCCAGAAAGGTTTTCAAAGCATGCTAAAAGCCACTTCAAATGCCTAGCCTTTGTTAACTTATTCTCAAGAAACATGATGGTACCAACTGCATATTGCAGGGATATAATACCACCTGGTCAAACATTAGGGAGTAAGCCATTGATTAAACCGTAGTTGGCAGCTTTTTTAAGGATCCTAGTAAAAACATCAGCTACTAGATTAAAAAGGAGAGGGGCTAAGGCTTCCCCCTGCATTAGGCCTTTTCCTTGTGTAAAATAAGAACTATTCTCATCATTAATAATCTTGACACAAATGGGAGCCATCTCTCACAATTTTACCATTCCAGGAAACCCACTTATCTCCAAAACCTCTAGAAGTGAGCATATACTCAAGGAAATGCCAACTAATTTGGTGCTAAGCTTTTTCATTGTCTAATTTTAGGATCACACAAACTTCCTAAGAAGAAACTACAAGATTGAAGGGGATAAATACAATTGCGTGCTATGCAACCTAAATCTAGAAGAGACCACATATCATCTGTTTTTTGAATGCCCCTTCAGCACTAGATGTTGGAATTTTGTTGAGATTTCTTGGGATCACGTCATCAACTTCGATTTAACCCAGAAAGCCAAAGTGGAATGCCAACATCATACCAAAACCAGATGTCATCTGTGCAAAAACCTTCCACACGCACCACTTAGGTGGTATTCCTCTTATCCTGACCAAGGTTTCTAGTAGCT
The DNA here is from genome assembly GCA_904845875.1 of Miscanthus lutarioriparius. Taxonomy (NCBI): domain Eukaryota; kingdom Viridiplantae; phylum Streptophyta; class Magnoliopsida; order Poales; family Poaceae; genus Miscanthus; species Miscanthus lutarioriparius. Next base: position 70,996,398 of record CAJGYO010000005.1, on the reverse strand, counting down.
GTTCATATGGTTCAATTTCTCCTACCCATTCCAGGACCTCCATCCTTTCTCAGATTTTTGTTGAACGTAACTGTTGGAGTATGTGTGTATTAAGGCCCATATATGGCCCATGTATGACTCCAACATAGCTACCCTTCTAGGGTTAGCCCAATAGTAAGGAATCATAATTCTATCATGGTATCAGATTAGGTTTCCCCCTTTCCTCCCTCTCCCGGCCCGCCCAGCAGTAGCAGCCAGCCGGCAGCTGGCCTGCCGCCATGGCGGTGGCCCACCACCTCCCCTCCCTCCCTTCCACTTTGCTTCCCCCTCTCTCCTTCACACTGGTGCAAATCATGAGCAGCAGCCGGAGACCCAGCCGCCGCCGCCGCTTCTCTTCTCGCCGCCATGGGCCTTCCAGGCGCGGATGCGGGCCTCCCCAGTCTGGCGGATCTGGCGGCGTGGATGCTGAGCCTCCCAGTGGGGCTGATGGCTTGGCTGCTTGGCTGGCTGGGGCTGCTGGCCGGCGTGCGGATCTGGGCGGGGCGGATGCTGGGCCTCCCCATGGATGGGCTGGCAGGCTGGCTGCTGGCCTCCACGACGACGCCAGCGCTTGCTGCTGAATTCGAGGGCAGCGCGGGTGGCTCTCCTTTTCCCGGCCCGCCTCCTCTGCCGTTTCACGCAGCGCCTCCACCGGACTCTGCCCTCGTAGCGGCTCTCGTCACCGCCCGGGCCGCTGCCGATGAGGGCAGAGCACACACTGCTGTGGCGGCCCAAGCTTGGGGCGGAGCTTGATCGGCCGATGTTGTGGCCCGTCAGATCACCGAGGCGGAGCAGCTCCTCGTCCATCCGATGTACCACGACACACCACTGCCACCTCGCTTCACGTCCGTCCCCTACAGTGGTTCTCTGGCCCAACTCGGCTGATCCACTCGTCGCGCAGCTGCACTACCAAGCCGGTGGTGTCCAGAACATCCGGAGCCTGGTTCCTGTTGTCCTCGACCCTGAGTCGCCCTCCTACGCCCGTTGGCGGGACCTGGTCCTTCTTGTCCTCCGCCGCTACGCCCTAGACGACCACGTCCTCACCGACGCCCCGCCTGCGGCTCGGACCCCTTCATGGCTGCGTCTTGACAGCATCGTCCTCTCGTGGATCCTGGGGACCATCTCCCTCGACCTTCACGACCTCGTCCGCAGCACCCCTGAGAGCACCGCCACTGGGCTGGCTGGCGCTTCGAGGGCGATTCTGGCAACGCGGCTTCGAGCCTGCGTCTCGGCGCAAGCTTCGCGACCTTCGTCTCGTCGAGGCGACCTCTCCGTTGGTAAAATGCTTGGGAAGATGAAGACCATGGCAGACTCCCTCAGTGACCTTGGCTGGGCCGTGGAGGACCGGATCTTGGTCCTCAACATCCTTCGCGGCCTCAACGAGCGATACAGCCACCTCCGCACCTGGATCACCCGACAGCGGCCCTTTCCCACCTTCCTCCAGGTCCGTGACGACCTTGTCATGGAGGAGCTCACTCAGGGCATCACGCCTGGGTCACTACCCGCGCCGGGGTCCTCGTCTTCCTCGACTGCTCTTGCCGCCACTCCTCCGCCACATCCTTCCGCTCCGCCAGCGTCGTCCCTTCTTGGTCCTCCTCCCGGGCCGAGAGGGGGGGGGGGCCGTGGCGGCCGTCGTCGGGGGGGGGGGCGTGGTGCGGGCCCTGGCCGTGGGAGTACTCCGACGCCTCCACGGGGTACACCCTGGCCCTCCTTCAACAACCCTTGGTCAGGGCGCATCTCCATGTGGCCCTTCCGGGCTCCCGGGGGCGAACCTGGTCCACCGGCGGCCATGCTCACCGGCGCCGTCCCAGTCGCCCCGTTCTCGTCGCCGTGGGCTCCACCTACCTGGTCCTTGCCAGGGCCTGTCGGTTGGGACCCGACGGCTTTGGCCCGCTCTTTCGGCACCATGACCCTGACTCCTCCAGTCGGCCCAGACTGGATCGCCGACTCGGGTGCTACCTTCCACACCACCCCCAACCCTGGTATACTCTCTTCTGTTCATCCTCCTTCCTCCTACCCTTCGTCCATCATGGTCGTCAATGGTTCGTGTCTTCCTGTCACTTCCGTGGGTGCCGCTCACACTCATGGCTCTTTTCGTCTTCCTGATGTCCTTGTTGCTCCCTCTATGGTGAACAACCTCCTTTCTATTCATCGTTTTACAGCTGACAATTCCTGTTCTGTTGAATTTGACTCCTCTGGTCTTACTGTGAAGGATTTGGCTTCCCGGCGTCCTCTTCTCCGATGTGACAGCACGGGGCCCCTTTACACCCTTCGGTTTCCTGCGTCTGCTTCTTCCGCTTCGCCCTCCGCTTCGTCAGCTGCTTTTGCCGCCACCACTTCATTCACTACATGGCACCGGCGTCTTGGGCATCCTGGCCGTAATGCTTTGACCCAGCTTAGTCGTAGTTCCGACATACCATGTACTCGGGCTCACGATGAGCACTTGTGTCAGGCATGCCAACTGGGCCGTCATGTTCGTCTTCCTTTCCCTACCTCCTTCCCATGCGACCCATATTTTTGATCTTGTACATTGCGACCTATGGACGTCTCCTGTTATGAGCATTTCTGGCTATAAATACTATCTTGTCGTGCTTGATGATTTCTCTCATTATTCTTGGACTTTTCCCTTGCGTGCTAAGTCTGATGCATTCCCCACGCTTCTCCACTTTTTCGCCTGGGTGTCTACTCAGTTCGGCCTCACCATCAAGGCCGTTCAGTGTGACAATGGGCGTGAGTTCGATAACTCCAACTCATGCTTTCTTCCTCTCTCACGGTGTGCAGTTACGCATGTCATGTCCCTATACCTCCTCCCAGAACGGTAAGGCTGAGCGCATGATTCGCACCACGAACGACACCATGCGCACCCTTCTGTTCCAGGCTTCGCTTCCTGCTCACTTCTAGGCTAAGAGTCTGCACAACTCCACCTACCTCCTTAACCGCCTACCTTCCATTGCCTGCCCAGCTCCCACTCCACACCACGCTCTCTTCGGTACCCCCCCTCGTTACGATCACCTTCGTGTCTTCGGGTGTGCGTGTTACCCTAACACCACTGCCACTGCTCCCCACAAGCTGGCTCCCCGTTCGACTCAGTGTGTCTTCCTCGGGTACTCCTCGGATCACAAGGGGTACCGTTGCTTTGACCTCACCTCTCGTCGGATCCTCATCTCTCGCCACGTGGTGTTTGACGAGTCCGTCTTCCCTTTCTCCACCACCTCCCCACCCGCCTCCACCCTCGACCTTGACCTCTTCTCCCTGTTTCCCACTGACACGGTGGACCAGCCACCATTGACGTTGTGTCCTGCAGGTACTACTCCACCGTGCCCTTCGCCGGCTCCGTGTGCGGCCTCGACCTGCGCCCCAGCCATGGTCCCGGCGCCGGACTCGTCTTGCTCCTGACCCTACGCCTGCTGCTGGTCCGGAGACCTCGGCTCGGCACTGTTTGTTGCGTTCGCCTGCGCCGGTGCGTGTCTACCACCGCCGAGTGCGGCCGGCTCCACTGCATCCGGAGCCGGCCCCGCCACCACCGTCGCCGCCTCGGTCACCACCGGTGGCCTCTTCTCCGCCGTCGACACCACGCCGCCACCTCCGCCCCATTTTGCCCGTGTCGCGCGATCGGTGTACCACCCTTCTCTCTGACCGAAACCCGCGTCATGTTCACCCTATGGTGACGTAGCACGCGGTGGTGGTACCTCGCGCCCCCCGGCTCTCGCGATGCGATGCCGAGCGAGCCGCAGGTCTCTCTACCCTCTTCCGATTCGTCGCCGCCTTTGCCGGATCCTCACTCGGCGTCGTCGCGATGGAGGAGGAGTACGCACACCTCGCCAACCGGACTTGGGATGCGGTGCCCGTCTGGCCTGGCTCCAACGTTGTTACCGGCAAGTGGATCTCGGACACACAAGCGGCGGTGATGGTTCCCTTGATCGGTACAAGACTCATTTGGGTTCTCGGGGTTTCACTCGGTATACAAGGCGTCGACTACGATGAGGCGTTCGATCCGGTGGTGAAGCGGCTACCGTCGCCACGGTTCTCTCTCGGCGCTCTCTCGCTCGCTCTGGCCCGCACCGGTTGGACGTCAAGAATGCCTTTACGACGGTACTCTAAGCGAGCAGTCTCTGCAGCCAGCCTGCGGGCTTCGTTGACTCTTCTCGTCCTGATATGGTCTGCCGGCTCAACAAGTCCCTCTACGGCCTCAAGCAGGCCCCTCGGGCTTGGTACTCTCGGTTTGTTGTTTACCTGCTGACATTGGGATTCGTTGAGGCAAAGTCGAGATACTTCTCTGTTTATCTATCACCAATGGCCGAGGCCGCCTGCTCTGCGCTGCTCTATGTTGATGACATTGTGCTCACGACCTCGATCAAATCACTCCTCCGGCGTATCACCTCTCTTCAACAGGAGTTCGCTATGAAGGATCTTGGTGTGCTCCATCACTTCCTCGGGGTCACAGTTCAGCCTCGTCCCACCGGTCTCCTTCACCAGCGACAGTACACTCTTGATATCCTGGAGCGAGCTGGGATGACTGACTGTAAGCCCTGCTCCACTCCAGTTGACACTCAGGCCAAGCTGCGAGGCGGCGTGGCAACCCAATGCAGAACTCCCTTTGCGTCACCAGGAGCCTTGCAGAGCACTTCAATACCTCACCTTCACTGGGCCAGACATCACCTATGCGATTCGGCCAGATATGCCTCCACATGTATGATCCCCGAGAGCCCCACCTCATTGCTCTCAAGCGCCTCCTCCGCTACCTCCAGGCCTTTGTCGACTACGGACTTTCTTTGCTCCACCGGTCTCACTCCACCGACCTCGTCGTACACCGACGCCGACCGGGCCGGTGTCCAGACACTCGGCGCTCCACTTCCGGCTATCTTTGTCTTTACGGCGGCAACTTTGGTGTCTGGTCGTCCAAGCGCCATGACCGGTGGTCTCCGTTCAAAGTCTTGAGAGGCGGAGTACATGGCTGTTGCCGCTAATGGCGTGGCGGAGGACTCTGGCTCGCTTGACTTCTTGCCGAGCTCCACAGTCCCCTCTCCGGAGCACGCTTGTTTATCTGCGACAACGTCGGTGCGGTGTACCTCTCCACCAACCCCATTCAAAGACCGATGGACCAAGCATGTGGAGATCGACCTTCACTTTGTCGCGATCGGTGCGCCATCGGCGATGTTAAGGTCCTCCACGTCCGACCACCTCCCGGTTGCCGACATCTTCACCAAGGGCCTCCGTCCTCCACATTCTCCGAGTTTCGCTCCGGCCTCAACATCACCGGTGGCTAGTTGCGTGCGTGGGGGGGCTCGTGTGTGTTCTTCTTTTCATGTCGATCTGCAACTCATTGCTGGCCGGTAGTTCGAGGCTGAGGGGTGTTGGAGTATGTGTGTATTAAGGCCCATATATGGCCCATGTATGACTCCAACATAGCTACCCTTCTAGGGTTAGCCCAATAGTAAGGAATCATAATTCTATCAGTAACATTCTTTCTCAGATTGAAAGATGTATAGTTGTTGATGTCTTCATGTCTCTTGTGAGGAGGGAACTTGACAAGGAATTTCCCCACATCCAGCTGTTATCTGCCAGGTCCAGCATCCCCCCCTGAAGAACTTCTCACAATATCACAGTTACTCATATTCAGCCAAGTTGGTCGATGGTGTGGATGTCTGCCCAGACCACCTAGGTCCAAGTCCTTGTTGAAGTGAATTTGGGTGCCTATTTTATTTTAATAATAAAATGCCACCTAGTTCCTCCTAGGTTGGAAAAAGTTGAGGCTTCTTCCACATGGGGATGACAGTCATGGTGCAAGCTTGTGCTGCTGCTGATTGTGCCCTTGTTGCTGGCCTCCCTGCATCCCTCCACCCTGATTCTTCATTGGGTTTCCGCCACCTTGGGATCTGTCAAGGGCGTTGGCACCCAAGGTTGGAGGCCCCTAGCTCCTTAGTTCATAGCCAGGGGCCGGTAATGGTGCCAGGGCTGTTACCTGGTCGACCAGAGAAGAAGGGGGTGAGATTGAGAGAGAAGAGGTAGATTAGGAAAGTAATTGTTCTTTCTCGATTCATTCTCACATAGTCCTGGGTACATATAGGAGGCTGGCTCCTTGATTCTAGCCCTGCCTTAACTTCTAATTACTCAACCAACTCATAATTACTAAGGCCCCTTCAGCCACCCAAGGCCTCCTCGGGCTCCTGCTGGCCATGCACGCCCTCGGGGGCACCCCTGGCTGTGTCTCGTGCCCGCAGCCTGCGGCTGTACTGTCAGCCCCACATGACATCTCTCCCCCCCCTCGACGAGCAACTCGTCCTTGAGCTTGAAGGAGGGATAGCGGTCGATGAAGCTCTCGACGTCTTCCCCTGTTGTTGATGCCGCTGGTTCTCCCTGCCAATGCACCAACACCTTGCGGACACCTCTGGCCAGGCGGGTACGGGTGGCGCGTTCCGACACAGGTTGTGTGGCATCGTGATGAGTGGGCGGCAGGGCTGGAGGTGCAGCTGGTGGAGTGCCCGCGAACTTCTTCAGTAAGCCGACGTGGAAGACGTTGTGGAGGCGGGCGCGAGGCGGTAGGCGACGTCGTTGATGATGGCTGTGACGCGGTACGACCCGTAGAAGCGTGGCTGGAGCTTCCCCTTGGTGGCCATGTGCAGGGAGGTTGGGGCACGGTGGCGAAGCTGCAGCCAAACCCAATCGCACACTGCATAGCAAGCTTCACGATGATTCTTGTCGTAGTGGCGCTTGTAGACTACCTGGGCTTGCTCCAGGCGGCAATGAGCATCGGCCAGGAGCTCATCCCACTCAGCCATGCTCTTGGCCACCGCAGCCACCCTCGTTTCGCTGGGCTCGTAAGAGCGGATGGAGGGTGGGTCGTGGCCGTAGACGATCTTGAATGGCATGTCCTTGAGGGAGGCTTGAAAGGCGGTGTTGTAGACGTATTCTGCCCATGCCAGCCAGCGCAGCCACTGGCGGGGGCGATCGCCGGTGAGGCAGCGAAGGTACATGGTGATGACCTTGTTGGCTGCCTCAATTTGGCCATCAGCTTGGGGATGGAACACCGAAGTCATGTGCAGCTTGGTTCCAGTGAGGCGCATGAGCTCCTTCCAGAAGATGGAGGTGAACACCGAGTCTCGATCAGAGACTAGGGACTGAGGCACGCCATGAAGGCGCACTATCTCGGTGAAGAACGCCTGTGCCACAGACTCCGCTGAGTATGGGTGAGCCAGCGGAATGAAGTGGCAATACTTACTGAAACGATCGACTACAGTATGACTGATTTGCCGTCGATGCAGGGAAGAGCTTCAATGAAGTCCAGCCCCAGACCTGTCCAGATCGAGGTGGGCACGACAGTCGCAGCAGTAGGCCGGTGGGGTGGAGATGTTCAGACTTGTAGCGCTGGCACGTGGTGCAGGCACGGATGTAGTCTTGGACCACCGTGCGCAGGTGAGGCAAATGAAAATCGCGGCGCAGGCGGTGTAGGGTGCATTGGACCCCTTCGTGGCCGTCGTCCTGCACGGCCGTGAGGACTTCGGCCAGCAGGGGTGATGCTGGAGGGAGGTAGAGGCGGCCCTTGAAAGCCACCATGTTGACGATGAGGGACCAGGGAGCCGTGCGCTGGCCAGCCGTGATCTCGGCTTTAATGGTGACCAGCGCCACATCCGTGTTGTTGGCGTGGCGGAGGCGGTCGACGAAGTCGAAGCGCGGTCCATAGATGGCAAGGATCGCCAGCTCCTCAGTGTCCCGGCGTGACAAGGCGTCTGCCACTGTGTTGGTGCTGCCAGCCTTGTATTCAATAGTGAAGTCGAAGCCTAGGAGCTTGCCCACCCAATGGTATTGTGGTATGGTGGCCAAGCGTTGATCTAGCAAAAATTTCAGACTGTAATGATTAGTCCTTACCAGAAATCGCCGCCCCAGAGGTATGGACGCCAATGTCGGATGGCGAGGACGAGGCCGATGAGCTCCCTCTCATAGGCCGCCAAGGACTGGTGGTGTGGCGCTACTGGTCGGCTGAAGAACGCCACCGGATGCTGGTCCTGGAGAAGGACTGCCCTGAACCCGTAGGTGGAGGCGTCACATTCCACGACGAAGGGCTCGGCGAAGTCGGGCAGCGCGAGGACCGGCGCTATGGTGACTGCTGTCTTGAGGGCGGAGAAGGCAGTGCTGGCCGCCTCTGTCCAGACGAAACCCTCCTTGAGTAGGGCGGTCAGCGGCGCTGCGATGGTGCCGAACTCCTTGACGAACTTGCAGTAGTACCCGGCCAAGCCGAGGAATCCGCAGACCGCCCTGCTGAGCGAGGTGAGGCTAGTTTGCCACTGCCCGGACCTTGTCGGGATCCATGGCCACCCTAGCAACGGAGATGACATGCCCCAAGTAGGCGATGGAGGTGATGCCGAACGCGCATTTGGAGCGCTTGACGAAGAGCGGTGCTAGTGGAGGACGGTGAGGACAGCGCGTACGTGCTGAAGATGTTCCGCCCACGAGCTGTTGTAGATGAGGATGTCGTCGAAGAAGACGAGGACGAAGCGGCGTAGGAATGGGTGAAGCACATCGTTCATCAACACCTGAAATGTGGCTGGGGCGTTGCTGAGCCCAAAAGGCATGACGAGGAACTCGTAGAGGCCATCGTGAGTCCTGAACTCCGTCTTCTCGACATCAGCGATGTTCATGCGAACTTGATGGTAGCCAGAGCGGAGGTCCAGCTTGGAGAAGAAGTGGGCGCCGTGCAGCTCGTCGAGGAGCTCCTCAACCACCGGAATGGGGTAAGTGTCCTTGATGGTGATGGCGTTGAGGGCGCGATAGTCGACGCAAAAGCTCCATGAGGCATCCGCCTTCTTGACGAGGAGTACGGGCGACAAAAAGGCTGAGGAGCTGTGCCGGATCAGCCCTTGCTCGTGTATGGTGGCGCACTGCCGTTCCAGCTCGTCCTTGTGGGCGGCGGGGTACCGATAGGGCCGAACGGTGACCGGTGCCGATCCAGGGACAAGGTTGATGCTGTGGTCCCTGGAACGTGGTGGAGGCAGTTATGTCGGCTCAGTGAAGACAGCAGCAAAAGCGTCCAGCAGGGCGCCCATAAGGTCATTGCCCCCGCACGCCCGCAGGGAGGGGCTGGCTGGACCAGCAACCCCCTGCCAGCAGACTTGATGGTCATGGCGCCAGAAGGACATGGAGAGCGCACCGAAGTCCCACAGAATCGGCCCCAGCGAGGCCAGCCACTGGGTCCCGAGGACGATGTCGTAGCCGGCCAGCGGCAGCGCGAAGAAGTCGGTGGTGAAGCCCTCGCCGTTGATGGCGAACGCCGTGGCGCGGTACACTCCCGGGCACGGCACGCGTTCGCCGTTGGCCACTGTCACCTTGATGTTGCCCTTGGACATGTGCTGAAGGGAGGCACAGGCCGCGGCTTCTTCGGAGATGAAATTGTGGGTGGAGCCGGAGTCGAGTAGCGCGAGGAGGGATGCACCGTCCAACAGTAGGTGCACCTGCATGGTCTCGCTGGTGCGGATGCCCGCGATCGCGTTCAGCGAGATATGTGGATTGACCGCTTCGGTGGCCTCCACTGGTTCTGCTTCTTGGGCGTCATCGGCCTCATCATCTTCGGCCAAGTCGAGGAGGAAGATGCGCTGGCAGACGTGGTTGTGACCTCTGCCAAACTTCTCGTTGCAGTTGAAGCAGAGGCCAAGGTGGCGCCACTCCTCCATCTCAGTCTGCGAAAGACGTTTTACCTGGCGCCCTTCGACGGAGATCGTGGACGGTCCAGCCCCGGCGGGAGGCGCTGATAGCGCCAGACGTGGTGGCGACCCGGGAAGGAGGCCACGCGTTGGGGCCCTAGGTGGAGCAGCCAGTGGTGCAGCCGCCACAACATACTGCACGTGCTGCTCCAGCTTGCGGGCGAGACTCGTGGCGGCGATGAGCGATTGGGGGTTGTGGATTTCGACGTCGAGGCTGAGTGGTGGCTGGATCCCAGCGGTGAAGGCCTGCACCCGCTGTGCCTCCATCAGCGTGCCCACACGAGGCAGCAGGGCCTCAAACCGATCCTGATACTCTGTTACAGAGCCGGTGCGCTTGCACGCCATGAGTTCACCCAGCGGATTGGAACAGATTGGCGGCCCGAAGCAGAGGTTCAGAAGCTTGGTGAAGCGACGCCAAGAGGGGGTCCCCTCGTCTTGCTGCACCTGGATAAACCACATCTGGGCGCCGGCCTCCAAGTTGTATGACACCATCCAGACTTTCTCTCCGCTACAATCCGTTGTTGATGAAAGTATGACTCACAACGGTTGATGAACGCGAGTGGATCGGACTTGCTGTCGTACTTCCGGAAGTCGAGCTTCTGGAACCAAGGTGGGCGATCGCTGTGGTTCTCGCCGTGGCCTGAGCCCCTCGATCCAGAGAAAGAGCCTACTGTTGGCCGCTCCTGCTGCAGCGCGGCGACCTAGCCCTAGAGGTCGCTGATGGAGGCGGTCAGGGTCTGGATGAGCTTTGCCAAGTCTGCTGTGGTTGGCTCGGCCATGGGTGAGGATATGGAGGCGATGGAAGATGAAGGTGAGGTAGGAACAGATGGAGCGGTGGCGGCTAGGTGGGCTAGTGGTGGTGCAGCGGAGGAAGAAGAACGCCTGGAAGCCGATACCAGGTTGTCAAGGGCGTTGGCACCCAAGGTTGGAGGTCCCTGGCTCCTTAGTTCATAGCCAGGGGCCGGTAATGGTGCCAGGGCTGTTACTTGGTCGACCAGAGAAGAAGGGGGTGAGATTGAGAGAGAAGAGGTAGATTAGGAAGGTAATTGTTCTTGCTTGATTCATTCTCACGTAGTCCTGGGTACATATAGGAGGCTGGCTCCTTGATTCTAGCCCTGCCTTAACTTCTAATTACTCAACCAACTCATAATTACTAAGGCCCCTTCAGCCACCCAAGGCCTCCTCGGGCTCCTGCTGGCCATGCGCGCCCTCGGGGGCAGCCCTGGCTGCGTCTCGTGCCCGCAGCCGGCGGCTGTACTGTCGGCCCCACATGACAGGATCTTTGATGCTGGAGTTCATGCCTGGGTTCATTAGGGATCTGCAGGTGGATGGTTTCGTGATTTCAGGGAGCTTTACGTTTTGAATATAGATTCTTCCTGTTTGTGGAAGGAGTCTTTATTGGATGTTTTTGTTTAGACCTGTGGGGTGATGTCACTTGTTCAGAGCATGCTTCCAAAATCCTTGAGACAAAATGGAAAGAAAGAATGTCGAAACTCGGAAATAGGTATCTAACTGAGATATAGCCTATTATAGGTTCAGTAGTGCTAGATTAGGCACATAAAGCATGCAGACTGATAAACAGCCAACAGTTGTTTTAATTTAATGTTGTTTTTTTCGACTTTGGTCATGGGATAAATCAAAACTCGGTCAGGGGGAGAGTACCCCCCTCCCCTCCGACCTCCAGACTTCAGTGGTTGAACCAGTGTAACTCAAGGAGATAACATACATCTTGAAGGTCCATGTACCTTATCCTATCCATTTTTCGTGGAGCCTAGCGGCTGCTGCTTGTCTCTTGCACTTGGTTATATAGCATAGATGCAACTTCAAGGCTGAACCATGCACCATCTCATATTGATATCCTTTTTGATATCACAATGGTACTTCAATAAGCATGATACTCTCAGCTTCAGCTGGTTGAATATTAAATTTAAATTGAACCTAACTGTTTGTATGAGGGATTGATATTACCATTTCTGTTAAGCTATGAAAGACTTGAGTGGAAGGGCGGGCCTGGTGCAAGCGGTAGAGTCTTACCGCCTGTGACCGGAAGGTCCCGGGTTCGAGTCGCGGTCTCCTCGCATTGCATAGGCGAGGGTAAGGCTTGCCATTGACACCCTTTCCCAGACCCCGCACAGAGCGGGAGCTCTCTGCACTGGGTACGCCCTTTTTTTTATGAAAGACTTGAGTGCTATGTTGGATATTCTAATGCTTAATTTGGAGACTATGACAAAATATTTATTCTTTCTTGCCAAGTTTGTCTTTCAATTATGCAAAGTAACTTGGAGAGAAACCATTATGACATGTGGAGATGTTATCTAAAACCATGAGTTTAGAAGATAAAATCTACGTAGTTATATTAGCTTGAGAGACATGAGGTACAATTTTTATGTCTCTTGCTGTAGTTTGATGATTAACATAAAGCCATGTTAGAAAATTTTGGATGCTTAGGAATCCAAATTTTAAATGCTACCAACCAGTCTTTGGTATTTTTATTTACTTATCATCTGTCTTTTCAATTTTCCCTTGTTTTCTGATTCCAGTCTCTATCTTTATTAGGTAGGGTGATTATTTCTGGTTTTCAGCAGATATTAAAAAATGAAGGCTTGCCTGGGCTGTATCGTGGCCTTTCTCCAACAATTGTAGCACTGTTTCCGACTTGGGCTGTAAGGAATTGTTAATCTTACATCTTCTACCAGCACTATTGCAGAACTGTTTAACAGACTTCGTTAGTCTTGTTATCCAAGTGTGGTTTAGTTGAACAATTAATGAGCTATATACTCACTTTATCCTGATTTGATGTGTTGACACTAGAGTTCTTACATATTCTGGATTAAGGCTGAAATCAAATGCGTGTAGTTTTGGGGAGCATGTATAGACATCTTATTGCATTTGTTGCTTGCTAGCAAGGGACCCTCTTGTTACTTCATATTTAATGTACCTTAACAAAACGAATCAAGTGATATATGATGTGGAGATAAGATCTGCTTTTTCATCGAAAACACAGGAGAACTGTGTGTCATTGGATTAGATTTCCAGATTATGTTCACGCCCACGGCCATGCTTGATGTAGATACTAGACACAACCACTGTCTAAGATTCTAGCCTGTACTGGCCTCCCGGGATGTCAGACCCTTGGCACCGGCTGTGCACCAGAGGTAACACAGAGGTGAATCTCCACATCTACAGCCTGCAGCAGGCATTGTACTGAGGCGGAACTGTAGTTGAAGACGGCATCATTCCTCCACTTCCAGATAATCCATGTGGCAAGACTGATCAGCGAGTTGAAGGTGGCATCACTGGCCATGCTTCTTGCCTCACCATTCTGCAAAGAATGAAACCATTGATAGTTTTGTTGGGCATGTTTATGTAGTGGTTTGTGTGTGTTTGTAGGATGAACTGGGAGAGCCCATTTAGCTATGATTTTTTTCAGGGGAACACAGGACTCTTTTGTGATGTTTTATGATTGTCCATGGGAGTTTGGAGTCGACATATGGAATAGGCACTTCTTTGAGAGAAGAAAATTTTTGACTCCCAACTTCATGGATGAGTATGCCTATGCCTTATGGAGTGAGCAGAAGTTTGGAGTGTTTCTTCTAATACTCTAAATATAAGGCATGGTTTGTGTTGGCATGGTTTTCCAAATTAGACTATGGCTCATAATTTCTCCAATATTATAATGTTTGTAGCAGTGAAATTATGACCCAACATAGTACTTTCGATTTTGAACTCGAGGATACCACTTTTGTATACTGAAATTTACATCTTTGTAAGGCTAATTGTTAGATGAAAATAAGATGTTCGAATCTTAAAATGCATGCACGCCTTATGAATAGAAATGGAGTAATCATAATTTTCGTTTCAGAATATAACAGAGATTGCCTTGATTAGGAGAGAACATATCCTTGTATTTCATAAGCAGGAGGGAACATTTCCTTGTATTTCGTAAGCAGCTGGAAGGAATGTGATGGTCTTTTCTCTTCTTTGTAGAATTCTCTCTGTTGCCTAGTTTGGATTATTTAGTTCTCGATTCCATTTTCAAAACCTATGATTGCGTGCATAAAGCTGATGCCTGTTTAGGTATTCCTTATTTTTTCTAAAATAATTGATCATATAGTAGTTGAATTTGTCTATACGCTTCTATTATTGAATTTCTTTTGTTAATTCTCAAATTTATATGTGGTACATACTATTTACCTAAACAGGTAATCATACTTTTGCTTGCATCTCCAGGTAACCTTTTCAGTTTACAATCACGTGAAGGGAGTTCTTCATTCGAAAGGTTAAATACAACTGTGCTTTACCAGACTGTTAGATTTGTCAATTTTCATTTATGTTTGAAATGCTTACAAGCAATGGGAAGAGACATTGGACCCTTACTGTGGTGAATGCACTTGAATAATTTTGTCTTTTTATCCATATTTGAATTTTATTTTCAGTTACTCAAGCATTTCAAAGAACACTCTGGACAATACAGTGCGCGTCCCTACTCGTCTCCGCGACATCTGCGGCTTGTGCCCGCCATCTGCACCACCCTCATCCACCACCATTCGTGGCTCGCTCGACCTTGTCCGCGAGCCCGTCGCCCGCTTGTTGCTGCACACCGCCCGTCCTTGCGGACTCGTTCACCGCGCACAGCTCGTCAATTCTTCACAGCCCAATCCGCACAATTCATCCCATGGATTCTTGTTCAGTCCGTGCAGCAGAGTCCCATTGTCCTGCTGTCGTGTGTCATCTATGGCTGACTCTGCTACATGCTCTGTTCTTCTCAGTCTTCTCTGTTCTTCTTAGTCTTCTCTGTTTTACTGGTACTTTTTTTTGCAAGGCTGTTTTACTGGTACTTTATGTTCGTGCTGCAGTTTTGGTGATGTTCTTCTGTTGCGGTATGCTGCTATGCTAGTATATTGAGGCCTATTTCCTAAGTTCCATTGCATATGTTGCATTTGAGTTCATCCAAGTCCAATTCCACACCTAAAGTTCATCGAAGCTGTGCGTGTCCACATATTTTGTCAGATCAGCCAACTTTTTTTCCTTTTCTTTGATTAGCTGAGTCCTGTTGATTTAGCTAGTCATCATCATCATCATTGATGTGACTATGACCTCTCGGTCTCTTTCGCAGCCATTTTGCTACACTTCATGATCAATGGCCTTCTATTTGTCGTCATCACCATTCTATCCTACTGTTTGCCGTCTTGCAGCAGTGATCTCTCTATTCTTCCTTTGGTTTGATTTGACACATCTCTCTATTATCGTCGAGTTCAAAATCTCCAAAGTGTGGTTCATAGTTGAAGTACTGTTTTGTGAAGACTTGAGGTATTTGCTGAAGTACGGGTTGTGAAGGCAGTACGCTCTTGTGGCTGAGGTCCTTTTCTACATCGACATTGTTCAAGAGTTGCACGCTTCGACGACATCTTCTATTTTGGATTTTGGATTAATTCGTCTCTTTTATTTTTCAAGTCTAGTGCATTGTGTCAACTCTCCAAATGCAACGACATTGCATTCACGTTGCATTTGAGAGGGGGTGCTCAAGCATAATAGTCAAGGGCATTAGTGTAATCTTCTGGTCTAGGGTTTCCCTCCTGTGTCCCTCATGTACTCTATATATAGTCCCCATTGGGCCTCAATATTATCATCCAGTTCAGTCTCTCTTTATTCGTATGGTCTAGGGTTTCCCTCCTGCGTCCCTCATGTACTCTATATATAGTCCCCATTGGGCCTCAATAGTATCATGCACTTCAGTCGACCTTGGCTATTATACCTTAACAGAGGAGTCCAAGACTCATCGACAAACTTGATGGGCATAAACTCGTTATTTCTTCTACGAAAACAACCACCAGAAACAAGACTATAGGCAAGAAGATCAAACCCCAAGCTGATCTGCTGATAATATTCCACTCTTCCCCACTAGCCAAGCGACCGAATTCGCTGGTCTTTCTACTATTATTAAATATAATGACAAGGGTGTCACTTTTCATGAAATTCCCATTGTTCAAATTCAGAAGCTGGCAACTGAAACCTGTTGCATTTCTCCTTTGGAGGTGACGGCGGAGCTGTTCCTTGCCTCAAGGTCTGAAGATGAAGCAGACTGCAGATCCGAGCAGGAATGGCGTATGAAGTTTCTCTTTGTCTCCCTTTGGGCGAAGAACTAGATACTTCCTCCAATATTGTTTCTATGGATATCAGTTCAATTGACAGTAATTTCGCTAGTGTAAACAGAAGTTGGAGCATCCTAAACTGGAATATCATAGGTATTAATTCAGAGGACAAATGCAATGCTGTCAGAGAAAATTGATGAGAGTTTGTGTGCCATTTTTTGTACTCAAGAAACTAAGAACAATTTGATGATTCCTACATCAAGAAACTTGCTCCTAAACAATTCAATAAATTTGCTTTCTCCCCTCTGAAGAGGCTTCTGGTGGTATGGGTTGGAACAACTCCATTTTTAATGGTGAGTGTAGAGCATTAGGGAACACCTCACACCCATTATCGGGGGTGGCTTTCATATATAGTCATGGTACAACTTGGAGTACAAGTCACATGATCTACATGTGTTTACATATCTCTAATACTCGCTTGCAGTCACATCGGTAGGGAACTGGACGCAGAGACGGCAGGCAGTCCCTTAGTCATGATGTCTGCGAACTCTTGTGCGGAGGGGACATGGAGGACGCAGACCTGGCCCAAAGCAACCTTCTCGTGGACGAAGTGGATGTCAATCTCGTTGTGCTTCGTTCGACGATTGATGAACCGGATTGGCTGTCACTTAGATGGCACCGGCATTGTCACAATAATCAATGGTCACCCAAGGAACCAAGACATGAAGCTCATAAAGCAACTGTCGGCCAGCAATTGTGATAGGATCGACAATCCTACCACGACTGCATAGGGCATAGGGGTAGGAGACCGGTGGTCGGGGATGATACGGCGTCAGCCCACGCTCCGCCAGAGGATGCGGCGGTCGCCCCCCAGAATGACAAGGTGTGGGCCTCAAAGTCCCACAGGATGGGGCCCAAGGTCCGGAGGTAGTCGACGCCGAGGATGAAGTCGAAGCAGGTGATGGAGAAATTCTCCAGGTTGATGCATATGGGGACGTTGCGAGCCATGCCCTCGCAGGGAAGGCGATCCCCACTGGCTACCGTGACACGCAGGTTGGCGCTGTCCGCCGTCACCAACCCAATGCGTCGCATGGTCCCTGCATGGATAAAATTGTGGGTCGAGCCCGTATCAAGGAGGGCGAGCAGGCGGTGCCCCTGGACGTCGATGTGTAGCAGCATGGTATTCCTCGTGCGGATGCCAGCGATGGCGTGAAAGAGACGACTGGGGCGTCAGGCGGTCCTCCTCGATGGCCACCTCGGCGGTAGCATTGTCTGCCACCTCGTTGACGAGGTAGTCATCGGCCTCGAGGTAGAAGAGCTGCTGGCATTGATGGCCCCACACGTACGGCTCATCACAGTTAAAGCACAACCCCTCACGACGGTGCTCCAGCATATCGGTCGGCGTCAGGCGGCGGAACGGCCGTGGAGGTGCAGGCAGTGCTGGAGCCTGCTACGGGTCAGGGAGCGCTGGCACGGCCACGCCTGGTCCAAGGACGCGCGCTGGTGTAGCCGGTGCAGGCAGCGCCAACTGCTGGCGCTGGAGAAGGTGCGTGGCCTGCTATACTGGGGTCTGCATGGTGGCCGCAGCTGGGCCAGGTGCATGGCCGTTTGCAGGTCCTGGGTCTCCCGGGGCTCGACGTCAACGCGGATGTGCTCCGGAAGCACACCACGAACAGGTCGGCCTTCTAGGCGGGTAGCAGCTGCGGCGGGTGACACACCAGCGTGTTGAAACACTCACCATGGAGGTGAAGGTAGCCGCGCCAGTTCAGCCAGGCGGTCGATGTGGATGGCCGGCCCGAAACGCAGGTGCAGAGATCCTTGAAGTGCTCCCACGAAGGCATGCCCTCATCCTATTCCAGGGCATAGTACATACCACGTCTGGGCGGCACCCCGGAGGTGTTACGAAGCGAGCCAAACTTGATCCGAAGCAGGTGTGTGCTGCCCCCGGAAGAACTGCTCACAATGGGTGAGCCAGTTCAGGTGGTCCTCTGTTCCATCATAGGAAGTAACATCGAGCTTGATGAAACGGGGGACGCCTAACCCCGCGGACGCGTCGGGGGCGGGCGCTGGTGGTGGTGCCAGGGCGGTGTAGTGAGGAAACACAGGCCCTGGCGGCGCTGAGAAGTTGGGCAATGGGGACAGCGAGGGGGGAAAATTGAGGTGGATGGGGATAGGGGCGGGTGAAGCAGCGGTGGCTGGTGCGGTGGGCATGGTGGTGGTGGTGGTGGGCGGCCTGGTGTGCAATACGGTGGCGGCGGTGGCGGTGGTTGGTATGGCTGGGAACGCTGTCGTGCCGTACCCCGGCATCCCGTAGGTAAAACCTTGGGGCATGGCGCTCGCCGAAGTGGACGCCTAGTTACTCTCCACGGTCGCCACCCGCGTGTTGAGATTGGCCAGCTGCTGGGCGAGGTCGGCGAGAGCCTTGGCAATGGCGTCAGGGCAGGCGGCGGCACCACCGGTTGCACCATCGGTTGGGCCGTCTCCTTGCCATCATCGGAACCTGGCATCTCCGGTACCAGATTGATAGGATCGACAATCCTACCACGATTGTGTAGGGCATAGGGGTAGGAGACGGGTGTCCGTGGACGATAACCCCGGCAACGAACGGGAGCCGTGGCGGTGGGCGCGAGGAGCGGCGGCGGCGCGGCAAGGAAAGGGCAAGGGAGAGGGAGTCGAGAGGGGTGGCCCTTGAGGCCAGGCAAAAGATATTTGCCTTGCTTAATTCATTCCAAAAGTGTTCTGGGATATTTATCCCTCTCCTAACAAGCCAATCAATCAAGATCCTATAATTATGGAAGTGAACAAAACCATCTATTGGGGGCGCCTAGGCCATAGCCGGCGACGTGGTCTAGCCACTGGGCCAGGCCCGGCGTTGCTGTGACGCCGGTCATAACAAACTGCATGTACAACAGCCCAATACTCCATCTCTGCAGTGGAATGGGATACACTCTTTGCCACTTTGAAGACCAAGAGACCAAGTTGTCACTGAGGAAGATTGAATAGCTGGAGGTAGAACACCGGGAGTTTGGGCAGTCGGCCCATTTCAGTAGAGGACACACCACCAGTGCCGAGGTGTAGACCAGCGTCGAGGGTGGGCTGATGTAAAACTCCCCCCTCTCTACATTCTGTACAAGAAACAAATCTGTATTCACCCCTATGAGCAGCCCTCCGGAATGACCACTTGAGTGTGACCATTCCCAAAGAAAATTCTTGCCATTAGCCAGCCTCTCTAGCTGTCTATGTTTTATCTACTG
Source organism: Miscanthus lutarioriparius (assembly GCA_904845875.1). Lineage (NCBI taxonomy): Eukaryota > Viridiplantae > Streptophyta > Magnoliopsida > Poales > Poaceae > Miscanthus > Miscanthus lutarioriparius. Next base: position 70,977,339 of record CAJGYO010000005.1, on the reverse strand, counting down.
TTGCCAGTATAAATGGTTCATGCTCATGTTTTATCTACTGTTGCCAGTATAAACAGTTCTTTTTGTAATGCAGAATCACTACAAGGACTCTTTATATACTTTTAACAGATTTTTCATTATGCAGATAGTAATAATGGTGAACTATCTGTCCAAGCAAATGTTCTCGCTGCTTCATGTGCTGGAATTGCAACTGCTACTGCAACAAATCCACTATGGGTTGTGAAGACTAGGCTACAAGTACTGTATTGTAAAGCTTTTCTCTGTCTCTTTCTATATGTGGTATTTATCTCCAAAGGAAAGGCATGTCACTTCTTAAGATATTATGTTTTGCATTTGATTATTGACATCCAACTCTCTTACAGAAAATCATTAAGTGCCATTGAAATGATTGCCAAGTTGTAAAATACCATACCATGTGTCACTGGCATGTGCCTCCTAGCCCTGTTAATCTTTGATTGTTGGATGAATTTTCCAATTTAAACCTTTGTGTGATAGCACTGAGATAAGCTTCCACGAGATTGCAGGGGATGATAGCGTTTGTAATAATAAATATGGTTTGCACATTCAAGTTGGTTGAGGTGCATAATCATTTGGCGAAGAGGGCACAATTTCTGTTGTACACTTGCCTGGGTAGCATGAGTCATGGTTTCTTGAGTAACAATTACTTATTCACATGAATACACGAGGTTTTATGGGGTTTCTTCCCCACCCCACCCCACATCCCTTTTATACTTAATTTTTTTTTCTCGAGCAACACAGGAGAGCTACGTGTCATTTCATTAAGAAGAAATAAAAGTTTGGAGAGACAAGAGTCTACTACAACAAGGGGAGAGAAAATCCCAAACCCACACACCTCAGTACACTAAAACACCACTCCTATCTCTGTGCTTAGCTGAAGAAGCATCTGCTTTAGAGCAGAGGCTCCCGCCTTGCACCAAAGAACATCCTCATTAGTTACAGCTCGAAGCACCAACTGGACATCTGGAAGAGCTCCTTTAAACACACAAGCATTGCGATGCTTCCATAATTCCCAAGCGACCAAGATAATTAAAGAATTCAGCCCTTTCCTCATCTTTTTATCAAACCCCTTGATTGCTTGGCACCACCATTTGGAAAAAACGAGTTACATCAGGCCGAGGAGCAATGGACAGGAGGCCTAGCCTATGCAAGATCAGACTCCAGACCTGTCTAGTGAATACACAGGAAACCAGGATATGTTACACAGTTCTCCTGCGTGTTCGAAGAAAAAAGCAATTACTTATTCACATGAATACATGAGGCACATAGTGTGGGTGCTTAGCATTGCTAGCTAAATGGAAGGGACTCACCCATATCTGATTTATAGAACTCCTGTGGGCTATTTCCTACATCCACGTGTTAGTATACAAAGAACAATCTTATCGTTCTGACTGACTTCATTGAATGCAGCCTGATCATTTGGTGTCCTGCTTGCGTGCTTAACATTGCTAGTTAATTGGGCAAGGACTTACCCATATCTAACTTAAAAATTTCCTATGTCCATGCTTTACAATACAAAGAAAAATCTCATCATTCTGACTGACTTCATCAGACACTGCCTGATCATTTGATGTCCAGCCTCTCTGAGGCAATGAATAGCTTAGTAGCCACATTTTATTCCTCAAATGAAACTAATATCTTAGGTTAACTGTGCCAATGAAACTTTGGATTCTTCTTTTAGGATTCATTCCTGTTGTTCTTCATGTGTTTTTTACAACATGAATTCCATTTACATGTTGGGTTGAGTCATGCACACAGTTTCAGAAGATGCTTGAGTGAATGTATGTGCAAGGATTTATTGTGTCTTAGTTTCCATTCTCCTCTTCTGGTAATCCAACTTTTTTCACTCGGTATGTGAGCTGCACCCAAAGGTATCTGTTTTCTGCACTATTATTCCTATTGAATAAGTCTGCTGCTAGTAGAACGTTAATAGTTAACACCAGATGACTGTAGACTATAGTATTGTTGCTCAAAGTCCTCTAAGTGGCCTATGTTTCAATGGAATGATAAGCATTGTTAGTTTCTATCATGTGAACTGTTTAGTCTCTTTTTTTTTACTTTTGTGTTTCACAAATACTTGATCCAGTCACAAATAAGTGTTGTTTTGGATATCGACATGGTCCTCAATAGACAACATTGACTACTATTTTTTTATTATAATATATTGTTAAATTCAAGAAAAAATGCTAATTGTGGAACTACTTTTTGAGACAAATCTACTTATACCATTTTCAAATATTTGAACTAAACACATAAAAAGTGTAACTGTAGTTTGAAGTGCTTGACTGGATGCAGCCTAAAATGACACTTGTTTTGAGTTTTGACTTAAGGGATAGTAGTTACAATTAAACTTGTTATATTGGCTTTAGTTTAGTTTGTGATTGTGAGGAACTGGTAGTTGCTCCAGCTCATCATCTGTCTTGCTGTGATGATCAAGCTGACCAACCCTAGAGGAGGGAGGGATGGTGTGATAAGGATGAAAACTCTTTTATTTTACTTGCCCTTGAATTATGGATGGGGCAGGGGTTCAGGGGTTTTCTAGACCTGCGTGAGGTCTTCTTAATGTAATCCCCGGGGGCTGTCCTACCCCCTGCAGGTCAAGTTTTTTTACTTGCCCTTGAATCTCATAGTTAATCCTTTATACAGTGGTTTTTTTAGATGCCACTGGAAACATGAAAGCTCTTGTACCCCTGAATAATGGACATTATCTCAAGTGATATTACATTTTGGAAACAATCTGCTTTGATGATGCGTAATATCACAACAAGATGCAACAAAGCGGAGTAGAGTAAAACCTTGGGTGGAGAAGAGGTGTTTGGTAATCAAGCATGGTAGTAGGTGTGGAGATGCACAATTTGGTCCTTTTTTTGGGTGGGGGGGGTTTGGAGGCGGGATTTGTGTGGTTTGGGCAATATGGATGTGGTTGCAGTTTTAAAACTCCTCTAAAACCAGTGGCATGTCAGGGAGCATTCATTTTTAGTGGTATTTCAGGAGTTTTGAAACTTTCTGGTGGCACGTAATGGTTTTATGGTTTTCCAATGTAGGGAGGAAGCCACCTCATAAAGTAGATGGAGACCTGGCATATAAGGACAGAATACTAATCATACTTAACTGTAATAATTAGCTCCAAAATCTTGCACTTTCCATTTTTTAATTTGTACCAGGTGCCCCTCCTTTTTTTGCATGTGTCTTGTGGGCCCCACACATGTTTGATCATAACATAAACTGCAAATAATTTGATTTCTGGATTTGAATCTGTGAGCTGGACACATTTGCAACAGTAAATTGTTCATTTTTTAATTTCCAGTTGATGTGGCGGTACCTCCAGACTATTTCACATGAAGTGTTCCCAATTCATGGAACGGCAAGATATGTGATTACCTTGCATGAGGCAACTTAATATGCATGTTGAGCCAAAGTTTCTAGTTTCTCAGTCAACGAAACAAAACTCTGAACAAAGGAACTCTTGTTTTTTATTATTTTTCTGTGCACCGATTGGGTCTAGTCTGAAACAGGTTATATCATGAACTGAAGTTCTGGATGTAGGATTATTTCTGTTAAAAACTGAACTAGGAGCCTCTGATGTTTTAAGCATGAATGCAGCATATCATACATAAAAATGCATCAGCTCATTAGTATGCTTGGCTGCTTGCATTCCAATTCATGCTGTCACTCAGCCCGTGATTATTGAGATAATCTGGAGAGTAAACTGATCAGTTTTGACGCCTCACTGGTTTATCTGTTTAAATGAATAAAAAGCTGGTGTTCTCTTACTTTTGAGTAATGTTTAATTTGCATTGATCTACATGTACTAGTTTTCCCTTTACATCTACAACCTATAGTCTGCATTCACACAATGGAAACTCAGCTTTGACGTTTGGACATCTTGAGTTAGTGTATATGGGGGCAAAGCTAGTAGATTTGCAGTTTGAAACCTGCGTACTACATGGGATTGGAATAGCATCATGCCTCTTTATTGTTTGTATAAGTAGGGATCCTTTAGCAAGATCAAACCGGACCTGGCTTGAATTGTGCTTTTCTTGATTGAACCAATGGTTTGCTTAGGATATTATGAGTCACTTTATTTGAGTGAAGGATTTTTCATTGAATGAACAAAACATTTAGTTGAGGTAATCTCAGCCTTGTTGAGGATGATGCTACAGGTAGTGACTGGCTGAAAATGTTCATAAGTTATCTGCGTAACAGAAACACGGCATACCATCCATATTAATAGTCCAACTGAAGTTGAATGCTTTTTAGCAATGATTGTACTAGTCCAACTGAAGTTGAATTGTTTCTTTAGCAATGATTGAGAGTACGGTTTGCAGTAAATTTATAATTGATCATTTAAATCTGATGCTCTTGTCATGGGTTAGTAGTTAGTAGCTACTACTTCCATCCCACAAAGAGTGAACTCTAGCATTAGAAAAATGTCCCACAAAGAAGTGTCATTCCAGCTTGTGGACCATCCAAATTGCATAGTGCCAATTATCGGCATGCTTGCTTGTTTTTTTTCTTGAACACACAGGAGAGTTGCGTATCTTTGTATTATAGGGGAAAGAAATGGTCCATACAAGCACCCTTTCACTAGGACCAAGGTAAGGTGGTGGGTTACAGCAATGACAAGCTTTTTTTTTGGAAGGAAGCAAAAAAACGATCCGACTAAACCACAAAAGTAGCCTAGATTTCCAACAGTCTTAGCCCAATACCCTGTAGCTTGGATCCCTAGCGAGCGTCCAGAGATGAGCCTCTAACTTCGGGTTCCTTAGTGTAGTAGTACACTTGGAGAATCTACCTCAAAAACACATGCATTCTGCTGCTTCAAGAGCATCCAGGCACCCAAGATGGTGAGGGTGTTAACCCCTTTTCTTTGATCATTGCCAAGGCCCGTTTGGTAGGGCTCTGGCTCCTCCTAAAAGGGCTTCAGCTCCTCATGTGGAGCAGCTTCTCTGGAGGAGCTAGAGCCGTTTTAGAAAACATTTGGTGAAAACGGCTCCAGTGGCAGTTTTGTAATAATTTGTATTAGGTTTGTGAGGAGGAGCTACGAGAAGCCACTTTTTTCGGCTCCAGCTCCTCTATACAAAAACGGCTCTGGCTCCTCCGGACTCCCTTGCAAGGAGCCGTTTTTTAGGTGCCCGTTTGGCAGGGCTCCTTGCGAGGAGCCGCAAGAAGCCGGAACCGGAGCCCTGCCAAAGAGGGCCTAACTCTTTTGCTAGCTCTCCGCCACCAAGTGGCGAAATTACGTTTAGTAATGCTAGGCACCAACTGCTGCAAGTTAAGTGCATTGAACAACCTATGCCAAAATTGTCTAGCAAAGACACAGGTTGCTTGTGACAATTAATCCCATCAAAATTATGGCCCTTGGAGATGGCAACTGCATCTAATAAATAGGGGCACAGAATGTTATTTCAGCTCAGCTAATCTCTCTTACTTTTCCTTGAGGGTCACTCTTTGTGGGATGGAGGTAGTGTTACTTATTTGAGGGACTGTTACCTCTGGCACTTGCATTTTGAGGCCACTTTAGATGATTTCTAACCATTTTAGTATTCTGTATTTTCTGTTGAAGACACAAGGGATGAGACCTGGAGTAGTGCCTTACCAAAGCATCTTATCTGCTTTGCAACGGATTGCAAAAGAAGAAGGAATCCGTGGATTGTACAGGTAGATTGCACCTAACTGCAATGCGTGTTGTGCTGATTGGTTCTGTTCAGTTTCCATTTAATCATCTATTGACCCAGAGTGCCCCTGATTCTTTTCTCCCTGATGATAGTGGTCTCCTGCCTTCTCTAGTTGGCGTTGCTCATGTAGCTATCCAGCTCCCAGTCTATGAAAAGGTGAAGCTATACTTTGCTAGAAGAGGTAACAATATTCACTACAAAAAATATGGATGAAACTTGATCTAAATGTAAAAAGATTGACTGAGCAGTTCTTTTTCCAGACAATACTACAGTTTATAATCTCAGCCCTACACAAGTTGCTATTTGTTCGTCTGGATCCAAAGTAGCAGCCTCGATAATAACTTACCCACATGAGGTATGTTTATTGATACAATGCATCTCATATTACCTTTCTATGAACATAGTTTTCCTCTATTTGGAGACCTGAATACCATACTATCCTCTTCTCAAGCTGCTCTGTGTGCATTATAATTCTGGTGAGGTGGTTTAAGGGGTGTTTGTTTGGAAAGGTAGTTCATCATTTTCTTACTTTTCTTTTGTTTGTGGGATGGAATTGGTCGATCTACCACCACCTCATCCCCCACGAAGCTAATAGTTTGAGCATTAAGAATGGAGTCATTCCACTAGGTTCTGTTTGGTTTGGGGGGGGGACGAGAGGGACAGGCTGGGGCGATCCCAAATCTACTGGTGTTTGGTTGGGGTGTGAGTGGAACAGATTCATCCCCACTAGGGAATGTTCCCTCCTAAATGCGGGTTCACCCTGTCCCCGAAAAATCTATGTTTGCGTTGCCAACTCTGCTTCGCCCCATCGTCTCACGCGCGCCTCAGTCCTAACACGGCCGTGCAGGCCACCTCCACTGCACGCTCCTATAGCCCTAGCCCCGGCGATTGAGGAGGACGGAGGCAAGCAGGCGGGCGTGCTTGGAGTGCGGGTTGTGTGGGCATGGCGTGTGCGTGGGGGAGGTTTATCAAGGCCCAGCTGGCGACAATTGAGGAGGAGATGGCGATTGACGAGATGGATGCTGTGGTGGAGGAGAGGAGATAAGGGAGGCAGGTGGCGTTGGAGGTCTAGGCTAACGTAGAGAGTCTTTCCCCTCCTACCATGTCCCTGTCCCCCTAATCAAATAGAGACAGAAAATTGGAATGGAGCTGTTGTAACACCCCGCGTTCAAAATCTATTCACGACCCTACTCCTCGCGTGGAACGGACCTGCGTACGCGTAGCACCTCTCTTACACTTTTGTTCTCGTTTCATGTAAAAGGGATAAACCAAAGCATTATAAGCTGGCTTCCATCCTCCTAAAGTTCCAAGTTGGTACTAAACCCACCAACTACGGCTATACATGGGCCAACTACCAACTACAACCACACATGAGCCAACTACTACAAGCTACTAATAGGCTGGGTGCTACACCCGTCCCATCCCCCCTGTCTCCAAACCAAATGCAGCCCTAAATTTCATGGATGAACTTAGGGGCTATTTAGGTCTCTATATAATGTCATTTCCACTAATGGAATCATTGCCTTTTGAAATCTTTGAGGTTATTAGAAAGACGGTATCACAACCATGGTTTAGGGCTAGGGTTAGCGCTAAAATTGAATTTTTTAACCCACCCACGATCCACTTATCCCACCGGCATCTTCATCCTTCGTTCAGCCAGTCCTTTGTTCGTCAGTTCACTATTGTGTTGAAGGCATCGAACCGACCCTGCCACCGCGGTGGTCCGATTCTGGCTGTCAACACTATGACCCAGGGAACCCATGAAACCAGCCCTGTATAACTCCATATACAGTTTATAAACGGGGTGGGCTGGTCAACAGTTTAAACAAGCTAAATCTCTGTAATCTAGGTAGCAAACACACGTGGGCAGGCAGCAGATATGATGCCAGTGTGGGAGCATGTGACGAGAGCGATTTGAAGGAAATGCTGCCATAAGAGTGATTCGAGTTCCTCAACCGTGACAGTTGTCCTCATTCTCTGGTGGGACAGCCGGAGAGGGTTTTTGTGCATTGCTAGACTACACAGTGCCCGCGTGCGTGCTCTACATCTACACAGCAGTACTCAAGGCCACCAATAGCTTGGTCGGATCTGCCGCCATTTGGCTTGGAGGCATCTCTGAGCCTGCCGCACAGGTTGTGGACCAAATCGATGTCTTCAGCCAGCTGTGATGGTCCAGAACTCTACCACCTGCCACTATTTGTTTAACCTGTGGAAACCATTCAAACCAAACCGTGAAATGGTGCCTTTGTTAGGTTGGCTTGGTTTTACTGCTGGTTCTCTTCCTGCCGGTTGACTTTTGTTGTAGCTTCCGTGGTATGCAATAGGCACTTGGCACTCTGTTTTTCTCTCCAGTTTTAAACACTGATGATATGTTGACTTGCATTGGCAGGTTGTACGATCCAAACTGCAAGAACAAGGCCGTGATCATCATGGTGCTACACGGTATAGTGGTGTCGCTGACTGTATAAAGCAAGTGTACCAGAAGGAGGGTTTTCCTGGCTTTTACCGAGGCTGTGCAACCAACTTGCTGAGAACTACCCCAAATGCTGTCATTACTTTTACCAGCTATGAAATGATCAGTCGGCTCATGCACCAGCTTCTGGCTCCCTAAATCCCTAATCAGACGCTTGAAGCTAGCAAAGGTTTTTTTTGAGATTTAAGTTCTGGCAGAGATCAACTCCAACCTAGCTGCAGGTGTAATAGTTGGTTATCGTGGTTGCATTGACGCTTTCCAATTACTGTCGAAGTGGAGGCTTTTGAACAAAGATTTTGGTGAAAAGAGACTAACCGAAAATCTTGTTTTGAAGTGATATACAAACTTTTTCTCTGATCTGTTTGTTAAACTATTGCTCTGAGCCAATCGTAGTATACAAAATATGCTGACCGCGATTGCGAGTTTGTACCTATTTTGTTTGGTTCATGCAGCCACAAAAAATTGCCAAACTTGGGTAAAGATAGTTTACCAAATTCTTTGCCACACTTGTCACTTGTTTCGACTAAGGGGATCTTGCCATACTTTAATCATTAGCACATGGAACCAAGCTGGGAGGAAAGGAATGTTTTTTTTTTAATCATAGGGTTTTCATTACTCATCAACGCCAGCTAAATCGCTGGTCACCAGGACCCCAACATCCTGAGGCACCACTTCCCAAGTGATTACAGACTCGCTAGGATTTTTACAACCCAAAGCAGCAAGCGCATGCGCTACTTGATTACAGACTCGAGGACAGACAAATGGAAAAAGAACTGAACTCTGAGTACAGTAAAAGCTTTACTTCCGTGATGATGCCCCCCATCGTGGACAGTCGATACTCAGTTTCCAGTGCATCTCTGACCATGGTAGTGTCCGTTTCAACCTGCAGGCGAGAGGTGCCCAGATTAGCCGCTGCTCTGACTCCTGCTAGCACGCCCAAAATCTCTGCATGGAAAGCATCTTGGATGAAATCCTCACTGCCTGCACCCGCTAGCACAACATGGCCGCTGTCGTTTCTGATGACAGCCCCATCCTCCTGACTTCTCCTGATTGAAGAACGCACCATCAGTGTTCAGTTTAAGTATCCCCTCAGGTGGTTTTCGCCATCTCCTTCTCTGAACAACAGCAGTTGCACTCAGCGTTTTCTCTGTTGTTGGAAAATGATCAGACAACGAAGCTGCAACATACGCTACTTCAATAGCCGAGCGCCTGTGCCCTTCTTCCCTTTGCGTATTTCTCTCCACCACAGCCATAGCAGAGTGATCACCTTCAGCTTTGCTCTTGACTCAAGCTCAAGAATCATCTCCATCATGTGTCTAGCGGAGGTCCCTTCTGTCAGTTTACATTTGACTGTTTCTAGATTCAGTTCTTGCCAAACCTTGCGCGCCTCTTTACACTTCAGTAGATGATGGGCACCATCCTCATCAAGGCAATTGCACATATAGCATCGAGTATCAATATCCATCCCCCTCCTTTGAAGAACGTGCTTAACTGCCAGGGTATTATGGCTTAATCTCCACAGAAAGTGTTTGATTTTTGGAGGGCAATCCAGCTTCCACAGCTTGGACCAAAAATTATTCCCCTCCTGGCTACCACCAGCTGCAACAGGTGGCAGGGAAGCGAAATGGTTGGTCAGCAGCAATCACCAAAAGATCCTCTCATACAAAATTTAATTCGAGTCAAACAGAATAAAATTGACAGAATAAACCATGACATATATTTCCATCAATCAAGTTTGTTGGTAGGTTACACAACATTACCCATTGAAGCAGGTCTCTGCTTCTTCTTTTCAAACTTCTCCTCCTTAGTTAATTGCTTTTTAAATCCCAGTTCTGCAGTTGCCATCTCTCTCTCCTTCCTTTGTGCTGCTAGATGCTCTTGAAAGCTATAAATAATAGATGCAAACAAAACAAAGTCAAACATCATGCTCTTCCAGTTCAACAAACCCCATTTGCTTCTTCAGAGTTCAAACGATGCAGCCACTGTGTGGAGGTGGACCAACATCGGTAGCTTCGGTGCAGGAGTGCTAGTGTCGCTGTCTCCAGTGGACGCTTGGCTCTCGCCGTGCTGCATTGGAGGATGTCACAGCCCTGGCTGCCGGCGGCGTGCTGCACGATCTGGAAGCTTGAGTGCACAAGGAGCCGTCCAGCGGCGGCGGCACGATGCGATCTGCAGGAGCACAATCGTGAGACGTACCAAGAGGACGGCGGCATGGCCTCCGATCCTAGTATGGATGGCGTCGCCCGTGGGCACCGAGCTAGAGCAGATCATGGCCGCTAGGGTTCTTGGGCTGCAGTCGCGCTGCTGAAAGCTCTAATTTGGTTTTGGATAATTGATGAAACCTAATTATACTAATCTTTATCATGAGTGAAATGCAAAGATAGGTTGGTACATACCAAGTGATGGAGTTAGAAGATGGTCATTGTCGACAAAATATCGTCGGCAGTCCTCCGAGGTGTATCCCACGAAGGTAGATTGATCGGTAGAGAGGCGTGTAATCAAGAACAAGAAGGCAACAGAGACACACGAGTTAGACAGGTTCAGGCCGTCAGTATGACGTAATACCCTACTCCTGTGTTCTGTTGAATTGTATTGGCTATCGTATGATATTGCATGAGTTTGGAGGGGGTCCCTGCCCGCCTTATATAGTCCGGGGGGCAGGGTTACAAGTCGGTTAGATCTGAGAGATAACCGGAAAGTAATAATAGATTACAGGACTCTTGGGATCATACGTATCCTAACAGATCTCGTAATATCTTCAGGATATCTTCCCGATGTCTTGCGGGAGGCGCCGAGCAGAGTCGTGCCCTGCAAGGCTTCGTCTTGTGGGCTAGGCCGCCCCTGGGGGCGCAGCCCATGTGGTCTGCCGTGGGTATCTGGGGTTGTACCCCCCACAGCTAGTCCCCGAGCGCCTTGTACCCGTTGTGCAACGCCGTCTTGAGCTTGTCCGAGCAGGTGCGAACAAAGCCGAGCAGTCAAACTCATGGTCCGACCACCGTGATGAGTTGCCGAGCAGCATGAACCGTCGCCGAGCAGTGTGAACCGTAGCCGAGCAGTATAACCCAAGTACAACTTGCCATAAGGGTATAAGGAGCTCAAGTTCAGAATTAAAAATTTCTTCGCAGTGGACTAAGTATGCCCACTTAGAGTCCGACCACGAGAAAAGGAGATAGTCTTCTTCAGCTTCAAGAGGAGTGGATTCTTCCAGAATAAAGCAAACACATTCACCGTGAGGTGAAGTGTGCCCACTTAGTCCTCGAGCCTGACAGTAGATGACGTAGTCATGTGGTGCCAGGGTCCAAAGTAGAAGAAAAGTAGAAGATCAGCCGAGCAAGCAGCCAGTCCCCGGGTGTATCCCTGAAAAGCACATTCACCGTAAGGTGAAGTGTGCCCACTTAGTCCCCGAGCCTGACAGTAGGTGACATGGTCACGTGGTGCCAGGGTCAGAAACAACAGACAACTTGGAGAAAATAGAATCATGGAGAAAACACCGGAGTAATGGATGTACAGTAGTAATTACTGAGCCATAGCGGTTGGTGGAGATGTCAGCGAATATTCGGCGAGCCGTAACAAATTGCGGAGATAAATCGGTGATACGGGCCGAGGTTGTGCGAAGGCCCAGGTAACGGCCCACCTTCAGTTGTGGAGAATGCGGAGAAGCACAAATCGCGGGAATGGTTTCCCAAAAACCCTCGAATGCGAAAAGGTGGGGGAGTGCTTTATAACTGTGTCGTTGCACCCCACGCTCATACCTTTGCCCCTTTGCCATTTCATCTTCCTCCTCAGCCGTCGCATTTCTAGATTCACATCTACACTTGCTTCCGCCGCCAAACCCTAACCAGATCTAAGAGATGGCGCAGAAGAAGGGAGCTACAAAACCGAAGAAGACGAGCCCCTAGAAGACGAGCGTCGAAATCTGGCGTGACGAAGAGTGGGTGCCGTCGCAAATGGGAGAGGCGGAGCTCAACAGATTGGTGGAGGCGGGCGTTCTTCCCAACTGCGTCACCGCCAAATAGCGGCCGGCCCTTGGTGAGCCCTTCCCTATTCCTCATATCGACAAAGTTGTAGTGTTTGAAGATTATTTCTGACGCGGGTTGGGATTTCCTGTACACCCATTCTTGAGCGATTTGTTTGAATTCTGGAGAGTAAGTCTGTGCAACCTCCACCCAAACACAATATTGCACATATCTATCTTCATCCATTTCTATGAGACGTTTCTCGGAATCCTTCCCCACTTCAACCTCTTCCGCCACCTGTTCTGGCTGAAGAAGAGAGGTGGCGGTGGTTCCAAGGTGGTCGGCGGAGTGTATCTTCAGCTGCGCGATGGAATGGCGGACGAGTACCTTACTGTGCCGCTAAGCATGTCGCTGAAGGGGTGGAATGCTAGGTGGTTCTATATGAAGCAGATCCACTCACCCGTCCGCTGCGATGCCGACCACATCCTGGAGAGCTAGAAGAGCTGGTCAGAGATGCCAAGCTACGCTAATATGGAGCAAGTAAGGGAGCTCCTTGGCTTAATAAAGGGCGTGAAGACCAATGGTGGACTGGTGGCGGCGAGCTTCATAGTGCGCCGCGTCCAGCCCTATAAGGAGAGGGCCCACCCAACCTTTGAGTTCAAGGGGGAGACCGATGGTACCCGAGAGAGGTCGGAGATGCTGTCAAGGGACGTAGTGCAAGAGCGGGCTACAGAGCTATTCGCTCTGTTTGCCTCATTCAGCATGTTAGGGTATATGAAGCCCTTTAACTGCAAGAATCTGCCTTCTTAGGTAAATATCTCAGTTGTGTGTTCCTGATGCTTTTTATCCTCTGTCGTTGCCAAGCAGTGGGCTAATTCACTTATGCAAAGATCCATTCGTAGGAAAGAGCGGTGTACTTCTCGGGCATACTAAGGGGTGATTGGCCATGGGGAGTAGATGTCTGGCCACCGACGCAGCCTGAGGAGGAAACCGTCAGCATCTCATCGGAGAGTCCATCTCCAGTGTCGGAGAAAATCCGGGGGAAGAGGGCAGCGGTAAACGAGCCAGCCCAGAAGAAGAGAAAGAAGGCAGGCGCCGCTGCCCTCAAGCCAGGCAGCATCTCGCTTGGTGGTGACCAGACCACTCGGACATGAAGGACCGCAGGGTTCGAGTGGTCGGATGACGACGAAGTTCCGGTTGCTCCTCCAACGAGCACGAAGGCGCCTCCGCGTAGCATGCGCACGGAGGAATAGTCAATGGGAGGGGAGGAAGTTCCCCAACAGCGGGTGACGGGAGCCCCCGAGCAGCAGGCGAAGGAAGTCCCCGAGCAGCAGGTGAGGGGATCCTCGGAGCGGCGGATGGAGGGAGTCCCCGAGCAGCAGGCGAGGGGATCCTCAGAGCAACAAGCGGAGGAGAGGCCGATAGCGGAGACCACGGGACCTCCACCGCAAGACGTAGGCATCGACCCCAAGGCCACGGCTGGGGGCTCAGGTAGGCAGCGCTAGTTCAGAAAGATCTACCGGAAGACCGCTGCGTAAATACCCTTGTCTTGGAGTTATTTGGTTGTCATTTCCTTATCCTTTTTTTGGCGATTGACGAGATGGTCTGATGCAGAGCGAGGTGTACAGAGGATCCGGCCCCGCCTGTCCAGACTAACGAACAGCCAAAGGCTGGCCTCGGGGCAGATGGTGAGCAGTCGAAGGCTAGCCCCGGGGTAGAGGAGATGCCGGTGGACCCCATCCTAGAGTCCTCGGGTGCTCGACAGTCGGCAGAGGAGTCAGCCACTGCTGCTATTGAACTTGGCGACGGCGAACAGTTGGCACCGATAGCGGACGGGTCGGCGATGGTGCCCAGGGCAACGGCGGAAACCACCGGGTCTTCAGCGGCGAATGCGGGAGATGTCGGTGCCACGCCGGAGTCTGGGATGGCGAAGCCGGTCACGCCCGAGGAGCAAACGGCGCCCCCCGAGGCGTCACAGGGCGTGGTCGGACCCGTTGTCCGACCACGGAACCCCCCGGTGGTGCCTCCAGCCGTGGAGGAGGAGGACGAGGTGGAAGAGATTGAACGTGAGGAGTCTCGACCCGAGACCATCTGAATCCTCTGCAGACGCGGCGACGAGGTAGTGGTTGTCGACGAGGAGGACACCACCAGGGAGATGAGGAGACTGAAGTTCGCCCTTGCCGGAGTGATGAAACAAATCGAGGTCAGCACTGCATCTGGAATCCTCGTATTTGACGTTGAAGATCGGAGTTCATCATTGTCATTGGGCGCTTGCAGGGGATAACTTGGACTACCGAGCAGTGCCACCAGCTGATCAAAAGGATGGAGCCCCTCACCGAGGAGAATGACAAACTCAAGGAGGCGATGAACCTTTTGGAGAAAAACATCCAGAGGGCCCAGCGCGAGCGAGACCTTGCTGAGTCTAACGTGCGGGGCCTAGAGTACCAGAAGGGCGTCCTATCTGAGTAGCTAGCGGCTAGGTCCGAGCAGCTGCGAGGCAAGTCCGAGCAGCTGGCGAGTGCTTCCATGCAACTGGAGTAGAAGTCTGAGTAGCTGCGAAGCGTATCAGAGCAGAAAGCAAGTATGGTATATCGGCGAATGTGCTTTGTATTGCTGAATGGCTATATTTTTGGTGATGACTGTTGTGCTTGTAGAGCAAGATGCGGAGCTCGGCCAGCTATGCCAAGCCATCGAACAACTCCGAAAGGAGAAGGCAAAGGAGACAGGGCGAGCAGACAAACTAGCCGAGGAGCTGAACGGTGAGTACTTCCTGGTCAGAATTACTGCTGAAGTAGTTTCCTTGCTTGATGGAACCTTATAATGCTTGCAGACTACCATCAGAGGGTCAAGGCACAATTTGATGTGCTGGTGTAGGAAGACAGGACCCAAAGGGAGAAGTTCGACGCCATAGTCGTCGGAGTCAAACCGGTGCTCGACTATGTTGACCTAGAGGCAGCTCCCCAGCCCGACGGCAGGCCGCCACATTCGAACACCGTCATCGAGAGGTGCAAGGCGACGTGGGAGAACTTCAAGAACTTCAACCGCGATGCCATTGTCACCGCCATTACTCATGCCCTTGCGGTGGTTCGGTCCCACTATCAATCCGGTGACCTTCAGGTGATAGGGGCTGGATTCGCCGAAGGGATGGGCGAGGCAGAGACCCAGCAGCTGGAGGATGAGGTGGAGGACGTGGCGAAGAAGCTGGCCAGCGACATAGACTTGTTTGGCGAGACGGACGGCGATGGCGGAGCTCGGTGATATGCTTGGAGAGTATTATCTGTAACATCTGGAGAGGGTAGTTAAAGCGCACGAGAGCGCAGAAAACATTTATGTATTTGTATAAATGTTATAAAGTGCATGTTTATGCAGCTTGCTGATATTTGTGGTGAAAAATCGTTGTAGTAATAACCCTAACGCAATTATACGTAGTATAAGTAGCGTCCGAGCAGTTAGTTCGTTACTGAACTCTTTGGCCTTAGCTAGCCCATAGTCCATAACGTCGAGCATGGAGCCCGTGCACGTGTAGGAGGAACATGCGTCACCAAGGAACCGTAGCCAACCACCCATAATGCAGAGCGCGAAGCCCATGGCACGTGTAGGGAGAGATCAGAGACTAGGTCTTCTCCATAGAGAATAGAACAGAACATATGCTGCTCATTGATCGGCGAAATATCTTGGAGATTTGGAGAAAAGTGTTCGGCGATTTGGAGAAACCTATTCGACGAAATACGTTGGAGATTTGGAGAAACATGGTCGGCGATCAGGCGAAATACGCTGGAGATTTGGACAAACGTGGCCGGCAATTTGGAGAAACTTCTTCAGCAAAAACGTTGGAGATTTGGAGAAACGTGGTCGGCGCAGTTATGGCAATTTTGTATTGGAGTTCGTTATGGAGTAGCTTAGAGCTTGACGACCGTAAGTGGAGATTAAACCATAATGGAGAAATAATGGAGACAAATTATGGCAATAAAAACTTTATTCATCATGGAGCGGAGAATATATATCTGGAACGTTTCAAGGATAGAAACGTATAAGGTGCTCGATGTGCCATGAGTTGGGGACATCAATTCCGTCTAAGTCACATAGGCGATAAGACCCTGGTCAGGTAACCTCTTTGACGATGTAAGACCCTTCCCAGGGGGAGCAGAGCTTGTGCATCCCTTCAGTTTTTTGTTTTCTACGGAGAACGAGGTCGCCGACAGCAAATGAACGACCTTTGATGTTGTGGTTGCAGTACCTCCGCAAGACTTCTAGATATTTGGCTGTGCGGACGTAGGTGATTAGGCATTCTTCCTTGACCCTGTTGACATCCTCTGTCCGAACAGCTACGGCTTGCTCTTCATCGTAATTTTCCACCCTAGGTGCTCGGAAGGCAATGTCCGCTGGTAGTATGGCTTCTGACCAATAGACCAAGAAATATGGAGACACACCGGTGCTATGACTAGCTTGAGTGCGCAGTCCCTAGACCACAGCTGGTAGCTCTTTGAGCCATCTGCCCGGATGCTTTTCTTCTTTCTGATATAGCCTCTTTTTGAGGGCATCAAGGATCATGCCGTTCGCCCGTTCGACCTGGCCATTGGCTCTAGGATGGGCAACGGAGACGTATTTGATAGATATGCATCGGTCTTCGCAGAAATCCCAAAAGTGATGGCCAGTAAACGTAGTGCCGAGGTTGGTGATAATGCTGTTTAGGAGACCGAATCTGTGGATGATATCTTCGAAGAGCTCGACTGCTTTCTTTGCAGTAGCCAAGACGAGCGATTTATACTTGATCCACTTGGAGAACTTGTCGATGGCGACGTATACATACCGAAAACCACCTGGCACTGGCTTGAAAGGTCCAATCATATCCAGTCCCCAGCATGCGAAGGGCCAGGAAGCTAGGATGGTCTGCAGCTCTTGTGCCGGCACATGTATTTGCTTGGCGAAAAATTAGCATCCTTCACAACGTCGGACGAGGTCTTCCACATTGGAGATGGCCGTGGGCCAGTAAATACCAGCTCGAAAAGCTTTGCCGACCAGGTTTCTCAAGGCCGCGTGGTTGCCGTAGGAACGAGAGTGAATTTCGAGAAGTAGCTTCACTCCCTCTTCTTAGGTGATGCATTTCTACAGTATCCCTTCCTTGGCACTTTTCCTCATCAAGTTGCCATCCACCAGCATGTAATGCTTGCTTCGACGGATTAGGCGTTCGGTTTCAGTCTTGTCGGCGGGTACTTCAGCGTTGGTGAGATACTTGATGCACTGTTCCCTCCAATCGGCGGCCGGCGAAGGTACCGTAAGTACCAGCTGCTCGACGGGGGGAACTTCCTGAATTTCCTTATCTTCTTTAATGGATGGCGCCAGAAGATCTTGAATGAAGACCCCTAGCGAAATCACGACGCGAGAGGAGCCTAACTTGGATAGGTGATCGGTGATCTGATTTTGATCGCGTACCACGTGGTGGTACTCGATACCGTAGAACTTCCCTTCAAGCTTCCTGATTTCAGCGCAATATGCATCCATCTTCTCACTGGAGCAGGCTAGTCTTTGTTGAGCTGGTTGATGACCAACGCAGAGTCCCCGTATACCATGATGCATTTAACGCCGAGCTCAACAGCTATACGGAGTCCATGGAGACATGCTTCATATTCGGCGGCATTGTTGGAGGCCGGAAAATGGATCCGAAGAACGTATCGGAGCTTATCCTTGGTCAGCGTGATGAACAGAATGCCCGCACCAGCACCGTTGATGTTGAGAGCACCGTTGAAGTACATCACCCAGTGCTTGGGGCAAGTACTGGCGATGGGCTCTTGAATCTCGGTCCACTCAGCGACGAAATCTGTAAGCGACTGGGACTTGATGGTAGGCCTGCTTCTGAATTCGATGGAGTAAGTGCCGAGCTCAACTGTCCACTTGATGATGTGGCCATTGGCCTCTTTGTTGCGGAGAATGTCCCCCAGAGGGAACTCGATAACCACGGCGATCTTGTAATACTCGAAGTAGTGGTGGAGCTTGTGTGACGTAATCAGGATGGCGTATAGCAGCTTTTGGACCTAAGGATAACGAGTCTTGGGCTCGTTAAGAACCTCACTGATGAAGTATACTAGACATTGCACCTTATAGGCGTGCCCGGCCTCCTCACGTTCGACCACAATGGCTGTGCTGACGACGCGAGAAGTAGCGGCGATGTAGATCAGGAGAGTTTCGTCTGGCCATGGCACCGTCATGATTGGAGGCTTTGTTAGGAACAACTTGAGCTGCTCAAAAGCTATGTCTGCCTCCTTCGACCGGGAAAAGCGCTCGGAGGCCTTGAGGAGTTTGAAGAACAGTAGCCCTTTTTCACCGAGGTGCGATATGAAGCAGCTTAAAGCAGCCATGCAGCCTATAAGCTTCTGTCTATCCTTGACGCATGTTGACTGTTTCATGTTGGTGATGGCGGAGACCTTATCGGGGTTGGGTTCGATGCCACGTGCGCTGATGATGTAGCCTAGGAGTATACCAGATGGAACTCCAAAGATGCACTTTGAAGAGTTCAGCTTCCATCGGTACCTTTTCAGGTTGGCGAACGTTTCTTCGAGGTCAGTGATAAGATCATCAGCGGTCTTGGACTTGACGACCACATTGTCGATGTAAGCTTCAATGTTGCGGTCGATCTGTTGATCGAGGCACATCTGGATAGCCCTTTGATAAGTCGCCCCGGTGTTCTTGAGTCTGAAGGACATGGTGGTATAGCAGTACGCACCGAAGGGCGTGATGAACGACGTCTTGATCTAGTCTTCATCCTTGAGGGAGATCTGGTGATAGCTAGAGTAACAATTAAGGAAGGAGAGCAGTTCGCAGCCGGCGGTGGAGTCTACAACCTCATCTATCCGAGGCAGACCGAAGGGGTCTTTAGGGCAGTGTTTGTTAAGATCAGTGTAATCAACACACATTCTCCATTCTTTATTCTTTTTTTGAACGAGAACAAGGTTTGCTAACCACTCAGGATGATACAGTTCTTTTATGAATTCAGCAGCTAGGAGCCGTTTTATTTCTACCCTAATAGCCTCCTTCTTATCTGGCGTGAATTGGCGGAGTTTCTGCTTGATCAGTTTGGCGGTCGACGAGACATTCAAGGAGTGCTCGATCTTCTCCCGCGGTACCCCTGGCATGTCTGCAGGTTTCCAAGCAAACACGTCGGCGTTGGCACGTGGGAAGGAGACGAGCACGCTTTCCTATTTGGGGTCAAGGTGAGCCCCAATCTTCACGGTCTTGGAGGGGTCATCGAGGCCGAGGCCGACCTCCTTGGTTTCCTTAGACTTGGTGGAGGCATGAGGAGGCTCCAGCAATGGGATCACCAGGCCATCGGTGGGCACCGTCTTGGCGTCGGTGACCACATTGGCAATCTGGATAGAGAGGTCAACAACTTCGGTGAGAGCGAGACTCTCTGTCTCGTAGGCGTAGGCGATGGAGAGGTTGGCCCACAAGGCCAGGACTCCTGCAGGTGAAGGCATCTTCAGCACCAGATAAGTGTAGTGCAGTATGGCCATAAACTTGGCTAGAGCTGGCCGACCAAGTATGGCGTGATAGCGGTGTTGAAGTCGATGATGTAGAAGTTAATGTGCTCAACGTGGTAGTTGCTTGTCATGCCAAACTGTACTGGTAGGGTGATCTCTCCAAGTGGTTTGGATGCCCTGCTAGGTACCACACCCCAGAAGGAGGAATCCGAGGGTGTGAGATCTGTTATCCCGAGGCCCAACTCCTTTAGGGCTCCGGCCAAGAGGAGATTCAGAGCACTCCCACCGTCGATGAGCACTTTTCTAAAAAGCACTTTCTGGACGGTCGCGTCGAGGACGAGGGGGAAACGCCAGTGTAGGGGATATCCGCCCACTGGTCGGCCCTGCTGAAGGTGATGGGAACCTTGGACCATGGGCGATAGCTGGGGTTGGCGGCGATGTCTTCCGTAGTGACAGCGAGCACCCGTCGGGCGGCGAGCTTCTGTTCTCTTCTGCTCTCGGTGGAGGCGAGGCCCCCGAAGATGGTGGCGACCACCTTGTCGTGATCCTAGAAGGTATTGTTATTGCCCCCAGGTGGTCGGTGGCCTTCGTCTCCATCGTTGGTGTCGTCGTCTAGCTTTTTGTCCTAGAACTCCTTGGCCAAGCCGAGGCAGTCCTTCATCTTATGTCTAGCATTCTTGTGGAGAGGGCACGGGCCATTGAGGATCTTCTTGTATTGCTCGTCATCATTGCGCTTGGTGTGAGGTTCATTAACGGCGGTGACGATGTGGTCTGGTCGGTGGTGGTGATTTTGACCAGACTTGGGTCCTTCTGGCCGATCACGGCCGCTGTCACGATGGTAAATGTGGTCATCATAGCGGAGATTGTTGTGGCGTCGATCGTCGGGGCGGTCGTCGTAGTGGCATGCTGGGCGATGAGGACCCGCATCCTCGTTGAAGCGCACCTCGGCTTCCTTGGCGTCGGTGTACTGGTTGGCGGTCATGATCATCTCGCCAATTCCTGTGGGCGGCTTGCGGTTGAACTTGGAGCGAAGCTCGCGGTGATGGAGTCCTCTGATGACGGTGGTGATGACCTCCGCTTCCATAATGTTAGGAATAGAATTCTCTCGAAAAAGCGTCTGATGTAGCTATAGAGGAGCTCGGATGGCTTCTGGTTGATGCGGTTGAGATCATGCTTGGTGCCCGGTCGAGTACACATAGCCATATAATTGTCGGTGAAGACTTTTTTCAGCTCTTCCCAGGATCCGATGAAGTCCGAGGCAAGGCTTGTGAACCAGTTCATGGTTGTTGGCGTAAGCATGATAGGAAGATAGTTCGCCATGACACTGGTGTCTCCTCCGGTGGCGCGGATAGTAGTGGCGTAAGCCTGTAGCCACTATGTTGGGTTCATCCTTCCTTCATAGGGCTCGACCCTGGTGATTTTAAAACCACGGGGCCACTGAAGTGTTCGGAGCGCCCTTGTAAAAGCTCTAGTTTGGTTTTGGTGAATTGATGGAACCCTAAGTGCTAACCTAGTTTATCAAGTGATCATGATATAGGTAGCACACTCCAAGTGGTGAAGCAAATGAAGATCATGACATGATGATGGTGATGCCATGGTGATGATCAAGTGCTTGGACTTGAAAAGAAGAAAAAGAAAAAGAAAAGGCTCAAGGTAAAGGTATAAATGGTAGGAGCCATTTTGTTTTGGTGACCGAGACACTTAGTGAGTGTGATCACATTTAGGATCGATAGCCATACTATTAAGAGTGGTGAAACTCGTATCGAAATGCGGTTATCAAAGTGCCACTAGATGCTCTAACCCATTGCATATGCATTTAGGATCTAGTGGAGTGCTAACACCCTTAAAAATGTTTGTGAAAATATGCTAACACATGTGCACAAGGTGATACACTTGGTGGTTGGCACATTTGAGCAAGGGTTAGAAACTTCACCGGCGCCCTAGATAGAAAATACGGAGGTCACTGAAAGTGACCGGACGCTGGCCTCGGTTGGACCAGCACGTCCGGTCAGTAGAAGCTACAAAGACGTTGGCATCGGTCTCTGACCGGACACTGGGTCACTTAGTGACTGGACATTGGAGGGGTGCGTCCGGTCCTGCTGACGTGGCAGCGCACAGGGGTGTCGCCGTGTGACCGAACACTGGGAGTGTCCGGTCGAGCATGACCGGACGCGTTCGGTCGTGAAAAGTCGTCTCTGGATGCTTACTGGAAACGAGCGTCTGGTCACTTTGAGCTGCTGCATCCGGTCGTCACTTGACCATTGAGATCGGGCGATCAACATTTGAAGAGAGGGGACACGTGGCACGCATTGCGTGATCGGACGCTGAGGTCCAGCGTCCGGTCAATATGACTGGAGCGTCCAGCCACCCCGTGTTGTGCCCAGTGAAGGGGTACAACGGATCTATTTCGTGGGGGCTTCTATTTAATCCCCATGGCTGGCTCACGCTCACTCTCTTGGCCATTTGCATTGACATAGCAACCTTGTGAGCTTAGCCAAAGCCCTCCCACTCATCTCCATCATTGATTCATCATCTTTGTGAGATTGGGAGAGAATCCAAGTGCATTGCTTGAGTGTTTGCATCTAGAGGCACTTGGTGTTCGTGTTTCGCTGTAGGATTCGCTTGTTACTCTTGGTGGTTACCACCACCTAGATGGCTTGGAGCAGCAAGGATCGTCGAGCGGAGGGTGGTGATTGTCTCCGGCTCCGATCGTGGTGATTGTGAGGGGTTCTTGACCTTTCCCCGGTGGAGAGCCAAAAGGTACTCTAGTGGATTGCTCGTGGCTTGTGTGATCCTCATCTTGTGTTGGTTGTGCGGCACCCTATTGAGGGTTAGACATGTGATGCCAATTAGCGCGTGAACCTCCAAGTGAGTGAATCGCCACAACGAGGAGTAGCTTGCCGGCAAGCAAGTGAACCTCGATAAAAAATCATTGTGTTCATCATTTGATTCCGAGGTGATTGGTCTTCATTGGTATTCATTCTTGTGATTGATTGGCTCCTTCCTCGACACGGCGGTATAAACAAATTGCTCACTCTCTTTACATTACCGCAAACTAGTTGTCAAGCTCTTTAGTGTAGCTAGTTGTGAGAGCTTGTTAGTTTGGTTAGTGTGGCTCTTTAGTTAGCCTTTGAGAGCACACTAACTTAGTGTGGTGACATAGCTATTGTGTGAATAGAAACCATATAAACTAGAATTGTGGTAGGTGGCTTGCAATTTTAGTAGGCTAGCGCAACACTTGCTTCGCCTCATAATTGTCTAACTGGTTTGTTAAGTGTTGTTGTAGAAATTCTTAATAGGCTATTCACCCCCCCTCTAGCCATTAGGACCTTTCACCTTGTGAATGCTGGGGGGCCTTCAAGGTTGGTGGCGCCGTCATCTGCAGCGTTGCTGGCATTGAGCGGCTCGAGAGCTGAGTCCGAGTTACCGTACTCTTGCTCATACTCCTGGCGGCGGCATACTTCTTCTTCACGGCGACCAAAGCAGCGTTTGTCGATACGTCATCGTGCATCTTGGAGATTGTTGAGGTGCACTCGGACGTCCTGGTCGACCTCCTGGTCGTGCTGGCGGTGATGTTCGATGCGGTTGCCTCTGGCTCCGCCCTAGAGGGGTTGCCTATCGTCGTGGTGCTGGTCAGTGAAGCGACTTGGTTGGCAATCAGATCTTTGCGCGGCTGATCGGTGAATTGAAGTTGGGGAGCATGAAGGTCTCTAATCCTGGTGGATCTCATTGACCTGACAGTGCGCCGCTTTAAGCTTGGCGGTGACCTTGGCGACCTCTAGTGTCTACGGGAGCCGGGCGAGCTCATTGGCGGCCACTGCCAGATTGGCGCTTGGAGTCTTGTAGACGTCGTGGCCGTTAACTCGGACAAACTCGTCTTTGAGGTTGCGCTAGAGTGGCCTTCCTTGCGAGTCAAGCTGTTGCTCGACCCTCGCAAGGGCAACCTCCTTTGCTCGGCGCTATGCACGGCTGATGTTCTAGTTCTCACGAGCGACGCGTCCCTCCTCGGTTTTGCCATTCCGAGGGGAGCTATCGACGCTGACGTTGAAGATTGCGCCACCGCGGAAAGGAGGGAGAGGAAGTAGCTTGGTGGTGGTTTTGGCGGTCTCCGTAGAGCCCTAGGACTCGGAGTCCGAATTCTACTCCAGGATGGTTTGGAGGGATGCTCTGGGGCATCGGCCGACATGCAGCATGTTGACGGTCGGCATAGGCTGGTCGGCGATCTGGTCTGCGGGAGGATGGACATCTCCAACCTGGTCGGCGAATCTACCCCTTAGGGCATCTTGGTAAGCGGCGGCGGTGTTGGCGAACCCAAAGGGTAGGGCCATAACCCTTGGAGTCTCCCGAGCAGCCTCTGATAGATCCAGATTGGAGGGTGGTCGGCACTGAACCAGAGTGTCTAGAGATGATTCGGCGATGGAGAGGCAATCGGCGAGCTTCAGACCAACCTGGTCGATGGATGCGATCAGATCATCATTGTTGATCTGCCTCCTCTAGTAGCAAGGAAGCGGGTGGCGAGTTGTTGAAGAAGGCAACCTCAGAGGTGGTTCCAAGATCAGATCTACAGTCGTAGGTGTTGAGGTGATTGGCGCAGAATCGATCTTCACCGGCTCAATGAGCTCTCCCACTCCGTCAGTGTTGATGACCCACGAGATGGATCCCACCATGAAGATCTGGCTAGGCTGTGGGAGGGACAAAGAGCCTGCGAAAAAAGCCATCTTGTTCGACAAGGAAACAGCACGCACACCCCTACCTGGTGCGCCAACTGTTGATAGAATATCATCGGTAGTCCTCCGAGGGGTATCCCACAAAGGTAGATTGATCGGTAGAGAGGCGTGTAATCAAGAACAAGAAGGCAATAGAGACACACGAGTTAGACAAGTTCAGGCCATCAGTATGACGTAATACCCTACTCCTGTGTTCTGTTGGATTGTATTGGCTATCGTATGATATTGCATGAGTTTGGAGGGGGTCCCTACCCTCCTTATATAGTCCGGGGGGCAGGGTTACAAGTCGGTTAGATCTGAGAGATAACCGGAAAGTAATAACAGATTACAAGAATCTTGGGATCATACGTGTCGTAGAACCGTCCAATTTATAAGAGCACAAGTACAATGGCAGCCCGCAAGCGGTCACACAGTCATACTTGAGCCCATATAAACCCGGTAGTCTATCGAGTACCACGACGGGTCTCGATAAACGATCCACAAACAACCAAGATCATACATGATTCAACATACATGTCACATATTACATAAAGTTCGCAGATACATTTCCATCATCAGAGTATGAAATAAAGTTATTACAATCCAAGTTTGATAGATAATAGCGGAAGCAAATTAAGTTTGAAAGTAACATTTGCCAAATAGTTTAATACAGTGCCAACATATGATCACAATCCACAAAAGCATAATAGAGGGATTAGTAAAGAAGCCTGCCCAAGGCTTAGTCCTCATCCACAGCGGGATAGAAACAACTCTTGCAATATCCATGATATATTGTGCCATCTGCAACAATGGGAATAAAACCCTGAGTACGAGAAGGTACTCAGCTAGACTTACCCATTATAAACCAGAAATAAATTGACACCAAGGATTATGCAAGGCTGTATAAGTGGAGATAGCTGGGCAACATTTTGCATAAAAAGTGATTAACTCAGTTATACAATTATAATTCTGTTATCAAGTTAATTATGACTATCCATTCTAGATTAGCAACTATCCTGTGCCAAACATGTGGTATATCATTTTTAGAGCATACAATAGTAACCATAGAAGGTATAGTAATTCCATGTTTCTCCGAACCATCATATTCCATAATACAATTACTACGATGTTGGGACTAGCCAAGTTTCTCACTATCCGGGAGAGACGGCGATTCGAATCGATTTCAACCAGCTGGGAATTTATTCCTAACACAAACCTAGGCATACCGCGCGAAGGCAGCCTTAGGTCACCTTTGGTACAACTCAAGTACACATTTCGCGGGTTCGTACAGCGCTGCGCAATCAGGGACTAACGGTAGCCAGGTCGCTCAAGCCATGCCTGCCCACGGTCCTAGACCAGGTCACTCAGGTCATGCTTGCCCATGGTCTATTGATCCGCTCCCCATAGAGGGCACACAACAGAACGAGGCCCGGCCTGAGTTGAGCTACTTGGCTTCGCGGTCGGAATGAGTTATGCGGCCAGCTAAGTGATAGGCATGTGTTCAATCTTGTCAGAAGCGCCAACAACGGTACGGTCCTTAATCGGCACAGACGGAATCACATGAGTCCACCTACACATAGACTCCGCCCGACCTCGATTTACATTACCCCATGGTTCTTTTCCACGATAGCAAATATAGCCAACCGTGCTTTGGTATCCACCTATATCTCACGGGTGACAGGAAATCACCCGACTTCTACCGGTCTAAGCAGGGCTAAGCATATTTTCGATCCTGGACCTACATAGGGTTAAAGGTATATATATCTAGACAAGGTAGTTCCATGCATCAAGTGTTTCTAGACAACTCTTATAACCTAATGCATCAATCATAAGGACTCAAGTAATATTTTGTAAAACACTAGGAGACTTAGAATGCTCCGGGGCTTGCCTTTCAGAAAGGAAGTAGGGCGGTGATCAGGGCACTCTGGAAGCTCTTCTAGGGTCTGCTCCTCGCCTTCGGGAGCTGTGGCTTGAGGAATCTCCTGCTGGTCCCCTTCCTCTCCTTCGTTGAATTCCAGCAATGTTATCTCCTCTGTCGATCCTATATGCATGAATATGGCATAAGTTATTGTGAATGCATACATGCGTACAAGTATATTATGATGACACATGATGAATGCATTTGTATAAGTATTCTTGAAGCATGGTGTTAACAAATGCATCATATTTTACCGAGTAGGTGCATAACTCTTCTTGATTACTTAATCAAACACATCTACAATTCATTTACTACACCACAAAACAGCAGCTGCTTGTTTTATTCATAACTAGAGTTATATATATCGAAATCATATGATTGTGGACATTCTGGAAAGCTTATGAAATTGTGTACAACTTTCTTTTAGTACTAATGATGTGATTCAATAGTTATCTAGGCCAAACAATTCAGTCAATCAAATCTGTCCAGAAAGTAAACATTTCGGACAGCAATCTTGTAACAGCTAGAACTCTTAAACCTTAAGCCCTATGGCCATGAAATTTAACACGAGGTAGATTAGTAAGTTATCTATAACTTTGTTACTAACAAATTTTACAGGAAAGATCATTATCCACATGAAATCACACACACCAACAAAACTATACATGCAGCCTTGTATTTGAATTATAAAGGAACAATATTTGTACTGCATACAAATATTCCAAATTTGACCTCACCAAGCATACCAACAGTGCAAGGACATCAAATACACTCAAGAAAACATAATGACCATGCCCAAACTATTTATTTAAATGCCTTTATTAATTTACTAAGATACTTAGGTTAAATAATAAACATATACCAAATGTGCATCATAAATTCTTAGAAAATTACAGTGGACTACAAATGCTCACAATAGGCTACTGTAAAAGTTTCATACCACTTTAACATGTATAACATGCTTTACAAAAATGACAAGCTAGCAAGGTCTATTTTAGCAAAAATAGTAAACCCCATAGAAAAGAGTTAAACAACAGAATATATATTTTTCCTAGCATCATATTAGTGCCATACTACTGTACAAAAATTTGCATGTCAATATGTTGCATATTTTTATCCCTACAAATTTCCTTAGAGAATACCATTTATTACTAGATAAATAGGAAGACCATATTAAATCAAGTTTATAGCAAGCTTATTATTTTTCCTAGCTAGAGCATGTCAATACAAAACCCACAAAATTAGAATCACCATTTTAGGAGTTTTCTAGCTCAAGATATCTAATTTACAAAATTGTAAACATACAAAAAGCCTTTATCTAAATGCATTTTAATCCTTAATAAAAACATCAGAAACTGTACCTATCATATTTTTATAAAATATGTCACTTCCTAAGGAACACTAAAAATTTTGGTTCACAATATTTGGATTTCCACAGCTCAACTTATCTATTTTCAAAGATGCACATAAAACAGGAATTAAATGCACTAGCTTTCTGCACTACAGTCACTTTCAACGGGGACCCACTGGTCAGTCGGCCCTACAAGTCAGCGAAACAAAGCAGGGCAGCGGTGCTGCTTCGACGCGGGTTGGCCATGGCTCGTCGCCGGTGAGTCCTCCGGCGAAGGCAAGTGGACCAACGTGATCTACAGAGCAGGGCGAGTCTAGTGACCTAAGTGGTGGCGGTGCAGGTGTGGCGGAGCTTGCTCGTCGCCGGCCATGGCGGCACGGCGGCGCTGCTCTGCGGTGTGCCGGCCGTCACCGGCCACGGCGAAGCTAGGCGAAGCGCTCTACAGAACCACGACGACCATGTGACTATGTCTAGGCAACTTAGGCGGCTGGAGGCGCTTCGACGAAGCACGGCCACGGCAGCGGCCATGGCGGAGCTCCGGCAAAGGCATACCCGCGGTGGCGCAACGCGAATGGCGGCTTACCTAAGGCACGATTGCGGGCGCTGCAAGGTGGAAACGGTGGAGAAGGGTGAGGCGGAGCTGTGAGCATGGCCGATTGGAGAATGGGGCGGCGGTGAGCGCGGGCGAGCTCGGCGGAGCAACTGCGACGGCAATGGCGACGGCGGCTGCTACGGTGGCTGCGCTGAGGCGAAGGAGGAGGCCGAAAACGAAAATGGGAGCACAGGGATGGAGCGGGTAAGGGCGGGGCTTGTTGTAGTGCACTCTGGCCCGTCTTGGCCGCGCTGGGCAGGGCACCGGCGACGCACGGCTCGCTACTGGCTCCACGCGGCGACCAAGCTCTAGCGTCGGTCGGCCACTGAAGCCGGTTGATTCAGTTAGTTCAGTGCTGCGAACCGAGCCTGACAGCGTGCTTTCCAGTTGAATTTTCTCTTGATACAAGGTGATTCAGTGAATGACTCAAAAACAAAAATTGTAGACCCAAGTACCATCTCCAATTTCTATTTAGAACTCAAGCCCTAATTCTCAACTAATCTCGAGTTATGTCATCCCAAAGTCGAGCTTGTCAGACTGTCAGTGTACACGACTTGGAAATTTTTTGCTAAGTGTTTAAAACAGTGCATTGTTGATTTTTGTGGGCTCAAAAAGACTAAGCTATGCACATAATTAGCTCATGACCCAAAAATAAAAGTTGTTCCTCAACTCAAATACTACAACTTTGCTTTAGTGCACACATACATGCAAAGTCTCTATCATATAGTTCAAACTTGGTCAAACATGCTACATTTAAATGATAGTATACACTTAAACTATGACTTGGTGACTAAATTAGCCCTAGCCATGAATACCAAAGTTGTTCATGATGACATACTAAACATGTTTAAGCTATTCCCAAGTCCACACAATCATTTCATGTATTGGTTACACATAAAGCTTTCTAGGTCAACATATATAGCATCACTTAAAGACTCGATCATGCAAAGTGAGCTTCATGAACGATGTTCCATTAGTTATCCTAAGTGTGGCTAAGATGTTTTAGTGACTCACATCAACTACTTACACCTATTCAGTCAAGATCATAAGCATACACAAAGAAAACATGTAATAACAAGGTATGTTTCGTATGTTTCATTCATATGTTTCAAATGTAATAGCGTAAATATGAATGCTTGATGCTCATGCTCATGCAATGCAAGTCAATTTATGCAAGGCTAACACCTAGGGTGTTACAATACGTATCCTAATAGATCTCGTAGTATCTTCAGGATATCTTCCCGATGTCTTGCGGGAGGCGTCGAGTAGAGTCGTGCCCTGCAAGGCTTCGTCTTGTGGGCTGGGCCGCCCCTAGGCGCGCATCCCATGTGGTCTATCATGGGTATCCAGGGTCATACCCCCCACAGTCATAGTGATGGAGGTGACCAAAAGATGATGATATGTGCTTCAACTTGGAAAAAGAAGAAAGAGAAAAACAAAATGGGCTCAAGGCAAATGTATATTTAAAAGGGCCATTTTGTTTTACCACTCAAGACACCACAGAGGGTGTGAGTGGGTTTAGGATAGATAATCATACTATAGAGAGAGGAAATCTTTAATTGCAACGGTTATCTAGTGCCACTAAGTGTGAGTCTTATTTGCATATTCTTTGCGCTTAGTGACGTGGTGAGATGCATGAGAAAGCCCGAAAAATTATTTGTGAAAAGCTATCTCTTGTGTTAATTTTGGTTGGCATATTTGGGATGAGATAGTACTTGAGAAGGGTGAAAAAGAAAGGAATGGAGGTGCTGTTGTTGGCACTTGAGTTGCTATTGGCGCTTGGGCTGTTGCTAGCATGCTGTGGCGCCGCTGGCTACCTAGTTCCTTGGGCTGGCCTGTCGACTAGGAAAGATGGCGTGCAGTTGTTTGGCCTGCTGGCCTGCTATATATGGCAAGCAGCTTGTGGGCCGTGCCCTACTGGGCTGCTGCCGGCCTGCTGCTAGGTGCAGGAGCGTGTGGCCTGGTGCTCTGGCTGCCATGCTTTTGGGCTAGCCCATCGCCAAGGGAGGTGGAGCCGTCATGGGTTAGAGGCCCAGGTGGTGGTTGGCCCGCTGGGACGCGTAGCCTGTGTGTGCGTGCGCTCGCATAGTGGCGCTGTGGCCGCGTGGTGAAGTGAGCCTAGGGCATCGCGTAACCACGCGTGGGAGCGAGCGGGGTCGCCATCTGTTCCACGTGGGGCCTGCATCTGGGAGGAGCGGCGCCGTGTGCTTTGACCATCTGAAGGAGTGCACGGTTCGGTGAGTGGAGGCCGTGCCTAGGGCCCACAGCTTTGGTTGGCGTGAGAAAGCGAGAGAGGCATCGTGCTCTACTGCTCCATTACTTTGCGTGGAAGACTTGACGCTCAACCGTTGGACAGAGAGAGAGAGACGTTGTGGGTTCGGCTAGGCCAGGCACACGTGCGTGCGCTGGGTCTAGCCATGGGGTGTCTGGCTAGCTGGGAGGATAAGGCTAAGTCCTCCCCTTCCTTTCTTCTCTCTGGCTTTCATCTGCATCTAAGAACAAGAACAGAGAAGAACCAGCTCTCTCTTCCTTCTCTCTCACTCCCAAGCATTTGTGCTCCATTTAAGTGAGAGATGGAGCTCTAGTGATTGATCTTGAGAGCTTCAAGAGCATCTCCTCCCTCTCCTCTCCTTCCTCAAGCGTGGTGCTCATTCTTGAGAGGAATTGAGGGAAAACCTAGTGTGTGCATTTGTGATTGCATATTTGGTGGCACTAGGCGATGATTGTGATTGTGGATTTCTTATTACTCTTGGTGATTGCCGTCACCTAGACGGTTGGTGATTTGTTGATTGGTGAGGGGATTTTGGTGATTGTGTCCGCCCCCAATCAAGGTACTTGTGAGGGGTTCTTGTGCCTTCTTAGTGGGAGATCACAAAAGGCAACTCTAGTGGATTGCACGTGGCTTATGTGATCCCCATCTTGTGTTGGTTGTGCGGCACCCAATTGCGGGTTAGGCGTGTGTGACAGAACCGCCCAATTTATACAAGATCAAGTATGGCTATCCCCGCTAACACGTTGACACGCGCATACTTTCACTTATATAAACCCAGTAGTCCGCCGAGTGTCACGAAGGACCTCGGTAAATCCACATCACAACCAAGATCGCATGATTAAGCAAACACACATCACATACACGGAGTTGCAGCGGAAATAATATTACAACTGGGTTCACAAATGATAGTACAAGTTTGGGTTTTTAAAACCGATTAGTAAAAACAACATAACTTTCATATGATTACAATAATATAAGTTCCAAATATATTGCTAGCATAAATGACATCCTCTAACAAAAGCATATAGATGAGAACACTATATAGAGTCGCCGAGCCCACCGACGGTTAGCCACCATCTTCCTCAGGCTGAGAATTTCACCTGCAATATGGTGGGATAAACCCTGAGTACTTGAATGTACTCGGCTAGACTTACCCGTCATAAACCAAAAATAAAGTGACACCAAGGATCATGTAAGGCTTCATAATTGGAGCAGCCATGACAACATTTTGCTTAAAAAGCCACTAGTTGAGCTATACATTTTATAATTCGGTCACCAAGTTAATTATAGCTATTTATCTCTAGATTAGCAACTAACCTATGCCAAACATGTGATCTATCATTATGTAGCAAAACAATAGTAACCATAGCCGGTGTAATAATTCTATGTTCATCATAACCATCATATTCCATAATCCAGTTACTACGATGTTGGAGCTAGTCAAATTTCTCACTATCCGAGAGAGACGGCGATTCGAATTGGTTGTAACCAGCTAGGCAGTATTCCTAACACAAACCTAGATCTACCAGCCACGATAGGCTTAGGTCACCTTTGGTACAACTCAGGTCCACATTTTATGGGTTCGATCAGTGCCGCACAATCAGGGACAACCAGCTGCCAGGACGTTCAGGCCTAGCCTACCCTTGGGATCATGTATGGCTCTCCGCATATCCTTACTACCTCTAGTGTGCGCACTCTTATTGAATGAGACCCATCCTGAGTTGAGCTACTCGGCTTCTCGGTCGGAATGAGTTATCCGGCCAGCTAAGTGAGAGACATACGTTCAATATCGACAGAAGTGCCAACAATGGTATGGTCCTTAATCAACACAGACGGGACCAACATAGCCAACCCAACACCATTGCATATAAGATCCCACCCGGTCTCCACTTGATAACATCCCATGGTTATTTTCCACGATAGCAAATATAGCCAACCGTGCTCTGGTATCCACCTATATCTCGCAGGTGATAGGAAATCACTCGACTTCTACCGGTCAAAGCATTGATAAGCATATATTCGATCCTGGACCTACATAGGGTTCAAGATATATATTGGGACAAGGTAGTTCTATTCATCAAGTGTTTCCAATCAACTCTTAGAACCAAATGCATAAAACATAAAAGAAGTCAGGTGATATTTATAAAACATAGGAGGCTTAGAATGCTCCGGGGCTTGCTAGGGATCTAACACAAGTCAGTTCAGTTAGCTTGCACCGCCTTGGTCACATCTCTGGTCTTAGCACTTACGTCGTCCTTCCATCTTCGGGATAGGTCCACCCAACACCATCTTCGGGTTCGGCTCCAACATCACATCCTTCACGTGGTGCATCTAGCGTACCTAGATAAGATAAAAAATGCAAGTGCATGAACGCTAAGAATGGTAATATGAGATGCATCACATAAGAGCATTCAAGACAAGCACAAGATTATGCAAGACATAGGCACCTAGAGTTATTTAACTAAACATCCAAGCACAACAGTTACTTGTTTCAATCAAAACTGGAGTAATAGGCATCAAACAAAGGTGATCCTAGACTTTCTAGAAAGCTTAGGAAATTGTCTACAACTTTGTTATTTATACCTAGAGCTGATTCAAAGGTTAACATGGCTGAAAAACACTAACAAGCAGATCTACACCAACTAGGATAGAAAACTGACATGAACTTCAGAAATGCATAACTAGAGTTCTAATGATCCAACAAACATGATTTTTAACTTTCTAGAAAGCTTATGAAGTGATCTACAACTTTCTTATGATCCTATTAAGGTGATTTAATAGTCAACAAGGTCAATTAATCCAATGAAGGCATCTCTGTTCAGATTTGGACACAATCTGTCATTCCAACTTTAAACAGCTATAATTTGAGTTCTAGACCACCAAAAAGGGTGTTCTTGGATATTTTGGAAAGGTTAACAAAAGCACTACAAATATTCTATTATCACCAATACATGATCCCATGTCTAAATAAGCCAAACAATACAATCATTCAGATCTGTTCAGAGGACCTGCAAAACCTGACAGCAAGCTTCTAAAATCTATAACTCCTAAACCAGCAGGCCTAAAATCATTAAATGTTAGGACAAGAAATATAAGGAAATTATCTATAACTTTGATATTCACCATATTTACATAAAACATCATTTGATCCATGAAGTTATCATCACAACAGAAAATGCACATGCAACTATTTTAGAATATAACAATTTGATGTTTCACTTGTTTTGCTAACAAAGAGCATACACACATGAGTCATTCAAGAACTTCAACTACCACTAACATACTTAGCAACACTTTATTGAACACCAAGCACTCAAAGCATCACCAAATACAATTCCAAGCTTTATATACAATTATGTTTTTATTAATCCTTTCTCCTAATAAACATATATATTATTTTAGTGATATATGAGAAGAACTAGTTTGGGCTGAGACTTTTATAAGTGGTAGATGTTATAAAAACATGGCTACTGCACAAATTTCACATGCTCTGGTTTTATAATTTAATTACTATGAAAAAAGACAAATTGCTATTGCAAGAAAACATGTAAAAGCAAGATAAATCTAGATATCATCATTTTCTATAAACATATAGCCATATTAGGGTTTCTTAGGTCACAATATCATCATGTAAGGGCAAAGGAACCACATTTCATATTTTTGCATATATAAATTATTTATAAACCATTTAAAACTATTTATCAGGCATTAATCAAGTTAAATTCATAACACAGCCATAAAAGCATCAAAAATTATGGAATTTTAACCAGAGATCACACACGCCATAAGTATACTAGCATAAAAGTTTTAGGTCATTTGGAGTAGTACAACAGTAGATATGACGATAGCAAGCAAAGCAAGCTAGAATTAACCATTAATCGTAATTAAATCAAAACATCATAAAAACAATGATCAAACAAGATGTTTAATATTTTTCTTAGCCAACACATGCCAAAAAAAAGACTCCCAAAACTAGAATCACAATTTTAGGACATTCCTACCTCGAGATATGCATCTGATAAACTTAAAAAGATTTCTAAAAGCACTTTATAAGAATAAATAAAAACAGCAAAAACTTTCTATAACACATATCATATTATGACTCTACTGCATAGATCTACTAACTAGGATTCCAAAACATCTTCATTTGCTATTTTACGATTTTTCTATGATTTATTATGATTTTCCAAAGTTTTAGCTATAAAGGAAAAACACCTTTGCACTGAGGCCCCTGAGCTTTCCTCTAAACAGATTCCAGCAAAAGGGCCTTCTAGGCACTATTCACATGAGTCACATGTTTTGCAGAAAGGCCCTTCCCTTTCTCCTTATTTGAGCGTGAGGTCCCCGTCGTGAATCAGAGCAGAGGAGGCGCGGGAGCTCACCAATGCCGGCCGGAGGAGGCTCGTCGACGATGGTGGAGTGGCGGAGAAGCCTTAGGGGGCCCACGCGCACCGGTGGGTGGCCAAGGATGGCCGTGAGGTGGGCGTTGGCATCCTGGCCATGAGCACAGGAGCCCGCGGCGGAGGCGGCTCCGGTGGTGGCAACCACGATGATGAATGCGGCCGGCAAAAGGGGCGCTATGGCAGTGCGGTTGTAGGGCGCACCCGTAGGTCTTAGCGCGGCCGGTGATAGCCCATGGCGGTGGGACTACGACAGCAGATGGCGGCGATAGAAACGGCTCCTATGATCGGGGCTGTAGGTGACGGCACGGCCTACGAAGTGGCACGATGGAGGTAGCGTGACACAAGGAAGGGGATGGCGAGGCTGGCTAGTGCAGAGGCAGTGTGCAGCAGTGGTCATGAGCTTAGCTCGAGAGTCGGCCATGGCTGGTGCGCTCTAGCGCATGCGTGCGACGTAGAGGGCGAGGGAGGAGGAGCGAGTGAGGTAGAGCGGTAGAGGGAGAGCGAGTGAGGACACTCTAGAGGAGGCAGGGGCATGGAGCTGGGAGAGAGGCACGTGGTAGTGAAGGTGGGGTGCTAGCTCGTGCATGGCCACCACGCAATCGCTCCATCAAGCACGTGGCGGGCGATGGTGTGCCAGAGTTGGGATCCGAATTTCAGCATATTCGGAGCATATTCAGCCCGAGGTGTCTTAACCAAAGTTTATGTTCTCTATCCATTCTACAACATCTATTAAGGGCTCTAGGTCATTAGAGCTATGAATTAGTGGTTAATTAAGCCCTAAAGTGATAGTGTCAGCGGGTTTAACTAGAGTCAAAGCTGCAGCTAAAAGTGACCACCTAGTCCAGTTTGAGAACCAATTTCGCGGTCAAACCTTTGTCAAATTGAGTCCAAACTTTTGCTTGACCTTGTCCATAGTATAAATTCCATCTTCCATGTTTAGTTTAACAAAAGTTGCTTAATAAAACTAGAGAACGTGCCACATCAACATAGTTGTGTCAGTCAAAACCTCCATGATTGGAAAAGATTTGAGAACTGAGAAAACAACATTTCTTTCAATCTTGAGTCCACTGTTTGAGCTAT
Source organism: Miscanthus lutarioriparius (assembly GCA_904845875.1). NCBI lineage: Eukaryota > Viridiplantae > Streptophyta > Magnoliopsida > Poales > Poaceae > Miscanthus > Miscanthus lutarioriparius. The sequence goes on along the minus strand of CAJGYO010000005.1, from coordinate 70,941,417 downwards.
TTGTATGCTGATTTGGCTCTTGGTCCTAAAAAAAGTTTGTTCTACAAAAGCTAAACTACAACTTTCATTTAAGGTCAAACACCAAAATAGTACATAACTTATAGTTCTACTTTAGTCAAAACAGTATCACAATAAAGCTTTAAATTATGCTTTGTGATCCAGTGAAGCATTTTCTTGACATTTGCTCAATATGAACCCTTCACGACTTTTATTGTAGAGTTCAATTAGAGTCATTTGGGCAAGGTTGCAAGGTTAGGTTGATGACATATGTTCTCATTCACTTAGTAAAGCAATTCAAGCAAGGGCATAACTTCTCATTTCATGTGACTTCTTGATTCCAAACTTCACGAAACTTTTCCAATCATCAATGTGGGTGGAAATTGATGTGAGGCACATGAAAAGGGGCACCTTCAACATTACTCAGATATATATCTGAAAAAGGGTTTACCATTAAACACAAAGGTGTTGTGTTCATTCCCAAAAGTTCAAGTGGGGCTCATTTTCATAGATTTGACGTTGACACCTTCATCGCCACTTCCGAGATAAGGAACTAAAGCTCTTGATTACCACTTAACATGTCATGTTTGAGTTCAAACCCACTGTTAGCAAGTGGCTAACACCTAGGGTGTTAGAGCGTGTGATGCCTATTAGCGCATGAACCTCCAAGTGGGTGAATCGCCACAACAGGGGCTAGCTTGCCGGCAAGCAAGTGAACCTCGGAAGAAAAATATTGTGTCATCTTGTCTCCGAGAAATTCATTGGATTTCATTGATATATTGTGATTGGTTCATTGTCTCTTGCCACGGTGGTATAAATATCTCACTCACTCTCTTGTGTATTTACATTCTAGTGTAGCTAAGCTCCTTAGTATAATTAGTTTTGAGAGCTAGCTTGTTTGTTGAGTAGTTTGGTTAGTGAGACTCTTTAGTCTAGTCTTTGAGAGCTCACTAACTTAGCAATTAGTGACATACCCTTTGTGTGATACATAGAGATCATAACAACTAGAATTGTGGATAGATGGCTTACCATTTTAGTAGGTACCAAAATTCACTTTACGCCATTTAGTTATCTAACCACTTTGCTTAAGTGTTGTTGTAGAATTTTTTATAGGCTATTCACCTTCCTCTAGCCATTTAGGACCTTTCAGCTACTGCACGAAGCTTCCGCGGCCGCCGGAGAGGAAGGACGTTGGCACCGATGTTACACGCTGATGCTGTGGCCTGCGGCGCCGGGGTTGTGACTGGCCGTTCGGCAGTAGCTCATCACGCCAGGGTTCTTGGTCTGTGATTGCACTGCTGCATGAAGCTTTCACATCCACAGGGTTCCTTGGCGTGGTGAGGTTCCTCAAGCTCCTATGGCATGCGATTGTCGTGGTGGCGGCGCGATGGGCGCTGCGGTTTTCCATGGGCGTTCCTTTTTTTTATTCGGTGAATCGTTGATTGCTGGATCGGTGATTCCTTGATTGCAGGCTTTGATCACGGTTGGACGAGCGTTCAAGCACGGTGTCATGCATTGAAGCCACATGCGTTGAAGCCTAGAATAGATCATGGCCACAGGTTTGGTTTGAAGCCTGGGAGAGATGTTTTTAGCCCTTAATTTCAATGAAGACAATTTGCTGGGTGTATTTTTCTAGGTGCACAAAGACTAGACTATCCCAGCGGGGGACGCAACCTAGGGTGACTCTCCCTCAGTGTCGAGTGGCAAGTAAAGGAAAAGTGGAAGAGAATTGCCGCCATCATCACTACTGCTCCAGAGCATGGAGCGAGGAACGCTAGGGCACCAGAACATTGATGAACTGGTACCAGCAGCGACCCCCTTAATCACAAAACTTCCACTAGCACCTAAATCGAGCAGCCCCTACTGCACCTAGATGCTGGTTGTACCCAATCTTAAAGGCCTTCTCCCAATGCCACTACTGCCACCGGAGGAATTGTAGAAGGAGCGCCATGGCGATGAAGAAATAAAGATGGTTGGCTCAAGAGTGTGAAAGAACCTCCTAAGAAATCGGGCCCACGTGCACCTATCGATGTCTCAACGACCTCAGATAGCGTACACAAGTTCCCAACAACTTAACAGATCTGTCGGGTGTCCTCGGGAAACCCGAATCATCCACGAATCTTTTCCAAACAAGATCCCAATCACAGTCATTGCAGATTACAACAGTTTTTCAATATACATACCAGAGATTATAAAGCGGAAGACTTAAGTTTTAATATTACAAACCAGTTGTTTCAAACTTACAAAACCATAAGTGTCATACAACCATAGTAGCAGGATAATATTACATTAACATTATTTATTTCACACAAACTAGTGCCTTGTCCAAAGGCCATTCATCATTCCTCATCGTCATCGACTTCAAACACTAACATGCAGCAGGGACCAAAACAAGCCTATGCATTTGACTCACCTGCAACAAGGGTTAACAAACCCTGAGTACAAAAGTACTCAACAAGACTGACCCGACGAAAAAGGGTGAAGGTCTTAGGGATGCAGGTGTTGGGTCAAGGTAAGGATGTAGAAAGATTCAAAAGTTCTTTGCCAAAAGCTTACTATTCTTGATCCTAGTTTTAAGTTTTACCCCTAAGTACTTTAGTTCAATATCTCCAACTAAGTGTTCATATCCCATGTTCTAATCCTTCTCATTCCATTCTTTTTCTCATGTTTTAGTAATTCACCAGTCCTGCATTGCTTCTGTAATGAATCGAGTCTCCATATCCGCGGAGCACCGACAATTTGAATTGATTCAAGTCCCAGCTGGGGATTCCTTATCACACGACATATGTAGAACTTAATCTTGCATATATCAACCTCGCTACCAGATCCTCCCATACTAAGCCGTCTCCACGCCACCCGAGAGCACAGCATGCCTCAAATCCGGCCACATTCAAGCCACGAGGGTACACGCTACTCCCGCCATCTCACCACTCCCAGTGCGTGGGCATTCGTCTTAGTATCGGATTAACCGAAGTAGGCTTACCGGAGTATGTGACCAGTACTACAAAGTATCTCGTTCAGAAGATCCACAATGAGTGGCCTTTAAGCGACATAGTGGCAACATTACCCAACATTCAAGATAAGTCACCCGACTAGTCTCTAGTTCATTCTACCTTCTTTCTTTCTTTGGCCAGTATGCCATCTTTGATTGTATCAAAACTTTTTCTTTGAAAGCCTACCATAAAGCATACTAAGCATTCTATGCCTTTGTAAATAAAAATCATCTTCAAGGATGGTAAACAATTAACAAGGTAGGCAATGCATCAAGTAGGTAACATTTGAAATAATCAACTTAATGCAATAGGTAACATAGGTGATAAACTTTTCAAAGTAAACAAGGTAATGGTTCAATGCATAAACCGGGGCTTGCCTTCGTTGACGAGCTCAGGTTCCGGATCAGTACCACAATTATCGAATCCCGTGACAACTGGGGATTCTTCCAGGACTTGCTCAACTAGAATTGTTTCACTCTCGGGTTCTACACAAAATGATAACATATGCTTTAACATGATGATAATGTAAACATGATGCTTTCATGGTACATGAAATGTAAAAACACCTTCACGGTACAGTTGCAAGCCAACAAAACCAACTGGCAATTCTACTGTCAAGAACCACACATGTAATTTGACCAAATGGATCTTGAAACCCTACTAGTCACAAAACATGACCAAAACAAGATCCAACACTAATCAAACACGTAGGGTTTGCCTTTATTTATTTTTGAATAAATTTGGAATTAAGTCCAAAAATGAACTTGTTCTAAATGACCTCAAAAATTTATGTAAGCTTCCTTATGTCAAATTAGTGTACCAAAACAAATTTCATAATTTTTGGAATTATACAGTGGCCTACAAAAATCATGGAAATTGCATTTATTAATTAATGGACTGAATATTTGAACATTAAAAATTTATTCAAATTTTAGTTTTCAAATTTTTAAACCATACTAGAGCATGTACAGAGGCTACACACAAAATTTCAGAATTTTTGGAGCTATGATTATTTTCCTACAAATTTCCAAAGATTCAGCACTATTCAAAATCAAAAAATAACAAAAGTCACTATTCTCTCTCTTGCTCTCACTGATAGCCGTCCCCCACCTGTCATCCCCAACCTCGGGCATTGACTGTGGCTACGACGGCGCAGACCGGCGCAAACTCGCCGACGGTGAGCCCAACAGCGACGGCCAAAGCACTAACATGTTCACAAGAGCTAGGCGCATCGATTAGTGGCACTTTAGAGGTCGATTACGACATGGAACAAGGCTAACACCGGCCATGGCAGACGCGGTGGCACGGCAACGTTACGCCGGCGAAACAAGGCCAGTAACGGTGAAACAGAGAGTTCAGGAAGCATTAGTGGCTCACCCCGATCGTGTTGAAGCAACAGGCGAGACCGGAGAAGCTACTTTGACGCGTTTCGACGGTGACCGGGATCACGGTGGAGCGGACCTCGTCGACGATAGTATTCCGGCGACTGCAGTGGGCAAAACGAGCAGGCAAGAATGGAATGAGCACTACAGCATTGCGACGAAACCAGAGAGCCAACAATCAAGGGCAATGGCTCACCGGATGAGGCTGGCCACGGTGAATCGATGTTTCCGTTGAGGTCGCCGGCCGCGAGGAAGATGAACGTGGACAGCGAGCTCTCGGCAAAATCAGGCGGTAGCAACAGCTCGATCTGATGCGCAAGGAGCAGGCGAAACTAGAACATGGCTTTTTCGGGGCTAACTTGCACTGAGGGGACGAGAGAAGCTCGCTGGAGTTGAGACGGCGGCGTCGGGAAAACAGAGTGAAGGAAGAAAAATGAACGGCGTCATCAGGGTCTTATAGCTCGGCCAGGAGCGCGCGGACACGACACGTAGAGTGCTCCCCATGCCAGAGCGAAGCCAAGGGCGGTCGAAGACGCGCCTGGAAGGCCGGAGAAAGGACGCCGGCGGTGAGGCGGTGGCGCCCTGTAGTTATCTGAATTTTTGAAATAATTACAGATTTGCCACTGAGTTCATTTTACAAATTACTCCCAATTTTTCTAAAGAAGTTGAAAATCTCCAAAAATGAAAGTTGCTCAATTTTTCAAACTCTACAACTTTGCTTCTAGGAACATTTTCAAATTCTGCCTCCATTATGAAATTTGAATTTAGGGTGCATTTGAGTATTTGAATCATTCCAAAATTACTCCAAATTTTATATGTAAACTTGAAAAACTTTGAATACCAAAGTTGATCCACATAAAATAATCTACAACTTTGCTTTTTGCCTCAACCCCAAATTCCAAATGGATTTTGATTTAAACAAAAGGGGCAAAAAGGACTTTTGTGATTTGAATTTGAATTCAAATTTGATTTGTTTTCCTTTTACTTTAACTTTGATTTTTGACCAGTAACATGGCCCATTAGGGTTATTTGAGTCAAATGACACATGGCCTCACATGATCACATGAAATTTGACCCTTGTGGTCATGATTTTTATTTAGGGTTTTGAAACACATCACATGAAATAACAACATTATGAAATAAAGCTTATTTAGTGAATGCATTCAAAATTTTCTACTTCATGAATGCTTTGCAATGCATATGATGACATGTCAAATTTTAGTGCTAGGTCAAAACACCAGAGGTGTTACAACCCTTCCCCTTAAAGAAATCTCGTCCCGAGATTTAAAACTTAGGATTAAGTAATGGAAAAGGAAATATGTCAAGCTAACACATCATAACTTTATTCAAAGGACTAGGGAGGGGGTTTTCCATTCTTTTAACAAGAGAGACAAGTTATAACATAGACAAGGTATTGTAACTAGAGAGAAGCAAAGAAGTCAGGAAAGTTTTCTTCTAAGTAATCCTCGGACTCCCAGGTAGCTTCTTCTTCAGTGTGTTGGTTCCATTGTACTTTGTAGAACGTGATTGTACGCCTTCGAGTGACTCGATCATTCTGATCTAAGACTCTAATGGGGTACTCAGCATAAGTCAAATCAGGTTCTAGTTCTACATCACCAAAGTCGATCACTTGGTCAGGTACTTGAAGACACTTCTTCAACTGGGATACATGGAAAATATCATGCACAGCTGACATGTGATCTGGTAGCTTGACGCGATAGGCAACTGGTCCACATCGTTGTTGGATTTGAAACGGACCGACATAACGGGGAGCCAACTTTCCCTAAATCCCAAAACGATGAACTCCTTTCATTGGCGATACCTTGAGGTAGACATGATCTTCCACTATGAATTCTAGCGGTCGCCTCCTCTTATCAGCAAAGCTTTTCTGTCGGGATTGAGCTACCTTCATATTAGCTTGTATGAGTTTAACTTTCTCTTCTGCTTCCTTGACCACATCCGGTCCAAAGAACCAACATTCTCCAACATCTGACCAATGTAAAGGTGTCTGGCATCTACGGCCATACAGTGCTTCAAATGGTGCCATTTTAATGCTCTCTTGATAGCTATTGTTATATGAGAATTCAGCTAAGGGAAGGCATTCATCCCATATAGCACCATAGGAAAGAAGACATGCTCTTAACATATCTTCAAGAATTTGATTTACCCTTTCCGTCTGTCCATCTGTTTGCGGATGATAAGCAGAACTACGGATAAGTTTAGTTTCCAAAGACTCATGTAGACTTTTCCAAAACTTAGATATGAACAATGACCCTCTGTTAGAGACAATGGTCTTGGGTGCCCCATGCAGACTGAAGATTCTATCAAGATAAAGCTTTGCATACTGCTTTGCTCGATAGTTATCTCTAACTGGTAAGAAATGAGCTATCTTGGTTAGGCGATCAACAATAATCCATATTGAATTGTAGCCTGCAGATGTCCTAGGCAACCCCACTATGAAGTCCATAACAATATCTTCCCACTTCCAAGATGGAACTGGCAAGGAATGTAATGGACCCGTAGTCTTCATGTGAATCGCTTTGACTCTCTGACAAGTATCACATTTGGCCACATATTGAGCTATTTCTATTTTCATTTTGGTCCACCAATATCTCGTTCTCAGATCATGATACATTTTGTTGCTACCTGGATGAATGGAGTATCTTGTAGAATGAGCTTCATCAAGAATCTGCTTTCACAGCTCCGGATTTTTGGGTACTACCAATCTATCCTTGAACCATACGACACCTGATTCATCAATCTTGAAACATGTTGATCTTCCAGATCTAACTTTATCCTTGATATGGGCTATGCCCTTACTTTTCTGTTGAGCAGCAATGATCTGATCTTTGATAATGGACTCAACTGCAATATTGGACAGGGAACCTTGTTCTATGATTTGTAAATTCAGATGCTCCATCTCTTGACACAATGTTCGTTGCATAGGTTTCACAGTCAGACAATGGCAATGACTCTTGCGACTTAGGGCATCGGTAACCACATTAGCCTTGCCCGGATGATAATGCACTTCTAAGTCATAATCTTTGATAAGTTCTAACCATCTTCTTTGCCTCATATTCAGCTCTGACTGGGTGAAGATATATTTCAAACTTTTGTGATCTGTATAGATATGACAGATATTGCCCAATAAATAATGTCGCCAAACCTTGAGTGCATGAACAACAGCAACTAATTCAAGGTCATGTGTGGGATAATGTTCTTCATGCTTCTTGAGTTGTCTGGAAGCGTATGCTATGACTCTGCCTTCTTGCATAAGAACATAGCCAATACCAATTCCAGATGCATCACAATAGATATCAAATGGCCTCTCGATATCAGGTTGTGCTAATACTGGTGCAGTTGTCAGCAACTTCTTCAATGTCTGAAAGGCCTCCTCATATCTAGTTGACCATACAAACTTAGTTTGATTTTTCAGCAATCCAGTAATTGGCTTCGCAATTCTGGAGAAGTCAGGGATGAACCGACGATAATACCCTACCAACCCCAGAAAACTACGAACTTGATGAACAGTTGTAGGTGCTTTCCAATTAAGGACTTCTTCTACCTTGCTCGGATCAACAGCTATACCTTCAGCAGATAACACATGACCCAGAAATTGTACTTCCTCCAACCAAAATGCACATTTGCTGAATTTGGCATATAGTTGGTGATCTCTTAATCGTTGTAGAACAATACGGAGATGTTCCGCATGTTCCTCTTTGCTCTTAGAATAGATAAGAATGTCGTCAATGAACACCACTACACACTTATCCAACTCAGGCATGAAAACTGAGTTCATCAGGTACATGAAGTGAGCCGGGGCATTGGTCAGCCCAAAAGACATGACTAAATACTCATATAGACCATATCGGGTAGTAAACGCTGTCTTCGGCACATCTTCTCGTCTTATCTTAATCTAGTGATAACCTTATCTCAAGTCTATCTTCGAGAACACCTTAGCTCCCACAAGTTGATCAAAAAGCAAATCAATTCGGGGTAAGGGGTATTTGTTCTTTATGGTGACTTCATTTAACGGCCGATAGTCAACACATAACCTTAAGGTTTGGTCCTTCTTCTTCACGAAGATAGTAGGGCATCTCCAAGGTGATGAACTGGGTTGAATGAAACCCTTGTCTAACAACTCTTGTAGTTGCATTTTTAATTATGCTAGTTCTTTGGGTGGCATCCTATATGCTCTTTTGGACACAGGTGTCGTTCCTAGTTTCAAGTCAATTCTAAACTCAACATCTCGGTCTGGTGGCAGTCCAGGCAGATCATTGGGAAAAACATCCGTAAATTCACATACCACAGGAATGTTCTTGGCTTCTTCCACAGTAGTTGCACAAACTATTCCAACTGTACTCTTAGGAAAGGGAAGTTGGATGAGAAGTTGGGTTTTGTTGTCAGGTACATTTACTCTTATGGTTCTACGCAGGACATCTATGATAGCCCCATGTTGACTTAACCAATTCATACCAAGGATCACATCTATATCTTGATCCTTTAATATCAGCATGCTAGTAGGGAACTCATGTCCTCCCAAACCAATAGGTACATGCTGAACTATCTCCCTTGTACAGAGTCGTCCCCCAGGCGACTGTATATGATATGGTTCTTTTGTTTTCCCAATAGTTATCCCATGCTTCACAACAAATGTACGATTGATGAATGTATGGGATGCACCGGAATCAAATAAGGTAATTGCAGGGTGCTTAGCAATGGGAAACAAGCCAATCATTGCTGGTTCTCCTTCTGGAATAGATTCCACCTGAGTATAGAAGACCCTTCCAGATTTCTTCTCAGCCTGACCTTTCTGACTGTTCTGAGCATTGCCCTGTACTGATTCTGAGCTTGAGTAATAGGGGCTTTAGGTACATTAGGATTACTCTTCCTGGGATACGGACATTCTCAGGAAAAGTGTCCAGTTTTTCCACAATTATAACATGGATAATTGTGATTCTGGGAAGTAGCAGTGCGGTTTGCATTATTTGTATTATTTTGCTGCTGCGGTGCTTGATTAGGATAAGGCGTATTAGTTGCAGGGCGAATAAAGATTTGCTGCCTGCTTTGGCTTTGTTGTGGGTGGAATGGTGCACGGCTATGATTCTGAGGATGGTAGACCACCTTTTGACGCTTTCCACTCGACGATTTGGAAACAAATGCTCTCTTTTTCTTCGCCTCCTTGTGTCGGTGGTAATTCTCCTCTGAAGCGATAGCAATGTTGACAGTCTCATAATAAGTTGTGTTGCCACAAGTTGTCATCATGGTCTGAAGTTTGGTGTTCAGACCTCTCATGAAATGATTCTTCTTCTTCCTATCAGTATTCACATACTCTATAGCATACTGCGACAGGTGATTGAAACGCCCAACATAGTGCATCACCGGATGCTCCCCTTGCTTAAGAGCTAGAAACTCTTCTAACTTCATGGTCATCACTCCATCTGGAATATAGTGTGCCCTGAAGGCATCCTTAAACTCCATCTAGGTGATTTGGTGACCAGTGGGCTATATAGCTACCAAATTTGTCCACCAGGCACCAGCAGCTCCTCATAGTTGTTGTGCCGCAAATCTTGGTTTCTGTATCTCGGTACAGCGAATCAGCTCAAACTTTTGCTCCATTGTCCGGAGCCAATCGTCAGCTTCTAAAGGCTCTTCTGCCTTAGAGAACATAGGCGGACGTGTGTCAGTAAAATCAATATAGGTTGTCTCATCATTTCCATTATTACGGCGGCCATGATTAGGGTGTGGTGCTTGTTGGTTCTGAGCCATTTCCCTTAACAACCTAGCATTCTCGGCCGTTGCATAGACGAGTGCAGTTATGGCATCTGCCATAGTCGGAGGCATTAGTGGAGGATTTGGGACTTCATCATTGTCTTGCGAAGTACTTGCACCAGTTCGGGTGTTAATACGAGGCATCTGTCAGAGAGACACGTTTATTTACATTATTATTTTAGTTAAAAGGTTTCATGCTACAAAGGGTTTCTTATTTATGTTACATGTCTTGTATCCCACAAGACAACCCTGGTTTACTAGAAAAGCAGTAAAGGAACTATTTCTACTCCAAACTCTCAGTCATCGGTGTCTGTGTCCATATCGGACTCAACCTCATCTTCATCGAAAAAGTACACTAACTCCTCAGGATCCTACTCCTCTTCTTCATTCTCGACTTCTCCTAGATCTACAATCATTTCTTCATCTGTAACTTCACCATCCCCATGAGGAGGATGAAGTTGAGTGTACATCATGTGGACATTCTCGTGAAGAATGGCGTTGTCCATCTCTAGGTCTTCTACATAGAACTCTAACTCATGGATGCGTTCATTGGCCGCATCCTCTCGTGTCCAGGCTTCATTCCGCAACTCGGTATTCTTGGTGATGTCCCTTTCCATTTCCGCCAGCTTCTCTTGATCTTTGGCATGAGCTCGACGAAGAGTGTTGAGCTCCTTGGTAAGGTTCTTGATGTTGGCGGGATTGCTTGAAGATCCTTCATCTCCTAGGGTCTTGGAACTTTCTTCACCAAGCTTACGGTTACACGGTGCCAACTGGTGACGAGGGACTCCGTGAGGTCCAGTGGACTTGCGTGCGGTTATCTTGGTCTTTGCCATAGCCTGTAGAAGTTAGGGTAGGACTATAAGGATAGCTTGAGGATAATGGAGGTTAGCAAGAATGGGATTGACATTACTTACCCAACCACTTTTAAGGGGAATTATTATTCAAGGTGTTCAAGCATGATGCATGAATCGATCTTACGAATCCGAGTACAAAAGATTTATACAATCAAAAGTACTAGATTTTTAATACATTGGACAAACCTAATCATATTATCCGCCACAAACTTTCAAATCAGATAAGATTAACGCTAGATTAGAGGGAAGAAGAAAGAAATTTGAACTCAAAATATCCAGTTTAATTTCTTTGATCCAAATTAGTTTGAAGGTTTTCAAAAGCAACCTACAATGATCTTAGATAGGACCTGCTCTGATACCAGCTGAAGCGTGGTGGGCCCATAACCCATAGGTCCTAGGATCGAAACCTGGCTTTGATACCAGCTGTGGCAGAACCTCCTAAGAAATCAGGCCCACGTGCACCTATCGATGTCTCAACATACCTCAGATAGCGTACACAAGTTCCCAACAACTTAACAGATCTGTCGGGTGTCCTCGGGAAACCCGAATCATCCACGAATCTTTTCCAAATAGGATCCCAATCACAGTCATTGCAGATTACAACAGTTTTTCAATATACATACTAGAGATTATAAAGCGGAAGACTTATGTTTTAATATTACAAACTAGTTGTTTCAAACTTACAAAACCATAAGTGTCATACAACCATAGTAGCGGGATAATATTATATTAACATTATTTATTTCACACAAACTAGTGTCTTGTCCAAAGGCCATTCATCATTCCTCATCGTCATCGACTTCAAACACTGACATGCAGCAGGGACCAAAACAAGCCTGCGCATGTGACTCAACTGCAACAAGGGTTAACAAACCCTGAGTACAAAAGTACTCAACAAGACTGACCCGACGAAAAAGGGCGAAGGTCTTAGGGATGCAGGTGTTGGGTCAAGGTAAGGATGTAGAAAGATTCAAAAGTTCTTTGCCAAAAGCTTACTATTCTTGATCCTAGTTTCAAGTTTTACCCCTAATTACTTTAGTTCAATATCTCCAACTAAGTGTTCATATCCCATGTTCTAATCCTTCTCATTCCATTCTTTTTCTTATGTTTTAGTAATTCACCAGTCCTGCATTGCTTCTGTAATGAATCGAGTCTCCATATCCGAGGAGCACCGGCAATTCGAATTGATTCAAGTCCCTGCTGGGGATTCCTTATCACACGACATATGTAGAACTTAATCTTGCATATATCAACCTCGCTACCGGATCCTCCCATACTAAGCTGTCTCCACGCCACCCGAGAGCACAGCACGCCTCAAATCCGGCCACATTCAAGCCACGAGGGTACACGCTACTCCCGCCATCTCACCACTCTCAGTGCGTGTGCATTCGTCTTAGTATCGGATTAACCAAAGTAGGCTTACCGGAGTATGTGACCAGTACTACAAAGTGTCTCATTCAGAAAATCCACAATGAGTGGCTTTTAAGCGACATAGTCGGCAACATTACCCAACATTCAAGATAAGTCACCCGACTAGTCTCTAGTTCATTCTACCTTCTTTCTTTGTTTGGCCAGTATGCCATCTTTGATTGTATCAAAACTTTTTCTTTGAAAGCCTACCATAAAGCATACTAAGCATTCTACGCCTTTGTAAATAAATATCATCTTCAAGGATGGTAAACAATTAACAAGGTAGGCAATGCATTAAGTAGGTAACATTTGAAATAATCAACTTAATGCAATAGGTAACATAGATGATAAACTTTTCAAAGTAAACAAGGTAATGGTTCAATGCATAAACCGGGGCTTGCCTTCGTTGATGAGCTCAGGTTCCGGATCAGTACCACAATTATCAAATCCCGTGACAACTGGGGATTCTTCCAGGACTTGCTCAACTAGAATCGTTTCACTCTCGGGTTCTACATAAAATGATAACATATGCTTTAACATGATGATAATGTAAACATGATGCTTTCATGGTACATGAAATGTAAAAACACCTCGAAAACGATTTTCCTTCACGGTACAGTTGCAAGCCAACAAAACCAACTGGCAATTCTACCGTCAAGAACCACACATGTAATTTGACCAAATGGATCTTGAAACCCTACTAGTCACAAAACATGACCAAAACAAGATCCAACACTAATCAAACACTTAGGGTTTGCCTTTATTTATTTTTGAATAAATTTGGAATTAAGTCAAAAAATGAACTTGTTCTAAATGACCTCAAAAATTTATGTAAGCTTCCTTATGTCAAATTAGTGTGCCAAAACAAATTTCATAATTTTTGGAATTATACAGTGGCCTACAAAAATCATGGAAATTGCATTTATTAATTAATGGACTGAATATTTGAACATTAAAAATTTATTCAAATTTCAGGTTTCAAATTTTTAAACCATACTAGAGCATGTACAGAGGCTACACACAAAATTTCAGAATTTTTGGAGCTATGATTATTTTCCTACAAATTTCCAAAGATTCAGCACTATTCAAAATTAGAAAATAACAAAAGTCACTATTCTCTCTCTTGCTCTCACTGACAGCCGGCCCCCACCTGTCATCCCCAACCTCGGGCATCGACTGTGGCTGCGACGGCGCTGACCGGCGCAAACTCGCCGACGGTGAGCCCAACAGCGACGACCAAAGCACTAACATGTTCACAAGAGCTAAGCGCATCGATTAGTGGCACTTTGGAGGTCGATTACGACATGGAACAAGGCTAACACCGGCCATGGCGGACGCGGTGGCATGACAACGTTACACCAGTGAAACAAGGCCAGTAACGGTAAAACAGAGAGTTCAGAAGCATCAGTGGCTCACCCCGATCGTGTTGAAGCAACAGGCGAGACCGGAGAAGCTACGGTGATGCGTTTCGACGCTGACCGGGATCACAGCAGAGCGGACCTCATCGACGATAGCGTTCTGGCGACAGCAGTTGGCAAAACGAGCAGGCAAGAATGGAATGAGCACTACAACATCGCGATGAAACCAGAGAGCCAACAATCGAGGGCAATGGCTCATCGGATGAGGCTGGCCACGGTGAATCGACGTTTCCATTGAGGTCGCCGGCCGCGAGGAAGATGAACGTGGACAGCGAGCTCTCAGCAAAATCAGGTGGTAGCAACAGCTCGGTCTGATGCACAAGGAGCAGGAAAAACTGGAACATGGCTTTTCCGGGGCTAACTTGCACTGAGGGGACGAGAGAAGCTCGCCAGAGTTGAGACGGCGGCGTCGGGAAAACAGAGTGAAGGAAGAAAAATGAACGGCGTCATCAGGGTCTTATAGCTCGGCCAGGAGCGCGCGGACTCGACACGCAGAGTGCTCCCCATGCCAGCGCGAAGCCAAGGGCGGTCGTAGACGTGCCTAGAAGGCCGGAGAAAGGACGTCGACGGTGAGGCGGTGGCGCCCTGTAGTTATCTGAATTTTTGAAATAATTACAGATTTGCCACTGAGTTCATTTTACAAATTACTCCCAATTTTTTTAAAGAAGTTGAAAATCTCCAAAAATGAAAGTTACTCAATTTTTCAAACTCTACAACTTTGCTTCTAGGAACATTTTCAAATTCTACCTCCATTATGAAATTTGAATTTGGGGTGCATTTGAGTATTTGAATCATTCCAAAATTACTCCAAATTTTATATGTAAACTTGAAAAACTTTGAATACCAAAGTTGATCCACATAAAATAATCTTCAACTTTGCTTTTTGCCTCAACCCCAAATTCCAAATGGATTTTGATTTAAACAAAAGGGGCAAAAAGGACTTTTGTGATTTGAATTTGAATTCAAATTTGATTTGTTTTCCTTTTACTTTAACTTTGCTTTTTGACCAGTAACATGGCCCATTAGGGTTATTTGAGTCAAATGACACATGGCCTCACATGATCACATGAAATTTGACCCTTGTGGTCATGATTTTTATTTAGGGTTTTGAAACACATCACATGAAATAACAACATTATGAAATAAAGCTTATTTAGTAAATGCATTCAAAATTTTCTACTTCATGAATGCTTTGCAATGCATATGATGACATGTCAAATTTTAGTGCTAGGTCAAAACACCAGAGGTGTTACAAAGAGCTTTGTCTGTATGTATTCTAAAGGGTTGAAGGAGGAAGAGTGTGTGGATTGCCCTTGCATTCAGACCCGGCTTAAATAGGCCAACATTGAACATGGAGGAGCGGAAACGAGCAGTTAAGATCCGTGATCTACGCATAGGCTTCAGCGAAGAAGATGGTTCTCAGCGGAATTGGTGAGACGGTGTTGGATGTTGGGACATTCAACACTCGCACTGAATTTACTGCTAGTAGACCAAACAATCGTGTAGGGCCGATGGCCATAACATGTATCTTAGTCGGCTCGGCGTTCCATGCGACAGAGGAATGCAACCCCACTAGCACCGCCGCATCGATGGTTGAACCGTCGGTGCTAGAAGTTTCATCTATCGATTTGATTCCTTTTCAGGCCTCGCTATCGATCCAACCGACGGTGGAAGTATCCCACCGTCGCTTCTATCTTCTACGGCAGTGAAACTGGTGATGGTGATCGCTCATTCTATACTAGTGATTTGCCTTTTTTGTAGCTTCTACCTCGGGTCCAGTGGGCGCGATGATGTAGAGCAATCAACTCGCTGAAATTGGGCTCCTTGTGTTGAGTAACCTTGTCCCATCAATCTTTAGTGCAACTTTCAAGAAAAGCCTTTAGAACGGCGTTGAACTTGGTTTCCACTTGTTGCTTCAGCTCTTTGGGAAGCTCATCAACGAAGTCAGGGTGAATGACATTGTCTTGATTGTGTGGATTGGTCTTGTAACCATTGCTCCCCATGTCGCTAGTAGATTGGATCTTGCTTCACTTCTTCTTCCCTAGCATTGTCGCCAAAAAGTGAGGTTGATGCCGAAGAGTGTCCGGATCACACACCAGCAAGGGCTAGCACACCCGGTGGGTTGCAATCAACACTCAACGCAGCAAGAATGCAGCGGGATCGACAAAACCGATCTAGAGACCGGTTAGGCCAATGTTGAGCTCGTTTTTCACTTGATAGACTCCCGAACTTCTCCCAGGAATACCTGTCGGGGAGGAGCATGTGGAGGGTGTCCTAGGACCAGCAAGGCCGCCTAGAATGCTGTGCAAATCTTGTTGGGAGACACGATGAATAGCAGGAAGGGTTGGACAAGAAGTAAAGAGTGTAGTAGATTGGTTTTTTGACGATTGAAAATTAGGATCCTCAATCAACCGTAATCCTTGTATATAGAGGGAGGTGGTCTTATCTTAGTAGGAATCAAGTCCAAAATATGTTCTCCAAGTTTTTCATGTCAAAACACATGCCAAAAAACGATCTAGAAATGAATTGGTTCGGTATTGTAGGGGAAATCGGCTAAGCCGACTTTTGCGGGCCTGGGTAGGTGCTTCATCCGGCCAGGAGGGCTAAACTGACTTGGGCAGGTAGGGTCGCCTAAGTTAACTGGAGGTGGCTCGCACGACTCGTCGTCTTCCTCATGTGTTTCACTCGCTATTTTCTTGTGCCATTTGGTTTCCAACACACCTATGATGTTTATAACTTGTTGGCGATACCCATGACCATGTTGAGACACTTTTTAGTTTCAATGGTAATTCGTTTGGATTGTGGTCTGTGCTGGCAAGGATTCACCATGCCACAACAGGAGAGCAAAATCTATTTGTTTGGTAGAGCAAGGCAAAGTGAGGTTGGAGAACCAAACGCCACCCCTCCCCTTTTTTGGGTTAATTGGATTCATGCCATTACAAAAACGACGATTCTGAGATTTACCATTACAATTCGACTATTTTGAAATTTGCCATTGCAATTCTACCTCTTGCTGATTCTTGCCATTTTCTACGTATGGCCTCAGCCTGGGCCCATCTGTAGGCTGTACTCACGTACAGGAGTGCCGTATCGACGGCTTTTCACGTGGCCACGACCTAGCGTGTGGACATCGTCTCCATTCCGTCTCCTTCCCCGCCCCCTTCTCCATGAACCCTAGACCGACGATTCGGCAGCAGCGGCGCAGGCAATTCGGCGGCGGCGGCGGAGAACCGAAGCTATTATAGGGAGAGCTGCCGGTGGAGGAGCTTTGACGTGGCCTAGCTCTGTCCCTGCGGCAATGGTGGCTGGATGAGCTCCATGGTGCTGGTTCCTGGGTGCGCCGCAACGACGGCAGGTATGCATCTGAATATCTCTCGAGCTGGCCCAACATGAGGAGACCTCTAAGAACGAGTACATCCACCCCAGAACGCAGTAGGTGTGCCATATTACTCTTGAGATTTTACCTTTCCATTTGTATGGTGATAGGCCTGATTTCTTCACGCTAGAGCTGAAAGTGGAAGGTTTCTGTACAACAGATGCCTTTGGTAGAAAATCTTGCAAAAATGGTGCAATTATTAAGTGGGATGTGGAGATAGGCTCTTTTACACTAGAGATGTTGATGACCAGCTTGTGCAATGAAGTGAAATGGTCATCTAACCAATCTGTGTGCGTGTGGTTTTTTTGACAAAAATCTGCATCAAGATGTCAGACTACTCCATGATGGCAGAACTCTTTGCCATGTATGAGCAAGAGATGTGTTGCAATTTTGTCGTTGGAGTGTTTGACAAAGAGGTGTGTAATGAGCATGAATTTGATGATTTAGAGGCTCTGTGTGTGATCCCACCTGATGATCCTATGATTAGTCATCATGTTAGTAATGAAAACCCCACTGCAGCCAACCAAAGCACAGCACCCAATGGTGATGTACCCAGCCCATAGAAAATGATGCAAACATTGAGGGTGAAAGGGAGCCAGATATATTTGACAATGAGGAGGAGTATGTTGGTGTTGATGACAAGCATATTTACACTTCAGTCCCATGTGCACAAACAAACTTTGCTGACAATGTAGAAGCTGTTGATGATGATGTTGCCGATGATGTTAATGCCGAAGGAGGAGTTCCTCTAGAGGCACAAGTCAATGATGCAGATCCCCAGAAGATACATGACGTGCATGATCCAGAAAATCCCAACATAGTGAAGGGAGCCTTATTTCCTAACATAGTTTCATTCAGTAAGGCTGTGAGGCATTATGCTGTGACAAGGGGTTTTGAGTTAGCTGACATCAAGACTGACAAGACAAGATTCATTGCTAAGTGTAAAACAAAGGGCTGTCCATGGAGGATACATGCTTCTAGAATTTTTTATGGCGAAACAATAGAGGTATGGGAGTACATGCTTTTTTTTGAGAAAAAACAAGAGCTTATATTAATTAAACAGCTTTCTGTAGTTGTAATTATAGTACATGCTTTCTGTAGTTGTAATTATAGTCTTCAATCAGTGACAAAACAAGAGGTTCCTTCTCACCCTCTTCTTGTTTTCAGTTTTCTAAAATTATTGCTATGTGCACTAACTTGAAATTGTTCCTGTACCATCACAGGAAGAGGCAGCAAACAGAAGAAGACATTGCTAGACCATCCCAGGTGAAGAAAAAGAAGACTGCAGCAGAGAAAAAGAAGACGCCGAAGAAAAAGAAGACTCCAATTAAAAAGAAGCTTATGAAGGCAGCTGCTGTTCCACAACCTAGTGTTGTCCGAAGCCTTAAAGACTTCATTGACAGCCTATGAACTTGTGTCATTCCAATATGTGACAGCTGTGTGAAATAAGCTGATGGCAGCTGTGTCACCTATATTGGTGTCTTTTGTTTAAGTTAGCTGTGTGAAATGAATTTATGTCTTTTGCTTAAGTTAGGTGTGTGAACTATGTTGAAGCTAGGTGTGTGAACTATGTAATGTCATTTGTGAAAACTATGCTTCTGTCAGCTGTGTAAGAACCAAGTTAATGTCATCTCTGTCTGTTAGAAATTGGCATGCTGAACATGCTCCAGATTGGCTTGTGCTCTTTTTTTTTCTGAACCGTGAACATGCTTTAGATTTGCCTTTGCTCTTTTTTTCTGAACTGAACTGTGAAGCTAGGTGTGTGAAATTGGCATGCTGAACATGCTCCAGATTGGCATGTCGAGTAAGGACTTGTGTGGGCTGTTGGTTAAGTCCAGATCTTATTGCATCAGACACGAACTTTATCAGTCCATCTCCTTTTTAAAATCAAGATACCGAATCTGAGGCATGCCAGTAACAAACACCAGATTTCTTTCATCCTAATTTCCGAATGATCACCTATTTATGTATATATGAGTCACAATTTTATAAGATAGTTTCTGCCTCCCATTTTTATATTACAATAACAACAAAAAAACATGAAAGTTGGTCATACAAGCTGAACACACTACCCATTACAGGTTTCTTTCATAAGATAATTTTAGTGCTGCTGAAATTGGTCATACAAGCTGAACACACTACCCATTACAGGTTCCTGCATTACATTGCTGCTACAACCATTACATAGTATCTAGCATCGCTTCCACATTAGGGCAGCAAAGACACCAATCAAGACACCAACAGACACTGATGCTACAACTGAAAAAAATCAATCACAATCTGCCACTTCCTCTTGCCTGGTTCCCCATCTTGCATTATCTGACCTTGTCGCATTTTCTAGTTCCAAACTTCAGTGGCAAAACTGTCCATGACTTGCTCGGTTCAGTTCACGCCTCAAATCGACATATCCTTCATCACACAATTGCATCACTGCTGTCGGATTGGAATTCTCGAGAAGGATGAGGGCGCAGCTGTTGTAGTCCTCCGCCGCCACAATCGATTTGCCTGCACCGTCGCAGGAACAGAGCAACGCCACGCTGTCCTGCACCCCCAAGAGCTCTCCGTCTAAGCCGCCGCCGCCGCCGAATCATCGATTCAGTTAGAGGCTTTTACCATTGTGCCATTAAAAAAGTTTGTAATTATGCATAAGTCATTAAAAAAATTGAGCTCCCACGAGTGACATCGTTCTGAACTTCTTTGTCCATCTGTATTCTATTTTTTTTTACCATTTGGCAGCCCTTACATATGGGCCCGGTCAATGTAAACGTCCAAAATACCCTTCTCTTGTCCTATCCTCTTGCTTCTTTCTCTCTTTCTAGTGGGGCCAAACTGTCAGCGACCCAGCTCCACCTTCCTCCTCGCTGCGCTTGACCTCATGGCATGCCGATGCCAGTGGAGCTCGCTCGCTTGTGTTTCTCGCTTCATGGTGGCGGGCGGAGCTCCTCCGCGCTGCACTTTGTGGGTGGTGGGCGAGAGTTCGCTTGCGCCGCGCGCCATGGGCGGCCGGGGCGGAGCTGCCCTCCACGCGCACCCGTGGCGGCTCGGGCGGAGCTCCCCCCTGAGCGCGCTCGCGGCGGCCGGTCTTGGCGAGCAGGTCATCGATGGCGGAGAAGATGACGAGCTCGGCCTTAGCACGGGAGGACTCGAGGTCACGCAACGGTGGGATGTAGCACTGCATGTACGGCAGGCACGTCTCCTCCCCGAACCTGGACCGGTCCAACAGCCACGTCATGAACCAGACACTGTGCTCGTCGAAGGCCGGCCACACGCGGGAGTGCTCCAAGAACATGCAATGCCCATGGTACTCATAAGCACACGTACAGCAAAATGGTGATGCTAGAATCAAAAGCAGATATGCAACTGAAACTTGGGGGATGGGGAGTTAAGACCTCACCGTGCGCATGGATCGCAGAGAGGCTCCCCATGGGCATGAAGTCGTAAACAAGTAGCTTTTCATCTTTTTGCTGTAGTAGTATGCACGGAGGCACAATGAACTCGTTTGAAGCTCACCAATCTCGTAAATGCATTCACGGAACTCAAGTTCGACAGCGAGTCACGTCCTTGAGGCGCTTCACGCCACAGTTGCCCCAGACTCAAAGCTTCGCCTTGTATAGTTGTATGTCCATCCCGAACGCTCCTTTTCGAGCACCTCACCGACGCACAGCAGCAGTCCTCCAGTCGAAAGGTGCCACGGCGGCCGTGACCCAAAGAAGACCAAACTTCTTACCGGACGTCGGTGGCCGATAGGATCGTTAGCGCGACCTATTGTGGCTAACGACGCCACAAAGAAGACCGCTGGTCATCTCGGGAGCTTTCTACCGCCAAAGAAGAAGAAAGCGCTGGAGCAAAGCGGCGGCATCTCTAGAGATCGCGGCGCCCGGTGCCCCCGACCTACGACAGAGGCGGACGAGGAGGAAGACGAGAAGTGCGGCGCCCAAGGCGGAGCCTACAGCGATTCCGGCAATGGCGCCCCCGGAGAGCTTCTTGCTCTTATGGCCACTTTCTCGCTGTGGGGGTATTAACCCCTATACCCTTATGGCTAACCTTGGGCAGGCCCGAATCGATGGGTTCGGTCCACCAAAAGACGACGTGCGGCCCGGTTAACCTGATCGGAGTCCCGCGCAAGGAGTCAAGGCGTATCTGGCGATCAATCAAGATCCTAGTCGGTTAGAATAGGAATCCTTATCCGGCCACATATGGCAATTGTAACTGGCTAGGATTAGTTTCTAGATCTGTAACCCTGCCCCCTGAACTATATAAGGCGGGCAGGGGACCCCTCTAAAAAACATCTCTCATTGACATACAGCAATACAAATCAGACGCAGGACGTAGGTATTACGCCTTCTTGGCGGCCGAACCTGGATAAAACCTTATGTCTGTCTTACGTCATCGTCTTATTTGTGGCTTACGCATCTGTCTGCCGACAATCTACTACCTTGGGTATACCCCTAGGTAGACTGCCGACCATATTTCGTCGACAGTGGCGCGCCAGGTAGGGGGTGTGCGTACTGCTTCCCAAGCAAACAAGATGGTCATCATCTCCGGCTCCATACGCCAAACGGCCTCACGTTCACCGTTGGCCAGATCACCTAGACCACCGGCTCCGATGACTTCATCACCATGACCCCGGAGGAGGCGTGGATTCAGTCTGCGTCGACCACTGCTTCACCTACATCGGCTACGACTCCGACCACGGTGGATATGGCTCCGACCACGGTGGATACGGCTCCGACCATGGTGGACACGGCTCCAACCACGATGGATCTGGCTCCGACCATGGTACATCTGGCTCTGACCACGCCTGCATCACCTTCAGCCACGCCGACAACTCGTCATCCGCTTCCCCGCTACAAAGGGAGGCAGATCGACAACACTGACCTGCTCGACTCCATCGATCGGGTCGGCACCAAGCTCGCTGAAACCCTGGCTCTGGTAAGTATGATTCAAAGTCAGCCTAATGAGCAGGTAACCGCTCCCCACAATAGATCTACCCGACCAGCTCGGACCAGTCGTCCTACACGACTTGGTACAGATCTCGTGGTCACATCTACTCCTCAAGGGCGCTCTGCTCGTCACCGGCCAGCTTTCGCGATAGGTCTCCGGCTCTCCGAGTACGAAGCCTCGACGGAGAACTACCAGGTACAGCCCTATGGCCAGCAAAACGCTGCCTCCAGCTACGCCTACGACCTGCAACGCCGCTTGGATCTGTGTCTTGTGCACCGACCTCAGCCAAAGCCGTGCGACTTCGTCAACATGATTCAGATTGAAGATTATTAAGAAGGATCCGTTCACACAGTCCAAGAGGGCGACCCCAGCTCCTCGTCTAGCACCGCATCTAATGCATCTATCCACACCGAGCTTCAGCATCACGAAGATGAAGGCGTCAAGTACGATCTGGATATCCCAGACCACGCCCCGGGGTTCTCACAATTCCCGTCTTTCCTGCCAAGACGAGGGGATTTGATCCATGTTGTCAGCAATGACGAACCGCCAGCAGTTGGCGAAACAGAACAAGAAAGGACTGCACGTGAAGCACGCAACATTGACCGGTTTAATCGCCGACAAATCGAAGCCAAAGCAGACCAGGAGGCACGACGCATAAGGGTCCAGCCACGTGACCTCAACGATGCTTTCGACAGGGTGGGGGACAAACAGGTCTTCAGAACTCCGAGTGCCAATGTAGCCGTCGTCATGGCAACAATGCAACGGCTACCCAACACCCCAGAAACCCAAGCAGATCACGATGAAATACAAGCCTATCTGACGGCTGCTATGGCTCAGACCGTGGAGATTGTAAACCAAGCTCGGGCTCCATCCGTCTCGGTCGAGTCAAGCCACAGCTGCCAGCACCCAAGTCGCTCACAGCCACCCCACCAACATGGCTCGCACAACAATGACCCATCAGACAATCGTCAAGAAGGAAACGGTGGCCATGATGGTGGCCAGGACGACAACCGCCATTTGGGACAACGCGACAATCGCCCGCGATAACATGCGCGGTCGCAGGGCTAATCCAGATGGCAATCGAGATCGCCGCGATGGCAATAACGATCTCCGCCATTACCTCGGTGGGCCGCGATCTGCGCAAGGCTTCGCATCAACCAGAGAGCCGACGATCGAAGCGCCCCACGAAAGTTATCGCCGTATGGAATATGACATCGCCCACGGCCCGCCGGGTTTGAAGCGATTTACTCCACACCTTCGCCAAGTCATATGGCCCAAGAATTTCAAGCTCGAGAAGCTCCGAAATACGACGGCAAGGAAAACCCCGAATTATGGGTCATGCTTTACGAGATGCGTGCGAGATCAGCCATGGCGAGATGAGCACGTCATGTCTAACTATTTCCCGATCATTTGTTGGCCATGCGGGTCACCAATGGTGGTCGACTTACTTGGCGAACTATTTCGACTCTTGGCGGGAGCTCAAGCAAGCCTTCATCGACAACTTCATTGCTACTTGTGAACAACCGGGCAACAAATACGATCGCAACATATTCGAGATCGAAAAGATGAGTCTAACTCATGAAAGTACGTCCGGCGTTTCTCGGAGATGCGCATCAAGGTCCCATCAATCTCTGACAACGAGGCAATCGAGGCTTTCATCACTGGCCTCCGCTTCCACGATGCCCTAAGGGACAAGCTCCTCCACAAAAGACCTGATTCGGTCACAGCGCTCCTGGCCACTGCTAAGAAATACGCGGATGCCGACGACGCTAAAAAGATAATTATTGAAGAAGCAGCAAGGGTTCCGCGCTCCGACCACCCCCACACCGCGACGACTACCGCAGCAACCGTGGTCGAAACGACAATTTTGACCGCCGCAACCAGCGCAACGACTCCCGCGACCATCGTGACCAACGTAATCAGCGGCGTAACCGCCGTGACGATTACAAGAGCAAGCGTGCTCGGGAAGACGATGGCGAGATCAACACCGTTAAAAAGGGCGACGGACGTCGTAACTATGAAGATGACTACGCCAAGGCATTGAAGGGGCCCTGCCAGCTCCATCCTAAGTCAAACCATACCATGGAGAATTGCCGCGTCCTCAAGTCTATCTACACGCGTCGACAAGCTCCGGATACGTCCGACAAGCCTAACGACGCATGGGAACAGCGCAACGAGGATAACGACAACGACGATGTAGACCCCCGTCACAAGTATGTCAAGCCAACCGATCGCGTGCACACCATCATCGGAGGCAAAGTGTCCATCAAGACCAAACGAGAATGCAAGCTGCTCGCCCGCGCTTGCTTGAACGTGGCCAACACCGACAATCTCCTCACCGATCCGCAGCTCCCTCCGTGGTCTCACCGCAAAATCTCCTTCAGCAGAAAGGACCAATGGGCCGTAATACCTGAGCCAGGGCGTTTTCCCCTGGTCCTCGATCCTTGTATCAACAAAGTTCGATTCGACAGAGATCGATCGACGGCGGCAGCTCCATTGATATCTTGTTCAAGAAACGATGCGCGCCTACGAAGATAGCTCAGCGGACCTCAAGCCATACGAGGCACAGGATTACAGGGTGTTCTCCTGAACGAGCTCTACACCTCTCGGCGAGATCACGCTACCGGTGCAGTTTGGGACCCCGGATCACTTCCAAGACCGACTACATCAACTTCGTGTGGTCGCCGACTTCGACGACGGCACCTACCATGCTATTCTTGGTCGACCGTCGCTCACCAAGTTCATGGCCATACCTCATTCTGGTATCTGGTGCTCAAGATGCCTACCGAGAAAGGAGTTCTAACCCTCCGAGGCAACATGTACGCAGCTTATACCTGCGAAGATGACAGTTTCAAAATAGCAGAGGCTCATGACCTCTCTATTCGCATGGCCGAGACCGTGCTCAACGCCAAGAAGACCTCGATCGACCACTAGGAGATCCCGGAGCTCAAGGCTCCACGCAAGAACATCAAGTCCAAGGAGCACAAGGTGATCCAGCTGGTCGACGGTGACCCCAGCAAGACGGCCCTTATCGGGGCCAACCTGGATCCCAAATAGGAAGACACGCTCGTCAGGTTCTTGAGGAGCAACGTGGATGTGTTCGCATGGAAACCTGCTGACATGCCCAGTGTACCTCGGAACTTGATTGAGCACTCCTTGAATGTCAACGGCAAGGCCAAACCTACCAAGTAGAAGCTACGACGGTTCGCTCGCGACAAAAAGGAGGCGATTAGGGTAGAAGTTACATGGCTTTTGGCAGCCGGATTTATCAAAGAAGTGTATCATCCGGAGTGGTTAGCCAACCCGGTTCTTGTACGCAAAAAGAATAATGAATGGAGAATATGCGTTGATTACACTGATCTCAACAAACACTGCCCTAAAGACCCCTTCGGCTTACCTCGCATAGACGAGGTCATAGATTCAACCGCCGGTTGCGAGCTCCTTTCTTTTCTCGATTGCTACTCTGGTTATCACCAGATCGCTCTCAAAAAGGATGACCAGATCAAGACATCTTTTATCACGCCTTCTGGCGCCCTCTTGCTACGACCATGTCATTTGGGCTCAAGAACGCGGGGCTACCTACCAACGCGCTTATACAAGCTTGCCTCAAAGGCGAGATAAAAGATGACCTCGTCGAGGCTTACGTTGATGATATAGTTGTCAAAACCAATGAAGCTCATACCCTTGTTGACAACACAGGACACACTTTTGCAGCCCTTAACACATTTCGGTGGAAATTAAACCCAAAGAAGTGCATCTTTGGTGTTCCTTCCGCATACTCCCGGCAACGCGTCGTCGGTCGCGACGACATACGCCCCTAACCCGAGAAAAAGTCAAAGCTGTTTTGGACATGAAGCCGCCCAAAAAGGTGAAGGATGTTCAGAAGCTTACCGGATGTATGGCCGCTCTCAGCCGTTTCATATCAAGATTAGGCGAAAAAGGGTTACCATTCTTTAAACTACTCAAAGCGTCCGAAAAGTTTGAGTGGTCGGAGGAAGCAGATGTTGCCTTCACACAGTTGAAACAATATCTTATGTCACCTCCGGTACTCACTGCTCCAAGAGAAGACGAAACACTCCTGCTATACATTGCGGCTACCAATCGAGTGGTCTCCACGACCATGGTGGTTGAGCGAGACGAGCCCGGCCACGTCTACAAGGTACAACAGCCAATCTATTTCATTAGTGAGGTACTCAACGAGTCCAAGACCAGGTACCCACAGATTCAGAAGTTGATCTACGCCATACTGATAACATCCCGAAAGTTGAAACACTACTTCGACGGATATCGCGTGGTGGTCGTGACTGAGTACCCTCTGTGAGACATCATTAGCAATAGGGATGCGAACGAGCGCATCGTCAAATGGGCAATGGAGCTATGCCCATTTTCCTTGGAATTTGCAAGCCGCACTACAATCAAGTCTTAGGCACTTGTCGATTTCATCATCGAGTGGATAGACTTAAGCACGCCTGCCTCTCCCGAATCCGACGAATATTGGATGATGTACTTCGACGGCTCTCTCAACATTGACGATGCGGGAGCAGGAGTCCTTTTTATATCACTGTCCAAGGAGCAGCTCTAGTACGTCCTCAGGATTTATTTCCCAGCATCTAATAATGCCGCCGAGTACGAAGCATGCCTACATGGTTTGCGCATTGCGGTTGAGCTTGGCGTTAAACGTCTCTACGTCTATGGAGACTCTGCTCTGGTCATCAACCAACTCAACAAGGACTGGGACACGACCAGCGAAAAGATGGAAGCATACTGCAATTTGATCAGAAAGCTGGAAGGCAGGTTCTATGGCATCGAGTACATACATGTGGTCTAGGACAAGAATCAAGCAGCGGATGCACTGTCAAAGTTAGGATCATCCCGAGCAAAAAATCCAACATGGCATATTCATCCAAGACCTGCTCACGCCGTCCATCGAAGAGAAAGATTCCATGGCAGACAAGCCTCCAGACCAGCAATTGGTGGCTATGGTTCCGGCGTCAAGCACCGCCAAGCCCCCTCCGACCACTCATGAGCCTGACTGGAGAATACCTTTCATCAAGTACCTAACAGATGGCAGCGGTTACACTGATCGGATAGAGAACGAGCGCCTGATGCGTCGCAGTAAGCAGTACCTGCTCGTTGATGGCAAGCTATGGCGCAAGAACGTAAAAGAGGAAATCTTGATGAAGTGCATAACCCAGGAGGATGGCGAACATCTCCTGGACCAAATCCACTCTGGCTCCTGCGGCAACCACGCGGCCTCAAGAACGCTGGTCGGCAAGGCTTTCCGAGCAGGGTTCTATTGGCCGTCAGCAGTATCCGACGCAGAGAGGCTAGTCCGCCACTGTGAGGGTTGTCAGTTCTTCGCCAAGAGAATCCACGTACCAGCACATGAGATCCAGACAATACCAGCCTCCTGTCCCTTCGCATGTTGGGGACTGGATATGATCGGACCCTTCAAACCGGCTCCAGGGAAATTTACATGTGTCTTCGTGCTGATCGACAAATTTTCTAAGTTGATAGAATACATGCCTTTTGTACAGGCATCCTCAGAAAAGGCTGTCACGTTCCTCGACCAGGTCATCCACCGTTTCGGCATACCGAACAGCATCATAACCAATCTGGGTACTTAGTTCACCGGGAACGCTTTTTGGGACTTCTGCGATGAAAGGAGCATAGTAGTAAAATACGTCTCGGTGGCGCACCCTAGAGCTAATGGACAGGTCGAGCGGGCAAATGGCATGATCTTGGACGCGTTGAAGAAGAGGGTGTATAGAGAAAATGACAAGGCTCCCGGAGGATGGCTCAAAGAGTTACCAGCTGTGGTCTGGGGACTTAGAACTCAGCCCAGCCATAACACCAGCGTCTCGCCATACTTTATGGTTTACGGCGCTGAGGCGGTCCTCCCTGCAGATATAGCTTTCAGATCAGCACGGGTAGAGAACTTCAACGAAGGCAAGGCCAATGAAGTACAGGAGCTAGAAGTGAATAGCGCAGAAGAGAAGCGGCTTGATTCTTGTGTAAGTACGGCCAAATACCTTGCTGTTTTGCGCAGGTACTACAACAAGAACGTTAAAGAGCGGTTTTTTGTGGTCGGAGACCTGGTCCTGAAGTGGAAGATGAACCAGGCTGGTGTCCATAAACTCGCAACCCCATGGGAGGGGCCCTTCATGATCAAGGAGGTCACACGACCACGTCTTACAGGTTAGCTCACCTAGACGGTACGGACGTACCAAACTCGTGGCACATCGACAAGCTTAGACGATTCTATGCTTACTACTGAGATATGTACTCCCTTTTGTATTTTCGATTTACTTCAATAAAGCTATTATTATTTCTCCGACCACTCTAATGTGTCACTTTGACTTATATGGTTATTCCAACTTAGCCAGTAAAAGCCGACCACCACTCCTTCTACGGTTTTCGGAGCAGGACCTGTCTCTGGTTCCTCCCAACACGTGCATGGGATCCGCTCTCTACATTGCGGGTGATCGGTAGGTTCCCCTTGGTTTGACTTGTCCGCGTCTGCGTGTGCACAGGTCACGCACCTCACACTCCGACCACATGGCAAACTAGGGCCGCACAAACTTTTCAGGATGATGTGTCGGGTAAAATGGTACAACTAAACAGAACGTTATTATGTTCTCACTTAGTTCCACCAACATAAGTTTCAAGCTTAAATACGCTTTATACAAAGCAAACAAGCTTATAATGATATATAGTTACATTATTACAAGCTTGCCTGAAGAGGCCCAAGTTTACAAAAACACAACTATGTCCTCCTTCTATAGCTCTAAGCCTATTACATTGGCTGGTCGGGGCGCGTGGCACCTACTGCTCGCTGCTTCTGATATTCTACTCGAGTCTCGGGCACTCTTGTGCTAGCCGAGCTGAAGGGGATGGCCCCACTGATGCCTGGCTGGTCGAGACCGCAGGCTTCGTCGGTTGGCTAGCAACAGATGGCGTTTCCAGCTGACTTGTCGATGGCATACCCTGTATAGGTGCTGTCCCACCTCCACACAGATTAATGTCGCCAATTATCTTTGACAACAGATCCAGCTGGGCCACCCGAAGCTCCTCCACCTTGTCTGGGTCTACTTCCTTTGGGTATCCAGCCTCCAGGCGCTTGAGATCGATCAGAGGGTAGTGGGCACGCACCATGCTTAGCACATGGGCGCCCGTATACTCACCCGCCTCCTTAATGAACTCCTGGAACCATCCCCATGCTTGTCTGCATCTCTCGACCAGTCCGAGCTGGGGGGTCTTTGGCTCTTCCTCTGTGAGCGCCGGGTCGACAAGGTCGAGGATGGGCAAAATGCCAGTTGCCACTTCCTGGTACCGGTTCTTCCATGTGTCCCGATCCTCGGTGGCCTCGAGGCATTGTGCTTTCTAGCCGTCACGCTCTTTCATCACAGCTTCTAGATGCCTCTTGGCATTGGCTTTTAAAACTGCACACCGTACAAGACATCAAATGTAAAGGCACGACAAGTCAAGGCGGGCAACAGAATGAGAACGGCGGCCTGGAATACTTACTCTTCAGTTCCTCCTTCATTTTGGTGGTGTGGTCTTGGAGTTGAGACTGGCTGCGCGCTAGTTTCTCGTTGTTCTCCTTCAGGTGACCACACTCTGCGGTCATGTGGCTATTCTCCTCTTGGAGGCGGGTTACCTCAGCTTCTAAGCCTGCATTACAGCTGTCATTACCAACAATGCAACAACACGTGTCATACACTTGATGTGACAAAATGACAACTTACTTGTTTTTTGACGCTCTTTGTCATTGAGCTGGCCGACCAGGTTCTGGTTCTGTGTTTCTTGCTCTGTCCTCTCCTGGTCGGCGGCTTCAAGTTGGCGGCGCAAGCGTTCCACCTCGGCCGCCAGTTCTCTATTGCTCGCCGTGATTCCCTCAATCTGGTTGAAGCAATTCTTTCAGTACTTCGCGGTCTTCATCAAGTCCTGCATATAAGCAAGCTAAGTCAGACAGTTTGACTACATTACAGGGTCAAGTGGTCAAGCCAAACATACCTGGACTTCTGTCACCAAACGCTTTGCTGCTCGTTCAACTTTTTGGGTCTCCTCGATCTCGGGGATTTCTTCGTACATAACCCACTCGTCGTTCCGCCTGCGCGATACATATACATGTTGTCGTTTGTCTTTGGGACGGCCTAGGATCTCTTCAACTTCGTCCTCTTCAGCCTCTTATTCAGGGGGCGGCGTTGGGCCGGAGATAGTAGTCTCCGCGACCACTATGGCTTTCCCACGAGCCGTAGCATCGGCAAGCATATTCTATGCCAACTCCGGTTGCTTCTCCTCGGCTCGGTCTAGTTCCCTTGGTGCCAAGGTATCCGCCTTAGCAGGGCTAGTGCTCGGAGCATTTGTACTTTGCTCAGCTGTCTTCTCGACCAGCTGCTCGGGGACTGATGTTGGGCTGCTCGTGTGCTGCGGTTCCTGCGAAATTTCTTCTACAGGTTGCTCCACAGTTAGCTGCCGAGCAGTTCTTTCCGCCTGTACTGGCGAAGCCGTGCCACAACCGACTATCTGGTCGGGATTTTCGGTGGACGCCGACCTAATATACCAGAGAAAGTTCAGAAGACAATAGTATTCAATACAAATTATAATATTATATCAAGGTTATGGATACTTACAGCTTGGAAGCACAGAATAACGTGGTGAAGGAACGTCTCTTTGATCGCGCCTGCTCCACGTGCTCGGCGGGTTCCACCGGGTCTTTTTCCACCACCGGTACTGGCGTCGGGGTTTGGTGCTTGACACTTCCTCCGCTTGTTTTCTGTGTTGCAGTGGTCGGTGGTGCGATCACTGCTGGCACAGAGGAGCTACCCTATTCTGTTGACCCCATTTGTCTTCTCCTCTTTCGAGGGATGAGTCGGAAGATGTCCGCATCCTCTATTTCATCGTCTGAAAGGGGAAAGATGGCCTAGCGACGTTTGTTGGCTTCTGGCCGCTTGCTGGCAGCCTTGGCCGTTACATCCTCCCCAACTCCGAGTACCGCCTAGTCGACGCCTTCGGTACTGGCACTGGTCTAGGCAGTTGGGCCGGCAATTTGCGGCCAATCCACGCCAGGGGGCGGAGACACAAATACTGCTGCTCGGTCATGACCATTACTCTAGGAAACATAAAGGAGACAACAGTCAAATTTTTTGTTGCAACATAAATCTACAGGCACAAGGAGGCATCATTTACCTTCGGGGGAGGTCGGGCCAGCTTGAAGGCGTGCTCGATGTTGTTTAACCTGACATAATTGGGGTCAGCTAGATTGAATAGCTCCCCAATTCTGGCTTTGATTTCTACCTTGTCGAGCACCTCTTTTCTGGTCCTCGTTGGATCTGCGCTACCCTGATACTCGAAGCCAGGATGTACCCTCTTTTGGCAGGGCTGGATCCTTCGGCTGATGAAGTTCCCGACCACGCTTGGACCATCCAGTTTTCCCCACGGGATCAACCCGAGCGATTACGTGATCCGCTCCAAGTGCTCGAGCTTCTCCGACCATTTGTTCTTCTTCTCCGGAATCAACCCCACGCCACACAGGGTGATGATCGTTCGGCTCTTCAGCGGATGTAGAACCATTTCTTGTACCATTCGTCCGGTGAGGTGTTCCATGGGGCGGTGCAGTCTTGGGCCTTCATATGAAATCACGCAGATTGAGGTATACGCCTTGGCTATCTTCGAGCCTCTCCGCTCCTTTCTTCTTGCAGATGTAGCAGAGATGGCGAAAAGAGGTCAAAATGGGGTTGGAAGCCACCATAAGCTTCGCAAAGATGGATGAAGGTGGAGACAAGAAGAATCGAGTTGGGATGCGATTGCAAATCCCAATCTTGTAATATAATGAGCCCCTGAAGGAAAGGGTGCACTGGAACCCCAAAACCCCACTTGAAGAAATCCTCGAAAACCACAATCTCACACGGTTGTGGATCGGGGAAGCTTTCTCCTTCCGACGCACGCCACCCCGCAAGTGCCTTGTTGTGGAGCACTCCCATGGCGACGAGGTCTTCGATGGTCCGCTCATTGCTCCTTGACTTCCACCACTCCTTCGCCATGACTCCGCTTTCTTTCTCTCGGGCGTTTCTCTTCGCCATTGATCTACCCTTGTTAAGAGGGTGGATGCGGTGGAGGAGGGATTGGTGGTGATTTTCGAAGGAGTAGGGTTTGGCGAGAGGAAGAAGAAGGTTGCGGCGGTGAATGACAATGGGGATCGGTAAAAAGTAACTTACCAGCTCTATATTATAAATAACCAAGAGCTCCATCGTTCGCCTCACTTTACCGAGATTCTTGGAGGCGTGTGTGCGTGCGCTTGACGGTTGTTTTCACAACCTCAAGATCTACGCCAAAGAACGCGCCCCTTCATTTCAGTGTCGCGCCTCTTCGTTGATAATGTGAGAGGGCCCACATCGACGCACCTCCATCAAAGCGCAAGTTTAATCGCTTTGTCGAAAAGAGTAAGAAGGCAGTGATATGTTATATCGTCTCGCGCTTTTTGACCAGACGTGGCGATTGGACTTGACAGAGTAAGGAGATAAATAAATACACCAAATAATAATACAATCGGCGCGTTTTTTCTTTTGGTCGCATATCTTGAGCTCAATGATGGACCGGACCACTACCGTGCTCGGGATCGCCGGACCCTTCGCCGTGCTCGGGGACCGCCTGCATTACCATCGCTGTGCAGGGGGATCGCCGGACCAACGCTGTGCTCGGGCACCGCCAAAGCCATCGCCACGCTTGGGGCTGCGCTCCCACTCATCGATGTGCTCGGGGACTATCCCGACCTTCGCCGGAGATCGTTCTTCTCGGTACGCATGTGATTTGTACTCACATACGGTTGAGAGAGGCGTTTATTTAGACCTTGCTACAAGGCTCATACCTCGCCTTCCAAAGAAGCTCGGGGACTACATCGATACGATGCACTGCCGGTGCATCTCGTGACGCGCTGTCACGATGATTGGATTCTCAACTTAACTGGGAATTCTTTTTAGACCCTGGCACCACGTGCCTACGTCACCTACTACCAGGCTCGGGGACTAAGTGGGCACACTTCACCTTGCGGTGAATGTGTTTTTTTTTCGACCCCTACGCCTCTAATGATCAAGGACGCTACGTTTCAAGACGCACTTACATTTCTTTTCAGAAATACAAGTGGGCACACTTCACAGGACGAAAATCTTTTTCTTTTTTCTTAAGAGCACCATATATTCTTCGGACAACCGACTTCTCCGGCGACAACGGTGGTCAGAGACGTCAAGGGCTCAAGCCTTACTTGTCGGAGAAGGTTAAAATGGCGTGGCGCATCATAATACATGGTGCTCGGGGACTAGCTGTGGGGGTATTAACCCCTATACCCTTATGGCTAAGCTTGGGCCGGTCTAGATCGATGGGTTCGGTCCACCAAAAGATGACATGCGGCCCGGTTAACCTGATCGGAGTCCCGTGTAAGGAGTCAAGGTGGATCTGGTGATCAATTAAGATCCTGGTCGGTTAGAATAGGAATCCTTATCCGGCCACATATGGCAATTATAACTGGCTAGGATTAGTTTCCAGATCTGTAACCCTGCCCCCTGAACTATATAAGGCGGGCAGGGGACCCCTCTAAAAAACATCTCTCATTGACATACAACAATACAAATCAGACGCAGGACGTAGGTATTACGCCTTCTTGGCGGCCGAACCTAGATAAAACCTTGTGTCTGTCTTGCGTCATCATCTTGTTTGTGGCTTGCGCATCTGTCTGCCGACAATCTACTACCTTGGGTATACCCCTAGGTAGACTGCCGACCATATTTCGTCGACACTCGCCCACTTCCACCGTTGGTGCTGCCGCTACTACCGCCGTCACCGCCACTGCCACTACCACTGGGAACATGCGTCGGCGATGGTGTCTACCCCACTAAAGCAGGGGAAGGGGAAACCTCGCCAGGGCAAGGCCCCAAGGGTCCACAGCATAAGCCCGTCCCCAGGAACGCGGAGCGCGGCTGCGACCGAAGTGAGGCCGTGATGGATCCGTTGAATGAAACATTGAACTGCTACAGCGGCGGTAGCTTCACATCTGAAATCTCGCCGGGAAAGTGATTATTCTCAAGGAGCAGGACACCGAGGTGCGTGAGG
The DNA here is from genome assembly GCA_904845875.1 of Miscanthus lutarioriparius. NCBI lineage: Eukaryota > Viridiplantae > Streptophyta > Magnoliopsida > Poales > Poaceae > Miscanthus > Miscanthus lutarioriparius. Next base: position 70,907,163 of record CAJGYO010000005.1, on the reverse strand, counting down.
TTGCCGAGCTCCATCGGGATGGGCCCCGACAGGTCGTTCCCGCCGAGTGAGAGCCTGACGAGCCTCGGGAGCGCGAGAATTGCCCGCAGGAACCCGCCCGACAGCCTGTTCCCGTTGAGGAAGATGTTTCGAAGCGCGACGGCGGAGGCGAGGTCGACCGGGAGCGCGCCGGAGAGCCCATTGAGATGGAGGCTGAGCGTGTGGAGCGCCGTCAAGTTCCCTAGTGTCCCCGTGGGGACCGCCCTCGAGAGGGTCGCCCTGGGGAGCCGCAGCACTGCCATGCGGCCGGTCTCGCAGAAGACCCCCGTCCACGAGCACGCGCCCGCTGCGTCCGAGGCATTCACGCTAGGCGCCGCCCCACGGCGTCATGGAACACCAGGAGCGCCCGCGTGTCGCTCGCGAGGTCGTCGGCCCCCTCCCGCTCCGCCAGCGCCGCGACGATGAGCATGAGCATGGGGGAGCGCGGAATGGAGGCGCAAGAGAAAGAGAGAGAAAGGGAATTTTTGGGTGGCTGACAAACGGACCCCACTGTAGGGTAAAATGGTCATTTCACCTGTCTATTTGACACCGTTAAATAGAAAAGCGGACGGAATGGCTTAGAGAGCAAAGAAGTTTAGAACGATGGCACTCGTGGGAGCTCAAAATTTTAATGGCTTATGCATAATTTCAAACTTTTTTAATGGCACACAGGTAAAAGCCTCATTTAGTTAGGGTTGGTGGAGGAGGGGGCGGGGAAGGAGACGGAATGGAGACGGCGTCCACGCGATGAGTTACGGTCGGCGTCAAATGCCGTCCATACGTGCTCCCTGTACGCACAGCCTGCATGGGCCCAATCGACGGCCAGACGTAGAAACTGGCAACACAGGTAGAGCTGAAATTGCAATGGCAAGTTTCCGATTAGATAAATTATAACGGCAAATCTCATAAAACGTCGTTTTTTAATGGCACGAATCCAATTAATCTTTTTTTACCAACCCCCACAAAAAGGAGAATTATTTGTGAGCCATTAAAAAAGATCGTAATCTCCTGTGAGCCATTGGTAAAGTTCAGCGGTCTTCAGCGTCACTGCTTCAATTTTTTTTTTGCCCTCCATGCCACTGCCGTCAGATTGGGCTCTAACGGTGTCAAATTGCAGGTGTGAAAAGTCAAAAATACCCTTAAATCTAAATATGCCATTAATTTTTTTAGCATCTTAACGACTTCAATTGGAAAAACTCAAAACTAGAAAGTTATATATCTTGTAGAGATATATAATTTTCATATAAAAATTATCTTCATCTAATTCCCCCAAAAAGATATGATTTAATATGATTAATATATCTTAGAAAAATCATATCTTTTTTACGGTATTAAAAGTAAATAATTTTTATATGAAAATTATAGATCTCGACGAGATCTACAATGGAGTTTTTCCATTTGAAGTCGTTAAGATACTTAAAAAAATTAACGACATATTTAGATTTAAGGGTATTTTCGACTTTTCACACTTGCAGTTGACACCGTTAGAGCCCAATCTGACGGCAGTGGCATAGAGGAAAAAAAAAGTTGAAACAGTGACGCTCAAGATCATCGAACTTTTCGTTAAGATCTTTTTTTTATGGCTCGTTGGGAATTCTCTGGAAAAAAAAAAAACACCCACCTCTTGCCTAGTCCGTCAAACGACGATAACCGCTCGTCCCGAAACCCTAAGCTTGCCCCAAATCGTTCACCCAAACCCTAGCCCTAAACGGCTCGATGCTGTGAGACCAGCAACAGTGCCCATGGCTCTGGACGGCCCGGCGGAGCGACGGGACGAGGTACAGGTGGCGATGGGGAACGGAAACGGCGTTGCGCCGTCTCAACCGTCGCGGCCAGCCGGTCGGCCAGCGGCGACGGCGGCGCCATACGCGGACCGGCGGCTGCGGCTTAACCCAAATGCGGAGCTCAAGCCGCAGGACTACAGCGACGTGCGCGGCGAGTACGCGCCGGCCGTGTACAGCGCACTCGAGCGGCATCTCCCACCCAGCCTCCTCGATGCCGACCGTGATGTCAAGCTACACTTCATGCGGGACATTCTCGCGCGCTACTGGCCCCAGGGCGAGCGTAACAAGGTCTGGCTTTCGATTCCTCTCAGTCACGTGCTGATGTACAGCATTGCAGGATTCGCGCAAATGTTTTTTTTTGTGTTATTTTTATTGTTATAAGAAGTTTGGTTTTGCTAGGGTCCTGAGCGGCACTTGAATAACTATTTTGGCAAATCACTTTAAGTTTCAATACATTTGTTTTTTGTTTCAATGTTAGGCCCCGTTTGGCAGGGCTTCTCTACCGGCTTCAGAGCCCTTTGGAGCCGTTTTCTACCAAACAGGGTAAAGTAAAATAGCTTCACTTGTGAAGCCCCTAAAAACATGCTCTCACAGTGATTTGGGGTGGGATGGAGCAAAAAAAAAAAAGTGGCTTCTCCCGGCTCCTCCTCCAGGGCCCTAAAAACATGCTCTCACAGGGAAGCCATTTTGCCAAATGGTTTACCAAAACCGCTTCAGCTCTACCGGTGGAACTGTTCGTGGAGCTGAAGCAAAAAAAAATGGCTTCACTAGTGAAGTGAAGCCCTGCCAAACGGGTCTTTAGTGCCCGTCGCACTAGTGTCAACTTTTTTGAGGAAAGTGGCAATTTGGGTCATGGGTTGGGTTAAGACTGGGTTTGGTCTGCAAGGAGATAGTTTGGCAAATTGGCAGCGGCCGTGGGTGTGGCACTGGCGAGCAATCAGAGACTTTTAGTTTGGAGATGGGCAGCTTCGATGCCTAGTGTAACTGGGAGCATATTTAAGAAAAAATCTTGGTTAGGGTTAAAAGACATTTTGATTGTGGCTGTCTAGGAATGTTGTTCTAAGCTCGAAAGGGTTTGTTTTGTTGAAAGACATTTGATCGTGGCTGTCTAGGAATGTTGTTCTAAGCTTGAAAGGGTTTGTTTTGAATGAGTGACGCTGATTATTCTGAGTGCCTAGGCAGATGGCGTGGGTCATTGAGATACAAAGTAATAAAAGCAAAGAAAAAAAGGAAAAGAAAAGAAAAGATTAACTAGGCTGCCAAAATCACCTATGCTGCCCAAAACTTACAACTTTATGAAGGTATCGGGCTGATGCAAACAGCTGTCCCCATCTCTTTCCTCCCTTGTTCTCTCTATGCTTCCATACAAATTAGTGCCACTGGCAACAACCAACAAATCGGTAGTGGGCAGCAAAATTGGTTGCCCATGGTTTTCTCTTTCCTTGGCACTCCACCGACGAGGTCCTCTGCCATTCTCGTTCCGCCAATGAAGTGCGCCTTCCGTGCTCTTTCGGTGATGTTTTGCCATCTGCGCTTTACCAACATTGTTTACCATTGTCCTCTCCATTTACAAAGCATGGTTAGGTTAGCCTGACCTTTCTCTTACCCCATTCTATGTTGGTGCACCTTTCCATTTACAAAGAATGGCGATAACCTGTTGGAATGGCGATGTTGACCCCCGTCGTCTTCAGCCCTTGATTCAGAACAGCATCCCAGGGTTTTGGAAAAGTGAGGTCAACCCTGAATCTGGCAACTATGATTTGGTGGGCTTGTGGTGACTGAGGTCATGCTGCTAGTGTTAACAGAGGTGTATTTTGACTCTTGAAAATGTCATAATTAAAACACTGCCTTTCACTATGTTTCTCCATGGCCTCAGGAGAATACGGTTCATTACAATATTTCCACTCCATACCCCTGATTAAATGCCATGGAAGAAGAGAGGTTGTTATATCATGTTAATAGGAGTTTGTATGGTCATTTCGTATTATTTTCTTTCTGGAATCCATACTTCCTTGATTAGTGCCTATGGTATGCGAAGGACATAGTGAAACGGAGGGAGGATATGAGATGTACAGTACATCATTGTGCTGTTTATGGCTTTCTTTTCAGTTCAGTTTTGTTTGCAAGAATTTTAACATCACTAAATTTTCATGGAGATCATTTCATTTTACTACCTTATCATAAATTAGCTTGCTACTAAGGCTCTCATGTCAAGTATCTTCATACAGGTGCAAAGGCACAGAGAATACAGGCAGAGGATACTCCACCTTTACAAGGTTTGCAGTTCACTCTTATTCATATGTGCAGTACTACAGCTAGATTGCCCGTGAAATATTTAATATGGCCAATTGTCATGTTTTGGAAGCCTTAGATTTTAATTTTTCTGTTTGATTAGTTCTGTTGGGATAACAATTTAGCAAACTGCTATGAGATGTGTATTGCTCAGTTGTATTGTTCATATCCAATCTGTTATATGTGATACCTACTGGTGTGTTTGGCAACTAGGTGGGAAGAGGCATGGGATTTAGTGATGGGAGTTGATAGAGAGAGTTAAGGTGGGAAATTGACTTTTAGTCCCAATCCCTTGTTTGGTTTGTGGAGGGAAATAAGAAAGGGAATTTAAGAGAGAAGTCATATCCCCTGTTTGGTGTGGAGTTTTTTTGGGGAAAATTAAAAGAGAAATCATGATGGACGGTGAGGATCTATTGTTCTTTTATTAAGAACACAATTCCCACCCAATTACCACCCCTCCCCTAGGGAATTGATTAGTGGCAGTTGGTCCTCTAAACTCCCTTTCCCCTTCCCACCCAAACTCCCATTCCCATGAAACAAACAAAAGATTTTCTAAACTCCTATCTCCAAACTCCTATTCCCTGCTTTCAATTACCCCCAACCAAACAAGCCGGTGACAGTCTATAAGTTATTCTGTATCTGAAGTTCATTGCCCAGCAATGCACTGGGCTGAATTAGGTTTAAGTTTGTCCAGTACACTAGATATCTGCAAATTACATAGACAAAGAGTTCACATCCGGCATGCTATGCTGGTTCCATGGATGATGCTTCAAGCTAGTTTGCCATAATCTATGAGTTTCACAACAGGCCTATACCTAGAACACATGCTTCATGTAATTATATGGCTGAGGATTTGGGTGTAACTCTGACAATATATTTGTTCTGTCAGGTTTGTAAGATAATCTGCTGCATTCTTCTGATCTTTTGCTACAGCAGGGGTTAGGCAATAGGTCAAACTTTGCTGTCCTATATCTACTGTAGCAGCATGACAATAGTGCCAAGTAGTGGCTGATCTGAGCCCAGTAGTATGTAGCTGTAGCAAGTAGTGGCTATAGTAGAAGTTGTGGTACTAGTGTACCTTGTAGGTGGTAGGTAAGAGTTGTATATATCACTAGTTTGCTTGGAAATGAAAGAGCATTTCAATTCCTGCACTTGTTGTGCGTGTGCTCACTTGTGCTGTGTTCTGTACTCACCCCCTCTTCTATCTCCATCCAAAGGTGCTGTGCTAAGTTGCACGGATACGGATACGTGTATCGGTATTGGAAGGACACGGATACGCGGATACGGCAATTTCCCAAAAAACCCGATACGCGGATACGTTTACTATTTAAAAAATAAAATAATAATAATAATGCAGGTCTGAATTAAAACTGATAACAATAAAACGTCGCAATTAACTACTTAAGTGTACTATTATTACAGAACAACAGGTCTCAACTCTCAAATATAGTAGTCTCAAATTTAGGAAATTAATAAAAGGCATTCAGGGATGCAATTCATGCAGCAGCAAGTTCCTATTCCTCATTTGTCTCATTGTCATCCGCAACATCAACCTGCGGAGCATCCGAACCAAAAGTCTCTAGCACTGCTCATATTTGGAGACGCCATCTACTGCATACAAGCAATCAAGCAACAAGAACTCAGCAACTCAATAACTACACTGAAGAAATAGAATAGATCGAGAATGGGGAGAGGAAGACGAAGTGGGGAGCAAAGAAATCAAGCAACAAGCGGCCACGAACTGAAGAAGAAAAGGAGATCGAGAATAGGGAAGGGGATTAACTCACGGGAGTTCGTGGGATCTTGGATCCACGTCGCAGGGGCGCAAACTCGTCGCTGTCGGCTAGCTAGCGGAGGCGGAGGCTCGTCGCCGGTGGCCGGCGAGCAAGGTTACGGCGTCACAAGGCGGGGATGCGGCGCGAGGCGTGGGCGTGCATGAGTGCGGGCGTCGGGGGCAGAGGGCGTCGGGGGCAAAGGGATAAGGGTTGTCTTACTGGGCTGGGCCGTATCCACAAGGCCGATACGTATCAACCCATGTATCCAATATTTGCGAAAATAATAAAAATTCGGATACTCGGAGGATACGTATCCTAGGCGTATCGGACACGTATCTGTATCCGATACGTATCGGATACGCGATACGCGGTTTCCTGAATGTATCCGTGTAACATAGGTGTTGTGTGTGTGTGTGTGAGCTGCTGGTCACCTGTGCAGGCAGCCTCGATCCCAACAAGTGGTATCGGAGCCACGGTGATCGCCGGCAATGGCAGACGGTGCGGGTGGAGACGAGAACAAGATTCCGCCCGGCACCCTACCACGAAGGTCCTAGTCGTTGGTGCGACGGGAGGTCGTGGTGCAAAGGACTGTGCGGTAGGTTGGCGCGCCAACTGCCAGTCCTCACCTGCAGAAACTACGACGAATGGGAGGTGCCGATGAAGGTGAAGCTGGGCGCGCGGAAGCTGTGGCGCACGATCGATGTCGGCACCGAGGATGAAGACTGTGGAGCGTTGGAGGCGATCATGAGTGCCATACGCTGGAGTGCGTGGAGTCGCTGGGGAGCAAGCACTTCGCGAAGCTTGCTTGGGACGCCCTCAAGGCCATGCACGTCTGGTCGCACCGCGCGAAGAAGGCGAAGGCGCAACAGCTTCTGTGACATTATGATGTGGCAGAGGACTTCGTGCTATGGCTGCAGTCGCTGGTCAGCCAGCTGGTGGCGCTCGGCGTTGTCCTCAGCGACGAGAAAGTTATCGCCAAGTACCTATGGGCCGTGTTTGCCAAATTTGTGTAGATCGCGATCTCGATTGAGACACTGATCGACTTGTCGTCGATGTTCTCTCTCGAGGACGTGATAGGGTGCTTGAAGGCGGTGGAGGATCGCACGGAGACGGCGATGATGACAGCCGATGGTAGGCTCCTGCTGACCAAGTGGGCGGCTCGCATGCGCGGACGACAGTACGGGGAAGGTTCCAGCCTTGGTGGCACAGGGAAGCACTGCGGCAAGGCCCCGCAGAAGAAGGACGACAGCGACGGGTTTGCGTCCTCTCGACAAGGACACTTGTCGCAGATGTGGGAAGACAGGCCATTGGGCCCAGGATTGCAAGAATCTCAAGAATCACTAACAGGCGGATGATGACGAGCCGATGATCCTGATGACGGAGTTGTGTGCGCTGAAGGAAGCAGTTGAAGAGCTAGTGTCAAGGGAGGAGAGGAGCTCTGCGGAATGGGGGAAGGCGAAGCAAAGTGTCTCCCTTGATGAGTCGTGCACCTAAGTTCATCTTGGAAGCGAGGGCGGCGACGGGGAGCAGAGGTGGCACCTGGACACTGGAGCTAGCAACCACATCATTGGTGACAAGGACACATTCACGGAGCTAGACGACGGCGTGGTCGGCTCCGTGAAGTTCGGCAACACAAACCTTTGGACTCAAGGGTCTGCCGCCACAACTCCAGTTTCCTATTTACTCCTGCCTGGCTTTCATCAACTAGCACTACATCGTCTGCAAAAAGCATACACCAAGGGTTTCTTTTCTTTTTTCTTTTTTGTTGTGTTCTATTATTCTTGTCATCTCTTATTCTTTTTTATTTATCTTTCTTTTCATCTTTTATTTCTTTTTTATTTTTATTTTCTTTTCTTCTATTTCTTTTTCCTTTTTTTCCTTTTTCTTTTTCGGTGGTCTTTTATTATTCTTTTTGTTTGCAAGTCTTCCTACCACCCGGGTCGGCACCTAGGCGTCCCCATCTTCATCCACCACGGTTCGCACATCATGGATCTGTATTCGTGTCGCCGTTAGCCTTTCACCGATTCCACTCGTTACTTGAGTCCGTGCCATCCGCGTGACCGTTGCGGGAGTCTGCGCCATCCGCATGCGCGGGGTTCGTCATCTGCAGGCCTGTCGGCGACCTGCCTCAGCTACCAGTTAGAGTCATGAGTCCGCCCGTCATGGACACCTTCAGTGCCGCATGTACACGCGACCATCATGGGAGTCCATGCCGTCTATGTGCCTATCGTGGGATTCATCGTCCGCGCACTTGTCGTGGCCCCTTATCGAATCGTCGCGAACTGGCTGCCTTAGGCGCCCGTCGTGGCCCGTAGTATGCCCATCATGATCAATGGTTGTTTGTTTGTCGTCATCACCATTCTATCCTACTGCTTGCCATCTTGCAGCAATGACCTTTTCATTCTTTGGCTTGATTTGACACATATCTCGTCCAAAGTCTCCAAAGCAAGGTTCATATTTGAAGAGTTGAAGTACCGTTTGTGAAGACTTGAGGTATTTGTTGAAGTACGGGTTGTGAATGCAGTACCCTCTTGTGGGGGTCTTTTTCTTCATCGACAATCGACATTGGCCAAGAGTTGCACTCTACGACGACATCTTTGATTTTAGATTTTGGATGTATTAGTCTTTTGTTTTCAGTCTAGTGCATAGTGTCAACTCTCCAAATGCATCGACATTGCATTCATGTTGCATTTGAGAGGGGGTGTTAAGGTGTAATACTCAAGGGTATTAGTGTAATCTCCTAGTCTAGTGTTTCCCCTCTTGTGTCTCTCATCTACTCTATATATAGTTGCCATTGGGCCTCAATACTATCACCATTTCAGTCTCCCTTATTTGTAACATTCTTAACATTGTTTATTCCTCTCTTTCTTCTAGAAGAAACTCACCTCTTTTATTTGTTTGTTTCTGGCAGCCTCTTCATGAAGAATTATACAATATGCATCCTTCAGTGTTCTTCTTACCAACATTCCTTGAAGCAGTTAGGAGCAATACAGAAGAAAGCTTTAGAAGTATTATGACTGAGCCAATTCCTGGTGTTTATTCGTTTGCTATGTTGCAACCTACTTTCTGTGAGATGTTATTGGAGGAGGTATGGTATATTAAGGACAAAAATAAGATTTGTTTCAAACTTTGTTCATCAATTTCTAATTTTGTGCACCTTTGTAGGTAGAGAACTTTGAAAAATGGGTCCATGCTATGAAATTTAAGATAATGAGGCCAAATACAATGAACAAGTATGGTGCTGTCCTTGATGATTTTGGCCTGGAAGCTATGCTGAACCAGTTCATGGAACAGTTCATAGCTCCAATTTCTAAAGGTTGTCTGAATGACTGCTACATTATTACAGATAGCAATCACTTTATTTTAGTTCTTGTTTCTCATTAATCTTATGCTCTGGGTTGATCTTTAGTTTTTTATCCTGAGGTTGGTGGAGGAACATTGGACTCCCATCATGCTTTTATTGTTGAATATGGGAAAGACAGGGATCTTGAACTAGGTACGTTCCTGCACTATATTCAAAGAATGCCAGAAAACTCGTAGTTAGAAACACCTTACTTGAAGTGCCCAAGGAATGCATTGTCATAAGTTTTTCGTTTGCTTTTAATATTTTTGGTTCACATGTAAGTTGAATGTACATGCTATTGGAGGAATCACCTGCAAAAAATCATGGAGTCTATTCACAAGTTTCATAACCGGGATATCAAATAGGATATCCAGTTGTTGCTAGTTACCAGCCTTTGAACCTACTGTCTTACACCTTTCTAACTCAAAACATCATGAAAGTAAAGCTGATGTCTCGTCATAGACAATAAGAAATTTAAATGTCTGAGGACATGATGTGTAAATGTGATTCTGCACTCACATGCATCACCTATAATCCTCACTGTCTGTCCCTTCTTTGAGATTTGTTGGAGAAGAAATTAAGTACAATTGAGATGTGAATTTTTTTTCATCATAGCATATACAAAAGTTACTCGTCAGATAAATATGTTCTTTTTTTTCTATTAGCAGAATCCTTACTGTTATATGGTAACAAATCAAAAGAGCAATGATTGAAAATACTAGATATCTGATATTATTTTGAACTTTTACCTTTTAACAAATTTTGATTAAAACTTTGATATGCTATAGGTGGATGATTATCAAAGGAAATTTTTTATTAAGAACTATTGGTTAAACTATCTTCTGTCCTGGTGTATGTAGCTTTAACTAATGACAACTAGATATGCCCATTCTGCCTCTTGTGAGAAGTGATGTGACATATTAAGTTAGTAGAAAATTGTACCCTGCCTTCATGCTTTTCAGGAAAATCTAGCTTACCATATAATTTTATGATGTTAAGATTAGTTGAATTCTTATAGCTGCATATATGTACCACGTTACTAATCTCTCTAAGGTTCATTATCATACTTCTTTTTCTTCCTTTGTAATATCAAGATGAACGTATGGTTCCTTCTTTCCAGGCAAACTTTAATTTCGAATAAACATTTTTATTAGTACCGCCTTATGGAAGCAAAATATATGTTCCATTACTTTTCACTGTATAAACATATTTGAACAAGTGGGATATCTTTTTTTTTGGTTTCTGAACTGTTAACATTTGCTTTTGTAGGTTTTCATGTGGATGATTCAGAAGTTACATTAAATGTTTGCCTTGGAAAACAATTCTCTGGTGGTGAATTATATTTCCGAGGTATTCGGTGTGAGAATCATGTGAATTCAGAGACACAACATGAGGTGACTCCTTATTTGTACTTCAACAACTGTCTTAATATGTCATTTTTCTTTTTATTTTATCTGCTCATGCATGGTAAGTCATGCATTTTTGATTGATTTTTATTATGCTCCTCGTACCCTGATAATTCTTTATTTAGGCCCTGTTGGTTGATAGTTTGCCACACCTAACCTTAGACAAACTGTGTCTGCTATAGAAAGTGTGGCGAACAAAATTAAAGCCACTTGTGGCAAAGTTTGGCAAGGAAATAAGTCTATGACGTGCGGGACAAGGTGCTAAGAAAGTGTGGCGTGCCATAGTTGCAGGAGTGAACCAAACAACTGCCTAAGAAACTGTGGCATGAGTAACATGTGACGTGGCAATGTTTGGCACGAACGAAACAGGCCCTTACATTCCAGAGTCATTGGCTAATAGATGCTATGCTACAGTAATGTTTTCAAATCGTATAATCGAGCCTAGTCACTGGAGCACAGATCAGCAGACTAATCGTGATTAGGTATCAATCAGGTTGATAGTCGACTAGTCGCGCTCTGTCGGCAGCATAGTCTTCCTGTCTACATACACTGGTTTCCTGGCCAGTATGTATATCTGCTACGGGTGCACCATCTAGAGCAACTAAGGGCTTGTTTAGATCACAGCTAATCTGGATTACACGCATGATTGTTATAATCAGGATTAAGGATTATAATAATCAGAGTGTTTGGGTCCCTAGATTATGGTTGGTTAAAGTGAGAAAATCCTATCTTTATCCTTTAGTCTGGTAAGTTGGACATTTGATTGGAGGGCAAAGACTTTTAGCATCCATAAGCCCCTAAAACCTGGTCTCACCTGGATTATGGGATTATGGTAATCAGGGGTTTTGATTATAATAATCCATCATTTAATCCATCCTGTTAGGATCAAAATATGATTATATAATCTGATTATTATAATCATAGGGTATCCAAACAGGGCCTAAGGAAGGTGAGGCAGCAGCTCCTGATGCAGCTGATGAACCTGCAGCATCAGTAGCACCACCTGCTTCAAGTTGAGGGTCCCAGGGAAACAGCAGAACAACTAGAAACGTAGCAAAGTAGTGGCAGGTAAAAGGAGGTGGCGCGTGGCACAGAAGAGGATGACTGGCATACTACCTCAGGAAATGCGGGGGTGGTGCACGTAAGCTCAGGGAAGGGCAGTGACGAGGAAGAGAAACTGAGTGTGGCTACATAAGTGTCCAGGCTGGGGAGGATAAGGTGCTGCTGCCTCAGCTTGATAACCCTATTGTGCTAAAAATAAAAATCCCAAGTTTGCTAGCTGCCTAGCCAGCTCAGTCACAAGTCACAAACTAGTCGTCCATGCAGTAATCGGACGACTTGTCATGATGGATCAGAGACTAATTGGATGACTTTCTTTCTGATCGTCCTAGTCACCTCGGAGGCTCAGACTACCTAGTTGAAGTGCAAGGACCAATAAGGATGACTAATCACGACTAATTGGATAACATGATTACACTGTGCTATTAGCATGTGTAGTAAGCAACCAGATAATTTAGTTTGGGTTTTACCTTGCGCAAATAAATCTAAGGTGATAATAGGCTCTACATCTTGATGAATAAGATAAAAGTAAGGAATCACAGAAGTAATGTGAACAAAGAAGTTGGATATTTTATGTTATTACTAGGTATTGGCCCGTGTGTTGCTGCAGGCACAAAATTTAAACGATATTATATCTTTTATAGTTTTAAATCCTAACAACCAATAATTTGCTTATATTTGTCTCGATCCCATTGACTATTTTTTAGCCCATCGCCTCTTTCTATAGAATCAATCGACGGTGGTTGTATAGACCATGGGAAATGTCTAAATGCCCTGCCTAACCTCTCCGCCGCCACACCCTCCCCCCTTCCGTTCGCATTTCACAAAGCAATCCACTCTGTAATATGTTCACTTTTTCTTGCCTGAAAGTTAACATAAAGAACAAATATTGTAAGCACAAACATTTGCAGTTGATGATGAAATTAACTAAAATCATTGCAGGCTTCAGAGCACTAACGGTAACCTAATTACTGTTACTAACCTGGGGATATGAGAGAGAATAATCACTCCATTAGTGGAGATAACCATATATAGAGAGCCTCATGGGCCTATAGTAGATGGGCCTTCATACACTTGACACTCCCCTTCAAACTCAAGCTGGAACTAGAGGATCTGAAACATTCTGTTTTATTAAATGAAGTCGATGTTGCTTAACAGGATCATTAGCAATCTGTATGGCTCCTGTATTATCACAGAGAAGTGGTGTGGGGGCATCACAAGAAATACCAAAATCGGCCAACAACCATCGGAGTCATACAATCTCTGAAGTAGTAGTCGCAAGTGCTCATACTGGTGACAATAGCACTCATGACACGTACATCATTGGTCCAAGCTGTGATTGCATCAGCACCAGAGACATCCTTTGACGTGTCAACTGGAGGATCCTTAGTCAAATGAGACATAAGACCATGGCCCCTCAATACAGTTTTGGCAGAGAAAGCCCACTCTCGATAGTTACTAGGGCCATCGAGTTTCATAGGAAAGACAATTGCAGTGGGTTGTAACATGTCAGCAACGCTGAGAATGATCAGAACAAAATGGATTACCACCAATATAGCACTGCAGCACTACCACAGCAGCAGAGAGCAGCAGCTGTTCAGGCACCAGCAGAGGAGCAACACCAAGGGCCAGACAGATGCAGAGTTCAACCCAAGAAAGGTGCCCAGCCAGAACAGAGCAAATGCAGGCGCATAAGTCGAGGACGGACATCAGCAGGTGTAGTGATGAAGCAGTGGGCGCAAAACCCCGCACGAACGGGCGGCGATGCACGATGAGAACGGGCAGAGTCAGAGACATCTGTGCGGACGACCCGCGTGGAAGGTGCGAGGATGGCTTGCGGACGTCGTGCGGACGACACACGGATAGGATATGCGCCGCATTGATGAAGTGGACGTGCTGGAACAAAGCACGAACGGCGACTGATGTCGTCCTCGCAATAGCGACGGACGAAAGATGGCCGCCCGTGCGGCTGAATAGAGGATGATGATGCCGGCGGGTTAAAAAAATGGATCGTGGGTGGGTTAATAGATGTGATCCGCTCTAACCCTAACACTAATCCATGGCTTTGGTACCATGTTACTAACCTGGGGATTTGAGAGAATAATCACTCCATTAGTGGAGATAACTATATATAGATAGCCTCATGGGCCATATGGGCCTATAATAGATGGGCCTTCATACACTTAACGATTACTGCTTGCATTCCAAATTGTAAGTTGTTCTGGCTTTTTCTTGATACATAGCTTTTGCTACGTATCTAGATACATAGTAAATACCGTGTATCTAGAAAAGCCAGAACGACTTACAACTTGGAACGGAGGGAGTACGTATCAACAATATGAGACACCCAATGATATGAGTCCATAATCTAAAGCATGGGCTAATAATCTGAGACAACAGGTGATAGCGCAGATTCTGGTTCAGAGCCAACTGCAAGACCAAAGCTTCAGTGCATGGTGCTGCGTTGCCAGCCAGACCCTTGGCCGCCGATGCCTCCTACCGTTAGTCCAGTATCCGTGCCACCTCAAGGTGTGCTGCACTCTCTGCGCGGTGCGATAACTGCTTCCCTGCAAGTAGTGTTGTCCTAAACGTTAAACGGTAAGCAGTCGGTCACCTGCCGTTTAGCCCATTGTTTGGGCAAAACGGACGTTTAAACGGGCAAAACGGACATTTAAACGGTCAAAACAATCGATTAAACAGAAACGGCGTACCACCGTGTAGCATTTAAGCGGTGTGTAAGCGGGCTAAACAGCCGTTTAGGCGAACAGTGCTGCAACCTTCACACACAGATCCATGTCTGCCACCACCACTGGCCTCTGCACCATGATGTCCTCGCAGCCAGCATCCACCAACCTCGCTGGAGGCGGCATAGACATCATCGTCATCCACACCTTCCATGAGCACACATAAATGGCTGAATACATTCTACACAGTTCATTAGTAAGGCATGTAGAAAAGAAGAGCACCTTATCGAACTTTTTTTTTCACCCTGGTCTCTTTTGGAACCGACAAGTCCTGGATGGATTGAGAAAACAACAGGCTTTTATTGGAGGCCTCTACAACAGTTTTAATCTCTGACTCAACTATGTCCAATGTATTAGCTTTAGCTGCTGTGAGGAACAATGCACTGGCATTAGTAAAGTTTGCTGAATTGTGTTTTTTGTTTTTGTGTTGGTATGTTGTGTGCGTTTGTAAGGGTTCTCGCCCCTTTTCTTCTTAATGCAAAGAAACACAACTCTTCTGTGTTTTCGACAAAAAAGGAACAATGCACTAGCATAGTTGCCTGTGCCACCATGCCATATGGAGCTTCTAGAACCTAAAGACAAATAGGACAGATAATAAGATTACCAGTGACATGCACAGACAATTGAAGCACTCAAGCTGCCAAGAACGAGTTAACTTACCATGTGTTTGGTTTAGAGACGAGGTATTGGATGGTTCCATTCCTGTTTTTTGGGACGGGAGCATCCCTGTTTCGTGTTTGGTTGCAAGGGATGGGATCTGTTTCATGTTCCATTCCACTCAGAAATATGGGACGAGTCATCTGACATGTGGGGCATGTTTGTCATTCTCTGTTTTCTTAACTTTCTTCTTCCTTCCCACGTAGCGCTGCCATTGCACCTCACAGCTTTTTGGACAGCGCCACCACCCCCACGCTCCTGTAAGCACGCTCTGCGCGTGCTAAACATGTGCCCCACAGCTCGGCCACGTTACTGCCATGGTTCGCCGTCCCGAAGCCGAGCTCAGCCCAGGTCACTGCCGTAGGATGCCCCCACGCACGCTGCCGCAGCTCACCAGCCTCGCCCCCCATGTGCTGGGCCCGTGTCGCCACAGTGGATCACCGTACTGGAGCCGTGCTCGGCCCGCACTGCTGCCTCAGCATGCCCAGGGTTGGCCGCTTCGCGACGAAGAAGACGATGCTCGGCCGGTACGTGAGGAAGAACAAGAGCAACGAGCCCCGTCCCCTTGTCTCCGAGGGATGGATCCATCCCCCATTTGGAGGAATATTCCATGGGTATTCTCCAAAGGGGATGGACACTGTCCCAATTGTCTCGAGATCGCCCTGTCCCATCCCCTTTCATCCTCCAAATCAAACACATACGTAAAGGAGAATCTTTCATTCAGTAGTCGGTTAAAACTACAAAAATATTAAGGAAAACCAAGAAATGTAAACCAACCAACACAAAGTGTCCGGTTGTCCTAAAGATTCTGTACCAAAGAATAGAACTAAACCCAACATGAAGGAACTTCGTTTGGCCAAAGAAGCAAAAAAGTAACTTGCATTCAGTAATCCACCCATTGCTTACGACTTAAATAAGTGATGTGCGCATAATTATGTTCACTACAACAGCAAATAGTATTGAACCCTACTACGCCGGTAGGTTTCCGATATGATAGAGAAATAATTGCATAATCTAAGCTAATAATACATTGAGAAGAGTAGGCTATCACCATTTTACCACTCCTAGACACATAATGGTACAACATTAGTATACCAATTCTCTACATTCGCTCATCATAGAGAATGCATGTACCTTGGTCTCCTTCCCTGAGGGCTTCGCTGCCTCTCGAAACCTGCATCAGAACGAAACATCGGTCCCCAAAACATGAACATAAGAATCACAAGGATGACTACAAAATGCCACTGCAAAGACCCTAAAACATCAGGAGATCTATCCCAGATCGGATACGAGGTGCGCAAGGCAAATCGAAATCGACAGGAGAATGGGTTTGTTTCAACCATAAAAACGTGGACCGGGAGCAAGGACCTGGGCGACAACCATGGATTCGGTGGTTGCAAGGTGGACACACAGCAGGGGAGGTTGGATCTGAGGTGCCTTGCTGCTATCCCTATTTGTTGGCTTGTTCAGCTGTGGAGGAGAGCGAAACCATTGGGTGCGGGTGGGACGAGATCAGCGATGAGGAGGCTGGATATCAACGGCGACTCGTGAAGGCACTCCCAGCGGACCCGGCAGCCTCATACCTCCAGACCGCTGCCATAGCTGTCGGGAACATGGTCCTCCATGTGCGGCCGCTGGCAGGCAGATGAACCTCGCGTCGCTCCTCCTCTGCCAAGCCGCATGCATCCATGGTGCTCCACGTCACTGCACGATTGGGAGCACACAATGCCGTGTTCCTCGTCCTCTCCTACATCCTATCAGTGTACCCTGATTCAGACCACAAATTGGCCTGGAGCTATGGACGACCGTGCTTGGGGATGGTTCATTGTTGAATCTCCCACATGGGAACCCTCGGCACCGGCGAGCGGCTGTGAATCGAGCTCGACTGTGGAGAGGGATCAGATGGTTGTGTGTGTGTGTGTGTGTGGGGGGGGGGTGGGTGGGGGGGTCACTCAATTGGGGAAAGGGTGCTCTTGGGTGCTGCCGTAGTGATGGGTGGTGGCATACCCCACGACGTCGGAGGCACAATGCAGCTGTCATTGAGATCGACGCAGTTTGCGGCGGGATGGAGGTGCGGTAGGAGTGAGGGAGAGGATTCTTGGACTAAGGAGGGACTGAAGGGCCTCCCTTGTCGGTGCCGATTGTCGTGTGCATCAGACAAGGGGAGGGCAAGCGATGGATGGATGAAGGGGAGTGAATTGGGCTTGTAATTTTTAAGTAGGAGAGATTTGTTAGCTCAGTATTACTGGATATTGTGTTGCTTAAAATTGAGTTCAGCATAAATTAAGTTAGCATAAAGGGAACGCCTCCTTGGGGTGCTACTGTGCTACCAATTCATGGTAGCACCCCTAAAAGACCGTAAAGGGGGGGTCACCCATTGGGGAAAGGGTCCTCTTGGGTGCTGCAGCAGTGGTGGGTGGTGGCATACCCCATGAGGTCGGAGGCACGATGCGCTCGTCATTGAGACCGGCGCAGTTGGCGGCAGGATGGAGGCGCAGCAGGAGCGAGGGAGAGGATTCTTGGACTTAGGATGGACTGAACGGCCTACCTTGTCGGCGCTGATTGTTGTGAGCGTCAGACAAGGGGAGGGCAAGCGACAAACGGACGAAGGGGAGTGAATTGGGCTCGTAATTTTTAAGTAGGAGAGATTTGTTAGCTCAGTATTACAGGATATTGTGTTGCTTAAAATTGAGTTCAGCATAAATTGAGTTAGCATAAAGGGAACGCCTCTTTCATGGTAGCACCCCTAAAAGACCATAAAATATTCTTTAAAAAATTGAATGTATGGATTATATGATCAACCATCATCTGAAAACCGACCTTGAACAAAAACTTGTGTGGAATAAAAAAAGAGAAATTGACTTGTGGATAGTTGCAGATGCAATTATTCATGTCTGAACCCACCACCTGCTATTATCGAAATGCTGATTTCTCTCTCTCTTTTTTTTTACCTTCTTGCAGAAGGTATTGTTCAATATCGAATTCTGCATGATGTTAGATGATGGTATGATGTGTTGATTCTTATTCTTAAGATTTACCATGTGTTGGTAACACTGGGGTTGCTCTCATACCATAAATGACAAACTGCATTTGTGGTGCTGTCTTCTTGATTCTTCTGTTCTGTTGAGCATATGCAATTTCAATCCGAAAAAAAATTATCACGTGTACAAACTCTTGTTCCAATCCAAAAGGGCAGTGGGCGTGGCGAAAATAGCAGGCAGCCAGGTCCTATATGGTCCTATAGCAGGCAGCCATACATGTTATAATTTCATCCAGTACAACTTTTCGCTATTCTTGGACATTTATTTCCAGTACAATTTTGTGGTTTATGAACTAGGACTGTCATGGGATATTCTTTTAGATAATTCTTGTGTTTCAAGATGCAGGAAAGATGTATAAAAGTCTTGCATTTGAATCAATAACTGTTATGTACGAGTATAGGAACTTAGGAAGGCATAGGTCGTAGGAAGTAGTGGTGAGAGGAGGGTGTGTCCTAGGACCAGTGTGGCTAGCCTATGTTGCCCCCGACTGGAGGAGGAATATGTGTGTACAGGGGAGGGGGCTTAGTCTGTTCACATGATGAGTACTTGATGTAGTTGATTTGTGCGTGTCAACAGCAGTGGGAGGCAAAAGGTTGGGATTGGAAAAATCTCCTTTCCTTTATTGATTTAATAATAATGTGTTGGCCTTACATTTGTATCCAAGGGGGATGCACATCTTTTGAAAGTATCTTTCCTTCCTCTTTATTTCCTAACCCCTAAACTAAATCCTATTGCCTGCTTAATTGACACCGATCTTGCCTTGGTTGGGAATTAAGCTGGCTGGTGGCTATAGGGATGGCAGTGACTGCTGCCGTCCTGGCTGCCACCCTTGCCTGGCCCAGGTCACAACCTGCAGCATTCTGAGCTTCGAGTGGTCAACATATTTATTCAGAATTTTTATTAGAAATATTCTTGTCTCTACTAATATAGCTTTTAGCCATGTGACTTCTTTGGTGACATGCAGTTCCAAGTTACCTTCAAGTGTCATCTTCCTATATTCTTATCTTTGTCTGATCATCTGCGCAGGAAATGTATGACTACACACATATTCCTGGTCGGGCTGTACTCCACCGTGGTCGACACAGGCATGGTGCTCGAGCTACTTCATCTGGTCTCAGAATCAATCTGCTTTTGTGGTGCCGGAGGTATACAGGCCTTTCCCTGCAGTTTTCTTTATCTCATGAGTGCATTGCTATCAATATGTATTTGCAGATTTCAATGCACTGATGCCTGAGGTGAGATCATTGATATATTCATGTGCAGATTTGTTTTAATACCTCTGATCTTATTATCATTTATTGAAAGTGTTGATGCAGTTTAGGGGGTCATTCTCTGCTTCCATTAGTGCATTTGTTTGTTGTCTTTCTGTTCTAGCCATTTTTATTGAGTGCATTCTTTGAGGCTCATACTCATGTGGCTCAATACGTATGGTATCAGGATACAGGCCCATTTGATCAATCTTAAGCTTCAAATTAGCCAAGTTAATTGAGTAAGCATATAAACTCTCAAAGAGCCCTCGGTTTTGTACGAGTGCTGTCGGCTTTTGTGAGATAATATAAGAACATCCATGGTCCCACCTGATACCATGCGAAACATGCATGCACTCAAATTGGTTCCTTGCCAAGCCTAGCTTGGTTTGCACAAGGGGCACCAGGCCTTTGCTGATCCGGATTGGTGCATCCACAGGAGTCCGATTGGCTGCCATATGCATCCAGCCAGGACACGGGGAGAAGGCGATTGGTTGGACAGCCCGTGCGCATGCTTGCTCTCTCACGTCGCACAGCCTGCACATGCTTGCTCTCTCATGCCACACAGCCACACACACACACACACACTTGCTCTCTCTTGCTGCACAGCCCACTTGCTCATGCTTAGGGTTGCAAACGGATCGATACGGACGGATATCACCGATGGTACATTTGTTTTCATATTTTTATTCAGATTCGAATATGAATACTGATAGTGTCAGCTATGTCGGATAGGATACGATTGGATATCTACATCATAAATATGCGATTTGAGTATTCGGATATGGATACGCTATCGGATGTTGAATATCTGAATATAGACAGATCTGAACTCTAAACGGATTTGGTCTCAAATATGGTCGGAAAATATCCATACCGTTTGCAACCCTACTCAAGCTGCACCATGCGCAATGCCAGCCAGTCCCAGCAGAAGCACAGATTTTTTTGGGCATATGCACAACCAGTCTGGGGTAGCGCTTTTGCACCAAGTGGTCCAGGCCCAGGTGCCGCTCCAGTCTACCAATCAAGCTCAGTTTGCATCTAGGGAGCCTGGTTGGATAGAATGTAGTTTACCAATCATGCCCAAAATGTTCTGTTCTTTACACTTAAACAGGGCAAGTGATGGTATGGTATCACATGGCTGGCTGGCTTATCTTTTCTGTGCCTGCCCTTTGCTGCTGGTATGTTGCTACATGTTTCATTACCATGTTACATTTCGCCTTTCTGTGGTGGATTAGAGAAAATGCTTGCCAATCTTGTGCATTCTCAGAAGTTAAGTGTTTTGTGCCTTGAAATGTAAAGTTGTAGTTTGACTAATAGGGGCTTGTGAAATGCTGCAACTGAATGAGTTCTTCCTACGTCAAGCTCTGTGTTCAGGGAGATGAAAAAATACCAGAAGGATTTTCCGAGTTGGTGTGGTGAATGCCAGCGCGAAAAGAGGGAAAGGCAGAGTCAGTGCGTTAAAGCAACCAAGATGGTAAGTCCCAACATTTATATTGCTTGTACGTTTCTTAGCCAATGCCTTTTGTTGCCGGTTCTTAGACACTTGCTTTTTATTTTGCGTAGGCGTTTCTCAGGGGTTCTGGAGGTGCAACGATTTAGTTTGTACGTAGGGCATTTATGTTATATACAGTTTTGCGGCATACTGAACTTTGTTCATCATTTGGGACTTGAGAGGTGGCCATTGTAATCAACAGCCAGCTTTCTGCTAGAGCGCTCATTGATGTGATCGCAGGTGTATGTAAATGTAAACCTTATCAAATCCAACTGAAAGAAATGTAATAACGGGTTATAATCTGGTAGCTTCAGACCTGCAATTTCTGTGGCGTCAATGTGTGCACATTATACTGCTATGAATTTGAATACTTGCCAGAATTATATAAATTGGAACGCCAATAACTTTGCATGATTATTTCGTCTCGCACCTGTTTACCGCCCGCTCGCACCTGTCTCAGGAAACTGCATGCTGTTGTGGATTTCCCTCTTTTATACCAGATGCTCCGTGATATGACTTTTCCTAACGTGACAGTTCGTTTTTCATTCTAACGAGGGACATATGCAGAGTTATCCTGATTAACTACAGCGTAGATTCTCTTGATTAGAGTCAAAGAATGGAACTCTCTAATTGTGAACTTAAGAGTCGTAAAAGAGGATGACAATTGAGATTTTGACGAATTATAAGGGACAAAGAATGGAACTCTCTAATTGTGAACTTAAGAGTCGTAAAAGAGGATGACAATTGAGATTTTGACGAATTATAAGGGAGCTGGGTAATGTAACATGGTAATTGTGAACTCTCTAATTGTGAACTTAAGAGTCGTAAAAGAGCAAGACATGCCACTGGATCAGGTTAATTTCTACTAATTATAAGGGAGCTGGGTACCGTGGGCAGACAGGTTTCATGACACTGTTCGATTTACTTCCCACGGTCATTTTTCAGCCCGTCGCAACCAACTGCACCATTTCTTATTTGTCGTGGCGACCTTATATTATGAAAAAAAAACTAGGGCCTCCTCTCGTCCTCCGCTCGCATATATCCATCCTTACCTTATCCGTTGGCCGTGCCCCCAAAAACATTGTAAAAGTTCCTAGGTTGACGTGAAAGTCAATTGGGGGCTCGGGGCTACTCCTATCAGGTGTGCTCCAGAAAAGGATGGCTCGGCAGCTTGCAGATAGTCCTTGAGGGAGTCTTCGATATTAGAAGGACGAGCCTGAGGCGGCAAAGTTGCCATCGCTCGGGGGTGGGGGCTCAGCCAAGACACGGGAATTTCCAGCCTAAGGGGAGCCCTAGCCAAGACATCGCCCCTGCGGCCATTCCAACCTTGGCTCGGGGCCAACAACCGTCCCGAGCCAAGGCCAGAGTGAGCTCCTGAATTTGTCAGCTTGTAACATCCTAGCTTATTAGTAGCATGTAGTAGTTGTTAAGTTGCCCATGTAGCCTAAGTGGCTCATGTGTGGTTGTGGTTGGTGGGTTTAGTATTACCGTTGAAGTTTAGGAGGCTGAGGGTCAGCTAATAATCCTTGTTCAAAACGTAGCACCTCTGGGTTAACCATTTTACACAAAGCAAGGACAAAAGTGTAAGAGAGGTGCTACGTGTATGTAGGCTTATTCCATGTGCAGAGCTGGGCCATATAAGTATATTTTGGATGCGGGGTGTTACAAATGGTATTCGAAGCATCAATCCTTACCGTGGAGGGGTGTACCAAGGGGTGATCCTGGACAATTGCCACATATATGTGGTGAGCTGCCGAGGGCGTAGCCCTTAGGGGGTGTTTAGTGTAACACCTCAACCCATTAGTAGCCTGTAGTATTGTGAAGTTGGCCCATATGGCCCAAGTGGCTCATGAGTGGTTGTGGTTGGTGGGTTTAGTACCACCTTGGAAGTTTAGGAGGGTGACGTTTGTTCCATGAAAGCATCTAGGCCCCTAGTTGGGTTTCGGTGATTAATGACAATACGAGATTACTATGACTAATGTGTGTTTTGCAGAGGCAATTAAGTTAGGTCATGGTAATGGCAATTGATTGGGCAATCATGGTTGTCATGCCCCTACGATGGAAATCGTTTTGTTTTTTAAAGGATGGACGACAAGGTTAAGGATGGACTAGTTCTAAGTGTCGTTTGGTGTTGAAGAGACACTTAGAGTAGTTTAGGACTTTATTTTTCCTTTGACCGTACTATTAAGTAGGGTATGGACTAGTAGCTTGACCTAGGTAAGTCTAGTAGGTTAGGTGTGGTATACACTTATCAAATTTAGCACTAGGTAGCTCCTAAGTAGCCCTAAGATCAATTGGAGCAAACTTCATTCACATATGATTGCGAGTTGGAAGTGAATGGAGAGTCAAATGTTGACCGGACGCTTGTTCTGGTGTGACCGAACGCTGGCGTAGAGTCCGGTCAGTTCATTTGATCAAGGTGAAGTAGTCTGGTTGCGACCGGACGCTGAGTGAAATGTGACCGGACGTTGGGTGCCAGAGTCCGGTCAACTCCAGTAAGGTTCCAGAGAGGGAGAATCCTGATCGGACGTGTCCAGTCAGTGCTGACTGGACGTTGGTCAGATTTTGGTTACTGACCGGACGCTGAACAGCGAAGTGACCGAACTCTGGGCTCCAGCATCCGGTCAACATCAGTAAGGTTCTAGAGAGCAGTTTTTGTGACCGGACGCGTCCGGTCAGTGCTGACCAGACGCTGGTCAGAGTCTGGTCACAACTTAACGGCTCAGTGGCGGGGAGAACTGACTGGAGCGTCTGGTCACCCCGCAGAATGCTGACTTAGGCACATAACGGTTCGTTTTGAATGAGGAGGTATAAATACTTCCTCTATTCATTCAAGGGAGCACTCTTGCCCATTTCAACAGCTAAGAAACACCCTTGAGAGTGCTTAGGAGAGCAAGAGCCTAGTGAGGTGATTGAGATTTGAGAATCCAAGATTAAGGCCTCATTAGTTCAAAGACAGTAGCAAGTGTGCATCCACCCTTCTTATTAGGCTTGTTGTGGTCAAGTGAGAGTTCTTGCTTGTTACTCTTGGTGATCGCCATCACCTAGATGGCGATGGGGAGGCCTCAGATGCCTTCCACGCTGGCAATCCTCCTCCGATAGATGGACCTCTCGTCAGCGTGGTCTCTCACCCACCACCAGTCCCCCCATCGAAGGTGGATCATCACCGTACCGCTGTTCATGTTGTTTATCTTCATTTAACTGAATATGCGAGCAATGCTCACACTAGCTAGTATGTGTTCATGCTATTTAATTTAACTAGTATTTGGAATTTGCCTACTTTCTCAACAGGTGAAAGTGGGCGTGACGGCGTCCCGAGCCTTGTTGGCCCTGGAGCCTGGTTCATCGTCCGCGGTCACGCTTGGAAAGCATCCCCGCGAGGCATTTCCTGATGGGGGCAGCCACCCGCGATTCCGTGCCATGCTGCACCAGTCAGTTCGGTAAGTCATTTGCATTCTCAATCCGATCGCTCTCCCCCTTTTCCTATATGGGCTTGAACTTGGCTTGTATTGTGCAGCGCTTTGTCCATGACGACGCCATCCTTGGTCGTGGGGCTTCCACCGTAGCTATAGCCGCTGTGCACCGCTGAGCTCCAAGCTCGCCGGTGGCTAGCCCTTTCCACCATAGCTCCTACCTTCTTCTCCGTTGGTCCATCGTCGCCTTAGGTCGTAGGTGCTCGTGCCGTAGCCTAGTTCACCATTATCGCCGCCGTCTTGCGGGAACGTGCGACTGCACCACGCGCACCTGCCATGGCCGTGAGCTCTAGCTCGCCGCGGTTGACCTTAGCTAGACCCCGTCGTTCGCCTCTGTCGCACCCAATTTTGCATAGCAAAACCAAGTACTCATATATGTGTGCCTAGGATGTCCAAACACACACATATATCACAAATTGCAATAGTATCAAAGTAAAGTACTTATTACATCGCATATCTCATCATAAAGTTAATACAAAGTTTGCTCAATGGCAATATTATTATAATCACAGTGGAATAACTAGCCCAAACTGCCACAGGGACTCCAACTGGTGAACGTCTTCCTAGTAATCCTGGACATCCTCCGGAAACTCTTCATATCCATTATCTGTTACCCATTCGGGATTTTCATTGGATGTAAAGCAAGTGTAAGCTCACCATGCTTAGCAAGTATATCAAAGGGATCTATGAGGCTCAAAAGGCTGGACTCTGTTTGAATGTGGTTCGCAATTTTAGTTGATCAAATTTTAGCATCCTGAATCACTACTTTAATGAACAGTCCAATTCCCAAGTGATATTAAAGTATAGTCATATTTATCTCAATTCCCAACCATCCACCACCCACAGTAACCACTAATCTTGAAGGATCCAGACCGCTCGTATCCGTGAGCACGACTGTTATAACAGGTCAAATATTTCTGCAGAAATTGTACAACTTTACCCACCGAGCCGTGATTTCCAATGCCGGGGTTTGCAAAGCCCACTACACCTCTACCTAGGAAGTGTGGCAGGGTTTCACTATAAAACCCTTAGCTAGTCGCACTAACAAGTCGTAGCTACTAAGGAGTGGCACACGTGGGCATCGCAGCATGGTACACACATCCTAGCAGAAAAAGGAAAGATACCCTCTTACCCTTATTGGAGCTACAGACGAGCTAGTACAATCTAGTTAACAGGTTAAAGTCAAAGCCATATGACACTCGGGGTTGTACGGAACCTCCTGGTTGCTGCTTCAGGATTAAGTCCTTATGGAGAGGCACTAGAGTACTCAACCCCGTACCCTAGCCCCCTATCTGTTGCTAAAAAGCTTCATGTTATCATATTGCATAATGTCTTTAGTCATGTTTAGCTATTATTCTATGTTCAACGCTGCAGCATCTATCCAAAATAAACGGTTATATGACTGCGGGTACTAATTCTTGAAAATACAGGGGCCTAAATGATTAAAAACAGGACTGATATGCATTTATTTTGAATTAATCTGGACTACGGGTTGATTCTATGAAAATAGAAGGGCTTTAATGCAAAAAGGGCGTGGCTTGATTGGATGTTGACCGTGGCAGTGACTGGATGACACATGGCGCGCTGGGATTGGATCGGTGCACCACATGGCTCGGTGGACCTGCTGACGTGGCACTGTGGCTGGGTCTATGGGTCCATGGTGGACCGCTTATGATCCAACCGGTATGGTTGGATCTAAGCCGTCCAGTACCGATCTGATGGCACAGGAGGCATGGGCGTATCAACGCCGCTGTACAGGGATGCCGACGAGCACACCATGGCCGCCGACAAGGCTACCACGACGGCGAACCCCCGGTACAGTGGTTTCGGCCATTCCCAAGACAACCAAACACACCTAGATGATCTACGAGATCCCGCGAACATGATGCAAGCGCTACCGAGGCGAGGAAACACGGCGGGGTGCTGAGCCCACGGCGGCGCCATGGCCGGCGGGTCTAGAGGTTGCCGGTACGGTGCTCTAGTGCGCAAAATGATGAAGGGAGGGCACGGGAAGGACTGGGAGCTCACCGCGAGTCGTCTAAAGAGGAATGCGGCGTCTAGGACGGGCTCCAGAGGCGGGTCGTCGATGGCGGTGGCAATTGGAAAGACGACGACGGCGCGGGTGAGGATGAAACCGATCAAACCGTGACCAAGACCTCAAATTGATGGTACCTACATGCACGGGGGATTATGGTGGAGCTCCGAGTGGTGACATCAACGGCGATTGAAGCGCGGGTAAGGATGGATTGCGGCGGCGGTGACTGGAAAGCGAGAGCAGAGGATGGGAGAGGGAAGGGGTTGGCGCGGAGCTTTATAGGCTGGGCGGTGCACGGAAAAAGGAAGGGGAGCCGGCGGGATTGGTCTCCTACCATGTGTGGGCGACGGCGGTCGCTTGCCCTGCATGGCCGCGCCATCGGCGGGCGCCAAAGAAGGAAGGTGCGCCGAGAAGAAGAAAGGAAAGGGAGGAGAAAGGCACTGACAGGCGGGGCCATCAGCGCAGTGAGAGAAAAAGAGAGAGAGCAAGCGGGTGTGTGCGGGTGATGAAGGCCGAGCGGAGCAGGCCGAGCTGGGCCGCGTGGTGCGGACGGGCACGGAGTGGGCTGGCGCGGGAAAGAGCCGAGTGGGCCAGAGCGAACTGGCCGGCGCGGGAAAAAGGAAAAGAAGAAGAAAGGGCTGCTGGGCCGCCAGGCAGGCCGAACCGGGAAGGGGTAGGAAGAAGAGGGCTGGGCCAGATCTAGAGCTGGGCTGAAAATGAAGAAAGGTCAATTTTTCAAAATCAAATTCTTTTCCACATCTATTTTTCAATTCTAAGCCAAATTCAAATGGAATTTGAATTCAACTTCAAATCATCTAGCCCTATACTCAACCAAAAATAATATGCTTCGGCATGAATGCAACAAACATGTTTGTAAACCTTATAGTTACTTTTATTAACCAATGTTTATTATTTGGCCTAAGTTAAAAATACCTAGAAATTTTAATAAATGCTAAGAATTAATTGCTAATTTGTAGTAAATTTTTTTTGGGTGTTACAAACCTACCCCCCTTAAGATGAATCTTGTCCTCAAGATTCGGATGGTTCAAAGAGATTGGGATAGTCAGTTCTCAGATCTTCCTCTCTTTCCCAAGTTGCCTCATCCACAGAGTGTCTGTTCCACTAAACCTTACACATTCTTATTATCTTGCTCCTTGTGATTCTCTCTGCTGTTTTCAAGATTCTCCCTGGATATTCTTTGTATGATAGATCCCCTCGGATATCCAGTTCTTCCAAAGGTAGTTGTTCCTCAAGTACTCTCAAACATTTCTTAAGTTGCGACAAATGGAAGACATCATGAACACCTGAGAGTTGCTCCGGTAATTCTAGCTGGTAAGCAACTTCTCCTCTCCTGTTGATGATCTTGAATGGTCCCACATACCTAGGTGACAACTTTCCCTTGGTATGAAATCTCTTAACTCCTTTCATAGGTGAAACTTTGAGATAAATAAAGTCACCGATTTCAAACACCAAATCTCTTCTTCTCGTGTCCGCATAGCTTATTGTTTGTACTTGTTTTTCTGCCAGTTGCAAAACATCTGGTCCAAAGACTTGACTTTCCCCCGTTTGATTCCAAAATAATGGGGTTCTACACTTTCTGCCATACAATGCCTTAAACGGTGCCATCTTAAGACTCTTTTGGTAGCTATTATTATAGGAGAATTTGGCATAAGGTAAACTCTTATCCCAACTTGTCCCATACTGCAGAGCACAAGCTCTTAGCATATCCTCTAAGATCTAATTTGTTCTCTCGGTCCGTCCATCTGTCTGAGGATGGTAAGCTGAGCTAAAGTTCAACTTTGTATCCATGGACTCATGCAATTTCTGCCAAAAATGTGATGTGAACTATGTACCCCTATCTGAAACAATCTTCTTTGGTACTCCATGTAAACATACAATCCTTTCCATGTATAACTCTGCCAACTTTGCACCCGAATAAGTTATCTTGACTAGAATGAAATGTGCCACTTTTGTCAGACGGTCTACAATTACCCAGATAGAGTCAAATCCTCTCTGTGTACAGGGTAATCCAACTATGAAGTCCATTCCAACTTCTTCCCATTTCCACTCGGGTATCTTCATAAGTT
Organism: Miscanthus lutarioriparius; assembly: GCA_904845875.1. Classification (NCBI taxonomy): domain Eukaryota; kingdom Viridiplantae; phylum Streptophyta; class Magnoliopsida; order Poales; family Poaceae; genus Miscanthus; species Miscanthus lutarioriparius. The sequence goes on along the minus strand of CAJGYO010000005.1, from coordinate 70,878,707 downwards.
GTAGTAAACCTACTAGCCTCTGATGTTCTGCCTTTACTCTTTGGCACGTGTCACATATGGCCACATGTTCAGCTACATCTCTCTTTAGTCCATACCACCAGTATCTCTCTTTAAGATCAAGATACATTTTAGTACTCCCTGGGTGTATGGAATAGGCTGAGTCATGAGCTTCCCTCAAAATAGACTCCCTAATAGATTTCACTTCTGGCACACAAATCCTTTTGCCAAACCATACTGTCCTTTGATCATCCATGTGGAATCCTAGGGCTTTACCAATCACTATACGTTCCGTAATATCCTTGATCCTCTCATCATTCAGCTGTCCCTTATGAATCTCTTGTTCTAGAGTAGGTTCTACCTCTAACTCCATGGTGTTAGCCACAATACCCAAATTCAGGTATTTGAACTCCTCACACAACTCTTGAGGTAGTTGAGTTGTATAGGCCATGTTCACATAACTCTTCTTACTCAAGGCGTCTGCTACAACATTAGCCTTTCCTGGGTGATAGTGTATATCCAAATCATAATCCTTGATTAACTCTAGCCATCTACACTGCCTCAGATTCAGATCTGACTATGTGAATATATACTTCAAACTCTTATGATCCGTATAAATCTCACTTATGACCTATCAGGTAATGCCTCAAAATCTTGAGAGCATGTACCATGACTGCTAACTCCAGATCATGAGTTGGATAATTTAACTCATGTTTTCTCAGTTGTCTGGATGCATAGGCAATAACTTTGCCTTCTTGCATAAGAACGCAGCCTAGACTTTGCCGTGAGGCATCACAATAGATGGAGAAGCTTTTGGTGAGATCAGGTAAGATGAGCACTGGGCAGAAGTCAGTCTCTTCTTCAACTCCTCAAAACTGTCCTGACATTGCTTAGTCCATACAAATTTAGCATTCTTCTCTAACAAAGCAGTCATGGGCTTTGCTAACTTAGAGAATCCCTCGATGAATCTCCTATAGTACCCAGCCATACCTAGAAAACTCTAAATCTCACTAACATCCTTAGGTGGCTTCCAACTCAACACATCTCTAACCTTCTTGGGATCTACTGCTACTCCTCCATTAGAGATTATGTGACCAAGGAAAGATACTTCTTTTAGCCAGAACTCACATTTGCTAAACTTAGCATAAAGCTGATGTTCTCTAAGCTTCTGCAACACCAACCTCAAATGTCCTTCATGTTCTTCTTCATTCTTAGAGTACACTAATATGTCATCAATGAACACAACAACAAACTTGTCAAGGTACTCCATGAACACTTTGTTCATCAGATACATGAAGTAAGCAGGTGCATTTGTCAGACCAAAGGACATGACTGTGAACTCATACAGTCCATATCGGGTCACAAAAGTAGTCTTGGGGATGTCAGTACGTCTTATTCTCAACTGATGGTATCCAGATCGAAGGTCGATCTTGGAAAACACACAAGCCCCTTTCAACTGGTCAAACAGGTCATCAATTCTAGGCAGTGGGTACTTGTTCTTAATTGTGACCTCATTAAGTGACCTGTAATCTATGCACATTGTCTGTGTACCATCTTTCTTCTCTACAAACAGTACTGGTGCACCCCAAGGTGAAGAACTAGGTTGAACATAACCCTTATCTAACAATTCCCTTAATTGTTTCTTAAGTTCTGCTAATTCATTCACTCCCGTTCTATAGGGTCTCTTAGCTATGGGTGCAGTTCTAGGTAAAATTTCAATTATAAACTCGATGTCTCGTTCAGGTGGCATACTTGGTAATTCCTCAGGGAAGACATCTGGGTACTCGTTTACTATCCTTATATCCTCAAAGGTTGTGCCCTCCAACTGATTAACCCGATAGATTTCTGTAGCTGACTGTGTTGCCACATACTCAATTTTCTCCCCGGATGGAGTGGTAAGATTCACGGAACTATTGCCACAATTAATAACTGCCTTCTGCAATCTTAACCAATCCATACCCAAGATGGCATCAATACCAGATGAGTCTATGACTACAAGGTTTGCTTGAAATTCTACCCCCCTTATGCTGAGACTAGCAGCTAAGCATATCCACTCTGCTTTCATTTCCCCTCTAGGTGAGCTTACTAACATGTGTTTCTTCATAACACTTACTGGAATACCATGCTTCTTTATGAATGTATATGCTATGAAGGAATGCGAAGCACCAGAATCAAAAAGTACTGCAGCTAAGCTTGAGTTGACCGAAAACATACCGATCACCACATCTGGTGCCTCCTGAGCTGTTTTAGCAGTCACATGATTCACCTTCCCCCGAACATAATTCTGTTGCGTGTTAGCCGTCCTCTTGGGGCATCTGTTGGAGTAATGTCCCAGCTCTCCACAATTGAAGCATTTATTATCATTAACTGCATTTGGCGCTTTTGGTGCGCCATTCTTCTGTGGAGCATTGGGGGCATTGTTCCTCACAGGTACATTGTTAGACTCTTCTTGTTGCAATTTGGAAATGGTATCTTGTCTTCTTGTGCATGCTTTGGGGTTGTTCTTTGGTTTCTTGTTGACTATACCTGATTGACCTTGATAGCGCTGCTAAGGTTGAGCTTGTTGAGGATTGGCACGGAAGCGAGAGTTGCTCCTAGATTGCTGTCCTTGAAACTTCCTCTTTTTGTCCTCCATCTGGCGGCGCTTGTTCTCGATCACCAAAGCCTTATCCACTAGCTGCTGGAAGCTAGCAAAAGTATGAGACAACAACTGGTACTAGAGACCATCATTTAGGCCCTCCATAAACAACTCATGCCTCTTCTCGTCCTCATCTACCTCAGTTGGTGCATACCGTGACAATTGTATGAACTTGTCACAATATTCAGCAACAGTCATGCTCCCCTGCTTGAGAGCCAAGAACTCCTTCTTTAGCTTCATTAGTCCCGCAGGAACGTGGTGAGAGCGGAAGGCACTACGGAACTTGGCCCAAGTGATGGGATTAGCTTTGGTACGGCCAAAGCGGAATGAGTCCCACCAATCCAGTGCAGCTCCTTGCAATTGTCCAGAAGCATATAGAACCTTCTCCTTATCATCACACTAGGCAATCTCCAGTTGCCTCTCAATGGCACATAGCCAGTCGTCAGCCTGGAGTGAGTCGGTAGAGTGCTTGAATACAGGTGGGTGTCCTTTCAGGAACTCTCCCTTCTTATCTCTGACGTGAGGGGGAGCATTCCCATTCCCTTGCCCCATGTTCTGCATGTTCTAGGCCATCTGCTAAAGCAACTGTGTCTGTATCATCATCAGCTGCTCCATGGTGACTGGAGGAGGTGGTGGCAGGTCCTCGCCTCCCTGGTTGTTCCTCCTGGTGTTCACCATCTATAGATGCATCATATAAGTCTCACATGTCCATGCATATAACCCTTAAAAGATAATGGTATAACAAGAGTAGGTGTCACAAGATCAAGACAAGAGGTATATGTAGGGTATACAAGAAGATAATTGTTCTGAACTTTTCCGGCGAGTTGGACAACAGCAGTGCAGTAAAACGAGCATATCTCACTCTATGTTTATCATATGATTACATATTTTACCTTTCTGTAAAGCTTATGAAATTATCTACAACTTTAATTTAGAACACTTTTTCAGATTCTGACGTTTACTTAGTCAAATACAGACGACAAGCAGTACTGTTCCAGAATTCTGACAGCACAGAAACCTCAACTTACAACAGCTGTATCTCACAATTTATAATAGGTATTGAGGTGATTATAGATCCAAAAGAAAGATGTTGAAGTCTACTTATCTCCATAAAATTTTCATGACCATTGGACAACTAGAACATGAGATATGAACTGATAAAGACGGACTGCTCAGAATGATACAGAATGGACAGCATGATAAAATAAAACCCAACTATTTATTCATAATATCCTTAAACCTTAACCTTAACTAAATGACCGTGGACATACCCACAAGTCATCACAATCATATAAAAGATCCAAATCAAGCATTGTTCATAAGGATAAACATCCAACCGTGCAAGTAACACTTGTTCAACCATTAAAAGGAAAAAAACTAAACACTCTCTCGCGTATCTACGTGTGTTTATTACATATTTTTAAGACTTCCTCCTATGGGTATGGGTCGACGTTGGTGCTAGTATTGGGGTCTCCATACTCTCCTCTGTTCCTCAGGGGCGACTGAGCATGTACACCTAGCGCTTCCACATCTAGACCTCCTTGCTGTTGCTTCAGTGTAGCGTTCTCACGGGCAAGCTGCAGATATGCCTTCCCCATGACATCGAGCTCGTCCAGGGCCTGATCCAAGTCAGTGTTGGTCTTAGCCAAGCACAACAAGGTAGGCCTTAGCATCAGGTTTGCCTCTCCAAGTGGTGCAGCGATGTTGCATGTAGACTGGCCGCTCCGACGGCGGGAAAGATATTGGTCGTCCTCCCAGGCGATGTCGTCGAAGTGGCGGTTGTGGTTAACCACCAATGCCTGTCGAGCTGCATCCTTGATGACGATCGCACGGGTGAGCCGTGCAGTGATGGCACGGTGGATGTAGCGCACCCGAGTCCCCTCGCGGATGTACACTTCTATCTCCCAGAAGCTGGTGTAGTCAGGGTGGGTCCAATGCTCCGTCCTGTACTGAACAGTGCCTTCAGCATGGTAGCGATGTACAAGTGCGAGAAGCTTGGGGTGGTAGTAGGCATCACCCTCCAAGTCGTAGTGGATCACCGCGGTCCACCCCTGAGCCAACAATGCATTGTGATCATCATCACTATCATCACCCCCATTTCCACCGTCTCCTCCATCATCACCACCATCACCACCATTACCATCTCCACCATCTGCACATCTCCACCATCATCACCTCCATTAGAATCAGAATCATCAGAGTCATCTCCATCATCGGGGTCACCAGCTCCCTCCTGGCCACCTTGTTCAATCTGCTCCATAGGATCCTCCTCAGACTCCTCTATCTCAATGGGCTCCTCAAACATGGGCCCCTCTTCTGTTTCATCATCCATTGGTTCTTCCAGCACGTCCTCTAGAGGTTCCCCCATGGGCACCTCCACAGGCGGTTCCTCTCCAGGTTCCTCAGAGCTTCCACCAGATGTGCCGGGACACGCTTGCCCAATGTGAACCTGGTCCTCCTGGTGGGCATCACGATGGTCCTCTTGCATGGGGTCTGCTTGGTGCGGGTCATCTATAAGAATGAAAAGGTTGAGTATTAGAATAAAGTAATTTTTGGCAACAGATAAAGAATAGAATATAAGCAAAAATTTTATAGCAAATTAAAGGTAGTAAAATAAAGATAATGTGATCCTAGAAATGTCCATTTCTAACTAGGTTGATCGTCCTACAGTCAGTTCTAGCTCTGATACCAATTTGTTGCACCCAATTTTGCATAGCAAAACCAAGTACTCATATATGTGCGCCCAGGATGTCCAAACACACACATATATCACAAATTGCAATAGTATCAAAGTAAAGTACTTATTACATCGCTTATCTCATCATAAAGTTAATACAAAGTTTGCTCAATGGCAATATTATTACAATCATAGCGGAATAACTAGCCTAAACTGCCACAGGGACTCTAACTGGTGAACGTCTCCCTAGTAATCCTGGACATCCTCCGAAAACTCTTCATATCCATTATCTGTTACCCATCCGGGATTTTCATTGGATGTAAAGCAAGTGTAAGCTGACCATGCTTAGCAAGTATATCAAAGGGATCTATGAGGCTCAAAAGGCTTGACTCTGTTTGACCGCGGTTCGCAATTTTAGTTGATCAAATTTTAGCATCCTGAATCACTAATTTAATGAACAGTCCAATTCCCAAGTTTTATTAAAGTATAGTCATATTTATCTCAATTCCCAACCATCCACCACCCACAGTAACCACTAATCTTGAAGGATCCAGACTGCTCGTATCCGTGAGCATGACTGTTATAACAGGTCAAATATTTCTGCAGAAATTGTACATCTTTACCCACCGAGCCGTGATTCCCAATGTCGGGGTTTGCAAAGCCAACTACACCTCTACCTAGGAAGTGTGGCAGGGTTTCACTATGAAACCCTTAGCTAGTCGCACTAACAAGTCGTAGCTACTAAGGAGTGGCACACGTGGGCATCGCAACATGGTACACACATCCTAGCAGAAAAAGGAAAGATACCCTCTTACCCTTACTGGAGCTACAGACGAGCTAGTACAATCTAGTTAACAGGTTAAAGTCAAAGCCATATGACACTTGGGGTTGTACGTTACCTCCTAGGTTGCCGCTTCAGGATTAAGTCCCTATGGAGAGGCACTAGAGTACTCAACCCCGTACCCTAGCCCCCTATCTGTTGCTAAAAAGCTTCATGTTATCATATTGCATAATGTCTTTAGTCATGTTTGGCTATTATTCTATGTTCAGCGCTGCAGCATCTATCCAAAATGCATACCCAAACCATAGGTAACAAGGATATGTGGTACAAGAATTCATCTAGGTAAAGTCCTTAAGGGTATATCAAATTAAACACATGCATGAGTATGAATAGTAATTGTTCATAGGTACAAGGGGCCTTTGGTACACTTGCCTTCTTCAAAGTTATCTTGGAAGTACTGCTGATCCTGCTGTGGGTCCTCAGTCACCTCAAATGGCTCACCCTCTAATCGTGTTCCAAATCACCAATCAAGCATCATTCCAATCATTACATGCATACAAGATAGACTTCTATTAGAATAGTACACCAAACAGTAAAAACATAAGTTGAAAAGCTTATAAATCTATTCTATGTATTGCTATGAACACGTGAGCGAAGGAATCACTCAAATCGGACTTAAAACACGAAAGTTATGCATGAAATAAGATGTAATGGCATTCCTATAAATAAACTAAACTTATTTTTGAATTAAAACAATTAAAAATATGAATATACATGGTTATAGGACTGTGGGTACTAATTCTGGAATATACAGGGGCCTAAATGAATAAAAATAGGATTGATATGCATTTATTTTGAATTAATCTGGACTGCGGGTTGATTCTATGAAAACAGAAGGGCTTTAATGCAAAAAGGGCGCGGCTTGATTGGATATTGACCGTGGCGCTGACTGGGTGACACATGTCGCGCTAGGATTGGATCGGTGCACCACATGGCTCGGTGGACCTACTGACGCGGCACTGTGGCTGGGTCTACGGGTCCATGGTGGACCGATTATGATCCAACCGGTATGGTTGGATCTAGGCTATCCAATATCGATCTGATGGCATAGGAGGCACGGGCGTATCAACGCCGCTGTACAGGGATGCCGGCGAGCACACCATGGCCGTCGATGAGGCTACCATGACGGGGAACCCCCGGTACGGTGGTTCCGGCCAATCCCGAGACAACCAAGCACACCTAGATGATCTACGAGATCCCATGAACATGATGCAAGCGCTACCGAGGCGAGGAAACATGATAGGGTGCTGAGCCCACAGCGGCGCCATGGTCGGCGGGTCTAGAGGTTGCCGATACGACGCTCCAGTGCGCAAAATGATGAAGGGAGGGCACGGGAAGGACTGGGAGCTCACTGCGAGTCATCTGAAGATGAATGCGGCATCCGGGACAGGATCTAGAGGCGGGTTGTCGATGGCGGTGGCGACTGGAAAGACGACGACGGCGCTGGTGAGGATGAAACCGATCAAATTGTGACCAAAACCTCAAATTGATGGTACCTACAGGCGCGGGGGATTACGGCGGAGCTCCGAGTGGTGACGTCGACGATGATTGAGGCGCGGGTGAGGATGGATTGCGACGGCGGCGACTGGAAAGCGAGAGCAGAGGATGGGAGAGGGAAGGGGTCGGCGCAGAGCTTTATATGCCGGGCGATGCGCGGAAAAAGGAAGGGGAGCCGGTGGGATTGGTCTCCTGCCATGTGTGGGCGACGGTGGTATCTTGCCTTCTATGGCCGCGCCATCGGCGGGCGCCGAAGAAGGAAGGGCGTCGGGAAGAAGAAAGGAAAGGGAGTAGAAAGGCGCTGACAGGCGGGGCCAATAGCGTAGTGAGAGAAAAAGAGAGAGAGCGAGTGGGTGCGTGCGGGCGATGTAGGCCGAGCGGAGCAGGCCAAGCTAGGTCACGCGGTGCAGATGGGCATAGAGTGGGCTGGCGCGAGAAAGAGCTGAGTGGGCCGGAGCGAACAGGCCGGCGTGGGAAAAAGGAAAAGAAGAAGAAGAAAGGGCTGCTGGGCTGCTGGGCTGCCAGGCAGGCCAAGCTGGGAAGGGGAAGGAAGAAGAGGGCCGGGCTAGATCTAGGGCTGGGCTAAAAATGAAGAAAGGAAAATTTTTCAAAATCAAATTCTTTTCCACATCTATTTTTCAATTCTAAGCCAAATTCAAATGGAATTTGAATTAAACTTCAAATCATCTAGCCCTACACTCAACCAAAAATAATATGCTTCAGCACGAATGCAACAAACATGTTTCTAAACCTTATAGTTACTTTTATTAACCAATGTTTATTATTTGGTCTAAGTTAAAAATACCTAGAAAATTTAATAAATGCTAAGAATTAATTGCTAATTTGTAGTAATTTTTTTGGGTGTTACAACCTCTAGCACGTGTTCTGCACCTCCATTCACCCTAGCACCATCACCGAAGATGGAGACTCGTCACCCATCACCGGCTCGCCGGAACGGTGACACCACCGCCGTGCTCTGTGCGTCGCCACCATGCCCGTGGCCAAGCTTCACCGCCGCTCCGCCGTCGCCCTAACCTAACCCTAGAGCTCCGCTAGGACCTACTGGTGTTGTAGTCGCGCTCGCCTGGACATGCCATCACTGAAGACGTTGAGTCTGCCACCGCTAGGTCACTCCAGTGATCCACCAAGCCAGCCAAGGTTACCAATGGGTGCGCAAGGGTGTGGGGAGCACAACGCCGGTGACCTCGCTGTCGGCGAGTTTGCCGTCGGTCAACCACGCGCTCTGCTCTGGTTCCACTGATGAGTGGGGCCGAGTTGACTGCAGGACCCGCATGTCAGCGCCTGAGGGTGTAGCAGAACCGACCAATTTATTAGAGCACAAGTATAATGGTAGCCCGCAAGCGGTTGCACTATCATACTTGAGCCCATATAAACTTGGTAGTCCATCGATTATCATGAAGGGTCACGATTAACCATCAACATAGAACCAAGATTGTACATGATTCAACATACATGTCACACGTTACATAAAGTTCGCAAATACAGATCATCCATCAGAGTACGAATTTAGGTTATTACAAACCAAGTTCAAGTGAAATAGTAGCGGAAGCAAATTAAAAGTTTGAAACCAACATTTGCAACATTATTTAAATATAGTGCCAGCCCACGATCACACTTCCACAAAAGCATGTGAGAAAGATTAATAAGAGATCCCTGCCTAGGGCTCAATCCTCGTGCACGATAGGACAGAAGCAGTTCTTGCAATAGCCATGATAAACTATACCATCTGCAATAATGGGAATAAAACCCTAAGTACGAGAAGGTACTCAACTAGACTTACCCGTCATAAACCAAAAATAAAGTGACTCCAAGGATTATGCAAGGCTTTATAAGTGGAGCTAGCTAGACAACATTTTGCATAAAAAGCTTACCAATTCAAGTATACAGTTATAATTCGGTCATCAAGTTAATTATATCTATTCATCTCTAGATTAGCAACTAGCCTATGCCAAACATGTGGTATATCGTTTAGTAGCATACAGTAGTAACCATAGCTTGTATAATAATTCCATGTTCATCATAACCATCATTCCATAATATAGTTACTACAATGTTGGGGCTAGCTAAGTTTCTCACTGTCCGGGAGAGACGGTGATTCAAATCGATTTCAACCAGCTGGGAATTTCTTCCTAACACAAACCCCGGCAGACCAGATCAATGGTCACCTTAGGTCATCTTTGGTACAACTCAGGTCCACATTTTGTGGGTTCGTCTAGCGCCGCACAATCAGGGATGACCAGCTACCAGGACGTTTAGGCCTGGCCTACCCTTGGGCTCAGTTCTAGCTCCCCGCACATCCTTACTACCATCCAGAGTGCGCACTTGTACATAATGGGGCCTGGCCTAAGTTGAGCTACTTGGCTTCACGATCGGAACGACTTATTTAGCCAGCTAAGTGAGAGGCATGCGTTCAATCTTGTTAGATGTGCCAATAATGGTGCGGTCCTTAATTGAATCACATGAGTCAACCTACACATAGACTTCGCCCGGCCTCCATTTACATTACCCCAAGGTTTTTTTCCACGATAGCAAATATAGCCAACCGTGCTTCGGTATCCACCTATATCTCGCAGGTTACAAATCATCCGACTTCTACCGGTCTAAGCATGGCTAAGCATATATTTGATCCTAGACCTACATAGGGTTAAAGGTATATTTATCTAGACAAGGTAGTTCTATGCATCAAGTGTTTCCAATCAACTTTTATAACCTAATGCATCAAACATAAAGGACTCAAGTGATGTTTTGTAAAGCATGGGAGACATAAAATGCTCCGGGGCTTGCCTTTGAGGAAAGAGGTTGGCTTGTAATATGGGCACTTAGGGTGGTCCTCAAGAGTTTGCTCCTCTTGTTTTGGAGCTATGGCCTGAGGTGTTTCCTGCTGTTCCTCCTCTTCTTCTTCGTTCAACTCCAAAAGGGTTATCCCTTCGGACGATCCTATATGCATGAGCATGAAATAAGATATCACGAATGCATATATAATGACATGTATAATATGATATGATGTTATGAATGCATCCTCATAAGTGTTATCAAAAGCATTACATCAAGGTGATAACAAGTTGCATCTTATTTTACTAAGTAGGTGCATATCTCTTCTTTAGTAACTTAAACAAACGCTTATGTAAATCATTTTCTAGATTACAAGACAACAACCACTTGTTTTGACCATAACTGAAGTTATACACATCAAAATAATATGGTTGTGGACATTATGGAAAGCTTATGAAATGTTCTACAACTTTATTTTAATCATTTGAATGTGATTCAGTAGTTATCTAAGTCAAACAATTCAATCTTTCAGATATGTCCAGAGAGCAAGCATTTCTGACAGCAGACTTCTAACAGCCATAATACTTAAACCGTAAGGCCTATGACTATGACCAATTACTTTTAAGCTTAACTAATAACATCAACAGATCATATGCATCACAAGCACCACAGAAAACATCTTGGTTAAATATAACTAAATTATTTATATTCATTTATTAATTTCCTTAGATAATAAGGTGATTTAAAGGATAAATATTTACAGTGCTTAATAAATTTTGTGAAAATTACAGTAGCCTAAAAATGACCCTAATAGTCTACTGTACAAATTTATGCCATTTGGATAAGTATAGCTATCTCTACAAAAATGACAAGTTACATAGGCTTATTTTAGCAAAAATAGTTGCATACAACCAATTACTTTTAAGCTTAACTAATAACATCAACAGATCATATGCATCACAAGCACCACAGAAAACATCTTGGTTAAATATAACTAAATTATTTATATTTATTTATTAATTTCCTTAGATAATAAGGTGATTTAAAGGATAAATATTTATAGTGCTTAATAAATTCTGAGAAAATTTTAGTAGCCTACAAATGACCCTAATAGTCTATTGTACAAATTTGATGCCATTTGGATAAGTATAGCTACCTCTACAAAAATGACAAGTTACATAGGCTTATTTTATCAAAAATAGTTTAGCATAGTGAAAAGTGCCAAACAACAGATTTAATATTTTTCTTACTTTCCTCCTAGCATAAGAATATTTTGTAAAAATTTGTATGATCATATGTTATGTATTTTTCCCTAATTAATCTCACTAGAAACTAGCAATTAATTAGGATTAAATATGAAGACCATATTTCAAGTATGCCTACTATAGGTTTAGTATTTTTCCTAGCTAGAGCATGTCAACACAAGACTAGAAAAATTGGAATCACAATTTTATCACCTTCCTAGCTCAAGCTATGCAATTTACAAGATAGAAACTATTTTAAAAGCACTTATCTTGCTCAATTTCAGTATTCCATTAAAATATCATAAACAGTAGATTTCATATTTTTATCACATATTACACTTCAAGATGAATCCAACAAAATTTGGTTCACCCTATTTGGACAATCCTAGCTCTAGATATGAATTTTTGAAGTTTGCATTCAAATCTGTGAAAATAAATCCAGAAAACATTTCGAAAACCAACTGACAGCTGGGACCCGCGAGTCAATGGGACCCACATGTCAGCGACATAGAACAGAGGCGCGGCTTGATCGGTGAGAACTCGTCGACGGCGAGGTCACCGGCGATGAGGTCGTCACCAACATATTCCCCATCCTATTCCGCACCTACAAGTATCCTCGACTTGCTCGGAGGATCACCGGAGCTAGCTCGCCGACGAGCATGGTGGTTTGGTGGTAGCGCGCGGTGGTGCTCTGGCCATCCCCGACAATGGCATGGCTAGGCAAGTGTGGCTATGGCATCTACAAACCCTAGTGGAGCTCTACGGTGCGGATCGAGCCACAGTGAAGCGGCGATGAGCTCCGGCCACGTGCGTGGTGGCACGATGGCGCATAGAGCACAACAGTGGTGTCACCGTTCCAACGAGACGGTGGCCGAAGGTAGGTCTCCATCATTGGGGAAGGTGCAACACCTCTAGGCAACATGGTAAGGGGTACCAGAGCGAGCAAAGGGCGGTCGGTGAAGTCGGCGGCGGCGAGTGTGTGCTTGAAGCCATGGCGGACGCGCGTTCCCGCGTGACGGCGGCGGTAGCGGTTAAACAACGACGACATGAGCATCTATGGCCTAAGGCAATGACAGAACTAGGGAGAAGGAGGTAGGGGGAGCGGTGGATAAGACTGGCCATGGTGAGCTCAGAGCTTGGCGGCGCTCCGTGGCCATGGCGGCGATGGTGACGCGTAATGCGGCCTTACCGTTGCTCGAATGGTGGTGCTAGCGGGTCGGCAAGGTTGAGAATGTGGTGGTAGAGCTATGTGCACAAGCTATTGGACAATGACATGGTGGCAGCAGTGAGCGAGCTCAGTTGAGGAGCAGCGGCCATGTTGGCGCCGTGATTCCGCTTCGGCGAGCGTGAGAGCGAGAGAGAAAGAGAGTGAGGGCGCGAGTGAGGGCAGGGACGCTCGACGGCCTGTTCAGTGCGCGCCCGGCCGCTACACGGCCCAGCCTTGGCATGTGTACACCACACGGAGGCCACGGCCTATGGCCGGTCGACCACGATGCCGCGCTGCCCCGACCGGTTCAGGCCTACCACCGACAACTGACAGTGCAAGTTCGTGTACTTGTAACTCCTAATCCGTGGTGAGTTAGTCAAAATGGTATTTGTGAAAGTTGTAGTGCTACGTGAGATCTCTGACTTTGCTTTAGGAACCATCATCTAATTCTCATGGGTTTACAAACTACATTGCTCCAAAGTGAGGTACTTTGAAACTGAAAAGAGTTTCAACACTTAGAAAAATTTCAAATTTTGAAAACCGCATTTTGTTGATACTTGTGAGCTCTATTTGACCATGTTAGACACTGAATTAGCTCATGACCCCTAAATAAAGTTTTTTTACCCATGACAAGAACTACAACTTTTATTTAGGTGACATAGCCATGCAAAAATCTAAGCTACTGTTCAACTTTAGTCAAACTAGTATCATGAAAATGACATTTCAAATGAAACCAACACTTAGAAGCAAATTTGGCCCATGTGATGAATACAAAAATTGTTCCATTTACCATCCTAGATGTGTCTAAGGTGTTTTCATGACCTCACAACCATCTCATACATTGGTCATACATGATTGCAAGCATAATCATATATATAAAATCAAGATTTCTTGTGATAATGTATAAGAATGAGATGAAATTTCATATGCTCATGTTCATGAATGCTTGGATGATGCTTGTGCTCATAAAATGCAGGTGCCAAATGCAAAGCTTAACACCAGGGTGTTACAGCCCCTCCCCCTTATAGGAATCTTGTCTCGAGATTTGAAAGACCTACCATTCCTCATAAAAAGGCAGGACAAACCTCATGTAAATAATCCTCCCATTCCCACATGGCGTCTTATTCACTGTGGTTATTTCACTCCACTTTGTAGAACTTAATGACCCTGCTTCATGTTACTCTTTCCAATTCTTCTAGCACATGGATTGGTTTCTCTTCATAGGTCAAATCTGATTGGAGCTTAATGTTGGTGGGTGCAATGGCTTCCTCAGGTATGCGAAGGCATCTTTTCAACTGAGAAACATGGAAGACATCAAATATTGCACTCATCTCAGGAGGCAGTTGTAACTTGTAGGCGATATTTCCTTTCCGTTCAATAATCTTGTATGGCCCTACATATCTAGGCGCAAGCTTTCTTTTTACTCCAAATCTCTACACTCCTTTCAAGGGTGACACTTTTAAGTACACATAATCTCCCACTTCAAAAGTTAGTGGTTTTCTTCTTTTATCAGCATAACTCTTTTGTCTTGATTGAGCTACTTTCATATGCTGTTGGATAATGCATACCTGCTCTTCAGCTTCGGTGACAGTCAATGCCAAAATATCTTCTTTCTCCGGGCTCAATCCAATTCAAGGGAGTTCTACATTTCTGACCGTACAAGGCTTCAAAAGGAGCCATCTTGATGCTCGCTTGATAAATGTTGTTGTAGGAAAACTCGTCTAAAGGTAGCCATTTTCCCCTTAAACCCTTGGAAGATATAACACAAGCTCTCAACAAGTCTTCTAAGATTTGGTTCACTCGCTTGGTCTGACCCAAAGTTTGTGGATGATATGCTAAACTTCTTATTAGTTTGCTTCCCAAGACCTGGTGCATGTGTTCCTAGAAACAAGCTATGAACTATGGGCCCTAATCTAAGATTATGGTCCTTGGTACTCCATGTAGCCTCATGATATGAGAAACATACAGCTCAGCGTACTTCCCCACGTGATACCTCGTGTTAACCAGTACAAAATGTGATGACTTGGTGATGCGATCTACAATGACCCATATGGAAGCTTGACCTTGTTGTGTCAGCGGGAGGCCTATAATAAAGTCCATACTTATTTCCTCCCATTTCTAGCCTAGAATAGGCAACGACTGAAGTAATCCAGTAGATTTCAAATGAATGGCCTTGACTCTACTGCAATTATCACACCTAGTGTTGAGTTCATAAATCCGGGGTCCCTCATGGACCGACTTCCTAACAAAGTCTCAGCCCAACACACAACGTTACGAGCAACGTGCAACTCATGGGCACGACGCCCGCTTCCGACTTTGGCCCACCTCTCCGACCAGAGTGCTCGCTTCGGTCTCCAGCCTGCCTCTGGACGGTCTTTCCGATCGGATGGCCTGGCCAAACACCACTTCCGACTCCGATCGGATCGCATGGGCAAGCAACCCCAATAGGGCCTGCCTGACCACTTCAACAAGCTCATGGACAGCCCGTACACCAACCACGCCTACCCCATCAAACACCTCTACAAGGACTATGAGCTCCTCAAATGTTTCCTCTGACAAGCCGGCGAGCCAAAAGAGGGAGACAGCAAAGAGGCGGCATCCAAGAAAGGAGGCATGGCGGGCAAGGATGGAGTCAACTTCCCCGACCCTGAGGAATGCATCATGATCCTCTGTGGATCTGACGCCATCTGGTCCAAATGCCAGCACAAGGTGTGCTATAGGGAGGCATGTGTCGTCGAGATGGCCGTCCCCTCCTTCCTCAGCTGGTCGGAATCACCGATCACTTTTGATCAGAGGGACCATCCCTCCCACATTGCGAGACTAGGACGCTACCCGCTCATTGTCGACCCCATCATCCACAAGAAGCGCCTCACCAAGGTGTTGTTGGACGGAGGCAGTGGCCTGAACATCCTCTACGTCGACACCCTCGACGCCATGCGCATCCCCCGATCGGAACTCCACCTAGCGGGCTCTCCCTTCCATGGGGTGATCCCGAGAGCGCAGGCATACCCACTCGGGCAGATTGACCTACCCGTCATGTTTGGCAACCGAGCCAACTTCCGCTCGGAGGTCCTCACCTTCGAAGTGGTGGACTTCCTAGGGTCCTACCACACCATCTTGGGGTAGCCATGCTACACAAAATTCATGGCAATCCCCAACTACACCTACCTCAAGCTAAAGATGCTGGGACCGAACGACGTCATCACCGTGAGCAACGCCTTCTCGCATGCCTTCACATGCGACCATGAGCATTTCGAGCTCGCCACCGCTATCATCAACTCGTCCGAGCTCCCACGGCTCGGGGAGTCATCGACCCCAGTAGTCCTAGACTTTAACATACCAAACTCCTCGACAGCCTTCCACCTGCTCGAGGAAACCAAGGTGGTGGGAATCGACCCCACCGACCCAACCAAGACAGTGCAGATCGGGATCCAGCTCCTGGCCAAATAGGAATGCGAGCTCATCGCCTTCCTGCACGCCAATCATGATGTCTTCGCATGAAAGCCATCTGACATGCCAGGCATACCGTGGGATGTCGCTGAGCACGCACTATGCCTCACTCTGAGCTCAAAGCCAGCTAAGCAACGCCCGCGCTGCTTCGACGATGAGAGGCACAGGGCCATAGGCGAAGAGATCGCCAAACTCTTGGCAGCCGGATTCATTAGAGAGGTATTCCACTCCAACTATCTTGCCAATCCCGTTCTTGTTAAAAAGAAGACCGAGAAATGGAGAATGTGCGTTGATTATACTGGCCTCAACAAGGCGTGTCCAAAGGATCATTTTCCTTTGCCGCGCATAGACTAGATAGTGGACTCCACCTCGGGTTGCGAGATCCTCTCCTTTCTAGATGCCTACTCGGGCTATCACCAGATAGCGATGAAAGAGTTCGATCAGCTCGCAACCTCATTCATCACCTTGTATGGTTCATACTGCTATGTAACCATGCCTTTCGGCCGAAAGAACGCTGGTGCCACCTATCAAAGGTGCATGCAGCAATGCTTCACCGATCAAATCAAATTGCTCGATCAGCTTGATTAAGCCAAACGGCTGAAACCAACGATCGCTGTCTATGTTGATGACATAGTGGTCAAAACGGCTCAAGCCTATGACCTGATTGCAAACTTGGCCGCAACGTTCGCGAACCTCCGACGGTTCAACATCAGACTGAATCCCAAGAAATGTGTTTTTGGGGTTCCAAAGGGGAAGCTGCTAGGATACATTATGTCTAAGCGCGGCATCGAGGCCAACCTTGAAAAGATCACTGCCATCTCTAACCTGGGCCCTATATGTAACGTCAAGGGCGTGCAAACGCTCACCGACTGTCTGGCTGCCCTGAGCCGATTCATCTCCCGGCTTGGCCAACGGGGATGCCACTCTACAAGCTCCTCAAAAAGATGAACCCCTTCATCTAGACTGAGGAAGCTCAACAGGCTCTCGAGAGCCTCAAAGCGTCCCTAACATTGGCCCCAATCCTTGTCGCTCCCGAACGGGGAGAACCCCTCCTCTACATCACGACGAGCAATCATGTGGTGAGTGCCGCCCTGGTCATCGAAAGGGAGGAGCCGGGACACCACCTTAAAGTCCAATGGCCCGTATACTTCGTCGGGGAGGTACTCGCCAACCCCAAGGACCAGTACCCCTAGGTGCAGAAACTTCTATACGCCGTGCTGATGGCGACCGAAAGCTCCTGCACTACTTCACCGACCATGAAGTCACGGTCGTCACTTCATACCCGCTTGGAGACATCATTCGCAACCGTGATGCCGCGGGATGGATCTCCAAGTGGGCACTCTAGCTCATGGGCCACGACATCAAGTATATCCCTTGTATTGCCATTAAGTCTCTTGCTGTCGTGCATTTTGTTGCCGAATGGATGGAGGTCCAGCTACCGACCCCAGACGTCACCCATGAGTACTGGACAACGTACTTCGACGGGTCTGTCATGGCGCTCGGCTCGGGGGCTGGAGTGGTTCTGATCTCCCCAAATAGGAGTAGGCTCCACTATGCCATCCGCCTACACTTTTCAGCCTCAAACAATGCCGTGGAGTACGAGGCCCTGATCAACGGACTCCGTGTCACCATCGAACTTGGTGCTACGTGACTCTACGTTCGTGGTGACTCGAAGCTGGTCATCGATTGGGTCATGAAGGAGTCCTCCTGCAAAAGCCCCCTCATGGCAGCATACTGCCAAGAGCCGTGCAAGCTCGAGGAGAAATTGTTGGGAATCAAGCTGCATCACGTCCCCCGAAAGGACAACAATGCCACTGATTTCCTTGCAAAATTGGTCGCCAAGCGAGATCCGTCTCCAAGCGGGATCTTCATCAACGACCTCCATGAGCCGTCCACCCGTGTCTTGGAAGGTTTGATCCAGACACACCCTGATACCAAGCCAGTGCTCGGGGGCTCACACCCCAACGCCAAGCCGACGCCAGCACTCGAGGGCTCCGACCCCAGTGCCTCTATGATGACATCACCCACTGACGTCACCATATTGGCACTCGATCAAACCGACTGGCAAGCGCCACTACTCGCCTACCTCCTCAAGGAGGTTCTCTCGCCCAAAAGGACTGAAGCTCGATAGATCGCTTGACGCGCCAAGACCTTCGTCGAGGTCCATGTCAGGATTTGTGGACATCACGCGGCCCTAAGGTCGCTGGTCAGAAAAGCCTTTCACCAAGGTTTTTACTGGCCCACCGCACTACGAGATGCAGAGGAGGTCGTCCACAGGTGTGAGGGATGCCAATTCTATGCACATCAAACTCATTTACTAGCACATGAGCTTCAAACCATCCCCATCACCTGGCCATTCGTGGTCTGGGGCCTCGACATGGTAGGACCCCTCAAAAAGGGCCTAGGCGGCTTCAATCACCTACTCGTAGCAGTCGACAAGTTCACCAAGTGGATAGAGGCCAAGCCCATCACCAACATCTGCTCGGAAGAGGTGGTCAAACTCTTCCTCGACATCATCTATCGGTTCGGCGTTCCTAACTACATCATCACCGACCACGGGACTAACTTCACCAGAAAGAAGTTCCTGGACTTCAGTGATGGATACAGCATCAGGATTGACTGGGCCTTGGTCGGACACCCACATACTAACGGTCAGGTCGAGCGTGCCAATGGCATGGTTCTCCAAGGACTCAAGTCACGCATCTTCGACCGACTCAACAAGTATGGTGGGTGATGGGTTGCAGAGGTCCCTGTGATCCTCTGGAGCCTGAGAACGACCCTAAACCGATCCACGGGGTTCACACCCTTCTTCCTAGCCAACGAAGCTAAAGCAGTGCTGCCCTCCGACCTCGACCACGACACCCCAAGAGTGAAGGCTTTCGACCACGACCAAGCCACGGAGGCTCAGCAAGATGCAGTAGACCTACTCGAGGAGGCCTGCGAGACGACCGTCAGTCGCTCCGCTCGCTACCAATAAACTCTTCGCAGGTACCACGAAAGGAAGATTAGGGCGAGGATCCTCAAAGTCGGTGGTCTTGTGCTCTAGAGGACCCAATCAATGAAGGAAAACCACAAACTCTCTCCACCATGGGAAGGACCCTATACGGTAACCGAAGTGATCCAACTAGGCACCTACCAACTAGAGGACGACAACGGCAACATTCTCACCAACACTTGGAACAATGAACAGCTACGTCGTTTTCCCCTAAATTCGGTCTTACCGCTTTTTAGTTAACACTCGCTCCTATAAAGCACCCTAGCCCAAACATTTTCAGCCCAAGTCGCTCAGGGGCTCCATGAGGGTACAATACTAAATACTACCTCTCTTATTTTGCAATCACATTGTAAAAACTTTTTACCCAAACAAAAGGGCATTCCATTCCTTTGATTACCCTACGTGACTTTGTTCTTACTCTCAACCGAACGCACCCCGCCATGACCTATGGTTATGAGCAGCTGAGCCCCACAGGCCATGCCCAAGTTCTTAAAAGCTGCAGCCTACAGAATGAACGGGCAGGTGCGAAAAAGAAAGGATAAAAACAAAGCTATGCTAGGATAAAAAATAAGAAGATGGACATTGATTCTATCACAAAAACAGAACTAATGCATTCATTAATACAAACAACTATTCACATAGGGGCTCCCCCATGAACTTAACAATTACATTTGCTGACTACTTCTACTCTGAATACTAATATGGCCGCTCGGTGGCATCAGCTGATGCCAAAGGAGAAGCCATGGCACATACCGCCGGACATGACCACCGGCCGGTTCCGCTCCCTCGACTTCGGCGAGCACAACGGGTACCTCAAACACCCCGTCCGTTTCTGCTCCCTCAACTTCGGCGAGTGCAACGGGTACCTCAAGGGCGTCGCACCCATAGATGCTCAGCAGTGGAGCATGGAGCTCCTGACCTTCTCATGTAGTCGAGGTAGCTCCTGGGCAGGGACGCTGCCTGTCGAGGTATGGCCACCGTGGATGGAAGATATCTCATCAAACTTTATGAACTGGCCAACCTGAGTAGCTGCAGGCCTGAAACCCTCCACCAACACAATCCTGGGCAACTTCCCCTCCGACAAGGCTCGCCCGATGAGGATCCACCAGAAAGAGACCACACACAGCTCCATCCCAAAAAAGGCCTCGCAGATAAATCCAGCGCGCCACCTCCTTCGGTGGAAGCTGCCCCTTCTCAGGCAAAGACGGCCAGCACCACCTCGGGCAGCCTCTAGCTCGACATTGCGCTCTGGATTCACGAAGGGATCTATGAGTCCTCCCCCTCGCTTACCCTCTCTCTCACTTAGGAACTGCCATGGCATACAGGCACTCTTGGTGAGGAGGAAGAAGGAGGAGAGGCAATAGTTGGAGAATAGGCAAAGGACTACGATGAGAAGCCCTCTCCCTTCCCCTATTTAAGGAGGAAACATGACAGCTAAAGAAGGGTAAAGGATTAGAGCTATAAACTCTCTCCCTTCCCCCATTCAATGCGGATGGGAAACGATGGGACGTGCCCTGACCGATGGGACGCACACTGACCGACGAAACGATGCCTGGTCAGACGGAACGACGCCTGGTCAGACGAGACATGGCCTGGGTATGGCCCACCACTACCGAACGTCGGGCACAAGAACCAAAGCACCACCACGCGCAGGCGGCTCTCCGCCTCCTCGGGTGAGACTTGGAAAAACCCAAACAATGGGATCTCCGCCAGGAGAGACCATCGGGCTTCCTAAGTCAATCAAATGGCTCAGGAAAACACCAAGAGACAAGTAAGGAGCAAAGGGACACCCCATGTAGGCCATGTTGACACCGTCAAGAACGACAAGCACGGGTCCCTGTCGGACATTTTCGATTGGAGCTCTTCAAACCCCATCACTCGAGTCATCAAGGTAACACTACCGACCCCCGCTATTTCTTTATATAATCATTCATACATTCATACACGCATTCATTCCATACGCCCGTGCCCCCCGAATGATTCGCGCCCTGAATCGCCCAAGGGCTCAGGGACTAAGGCATCGCACATGCAGCTAAATGCATCACAACGCTCTGTATTGTGTCACAAAGCAGCAGTTGCCTCATTCAACATGAGTAACGACCGACCGGGGCTCGAAGGTCGGCCCACGAAGGGCTCGAGGCCACCTCGCATCAAACAGAGCCAGGGGAGAAAACGTAGATGAGCCTCGTGCGGCCCTCGCCCAGTATACCCAAAGCAGACATGTTCATCTCAACCTTCTCGTTCAATCCTAAACCTCTCGCCAAGCCCACAGAATCTCCATCGAGGGGAGGCCAGTGGGCCACCCGAGTTGGTCTCCGGAACGACACAGGCATCTGCCAGGTTGCAGGTAAAGGAGCAGTGGAATGTCATAAGAGGGCTATGCCAACCCCATCACGAATGACGGACCCGGATTCCACTTGATCATACCCGTTAGCGAGCTCACCGAGCGCGTCACTCGAGCCCGAGCCATCAAGGCAATTAACAAACTCAGCCCCTCCGGTTGTGAGAAACCGAGGACGGCGTAACGCACAAAACTCAAAACCGACCCCTACCAAGCCCAACGGGGCTCGGGGGCTCAAGACACCAAAAAACACATAGGTCTATGACCCCGAACTGGCCCCATTCCTCGGCTACGCCTACACAACAACACACGGGTATGTGACCCCGAACTCGCCCCATTCCCCAGCTACGCCTGCACACCAACACACGGGTCTATGACCCCGAACTCGCCCCATCCCTAAACTAACTACCTCGGCTGTGCGGGCTGCACCGAGACCAAGATCCACAACTTCGGCTCGCCCGATCCCACGGCGCACACCAACGCCAGGATCCGCGAGCTCCGACTCACCCGATCCCTAAACTAAACTGCCTCGGCTACATGGACTGCACCGATGCCAGGATCCATGACTCCGACTCACCCGATCCCATGGTGTGCACCGACGCTAGGATCCACAACTCTGACTCGCCCGATCCCCTAGTGCGCATCGACGCCAGGATCCGTGAGCTCCGTCTCGCCGATCCCTAAAACTAACTGACTCGACTAAAATACACGCACACACACCCACTGACAAAACCCCCTAGGTGATCCTACCCGAATCACCTGGGGGCTCGGGGGCTACACTCGAGGGTGCGCTCGTGCGCACCCATTGAAAAAATGAAACCTCCCCCGCTGGCAACACAAAAACAACCCTAGACAATTCCGCCCAAATTGTCTGTGGGCTCAGGGGCTACACCTGTGGGTGCGCTCGTGTGCACCCGCCCTCAAGACAAAAATCCCCCAGATGACTCTACCCGAATCGCCCCGGGGCTCCTGTCAGGTTCATAAACCCGGGGTCCCTCATGGACCGGCTTCCCAACAAAGGCTCGGCCCAACACACAACATTGCGAGCAATGTGGAACTCATGGGCCAGCCAAAATACCTAGACGATAGGCCAGAAGGATGATCCAATCTCTGACTAGAAGGCCTGGCCGAGGAGAAATGGCGCCCGCTTCTGACTCCGGCCCACCTCTCTGACCGGAGCGCTCGCTTCGGTCTCCAGCCCAATTCTGGATGGTCTTTCAGACTAGAAGGCCTGGCCAAACACCACTTCTGACTCCGACCCACTTCTCTGACCGGGAATGCGCCGAACCCCTGCTTACAGCTCCTCTCCAGCTGGCGCAATCAGAGCCGACTGGGACCAACCGACCGGGGACACCCACTCAGTAAGGACTAGGAAACGGACAGAGAAAGTAAGGTAGGGCGCACAAGTCGAACCGCAATACCAAGGACCGTACCCTGTACACCTGTAGGACAGTACCCTATGACCTCCCTGGCATGACAGAATGCAAGCAGTGTTGTAGGCCCTGACATTTTCTCTATAGTGTTGTGGACGCCATCAACTCCCATACCAGACAAATACGGTAAGGTTCCCCCCACGTGTCTCTGAGGCATCGACAGTGTTATGGGCGCCATCATTTATTGTGCCAGGCGAACATGGTAAAACCCCCTACATGCCTCTCGGCATCAACAATATAGCAGGTACCAACATCTGCCATACCTGAAGAAGACGACGCAACCTCACACGTGCATCTAACATTCAACAGTATTGTGGGCGCCTACCATCATCTTGTACCCGCCGGCGTGGGCAGCAAGACTTAGCAGCAAACATACTCCCTCCCTCTCACTTGTAAGGCGATCCCCTTCATCTATAAAAGGAGATGCGCTCTCTTCCAACAGATAGGTTGATTCAGATCGATCAGTTCACTAGTTCACAACAACAGAACCGTCAGGTTCAAACCGCAAGCACACACTCGAACACATAGCGCATAGCGGAGCTCCCGTCACTCTCGGCCCCTTTGACCAGAGTCCGACCGGACCTCTTGTACCCCCCATCTTTCTCCTTCTTGTTTGTAACCCCAATGTAAACTTCGAGCACCTGGGCTCAGGAATAAAGTCACCGACTGACTCAAACTAGACATAGGGCATGATGCCTAAACCAGTATTAACCATGTGTCATTGAATGCTAGGCCACCAAAGATCACAACATACGACAAAACTACAAATATTTACGTGTTGGTCACTTTCTGCACCGACACCTAGCAACATAGGTGGCGATCTCTTTCTTCATCTTGGTCCACCAAAAATGGGTTTTCAAATCTTGATACATTTTGCTACTACCCGGATGGATAGACAACTTTGATGAATGAGCTTCATCTAAAATTTGATTTCTAAGCTCACGGTCTTTCAGTACCACAAGTCAGTCCTCAAACCGTAGCACATCTCTTTCATCCAACCTAAAATGTTTGGTTTCTTGTTCTTTCATCTTTCGCTTGATGTGAAATACACCTACATCTATCTTCTGTAGTTCTATGATTTTGCTCTCAAGTGAGCAACTGATAGTGATATTATGCAGCACAACAAGATGTAATAAATTAAATCCATCTTCCAACAAGGCTTCCAAAGTGTTGCAATGAGATTTTCGACTAAGTGCATCTGCTACAACATTAGCTTTCCCTAGATGGAGTGCACTTCCAAATTGTAGTCCTTGATCAGCTCTAACCATCTTCGCTGCCTCATGTTCAGCCCAGGCTGAGTGAAGATATATTTGAGACTTTTGTGGTCAGTATATATGTAACATATGTTTCCCAACAAACAATGTCTCTATATCTTCAACGCATGAACAACTACTGCAAGCTCTGAATCATGCATAGGATAATTGACTTCATGCTTTCTCAACTATCGAGAAGCATAGGCAATAACTCGACCTTCTTGCATGAGCACGCACCCCAAACCTATACCCGATGCATCCCAAAACACATCGAAAGGCTTTTCAATGTCGGGTTGTACTAAAACCAGAGCTATAGTCAACAAGGTCCTTAGGGTGTGAAAAGTAGCTTCACACTCCGGCGTCCAATTGAACTTTTCATCTTTCTAAAGTAGTCTGGTCATGGCCTTAGCTATCTTGGAGAAATCTAGAATGAAACAACGATAGTAACCTGCTAGCCCTAGAAAACTCTGAACTTCATGAACCGAAGTCAGGGCCTTCCAATCCATGACCTCTTGTACTTTAGATGGGTCTACAGAAATTCCATCTTTAGATAAGATGTGACCCAAGAAAGGTACTTTGCTCAACCTGAATTCACACTTGCTAAACTTAGCATATAACTTATGTTCCCTCAATCTAGACAAAACAACTCTCAGATGCTCTGCATGGTTTGCCTCATTCTCTGAATAAATCAAGATATCATCGATAAACACAACCACGAACTTGTCAAGCTTGGACATGAATATCGAATTCATCAAGTACATGAAGTAGGCCAGAGCATTTGTCAGTCCAAAACACATGACCAAATACTCGTATAAGCCATACCTAGTGGAGAAAGCTATTTTAGGTATATCCTTTGGCCTGATCTTAATCGGATGATAGCCTGACCTCAAGTCAATCTTAGAGAATACCTTTGCTTTTGCCAACTGATCGAACAAGATATCGATACGGGGCAAAGGATACTTGTTCTTAATGGTCACAACATTAAGCGACCTATAATCCACACACATTCTCAAGGACTTGTCCTTCTTCTTTACAAATAAAGCTGGACATCCCCATGGAGATAAACTAGGTTGAATGAGACCTTTGTCCAACAGTTCTTGTAACTTAATTTTAAGTTCAGCTAACTCATTTGGTGGCATCCTATAGGTTCTTCTTGAGATAGGTGCCGTACCTGGCATTAACTCAATCCTAAATTCACATCCCTATCAGGCGGTAAATCCGGCAACTCATCTGGAAATACATCAAGAAACTCACAAACCACTACAATATCATAAAGGGTAGTGGCTTGGATAGCACAAGACAAGCATTACCTCCCTTTGGTTCTCTCAACATAATTGTCCTAGTGCTAGTGTCAATGAGAACCCATGATCGCTCATCCATTTCATGCCTAAGATCACATCTATGGCTAATCCAGGCAATACTATCAGATCCACTGTGTACTCCCTCTCTTGTATAGAGATGAGCACATCCCTAACTATCTGATTTGTAGAGATAGTAGCCCCAGCCGAACTTATACTATAACCACCCTTGTTTACCTCAATTATTTTCTGATCATACTTAGATGCAAATGCTTGGCTCATAAATGGATGAGAAGCTCCAAAATCAAATAAAATAATGGTAGGATGTTTGTTAATAAGAAAATTACTAGTGGTGACAACTTCTGCCATAGGAACTTCTTCAACAGCTGTGTAATGCACGTATCCAGGACGTGCTTTAGGATTGACCTGCTTCTGATTACCTTGGTTTTGATTGTTATTCTTCTTGGGATGGGGGCACTCCTTGGCCTAATGCCCAACTAATTATAGGTGAAGCATGGCTGATTGCTCCTTGGTCCTGCTGAGCTTCCTTGCCCTCTATTTCCCTTAGGTAGGGTAATGGTGAACGCCTTGTGGAATGTCTTCTGGGGCGATTGGCTTGAGATTTTGGTGGAGGAGGCCTAAACTTAGGCGCTGGTGGACGAAACTATGGCCTAGCCACCATTGGAGCTCTGGACTGGGAAGATCCTGAGGCGCCTACCTCAGCTGCTCTTTTGTAGCCCTTCACTGCTGCGTGCAAATTGTTTTGGTTCTCCTAGGTTAGGGCATCACTAATGAACTCATTATATGTGGTACACCTCGAGTTGGCCATGGTCTTCATTAGTTTGGTACCAAGGCCTCTCTTGAAGATTTCTATTTTCTTCTCCTCCATATCGATGAACCCTGGGGCATAACGGGACAAATTGTTGAAGGCATGCATGTACTCGATAAGGGTCTTGGTCCCTTGTATGAGTCGCATGAACTCGGCAGTTTCATAGGCATTAGCCCCGAGGGAATGTGATGTCCCCTAAAGGCTAACTTGAACTGCTCCCATGTGACCTATGAGTTGGCAGGTAGAGAGGATAGGAAATGGGTCCACCATATCCCGGCCGGTCCCTACAGTTGATGGGACACATATTCTGCCTTCTAATGCTTAGTAACCCTCAATAGATAGAACTTTTGCTCGATTGTGTTTAGCTATTCATCCACCTAGAGCGGTTCTTCGGCCACTTTGAAGATAGGAGGCTTGGTGTCTTGGAAATCCTTGAAAGAGCTATATTGATTTGGCTCAGGCCCTTGATGTTGCTGACGGGTGTGAACGGTGTTCTGCGCAATAAGGCGCAGTGTATCCTCCATGGCTCTCTGACTACCTAGGAACTATGCGAAGAATTCATTCGCCGACATTGACGGTGGTGGTGGTAAGTCACCATTGTTGCCACCTTGGATGGTGCCGGCTCCAGCGTGAGTGCGAGTCATCTGCAAAGTTGCAACAATAAGTGATTATTGGATGATGTCAAGAGATTGCAGATAAATTGTGTAATCATGCCAAACTAAAATTACTAGAGAGAATCTTAAATTCATGCAATAAAATAGAGGTATAATAATTCATTCTCGCAACATGACATCACCAATTTGATCACTTATCATGCTCGCAGCGTGTTAACATGCATGTCATAATCCACCAGTAAAACAAAACTGGAATTTCATTAAAGTTCAACCCATAGTGAAACAACATGCAAAGTGCCAATATTACATTGAAGTCAAATCATGAATACTGAACCTCAAGCTACAAGTCCAATACATGAATAGTAGGGATAAATCTAGCGCTTTAACTAGTCACTAGGCGACATTAATCTTCATCATGCTCGCTGTCGAGGTCGGAGATAGCATTGTCCTCATCCTCTAGCTCCACTTCTTCCTCATCAAGGATCGGGTGTAGTTGGTTGTTTAGAAAATGCACCTCATGCTGAATATCAACCACCATGTTCCCTCATGCCGAAGATCAACCACCACGTTCTGGGTCTATGCAAGCTGCTGGCGCAAGTCCCTCTCGACTCAGTCCTACTGCACGGTTAGGGTTGTAGCTCTGTTTCATGCTGCTTCTGCCAAGGCTGCATGGTTGTTTGCTTGGATCTGCTAGTGCATAGCTGTGAGCGCCTTGGCACGAGTGGCCTCTAGCTGCTCCCGCAGTCCTACTAGCACTACCTGATCATCTGCTCTTGCCTCTTGGGCAGCAGCTCTCTACTGATCAACTTGCTCCATCTAGGTGTGGAGATTTCCCAATGCTACATATGCCTGATCAGTTTCCCATTGAGCCTCACTTCCTGCCTTCTTGTGCTTGCGCACACGCTTCCTCAGCTTTTGATGTGCAACTTTGGCTCTCATGATCCTATCCATGCAAGTGGTATAGGATTCCTGCCAGAAGTCCTTGGTGTCTTGACGAGTATAGAACATCTTCATCACTGCAAACATTGCACTCATAGCGGGACTAGAACTGTCTGCCCACTCATCCTGGTGTCGAATTAACGTATTACTGTTGCGCTATACCCATACTGCTATGGATGGATCCACCTAAGGAAAAGTACCAGCGGCACTACCGGTAAGCTCATCCCCGTGCTACTGACATATCTGACTCAGCACCTCAAAAGCCACTACTTGGGCAGCTTCCCAAGGAGCTCTTCCTTCAGATTCTGTCCTCCATTGCTGCCAGAAGGGTGCTTGGTTATGAGCTGGTATGGTTAGCTGTACTTCATACCATGGTTGTCTCTCTAGGTATACTTTATTCTTGTAATAGAGGGATAGTTTGTAATACCCCGCATAATGCAAGACTCTCCAAAGTAGGGCAGGGATACCAAACATCAACATGAAATTCTCACTTCCAGCTGGTGCTGCCATCTGTACCAACAACATAGTGCAACTCTCGTGAGACAATGCCATAATGGATAAGAGTTACATAACCGAGTAAGAGACTTATAAGGGGAGGAACAATGCAAGTATGTAATAATGATTTATCATGATGCATGCATGTTCCGTATGTCCTCACAAACTTAGGAAAATTTAAAACTTCTAACGGCATACACGGTGGAATACAAGCATTCTCTCATATACAACGTAACTAGTTGAGCTAGACATTTCGCTGTTAGTGTACCTGTACAAGAATTTCATTTCTGCCCAACCCCCATAATTATATATGTAGAATGTAAATCTGGGCTCTAGGTTGCAAGCTAAATACTTCCATATATATATATACCCATATATATACACTTCGTATCAAAGCTACCCGAAAGTAAATACGTCCCATATATACATATAAATATGCATATACAGTCGTATCAAAGCTAACCCACAATTAAATACCTCTATATATATATATATGAGACATATATATACTTTAGTATCAAGGCTAACTCTCCCCATAGACCGTACGCTCACATCTTGCGGTCATGCAACTGTGATGACGAGTGGCATCTTACATTGGGCGTAGAGGCATTTGATCCACACATTACCACTCAAGTGAATGTCATTCATACAATAACACGCCGTATGGATGACGAAATGGAAAACCCCCAAGTTAGTACTTAATTAGCCACCTGAAGTCCTTAACTGGCCATAAAGGAAAGTGATCACTGGCACACTTTAGATTCAAACTCTAGGTTTTAAACACCTATATATATAGCTATAAGTGGCTAGAAACTGGTTTTGGAAAACAAAAACCTTTGTTTTAAATACACATGTGGCAATTAATGTTGAATCTTGCTTTGATACCAGCTGTAGTAGAACCGACCAATTTATAAGAGCACAAGTACAATGGCAGCCCGCAAGCTGTCGCACTGTCATACTTAAGCCCATATAAATCTGGTAGTCCATCGAGTACCACGAAGGGTCTCGATTAACCATCAACATACAACCAAAATCGTACATGATTCAACATACATGTCACACGTTACATAAAGTTCACAAATACAGTTCATCCATCAGAGTATGAATTTAGGTTATTACAAACCAAGTTCAAGTAAAATAGTAGCGAAAGCAAATTAAAAGTTTGAAACCAACATCTACAACATTGTTTAAATATAGTGCCAGCCCATGATCACACTTCCACAAAAGCATGTGAGAAGGATTAATAAGAGATGCCTGCCTAGGGCTCACTCCTCGTCCATGGCAGGACAGAAGCAGTTCTTGCAATAGCCATGATAAACTGTACCATCTACAACAATGGGAATAAAACCCTGAGTACGAGGAGGTACTCTGCTAGACTTACCCGTCATAAACTAAAAATAAAGTAACTCCAAGGATTATGCAAGGCTTTATAAGTGGAGCTAGCTGGACAACATTTTGCTTAAAAAGCTTACCAAGTCAAGTATACAGTTATAATTTGGTCATCAAGTTAATTATAACTATTCATCTATAGATTAGCAACTAGCCTATGCCAAACATGTGGTATATCATTTAGTAGCATATAGTAGTAACCATAGCCGGTATAATAATTCCATGTTCATCATAACCATCATTCCATAATATAGTTACTACGATGTTGGGGCTAGCCAAGTTTCTCACTATCTGGGAGAGACGATGATTCGAATCAATTTCAACCAGCTGGGAAGTTATTCCTAACACAAACCCAGACAAACCAGATCAACGGTCACCTTAGGTCACCTTTGGTACAACTCAGGTCCACATTTCATGGGTTCGCAGGGACGACCAACTGCAAGGACATTTAGGCCTGGCCTGCCCTTGGGCTCACGTCTAGCTCCCCGCACATCCTTACTACCATCTAGAGTGTGCACTTTTATAGAATATGGCCTGGCCTAAGTTGAGCTACTCGGCTTCGCGGTCGGAATGAGTTATCCGGCTAGATAAGTGAGAGGCATGCGTTCAATCTTGTCAGAAGTGCCAACAATGGTATGGTCCTTAATCGGCACAGATGGAATCACATGAGTAAACCTACACATAGACTCCGCCTGACCTCCATTTACATTACCCCATGGTTCTTTTCCATGATAGCAAATATAACCAACCGTGTTTTGGTATCCACCTATATCTCGCAGGTGATAGGAAATCACCCAACTTCTATCGGTCTAATCATGGCTAAGCATATATTCGATCCTGGACCTAAACAGGGTTAAAGGTATATTTATCTAGACAAGGTAGTTCTATGCATCAAGTGTTTCCAATCAACTCTTATAACCTAATGCATCAAACATTAAGGACTCAAGTGATGTTTTGTAAAGCATGGGAGACTTAAAATGCTCCGGGGCTTGCCTTTGAGGAAAGAGGTTGGCTTGTGATCCGAGCACTCAGGGAGGTCCTCAAGAGTTTGCTCCTCTTCTTCTAGAGCTATGGCCTGAGGTGTTTCCTCCTGTTCCTCCTCTTCTTCGTTGAACTCCAAAAGGGTTATCCCTTCAGACGATCCTATATGCATGAGCATGAAATAAGATATCACGAATGCATATATAATGACATGTATAATATGATATGATGTTATGAATGCATCCTCATAAATGTTTTCGATAGCATTGCATCAATATGATAACAAGTTGCATCTTATTTTACTGAGTAGGTGCATATCTCTTCTCTAGTAACTTAAACAAACGCTTATGTAAATTATTTTCTAGACTACAAGATAGCAGCCACTTATTTTGACCATAACTGGAGTTATACACTTCAAAATAATATGGTTTGCAGACATTATGGAAAGATTATGAAATTGGCTACAACTTTCTTTTAATTATTTTAATGTGATTCAGCAGTTATCTAAGTCAAACAATTCAATCTTTCATATCTGTCCAGAGAGCAAGCATTTCTAATAGCAAACTTCTAATAGCCATAATTCTTAAAACATAAGGCCTATGACTATGAAAATTTAACACAAGGTAGATAAGTAAGTTATCTACAACTTTGTTATTAACCATCTTTATAGAAAAGATCATTATCATCATGAAATCATCACCACAATAGAAACTATACATGCAGCCATCTAGTTGAATTATAAAGCGATAATTAAATAGTTGCATACAACAAATTACTTTTAATCTTCACTAATAACATAAACAGATCATATGTATCATAATCACCATAGAAAACATCTTGGTTAAATATAACTAAATTATTTATTTTCCTTTATTAATTTCCTTAGATAATCAGATGATTTAAAGGATTAATATTTCTATTGCTTAATAAATTCTAAGAAAATTACAGTAGGCTACAAATGACCCTAATAGTCTACTATACAAATTTGATGCCATTTGGATAAGTATAGCTACCTCTACAAAAATGACAAGTTACATAGGCTTTTTTAGCAAAAATAGTTTAGCACAGTGATAACTCCCAAACAATAGATTTAATATTTTTCTTACTTTCCTCCTGGCATAAGAATGTTGTGTAAAAATTTGTATGATCATATATTATGTATTTTTACCCCAATTAATTTCACTAGAAACTAGCAATTAATTAGGATTAAATATGAAGACCATATTTCAAATATGCCTACCATAGGTTTAGTATTTTTCCTAGCTAGATCATGTCAACACAAGACCAAAAAAATTGGAATCACAATTTTATCACCTTCCTAGCTCAAGCTATGCAATTTACAAGATAGAAACTATTTTAAAAGCACTTATCTTGCTCAATTTCATTATTCCATTAAAATACCATAAACAATATATTTCATATTTTAATCATATAGTACACTTCAAGTTGAATCCAACAAAATTTGGTTCACCCCATTTGGAGACTCCTAGCTCTAGATATGAATGTTTGAAGTTTGCATTCAAATCTATAAAAATAAATCCAGAAAACATTTCAAAAACCGACTGACAGTTTGGACCCGCGAGTCAACGGGACCCACATGTCAGCGACATAGAACAGAGGCACGGCTTGACCGGTGAGAACTCATTGACGGTGAGGTCACCGGTGATGAGGTCGGCACCAACATGTTCCCAATCCTATTCCGCACCTACAGGTACCCTCGGTTTGCTCAGAGGATCACCGAAGCTAGCTCACCGATGAGCATGGTGGCTCGGCGGCAGCGTGTGGTGGTGCTCCAGCCATCCCCGGCAATGGCATGGCTAGGCAAGCAAGGCTATGGCATCTATGAACCCTAGTGGAGCTCTACGGTGTGGATCGAGCCACAGTGAAGCGACGGTGAGCTCCGGCCACGTGCATGGCTTCGCATAGAGCACGACAATGGTGTCACCGTTCTGATGAGACGGCGGCCGAAGGTAGGTCTCCATCATCAAGGAAGGTGCAACACCTCTAGGCGACATGGTAAGGGGTACCAAAGTGGGTGAAGGGTGGCCGATGAAGTTGGCGGCGGCTAGTGCCTGCTTGCAGCCATGGTGGACGCGCACGGCGGCGTCACGTGTTCCCGCTTGATGGCGGTGGTAGCGGTTAAACAACGACGACGTGAGCATCTATGGCCTAAGGCGATGACGGAACCAAGGAGATGGAGGTAGGAGGAGCGGTGGATAAGACTGGCCACAGTGAGCTCAGAGCTCGGCGGCGCTCTGTGGCCATGGCGGCGATGGTGACGCGTAATGCGACCTTACCCTTGCTCGAATGGTGGTGCTAGCAGGTCGTCAAGGTGGAGGAGGTGGTGGCAGAGCTGTGTGCATGAGCTATTGGACAATGACGTGGTGGCAATAGTGAGCGAGCTCAGTGGAGGTGTGGCGGTGATGGCAGCGCCACGATTCCGCTTCGGCGAGCGCGAGAGCTAGAGAGAAAGAGAGTGAGGGTGCGAGTGAGGGCAGGGACGCTCGACGTCCTCTTCAGCGCACGCATGGCCACTATGCAGGCTAGCCTCGGCGCGTGTACACCACACGGAGGCCACGACCTATGGCCGGTCAGCCATGACGCCGCGCTACCCCCGGCCGGTTTGGGCCTGCCACCGACGACTGACAGTGCAAGTTCGTGTACATGTAACTCCTAATCCGTGGTGAATTAGTGAAAATGGTATTAGTGAAAGTTGTAGAGCTACGTGAGATCTCCTACTTTGCTTTAGGAACCATCATCTAATTCTCACTGGTTTACAAACTACAGTGCTCCAAAGTGAGGTACTTTGAAACTGAAAACAATTTCAACACAGAAAAAATTAAAGTTTTGAAAACAACATTTTGTTGATACTTGTGAGCTCTATTTGACCATGTTAGACACTGAATTAGCTCATGACCCTTAAATAAAGTTTGTTACCCATGATAAGAACTACAACTTTTATTTAGGTGACATAGCCATGCAAAAAATCTAAGCTACTGTTCAACTTTAGTCAAACTAGTATCATGAAAATGACATTTCAAATGAAACCAACACTTAGAAGCAAAATGGGCCCATGTCATGAATACAAACATTGTTCCATTTACCATCCTAGATGTGGCTAAGGTGTTTTCATGACCTCCCAACCATGTCATACATGGTCATACATGATTGCAAGCATAATCATATATATAAAATCAAGATTTCATGTGATAATGTATAAGAATGAGATAAAATTTCATATGCTCGTGTTCATGAATGCTTGGATGATGCTTGTGCTCCTAAAATGCAGGTGCTAAATGCAAAGCTTAACACTGGGGTGTTACAGAGGGTGTATAGACCGGGTGTACCTAGCATTTAGGGTTTAGTTGGTTTTTGTATTATTTTAACAGATTTGAATACAAACTTCAAAAATTCAATTCTAGAGCTAGGAGTATCCAAATGGGGTGAACTAATCTTTTTTGGATTTATCTTGAAGTGTACTATTGGATAAAAATATGAAATCTACTGTTTAGGGTATTTTTTTGGGAGAATTAAATTGAGGAAGATAAGTGCTTTTAAATTAGGTTATATCTTGTAAAATGCATAACTTGAGCTAGGAAGATGATAAAATTGTGATTCCAATTTTTACTGGTCTTGTATTAACATGCTATAGCTAGGAAAAATAGTAAACCTATAGTAGGCATACTTGAAATTGTTCTTCATATTTAATCCTAATTAATTGCTAGTTTCTAGTGAAATTAAATGGGATAAAAATACATAACATATGATCATGCAAATTTTTATACAGTATTCATGTGAGAGGAGGAAAGTAAGAAAAATATTAAATCTATTGTTTGACACTTTTCACTATGCTAAACTAAGCATATGTAGCTTGTCATTTTTGTAGAGGTGGCTATACTTATCCAAATGGCACGAAAATTGTACAGTAGACTATTGGGGTCATTTGTAGGTTACTATAATTTTCTCATAATTTATTGAGTAGTGGAAATATTTATCCTTTAAATCACCTTATTATATAAGGAAATTGATAAATGAATATAAATAAATTAGTTAGGCATAACCATGATGTTTTCTATGATGCTTATGATGCATATGATCTGTTGGTGCTATTAGTTAGGCTTAGAAATAACTGGTTGTAGGTAGCTTGTTAATTATTGCTTTTATAATTCAACTAGATGGCTGCATGTATAGTTTCTGTTGTGGTGGTAAATTCATGATGATAATGATCTTTCGTGTGAAACGTGTTAATAACAAAGTTGTAGATAATTTACTTATCTACCTTGTGTTAAATTTTCATAGTCATAGACCTTATGGTTTGAGAATTATAGCTATTAGAAGTCTGCTGTCAGAAATACATGTTCTCTAGACAGATCTGAAAGATGGATTTTTTGGCCTAGATAACTACTGAATAACCTTAAGATGGTTAAAACAAAGTTGTAGGCAATTTCATAAGCTTTCCATAAAGTTCACAAGCATATTATTTAGACGTGTATAACTCCAGTTATGGTCAAAACAAGTGGCTACTGTCTTGTAGTCTAGAAAATTGCTTAGATGAGGATTTGTTTAATTACTAGAGAAGAGATATACACCTACTCAGTAAAAGAAAATTTATCTTGTTATCACCTTAATGCAATGCTGTTGAGAACACTTATGAGGATGCATTTCATCACACCATATCATATCATGCATGTTAGTATATATGCATTCGTGATATCTTATTTCATGCTCATGCATATAGGATTGTCCGAGGGGATCACTCTATTAGAATTCAATGAAGAAGAAGAGGAATATCAGGAGGCACCTCAGCCCATAGCTCTAGAAGGCGAGGAGCAAGCTCTTGAGGACCTACCCAAGTGCCCGGATCATCGGCCAACTTCTTTTCTCAAAGGCAAGCCCCGGAGCATTTTAAGCCTCCCATGTTTTACAAAATATCACTTGAGTCCTTTATGTTTGATGCATTAGGTTATAAGAGTTGAATTGGAAACACTTGATGCATAGAACTACCTTGTCTAGATAAATATACCTTTAACCCTGTGTAGGTCCAGGATCGAATATATGCATAGCCATGCTTAGACCGGTAGAAGTCGGGTGATTTTCTGTCACCTGCGAGATATAGGTGGATACTAGAGCATAGTTGGCTATATTTGCTATCGTGGAAAAGAACCATGGAGTATGTAACTAGTGGTCGGACATAGTCTATGCTTAGGTTGGCTCATGTGATTCCGTCTATGCCGATTAAGGACCGTACCGTTGTTGGAACTTCTATTGAGATTGAACGCAAGCCTCTCACTTAGCTGGCCGGATAACTCATTCCGACCGTGAAGCCGAGTAGCTCAACTTAGGCCAGGCCCCGTTCTATTAGAGTGCGCACTCTGGATGGTAGTAAGGATGTGCGGGGAGACAGATGTGAGCCCAAGGGTAGGGTAGTCCTGATCATCCTGGCAGCTGGTTGTCCCTGGTTGTGCGGCGCTGATCGAACCCGCGAAATATGTACCTGAGTTGTACCAAAGGTGACCAAGGTGACCGTTGATCTAGTCTACCTGGGTTTGTGTTAGGAATAAATTCCTTGCTGGTTGAAATCAATTCGAATCGCCTACTCTCTCGGACAGTGAGAAACTTGGCTAGCTCCAACATCGTAGTAACTGGATTATGGAATGATGATTATGGTGAACTTTGAACTTTTTACACTGGCTATGGTTACTACTGTATGCTACTAAATGATATACCACATGTTTGGCACAGGTTAGATGCTAATCTAGAGATGAATAGCTATAATTAACTTGATGACCGAATTATAAATGTATAACTGCATTAGTAGCTTTTCATGCAAAATGTTGTCAAGCTAGCTCCACTTATAGAGCCTTGCATGATCCTTGGAGTCACTTTCTTTTTGGTTTATGACGGGTAAGTCTAGCTGAGTACCTTCTTGTACTCAGGGTTTATTTCCCACTTGTTGCAGATGGTACAGTCTATCATGGCTATGTAAGAACTGCTTCTGTCTCACCATGGACGAGGAGTAGGGCCCTAGGCAAGGCGTCTCTCGTTATTTCCCTCTATCATGCTTTTGTGGCTGTGATCATGGACTGGCACTATATTGGAACAATGATGTGAGGTGTTGGTTTTCAAACTTAATTGCTTCCGTGACTATTTTATTTGAACATGGTTTGTAATAACTCTTAATCGTACTATGATGTATGACGTATTTGTGAACTGATGTAACATGTAACATGTCTGTTGAATCATGTACGATCTTGGTTGTATGCTGACGGTTAATCAAGACCTTTCGTGGTACTCGACGGACTACCGGGTTTATATGGGCTCAAGTGTGATAGTGTGACCGGTTACGGGCTGCCATTGTTCTTGTGCTCTTATAAATTAGATGGTTCTACTACACCTGGTATCGGAGCAAGATTCAACATTAATTGCCACATGTGTATTTAAAACAAGGTTTTTGTTTTCCAAAACCAATTTTTAGAAACTTATAGATATATATATATATATAGGTGTTTAAATATAAAGTTTGAATCTAGAGTGTGCCAGTGATCTTTTTCTTTATGCCTAGTTAAGGATTTTAGGTGGCTAATTAAGTACTAACTTGGGGGTTTTTACTTTCGTCGTCCATACGGCGTGCTATGTAGTCTGAACTCGTATTGTTGCTGTACTCCACATGTGTATATGAAGTCTGGTTTGATGTTAAGTTATCTTTCTAGTAGCACTGCTCTCCTCTTATTATGCATGTAGCCATGCCTAGCCCTGCAAAACCAACCAAGACCCAGGAATAGGTGCCTAATCTTTTATGCCACCAAAGCACAGTTCGACCATGTATTTTTATCTTGGACATGCAAAATCAACAACCAAAGGAAAGTCCGCCCCCTTGTTTTTCCATAGGCTGGACATGCAAAAAATGGTGCAGAAGCAGAAGGGCAACAAGATGAGTTAGGCGATGATTTGAACTTAGTTAATTGTGGTATGTATCTGGATGTCAATAATGCTGATGTATCTCAATCTATAATTGGCAATGCGCTTGTTCATTCTGTGTTTGTTTAGTGTTTATATCAGTTTGTTCTTTTTGTTGCAATGTTGTTCACTGTTCAAAGAAAGCCATTGCCTGTGTGCCCTCATCAAAAGCACATTCCAAAATACATGAAAAGCACTCAAAAATAGTTAAAACCGCCATTATATTGATTCCTAATTCCTAATATTTATCTACGTACATGAGTGTGGCAGAACCTCCTAAATTATATGGCCCACATGCACCTGTCACTGTCCAACGACCTTTGACATCTATGCATATGTTCCTGGTAACTTAAGAAGACTGTCGGGTGTCCACGGAGAACCCCAAATCATTCACGATTTCTGAGCAGGATCACATTATAGAGTCATTGCAGTATTACAATAGTTTATTCAAATAGATACATCAGAGTAAAAACAACGGAAGTCTTACAATAACATAGTTTACAAACCGTTTGTTTCAAACCATACAACTAAGTTCAGTTAACAAAACAAAACAAAGTAGTGGAGTGGCATTATAATATATTACAAAACACACAATTAAAGCTGCCCTGCCCAAGGGCCACACATTTACTTATCGTCATCGCACTGAACAATAGTCATGCAGCACGATCCAAAATAGATCTGCTCATGAGCCTCACCTGCAACAAGGGTCAATGAACCCTGAGTACAAAAGTACTCAACAAGACTTAACCGAAAATAAAAACTGATAGAACTTATGAATGCAGGCTCAGGGATTCAAGGTATGGCTTTAGCAATGATCAAAGTTCTTTTGCGTAAAAGCTTTTTAACAAAATTCTTTATATCAACATTTAAAACTTCATAAGATCATATACAAAGCCAACACGATCCGCAATGAGATCATGAAACTTCATAACCAACACCTTCACAGACCATCCTCAAGTTCCAGTTATTAATTACTACGATGATGAACAGTGAGTTGAGTCTCCATAACCGAGGAGCAACGGCGATTCGAACCGATTAAAAACCTAGATGGGAATTCCAGACCACATGACATATGCAGGTCCTCGACTTACATATATCAACCTACCCTCGGATCCTCTAAAACAAGAACGGGTCTGCGCCACCCGAGAATACAGTACTCCACCAATCCAGCCCATTGCCACATGGGTACACGCTATTCCCGCCATCTCTCCACTCCCAGTGCGCGAGTAGCCATTCTCGTAATAGAATAGCCAAGTTAAGGCTTACCGGAGTATGTGGTTAGTACTACAAAGTGTCACCTCATGCATTTCAACAACGGACGGACCTTGATCGACACAGGCGGAAAGAACCCGCTCACAAGACCTCCATGTCTTGCGGCTCCCATACGCCGAGTCCGCTCGGTCTAGATTTATTACTCCACATTCCCATATCACATGTTAACATAATTAACCAAAGTTCCATTTAAAGTTCGCAGGTGACAGGTAATCACCCGACTTTCATCGTTCTAAGCATAGCTAAGCAAAATTAGGCATATACGAATTTAAAACTGGTAATATGGTAAATATGGAATAACAAGGTTGGTAATGTACCAATTTGGTTTTCACTTGACTCCTAATCACTTAATGCAGTAAAGAGAAGCAAAAGCAAAATCAATTTGTAAAATACAAGGTAGGGTTGTATGCTTCCGGGGCTTGCCTTCGTTGACGGAGAAGTCTGGGTCCAGAGTCGTTCCACCGATATCAATACCAACCACCACTGACGGATCAACTTCCTCAACTACTTGATTAACTACCACGTGTTCACCTTCATTCACTACACGTAGTAACAATGCCATGTTTAACATGATGCGGAATACGAAACATGATGCTCGATAATGGATGCAAAATTAACAACTCGAATACAGCTTTCCTTCGTGGTACAGTTACAAGTTAAACTAACTAAACCATTTTCGCAACACTCACAACAATTACCAAGGATCATCACCAACTAATGACCCAAGGACATCACTTAATCAAAAACTCAAACATAACCTAAATCACTAAAGGTTACTATTCGCTTTTAAGAATTAATTAATTAATTAATAATTATGAAATAAATCAACTTGTTCCAATTGAGCTCAAAATTTTTGTAAATGCTCATCACATGAAAACTAAGTGGCAAAACAATTTTCATAATTTTTGAATACATAAATAAGCCTAGAAAAATCCTGGAAACTCGTTTATTAATTAATTGAGCAATTTTTATCACATTCAAAAGTACTGAAAATCAACATTTCATATTTTTCCTAAATAATACATATCCCAGAGAAGTCACACAAAAATTTTTAGAATTTTTGGAGCTCTAAATAAATCTACACAAAAATAACAAAAATAGATACTATTCATTCAATTCTGAAAATAGAAAAGTCTAATTTGAACGTTGTGCCACTGACATCGGGTCCCACCTGTCATCCCTAACCTCGCGCGTTTGACCACGACGGCAACGGTGCATCGATTGACGTCCCTATCTATACTGATTATGGCCCTGTACTAGCTCGACGCCGGCCATGGCGGACGCGGTGGCACGGCAGCGCTACGCCAGCGACGTGAAACCAGTAGAGCTCAAACAAAGGATCTAGGAAGCACCAGTAGCTCACCCCGAACGCGTTGAAGTCAGGAGAGAGGTCGGAGATGCAACGGAGAGGCGTGACGACGACCACGGTGATCACGACGGAGCAAAGATCGTCCGTGAGGAAGAACCGGCGACTGCAGTGGTCAAAATGAGCAAGCAACACAGGATTAAGCAGCACAGCATCGAGACGAAGCCATAGGTACACCGATCAAGGCCAACGGCTCACCGGAGTAGGCTGGCCGCGGTGAAACGGAATCTCAGGTGAGGTTGTCGGTCGTGAGGAAGAAAGCGACGAACGGCAAACTCACGGCGAAATCAATCGACCAGAGCTAGCTGGCTGGGTGTGCAAGGAGTAGGTGAAGCTATATAGCGCTATGCCACGACGGTGTAGGCGCTGGTTCGACGGCGAGGGCTCAACTGAGCAGCGGCGGCGGTGACTGGAAAAACAGAGGAGAAGAGAAAGCGAAGAACGGCGACGGTGGATGGCTTATAACGCGACCAAGGAAGCGCAAAGAAGCCACGCGGAAGCCTTCACCGTGCCAACGCGATGCCCAGACGGCCACGTGCGCGACTGGAAGCAAACCGAAGCTCGCCGGCGGTGTAGCTCAAGCGGTGAACACTGTTCATCGAAATTACAGAATTGCCATTCGCCAAATTTCATAAATTACTCCCAAATTTTTATAACAACTCAAAAATATCCAAAAACAAAAGTTGTTCAAAGTCAAAAGCTCTACAACTTTGCTTTTGAAACCATACCCAAATTCGGCCTACATTTTGAAATGAACTTTTGAATTCAAAGCGGGGATATTTAAGGAATTTCGCCTTTTTAAATAACCTCAAATTTTACCAAACAACTTGAAAAACTCCAAAAACAAACTTTGTACAATTCGACAAGCTCTACAACTTTGCTTTAAGACTCAACCCCAAAATGTGCTTCGATTTTGAAATGGTTTTCAGGGTCAGATTTAAATATTGAAAATCAGGGTTTTCGGAATTTCAAATCAATACAAAGATTTCAAACTTGATTCAAACAATACCAAGCAATACTTACAACATAAATGTAAACTTGTTTTAGTGAATGCATAACAAAGTTTGCAATATGACCAATGCCTTGCAATGCATATGATGATATGTCCAGTTTTTAATACTTAAACACCCAGGGTGTTACAATCCTTCCCCCTAAAAGAAATCTCGCCCCGAGATTCAAAGCCATAGGGTAAGTAATGGAAAAGGAAATGTGTCAATCCAAAAACATTCAATTCTCATCCATAAAACAACTAAGGTTCCTTTACAAAACACAATTTGTAACAACCGAGCTCAACTAACAGTACTCTATTCTATAATGACGCAAGAAATTCTAGAAACTTTTCTAACAAGTAATCTTCTGATTCCCAAGTAGCCTCCTCTTCTGATTGTTGATTCCATTGTATGGTGTAGAACTTTATTGTGCTCCTTCGAGTAACATGATCTTTCTGATCCAACACTCGGATAGGATATTCTGAATAAGTCAGATCTGGTTCAAGTTCCACTCCTTCAACTTCAACATTCTGCTCAGGCACTCGGAGACACTTCTTCAACTGAGACACATGGAACACATCATGTACAGCTGATAAATGTTCTGGTAATTTCAAGCGATAGGCCACTTTTCCATATCTCTCTAAAATTTGAAATGGTCCAATATATCGGGGGTGCCAACTTGCCTTTAACACCAAAACGGGTAACTCCTTTCATTGGTGATACTTTCAGATATACAAAATCTCCTTTGTTAAACACCATTGGTCTCCGTCGTCTATCCGCATAACTCTTTTGGTGGGACTGAGCTATCTTCAAGTTACTCTGTATTTGCCTAACCTTGTCTTCGGTTTCTTTCACAAGGTCAACTCCAAAGAATCTTCTTTCTCCGGGCTCCGACCAACTCAACGATGTTCTGCATCTACGACCATAGAGTGCTTCAAATGGAGCCATTCTAATGCTTTCCTGATAACTATTATTATATGAGAACTCGGCCAAAGGTAAGCATTCGTCCCACTTGTTGGAATAATTAAGGACACAACACCTTAACATATCTTCAAGCACTTGATTGACTCTTTCAGTCTATCCATCAGTCTGCGGATGATAAGCTGTACTATATAGGAGCTTGGTACCCAATGAAGAATGCAATTGTTTTCAAAAACTGGAGACAAACTGTGTACCCCTATCAGACACTATGGTCTTTGGTATTCCATGGAGACTCATAATTCTTGCTAAATATATCTTGGCATATTGGACAGTGGGGTATATAGTCTTGATAGGAAGAAAATGTGCTGACTTAGTGAGTCGATCTACAATAACCCATATTGAGTCAAATCCCTTTGATGTCTTGGGTAGACCAATAATAAAGTCCATACTTATGTCCTCCCACTTCCAAGCTAGAATAGGCAATGGTTATAATTCTCCAGCAGACCTCAAATGTATAGCTTTCACTTTCTGACAAGTATCACACTTTGCTATATATCTTGCAATTTCTATCTTCATTTTGGTCCACCAAAACCTTTGTTTTAAGTCATGGTACATCTTGTTGCTTCCCGGATGGATAGATAACCTAGTAGCATGTGCTTCTTCAAGAATTGATTGCCGCAATGTACTACCAAACGATCCTTGAACCATAGCACACCTTCATTATCTATGCTGAAACATTCCGCCTTTCCATTCCTGACTCTTTCCTTGATATGGGCTACACCCTTGTTTTCCTTTTGAGCAGCAATAACTTGATCTTAAATAGTGGTTTCAACAATTATGTTGGTTAAACCACCTTGTTGAAGTACTTCTACATTCAACTTCTCCATCTCTTGACTTAAAGTCAAACCCATTGTTCTTACTGTCAGGCAATTGCAATAACTTTTGCGACCGAGGGCATCTGCCACCACATTTGCTTTACCGTGGTGGTAATGTACTTCCAAGTCATAATGTTTAATCAGCTCTAACCATCTTCTTTGTCGCATATTCAACTCTGACTGAGTAAAGATATACTTTAAGCTCTTGTGGTCT
Organism: Miscanthus lutarioriparius; assembly: GCA_904845875.1. Taxonomy (NCBI): domain Eukaryota; kingdom Viridiplantae; phylum Streptophyta; class Magnoliopsida; order Poales; family Poaceae; genus Miscanthus; species Miscanthus lutarioriparius. The sequence goes on along the minus strand of CAJGYO010000005.1, from coordinate 70,835,202 downwards.
GTATAAATATGGCACATATTACCAAGTAGGTAATGCCGCCAAATCTTCAGAGCATGGACCACAGCTGCTAACTCCAGATCATGAGTCGGATAGTGTTCTTCATGTTGCTTAAGTTGCCTAGATGCATAAGCAATGACTCGGCCTTCTTGCATCAACACACATCCAATACCAATACCTGAAGCATCACAATAAACATCAAACGGCTTCTCGATATCAGGTTGGGCTAATACTGGTGCAGTAGTCAACAGTCTCCTCAAAGTCTGGAAAGCCTCTTCACAATCAGATGACCAGGCAAATTTGACTTGGTTCTTCAGTAACTCAGTTATGGACTTTGATACCTTAGAGAAATCTGGAATAAACTGATAGTAATACCCCGCCAATCCCAGAAAACTCCGAACTTGATGAACTGTGGTTGGTGGTTTCCAATCAAGCACATCCTTCACTTTGTTTGGATCAACAGCAACTCCTTCCGCTGACAAGATATGTCCAAAAAATTGTACTTCCTTAAGCCAAAAATCACACTTGCTGAACTTGGCATAAAGTTGATGTTCCCTCAAGCGAGTCAGAACAATTCTAAGGTGTTTCGCATGTTCTTCCTTATTCTTGGAATATACAAGAATATCATCAATAAACACCACTACAAATTTGTCTAGCTTAGGCATGAATACTGAATTCATCAAAAACATGAAATGAGCTAGAGCATTGGTCAAACCAAAAGACATTACCAAGTATTCATATAATCCATATCTTGTGGTAAATGCCATTTTGGGAATATCTTCAGGCTTTATCTTGATTTGGTGATATCCTGACCTCAAATCTATCTTGGAGAAAACTTTGGTTCCAGCCAGTTGATCAAAAAGCAAATATACCGAGGTAATGGATACTTATTCTTGATGGTCACTTCATTCAACGGACGATAGTCAACACATAACCTCAGGGTCTCATCTTTCTTTTTCACAAAAATTGCCGGACACCCCCAAGGCGATGAACTAGGTTGTATAAACCCCTTCTCAATCAATTCTTGCAACTGAGTTTTCAACTCGACTAACTCTTTAGGTGGCATCCCATAAGCTCTTCGAGAAATCGGAGCTATTCCAGGTTGCAATTCTATGTTAAACTGGACATCCCTATCAGGTGGTAGACCGGGTAAATCCTTAGGAAACACATCAGGAAATTCACATACTACCGGGATATCTCTAATCTCTTTGACGGCAGCTGCTCAAACTTTGCCCACTGATCTTCTTAAGGTTGGAAGTTGGATGAGAAGTTGAGAAGTACTATCTGGCAAACTCACCATTATAGTTCTATTCAAAGCATCTATAACAGCCTTATGCTGATACATCCAATTCATTCCTAAGATTACATCTATATCCTGATCCTTAAGGATAATCATGGTAGTGGGAAAAATATGCCCACCTAGGTTTATGGGCACCTGGTATACCATTTCCTTAGTACACAAACGTCCCTCGGGCGACTGTATAAAGAAATTTTCCTTTGTTGCCCCAATTGAAATTTCATACTTCACCATAAATGTTCTATTGATGAATGAATGCGATGCGCCAGAATCAAAAAGTATAACTGCAGGATGGTTGGCAACAGGAAACATACCCATCATCACTGGCTCCCCTTCTGGAATTTCCCCAGCTTGAATGTAGAACACTCGTCTTGTCTTCTTTTCATCTTTGCCTTTCTGAACATTCTAATTGTTGCCCTTATTCTGTGCCTGACCCTATTGTTGATTTGCAGGAGTCTTCTGATAATTGGGATTAGACTGCCTTGGATACGGACATTCTCTCGAGAAATGACCAGGCTTGCCACAATTGAAACAGGGATACTTGTGACCCTGGGGTGTTGAAGCAGAAACCCCAGAAGCATTGGTCAGTTGTGGATTCTGATAAGTTGTAATAGGGCGGACATTTGATTGCTGACCGGCTTGAAACTACGGCGGACGATAAGGAGGACGATTATGATTTACTGGATGATAAATCACCCTTTGCCTCTTTGGATTTCCCCCATAAGATCTAGACGGCATACTCTTTTTCTTCTTGAGCTCCTTATGCTGCTGATACTTTGCCTCTGAAGCAATTGCGATATTCACTTCCTCATGATAAGTGACATTGGTACAAGTTGTCATCATAGTCTGCAATTTGGTATTCAGACCTCTCATGAACCATTTCTTTTTCTTGACGTCAGTACTGACATGTTTAGGTGCATATTGTGACAGGTGATTGAATCTTCCCACATACTGCATCACGGTTTGGTCCCCTTGCCTCAAAGCAAGAAATTCATCCAGCTTCATAGCCATAACTCCCTCTAGGATATAATGGGCCCTGAAAGCAGTATGAAACTCCATCCAAGTTAATGGAACACCTGCGGGTTGCATGGCCATAAGATTTGCATACCAAGCACCGGCTGCACCTCTAAGTTGCTGAGCAGCAAAGACTGGTTTCTAAAACTCTATGCATGGTATAAGATCAAATTTCTGCTCCATGGTCCTAAGCCAATCGTCAGCCTCCAATGATTCATCTGCCTTAGTGAACACTAGGGGTTTTGTATCTGTGAAGTCCACATATGTAGCCTCCTGCCTATTATGATGGCGACCATGGTTTCCATGCATCTGATTCTGATTACTTTGAGCCATCTCATGAAGCAAACGAGAATTTTCAACCATCACATTGACAAGTGCGGCTATAGCATCCGCTAGATTTGTTGGAACTGGTGGCGGATCTGGAATATCATTCTCATTTTGTGAAGTACTAGGAATATACAAACCCCACGTATGACGCATCTGTTCACAACAAACCAAACTTTACTCACAAGCCTTTATTGATTGATAAAAGAGTGGGCTACAACTCATCACACTAGTTTCACTTATTTAAACACAAAACTGCATTTAAACAAGACTACTTAACTTAAACTAGAACTAACTATTTCACAACTCTACTCCTTTTTGCGATTACATCAAACTTTAGGCTCGGTATCCATTCTGGAAATATTACCGCCTTCATTGTCACTTTCATCGATCATTACTAATTCTTCGGGATCTTCTTCTTCTTCTTCCGATTCACTACCATCGGCAAGGATAACACCGGGATCCATTTCATCAGTTTGGGGTTCATGATTTGGATCTAGGAGATTGCTTAGCCTATGAACTTCCTCATGCAGATATGTATTATGCTCTTCTAAGTCTTCTACATAAAATTCTAACTCATGAGTTCTAGCTCTAGCTACGTTCTCTCTATGCCAAGCTTCATTCCTTCCTTCCACCGTACGAACTAACATACGTTCGCAGTTCCTGTGAGCGGTGGTGAGACGTCTTAATTGCTCCTATAATCTGCCCACCTGGATGGCGTCCATAGCCCTATCTCTAGTAGCTTGGGCTAACTCTGCAGAAATCCTCTGTATCTCCGCCTGAGGATCAGGCATAGAGCTGCTACTACTAGCACCGTCATTCCTAGGGGCGAGGTGATGGCGAGGAACTCCTTAGGGTCCAGTGGACTTACGGGGTGTCTTCTTGGTACAAGCCATACTGTACAAGCAGTATTAATCCAAGTAAAACAATCTGACAATAGTCTTAAGAGCAGTAAGGATGGACTACACACTCAACCCATACACACTACTCACCCTAGACTCAGAGACGAAGGAAGTAACAAGTAACTTAATTATGATGCATGAATCGTTCTTACGAAGAATCGTTCTTACGAACAAAACCACCAAAGCTTAAAATGGAAATAAACAACATCTGTTGTTATATAGAGCATAATAAGATTACTACTCCACCACACAAAACCTTTTTAATCAAATAAGGAATGGTGAGAAGGAAATAAGACAAGTCAGAAGCAATTTGGACCAAATTAATAAGTTAAATATAGTCATCCCAAATCATTTTGAAGTTTTCATAAACCAATACCACAAAAACTTTGTAACGATTGCTCTGATACCATTCTGTGGCAGAACCTCCTAAATTATAGGGCCCACATGCACCTATCACTGTCCAACGACCTTTGACATCTATGCATATGTTCCTGGTAACTTAAGAAGACTGTCGGGTGTCCACGGAGAACCCCGAATCATCCACGATTTCCGAGCAGGATCACATTATAGAGTCATTGCAGTATTACAACAGTTTATTGAAATAGATACATCAGAGTAAAAATAGCGGAAGTCTTACAATAACATAGTTTACAAACTATTTGTTTCAAACCATACAACTAAGTTCAGTTAACAAAACAAAACAAAGTAGTGGAGTGGCATTATAATATATTACAAAACACACAATTAAAGCTGCCCTGCCCAAGGGCCACACATTTACTTATCGTCATCGCACTGAACAACAGTCATGCAGCATGATCCAAAATAGATTTGCTCGTGAGCCTCACCTACAACAAGGGTCAACGAACCTTGAGTACAAAAGTACTCAACAAGACTTAACCGAAAATAAAAACTGATAGAACTTATGAATGCAGGCTCAGGGATTAAAGGTATGGCTTTAGCAATGATCAAAGTTCTTTTGTGTAAAAGCTTTTTAACAAAATTCTTTATATCAACATTTAAAACTTCATAAGATCATATACAAAGCTGACACGATCCGCAATGAGATCATGAAACTTCATAACCAACACCTTCACAGACCATCCTCAAGTTCTAGTTATTAATTACTACGATGATGAACAGTGAGTTGAGTCTCCATAACCGAGGAGCAACGACGATTCGAACCGATTAAAAACCCAGCTGGGAATTCTAGACCACACGACATATGCAGGTCCCTGACTTACATATATCAACCTACCCTCGGATCCTCTAAAACAAGAATGGGTCTGTGCCACTCGAGAATACAGTACTCCACCAATCCAGCCCATTGCCATGTGGGTACACGCTATTCCCGCCATCTCTCCACTCCCAGTGCGCGAGTAGCCATTCTCGTAATAGAATAGCCAAGTTAAGGCTTACCGGAGTATGTGGTTAGTACTACAAAGTGTCACCTCATGCATTTCAACAACGGACGGACCTTGATCGACACAGGCGGAAAGAACCCGCTCACAAGACCTCCATGTCTTGCGGCTCCCATACGCCGAGTCCGCTCGGTCTAGATTTATTACTCCACATTCCCATATCACATGTTAACATAATTAACCAAAGTTCCATTTATAGTTCGCAGGTGACAGGTAATCACCCGACTTTCATCATTCTAAGCATAGTTAAGCAAAATTAGGCATATACGAATTTAAAACAGGTAATATGGTAAATATGGAATAACAAGGTTGGTAATGTACCAATTTGGTTTTCACTTGACTCCTAATCACTTAATGCAGTAAAAAGAAGCAAAAGCGAAATCAATTTGTAAAATACAAGCTAGGGTTGTATGCATCCGGGGCTTGCCTTCGTTGACAAAAAAGTCCAGGTCCAGAGTCGTTCCACCGATATCAATACCAACCACCACAGACGGATCAACTTCCTCAACTACTTGATTAACTACCACGTGTTCACCTTCGTTCACTACACGTAGTAACAATGCCATGTTTAACATGATGCGGAATACGAAACATGATGCTCGATAATGGATGCAAAATTAACAACTCGAATACAACTTTCCTTCGCGGTACAGTTACAAGTTAAACTAACTAAACCATTTTTGCAACACTCACAACAATTGCCAAGGATCATCACCAACTAATGACCCAAGGACTTCACTTAATCAAAAACTCAAACAAAACCTAAATAACTAAAGGTTACTATTCACTTTTAAGAATTAATTAATTAATTAATAATTATGAAATAAATCAACTTGTTCCAATTGAGCTCAAATTTTTTGTAAATGCTCATCACATGAAAACTAAGTGGCAAAATTTTTTTCATAATTTTTGAATAGATAAATAAGCCTAGAAAACTCCTGGAAACTCATTTACTAATTAATTGAGCAATTTTTATCACATTCAAAAAGTACTGAAAATCAACATTTCATATTTTTCCTAAATAATACATATCCCAGAGAAGTCACACAAAAAATTTTAGAATTTTTGGAGCTCTAAATAAATCTACACAAAAATAAGAAAAATAGATACTATTTATTCAATTCTGAAAATAGAAAAATCCAATTTGAACGTTGTGTCACTGACATCGGGTCCCACCTGTCATCCCTAACCTCGCGCGTTTGACCACGACGGCGATGGCGCTGACCGACGTAAACTCGTCGACGGTGAGTCCAACGGCGACGGCCAAAGTACCAAAACGATCACCAAGACTAGGCGCATCGATTGACATCCCTATCTGTACTGATTACGGCCCTATACTAGCTCGACGGCGGCCATGACGGACGCGGTGGCACGGCAGTGCTACGCCGGCGACGTGAAACCAGTAGAGCTCAAACAAAGGATCCAGGAAGCACCAGTAGCTCACCCCGAACGCGTTGAAGCAAGGAGAGAGGTCGGAGATGCAACGGAGAGGCGTGACGACGACCACGGTGATCATGACGGAGCAAAGATCATCGGTGAGGAAGAACCAGTGACTGCAGTGATCAAAATGAGCAAGCAACACAGTATTAAGCACCACATCATCAAGACGAAGCCGTAGGTACACCGATCGAGGCCAACGGCTCACCGGAGTAGGCTGGCCGCGGTGAAACAGAATCTCGGGTGAGGTTGCCGGCCACGAGGAAGAAAGCGACGAACGGCGAACTCATGGCAAAATCAATCGACAAGAGCTAGCTGGCTGGGTGCGCAAGGAGTAGGCAAAGCTATCTAGCGCTATGCCGCGACGGTGCAGGTGCTGGTTCGACGGTGAGGGCTCAACTGAGCAGCGGCGGCGGTGACTGGAAAAACAGAGGAGAAAAGAAAGCGAAGAACGACGACGGTGGCTGGCTTATAACGCGACCAAGGAAGCACAAAGAAGCCACGCGGAAGCCTTCACTATGCCAACGCGACGCCCAAAGGGCCACGCGCGTGACTAGAAGCAAACCGAAGCTCGCCAGCGATGTAGCTCAAGCGGTGAACACTGTTCATCGAAATTACAGAATTGCCATTCGCCAAATTTCACAAATTACTCCCAAATTTTCATAACAACTCAAAAATATCCAAAAACAAAAGTTGTTCAAAATCAAAAGCTCTACAACTTTTCTTTTGAAACCATACCCAAATTCAGCCTACATTTTGAAATGAACTTTTGAATTCAAAGCGGGGATATTTAAGGAATTTCGACTTTTTAAATAACTTCAAATTTTACTAAACAACTTGAAAAACTCCAAAAACAAGCTTTGTACAACTCGACAAGCTCTACAACTTTGATTTAAGACTCAACCCCAAAATGTGCTTCGATTTTGAAATGGTTTTCAGGGTTGGATTTAAATATTGAAAATCAGGGTTTTCAGAATTTCAAATCAATACAAAGATTTCAAACTTGATTCAAACAATACGAAGCAATACTTACAACATAAATGTAAACTTGTTTTAGTGAATGCATAACAAAGTTTGTAATATGACCAATGCCTTGCAATGCATATGATGATATGTCCAGTTTTTAATACTTAAACACCCAGGGTGTTACAATGAGGCCATTCGAAATAGACCAAAAGTGCACTACAACGCACCCGCCATTGTACTACTACCAGTTAGTACCAGACCTACTGCTACTGTACTAATTAACTACACCTACTGATCGACGTCGTTGCCCCTACCGTCACCAATGTCGTCACCCTCCTCTTCGTCCTACTCCGATGAGGAGTCATCCTCGTCCTCCACGATCGTGTTGGGGGATGGAGGGTTGACCCTGTGCTTCTTGTTGTGTGGCATGGGGCCGAACCCCGATAGAATGGTCTCGGTGATGTTGTCCACCTCCGCCGCTGGCGCATCCTCCTCCTCCTCCTTCTCCTCCTCCTCCTCTGCCACCTATGGCGCCTCCTCCTCGTCATTGGTGGGCTGCCCATCTTCTTTGATGGGCTCCTCCTCACGCTTGGGGCTCAGTGACTGTTGATTCACCTCCTCGCCGTCCTCGTCTTCATAGTCAGTAGAATACTTGCCGGATGACCAGTGCCTCATTACTCGCTCTACACGCCACTGGTGAGTAGGGATCGGTTGGCAAGTAGGGATAAGAGGAGGGGATGTGATGTGTACTGGTATGTATGTATGTATGAGAGAATACCCTAGTCGATGGTGCTCTCTACAGCATACTGGTCATTTTAAAGAGGAGAGCCAAATGGTTGCTCTCCCACAAGACGCGACAATTGAGGCTTCGTAGTTGGTTGGCATCCCCCATTTCACGTTTTGACTCCTGGGATTGGAAACAGTGTACACTCAATGCACCTGGTCACCTGCCCACCCGGTAATCTGAACCGTGTTGTCATTGTGAGTTCCCATGCCAGTTCGCAGAGGGTATTTAGAGAACTCCTACTATAACCCCTGCTTAGCCACTTCCGCTACCTCCCCCTCAGTCAATGCATGTCGCGCCACTCCACCTCTCTAGCCCTCTGGCTCGCCACTATCCACACATTTTCCATTTTCTCCTTTGTTGAAGTTGAAAGATGATCAAGAATTTAAATAGGGTGACATGCAACAAAAAGTGTTTGTGGAGATAAAAGAGTATATGAAATCTCTACCTATGCTGGTTCCTGCTCAACAAGGTAGGCCTTTTAAGTTGTACGTGTCGGCCGATAGCCAAACGATTGGATTGGCCTTGGTGCAAGAGTTTGAAGGAAAGGAATGGGTTGTTTTCTATTTAAGTAGAAGACTTTTGGATCCAGAAACAAGATATTCTCCTATTGAAAAGTTATGCTTATGCTTATATTTCTCCTGCACTAAGTTACGACATTATTTATTATCGGCTAAGTGTACAGTTGTGTCTAAAGCTGATGTGATCAAACACATGTTGTCAATGCCGATATTAAATGGGAGAATGTGAAAGTGGACTCTTGCATTATCAGAATTTGATTTCAGGTATGAATCGGCTAAAGCAGTCAAAGGGCAAGTGATGGCCGATTTTATTACTCAACATCATAAACCAAGCATTGGCTATGTGGAAGCTATGCCTTGGATATTGTTCTTTGATGGGTCATCGTGCAAGCAAGGTGGTGGTATTGGTATTGTTATTATTTCACCTCGAGGGGCAAGTTTTGAGTTTGCCTTTCAAACCAAAACAATGACTACTAATAATCAAGCAGAATATGAAGCTATTCTTAAGGGACTTCAACTTCCTCAGGAAGTAAAGGCTGAGTCAATTAAAATATTTGGAGATTCACAGCTAGTTATTAATCAGTTGATCGGCTTATATGAATGTTAAGATGATACTTTGAGAGATTACCATGATGAATGTTGAAAGTTACTTGAGGGGTTTTCTCTTACTTCTCTTCAGCATATTCTAAGAGCACAGAATCAAGAGGCCAATCAGTTAGCTCAGAATGCGTCAGGCTATCGAGTGTTCCAAGAAATCATAAGTAGTGAGACCTTGGCTAATGATTGGAGAGTTGAAATAGCCAATTAGCTCAAGAATCCATCATAGAAGGTTACTAGAAAATTGAGATATAAATCAACTAAGTATGTTTTGTTTGATGATCAGTTGTATTACCAAATAGTTGATGGAGTGTTGCTTAAATGTTTAAGTCAGGAAGAAGCAAGAGTATTGATGAGAGAAGTACATGAAGGAATATATGGAGCTCATCAATCGGCTTATAAAATGAAATGGGTTATTCATAGGTCTGGATATTTTTGGCCAATAATATTAGAAGCTTGTTTTGAATATTACAAAGAGTGTCAGGATTGTCAGCGTTTTGGTAATGTTTAGAAATCGCATGCATTGGCTATGAACCCAATAATTAAGCCATCACCGTTCTGAGGCTGGGGAATTGATTTAATTGGCTAGATTTTTCCATCTTCAAGTAGAGGGCATAAGTTTGTATTGGTAGCAACAGATTATTTTACTAAGTGGGTTGAGGCGATTCCTTTGAAAATAGTAACTTTAAAGAATATGGTTGAATTTGTCAAGGAGCATATTGTTTATCGTTTTGGGATTACTCAAACCATTACTATTGATCAGGGGACAATGTTCACATTAGAGGAATTCAGAGATTTTGCAGCCAGTATTGCAATTAAATTACTAAATTCTTCTCCTTATTATGCTCAAGCTAATGGCCAGGCAGAGGCATCCAATCAAATTTTGATTAAGTTGATTAAGAAGAAAATTGAAGAGCAACCAAGGAAGTGGTACTTGACACTTAATGAAGCATTGTGGGCATATAGGATGGCTTGCCATGGATTGATTAAATCATCACCTTTTGAGTTAGTATATGGGCATAATGCAGTTCTTCCTTAGGAGATTCAGACTAGATCAAGACGTGTTACATTGCAAAATGATTTGACAGCCAGAGTCTATAAAAACCTTATGATGGATGATTTGGAGGATTTAAGTTGTCATCGGCTACGTGCTCTTGAAAATATTGAGGCCAATAAATTAAGGGTTGCAAGGCATTATAATAAAAAGGTCATGAACAAACAGTTTTTGTAGCAGAACCGACCAATTTATAAGAGAACAAGTACAATGGTATCCCGCAAGCGGTCGCACTGTCATACTTGAGTCCATATAAACCCAGTAGTCCGTCGTGTACCACGAAGGGTCTCGATTCAACCAACATACAACCAAGATCATACATGTCACATATTACATAAAGTTCACAAATACAGTTCATCCATCAGAGTACGAATTAAAGTTATTACAAACCATGTTCAGGTAAGATAGTAGCTGAAGAAATTAAAAGTTTGAAACCAACATCTACAACATTGTTTAAATATAGTGCCAGCTCATGATCACACTTCCACAAAAGCAAAAGAGAGTGATTAATAAGAGATGCCTGTCCAGGGCTTACTCCTCGCCTATGACGGGACAGAAGTAGTTCTTGCAATAACCATCATAACTATAACATCTGCAACAATGGAAATAAAACCCTGAGTATGAGAAGGTACTCAGCTAGACTTACTCGTCATAAACCAAAAATAAAGTAACTCCAAGGATTATGCAAGGATTTATAAGTGGAGCAAGCTTGACAACATTTTGCATAAAAAGCCACTAATTTAGCCATACATTTTATAATTCGGTCATCAAGTTAATTATAGCTATTTATCTCTAGATTAGCAACTAACATGTGCCAAACTTGTGGTATATCATTTAGTAGCATAAAAATAGTGACCATAGCTGATATAATATTTCCATGTTCATCATAACCATCATTCCATAATACAATTACTACGATGTAGGAGCTAGCCAAGTTTTTCACTGTCCGGGAGAGATGGCGATTCGAATCAAATTCAACCAGTTGGGAATTTAGTACTAACACAAACCTAGATATACCTACACCAAGGTAGTCTTAGGTCACCTTTGGTACAACTCTGGTCTATATTTCAAGGGTTTGATCAGCACCGCACAATTAGGGACAACCAGCTGCCAGGACGTTTAGGCCCAGCCTACCATTGGGCTCACATCTGGCTCCCCGCACATTCTTACTACCATCTAGAGTGTGCACTTTTATAGAACGGGGCCTGGCCTAAGTTGAGCTACTCAGCTTTGCGGTCGAAATGAGTTATCCGACCAGCTAAGTGAGAGGCATGCGTTCAATCTTGTCAGAAGTGCCAACAACGGTATGGTCCTTAACCCAGCACAGACAGAATCACTTGAGTCAACATACACATAGACTCCAGCCGGCCTCCATTTACATTACCCCATGGTTCTTTTCCATGTTAGCAAATATAGCCAACCGTGCTTCGGTATCCACCTATATCTCGCAGGTGACAGGAAATCACCCGACTTCTACCGGTCTAAGCATGGCTAAACATATATTTGATCTTGGACCTACATAGGGTTAAAGGTATATATATCTGGACAAGGTAGTTCTATGCATCAAGGGTTTCCAATCAACTCTTATAACCTAATGCATCAAATATAAAGGACTCAGGTGATATTTTGTAAAGCATGGGAGACTTAGAATGCTCCGGTGCTTGCCTTTGAGGAAAGAGGTTGGCCTATGATCCGGGCACTTAGGGAGGTCCATAAGAGTTTGCTCCTTTCCTTCTAGAGCTATGGCCTGAGGTGTCTCCTGTTGTTCCTCCTCTTCTTCTTCATTGAACTCCAAAAGAGTTATCCGCTCGGACGATCCTATATGCATGATCATGCAATAAGATATCGTGGATGCATATATAACGACATGTATGATATGGTGGGGTATGACGAAATGCATTCTCATAGGTGTTTTCAACAGCATTGTATTAAGGTGATAACAAGTTACATCATATTTTACTGAGTAGGTGTATATCTCTTCTCTAGTAACTAAACAAATTCTCATCCAAGCAAGTTTTCTGGACTTCAAGACAACAACCAATTGTTTTGATCATAACTGGAGTTATACACATCAAAATAATATGGTTGTAAACTTTATGGAAAGCTTATGAAATTGGCTACAACTTTATTTTAATCATCTTAATGCGATTCAGTAGTTATCTAAGTCAAACAATTCCATCTTTCAGATATGCCTAGAAGGCAAGCATTTCTGGCAGCAGACTTCTAACAGCTATAATTCTTAAACCATAAGAACTATAACTATGAAAAATTAACACAAGGTATATAATTAAGTTATCTACAACTTTGTTATTAACAAGTTTTATAGAAAGGATCATTATCATCATGGAATCATCACCACAACAGAAACTACACATGTAGTCATCTAGTTGAATTATAAAGCAATAATTAACTAGTTGCCTATAAACAAATACTTCTAAGCCTCACTAACAGTATCAATAGATTATATGCATGACACACACCATAGAAAACATCATAGTTAAGCCCAACTAATTTATTTATATTCATTTATTAATTTCCTTAGATACTAAGGTGATTTAAAGGATAAATATTTTGATTGCTCAATAAATTCTGAGACAATTACAGTAGCCTACATCTGACCCTAATAGTCTACTGTAAAAATTTCATATGATTTGGATAAGTATAGTCATCTCTACAAAAATGAAAAGTTACATATGTTTATTTTAGCAAAAATAGTTTAGCGTAGTGAAAAGTGCCAACCAGCAGATTTTATATTTTTCTCACTTTTCTCCTAGTATGAGAATACTGTGTAAAAATTTGCATGATCATATGTTATGTATTTTTACCCCATTTATTTTCACTAGAAACTAGCAATTAATTAAGATTAAATAGGAAGACCATATTTCAAATATGCTTACTGTAGGTTTAATATTTTTCTTAGCTAGATCATGTCAACACAAGACTAGAAAAATGGAATAACAATTTTATCACCTTCCTAGCTCAAATTATGCAATTTTCAAGCTAGAAACTATTTTAAAAGCACTTATCTTGCTCAATTTAATTCTCCTAGAAAAATACCCTAAATAGTAGATTTCATATTTTTATCAAATATTACACTTCATGATGAATCTAACAAAATTTGGTTCACCATATTTGGACACTCCTAGCTATAGATATGAATTTTTCAAGTTTGTAACTAAATCTGTGAAAAAATTAATAAAGAAAATCAAATTTCAAATCGGACGCTATAGCTAGGTGCACCCGGTGTATACACTCCGCTGTGACTAACAACTGGGTCCTATGGTCAACTTGGCCCCACATGACAGAGAGATAGAGTAGAGCACCGGCTTAACCAGTGAAAAGCTTGCCGATGGCGAGGTCATCGGCGATGAGGTCGGCACCAACGTGTTTCCCATACTATTCCGCACCTACAGGTACCCTCGATTTGCTCAGAGGATCACCGGAGCGACCTCATCGGCGAGCATGGCAGCTTTGCGATGGCCTGCGGTGGTGGAGTCATTGTCTCCAGCTACGGCATGTCCTAGCGAGCGTGGCTACAACATCAGTAGGTCCTAGCGGAGCTCTAGGGTTAGGTTAGGGCGACGGTGGAGCGGCGGTGAAGTTTGGCCGTGTGTATGGCGGCATGGCGGCGGCACGATGATGTTCAGATAGGAAAGGTGATGGAAGCGTGCATCCGTATTCCCTGTGAGCTTCGTCGTCTTAAGGCTAAACCCTAACGCCTATCTGCGAGAGAGAACAGCGACTGAACAGGCATGGCCACGGTGACGTGCATGGTGGCAGCGCGATAGTGGCTCAATGAGCTATGGCTATAGCTTCTAGGACCTATGATGAAGATGAATCAAGAGAGAGAGATTGGAGGAGCGGTGGATAGGGCTGGCCACAGCAAGCTCGGAGCTTGGCGATGCTCCATGACCATGGCGGCGACGACGACATAGAATGTCGCATTACCTGGGCTCTAACAGTGGCAATGGCGGCTTAGGGAGGTAGAGGAGATGATGGCGGAGCTATGAGTGAGATGGATTGGATGGTGGTGCGGTGTAGTTGGTGTGCGAGCGCGGCGGAGCTCGATAATGGCGACGACGGTGCTTGGCTTTGCTGCTGCGGGCCTGAGAGCAAGAGAGATGGAGCAAGAGCGAGTGAGGGAAGCGAGTGAGGGTAGGGACACGCGGTGGCCTCTTCAGGGCATGCCCAGCCACAATGTGGCCTAGCCACGGCATGTGCATGCCACGTGATGTCCACGGCCTGTGGCCGGTCAGCCACGGCACCGGCCGATTTAGTCCGTCTGACAACACTACTTTGAGCTCCTCAATCTCCTAATCCGTGGCGATTTAGCAAAAAACTTCGTTAATAGAAATTATAGAGTTTTGTGAGTACTACAAAAATGCTTAAAGGAGTTTGGCCTAATTCCCAATGGTTTTCAAACTACAAGGCTCCAAAGTCAGATTCTTTGAAACTAAAACAACTTAGAAAAATTTCAAGTTTTGAAAACATCATTTTGTTGATACTTGTGAGCTCTATTGGACCATGTTAGACACTGAATTAGCTCATGACCCTTAAATAAAGTTTGTTACCCATGATGTGAACTACAAATTATATTTAGGTCACACAACCATGCAAACAATCTAAGCTACTATTCAACTTTAGTCAAACTAGCATCATGAAAATGGCATTTCAAAGTAAACCAACACTTAGAAGCAAAATTGGCTTAAGTCATGAATATAAACATTGTTCCAATTATCATTCTAGATGTGTCTAAGGTGTTTTCAAGACCTCACAACCATCTCATACATTGGTCATACATGATTGCAAGCATAAGCATATATATAAAATCAACATTTCATGTGATAAGGTATAAGAATGAGATAAAATTTCATATGCTCATGTTCATGAATGCTTGGATGATGCTTGTGCTCAAGAAATGCAAGTGCCAAATGCAAAGCTTAACACTGGGGTGTTACAGCCCCTCCCCCTTATAGGAATCTCGTCCTGAGATTTGAAAGACCTGCCGTTCCTCATACAAAGCGGGATAAACCTCACGTAAATAATCCTCCTATTCTCAAGTGGCATCTTGTTCATTGTGGTTATTCCACACCACCTTGTAGAATTTAATGACTTTGCTCTGGGTTACCCTTTCCATTTTTTCTAGCACTCGGATTGGTTTCTCTTCATAAGTCAAATCCGATTGGAGCTTAATGTTGGTGGGTGCAATGGCTTCCTCAAGTATGCGAAGACATCTTTTCAACTGAGAAACATGCAAGACATTCAATATAGCACTCATCTCTAGAGGAAGTTGTAACTTGTAGGCAACCTCTCCCTTTTGTTTAATAATCTGGTATGGGCCTACATACCTAGGCTCAAGCTTCCTTTTTACTCCAAATCTCTGCACTCCCTTCATGGGTGACACGTTTAAGTACACATAGTCTCCCACTTCAAAAGTTAGTGGTCTTCTTCTTTTATCAGCATAACTCTTTTGTCTAGACTGAACTGCTTTCATACGTTGTTGGATAATGCGTACTTGCTCTTCTGCTTCGATGACAAAGTCAATGCCATAATATCTTCTTTCTCCGGGATCAATCCAATTCAAGGGAGTTCTACATTTTCGACCGTACAAGGCATCAAAAGGAGCCAACTTGATGCTCGCTTGACAACTGTTGTTGTAGGAGAACTCGACTAAAAGTAGCCATTTCTCCCATGAACCCTTGGAAGATATTGTACAAGCTCCCAACATATCTTCTAAGGTCTAGTTCACTCGCTCGGTCTGTCCTAAAGTTTGTGGATGATATGCTGAACTTCTGATTAGTTTAGTTCCCAATGCCTGGTGCAAGTGTTCCCAAAAGCGAGCTATAAACTATGCTCCACGATCTGAGATTATGGTCCTTGGTACTCCATGTAGCCTCACGATTTGAGAAACGTACGCTTAGCGTACTTCCCCGCGTGATACGCTGTGTTAACCGTTATAAAATGCGCTAACTTGGTAAGGCGATCTACAATGACGCATATAGAATCGTGACCTTGTTGTGTCAGCGGGAGGCCTGTAATAAAGTCCATACTTATTTCCTCCCATTTCTAGCCTGGGATAGATAAAGGTTGCAGTAATCCAACAGATTTCAAATGAACGGCCTTGACTCTACTACAATTATCACACCTAGCGACATAGGCGGCGATCTCTTTCTTCATCTTGGTCCACCAAAAATGGGTTTTCAAATCTTGATACATTTTGCTACTACCCAGATGGATAGACAACTTGGATGAATGAGCTTCATCTAAAATTTGATTTCTAAGTTCTCGGTCTTTTGGTACCATAAGTCAGTTCTCAAACCATAGCACACCTCTTTCATCCAACCTAAAATGCTTGGTTTCCTGTTCTTTCATCTTTCTCTTGATCTAAAATACACCTACATCTGTCTTCTGCAGTTCTATGATTTTTCTTTCAAGTGAGCAACTAACAGTGATATTGTGCAGCACAACCGGATGTAACAAATTAAATCCATCTTCCAACAAGGCTTCCAAGGTGTTACAATGAGATTTCCGACTAAGTGCATCTGCTACAACATTAGCTTTTCCTGGATGGTAGTGCACTTCCAAATTATAGTCCTTGATTAGCTCTAACCATCTACGTTGTCTCATGTTCAGCTTAGGTTGAGTAAAGATGTATTTGAGACTTTTGTGTTCAGTGTGTATGTGACATACGCTTCCTAACAAGTAATGTATCCATATCTTCAAGGCGTGAACAACTTCTACAAGCTCTAAATCATGTGTAGGATAATTGACTTCATGCTTTCTCAATTGCCAAGAAGCATAGGTAATAACTCGGCCTTCTTGCATGAGCACACACCCAAAACCTATACCCGATGCATCACAGAACACATTGAATGGATTTTGAATGTCGGGTTGTGCTAAAATAGGAGCTATAGTTAGCAATGTCCGTAGGGTGTGAAAAGCGGCTTCACACTCTAGAGTCCAATTGAATTTTTCATGCTTCTAGAGTAGTCGGGTCATGGGTTAGCTAACTTGGAAAAACCAGAATGAAATGACGATAGTAGCGTGCTAACCCTAGAAAACTCCGAACATCATGAACTGAAGTCGGGGCCTTCAAATCCATGACCTCTTGTACTTTAGATGGGTCTATAGAAATTCCATCTTTTGATAAGATGTGACCCAGGAAAGGTACTTTCTTCAACCAGAATTCACATTTGCTAAATTTGGAATATAATTTATGCTCCTCAATCTAGATAAGACAATCCTTAGATGCTCTGCATGATCTACCTCATTCTTTGAGTAAATCAAGATATCATTGATAAACACAACCACAAACTTGTCAAGCTCGGGCATGAATACTGAATTCATCAAGTACATGAAGTAGGTAGGAGCATTTGTTAGTCCAAAAGACATGACTAAATACTTGTACAAGCCGTACCTAGTGGAGAAAGCTATTTTAGGTACATCCTCTGGCCTGATCTTAATCTAATGATAACCTGCCCTCAAGTCAATCTTAGAGAATACCTTTTCTTTTGCCAGTTGATTGAACAGGATATCGATGCGAGGCAAAGGATACTTATTCTCAATGGTCACAGCATTAAGCGGCCTATAATCCACACATATTCTCAAGGATTTGTCCTTTACAAATAATGTTGGACATCCCCATGGAGACGAACTAGGTCGAATGAGACCTTTGTCCAACAGTTCCTGTAGCTAAATTTTAAGTTTGGCTAACTCATTTGGTGGCATCCTATAGGGTCTTCTTGAGATAGGTGCTGTACCTGGCACTAACTCAATCTTAAATTCCACATCCCTATTAGGCGGTAAATTAGGCAACTCATCTGGGAACACATCTAGAAATTCACAAACTACTGGAATATCACAAAGAGTAGTAGCTTGGATAGCACAAGACAAGTTTTGAAGATCAAAACTTCTGGGAAGTGGCACTAGAAAAGCACCCTCCCCCTTAGGTTCCCACAACATAATGGTTCTAGTGGACGTGTCGATGAGAACCCCGTGTCCACTCATCCATTTCATGCCCAAGATCACATCTATGGCTAATCCTGGCAATACTATCAGATCCATAGTGTACTCCCTCTCTTGTATGGAGATGAGCACATCTCTAACTATTTGATTTGTAGAAATAGTAGCCCCAGCTGAACTTATACTATAACAACCCTTGTCTACCTAAATTATCTTCTGATCATGCTTAGATGCAAATGTTGGGCTCATAAATGAATGAGAAGCTCCAGAATCAAATAAAACAATGGCAAGAGGTTTGTTAACAAGAAACATACCGGCAGTCACAACTTCCCCTACGGGAATTTCTTCCACCACGGTGTAGTGCACGTATCTAGGACATGCCTTAGGATTGACTTGTTTCTGATTACCCTAGTTTTGATTACCATTCTTGTTGGGATGGGGGCACTCCTTGGCCTAATGACCCAACTAATTGCAGTTGAAGCATGGCTAGTTGTTCCTTGATCCTGCTGAGCTTCCCTGGCCTACATTGCCCTTAGGTATGGCAATGGTGAATGCTCTGCGAAATGTCTTATGGGGCCAATTAGCCTGAGCTTTGGACTGAGGAGGCCTATACTTAGGCGCTGATGGATGAAATTGTGGCCTAACTGCCACTAGAGCTCTAGACTGAGATGATCCTAAGGCACCTGCCTCAGCTGCTCTCTTGTGGCCCTTTGCTACTGCATGAAAGTTGTTCTTATTCTCCTAGGTTAAGGCATCACTAACAAAGTCATTATAAGTGGCACACCTTGAGTTGGCCATGGTCTTCATCAGTTTGGTGCCAAGGCCTCTCTTGAAGCTCTCTATCTTCTTTTCCTCTGTGTTGACAAACTCTAGGGCATATCTAGATAGATTGTTGAAGGCATGCAGGCACTCAGTAAGGGTCTTGGTCCCTTGGGTGAGTCTCATGGACTCAGCAGCATTCATGCGCATCAGCCCTGGGGAATGTGAAGTCCCCTAAAGGCTAGCTTGAACTGATCCCATGTGACCTGTGTGTTTGCAGGTAGAGAAGAAAGGAAATGAGTCCACCATATCCCTGCCAATCCCTGTAGTTGATGGGACACATATTCGGCCTACTGATGCTCAGTAACCCTCAACAAATGGAACTTCTGCTCTATCGTGTTAAGCCACTCATCCACCTAGAGCGGTTCTTTGGCCTCTTTGAAGATAGGAGGCTTGATGTCCTAGAAGTCCTTGAATGAACTATACTGATTTGGTTCTAGCCCTTGATGTTGCTGGCGGGTGTGAGCAGTGTTCTATGCAATGAGGCGCAGTGTATCCTCCAATGCTCTCTGATTTCCTAGGAACTGTGCGAAGAATTCATTCAATAGACGGTGACAGTGGTGGTGGTAAGTCACCATCATTGCCACCTTGACTGGTGCTTGCTCCAGTGCGAGTGCGAGTCATCTGCAAAATTACAACAATAAGTGATTATTGGATGATGTCAAGAGATTGCAGATAAATTATGTAATTATGCCAAACTAAAATTACTAGAGAGAATCTTAGATTCATACAATAAAAATAGAGGCATAATCATCCATTCTTGCAACATAACATCACCAATTTGATCACTTATCGCACTCGCAATGAGTTAACATTCATGTCATTTTTCACTAGTAAAACAAAACTAGAATTTCAAACTACAAGTCCATTCCAAAGATAGTAGGGATATATCTAGCGCATTGAACTAGTCACTAGACTGCTCTACTCTTCAGCGTGCTCGCTGTCGAGGTTGGAGATAGCATCATCCCTGTGTTGCTGACATAACTGGCTTGGCACCTCAAAAGCAACTACTTGGGCAGCTTCTCATGGAGTTCTCCCTTTGGAATCCGCCTTCCACTCCTGCCATAGGGGTGCTTGGGTACGAGCATGTATGCTTAGCTGCACCTCATACCATGGCTGTCCTTCTAGGTATACCTCATTCTAGAAATAGAGGGGCGGTTCGGTATACCCCGCATAATGCAGGACCCTCCAAAGTAGGGCAAGGGTACCAAACATTTCTAGGAAAGTCTCGCTCCCCGCTGGTGTTGTCATCCATACCAACCAAAAATGGTGCAACTCTCGTGAGAACAATGGTATAATAGAAAAGTGTTACTTAACTGAATAAGAAACTTATAAGGGGAGGAAGAATGCAAGTGTGTAATGAATGATTGATCATGATGCATGTACATGTAGTACGTCCTCACAAACTTAGGAAAATTAAACTTCTAATGACATACACGGTGGCATACATGCATTCTCTCATATATAATGTAGCTCGTCAGGCTACGCATTTCGCTGTTAGTGTACCTGCACAAGAATTTAATTTCAGCCCAACCCACAAGTATATATGCAGAAATAAAAATCTAGGCTCTAGGTTGTAAGTTAAATACTTCCATATATATATATATACTTTCGTATCTAAGCTACCCGAAAGTAAATACGTCCCATATATACATATAAATATGCATATACAGTCGTATCAAAGCTAACCCATAATTAAATACCCCCGTATATATATATGAGACATATATATACTTTAGTATCAAAGCTAACTCTCCCCATTAGACCGCATGCTCACATCTTTTGGTCATGCCACTATGATGATGAGTGGCATCTTACCTTGGGCATAGAGGCATTTGATTCATGCATTGCCACTCAAGTGATTGGCATCCATACAATAGCATGCCGTATGGACGATGAAATTGAAAAAATCCCAAGTTAGTACTTAATTAGCCACCTAAAGTCCTTAACTGGGCATAAAGGAAAGTGATCACTAGCACACTTTAGATTCAAACTCTAGGTTTTAAACACCTATATATATATAGCTATAAGTTGCTAGAAATTAGTTTTGGAAAACAAAAACCATGGTTTTAAATACACATGTGGCAATTAATGTTGAATCTTGCTCTGATGCCAGCTGTAGCAGAACCGACCAATTTATAAGAGTAAAAGTACAATGGCAGCCCGCAAGCAGTCACACTATCATACTCGAGCCCATATAAACTCGGTAGTCCGTCGAGTACCGTGAAGGTTCTCGATTCAACCAATACAACCAAGATCATACATGACACAACATACATGTCACACGTTACATAAAGTTCACAAATACAGTTCATCCAGCAGAGTATGAATTAAAGTTATTACAAACCATGTTCAGGTAAGATAGTAGCGGAAGTAAATTAAAAGTTTGAAACTAACATCTGCAACATTGTTTAAATATAGTGCCAGCTCACGATCACACTTCCACAAAAGCATAAGAGAGGGATTAATAAGAGATGCCTGCCTAGGGCTTACTCCTCATCCATGGCGGGACAAAAGCAGTTCTCGCAATAGCCATGATAAACTGTACCATCTGCAACAATGGGAATAAAACCCTAGGTACAAGAAGGTACTCAGCTAGACTTACCCATCATAAACCAAAAATAAAGTGACTCCAAGGATTATGCAAGGCTTTATAAGTGGAGCTAGCTTAACAACATTTTGCATAAAAAGCCACTAATTTAGCTATATATTTTATAATTCGGTCATCGAGTTAATTATAGCTATTCATCTCTAAATTAGCAACTAACCTATGCCAAACATGTGGTATATGATTTAGTAGCATAACAATAGTAACCATAGCCGGCATAATAATTCCATGTTCATCATAACCATCATTCCATAATACAATTACTACGATATTGGAGCTAGCCAAGTTTCTCACTGTCCGGGAGAGATGGCGATTCGAATCGAATTCAACTAGCTAGGAATTTATTCCTAACACAAACCCAGATATACCTACGCCAAGGTAGTCTTAGGTCACTTTTGGTACAACTCAGGTCCACATTTCACGGGTTCGATCAGCACCGCACAATCAGGGACAACCAGCTGCCAGGACATTTAGGCCCGACCTGCCCTTGGGCTCATGTTTGGCTCCTCGCACATCCTCACTACCATCTAGAGTGCGCACTTTTATAGAATGGGGCGCGGCCTGAGTTGAGCTACTCGGCTTCGCGGTCGGAACGAGTTATCCGGCTA
The DNA here is from genome assembly GCA_904845875.1 of Miscanthus lutarioriparius. Taxonomy (NCBI): domain Eukaryota; kingdom Viridiplantae; phylum Streptophyta; class Magnoliopsida; order Poales; family Poaceae; genus Miscanthus; species Miscanthus lutarioriparius. The sequence goes on along the minus strand of CAJGYO010000005.1, from coordinate 70,812,894 downwards.
GCTAAGTGAGAGGCATGCGTTAAATCTTGTCCAAAGTGCCAACAACGGTATGGTCCTTAACTAGCATAGACGGAATCACATGAGTCAACATACACATAGACTCTAGCCGGCCTCCATTTACATTACTCCATGGTTCTTTTCCACGTTAGCAAATATAGCCAACCATGCTTCGGTATCCACCTATATCTCACAGGTGATAGGAAATCACTCGACTTCTACCGATCTAAGCATGGCTAAACATATATTTTATCTTGACCTACATAGGGTTAAAGGTATATATATCTGGACAAGGTAGTTCTATGCATCAAGGGTTTCCAATCAACTCTTATAACCTAATGCATCAAACATAAAGGACTCAAGTGATATTTTGTAAAGCATGGAAGACTTAGAATGCTCCGATGCTTGCCTTTGAGGAAAGAGGTTGGCCTATGATCTTAGCACTCAGGGAGGTCCTCAAGAGTTTGCTCCTTTCCTTCTGGAGATACGGCCTGAGGTGTCTCCAGCTGTTCCTCCTCTTCTTCTTCGTTGAAGTCCAAAAGAGTTATCCCCTTGGACGATCCTATATGCATGATCATGGAATAAGATATCGTGGATGCATATATAACAACATGTTTGATATGGTGGGGTATGACGAAATGCATTCTCATAGGTGTTTTCAATAGCATTGTATTAAGGTGATAACAAGTTACATCTCTTCTCTCGTAACTAAACAAATTCTCATCTAAGCAAGTTTTTTGGACTACAAGACAGGAGCCACTTGTTTTGATCATAACTGGAGTTATACACACCAAAATAATATGGCTGTAGACTTTATGGAAAGCTCATGAAATTGTCTACAACTTTATTTTAATCATCTTAATATGATTCAGCAGTTATCTAAGTCAAATAATTTAATTTTTCAGATCTACCTAGAGAGCAAGCATTTCTAGAAGTAGACTTCTAACAGCTATAATTCTTAAACCATAAGGACTATAACCATGAAAAATTAACACAAAGTAGATAATTAAGTTATCTACAACTTTGTTATTAACAAGATTTATAGAAAGGATCATTATTGTCCTGGAACCATCACCACAATCGAAACTACACATGTAGTCATCTAGTTGAATTATAAAGCAATAATTAACTAGTTGCCTATAAACAAATACTTCCAAGCCTCACTAATAGTATCAATAGATTATATGCATCACACACACCATAGAAAACATCATGGTTAAGCCCAACTAATTTATTTATATTCATTTATTAATTTCCTTATATAATAAGGTGATTTAAAGATAAATATTTTGATTGCTCAATAAATTATGAGATAATTACAGTGGCCTACATATGATCCTAATAGTCTACTGGAAAAATTTCATACGATTTGGATAATTATAGCGATCTCTACAAAAATGACAAGTTAGATATGCTTATTTTAGCGAAAATAGTTTAGCATAGTAAAAAGTGTCAAGCAGCAGATTTTATATTTTTCTCACTTTTTTCCTAGCATGAGAATACTGTGCAAAAATTTGCATGATCATATGTTATGTATTTTTACCCCATTTATTTTCACTAGAAACTAGCAATTAATTAAGATTAAATAGGAAGACCATATTTCAAATATGCTTACTATAGGTTTAATATTTTTCCTAGCTAGATCATGTGAATACAAGACTAGCAAAATTGGAATCACAATTTTATCACCTCCCTAGCTCAAATTATGCAATTTTCAAGATAGAAACTATTTTAAAAGCACTTATCTTGCTCAATTTAATTTTCTCAGAAAGATACCCTAAATAGTAGATTTCATATTTTTATCAAATAGTACACTTCATGATGAATTTAACAAAATTTGGTTTGTCTCATTTGGACACTCCTAGCTCTAGATATGAATTTTTCAAGTTTGTAACTAAATCTATGAAAAAATTAATAAAGAAAATCAAATTTTAAATCGGCCGCTATAGCTAGGTGCACCCGGTGTATCACCCTGCTGTAACTGATGACTGGGTCCCACAGTGAACTCAGCCCCACACGACAGAGAGACAGAGCAGAGCACCGACTTGACTGGCGAAAAGCTTGCCGACGGCGAGGTCATCGGCAACGAGGTAGTGGCTCAACGAAGCGACCTCACCAGCGAGCATGGTGGCTCGACGGTGGCATGCAGCGGCAGACTAATCGTCTCCGATGATAGCATGTCCAGGCAAGAACGGCTACAACATCAACAGGTCCGAGCAGAGCTCTAGGGTTAGGTTATGGCGATGGTGGAGCGGCGGTGAAACTTGGCCGCGTGCATGGCGGCATGAGCACGGCGACGGCACGGTGATGTTCCGGTGGGAAAGGGACGCAAGCGTGCATCCGTATTCCCCATGAGCATTGCCATCTTAAGGCTAAACCCTAATGCCTAACTATGAGAGAGAATGACGACTGGATAGGCACGACCACGGTGACATGCATGGCGGTGGCGCTGTCGGCTCACGGCGGTGAAGCTTGCGTTCCGACACCGGCGACGCGGTAGTGGCTCAACAAGCTATGGCTATAGCTTCTAGGACCTATGATGAAGATGAATCAAGAGAGAGAGATTGGAGGAGCGATGGATAGGGATCACCACAGCGAGCTCAGAGCTCAGTGATGTTCTATGACCATGGCGGCGACAGCGACGTAAAATGTTGCATTACCTGGGCTCTAACGGTGGCAATGGTGGCTCGGGGAGGTAGAGGAGATGATGGTGGAGCTGTGAGTGAGATGGATTGGATGGTGGTGCAGTGTGGTTGGCCTATGAGCGTGGCAGAGCTTGGCAATGGTGACAGCGGCGGTCGGCTTTGCTGCTGCGGGCGTGAGATCGAGAGAGACAGAGCAAGAGTGAGTGAAGGAAGCGAGTGAGGGTAGGGACGCGCGGTGGCTTCTTGAGCGTGTGCCTAGTCGAAACGTGGCCTAGCCCCGGCATGTGCACACCACGCATCGTCCATGGCCTATGGCCGGTCAGCCACGACGTCGGCCGATGCAGTCCGTCTAACAACGCTACTTTGAGCTCCTAAATCTCCTAATCCATGGCGATTTAGCAAAAACTTTGTTAATAGAAATTGTAGAGCTATGTGAGTACTACAAAAATGATTAGAGGAGTTTGGCCTAATTCCCAATGGTTTTCAAACTACAAGGCTCCAAAGTGAGGTTCTTTGAAACTAAAAACAGCTTAGAAAAATTTAAAGTTTTGAAAATAGCATTTTGTTGATACTTGTGAGCTCTATTTGACCATGTTAGACACTAAATTAGCTTATGACCCTTAAATAAAGTTTGTTACCCATGATGTGAACTACAACTTTTATTTAGGTCACACAGCCATGCAAACACTCTAAGCTACTGTTCAACTTTAGTCAAACTAGCATCATGAAAATGGCATTTCAAAGTAAACCAACACTTAGAAGCAAAATTGGCTTAAGTCATGAATATAAACATTGTTCCAATTGTCATTCTAGATGTGTCTAAGGTGTATCATACATTGGTCATACATGATTGCAAGCATAAGCATATATATATAATCAACATTTCATGTGATAAGGTATAAGAATGAGATAAAATTTCATATGCTCATGTTCATGAATGCTTGGATGATGCTTGTGCTCATGAAATGCAAGTGCCAAATGCAAAGCTTAACACTGGGGTGTGATAGTTTTGTGAATGAGAGTTAGTTTGGAAAGTAAGATTGCTGATTGGGTCTAAAGACAGCAGGTTTGGCAAATGGTCGCCTAATTGGGAAGGTCCTTATCGGATTAAACATTGTGCGTCTGGTAATGCTTATATTTCAAAAACGCTAGAAGGGGAAGAGGAATTTCATAGACCAATCAATGAAAAATTCCTAAAGAAGTATTATCCTAGCATTTGGATTAATATTTGACAGCCAATTTGTTTAGTCGTCGTCTCTAATAGCCGCTACCAGGAGGGTATTGCTTTTAGTTCAAAAATCAGCCCTAAGGGGAAAAGCCGATACGATATGTATTGCCTATAGAGCAAAAACACACACAAAAACAATCAGATTTATATTTGAGCAGATTTGTAAACGTATTCATAAAGAGAAGTAGAAATTTTATTCATTGATAGTTTGTTCCAAGTACAAATGAATCAAAAACCTTATTGATTACATCCTGGGCGGATGTAATATCCACAATGGCCGCAGCTGCATCATCGAAGTCCTTGATCAAGTCCTTATGCATGTCGGGGTCATCGACCATCAGGAGGCCTGACTCCATCATGTAGAGCTCATGCCCGGTCTGGACCTGTGCCGTGACCAGGGCTACTATTGCTTTGTGGTGGACGCCATGGAGGGCGATCTCCTAAGCGCGTGCCGAGACGTCGTGCAGGCGGTTGATGAGTAAGGGGACATGGGCATTGACGGCCACCGTAGCCACATTCGCTGCCAGTTGGAGGTTCTCCAACTGCACCGCCAGGGCTAGTAATCACAGAAACAAAGAAACTATCAAGACAAAGGTAGAGAAAAAAAAACAACCGAGGTTTTCTTGGGATCCATCTTACCCTCCACCATGGTGTCAGACTCAGCCAACCACGCCCAGGCGGTGTTGGTTTCTTCCTCGGTGGTGAGGAGGGCGGCTTGAGAGGCCTCAAGGCAGATCTTAAGCTAACCGTTCTCCCAAGTTGCCTCAGAGTAATAGTCCTTGTCCGTCCTCCATTCTTGGAGGAAGCGCTGGGCGTCGTCACCGGTGTAGGAGTCAAAGGAGTACGACGATGAGTCCGGCGTGGGGGTGGCAGCAGACTCTGCATTTATGGGCTCGTTGGCCCTAGAAGGAGGAGGAGGAAGCCTATTGTTCAAGACAAACCTGCAGACATGTCAGAATGTAATCTGTTGATAGGAGCAGGAGTCGTTTGGTCCTACCTCATGCGGTGGAGTCGCTAGCTCATCGACTTCTCCTCCTCTGGGAGATTTTCTACCACACACTTATCATGGTTGTCCTCACCTGCCATGGGTGCTATTAGATCTTGGGAGGAGAAGAGAAAATTGCTACAAGGTTTGTGATGATGGAAGGATGCAAGAGAATGAGAGTAGTTGCAAATGTAGATGTGTTTGAGGCCAAAGCCCTTGGCTGGTATTTATAGCCATGAAGGCAAGACGGTAGATATCTTGGGACGTGTGAAAGTAACCTCAATTAATGGAAGGGGAAGCATCGCTTCACTAATACCGAGGGGAACGCGACGTTGATAACTGAGAAGGGATTCAAAGGGTTTTGTGATAAAAGCTAGTTTTAGATTCGGTTAAGTCAGAGTGAAGTTAGAAATCAGAAATTGGCTAATTCAAATTGGTTCTTCTAGCCGAACCAAAAAGTACAGTGATCATCAGGTTTATGTGCTATAGGTATTGGAATGTAAATTACAAGTTCAGAGCATCATGAATTGCTCATAGTGCTTTCAGCCTAATAGCATCAACTTCTGTAATTTGTTGTTTATCTTCTTCGGCTGATCCAGGAATGCTCTCAAGACTGCTATGAATGGCTTTGCCTTCTTTGACCTTGGTCAACATTTCTTCCTTCTTCTGTTTGATAGCTTTGGGGATCTGAATCAAGTTGGACTCATGATGTTCAATGGTGGCTTTCACACTTTCTAGTACTTTTTCAAGCTCAACATGCCTAACTCTTAGCTGATTTAGTTCTGGTTTAATTTTGAAAGAAGAGTTCTTCATATTGTGGATCAGTTGTGCTAATTCTTTGGCTTCCTATTTGTTAGAATTCTTTTTGGCCATAAAAGCTTCATGGTCGATCAGATTTCTTTGAGCCTTTTTCACCTTGGGAGCTTGGTCTTTGATATTGGATATAGGTATCAAGGCTTCAGCATGATTTGAGGTCAATTTATCCTTGATGGCCAAGAAGATTCTTGTCATTGGGTCTGCATCCTGGACCAAATTGGCTATATTTCCCTCGAGCATTGGCAGCATATCTTTTAGCTAATTTTTGGTCTCATCTTATAAAGTCTCTTAGGAAGAAATGGCTAATGAGCTAATCTCACTTTTGTCTATGTATTCTTCAAAGTTGAAGGAGTAGCTCAGAGCTAGAGAATTAAGTGCCTACATGTGAACAAAAGGAATCTTATTAGAAATGGCAAATAAGTTGACAATGAGATGAATAGTGAGAAGGACATAGTACCTTTTCTAGAAGAAGCTCTAGCTGAGGAGAAGGAATAGCCAATGACGTGCCAACATCTTTTTCAACATTTGGTTGAATCGGCTCTGGACTTTTGATCCTAGTGTCTGCATGCATCAAGAAGTTTTTCGGTTTATATTTGTTATAGAAGGATAAGAATGAGCATATGAATTTCTTACCATCGACTATTTGCTATGTTGGAGGATGAACAGTTTGGGTATCAGCATCAACAGGATCATGTTCAACTATTGGGATGTTAGACCTTTGCCCTTGTGCAGATGTTTTATCAGGTGGTGTCTGATAAAGGAAAATGATCAGAGAAGAGTGAGGATTACATAAGATTAAAAGGGTTGAGGAGATACCTTGGTAGCATCAGGAGGTGAGGTAGAGAGGTTCTTATCTTTTGCTATTTTGGGTCTATCAGAAGCATCGGTTATTTCAGTTGTAATTGGCTCCTTAGGAGGATTAGCCGATGAGAGGTTGGTAGACGCCGATTCAAATGCCTAGGATAACAATTTGGCACCCAGGGCAGATTGAGATGCAATAGTCAATGACTACAAGAAAGGGATTGAATTAGAAGTTGGATATTATCTTAAGAGGGAAGATAAGTTAAGTTACCTGAGCAATTGATGATTTTGTTCTGCGAAGTCTCTGCCCGGTGGTGGTTTTCTAAGTTACACCTTGGGTTGCCTTGCATTTTGAAGACTGATATGTGAGTATTGTTGGGGCAGCTGGGGTTTTCATTAACTTTTTCAGAGTGGGTGTAGTTGATCACATTCTTGAGGCTGGACATGGTGGATAATATTCTATGGGATGCCCTTTCCTGTCCATGCTTGGCGGATCAAGTTTGGGATCCTACAAAAGAATTTGTTAGATGAATTGATGGAAGAACTTGTTAGATAATCCTTCTAAAAGAAAAAGTAGTAAATTACCTCACTATCAGAAGCAAATTCTTCATCCAAGGCTAAGCAGTTGGGATGAGTTGGACTGTAGAAGAGGTGAGACTGCCATTCTTGCCACCAGGAATCAAACAAATTTGAGGAGAAGATACTCTTATCCATTCATGCAGGCAAAGAGAAGGAAGATTTGATCCCAGTTGAAAAATTCTAGAAGCTTCCATCATCTCACTAATACCTTCTCTTGGCTTCAGAGTGTTCCTAAAGAATAGCCGAGGAGGTAATTGACCAAGGCCGAATTGACGGGCCATAAAAGAAGGATTATAGAATTTATAAGTTGGAAGGTTATCTGGGAGAAAAGAACTAGTAGCCATTTTGGCACGGCCATGGCAAAATTCGGCTGGCAGTACAAAAGGTTTGATAATACAACTAAAGATTGCAGCAGTTGTTTCATTTGAGCAACCTGTTTCAAACCAAAATTTGACTGACAGAACTAGTTCATTGCCTTCATCCTCATCATAAGGCAGCCAAGTCAAGATGTTTGCATCAAACCCTCTAAACAATTTCTTGAAAAGGTGGCCTATATCAATAGCAATTGTTATGGTTGATGCAGCTTCACCATAATTCATAAACTATCGAGTTCTTCCTTCTTTTCCTTTATAATCTTCAGCAAAGTTGGAAGAAGGGAAGCTCAGATTCCTGAGATTGTGTCTTACAAATTTATGCATGTACAGATTCAACCACAATTGTATTAACCACCAAGGGCCATTGATGGTATGCACTGGTTCATCTTTTAGTAATTGAACAGACACTTGATGCATTAGGTGATAAGCAGACCCTAGCAGATATTTTTCGAGGGGATCTCATTACCAGCTGCTAGACGTTCTGCCATGTATTTATGATTATAAGTTGGTCTGCAAGATGACCCATAGAATATGAATTTTTCTAGCCACATGTTCAGAAAAGCTACATGCTCCCTTTCATCTACAATCGATCCATCTCCAATATGGTTCCGAATATAGCTTGCCCATCCTGTGCAGTCTGGTATTTTGGCTAATTTCTTGGACCCAACACTTAAGAAATCATAGGGTTGCATTGATCCTATTATTCTAAGGCCGGTCAACATGTAAATATCGCCCAAAGTGATGGTCATTGGACCATGACCAAAAATAAAAACTTTCAAAGTGTTGGACCAAAACTAAGATGTAGAAATCAGAAGTGAGTCACTCCTCTCCATTCCAGACAGTGAGAGTTTTAGGCATTGATTCAAGTCATAAATTTCTCAATCTCCAGCCTTTTTCTCTAATACCCTACAGAACCAATCCCTTCATCCCTTAGACATTTTCGGCCAGTTTTTAAAGGGAGTTTTGGTATTCCAAGAAGACAAATCTACTATAGATTGTTTGAAGGGGATTCAGTTGGTTTCTTGATTGATGAAATTAGATGGATTAGGGTCACCCATGGGTCTAAGATAATAGGCTTTAGGAACAACAGCTGATGGAATCAAAATTTTGTTCCTCATTTCCTAGAAACCAATTGGGATGAATTTAAGAAAAAAGAAAATATAGAGTAGAGGCTAACACTTGAAAGGTAGAAGTTTGAAGGCATACCTCGGGAACGTGATCGTTGCTTGCCATTGTAGCCAAAATGGATTTGAATCTGAGGAAGGTTACTTGAATGGTAGCTTGGGAGAGCAGAGGATTTGTTAGGGTTAAGGCTTTGGCGGTTGAAGTTTGTTTGAGAAAGAAGGGGAAAGTAAGCAGGCTGAGCGAATTGGAAATGATACTGTTGGGGTATTATATAAAATTTGACCTGAGAAGTCAGGAGCCATGCGTTTATTTTGGAATGAGTGGTTGCAACACGGGGAACAGATGAATAGGAATTTTGGAATAAAATCATTTTATCCCAAAATTAGGGGGTATGTGTTTACACCAAAATTTGAGAAGAAGAACGTGGGAACTCGAAGCTTCTAGGATTGTGTCATCAAGGAATTAATTGGAAGAGAATCGATATCAGCTGATTTAGATGTAATGTCAGAATCGGCTATTTTATGGATGACGTCAATAGACGGCATCAATGGGCTATACTTGAGTGGCGCCAGGGAGATGTGTCGGACTCTACGAATAAGGAAAATTGGGGTCCAAGTTTTCTTTCGCCATCGCATTAAGAGTAGGAGTACTATAGATCTCGATGAGTTCTTCAGCAAACAGGGTTGCATCGACTGATCGACCTCCAACTTGCTTGTGAGTACCATGATGACTTGTATTACGCTTGTAAAGCTGCATTAGCTGATTAATCTTTTATGAGCCATAATATAAGTTAGTTATCGATCTGTATTGTAGTTTGTAAGGTTGCATCAGCTGATTGATCTCTTACGAATTATAATATAGATCAAAATTATCGATCTTGTGTTAAATAACTTGTTGTTTAATACAATATCACCGGTTATTGAGTCTGCTAAAATTAGTAAGATTTTCCTTACTATTTTTGGTAGATTCACCAGTTATCGATCTTGCTATAATTAATGTTTTATTAATTATAACAAAATCACCCTATTGATATAGAGATAGATCGGCATTATATCATCTGAATTGGTCATCCTTTGATTTATTCATGCCTCAAATCTTATAATTGACGGCTTAATTCGGCTAGATTGGCTGTTTTATCTCTATTCCAGTCAAACATGGTATGCATCCAAAGGCATGGTTCAATCTTGAATAAACTCAGAAGTTAATGAGATCTAATCTAATGACACTGCCATACCTGCATCGATCCGATCGAACCTCACTGGTAAGACTTTAGATTATAAATTATCAATTAGTGGTCATGTTCATGATCAAGATATGTACTCTGTTTGTTTGCTATGACTGCATCGGCTATTTTAGCCAATTTGCCTATACTCTCACGCATATAGCATGTTTTCATAAATCTGTCAAGATATAGATGGTTTTATAGATTCTTTGGCTTTAGTTTATTATCATTATCATAGCTGCATCGATCTGATCGAACCTCACTGTTGATGATAATAGATTAGATTCAAACTGTTTGTAGATTCATTTATATTAGACAGTCGATTTGTTCGTATGTTATACTCTTCTCATCAAACTTATCGGCTCGACACTTTATATCGATCATGTTCCATTTAGCCAATGATGCTTTCTTATATCGCTTCTTATAGATGCGTCGGATATCGACTATTTAGTAGATAGCCTCATTGAATCGGCTATCTAGCCGTACATTTGGAACTGTTTGGTGCAAAATCGACATGTTCCACCTTAAATTAGTAATAAGATTTTCTCTAATTGTCAATTGCAGGTCAAATTGACTGGCACGTCATTGGGTTTTCAAAATTTGCTAGTTCTATGTTGAAGCCAAGCAGATCTCTAGTCTCGTTCCACTCAGGTTTTCCAGCTTGTTGTGTGTTGATCACATCGCCACATTTTTGTGTCAACACAATGCTTGGTGGTGAAGCTAGGAACTATACCACCATTGATAGCTGCAAGATAAAGTTCCTGTGGTCAAGCTTAAGACCATAACTTAAGCACTGCCGGGTGATACCCCGAAAAAAAATTGAATTAATAATAATGATTATCATAAAAATCTTTCCTTTTTAATAAAAGTAAGAACATGTTGTCAAGTTCGTATGCACCTTCGGGTATTCTTGGTTGCTAACCCTTTTAGGTTGAGACTAAGAAGAACATGGTGCATGTGATGCTAAAGAACATGGGAGTCGTATCAACCATACATGTCGATGTTCTTTGATGGTGGGACACGCTCAAAGGGAGACCCCCGATATTGCACACTTGACTTTTACACAAAAGTCCAAGTGTAGGGAAGGGTGGTAAAAATCTCACTACAAAGTTCCATCCACACCAAAGGCCATCCTGGGTTAAAAACAAAAATATGATGATAGCTCTACCTTGCTATATATATAATAATCATTATAAAAAAATGATGATGAAAAAAAAGAGAAGAGAGAAAATATATGAAAAAGAAAAGAGAGAGAAAATATATAAAAAAAGGAGAGAAGAAAAAAAAGGGGGAAGGAGCCACAAGACGGGTGCTCCTCCTCTAGACCTTTGCTGCGACCACCAAGGCCTATGGCCTATACACACTAATTGTGTATGTGGCTTAACCTTGCTGCTCACTTGAGTTGGACCATATGTGACCATGCCACCACTATAGCAGCCCCAAAGATTTGTCCATGTATGCTGCCAAAAAATACACTCAAGTATGTAATGGTAAATAAAAATTCACCAAACTCTTTTACTCATACTTGTCTCCATGAGATCATACAAATGCATGCCTCTCTTGTTTATGTCATATGTTCTAGTTTGGATGCATCCAACTGGTACATCCATAGGTTTTTAAAATTAAGAATGGTGCTTAGGTTAAAAAGACCTTCTTTAATCAAAATTTGACATGGTGTTGAAATTTGATTAATGAACTTTGAGTATTTATTTTCATAAACAAGGGAAGTAATATAATTATGGAGATAAGTCAAGGCTAGAATTACACTACATCTTTACCTTAGCCTTGCATGAGTACAAAAGTCTAGTGAACAAACAAATAAAAAATAATAATAATATAAAAAAATAATATAATAATAATAATAAGATTTAGGCTCCCTGGTGTTCAAACCGGTAGAGCCCTTGTTGTTCCACTTTTGTTTTCTTGTTGAATAAAAGCAGGTATAAGAATAAGTGTGGGGGAGATCTCTCAAGCATAACAACCACACACTCGAGATCTCCCCCCATCATGTTGCACAACATCAACGATCAAGCATGCAGAAGGATAGGACAGAAAACTTTAGAAAGGATTGGCTGAACCTCTGGTTAGCCAAACCACATTCGAATCCTTTAACTCCTTCGTCTACAATGATGGTTTGTGCAACAATACCCTCAACTCTCCTAAATTTTGAAAATAAAAAATTGAACAAATTTAAAAATGCAAAACAATAAAGCTTCATCTCCATGCTATCCTTGAATTAAAATTTGCATACTCTTTATTCCTTGCTAATATTCCTAAACTTGTGGACCATTTATCATAGGGACCCCATGTTATCTAAGTAATTCAAATATGTGATATAGTAGGATGAAAATGAACCTTGCTCTCTCAAGTAAAGAACTTGGGATCTATTTTACAAAATCAAAATTCAAATAGCATGCTCCTCAATGATATGCAAATTCCTACCAAAGCCATATCTGTGAATAGAACTTAAAACCTCCAAAATTATGCAACTTATTCCTGCATTGAGTTTTGTCAAGTCTTTTTGACCTTTGTTGAGAAAGTTATCATGCCCCCAAGATCAAGAACACGTACACCCACATACAAAAGCTATTCCTACACTAGGAATACACCAAAACATGCCTCCATCCACCCAAAACTCTGCTCCAACACTGGGAGTAGACAAAAAATGTTTGTTAGGAAAATACTCCATGTTTTACAAGATAGTGATCTCTCTCAATATGTGGTTTAAGAGACATGGGCTATGCAAAAGTATAAAAAATATATATATGGACACATGAAAGTCCAAGAAGAAAAAGAAAAAAATAGGGACACATGAAGGTCCCAAGGAATTGAATAAAAAAAGATGAGCACATGAAGGCTCATAAAAAAGAAAAAAATGATGAAATAATAGCCATGTCTCAAAATAAAAAGCTGGAGTGAGATCACTCATACAAAAGGAGTATAGTATAGATTTAGAAATGTTTTATCCACACACTTGCACTTCTTGATCTAAGAGTATGCCATCTTTCTCCTTGGATCCGAGCTTTGACTCAAAAAAATATGCAGAGTAAGTAAGCCTTCATATCTTTTCCTACCCAAAGATCCATATTAGCTTTTTTAGAGGTAGGAAAGAAAGAAGGCAACACTATGATATGCCTTGGTGAGGAACCAACACATATATGAGTGATTTGAGAGAATCATTTGAGGAGCTAAGCTATGTTTACATTTTCAAAATCACATAAAAACCTAAGTTTCTGAACTAATTTATGCAAGGGGATTTGAATCCATGCTGTTCCATTATCCAATCACCCAAGATAATGTGGTAGACACTTCAATGTTCACAGGTTTTGGTGAAGGTTGGAATAACTTGAATGCAGATATCATATCAAGGAGATGACCCATCTTAGTCCTAAACTTTACTCAGGGACAAGCAAAGGGCTAAGTGTGGGGGAGTTGTTGGTGGTCCTTAACTCACATTTTAAACCACCAACTTTCACATAAAATCATAGGATACAAACACCAAACCTAGAAATAGGGCTTTAAAACTAACACTTTCCACAAGTTTTGGTGTTTGACCTTTTGTAGGAGGGCATTTATGGAATACATAGAAAATACACTCAAAATGCTCAAAGAAACAAAGCGTAACACCATATTGTGCAAAGCAACATAAGCCCAAGGAAGAGCAAGCCCATTACCAGACAAATCAGGGCCTAGACAAGAGGGGAATAAGGCCAAAACCCATACTAAACCAACTAAACTCTGTGCAATACCACCATGGGCCAAGTCTAGAAGATCAGAGGAGAACTCTTGACGAAGATGGACTCAAGCTGGGCTAACCAGGGTGCGGCCGCACCCTAGGTGGCATGCCCTGGGCTCAACCGTGCTAGGTCAGTTCAAACCAACGTCCCCAAGGCAGTTCATAGGGTGTCAGGTAGATTCAACGTACCTTGAGGTTAGTTCGTTGCTTGCCATGTGGGGATGAAGCCTTTTTCCAAAGACCCCCCTCCTCTCCACCTATAAAAGGAGGCTCCCTCCTTCTCATTAGAGAACAACACACCAAGGAAAGAGCTATACCACAAGAGTATCACTCCAAAGGGTCTAGGCCCTAGCTAGCTAGTAGACTTGGTTTGGGAGAGATGTGAGGGAGAGTATCAGGGAGAGCCAGACTTGTCGGTGTCTCCCCGAACTTGTTCCTCAGCGAACACTTGTACCTCGATGGAATATTCGCTAAGTAAGTGTTTGGGTTTCTTATGGCATTAAGTCTTTTGGTTAGTTAAGCTTTATTCAAACTTGTTTGTAGGTTCATCGTCTGTCCCCATGGTGGATACTCTAGTAGAGGGCCCTGATAAAGACGGATAACCCTGCACATGCTAGAGTAGTAGTCAATAGCATAGACATGGTGTCTAGGCTGGTGGCTACCTTCGTTTGCCTCATGCCCCATGGTTGAGGGGTAGGCGGTAGGTGGTGATAGCCCTATGCATCCCTTATAATCCCCCACGTTCGGGTACGACATAGAGCCATAGGCCGGTATCGCTTGGCAGACCAGGTGTATGTCGGTGCCCGAAGTAGGCAAGTAGGAGTAAAGTTTACCTGTCCTTCTACCCAAAAGCCATCGGAATCCTTCTCTACGCTTTCCAACTTTACCTTTGTGTTGTCCTTGGACGAATTAGCTAGAAAAAGTACCTCTGTTCCTTGTGGAAAATATGATACCCTAATTACTTTCGGGTGAAAGCTACAACGGTAATTCTGTGGGATTGTGGAATCTTTTTGTTTCTGTTAAGAAATACTAACAGAGCCCTCATTGGGTCCACTGCTCAGCGGCTCCTGACCCAACTCTGGAGAGTTGGTTAGTTTCTAGGGAAATGCTGCCCGAGTACCTATCGATCGGGAGGTCAGGTTCTCTGTCTGGGGAGTTGGCATAGCCCTGAGACTATCGTGGGGCCTTCTTGTTAATGAGCGAGGCAGTTTCTAGACGTGCCTCACCTTCTAACATCTCACGCAGGCGGTTGAGGGCACCTGGGTTACCGCGCCTACCGGAGGAGTTATGGCGTGCGCTCAAGCGCCATCCCACTTCGTCTAGGAGATGGGACATCATGCCACGTGGAGCAGATCTAGTGGTGAGGCTGCTGTAGTTGGTGCACGTGGATCTAGGCCGTTGATGGCGGCCGGTGGTCCCGAGGGAAGTTGAATCCCCTCAAGTCTATAACATGCCAAAATTTCTATTTTGGGTTGTTATTAGAAAACACTAGATAAAATAAAGGATTTAATAATTTTTCTAAAATTTTCCATCATTTAATTAATGGTTGTCATTGCAAAATGAGGAAAATGTGGATTTATAAAAAAATTTACAAAGCTAATGAAGGGTTGTTTGTTTGTTTGCTTATGTGCCTTTGCTTTGTCTTTGTTGTGGAGAAAAATGAATTTCTAAAATTCGAGAAAAACACAATTAGGACCTTTTCGGTCTTTGATAAAAAAACTTCAAAAATTATATTTGAAAACTGATTCAAATTTGAGTTTGAAAAGCATTTTAAAAATGTGTTTAAAAGAAAAGTGGTTTTGACTTTCAATAATAGTCTAAAAACATGTTCCAAAAATAATCTCAAAATAATGAATTCAAAATGGTTTGAAAATTGTTTTGGAAAAGTAGTTTGAAATCCTTTTAATAAAAAGAAAACCCTTTTCTTTTCTTTTCTTTTCTTTTTCCCTCCCTTTCCCGCTTTTCGGCCTGCCTCTTGCTTCCAGCCCAGCTCGGCCTGCATCTGCCCCACGCTCCTGCAGCCCAGCGCTCGGCCTGCTCAGCTCACACGCACCAGCACTCGGGTGATGGGCCTTGGCCCATCGGCCTTCTGCAGCAGTAGCGCTAGTAGCCCAGGCCCCAGCGGAGCCATGGCCCGCGTGTTCCCATGCCCCACCCTATGCCACTGCCATGTGGGACTACCTGCTAGCCAGCCTCAGCCACTACTAGCCTAGCCCCACCCATCAGCCGCAAGGGTATTCTTCCCGAGCGCTCTGCATCAGCCAAAGTAAGCTGCCGCCGCTTGATCTCTCTGTGCCCGCACCCTGTGGATGCCCGCTGCCTATAAAGGGCCTGGCCCTAATGTGTGGTGGCCCCATGAACCCTAGAAGCCACAGTCACCACCCTGCTAGCCCTAGCATGTCGCAACCATAGTAGCACCACCGAGCTTGGAGCCACCACCGATGATCTCCCCGATCGTCGCGTCTCCACTGGCAAAAACCAACCTACGGGCTTCGCCTTGAGGTGAGCAAGCCACCAGTGTCTTTCCTGCCCTCTCTCTCATTCTCTTGTGCCTGTGCGACATCACCTTAGATGTGCCACCACCTCCGACCAACTCTGGTTGTCAGGGTTAGTCCCATCGACCTCGTTGTCCCGCGCGCTCTGCTCTTGTGCTATCGGCATAGACCCTAGGGCCCTATAGCGCTATTTCCGCCGCATGCTGGTGAGCTCCACCGACGTCCATGGTTCCCCACCGTGCCAACCCGCCTCGCCATCGCTACCATCGCCAAGAGCCCCCTTCCCGACTTCGCGAGGCTGAGCTCGATGTTCCCGTGCCCTCGCCTTGCCCTGGTGAGCACCGTAGTGCGAGCATCGCCGCGCTCCGGCAAACACCCATTACCGGCAATGGCCACCACCACCATGGCCATGCTGTCCTGGCTACCTAAACCCCCTAGGCTAACCCTAGCCGCCCGATCCAATCTGGACGGTCTAGATTAGATCCGGTGTACCGGTCAACACCGGGTCAACCAAGCCACGTGGCTGCCAGTCAGCGCCACGCGTATGACACGTAAGTGCCACATCAGCGGAGATCGGGTCAACCAGTGAAACCTCGCTCAGCAGTAATGTTTTTGCAATAGAGCTCCTGCATTTTATCAAAATCAACTCGTGGTACGTTGTAGTTCAATAATAATTAGAATTTGGCCCGTGCGTTTTCTGTTTTAGCCCATGAGCTTTTAAAAAATAGAACCCACCATCCTATCTCGTCCATTTTGTGAGTTAGCCCTCGGTGCCTATGTTTAATCACATTTAGGCCCTCAATTTTGACTGTTAGGCCCTAGATTTAGTGTTTTCTTCATAGATAGGTCCCTAGAAGCCATTTAGCCATATCTTGCGCGTCCTAGCTCCGTTTTAGTCTGTTCTTGTCGGGTTAGCTCCATGTTGACATAAGCTATGCGTTAGCAACAATGCCTACTATGTTCTATGCTTTTGAATTTCAACATAAATATAATATGATTAATGATTAATTTAATGCCCTTTTCTAATTATAAAAACAACTTAGGATTATACTTTGGTCTTTCATAAATAGATGTTGACATGATTAATATCAACATAAATTCCTTTTTAAATAAGACCTGCTTAGATCAACTATGAAACATGAGATGATTTGAATAGTTGCTCTCACAAGTTCTATGATTTCTAAATTATAAATGTTTATTAAATGACTTAAATACTATGGATTATTTATAAATAAAATATGACTAAGGTTTAACTCCAGCTTGTAAAATTCAATATAAATTGGTTAACCAACTTTAGGATAATTCTCCGAAATGTCAATCACCTTAATTTGATAAATAAAATGCATCAAGCTTATAGTATGTCTTCTCCATTATGTTGCAAACCTCGATAGACATGTCATCGGTAACGATAGCTCCGTTCTCAGTCATTCTTGCGCTCTCATGATCGTAGCCACAAGCCATGCCATTTAGTGCGCTCTTTTCAAGTGTCTCTTTTGTTTGATGTTTGTTGTTCTAAGTTGTGTTTGTTTGTGTTGTCTATCTTGCTTGGTTGCTGTGAGTAGAACAAGAGCGGTCCATTAGCACTGAAGACTAGGAGATGAGGCCGACAAGTGCAACAGATGTTGGAGACCATAAGATAGAAGCTAAAGATTCTGAGCAACTAGACTTTTGAGAAAAAGGCAAGTGCCAGCTCCCTTTGATCATGTTGTTACCTATGAACTTTAATACACTTTACATTTCATTGCATGTGTCTAAATTATGTAAACCATAAGGACATGACTAGCTCTTTACTACATTCCTTGTTTACCTGGGTTTCATTCTTGGGTAGTGTAGTTATGCTTACCTGCTCCTCCCACAACTATTGCATGTTAATGAAAGTAATGATGATTAACAATTACTATAATGATGATTAATGGATAATGCAATGATGGTGGAGTAAGGATGTTTTATAGCATCGTGGTTAAGGTGATAAAGGGAGAACGAGTACTAGAGCTTGGCCCGGTTTTGGGGGTACCCATGTCTGCCCTCCCTAAGGACCGATTCATGGAGTGGCCACCTAGGACTTACAGTATAGCTTCAAGCCACATGGCTCTGGCTTCACATAGTAGCAGACCTTTTGCTTGTTTGTGGCAGTTTACCGGGTAGGTGCAAGAGGGGCCTTGGTTGGATTGATCTTGGCCTGCCAAGGGGGTGCATTTTGGTTTTCTTGGATTTCTTGTTAGTAACCACTTGGAGGAGGGATCTTACCTTCTGTTGGGGAATCCTTAATGGGTTGCTACCTACTAGTAGGAACTATGAATAGTCTCATAGTGAAACCCTGCCTGCTCACCTTGGTAGAGTTTTGGGGAGTCATGACCCCGGGCAAATGGGAATCATGAATTGAAGTGAAAGTGTACACCTCTGGAGAGTTAAAATTGATATACCAACCATGCTCATGAACACGAGAGGCCTAGACTCTCACATGATTAGAATATGACTCACATGGACAATGGAGATGGTTATGTGGTTTGAGGTGGCTACCTCATGATTTGGTGTGATTGCTATCCCGTGTTCTTATTTGGGGTTGCTACCCCGGGTTACTTTTTGGGGTTGCTACCCCATGGTTAATCTTGAGGTTGCTACCACAGTTACATGATGATAATAAAAATGTTATACTTACTCTATTAATTAATGGTTGGGATTTTTCACCCACCTTAGTAAATAGGTTGCTTTAATAAAAGGTTACCAACTAAAATGCTAACCTACAGTTAAACTGAGTCAGCCTTCCATTGTTATAGCCTTGCATGTCATATACTTTTCGCTTATACTTGTTGAGTTTGAAATGGACTCACCCTTGCTATTACCCCCACACCCTAGTGTGTAGTAAAGTGCTGCTCAGAAGAAGGACAAAGATGTGATGGATTTTCTAAAAGACTGTTAGAAGTGCTTGGCGTATGGAGCCCCTAGTCAGCCATCCCTAAGAAGAATGGAGCCCGAGGAGGAGTTTATCCTACCATTCCGTGATACTCTGATAATCGTAGGTGTTAAATATAAGCATGTTTTCTGCTATATAAAATTGTTTTCTAATAATTCTATTCTGTTGTTGAATGTATGAACTTCCTAGGCACACATATGATGAGATCTTGGTTCTCTTTGGAAAACCAAGCATGACAAAGTCCCGTGAGAAGACGTGCGCGGAGTGGGCGGCGTGCCGGGCTCCTGGCTCTAGTTCACTCCTACGGGCTCCAGATATAGAAGGGGATGAATGGGGCGGAGTGTGGGCATACCTCCCGTTTCAACTCTCCCATCATGTGCCTCCTTCTGCCTCACATCTGAGCTCGCTCGTCTCCATCTTCATTCTTTCACAATGGTCGAGTGGGACTCTTCGAGGGCCGAGGGTGAAATACTGGAGATGGCCCAGGCATGGCTGATCCTCCCACCCTTCGGGTGGGATTTGCTGGACCCAGAAGCAACAGAGCCTGTGCTCAGAGAATCGCAGATCGTCTCCTTCATCCCATTCCACCTTGCCAAGTTCGGGGTTCCTGCGTACCCATTTGTGTGAAGGTTCCTCCGCTACTTCAAGTTGTGGCTCCATGATCTCACGCCGCATGGGGTCACGCAACTCATGGTGTTCATCACCCTCTATGAGTGTTATTTGGGGATCGAGCCCCATTTTGATCTGTGGTGGAGGATTTTCTGGTTGTCCTTGAATAAGGACGGTAGTGGATCTGCACAACGGATTGGTGCCGCTGCCATCCAACTGTGCTACAATTTGAAGTCACGGTACCTAGAGCTCTCCTTCCCTACCTCGGAAAAGAGGTGGCACCAGAAATGGTTCTATCTTTTCGACCCCTCTGGATCTCTTCTGGCCTACTCCCCTGACCTTCTGGGGCTGGTGGCACCGCCGTCTTGGAAGAGCACCCTAGAAGGGCCCACCCTTGAAGTCGTTGATGACTTGTTGAGTCGAGTCACCGCCCTAAAGGATGCCAAGGTGACTAGCTTGATGGTGCTCTATGTGTTCTTGCTCCGCCATGTCCTCCCATTGAGGGCAAGGCCAGCCCTAATGTGGGAGTACATTGGGCCGAGGGACCAATCTGCGGTGGTGGACGACCACCTCCAAGAGGAGTCTTTGACCGAGGTGGCATGGGTGGTGCTTGGGTTTGCGTCAGGGGAGCTACCGGTTGATGGCGAACTGACCCGTTCTCGGTGTTCGACCCAAGTCCCAACAACTGTTGACATTTGGGAATGGAAATATAATATTAAGGATTTCGCAAGCGCACAGAACATTAGTGTAGCATTTCACCGGGAGTATTCTAGGTATCATTATTTATATTTTACCATAGGAAAACAATGGAATAAAGATTTATTGAGTAACAATAGAATATATGTCAGTCAACATACCAGCATGGCTAGAGCAGGGGTGAATATAATGATATGAATTAAGCAAAATGACACTTATAGGATAGACAATTAATGATTGATGTAATAACTTGAGTGTATAGCAGGTGAAGTAGATTCCTAAGATATGCTTACTGCAAGTATATGTACTTAGTTATAGTAAAAGATCAACTCTATGTTCATACATATGGGACATTACTAGGGAAAGACACCAATAAAGGATGCTTTCCATCGCAATCGGGTCCTGCTTGGCCAATAGACGGGAGGTGGACTACATAGGACTAAACAAGGTTATAGTCACCCTCGCAATCTACCACCGGTCCAGAATGCAGGGTGAATCCGTAGGCAAACCAATGTATAAGCACCCCGCTTACACACAGTTGGCCACTCAATCCTAATTAATCATGGCTAGGTTGAGCGCTATATGAACCTATGCATGAATATAAAGATAACTTTAACTACTTCTAAGCATATAAACGTCATAAGCATACCTTGTAATTAAGAATACAACATGAAGCATTGTAGTCTCATAAGATATGAAAGTGTAGATACAGTGGCTTACCAAGCCTCTGAGACCAGATCCAGAATCTAGACACGAATCCACTCGACCCTAACTCTCAAGATACTAATCTACTACATTGGAGAGTCTAGACCTAATCCTCCTGGTGTGTCTTGATATTGATCTCTAATGGATTTCTCTGGAGATTGGGGATTCAAGAGATGCCCTCTGGGAGGAGGTATGGGGACTTATATAGGGGGCACCAGGAGTCCTGTGGGCCCATGAATCCATGGCAACGTCAAATCTGGACCCTCGAATCGAACCAACCTTGAGCAATGGCATATATTTGATCTTTAAGGCGGTGGAGAACCGACATAGCGAGGAGGGGCTGATAGGTGCCCCCCATAGGCCAGCCAGCCTGCAGGTGGGGCTAGCCAGCCCCACACCCTGATAGTTTGGCATGGGTCTCGGTGAGTGTCTTCTAGATGGTTCTAGGTCCTTCCAAGTCGGTTCATCGCGATTGGACGTGGTTTGCTCTGATGAATAGGTCCACATTAATGGTTTTCTGATTAAATCCTCCTGCAATTATGAAATCACCAAAACTTGTGAAACTCATTAGTTTAAACCCCTATACCTATGTTTGGTGATGGAATTTAGTATATATGTAGGATATGTTGATGGTTTATAATGAGTGTTAACTACCGTCAACAAACTCCCCCAAGCTTAACCTTTGCTCATCCCTAAGCAATGCTAAACTCAGCAATGTAACACCCTAGTGTTAAGCATTGCATTGGCACTTGCATTTCATGAGCATGAGCATATGAAATTTCATTTCATTCTTTATACATTATCACATGTGATGTTGATTATATATATGCATATGCTTGTAATAATGTATGACTAATGTATGAAATGGTTGTGAGGTCATGAAAACACCTTAGACACATCTAGGATGGTAAATGGAACAATGTTTATATTCATGACATAGACCAAATTTGCTTCTTAGTGTTGGTTTCATTTGAAATGCCATTTTCATGATACTAGTTTGACCAAAGTTGAACAGTAGCTTAGAGTGTTTGCATGGCTGTGTGAGCTAAAAAAAGTTGTGGTTCACATCATGGGTAACAAACTTTATTTAAGGGTCATGAGCTAATTTAGTTCCTAGCATGGTCAAATATAGCCCACAGGTAGCAATGAAATGCTGTTTTCAAACATAGAAAAATTTGTTGTCACAAGCTGATTTCAGTTTCAATGTGAACTACTTTGGAGCTTTGCATTTTGAAAACCATGATGAATTAGATGTTACTACCTAAAGCAAAGTTACAGATCTCACATAGCTCTACAACTTTCACTAATACTGTTTTTGCTGATTCGCCATGGATTAGGAGATAAAGGTTAGTGAACAGGGCCATTTCAGTCGGCCTGATGGCCTTTTCAAACTGGCCGGACACGCGCTGATCATGGCCGACCGGCTCATATGCTACGCACCGTGTGTCACCGCTCGCCTGTTTGTGCGTCACCATGTCAAGAGGGAGAGTGAGCTGGCTGCTTCCCATTTCCACTCACTTGCGCCCTCACTCTCTTCCTCTCTCTCACTCTCGCGCTCGTCGAAGCGGAACCGTAGTGCCGCCGTTGTCGCCGCACCTCCACCGAGCTCGCTCGCTACCGCCACCGTGCCATTGTCCGATTGCTTATGTGCACCGCTCAGCCATCACCTCCTCCACCTTGTTGACCACCCATTGCCTTAACCCGAGACAAGGTAAATGCATAAGGGCGAGCTCATGATAGCCACGCCCTAGCCGGAGCACCGCCGAGCTCACGCTCACCGTGGCCGTGCTCCACAGAGCCATGTCGCTCATGCTTTTCTCTTGTTAGGGTTAGCCTAGGGTCATGTCTAGCTCATGTCGCTGGCCATCGAGCCAATGCTGACACACTAGTGCCAGAATGTGGCTGCTCACCGCCATGCTCACGCTGCCGCCATGCCATGCACGTGGCCAAGCTTTACCACCGCTCCACCGTCGCCCTCACCTAACCCTAGGTCTTCACTAGGTAGCCCTGAAGACACAGCAGTGCTCATCTTGGTTTACTGTCGCTAGAGACGACGAGCCCACCGAAGCGTAGCGCTGCCGCCCACCATGGCCGCCGTCGAGCTAGCTCTGGTGAGCCTCTGAGCCAACCAAGGGCACCCGTAGATGCGGAATGGGTTGGGGAACACGTCGGGGGTGACGCTACCACCGGCGACCTCGCCGCTAGTGAGCTTTTCACCAGTCAACCGCCGCCTCTGCCTTGGTCTCACTGGTGCATGGGGCCGGGTTGACCTGTGGGCCCCCACTATCAGCCACTGTGGGTGTAGTAGACCAGGTGTACATAGCATTTAGGGTTTAGTTGGTTTTTGAATTAATTTCATAGATTTGAATACAAACTTCAAAAAATCATATCTATAGCTAGGAGTGTCCAAATGGAGTGAACCAAATTTTGTTAGATTCATATTGAAGTGTAGTATTTGATAAAAATATTAAATCTATTGCTTAGGGTTTTTTCTAGGAGAATTAAATTGAGCAAGATAAGTGCTTTTATAGTAGTTTATATATTGTAAAAAGCATAACTTGAGCTAGGAAAGTGATAAAATTGTGATTCTAATTTTGATGGTCTTGTGTTGACATGCTCTAGCTAGGAAAAATATTAAACCTATAGCTAACATAATTGTAATATGGTCTTCCTATTTAATCTTAATTAACTGCTAGATTCTAGTGAAATTAATTGGGGTAAAAATACATAACATATGATAATACAAATTTTTACACTGTATTCTCATGCTAGGATGAAAGTAAGAAAAATATTAAATCTATTACTTGACACTTTTCACTATGCGAAACTGTTTTTGCTAAAATAAGCATATGTAACTTGTCATTTTCATAGAGGTAGCTATACTTGTCCAAATGGCATGAAATTTGTAAAATAGACTACTAGGGTCATGTGTAGCCTACTGTAATTTTCTCGGAATTTATTTAGCACTAGAAATATTTACTCTATAAATCACCTTATTATCTAAGGAAATTAATAAATGAATATAAATAAATTAGTTAGGATTAACCATGATGTTTTCTATGGTGTGTGTGATGCATATAATCTATTGATATTATTAGTGAGGCTTAGAAGTATTTGTTTATAGGCAACTAGTTCATTATTGCTTTATAATTCAACTAGATGATTGCATGTGTAGTTTCTGTTGTGGTGATGATTTCATGATGATGATGATCTTTTCTATAAAGATGGTTAATAACAAAGTTGTAGATAACTTACATATCTACCTTGTGTTAAATTTTCACATTCATAGGATTTATTGTTTGAGAATTATGGTGGTCGGAAATCTGCTGTTAGAAATACTTGCCCTCTGGACAGATCTGAAAGATTGTATTGTTTGACCTAGATAACTACTGAATCACATTAAGATGATTAAAATAAAGTTGTAGGAAATTTCATAAGATTTATAGAATATCCACAACCATATTATTTTTATGTGTATAACTCTAGTTATGGTTAAAACAAGTGGCTACTATCTTGTTGTCCAGAAAATGATCTACATAAGTGTTTGTTTAAGTTACTAGAGAAGAGATATGCACCTACTCAGTAAAAGAAAATGTAACTTGTTATCACCTTAAGGCAATGCTATTGAGAACACTTAGGAGGATGCATTTCATCACAATATATCATATGCTACTTGTCATTATATATGCATCCATGATATCTTATTCCGTGCTCATGCATATAGGATCGTCCGAAGGGATAACTCTGTTGGAGTTCAAAGAAGAGCCGGAGGAACAACAGTAGTCACCTCAGGCCATAGCTCTAGAAGGAGAGGAGCAAACTCTTGAATACTTACCCGAGTGCCTAGACCATAGGCCAACATCTTTATCAAAGGCAAGCCTAGAGCATTCTAAGTCTCCCATATTTTACAAAATATCACTTGAGTCCTTTATGTTTGATGCACTAGGTTATAAGAGTTGAATTGGAAACACTTGATGCATAAAACTACCTTGTCCAGATAAATATACCTTTAACCCTGTGTAGGTCCAGGATCAAATATATGCTTAGCCATGCTTAAACCGGTAGAAGTCGGGTGATTTCCTGTCACCTGTGAGATATAGGCGAGATATGGGCTATATTTGCTATCGTGGAACAGAACCATGAGGTAATGTAACTGGAGGCCGGGCAGAGTCTATGTGTAGGTTGACTCATGTGATTTCGTCTATGCCGGTTAAGGACCATATCATTATTGGCACTTCTATCGAGATTGAACGCATGCCTCTCACTTAGCTGCCCGTATAACTCATTCAGACCGCGAAGTCGAGTAGCTCAACTCAGGCCGGGCCCTATTCTATAAAAGTGCGCACTCTAGATGGTAGTAAGGATGTATAAGGAGCCAAACGTGAGCCCAAGGGCAGGCCAGGCCTGAATGTCACGGTAGCTGGTTGTCCCTGATTGTGCGGTGCTGGTCGAACCCATGAAATGTGGACCTAAGTTGTACCAAAGGTGACTGTTGATCTGGTCTGCCTGGGTTTGTGTTCAGAATAAATTCTCAGCTGGTTGAAATCGATTTGAATCGCCGTCTCTCCCAGACAGTGAGAAACTTGGCTACCTCCAACATCGCAGTAAGTGTATTATGGAATGATGGTTATGAAGAACATGGAATTACTACACTAGCTATGGTTATTATTGTTATGCTACTAAATGATATACCACATGTTTGGCATAGGATAGTTGGTAATCTAGAGATGAATAGCTATAATTAACTTGATGATCGAATTATAACTGTATACTTGAATTGGTAAGCTTTTTATGCAAAATGTTGTCAAGCTAGCTCCACTTATACAGCCTTGCATAATCCTTGGAGTCACTTTATTTTTTGTTTATGATGGGTAAGTCTAGCTGAGTGCCTTCTCATACTCAGCGTTTATTCCCATTGATGCAGATAATATGATGTATCATGGTGTAACACCTCGGGTGTTTAAAATACTAAAACCTGACATGTCATCATATGCATTGCAAAGCATTTGGCATTTGGTGAAAACTTTGAGATGCATACACTAAAACAAGTTTATATTCATGTGGTATGTGTTGAATTGTATTGTTTGACTTAAATTCAAAGTTTGTTTGGATTTTGAATTTTTCGAGAAAACCCCGCTTTTCAGCATTTAAATCTTACCTGAAAATCCAGTTCAAAATCTAGACAGAATTAGGAGATGGTTATAGAAGCAAAGTGGTAGAACTTTCAATTTTGAACAACTTTTGTTTTGGAGATTTTTGAGTTGTTATGAAAAATTTGAGAGTAAATTGTGAATTTTTGGCGTATGGCAATTTTGTAATTTTGTGAAAAAGTGTTCGCCGCCTAAGCTACATTGCCGTCGTTCCTTCTTGGCGTTCCAGCGTGTCGTCGTGGCCGTCTTTGATGTCGCTACTGCACGGAATAGCTCCGTCGTGGCTTCCTTGAGAGCTTGCGCTGGCGCTATAAGTACCAAGACGTCGTCATCGTCGTTTTTCTTCCTTTGTTTTCACCACCGTCGTTGTCATCGCTCCAACAAGCTCGCATCGTCTCCCTAGTGTTGTTGCCATCTCGGTAAAGGCCGTCCCTAGTTCCGTCTTTTCCTTGCGAATCCACCCAGCTAGCCTTGATCGCTTTGAAATTGCCGAGAACTTGTCCACGCGTTTTTCTTCCTCGAGGTCACAACTTCTTCACCGCTTGCGCGTGTCATCGTGGCGAGCTTTTCGGTGAGCCGTTATGCATGTCGGTGTACTTACGGTTTCGTTTTGATCTTTGTAGTCTTTAGTCGGTTGTTGTTTACTCATTTTGATCGCTGCGATCGCGGGGTTCTCCTCACCGACGATCTTTGCTTCGGATAGCTCAAACATAGTGGTCGGATAGCTCAAAGCATAGTGGTCGGATAGCTCAGCATAGTGGTCGGATAACTCAAACATAGTGGTCGGATAGCTCACCATAGTGGTCGGATAGCTCAGCATAGTGGTCGGATAGCTCACCTTAGTGGTCGGATAGTTCGCCATAGTGGTCGGAGAGTTCACCAAAGTGATCGGTGCTAGCGTGGTCACATCAGTTACGAATATGGTTTGGTTAATTTGGTTTGTAACTGTACTGCGAAGAAAAATTGTATCCAATTTATTTATTTTTGTATCCATCATCGAGCATCATGTTTCATATTCCACATCATGTTAAGCATGGCAATGTTACTACGTGTAGTAAACGAAGGTGAGCGCGTGGTAGTTAATCAAGTTGCGGAGGAGGTTGATCTGTCTGTTGAAGTCGGATCGAAGACGTGTGAAACGTCGCAGGAGCCAGACTTTTCCGTCAACGAAGGCAAGCCCCGGATGCATATAACCCTACCTTGTATTTTACAAATTGATTTCGCTTTTGCTTTTCAATATTGCATTAAGTGATTAGAAGTCAAGGGGAAACCTAATTGTTGCATTATCAACCTTGTTGTTCCATATCTACTTTGTTACCCGTTTAAAAAAAAAATCGTATATGCCTAGTTATGCTTAGCTCGCTTAGACCGATCGAGTTGGGTGATATCTCATCACTGCAAGTTTTAAATAGAACATTGGTTAATTATGTTAGCATGTGATATGGGAATGTGGAGTAATAAATCTAGACCAAGGCGGACTCGGTGTGTGTGAGCCACAAGACATGGAGGTCTTGTGAGCGGGTTCTTTCACTTTGTGTCGATTAAGGTCCGTACCGTTGTTGACTGTGTGAGTTGAGAATTTGTAGTACTAACCACATACT
This sequence comes from Miscanthus lutarioriparius, assembly GCA_904845875.1. Lineage (NCBI taxonomy): Eukaryota > Viridiplantae > Streptophyta > Magnoliopsida > Poales > Poaceae > Miscanthus > Miscanthus lutarioriparius. The sequence goes on along the minus strand of CAJGYO010000005.1, from coordinate 70,785,216 downwards.
CCGGTAAGCCTAAACTTGGCGATTCTATTACGAGAATGGCTACTCGCGCGCCTTGGGAGTGGAGAGATGGCGGAGTAAGCGTGTACCCTCGTGGCTGGAATGTGGCGGATTTGAGGTGTCTTTGTGCTCTCGGGTGGCGCGGACCCGTTCTTGTTTCAGAGGATCCAAGGGTAGGTTGGTATATGTAGGTCGGGGACCTACATATGTCGTGGTGGTCGGAATTCCCATTTGGGTTTATAATCGGTTCGAATCGTCGTTGCTCCTCGGTTATGGAGACTCAATTCTCTCGATCATCATCGTAGATTAATAAGCTGGAACTCGAGAATGGTTCGAGAAAGTGTTGGATATGAAGTTTCATGATCTTAATACGGATCGTGTCGACTTTGTATATGATCGATGAGATTTTAAATTTTGATACAAAGAATTTTGTTAAAGTGCTTTTAAGCAAAAGAACTTTGATTATTGCTAAAGCCATACCTTGAATCCACGAGCCTCGCATTCCCGAGTCTTATCGGTTTTTATTTCGGTTAAGTCTTCTTTGAGTACTTTCGTACTCGGGGTTCGATTGACCCTTGTTGCGGTGAGGCTCATGAGCGAGATCTGTTTTGGATCGTCTTTGATATTTATTGTTCATTGCGATGATGATAAGTAATGTGTGGCCCTTAGGTAAGGCGTTGATATTTGTGTGTTTTGTTTATATTATAATGCCACTCCACTACTCCGTTTTGTAATAATAATCGAACTTAGTTTGTAAGGTTTGAAATAAATGTTTTGTCAACTAAGTTATTGTAAGACTTCCATTGTTTTTACTCTGTGTTGATATTTGGATAAATGTTGTAATCTGCAATGACTACGTAATGTGATCCTTTCGGAAATCGTGGATGATTCGGGGTTCTCGAGGACACCCAACGATCTTCTTAAGTTATCGGTAACATATGCATAAATGTCAAAGGTCGTTGGACGGTGGCAGTGCATATGGGCCCTATAATTTAGGAGGTTACGCCACTGAGAATGGTATCGAGCCATCGTTACAAGGTTTTTGTGGTATTGTTTTGCAAAAACTTCAAAATGATTTGGATGACTAAATTTAACTTGATAGTTTGGTCCAAATTGCTACGACTTATCTTATTTCTTTCTCACCATTCCTTATTTGATTAAAAGGGTCTTGTGTGGTGGAGTAGTAATCTTACTATGCCCTATATATAAAAATGAATGTTGTTTCTGTGCATTATAAACTTTGATGTTTTTGTTCGTAAGAACGATTCATGCATCATGCTTAATTCACTCGTTACTTCCTTCACCTCTTAGTCCGGAGTTGAGTAGTGAGTCCGATTTGAGGAATGTAATCCATCTTAGCTGCTCTTTAGACTTTGATCAAGTGGTCTTACTTGGATTAAATTGGTTTCCTTCAGTATGGCTCGTGCCAAGATGACGCCCCGTAAGTCCTCTGGACCCAAAGGAGTTCCTCGTCACCAACTTGCCCCTAGGAATGATGGTGCTAGCGATATGACGCTAGGCACGATCCTCAAAGGAGATCTGAAGGATTTCTGCAGAGTTAGCCCAAGCTACTAGAGATAGGGCTATGGACGCCATTCATTGGTGGGCGATTACAGGAACAATTAAGGCATCTTACCACGACTCACGAGGCTCATGAACGTATGTTAGTTCATACAGTGGAAGGAAGGGATGAAGCTTGGCATAGGGAAAATGTAGCTAGAGTTAGAACTCATGAGTTAGAATTTTATGTAGAAGACTTAGAAGAGCATAATACATATCTCATGGAGGAAGTTCATAGGCTAAGCAATCTCCTAGATCCAAATCATGAACCCCAAGTTGATGCATTGGATCCGGTGTAAAATCCTTGCCGGATGAAAGTGAATCGGGAAGAAGAAGAAGATCCGAAGAATTAGTAATGATTGATGAAAGTGATAATGAAGGCGGTAATAATTCGGAATGGATACCGAGCACTGAAGCTTGATGTAATCGCAAAAGGAGTAGAGTTGTGAAATAATTACTTCTAGTTAAGTTAAGTAGTCTTGTTTAGATGTGGTCTTGTGTTTAAATAAGCGGCACCGATGTAATGCGTTGTAGTAAGCTTTAGGATCTTTGAATAAAGGCACTGTGAATAAAGTTTGGTTTGTTATAAGCAGATGCGTCAGACGCTTGAGGTTCATGATTTCGGGTACTTCACAAGATGAGGATGATATCCCCAACCCGCCACCAATGCCGTAACCAATTTGGTGATGCTATCATTTGCATTAGTCAATGTGATTTGTGGAAAATTCTCGTTTGCTTCATGAGATGGCTCAAAGTAATCAAAATGAGATGCATAGAAATCATGGACTTAATCCTAACGGGCATGAGGCTACATATGTTGACTTCACAGATACAAAACCCCGGTGTTCACTAAGGTGATGAACCATTGGAGGTGATGGTGGCTTAGGACCATGGAGCGTAAATTTGATCTTATTCATTGCACGGAGTTTTCGAAGCCGGTGTTTGCCGCCCAAACAACTTAGAGGTGCAGCGGTGGGTGCTTGGTATGCAAACCTTATGGCCATGCAACCCGCAGTGTTCCATTAACTTGGATAGAGTTTAAATCATCGCTTTTAGAGCCTATTATATCCCTGAAGGAGTGATGGCTATGAAGTTGGAAGAGTTCCTTGCCTTGAAGCAAGGAGATCAAACTGTGATGCGATATGTAGGAAGATTCAATCACTGTCACAATATGCACCGAGAACATGTCAATACGGATGCCAAGAAAAGAAATGGTTCATGAGAGGTCCGAATACCAAATCTGAGACAATGATGACACTGTACCAATATCACTTATCATGAGGCGATAAATATTGCACTTGCTTCAGAGGCAAAGTATCGGCTGACATAAGGAGCTCAAGAAAAAAAAGAATGTGTGCCGTCTGGACCTTTTGGTGGAACCCAAAAGAGAAGAGAGTGATTTATCATCCGATAAACCATTATCATCCTCCTTATCGTCGCCCCTGAGTTCCAAGCCGGGCAGCAGATCAAATGTCCGTCTGCTATAACCTATCCGGACTCACAGATTAACCAATGTTCCTAGTGGTAATACTCCAACATCACAGGTCACAACTTTCCATGTTACAATTGTGGAAGGACTGGTCATTTCTCTAAGGAATGTCCATATCCTAGGTGAGCTAATCAACATTATCAGAAGGCCCCTGCCAATCAACAACAGGGTCAAGCACCAAACAAGAACCACAATCAGAATGCTCAGAAGGGCAAAGATGAGAGGAAGACAGGAAGGGTTTTCTATATTCAAGCCGGGGAAATTCCAGAAGGAGAGCCAGTGATGATGGGTATGTTTCCTGTTGCCAATCATCCTGCAGTTATACTTTTTGATTCTGGCGCATCGCATTCCTTCATCAATAGAGCATTTGTTGTGAAGTATGAAATTTCAATTGGGACAACAAAGGAAAATTTCTTTATCTGATGCTTGGGGACGTCTGTGTACTAAGGAAATGGTATACCAGGTACCCATAAACCTGGGTGGGCATATTTTTCCCACTACCATGATTATCCTAAAGGACCAGGATATAGATGTAATTTTGGGAATGAATTGGATGTATCAGCATAAGGCTATTATAAATGCTTTGAATAGAACTATAAGGGTAAGTTTGCCAGATAGTAATTCTCAACTTCTCATCCAACTTCCAACCTTAAGAAGATCAATGGGCAAAATTTGTGCAACTGCGGTCAAAGAGATTAGAGATATCCCGGTAATATGTGAATTTCGGATGTGTTTCACGAAGATTTACCGGTCTACCACACGATAGAGATGTACTGAGTTTAACATAGAGTTAAAACCGGAACAGCTCCGATTTCTCGGAGAGCTTATAGGATGCCACCAAAGGAATTGGGCGAGTTGAAAACTTCGGTTGCAAGAACCCGATTGATAAGGGATTTATCCAACCTAGTTCATCACCTTGGGGATGTCCGGCAATCTTTGTGAAAAGAAAGATGAGACCTTGAAGTTATGTGTCGATTACCGTCTGTTGAATGAAGTGACCATCAAGAATAAGTATCCATTACCTCGGATAGATTTGCTTTTTGATCAATGGTAGGAGCCAAAGTTTTCTCCAAGATAGATTTGAGGTCGAGGATATCACCAAATCAAGATAAAGCTGAAGATATTCCCAAAGCGGCATTTACCACAAGATATGGGTTATATGAATATTTGGTCATGTCTTTTGGTTTGACCAATGCTCCGACTCATTTCATGTATTTGATGAATTGAGTATTCATGCCAGAGCTAGACAAATTCGTAGTGGTGTTTATTGATGACATTCTAGTATATTCCAAGAGTAAGGAAGAACATGCGGAACATCTCGAATTGTTACGACTCGTTTAAGAGAACATCAACTATATGCAAAGTTCAGCAAGTGTGAGTTTTGGCTTAAGGAAGTACAATTTCTTGGACATGTCTTGTCGTGGAAGGAGTTTACATTGATCCAAGCAAAGTGAAGGATGTTACGGATTGGAAACCACCAACCACAGTTCATGAAGTTAGGAGTTTTCCGGGATTGGCGGGGTATTACCGTCGGTTTATTCCAGATTTTCTAAAGTGTCAAAGTCCATTCTTGAGTTGTTGAAGAACCAAGTCAAGTTTGTTTGGTCGTCTGATTTGTGAAAAGGCTTTTCGGACTTTGAAGAGATTGTTGACCATCGCACAAAGATTAGCCCAACGACATCGAGAAGTCATTTGGCGTCTATTGTGATGCGTCGGGTATTGGTATTGGATGTGTGTTAATGCAAGAAGCGAGTCATTGCTTATGCATCCGGACAACTTAAGCAACATGAAGAGCACTATCCGACTCATGATTTGGAGTTAGCGGTTGTGGTCCATTCTTTGAAGATTTGGCGGCATTACCTACTTGGTAATACATGCCATATATATATCTGAACCATAAGAGCTTAAAGTATATCTTTACTCGATCGAGAATTGAATATGCGACAAAGAAGATGGTTAGAGCTGATTAAAGATTATAACTTAGAAGTGCATTATCATCCTGGAAAAGCAAATGTGGTTGCAGATGCTCTAAGTCGCAAAAAGTTATTGCAATTGCCTAAAAGTAAGAACAATGGGTTTGACCTTATGTCAAGAGATGGAGAAGTTGAATGTAGATGTAATTCAACAGGCAATTTGACCAACATAATTATTGAAGCCACTATTCGAGATCAAGTTATTCTTTGCTCGGAAGGAAAATAAGGGTATAGCCCATATCAAGGAAAAAGTCAAGAATGGAAAAGCGGAATGCTTTAACATAGATGATGAAGATGTGTTATGGTTCAAGGATCGCTGGTGGTACCACAAGTTCTCGAGTTACTGGCGATCAATTCTAGATGAGGCACATGCTACTAGGTTATCTATCCATCAGGAAGCAACAAGATGTACCATGAATTGAAGCAAAGATTTTGGTGGACTAAAATGAAGATAGAAATTGCAAGATATATAGCAAAGTGTGATACTTGTCAGGAAAGTAAAAGCTATACATTTGAGGTCTATTTGGAGAACTACAACCATTACCTATTCCGACTTGGAAATGGGAGGACATTAGTATGGACTTTATTGTTGGTCTACCCAAGACATCAAAGGGATATGACTCAATATGGGTTATTGTGGATCGACTAACCAAGTCGGTAGATTTTCTTCCGATTCGGAATGCATGTCCTCTTGCATTCACGATATGCCAAGTTGCATACTTAGAGCGGATTGTGAGTCTGCATGGAGTACCGAGGACCATAGTGTCGGATAGGGGTACAGTTTGTCTCTAGCTTTTGGAAACAATTACATTCTTCGTTGGGAACCAAGCTTTCGCTTTTAGTCTGACCTATCACCTTACGGTGATGATGGATGATGAAAGAGTCAATCAAGTACTTGAAGATATGTTAAGGTGTTGTGTCCTTAACTATTCCAAGAAATGGGATGAGTGTTTGCCTTTGGCTGAGTTCTCATACAACAATAGTTATCGAGAAAGCATTAGAATGGCTCCATTTGAAGCACTCTATGGTCGTAGATGAGAACATCGTTGAGTTGGTGCGAGCAGGAGAAAGAAGATTCTTTGGAGTTGATCTTGTGAAAGAAATGCAGAAGACAAGGTTAGGCAAATACAAAGTAATTTGAAGATAGCTCGGTCCCAACAAAAGAGTTATGCGAGATAAGCGGCGTCGACCATTGACGTTTAACAAAGGGGACTTTTGTGTATCTTAAAGTATCACCAATGAAGGAGTTACTCGTTTTGGTGTTAAAGGCAAGTTAGCACCTCGATATATTGGACCATTTCAAATTTTGAGAGGTATGGAAAAGTGGCATATCGCTTGAAATTACAGAACATCTATCGCCGATTGCATGATGTATTCCATGTTTCTCAATTGAAGAAGTGTCTCCGAGTGCCCGAAAGGAATGTTGAGATTGAAGGGGTAGAACTTGAATCGATTTGACTTATTCGTAATATCCTATCGAAAGTGTTGGCTCGGAAAGATCGTGTTACTCGAAGGAGGACAATAAAGTTCTACAAGATTCAATGGAATCAACATTCAAGAGGAAGCTACCGGGAATCAGAAGATTACTTGTTAGAAAAATTTCGAGTTTCTAGCGTCAATATAGAATAGATAATGTTAGTTGAGCTTTCGGTTGCTACAAATAGTGTTTTGTAAAGAAACCTCGGTTGTTTTATGGAAGAGTTCGGGATGTTTTGGATTAACACATTTCCTTTTCCATTACTTACTCTATGGCTTTGAATCTGGCGAGATTTCTTTTAGGGAAGATTGTAACACCTCGGGTGTTTAAAATACTAAAACCGACATGTCATCATATGCATTGCAAAGCATTTGGCATTTGGTGAAAACTTTGAGATGCATACACTAAAACAAGTTTATATTCATGTGGTATGTGTTGAATTGTATTGTTTGACTTAAATTCAAAGTTTGTTTGGATTTTGAATTTTCGAGAAAACCCCGCTTTCAAAGATTTAAATCTTACGAAAATCCAGTTCAAAATCTAGATGCAGAAATTAGGAGATGGTTATAGAAGCAAAGTGGTAGAACTTTCAATTTTGAACAACTTTTGTTTTGGAGATTTTGAGTTGTTATGAAAAATTTGAGAGTAAATTGTGAATTTTTGGCGTATGGCAATTTTGTAATTTTGTGAGCAGTGTTCGCCGCCTAAGCTTACATTGCCGTCGTTCCTTCTTGGCGTTCCAGCGTGTCGTGGCCGTCTTTGATGTCGCTGTTGGCACGGAATAGCTCTCGTCGTGGCTTCCTTGAGCTTCTGGCGCCGCTATAAGTACCAAGACGTCGTCATCGTCGTTTTTCTTCCTTTGTTTTCACCACCGTCGTTGTCATCGCTCCAACAAGCTCGCATCGTCTCCCTAGCGCTGTTGCCATCTCGGTAAAGGCCGTCCTAGTTCCGTCTTTTCCTTGCGAATCCAGCCAGCTAGCCTTGATCGCCTGAAATTGCCGAGAACTCGCTGTCCACGTTTTTCTTCCTCGAGGTCAGCAACTTCACCGCTGCGGGCGTGTCATCGTGGCCAGAGCTTTTCGGTGAGCCGTTGTCTGTAATCAGTGTACTTACGGTTTCGTTTTGATGTCTGTAGTCTTTAGTCGATTGTTGTTTACTCATTTTGATCATTTGCGATCGCGGTTCTCCCTCACCGACGATCTTTGCTTCGGATAGCTCAAGCATAGTGGTCGGATAGCTCAAAGATAGTGGTCGGATAGCTCAGCATAGTGGTCGGATAGCTCAAACATAGTGGTCGGATAGCTCACCATAGTGGTCGGATAGCTCAGCATAGTGGTCGGATAGCTCACCTTAGTGGTCGGATAGTTAGCCATAGTGGTCGGAGAGTTCACCAAAGTGATCGGTGCTAAGCGTGGTCACATCGATTCTGAATATGGTTTGGTTAATTTGGTTTGTAAGCTGTCATCAGAGAAGAAGAAAAATTGTATCCAATTTATTTATTTTTGTATCCATCATCGAGCATCATGTTTCATATTCCACATCATGTTAAGCATGGCAATGTTACTCGTGTAGTAAGCGAAGGTGAGCGCGTGGTAGTTAATCAAGTTGCGAGGAGGTTGATCTGTCATTGAAGTCGGATCGAAGGCGTGTGAAACGTCGCGAGAGCCGACTTTTCCATCAACGAAGGCAAGCCCGGATGCATATAACCCTACCTTGTATTTTACAAATTGATTTCGCTTTTGCTTTTCAATATTGCATTAAGTGATTAGAAGTCAAGGGGAAACCTAATTGTTGCATTATCAACCTTGTTGTTCCATATCTACTTTGTTACCTGTTTAAAAAAAAAATCGTATATGCCTAGTTATGCTTAGCTCTGCTTAGACCGATCAGAGTTGGGTGATATCTGTCACCTGCAAGTTTTGAATAGAACATTGGTTAATTATGTTAGCATGTGATATGGGAATGTGGAGTAATAAATCTAGACCCAGGCGGACTCGGGTGTGTGTGAGCCACAAGACATGGAGGTCTTGTGAGCGGGTTCTTTCACTTTGTGTCGATTAAGGTCCGCACTGTTGTTGACTGTGTGAGTTGAGAATTTGTAGTACTAACCACATACTCCTAAGTAAGCCTAAACTTGGCGATTCTATTACGAGAATGGCTACTCGCAGACTTTGGGAGTGGAGAGATGGCGGAGTAGCGTGTACCCTCGTGGGCTGGAATGTGGCGGATTTGAGGTGTCTTTGTGCTCTCGGGTGGCGCGGACCCGTTCTTGTTTCGAGAGGATCCAAGGGTAGGTTGGTATATGTAGGTCGGGGACCTACATATGTCGTGTGGTCTGGAATTCCCAGTGGGTTTATAATCGGTTGAATCGTCGTTGCTCCTCGGTTATGGAGACTCAATTCTCCGATCATCATCGAGATTAATAATCTGGAACTCGAGAATGGTTCGAGAAAGTGTTGGATATGAAGTTTCATGATCTTAATACGGATCGTGTCGACTTTGTATATGATCCGATGAGATTTTAAATTTTGATACAAAGAATTTTGTTAAAGTGCTTTTAAGCAAAAGAACTTTGATTATTGCTAAAGCCATACCTTGAATCCCTGAGCCTGCATTCCCGAGTCTTATCAGTTTTATTTCGGTTAAGTCTTCTTTGAGTACTTTCGCACTCGTGGTTCGATTGACCCTTGTTGCAATGTGAGGCTCATGAGCAGATCTGTTTTGGATCGTCTTTGCATGATTTATTGTTCATTGCGATGATGATAAGTAATGTGTGGCCCTTAGGCGAAGCGTTGATATTTGTGTGTTTTGTTTATATTATAATGCCACTCCACTACTCCGTTTTGTAATAATAATCGAACTTAGTTTGTAAGGTTTGAAATAAATGTTTTGTCAACTAAGTTATTGTAAGACTTCATTTGTTTTTTACTCTGTGTTGATATTTGGATAAATGTTGTATCTTGCAATGACTCGTAATGTGATCCCGCTTCGAAATCGTGGATGATTCGGGGTTCTCCGAGGACACCCGACGATCTTCTTAAGTTATCGGTAACATATGCATAAATGTCAAAGGTCGTTGGACAGTGACAGGTGCATATGGGCCCTATAATTTAGGAGGTTCTGCCACACATGGTTACTGTAAGAACTGATTTTGTCCTACCATGGACGAGGAGTAGGGCCCTGGGCAAGGTGTTTCTCGTTAATCCCTCTCTTATGCTTTTGTGGAATTGTGATCATGAGCTGGCACCATATTTGAACAATGATGGAGACGTTGGTTTCAAACTCTATTTGCTTCTGCTACTATTTTACCTAAACTTGGTTTGTAATAACTTTTAATCGTACTCTAATGTATGGAACTGTATTTGTGAACTTTATGTAACATGTGACATGTATGTTGAATCATGTACGATCTTGGTTGTATGTTGGTTGAATCGAGACCCTTCGTGGTACTCGATGGACTACCGGGTTTATATGGGCTCAAGTATGACAGTGCGACCACTTACAGGCTGCTATTGTACTTGTGCTCTTATAAATTGGATGGTTCTGCTACAGCTGGCATCAGAGCAAGATTCAACATTAATTGCCACATGTGTATTTAAAACAAAGGTTTTTGTTTTTCCAAAACTAGTTTTGGCAACTAATAGATATATATATAGGTGTTTAAACCTAAAGTTTGAATCTAGAGTGTGCCAGTGATCACTTCCTTTATGTCCAGTTAAGGATTTCAGGTGGCTAATTAAGTACTAACTTGGGGGGTTTTATTTTCATCGTCCATACGGTGTGCTATTTTATGGACGCCATTCACTTGAGTGGTAATGTATGGATGAAATGCCTCTACGCCCAAGGTAAGATGCCACTCATCATCACAGTGGCATGACCGTAGGATGTGAGCATGCAGTCTAATGGGGAGAGTTAACTCTGATACTAAAGTATATATATGTCTCATCTATATACGGAGGTATTTAATTGTGGGTTAGCTTTGATATGACTGTATATGCATATTTATATGTATATATGGGACGTATTTACTTTCGGGTAGCTTTGATACTGAAGTATATATATGGGTATATATATATGGAAATATTTAGCTCACAACCTAGAGCCTAGATTTTTATTTCTACATATATACTTGTGGGGTTGGGCTGAAATAAAATTCTTGTGTAGGTACACTAACAGTGAAACATGTAGCCCGACTAGCTACATTATATATATGAGAGAACACATGTATGCCACCATGTATGTCGTTAGAAGTTTAATTTTCCTAAGTTTGTGAGGACGTACATGCATCATGATCAATCATTCATTACACACTTGCATTATTCCTCCCCTTATAAGTTTCTTATTCTGTTAAGTAACTCTTTTCTATGATAATGTTGTTCTCATGAGAGGTGCACCATTTTTGGTTGGTACAGATGGTAGCACCAGCAGGGAGCGAGACTTTCATGGAGATGTTTGGTACCCCTGCCCTGCTTTGGAGGGTCCTGCATTTTGTGGGGTATACCAAACAGCCCCTCTATTTCTGGAAAGAGGAATACCTAGAAGGACAACCATGGTTTGAGGTGTAGTTAACCATAGCAGCTCGTACCCAAGCACCCCTATGGCAGGAGTGGAAGGCAGATTCTGAAGGGAAAACTCCTTGGGATGCTGCCTAAGTAGTGGCTTTTGAGGTGCTGAGCCAGATTTGTCAGCAGCACGGGGATGAGATTACTGGCAGTGCCGCTGGTACTTTTCCTCGGGTTCATCCATCCATAGCTATTTGGGCACAACGCAACCGCAATGCATTGATCCGAGACCGAGATGAGTGGGCAGATAGTTCTAGTACCGCTATGAGTGCAATGTTTGCTGTGATGAAGATGTTCTATACTTGTCAAGATACCCGGCACTTCTGGTAGGAGTCCTATACCACTTGCATGGATAGGCTCATGAGGGCTGAAGCTGCACAGTGTAAGCTAAGGAAGTGTGCTCGCAAGCACAAGAAGGCAGCAAGTGAGGCTCAATGGGAAACTGATCAAACATATGTAGCATTGGGAAATCTCCACACTCAGATGGAGCAAGTTGATCACCAGAGAGCTGCCACCCAAGTGGCAAGAACTGATGAGCAGGCAGTGCTAATAGGACTCCAGGAGTAGCTGGAGGCTGCTCGCACTGAGGCACTCACCGCTACGCGCCAGCGGATCCAAGCAAACAACCGTACAACAATGGCAGAAGTAGCACAAAATAGAGCCGAAGCATTAGCCACATAGTAGGACCATGTCGAAAGGGACTTGTGCTAGCAGCTTGCACATACCTAGAACATATTTGTTGATCTTCAACATGAGGTGCATTATCTGAACAACCAGCGGCACCCGATCCTACATGAGGAAGAAGATCCAAAGATGTTAGTTGAAGATGATGGTTAGGAGGAAGAAGTGGATCTAAAGGATGAGGATAATGCTATCTCTGACCTCGACAGTGAGCATTCTGAAGAGTAGAGCCATTTAGTGAGTAGTATCCCTGCTATCTGTGTAATGGACTTGTAGTTTGAATTTTAGTATTGATGACTTAACTTCGGTGTAATATTGGCACTTTGCATGTTGTGTCATTACGGATTGAACTTTGATAAAATTCTAGTTTTGTTTTACTAGTGAAATATGACATGCATGTTAACGCATTGCGAGTATGATAAGTGATCAAATTGATGATGTTATGTTGTGATAATGAATTATTATGCCTCTGTTTTATTGTATGAATTTAAGATTCTCTCCAGTAATTTCAGTTGTGCATGATTACAAAATTCATCTACAATCTCTTGACATCATCCAATAATCACTTATTGTTGCAATTTTGCAGATGACTCGCACTCGCGCTGGAGTAGGCACCAGCCAAGGTGGCAATGTTGGTGACTTACCACCACCACTGTCACCGTCTGCGAATGAGTTTTTTGCATAGTTCCTGGGAAATCAGAGAGCAATGGAGGATACACTACTCCTCATTGTGCAGAACACTACTCACGCCCGCCAGCAACATCAAGGGCCAGAACCAAATCAGTATAGTTGTCGATAGAATATCGTCGACAGACCTCCAAGGGGTTCCCACGAAGGTAGATTGATCGATAGAGAGGCATGTAATCAAGAACAAGAAGGCAACAGAGACACATGAGTTAGACAGGTTTAGGCCATTAGTATGACGTAATACCCTACTCCTGTGGTCTATTGGTTTGTATTGGCTATCGTATGATATTGCATGTGTCGACGAAATATGGTCGGCAATCCATCTAGGGGTATGCCCATGATGGTAGATTGTCGGTAGATGGTGCGTGTAATCAGGAACCAGATGGTTACAGAAGGCACAAGACACATGATTTATACAGGTTCGGCCGCCGTATTGCCATAATACCTACGTCCTATGTCTCATTATTCTGTATTGATTGAGGTGAGATCTGTATGATCTGTCCTCTAGGGGACCCTTGCCCCTCCTTATATACTCTAAAGAGACAAGGTTACAAGTAAAGTATCCAATTTGGTACAATTACAATATAGCGTGCTCCGCACGGTTCATCTTGCGGACCGGGCCACCTCCGGTGGTGCAACCCATGTATACCCATGAGGGTATAGGGGGTCTATTCCCCCACAGCTAGTCCTCGAGCGCCTTGTATCCTTCGAGTAGCGCCGTTTTGAGCTTGCTAGAAGGATGTAAGGGGCTCAAGATAAAATTTGAAAAATATTTCCCCCGAAGTGTGCCCACTTTGACTCTGAGTCGAGAAGAGACACCGTCGTCCTTGTAGAATAGGAGGCGTTTGATCCATCAGATCGAGCACATTCACCGCAAGGTGAAGTGTGCCCACTTAGTCCCCGAGCCTAGTAGTAGGTGACGTAGGCACGTGGTGCCAGGGTCTAAAAAGAATTCCCAGTTAAGTTGAGAATCCATTCATCGTATAGGCGATACGAGCTGCACCGGCAGGTGCATCGTACCGATGTAGTCCCCGAGCTTGCTGGAAGGTGAGGTATGAGCCTTGTAGCAAGGTCTAAGTGAGAAAAAATATCCCAACTATATGCGAGTTGCCAGTCGCATGTAGTCGAGACGCAAAGTCCCCGAGCCATGGTCGGAGAGTGGTCGAGGCAGTCCCCGAGCATAGGTCGAGGAGCGAGCAACGAAGTCCCCGAGCTATGATCGAAGAGTGATTGAGGCAGTCCCTGTGCGTAGGTCGAGAAACGAGTGACGAAGTCCCCAAGCTATGGTCGGAGAGTGATCGAGGCAGTCCCCAGGTGTAGGTCGAGAAGCGAGCGATGAAATCCCCAAGCTGTGGTCGGAGAGTGATCGAGGCAGTCCTCGGGCGTAGGTCCAGAAGCGAGCGACAAAGTCCCTGAGCTGTGGTCGGAGAGTGATCGAGGCAGTCCCTGGGCATAGGTTGAGAAGTGAGCGATGAAGTCCCCGAGCTGTGGTCGGAGAGTGATCGAGGCAGTCCCCGGGCGTAGGTCGAGAAGCGAGCGACGAAGTCCCTGAGCATAGCTCGAAATTCCTGCAATATAAATATGTAGAATGGTAGTACATGATGTATAAAATATTAAATTATGGAGAAAAATCAATGGTGAAGAAATAGTGTATGACGCTCAGCAGTCACTTGTAAATGAGCATGATGTGATAAAGTAATTGGTACTTTGTAAACATCAGTGTTAATGTGAAGTTTGTGTTTATACTTAATATAAATTGTCCGACCAGTTAGTATGTAGCTGAGCCTCTAGCCCTAGCTAGCTTCACTGTAGCATGGAGCGCGGAGCCCATGTGCGTGTAGGAAGGTGTCACTAAGGAGCCACTGCCGATGACCTGTAATGCAGAGGGCGGACGCTCATACACGTGTAGAGAGAGTCAGTAGATAGGGCCGTTTCTGGAGACATCGAGCGTCAACGTGACTAGTCGGGGATTTGTGTTAAGTATAGCTGTATGTTATATTTAAGATGGTATACATGGACAAACGTTATTTGAAGAATAATCATGACGAGAATGTTATGGAGAAATGTCGTAATGAAAAATATATTAAATATAAATATTAGAAGTGTACTTATCTTTGGATAGAAATCTGGTCGGCGTTGATGAAGTTGTCCGGTCCTCAAGCTTTCCGACCTATCGTCATGATGGTGGTCGCGGTTGTCATAGCGCCGTTCTTCATGGCGATCATCATTGCGATGTGGTCTGGTGGTCAACATGGTCAGAGTTAGGTGGAGCCACTCGGGACATGGTTGGCGTGGTCTATGGTCGACGTGGTCAGAGCTCGGTGGAGCCGCTTGGGACGTGGTCGACGTGAGCTCGGTAGAGCCACTCGGGACGTGGTCCGTGGTCGACGTGAGCTCGGTGAAGCCGCTCAGGACGTGGTTGACGTGGTCCATGGTCGACGTGAGATCGGCGGAGCCACTCGGGACATGGTCGATGTGCTCCGTGGTCGACGTGAGCTCGGACGGCTTGCTCAATCGGCCCGCTTGGCCTGACATGGCTCGCTAGATGGCTCGATGTGGCTCGCTCAGTGGCTTGATGGCTCTCGACGTGGCTCACCAGATAGCTTGTACGGCTCACGTAGTTGCTCGGTTCTGGCTTGTTGTCTTGCTAATCATCTTGCATGTAAGATGTATGTCATCCTTGCTTATTGGCTTGTTGAATATTCTTCTATTCGGATTGAAATCTTCATGCATGCATGATCGAACCGTACAGGAATAGGAGTCCGTCGCTTGCATGAACACTGTGAGGCCGAAGACGGGTGCGCCGATCTGGCTGTCCACCATGAAGTGGCCACGAGATCCGAAGTCATGCTGCTGATCGTCGACGCAGTAACCACCGGTCCACCGTGGACATGTACGTGTGGCGTCCAATTTCGTCTCCTCGTGCAGTCGCATGTGACATGAAAGAAAAATGCTCGCCACTGAGCGATGAAGATGAATCAGATCGTGGATGAGAGAGACGGATTGGCACATGCAGAAACAATTAATCTGTATTAGATATTCAAAGAACAGATTGATCTAATCAACAACGTTGCTAGGAACGACTCACCCGATTTTTAGCAGATGTTAAGAGAAATTTCCCATCTGGCTTGCCAAAGGATCAGCACGCACGACCCCTAAAGGGGACCCCTACCTGGCGCGCCACTGTCGACGAAATATGGTCGGCAATCCATCTAGGGGTATGCCCATGATGGTAGATTGTCGGTAGACAGTGCGTGTAATCAGGAACCAGATGGTTACAGAAGGCACAAGACACAAGATTTATACAGGTTCGGCCGCCGTATTGGCGTAATACCTACGTCCTGTGTCTCATTATTCTGTATTGATTGAGGTGAGATCTATATGATCTGTATGATCTGTCCTCTAGGGGACCCTTACCCCTCCTTATATACTCCGAAGAGACAAGGTTACAAGTACAGTATCTAATTGGGTACAATTACAATATAGCGTGCTCCGCACGCTTCATCTTGCGGACCGGGCCACCTCCGATGGTGTAGCCCATGTATACCCATGAGGGTATAGGGGGTCTATTCCCCCACAGCATGAGTTTGGAGGGGTCCCTGCCCGCCTTATATAGTCCAGGGGGTAGGATTACAAGTCAGTTAGATCTGAGAGATAAATAGAAAGTAATAATAGATTACAAGAATCTAGGGATCATACGTATCCTAACAGATCTTGTAGTATCTTCAGGATATCTTCTGGATGTCTTACAGGAGGCGCCGAGCAGAGTCGTGCCCCACAAAGCTTCATCTTGTGGGCTGGGCTGCCCCTGGAGGCACAACCCATGTGGTCTGCTATGGGTATCTGGGGTCGTACCCCCCACAGCTAGTCCCGAGCGCCTTATACCCGTTGTGCAACGCTATCTTGACCTTGTCCAAGCAGGTGCGAACAAAGCCGAGCAGTCAAACTCATGGTTCGACCACCGTGATGAGTTGCCGAGCAGTTGTGAGCAGTTGCCGAGCAGCATGAACCATCGCCGAGTAGTGTGAACTATCGCTGAGCAGCGTGAGCCATCACCGAGCAGTGTAAACCATCGCCGAGCAGCATAACCCAAGTACGGCTTGCCATAAGGGCATAAGGAGCTCAAGTTTAGAATCAAAAATTTCATCGTAGTGGATCAAGTGTGCCCACTTAGAGTCCAACCACGAGAGAGGGAGATAATCTTCTGCATCTTCAAGAGGCGCGTAGTCTTCTAGATTAAAGCAAACATACTCACCACAAGGTGAAGTGTGCCCACTTAGTCCCCGAGCCTGATAGTAGATGATGTAGTCATGTGGTGCTAGGGTCCAAAGTAGAAGAAAAGTAGAGGACTCGCCGAGTAGGTAGGCAGTCCCCGGGGGTAGCCCTGAAATGAGATAAAAGCACATTCATCGCAAGGTGAAGTGTTCCCACTTAGTCCCCGAGCCTGACAGTAGGTGACGTAGTCACATGGTGCTAGGCTCAGAAGCAAAAACAAATCGAAGAAAGTCCCCAGCATCATGGAGAAACAAGTTGTAGTAATGGCGTAGTCCCCAAGCCACAAGTGGAAGTATCGAAGAAGTCAAACCATGGAGAAAAACTCAGAGTGATGGCTGTACAGTAGCGGTTACTGAGCCTCAATAAATGGCGGCGAAGTCGATGAATATTCGGCGAGTAATAACCAATTGCGGCGATAAATGGGCGATATGGGCTGCGGTTGTGCGAAGGCCCAAGTATCGGCCCATTAAACCACTTCGGAGAATTTAGAGAGGCGCAAATCGTAGGAACAGTTTCCCAAAAACCCTTGAATGCGAAAAGGTGGGGGGAGTGCTTTATAACTGCGCCGCCGCACCCCATGCTCCCACCTTTGCCACTTTGCCAGTTCATCTTCTTGCTTAGCCTTCGCATTTCCAATTTTGCATCTACACGCGCTTCCACCGCTAGTCTCCATCCGGATCTAAGATATGGCGTCGAAGAGGGGAGTTGTGCACCTAAAGAAAATGAGCCCAAAAAAGGCGAGCGCCAGAGCCAGCCGTGACGAAGAGTGGGTGCCGTCACGCACAGGGGAGGCAGTGCTTAACAGATTGGTGGAGGTGGGGGTTCTTCCTAACCGCGTCACTGCCAGATGGCGGCTGGCCCTCGGTGACCCCTTCCCCATGCCTCATACCGACGAAGCTATGGTATTTGGGGACTACTTTTGGCACGGGTTAGGTTTTCCTGTTCACCCATTCTTGAGAGATTTGTTGGAGTTCTGGAGAGTTAGTCTGTGCAACCACCACCCAAACACCATATTGCACATATCTATCTTCATCTATTTGTGTGAGGCGTATCTCGGAATCCTTCCACACTTCAATCTCTTCTATCACCTGTTTTGGCTGAAGAAGAGAGGCGGCGGTGGTTCCAAGGTGGTCGGTGGAGTGTATCTTCAGCTACATGATGGAATGGTGGGGGAGTACCTTACTGTTCCGCTAAGCACATCGCTGAAGGGGTGGAACACCAGGTGGTTCTACATGAAGCAGAGCTACCCTACAGTCCGCTGCAATGCCGACAACATACCAGAGAGCCAGAAGAGCTGGTCAGAGATGACAAGCAGCCCTGAAATGGCCAAGTCAGGGAGCTCCTTGTCTTAATAAAGGGCGTGAGGACCAACGATGGATTAGTGGTGGTAAACTTTATAGTGCGCCGCATCCAACCCTGCAAGGAGATGGCTCACGCAGCCTTTGACTTCAAGGGGGAGACAGACGGTACCCGAAAAAGGACAGAGATGCTGTCGGGGGATGTTGTGCAGGAGCAGGCCGTAGAGCTATTCACTCCACTTGCCTCATTTCACTTGTCAGGGCAGACGATACCCTTTCACTGCCAGAATCCACCTCCTCAAGTAAATATCTCTATTGTGTGTTTCTAATGCTTTGTATCTTTTGTCGTTTGCCGAGCAGTGGACTGATTCACTTATGCGAAGATTCATTCACAGGAAAGGGTGATGTACTTCTTGGGCGTACCGAGGGGTGATTGGCCATGGGGAGCAGATGCTCGGCCATCGACGCAAATAGAGGAGGGAGCAGTCAGCATCTCGTCAGAGAGTCCATCCCCGGTATTGGAGAAAATCCGGGGGAAGAGGGCAGCGGCAGAAGAGCCAGCCTAGAAGAAGAGAAAGACGGCGGGTGCCACTCCCCTCAAGTCGGGCAGCATCTCGCTTGGTGGTGAACTAACCACTCGAATGCAGAGTACCGCAATGTTGAGTGGTCGGATGATGACGAAGTACCAGTTGGTCCTTCGCCAAGCATGAAAGCGCCTCCACGCAGCACACGCCTGGAAGAACAATTGAGGGGAGGAGAGGGAGTCCCCCAATAGCAAGTGATGGGAGCCCCCAAGCAGCAAGCAAAGGGAGTCCCCAAGCAGCAGGGAAGGGGAGTTCCGAAGCTGTGAGCAGAGCCAGTCCACGAGCAGTAGGCAAGAGGAGTCCTGGAGCGGCGAGCAGAGCCAGTCTCCGAGCAACAGGCGATGGGAGTCCCAGAGTGGTGAGCGGAGCCAGTCCCCAAGCAGCAAGCGAGGGGAGTCCCAGAGCGGTGGGCGGAGGAGAGGCCGGTGGCAGAGACCGCGAGACCTCCACCCTAAGACACAGGCGTCGACCCCAAGGCCACGGCTGGGGGCTTGGGTAGGCAGTGCCGGTTCAAAAAAATCTACCAGAAAGCCGCTACGTAAGTACCCCTATCTTGGAGTTATTTGGTTGTCATTTCCTTATCCTTTTCTAGCGATTGACGAGCTGATCTGATGCAGAACGAGGCGCACAGAGGATCTGGTCCCGCCCGTCTAGACTGATGAGCGGTCGAGGGCTGGTTTCAGAGCAAAGGCAATGTCAGTGGCTCCCGTCCTAGAGTCCTCGGGTGCCCGGTAGCCGGTAGAGTAGTCTACCGCCACTGCTGTTGAACTTGGTGGCGGCGAACAGTTGGCACCGACGATGGACGGGTCGGCGATGGTGCCCGGGGCAACGGTGGAACCTGTTGGGTCTTCAGCGGTGAATGTGGGAGATGCCGGTGCCATGCCTGAGTCTGGGGCGGCAAAGCTAGTTGCGCTCGAGGAGCAAACAATGCCTCCTAAGGCTTCACAGGGCATGGTCGAACCCGCTGTTCGGCCACGGAACCCCCCAGTGGTGCCTCCAGCTGCGGTGGAGGAGGAATGGGTGGAAGAGATCGAACATGAGGAGTCTTGACCCTAGGCCATCCGAATCCCCCCAAGACATGGTGATGAGGTGGTGGTTGTCGAGGAGGAGGACACCACCAGGGAGATGAGGAGACTGAAGTCCACCCTTGCCGGAGTGATGAAACAAATCGAGGTCAATACTACATCTAGAATCCTCGTCTTTGATCATTGGAGATTAGAGTTCGTCATTGTCATTGTGCGCTTGCAGGGGATAACTCAGACTATCAAGCAGCGCCACTAGCAGATCAAAAGGATGGAGCCCCTCGCCGAGGAGAATGAAAAACTAAAGGAGGCAATAAACCTTATGGAGAAAAACATCCAAAGGGCCCAGCGCGAGAGAGACCTTGCTGAGTCCACCGTGCGGGACCTAGAGTACCAGAAGGGTGTCCTATCCAAGCAGCTAGCGGCTACATCTAAGCAGCTGTGGGGCAAGTCTGAGCAGCTGGTGAGTGCTTCCATGCAACTAGAGCAGAAGTTCGAGCAGCTCAAAAGCATATCCAAGCAGAAAGCAGGTATGGTATATCGGCGAATGTGCTTTGTATTGCTGAATGGCCATAGTTTTAGTGATGACTGTTGTGCTCGTAGAGCACGATACAGAGCTCGGCCAGCTGCGGCAAGCCATCGAGCAACTTCGAGAGGAGAAGGCGAAGGAGTCAGGGCGAGCAGACAAACTGGCCGATGAGTTGAAAGGTGAGTACTTCCTGATCAGAGTTACTATTGAAGTAGTTTCCTTGATTGATGGAACCTTGTAATGCTTGCAGATTACCAACAGAGGGTCAAGGCACAGTTTGATGTGCTAGTGCAGGAGGCTAGGACCCAAAGGGATAAGTTCAACGCCATAGTCGCCAGAGTTAAACCGGTGCTCGACTGCGTCAACCTAGAGGTGGCTCCTTAGCCTGACGGCAGGCTGCCGCATTCAGACACTATCAACTAGAGGTGCAAGGCGGCATGGGAGAACTTCATGAGCTTCAACCACGATGCTGTTGTTACCGCCATTACTCATGCCCTTACGGTGGTCTAGTCCCACTACCTAGCCATGGACCTTCAGGCGATAGGGGCCAAATTCACCAAAGGGATGGGCGAGGTAGAGACCCAATAGCTAGAGGATGAGGTGGAGGATGCGGTGAAGAAGCTGGCCAACGACATCGACCTGTTCGGCGAGATGGACGGCGATGGCGAAGATCGGTGATCTACTTGGAGAATATAATCTGTAACATCTAGACAGGGTAGTTAGAGCATGCGAGAGCACAGAAAACATATATGTATGAGTATAAATGTTATAAAATGCATGTTTATGCAATTTGCTTGTATTTGTGGTGAAGAATCATTGTAGTAATAACCCTAACGCAATTATACGTAGTATAAGTAGCGTCCGAGTAGTTAGTTCATTACTGAACTCTTTGGCCTTAGCTAGCCCATAGTCCATAATGTCGAGCGCAGAGCCCATGCACATGTAGGAGGAACAGGCATCACCAAGGAACCACAGCCGACCACCCATAACGTAGAGCGCGGAGCTTGTAGCACGTATAGGGAGACATCGGAGACTGGGCCTTCTCCATAGAGCACAGAGCGGAACATGTGTTGCTCGGCAGTTGGTGAAATAACTTGGAGATAAATGTAATATAAGTGGCGTCCGAGCAGTTAGTTCTTTACTGAGCTCTTGAGCTTGGCTAGCCCATAGTACATAACATCGAGCGCGGAGCCCATGCACGTGTAGGAGGAACAGGCATGACCAAGGAACCGCAGCCGACCACCCATAATGTAGAGCGCGGAGCCCGTAGCACGTGTAGGGAGAGATCGGAGACTGGGACTTCTCCATAGAGAATAGAATAGAACGTGTGCTGTTCGGTGGTCGGCGAAACATTTCGGAGATATGGAGAAACATGGTCGGCGAAATACGTTGGAGCTTTGGAGAAACGTGGTTGGTGATCTGGCGAAATATGTAGGAGATTTGGAGAAACATGGTTGGCGATCTGGCGAAATACTTTGGAGATTTGGAGAAACATGATAGGCGATCTAGTGAAATATGTTGGAGATTTGGAGAAACATGGCGAAGCAGTTATGGCGATCTCATACTAGAGTTCATTAAGGAGTAGCTTAGAGCTCGGCGACCGTAAGTGGAGATTAAATCATAATGGAGAAAAAATGGAGACAAATTATGGAGACCAAAACTTTATTCATCATAAAGTGGAGAGTACATATCTGGAGCGTTTTAAGGATAGAAACGTATGAGGTGCTCGATGTGCCATGAGTTGGGGACATCGATTCCATCTATGTCATGTAGGCGATAAGACCCTGGTGGGGTAACCTCTTTGACGACGTAAGGCCCTTCCCATGGGGAGGAGGGCTTGTGCATCCCTTTGGTTTTTTGTTTTCTGCAAAGAACGAGGTCGCTGATAGCAAATGAATGACCTTTGATGTTGCGGTTGTAGTACCTCCACAAGCCTTCTAGATATTTGGCTGTGTGGACGTAGGTGATCATGCGTTCCTCCTCGGCCCTATCAACATCCTCTGTCAGAATAGCTGTGGCTTGCTCTTCATCATAATTTTCCACCCTAGGTGCTCGAAAGGCAATGTCCGCTAGTAGTATGGCTTCTGAGCCATAAACCAAGAAATATGGGGACACACCGGTGCTGCAACTAGCTTGAGTGCGCAGTCCCTAGACCACAGCTGGTAACTCTTTGAGCCATCTGCCTAGATGCTTTTCTTCTTTCTGATATAGCCTCTTTTTGAGGGCATCAAGGATCATGCCGTTTGCCCGTTTGACCTGGCCGTTGGCTATAGGATGGGCAACAGAGACGTATTTGATGGAGATGCATCGGTCTTCGTAGAAGTCCCAAAAATGATGGCTAGTAAACATAGTTCTGAGGTCGGTGATAATGCTATTCGGGAGACCAAATCTGTGGATGATATCTTCGAAGAGCTATACTGCTTTCTTTGCAGTAGCCTAGACGAGAGATTTATACTCGATCCACTTGGAAAACTTGTCGATGGCGACGTATACATACCGGACACCTAGCACTGGCTTGAAAGGCCCAATCATATCCAGTCCCTAGCATGAGAAGGGCTAGGAAGCTGGGATGGTCTGCAGTTCTTGGGCCAGCATGTGTATTTGATTGGCGAAAAATTGGAATCCTTCACAATGTCAGACGAGGTCTTCTGCATCGGAGATGGCCGTGGGCTAGTAAAAACCAGCTCAGAAAGCCTTGCCGACCAGGTTTCTCGAGGCCGCATGGTTGCCTCAGGAACCAGAGTGAATTTCAAGAAGTAGCTTCACTCCCTCTTCTTGGTTGATGCATTTCTAAAGTATCCCTTCCTTGACACTTTTCCTCATCAAGTTGCCATCCACCAGCACATAATGTTTTCTTCAACGGATTAGGCGTTCAATTTTAGTCTTATCGGCGGGTACATTGGCACTGGTGAGGTACTTGATGAAGTGTTCCCTCCAATCGGTGGCCAGCAAAGGTATCATAAGTACCAGCTACTCGGGCGGGGGAACTTCCTGAACTTCCTTATCTTCCTTAATGGATAGCGCCAGAAGATCTTGAATGAAGACCCCCGGTGGAATCGTAGCGCGAGAGGCGCCTAACCTGGATAGGTGGTCGGTGAGTTGATTTTGATCGCGTAACACATGGTGGTATTCGATACCGTAGAACTTACCTTTAAGCTTCCTGATTTCTTTGTAGTATGCATCCATCTTCTCACTGGAGCAAGACTAGTCTTTATTGAGCTGGTTGATGACAAGCGCGGAGTCCCCGTATACCATGATGCGTTTAACACCGAGCTCAATGGCTATACGGAGTCCGTGGAGACATGCTTCATATTCGGCGGCGTTGTTGGAGGCTAGAAAATGTATCCAGAGAACGTATCAGAGCTTATCCTTGTTCAGCGTGATGAACAGAATGCCCACGCCAGCACCGTTGATGTTGAGATCACCGTCAAAGTACATCACCTAGTGCTCGGGGCAAGTAGCGGCGATGGGCTCTTGAATCTCAGTCCACTCAGCGATGAAATCAGCAAGCGCCTGAGACTTGATGGTAGGCCTGCTTCTGAATTCGATGGAGTAAGTTCCGAGCTCGATAGCCCACTTGATGATGCGGCCGTTGGCCTCTTTGTTGGGCAAAATATCCCCTAGAGGGAACTCGGTGACCACGGTGAACTTGTAGTACTCGAAGTAGTGGCGGAGCTTGCGCGACATAATCAGAATCGCATATAGCAGCTTTTGGACCTGAGGATAACGAGTTTTGGGCTCATTAAGGACCTCGCTGATGAAGTAGACCAGATGTTGCACCTTATAGGCATGCCCAGTCTCCTCGCGTTTGACCACAATGGCTGTGCTAACGACGCGAGAAGTAGCGACGATGTAGATCAGGAGAGTTTCATCTGGCTATGGTGTCATCATGATTGGAGGCTTTGTTAGGAACAACTTGAGCTGCTCGAAAGCCGTAGCTGCCTCCTCCGACCAGGAAAAGTGCTCGGAGCCCTTGAGGAGTTTGAAGAACGGTAGCCCTTTTTCACCAAGGTAGATATGAAGCGGCTTAAAGCAGCCATGCAGCTTGTAAGTTTCTGTATATCATTGATGCATGTTGGCCATTTCATGTTGGTGATGGCGGAGACCTTGTCGGGGTTGGGCTCGATGCCACGTGCACTGACGATGTAGCCTAGGAGTATACCGAATGGAACTCCAAAGATGCACTTTGAAGGGTTCAGCTTCCATCGGTAGTTTTTTAGGTTGGCGAACATTTCCTCGAGGTCAGCGATAAGATTGTCGGTGGCCTTAGACTTGACGACCACATCGTCGATGTAAGCTTCGATGTTGCGGTCGATCTGCTGGTCGAGGCACATCTAGATGGCCCTTTGATAGGTCGCCCCGACGTTCTTGAGTCCGAAGGACATGATGGTGTAGCAGTACGCACCAAAGGGCATGATGAACGACGTCTTGATCTAGTCTTCTTCCATGAGGGAGATCTGGTGATAGCCGGAGTAACAATCGAGGAAGGAGAGCAGTTCACAGCCGGCGGTGGAGTCTACAACCTTATCTATCTGAGGCAGACCGAAGGGGTCTTTAGGGCAGCGTTTGTTAAGATCAGTGTAATCAACACACATTCTCCATTCTTTATTCTTTTTTTGAACGAAAATAGGGTTTGCTAACCACTCAAGACGATACACTTCATTTATGAATCCGACAGCTAGGAGCCATTTTATTTCTACCCTAATAGCCTCCTTCTTGTCTGGCGTGAATCGGTAGAGCTTCTGCTTGATTGGTTTGGCGATCGATGAGACATTCAAGGAGTGCTCGATCTTCTCCCACGGTACCCCCGGCATGTTTGTAGGTTTCCAAGCAAACACATCGGCATTGGCACATAGGAAGGAGATGAGCATGCTTTCCTATTTGGGGTCGAGGTGAGCCCCAATCTTCATGGTCTTGGAGGGGTCGTCGAGGTCGAGGCCGACCTCCTTAGTTTCCTTAGACTTGGCGGAGGCGCGAGGAGGCTCCAGCGATGCGATCTCCAGGTCATCGGCGGGCACCGTCTTGGCGTTGGTGACCACACTGGCCATCTGGATGGAGAGGTCAGTGGCTTTGGTGAGGGCGAGACTCTCTGTCTCGCAGGCATAGGCGATGGAAAGGTTGGCCCGCAAGGCTAGGACTCCTGCAGGCGAAGGAATCTTCAGCACCAGATAAGCGTAGTGCGGTATAGCCATGAACTTGGCCAGAGCTAGCCGACCAAGTATGGCATGGTAGGTGGTGTTGAAGTCGGTGACGTACAAGTTGATGTATTCAACGCGGTAGTTGCTTGCCGTGCTGAACTGTACTGGAAGGGTGATCTCTCAAGTTTGGATGCCCTGCCAGGTACCACACCCAAGAAGGAGGAGTTAGAGGGTGTGAGATCTGTTATCCCGAGGCCCAACTCCTTTAGGGCTCCAGCGAAGAGGAGATTCAGAGCGCTCCCACCGTCGACGAGCACTTTTCTGAAAAACACTTTTTGGACGGTCGCATCGAGGACGAGGGGGAAGCACCCAGTGTAGGGGATATCCTCCCACTAGTTGGCCCTACTGAAGGTGATGGGGACCTCGAACCATGTGTGATAGCTAGGGTTGGCGACAGCGTCTTCCGTAGTAACGGCAAGCACCCACCGGGTGGTGAGCTTCTGTTCTCTTCTGCTCTCAGTGGAGGCGAGGCCCCCGAAGATGGTGGTGACCACCTTGTTGTGATCCTAGAAGGCATTGTTATTGCCCCCAGGTGGTCGGCGGCCTCCGGCTCCGTTGTTGGCGTCGTCGTACAGCTTCTTATCCTGGAACTCCTTAGCCAAGCCGAGGCAGTCCTTCATCTTATGCTTGGCATTCTTGTGGAGATGGCATGGGCCGTGGAGGATCTTCTTGTACTGCTCATCATAGTTGAGCTTGGCACGAGGTTCATTAATAGCTGCGACGATGTGGTCTAGCCGGCGGCGGTGATTTTGACCAGACTTGGGTCCTTCTGGCCGATCACGGCCGCTGTCACGATGGTAACTATGGTCATTGTGGCATCGGTCGTCGGGGCGGTCGTCGTAGTGGCGTGTTGGGCGATGAGTGCCCGCATCTTCGTTGAAGCGCACCTCAGCTTCCTCTGTGTCAGCGTACTGGTTGGCGGTCGTGATCATCTCACCAATCCCTATGGGCGGCTTGTAGTTGAACTTGGAGCAAAGCTCATGGTGATGGAGTCCTTGGATGAAGGCGGTGATGACCTCAGGTTCCGTGATGTTGGGAATAGAATTCCTCATCTCAAAAAAGCGTCTGATGTAGCTATGGAGGAGCTCGAATGGCTTCTGCTTGATGCGGTTTAGATCATGTTTGGTGCCCGGCCGAGTACACGTAGGCATATAATTGTCGATGAAGACTTTTTTCAGCTCTTCCCAGGATCCGATGGAGTCCAGGGCAAGGCTCATGAACCAGTTCATGGTGGTTGGTGTGAGCATGATGGGAAGATAGTTCACCATGACACTGGTGTCTCCTCTGGCGGCACGGACAGCAGTGGCCTAAGCCTATAGCCACTGTGTTGTGTTCATCCATCCTTCGTAGGGCTCAACCCCAGTGATTTTAAAACCATGGGGCCACTAAAGTGTTTGGAGCGCCCTCGTGAATGTTGGGGGCCCTTTGGGGTTGTCGGCGCCATCGTCTGCAACATTGCTGGCATTGAGTGGCTCAAGAGCTGAGTCCAGGTTGCCATACTCTTGCTCGTACTCCAAACGGTGGCGTACTTCTTCTTCATGGCGACCGAAGTGGCGTTCATCAATACGTCGTCGCGCATCTCGGAAGATTGTTAAGGTGCACTTGGACATCCTGGTCGACCTCCTAGTCATGTTGGTGGTGATGTTCGATGCAGTTGCCCCTAGCTTTGCCCTAGAGGGGTTGCCTGTCGTCGCGGTGCTAGTCGGTGAAGTGACTTAGGCGGCGATTGGATCTTTGCGCGGTTGATCAGCGAATCAAGGTTGTGGAGCATGAATGTCTCTAATCCTGGTGGATCTCGTTGACCTGACAGTGCGCCGCTTTAAGCATGGCAGCGACCTTGGTGACCTTTGGTGTCTGTGGGAGCCGGGCGAGCTCGTTGGCGGCCACTGCCAGATTGGCACTTGGAGTCTTGTTGATGTTGTGGCCATCAACACAGACAACTCGTCGTCGAGGTTGCGCTGGAGTGGCCTTCCTTGCGAGTCAAGCTGTTGCTTGGCCCTCACAAGGGCAGCCTCGTTTGCTCGGTGTTGCGTATGGTTGACATTCTGGTTCTCATGACATTACGCATGGTCGACCAAGTTGCGTTCCTCCTCGGTTTTGCTGTTCTAAGGGGGGTTGTCGACGCTGACGTTGAAGATTGCGCCGCCACGAAACGGAGGGGGAAGTAGTTCGGTGGTGGTTTCGGCGACGGTCTCCATAGAGCCCTGGGACTCAGAGTCTAGATTCTCCTCCAGGATGGTTTGGAGGGATGCTTCGGGGTGTCGGCCGACATGCAGCATGTTGACGGCCGGCGGGGGGCTGGTCGGTGATCTGGTCGGTGAGAAGATGGACATCTCCAACCTTGTCGGCAAATTTGCCCCTTAGGGCATCATGGTAAGTGGTGGCAGCGTTGGTGAACCCGAAGGGTAGGGCCATAGCCCATAGAGTTTGCCGAGCAGCCTCCAATAGATCTAGATCGGAGGGTGGTCGGCGCTGAACTAGAGTGTCTAGAGACGATTCGGTGATGGAGAGGCAATCGGCAAGCTTCAGATAGACCCGATCGATGGATGCGATCAGATTGTCATCGTTGATCTGCCTCCTCTAGTAGCGAGGAACCGAGCGGTGAGTCGTCGTTGAAGGTGACCTCAGAGGCAGTTCTGAGATCGGATCTGCAGTCGCAGGTGTTGGGGTGATCGGTGCAGCGTTGATCTGCACTGGCTCAATGAGCTCTCCGACTCCATCAGCGTTGATGACCCACGAGATGGATCCAACCATGAAGATCTAGCAGGACTGTGGGAGGGACTAAGAGCCTATGGAAAAATCCATCTTGTTCAACAAGGAAACAACACGCACACCCCTACCTAGCGCGCCAACTGTCTACAGAATATCGTCGACAGTCCTCCGAGGGGTATCCTACGAAGGTAGATTGATTGGCAAAGAGGCATGTAATCAAGAACAAGAAGGCAACAGAGACACATGAGTTAGATAGGTTTAGGCCATCAGTATGACGTAATGCCCTACTCCTGTGGTCTGTTGGTTTGTATTGGCTATCGTATGATATTGCGTGAGTTTGGAGGGGGTCTCTGCTTGTCTTATATAGTCTGGGGGTAGGGTTACAAGTCGGTTAGATTTGAGAGATAACCAGAAAGTAATAATAGATTACAGGAATCTAGGGATCATACATATCCTAATAGATCTTGTAGTATCTTCAAGATATCTTCCCGGTGTCTTGCGGGAGGCGCCGAGCAGAGTCGTGCCCTAAAAGGCTTCATCTTGTGGGCTAGGCCGCCCCTGGAGGCGTAGGCCATGTGGTCTGCCATGGGTATCCAGGGTCGTACCCCCCACAATAGTTCATTCAAGGACTTCCAGGACACCAAGCCTCCTATCTTCAAAGAGGCTGAAGAACTGCTCCAAGCGAATGAGTGGCTAAACATGATCGAGCAGAAGTTTTGCCTATTGAGATTTACTGAGCATCTGAAGGCCGAGTATTCATCTCATCAACTGTAGGGACCGGTAGGGATATGGTGGATCCATTTCCTATCTTCTCTACCTACAAACGCACAGGTCATGTGGGAACAGTTTAAGTTAGCCTTTAGGGGACATCACATTCCCCCGGGGCTAATGCGCATGAAAGCCGCCGAGTTCATGAGACTTACTCAAGGGACCAAAATCCTTACCAAGTATATGCATGCCTTCAACAATCTATCTAGATATGCCCCAGAGTTTGTCAACATAGAGGAAAAGAAGATAGAAAGCTTCAAGAGAGGTCTTGGCACCAAACTGATGAAGACCATCGCTAACTAGAGGTGCGCCACTTATAATGAGTTTGTCTGCGATGCCTTAACCTAGGAGAACTAGAACAACTTGCACGCAGTAGGAAAGGGCCACAAAAGAGTAGCTTAGGCAGGTGCCTCAGGATCATCTTAGTCTAGAGCTTCAGTGGCAGCCAAGCCATAGTTTCATCCACCAGTGCCTAAGTTTAGGCCTCCTCTACCAAAAGCTCAGGCCAGTCGCCCTCAGAAAACATTTTGTAGGGAATTCACCATTGCCACAACCAATGGTAACGTAGGCTAGGGAATCTCAGCTGGACCAAGGAACAACCAACCATGCTTTAACTGTAATTAGTTGGGTCATTAGGCCAAGGAGTGCCCCCATCCCAAGAATGGTGGAAATCAAAACCAGGGTAATCACAAGCAGGTCCATCCTAAGGCACGTCCTAGATACATGCACTACACCACAGTGGAAGAAATTCCCATAGGGGAAGTTGTTACCGCCATTATGTTTCTTGTTAACAAACATCCCGCTATTGTTTTATTTGATTCTGGAGCCTCTCATTCATTTATGAGCCAAACATTTGCATCTAAGCATGATCAGAAGATAATTGAGGTAGACAAGGGTGGTTATAGTATAAGTTCAGCTGGGGCTACTATTTCTACAAATCAAATAGTCAGAGATGTGCTCATCTCCATACAAGAGAGGAAGTACACTATGGATCTGATAGTATTGCCAGGATTAGCCATAGATGTTATCTTAGGCATGAAATGGATGTGTGGACTCAGGGTTCTCATTGACACATCCACTCGAACAATTATGTTGAGAGAACCAAAGGGGAGTAATGCTTTTCTAGTACCACTTCCCCGAAGTTTTGATCTCCAAAACTTGTCTTGTGCTATTCAAGCCACTACCCTATGCGATATTCTAGTAGTCTATAAATTTCTGGATGTATTTCTAGATGAATTGCCTGGTTTCTCGCCTGATAGGGATGTGGAATTTAAGATTGAGTTAGTGCCAGGTACAGCACCCATCTTAAGAAGACCCTATAGGATGCCACCAAATGAGTTAGCCGAACTTAAAATCCAGTTATAGGAACTTTTGGACAAAGGTCTCATTTGACCTAGTTTGTCTCCATGGGGATGTCCATCTTTATTTGTAAAGAAGAAGGACAAATCATTGAGAATGTGTGTGTATTATAGGCCGCTTAATGCTATGATCATTAAGAATTAGTATCCTTTGCCTCGCATCGATATCCTGTTCGATCAACTATCAAAAGCAAAGGTATTCTCTAAGATTGACTTGAGATCCGGTTATCATCAGATTAAGATCAAGCTAGAAGATGTACCTAAGACACTAGGTATGGCTTGTATGAGTATTTGGTCATGTATTTTGGATTGACAAATGCTCCTGCCTACTTCATGTATTTGATGAATTCGGTATTCATGCCCGAACTCGACAAGTTCGTGGTCGTGTTTATCGATGATATCCTGATTTACTCAAAAATGAGGCAGATCATGCAGAGCATCTAAGAGTTATTTTGTCTAGATTGAGGGAGCATAAATTATATGCCAAATTTAGCAAATGTGAATTCTGGTTGAAGAAAGTACCTTTCTTGGGTCACATCTTATCTAAAGATGGAATTTCTATAAACCAATCTGAAGTACAAGAGGTCATGGATTGGAAGGCCCTGACTTCGATTCATGAAGTTCAGAGTTTTCTAGGGTTAGCAGGCTACTATCATCATTTCATTCCTAATTTTTCCATGATAGCTAAGTCCATGACCAGACTACTCTAGAAGGATGAAAAGTTCAATTAGACTCTGGAGTGTGAAGTCACTTTTCACACCTTATGGACCTTATAAACTACAACTCCTGTTGGAGCACAACCCGACATTGAAAAGCCTTTCGATGTGCTCATGGAAGAAGGTCGAGTTATTACCTTGCTTCTAGACAATTGAGAAAGCATGAAGTCAACTACCCTACACATGATTTAGAGCTCGTAATAGTTGTTCATGCATTGAAGATATGGAAATATTACTTGTTGGGGAACGTATGTCATATATACACTGACCACAAAAGTCTCAAATATATCTTCACTCAACCTGAGCTGAACATGAGGCAGTGTAGATGGTTAGAGCTAATCAAGGACTATAACTTGGAAGTGCACTACCATCCAGCAAAAGCCAATGTTGTAGCCGATGCACTTAGTCAGAAATCTCACTGTAACACCTTAGGAGCCTTATTGGAAGATGGATTTAATTTGTTACATCCTATTGTGCGACACAATATCACTGTCAGTTGTTCACTTGAGAGCAAAATCATAGAACTACAGAAGACAGATGTGGGTGTGTTTCACATCAAGCGAAAGATGAAAGAATAGGAAACCAAGCATTTTAGGTTGGATGAAAGAGGTGTGCTATGGTTCAAAAACCGACTTGTGGTACCAAAAAACCGTGAACCTAGAAATCAAATTTTAGATAAAGCTCATTCATCCAAGTTGTATCATGATTTGAAAAGCCATTTTTGGTGGACCAAGATGAAGAAAGAGATCGCCGCCTATGTTGCTAGGTGTGATAATTGTAGTAGAGTCAAGGCCATTCATTTGAAATCTGCTGGATTACTTCAGCCGTTGCCTATTCTAGGATGGAAATGGGAGGAAATAAGTATGGACTTTATTATAGGCCTCCCGCAGACACAACAAGGTCACGATTCCATATGGGTCATTATAGATCGCCTCACCAAGTCAGCACATTTTATACCGGTTAAAACAAAGTATCAAGCTGGGAGGTACACTAAGCTATATGTTTCTCAAATCATGAGGCTATATGGAGTACCAAGGACCATAATCTCAGATCGGAGACCATAGTTTATAGCTTGTTTTTGGGAACACTTGCACCAGGCTTTGAGAACTAAACTAATAAGAAGTTCAGCATATCATCCACAAACTTTAGGACAGACTGAGCGAGTGAATCAAATTTTAGAAGACATTTTGAGAGCTTGTGTTATATCCTCTAAGGGTTCATGGGAGAAATGGTAACCTTTAGCCGAATTTTCCTACAACAATAGTTATCAAGAGAGCATCAAAATGGATCCTTTTGAGGCCTTGTACGGTCACAAATGTAGAACTCCCTTAATTGGATTGAGCCCAGAGAAAGAAGATGTAACACCCCTGTGTTATGCTTTGCATTTTGGCATCTGCATTTCATGAGCACAAGCATCATCCAAGCATTCATGAACATGCATATGAAATTTCATCTCATTCCTATACATTGTCATAGGAAATGTTGATTTATATATATATGTTTATGCTTGCAATTATGTGTGACCAATGTATGAGATGGTTGTGAGGTCATGAAAACACCTTAGACACATTTAGGATGGTAATGGAACACTGTTTGTATTCATGACCTAGGCCAATTTTGCTTAAGTGTTGGTTTCATTTGAAATGCCATTTTCATAATGCTAGTTTGACTAAAGTTGAACAGTAGCTTAGACTATTTATATGGATGTGTTACCTAAATGAAAGTTGTAGTACTTGACTAGGGTAACAATTTTTATTTTTGGGTCAAGGTCTAATTCAGTGCATAGCATGCTCAAAAATAGCTCACAAGTATCAACAAAATGTTGTTTTGTGACTTAGGAAATTTTCTAAGTGTGGAAACAATTTTTAGTTTCAAAGTACCTCACTTTGGAGCAATGTAGTTTGTTAACCAGTGAGAATTAGATGATAATTCTTAAAGCAAAGTTGTAAATGGCATGTAGCTCTACAATTTTTGTTATTGGAGTTTTTGTAGTGGACGAACAGATTAGGAAGTATCGCATCGTTAATTTGCACTATCAGTCGTCGTGGCAGCGTCTGATCGCGTGGATGCGCGCGGTGTCGTGGCCGACCGGCCATAGGCCATGGCCACCGCGTGGCCGCAGCACGCCGGTGTTGGCCCGACCGGTCAGGCTTGAGCGCGCACTTAAGCATCGTGCACCCGCCACTCCATCCCCTTGCCCGCTCTCACTCCCTCCTTCTCGCTCTGCTTCTCCAAGCGCAGCGCCGACCTCATCGCAGCACCACCGCAACTTTGCCATAGCCACTCACTGCTGACATAGCTCCACCGACTCATTCATCTTGGCCATAGCTTCTATGCCATCACCTCCACCTCCTTGAGCCACTAGCACCACCTACCGACCACAGGTAGTGCGACATTTCACCATGCCACAGCCACCGTCGTCATCGGAGTGCCACCACGCTCGTGGCTCACCATGGCCCCGCCATCCCACTACATCGCATGCCTTTATTTTCTTTGGTCCAGCATGCTAGAGTCTACAAGCTTAGGCCAGATTTAGGGATGACGCCACCACTTGACAGCGCCAGAACGAGTCGACGCTGCGTGCGCGCCCGCCATGGCCATCATGGCACTCGAGCTCGCTGCCGCCAAGTTGGTTCACCGTCTCACTCCTTACTTGGGCGCCTTAGGTCGAGTAACCCTAGGCCTCACTAGTGGCATGATGGAGACCTACCTTTCGCCACCATTTAGCCGGAACAGCGTGAGCACCACCGCACGGCCATGCACGCGGCCAAGCTCACCGACACCACCCCGAGCCCTCACCTACGCTGTGTAGCTATGCTAGGTCACTAGGATGGAGTAGTCATCCTCGCCTGAGTGTGCCATAGTCGAGAACACCGACGTACAACCGCGCTGCCTCCGTCATCTGCCATCACCGGCGGCGAGGGTGCTCTAGTGCACTGCTGGTCCAACGAGGGGTACCACTAGGTGTGGGGGATCATGGGGAATGCAATGGTGAAGACGCTACTACCAAATACCTCGCCATCGGATATTTTGTATCACTAATGAGTGGGTCCCCGTCGACCGCGGGCCCCGACTGTCAGTCTGGGTGATGTTTGATTTTTTTATTTATTTTTCACATATTTGAATGTATGTTTCAAAAATTCATATCTAGAGCAAGGAGTGTCCAATTTTGGTGAACCAAATTTTGTTGGATTCCTCATAAAGTGTAGTATTTGGTAAAAATATGAGATGCACTATTTCTGGTATTTTTCTAGGAGAATAAAATGTAGCTAGATAAATGCTTTTTAAATGGTTTCTATCTTGTAAAATGCATAACTTGAGCTACAAAGGTGATAAAATTGTTATTCCAATTTTGTTGGTCTTGTATTGACATGCTCTAGCTAGGAAAAATACTAAACTTGTAGTGGTCATAATTTGGATATGGTCTTCATATTTAATTCTAATTAATTGCTAGTTTCTAGTGAAATTAATCAGGGTAAAAATACATAAGATATGATCATGCAAATTTTTACACAGTATTCTTATGCTTGGAGGAATGTAAGAAAAATATTAAATCTATTACTTGACACTTTTCAGTATACTAAACTATTTTTGCTAAAATAAGCCTATGTAACTTGTGATTTTTGTAGAGGTAGTTATACTTATGAAAATAGAATTAAATTTGTATAGTAGACTACTAAGGTCATTTGTGGGCTACTGTAATTTTCTCAGAATTTATTAAGCAAAGTAAGTATTTATCCTTTAAATCACCTTATTATCTAAGGAAATTAATAAATGGATATAAATAAATTAGTTATGTTTAATCATGATGCTTTCTATGGTTCTTGTGATGCATATGATCTATTGATGTTATTAGTTAGGCTTAAAAGTAATTGGTTGTATGCGACTAATTAATTATTGTTTTATAATTCAACTAGATGGCTGCATGTATAGTTTCTGTTGTGGAGATGATTTCATGATGATAATGGTCTTTTCTATAAAACTTATTAATAACAAAGTTGTAGATAACTCACTTATCTACCTGGTGTTAAATTTTCATAGTCATAGGCCTTACGGTTTAAGAATTAGGTCTGTT
Organism: Miscanthus lutarioriparius; assembly: GCA_904845875.1. Classification (NCBI taxonomy): domain Eukaryota; kingdom Viridiplantae; phylum Streptophyta; class Magnoliopsida; order Poales; family Poaceae; genus Miscanthus; species Miscanthus lutarioriparius. The sequence continues at coordinate 70,750,255 of CAJGYO010000005.1, read as the reverse complement.
AGAAGTCTGCTGTCAAATATGCTTGCTCTCTAGATAGATTTGAATGATTAAATTGTTTGACTTAGATAACTGCTGAATCACATTAAGTGTATTAAAAGAAAGTTGTAGAAAATTTCATAAGCTTTGTGGAATGTCCATAAACATATCATTTTGATATGTATAACTCTAGTTATGGTTAAAACAAGTGGCTACTGTCTTGTAGTCCAAAAAAATGATTTACATAAGTGTTTTTTAGTTATTAAAGAAGAGATATGCACCTACTCAGTAAAATAAGATGCACTTGTTATTACTTTAATACCATGCTATTGAAAACACTTATGAGAATGCATTCATCACATCATATCATATTATACATATCATCATATATGCATTCGTGATATCTTATGTCATGCTCATGCATATAGGATCGTCCGAAGAAATAACGCTATTAGAGTTCAACGAAGAAGAGGAGGAGAATCAGCAGGAGACGCCTCAGGCCGCAACTCTAGGAGAAGAGGAGCAGACTCTCAATGATCTCCTTGAGTGTCTAGATCACTGACCAACCTCTTTCCTTAAAGGCAAGCCCAGAGCATTCTGAGTCTCCCATGTTTTACAAAATATTACTTGAGTCCTTTATGTTTGATGCATTAGGTTATAAGAGTTGATTGGAAACACTTGATGCGTAGAACTACCTTGTCTAGTTATATATACCTTTAACCCTGTGTAGGTCTAGGATCGAATATATGCTTAGCCATGCTTAGACCGGTAGAAGCCAGGTGACTTCCTGTCTCCTGTGAGATATAGGTGGATACCGAAGCATGGTTGGCTATATTTGCTATCATGGAAAAGAACCATGGGGTAATATAAATGGAGGCCAAGCAGAGTCTATGTGTCGATTGACTCATGTGATTTCGTTTGTGCCGATTAAGGACCGTATTGTTGTTGGCACTTCTGACAAGATTGAACGCATGCCTCTCACTTAGCTGGTCGAATAACTCGTTTCAACCACGAAGCCGAGTAGCTCAACTCAGGGCAGGCCCCATTCTGTTAGAGTGCGCACTCTGGATGGTAGTAAGGATGTGCGGTGAGCTAGACGAGAGCCCAAGGGCGGGCCGGGCCTGAATGTCCTGGCAGTTGGTTCGTCCTGATTGTGCGGAGCTGGGTGAACCCGTGAAATGTGGACCTAAGTTATACCAAAGGTGACCTAAGGTGACCGTTGATCTGGTCTGCATGGGACTGTGTTAGGAATAAATTCCTAGCTGGTTGAAATCGATTTGAATCGTTGTCTCTCCTAGACAGTGAGAAACTTGGCTAGCTCCAACATCGTAGTCACTATGTTATGGAATATGATAGTTCGGATGAATATGGAATTACTACACGGCTATGGTTACCATTGTATGCTACTAATGATATACCACATGTTTAGCACAGGTTAGTTGCTAATCTAGAGATGAATAGCTATAATTAACTTGATTTCTGAATTATAATTGTACAACTGAGTTAGTCGCCTTTTATGCAAAATGTTGTCAAGCTACCTCCACTTATAAAACCTTGCATAATCCTTGGAGTCACTTTATTTTTGGTTTATGATGTGTAAGTCTAGCTAAGTACCTTCTCATACTCAGGGTTTTATTCTCATTGTTGCAGATGGTACAGTTTATCACGGCTATTGCAAGAACTGCTTCTGTCCCACCGTGGACGAGGAGCGAGCCCTGGGCAGGCATCTCTTATTAATCCTTCTTACATGCTTTTGTGGGAGTGTGATCATGAGTTGGCACTTTATCTAAACTATGATGACAGATGTTAGTTCCAAACTTTAATTTGCTTCCGCTACTATTTACTAAACTTGGTTTGTAATAACCTTAATTCATACTCCGATGAATGAACTGTATTTGTGAACTTTATGTAACATGTGACATGTATGTTGAATCATGTACGATCTTGGTTGTATGTTGATGGTTAATCAAGACCCGTCGTGGTGCTCGACGGACTACCAGGTTTATATGGGCTCAAGTATGACAGAGCAACCGCTTGCGGGCTGCCATTGTACTTATGCTCTTATAAATTGGTCAGTTTTGCTATAGCTGGCATCAGAGCAACAACATTAATTACCACATGTGTATTTAAAACAAAGGTTTTTGTTTTCCAAAACTAGTTTTTAGCAACTTATAGCTATATATAGGTGTTTAAAAACATAGAGTTGAATTTAAAGTGTGCTAGTGATCACTTTCCTTTATGCCCAGTTAAGGACTTCAGGTGGCTAATTAAGTACTAATAGGGGGTTTTCAATTTCGTTGTCCATACGGCGTGCTATTGTGTGGATCCCATTCACTTGAGTGGTAATGTATAGATCAAATGCCTCTACGCCCAACGTAAGATGCCAATCATCCTCACAGTGGCATGACCACAAGATGTGAGCATGCGGTCTATGGGGAGAGTTAGTTTTGATACTGAAGTGTATATATGTCTCATATATATATACGAAGGTATTTAAATGTGGGTTAGCTTTGATATGACTGTGTATGCATATTTATATGTATATATAGGATGTATTTACTCTCAGGTAGCTTTGATATGGAAGTATATATATGGGTATATATATATAGAAGTATTTAGATTGCAACTTAGAGCCTAGATTTACATTCTGGATATATAATTGTGGGATTGGGCTAAAATGAAATTCTTGTGTAGGTACACTAATAGTGAAATGTGTAGCCCGACTAGTTATGTTATACATGAGAAAACGTATATATGCCACCATATATGCCATAGAAGTTTTAATTTTCCTAAGTTTGTGAGAACGTACGGAATGTGCATGCATCATGATAAATCATCGTTATTACATACTTGCATTGTTCCTCCCCTTATAAATCTCTTATTCGGTTATGTAACTCTTATCCATTGTGACTTTGTCTCACAAGAGTTGCACATGTTGTTGGTACAGATGGCAGCACTGGCCAAAAGTGAGAATTTCCTGTTGATGTTTGGTACTCCTGCCCTACTTTGGAGAGTCTTGCATTATGTGGGGTATTACAAACCATGGTATGAAGTATAGCCAACCATACTAGCTCATAACCAAGCACCCTTTTGGTAGGAACGGAAGGTGGAATCTGAAGGAAGAACTCCTTGGGAGGCTGTCCAAGTAGTGGCTTTTGAGGTGCTGAGTCAGATTTATCAGCAGCATAGGGATGAGCTTATTAGTAGTGCCACTGGTACTTTTCCTTGAGTGGATCCATCCATGATAGTATGGGCATAGTGCAACAACAATGCATTGATCCGAGACTAAGATGAGCGAGCAGACAGTTCTAGTCCTGCTATGAGCGCAATGTTTGCAGTGATGAACATGTTCTACACTCGTTAGGACACTAGGGACTTCTGGCAGGAGTCCTATACCACCTACATGGATAAGCTCATGAGAGCCAAAGCTACACAACATAAGCTAAAGAAGCCTGTGCGCAAGAACAAAAAGGCAGCAAGTGAGGCTCGATGGGAAACTGATCAAACTTATGTAGCGCTGGGAAATCTCCACACCTAGATGGAGCAAGTTGATCAGTAGAGAGCTACCGCCCAAGAGGCAAGAGCGGATGATCAAGCCATGCTAGTAGGACTACGGGAGCAGCTAGAGGCCACCCGTGCCATGGCGTTCATAGCTACGCATCAACGGATCCTAGCAAACAACCGTGCAGCTATGGCAGAAGCAAAACAAGACAGGACCCAAGACTTGAATGTGTAGTAGGACCATGTTGAGAGGGACTTGTGCTAGCAGCTTGCATAGACCCAGAACATGGTGGTTGATCTTCAGCATGAGGTGCATTTCCTAAACAACCAACTGCACCCGATCCTTAATGAGGAAAAGAAGATTGAAAGCTTCAATAGAGGTCTTAGCACTAAGCTAATGAAAACTATGGCCAACTCGAGGTGCACCACCTATAATGAATTCATCAGGGATGCCTTGACTTAGGAGAACCAGAACAATCTGCATGCCATGGTGAAGGGCCGCAAGAGAGCAGCTAAGGCAGGTGCCTCAGGATCTTCCCAGTCCAGAACTCTAGTGGCGGCTAGGCCACAGTTTCATCCACATGCGCCCAAGTTCAGGCCTCCTCCGCCAAAAGGCTAGGCCAACCGACCTCAGAAGGTGTTTTGTAAGGCGTTCACCATTGCCCTACCCAAGGGGAATGGAGGGCAAGGAAGCTCAGTAGGACCCAGGAGCAATCAGCCATGCTTCAACTGTAATCAGTTGGGTCATTGGGCCAAGGAGTGCCCCCATCCTAAGAAGAACAACAATCAAAGCTAGGGAAATCAGAGACAGGCAAATCCTAAAGCATGTCCTAGATACGTGCATTACACCACTATTGAAGAAGTTCCTACAGGAGAGGTTGTCACAACCGATATGTTTCTAGTTAAGAAACATCCCACCATTGTTTTATTTGATTCTGGAGCTTCTCATTCATTTATGAGCCAAACATTTGCATCTAAGTATGATTAGAAAATAATTGAGGTAAAAACGGGTGGTTATAGTATAAGTTTGGTTGGGGCTACTATCTCTACAAATCAGATAGTAAGAGATGTGTTCATCTCTATACAAGAGAGGGAGTACACGATGGATCTAATAATGTTGCCTGGATTAGCCATAGATGTGATCTTAGGCATGAGTTGGATGAGTGACCATGGTGTTCTCATTGACACATCCACTTGGACAATTATGTTGAGAGAACCAAAGGGAGGTAATGCTTTTCTAGTACACTTTGTGATATTCTAGTGGTTTGTGAGTTTCCTGATGTATTTCCTGATGAGTTGCCAAGTTTACCACCGGATAGGGATGTGGAATTTAGGATTGAGTTAGTGCCAGGTACGGCACCTATCTCTAGATGACCCTATAGGATGCCACCAAATGAGTTAGCTGAACATAAAATTTAGTTACAAGAACCGTTGGACAAAGTCTCATTCAACCTAGTTCGTCTCCATGGGGATGTCCAACTTTATTTGTAAAGAAGAAGGACAAGTCTTTGAGAATGTGTGTGGATTATAGGCCGCTTAATGCTGTGACCATTAAGAACAAGTATCCCTTGCCCCGTATCAATATCTTGTTCGATCAGTTGGCAAAAGCAAAGGTATTCTCTAAGATTGACTTGAGGTTAGGCTATCATCAGATTAAGATCAGGCCAGAGGATATACCTAAAACAGCTTTCTCCACTAGGTACAGCTTGTATGAGTATTTGGTCATGCCTTTTGGACTGACAAATGCTCCTGCCTACTTCATGTACTTGATGAATTTGGTATTCATGCTTGAGCTCGACAAGTTCGTGGTTGTGTTTATCGATGATATCTTGATTTATTCAGAGAACGAGGCAGATCATGCAGAGCATCTAAGAATTGTTTTGTCCAGATTGAAAGAACATAAGTTATATGCCAAATTCAGCAAGTGTGAATTTTGGTTGAGCAAAGTACCTTTCTTGGGTCACATCTTATCTAGAGATGGAATTTCTATAGACCCATCTAAAGTATAAGAGGTCATGGATTGGAAGGCCCTGACTTCGGTTCATGAAGTTTAGAGTTTTCTAGGACTGGCAGGCTACTATCATCGTTTCATTCCTGATTTCTCCAAGATAGCTAAACCTATGACCAGACTACTTCAGAAAGATGAAAAGTTCAGTTGGACGCCAGAGTGTGAAACTGCTTTTCACACCCTAAGGTCCTTGTTAACTACAGCTCCTGTTCTAGCACAACTCGACATTGAAAAACCTTTTGATGTGTTTTGTGATGCATCGGGTATAGGTTTGAGGTGTGTGCTCATGTAGGAAGGTCAAGTTATTTCCTATGCTTCTTGGCAGTTGAGAAAGCATGAAGTTAATTATCCTACGCATGATTCAGAGCTTGCAGCAGTTGTTCATGCGTTGAAGATATGGATACATTACTTGTTGGGAAATGTATGTCACATATATATAGACCATAGAAGTCTCAAATATATCTTCACTCAACCTGAGCTAAACATGAGATAGCGAAGATGGTTAGAGCTAATCAAGGACTATAATTTGGAAGTGCACTACCATCGAGGAAAAGCTAATGTTATAGCAGATGCACTTAGTCAAAAATCTCATTGCAACACTTTGGAAGCCTTGTTAGAAGATAGATTTAATTTGTTACATCTTGTTGTGCTGCACAATATCACTGTCAGTTGCTCACTAGAGAGCAAAATCATAGAGCTACAGAAGATAGATGTGGGCGTATTTCACATCAAGAGAAAGATGAAAGAATAAGACACCAAGCATTTTAGGTTGGATGAAAGAGGTGTGCTATGGTTTGAGGACTGACTCGTGGTACCAAAAGATCATGAGCTTAGAAATCAAATTTTAGATAAAGCTCATTCATCCAAGTTATCTATCCATCTGGGTAGTAGCAAAATGTATCAAGATTTGAAAACCTGTTTTTGGTGGACCAAAATGAAGAAAGAGATCGCCTCCTATGTCGCTAGGTGTGATAATTGTAGTAGAGTAAAGGTCATTCATTTGAAATCTGTTGGATTACTAATGGGGATGGGGATCCCGATCTTCCCTTAGGTACTGGTAACTATCGTTGTAGCGGAGAATGACACACCAATCCAGCTTCAGATCGAAAGATTGAACCCTGCAATCTTAGCACCACAACTCCTCTAGTTATCAACCAAGACACGGATCCGGTTGACCTTGCCAAGAAGGCTTATCCCTGCCTGTGCAACAAAGAACACAAGCAAGAATAAGAAACAAAGCAACCAAATTGCAGACGAATGATTAATCTCACAAAGTTGGGGTCTCACAAACCGATGAACGACAAAACTGCTCTTGACAGATTAATCTAAGCAAAAACCCAAACCCTAATGATGGCAGCGGCATATGATTATAAAGGTCTTAGGGTCATTGCCTACCCTGTACACGCCCCCTAATGGGCCCAAACACGATACATGGTCCAACGGACCAAAAGACGGTGTCGCAGCACCCTGGCAGATTCTGGATGCTGACTTGTTTCGATGATTCCTGTTGATTCCGAAGGGCTTTTGACATGAGACCACTTGGCTTGTCTTCCTTATCAAATTAGATTTCCAATCATATGTGGATCGTCGAAAATGGAGTTTGGATGCATACTGGGTGACCAGTTTAAGGCAGACTAGTCTTGGAGGCCGAGGCAGACTCGAACTTGAGTTGCTTTGGGCCTCCACCTCGGTGACTCGAACTGAATTAGCCTCGGGCCTCCTTGACTTGGACACCCTTGCTGGCCTCCTACCCCTCCATACCATGCGCCAAACATGGCCAGATGCATGGGTGTCATGTCCTCATCATCCTCCCCTTCTTGACGAAAAGCCATCCTCGACGTCGATTGTGCTTGAAACTAATCCTGCACAACATAAAGGAGAACGGGGTTGTGAAGAAAAAGGGATCTAAAATAATTGTGAGAAGGAACGTGACCATGTTTACAAGTTTCTAGCATGTCATCTTGCATAAAAATTTCAGCAAGCATGTTGACTCCATGATCCAAATGCACACGATGTATGTCAACACTATCCTGCAAAAGATTATAACTAACCAATGACAATGTAGGAATAGATGGTCTAGCAGACATAGGTAGCAACCAACAATGCTCCCCTTCTTAGAAGTGAACTTGTTTCTTTGAGGAACATGAAAAAATGTTTGTATTATTATGGCTGCCCTCTAAACGGTCATAATCTTGTACAACAAAAGGAAAATTCATATTACTACGAATGTATACTCGATGTATCATATATTGTCCCTTATTGTTATATTTGCCAATAACATGATATGTGTGTTTAGAAAACCAAGGCAAATCAGCATATTTAAAAAGGCTCTCCTCCAAACAATCTAGGTTACACAAAACATCAAATTCAATGTAACCCAAAGTATGTAAAGAAGACAACAGTTTGAGCTCATCAGTTTTAGTAGCAATATGAATAACATGTGTATTTTTAGCACAAGTGACTGGTTCCAAAACATGTAAAACTGAAGCATCATGAACCAATTCATCTTTATCATGAGGAACATCAAGCAAATTATCATGGGATAAAGATAAATCAAGAGAGGGTTCCACTAACAATTGCTCTATGATAGCATGGTTTGTGGAAAAATTTAGTACATTAAAACAATTCTCACCTTCCATGAGTGTAGCACCATGGGCATTACCTGTGTTCTCAGCAGAAATAATATGTGTATTGTGAAGTGATGGTTTTGAATTTGCATATGAGGTTGTGAGCTCCTCATTTTCTTCCATGTCATCCTCTCGCTTATGGACATTATCCTACAGAAGGTTAGTCATAGCAAGATGAATAACAATAGACTCTTCCTCTAAATGGTGCACCTCAGCATATGAAGTCAAAACAAGAGGTGGATTAACAAAGGTTTCTCGCATAAGGAGTTTCATATCATTCCAAGTTTGAGGTTTATTAGAAGGATCTAAAGACTCCCACCAAGATAAAGCAGAATGTCGCAAAACACTAGCTGCATTTTTTACCTTCCTCCTTGGACACATAAAGAGAGTAGCAAATATGTGATCTATGGCAATTTCCCACTCCATGTATGCATCAGCACCTATACCATCATAAGTCGGTGGATACGAACAACCTGTCATTGTTAGAAGACAGCAAAAGACAACACAAAAGTATTATCCCTATCAAATATCTACGTGGTTGTAGTGGTGTCACTTTTCACAGCAAGTGGAAGCGTCTTCCTAAGCTCTTACAAAGTTCTTACCAACACAAGCAGTGGGCGGTACAACTGGTGGCTAGTTCGTGATACCTGTGAGGCGGTGGTACCGAGATTGCAAGACCCTTTTTCTATACTGATCGGAAGAGTTTGTGGAGCTTGGAAGGCACACAAAGAATAATATGTATATCTAGCACACAAGTCAGTAACAGAAAGTAATGCTGAATTATAGTCCAAAGTACTTGTTCTCGTTGCTGGTCTAAAATGTTCCAAGTACTAGGTGTGTAACAAACAAGTATGGTGGATAGCAAAGTGACAGGGGTGTGAAAAACAAGTATGGCGGATAGCAAGAGCAACAAAAACAAGGAACCAGACAACACATGCCAACACAGCTCACTTTGGCCTTCTCTATGTGCTCCTCTAGATATTGTTCCTCTTTTGCCCCTCTCTTTTTTCTATTTTTTTGGGTTGTCGTTGTTTTTTGGGAAATTTCAACTTTTTCTTTTTATTTTTTTGATATTTTTATTCACTTAGGAGCACAAAAGAAGTAACCACAGAAAATATGAGCCTAAACAAGTCAAAGACGTGGCCTGTGGAAATTTCAGAAAACGTGCTCAAAATCAACAAAAACCTTGTGACCATGAAAAGAGGATCTTGTGACCAGTTTTTGACCAAAATAAAAATTTCTGACCCCAGCTAGGCTAGGGATGGATGGATCCACAATTTTTTAATCGATTTTGATATATGGAACGTCGAAATCAGAGTTCGTATGCGAAAACTAGACCAGTTTTAAGAACGGACTCCGAATTACAGGACAAAACGGGAACAATGCGCGCAAAATTGGTCACAACAGCAAGGATTTGATAGAAACGATGGGGGAAAACACATGAACTGGACTCTAACATGACCTAACTAGCAACAAGACCTTGACCAGGACACAAACTCAACACGACGGGCTCTGAAACCAAAATATGCAAAGGCTATGGCGCGGAAGGTTCTAGGACAGGAAAAAAATATGGCATTGGACTATGGGACAAATGCGAAACACTCAAAACTAGGGGATAAATGTGAACCTGATGGTATACCTTAGCTCTGATACCACTTAATGGGGACGGGGATCCTAATCTTCCGTCAGGTACTAGTAACTATCGTTGTGGCGGAGAATGACACACCGATCCGGCTTCAGATCGAACCCTGCAATATTAGCACCACAACTCCTCTGGTTATCAACCAAGACATAGATCTGGTTGACCTCGCCAAGAAGGCTAATCCCTACCTACGCAACGAAGAACACAAGCAAGAACAAGAAAGAAAGCAATCAAATTACAGATGAATGATTAATCTCACGAAGTTGGGGTCTCACAAACCGATGAACGGCGAAACTGCTCTTGACAGATTAATCTAAGCAAAAACCCAAAACCTAATGATGGTGGTGGCATTTGATTATAAAGGTCTTAGGGTCGTTACCTACCCTGGACACGCCCCCTAATGGGCCCAAACACGATACATGGTTCAACGGACCAAAAGACGGTATCGCAGCACCGTGGTAGATTCTGGATGCTAACTTGTTTTGATGATTCCCATTGATTCTGAAGGGCTTTTGATGTGAGACCACTTGGATTGTCTTCCTTATCAAATTAGCTTTCCAACCATATGTGGATCGTCGAAAATAGAGTCCTGATGCGTATTGGGTGACCAGTTTAAGGCAGACTGGTCCTAGAGGCCGAGGCAGACTCGAACTTGAGTTGCTTTAGGCCTCCACCTTGGGGACTCGAACCAAATTAGCCTCGGGCCTCCTTCTTGACTTGGACACCCTTGCTGGCCTCCTACCCCTCCATACCATGCGCCAAACATGGTCATATGCATGAGTGTCATGTCCGCATCAATTACTTTAGCCATTGCCTATTACAGGCTGGAAATGGGAGGAAATAAGTATGGACTTTAGTACAGACCTTCCGCTGACACAACAAGGTCATGATTCCATATGGGTCATTGTAGATCGCCTTACCAAATCAGCACATTTTATACTGGTTAACATAGCATATTACGCAGGGAAGTACGTTGAGCTGTATGTTTTTTAGATCATGAGACTACAAGGAGTACCAAGGACCATAATCTCAGAGCGGGGACCATAGTTTATAGCTCATTTCTAGGAACACTTGCACCAAGCTTTGGGAACTAAACTAATCAAAAGTTCATCATATCATCCACAAACTTCTAGATAGACCGAGCGGGGCAACCAAATCTTAGAAGATATGTTGAGAGCTTGTGTTATATCTTCCAGAGGTTCATGGGAGAAATGGCTACCTTTAGCCGAGTTCTCTTACAACAACAGTTATCAAGCGAGCATCATGATGGCTCCTTTTGCAGCCTTGTATGGTCGGAAATGTAGAACTCCTTTGAATTGGATTGAGCCCGACGAAAGAAGAAACTTTGGTATTGACTTTGTCACTGAAGTTGAAGAGCAGGTACGCATTATCCAACAGCATATGAAAGCAGCTCAGTCAAGACAAAAGAGTTATGCTGATAGAAGAAGAAGACCACTAACTTTTGAAGTGGGAGACTATGTATACTTAAAAGTGTCACCTATGAAAGGAGTGCAGAGATTTGGAGTAAAAAGAAAGCTTGCACCTAGATATGTAGGGCCATACAAGATTATTGAACGGAAAGGAAATGTCACCTACAAGTTATAACTTCCTCCTAAGATGAGTGCGATATTTGATGTCTTCCATGTTTCTCAGTTTAAAAGATCCCTTCGCATACCTGAGGAAGCCATTGCACCCACCAATGTTAAGCTGCAATCGGATTTGACCTATGAAGAGAAACCAATCTGAGTGTTAGAAGAAATGGAAAGAGTAACACAGAGCAAGGTCATTAAGTTCTACAAGGTGGTGTGGAATAACCATAGTGAACAAGATGCCACGTGGGAACGGGAGGATTACTTACGTGAGGTTTATCCCGCCTTTTACGAAGAATGGTAGGTCTTGCAAATCTCGAGATGAGATCTCCATAAGGGGGAGGGGCTGTAACACCCCTGTGTTAAGCTTTTCATTTTGGCATCTGCATTTCATGAGCACAAGCATCATCCAAGCATTCATGAACATGAGCATATGAAATTTCATCTCATTCTTATACATTCTCACATGAAATGTTGATTTATATATGTTTATGCTTGCAATTATGTGTGACCAATGTATGAGATGGTTGTGAGGTTATGAAAATACCTTAGACACATCTAGGATGGTAAATGGAACAATGTTTGTATTCATGACCTAGGCCAATTTTACTTCTAAGTGTTGGTTGCAGTTGAAATGCAATTTTCATAATGTTGGTTTGGCTAAAGTTGAACAGTAGCTTAGAGTGTTTGCATGACTATGTTACCTAAATGAAAGTTGTAGTACTTGAGTAACAACTTTTATGGTTGGTTCAAGGTCTAATTCAGTGCATAGCATGCTCAAAATAGCTCACAATTATCAACAAAATGCTATTTTGTGACTTAGGAAATTCTCTAAGTGTGGAAACGATTTTTAGTTTCAAAGTACCTCACTTTGGAGCAATGTAGTTTGTTAACCAGTGAGAATTAGATGATGGTTCTTAAAGCAAAGTTGTAGATGGCATGTAGCTCTACAGTTTTTGTTATTGGAGTTTTTGTAGTGGATGAACAAATTAGGAAGTATCACATCGTTAATTTGCACTATCAGTCGTCGTGGCGGTGTCTGATCGCGTGGACGTGCGTGGCGTCATGGCCTACCGGCCACAGGCATGGCCACCGCGTGGCGGCAGCACTATAGTGTTAGCCTAGCCGGTTAGGCCTGAGTGCACACTTAAGCATCACGCACCCACCACTCCATCCCCTCTCTCGCTCTCACTCCCTCCTGCTCACTCTACCTCTCCAAGCGCAATGCCGAGCTCACCGCAGCACCACCGTTGCTCTGCCACAGGCGCTCGCTGCCGATGTAGCTCCACCGGCCGATTTGTCTCGGCCATAGCTGCTATGCCATCACCTCCACCTCCTCGAGCCACCAGCACCACCTACCGACCACAGGTAGTGGGCATTTTGCCTTGCCGCAGCCACTGTCATCACTAGAGTGCCGTTGCGCTCGTGGCTCACCGTGGCCCCACCATCCCTCTGCATCACATGCCTTTGTTTTCTTTGGTCCTGCACTATGCTAGAGTCTAGAAGCTTAGGCCAGAGTTACGGATGATGCCACCACTTGAAGGCGCCAGAATGAGTCACCGCTCCGCGCGCTCCCGCCATGGCCACCGTGGCACTCGAGCTCGCCGCCGCTGAGTTGGTTCACCGTCTCACTCCTTTCTCGCACGCCTTTGGTCAAGTAACCCTAGGCCTTGCTAGTGGCATGATAGACACCTACCTTTCACAGCCGTTCAGCCAAAACAGTGTGAGCACCGCCATGCTCCGGTCGCCGCCACACGGCCATGCACGTGGCTGAGCTCACCGATGCCACCCCGAGCCCTCACCTACGCCGTGTATCTCTACTAGGTCACTAGGATGGAGTAGCCATCCTCGCCTAAGTGTGCCGCAGCTCGAGAATGCTGGCGTACCGCTGCGCTGCCTTCGCCGTCCACCATCGCCGCGAGCGAGGGTAATCCAGTGCACCGTCGGTCCAACAAGGGGTACCACTGGGTGTGGGGGATCACGGGGTATGTAATGGTGAAGACGCTACCACCGAAGACCTCACCATCGGTGAGTTCTCGCCGATCAGTACCATCCCCTGTTTTGTATCGCTGACGAGTGGGTCCCCATTGACCGCAGGCCTTGACTATCAGTCTGGGTGATGTTTGATTTTTTTGATTTATTTTTCATAGATTTGATTGTATGTTTCAAAAATTAATGTCTAGAGCTAGGAGTGTCCAATTTTGGTGAACCAAATTTTGTTGGATTCCTCATGAAGTGTAGTATTTGATTAAAATATGTGATGCATTGTTTCTAGTATTTTTCTAGGAGAATAAAAGGTATCTACATAAATGATTTTTAAATGGTTTCTTTGGGCTAGAAAGGTGATAAAATTGTTATTCCAATTTTGCTGGTCTTGCGTTGACATGCTCTAGCTATGAAAAATACTATACTTGCAGTGGTCATACTTTGGTTATGGTCTTCATATTTAATTCTAATTAATTGCTAGTTTCTAATGAAATTAATCAGGGTAAAAATGCATAACATATGATCATGCAAATTTTTACATAGTATTCTTATGCTTGGAGAAATGTAAGACAAATATTAAATCTGTTGCTTGACACTTTTCACCATACTAAACTATTTTTGCTAAAATAAGCCTATGTAACTTGTCATTTTTGTAGAGGTAGTATACTTATCCAAATGGCATGAAATTTATACAGTAGAATATTAAGGTCATTTTTGGGCTACTGTAAGTTTCTCAGAATTTATTAAGTACTAGAACTATTTATCCTTTAAATCACCTTATTATCTAAGGAAATTAATTAATAAACGGATATAAATAAATTAGTTATGTTTCATCATGATGTTTTCTATGGTTCTTGTGATGCATATGATCTATTGATGTTATTAGTTAGGCTTAAAAGTAATTGGTTGTATGTGACTAATTAATTATTGTTTTATAATTCAACTAGATGGCTGTATATATAGTTTCTGTTGTGGTGATGATTTCATAATGACAGTTGTCTTTTTTGTAAAACTTGTAAAGAAAAAAGTTGTAGACAACTCACTTATCTATCTGGTGTTAAATTTTCATAGTCATAGGCCTTATGGTTCAAGAATAATGGCTGTTAGAAGTCTCCTATCAGAAATGCTTGCTCTCTAGACAAATTTGAATGATTGAATTGTTTGACTTAGATAACTACTGAATCACATTAAGTGTATTAAAATAAAGTTGTAGGCAATTTCATAAGCTTTTTGGAATGTCCATAACTATATTATTTTGATATGTATAACTCCAGTTATGGTTAAAACAAGTGGCTCCTATCTTGTAGTCCAAAAAAATGATTTACATAAGTGTTTGTTTAGTTATTAAAGAAGAGATTTGCACCTACTCAGTAAAATAAGATGCACTTGTTATTACTTTAATACCATGCTATTGAAAACACTTATGAGGATGCATTCATCACATCATATCATATTATACATATCATCATATATGCATTCGTGATATCTTATGTCATGCTCATGCATATAGGATCGTCCGAAGAGATAACGCTATTGGAGTTCAACGAAGAAGAGGAGGAGAATCAGCAGGAGATGCCTTAGGCCGCAGCTCTAGGAGAAGAGAAACAGACTCTCAAAGATCTCTCTGAGTGCCCACATCACTGACCAACCTCTTTCCTTAAAGGCAAGCCCCGGAGCATTCTAAGTCTCCCATGTTTTACAAAATATTACTTGAGTCCTTTATATTTGATGTATTAGGTTATAAGAGTTGATTGGAAACACTTGATGCATAGAACTACCTTGTTTAGTTACATATACCTTTAACCCTATGTAGGGCCAGGATCGAATATATGCTTAGCCATGCTTAGACCGGTAGAAGTCGGGTGATCTCCTGTCACCTGCGAGATATAGGTGGATACCGAAGCACGGTTGGCTATATTTGCTATCATGGAAAAGAACCATGGGGTATTGTAAATGGAGGCTAGGTGGAGTTTATGTGTAGGTTGACTCATGTGATTCTGTTTGTGCCGATTAAGACCATACCATTGTTGGCACTTCTGGCAAGATTAAACGCGGGCCTCTCACTTAGCTGGCTAGATAACTCATTCCGATCATGAAGCCGAGTTGCTCAACTCAGGCTAGGCCCTGTTTTGTTAGAGTGCGCACTCTGGATGGTAGTAAGGATGTCCTGGCAGTTGGTTGTCCCTGATTGTGCGGTGCTAGGCGAACCCGCGAAATGTGGACCTGAGTTGTATCAAAGGTGACCTAAGGTGAACGTTGATCTGGTCTGCCTAGGTTTGTGTTAGGAATAAATTCCCTGCTGGTTGAAATCGATTCAAATTGTCTATTTTGGTTAAGATAAAGTGTGAATTATCTTTTGGTGATTAAATAAGAGTTGTAGACAATTTTATAAGCTTTCCAGAAAGTCTAAGATCACAGCATTTGGATAAGTAGAACTTCAGTTATAAGTAAAACAAGCAGCTGCTGTTTTGTGTGTAGTGAATGAATTGTAAATATGTTTGATTAAGTAATCAAGAAGAGATATACACCTACTTGGTAAATTATGATGCATTTGTTAACACCATGCTGTTAAGAATACTTATACGAATGCATTCATCATGTGTCATCATTTTATACTTGTACACAGGTATGCATTCGCAATACCTTATGCCATATTCATGCATATAGGATCGACAGAGGAAATAACATTGCTGGAATTCGACGAAGTAGAGGAAGGGGACCAGCAGGAGAATCCTCAAGTCATAGCTCCCGAAGGTGAGGAGCAGAATCCTGAAGAGCTTCTAGAGTGCCCTGATCACCGCCCCACTTCCTTTCTGAAAGGCAAGCCCCGGAGCATTATAAGTCTCCTAATATTTTACAAATGATTACTTAAGTACTTATGATTGATGCATTAGGTTATAGGAGTTGTCTGGAAACACTTGATGCATGGAACTACCTTGTCCAGATATATACACCTTTCACCCTGTATAGGTCCAGGATCAAATATATGCTTAGCCCTGCTTAGACCGGTAGAAGTCGGGTGATTTCCTGTCACCTGCGAGATATAGGTGGATACCGAAGCACGGTTGGCTTTATTTGCTATCGTGGAAAAGAACCATGGGGTAAAGTAAATCGAGACCGGGCGGGATGTCGATAGAGAAGCAACAATAAATGGAGGTCTTGGGTGTGGATCTATCCCTGTCTGTGTCGATTAAGGACTGTACCGTTGTTGGCACTTTTGACAAGATTAAACGCATGCCTATCACTTAGCTGGCCGGATAACTCGTTCCAACCATGAAGCCGAGTAGCTCAACTCAAGCCAGGACCCATTCTATTGTGCGCTCCTTGCGGGGGGCGATCAGACTGAGCCTAAGGGCAGGCTAGGCCTGAACGTCCTGGCATCTGGTGTCCCATATTGTGCGGCGCGGTACGGAGCCGCGAAATGGGTACCTGAGTTGTACCAAAGGTGACCCGATGCGACCCCGACGGGGGAAGTGTGGGTTTGTGTTAGGAATAAATTCCCAGCTAGTTGAAATCGATTCGAATCGCCGTCTCTCCCGGTTAGTGAGAAACTTGGCTAGCCCCAACATCGTAGTAATTGTACTATGAAATATGATGGTTCAGATAAACATGGAATTACAATACCTGCTATGGTTACTATTGTATGCTTTTAAAATGATATACCACATGCTTGGCACAGGATAGTTGCTAGTCTAGAGATGGATAGTTATAATTAACCTGATATTGGAACCATAATTGTATAACTAAGTTAATCGCTTTTATGCAAAATGTTGTCAAGCTATCCCCACTTATATAGCCTTGCATAATCCTTGGAGTCATTTTATTTCTGATTTTTGATGGGTAAGTCTAGCTAGCAATTAATGAGAAAACATTTGAGCAAATCAAGAACATTGAGATGGCTCATGAGGCTTCGAAGAAATTGGAAGAATCATTCGTGGGCACCAAGGCAATGAAGGGTGCAAAGGCATACATTCTCAAAGAAAAATTTCTAGCTTCAAGATGAAGGAAGATGAGAGTGTGCTAGACATGTTCCATCAGATGGAAGTGCTTGTCAATGATCTCAAAGCACTTGGTGAGAAGGTGGAGGACAAGGACTTCTCTCATAAGTTCCTGAAATGCTTATCCGCAAGATTTGGCATGCTGGTCACATTGCTAGTGAGGACCAGTTTGGACACAATGACACAAAACTAAATCTTGCGACATATCATGATTGATGATGCTTATAGAGATGATCATGAGAAGGAAGAAAATAGGGAGAAGAAGGATGACAAGAAGAATAGTGTGGCATTCAAGGCCACATCGTCCAAGAGCAAAGCAAACCAAATCTTGTGTTTGTTGTGCAGCGCCCTATTGGGGGTTTGGAGTGTGATGCCAATTAGCGCGTGAACCTCCAAGTGAGTGAATCACCACAACGAGGACTAACTTGTCGGCAAGCAAGTGAACCTCGGTAAAAAATCATTGTGTCATCATTTGACTCCGAGGTGATTGGTCTTTATTGGTATTCATTCTTGTGATTGATTTGTTCATTCCTCGACTTGTCGGTATAACCATCTTGCTCACTCTCTATTTACATTACCTCAAACTAGTTGTCAAGCTCTTTAGTGTAGCTAGGTGTGAGAGCTTCTTAGTTTGGTTAGTGTGGCTCTTTAGTTAGCCTTTGAGAGCACACTAACTTAGTGTAGTAACATAGCCATTGTGTGGATAGAGACTATATAAACTAGAATTGTGGTAGGTGGCTTGCATTTTTAGTAGGCTAGCGCAACACTCGCTTCGCCTCATATTTGTCTAACCATTTTGCTAAGTGTTGTTGGAGAAATTTTTAATATGCTATTTACCCCCCTCTAGCCATTAAGACCTTTCAAGTGGTATCAGAGCCGAGGTCACCATGATTTGAGGCTTAACAACCTTCGGTGTAAAAATGGCTCAAATCAACAACACCAAGAAGCCACCCCAATTTGACAGCACAAATTATCCATACTGGAAGTCAAAGATGACCACACATATGAAGTCAATCAGTAGAAGGGTATGGAAGGTGGTAGAAACCAAAATAGAGATTCCGGATCCGAAGAATCCCACCGCGCCTGAAGAAGTGCTTGTCCAAAATAGTGACATTGCTCTAAGTGCCATTCATGAAGCAATTAATGAGAAAACATTTGAGCAAATCAAGAACATTGAGATGGCTCATGAGGCTTGGAAGAAATTGGAAGAATCATTCGAGGGCACCAAGGCAATGAAGGGTGCAAAGGCATACATTCTCAAAGAAAAATTTCTAGCTTCAAGATGAAGGAAGATGAGAGTGTGCCAGACATGTTCCATCAGATGGAAGTGCTTGTCAATGATCTCAAAGCACTTGGTGAGAAGGTGGAGGACAAGGACTTCTCTCATAAGTTCCTGAAATGCTTATCCGCAAGATTTGGCATGCTGGTCACATTGCTAGTGAGGACCGGTTTGGACACAATGACACCAAACCAAATCTTGCGACATAGCATGACTGATGATGCTTATAGAGATGATCATGAGAAGGAAGAAAATTGGGAGAAGAAGGATGACAAGAAGAATAGTGTGGCATTCAAGGCCACATCATCCAAGAGCAAAGCAAACCAAATCTTGTGTTTGTTGTGCAGCACCCTATTGGGGGTTTGGAGTGTGATGCCAATTAGCGCGTGAACCTCCAAGTGAGTGAATCACCACAACGAGGACTAACTTGCCGGCAAGCAAGTGGACCTCGGTAAAAAATCATTGTGTCAACATTTGACTCCGAGGTGATTGGTCTTTCTTGGTATTCATTCTTGTGATTAATTGGTTCATTCCTCGACTTGTCGGTATAACCATCTTGCTCACTCTCTATTTACATTACCTCAAACTAGTTGTCAAGCTCTTTAGTGTAGCTAGGTGTGAGAGCTTCTTAGTTTGGTTAGTGTGGCTCTTTAGTTAGCCTTTGAGAGCACACTAACTTAGTGTAGTAACATAGCCATTGTGTGGATAGAGACTATATAAACTAGAATTGTGGTAGGTGGCTTGCATTTTTAGTAGGCTAGCGCAACACTCGCTTCACCTTATATTTGTCTAACCATTTTGCTCAGTGTTGTTGTAGAAATTTTTAATGGGCTATTCACCCCCCTCTAGCCATTAGGACCTTTCAAGTGGTATTGGAGCCGAGGTCACCGTGATTTGAGGCTTAACAACCTTTGGTGTAAAAATGGCTCAAATCAACAACACCAAGAAGCCACCCTAATTTGACGGCACAAATTATCCATACTGGAAGTCAAAGATGACCACAAATATGAAGTCAATCAGTAGAAGGGTATGGAAGGTGGTAGAAACCAAAATAGAGATTGCCGATCCGGAGAATCCCACCGCGCCTGAAGAAGTGCTTCTCCAAAACAGTGACATTGCTCTAAGTGCCATTCATGAAGCAATTAATGAGAAAATATTTGAGCAAATCAAGAACATTGAGATGGCTCATGAGGCTTCGAAGAAATTGGAAGAATCATTCGAGGGCACCAAGGCAATGAAGGGCGCAAAGGCATACATTCTCAAAGAAAAATTTCTAGCTTCAAGATGAAGGAAGATGAGAGTGTGCTGGACATGTTCCATCAGATGGAAATGCTTGTCAATGATCTCAAAGCACTTGGTGAGAAGGTGGAGGACAAGGACTTCTCTCATAAGTTCCTGAAATGCTTATCCGCAAGATTTGGCTTGTTGGTCACATTGCTAGTGAGGACCGGTTTGGACACAATGACACCAAACCAAATCTTGCGACATAGCATGACTGATGATGCTTATAGAGATGATCATGAGAAGGAAGAAAATTGGGAGAAGAAGGATGACAAGAAGAATAGTGTGGCATTCAAGGCCACATCGTCCAAGAGCAAAGCAAACCAAATCTTGTGTTTGTTGTGCAGCGCCCTATTGGGGGTTTGGAGTGTGATGCCAATTAGCGCGTGAACCTCCAAGTGAGTGAATCAGCACAACGAGGACTAACTTGCCGGCAAGCAAGTGGACCTCGATAAAAAATCATTGTGTCATCATTTGACTCCGAGGTGATTGGTCTTCATTTGTATTCATTCTTGTGATTGATTGGTTCATTCCTCGACTTGTCAGTATAACAATCTTGCTCACTCTCTATTTACATTACCGCAAACTAGTTGTCAAGCTCTTTAGTGTAGCTAGTTGTGAGAGCTTGTTAGTTTGGTTAGTGTGGCTCTTTAGTTAGCCTTTGAGAGCACACTAACTTAGTGTAGTAACATAGCCATTGTGTGGATAGAGACTATATAAACTAGAATTGTGGTAGGTGGCTTGCATTTTTAGTAGGCTAGCGCAACACTCGCTTCACCTTATATTTGTCTAACCATTTTGCTCAGTGTTGTTGTAGAAATTTTTAATGGGCTATTCACCCCCCTCTAGCCATTAGGACCTTTCAAGTGGTATTGGAGCCGAGGTCACCGTGATTTGAGGCTTAACAACCTTTGGTGTAAAAATGGCTCAAATCAACAACACCAAGAAGCCACCCTAATTTGACGGCACAAATTATCCATACTGGAAGTCAAAGATGACCACAAATATGAAGTCAATCAGTAGAAGGGTATGGAAGGTGGTAGAAACCAAAATAGAGATTCCCGATCCGAAGAATCCCACCGTGCCTGAAGAAGTGCTTCTCCAAAATAGTGACATTGCTCTAAGTGCCATTCATGATGCAATTAATGAGAAAACATTTGAGCAAATCAAGAACATTGAGATGGCTCATGAGGCTTGGAAGAAGATGGAAGAATCATTCTAGGGCACCAAGGCAATGAAGGGTGCAAAGGCATACATTCTCAAAGAAAAATTTCTAGCTTCGAGATGAAGGAAGATGAGAGTGTGTCGGACATGTTCCATCAGATGGAAGTGCTTGTCAATGATCTCAAAGCAGTTGGTGAGAAGGTGGAGGATAAGGACTTCTCTCATAAGTTCCTGAAATGCTTATCCGCAAGATTTGGCTTGTTGGTCACATTGCTAGTGAGGACCGGTTTGGACACAATGACACCAAACCAAATCTTGCGAGATATCATGACCGATGATGCTTATAGAGATGATCATTAGAAGGAAGAAAACAGGGAGAAGAAGGATGACAAGAAGAATAGTGTGGCATTCAAGGCCACATCATCCAAGAGCAAAGCAAACCAAATCTTGTGTTTGTTTGTGCAGCACCCTATTGGGGGTTTGGAGTGTGATGCCAATTAGCGCGTGAACCTCCAAGTGAGTGAATCACCACGACGAGGACTAACTTACCGGCAAGCAAGTGAACCTCGGTAAAAAATCATTATGTCATCATTTGACTCCGAGGTGATTGGTCTTCATTGGTATTCATTGTTGTGATTGATTGGTTCATTCCTCGACTTGTCGGTATAACCATCTTGCTCACTCTCTATTTACATTACCACAAACTAGTTGTCGAGCTCTTTAGTGTAGCTAGTTGTGAGAGCTTGTTAGTTTGGTTAGTGTGGCTCTTTAGTTAGCCTTTGAGAGCACACTAACTTAGTGTAGTAACATAGCCATTGTGTGGATAGAGACTATATAAACTAGAATTGTGGTAGGTGGCTTGAATTTTTAGTAGGCTAGAGCAACTCTCGCTTTGCCTCATATTTGTCTAACCATTTTGCTAAGTGTTGTTGTAGAAATTTTTAATGGGCTATTCACCCCCCTCTAGCCATTAGGACCTTTCAAGTGGTATCAGAGCCGAGGTCACCATGATTTGAGGCTTAACAACCTTTGGTGTAAAAATGGCTCAAATCAACAACACCAAGAAGCCACCCCAATTTGACAAAGACAAATTATCCATCTTTGGAAGTCAAAGATGACCACACATATGAAGTCAATCAGTAGAAGGGTATGGAAGGTGGTAGAAACCAAAATAGAGATTGCCGATCTGGAGAATTCCACCGCGCCTGAAGAAGTGCTTCTCCAAAACACTGACATTGCTCTAAGTGCCATTCATGATGCAATTAATGAGAAAACATTTGAGCAAATCAAGAACATTGGGATGGCTCATGAGGCTTGGAAGAAGTTGGAAGAATCATTCGAGGGCACCAAGGCAATGAAGGGTGCAAAGGCATACATTCTCAAAGAAAAATTTCTAGCTTCGAGATGAAGGAAGATGAGAGTGTGTCGGACATGTTCCATCTGATGGAAGTGCTTGTCAATGATCTCAAAGCAGTTGGTGAGAAGGTGGAGGATAAGGACTTCTCTCATAAGTTCCTGAAATGCTTATCCGCAAGATTTGGCTTGTTGGTCACATTGCTAGTGAGGACCGGTTTGGACACAATGACACCAAACCAAATCTTGCGAGATATCATGACCGATGATGCTTATAGAGATGATCATTAGAAGGAAGAAAACAGGGAGAAGAAGGATGACAAGAAGAATAGTGTGGCATTCAAGGCCACATCATCCAAGAGCAAAGCAAACCAAATCTTGTGTTTGTTTGTGCAGCACCCTATTGGGGGTTTGGAGTGTGATGCCAATTAGCGCGTGAACCTCCAAGTGAGTGAATCACCACGACGAGGACTAACTTACCGGCAAGCAAGTGAACCTCGGTAAAAAATCATTATGTCATCATTTGACTCCGAGGTGATTGGTCTTCATTGGTATTCATTGTTGTGATTGATTGGTTCATTCCTCGACTTGTCGGTATAACCATCTTGCTCACTCTCTATTTACATTACCGCAAACTAGTTGTCAAGCTCTTTAGTGTAGCTAGTTGTGAGAGCTTGTTAGTTTGGTTAGTGTGGCTCTTTAGTTAGCCTTTGAGAGCACACTAACTTAGTGTAGTAACATAGCCATTGTGTGGATAGAGACTATATAAACTAGAATTGTGGTAGGTGGCTTGAATTTTTAGTAGGCTAGAGCAACTCTCGCTTTGCCTCATATTTGTCTAACCATTTTGCTAAGTGTTGTTGTAGAAATTTTTAATGGGCTATTCACCCCCCTCTAGCCATTAGGACCTTTCAAGTGGTATCAGAGCCGAGGTCACCATGATTTGAGGCTTAACAACCTTTGGTGTAAAAATGGCTCAAATCAACAACACCAAGAAGCCACCCCAATTTGACAGCACAAATTATCCATACTGGAAGTCAAAGATGACCACACATATGAAGTCAATCAGTAGAAGGGTATGGAAGGTGGTAGAAACCAAAATAGAGATTGCCGATCTGGAGAATTCCACCGCGCCTGAAGAAGTGCTTCTCCAAAACACTGACATTGCTCTAAGTGCCATTCATCATGCAATTAATGAGAAAACATTTGAGCAAATCAAGAACATTGGGATGGCTCATGAGGCTTGGAAGAAGTTGGAAGAATCATTCGAGGGCACCAAGGCAATGAAGGGTGCAAAGGCATACATTCTCAAAGAAAAATTTCTAGCTTCAAGATGAAGGAAGATGAGAGTGTGCCGGACATGTTCCATCAGATGGAAGTGCTTGTCAATGTTCTCAAAGCACTTGGTGAGAAGGTGGAGGACAAGGACTTCTCTCATAAGTTCCTAAAATGCTTATCCGCAAGATTTGGCATGTTGGTCACATTGCTAGTGAGGACCGGTTTGGACACAATGACACTGTCGACGAAATATGGTCGGCAGTCTACCCAGGGGTATGCCCAAGGTAGTAGATTGTCGGCACACAGATGCGCAAGCCACAAACAAGATGGTGACGCAAGACACACGAGGTTTTATCCAGGTTCGGCCGCCAAGAAGGCATAATACCTACGTCCTGTGTCTGATTGTATTGCTGTATGTCAATGAGAGATGTTTTTTAGAGGGGTCCCTACCCGCCTTATATAGTTCTAGGGGTAGGGTTACAGATCTAGAAACTAATCCTAGTCAGTTACAATTGCCATAGGTGACCGGATAAGGATTCCTATTCTAACCGATCAAGATCTTGCTTGATTGCCAAATCTGTCTTGACTCCTTGCATGGGACTCCAAACAGGTTGGCCGGGCCATGCGTCATCTTTTGGTGGACCGGACCCACTGATCCGAGCTGGCCCAATCTTAGCCATAAGGGTATAGGGGTTAATACCCCCACAGCTAGTCCCCGAGCACCATGTATTATGCTACGACACGCCACTTTAACCTTCTCCGAATAGTAAAGCTTGAGTTTTTGACATTTTTGACCACCGTTATTGCTGGAGAAGTAGGCTATCCGAAGAATGTATGGTGCTCTTAAGAAAAAAGAAAAAGATTTCCATCCTATGAAGTGTGCCCACTTGTATTTCTGAAAAGAAATGTAAGTGGATCTTGAAGCGTAGCATCCTTGATCATCAGAGGCGTAAGGGTCGAAAAACAAACACATTCACCGCAAGGTGAAGTGTGCCCACTTAGTCCCCGAGCCTGGTAGTAGGTGACGTAGGCATGTGCTTCCATGGTCAAAAAAGAATTCCCAGTTAAGTTGAGAACCCAATCGTCGTACAGGCGATACGAGATGCACCGGCAGGTGCATCGTATCGATGTAGTCCCCGAGCTTGCTAGAAGGCGAAGTACAAGCCTTGTAGCAAGGTCTAAATATATGTCTCTCAACTGTATGTGAGTACAAATCACATGTAGCCGAGGAGAACGATCTCCGAGCAGTGGTCGGGACAGTTCCCGAGCACATTGGTGGTCGGAGTAGTCCCTGAGCATGGTAGCGGTCTAGGCAGTCCCTGAGCACGGCAGTGGCCTGAGCAGTCCCCGAGCACGGCAGTGGTCTAAGCAGTCCCTGAGCACGGCAGTGGCCTGAGCAGTCCCCGAGCACGGTAGTGGTCTGTGCAGTCCCCGAGCACGATAGTGGCCTGGGTAGTCCCCAAGCACGGCAGTGGTCTGGACCATACTTGAGCACAAGACATGCAGCGAAAAAACGAATGCCGGTTGTACTATTATTTGGTGTATTTATTTATCTTCTTACTCTATCAAGTCCAATCGTACACGTCTGGTAAAAAAAGCAGACAGATACAGCACGTCATACTGTCTTCTTGCCCTTTCTAGCAAACAGTCGCTTGGCACCTGTAAAGAGGTGCGTCAGTGTGGGCCCTCTCACACTAGCAACGAAGAGGCGCATACACTGGTAACGAAGGGGGCATTTATTGGCGTAGATCTCGAGGTTGTGAAAACAACCGTCTGCAGTGCACGCGCACATTTTCTAAGAATCTCGGGTGGATGAAACGACAGAACTCTTGGTTATTTATAATATAGAACTGGTAAGTTATTTTTTACCATTCCCCATTATCATTCGCCGCCATAGCCTCCTTCTTCCTCTTGCCAAACCCTATTCCTCCAAAATCATCGCCCATCACCCCTCCACCATATCCACCCCTTTTAGCAAGGACAGATTAATGGCGAAGAAAAACACCCAGAAGAAAGCCGAAGTCATGGCGAAGGAGTGGTGGAAGTCAAGGAGGAATGATCAGACCATCAAAGACCTTGTCACCATGGGAGTGCTCCATAACAAGGCACTAATGGGATGGCGCGCATCGGAAGGAGAAAGCTACCCCGATCCACAACCAGGTGAGATTGTGGTTTTCGAGGATTTCTTCAAGCGGGGTTTTGGGGTTCTAGTGCACCCTTTCCTCCAGGGGCTCTATTTGTACTACGAGATTGGGATTTGCAATGTGCATCCCAACTCGATTCTTCTTGTCTCCACCTTCATCCATCTTTGCGAAGCATATGGTGGCTTCCAGCCCCATTTCGACCTCTTTCGCCATCTGTTCTGTCTACGGAAGAAAGGGAGCGGCGGCTCGAAGATAGCCGGAGGCGTATATCTCAATCTACATGACGGGATGAAGGCCCAGTACTTGCATTGCCCTTGGAACACATCGCTAGATGAATGGTACAAGAAGTGGTTCTACGTCCGCGAAGAGCCGAACACGATCACCTTGTGCGACGTGGGGTTCATTCTAGAGAAGAAAAACAGCTGGTCGGAGAAGCCCGAGCACTTGGAACAGATTGCAGAACTGCTCGGGATGATCCCATGGGGCAAGCTGGATGGTCCAAGCGTGGTTGGAAACTTCATCAGCCGAAGGATCCAGCCCTGCTAGAGGAGGGTAGATCCTGGTTATGAATACTAGGGGAGCGCAGATCCAACGAGGACCAGAAAAGAGGCTCTTGACAAGATCGAAATCAAGGCCAGGATTGGGGAGCTATTCAACTTAGCAGATCCCAATTATGTCAGGTTAAACGACATCGAGCACGCCTTCAAGCTGGCTCGACCTCCCCCAAAGGTAAATTATGCTTCCTTGTACCTATAGAGTTATGTTGTAACAAAAATTGACTGTGTTGTCGCCTTTATGTTTCCTAGAGTAATGGTCATGACAGGGCATTAGTGTTCGTGTCTCCACCCCCTGGTGTGTATTGGCCGCAAGTTGCCGGCCCAACCCCCAGACCAGTGCCAGGGCCAAAGACGTCGACTGGGCCGTACTTGGGGTTGGAGAGGAGGCAAGGGACAGGGCTGCTGGCAAGCGGCCGGTGGCCAATAAATGTCGTCAGGCCATCTTCCCTCTGTCGGATGATGAAATAGAGGATGCAGACATCTTCCGACTCGTCCCTCAAAAGAGGAGGAGACAACTAGAGTTGACGGAGCAGGTTGGCTCCTCTATGCCAGCAGGGATCGCATCACCGACCACTGCAACACAGATGACAAGCGGCAAAGGGGTCGAGCGCCAGGCCCCGGCATCGGTACTGGTCATGGAAAAAGACCCAGTGGAACCCGCCGAGCACGTGGAGCAAGCACGGTCGAAGAGACGCTCCTTCGCCATGTCATTCCATGTTTCCAAGTTGTAAGTATTTGCAACCTTGATGTAAGCTTACAATTTGTATTGAATACTATTGTTTTCTGAACTTATCTCTGATATATTAGGTCGGCGTCCACCGAAAATCCCGACCAGCTGGCCGGGTGCGGCATGGCTTTGCCAGCAATGACGGAAAGAACTGCCCAGCAGCCGGATGTGGAGGAACCTATAGAAGAAAATCCACAAGAACCTCAGTAGACGAGCGGCCAGATGACAGTGTAACACCCCAGGTGTTTGCCTTCCACATTTGCACTTGCATTTCATGGACATGAGCATCATTCATTCATTCACAAGCTTATATCACATGAAACATGTCTTTGAAACATTGCAACGTATCATTATGTTTCTTGTGTGTTGCTTCCTTTATGAAATGTAAAGTGTGCAACACTTAAGTGCAACATGTGCCACTCACTTTAGTGAAGCAAAGTTAGTTAATACTATGCAACAAGTGAAACATGACTATGAAACAGTTGTAACATTTCATGTGTTTTTCATTGTTTCAGTACATACCTTGCTTGATTCTTTTGTGACCAATGTATGGTGTGGCTAAAAACTCTTTTAAGTAACCTAGTTACACCTAGAATGTCATTTGGAACATTGTTCATGTTGATCACTTTGACTAATTAGGTTCCCAAATCTTGGTTTGACCAATTTTGACCCCTAAACCCTTTTGTTTGACTATTTAAAAAGTGTAGCTTAGGATGTTTGCATGTCTAAGCAACCTAAAGAAAAGTTGTAGAGAATTATATAAGGAACAAAAGTTATTTTATGACCATCTCATGAAAATGTGCAGAACATGCTCAAAAAGGACCCACAAGTCAGATTTGAAGGTGGAGTCAACACTTGAAAATTTTGCTAAGTCCTAACTGCCATTTCAGTTTGATTGAGCCCACTTTGGCTTGATACAACTCTTGATCCATGGAGATCTGGTTGTTGATTTCTAAATCAAAGTTGTTGCCCTACTATAGCTCTATAACTTTCATGAACATTTCTTCCCCTAACTTGTCTCGGTTTAGGAGCTAATCATGGTCTGTGGGGGTATTAACCCCTATACCCTTACGGCTAAGCTTGGGTTGGCCTGGATCGATAGTTTCAGTCCACCCGAAAGATGACGTGCGGCCCAGTTAACCTGATCGGAGTCCCGCACAAGGAATCAAGACGGATTTGGCGACCAAGCAGGATCCTGGTCGATTAGAATAGGAATCCTTATCCGGCCACATATGGCAATTGTAACCGACTAGGATTAGTTTCCAGATCTGTAACCCTGCCCCCCGGACTATATAAGGCGGGCAGGGGACCCCTCTAAAGATCATCTCTCATTGACATACAGCAATACAAATCAGACGCAGGACGTAGGTATTACGCCTTCTTGGCGGCCCAACCTGGATAAAACCTCGTCTCTGTCTTGCGTCACCGTCTTGTTTGGGACTTGCGCACCTGTCTGCCGATAATCTACTACCTTGGGCATACCCCTAGGTAGACTGCCGACCATATTTCGTCGACAGTGGCGCGCCAGGTAGGGGGAGTGCGTACTGCTCTCCAAGCGAACAAGATGGTCATCATCTCCGGCTCCATGGCTACGCCCAACGGCCTCACATTCACCACCGGCCAGATCACTTGGACCACCGGCCCTGACGTCTCCATCACCATGACCGAGGCGTGTATTCAACCCGCGCCGACGACTACTGCACCTGCATCGGCTATGGCTCCGACCACGGTGAACACGGCTCCGACCACGGTGAACATGGCTCTGACCACGACGAGCACGGTTTCGACCACGATGGATCTGGCTTCGACCACGGTACATCTGGCTCCGACCACGCCTACAGCCACACCGACAACACATCATCCGTTTCCCCGCTACGGAGGGAAGCAGATCGACGACACCGACCTGCTCGACTCCATCGATCGGGTAACAGCTCCCCACAACAGATCTATCCGACCAGCGGGCCGGGCCGCGTCTGCGGCTTGGAACAGATCTTGTGGTCGTATCTACTCTCGAGGGCGCTCCGCTCGTCGCTAGCTTGACCTTCGACGGGCCTCCGACTCTGAAAGTGAACGAAGTCCCGACGGAGAACCACCAGTCCAGCCCTACGGCTGCGAACGCCGCCTTCAGCCACGCTGCGTGCAACCTACGACGCCGTTTGGATCTATGTCCTACACACACCGATCTCGTCCGAAGCCATGCAACATCGTCAACATGGTCCGGATTGAAGATTATCAAGAAGGATCTGTCCACACGGTCCGAGAGGGTGACTCAGCTCCTCATCCCAAGATCGCATCCAACGCATCTGTCCACACCGAAGCCGGCGTCATGAAGATGAAGGCGTCAAATACGATCTGGATCTACCAGACCACGCCCCGGGTTTCCCCCAATTTCCATCTTTCCCGCCAAGACGAGGGGATTTGATCCATGTTGTCAGCAACGACGAGCCGCCAGCAGTTGGCGAAACAGAACAAGAAAAGACTGCACGCGAAGCACGCAACATTGACCGGTTTAATCGCCGGCAAATCGAAGCTGAAGCAGACCAGGAGGCACGGCGCATAAGGATCCAACCGCGCGACCTCAACAATGCTTTCGACAGGGTGGGGGACAAACAAGTCTTCAAGACCCCAAGCGCCAACGTAGCCGTTGCCATGGCGACAATGCAGCGGCTGCCCAACACTCTAGAAACCCAAGCAGTCCGCGATGACATACAAGCATATCTGACGGCTGCTATGGCTCAGACCGCAGAGATGAATCAAGCCCGGGCCCCATCCGTTTCGGTGGAATCAAGCCACAGCCGCCAATACTCAAGTCGCGCCATAAACCGCTCAACCGACGTGGCTCGCGCAACAACGACCCGTCGGACAATCGTCAAGGCGGAAACGGTGGTCATGATGGTGGTCGGGACGAAAACCGTCGCCGAGAGGATAACCGTCATGACGTTCGAGGTGACAACCGCCGAGATAACCGCGACAATCGCCGTGATAACCACGGTCGCAGAGCTAGTCCAGATGGCAATCGAGATCGCCGCGACGGCAATAACGATCTTCGCCATTACCTCGGCGGACGTGATCTGCGTGCTCGCATCAACCAGAGAGCCAACGATCGTGCATCCCATGAAAGCTATCGCCGTATGGAGTATGACACCGCCCACGGCCCTCCGGGTCTGAAGCAGTTCACTCCACACCTTCGCCAAGTCATATGGCCCAAGAATTTCAAGCTCGAGAAACTTCAGAAGTACGACGGCAAGGAAAACCCGAATTATGGGTCATGTCTCTCTGAAACGCGCGTGCCGATCAGCCATGGTCGACGAGCACGTTATGTCTAACTACTTCCCGCCGCCGTTGGTCATGCGGGTCACCAATGGCTAGTCACTTTGCCGGCAAACTATTTTGACTCTTGGCGGGAGCTCAAGCGAGCCTTCATCGACAATTTCATCGCTACTTGTGAACAACCCGGCAACAAGTACGATCCGCAACGGATCCGAGATCGGAAAGACGAACCACTGGCGCAAAAACGTTCGCGCGTTTCTCGAGATGCGCATCAAGGTCCCATCAATCTCCGACAACGAAGCAATCGAGGCTTTCGTCACCGCCTCCGTTTCCACGACGCCCTAAGAGACAAGCTCCTCCGGAAAAGACCCGAGTCCAGTCACAGCGCTCTTGGCCACCGCTAAGAAATCGGCGATGATCGACGCGGCGCTAAAAAGATAATCGTCGAAGAAGAAGCAAGGATCCCACGCTCCGACCACCCTCCACGCCGCGACGATTACCGCGACAACCGTAGTCGGAACAACAATTTTGACCGCCGCAACGACTCCAGCGACCACCGTGATCAACGTAAGCAGCGGCGCAACCGCCGTGACGATTACAGGAGCAAGCGTGCTCGGGAAGACGACGGCGAGGTCAATACGGTGAAAAAGGGCGGTGGACGTCGTAACTACGAGGACGACTATGCCAAAGCATTGAAGGGCCCCTGCCAGCTCCATCCCAAGTCGAACGATACCATGGAGAATTGTCGCGTCCTCAAGACTATCTACACGCGCCAACAGGCTCCGGATATTTCCGACAAGCCTAATGACGTAAGGGGAACAGCGTATAGCGAGGACAACGGCGGCGATGATGCGAGATCCTCATCATCGCCATAAACGTCAAGCCGACCGATCGCGTGCACACCATCATCGGCGGCAAGGTGTCCATTGAGACCAAACGAGAAGCGCATAATTTCGCTGCGCCCGCTACCGCTTGAACGTGGCAAAGAACGACAACCTTCATCGATCCGCGGCTTCCTCCATGGTCTCACCGTGAAATCTACTTCAGCAGGAAGGACCAATGGGCCGCCATACCCGAGCAGGCGTTTTCCACGGTCCTCGATCCTTGTATCAACAAGGTCGATTCGACAGTGGTGATCGATCGGCGGTGGCAGCTCCATTGATATCTTGTTCAAGAAACAGCACCGCCCGCTCTGAAAATAGCCCAGCGGACTGAAGCCGTCTGAGGCATAGTTACGGGCGTTCTCCCGAGACGAGCTCCACCTCTCGGGCGAGATCACGCTACTGTGTAGTTTGGGACTCGGACCACTTCCGCACCGACCACGTCAACCGTGGTGTCGCTGATTTCGACGACGGTACCTACCATGCTATTCTTGGTCGACCGTCGCTCACCAAGTTCATGGCCATACCTCATTACTGTGTATCCGGTGCTCAAAATGCCTCTCGAGAAAGGAGTTTTAACCCTCGGGGCAATGTATACGCAGCTTATACCTGCGAGGGGACTGACTTCAAAATAGCAGAGGCCCACGACCTCTCTATTCGCATGGCGAGACCATCTTTGGACGCTAAGAAGACCACGGCCAACCACTTGGAGATCCCAGAGCTCGAGGCTCCACGCAAGAACATCAGATCCAAGGAGCACAAGACGATCCGGTGGTCGAGGGCGATCCCAAAGACAACTTGGCCCTCATCGGGGCCAACTGGATCCCAAATAGGAAGACGCGCTTCGTCGAGGTTCTTGAGGGCAACGTGGATGTGTTTGCATGGAAACCTTCCGACATGCCGGTGTACCTCGGGACTTGATTGAGCACTCCTTAAATGTCAACAAGAAAGCCAAACCAATCAAGCGAAGCTTCTGACGGTTCGCTTTCGCGACAAAAAGGAGGCGATTAGGGTAGAAGTTACACGGCTTTTGGCGGCCGGATTTATCAAAGAAGTGTATCATCCGGAATGGTTAGCCAACCCGGTTCTTGTACGCAAAAAGAATAATGAATGGAGAATGTGCGTTGATTACACCGATCTCAACAAACACCGCCCTAAGGACCCCTTTGGCTTACCTCGCATTGACGAAGTCATAGATTCAACCGCGGTTGTGAGTGCTTTCCTTTCTCGATTGTTACTCGGTTATCACCGGATCGCTCTCAAAAAGGACGACCAGATCAAGACGTCTTTCATCACGCCTTTCGGCGCCATCGCTACTACGACTATGTCGTTCGGGCTCAAAAAACGCGGTGCTACCTACCAACACGCTATACTGAGGCCTGCCTCAACGGCGAGATAAAAGCGGCCTCATCGAGGCTTACGTCGACGACGTAGTTGTCAAAACCAAGGAAGCACATACCCTTGTTGACAATCTGGAACGCACCTTTGCAGCCCTTAATACGCTCCAATGGAAATTAAACCCAAAGAAGTGCATCTTTGGTGTCCCTTCGGCATATTGCTCGGCAACAGCGTCGTCGATTCTGACGACATACGCCCTAACCGGAGAAAGTCAAAGCTGTCTTAGACATGAAGCCCCCAAAAAGGTGAAGGATGTCCAGAAGCTCACCGGTTGCATGGCTGCTCTAAGCCGTTTCATATCAAGATTAGGAGAAAAAGGACTACCGTTCTTCAACCTGCTCAAATCGTCCGAGAAGTTTGAGTGGTCGGAGGAAGCAGATCTTTGCCTTTACGCAATTTGAAACAATACCTCACGTCACCTCCGGTACTTCATCGCTCCCGGAGAAGGCGAAACTCTCCTACTTTACATTGCGGCAACCGATCGGGTGGTTTCCACTACAATGGTGGTCGTAGCTTGACGAGTCGACCCACGCCTACAAGGTACAATGGCCAATTTATTTCATCGTTGAGGTACTCAACGAATCCAAGACTAGGTACCCCTGATTCGTAAACCGCTCTATGCCATCGATAACATCCCGAAAGTTGAGACATTACTTAGACGGATATCGTGTGGTGGTCATGACCGAGTATCCTTTGGGGACATCATTCGCAATAAGGATGCGAGCAGGCGATCGTCAAATGGGCAATGGAGCTATGCCCTTTTCCTGGAATTTGCAAGTCGTACTACAATAAAGTCTCAAGCACTCGTCGATTTCATCGTCGAGTGATGATGATTTTAACACGCTCGCCTCTCCGAGATCCGACGAATATTGGGCGATGTACTTGACGGTTCTCTCAACATTGACGGTCAAAGGGAGCAGGAGTTCTTTGTATCACCATCCAAGGAGCAGCTCCAGACGTCCTCGGATTTATTTCCGGCATCTAATAATGCCGCCGAGTATGAAGCATGCCCGCATGGTCTACGCATTGCGGTTGAGCTTGGAGTTAAACGTCTCTATGTCTCACGGAGATTCGCTCGGTCATCAACCAACTCAACAAGGACTGGGACACGACCAGTGAAAAGATGGACGATATTGCAAATCGATAAGAAAGGCTGGAAGGCAGGTTCTATGGCATCGAGTACATACACGTGGTCCGGGACAAGAACCAGGCAGCGGATGCGTTGTCAAAGTTAGGATCATCCCGAGCCAAAATCCCACATGGCGATTCGTCCAAGACCGCTCACGCCTTCCATTGAAGACAAAGATTCAACAACCGACAAAGTTTCAGACCAGCAATTAGTGGCTACGGTTCCGGCGCCGAGCACAACCGAGCCGCTTCCGACCACTCATGAGCCGGACTGGAGAACACCTTTTATCAAGTACTTAACAGACGGTAGCGGTTATATCGATCGAACAGAAAATGAACGCCTGATGCGTCGTAGTAAGCGAGATTCGCTTCGTCGATGGCAAGTTATGGGCATAAAAACGCTAAGGAGGAAATCTGATGAAGTGTATAACCCGGGGAGGAAGGCAAGCATCTCCTAGACCAAATCCACTCGGCTCCTGCGGCAACCACGCGGCCTCAAGAACACCGGGTCGGTAAGGCTTCCGGGCCGGGTTTTATTGGCCGTCGGCGAAGGGCCGACGCAGAAAAGCTAGTCCGCCATTTGTGAAGGTTGTCGGTTCTTCTCCAAGAGAATCCATGTACCAAAGACATGAGATCCAGACGATTCGACCTCTTGGCCCTTCGCATCTTTGGGATTTGGACATGATCGGGCCTTTCAAACCAGCTCTGGGGAAATTTACATGCGTCTTCGTACTAATTGATAAGTTTTCTAAGTGGATAGAATACATGCCTGCGTACGGGCATCCTCGAGAAAGTTGTCACATTCCTCGACTAGGTCATCCACCGTTTCGGCGTGCCCAACAGCATCATTACTGATCGGGTACTCAGTTCACCGGGAACGCTTTTTGGGATTTCTGCGATGAAAGGAGCATAGTTGTAAAATACGTCTCGGTGGCGCACCCTAGAGCTAATGGACAGGTCGAGCGGGCAAATGGCATGATCTTGGACGCATTGAAGAAGAGGATGTCTGAGAAAACGATAAAGCTCCTGGAAGATGGCTCAAGGAGTTACCAGCCGTTGTCTGGGGCCTCCGAACTCAGCCCAGTCGTAACACCGGCGTCTCACCATACTTTATGGTTTACGGCGCTGAGGCAGTCCTCCCACCAGATATAGCTTTCAGATCAGCACGGGTAGAGAACTTCGACGAAGGCAAGGTCGACGAAGTACGGGAGCTAGAAGTCAACAGCGCAGAAGAGAAAAGGCTTGATTCTTGCGTCATTTAACGGCCAAATACCTTTTGTTTTGCAGTACTACAACAAGAACGTTAAAGAGCGTTTCTTTGTGGTCGGGGACTTAGTCCGAAGTGGAAGACGAACCAGTGGTGTCCACAAACTCGCAACCCCATGGGAGGGACCCTTCATGATCAAGGAAGTCACACGCGTAACGCCTTACAAAGTTAGCTCATCTAGCAACGCACGGACGCACCGAACTCATGGCACATCGACAAGCTTAGATGCTTCTATGCTTAACCACTGAGATATGTACTCTACTTGTATTTTCGATTTACTTTACTAAAGCAACTATGATTTCTCCGACCACTCATGTGTCACTCCAAATTTTATAATTATTCTAACTTAAGCCAGTACAAGCCGACCACCACTCTTTCTACGGTTTTTGGAGCAGGCCCTGTCTCCGGTTCCTCCCAACACGTGCACGGGATCCGTTCTCTACGTTGCGGGTGATCGGCAGGTCCCCCCTGGTTTGACTTGTCTACGTCCACGTGTGCACAGGTCATAGTACCTCATACTCCGACCACATGCCAGACTAGGGCCGCACAAACTTTTCAGGGTGACGTGTCGAGCAAAATGGTACAACTAAACAGAACGTTAACACGTTCCCACTTAGTTACACCAACAAAAAATTTCAAGCTTAAAGTGCGTTTTGTATAAAACAAACAAGCTTATAATGATATACAGTTATGTTATTACAAGCTTGCCTGAAAAGGCTCAAGTTTACAATAACACAACTATGTCCTCCTTCTACAGCTCTAAGCCTATTACATTGGCTGGTCGGGACGCATGGCATTTACTGCCCGCCGCCTCTGATACCCTACTCGAGTCTCGGGGACTCTAGGGCTGGTCAAGCTGAAGGGGATGGCCCCGCCGGCGCCTGGCTGGTCGAGACCGCAGGCTTCGTTGGTTGGCTTGCAGCTGATGGCATTTCCAGCTGGCTTGTCGATGGCATACCCCGCATTGGTGATGTCCCACCTCAAGATGAGCTAATATCGCCAATTATCTTTGACGACAATTCCAATTTGGGCCGTCCAAGCTCTTGGCCTTGTGCAGGTCTATCTCCTTTGGGTACCCAGCCTCCAAGCGTTCGAGGTTGATCGGGGGTAGTGAGCACGCACCATGCTTAGCACATGGGCACCGTGTGTACTCACCCGCCTCCTTCACGAAGTCTTGGAACCATCCCCATGCTTGCTTGCATCTCTCGACCAGTCCGGTGACGCATCCTTAGCTCTTCCTCTGTGAGCGCCGGGTCGATAAGGTTGAGGACGGGCACAATGCCGATTGCCATTTCTTGGCACCGTTTGCTCCACATGTCCCGCTCCTCGGTGGCCTTAAGGCATTTGCGCTTTCCAGTCGTCACGCTCCTTGATCGTGGCCTCAAGGTGCCTCTTGGCGTTGACTTTCAAAACTGAAAACAGTACAAGACATCAAACGTGATGACACGACAAGGCCATGTGGGCAATTGAATGTGAAAGGTGGTGCAGAGTGCTTACCTTTTAGGTTGTCCTTCATTACTCGTTAGTGTGGTCTTGAGTTCGATTTGGCGGCGTGCGATTTCTCGTTGTCCTCCTTTAGGCGACCACATTTCGCAAAGCGCGACGATTGTTTCTCCCCACGAGGCGGGTCACTTCACTTCTAAACCTGCATTACAGCTATTATTGTTAAGAACAAAATAACACAAGTCCCGCACTTGCTATGATCTGATGAACACTTACACTGTTTTCTCATGCTCTTTGTTTTCGGTGACCGACGTGCTTTGGTTACGTGCTTCTTGGTCTTTCCTCTCTCACGGTGGCGGCTTCAAGTTGGCGTCGAGGCGATCCACTTCACCGCCGCCGGCTCCTTATTGGTCATCATGATTCCTTCTATCCGGTGAAGCACCTTTTTCGGTATCTTGCGTTTTCATCAAGTCCCGCACACACAGACAAGTTACGTCGAGACAGTTCGACTACTAACAACAGGTCAATGACTAAAGCCAAATATATACGGACTTGATCACACGACGCTTGGCACGCCCGTTCGACTCTTATGGTCTCTTGACCTCTGGGATTTCCTCGTGCATGACCCATTCGTTGTTCGATAGCGACACATATACATGTTGTCGCCTATCTTGGGACAACCCAGACTTCTTCCACTTCATCCTCTTGATTTCTGTTCGAGGCGGCCATTGGTCCGGGATTCGCAGACTCCACGATCACCGGGGCTTTCCCACGCCGCCGTCGCGTCGGCAACCATGTTCGGGCAACTTCTGGCTGCTGCCCCTCGGTTAGATCCAGCTCCCTGGGCGCCGTGGTATCCGCCTCATCAGGGTTCGTGCTTCGAGCACTTGTATTCTGCTCGGGGACTGGCGTCTGGTCGTCCGCCTGCTGAGGCCCAGGCGGAGTCCCTGCCATG
Organism: Miscanthus lutarioriparius; assembly: GCA_904845875.1. Classification (NCBI taxonomy): domain Eukaryota; kingdom Viridiplantae; phylum Streptophyta; class Magnoliopsida; order Poales; family Poaceae; genus Miscanthus; species Miscanthus lutarioriparius. The sequence continues at coordinate 70,712,803 of CAJGYO010000005.1, read as the reverse complement.
GGCTCCTCCACGGCTGGTTGCTGAGCAGTTTGTCCCACCGTTGTTGGTAAGGACGTTCCGCACCCAGCTAGCTGGTTGGGGTTTTCGGTGGACGCCGATCTAATACATTCAGAGACAAATTCAGAAGATAGTAGCATCCAATGCAAAACGCAAAGCTTACATCAAAAGTATAGATACTTACAGTTTTGACTTGCGAAAGGATGTGGCGAAGGAACGTCTCCTCGACCGCCCCTGCTCCGCTTGCTCGGCAGTGTCCACTGGGGCTTGTTCAACCTCCGGTACGGGCGTCGGAGTATGATGCGGCATGTTCCCTTCGTCTGTGCTCTGTGTTGCAGTGGTCGGTGCTGTTACCACTGCTGGCACAGAGGAGCCACCCTGCTCCGACGGTCCCACCTGCTTTCTCCTCTTTCGCGGGACGAGCCGGAAGATGTCCGCATCCTCTGCTTCGTCGTCGTCCTCTGTGGGGAAGATGGCTTGACGTCGTTTTTCGGCAGCCGGATGCTTGCGGTGGCTCCGTCGTCGGCGTCCTCTACGGTCTCGAAAGTACCTTGATGAACGTCGTCGGTCCCGGGCGCTGGTCTGGGCGGGGTAGCCAAAGATGGTGGTGGCCATTCTACACCGGGGAGGCGACACAAACACTCCTGCCGGTCCACCACCATTACATCGAGACACAAAATGAAGTAAAAGACAGTTATTTTCTTGATGCAACATGACTTTCTGATTAAAAGGTGGCGTCATTTACCTTTGGGGGAGGGCGAGCCAGCTTGAAGGCGTGTTCAATGGCGTCCAGGCAACATAATTGGGATCGGCCAGGTTGAACAGCTCTCCAATCCTAGCCTTGATTTCCACCTTGTCGAGCGGCTCCTTCCTGGTCCTCGTCGGATCAGCGCCTCCTTGGTACTCGAAGCCGGGGTGAATCCTTTTCTGGCAGGGCTGGATTCTTCGGCTGATGAAGTTGCCGACAACGCTCGGGCCATCAAGCCTTCCCCACGGGATCATCCCGAGCAGTTCGGCGATCTGCTCCAAGTTCTCGGGCTTCTCCGACCAGCTGCTTTTCTTCTCTGGAATCAGTCCCACATCGCACAGAGTGATGGTGTTCGGCTCTTCACGGATGTAGAACCATTTCTTGTACCACTCGTCCAAGGAGGTGTTCCAGGGGCAGTGCAGGTATTGAGCCTTCATGCCGTCACGCAGGTTCAGGTAAACGCCACCGGCGATCTTCGAGCCACCGCTCCCTTTCTTCCGAAGACAGAATAGGTGGCGAAAGAGGTCGAAATGGGGCTGGAAGCCACCATAAGCCTCGCAGAGATGGATGAAGGTGGAGACAAGAAGAATCGAGTTGGGATGCAGATTGCAAATCCCAATCTCGTAGTACAAGCAGAGACCCTGAAGGAAAGGGTGCACTGGAATCCCAAAACCTCGTTTGAAGAAATCTTCAAAGACCACAATCTCACCTGGTTGTGGATCGGGGAAGCTTTCTCCTACCGGTGCACGCCATCCCGCAAGTGCCTTGTTGTGGAGCACCCCCATGGCGACGAGGTCCTCGATGGTCTGCTCGTTGCTCCGCGATTTCCACCATTCCTTTGCCATGACCCTGCTTTTCTTCTGGGCGTCTCTCTTCGCCATTAGTTCGTGCTTACTAAGTGGGTGGATGCAGGAGACCGAGGGGATTGGTGATGATTTTTGGGGCAATAGGGTTCGGCAGGAGGAAGAAGAAGGTTGCGGCGGCGGATGACAATGGGGAACGGTATGAGTAGCTTACCAGATCTGCATTATATAAAACAACGAGCACCGTCGTTTCGTCCGCCCGAGAATATTGGGAGTCGTGCGCACGCGCCGCAGAGGGTTGTTCACACAACCTCGAAATCTGCGCCAATAAACGCGCTACTTCATTAACAGTGTACGCGCCTCCTCGTTGACGGTGTAAGGAGGCCCACACTGACACACCTCAATACAGGTGTCAACCAACTGTTTGCAAAAAAAAAAAAAAAAAAAGAGAATGACGTCGCATACCTATTGACTTTTTTTGACCAGACGTGTCGATCGGGTCTTGCGAGAGAATAGAGAAAAGTACACAAAAATAATAGTACAAGCGCGCAAGTGATCGTGGATTTGTTCGGACCACTCATCGTGCTTGGATCGCCTGCACCACTAATGTGCTCGGGACCTGCATGGACTACTCTCGTGCTTGGATCTCGCCTGACCACTAATGTGCTCTCGGGACCGCATGACTACTATCGTGCTTTGATACTGCCCAGACCACTTTTGTGCTCGGGGATCGCTCCGACCACGGCCGTGCTCGGGGACTGCCCCGACCACTGCTTGAATAATTGTTCTCCTTGGCTACATGTGATTTGTACTCACATACAGTTAAGAGACTTTTCTTTTAGACCTTGCTACAAGGCTCATACTTCGTTTTCCAGCAAGCTCCGGGACTACATCGGCACGATGCACCCGCCGGTGCATCTTGTATCGCCTGTACGGCAATTGGATTCTTAACCTCAGCGGAATTTCTTTTTTAGACCCTGGCACCACGTGCCTGCGTCACCTAGGCTCGGGGACTAAGTGGGCACACTTCACCTTGCGGTGAATGTGTTTGATTAAATTGACCCTTGTGTTTTGAATGGTTATGAGGATTATTAGTATGCTCGGGGACTGCCCCGACCACTGCTTGACTAATGGTTCTCCTTGGCTACATGTGATTTGTACTCACATACAGTTAAGAGACTTTTCTTTTAGACCTTGCTACAAGGCTCATACTTTGCCTTCCAGCAAGCTCGGGGACTAAGTGGGCACACTTCACCTTGCGGTGAATGTGTTTATTTTTCGACCCCTACGCTTTTGATGTTTAAGGATGCTATGCTTCAGGACCACTTACATTTCTTTTCAGAAATACAAGTGGGCACACTTCTCAGGATAGAAATCTTTTTCTTTTTTCTTAAGAGCACCATACATTCTTCGGACAACCTACTTCTCCGGTGATGACGGTGGTCGGAGGCGTCAAGAATTCAAGCCTTGCTTGTCGGAGAAGGTTAAAATGGCGTGTCATGACATAATACATGATGCTCGGGGACTAGCCGTGGGGGTATTAAACCCTATACCCTTACGGCTAAGCTTGGGTTGGCCTGGATCGATAGTTTCAGTCCACCCGAAAGATGACGTGCGGCCTAGTTAACCTGATCGGAGTCCCGCACAAGGAATCAAGACGGATTTGGCGACCAAGCAGGATCCTGGTCGATTAGAATAGGAATCCTTATCCGGCCACATATGGCAATTGTAACCGACTAGGATTAGTTTCAGATCGTAACCCGCCCCGGACTATATAAGGCAGGCAGGGGACCCCTCTAAAGATCATCTCTCATTGACATACAGCAATACAAATCAGACGCAGGACGTAGGTATTACGCCTTCTTGGTGGCCCAACCTGGATAAAACCTCGTCTCTGTCTTGCGTCACCGTCTTGTTTGGGACTTGCGCACCTGTCTGCCGATAATCTACTACCTTGGGCATACCCCTAGGTAGACTGCCGACCATATTTCGTCGACACGGTCAAACTTAGCCTGTCAGTCGGTGAATGGAGCACTGAATCAGCGTTTCAGTCATGCTACAGTTATCTCCATTTCAGAAAACGCCCGCCGCGTGGGTGACGCTCGTCGCCGGTCGCCTGACCGCGTAGGACACGCGCCGTGGCTGGCCTGACACCGCTGCCGGTGTCCTCCACTTGAAGCCGGGTCCACCTGCCTGTTTGCTCACTCTTCCTTCCTCCTTCACTTCTCCAGCTCGCAGCAGCAGCCGAAGCATAGCGGCTCCGCCATCGCTGCCGCGGAGCTTCGCCGTCACCGAGCTTGCAAACCACCGCAAAAACACGAACTCCGTCTTCACCACAGCTCCGCCGTGTCCTCCTCTACCTTCTCCACCTCCTAGCTGTGCCGTTCGTGCTTTGGTAAGGTCACAGTGACCATTCCAGCCGTCACCGCCATGGGCGTGACCTCGCCGGAGTTGAGGCCGCCGTGGCTGGGGTAGCTAGGAATCTTCCCGTCCCCTTTTCTTTGCCGTGATAGCACCGTGGTGACCTCATGTAGCTCACACCATGCTCGGTTGAGCCGGCCATTGTTTGCCGTCGCCGACAGCTTGCATCGGAGCTTTGCCGTGCTGCCATCACCAGCGACGAGTCCTCTCCTCTAGGTCTTAGGTCTCGCCGGTAGCACCAATAGAACCACCTCATCACGGTGATCATGTCGGTGCTGTCCATTTCGCCGGAGGAGTCGCCGTCGGCGAACTTCGCCGTGTGCAGCACCGTCGAAGCCGCCTCCCCTGTTTCACTGTCACTGACCGGTGGGGTCAGCTGACACCCAGGTCCCACACGGCAGTGACTGTTGTTCATAGGGCTAGTTCAAAAATTCCAGTTTTTAGTGCTGTTTTGTAAATTTTGTAACTCCAAATTGGTAGATCCAAATTGAGTACTTCCAATTTTTTTAGACTCTTAGTGAGGTCTAGTATTTAGGAAAAATATAATATGAGCACTTGTAGTAGAGTTTATGGATGAATTAAATAGGAACTTGAAAAGTGTTTTTGAATGCATGCAAATTTGTTTAAATCATATCTGGAGTTTCTGTGATCAAAAAATTATGAAATTTTGTGGGTGAGCTAGTATTGTATAGTAGAAGCTCTAGTTAAAATTTGAGAGTCATTGCATGTGTAGTTTTTGAGTTATAGATTTTCCTTTTATCATTGGTAGATACTTGGGTGAATTTTTGTAAATTATCTAGGAATCCTATGGCCATGAAACTTGGTAGGTAGTATCTTAGTACCTTAAGGATGCTAGGAAAAATATGAAATCTGTTGCTTGACACTTTTCACTAAGGTTTCCTAATTATGCCATTTTAAGCCATTCTGCCTTACCATTTTTGTGTAGGTTGTTATACTTACTAAAATGGTGTGAAATTTTTATGGTAATCTACTTAGGGCATGTAGTGTCTACTGTAATTTTTGTAGAATTAATGATCTAGTTTTCATATATGTTTATTATTTCCTCTAATTAATTAAATAAATTAAGAAAGATATTAAAAGAAATGTTTTGGGGATGAACACTATACTTTCTGGTGTTCTTGTGATATGTGTGATATGTGAGTAAAGTTGGTTTTGTCCAATTAAGTGTTTATATCATAAGTTCATAATTATTTGTTTGCATTATGTCCCGCTGGACAGATCTGGGGACTTTGGAAAGTTCCCATGATATTTTGATTTGCTGTGAATGTGATGAATACAAAAGTTGTAGATAATTTATGTATCTAGCTCCTATCAAAATTTGAGGGCATTTGGCCCAGTAGTTTAGAAACTACAGCTGTTTAAAGTTAGGTTCCAGTTTTGCTTACTCTCTGCCTTGTGAGGACAGAGTTCTGTTGATTTATGAATTCGAACTGGTAAAGGTTTGAATCATGCTTTGAGGTCTAAAAATGAATTGTAGATAATTTCATAAGCTTTCCAGATTGTCTTGTTGCAAGTCATTTAGAATTATAAATCTCCAGTTATGGCTAGTTTACTGCACCGGTACATAGTCTTCATTTTTGCTGAAATACAAATGCTTGAGTGTATGTTGTTGCAATGTTCTCGTTGATTGTTTAGGGGTTAGCCTAACTTGAGAATATGCTTAGGTGCAGGTGCTAGGTCATTAACTAAAGATGAGCAATTATACATTAGGTTGTATAAACTTGGTAAGTAAAGTGATTTGAATATGGCTTAAGTTGGAATATGCAAACTACAGCGAACATATGCATTCCCCGAGCATCCCTGACATTCGTTCATGTGCATCCATGATATTTATCTTGCACATTCATGCAATAGGTGTGCCGGAGGGAGTGACGTTGCTGGAGTTCGAGGGAGCCAACCAGGTGGAGGAACCCGAGGTGCAGGAAGCCAACGAAGCAGTCGCCATGGAGGAATTGCCCGAGTGCCCTGACCACCAGCCTTCCTCGTTCCTGAAAGGCAAGCCCCGGAGCATATTAAGCCTCCCATGTTTTTACAAATACTTTGAGTACCTTTTATTGTTGATGATGCATTAAGTATAGGAATTGGTTGGAACTAATTGCTGCATTATATATCCTTCCTTGTCCAGATATCGCACTAGAATCCTATTTAAGTTCAAGAACGGGTTAAATGCTTAGCCATGCTTAGTGCGGTAGAAGTCAGGTGATTTCCTGTCACCTGCGAGCTTTAGGATGAGGTGGATCACGGTTGGCTATATTTGCTATCGTGGAAAAGAACCATGTGAATAATGAATTAAGACCGGGCGGGGTCTTGTGTAGGTTTGAACATAGTGACTCCATCTGAGTCATTTAAGGACCGATACGCTGTACGTCCTCATGTCATGTTGAACGCAGCATAACACTTAGCTGGCCGGATAAGTCGTTCCGACCGCGAAGCCTAGTAGCTCGACTCAGGCCGGGGACGCGAGCAGTGGCGGCATTCTGGAGGTAGTAAGGATGTGCGAAGAGCCATTGGCATAAGTCCAAGGCGGGTTAGAGTCCCGAACAACCTTGGCAGAGTGGTTCTCTGAGAATGTCGATCTGATCGGACTCGCGACTCCTAAATGGTACCAAAGGTGACTTGTTTGCGACTCCGATGGGAGAAGCAGGGTTTGTGTTTAGGAATACCCCTCCAGCTGGATAGGAATCGATTCGAATCGCCGTCTCTCTCGGATAGTGAGAACTTGATTGAGCAGCGGCAATGTAGATTCAATTAATTTAACGATATGGTTAAATGGATGATGATGATGATAAGGTTGCCACAATGAATACCTGATATGGTTATTAATGTTTGCACCCTAATAAAATGATTGCTTAGTACAGGTGCTAATATAGATGACAGGTTAATGGCTAAAAGGTCACTGCTAGTTCAGGCTAAGATTTGATCATTATTACTTAGGCTTTTCTACAAAAAGAAAGTGTCAGCCAGATCCACTACATTAAGCTATGCATAATCCTTGGTGTCATTTATTTTGGTTTTCGGCGGGTAAGTCTAGCTGAGTACATTCCCGTACTCAGGGTTTATTCTCTCTTGTTGTAGATGACCTTCTATATCAGGGATTCTATAAGTATTATCTCCACCCGGCGGGTGATGAAGACTAGATCATGGGCATGATCTCTTTTCTCTTATCTGAATGCTTTTGTGGGCTATGATCAGCGGACCAGTATGTGTATTTGAACTCGAGTGTGTAAGTTAAACTATTTGCTAACACATGTTTTACACGACTTGTTTTGTAATAATGATGACTCTGTGATGATATAATCTATTTGCGAACGTCTGCGAAATGTTGTAACGTACGATATGTTATGTTGAATTACTGTGATCTTGGTTGTATGCAAGTTGGTTTGAAATCCTTCGAGATTTCAGTTGACTACCGGGTTTATATGGGCTCAAGTTCGAGAATTTGATCGTTTCGGCGATTGTTTTTGTACTTGTGCTCTTATAAATTGGTCGGTTCTGTGACAGCTAGCATCAGAGCTAGATTCAACATTAAGCATGTCTTACGGCTATTTAAAACAAAAGCTTTTGTTGTAAAAATGGTTTTCCAACTTATAGTTATATATAAGTGTTCGAAAAAAAATCAAAATTTTTATGGTATACTAGTGATCACATCCTTTATAGCCCACTTAAGGACTTCTAGGTGGCTTATATATAATTACTAACTTGGGGGAATTGATTGTTTCTATTTCGTCGTCCATGCGGCGTGATATTGCATGGATGCCATTCGTTTGAATGGTAATGTATGGATCAATTGCCTCTACGCTAAGGTAAGAGTGAGTTGTGAGAGCATGACCGTCCAACCGTCGGTCTAGGGGAGAGCTAGTTGTGGTTACTGGAGTATTTTACATGTTGCATACATGTATATATGAAGGTACTTAATTGTGGGTACATTTGTCGGGTAGTTTGGATATCGAAGTATATATATCGGGGGATGTATATATGGAGAGTATCTTAGTTACTGCTTGTGTAATTAGCATTATATCTTGTTGGGTTGGGCTGCAATGAAGTTTTTTGCAGGTACGCTAACAACGCACCATGTAGATCGACTAGTTACCGCTAATTGAGAGAACGTATGTATGCCATCGTATATTCCGCTAAAGCTTAAATTTTCATAGGTTTGTGAGGACGTACGGAATGCGCATGCATCATATTCACTCATGTCATTCATATTGCATTACCCCCTCCCTTATAATTGCTTATCCCAAGTGTAAAGTGCAATCTCTCAGCAAAGTAATCCTCTCACGTGAATTGCATCCCTTTTTGATACAGATGGCCGCGCCCGTGTTTCCTATTGGTAGCAGCACCTTTTTGGACTAGTTCGGTACTCCCACCTTGCTCTGGAGGGTGCTCAGTTCAGTTAGGTACCCGGAGGCACCCAGCTACACGTGGAGGCAGGCGGTACCATTAGGAGATGTACCATGGTACATCGTGACCTTCATCGTGCCGCAAAACCCCATAAGACCATTGTGGCATGGGTGGAGCATTGAGACTGATGGGCAAAGCCCATGGGAAGCCGCTCAGGTTGCTGCCCTTGATGTGCTGATGGATATAGCACAGAGCTTCGGGGATGAGTTAGTGGGTGGACCTGCTTCATCCATTCCCCGAGTGTCTCCTACTAAGGCTGAGTGGACTCAGGACGTTGGTCAGGCCTTGGTTCGAGGCCGTGGTGAACAGGTGCAGAGCGACAACGCTGGAATGAGTGCTATGATGGCAGTCTTGAAGCTTTGTCGAGTCAGGCAAAACACCCTTTCCAGTGTGCTTGATGAAGCCGGCAAGGCAATGGAAGCTCAACACAAGTTCAGGTTGCGTGCCCGCAAGTATCGCCGTAAGGCGAATGCATGTGGGAGAGCTCAGCAAGAAGTTGATGAGATTCATGGTATTGCAAATTATCGCTTGCAACAGTGGGGTCAAACCGCACGCGAGAGAGATGAGCTTCATAACCAGCTGATGAACCTCACTATTGAGAGAGATGAGGCTGCACAAGAGTTGGATCGTGTGACACATCACCGGGATGCAGCTTTAGAGTTAGCAGAAGAAAGACATCGGGGTTGGATTTTGGCCAACCACAATGCCTTACAAAGGGAGCAAGCACTACAAGAACAGCTTGAAGAGCTTCAGGTTGAGCACCATCAACTGCACAACCATCTATTTCCTATTCCTCACCCCATACCCAGGTATCCAAATTTGGGTGGACCTCAAGTGATTGAGGCCGATGAGGAGGAAGAGGACGTGCACATGGTTGATAATGCAGCTGAGCTAGCAGAAGAAGAAGAAGAAGAGGAAGACCCAGAAGAAGTCCAAGGTGTCTCTGATGTGGACAGCGATCACGTCGACGAGTAGTTCATTAGCAAGTCTTGCTAGTTTAGCTTTTGCAGTCACTGATGTAATGAGCTTAAGTACAAAGACTGATGTTGGATGTACCTTTTTAAATTCAAACTCGGCATGTAATGTACTTTAATTCGCTCCCTTCGGGATGCGTATCATAATGGTTAAGTTTAAAACTTGTCATATTGGAATGCACTGCGTATGGTGCTAGTAATCTACTTGATGATGTGGTGATTGGAGAATGAATTATTGCCTCTGTTTATTGTATGAAGTTTTCATTCTCGTCAGTAAATTCAGTTTGGCACAATTACATTGTTCCTCTCCAATGTGCTGACATCATCAATAATTGTTGGTTGCACATTGTGCAGATGCCTCGTACTCGTTCCGCCGGTGCGGGTGATGATGATGATGATCTTCCACCACCACCACCACCCACACCAACGGAATTGATAGCAATGCTTGCAGAAGGATAGCGCACTATGGCCGAGGCCCTCCGTACGATTGCGAATCGGGATGGTCGTGGTCCACGCCAAGGACCGGAACCAAATCAATATAGTGATTTCAAGGATTTCCTTGACACGAAACCCCCGATCTTCAAGGAGGCTGAGGAGCCTCTACAAGCTGATGAGTGGTTGAACACTCTCGAGCAGAAGTTTCGTCTGCTCCGCTTGACTGAGGTGCTGAAGACTGAGTACGCATCTCACCAACTGCATGGGCCAGCTGGCATTTGGTGGAGTCATCATCGGTCCACTATGCCCGCTAATGCCCAAATCACCTGGGATCAGTTCAAGTCTGCTTTCAGGGGAAATTATATTCCTCCTGGTCTCATGGCGATCAAGCATACAGAGTTCATGAAGTTAACCCAGGGGAACAAGAGCTTGAATGAATACCTGCAGGCTTTCAATAACCTTGCAAGGTATGCTACTAAGTTTGTTGACACTGATGCCAAAAAGATCGCAAGTTTCAAGCGGGAACTTAGCCCCAAACTTATGAAGACCATGGGAAATTGCAAGTGTGCTCATTTTAATGAGTTTGTGAGTGATGCTTTATCGCAAGAGAACAACAATGCTGTGTATGCTGCTTCAAAAAGTTGTAAGAGAGCCTATGAGGCGGGTGCCTCACAATCCATGGCTCCCGTCACACAGAGGGCTCCATTCCATCCTCCAGCGTCAGCCGCTAAGTTTCGCCCACCGCAGAAGAAGAATCCCACCAAGACTGGGTTTCGCAAGGCATTTACAGTTGCTCTTCCCAAGGGCACTACCAGTCAGGGCAGTTCTAGGGCTCCTCCAAGCAACATGCCGTGCTGGAACTGCAACAAGACAGGCCATTGGGCAAGGGAATGCCCTTACCCTAAGAAGAATAACTACCAAGGTGGTCGTCAGGGGTAGGTGAACCACACTAATATTACTCAGATTCCTTTAGGAGATGTAGTGACTGCTAGTAAGTTTCTGATTGATCAACACCCCATAGTTGTACTATTTGATTTGGGTGCTTCGCATTCCTTTATTAGTCCAGCATTTGCATCCAAGTTTATGCAGAAAACATATACTGTTGAGGGTGAGGGTTATTGTATTAGGGCTATCAGTGGTATAATCCCAACCAAGCTGGTAGTTGGGGACGTACAATTTGAGATAGAGGGGCAAAGTTATCAGGTTGATCTGGTAGTTTTACCGGGGCTGGGTATCGATGTGATATTGGGAATGAATTGGATGAGTAGGCACGGGGTGCTTATTGATACATCGACTAGAGTAGTCATGCTCAGAGATCCTAGTAATCAGGAAGGTTTTCTGGTGCAACTACCCAGGGACATCAATCTTTTTTGTGCGGCTAATGCGGTGCAAGAAAAGGCTATTGCAGATATCCCTGTAGTGTGTGACTTTCCGGATGTTTTTCCCGACGATTTGCCTGGATTGCCCCCGGATCGGGAAGTGGAGTTCAAGATAGAGTTGCTTCCTGGCATAGCTCCTATCTCTAGAAGGCCATATAGAATGCCTCCCAATGAACTAGCTGAACTTAAGACCCAGTTGAATGAACTTCTAAAGAAAGGCCTTATCCGTCCTAGTTCATCTCCGTGGGGGTGCCCAGCTATCTTTGTGAAGAAGGATCAATCCCTACGCATGTGTGTAGATTATAGACCCTTGAATGCAGTTACAATCAAGAATAAGTACCCTCCGCTATGCATAGATATCTTATTTGATTAGTTATCCAAAGCATATTTGATCATTTATCCAAAGCAAAAGTCTTTTCCAAGATTGATTTGAGATCTAGGTGTCATCAAATCAAGATTCGGCCTGAGGATGTCCCAAAAACCGCATTCTCTACGAGATATGGTCTGTATGAGTACCTGGTTATGTCTTTTGGATTGAGCAATGCCCTCGCACATTTTATGTATCTTATGAATTTAGTGTTTATGCCTGAGTTGGACAAATTTGTGGTGGTATTTATAGATGATATCCTGGTCTATTCTGAGAATGAAGAAGATCATGTTGAACATTTGCGGGTGGTTCTCACCAGATTGCGAGAACACCAGCTATATGCAAAGTTCAGCAAATGTGAATTTTGGCTTCGTGAGGTACCTTTTCTTGGACACGTATTGTCGGATGGTGGAATTATGGTTGATCCCACCAAGGTTCAAGAAGTGTTGAACTAGAAGGCTCCAATCTCGGTGCATGAGGTTCAGAGTTTTCTGGGGTTGGCTGGCTATTATCGTTGCTTCATACTGGATTTCTCTAAAATAGCCAAGCCTATGACTCGATTGCTGCAAAAAGACATGAAGTTTGTCTGGACTCCTGAGTGTGATGCGGCTTTCCATACCCTGCGAACTCTTCTAACTTCGGCTCCGGTTTTGGCACAACCGGATATCGAGAAACCTTTTGATGTGTTCTGCGATGCATCAGGTATTGGGCTAGGAGGTGTTCTTATGTAGGAAGGTAGAGTCATTGCTTATACCTCTCGCAAACTTCGGAAGCATGAAGTGAATTATCCAACGCATGACTTAGAACTCACTGTAGTTGTTCATGATTTGAAGTCCTGGAGACATTATTTACTTGGCAATGTGTGCAACATCTACACTGCTCATAAAAGTCTCAAGTACATCTTCACTCAGCCAGAGTTGAATATGCGTCAGAGAAGATGGCACGAGTTGATCAAGGATTATAACCTCCAAGTGCACTATCACCCTGGCAAGGCAAATGTCGTAGCGGATGCCTTAAGCAGGAAGTCTCATTGCCACTCTTTGATTGAGAGTGATGTCCATTTGTCGAAGCTCCTTCATCCTATAGTCCTTCACAACATCACTATCAGTTGTACTCTACAGAGTCGAATTATCGAGCTATAGAAGACAGATGCAGGTGTGTTTCACATCAAGCGCAAGATGAAAGAGCAAGAAACCAAACATTTTCGAGTTGATGAGAATGACGTGTTATGGTTCAAGGATAGGTTGGTAGTTCTGAAGGATAGAGGGCTTAGAAATCAAATCATATCTGAAGCTCATTCCTCTAAATTATCTATTCATCCTGGTAGTAGCAAAATGTATCATGATTTGAAGCCTCGATTTTGGTGGACCAAAATGAAGAAAGAGATAGCCGCTTATGTGGCTAGGTGTGACACTTGTTGTCGAGTCAAGGCTGTGCACATGAAAGCTGGATTACTTCAGCCACTCTCTATTCCAGGTTGGAAATGGGAGGAGATAGGTATGGATTTTATTGTTGGACTCCCTACTACTCAGAGGAACTTTAACTCTATTTGGGTGATTGTAGACCATTTGACCAAGTCAGCACACTTTATTCCTGTTCGCATAGACTTTCGTCCAACCGACTATGCGGAGGTGTACTTCAACCAGATAGTCCGACTTCATGTGATCCCTTGTACTATTGTCTCGGATAGAGGACCATAGTTCACTGCTCGCTTTTGGGAGCACTTACATGGATTATTAGGAACTAAGCTAGTAAGAAGTTCTGCTTATCATCCGCAAACCAATGGGCAAACTGAATGAGTGAATCAAATCTTAGAAGATATGTTGAGAGCATGTGTCATTTCGGCTAAGGGCTCATGGGAAAAATGGTTGCCCCTTGCTGAATTCTCGTACAATAACAGTAATCAAGAGAGTGTCAAGATGGCACCGTTTGAAGCTTTGTATGGCCGAAAGTGTAGAACCCCGTTGAACTAGGTAGAAGCCGATGAAAGGAGATATTATGGACTTGATTTTGTTCAAGAAGCCAAAGAACAAGTCCGTACTATCCAAACTCACATGGCCGCAGCTCAAGCTAGGCAGAAAAGTTATGCTGATCGACGTAGAAAACCTATTGAGTTCGAAGTTGGGGACTTCGTTTATCTGAAAGTCTCACCTATGAAGAGTGTCCAACGTTTTGGTGTGAAGCGAAAGCTTGCGCCGAGATATGTTGGTCCGTTTGAAATCATTGGACAAAGTGGTAAGGTGGCGTACAAGATTCAATTACCCCCAGAGATGAGTGCTATCTTCAATGTCTTTCATGTATCCCAATTGAAGAAATGTCTTCGCGTCCCTGAAGAGAGAGTTCCATTGGGGGATATCGAGTTAAAATCTGATTTGACCTTTGAAGAAAAGCCGGTTCGAGTGATTGACACTTGTGAGCGAGTGACTCAGAGTTGGGTGGTCAAGTTCTACAAAGTCATGTGGAGTAATCAGGGTAGTGAACGCGATGCAACATGGGAAAGGGAAGATTATTTGAGGGATGGTTATAAGGAATTCTATCAACAATGGTACGCTTTTCAAATCTCGGGACGAGATTTTTATAAGGGGGGAGGGCTGTAACACCCCAGGTGCTTGCCTTCCACATTTGCACTTGCATTTCATGGACATGAGCGTCATTCATTCATTCACAAGCTTATATCACATGAAACATGATTTCGAAACATTGCAACATGTTGTATATTTCATGTGTATTGTTTCTTTTATGAAATGTAAAGTGTGCAACACTTAAGTGCAACATGTGCCACTCACTTAGTGAAACAAGGTTAGTTAGTACTATGCAACACACTCATGAAACATATGAAACATGGCCTTGAAACAAAAGTAATACTTCACTTGTTCTTCCATGTTTCAATGCCTGTGATGCCTAATTCTTGTGTGACCAATGTATGGTGTGGCCAATTATTCTCCTAAGAACCTTAGTTATACTTAGAATGTCATTTGGAACATTGTTCATATTGATCATTTTGCCTAATTAGGTTTCCAAGTCATGGTTCACCAATTTGGACCCCTAGAGCTCTTGTGTTTGACTGTTTAAAAAGTATAGCTTAGGAGGTTTGCATGTCGGAGCAACCTAAAACAAAGTTGGAGCAAATTTTATAAGGAACAAAAGTTGTAAAGGTGCCAAGCTTTGAAAATGTGCAGAACATGCTCAAAATTTGATTACAACACGAAAGTTACCCCTGATTTCAGAGACAAAATTTTTCTAAGTGTTAACTCTGAAAAACAGTTTCATGTACTCGACTTATCAGCCCTATAGCTACCAAACCAAGCCGAACCAGCTCGAGCTCCATTTGGCAAAGTTGAAGATCTCACTTGGTACTACAACTTTGTCAACCACACCATAACCTGGTTCATCATGGATTAGGAGATGTATCGTCACAAACTTGTGCTGTCAGTCAGCACAAATTGTAACTAAATCAAAGTTTCTGACCTGCTACACTATCGACCGGCAGCAGAGCTCTACCGCCGCGTGGCCGCCACGAGCCGTGGCCGACCTGACGCCACTGCCCGGTGTCCTCCGCTTAAAGCCGCGTCCTTCTGCCCTCCTTGCTCACTCTCATTCACCCTCCTGCCTCCTCCGCTCGCCCAAAGCACCGCAGCAGCAGCACAGCGGCTTCGCCATCGCCATCGCCATCGACGGCACGAGCTCACGCCTTGCCACTCTATCGCCACCACAGCAGCTCCTTAGCTCTCCCACTGCATCACCAAGCTCTCACTGGCTAGCCTGGTGCGCTTGGTAAGGTCCAAACGCCGCGCGCAGCTCACCGGAGTGTCGCCGCCGTGCCCTGTCGTCGTGGCCGGGGCACTTCCGTCGGCCTTTCACTGTGTTAACTTGTGCGCTAGCTTCGCAGTAGCATGTAGGAGCTCGACGTGTCGGTTGATTGGGCTATCGTGGCCAGCTCCAGCGTCACGCCGTCGAGCCAAACCCCCATCCGCCATTGCACGTCGCCGTCGGTGTTCGAGCTCGGTAGAGGTTGCGGGTAGGACATGGTTAGATGCGGTTCGTCAAGGCGAGCATGCCGGTGCCTTCGGTTTCGCCAGAGTCCTCATCGTCGGCGAGCTCCGTCGGTCCCCATCGAGCGAACCGCCGTGCCCTGTTTTCGTCTCGCTGACCGGTGGGGTCGACTGACACCCGGGTCCCACACGGCAGTGGCTGTAATTCATAGGGATAGTTCAAAAATTCTAGTTTTTGTGCTATTTTATAAATTTCGTAACTCCAAATTGGTAGATCCAAATTGGGTGGTTCCAATTTTGTTAGACTCACAGTTTGGTCTAGTATTTAAGAAAAATATGTCTTGAGCACATTATGTAGAAATTTTGGATGAATTAAATAGGAACTTGAAAAGTGTTTTTAAATTCATGCAAACTTGTTTAAATCATATCTTGAGTTTCTGTGATCCAAAAATTATGAAATTTTGTAGGTAAGCTAGTCTGGTACAGTAGAAGCTTTGGTTAAAATTTGAGAGTCATTGATAGATACTTGGGTGAATTTTTGTAAATTATCTATGAATCCAATGACCATGAAATTTGTTGGAGAATGTCCTAGTGCCTTAAGGATGCTAGGAAAAATATGTAATCTATTGCTTGACACTTTTCACTAAGGTTTCCTAATTATGCCATTTTAAGCCATTCTACCTTACCATTTTTGTGTAGGTTGTTATACTTACTCAAATGGTGTGAAATTTTTATGGTAGTCTACTTAGGGCATGTAGTGTCTACTGTAATTTTTGTAGAATTAATGGTGTAGTTTTCATATATGTTTACTATTTCCACTAATTAATTAAATAAATTAAGAAAGGTATTAAAAGAAATGTTTTGGTGATGGACACCCTACTTTCTGGTGTTCTTGTGATATGTGTGATATGTGAGTAAAGTTAGTTTTGTCCACGTAAGTGTTTATATCATAAGTTAATAATTATTTGTTTGCATTATGTCCCTCTAGACAGATCTAGGGACTTTGGAAAGTTCCCCATGATATTTTAGTTTTCTATGATTGTGATGAATACAAGAGTTGTAGATGATTTATGTATCTAGCTCCTGTCAAAATTTTAGGGCATTTGGCCTAGTAGTTTAGAAACTACAGCTGTTTAAAGTTAGGTTCCAGTTTTGCTTACTCTCTGCCTTGTGAGGACAGAGATCTGTTGATTTATGAATTCGACTTGGTAAAGTGTTGAATCATGCTTTGAGGTCTAAAAATCAATTGTAGACAATTTCATAAGCTTTCCAGATTGTCTTGTTGCATGTCATTTGGAATTATAAATCTCCAGTTATGGCTAGTTTACTATACAGCTACATAGTGTTCATTTTGCTGAAATGCAAATGCTTGAGTGTATGTTGTTGCAATGTTCCCGTTGATTGTTTAGGGGTTAGCCTAACTTGAGAATATGCTTAGGTGCAGGTGCTAGGTCATTAACTGAAGATGAGCAATTATACATTAGGTTGTATAAACTTGGTAAGTAAAGTGATTTGAATAGGGCTTAAGTTGGAATATGCAAACTACAGCGAACATGTGCATTCCCCGAGGATCCCTGACATTCGTTCATGTGCATCAATGATATTTATCTTGCGCATTCATGCAATAGGTGTGCCGGAGGGAGTGACGTTGCTGGAGTTTGAGGGACCCAACCAGGAGGAGGAACCCGAGGTGCAGGAAGCCGACGAAGCAGTCGCCGCGGAGGAATTGCCTGAGTGCCCTGACCACCAGCCTTCCTCATTCCTGAAAGGCAAGCCCCGGAGCATATTAAGCCTCCCATGTTTTTACAAATACATTGAGTATCTTTTATTGTTGATGATGCATTAAGTATAGGAATTGGTTGGAACCAATTGCTGCATTATATATCCTTCCTTGTCCAGATATCGCACTGGAATCCTATTTAAGTTCAGGAACGGGTTAAATGCTTAGCCATGCTTAGTGCGGTAGAAGTCAGGTGATTTCCTATCACCTGCGAGCTTTAGGATGAGGTGGATCACGGTTGGCTATATTTGCTATCGTGGAAAAGAACCATGTGAATAATGAATTAAGACCGGGCGGGGTCTTGTGTAGGTTTGAACATAGTGACTCCGTCTGAGACGTTTAAGGACCGATACGTTGTACGTCCTCATGTCATGTTGAACGCAGCCTAACACTTAGCTGGCCGGATAAGTCATTCCGACCGCGAAGCCTAGAAGCTCGACTCAGGCCAGGGACACGAGCAGTGGCGGCATTCTAGAGGTAGTAAGGATGTGCGGAGAGCCATTGGCATAAGTCCAAGGTGGGTTAGAGTCCCAAACAACCTTGGCAGAGTGGTTCTCAGAGAATTTCGATCTGATCGGACTCATGACTCCTGAATTGTACCAAAGGTGACTTGTTTGCGACTCCGACGGGAGAAGCAGGGTTTGTGACTCCGACGGGAGAAGCAGGGTTTGTGTTTAGGAATACCCCTCCAGCTGGATAGGAATCAATTCGAATCGCCATCTCTCCCGGATAGTGAGAACTTGACTAAGCAGCGGCAACGTAGATTCAATTAATTTAACGATATGGTTAAATGGATGATGATGATAAGGTTGCCACAATGAATACCTGATATGGTTATTAATGTTTGCACCCTCATAAAATGATTGCTTAGTACAGGTGCTAATATAGTTGACAGGTTAATGGCTAAAAAGTCACTACTAGTTCAGGATAAGAGTTGCTCATTATTACTTATGCTTTTCTGCAAAAAGAAAGTGTCAGCCAGATCCACTACATTAAGCTATGCATAATCCTTGGTGTCAATTATTTTGGTTTTCGTCGGGTAAGTCTAGCTGAGTACATTCCCGTACTCAGGGTTTATTTCCCTCTTGTTGCAGATGACCTTCTATATCAGGGATTCTGTAAGTATTGTCTCCACCCGGCGGGTGATGAAGACTAGATCATGGGCATGATCTCTGTTCTCTTATCTGAATGCTTTTATGGGCTGTGATCAGCGAACCAGTATGTGTATTTGAACTCGGGTGTGTGAGTTAAACTATTTGCTTCCGCATGTTTTACAAGACTTGTTTTGTAATAACGATGACTCTGTGATGATGTAATCTATTTGCGAACATCTGTGAAATGTTGTAACGTACGATATGTTATATTGAATTACTGTGATCTTGGTTGTATGCAAGTTGGTTTGAAATCCTTCGAGATTTCAGTTGACTACCGGGTTTATATGGGCTCAAGTTCAAGAATTTGATCGTTCCGTTGATTGTTTTTGTACTTGTGCTCTTATAAATTGGTCGGTTCTGTGACATCACCTTTTTGGGCGGCTTCATGTCCAAGACAGCTTTGACTTTCTCCGGGTTAGGGCGTATGCCGTCGTGACTAACGATGTTGCCAAGTAGTATGCCAGAAGGAACACCAAAGATACACTTCTTTGGGTTTAATTTCCATTGGAATGTGTTAAGGGCTGCAAAGGTGCGTTCTAGGTTGTCAACAAGGGTATGTGCTTCCTTGGTTTTGACCAGTACATCATCAACATAAGCCTCGATGAGGTCGTCTTTTATTTCGTCTTTGAGGTAGGCCTGTATAGCGCGTTGGTAGGTAGCCCCAGCGTTCTTCAGCCCAAACGACATGGTCGTGTAGCAGTAGGCACCGAAAGGCGTGATAAAAGATGTCTTGATCTGGTCGTCCTTTTTGAGAGCGATCTGGTGATAACCAGAGTAGCAATCAAGAAAGGAAAGCAGCTCGCAACCGGTGGTTGAATCTACGACCTCGTCTATGCGAGGTAAGCCAAAGGGGTCCTTAGGGCAGTGTTTGTTGAGATCAGTGTAATCAACGCACATTCTCCATTCATTAATCTTTTTGCGTACAAGAACCGGGTTGGCTAACCACTCCGGATGATACACTTCTTTGATAAATCCGGCTGCCAAAAGCCGTGTAACTTCTACCCTAATTGCCTCCTTCTTGTCGCGAGCGAACCATCATAGCTTCTGCTTGATAGGTTTGGCCTTGCCGTTGACATTCAAGGAGTGCTCGATCAAGTTCCGAGGTACACCGGGCATGTCAACAGGTTTCCATGTGAACACATCCACGTTGCTCCCCAAGAACCTGACGAGCACGTCTTCCTATTTGGGATCCAGGTTGGCCCCGATAAGGGCCATTTTGCTGGGATCGCCGTCGACCAGCTGGATCACCTTGTGCTCCTTGGACTTGGTGTTCTTGCGTGGAACCTCGAGCTCTGGGATCTCCAGGTGGTTAGCCGAGGTCTTCTTGGCATCGAGCATGGTCATGGCCATGCGAATAGAGAGGTCGTGAGCCTCTGCTACTCTGAAGCTATCGTCCTCGTAGGTATAAGCTGCGTATACATTGCCCCTGAGAGTTAGAACTCCCTTCTTGATAGGCATCTTCAACACCAGATACCTGTAATGAGGTATGGCCATGAACTTGGTGAGCGATGGTCGACCCAGGATAGCATGGTAGGTACCGTCGAAGTCAGCGACCACGATGTTGACGTAGTCGGTGCGGAAGTGGTCTGGGGTCCCGAACTGCACAGATAACGTGATCTGCCCGAGAGGTGTAGAGCTCTGTCCGGGGAGAACACCCTAGAACTGTGCCTCGTATGGCTTGAGATCCGCCTGGGTTATCTTCAGGGCTGGCAGACTGTTCTTGAACAGTATATCGATGGAGCTGCCGCCATCAATCAACACTCTGTCGAATTGAACTTTGTTGATACAAGGATCAAGGACCAGGGGAAAATGTCCTGGCTTGGGTATTGCGGCCCATTGGTCTTTTCTGCTAAAGGAGATCTCACGGTGAGACCAAGGAGGGAGCCGTGGATCGGTGATAAGGTTGTCGGTGTTGGCCACGTTCAAGCAAGCACGGGCAAGCAGCTTGTGTTCTCGCTTGGTCTCGATGGACACTTTGCCTCCAATGATGACGGGGATCTGCGTCATCATCGTCGTTGTCCTCGTTACGCTGTTCCCCTGCATCGTTAGGCTTGTCGGACGTATCCGGAGCCTATTGACGCGTGTAGATAGACTTGAGAACGCGACAATTCTCCATGGTGTAGTTTGACTTGGGATGGAGCTGGCAGGGCCCCTTCAATGCTTTGGCATAATCTTCTTCGTAGTTACGACGTACGCCCCCTTTTTTGACGGTGTTGACTTCGCCATCGTCTTCCCGAGCATGCTTGCCCCTGTAATCGTCACGGCGGTTACGCCGCTGATTACGTTGGTCGTGGTGGTCGCGGGAGTTGTTGCGCTGGTTGCGGCAGTCAAAATTGTCGCTCCGACCATGGTTGCCGCGGTAGTCATCGCGGTGTGGGGGGTGGTCGGAGCGCGGAACCCTTGCTGCTTCTTTGATAATTATCTTTTTAGCGTCGTCGGCATCAGCATATTTCTTAGCGGTGGCTAGGAGCGCTGTGACCGACTCAGGCCTCTTGTGAAGGAGCTTGTCTCTTAGAGCATCGTGGAAGCGGAGGCCAGTGATGAAAGCCTCGATTGCCTCGTTGTTGAAGATTGACGGGACCTTGATGCGCATCTCCGAGAAATGCCGGACGTACTCACGCAGCGGCTCATCTTTCGATCTTGAATCCGCTGTAGATCATATTTCTTGCCGGGTTGCTCGCAAGTGGCAATGAAGTTGTCAATGAAAGCTTTCTTGAGTTCTTGCCAGGAATCGAAGTAGTTTGCCAGCAAGCTGACCAGCCACTGGTGACCTGCATGACCAACAGCTACTGGAAAGTAGTTAGACATGACGTGCTTGTCAACCATGGCTGATCTGCACGTGGTTTCGTAGAGCATGACCCATAATTCGAGGTTCTCCTTGCCGTCATACTTCTAAAGTTTTTCGAGCTTGAAGTTCTTGGGCCATATGACTTGGCGAAGGTGCGGAGTAAACTGCTTCAAACCCGGCGGGCCGTGGGTAGTATCATATTCCATACGGCGATAGCTTTCGTGGGATGCATGATCGTTGGCTCTCTGGTTGATGCGATCACGCAGATCACGTCCTCCGAGGTAGTGGCAGAGATTGTTATTGCCATCGCAGCGATCTCGGTTGCCATCCAGATTAGCCCTGCAACCGTGGTTGTCGCGGCGGTTGTCGTCTCAGTCGTTGCGGCGATTGTCCTATCGATGGTGGTTGTCATCTCGATCGCCATCATGGCCACCGTTTCTGCCTTGACGGTTGTCTGATGGGTCGTTGTTGCGCGAGCCACGTAGGTTGGGTGGCTGTGAGCGGCTTGAGTACTGGCGGCTGTGGCTTGACTCAACTAAGACGGAGGGAGCCCGGGCTTGATTTACAATCTATGCGGTCTGGGCCATAGCAGCCGTCAAATAGGCTTGTATTTCATCGCGAACTGCTTGAGTTTTTGGGGTATTGGGTAGCCGTTGCATTGTTGCTATAGCGACGGCTACGTTGGCGCTTGGAGTCCTAAAGACCTGTTTGTCCCCCACCCTGTCAAAAGCATTGTTGAGGTCACGTGGCTGGACCCTTATGCGTCGTGCCTCCTCTTCTGCTTCAGCTTCGATTTGTCGGCGATTAAACCGGTCAATATTACATGCTTCGCGTGCAATCCTTTCCTGTTATGTTTCGCCGACTGCTGGTGGTTCATCATTACTGACAACATTGATCAAATCCCCTCGTCTTGGTGGGAAGGACGGGAATTGTAGGAACCCCGGGGCATGGTCTGGGATATCCAAATCGTATTCGACGCCTTCATCATCGTGACGCTGGAGCTCAGTGTGGTCGGAGGCATTGGATGCGATGCCAGACGAGGAGCTGGAGTCACCTTCTTGGACTGTGTGGACGGATCCTTCTTGATAATCCTCAATCCGGACCATGTTGACAAAATTTTGCGGCTTCGACTGAGGTCGACACAGATCCAAGCGGCGTTGTATATTATACACATAGTTGGAGGCAGTGTTTCGTAGGCCGTAGGGCTGGGCCTGGTAGTTCTCCGTCAAGGCTTCGTACTCGGAGAGCTGGAGACCCGTCGCGGAGGCTGGCCGGTGACGAGCGGAGCGCCCTTTAGGAGTAGATATGACTATGAGATCTGTACCAAGTCGTGCAGGACGACTGGCCTGAGCTGGTCGGTTACCTACTCATTAGGTCCACTTTGAATTGAACTTACTAGAGCTAGGGTTTCAGCGAGCTTGGTGTCGACCCGATCGATGGAGTCGAGTAGGTCGGTGTTGTCGATCTGCCTCCCTTTGTAGCGGGGAAACAAACGACGGATTGTCGGCGTGGTTGAAAGCGATGCGGGCATGGTCGGAGCCAGATCCACCGTGGTCAGAGCCAGATCCACCGTGGTCGAAGCCAGATCCACCATGGTCGAAGCTAGATCCTTTGTGGTCGGAGCCGTATCCACCGTGGTCGGAGCCGTAGCCGATGCAGGTGAAGCAGCGGTCGACGCAGATTGAATCCGTGCCTCCTCCGTGATCGTGGTGATGAAGTCGTCGGAGCCGGTGGTCCAGGTGATCTGACCGATGGTGAACGTGAGGCCATTCGGCGTAGCCATGAAGCCAGGGATGATGACCATCTTGTTTGCTTAGAGAGCAGTACGCACACCCCCTACCTAGCACGCCACTGTCGACGAAATATGGTCGGCAGTCTACCCAGGGGTATGCCCAAGGTAGTAGATTGTCAGCAGACAGATGCGCAAGCCACAAACAAGATGGTGACGCAAGACACATGAGGTTTTATCCAGGTTTTGCCACCAAGAAGGCGTAATACCTACGTCCTACGTCTGATTGTATTGTTGTATGTCAATGAGAGATGTTTTTTAGAGGGGTCCCCTGCCCGCCTTATATAGTCCGAGGGGCAGGGTTACAGATCTGGAAACTAATCCTAGTCAGTTACAATTGCCATAGGTGACCGGATAAGGATTCCAATTCTAACCGATCGAGATCTTGCTTGATCGCCAAATCTATCTTGACTCCTTGCGTGGGACTCCAAACAGGTTGGCCGGGCCGCCCATCGTCTTTTGGTGGACCGGACCCACTAATCCGGGCCAGCCCAATCTTAGCCGTAAGGGTATAGGGGTTAATACCCCAACAGACACCAAACCAAACCTTGGGAGCTATCATGACCGATGATGCTTATAGAGATGATCATGAGAAGGAAGAAAAGAGGGAGAAGAAGGATGACAAAAAGAATAGTGTGGCATTCAAGGCCACATCATCCAAGAGCAAAGCAAACCAAATCTTGTGTTTGTTGTGCAGCACCCTATTGGGGGTTTGGAGTGTGATGCCAATTAGCGCGTGAACCTCCAAGTGAGTGAATCACCACAACGAGGACTAACCTGTCGGCAAGCAAGTGAACCTCCGTAAAAAATCATTGTGTCATCATTTGATTCCGAGGTGATTGGTCTTCATTGATATTCATTCTTGTGATTGATTGGTTCATTCCTCGACTTATCGGTATAACCATCTTGCTCACTCTCTATTTACATTACCGCAAACTAGTTGTCAAGCTCTTTAGTGTAGCTAGTTGTGAGAGCTTGTTAGTTTGGTTAGTGTGGCTCTTTAGTTAGCCTTTGAGAGCACACTAACTTAGTGTAGTAACATAGCCATTGTGTGGATAGAGACTATATAAACTAGAATTGTGGTAGGTGGCTTGCATTTTTAGTAGGCTAGCGCAACACTCGCTTCGCCTCATATTTGTCTAACCGTTTTGCTAAGTGTTGTTGTAGAAATTTTTAAAAGGCTATTCACCCCCTCTAGCCATTAGGACCTTTCAAGTGGTATCAGAGCTGAGGTCACCGTGATTTGAGGCTCAACAACCTTCGGTGTAAAAATGGCTCAAATCAACAACACCAAGAAGCCACCCCAATTTGACGGCACAAATTATCCATACTGGAAGTCAAAGATGACCACACATATAAAGTCAATCAGTAGAAGGGTATGGAAGGTGGTAGAAACCAAAATAGAGATTGCTGTTCCAGAGAATCCCACCATGCCTGAAGAAGTGCTTCTCAAAAACAATGACATTGCTCTAAGTGCCATTCATGATGCAATTAATGAGAAAACATTTGAGCAAATCAAGAACATTGAGATGGCTCATGAGGCTTGGAAGAAGTTGGAAGAATCATTCGAGGGCACCAAGGCAATGAAGGGTTCAAAGGCATACATCCTCAAAGAAAAATTTGCTAGCTTCAAGATGAAGGAAGATTAGAGTGTGCCGGACATGTTCCATCAGATGGAAGTGCTTGTCAATGATCTCGAAGCACTTGGTGAGAGGTTGGAGGACAAGGACTTCTCTCATAAGTTCCTAAAATGCTTATCCGCAAGATTTGGCATGTTGGTCACATTGCCAGTGAGGACTGGTTTGGACATAATGACACCAAACCAAAGCTTGGGAGATATCATGACCGATGATGCTTATAGAGATGATCATGAGAAGGAAGAAAAGAGGGAGAAGAAGGATGACAAGAAGAATAGTGTGGCATTCAAGGCCACATCATCCAAGAGCAAAGCAAACCAAATCTTGTGTTTGTTGTGCAGCACCCTATTGGGGGTTTGGAGTGTGATGCCAATTATCGCGTGAACCTCTAAGTGAGTGAATCACCAAAATGAGGACTAACTTGCCGGCAAGCAAGTGAACCTTGGTAAAAAATAATTGTGTCATCATTTGATTCCGAGGTGATTGGTCTTCATTGATATTCATTCTTGTGATTGATTGGTTCAATCCTCGACTTGTCGGTATAACCATCTTGCTCACTCTCCATTTACATTACCGCAAACTAGTTATCAAGCTCGTTAGTGTAGCTAGTTGTGAGAGCTTGTTAGTTTGGTTAGTGTGGCTCTTTAGTTAGCCTTTGAGAGCACACTAATTTAGTGTAGTAACATAGCCATTGTGTGGATAGAGACTATATAAACTAGAATTGTGGTAGGTGGCTTGCATTTTTAGTAGCCTAGCACAACACTCGCTTCGCCTCATATTTGTCTAACCGTTTTGCTAAGGGTTGTTGTAGAAATTTTTAATAGGCTATTCACCCCCCTCTAGCCATTAGGACCTTTCAAGTGGTATTAGAAACAAGGTCACCGTGATTTGAGGCTTAACAACCTTCGGTGTAAAAATAGCTCAAATCAACAACACCAAGAAGCCACCCCAATTTGATGGCACAAATTATCCATACTGGAAGTCAAAGATGACCACACATATTAAGTCAATCAGTAGAAGGGTATGGAAGGTGGTAGAAACCAAAATAGAGATTGTCGATCCGGAGAATCCCACCGTGCCTGAAGAAGTGCTTCTCCAAAACAATGACATTGCTCTAAGTGCCATTCATGATGCAATTAATGAGAAAACATTTGAGCAAATCAAGAACATTGAGATGGCTCATGAGGCTTGGAAGAAGTTGGAAGAATCATTCGAGGGCAACAAGGCAATGAAGGGTTTAAAGGCATACATCCTCAAAGAAAAATTTGCTAGCTTCAAGATGAAGGAAGATTAGAGTGTGCCGGACATGTTCCATCAGATGGAAGTGCTTGTCAATGATCTTGAAGCACTTGGTGAGAGGTTGGAGGACAAGGACTTCTCTCATAAGTTCCTGAAATGCTTATCCGCAAGATTTGGCATGTTGGTCACATTGCCTGTGAGGACCGGTTTGGACATAATGACACCAAACCAAAGCTTGGGAGATATCATGACCGATGATGCTTATAGAGATGATCATGAGAAGGAAGAGAAGAGGGAGAAGAAGAATGACAAGAAGAATAGTGTGGCATTCAAGGCCACATCATCCAAGAGCAAAGCAAACCAAATCTTGTGTTTGTTGTGCAGCACCCTATTGGGTTTTGGAGTGTGATGCCAATTAGCGCGTGAACCTCTAAGTGAGTGAATCACCAAAATGAGGACTAACTTGCCGGCAAGCAAGTGAACCTTGGTAAAAAATCATTGTGTCATCATTTGATTCCAAGGTGACTGGTCTTCATTGATATTCATTCTTGTGATTGATTGGATCATTCCTCGACTTGTCGGTATAACCATCTTGCTCACTCTCTATTTACATTACCGCAAACTAGTTGTCAAGCTCTTTAGTGTAGCTAGTTGTGAGAGCTTGTTAGTTTGGTTAGTGTGGCTCTTTAGTTAGCCTTTGAGAGCACACTAACTTAGTGTAGTAACATAGCCATTGTGTGGATAGAGACTATACAAACTAGAATTGTGGTAGGTGGCTTGCATTTTTAGTAGGCTAGCGCAACACTCGCTTCGCCTCATATTTGTCTAACTGTTTTGCTAAGTGTTGTTGTAGAAATTTTTAATAGGCTATTCACCCCCCTCTAGCCATTAGGACCATTCAAGTGGTATCAGAGCCAAGGTCACTGTGATTTGAGGCTTAACAACCTTCGGTGTAAAAATGGCTCAAATCAACAACACCAAGAAGCCACCCCAATTTGACGACACAAATTATCCATACAGGAAGTCAAAGATGACCACACATATTAAGTCAATCAATAGAAGGGTATGGAAGGTGGTAGAAACCAAAATAGAGATTGCCGATCCGGAGAATCCCACCGCGCCTGAAGAAGTGCTTCTCCAAAATAATGACATTGCTCTAAGTGCCATTCATGATGCAATTAACGAGAAAACGTTTGAGCAAATCAAGAACATTGAGATGGCTCATGAGGCTTGGAAGAAATTGGAAGAATTATTCAAGGGCACCAAGGCAATGAAGGGTTCAAAGGCATACATTCTCAAAGAAAAATTTGCTAGCTTCAAGATGAAGGAAGATTAGAGTGTGCCGGACATGTTCCATCAGATGGAAGTGCTTGTCAATGATCTTGAAGCACTTGGTGAGAGGTTGGAGGACAAGGACTTCTCTCATAAGTTCCTGAAATGCTTATCCGCAAGATTTGGTATGTTGGTCACATTGCCTGTGAGGACCGGTTTGGACATAATGACACCAAACCAAAGCTTGGGAGATATCATGACCGATGATGCTTATAGAGATGATCATGAGAAGGAAGAGAAGAGGGAGAAGAAGAATGACAAGAAGAATAGTGTGGCATTCAAGGCCACATCATCCAAGAGCAAAGCAAACCAAATCTTGTGTTTGTTGTGCAGCACCCTATTGGGTTTTGGAGTGTGATGCCAATTAGCGCGTGAACCTCTAAGTGAGTGAATCACCAAAATGAGGACTAACTTGCCGGCAAGCAAGTGAACCTTGGTAAAAAATCATTGTGTCATCATTTGATTCCAAGGTGACTGGTCTTCATTGATATTCATTCTTGTGATTGATTGGATCATTCCTCGACTTGTCGGTATAACCATCTTGCTCACTCTCTATTTACATTACCGCAAACTAGTTGTCAAGCTCTTTAGTGTAGCTAGTTGTGAGAGCTTGTTAGTTTGGTTAGTGTGGCTCTTTAGTTAGCCTTTGAGAGCACACTAATTTAGTGTAGTAACATAGCCATTGTGTGGATAGAGACTATATAAACTAGGATTGTGGTAGGTGGCTTGCATTTTTAGTAGCCTAGCACAACACTCGCTTCGCCTCATATTTGTCTAACCGTTTTGCTAAGGGTTGTTGTAGAAATTTTTAATAGGCTATTCACCCCCCTCTAGCCATTAGGACCATTCAAGTGGTATCAGAGCCAAGGTCACTGTGATTTGAGGCTTAACAACCTTCGGTGTAAAAATGGCTCAAATCAACAACACCAAGAAGCCACCCCAATTTGACGACACAAATTATCCATACAGGAAGTCAAAGATGACCACACATATTAAGTCAATCAATAGAAGGGTATGGAAGGTGGTAGAAACCAAAATAGAGATTGCCGATCCGGAGAATCCCACCGCGCCTGAAGAAGTGCTTCTCCAAAATAATGACATTGCTCTAAGTGCCATTCATGATGCAATTAACGAGAAAACGTTTGAGCAAATCAAGAACATTGAGATGGCTCATGAGGCTTGGAAGAAATTGGAAGAATTATTCAAGGGCACCAAGGCAATGAAGGGTTCAAAGGCATACATTCTCAAAGAAAAATTTGCTAGCTTCAAGATGAAGGAAGATTAGAGTGTGCCGGACATGTTCCATCAGATGGAAGTGCTTGTCAATGATCTTGAAGCACTTGGTGAGAGGTTGGAGGACAAGGACTTCTCTCATAAGTTCCTGAAATGCTTATCCGCAAGATTTGGTATGTTGGTCACATTGCCTGTGAGGACCGGTTTGGACATAATGACACCAAACCAAAGCTTGGGAGATATCATGACCGATGATGCTTATAGAGATGATCATGAGAAGGAAGAAAAGAGGGAGAAGAAGGATGACAAGAAGAATAGTGTGGCATTCAAGGCCACATCATCCAAGAGCAAAGCAAACCAAATCTTGTGTTTGTTGTGCAAAGCACCCTATTGGGGTTTGGAGTGTGATGCCAATTAAGCGTGAACCTCCAAGTGAGTGAATCACCACAACGAGGACTAGCTTGCGGGCAAGCAAGTGAACCTTGGTAAAAAATCATTGTGTCATCATTTGATTCTTAGGTGATTGGTCTTCATTGGTATTCATTCTTGTGATTGATAGGTTCATTCCTCGACTTGTCGGTATAACCATCTTGCTCACTCTCTATTTACATTACCGCAAACTAGTTGTCAAGCTCTTTAGTGTAGCTAGTTGTGAGAGCTTGTTAGTTTGGTTAGTGTGGCTCTTTAGTTAGCCTTTGAGAGCACACTAATTTAGTGTAGTAACATAGCCATTGTGTGGATAGAGACTATATAAACTAGAATTGTGGTAGGTGACTTGCATTTTTAGTAGGCTAGCGCAACACTCGCTTCGCCTCATATTTGTCTAACCGTTTTGCTAAGTGTTGTTGTAGAAATTTTTAATAGGCTATTCAACCCCCTCTAGCCATTAGGACCTTTCAAGTGGTATCAGAGCCGAGGTCACCGTGATTTGAGGCTTAACAACCTTCGGTGTAAAAATGGCTCAAATCAACAACACCAAGAAGCCACCCCAATTTGACGGCACAAATTATACATACTGGAAGTCAAAGATGACCACACATATGAAGTCAATCAGTAGAAGGGTATGGAAGGTGGTAGAAACCAAAATAGAGATTGTCGATCCGGAGAATCCCACCGTGCCTGAAGAAGTGCTTCTCCAAAACAATACCATTGCTCTAAGTGCCATTCATGATGCAATTAATGAGAAAACATTTGAGAAAATCAAGAACATTGAGATGGCTCATGAGGATTGGAAGAAGTTGGAAGAATCATTCGAGGGCACCAAGGCAATGAAGGGTTCAAAGGCATACATTCACAAAGAAAAATTTGCTAGCTTCAAGATGAAGGAAGATTAGAGTGTGCCGGACATGTTCCATCAGATGAAAGTGCTTGTCAGTGATCTCGAAGCACTTGGTGAGAGGGTGGAGGACAAGGACTTCTCTCATAAGTTCCTGAAATACTTATCCGCAAGATTTGGCATGTTTGTCACAATGCCAGTGAGGACCGGTTTGGACACAATGACACCAAACCAAACCTTGGGAGATATCATGACCGATGATGCTTATAGAGATGATCATGAGAAGGAAGAAAATAGGAAGAAGAAGGATGACAAGAAGAATAGTGTGGCATTCAAGGCCACATCATCCAAGAGCAAAGAAAACCAAATCTTGTGTTTGTTGTGCAGCACCCTATTGGGGGTTTGGAGTGTGATGCCAATTAGCGCGTGAACCTCCAAGTGAGTGAATCACCACAACGAGGACTAACTTGCTGGCAAGCAAGTGAACCTCGGTAAAAAATCATTGTGTCATCATTTGATTCCGAGGTGATTGGTCTTCATTGATATTCATTCTTGTGGTTGATTGGTTCATTCCTCTACTTGTCGGTATAACCATCTTGCTCAGTCTCCATTTACATTACCGCAAACTAGTTGTCAAGCTCTTTAGTGTAGCTAGTTGTGAGAGCTTGTTAGTTTGGTTAGTGTGGCTCTTTAGTTAGCCTTTGAGACAACACTAACTTAGTGTAGTAACATAGCCATTGTGTGGATAGAGACTATATAAACTAGAATTGTGGTAGGTGACTTGCATTTTTAGTAGGCTAGCGCAACACTCGCTTCGCCTCATATTTGTCTAACCGTTTTGCTAAGTGTTGTTGTAGAAATTTTTAATAGGCTATTCAACCCCCTCTAGCCATTAGGACCTTTCAAGTGGTATCAGAGCCGAGGTCACCGTGATTTGAGGCTTAACAACCTTCGGTGTAAAAATGGCTCAAATCAACAACACCAAGAAGCCACCCCAATTTGACGGCACAAATTATACATACTGGAAGTCAAAGATGACCACACATATGAAGTCAATCAGTAGAAGGGTATGGAAGGTGGTAGAAACCAAAATAGAGATTGTCGATCCGGAGAATCCCACCGTGCCTGAAGAAGTGCTTCTCCAAAACAATACCATTGCTCTAAGTGCCATTCATGATGCAATTAATGAGAAAACATTTGAGAAAATCAAGAACATTGAGATGGCTCATGAGGATTGGAAGAAGTTGGAAGAATCATTCGAGGGCACCAAGGCAATGAAGGGTTCAAAGGCATACATTCACAAAGAAAAATTTGCTAGCTTCAAGATGAAGGAAGATTAGAGTGTGCCGGACATGTTCCATCAGATGAAAGTGCTTGTCAGTGATCTCGAAGCACTTGGTGAGAGGGTGGAGGACAAGGACTTCTCTCATAAGTTCCTGAAATGCTTATCCGCAAGATTTGGCATGTTGGTCACATTGCCAGTGAGGACCGGTTTGGACACAACGACACCAAACCAAACCTTGGGAGATATCATGACCGATGATGCTTATAGAGATGATCATGAGAAGGAAGAAAAGAGGGAGAAGAAGGATGACAAGAAGAATAGTGTGGCATTCAAGGCCACATCATCCAAGAGCAAAGCAAACCAAATCTTGTGTTTGTTGTGCAGCACCCTATTGGGGGTTTGGAGTGTGATGCCAATTAGCACGTGAACCTCTAAGTGAGTGAATCACCAAAATGAGGACTAACTTGCCGGCAAGCAAGTGAACCTTGGTAAAAAATCATTGTGTCATCATTTGATTCCGAGGTGATTGGTCTTCATTGATATTCATTCTTGTGATTGATTGGTTCATTCCTCGACTTGTCGGTATAACCATCTTGCTCACACTCCATTTACATTACCGCAAACTAGTTATCAAGCTCGTTAGTGTAGCTAGTTGTGAGAGCTTGTTAGTTTGGTTAGTGTGGCTCTTTAGTTAGCCTTTGAGAGCACACTAATTTAGTGTAGTAACATAGCCATTGTGTGGATAGAGACTATATAAACTAGAATTGTGGTAGGTGGCTTGCATTTTTAGTAGCCTAGCACAACACTCGCTTCGCCTCATATTTGTCTAACCGTTTTACTAAGGGTTGTTGTAGAAATTTTTAATAGGCTATTCACCCCCCTCTAGCCATTAGGACCTTTCAAGTGGTATCAGAGCCAAGGTCACCGTGATTTGAGGCTTAACAACCTTCAGTGTAAAAATGGCTCAAATCAACAACACCAAGAAGCCACCCCAATTTGACGGCACAAATTATCCATACTGGAAGTCAAAGATGACCACACATATTAAGTCAATCAGTAGAAGGGTATGGAAGGTGGTAGAAACCAAAATAGAGATTGTCGATCCGGAGAATCCCACCGCGCCTGAAGAAGTGCTTCTCCAAAACGATGACATTGCTCTAAGTGCCATTCATGATGCAATTAATGAGAAAACATTTGAGCAAATCAAGAACATTGATATGGCTCATGAGGCTTGGAAGAAGTTGGAAGAATCATTCGAGGGCACCAAGGCAATGAAGGGTTCAAAGGCATACATCCTCAAAGAAAAATTTGCTAGCTTCAAGATGAAGGAAGATTAGAGTGTGCCGGACATGTTCCATCAGATGGAAGTGCTTGTCAATGATCTCGAAGCACTTGGTGAGAGGGTGGAGGACAAGGACTTCTCTCATAAGTTCATGAAATGCTTATCCGCAAGATTAGGCATGTTGGTCACATTGCCAGTGAGGACCGGTTTGGACACAATGACACCAAACCAAACCTTGGGAGATATCATGACCGATGATGCTTATAGAGATGATCATGAGAAGGAAGAAAAGAGGGAGAAGAAGGATGACAAGAAGAATAGTGTGGCATTCAAGGCCACATCATCCAAGAGCAAAGCAAACCAAATCTTGTGTTTGTTGTGCAGCACCCTATTGGGGGTTTGGAGTGTGATGCCAATTAGCGCGTGAATCTCCAAGTGAGTGAATCACCACAGCGAGGACTAGCTTGCCATCAAGCAAGTGAACTTTGGTAAAAAATCATTGTGTCATCATTTGATTCCAAGGTGACTGGTCTTCATTGATATTCATTCTTGTGATTGATTGGATCATTCCTCGACTTGTCGGTATAACCATCTTGCTCACTCTCTATTTACATTACCGCAAACTAGTTGTCAAGCTCTTTAGTGTAGCTAGTTGTGAGAGCTTGTTAGTTTGGTTAGTGTGGCTCTTTAGTTAGCCTTTGAGAGCACACTAACTTAGTGTAGTAACATAGCCATTGTGTGGATAGTGCCTATACAAACTAGAATTGTGGTAGGTTTCTTGCATTTTTAGTAGGCTAGCGCAACACTCGCTTCGCCTCATATTTGTCTAACTGTTTTGCTAAGTGTTGTTGTAGAAATTTTGAATAGGCTATTCACCCCCCTCTTGCCATTAGGAACATGCAAGTGGTATCAGAGCCGAGGTCACCGTGATTTGAGGCTTAAGAACCTTCGGTGTAAAAATGGCTCAAATCAACAACACCAAGAAGCCACCCCAATTTGATGGCACAAATTATCCATACTGGAAGTCAAAGATGACCACACATGTGAAGTCAATCAGTAGAAGGGTATGGAAGGTGGTAGAAACCAAAATAGAGATTGCCGATCCGAAGAATGCCACCGCTCCTAAAGAAGTGCTTCTCCAAAACAATGACATTGCTCTAAGTGCCATTCATGATGCAATTAATGAGAAAACATTTGAGCAAATCAAGAACATTAAGATGGCTCATGAGGCTTGGAAGAATCATTCGAGGGCACCAAGGCAATGAAGGGTTCAAATGCATACATTCTCAAAGAAAAATTTGCTAGCTTCAAGATGAAGGAAGATTAGAGTGTGCCGGACATGTTCCATCAGATGGAAGTGCTTGTCAATGATCTCAAAGCACTTGGTGAGAAGGTGGAGGACAAGGACTTCTCTCATAAGTTCCTAAAATTCTTATCCGCAAGATTTGGCATGTTGGTCACATTGCTAGTGAGGACTGGTTTGGACACAATGACACCAAACCAAATCTTGGGAGATATCATGACCGATGATGCTTATAGAGATGATCATGAGATGGAAGAAAAGAGGGAGAAGAAGGATGACATGAAGAATAGTGTGGCATTCAAGGCCACATCATCCAAGAGCAAAGCAAACCAAATCTTGTGTTTGTTGTGCAGCACCCAATTGGGGGTTTGGAGTGTGATGCCAATTAGCGCGTGAACCTCCAAGTGAGTGAATCACCACAACGAGGACTAGCTTGCCATCAAGCAAGTGAACCTTGGTAAAAAATCATTGTGTCATCATTTGATTCCAAGGTGACTGGTCTTCATTGATATTCATTCTTGTGATTGATTGGTACATTCCTCGACTTGTCGATATAACCATCTTGCTCACTCTCTATTTACATTACCGCAAACTAGTTGTCAAGCCCTTTAGTGTAGCTAGTTGTGAGAGCTTGTTAGTTTAGTTAGTGTGGCTCTTTAGTTAGCCTTTGAGAGCACACTAATTTAGTGTAGTAACATAGCCATTGTGTGGATAGAGATAATATAAACTAGAATTGTGGTAGGTGGCTTGCATTTTTAGTAGGCTAGCGCAACACTCGCTTCGCCTCATATTTGTCTAACCGTTTTGCTAAGTGTTGTTGTAGAAATTTTTAATAAGCTATTCACCCCCCTCTAGCCATTAGGACATTTCAAGTGGTATCAGAGCTGAGGTCACCGTGATTTGAGGCTTAACAACCTTCGGTGTAAAAATGGCTCAAATCAACAACACCAAGAGGCCACCCCAATTTGACGGCACAAATTATTCATACTGGAAGTCAAAGAAGACCACACATGTGAAGTCAATCAGTAGAAAGGTATGGAAGGTGGTAGAAACCAAAATAGAGATTGCCGATCCGGAGAATCCCACCGCGCCTGAAGAAGTGCTTCTCCAAAACAATGACATTGCTCTAAGTGCCATTCATGATGCAATTAATGAGAAAACATTTGAGCAAATCAAGAACATTGAGATGGCTCATGAGGCTTGGAAGAATCATTCGAGGGCACCAAGACAATGAAGGGTTCAAAGGCATACATTCTCAAAGAAAAATTTGCTAGCTTCAAGATGATGAAAGATTAGAGTGTGCCGGACATGTTCCATCAGATGGAAGTGCTTGTTAATGATCTCGAAGCACTTGGTGAGCGGGTGGAGGACAAGGACTTCTCTCATAAGTTCCTGAAATGCTTATTCGCAAGATTTGGCATGTTGGTCACATTGCTAGTGAGGACCGGTTTGGACACAATGACACCAAACCAAATCTTGGGAGATATCATGACCGATGATGCTTATAGAGATGATCATGAGAAGGAAGAAAAGAGGGAGAAGAAGGATGACAAGAAGAATAGTGTGGCATTCAAGGCCACATCATCCAAGAGCAAAGCAAACCAAATCTTGTGTTTGTTGTGCAGCACCCTATTGGGGGTTTGGAGTGTGATGCCAATTAGCGCGTGAACCTCCAAGTGAGTGAATCACCACAACGAGGACTAACTTGCGGGCAAGCAAGTGAACCTCGGTAAAAAATCATTGTGTCATCATTTGATTCCTAGGTGATTGGTCTTCATTGGTATTCATTCTTGTGATTGATAGGTTCATTCCTCGACTTGTCGGTATAACCATCTTGCTCACTCTCTATTTATAATACCGCAAACTAGTTGTCAAGCTCTTTAGTGTAGCTAGTTGTGAGAGCTTGTTAGTTTGGTTAGTGTGGCTCTTTAGTTAGCCTTTGAGACCACACTAACTTAGTGTAGTAACATAGCCATTGTGTGGATAGAGACTATACAAACTAGAATTGTGGTAGGTTGCTTGCATTTTTAGTAGGCTAGCGCAACACTCGCTTCGCCTCATATTTGTCTAACTGTTTTGCTAAGTGTTGTTGTAGAAATTTTTAATAGGCTATTCACCCCCCTCTAGCCATTAGGACCTTTCAAGTGGTATCAGAGCTGAGGTCACCGTGATTTGAGGCTTAACAACCTTTGGTGTAAAAATGGCTCAAATCAACAACACCAAGAAGCCACCCCAATTTGACGGCACAAATTATCCATACTGGAAGTCAAAGATGACCACACATGTGAAGTCAATCAGTAGAAGGGTATGGAAGGTGGTAGAAACCAAAATAGAGATTGCCGATCCAGAGAATCCCACCGCGCCTGAAGAAGTGCTTCTCCAAAACAATGACATTGCTCTAAGTGCCATTCATGATGCAATTAATGAGAAAACATTTGAGCAAATCAAGAACATTGATATGGCTCATGAGGCTTGGAAGAATCATTTGAGATGAAGGGTTCAAAGGCATACATTCTCAAAGAAAAATTTGCTAGCTTCAAGATGAAGAAAGATTAGAGTGTGCCGGACATGTTCCATCAGATGGAAGTGCTTGTCAATGATCTCGAAGCACTTGGTGAGAGGGTGGAGGACAAGGACTTCTCTCATAAGTTTCTGAAATGCTTATCCGCAAGATTTGGCATGTTGGTCACATTGCTAGTGAGGACCGGTTTGGACACAATGACACCAAACCAAATCTTGGGAGATATCATGACCGATGATGCTTATAGAGATAATCATAAGAAGGAAGAAAAGAGGGAGAAGAAGGATGACAAGAAGAATAGTGTGGCATTCAAGGCCACATCATCTAAGAGCAAAGCAAACCAAATCTTGTGTTTGTTGTGCAACACCCTATTGGGGGTTTGGAGTGTGATGCCAATTAGCGCGTGAACCTCCAAGTGAGTGAATCACCACAACGAGGACCAACTTGCCGGCAAGCAAGTGAACCTCGGTAAAAAATCATTGTGTCATCATTTGATTCCTAGGTGATTGGTCTTCATTGGTATTCATTCTTGTGATTGATAGGTTCATTCCTCGACTTGTCGGTATAACCATCTTGCTCACTCTTTATTTACATTACCACAAACTAGTTGTCAAGCTCTTTAGTGTAGCTAGTTGTGAGAGCTTGTTAGTTTGGTTAGTGTGGCTCTTTAGTTAGCCTTTGAGAGCACACTAACTTAGTGTAGTAACATAGCCATTGTGTGGATAGAGACTATATAAACTAGAATTGTGGTAGGTGGCTTGCATTTTTAGTAGGCTAGCGCAACACCCGCTTCGCCTCATATTTGTCTAACTGTTTTGCTAAGTGTTGTTGTAGAAATTTTTAATAGGCTATTCACCCCCCTCTTGCCATTAGGAACATTCAAGTGGTATCAGAGCCGAGGTCACCGTGATGAGAGGCTTAACAACCTTTGGTGTAAAAATGGCTCAAATCAACAACACCAAGAAGCCACACCAATTTGACGGCACAAATTATCCGTACTGGAAGTCAAAGATGACCACACATGTGAAGTCAATCAGTAGAAGGGTATGGAAGGTGGTAGAAACCAAAATAGAGATTGCCGATCCAGAGAATCCCACCGCGCCTGAAGAAGTGCTTCTCCAAAACAATGACATTGCTCTAAGTGCCATTCATGATGCAATTAATGAGAAAACATTTGAGCAAATCAAGAACATTGATATGGCTCATGAGGCTTGGAAGAATCATTTGAGATGAAGGGTTCAAAGGCATACATTCTCAAAGAAAAATTTGCTAGCTTCAAGATGAAGGAAGATTAGAGTGTGCCGGACATGTTCCATCAGATGGAAGTGCTTGTCAATGATCTCGAAGCACTTGGTGAGAGGGTGGAGGACAAGGACTTCTCTCAAAAGTTCCTGAAATGCTTATCCGCAAGATTTGGCATGTTGGTCACATTGCTAGTGAGGACCGGTTTGGACACAATGACACCAAACCAAATCTTGGGAGATATCATGACCGATGATGCTTATAGAGATGATCATGAGAAGGAAGAAAAGAGGGAGAAGAAGGATGACAAGAAGAATAGTGTGGCATTCAAGGCCACATCATCTAAGAGCAAAGCAAACCAAATCTTGTGTTTGTTGTGCAGCACCCTATTGGGGGTTTGGAGTGTGATGCCAATTAGCGCGTGAACCTCCAAGTGAGTGAATCACCACAACGAGGACCAACTTGCCGGCAAGCAAGTGAACCTCGGTAAAAAATCATTGTGTCATGATTTGATTCCTAGGTGATTGGTCTTCATTGGTATTCATTCTTGTGATTGATAGGTTCATTCCTCGACTTGTCGGTATAACCATCTTGCTCACTCTTTATTTACATTACCGCAAACTAGTTGTCAAGCTCTTTAGTGCACCAAGGCAATGAAGGGTTCAAAGGCATACATTCTCAAAGAAAAATTTGCTAGCTTCAAGATGAAGGAAGATTAGAGTGTGCCGGACATGTTCCATCAGATGGAAGTGCTTGTCAATGATCTCAAAGCACTTGGTGAGAAGGTGGAGGACAAGGAATTCTCTCATAAGTTCCTAAAATGCTTATCCGCAAGATTTGGCATGTTGGTCACATTGCTAGTGAGGACCGGTTTGGACACAATGACACCAAACCAAATCTTGGGAGATATCATGACCGATGATGCTTATAGAGATGATCATGAGATGGAAGAAAAGAGGGAGAAGAAGGATGACATGAAGAATAATGTGGCATTCAAGGCCACATCATCCAAGAGCAAAGCAAACCAAATCTTGTGTTTGTTGTGCAGCACCCTATTGGGGGTTTGGAGTGTGATGCCAATTAGCGCGTGAACCTCCAAGTGAGTGAATCACCACAACGAGGACTAACTTGCCGGCAAGCAAGTGAACCTCGGTGAAAAATCATTGTGTTATCATTTGATTCCGATGTGATTGGTCTTCATTGATATTCATTCTTGTGATTGATTGGTTCATTCCTCGACTTGTCGATATAACCATCTTGCTCACTCTCCATTTACATTACCGCAAACTAGTTGTCAAGCTCTTTACTGCAGGTAGTTGTGAGAGCTTGTTAGTTTGGTTAGTGTGGCTCTTTAGTTAGCCTTTGAGAGCACACTAATTTAGTGTAGTAACATAGCCATTGTGTGGATAGAGACTATATAAACTAGAATTGTGGTAGGTGGCTTGCATTTTTAGTAGGCTAGCGCAACACTCGCTTCGCCTCATATTTGTCTAACCGTTTTGCTAAGTGTTGTTGTAGAAATTTTTAATAGGCTATTCACCCCCCTCTAGCCATTAGGACATTTCAAGTGGTATCAGAGCCGAGGCCACCGTGATTTGAGGCTTAACAACCTTCGGTGTAAAAATGGCTCAAATCAACAACACCAAGAAGCCACCCCAATTTGACGGCACAAATTATCCGTACTGGAAGTCAAAGATGACCACACATATGAAGTCAATCAGTAGAAGGGTATGGAAGGTGGTAGGAACCAAAATAGAGATTGCCGATCCAAAGAATCCCACCGCGCCTGAAGAAGTGCTTCTCTAAAACATTGACCTTGCTCTATGTGCCATTCATGATGCAATTAATGAGAAAACATTTGAGCAAATCAAGAACATTGAGATGGCTCATGAGGCTTGGAAGAAGTTGGAAGAATCATTCGAGGGCACCAAGGTACTGAAGGGTGCAAAGGCATACATTCTCAAAGAAAAATTTGCTAGCTTCAAGATCAAGGAAGATGAGAGTGTGCCGGACATGTTCCATCAGATGGAAGTGCTTGTCAATGATCTCAAAGCACTTGGTGAGAGGGTGGAGGACAAGGACTTCTCTCATAAGTTCCTGAAATGCTTATCCACAAGATTTGGCATGTTGGTAACATTGCTAGTGAGGACCGGTTTGGACACAATGACACCAAACCAAACCTTGGGAGATATCACGACCGATCATGCTTATAGAGATGATCATGAGATGGAAGAAAATAGGGAGAAGAAGGATGATAAGAAGAATAGTGTGGCATTCAAGGCCACATCATCCAAGAGCAAAGCAAACCAAATCTTGTGTTTGTTGTGCAGCACCCTATTGGGGGTTTGGAGTGTGATGCCAATTAGCGCGTGAACCTCCAAGTGAGTGAATCACCACAACAAGGACTAACTTGCCGGCAAGCAAGTGAACCTCGGTAAAAAATCATTATGTCATCATTTGATTCCAAGGTGACTGGTCTTCATTGGTATTCATTCTTGTGATTGATTGGTTCATTCCTCGACTTGTCGATATAACCATCTTACTCACTCTCTATTTACATTACCGGAAACTAGTTGTCAAGCTCTTTAGTGTAGCTAGTTGTGAGAGCTTGTTCGTTTGGTTAGTGTGGCTCTTTAGTTAGCCTTTGAGAGCACACTAATT
The DNA here is from genome assembly GCA_904845875.1 of Miscanthus lutarioriparius. Lineage (NCBI taxonomy): Eukaryota > Viridiplantae > Streptophyta > Magnoliopsida > Poales > Poaceae > Miscanthus > Miscanthus lutarioriparius. The sequence goes on along the minus strand of CAJGYO010000005.1, from coordinate 70,672,743 downwards.
TAGTGTAGTAACATAGCCATTGTGTGGATAGAGACTATATAAACTAGAATTGTGGTAGGTGGCTTGCATTTTTAGTAGGCTAGCGCAACACTCGCTTCGCCTCATATTTGTCTAACCGTTTTGCTAAGTGTTGTTGTAGAAATTTTTAATAAGCTATTCACCCCCCTCTAGCCATTAGGACATTTCAAGTGGTATCAGAGCTGAGGTCACCGTGATTTGAGGCTTAACAACCTTCGGTGTAAAAATGGCTCAAATCAACAACACCAAGAAGCCACCCCAATTTGACGGCACAAATTATCCGTACTGGAAGTCAAAGATGACCACACATATGAAGTCAATCAGTAGAAGGGTATGGAAGGTGGTAGAAACCAAAATAGAGATTGCCGATCCCAAGAATCCCACCGCGCCTGAAGAAGTGCTTCTCCAAAACATTGACCTTGCTCTATGTGCCATTCATGATGCAATTAATGAGAAAACATTTAAGCAAATCAAGAACATTGAGATGGCTCATGAGGCTTGGAAGAAGTTTGAAGAATCATTCGAGGGCACCAAGGCAATGAAGGGTGCAAAGGCATACATTCTCAAAGAAAAATTTGCTAGCTTCAAGATGAAGGAAGATGAGAGTGTGCCGGACATGTTCCATCAGATGGAAGTGCTTGTCAATGATCTCAAAGCACTTGGTGAGAGGGTGGAGGACAAGGACTTCTCTCATAAGTTCCTAAAATGCTTATCCGCAAGATTTGGCATGTTGGTCACATTGCTAGTGAGGACCGGTTTGGACACAATGACACCAAACCAAACCTTGGGAGATATCATGACCGATGATGCTTATAGAGATGATCATGAGATGGAAGAAAATAGGGAGAAGAAGGATGATAAGAAGAATAGTGTGGCATTCAAGGCCACATCATCCAAGAGCAAAGCAAACCAAATCTTGTGTTTGTTGTGCAGCACCCTATTGGGGGTTTGGAGTGTGATGCCAATTAGCGCGTGAACCTCCAAGTGAGTGAATCACCACAACGAGGACTAACTTGCCGGCAAGCAAGTGAACCTCGGTACAAAATCATTATGTCATCATTTGATTCCAAGGTGACTGGTCTTCATTGGTATTCATTCTTGTGATTGATTGGTTCATTCCTCGACTTGTCGATATAACCATCTTGCTCACTCTCTATTTACATTACCGCAAACTAGTTGTCAAGCTCTTTAGTGTAGCAAGTTGTGAGAGCTTGTTAGTTTGGTTAGTGTGGCTCTTTTGTTAGCCTTTGAGAGCACACTAATTTAGTGTAGTAACATAGCCATTGTGTGGATAGAGACTATATAAACTAGAATTGTGGTAGGTGGCTTGCATTTTTAGTAGGCTAGCGCAACACTCGCTTCGCCTCATATTTGTCTAACCGTTTTGCTAAGTGTTGTTGTAGAAATTTTTAATAGGCTATTCACCCCCCTCTAGCCATTACGACATTTCAAGTGGTATTAGAGCCGAGGTCACCGTGATTTGAGGCTTAACAACCTTCGGTGTAAAAATGGCTCAAATCAACAACACCAAGAAGCCACCCCAATTTGACGGCACAAATTATCCGTACTGGAAGTCAAAGATGACCACACATATGAAGTCAATCAGTAGAAGGGTATGGAAGGTGGTAGAAACCAAAATAGAGATTGCCGATCCGAAGAATCCCACCGCGCCTGAAGAAGTGCTTCTCCAAAACATTGACCTTGCTCTATGTGCCATTCATGATGCAATTAATGAGAAAACATTTGAGCAAATCAAGAACATTGAGATGCCTCATGAGGCTTGGAAGAAGTTGGAAGAATCATTTGAGGGCACCAAGGCAATGAAGGGTGCTGTTGACACCGTTTTTTTGCACGTGTCAAAATGATCAGAGTGGACTAATCGGCAAGGGGAAAGTTACTGTATACTCTGATGGCCGATGAAAGCCAGCTTGTAAAGATGGTTGCCGATAGCTGGTGGTGGTCGATGGAAAGGTTGATTTAGACTCGGGCGTTGCCGATGAGGTTGGAGGTGTTATTGTCGATGCCGATGAAGGGAGGCTTGAAGACTACTGTCGATGAAACAGGGAGTATGCCGATGAAGGAAGACTTGAAGACTATTGCCGATGAAACAGGGAGTATGCCGATGAAGGAAGACTTGAAGACTACTGCCGATGAAACAGGGAGTATGCCGATGGGAAGGAGGACGGTGAGATTTCCATCGTAATTGAGGCAGACATGGAAATAGATAGGAGTTGATTTCCTTTTCTATATTTGTTAGAGTATGACTCATGTAAGAGTCACGTGTTTCCTTAGATATGGGCTTGGTGTCCTAGTTGTGTTTGGTTGTGTCTCTTTAGATCAGGGTATAAATATGGAGTGAGGGGCAATGTAATGAAGATATCAATCAATATCAAAACCAAGTTTTACTCCTATTTACATCTACTTACTTTTCGGCGACTTCGTCAATTTGCATATTTTTTCTTTTTACGAGTTCTCATTGATTCGGCGAGTTGCATTGTCTTAGTGCGACCTTCGGCGATTCTCGAGTTCCGCGTGAGTACCTCTTGGCCGTGACTTCCGGGCGTATCGCTGTTGTCAGGACCAAAGTGCTCGTATCTTCTTCCTTGTCGATTAACAGGTCAAATCGACTGGCACGCTTTGGATATCGATTTGGGTATTAGCCCTTTGTGTTTGCAGATCCACTTTTGCATCAACACATCTTTTGGCACGCCCAGTGGGACCAATCAATCCGATCAATATGTTCAATTCCGAGATCGTTGCGGGGAACATTATCACGGTATCAGAAGAAGATCTTAAGGAAGAGCAGAGGCAGGCTATGGAAAAGGCTGTAGAAGAATACAGGCAGCTTTGTCTGAAATCGTTTAGCCTGAACAAGAGTGGACAAGTCATCCAGAAGCAAGATTTGCCGTTGCCTCGGCATGTTACCTTTGACTCCAATCTTGGTAAACTTCAAGAGATGGTTAATTCTGCAATAAATCATGCTTTGATTAATCATTCCAATGTGCTGTCCAACACTCGCATTCATAATGCCGTGGTTCGAACTCTCAAAGAAGGACAAGCGCCACCGCATTATGTTGGGCCCGCTATCACCAACCGTGAGCCAGCATCCGTCAATACTCCATCGGCTCCCTCGGCCGGGTGGGTGTGAAGTTACTTCTTCTCCAAAGATCGGCGGGTTTACCTAATATTCAATCTACACCGATACGATCAGATCCGGTACTACCAGGAGGACGAATTCAGCTTAATACTGAGATCTATCGGCATCAGCTATGTCAGTCCTGTGTCTCAAAATAGCCGATTCCCGCTAATTGGTGGGGATATGGTATGCCTCGGTCATCTCGCTTTCAATCTCGGATTACCTCAAGTGTTTGATGCGAAGAGGAAAAGCTCCTATACCATCGGTATTGTTTTGCGATGGCCCAAAGTCCTCAATATGCCACACAAAGAATCATTGTGCAACCAACTCTGAGGGGTTTCAGATGCCTTTGGTTCAAACGCCCAGTTCAAATCCATCGGCAAGCTTCTATCGCCGATACAAAGAAAAGCCCCTGTTATGAGTCAAAGCGGGGTTGATTTATGCCTCAAGCTGGTTATAATTATCCAACAATGTCAAGAATTACCACCATCGGTAAGTTTTGTACCGATGAGTTCTAATAATGGTTGGTCGGGATAGTTACCTGCTCAAAGATACTGATTCAAGCAAAATCAGAAAGTTGCAAGGATTCAACGAGGTCATATGCAAGTCGGGTTTCGAGAATCAAGCATCAATGATTTTCAGCCGATGAATCCTTTCCAACAGTTAATGGACCACAAGTAACGACAAATATGCCGATTCTTCGGAGATCGTGGGCCACAAAGATATGTGGAAGGATCAAGCGGTACCTCTTGTAGAAATTCAGCCGGTTAAATCGTAGGAGGTCGATGCTTTTTAGCCGATAAGATAGCGAAATTATGAAGGATCAGTTTGGGATAAAGCCCAAGGTCAATACTTATTCTTACCGGACTCCATACCCTCCCGCATATGATTTAATTCCTCTCCCAAACCGGTACAAGGTACCGATTTCACTAAATTCTCTGGGCAAGATGATACATCAACAATGGAACACGTCAATCGCTTCATTATTCAATGTGGAGAGGCAACTAGCAGAGATGAATTAAGAGTTCGATTATTTTCATCATCTTTATGCGGATCGGCATTTACATGGTTCATTTCATTACCACCAAATTCTATTATTACTTGGGCTGATCTAGAAAAACAATTTCATAAGTATTTCTTTCTTTGGAATCCATGAAAAGAAGCTTACCGATTTGGTAAAATTGAGACAAGTTGTAATGATGAATCGGTAGAAAGCTTTGTGCAAAGGCTAAGAGATGTAAAGAATAAGTGCTCTGATCGGTGGTTTGGATGATCGGCTGACTTGCCGATCCGGCTTTCAAGGGTTATTGCCACATCTTAAAGAGCAGATATGCTTCTCAGGAGTTTGAAAGTCTCAGTCATCTTGTGCAAAGGATTTTTGATCAAGACACTAGGGTTTTTGAACCTAAAAAGAATTGGAATAAAAAAGTATCATTTGTTGAAGAAGTAGGAGATTCTAATTCTGATGAAGAACCAGTTATCGGCTTAGCTGAGTGGGTTAAGAATAAAAGGCCAATATCTTGTCCCTTTGGTCAGAAAGAGCCAGAAAAATTTACCTTTGATATCACCAAGGCCGACAAGATATTTGATCTTCTGCTTCAAGAGGGCCAAATTAAGCTGTCACCTAATCATGTGATCCCATCGGCAGAAGAGTTGAAGAAGATCTTGTACTGCAAATAGCACAATGCAACTTCACACAGTACAAATGAGTGCAAGGTGTTCAGGCAACAGTTACAATCGGCTATTGAATCTGGGAGAATTAAGTTTGGTACTTCCAATGCCCAGAAGCAAATACGTTGGAGGCCAAAGGGAAGACCAAGGTATTGACGTTAGAGGCTGCTGAGAAAAACGCATCAGTGGATCCCCAACATCGGATAACTACCAATGATGCAAAAAGTAAGGGTTTGCTGGGAGAAAGCAGTAGTTCCAAAAAACCTCCTCGACCTGGCATTGTGATTACTCATCGAAGGTAGCAGGAGGGTTGGCGTCAGCGTAATGATCGATATCGACAACAGCAAGAAGAAAGACGTCGGGAAGAATGGCATCGGCATAAAGATCATTGGAGGTGCCCGTTTTTTATCCATTGCTGGGAAGAAGGTATTAAATTGCCAACTGTTGAAAATTGCCCTGAGTGCAATGGTTATTATGGGGTCAATCGGTCAGAAAGGAGGTTTCAACCTGGCAATCAGGGTTTATTTATCGATGAGCCGATCAGAGGCAGAGCATCAGTGCATGATCGGCTGGGGGGCAGACTTAGTGTACATGAAAGACTTGGTAAACGCGCTGGATATTTTCCAAGGAATCAAGAGGAGCTTGAGGAAATGGCAAATGCAAGAGTTCCCAATGAGGAAATATTCTACAGGGACCCTAATATACGCCGTGTAGAGTCAACTAGGACCTGTTATCAGCCGGTTTGGAAAACCAAGTTTCCTCAATGGTGCCCGGAGGGTCTGACAAAGACGCAGAGAAGGAGGATGCAACATGAGCGTTAGGAGGATTTATACCAAGAGGAAAATTCCTCCAATGAGAGGTCCGGTCATCAGCAGTGGCAGGTAAAACACAAAAATAAGGGTCCATCGGCAGATGTTAATATGGTATTCATATTGCCGATGGAGTTTTTGGCACTATCTAATAATGAGGAAGAAGTTGTTCTCTCTGATCAAGTAGCTCAGTTGACACTAGATCCAATGATGGCTGTTTTTGAGAAACCTACCGATGACGAGAGACAGCATCTTAAGGCTTTGTTTGTGAAGGGCAGAGTTGATGGGCAGCCTGTGTCTAATATACTTATTGATGGAGGGGCTGCGATTAATATTATGCCTTATGTGATGTATCGGAAACTTGGTAAGGGAGATCAAGACTTGACCAAAACCGATATGATGCTGAAAGATTTTGAAGGCAATGTGTCACCGGCTAAAGGGGCAGTATGCATTGAATTGACCATCGGCAGCAAAACCTTGCTGACGACGTTCTTTGTTATTAACGGCAAGGGTGCATATAATCTGCTTCTAGGGAGGGATTGGATTCATGCTAATTGTTGTGTTCCTTCTACAATGCATCAATGCCTCGTACAGTGGATTGGGGATAAGATTGAGGTTGTCCCTGGTGATTCTTCTTATATCATCGCATTGGCAGAATCAGATACTTATGAGCGAACTAAATGCATATCAGGAGAAGCTTGGGAAAAAGAGTTCCTTAGAGTTGTTGATTATGAAATTCCACCGATCCAAGCGATCGGTTCGAAGAAGAGTTTTAATGGATAGGTTTGCCGATGATGGAAAATTAGGTCAAGGGTTCACATCGGCGAGATGATTTAGTAGAAGTAGATATCGGTGATGGCGATAAAGGCCAAGACCTACTTTTATTAGTGCTAAGTTAGATTCCAAGTGTAAGCAACAAATAATTGATGTGTTAAAAGAGTATAAAGATTGTTTTGCTTGGGATTATCTTGAGATGCTCGGATTAGACCGATCGGTAGTTGAACATCGGTTACCTATCAAATCTGGATTTTGGCCACATCAGACAGACCGGTAAATACCGATGCAACCCTAATATACTTCATGATATTAAGCCGAAATAACTAAATTAATTGAGGCAAAGTTTATTCGGCAAAGTGTTGATATGCGAGTGGATCTCTAATGTGGTTCTGTTTATAAGAAAAATGGAAAACTTCGTGTTTGTATTGATTTCAGGAATCTCAACAAAGCCACACCGATGGATGGCTATCCAATGCCGATTGCTGATTTGTTGATTGATTGATGCCGCAACGGGCATCAAATTATCGACTTCATGGATGGTAATGCGAGCTACAATCAAATATTCATGGTTGAAGAAGATATTCCCAAGAGGCGCTTTCGAGATGTCCAGGTCATGTGGGGTTGTTTGAGTGGATAGTTATGACGTTTGGTTTGAAAAATGCCGGCGCTACTTATCAGAGAGCTATGAACTTTATTTTTCATGAATACATCGGCACATCAGTGGAGATTTACATTGATGATGTGGTGATTAAGTCCGGAGATATCACAAAACATTTAGCCGATCTACGAAAGATCTTTGGAGTGCACAAGGAAGCATGGATTGAAGATGAATCCTAATAAATGTGCATTTGGTGTATCGGCAGAACAATTCTGGGGTTTTATGGTGCATCAGTGGGGCATCAAAATCAGTAGGAAGTCTATTGATGCGATTAACAAGGTGGTTGCTCCTGTCAATAAGACTGAATTGCAATCTTTGATCGGTAAGATTAATTTCATTAGAAGATTCATATCTAATCGTCGTAGTAAGATCAAGGCTTTTGGTCCACTACTTAAATTGAAAGCCGATCAGGAATTTGTATGGGGAGCTGAGCAGCAGTTAGCCCTCGATGAAATTAAGAAATATTTAACAAATCCTCTAGTGCTAGTTCCACCTCAACACGGGAAGCCTTTCAGGTTATATTTGTCAACTGATGATACAGTTATCGGTTCAGCTCTTATTCAAGAATTTGAAGGGAAAGAACGTGTTATTTATTATTTGAGCAGAAGATTAGTGGATGCTGAGACGAGGTATTCGGCCATCGAAAAATTATGTCTGTGTTTATACTTTTCTTGTGTCAAATTAAGGCATTATTTGTTATCTGCCGAATGTACGGTCATATGCAAAGACGACGTAGTCAAGTACATGCTGTCAATGCCGATATTAAGTGGTAGAATCGGCAAGTGGATTTTAGCATTATCAGAATTTGAACTACGTTACGAATCGACCAAGGTAGTTAAGGGGCAAGTTATGGCTGATTTCGTCACTCAGCATTGTAATACAGTGGACTCTCTGGAGATTGCCCCTTGGACACTTTACTTCGATGGGTCCACATGCGGTGAAGGAGCAGGTATCGGCATTGTGTTGATTTCACCTCAAGGAAGGAAGTATGAGTTTTCATTACCGATTGTTGCTACATCGACAAACAATCAGGTTGAATGCCAAGCCTTGATAAAAGGGTTAGAATTACTGAAGGAGATACGTGCCGATGCTGTTGAAATCTTTGGTGATTCTATGCTAGTTATAAATCAATTGGCTGGAATTTATGAATGCCGAAGTGAAGCTTTGATTTCATATTATGAAAGATGTTTGCAATTGTTGAAAGGATTTAGAGATTTTCGTCTTGAACATATCTCTCGATTGCATAATGAGGAAGCTAATCGACTAGCTCAGCATGCTTCAGGGTATCAGCCTATTCAGGAAGTGCTAACATCAGCAGTTGATACCGATGACTGGAGGAAGGAGATTGTCGATTATTTAAAGGATCCATATAGAAAGGTTGAGAGACGTATAAGGTTCCAAGCTACCAAGTATGTGCTCCTCGATGATGAATTATATTATCGAACTATAGATGGAGTTTTACTTAGATGTGTTAGCAGTGATGAATCGAAAAGCTTGATGGGTGAAATTCATGAAGGAGTGTGTGGGGTGCATCAATCGGCTTTCAAGATGAAGTGGATGATCAGAAGGAATGGGTACTATTGGCCGACTATTCTTGAAGATTGTTTTAAATATTTTAAAGGATGTCAGGGGTGTCAAAAGTTTGGTAATATTCAAAGAGCGCCTGCATCGGCTATGAACCCTATAATCAAACTGTGGCCGTTCCGGGGATGGGCTATTGATCTCATTGGTCAGATTTATCCGCCATCGAGTAAAGGACATAAATTTATTCTGGTTGCTACCAATTATTTCACAAAATGGGTTGAGGCAATTCCTTTAAAAAAGGTGACATCGGTTAATATGATTGATTTTGTGAAAGAGCATATTGTTTACCGATTTGGTATTCCTCAGACTATCACTACCGATCAGGGCACTATGTTTACATCGGGAGAATTTGATGAGTTTCTTTGTAGGTATGGGAATTAAAGTTTTAAATTCTTCTCCATATTATGCTCAAGCTAATGGTCAAGTCGAGGCTTCTAACAAAGGGATCATCAAACTCATTAAGCTTAAAATTGAAGAAAATCCTAGGAGGTGACATCTGAGATTAAATGAAGCCTTGTGGTCATATCGGATGTCATGTCATGGTGCAACCAAAGTAACGCCTTATCGGTTAGTATATGGACACGATGCAAGATTGCCTTGGGAAATTAAAGTTGGCTCTAGGCGAATACGTTCTCAAAATCGGTGACAAACCGATGATTATAATACTCTTATGAAGGATGAGTTGGAAGATGTGGCGGGTCATCGGTTAAGGGCTTTAGTTAGCATCAAGAGAATAAGAAAAGAGTAGCCGGATGGTATGACAAGAAGGTGAAGGTAAAGGAGTTTTTTGATGGAGATCAGTCCGAAATTGATTTTACCGATTGGGACTAAAAGTTCAAAGTTTGGAAAGTGGTCTCCTAATTGGGAAGGTCCATATCGGATAAATCACCATTCTCGGTAACGATATATTCTAGAAACCCTCGAAGGGGTTGTGTTTCCCAGAGCATTAAATGGAAAATATTTAAAGAAATATTACCCTAGTTTACGGATGGATGCATAAAAGTATAAGTTCCGATAATTGATCCTATCAGCTAGAATTATGCAAGGATGTCAATGTCTCATAAAGTGCCGATACAATAAACAAGATTACAAGTTCAACAAGGATTGGATAGCTAATATCGCACGCAGCGAATCTGGTCGGCTTCCTCCATTTCTTTGATATCGTCATCTCAATGACACCCTCCACGAGCTTGAGTTTTTTTCTTCATGGCCAAAGCTTTGCGAGCCTGGATATCTCTTTCTTGCTGAAGGGCTTTGATGGCATTGGGTAGCTGGCTTTCTTCTTGTTGAGCATGAGTTAAGGCTGCATCGACTTCTTTCAATTGACCAATAGAGCCATCTTCCTTGCCGATAAATCCAAGATTTTTCTCGCTTAAGTTCAGCACCGAAAGTCCGCAAGTTGCCGATGCCCTTGTGCTTCTCATCGGCAATTTGTTTCAGATTGTAGCATCTCTTCTTTGAGTTGAGCCTGAGCTGCTCTATCGGCAATACGTTGAGCAGCCCGTTGATATTGTAGTTGGCGGCTTTCTAAATGGATCTCTTTGGGAAGAGTACTTCTTCAACATCGGCAGGGACACTGGCCACGGATTGTTTTGAAAATTGCCTTTGTGGGGTCCAAGTCATCTACTAGTTGGGCGGTATCCTCTTTGTAGCAAGTTCAGGAGAGCTTCCAACTTGGACTTAGTTTTTGCCGATATTGTTCCCGTGCAAGGGAAGAACTTGTTTCCTCTCCATCATCGTCGAGACGTCAATAGCAAAGGAGAATAGGCTGTTTGGGGAGTCTTGTTCTGAGGAAAAGAAAAGGAGGTCGATTAAGGATAAGTATGAGTATTGTAAATCAGCTAGGTTAATCGGTTTTTACTGTTTCAAGGCAATTTCGTGCTTGTTGGAGGAAGCAACCTGGAGTATGCCGTGTGGGGATCGGTGAGCTTGCCGATGGGATATCCTCTCGTGACTTCATCGGTGGTTGGCTCTTGAGGTATGATGACCGATGACATTGGGGCAGATGTAGGGATCAGCATGGACCTTTGTCATTTTGGCTGTGCCTCAGCATCTGTTAAAGCTTTGCGCTTTGCTTGGGCATCGGCAACGATTGGCTGGGGGGCATCGGCACTTGTTGGTTGTGAAGCTTGGATATCTGGTATGCTTGCCGATGTACCCAATTGTTGCTATAAAACAAGTGTAAGGTATGATATTTAACAGATAAAATGAAAAGTCAAAAGGATACCTCTGAAGGTTTGTCAAAAGAAGTGGTGCTTGATATCGGAGGAATTGCCGATGACGATCCAGCAGCAGCTCTTACCCCCTGATGGTTAATGTTAATACAGTTTGTGATCGGCATAAGTAGAAATAAACAAGGTTGTTACCTTGAATGCCTTGACCAAGGTTGTAGCAGCAGCCGATGGAGTGGCCCTAGCTGTAGCCAATTTGGACTTAGAGGTGATGGTCTTGGTACGGATCTTCTGGTGAGTCAAAGCAGTTAAGGTGGGGGCGTTGTAGCCGATCGATGATATCGGGGAAACAGGCTGAAGATCGAAGGGTTTCCCACTTTTGCTCACAGATGGTGCTGGGTTGTTAACCTATCATAAGAGAGTCAGTTACTGATATATAAAGGGAAAAGCAGAAGGGAGTTAAAAGAAACTTACTGCGTCATCAGGGATGGCATATTCAGGGTCGATCATGTGCCGATATGTGTGAGCAGAAGTTGCAAGCAGTTGTTCCTTCCACTCGCCACCATTGCTTATATGACTCGGTGATGAAGGATATCTTTGGCGCCCGGTGGATATATCAACATCTCGTAGTATCGGCATCGGGGAGAGTTGTACTACCTTGTTCCAATCTATTCCACGGTGATTGTTTCCACGGGTTTGATCACATCGGCAAAGCAAAGTTTGATTGGCGGTTGCCCAAAAGCCAATTGACGGGATCTTCGCCGATGGGTTGTAAAATTCATACGTAATGTTGGTGTTTTTCCGCTACCAAATGTATTTCTTGGAATTGCCACGGGAGTAATGATGGCCATCATGAGTTCCTTATCCGATTCAGGGTGTCATCAGCAAAGTTGAAAAGAAGGGGGAATCTGTTTTCCTCGTCAATATAAGGTACCCAGGCCCTATGATCACAAGAAAGACCATTGTAGAAGCTTTGGAAGAATCTGCCGATCTGGTCTTCATTGGCCTCTATTCCAGGAAGGACAATTATGGCTTCACCAAAATTGAGGGGTGAGCGTGTTGCCGATTCATCGTCCCCGAGCACATGGTCTTCAGCAATTTCTCATGGGAATTGTTGGGCAAAAAGGTCCCATTGCAAACGTTTGTGCATATGAGCATTCAGCCACATGTTGATAAACCACCACGGGCCTCCTAGGTTGTCGATGGATTCACCAAGCAAAAGTTTCTGAGACACTTGATGAAGAAGATGATAAGTGGAGCTCAGAAGGTATCGGCCAAGAGGAAACCTTACACCATTAGCCAAAAGTTCAGCTGCGGGGAGGAAGGCGTTGGTTGGTCCTACTGATCGACCACAGAAGATAAATTTTTCTAACCACATATTAAAAAATGTGGCATGTTCCCTCTGGTTAAGTGTCCCGGACTTCTGGTATTCTTGAATGTATCCCGTCCAACCGCCGATGTTGCGGGTATTCACCCTATATTCATATTTTCTACCATAGATGGAGCCTTCATCGGCAGTTGAAATATCCAAGCCAGTGAGCATGTGGACATCGACAAGTGTGGGAGTAGCTGGGCCATGTCCAAACATAAAAGTGTTTGTTGTGTCTGACCAGAAGTAAGCAGCTGCAATCATCATTGATTCATTCTTCTGCATATCGGCAATAGATAGCCTAATGCATTGGTCCAACTTCCGTTCTGCCCAGTATACTTGCATCGATCTATTAACCCTCAAGTACCAATCTTTCCACCCTTTGGTGGTTTTGGGCCAAGATCGGAATGTGTCTTTCCATAAATTCAGAGAGAAATTTTGGGCTCTAAAGGGGATTCTGTTAACCTCTGCATTAATCAGATCAGTTGGATCTGGGTTGCCCATTGGTCCTAGGCATTGGACATGCGGCTGATCGGTTGGAATAACTAATTTGTTGCGCAGTTCCTAAGTTTAAAGGATTCGGAGAACAAAAGAAAGGAAAAATCACCAACTGTATGGATTTGCAAAAACTAGGAGGATCAAAGTAAAAGGTAATGGAAGTGGAGCGAACCACAGGGACGTCGAAGTTGATTGCCATTATCTTGAGGAAGATGGGGGCACGCAATAGGAGACTTGAGGTTATAACGAGAAGAGTTCTTGTTGGTTGAGGTCGTAGCGGTTGTTCGTCTTGAGTCGCCACGGAAAGAGAAAATGTCAAAGATTGGAGTATGTGGGTAGAAGACGAGTGTTAGGAGGAATCTATTTATAAGCCACTTGGAGTAGGGGTATTTTGGACTTATCTCTATACCTGGCGCATGTAGGTCGAGGTGGTTCAGATGGATATGGTAACTGTTACTCGCACGATAATCGGGGATTTATACAGATGAGTTGATGGCAAGTAATCATGACTTGGAAGAGATATCGATGCAGGATATTTTAATTCGAAAACGATAGCATTATCATGTTAAGATCTTGCCGATGGGTTATTGTTTGGTATCTTAACCATAATCAAGGCAAGAGTGGTTGGCGATTGTGCGATATTCTTGAAGCGTGAATCGAGATTAGATTTGATTGGATTTGATAACAGATCAAGTTTTGGCTTGGAGAATGAGTTCTGATGTAATCGGGCGAAGGCAAACGTTATCTGGAGTAAATTTGAGCATTAATGGTTTTATACTCCGAAATTGGGGGGCATGTTGACACCATTTTTTGCACGTGTCAAAATGATCGGAGTGGACTAATCGGCAAGGGAAAGTTCATCAGATACTCGATGGCGATGAAAGCTAGCTTGTAAAGATGGTTGCCGATAGTGGTGGTGGTCGATGGAAAGGTTGATTTAGACTCGGGCGTTGCCGATGAGGTTGGAGGTGTTATTGTCAATGCCGGATGAAGGAGGCTTGAAGACTCTGCCGATGAAACAGGGAGTATGCCGATGAAGGAAGACTTGAAGACTATTGCCGATGAAATAGGGAGTATGCCGATGAAGGAAGACTTGAAGACTCTACGATGAAACAGGAGTATGCCGATGGGAAGGAGGACGGTGAGATTTCCATCGTAATTGAGGTAGACAGAAAATAGATAGGAGTTGATTTCCTTTTCTATATTTGTTAGAGTATGACTCATGTAAGAGTCACGTGTTTCCTTAGATATGGGCTTGGTGTCCTAGTTGTGTTTGGTTGTGTCTCTTTAGATCAGGGTATAAATATGGAGTGAGGGGCAATGTAATGAAGATATCAATCAATATCAAAACCAAGTTTTACTCCTATTTACATCTACTTACTTTTCGGCGACTTCGTTAATTTGCATATTTTTTCTTTGTACGAGTTCTCATTGATTCGGCGAGTTGCATTGTCTCAGTGCGACCTTCGGCGATTCTCGAGTTCCGCGTGAGTACCTCTTGGCCGTGACTTCCGGGCGTATCGCTGTTGTCAGGACCAAAGTGCTCGTATCTTCATCCTTGTCGATTAACAGGTCAAATCGACTGGCACGGTTTGTGTAACACCCCAGGTGTTTGTCACCAATTAAGCAATGGGTTTAAACTCAAACATGACATGTTAAGTGGTGATGAAAGTTTCAAGATCAAATCTACAAAACGAGCGACCACTTAAACTTGGACCACGCACCATTGCTTACATGTTGCCCTTTCCAAAAAGTATGCTTGAGTAATGTTGGATCTACTTCTTTCATGTGCCTCACATCAATTTCCACCCACATGGATGATTGTAAAAGTTTCGTGAAGTTTGGAATCAAAAAGTTACATGAAATGATAAATTATAATCTTTCTTGGATTGCTTTATTAAGTGAATGGAATTATAGATCGTCAACCAAACCTTGCTACCTTGCCCAAACGACTCAAATTGAAATCTACAACAAAAGTCATGAAGGGTTTGTGTTGAGCGGAGGACAAGAAAATACCTTCATCGGTCTAAAACTTGGATTTAAGCTTTACCGCGATGCTACTTTGACCGACGTTGACCAATTGCTTATAGTGCTTGCATGGAGTTACACCTTAAATAAAAGTTGAAGTTTAAGTCGAATAGAACCAAATTTGTTTGATGCTCAAGAACTAGTTTGGTCCGTAACCTAGTCAAACAGAGCTCACAAGATTCAATGAACCGCTGTTTTTGGAACCACGAAATTTGGCTAAGTGTAAATGACGAACTTCCTGCTTTTCGGTTTCAATGTACCCATATTTGGCGAATTTTAGTTTGCAAACCATTTGAATTTGGGAAAAACTCCTTTAAGGAAAGTTAGAGTACTCTTGTAGCCCTACACAACGGTGTAATCGGTGGAGCAAATAATCGATCGGTTTAGGAGATATGATGGGAGGAAAATGGGATTTCAAAGCTTGTATTTTCGCGGTAGAATTGAAATTTTGAAATTTGATGAACAGTAATGTTCATGGCCGACCGTGTGATCGCGCTGCTGCTTGCACGCGTGGCCTCCATGCATCGTCAAGCCATTGGCCACTCACCCTGCTCTTCTATTTGAGGACCGGTGGCGGCTCTCAAGAGCTCCCACTCACTCGCCTCCCTCTCCTTGTCCCTGGGCGGCGCTGAAGGAAGCTGCCGCCATTAACGCTGATTTGAAACAGACGTGGATCGCCATGGCTCGTTCCTCTCGGCTCTCTCTCTCTTGTGGTTTTCGCCCTAGGAAGTCAGAGCCGAGTTGCCTCCGCCGAGACGGCGAGCTCCTCGTTGCAAATCGCCAGCCCAACAGTCAGGCCGTCGCCGTCCATTCGCGGGCGTTGTGGCGTGGTGGCTGGGCCGCCTCGGGCCATCTCCGCCGTACACTTGCTACCCACGGGCGCACATGGGTCCCCTGGTCCTTCCCCGCCCCTCCACGGTCATGCCGACGCATCGCGCCCCGTGAGCTCCCAAGACGTCCTCCGCTCCAAGCCACGCCAAGGATCTCAAGCAAGCAATTCGAGAAAAGGGAAGGATCTAAGTGCGAAGCAATGACTCTAATGAATAGTACTCATAAGGACCTCTTCGCTGACTTTTGATTTATATTTTCCGCAGGGTCCTCAATGCAAGATTTAAAGTTCCTTTCTCTGATTTTTTTTCAGATTTGAATGCTCCACTTTGAAAATTCATAGTAATTCATACAAAAATCGTAAAATCGAAAATGAGGACTTTTTGGAATCCTTGTGAAATTCTATATGCACTAGATCTATAATATGTCAGGTTTTAGTTTAAAGTTGTAGCTGTAAAAATGGATTTGTGCAGTTAGGGTTTGAATGCTAGTCTTATTTGTTTTTTTTTATAACTGCAGTTGTTGTGCTCAAATAATTGTGAAATTTTTGTGGAGTGCTACTAAGATGATTGTTGTTGTCTGGTAAAAATCTCATGAGTTTAGGATTTATAGTTTAAGAGTTATAAAAATAACAAATGCCCTGTTCTGAATTGCTCCTATTCTGAACAGTTCTGCATGTTTGAATTAATTGGCTCAGTTAAGTTATGAATCATGATTTGATGACAATACATGAGTTGTAGTACTTTTCTTAAGCTTTCCAAAAAGTTAAATATCATGATTTTTGGCTAAGTAAATCTTGAGTTATACTTGCTTAAATCTCTGTGGCTGTTTCTGCCCAAACCCAGACAGGGTTTCCTTGTTCTTACTGTGGAGCCTTCTTACTAGTAGAATTAGCTTTAGGTCTTTACAACAAAGTTGTTCATAATTTGCTAAGCTTTCTAAAAAGTCTAGAACCACATTTATTGGACATGTATAACTCCATTTATAGCTGTCTAAAGTGGCATGTCAGTTTCTGTCTATGTTTTGGACAGAGGTGCAATTATTGGATTAATTGACCCTTCTAACTGTAGAATCATCTTAATATGAGAATAAGAAAGTTGTAGGTAACTTACTAAGCTTTTCAAAAAGTTAAGGTTCATGTTTGTTGGAGGTCTAGAACTCCGGTTATGCTTCTCTGAAGTTTCTATCAGTTTTCTGTACCACTGCTGTTGGGCTGCATTTGTAGTTTTGCTTGTGCAATTATTTTCGTGGTGTAAATGATGTTTGCTATGGTTGTAGTGAATACAAAAGTTGTAGAAAATTTCATGATCTTGCTTGTGTTCAAATTGTAAGGTCATAGGCCAGATAGTGTAGGAGTTACATGACTTTTAAGTCTTCTATCAGGTTTTGATTTTATTCTGAGCAGATCTGAAAGATGCTAGTGTTTGATCTAGTTAGTATTTGAATGAGTTTTTGGGGATAATAACAAAGTTGTAGATAATTCATGTATCTAGCTCCTGTTAAAATTTGGTGGTATTTGGTCTTGTGGTTTATGAGTTATGCCTGTTTAAAGTAGGGTTTCAGAAATGGCTGCTCTCTGTCTTGTTTAGACCAGTTTCTGTAAATGGGTATATTTGACTTAATTAACTTGAGAATCATGCTAAGATGATTAAATATGAATTGTAGATAACTTCATAAGCTTTCCAGAATGTCTTCTTGCAAGTCATTTGGATTTGTGTAACTCCAGTTATAGCTAAATCTTGTAGCTGCTGTTTGCATGTCCAGAAATTGACAGATTCCAATTATAGTTGTTTGCTTGTATTTTGCTAAGTGTGGCTCATACCTTTGATGATGGCTGAGTTAGAGTACCTGAGATCTTGGGAAACTTGTGTCACGCTTGGTGTCGTCATCTTCTTTGCTATCGTGGCATTATAAATTGTGCGATATTTAAAGTAAGCAATGCGAAGTGCTTGTGCATGTTAACGTAACCTTGTGCTTGTCTTACTTTATCGCATGCGCGCTGCATTATCTATTGCACTTCCATGTATTCATACACTGCATCTTGCATCTCATCTAGGTACGCTAGATGAACCACGTGAAGGACGTGATGTGGAGCCAAACTCGAAGATTTGGTTTGGTGAATCTATTCCGATGATGGAAGGACTAAGCAAGTGCTAGGACCAGAGATGTCACCAAGTTGGTGCAAGCTAACTGAACTGATTCGTGTCGGATCCCAGGCAAGCCCCGGAGCATTATAAGTCTCCCAGTAATTTACAAATGTTTACTTAAGTACTTATAATTGCTGCATTAGGTTATAAGAGTTGAATGAAACCACTTGATGCATGTACATTCCTTGTCCAGATATTACCCTTTTTAAGGGTATAGGTCGAGGATCGAACATATATGCTTAGCCATGCTTAGACCGGTAGAAGTCGGGTGATTTCCTATCACTGCGAGATATAGGTGGATACCGAACACGGTTGGTTATAATTGCTATTGTGGAAAAGAACCATGGTTAATGTAAATGGAGACAAGGCGGGATGTCGATAGAGAAGCGACAAGACATGGAGGTCTTGGGTGTGGATCTATCCCCGTCTGTGTCGATTAAGGACCGCACTACCGTTGTTGGTGCTTCCGACAAGATTGAACGCATGCCTCTCACTTAGCTGGCGGATAACTCGTTCCGACCCATGGCCGAGTAATTCAACTCGGGCGGGAATCGATTCACAGCGCTCCTCCGGGAACGATCGGTGAGCCCAAAGGGCAGGCTTGGCTCGAGCATCCTGGCATCTGGTGTTCCAGACATGCGGCGCAAGACGGACCCATGAAATGTGTACCGAGTTGTACCAAAGGTGACCTAAGGTGACCGTTGATCTGGGTCTGCCTGGTTTGTGTTAGGAATAAATTTCACCTGGTTGAAATCGATTGAATCGCCGTCTCTCCGGATAGTGAGAAACTTGGCTAGTCCCAACATCGTAGTAATTGGATTATGGAATGTGATGGTTCGGATGAACATGGAATTACTATACCTGCTATGGTTACTATTGTATGCTCTAAAAGATATACCACATGTTTGGCACAGGATAGTTGCTAATCTAGAGATGGATAGTTCTAATTAACTTGATGATGTAATTATAATTGTATAATTGAGTTAATCGCTTTTTATGCAAAATGTTGTCAAGCTACCTCCACTTATAAAGCCTTGCATACTCCTTGGAGTCAATTTTATTTCTGGTTATGACGGGTAAGTCTAATGAGTACATTCAGTACTAGGGTTTATCCCACCATGTTGCGGTGAGGTTTCTACCTGTTGAAGATGGTGGCTAACCGCCGGTGGGCTCGGTGACTCTATATTTATTCTCATCTATATGCTTTTATCTGAGGATGTCACTTATGCTAGCAATGTATTTGGAACTCATATTAATGAAATCCTTCGAAAGCAATGTTGTTTTCACTAATCGGTTTTGAAATCCAAACTTGTTTTATTATTTATGAACCTATTTGTAATATTATTTCCGCTGCAACTCTGCGTATGTGATGTGTATTTGCTTAATCACGCGATCTTGGTTGTGATGTTGATTTACCGAGGTCCTGTGTGACACTCGGCGGACTACCGGGTTTATATTAGTGAGAGTATGCGCGTGTCAACGTGTTAAGCGGGGACAGCCATACTTGATCTCGTATAAATTGGGCGGTTCTGTCACAGCTGGTATCAGAGCGAGATTAAGCATAATACTGTCATGTACATAGTTTTAAAAACAAAGTTTTGGTTTTAAAAAGCCTATTTTAACTAAAACTTTAGCTACAGGCAAATTTATCAAAACTTATTTACAAAACTATGCTAGCGACATCCTCCTTTATGCCCAGTTAAGGACTATTAGGTGGCTATCTAAGTACTAACTGTGGGGGTTTACTTCTTGCAAATTTTACTTTCGTCGTCCATACGGCGTGCTATTGTATGGATGTCGTTCACTTGAATGGTAATGTATGGATCAATTGCCTCTACGCCCAGGTAAGTGTGAGTTGTGAGAGCATGACCGTCCAACTATCGGTCTAGGGGAGAGTTAGCTATGGTTACTGGAATATTTACATGTTACACACATGTATCTATGAAGGTACTTAATTGTGGGTATATCTGTAGGGTAGCTATGGATACCGAAGTATATATATCTGGGGATGTATATATGGAGAGTATCTTAGTTTACTATTTTCATTGTGTGCTTATTTATCTCTTGTGGGAATGGGCTGCAATGAATTTGCCTGCAGGTATGCTAACAACGAATGCGTAGATTGAATGTAGCTGACGACTAGCTATATATAGAGAGAGTACGTGTTATGCCACCGATATAGAACGCGATTGCCACCTTAGGCTGGCAATTTTGTGAGGACGAATAGGACGAGCATGCATCATGGTTGTGCTTGTGCATAAATATGCTTCCCTCACCTTGTTCTAATCCTAAGTGACTTGTGATCAATGTGATGCTACTATTTTTTCTTTGTGTGAAGATAGACAAAGTGCCTTGTTCCATGCTGCTTGAATAGCTGTGCTTGAAGATAGTGTGTGATTAGCTTTACCTTGTATGTTTGCTTCCAAAGGAACTAAATGACAAGTTATTAATTAGCAAAACTTCACCCCTTCGAAGATTAAATTGCTAAATATAAGACTTGTTTTGTAAGAGATATCCACCTACTCAAGAAAAAGAAAATAAAAGATAATACTTTACCACCATGTTTTGCATGATATGTGTAGCGGTGTTGTTGTAGGTGACTAGTTGTTAGGTGTGAGCTTTGTGCTTAGTAATAGTCGCTAAGCTAATTAGATTGAGTATTTGAAATGCTTGCATAAGACCAGGATGTAGGTGCGGATGCTTGGCGTAATCTAAGTAGTGCAGAGTTGTTACTCCTTTTGTCCTCGGAAAGCATATGAGTGTTGAAGAGCGCTATCCTAGAACAACGTCCAAGTTTTGGTAATCTCATGGTTGTCGTCTCCAATTAAGTTCTCTCTTAGGAGCCTAAGCTCGCATACACGAGGTTGTTAGCCCTTGAGCGCTTGCGCCACGGAGACCTTATCCATGTCTTTGCCTAACCTTAAGCCCAAGCTTAGCTCCCTTCTTTGCTTGCATGTGTCATGGTTGTCCCACTCTTGTGTGGAAGGACCTTGCTCCGAAATCCTTGTTGGACTTCATTGCTCCTTCTCCTACTGATGATCTGGTGCAACGCTAATCGCTACCTACCCTGGCTTGGAACCTTTTCCTCGTAGATCCTATCATTACCTTATCAACTGAATCTCTAGTCAGTGTACTGTCTCTATCCCCCGAATCTCGTTTGTTTTGTTTCCAATTTTTTTTTTAGTCTCTGTATGTTTATCGGTCTTGATCTCATGTTGCTGCTCAGCAAGACCAAATCTCAGGTTAATCATTCTCTGGTGATCACCTTGGTGGACACAAGGCGTATATGGAAATTAAGCAAGAGTCCCCTACTCAATGGTCTTTAGCAATTAGGCTATGTTCTCTTGCGCTATGTTTTGATCTTCAGATCGCTTCCTTGTTGACTTCTAACCTTGTAACTACCTTTGTTGCTATCCTTCCTTCGCATAGTGCTTGCTCCTATGTAACCCAATTTGTGCCATGTGAGATTTCTTGTGGGTTGTATGTTTAGTAATGGTGCCACGATTAGCGATCTACGATGCCGCGACGAAACCGAGAGCCTCCTGTGGGTGCACACACAAGGCTGTGCTGCTCGGCACGCGCTGGTATTGAGGTTTCTAGTTGTGATCCATTGCAGAACTACACTGATATGTTATTCTCATGTGAGCTCTTCCTTGGTTATCTCTCCTTATCCTGTCAAGAGATCTATATGTTGAAGTAGATGCAATAGGACTTCCTTCTGGAGTCGTCCAACGGTTAACCTTGGAAGAACAGGTCACTAACAGGAACATAAACAGACTGCAAGAGGTGGTAGACAAGTGACTCTACTCGACGTGACTGTCCCTGCAAGGACGTCGGTCATCTAGTGAGCAACTTATGTCATTCTCGTTGGATCAGAAAGGTGCACCACACTTAAGTTGGATAAGTTATCAGTCGGGTGATAAACGGACTAGGATATTATGTGCTATAATAGGTCACCTAGTATATATGAGTTCCTGTCCAAGTTCTCAATCTTTAGGTGCATAAGGATCACGTAGACGAACCGACCTTCTTTGGTGTGACCCCTTCCTGCTGACTTCAATGGCGACCATCTGCATGCTAGACCACCATAATTTTGTTATCAAGAGTGAAGATTTGGAACCTTTTTAGTGTTGAGAGACAACTGGTTAGTTACCAGAGGAAAGTTAGTCTTCATCAGTAACGACTATTTGGTAACTATGAAGACCAGATCTCATAGAACGATGTTGATCAAGGAAACATCAAACTCGGCCCTGCAATGCAAGTGCTACTTCTTCTCCAAATGTGCTATCAAGTCAATTCCATCTTGGACAATCACGTATATAGTGCAAGATGTTGTATCACTAAGTAAAGAACTAGAGAAAGCATATCCCTAGTTTCGACCAGCATCATTGTGCCCCTAGGTACCACAAACGGATTTGTTCAAGGCTCTATTGAACGAGGTGCCAGAGAATATTCAGAAACGGTTCCTTATCTATATAGGGATGCCCGCCATGTGGGGTAATGCTTGCGCATACGTGAAAATAGCCCATAAGTCCAATGTTTGTGCATCGTCGAGTTGGTGTCTAAATCAATGGTTGAGGTTGTTTCCTAAGAGGCATGTAAGGAAAGTAAATGTTACAAGTATTTAGTATACACTTGTATCACTCTTCGTACATCGAGGATGAAGTACGTAGGATAGTGCTATCTTGGATTTCTTCCAAAGTAACAATACTTCATGAAGGCCAACGAAGGAAATTCTTCAGACAACAGCTTACGACAAAGAGCAAGTATCAAAAGTGTCATGACCAAATTAGCCTCTCTCGATACTCGAAGTTAACTAGCCTAATGCTATCACCGATATTGGAAAATGAAGGACATGCTTCTCTTCCCTTAAAGGTCTTTCGATCGAATCTAAAGAGATTCCTATAAGGGGAGGGCTGTAACACCCAGTGTGTTTGTCACCAATTAAGCAATGGGTTTAAACTCAAACATGACATGTTAAGTGGTGATGAAAGTTTCAAGATCAAATCTACAAAACGAAGCGACCACTTAAACTTGGACCACGCACCATTGCTTACATGTTGCCCTTTCCAAAAAGTATGCTTGAGTAATGTTGGATCTACTTCTTTCATGTGCCTCACATCAATTTCCACCCACATGGATGATTGTAAAAGTTTCGTGAAGTTTGGAATCAAAAAGTTACATGAAATGATAAATTATAATCTTTCTTGGATTGCTTTATTAAGTGAATGGAATTATAGATCGTCAACCAAACCTTGCTACCTTGCCCAAACGACTCAAATTGAAATCTACAACAAAAGTCATGAAGGGTTTGTGTTGAGCGGAGGACAAGAAAATACCTTCATCGGTCTAAAACTTGGATTTAAGCTTTCTGGCGATGCTACTTTGACCGACGTTGACCAATTGCTTATAGTGCTTGCATGGAGTTACACCTTAAATAAAAGTTGAAGTTTAAGTCGAATAGAACCAAATTTGTTTGATGCTCAAGAACTAGTTTGGTCCGTAACCTAGTCAAACAGAGCTCACAAGATTCAATGAACCGCTGTTTTTGGAACCTCGAAATTTGGCTAAGTGTAAATGACGAACTTCCTGTTTTCGGTTTCAATGTACCCATATTTGGCGAATTTTAGTTTGCAAACCATTTCAATTTGGGAAAAACTCCTTTAAGGAAAGTTAGAGTACTCTTGTAGCCCTACACAGCGGTGTAATCGGTGGAGCAAATAATCGATCGGTTTAGGAGATATGATGGGAGGAAAATGGGATTTCAGCTTGTATTTTCATGTAGAATTGAAATTTTGAAATTTGATGAACAGTAATGTTCATGGCGCCGTCGCGATAGCCCGCTTCTTTGTCCGCGTGGCCTCCATGCACGTCCGCGTCACCGGCCACTCACCCTCTTCTCTTCTATTTGAGGACCGTGGCCGGCTCTCAAGAGCTCCCACTCACTCGCCTCCCTCTCCTTGTCTGCTGGGCGCCGAAGGAGCAAGCTGCCGCCGCCATTAACGCTTGAGTCAGACGTGATCGCCATGGCTCGTTCCTCTCGGCTCTCTCTCTCTTGTGTGGTTTTCGCCCTAGGAAGGCTGTCAGCCGAGTTGCCTCCACGAGACGGCGACTCCTCGTCAGAATCGCTGCCAGCGCCAACAGACAGGCCGTCGCCGTCCGCCGTCCGCTGCTGTGCCGTCAGCAGCGTGTCATTTGGGCCGCCTCGGGCCATCTCCGCCGGCCAGATGCCACCCACGGCGCATGCTGGTCCCCTGGTCCTTCCCGCCCCTCCACGGTCGCCGACGCCTTTACGCCTCCCGTGAGCTCCCGACGTCCTCTGCTCCAAGCCACGCCAAGGATCTCATGCAGCAATTCGAGAAAAGGGAAGGATCTAAGTGCGAAGCAATGACTCTAATGAATAGTACTCATAAGGACCTCTTCGCTGACTTTTGATTTATATTTTCCATGAGGTCCTCAATGCAAGA
This sequence comes from Miscanthus lutarioriparius, assembly GCA_904845875.1. Lineage (NCBI taxonomy): Eukaryota > Viridiplantae > Streptophyta > Magnoliopsida > Poales > Poaceae > Miscanthus > Miscanthus lutarioriparius. Next base: position 70,648,582 of record CAJGYO010000005.1, on the reverse strand, counting down.
TTTAAAGTTCCTTTCTCTGATTTTTTTCAGATTTGAATGCTCCACTTTGAAAATTCATAGTAATTCATACAAAAATCGTAAAATCGAAAATGAGGACTTTTTGGAATCCTTGTGAAATTCTATATGCACTAGATCTATAATATGTCAGGTTTTAGTTTAAAGTTGTAGCTGTAAAAATGGATTTGTGCAGTTAGGGTTTGAATGCTAGTCTTATTTGTTTTTTTTTTATAACTGCAGTTGTTGTGCTCAAATAATTGTGAAATTTTTGTGGAGTGCTACTAAGATGATTGTTGTTGTCTGGTAAAAATCTCATGAGTTTAGGATTTATAGTTTAAGAGTTATAAAAATAACAAATGCCCTGTTCTGAATTGCTCCTATTCTGAACAGTTCTGCATGTTTGAATTAATTGGCTCAGTTAAGTTATGAATCATGATTTGATGACAATACATGAGTTGTAGTACTTTTCTTAAGCTTTCCAAAAAGTTAAATATCATGATTTTTGGCTAAGTAAATCTTGAGTTATACTTGCTTAAATCTCTGTGGCTGTTTCTGCCCAAACCCAGACAGGGTTTCCTTGTTCTTACTGTGGAGCCTTCTTACTAGTAGAATTAGCTTTAGGTCTTTACAACAAAGTTGTTCATAATTTGCTAAGCTTTCTAAAAAGTCTAGAACCACATTTATTGGACATGTATAACTCCATTTATAGCTGTCTAAAGTGGCATGTCAGTTTCTGTCTATGTTTTGGACAGAGGTGCAATTATTGGATTAATTGACCCTTCTAACTGTAGAATCATCTTAATATGAGAATAAGAAAGTTGTAGGTAACTTACTAAGCTTTTCAAAAGTTAAGGTTCATGTTTGTTGGAGGTCTAGAACTCCGGTTATGCTTCTCTGAAGTTTCTATCAGTTTTCTGTACCACTGCTGTTGGGCTGCATTTGTAGTTTTGCTTGTGCAATTATTTTCGTGGTGTAAATGATGTTTGCTATGGTTGTAGTGAATACAAAAGTTGTAGAAAATTTCATGATCTTGCTTGTGTTCAAATTGTAAGGTCATAGGCCAGATAGTGTAGGAGTTACATGACTTTTAAGTCTTCTATCAGGTTTTGATTTTATTCTGAGCAGATCTGAAAGATGCTAGTGTTTGATCTAGTTAGGATTTGAATGAGTTTTTGGGGATAATAACAAAGTTGTAGATAATTCATGTATCTAGCTCCTGTTAAAATTTGGTGGTATTTGGTCTTGTGGTTTATGAGTTATGCCTGTTTAAAGTAGGGTTTCAGAAATGGCTGCTCTCTGTCTTGTTTAGACCAGTTTCTGTAAATGGGTATATTTGACTTAATTAACTTGAGAATCATGCTAAGATGATTAAATATGAATTGTAGATAACTTCATAAGCTTTCCAGAATGTCTTCTTGCAAGTCATTTGGATTTGTGTAACTCCAGTTATAGCTAAATCTTGTAGCTGCTGTTTGCATGTCCAGAAATTGACAGATTCCAATTATAGTTATTTGCTTGTATTTTGCTAAGTGTGGCTCATACCTTTGATGATGGCTGAGTTAGAGTACCTGAGATCTTGGGAAACTTGTGTCACGCTTGGTGTCGTCATCTTCTTTGCTATCGTGGCATTATAAATTGTGCGATATTTAAAGTAAGCAATGCGAAGTGCTTGTGCATGTTAACGTAACCTTGTGCTTGTCTTACTTACTGCATGCGCTGCATTATCTATTGCACTTCCATGTATTCATACACCTGCATCTTGCATCTCATCTAGGTACGCTAGATGAACCACGTGAAGGACGTGATGTGGAGCCAAACTCGAAGATTTGGTTTGGTGAATCTATTCCGATGATGGAAGGACTAAGCAAGTGCTAGGACCAGAGATGTCACCAAGTTGGTGCAAGCTAACTGAACTGATTCGTGTCGGATCCGGGCAGTTCCGGAGCATTATAAGTCTCCCAAGAATTTACAAATGTTTACTTAAGTACTTATAATTGCTGCATTAGGTTATAAGAGTTGAATGAAACCACTTGATGCATGTACATTCCTTGTCCAGATATTACCCCTTTAACCGGTATAGGTCCAGGATCGAACATATGCTTAGCCATGCTTAGACCGGTAGAAGTCGGGTGATTTCCTATCACCTGCGAGATATAGGTGGATACCGAGCACACGGTTGGTTATAATTGCTATTGTGGAAAAGAACCATGGTTAATGTAAATGGAGACCAAGGCGGGATGTCGATAGAGAAGCGACAAGACATGGAGGTCTTGGGTGTGGATCTATCCTCGTCTCGTGTCGATTAAGGACCGTACCGTTGTTGGTGCTTCGACAAGATTGAACGCATGCCTCTCACTTAGCTGGCGGATAACTCGTTCGACATGAAGCCGAGTAATTCAACTCAGGCGGAATCGTTCACAGCGCTCCTCCGGGAACGATCGGTCGAGCCCAAAGGTGCTTGGCTTCGAGCATCCTGGCATCGGTGTTCCAGACATGCGGCGCAAAGACGGACCCATGAAATGTGTACCGAGTTGTACCAAAGGTGACCTAAGGTGACCGTTGATCCGGATGCACTGGGTTTGTGTTAGGAATAAATTCCACTGGTTGAAATCGATTGAATCGCCGTCTCTCCCGGATAGTGAGAAACTTGGCTAGTCCCAACATCGTAGTAATTGGATTATGGAATGTGATGGTTCGGATGAACATGGAATTACTATACCTGCTATGGTTACTATTGTATGCTCTAAAAAGATATACCACATGTTTGGCATGGGAGGATAGTTGCTAATCTAGAGATGGATAGTTCTAATTAACTTGATGATGTAATTATAATTGTATAATTGAGTTAATCGCTTTTTATGCAAAATGTTGTCAAGCTACCTCCACTTATAAAGCCTTGCATACTCCTTAGAGTCAATTTTATTTCTGGTTATGACGGGTAAGTCTAGTGAGTACATTCGAGTACTCGTGGTTTATCCCACCATGTTGCGTGAGTGGTTTCTACTGTTGAAGATGGTGGCTAACCGCCGTGGGCTCGGTGACTCTATATTTATTCTCATCTATATGCTTTTATCGAGGATGTCACTTATGCTAGCAATGTATTTGGAACTCATATTAATGAAATCCTTGAAAGCAATGTTGTTTTCACTAATCGGTTTTGAAATCCAAACTTGTTTTATTATTTATGAACCTATTTGTAATATTATTTCACCGCAACTCGCGTATGTGATGTGTATTTGCTTAATCACGCGATCTTGGTTGTGATGTTGATTTACCGAGGTCCTGTGTGACACTCGGCGGACTACCGGGTTTATATTAGTGAGAGTATGCGCGTGTCAACGTGTTAAGCGGGGACAGCCATACTTGATCTCGTATAAATTGGGCGGTTCTGTCACAGTTTGGATATCGATTCGGGTATTAGCCCTTTGTGTTTGCAGATCCACTTTTGCATCAACAGGTGCAAAGGCATACATTCTCAAAGAAAAATTTGCTAGCTTCAAGATGAAGGAAGATGAGAGTGTGCCGGACATGTTCCATCAGATGGAAGTGCTTGTCAATGATCTCAAAGCACTTGGTGAGAGGGTGGAGGACAAGGACTTCTCTCATAAGTTCCTAAAATGCTTATCCGCAAGATTTGGCATGTTGGTAACATTGCTAGTGAGGACCGGTTTGGACACAATGACACCAAACCAAACCTTGGGAGATATCACGACCGATGATGCTTATAGAGATGATCATGAGATGGAAGAAAATAGGGAGATGAAGGATGATAAGAAGAATAGTGCGGCATTCAAGGCCACATCATCCAAGAGCAAAGCAAACCAAATCTTGTGTTTGTTGTGCAGCACCCTATTGGGGGTTTGGAGTGTGATGCCAATTAGCGCGTGAACCTCCAAGTGAGTGAATCACCACAACGAGGACTAACTTGCCGGCAAGCAAGTGAACCTCGGTAAAAAATCATTATGTCATCATTTGATTCCAAGGTGACTGGTCTTCATTGGTATTCATTCTTGTGATTGATTTGTTCATTCCTCGACTTGTCGATATAACCATCTTGCTCACTCTCTATTTACATTACCGCAAGCTAGTTGTCAAGCTCTTTAGTGTAGCTAGTTGTGAGAGCTTGTTAGTTTGGTTAGTGTGGCTCTTTAGTTAGCCTTTGAGAGCACACTAATTTAGTGTAGTAACATAGCCATTGTGTGGATAGAGACTATATAAACTAGAATTGTGGTAGGTGGCTTGCATTTTTAGTAGGCTAGCACAACACTCGCTTCGCCTCATATTTGTCTAACCGTTTTGCTAAGTGTTGTTGTAGAAATTTTTAATAAGCTATTCACCCCCCTCTGGCCATTAGGACATTTCAAGTGGTATCAGAGCCGAGGTCACCGTGATTTGAGGCTTAACAACCTTCGGTGTAAAAATGGCTCAAATCAACAACACCAAGAAGCCACCCCAATTTGGTGGCACAAATTATCCATACTGGAAGTCAAAGAAGACCACACATGTGAAGTCAATCAGTAGAAGGGTATGGAAGGTGGTAGAAACCAAAATAGAGATTCCCGATCCAGAGAATCCCACCGCGCCTAAAGAAGTGCTTCTCCAAAACATTGACCTTGCTCTATGTGCCATTCATGATGCAATTAATGAGAAAACATTTGAGCAAATCAAGAACATTGAGATGGCTCATGAGGCTTGGAAGAATCATTTGAGGGCACCAAGACAATGAAGGGTTCAAAGGCATACATTCTCAAAGAAAAATTTGCTAGCTTCAAGATGAAGAAAGATTAGAGTGTGCCGGACATGTTCCATCAGATGGAAGTGCTTGTCAATGATCTCGAAGCACTTGGTGAGAGGGTGGAGGACAAGGACTTCTCTCATAAGTTCCTGAAATGCTTATCCGCAAGATTTGGCATGTTGGTCACATTGCTAGTGAGGACCGGTTTGGACACAATGACACCAAACCAAATCAGTAGATGATGGAAGATTGCTAGCTTCAAGATGATGGAAGATGAGAGTGTGTCGGACATGTTCTATCAGATGGAAGTGCTTGTCAATGATCTTAAAGCAATGGCTGAGAAGGTGGAGGACAAGGACTTCTCTCATAAGTTCCTGAAATGCTTATCCGCAAGATTTGGCATGTTGGTCACATTGCTAGTGAGGACCGGTTTGGACACAATGACACCAAACCAAATCTTGGGAGCTATCATGACCGATGATGCTTATAGAGATGATCATGAGAAGGAAGAAAAGAGGGAGAAGAAGGATGACAAGAAGAATAGTGTGGCATTCAAGGCCACATCATCCAAGAGCAAAGCAAACCAAATCTTGTGTTGGTTGTGTAGCACCCTTTTGGGCGTTTGGTGTGTGATGCCAATTTGCGCGTGAACCTCTAAGTGAGTGAATCGCCACAACGAGGACTACCTTGCCGGCAAGCATGTGAACCTTGGTAAAATATCATTGTGTCATCATTTGATTCTGAGGTGATTGGTCTTAATTCATATTCATTCTTGTCATTGATTGGTTCATTCCTTGACTTGTCGGTATAACCATCTTGCTCACTCTCTATTTACATTACCGCAAACTAGTTGTCAAGCTCTTTAGTGTAGCTAGTTGTGACAGCTTGTTAGGTTGGTTAGTGTGGCTCTTTAGTTAGCCTTTGAGAGAACACTAACTTAGTGTAGTAACATAGCCATTGTGTGGATAGAGACTATATAAACTAGAATTATGGTAGGTGGCTTGCATTTTTAGTAGGCTAGCGCTACACTCGCTTGGCCTCATATTTGTCTAACCGTTTTGCTAAGTGTTGTTGTAGAAATTTTTAATAGGCTATTCACCCCCCTCTAGCCATTACGACCTTTCAAGTGGTATCAGAGCTGAGGTCACCGTGATTTGAGGCTTAACAACATTCGGTGTAAAAATGGCTCAAATCAATAACACCAAGAAGCCACCCCAATTTGATGGCACAAATTATCCATACTGGAAGTCAAAGATGACCACACATATGAAGTCAATCATTAGAAGGGTATAGAAGGTGGTAGAAACCAAAATAGAGATCACCGATCCGGAGAATCCCACCACGAATAAAGAAGTGGTTCTCCAAAAAAATGACATTGCTCTAAGTGCCATTCATGATGCAATTAATGAGAAAACATTTGAGCAAATCAAGAACATTGAGATGGCTCATGAGGCTTGGAAGAAGTTGGAAGAATCATTCGAGGGCACCAAGGCAATGAAGGGTGCAAAGGCATACACTCTCAAAGAAAAATTTGCTAGCTTCAAGATGATGGAAGATGAGAGTGTGTCGGACATGTTCTATCAGATGGAAGTGCTTGTCAATGATCTTAAAGCAATGGCTGAGAAGGTGGAGGACAAGGACTTCTCTCATAAGTTCCTGAAATGCTTATCCGCAAGATTTGGCATGTTGGTCACATTGCTAGTGAGGACCGGTTTGGACACAATGACACCAAACCAAATCTTGTGAGATATCATGACCGATGATGCTTATAGAGATGATCATGAGAAGGAAGAAAAGATGGAGAAGAAGGATGACAAGAAGAATAGTGTGGCATTCAAGGCCACATCATCCAAGAGCAAAGCAAACCAAATCTTGTGTTGGTTGTGTAGCACCCTATTGGGGGTTTGGTGTGTGATGCCAATTAGCGCGTGAACCTCCAAGTGAGTGAATCGCCACAATGAAGACTAGCATGCCGGCAAGCGTGTGAACCTTGGTAAAAAATCATTGTGTCATCATTTGATTCCAAAGTGATTGGTCTTCATTGGTATTCATTCTTGTGATTGACTGGTTCATTCCTTGACTTGTCGGCATAACCATCTTGCTCACTCTCTATTTACATTACCGCAAACTAGTTGTCAAGCTCTTTAGTGTAGCTAGTTGTGAGAGCTTGTTCGTTGTTAGTGTGGCTCTTTAGTTAGCCTTTGAGAGCACACTAACTTAGTGTAGTTACATAGCCATTGTGTGGATAGAGACTATATAAACTAGAATTGTGGTAGGTGGCTTGCATTTTTAGTAGGCTAGCACAACACTCACTTCGCCTCATATTTGTCTAACCGTTTTGCTAAGTGTTGTTGTAGAAATTTTTAATAGGCTATTCACCCCCCTCTAGCCATTACGACCTTTCAAGTGGTATCAGAGCTGAGGTCACCGTGATTTGAGGCTTAACAACATTCGGTGTAAAAATGGCTCAAATCAATAACACCAAGAAGCCACCCCAATTTGATGGCACAAATTATCCATACTGGAAGTCAAAGATGACCACACATATGAAGTCAATCATTAGAAGGGTATGGAAGGTGGTAGAAACCAAAATAGAGATCACCGATCCGGAGAATCCCACCACGAATAAAGAAGTGGTTCTCCAAAACAATGACATTGCTCTAAGTGCCATTCATGATGCAATTAATGAGAAAACATTTGAGCAAATCAAGAACATTGAGATGGCTCATGAGGCTTGGAAGAAGTTGGAAGAATCATTCGAGGGCACCAAGGCAATGAAGGGTGCAAAGGCATACATTCTCAAAGAAAAATTTGCTAGCTTCAAGATGATGGAAGATGAGAGTGTGTCGGACATGTTCTATCAGATGGAAGTGCTTGTCAATGATCTTAAAGCAATGGCTGAGAAGGTGGAGGACAAGGACTTCTCTCATAAGTTCCTGAAATGCTTATCCGCAAGATTTGGCATGTTGGTCACATTGCTAGTGAGGACCGGTTTGGACACAATGACACCAAACCAAATCTTGTGAGATATCATGACCGATGATGCTTATAGAGATGATCATGAGAAGGAAGAAAAGATGGAGAAGAAGGATGACAAGAAGAATAGTGTGGCATTCAAGGCCACATCATCCAAGAGCAAAGCAAACCAAATCTTGTGTTGGTTGTGTAGCACCCTATTGGGGGTTTGGTGTGTGATGCCAATTAGCGCGTGAACCTCCAAGTGAGTGAATCGCCACAATGAAGACTAGCATGCCGGCAAGCGTGTGAACCTTGGTAAAAAATCATTGTGTCATCATTTGATTCCAAAGTGATTGGTCTTCATTGGTATTCATTCTTGTGATTGACTGGTTCATTCCTTGACTTGTCGGCATAACCATCTTGCTCACTCTCTATTTACATTACCGCAAACTAGTTGTCAAGCTCTTTAGTGTAGCTAGTTGTGAGAGCTTGTTCGTTGTTAGTGTGGCTCTTTAGTTAGCCTTTGAGAGCACACTAACTTAGTGTAGTTACATAGCCATTGTGTGGATAGAGACTATATAAACTAGAATTGTGGTAGGTGGCTTGCATTTTTAGTAGGCTAGCACAACACTCACTTCGCCTCATATTTGTCTAACCGTTTTGCTAAGTGTTGTTGTAGAAATTTTTAATAGGCTATTCACCCCCCTCTAGCCATTACGACCTTTCAAGTGGTATCAGAGCTGAGGTCACCGTGATTTGAGGCTTAACAACATTCGGTGTAAAAATGGCTCAAATCAATAACACCAAGAAGCCACCCCAATTTGATGGCACAAATTATCCATACTGGAAGTCAAAGATGACCACACATATGAAGTCAATCATTAGAAGGGTATGGAAGGTGGTAGAAACCAAAAGAGATCACCGATCCGGAGAATCCCACCACGAATAAAGAAGTGGTTCTCCAAAACAATGACATTGCTCTAAGTGCCATTCATGATGCAATTAATGAGAAAACATTTGAGCAAATCAAGAACATTGAGATGGCTCATGAGGCTTGGAAGAAGTTGGAAGAATCATTTGAGGGCACCAAGGCAATGAAGGGTGCAAAGGCATACACTCTCAAAGAAAAATTTGCTAGCTTCAAGATGATGGAAGATGAGAGTGTGTCGGACATGTTCTATCAGATGGAAGTGCTTGTCAGTGATCTTAAAGCAATGGCTGAGAAGGTGGAGGACAAGGACTTCTCTCATAAGTTCCTGAAATGCTTATCCGCAAGATTTGGCATGTTGGTCACATTGCTAGTGAGTACCGGTTTGGACACAATGACACCAAACCAAATCTTTGGAGATATCATGACCGATGATGGTTATAGAGATGATCATGAGAAGGAAGAAAAGATGGAGAAGAAGGATGACAAGAAGAATAGTGTGGCATTCAAGGCCACATCATCCAAGAGCAAAGCAAACGAAATCTTGTGTTTTTTGTGTAGCACCCTATTGGGGGTTTGGTGTGTGATGCCAATTAGCGCGTGAACCGCCAAGTGAGTGAATTGCCACAACGAGGACTAGCTTGCCGGCAAACGTGTGAACCTTGGTAAAAAATCATTGTATCATCATTTGATTCTGAAGTGATTTGTCTTCATTGGTATTAATTCTTGTGATTGATTGGTTCATTCCCTGACTTGTCGGTATAACCATCTTGCTCACTCTCTATTTACATTACCGCAAACTAGTTGTCAAGCTCTTTAGTGTAGCTAGTTGTGAGAGCTTGTTAGTTTGGTTAGTGTGGCTCTTTAGTTAGCCTTTGAGAGCACACTAACTTAGTGTAGTTACATAGCCATTGTGTGGATAGAGACTATATAAACTAGAATTGTGGTAGGTGGCTTGCATTTTTAGTAGGCTAGCACAACACTCACTTCGCCTCATATTTGTCTAACCGTTTTGCTAAGTGTTGTTGTAGAAATTTTTAATAGGCTATTCACCCCCCTCTAGCCATTACGACCTTTCAAGTGGTATCAGAGCTGAGGTCACCGTGATTTGAGGCTTAACAACATTCGGTGTAAAAATGGCTCAAATCAATAACACCAAGAAGCCACCCCAATTTGATGGCACAAATTATCCATACTGGAAGTCAAAGATGACCACACATATGAAGTCAATCATTAGAAGGGTATGGAAGGTGGTAGAAACCAAAATAGAGATCACCGATCCGGAGAATCCCACCACGAATAAAGAAGTGGTTCTCCAAAACAATGACATTGCTCTAAGTGCCATTCATGATGCAATTAATGAGAAAACATTTGAGCAAATCAAGAACATTGAGATGGCTCATGAGGCTTGGAAGAAGTTGGAAGAATCATTCGAGGGCACCAAGGCAATGAAGGGTGCAAAGGCATACATTCTCAAAGAAAAATTTGCTAGCTTCAAGATGATGGTAGATGAGAGTGTGCCGGACATGTTCCATCAGATGGAAGTGCTTGTCAATGATCTCGAAGCACTTGGTGACAAGGTGGAGGACAAGGACTTCTCTCATAGGTTCCTGAAATGCTTATCCGCAAGATTTGGCATGTTGGTCACATTGCTAGTGAGTACCGGTTTGGACACAATGACACCAAACCAAATCTTTGGAGATATCATGACCGATGATGGTTATAGAGATGATCATGAGAAGGAAGAAAACATGGAGAAGAAGGATGACAAGAAGAATAGTGTGGCATTCAAGGCCACATCATCCAAGAGCAAAGCAAACGAAATCTTGTGTTTTTTGTGTAGCACCCTATTGGGGGTTTGGTGTGTGATGCCAATTAGTGCGTGAACCGCCAAGTGAGTGAATTGCCACAACGAGGACTAGCTTGCCGGCAAACGTGTGAACCTTGGTAAAAAATCATTGTATCATCATTTGATTCTGAAGTGATTTGTCTTCATTGGTATTAATTCTTGTGATTGATTGGTTCATTCCCTGACTTGTCGGTATAACCATCTTGCTCACTCTCTATTTACATTACCGCAAACTAGTTGTCAAGCTCTTTAGTGTAGCTAGTTGTGAGAGCTTGTTAGTTTGGTTAGTGTGGCTCTTTAGTTAGCCTTTGAGAGCACACTAACTTAGTGTAGTAACATAGCCATTGTGTGGATAGAGACTATATAAACTAGAATTGTGGTAGGTGGCTTGCATTTTTAGTAGGCTAGCACAACACTCGCTTCGCCTCATATTTGTCTAACTGTTTTGCTAAGTGTTGTTGTAGAAATTTTTAATAGGCTATTCACCCCCCTCTAGCCATTAGGACCTTTTAAGTGGTATCAGAGCCGAGGTTACCATGATTTGAGGCTTAACAACCTTCGGTGTAAAATGGCTCAAATCAACAACACCAAAAATCCACCCCAATTTGATGGACAAATTATCCATACTGGAAGCAGATGACCACACATATGAAGTCAATCAGTAGAAGGGTATGGAAGGTGGTAGAAACCAAAATAGAGATTGGCGATCCGGAGAATCCCACCGCGCCTGAAGAAGTGCTTCTCCAAAACAATGACATTGCTCTAAGTGTCATTCATGATGCAATTAATGAGAAAACATTTGAGCAAATCAAGAACATTGAGATGGCTCATGAGGATTGGAAGAAGTTGGAAGAATCATTCGAGGGCAGCAAGGTAATGAAGGGTGCAAAGGCATACATTCTCAAAGAAAAATTTGCTAGCTTCAAGATGAAGGAAGATGAGAGTGTGCCGGACATGTTCCATCAGATGGAAGTGCTTGTCAATGATCTCAAAGCACTTGGTGAGAAGGTGGAAGACAAGGACTTCTCTCATAAGTTCCTGAACTGCTTATCCATAAGATTTGGCATGTTGGTCATGTCATAGAACCGACTAATTTATAAGAGCACAAGTACAAAAATAATCACCGAACTGATCAAATTCTCGCACTTGAGCCCATATAAACCCGGTAGTCAACTGAAACCATGAAGGATTTTAAACTAACTTGCATACAACCAAGATCATAGTAATTCAACATAACATCTCACATGTTACAACATTTCATAAATAGTTTGCAGATAGATTACAACCCATCAGAGTCATTGTTATTACAAACCAAGTCTTGTAAAGTAGCGGAAGCAAATAGTTTAACTCACACATGAGTTCAAATACCAGTACCAGTTTGTCGATCACATCCAACAAAAGCATTCAGATGAGATAACAAGAGATCATGTCCATGATCTAGTCTTCGTCACCCACCGGGTGGAGACAATACTTACAGAAGCCCTGATATAGAAGGTCATCTGCAACAAGAGGGAATAAACCCTTAGTATGGGAATGTACTCAGCTAGACTTACCCGTCGGAAACCAAAATAAATGACACCAAGGATCATGCAAAGCTTTATTTAGAGGATCAGGGTGACACTTCCTTTTTGTGGAAAAGCATAAGTAATAATGATTAACTTTTAACCTGAACTAGCAGTGACTTTAAGCCATTAACCTATCATCTATATTAGCACCTGTACTAAGCAACCACTTGATTAATATGCAAACATTAATAACCATAACAGGTATAAATCATGGCAACATTATCCATCATCATCATCTTCCATTTAACCATATCGTTAAATTAAGTGAATCTACGTTGCCGCTGCTCAAGTTAAGTTCTCACTATCCGAGAGAGACGGCGATTCGAATCGATTCCTATCCAGCTGGAGGGGTATTCCTAACACAAACCCTGCTTCCCCCGTCAGGGTCGCAAACAAGTCACCTTTGGTACAACTCAGGAGAAAAATAAAAGAAAAGACGCGGGTCTGGGCCACCCTGCATTCTCAGAGAACCACTCTGTCAAGGGTGATCGGGCCTTTAACCCGCCCTTGGGCTTACGCCAATGGCTCTCTGCACATCCATACTACCTCCAGAATGCATCCAACCCCCATGGTTCCTGGCCTGAGTTGAGCTACTCGGCTTCGCGGTCGGAACGAATTATCCGACCAGCTAAGTGTTAGGCTGCATTCAACATGACCTGAGGACATACAGCGTATCAGTCCTTAAATGACACAGACAGAGTCACTATGTCCAACCCTACACAAGACTCCGCCCGGTCTTCATTCATTATTAACATGGTTCTTTTCCACGATAGCAAATATAGCCAACCATGATCCACCTCATCCTAAAGCTCGCAGGTGACAGGAAATCACCCGACTTCTACCGCACTAAGTATGGCTAAGCATTTAACCCATTCCTGAACTTAAATAGGATTCAAGTGCGATATCTGGACAAGGATAGATATATAATGCAGCAATTGGTTCCAACCAATTCCTATACTTAATGCAGCATCAACAATAAAAGATACTCAATATATTTGTAAAAATATGGGAGACTTATAATGCTCCGGGGCTTGCCTTTCAGGAAAGAGGATGGACGGTGGTCAGGGCACTCGGGCAACTCCTCCTCGGCGGCTGCTTCTTCGGTTGCCTACACCTCGGGCTCCTCCTCCTGGCTCGCTCCCTTGAACTCCAGTAACGTCACTCCCTCCGGCACACTTATTGCATGAATGCGCAAGATAAATATCATGGATGCATATGAATGAAGTTAGGGATGCTCGGGGAATGCACATGCTTACTGCAGTCCGCATATTCCAACTTAAGCTCTATTCAAATCACTTTAACTTACCAAGTTTATACAACATAATGTATAATTGCTCATCTTCAGTTAAGGACCTAGCACCTGCACCTAAGCATGTTCTCAAGTTAGGCTAGCACCTAAACAATCAACAAGAACATTGCAACAAAGCATACACACAAACATTTGTATTTCAGCAAAACAGGGACTAGATAGCGGTACAATAAACTGACCATAACTGGAGATTTACAGTTCCAAATGACATGCAACAAGACAATTTCAAAAGCTTATGAAATTGTCTACAATTCATTTTCAGACCTCAAGGCATGATTCCAACTTCTACTAGGTCAAATCCATTAATCCACAGAAATCTGTCTTCACAAGACAGAGAGTACGCAAAACTGTGCTCCAACTTTAAACGACTGTAACTCCTAAACTACTAGGCCAAATGCCACCAAATTTTAACAGGAGCTAGATATATAAGTTATCTACAACTTTTGTATTCACTAATTGCCCAGCAAACCAAATTATCTTGGGGAACTTTGCAAAGTCCCCAGAACTGTCCAGAAGGACATAATGCAAGCAAAATAATTATTAACTTATGTTGCAAACACATAAATGGACAAAACCAACTTTACTACTTCATCACACATATCACAAGAACACCAGAAAGCAAGGTGTTCACCACCAATTCATTTATTCTAATACCTTTCTTAATTTATTTAATCATTTAAGATGAATAATAAACATGTATGACAACTGCACCATTTAATCTACAAAAATTACAGTAGGTACTACATGCACCAAGTAGGCTACTATAAAAATTTCACATCATTTGAAGAAGTATAACAGCCTACACAAAAATAACAAGGCAGAAAGGCTGAAAATAGCATAAATAGGAAACCCTAGTGAAAATTGTCAACCAACAGATTTTATATTTTTCTTAGCATCCTTAAGGTACTAGGACATTCTCCAACAAATTTCATGGTCATTGGATTCATAGATTAATTACCAAATTTCACACAAGGATCATCCAATGATAAAAGGAAAATCTATAACTCAAAAACTATACATGCACTAGCCTCAAATTTTAACCAGAGCTTCTACTAAGCAAGACTAGCTTACCCACAAAATTTCATAATTTTTGGATCAAAGAAGCTCAAGATATAATTCAAACAAGTTTGCATGCATTTGAAAACACATTTCAAGTTCCTATTTAATTCATCCAAAATTTCTACATCATGTGCTCATATCATATTTTTCTTCAATACTAGACCTCACTGTGAGTCTAACAAAATTTGAATCACACCATTTGGATCTACACATTTGCAGTTACAAAATTCACAAAACAGCCTTCAAAACTAGAAATTTGACCTATCCTTTTGAACAAATAGTTACTGACGCGTGGGGCCCGCGTGTCAGCCGGACCTGCTTGTCAGTGAGACGAAAACAGGGGAGGATGCTCGCGATGGCGTGGCAGCGGTGAAGCTCGCCGATGGCGACTTCTCCGGCGACGAGGAGGGTACCTCCGTGACCGTCACGACCTCCCGCATCGATTGACCTACTCATCCTAAGCTCTATCGACCTCTAGGTACGTCAGCCATGGTGCACGGCGGTGCTCTGGCGAACCCCGGCGCTAGGTACCCGGACGAGGTGCACCTCAGCTTCCAGTGACCAAGGCGGACCTACCTATGCTACTGCTAATGGTTGTGGTGAAGTGCTCAAGTGTAGCCATGTGATGTCACCGGCGGCGACCATGGCGCGGCGGTGCGTGGCCGTGTTTCGGCTCGGCCGGACTGGCTTCGTTGGTAGCATCATCACTAGAGCAACTACACGTGCTAGAGAAGACGAAACGAAGGCTAGGGAAGAAGGAGCGGTGCGGTGATGCGCTAGCCACGACGAACCACAACTCCGGTGAGGTATGGCCATGGCTACGGTGTCGGAAAACTGGCCAAGGGTCCTCACCTACAGCACGATTGGCACAGCTAGAAGGTCGACAAGGTAGAGGAGGACATAGTGGAGCTGTTGTGGAGCTAGCTGTAACACCCCAGGTGTTTGTCACCAGTTAAGCAATGGGTTTGAGCTCAAACATGACAGATCAAGTGGTGTTGAAGAAGTCAAAGTCAAATGTATGAAATCGAGCTCAACTTGAATTTGGATAAAACGCCTTGTTTACATGATAACCCTTTTCAAAATATATATATATATATTTGAGCGATGTTAATGAAACTGGTTTCATGTGTCTCACATCACCCTCTATCTATAGTGATCACTGGAAAAGTTTCATGAAGTTTGGAATCAAAAAGTCACATGAAATGATAAGTCATACCTTTGCATGAATTGCTTTATCAAGTGGATGGAAACCTATGAAGTCAACCAAACCTTGGTACCTTGCTCAAACAACTCTACTTGCATTTCATAAACATGAGCATCGTTCATTCATTCATGAGATTAGATTGTTTGGAACATGCTTTTGAAACATTGCAACATATGTTTATATTAATGTGTGTTGTTTTGTGAAATGAATAGTGTACAACACTTAAGTGCAACTGTGCAACTCACTGTTGAAACATGTTACATACTTTAGTGAAACATGGTTAGTAGTACTATGCAACACACTCATGAAACATGGCTTTGAAACAAAAGTAACGTTTCACTTGTCCTTCCTGGTTTCAATGCCGGTGATGCTTGATTTTGGTGTGATCAATGTGTGGTATGGCTAAATATATTTTTAAACAACTTAGTTATACTTAGAATGTCATTAGGAACAATGTTCATGTTGATCATTTTGGCTAATTAAGTTTCTAAGTCATGGTTTGACTTGTATTGACCCTAGGACTCTTTGGTTTGACTGTTTAAAAAGTACAACTTAGAGTGTATGCATGTCCGAGCAACCTAAAGCAAAGTTGTAGCAAATTTTATAAGGAACAAACTTTGTTTAGAAGCCAAGTCATGAAAATGTGCACAACATGCTCATAAAAGTCCCACAAGTCAGTGTGAGAGCTGATCCCACACTTAGAAAAATTTCTAAGTATGTATTACAATTTCAGTTTCCTGTACCCGACTTGTTCACGTTGTAGCTCCCAAACCAAGCCGAACCAGCTCGAGCTCCAATTGGCAAAATTGAAGATCTCACTTAGTACTACAACTTTGGTAACTAAGCCATGAACCGAATCATCACGGTTTAGGAGTTATCTAGCGTTGAAAATCGCCTGTCAGTCGGTCACCTGGTAACTGAATCAGATTTTCAGTTGCGCTACAGTACCGACCAGCAGCAGGACGTTGCCGCCACGTGGCCGCCACGCGCCGTGACCGGCCTAGCATCGCTGGCCGTGGTCGACATCAAAGTGGCCGCGTCCGCCTGCCCTCCCGCTTGCTCTCAGTCGCTCCCTCCCTCTCGCTCACGTCTGAGACACCGGGAGAAACGAGAGCCGCAGCTGTCGCCATTGCCGCCGAGAGCTCCATCGAGCTCCCCACCGAGCCTCGCCTCGTTCCATCTCGCCCACAGCTTCCCCGGCATCTCCTCTACCTCGTCCACCCTCTGGTAGAGCCTCTCGTGCTGTGTTGATGGCATATTCGCCGGATCCGCGTCCGCCATGGCCGGCTGGCCATGCTCGCCGACGCCGCATTCCCGCTGCCCCGTGCTTCCTCGTGTTCCTCCGTGTGCGCCACCGGCTCAACCGCCTCTCTTTGGCCTTGCGAGCCACTTCCGGCCCTTCTTAGGGGGTAGTAGCCGCCGCCGGTGCGCCGTGTGCTGCGGTGGCAGCGCTTTGGCTGCGGGCAGGAGGCCTTGCAGTGAGCTCTGGCCGAGCCAAGGCGCCTCTGACGCAAGACTGATTGTGGTGATGCTCCACCGCATCTTCTCCACCGTCGACGATGCAGCGGAGCGCGGAATCATGAGTCCGACCATCCTCTCGCCTGGTTTCCGACCAGGGGCGTCATGCTAGAATTCGAGGAAGGTCAAGGGCCTAACTGCATTGTCATTGACTCAAGTGAATAGTACCTCGAGGGACCTAATTGTTTTAAATCGGCTGAAAGTTTAGAAAATCATAGTAATTCATAGGAAATTCGTAAAATAGCAAATGAGGACTTTTTGGAATCCTTGTGAAATTATATATGTAGTAGATCTATAATATGGCATGTTTTAGTTTAAAGTTTTAGCTGTAAAAATAGATTTATGCAGCTAGGTTTTTAATGCTAGTTGTATTTGTCTTTTTTATATCTGTAGTTGTAGGGCTCAAAATGAAGTGAAATTTTTGTGGCATGCTACTCATGTTATGTTGGATGTGTGATAAAAATTTCATGAGTATTGGATGAAGTATGAGTGAGTTATTGGTTTATCTTGCCCTCACATGATTTCTTGCTTTAGCAAATTGTCTTTTTCATAGAGGGTGCTATACATTTTAAAATGGAGTGAAATTTGGACAGTAGACTATTGAGAGGATATGTGAGCCACTGTAATTTTTGTAGAATTTATTGTATACTTTTGGTATATGTTCCTTAAGTCACCTTGTTATCTAAAATAAATTAAGAAATGCATTAAAAGAATTTATTTGGTCATGGACCCTAGGTTTTCTGGTGTTCCTTAGTCATGTGTGACATGTTGGTAAAGTTGGTTTTGTCTAATTATGTGTTTGCAACATAAGTTAATATTTAATTTCTTGCAAATGTGGTTTATGGACAAATCTGGGAACTTAGCAAAGTTCTTCATGATAATGTGCTATGTTGTGAAACTTGTTTATACAAAAGTTGTAGATAATTCATGTATCTAGCTGCTGTTAAAATTTGGTATCATTTGACCAAGTAGTTTGTGAGTTATGCCTGTTTAAAGTTGGGTTTCAGAAATGGCTGCTCTCTGTCAATTGGGGACTAGTTTCTGTAAATGTATAATTTCGACCTACTTAACTTGGGAATCATGCTAAGATGATTAAAGATAAAATGTAGATAATTTCATAAGCTTTCCAAAATGTCTTCTTGCAAGTCATTTGGATTTGTGTAACTCCAGTTATAGCCAAATCTTATAGCTGTTGTTTGCATGTCCAGAAATTGACAGATTCCAATTATAGTTGTTTGCTTGTATATTGCTAAGTGTGGCTTTGTTGATGATCAAGTTATGATACTTGTGACCTTGTTAAACTTGTGTCATGCTTGATGTGCTTACTCTCTATAGTTAGTTGTGTGATGTTAGTTAAATAGCTATTGGTGTCTATGTCTTGCATAATCTTGTGTTTGTCTTAAATGCTTATGTGTGATGCATCTTGTGTTACCATTCATCACATTCATACACATGCATCTTGCATCTCATTTAGGTACGCTAGATGCACCACGTGAAGGATGAGATGTTGGAGCCAAACCTGGAGACGGCGTTTGATGGACCTATCCCGAAGGTGGAAGGACTGGACAAGTGCTAGGACCTGAGATGTCACCAAGACGGTGCAAGCTAACTGAACTGACTTGTGTCGGATCCCAGGCAAGCCCCGGAGCATTCTAAGTCTCCCATGTTTTTACAAATATATTGAGTATCTCTTATTGTTGATGATGCATTAAGTATAGGAATTGGTTGGAACCAATTGTTGCATTATATCCCTACCTTGTCCAGATAAAATCCTGTGAATCCTAATTAAGTGTAGGATCGAATGATGCTTAGCTATGCATAGACCGGTAGAAGTCGGGTGATTTCCTGTCACCTGCGAGATGTAGGATGAGCTCTGATCACGGTTGGCTATATTTGCTATCATGAAAAAGAACCATGTGTTAATAATGAAAGGAGACCGGACGGGATGATGGTAGTGCAGCAACAAGGCATGGAGGTCTTGGGTGTGAATCTATCCCCGTCTGGTGTCGTTTAAGGACCGATACGCTGACGTCCTCATGTCATGTTGAACGTAGCCTAACACTTAGCTGGCCGGATAAGTCGTTCCGACCGCGAAGCCTAGTAGCTCGACTCGGCCGGGACGCGGAAGCGAGTGGCGGCATTCTAGAGGTAGTAAGGATGTGCGGAGAGCCATTGGCATAAGTCCAAGGCGGGTTAGAGTCCCGAACAACCTTGGCAGAGTGGTTCTCTGAGAATGTCGATCTGTTCGGACTCGTGACTCCTGAATCGTACCAAAGGTGACTCGTTTGCGACTCGACGGGGAAGCGGGGTTTGTGTTTAGGAACACCCTCCGTTTGGATAGGAATCGATTCGAATCGCCGTCTCCCGGATAGTGAGAACTTGACCGAAAGCAACAACGTAGATTCACTAAATTTAAAGATATGGTTAAATGATGATGATGATGATGATAATGACAATGAGCCATGAAATACCTGATATGGTTATTATTGTTTGCAACTTAATCAAGTGATTGATTAGTACAGGTGCTAATATAGATGGTAGGTAATGGCTAAAAGTCACTGCTAGTACAGGTGAATAATGCTAATGGTTACTCAAGCTTTTATGCAAAAAGGTTGTCTAGCCAGATCCACTAAATTAAGCTATGCATGATCCTTGGTGTCATTTGTTTTGGTTTTCGACGGGTAAGTCTGGCTGAGTACATTCGAGTACTCAGGGTTTATCCCACCATGTTGTAGGTGAAGTTCTCGGCCTGTTGAAGATGGTGGCTAACCACCGATGGGCTCGGTGATTCTATAGTTACTTCTCATCTATATGCTTTTGTCGGATGATGTCACTTATGCTAGCAATATATTTGGAACTTATATTAATGTAATCATTTGAAAGCTATGTTGTTTTCACTAAGCGGTTTTGAAACCCAAACTTGTACTTTTATTAATGAACCCATATGTAATATTATTTCCGCTGCAACCCTGTGTATGTGATGTGTATTTGCTTAATCACGCGATCTTGGTTGTGATGTTGATTTACCGAGGTCTTTCGGGATACTCGGCGGACTACCGGGTTTATATAAGTGAAAGTATGTGTGTGTCAACGTGTTAGCGGGGACAGCCGTACTTGATCTTGTATAAATTGGGCGATTCTGTTACAGCTGGCATCAGAGCAAGATTAAGCATAATACTGTCATGTACATTGTTTTAAAAACAAAGTTTTGGTTTTAAAAAAAAAGCCTATTTTAACTAAAACTTTAGCTACAGGAAAATTTGTCAAAACTAATTTGCAAAACTATGCTAGCGACATCCTCCTTTATGCCCAGTTAAGGACTATTAGGTGGCTATCTAAGTACTAACATGGGGGTTTTTACTTTCGTCGTCCATACGACGTGTTATTGTATGGATGCCATTCGCTTGAATGGTAATGTATGGATCAATTGTCTCTACGCTCAGGTAAGTGTGAGTTGTGAGAGCATGACCGTCCAACTATCGGTCTAGGGAAGAGTTAGCTGTGGTTACTGGAATATTTACATGTTACACACATGTATATATGAAGGTACTTAATTGTGGGTATATTTATCGGGTAGCTATGGATATCGAAGTATATACATCTGGGGATGTATATATGGAGAGTATCTTAGTTTACTGCTTTCATTGTATGCTTATTTATCTCTTGTGGGGATGGGCTGCAATGAATTTGCCTGCAGGTACGCTAACCATGAATGCGTAGATTGAATGTAGCTAACGACTAGCTATATATCGAGAGAGTACGTGTTATGCCACCGACATAGAACGTGATTGCCACCTTAGGCTGGCAATTTTGTGAGGACGAATAGGACGAGCATGCATCACGATTGTGCTTGTGCATAAATATGTTTCCCTCACCTTGTTCTAATACTAAGTAACTTGTGATCAATGTGATGTTGCTATCTTCCCTGTGTGAAGCTAGACAAAATGCCTTGTTCCATGTTGCTTGAATAGGAAGTTCTTGAGAAAAGTGTGTGCTTAGCCTTGCTAGAAATAATTGTGGTTACATGTTTAAACCTATAAATGTCCTCTAGTTTAGCCAAGTGGTGGGTATGTTGTTCTTACAAGCTTTTGCAAATGCTTTAGGCCTCACTTAAGTACTTGGGATTCTTATGACTAAAATTAATTTATTGTTGGTCTAAGGTAACAATGTTTAGAGCTGCTAGAATAACATGTTTGTGTGCTCTCTTGTTAAGTAGAACAAAGGTAAGTTTTGTTTTGCTTGTGGGACGTTGGCTGCTAGAACAATTTCTGTAGTAGTGATGTTTTCGTGGTCATAACGGTGTTTTCTATAGTTATGGAGAATACCAAAGTCGTAGCTAACTTTCGTATCTTGCTTGTCCAAAAATTTCATGACCCCAGGCCTTATGGGTTAAGAGTTATGAATTTCAGAAGTTTGTTGTCAGGTTTTGCTTATGTTCTGAACAGATCTTAATATTTGGTTTGTTTTACCTGTGTGCATATAGAATTATTTCTTGGAAATAGTAGAAGAAGTATAGTACTTTTTCTAAGCTTTCCAAAATGTCTAATAGCACTGCTTTTGGTGATCTAAATCTCCAGTTATGAGCTTGCAAAATGGAATGACAGAATCTGTCCAAATCTGGGCAGAGATGTCTTCTTTGTCTTGTTTGGTCTTGTTAGCTGTAGGATCATCTTCATATGATAATAAGAAAGTTATAGACAACTTAATAAGCTTTACCTAAAGTCTAGGATCACCTTTGTTTGATGCCTACAACTTCAGTTATGCTTGAAACCTGTGCCTACTGTACTGTTGTTCAGTTTTCTGTGCATATACTAAGTGGATTCTTTAGCTTACTTTGGTTTTGGGCCAAGCTTGTAGTTAAATCTTGTATGGTAAATGCTTGTTATGTGTATGAGCCTTGTGCTTAGTAATTGTGCTTAAGCTAGTTTGATTGAATCTCTCAAATGCTTGCTTGAAACTATGATGTGGTATGTATGCTTGTTATCTAATTAGTGCCATAGTTATCACCTCGTTTGGTCCTCGGTAAGCATATGAGTGTCAAATAGCTTTATCTTAGAACAACACTCAAGTTACGTAATCGCACGGTTGTCGCCTCCAATTAAATTCTCTCTTAGAAACCTGAGCCTGTACATGTGGTTGCTAGCCTTGAACGTTGCGCTACGAAGACTTTATCTATGCCTTTGCTTGACCTTAGGCCTAAGCTTAGTTCCCTTGAATGCTTACATGTGTCGTGGTTGTTCCACTCCTGTGTGGGAGGACCCTACTCAAAAATCCTTGTCGGACCTCATTGCTCTTTCTCCTACTGATGAGCTAGTGCAACGCTAATCGCTATCTGCCCTGGCTTTGGAACCTTTTCCTCACAAATCATGTCATTGCTTTATCAACTGAATCCCTAGTTAGTGCAATGGCTCTGTCCCTCGAATCTCGTGTATTTTGTCTCCAACCCTTTCAAGTCTCTAGATATTTATCAGTCTTGATGTCATGTTGCTGCTCGACAAGACCAAATCTCATGTTAATCTTTATCTGGTAATCACTTTGGTGGACACGAGGCATATATGAAAATTTGGCAGGAGTCCCCTGCTCAATTGTCTTCGGCAATTAAGCTATGTTCCCTTGCGCTATATTTTGATCTTTGGATCACCTCCTTGTTGACTCCTAACCTTGTGACTACCATTGTTTGCTATCTCTCCTTTTCATGGTGCTTGCTCCTGTGCAACCAAAATTTTGCCACGTGAAAATTCTTTTGGGTTGTATGTTCAGTAATGGTGCCACGATTAGTGATCTACGGTGTCGTGGATTTAAACCGACAGCCTCGTGGGTGCACACACAAGGTCAATTTGTCTTTGCTCGGGCACGCTACCGGTATCGGGGTTTCTAGTCATGATCCATTATAGAACTGCACCGATGTGTTATTTTCAAGTGAGCTCTTCCTTGGTTATCTCTCCATATCTTATCGAAGATCCCTATATCAGACCGAAAGTAGTAGAGCTTCCTGTTGAAGTCACAAAAGGATAGCCTTTAAAGGCTGGTCACCGACATAAACATTAATCGACTACAAGAGGTGGTAGACAAGTGACTCCACTTGGTTGTCCCAAGATTGACGTCCGTCACCTAGTGAACAACTTATGTCATCATTGTTGGATCAGAAAAGGCACACAACACTTAATGTTGGATAAGTTGTTAGTTAAATAAGAATCGACCGTCACATATTGATTATGACCTGGCTATCCAAGTCGTGATCATTATGTGCATGTGGATCGCATAGATCAAGATCAACCATTTCTAGTGTGACCCCTTTTCTGTTGACTTCAATGGCGACCATCGGTTTATGCTTCGACCACAATTTTTATTGGCAAGAGTGCAGATTTACAACTTTTAGTGTTGACAGACAACTGATTAGTTACTAGTAGGAAGCTTAACCTCCAGCAAGGTGACAACTTTTTGCTAATTATGAAGGCTATGTCTCACAGAGCAATGTTAAGCTAAGGAACAGCAAGCCGTTAGCAATGCAACTACTGCCTTGTTTTCCAAAACCTGTGCTATCAAGTCAATTCCATCTTGGACAATTACACAGATAGTACAAGATGTGGTATCGGCTATGTAGGAGCTAGTGAAAGCACGTCCCTAATTTCAGTCAGCATCTTTGTGCCCTAGGTGCCACTAACACATGTGTCCGGACTCTATTGAATGAAGTGCCGAAGGATATATAGGAATGGTTCCTTGTCTCCGTAGGACAGTCCCTCCATGTAGAGTATGCTTTGTGTTCCGAAAACATAGCCACAAGTCCAATGCTTGTGCATCGTCAAGTTGGTGTCTAACTCAAACGACTTAAGTTGTTTCCTAAGAACCACATATGGAAAACCTTAGTCTA
This sequence comes from Miscanthus lutarioriparius, assembly GCA_904845875.1. NCBI lineage: Eukaryota > Viridiplantae > Streptophyta > Magnoliopsida > Poales > Poaceae > Miscanthus > Miscanthus lutarioriparius. Next base: position 70,624,589 of record CAJGYO010000005.1, on the reverse strand, counting down.
CATCCTCAGAGAAAAGAGCTGCTACTGCTATACAAAGAGATCGAGAGTATAGAACACACACCACAACGTATGAAGCAAAGAAAAGGGAGAAACACGAAATCTGTCCAGATTTTGTGGCACGAAACCGGTTATCTTCAAGCCGGCGATTAGTGACTCAAACGAAGTTGGATTGACCCTAAACTTGGTGATCTCATTCCTTGCTTAGGACCCTTCAATGTCTTAAGTTGGTTTGAGTATTGGTTGAGTAAAACATCAGATTTGAGAGATATCTTGTCGGCTCGGTTTGCTGTCATTTCAGAACAGCGCAGTTTCGGTAGCCGCGTTGTTTGGATAGTCAAACCAGGTCCGTTTGAGCTGAATTTTGGTGAGCAGTTAGGGGACTCATGGATCTATGTTTCTACCAAAATTCATCCAAAATGGAGTACTAGTTTGTGAAATATGAACAGAAAACCGAAGAGTACAGAATCTGTAATTTCTTTGTGACTACGATCATCCTTCGCATTTGAAAGTTGTGTTTGCAATTGATGCCGAGGTATGTAACGTGGTCAATAATTATTGCTAGATAATCTTTTAGATGCCCTAAAGAAGACTCCTTGGACCCCTTTGTACCTTGTTCTTGGCCTCTTCTATCAACAATGATCGAGCAATCGAGGTGTTCTACGAGTCAATTTGTACCCTTGCAAATCGGGAGCAATTTGAAAGGTGTCAAACAACAAATTTCAAGTTGTGATTGGAGATATTGACTGACATTAGAAATGAAGCTCCAATGTCAATAGTAGTTCAACAAAGATAGTTTTGATATAGTGCAAGTCAACTCAACGTACTGAGCAAATGCACCATGAAGGAGAATCATACTCATAATGCATGGTCGTGAACTATTTCCCTAGTTTGAAGAAATACTTGCAACTTTTATTGTACTCTAGGCCTCTCTATCCATCGTCCTTGGCAATGTTTTCCCATGCTACCTTGTCATTTGGCACCTTCGATGTGTTTTTACCCAAGAGGTTGCATCAAATTTAACTTGATTCCTATGGCTACTTCGATTCTAAGGTTCCCTTAGCTAATGAGCATCGAAATTGCTGGGTAGACAAAGTCAGCTATCACATTCATCTTCACTCAACAGACTCAGATAATACAGTGTTGTTATCAGAGAAAGAGCACTGCACACATGGAACATTATGTAGCTTTCGATCAGTTGACATCTGAGTGATTGCACCGCTATAGCCGGCTTGATATTGGTTAGCCAGATTCTCATACCCTCAAAGGATGTTTACCCCGTCTATGATCAAATCCTTTACGGAAAGTTGTGCTCAAGCCACTTTAGTAGAGAACTGCTTTTCAAACCTTGTGAACAAATATAGCACTGTTGCAAGGAATATCCGTCAACAGACTACGGTCTAGTGCAAAGTCCATATGGTCTGTGCTATATTCACTAGGAAAGTAGATGTTACAAGTATTTAGTTTATGCTTGTATCACTCTTCGTACATCAAGGATGAAGTACGCAGACAAGTGCTATCTTGGATTCCTTTCAATGTAACAATGCTTTATGGACGTAACGAAAGAAATTCTTCAAACAACAACTTACGACGAAGAGCAAGTATCGAGAAAGTGTCGTGACCAAATTAGCCTCTATGATACTTGAAGTTAAGTGGCCTAATGCCATCACTGATGTTGGAAACTGGATGACAAGTTTATCTTCCCTTAAAAGTCTTTCCGCACCGAATCTCGGGACGCGATTCCTTTAAGGGGAGGGCTGTAACACCCCGTGTTTGTCACCGCTGGTTAAGCAATGGGTTTGAGCTCAAACATGACAGATCAAGTGGTGTTGAAGAAGTCAAAGTCAAATGTATGAAATCGAGCTCAACTTGAATTTGGATAAAACGCCTTGTTTACATGATAACCCTTTTCAAAATATATATATATATTTGAGCGATGTTAATGAAACTGGTTTCATGTGTCTCACATCACCCTCTATCTATAGTGATCACTGGAAAAGTTTCATGAAGTTTGGAATCAAAAAGTCACATGAAATGATAAGTCATACCTTTGCATGAATTGCTTTATCAAGTGGATGGAAACCTATGAAGTCAACCAAACCTTGGTACCTTGCTCAAACAACTCTACTTGCATTTCATAAACATGAGCATCGTTCATTCATTCATGAGATTAGATTGTTTGGAACATGCTTTTGAAACATTGCAACATATGTTTATATTAATGTGTGTTGTTTTGTGAAATGAATAGTGTACAACACTTAAGTGCAACTGTGCAACTCACTGTTGAAACATGTTACATACTTTAGTGAAACATGGTTAGTAGTACTATGCAACACACTCATGAAACATGGCTTTGAAACAAAAGTAACGTTTCACTTGTCCTTCCTGGTTTCAATGCCGGTGATGCTTGATTTTGGTGTGATCAATGTGTGGTATGGCTAAATATATTTTTAAACAACTTAGTTATACTTAGAATGTCATTAGGAACAATGTTCATGTTGATCATTTTGGCTAATTAAGTTTCTAAGTCATGGTTTGACTTGTATTGACCCTAGGACTCTTTGGTTTGACTGTTTAAAAAGTACAACTTAGAGTGTATGCATGTCCGAGCAACCTAAAGCAAAGTTGTAGCAAATTTTATAAGGAACAAACTTTGTTTAGAAGCCAAGTCATGAAAATGTGCACAACATGCTCATAAAAGTCCCACAAGTCAGTGTGAGAGCTGATCCCACACTTAGAAAAATTTCTAAGTATGTATTACAATTTCAGTTTCCTGTACCCGACTTGTTCACGTTGTAGCTCCCAAACCAAGCTGAACCAGCTCGAGCTCCAATTGGCAAAATTGAAGATCTCACTTAGTACTACAACTTTGGTAACTAAGCCATGAACCGAATCATCACGGTTTAGGAGTTATCTAGCATTGAAAATCGCCTGTCAGTCGGTCACCTGGTAACTGAATCAGATTTTCAGTTGCGCTACAGTACCGACCAGCAGCAGGACGTTGCCGCCGCGTGGCCGCCACGCGCCGTGACCGGCCTGGCATCGCTGGCCGTGGTCGACATCAAAGTGGCCGCGTCCGCCTGCCCTCCCGCTTGCTCTCAGTCGCTCCCTCCCTCTCGCTCACGTCTGAGACACCGGGAGAAACGAGAGCCGCAGCTGTCGCCATTGCCGCCGAGAGCTCCATCGAGCTCCCGCGCGCTCTCCACCGAGCCTCGCCTCGTTCCATCTCGCCCACAGCTTCCCCGGCATCTCCTCTACCTCGTCCACCCTCTGGTAGAGCCTCTCGTGCTGTGTTGACGGCATATTCGCCGGATCCGCGTCCGCCATGGCCGGCTGGCCAAGCTCGCCGACGCCGCATTCCCGCTGCCCCGTGCTTCCTCGTGTTCCTCCGTGTGCGCCACCGGCTCAACCGCCCTCTCTTTGGCCTTGCGAGCCACTTCCCGGCCCTTCTTCGCGGCTGTAGCACGCTGCCGCCGGTGCCGTGGCCGCCGTGGCCGCCTGTGCGCGTGGCCAGGAGGCCGCAGGCAGGCTCTGGCCGAGCCAAGGCGTTCCCTGTACGCGCACAGTTGTGGTGATGCTCCACCGCATCTTCTCCACCGTCGACGTGCAGCCGGAGCGCCGGAATCCGCGAGTCCGACCATCCTCTGCTCTGGTTTCCGACCAGGGGCGTCATGCTAGAATTCGAGGAAGGTCAAGGGCCTAACTGCATTGTCATTGACTCAAGTGAATAGTACCTCGAGGGACCTAATTGTTTTAAATCGGCTGAAAGTTTAGAAAATCATAGTAATTCATAGGAAATTCGTAAAATAGCAAATGAGGACTTTTTGGAATCCTTGTGAAATTATATATGTAGTAGATCTTGGCCTCTTCTATCAACAATGATCGAGCAATCGAGGTGTTCTACGAGTCAATTTGTACCCTTGCAAATCGGGAGCAATTTGAAAGGTGTCAAACAACAAATTTCAAGTTGTGATTGGAGATATTGACTGACATTAGAAATGAAGCTCCAATGCCAATAGTAGTTCAACAAAGATAGTTTTGATATAGTGCAAGTCAACTCAACGTACTGAGCAAATGCACCATGAAGGAGAATCATACTCATAATGCATGGTCATGAACTATTTCCCTAGTTTGAAGAAATACTTGCAACTTTTATTGTACTCTAGGCCTCTCTATCCATCGTCCTTGGCAATGTTTTCCCATGCTACCTTGTCATTTGGCACCTTCGATGTGTTTTTACCCAAGAGGTTGCGTCAAATTTAACCCAGATTCCTATGGCCACTTCGATTCTAAGGTTCCCTTAGCTAATGAGCATCGAAATTGCTGGGTAGACAAAGTCAGCTATCACATTCATCTTCACTCAACAGACTCAGATAATACAGTGTTGTTATCAGAGAAAGAGCACTGCACACATGGAACATTATGTAGCTTTCGATCAGTTGACATCTGAGTGATTGCACCGCTATAGCCGGCTTGATATTGGTTAGCCAGATTCTCATACCCTCAAAGGATGTTTACCCCGTCTATGATCAAATCCTGTACGTAAAGTTGTGCTCAAGCCACTTTAGTAGAGAACTGCTTTTCAAACCTTGTGAACAAATATAGCACTGTTGTGAAACTTGTTTATACAAAAGTTGTAGATAATTCATGTATCTAGCTGCTGTTAAAATTTGGTATCATTTGACCAAGTAGTTTGTGAGTTATGCCTGTTTAAAGTTGGGTTTCAGAAATGGCTGCTCTCTGTCAATTGGGGACCAGTTTCTGTAAATGTATAATTTCGACCTACTTAACTTGGGAATCATGCTGAGATGATTAAAGATAAAATGTAGATAATTTCATAAGCTTTCCAAAATGTCTTCTTGCAAGTCATTTGTATTTGTGTAACTCCAGTTATAGCCAAATCTTATAGCTGCTGTTTGCATGTCCAGAAATTGACAGATTCCAATTATAGTTGTTTGCTTGTATATTGCTAAGTGTGGCTTTGTTGATGATCAAGTTATGATACTTGTGACCTTGTTAAACTTGTGTCATGCTTGATGTGCTTACTCTCTATAGTTAGTTGTGTGATGTTAGTTAAATAGCTATTGGTGTCTATGTCTTGCATAATCTTGTGTTTGTCTTAAATGCTTATGTGTGATGCATCTTGTGTTACCATTCTTCACATTCATACACATGCATCTTGCATCTCATTTAGGTACGCTAGATGCACCACGTGAAGGATGAGATGTTGGAGCCAAACCTGGAGACGGCGTTTGATGGACCTATCCCGAAGGTGGAAGGACTGGACAAGTGCTAGGACACGAGATGTCACCAAGACGGTGCAAGCTAACTGAATCGACTTGTGTCGGATCCGAGCAAGCCCCGGAGCATTCTAAGTCTCCCATGTTTTTACAAATATATTGAGTATCTCTTATTGTTGATGATGCATTATGTATAGGAATTGGTTGGAACCAATTGTTGCATTATATCCCTACCTTGTCTAGATAAAATCTCGTGAATCCTAATTAAGTGTAGGATCGAATGATGCTTAGCTATGCATAGACCGGTAGAAGTCGGGTGATTTCTGTCACTGCGAGATGTAGGATGAGCTCGATCACGGTTGGCTATATTTGCTATCATGAAAAAGAACCATGTGTTAATAATGAAAGGAGACCGGACGGGATGATGGTAGTGCAAAGCAACAAGGCATGGAGGTCTTGGGTGTGAATCTATCCCGCTCAGGTCGTTTAAGGACCGACACGTCAGACGTCCCTCATGTCATGTTGAACGCAGCCTAACACTTAGCTGGCGGATAAGTCGTTCGACCGCATGAAGCCTAGTAGCTCGACTCAGCCGGGACGCGAGCAAAGGGCGGCATTCGGAGGTAGTAAGGATGTGCGGAGAGCCATTGGCATAAGTCCAAGGTGGGTTAGAGTCCCGAACAACCTTGGCGAGTGGTTCTCTCGAGAATGTCGATCTGTTCGGACTCGTGACTCTGAATCGTACTAAAGGTGACTTCGTTTGCGACCTCGACGGGGAAAGCGGGGTTTGTGTTTAGGAACACCCTCCATTTGGATAGGAATCGATTGAATCGCCGTCTCTCCCGGATAGTGAGAACTTGGTGAGCAGGTGGCAACGTAGATTCACTAAATTTAAAGATATGGTTAAATGATGATGATGATGATGATAATGACAATGAGCCATGAAATACGATATGGTTATTATTGTTTGCAACTTAATCAAGTGATTGATTAGTACAGGTGCTAATATAGATGGTAGGTAATGGCTAAAAGTCACTACTAGTGCAAGTGAATAATGCTAATGGTTACTCAAGCTTTTATGCAAAAAGGTTGTCCGGCCAGATCCACTAAATTAAGCTATGCATGATCCTTGGTGTCATTTGTTTTGGTTTTTGACGGGTAAGTCATTTGAGTACATTCGAGTACTCGTGGTTTATCCCACCATGTTGCGGTGAAGTTCTCTACTGTTGAAGATGGTGGCTAACCACCGATGGGCTCGGTGATTCTATAGTTACTTCTCATCTATATGCTTTTGTCGGATGATGTCACTTATGCTAGCAATATATTTGGAACTTATATTAATGTAATCATTTGAAAGCTATGTTGTTTTCACTAAGCGGTTTTGAAACCCAAACTTGTACTTTTATTAATGAACCCATATGTAATATTATTTCCGCTGCAACCCTGTGTATGTGATGTGTATTTGCTTAATCACGCGATCTTGGTTGTGATGTTGATTTACCGAGGTCTTTCGGGATACTCGGCGGACTACCGGGTTTATATAAGTGAAAGTATGTGTGTGTCAACGTGTTAGCGGGGACAGCCGTACTTGATCTTGTATAAATTGGGCGGTTATGTTACACTAGCGGTCGCATTTTTGCGGCAGCGCATGAGCTAGGCGACGGCGGAGCTCCTTGGCAGCAATGGCGGAGCGGCTGCGCTTCGGCTGCTGCTGCTGCTATGAGCGGAGGAAGCGAAGGAGGGGGCAGAGCGCGTGCGGAGGGCAGCAGGGCGTCCTCCACTTCAAGCCAGCCAGCGCGCGGCGCGGTTAGGCCAAGCCAGGCATGTGGCGGCCATGCAGCGGCCATCTTCTGACCTCGGTCGGCCATGACCGGTCTGAACCTCGCGTTTCAGAGTTCATCGATCCCGACTGACAGGCGAAGTTTGACACTGATTCACTCCTAATCCGTGATGATATTGCTGAAGGTGTAATTGACAAAGTTGAACATCTACATGTGAACTACAACTTTTACAATTGGAGCTTGAGCTGGTTTGGCTTTGTTTGGGAGATACACTGTGCTAAACATCAGTACGTGGAACTGAAATCCAGTTATAACACTTAGAAATATTTTCAGATGTTGAATCAGCTTTAAATTCTGACTTGTTGTGCACATTTTCATGACTTGGCTTCTAAACAAAGTTTGTTCCTTATAAAATTTTCTACAACTTTGCTTTAGGTTGCTCAGACACGCAAACACTCTAAGCTACACTTTTTAAACAGTCAAACAAAAGGGTTTAGGGTTCAAAATTGGTCAAACCATGACTTGGGAACCTAATTAGGCAAAATGATCAACATGAACAATGTTCCAAATGACATTCTAGGTGTAACTAAGTTACTTAAAATAATTTTTAGCCACACCTCACATTGGTCACACAAGAATCAAGCATGGTATGTACTGAAACAATGAAAAACACATGAAATGTTACACTTGTTTCATAGTCATGTTTCACATGTTTCATGATCTTGTTGCATGGTACTAACTAACCATATTTCCCTAAAGTGATTTGCACATGTTGCACTTGGGTGTTGCACACTATTCATTTCATAAAAACAACACACATGAAATATAACGATACGTTGCAATGTTTCAAAAACATGTTTCAGACAATACAAGCTCATGAATGGATGCATGATGCTCATGTTCATGAAATGCAAGTGCAAATGTGGAAGCCAAACACCTGGGGTGTTATAGCCCTCCCCCCTTATAAAAATCTCGTCCCGAGATTTGAAAAGCATACCATTGTTGATAAAATTCCTTATAACCGTCCCTCAAATAATCTTCTCTTTCCCAAGTTGCATCGCGTTCACTACCCTGATTACTCCACATGACCTTGTAAAACTTGACCACCCGACTCCGAGTCACTCGCTCACAAGTGTCAATTACTCGGACCGGCTTTTCTTCAAAGGTCAAATCTGATTTTAACTCGATATCCCCAATGGAACTCTCTCTTTAGGGACGCGAAGACATTTCTTTAATTGGGATACATGAAAGACATTGAAGATAGCACTCATCTCAGGAGGTAATTGGATCTTGTAGGCTACCTTACCACTTTGTCCAATGATTTCAAACGGACCAACATACCTCGGCGCAAGCTTTCGCTTCACACCAAAGCGTTGGACACTCTTCATAGGTGGTGAGACTTTCAGATAAACGAAGTCCCCAACCTCGAACTCAATAGGTTTTCTATGTCGATCAGCATAACTTTTCTGCCTAGCTTGAGCTGCGGCCATGTGGGTTTGGATAGTATGGACTTGTTCTTCAGCTTCTTGAACAAAATCAATTCCATAATATCTCCTTTCACCGGCTTCTACCCAGTTTAACGGGGTTCTACACTTTCGACCATACAAAGCTTCAAATGGTGCCATCTTGATACTCTCTTGATAACTGTTATTATACGAGAATTCAGCTAGGGGCAACCATTTTTTCCATGAGCCCTTAGCTGAGATGACACATGCTCTCAACATATCTTCTAAGATTTGATTCACTCGTTCAGTTTGCCCATTGGTTTGCGGATGATACGCAAAACTTCTTACTAGCTTAGTTCCTAACAATCCGTGTAAGTGCTCCCAAAAGCGAGCAGTGAACCGTGGTCCTCTATTCGAGACAATAGTACGAGGAATCCCATGAAGTCAGACTATCTGATTAAAGTACAACTTCACATAGTCGGTTGGACAGAAATCTATGCGGACAGGAATGAAGTGTGCATACTTGGTCAGACGGTCTACAATCACCCAAATGGAGTTAAAATTCCTTTACGTAGTAGGAAGTCCAACAATAAAATCCATACTTATCCCCTCCCATTTCCAACCTAGAATAGACAGTGGCTGAAGTAATCCAGCTTTCATGTGCACAGCCTTGACCCGACAACAAGTGTCACACCTAGCCACATAAGCGGCTATCTCTTTCTTCATTTTGGTCCACCAAAATCGAGGCTTCAAATCATGATATATTTTGCTACTACCAGGATGAATAGATAATTTAGAGGAATGGGCTTCGGATATGATTTGATTTCTAAGTTCCCTATCCTTCGAAACCACTAACCTATCCTTGAACCATAACACGTCATTCTCATCTACCCAAAAATGCTTGGTTTCTTGCTCTTTCATCTTGCGCTTGATGTGAAACACACCGGCATCTGTCTTCTGTAGCTTGATAATTCGACTCTGTAGAGTAGAACTAACAGTGATGTTGTGGAGGACTACATGATGAAGGAGGTTTGACAAATGGACATCACTCTCAATCAATGAGTGGCAATGAGACTTCCTACTTAAGGCATCCGCCACGATGTTTGCCTTACTAGGGTGATAGTGCACTTGGAGGTTATAATCCTTGATCAACTCGAGCCATCTTCTCTGACGCATATTCAACAATGGTTGAGTGAAGATGTACTTGAGACTTTTATGATCAGTGTAGATGTTGCACACATTGCCAAGTAAATAATGTCTCTAGGCCTTCAAAGCATGAACAACAGCAGCGAGTTCCAAGTCATGCGTTGGATAATTCACTTCATGCTTCCGAAGTTGGCGAAAGGTATAAGCAATGACTCTACCCTCTTGCATAAGAACACATCCTAACCCAATACCTGATGCATCGCAGAACACATCAAAAGGTTTCTCGATATCCGGTTGCAATGTTTCAAAAACATGTTTCAGACAATACAAGCTCATGAATGGATGCATGATGCTCGTGTTCATGAAATGCAAGTGCAAATGTGGAAGCCAAACACTTGGGGTGTTATAGGTCACATTGCTAGTGAGGACCAGTTTGGACACAATGACACCAAACCAAATCTTGGGAGATATCATGACCGATGATGCTTATAGAGATGATCATGAGAAGGAAGAAAAGAGGGAGAAGAAGGATGACAAGAAGAATAGTGTGGCATTCAAGGCCACATCATCCAAGAGCAAAGCAAACCAAATCTTGTGTTGGTTGTGTAGCACCCTATTGGGGGTTTGGTGTGTGATGCCAATTAGTGTGTGAACCTCCAAGTGAGTGAATCGCCACAATGAGGACTAGCTTGCCAGCAAGCATGTCAACCTTGGTAAAAAATCATTGTGTCATTATTTGATTCTGAGGTGATTGGTCTTCATTGGTATTCATTCTTGTGATTGATTGGTTCATTCCTCGACTTGTCGGTATAACCATCTTGCTCACTCTCTATTTACATTACCGCAAACTATTTGTCAAGCTCTTTAGTGTAGCTAGTTGTGAGAGCTTGTTAGTTTGGTTAGTGTGGCTCTTTAGTTAGCCTTTGAGAGCACACTAACTTAGTATAGTAATATAGCCATTGTGTGGATAGAGACTATATAAACTAGAATTATGGTACGTGGCTTGCATTTTTAGTAGGCTAGCGCAACACACGATTCGCCTCATATTTGTCTAACCATTTTGCTAAGTGTTGTTGTAGAAATTTTTAATAGGCTATTCACCCCCCTCTAGCCATTACGACCTTTCAAGTGGTATCAGAGCCGAGGTCACCGTGATTTGAGGCTTAACACCCTTCGGTGTAAAAATGGCTCAAATCAACAACACCAAGAAGCCACCCCAGTTTGATGGCACAAATTATCCATACTAGAAGTCAAAGATGACCACACATATGAAGTCAATCAGTAGAAGGGTATGGAAGGTGGTAGAAACCAAAATAGAGATTACCGATCCGGAGAATCCCACTGCGAATAAAGAAGTGCTTCTCCAAAACAATGACATTGCTCTAAGTGCCATTCATGATGCAATTAATGAGAAAACATTTGAGCAAATCAAGAACATTGAGATGGCTCGTGAGGCTTGGAAGAAGTTGGAAGAATCATTCGAGGGCACCAAGGCAATGAAGGGTGCAAAGGCATAATTCTCAAAGAAAAATTTGCTAGCTTCAAGATGAAGGAAGATGAGAGTGTGCAGGACATGTTCCATCAGATGGAAGTGCTTGTCAGTGATCTCAAAGCACTTGGTGAGAAGGTGGAGGACAAGGACTTCTCTCATAAGTTCCTGAAATGCTTATCCGCAAGATTTGGCATGTTGGTCACATTGCTAGTGAGGACCGGTTTGGACACAATGACACCAAACCAAATCTTGGGAGATATCATGACCGATGATGCTTATAGAGATGATCATGAGAAGGAAGAAAAGACGGAGAAGAAGGATGACAAGAAGAATAGTGTGGCATTCAAGGCCGCATCATCCAAGAGCAAAGCAAACCAAATCTTGTGTTGGTTGTGTAGCACCCTATTGGGTGTTTGGTGTGTGATGCCAATTAGCGCGTGAACCTCTAAGTGAGTGAATCGCCACAACGAGGACTAGCTTGCCGGCAAGCGTGTGAACCTCGGTAAAAAATTATTGTGTCATCATTTGATTCGGAAGTGATTGGTCTTCATTGGTATTCATTCTTGTGATTGATTGGTTCATTCCCCGACTTGTCGGTATAACCATCTTGCTCACTCTCTATTTACATTACCGCAAACTATTTGTCAAGCTCTTTAGTGTAGCTAGTTGTGAGAGCTTGTTAGTTTGGTTAGTGTGGCTCTTTAGTTAGCCTTTGAGAGCACGCTAACTTAGTGTAGTAACATAGCCATTGTGTGGATAGAGACTATATAAACTAGAATTGTGGTAGGTGGCTTGCATTTTTAGTCGGCTAGCACAACACTCGCTTCGCCTCATATTTGTCTAACCGTTTTGCTAAGTGTTGTTGTAGAAATTTTTAATAGGCTATTCACCCCCCTCTAGCCATTAGGACCTTTCAAGTGGTATCAGAGCCGAGGTCACCATGATTTGAGGTTAAACACCCTTCGGTGTAAAAATGGATCAAATCAACAACACCAAGAAGCCACCCCAATTTGACGGACAAATTATCCATACTGGAAGTCAAAGATGACCACACATATGAAGTCAATCAGTAGAAGGGTATGGAAGGTGGCAGAAACCAAAATAGAGATTGCCGATCTGGAGGATCCCACCGCGCCTAAAGAAGTGCTTCTCCAAAACAATGACATTGCTCTAAGTGCCGTTCATGATGCAACTAACGAGAAAACATTTGAGCAAATCAAGAACATTGAGATGGTTCATGAGGCTTGGAAGAAGTTGGAAGAATCATTCGAGGGCACCAAGGCAATGAAGGGTGCAAAGGCATAATTCTCAAAGAAAAATTTGCTAGCTTCAAGATGATGGAAGATGAGAGTGTGCCGGACATGTTCCATCAGATGGAAGTGCTTGTCAGTGATCTCAAAGCACTTGGTGAGAAGGTGGAGGACAAGGACTTCTCTCATAAGTTCCTGAAGTGCTTATCCGCAAGATTTGGCTTGTTGGTCACATTGCTAGTGACGACCGGTTTGGACACAATGACACCAAACCAAATCTTGGGAGATATCATTACCGATGATGCTTATAGAGATGATCATGAGAAGGAAGAAAAGATGGAGAAGAAGGATGACAAGAAGAATAGTGTGGCATTCAAGGCCGCATCATCCAAGAGCAAAGCAAACCAAATCTTGTGTTGGTTGTGTAGCACCCTATTGGAGGTTTGGTGTGTGATGCCAATTAGCATGTGAACCTCCAAGTGAGTGAATCGCCACAACGAGGACTAGCTTGCCGGCAAGCGTGTGAACCTCGGTAAAAAATTATTGTGTCATCATTTGATTCGGAAGTGATTGGTCTTCATTGGTATTCATTCTTGTGATTGATTGGCTCATTCCCCGACTTGTCGGTATAACCATCTTGCTCACTCTCTATTTACATTACCGCAAACTAGTTATCAAGCTCTTTAGTGTAGCTAGTTATGAGAGCTTGTTAGTTTGGTTAGTGTGGCTCTTTAGTTAGCCTTTGAGAGCACACTAACTTAGTGTAGTAACATAGCCATTGTGTGGATAGAGACTATATAAACTAGAATTGTGGTAGGTGGCTTGCATTTTTAGTAGGCTAGCACAACACTCGCTTCGCCTCATATTTGTCTAACCGTTTTGCTAAGTGTTGTTGTAGAAATTTTTAATAGGCTATTCACCCCCCTCTAGCCATTAGGACCTTTCAAGTGGTATCAGAGCCGAGGTCACCGTGATTTGAGGCTTAACACCCTTCGGTGTAAAAATGGCTCAAATCAACAACACCAAGAAGCCACCCCAATTTGACGAGACAAATTATCCATACTGGAAGTCAAAGATGACCACACATATGAAGTCAATCAGTAGAAGGGTATGGAAGGTGGTAGAAACCAAAATAGAGATTGCCGATCCGGAGGATCCCACCGCGCCTAAAGAAGTGCTTCTCCAAAACAATGACATTGCTCTAAGTGCCGTTCATGATGCAATTAATGAGAAAACATTTGAGCAAATCAAAAACATTGACATGACTCATGAGGCTTGGAAGAAGTTGGAAGAATCATTCGAGGGCATCAAGGCAATGAAGGGTGCAAAGGCATAATTCTCAAAGAAAAATTTGCTAGCTTCAAGATGAAGGAAGATGAGAGTGTGCCGGACATGTTCCATCAGATGGAAGTGCTTGTCAGTGATCTCAAAGCACTTGGTGAGAAGGTGGAGGACAATGACTTCTCTCATAAGTTTCTGAAATGCTTATCCGCAAGATTTGGCATGTTGGTCACATTGCTAGTGAGGACCGGTTTGGACACAATGACACCAAACCAAATCTTGGGAGATATCATGACCGATGATGCTTATAGAGATGATCATGAGAAGGAAGAAAAGAGGGAGAAGAAGGATGTATAAGAAGAATAGTGTGGCATTCAAGGCCACATCATCTAAGAGCAAAGCAAACCAAATCTTGTGTTGGTTGTGTAGCACCCTATTGGGGGTTTGGTGTGTGATGCCAATTAGCGCGTGAACCTCATAGTGAGTGAATCACCACAACGGGGGACTAGCTTGCCGGCAAGCATGTGAACCTTGGTATATAATCATTGTGTCATCATTTGATTCGGAGGTGATTGGTCTTCATTGGTATTCATTCTTGTTATTGATTGGTTCATTCCTTGACTTGTCGGTATAACCATCTTGCTCACTCTCTATTTACATTACCGCAAACTATTTGTCAAGCTCTTTAGTGTAGCTAGTTGTGAGAGCTTGTTAGTTTGGTTAGTGTGGCTCTTTAGTTAGCCTTTGAGAGCACACTAACTTAGTGTAGAAACATAGCCATTGTGTGGATAGAGAATATATAAACTAGAATTGTGGTAGGTGGCTTGCATTTTTAGTAGGCTAGCACAACACTCGCTTCGCCTCATATTTGTCTAACCGTTTTGCTAAGTGTTGTTGTAGAAATTTTTAATAGGCTATTCACCCCCTCTAGCCATTAGGACCTTTCAAGTGGTATCAGAGCCGAGGTCACCATGATTTGAGGTTAAACACCCTTCGGTGTAAAAATGGATCAAATCAACAACACCAAGAAGCCACCCCAATTTGACGGACAAATTATCCATACTGGAAGTAAAAGATGACCACACATATGAAGTCAATCAGTAGAAGGGTATGGAAGGTGGTAGAAACCAAAATAGAGATTGCCTATCCGGAGGATCCCACCGCGCCTGAAGAAGTGCTTCTCCAAAACAATGACATTGCTCTAAGTGCCATTCATGACGCATTTAATGAGAAAACATTTGAGCAAATCAAGAACATTGAGATGGCTCATGAGGCTTGGAAGAAGATGGAAGAATCATTCGAGGGCAACAAGGCTATGAAGGGTGCAAAGGCATAATTCTCAAAGAAAAATTTGCTAGCTTCAAGATGAAGGAAGATGAGAGTGTGCCAGACATGTTCCATCAGATGGAAGTGCTTGTTAGTGATCTCAAAGCACTTGGTGAGAAGGTGGAGGACAAGGACTTCTCTCATAAGTTCCTGAAATGCTTATTCGCAAGATTTGGCATGTTGGTCACATTGCTAGTGAGGACTGCTTTGGACACAATGACACCAAACCAAATCTTGGGAGATATCATAACCGATGATGCTTATAGAGATGATCATGAGAAGGAAGAAAAGATGGAGGAGAAGGATGACAAGAAGAATAGTGTGGCATTCAAGGCCGCATCATCCAAGAGCAAAGGAAACCAAATCTTGTGTTGGTTGTGTAGCACCCTATTGGGGGTTTGGTGTGTGATGCCAATTAGCGCGTGAACCTCCAAGTGAGTGAATCGCCACAACAGGGGACTAGCTTGCCGTTAAGCGTGTGAACCTCGGTAAAAAATCATTGTGTCATCATTTGATTCGGAAGTGATTGGTCTTCATTGGTATTCATTTTTGTGATTGAATGGTTCATTCGCCGACTTGTCGGTATAACCATCTTGCTCACTCTCTATTTACATTACCGCAAACTAGTTGTCAAGCTCTTTAGTGTAGCTAGTTGTGAGAGCTTGTTAGTTTGGTTAGTGTGGCTCTTTAGTTAGCCTTTGAGAGCACACTAACTTAGTGTAGTTACATAGCCATTGTGTGGGTAGAGACTATATAAACTAGAATTGTGGTAGGTGGCTTGCATTTTTAGTAGGCTAGCACAACACTCGCTTCAACTCATATTTGTCTAACCGTTTTGCTAAGCGTTGTTGTAGAAATTTTTAATAGGCTATTCACCCCCCCTCTAGCCATTAGGACCTTTCAAGTGGTATCAGAGCCGAGGTCACCGTGATTTGAGGCTTAACACCCTTCGGTGTAAAAATGGCTCAAATCAACAACACCAAGAAGCCACCCCAATTTGACGGACAAATTATCCATACTGGAAGTCAAAGATGACCACACATATGAAGTCAATCAGTAGAAGGGTATGGAAGGTGGTAGAAACCAAAATAGAGATTTCCGATCCAGAGAATCCCACCACGCCTGAAGAAGTGCTTCTCCAAAACAATGACATTGCTCTAAGTGCCATTCATGATGCAATTAATGAGAAAACATTTGAGCAAATCAAGAACATTGAGATGGCTCATGAGGCTTGGAAGAAGTTGGAAGAATCATTCGAGGGCACCAAGGCTATGAAGGGTGCAAAGGCATAATTCTCAAAGAAAAATTTGCTAGCTTCAAGATGAAGGAAGATGAGAGTGTGCCAGACATGTTCCATCAGATGGAAGTGCTTGTTAGTGATATCAAAGCACTTGGTGAGAAGGTGGAGGACAAGGACTTCTCTCATAAGTTCCTGAAATGCTTATTCGCAAGATTTGGCATGTTGGTCACATTGCTAGTGAGGACTGCTTTGGACACAATGACACCAAACCAAATCTTGGGAGATATCATAACCGATGATGCTTATAGAGATGATCATGAGAAGGAAGAAAAGATGGAGGAGAAGGATGACAAGAAGAATAGTGTGGCATTCAAGGCCGCATCATCCAAGAGCAAAGGAAACCAAATCTTGTGTTGGTTGTGTAGCACCCTATTGGGGGTTTGGTGTGTGATGCCAATTAGCGCGTGAACCTCCAAGTGAGTGAATCGCCACAACGAGGACTAGCTTGCCGGCAAGCGTGTGAACCTTGGTAAAAAATCATTGTGTCATCATTTGATTCCGAAGTGATTGGTCTTCATTGGTATTCATTTTTGTGATTGAATGGTTCATTCGCCGACTTGTCGGTATAACCATCTTGCTCACTCTCTATTTACATTACCGCAAACTATTTGTCAAGCTCTTTAGTGTAGCTAGTTGTGAGAGCTTGTTAGTTTGGTTAGTGTGGCTCTTTAGTTAGCCTTTGAGAGCACACTAACTTAGTGTAGTAACATAGCCATTGTGTGGATAGAGACTATATAAACTAGAATTATTGTAGGTGGCTTGCATTTTTAGTAGGCTAGCGCAACACTCGCTTCGCCTCATATTTGTCTAACCGTTTTGCTAAGTGTTGTTGTAGAAATTTTTAATTGGCTATTCACCCCCCTCTAGCCATTATGACCTTTCAAGTGGTATCAGAGCCGAGGTCACCGTGATTTGAGGCTTAACAACCTTCGGTGTAAAAATGGCTCAAATCAACAACACCAAGAAGCCACCCCAATTTGATGGCAGA
Organism: Miscanthus lutarioriparius; assembly: GCA_904845875.1. Lineage (NCBI taxonomy): Eukaryota > Viridiplantae > Streptophyta > Magnoliopsida > Poales > Poaceae > Miscanthus > Miscanthus lutarioriparius. Next base: position 70,607,343 of record CAJGYO010000005.1, on the reverse strand, counting down.
AATTATCCATACTGGAAGTCAAAGATGACCACACGTATGAAGTCAATCAGTAGAAGGGTATGGAAGGTGGTAGAAACCAAAATAGAGATTGCTGATCCGGAGAATCCCACCGCGCCTGAAGAAGTGCTTCTCCAAAACAATGACATTGCTCTAAGTGCCATTCATGATGCAATTAATGAGAAAACATTTGAGCAAATCAAGAACATTGAGATGGCTCATGAGGCTTGGAAGAAGTTCGAACAATCATTCGAGGGCACCAAGGCAATGAAGGGTGCAGAGGCATAATTCTCAAAGAAAGATTTGCTAGCTTCAAGATGAAGGAAGATGAGAGTGTGCCGGACATGTTCCATCAGATGGAAGTGCTTGTCAGTGATCTCAAAGCACTTGGTGAGAAGGTGGAGGACAAGGACTTCTCTCATAAGTTCCTGAAATGCTTATCCGCAAGATTTGGCATGTTGGTCACATTGCTAGTGAGGACCGGTTTGGACACAATGACACCAAACCAAATCTTGGGAGATATCATGACCGATGATGCTTATAGAGATGATCATGAGAAGGAAGAAAAGAGGGAGAAGAAGGATGACAAGAAGAATAGTGTGGCATTTAAGGCCACATCATCCAAGAGCAAAGCAAACCAAATCATGTGTTGGTTGTGTAGCACCCTATTGGGGGTTTGGTGTGTGATGCCAATTAGCGCGTGAACCTCTAAGTGAGTGAATCGCCACAACAGGGGACTAGCTTGCCGGCAAGCATGTGAACCTTGGTAAAAAATCATTGTGTCATCATTTGATTCTGAGGTGATTGGTCTTCATTGGTATTCATTCTTGTGATTAATTGGTTCATTCCTCGACTTGTCGGTATAACCATCTTGCTCACTCTCTATTTACATTACCGCAAACTATTTGTCAAGCTCTTTAGTGTAGCTAGTTGTGAGAGCTTGTTAGTTTGGTTAGTGTGGCTCTTTAGTTAGCCTTTGAGAGCACACTAACTTAGTGTAGTAACATAGCCATTGTGTGGATAGAGACTATATAAACTAGAATTATGGTAGGTGGCTTGCATTTTTAGTAGGCTAGCGCAACACTCGCTTCGCCTCATATTTGTCTAACCGTTTTGCTAAGTGTTGTTGTAGAAATTTTTAATTGGCTATTCACCCCCCTCAAGCCATTATGACCTTTCAAGTGGTATCAGAGCCGAGGTCACCGTGATTTGAGGCTTAACAACCTTCGGTGTAAAAATGGCTCAAATCAACAACACCAAGAAGCCACCCCAATTTGATGGCAGAAATTATCCATACTGGAAGTCAAAGATGACCACACGTATGAAGTCAATCAGTAGAAGGGTATGGAAGGTGGTAGAAATCAAAATAGAGATTGCCTATCCGGAGGATCCCACCGCGCCTGAAGAAGTGCTTCTCCAATACAATGACATTGCTCTAAGTGCCATTCATGATGCAATTAATGAGAAAACATTTGAGCAAATCAAGAACATTGAGATGGCTCATGAGGCTTGGAAGAAGTTGGAAGAATCATTCGAGGGCACCAAGGCAATGAAGGGTGCAAAGGCATAATTCTCAAAGAAAGATTTGCTAGCTTCAAGATGAAGGAAGATGAGAGTGTGCCGGACATGTTCCATCAGATGGAAGTGCTTGTCAGTGATCTCAAAGCACTTGGTGAGAAGGTGGAGGACAAGGACTTCTCTCATAAGTTCCTAAAATGCTTATCCGCAAGATTTGGCATGTTGGTCACATTGCTAGTGAGGACCGGTTTGGACACAATGACACCAAACCAAATCTTGGGAGATATCATGACCGATGATGCTTACAGAGATGATCATGAGAAGGAAGAAAAGATAGAGAAGAAGGATGACAAGAAGAATAGTGTGGCATTCAAGGCCACAACATCCAAGAGCAAAGCAAACCAAATCTTGTGTTGGTTGTGTAGCACCCTATTGGGGTTTGGTGTGTGATGCCAATTAGCGCGTGAACCTCCAAGTGAGTGAATCGCCACAACGAGGACTAGCTTGCCGGCAAGCGTGTGAACCTTGGTAAAAAATCATTGTGTCATCATTTGATTCCGAAGTGATTGGTCTTCATTGGTATTCATTTTTGTGATTGAATGGTTCATTCCCCGACTTGTCGGTATAACCATCTTGCTCACTCTCTATTTACATTACCGCAAACTAGTTGTCAAGCTCTTTAGTGTAGCTAGTTGTGAGAGCTTGTTAGTTTGGTTAGTGTGGCTCTTTAGTTAGCCTTTGAGAGCACACTAACTTAGTGTAGTAACATAGCCATTGTGTGGATAGAGACTATATAAACTAGAATTGTGGTAGGTGGCTTGCATTTTTAGTAGGCTAGCACAACACTCGCTTCGCCTCATATTTGTCTAACCGTTTTGCTAAGTGTTGTTGTAGAAATTTTTAATAGGCTATTCACCCCCCTCTAGCCATTACGACCTTTCAAGTGGTATCAGAGCCGAGGTCACCGTGATTTGAGGCTTAACAACCTTGGTGTAAAAATTGCTCAAATCAACAACACCAAGAAGCCACCCCCAATTTGATGGACAAATTATCCATCTTTGGAAGTCAAAGATGACCACACATATGAAGTCAATCAAGAGAAGGGTATGGAAGGTGGTAGAAACCAAAATAGAGATTGCCGATCCGGAGAATCCCACCGCAATGAAGAAGTGCTTCTCCAAAACAATGACATTGCTCTAAGTGCCATTCATGATGCAATTAATGAGAAAACATTTGAGCAAATCAAGAACATTGAGATGGCTCATGAGGCTTGGAAGAAGTTGGAAGAATCATTCGAGGGTACCAAGGCAATGAAGGGTGCAGAGGCATAATTCTCAAAGAAATATTTGCTAGTTTCAAGATGAAGGAAGGAAGATGAGAGTGTGCCGGACATGTTCCATCGGATGGAAGTGCTTGTCGATGATCTCAAAGCTCTTCGTGAGAAGGTGGAGGACAAGGACTTCTCTCATAAGTTCCTGAAATGCTTATCCGCAAGATTTGGCATGTTGGTCACATTGCTAGTGAGGACCGGTTTGGACACAATGACACCAAACCAAATCTTAGGAGATATCATGACCGATGATGCTTATAGAGATGATCATGAGAAGGAAGAAAAGAGGGAGAAGAAGAATGACAAGAAGAATAGTGTGGCATTCAAGGCCACATCATCCAAGAGCAAAGCAAACCAAATCTTGTGTTGGTTGTCTAGCACCCTAGTGGGGGTTTGGTGTGTGATGGCAATTAGCGCGTGAACCTCTAAGTGAGTGAATCGCCACAACGGGGGACTAGCTTGCCGGCAAGCATGTGAACCTTGGTAAAAAATCATTGTGTCATCATTTGATTCGGAGGTGATTGGTCTTCATTGGTATTCATTCTTGTGATTGATTGGTTCATTCCTCGACTTGTCGGTATAACCATCTTGCTAACTCTCTATTTACATTACCGCAAACTATTTGTCAAGCTCTTTAGTGTAGCTAGTTGTGAGGGATTGTTAGTTTGGTTCATGTGGCTCTTTAGTTAGCCTTTGAGAGCACACTAACTTAGTGTAGTAACATAGCCATTGTGTGGATAGAGACTATATAAACTAGAATTATGGTAGGTGGCTTGCATTTTTAGTAGGCTAGCGCAACACTCGCTTCGCCTCAAATTTGTCTAACCATTTTGCTAAGTGTTGTCGTAGAAATTTTTAATACGCTATTCACCCCCCTCTAGCCATTATGACCTTTCAAGTGGTATCAGAGCCGAGGTCACCGTGATTTGAGGCTTACTAACCTTCGGTGTAAAAATTGCTCAAATCAACAACACCAAGAAGCCACCCCAATTTGATGGCAGAAATTATCTATACTGGAAGTCACAGATGACCACACGTATGAAGTCAATCAGTAGAAGGGTATGGAAGGTGGTAGAAACCAAAATAGAGATTGCCGATCCGGAGAATCCCACCGCGAATAAAGAAGTGCTTCTCCAAAACAATGACATTGCTCTAAGTGCCATTCATGATGCAATTAATGAGAAAACATTTGAGCAAATCAAGAACATTGAGATGGCTCATGAGGCTTGGAAGAAGTTGGAAGAATCATTCGAGGGCACCAAGGCAATGAAGGGTGCAAAGGCATAATTCTCAAAGAAAGATTTGCTAGCTTCAAGATGAAGGAAGATGAGAGTGTGCCGGACATGTTCCATCAGATGGAAGTGCTTGTCAGTGATCTCAAAGCACTTGGTGAGAAGGTGGAGGACAAGGACTTCTCTCATAAGTTCCTGAAATGCTTATCCGCAAGATTTGGCATGTTGGTCACATTGCTAGTGAGGACCGGTTTGGACACAATGACACCAAACCAAATTTTAGGAGATATCATGACCGATGATGCTTGCAGAGATGATCATGAGAAGGAAGAAAAGAGGGAGAAGAAGGATGACAAGAAGAATAGTGTGGCATTCAAGGCCACATCATCCAAGAGCAAAGCAAACCAAATCTTGTGTTGGTTGTCTAGCACCCTATTGGGGGTTTGGTGTGTGATGCCAATTAGCGTGTGAACCTCTAAGTGAGTGAATCGCCACAACGGGGGACTAGCTTGCCGGCAAGCATGTGAACCTTGGTAAAAAATCATTGTGTCATCATTTGATTCGGAGGTGATTGGTCTTCATTGGTATTCATTCTTGTGATTGATTGGTTCATTCCTTGACTTGTCGGTATAACCATCTTGCTCACTCTCTATTTACATTACCGCAAACTATTTGTCAAGGTCTTTAGTGTAGCTAGTTGTGAGAGCTTATTAGTTTGGTTAGTGTGGCTCTTTAGTTAGCCTTTGAGAGCACACTAACTTAGTGTAGTAACATAGCCATTGTGTGGATAGAGACTATATAAACTAGAATTATGGTAGGTGGCTTGCATTTTTAGTAGGCTAGCGCAACACTCGCTTCGCCTCAAATTTGTCTAACCATTTTGCTAAGTGTTGTCGTAGAAATTTTTAATACGCTATTCACCCCCCTCTAGCCATTATGACCTTTCAAGTGGTATCAGAGCCGAGGTCACCGTGATTTGAGGCTTAACAACCTTCGGTGTAAAAATTGCTCAAATCAACAACACCAAGAAGCCACCCCAATTTGATGGCAGAAATTATCTATACTGGAAGTCACAGATGACCACACGTATGAAGTCAATCAGTAGAAGGGTATGGAAGGTGGTAGAAACCAAAATAGAGATTGCCGATCCGGAGAATCCCACCGCGAATAAAGAAGTGCTTCTCCAAAACAATGACATTGCTCTAAGTGCCATTCATGATGCAATTAATGAGAAAACATTTGAGCAAATCAAGAACATTGAGATGGCTCATGAGGCTTGGAAGAAGTTGGAAGAATCATTCGAGGGCACCAAGGCAATGAAGGGTGCAAAGGCATAATTCTCAAAGAAAGATTTGCTAGCTTCAAGATGAAGGAAGATGAGAGTGTGCCGGACATGTTCCATCAGATGGAAGTGCTTGTCAGGGATCTCAAAGCACTTGGTGAGAAGGTGGAGGACAAGGACTTCTCTCATAAGTTCCTGAAATGCTTATCCGCAAGATTTGGCATGTTGGTCACATTGCTAGTGAGGACAGGTTTGGACACAATGACACCAAACCAAATCTTAGGAGATATCATGACCGATGATGCTTATAGAGATGATCATGAGAAGGAAGAAAAGAGGGAGAAGAAGGATGACAAGAAGAATAGTGTGGCATTCAAGGCCACATCATCCAAGACCAAAGCAAACCAAATCTTGTGTTGGTTGTCTAGCACCCTATTGGGGGTTTGGTGTGTGATGCCAATTAGCGTGTGAACCTCTAAGTGAGTGAATCGCCACAACGGGGGACTAGCTTGCCGGCAAGCATGTGAACCTTGGTAAAAAATCATTGTGTCATCATTTGATTCGAAGGTGATTGGTCTTCATTGGTATTCATTCTTGTGATTGATTGGTTCATTCCTTGACTTGTCGGTATAACCATCTTGCTCACTCTCTATTTACATTACCGCAAACTATTTGTCTAGATCTTTAGTGTAGCTAGTTGTGAGAGCTTGTTAGTTTGGTTAGTGTGGCTCTTTAGTTAGCCTTTGAGAGCACACTAACTTAGTGTAGTAACATAGCCATTGTGTGGATAGAGACTATATAAACTAGAATTATGGTAGGTGGCTTGCATTTTTAGTAGGCTAACGCAACACTTGCTTCGCCTCATATTTGTCTAACCGTTTTGCTAAGTGTTGTCGTAGAAATTTTTAATAAGCTATTCACCCCCCTCTAGGCATTACGACCTTTCAAGTGGTATCAGAGCCGAGGTCACCGTGATTTGAGGCTTACCAACCTTCGGTGTAAAAATTGCTCAAATCAACAAAACCAAGAAGCCACCCCAATTTGATGGCAGAAATTATCCATACTGGAAGTCAAAGATGACCACACATATGAAGTCAATCAGTAGAAGGGTATGGAAGGTGGTAGAAACCAAAATAGAGATTGCCGATCCGGAGAATCCCACCGCGAATAAAGAAGTGCTTCTCCAAAACAATGACATTGCTCTAAGTGCCATTCATGATGCAATTAATGAGAAAACATTTGAGCAAATCAAGAACATTGAGATGGCTCATGAGGCTTGGAAGAAGTTGGAAGAATCATTCGAGGGCACCAAGGCAATGAAGGGCGCAAAGGCATAATTCTCAAAGAAAGATTTGCTAGCTTCAAGATGAAGGAAGATGAGAGTGTGCCGGACATGTTCCATCAGATGGAAGTGCTTGTCAGTGATCTCAAAGCACTTGGTGAGAAGGTGGAGGACAAGGACTTCTCTCATAAGTTCCTGAAATGCTTATCCGCAAGATTTGGCATGTTGGTCACATTGCTAGTGAGGACCGGTTTGGACACAATGACACCAAACCAAATCTTGGGAGATATCATGACCGATGATGCTTACAGAGATGATCATGAGAAGGAAGAAAAGATAGAGAAGAAGGATGATAAGAAGAATAGTGTGGCATTCAAGGCCACAACATCCAAGAGCAAAGCAAACCAAATCTTGTGTTGGTTGTGTAGCACCCTATTGGGGTTTGGTGTGTGATGCCAATTAGCGCGTGAACCTCCAAGTGAGTGAATCGCCACAACGAGGACTAGCCTGCCGGCAAGCATGTGAACCTTGGTAAAAAATCATTGTGTCATCATTTGATTCAGAGGTGATTGGTCTTCATTGGTATTCATTCTTGTGATTGATTGGTTCATTCCTTGACTTGTCGGTATAACCATCTTGCTCACTCTCTATTTACATTACCGCAAACTATTTGTCTAGATCTTTAGTGTAGCTAGTTGTGAGAGCTTGTTAGTTTGGTTAGTGTGGCTCTTTAGTTAGCCTTTGAGAGCACACTAACTTAGTGTAGTAACATAGCCATTGTGTGGATAGAGACTATATAAACTAGAATTATGGTAGGTGGCTTGCATTTTTAGTAGGCTAGCGCAACACTCGCTTCGCCTCAAATTTGTCTAACCATTTTGCTAAGTGTTGTCGTAGAAATTTTTAATACGCTATTCACCCCCCTCTAGCCATTATGACCTTTCAAGTGGTATCAGAGCCGAGGTCACCGTGATTTGAGGCTTACTAACCTTCGGTGTAAAAATTGCTCAAATCAACAACACCAAGAAGCCACCCCAATTTGATGGCAGAAATTATCTATACTGGAAGTCACAGATGACCACACGTATGAAGTCAATCAGTAGAAGGGTATGGAAGGTGGTAGAAACCAAAATAGAGATTGCCGATCCGGAGAATCCCACCACGCCTGAAGAAGTGCTTCTCCAAAACAATGACATTGCTCTAAGTGCCATTCATGATGCAATTAATGAGAAAACATTTGAGCAAATCAAGAACATTGAGATGGCTCATGAGGCTTGGAAGAAGTTGGAAGAATCATTCGAGGGCACCAAGGCAATGAAGGGCGCAAAGGCATAATTCTCAAAGAAAGATTTGCTAGCTTCAAGATGAAGGAAGATGAGAGTGTGCCGGACATGTTCCATCAGATGGAAGTGCTTGTCAGTGATCTCAAAGCACTTGGTGAGAAGGTGGAGGACAAGGACTTCTCTCATAAGTTCCTGAAATGCTTATCCGCAAGATTTGGCATGTTCGTCACATTGCTAGTGAGGATCGGTTTGGACACAATGACACCAAACCAAATCTTGGGAGATATCATGACCGATGATGCTTATAGAGATGATCATGAGAAGGAAGAAAAGAGGGAGAAGAAGGATGACAAGAAGAATAGTGTGGCATTCAAGGCCACATCATCCAAGAGCAAAACAAACCAAATCTTGTGTTGGTTGTCTAGCACCCTATTGGGGGTTTGGTGTGTGATGCCAATTAGTGCGTGAACCTCTAAGTGAGTGAATCGCCACAACGGGGGACTAGCTTGCCGGCAAGAATGTGAACCTTGGTAAAAAATCATTGTGTCATCATTTGAGTCGTAGGTGATTGGTCTTCATTGGTATTCATTCTTGTGATTGATTGGTTCATTCCTTGACTTGTCGGTATAACCATCTTGCTCACTCTCTATTTACATTACCGCAAACTATTTGTCTAGATCTTTAGTGTAGCTAGTTGTGAGAGCTTGTTAATTTGGTTAGTGTGGCTCTTTAGTTAGCCTTTGAGAGCACACTAACTTAGTGTAGTAACATAGCCATTGTGTGGATAGAGACTATATAAACTAGAATTATGGTAGGTGGCTTGCATTTTTAGTAGGCTAACGCAACACTCGCTTCGCCTCAAATTTGTCTAACCATTTTGCTAAGTGTTGTCGTAGAAATTTTTAATAGGCTATTCACCCCCCTCTAGCCATTACGACCTTTCAAGTGGTATCAGAGCCGAGGTCACCGTGATTTGAGGCTTAACAACCTTCGGTGTAAAAATTGCTCAAATCAACAACACCAAGAAGCCACCCCAATTTGATGGCAGAAATTATCCATACTGGAAGTCAAAGATGACCACACATATGAAGTCAATCAGTAGAAGGGTATGGAAGGTGGTAGAAACCAAAATAGAGATTGCCGATCCGGAGAATCCCACCACGCCTGAAGAAGTGCTTCTCCAAAACAATGACATTGCTCTAAGTGCCATTCATGATGCAATTAATGAGAAAACATTTGAGCAAATCAAGAACATTGAGATGGCTCATGAGGCTTGGAAGAAGTTGGAAGAATCATTCGAGGGCACCAAGGCAATGAAGGGCGCAAAGGCATAATTCTCAAAGAAAGATTTGCTAGCTTCAAGATGAAGGAAGATGAGAGTGTGCCGGACATGTTCCATCAGATGGAAGTGCTTGTCAGTGATCTCAAAGCACTTGGTGAGAAGGTGGAGGACAAGGACTTCTCTCATAAGTTCCTGAAATGCTTATCCGCAAGATTTGGCATGTTGGTCACATTGCTAGTGAGGACCGGTTTGGACACAATGACACCAAACCAAATCTTGGGAGATATCATGACCGATGATGCTTATAGAGATGATCATGAGAAGGAAGAAAAGAGGGAGAAGAAGGATGACAAGAAGAATAGTGTGGCATTCAAGGCCACATCATCCAAGAGCAAAGCAAACCAAATCTTGTGTTGGTTGTCTAGCACCCTATTGGGGGTTTGGTGTGTGATGCCAATTAGTGCGTGAACCTCTAAGTGAGTGAATCGCCACAACGGGGGACTAGCTTGCCGGCAAGAATGTGAACGTTGGTAAAAAATCATTGTGTCATCATTTGATTCGTAGGTGATTGGTCTTCATTGGTATTCATTCTTGTGATTGATTGGTTCATTCCTTGACTTGTCGGTATAACCATCTTGCTCACTCTCTATTTACATTACCGCAAACTATTTGTCTAGATCTTTAGTGTAGCTAGTTGTGAGAGCTTGTTAGTTTGGTTAGTGTGGCTCTTTAGTTAGCCTTTGAGAGCACACTAACTTAGTGTAGTAACATAGCCATTGTGTGGATAGAGACTATATAAACTAGAATTATGGTAGGTGGCTTGCATTTTTAGTAGGCTAACGCAACACTTGCTTCGCCTCATATTTGTCTAACCGTTTTGCTAAGTGTTGTCGTAGAAATTTTTAATAGGCTATTCACCCCCCTCTAGGCATTACGACCTTTCAAGTGGTATCAGAGCCGAGGTCACCGTGATTTGAGGCTTAACAACCTTCGGTGTAAAAATTGCTCAAATCAACAACACCAAGAAGCCACCCCAATTTGATGGCGAGAAATTATCCATATTTGGAAGTCAAAGATGACCACACATATGAAGTCAAATCAAGAGAAGGGTATGGAAGGTGGTAGAAACCAAAATAGAGATTGCCGATCCGGAGAATCCCACCGCGAATAAAGAAGTGCTTCTCCAAAACAATGACATTGCTCTAAGTGCCATTCATGATGCAATTAATGAGAAAACATTTGAGCAAATCAAGAACATTGAGATGGCTCATGAGGCTTGGAAGAAGTTGGAAGAATCATTCGAGGGCACCAAGGCAATGAAGGGCGCAAAGGCATAATTCTCAAAGAAAGATTTGCTAGCTTCAAGATGAAGGAAGATGAGAGTGTGCCGGACATGTTCCATCAGATGGAAGTGCTTGTCAGTGATCTCAAAGCACTTGGTGAGAAGGTGGAGGACAAGGACTTCTCTCATAAGTTCCTGAAATGCTTATCCGCAAGATTTGGCATGTTCGTCACATTGCTAGTGAGGATCGGTTTGGACACAATGACACCAAACCAAATCTTGGGAGATATCATGACCGATGATGCTTATAGAGATGATCATGAGAAGGAAGAAAAGAGGGAGAAGAAGGATGACAAGAAGAATAGTGTGGCATTCAAGGCCACATCATCCAAGAGCAAAGCAAACCAAATCTTGTGTTGGTTGTCTAGCACCCTATTGGGGGTTTGGTGTGTGATGCCAATTAGTGCGTGAACCTCTAAGTGAGTGAATCGCCACAACGGGGGACTAGCTTGCCGGCAAGCATGTGAACCTTGGTAAAAAATCATTGTGTCATCATTTGATTAAGAGGTGATTGGTCTTCATTGGTATTCATTCTTGTGATTGATTGGTTCATTCCTTGACTTGTCGGTATAACCATCTTGCTCACTCTCTATTTACATTACCGCAAACTATTTGTCTAGCTCTTTAGTGTAGCTAGTTGTGAGAGCTTGTTAGTTTGGTTAGTGTGGCTCTTTAGTTAGCCTTTGAGAGCACACTAACTTAGTGTAGTAACATAGCCATTGTGTGGATAGAGACTATATAAACTAGAATTATGGTAGGTGGCTTGCATTTTTAGTAGGCTAGCGCAACACTCGCTTCGCCTCAAATTTGTCTAACCATTTTGCTAAGTGTTGTCGTAGAAATTTTTAATACGCTATTCACCCCCCTCTAGCCATTATGACCTTTCAAGTGGTATCAGAGCCGAGGTCACCGTGATTTGAGGCTTAACAACCTTCGGTGTAAAAATTGCTCAAATCAACAACACCAAGAAGCCACCCCAATTTGATGGCAGAAATTATCTATACTGGAAGTCACAGATGACCACACGTATGAAGTCAATCAGTAGAAGGGTATGGAAGGTGGTAGAAACCAAAATAGAGATTGCCGATCCGGAGAATCCCACCGCGAATAAAGAAGTGCTTCTCCAAAACAATGACATTGCTCTAAGTGCCATTCATGATGCAATTAATGAGAAAACATTTGAGCAAATCAAGAACATTGAGATGGCTCATGAGGCTTGGAAGAAGTTGGAAGAATCATTCGAGGGCACCAAGGCAATGAAGGGCGCAAAGGCATAATTCTCAAAGAAAGATTTGCTAGCTTCAAGATGAAGGAAGATGAGAGTGTGCCGGACATGTTCCATCAGATGGAAGTGCTTGTCAGTGATCTCAAAGCACTTGGTGAGAAGGTGGAGGACAAGGACTTCTCTCATAAGTTCCTGAAATGCTTATCCGCAAGATTTGGCATGTTCGTCACATTGCTAGTGAGGACCGGTTTGGACACAATGACACCAAACCAAATCTTGGGAGATTTCATGACCGATGATGCTTATAGAGATGATCATGAGAAGGAAGAAAAGAGGGAGAAGAAGGATGACAAGAAGAATAGTGTGGCATTCAAGGCCACATCATCCAAGAGCAAAGCAAACCAAATCTTGTGTTGGTTGTCTAGCACCCTATTGGGGGTTTGGTGTGTGATGCCAATTAGCGCGTGAACCTCCAAGTGAGTGAATCGCCACAACGAGGACTAGCTTGCCGGCAAGCATGTGAACCTTGGTAAAAAATCATTGTGTCATCATTTGATTCAGAGGTGATTGGTCTTCATTGGTATTCATTCTTGTGATTGATTGGTTCATTCCTTGACTTGTCGGTATAACCATCTTGCTCACTCTCTATTTACATTACCGCAAACTATTTGTCAAGCTCTTTAGTGTAGCTAGTTGTGAGAGCTTGTTAGTTTGGTTAGTGTGGCTCTTTAGTTAGCCTTTGAGAGCACACTAACTTAGTGTAGTAACATAGCCATTGTGTGGATAGAGACTATATAAACTAGAATTATGGTAGGTGGCTTGCATTTTTAGTAGTCTAGCGCAACACTCGCTTCGCCTCATATTTGTCTAACCGTTTTGCTATGTGTTGTCGTAGAAATTTTTAATAGGCTATTCACCCCCCTCTAGCCATTATGACCTTTCAAGTGGTATCAGAGACGAGGTCACCGTGATTTGAGGCTTAACAACCTCGGTGTAAAAATTGCTCAAATCAACAACACCAAGAAGCCCACCCCAATTTGATGGGAGAAATTATCTATCTTTGGAAGTCAAAGATGACCACACATATGAAGTCAATCGGTAGAAGGGTATGGAAGGTGGTAGAAACCAAAATAGAGATTGCCGATCCAGGAGAATCCCACGCTGAATAAAGAAGTGCTTCTCCAAAACAATGACATTGCTCTAAGTGCCATTCATGATGCAATTAATGAGAAAACATTTGAGCAAATCAAGAACATTGAGATGGCTCATGAGGCTTGGAAGAAGTTGGAAGAATCATTCGAGGGCACCAAGGCAATGAAGGGCGCAAAGGCATAATTCTCAAAGAAAGATTTGCTAGCTTCAAGATGAAGGAAGATGAGAGTGTGCGGACATGTTCCATCGGATGGAAGTGCTTGTCGGTGATCTCAAAGCACTTGGTGAGAAGGTGGAGGACAAGGACTTCTCTCATAAGTTCTGAAATGCTTATCCGCAAGATTTGGCATGTTCGTCACATTGCTAGTGAGGATCGGTTTGGACACAATGACACCAAACCAAATCTTGGGAGATATCATGACCGATGATGCTTATAGAGATGATCATGAGAAGGAAGAAAAGAGGGAGAAGAAGGATGACAAGAAGAATAGTGTGGCATTCAAGGCCACATCATCCAAGAGCAAAGCAAACCAAATCTTGTGTTGGTTGTCTAGCACCCTATTGGGGGTTTGGTGTGTGATGCCAATTAGTGCGTGAACCTCTAAGTGAGTGAATCGCCACAACGGGGGACTAGCTTGCCGGCAAGCATGTGAACCTTGGTAAAAAATCATTGTGTCATCATTTGATTCAGAGGTGATTGGTCTTCATTGGTATTCATTCTTGTGATTGATTGGTTCATTCCCCGACTTGTCGGTATAGCCATCTTGCTCACTCTCTATTTACATTACCGCAAACTATTTGTCTAGCTCTTTAGTGTAGCTAGTTGTGAGAGCTTGTTAGTTTGGTTAGTGTGGCTCTTTAGTTAGCCTTTGAGAGCACACTAACTTAGTGTAGTAACATAGCCATTGTGTGGATAGAGACTATATAAACTAGAATTATGGTAGGTGGCTTGCATTTTTAGTAGGCTAGCGCAACACTCGATTCGCCTCATATTTGTCTAACCGTTTTGCTAAGTGTTGTCGTAGAAATTTTTAATAGGCTATTCACCCCCCTCTAGCCATTACGACCTTTCAAGTGGTATCAGAGCCGAGGTCACCGTGATTTGAGGCTTAACAACCTTCGGTGTAAAAATTGCTCAAATCAACAACACCAAGAAGCCACCCCAATTTGATGGCAGAAATTATCTATACTGGAAGTCACAGATGACCACACGTATGAAGTCAATCAGTAGAAGGGTATGGAAGGTGGTAGAAACCAAAATAGAGATTGCCGATCCGGAGAATCCCACCGCGAATAAAGAAGTGCTTCTCCAAAACAATGACATTGCTCTAAGTGCCATTCATGATGCAATTAATGAGAAAACATTTGAGCAAATCAAGAACATTGAGATGGCTCATGAGGCTTGGAAGAAGTTGGAAGAATCATTCGAGGGCACCAAGGCAATGAAGGGTGCAAAGGCATAATTCTCAAAGAAAGATTTGCTAGCTTCAAGATGAAGGAAGATGAGAGTGTGCCGGACATGTTCCATCAGATGGAAGTGCTTGTCAAGGATCTCAAAGCACTTGGTGAGAAGGTGGAGGACAAGGACTTCTCTCATAAGTTCCTGAAATGCTTATCCGCAAGATTTGGCATGTTCGTCACATTGCTAGTGAGGACCGGTTTGGACACAATGACACCAAACAAAATCTTGGGAGATTTCATGACCGATGATGCTTATAGAGATGATCATGAGAAGGAAGAAAAGAGGGAGAAGAAGGATGACAAGAAGAATAGTGTGGCATTCAAGGCCACATCATCCAAGAGCAAAGCAAACCAAATCTTGTGTTGGTTGTCTAGCACCCTATTGGGGGTTTGGTGTGTGATGCCAATTAGCGCGTGAACCTCTAAGTGAGTGAATCGCCACAACGGGGGACTAGCTTGCCGGCAAGCATGTGAACCTTGGTAAAAAATCATTGTGTCATCATTTGATTCAGAGGTGATTGGTCTTCATTGGTATTCATTCTTGTGATTGATTGGTTCATTCCTTGACTTGTCGGTATAACCATCTTGCTCACTCTCTATTTACATTACCGCAAACTATTTGTCTAGCTCTTTAGTGTAGCTAGTTGTGAGAGCTTGTTAGTTTGGTTAGTGTGGCTCTTTAGTTAGCCTTTGAGAGCACACTAACTTAGTGTAGTAACATAGCCATTGTGTGGATAGAGACTATATAAACTAGAATTATGGTAGGTGGCTTGCATTTTTAGTAGGCTAGCGCAACACTCGATTCGCCTCATATTTGTCTAACCGTTTTGCTAAGTGTTGTCGTAGAAATTTTTAATAGGCTATTCACCCCCCTCTAGCCATTACGACCTTTCAAGTGGTATCAGAGCCGAGGTCACCGTGATTTGAGGCTTAACAACCTTCGGTGTAAAAATTGCTCAAATCAACAAAACCAAGAAGCCAGCCCAATTTGGTGGCAGAAATTATCTATACTGGAAGTCAAAGATGACCACACGTATGAAGTCAATCAGTAGAAGGGTATGGAAGGTGGTAGAAACCAAAATAGAGATTGCCGATCCGGAGAATCCCACCGCGAATAAAGAAGTGCTTCTCCAAAACAATGACATTGCTCTAAGTGCCATTCATGATGCAATTAATGAGAAAACATTTGAGCAAATCAAGAACATTGAGATGGCTCATGAGGCTTGGAAGAAGTTGGAAGAATCATTCGAGGGCACCAAGGCAATGAAGGGTGCAAAGGCATAATTCTCAAAGAAAGATTTGCTAGCTTCAAGATGAAGGAAGATGAGAGTGTGCCGGACATGTTCCATCAGATGGAAGTGCTTGTCAGTGATCACAAAGCACTTGGTGAGAAGGTGGAGGACAAGGACTTCTCTCATAAGTTCCTGAAATGCTTATCCGCAAGATTTGGCATGTTCGTCACATTGCTAGTGAGGACCGGTTTGGACACAATGACACCAAACAAAATCTTGGGAGATTTCATGACCGATGATGCTTATAGAGATGATCATGAGAAGGAAGAAAAGAGGGAGAAGAAGGATGACAAGAAGAATAGTGTGGCATTCAAGGCCACATCATCCAAGAGCAAAGCAAACCAAATCTTGTGTTGGTTGTCTAGCACCCTATTGGGGGTTTGGTGTGTGATGCCAATTAGCGCGTGAACCTCTAAGTGAGTGAATCGCCACAACGGGGGACTAGCTTGCCGGCAAGCATGTGAACCTTGGTAAAAAATCATTGTGTCATCATTTGATTCAGAGGTGATTGGTCTTCATTGGTATTCATTCTTGTGATTGATTGGTTCATTCCTTGACTTGTCGGTATAACCATCTTGCTCACTCTCTATTTACATTACCGCAAACTATTTGTCAAGCTCTTTAGTGTAGCTAGTTGTGAGAGCTTGTTAGTTTGGTTAGTGTGGCTCTTTAGTTAGCCTTTGAGAGCACACTAACTTAGTGTAGTAACATAGCCATTGTGTGGATAGAGACTATATAAACTAGAATTATGGTAGGTGGCTTGCATTTTTAGTAGGCTAGCGCAACACTCGATTCGCCTCATATTTGTCTAACCGTTTTGCTAAGTGTTGTCGTAGAAATTTTTAATAGGCTATTCACCCCCCTCTAGCCATTATGACCTTTCAAGTGGTATCAGAGCCGAGGTCATCGTGATTTGAGGCTTAACAACCTTCGGTGTAAAAATTGCTCAAATCAACAAAACCAAGAAGCCAGCCCAATTTGGTGGCAGAAATTATCTATACTGGAAGTCAAAGATGACCACACGTATGAAGTCAATCAGTAGAAGGGTATGGAAGGTGGTAGAAACCAAAATAGAGATTGCCGATCCGGAGAATCCCACCGCGAATAAAGAAGTGCTTCTCCAAAACAATGACATTGCTCTAAGTGCCATTCATGATGCAATTAATGAGAAAACATTTGAGCAAATCAAGAACATTGAGATGGCTCATGAGGCTTGGAAGAAGTTGGAAGAATCATTCGAGGGCACCAAGGCAATGAAGGGCGCAAAGGCATAATTCTCAAAGAAAGATTTGCTAGCTTCAAGATGAAGGAAGATGAGAGTGTGCGGACATGTTCCATCGGATGGAAGTGCTTGTCGATGATCTCAAAGCACTTGGTGAGAAGGTGGAGGACAAGGACTTCTCTCATAAGTTCTGAAATGCTTATCCGCAAGATTTGGCATGTTCGTCACATTGCTAGTGAGGACCGGTTTGGACACAATGACACCAAACCAAATCTTGGGAGATTTCATGACCGATGATGCTTATAGAGATGATCATGAGAAGGAAGAAAAGAGGGAGAAGAAGGATGACAAGAAGAATAGTGTGGCATTCAAGGCCACATCATCCAAAACAAAGCAAACCAAATCTTGTGTTGGTTGTCTAGCACCCTATTGGGGGTTTGGTGTGTGATGCCAATTAGTAGCGTGAACCTCTAAGTGAGTGAATCGCCACAACGGGGACTAGCTTGCCGGCAAGCATGTGAACCTTGGTAAAATATCATTGTGTCATCATTTGATTCAGAGGTGATTGGTCTTCATTGGTATTCATTCTTGTGATTGATTGGTTCATTCCTTGACTTGTCGGTATAACCATCTTGCTCACTCTCTATTTACATTACCGCAAACTATTTGTCAAGCTCTTTAGTGTAGCTAGTTGTGAGAGCTTGTTAGTTTGGTTAGTGTGGCTCTTTAGTTAGCCTTTGAGAGCACACTAACTTAGTGTAGTAACATAGCCATTGTGTGGATAGAGACTATATAAACTAGAATTGTGGTAGGTGGCTTGCATTTTTAGTAGGCTAGCGCAACACTCGATTCGCCTCATATTTGTCTAACCGTTTTGATAAGTGTTGTTGTAGAAATTTTTAATAGGCTATTCACCCCCCCTCTAGCCATTACGACCTTTCAAGTGGTATCAGAGCCGAGGTCACCGTGATTTGAGGCTTAACAACCTTCGGTGTAAAAATTGCTCAAATCAACTACACCAAGAAGCCACCCCAATTTGATGGCAGAAATTATCTATCTTTGGAAGTCACAGATGACCACACGTATGAAGTCAATCAAGAGAAGGGTATGGAAGGTGGTAGAAACCAAAATAGAGATTGCCGATCAGGAGAATCCCCCACCATGAATAAAGAAGTGCTTCTCCAAAACAATGACATTGCTCTAAGTGCCATTCATGATGCAATTAATGAGAAAAACATTTGAGCAAATCAAGAACATTGAGATGGCTCATGAGGCTTGGAAGAAGTTGGAAGAATCATTCGAGGGCACCAAGGCAATGAAGGGGCAAAGGCATAATTCTCAAAGAAAGATTTGCTAGCTTCAAGATGAAGGAAGATGAGAGTGTGCCGGACATGTTCCATCGGATGGAAGTGCTTGTCGATGATCTCAAAGCACTTGGTGAGAAGGTGGAGGACAAGGACTTCTCTCATAAGTTCCTGAAATGCTTATCCGCAAGATTTGGCATGTTCGTCACATTGCTAGTGAGGACCGGTTTGGACACAATGACACCAAACCAAATCTTGGGAGATTTCATGACCGATGATGCTTATAGAAATGATCATGAGAAGGAAGAAAAAGAGGAGAAGAAGGATGATGACAAGAAGAATAGTGTGGCATTCAAGGCCACATCATCCAAGAGCAAAGCAAACCAAATCTTGTGTTGGTTGTCTAGCACCCTATTGGGGGTTTGGTGTGTGATGCCAATTAAGCGTGAACCTCTAAGTGAGTGAATCGCCACAACAGGGGACTAGCTTGCCGGCAAGCATGTGAACCTTGGTAAAAAATCATTGTGTCATCATTTGATTCAGAGGTGATTGGTCTTCATTGGTATTCATTCTTGTGATTGATTGGTTCATTCCTTGACTTGTCGGTATAACCATCTTGCTCACTCTCTATTTACATTACCATAAACTATTTGTCAAGCTCTTTAGTGTAGCTAGTTGTGAGAGCTTGTTAGTTTGGTTAGTGTGGCTCTTTAGTTAGCCTTTGAGAGCACACTAACTTAGTGTAGTAACATAGCCATTGTGTGGATAGAGACTATATAAACTAGAATTGTGGTAGGTGGCTTGCATTTTTATTAGGCTAGCGCAACACTCGATTCGCCTCATATTTGTCTAACCGTTTTGCTAAGTGTTGTTGTAGAAATTTTTAATAGGCTATTCACCCCCCTCTAGCCATTACGACCTTTCAAGTGGGTATCGAGCCGAGGTCACCGTGATTTGAGGCTTAACAACCTTCGGTGTAAAAATTGCTCAAATCAACAAAACCAAGAAGCCACCCCAATTTGGTGGCAGAAATTATCTATACTGGAAGTCACAGATGACCACACGTATGAAGTCAATCAGTAGAAGGGTATGGAAGGTGGTAGAAACCAAAATAGAGATTGCCGATCCGGAGAATCCCACCGCGAATAAAGAAGTGCTTCTCCAAAACAATGACATTGCTCTAAGTGCCATTCATGATGCAATTAATGAGAAAACATTTGAGCAAATCAAGAACATTGAGATGGCTCATGAGGCTTGGAAGAAGTTGGAAGAATCATTCGAGGGCACCAAGGCAATGAAGGGTGCAAAGGCATACATTCTCAAAGAAAGATTTGCAAGCTTCAAGATGATGGAAGATGAGAGTGTGCCGGACATGTTCCATCAGATGGAAGTGCTTGTCAGTGATCTCAAAGCACTTGGTGAGAAGGTGGAGGACAAGGACTTCTCTCATAAGTTCCTGAAATGCTTATCCACAAGATTTGGCATGTTGGTCACATTGCTAGTGAGGAACGGTTTGGACACAATGACACCAAACCAAATCTTGGAAGATTTCATGACCGATGATGCTTATAGAGATGATCATGAGAAGGAAGAAAAGAGGGAGAAGAAGGATGACAAGAAGAATAGTGTGGCATTCAAGGCCACATCATCCAAGAGCAAAGCAAACCAAATCTTGTGTTGGTTGTCTAGCACCCTATTGGGGGTTTGGTGTGTGATGCCAATTAGCGCGTGAACCTCTAAGTGAGTGAATCGCCACAACGGGGGACTAGCTTGCCGGCAAGCATGTGAACCTTGGTAAAATATCATTGTGTCATCATTTGATTCAGAGGTGATTGGTCTTCATTGGTATTCATTCTTGTGATTGATTGGTTCATTCCTTGACTTGTCGGTATAACCATCTTGCTCACTCTCTATTTACATTACCGCAAACTATTTGTCAAGCTCTTTAGTGTAGCTAGTTGTGAGAGCTTGTTAGTTTGGTTAGTGTGGCTCTTTAGTTAGCCTTTGAGAGCACACTAACTTAGTGTAGTAACATAGCCATTGTGTGGATAGAGACTATATAAACTAGAATTGTGGTAGGTGGCTTGCATTTTTAGTAGGCTAGCGCAACACTCGATTCGCCTCATATTTGTCTAACCGTTTTGCTAAGTGTTGTCGTAGAAATTTTTAATAGGCTATTCACCACCCTCTAGCCATTACGACCTTTCAAGTGGTATCAGAGCCGAGGTCACCGTGATTTGAGGCTTAACAACCTTCGGTGTAAAAATTGCTCAAATCAACAACACCAAGAAGCCACCCCAATTTGATGGCAGAAATTATCTATACTGGAAGTCACAGATGACCACACGTATGAAGTCAATCAGTAGAAGGGTATGGAAGGTGGTAGAAACCAAAATAGAGATTGCCGATCCGGAGAATCCCACCGCGAATAAAGAAGTGCTTCTCCAAAACAATGACATTGCTCTAAGTGCCATTCATGATGCAATTAATGAGAAAACATTTGAGCAAATCAAGAACATTGAGATGGCTCATGAGGCTTGGAAGAAGTTGGAAGAATCATTCGAGGGCACCAAGGCAATGAAGGGCGCAAAGGCATAATTCTCAAAGAAAGATTTGCTAGCTTCAAGATGAAGGAAGATGAGAGTGTGCCGGACATGTTCCATCAGATGGAAGTGCTTGTCAGTGATCTCAAAGCACTTGGTGAGAAGGTGGAGGACAAGGACTTCTCTCATAAGTTCCTGAAATGCTTATCCGCAAGATTTGGCATGTTCGTCACATTGCTAGTGAGGACCGGTTTGGACACAATGACACCAAACCAAATCTTGGGAGATTTCATGACCGATGATGCTTATAGAGATGATCATGAGAAGGAAGAAAAGAGGGAGAAGAAGGATGACAAGAAGAATAGTGTGGCATTCAAGGCCACATCATCCAAGAGCAAAGCAAACCAAATCTTGTGTTGGTTGTCTAGCACCCTATTGGGGGTTTGGTGTGTGATGCCAATTAGCGCGTGAACCTCTAAGTGAGTGAATCACCACAACGGGGGACTAGCTTGTCGGCAAGCATGTGAACCTTGGTAAAAAATCATTGTGTCATCATTTGATTCAGAGGTGATTGGTCTTCATTGGTATTCATTCTTGTGATTGATTGGTTCATTCCCCGACTTGTCGGTATAGCCATCTTGCTCACTCTCTATTTACATTACCGCAAACTATTTGTCTAGCTCTTTAGTGTAGCTAGTTGTGAGAGCTTGTTAGTTTGGTTAGTGTGGCTCTTTAGTTAGCCTTTGAGAGCACACTAACTTAGTGTAGTAACATAGCCATTGTGTGGATAGAGACTATATAAACTAGAATTATGGTAGGTGGCTTGCATTTTTAGTAGGCTAGCGCAACACTCGATTCGCCTCATATTTGTCTAACCGTTTTGCTAAGTGTTGTCGTAGAAATTTTTAATAGGCTATTCACCCCCCTCTAGCCATTACGACCTTTCAAGTGGTATCAGAGCCGAGGTCACCGTGATTTGAGGCTTAACAACCTTCGGTGTAAAAATTGCTCAAATCAACTACACCAAGAAGCCACCCCAATTTGATGGCAGAAATTATCTATACTGGAAGTCACAGATGACCACACGTATGAAGTCAATCAGTAGAAGGGTATGGAAGGTGGTAGAAACCAAAATAGAGATTGCCGATCCGGAGAATCCCACCGCGAATAAAGAAGTGCTTCTCCAAAACAATGACATTGCTCTAAGTGCCATTCATGATGCAATTAATGAGAAAACATTTGAGCAAATCAAGAACATTGAGATGGCTCATGAGGCTTGGAAGAAGTTGGAAGAATCATTCGAGGGCACCAAGGCAATGAAGGGTGCAAAGGCATAATTCTCAAAGAAAGATTTGCTAGCTTCAAGATGAAGGAAGATGAGAGTGTGCCGGACATGTTCCATCAGATGGAAGTGCTTGTCAGTGATCTCAAAGCACTTGGTGAGAAGGTGGAGGACAAGGACTTCTCTCATAAGTTCCTGAAATGCTTATCCACAAGATTTGGCATGTTGGTCACATTGCTAGTGAGGAACGGTTTGGACACAATGACACCAAACCAAATCTTGGAAGATTTCATGACCGATGATGCTTATAGAGATGATCATGAGAAGGAAGAAAAGAGGGAGAAGAAGGATGACAAGAAGAATAGTGTGGCATTCAAGGCCACATCATCCAAGAGCAAAGCAAACCAAATCTTGTGTTGGTTGTCTAGCACCCTATTGGGGGTTTGGTGTATGATGCCAATTAGCGCGTGAACCTCTAAGTGAGTGAATCGCCACAACGGGGGACTAGCTTGCCGGCAAGCATGTGAACCTTGGTAAAATATCATTGTGTCATCATTTGATTCAGAGGTGATTGGTCTTCATTGGTATTCATTCTTGTGATTGATTGGTTCATTCCTTGACTTGTCGGTATAACCATCTTGCTCACTCTCTATTTACATTACCGCAAACTATTTGTCAAGCTCTTTAGTGTAGCTAGTTGTGAGAGCTTGTTAGTTTGGTTAGTGTGGCTCTTTAGTTAGCCTTTGAGAGCACACTAACTTAGTGTAGTAACATAGCCATTGTGTGGATAGAGACTATATAAACTAGAATTGTGGTAGGTGGCTTGCATTTTTAGTAGGCTAGCGCAACACTCGATTCGCCTCATATTTGTCTAACCGTTTTGCTAAGTGTTGTTGTAGAAATTTTTAATAGGCTATTCACCCCCCTCTAACCATTACGACCTTTCAAGTGGTATCAGAGCCGAGGTCACCGTGATTTGAGGCTTAACAACCTTCGGTGTAAAAATTGCTCAAATCAACAACACCAAGAAGCCACCCCAATTTGATGGCAGAAATTATCTATACTGGAAGTCACAGATGACCACACGTATGAAGTCAATCAGTAGAAGGGTATGGAAGGTGGTAGAAACCAAAATAGAGATTGCCGATCCGGAGAATCCCACCGCGAATAAAGAAGTGCTTCTCCAAAACAATGACATTGCTCTAAGTGCCATTCATGATGCAATTAATGAGAAAACATTTGAGCAAATCAAGAACATTGAGATGGCTCATGAGGCTTGGAAGAAGTTGGAAGAATCATTCGAGGGCACCAAGGCAATGAAGGATGCAAAGGCATACATTCTCAAAGAAAGATTTGCTAGCTTCAAGATGATGGAAGATGAGAGTGTGCCGGACATGTTCCATCAGATGGAAGTGCTTGTCAGTGATCTCAAAGCACTTGGTAAGAAGGTGGAGGACAAGGACTTCTCTCATAAGTTCCTGAAATGCTTATCCGCAAGATTTGGCATGTTGGTCACATTGCTAGTGAGGAACGGTTTGGACACAATGACACCAAACCAAATCTTGGGAGATATCATGACCGATGATACTTACAGAGATGATCATGAGAAGGAAGAAAAGAGGGAGAAGAAGGATGACAAGAAGAATAGTGTGGCATTCAAGGCCACATCATCCAAGAGCAAAGCAAACC
Organism: Miscanthus lutarioriparius; assembly: GCA_904845875.1. NCBI lineage: Eukaryota > Viridiplantae > Streptophyta > Magnoliopsida > Poales > Poaceae > Miscanthus > Miscanthus lutarioriparius. The sequence goes on along the minus strand of CAJGYO010000005.1, from coordinate 70,583,625 downwards.
AAATCTTGTGTTGGTTGTCTAGCACCCTATTGGGGGTTTGGTGTGTGATGCCAATTAGCGCGTGAACCTCTAAGTGAGTGAATCACCACAACGGGGGACTAGCTTGTCGGCAAGCATGTGAACCTTGGTAAAAAATCATTGTGTCATCATTTGATTCAGAGGTGATTGGTCTTCATTGGTATTCATTCTTGTGATTGATTGGTTCATTCCTTGACTTGTCGGTATAACCATCTTGCTCACTCTCTATTTACATTACCGCAAACTATTTGTCAAGCTCTTTAGTGTAGCTAGTTGTGAGAGCTTGTTAGTTTGGTTAGTGTGGCTCTTTAGTTAGCCTTTGAGAGCACACTAACTTAGTGTAGTAACATAGCCATTGTGTGGATAGAGACTATATAAACTAGAATTATGGTAGGTGGCTTGCATTTTTAGTAGGCTAGCGCAACACTCGATTCGCCTCATATTTGTCTAACCGTTTTGCTAAGTGTTGTCGTAGAAATTTTTAATAGGCTATTCACCCCCCTCTAGCCATTACGACCTTTCAAGTGGTATCAGAGCCGAGGTCACCGTGATTTGAGGCTTAACAACCTTCGGTGTAAAAATTGCTCAAATCAACAAAACCAAGAAGCCACCCCAATTTGGTGGCAGAAATTATCTATACTGGAAGTCACAGATGACCACACGTATGAAGTCAATCAGTAGAAGGGTATGGAAGGTGGTAGAAACCAAAATAGAGATTGCCGATCCGGAGAATCCCACCGCGAATAAAGAAGTGCTTCTCGAAAACAATGACATTGCTCTAAGTGCCATTCATGATGCAATTAATGAGAAAACATTTGAGCAAATCAAGAACATTGAGATGGCTCATGAGGCTTGGAAGAAGTTGGAAGAATCATTCGAGGGCACCAAGGCAATGAAGGATGCAAAGGCATACATTCTCAAAGAAAGATTTGCTAGCTTCAAGATGATGGAAGATGAGAGTGTGCCGGACATGTTCCATCAGATGGAAGTGCTTGTCAGTGATCTCAAAGCACTTGGTGAGAAGGTGGAGGACAAGGACTTCTCTCATAAGTTCCTGAAATGCTTATCCACAAGATTTGGCATGTTGGTCACATTGCTAGTGAGGAACGGTTTGGACACAATGACACCAAACCAAATCTTGGGAGATATCATGACCGATGATACTTACAGAGATGATCATGAGAAGGAAGAAAAGAGGGAGAAGAAGGATGACAAGAAGAATAGTGTGGCATTCAAGGCCACATCATCCAAGAGCAAAGCAAACCAAATCTTGTGTTGGTTGTCTAGCACCCTATTGGGGGTTTGGTGTGTGATGCCAATTAGCGTGAACCTCTAAGTGAGTGAATCACCACAACGGGGACTAGCTTGCCGGCAAGCATGTGAACCTTGGTAAAAATCATTGTGTCATCATTTGATTTCAGAGTGATTGGTCTTCATTGGTATTCATTCTTGTGATTGATTGGTTCATTCCTTGACTTGTCGGTATAACCATCTTGCTCACTCTCTATTTACATTACATAAACTATTTGTCAAGCTCTTTAGTGTAGCTAGTTGTGAGAGCTTGTTGGTTTGGTTAGTGTGGCTCTTTAGTTAGCCTTTGAGAGCACACTAACATAGTGTAGTAACATAGCCATTGTGTGGATAGAGACTATATAAACTAGAATTGTGGTAGGTGGCTTGCATTTTTAGTAGGCTAGCGCAACACTCGATTCGCCTCATATTTGTCTAACCGTTTTGCTAAGTGTTGTTGTAGAAATTTTTAATAGGCTATTCACCCCCCTCTAGCCATTACGACCTTTCAAGTGGTATCAGAGCCGAGGTCACCGTGATTTGAGGCTTAACAACCTTCGGTGTAAAAATTGCTCAAATCAACAAAACCAAGAAGCCACCCCAATTTGGTGGCAGAAATTATCTATACTGGAAGTCACAGATGACCACACGTATGAAGTCAATCAGTAGAAGGGTATGGAAGGTGGTAGAAACCAAAATAGAGATTGCCGATCCGGAGAATCCCACCGCGAATAAAGAAGTGCTTCTCGAAAACAATGACATTGCTCTAAGTGCCATTCATGATGCAATTAATGAGAAAACATTTGAGCAAATCAAGAACATTGAGATGGCTCATGAGGCTTGGAAGAAGTTGGAAGAATCATTCGAGGGCACCAAGGCAATGAAGGGTGCAAAGGCATACATTCTCAAAGAAAGATTTGCTAGCTTCAAGATGATGGAAGATGAGAGTGTGCCGGACATGTTCCATCAGATGGAAGTGCTTGTCAGTGATCTCAAAGCACTTGGTAAGAAGGTGGAGGACAAGGACTTCTCTCATAAGTTCCTGAAATGCTTATCCGCAAGATTTGGCATGTTGGTCACATTGCTAGTGAGGAACGGTTTGGACACAATGACACCAAACCAAATCTTGGGAGATATCATGACCGATGATGCTTACAGAGATGATCATGAGAAGGAAGAAAAGAGGGAGAAGAAGGATGACAAGAAGAATAGTGTGGCATTCAAGGCCACATCATCCAAGAGCAAAGCAAACCAAATCTTGTGTTGGTTGTCTAGCACCCTATTGGGGGTTTGGTGTGTGATGCCAATTAGCGCGTGAACCTCTAAGTGAGTGAATCACCACAATGGGGGACCAGCTTGCCGGCAAGCATGTGAACCTTGGTAAAAAATCATTGTGTCATCATTTGATTTCGAAGTGATTGGTCTTCATTGGTATTCATTCTTGTGATTGAATGGTTCATTCCCCGACTTGTCGGTATAACCATCTTCCTCACTCTCTATTTACATTACCGCAAACTAGTTGTCAAGCTCTTTAGTGTAGCTAGTTGTGAGAGCTTGTTAGTTTGGTTAGTGTGGCTCTTTAGTTAGCCTTTGAGAGCACACTAACATAGTGTAGTAACATAGCCATTGTGTGGATAGAGACTATATAAACTAGAATTATGGTAGGTGGCTTGCATTTTTAGTAGGCTAGCGCAACACTCGATTCGCCTCATATTTGTCTAACCGTTTTGCTAAGTGTTGTTGTAGAAATTTTTAATAGGCTATTCACCCCCCTCTAGCCATTACGACCTTTCAAGTGGTATCAGAGCCGAGGTCATCGTGATTTGAGGCTTAACAACCTTCGGTGTAAAAATTGCTCAAATCAACAAAACCAAGAAGCCACCCCAATTTGGTGGCAGAAATTATCTATACTGGAAGTCACAGATGACCACACGTATGAAGTCAATCAGTAGAAGGGTATGGAAGGTGGTAGAAACCAAAATAGAGATTGCCGATCCGGAGAATCCCACCGCGAATAAAGAAGTGCTTCTCGAAAACAATGACATTGCTCTAAGTGCCATTCATGATGCAATTAATGAGAAAACATTTGAGCAAATCAAGAACATTAAGATGGCTCATGAGGCTTGGAAGAAGTTGGAAGAATCATTCGAGGGCACCAAGGCAATGAAGGGTGCAAAGGCATACATTCTCAAAGAAAGATTTGCTAGCTTCAAGATGATGGAAGATGAGAGTGTGCCGGACATGTTCCATCAGATGGAAGTGCTTGTCAGGGATCTCAAAGCACTTGGTAAGAAGGTGGAGGACAAGGACTTCTCTCATAAGTTCCTGAAATGCTTATCCGCAAGATTTGGCATGTTGGTCACATTGCTAGTGAGGAACGGTTTGGACACAATGACACCAAACCAAATCTTGGGAGATATCATGACCGATGATGCTTACAGAGATGATCATGAGAAGGAAGAAAAGAGGGAGAAGAAGGATGACAAGAAGAATAGTGTGGCATTCAAGGCCACATCATCCAAGAGCAAAGCAAACCAAATCTTGTGTTGGTTGTCTAGCACCCTATTGGGGGTTTGGTGTGTGATGCCAATTAGCGCGTGAACCTCTAAGTGAGTGAATCACCACAACGGGGGACTAGCTTGCCGGCAAGCATGTGAACCTTGGTAAAAAGTCATTGTGTCATCATTTGATTTCGAAGTGATTGGTCTTCATTGGTATTCATTCTTGTGATTGAATGGTTCATTCCCCGACTTGTCAGTATAACCATCTTGCTCACTCTCTATTTACATTACCGCAAACTAGTTGTCAAGCTCTTTAGTGTAGCTAGTTGTGAGAGCTTGTTAGTTTGGTTAGTGTGGCTCTTTAGTTAGCCTTTGAGAGCACACTAACATAGTGCAGTAACATAGCCATTGTGTGGATAGAGACTATATAAACTAGAATTGTGGTAGGTGGCTTGCATTTTTATTAGGCTAGCGCAACACTCGATTCGCCTCATATTTGTCTAACCGTTTTGCTAAGTGTTGTTGTAGAAATTTTTAATAGGCTATTCACCCCCCTCTAGCCATTACGACCTTTCAAGTGGTATCAGAGCCGAGGTCATCGTGATTTGAGGCTTAACAACCTTCGGTGTAAAAATTGCTCAAATCAACAAAACCAAGAAGCCACCCCAATTTGGTGGCAGAAATTATCTATACTGGAAGTCACAGATGACCACACGTATGAAGTCAATCAGTAGAAGGGTATGGAAGGTGGTAGAAACCAAAATAGAGATTGCCGATCTGGAGAATCCCACCGCGAATAAAGAAGTGCTTCTCCAAAACAATGACATTGCTCTAAGTGCCATTCATGATGCAATTAATGAGAAAACATTTGAGCAAATCAAGAACATTGAGATGGCTCATGAGGCTTGGAAGAAGTTGGAAGAATCATTCGAGGGCACCAAGGCAATGAAGGGTGCAAAGGCATACATTCTCAAAGAAAGATTTGCTAGCTTCAAGATGATGGAAGATGAGAGTGTGCCGGACATGTTCCATCAGATGGAAGTGCTTGTCAGTGATCTCAAAGCACTTGGTAAGAAGGTGGAGGACAAGGACTTCTCTCATAAGTTCCTGAAATGCTTATCCGCAAGATTTGGCATGTTGGTCACATTGCTAGTGAGGAACGGTTTGGACACAATGACACCAAACCAAATCTTGGGAGATATCATGACCGATGATGCTTACAGAGATGATCATGAGAAGGAAGAAAAGAGGGAGAAGAAGGATGACAAGAAGAATAGTGTGGCATTCAAGGCCACATCATCCAAGAGCAAAGCAAACCAAATCTTGTGTTGGTTGTCTAGCACCCTATTGGGGGTTTGGTGTGTGATGCCAATTAGCGCGTGAACCTCTAAGTGAGTGAATCGCCACAACGAGGACTAGCTTGCCGGCAAGCGTGTGAACCTTGGTAAAAAATCATTGTGTCATCATTTGATTCCGAGGTGATTGGTCTTCATTGGTATTAATTGTTGTGATTGATTGGTTCATTCATCGACTTGTCGGTATCACCATCTTGCTCACTCTCTATTTACATTACTGCAAACTAGTTGTCAAGCTCTTTAGTGTAGCTAGTTGTGAGAGCTTGTTAGTTTGGTTAGTGTGGCACTTTAGTTAGGCTTAGAGAGCATACTAACTTAGTGTAGTAACATAGCCATTGTATGGATAGAGACTATATACACTAGAATTGTGGTAGGTGGCTTGCATTTTTAGTAGGCTTGTGCAACGCTCGCTTCGCCTCATATTTGTCTACCCGTTTTGCTAAGTGTTGTTGTAGAAATTTTTAATAGGCTATTCACCCCCCTCTAGCCATTAGGACCTTTCAAGTGGTATCAGAGCCGAGGTCACCGTGATTTGAGGCTTAACAACCTTCGGTGTAAAAATTGCTCAAATCAACAACACCAAGAAGCCACCCCAATTTGATGGCAGAAATTATCTATACTGGAAGTCACAGATGACCACACGTATGAAGTCAATCAGTAGAAGGGTATGGAAGGTGGTAGAAACCAAAATAGAGATTGCCGATCCGGAGAATCCCACCGCGAATAAAGAAGTGCTTCTCCAAAACAATGACATTGCTCTAAGTGCCATTCATGATGCAATTAATGAGAAAATATTTGAGCAAATCAAGAACATTGAGATGGCTCATGAGGCTTGGAAGAAGTTGGAAGAATCATTCGAGGGCACCAAGGCAATGAAGGGTGCAAAGGCATACATTCTCAAAGAAAGATTTGCTAGCTTCAAGATGATGGAAGATGAGAGTGTGCCGGACATGTTCCATCAGATGGAAGTGCTTGTCAGGGATCTCAAAGCACTTGGTAAGAAGGTGGAGGACAAGGACTTCTCTCATAAGTTCCTGAAATGCTTATCCGCAAGATTTGGCATGTTGGTCACATTGCTAGTGAGGAACGGTTTGGACACAATGACACCAAACCAAATCTTGGGAGATATCATGACCGATGATGCTTACAGAGATGATCATGAGAAGGAAGAAAAGAGGGAGAAGAAGGATGACAAGAAGAATAGTGTGGCATTCAAGGCCACATCATCCAAGAGCAAAGCAAACCAAATCTTGTGTTGGTTGTGTAGCACCCTATTGGAGGTTTGGTGTGTGATGCCAATTAGCGCGTGAACCTCTAAGTGAGTGAATCGCCACAATGAGGACTAGCTTGCCGGCAAGCATGTGAACCTTGGTAAAAAATCATTGTGTCATCATTTGATTCCGAGGTGATTGGTCTTCATTGGTATTCATTCTTGTGATTGATTGGTTCATTCCTTGACTTGTCGGTATAACCATCTTGCTCACTCTCTATTTACATTACCGCAAACTATTTGTCAAGCTCTTTAGCGTAGCTAGTTGTGAGAGCTTGTTAGTTTGGTTAGTGTGGCTCTTTAGTTAGCCTTTGAGAGCACACTAATTTAGTGTAGTAACATAGCCATTGTGTGTGTAACACCCTAGGTGTTTAGGCTTCCACTAAATTGCATGTCATTTCATAAACATGTGCATTATCTATGTCATCATGCCATTATCATTGAAACATACATATGCAACATTTTAAATTGTATGTGTTTCGTGCTTGATTGCTTAGAGTGGTAGTAGTGCAACATGTGAATGTAACATGAAACTCTCATACTTTGAAACATGGCAATATGGTAGTAATGTGGCAATTATAGAATGACAACAAGGTCTTGAAACATGTGAAACATTGCATTGCAACATATGAGTGAATTACTTGTTTTAGTTGCTTTATCACATGTGATTATTAGAAGTTGGTATAACAATTTTGTAAAGTGGTTGATTATGGTCTATTACACCCTAACTACACTTAGGTTACTTGTTGGGACATTGTTCATGTAGATCAAATTGACCAAAATGCCCTCAAGTGGAGGTTTGACTTGAATTGACCCTAGGAGTGTCCCTGTTTGACTAATTCAAAAGACCAACTTAGGGATCTTGCATGGCTGTGCGCTCTTTACCAAAATTGTAGCCAATTTATCATGGAACAAAAGTCTCAATATGACCATCTCATGAAAATGGTTAGAACATGTTCAAACATGGCCCACAAGTTAGAATTTCATGCTGATTTCAACACTGAAAAATATGCTAAGTCTTAACTACATTTCAGTTGGATCAAGCCCACTTTGGCTTCATCTAACTTCTGATCCATGGCGAATTAGAGGATGGTCTTTGAAAAGAAGTTGTAGATGGATGGTAGGCCTACATTTTTCATGTATACTGTTTTTGCAATAGATCGATGGATTAGCCGTGTTGACGTGTCGAATACAGGCTGTCAGGCTTGTCATTAACACTGAATCGCGATTTTTCAGAAAACGTTCAGTGAACGTCGTGGCTAACCGGTTCAGAAAGCAAGTGCCGTGTGTTGCCACCCGTCGTCGGCCTTCTGCTCGCGTAGGCCACGCGCCGTGCGAATCCTGGCGCTTCTGGCCGCGCCATGAGAACCCCGCGCGCCTGCCGACCGACTCGCCTGCTCCATTTGCTTTTCCTCCGCTCGCCTGTAGCTCCACAACAACAGAGCAGCAGCTCCGCCATTGCCGACCGCGCGTCGCCGTCGTCATGCGCGCTCACCACCGCAAAAACACATCGGCCATCTCGTTCGTAGCTTCGCCGTGTTCTTCTCCACCTCCTCCACCTCTCAGTCGGGTCGTTTGGGGCATGGTAAGGGCGTATTCGCCATTTCCTCCACCGCCGCCATGGTGGGACCTCACCGGAGTTGGTGCTCCACGTGGCCAACTGCCACCGTGGCCTTCCCATCCTCTCCTCTGTGCTTGGTTAGCTTGGTAGTGAACTCCGGAAGCTCGTCCCTAGCTTAGCCGCACCCTACGGGGTCGGGTCTCGCCGGAGCCGGCCATGCCGCGGCCGTGCGTCGCCGTGCTCGTCGCCAGCCTCGGTAGCCGCGCCAATAGCTTCAATTTAGGGTACCACTAGATGCGCACGAGTGAGACGATCACAGTAGCGCCAATGGCCTCGCCGGAGAAGCCACCGGCGGCGAGCCACGCCGTCGTCTTCCTCCGTTCCCCTATTTCTCTCGCTGACGCGCGGGTCCACCTTGTCAGTCGACGCTGCTGAGGCGGGAGCTTGACCTGGGCTGTGCTGCTTCTAGGCCACACTGGCGTATGCAGGCGTGGGCTTCGTGGGCCGCCGGATCTGTTCGGGCCGGCCCAGCAGTAGAGTAGGATTTCTTGTTTGTTTTGTTTTATTTATTTCACAGAATTGTGTGCATATTCAAAAATATGTAGCTCTTAGATGGTAGATCCAAATGATGTGGTTCTAATTTTGTTGAGTTCATGATAATGTCTAGTATTTAATAAAAATATTATATGGGCACATGTTTTAGAAATTTTGGATGAATTAAATAGGACTTTGAGATGTGTTTTTAGATGCATGCAAATTTGTTTGAATTTTATCTTGAGTTTCTATGGTCCAAAAATTACGAAATTTTGTGGGTAATCTATTTTTGCTTAGTATAAGCTCTGGTTAAAATTTCAGAGCTAGTGCATGTGTAGTTTTTGAGTTATAGAATTTCCTTTTATCAATGGATGGATCTTGTGTGAATTTTCATAATTTTTCTATAGATCTAGTAAAGGTAAATTTTGGTGAGTGCTATTCTTATGCTAGAATGATGCTAGGAAAAATGTGAAATCTGTTGCTTGACACTTTTCATTAGGGCTTCCTAATTATGCTAAAAATAGACATGCTACCTGTTATTTTGGATACAGCAAGTTCTGCTTGCCCAATGGCTTTGAAATATTTATGGTAGTCTATGTGAAGCATGAGATAGCTACTGTAATTTTTGTAGATTTTTCTGAATAGCTTTACTATATATTGCTTTAATCACCTAATTAACTAAATAAATTAGAAAAGGATACTAAATAATTTATTTAGAAGTGGGCACTATACTTTCTGGTGTTCTTGTGATATGTGTGATAAAGTCGTAAAGTTGGTTTTGTCTGTTTATGTGTTTACCACATAAGTTAATAATTATTTCTTTTTGCATTATGTCCTTCTGGACAGATCTGGGGACTTTATAAAGTTTCCCATGATAATTTGGTTTTCTGTGAATGTGATGAATACCAAAGTTGTAGATAATTTCATAAGCTTTCCAGAATATCCTCTTGCAAGTCATTTGGATTTGTAGAACTCTTGTTGTGATTGAATTAAGGAACTACCCGTTTGCATATGAAGCTTTAACTATTGTTTTAAGTATGCCTTTACTATTTCTAAGTTTGTGATAATGTTCCTAGGTGTTAGGCCTTTAACTGAAGATGAGCATCTTTATCTTAGGTTATGCAAGTTAGGTAAGTTGATCTTGTTCTTCAAGTTAAGTTAGATACCTGTTTTAAAGTGATTTGAATAGAGCTATTCTTAATCGGTAAACGAGTGTCCAGTAATGTTTTCGTAAACACTTACTGTGATTCATTCATCATGAGCATCATGTCATTCCTTATGCATCCAGGATATTTATCTTGTGCATCGGCATGCAATAGGTGTACCGGAAGGAGTGACCCTGCTGGAATTCGAGGAACCGAGCGAGCAGCAGCAGCCGACACCGGAAGTTCAGGAGGTGCAGCCTTCAGAAGAAGTGCCAGATGAGGTCGCCGTTGAGTGCCCGGATCACCGTCCGTGCAACTTTGTGAAAGGCATGCCCCAGAGCATATTAAGCCTCCTAACTTTCGAAATGCAGTTACAGTGTTATTGTTACACATATATATTGTTGCATTAAGTTTAGGTGGTGGATGCAAACACTTGCTACATTGGTTATCCAATCCTTGTCCAGATATTGATACCCTAAATCCTGTGTAGCTCAGGCTCGTGTAGTGCTTAGCCCTGCTCAAACAAAGTAGAAGTCTGGTGATTTCCTGTCACCTGCGAGATATAGGAAGATACATATGGCACGGTTGGCTATATTTGCTATCGTGGAAAATAATCAGTCTTAATTTGAAATGAAGACCGGATGGAGGCTTGCCGGTTTGCAGTGACTCCGTCTGTGTCGATTAAGGACTTAATCTTGGAGCCTTTCCTGTTCATGTTGAACGCATGCCTCTCTGTTAGTTGGCCGTGTCCGATGACCGACCACGAAGCCGAGTAGCTCACCTCAGGCCGGGAGTCGATAAGTATAAAGTGCGCCTCGGAAGGGAGCCGTAGGCGTGAGTCCAAGGGCAGGTGATTTAAAAGTCCTGATCATCCAGGCAAAAGGGTAATTCCTGAGAGTGCTGGCGCTGATCGAACCCGCGAATTTGATTCCTGAGTTGTTCCAAAGGTGACCCACGGCTACCCTTGCAAAGTATGCCAGGGTGAGAGTTAGGAATACCCCCTCAGCTGAGTTGTAATTCGATTCGAGTCACCGTCTCTCCCGGTTAGTGAGAACTTGATGGGCTTATCTCCAATGTAGATGCACTAAATAACATAATGGTTCAGAAATGATGATATGATGATGACAGCCTTATCATACCTGCTATGGTTAATATTGTTTGCTCCTAATAAGTGAGTGCTCTAGTACAGGTGCTTATCTAGTGGACAGGTAAATGATGATAAGCTTGATGCTAAGTTTAAATTGGTCACTATATTCATAAGCTCTTTTGTGCAACTGTGTCAAGCTAGCCCACCTCATAAGCCTTGCATGATCCTTGGTGTCTTTTATTTCTGGTTTTGTCAGGTAAGTCTAGCTGAGTACCTTCTCGTACTCAGGGTTTATCTCCCACCTATTACAGATGACCAGTTCTACTTTGGTTGCTGCAAGTACTGCCTTCTCCTAGCTGGGGATGAAGACTAGACCGTTGGGTGCGGTCTCTACTAGTTCTCGTACCTGATAATGCTTTTGTGGGACATGACTCAGACTTGGCAATGTATTTGAAACTATGAAGTTATGTACTAAACTATGTTACTTCCGCAAATTTGAACCTAGTTTGTAATATTTCCTTCGCACTCTGATGGATGTAATCCAAATGCTACTTATGAAATGTTGTAACGGATGATGTGTTGTGTTGAATCACTACGGTCTTGGTTTATATGTTGAGAGTTGGTTGAAATCCTTCGTGATTTCCGGACTACCGGTATTATGGGAGCTTAAGTACAGGAATTTGATCGCTTCGGTGATTGTTTTTGTACTTACGTTCTTATGATTTGGTCGGTTCTGTTACAGCTGGCATCAGAGCAAGATTCGACACTAAACATGTCATTTGTGTATTTAAAAACTAAGTATTTGCGAAAATCTTAAATTAAATACTAAGTATTGCCAGTGGTCATATCCCTTATGCCCAAATAAGGACTCTTAGGTGGCTTATTAAGTACTAACTTGGGGGTTCCTGCTTGTTTCTGTTTCATCGTCCATACGGCGTGCTATTGTATGGATGCCATCCGCTTGGGTGTTAATGTTTGGATCAAATACCTCTACACTCTGGTAAGTGGGAGTTGTGAGAGCATGACCGTCCAACCGTCGGTCTAGGGGAGAGTAGTTGTGGTTGCTCGCATACTTACATGTTCGATCATGTATCTATGAGAGTACTTAAATGTGGGTATCTCTGACGGGTAGCTGTGATACTAGAGTATATGCATCTGGGGGATGTATGTATGAAAGTATTTAGTTTACATGCCTTTTTGGGAAATTATTGGGCTGAAATGAAATTTTCTATAGGTACACTAACAACGTATCGTTGTAGATCGACTAGCTACCATGTATGAGAGAGCGTATGTATGCCACCGTGTATTTCGCTAGCCTTTATATTTTTCTAGGTTTGTGAGGACGTATAGATCGTGCATGCATCATGTTCAAGCATACATAGCATTTTGCATTACTCCCTCCTTTAAAATATGATTGTCCCGACTAATTAAATTTCGTATCCCTTAAATGATTCTCCCCTTGCGTTGCAACTTTTTGCTACAGATGGCGCGCACGAAACTCACTGCTCGCAAGTCCGCTGGAGGCAGGGCGCCTTGTCACCGGTTAGCTCCTCGTGAGCCCCGTCCTGAGCCTACTGAGGCGGAAAGGCTGAGGACAGAGCTGGCCCGGGTGACTGCTGAGAGGAATGCGGCTCAGCAGCGTTTGGAGCAAGTAACACAGGAACGGGATCAAGAGACTCTAGAGGTTTAGAGGTTGACAGTTGCTCACCGCAACTATGAACGTATGTTGATTCACGTGATGAACCAACAGAATGAAGCTTGGCACGAAGAGAATGTGTTGAGAGCGTGACAGGTGGAGCTAGAGCAGTAAGTGGCAGTTGCCGAAGAGTACAGTGACCATCTCCATGAGGAGGTTCACCCTCTCCTGCCACCTGATGATGAGGATGAGATGGGCTCTGGTGTCATCATGGCTGAAGGTGATGATGGCATTGAGGTCAATGGACCTAAGGATGTTCCACCTGATGAGGAGGAAGATGAGGAGTTAGAGCCTGCTAGTGATGAAGATGGAGGAGAGATCTTCAACATTGACTCCGAGGACGATGCGTAGTTTAGCTTACTACTTAGCTAATGCACAAGAGCTAGTCTTTTGTTGATCCTCATGCATGAACGAGTAGCTTTGTAATAAGTTAATCGTTGGGATGTAATATCGAACCATAAGTTATCTTTGGATGTAAGTTTGGAACCACTATGGCTTGGATGTAACCTATCGAACGTATTATGCTCCACGTATGTGAGCCTTTGTTAAATTTTGTCTTTACGATCTATGGATCTCATTGTTGGTTAAGTTCATCGCATTTATGTGTCAATTGATGCGCTTGATGAGTTATGTGATTGTGATGAATGATTGTGCCTCTGTTGATTATATAAATGCATTCCCTCCAATGGACTCAGTATTGGCATAATTATACGATTCATCTACAAAAATTTCCACATCGTTAGTGCTCATTGGCTATACATTTTGCAGATGGCTTATAACCTTCGTCGCGGTCGTAGCCTGGGAGATGAGGAACAACCACCTCCTCCACCGCCCACACCAGCTGAGCTAATGCAGACAGTTGTCGAAAGTCAGCGCATGCTAGCTGAGGCTATGCGCCAAATGGCTAACCGCGAGGATCGACATGTCCGCCAGGGACCCGAACCAAACCAGTACAGCAGCTTTAAGGACTTCATGGACACAAAGCCTCCTATCTTTCATGAGGCAGAAGAACCATTACAAGCTGATGAATGGTTGAGCACGATAGAGCAAAGGTTTGGATTGCTCCGTTTGACTGAAGGTATGAAGGCCACATATGCAGGACACCAGCTCCAAGGCCCTGCAGGCATCTGGTGGACCCATCACAGGACCACCTTCCCTGCAAACGTCGAGATAGTTTGGGGCCAGTTTTAGGTAGCTTTTAGGGGACATTTTATCCCTCCTGGTCTCATGGCCATTAAGCATACCGAGTTTATGAAGCTAACCCAAGGCAACAAGAGTCTTAATGAATACCTCCAGGCATTCAACAACCTAGCGAGGTATGCTCCTGAGTTCATTGATACTGATGCCAAAAAGATAGCTAGTTTCAAGAGGGGACTTTCCCCTAAACTGATGAAGTCTATGGGCAACTGCAAGTGTGTCACCTTCAATGAGTTTATCAGTGACACCCTGACTCAAGAGAATAATGATAAGGTATATGCGGCTTCCAAGAACCGTAAAAGAAACTTTGAGGCAGGTGCTTCTCAGTCTAAGGCACCAATGGTATCTAAGACCCAGTACCGTCCACCCAATGCTAATGTCCGGTACCGCCCACCTCAGAAGAAGAATCAAGCTAAAACTGGTTTTCGTAAGGGGTACACAATTTCCTTGCCAAAGAATACCTCTAGGTAGGGTAGCTCCAATGTCCCACCAGCTAACAGGCCGTGTTGGAACTGTAACCAGCCTGGTCATTGGGCAAATAAGTGCCCCTATCCTTCTAAGCAGAATGCTCAGGGAAACGTCCGTCAGGGGCGTGTTCACTACACTACTGTGGAGGAAATTCCTGCTGGTGAAGTGGTCACTGCTGGTAAGTTTCTTGTTAATGATCACCCTGCAGTTGTGCTCTTTGATTCGGGTGCTTCACATTCCTTTGTGAGTTCTACTTTTGCATCTAAGCATATGATGAATGTGATTACAATTGTCAAGGGTGGTTATTGTATTAGTGCTATTGGGAATAATATCATGACTAACCAAGTAGTTAAAGATATAAAGATTGAGATTGGGGATCGAGAGTTCCTTACAGATCTTACAGTTCTGCCGGGGGTAGGAATCGATGTAATCCTAGGGATGAAGTGGATGAGTGGGAATGGAGTGTTGATCGATACGTCAACCCGTGTGGTAATGTTGAGGGATTCTGTGGATAAGAAGGGTTTTCTAGTGCAGTTACCTCGTGATATCACTATCCATAGTACAGCTAATGCTACCCTAGCCAAAGCCATTGAGGAGATACCGGTTGTCTATGAGTTTCCAGATGTCTTCCCTGATGACTTGCCTGGATTACCTCCGGACCGTGATGTAGAATTCAAGATAGAACTTATTTCGGGTACGGCTCCTATTTCTCGAAGGCCCTATAGAATGCCGCCCAATGAGTTGGCTGAGCTAAAGAGTCAGTTGAATGAGCTTTTAAAGAAGGGTTTGATTCGGCCTAGTTCTTCTCCTTGGGGTTGTCCGGCTATATTTGTGAAGAAGAAGGACGAGTCTCTACGCATGTGTGTGGATTATCGCCCCCTTAATGTTGTTACCATCAAGAACAAATACCGTCTTCCTCGCATTGATATTCTGTTTGATCAGCTCTCCAAAGCTAAGGTATTCTCCAAGATCGATTTGAGGTCTGGTTACCATCAGATCAAAATTCGTCCTGAAGATATACCTAAGACATCTTTCTCTACTCGTTATGGCTTGTTCGAGTACCTTGTCATGTCCTTTGGGTTGACAAATGCTCAGGCACACTTTATGTACCTGATGAATTCAGTATTCATGCCGAAATTGGACAAGTTTGTCATCGTGTTCATTGATGATATCCTTGTATACTCTCAGAATGAAGAAGAGCATGCTGAACATCTAAGAATTGTCTTAACTCAGTTGCGTGACAACCAACTTTATGCTAAGTTCAGCAAGTGTGAATTCTGGTTGAACAAGATACCTTTTCTAGGTCATGTGTTATGTGGAGATGGAATTTCGGTTGACCCTACTAAGGTGCAAGAAGTCTGAGAATGGAAGGCACCTACTACGGTCACAGAAGTCTGAAGTTTCCTAGGTTTGGCTGGCTATTATCGTCGCTTTATCTCGGATTTCTCAAAAATCGCAAAGCCCATGACTCGACTACTTCAAAAAGATGAGAAGTTTGTGTGGACTCCGAAGTGTGAAGAGGCTTTCCACACTTTGCGGACCTTACTAATCTCTGCTCCTGTATTGGCACAACCTGACATCGAAAAGCCTTTTGATGTCTACTGTGATGCATGTGGCACCGGTTTGGGGTGTGTTCTTATGCAGGAAGGCCGAGTCATTGCTTATGCTTCGCGCCAGCTTCGAAAACATGAAGTCAATTATCCTACCCATGACTTAGAGCTAGCCGCGGTTGTTCATGCCCTGAAGATTTGGAGACATTACTTGCTGGGTAATATGTGCAACATCTATACTGACCATAAAAGCCTCAAGTACATCTTTACTCAACCCTTGTTGAACATGCGTCAACGACGATGGTTAGAATTAATCAAAGACTACAACCTTCAAGTGCACTACCATCCTGGTAAGGCAAATGTGGTTGTTGATGCCTTAAGCAGAAAGGCCCATTGCAATTCCTTAGTTAGTGAAGACTTTCATCTGGCACACCTCCTTCATCCTATAGTACTCCACAATATCACTGTGGATTGCTCTCTTAGAAGTCAAATTATCGAACTCCAGAAGACAGATGTGGGTGTGTTTCACATCCAGCGGAAGATGAAAGAGCATGAGACCAAACACTTTAGGGTCGATGACAAAGGAATTCTCTGGTTTAATGATAGGCTTGTGGTACCCAAAGACAAAGAACTTAGAAATCAAATTATGGCTGAAGCCTATTCTTCTAAATTGTCCATCCATCCTGGTAGCAGTAAAATGTATCAAGATCTCAAGTTGTATTATTGGTGGACCAAGATGAAGAAAGAAATCGCAGCTTACGTGGCAAGGTGTGATAACTGTTGCAGAGTCAAGGCTATTCACATGAGGCCCGGATTATTGCAGCCACTCTCTATTCCTGGCTGGAAGTGGGAAGAAATTAGTATGGATTTTATTGTTGGATTACCCACTACCAAAAAGGGTTGTGATTCCATCTGGGTTATCGTAGATCGTCTAACTAAATCCACTCACTTTATTCCAGTCAAGTCTACCTATCACCCTCACAATTATGCTGAGATTTACTTTCAACAAGTGGTACATCTCCATGGTGTACCCAAATCCACTGTTTCAGATAGAGGACCACAATTCACGGCTCACTTTTGGGAGTGCCTACATCAGAATCTTGGCACTCATCTAATCTGCAGTTCTGCCTATCATCCGCAAACATCAGGACAGACTGAGCGTGTTAATCAAATTCTTGAAGACATGCTTAGAGCTTGTCTTATCTCTTGCAAAGGCTCTTGGGAGGACTGGTTGCCTCTCGCTGAATTCTCTTATAACAACAGTTATCAAGAGAGTATCAAAATGGCTCCGTTTGAAGCTCTTTATGGCCACAAGTGTAGAACTCCTTTGAACTGGGTGGAACCTGGAGAAAGAAGATTCTATGGCATTGATTTTGTAAAAGAAGCCGAAGAGCAAGTCTGAACTATACAGAAGAATATGACTGCCGCTCAGGCTAGACAAAAGAGCTATGCTGACAAGAGAAGAAAACCTATTGAGTTTGAAGTAGGTGATCATGTTTATCTGAAGGTATCCCCTATGAAAGGAGTCAAGCGTTTTGGAATTAAAAGGAAGCTTGAGCCTCGATATGTTGGACCTTACCGCATTATCGAGAAAAGTGGAAGAGTAGCATATAAGCTCGATCTACCACGTGAGATGGGAGCTATATTCCCGGTATTCCATGTGTCCCAACTGAAGAAGTGTCTCCGTATTCCCGAGGAAAGAATAGCAAGAAGGAAAGTCAACTTGAAATCTGATCTTTCTTATGAGGAGAAGCCCATGCAAGTTCTGGATACTCAAGAAAGAGTGACTCGTACGCGAGTAGTTAAATTATACAAGGTAGTGTGGAGTAATAATAGTGAGCGGGATGCAACCTGGGAGCAGGAAGATTATTTAAAGGAAAACTATCCGGCTTTCTATACTGATTGGTACGCTTTCCAAATCTCAGGACGAGATTTTTTCTAAGGGGGGAGGGCTGTAACACCCTAGGTGTTTAGGCTTCCACTAAATTGCATGTCATTTCATAAACATGTGCATTATCTATGTCATCATGCCATTATCATTGAAACATACATATGCAACATTTTAAATTGTATGTGTTTCATGCTTGATTGCTTAGAGTGGTAGTAGTGCAACATGTGAATGTAACATGAAACTCTCATACTTTGAAACATGGCAATATGGTAGTAATGTGGCAATTATAGAATGACAACAAGGTCTTGAAACATGTGAAACATTGCATTGCAACATATGAGTGAATTACTTGTTTTAGTTGCTTTATCACATGTGATCATTAGAAGTTGGGATAACAATTTTGTGAAGTGGTTGATTATGGTCTATTACACCCTAACTACACTTAGGTTACTTGTTGGGACATTGTTCATGTAGATCAAATTGACCAAAATGCGCTCAAGTGGAGGTTTGACTTGAATTGACCCTAGGAGTGTCCCTGTTTGACTGATTCAAAAGACCAACTTAGGGATCTTGCATGGCTGTGCGCTCTTTACCAAAATTGTAGCCAATTTATCATGGAACAAAAGTCTCAATATGACCACCTCATGAAAATGGCTAGAACATGTTCAAACATGGCCCACAAGTCAGAATTTCATGCTGATTTCAACACTGAAAAATATGCTAAGTCTTAACTGCATTTCAGTTGGATCAAGCCCACTTTGGCTTCATGTAACTTCTGATTCATGGCGAATTATAGGATAGTCTTTGAAAAGAAGCTGTAGATGGATGGTAGGCCTACATTTTTCATGTATACTGTTTTTGCAATAGATCGATGGATTAGCCGTGTTGACGCGTCGAATACGGGCTGTCAGGCTTGTCATTAACACTGAATCACGATTTTTCAGAAAACGTTCAGTGAACATCATGGCTGACTGGTTCAGAAAGCAAGCGCCGCGTGTTGCCACCCGTCGCCGGCCTTCTGCTCGCGCAGGCCACGCGGCGTGCGAATCCTGGCGCTGCTGGCCGCGACATGAGAACCCCGCGCGCCTGCCGACCGACTCGCCTGCTCCATTTCCTTTTCCTCCGCTCGCCTGTAGCTCCACAACAATAGAGCAGCAGCTCCGCCATTGCCGACAGCGCATCACCGTCGTCGTGCGCGCTCACCACCGCAAAAACGCGTCGGCCAGCTCGTTCGTAGCTTCGCCGTGTTCTTCTCCACCTCCTCCACCTCTCAGCTGGGTCGTTTGGGGCTTGGTTACGGCATATTCGCCATTTCCTCCACCGCCGCCATGGCGGGACCTTGCTAGAGTTGGTGCTCCACGCGGCCAACTGCCACCGTGGCCTTCCCATCCTCTCCTCTGTGCTTGGTTAGCTTGGTAGTGAACTCCAGAAGCTTGTCCCAAGCTTAGCCGCACCCTACGGGGTTGGGTCTCGCCGGAGCCGGCCATGCCACGGCCATGCGCCGCCGTGCTCGTCGCCAGCCCCGGTAGCCGCGCCAATAGCTTCAATTTAGGGTACCACTAGATGCGCACGAGTGAGACGAACACAGTAGCGCCAATGGCCTCGCCGGAGAAGCCACCGGCGGCGAGCCACGCCGTCGTCTTCCTACATTCCCCTGTTTCTCTCGCTGACGCGCGGGTCCACCTTGTCAGTCGCCGCTGCTGAGGCGGGAGCCTGACCTAGGCTGCGCTGCTTCTGGGCCGCGCTGGCGTATGCAGGCGTGGGCTTCGCGGGCCGCCGGATCTGTTCGGGCCGGCCCAGCAGTAGAGTAGGATTTCTTGTTTGTTTTGTTTTATTTATTTCACAGAATTGTGTGCATATTCAAAAATATTTAGCTCTTAGATGGTAGATCCAAATGATGTGGTTCTAATTTTGTTGAGTTCATGATAATGTCTAGTATTTTATAAAAATATTATATGGGCACATGTTTTAGAAATTTTGGATGAATTAAATAGGACTGTGAGATGTGTTTTTAGATGCATGCAAACTTGTTTGAATTTTATCTTGAGTTTCTTTGGTCCAAAAATTATGAAATTTTGTGGGTAATCTATTTTTTCTTAGTATAAGCTCTGGTTAAAAGTTCAGAGCTAGTGCATGTGTAGTTTTTGAGTTATAGAATTTCCTTTTATCAATGGATGGATCTTGTGTGAATTTTCATAATTTTTCTATAGATCCAGTAAAGGTAAAATTTGGTGAGTGCTATTCTTATGCTCGAATGATGCTAGGAAAAATGTGAAATCTGTTGCTTGACACTTTTCATTAGGGTTTCCTAATTATGCTAAAAATAGACATGCTACCTGTTATTTTGGATATAGCAAGTTCTGCTTGCCCAATGGCTTTGAAATTTTTATGGTAGTCTATGTGAAGCATGAGATAGCTACTGTAATTTTTGTAGATTTTCTGAACAGTTTTACTATATATTGCTTTAATCACCTAATTAACTGAATAAATTACAAAAGGATATTAAATAATTTATTTAGAAGTTGGCACTATACTTTCTGGTGTTCTTGTGATATGTGTGATAAAGTCATAAAGTTGGTTTTGTCTGTTTATGTGTTTACCACATAAGTTAATAATTATTTCTTTTTGCATTATGTCCTTCTGGACAGATCTGGGGACTTTATAAAGTTTCCCATGATAATTTGGTTTTCTGTGAATGTGATGAATACCAAAGTTGTAGATAATTTCATAAGCTTTCCAGAATGTCCTCTTGCAAGTCATTTGGATTTATAGAACTCTTGTTGTGATTGAATTAAGGAACTACCCGTTTGCATATGAAGCTTTAACTGTTGTTTTAAGTATGCCTTTACTATTTCTAAGTTTGTGATAATGTTCCTAGGTGTTAGGCCTTTAACTGAAGATGAGCATCTTTATCTTAGGTTATGCAAGTTAGGTAAGTTGATCTTGTTCTTCAAGTTAAGTTAGATACCTGTTTTAAAGTGATTTGAATAGAGCTATTCTTAATCGGTAAACGAGTGTCCAGTAATGTTTTCGTAAACACTTACTGTGATTCATTCATCATGAGCATCATATCATTCCTTATGCATCCATGATATTTATCTTGTGCATCGGCATGCAATAGGTGTACCGGAAGGAGTGACCCTGCTGGAATTCGAGGAACCGAGCGAGCAGCAGCAGCCGACACCGGAAGTTCAGGAGGTGCAGCCTTCAGAAGATGTGCCAGATGAGGTCGCCGTTGAGTGCCCGGATCACCGTCCGTGCAACTTTGTGAAAGACAAGCCCCAGAGCATATTAAGCCTCCTAATTTTCAAAATGCAGTTATAGTATTATTGTTACACATATATATTGTTGCATTAAGTTTAGGTGGTGGATGCAAACACTTGCTGCATTGGTTATCCAATCCTTCTTCAGATATTGATACCCTGAATCCTATGTAGCTCAGGCTCATGTAGTGCTTAGCCCTGCTCAAACACGGTAGAAGTCGGGTGATTTCCTGTCACCTGCGAGATATAGGAAGATACATATGGCACGGTTGGCTATATTTGCTATCGTGGAAAAGAATCTGTCTTAATTTGCAATAAAGACCGGACGGAGGCTTGCCGGTTTGCAGTGACTCCGTCTGTGTCGATTAAGGACTAAATCTTGGAGCCTTTCCTGTTCATGTTGAACGCATGCCTGTCTCTTAGTTGGCCGTGTCCGATGACCGACCACGAAGCCGAGTAGCTCACCTTAGGCTGGGAGTCGATAAGTATAAAGTGCGCCTCAGAAGGGAGCCATAGGCGTGAGTCCAAGGGCAGGTGATTTAAAAGTCCTGATCGTCCTAGCAGAAGGGTAATCCCTGAGAGTGCTGGCGCTGATTGAACCCGCAAATTTGGTTCCTGAGTTGTTCCAAAGGTGACCCACGGCTACCCTTGCAAAGTATGCCAGGGTGAGAGTTAGGAATACCCCCTCAGCTGAGTTGTAATTCGATTCGAGTCACCGTCTCTCCCGGTTAGTGAGAACTTGACGGGCTTATCTCCAATGTAGATGCACTAAATAACATAATGGTTTGGAAATGATGATATGATGATGACAGCCTTATCATACCCGCTATGGTTAATATTGTTTGCTCCTAATAAGTGAGTGCTCTAGTACAGGTGCTAATCTAGTGGACAGGTAAATGATGATAAGCTTAAAGCTAAGTTTAAATTGGTCACTATATTCATAAGCTCTTTTATGCAACTATGTCAAGCTAGCCCACCTCATAAGCCTTGCATGATCCTTGGTGTCGTTTATTTCTGGTTTTGTCGAGTAAGTCTAGCTAAGTACCTTCTCATACTCAGGGTTTATCTCCCACCTATTGCAGATGACCAGTTCTACTTTGGTTGCTGCAAGTACTGCCTTCTCCCAGCTGGGGATGAAGACTAGACCGTTGGGCGCGGTCTCCACTAGTTCTCGTACCTGATAATGCTTTTGTGGGACATGACTCAGACTTGGCAATGTATTTGAAACTATGAAGTTATGTACTAAACTATGCTGCTTCCGCAAATTTGAACCTAGTGTGTAATATTTCCTTCGCACTCTGATGGATGTAATCCGAATGCTACTTATGAAATGTTGTACGGATGATGTGTTGTAGAAATTTTGAATAGGCTATTCACCCCTCTCTAGCCATTAGGACCTGTCAAGTGGTATCAAAGCCGAGGTCACCGTGATTTGAGGCTTAACAACCTTCGGTGTAAAAATGGCTCAAATCAACAACACCAAGAAGCCACCCCAATTTGATGGCACAAATTATCCATACTGGAAGTCAAAGATGCCCACACATATGAAGTCAATCAGTAGAAGGGTATGGAAGGTGGTAGAAACCAAAATAGAGATTGCCGATCCGGAGAATCCCACCGCGCATAAAGAAGTGCTTCTCCAAAACAATGACATTGCTCTAAGTGCCATTCATGATGCAATTAATGAGAAAACATTTGAGCAAATCAAGAACATTGAGATGGCTCATGAGGATTGGAAGAAGTTGGAAGAATCATTCGAGGGCACCAAGGCAATGAAGGGTGCAAAGGCATACATTCTCAAAGAAAGATTTGCTAGCTTCAAGATGAAGGAAGATGAGAGTGTGTCGGACATGTTCCATCAGATGGAAGTGCTTGTCAATGATCTCAAAGCACTTGGTGAGATGGTGGAATACAAGGACTTCTCTCATAAGGTCCTGAAATGCTTATTCGCAAGATTTGGCATGTTGGTCACATTGCTAGTGAGGACCGGTTTGAACACAATGACACCAAACCAAATCTTGGGAGATATCGTGACCGATGATGCTTATAGAGATGATCATGAGAAGGAAGAAATGATGGAGAAGAAGGATGACAAGAAGAATAGTGTGGTATTCAAGGCCATGTCATCCAAGAGCAAAGCAAACCAAATCTTGTGTTGATTGTGTAGCACCCTATTGGGGGTTTGGTGTGTGATGCCAATTAGAGCGTGAACCTCCAAGTGAGTGAATCGCCACAACGAGGACTAGCTTGCCGGCAAGCGTGTGAACCTTGGTAAAAAATCATTATGTCATCATTTGATTCCGAGGTGATTGGTCTTCATTGGTATTCAATCTTGTGATTGATTGGTTCATTCCTCAACTTGTCGGTATAACCATCTTGCTCACTCTCTATTTACATTACCGCAAACTATTTGTCAAGCTCTTTAGTGTAGCTAGTTGTGAGAGCTTGTTAGTTTGGTTAGTGTGGCTCTTTATTTAGCCTTTGAGAGCACACTAATTGAGTGTAGCAACATAGCCATTGTGTGGATAGAGACTATATAAACTAGAATTATGGTAGGTGGCTTGCATTTTTAGTAGGCTAGCACAACACTCGCTTCGCCTCATATTTGTCTAACCATTTTGCTAAGTGTTGTTGTAGAAATTTTAAATAGGCTATTCACCCCCCTCTAGCCATTAGGACCTTTCAAGTGGTATCAAGCCGAGGTCACCGTGATTTGAGGCTTAACAACCTTTGGTGTAAAAATGACTCAAATCAACAACACCAAGAAGCCACCCCAATTTGACGGCACAAATTATCTATACTGGAAGTCAAAGATGACCACACATATGAAGTCAATCAGTAGAAGGGTATGGAAGGTGGTGGAAACCAAAATAGAGATTGCCGATCCGGAGAATCCCACCGCGCCTGAAGAAGTGCTTCTCCAAAATAATGACATTGCTCTAAGTGCCATTCATGATGCAATTAATGAGAAAACATTTGAGCAAATCAAGAACATTGAGATGGCTCATGAGGCTTGGAAGAAGTTGGAAGAATCATTCGAGGGCACCAAGGCAATGAAGGGTGCAAAGGCATACATTCTCAAAGAAAAAATTGCTAGCTTCAAGATGAAGGAAGATGAGAGTGTGCCAGACATGTTCCATCAGATGTTGGTGCTTCTCAATGATCTCAAAGCACTTGGTGAGAAGGTGGAGGACAAGGACTTCTCTCATAAGTTCCTAAAATGCTTATCCGCAAGATTTGGCATGTTAGTCACATTGGAAGTGAGGACCGGTTTGGACACAATGACACCAAACCAAATCTTGGGAGATATCATGACCGATGATGCTTATAGAGATGATCATGAGAAGGAAAAAAAGAGGGAGAAGAAGGATGACAAGAATAATAGTGTGGATTCAAGGCCACATCATCCAAGAGCAAAGCAAACCAAATCTTGTGTTGGTTGTGTAGCACCCTATTGGGGTTTGGCGTGTGATGCCAATTAGCACGTGAACCTCCAAGTGAGTGAATCGCCACAACGAGGACTAGCTTGTCGGCAAGCAAGTGAACCTTGTTAAAAAATTATTGTGTCATCATTTGATTCCAAGGTGATTGGTATTCATTCTTGTGATTGATTGGTTCATTCCTCAACTTGTCGGTATAACCATCTTGCCCACTCTCTATTTACATTACTGCAAAGTAGTTGTCACGCTCTTTAGTGTAGCTAGTTGTGAGAGCTTGTTATTTTGGTTAGTGTGGCCCTTTAGTTAGCCTTTGAGAGCACACTAACTTAGTGTAGTAACATAGCCATTGTGTGTATAGAGACTATATAAACTAGAATTGTGGTAGGTGGCTTGCATTTTTAGTAGGCTAGCGCAACACTCGCTTCGCCTCATATTTGTCTAACCATTTTGCTAAGTGTTGTTGTAGAAATTGTTAATAGGCTATTCACCCCCTCTAGCCATTAGGACCTTTCAAGTGGTATCAGAGCCGAGGTCACCGTGATTTGAGGCTTAACAATGTTCGGTGTAAAAATGGCTCAAATCAACAACACCAAGAAGCCACCCCAATTTGATGGCACAAATTATCTATACTGGAAGTCAAAGATGACCACACATATGAAGTCAATTAGTAGGAGGGTATGGAAGGTGGTGGAAACCAAAATAGAGATTGCCGATCCAGAGAATCCCACCACGCCTGAAGAAGTGCTTCTCCAAAACAATGACATTGCTCTAAGTGCCATTCATGATGCAATTAATGAGAAAACATTTGAGCAAATCAAGAACATTGAGATGGATCATGAGGCTTGGAAGAAGTTGGAAGAATCATTCGAGGGCACCAAGGCAATGAAAGGTGCAAAGGCATACTTTCTCAAAGAAAAATTTGCTAGCTTGAAGATGAAGGAAGATGAAAGGTGACCACAGACCCCACCGTGGATGTCGCTCAGCAGAAGTCTTCCCTGTTCGCTGGGGATACAGAGCTGCAGGATCCCATGTGGTTCCATCTGTAGAGTTCACCCTCTACAAGAACAAAGGACTTGGCGCGACGTGCGAGCCATCGAGCTTCCATCTTGTCCATCGGCACTGTGTCGTGGAGGAGGTAATCAAGGTAGAGTGTTGTCCAGTCATCCAGAGGGTCGTGCTCTATTGCTGGATCCTCTTCAAGTTCCATGACATCGGGACCGGGCGGAGCCGTCGGTTGGTCAGCCCCCAGGGCCAGATTAGATGGGCCATCATCGGCCCGCTCTGACCCTTCGTAGCACACCGAGGGTTTGTGTTGGTCGCTGGCAAAGACACCCATTGGCTCCGGCTCTCAACTGGACACCGCCTTCACGCGAGTGCATCGACCGCTTCATTGAGGGGACTTGGGATGTGATTAAGTTCGAGGCCATCGAACTTGTCCTCCAGCCGTCAGACTTCTTGGCAGTACGTAGCCATCTTGGCGTCGTGGCAGCTTGACTCCTTCATGACTTGGTTAACGACCAGCTGAGAGTCACCCCGAATGTTGAGGCGTCGGATGCCTAGCTCGATGGCGATGCATAGGCCATTGACGAGTGCCTCGTATTCGGCCACATTATTTGATGAGGTGAAATGGAGCCGAACCATGTACCTCATGCGGACCCCGAGGGGTGATACGAAGACTAGCCCCGCACCGGCGCCCTTCTTCATCAGTGACCCATCGAAGTACATTGTCTAGTACTCTTGATCGATGACCACCGGTGGCATCTGGACCTCAGTCCATTCCACGATGAAGTCAGCCAACACCTAGGACTTGATCGCCGTTCGGGGGGCATACGCAATGCTTTGATCCATCAGCTTGAGTGCCCACTTTGAGGTTCTTCCCATGGCGTCCTGGCTATGGATGACCTCGCTGAGGGGGAACGATGTTATGACAGTCACAGGGTGTGACTCAAAGTAATGGCATAGCTTCCTCTTGGTGATGAGGACGGCGTATAGGAGCTTCTGGATTTGGGAGTAGCGAGTTTTGGAGTCGGATAGTACCTCGCTGATGAAGTACACAGGGCGCTGCACCTTGAGGGCGTGCCCCTCTTCTTCTTACTCTACTACCAGGGTGGTGCTGACCACTTGCGTGGTGGCCGCTATGTATAGCAGGAGGGATTCTCTATCGCTTGGAGGAACTAGGACCGGGGGTTTTGTCAGAAGTAGTTTGACCATGTCAAGCGCCTCATGGGCCTTGGCTATCCACTTGAAGCGGTCGGCTTTCTTCAGGAGTCGATAAAGGGGGAGTCCTCATTCGCCGAGGTGCGAGATAAATCGGCTAAGGGCAGTGGGCACCCTGCGACCTGCTGAACCCATTTTATGTTCTGGATCAGGCCCATCCTTGTGATGGCTGAGATTTTCTTTGGGTTGGCTTTGATGCCACGCTCGGAGACGATGAAGGCGAGCAGCATGCCCCTCGGGGCCCCAAAAACACACTTCTTGGGATTGAGCTTGATGCCATTTGCCCAGAGTTTCACAAAGGTTTGCTCAAGATCAGCAACAAGGTGGCCAGCCCGTTTGGACTTAACTACGATGTCGTCGATGTAGGCCTCAATGGTCCGCCCGATGAGGTCCCCGAACCAGTTGAGCATACAGCGCTAGTAAGTAGCCCTAGTGTTCTTCAGGCCGAAGAGCATTGAGATGTAGCAGAACGATCCAAAGGGGGCGATAAAAGACATCACGAGCTGGTCAGACTCTCTCATCACGATTTGGTGGTAGCCGGAGTACGCATCAAGGAAGCAGAGGGTTTCGCACCCTGAGGTAGAATCGACTATTTGGTCTATGCACAGCAAAGGAAACGGGTCCTTTGGGCATGCCTTGTTGAGACTCATGTAGTCGACACACATCCTCCATTTCCCGCTCTTCTTTCGTACAAGAACAGGATTTGCTAACCACTCTGGGTGGTGTACCTCCCTGATGAATCCGGTAGCCAACAGTTTTGCTATCTCTTCACCGATGGCCCTACGCTTTTCCTCGTCGAAGCGGCATAGGCGTTGCTTCACCGACTTGGAGCCTGGGTGGATTTTCAAGGTATGCTCGGTGACCTCCCTCGGGATGCCTGGCATATCCGAGGGTTTCCACGCAAAGATGTCTTTGTTGTCGCTGAGGAAGTCGATGAGCGCGCTTTCGTATTGGGAGGAGAGCGCGGTACCAATGCGTACCATTTTACCCTCGGAGCTGCTGGGGTCTATGAGGACCTCTTTGGAGCCCTCTACCGATTCAAACGACCTGGTTGATTTCTTCGCGTCGGGCACTTCTTCGGTGACCTCCTCCTTGAGGACGGTGAGTTCCCCGGAGGCGACGATTGCTGTGGCGTGGCCGCAGCACTCGACCTCGCACTCGTAGGCCCGCTGGAAGGAGGTGCCGATGGTGATGACCCCATGGGGGCCCGACATCTTCAGCTTGAGGTATGTGTAGTTGGGGACGGCCATGAACTTCACGTAGCATGGTCGTCCCAAGATGGCGTGGAAGGTTCCGGGGAACCCGACCACCTCGAAGGTGAGGGTCTCGATCCTATAATTGAACTGATCCCTGAAGGTGATGGGCAGATCGATCTATCCCAGTGGCATGGCCTGTTTCCTGGGAATAATGCCGTGAAAGGGTGCTCGGGTTGGGCGGAGGTTTGTCCAGTCGACACCCATCTCGTTGAGCGTCTTGGCGTACATGATGTTGAGGCTGCTGCCTCCGTCCATCAGTACTTTGGTGAGCTACTTTGGGCCGATGATCGGGTCGACGACAAGCAGATACCTCCCTGGGTGCGGGACGGTATCCGGATGGTCGGTCCGATCGAAGGTTATGGTGGACTCCGACCACCGAAGGAAGGGAGGTGTGGCTGGTTGGGTCATGTAGACCTCATGGCGCGCGACCTTTTGACGGCATTTGGAGTCATAGGCCGCTGGCCCTCCAAAGATCATAAGGAAACCATTTGGCATCAGAAAGCCATCGTCCTACTACTCGGTGTCGTCGGCAGTGGGGGCAGGTTCCTTCCCCTGCTCCCCTTTGTTGGCGCTTCTGGCCAAGAACTTCCGCATGAGGCCACAGTCCTTGAGCAGATGTTTTACGGGAAAGGCGTGGTTTGGGCACAGCCCTTCGAGCATTTTTTCAAAGTGATTCAGAGTGCGCTCTGCTGTCTTTCGACCACCCTTGCGGTCGGCAGCGGCCACGAGCGAGTCATCGCGCTGTTGCTTCTTATTCTTCCTTTTGGTGGAACGGTTGGAGGCGCCATCGCTGGCACCCTCGTCCCGCCTTGCCTTGCCGTCGGAACGGTCGAAGATTGCTCCGACCACCTCTTCTCCTGAGGCGTGGCTGGTGGTGATGTCCAGGAGCTCCTTGGTGGTCCACGAGCCCATGTGTCCCAGCTTGTGAACCAAAGACTCGCAGGTTGTCCTAGACAGGAAGGCTCCTATCACATCGGCGTCGGCGATGTTAGGGAGCTCATTGCACCGTCGGGAGAAGCGCCAGATGTACCCAAGGAGGGTTTCGCCGGCCTTCTAGCGATAGTTCTTGAGGTCCCATGGGTTTCCAAGATGCTTGTATATGCCCTAGAAGTTCCGCACAAAGATCTACATTAGGTCCACCCAACCTTGGATGGCGTCGGACGAAAGGTGCTCCAACCACGCTCGTGTCGAATCAGCGAGGAACAGTGGAAGGTTGCGGATAATGAAGTCCTCATTATCCACACCACCGGCTTGACAGGCAAGCCAATAGTCTTCAAGCCAAAGCCCAGGGTTTGTCTCCCTGGAGTAATTAGGGATGTTGGTAGGTGGTCAATACCTTGACGGGAATGCAACGTTGAGGATGTGCTGGCCGAAGGCCTGAGGGCCTAGCAGGCCAGGGCTCGGGCTTCAGTCCTCGCCACTGTCATAGCGTCCGCTGCATTGAGGATGATAGCCATGGTGGGCTCCTTCCCTTGGGTCACCATAGGTGTGCCTGCGGGCATCGATGGTGCTACGTGCGTTGTGGTCGTGGCTGAGACACTAATGTATCTGGGTCGCAACGCGCTGCCCGCCACCTTGTGGTGCTTGGTGGACTGAGGCGTCCTTGGTGAGACGTACTGAGGGCATATGCGGCCTGGTGTCAAGCTTGTGTCATCGAGACAATGAGCTTTCCGCCTGCTGCGCCGCCACACACTCGAGCAGCGTGCGGATTTCGTGGTGGGCTCGGTGATCCTCGGGCGTTGCGGCCTCTAGAAGGCCATGGAGCAAGGCCGTGGTGACGGCGATGTTCTGTCTTGCTCGAGCGAAGCGAGGAAGGGTTTCATCATCGACGATGATCCTTCGGTTCACGTCGCGGGCTATGGCGCGTGCGTGCCCACCATCTCCGTGATGTTCGATCTCCCGATCCACCAACGTGTATTCCCGAACAAGCTGTTGTCTAGCCTCGTTGATCTCCCATTTTTGGGCTTTTAGCTGCTCCGCCCCTATGTGGGACAGGGCCACCGTTCTTCCTTCGGCTCTATCGCCGAGGTTGCCCACCAGGGTGACCTCCTTCTCGGAGGCACTTTCGACGTGTCCCTCGGAGGTTTCCGCCATGAAGCATTCCCGAGAGGGATGATGGGTCCCCCTGCCGAAGTCAGAGCCAAAGTCAGACCCTAGACCCTCTATGGGGAGGCCATGGAGGGATTCTATGATGCTTTCGATCATCCCCATGAACTCATTGTTCGTGGGGGACGGGATCACATGCTAGGCCACAAGGTGGCTTACGGTCGTCGTGGCATTGCGGAGACCAAACGGAAACGCTGTCAAGGTGCTCTATGTGGACCGTTCTAGAGAGAGGATGAGGCGGCGTGGGGCCTCCCTAGACAGCTAGGGTCTAGGGGAGACGCTGGGCTGGCCCTCAAGCCTCCGGTAGCCAGAGCTGATGGAGGGGAGAGATTGGATGGTGAGATGGGCCAACGCCAACTCTCCTCCCACCATGACAATGAGGTCCAGGTCACTGAAAAGCACGTGTGCGCCCGGGACCCAGCTGATTGCGTGGTTAGCCATCTAAGGCCTGATTTGGAATGCGTCGGTTGCTGCTCGTGTTATTAGCACCAAAAATGGTTCATAGTAGGGGGTACAAATGGTCGAGAGAGGGACTGGGCCCAAGTCTCTAATGGAATGGTCGAAAGGGTGCCAAGAGCCCAGTGGCAGCTCGGCTATGTGTGATGTGTGTTGTTGAGTCGTGTCGGTCGATCTCTCTGTGAGCTTGCCTGTCGAGAGTCGATCCCCTTAGTGGGGGGCCCTACCCTCCCTTTTATTGACCAAGGGGGGAGTAGGGGTTATAGATGGGAGAAAAGAGAAAAACCAGAGGCCAAGAAGCCCCTCCAAAGGTGTTGGGCCCTCCTTTTCCGCTGAGCCAGCGTCGCTGACACGGCCAGACGGTGTCAGGGATTGGCACGTTCGCCGACGCCTGTGTGCTGACGACGCCATGCCCTTATCGGATCAGCAAGTGGTCACATCCCGTCCCGCCCCTCCGGGTGGCGTGTCAGACAAGGGTGTTGACCTATAGCCCTGCGGGGAGCGGACGGCACGGTGACTGTACATTCGTCACTGTAGAGGGCATGCATCTCTTCTTGGACCGTAGTGGTTGTCGTATGTCTATGTCAGGTTCTGTGTCCGAGGGCTGAAGGCGGCGCCTACAACACTATTCGGACTCTGCCATGCCCGAAATGGTCTAAAGCGCCCATCCCATTATACCCTGGCGGTACTTTCCTGCCGCAGTGCAGGGCATGGTCCTTGGTGCTGTGTTTGACTCGAATGTCATGTCTACCCTGTGCTCATCATTATGAAGGCGCAGGGTGTACTCGTCGGGCGAGGTGGAGTTTGCCCTCGGCCGTCGGGCTAGGCGGAGCCTATCCTCAGCCATCGGGCGAGGCAGAAACTGCCCTCGGACATCGGGCGAGGTGGAGCCATCCCTCGGAAGTCGAGAGCGGCGAGAGCCAGCCCCCAGGGGTCGGTCGAGGTGGAGCCAGCCCCCGGGGGTCGGACGAGGTGGAGCCAGCCCCTGGGGGTCGGGCAAGGTGGAGCCTAGCCCTCGGGGGTTGGGCGAGGTGGAGCCTAGCCCTCGAGGGTCGGGCGAGGTGGAGCCCGCCCTCGGACATCGAGCGAGGCAGAACCAGTCTTTCATCATTCGAACAAGAAATGCAGTAACGTTCTCATTTAATCGGAAGTGTCAACGTTCGATGGTCATTAGTTCCACCTCATTAGGTACCCCGGTATTAGGTCCCCGATAGTGGCCAAGTTGGTAGTTGTACATCAAGCGATATTCCATAAGCCAGTGAAGCATCGGCACTTAAAAGCTTTATATGTAAAAGGTTTTGTTGATGGGAAACCGATGAGCAAAATGTTGGTGGTTGGAGGTGCTTCTGTCAATCTTATGCCTTATACTACTTTTCATAAACTTGGCAAGGGACCAGGAGATTTGATTGAGACCAACATGATGCTTAAGGATTTTGGGGGTAATGCATCCAAGACCAGGGGGCAATGTACGTCAAATTGACAATCGGAAGTAAAACTTTGCTCACCACATTCTTTGTCATTGATGGAAAAGGTTCATACAGTTTACTCCTTGGTTGTGATTGGATTCATGCAAATTGAGTCCGACAATGAGTCCGTCGTAGAGGCAGCATCAGATGTGGCATTAGAGGGCTCGCTAGCCCTGGGAGGAAAAGGACAAAGGCTATCATTCAAGATGAACCTATAGACAAGTTAGAAAAGTTCATTGCCATGAGTAGAAAATATCGATCTCACCTCATACGGCGGAGGCGCTGGCTCATCGGTAGGTTCTCCTCTAGAACCTTCTCCACCACGCGCTTGCCCCGATTGTCCTCGCCAGCCATAGGTTTGATTGGATCTATGAAAAGAGGGAAGAAAACCACTACAGGGTTTGTGATGTCGGAGAAGCGCAAAGAATAGTAGCAGTTGCAAGTATAGATGTATTCGACGGTGGAGCGCTCGGCTGGTATTTATAACCATGAAGCGAGGTAGTAGATATCTCGAGACGTGCAAAAGGCAAACACAATTAATAGATGGTGAAGCGC
This sequence comes from Miscanthus lutarioriparius, assembly GCA_904845875.1. Lineage (NCBI taxonomy): Eukaryota > Viridiplantae > Streptophyta > Magnoliopsida > Poales > Poaceae > Miscanthus > Miscanthus lutarioriparius. The sequence goes on along the minus strand of CAJGYO010000005.1, from coordinate 70,551,303 downwards.
TGCCCCACTAATGCTAGAGAGGATGCGGCGTTGATGACTGAGGACAGAGGATTGAGGAGTTTTCTTAATGGAGTCCGTGTTTTCAGACTTAAGTGGACTAAAGTCAGGGGTCTAGAATCGGCTATTTTCAAATCGGCTCTTTAGCCGAGACAAGAAAGACAATAGATTAACGGAAAATATGATCATCATTGGTTCCACACAAAATACATGTTGGTATGCAGATTACAAGTTTAGAACATCCTAGATTGCTTTCAATGCTTTTAGCCGAATGGCATCGACTTCTGTGATTTGTTGCTTGTCTTCTTCGGCTGATCTAGGAATATTCTCAAGGCTGCTGTAGATGGTCTTGCCTTCTCTGACCTTGGTCAGCAATTCTAATTTCTTTTGCTTAATGGCATTGGGTATTTGAGTAAGATTGGACTTATGGCAATCGATGGCAGCCTTCACGTTCTCCAGCTCCTTCTCAAGTTCTACACGCTTGGCTTCTAGTTGGTTCAGCTCTAGCTCGATCTAGAGGGAGGAGTTCTTCAAATTATCGATGAGTTGTGCTAGCTCTTTGGCCTCTTGTCTATTGGAGTTCTTCTTGGCCAATAAAGCTTCATGATTAGACAAATTCCTCTGAGCCTTTTTCACCTTTAGGGCTTGATCTTCAATAATGGATAAAGGTGACAAGACTTTGATGATATCTGGGGATAAATTATCCTTAATGGCTAAGAAGACTCTTTGCATTGAGTCTACATCTTGTACCAAATCGGCTATATCCTTCTCAAGCATTGGCAATATGTCCCTTAGCCAATTTATGCTCTCTTCTGATAAAGCTTCTTTAGAAGAGGTGGCTGATGAGCTAAGTTCATCTTCATGTATATACTCTTCAAGATTGAAAGAATAGCTCAGAGCTGGAGAATTAAGTATCTATATATAAGAAAATCTTGTTAGGGGGATTGAATCAGTTTATAATAAGATAAACGGTGAAGTGGATATAGTACCTTTTCTATGGTAGTCTCTATCTGAGGAGATGAAAAAGCTGATGATGCACCAATGGTATCTAGTTGAATCGACTCTGAACTTTCAACATTGATATCTGCAAACATCGAGGAAGATTTTTTCAGTTCATGTTTGTTGTAGAAGGATAAAATAGATATATGATTTTCTTACCATCAGTTGTGTGCTAAACTAGGGAATTAATAGTCTAGGTGACAACAACAACATCATTTTCAATGGGTAGACTGTCAGACTCCTGCTCTTGTGTGGGTGTTTCCTCAGGAAGTGTCTGGTGTAATAAATAGTCAGATGATGGGTGAAAATTGAATAAAAATTAAGAGTTTGGAGGAGATACCTTGGCAACATCAGGAAGTGGAGTGGGAGGATTCTTGTCTTGTGCTGTTTCAATTGAAATTGGCTCTTTTTTTTAGGATCAGCCGATGAAGGTTTGGTTGGTGATGATTTAAAAGCCTGGGACAACAGTTCAGTACCCAGAGCAGATTGGGATGCAATGGATGACAACTGTAAGGAAAGATTTAGAATTAGAAATTGAATATCATTTTGGGAAGAGGATGAATTGTATTACCTGAGTAGTTGATGGTCTCATTCTGTGAAGCCTTTTCCCAGTAATGGTTTTCTAGGTTGTCCCCTCGGCTGCCTTTGCATTTGGAAGATTGGTATGTTACAATTGTAGAAGCAGTTTGGGTTTTCATTAGCTTCTTCAGTGGAGGTGCTGTTGATCCCAGTCTCAAGGTTGGACATGGTGGATAATACTCTATGGCATGCCCTTTTCTATCCCCAATTGGGGGATTGAATTCAGCATCTTGCAAGGGAGTTCTGTTAGTTGATAGAAGGACCTTGGTAGATGATCTTTATGAAAGCAAAGGGGTTAGCCAGTTACCTCACTGTTAGAAGCAAAATCTTCATCCAGAGCTATGCAGTTAGGATGAACTAGCCTACAGAAAAGATGGGAGTGCCATTCTTGCCACCAAAGATCATATAAATGGAAAGTGAAAGAGGCTCTAGTCCATTCATGCAGATAGAGGGAAGGAAGATCTGATCCTAACTGAAAAGCTCTAGAAGCTTCCATTGCCTCACTAATGCCTTCTCTCGATTTCAGTATATCTTTGAAAAATAGCCTAGGGGGTAGTTGGCCAAGACCGAACTGATGAGCTTCAAAAGCAGGGTTGTAAAACTTGTAGGTTGGGAGGTTGCCTAGAAGGAAGGAACCTGTAGACATTTTGCCATGGCCATGATGAAATTTGGCTAGAAGAACGCAAGGTTTGATGAAGGAATTGAAAATTGCAGCTTCCGTTTTGTCTAAGCAGACTCAAATCAAAATTTGAATGGGAAGACCAGCTCATTATTCTCATCCTCATCATAGGGTAGCCAAGTTAGAATATTTGCATCAAACTCTCTATAAAACTTCTTGAAGAGATGGCCAACATCGACAGCAACTGTTATGGCCGATGCAGCTTCATCGTAGTGCATGCACTGACAGGTTCTTCCTTCTTCACCTCTGTATTCCTCATCAAAGTTGGAGGAAGGAAAGCTCAAATTCTAGAGATTTGGCTTTACACTCTTATGCATATACAAATTTAACCACATTTGTATTAACCACCAAGGACCATTGATAGTGTGCATTACTTCATTCTTCAGCAGCTGAGCGGCCACCTGATACATCAAATGGTAAGTTGATCCCAATAGATACTTTCCAAGAGGGATCTCAACACCTACTGCTAGATGCTCTACCATGAGTTTATGATTGTAAGTTGGACCACAAGATGACCTATAGAAAATGAATCTTTCTAACCACATGTTCAGAAAAGCCACATGTTCTCTATCGCTAACAGTCGATTCATTCCTGATGTGGTTCTGGATATAGCTTGCCCATCCTATGCAGTCTGATATTTTGGCCAGTTTCTTTGACCTAGCACCTAAGAGGTCATATGGCTGCATTGGTCCTATTATTCTAAGGCCAGTCAACATATAAACATTGCCCAAGGTAATAGACATTGGGCCGTGACCAAAGACGAAAGCATTTAAGATGTTGGACTAGAAGTAAGAAGCGGCAATTAGGAGTGAATCGTTTCTCTCCATTCTAGACAGTGAAAGAGTTAGGCATTGGTTTAAATCATAAACTTGCCAGTCTTCACCCTTTTTGTCTGACACTCTACGAAACTAGTCTCTCCATCCCTTAGGCATTTTGGGCCAATTCCTAAAGGGATTTTTGTTATTCCAAGAAGATAGATCTACAAAGGACTGCCTAAAAGAAATTTGATTGGTTTCTTGTTTGATAAAATCCGAAGGATCAGCATCTCCCATGGGTCTAAGGTAATAAGCATTTGGAACAACAGACTAAGGGATCAGAATTTCATTTTCCATCCCCTAGAAAGCCAGATGAGATAAACTTAAGGAAGAGAAAAAAATACAAAGCAGCGGCTGATAGTTGAAGGGTGGAGATTTGGAGACGTACCTCAGGGATATAGTCACTAGTCGCCATTTTAGTTAGAATAGATTTGAATCCAGAAAAGGTTGCAGAGGAATGACTTGACGAGCAGCTCGAGCAGAGGGAAAACTGCTAGGGTTGGTGCTCTAGTAGCGGCTTTGGTTATTGAGGCTCACTCAAAGAAAAAGGGGAAAGTAGATGGGCCGAATGAAATGGAAATGATATTGTTGGGGTATTATATAAAATTCAGACTAAGAATATCAAGGGTCACACATATATCTTGGAATAAACAGTTGCAACATCGTGAACAGGTAAATAGAAATTTTGAAATAAAATCATTTTTATCCCAAAATTAGGGGGCATGTGTTTACACTAAAATTTAGGAAGAAGAACGTGAGAACTCCAAGCCTCCAAGATTGTGTCATCAAGGAATCGATTGCATAAGGATCGATATCAGCTGATTCAGATGTGGCACTAGGATCGGCTCTCTTCGGATGACATTAGTAGATAACGTCAATGAGCTACGGTTGGCGTTAGGAAAGACATATTGGACTCTATAAAAAGGGAAAGATTAGGGTCCAAGTTATCTTAAGTTAGGAATATTTTTTTTCTTATACCAAAGATTGTAATGAGTTGTACTTGAGTAGGATTCATGCTTAGGTTCCGAGTATAAATATTAGACCCTGGCTATTTTAAAAAAACAATCAATCAATACCAATTACTTTTTCGGCTTCACGCCAACCCTTAGGAGTAGGAGTAGTGTAGATCTCGGTGAGTTCTTCAACAAGCTGGGCTGCATCGGTCTGGCCGACCTCTGGCTTGTCTGTAAGTACCGTCATGGCTTATACCCCTGTTTGTAAGGCTACATCAGTCCGGCCAACCTCTTATGAGCTCTAGTATAAGCTAGTTATCAATCCTTATCTAGTTCAAGTACGGCTGCATCGGTTAATTTTGACCTCCACTGCTCGAATTAGACTAAGGTCAAGTTATTGGCTCTACCTAAGGGTGGCATCCTTCGGGTAGATTCATTAAGTTACCAATCTTGCTGATGTTCTTATTGCCATTAGTTTTCAGCAATATCAACCTGCTCGATCGAGATCGATCTAGATCGGCCTCACACCATTTTAGTCTATCATTTATTCTGTCACATTACGATGATTCTTACTTTAAACGGTGGATTATGTTTTATCAGCTGTTCTACTTTGATCTTGATTGTGCATAGTACGTGGTCAAGGCGTGTCTGATCTTGAGAAGGTTTACTGGTTAGTTGAATTTGGTCTATAGCTCGCTATTATGGATGTAACGATCCGGTCGATCCCCACTATTAGTACTTTAGATCGGAGTATGCTAACTGGTAGACTTACTTTCGACCATGCATGATCTTGGCTGTTTGCTATGCCTGCATTGGCCAGTATGTTTGCATGACTCTATTAAATGTGAATAGATCTGTTTATTTTAAAGGTTTGATTTTTTGTCTTTATCATGGCTGCCATCGATCCGGTCGAACCCCACTATTAATGATAATAGGTTAGGTCTGATGAGTTTATTGATTTGTCCATGTTAAATAGTCGATTGTCCACATGATGTAATTCCTTTTCTACTTGAATCGGCTATTTTAGCCAATTCACCTGTGCTTTCACACATATAGCATGTCCTTTAGAAACCTGTCGATGTATAGATGGTTTTATGGATTCGTTGGCTTTAGTTTGTTGTCATCATCATAGCTGCATCGATCCGGTCGAACCTCACTGTTGATGGTAGCAGATTAGATTTAGAGCATTTATAGATCCATTTTATGGCATGATAAAAGGATGAGAAAGGAGTGCGACAAGGGAAACAAGATGTTCATGAACAACTCAAGCAAGGAAAGCTCCAAGTAGGAAGAAAAGACCACCACGAGTCATCTACCCTTCATCACATGGTGTCATCATGCTCCAATGACAAAGGTAACATCTTAAGGTAAGTGGTCATTATTTAAAAAAAGAGAGCTTTCCTTTGATCTTTCTATATTCACATAAAGAAAGAAAAAAACACGTTTGAGTTACAACTTTGCTTGATTCAAACTGACTAATTCAACATGTACTTATAAATAAGAAGATATGTTTGTCACCTATAGAAAGGGAGTTTAAGACTTTCTCCACAATAAACTTTTGATGGACATGATGAATAGTTGCTCTGTTATAATTCCTTTCAAGTGCCTAGTTTTCAGTCCAAAATTCTCCTAAGTATTGGATAGATTTGATTTGATATAAGAACTTACTATTAACTTGATACTCTTGGTTAGCATATGCCTGATCTAAGTCTAGGTGGTTGACGGATATGATATGAGATGGTCTGAGCTGCTATTATCCTATTCCAAAGTGAAACTAAGTTTTGGAGTATTTTCTTTTGAAAAAATGAAAAAATCAATCATGATGAGTTCCTGAATGACAAAGCTAAAATTCTTACCAATGCCATATATATTTAGATTAGGAAAACCATACACTTATATGCTGCTTGTATATGGGTTGAGTTTTCTCAAGCTTTGTTGACCCTTATGAGAAGCTTGTTATGCTTTTAAAATCAAGATCACGTACACTCCACCCAAATATGCACTACTCCTACACTAGGAGTAGGCGCAAAAACATGCCTTCCATTTAGATCCACCAAAAAATGTTCTACTCCTACACTAGGGGTGAACACTAAAACATGCTTGTTAGATTTTTCCATCCACCAAATAAATGCTCCAAGTTATGTTGCTGTCTCTAAAAAAGTTTTGTTGTAGAAAAGAGATGGGGGCTATAAAAAAGATGAAAAAATAAGAGAAGAAAAAAATGGACACAAAGATGTCTGAGATATTGAAAACAATGGGTACTTAGATGCCTGCTAGAAAAAAAGAAATATGAATAAAGATAGCCCATGTTCTCTTGCAAAAATGTTTCCACATTTCAAGAGAGAGATATGTGTCAAGGAGCATAGTAGAATTAGGTTAGCCACCATATAAATTCACCAAATATTCCACACACATGCACATCTTGATTTGATCGTATGACATTTTCTCTTTGGATCCATTTTTTGACTTTACAATATATACATTGCAAGTATGATCTCTAGTTTTATCCCTACCTATGAACTCCACAAAGGCTCTAGGAAGAAAAGGAAACAATAAGATGAGCCTTGGAGAGGATCCACAAATTCCACACATAAAGAGAGACTAGAGAGTGTGAATCCAATAAATACCACATATGGAGGGTTCTGAGAGTGTCATACAAAGGAATCTCTGTTATTTGAAAACTTATAAAACCTCAAGAATAAGGAGGTACAAAAGAACATGAGACATAGTGCTTGTCTTGATCGTTCTGTCTTTCAACTGCTCAAGACCCAAGTGAAGGCTAAGAAGCCCCATGGTTGAAGGTAATATGGGTAAGTTTGAAAGTTAAGTCAGATTATTCTAATTTGGAGGAGAATTTTTGATTGAACACCTATGTACTTTTGAGGAGTGAAAGCATTGTAGCAACTCCTGATCCATTGCTTGTAGCAGAACCGTTCAATTTATAAGAGCACAAGTACAATAGCAGCCCACAAGTGGTCGCACTGTCGTACTTGAGCCCATATAAACCCGGTAATCCGTCGAGTACCATGAAGGTTCTTGATTCAACCAACATACAACCAAGATCGTACATGATTCAACATACATGTCACACGTTACATAAAGTTCACAAATACAGTTCCATACATCAGAGTATGATTAAAAGTTATTAGAAACCAAGTTCAGGGAAAATGGTAGCGGAAGCAATTAAAGTTTGAAACCAACATCTGTCATCACTGTTCAAATATGGTGCCAGCTCTTGATCACAATCCCACAAAAGCATAAGAGAGGGATTAACAAGAGATGCCTTGTCCAGGGCCCTACTCCTCGTCCATGGCAGGACAGAAGTAGTTCTTATAGTAGCCATGATACATCGTACTATCTGCAACAATGGGAAATAAACCCAGAGTACAAGAAGGTACTCAGCTAGACTTACCCGTCATAAACCAAAAATAAAATGACTCCAAGGATTATGCAAGGCTGTATAAGTGCAGCTAGCTTGACAACATTTTGCATAAAAAGCTTACCAATTCAAGTATACAGTTATAATTCGGTCATCAAGTTAATTATAGCTATTTATCTCTAGATTAGCAACTAACCTATGCCAAACATGTGGTATATCATTTAGTATCATACAATAGTAACCATAGACGATATAATAATTCCATGTTCATCTAAACCATCATATTCCATAACACAGTTACTATGATGTTGGTGTGAGTCAGAGTTTCTCACTATCCAGGAGAGATGGTGATTCGAATCGATTTCAATCAGCTGGGAAATTATTCATAACATAAACCTAGGCTAACCAGATCAATGGTCACCTTAGGTCACCTTTGGTACAACTCAGGTCCACATTTTGCGGGTTCAATCATTGCCGCACAATCATGGACAACTAGCTGCTAGGACGTTCAGGCCCGACCTGCCTTTGGGCTCACATCTGGCTCCTTGCACATCCTTACTACCATCTTGAGTGTGCACTTTCATAGAACGGGGCCCGTCCTCGAGTTGAGCTACTTGGCTTCGCGGGTGGAATGAGTTATCTAGCCAGCTAAGTTAGAGGCATGTGTTCAATCTCGATAGAGTCGCCAACAATGGTACGGTCCTTAATCAGCATAGATGGAATCACATGAGTCAATCTACACATAGACTCTGCCCAGCCTCCAGTTACATTACCCCATGGTTCTGTTCCACGATAGCAAATATAGCCAACTGTGCTTTGGTATCCACCTATATCTTGCAGGTGACAGGAAATCACCCGACTTCTACCGGTCTAAGCATGGCTAAGCATATATTCGATCCTAGACCTACACAACATTAAAGGTATATATCTAGACAAGGTAGTTTTATGCAACAAGTGTCTCCAACAAGCTCTTATAACCTAATGCATTAAACATAAAAAGACTCAAGTGATATTTTGTAAAACATGGGAGGCTTAAAATGCTCCAGGGCTTGCCTTTGATAAAGGAACTTGGCCTATGATCTAGGCACTCGGGTAGGTCTTCAAGAGTTTGCTCCTCTCCTTCTAGAGCTATGGCCTAAGGTGCCTCCTATTGTTCCTCTGGCTCTTCTTCGAATCCCAATAGAGTTATCCCATCAGATGATCCTATATGCATGAGCAAGAAATAAGATATCATGGATGCATATATAATGACATGTATAATATGATATGATGTGATTAATGCATCCTCATAAATGTTCTCAGTAGTATTGCATTAAGGTGATAACAAGTTACATTTTCTTTTACTGAGTAGGTGCATATCTCTTCTCTAGTAACTTAAACAAACACTTATGTAAATCATTTTCTGGACTATAAGATAGTAGCCACTTGTTTTGACCATAACTAGAGTTATACACAATAAAATAATGTGGTTGTGGATATTCTAGAAAGCATATGAAATTGTCTACAACTTTCTTTTAATCATCTTAATGTGATTAAGTAGTTATCTAGGTCAAATAATTCAATCTTTCAGATCTATCTAGAGAGCAAGTATTTCTGACAGCAGACTTCTGACCACCATAATTCTTAAACCTTAAGGCCTATGACTATGAAAAATTAACACAAGGTAGATAATTAAGTTATCTACAACTTTGTTATTAACTATCTTTATAGAAAAGATCATTATCATCATAAAATCATCACCACGACAGAAACTACACATGCAGTTATCTAGTTGAATTATAAAGCAATAATGAACTAGTTGCCTATAAACAAATACTTCTAGGCTTCACTAATTGTATCAATAGATTATATGCATAACACACACCACAGAAAACATCATGGTTAAGCCTAACTAATTTATTTATATTCATTTATTAATTTCCTTAGATAATAAGGTGATTTACAGAGTAAATATTTTTAGTGCTCAATATATTCAATAAATTCCTAGAAAATTAAAGTAGGCTACACATGACCCTAGTAGTCTACTGTACAAATTTCATACCATTTGGACAAGTATATCTACCTCTACAAAAATGACAAGTTACATATGCTTATTTTAGCAAAAATAGTTTAGCATAGTGAAAAGTGTCAAGCAATAGATTTAATATTTTTCTTACTTTCCTCCTAACAAGAGAATACTGTGTAAAAATTTCTATGATCATATATTATGTATTTATACCCTAATTAATTTCACTAGAATCTAGCAATTAATTAAGATTAAATAGGAAGACCCTATTATAAGTATGTTTACTATAGGTTTAATATTTTTTCTAGCTAGAGCATGTCAACACAAGACCAGAAAAATTGGAATCACAATTTTATCTCTTTCCTAGCTCAAGTTATGAATTTTACAAGATATAAACTACTTTAAAAGCACTTATCTTGCTTAATTTAATTCTCCTAGAAAATTACCCTAAGCAATAGATTTCATATTTTTATCAAATAGTACACTTCAAGATGAATCTAAAAAAATTTGGTTCACCCCATTTGGATACTCTTAGCTCCAGATATGAATTTTTGAAGTTTGTATTCAAATCTATGAAATTCATTCACAAACCAACTAAACCCTAAATGATATGTACACCCGGTCTACTACACCCACGGTGGCTGACAGTAAGGGCTCGTAGGTCAACCTGGCCCCACGCACTAGTGAGACCAAGGTAGAGGCGGCGGTTGACCTTGGTTGGCTCAAAGGCTCGCCAGAGCTAGCTCGACGGCAGCCATGGCGGGCGGCGATGCTGCGCTTCAACGGGCTCATCGTCTCCAACGCCGGCAAGCCAAGACGAGCACTGCTGTAGCTTTAAGGCTACCTAGTGAAGACCTAGGGTTAGGTGAGGGCGATGATGGAGCAACGGTAAAGCTTGGCCGCATGCATGGCATGGCGGTGACGAGAGCACGACGGTGAGCAGCTGCGTTACAGTGCCGGTGTGCCGGCATTGGCTCGACGGCCATCGGCGTGAGCTAGATGTGACCCTAGTCTAACCCTAATGAGAGAAAAGCCTGAGCAAGATGGCTCGGTGGAGCATGGCCATGGCGAGTGTGAGCTCGACAGTGCTCCAATGACGGCGCGGCTATGGCGAACTCAGCCCTTAGGCGTTTACCTTGGCTCGGGTTAAGGCAATGGGTGGTCGGCGAGGTGGAGGAGGTGATGGCCGAGCGGAGCACGCGAGCAATCGAACAATGGTGCGATGGTGGCAAGGAGTGAGCTCAGCAGAGGTGCGGTGGCGACGGTGGTGCTACGGTTCTGCTTCGGCAAGCGCGCGTGAGAGAGAGAGAGAGAAGAGAGTGAGGAAGCAAGTGAGTGGAAATGTGAAGTAGCCGGCTCACTCTCCCTCTTGACATGGCAACACATGGGTAGGCGAGCAGCAACACGCGGTGCGCAATGTCTGAGTCGGTTGGCCATGACCAACGTGCGTCTGGTCGATTTGAAAAGGCCATCAGGTTGACTGAAACGACCCTATTCACTAACCTTTCTCTCCTAATTTGTGGCGAATTAGCAAAAACAGTATTAGTGAAAGTTGTAGAGCTATGTGAGATCTCCAACTTTGCTTTAGGGAGTAACATCTAATTCGTCATGGTTTTCAAAATGCAAAGCTCCAAAGAAGGTCACATTGAAACTGAAATCAGCTTGTGTCTTAGCAAATTTTTCTAAGTTTGAAAACAAAATTTCATTGCTATTTGTGGGCTCTATTTGACTAAGCTAGGCATTGAATTAGCTCCTGACCCTTAAATAAAGTTTGTTACCCATGATGTGAACTACAACTTTTATTTAGGTCATACAGCCATGCAAACACTCTAAGCTACTGTTCAACTTTGGTCAAACTAGTATCATGAAAATGGCTTTTCAAATGAAACCAACACTTAGAAGCAAATTTGGTCTATGTCATGAATATAAACATTGTTCCATTTACCAACCTATGGCACAAAAAAGTGTCAACACACAGCAAGCTGGAAGGATCTTCTTGATGGAGCAAGGCTGGAGATCCGCTTGGCTTCAATGCAGGACCAGTCGACCCTACGAATTTCCTAAGGGTGTGCCAGTCAATTTGACCTGCAATTGACAAGAAGAGAAAGTTTATCAGCAATTTAAGGTGGAACATGCCGGTTTTGCCTAGACAGTTCCAAGTGTGGGGCTTTGGGAGCAGCCAGACAGGAAAATCGACTAAATAGCCGATACAAGAAGAAATCGACTGTTAAGGACTGTGACACTCGTGGGTCATGATTGATTTTATAGTAACGAATGCAACATGCCCATATATAAGTAACATCATCGGCTAGATAAATATAATCAGTGTAAAGCATTGAGCCGATAAATTTAACAAGAAAGAATATAGTCCTTTCTTTTTGTGGATATCAGCACTTTGTTTGGACCTATTCTCCTCTCATTCCTGCAAAAGATTAGTGAACAACACATACTCGAAGGAATATACAAAATGATTCAAAGAAAGGATAGTGTTATCGTAGAGCTGAAGGTCATCCTCTATGCTATAAAGAGTTGGTTTTAACATTTTGATTAGCATAGAATCTTTACCCCATGTTATAAGTAATGTCCCTTTATTGTTCATCACTACTTCAAATTTTCAAAAAAGTTAAGGCAAAGATGTGTAAAATTGAAGAATACCTCAGTCCTTGATTCAGTTCTACGAATGATCTCCCAACAAAATTTGAATAATTTTCCTTCAAGGGTTAGTCCATATATACAACCAAATTCTATACATGTATGTTTTGATTCAATGATTATGTTCAAATAATATTTCAAAGCATACTTGTAACAGAACAAGGAAGCTTAAAAGACTAAAGAGATTCATTCAAGTAAAAACAAGAATATGTTTGGTGAACCAAAGGAGAATGATTATTTAAATTTTTATTTGTTAGTGATTTAGCAAGTTGAGCACCTCATGAAGGTAAAGATGACCAGGACAAATTATCAACATGGCATGAGATGTTTTAAAAAATGCCATCCCCCTCACTTGAATGTTATAGAATGCAAAATCAAGTTTGGATGATTGAATTCTCTTGAGAATGTGATTCCATGTCGTAGAAAAGAGACATGGGGCAATGCAAAAGTTATTCATAAAAAAGGGAAAAAGAAAAATAAGAGAGTTGAGAAAAAATGGACAAGTGTCCGAGATATTTAAAATAATGGGTACTTAGATGCTCGCCCAAAAAAAAGGGATGAATAAGATAGCCCCTGTTCTCTAGCAAATATTTTCAAGTTTTCAAAAGAGAGAGATAAGTTTTCAAGGAGCAAAGTAGAATTAGGTTAGCAACCATATATCCACACACATGCACATCTTGATTTGATTGTATGACTCAACTCTCTTTGGATTCGAGGTTTGACTTTACAATATATGTATTGCAGGTATGCTCTTTCATGCTTTCTCCACTCCTATGAGCTCCACATAAGCCTTAGTTGTATGAAGAGAAGGGCATAACATCTTCATTGCCTTGGTGAGGATCCTCAAATACTACATATTTTGAGAGACTTGAGAGTGTCATACAATGAAATCTCTGAGTTTTATTTTGAAAACTTATAAAAAACTTTGGAACAATGGTGGAACAAAGAACTTGAGACATAGTGCTTGACTTGATTGTTCTATCTTTCAATTACTCAAGACCCAAGTGAAGGCTAAGAAGCCCCATGGTTGAAGGTAATATGGGTAAGTTTGAAAGTCAGATCAGTTTATTCTAATCCAGAGGAGAATTTTTTATTGAACACCTGTATACTTTTGAGGCGTGAAAGCATTGTAGCAACTCCTGATCCATTGTTCCAATTTAACTTTGCTCAGGGGCTAGCAAAGGTTAAGTGTGGGGGAGCCTGTTGATGGTCATTAACATCAATCATAAACCATCAACATATCTAGCATATGTACTTAATTTCATCACCAAACATAGGAATATAGGTTTAAACTAATGAATTCCATGAGCTTTGGTGAATATGTGAATGCAGGAGGATTTATCTAGAAAGTAGCCCCTGGGACCATCGCCATACTCTCCAAACAAGCAAACTAATATTAGAAAGAGATTTGGCTCGCAAAACCTATGGAAAACAACTCAAGACGGAGTCTAGAAGCTTCCACCAGAGGGTGGGGCCCACCTATCACAGAGACAGGCCGGCCGGCCTATGGGTCCCACCAGTCAGAGTCTCCTTTCTACATCGGTTTCCCACTAGCTTTGAGAGTCCATCTCCCCCGTTGATCAAGGTCAGTTCATCCAACGGAGATCGAGGGAGTTGATGCGGATCAATGATGTGGTGATTCCTTGCCCCCTACTCCACCTTGATTCCTAGCAACTACTCCACCTCGGCCTATACATACCAGCCCCTACCCCCTCCCTGGAGGCATCTTGGAAACCCTAATTCATATCTCTGATTCAGATCAACACACAACAGGAGGATTAGGTCTAGAACTCTCCAATATAGTAGATTAGAAGCTCAGGAGTGAGGGTCGAGTTGGGTTCATGCTCAAGTTTCGGATCTAGTCTTGGAGGCTCGGTAAAGCCTTGTATATTCACTTCTACATCTTGTAAGACTTATTATCAATTCATCATATTCCTATCTACATGGTTATGCTTACTTTTAATATGTATCTTGCTTAGTTGACGTTATCATTACTTTTGTGTGCGGGTTCATAGAGCGCTTAGCTTGCTAGTTTACCATGGTTGGGCTAAGTAGCTGAGTTACATGTAAGCATGGTGCTTATATGATGCTCTGCCTGTGAGTACACCGTGTTCTCTGGTTGTGTGGTAGCAGCGGGAGGTGACAACCCCATCTATCGTTTGTAGTCCATACCGAATTGAGTAGGTTCTTAAATTGTAGGACCGTAGTCACGTCAGTAGAGTTATCTTTTGTGGATGCTCTACTATCTAAGAGACGTCCCAAAGTGCACAAGAGTAGAGTTAGTCTTAGCTATAGTCGGGTATATATATATACTTTGATCATGTAATAAGAATATCATAGGAATCTACCTCACCCGTTGTTCTCTCGAGTTGACTAGTTTACATTATCTTTATAGATCTATCCCCTGAGTGTCATTATTCTTATTTCCTATCTATATATTTACTCTCTACTTAAGCTATGCTGGTATGTTGATAGATATTCCTCTATTACTCAATAAGTCTTTACTCCATTGTTTCCCGGTGGTAAAATTTAAATAACGATACCTGGAATACTCCCGGTAAAATGCTACAATGGTATTCTGTGCGCTTGTAGAATCCTTCATATTCTTTTTACGTTAATAAATACCAACAACTGCATCATTTTCAAGATGGTTCACTATCTTAACTTGATCGTAAGTCCTTATGACCTCAACTATCTCAACAAGACTAGACCGATTTGACGACATTGAGATTTTGTGTGCATTGGGTACTGTTCGTTGTTCTGTATCAGTAGTACTAGTAGTAGTAGTAGTAGCCATGACTAGCTTTTATCTGTGGGATAGCATGAAGTCATGTAGTGTATGTGTTGAGCTCATGTAGTAGGAACCCTTGCTAATATAGGTTGTGTTATTTGTATGTCTATGTCAAACTTTGTTGAACTTGCCAAAACCATGAACCGAAGAGCAAGTCTGGCCTTAATCTAATGTAGAAAAGAAGAGTCATTGGTATTGAAATGTTACTGAATAAGCAAGAAAGTTTGCCTGCCATTTTTTTGAATACCTCGGACAGTGAAGATGCTATAGTGGATGAAGTTTCCTCAGTTGGTTTTTGTTTGTTTTTTTTGTTGCCTTGGGTGTCTGGCCTGATGGCACGAAGACATGTATTTTATGTGTTGAGCACGTGTACAAGAAGGAAACCGCATGTTCCTCATGGTTTAGATCTACAGAGGGAATGGGAGAGCTCAAGGAATGTAGGAAATAAAACAAGCGGAGTTGCAGATGAGATCACGGTGGTTAGAGCGATCGAACAGAGAAAGCGACGGAGCAGATATTTACTCAAAGATTCTGAATTTTTACCAAATATATATCGAGGAGTATGATGCGTAATAAGTATTTTATACAACATAAAACAATGAGCTTAATCAATAATCCTCTTCGGTGAAGTGTGAGAGGAATCTCTGCACTGCCGGGTCAAGATACATAGACAAATCTCATTGGCCCATCGGGCAGGGGTATCTCCGGCCGAACCACTTGGTGATGCACTTGCAGTGGAATGCATGGCCGTAGTCAGGCATTTCCACAGCCATCTTCTAACAGAGAATTGCAATGAGACTTTCTGCTCAAAGCGTCTGCAACAACATTCGCTTTGCCAGGATGATAATGTACTTCTAAATTGTAATCTTTGATCAATTCTAGCCATCTTCTCTATCTCATATTCAATTTGGGTTGAGTGAAGATATACTGAAGACTCTTATGATTTGTGTAAATATGACACACATTAACAAGCAAATAGTGTCTCCAAATATTCAATGCATGGACAACTGCTGCTAATTCTAAGTCATGGGTTGGGTAATTGACTTCATGCTTTTTCAGCTGACGTGAGGCATAAGCAATGACTCGGCCTTCCTGCATAAGAACACATCCCAAATCGGTACCTGATGCATCACAAAACACATCAAAAGGTTTGTCAATATTAGGTTGTGCCAAAACAGGAGCTGAAGTCAACAAAGTCCATAAAGTGTGAAAAGCAGCCTCACACTCCGGAGTCCACACAAATATCTCATCTTTCTAAAGCAATCTTGTCATTGGCTTGGCGATTTTCAAGAAGTCCAAAATGAACTGATGGTAGTAACATGCTAAACCAAGAAAACTCTGAACTGCATGAAATGAAGTTGGGGCCTTCTAATCCATAACTTCTTGCACGTTAGAGGGGTCTATAGAGATCACATTTTCTGACAGCACGTGCCCTAGAAAAGCTACCTTCCGAAGCCAAAACTCACACTTGCTAAACTTAGTATACAACCTATGTTCTCTTAGCCTAGTTAGAACAACTCTCAGGTGCTCTGCGTGATCCTCCTCATTTTTTGAATAGACCAGAATGTCATTGATGAACACAACCATGAACTTATCTAGCTCAGGCATGAACACTAAATTTATCAGATACATGAAATATGTAGGAGCATTTGTCAGCCCAAAGGACATGACCAAATACTCATACAGACCATACCTAGTTGAGAAAGCAGTCTTAGGTATATATTCTGGCCTAATTTTAATCAGATGGTAACCAGATCTCAAATTGATCTTGGAGAACACCTTAGCCCTTGATAATTGATCAAACAAGATATCAATCTGAGGCAAAGGATACTTGTTCTTGACCATTTCAGTATTAAGTGGTCCATAGTCCACACACATCCACAAGGATTTATCTTTCTTCTTCACAAATAAGGCGGGACAACCCCACGGAGATTAGCTAGGTTGAATGAGACCTTTCTCTCAAAGCTCTTGCAATTGAACCTTAAGCTCGGCTAGCTCATTTGGTGGCATTCTATATGCCCTCTGAGAGATCGGTGCTGTACCCAGTAATAACTCAATCTTAAACTCTACATCCCTATCAGGTGGCAACCTGGGCAATTCATCTAGAAACACATCTAGAAACTCACATACCACTAGAATATCAAGGAGGGTTGTGGTCTGAATAGCACAGGCTAAGTTTTGGAGATCAAAACTCCTAGGAAGTGGCACTAGGAAAGCATTGTTACTCTGGGATTCCCTCAACATGATGGTTCTAGTTGAAGTGTGAATGAGAACTCCATGGCCACTCATCCATTTCATACCCAAGATTATATCTATCCCCAACCTTGGCAATACTACAAGATCTGAGGTATACTCTTGGTTGCTTATTGAGATGCGCACATCTCTAACTATCTGGTTGTAGAGATATTATTTCTAGCTACACTTATGCAATAACCACCCTTATCTACAGTAACTACACTCTGATCATGCTTGGATGCAAATGTTTGACTCATAAATGAGTGAGAAGCTCTAGAATCAAACAAAACAACTACGAGGTGTTGGTTCACAAGAAACATACCCGCAGTAACAACTTTACCTAAAGGGATCTCTTCTATGGTGGTATAGTGCATGTGTCCCTATCGTGCATTTGGGTTACCCTACTTCTGGTTGTTGTTCTTCTTGGGATAGGGCCAATTTAAGAATTCTTAGGCAAAGTGGATCGATGATGACTCCACCACATGCATGCAGGCCCCTACAGCTGGTGTGATGCGTACTCTACCTTCATGTGCTCTGTGACCCTTAAGAGATGGAACTTCTATTCAATTGTATTCAGCCATTCATCTTCCTGCAATGGCTCCTCTGCTTCTTTAAAGATAGGAGGTTTGGTGTCAAGAAAGTTCTTAAAATCGCTGAACTAGTTAGGTTCATGCCATTGGCATTGGTCCCTTCCCTATCCATGGCTGGCATTATGTGCAAGACCGCGTAGCACTTCTCCCATGGAATGTTGGGTTTCCATGAGCTGGGCCATCATCTCCATTGGCGTGGGATGCGGTGGTGGTGGGAGGTCCTCAGTGTCATTGCCATAGGAACCACTACCACCTGCATCATCTCCACCAACTCCCCTACGAGTGCGCATCATCTGCAAAATTGCAACCACAAGTAATTATTGATGATGTCATAAAAATTGTAGAGGAATTATATAATTATGCCAAACTAAATTGACTAGAGAGAATTTAATTCATTCAACGAAACAGAGGCATAATAATTCATTTCCACAAGACAACATCACCAATTATATTACTTAGCGATCACGCAATGCATTCCCATACATGCCAAATACTTCCCAGCACACAAACTGGACATTTATTAAGGTTCAACAATGACATGGATTAAACATGCAAGGTTCTGATATTACATCAAAGGAGTACAGCATGAGATCAAAACCTAAATTATGAGTTCATTACATAAAGGATCAGAGATAGAGAGCTAGCGCATCTAGCTAGGTACTATAGCTAAGCTATGCCTCGGAGTGGTCGCTGTCGATGTCGGACACATCATCACAGTGGTCGTCCTCAAAAGTCTTGACCTCCTCCTCCTCCTTAGGCTCATCCACAGCATACACCTCCGTGCCATCCAGCAATCAACACATTGGGATCTTCTTCCACTGCTGGAGCTAGAAGAAGAATTGGGTTCACCATGTTATTGAGACAATGAACATCCAGTGGAAGCTCCTCAATCTGGTGTATGAGTTCCTACTCTCTGTGATCAAACTCCATTGCCTGCCAAGGAGCCTGAAACACAGTCCAGATTCTAGCTGCCTCCCTAGCCTCAGCAAGGCAAATGACCTCGTCCATCTTAGCACGGACGTCCTTTATCACTACCCTAGTTACATTTCTTTCTCCAACATCATTCACCAACTGAACCCAGCGAGCTTCCAAAGCTATAATAGCATTATCGATTTCTCGCTGAGCCTCTCTAGCTGCCCTCTAATGCCTACGCACACACCCTCATAGCTGGCATTGCATGGCCTGTGCTCGCTGGAGCTCTAGCATGCAGCTAACATAGCTGTCTTGGTAGGACTAGAACATCTTTAGGATGGTGAACATAGCGCTCATAGAAGTAGTAGAGCTCTCTGCTCGTTCATCATGGTCTCTCACTAGTGCATTGCCGCCCGACTGCATCCAAGTGGTCACCGACGGATCCACCGGGGAAAGGTTCCGGCTGGACTATTGACGAGCTCATCACCAAACTTCTGACAGATCTCACTCAGTGCCTCCAAAGCTACCACTTGGGCACCTTCCCAAGGAGACTACCCATCTGACTCAATACTCCAACCTTGCCACTATGGATTGTCTGCACGGGCTAGAATGGCCACCCACACATCATACCATGGCTGCCCCTCAGGTGCGACTTCCCTCTAGAAGTAGCGGGGTGGCTCAGCGTACCCAACTGAGTTTAGCACCCTCCACAGCAAGGTAGGAGTGCCAAACACAGCCATGAATGTGTCACTGTGAGGCGAGGCTCCTGGTCTTACCATTTGTAGCAAAGTGTGCAACTCTTGTGAGAGGATATCATACATGAGAAGAAATTTAATGAATGGGGTAAGCAATTAAAAGGGAGGGAGGAATGCAAAAATGTAAATGCATGGGTGAACATGATGCATGCACGTTTCGTACATCCTCATGAATCTAATGACATACACTATGGCATACATATGTTCTCTCAATATACGTAACTAATCGGGCTACACGTTTTGTTGGTAGTGTACCTGCACAAGAATTTCATTTCAGCCCAACCCAACAATTATATATGCCAAAATGTAAATCTGGGCTCTAGGTAGCTACTAAATACTTCCATATATATACCCATACATATACTTTCGTATCAAAGCTACCCGAAAGTAAATACGTGCCATACATACATATAAAGATGCATCTATAGCCGTATCAAAGCTAACCCACAATTAAGTACCTTAGTATATATATATGCGACATATATATACCGTAGTACCAAAGCTACCTCCCCCCTTAGACTGCATGCTCACCCTTGCGGTCTTGCCACTCTTACCTTGGGCATAGAAGCAATTGATCCATACATTACCACTCAAGTGAATGGCATCCATACAATAGCACAACCGTATGGATGACAAAAGTAAAAACCCCCATGTTAGTACTTATTTAGCCACCTCATAGTCCTTAACTGGGCATAAAGGATATGACCACTAGCACACTCTATATATATGGCTATAAGTTGTCTATAAGTTGTCAAATTCAGATTTTAACACACCTATATATGTGGTTATAAGTTGTCAAATTGAGATTATAAAATAAAACCTTTGTTTTAAATACCCATATGACAAGTTTAGTGTTGAACCTTACTCTGATACCAGCTATAACAAAACCATCCAATTTATAAGAGCACAAGTACAATAGCAATCACCGAAGCGATCAAACTATCATACTTGAGCCCATATAAACCTAGTAGTCCGATGAAATCACGAAGTATCTAAAACCTACCAACATACAAGCCAAGATCGTACATGATTCAACATAACAAGTCATATGTTACATCACAGTTCACATATGGTTCACAAGTATCTCACATACATCAGAGTTCACATAGTTATTACAAATCAAGTTCAAATAGCAGAAGCAAAGTAGTTTGACATCAATATCACACTTAGTTTAAATACATGCCAGTACCACGATCATTTTCAGCAAAAGCATAACAGAGCAGATAACTTAGGAGTACCATGCCCCATGGTTTAGTCCTCATCCACGGTAGGATGAAGGCAGTTCTTACAGTACCCATGATACATCATATCATCTGCAACAAGAGGAAATAAACACTAAGTACGAGAATGTACTCAGCTAGACTTACCCATCATAAACCAGAAATAATATGACACCAAGGAGTATGCAAGGTTTTATCGGTGAAGTTAGCTTGACAACATTTTGCATAAAAGCTTAAGTAACATAACTTGGAGATTTAATATCTTTAGCATCAAATTGAATACCTATTCAATTAAGCATCTCTAGATTAGCACCTATACTAGAGCAATCACGTGATTAAGCTAACAAGCATTAGTAACCATATCTGGGGTATTAATTTGAGCATCATCATAACAATCAAGTTCCACTGATTAATGCTACGTTGTCGCTGCTCAGTCAAGTTCTCACTATCCAGGAGAGACAGTGACTTGAATCGATTCCAACTAGCTAGGGAGTTATTCCTAACACAAACCCATACTTCCCCCGTCGGGGTTGCGTCGGGTCACCTTTGGTGCAACTCAGGTACAGTCGCGGGTTCGATCAGCGCCGCACCCTTAGGGATACTACTAGTCTGCCAGGAAGTTTAGGCCTATCCTGCCCTTGGACTCACGCCACTAGTTCCCCACACACCCTTACTTCCTCTAGTGTGTGCACTTTCACTTACTGGGTCCCGGTCTGAGTTGAGCTACTCGGCTTCGTGGTCAAAACGGCTTATCTAGCCAACTAATGCTAGGCATGAGTTCAACATGACATGAGGATGTACAGCGAATCAGTCCTTAACCGACATAGACGGGGATAAATAGGCACCAAGACCTCCTTGCCTTGTTGCTTCTCTATCACAATCCCGCCCGGTCTCCTTTTATTCATCAACACATGGTTATTTTCATGATAGCAATTATAGCCAACCGTGACCAGATATCTACCTATATCTTGCAGGTGATAGGAAATCACCCAACTTCTATCGGACTAAGCATGGCTAAGCACATATTCAATCCTGGACCTACAAAAGATTCAAGATATATTTGTCTGGACAAGGAAAGTATATGCAGCAAGTGGTTCCAATCAACCCCTAGTACTTAATGCATCAACATAAAAGGACTCAAGTTGATATTTAGAAAACATAGGAGGCTTAGAATGCTCTGGGGCTTGCCTTTTAGAAATGAGGAAGGTTGGTGATTAGGACACTCAGGAAGATCTTCCATGTTGACTCCTTCCACCTGAACATCCTGCTCCTAGGCTGCTTGCTGCTCCTCTTGACGCTCGGGTTTGAACTTGAGTAGAGTCACTACTTTTTGGGAACCTATTGCATGCATATGCACAAATGAGTATCATGAATTCATAAGAGATGAGATGACCTAATGAAGTGTATACACATGAGCATGGTTATCGCAAGATGTATGATAAGTTTAACATTCGTTGACCAAGTAGATATATAACTTTCTTCTAGTTGATCTTTACTGAGTAGGTGCATATCTCTTCTATAATGCAAGAAACATACACTCACCAAGTTCTAGTAACCTAAGGTAAAGTTGTTCATCATCAGTAAGAGGCTTAGAACCTGTAGCTAACAACTAATCTCAATTTGCCTAAGCATCTACACAAGCATCCCATAAGACAAACAATTACAATTTAACTTAGTCATTTCCTGGACTGTAAATAGTAGCTACTTATTTTAGCCATATCTAGAGTTCTACTCAACCAAATACTATGATCTTGGACTTTATAGAAAGCTTATGAAACTTCCTACAACTTTCTTATAGTCATCTCAAGATTTGTCCAGAAATTCCAGAGAATAAGCATTTTTTGAGACCAACTTCCAATAGCTATAACTCTCAAACCATTTAGCCTATTGCCTGGAAAATTTGACACAAGCAAGATAAGTAAGTTATCTACAACTTTGTTATTGACAAGATTCATTGCAAACATCAATTTACCCATGCAATTTACTTAACAACAGAAACTATCTAAAACAGTCACTATAATTGAATTATAGAGCAATTAATATTTCACCGTATACAAGCAATTAAATCTAGGCACAACCAATGGTACCAATAGTTCATAGACATCATATACACTTTAGAAAACATAATGGTCAAGCCTAAATAAATTATTTAAATGCCTTTATTAATTTGTCTAGACACTAAGGTGAAATAAGGAACATATATCAAAAGTGCACATTAAATTCTAGGAAAATTACAGTAGCTCATATATGCTCCCAGTAGGCTGCTGTATAAATTTCATGCCAACTGAACAAGTATAACAACCTCTACAAAAATGACAAACTAGCAAGGCTTATAATAGCATAAATAGTTTAACCTAGTGAAAAGTGTCAAACAACAGATTTAATATTTTTCTTAGCTTCACCATAACATAAGAACATTGTACAATTAATTTCATGCCCATTGGTTACATATATTTACCATGAAAAATTGCACAAGATAATAGCATTAATTTAGGATAAATAGCAAAGTCCTATTCCAAGCGTGTTCACTTTAGGTTGAATATTTTTCCTAGCTACAGCATGTCAAGACAAGACCAACAAAATTGGAATCACAATTTTTGCACATACCAAACTAAAGTTATGCATTTCCTAAGTTTATTAAGGAATAAACAAGATAAATAGCAAACAATTATTTTATTATGGAACATGGCAAGTTTCATATTTTTATTAAAAACTGCACAGCAATATGAACAAAACAAAATTTGGTTCACCCAAATTGGATACTCCTAGCTCAAGATATGATTTTCCAAAGTTTACACACATTTCTGCAAAAAGAATAAAAGAAAACCTAAACTAACAGTAACTATCAACTGGGACCCAGAGGTCAATGGGCCCCACTCATTAGTCAAACAGAGGCAGGGACATCGATTGATCGGCGATAGCTCACCGTCGGTGAGGTTTCCAGCGGTAGGGTCACCACCGTTGTGTTCCCCTTATCAAGCCACGTCGATGGGTAGTGAAAACGGAACCTAGGGTTCACCGGAGAGGGCTCGCCGGCGGCGATGGCGGATGATAGAGGCAGCACAGCGGTACGCCAGCGTTCTTTGGCCATAGGGTGCTTAGGTGAGGCTCGTTATGGCTTCATGGGATGCTAACAAAGCTATCTAGGGTGGGTTAGGGTTCCGGTGATGCGGCGGTTAGCTCCGACCACGTGCAGGTCTCGATGGTGGCGATGGCACGGCGGTGTGCAGCTGCATTCTAGTGTACACATACCGGTAGATGTTAAACGGTCACCGGTGTGAGCTTGTAGGGTTAGAGGGGAAGATGAGACGTGATAAAAAGAGAGCAGAGGTGCTTCAGTCTGAGCTTGCCGTGGCGAGCTTGGAGCTCGGCAGCGCTCCGAAAATGTCACGGTGGTGGAAACAGCCGTAGGCCTTTACCTTGGGCTCAAACGGTGGCTCTACTAGGTCGAGGTGGTAGAGAAGAGCAAGGTGGAGCTATTGGCATGGGCAATTTGGAAATGGAGCGGTGAGGGCTACGCGCGTGCTCGGCGAAGCTCATAGAGGCAATGGCGCTCGGCTTCACCGCGATGAGAGGGAGAGAGAGCGAAAGCGAGGCGAGTGAGCGAGAGAGAGAGCACGGGCGTGACATGGTGGCTTTGGTACCCACCCTACCTTGACCGATGGGGCTAGCGCTGGCGTACGGCTGCCAGATAGCGTGCCTAGCCTATTGCTGGTTGGCCACTCGGTTGGTTTGAAAATGGCCATCGGGCTCTGATGAAACGACTGACAGCGCGACTTCCTCCACCTCTATCTCCTGATCCATTTGTCCTTTGCAAAAACTTCATTAACAAAAGTTGTAGAGCTACATGTAAACTCCAACTTTGCTTCTATGGGTTTGGTCTAGATTGCCATGGTTTTTAAATTGCAATGCATCAAAGAGGAGTAGGATGAAACTAAAAGTCATTCCAAGACTTAGAAAATTTCTATGTCCCAAAACAGCCCTCAATTTCACCTTGTGAGCACTTTTTGACTAGGTTAGGCACTGATCTAGCTCAAGGTCATTAAATAAAGTTTGCTCCTTATAAAATTTACTACAACTTTTATTTTGGGTGCACCAACATGCAAACAATCTATGCTATTGTTCATGCTTGGTCAAACAAAAGCACTCTAGAGGGGTTTCTAGTCAAACTAATACCTAGAAGCATAATTGTGCTAAGTCATCAACATGAACATTGTTCCACCTTGCATCCTAAGTGTGTCTAAGGTGTTTTAGTGATCAACATCAACCACTTGCATTAACAAGCATGACCCTAAAGCATACACATGTTGCAACATAGAATAACAAAGGTATGTTTATGTTTCATATGTTTCTCTTGTATGTTTCATATGTTAATGCTCATATATGTATGAATGATGCTTATGCTCATGCAATGCAAGTGCAAAAGTGCAAGCCTAACACCTAGGGTGTTACAATTACCATAGGCCCTTTTGCTCATCAGCGGTGATGCGGTTGGCCACCTACTCAGCATCGGCATGAACCAGGTTGCGTCAGTGCTTCTCAGTGTTGTGGGTGGTGTTGATTCCCTGCATCGTGACACTAGTGTTGAAGCCATCTATCCGACTCTAGTAGCAGGCGAGGATGTACTCCACGTTGTCTGCGTGATTCTTATTTAGGTAGGCTGGTAGTTCTTCTAGGACATCGGTGAGTTGGTGAAAAATAAAGACGTAACTGCTCACCTTTTCCTCCTAAGGTGGGTTGAGGGTGCCCAGACTGGTGTTCTATAGCACATGCCTGATCTTTAAGAAAGCCTTACTTATGATGCCAATGGCCCAATCATCTCTATCTCCAAAGGGATCCACCGAAGCTTCATCTTGATTCACCACGGGCATGGAGTCATCCTCCTTCACCATGGGCATGGCGTCATCCCCCTCCCATGCGTGCTTCGTAGAAGGTCACCCTTCACCATGGCAGTGGCTAAGAGTGAAGTAGGTTTGTAGAAGGCAACCACACATTCCTGGTGATTTTAGATCTATTGTAGGAATGAGAGGGTTTGAGGAAGGAAAACAGGCAGAGTTGTGAAAGAGATCGCGATAGTTAATATATCACTACTACAGAGGAGCTATTAGTTTTTTGGAACAAAGAGGAGCCATTAGTGTTGAAATGTTACTGCACATGCAAGAAAGTCCAACCTCTGTAGATTTTAACGCGTCTAACACACTACACAGACCTTAGCTTACATTACAAACAAGTTAAAGTTGCTGCAAAATAATGACAACATCCATCCAAGAGGAAATTACTATGTCCACAGACAATCAAACAACATTTATCGATTTAAACATGTCATGATAGAGAGATACATCAAATGCAGCTTTATTTATGACTTTGCTAATGACTCCAACTCCGAGACCAAGGGAACATAGGGAAGATAGTAAGGTCTATCGATGATTTCTAGCAAGATGTCACGTCTTCCATACGGAATGTAATGTGTTGGGATGACATGAACTTTTCTACTATCCTTGTTATATGCGATGACGGCTCTTTCCACCCCAAATCCTACCCCAACAAAGAAAACCAAATTCCATTCTGGGTGAACTATAATCGCTGTGTAGCACGACTCAAAATCAAAGTAACCCATTTGTTTCTTAGTCTTTCCAAACAACTTACGCAGGCTAATAATATGATTCAATATCCATTTATTATTAGTACCATAGTCTTCAAGGATCCAGATTGAAAGCTTGGACATATTGCGACAACCAGTAGTACATTGACACAAGTGACCCTGAGCTTGATGGATGCAGCATGAAAAACCACGCGGCCTGTTAGGAATTTTTCTCTATGCCTTTCCCTCCATATCCACAGCAAGTATATGATGGTAACCCTCACAGAACCCAATATAGTGCAGACAACTGTTAAGAAACATAGTTGCTGATTTTGAAAATGTCCACTCAGTGTCCTCGCCCCATTTAGATTCCTTAAAGATCTATGCTACAGTTTTAGATGAGTAGATGTCCACATCCATGCACTGACCATCCTCCTCCATATATTCAAACACATGGAATTGTGAGGAGGCTATCGGATCGAATCCCAATCAAGCCTCACCAACAAAATGGATTCTAGGTGGCAGTACCTTGAACTTTTGGTTTGCCGGATTGCAGACGACATAGCGGTATCCATCAACCCCAAGGCACTAGCATAGGATGAGGCCGTTGCAGCAATCTGAGATAGCTACATTATTCATGGTGAAGGGCAAGAAGGGCAAGGAGGGGTAAACACTGGTGATGTTGGTGAAGTTTTGTTGGCCGTAGATTCCATCGTAGAAGCCAGCCATAGTCTGGGGCATCAACTTATGTTTGTCCGAGGTGAGGTTTTTCTAGGAGCGATAGACACATTTGCAGCAGAACAAGGAGCGGGCGAGGAGGTGGTGGAGGATCTCAACAAAGACATCATCCATGAGGCTGGCCAGTGCATTCCTCTTGTTGGGGGCCTCCTCCATTTTGTTAGTGTGCATAAAGTAGGATGAGAGCTTGCTCAGTAATGAGATCACTGAGGAGGAAAATAATCCAACAAAGATCCATCAGTGAAGTCCACAGCTCATACCAAAGTGCAACTTTAACAACCATTAGCAATTTTCATGGTACGACCTCATCTAAATTTATAGTAGCACCTATATATATAACTCAAACTAGAGTAGCAGTTAATAGAGCTGTAACCATTACAATTCTAGCTACATCAAGTCTAACCATCACACTTACAATTAGTTCACGAACTCAGAGCTTCTTCCATAGGAGATAGACAAAGATTAAGAGGACTACAATTACAATAGTTTTGAAGGACAAATAGGGTGGAGCAGCTATTGGGTCTTCAAGATAGAAGTCATCATCATGAGCTAAGGGTGGATTTGAGTTGGTTCTTGACTTGAAGGCAGCAATTCCTTCTTCATAGGAGTTGTACTTTTTATAACAAGAACCACAAACCCTATGAACTTGTTCCTGGCAGTTAGGCTAGTTGTAGTAAACTCCTAGCTCATCACCATTGAACACAACGTAGCAGGGATGACTCATCTCAAATCTGCACAACCCAAACAAGCTACCTCAGTTTTCACAAGTAGAATGTTAGTGAACAAGTGGTAGTGATCATCATTGGCATTAGTAGCAACATGTGTAGCTTAGACATTAGTGGCCTCAGTAATGTGAATGATGGACAAAAAACATTGATTTGCTTTCGATGCCTTCATCTTGTCTGAAACCAAATGGATAACTTGGTTGTCAACAAGGAGAAGACACACAAAGCAAACATATGAGCTACATTCTAATAAATCCAACAACCATGTAGACATCATTAGCATAGAAATGTGGCCTCAGATATGTTAGAAGTTCAAAATACCATAAGGACTCACAGGTGGCACTAGAGCATACAAAACAGAAATATAGAATCTAGCAAGCACTGGACAGAAAAGATAGTTTAAGGTAGAAGTGAAGGGCCTGTTTGTTTGCCTAGACAGATCTACAAGTGACACGCGCTGGCAAAAAACCAACCAGTGCCACCTCCTAGTTCTTTTCTTCATCATTGGCCTAACCAGATCTAAAACACTACAATGTTTCTTGTATACCTCATGTTCAAGCATGGACCAAAACAGTGAAGCGAATAGGAAAAGGTGAGAAAGGAGACATGTGGATCGGATCTATCACCTCTACCATGGCACATGACGGACATGGATGCTAATGCTACCATGCTCCACTAGGAAGACCCACTACCTAGCCTCCAAAAGGATGCTTGAGCCACCACAGCACACCAGGGATCCTCCGTTGCTGCCGCCGCTGCAAGTCCAAGGGGCACAGATTTGTTTCCTCCTACAGGGGATATATCTAATATATAAGCCAACCTATCCACACAGAGAACATATACTACTCCAAAGACATGTCAACACAACTAGGCATCTAGCGCAATGGTGAAGATGGTCTATTCCTTGATCTAGGTCCCTGGTTTGACTCCTAGGTCCTGTGGTTTTTTTAGTTTGAATTTATTAAACCCTAGTGGCAACAAGTGACACATCAGCCATCGGATCCCATAGGTCGGATGGAGATGGAGAAATGTCCCACAGGTACACATGACACATAAGCCATCGGGTCCCAAAGGTCAGATGGTCCCATAGGTACACGTGGAATGCAAATCGTCAGGTCCCACAGGTTAGATGGAGATGGAGAAAGGTGTCGTCAGGTCCCATAGGTCAGATGGAGATGGAGAAAGGTGTTGTTGGGTCCCACAAGTCGGATGGAGAAGGGTCCACAAGCACAAGTGACATGCAAGCCGTTGGGTCCCATAGGTCGGATGGACATGGAGAAAGGCCCCACATGTACATGTGACACGTAAGCTATCGGGTCCCACAGGTCAGATGGTGAAGGGTCCCATAGGCACACGTCGCATGGAGAAAGGATCCAGCGGAGACTTTATGACAAATTGCAATCATCATGAATGAGTAACTGTAGGTCCCACAGGTACACGTCGGATGGAGAGGGTACCATGTGGAGATCTATGACGAAGCGTCGTTGTTACAGATAATTTAGCTCCTACCTTGCCCACTTCATCGCAAGTCACGTGCTTGGAAAAATGTCGATGCATCCTCCATGCACTGGCCATACCCCTACCATGGCTATCGCATGCCCCTGCCTTCTACCCATGATGGTGAGGTGCCGAGCTGCCCCTAGACGCTCCCTCCTCACTCGCCTCACCCTCCCCATCCCCTTCCTCGCTCTCTAACACTTGCCCACGCTGGGCACGGCCACGTCCGCCATGGACGGCTGGTAGAGCTTTGCCACCACTACATCCTGCTGCTCCACTCCTCTGCGGCGTAAGCTAAGAACTCTACCACCTCCTCCTTCACTCTCTTCTTCGCCCCGCACCGGTTGTTCGACCGTGCCACCACCTACAGCCGTCGCTGCCGGTGCTGTGCCACTGGTGCCGCATGGCCAGGCCATCTTGGCCTACCTCGGGCCAAGCTAGGCAGCCCTGTGGGTGCACTCTGACCCCTGGGTGCTCCCCACCGCTGCTGGCTCCTGCTGGCCAAGGCCGACCAACCCCGAAGCCGCCCCTGCCATGCCCTACTCTGCTCTGTTCGATGAGGATGACGAAGAGGGACCTCATGCCACAATAAGAAGAAAGGGAAGGGCTTAAGTGCAAAGTTGTGACTCAGCTGAACAGTGCCTAAAAGGACCTGTTCGTTGGAATTTATTTTCGTGGAAGTTTAGGGGCCTCGGTGCAAGTTATTTTTTTCTTTTATGGCTGAAACTTTGGAAAATCATAATAAATCGTAGGAAATCATAAAATACCAAATAAGGACTTTTTGGAATCCTTGTGAGTAGGTCTACATAGTAGAGTCATAATATGATATGTGTTAGTAGAAAGTTTCTGTTGTTTTTATTTATTTTTATAAAGTGCTTTTAGAAATCCTTTTAAGTTTGTCAGATGCATATCTCGAGGTAGGAATGTTCTAAAAATATGATTCTAGTTTTGGGAGTATTTTTTTGGCATGTGATGGCTAAGAAAAATATTAAACATGTTGTATGATCACTGTTTTTATGATGTTTTGATTTAATCATGATTAATGGTTCATTCTAGCTGACTTTGCTTGCTATCATCATCTCTACTGTTGTACTGCTCCAAATGACCTAAAAATTTTATGCTAGTATACTTATAGCATGTGCGAGCTCTGGTTAAAATTTCATAATTTTTGGTGCATGTATGACTGAGTTATGAATTTAATTTGATTAATGCTTGATAAATGGTTTTAAATGGTTTATAAATAATTTATATATGCAAAATTGTGAAATGTGGTTCCCTTGCCCTTGCATGGTGATATTGTGACCTGATAAACCATAATATTGCTATACGTTTATAGAAAATGATGATTTTTAGATTTATCTTGCTTTTACATGTTTTCTTGCAATAGCAATTTGTCTTTTTCACAGTAATTAAATTATAAAACTTGAGCATATGAAATTTGTGCAGTAGCCATGTTTTGATAACATCTACCACTCATAAAAGTCTCAACCCCAAACTTGTTGTTCTCATATAGTACTAAAAATAATACATATGTTGCATTATTAAAGTTGAGAATGAATGTTGTGAACATATACATGTATTTATTGTCATGTGATGCTTCTAGTAGCTATTCCTACATGCTATGATTGTTTGAATATGATTCCAAGATGTTTGGGGTAGCATATATATCAAGAATATGTTGGTTTGCAGCAACTAAATGATAGATGAATTCAGCATGCCTCTGTTGTTATGGCTGCATGTATAGTTTTTGTGGTGGTGACATGTTTGTGATGCAAATGATGTTTTCTATAGATATGTTGAACACAAAAGTTGTAGATAATTTCCTTATCTTTCTTTTCCTAAGATTTCATGATTTGAGGCCTGATGGTTTCGGAGTTATAGATTTTACAAGTTTGTTATCAGGTTTTGCATGTCGTCTGGATAGATCTTAATGATTGTATTGTTTGGCTTATTTAAACATAGAATCATGTATTGGTGACAATAGGAGAGTTGTAGTGCTTTTCATAAGTTTCTAAAATGCCTAAGATCACTACTTTTGGTGGTCTAGAACTCTAGTTATTGCTGTTCAAAGTAGAATGAGATATTTTGTCCAAATCTAGACATAGATGCCTTCTTGGTGTTGTTTAACCTTGTTAGCTGTAGAATCATATTAAGATTATAATAAGAAAGTTATAGATAATTTAATAATCTTTCTATAAAGTTAAGGATAATTCTTGTTGGATGAATGTAACTTGAGAGATGCATTTCTGAAGTTACTATCTATTTTCTGTCCTTAGTTGTATAAGCTCTATTTCATGATGTATTTTGACCTTGTTATTTGATGAATCAGCTTTTGGTGTTACTAATAAAGTTTTAGATAATCTCATTAGATGTCTAGAAAGTCTAGGATCACCCTTGTTGGAGGCCTATAACTCTAGTTATGGTTAAATTGAGTGGCTATTATGTTGTTGTCCAGGTTTTGTGCATATACTTGGAGTTGATTGCTTATGCTTGATCTTGATTGTATGATTACTAGGATTAGCTTGTGCTAGATGATTCCTGGTGTTATTTTATTGCTAACTTACCATGATAGGCCTATGCAATAATTAGTTAAATGACTTGCTCTCTAGTGCTTAAGTCAATATGATGTTACCTTGTCCGTGCCTTTGTATGCCTGTTGCAATGCATCATGAGTTGTTTTCTATGCATTTATACATCTGCATTTTTCAACTTATCTAGGTATGCTAGATGCACCACGTAAAGGACGTGATGTTGGAGCCGAATCCAAAGATGTTGTTTGGTGAATCCATCCAGAAGACAGAAGGACTAAGCAAGTGCTGAGATGGGAGATGCTTGCCAAGCGAGTGTCATCTAACAAACACTGACCTAGTGTTGGATCCAAAGCAAGCCCCGGAGCATTCTAAGCCTCCTATGTTTTTACAAATATCACTTGAGTCCTTTATGTTTGATGCATTAGGTTATAGGAGTTGATTGGAAACACTCGATGCATATAATTTCCTTGTCTAGAAATATACCTTGAACCCTATGTAGGTCTAGGATCGAATATATGCTTAGCAATGCTTAGACCGGTAGAAGTTGGGTGATTTCCTATCATCTGCGCGATATAGGTGGATACCAAAATATGGTTGGCTATATTTGCTATCGTGGAAAATAACCATGTGATGATGAATAAACAGAGACCAAAAGGGATCTGGTGATTGAGAGGCAGCAGGACATGGAGGTCGTGTGTGCATATTTTATCCCGTCTATGTCGATTAAGGACCATACCGTTGCTGGCATTTCTACCGAGATTGAACGCATGCCTCTCACTTAGCTGGTCGGATAACTCGTTCTGACCACGAAGCTGAGTAGCTCAACTATGGCTGGGCCCTATTGTATAAGTGTGCGCACTCTGGATGGTAGTAAGGATGTGCAGGGAGCCAGACAAGGGTAGGGTAGTCCTGATAGTCTTGGCAGCTGGTTGTCCTAGATTGTGCAGCGCTAATCGAACCCATGAAATGTGGATCTAAGTTGTACCAAAGGTGACCTAAGACTACCTTGGCGTAGGTTTGTCTGGGTTTGTGTTAGGAATAAATTCCCAGCTGGTTGAAATCAATTTGAATCACCGTCTCTCCCTGATAGTGAGAACTCGACTAGCCTAGCATCGTTGTAATTGAATTATGGAATATGATGGTTATGATGAACATAGAATTATTACACCGGCTATAGTTACTATTGCATGTTACTAAATGATATACCACATGTTTGGCGCAGGTTAGTTGCTAATCTAGAGATTAATAGCAATAATTAACTTGATGACCGAATTATAAAATGTATAGCTAAATTAGTGGCTTTTTATGCAAAATGTTGTCAAGCTAGCTCCACTTATAAAGCCTTGCATGATTCTTGGAGTCAATTTATTTTTGGTTTTTGACGGGTAAGTCTAGCTGAGTACATTCGAGTACTCAGGGTTTATCCGACCATGTTGCAGGTGAAGTTCTTGTCATACTGAAGATGGTGGCTAATTGCTGGTGGGCTCAGCAACTCTACATAGTGTTCTTATCTATATGCTTTTGTTAAAGGATGTCACACCAACATTCCTAGTGGCAAGAAGAAGCAGGACAATGCCTCATCACCATCCAGCAACAACAACAACAGGAGAATGACAACTGGAACTACTTGTTTCGCCATCTCCACATTAACCACCAGCCTCGCTGAAGGACCATACCAACACCCAGCTTGGGGGAGGAGCCCCCATTTACCTAAGGTAAGTTTTCTTTCTAGTATTGTATTATTTTCTTTAGTTTATTTAATTGTCAAATTTGTATTAGTTAAAAAAATGGTAAACTAAGAAAACAAAATAAAAATTTGCATTTGTCTTTTATATATATTACTATGGTATTTAAAAAATGATGGAAACCAAATAAAAAGAGTGTGTATATAGTTTGTTGAAGGTGTGCTTTAGTTTGTTTTTAAGAGTCAATAAATAAATAAAACATGAAGATGATCTCACATGATGGAAATGATGAATAGTTGCTCTGTTGTAATTCCTTTCAAGTACCTAGATTTCAGTCTTGAATTCTCCTATGTTTTGGATGAGATTGATTTGACATGAGAATTTGCTCTAAACATGAAACTCGTGGGTAGCATATGCTTGATCTAAGTCTAGTTAATTGACGGATATGATATGAGAAGGTCAGAGCTACTATTTTTCTTGTTCCAAGTGATACTGAATTCTGGAGATTTCTTTTGGAAAACATAAAAATTACACATGATGAGATCCTGTATGATAAAGTGTGAATTCCTACTAGAGCCAAACATGTTTAAATTTAGGCTAGGAAAACTTCCACTTATATGCTACTTGTTTTGCATTGAGTTTAGTCAAGCTTTGTTGATGCCTTATGAGAGGTTTGTCATGCTCTTAAAATCAAGATCACGTACACACCACCTAAATATGCACTACTCCTACATTGGGGGTAGGTGCAACAACTTGCCATTCCATTTAGATCCACCTAAAAATGTTTTACTCCTACACTGGGAGTAAACACCAAAAATATTCTTCATAGATATCCATCAAATAAATGTTCCAAGTTCTTGTTACTATCTCTCCAACAATTGTTATGCAGAGAGAAGCATGTGGCTATACAAAAGTTATTCATAAAAAAAGAGTTGAGAAAAATTGGACAAGTGTCCAATTATCAAAACAATGGGTACTTAGATGCGTGCCTAAAAAAGAGAGATGAATAAGATAGCCCATGTTTTCTTGCAAATATTTTCAAGTTTCAAAATAGAGATATGTTTTCAAGGAGCATAGTAGAATTAGGTTAGCCACCATATACATCCATACACATGCACATCTTGATTTGATTATATGACTCAACTCTCTTTCAATCCGTTGTTTGATT
This sequence comes from Miscanthus lutarioriparius, assembly GCA_904845875.1. NCBI lineage: Eukaryota > Viridiplantae > Streptophyta > Magnoliopsida > Poales > Poaceae > Miscanthus > Miscanthus lutarioriparius. The sequence continues at coordinate 70,516,817 of CAJGYO010000005.1, read as the reverse complement.
TTTCAATATATGTATTGCAAGTATGCTCTTTCATGCATTTACCCTTCCTTTGAGCTCCACATAAGCATTAGTTATAGGAGAAGAAAAAGGCATAACATTATTATTGCCTTGGTGAGGATCCACAAATACCACATATATGAGAGACTTGAGAGTGTCATACAAAGGAATCTCTGAGTTTTTATTTTTAAAACTTATAAAACTCTAGAATAATGGTTGAACAAAGAACATGAGACATAGTGCTTAATTTGATCGTTCTATCTTTGAATTGCTCAAGACCCAAGTGAAGGCTACAAGCACCATGGTTAGAGGTAATATGAGTAAGTTTGAAAGTCAGATCAGTTTGGTCTAATTCGGAGGAGAGTTCTTGTTTGAATGCATGTGTACTTTTGACAAGTGGTTACGACCCTAAAATTCTGATCCGTGCTCAGTTTAGTTTTGCTAAGGGACTAGCAAAAGGTAAGCTTGGGGGAGTTGTTGACGATACTTAACAACCAATTTAAACCATTAATTAAACATGTATAAGGGCATAAATATAATCACCAATGAAGGTTTAGGGGTTTAAACTGACAATTTCCATGATTTTTGAAGAATCTATGTTTTCAGCAGGGTTTAATAAAAAAACCGATAAGGGGGACTTAAACATCAAAGGAAAAAATGGAATTCCACCATGAAACCAACTCCAGAAGGTTGCAGGGGACTCTAGAAGCCACGTCACCGAAGCGGAGGCCGAGAAGCTGCCAAGTGGGGCTGCCCGGCCCCACCTGTAGGCCGCCCGGCCCATCAGGGGCCCACCTGTTAGCCTTGTTGCTATGTTAGTTTTCCACCACCTCCAAGGATGCATCTAAGTCATTGCTTAAGTCGGTTTGATCTAAGGGCTCACATTGTATCCTCAGGGCTATATAATCCAGCCCCCTCCCTCTAGGAAGAAACAAGTCATTAGATCATAAGATAGGGCTAGACAGAAAACTAGGGTTTCTAGAGATTAGCGATTAGAGCTCTAGTTCTTCAAGTTTCTAGTATAGATTAGCTAGCAAGGTTCAAGAAGAGTACGGGCTATTGCTCAGGATTTTGGATCTGACATCTAGAGACTGGTATAGCTATTGTATCTCTATATTTATGACTTTGTGCTACTTTAATATTATTATGTTGCTATTTATTATGTTCTTAGTTTGCTCTAGTTGTATGCTTGATATAGTTATGATTAATGATGAGTTTATGCACATGTTCGCAAAGCGCTTAGCTCATTATGCGCGCGAGTTAAGTGGTCGACACTATGTAAGTATGGTGCTTAGATATTGTTTTCCTACGGATGCCCTCTGCACTCTAGGTCATGTGGTAAATTGTGGATGTGACACTCCCGTTGAGTCTTTTGTAGTCCACTCCCCTCTTGTAGAGCATGTAGAACATGATTGCGAAGGTAGACAAGCTCTGTTCTTTATCTTGTTTAGTAATGTTCCTTATGCATAGATCCAAAGTTAGATATACTATAGATGAGAGTGTATATATTAGGGTGTACAAAAGACTTGGTAGATAAGTAAAGACTTAGCAATCTTTTGCTCTTAATAAATCTCCTGCTTAGCTGTAATACATTTTATGAGTCTCTAATTCTATCTCGGGAATACCACTATTACCTTACACTTATTATTTATTTACTCTTCGACTTACCCCTGTAATAGCATGAGAGTGATTATTATCATAAGTATACACATTTGTCAATATCTCTATGCCAACACCACTCCATAAGCTCCTCCCTATGGTAAAAATAGAAATAACGATACCTGGTATACTCCCGGGTGAAATGCTACAATGATATATTATTTGTGCGCTTGCGGATACTTTAATATATTTATTTTTCTCTGAAGTTTACAAGTGTCATTAATAATTACCAACCATGCATTTCTAGCATTATGCTAGGGATGACAACCTAGTAACAAGTGATGCTAGGAAATGCCAACAGTGCCATAGCACTGGGCATCCCTGAGGATACCTCTGATATAGCCCTAGAAGAAGCCAAGGACGTGGTGGCACCCCTGGCCACTACAGCCGCGAACATCATCGGTGACGGGTCGTTGTTGGATGACGAGTACCCAGATGAGGAAGGGGCGCCCGCTGATTCTCCGGCCTCCCCATGACCAGTGCAAGAATTTGGCTGTAAAGTTTGTTGCTATGATTTTAGGGGTTTCCCCCTTGAACAATGATACATTGGGATCACGCCCGTCCACCAAATTTTATGCTTTTGTTGTTGTTTTGCTTCGTCTGCCCTTTGTCTCAGTGGGGAGCATCCTTGGTGCATGTCTTCTCCCAAGAGCCTAGTGGGCATCAGCCGTTGGCTCTATTAGCTTGGGTCATGACCGTTTGGCGTTAGGGCGTTAGCTTATCCCGCTCGGTGGTCATGAGAGGAAGCGAGCAGAGCGCCTCTTCCCTAGCGGTGATCTAGGGCACAAGAAATGGATGGTAAAGAACTTAAAGGTGTGAGGACTTAGCTGTTCACCGAGCTCGTGTGTGGACCTCTTCACCAGGACCGAGAAGCTCATGAGGTATGCCATTGCTTCTGTGCCATTAGCCCAGAAGCTGATCAGTGACCGGTCGTGTGACACTCCCAAGCCGGTTTAGCACGGTGGGGGTGTGTATTCAGACTATGGTTGATCTATTGGTCTAGGACCTCGAGATCTACTCCCAAGGGCCCCGGTGGAGTGGGCAGCGTCGGGGGCTCGTTGCCTATTGGCGTAGCCTTGTTGAGTGGGTGGAGCTCCCCATAGCAGTGGCGACGTACACGGGCTCCCAAAGTTGAGGACCTAGCCGGGGTGAAGGCACTAGCCATGATGAAGAACTCATCGGGAAAGCGGACGCCACCATTTGGGCTGGCACTGCTTGCTATAGTGACAAGGCAGGTGGCTCCAGCCACCGTAGAGCCTGAATCGCATTTGACTCGCTCCCCTACTTATCATGCCAGTTGTCGTTGGGTTAGAACCACGGCAAGCATTGTTGTTCGTGGTGGTGTCAGAGTGCGTATCTCTAGTGGCTCGGGTGGACTCAAGAACACAAAAATCATAGAGGGGACAATAACGGTTTATCCTAGTTTAGGCCAATCGATGCCCTACGTCTAGCAGCTGATGATCCTTATACTCAAGAGCTACTAAAATATAGGGGTTACAACAGAGTGTACATGAGAAAGAGAGAGATTTGGTAGGGGATCGCTCGGTGCTGATCCTAGGGATGCCTTGCCACTGGAGGAGCCTTCCCCCTCGCTTGAGAGGAGGAAGATGACTGATGTGGTGGAGGAGCTCTCGGTGCCCCTCTTTGGGTTGCTCTGCTCTCGGTGTAGAGCTTGAGTGTAACGGTGAGGACATGAATGATCAGCGTGGAATCACCCTCCCCCCTCTTAGAATCTAACCTCCCCCTTATATTCTAAGGTAGGTTAGGTACATGGTGGTTTTAGGGAGTTGAGCCTATGGTCTACAAGCACCGGAGTCTAGGAGTGTCTTGCAACGGCGTTGTATGGACCGTGGCAATGTTGTGGAGCCAAAGAAGCTCTGTGTGTCGTCCGACTGCTCTGTTCTGACACACGGAGCATCAGCCTATGTCGGCTTGGACCAGCCTCGCTTCTTGGAGGAAAAGGAGGCCAGCTCAAGGGGCTAATGCGCGGTCCTAGGAGCCCCCGAGCCTGTAGAGGCCATGGAGGAGTTTGTCTTCTTGTTTCATGCCCCTTGTGTGACCCTATCGGAGAAGTGGTTGATAGCTCCACACCTGTGGGGCAGCGCCAGGGAGCCCCTGAGCCTTGGTGTCTTGGGGTGTACGTGCTCATGCCTAGGCCTTGGCTGGTGCTAGAGGTCGAGAGGGAGCCAAGGATCGGGTCTAGGCTTCCATCGATCGGTAGCCTAAGGCTCGATCAAGCCCTGAGCCCCAAGCGAAAGTGGCGGTCATGCTTGAGCTCGGCCTGACTCCTTGGCCTGAGGGTTCATGTGAGCGTACCCGATGGGTATAGCCCCCGAGCCCCTAGGCCATCATAGAGGGGTCAGTTGGGGGGTCTCTCAGTCGGGGACCTTTGATCCCAAGGCTTAGCATACCCATATGTTAGGATCTCGTCACTGCCTCAGCTCTGGTATGAAAGTCTTGAACTCTCCCTGCATTAGTTTTCATTTTAAAATAACAATAGTAATAAATGTAGAGATAGAGAGATGAATATCATGAAATTTTCCTTAAAATGACCTCTGCTATAAAGTTGATGTTAAATTCCTTTGGAAATGATGAATAGTTGCTCTGTGATACTTTGCAAAAGCTTGTTATACAACCCAATACTTCTTAAGTTTTAAGCATGTTAATTTGGAGTTCATCTTAAGTTGAATGCTTTTGTGGGTTGCAAATGCTAGAACCAAGTATAAGTTCTTGTGAGATATGTTGTGCCAAAGATTAGAGTAAAACTTTAGACCTATCTAAGGAATGGTTGGAACAACCTAGAGTTTTGTTTTGAAAAATGATAAAAAGTTTCTTGGTTGAAGTTCCTCAATGGTGAAAATTTCCTACCAAAGCCAGAAAGATGTTTTCCTGATATGATACAGCCTCCATAAAAGCTGCCTATTTGTTTTGAGCATTTTCAAGCCTTGTTGATCTGAGTAGAGAAACATGTCATACCTTTTGATCAAGATCACGTACACTCCACATATCCATGCTACTCCTACACTGGGAGTATGCAACCACATGCTTTTCCATATTTCATCCACCCTTGCTCTATGAGAATTATAATTACCCCTCCTAGCTATCTTTCATCAAAGTAGAGGCATGGGCTACGAAAAAAAGAAGAGAGAGAATAAAAAGAAGAGCAAGAAAAGCTCTTTTGTTCAAAAAAAGAGAAAGAGAGTATAAGTAGTCATGCTCTCCAAAGGAAGCTAGAGGAGGGAAACTTCTCAAAAGAGTACCACTTCCATCATTCATACCACACACTTTGCACATCTTGATCAATTTTCTATGACTTGTTGCTCCTTGTGATCCAAGTGTTTGACTTAGCAATATATTCAATTCAAGTAAGCCATGCTTTTCTTCCTTACCCATAAACTCCACATAAGCCCTAGACTAGGATGTTAAGGCTAAGATCTCTGGCCTTGGTTAGGTTTTAAACACCTTTGAGAGACTTGAGTGTACCATCTGAGAAACTTAGGCAAGTTTTCTTTTCAAACATGTTAAAAACCTCCTAGAAGTTTTGGCAAAACCAAAGTAAGGGAAGAAGTATCTATCGAAGTTGCTATATCTTACAATTTCTTATGTCAAGGTGAAAGCTATAAGCCCCATATGGCTAAGACTAACAATGAATCTTTAATTCTAACGTGTTTAACTCAAGAGATAGTGTTAGTTTGTATATAAGTTTTGCAGGGCATTACATTGAAGCAACTCCTAATCCAAAGTGGTAGCTTGAGGGAGCTTGTTGATGGTCACTAACACCTAGTAAGGCCATCAACATTTCACCCAAAAGCAAGGTAAATCATCATCATAGGTGCTAAATTTGCTTATTATTTCACCTAGTACCACTTATACTTGGCAAAGTATTTGAATGGAAGAAATTTTTAAAAAAATGAACAAAATAGGTGCATAGAAGACAAGTGGACGTGGCAGGGCACCTTGGGCCCACATGTTAGGGTCGATCGATGCCATGTGGCATCGCCCAATGCCACATGTGGCCTACCACATCACTAATCTGCTTGATAGGTGACATAGCATCCCCAAGAGTCCTCCCACACCATTGATTCAAGTTGGTTTGATCCAAAGGTTGAAGATGAGCTCCCTTGGATCCCAGGGCCCACTGCCATCCACTTGGAGGGCCAAACTGACCAACAAACCACCTTTTAGACCAAAGTAACCGACCTACCTTCCATCCAACCACCATTGGGAGCCAATCAAGGCCATAGGATCAAGAGACAGTGCAAATGGACGTCAGCCAACACCCCTTGAGTTCACCCAATGCCCAAGTTTGCTCTACCGACCTTCTCCACTGCCTATAAGTACCCCTACCTCCTCTACATGCTATAAAAGGAGGAGTGGAGCTCGGTGAAGATCAACCCCCATTAGTTCACAAGCATTCCAAGCTTATCCAAGCTCTCTAGCTTAGAAGTAGTAGCTCTGGAAGTAGTAGCTTAGCTAGTGGTGCAAGTAGAGCTAGAGCGAAGCTTTTTCAGAGTGTAGAAGTGTTGGGTTCATAAACCTGGGGTCCCTCGGGGACCGGCTTCCATGCCAAGGCTCAGCCCAAGCAGGCAGCACACAACTCATAGGCTAGCCTAAGGATCTAAAACAACAGGCCAAAAGAGCGGTCCAGTCACAAACCGGAAGGTCTGGCCGAAGAGGAACAGCGCCCGCTCGTTGACTACTTCGGCCCACCTCTCCGACCAGAGCACTCACTTCGGACTCCAGCCGCCTCTGGATGGCCTCTCTGATTGGAAGGCCTAGCCCAAAGCGCTACTTCCAACTGTGACCCCATGTCTCTGACTGGGGTTCGTAGAAACCCTGCTCACCACTCTTCTCCGATTGGCGTGACCAGGGCCGATTGGGGCCATCCAATCGGGAACGCCAGCTCGGAAGGAACCAAGGGACGAACGGAGAAAGCAAGCTAGGGCGCATAGAGTCAAACCACGATACTAGGGACCATACCCTATACACCTATAAGAATAGTACTCTATAACCACCCCGACATGAACAGTGTTGTAGGCGCCAACATTTCCTTCTACAGTATTGTAGGCGCCGTTAACTCCCATACGGTAAGGCCCCCCACATGCCTCTGGGCATTGATAGTGTTGTGGGCGCTGGGATTTATCGTACCAGGTGAACGTGGTGAAACTGCTCACATGCCTCTAGGCATCAACAATATTTGCTGGTACCGACATCTGCCATTTCTGAAGAAGGCAACACAACCTCCCACGTGCATCTAACATTCTACAATGACAACCAACAGTGTTGTAGGCGCCTACCATTATCTTGTACCCGCCGGCATGGGCAACAGAGCCTAGTAACATACGTACCCTCACCCTCTAAATTGTAAAGCCATCCCTTTTATCTATAAAATGGGATGCGCTCCCTCCAACAAAGGAGAGCTTTTTTTAGTCCTTTTTAGTGAACCAACATCGATCGAGTTCATCAGCTCACAACCCCAGAACCACCGGGTTCGTACCCCAAGCACACGCCTAAACACTTAGCTCATAGCAGAGCTCCTGTCGCTCTCGGCCCTTTCGACCGGAGCTGATCGGACCTCTTGTACCTTCCATATTTCTCCTTCTCGTTTGTAACCCCACTGCAGACTTAGGGCACGTTGCCTGAACTAGTATAAACCCTATGTCATTGATTGCTAGGCCACCTCCAATCATAACGTATGGCAAAACTACAAATATTTACTAGTTGGTCACATTCTGCACCGACATTTGGCGCCGTCTGTGGGGAAGACGTTGTACGTTCAACACTTTTTGGTCATCGGATGACCCACTTTTCCACCACCCTCGACATGGCGGGCTCAGGCGATACGATTTGCTTCAGCTTGCTAGCATTTCCCTCACTCTCACTGGCTAGGATGCGGGTTCCACCCGTCTTCGAGCCATCCTAGGCCTTCCTCTTTGGAAGCCTAGACTTCGTCGCCGACCGGCTCAGCATACTACACCTCCACGAGGAGGCTCACATCCTGGCACCAGTCGGAGGGGCGCCCTGCATCAACTCTGGGATGCACGACTTCGATAACGCGGCATCTGTGCTTCTTTCCGAGCAAACTCTCTGCTCAAACCCTGCTATGAGTAATGTACACGCTGTTATTTACTTACTATTCTCTATCTTCCGCCGATTACCCGGCGGAACCCCATTGTCCCTGGCGTGACTGCCGCACGACCGGTTCCCCTACGGCCTCGCGTCTTCCACGGATGCATACACCCGAGGGCTCCGACGGATGCCAGCACCGCCCCCTCTCGCATCCGAATTCGTGGGAATGGCGAGCTATGCTCCCACCTGTTTCCTCGACCTCATGGATGACAACGGCGAGAGTGACGGCTCTAGCATCGGTGACATGGTGCCTAGCCACCGTCCGTCCTGGGAGTGCGCCATGGCGGACGCTCCGGGACACCCACCGGTGGAAGCGGAGTCCTCACGGACTCACACCTCACCGGACTCTCGTGCGGAGACCCCCGAGCTCACACGGGGGCATGGGGGGGGGACCACGACAATAGTGGCTGCATCAGCCACCAACTGCGCCAGCACGCTCAATGCACCACATTGCACCCCGTGCGCGTAGATCGGTGAGTGGCGCTCAGGGTCGTGCCCATCGGGTCTGGCACAACACCATGGACAGGGGGAGCGATCCCCCGTAGTTCGCTCGGGCCAATCAGAACATCGCCGCCGCGGCAATGCTTCTACGTGGCCTGTCCGAGCCAAACGACCCTCATGAACAGGTAATCCATAGGAACCTCCGGGCACTAGTGGAGACCACCGCCATTCAACAAGCGGAGTGTTCCGTATCGCGACGCTGACTCATGGCCTCGCTCCCCGTCAGGGGAACGGGGATGCAGTAGATGGGTCGCTCCACCAGATTGCCGCTACAATCATCGAGCGTGGCATAGGAAGCCACACTGGCACCACATCTTGACTTAACGACCGCTCTGCACTGACCGCCTGTATACGCATGGCTCGGACCGAACCAAGACACACGCGGTAGCGACCGGAGTCCCAACCCTGATGGCCTGGGACCGCGGACCTTTGTCCAAAACCTCCAACAAATGTCGCCCCCACCGTGCTCGATGGAGGCCATGGCAAGGGCAAGGCCAAGCGCCAGGATCAAGACGGGAGCCCCTCCTCGCAGAGGAGGAAAAAGAACAGAAAGAATCGTCGTCGACCGGCCAACTCCACGTTGGTCGCCACAACTGATCATGCGGGCACACAGCCCCAACAGGACCCTTTGGGCCACTTCCATGAGCTCATGGAGAGCCCGTGCACCAACCACAACTACCTCGTAAAACACCTCTACAAGGATTGCCAGCTACTCAAGCACCTTCTGCTGTAGGCTGGCAGGCCAAAGGAAGAAAAAGACAAAGAAGCAGCGACCGAGAAAGGGGGTGTAGCCGGCAAGGATCCGGACAACTGAAGGACGAAGTGATCTGACCAAACGCCTACCGACCAAAGGACGACAATGACGCCCTTCTCTCCGAATGCTTGGAACAGCTATGTCGCTTTTTCCCTTAAAAGTTTTAGTCTTACCATTGTTTACTTAGCCTATGCTCCTATAAAAGCGCCCTGACCCAAACACTTTTTCGGCCCGGGGCGCTCAGGGGCTCCACTAGGGCACACTACTACTTCTCTGTTTTGTTTACTATCATATGGTGAAATTCCTTCCTATCCAACCAAAAGGATAGTTTGTTCCTTTAATTTGCCTTACGTAGCTTTGCGTCAAAAACATTCCGACCAATCGCACTCCACCTTTCCCTATGGTTACGAGCAGCCGAATCTCATGGGCCACGCCCTGGGCTCCCAAGGTTGCAGCCTATGAGACAAATGGGCAGGTACGAGAGGGAAAGAATAAAAAAACAAAACTATGCTAAGGAAAAACTAAGGAACAAAAGGGGAACAAGCTTCCCCGAACGGAGTGACTCCATTATAGAAAACAAAACAGGTCGTAGTCATTAAAGCACATAGGAATGTTTACACAGAGGCTCCCCCATGAACTTAAACTTCTTACGCTCACTAAAATACTTATATTTTACAAGTTATTGGACCGGCCTGGCGGCATCTGCTGCCGGTGCGACCGATGAGGGCGCGGGCTGCTCACTCCCTGGCGGCACGACATTCAGTTCGGTCGAGACCAGGGCGACGTTCACCTCCGACCTAGGCTCTGCACTGTCCGCCGGCTGGGCAGCGTCCTCCTCGTGCATGCTTCTGGCCATGTCTTCATGATGGACGTCCATCACCCACTGGGCAGAGACTTGATCTGCCACCGACCTCGCGTGCGGCAGCAAGCCCTCCCTGATCAACTGGATGTCCTCCATGCTCAAGCCTTCAGCATACCCACTGTAGATGGCAGCAAAGTCTAGGTTTGGGTGGTGCGTCGCCATCGAAGTCTGCACCCCCGACACTCCATAGAACAGCCCGCTCCTAATAAGGTCCCAAACTACATCCGAGACCTCCGCCAGCTGGACGGCGGGCACGCTAGTGCTTGGCACCGACCCAAAGACTTCCGAGACGACCAGCTGGGCAACGTTGTTGATCTAGTCAAGATCCCCCTCGAGAGCACGTCGCTCTTCACGAGACTTGGCCAGTTCCTCCGTGTTCTGACTGAAGGTCACCTTGATCATCTCCAGGTCCCACTCCAGCGTCTTCACCTTTCCACCTAGCTCTAAAAGAAGAGCGACAAGCTTAGACACAGGCTGAAGGAAAAACCAACACAACAAAAGACACAAAAGGTATGTACCAATGTGGAAGTTCTCAAGGGTGGAGAAATCCTCTGCCTGCCGGGCCACCTGCTCACATAGCCAAGCGCTCGCGTCCTCTGTCCCCATCACTCAGCCCTGGAGCGGGAGCACCTACCGGTCCGCATCTGACCGGGCCTTCCGCTCCACCTCCAGGGCCCTCTACTCTACCTCCAAGGCCTTTCATGTTGACTCCAGGGTGCTCCACTTGGACACCAAAGCGGTCCGCTCCAACTCAAGGGCCGCCAAGGACTCCTAGAGTGCTGCCTCGATGTTCGCCAGGGATGTCCGCAACCCCGCCTCGGTCTCTGCCTGGCAGACCTTTGCCGCCTCGAGCCCTTGCTCAGTGGCAGTCGCCTGCTCAGCTGCACGCTGCCCCTCCACCTACGCCATGGTCACCTCGGCCGCCTGGTCCTAGGACTCACGATGAGCGGACGCTAGCTGACGCTCAAGCTCGGTCGTCCGGGCGTGCTCTGTTCGGAGAAAGCAGGACTTGCGGGACGACATCCCCTTCAGACTCCATGAAAAACAAGCATGCTAAGGCAACCAACAAAAGATTCAGAGGTCAAGGACAAGTACACGAAACTCACCTCCGTGGCAAGCTGCAGGTTGACCTCAATTAACTACTGAGCGGACTTAACTCGCGCCTGGGCGTCCCCGAGACTCGCGGATAGGTTGGCGAGTTCGGACACCGTGGCGTGCCCTTCCTCCCCAATGATGTCCTAGAGTTGACACTCCTAGGAATCCTGAAGGATGAACTACACCTTTGTCGGATCCTCAGGGTAGGACCGCTCTAGGTCACCCTCCGGCAGCCAACTGGAGGGCCCAGCCTCCAACTGGACCACCGCCCACTCTCGCGACGACATCGGTGGTTCCGCCACATCATCTACCTCATCATCGAACGGGATGTCCACCACCTCCCTTGTGTGGACCACCACCGGGCATTCCAACTCCTTCCCGCCCGCATGTTCCCCCGGCGCCTTCGGCCCTAACCATGAGGGGGAGCTGTGTAGCCCTCCGCCCGGTGAGGCAAGGAGTTCAGTCTCCCTCACCTCTTCTGCCACGGCCAGTAGAGGAGGGGCCGCAAGGGTTACCTCCGACGCGACCTCCATCGACACCAGAATCGCCACCAATGCTGATGTCACCGCTGTCACCGTATCAGCAACTGTCGTAGAACCGACCAATTTATAAGAACACAAGTACAATGGCAGCCCGCAAGCGGTCGCACTGTCATACTTGAGCCCATATAAACCCGGTAGTCTGTCGAGTACCACGACAGGTCTCGATAAACAATTTACAACAACCAAGATCGTACATGATTCAACATACATGCCACATATTACATAAAGTTCACAGATACATTTTCATCATCAGAGTATGAAACAAGTTATTACAAACCGAGTTTGATAGAGAAAAGCGGAAGCAAATTAAGTTTGAAAGTAAAGGTTCCAACATAGTTTAATACAGTGCCAAGATACAATCACGGTCTACAAAAGCATGTAGAAGGATTAATAAGAAGCCTGCCCAAGGCTCACTCCTCATCCATAGCGGGATAGAAGCAACTTTTGCAATAACCATGATACACAGTGCCATCTGCAACAATGGGAAATAAAACCCTAAGTACGAGAAGGTACTCAGCTAGACTTACCCGTCATAAACCAGAAATAAAATGACTCCAAGGATTATGCAAGGCTGTATAAGTGGGGATAGCTTGACAACATTTTGCATAAAAGCGATTAACTTAGTTATACAATTATGGTTCCAATATCAGGTTAATTAAAACTATCCATCTCTAGATTAGCAACTATCCTGTGCCAAACATGTGGTATATCCATTTAAAAGCATACAATAGTAACCATAGCAGGTATTGTAATTCCATATTCATCCGAACCATCATGTTCCATAACATAGTTACTATGATGTTGGAGCTAGCCAAGTTTCTCACTATCCGTGAGAGACGGCGATTCGAATCGATTTCAACTAGCTAGGAATTTATTCCTAACACAAACCCAGGCATACCGTGCGAAGGTAGCCTTAGGTCACCTTTGGTACAAGTCAGGTACACATTTCACGGGTCCGTACCGTGCCGCACAATCTGGGACACCAGATGCCAGGACGTTCAAGCCTAGCCTGCCCTTGGGCTCAGTTTGATCGCCCCCCGCAAGGAGCGCACAACAGAACGGGGCCTGGCCTGAGTTGCGCTACACGGCTTCACGGTCAGAACGAGTTATCCGGACAGCTAAGTGATAGGCATGCGTTCAATCTTGTCAGAAGTTCCAACAACGGTACGGTCCTTGATCGGCACAGACAGAATCTCATGAGTCATCCTACGCATAGACTCCGCTTGGCCTCGATTTTCTTTTACCCCATGGTTCTGTTCCACGATAGCAAATATAGCCAACCGTGCTCCGATATCCACCTATATCTCGCAGGTGACAGGAAATCACCCGACTTCTACCGATCTAAGCATGGCTAAGCATATATTCGATCCTGGACCTATACCAGTTAAAGGTGTAATATCTGGACAAGGAATTCATATGCATCGAGGGGTTCCAATCAACTCTTATAACCTAATGCATCAATCATAAGTACTTAAGTAATCATTTGTAAAATATTAGGAGACTTATAATGCTCCGGGGCTTGCCTCACATAAAGGAAGTGGGGCGGTGGTCAGGACACTCCAGAAGCTCTTTAGGATTCTGCTCCACGCCTTCTGAAACTGTGACTTGAGGATTCTCCTGCTGGTCCCCTTCCTCTACTTCGTCGAATTCCAGCAACGTTATTTCTTCCTCCGATCCTAGATGCATGAATATGGCATAAGATATTGCGAATGCAAATATGTTAACAAGTGTGGTATGATGATACATGAAGAATGCATTCTTGCAAATATTCTTAACGGCATGTGGTTTAAGTAACAACAAGTGCATCACGTTTACTGAGTAGGTGCATATCTCTTCTTGATTATTTAATTAACTACTTCTACAATGCATCTACTATATCACAAAACAACAGCTAGTTGTTTTACTCATAACTGGAGTTCTAATCAGCCAAATGCAGTGATCCTGGACTTTCTCTATCATAGAACCGACCAATTTATAAGAGCACAAGTACAAAAACAATCGCCGAAACGATCAAATTCTCACACTTGAGCCCATATAAACCCGGTAGTCAACTGAAACCACAAAGGATTTCAAACCAACTTGCATACAACCAAGATCACAGTAATTCAACATAACATCTCACACGTTACAACATTTCATAAACAGTTTGTAGATAGATTACAACCCATCAGAGTCATTGTTATTACAAACCAAGTCTTGTAAAGTAGCGGAAGCAAATAGTTTAACTCACACACATGAGTTCAAATACCAGTACCAGTTTGCCGATCACATCCAACAAAAGCATTCAGATGAGATAACAAGAGATCATGCCCATGATCTAGTCTTCGTCACCCGCCGGGTGGAGACAATACTTATAGAAGCCCTGATATAGAAGGTCATCTGCAACAAGAGGGAATAAACCCTGAGTACGGGAATGTACTCAGCTAGACTTACCCGTCGGAAACCAAAATAAATGACACCAAGGATCATGCAAAGCTTTATTTAGAGGATCAGGCTGACACTTTTTTTGCGGAAAAGCATACATAATAATGATTAACTTTTAACCTGAGCTAGCAGTGACTTTAAGCCATTAACCTGTCATCTATATTAGCACCTGTACTAAGCAATCACTTGATTAATATGCAAACATTATTAACCATAGCAGGTATAAATCATGGCAACATTATCCATCATCATCATCTTCCATTTAACCATATCGGTAAATTAAGTGAATCTACGTTGCCGCTGCTCAAGTCAAGTTCTCACTATCCGGGAGAGACAGCGATTCAAATCGATTCCTATCCAGCTGGAGGGGTATTCCTAACATAAACCCTGCTTCCCCCGTCAGGGTCGCAAACAAGTCACCTTTGGTACAACTCAGGAGAAAAATAAAAGAAAAGACACGGGTCCGGGCCGCCCTGCATTCTCAGAGAACCACTCTGCCAGGAAGTGTAGGATTTTAAGCCCTAACTCCCCTTAGACTTATGCCAATGGCTCTCCGCACATCCTTACTACCTCCAGAATGCATCCAACCCCCACGGTTCCCGGCCTGAGTTGAGCTACTCAGCTTCGCGGTCGGAATGACTTATCTGGCCAGCTAAGTGTTAGGCTATGTTCAACATGACCTGAGGACGTATAGCGTATCGGTCCTTAAATGACACAGACAGAGTCACTATGTCCAACCCTACACAAGACTCCGCCCGGTCTTCATTCATTATTAACATGGTTCTTTTCCACGATAGCAAATATAGCCAACTGTGATCCACCTCATCCTAAAGCTCGCAGGTGACAGGAAATCACGCGACTTCTACCGCACTAAGCATGGCTAAGCATTTAACCCGTTCCTGAACTTAAATAGGATTCAAGTGCGATATCTGGACAAGGATAGATATATAATGCAGCAATTGGTTCCAACCAATTCCTATACTTAATGCAGCATCAACAATAAAAGATACTCAATATATTTGCAAAGACATGGGAGACTTATAATGCTCCGGGGCTTGCCTTTCAGGAAAGAGGATGGACGGTGGTCAGGGCACTCGGGCAACTACTCGGTGGCTGCTTCGTCGGTTGCCTGCACCTCGAGCTCCTCCTCCTGTCTCACTCCCTCGAACTCCAGAAGTGTCACTCCCTCCGGCACACCTATTGCATGAATGCACAAGATAAATATCATGGATGCACATGAACGAAGTTAGGGGTGCTCGGGGAATGCACATGCTTACTGCAGTTTGCATATTCTAACTTAAGCTCTATTCAAATCACTTTAACTTACCAAGTTTATACAACCTAATGTATAATTGCTCATCTTCAGTTAAAGACCTAGCACCTGCACCTAAGCATATTCTCAAGTTAGGCTAAACCCTAAACAATCAACGAGAACATTGCAACAACATAAACTCAAGCATTTGTATTTCAGCAAAATGAAGACTATGTAGTGGTACAGTAAACTAGCCATAACTGGAGATTTATAAATCCAAATGACATGCAACAAGACAATTTGGAAAGCTTATGAAATTGTATACAATTCATTTTTAGACCTCTAAGCATGATTCAACACTTTGCCAAGTCGAATTCTTTAATCAACAGAACTCTGTCCTCACAAGGCAGAGAGTAAGCAAAACTGGAACCTAACTTTAAACAGCTGTAGTTTCTAAACTACTAGGCTAAATGCCCTCAAATTTTGACAGGAGCTAGATACATAAATTGTCCACAACTTTTGTATTCATCACATTCACGGAAAACCAAAATATCATGGAGAGCTTTCTAAAGTCCCCAGATCTGTCCAGAAAGACATAATGCAAACAAATAATTATTAACTTATGATATAAACACATAATTGGATAAAACTAACTCTACTCACTTATTACACATATCACAAGAACCCCAGAAAGTAGGGTGTTCATCACCCAAACCTTTCTTTTAATACCTTTCTTAATTTATTTAATTAACTAGACGAAATGGTAAACATATATGAAAACTACACCATTAAATCTACAAAACTTACAGTAGATACTACATTCCCTAAGTAGACTACCATAAAAATGTCACACCATTTGAGTAAGTACAACAGCCTACACAAAAATGATAAGGCATAATGGCTTAAAATGGCATAATTAGGAAACCTTAGTGAAAAGTGTCAAGCAACAGATTTCATATTTTTCCTAGCATCCTTAAGGTACTAGGATACTACCCACCAAGTTTCATGGTCATAGGATTACTAGATAATTTACAAAAATTCACCCAACTATCAATCAGTGATAAAAGGAAAATCTATAACTCAAAAACCATACATGCAATGACTCTCAAATTTTAACCAGAGCTTCTACTAAGCAAGACTAGCTTACCCATAAAATTTCATAATGTTTGATCACAGAAACTCAAGATATGATTTAAACAAGTTTGCATGCATTCAAAAACACATTTCAAGTTCCTATTTAATTCATCCAAAATTTCTACATCATGTGCTCAAGACATATTTTTCTTAAATACTAGACTTCACAGTGAGTCTAACAAAATTTGAATCACACCATTTGGATCTACACATTTGGAGTTACAAAATTCACAAAATAGCATTCAAAACTGGAAATTTGAACTATCCTTTTGAACAAATAGTCACTGACGCGTGGGGCCCGCGTGTCAGCCGGACCCGCTTGTCAGTGAGACGAAAACAGGGGAGGACGCTCGCGACGGCGTGGCAGCGGTGAAGCTCGCTGACGGCGACTTCTTCGGCGATGAGGAGGGTACCTCTGTGACCGTCACGACCCCCCGAATCGATTGACCTACTCATCCTAAGCTCTATCGACCTCTAGGTACGTCGGCCATGGCGCACAGCGGCTCAGCCATGGCGCACGACGGCGCTCCGGCGAACCCCGGCGCTAGGTACCCGGATGAGGTGCGCATCAGCTTCCAGTGACCAAGGCGGACCCACCTATGTTACTGCTAATGGTTGCAGTGAAGTGCTCGAGTGTAGCCATGTGATGTCACTGGCGGCGACCATGGCGCGGCGGTGCGCGGCCGTGTTCCGGCTCGGCCAGACTGGCTTCGTCGGTAGCATCATCACTAGAGCAACTACACTTGCTAGAGAAGACGAAACAAAGGCTAGGGAAGAAGGAGCGGTGCGGTGATGCGCTGGCCATGACGAACCGCAACACCGGCGAGGTATGGCCATGGCTACGGCGTCAGAAAACTGGCCAAGGGCCCTCACCTAAGGCTCATCTGGCTCAGCGAGAATGTCGACGAGGTTCATGGGGTGCTAGCGGAGCTTTGGGCTGGATCTTGCTGGCTGTGGTGCAGCGGCAAGCTTGCGCGAGTGCAGCGAAACCAATGGCGACGGCGTGGTCTGCTGCGGCTGTGCTTCGGCTGCTGCTGCGGTGAGCGGAGGAAGCGAAGGAGGAGGCAGAGCACGTGCGGAGGGCAGCAGGGCGTCCTCCACTTCAAGCCGGCCAGCGCGCAGCGCGGTCAGGCCAAGCTAGGCGCGTGGTGGCCACGTGGCGGCCATCTTCTGACCTTGGTCGGCCATGACCAGTCTGAACCTCGCGTTTCAGAGTTCATCGATCCCTACTGACAGGCGAAGTTTGACACTGATTCACTCCTAATCCGTGATGATATAGCTCAAGGTGTAATTGACAAAGTTGAACATCTACATGTGAACTACAACTTTTACAATTGGAGCTCGAGCTGGTTTGGCTTTGTTTGGGAGCTACAAGGTGCATAAGTTGGGTACATGAAACTGAAATCTAGTTATAACACTTAGAAAATTTTCAGAGTTACAAAATAGATCTCAAAACTGACTTGTGGGTCCTTTTTGAACATGTTGTGCACATTTTCATGACTTGGCTTCTAAACAAAGTTTGTTCCTTATAAAATTTGCTACAACTTTGCTTTAGGTAGCTCAGACATGCAAACACTCTAAGCTACACTTTTTAAACAGTCAAACAAAAGAGTTCAGGGGTCAAAACAAGTCAAACCACTTTTTGAAATCATATTTAGGCAACATGATCAATATGAACATTGTTCCTAATGACATTCTAAGTATAACTAAGTTGTTTAAAAATATATTTAGCCATACCACACATTGATCACACCAAAATCAAGCATCACAGGCATTGAAACAAGGAAGAACAAGTGAAGTGTTACTTTTGTTTCAAAGCCATGTTTCATATGTTTCATGAGTGTGTTGCATAGTACTACTAACCATGTTTCACTAAAGTGTGTTGCACATGTTGCACTTGAGTGTTGCACATTATTCATTTCATAAAACAAACACACATGGAATATAAACATATGTTGTAATGTTTCAAAAGCATGTTTCATACAATCTAAGCTCATGAATGGATGAATGATGCTCATGTTTATGAAATGCAAGTGCAAATGTGGAAGCCAAACACCTGGCGTGTTACATCCCTCCCCCCTTATGAAAATCTTGTCCCGAGATTTGAAAAGCGTACCATTGTATACTTCCATATCAAACTACCCGATAACAATTTGAACCCACAATTAAATACGCACCATATACACATGCAAGCATGCATACATAGCCGTACCAAAGCTAACTCTCCCCGACCGCCCGCTCACATCTTGCGGTCATGTCACTCATCATCTTACCTTGGCGTAGAGGCATTTGATCCATACATTACCATTCAAGTGAATGACATCCATACAATAGCACACCGTATGGACGACGAAGTAAAAACCCCCATGTTAGTACTTAAATAGCCACCTAATAGTCCTTAATTTGGGCATAAGGAAAGTGATCATTGGCACACTTTAGATTTCAAATACCTATTATATAGCTATCAGTTGCTAGAGATGGGTTTTTGGAAAACAAAAACTTTTGTTTTAAATACACATGTGACAATTAACGTTGAATCTTGCTCTGATGCCAGCTATCGCAGAACCGGCCAATTTATAAGAACACAAGTACAATGGCGGCCCGCAAGCGGTCGCACTGTCATACTTGAGCCCATATAAACCCGGTAGTCTATCGAGTACCACGATGGGTCTCGATAAACGATTTACAACAACCAAGATCGTACATGATTCAACATACATGCCACATATTACATAAAGTTCACAGATACATTTTCATCATCAGAGTATGAAACCAGTTATTACAAACCGAGTTTGATAGAGAACAGCGGAAGCAAATTAAGTTTGAAAGTAAAGGTTCCAACATAGTTTAATACAGTGCCAAGATATGATCACGGTCCACAAAAGCATGTAGAAGGATTAATAAGAAGCCTGCCCAAGGCTTACTCCTCATCCATAGTGGGATAAAAGCAACTCTTGCAGTAACCATGATACACAGTGCCATCTGCAACAATGGGAAATAAAATCCTGAGTACGAGAAGGTACTCAGCTAGACTTACCCGTCATAAACCAGAAATAAAATGACTCCAAGGATTATGCAAGGCTGTATAAGTGGGGATAGCTTGACAACATTTTGCATAAAAGCGATTAACTTAGTTATACAATTATGGTTCCAATATCAGGTTAATTATAACTATCCATCTCTAGATTAGCAACTATCATGTGCCAAACATGTGGTATATCCATTTAAAAGCATACAATAGTAACCATAGCAGGTATTGTAATTCCATATTCATCCGAACCATCATGTTCCATAACACAGTTACTATGATGTTGGAGCTAGCCAAGTTTCTCACTATCCGGGAGAGACGGCGATTCGAATCGATTTCAACCAGCTAGGAATTTATTCCTAACACAAACCCAGGCATACCGCGTGAAGACAGCTTAGGTCACCTTTGGTACAACTCAGGTACACATTTCGCGGGTCCATACCGCGCCGCACAATCTGGGACACCAGATGCCAGGACGTTCAGGCCTAGCCTGCCCTGGGGCTTAGTCTAATCGCCCCCCGCAAGGAGCACACAACAGAATGGGGCCCGGCCTGAGTTGAGCTACTCGGCTTCGTGGTCAGAACGAGTTATCCGGCCAACTAAGTGATAGGCATGCGTTCAATCTTGTCAGAAGTTCCAACAACGGTACGGTCCTCGATCGGCATAGACAGAATCTCATGAATCATCCTACGCATAGACTCCGCCCGGCCTTGATTTTCTTTTACCCCATGGTTCTGTTCCACGATAGCAAATATAGCCAACCGTGCTCCGGTATCCACCTATATCTCGCAGGTGACAGGAAATCACCCGACTTCTACCGGTCTAAGCATGGCTAAGCATATATTCGATCCTAGACCTATACCGGTTAAAGGTGTAATATCTGGACAAGGAATTCATATTTATCGAGGGGTTCCAATCAACTCTTATAACATAATGCATCAATCATAAGTACTTAAGTAATCATTTGTAAAATATTAGGAGACTTATAATGCTTCGGGGCTTGCCTCGCAGAAAGGAAGTGGGGCCGTGGTCAGGACACTCCAGAAGCTCTTCAGGATTCTGCTCCACGCCTTCGGAAACTGTGACTTGAGGATTCTCCTGCTGGTCCCCTTACTCTACTTCATCGAATTCCAGCAACGTTATTTCTTCCTCCGATCCTAGATGCATGAATATGGCATAAGATATTGCGAATACAAATATGTTAACAAGTGTGGTATGATGATACAGGAAGAATGCATTCTTGCAAATATTCTTAATGGCATGTGGTTTAAGTAACAACAAGTGCATCGCGTTTACTGAGTAGGTGCATATCTCTTCTTGATTATTTAATTAACTACTTCTACAATGCATCTACTATATCACAAAACAGCAGCTACTTGTTTTACTGATAACTGGAGTTATAATCATCCAAATGCAGTGATCCTAGACTTTCTGGAAAGCTTATAAAATTACCTACAACTCTTATTTAATTCACAAAACCTAAATAACAACTTATATTAGCCAAAACAGACAATCATATCAGTGTTGTCCAGAAATTCCAGAGAACAAGCAAATTCGGAAAAGCTAACTTTAAACAGTTGTAACTCCTAAACCGTTTGACCTATGGTCCTGAAATTTTAACACAAGACATATGATGATGTTATCTACAACTTTGTTATTAACCATTTTTACAGCAAACATCATTTTTAACATGCAACTTATCCAACTACCGAATCTGTCCGGAAATTATTCCAATTCGCATTATAAAGTAACAATACTTCTACTTCATGTAATTATTCAAAGTTTGACAACACAAAGTCTACCAACAGTTTAAACATACCAAATACACTCAAGAAAACATAATGGTGAAGTCCAAACTATTTCTTTAAATGCCTTTATTATTTTATTTAGATACTTAGGTTAAATAACCAACATATACTAGATGTACTTCATAAATTCTCAAAAATTTACAGTGCCTTACTAATGCTACCAAAAGACTACTGTAAAAGTTTTATGCCATTTTATCAAGTAAAACATTCTATGCAAAAATGACAAGGCAGAAAGGCTTAAAATAGCATAAATAGAAAGCCATAGTGAAAAGTGTCAAGCAATAGATTTTATATTTTTCTTAGCATCCCTATAGTACTAGGATAACCTCCAACAAATTTAATGAATATTGGACTCATAAATAATTTATAAAAATTCATACAAGGATCCCCTAATTATAAAAGGAAAATCTATAACTACAAATCTATACGTGCACTGATCCTCAAATTTTTATCAGAGCTCATACATGTCAATAATAGATTACCACAAAAATGTCATAATTTTTGGAGCACAGGAACTCTAGATATAAAATAAACAAGTTTGCATGCATTCGAAAACACATTTCAAGTTTCAATTTAAATCTTCCAAGATTTCTACTGCAAGTGTCAATATTATATTTTTCCTAAATACTACACTTCCTAAGGAACACTACAAAATTTATTTCATAATTTTTGAGTCTACAAGGCCCAACTTATCAAATTTCAAAGATTGTACCAAAACTGTAATTAAATGACCTATCCTACTTTCACCAGTCACTGACAGCTAGGTCCCGCCTGACAGTGAACCCCACGCGTCAGTGGTACAGAAGCAAAGTAGCGGCGCTGCGCGACATTGCGCGGCCACGGCTCGTCGACGGCGAGCTTCGCCGGCGATGACATCAACACTACATGACCCTCGTGACCTAGCGGACCGATTGAGCTACTTGGTGGGGCCTCTCACCGGCGCTAACTACGACGACGGCGGCCATGGTGGCTCGGAGGAGCTAGATGGTGGCACTATGCCGGTGGAGGCCATGGTGATTCCAACTAAGGCGCGGACGAGCACCTACGTACTTAGGTGAACCTAACGCACAAGCTATCGCGTGGAAAGGTGGATGGTGATGGCTTGTCCACGACGACGGACTCGGCGGCGGGACTCTGGTGAGCTCATGCATGGTGCTGGGGCTTACCGAGCGCGGTCAGCGAGCACGGGTGGAGACGGTGAGTCACGAGGGTGCTGGTGGAGCAGTTGTGGTGGTGGAGAAGCGGCGAGGGCAAGCTAGCGTCAGTAATGGCGATGGCGGCGCTCGGTGCTGAGGCGGCTGCTGCTACGGGCGAAGAAAGAAGGCCGAGGAAATGGAATGGTGAGCGCGGGCAGTGCAGGCGGGTGTTGGCGAGGTTAAGGCGCGCGCTAGCCTGCCTTGGCCACACGCGGCGTCCGCTGGCTCCTCGCGGCGTGCAAGCCCTGACGGTGTCGGCCACTGAACGACGTCGTTCAGTTCGTTAGTCACCCGAAGGCGAGGCCTGACAGTGGGTTTTGCAATCCAATTAACTGAGAATTCATGGCTCCGTTGTGCAAACATCCTAAACTGAATTGGTAGACCTATGTACTAGCTCCATTTGTTGTTAAAGAATCATGCTCTAATTCGCAACCGAAATCAAGTTATGTCACCCTAAAGGTCAGCTTGTCAGGCTATTCGTCATCCAGACCTAGAAAAATATTGTTAAGTGTTGAAAACAGTGAAAAGCTTATTTTTGTGAGCCAAATTCAAGCATGTTAGGAGCTAAACTAGTCTATGACCCAAACATAAAAGTTGTTCCCCTTATCAAATACTACAACTTTGCTTTAGTGACCACCTACATGCAAAGTCTCTAGCATATGATTCAAACTTGGTTTAAACATGCTACATTCAAATGTTGGTATACATTCAAACTATGGCTTAATTACCTATTTACCCCTAACCATGAATATCAAAGTTGTTCATAATGATACTCTAAACATGTTTAAGCAAATGGCAAGGTCATACAATCTTTTCATGTATTAGGCACTCATAGTGCTATCTAGTTTAACACATGAAATCTTAAGTGTTTGGTCATGAAAGGTGACATTCATGAACAATGTTCCATTTGCTAACCTAAGTGTTGCTAACATGTTTTTGTGACTCATATCAACCATCTACATGTATTCACTCATGATCATATGCATATATACCAAGAAACATAAAATAACAAGCAATGTTGCATATGTTTCAATCAAATGTTTCAAGTGTAAATGCTTATATATGAATGCTTGATGCTCATGCTATGCAAGTCAATTTATGCAAGGCTAACACCTAGCGTGCTACAGCCCCTCCCCCTTATAAAAATGTCATCCCGAGATTTGCAAGACCTACCATTCTTAGAAAAAGGCAGGATAAACTTCACGTAAATAATCCTCTCGTTCCCACTTTGCATCTTGTTCATTGTGATTGTTCCACACCACCTTATAGAACTTAATAATCTTACTCCGTGTTACTCTTTCCATCTCCTCTAATACTCGAATTGGCTTTTCCTCATAGGTCAAATCCGATTGAAGCTGCACGTTGGTGGGTGCAATAGCTTCTTCAGGTACTCGAAGACATTTCTTCAACTGAGAAACATGGAAAACATCGAATATTGCACTCATCTCAGGTGGAAGTTGTAACTTATAAGCAACATTCCCTTTCCATTCCACAATCTTGTATGGCCCCACATATCTTGGTGAAAGCTTCTTTTTCATCCTAAATCTCTTCACCCCTTTCATGGGTGATACTTTCAAGTATACATAGTCACCTACTTCAAAAGTCAGTGGTCTTCTTCTTTTATCAGCATAACTCTTTTGTCTAGATTGAGCTGCTTTCATATGCTGTTGGATCACACGTACTTGCTCTTCAGCTTCATTGACAAAGTCAATACCAAAGTATCTCCTTTCACCGGGCTCAATCCAATTCAATGGAGTTCTACATTTTTGGCCATACAAGGCTTCAAATGGAGCCATTTTGATACTCGCTTGATAACTATTGTTATAGGAGAACTCAGCTAAAGGTAACCATTTCTCCCATGAACCTTGTGAAGATATAACACAAGCTCTAAGCAAATCTTCTAGGGTTTGGTTCACTCGTTCCGTCTGTCCTGAAGTTTGTGGATGATATGCCGAACTTCTGATTAGATTGGTTCCCAAAGCCTGGTGCAAGTGCTCCCAGAAACGAGCCATGAACTGTGGTCCTCGATGTGAGATTATGGTCCTGGGTACTCCATGAAGTCTCACGATCTGAGAAAAATATAGTTCAGCGTACTTCCCCACGTGGTACGTTGTGTGAACTGGTACAAAATGTGCTGACTTGGTGAGACGATCTACAATGACCCATATTGAATCATGACCTTGTGGTGTCATTGGAAGGCCGGTGATAAAGTCCATACTGATTTCTTCCCATTTCCAACCTAGGATAGGCAATGGCTGAAGTAATTCGATAGATTTCATATGAATAGCTTTTACTCGACTACAGTTATCGCACCTAGCGACATAGGCTGCGATCTCCTTCTTCATCTTAGTCCACCAAAAACGGGTTTTCAAATCTTGGTACATCTTACTACTACCCGGATGAATAGATAATTTGGACGAGTGAGCTTCATCTAATATTTGGTTCCTAAGCTCACAGTCTTTTGGCACCACAAGTCGGTCTTCAAACCATAACACACCTCTTTCGTCCAATCTGAAATGCTTGGTCTCTTGCTCTTGCATTTTTCTCTTGATGTGGCTTATTCCTACATCTGTCTGCTGCAACTCTATGATTTTGCTCTCAAGTGAACAACTGATCGTGATATTGTGTAGTACAGCAGGGTGTAACAAGTTGAATCCATCTTCCAATAATGCTTCCATAGTGTTGCAATGAGACTTTCGACTGAGTGCATCTGCTACTACATTAGCTTTTCCCGGATGGTGATGCACTTCTAAATTGTAGTCCTTAATTAGCTCTAACCATCTTCGTTGTCTCATGTTCAGCTCTGGTTGGGTAAAGATATACTTGAGACTTTTGTGGTCAGTATATATATGACATACATTGCCCAACAAGTAATGTCTCCATATCTTTAATGCGTGAACCACTGCTGCAAGTTCTAAATCATGAGTGGGGTAGATGACTTCATGCTTTCTCAACTGCCGAGAAGCATATGCAATAACTCTTCCTTCTTGCATAAGCACACACCCCAAACCTATTCCCGATGCATCACAAAATACATCAAAAGGCTTTTCAATGTCTGGTTGTGCTAGCACAGGTGCTGTAGTCAACAGAGTTCTGAGGGTGTGAAAAGCTGCTTCACATTCTGGTGTCCATTTGTACTTCTCGTCTTTCTGAAGTAGTTTGGTCATTGGCTTAGCTATCTTTGAGAAGTCTAGAATGAAATGACAATAATATCCTGCTAACCCTAGAAAACTCTGAACTTCATGCACCGAAGTTGGGGCTTTCCAATCCATGACCTCTTGTACTTTCGATGGATCCACTGATATTCCATCTCTTGATAAAATATGACCTAAGAAAGGTACTTTGCTCAACCAAAACTCACACTTACTAAACTTTGCGTATAGCTTATGATCCCTCAATCTGGATACGACAATCCTCAGATGCTCTTCATGATCTGACTCATTTTCTGAATAAATCAATATATCATCGATAAACACGACCACGAACTTGTCGAGCTCGGGCATGAATACCGAGTTCATTAGGTACATGAAGTAGGCTAGAGCATTTGTTAGTCCAAAAGACATAACCAAATACTCATATAAGCCATACCTAGTAGAGAAAGCAGTTTTAGGTATGTCCTCTGGCCTGATCTTTATCTGATGATAGCCTGATCTCAAGTCAATTTTTGAGAATACCTTTGCTTTTGCCAACTGATCAAACAAGATGTCGATGCGAGGCAATGGGTACTTGTTCTTGATAGTCACATCATTGAGTGGTCTGTAATCTACGCACATTCTTAGTGAGTTGTCCTTCTTTTTCACAAATAATGTTGGACATCCCCACGGAGATGAGCTAGGTTGGATGAGACCCTTGTCCAACAGATCCTATAACTGAATCTTAAGTTCTGCTAACTCATTGGGTGGCATTCTATAGGGCCTTCTTGATATGGGTGCCGTACCTGGCACTAACTCAATCTTAAATTCCACCTCGCTATCCGATGGTAAGCCTGGTAATTCCTCTAGAAATACATCCAGAAACTCACAAACCACTAGGATATCACAAAGTGTGGTGGTTTGGATAGCACAAGCTAAATGTTGGAGTTCAAAATTGTGAGATAGTGGTACTAGAAAAGCATTCCCTCCCATGGGTTCTCTCAACATAATAGTATGGGTGCTGGTGTTAATGAGAACACCATGATCCTTCATCCAATTCATGCCTAAGATTACACTTATCGATAACCCGGGCAATATTATCAAATCTATGGTATACTCCCTCCCTTGTATAGAGATGAGCATGTTTTTGACTATCTTATTTGTAGCAATAGTACCCCCTATAGAATTTATACTATAACCCCCTTTGCTTACTTCAATTATTTCTTGATCATGCCTAGATGCGAATGCTTGACTCATAAAAGAATGAGAAGCTCCTGAATCAAATAAAACAACAGCGGGATGTTTGTTGATGAGAAACATACCAGCCGTGA
This sequence comes from Miscanthus lutarioriparius, assembly GCA_904845875.1. NCBI lineage: Eukaryota > Viridiplantae > Streptophyta > Magnoliopsida > Poales > Poaceae > Miscanthus > Miscanthus lutarioriparius. Next base: position 70,489,974 of record CAJGYO010000005.1, on the reverse strand, counting down.
CAACTTCTCCAGCGGGCACTTCCTCAACAGCGGTATAATGCACGTATCCTGGACGTGCCCTTGTGTTCGCCTGCCTCTGATTGTTCTGATTTGGGTTGCCATTCTTCTTGGGGTGGGGGCATTCCTTGGCCCAATGACCCATTTGATTGCAGTTGAAACATGGCTGATTATTCCTAGGTCCTGCGAAGCTCCCCTGACTGTCAGTCCCCTTTGGCAAGGCAATAGTGAATGCCTTACGGAATGGTTTCTGTGGCCTGCTATTCTGAGCTTTAGGTGGTGGAGGCCTAAACTTGGATGCAGGTGGACGGAATTGTGGCCTAGCTGTGATAGGCGCTCTTGCATGTGAAAATCCGGAGGCACCTGCCTCGAATGCCCTCTTACGACCCTTAGCAGCTGCATGCATATTATTATGGTTTTCCTAGGTCAAGGCATCACTAATAAACTCGTTATATGTGGCACACCTAGAATTGGCCATGGTCTTCATCAGTTTGGCACCCAGACCCCGCTTGAAACTCTCTATCTTCTTCTCCTCGGTATCCATGAAACATGGAGCATACCTAGACAGGTTGTTGAATGCGTGCATGTATTCTGTGAGAGTCTTCGTTCCCTGAGTGAGGCTCATAAATTCAGCCGCTTTCATGCGCATTAGGCCCGGGGGAATGTGATGTCGCCAAAAAGCCAGCTTGAACTGCTCCCATGTCACTCGTGCATTAGCAGGTAGTGATGACAAGAAATGTGCCCACCAGATCCCTGCTGGTCCTTACAGCTGATGAGAAGCATACTCAGCTTTCAGATGCTCGGTGACTCTTAGCAGGCGAAACTTCTGCTCAATGGCATTGAGCCACTCGTCAGCCTGTAGTGGTTCCTCAGCCACCTTGAAGATAGGAGGCTTTGTATCTAGAAATTCCTTGAATGTACTATGCTAATTTGGCTCGGCCCCTTGTTGCTGTGGGTGGCCACGAGCGGTGTTCTGCGCAATGAGGCGCAGAGCTTCCTCCATTGTCCTTTGGCTCCCCAAGAACTGAGCAAAGAACTCCTAAGCAGACGGCGGCGGCGGTGGTGGTAAGTCATCACCATTGCCATCATGACTGCTACCAGCTCCTGCTCAGGTGCGCGTCATCTGCGAAGTTGCAACAATAAGCGATTATTGGTGGATGCCACAAGATTGCAGATGAATTTATAATCATGCCAAACTGAAATTACTAGAGAAAATTCTCAAATTCCCAATAAAAACAGAGGCATAACAATTCATTCTCGCAACATGACACCACCAACTTTATCACTTATCGGACTCGCACCGTGTTAACATACTAGTCACTAGGCGACTCTAGTCTTCAATAAGATCGCTATCGAGGTCGAAGATAGGATCATCCATATTCTCTGGCTCCACTTCTTCCTCGTCCTAGCTGTCATCTTCTACTAACATTTCTAGATCTTCGTCATCCTTACTAAGGATCGGGTGTAGTTGGTTGTTCAAATTATGCACCTCATGCTGAAAACCCATCACTACATGCTGGGCCCATGCAAGCTGCTGGCTCAAGTCCCTTTATTCCAGTGATAGAGGGGAGGTTCATGGTACCCCACAAAGTGCAAAACTCTCCACAGCAGAGTAGGAGTTCCGAAAACCATCAGGAACTTCTCACATCCAACTGGTGCTGCCATTGGTACTATCAACATGTACACTTTTGTGAGACAAGGCCATAATGGATAAGAGTTACATAACCGAGTAAGAAATTTATAAGGGGAGGAACAATGTAATTATTTGAATGATAATTATCATGATGCATGCTCGTTCCGTACGTCCTCACAAACTTAGGAAAATTTTGTTTCTAGCGGTAGACACGGTGGCATACATACGTTCTCTCATATATAGCGTAACTAGTCGAGCTACACGTTTCGTTGTTAGTATACCTGCATAAGAATTTCATTTTAGCCCAAACCCATAATGAAATATGCAGAATGTAAATTTAAATACTTCCATATATGTATACCCATACATATACTTCCGTATCAAACCACCCGATAACAATTTAAACCCACAATTAAATACGCACCATATACACATGCAAGCATGCTTACATAGCCGTACCAAAGCTAACTCTCCCCGACCGCACGCTCACATCTTGCGGTCATGTCACTCATCATCTTACCTTGGCGTAGAGGCATTTGGTCCATACATTACCATTCAAGTGAATGACATCCATATAATAGCACACCGTATGGATGACGAAGTAAAAACCCCCATGTTAGTACTTAAATAGCCACCTAATAGTCCTTAATTTGGGCATAAGGAAAGTGATCATTGGCACACTTTAGATTTCAAATACCTATTATATAGCTATCAGTTGCTAGAGAAGGGTTTTTGGAAAACAAAAACTTTTGTTTTAAATACACATGTGACAATTAACATTGAATCTTGCTCTGATGCCAGCTGTCGCAGAACTGACCAATTTATAAGAACACAAGTACAATGGCGGCCCGCAAGCGGTCGCACTGTCATACTTGAGCCCATATAAACCCGGTAGTCTGTCGAGTACCACGAAGGGTCTCGATAAACGATTTACAACAACCAAGATCGTACATGATTCAACATACATGCCACATATTACATAAAGTTCACAGATACATTTTCATCATTAGAGTATGAAACCAGTTATTACAAACCCAGTTTGATAGAGAAAAGCGGAAGCAAATTAAGTTTGAAAGTAAAGGTTCCAACATAGTTTAATACAGTGTCAAGATACGATCACGGTCCACAAAAGCATGTAGAAGGATTAATAAGAAGCCTGCCCAAGGCTTACTCCTCATCCACAGTGGGATAGAAGCAACTCTTGCAATAACCATGATACACAGTGCCATTTGCAACAATGGGAAATAAAACCCTGAGTACGAGAAGGTACTCAGCTAGACTTACCCATCATAAACCAGAAATAAAATGACTCCAAGGATTATGCAAGGCTGTATAAGTGGGGATAGCTTGACAACATTTTGCATAAAAGCGATTAACTTAGTTATACAATTATGGTTGCAATATCAGGTTAATTATAGCTATCCATCTCTAGATTAGCAACTATCCTGTGCCAAACATGTGGTATATCCATTTAAAAGCATACAATAGTAACCATAGCAGGTATTGTAATTCCATATTCATCCGAACGATCATGTTCCATAACACAGTTACTACGATGTTGGAGCTAGCCAAGTTTCTCACTATCCAGGAGAGACGGCGATTCGAATCGATTTCAACCAGATGGGAATTTATTCCTAACACAAACCCAGGCATACCGCGCGAAGACAGCCTTAGGTCACCTTTGGTACAACTCAGGTACACACTTCGCGGGTCCGTACCGCGCCGCATAATCTGGGACACCAGATGCCAGGACGTTCAGGCCTAGCCTGCCCTTGGGCTTAGTTTGATCGCCCCCCGCAAGGAGCGCACAATAGAATGGGGCCCGGCTTGAGTTGAGCTACTCGGCTTCGTGGTCAGAACGAGTTATCCGGCCAGCTAAGTGATAGGCATGCGTTCAATCTTGTCAGAAGTTCCAACAACGGTACGGTCCTTGATCGGCACAGACAGAATCTCATGAGTCATCCTACGCATAGACTCCGCCTGGCCTTGATTTTCTTTTACCCCATGGTTTTGTTCCACGATAGCAAATATAGCCAACCGTGCTCCGGTATCCACCTATATCTCGCAGGTGACAGGAAATCACCCGACTTCTACCGGTCTAAGCATGGCTAAGCATATATTCGATCCTGGACCTATACCGGTTAAAGGTGTAATATCTGGACAAGGAATTCATATGCATCGAGGGGTTTCAATCAACTCTTATAACATAATGCATCAATCATAAGTACTTAAGTAATCATTTGTAAAATATTAGGAGACTTATAATGCTTCGGGGCTTGCCTCGCAGAAAGGAAGTGGGGCGGTGGTCAGGACACTCCGGAAGCTCTTTAGGATTCTGCTCCACGCCTTCGGAAACTGTGACTTGAGGATTCTCCTGCTGGTCCCCTTCCTCTACTTCATCGAATTCCAGCAACGTTATTTCTTCCTCCGATCCTAGATGCATGAATATGGCATAAGATATTGCGAATGCAAATATGTTAACAAGTGTGGTATGATGATACAGGAAGAATGCATTCTTGCAAATATTCTTAACGGCATGTGGTTTAAGTAACAACAAGTGCATCGTGTTTACTGAGTAGGTGCATATCTCTTCTTGATTATTTAATTAACTACTTCTACAATGCATCTACTATATCACAAAACAGCAGCTACTTGTTTTACTCATAACTGGAGTTCTAATCATCCAAATGTAGTGATCCTAGACTTTCTGGAAAGCTTATAAAATTACCTACAACTCTTATTTAATTCACAAAACCTAAATCACAACTTATATTAGCCAAAACAGACAATCATATCAGTGCTGTCCAGAAATTCCAGAGAACAAGCAAATTCAGAAAAGCTAACTTTAAACAGTTGTAACTCCTAAACCGTTTGACCTATGGTCCTGAAATTTTAACACAAGACATATGATGACGTTATCTACAACTTTGTTATTAACCATTTTTACAGCAAACATCATTTTTAACATGCAACTTATCCAACTACCGAATCTGTCCGGAAATTATTCCAATTCGCATTATAAAGTAACAATACTTCTACTTCATGTAATTATTCAAAGTTTGACAACACAAAGTCTACCAACAGTTTAAACATACCAAATACACTCAAGAAAACATAATGGTGAAGTCCAAACTATTTCTTTAAATGCCTTTATTATTTTATTTAGATACTTAGGTTAAATAACCAACATATACTAGATGTACTTCATAAATTCTCAAAAATTTACAGTGCCTTACTAATGCTACCAAAAGACTACTGTAAAAGTTTTATGCCATTTTATCAAGTAAAACATTCTATGCAAAAATGACAAGGCAAAAAGGCTTAAAATAGCATAAATAGAAAACCGTAGTGAAAAGTATCAAGCAACAGATTTTATATTTTTCTTAGCTTCCCTGTAGTACTAGGATAACCTCCAACAAATTTCATGAATATTGGACTCATAAATAATTTATAAAAATTCATACAAGGATCCCCTAATTATAAAAGGAAAATCTATAACTACAAATCTATACGTGCACTGATCCTCAAATTTTTATCAGAGCTCATACATGTCAATAATAGATTACCACAAAAATGTCATAATTTTTGGAGCACAGGAACTCCAGATATAAAATAAACAAGTTTGCATGCTTTCAAAAACACATTTCAAGTTTCGATTTAAATCTTCCAAGATTTCTACTACAAGTGTCAATATTATATTTTTCCTAAATACTACACTTCCTAAGGAACACTACAAAATTTATTTCACAATTTTTGAGTCTACAAGGCCCAACTTATCAAATTTCAAAGATTGTACCAAAACTGTAATTAAATGACCTATCCTACTTTCACCAGTCACTGACAGCTGGGTCCCACCTGACAGTGAACCCCATGCGTTAGTGGTACAGAAGCAGAGTAGCGGCGCTGCGCGACATTGCGCGGCCACGGCTCGTCGACGGCGAGCTTCGCCGGCGATGACATCAACACTACTTGACCCTCGTGACCTAGTGGACCGATTGAGCTACTTGGTGGGGCCTCTCACCGGCGCTAACTACGACGACGGCGGCCATGGTGGCTCGGAGGAGCTAGATGGCGGCGCTACGCCGGTGGAGGCCACGGCGATTCCAACTAAGGCGCGGACGAGCACCTACGTACTTAGGTGAACCTAACGCACAAGCTATTGCGTGGAAAAGTGGACGGTGATGGCGTGTCCACGACGACGGACTCGGCGGCGGGACTCCGGCGAGCTCGTGCACGGTGCTGGGGCTTACCGAGCGCGGTCAGCGAGCACGGGTGGAGACAGCGAGTCATGGGGGTGCTGGTGGAGCAGCTGTGGTGGTGGAGAAGCGACGAGGGCAAGCTGGCATTGGTAATGGCGACGGCGGCGCTCGGTGCTGAGGCGGCTCCTGCTGCGGGTGAAGAAAGAAGGCCGAGGAAATGGAATGGCGAGCGCGGGGCAGTGCGGGCGGGTGCTGGCGAGGTTAAGGCGCGCGCTGGCCTGCCTTGGCCACACGTGCGCGGGGCGCCGGCGACACGTGGCGTCCGTTGGCTCCACGCGGCGCGCAAGCCCTGACGGTGTCGGCCACTGAACGGCGTCGTTCAGTTCGTCAGTCACCTGAAGGCGAGGCCTGACAGTGGGTTTTGCAATCAAATTAACTGAGAATTCGTGGCTCCGTTGTGCAAACATCCTAAACCAAATTGGTAGACCTATGTACCAGGTCCATTTGTTGTTAAATAATCGTGCTCTAATTCGCAACCGAAATCGAGTTATGTCACCCTAAAGGTCAGCTTGTCAGGCTGTTCGTCATCCAGACTTAGAAAAATATTGTTAAGTGTTGAAAACAGTGAAAAGCTTATTTTTGTGAGCCAAATTCAAGCATGTTAGGAGCTAAACTAGTCTATGACCCAAACATAAAAGTTGTTCCCCTTATCAAATACTACAACTTTGCTTTAGTGACCACCTACATGCAAAGTCTCTAGCATATGATTCAAACTTGGTCAAACATGCTACATTCAAATGATGGTATACATTCAAACTATGGCTTAATGACCTATTTACCCCTAACCATGAATATCAAAGTTGTTCATAATGATACTCTAAACATGTTTAAGCAAATGGAAAGGTCATACAATCTTTTCATGTATTAGTCACTCATAGTGCTATCTAGTTTAACACATGAAATCTTAAGTGTTTGATCATGAAAGGTGACATTCATGAACAATGTTCCATTTGCTAACCTAAGTGTTGCTAACATGTTTTTGTGACTCATATCAACCATCTACATGTATTCACTCATGATCATATGCATATATACCAAGAAATATAAAATAACAAGCAATGTTGCATATGTTTCAATCAAATGTTTCAAGTGTAAATGCTTATATATGAATGCTTGATGCTCATGCTCATGCTATGCAAGTCAATTTATGCAAGGCTAACACCTAGGGTGTTACAGCAACTGCCCCTAGAAGGGAAGGGCTCACCATCGCCACCCTGTTCCCCCCGCCGCTCGCCGCGACATGCAACAGGGTGGGCCTCCATGCCTCCTGCATGGGAGTTGGGGCGATGCTCAACACCGTCATCGCCCGGCCACTGACAAAGGGCGCAGATAAGTCACACTCCAAAAAGACTCAACTGCAAAAGATAAGCTAGAAGCAAAGGAAAAACGTACTAGGAGGCGAGCGGTACGACTCTAAAAGCAAGACCCGGCACCGACGGGCCGGCAGGGCACGGGCCGCCCCCGGGCTATGACCCGTGCCCCCTCACTTCGGCCGGGGACAGAGTTGTCCCAGCCGGCTCCTGCCTGGCCTGTGGGTCACCGTGCCCCTTGGCTCGGGACTCCCCGACCAGAGCGGGGGGCGGGGCATCCTCTGGCTGCGAGTCACGTGACGCACGGGCGCCAGTCTGCTCCTCAGACTGCTCGGCTTGCTCGACCGCGTCCGCGGCAGGCGGGGCCTACCCCGGCTATGAGTCGCGCATTGTCACCCATCCCGGTGACGCACAGGTGCCAGTCTGCTCCTCGGACCACCCGGCTTGCTCGGCCGCATCCGCCATAGGCGGCCACGGGACCGACGACGCCACCAAAGGGCACGGTGATCGAGTCCGCTTTGCCACCCATTCGCCGACGGCGTCCACACTCGCCACATGCTTCCTCGGTGCGGAAGCCACCGCACGCCGCGTGGCCTCCTGCTCATCACCAGCGAACGTTGCCATAGGGTCACGATGCTCTGCCGAGGTCACAATGACCTCCCGACTTTCAGCCTCCTCAGAGAAAACCATGTCATCCATGTCCATGGGATCCTTCGACTCGAGCTCGGACTCGACATAGCTCTTTCTCTCCAAGGCCTTGACGCGCCGGGCGACCTCCTTCTTCTTCTTGTACTTCCAGTGGACCACCTCGGTCTTCTTCTTCTTCCTGGCATCTGCCGCCTCCTTCTGAGCGGCCTGCTTGGCCATGCCCTCTGGACCCTTGGGAAGGTGCGGCCGGGACTTGTAGTTCCCAAGCCCCTACAAAATGTATGTCTCCCAATAAAAAAATAGGAAAAGCAAAGGAAGAAGTGCAGACTAAAGAGAAGGGAGCATACTAGGGTGGACACGATCGAGGAGTTGAAAGGCATGGGATTCCCTTCAACACTCTCTTTGGGCTTCAGCTGCAGCACCTAGCCAAGGCGACTCCAGACCTCGTCGTCCAGCAGATCCTCCGACGACACATGCTCCGGGTCCGACAGGCCACCGTATAGCCACATCGGCCGCCTCCTCTCCGCCAATGGCGTGACCCGACGACGGTATAGGGTGTGGAACACCCGCACTCCGTCAAGGCCACGCTTCACGAGCTTCTGGAGCTCCTCCTCGATGAACCCCACCTTGTGCTTCTCCTTTTTGGCACAACCCCATGACCAACTGTCCTGCTTCTCCGGCCTCCCAGCGGTGAACACCGGGGACGGCGCCGCCACCAGATTCCGGATGTAAAACCACTCCCCATGCCACCCCCGGTTGGAGTCGCAGGGGAGGTACACGGGATATGAGCCTCCCGCGCTCGGTTTCTTCTGTAGGGCGAAACCCCCCACCAACGCGGTCTCGGCTGGGTTCCCCACCGTTAGGGTTCTCCCAGAGAACAGCCGCCGGAAGAAATCCGCATGCAGCTCCATCCCGAGGAAAGCCTCGCAGATGGTGACGAAGCGGGCAATGTGCAGCACCCTCGTCGGATTAAGGTGCTGCAGCTCTAGACCCCACTCATTGAGGAGCCAGCGTAGGAACTAGTGCGTGGGCTATCCTAGCCCATGCTCGTGGAAGGTGAGAAAGGAAACCACCTTGTCGGGCCAAGGTTGCGAGAACTCCTCCCTCCCAGGAACCCTCTAGTGCGCCACCTCCTTCAGCGGTAGAAATCCCTTCGCGACGAAGGACTTCAACACCGACTCCCTCATGGTGGACGACCTCTTGTCCAACATTCTGCTCCAAGATCAAGAAAGGATTTGTGAGTTTTTTCTCCTCTCCCTTCCTCTCTCCCCTTTTCTTTCCAAGAAACCACCGCGGCTCTCAGGAACGCTCATGGCAAGAAGGAAGAGGAAAGCCGGTGGCAAATGAGGAATAGGCAAAAGAACGGGGCGAAAACCCTCTCCCTTCTCCTACTTAAGGAAAAGGGAACAATAGTTAGGGAGGGGCATGCCGATCAGGGAAGGAAAAATGGCGGAGCGAGAAACTCTCTCTCTTTCCCATTTAATGCAGATGACACATGCCCTAACCGATGAAACGCGCCTTGACCGATGAGACGTGCCCTACCCGATGGAACGGCTCCTGATCGGACGGGACATGGCCTAGGCAGGGCCCACCACTACCGCACGACCAACCACTACCGCACGCCGGGCACAAAAACCGAAGTGCCACCGCACGCGGGTGGCTCCTGGCTTCCCTAGGACAAACCTAGAAAAACCCAAAATGAGATCTCCACCAGGGGAGATCATCGGGCCCCCTGAGTTGATCAACTCACTCAGGATAGACATCGAGAGACAGGTAAGGAGCAAAGGGACGCCCCATATAGGCCATGCCGACTCTGTCACGAACGGCGAGCACAGGTCCCGATCGGACGTTTCCGACTAGAGCTCTCCAAACCCCGTCACTCGAGTCACCAAGGTGAAAACTACAAACCCCCTCTATTTCCTTATAATCATTTCACACATCCATATGCGCATCCATCCCATATGCCTGTGCCTCCTGGTTGATTTGGGCCCTGAACCACCCGAGGGCTTAGGAACTAAGCATTGCATGTGTAGCGAAATGCATCACAATGCTCCATGTTGCGTCATGTAGCGGCGGCTACCTCATTCGACATGAGCAACCAATAGAGCCAGGGGAGAAAAATGTAGATGAGCCCCGTGCGGCCCTCACCCAGTCTGGCAGACTGGGTCATCTCAACCTTCTCGTTCGATCCTAAACCTCTCGCCAAGCCCATAGAATCTCCATCGAGAGGAGGCCATTAGGTCACCCGGGTCGGTCTCCGGAACAACCTAGGCATCTACCGGGTTGCAGGTAAAGGAGTAGTAGAATGTCACAAGAGGGCTATGCCGACCCCGTCACAAATGACGGACCCAGATTCCACTCGATCACACCCGTTAGCGAACTCACCGAGCGCGTCACTTGAGCCCAAGCGATCGGGACAAGCGACAAAACTCAGCCCCTCCGGTTGTGAGGAACTGAGGATGGGGTAATGGACACCACTTACACCGACCCCCACTATGGCCTGACATGCCTCGGGGGCTCAAGACACGAAAAGCCTAGGTCTACGACCCCGATCTCGCCCCATCCGGCTACGCTTCCGACTGCACTCCAAACTCCTGGGTCTGTGACCCCGATCTCATGCCATCCGGCTACGCTTCCGACTACGCTCCAAACACCTGGGTCTGCAACCCCGATCTCGCCCCATCACAGCTCCGACTCACCTGATCCTACGGCACGCATCGACGCCAGGATCAGTGAGCTTTGTCCCATCCAAACTAACTTCCTCACCTGATCCCACGACATGCATCGATGCTAGGATCAGTGAGCTTTGTCTCATCCAAAACTAACTTCCTCGCCCGATCCCATGGCATGCACCGACGCCAGGATTAGTGAGTTTTTTGTCTCAAATCTCTCAAACAACTAAAAACACCTTGGCTGCACAATGACGCCATGGTTAAATAAACTCCATCCCAACTAAAAACGTGCACACACGCTCGCTACCGAACACCCCCCAGACAGTTATGCCCGAACTGCACGGGGGCTCGGGGGCTACACCCATGGGTGCGCTCGCGTGCACCCACCGACAACACCAAAAACCCTCCAAACGGTTCTGCCCGAACCGCCTAGGGGCTCGGGGCCTACACCCGTGGGTGCGCTCGCGCGCACCTGCCGTCATAAAATAAAATCCCCTAGATGATTCTACCCGAATCGCCCGGGGGCTCGCTGTAACACCCCTGGTGTTTAGCCTTCACATTTGCACTGCATTTCATGAACATGAGCATCATGCATCCCTTCGTGAACTTATAGCACATGAAACATAATTTCGAAACATTGCAACGTGTTGTATATTTCATGTGTGTTGTTCTTTTATGAAATGTAAAGTGTGCAACACTTAAGTGCAACATGTGCCACTCACTTAGTGAAACAATATTAGTTAATACTATGCAACAAGATCATGAAACATGTGAAACAGGACTATGAAACATTTGCAACATTTCTTATGTTTTTCATTGTTTCAGTGTATACCTTGATTGAGTCTTGTGTGACCAATGCATGGTGTGGCTAGAAATGCTTGCAAGTAACTTAGTTACACTTAGAATGTCATTAGGAACAATGTTCATGTTGATCATTTTGCCTAATTAGGTTTCCAAGTCATGGTTGACCAATTTGGACCCCTAGAGCTCATGTGTTTGACTATTTAAAAAGTGTAGCTTAGGATGTTTGCATGTCTGAGCAACCTAAAGCAAAGTTGTAGTAAATTTTATAAGGAACAAAAGTTATTTTGTGACCAACTCATGAAAATGTGCACAACATGCTCAAAAGGGTCCCACAAGCCAGATTTGAGGTTGGATTCAACACTTAGAATTTTTCTAAGTATGAAACTGAGTTTTCAGTTTCATGAACTTGACTTTGGCACGATTTTACTCTCCATCCTTTGCACATTAGACTTTGGTCTCTAAATAAGTTTTGTAGCTGGCACATAGGTCTTCAACTTTTGTTTAGGGAGTTTGCGCTAATGATCAAAGGATTCGGAAATCCATCGTCTCCATTTGGCGCTGTCAGTCGGCTTCATCAGGCCTGATGGCCGTTCTGACCGACCGGTCATGGCCGACCGTGGCCAGGAGGTTGCCGCCGCGTGGCCCCCACGCGCCTTGCTCGTTCTGACTGCGCCGCGCGCTGGCCGGCGTGAAGTGGAGCGCGCCCTGCTGCCCTCCGCACGCGCTCTGCCACTCCAATTTTCCTCCTTCGCCTCCACCGCTTGCAGCCACCGAGCTCAGCGGCCGCCATTGCTGCCGAGCGAGCTCCGCCTCCATCTTGCTTCCTCGCCTCACCACCTTTGTCCGATTGATCACGGCCATAGCTCCGCCACCATTACCTCTACGATCTCCACCTCTTCATGCTCGTGTTGCCCCGTTTGGTGAGCCACATTTTGCGATGCGCTCGAGCGGGAGGCCGGCCTGAACGCCGCCGCTCGCACGGCCATCCTGGCCCCATCTCCCTGTTCCCTCTCTCGCTGAGCTCTCTACCATCCTAGTACCCTCCTAGCTTGCTGGTGCTTGGGTAGGAGTAACGTTAGACGCTACCGTGTGTGCATGCCGGAACGGCCGGTCGCTCTCGCCATGGCTGCCATGGCCGCATACACGAGCTCACCATCGTTGGCCATGCCTGGCTCGTCTCCATTCTAGCTAGAGCAAGCATGAGCTTCCCTGTTAGCTATAGTTTCTACCCTCTAGATGTAGTTCGGTGATTCGTTGTATTCACGCCGGACCGCTGACCTCGTCGGCGTGCCTAGAGCGCCGCCGCTGGCCGGTGCACATGGCCAGGCACCTACACTGCACCTCGGAACCTTAGTTCATCTAGGAAGCTTCGTCGTGGTCTTGCGGAGCTCGTACTAAGCTTGAGCGGGACAATGGCGGGTCGCCGTCGTCGAAGCGCCGCCGTACCTTGCGCACCGCCGCTGCTCTCGCCGCCGGCAAGGCTAGGGTTAGGAATAGGTCATGTTCTTGGTACCAGTCGGTGCGGGTTGCTTAGGGGAGCACGTTGGTACACTCGTTTTCACCGGAGGAGCCGTCGCCGGCGAGCCTCGCCGTGTGCCGCGCCGTCAAAGCCGCCTCCTCTGTTTTTAGCTCACTGACCAGTGGGGTCAGCTGACACCCGGGTCCCGCGTGTCAGTGGCTGAGCAGTCTTAGGGCTAGTTCAAAAATACAGTTTTGAATGCTGATTTGATATTTTTGTATCTCCTGTTTTGTAGATCCAAATTGGATGGTTCCAATTTTGTTAGACTCACAGTTAGGTCTAGTATTTAAGAAAAATATATCTTGAGCACATTTTGTAGAAATTTTGGATGAATTAAATAGGAACTTGAAAAGTGTTTTTGAGTGCATGCAAACTTGTTTAAATCATATCTTGAGTTTCTTTGATCCAAAAATTGTGAAATTTTGTGGGTAAGCTGGTATTGCTTAGTAGAAGCTCTGGTTAAAATTTGAGAGTCATTGCATGTGTAGTTTTTGAGTTATAGATTTTCCTTTTATCATTGGATGATTCTTGTGGGAATTTTAGTAATTTATTTATGAATCCATTGACTATGAAATTTGTTGGAGAGTATCCCAGTACCTTAAGGATGCAAGGAAAAATATGAAATCTGTTGCTTGACACTTTTCACTAAGGTTTCCTAATTATGCCATTTTAAGCTATTCTGCCTTACCATTTTTGTGTAGGTTGTTATACTTACTCAAATGGTGTGAAATTTTTATGGTACTCTATTTAGAGCATGTAGTGTCTACTGTAATTTTTGTAGAATTAATGGGGCAGTTTTCATATATGTTTACTATTTCCCCTAATTAATTAAATAAATTAAGAAAGGTATTAAAAGAAATGTTTTGGTGATGGACACCCTACTTTCTGGTGTTCTTGTGATATGTGTGATATGTCAGTAAAGTTGGTTTTATCCAATTAAGCGTTTATATCATAAGTTAACAATTATTTGTTGCATTATGTCCCTCTGGACAGATCTGGGGATTTTGGAAAGTTCCCCATGATAATTTGGTTTTCTGTGCTTGTGATGAATACAAAAGTTGTAGATAATTTATGTATCTAGCTCATGTCAAAATTTGAGGGCATTTGGCCCAGTAGTTTAGAAACTACAGCTGTTTAAAGTTAGGTTCCTGTTTTGCTTACTCTCTGCCTTGTGAGGACAGAGTTCTGTTGAATTATGAATTCGAGCTGGTAAAGTGTCGAATCATGCTTTGAGGTCTAAAAATGAATTGTAGACAATTTCATAAGCTTTCCAGATTGTCTTGTTTCATGTCATTTGGAATTATAAATCTCCTGTTATGGCTAGTTTACTGTACCGCTACATAGTCTTCATTTGCTGAAATACAAATGCTTGATTGAATGTGTTGCAATGTAATCGTTGATTGTTTGGGGGTTAGCCTAACTTGAAAATATGCTTAGGTGCAGGTGCTAGGTCATTAACTGAAGATGAGAAATTATACATTAGGTTGTATAAACTTGGTAAGTAAAGTGATTTGAATAGGGCTTAAGTTGGAATATGCAAACTACAGCGAACATGTGCATTCTCCGAGCATCCCTGACAGTCGTTCATGTGCATCCATGATATTTATCTTGCGCATTCATGCAATAGGTGTGCCGGAGGGAGTGACGTTGCTGGAGTTCGAGGGAGCCAACCAGGAGGAGGAACCCGAGGTGCAGGAAGTCGACGAAGCAGTCGCCGCGGAGGATTTGCCCGAGTGCCCTGACCACCAGGCTTCCTCGTTCCTGAAAGGCAAGCCCCGGAGCATATTAAGCCTCCCATGTTTTTGCAAATACTTTGAGTACCTTTTATTATTGATGATGCATTAAGTATAGGAATTGGTTGGAACCAATTGCTGCATTATATATCCTTCCTTGTCCAGATATCGCACTGGAATCCTATTTAAGTTCAGGAACGGGTTATATGCTTAGCCATGCTTAGTGCGGTAGAAGTCAGGTGATTTCCTGTCACCTGCGAGCTTTAGGATGAGGTGGATCACGGTTGGCTATATTTGCTATCGTGGAAAAGAACCATATGATTAATGAATTAAGACCCAAGGCGGGGTCTTGTGTAGGTTTGAACATAGTGACTCCGTCGAGTCGTTTAAGGACCCGTCTGTTTGTCGTCCTCATGTCATGTTGAACGCAGCCTAACACTTAGTGGCCAGATAAGTCGTTTCGACCATGAAGCCTAGTAGCTCGACTCAAAGGGGACGCGGCGATGGCGACACATTCGGAGGTAGTAAGGATGTGCGGAGAGCCATTGGCATAAGTCCAAGGCGGGTTAGAGTCCCGAACAACCTTGGCGAGTGGTTCTCACGAGAATGTCGATCCGATCGGACTCACGACTCTGAATCGTACCAAAGGTGACTTGTTTGCGACTCGACGGAGAAGCGGGCTTTGTGTTTAGGAATACCCCTCCATTTGGATAGGAATCGATTGAATCGCCGTCTCTCCCGGATAGTGAGAACTTGACCGAGCAAATGGCAACGTAGATTCAATTAATTTAACGATATGGTTAAATGGATGATGATGATAAGGTTGCCAATGAATACCTGATATGGTTATTAATGTTTGCACCCTAATAACATGATTGCTTAGTACAGGTGCTAATATAGTTGTCAGGTTAATGGCTAAAAAGTCACTGCTAGTCCAGGCTAAGATTTGATCATTATTACTTATGCTTTTCTGCAAAAAGAAAGTGTCAGCCAGATCCACTATAATAAGCTTTGCATAATCCTTGGTGTCATTTATTTTGGTTTCTGGCGGGTAAGTCTAGCTGAGTACATTCCCGTACTCATGGTTTATTTCCCTCTTGTTGCAGATGACCTTCTATATCAGGGATTCTGTAAGTATTGTCTCCACCCGGCGGGTGATGAAGACTAGATCATGGGCATGATCTCTGTTCCCTTATCTGAATGCTTTTGCGGGCTGTGATCAGCGAACCAGTATGTGTATTTGAACTCGAGTGTGTGAGTTAAACTATTTGCTTCCGCATGTTTTACAAGACTTGTTTTGTAATAACGTTGACTCTGTGATGATGTAATCTATTTGCAAACGTCTGTGAAATGTTGTAACGTACGATATGTTATGTTGAATTACTATGATCTTGGTTGTATGCAAGTTGGTTTGAAATCCTTTGAGATTTCAGTTGACTATCGGGTTTATATGGGCTCAAGTTCGAGAATTTGATCGTTTTGGCGATTGTTTTTGTACTTGTGCTCTTATAAATTGGTCGGTTCTGTGACAGCTGGTATCAGAGCTAGATTCAACATTAAACATGTCTTACGGCTATTTAAAACAAAAGCTTTTGTTGTAAAAATGGTTTTCCAACTTATAGTTATATATAAGTGTTCAAAAATCAAAATTTTTATGGTATACTGGTGATCACATCCTTTATAGCCCACTTAAGGACTTCTAGGTGTCTTATATATAATTACTAACTTGGGGGAATTGATTGTTTCTATTTTTGTCGTCCATGCGGCGTGATATTGCATGGGTGCCATTCGTTTGAATGGTAATGTATGGATCAATTGCCTCTACGCTAAGGTAAGTGTGAGTTGTGAGAGCATGACCGTCCAACTGTCGGTCTAGGGGAGAGCTAGTTGTGGTTACTGGATTATTTACATGTTGCATACATGTATATATGAAGGTACTTAATTGTGGGTACATTTGTCGGGTAGTTTGGATCTCGAAGTATATATATCGGGGGATGTATATATGGAGAGTATCTTAGTTACTGCTTGTGTAATTAGCATTATATCTTGTTGGGTTGGGCTGCAATGAAGTTTCTGCAGGTACGCGAACAACGCACCGTGTAGATCGACTAGTTACCACTAATTGAGAGAACGTATGTATGCCACCGTATATTCCGCTAAAGCTCAAATTTTTACTAGGTTTGTGAGGACGTACGGAACGAGCATGCATCATATTCACTCATGTCATTCATATTGCATTACCCCTCCCTTATAATTGCTTATCCCAAGTGTAAAGTGCAATCTCTCAGCAAAATAATCCTCTCACATGAATTGCATCCCCTTTTGATACAGATGGCCACGCCTGTGTTTCCTACTGGTAGCAGCACCTTTTTGGACCAGTTCGGTACTCCCACTTTGCTCTGGAGGGTGCTCAGTTCAGTTGGGTACCCGGAGGCACCCAGTTACACGTGGAGGCAGGCGGTACCATTGGGAGATGTACCATGGTACGTCGTGACCTTCATCGTGCCACAAAACCCCACAAGACCGTTGTGGCATGGGTGGAGCATTGAGACTGATGGGCAAAGCCCATGGGAAGCCGCTCAGGTTGCTGCCCTGGATGTGCTGATGGATATAGCACAGAGCTTCGGGGATGAGTTAGTGGGTGGACCTGCTTCATCCATTCCCCGAGCATCTCCTACTGAAGACTGAGTACGCATCTCATCAACTGCATGGGCCAGCTGGCATTTGGTGGAGTCATCATCGGTCCACTATGCCCGCTAATGCCCAAATCACCTTGGATCAGTTCAAGTCTGCTTTCAGGGGAAATTATATTCCTCCTGGTCTCATGGCGATCAAGCATACAGAGTTCATGAAGCTGACTCAGGGGAACAAGAGCTTGAATGAATACCTGCAGGCTTTCAATAACCTTGCAAGGTATGCTACTGAGTTTGTTGACACTGATGCCAAAAAGATCGCAAGTTTTAAGCGGGGACTTAGCCCCAAACTTATGAAGACCATGGGAAATTGCAAGTGTGCTCATTTTAATGAATTTGTGAGTGATGCTTTATCGCAAGAGAACAACAATGCTGTGCATGCTGCTTCAAAAAGTCGTAAGAGAGCCTATGAGGCGGGTGCCTCACAATCCAAGGCTCCCGTCACGCAGAGGGCTCCATTCCGTCCTCCAGCGTCAGCCGCTAAGTTTCGCCCACCGCAGAAGAAGAATCCCGCCAAGACTGGGTTTCGCAAGGCATTTACAGTTGCTCTTCCCAAGGGCACTACCAGTCAGGGCAGTTCCAGGGCTCCTCCAAGCAACATGCCTTGCTGGAACTGCAACAAGACAGGCCACTGGGTAAGGGATTGCCCCTACCCTAAGAAGAATAACTACCAAGGTGGTCGTCAGGGACAGGTGAACCACACTAATATTACTGAGATTCCTTCAGGAGAGGTAGTGACTGCTGGTAAGTTTCTGATCGATCAACACCCTACAGTTGTACTATTTGATTCAGGTGCTTCGCATTCCTTTATTAGTCCAGTATTTGCATCCAAGTTTATGCAGAAAACATATACTGTTGAGGGTGAGGGTTATTGTATTAGGGCTGCAGTGGTGTTATCCCAACCAAGCTGGTAGTTGGGGAAGTACAATTTGAGATAGAGGGGCGAAGTTATCAGGTTGATCTGGTAGTTTTATCGGGGCTGGGTATCGATGTGATATTGGGAATGAATTGGATGAGCAGGCACGGGGTGCTTATTGATACATCGACTAGAGTAGTCATGCTCAGAGATCCCAGTAATCAGGAAGGTTTTCTAGTGCAACTACCAAGGGACATCAATCTTTCTTGTGCAGCTAATGCGGTGCAAGCAAAGGCTATTGCAGATATCCCTGTAGTGTGTGACTTTCTGGATGTTTTTCCTGATAATTTGCCCAGATTACCCCCGGATCGGGACGTGGAGTTCAAGATAGAGTTGCTTCCTGGTACAACTCCTATCTCTAGAAGGCCATATAGAATGCCTCCCAATGAACTAGCTGAACTTAAGACCCAGTTGAATGAACTTCTAAAGAAAGGCCTTATCCGTCCTAGTTCATCTCCGTGGGGGTGCCCAGCAATCTTTGTGAAGAAGAAACATCAATCCCTACGCATGTGTGTAGATTATAGACCCTTGAATTCAGTTACAATCAAGAATAAGTACCCTCTACCACGTATAGATATCTTATTTGATCAGTTATCCAAAGCAAAAGTCTTTTCCAAGATCGATTTGAGATCTGGGTATCATCAAATCAAGATTCGGCCCGAGGATGTTCCAAAAACCGCATTCTCTACCAGATACGGTCTGTATGAGTATCTTGTTATGTCTTTTGGATTGACTAATGCCCCCGCACATTTTATGTATCTGATGAATTCAGTGTTTATGCCCGAGTTGGACAAATTTGTGGTGGTATTTATAGATGATATCCTGGTCTATTCTGAGAATGAAGAAGATCACGTTGAACATTTGCGGGTGGTTCTCACTAGATTACGAGAACACCAGCTGTATGCAAAGTTTGGCAAATGTGAATTTTGGCTTCGCGAGGTATCTTTTCTTGGACACGTGTTGTCCGATGGAGGAATTATGGTTGATCCCACCAAGGTGCAAGAAGTATTGAACTAGAAAGCTCCCATCTCGGTGCACGAGGTTCGGAGTTTTCTGGGGTTGGCTGGCTATTATCGTCGCTTCATCCCGGATTTCTCTAAAATAGCCAAGCCTATGACTCGATTGCTGCAAAAAGACATGAAGTTTGTCTGGACTCCTGAGTGTGATGCGGCTTTCCATACCCTGCGAACTCTTCTAACATCGGCTCCGGTTTTGGCACAACCGGATATCGAGAAACCTTTTGATGTGTTCTGTGATGCATCAGGTATTGGGTTAGGAGGTGTTCTTATGCAAGAGGGTAGAGTCATTGCTTATACCTCTCGCCAACTTTGGAAGCATGAAGTGAATTATCCAACGCATGACTTAGAACTCACTGCAGTTGTTCTTGCTCTGAAGGCCTGAAGACATTATTTACTTGGCAATGTGTGCAACATCTACACTGATCATAAAAGTCTCAAGTACATCTTCACTCAACCTGAGTTGAATATGCGTCAGAGAAGATGGCTCGAGTTGATCAAGGATTATAACCTCCAAGTGCACTATCACCCTGGCAAGGCAAATGTCGTAGCGGATGCCTTAAGTAGGAAGTCTCATTGCCACTCTTTGATTGAGAGTGATGCCCATTTGTCAAAGCTCCTTCATCCTGCCATCCTTCACAACATCACTGTCAGTTGTACTCTACAGGGTCGAATTATCGAGCTATAGAAGACGGATGCAGGTGTGTTTCACATCAAGCGCAAGGTGAAAGAGCAAGAAACCAAACATTTTTGAGTTGATGAGGAAGGCGTGTTATGGTTCAAGGATAGGTTGGTAGTTCTGAAGGATAGAGAGCTTAGAAATCAAATCATATCCGAAGCTCATTCCTCTAAACTATCTATTCATCCTGGTAGTAGTAAAATGTATCATGATTTAAAGCCTCGATTTTGGTGGACCAAAATGAAGAAAGAGATCGCCGCTTATGTGGCTAGGTGTGACACTTGTTGTCGAGTCAAGGCGGTACACATGAAAGCTGGATTACTTCAGCCACTCTCTATTCCAGGTTGGAAATGGGAAGAGATAAGTATGGATTTTATAGTTGGACTCCCCACTACTCAAAGGAATTTTAACTCAATTTGGGTAATTGGTGGACCGATGACCAAAACACACTTCATTCCGGTCCGCATAGACTTTTCGTCCAACCGACTATGCGGAGTTGTACTTCAACCAGATAGTCCGACTTCATGGGATCCCTCGTACTATTGCCTCGAGATAGAGGACCACAGTTCTTCGCTTCGCTTTTGGGAGCACTTACACGGATTATTAGGAACTAAGCTTGTAAGAAGTTACGCATATCATCCGCAAACCAATGGGCAACCGAGCGAGTGAATCAAATCTTAGAAGATATGTTAAGAGCTTGTGTCATCTCGGCTAAGGGCTCATGGGAAAAATGGTTACCCCTAGCTGAATTCTCGTACAATAATAGTTATCAAGAGAGCATAAAGATGGCACCGTTTGAAGCTTTGTATGGCCGGAAGTGTAGAACCCCGTTGAACTGGGTAGAAGCCGGTGAAAGGAGATATTATGGAATTGATTTTGTTCAAGAAGCCGAAGAACAAGTCCGTACTATCCAAACTCACATGGCCGCAGCACAAGCTAGGTAGAAAAGTTATGCTGATCGACGTAGAAAACCTATTGAGTTCAAAGTTGGAGACTTCGTTTATCTGAAGGTTTCACCTATGAAAAGTGTCCAACGCTTCGGTGTGAAGCGAAAGCTTACGCCAAGATATGTTGGTCCATTTGAAATCATTGGACAAAGTGGTAAAGTGGCGTACAAGATTCAATTACCTCCTGAGATGAGTGCCATCTTCAATGTCTTTCATGTATCTCAATTGAAGAAATGTCTTCGCGTCCCTGAAGAGAGAGTTCCATTGGGGGATATCGAGTTAAAATCTGATTTGACCTTTGAAGAAAAGCCGGTTCGAGTGATTGACACTCGTGAGCGAGTGACTCGGAGTCGGGTGGTCAAGTTCTACAAGGTCATGTGGAGTAATCAGGGTAGTGAACGCGATGCAACGTGGGAAAGGGAAGATTATTTGAGGGATGGTTATAAGGAATTCTATCAACAATGGTACGCTTTTCAAATCTCGGGACGAGATTTTTATAAGGGGGGAGGGCTGTAACACCCCTGGTGTTTAGCCTTCACATTTGCACTGCATTTCATGAACATGAGCATCATGCATCCCTTCATGAACTTATAGCACATGAAACATAATTTCGAAACATTTCAACGTGTTGTATATTTCATGTGTGTTGTTCTTTTATGAAATGTAAAGTGTGCAACACTTAAGTGCAACATGTGCCACTCACTTAGTGAAACAATATTAGTTAATACTATGCAACAAGATCATGAAACATGTGAAACAGGACTATGAAACATTTGCAACATTTCTTATGTTTTTCATTGTTTCAGTGTATACCTTGATTGAGTCTTGTGTGACCAATGCATGGTGTGGCTAGAAATGCTTGCAAGTAACTTAGTTACACTTAGAATGTCATTAGGAACAATGTTCATGTTGATCATTTTGCCTAATTAGGTTTGCAAGTCATGGTTGACCAATTTGGACCCCTAGAGCTCATGTGTTTGACTATTTAAAAAGTGTAGCTTAGGATGTTTGCATGTCTGAGCAACCTAAAGCAAAGTTGTAGTAAATTTTATAAGGAACAAAAGTTATTTTGTGACCAACTCATGAAAAGTGCACAACATGCTCAAAAGGGTCCCACAAGCCAGATTTGAGGTTGGATTCAACACTTAGAATTTTTCTAAGTATGAAACTGAGTTTTCAGTTTCATGAACTCGACTTTGGCACGATTTTACTCTCCATCCTTTGCAAATTAGACTTTGGTCTCTAAATAAGTTTTGTAGCTGGCACATAGGTCTTCAACTTTTGTTTAGGGAGTTTGCGCTAATGATCAAAGGATTCAGAAATCCATCGTCTCCATTTGGCGCTGTCAGTCGGCTTCATCAGGCCTGATGGCCGTTCTGACCGACCGGTCCTGGCCGACCGTGGCCAGGAGGTTGCCGCCGCATGGCCGCCACGCGCCTTGCTCGTTCTGACTGCGCCGCGTGCTGGCCGGCGTGAAGTGGAGCGCGCCCTGCTGCCCTCCGCACGCGCTCTGCCACTCCAATTTTCCTCTTTCGCCTCCACCGCTTGCAGCGACCGAGCTCAGCGGCCGCCATTGCTGCCGAGCGAGCTCCGCCTCCGTCTTGCTTCCTCGCCTCACCACCTTTGTCCGATTGATCACGGCCATAGCTCCGCCACCATTACCTCTACGATCTCCACCTCTTCATGCTCGTGTTGCCCCGTTTGGTGAGCCACATTTTGCGATGCGCTCGAGCGGGAGGCCGGCCTGAACGCCGCCGCTCGCACGGCCATCGTGGCCCCATCTCCCTGTTCCCTCTCTCGCTGAGCTCTCTACCATCCTAGTACCCTCCTAGCTTGCTGGTGCTCGGGTAGGAGTAACGTTAGACGCTACCGTGTGTGCATGCCGGAACGGCCGGTCACTCTCGCCATGGCTGCCATGGCCGCATACACGAGCTCACCGTCGCTGGCCATGCCTGGCTCGTCTCCATTCTAGCTAGAGCAAGCATGAGCTTCCCTGTTAGCTATAGTTTCTACCCTCTAGATGTAGTTCGGTGATTCGTTGTATTCACGCTGGACCGCTGACCTCGTCGGCGTGCCTAGAGCGCCGCCGCTGGCCGGTGCACATGGCCAGGCACCTACACTGCACCTCGGAACCTTAGTTCGTCTAGGAAGCTTCGCCGTGGTCTTGTGGAGCTCGTACCGAGCTTGAGCGGGACAATGGCGGGTCGCCGTCGTCGGAGCGCCGCCGTACCTTGCGCACCGCCGCTGCTCTCGCCGCCGGCAAGGCTAGGGTTAGGAATAGGTCATGTTCTTGGTACCAGTCGGTGCGGGTTGCTTAGGGGAGCACGTTGGTACACTCGTTTTCGCCGGAGGAGCCGTCGCCGGCGAGCCTCGCCGTGTGCCGCGCCGTCGAAGCCGCCTCCTCTGTTTTTAGCTCACTGACCGGTGGGGTTAGCTGACACCCGGGTCCCGCGTGTTAGTGGCTGAGCAGTCTTAGGGCTAGTTCAAAAATATAGTTTTGAATGCTGATTTGATATTTTTGTATCTCCTGTTTTGTAGATCCAAATTGGATGGTTCCAATTTTGTTAGACTCACAGTTAGGTCTAGTATTTAAGAAAAATATTTCTTGAGCACATTTTGTAGAAATTTTGGATGAATTAAATAGGAACTTGAAAAGTGTTTTTGAGTGCATGCAAATTTGTTTAAATCATATCTTGAGTTTCTTTGATCCAAAAATTGTGAAATTTTGTGGCTAAGCTAGTATTGCTTAGTAGAAGCTCTGGTTAAAATTTGAGAGTCATTGCATGTGTAGTTTTTGAGTTATAGATTTTCCTTTTATCATTGGATGATTCTTGTGGGAATTTTAGTAATTTATTTATGAATCCATTGACTATGAAATTTGTTGGAGAGTATCCCAGTACCTTAAGGATGCAAGGAAAAATATGAAATCTGTTGCTTGACACTTTTCACTAAGGTTTCCTAATTATGCCATTTTAAGCTATTCTGCCTTACCATTTTTGTGTAAGTTGTTATACTTACTCAAATGGTGTGAAATTTTTATGGTAGTCTATTTAGAGCATGTAGTGTCTACTGTAATTTTTGTAGAATTAATGGGGCAGTTTTCATATATGTTTACTATTTCCCCTAATTAATTAAATAAATTAAGAAAGGTATTAAAAGAAATGTTTTGGTGATGGACACCCTACTTTATGGTGTTCTTGTGATATGTGTGATATGTCAGTAAAGTTGGTTTTGTCCAATTAAGCGTTTATATCATAAGTTAACAATTATTTGTTGCATTATGTCCCTCTGGACAGATCTGGGGATTTTGGAAAGTTCCCCATGATAATGTGGTTTTCTGTGCTTGTGATGAATACAAAAGTTGTAGATAATTTATGTATCTAGCTCATGTCAAAATTTGAGGGCATTTGGCCCAGTAGTTTAGAAATTACAGCTGTTTAAAGTTAGGTTCCTGTTTTGCTTACTCTCTGCCTTGTGAGGACAGAGTTCTGTTGAATTATGAATTCGAGCTGGTAAAGTGTCGAATCATGCTTTGAGGTCTAAAAATGAATTGTAGACAATTTCATAAGCTTTCCAGATTGTCTTGTTTCATGTCATTTGGAATTATAAATCTCCTGTTATGGCTAGTTTACTGTACCGCTACATAGTCTTCATTTGCTGAAATACAAATGCTTGATTGAATGTGTTGCAATGTAATCGTTGATTGTTTGGGGGTTAGCCTAACTTGAAAATATGCTTAGGTGCAGGTGCTAGGTCATTAACTGAAGATGAGCAATTATACATTAGGTTGTATAAACTTGGTAAGTAAAGTGATTTGAATAGGGCTTAAGTTGGAATATGCAAACCACAAATGAACATGTGCATTCTCCGAGCATCCCCGATAGTCGTTCATGTGCATCCATGATATTTATCTTGCGCATTCATGCAATAGGTGTGCGGAGGAGAGGACGTTGCTGGAGTTCGAGGGAGCCAACTAGGAGGAGGAACCCGAGGTGCAGGAAGTCGACGAAGCAGTCGCCGCGGAGGATTTGCCCGAGTGCCCTGACCACCAGCCTTCCTCGTTCCTGAAAGGCAAGCCCTGGAGCATATTAAGCCTCCCATGTTTTTGCAAATACTTTGAGTACCTTTTATTATTGATGATGCATTAAGTATAGGAATTGGTTGGAACCAATTGCTGCATTATATATCCTTCCTTGTCCGGAGATATCGACCGAATCCTATTTAAGTTCGAGGAACGGGTTATATGCTTAGCCATGCTTAGTGCGGTAGAAGTCGTGATTTCTGTCACTGCGAGCTTTAGGATGAGGTGGATCACGGTTGGCTATATTTGCTATCGTGGAAAAGAACCATGTGATTAATGAATTAAGACCGGCGGGGTCTAGTGTAGGTTTGAACATAGTGACTCCGCTCGAGTCGTTTAAGGACCCCATATCAGACGCGTCCTCATGTCATGTTGAACGCAGCCTAACACTTAGCTGGCCGGATAAGTCGCTCCGACCATGAAGCCTAGTAGCTCGACTCAGGCCGGGACGCGAGCGGCGATGGCGACATTCTCGGAGGTAGTAAGGATGTGCGGAGAGCCATTGGCATAAGTCCAAGGCGGGTTAGAGTCCCGAACAACCTTGGCGAGTGGTTCTCTCGAGAATGTCGATCCGATCGGACTCACGACTCTGAATCGTACCAAAGGTGACTTGTTTGTGACTCCGACGGGGAGAAGCAGGTTTGTGTTTAGGAATACCCCTCCAATTTGGATAGGAATCGATTGAATCGCCGTCTCTCCCGGATAGTGAGAACTTGGTGAGCGGCGACAACGTAGATTCAATTAATTTAACGATATGGTTAAATGGATGATGATGATAAGGTTGCCAATGAATACCGATATGGTTATTAATGTTTGCACCCTAATAATATGATTGCTTAGTACAGGTGCTAATATAGTTGTCGTGTTAATGGCTAAAAAGTCACCGCTAGTCCAAGGCTAAGATTTGATCATTATTACTTATGCTTTTCTCGCAAAAAGAAAGTGTCACCAGATCCACTACCATAAGCTTTGCATAATCCTTGGTGTCATTTATTTTTGGTTTCGGCGGGTAGTAAGTCTAGCTGAGTACATTCCCGTACTCGGGGTTTATTTCCTCTTGTTGCAGATGACCTTCTATATCGGGGATTACGTAAGTATTGTCTCCACCCGGTGGTGATGAAGACTAGATCATGGGCATGATCTCTGTTCCCTTATCTGAATGCTTTTGCGGGCTGTGATCAGCGAACCAGTATGTGTATTTGAACTCGAGTGTGTGAGTTAAACTATTTGCTTCCGCATGTTTTACAAGACTTGTTTTGTAATAACGTTGACTCTGTGATGATGTAATCTATTTGCAAACGTCTGTGAAATGTTGTAACGTACGATATGTTATGTTGAATTACTATGATCTTGGTTGTATGCAAGTTGGTTTGAAATCCTTCGAGATTTCAGTTGACTACCGGGTTTATATGGGCTCAAGTTCGAGAATTTGATCGTTTCGGCGATTGTTTTTGTACTTGTGCTCTTATAAATTGGTCGGTTCTGTGACACTCGGGGGCTCCTTTCGGGTTCATAAACCTAGGGTCCCTCGGGGACCGGCTTCCATGCCAAGGCTTGGCCCAAGCAGGCAGCACACAACTCGTGGGCGAGCCCAAGGATCTAAAACAACAAGCCGAAAGAGCGGTCCAGTCACCGACCGGAAGGTCTGGCCAAAGAGGAACAGTGCCCGCTCGTCGACTACTTCGGCCCACCTCTCCGACCGGAGCGCTCGCTATGGACTCTAGCCGCCTCTAGATGGCCTCAACAATCGAAAGGCCTGGCCCAAAGCGCTACTTCAGACTCTGACCCTGCGTCTCCGACCGGGGTTCGCAGAAACCCTGCTCACCACTCTTCTCCGATTGGAGCGACCAGGGCCAATTGGGGCCATCCAACCAGGAACGCCCGCTCAGAAGGAACCAGGGGATGAATGGAGAAAGCAAGCCAGGGCGCACTAAGTCAAACCATGATACCAGGGACCATACCCTATACACCTGCAGGAACAGTACTCTGCAACCGCCCCAACACAAACAGTGTTGTAGGCACCAACATTTCCTTCTACAGTATTGTAGGCGCCGTTAACTCCCATACGGTAAGGCCCCCCACATGCCTCTAGGCATCGATAGTGTTGTGGGTGCCGGGATTTACCATACCAGGTGAACGTGGTGAAACTCCTCACATGCCTATAGGCATCAATAGTATTTGCAAGTACCGACGTCTGCCATTTCTGAAGAAGGCAACGCAACCTCCCATGTGCATCTGACATTCTATAGTGACAACCAATAGTGTTGTAGGCACCTACCATTATCTTGTACCCCCGGCATGGGCAACAGAGCCTAGTAGCATACGTACCCTCAACCTCTAACTTGTAAAGCCATCCCTTTTATCTATAAAAGGGGATGCGCTCCCTCCAACAAAGGAGAGCTTTTTTAGTCCTTTTTAGTGAACCAACATCGATCGAGTTCATTAGCTCACAACCCCAGAACCGCCGGGTTCGTACCCCAAGCACATGCCTAAACACTTAGCTCATAGCGGAGCTCCTGTCGCTCTCGGCCCTTCTGACCAAAGCTAATCGGACCTCTTGTACACTCCATCTTTCTCCTTCTTGTTTGTAACCCCACTGCAGACTTTGAGCACCTAGGCTCAGGAATAAAGTCACCGACCGACTCAAACTGGACGTAGGGCATGTTGCCTGAACCAGTATAAACCTTGTGTCATTGAGTGCTGGGCCACCTCTGATCATAATGTACGGCAAAACTATAAATATTTACTAGTTGGTCACATTCTGCACCGACAAGAAGAGTCTTCTAGGTTTGGTATAGCTCCTTTGTAATTCTTTCATTTAGTGTTTACTTTATTCAGTACTCTACTTTGTTAGTACTTTATTCAGTAATATAGCTTTGTTTTGTTCAAGTTCTAGTTCGCTCTTGTTCATCATTTGTGAGCTGAGGTGCTTGTTCTTGGCATTAGGAGCATAGGTAGTTTTTGTTTAGTTTGGTACTCGTTAGTTCTGGTTCCACCATCTGGTTAGGGTACTTTGATCTCATTTCACCGGAGCTCGGATCAAAGTAGTGAGTTTATATATTAAGCGCGGTGCTTAGGCTATAGCTTACCTATGGATACGGCTAGACCCATGGATAGATTGTGGTAGTTTTCACGTGGTGACAGCCCTATCCATCCTCTATTTTCCACCACATTCAGTCTAGTTATTAAATCATAGGGCTCATGGCAGACCTTGTCTAGTTAACCGTCCTAGTTGTTAGGCGAGCTATGCCCCGAAGTAATAAAGTCTCTCTTTCTAATCAAAGGTTTACCTCTACTGCCTAGGGATAGTTGCTTGCTCTCCCACTTAGCTAGCCACACTTCTAGCTTTCTTGTTATCTACCATCCATTCCACCCATCCATTTACACCTTCATCCACCACATCCATTCACCCCCTCTGACTAAGGACCTACCTTCCCTTCAGCATTTCTATCCACCAAGCCAATTCACCCTCTCACCTTCCCTTGGGATAAATATAAATTTGACACTCGGTTCTCACTGAGTGAAGTGCTACATGATAGTTCTATGCGCTTGCGGAATCCCTCCAATAGACATAAGAAACATCAACAACGCCCACAGAAGCTGATGTTCCTACCTCAACATTAACTAAGGAAAAGAGTCTGCCAACACAAGAAAAGGCTGCATGAACTTCATAAGTCGTCGCCATTATAAGACTATGACCGCTCTCTCAATAAGTCATATAAGGCGGCACATAAAGCGAAGAGAGCAGGGAAAGATGTTGCATAGCTTGGACAACAATCTTTGCAATCAATCGAACCGCTAGTTGTTCACAATGATGGTACAATCGAACAACAAGAAAGTGAAATCAATGTACAGGAACTCAATATGTTGATGGAAACAACAGGTCTCAAAAGGGAACAACTGATCACAAGGAGAGGATCGCCACCACCATTGGAGTGTGTTGATCAATGGAAGATCTATAAGTATGGCAGGAGTCTTGTCAACCCTGACTCTTTTTCATCGTTGGGTACGCAAATGCTCTTGTTAAACAAGTGGTACTTAGATGCTGTAAGAAGCACGAGTAATGGATTCTTGTCAGAGTTAAACAAGAGCTTTAGTTCCATGACGATGACATTCTACATGTTGAGTTCAATGAATTACACCAACTATTCCACTAGGAGGCTCTCGACAAATCTTTCCTCAGCTGATGGTGTCTATAAGTGATTCTTTCTATAATTAAAGTCACTTGTACGTTAGTTCATTGTCTATATATAATTATCCTCACACTATATTCTTTTGTACTATATATATGCCGACATGAGATGTTGAACCACAAAAACAAAGGGTTCTTTGATGTTGGTTTCATGGATCCATATACCATATTCAAGGACAATATTACAAAATAGCCAAATCAAGTGGAGAGGAATATGTTGAAGTTCTTAGATAACCAACATTACAAGACAATGATACTCTTCCCTTACAACTTCAAGTGAGTGTTAATGTCTTGTGCACATTTTGTTTTGCTTACTCCATGTTGAGTGTAATTAATGAGTTATGCCTACATATAAACATGCAGCTTTCACTAGCTACTGGTGGTCATCGATCTTTTCAAAAGTCAAATAAAAATGTTTGACTCACTAAGAAAACCCTAAGTAGAGTACCAAGATATGATAGATCTTCTCCAGAGGTAATTTTGGTCTCGCACATTATATCTCTTACGCCATTTCATTGATATCATGGGGAATAACTCCATTTATTTATTTTCTTGGGCAGTGCTTGGGCTTAGTTCACTAAGAAACACCATGGTGGTTGGAAGGTGCCTCTGCATTAGTCAAATACCTAGTAAGTACTAGATAGGTCCCCACATCTTTATTTAGTTCAATTCATTATTGCCATGCTTCATTGGTTGATGAATATTTTTCTCATAAAGTGGTGTCTGCAGTAGGAAGTGGGGAACAACTTATGTGGATACAATGTTTGCAAGTTCCTCATGCAGTACTCATTGAAAACAAGTGAAGAGATCCTCAAAGTATGTAAATAATATACACAATTTATTTATTACCATTGTGTTGATATATATAATCATATATATTCATACTTTTTCTTTCATTCGAATTGAAGCATGAATGGAGGAAGCAAAAGGTCATATGAAGTGACTAGATCATAGCAATTCAAGAGTCATTAGTAGGATTTCTTAATGACCAGGTCATATATCCTGGTGGCATGTACTACTACGACGGAAGAAAAATAGCTCCTAGCCGTTATGAACATTAGGATTGAATGTAACCCCAAGGACATGAGTGTATCACCCTAGTGTCAAGAATTGCATATGGCACTTGCATTTCATGAGCACAAGCATCATCCAAGCATTCATGAGCATGAGCATATGAAGTTTCATCTCATTCACTCTATCTTTATCACATGTGATGTTGCTTATATACATGCATATGCCTGTGATCATGTGTGACCAATGCAAGAGATGGTTGTGAGGTCACAAAAACACCTTAGCCACATCTAGGTTGGAAAATGGAACAATGTTTGTATTCATGACATGGGCCAATTTTGCTTCTAAATCCTAGTTTACTCATAATGTCATTTTTCATGATGCTAGTTTGACCAAAGTTGAACTATAGCCTAGAGTGTTTGCATGGTAGTGCACCCTTCATAAACGTTGTAGTTATTGACATGGGTAACAAACTTTGTTTTAGGTTCATGATCTAATTTAGTGCCTAACATGGTCAAATAGGGCTCACAAGAATCAACTTAATGCTGTTTTGAAACTCAAAGATTTGTCTGTCTAAAGCTGATTCCCAGTTTCCTTGTAGCTACCTTTGGTGATTTTTAGTTTGCAAACTATTGGGAATTCCTTAAACAAACTTGTAGTACTCATGTAGCTCTACAAAATGGTGAAATTGGTTTACCAAAATGTTGCACAGATTTGGAGTTATGGTGGAGAGAAAATTGACTTTCAGGCGGCTTCAACCGAACTGAAACTGGCCTTGGCCGCAGGCATCATGGCTGATCAGCGCAGGCCGCACGTGCTGTGTGGTGGCCGTACGATGGTGCTGGCATGCCCTGCCATGCCACAAAGGCAAGCAATCAGTTGCCCTCGCTCTCACGCGCTCATTCACTCTCTCGCCCTCTCCATCTCGCTCGCGCGTGGCTCTAGAGCAGAGCAAAGCAGAGCGCAGCCACCGCCGCGTCATCGCCGGCCAAGTACATCACCACTGCCGCACCATCACCCATGTAACAGAACCATCCAATTTATAATAGCACAAGTACAATAGCAATCACCGAAGCGATCAAATCGTCATACTTGAGCCCATATAAACCCGGTAGTCCAATGAAATCACGAAGGATCTCAAACAAGCCAATGTACAAACCAAGATCGTACATGATTTAACACAACCAGTCACATGTTACATAGGTTCACAAATAGTTCTCATACATCGGAGTTTCAACGAAGCTACTACAACCCAAACTTAGAAGTAGCGGAAGCAACATAGTTTTGGAACAACATCATGATATTTCAAATACATAGCCAGTTTAGGATCATCTCCAACAAAAGCACATAAATGAAATGATATAGAATGACCATGCCCTTGGTCTTACTCTCCATCAACTGTAGGAGTAATGAAATGCTTGTAGTGACCATGGTACGTCACCTCATCTACAACAAGTGGGAATAAATCCTGAGTACGAGAATGTACTCAGCTAGACTTACCCGTCATAAACCAAAATAATAAGACACCAAGGAGTATGCAAAGCTTTAAAGGTGCAGTTAGCTAGACAACATTTTGCATAAAATCTTAAGTAGTATAACTTGGAGATTTAGTACCTCTAGCATCAATTTGAATACCTATTCAATTAAGCATCTCTAGATTAGCACCTGTACTAGAGCAATCACTTGTTTAAGCTAACAAGCATTAGTAACCATATCCGATATAAGAATAATTTGAGCATCATCATAACCATCAAGTCTCCATTAAGTTACTCTACGTTGCCGCTGCTCAGTCAAGTTCTCACTATCCGGGAGAGACGGCGATTCAAATCGATTCCTACCCAGCTGGGGAATTTATTCCTAACACAAACCGAGACATAGCCCGCGAAGGTAGCCTTAGGTCACCTTTGGTACAATTTAGGACTAACTTGTGGGTCCAATCAGCGCCGCACCCTCAGAGATTCTACCAATCTGCTAGGAAGATTAGGACCCAGTCCTGCCCTTGGACTCACGCCATTGGTTCTCCACACATCCTTACTGCCTCCAGTGTGCGCACTTTCACTTATCGGGGCTTGGCCTAAATTGAGCTACGCGGCTTGGCGGTCGTATCACTAGATCCGCCCAACTAAGTGCTAGGCATGCGTTCAACATGGCATGAGGACGTATAATGAATTGGTCCTTAATCAACACAAAAGGGGATAGATAGGCACCCAAGACCTCCATGCCTTGTTGCTTCTCTATCATGATCCTGCCCAGTCTCCTTTATTCATTGACACATGGTTATATTCCACTCTAGCACATATAGCCAACCATCATTAGTTATCAGCCTATATCATGCAGGTGACAGGTAATCACCCGACTTCTACCGACTAAGCATGGCTAAGCATATATTCCATCCGAGACCTACTTAGGATTCAAGATATATATATATATATATATATATAGAACATATGCAGCAAGTGGTTCCAACCAACTCCTAGTACTTAATGCATCAACATAAAAGGACTCAAGTTGATAGTTCGAAAACATATGAGGCTTAGAATGCTCCGGGGCTTGCCTTTCATAAAGGTTGAGTGTTGATGATCTGGACACTTAGGCAACTGTTCACCGTCGGGCTCACCTTCTCCTAGGGCCTCCAGTTGCTACACTTCCTGATGCTCTTCCTGGGGGTTGGCCTCGTACTCCAACATGGTGATTTCCTCCGTCGCACCTATTCATTGCACATGCAAAAGTGAGAAGCATGAAT
The DNA here is from genome assembly GCA_904845875.1 of Miscanthus lutarioriparius. Taxonomy (NCBI): domain Eukaryota; kingdom Viridiplantae; phylum Streptophyta; class Magnoliopsida; order Poales; family Poaceae; genus Miscanthus; species Miscanthus lutarioriparius. The sequence continues at coordinate 70,457,121 of CAJGYO010000005.1, read as the reverse complement.
GCATAAGAAGGATCATTGATGACATGTCATGATAATGCGCATGGTTAAATGATGACTATCATATTAGATCATTAGGATGACAACAAGGTTAAATTCTTATTTACTGAGTAGGTGCATATCTCTTCTCTAGAAATGTCTAATACTACTCACCAAGTCAATTTCTGGACCACAAATAATTGCTACATGTTTTAATCATAACTGGTGTTTTACTCATCTAAATCATATGAACTTGGACTTTCTAGAAATCTTATAAAATTTCCTACAACTTTAATTTAATAACCAAAATCTGATTCAACAACTATCCTAGCCAAAACAGGTAAACTTCCTAGGTCTGTCCAGAAATTCCAGAGAGTAAGCATTTCGGGAGACCGACTTCTAACTGCTATAACACTCAAACCATTTGTCCTATTGCCCTAAAATTTTGACACAAGCTAGATAAAGAAATTCCCAACAACTTTGTTACTAACCAATTTTACAGAAAACCTCATTTTGCCTATGCCATTCACCTAGCAACAGAATCGGTCCAAAACAACTTCTATAATTGAATTATCGAGCAAAATAATATTTCACTGCATACAAGCAATCAAAATTGGGCACAACCAATGGTACCAACAGTTCATAGGCATCATACACACTCTAGAAAATATGATGAGCAATCCTAACTCAATTATTTAATTGCCTTTATTCATTTATTTGTACACTAAGGTGAAATAAAGAAAATATAACAAAAGTAAACAATAAATTCTAAGAAAATTAAAGTGGTTCATATATGATCCTAATAGGCTATTGTAAAAATGCCATGCCAAATAAACAAATACATCACCCTCCTCATAAATGACAAGTTATAAGGGCTGATTTTAGTGAAAATAGTTAACCCCAAAGAAAACTATCAAATAACAGATTTCATATTTTTCTTAGCATTTCTAAATCCCAATAACACTATATAAAAATTTGCATGGCAATATGTTACTTATTTTTATCCTTATGAATTTCCTCAGAAAACACCATTTATTATAAGATAAATAGAAAGACCGTACTCCAATCAAGTTTACTGCAAGTTCAATATTTTTCCTAACTAGAGCAAGTCTACACAAGATCAGCAAAATTGGAATCACAATTTTATCACTTTCCTAGTTCAAGTTATGCATTTTACAAGATTGAAAACAATTTAAAAGCACTTATATAACTCTATTTAATTCTCCTAGAAAAACATCCCAAACAGTAGGTTTCATATTTTTATCAAATACTACACTCCTTGATGAATCCTAAAAATTTGGTTCACCCAAAATGGACATCTACAACTCTACTTATGAATTTTTGAAACATGCATTCAAATCTGTGAAAACAAATAAGAAATCAAAGAATACACAGACTGACAGATGGGGCCCGCTGGTCAGTAGGACCCATACGTCAGCGACTCCAGAGCAGAGGAGGTGCTTCAACCAGCTATATCTCATAGGTGGTGAGATCACCAGCGACGATGGTGACACCTACATGTTCCCCATATCGAGCCGCATCGTTAGGTGGTGACTACGCGACCTAGGATTCACCGAGATGGCTCACCGGTGACAATGGCGGCACGACAAAGCTGTGCGGTGGCACACTGACCATCTCTGATCACAGCATGCGCTGGTGAGGATAGCTAGTCCATCCTAGAGACCTATTGCAGCACTAAGACAAGGATTAGGCCATGATGACGTAGTGGAAAAGCTTGGTCGCATGCATGGCCATGCGGCGGTGCACGGTGCGCTGTGGCAGGGATCTCCGTTCTAGCTAGCCAGCGGTGAGAGGGGAGTCTCTGTCTAGTCTGCTGGATCTAGGTCACAAGGCCGTGCAAAGACAACAATGAGCGGGGACAGGAGTGACCTCGAGATGGCTGGCCATGATGAGCTCAAGCTCACAGCCATGGCGGCCATGGCGGGAGCGGCAGTGTGTTCCTGCACGACTGTGTAGTAGCATCAAACCAAGTTCCTTCCTAAGCGTAAGGACCACAGAGCGACTATAAACCAGTGAAAAGGAGGGCAGGAGGTGCGATGGAAAGGCGCAACCATTGTGAGTTGAGCGCATGGTGGCGCTCCAACGAGCTCAAGGCAACGGCGATGCGAAATGCGCCCTTACCAAGGCTCGGCAAGTGGGGCTAGCGGGTCAGGGTGGAAGAGGTGACGATGGCGGAGCTCCTGGCGAGCTAGATTGGGTGGTGGTGCAGCAATGATGGTGCACGAGTAGGTGGAGCACAGTGGCGGCAATGGCGAGTGCGGTCGCCTCGGTGCGTCGTGGATAGGAGAGCAAAGAGCGATAGATGAAATGGGAGCAGTAGCAGCACGTCGCTCGGTTCCTCTACTTCGGCACAACATCGCAGGGACAATGGCGGTGTATGGGGGCCACGTGGTGGACATGCGCTATGCATGGTCGGCCACGACCGGCGCTGATTTGAATTAGCTCAGTGATTCAGTCACCCCCCGGCCTGACTGACAACATGAGTCTATCCACCTATAACTCCTAAACCATTCGTTAATTACAAAAACTTCATTAACAAGAATTGTAGAGCTCCATGAGATCTACAACATTGCTTAAATGAGTTCCATCCAGATTGGCCTAGTTTACAAACTACAATGTGTCAAACACAGGTGTATTGATCCTGCGAACCACTTCTAGACTTAGAAATTTTTCAAAGTCGAAAATAGTAATTTTATTTTTACGTGTGAGCTATTTTTGAGCATGCTATGCACCGAATTAGGTCTTAACCCATGAATAAAAGTTGTTACTCTAATAAAGGACTACAACTTTTCTTAAGGGTGCACTACCATGCAAAAAGTCTACGCTATAGTTCAACTTAGGTCAATCATGCAACTTGAAAATGAAAGCTTACACTATAACCATGACTTAGAGGCCAATTGGGTCCAAGTCATGAATACCAAAGTTGTTCCATATGACATTCTAAACATGCTAAAGGTACTCCTAAGATCAACAAACATTTTATACATTGGTCACATGTGTAACAGAACCGACCAAATTATAAGAACGTAAGTACAAAAACAATCACCGAAGTGATCAAATTCCTGTACTTAAGCTCCCATAATCCCTGTAGTCCGGAAATCACGAAGGATTTCAAACAACTCTCGACATACAAACCAAGACCGTAGTGATTCAACACAACACATCATTCGTTACAACATTTCACAAGTGGCATCCGGATTACATCCATCAGAGTGCGAATAAAATATTACAAACCAAGTTCAAATTTGCGGAAGCAACATAGTTTAGTACATAACTTCATAGTTTCAAATACATTGCCAGATCTTAGTCATGTCCTACAAAAGCATTATCAGGTACGAGAACTAGGAGAGACCACGCCCAACGGTCTAGTCTTCATCCCCAACCGGGAGAAGGCAATACTTGCAGCAACCGAAGTAGAACTGGTCATCTGCAACAGGTGGGAGATAAACCCTGAGTACGAGAAGGTACTCAGCTAGACTTACCCATCAAAACCAAAAATAAAAGACACCAAGGGTCATGCAAGGCTTATGAGGTGGGCTAGCTTGACACAGTTGCATAAAAGAGCTTATGAATATAGTGACCAATTTAAACTTAGCATCAAGCTTATCATCATTTACCTGTCCACTAGATTAGCACCTGTACTAGAGCACTCACTTATTAGGAGCAATCAATATTAACCATAGCAGGTATAATAAGGCTGTCATCATCATATCATTATTTCTGAACCATTATGTTATTTAGTGTATCTACTTTGGAGATAAGCCCGTCAAGTTCTCACTACCCGGGAGAGACGGCGACTCGAATCGAATTACAACTCAGCTGAGGGGGTATTCCTAACTCTCACCCTGGCATACTTTGCAAGGGTAGCCGTGGGTCACCTTTGGGACAACTCAAGAACCAAATTCACGGGTTCGATCAGCGCCAGCACTCTCAGGGATTACCCTTCTGCCAGGACGATCAGGACTTTTAAATCACCTGCCCTTGGACTCACGCCTATGGCTCCCTTCCGAGGCGCACTTTATACTTATCGACTCAGGCCTAAGGTGAGCTACTCGGCTTCGTGGTCAGTCTTCGGACATGGCCAACTAAGAGAGAGGCATGCGTTCAACATGAACAGGAAAGGCTCCAAGATTCAGTCCTTAAGCGACACAGACGGAGTCACTACAAACCGGCAAGCCTCCGCCTGGTCTTCATTTCAATTTAAGATAGGTTCTTTTCCACGATAGCAAATATATCGAACCGTGCCATATGTATATTCCTATATCTCGCAGGTGACAGGAAATCACCTGACTTCTACCGCGTTTAAGAAAGGCTAAGCACTACATGGGCCTGAGCTACATAGGATTCAGGGTATCAATATCTGGACAAGGATTGGATAATCAATGCAGCAAGTGTTTGCATCCAACACCTAAACTTAATGCAACAATATATATATATATATATATATCTAACAATAATACTTTAACTGCATTTTGGAAATTAGGAGGCTTAATATGCTCCGAGGCTTGCCTGGGATCCAACACTAGGTTAGTGTTTGTTAGATGACACTCGCTTAGTGAGCATCTCCCGTCCTAGCACTTGTCCAGTCCTTCCACCTTCGGGATAGGTCCACCATACACCGTCTTCGGGTTCAGCTCCAACATTGCATCCTTCACGTGGTGCATCTAGCGTACCTAGATGAGATGCAATATACAAGTGCATAAATATGAAGAATAGTACCATGAGATGCATCACAAAATAGCAAGCAAGACAAGCATAGTTTACACTAACACACTTAAGTACTTTGCGATGCTTAACTTAAACATCACACAATCTATCATGCTAAGATGGCAAAGAAGACGACAACACGAAGCATGATACAAGTTTCCCAAGATCTCAGATGCTCTAACTCAGTCATCATTCAAGGCATAAGTCACACTTAGCAATATACAAGCAAACACTATAATTGGAATTAGCCAATTTCTGGACATGCAAACAGCAGCTACAAGATTTTAGCTATAACTGGAGTTACACAAATCCAAATGACTTGCAAGAAGACATTTTGGAAAGCTTATGAAATTGTATACAATTCATTTTTAATCATCTTAGCATGATTCTCAAGTTAACTAAGTCAAATATACCCATTTACATAAACTGGTCCACAATTGACAGAGAGCAGCCATTTCTGAAACCCAACTTTCAACAGGCATAACTCACAAACCACAAGACCAAATACCACCAAATTTTAACATAAGCTAGATACATGAAGTATATACAAATTTGTTATTATCACCAAAAGCTCATTCAAATCCTAACTAGATTAAACACTAGCATCTTTCAGATCGGCTCAGAATACAATCAAAACCTGACAGGAGACTTAAAAGTCATGTAACTCCTACAGTATCTGGCCTATGACCTTACAATTTGAACACAAGCAATATCATGAAATTTTCTACAACTTTTGTATTCACTACAACCATAGCAAACATCATTTACACCACGAAAATAATTGGACAAGCAAAACTACAATTGCAACCCAACAGCAGTGGTACAGAAAACTGATAAGAACTTCAGAGAAGCACAACTAGAGTTCTAGACACCCAACAAACATGAACCATAACTTTTTGAAAAGCTTAGGAAGTTACCTACAACTTTCCTATTCTCATATTAAGATGATTCTAGAGTTAGAAGGGTCAATTAATTCAATAATTGCATCTCTATCCAAAACATAGACAGAAACTGACATGACACTTTAAACAGCTATAACTGGAGTTATACATGTCCAATAAATGTGGTTCTAGACTTTTTAGAAATATTATCAAATTCTAAACAACTTTTTTGTAAACACCTAAAGCTAATTCTACTATTAAGAAGGCTCCACAATACCAACAAGGTAACCCTGTCAGAGTTTGGGCAGAAACAGCCACTGATATATAAGCAAATATAACTCAAGATCTACTTAACCAAAAATCATGATATTTAGCTTTTTGAAAATCTTAATAAAAGTACTACAACTCATGTATTATCACAAATTCATGATTCATAACCTAACTAAGCCAATTAATTTAATCTTGCAGGCCTATTCAGAATAGGGGTAAGGCAATATAGGTAATTTGTTATTTTTATAGATCTTAAACTATCAAGCCTAAAATACTGAAATTTTTACCATACATCACTAATCACATCAGTAACACTCCATAAAAATTTCACATTTATTTGAGTAAAATAACTACAGTTATAAAAAAGACAAGACATGACTAGCATTAAGAACCTAACTGCCTAAATCTATTTTTACAGCTAAACCTTTAAACTAAAACATGTCATATTATAGATCTAGTGCACAGAGAATTTCATAAGGATTCCAAAAAGTCCTCATTTACTATTTTACGATTTTTCTATAAATTACTACGAATTTTCAAAGTGGAGCATTCAAATCTGTAAAAACTAGAGAAAAAGGGATTGAAATCTTGCATCGGGGTCCCTGCGGAAAACACAAATTAAACACGAACAAATGGATCCTTTTAGGCACTGTTCACTGGAGTCACTAGTTCTTCACATAACCCCCTGGAAAAGCTCCTATTCATGCGCGTGGTCCTTCTTCTCCTTCTTCTTCGTCGCACATCACAGAGGTCGATGGATCGGCCAGCTCCAGCGCGGTGGTGCTTCGTCGGGGGCTGCATGCGTGATGGCGAAGGAGAGGGCGTGGCTGACATGGCAGTGGACTGACCCACGGGCGGCCAAGGAAGGGCCGGTCTGGCCAGCGACTGCCCACGGCAGCCCGAGCACCAGAACAGGGACGTGGCGACGGACGGTGACGACGCTGTGGGAAAACGAGAGGGCCGGCACGGCTAGGGTTATGGCGGCGCAGGCGGGCCGTGCCTAGGCACCATAACAGAGGAGGAGAGGGAGCCACGCCTAAAGCAGCTGTAACACCCTAGGTGTTTGGCTTCCACAATTGCACTTGCATTTCATAAACATGAGCATCATTCATCCATTTATGAGTTCATATTGCATGAAACATGCTCTTGAAACATTGTAGCATATGGTCACATATCATGTATGTTTGTGTATGAAATGAATAGGGTGCAACACTCAAGTGCAAACATATACAACACACTTTAGTGAAACATGGTTAGTTAGTACTATGCAACAAAATCATGAAACATGTGAAACATGACTATGAAACAATTGTAACATTTCATGTGTTTTTCATTGTTTCAGTACATACCTTGCTTGATTCTTGTGTGACCAATGTATGGTGTGGCTAAATATCCTTCTAAGAACCTTAGTCATACTTAGAATGTCATTAGGAACAATGTTCATGTTGATCATTTTGCCTAATTAGGTTTCTGAGTCATGGTTAACAAAATTGGACCCCTAGAGCTCCTGTGTTTGACTGTTTAAAAAGTGTAGCTTAGGATGTTTGCATGTCTGAGCAACCTAAAGAAAAGTTGTAGAGAATTATATGTGGAACAAAAGTTCTTTTATGGCCATCTCATGAAAATGTGCAGAACATGCTCAAAATTGGATTACAACACGAAAGTTACCCCTGATTCCAGAGACAAAATTTTTCTAAGTGCTAACTCTGAAAAACAGTTTCATGTACTCGACTTGTCAGCCCTGTAGATACCAAACCAAGCCGAACCAGCTCGAGCTCCAATTGATAAAGTTGAAGATCTCACTTGATACTACAACTTTGTCAACTACACCTTAACCTAGATCATCACGGATTGGGAGTATGATCGTCGTCAACTTGTGCTGTCAGGCTCGGTTGGCTTAGCTGAATCGAAAAGTCTGAATCGGCACAGTGGCCGACCGGCCACAGGCCGCTGCCGCCGCGTGGCCGCCACACGCCATGACCGGCCTAGCGTCACTGGCCGCGGTCGACAGCAAAGAGGCCGCGTCCGTCTGCCCTCTCGCTCGCTCTCAGTCGCTCTCTCACTCTCGCGCGCGTCCGAGGCGCTGAGAACGCAAAGCCACCGCCGTCGCCATTGCTCAGCCGAGCTCGTGTGCCACCGCAGCCCCGCCATTGTCTGAGCCAGCATGCCCAAAAGCTCTGCCTTGCTTAGCTCCGTCGTCTCCGCCTACTTGCAGCGTCAATCGAACTTAGGTGAGGGCCTTTGGCCACTTCCGCCGTCACCGCCATGAGCGCGTCCTCGCCGGAGCTGAGGCCGCCGTGGCTGGGGTAGCTAGGAATCGTCCCGTCCCTGTTTCTTTGCCGTGTTAGCACCGTGGTGACCTCAGGTAGCTCACACCATGCTCGGTTGAGCCGGCCATGGGTTGTCGTCGCCGGCAGCTCACACCGGAGCTCTGCCGTGCCGCCATCACCGGCGGCGAGCCACCTCCGCTAGGTTGTAGGTCGCGCCACTAGCACCAATAGACTCACCACATCACGTAGGTCACGTAGGTGTCCTCGGTGTCGCCAGAGGAGTCGCCGTCAACGAGTTCCTCCGTCAAGCCGTGCTGTCTTGCCGCCATAGTCGCCGCCGTCGTCTTGAGCTCCGACGATAGGTCTTGTTAGGTAGTTCTCTAGGTGCGCAATGCCATGGTGATGCTCGTCGTATCGTTGGTCTCGCCGGGAAGGTCGCCGTCGGCGAGCTCCGCCATTCCCGCGCCGGTCCGCGTCGGCTCCTCTGTTTTTGCGGTCACTGACCGGTGGTGTCAGCTGACACCCGGGTCCCGCTTGTCAGTGGCTGTGTAGTCTTAGGGCTAGTTCAAAAATGCAGTTTTGAATACTGATTTGATATTTTTGTATCTCCTGTTTTATAGGTCCAAATTGGATGGTTCCAATTTTGTTAGATTCACAGTTAGATTAAGTATTTAAGAAAAATATGTCTTGAGCACATTATGTAGAAATTTTGGATGAATTAAATAGGAACTTGAAAAGTGTTTTTGAATGCATGCAAACTTGTTTAAATCATATCTTGAGTTTCTGTGATCCAAAAATTATGAAATTTTGTGGGTAAGCTAGCCTTATATAGTAGAAGCTCTGGTTAAAATTTTAGAGTCATTGCATGTGTAGTTTTTGAGTTATAGAATTTCCTTTTATCACTAGTAGATACTTGGGTGAATTTTTGTAAATTATCTATGATTCCAATGACCATGAAATTTGTTGGAGAATGTCCTAGTACCTTAAGGATGCAAGGAAAAATATGAAATCTGTTGCTTGACACTTTTCACTAAGGTTTCCTAATTATGCCATTTTAAGCCATTTTGCCTTACCATTTTTGTGTAGGTTGTTATACTTACTCAAATGGTGTGAAATTTTTATGGTAGTCTACGTAGAGCATTTAGTGTCTACTGTAATTTTTGTAGAATTAATGGGGCATTTTTCAAATATGTTTACTATTTCCCCTAATTAATTAAATAAATTAAGAAAGGTATTAAAAGAAATGTTTTGGTGATGGACACCCTACTTTCTGGTGTTCTTGTGATATGTGTGATATGTCAGTAAAGTTGGTTTTGTCCAATTAAGCGTTTATATCATAAGTTAACAATTATTTGTTTGCATCATGTCCCTCTGGACAGATCTGGGAACTTTGGAAAGTTCCCCATAATAATTTGGTTTTCTGTGATTGTGATGAATACAAAAGTTGTAAATAATTTATGTATCTAGCTCCTGTCAAAATTTGAGGGAATTTGGCCCTGTAGTTTAGAAACTACAGCTGTTTAAAGTTAGGTTCCAGTTTTGCTTACTCTCTGCCTTGTGAGGACAGGGTTCTGTTGATTTATGAATTCAACTTGGTAAAGTGTCGAATCATGCTTTGAGGTATTAAAATGAATTGTAGAAAATTTCATAAGCTTTCCAGATTGTCTTGTTTCATGTCATTTGGAATTATAAATCTCCAGTTATGGCTAGTTTACTGTACCGCTACATAGTCTTCATTTTGCTGAAATACAAATGCTTGAGTGTATGTTGTTGCAATGTAATCGTTGATTGTTTAGGGGTTAGCCTAACTTGAGAATATGCTTAGGTGCAGGTGCTAGGTCATTAACTGAAGATGAGCAATTATACATTAGGTTGTATAAACTTGGTAAGTAAAGTGATTTGAATAGGGCTTAAGTTGGAATATGCAAACTACAGCGAACATGTGCATTCCCCGAGCATCCCTGACATTCGTTCATGTGCATCCATGATATTTATCTTGCGCATTCATGCAATAGGTGTGCCGGAGGGAGTGACATTGCTGGAGTTCGAGGGAGCCAACCAGGAGGAGGAACCCGAGGTGCAGGAAGCCGACGAAGCAGTCGCCGTGGAGGAATTGCCCGAGTGCCCTGACCACCAGCCTTCCTCGTTCCTGAAAGGCAAGCCCCGGAGCATATTAAGCCTCCCATGTTTTTACAAATACTTTGAGTACCTTTTATTATTGATGATGCATTAAGTATAGGAATTGGTTGGAACCAATTGCTGCATTATATACCTTTCCTTGTCCAGATATCGCACTGGAATCCTATTTAAGTTTAGGAGCGGGTTAAATGCTTAGCCATGCTTAGGGCGGTAGAAGTCAGGTGATTTCCTGTCACCTGCGAGCTTTAGGATGAGGTGGATCACGGTTGGCTATATTTGCTATCGTGGAAAAGAACCATGTGAATAATGAATTATGACCGGGCGGGGTCTTGTGTAGGTTTGAACATAGTGACTCCGTCTGAGTCGTTTAAGGACCGATACGCTGTACGTCCTCATGTCATGTTGAACGTAGCCTAACACTTAGCTGGCCAGATAAGTCGTTCCGACCGCGAAGCCTAGTAGCTCGACTCAGGCCGGGGACGCGAGCAGTGGCGGCATTCTAGAGGTAGTAAGGATGTGCGGAGAGCCATTGGCATAAGTCCAAGGCAGGTTAGAGTCCTGAACAACCTTGGCAGAGTGGTTCTCTGAGAATGTCGATCTGATCGGACTTGCGACTCCTGAATCGTACCAAAGGTGACTTGTTTGCGACTCCGACGGGAGAAGCAGGGTTTGTGTTTAGGAATACCCCTCCAGCTGGATAGGAATCGATTCGAATCGCCGTCTCTCCCGGATAGTGAGAACTTGACTGAGCAGCGGCAACGTAGATTCAATTAATTTAACGATATGGTTAAATGGATGATGATGATAAGGTTGCCACAATGAATACCTGATATGGTTATTAATGTTTGCACCCTAATAAAATGATTGCTTAGTACAGGTGCTAATATAGTTGACAGGTTAATGGCTAGAAAGTCACTGCTAGTTCAGGTTAAGAGTTAATCATTATTACTTATGCTTTTCTGCAAAAAGAAAGTGTCAGCCAGATCCACTACCTTAAGCTATGCATAATCCTTGGTGTCATTTGTTTTGGTTTCTGGTAGGTAAGTCTAGCTGAGTACATTCCCATACTCAGGGTTTATTCCCTCTTGTTGCAGATGACCTTCTATATCAGGGATTCTGTAAGTATTGTCTCCACCCGGCGGGTGATGAAGACTAGATCATGGGCATGATCTCTGTTCTCTTATCTGAATGCTTTTGCGGGATGTGATCAGCAAACCAGTATGTGTATTTGAACTCGAGTGTGTGAGTTAAACTATTTGCTTCCGCAGGTTTTACAAGACTTGTTTTGTAATAACGATGACTCTGTGATGATGTAATCTATTTGCGAACGTCTGCGAAATGTTGTAACGTATGATATGTTATGTTGAATTACTGTGATCTTGGTTGTATGCAAGTTGGTTTGAAATCCTTCGAGATTTCAGTTGACTACCGGGTTTATATGGGCTCAAGTTTGAGAATTTGATCGTTTCGGCGATTGTTTTTGTACTTGTGCTCTTATATATTGGTCGGTTCTGTGACAGCTGGTATCAAAGCTAGATTCAACATTAAACATGTCTTACGGCTATTTAAAACAAAAGCTTTTATTGTAAAAACGGTTTTCCAACTTATAGTTATACATAAGTGTTCAAAAATCAAAAATTTTTATGGTATACTGGTGATCACATCCTTTATAGCCCACTTAAGGACTTCTAGGTGGCTTATATATAATTACTAACTTGGGGGAATTGATTGTTTCTATTTCGTCGTCCATGCGGCGTGATATTGTATGGATGCCATTCGTTTGAATGGTAATGTATGGATCAATTGCCTCTACGCTAAGGTAAGTGTGAGTTGTGAGAGCATGACCGTCCAACCGTCAGTCTAGGGGAGAGCTAGTTGTGTTACTGGAGTATTTACATGTTGTATACATGTATATATGAAGGTACTTAATTGTGGGTACTTTTGTCGGGTAGTTTGGATCTCGAAGTATATATATATCGGGGGATGTATATATGGAGAGTATCTTAGTTACTGCTTGTGTAATTAGCATTATATCTTGTTGGGTTGGGCTGTAATGAAGTTTCTACAGGTACGCTAACAACGCACCGTGTAGATCGACTAGTTACCGCTAATTGAGAGAACGTATGTATGCCACCGTATATTCCGCTAAAGCTTAAATTTTAATAGGTTTGTGAGGACGTACGGAACGCGCATGCATCATATTCACTCATGTCATTCATATTGCATTACCCTCCCTTATAATTGCTTATCCCAAGTGTAAAGTGCAATCTCTCAGCAAAATAATCCTCTCACGTGAATTGCATCCCCTTTTGATACAGATGGCCGCGCTCGTGTTTCCTACTGGTAGCAGCACCTTTCTGGACCAGTTTGGTACTCCCACTTTGCTCTGGAGGGTGCTCAGTTCAGTTGGGTGCCCGGAGGCACCCAGCTACACGTGGAGGCAGGCGGTACCATTAGGAGATGTACCATGGTACGTCATGACCTTCATTGTGCCACAAAACCCCACAAGACCATTGTGGCATGGGTGGAGCATTCAGACTGATGGGCAAAGCCCATGGGAAGCTGCTCAGGTTGCTGCCCTGGATGAGCTGATGGATATAGCACAGAGCTTTGGGGATGAGTTAGTGGGTGGACCTGCTTCATCCATTCCCCGAGTGTCTCCTACAGAGGCTGAGTGGACTCAGGACGTTGGTCAGGCATTGGTTCGAGGCCATGGTGAACGGGTGCAGAGTGACAACGCTGGAATGAGTGCTATGATGGCAGTCCTGAAGCTTTGTCGAGTCAGGCAAAACACCCTTTCCAGTGTGCTTGATGAAGCCGACAAGGCAATGGAAGCTCAGCACAAGTTTAGGTTGCGTGCCCGTAAGTATTGTCGTAAGGCGAATGCATGTGGGAGAGCTCAGCGAGAAGTTGATGAGATTCAGGGGATTGCAAATTTTCGTCTGCAATAGTGGGGTCAAACCGCACGTGAGAGAGACGAGCTTCATGACCAGCTGATGAACCTCGCTATTGAGAGAGATGAGGCTGCACAAGAGTTGGATCGTGTGACACGTCACCGGGATGCAGCTTTAGAGTTAGCAGAAGAAAGACGTTGGGGTTGGATTTTGGCCAACCACAACGCCTTTCAAAGGGAGCAAGTACTACAAGGATAGCTTGAAGAGCTTCAGGTTGAGCACCATCAACTGCACAACCGTCTATTTCCTATTCCTCACCCCATACCAAGGTATCCAAATGTGGGTGGACCTCAAGTGATTGAGGCCGATGAGGAAGAAGAGGACGTGCAGATGGTTGACAATGCAACTGAGCTGGAAGAAGAAGAAGAGGAAGACCCAGAAGAAGTCCAAGGTGTCTCTGATGTGGACAGCGATCACTTCGACGCGTAGTTCGTTAGCAAGTCTCGCTAGTTTAAGCTTTTGCAGTCATTGATGTAATGGACTTAAGTACGATGATTGATGTGGGATGTACTCTTTTAATTCGAACTCGGCATGTAATGTACTTTAATTCGCTCCCTTCGGGACGCGTATCATAATGGTTAAGTTTAAAATTTGTCATGTTGGAATGCACTGCGTATGTCGCTAGCAATCTACTTGATGATGTGGTGATTGGAGAATGAATTATTGCCTCTGTTATTGTATAAAGTTTTCATTCTCGTCAGTAAATACAGTTTGGCACAATTACATTGTTCCTCTCCAATGTGCTGACATCATCAATAATTACTGGTTGCGCATTGTGCAGATGCCTCGTACTCGTTCCGCCGGTGCGGGTGATGATGATGATGATCTTCCACCGCCACCACCACCCACACCAACGGATTTGATAGCAATGCTTGCGGAAGGACAGCGCACTATGGCTGAGGCCCTCCGTACGATTACGAATCGGGATGGTCGTGGTCCACGCCAAGGACCAGAACCAAATCAATACAGTGATTTCAAGGATTTCCTTGACACAAAACCCCCGATCTTCAAGGAGGTTGAGGAGCCTCTACAAGCTGATGAGTGGTTGAATACTCTCTAGCAAAAGTTCCATCTGCTCCGCTTGACTAAGGTGCTGAAGACTGAGTACGCATCTCACCAACTGCATGGGCTAGCTGGCATTTGGTGGAGTCATCATCGGTCCACTATGCCCGCTAATGCCCAAATCACCTGGGATCAGTTCAAGTCTGCTTTCAGGGGAAATTATATTCCTCCTGGTCTCATGGCGATCAAGCATACAGAGTTCATGAAGCTGACTCAGGGGAACAAGAGCTTGAATGAATACCTGCAGGCTTTCAATAACCTTGCAAGGTATGCTACTGAGTTTGTTGACACTGATGCCAAAAAGATTGCAAGTTTTAAGCGAGGACTTAGCCCCAAACTTATGAAGACCATGGGAAATTGCAAGTGTGCTCATTTTAATGAGTTTGTGAGTGATGCTTTATCGCAAGAGAACAACAATGCTGTGTATGCTGCTTCTAAAAGTCGTAAGAGAGCCTATGAGGCGGGTGCCTCACAATCCAAGGCTCCCGTCACACAGAGGGCTCCATTCCATCCTCCAGCGTCAGCCGCTAAGTTTTGCCCACCGCAGAAGAAGAATCCCGCCAAGACTGGGTTTCGCAAGGCATTTACAGTTGCTCTTCCCAAGGGCACTACCAGTCAGGGCAGTTCCAGGGCTCCTCCAAGCAACATGCCATGCTGGAACTGCAATAAGACAGGCCACTGGGCAAGGGAATGCCCCTACCCTAAGAAGAATAACTACCAAGGTGGTCGTCAGGGGTAGGTGAACCACACTAATATAACTGAGATTTCTTCAGGAGAGGTAGTGACTGCTGGTAAGTTTCTGATTGATCAACACCCCGTAGTTGTACTATTTGATTCAGGTGCTTCGCATTCCTTTATTAGTCCAGCATTTGCATCCAAGTTTATGCAGAAAACATATACTGTTGAGGGTGGGGGTTATTGTATTAGGGCTGCCAGTGGCGTTATCCCAACCAAGCTGGTAGTTGGGGACGTACAATTTGAGATAGAGGGGCGAAGTTATCAGGTTGATCTGGTAGTTTTACCGGGGCTGGGTATCGATGTGATATTGGGAATGAATTGGATGAGTAGGCACGGGGTGCTTATTGATACATCGACTAGAGTAGTCATGCTCAGAGATCCTAGTAATCAGGAAGGTTTTCTGGTGCAACTACCCAGGGACATCAATCTTTCTTGTGCGGCTAATGCGGTGCAAGCAAAGGCTATTGCAGATATCCCTATAGTGTGTGACTTTTCGGATGTTTTCCCCGGTGATTTGCCTAGATTGCCCCCGGATCGAGAAGTAGAATTCAAGATAGAGTTGCTTCCTGGCACCGCTCCTATCTCTAGAAGGCCATATAGAATGCCTCCCAATGAACTAGCTGAACTTAAGACCCAGTTGAATGAACTTCTAAAGAAAGGCCTTATCCATCCTAGTTCATCTCCGTGGGGGTGCCCAGCTATCTTTGTGAAGAAGAAGGATCAATCCCTACGCATGTGTGTAGATTATAGACCCTTGAATGCAGTTACAATCAAGAATAAGTACCCTCTGCCACGCATAGATATCTTATTTGATCAGTTATCCAAAGCAAAAGTCTTTTCCAAGATTGATTTGAGATCTGGGTATCATCAAATCAAGATTCGGCCCGAGGATGTTCCAAAAACCGCATTCTCTACCAGATACGGTCTGTA
Organism: Miscanthus lutarioriparius; assembly: GCA_904845875.1. Classification (NCBI taxonomy): domain Eukaryota; kingdom Viridiplantae; phylum Streptophyta; class Magnoliopsida; order Poales; family Poaceae; genus Miscanthus; species Miscanthus lutarioriparius. Next base: position 70,441,173 of record CAJGYO010000005.1, on the reverse strand, counting down.
TGAGTATCTTGTTATGTCTTTTGGATTGACTAATGCCCCCGCACATTTTATGTATCTGATGAATTCAGTGTTTATGTCCGAGTTGGACAAATTTGTGGTGGTATTTATAGATGATATCCTAGTCTATTCTGAGAATGAAGAAGATCACGTTGAACATTTGCGGGTGGTTCTCACTAGATTGCGGGAACACCAGCTGTATGCAAAGTTCAGCAAATGTGAATTCTGGCTTCGTGAGGTACCTTTTCTTGGACACGTGTTGTCCGATGGTGGAATTATGGTTGATCCCACCAAGGTGCAAGAAGTATTGAACTGGAAGGCTCCCATCTCGGTGCACGAGGTTCGTCGCTTCATCCCGGATTTCTCTAAAATAGCCAAGCCTATGACTCGATTGCTGCAAAAAGACATGAAGTTTGTCTGGACTTCCGAGTGTGATACGGCTTTCCATACCCTGCGAACTCTTCTAACATCGACTCCGGTTTTGGCACAACCGGATATCGAGAAACCTTTTGATGTGTTCTGTGATGCATCAGGTATTGGGCTAGGAGGTGTTCTTATGCAAGAGGGTAGAGTCATTGCTTATACCTCTCGCCAACTTCGGAAGCATGAAGTGAATTATCCAATGCATGACTTAGAACTCGCTGCAGTTGTTCATGCTTTGAAGGCCTAGAGACATTATTTACTTGGCAATGTGTGCAACATCTACACTGATCATAAAAGTCTCAAGTACATCTTCACTCAACCTGAGTTGAATATGCGTCAGAGAAGATGGCTTGAGTTGATCAAGGATTATAACCTCCAAGTGCACTATCACCCTGGCAAGACAAATGTCGTAGCGGATGCCTTAAGCAAGAAGTCTCATTGCCACTCTTTGATTGAGAGTGATGTCCATTTGTCGAAGGTCCTTCATCCTACAGTCCTTCACAACATCACTGTCAGTTGTACTCTACAGAGTCGAATTATCGAGCTACAGAAGACGGATGCAGGTGTGTTTCACATCAAGCGCAAGATGAAAGAGCAAGAAACCAAACATTTTCGAGTTGATGAGGAAGGCATGTTATGGTTCAAGGATAGGTTGGTAGTTCCAAAGGATAGAGAGCTTAGAAATCAAATCATATCCGAAGCTCATTCCTCTAAATTATCTATTCATCCTGGTAGTAGCAAAATGTATCATGATTTGAAGCCTCGATTTTGGTGGACCAAAATGAAGAAAGAGATCGCCGCTTATGTGGCTAGGTGTGACACTTGTTGTCGAGTCAAGGCTGTGCACATGAAAGCTGGATTACTTCAGCCACTCTCGATTCTAGGTTGGAAATGGGAGGAGATAAGTATGGATTTTATTGTTGGACTCCCTACTACTCAGAGGAACTTTAACTCTATTTGGGTGATTGTAGACCGTCTGACCAAATCAGCACACTTCGTTCCTGTCCGTATAGACTTTCATCCCACCGACTATGCGGAGTTGTACTTTAACCAGATAGTCCGACTTCATGGGATTCCTCATACTATTGTCTCGGATAGAGGACCACAGTTCATTGCTCGCTTTTGGGAGCACTTACACGGATTATTAGGAACTAAGCTAGTAAGAAGTTCTGCCTATCATCCGCAAACCAATGGGCAAACTGAACGAGTGAATCAAATCTTAGAAGATATGTTGAGAGCATGTGTCATCTCCGCTAAGGGCTCATGTGAAAAATGGTTACCCCTAGCTGAATTCTCGTACAATAACAGTTATCAAGAGAGTATAAAGATGGCACCGTTTGAAGCTTTGTATGGTCGGAAGTGTAGAACTCCGTTGAACTAGGTAGAAGCCGGTGAAAGGAGATATTATGGAATTGATTTTGTTCAAGAAGCCGAAGAACAAGTCCGTACTATCCAAACTCACATGGCCGCAGCTCAAGCTAGGCAGAAAAGTTATGCTGATCGATGTAGAAAACCTATTGAGTTCGAAGTTGGAGACTTCGTTTATCTGAAGGTCTCACCTATGAAAAGTGTCCAACGCTTCGGTGTGAAGCGAAAGCTTGCGCCGAGATATGTTGGTCCGTTTGAAATCATTGGACAAAGTGGTAAGGTGGCGTATAAGATTCAATTACCTCCGGAGATGAGTGCTATCTTCAATGTCTTTCATGTATCCCAATTGAAGAAATGTCTTCGCGTCCCTGAAGAGAGAGTTCCATTGGGGGATATCGAGTTAAAATCTGATTTGACCTTTGAAGAAAAGCCGGTTCGAGTGATTGACACTCATGAGCGAGTGACTCGGAGTCGGGTGGTCAAGTTCTACAAAGTCATGTGGAGTAATCAGGGTTGTGAACGCGATGCAACGTGGGAAAGGGAAGATTATTTGAGGGATGGTTATAAGGAATTCTATCAACAATGGTACGCTTTTTAAATCTCGGGATGAGATTTTTATAAGGGGGGAGGGCTGTAACACCCCAGGTGTTTGGCTTCCACAATTGCACTTGCATTTCATAAACATGAGCATCATTCATCCATTTATGAGTTCATATTGCATGAAACATGCTCTTGAAACATTGTAGCATATGGTCACATATCATGTATGTTTGTGTATGAAATGAATAGGGTGCAACACTCAAGTGAAAACATATACAACACACTTTAGTGAAACATGGTTAGTTAGTACTATGCAACAAGATCATAAAACATGTGAAACATGACTATGAAACAATTGTAACATTTCATGTGTTTTTCATTGTTTCAGTACATACCTTGCTTGATTCTTGTGTGACCAATGTATGGTGTGGCTAAATATCCTTCTAAGAACCTTAGTCATATTTAGAATGTCATTAGGAACAATGTTCATGTTGATCATTTTGCCTAATTAGGTTTCCGAGTCATGGTTGACCAAATTGGACCCCGAGAGCTCCTATGTTTGACTGTTTAAAAAGTGTAGCTTAGGATGTTTGCATGTCTGAGCAACCTAAAGCAAAGTTGTAGAGAATTATATGTGGAACAAAAGTTCTTTTATGGCCATCTCATGAAAATGTGCAGAACATGCTCAAAATTGGATTACAACACGAAAGTTACCCCTGATTCCAGAGACAAAATTTTTCTAAGTGCTAACTCTGAAAAATTGTTTCATGTACTCGACTTGTCAGCCCTGTAGCTACCAAACCAAGCTGAACCAGCTTGAGCTCCAATTGATAAAGTTGAAGATCTCACTTGATACTACAACTTTGTCAACTACACCTTAACCTAGATCATCACGGATTGGGAGTATGATCGTCGTCAACTTGCGCTGTCAGGCTCGGTTGGCTTAGCTGAATCGAAAAGTCTGAATCGGCACAGTGGCCGACCGGCCATAGGCCGCTGCCACCGCGTGGCCGCCATGTGCCGTGTCCGGCCTGGCGTCGCTGGTCGCGGTCGACAGCAAAGAGGCCGCATCCGTCTGCCCTCTCGCTCGCTCTCAGTCGCTCTCTCACTCTCGCGCGCGTCCGAGGCGCTGAGAACGCAAAGCCGCCGCCGTCGCCATTGCTCAGCCAAGCTCATGCACCACCACAGCCCCGCCATTGTCTAAGCCAGCATGCCCAAAAGCTCTGCCTTACTTAGCTCCATCGTCTCCGCCTACTTGCAGCGTCAATCGAGCTTAGGTGAGGGCCTTTGGCCACTTCCGCCGTCACCGCCATGAGCACGTCCTCGCCGGAGCTGAGGCCGCCGTGGCCGGGGTAGCTAGGAATCATCCTGTCCCTATTTCTTTGCCATGTTAGCACCGTGGCGACCTCAGGTAGCTCACACCATGCTCGGTTGAGCCGGCCATGGGTTGTCGTCGCCGGTAGCTCACACCGGAGCTCTGCCGTGCCGCCATCACCGGCGGCGAGCCACCTCCGCTAGGTCGTAGGTCGCGCCACTAGCACCAATAGACTCACCGCATCACGTAGGTCACGTAGGTGTCCTCGGTGTCGCCGAAGGAGTTGCCGTCGACAAGTTCCTCCGTCAAGCCGCGCTATCTTGCCGCCATAGTCGCCGCCGTCGTCTTGAGCTCCGACGATAGGTCTTGTTAGGTAGTTCTCTAGGTGTGCAATGCCATGGTGATGCTCGTCGTGTCGTTGGTCTCGCCGGGAAGGTCGCCGTCGGCGAGCTCCTCCATTCCCACGCCGGTCCGTGTCGGCTCCTCTATTTTTGCGGTCACTGACTGGTGGGGTCAGCTGACAACCGGGTCCCGCTTGTCAGTGGCTGTGTAGTCTTAGGGCTAGTTCAAAAATGCAGTTTTGAATGCTGATTTGATATTTTTGTATCTCCTGTTTTGTAGGTCCAAATTGGATGGTTCCAATTTTGTTAGATTCACAGTTAGATCTAGTATTTAAGAAAAATATGTCTTGAGCATATTATGTAGAAATTTTGGATGAATTAAATAGGAACTTGAAAAGTGTTTTTGAATGTATGCAAACTTGTTTAAATCATATCTTGAGTTTCTGTGATCCAAAAATTATGAAATTTTGTAGGTAAGCTAGTATTGTATAGTAGAAGCTCTGGTTACAATTTTAGAGTCATTGCATGTGTAGTTTTTTAGTTATAGATTTTCCTTTTATCACTGGTAGATACTTGGGTGAATTCTTGTAAATTATCTATGATTCCAATGACCATGAAATTTGTTGGAGGATGTCCTAGTACCTTACGGATGCAAGGAAAAATATGAAATCTGTTGCTTGACACTTTTCACTAAGGTTTCCTAATTATGCCATTTTAAGACATTCTGCCTTACTATTGTTGTGTAGGTTGTTATACTTACTCAAATGGTGTGAAATTTTTATGGTAGTCTACTTAGAGCATGTAGTGTCTACTGTAATTTTTGTAGAATTAATGGGGCAGTTTTCAAATATGTTTACTATTTCCCCTAATTAATTAAATAAATTAAGAAAGGTATTAAAAGAAATGTTTTGGTGATGGACACCCTACTTTCTGGTGTTCTTGTGATATGTGTGATATGTCAGTAAAGTTGGTTTTGTCCAATTAAGCGTTTATATCATAAGTTAACAATTATTTGTTTTCATCATGTCCCTCTGGACAGATCTGGGAACTTTGGAAAGTTCCCCATGATAATTTGGTTTTCTGTGATTGTACATTAGGTTGTATAAACTTGGTAAGTAAAGTGATTTGAATAGGGCTTAAGTTGGAATATGCAAACTACAACGAACATGTGCATTCCCCGAGCATCCCTGACATTCGTTCATGTGCATCCATGATATTTATCTTGCGCATTCATGCAATAGGTGTCTTGGGGAGGAGTGGCGTTCTTTGGAGTTCGAGGGAGCCAACAAGGAGGAGGAACCCGAGGTGCGAGGAAGCCGAAGCGAAGCGATCGCCATGAGGAATTGCCCGAGTGCCACGACCACCGGCCTTCCTCGTTCTCGAAAAGGCAAGCCCCGAGCATATTAAGCCTCCCATGTTTTTACAAATACTTTGAGTACCTTTTATTGTTGATGATGCATTAAGTATAGGAATTGGTTGGAACCAATTGCTGCATTATATATCTTTCCTTGTCCGAGATATCGCCTTTGGAATCCTATTTAAGTTTAGGAGCGGGTTAAATGCTTAGCCATGCTTAGTGCGGTAGAAGTCGGTGATTTCGTCACTGCGAGCTTTAGGATTAGGTGGATCACGGTTGGCTATATTTGCTATCGTGGAAAAGAACCATGTGAATAATGAATTAAGACCGGCCGGGTCTTGTGTAGGTTTGAACATAGTGACTCCGTCTCGAGTCGTTTAAGGACCAATACTGTCAGACGTCCTCATGTCATGTTGAACGCAGCCTAACACTTAGCTGGCGGATAAGTCGTTCCAACCATGAAGCCTAGTAGCTCGACTCGGGCCGGGACACGAGCAAATGGCGGCATTCGGAGGTAGTAAGGATGTGCGGAGAGCCATTGGCATAAGTCCAAGGCGGGTTAGAGTCCCGAACAACCTTGGCGAGTGGTTCTCACGAGAATGTCGATCCGATCGGACTCGCGACTCTGAATCGTACCAAAGGTGACTTGTTTGTGACTCCAACAGAGGAGAAGCGGGTTTGTGTTTAGGAATACCCTCCAATTTGGATAGGAATCGATTTGAATCTCCGTCTCTCCGGATAGTGAGAACTTTGAGTGGCGTGCAACGTAGATTCAATTAATTTAACGATATGGTTAAATGGATGATGATGATAAGGTTGCCACAATGAATACCTGATATGGTTATTAATGTTTGCACCCTAATAAAATGATTGCTCAGTACAGGTGCTAATATAGTTGATAGGTTAATGGCTAAAAAGTCACTTCTAGTTTAGGTTAAGAGTTAGTCATCATTACTTATGCTTTTCTGCAAAAAGAAAGTGTCAGCCAGATCCACTACCTTAAGCTATGCATAATCCTTGGTGTCATTTGTTTTGGTTTCTGGCGGGTAAGTCTAGCTGAGTACATTTCCGTACTTAGGGTTTATTCCCTCTTGTTGCAGATGACCTTCTATATCAGGGATTCTGTAAGTATTGTCTCCACCCGGCGGGTGATGAAGACTAGATCATGGGCATGATCTCTGTTCTCTTATCTGAATGCTTTTGCGGGCTGTGATCAGCGAACCAGTATGTGTATTTGAACTCGAGTGTGTGAGTTAAACTATTTGCTTCCGCATGTTTTACAAGACTTGTTTTGTAATAACAATGACTCTGTGATGATGTAATCTATTTGCGAACGTCTGCGAAATGTTGTAACGTACAATATGTTATGTTGAATTACTGTGATCTTGGTTGTATGCAAGTTGGTTTGAAATCCTTCGAGATTTCAGTTGACTACCGGGTTTATATGGGCTCAAGTTCGAGAATTTGATCGTTTCGGCGATTGTTTTTGTACTTGTGCTCTTATAAATTGGTCGGTTCTATGACAGTAGCAGCGGCAGCGTGAGCTTCGCTCGGCGTCAATGGCAGCCATGGCCAAGACGCCCACGGCAGCAGAGCGTAGGAGGGTGAGGGCGTGCGCGAGGGAGCCCCAGAGGGAGCTCGGCGCTCGGCTTTCACTATAGGAGGGCGCCGGGGACGCGACAGGGCAAACCACGTGGCAAGCGGCGCGCTGCAATGGTAGGTGCGCTCTGTGCATGGCGGCCATGCCCTAGACACGCGCCGCCCATTGGGGTGTTTTACCGAGCACGTGGCGGGCAGCAGAGTAGGCAAGGTGGGGAGCCGATTTGGGCCGGCTCGGGTTTGAATTGGACATTGGGCCAAAAACAAAGTTTGCTCACCTTGGCTTGCCCTACATATTTCATTAATGGACCATGGACATTTGAGCAATGGATTAGCAGTTAATTAGGCTCCAAAGTGATAGTGTCAGTGTGTTGATAACTGTCACGGGAGCTCGCCTTCGGAGGTCAAAACTCGGTCAAACTCAGTGCAACTTTTTGTATGCTCTTCTCCATAATATAACCTTCAACTTTTATTTTTGGACCAACTCAAGTTGCTTAACGAATTTCGGAGAACGCGAGACGCCAATGGCGACGACGATGAATTCCAGACTTGGAATAATTCTAAGTGCTGAAAACAACAGCAAATTCGATCTTGTGACCTCGATTTGACTTACTTCCAAGCTGATCTAGCTCTTAGTCCAAAAACCAAGTTTGTTCTACATGATATGGACTACAACTTTCATTTAAGGTCCAACCTCAAAACTGGTATAGAACCTACTGTTCTACTTTGACCAATGTAGGATCATGATGAAGCTTAAATTATCCTTTTTGATCCATTGGAGCATTTTCTGGCCACCTGCTCAACATGAACCCTTCATAACTTTTGTTCATGAATGCAAGTAGAGTTGTTTGAGCAAGGTACCAAGGTTTGGTTGACTTCATTGGTTTCCATCCACTTGATAAAGCAATTCATGCAAAGATATGACTTATCATTTCATGTGACTTTTTGATTCCAAACTTCATGAAACTTTTCCACGGGTCTAGATGGATGCATGGGGATGTAATGTACATGGAATAAGCATGTTTAACATTACTCTTGCATAATCTTAACAAGGGTCCATATGTAAGCAAATGTGCGTGGCCCAAGTTTAAGTTGGAGCTCCATCATGTAGATTTGATCTTGACACCTTCATTACCACTCAACATGTCATGTTTGAGCTCAAACCCATTGCTTAACTGGTGACAAACACCTAGGGTGTTACAGCCCTCCCCCCTTAAAGGAATCGCATCCCAAGATTCAGTGCAAAAGACTTTTATGGGAAGAGAAACTTGTCAACCAGTTTCCAACATCAGTGATAGCATTAGGCTACTTAACTTCGAAGTATCAGAGAGGCTAATTTGGTCACGACACTTTCTGATACTTGCTCTTCATCGTAAGTTGTTGTCTGAAGAATTTCTTTCGTTGGCATCCATAAAGCATTGTTACATTGGAAGGAATCCAAGATAGCACTGTCCTACGTACTTCGTCCTCGATGTATGAAGAGCTATACAAACGTAGACTAAATACTTGTAGCATCTACTTCCCTAGTGGATATAGCACAGAACTTATGGACTTTGCACTAGATCGCAGTCGGTTGACGGATATTCCTTGCAACGGTGCTATATTTGTTCCCAAGGGTTGAAAAGTAGTTCCCTACTAAAGTGGCTTGAGCACAACTTCTCATAAAGGATGTGATCATAGACGGGGTAAACATCCTTTGAGGGCATGAGAAGCTAGTTAACCAATATCCAAACTGGTTGTAGCGGTGCACTCACTCATATGTCAACTGATGGAAAGCTACACAATGTTCCATATTTGTAGTGCTCTTTCTCTGATAACAGTACTGTATTACCTGAGTCAGTTGAGTGAGCGGTGAATGTGATAGCTGACTCTGTTGACTCAGTGTTTTTGATGACCATTATTTAAGGGAATTCTCGTATCCAAGCGGCAACAGTTATCTGAGTTGTATCTGAGGCAACCCCTTAACACATGGAAGACACCTTAGGCATGTCAGCATTGGAGAACCATTGATGCAGAAGGATGTTAGCGAGGCTTGGAGGGCAACACAAGTTGCAAGTAATCACAAAACTAGGGACTAGTTCACTACCAAGCAGGTTAAGTACAATTTGCCTTTGTGGTGCAGTTGCACAGCAAGTTAGGTTTACTTGCATCGTAGCAACACCAGCTTTCTTAAACTATATTTGACATCGAGGCTTCCATTCTTAGGCCAATCAATATCTCAAAAACCATAATCCAAAAATCTATGGTTTGACACCTTTCCAATTACTTTCGAATTGCAAGGGCACAATTTGACTTCTAGAACACCTTGACTGCTCACGCATTGCTGATCTAAGAGGGCAAAAGCAAGGCACATAGGGGTGCAATTAGTCTCCTCAAGGGTATGGAGGGTTGTCTAACAGCAAGACACCTACAAGTTGTAATTTCTTGGTATGAATTACAAACACAAACGTCTAATGCAAAGGATGATCGTAGTCACAGCGAAATTGTAGATTCTGTACCCTTTTGTTTTCTATTCATATCTCACAAACTATTGCTCCAATATGCCCAAATTTTGGTGCGCATGTAGATCCATGGGTCTTCTAACTACTCACCAAAATTCAACTCAACCAGACACCGTTTGGCCATCCAAACAATTCATCTACCAAAACTGCTGTGTTCTGAAATGGCAGCAAACCGAGCCGACGAGATATCTCTCAAATTCGAGGTTTTACTCAACCAATACACAAAACAACTTAAGACATTGAAGGGTCTCAAGCAAGGAATGAGATCACCAAGTTTGGGGTCAGTCCAACTTCGTTTGAGTCACTAATCGTTGGCTTGAAGATGTTCAGTTTTGTACCCTAAAATCTGGACAGATTTTCTCGTTCTTCTCTTTCTTTGCTTCACACGTTGTGGCGTGTGTTCGATACTCTCGATCTCTTTGTATAGCAGTAGCAGCAGCTCCTTTCTCTAAGGATGTAGACTAAGGTTTTCCATATATGATTCTTAGGAAACAACTTAATTCATTTGATTTAGACAGCAACTTGACTATGCACAAGCATTGGACTTGTGACTATGTTTTGGAACATAAAGCATACTCTTCATGGAGGGATTGTCCTACAGAGATAAGGGAACATCTCTTATTATCCTTCTGTGCCTCATCCAATAAAATCTAGAACAATCCTTTGATAGCACCTTATACATAACTATGCTGACCGAAACTAAGAACGTGCTTTCTCTAGCTCTTTACTTAGCTGATATAGCATCCAGCACTATCTATGTGATTGTCCAAGATGGACTTGACTTGACAACATAGGGCTTGGAGAAGGAAGCAGTACTAGCATCGATGATTGGCTTTGCTGTTCATTTGCTTAACATTGTTTTGTGAGCTCTGGCCTTCATAATTAGCAAAAAGTTATCACCTAGCCGGAGGTTAAGCTTCCTACTAGTAACTAATTAGTTGACTCTCAACACTCAAAGTTCTAAATTCTTACTATTGACCACAACAATAATTGCAATTGAGGCACAAACAAACGGTCGTCATCGAAGTCTGTAGATAAGGAGTCACACTAGAGATGTTGATCTCGACTGTGCGATCAACATGCACATAATAATCAAGACTTGGATAGCCAGGTCATACTCATAATGTGATGTTCGATTCTTATCTGACTAACAACTTGTCCAACATTAAGTGTTGTGTGCCTTTCTGATCCAACAGTGATGACATAAGTTGTTCACTAGGTGACGGACGTCAATACTGGGACAACCAAGTGGAGTACTTGTCTATCACCTCTTGTAGTCGGTTAATGTTTATGTCGGTGACCAGTTCTTCAAAGGTTATCCTTTTTGTGACTTCAACAGGAAGCTCTACTACTTTTGGTCTGATATAGGGATCTTTGATAAGATATGGAGAGATAACCAAGGAAGAGCTCACATGAAAATAACACATCGGTACAGTTCAGCAATGGATCATGACTAGAAACCTCGATACCAGCGCGCACCCAGCAGCACAACCATGCGTCGACCACCCACAAGGAGGCCCTAGGTTCCATCGCGGCACCATAGATCACTAATTGTGGCACCATTACTGGACATACAACCAAAGTGAAATTTCCAGTGGCACCAATTAGATTGTAAGAACAAGCATTATGCCAAAGAGGGATAGCAAACCAGGATAGTCACAAGGTTAGGAATCAACAAGGAGACGATCAGAAGATCAAAACACAGCGCAAAAGAACATAGCCTAATTGCTGAAGGCAACTAAACAGGAGACTCTTGCTTAATTTCCACAAACGCCTCATGTCCACCAAAGTGATTTCTAGATAAAGATTTAACATGAGATTTGGTCCTATCGAGCAGCAACAGGAGATCAAGACTGATAAACATCCAGAGACATGAAGGAGTTGGAGACAAAACAAACGAGATTCAAGGGACAAAGCCATTGCACTGACTAGGGATTCAGTTGATAAAGCAATGACATGATCTGTGAGGCAAAGATTCCAAAGCTAGGGCAGATAACGATTAGCGTTGCACTAGCTCATCAGTAGGAGAAAGAGCAATGAAGTTCAACAAGGATTTTTGAGCAAGGTCCTCCCACATAGGAGCGGGACAACCACGACACATTCAAGCATTCAAGGGAACTAAGCTTGGGCCTAAGGTCAAGCAAAGGCATAGATAAAATCTTCGTATCACAACGTTCAAGGCTAGCAACCACATGTACAGGCTTAGGTTCCTAACAGAGAACTTAATTGGAGACGGCAACCATGAGATTATCAAAACTTGGACGCTGCTCCAGGATAGCGCTCTTCCACACTCATATGCTTACCGAGGATAGAAGGGTGACAACTACGGCACTACCTAGATAACGAGCATCCACGCCTACATCATGGTCTTAAGCGAGCATTTCGAAACACTCAATCCAATTAGCTTAAATGGCTATCACGAAGCACAAAGCTCGTACATAACAAGCAGTCACCTACAACAACACCACTACACATATTAGGCAAACACATGGTGGTAAGGCACTGCTATCTTTTATTTCCCTTTTTACTGAGTAGGTGGATATCTCTATAAAACAAGTTTTACTTACATTTAGCAATTTAGTTTTCGAAGGGGTGAGTTTTTGCCAATTAATAACTTGTCATCTATTTCCTTTGGAAGCAAACATACAAGACAAAACTAATCACACACTACCTTCAAGCATAGCTATTCAAGCAGCATGGGACAAGGCATTTTGTCTAGCTTCACACAGGGAAGATAGTAACATCACATTGATCACAAGTTACTTAGTATTAGAACAAGGTGAGGGAAGCATATTTATGCACAAGCACAATCATGATGCATGCTCGTCTTATTCGTCCTCACAAAATTGCCAGCCTAAGGTGTCAATCACATTCTATGTCGGTGGCATAACACGTACTCTCTCGATATATGGCTAGTCGTCAGCTATTTTCAATCGACGCATTCGTGGTTAGCGTACCTGCAGGCAAATTCATTGCAGCCCATCCCCACAAGAGATAAATAAGCACATAATGAAAGCAGTAAACTAAGATACTCTGCATATATACATCCCCAAATGTATATACTTCGATATCCATAGCTACCCGATAAATATACCTGCACTTAAGTACCTTCATATATACATGTGTGTGACATGTAAATATTCCAGTAACCACAGCTAACTCTCTCCTAGACCGACAGTTTGACGGTCATGCTCTCACAACTCCCACTTACCAGAGCGTAGAGGTATTTTGAGCCATACATTACCACCCAAGCGGATGGCATCCATACAATAGCACGCCATATGGACAACGAAACGGAAACAAGTAGGAACCCCCAAGTTAGTACTTTAATAAGCCACCTAAGAGTCCTTATTTGGGCATAAAGGATATGACCACTGGCAACACTTAGTAATTAATTTAGGATTTTCACAAATACTTTTGTTTTAAATACACAAATGACATGTTTAGTGTCGAATCTTGCTCTGATGCCAGCTGTAACAGAACCGACCAAATTATAAGAACGTAAGTACAAAAACAATCACCGAAGTGATCAAATTCCTGTACTTAAGCTCCCATAATCCTGATAGTCCGGAAATCACGAAGGATTTCAAACAACTCTTGACATACAAACCAAGACCATAGTGATTCAACACAACACATCATTTGTTGCAACATTTCACAAGTGGCATTCGGATTACATCCATCAGAGTGCGAATAAAATATTACAAACCAAGTTCAAATTTGCGGAAGCAACATAGTTTAGTACATAACTTCATAGTTTCAAATACATTGTCAGATCTTAGTCATCTCCTACAAAAGCATTATTAGGTACGAGAACTAGAAGAGACCGCGCCCAATGGTCTAGTCTTCATCCTCAGCCGGGAGAAGGCAATACTTGCAGCAACTGAAGTAGAACTGGTCATCTGCAACAGGTGGGAGATAAACCCTGAGTACGAGAAGGTACTTAGCTAGACTTACCCGTCAAAACTAGAAATAAAAGACACCAAGGGTCATGCAAGGCTTATGAGGTGGGCTAGCTTGACATAGTTGCATAAAAGAGCTTATGAATATAGTGACCAATTTAAACTTAGCATCAAGCTTATCATAATTTACCTGTCCACTAGATTAGCACCTGTACTAGAGCACTCACTTATTAGGAGCAATCAATATTAACCATAGCAGGTATAATAAGGCTATCATCATCATATCATTATTTTTGAATCATTATGTTATTTAGTGTATCTACTTTGGAGATAAGCCCGTCAAGTTCTCACTAACCGGGAGAGACGGCGCCTCGAATCGAATTACAACTCAGCTGAGGGGGTATTCCTAACTCTCACCCTGGCATACTTTGCAAGGGTAGCCATGGGTCACCTTTGGGGCAACTCAGGAACCAAATTCGCGGGTTCGATCAGCGCCAGCACTCTCAGGGATTACCCTTCTGCCAGGACGATCAGGACTTTTAAATCACCTGCCCTTGGACTCACGCCTACGGCTCCCTTCTGAGGCGTACTTTATACTTATCGACTCACGGCCTGAGGTGAGCTACTCGGCTTCGTGATCGGTCTTCGGACATGGCCAACTAAGAGAGAGGCATGCGTTCAACATGAACAGGAAAGGCTCCAAGATTCAGTCCTTAAGCGACACAGACGGAGTCACTACAAACCGGCAAGCCTTCACCCGGTCTTGATTTAAATTTAAGACAGGTTCTTTTCCACGATAGCAAATATAGCCAACCGTGCCATATGTATATTCCTATATCTCGCAGGTGACAGGAAATCACCTGACTTCTACCGCGTTTAAGTAGGGCTAAGCACTACACGGGCCTGAGCTACATAGGATTCAGGGTATCAATATCTGGACAAGGATTGGATAACCAATGCAGCAAGTGTTTGCATCCAACACCTAAACTTAATGCAACAATATATATATATATGTAACAATAATACTTTAACTGCATTTCGGAAATTAGGAGGCTTAATATGCTCCGGGGCTTGCCTGGGATCCAACACTAGGTTAGTGTTTGTTAGATGACACTCGCTAAGTGAGCATCTCCCGTCCTAGCACTTGTTCGGTCCTTCCACCTTCGGGATAGGTCCACCATACACCGTCTTTGGGTTCAGCTCCAACATCGCATCCTTCACGTGGTGCATCTAGCGTACCTAGATGAGATGCAATATACAAGTGCATAAATATGAAGAATAGTACCATGAGACGCATCACAAAATAGCAAGCAAGACAAGCATAGTTTACACTAACACACTTAAGTACTTTGCGATGCTTAACTTAAACATCACACAATCTATCATGCTAAGATGGCAAAGAAGACGACAACACCAAGCATGACACAAGTTTCCCAAGATCTCAGATGCTCTAACTCAGTCATCATTCAAGGCATAAGTCACACTTAGCAATATACAAGCAAACACTATAATTGGAATCAGCCAATTTCTGGACATGCAAACAACATCTACAAGATTTAGCAATAACTGGAGTTACACAAATCCAAATGACTTGCAAGAAGACATTTTGGAAAGCTTATGAAATTGTATACAATTCATTTTTAATCATCTTAGCATGATTCTCAAGTTAACTAAGTCAAATATACCCATTTACAGAAACTGGTCCACTATTGACAGAGAGCAGCCATTTCTGAAACCCAACTTTCAACAGGCATAACTCACAAACCACAAGACCAAATACCACCAAATTTTAACATCAGATAGATACATGAATTATATACAACTTTGTTATTATCACCAAAAGCTCATTCAAATCCTAACTAGATCAAACACTAGCATCTTTCAGATCGGCTCAGAATACAATCAAAACCTGACAGGAGACTTAAAAGTCATGTAACTCCTACAATATCTGGCCTATGACCTTACAATTTGAACACAAGAAAGATCATGAAATTTGATACAACTTTTGTATTCACTACAACCATATCAAACATCAGTTACACCACGAAAATAATTGGACAAGCAAAACTACAATTGCAACCCAACAGCAGTGGTACAGAAAACTGATAAGAATTTCAGAGAAGCACAACTAGAGTTCTAGACCTCCAACAAACATGAACAATAACTTTTTGAAAATCTTAGGAAGTTACCTACAACTTTCCTATTCTCATATTAAGATGATTCTACAGTTAGAAGGGTCAATTAATTCAATAATTGCATCTCTGTCCAAAACATAGACAGAAACTGACATGCCACTTTAAACAGCTATAACTGGAGTTATACATGTCCAATAAATGTGCTTATAGACTTTTTAGAAAGCTTATCAAATTCTAAACAACTTTAATGTAAACACCTAAAGCTAATTCTACTATTAAGAAGGCCCCACAATACCAACAAGGTAACCCTATCAGAGTTTGGGCAGAAACAGTCACTGATATATAAGCAAATATAACTCAAGATCTACTTAACCAAAAATCATGATATTTAGCTTTTTGAAAATCTTAATACAATTACTACAACTCATGTATTATCACAAAGTCATGATTCATAACCTAACTAAGCCAATTAATTTAATCTTGCAGGCCTATTCAGAATAGGGGTAAGGCAATACATGTAATTTGTTATTTTTATAGATCTTAAACTATCAAGCCTAAAATACTGAAATTTTTACCAGACATCACTAATCACACCAATAACACTCCATAAAAATTTCATATTTATTTGAGTAAAATAACTGCAGTTATAAAAAAGACAAGACATGACTAGCATTAAGAACCTAACTGCCTAAATCTATTTTTACAGCTAAACCTTTAAACTAAAATATGTCATATTATAGATCTAGTGCACAGATAATTTCACAAGGATTCGAAAAAGTCCTCATTTACTATTTTACGATTTTTCTACAAATTACTACGAATTTTGAAAGTGGAGCATTCAAATCTGTAAAAACCAGAGAAAAAGGGATTGAAATCTTGCATCGGGGTCCCTGCGGAAAACACAAATTAAACATGAACAAATGGATCTTTTAGGCACTGTTCACTGGAGTCACTAGTTCTTCACATAACCCCCTGGAAAAGCTCCTATTCATGCGCGTGGTCCTTCTTCTCCTTCTTCTTTGTCGCACATCGCGGAGGACCGACGGATCGGCCAGCTCCAGCGCGGTGATGCTTCGTCGGCGGCTGCATGCGTGATGGCGAAGGAGAGGGTGTGGCTGACATGGCAGTGGACTGATCCACGGGTGGCCAAGGAAGGGCCGGTCTGGACAGCAACTACCCAAGGCAGCCCGAGCACCAGAACAGGGACGTGGCGACGGACGGTGACGGCACTGCGAGAAAACGAGAGGGCCAGCGCGGCTAGGGTTATGGCGGCGCAGGCGGGCCGTGCCTAGGCACCGCAGCGGAGGAGGAGAGGGAGCCACGCCTAAAGCAGCAGCAGCAGCGTGAGCTTCGCTTGGTGTCAATGGCGGCCATGGCCAGGACGCCCATGGCAGCAGAGCGGAGGAGGGTGAGGGCGTGCGCGAGGGAGCGCCAGAGAGAGCCAGAGGGAGCTCGGCGCTCGGCTTTCACTATAGGAGGGCGCCGGGGATGCGACAGGGCAGACCACACGGCAAGCGGCATGCTGCAATGGCAGGTGCGCTCTGTGCATGGTGGCCACGCCCTGGACACGCGCCGCCCATTGGGGCGTTTTACCGAGCACGTGGCGGGCAGCAGAGTAGGCAAGGTGGGGAGCCGATTTGGGCCGGCTCGGGATCGAATTGGACATTGGGCCAAAAACAAAGTTTGCTCACCTTGGCTTGCCCTACATATTTCATTAACGGACCATGGCCATTTGAGCAATGGATTAGCAGTTAATAAGGCTCCAAAGTGATAGTGTTAGTGTGTTGATAACAGTCACGGGAGCTCGCCTTCGTAGGTCAAAACTCGGTCAAACTCAATGCAACTTTTTGTATGCTCTTCTCCATAATATAACCTTCAACTTTTATTTTTGGACCAACTCAAGTTGCTTAACGAATTTTAGAGAACGCGAGACGCCAATGGCGACGACGATGAATTCCAGACTTGGAATAATTCTAAGTGCTGAAAACAACAGCAAATTCGATCTTGTGACCTCGATTTGACTTACTTCCAAGCTGATCTAGCTCTTAGTCCAAAAACCAAGTTTGTTCTACATGATATGGACTACAACTTTCATTCAAGGTCCAACCTCAAAACTAGTATAAAACCTACTGTTCCACTTTGACCAAAGTAGGATCACGATGAAGCTTAAATTATCCTTTTTGATCCATTGGAGCATTTTCTGGCCACCTGCTCAATATGAACCCTTCATAACTTTTGTTCATGAGTGCAAGTAGAGTTGTTTGAGCAAGGTACCAAGGTTTGGTTGACTTCATAGGTTTCCATCCACTTGATAAAGCAATTCATGCAAAGATATGACTTATCATTTCATGTGACTTTTTGATTCCAAACTTCATGAAACTTTTCCACGGGTCTAGATGGATGCATGGGGATGTAATGTACATGGAATAAGCATGTTTAACATTACTCTTGCATAATCTTAACAAGGGTCCATATGTAAGCAAATGTGCGTGGCCCAAGTTTAAGTTGGAGCTCCATCATGTAGATTTGATCTTGACACCTTCATTACAACTCGACATGTCATGTTTGAGCTCAAACCCATTGCTTAACTGGTGACAAACACCTGGGGTGTTACAACATGTAAACTCAAGCATATGTAAAGCATTTAGTGACAATACATGTGTTGATGCAAAAGTGGATCTGCAAACACAAAGGGCTAATACCCGAATCGATATCCAAAGCGTGCCAGTCGATTTGACCTGTTAATCGACAAGGATGAAGATACGAGCACTTTGGTCCTGACAACAGTGATACGCCCAGAGGTCACGGCCAAGAGGTACTCACGCGGAACTCGAGAATCGCCGAAGGTTGCACTGAAACGATGCAACTCGCCGAATCAATGAGAACTCGTAAAAAGGAAAAATATGCAAATTGACGAAGTCGCTGAAAAGTAAGTAGATGCAAATAGGAGTAAAAATTGGTTTTGATATTGATTGATATATATTACATTGCCCCTCAATCTATATTTATACCCTGATCTAAAGAGACATAACCAAATACGACTAGGACACCAAGTCCATATCTAAGGAAACACATTACTCTTACATGAATCATACTCTAACAAATATAGAAAAGGAAATCAACTCCTATCTATTTCCCTGTCCGCCTCAATTACGATGGAATTCTCACCGACCTCCTTTCCATCGGCATACTTCCTGTTTCATCGGTAGTAGTTTTCAAGCCTTCCTTCATCAGCATCGACACTAACATCTCCAACCTTATCGGCAACGCCCGAGTCTAAATCAACCTTTCCATCGATCACCACCATTCATCGGCAACCATCTTTACAAGCTGATTTTCATCGGCTGTCAGCATATACAGTAACTTTCCTCCTGCCGATTAGCCCACTCTGATCATTTTGACACGTGCAAAAAACGGTGTCAACACATGCCCCCCAATTTCGGAGTATAAAACCATTAATGCTCCGAAATTTACTCTAGATTACGTTTGCCTTCGCCCAATTACCGTAACTCATCCTCCAAGCCAAAACTTGATCTGTTATCAAATCTAATCAAATCTAGTCCTGATTCATGCACCTCAGTAAATATCGCACAATTTCCAACCACTCTTGCCTTTATTATGGTTAAGATACCGAAACAATAATCCATCGGCAAGATCCTAACATAATAATGCCGCCATTTTCAGAATTAAAATATCCTGTACCAAGATCTCTTCCAAGTCATGATTACTTGCCATCAAATCATCTGTACAATCCCTTGATTATCGTGCGAACAGTTACCATATCCATCTGAACCACCTCGACCCACATGCACGCGGCATAGAGATAAGTCCAGAATACCCCTACTCCAAGCGGCTTATAAATAGATTTCTCCGGAACGCTCGTCTTCTACCCTCAGACTCCAATCTTTCGCATTCTCTCTTTCCGGCGGCGACTCCGACAAACAACTGCGCGACCTCAACCAACAAGAACTTTTCTCCAGCGTCAACCTCAAGTCTCCAGCTCGTGCCCCCATCTACCTCAAGATAATGGCAATCAACTTCGACATCCCTGCGGTTCGTTCCACTTCTGTTACTTTTTACCTCGATTCCTCTGGTCTTTGCGAGTTCATACAGTTGGTAATTTTTCTCTTTTTCTTTGTTCTTCGGATCCTCTAAACTTAGGAACTTCGCAACAAATTAGTTATTCCAACCGATCAGCCACATTTCCAATGCCTAGGACCAATGGGCAACCCAGATCCAACTGATCTGATTAATGCAAAGGTTAACAGAATCCCTTTTAGAGCCCAAAATTTCTCTCTGAATTTATGGAAAGATACATTCCGATCTTGGCCCAAAACCACCAAAGGGTGGAAAGATTGGTACTTGAGGGTCAACAGGTCGATGCAAGTACACTGGGCAGAACAGAAGCTAGACCAATGCATTAGGCTATCCATTGCCGATATGCAAAAGAACGAGTCAATGATGATTGCAGCTGCTTACTTCTAGTCAGACACAACAAACACTTTTATGTTTGGACATGGCCCAGCTACTCCCACACTTGCCGATGTCTACATGCTCACTGGCTTGGACATTTCAACTGCCGATGAAGGCTCCATCTATGGCAGAAAATCTGAATATAGGGTGAATACTCGCAACATCGGCGGTTGGACGGGATATATTCAAGAATGCCAGAGGACCAGGACAGTTAACCAGACGGAACATGCCACATTCTTGAATATGTGGTTAGAAAAATTTATCCTCTGTGGTCGATCAGTAGGACCAACCAACGCCTTCCTCCCCGCGGCTGAACTCTTGTCCAATGGTGTAAGGTTCCCTCTTGGTCGATACCTTCTGAGCTCCACTTATCATCTTCTTCATCAAGTGTCTCAAAAACTTTTTCTTGGCGCCCATCGGCAACTTAGGAGGCCCGTGGTGGTTTATCAACATGTGGCTGAATGCCCATATGCACAAACGTCTGCAATGGGACTTCTTTGCCCAACAATTCCCACGAGAAATTGCTGAAGACCACGTGCTTGGGGATGAGGAATCGGCAACACGCTCACCCCTCAATTTTGGTGAAGCCATAATTGTCCTCCCTGGAACAGAGGCCAATGAAGACCAGATCGGCAGATTCTTCCAAAGCTTCTACAATGGTCTTTCTCATGATCATAGGGCCTGGGTACCTTATATTGACGAAGAAAACAGATTCCCCCTTCTTTTCAACTTTGCCGATGACACTCTGAATCAAGATAATGAACTCATGATGGCCATCATTACTCCCTGTGGCAATCCCGAAGAAACACATTCGGTAGCGTGAAAACACCAATATCATGTATGAATTTTACAATCCATCGGCAGTATCCCGTCAATTGGCTTTTGGGCAAGCGCCAATCAAACTTTGTTTTGCCGATGTGATCAAACCTAGAGAAACAATCACTGCGGAACAGATTGAGCAGGGTAGTGCGACTCTCCCCGATGCCGATACTACGGAGATGTCGATATATCCATCTCGGACGCCAAACATCTTTCATCACCGAATCATATATGCAATGGTGGCGAGAGTGGAGGGAACAACTGTTTGCAACATCTCGCTCACACATATCGGCACATGATCGACCACGAATACGCCATTCCCGATGGCGACGAAGAAGTTTCTTTTAACTCCCTACGCTTTTTCCTTTCATATATCGGTAACTAACTTTCTCGTGACAAAGTTAACAACCCAAAGCACCATCTATGAGCAAAAGTGGAAACCCTTCGATCTTGACTGCTTCCCGATATATCACCAATCGGCTACAACGCCCCACCTTAGCTGCTTTGACTCAACAGAAGACCCGTGCCAAGACCATCACTTCCAAGTCCAAATTGGCTGGCTGACTAGGGCCACTCCATTGGTCTTTGCTACAACCCCGATCAAGGCATTCAAGGTAACAACCACATTTATTTCTACTCATGCCGATCACAAACTGTATTAACATTAATCATCGTGGTGTAAGAGCTCTCTCATGGATCGTCATCGGCAATTCCTCTGACATCAAGCACCACTACCTCTGACAAACCTTCAGAGGTATTCCTTTGATTTTACATTTTATCTGTTAAATATCATACCTTACACTTGTTTTGCAGCAACAAATGGGTACATCGGCAAGCGTACCAGATGTTCAAGCTCCACAACCAACAAGTGCCGATGCCCCCCAGCCAACCGTTGCTGAGGCCCAAGCAAAGCGCAAAGCCTTAACAGATGCCGAGGCACAGCCAAAACGACAGAAGTCCATGCCGATCCCCACATCTGCCCCAACATCCCAAGAGCCAACCACCGATGAGGCCACAGAGGATATCCCATCGGCAAGCTCAGCCGATCCTCCACACGGCATACTCCAGGCTGCTTCCTCCAGCCAAGTACAGGAAATTGCCTTGAAACAGGTAAGCCGATTGACCTAGTCAATTTATAATATTCATACTTATCCTTAACTGACCTCTTTTTCTTTTTCTCAGGAACAAGACTCCCCAAACAGCCTATTTTCCTTTGCCATTGACGTTTCTGACGATGATGGAGAGGAAACAAGTTCTTCCCTTGCACTGGGAACAATATCGACAGAAATTAAGTCCAAGTAGGAAGCTCTCCTGGACTTGTTACAGCAGGATACCGCCCAACTAGTAGATGACTCAGACCCCGCAAAGGCAATTTTCAAAACAATCCGTGGCCAGGTCCCTGCCGATGTTGAAGAAGCACTCTTCCTAGCAGCCCATTTAGAAAGCCGCCAACTTCAATATCAACGGGCTGCTCAACGCATTGCCGATAGAGCAGCTCAGGCTCAACTCAAAGAAGAGATGCTACACCTGAAACAGATTGCCGATGAGAAGCACAAGGGCATCGGCAACTTGCAGACTTTGGGCGCTGAACTTAAGCAGAAAATCTTAGATTTATCGGCAAAGAGGATGGCTCTATTGGCTGAATTAAAAGAAGTCGAGGCAGCCTTAACTCATGCCCAACAAGAAGAAAGCCAGCTACCCAATGCCATCAAGGCCCTTCAGCAAGAAAGAGACATCCAGGCTCGCAAAGCCTTGGCCATGAAGAAAAAACTCAAGCCTGTGGAGGGTGCTGCCGATGAAGACATCAAAGAAATGAAGGAAGCCAACCAGATTCGCCTGCGTGTGATATTGGCTATCCAATCCTTGTTAAACTTGTAAATCTTGTCTATTGCATTGGCACTTTATGAGACATTGACATCCTTGTATAATTTTAGCCGATAGGACTGTTATCGACACTTATACTTTTATGCATCCATCCAGATACTAGGGTAATATTTCTTTAAATATTTTCCATTTAATGCTCTGGGAAACACAACCCCTTCGAGGGTTTCTAGAATATATGCGTTACCAGGAACAGACTGATTTATCCGATATGGACCTTCCCAATTAGGAGACCACTTTCCAAACTTTGAACTTTTAGTCCCAATCGGTAAAATCAATTTCCAGACCAGATCTCCATCGGCAAACTCCTTTACCTTCACCTTCTTGTCATACCATCTGGCTACTCTTTTCTTATTTTCTTCGATGCTAACTAAAGCCCTTAACCGATGACCCGCCACATCTTCCAACTCATCCTTCATAAGAGTATCATAATCATCGGCTGTCAGCTGATTTTGAGAACGTATTTGCCTAGAGCCAGTTTTAATTTCCCAAGGCAATACTGCGTCGTGTCCATATACTAACTGATAAGGCGTTACTTTGGTTGTACCATGACATGACATCCGATATGACCACAAGGCTTCATTTAATACTGTATGCCACCTCTTAGAATTTTCTTTAATTTTGCGCTTAATGAGTTTGATGATCCCTTTGTTAGAAGCCTCAGCCTGACCATTAGCTTGAGCATAATATGGAGAAGAATTTAAAACTTTAATTCCCATACCTACAGCAAACTCATCAAATTCTCCCGATGTAAACATAGTACCCTGATCGGTAGTGATAGTTTGAGGAATACCAAATCGATAAACAATATGCTGTTTCACAAAATTGATCATATTAGCCGATGTCACCATTTTTAAAGGAATTGCCTCAACCCATTTTGTGAAATAATCGGTAGCAACCAGAATAAATTTATGTCCTTTGCTCGATGGCGGATAAATCTGACCGATGAGATCGATAGCCCATCCCCGGAATGGACAAGGTTTAATTATAGGGTTCATAACCGATGCAGGCGCCCTTTGAATATTACCAAACTTTTGACACCCCTGACATCCTTTAAAATATTTAAAACAATCTTCAAGAATAGTCGGCCAATAGTATCCATTCCTTCTGATCATCCACTTCATCTTGAAAGCCGATTGATGCGCTCCACACACTCCTTCATGAATTTCACCCATCAAACTTTTCGATTCATCACTGCTAACACATCTGAGTAAAACTCCATCTATAGTTCGATAATATAATTCATCATCGAGGAGCACATACTTGGTAGCTTGGAACCTTATACGTCTTTCAACCTTTTTATATGGATCCTTTAAATAATCGACAATCTCCTTTCTCCAGTCATCGGTATCGACTGCCGATGTTCGCACTTCCTGAATAGGCTGATACCCTAAAGCATGCTGAGCTAGTCGATTAGCCTCCTCATTATGCAGTCGAGAAATATGTTCAAGACGAAAATCTCTAAACCCTTTCAACAATTGCAAACATCTTTCATAATACGAAATTAAAACTTCACTTTGGCATTCATAAATCCCAGCCAATTGATTTATAACTAGCATAGAATCACCAAAGATTTGAACAAAGATCGGACGTATCTCCTTCACAATTCTAACCCTTTTATCAAGGCTTGGTATTCAATTTGATTGTTTGTCGATGTAGCAACAATCGGCAATGAAAACTCATACTTCCTTCCTTGAGGTGAAATCAACACAATGCCGATACCGCTCCTTCACCACATGTGGACCCATCAAGAAAAGCGCCCAAGGAGCAACCTCCAGAGAGTCCATCAGATTACAATCTTTGAGTGACAAAATCAGCCATAACTTGCCCCTTAACGCGCTTTTAGTCGATTCAGTAACGTAGTTCAAATTCGATAATGCTAAAATCCACTTGCCGATTTTACCACTTAATATCGGCATCGACATCATATACTTGACTACGTCGTCTTTGCATATGACCGTACATTCGGCAGATAACAAATAATGTCTTAATTTGACACAAGAAAAGTATAAACACAGACATAATTTTTCGATGGCCGAATACCTTGTCTAAGCATCCACTAATCTTCTGCTCAAATAATAAATAACACGTTCTTTCCCTTCAAATTCTTGAATAAGAGCTGAACCGATAACGGTATCATCAGTTGACAAATACAACCTAAAAGGTTTCCCATGTTGAGGTGGAACTAGCACTGGAGGATTTGTTAAATATTTCTTAATTTCATCTAGGGCTAACTGCTGCTCAGCCCCCCATATAAATTCCTGATCGGCTTTCAATTTAAGTAATGGACTGAAAGCCTTGATCTTACCTGACAGATTAGATATGAATCTTCTAATGAAATTAATCTTACCGATCAAAGATTGCAATTCAGTTTTATTGGCAGGAGCAACCACCTTGTTAATTGCATCAATAGACTTCCTACTGATTTTGATGCCCCGCTGATGCACCATAAAACCCAAGAATTGACCTGCCGATACACCAAATGCACATTTATTAGGATTCATCTTCAATCCATGCTTCCTTGTGCACTCTAGTATCTTTCGTAGATCGGCTAGATGTTTTGTGATATCTCCAGACTTAATCACTACATCATCAATGTAGATCTCCACTAATGTGCCGATGTATTCATGAAAAATAAAGTTCATAGCTCTTTGATAAGTAGCGCCGGCATTTTTCAAACCAAATGTCATGACTATCCACTCAAACAACCCTACATGACCTGGACATCTGAAAGCAGTCTTGGGAATATCTTCTTCAGCCATGAATATTTGATTGTAACCTGCATTACCATCCATGAAGCTGATAATTTGATGTCCGGCTACAGCATCATTCAACAAATCAGCAATCGGCATTGGATAGCCATCCATCGGTGTGGCTTTGTTGAGATTCCTAAAATCAATACAAACATGAAGTTTTCCATTTTTCTTATAAACAGGAACCACATTAGAGATCCACTCTGCATATTGACACTGCCGAATAAACTTTGCCTCAATTAATTTAGTTATTTCGGCCTTAATGTCAGGAAGTATATTAGGGTTGCATCGGCGCGCTGGCTGCTGATGTGGCCGAAATCCAGATTTGATAGGTAACCGATGTTCAACTATCGACCGGTCTAATCCAGGCATCTCAGTATAATCCCAAGCAAAACAATCTTTATACTCTTTGAACAAATCAGTTATTTGCTGCTTACACTTGGAATCTAACTTAGCACTAATAAAAGTAGGTCTTGGCCTATCGCCATCACCAATATCTACTTCTACTAAATCATCTACCGATGTGAACCCTTGACCTAATTTTCCATCATCGGCAAACCTATCCATTAAAACTCTTCTTCAGAACCGACTGCTTGGACCGGTGGAATTTCATAATCAGCAACTCTAAGGAACTCTTTTTCCCAAACTCCTCCTGATATGCATTTAGTTCGCTCATAAGTATCTGATTCTGCCGATGCGATGATATAAGAAGAATCACCAGGGACAAACTCAATCTTATCCCCAATCCCTTGCAGACGAGGCATTGATGCATTGTAGAAGGAACACAACAATTAGCATGAATCCAATCCCTCCCTAGAAGCAGATTATATGCACCCTTGCCATTAATAACAAAGAACATCGTCCGGCAAGGTTTTCTTTGCCGATGGTCAATTTCACACACATCGCCCCTTTAGCCGGTGACACATTGCCTTCAAAATCCTTCAGCATCATATCGGTTTTGGTCAAGTCTTGATCTCCCTTACCAAGTTTCCGATACATCACATAAGGCATAATATTAATCGCAGCCCCTCTGTCGATAAGTATCTTAGATACAGGCTGCCCATCAACTCTGCCTTTCACAAACAAAGCCTTAAGATGATGTCTCTCGTCATCGGTAGGTTTCTCAAAAACAGCCATCATTGGATCTAGTGTCAACTGAGCTACTTGATCAGAGAGAACAACTTCTTCCTCATTATCAGATAGTGCCAAAAACTCCATCGGCAACATGAATACCATATTAACATCTGCCGATGGACCCTTATTTTTGTGTTTTACCTGCCACTACTGATGATCAGACCTCTCATTGGAGGAATTTTCCTCTCGATATAAATCCTCCTGATGCTCACGTTGCATCCTCCTTTTCTGTGTCTTTGTCAGACCCTCCGCACCATCGAGGAAACTTGGTTTTCCAAACCGGCCGATAACAGTCCCGATTGATTCTACACGGCGTATATTAGGGTCCTCAGAGAATATTTCTTCATCGGGAACTCTTGTGTTTGCCATCTCCTCAAGCTCCTCTTGATTCCTTGGAAAATATCCAGTAGCGTTTACCAAGCCTCTCATGTACACTAAGTCCGCCCCAATTGATGATCATGCATCGATGCTCGCCTCGATCGGCTCATTGATAAATAAACCACGATTGCCGAGTTGAAACCTCCTTTCTGACCGATTGACCCCATAATAACCATTGCACTCAGGGCAATTTTCAACAGTTGGCAATTTAATACCTTCTTCCCAGTAATGGATGAAAAACGGGCACCTCCAATGATCTTTATGCCGATACCATTCTTCCCGACATCTCTCTTCTTGTTGTTGTCGATATCGGGTCCTTACCGACGCCAACCCTCCTGCGCGCCGCCTTCGATGGGTAATCACAATGCCGGTCGAGGAGGGTTTTTGGAACCATCGCTTTCTCCAAAGCAAACCCTTACTTTTTGCATCATCGGTAGTTATCCGATGTTGGGGATCCAACGATGCGTTTTTTCAGTGACCTCTCGGCGTCAATACCTTGGTCTTTCCTTTGGCCTCCAACATATTTCTTTGGAAAAGGGTGTTGATCAATTTTCATCGGCTTCGGGCCTTGGAAGTACCAAACTTAATTCTCCCAGATTCAATAGCCGATTGTAATGCTGTTGTTCTGAACACCTTGCACTCATTTGTACTTGTGTGAAGTTGCATTGTGCCATTTGCGAAGACAAGATCTTCTTCAACTCTTCGCCGATGGGATCACATGATTAGGTGATAGCTTAATTTGGCCCTCTTGAAGCGTAAGATCAAATATCTTGTCGGCCTTGGTGATATCAAAGGTAAACTTTTTCGGCTCTTTTCGACCAAAGGGACAAGATATCGGCTTTTTATTCTTAACCCACTCAGCTAAGCCAATAAGCGGTTCTTCATCGAATCGAATCTCCTACTTCTTCAACAAATGATACTTTTTACTCCAATTCTTTTTTAGGTTCGAAAACCCTAGTATCTTGATCAGAGATCCTTTGCACAAGATGACCGAGGCTTTCAAACTCCCGAGAAGCATATATCTGTCTTTAAGATGTGGCAATAACCCTTGAAAGCCGGATCGGCAAGTGCCGATCATCCAAAGACCAGTTGTAGCACTTATTTTTACATCTCGTAGCCTTTGCACAAAGCTTTCTACCGATTCATCATTACTACTGTCTCAATTTTACTAAATCGGTAAGCTTCTTTTCATGGATTCAACAAAGAAATACTTATGAAATTGTTTTTCTAGATCAGCTCAAGTAATAATAGAATTTGGTGGTAATGAAATGAACCATGTAAATGCCGATCCGCATAAAGATGATGAAAATAATCAAACTCTTAATTCATCTCTCGCTAGTTGCCTCTCCACATTGAATAATGAAGCGATTGACGTGTTCCATTGTTGATGTATCATCTTGCCTAGAGAATTTAGTGAAATCTGGTACCTTGTACCGATTTGGGAGAGGAATTAAATCATATGCAGGAGGGTATGGAGTCCGATAAGAATAAGTATTGACCTTGGGCTTTATCCCAAATCGATCCTTCATAATTTTCGCTATCTTATCGGCCCAAAAAGCATCGACCTCCTGGCGATGAACTCGGCTGAATTTTCTACAGGAGGTACCTCTCGATATTCCTCCACATATCTTTGTGGCCCACGATCTCCAAAGAATCGACATATTTGCCGTTACTTGTGGTCCATTAACTTTCTTTGGAAAGGATTCATCAATTTGAGCTGCCGATGCTTGATTCTGAAACCAACTTGCATATGACCTTGTTGAATCCCTGCAACCTGCTGATTTTGATGAACTGTATGTTGAACAGGTAACTGTCCTGACCAACCATTATTAGAACTCATCGGTATAAAACTTACCGATGGCTGGTAATTTGCTGACATTGTTGGATAATTATAACCAGCTTGAGGCATGAATTGAACCCTAGTTTGACTCATAGCAGGGGCTTTCTGCTGCATCGGCAGTAAGCTTGTCGATGGACTTGAATTGGGTGTTCGAACCAAAGGCATCTGGAAACCTCCTAGAGTTGGTTGCACGGTAGTTGCTGTGGCATATTGAGGCACTTGAGCCATCGGCGAAATAGCCGATGGTATAGGAGCTTTTCCTACTGCATCAAACACTTGAGGTAACCCAGGATTGAAAGCAGATGACTCCGGAGGCATACCATATCCCCACCAATTAGTAGGAATCTGGCTATTCTGAGACACAGGGCCTGACATAGCTGATGCCGATAGATCTGTATTAAGCTGAACTCGTCCTCCTGGTAGTACCGGATCTGATCGTATCGGTGTAGATTGAATATTAGGTAAGCCTGCCGATACTGGAGGAGAAGTAACTTCTGTACCCACAACGGCCGAGGGAGCCGATGGAGTATTGACAGATGCCGGCTCTGGTTGGTGATAGGAAGGCCCAACGTAATGCGGTGATGCTTGTCCTTCTTTGAGAGTTTGAACCACAGCATTATGAACAGTATTGGACAGCACATTGGAATGATTAATCAAAGCATGATTTACTGCAGAATTAACCATCTCTTGAAGTTTACCAGGTTTGGAGTCAAAGGTAACCTGCCGAGGCAACGACAAATCTTGCTTCTGGATGACTTGTCCACTCTTGTTCAGGCTAAACGATCTCAAACAAAGCTGCCTGTATTCTTCTATAGCCTTTTCCATGGCCTGCCTCTGCTCTTCCTTAAGATCTTCTTCTGATACCGCGATAATGTTCCCTGAATCGATCTCGGGATTGATCATATTGATCGAATTGATTGGTCCCACCAGGCGTGCCAAAAGATGTGTTGATGCAAAAGTGGATCTGCAAACACAAAGGGCTAATACCCGAATCGATATCCAAAGCGTGCCAGTCGATTTGACCTGTTAATCGACAAGGATGAAGATACGAGCACTTTGGTCCTGACAACAGCGATACGCCCGGAAGTCACGGCCAAGAGGTACTCACGCAGAACTCGAGAATCGCCGAAGGTTGCACTGAAACGATGCAACTCGCCGAATCAATGAGAACTCGTAAAAAGGAAAAATATGCAAATTGACGAAGTCGCCGAAAAGTAAGTAGATGCAAATAGGAGTAAAAATTGGTTTTGATATTGATTGATATATATTACATTGCCCCTCAATCTATATTTATACCCTGATCTAAAGAGACATAACCAAATACGACTAGGACACCAAGTCCATATCTAAGGAAACACGTGACTCTTACATGAATCATACTCTAACAAATATAGAAAAGGAAATCAACTCCTATCTATTTCCCTGTCCGCCTCAATTACGATGGAATTCTCACCGACCTCCTTTCCATCGGCATACTTCCTGTTTCATCGGCAGTAGTTTTCAAGCCTTCCTTCATCGGCATTGACACTAACATCTCCAACCTTATCGGCAACGCCCGAGTCTAAATCAACCTTTCCATCGATCACCACCATTCATCGGCAACCATCTTTACAAGCTGATTTTCATCGGCTGTCAGCGTATACAGTAACTTTCCTCCTGCCGATTAGCCCACTCTGATCATTTTGACACGTGCAAAAAACGGTGTCAACAACATGTCATATAAGCAATCATAGAGATAACATTTGAGATGCTCATGCTCATGAATGATCAATGATGCTTGTGCTAATGCAATGCCAATGCCAAATGCATGCTTAACACCAAGGTGTTATAGCCCCACCCCCCTTAAGGAAATCTTGTCCCAAGATTGGAAAGACCTACCAATTCCTATAGAAAATGGGGTAGGCATCACGCAGAAAATCGTTTATTTCCCACGTAGCATCTTATTCACTATGGTTGTTCCACACCACTTTTAAGAACTTAACCACCTTACTTCAAGTCACTCTCTCCATTTCTTCTATCACCCGGATAGGTTCTTCATAAGTCAAATTAGACTGGATCTTGACATTAGTGGGTTCAATGGCTTCTTTGGGCACACGAAGACATTTCTTCAAGTGAGATACGTGGAAAACATTGAAGATGGCGCTCATCTCTGGTGGTAGTTGAAGTCTATAAGCTACAGGTCCACATTGCTCAATAATTTTGTATGGACCCACATACCAGGGCACCAGCTTTCGCTTCACACCAAATCGCTGTACCCTTTTCATTGTGATACTTTCAAGTACACATAATTACCAACTTCAAATACAAGAGGACTCCTTCTCTTGTCCGCATAACTCTTCGATCTTTATTGAGCAGCTTCTATATGTTGCTGAATGACCTGAACTTGCTCTTTGGCTTCTTTGACAAAGTCAATACCATAATACCTTCTTTCACCTGGGTCAACCCAATTCAGAGCTCTACACCTGTGGCCATATAAAGCCTCAAAAGGGGCCATCTTGATGCTTCTTTATAGCTATTGTTATATGAAAACTTAGCCAAAGGTAGCCATTTCTCCCACGAACCCTTTGAAGATATTACACAGTCCCTTAACATATCTTCAAGAATCTGATTTACTAGCTCGGTTTGCCTAGCAGTTTAAGGGTGATAAGCAAAACTTTGGATCAATTTGGTACCCAACTGATTATGCAAATGTTCCCAAAAATGATTTACAAACTGTGGACCTCTATTAGACACAATGTTTCTAGGTATCCCATGCAATCGCACTATGTGGGTGATATATAGCTCTACATATTGATGGGGGTGGTAAACTGTCTGAACTGGAATGAATTGTGCAGACTTTGTCAGACGGTCCACAATTACCCAGATGGAATCGTTACCTTCCTGGGTGGTTCGGAGACCAACAATGAAGTCCTTGCTGATTTCTTCCCATTTCTAACCTGGAACTGACAGGGGTTGGAGTTGCCCTACGGGTTTCAAATGAACAACTTTGACTTGGCAGCAAGTATCACATCTAGCCGCATATGCAGCAATCTCTTTCTTCATCTTTGTCCACCAAAACCAGTTCTTCAAATCCTAATACATCTTGCTACTACCAGGATGGATGGACAATTTAGAAGAGTGTGCTTCATTTAAGATTTGGTTTCTAAGTTCTCTATCTTTAGGTACAAGTCTATCTTTAAACCAGAGTACACCTCTCTCATCTAATCTAAAATATTTGGTCTCTTCTTCTTCCATCTTTCTCTTGATATGAAATATACCCACATCAGTCTTTTGGAGTTCCATGACCTTAGTTTCAAGAGAGCAACAGATAGTGAGATTATGTAAAACTACATGATTCAGTAGGTTGAAGCCATCTTCCAGTAATGGTTTGCAATGATACTTTTGGCTCAAAGCATCTACCACTACATTTGCCTTGCCCGAATGATAATGCACCTCTAAGTTGTAATCCTTGATTAGCTCTAACCACCTGCTTTGTCTCAAGTTCAACTCAGGTTGCGTGAAGATGTACTTGAGGCTCTTGTGATCAGTGTAAATGTGACATACATTGCCAAGCAAATAGTGCCTCCAAATCTTCAAGGCATGAACAACCGTGGCTAGCTCTAAATCATGAGTTGGGTAATTAACCTCATGTTTCCTCAGTTGATGTGAGGCATAGGCAATGACTCGGCCCTCTTGCATGAGCACACAGCCCAAACCAGTACCAGATGCACCGCAAAACACATCAAATGGTTTTTCTATGTTGGGCTATGCTAAAAGCGGGGTGGTGGTCAACAAAGTCAGTAAAGTGTGAAAAGCAGCTTCACACTCTAGAGTCCACACAAATTTCTCATCTTTCTGAAGTAATCTAGTCATGGGCTTGACTATCTTGGAGAAGTCTAGAATAAAACGACGGTAATAACCTGCTAAACCAAGGAAACTCTAAACTTCATGAACTGAAGTCGGGGCCTTCCAATCCATAACTTCTTGCACTTTGTCTGGATCTACTAAAATTCCATCTTCAGATAACACATGACCAAGGAAAGGTACTTTCTTTAACCAAAATTCACATTTTCTAAACTTAGCATACAACTTATGTTCTCGCAACCATGTTAAGACAACTCTTAGGTGTTCTTCATGATCTTCCGTATTCTCCGAATAGACCAAGTTGTCATCAATAAACACCACCACGAATTTATCAAGTTTAGGCATGAACACCGAATTGATGAGATACATGAAATAGGCAGGAGCAGTGGTCCATCCAAAAGACAAGACAAGATACTCATATAGACCATACCTTGTAGAGAAGCCAGTCTTAGGTATGTCTTTCAACCTGATCTTAATCTGGTGGTACCCCGATCTCAAATCGATCTTGGAGAACACTTTAGCCTTTGACAGCTGATCAAACAAGATATCAATTCGAGGCAATAGATACTTATTCTTGATCGTTACCGCATTAAGGGCTTGGTAGTCCACCCACATCTGCAAAGATTTATCCTTATTTTTCACGAATAAGTCAGGACAACCCCACGGCGATGAGCTAGGTCGAATGAGACCATTTTCAAGAAGCTCCTACAATTGCACTTTGAGCTCGGCTAATTCATTGGGTGGCATCCTATAAGGCCTTCACGAGATAGGTGTCGTGCCTAGTAATAATTCAATCTTGAACTCTACATCTTTGTCAGGCAGTAGCCCAGGCAACTCATCTAGAAACACATTCGGGAATTTACACACCACCGGAATGTCAGCAATAGTCACGGGCTAGATAGCATTAGCTACATTTTGGAGGTCAAAATCTCTGGGAAGTGGTACTAAGAAAGCATTCTTACTATCTGGTTCCCTTAACATAACCACCCGAGTGGAAGTATCAATAAGAACTCCATGGCCACTCATCCATTTCATTCCTAGGATTACATCTATCCCCAACCCGGGCAATACTACAAGATCTACGGTATACTCCCGGTTGCTTATTGAGATACACATATCTCCAACTATTTGGTTGGTGGAGATTTGATTTCTGGCAGCACTTATGCAGTAGCTACCCTTATCTATAGTAACTACCCTCCGATTATGCTTGGATACAAATGTTTGACTCATAAATAAATGTGATGCTCCAGAATCAAACAAAACAACTACAGGATGTTAGTTCACAAGAAACGTACCGGCAGTAACAACTTCACCACTAGGAATTTCTTCAATAGTGGTATAGTGCACATGTCCCTGACGCACATTAGAATTACCCTACTTTTGGTTGTTCTTATTGGGATATGGGCAATTTCTTGCCTAATGGCCAGTCTTGTTGCAGTTCTAGCATGGCATGCTGCTGTGTGGAACACTAGAACTTCCTTGTCCTGTGCCGCCCTTTGCACCTTTTTCTGAGGTGGCCTAAACTTATGATCAGATGGGCAAAACTAAGGTCTCGCAGCAACTGGAGCTTTTGACTGAGAAGCGCTTGCTTCAAAAGCTATCTTTCGATTCTTGGATGCAGCATAAATGTTGTTTTGATTGTCTTGAGTTAAGGTGTCACTAACAAATTCGTTGAAAGTGGCAGACTTGTTGTTAGCAAGAGTCTTCATCAGCTTGGGGCCAAGCCCCCGCTTAAAACTAGCAATTTTCTTGGCCTCAATATCAACAAATTCCATGGCATATCTTGATAGATTGTTGAAAGCATGTAGATATTCAGTCAAGCTTTTGGTACCTTATGTTAGCTTCATAAACTTGGTATGCTTGATACTCATAAGACTTGGAGGAATATAGTGTCCTCGGAAAGCAGTCTTAAACTGATTCCATGTAATGTGAGCATTCTCAGGCAGGGTGGCTCGGTGATGACTCCACCAAATGCCTATAGGACCATCCAACTGGTGGGATACATACTCAGTTTTCATTGGCTCAGTGAGCCTCAGCAAACAAAACTTTTGTTCAAGTGTGTTCAACCATTCCTCTGCTTGGAGTGGCTCTTAACCCTCCTTGAAAATAGGCGGCTTGGTATCTAGAAAATCCTTGAAATCACTATATTGGTTTGGCTCTACACCCTAGCGCTGATGTCTGCCCTAGGTGACTTGCTGCGCCATGGTGTGCATAGCCTCGCCCATAGCACGTTGCCCTTTAGCGAGCATAGCCATCATCTCTGTCAGAGTGGGTGGTGGCAAATCTTCATTGTCATGACCATTTAAGCCACTACCCCTAGCACCATCATTCCCATTGTTCCCACCGGCTCTAGAACGGGTGTGAGGCATCTGCAGAATTGCAACAATAAGCAACTATTGATGATGTCAAAAAATTGTAGAGGAAATGTATAATTATGCCAAACTAAATTTACTAGAGAGAATTTAAATTCATACAATAAAAAAGAGGCACAATAATTCAATTCCACAACCATAACATCACCAATTATATTACTTAACGCCATTCGCAATGCATTCCGTATATGCCAAATTGCTTGCCAACACAATGGGCATTCATTAAAAGTGCAACCACAACATGGATTACATGCAAGTTTTCAAGAGTACATCCAAGGGTACAGCATGATATCGACTAACTTACAAGTTCATTACATAAATGATCGAAGATAGAGAGCTAACACATCTAGGTAGATACTAAAGCTAAGCTACTCCTCGGGGTGGTCGCTATCGATGTCGGACACACCATCACTATGGTCGTCCTCAAAAGGATCAATCTCCTCATCTTCAGGCTTGTCCTCGGCCTCCCCCTCCATGCCATCATCCTTAGCAATCAACACATTGGGATCTTCTTCCACCGCTGGAGCTGGAGGAAGAATTGGGTTCACCATATCATTGAGATGATGAACATCCAGCTGAAGCTCCTCAATCTAGCATATGAGTTCCTGCTCTGTGCGATCAAACTCTGTTGCCTGCCTAGCAGCCTGAAACACTATTCAGATTCTAGCTTCCTCCCTAGTCTCAGTGATGAATAGCCTAATCTCTCTCCATACAGATCTCCTGAACCTCTGCTATGGCTACATCCCTCTCAGCAATGGCACGGATAAACTGCCCTCGACAAGCATCCAAAGCTGTCATATAATTACCTATCTCATTCTAAACTGCTCTAACTGCCCTCTGGTGCCTGTGCACATGCCCTCGCATCCTGTGCTGTGCAGCCTGTGCTCTTTGGAGCTCTTGCATACAACTAATGTAGCTATCCTGGCGGAAGTAAAACATCTTCATAACAGGATACATGGCACTCATGGTAGCATTATTACTTCATGCTCTTTCATCCTGGTCTCTTACCAAAGTATTACCACCTGGTTGGTCCAAGCGGTTTGCGATGTGTCCACTCGAGGAAAGGATCTAGCAGGACCATCAACAAGCTCGTCCCCAAACTCCTAACATATCTCACTAAAGACCTTGAAAGCTGTAACTTGGGCACCCTACCAAGGTGTACGTCCAACTAACTACACACTCTAGCCTTGCCACTATGGGTGATCAGCATGGGCAGGGATAGTCACTCGTATGTCATACCACTGTTGTCCCTCAGTTACCACTTCACTCCAAAAGTAGCGAGGTGGTTCTACATACCCGACCGAGTGCAGTACCCTCCACAATAGGGTGGGAGTCCCAAACAGTGCCAAAAAGGTGTCACTTGCAACAGGGGCTCCTAGGGCTGCCATCTGTATCAAAATGGTATAACTCCTATGAGACAACACGATCATAGAAAAGGTTTACATAACATAATCTAAATCTTATAAGGGGTGGAACAATGTAATGATATGAATGAATGATTTATCATGATGCATGCACGTTCCATACGTCCCCACAAACTTAGGAAAAAATTAAATCCTTAATGATATACGTGGTGGCATACATACGTTCTCTCAATATAATCGTAACTAAACGAGCTACACGTTGAATATTGAAGAACAATTAAATGTACTAGAATGTAATATGGGCTCTAGATTGAATATTGAAGAACAACAGGATATATGAGAGCAGTAAACTAAATACTTCCATATATATATCCCAATATATATACTTTTGTATCAAAGCTACCCCATGACAATTTATTATCCACAATTAAATAAACACCACACACACATGCAAGCATGCATATACAGCCGTATCAAAGCTAGCTCTCCCCGATCGTACGCTCACATCTTGCGGTCATGCCACTCATCAACTGACCTTCTTACCTAGGCGTAGAGGCATTTGATCCACACATTACCAGTCAAGTGAATGGCATCCATACAATAGCACGCCATATGGACAACGAAAGTAAAAACCCATCCCATGTTAGTACTTAATTAGCCACCTAATAGTCCTTAACTAGGCATAAAGGAGATGACCAATGGCATACTTTATATTTTTATAAATTAAAACCTTTGTTTTAATTACACATATGACAAGTTTAATGTTGAACCTTGCTCCGATGCCAGCTATAACAGAACCATCTAATTTATAAGAGCACAAGTACAATAGCAATCACCAAAGCGATCAAACCATCATACTTGAGCCCATATAAACCTGGTAGTCCGATGAAATCATGAAGGATCTCAAGCAAGCCAACATACAAACCATGATCGTACATGATTCAACACAACTAGTCACATGTTACACAGGTTCACAAATAGTTCTCATCCATCAAAGTTTCAACGAAGTTATTACAACCCAAACTTAGAAGTAGCAGAAGCAACATAGTTTTGGAACAACATCATGATAGTTCAAATACATAGCCAGTTTAGGATCATCTCCAACAAAAGCACACAGATGAGACGATATAGAATGACCATGCCCTTGGTCTTACTCTCCATCAACTGTAGGAGTTATGCAATGCTTGTAGTAACCATGGTACATCACATCATCTGCAATAAGTGAGAATAAACCCTGAGTACGAGAATGTACTCAGCTAGACTTACCCGTCATAAACCAAAATAATAAGACACCAAGGAGTATGCAAGGCTTTAATGGTGGAGTTAGCTAGACAACATTTTGCATAAAAAGCTTAAGAAATATAACTTGGACATTTAGTACCTCTAGCATCAATTTGAATACCTATTCAATTAAGCATCTCTAGATTAGCACCTGTACTAGAGCAATCACTTGTTTAAGCTAACAAGCATTAGTAACCATATCCGGTATAAGAATAATTTGAGCATCATCATAACCATCAAGTTTCCATTAAGTTACTCTACATTGCCACTGCTCAGTCAAGTTCTCACTATCTGGGAGAGATGAGGATTCGAATCGATTCCTACCCAGCTGGGAAATTTATTCCTAACACAAACTGAGGCACACCCCGCGAAGGTAGCCTCAGGTCACCTTTGGTACAATTTAGGACTACCTTGTGGGTCCAATCAGCACTGGACCCTTAGAGATTCTACTAATCTGCTAGGAAGATCAGGACCTGGTCCCACCCTTGGACTCATGCCATTGGCTCTCCGCATATCCTTATTGCCTCTAGTGTGCGCACTTTCACTTATTGGGGCCTAGCCTAAATTGAGCTACTCGGCTTTGCGGTCATATCACTAGATCCGGCCAACTAAGTGCTAGGCATGCGTTCAACATGACATAAGGATGTACAGCGAATCGGTCCTTAATCGACACAGACGGGGATAGATAGGCACCCAAGACCTCCATGCCTTGTAGCTCAATTTTATTCATGGACACATGGTTATATTCCACGCTAGTACATATAGCCAACCATGATTAGTTATTAGCCTATATCATGTAGGTTTCAGGAAATCTTATAAAATTGCCTACAACTTTCATTTAATCACCAAAAGCTAATTCAACCACTATCCTAGTCAAAACGGGTAAACTTCACACGTCTGTCCAGAAATTCCAGAGAGTAACCATTTCGGGAGACTGACTTCTAACAGCTATAACTCTCAAACCATTTGGCCTATTGCCCTGAAAGTTTGACACAAGCTAGATAAAGAAATTCCCTACAACTTTGTTACTAACCATTTTTACAGTAAGCCAAATTTTGCTAATGCAATTCACCTAGCAACAAAATCTGTCCAAAACAACTTCTATAATTGAATTATCAAGCAAAATAATATTTCAGTGCATACAAGCATTAAAAATTGGTCACAACCAATGGTACCAACAGTTCATAGGCATCATACACACTCTATAAAATATGATGATCAATCCTAACTCAATTATTTAAATGCCTTTATTCATTTATTTGGACACTAAGGTGAAATAAAGAAAATATAGTAAAAGTGCACAATAAATTCTAAGAAAATTACAGTGGTTCATATATGATCTCAATAGGCTACTATAAAAATTTCAAGCTAAATAAACAATTACAGCACCCTCCTCATAAATGACAAGTTATAAGGGCTGATTTTAGTGAAAATAGTTAACCCTAAAGAAAAGTGTCAAACAATAGATTTCATATTTTTCTTAGCTTTCCTAAAACCCTATAACACTATACAAAAATTTGCATGGCAATATGTCACTTATTTTTATTCTTATGAATTTCCTCAAGAACCACTATTTATTATAAGATAAATAGAAAGACTCTACTCCAATCAAGTTTACTGCAAGTACAACATTTTTCCTTACTAGAGAAAGTCTACACAAGATCAGAAAAATTAGAATCACAATTTTATCACTTTCCGAGTTCAAGTTATGCATTTTGTTACATTGAAAACAATTTAAAAGCACTTATCTAGCTCCATTTAATTCGCCTAGAAAAACATCCCAAACAGTAGGTTTCATATTTTTATCAAATACTACACTCCATGATGACTCCATCAAAATTTGGTTCACCCAAAATGGACATCTACAACTCTACTTATGATTTTTTGAAACATGCAATCAAATATGTGAAAACAAATAAGAAATCAAAGAATACACAGAACGACAGATGGGGCTCGCTGGACAGTAGGACCCATACGTCAGTGACTTGAGAGCAGAGGAGGTGCTCCGGCCATCTATATCTCATTAGCGGCGAGATCACCAGTGATGACGGTGACACCTACGTGTTCCCCACATCGAGCCACGTCGATAGGTGGTGACTATGCGACCTAGGATTCACCGGAGATGGCTCGCTGGTGACAATGGCAGCACTACGATGAGGATTAGGCCATGGTGACGTAGTGGAAAAGCTTGGCCGCATGCATGGCCATGTGCCGGCGCATGGTGCACTGCGGCGTTGCTCTCTGTTCCGGCTAACCGGTTGTGAGAGGGGAGTCTCCATCTAGCCTACTAGATCTAGGTCACAAGGCCATG
The DNA here is from genome assembly GCA_904845875.1 of Miscanthus lutarioriparius. NCBI lineage: Eukaryota > Viridiplantae > Streptophyta > Magnoliopsida > Poales > Poaceae > Miscanthus > Miscanthus lutarioriparius. The sequence continues at coordinate 70,401,246 of CAJGYO010000005.1, read as the reverse complement.
CAAAGACGACAACAAGCGGGGACAGGAGTGACCCCGAGACGGTTGGCCATGGCGGGCTCAAGCTCACGGCCATAGTAGGAGCGGTGGTGTGTTCCCACGTGACCATGCAGTAGCACCAAACCAAGCTCCTACCTAAGCGTAAGGACCACAAAGCGTCTACAGACTAGAGAAAAGGAGGGCAGGAGGTGCGATGGAAAGGCACAGCCATGGTGAGTTGAGCGCGCGGTGGCGCTTCGATGAGCTCAAGGCGATGGTGATGCAAAATGCACCCTTACCAAGGCTCGACAAGTGGGGCTAGCGGTTCGGGGTGGAAGAGGTGACGATGGCAGAGCTGCTGGCGAGCTGGATTGGGTAGTGGTGCAGCAACGACGGCGCATGAGTGGGTGGAGCATGATGGTGGGAATGGTGGGCGTGGTCGCCTCGGTGCATTGTGGAGAGGAGAGCAGAGAGCGAGAGATGAAATGGGAGCAGCAGCACGTCGCTCAGTTCCTCTACTTCGACATGGTGTCATGGGGCCAACGGTGGCATACGGGCGCCACACGGTAGGCACGCGCTGGGCACGGTCGGTCACGACCGGCACTGATTTGAATCAGCTCAGCGATTCAGTCACCCCCCGACCCGACTGACAGCGTGAGTTTATCCACCTATATCTCCTAAACCGTTCGTTAATTGCAAAAACTTCATTAACAAGAATTATAGAGCTACACGAGATCTACAACATTGCTTAAATGAGTTTAGTCTAGATCAGCCTAGTTTACAAACTACAGTGCGTCAAACACAGGTACATTGAAACTACAAACCACTTCTAGACTTAGAAAATTTTCAAAGTCAAAAACAGTAATTCTATTGCTACTTGTGAGCTATTTTTGAGCATGCTATGAACTGCATTAGGTCTTGACCCAAAAATAAAAGTTGTTACTCTAGTCAAGTACTACAACTTTGCTTAAGGGTGCACTGCCATGCAAACACTCTATGCTATAGTTCAACTTAGGTCAATCATGCAACTTGAAAGTGAAAGCTTACACTATAACCATGACTTAAAGGCCAATTGGGTCCAAGTCATGAATACCAAAGTTTTTTCATATGACATTCTAAACATGTTAATGGTACTCCTAAGGTCCCACAAACATTTTATACATTGGTCACATGTAAACCCTAGCATATGTAAAGCATTTAGTGACAACACATGTGATATAAGCATTCATAGAGATAACATTTGAGATGCTCATGCTCATGAATGATCAATGATGCTTGCACTAATGTAATGCCAATGCCAAATGCATGCTTAACACCAGGGTGTGACAACCCAATCCACCTCACATGTAGCTCCGCCATGATCTACTCCACCTCCCGAGCACCTAGCGCCACTAGACAAGCACAGGTGAGGCCACATTGCCATGCCACCATCGCCACCATGGTCACAGTGTGCCGCTGAGCATAGGCTCGCCAGTCACCAGCAACCACCAATGCCTCTCCTACCTCGCTCACCCTTGGTTTCACATCGCTGTAGGTCGTAGATGTATGACCATAGCCCGCTTAACTGCTACAGCCACGTTGGTGCGGGAAAGCATGTCCACGCCGTGTGCGTCTGCCATGGACATGAGCACGCCATGGCCATCCTCGACTATACCCCATCGTCCCCCTCTAGCGCATGTTGCCACATTGTCGTGAACCCTAGCACCTTCCCCAAAGATGAAGACTTGCCTTCAGCAGCCGTCTCATCAGATTGGGAGGCTTCGCTGTCGTATGCTCGCACAGCTATGCCGCCTTGCATGCGGCCATGCCTCTCTGGCGCCACTACTAGCCCTAATCTGCACCCGCTAGGTCTGCTAGGCCACCATGAAACCACAACCGAGCTCACCTTAGCCTTTTATGGCCGGAATCGGCCAGTGCATTACTGCGCATCACCGCCGTGCAGCCATTGCCGCCGGTGAGGTAGCTCCGACGAACCACTGAGCCAACCAAGCGCACCAGTCGACGTGGGATGTCGAGTAGGTCATGATGGTGAAGACGCTACCACCGGCAAGCTTGCTATCCCTGAGCTCTGGCTGGTCAGCGCCGTCCTCTGCTCATGTCTTCCTGACACGTGGGCTAGTTGTCCCTCGAGGCCTAGCTGTCTGTCAGGGTTTTGAATTTTTTCTTTTTTTATTTTTCCAGATTTTGTTGCAAACCTCAAAAATTCATCATTGGAGATAGGAATGTCCAAATTGAGTGAACTAATTTTTGTTGGGTTAATCATGAAGTTTACTATTTGATAAAAATATGAAATCTACTGTTTGGGATATTTTTCTAGGAGAAATTAAATTGAGCTAGTTAAGTGCTTTTAAAAAAGTTTCTATCTTGTAAAATGCATATCTTGAGCTAGGGAAGCACCAAAATTGTGATTCCAATTTTGCTAGTCTTGTGTTGACATGCTCTAGCTAGGAAAAATACTTAACCTATAGTAAGCATACTTGGAATATGGTCTTCTTATTTAATCTTAAATAATTGCTAGTTTCTAGTGAAAAATAATGGGATAAAAATACATAACTTATGATCATGCAAATTTTTACATAGTGTTCTTATGCTAGGATGACAGTAAGAAAAATATGAAATCTATTATTTGGCACTTTTCACTAGGTTAAACTATTTTTGCTAAAATAAGCCTATGCAACTTGTCATTTTTGTAGAGATTTGTATACTTATCCTTTAAATCTCCTTATTATATAAGGGAATTAATAAATGCATATAAGTAAATTATTTGGGCTTAACCATGATGTTTTCTATGGTGCTTGTGATGCATATGATCTGTTGATATTAGTAGTCATGCTTAGAATTGATTGGTTATAGCCAGGTACTTAATCATTGCTTTATAATTCGACTAGATGGCTGTAGGAGTAGTTTCTGTTGTGTTGACAAATTTATGATGATAGTGACTTTTCCTGTTAAACTTGTTCATAATAAAGTTGTAGGAAACTTACTCATATTGCTTGTCCTAAAATTTCATAGCTATAGGCTAAATGGTTTAAGATTTATAGATGTTAGAAGTTTGCTGTCAGATTTGCTTGTCCTCTAGGAAGATCTAGAAGATTGAATTGTTTGTCCTAGATAGCTACTGAATCACCTTAAGATGATTAAAAGAAAGTTGTAGGAAATTTTATAAGATTTCCAGAAAGGCCACAATCATATTATTTGGGTGTGTATAACTCCAATTATGGTCAAAACAAGTGGCTGCTGTCTTGCAGCCCAGAAAATCTTTAAATAGGTGTTTGTTTAATTACTAGAGAGGAGATATGCACCTATACAGTAAAAGAAAATTTATTGTGTTATCACTTTTAATACATTACTATTAAGTACACTTATGAGTATGCATTTTATCATATCATATCATCCATGTCATTATCTATGCATCCATGATATCTTATTTTATGCTCATGCATATAGGATCGCCCAAAGGAGTAACCCTACTAGAATTTGAAGAAGAGGTGGAGGACAATCAAGGGACACCCAAAACCATAGCTCCTAAAGGAGAGGAGCCGGCCACTAACAAACTTCTGGAGTGCCCTAACCACTGACACACTTTGTTCCTAAAAGCCAAGCTTCGAAGCATTTTAAGCCTCCTATGTTTTTACAAATATCACTTGAGTCCTTTATGTTTGATGCATTAGGTTATAAGAGTTGATTGGAAACACTTGATGCATAGAACTACCTTGTCTAGATATATATACATTTGACCCTGTATAGGTCTAGGATCGAATATATGCTTAGCAATGCTTAGACCAGTAGAAGTCAGGTGATTTCCTGTCACCTACGAGATATAGGTGGATACCAGAGCATGGTTGGCTATATTTGCTATCATGGAACAGAACCTGGGGGTAATGTAACTGGAGGCTGGGTGGAATCTATGTGTAGGTTGACTCATGTGATTCTGTCTATGCCGATTAAGGACCACATCGTTGGAGGCCCTCTTATCATTCTGAACGCATGCCTCTCACTTACCTGGCCGAATAACTCGTTCTGACCGTGAAGCCGAGTAGCTCTACTCTGGCTAGGCCTTGTTCTATTAGAGTGCGCAATCTAGATGGTAGTAAGGATGTGCAGGGAGCTAGACGTGAGCCCAAGGGCAGGCCGGGCCTGAACATCCTAGCAGCTGGTTGTCCCTGGTTGTGCGGCGTTGATTGAACCTGCGAATTGGATCTGAGTTGTACCAAAGGTGACCCTTGATCTGGTCTACCTAGGTTTGTGTTAGGAATACTGCCCAGCTAGTTGCAACCGATTCGAATCGCCGTCTCTCCCAGATAGTGAGAAACTTGATGGAGCTTCTTCATCGTAGTAATTGGATTATGGAATATGATGGTTCTAATGAATATGAAAATCTTACACCGGCTATGGTTACTATTGTTATGCTACCGAATGATATACCACATGTTTGGCATAGGTTAGTTACTAATCTAGAGATGAATAACTATAATTAACTTGATGACCAAATTATGAAATGTATAACTAAATTAGTGGTTTTTTATGCAAAATGTTGTCAAGCTAGCTCCACTTATAAAGCCTTGCATGATCCTTAGAATCACTTTATTTTGGTTTATGACGGGAAAGTCTAGCTGAGTACCTTCTTGTACTCAGGGTTTATTTCCCACTTGTTGCAGGTAACACAGTCTTTCATGCTTGTTGTAAGAATTGCTTATGTCCCACTATGGACGAGGATTAGGCCCTAAGCAAGGTGCTTCTATTTATATATCTAATCTATGATGCTTTTGTGGGTTGTGATCATAGACTAGCAAGTATTTGAACAATGGTGTGAGATGTTGTTTTAAAAACTACTTTGCTTCTGCTACTACTTTATTTGAACTTGGTTTGTAATAACTTTAATCGCACTCTGATGTATGGCAATGTATTTGTGAACTCTATGTAACATGTGGCATGTATGTTGAATCATGAACGATCTTGGTTGTATGTTGGCGATGAATCGAGACCCTTCATGGTACTCGACGGACTAACAGGTTTATATGGGCTCAAGTATGATAGTGCGACCGCTTGTGGGCTGTCATTGTACTTGTACTGTTATAAATTGGATGGTTATGTTACAGCTGGTATTAGAGCAAGATTTAATATTAATTGCCACATGTATATTTAAAACAAAGGTTTTTGTTTTCCAAAACTAGTTTTTGGCAAATTATAGCTATATATATAGGTGTTTGAATCCAAAGTGTGCCAGTGATCACTTCCCTTATGCCCAGTTAAGGATCTCATGTGGCAAAATAAGTACTAACATGGGGGTTTTATTTTCGTCGTCCATACGGCGTGCTATTGTATGAATGCCATTCACTTGAGTGGTAATGTATGGATCAAATGCCTCTACACTCGAGGTAAGATGATGAGTGGTATGACTACAAGATGTGAGCATGTGGTGTAAGGGGAGAGGTAGCTTTGATACTGAAGTATATATATGTCTCATATATATATACTAAGGTATTTAATTGTGGGTTAGGATTGATACGGCTGTATATGCATATTTATATGTGTGTATGGGATGTATTTACTTTCGGGTAGCTTTGATACGGAAGTATATATATGGATATATATATATGTGGAAGTATTTAGTATTCAACCTAGAGCCCAAATTTTCATTTTTGTATTTATATAATTATGGGGTTGGGCTAAAATGAAACTCTTGTGCAGGTACGCTAACAACGAAACATGCAGCTTGACTAGTTACATTATATTATGAGAGAATGTATGTATGCCACCGTGTATTTCACTAGAAGTTTCAATTTTTCCAAAGTTTGTGAGGACGTATGGAACGTGCATGCATCATGATGAATCATTCATTACATACTTGCATTGTTCCTCCCCTTATAAGTTTCTTATTCTGTGAAGTAACTCTTTTCTATTATAATGTTGTTCTCACAAAGAGTTGCACCATATTTTGTTGGTACAGATGGCAGCATTAGCTGGGAGTGAGACTAAGCCTCCTATCATTAAAGAGGTAGAAGAACCGCTTTAGGCTGATGAGTGGTTGAACACTATTGAATAGAAGTTCCGTCTATTGAGGGTCACAGAAATGATGAAGGCCGAGTATGCATTGCATCAACTGTAGGGCCTGTAGGTATCTGTTGGACTCATTATTTGTCTGCCTTACTTGCTGGAGCAAATGTTACTTGGGAGCAATTCAAGATAGCCTTTAAGGGACATCATATACCCTTGGGACTGATGCGGATGAAGTCCACTGAGTTTATGAAGCTGACACAGGGGACAAAGACTCTCATGGAGTATATGCATGCATTCAACAACTTGTCCAGATATGCACCAGCATTCATGGATACATAAGAGAAAAAGATAGAAAGCTTCAAGAGAGGCCTTGGCACCAAGTTGATGAAAACCATGGCCAACTCTAGATGTGCTACATATAATGAATTCGTCAGTGATGCCCTGACATAGGAAAACCAGAACAACCTACATTCGGCAGCAAAAAGTCATAAGAGGGCAGCTATGGCAGGTGCCTCAGGTTCCTCTCATTCTAGGGCTCCAGTGGCAGCTAGGCCACAATTTTCTCCCCCAGCACCTAAATTCTGGCCTACCCAGTTGAAAGCCTAGGCCAGTCATCCTCAGCAGGTGTTTTGTAGAGCCTTCACTATTGCCATGCCCAAGGGAAACGTAGGGCAAGGAAGCTCAGCAGGACCAAGAAACAAACCAGCCGTGCTTCAACTATAATCAGACAGGCCACTGGGCCAAGGAGTGCCCCTATCCCAATAAGAATGGAAATCAAAACCAGGGTAATCAGAAGTAGGCCAATCCTAAGGCATGTCTTGGGTACATGCACTATACAGCTATGGAGGAAATTCCTGTAGGGAAGTTGTTACCGCTTGTATGTTCCTAGTAAACAAACACCCCACAATTGTTTTATTTGATTCTGGAGCTTCTCATTCATTTATGAGCCAAACATTTGCATCTAAGCATGATCAGAAGATAATTAAGGTAGACAAGGGTGGTTATAGTATAAGTTTAGCTAGAGCTACTATTGTTTGGGTTAGCCATAGATGTGATTTTGGGCATGAGTTGGATGAGTGGTCATGGAGTTCTTATTGACACTACCACTAGAACAATTATGTTGAGAGAACCAAAGGGGGGTAGTGCTTTTCTAGTACCACTTCCCAGAAGTTTTAATCTTCAAAACTTGTCTTGTGCCATCCAAACCACTACTCTCTATGATATTCCAATAGTTTGCGAGTTCCCTGATGTATTCCCAGATGAATTGGCTAGTTTGCTGCCAGATAGGGAAGTGGAATTTAGGATTGAGTTAGTGCCAGGTACAACACCTATCTCAAGAAGACCTTATAGGATACCACCCAATGAGTTAGCACAACTTAAAATTCAGCTACAAGAACTTTTAGACAAAGGTCTCATTTGACCTAGTTCATCTCCCTAGGGTTGTCCAGCTTTATTATGAAGAAGGACAAATCCTTGTGGATGTGTGTGGACTATAGGCCGCTAAATGCCGTCACCATTAAGAATAAGTACCCATTGCCTCGTATTGATATTTTCTTTGATCAATTAGCAAGAGCAAAATATTCTCTAAGATTGACTTGAGATTAGGCTATCACTAGATTAAGATCAGGCCAGAAGATATACCTAAGGTAGCTTTCTCTACTAGGTATGACTTGTATGAGTATTTGGTCATATCTTTTGGACTAACAAATGCTCCTGCCTATTTCATGTACTTGATGAATTCAGTGTTCATGCTCAAGCTTAACAAGTTCATGGTTGTATTTATCGATGATATCTTGATTTACTCTAACAATGAGGCAGATCATGCAGAGCATCTGAGAGTTGTCTTATCTAGACTAAGAGAGCATAAACTGTATGTCAAGTTTGGCAAGTGTGAATTCTATCTATGGAAAGTACCTTTCTTAGGTCATATATTATCTAAAGATGGAATCTTTATAGACCCATCTAAAGTGCAAGAGGTCATGGATTGGAAGGCCTTGACTTTGGTTCATGAAGTTTAGAGTTTTTTAGGGCTAGCAGGCTATTATCATCATTTCATTCTAGAATTTTCCAAAATAGCTAAGCCCATGACCAGATTACTTCAGAAGGATGAAAAGTTTAATTGGACTCCAGAGTGTGAGGCTGCTTTTCACGCTCTACGAACCTTGCTAACCACTACTCCTGTTCTAGCACAACCTGACATTGAGAAGCCTTTTGATGTGTTTTATGATGCATTGGGTACAGGTTTAGGGTGTGTGCTCATGCAAGAAGGTCGACTTATTGCCTATGCTTCTCGACAATTGAGAAAGCATGAAGTCAACTATCCCACACATGATTTATAGATCGTAGCAGTTGTTCATGCGTTGAAGATATGGAGACATTACTTGTTGGGAAATGTATGCCACATATACACTGATCACAAAAGTCTCAAATACATCTTCACTCAACCTGAACTGAACATGAGACAGCGTAGATGGTTAGAGCTGATCAAGGACTATAATTTGGAAGTGCACTATCATCTAGGAAAAGCCAATGTTGTAGCAGATGCACTTAGTCAGAAACCTCACTATAATGCCTTAGAAGCCTTGTTGGAAGATGGGTTTAATCTGTTGCATCCTGTTGTGCTGCACAACATCACTGTTAGTTGCTCACTTGAGAACAAGATCATCGAACTACAGAAGACAGATGTAGGTGTGTTTCACATTAAGAGAAAGATGAAGGAATAGGAAACCAAACATTTTAGGTTAGATGAAAGATGTGTGCTATGGTTCAAGGACCAACTTATGGTACTAAAAGACCATGAACTTAGGAATCAAATTTTAGATGAAGCGCATTCATCCAAGTTGTCTAATCATCCGGGTAGTAGCAAAATGTATCAAGATTTGAAAACCCATTTTTGGTGGACTAAGATGAAGAAGGAAATCGCCACCTATGTTGCTAGATGTGATACTTGTAGTAGGGTCAAGGCAGATCATTTGAAACCTGCTAGATTGCTCCAACCTTTATCTATTCCAGGATGGAAGTGGGAGGAGGTCAGCATGGATTTTATTGTTGGACTCCCAACTACTCATAAAGGTTTTGACTAGATATGGGTAATTGTAGACCGTTTGACTAAATCCACACATTTCATCCCAGTCAAGACCAACTATTGACCTCATGAATACGCAGCATTGTATATCATGCATATGGTGCATCTATATGGGATACCAAGAACCATTGTGTCAGATAGAGGATCCCAATTCACTACTCGGTTTTGGGAGCACTTACACAAGCAGTTATGTACCAACCAAGTTTGAAACTCAACATATCACCCTCAGACCTCTAGACAGATTGAGCAAGTAAATCAAATCCTAGAAGACATGTTGAGAGCATGTGTGATCTCTTCCAAGGGTTCATGGGAAAAATGGCTACCTTTAGCCAAGTTTTCCTACAACAACAGTTATCAAGCGAGCATCAAGATGGCTCCTTTTGAGGGCTTGTATGGTCGAAAATGTAGAACTCCTTCGAATTGGGTTGAGCCCAGAGAAAGGAGATACTATGGCATTGATTTTGTCACAGAAACCAAAGGGCAAGTGCGTATTATCCAACAACATATGAAAATGGCTCAGTCTAGGCAAAAGAGCTATGCCGACAAGAGACGGCCTATCGAATTTGAGGTAGGTGACTACGTATACCTCAAAGTATCACCCATGAAAAAGGTGCAATGGTTTGGTGTGAAAAGGAAACTAGCACCTAGATATGTAGGCCCATACAAGATCATTGAGCGAAGTGGAAGGGTAGCTTACAAGCTCTAGTTACCTCTAGAGATGCGAGCCATATTCAATGTCTTTCATGTTTCCCAACTCAAAAAGTGCCTTCACATACCTGATGAAGCCATTGAACCCGCCAATATTAAGCTCCAATCAGATTTGACTTATGAAGAAAAACCCATCCAAGTGTTGGAAGAAATGGAAAGAGAGACCCGGAGCAAGGTCATCAAGTTCTACAAAGTTGTGTGGAATAACCACAGCGAACAAGATGCCACGTGTGAATGAGAGGACTATCTACGTGAGGTCTATGTAACACCCCGGCTCAGGGCTTAATAGGATACTCGTACCAACAAGTTGCAACTTCTTTTCTGGAAGCCCATCTCTTAAGAACTCCAAGGTTAAGCGTGCTTGGCCTGGAGCGATGGGTAACCGACCGGGAAGTTCTTCCCGGGTGCGCACGAGTGAGGACAAAGTGCGCAGAAAAGACAAGTGTTGGTCTGTGAGGGCAGTCTATATCCTAGTTAAGTTGCCAGATGTAAGTGGGCCCAGCCTCGAAGAGGTGGGACATTACAGAATGGTATCAGAGCCGACTCTCGCGGTTTCACGGGCGCGTGTGTCGTAGTTGCGCAGGCATGGTGCGCATGGCTGGTGTGGATCCGGCGTGGTCACACAGCATGGCACATGCGCTGGCACTGGACACACGGACATGGCTAAGAGGGGACGTTCCTGGCTCGGGATTGATCGACGAGGACGTCGATCTCTTAAGGGGGTGAGGATGTAACACCCCGGCTCAGGGCTTAATAGGATACTCGTACCAACAAGTTGCAACTTCTTTTCTGGAAGCCCATCTCTTAAGAACTCCAAGGTTAAGCGTGCTTGGCCTGGAGCGATGGGTAACCGACCGGGAAGTTCTTCCCGGGTGCGCACGAGTGAGGACAAAGTGCGCAGAAAAGACAAGTGTTGGTCTGTGAGGGCAGTCTATATCCTAGTTAAGCTGCCAGATGTAAGTGGGCCCAGCCTCGAAGAGGTGGGACGTTACAGTCTATCCCGCTTTTTATGAAAAAATGTAGGTCTTTCAAATCTCGGGACGAGATTTCTATAAGGGGGAGGGGCTGTAACACCCTAGTGTTAAGCATTACATTTGGCACTTGCATTTCATGTGCACAAGCATCATCCAAGCATTCATGAGCATGAGCATATGAAGTTTCATCTCATTCACTCTATGTTTATCATATGTGATGTTGCTTATATACATGCATATGCTTGTGATCATGTGTGACCAATGCAAGAGATGGTTGTGAGGTCACAAAAACACCTTAGGCACATATAGGATGGAAAATGGAACAATGTTTGTATTCATGTCATGGGCCAATTTTGCTTCTAAGTCCTAGTTTACACATAATGTCATTTTTCATGATGCTAGTTTGACCAAAGTTGAACTATAGCCTAGAGTGTTTGTATGGCAGTGCACCCCCACTAAAAGTTGTAGTTCTTGACATGGGTAACAAACTTTGTTTTAGGTTCATGAGCTAATTCAATGCCTAACATGGTCAAATAGGGCTCACAAGAATCAACTTAATGCTATTTTGAAACTCAAAATTGTTAGTCTAAAGCTGATTTCCAGTTTCCTTGTAGCTACTTTTGGTGATTTTTAGTTTGCAAACCATTAGGAATTTGACAAAACTTCCTTAAGAAAACTTGTAGTACTCATGTAGCTGTACAAAAAGGTGAAATTGGTTTACCAAAATGCTGCACGGATTAGGAGTTATGGCAGAGAGAAAATCGAGTTTTAGGCGGTTTCATCCGAATTGAAATCGGCCTTGCCACGCAGGTCGTGGCCGACCAGCGCAGGTCACGCGTGCCGCGTGGCAGCCGTACACCAGTGCCGGCCCACCCTACCATGCCACAAAGGTGAACACTCGGTCTCCCTCACTCTCACACGCTCATTCACTCTCTCGCCCTCTGCATCTCGCTCGCGCGTGGCTCTAGAGCAGATTAAAGCGCAGTGCCGCCGCCACCGCGTCATCGCCGACAAAGAGATTCACCACCGCCACACCATCACCCACTCCACCTCGCACATAGCTCTTCCATGATCGACTCCACCTCCCCAAGCAACTAGCGCCACTAGACAAGCACAGGTGAGGCCACATTGCCATACCAGCGTCGCCACCATGGTCGCGGTGCACCACCGAACACGGGCTCTCTGGTGGCCAGCCACCACCAGTGCCTCTCATACCTCCCTCACCCTTAGTTGCGCATTGCTGTAGGTTGTAGATGCTATGACCGCAGGCCACTTAACCGCTACTGCCGCATCGATGTGGGAACGCATGTCCACGACATGCGCGTCCGCCATGCCCGCGAGCACGAGCTCGTCGCGCCCATCCCTGACTAAACCCCGTCGTCCCCCTCTAGCACACGTTGCCACATTGCCTTGAACCCTAGCACCATCCCTGAAGATGGAGCCTTACCTTCAGTAGCCGTCTCGTCGAAATAGGATGTGCTGGCTCTGTGCGCTTATCCCGCCGTGCCGCCTTGCACGCGGTCATGCCTCTTCGACGCCGCTACTAGCCCTAATATGCACCCGCTAGGTCCGCTAAGTCACCATGAAACCATAGCCGAGCTTGCCTTAGCCTATCATGGCCGAAGTCAGCCGATGCGCCACCGTGCATCACTGCCGTGCTGCCATTGCCGCCGGTGAGGTAGCTACGGCAAACCACTGAGCCAACCAAGGGCACCAGTCGACGCGGGATGTCGAGTAGGTCACGATGAGACGCTACCGTCGCCGAGCTCACCATCGCTGAGCACTAGCCAGTTAGCGTCGTCCTCTGCTCCTGTCTCGCTGACATGTGGGCCCTTTGACCCATGGGGCCCAGCTGTCAGTCAGGGTTTTGAATTTTTTCTTTATTTATTTTTCCAGATTTTGTTGCAAACTTCAAAAATTCATAACCGGAGCTAGGAATGTCAAAATTGTGTGAACCCAATTTTGTTGGGTTCACCATGAACTGTACTATTTCATAAAAATATGAATTCTACTGTTTGGGATATATTTGTAGGGGAAATTAAATTGAGCTATTTAAGTGCTTTTAAAAAAGTTTCTATCTTGTAAAATGCATATCTTGAGCTAGGGAAGTCCAAAAATTGTGATTCTAATTTTGCTGGTCTTGTGTTGACATGCTCTAGCTAGGAAAAATACTAAACCTACAGTAGGCATACTTGGAATATGGTATTCCTATTTAATCTTAAATAATTGCTAGTTTCTAGTGAAAATAAATAGGGTAAAAATACATAACTTATGATCATGCAAATTTTTACATAGTGTTATTTTGCTAGGATGACAGTAAGAAAAATATGAAATCTGTTGTTTGGCACTTTTCACTAGGTTAAACTATTTTTGCGAAAATAAGCCTATGCAACTTCTCATTTTTATAGAGGTTGCTATACTTATCCAACTGGCATGAAATTTGTATAGTAGACTATTGGGATCATATGTAGTCTACTGTAATTTTCTTAGAATTTATTGAGCACCAGAAATATTTATCCTTTAAATCACCTTATTATATAAGTAAATTAATAAATGCACATAAGTAAACTATTTGGGCTTAAGCATGATGTTTTTTATGGTGCTTGTGATGCATATGATCTGTTTATATTAGTAGTGGTTCTTAGAATTGATTGGTTATTGGCAGGTACTTAATCATTCTTTATAATTCAACTAGATGGCTGCAGGGGTAGTTTCTGTTGTGTTGACAAATTCATGATGATAATGACTTTTCCTATTAAACTTGTTAATAACAAAGTTGTAGGCAACTTCCTCATCTTTCTTGTCCTAAAATTTCATAGATATAGGCTAAATCATTTAAGATTTATACCTGTTAGAAGCTTGCTGTCAGATTTGCTTGTCCTCTTCACAGATGTAGAAGATTGAATTGTTTGACCTAGATAGCTACTAAATCACCTTAAGATGATTAGAAGAAAGTTGTAGGCAATTTCATAGGATTTCCATAAAGTCCACAACCATATTGTTTGGGTGTGTATAACTCTAGTTATGGTCAAAACAAGTGGATGCTAACTTGCAGCCCAAAAAATGTTTAAATAGGTGTTTGTTTAATTACTAGAGATGAGATATGAACCTACTCAGTAAAAGATAATTTATCATGTTATCACTTTAATACATTATTGTTAAGGACACTTATGAGTATGTATTTTATCATATCAAATCATCCATGTCATTATCTATGCATCCATGATATCTTATTTCATGCTCGTGCATATAGGATCGCCCGGAGAAGTAACCCTACTAGAATTCGAAGAAGAGGTGGAGGACAATCAATGGACACCCCAAACCATAGCTCTCAAAGGAGAGGAGCCAGCCACTGACGAACTTCTAGAGTGCCCTGACCACTGACCCACTTCATTCCTGAAAGGCAAGCCCAGAGCATTCTAAGCCTCTTATGTTTTTACAAATATCAAATGAGTCCTTTATGTTTGATGCATTAGGTTATAAGAGTTGACTAGAAACACTTAATGCATAGAACTACCTTGTCTAGATATGTATACCTTTAACCCTGTATAGGTCCAGGATCAAATATATGCTTAGCAATGCTTAGACTGATAGAAGTCGGGTGATTTCCTGTCACCTGCGAGATATAGGTGGATATCGTAGCACGGTTGGCTATATTTGCTGTCGTGGAACAGAACTAGGGGGTAATGTAACTGGAGGCCAGACGGAGTCTATGTGTAGGTTGACTCATGGGATTCTGTCTATGCCGAATAAGGACCTCATCATTGGAGGCCCTCTTGTCATTTTGAACGCATGCCTCTCACTTAGCTGGCCGGATAACTCATTCCGATCATGAAGCCAAGTAGCTCAACTCAGGCCAGGCCTCGTTCTATTAAAGTGCACACCCTAGATGGTAGTAAGGATGTGCGGGGATCCAGACATGAGCCCAAGGGCAGGCTGGGCCTGAACATCCTAGCAGCTGGTTGTCCCTGGTTGTGCGGCACTGATTGAACCTACGAATTGGACCTGAGTTGTACCAAAGGTGACCTAAGGTGACCGTTGATCTGATCTACCTGGGTTTATGTTAGAAATACTGCCCAGCTGGTTGCAACCAATTTGAATCGCCATCTCTCCCAGATAGTGAGAAACTTGACGGAGCTTCTTTATCGTAGTAATTGGATTATGGAATATGATGGTTCTGATGAATATGAAAATCTTACACCGGCTATGGTTACTATTGTTATGCTACTAAATGATATACCACATGTTTGGCATAGGTTAGTTACTAATCTAGAGATGAATGGCTATAATTAACTTGATGACCGAAATATAAAATGTATAGCTGAATTAGTGGTTTTTTTTATGCAAAATGTTGTCAAGCTAGCAACACTTATAAAGCCTTGCATGATTCTTGGAGTCACTTTATTTTTTGTTTATTACAGGTAAGTCTAGCTGAGTACCTTCTTGTACTTAGGGTTTATTTCCCACTTGTTGCATGTAACACAGTCTTTCATGGCTATTGTAAGAATTGCTTCTGTCCCACTATAGACGAGGAGTAGGCCCTGGGCAAGGCGCTTCTATTTATATATCTAATCTATGATGCTTTTGTGGGTTGTGATCACAGACTAGCAAGTATTTGAACAATGGTGTGAGATGTTGGTTTAAAAACTACTTTGCTTCTGCTACTACTTTATTTGAACATGGTTTGTAATAACTTTAATCGCACTCTGATGTATGGCAATATATTTGTGAACTCTATGTAATGTGTGGCACGTATGTTGAATCATGTACGATCTTGGTTGTATGTTGGGGATGAATCGAGACCCTTTATAGTACTCGATAGACTACTAGGTTTATATGGGCTCAAGTATGATAGTGCAACCACTTGTAGCCGGGCATTGTACTTGTGCTCTTATAAATTGTATAGTTCTTTTACAATGAGTACAAGCTTTTGTTAGCTTATGTACATATTCCATGTACAAGCTTTTGAAATATTTGTATAGTTTCATACATTTTAGTATGTTATTTATGTATAATGCTCGAACAGAAACTTATACGTATGAACGTATATATGCAGCATAGAATTTGTATACGATAAGCTAATTGAAACCAAAAAGAATTGAATTAAAAAGAAACCATAAAAGAATAAGGAAAGAAAAAGGAAAAAATGTACCTTTAGTACCAGTTGGGAACACCAACCGGGACTAACGGTACCAGCCTCCGGGCAAGGTCTAGAGCCCCATTTAGTCCTGATTGGTATTACTAACTAGGAGTAAAGGTCCATTTTCAGTCCTAGGTCCTTAACCCAAGACTAAAGGGGGCGCCTTTTGTCCCAGATTCACAATCCCGGTTGGGAAATCGGGACTAAAGGGGTTTTCCAACCGGGACTAATGCTCAGTCCTACACTAGTGGAAGATGATCTCAAAGCAGCCGATGATGAAATCTTTAGTGTGTTTTTCTTGGTAGTGATCTTGCTAGGACTCTTGCGCTTCTTGGGATTGGGTCCTTTCATCAAGTCAGCTATAGTGGGTGCATCGGCTCCTATGAGGGGAAAAGGTGATGGTGGCCCATATTAAATCACTTGATCATTCCTACCCATAAAGGGTGGATCCTCATCAATACCCTGTGAAGAATCTGATTAGATGTCGATAAAGTAAAGAGTAATAAATTAGCTGACAAAAATTTCTTACCTCATCACCCTTCAAAATAATCAGCATCAAACTTTTGACTGAAAGAAGTGGAAGCTTGGTAGAAGAGGTGTTTCTTCCATTCTGACCACCATTGGCAGAATAATCTAGAACTGAAGGTGTCATATAACAATTCTATCAATGTGATTGATGGAAAATCCATTGCGAGTATGCGCACTCTATCAAATTCTAAAGCGTCGTTCAAAGATTCCCTGGCTCTCAATTTGTCGGTGAAGTAAAGTCCGATCAGTAGTTGGCCAAATCCTAGTTGACGGGCCACAACTGACGGATAGTAGAATTCATATGTTGGATGCTTACTACGACAGGAATGAAAGCTGACAGGGTGTACCCCTAGAGTAATGATCATCTTAAGGATGGTTGCCTCATCATTACAAGCTTATGAAAAACTGAATGTTGACGGCAGCTCAAAGTCATCGGCTTCATCATAGGCAAACCATATGGTGGTTTCCTTACTGAAACCATGGTAGAATCTTTCAAAGATCTAGATTGTGTTGTCTCTAGTAAGCTAAAGCCTAGGGATAGCCAATGCAGATTCACCAAATGACATGCATTGGCTGGTTGTTGCTTCATATTCTTTTGCAAAGTTTGAAGCTAGGAAGATGTTCTCCTTGATGGTCCTGCACATCGCCTTATATGTGTATAAATTTAGCCAAATCTGAATAAACCACCAAGGGCCGCCTATATTGCCAATTGGCTCGCCAGATGATATCTTTATTGTAACTTCGTGCAATAATGAATAAGCTGCTTCTAGTAGATATTTACCAAGAGGAATATTATTGTCATGAGCTAGTTGTTCTACTAAGCTTTGATGGTTGCTGGTTGGCCCAAGAGTTGATCCATAGAAGATGAATTTCTCCAACCACATGTTCAGAAAAAGCTGAGTGTTCTCTGTCATCGACTTGTCCGGTCTTGGCGTGAGCATAAATATAACCAGTCCATCCACCGATGCCCTTGGTCTAGAGCCGACATGTTGGTTTGTTAAGCAGATTATAAGGGGTAATTGGTGCTATGATGTTGAGTCTAGTCAACATTAGCACAACGGCTAGTGTGATGGTCATCGGCCATGAACAAAAAAGGAAAGCATTCAAGGCATCAAACCAAAAGTGTGAGGCCGATATTAACAAGTGCTTCATTCCTATCCATATTGGCTAAAGAGAGTGATGAGGACATCACTCCTTCGGATGTACCCGCTGATTTTCCAACCGTTATGCATGGTCCAATGACCCAAGCTCAAATGCGTCAACTCAATTTAGAGGTGAGCTCATTCTTAAGCGATCCTTTTCATACTTTTGAGAATAGACTACTACCTAATGATGTTATCTTGGTTAGGAACATTGGAGAGGGTCATGAGGGACTTAGAGGAAGAGGTGGAGGAGATGATGACCAGCAAGGACGTCCAACAGAAAATAGAGGCCCGGTCCAACATGATTTTGAGTCTGCCTTAGCCTCCAGGACCAGTCTGCCTTAAATTGGTCACCTAGGATGCATTCTGGACTCCATTTTCGACAATCCACATATGGTTGGAAAGATAATTTGATAAGGAAGCCAATGCAAGTGGTCTCACGTCAAATTCTCTTTGGAATCCATAGGAATTGTCGAAACAAGTCAGTGTCAAGAATCTGTCTAGGTGCTGCATCACCATATTTGGTCTAATGGGCCATGTATCATCTTTGAACCCATTAGGGGGCGCATCTAGGGTAGGCGATGACCCTAAGACCTTTATAATCATACGCCGTTGCCATCATTAGGTTTTGGGTTTTGCTTAGATTAATCTATCAAGAACAGTTTCGCCAATCATCGATTTGTGAGACCCCAACTTCGTTAGATTAATCATTTATCTACAATTTGGTTGTTTTCTTTCTTGTTCTTGCTTGTGTTCTTTGTTGTGTAGGCAAGGGTTAGCCATCTTGGCGAGGTCAACCAGATCCGCGTCTTGGTTGATAACCAGAGGAGTTGTGGTGCAAAGATTGCGAGGTTCGATCTTTTGATCTGAAGCAGGATCGGTGTGTCATTCTATGCCACAATGATAGTTACATCTACCTGATGGAAGATCGGGATCCCCGTTCCCATTAAGTGGTATTCAGAGCTAAGGTATACCATCAGTGTCAGGTACCATAAAAAGGGGTACCCTAAGCAAGAACTGAAAAAATTGCTTAGACCTTGTAAATATCAAAGCCAAGAGACAACCACGAGGCCTCGCCTGATTCTCCGATTCGCCCGAGGCCCACACCGCAAGGCCTCGGACGAGGTACCAACTCTTCGCCTCGCCCGAGGCCCCGCCCTAAAGGCCTCGGACAAGGTATCGATTCTCCGCCTCACTCGAGGCCGGCTCGGTAGCTACCCCGTCACCGCCGCCTCGACTGGGACGTCACATCCAACTAACGCAACCAACCACTCCCACGACGTCAGCCGCACGACGGCACAGTACAGTGGAGTAACCGACAAGATGGAAGTCGCATCAACACCCTGCCATCCGAGACAGGACAGGGCGGGGGTTACCGGCCGTTGTGCTCGGCACTGTGCCCACGACTGACGCCCGTACTGCACTATGCTGCCTAACCCCTGCTCCAAGGACAGCGTGGCATGGAGAGTCAAGTCCAGGTCCCTGTAGCTTCAGAATCAACAAACAAGACCAACTGCTCCCTCCGAGCCTCGGCTATCCGCTTTCGGGCTCCTATAGCCTCGGGACTCGCGCCCGTCGAGCCCCCCACGATGGCCCAGCCTCTGCATTGACTGGGCCTTAACTGTCTACATTGTTAGCACTTTGGGGCCAGCACATAGCCCATAGAACGCGCCGTACCCTGCATCAGGCTGTAGGAGCCCCCACATCGCGCACAAGGCCTAGCTCCTGTAGCCTCGGAATCAGCGTACCCACGCCATCACATCAACCAAGCCTTGGCACTCCGCGCAGGTCAAACATATAGTAACCAGCTCGCCTCCAATAGAAGAAGGCGCGCCTGCCACCATAGGAGCTCCCACGTCGCACAGGATCAGGCGTGACCGGCGCGTCGCTCCAGTGCACCAAGGACAAGACCGCTCCATCGACCATGCCACCACAGTGACAAGCACAGGGCTCAGACATACCGCCTCCACCCACAAAATGCCATGTAGCGAATGCATGTATCACCCCTATCCTCCCCTTCAACTATAAAAGGGAGTGACCGGGGCCGTTTGTAGACAGGCACTCACGGAGACATCGCTCAGATAGACACACATGCGCAAGCAACGAGCAACACTCTGTAATACGCACGCTCCCTCACTGCAAGAGATCCACATCTCAAGCAACCCATGCTGCTCCACGTAGAGACCTGGGACTAACCCCCTCTCTCGCCCTGCTTGTAAACCCCTACTACAAGCACCTCGGTGCAAGGAATACAAGATCGCTCTCTCAGACTAGACGTAGGGCACCTATTGCCTAAACTAGTATAAACCTTGTGTCTCTTTGCATCACCATCCCGGATTAGGGGCACGCAGTACACTTTCACTAGTTGGTTGAGGATCCACCGGTCCAAAACACCGACAGTTGGTGCGCCAGGTAGGCGGCATACTGTGTGTTAGCATTAATCATCCAAACAAGTTTCGGATGGCAGACCCCGTGCGACCACTGCATCTTGGCACGGTGATCTGGTTTGGGAGCCTAGAGTTCATGTCTCTAGGATGTGAGTACGATATGGTACCCCT
Source organism: Miscanthus lutarioriparius (assembly GCA_904845875.1). Classification (NCBI taxonomy): domain Eukaryota; kingdom Viridiplantae; phylum Streptophyta; class Magnoliopsida; order Poales; family Poaceae; genus Miscanthus; species Miscanthus lutarioriparius. The sequence goes on along the minus strand of CAJGYO010000005.1, from coordinate 70,381,135 downwards.
CACACCCAGAGCCCCATCGACCGACGACGACATCACGTACCAGCAGCCTAGGCGTGGACGACGCCCGGGCCGCCGCTCGCGTCACGCTCGCCAGGTACGACGTGGGCGGGACCACCCTGACACCCTATGAGCTCAGGGCGACACACCGTGCTCCACTAGTATCCCACACCCATCTATTGGTATAGAGTCCCTGGTTGGGGACCTGTCCAGCTTAAGCCTGTGCAAGGGAAAGACACCGGTGGCACGCAGAAACGCCCCATCATCAAGCTCGGCCCCGCCACCTCCTAAGGAATATACTCTAGTGGAGCGGAACCCGGCGATGGCACCAGCCCCGTACCCCTTGGGGTTGAGCAATGTCGCCACCACCTACGCTTACGCCTCCGCTTCCGCTCACGCGGAGCCCTCAGGATGCCACCAACGTTTTGCCCTCGACCTCTTCGCCACAACCTCAACCCACACCCACGCTGACTCCTTGGAGGAGGACGAGGTGTGGGCTAGAGCAGACTTCTCCGGGCTTTGCGACCCTGAAGCCATGCGCTGCTTCATGGCCACGAGCGACTACTGCTTCGGCTACTCCGACTCTGATGACGAAGGCACTTACGATCCCACTCGTGAGTGCTTCGTCATCGAGCTCGGGATGCTGAGAGTGGGCGATGAGGACGAAGGGGTAGGCAATCGGTCCTCGCCCCGCGAGGGGGGAGGCGACGCCACACCTCCGCGCATCAAACCCTGGCAGCACGGAACGAGAACCCCGCCCATGAGGAACTTCGACGCCTTGACTTGGAGCAGCTCTGTGAGCTTCAGGCCAAGGTCAAACAAGACCGACTCCTTCTGCAGTAGCTCTGAGACACTATCGAGCGAGAGCAGCGGGGTCACAGTGATGGCGGAGCAGCCCGGCGGAGGGCTCGCGACGTCAACCACCACATCAACAATGATGAAGGGGGCGAGCAACCCCCTATCTTCAATCGCGCTAGCCAGAATGTCACGGCAGCAGTGATGCTACTCCGGACAATGACTGAGCCCTCTACCTCGGAGGGGCGGCGGGTCCACGGCGATCTCCGAGACCTCCTCGAGACTGCCGCGGTACAGCAGGCCGAAAGTTCCACCTCTCGACGGCGTAGGGGTGCCTCAGAACTACCCACGGCACCGCATCGGCAGGATAGAGAGGCCTCGGTTCGTCCCGAGCCTGCTCGGGCACCAACTGCCAACAAGGCCCCATCGGTGCACAACCGCCTCGGCGACCGACGCGAGGCGCAAGGCGACCACGATGTGGTCAGCATGCGACGGCGCCACAACAACGATGGGCCCGCCGGAGGCTACCACCCACACCGAGGCAGCTGCTATGACAGTGGGGAGGACCGCAGTCCTTCTCCTAGGCCGCTTGGCCCTTGAGTCTTCAGCAAGGCCATCCACGGCGCTCCCTTCCCTTCCCGGTTTCGGCAACCTGCAAACCTCGCAAAGTACAGCGGCAAGACCAACCCCGAGCTATGGCTGGCCGATTATCGCCTAGCTTGTTAACTAGGCGGCACAGACGATGATCTGCTCATCATCTGCAACCTCCCCTTGTTCCTGTCAGACTCGATGTGAGCCTGGCTCAAACACCTCCCTCCCTTGCAGATCCACAACTGGCGTGACTTGGTAAAGGTATTCGTCAGGAATTTCTAGGGCACATACGTGCACCCCGAGAACTCCTAGGACCTCAAGAGTTGTCGCCAGAAGTTGGACAAGTCTCTCCAAGACTTCATCCGACGCTTCTCCAAGCAATGCACCGAGTTGCCCTGCGTCGGCGACTCAGAAATTGTCCAAGCATTCCTCTCTGGCACCTCCTGCCGAGACCAAGTCCAAGAGTTAGGCCGGAACATAACGACCATGGCGGCCGCACTCCTCGACATTGCCACCAACTTCACTTCGGGCGAAGAGGCTATCGGGGCCATCTTCCCCGACAATGACACCAAGGGGAAGCGGAGGGACGAGGCCCCCGGGGCCTCAGCCCCCACCTCCCCAAGAAAAAGAAAAAGGGTCATTAGGGGAAGTAGGAGGTCCTCGAGGCAGGTCTAGTCACAGCCGCAGATCGCAAGAATCCCTGAGGCCCCGACAGAGGCCCCGGGCTCTTCGACGACATGCTTAAGAAACCCTACCCTTACCACCAGGGCCCGGTGAAGCATACCCTCGAAGAGTGCACCATGCTCCAGCATTACTACGCCAAGCTCGGGCTCCCCAACAATGAGGCCAAGAAGAAGGATGCCGGTGATAGGGACAATGATAGGGATGACGGGTTCCCCGAGGTGCACAACGCCTTCATGATCTTTGGTGGGCCTTCAGCGTGCCTCACGGTGCGTCAGCAAAAGAAGGAGCGCAGGGAGGTCTTCTCGGTTAAGGTGGCCACTCCTCGGTACCTCAACTAGTCTCGGGAGGCGATCACCTTTGATTAGGATGACCACCCCAATTATGTCCCGAACCTCGGGCAGTACCCACTCGTCATCGACCCAATCATCGGCAACACCTGGCTCACCAAGGTGCTAATGGACGAAGGCAGTGGTCTCAACATCCTCTACGCCAACACCCTGGAGCTTCTAGAGCTCGACTAGTCATGGCTCTGAGGCAATGTCGTGCCCTTCCACGGCATTGTGCCAGGAAAACACATGTGACCCCTCGGGCGCATCGACTTACCCGTCTGCTTCGGCACTCCCTCCAAGTACCGCAAGGAGATCCTCACCTTCGAGGTGGTTGGGTTCAAGGGGACCTATCACGCCATCCTTGGGCGCCCGTGCTACGCCAAGTTCATGGCAATCCCCAACTACACCTACCTCATGCTCAAGATGCTAGGCCCTAATGCTGTCATCACTGTCGAGTCCACATACGAGCATGCATACGACTGCGACGTCGAGTGCATCGAGTACGTCGAGGCTCTCGTGGAGGCCGAGACCCTCATCGTTGACCTCAACCGACTTGGTAGCGAGGCGCCTGACACCAAGCGTCGTGTCGGGACTTTTGAGCCCGCAGAGGCCGTCAAGCTCATCCCGGTCGACCCCACCTGCTCCAATGACCGGGCATTGAGGATCAGCGCTACCCTTGATAGCAAATAGGAAGCCGTGCTCGTCGACTTTCTCCGCGCAAATGCCGATGTGTTTGCGTGGAGTCCCTCGGACATGCCAGGCGTATCGAGGAGGTCGCCGAGCACGCCTTGGATGTCCGGGTCGGCTCTAGATCGGTGAAGCAGCGCTTACGCCGATTCAACGAGGAAAAGCGCAGGGCTATCGGCGAGGAGGTGCAGAAGCTTTTGGCGGCCGGATTCATCAAGGAAGTATCCCATCCCGAGTGGTTAGCTAATCCTATATTAGTTAGAAAGAAAAATGGGAAGTGGAGGATGTGTGTAGACTACACCGGTTTGAATAAAGCATGTCCAAAGGTTCCATTCCCATTACCTCGAATCGACCAAATCATCGACTCCACTACGGGATGTGAAACCCTATCTTTCCATGATGCGTATTCCGGTTACCATCAAATCAAGATGAAAGAATCCGACCAACTCGTGACTTCTTTCATCACTGCATTCGGCATGTACTGCTATGTGACTATGCCATTCGGCCTTAGGAACGCAGGGGCCACATACCAGCGGTGCATGACCCAGGTCTTTGTTGAGCACATCGGGTGAACCGTTGAGGCCTACGTGGACGACATCGTGGTCAAGTCCAGAAAGGCCAATGATCTCGTCGACGACTTGGAGATAGCCTTCAAATGCCTCAGAGAGAAGGGCATCAAGCTCAATCCCGAGAAGTGTGTCTTCGGGGTCCCCCGAGGCATGCTCTTGGGATTTATAGTCTCGGAGTGCGACATCAAGGCCAACCCAGAGAAGGTCTCGGCTGTGACCAACATGGGACCAATCTAAGACCTCAAGGGAGTGCAGAGGGTTATGGGATGCCTTGTGGCCTTGAGCCGCTTCATCTCGTGCCTTGGCGAAAAAGGCTTGCCTCTGTACCGCCTCTTGAGAAAATCTAAACGCTTTTCTTGGACCCCCGAGGCTGAAGAAGCCCTCACCAAACTCAAGGCACTGCTCTCCAATCCTCCCATCCTGGTGCCGCTGACCAAGGGCGAGGCCCTCTTACTCTACGTCACCGCAATGACCCAAGTGGTCAGCGCGGCCGTAGTAGTCGAGAGGTAGGAAGAGGGGCATGCTCTACCCGTCCAATGACCTGTTTACTTCATCAGCGAGGTGCTCTCAGAGACTAAGACATGCTACCCCCACATCAAGAAGCTGATCTACGCCATAGTCTTGGCTCGATGCAAGCTGCGTCACTACTTTGAGTCCCACTCGGTGACCGTGGTGTCGTCTTTCCCTCTGGGAGAGATAATCCAGAACCGGGAGGCCTCGGGTAGAATAGCTAAATGGGCCATCGAACTCATGGGGGAAGCCCTGTCTTTTGCACATCGGAAAGCAATTAAACCTCAGGTCTTGGCCGATTTTGTGGCTGAGTGGACCGACACCCAACTGCCACCTGCTCAAATCCAGGCGGAATGCTGGACCATGTACTTTGATGGGTCCCTGATGAAGACCGGGGCAGGCGTGGGTCTGCTCTTCATCTCACCCCTCAGAGTGCATATGCGCTACATGATTTGGCTCCACTTCACCGCCTCCAACAACGCAGCCGAGTACGAAGCCCTCATCAACGGCTTGCAGATCGCCATCGAACTTGGAGTATGGCGTCTCGACGTACGGGGCGATTTGTAGCTCGTCATCGATCAAGTCATGAAGGAGTCGAACTGCCATGACCCCAAAATGGAGGCATACTACAAGTTGGTACGTCGCCTAGAAGATAAGTTCGACGGTCTCGAACTCAACCATTTTGTGTGAAAATTCAACGAGGCCATGAACGAACTAGCAAAGATGGCGTTGGCACGGGCCCTGGTCCCCTCGAACATCTTCGCTAGAGACCTCCACAAGCCTTCCGTCGACTATGCCTCGGCGGTGGAAGAGAGCCCACCGGTCGAGCCCACCGCAGAGCCCGGGGCCCCCTCTATCACCGAGACCCCTACGACCGAGCCCGAGGTCATGGAAATCAACACAGAGCCTCCCGAGGCAAACCAGGGCATGGACTGGCGAGTCCCATTCCTTGATTGCCTCGTTTGAGCAGAGCTTCCTACAGATAGGACCGAAGCTCGACGGCTTATGCGACGAGCCAAAACTTACGTCCTCAGCAACGGCGAGTTGTATAGGCGAAGCCCATCTGGCGTCCTCCAATGATGCATCACCATCGAGGAAGGCCAAGCCCTACTTTGGGACTTGCACGCGGGAGCCTGCGGGCACCATGCAGCGCCTCGGACGCTCGTCAGAAACGCCTTCCACCAAGGGTTCTATAGGCCAACGGCGGTTGCTGACGCCACCAAGCTGGTACGCTCCTGCGAGGGATGCCAGTACTATGCGTGGCGGATGCACCTCTCGGCCCAAGCCCTCCAGACCATCCCCATTACATGGCCATTCACCGTGTGGGGGCTAGACATGGTTGGGCCTCTATAGAAGGCCCCCGGTTGCTATACCCATTTGCTGGTAGTGATCGATAAGTTCTCCAAGTGGATCGAGGCTCGTCCGATCATTCGAATCAAATCCAAGCAAGCGGTGCTGTTCTTCACTGATATCATCCACAGGTTCAGGGTTCCAAACACCATCATCGCTGACAATGGGACACAATTCACCGGCCACAAGTTCCTGACGTTCTGCGATGACCACCACATCCGTGTGGTCTGGTCAGCCGTAGGACACCCTAGGACAAACGACCAAGTAGAACGTGCCAACGGCATGATCCTATAGGGCCTCAAGCCAAGAATATACAACCGGTTGAAGAAATTTGGCAAGAAATGGCTTGTCGAACTCCCGTCAGTCATCTGGAGCCTGAGGAACACTCCGAGCCGAGCCATGAGGTTCACACCGTTCTTCCTGGTCTATGGAGCCGAGGCCATTCTCCCCACTGACTTGGAGTACGGTTCCCCAAGGCTACAGGCCTACAACGAGCAAAGCAACTACACTGCCCACGAGGACACCCTCGACCAACTAGAGGAAGCCCGAGATGTTGCGCTGCTACATTCGGCCAAGTACCAGCAAGCCCTACGATGCTATCAAGCCCGGCGCATTCGAAGCCGAGACCTGAAGGTGGGCGACCTGGTGCTGAGACTGAGGTAGAGCAACAAGGGCCACCAGAAGCTGACCCCGCCATGGGAAAGGCCATACATCATCGCCCAAGTGCTAAAGCCCGGGACCTACAAGCTAGCCAATGAGAAGGGCGAAATCCTCACCAACGCTTGGAACATAGAACAGCTACGTCGTTTCTACCCTTAAATTTCCAAGCATTGTATACATTGTTTCTCGAAATACATTAAAGAAGCATTCTTTAGTTGTTCTAATCTTTCGAGAAACCCCCCGAGCCCATCGATGGGGGATTGGCGTTACGATAATGCTACAAGGGAGACTCGGCTCTGCCTCTACAGAGGTGCCCACCGCGGGGCTCGAACAAGACTCGGCTCTGCCTCTGCAGAACCGAGCCTCCCTCGAGGGCTAAAAGGGGGTGACCCCCTAAGTCGTAGGCACCATTTTTTAGTCGTTTTTCGAAAAAAATTCTACGCCAAACTCTCTTGCGTACTCTGACAAATCGGTTGTAAAAAACCTAAGGACCGAAAGTCTGTCTTAGGGCCAAAAGGCCTGCCGAGTCGCGAGATGACCTACGCCTCCGGGCTACACCAACTCCCTCACCACCTTTTGCCCGAGGGGCAGCTTAGGCTCCGAGGAAGTTTTTTGCAAGTGATATGTTCAGAGACGAGACAGAGGGTAGAGACTCGGAAATACAATAAAAACGATTAAAAAGCGTATACACACGAGTACTTTAAAAGGCCTCGATGGCCACAAGCGTTATGATATGGTAACATAAGTCCTAATCTATTTATATGACCCCTTTGGGCCAGGTCAAAACTCAGGGTGGCCAGCGTCGGCGGATGGTGTTGGAGGAACCACCTCCTCTTTGAACAAACTAGCCAGCACCGTGCCAGGGGCCTCAGCCACCTCCTCCAGCTTCATGACCTCCTCATTGGCCTTCTCGTCACCCTTAGCCACAACATAACCGTCGCTGATGGCCTCGAGGTCGATGCCGGCGTAGTGCGAGGAGACGACGGCTAGGGCCCGCTTGACACCCCTATGCAGCGCCCCCCAGAGCCGCTCGTGGACTCGGCTGCTCAACGCGATCAGGCAGCTCCTGAGGGAGCTACCCAGCTCGACCCCCCCTGACCTCCAGGGCCTCGCAGGCAGTATGGGCGGTGCTCTATACTGCGTTGTGCTCCTGGATCTCGGCCTCGAGCACCGCCTACACTTCGACGGAGGCCTCGGCTACCCGGGAGACCTCCTTCTCTAGCCCTACGCCCAGATAGGTGGGATGGGGTTAAGAACGTAAGAAAAACAAATAAAACAAGGGGTGCGGTTTAACAGGACTCACCCTCGCACTTTTTCTACCAAGCTAAGGCCTCGACCCGGGAGGCCTCGGCCACCTTGAAACAAATAAAACAAGGGGCTGGACCAGGGCACCTTTCGTCAGTAGATGCGCGCCCTGCTCCACACCCAGCTACCCAGCGATGGCCTTGGCGGAGGCCGTCGCTTCTTCAGCCCGAGACCTGAAGGTGTGCCGCTCGCCGGCCACCCGGGTCAGCTCCCCCTCTAGCTCCTTGATCCACGCCGCCAAAGACAAGGCCTACTCCCGGGCCGTGGTTGCCTCAGACTTCATATCAGCATAGCGAAGGCGGAGGTCCTCCACCTCCACGCTCCGCACCAACAGAAGCTCATTAGCATTGGTGAGCAGGTCCTTCTGCCGCCGCAGCTAGTCCCAGACGTCCCTCTCCCGCTGAAGGAACATCGACTTCCTGAGGGACCGGGCCTTAAGCTCCTGGGTAGGCAAAACAGGGGTCAAGTACTGCGAGAAAACTCAAAAAAAGATGACACAACACCAGGAAAGAAAGCGCGCACCTGTGCAACCCCGGACAGATCGTCAGCCACGACAGACAAAAGATGGTTACATCAGCACCTCTGACATTGAAGATGAAGAAGACGAAGATACAGATGAGGAGGGTGGTGAAGTCCTTGGTGATGAGGCCACGGCGGCCTATAGGAGAATCATTGTACAGCAAGTGCTCAGTTCACAAGTACAGCAACCTAAGAAGCTACAACGCCATAACTTGTTCTAGATTTTCTTCATCATCAGCAATCGTCGAGCACGTGTCATTATAGATGGAGGTAGCTGCAATAATTTGGTGAGTTCTGATTTGGTCAAGAAGCTTGGCTTGACCACATGCCCGCACCCATGTCCATACCATATTCAGTGGCTAAATGATTATGGAAAAGCAAAGGTAACACAAACTTGCAGAGTATCATTTTCCATTGGTTCTTATGTTGATTCTGTTGATTGTGATGTGGTACCTATGCAAGCCTGTTCACTCTTATTGGGTCATCCTTGGGAACATGACAATGATGCTACACACCATGGTAGAAGTAATAAATACACTTTTGTGCATAAAGGAAAGAAAATTACTTTGGTACCTTTGACCCCTGCTCAAATTATACATGCTGATAGCGAACGTGCTGCTAGTTTGAATGATGTTCAATCTAAAAATCAGCAAGCTGCTAATTCTATTCTCCCACCTAGAAAGGATAAGTCTACATCTATTTCTAAGGCCGAGGGGATTAAATTGAAGGGTGGTGTTATGCTTGCAACAAAATGTTACTTTGCTGAAATTTCTAATGATGATATTTGCTATGCTTTGGTATGCAAACGAGCTATGTTTTCGCTTGATGATATTGTTAGCTCGGTGCCTCCTGCTATTACTAACCTTTTGCAGGAGTATGAGAAAAATTTTCCAGCTGAGATACCCCCGGGGCTGCCACCTATCAGAGGGATAGAGCATCAAATTGATTTGATTCTAGGAGCAACCTTGCCCAACCGTGCTGCCTATCGAACCAATCCTGAGGAGACTAAGGAAATTCAGCGGCAAGTCCAAGACCTTTTGGACCATGGGTATGTATGTGAAAGCCTAAGTCCTTGTGATGTTCCTGTACTTTTGGTTCCTAAGAGAGATGGAACTTGGCGTATATGTGTTGATTGTAGAGCCATTAATAATATTACTATTCGATATCATCTTCCTATTCCTACGCTAGACGACATGCTTGATGAGTGGTGTGGTTCTATAATTTTCATCAAGATTGACTTGTGAAGTGCCTACCACCAAATTAGAATGAAACTTGGAGATGAATGGAAAACCACATTTAAAACCAAATTTGGGTTGTATGAGTGGTTAGTAATGCCTTTTGGTTTGACAAATGCACCTAGCACTTTCATGCGCTTAATGAATGAGGTTTTAAGAGCTTTAATTGGTCGTTTTGTGGTAGTTTACTTTGATGATATATTGATTTACAGCAAGTCTTTTGTTGAACATATAGATCACTTACGTGCTGTTTTTAATGCTTTACGTGATGCACGATTATTTGGTAACCTTGAGAAGTGCATCTTTTGCATGGATCGAGTTTCTTTTCTTGGCTATGTTGTAACTCCACAGGGAATTGGGGTGGATGGGATGAAAATTGAAGCCATAAAGAGCTGGCCGGTTCCCCAAACCGTCACACAGGTGAGGAGTTTTCTTGGTCTTGTAGGATTCTACCGCCTCTTCGTCAAAGATTTCAGCACCATTGCTGCCCCATTGCATGAGTTGACGAAGAAAGGGGTGATGTTTCATTGGGGAAAGGCACATGAGGAGTCCTTTGACACTTTGAAGGACAAGCTCACACACGCACCATTGCTGCAACTTCCAAACTTTGGTAAGACTTTTGAGCTAGAATGTGATGCTAGTGGAGTTAGCATTGGGGGTGTTTTGATGCAAGATGGTGAACCCATTGCTTACTTTAGTGAAAAATTGCATGGCCTTGTTCTGAATTATTCCACATATGATAAGGAATTGTATGCACTTGTCCGTTCTTTAGAGATGTGGCATCATTATTTGTGGCCTAAAGACTTTGTTATTCATTCTGATCATGAATCGCTTAAGTATCTTTGCTCTCAACATAATCTGAATCATAGGCATGCTAAATGGGTTGAATTTATTGAATCTTTTCCTTATATTATCAAACACAAGAAAGCGAAGGATAATGTGATTGCTGATGCTTTGTCTAGATGATATACCTTGCTGTCCCAACTTGATTGTCGGATTTTCTGAATTGTAGAGAGGGACGTACATGGAATAAGTTTATGATCAATGATGGGTTTTTGTTTAGAGCTAACCGCCTATGCATTCTAGTTGGCTCCGTTCGTCTTTTGTTGTTGCAGGAGGCGCACGGAGGCGGATTGATGGGACATTTTGGTGCCAAGAAGATGGAGGAGGTGCTGTCCACACATTTCTTTTGGCCAAGGATGAGGCGAGATGTAGAACGGTACGTGGCTTGGTGTGCCACATGTCAAAAAGCTAAGTTGCGGTTGAACCCACATGGTTTGTATATGCCTCTACCTGTTCCTTCTACTCCTTGGGCTGATATATCTGTGGATTTTGTATTGGGTTTGCCAAGGACTAAGAGGGGGAGGGATAGTATTTTTGTGGTGGTTGATCATTTTTCTAAGATGGCACATTTTATTCCTTGTCATAAGAGCAACGATGTTGTTCATATTGCTGACCTTTTCTTTCAAGAAATCGTTCGCTTGCATGGTATGCCTTCTACTATTGTTTCAGATCGCGATGCAAAATTCTTGAATCATTTTTGGTGCATTTTGTGGAATAAATTGGGGACCAAGCTGCTATTTTCTACAACATGTCATCCCCAAACTGATGGGCAAACTGAGGTAGTGAATCAAACATTGTCCACCATGTTGAGAGCAATTTTGAAGCACAATTTGAAGATGTGGGAAGAGTGTTTGCCCAATGTGGAGTTTGCATATAATAGGGTGGAACATTCCACCACCAAGGTAAGTCCTTTTCAGGTAGTGTATGGTTTTAACCCCCGAGCTCCTATTGATCTTTTGCCTTTACCTACCCCTGACAGAACTCATAGTGATGCTAGAGAGCGTGCTGATTTCGTTCGTAAGTTGCACGAAACAACTAAAGCAAATATTGAAAGAATGAATGAAAAGTAAAGAATTGCTGGTAGTAAAGGTAGTAGCACCTGGTTTTAAGGACAAAACCAGATACACACCATATGTGTGCCCAGGAAGTCAATTCACACATATAGTTATAAATGAAGGGGTAATATCAAAGACAATGCCTTTATTACATAGCGCATAAGTAGTTATTACAAAAGACATAGTCTTACTTCACAGTATATGCTATAACTCTATTCTTCAGGCAAAGCCTCCAACACCACAGGAATCATCGACTAGTCGATCACAAACCTAACACCTCTTGTAAAACTCCACTGAAGAACCTCCTTCTTGTACCCATCCAGGATTTTGCCAAGTATTGAAATAAAGCAAGCGTAAGCTACTACCACTTAGCAAGCATAACATGAGGGAATGCAGGCTCAAAAGGCTTGACACGGCTGAACTACGGTAAGCACTGTTAGCTAGTCATATTTTATTATTAATCATAAGTTGCTAAGTTATGCTTAGGCTCCCGAATATGAATAATTAGAGATATCAGAAATTTAATCATAACCCAAACCATCTAAGTAACCAACTATTCAGTAAGGATCCAGGCTACTCGTGACTGTGAGCACGCCTTATATATCAGTTTTACACTCTACAGAGGTTGTACACTTTTACCACGAGTCGTGTTACCCATATGCCTGGGTTTGCAACTCCCAAAACACTTCCAAGGTGAGTAGGCAGGGTACACTACGAAGCTTTTCCCCAGTCATTCTAATAAGGAGCAGTCGCTAAGGATTCCATGTCCCAAGTGTTATGGAGTCATCTCCAAATGTGTAACTGATACATGCGGCATAGTAGAGACCATGGGGATGAGGACCATACCCATCCCGGTATGCCCCTCTTGCCCTTTTGGTAAACTGCTACAAACTAGAAAGAGCAAGGTACTAGACTAAGACTAGAGCCATGTAGTCCTCATGTTTGTACTGTAAGTCCTGGGTTGTCACTTAAAGATGAGTCCTTATGGAGAGAAACTAGAGCACCCTAAGAAAAGGCCCAATGCTCTAGCCCCCTTGGTTCCATGTTGCTAAAAAACATCTTTTAATACCATGTTGCATATACCTTTAACTGTATTCTTTAATCAATATTAGTTGGAGCAAACTGAGCATACTACCCACATGCAAAAGCCCATAGGTATATCAAGGACAGGATAATCAATATCAAGGTAGGTAGACTCCAAGCAGCTCATTAACATATGCACATGAATTGAGATTGCATTAAAGTGAATAGGTAACAAGGAACCTCATATTATACTTGCCTTAATTCAAAGTATCGCTGCTGGTCTTGATCTTCAAAGTTGCTCCAGATCACCAACACAAAACTCACTGTCTACTCGAGATCAATCAGCACCACACAGGCATCCATACAATCATGCATAGCAAACAAAAACTATAGATTAGAACAGTACACCAATCAGCATAAAATCAATATGAAAAGTTTGTAAAACGAATCTACGTCTCGCTACGATCACACAGACACGAAGATCACAAAATTCGGAGCTAAAACAAAGAAGTTATGAATTAAACAAGATTTTCTACAGTAAAATAAAAGATTAAATCTAACCTTGAATTTTAAAAGTTGAAAACCTACTTAATAGTAGTATAAACATGTAGATTACTTAATTATGAACCTAACACAACTTGAACGGATCAAATCGGAGTTAAAACGGAGATTTTATGGCCTATAGAAGATAGTGGCAATCCTGTAAATAAGTGGATCTTGATTTTTGAATTAAAATAAATAAAACCTGAGTTTTAAATCTAACCGAGGACTACGGCCATGATTTACAGAAAAGGCAGGGGTCAGTTTGAGGGAAGCAAGGACTACGGGTTGAGACCCGATTAGTTGTAATGGCCTATATGCAAAAGTACAATCGAAAAGGTATGGTTGCATCTGGACCGTTGGATCTCAAATCAACGACGCAGATTTGATCGGTCGGGTAAGAGATAGGACTCGCTACCGGAACAGGACTCCAGCGCGGTGGCTGCCATGGCCGGACAAAGGGAGCTCACCGGCGATGTTGGTTTAGGGCCTACGGTGCATGATTCGACGAACGGGAAACATAGGGAGAGAGAGAAACTCAAAGCGAACTCACCAAGACCAAAATCCAGAGCTGGGAATCGACGGTGACGCACTACGGCTACTTTGACCCGACGGCGGTGGCGGTGCTAGGGCTAGGTGGCGGCGAGGAAGCTCTAGGGCGCGGCAGTGCGGGAAAGAGGCAAGGCACCTGGGCCTGCTATTTATGGGGCCACGCTGGCTTGGAGCGCATGCAAGACGAAGGGGAAACAGGGCGACAACGGACTTGGCTCGGAGCACAGTCCAGCATGCCCACATCATGAGGTAGGGGACGATGAGGGCACTAACAAGAGGGGCTAGCCTGGCAGTCACGGCGACAGAGGAAGAACATGGGCGGCCGCGTGGCTTGACTTACTGGGTTGTGGTCTAGCTGGGCCGGCCTATGGCTAGGAGAGAAAAACGGTGCCACGCGGGGAGGAGGACGGGCCACGCTGCTGCTTGGGCCTGCGCGACGGCGCTGCTAGACCGTGGCACAGCGCCCCACGTGGGAGAGGGAAACATTGACGCTGCTGGGCTTTGCGAGAAAAAGAGAAATGGGCCGTGGGGAAGGGAGCAGGCCAACGGGCTGAAAATAGGGAAGGGGAGAAAGGGAAATTCATTTTCCTTTTCCAATTTTCCAAAGCAATTTCAAAATACAAATTCAAATCAATTTAAAGTCTGACTTCAAACCAAGCAATACAAAAGAATATGTAGCAGCATGAATGCACAACCACGTTGCTAAACTTATGATGAATTTTAATTTCAATAAAGATTATTATTTTCCCTAGGTTTAAATGTACACAAAAATTCATAATTAAATGAATTTAACTCTATTTGAAGAAAAACAAATTTTAGGGTGTTACAATTCTACCCCCCTTAAAATGAATCTCGTCCTTGAGATTCAGACGATACTTACTCAAAAAGCTGCTGGTATGTTTTTCTTAGATCCTCTTCTCTTTTCCAAGTAGCCTCCTGTTCTGTATACCAATTCCACTGAACCTTATACATCTTTATAACTCAGCTCCTGGTAAATCTTTCTGCAGTCTCCAAAATCCTTACCGGAAACTCCTCATAGGTAAGATCTTCCTTAACTGTAAGCTCCTCTAATAGTATCTACTCCTCGGGTACACGCAAACACTTCTTTAATTGAGACACATAGAACACATCATGTACACCTGACAAACTCTCAGGCAATTACAACTAATAAGCTACTTCTCCACGTCTCTCTAAAATCTTGAAAGGTCCAATATATCTTGGTGCTAACTTTCCTTTCATGTTAAACCTTCTCACACTCCTCATAGGTGATACTTTTAGATAAACATAATCCCCTATTTCAAAAACCAATTCCCTTCTCCGAGTGTTAGCATAACTCTTCTGTCTAGATTGTGCCACTCTCAAGTTTTCCCTGATAGTCTGCACTTGCCTTTCAGCATCCTTGAGAATCTTAGGTCCAAACACTTGACTTTCTCCTGTCTGATTCTAGAATAATGGAGTTCTGCACTTTCTACCATATAGTGCCTCGAATGGTGCCATCTTGAGACTCTTCTGGTAACTATTGTTGTAGGAGAACTCAGCATAACACAAACTCTTATCCCAACTCGTACCATATTGCAAAGCACAAGCTCTCAACATATCCTCTAAGATCTGATTGGTTCTCTCTGTTTGTCCATCAGTTTGTGGATGATAAGCTGAGCTGAAATTCAACTTAGTCCATAGACTCATTCAATTTCTTCCAAAAGTGTGATGTAAACTGAGTACCTCTATCTGACACAATCTTCTTAGGAACTCCATGCAAACATACTATCCGTTGCATGTATAATTCTGCCAACTTTGCACCCGTATATGTAGTCTTGACAGGTATGAAGTGAGCAACCTTAGTCAACCAATATACTATTACCCAAATTGAGTCATAACCACTCTAAGTGCGGGGTAATCCAACAATGAAATCCATACAAACTTCTTCCCACTTCCACTCAGGTATCTTCATAGGTTGAAGTAAACCTGCTGGTCTTTGATGTTCTGCCTTGACTCGTTGACATGTGTCACATATTGCTACATACTCGGCCACATCTCTTTACAAGCCATACCACTAGTACTTTTCCTTCAGATCTAGGTACATCTTAGTACTACCTAGATGGATAGAGTATGCTGAGTCATGAGCTTCTCTTAGAATCATCTCTCGAATGGACTTTATCTCTGGCACATATATTCTCTTTCCGAACCACACTGTTCCCTGATCATCCAATCGAAAACCACGTGCTTTACCAATTATGATAAGTTCTACTATCTCCTTGATTTTCTCATCTTCCAACTAACCCTTGTGGATCTCTTGTTCAAGTGTAGGTTCCACTTCCAATACCATTGCATTAGCAACTATTCCCAAATTAAGATGCTCAAATTCAGCACATAACTCCTTAGGTAACTGTGTCACTAAAGCTGCATTAACATAGCTCCTTTAACTCAAAGCATCAGCTACAACATTTGCCTTGCCAGGGTGATAGTGTACCTCCAAATCATAGTCCTTGATTAGCTCTAACCAACGACGTTATGTTAGGTTTAGTTCTGACTAAGTGAAGATATACTTTAAACTCTTGTGATCTGTATAAATATCACACTTATGTCCAACAAGATAATGTCTCCAAATCTTCAATGCTTGAACCACAGCTGCTAGCTCCAAATCATGGGTTGCATAATTTAGTTCATGCTTCCTTAGTTGCCTAGATGCATAAGCCACTACTTATCCTTCTTGCATAAGAACACAACCCAGACCGAGTCGAGATGCATCATAGTAGATGGAGAAACTCTTGTTTAGATCTGGTAGTACCAGCACTGAAGCTGTAGTCAACCTTTTCTTCAACTCTTCAAAACTAGCTTGGCATTGCTCAGTCCATACAAACTTAGCATTCTTCTCAAGTAGAGATGTCATAGGCTTGGCAATCTTAGAAAAACCTTCAATGAACCTCCGATAATATTCGGTCATTCCTAGGAAACTCCAGACTTCACCCACATTCTGAGGTAGATTCCAACTCAACACATCACTAACCTTCTTGGGATCCACAGCTACTCCACCATTAGAGATAACATGCCCAAGAAAAGAGACTTCCTTCAGCCAGAACTCGCACTTGCTTAATTTAGCATACAATTGATGTTCTCTAAGTTTCTACAGGACTAATCTCAGATGCTCTTCATGTTCTGCTTCTGTTTTGGAGAAGACTAGAATATCATCAATGAAAACCATAACAAACTTATAGAGATATTCCATAAACACCTTATTCATCATATACATGAAGTATCCAGGGGCATTAGTTATTCCAAAGGACATAACCGTGTACTCATATAATCCGTACCGAGTAATAAAAGCAGTCTTGGGAATGTCCGATGAATGAATCCTCAACTGATGATAACTAGAGCGAAGATCAATCTTGGAGAACACAAATGCACCTCATAATTGATCAAACAGATCAGCAATTCTAGGCAAAGGATACTTGTTCTTGATGGTTACCTCATTAAGAGAGCGATAATCCACACACATCCTCTGCGTACCATCTTTCTTCTCAACAAATATAACTAGGGCTCCCCATGGTGAAGAACTAGGATGTATCAAACCTTTATCCTGTAGCTCCTTTAACTATTTCTTAAGTTCTTCTAGCTCATTGACTCCCATTCGATATGGTCTCTTGGCTACAGGTGTAGTTCCAGGCAAAAGCTCAATAATAAACTCAATATCATGGTCTGGCGGCATACCCGACAAATCATCAGGAAAAACATCTAGGAACTAATTAACAACCTTGGTCTTATCTATGGTTGCACCTTCCATCTGATTAACACTACACACCTCTTTTGTTTTTGTAGTTACCTATCATATAACTTCTTCTCTTGACTTGGATATCAAGTGTACTGTACCATTCTCACCTTGGATAATAGCCTTTCGTGGATTTAGCCAATCTATTCCAAGAATTACATCTATGCTTTAAGACTTCAGCACAATCGGATTTGCCAAAACCTCTACCCCCTTATTTCAACTCTTACCCTGGGACACATTAGAGTAGCTTGCATATCCCCACAAGGTGAGTCAACTAACATCTGTTTCTTCATAGAACACTTTAGTATATTGTGCTCCTTAACAAAATGATGTGCAATGAAGGAATGTGAAGCTCTAGAATCAAACAAAACCAATGCAAGGCTAGAGTTGACTAGACACATGCCAAACACAACATCTCAGGCTTCTTGTGCAGATTCTATCGTCACATAATTGACTCTGCCTTGCACATGAGTCCATTGTTTATGGTTTCCATTGTGGGATTGTTGCTTATTCGGCTTCTTTGGACACTGACTTGCATAGTGACCAGGTTCACCATAGCGGTAGCACTTCTTGCCTGAAGAGGGGGTGTTAGGCTCACTATCCTTCATTGGGGAGTTGATGAGTGGTTCTTGGGGTGGACTCTGGTTCACATACTATTGCTCTTGCTGGTGTTGAGGGAGGTGTTGAGGAGGATCAAAATCCCACTGACTAGCTAGTTCCTGGTATCTCTGCTGAAATTCTTGCTGGGGAGTGTAGCGGGGGCGTGTGTTACTACATACAGATTGGCTTTGAATTCTCCTTTTCTTCTCTTCTATTTCCCGATGCTTGTTCTCAATCAAAATGGCTCTATTCACCAAAGTTTGGAAGTTAGGATACTCAACAGTCATCAACTACAGTTGAAGTCCATCATTCAATCCTTTCAAGAAGCGTTTTTGTTTCTTGGTATCATTAACCACCTCTCTTGGAGCATAACGTGACAGCTGAGTGAATTTGTTACGATACTCAAACACTGTCATGGAACCTTGTTTCAAGTTGAGGAACTCCTCCTCCTTGATCTCCACCAAAGCTTCTAGAACATGATAAGATCTAAAGGCAGTCTTGAAATCTTCCCAACAAATCTGATTTACATCTTTCCCAACCTGAAATAATTCCCACCAGTCTAAAGCTACTCCTTGAAGTTGATCGGAAGCATAAAGCACTTTCTGATGGTCATTACACTAAGCTATGTTAAGTTGTCCCTCCACAGCTCTAAGCCAGTAATCAGCTTCTAATGGGTTGCTTGCATGAGAGAATGTTGGCAGATGTCCCTTCATAAATTCACCACGCTTGTCCCTTGGTGGTGCTCGACATGGGTTGATGCATACATTCTAAACATAGGTCTGTAGCAATTGAGTCTGTGTCATCATAGATTGCTCTATAGTTGGAGGATTTGGTGGCGGTGGATTAACATTAGGGGCATTCCTTCTGGCATCACGTGAAGCACTTCTCCTAGTAGAAACCATCTGTTTGCAACATTTAGCACAATTATTGGTTGTAATCCATGACTTTTGGGCATCTACCTTTGGAGATATAACCCGATGAACACTGACTGCTCAGAAAATAGCACGCGCAGAGATGAGAAAAACCAACCCAACTATCTAATCACTGGTCCTTAAGCCTTATCATGTAAACGAAATGAAATTGTGAGTATAACCCACAAAATCATTGCAATCATTACAAAGATCCAAATCAAGCATGAACATGAAGACAACCATTCAAATATTATAGGTTCACAATTCAAGCATTAGGACTTAATGACACTTCTCATGTTACTAGCGTTCTTGTTGTATCAAGGGCTCATAACTCTACAGCTTCACCTTCATGTTGCGCAAGAATGTGGTAAGTGATAGCTCTAAAAGCAATTCAAAACAAGGGGTGGAGATAGGGACAAGATTTATAGCAACAAGGAGGAGATGAACAGCAAAGACAAGAATATAGTATAGGAGAAAATAACAAGGTTTATAGACCAAGGATTTCATAGCAAATTCTGAACCTTAAAATGACAATTTTCTAACAAGGCTTGCGTCCTATAGTCGACATAGCTTTGATACCACTTTGTAGCACCTAGTTTTAATGACAAAACCAGATACACACCATATGTGTGCCCAGGAAGTCAATTCACACATATAGTTACAAATGAAGGGGTAATATCAAAGACAATGCCTTTATTACATAGCGCATAAGTAGTTGTTACAAAAGACATAGTCTTACTTTACAGTATATGCTATAACTCTATTCTTCAGGTGAAGCCTCCAACACCATAGGAATCGTCGACTGGTTGATCACAAGCCTAACACCTCTTGGAAAACTCCACTGAAGAACCTCCTTCTGGTACCCATCCACGATTTTGCCAAGTATTGGAATAAAACAAGCATAAGCTACTACCGCTTAGCAAGCATAACATGAGGGGATGCAGGCTCAAAAGGCTTAACACGGCTGAACTACGGTAAGCAGTTTTAGTTGGTCATATTTTATTATTAATCATAAGTTGCTAAGTTATACTTAGGCTCCCGAATATGAATAATTAGAGATATCAGCAATTTAATCATAACCCAAACCATCTGAGTAACCAACTATTCAGTAAGGATCTAGGCCACTCGTGACCATGAGCACGGCTGATATATCAGTTTTACACTCTGCAGAGGTTGTACACTTTCACCACAAGTCGTGTTACCCATATGCCTGGGTTTGCAACTCCTAAAACACTTCCAAGGTGAGTAGGCAGGGTACACTACGAAGCTTTTCCCCAGTCGTTCTAATAAGGAGCAGTCGCTAAGGATTCCATGTCCCAAGTGTTATGGAGTCATCTCCAAAAGTGTAACTGATACACGTGGCATAGTACACACCATGGGGATGAGGACCATAGCCAACCTGGTATGCCCCTCTTACCCTTTTGGTAAACTGCTACAAACTAGAAAGAGCAAGGTACTAGACTAAGACTAGAGCCATGTAGTCCTCATGGTTGTACTATAAGTCCTGGGTTGTCACTTAAAGATGAGTCCTTATGGAGAGAAACTAGAGCACCCTAAGAAAAGGCCCAATGCTCTAGCCCCCTTGGTTCCATGTTGCTAAAAAACATCTTTTAATACCATGTTGCATATACCTTTAACTGTATTCTTTAATCAATATTAGTTGGAGTAAACTGAGCATACTACCCACATGCAAAAACCCATAGGTATATCAAGGACAGGATAATCAATATCAAGGTAGGTAGACTCCAAGCACCTCATTAACATATGCACATGAATTGAGATTGCATTAAAGTGAATAGGTAACAAGGAACCTCATATTATACTTGCCTTAATTCAAAGTGTCGTTGCTGGTCTTGATCTTCAAAGTTGCTCCAGATCACCAACACAAAACTCACTGTCTACTCGAGATCAATCAGCACCACACAGGCATCCATACAATCATGCATAGCAAACAAAAACTATAGATTAGAACAGTATACCAATCAGCATAAAATCGAGATGAAAAGTTTGTAAAATGAATCTACGTCTCACTACAATCACACAGACACGAAGATGACAAAATTCGGAGCTAAAACAAAGAAGTTATGAATTAAACAAGATTTCCTATAGTAAAATAATAGATTAAATCTAACCTCGAATTTTAAAAGTTGAAAACATACTTAACAGTAGTATAAACATGTAGATTACTTAATTATAAACCTAACGCAACTTGAACGGATCAAATTGGAGTTAAAACGGAGATTTTATGGGCTATAGAAGATAGTGGCAATCCTGTAAATAAGTGGATCTTGATTTTTGAATTAAAATAAATAAAACCCGAGTTTTAAATCTAACCGAGGACTACGGCCATGATTTACAGAAAAGGCAGAGGTAGGACTCGTTGTCAGAACAGGACTCCAGCACGGTGGCTGCCATGGCCGGACAAAGGGAGCTTGCCGGCGACGTTGGTTTAGGGCCTACGGTGCATGATTCGACGAACGGGAAACACAGGGAGAGAGAGAGAAACTCAAAGTGAACTCACCGAGACCAAAATCTAGAGCTGGGAATCGACGGTGACGCACTGCGGCTGCTTGGACCCAACGGCGGCGGCGGCGCTCGGGCTAGGCAGCGGCGAGGAAGCTCTAGGGCGCGGCGGTGCGAGGAAAGAGGCACGGCAGCTGGGCCTACTATTTATGGGGCCACGTTGGCTTGGAGCACACGCAAGACGGAGGGGAAACGGGGCGACAGCAGACTCGGCTTGGAGCATAGTCCAGCGTGCCCACGTCGCGAGGTAGGGGACGATGAGGGCACTGACACGAGGGGCCAGCCTGGTAGTCACGGCAAGAGAGGAAGAACACGGGTGGCCACGCGGCTTGACTAGTTGGGCTGCGGTCTAGCTGGGCCGACCTATGGCTAGGAGAGAAAAACGACACCATGCGGAGAGGAGGATGGGCCGCGCTGCTGCTTGGGCCTGCGCGACGGCGCTGCTGGACCGCGGCGTAGCGACCCACGCGGGTGAGGGAAACGTTGACGCTGCTGGGCTTTGCGAGAAAAAGAGAAATGGGCCGCGGGGAAGGGAGCAGGCCAACAGGCCAAAAACAGGGAAGGGGAGAAAGGGAAATTCATTTTCCTTTTCTAATTTTCCAAAACAATTTCAAAATACAAATTCAAATCAATTTAAAATCTGACTTCAAACCAAGCAATACAAAAGAATATGCAGCAGCATGAATGCACAACCATGTTTCTAAACTTATGATGAATTTTAATTTCAATAAAGATTATTATTTTCCCTAGGTTTAAATGTACACAAAAATTCATAATTAAATGAATTTAACTCTATTTGAAGAAAAGCAAATTTTAGGGTGTTACATTAAACTTGAACCCAGTGATTTGGTTTGGTTACATTTGAGATAAGATAGATTTACTGAGCTACGTAAGTCTAAATTAATGCCAAGAGCAGCTGGTCCTTATAAGATAATTTATAAAATAAATGATAATGCCTAGAAACTTGAGTTACCACCCGAGTTCGGGGTTAGTCCCACCTTTAATATTGCAGATTTGAAACCTTATTTGGGAGAAGAAGATGAGCTTGAGTCGAGGACGACTCAGTTTCAAGAGGGGAGGATGATGAGGACATTACTCCTTCAGATATACCCGCTGATCCTCCAACCGTTATGCAAGGTCCAATGACCTGAGCTCGAATGCGTCAACTCAATTTAGAGGTGAGCTCGTTCTTAAGCGATCCTTTTCATACTTTTGAGAATAGACTACTACCTAATGATGTTATCTTGCTTAGGAACATTAGAGAGGGTCATGAGGGACTTAGAGGAAGAGGTGGAGGTGATGATGACTAGCAAGGACGTCCAACAGAAATCGGAGGCCCGGTCCAACATGATTTCAAGTCTGCCTCGGCCTCTAGGACCAATCTACCTTAAACTGGTCACCTAGGATGCATCCAGACTCCGTTTTTGATGATCCACATATGGTTGGAAAGATAATTTGATAAGGAAGCCAATGCAAATGGTCTCACATCAAAAGCTCTTTGAAATCCATGGGAATTGTCGAAACAATTTAGTGTCTAGAATCTGTCCAGGTGCTGCGCCACCGTATTTGGTCCAATGGGCCATGTATCATCTTTGAGCCCGTTAGGGGGGCGTGTCTAGGATAGGCGATGACCCTAAGACCTTTATAATCATACGCCGCCACCGTCATTAGGTTTTGGGTTTTGCTTAGATTAATCTATCAATAACAGTTTCGTCGATCATCGGTTTGTGAGACCCCAACTTCATGAGATTAATCATTCATCTACAATTTGGTTGTTTTCTTTCTTGATCTTGCTTGTGTTCTTTGTTGCGCAAGCAAGGGTTAGCCTTGTTGGCGAGGTCAACCGGATCCGTGTCTTGGTTGATAACAAGAGGAGTTGTGGTGCTAAGATTGAGGGGATCGATCTTTAGATCTGAAGCCAGATCGGTGTGTCATTCTCTACCACAACGATAGTTATATCTACCTGACGGAAGATCGGGATCCCTGTTCCCATTAGAGAGTGTGATACACTGATCTATATCATGTTCATCCCACAAAACTTTCTTGGAGTCCAATACACGGTGGTACCAGTTCCTCCAACCTATGACTTGGTTAGACCATGATCTGAAACTGCCTGCCCAATCTGATAACTACATCTGAGAAATCTTGAAGTGAAGTCTTTGGGTTTAAGTTAATGAACTCAATAGCTTCAGGATTTCCCATAGGACCCAAATAATATAGATCTGTTTTACTTTTGCTTAGAATAAAGATATTTGACCTCAACTCCTACAAAGAACGAAAGAAAGGGAGAAGAAATAAATCTAAGTGAAGCGCAAAAAGGAAAAAAGAAATCAGGACCTAGGTTTCTTAGCAAAGAAATCCGGGAATGACAAGATAGAGAAGAAAAAATTGAACATACCTCTGGAATGTTGGTTGAAGTTGCCATTGGTGCAGAAGAGCGGAGATGGAGAAATCCAAGATTGGATCGGGCCTAAGGCGGTCCATGCTTGATGGTGATCCTCGCAGGAAGCAGAGGTACCAGCAGTGTGAAGGTTGGATTCGATTGAAGAAGAAAGAACCGTATCTCATCTAGGGTTTTGGATTGAAATTGGAGTCGCTATAGCGAGATGGCGCCTAGAAAATGAAGGTGGTTGCCAAAGGTAGAAGATGGAGACAGCGATTAAGTGAATATAAAACTGACTTGGTCCCGAGATTTGAGGCGACACATGGGTGTCGAAGAGGAACAATATAGCAGGGGTAATAATTGCTTGAGTTAATTTCGAAACAAACATATTTTATTTTGAAATTGGGGGGCATGTGTTTGCACCAAATTTTGGAATGGATCATTGGTATCGGCTCAGGCGTAACAGCATCGTACTCTACCAAAAAGAGAATCATGGAGTCCTATTTGTATAAATTAGATTAGTTTCCTTTTACGCCAAAATTGTTTAGTCTTATTCGATTAGGACTCTGTATTGGCCCAGGGTATAAATTATAAGCCCCAGCTATTGCATCACGTTTATCTCTCGATCAATACAATATCTTTTTCCGGCTTCATGCCATTGCATTACAAGTAGGAGTAACATAATTCTCAGCGAGTTCTTCGGTAGCCAAGGCTGCATCGATTTCGATCTCCTGTTTGCTTGTAAGTACCGTCATTATCGACTTTTATCTAATCTTGTAAGGCTGCATCGTTTGATCTCTTGCTAGATTTGATATTAGTCAAAGTTTTTGATTCTAACACGTTTAAAAAGGCTGCATCTTATTATCTGTTGCTAGACTTAGTAAAATCACCAGTTATCCAACCATGATTAAGATACATCGGTTTATATATTTTGAATCTGTCGTCTTGCTGTTTATCACATTTATCTTGTTCTAGACGTCAGATTGGCTTATCAGCTAGTTTTACATAGTGTGTTTTCATTATTCCGTTTTACTATAAATAGATCTATGGGCTTGCAAGCTTTAATTTATCACCCTACTATCAACACTGTCTCAATTTGATCCGATTGATGGTGACACTGGATTAGATCTTGTTAGCCTATGGATTTCTTTGTACGAAAACAGAGAATTGTTTACACATTATGGTTCATCGGCTTTGTAGCCGATGTCTTGTGCTTTCATGTTCTATCATATGTTATGCCCATCGGCTTTGTAATTAATAAACTTAATTTTGCTTATATATGGACATATGCTGCTGTCATCAGCTCCCTAGACGATAGCATTTGTTTACATTGTTTTATTATATCGAATCATCAGATATCGGCTTCATAGCCGATGCATTATCGCACTCCATTGGCTTCCTAGCCGATGGACCCATGGAACTATTCGGATCACCAGCCGACATGTTCCACATTAAATTACTGATTATCTTTTCCCTTGTCAATTGCAGATCAAATTGACTAGCACGCCCTAGATCCCAAAATCGACATGACCTGCACTGGAGTGAAGCAACTCTCCTAGGCTTGTCGTTTGTCCTGCGCAACAACCAAATTTCTGCATCGACAGGGAGTTAGAAGTAGAGTTCTGCTCAGTTCCTGAAGCTGGTCTTTTGGTCTTGTATAGCTCTTATAACTTTTCTATTTTTAAGACTTTACTTTATTCAATATATTACTCTTGCTCTACTTTACTTAGCGTTTACTTTGTGCAACATTATTCTATTTATAGTGTTGTTGTGGTCTGTTTTAGTACACATAGTTGTTCTATAATAGCTTGATGATCCTATAGCCACACATGTACACGATCATCCTCCTTCATTAGGTGCTCTAATTGGCTGTGTGATCACATTAGAGTAGTGAGAGAAGGTGTAAGCGTGGTGTTTATACTCGATCTTGCCTTTGGATATTGCTTATCGCACATATTATTTGTGGTAGCTAGCAGGGTAGTGACAGCCTTTGTCTAGTCTTCGTATTCCACCACGTGTTCTTAGGCAAATTCTTAAAAGGTAAGGCTGAGCAGGATAGCCGCTTCGGGTAGGAGTTATGTCCTCCTACTGTCTCGCCTATCTCCTAGTGTACCTGTTGTGAGGACTCAATCTTTATGTTGCAACTGTGTGATTAAGATAAACCATAGGAGTAGAGTTTGAATCATAGGAACCTAGTACTCTCTCATTGTTCTCCCACCTAGCTATACCTCATTGTTCTCCCACCTAGCTATACCTTACTAAAGTTATCCTTAAGCTACTTTACACTTGCTTCATCACCCTTCCTATCCAATATTTGATTACCTCTGCACTAATTGGTACTAAGTTGTGGTAAACATTAAGATCTCTTGTTTATTATTACTAGCATATGCCCATGTGTTGCTACGGTAGCCTCAAAATTTTCAACACTAGCTATTGCCGTGTGTTGCTATAAGAGCCTCAAATTTTTCAACACAACAGCTATTATCGTGTGTTGCTAAGAGAGCCTCAAATTTTTCAACACAATAGCTATTGGCCCGTTCGTTGCTACGACTATATAAAATTTAAATAAACAAAGTAGTATAATCCAAAATAAGATGCGTACAAAGGAACATAGGGGGAATACAAAAAGGGTTAACATTCTTGTAGAAAATGAAAAAGTTAGCTTCCCAAGGAGCTTTAGAAATGAAACCCTTAGTTTTTCAAACAAAGAACAAATTTCCAGAATAAGATTTGTGAAGTGCTGATTGCAGATCATCCTTTAATAATTATAAGTGAAGCTGGAGCGTGGAGGCATAAAATTCATATTGTTTTTGTGCTGACAAAGAGATAAATCCCTGCATTCGTGCACACGGCAAGAGTTGCCAATAGGAAAAAAGTTAGTTATATATCAACACCTGCTATAGATATAGGAAACACCTGTTGTATTCATATTTAACTTGCTAATTCAAAGAGGAGAGTCCAACATATTTTAGGAAACACAACCTAACTTGCACCAAAAAAATGCAGGAACTGCAATTAATCAAAAAGCACACACAGGGATGATATGTTTCAGATGCGCCCTCTTTAATTAAGGTTGAGATATTATTCAATGACTATCTAGAGTAACACCATAGTAGAATGCATATATCTTTCAGACATGAGCTTTTATACTGATTTTGCGCTAGATACTACATGACAAATGGACACAAAGATCCTACATAGGCCACATATATGGTGGCATTAGGAGAGTCATTATAGACCATGCATCGTTAATTGACTCATTAGGAAACACGTTGGGGCAGTAGGGTTGCAACAAGTTTGGGGCAAAAGCTTTGTTGGCCAAACCCAGGTTTCTCTCTACTTTGTTGGCCAAACCCCGGTTTCTCTCTACTTTGTTGGCCAAATCTTGTGGTAGACTGATTGCCATGGTCAAGCCCAGGTTTCTCTCTACTTTTTTGGCAAACCTTTAGCCCCCAAACACATGGAACCAAAAGCTTATATACTCTAGGTTACATAAACACCAAAATAAACTATAATGAGATTTCCCTGATGAGAAGCATAAATCCAGACTTCCTAGGCTTAACACCCTGCATACATAATCTCCACAAACAGGTGAAAGAGATTAAGTCAAAAGTCAACTTCACACCAATTATTTGCTATGAGCAATAAAAGACAGTTTGTACTAAATTGTATATGTAAAATGCAAGACGCCATGAGATTGCTCAAAGAGCTCTTCAAATTACTCAAGTAATACCTCAAGCAAACAGGCTGCAAAGATCCTCAGTTCATACGACATCTCAATCACAACAAAAAGAAATACTGATTTCATAAAAAAACTACGTTTCAGGATGAGATGCCATCGAGAAGTTCCTCCGTGTCGTCACCATCATGATCGAGATGTTGTTAGACTTCTCTGAGCTGTCGATCGAGGAGATGATGGGTCGCCTCAAGGCCTTCGACAACCACGAGCAGCTACCTCCCTCAGAGCTGGTCACCATTAGAGGCAAGCTTCTCTTCACCAAGGAGTAGTGGTTCACCCGCCAGCGAGAGCAGAAGAAGGGAGGCCTCCGGTTCTTCGGCTTTCGGTTCATCGAGCAGCCGCAAGCATCGACCACGCAAGCGGGACAAGGCATGTGGTGGCGCTCCTAATGGCACCGATGGCGAGCACAAGGCTACCCGCGATGACACCTGCAAGAACTGTAGGAGGACCAACCACTGGGCCAAGGACTGCCAGCAGGCGAAGCACGGCAGTCAAGCACATGTCGTGCAAGCGCAAGATGGTGACGAGCTAGCTTTATTCTTCGTACACGGGAGCATCGAGCTGCACTCTTCTCCCGCGCTAGCCACCACCGTGCTCCTCCACCTCGATGAGACGTGGGCCCATGTCTCCCTCGGCAACGGGTCCGGTGGTGACAAGGTTGATGGATGGTACCTCGACACCGGTGCCACCCACCACATGACTGGGCAGCAGGAGTTCTTCTCCGAGCTTGACTCCAGCATTCGAGGCTCCATCAAGTTGGGGGACACCTCTGCCATGGAGATCAAGGGCATCGGCGCCATAGTCTTCACCGACAAGACCGGTGAGCACTGGCTGCTCACCGGCGTCTACTACATCCCCACATTGAGGAACTCCATCATCAGCTTGGGACAGCTGGATGAGAATGGCTCACATGTGGAGATCAAGCATGGGGTCCTGCGCATCTAGGATTGCCATCAATGCCTTCTTGCTAAGGTGAACAGAGGCACCAACCCTCTCTACATTCTTCAAGTGCAAGTGGCGCAACCCATGTGACTTGCAGCTCGCTGCAACGATGATGCCTGGCGGTGGGAAGAGTGCTTTGGGCACCTCAACTTCGAGGCCCTAAAGCAGCTTAGCAAGAAGGAGATGGTGCAGGGCATGCTATGAGTCAAGCATGTGGAGCAGTTCTACGACACCTACGTCCTCACCAAGTAGTGGTGGCTGCCCTTCCCCCGCTAGGTGAGCTTCCACGCCAAGGAGAAGCTGGAGCTCGTGCACGGCAACCTCTATGGTCCCATGACACCGGCCACACCTGGAGGCCGATGCTTCTTCCTACTCCTCATTGACGATGTGTCCCACTACATGTGGGCAATCCTGCTAGAAACCAAGGTGGCAGCTATGGACGCCATCAAGCTGTTATGAAGAAGGAGTGCGGCAGGCAAGCTTCGGGTGCTGCGCATCGACAACAGTGGCAAGTTCATAGCACCTGAGCTCGTGGCGTATTGTGCCGATGAGGGGATCCAACGCCACTTCTCTGCCCTGTACACCGCTCAGCAGAACGACGTCGTTGAGCGTTGCAACCAGATAGTGGTGGCCACCGCCCGTGCCCTCCTCAAGCAGAGAGGGATTCTAGCAATCTACTAGGGGGAGATGGTGATGACTGCCGTCCATCTACTCAACTGCTCGACCACCAAGACCCTTGATGGTAGGACGTCATACGAGACCTGGCATGGGCGCAAGCCAGTGGTGAGCCACCTCCATGTTTTCGACTGTCTCACGTTCACCAAGGAGCTCAACCACGTCGACAAGCTCGATGACCAGAGCACGCTAGGGGTCTTCATCGGCTACACAGAGGGTGTCAAGGCCTACCGCATCCTCAACTCTACGACACAGCGCTTCTGCATCTCCCATGACAACATGTTCGATGAAGGGAGAGGCAGGGCCTAGGACAAGGTGGTGGATGATGGCTTGACTTCAACTCTCAGAGACTTCATCATCGACTACGTCCACTTTGAGGGAGCTGGGGGACCTAGTAGGTCATCTGCACTGAGCTCATCTACCTCAGTTCCTAGCTCACCATCAGCTCCGACGAGTCCGCCGCCTACACCACCAGCGAGTCCTCCACCATGCGCACCACTGTCTATGCCCCGCTCTCCTACACCGGCTCCCCAATCTCATGCATCGACACCCACACCTCTGAGCCTGGCACCAGTAGCTTTGGTCCATGATGAGCAAAGCATGGTGGACTTTGCCACTCCATTGTCCAATGACGAGGATCACATCGATGCCTACCACGATGACGAGCCTCTGTGCTACCGCACCTTGGACAACATCTTCAGTGATCAGCCCATCCCTGGACTGGTGATGCACGACTTTGAGGCTGAGCTGCACCTGGCGCACAAGGATGACGAGCCTCGCTCCTTCATTAATGCGAAGGGAGACACGGCATGGCATGCCATGATGTAGTAGGAGATGGAGGCGATCGAGCAGAACCGAACATGGGAGCCGTCGGATCTTCCTGCTGGCCACCGCGCCATCACCCTCAAATGGGTCTACAAGCTCAAGAAGGATGAGTCTAGGGCAGTGATCAAGCGCAAGGCGTGTCTGGTGGCACACATGTTTGTTCAGCAGGAGGGAGTCAATTTCAATGACGCCTTTGCGCCCATTGCGCGGATGGAGTCCATTCATCTCCTCCTCGTGCTGGTAGCATAGGAGGGTTGATGTGTGCACCACATGGATGTCAAGTCTACCTTCCTCAATGGTGACCTGAAGGAGGAGGTCTACATCCACCAGTCATCGGGATTCACCATCCCCGGCAAGGAGAACAAGGTTCTTTGCCTGCACAAGGTCCTCTATGGCTTGAGGCAAGCACCTCGAGCTTAGAACGCCAAGCTAGACTCTACCCTCAAGCAAATGAGGTTCCAGCAGAGTCCTCATGAGGCTACAGTCGACTAGCGGGGCATGGGAGGCAATGCCCTGTTGGTAGGCGTCTACGTCAATGACTTGGTGATCATCGGCACCAAAGAGGCCATGGTGGAGGCGTTCAAGGAAGAGATGAAGGCCACTTTCTAGATGAGCGACTCGAGCCTTCTCTCCTTCTACCTTGGGATCAAGGTCCACCAGGACAGCTCTAGCATCTCCCTTCGCTAGACCACCTACGCCAAGCGCATCATCAAGTTGGTCATGCTCACCAGCTGCATCCCAGCCCTCACTCCCATGGAGAGGCTAAAGCTAAGCTGTGATAGCACGTCGAAGGTGGTCAACACCATGTAGTATCGGCGCATTGTGGGTAGCCTTGGCTACCTCATCCATATGCGACTAGACCTAGCATTCGCTGTTGGCTATGTCAGTCGGTTCATGCAGCAACCAATGATAGAGCATCTGTAGGCTATCAAGAGGATCCTCCGCTACATCGAGGGCACCTCTGACTATGACTTGCACTACCCAAAGTGCCTCGGTGCGAAACACTTCATCGGGTACAGTGATAGCAACCTTGCTAGCGACATCGACACAAGCAAGAGCACTAGTGGGACGTTGTTCTTCCTCAGCAACTGTCTGATCAACTGGCAGTCAGTCAAGCAGCAAGTGGTGGCTCCATCCAGTTGCGAGGTAGAGTACATTGCTGCCACAACCGCTTCGACTCAAGCTCTCTAGTTGGCTTGGCTACTAAACGATCTCCTAGGCAGAGATGTAGAAGTAGTGGAGCTTAGGGTGGACAACATGTCCACCTTGGCCATGGTGAAGAACCCCGTCTTCCATGAGCGCAGCAAGCATATCCACATCAAGTACCACTTTATCAGGAGCTTCTTGGATGAGGGGACCATCAAGGCCAGCTACATCAACACCCAGGACTAGCTCACCGACTTCCTCACCAAGTCCCTAGGGAGGGTCAAGTTCTAGGAGCTTCGCGCTAGGATTGGCATGGTTCAAATTCCCCAGAAGGTGGCACACAAGACTTAGGGGGAGAATGAAAGCATAAGTCTTGTTGTTATCTATCTAGGATGCTTATCTTAGGAGTAGTTGGCGCATATGTCAGCACCCTTATCATCTATCTTATCCTAATTTAGCATCTACTTTTGTTGTTGGAGTATGCTGTAGCTTTCTTAAGTTGCAAGCATGCTACTCTATATGTGTATCCCCGACCTCCCATGGTTTGTGGCAAGGCTAATGAAATGGAAATCTAGCCCCAAACCTATGTTTTGTCTCCAACATGTCAGGACTCGGGGACTCCGATGTTGGGTCAGGCCTCTAGCCAGTGGGAAGGCACTCCTCGGGGCTCATTGCAGGAGTCACTCAGTCCGTTGGGCCGCATCCACTACCACATGCAGTTGTCCAGCCACACGGTCACACACTCGTTGAGCCACCGTTCGGGTGTACGAGCGGTGTGGGGGCTCCATCGTGTTGCCGTCAAGGTGCTCAGGCAAGCCGCCACGTTCTTTGTCCAAGGGGCGCCCCATCATCCATTCACTCAAGCGAGTACCATCCAAGTCATTGGCGACCAGGGCCCAGATCTGGCTGGCAATACCTCCTCCAACCTCACTCTGCTCTCTACTAGCCTGGCCACCACAAACGAAGGTGTAGGGTTTGGAGGAGGGAGAACGACATGGGAGGGTGGAGGCGGATGAAGGGAAGCTGATGCACTATGGTGGGTGGAGGTGGGGCAACCGCACAGGCAGAGGGTGATATGTGAGAGCGTAGGGCCCATCTATCAGCGCCGTTCGCCAGAGCGGGAGGGATGATGAGGACATGACACCTATCGATATGCTTTAAGATAAGGTGAGCTCGTTCCTATGTTTGCATAATGATAAAACTAAGAATTGGTTGCTACCTTATAGTGGTATTTCAAATATTCTCATGAACAATGGTGATTATGATAGAGATTGGATATACCATCAACAGGACCGAACTCAAAGTGCAAGTCCATCAAAGTTGAACATTTGGTTCGCCGGCAGCACGACACTACCTTATTGGAAAGGCCATAACTCCTTCATCCGAAGTGAGTTTGAGGTCCATGAGCACTTGATGGAAAGCTTATTTCATGAGCTGTCAAATGGATCTAGTTTGACCACAAGATCAAGTCGGCAAGGCCTCCAAACTAACACAACAAGTTGCCATTGTTTCTGCCAAAAGCTATATTGTCGTCGTGGGCTTGATATTCACCCTTGGGACCCTGGCCCAAGTTGGAGCACGCCCCAAGAAGATGGAGAAGACCTCGGAGATGCCCCAGGACGTCCTCCACCTTGGCCACATCCTTAGAAGGCAAGCAAGGGCGTCTAAGCCAAGTTGGAGGCCCAATCCATGTCAAGTTCGAGACCATCTTGGGCTCCAGGAGCAGTTTGTAATAAAACGGATGCCCAAGTCACATACGGACTCTATTTTTGATGATCCAGATATGGATGAAAAAATGATTTGATAAGACAACCAACAAAAGTGGTTCCACGTCAAAATTTCTTCGGAATCAATGGCAATCATTGAAGCAAGTTGACATCCAGAATTTGTCAGGGCTTTGCATCGCCATCTTTTGGGCCGTATGGGCCTTGTAACGTGTTAGGACTCCTTAGGGCCACAAATAGGGGTCCTTGGATGCCCCTTAGGCTAGATAATCAGTAGCCACTGACTATGTTAGGGTTTGGGTTTTACTTTAGATCAATCTGTCTTTGAACAGTCACCGTTATCGATTTGTCAAACCCCACATTGAGATCTTAATCATACATCCGCAATTTGTCACTTTACTTGAGTTGCATTTTATCTTGTTCTTGCTTGTGTTCTTTGATTTGCAGCAGGGATTATCCTTCTTGGCAAGATCAACTAGATTGTGACATGGTTGATAACCAGAGGAGACATGGTGCTAAGGTTGCAGGGTTCATGTCTTTGTGATCTGAAACCGGATCGGTGTGTCGCTTTCCGCCCAAATCAATAGTTACCTTAAACCTGGCGGAAGATCGGGAACCCCGTCCACATCAAGGGGACCATGAGGGAGGGCGCATGGAAGCTAGGAGGCACATTGATGTGGTTGCTGATGTCTCCTGTTTTCTCTTTTTAGGAGTAGAGATTATTCCTAGCTACCGCTTTCTCTTGAGATAAAATAAATAACGATACCCCGAATACTCTTGGGAGAAGTGCTATAATTGTATATTCTGTGCACTAGTGGAATTCTCTACTTATGCCCTTACTGAAGTGGTCCTTCCTCGAGCTATCTTCTTATCGCTCGGAGCATAGGGATGGCAGCTTGGCTCAAGCATGTCACCTTGCCTCGATGGTGCCCCGCACGTCTCAGTCTTCTTTGATCCAGTCGCGCCGAGGCTAGGCTCCTCTTGCCCTTGGTGTGTTGGAGCTGTTCATGGAACTACCACCACTACTGCTACATCGGGGGGCATGCATGTCCAAACTATCCATGTTGAATGTCGACGTCAGCTGGGACTACCTCGAGGCAGCATTATGGTGATGGGACACTGAGCTCTTTGCCTCTTGTTCGAGAGCGATGTGGAGGAAGCATTGGGCCTCTCAAAGCTTTTTGTTAGTCTTTGTGTCTAACATGTCGGAGATATCACCCTAGAGACAGGTGGTGGCTGCCATGTTGTGTGCCACTTGGGGGAGATGCATTAGGCCTGAAGCCCCCACGTGGTTGTGACCTTGCACTGGATGACATGTGGGCGCTCGATCTCCTCCTTCCATCTTTCAAGCTTGGCTCGCTCAGCTTCTAGGTCGATCTGCTAGGCCTTGAGGCACTTAGCCTTCTCCCAGAGGTAGGCGACATGGCTGGTTGGACTCAGGTCTACGACAATGACCTCGACGTCATCGTTGGCAACTTTATCCCAATGGAGGTGGAAGCTCATGTGCCAAACCGAGGAGTAGTCATCTGCCTCATTGATGTCGTACTTTTGGTCAACCCCCGAGAGTATCTCAAGAATGGTGCATATATCCCATCAGAGAAAGGATCGTACTATTAGAAATATCCACTTCTATGATGAAACTCTTAATGATGAATTCGAAACTATCATAGAAGATCACTTTTTATGATGAATATTTTTGTTTCGTCATAGATCAGTGGTGCCGATCCTGCAACCGTCCCTTTCTATGACGAAATTAGGCATCATCACAAAAAATGTCATAGAAGAGCGCAGGGTTTTGTCATAGATCACTCGCACGACTCATCTGTGATGATCTCCTTTAATACTATGATGAACATGGCTTCATCATTGAACTAATTAAACATCTGTGACGAATAATATTCGATCTGTAATAAATGGCTTCATCATAGATCTCCACACGATACTTTCTCCATCCGATGTGTACCTGTGGGACCTGCAGTTACTCATCCATGACGCTTGCAATTCATCATAAAAGTCTCCGCACGATCCTATCTCCATGCGACGTGTACCTATAGGACCCTTCTCCATCCGACGTGTACCTGTAGGATCTATAGTTACTCATCCATGACGTTTGCAATTCATCATAAAAGTCTCTGCTCGATCCTATCTCCATGCGACATGTACCTGTGGGACCCTTTAGCATTCGACCTATGGGACCCAACGGCTTATGTGTCATGTGTACCTGTGGGACCGTTCTCCAACTCCATCCGACCTGTGGGACCAGACGGCTTGCGTGTCACGTGTACCTGTGGGACCATCTGACCTGTGGGACTTGATGGCTCACGTGTCATGTGTACCTGTGGGACCTTTCTCCATCTCCATCTAACCTGTGGGACCCAACGGCTTGCGTGTCACTTGTACCGTTTGTGCCGCTGGGGTCTAATAAATTTAAAACAAAAACCTCAATGCCTAGGAGTCAAACCTAGGACCCGGAGGAAGAAATGCACAGTCTTTACCATTGCGCTTGATGCCTAGTTGTATTGACATGTCTTTGGAGTCATTATAGTATTATATTCTCTGTGTGGATGCCCTATAGGTGGACCTATATTGGATATTTCCCCTTCAAGTGGAAACAAATCTGTGCCCATTAGACTAGCGGCGGCGATGGAGGAGGAGCCCCAGTGTGCTGCGGTGGCTCTAGTGTCCTTTTGGAGGCTAGGCAGCGGGGCTTGCTGGTGGAGCGCAGCGGCATTAGCATCCGTGTCCGTTGTGTCATGCGGCAGAGGTGACAGATCCGATCCATAGGTCTCCTTTCTTGCCTTTTTCCTATTTGCTTCACTATTTTGGTCCTTGCTTGAACATGAGGTATACAAGAAACATTCTAGCATTGGAGATCTGGTTAGGCCAATGATATGATGATGAAAAGAACTAGTAGGTGGCACTGGTTGGTTTTTTGTTGATGTCTTAGTTTTCTTCATATGTTTAGTTTTGTTACTGTAAATGTCTCCTATGGAAGAAGCTCTGAGCTCGTGTACTGATTGTAAGTGTGATGGATAGACTTGATTTAGCTGGAATTGTAATGGTTACATCTCCATTAACTGCTACTCTAGTTTGAGTTATATATATCTATGTGGTGCTACTCTAAATTTGTTTGAGGTCCTACAATGAAATTGTTAATGGTTGTTAAAGTTGCACTTTGGTATGAGTTGTGGACTTCAATGATGGATATTTGTTGGATTATTTTCCTCTTCAGTGATCTCATTACTGAGCAAGCTCTCATCCTACTGCACACAGATGAAATGGAGGAGGCCCTAAACAAGAGGAACGCACTGTCCAGCCTCGGATGATGCCATTGTCGAGATCCTCCACTGCCTACCTGCCCGCTCCTTGTTCTACTACAAATGTGTGTCTATCACTCCTAGAACTGCCTCATCAAGGACTACAACAACCATAAAGTGATGCCCCAGAATGTGGTAGGCTTCTTCTACGACACCGACCGAGGCTATCGATGCTACACTAGAGTCCCCGATGAACACCCCTCCTTGTCCTTCTTGCCCTTCACCTTGGCCAATGTAGCCGTCTCAGATATCTACAACGGCCTCATCCTATGCTGGTGTTGAGGGGCTGATGGATCATACTGCTATATCATCTCTAATCCAGCAACCAAGGAGTTCAAGGAAGTGCCACCTAACATCCATTATGTTGGTGAGGCTTGATTGGGGTTCGATCGGAAAGCCTCCTCGTACTTCCATGTGATTGAATATATTAAAGAGGAGCAGTTTGATTGGTGCAGGAATGTGGACATCTACTCATCTAAAACTATAGCATGGATCTGTAAGGAATCTAAATGGGGCAGGAATACTTCTGTGGCAATTGAGAAATCAGATAGGAGATCATCAGAAACTATGTATCTTAATGGTTGTCTACACATTATGGGGTACTCGTGGGGCTGTCAGATACTTGCAATGGATATGGAGGAAAATTCCTTGCCCGTGTGGTTCTATAGGTTCAATCCATCAAGCTCAAGGTCACTTGTGTGTATGTACTGTTCGTGGTCACGATATGCCCAAGCTTAACATCTGGATTCTTGAAGACTATGGTACTAATAAATGGACATTGAAGCATATTGTTGGCACTCTGGACGTGTTTGCAGAGACTAACATTGAATTTGGTTTCTGGGATGTTGATCAGTACTACTCAATGATTCACCCAAAATGGAATTTGCTTCTCTTTTTTGGGGTTGCAGAGGAAAATGACATCGTCGCATATAACATGGATAGCAGAAAAGTTCATGTCATCCCTACACATTATAGTGCATTTTTAAGACGTGATGTCCTACCACAAAACATCTGTAGACCTTACTATCTTTCCTATGTTCCCTTATTCTCAGAGTTGGAGTCATTAGTAGAGGAGTAAATAAAGTTCCATGATGTATCTCTCTGTCATGACATGTTTAAATGGATCAATGTTGTTTGATTGTCTATGGACATGTTAATTTCCTCATGGATGGATGTTGTCATTATTTTGCAATAACTTTACCTTGTTTGTAATGTAAGCTAAGGTCTGTGCAGTAGTAGATGATTTAGCTGTAATTGTAATGGTTACAGCTCCATTAAATGCTACTCTAGTTTGAGTTATATCTATGTGGTGCTACTCTAAATTTGTTTGAGGTCATACCATGAAAATTGTTAATGGTTGTTAAAGTTGCACTTTGGTATGAGTTGTGGACTTCACTAACGGATCTTTGTTGGATTATTTTCCTCTTCAACAATCTCATTACTAACCAAGCTCTCATCCTACTACACACAGACAAAATGGAGGACGCCCCCAACAAGAGCAACGCACTGCCCAGCCTCACGGATGATGCCATTGTCGAGATCCTCTGCCACCTCCCCGCCCGCTCCTTGTTCTACTGCAAATGTGTCTATCACTCCTTGAACCGCCTCATCTCGGACTACAACAACCATAAGGTGCTGCCCTAGACTCTGGTCGGGTTCTTATATGACATCGACCAAGGCCATTGATGCTACACAGAGTCACTAATGAACACACATCATTGTCCTTCTTGCCCTTCACCTTGGACAATGTAGCTATCTTAGATATCTGTAATGGCCTCATCCTATGCTGGTGCCGAGGGGCTGATGGATTATACCGCTATGTCGTCAGCAATCCGGCAACCAAGAAATTCAAGGAACTGCTGCCTAGCATCCATTCTATTGGTGAGGCTCGATTGGGGTTCAATTCGACAGCCTCCTCCACTTCCATGTGATTGAATATATAGAAAAGGAGCAGGATGATGAGTGCAAGGGTGTGGACATCTACTCATCTAAAACTACAGCATGGATCTATAAGGAATCTAAATGGGGTCCAAATACTTGTGTGACAATTGAGAGATCAGAAGAAATGAGATCATCAGAAACTATGTATCTTAACGGTTGTCTACACATTATGGTGTACTCGGGGGTTTACCCTCACATACTTGCTATGGATATGGAGGGAGAGACATCGAGGAAAATTCCTTGCCTACGTGGTTCTTCACCATCCATCCATCAAGCTCAGGGTCACTTGTGTGTATGTACTGTTCATGGTCGCAATATGTCCAAACTTTCAATCTGGATCCTTGAAGACTGGTACTATTAAATGGACATTGAAGCATACTGTCAGCATTCTGAAGGTGTTTGCACAGACTAACGATGAATTTAGTTATTACTCGTACTACGATGTTAATGAGTACTACTCAACGGTTCACCCAGAATGGAATTTGCTTCTCTTTGTTGGGGTTGGGGTGAAAAATGACATTGTCGCATATAACATGGACAGTAGAAAAGTTCATGTCATCCCTACATATTACAGTCAGTTTTTGAAACTTGGCATCCTGCCAGAAATCAGGGGTAGACCTTACTATCTTCCCTATGTTCCCTTGTTCTCGGAGTTGGAGTCATTAGCAGAGGAGTAAATAAAGTTGCATGATGTATCTCTCTATCATGACAAGTTTAAATGGATCAGTGTTGTTTGATTATATTGTGTATGGACATGTTAATTTCCTCTTGGATGGATATTGTCATTATTTTGCAACAACTTTAACTTGTTTGTAATGTAAGCTAAGGTCTGTGCAGCGTGTCAGACGCATTCAAACCTATAGAGGTCGGACTTTCTTGCGTGTGCAGTAAAATTTCAACACCAATGGCTCCTCTTTGTTCCCAAAAAATAAAAAAACACTAATGGCTCCTCTATAGTAGTTATATATTAACCGCCACGATCTCTTCCGCAACTCTGCTTGTTTTCCTTCCTTCCCTGAGCCCTCCCATTCCCACTACACATCTAAAATCTCCAAGAATGTGTGGTTGCCTTCTCCAAACCTACTTCACTCTTAGCCACCACCATGGTGAAGGGCGAGCCTTCTGTGAAGCGTGCATGGGAGGGGGATGACGCCGTGCCCATGGTGAAGGAGGATGACGCCATGCCCGTGGTGAATCAAGATGAAGCTCTGGTGGATCCCTTTGGAGATAGAGACGATTGGGCCATTAGCATCATGAGTAAGGCTTTCTTGAAAATCAGGCATGTGCTATAGAACACCGGTCTGGGCACCCTCAACCCGCCTCGGGAGGAAAAGGTGAGTAGTTTCTTCTTCATTTTTCACCAACTCGCCGATGTCCTGGAAGACTTGCTAGCCTACCTGAACAAAAATTGCATGGACAACATGGAGTACATCCTCACCTACTACTGGAGCTGGATAGATGGCTTCGACACTAGCGTCGCAACGCATGGAATCAGCGCTGCCCACAACACCGAGAAGCACTGGCGCAACCTAGTTCATGCCGATGCTAAGTAGGTGGCCAACCGCATCACCGCTGACGAGGACAATGACGACGTTGATACCAATGAGGAGGATGAGGACGAGGATAGTGATACCGACGACGAGTAGAGGAGTAAATAAAGTTCCATTTGATGTATCTCACATTGCATTTGATGTATCTCATGTTGCATTTGAGGTATCTTCCTTATGTTGGGAGTACGGAGGGAGTACATGTTGTTACTCTTTCCTTATGTTGTTACTCTTCCTTATGTATCTTCCCTTGCATTTTATGTCGGACGCGTTCAAATGTATAGAGGTTTTGATTTGTGAAGTCTTATTTGCATGTATGTGTTTACTATATTGTTGAACTTTGTATTAATTAGGTGGGTTAAACTCTATTGAGCACGGTGTAGATCAGGTCCTTTGGTCATTTGGTAGCTGGTTTCTAGTCGTAGTTGGTTGGTTTTGCCTGCAGGTTTCTTTTTGGTTCTCTTTCTGATCTGTAGTATGGTAAACATGCATAACAGAATTCATCAATCAAGTCTCGCGTCGATGTAATGCCAAATGGAGGAGCTATTCAAATTTTATAGCATACGCAAGAAAGTCCGAGCATCATAAATCTAACTGGGCTAGACACATCTCATGTTATACAAGGAAACATGTTTCATACGAATACATTTGTTGAATTCCTAAAGAAACAAATAAAATTGAAACTAGTTACATGTCTGGGCCATTCAAATTTACACTGCTTGGACTATCAGGCAACCATATGATTTACAAGAAACAGGTAAACATCATTTCATCGAATATACTAGAAGGACATGGTCAGGGGAAAGTTGTGATTGTTTGTTGTAGAGTGTCTCTATATATATTTGGTCAAAATTTAGAATCTTTGAGAGAAGGGGGACGCTCCTCCCATATAGACATTGCGTGGTTGCCGAGAGTGAAGTGAATGCATAGGAAAGCTAGACACAAGAAGTGCATCTTAGAAGAAGAGCTTTTGACCACCATGACATGCTTGAGACTTTAAAGCCTGTTGCGGTTGTGAAGAGGACTCACAGCAGTCGAGGGGCAGTCAGGCAGTCAGCTAGCTAGAGATGGCTATGCAATGGAAGTGAGGCTAGGCTTTGTACACACAGAGATGCTAGGGCTGGAACAGGCTTCTGACATGACCGCACGACGTTCATCATTACTAATATCTGAGTAGTTAATATTTTAGATGGTTAGACCTTCTATCATCCGGCGAAGTATATAGTTCACTCCAATCCAAGTAGTCATAGGCTTACAGCAACCGAGGGGCAGCAGCTAGCTAGAGATGGCTACATGGTTTCATACATTCTGATCGACTGCACTCCCTAGGCTGTGGTTGACGCTGCCACTTTATTAGGCGCCCATGGGTTTTAGAAAAAGTCCGTATTATTAGGCATATCCTAGAAACAAGGCTGCAATTAACTCCCGATGGAAGCCAAGCTCCACTCTGGTTTGTTCCAATTAAAGGTTGCATGCATACATTCATGGAAGCTAGGGAGACGGCTCCAATAGAGGCTTGGACATGATATTTTTAATTAATGCAATTTCACAGTCTTCCTCCATTCCTTGGTATCTGAAACTTGATCCCGTGCACCAAACAAACCAGCCTAGAGGGAGTACGAAGAAATGCACTCAATTTGCTACAACATTCAAATGTACAGACGACACTATATACTATCCTATGAGATTAAATGTACAGCAAGCGGACTTTCTTATGTGTGCACTAAAAAATGTGAACAGAAAGAAAAGTGCAGATCAGAAAGAGAACCACAAAGCTCCGCATTTCTCGGTAATCTGACTGTCTCATCTGCCCGGTCACCTGCCCACCCAGAACTCTGAACCATGTCATCGTTGGAATTCCCATGCTAGTTCGAAGAGGGTATTTAAAAATCCTACTATAACCCTCACTCGGCCGTCTCCCCCGCCTCCTCCTCAATCAACATAAGTCGATTGCGCCGCGCCACCTCTCTAGCGCTCCGTCTTGCCACCGTCCACACACCATAGCTCCATCCACGCACACACCGTAGCACCATTCACGCAGCTGCGCGAGCCCTCGGTTAGCCTCCACAAGCTCCACATCATGCGACGTCGGTGTCGACAATCATGGTGGCGAGGCAGCACCCCATGTCACTATTGCTGGCGCTCCCTGATGAGCTGGCCATTGAGATCGCTGGCCACCTTGCAGTGACCATAGAGCGGCCCATGGATGACCTCTGTATCCTATGGGTGACCTACTCATCCATGCGCCGCATCTATGGCAACCCCGCCATCGATCGGCGAGTGGCACTAGACTAGTGCAGACGTGGGCTAGGGTGGGACGATGTCGGCAACTACTACGCCCTCCTTTCTACCCTGACCAAACTCGGCAACCCAGAGGTTTGCTTCCTCATTGGGATACCAATGGTATTCGAGGAAACCCACAGACCATGGCCATGCCTCTATGATCTCACCTGCGCCGCTGATGGTGGGCACAATCTGGCGGCCTATCTGGTCGCCATATTGCTCTATAGGCACAATGATGATGCCTGCGACGATGACACTGCAAGGCAGTACATGAGACGGGTCAAGAGCGAGGAAGAATCACGGGCGGCGGTAGTGGACCAATGAGTAGGTGGCTAAGCAACAAGGGGTGTGTGTTATGCCACCGCGAGGCGGCCACTGAGGTGATCCACAAAATGGGGTGGGGCAAGTTGTCGTAGCCGCTGCTGGCACAGATGCGCGGCGATCTTCTATGCGCAGGCGGTGCTTGTGGTGATGCAGACGGATGGGAAGGAAGGGTTGTGTATTGCAGCAAGGACTATAGGCTTCACCATGGATTTGAGTTGTTCGCATGGGAACTTGGAATAATAAACTAGTAATTCACTCTTTATATGCGAGAGTGAATTACTCTCTCCGTCCTGAAATATAGTGTATTCTAGCTTCAACAGTGCTTTTCAGCGGCCCTCTTCTCATTTTGCTGAAATTTGGCTTATGCTGATGCTTATGCTGATTTCTTGTGAGAGGAAAACACTGTGCGTTCATTGAAAAGTATTGTTGAAGTAGTTCAAGCTCTTCAAAATAGTGTATTCTGCAACTTTCGCTTTTCTGTTGTTTTGTTTCAATTATATTTGTTTCATTTAGGGATTCAATGAAAGTAGTAGTACAAAATAGGTTTCTCTGTATAACATGAGATGTGTCTAGCCTGGTCAGATTTACAATGCTCGAACTTTCTTGTGTGTGCAGTAAAATTTGAATAGCTATGTGACTCCTCGTTTAGGCATTAGATCGACACAAGACTTGATCGGATGAATTCTGTTTTGCATGTTTACCATACTATAGATCAGAAAGAGAACCAGAAAGAAACATGTAGGCAAAACCAACCAAAACCTTTGTTTTAAATACTATAAGTTGCCAAAAACTAGTTTGGAAAATAAAAACCTTTGTTTTAAATACACATGTGGCAAAAAATGTTAAATCTTGCTCCGATGCCAGCTGTGATAGAACCGACTAATTTATAAGCGCACAAGTACAATGGCAACCCCCAAAACGATCGCACTGTCATACTTGAGCCCATATAAACCAGGTAGTCCGTCGAGTACCACGAAGGGTCTCGATTCATCGCCAACATACAACCAAGATCATACATAATTCAACATACATGCCACATATTACATAGAGTTCACAATTACATTACCATCCATCGGACTACAATTAAAAGTTATTATAACCTGTCGGGGGCCAAATACTAGGTTACCTAAAGAGGAGGAACTGATAACCATCAAATGTTGATGTTCCCAACAGACAAGAACGTGGCTACACCTCTTGTCTGACGTCTAAGGGCAAACTCTGCCTCGCCCGATGTTCGGGGGCTAGTTCCGCCTCGCCCGACATTTGAGGGCAAACTCTGCCTCGCCCGATGTCCGAGGACTGGCTCCACCTCACCCGACCCTTGGAGGCTGGCTCTGCCTCACCTGACAACTGAGGGCAGACTCCACCTCGCCCAACATCTAGGGGTTGGCTCTGCCTCGCCCGATGTCTAGAGCAGACTCTGCCTCACTCGACCCCCGGAGGCTGGCTCCGCCTTGCTTGATGTCTGAGGGTAGACTCAGCCTCGCCTGACATTTGGGGGCTAGCTCCGCCTCGCCGGATGTCTAGGAGCAGACTCTGCATCGCCCGACCCCCGTAGGCTGGCTCCGCCTCACCCGATGTCTGAGTGCAGATTCTGCCT
Organism: Miscanthus lutarioriparius; assembly: GCA_904845875.1. NCBI lineage: Eukaryota > Viridiplantae > Streptophyta > Magnoliopsida > Poales > Poaceae > Miscanthus > Miscanthus lutarioriparius. The sequence goes on along the minus strand of CAJGYO010000005.1, from coordinate 70,337,645 downwards.
TGCCCAATGTCCGACAGCTGGCTCCGCCTCGCTCGACGTCTGGGAGAAGACTCCATCTCGCCCGATGTCTAGGGGCTAGCTCTGCCTCGCCTGACGTCTAGGGGCTGGCTCCACCTCGCCCGACGTCCGAGGGTTCGCTCTACCTCGCCCGATGTTTGGGGGCTAGCTCCATCTCGCCCGATGTCTGCGTGCTGCTCCTTCATAACTACAGGCGTAGATACGGCAGGACACTTAAGTCAACCGCAATACCAAGGACCACACCCCTGCGCGCTGCAGGAAAGTACCATCAGGATATGACAAGACAGGCATTTTAAGGCCCTTCCGGGCATGTTAGAGCCCAAACAGTATTATAGGCGCCAACATTTGTTTTACAGTGTTGTGGGCGCGCCACTGCCCCTCGGGCGCGGATCCTGATGGAACCATACGACAACTGCTATGGTCCAAAAAGAGACTCATGTCCTCTACAGTGATGAACATGCAATCACTGTGCTGTCCGCTCCCCGTGGGGTTACGGATCAACACCCCAGTCCGTTGCGTCGCCCGCCAGGGCAGGATGGGACGTGAATACATGCTGATCAATTCAGAGCGTGGCATCATCAATGGATAGATGCCCAGCATGGAGATATCCCTGGCACCGTCTACCATGTTAGCACGGCTGGCTCAGAGGAAAAGGAAGACCCGGCATCTTCGAAGGACCTTCTTTGCCTCTATTTTTTCTTCTTTCTCTCCTCTATAATCCCTGCTCCCCCTTGGTCTATAAAAAGGAGGGTAGGGCACCCCACTAAGGGGACCGACCGATTCAATATAGCATGCATCACATAACACATAGCAAAGCATCAACCAAGCGCTCTACACCCTTTCAACCTTTCCATTAGAGACTTGGGTCCCTTCCCTCTCTCACCAGTTTGTACCCCCTACTATGAACATTTTAGTGCAAATAACACGAGCAGCAACCATGAACTGGACGTAGGGACATTCTGCCTAAACCAGTATAAACCTTGTCTTTTTAGCACACCATCTGCGCCAAACGTGCAATAATACAAATTTATCATTAGTGTTTAAACGAAACACCGACAGTTGGCGCGCCAGGTAGGGGACCTTTGCGTGTTCTGACATTAACATCAGGCCATGGATGGCTAGCCACGAAATCAGCTAGGTCCCGGGGCGCACACGTGCGCTTCGGTGACTTGGACTTCATCGTCACAATGGGAGGAGAGTTGGCATTGGCTCACACCGCCATCCAACTTCTCCCCTCCATCGGCCTGAACTATGGGTGGCTTGAGCGCCAGCTCGGTATCTCCCTAGGACCCCAGCCATCTAGGGAGGACCCATGCTGCCTCACCCTCTCTCTGAAACACCCCACATGGAGTGCCCCGATAGTGCTTCCATTCGGTCTCTGCAATGCCGCGGCGACCATTAACCACCTTGTGGCATAGCACATGATCCCATTCCCCATGAACGACGAGTTCATGGGGGTGATCGAACACGTCAAGGAATCTCTCCACGACCTCCTCGTAGAGGAACCGGGGTCACCCTCTAGCTCTGACTGCAGTAGGGGGAGCCATCACCCCTCCTGGGAATGCTTCATGATGGGTACCCCCGAGGGACATGTCGAAAGCGTCTCCAAGGAGGAGGCTAATCTAGCGAACAACCTCGGCGATGAGGCCAAGGGGGAGACAGTGGCCCCACCTTGCATGAGGGTGGAGTAGCTGAAAGCCTGACACTAGGAGATCGAGGAAGCATGACTCTAGCTCGAGCAGGAATGCGCGAAGCTCAATCGTGAGATCGAACACCACAGAGACGGTGGGTGCGCACGTGCCATGGCTCACGACGTAATATAAATTGGAGGATCATCGTCGATGGTGAAGCCCTCCCTCGCTTCACCTAGGCAAGCCAAAACATCACCGCTATAGTGGCCCTGCTCCATGGCCTTCCAAAGGCCACAACACCCGAGGATCGTTTGGCCCACCATGAGATTCACACGCTACTTGAGCGTGCGGCGGCGCAGCAAGCTAAGAACTCGTTCTCTCGATGATGCGAGCTCGTTGCCAGCCATCATACACCCTCGGAGCCTACTGGCAAGGACGCATTGGTCAACTAGGTGCCACAAGATGGTAGGCAGCTCACCGCAGTCCCGGTGCACCAGCGTCTCGGCCAAAACTGAGACGCATGCGACACCCTCGACGACCGTAGAAGAACCTATGGCGACACGAGAGTGTGAGCCAGCCGTGGCTATCATCCTCGTCATGGCGGATGCTACGACAACAGTGAGGACCAAAGCCCAAGCCTTGGCCTGTAGGGCCCTCAGGCCTTTGGCCGACACATCCTCAACACTGCCTTCCCACCAAGTTACCGGCCACCAACCAACATCCCAAAGTACTCTGGGGAGACAAACCCCAGACTATGGCTCAAAGATTTTTGGCTTGCCTACCAAGCCGGTGGTGTGGAAAATGATGACTTCATTATCCACAACCTTCCACTATTCTTAGCCGATTCGGCACGGACATGGTTGGAACACCAGCCATCCAACAGGATCCAGAGTTGGGTGGACCTGAAGGAGATCTTCGTGGGAAACTTCTATGGCACATACAAGCACCCTAGAAACCCATGGGACCTCAAAAACTACTGGCAGAAGGCTGGAGAAACCCTCCATGGGCACATCCGGTGCTTCTCCCGACAATGCAACGAGCTACCTAATGTTGTCGATGCCGACGTCATAGGAGCCTTCCTATCTGGGACCACCCGTGAGTCCCTGGTTTAGAAGCTAGGAAGCCGAGGAGAAGGACGATGGATTTCCAACACCGAATGGCTGCCTCATGATCTTCGGAGGATCAGAGGCCTACGACTCCAAGCGCTACCAGAAGATCGCCCACCATGAGGTTTATGTGACCGAACTGGCCACACACGCCTTCCTACGGTGGTCAGAATCCGCCATAACTTTTGACCGGATAGCATCCCGCAACTAGGGAGATATCCACTCATGATTGACCCAATCATTGGTACAAAGTGCCTCACCAAGGTACTGATGGATGGGGGCAGTGGCCTCTGTAACAGAACCGACCAAATTATAAGAACGTAAGTACAAAAACAATCACCGAAGTGGTTAAATTTCTGTACTTAAGCTCCAATAATCCCGGTAGTCCAGAAATCATAAAGGATTTCAAACAACTCCCGACATACAAACCAAGACCGTAGTGATTCAACACAACACATCATTCGTTACAACAATTCACAAGTGGCATTCGGATTACATCCATTAGAGTGCAAATAAAATATTACAAACCAAGTTCAAATTTGCGGAAGCAACATAGTTTAGTACATAACTTCATAGTTTCAAATACATTGCCAGATCTTGGTCATGTCCCACAAAAGCATCTTCAGGTACGAGAACTAGGAGAGACCGCGCCCAATGGTCTAGTCTTCATCCCCAGCCGGGAGAAGGCAATACTTGCAGCAACCAAAGTAGAACTGGTCATCTGCAACAGGTGGGAGATAAACCCTGAGTACGAGAAGGTACTCAGCTAGACTTACCCGACAAAACCAGAAATAAAGGACACCAAGGGTCATGCAAGGCTTATGAGGTGGGCTAGCTGGACACAGTTGCATAAAAGAGCTTATGAATATAGTGACCAATTTAAACTTCGCATCAAGTTTATCATCATTTACCTGTCCACTAGATTTGCACCTATACTAGAGCACTCACTTATTAGGAGCAATCAATATTAACCATAGCAGGTATAATAAGGCTGTCATCATCATATCATCATTCTAGAACCATTATGTTATTTAGTGTATCTACTTTGGAGATAAGCCCATCAAGTTCTCACTAACCGGTGAGAGACGGCGACTCGAATCGAATTACAACTCAGCTGAGGGGGTATTCCTAACTCTCCCCCTAGCATACTTTGCTAGGGTAGCCATGGGTCACCTTTGGGACAACTCAGGAACCAAATTCGCCGGTTCGATCAACGACAACACTCTCAGGGATTACCCTTCTACCAGGACGATCAGGACTTTTAACTCACCTACCCTTGGACTCACGCCTACGGCTCCCTTCTGAGGCGTACTTTATACTTATCGACTCCCAGCCTGAGGTAAGCTACTCGGCTTCGTGGTCGGTCTCCAGACCCGGCTAACTAAGAGAGAGGCATGCGTTCAACATGAATAGGAAAGGCTCCAAGATTCAGTCCTTAAGCGACACAGACGGAGTCACTACAAACCGGCAAGCCTCCGCCCGGTCTTCAATTCAAATTAAGACAGGTTCTTTTCCACGATAGCAAATATAGCCAACCGTGCCATATGTATATCCCTATAGCTCGCAGGTGATAGGAAATCACCTGACTTCTACCGTGTTTAAGCAGGGCTAAGCACTACACGAGCCTGAGCTACATAGGATCCAGGGTATCAATATCTGGACAAGGATTGGATAACCAATGCAGCAAGTGTTTGCATCCAACACCTAAACTTAATGCAGCAATATATATGTAACACTAATACTTTAATAGAATTTCGGAAATTAGGAGGCTTAATATGCTCCGGGGCTTGCCTTTCACAAAGTTGCACGGACGGTGATCTGGGCACTCAACGGCGACCTCGTCTGGCACTTCTCATGAGGGCTGCACCTCCTGATCCTCCGGTGTTGGCTGCTGTTGCTCCCCGCTCGGTTCCTCGAATTCCAGCAATGTCACTCCTTCTGGTACACCTATTGCATGCCGATGCACAAGATAAATATCATGGATGCATAAGGAATGACATGATGCTCATGATGAATGGATCACAGTAAGTGTTTAACGAAAACATCACTGGACACTCGTTTACCGATTAAGAATAGCTCTATTCAAATCACTTTAAAACATGTATCTAACTTAACTTGAAGAACAAGATCAACTTACCTAACTTGCATAACCTAAGATAAAGATGCTCATCTTCAGTTAAAGGCCTAACACCTAGGAACATTACCACAAGCTTAGGAATAGTAAAGGCATACTTAAATCAAACGTTAAGGTTTCATATGCAAACGAGCAGTTCCTTAATTCAATCACAACAAGAGTTCTACAAATTCAATTGATTTGTAAAAGGACATTCTGGAAAGCTTATGAAATACTCTACCAATCATTTATAAACATCAAAGCATGATCCTTACGTTAATCAAATCAAATTCAAGTAAACATAGAATCTATCCAGAAATGGCAGGTTTACTAAATTAAATATTTAGTGATGATGCAAAAGCATAATTGGACCAAACCAAGTTTACCAACTTGTTGTGCATACCAGAGGGACATCAGAAATTATAGTGCCAACTTCTAAATAAATTATTTAATGTCCTTTTCTAATTTATTTAGTTAATTAGGTGATTAAAGCAACATATAGTAGAACTGTAGAGAAAAATCTACAAAAATTACAGTAGCTACCTCATGCTTCACATAGACTACCATAAAATTTTCAAAGCAATTGGACAAGCCGAACTTGCTGTATCAAAAATAATAGATGGTAGGTCTATTTCTAGCATAATTAGGAAACCCTATTGAAAAGTGTCAAGCAATAGATTTCACATTTTTCCTATTATCATTCTAGCATAATAATAGCACTCACCAAATTTTACCTTTACTGGATCTATAGAAAAATTATGAAAATTCACACAAGATCCATCCATGCAAACAAGACAATTACCTAACTCCTACATATAGTGTCCAAAATGTATGAAAATTTAACTACAAGCTATTCATGATATGATCAGTACACCATAAAAATTTCATGCCATCTGGATCTACACAGAAAAATATATAATTACCCCTATTTCCCACATGATTAAAAGAGATAATTAGCAACTCCATTTTTCATAACAGAACATGGCATAAATTATATTTTTAATATAAACTAGACATTACCAGGGACTCAACAAAATTGGAACCACATCATTTAGATCTACCAACCAAGAGATATACATTTTTGAATCTGTACCCAAATCTATGAAAAAGAATAAAACAAAACAAAATGGAACCCTAACCTGACTCTTTGGTGGGCGGCCCGAAAAACACACGGTGGGTTCATGACCTTGCACACAAGATCTCACTTTCAGTGTGACCTAGAAACACGGCGCGGCCCACGGTCGGCTCCCGCCTATGCGCGGCTGCTGACAAGTGGGCCCCGCTACTCCGAGCTGCCACCGGCGGTAGCTCGTCGCCGGTGGCAGCTCCGGCGAGGCCAGCGGTTCCAATGTGTTCACCTCACCCGTGCACACCTAGGGGTACCATCAATTACAGCAATTTCGGTGGCTAGGGGAAATGGCGACGGCCATGGCAGCGCATGGCCGCGGGTTGGCCAGCTCCGGCGAGGCGACGACATCACAGCCCTAATGGCCTGCCCTACGAGCATCAGCATCACTAACTGGACCTAAAGCAAGAGAAAGAGGGGGCAGTAAGAGGCTCGAGCGGCACAGCCACGTGCGAGCTCGGCCGGCGGCGGTCATGGCGACCCGGTGGAGCCGCCTTCACGGTGAGTTCTACCTAAGGCGAGGATGAGGCTTCGGTGAGGTTGAGGACGTGGAGGAGCTCACCATGGTGCTATGGTTCGGGGGAATCAGACAATGGCACTCGGTTTCGGGTGATTTGGCTCGGTGGCGTCATGGTGTTCCCGGTCACCGCGCTCGCGTGGAAGGGGATGGTAGAGAGGAAATGGCGAGACGAAGAGAGAGTGAGCGAGGCGCTGGATTTCATCTAGGAGCACGACGCGCGATGTGGAGGCGCTAGCAGAGCATGCACGCCACGTGGTGGCCAGCCCCTGAACCGGTCGGCCACGGTGTTCTCTAAAGATTTTCTGAAACGCCTGAATCGGAGTCCGATGGCACGACTGACAGCGTGACTTGATGACGTGTGATCTCTTAAACCGTGACGAGTTAGTGGAAGAAACTTACATGAAAGTTGTAGAGTTAAGATAGGGCTCCAACAACGCTTGAGACACCAACAGCTAATCCTCCATGGATCATGAGTTGTATCAAGCCAAAGTTGGCTCAAGCAAACTAAAACTGCATTAGGCCATGAGTTGTAGATGATGCATATGTTTATGAAATGAAATGCAATTTTGTGGGAGCCAAACACCTAGGGTGTTATAGCCTCAACATCCTATACACCGAGACGCTCGACGCCATGGACATGGACCGAGCGCGTGACCGGCCAACCGGAGCACCTTTTCATGGCATTATGCCTAGAAAGCAGGGCATGCTGCTCGGGGAGATTGATCTGCCCATCACCTTTAGGGGTCCATCCAACTATAGGACAAAGGCCCTCACCTTCGAAGTGGTTGGGTTCCACAGAACTTACCACGCCATCTTGGGGCGACCATGTTACGCGAAGTTCATGGCCATCCCCAACTACACCTACCTTAAACTAAAGACACCGGGCCTAGGCGGGATCATTACCATTGGCACCTCCTTTCAGCGCGCCTACAAGTGCAAAGTCGAGTGCTGCAATCACGTCGCAGCGATCGTTGCCTCTGGAGAGCTCGCGGACATTAAAAAAGAGGTCACTGAAGAAGCACCCGACCCCAAAAGGTCGATCGGGTCCTTCAAGCCAATAGAAAGTTCTAAGGTGTTACAATTAGATGATGCACATGTTTATGAAATGAAATGCAATTTTGTGGGAGCCAAACACCTAGGGTGTTACAGCCTTCCGCCCTTAGAAAAATCTCGTCCCGAGATTTGAAAAGCGTACCATTTAGTATAGAAAGTCGGAAAATTTTCCTTTAGATAATCTTCCCGCTCCCATGTTGCATCCCGATCACTATGATTACTCCAAACTACCTTGTATAACTTAACTACTCGCCTATGAGTCACTCTTTCTTGAGTATCCAGAACCTGCACGGGCTTCTCCTGATAAGAAAGATCAGATTTCAATTCGATTCTCCTCGTTGTTACTCTTTCCTCGGGAATACGGAGACACTTCTTCAGCTGAGACACATGGAATACCGGGAATATAGCTCCCATTTCACGTGATAGATCGTGTTTATAGGCTACTCTTCCACTTTTCTCGATAATTTGGTAAGGTCCAACATATCGAGGCTCAAGCTTCCTTTTGATTCCAAAATGTTTTACTCCTCTCATAGGGGATACCTTCAGATAAACATGGTCACCTACTTCAAACTCAATAGGTTTTCTTCTCTTATCAACATAGTTCTTTTGTCTAGCCTGAGCGGCAATCATATTCTTCTGTATAGTTTGGACTTGCTCTTCGGCTTCTTTTACAAAATCAATACCATAGAATCTTATTTCTCCAGGTTCCACCTAGTTTAAAGGATTCCTACACTTGTGGCCATATAGCGCTTCAAAAGGAGGCATCTTGATACTCTCTTGATAACTGTTGTTATAAGAGAATTCAACGTGAGGCAACCATTCCTCCCAAGAGCCTTTGCAAGAGATAAGACAAGCTCTAAGCATGTCTTCAAGAATTTGATTAACACATTTGAGTCGTCCCGATGTTTTGCGGATGATAGGCGAGAACTACGGATTAGATGAGTGCCAAGATTCGATGTAAGCATTCCCAAAAGCGAGCCGTGAATTGCGGTCCTCTATCTGAAACAATGGATTTGGGTACACCATGGAGACGTACCACTTGTTGAAAATAAATATCAAGCGTAATTGTGAGGGTGATAGGTAGACTTGATCGGAATAAAGTGAGCAGATTTGGTTAGGCGATCTCTGATAACCCAGATCGAATGACAACCCTTTTTGGTAGTGGGTAACCCAACAATGAAATCCATAACAATTTCTTCCCACTTCCAGCCAGGAATAGAGAGTGGCTGCAATAATCTGGGCTTCATGTGAAAAGCCTTGACTCTACAACAGTTATCACACCTTGCCACGAGGCGGCGATTTCTTTCTTCATCTTGGTCCACCAATAATACAGCTTGAGATCTTGATACATTTTACTGCTACCAGGATGGATGGACAATCTAGAAGAATGGGCTTCACCCATAATTTGATTTCTAAGTTCTTTGTCTTTGGGTACTACAAGCCTATCATCAAACCAGAGAATTCCTTTGTCATCGACCCTAAAGTGCTTGGTCTCCGCTCTTTCATCTTCCGCTTGATGTGAAACACATCCACATCAGTCTTCTGGAGTTCGATAATTTGACTTCTAAGAGAGCAATCCACAGTGATATTGTGGAGTACTATAGGATGAAGAAGGTGTGCCAGATGAAAGTCTTCACTAACTACGGAATTGCAATGGGCCTTTCTGCTTAAGGCATCAGCAACTACATTTGCCTTGCCAGGATGGTAGTGCACTTGAAGGTTGTAGTCTTTGATTAATTCTAACCATCGTCGTTGACGCATGTTCAACTCGGGTTTAGTAAAGATGTACTTGAGAGATTTTTATGGTCGGTATAGATGTTGCACACATTACCTAGCAAGTAATGTCTCCAAATCTTCAGGGCATGAACAACCGCGGCTAGCTCTAAGTCATGGGTAGGATAAGTGATTTCATGCTTTCGAAGCTGGCGCAAAGCATAAGCAATGACTCGGCCCTCCTGCATAAGAACACACCCGAAACCGGTGCCACATGCATCACAATAGACATCAAAAGGCTTCTCGATGTCGGGTTGTGCCAATTCAGGAGCAGAAGTTAGTAAGGCAAAGAGAGAGTGAGCGAGGCGCTGGCTTTCATCTAGGAGCACGACGCTTGACGACGTGGGCGCGCTAGCGAGAGCATGCACGCCATGCGGTGGCCAGCCCTCGAACCGATCGACCACGGTGTTCTCTGAAGATTTTCTCTAAAACGCTCTGAATCGGAGTCCGGTGGCACGACTGACAGCGTGACTTGACGACGTGTGATCTCTTAAACCATGACGAGTTAGTGGAAGAAACGTACATGAAAGTTGTAGAGTTAAGATAGGGCTCCAACAATGCTTGAGACACCAACAGCTAATCCTCCATGGATCATGAGTTGTATCAAGCCAAAGTTAGCTCAAGCAAACTAAAACTGCATTAGGACTTAGAAAATTTTTTCTAAGTCTGAAATCAGCAGCAGGAAACCTGACTTGTGGGCCCTATTTGAGCATGTTCTAGCCATTTTCAAGAGATCATCATATTGAGACTTTTGTTCCTTGATAAATTGGCTACAACTTTGGTAAAGGGTGCACATCCATGCAAGGTCTCTAGGTTGTACTTTTTAATCAGTCAAATAGAGTCACTCTAGAGGTCATCCTAAAGTCAAACCTCCACCTAGAGGGAAATTTAGTCATTTTGGTCCACATGAACAATGTCCCATCAATTACCCTAAGTGTAGTTAAGGTGTATTAGACCATAATTAACCACTCTACACAAGTGCTACACCAACTTCTAAGTATCACATGTGATGAAACAACAAAACACTCAATTTACCCTAATGTTGCAATTTCATGTTTCACATGTTTCATGACCTTGTTGCAATTTTAAACTTGTCATATTACACTACCATGTTGCCATGTTTCAAGGTATGAGAAACTCATGTTGCATTCACATGTTGCACTTACTACCATTCACAAGCAATCAAGTATGAAACAAACATAATTGAGAATGTTGCATATACATGTTTCAGTAACAATGACATGATGAGGTAGATGATGCACATGTTTATGAAATGAAATGCAATTTTGTGGGAGCCAAACACCTAGGGTGTTACAGCCTTCCGCCCTTAGAAAAATCTCGTCCTGAGATTTGAAAAGCGTACCATTTAGTATAGAAAGTCGGAAAATTTTCCTTTAGATAATCTTCCCGCTCCCATGTTGCATCCCGATCACTATGATTACTCTAAACTACCTTGTATAACTTAACTACTCGCCTATGAGTCACTCTTTCTTGAGTATCCAGAACCTGCACGGGCTTCTCCTGATAAGAAAGATCAGATTTCAATTCGATTCTCCTCGTTGTTACTCTTTCCTCGGGAATACGGAGACACTTCTTCAGCTGAGACACATGGAATACCGGGAATATAGCTCCCATTTCACGTGATAGATCGTGTTTATAGGCTACTCTTCCACTTTTCTCGATAATTTGGTAAGGTCCAACATATCGAGGCTCAAGCTTCCTTTTGATTCCAAAATGTTTTACTCCTCTCATAGGGGATACCTTCAGATAAACATGGTCACCTACTTCAAACTCAATAGGTTTTCTTCTCTTATCAACATAGTTCTTTTGTCTAGCCTGAGCGGCAATCATATTCTTCTGTATAGTTTGGACTTGCTCTTCCGGCTTCTTTTACAAAATCAATACCATAGAATCTTATTTCTCCAGGTTCCACCTAGTTTAAAGGATTCCTACACTTGTGGCCATATAGCGCTTCAAAAGGAGGCATCTTGATACTCTCTTGATAACTGTTGTTATAAGAGAATTCAACGTGAGGCAACCATTCCTCCCAAGAGCCTTTGCAAGAGATAAGACAAGCTCTAAGCATGTCTTCAAGAATTTGATTAACACGCTGAGTCTGTCCCGATGTTTGCGGATGATAGGCAGAACTACGGATTAGATGAGTGCCAAGATTCTGATGTAAGCATTCCCAAAAGCGAGCCGTGAATTGCGGTCCTCTATCTGAAACAATGGATTTGGGTACACCATGGAGACGTACCACTTGTTGAAAATAAATATCCAGCGTAATTGTGAGGGTGATAGGTAGACTTGATCGGAATAAAGTGAGCAGATTTGGTTAGGCGATCTATGATAACCCGGATCGAATGACAACCCTTTTTGGTAGTGGGTAACCCAACAATGAAATCCATAACAATTTCTTCCCACTTCCAACCTGGGAATAGAGAGTGGCTGCAATAATCTGGGCTTCATGTGAAAAGCCTTGACTCTACAATGATTATCACACCTTGCCACGTGGTGGGCGATTTCTTTCTTCATCTTGGTCCACCAATAATACGACTTGAGATCTTGATACATTTTATCGCTACCGGGATGGATGGACAATCTAGAAGAATGGGCTTCACCCATAATTTGATTTCTAAGTTCTTTGTCTTTGGGTACTACAAGCCTATCATCAAACCAGAGAATTCCTTTGTCATCGACCCTAAAGTGCTTGGTCTCCTGCTCTTTCATCTTCCGCTTGATGTGAAACACATCCACATCAGTCTTCTGGAGTTCGATAATTTGACTTCTAAGAGAGCAATCCACAGTGATATTGTGGAGTACTATAGGATGAAGAAGGTGTGCCAGATGAAAGTCTTCACTAACTACGGAATTGCAATGGGCCTTTCTGCTTAAGGCATCAGCAACTACATTTGCCTTGCCAGGATGGTAGTGCACTTGAAGGTTGTAGTCTTTGATTAATTCTAACCATCGTCGTTGACGCATGTTCAACTCGGGTTTAGTAAAGATGTACTTGAGAGATTTTTATGGTCGGTATAGATGTTGCACACATTACCTAGCAAGTAATGTCTCCAAATCTTCAGGGCATGAACAACCGCGGCTAGCTCTAAGTCATGGGTAGGATAAGTGATTTCATGCTTTCGAAGCTGGCGCAAAGCATAAGCAATGACTCGGCCCTCCTGCATAAGAACACACCCGAAACCGGTGCCACATGCATCACAATAGACATCAAAAGGCTTCTCGATGTCGGGTTGTGCCAATTCAGGAGCAGAAGTTAGTAAGGCAAAGAGAGAGTGAGCGAGGCGCTGGCTTTCATCTAGGAGCACGACGCGCGACGTGGAGGCGCTAGCAGAGCATGCACGCCATGCGGTGGCCAGCCCCTGAACCAGTCGGCCACGGTGTTCTCTGAAGATTTTCTAAAACGCCTGAATCGGAGTCCGGTGGCACGACTGACAGCGTGACTTGACGACGTGTGATCTCTTAAACCATGACGAGTTAGTGGAAGAAACGTACATGAAAGTTGTAGAGTTAAGATAGGGCTCCAACAATGCTTGAGACACCAACAGCTAATCCTCCATGGATCATGAGTTGTATCAAGCCAAAGTTAGCTCAAGCAAACTAAAACTGCATTAGGACTTAGAAAATTTTTTCTAAGTCTGAAATCAGCAGGGAAACCTGACTTGTGGGCCCTATTTGAGCATGTTCTAGCCATTTTCAAGAGATCATCATATTGAGACTTTTGTTCCTTGATAAATTGGCTACAACTTTGGTAAAGGGTGCACATCCATGCAAGGTCTCTAGGTTGTACTTTTTAATCAGTCAAATAGAGTCACTCTAGAGGTCATCCTAAAGTCAAACCTCCACCTAGAGGGAAATTTAGTCATTTTGGTCCACATGAACAATGTCCCATCAATTACCCTAAGTGTAGTTAAGGTGTATTAGACCATAATTAACCACTCTACACAAGTGCTACACCAACTTCTAAGTATCACATGTGATGAAACAACAAAACACTCAATTTACCCTAATGTTGCAATTTCATGTTTCACATGTTTCATGACCTTGTTGCAATTTTAAACTTGTCATATTACACTACCATGTTGCCATGTTTCAAGGTATGAGAAACTCATGTTGCATTCACATGTTGCACTTACTACCATTCACAAGCAATCAAGTATGAAACAAACATAATTGAGAATGTTGCATATACATGTTTCAGTAACAATGACATGATGAGGTAGATGATGCACATGTTTATGAAATGAAATGCAATTTTGAGGGAGCCAAACACCTAGGGTGTTACAGCCTTCCGCCCTTAGAAAAATATCGTCCCGAGATTTGAAAAGCGTACCATTTAGTATAGAAAGTCGGAAAATTTTCCTTTAGATAATCTTCCCGCTCCCATGTTGCATCCCGATCACTATGATTACTCCAAACTACCATGTATAACTTAACTACTCGCCTATGAGTCACTCTTTCTTGAGTATCCAGAACCTGCACGGGCTTCTCCTGATAAGAAAGATCAGATTTCAATTCGATTCTCCTCGTTGTTACTCTTTCCTCGGGAATACGGAGACACTTCTTCAGCTGAGACACATGGAATACCGGGAATATAGCTCCCATTTCACGTGATAGATCGTGTTTATAGGCTACTCTTCCACTTTTCTCGATAATTTGGTAAGGTCCAACATATCGAGGCTCAAGCTTCCTTTTGATTCCAAAATGTTTTACTCCTCTCATAGGGGATACCTTCAGATAAACATGGTCACCTACTTCAAACTCAATAGGTTTTCTTCTCTTATCAACATAGTTCTTTTGTCTAGCCTGAGCGGCAATCATATTCTTCTGTATAGTTTGGACTTGCTCTTCGGCTTCTTTTACAAAATCAATACCATAGAATCTTATTTCTCCAGGTTCCACCTAGTTTAAAGGATTCCTACACTTGTGGCCATATAGCGCTTCAAAAGGAGGCATCTTGATACTCTCTTGATAACTGTTGTTATAAGAGAATTCAACGTGAGGCAACCATTCCTCCCAAGAGCCTTTGCAAGAGATAAGACAAGCTCTAAGCATGTCTTCAAGAATTTGATTAACACGCTGAGTCTGTCCCGATGTTTGCGGATGATAGGCAGAACTACGGATTAGATGAGTGCCAAGATTCTGATGTAAGCATTCCCAAAAGCGAGCCGTGAATTGCGGTCCTCTATCTGAAACAATGGATTTGGGTACACCATGGAGACGTACCACTTGTTGAAAATAAATATCAGCGTAATTGTGAGGGTGATAGGTAGACTTGATCGGAATAAAGTGAGCAGATTTGGTTAGACGATCTACGATAACCCAGATCGAATGACAACCCTTTTTGGTAGTGGGTAACCCAACAATGAAATCCATAACAATTTCTTCCCACTTCCAGCCAGGAATAGAGAGTGGCTGCAATAATCTGGGCTTCATGTGAAAAGCCTTGACTCTACAACAGTTATCACACCTTGCCACGTAGGCGGCGATTTCTTTCTTCATCTTGGTCCACCAATAATACAGCTTGAGATCTTGATACATTTTACTGCTACCAGGATGGATGGACAATCTAGAAGAATGGGCTTCACCCATAATTTGATTTCTAAGTTCTTTGTCTTTGGGTACTACAAGCCTATCATCAAACCAGAGAATTCCTTTGTCATCGACCCTAAAGTGCTTGGTCTCCTGCTCTTTCATCTTCCGCTTGATGTGAAACACATCCACATCAGTCTTCTGGAGTTCGATAATTTGACTTCTAAGAGAGCAATCCACAGTGATATTGTGGAGTACTATAGGATGAAGAAGGTGTGCCAGATGAAAGTCTTCACTAACTACGGAATTGCAATGGGCCTTTCTGCTTAAGGCATCAGCAACTACATTTGCCTTGCCAGGATGGTAGTGCACTTGAAGGTTGTAGTCTTTGATTAATTCTAACCATCGTCGTTGACGCATGTTCAACTCGGGTTTAGTAAAGATGTACTTGAGAGATTTTTATGGTCGGTATAGATGTTGCACACATTACCTAGCAAGTAATGTCTCCAAATCTTCAGGGCATGAACAACATGGCTAGCTCTAAGTCATGGGTAGGATAAGTGATTTCATGCTTTGAAGTCTGGCGCAAAGCATAAGCAATGACTGCCCTCCTGCATAAGAACACACCAAACCGGTGCCACATGCATCACAATAGACATCAAAAGGCTTCTCGATGTCGGGTTGTGCCAATTCAGAGCGAAGTTAGTAAGGCAAAGAGAGAGTGAGCGAGGCGGCTGGCTTTCATCTAGGAGCACGACGCGCGACGTGGAGGCGCTTAGCGAGAGCATGCACGCATCATGCGGTGGCCAGCCCCCGAACCGATCGGCCACGGTGTTCTCTGAAGATTTTCTAAAACGCCTGAATCGGAGTCCGGTGGCACGACTGACAGCGTGACTTGACGACGTGTGATCTCTTAAACCATGACGAGTTAGTGGAAGAAACGTACATGAAAGTTGTAGAGTTAAGATAGGGCTCCAACAATGCTTGAGACACCAACAGCTAATCCTCCATGGATCATGAGTTGTATCAAGCCAAAGTTAGCTCAAGCAAACTAAAACTGCATTAGGACTTAGAAAATTTTTTCTAAGTCTGAAATCAGCAGGGAAACCTGACTTGTGGGCCCTATTTGAGCATGTTCTAGCCATTTTCAAGAGATCATCATATTGAGACTTTTGTTCCTTGATAAATTGGCTACAACTTTGGTAAAGGGTGCACATCCATGCAAGGTCTCTAGGTTGTACTTTTTAATCAGTCAAATAGAGTCACTCTAGAGGTCATCCTAAAGTCAAACCTCCACCTAGAGGGAAATTTAGTCATTTTGGTCCACATGAACAATGTCCCATCAATTACCCTAAGTGTAGTTAAGGTGTATTAGACCATAATTAACCACTCTACACAAGTGCTACACCAACTTCTAAGTATCACATGTGATGAAACAACAAAACACTCAATTTACCCTAATGTTGCAATTTCATGTTTCACATGTTTCATGACCTTGTTGCAATTTTAAACTTGTCATATTACACTACCATGTTGCCATGTTTCAAGGTATGAGAAACTCATGTTGCATTCACATGTTGCACTTACTACCATTCACAAGCAATCAAGTATGAAACAAACATAATTGAGAATGTTGCATATACATGTTTCAGTAACAATGACATGATGAGGTAGATGATGCACATGTTTATGAAATGAAATGCAATTTTGTGGGAGCCAAACACCTAGGGTGTTACAGCCTTCCGCCCTTAGAAAAATATCGTCCCGAGATTTGAAAAGCGTACCATTTAGTATAGAAAGTCGGAAAATTTTCCTTTAGATAATCTTCCCGCTCCCATGTTGTAACACCTCGGGTGTTAGCCTTGCATAACTTGACTTGCATAACATAAGCATGAGCATCAAGCATTCATAAATCATCATTTACAATTGAAACATTCGATCGAAACATATGAAACATTGCTTGTTATCTCGTAATTCTTGGAACATATGCATATGATCATGTGCAAACAAATGCTAGTGTGTAATGTTGGTCACTATAACACCTTAGCTACACTTAGGTTAACAAAAGGAACCTTGTTCATGAAGACCACATTTCTTGATCAAGCATTTAAGTGTTATTTCATGTGTTGACCTGAATGGCTATATGTGTGACTACTTCATAGAATGCTTGAATGACCTTGCAAATTGTTTTAACATGCTTAGAGTATCATCATGAACAACTTTGGTATTTAGGGCTAGGGCTAAATTGGTCATTTAGCCATAGTTTGAATGTGTATCTTGATTTCAAAGTGACATGTTTGACTAAAGTTGAACTAGGTGTTAGGGACCTTGCATGGAGGAGTTCACTAAAGCAAAGTTGTAGTATTTGACATAAGGAACAACTTCCATTTTTAGGTCATGGACTGATTTTGCTTCTAACATGCTTGAATGGGTCCCACAAAAAACCAGCAAAATC
Organism: Miscanthus lutarioriparius; assembly: GCA_904845875.1. Lineage (NCBI taxonomy): Eukaryota > Viridiplantae > Streptophyta > Magnoliopsida > Poales > Poaceae > Miscanthus > Miscanthus lutarioriparius. Next base: position 70,320,300 of record CAJGYO010000005.1, on the reverse strand, counting down.
CAGTTTTCAACACTTAACAAATTTTCTAAGTGTATGCTCGACTGACAGCCTGACAAGCCCACCTTGAGCACGATTTTTCCACGTTTCTGTTGCGAATCAAGAGCTTACTCTCTTAATAAAAGTTGAAGCTGGTACATAGGGCTAGGATTTTTGTTAAGATGGTTTACGCTTTGGAGCCTTGGATTAGCCGTTGTATCATCGTGGAAAACTCGGCGTCGAGCTCGGCTTCGGTGTGTGTCGAACGAAAGCTGAATCAAATGATCATGCTGACCGCCGTCGTGCCTTGGCGCCAGCGTGGAAGGGGAGAACGGTCGCGTCGCCGCCCGCCCTGACCCAGCAGCACGCCGCGTCCTGGCGTCGCGCCTTCAAGTCGCCGCGCTCGCCCGAACGCCAGCGCCTTTGCATTTTCGTTTTTCCGGCTCTCCTTCGCCACTCACCGCCGCGCGCGGCGCTGCAAACCCCGGTGCCGAGAGCCCGCCATCGCCATTGAGGCGCCCTCGCGCGCCAGCTCCTCCATCCCCACCGCAACCCTCCACCGTCTTCCCAAGAACCCCTCGCGCCTACCGTGCCCATTGTGCCGTTTTCGGTAAGCCCAGCGCCGTGCGCGCTAGCTTTCGCGGAGCTCGCCGCCAACCTCGTCGTGCCGTGGCCACGCCGTTTTAGTCTACCACCCACGCGTTAGTTGATGCGCTAGGTTTCCGATAGCTCGTAGATGCTTGTCCGCGCGTTTGATTGAGCCGCCGAGGTCGTCACCGGCGTAACGCGTGCCGCCCGACCTCGCTCGCGTTCGCCATGGCCGCCGCCGCTAGCTTTAGGGTCGCAATAAAGGCCGCCTGCCAGTTGCTCAATAGGTTCGCCAGTCATGTAGGTCCTACCTACGATGATGACCTCACCCGGCGAACTCCCGTCGTCGAAGTTCTCGCCGCGTCGTGATTTAAGCGGCGCTTGCTGCTGCTGCTTCGAAGTCAATGACGGTGGGGTCCCACACCTGTCAATGACGAGTAGTGTAGGCTAACTCATTTTGAATCCAGTTTTTGAATTGTTTTGTTATTTTTGTATCTTTAGTTTGGTAGCTCCTAAAATGGTGAAATAAATATGATTGTGTTGCTTAGGAAGTGTAGTATTTTGGAAAAATATGTTCTTGGTTTCAACAGTATAAATTTCTGGAGATTTAAATAGGGATTTGAAATGTGCTTTTGAATGCATTCAAATTTGTTTATTTTATATCTAGAGTTCCTGTGCTCCAAAAATTATGAAATTTTTGTGGTGAACTAATCTTAGCATATGTGAGCCCTGGTAAAAATTTGAGGACCAGTGCATGGGTAGATTTAAAGTTATAGATTTTTCTTTTATGACTAGTTAATCCTTGCATGAATTTTCATAAATTAAGTATGAGTCCAAAATTCATGAAATTTGTTGGAGGTGATACTAGTACCATATGGATGCTAAGAAAAATATAAAATCTGTTGTTTGACACTTTTCAATAGGATTTTCCATTTATGCTATTTCAAGCCTTGCTGCCTTGTCATTTTTGTATAGAATGTTCTACTTGGTAAAATGACATGAAATTTTTATAGTAGTCCTTTGATAGCATTATTAAGGCTCTGTAAATTTTTGAGAATTTATTAAGCACATCTAATATATATTGATTATTTAACATAGATATCTAAATAAAAATAATAAAGGCAATTTAATAAATAGTTTGGGCTTTACCATTATATCATCTTAACTGTATTTGGTATGCTTAAACTATTGGTAGGTTCTAGGTTGTCAAATTTTGAATGATTACCTGAAGTAGAAGTATTCTTACTTTATGTTGCATGTTAAGTCATTTCGGACTGATTCTAGAGTGTGATGATTTGCATATTGAAACTGATGTGTACTGTAAAATGGTTAATAACAAAGTTGTAGAGAATTGGATAAGCTTTCCAGAAAGTCCTAGATCACTAGATTTGGATTTGTAGAACTCCAGTTATGAGCGAAACAAGTAGCTATTGTTTGTGGCATAGTCGATGCTTTGTAGAAGTAGTTAAGTAGTAAACGAGAAGAGATATGCACCTACTCAAACAACGTGACGCACTTGTTAACATATATGCATTCATAATACTTATACCATACTCATGCATCTAGGATCGGAGGAAGAGATCACGTTGCTGGAATTGAAGAAGCAGAGGAAGGAACCCATGAGGAGGATCCATAAGCCGCGCACTCTCGAAGGCGTGGAGCGAGAACCTCAAGAGCTTCCGGAGTGCCCCGACCACCGTCCTACTTCTTTTCATGAGGCAAGCCCCGAGCATTATAAGTCTCCCGATAATTTACAAATGTTTACTTACGTATTTATGATTGATGCATTAGGTTATAAGAGTTGAATGAAACCACTTGATGCATGTACATTCCTTGTCCAGATATTACACCTTTAACGGTATAGGTCCGAGGATCGAATATATATATGCTTAGCCATGCTTAGACCGGTAGAAGTCGGGTGATGTCTGTCACCTGCGAGATATAGGTGGATACCGAGCACGGTTGGCTATATCTCGCTATCGTGGAACAGAACCATGAGGTAAAAGTAAATTGAGACCGGACGGAGATCGATAGGGAAGCAACAAGGCATGGAGGTCTTGGGTGTGGACTTATCCCCGTCTGTGTCGATTAAGGACCGCATCTGCGTTGTTGGCGCTTCCGACAAGATTGAACGCATGCCTCTCACTTAGCTGGGCGGATAATTCGTTCCGACCCATGGCCGAGTAATTCAACTCGGCCGGGAATCGTTTCATAGCGCCCTTCCGGAAACGATCGACCGAGCCCAAAGGGCAGGGTTGGCTTTGAGCATCCCGGCATCTGGTGTTCCAGTTAGCGGCGTGTGACGAACCATGAAATGTGTACTGAGTTGTACCAAAGGTGACCTAAGGCTATCGTAATTTGGTAGATCTGGGTTTGTGTTAGGAATAAATTCCCACTGGTTGAAATCGATTCGAATCGCCGTCTCTCCGGATAGTGAGAAACTTGGCTAGTCCCAACATCGTATGACTATATTATGAAACATGGTGGTTCGGATGAATATGGAATTACAATACCGCTATGGTTACTATTGTATGCTTCTAAATGATATCCCACATGTTTGGCACAGGATAGTTGCTAATCTAGAAATGGATAGTTATAATTAACTTGATAAAGGAATCATAATTGTACAACGGATCAATTGCCTTTTTCGCAAAATGTTGTCAAGTTACGTCCACTTATACTGCCTTGCATACTCCTTGGAGTCATTTTATTTCTGGTTCATGACGGGGTAAGTCTAGTTGAGTACCTTCTCGTACTCGGGGTTTATTTTCCCAATGTTGCGAGATGGCACTTTGTGTATCATGGTTATTGCAAGAGTTGCTTCTATCCCATTGTGGATGAGGAGTAAGCCTTGGGCGAAGCTTCCTTAGTAATTCCTATCTTTGCTTTTGTGGATCGTGATCGGCATGGCATCGTATCAAACTATGTTGGAAACTTATCTTGAACTTATTTGCTTCCGCTTTAATTATCAAACTCGGTTTGTAATAACTTTTTATTCGTACTACGATGATGAAAAGTATCTGTGAACTTTATGTAATATGTGGCATGTATGTTGAATCTGTACGATCTTGGTTGTTGTAAATCGTTTATCGAGACCCGTCGTGGTACTCGACGGACTACCGGGTTTATATGGGTTCAAGTATGACAGTGCGACCGCTTGCGGATTGCCATTGTACTTGTATTCTTATAAATTGGTCGGTTCTGCGACAGCTGGCATCAGAGCAAGATTCAACGTTAATTGTCACAGGTGTATTTAAAACAAAAGTGTTTGTTTTCCGAAAACCCTTCTCTAGCAACTAATAGTTATATAATAGGTATTTGAAATCTAAAGTGTGCCAATGATCACTTTCCTTATGCCCAAATTAAGGACTATTAGGTGGCTATTTAAGTACTAACATGGGGGTTTTTACTTCGTCGTCCATACGGCGTGCTATTGTATGGATGCCATTCACTTGAATGGTAATGTATGGATCAAATGCCTCTACGCCAAGGTAAGATGAGTATATGACCGCAAGATGTGAGCGTGCGGTCGGGAAGAGTAGCTTTGGTACGGCTATGTATGCATGCTTGCATGTGTATATGGTACGTATTTAATTGTGGGCTTAAATTATTGTCGGGTAGATTGATACGGAAGTATATGTATGGGTATACATATATGGAAGTATTTACGATTACATTCTGCATATTCATTATGGGTTTGGGGCTGAAATGAAATTTTATGCAGGTACACTAACAACGAAACGTGTAGCTCGACTAGTTACGCTATTTATGAGAGAACGTATGTATGCCACCGTGTCTACCGCTAGAAACAAATTTTTCCTAAGTTTGTGAGGACGTACGGAACGAGCATGCATCATGATAATTACCATTCACATAATTACATTGTTCCTCCCCTTATAAAATTCTTACTCGGTTATGTAACTCTTATCCATTATGGCATTGTCTCACCAAGGATACATGTTAATGGTACAGATGGCACGCACCAAGCAGACTGCTCGCAAGTCCACCGGAGGCAGAGCTCCCCGCCGTCAGCTTGCTCCACGTACCCGTCAACGTCACACGTTCCTTGGAGAGTTTGGGATGCCTACGCTCTTGTGGAGAGTACTCAGTTATGTAGGCTATCCTGATGGAATGGAACCCCGCTACTTCTGGGCGAATGAGCAGTTGGGAGAAGGTCTCTTAGTTACTGTGGAGGCCGTTGTTCGTCCCCGAGGTGACGATTCTGAGTGGACAGGCTGGTGTTATGAGTCAACTGGTAGGACTGCTGAAGAAGCAGCTAGCAGGGCAGCCTTTGGGATCCTGAGAGACATCATGGAACGTTTTCCTCAGGAGCTGGCAGCCGCTTTGGTTGGAGTCTTTCCAAGAGGTAACCCCTCCACTGACTCATGGCAGCAGACAAGAGGAAAATCTTTGGAGATTGGTGCAGCGGAGAGGCAGAACAGTGATAACCCTTCCATGAGCGCTATGTTCGCAATGATGAGAGTGTTGGATGGAGTTGAAGGTAGCCTCAGACGTGTGTCTGGTGCTCTTGGTCATGCCCGCGAGGACCGACGTCAGCTTCAGAGGGAGCACGACGCCGAGATTGAAAGGCTCACTGAAGAGATGACTCGGTTAACTCACCAGCGAAATGCAGCTTGGACAAGGGAAAATGTCCTAAGAGCTCGACAGTTTGAGCTAGGACAGCAGCTGGCCAATGCGGAAGAATACAATGATAATCTGCATGAAGAGGTTCATCTTCTGAACAATCAGCTCCACCCTTATGTCCCACCTGGAGCCGCAGAAATGGATCTAGAAGGGTACGAGGAAGGAGAAGAAGAAGTGGATCCTGAAGAAGAAGTAGAACCTGAGGAAGGAGATGATCCTGCGTCTGACCTTGATAGTGATCATGATGAGGATTAGATCGCTTAGCACTTAGTGGAAGGACTAATGTATCACCTGTATTCATGTAATGGACCTGTAGCTCGAATTTGGCCTTAGTAACCAGACTATCATGTAATGTCAATCGCATGTTGGGATGAACGTCAATGCAATTCCGTTCCTTGTCGGTGATCACGATTTAACTTTGCTTGCATTATGAGCGCGATAAGTGGTCAAATTGGGGATGCCATGTTGCGAGAATGAATTGTTATGCCTCTGTTTTTATTGTGAATTTGAGAATTTCTCCGTAATTTCAGTCCGCATGATTATGATTCATCCGCAATCTCTTGACATCAACCAATAATCGCTTATTGTTGCCACTTGCAGATGACGCGCACCCGTCTTTGGAGCTCGGTAGCGATCCACGATGGCAATGGTGATGACTTACCACCACCACCGCCATTGCCCCGCTTTCGGGGAGTTCTTTGCTCAGTTCTTGGGAAGCCAAAGGACAATGGAAGAAGCTTTGCACCTAATCGCAAAAAAACACGCTCGTGGCCACCCACAACAACCGGGGCCGAGCCAAATCAGCTGATTCATTCAAGGAGTTTACGGACACAAAGCCGCCGATCTTCAAGGTGGTCGTGAGGAACCACCGCAGCCGATGAGTGGCTAAATACAATCGAGCGAAATTTAAATGCGCTAAGGGTCACAGAGCACTGAAAGCGAGAATATGCTTCCCATCAATTGCAAGGACCAGCAGGAATCGGTGGACGCACTTCCGTCGTCTCGCTGCTGCTAATGCACACGAGTGACTGGGAACAATTCAAGCTGGCTTTCGGGGACATCATATTCCCCGGGCACGATGCGCATGAAAGCAAACCGAATTTATGAGGCTCACTCAGGAACAAAGTCACTCCATCGAGTATATGCACGCATTCAACAACTTGTCAAGATATGCTCCGGTTTTGTGGATCTTCAAGAGAAAAAGATAGAGAGTTTCAAGCGAGGGTTGGGTACCAAACCGATGAAGACTATGGCAAATTCTCGATGTACCACGTACAACGAGTTTATTAGTGATGCCTTGACCCAAGAAAACCACAACAACATGCATGCAGTTGCTAAAGGTCGCAAGAGGGCCTATGAGGCCGGTGCATCCGGATCTTTCCAGTCAAAAGCGCCTATCGCAGCTAGGCCACAATTCCGTCCACCTGCACCCAAGTTCAGGCCTCCACCACCGAAAGCTCAGAATAACAGGCCACAGAAACCGTTCCGTAAGGCGTTCACTATTGCCTTACCAAAAGGAAATGGTAATCAGGACAGCTCCACCGGATTCAGAAGTAATCAACCATATTTCAACTGCAACCAACTGGGTCATTGGTCCAAGGAATGCCCCCACCCCAAGAGGAATGGCAACCCAAATCAGAACAATCAGAGGCAGGTGAATGCCAGGGCACGTCAAGGACAAGTGCACTATACCGCTGTGGAGGAAGTGCCCGCCGGAGAAGTTGTCACGGCTGGTATGTTTCTTGTCAACAAGTGTCCTGCTGTTGTTTTATTTGATTCGGGAGCTTCTCATTCATTTATGAGTCAAGCATTTGCATCTAGACATAGTCAAGAAATAATTGAAGTAAACAAAGGGGTTTTAACATAAGTTCAAATTGAGGGGTATCTTTGTTATTACAAAAAGATAGTCAAAAATGTACTCATCGTGATACAAGGGAGGAGTACACCACGGATTTGATAATATTGCCCGGATTATCAATAAGTGTAATCTTAGGCATGAATTGGATGAAGGATCATGGTGTTCTTATTGACACTAGCACCGCACTATTATGTTGAGAGAACCCACGGGAGGAATGCTTTTCTAGTCCCACTCTCCGCGATTTCAAACCCCAACATTTAGCTTTCGTGCTATCCAAACCACCACCATATGTGATATCCCAGTGGTTTGTGAGTTTCCGGATGTATTTCGGAGGAATTACCAGGTCTACCACCGGATAGAGACGTGGAATTTAAGATCGAATTAGTGCCAGGTACCGCACCCATATCCAGAAGGCCCTATAGAATGCCACCCAATGAGTTAGCAGAACTCAAGGTTCAATTGCAAGATCTATTGGACAAAGGTCTTATCCAACCTAGTTCATCTCCGTGGGGATGTCCAGCCTTGTTTGTGAAAAAGAAGGATAAGTCACTGAGAATGTGTGTAGATTACAGACCACTCAATGCTGTGACCATCAAAAACAAATATCCATTGCCCCGCATCGACATCTTGTTCGATCAGTTAGCGAAGGCAAAGGTATTCTCCAAAATTGATTTGAGATCAGGTTATCATCAGATAAAAATTAGACCGGAGGATATACCTAAAACTGCTTTCTCTACGAGGTACGGCTTATACGAGTATTTGGTTATGTCTTTTGGACTAACAAATGCTCCAGCCTATTTCATGTACCTGATGAACTCGGTATTCATGCCCGAACTTGACAAGCTCGTGGTCGTGTTTATTGATGATATATTGATTTATTCAGAAAATGAGACCGATCATCGAGGAGCATTTGAGGATTGTCCTATATCGGATCGAGGGAGCATAAGCTATATGCCAAGTTTAGCAAATGTGAATTTTGGATGAGCAAAGTACCTTTCTTAGGTCACATTTTATCAAGAGATGGAATCTCAGAGACCCATCCAAAGTACAAGAGGTCATGGATTGGAAAGCCCCAACTTCGGTTCATGAAGTTCGGAGTTTTCTAGGGTTAGCGAGGATACTATCGTCGGTTTATTCCAGATTTTTCAAAGATAGCTAAGCCTATGACCGAGACTACTTGAGTAAAGATGAGAAGTACAAATGGACACCGTAATGTGAAACGACTTTTCACACCCTCGAACTTTGTTGACTACAAGACTGTGTTAGCACAACCAAACATTGAAAAGCCTTTTGATGTATTTTGTGATGCATCAGGAATAGGTTTGGGATGTGTGCTTATGCAAGAAGGAGAGTAATTGCATATGCCTCCGGCAATTGAGAAAACATGAAGTCAACTACCCTACACATGATTTGGAACTTGCAAAACCGTTGTCCATGCACTAAAGATATGGAGACATTACTTGTTGGGCAATGTATGTCATATTTTTACCGACCACAAAAGTCTCAAGTATATCTTTACCCACCAGAGCTGAACATGAGACAACGAAGATGGTTAGAATTGATTAAGGACTACAATTTAGAAGTGCATTACCATCCGGGTAAAGCAAATGTAGTAGCCGATGCACTTAGTCGGAAGTCCCATTGTAACACCGTGGAAGCATTCTTTGGAAGATGGATTCAACTTGTTACATCCTGCTATACTACACAATATCACAATCAGTTGTTCACTTGAGGGCAAAATCATAGAGTTTCTTCACAGAGCGGATGTGGGAATAAGTCACATCAAGAGAAAATGCAAGAGCAAGAAACCAAACATTTTAGATTGGACGAAAGAGGTGTATTATGGTTCGAGGACCGATTGGTGGTGTGCGAAAGACCGTGAGCTAAGGAATCAAATTTTAGAAGAAGCTCACTCATCCAAATTGTCTATCCATCCGGGTAGTAGTAAAATGTATCAAGATTTGAAAACCCGTTTTGGTGGACTAAGATGAAGAAAGAGATCATGAGCCTATGTTGCTAGGTGTGATAACTGCTGCAGAGAGTGAAAGCCGTCCATATGAAAACATTTGGATTACTTCAGCCACCGCCTATTCCAGGATGGAAATGGGAAGAGATCAAGTATGGACTTTATTACTGGGCCTTCCAACAACACCACAAGGTCACGATTCAACTGGGTCATTGTTGATCGCCTCACCAAGTCAAGACACTTCATACCCGTGAACACGCGGTATATAGTTGGGAAATACGCTTGAAATATATGTTGCCCAGATCGTGAGATTGCATGGAGTACCCAGGACTATAATCTCAGATCGAGGACCACAATTCATAGCTCGTTTCTGGGAGCACCTACACCAAGCTTTGGGAACCAAGCTAATCAGAAGCTCCGCTTATCATCCGCAAACTTCAGGACAGACCGAGCGAGTGAACCAAATCCTAGAAGATTTACTTAGGGCTTGTGTTATATCTTCAAAAGGTTCATGGGAGAAATGGTTACCTTTAGCTGAATTCTCCTATAACAATGAGTTATCAAGCGAGTATCAAAATGGCTCCATTTGAAGCCTTGTATGGCGAAAGTGCGAGAACTCCATTGAATTGGATTGAGCCGGTGAAAGGAGATATTTTGGTATTGATTTTGTCAATGAAGCCGAAGAGCAAGTACGTATCATCCAACACCACATGAAGGCAGCTCAATCAAGACAGAAAAGTTATGCCGACAGAAGAAGAAGACCACTAACTTTTGAAGCAGGTGATCATGTATATTTGAGAGTATCACCCATGAAAGGCGTGAAAAGATTTGGGATGAAAAGAAGCTTTCACCAAGATATGTAGGGCCATACAAAATTTTGGAACGAAAAGGAAGGTTGCATATAAGTTACAACTTCCACCAGAGATGAGTGCAATCTTTGACGTGTTCCATGTTTCTCACTAAAGAAATGTCTTCGAGTAGGAAGAAGCTATTGCACCCACCAACGTGCGACTTCAATCGGATCGACCTATGAAGAAAAGCCAATTCGAGTGTTAGAAGTGATGGAGAGAGTAACAAGGAGTAAGATCATTAAGTTCTATAAGGTGGTGTGGAACAATCATAGTGAACAAGATGCTACATGGGAAAGAGAAGATTATCTGCAAGAAGTTTATCCCGCCTTTTCCAAGAATGGTAGGTCTTGCAAATCTCGGGGACGAGATTTTTATAAGGGGGAGGGGCTGTAACACCTCGGGTGTTAGCCTTGCATAACTTGACTTGCATAACATAAGCATGAGCATCAAGCATTCATAAATCATCATTTACAATTGAAACATTCGATCGAAACATATGAAACATTGCTTGTTATCTCGTAATTCTTGGAACATATGCATATGATCATGTGCAAACAAATGCTAGTGTGTAATGTTGGTCACTATAACACCTTAGCTACACTTAGGTTAACAAAAGGAACCTTGTTCATGAAGACCACATTTCTTGATCAAGCATTTAAGTGTTATTTCATGTGTTGACCTGAATGGCTATATGTGTGACTACTTCATAGAATGCTTGAATGACCTTGCAAATTGTTTTAACATGCTTAGAGTATCATCATGAACAACTTTGGTATTTAGGGCTAGGGCTAAATTGGTCATTTAGCCATAGTTTGAATGTGTATCTTGATTTCAAAGTGACATGTTTGACTAAAGTTGAACTAGGTGTTAGGGACCTTGCATGGAGGAGTTCACTAAAGCAAAGTTGTAGTATTTGACATAAGGAACAACTTCCATTTTTAGGTCATGGACTGATTTTGCTTCTAACATGCTTGAATGGGTCCCACAAAAACAGCAAAATCCAGTTTTCAACACTTAACAAATTTTCTAAGTGTATGCTCGACTGACAGCCTGACAAGCCCACCTTGAGCACGATTTTTCCACGTTTCTGTTGCGAATCAGAGCTTACTCTCTTAATAAAAGTTGAAGCTGGTACATAGGGCTAGGATTTTTGTTAAGATGGTTTACGCTTTGGAGCCTTGGATTAGCCGTTGTATCATCGTGAAAACTCGGCGTCAGGCTCGGCTTCGGGTGTCTGAACGAGCTGAATCAAATGATCATGGCTGACCGCCGTCAGGCCTTGGCCGCCGCGTGGAAGGGAGAACGGCCGCGCGTCGCCAGCGCCCTGACCGCGCAGGCCACGCCGCGTCTGGGCGCGCCTTCAAGTCGCCCGCGCTCGCCCGCAACGCCCAGCGCCTGCATTTTCGTTTTTCCCGGCTCTCCTTCGCCACTCACCTCGCCGCAGCCGCTGCAACCCCGGTGCCGAGAGCCCGCCATCGCCATTGGAGGCGCCAGCTCGCGCCCAGCTCCTCCATCCCCACCGCAACCCTCCACCGTCTTCCCAGCAACCCCCTGCGCCCTACCGTGCCCGCTGTTAGCACTCGGTAAGCCCCAGCGCCGTGCGCTAGCTCGCCGGAGCTCCGCCGCCAACCTCGTCGTCGTGGCCACGCCGTTTTAGTCTACCACTCCACGCGTTAGTTGATGCGCTAGGTTTCCAGTAGCTCGTAGATGCTTGTCCGCGCGTTTGATTGAGCCGCCGAGGTCGTCACCGGCGTAACGCCGTCGTCCAGCCTCGCCGTTCCGCCATGGCCGCCGCCGCTAGCTTTAGGGTCAGCAATAAGGCCAGCCAAGTTGCTCAATAGGTTCGCCAGGTCATGTAGGTCCTACCCTGATGACCTCACCGCCGGCGAACTCCCCGTCGTCGAGTTCTCGCCGCGTCGTGACGAAGCAGCGCCGCTGCTCTGCTTCGAGTCAATGACAGTGGGGTCCCACCTGTCAGCGACAGAAGTAGTGTAGGCTAACTCATTTTGAATCCAGTTTTTGAATTGTTTTGTTATTTTTGTATCTTTAGTTTGGTAGCTCCTAAAATGGTGAAATAAATATGATTGTGTTGCTTAGGAAGTGTAGTATTTTGGAAAAATATGTTCTTGGTTTCAACAGTAGAAATTTCTGGAGATTTAAATAGGGATTTGAAATGTGCTTTTGAATGCATTCAAATTTGTTTATTTTATATCTAGAGTTCCTGTGCTCCAAAAATTATGAAATTTTTGTGGTGAACTAATCTTAGCATATGTGAGCCCTGGTAAAAATTTGAGGACCAGTGCATGGGTAGATTTAAAGTTATAGATTTTTCTTTTATGACTAGTTAATCCTTGCATGAATTTTCATAAATTAAGTATGAGTCCAAAATTCATGAAATTTGTTGGAGGTGATACTAGTACCATATGGATGCTAAGAAAAATATAAAATCTGTTGTTTGACACTTTTCAATAGGATTTTCCATTTATGCTATTTCAAGCCTTGCTGCTTTGCCTTGTCATTTTGTATAGAATGTTCTACTTGGTAAAATGACATGAAATTTTTATAGTAGTCCTTTGATAGCATTATTAAGGCTCTGTAAATTTTGAGAATTTATTAAGCACATCTAATATATATTGATTATTTAACATAGATATCTAAATAAAAATAATAAAGGCAATTTAATAAATAGTTTGGGCTTTACCATTATATCATCTTAACTGTATTTGGTATGCTTAAACTATTGGTAGGTTCTAGGTTGTCAAATTTTGAATGATTACCTGAAGTAGAAGTATTCTTACTTTATGTTGCATGTTAAGTCATTTCCGGACTGATTCTAGAGTGTGATGATTTGCATATTGAAACTGATGTGTACTGTAAAATGGTTAATAACAAAGTTGTAGAGAATTGGATAAGCTTTCCAGAAAGTCCTAGATCACTAGATTTGGATTTGTAGAACTCCAGTTATGAGCGAAACAAGTAGCTATTGTTTGTGGCATAGTCGATGCTTTGTAGAAGTAGTTAAGTAGTAAACGAGAAGAGATATGCACCTACTCAAACAACGTGACGCACTTGTTAACATATATGCATTCATAATACTTATACCATACTCATGCATCTAGGATCGGAGGAAGAGATCACGTTCTTTGGAATTGAAGAAGCAGAGGAAGGGACCCCGCAGGAGGATCCATAAGCCGCAGCTCCCAAGGCGTGGAGCGAGAACCTCAAGAGCTTCCGGGAGTGCCACGACCACCGTCCTACTTCCTTTTTCATGAGGCAAGCCCCGGAGCATTATAAGTCTCCCAATAATTTACAAATGTTTACTTACGTATTTATGATTGATGCATTAGGTTATAAGAGTTGAATGAAACCACTTGATGCATGTACATTCCTTGTCCGAGATATTACACCTTTTAACGGTATAGGTCCAGGATCGAATATATATATGCTTAGCCATGCTTAGACCGGTAGAAGTCGGGTGATGTCTGTCACTGCGAGATATAGGTGGATACCGAACACGGTTGGCTATATCTCGCTATCGTGGAATGCAGAACCATGAGGTAAAAGTAAATTGAGACCGGACGGGAGATCGATAGGGAAGCAACAAGGCATGGAGGTCTTGGGTGTGGACTTATCCCCGTCAGGTGTCGATTAAGGACCGTACCGTTGTTGGCGCTTCGACAAGATTGAACGCATGCCTCTCACTTAGCTGGGCGGATAATTCGTTCCGACCGCGAAGCCGAGTAATTCAACTCGGGCCGGAATCGTTCATTAGCGCCTTCCGGGAACGATCGACCGAGCCCAAGGGCAGGTTTGGCTGAGCATCCCGGCATCTGGTGTTCCAGATGCGTTGTGATCGAACCCATGAAATGTGTACTGAGTTGTACCAAAGGTGACCTAAGGCTATCGTGGGTGGTAGATCTGGGTTTGTGTTAGGAATAAATTCCCACTGGTTGAAATCGATTCAATCGCCGCTCTCCCGGATAGTGAGAAACTTGGCTAGTCCCAACATCAAAAATGACTATATTATGAAACATGGTGGTTCGAGATGAATATGGAATTACAATACTGCTATGGTTACTATTGTATGCTTCTAAATGATATCCCACATGTTTGGCACGGGATAGTTGCTAATCTAGAAATGGATAGTTATAATTAACTTGATAAAGGAATCATAATTGTACAACGGATCAATTGCCTTTTTCGCAAAATGTTGTCAAGTTACGCCCACTTATACAGCCTTGCATACTCCTTGGAGTCATTTTATTTCTGGTTCATGACGGGTAAGTCTAGTGAGTACCTTCTCGTACTCGTGGTTTATTTTCCCAATGTTGCGAGATGGCTTTGTGTATCATGGTTATTGCAAGAGTTGCTTCTATCCCATTGTGGATGAGGAGTAAGCCTTGGGCAGGCTTCCTTAGTAATTCCTATCTTTGCTTTTGTGGATCGTGATCCGGCATGGCAATCGTATCAAACTATGTTGGAAACTTATCTTGAACTTATTTGCTTCGCTTTAATTATCAAACTCGGTTTGTAATAACTTTTTTATTCGTATCACGATGATGAAAAGTATCGTGAACTTTATGTAATATGTGGCATGTATGTTGAATCCTGTACGATCTTGGTTGTTGTAAATCGTTTATCGAGACCCGTCGTGGTACTCGACGGACTACCGGGTTTATATGGGTTCAAGTATGACAGTGCGACCGCTTGCGGATTGCCATTGTACTTGTATTCTTATAAATTGGTCGGTTCTGCGACACATGTTGCATCCCGATCACTATGATTACTCCAAACTACCATGTATAACTTAACTACTCGCCTATGAGTCACTCTTTCTTGAGTATCCAGAACCTGCACGGGCTTCTCCTGATAAGAAAGATCAGATTTCAATTCGATTCTCCCTTGTTGTTACTCTTTCCTCGGAATACGGAGACACTTCTTCAAACCGAGACACATGGAATACCGGGAATATAGCTCCCATTTCACGTGATAGATCGTGTTTATAGGCTACTCTTCCACTTTTCTCGATAATTTGGTAAGGTCCAACATATCGAGGCTCAAGCTTCCTTTTGATTCCAAAATGTTTTACTCCTCTCATAGGGGATACCTTCAGATAAACATGGTCACCTACTTCAAACTCAATAGGTTTTCTTCTCTTATCAACATAGTTCTTTTGTCTAGCCTGAGCGGCAATCATATTCTTCTGTATAGTTTGGACTTGCTCTTCGGCTTCTTTTACAAAATCAATACCATAGAATCTTCTTTCTCCAGGTTCCACCTAGTTTAAAGGATTCCTACACTTGTGGCCATATAGCGCTTCAAAAGGAGGCATCTTGATACTCTCTTGATAACTGTTGTTATAAGAGAATTCAACGTGAGGCAACCATTCCTCCCAAGAGCCTTTGCAAGAGATAAGACAAGCTCTAAGCATGTCTTCAAGAATTTGATTAACACGCTGAGTCTGTCCCGATGTTTGCGGATGATAGGCAGAACTACCTTTTAGATGAGTGCCAAGATTCTGATGTAAGCATTCCCAAAAGCGAGCCGTGAATTGCGGTCCTCTATCTGAAACAATGGATTTGGGTACACCATGGAGACGTACCACTTGTTGAAAATAAATATCAGCGTAATTGTGAGGGTGATAGGTAGACTTGACCGGAATAAAGTGAGCGGATTTGGTTAGACGATCTATGATAACCCAGATCGAATGACAACCCTTTTTGGTAGTGGGTAACCCAACAATGAAATCCATAACAATTTCTTCCCACTTCCAGCCAGGAATAGAGAGTGGCTGCAATAATCTGGGCTTCATGTGAATAGCCTTGACTCTACAACAGTTATCACACCTTGCCACGTAGGCGGCGATTTCTTTCTTCATCTTGGTCCACCAATAATACAGCTTGAGATCTTGATACATTTTACTGCTACCAGGATGGATGGACAATCTAGAAGAATGGGCTTCACCCATAATTTGATTTCTAAGTTCTTTGTCTTTGGGTACTACAAGCCTATCATCAAACCAGAGAATTCCTTTGTCATCGACCCTAAAGTGCTTGGTCTCCTACTCTTTCATCTTCCGCTTGATGTGAAACACATCCACATCAGTCTTCTGGAGTTCGATAATTTGACTTCTAAGAGAGCAATCCACAGTGATATTGTGGAGTACTATAGGATGAAGGAGGTGTGCCAGATGAAAGTCTTCACTAACTAAGGAATTGCAATGGGCCTTTCTGCTTAAGGCATCAGCAACTACATTTGCCTTGCCAGGATGGTAGTGCACTTGAAGGTTGTAGTCTTTGATTAATTCTAACCATCGTCGTTGACGCATGTTCAACTCGGGTTGAGTAAAGATGTACTTGAGACTTTTATGGTCGGTATAGATGTTGCACACATTACCTAGCAAGTAATGTCTCCAAATCTTCAGGGCATGAACAACCGCGGCTAGCTCTAAGTCATGGGTAGGATAATTGATTTCATGCTTTCGAAGCTGGCGCAAAGCATAAGCAATGACTCGGCCCTCCTGCATAAGAACACACCCGAAACCGGTGCCACATGCATCACAATAGACATCAAAAGGCTTCTCGATGTCGGGTTGTGCCAATTCAGGAGCAGAAGTTAGTAAGGCGAAGAGAGAGTGAGCGAGGCGCTGGCTTTCATCTAGGAGCACGACGCGCGACGTGGAGGCGCTAGCAGAGCATGCACGCCATGCGGTGGCCAGCCCCTGAACCAGTCGGCCATGGTGTTCTGTGAAGATTTTCTGAAACGCCTGAATCGGAGTCCGGTGGCACGACTGACAGCGTGACTTGACGACGTGTGATCTCTTAAACCGTGACGAGTTAGTGGAAGAAACGTACATGAAAGTTGTAGAGTTAAGATAGGGCTCCAACAATGCTTGAGACACCAACAGCTAATCCTCCATGGATCATGAGTTGTATCAAGCCAAAGTTGGCTCAAGCAAACTAAAACTGCATTAGGACTTAGAAAATTTTTTCTAAGTCTGAAATCAGCAGGGAAACCTGACTTGTGGGCCCTATTTGAGCATGTTCTAGCCATTTTCAAGAGATCATCATATTGAGACTTTTGTTCCTTGATAAATTGGCTACAACTTTGGTAAAGGGTGCACATCCATGCAAGGTCTCTAGGTTGTACTTTTTAATCAGTCAAATAGAGTCACTCTAGAGGTCATCCTAAAGTCAAACCTCCACCTAGAGGGAAATTTAGTCATTTTGGTCCACATGAACAATGTCCCATCAATTACCCTAAGTGTAGTTAAGGTGTATTAGACCATAATTAACCACTCTACACAAGTGCTACACCAACTTCTAAGTATCACATGTGATGAAACAACAAAACACTCAATTTACCCTAATGTTGCAATTTCATGTTTCACATGTTTCATGACCTTGTTGCAATTTTAAACTTGTCATATTACACTACCATGTTGCCATGTTTCAAGGTATGAGAAACTCATGTTGCATTCACATGTTGCACTTACTACCATTCACAAGCAATCAAGTATGAAACAAACATAATTGAGAATGTTGCATATACATGTTTCAGTAACAATGACATGATGAGGTAGATGATGCACATGTTTATGAAATGAAATGCAATTTTGTGGGAGCCAAACACCTAGGGTGTTACAGCCTTCCGCCCTTAGAAAAATATCGTCCCGAGATTTGAAAAGCGTACCATTTAGTATAGAAAGTCGGAAAATTTTCCTTTAGATAATCTTCCCGCTCCCATGTTGCATCCCGATCACTATGATTACTCCAAACTACCATGTATAACTTAACTACTCGCCTATGAGTCACTCTTTCTTGAGTATCCAGAACCTGCACGGGCTTCTCCTGATAAGAAAGATCAGATTTCAATTCGATTCTCCTCGTTGTTACTCTTTCCTCGGGAATACGGAGACACTTCTTCAGCTGAGACACATGGAATACCGGGAATATAGCTCCCATTTCACGTGATAGATCGTGTTTATAGGCTACTCTTCCACTTTTCTCGATAATTTGGTAAGGTCCAACATATCGAGGCTCAAGCTTCCTTTTGATTCCAAAATGTTTTACTCCTCTCATAGGGGATACCTTCAGATAAACATGGTCACCTACTTCAAACTCAATAGGTTTTCTTCTCTTATCAACATAGTTCTTTTGTCTAGCCTGAGCGGCAATCATATTCTTCTGTATAGTTTGGACTTGCTCTTCGGCTTCTTTTACAAAATCAATACCATAGAATCTTCTTTCTCCAGGTTCCACCTAGTTTAAAGGATTCCTACACTTGTGGCCATATAGCGCTTCAAAAGGAGGCATCTTGATACTCTCTTGATAACTGTTGTTATAAGAGAATTCAACGTGAGGCAACCATTCCTCCCAAGAGCCTTTGCAAGAGATAAGACAAGCTCTAAGCATGTCTTCAAGAATTTGATTAACACGCTGAGTCTGTCCCGATGTTTGCGGATGATAGGCAGAACTACGGATTAGATGAGTGCCAAGATTCTGATGTAAGCATTCCCAAAAGCGAGCCGTGAATTGCGGTCCTCTATCTGAAACAATGGATTTGGGTACACCATGGAGACGTACCACTTGTTGAAAATAAATATCAGCGTAATTGTGAGGGTGATAGGTAGACTTGACCGGAATAAAGTGAGCGGATTTGGTTAGACGATCTACGATAACCCAGATCGAATGACAACCCTTTTTGGTAGTGGGTAACCCAACAATGAAATCCATAACAATTTCTTCCCACTTCCAGCCAGGAATAGAGAGTGGCTGCAATAATCTGGGCTTCATGTGAATAGCCTTGACTCTACAACAGTTATCACACCTTGCCACGTAGGCGGCGATTTCTTTCTTCATCTTGGTCCACCAATAATACAGCTTGAGATCTTGATACATTTTACTGCTACCAGGATGGATGGACAATCTAGAAGAATGGGCTTCACCCATAATTTGATTTCTAAGTTCTTTGTCTTTGGGTACTACAAGCCTATCATCAAACCAGAGAATTCCTTTGTCATCGACCCTAAAGTGCTTGGTCTCCTGCTCTTTCATCTTCCGCTTGATGTGAAACACATCCACATCAGTCTTCTGGAGTTCGATAATTTGACTTCTAAGAGAGCAATCCACAGTGATATTGTGGAGTACTATAGGATGAAGGAGGTGTGCCAGATGAAAGTCTTCACTAACTAAGGAATTGCAATGGGCCTTTCTGCTAAAGGCATCAGCAACTACATTTGCCTTGCCAGGATGGTAGTGCACTTGAAGGTTGTAGTCTTTGATTAATTCTAACCATCGTCGTTGATGCATGTTCAACTCGGGTTGAGTAAAGATGTACTTGAGACTTTTATGGTCGGTATGGATGTTGCACACATTACCTAGCAAGTAATGTCTCCAAATCTTCAGGGCATGAACAACCGCGGCTAGCTCTAAGTCATGGGTAGGATAATTGATTTCATGCTTTCGAAGCTGGTGCAAAGCATAAGCAATGACTCGCCCTCTACATAAGAACACACCGAAACCGGTGCCACATGCATCACAATAGACATCAAAAGGCTTCTCGATGTCGGGTTGTGCCAATTCAGAGCGAAGTTACTAAGGCAAAGAGAGAGTGAGCGAGGGCGCCGGCTTTCATCTAGGAGCACGACGCGACGACGTGGAGGCGCTTAGCGAGCATGCACGCCACGCGGTGGCCAGCCCCCGAACCGGTCGGCCATGGTGTTCTGTGAAGATTTTCTAAAACGCTGAATCGGAGTCCCGGTGGCACGGCCGATCGTGCGTGACTTGACGACGTGTGATCTCTTAAACCATGACGAGTTAGTGGAAGAAACGTACATGAAAGTTGTAGAGTTAAGATAGGGCTCCAACAATGCTTGAGACACCAACAGCTAATCCTCCATGGATCATGAGTTGTATCAAGCCAAAGTTGGCTCAAGCAAACTAAAACTGCATTAGGACTTAGAAAATTTTTCTAAGTCTGAAATCAGCAGGAAACCTGACTTGTGGGCCCTATTTGAGCATGTTCTAGCCATTTTCAAGAGATCATCATATTGAGACTTTTGTTCCTTGATAAATTGGCTACAACTTTGGTAAAGGGTGCACATCCATGCAAGGTCTCTAGGTTGTACTTTTAATCAGTCAAATAGAGTCACTCTAGAGGTCATCCTAAAGTCAAACCTCCACCTAGAGGGAAATTTAGTCATTTTGGTCCACATGAACAATGTCCCATCAATTACCCTAAGTGTAGTTCAGGTGTATTAGACCATAATTAACCACTCTACACAAGTGCTACACCAACTTCTAAGTATCACATGTGATGAAACAACAAAACACTCAATTTACCCTAATGTTGCAATTTCATGTTTCACATGTTTCATGACCTTGTTGCAATTTTAAACTTGTCATATTACACTACCATGTTGCCATGTTTCAATGTATGAGAAACTCATGTTGCATTCACATGTTGCACTTACTACCATTCACAAGCAATCAAGTATGAAACAAACATAATTGAGAATGTTGCATATACATGTTTCAAATAATAATGACATGATGAGGTAGATGATGCACATGTTTATGAAATGAAATGCAATTTTGTGGGAGCCAAACACCTAGGGTGTTACAGCCTTCCGCCCTTAGAAAAATCTCGTCCCGAGATTTGAAAAGCGTACCATTTAGTATAGAAAGTCGGAAAATTTTCCTTTAGATAATCTTCCCGCTCCCATGTTGCATCCCGATCACTATGATTACTCCAAACTACCTTGTATAACTTAACTACTCGCCTATGAGTCACTCTTTCTTGAGTATCCGAGAACACGCACGGGCTTCTCCACGATAAGAAAGATCAGATTTCAATTCGATTCTCCTCGTTGTTACTCTTTCCTCGGGAATACGGAGACACTTCTTTCAATTTGAGACACATGGAATACCGAGAATATAGCTCCCATTTCACGTGATAGATCGTGTTTATAGGCTACTCTTCCACTTTTCTCGATAATTTGGTAAGGTCCAACATATATCGAGGCTCAAGCTTCCTTTTGATTCCAAAATGTTTTACTCCTCTCATAGGGGATACCTTCAGATAAACATGGTCACCTACTTCAAACTCAATAGGTTTTCTTCTCTTATCAACATAGTTCTTTTGTCTAGCCTGAGCGGCAATCATATTCTTCTCGTATAGTTTGGACTTGCTCTTCGGCTTCTTTTACAAAATCAATACCATAGAATCTTCTTTCTCCAGGTTCCACCTAGTTTAAAGGATTCCTACACTTGTGGCCATATAGCGCTTCAAAAGGAGGCATCTTGATACTCTCTTGATAAGCTGTTGTTATAAGAGAATTCAACGTGAGGCAACCATTCCTCCCAAGAGCCTTTGTAAGAGATAAGACAAGCTCTAAGCATGTCTTCAAGAATTTGATTAACACACTGAGTCTCATCCCGATGTTTGCGGATGATAGGCGTAACTACACGGATTAGATGAGTGCCAAGATTCTCGATGTAAGCATTCCCAAAAGCGAGCCGTGAATTGCGGTCCTCTATCTGAAACAATGGATTTGGGTACACCATGGAGACGTACCACTTGTTGAAAATAAATATCGCGTAATTGTGAGGGTGATAGGTAGACTTGACCGGAATAAAGTGAGCGGATTTGGTTAGACGATCTATGATAACCCGGATCGAATGACAACCCTTTTTGGTAGTGGGTAACCCAACAATGAAATCCATAACAATTTCTTCCCACTTCGGCCGGGGAATAGAGAGTGGCTGCAATAATCTGGGCTTCATGTGAATAGCCTTGACTCTACAACAGTTATCACACCTTGCCACGTGAGGGGCGGCGATTTCTTTCTTCATCTTGGTCCACCAATAATACTGACTTGAGATCTTGATACATTTTATCGCTACCAGGATGGATGGACAATCTAGAAGAATGGGCTTCACCCATAATTTGATTTCTAAGTTCTTTGTCTTTGGGTACTACAAGCCTATCATCAAACCAGAGAATTCCTTTGTCATCGACCCTAAAGTGCTTGGTCTCCTGCTCTTTCATCTTCCGCTTGATGTGAAACACATCCACATCAGTCTTCTGGAGTTCGATAATTTGACTTCTAAGAGAGCAATCCACAGTGATATTGTGGAGTACTATAGGATGAAGGAGGTGTGCCAGATGAAAGTCTTCACTAACTAAGGAATTGCAATGGGCCTTTCTGCTAAAGGCATCAGCAACTACATTTGCCTTGCCAGGATGGTAGTGCACTTGAAGGTTGTAGTCTTTGATTAATTCTAACCATCGTCGTTGATGCATGTTCAACTCGGGTTGAGTAAAGATGTACTTGAGACTTTTATGGTCGGTATGGATGTTGCACACATTACCTAGCAAGTAATGTCTCCAAATCTTCAGGGCATGAACAACCGCGGCTAGCTCTAAGTCATGGGTAGGATAATTGATTTCATGCTTTCGAAGCTGGTGCAAAGCATAAGCAATGACTCGGCCCTCCTACATAAGAACACACCCGAAACCGGTGCCACATGCATCACAATAGACATCAAAAGGCTTCTCGATGTCGGGTTGTGCCAATTCAGGAGCAGAAGTTACTAAGGCGAAGAGAGAGTGAGCGAGGCGCTGGCTTTCATCTAGGAGCACGACGCGCGACGTGGAGGCGCTAGCAGAGCATGCACGCCACGCGGTGGCCAGCCCCTGAACCAGTCGGCCATGGTGTTCTGTGAAGATTTTCTGAAACGCCTGAATCGGAGTCCGGTGGCACGACTGACAGCGTGACTTGACGACGTGTGATCTCTTAAACCGTGACGAGTTAGTGGAAGAAACATACATGAAAGTTGTAGAGTTAAGATAGGGCTCCAACAATGCTTGAGACACCAACAGCTAATCCTCCATGGATCATGAGTTGTATCAAGCCAAAGTTGGCTCAAGCAAACTAAAACTGCATTAGGACTTAGAAAATTTTTTCTAAGTCTGAAATCAGCAGGGAAACCTGACTTGTGGGCCCTATTTGAGCATGTTCTAGCCATTTTCAAGAGATCATCATATTGAGACTTTTGTTCCTTGATAAATTGGCTACAACTTTGGTAAAGGGTGCACATCCATGCAAGGTCTCTAGGTTGTACTTTTTAATCAGTCAAATAGAGTCACTCTAGAGGTCATCCTAAAGTCAAACCTCCACCTAGAGGGAAATTTAGTCATTTTGGTCCACATGAACAATGTCCCATCAATTACCCTAAGTGTAGTTCAGGTGTATTAGACCATAATTAACCACTCTACACAAGTGCTACACCAACTTCGAAGTATCACATGTGATGAAACAACAAAACACTCAATTTACCCTAATGTTGCAATTTCATGTTTCACATGTTTCATGACCTTGTTGCAATTTTAAACTTGTCATATTACACTACCATGTTGCCATGTTTCAAGGTATGAGAAACTCATGTTGCATTCACATGTTGCACTTACTACCATTCACAAGCAATCAAGTATGAAACAAACATAATTGAGAATGTTGCATATACATGTTTCAAAGAATAATGACATGATGAGGTAGATGATGCACATGTTTATGAAATGAAATGCAATTTTGTGGGAGCCAAACACCTAGGGTGTTACAGCCTTCCGCCCTTAGAAAAATCTCGTCCTGAGATTTGAAAAGCGTACCATTTAGTATAGAAAGTCGGAAAATTTTCCTTTAGATAATCTTCCCGCTCCCATGTTGCATCCCGATCACTATGATTACTCCAAACTACCTTGTATAACTTAACTACTCGCCTATGAGTCACTCTTTCTTGAGTATCCAGAACACTTGACGGGCTTCTCTCCGATAAGAAAGATCAGATTTCAATTCGATTCTCCTCGTTGTTACTCTTTCCTCGGGAATACGGAGACACTTCTTCATTTGAGACACATGGAATAACGGAATATAGCTCCCATTTCACGTGATAGATCGTGTTTATAGGCTACTCTTCCACTTTTCTCGATAATTTGGTAAGGTCCAACATATCGAGGCTCAAGCTTCCTTTTGATTCCAAAATGTTTTACTCCTCTCATAGGGGATACCTTCAGATAAACATGGTCACCTACTTCAAACTCAATAGGTTTTCTTCTCTTATCAACATAGTTCTTTTGTCTAGCCTGAGCGGCAATCATATTCTTCTGTATAGTTTGGACTTGCTCTTCGGCTTCTTTTACAAAATCAATACCATAGAATCTTCTTTCTCCAGGTTCCACCTAGTTTAAAGGATTCCTACACTTGTGGCCATATAGCGCTTCAAAAGGAGGCATCTTGATACTCTCTTGATAACTGTTGTTATAAGAGAATTCAACGTGAGGCAACCATTCCTCCCAAGAGCCTTTGCAAGAGATAAGACAAGCTCTAAGCATGTCTTCAAGAATTTGATTAACACACTGAGTCTGTCCCGATGTTTGCGGATGATAGGCAGAACTACGGATTAGATGAGTGCCAAGATTCTGATGTAAGCATTCCCAAAAGCGAGCCGTGAATTGCGGTCCTCTATCTGAAACAATGGATTTGGGTACACCATGGAGACGTACCACTTGTTGAAAATAAATATCAGCGTAATTGTGAGGGTGATAGGTAGACTTGACCGGAATAAAGTGAGCGGATTTGGTTAGACGATCTACGATAACCCAGATCGAATGACAACCCTTTTTGGTAGTGGGTAACCCAACAATGAAATCCATAACAATTTCTTCCCACTTCCAGCCAGGAATAGAGAGTGGCTGCAATAATCTGGGCTTCATGTGAATAGCCTTGACTCTACAACAGTTATCACACCTTGCCACGTAGGCGGCGATTTCTTTCTTCATCTTGGTCCACCAATAATACAGCTTGAGATCTTGATACATTTTACTGCTACCAGGATGGATGGACAATCTAGAAGAATGGGCTTCACCCATAATTTGATTTCTAAGTTCTTTGTCTTTGGGTACTACAAGCCTATCATCAAACCGGAGAATTCCTTTGTCATCGACCCTAAAGTGCTTGGTCTCCTGCTCTTTCATCTTCCGCTTGATGTGAAACACATCCACATCGATCTTCCGGAGTTCGATAATTTGACTTCTAAGAGAGCAATCCACAGTGATATTGTGGAGTACTATAGGATGAAGGAGGTGTGCGGATGAAAGTCTTCACTAACTAAGGAATTGCAATGGGCTTTTTCGCTAAAGGCATCAAGAACTACATTTGCCTTGCCGGGATGGTAGTGCACTTGAAGGTTGTAGTCTTTGATTAATTCTAACCATCGTCGTTGATGCATGTTCAACTCGGGTTGAGTAAAGATGTACTTGAGACTTTTATGGTCGGTATGGATGTTGCACACATTACCTAGCAAGTAATGTCTCCAAATCTTGTGGCATGAACAACCGCTGCTAGCTCTAAGTCATGGGTAGGATAATTGATTTCATGCTTTGAAGTCTGGTGCAAAGCATAAGCAATGACTCTTCAGCCCTCCTACATAAGAACACACCCAAACCGGTGCCACATGCATCACAATAGACATCAAAAGGCTTCTCGATGTCGGGTTGTGCCAATTCAGGAGCAGAAGTTACTAAGGCGAAGAGAGAGTGAGCGAGGCGCTGGCTTTCATCTAGGAGCACGACGCGACGACGGAGGCGCTTAGCAGAGCATGCACGCCATGCATGTGGCCAGCCCCTGAACCGATCGGCCATGGTGTTCTCGTGAAGATTTTCTAAAAAAACGCTGAATCGGAGTCCGGTGGCACGACTGACAGCGTGACTTGACGACGTGTGATCTCTTAAACCGTGACGAGTTAGTGGAAGAAACATACATGAAAGTTGTAGAGTTAAGATAGGGCTCCAACAATGCTTGAGACACCAACAGCTAATCCTCCATGGATCATGAGTTGTATCAAGCCAAAGTTGGCTCAAGCAAACTAAAACTGCATTAGGACTTAGAAAATTTTTTCTAAGTCTGAAATCAGCAGGGAAACCTGACTTGTGGGCCCTATTTGAGCATGTTCTAGCCATTTTCAAGAGATCATCATATTGAGACTTTTGTTCCTTGATAAATTGGCTACAACTTTGGTAAAGGGTGCACATCCATGCAAGGTCTCTAGGTTGTACTTTTTAATCAGTCAAATAGAGTCACTCTAGAGGTCATCCTAAAGTCAAACCTCCACCTAGAGGGAAATTTAGTCATTTTGGTCCACATGAACAATGTCCCATCAATTACCCTAAGTGTAGTTCAGGTGTATTAGACCATAATTAACCACTCTACACAAGTGCTACACCAACTTCTAAGTATCACATGTGATGAAACAACAAAACACTCAATTTACCCTAATGTTGCAATTTCATGTTTCACATGTTTCATGACCTTGTTGCAATTTTAAACTTGTCATATTACACTACCATGTTGCCATGTTTCAATGTATGAGAAACTCATGTTGCATTCACATGTTGCACTTACTACCATTCACAAGCAATCAAGTATGAAACAAACATAATTGAGAATGTTGCATATACATGTTTCAGTAACAATGACATGATGAGGTAGATGATGCACATGTTTATGAAATGAAATGCAATTTTGTGGGAGCCAAACACCTAGGGTGTTACAGCCTTCCGCCCTTAGAAAAATCTCGTCCCGAGATTTGAAAAGCGTACCATTTAGTATAGAAAGTCGGAAAATTTTCCTTTAGATAATCTTCCCGCTCCCATGTTGCATCCCGATCACTATGATTACTCCAAACTACCTTGTATAACTTAACTACTCGCCTATGAGTCACTCTTTCTTGAGTATCCAGAACCTGCACGGGCTTCTCCTGATAAGAAAGATCAGATTTCAATTCGATTCTCCTCGTTGTTACTCTTTCCTCGGGAATACGGAGACACTTCTTCAGCTGAGACACATGGAATACCGGGAATATAGCTCCCATTTCACGTGATAGATCGTGTTTATAGGCTACTCTTCCACTTTTCTCGATAATTTGGTAAGGTCCAACATATCGAGGCTCAAGCTTCCTTTTGATTCCAAAATGTTTTACTCCTCTCATAGGGGATACCTTCAGATAAACATGGTCACCTACTTCAAACTCAATAGGTTTTCTTCTCTTATCAACATAGTTCTTTTGTCTAGCCTGAGCGGCAATCATATTCTTTCAGTATAGTTTGGACTTGCTCTTCGGCTTCTTTTACAAAATCAATACCATAGAATCTTCTTTCTCCAGGTTCCACCTAGTTTAAAGGATTCCTACACTTGTGGCCATATAGCGCTTCAAAAGGAGGCATCTTGATACTCTCTTGATAACTGTTGTTATAAGAGAATTCAACGTGAGGCAACCATTCCTCCCAAGAGCCTTTGCAAGAGATAAGACAAGCTCTAAGCATGTCTTCAAGAATTTGATTAACATGCTGAGTCTGTCCCGATGTTTGCGGATGATAGGCAGAACTACGGATTAGATGAGTGCCAAGATTCTGATGTAAGCATTCCCAAAAGCGAGCCGTGAATTGCGGTCCTCTATCTGAAACAATGGATTTGGGTACCCATGGAGACGTACCACTTGTTGAAAATAAATATCAGCGTAATTGTGAGGGTGATAGGTAGACTTGACCGGAATAAAGTGAGCGGATTTGGTTAGACGATCTATGATAACCCAGATCGAATGACAACCCTTTTTGGTAGTGGGTAACCCAACAATGAAATCCATAACAATTTCTTCCCACTTCCAGCCAGGAATAGAGAGTGGCTGCAATAATCTGGGCTTCATGTGAATAGCCTTGACTCTACAACAGTTATCACACCTTGCCACGAGGGCGGCGATTTCTTTCTTCATCTTGGTCCACCAATAATCTGACTTGAGATCTTGATACATTTTATCGCTACCGGGATGGATGGACAATCTAGAAGAATGGGCTTCACCCATAATTTGATTTCTAAGTTCTTTGTCTTTGGGTACTACAAGCCTATCATCAAACCGAGAGAATTCCTTTGTCATCGACCCT
Organism: Miscanthus lutarioriparius; assembly: GCA_904845875.1. NCBI lineage: Eukaryota > Viridiplantae > Streptophyta > Magnoliopsida > Poales > Poaceae > Miscanthus > Miscanthus lutarioriparius. The sequence goes on along the minus strand of CAJGYO010000005.1, from coordinate 70,292,420 downwards.
AAAGTGCTTGGTCTCCTGCTCTTTCATCTTCCGCTTGATGTGAAACACATCCACATCAGTCTTCTGGAGTTCGATAATTTGACTTCTAAGAGAGCAATCCACAGTGATATTGTGGAGTACTATAGGATGAAGGAGGTGTGCCAGATGAAAGTCTTCACTAACTAAGGAATTGCAATGGGCCTTTTCGCTAAAGGCATCAAGAATTACATTTGCCTTGCCGGGATGGTAGTGCACTTGAAGGTTGTAGTCTTTGATTAATTCTAACCATCGTCGTTGATGCATGTTCAACTCGGGTTGAGTAAAGATGTACTTGAGACTTTTATGGTCGGTATGGATGTTGCACACATTACCTAGCAAGTAATGTCTCCAAATCTTCAGGGCATGAACAACCGCGGCTAGCTCTAAGTCATGGGTAGGATAATTGATTTCATGCTTTGAAAGTTTGGCAAAGCATAAGCAATGACTCGGCCCTCCTACATAAGAACACACCGAAACCGGTGCCACATGCATCACAATAGACATCAAAAGGCTTCTCGATGTCGGGTTGTGCCAATTCGAGAGCGAGAAGTTACTAAGGCGAAGAGAGAGTGAGCGAGGCGCTGGCTTTCATCTAGGAGCACGACGCGACGCGGAGGCGCTTAGCAGAGCATGCACGCCATGCGGTGGCCAGCCCCTCGAACCCGGTCGGCCATGGTGTTCTCTGTGAAGATTTTTAAACGCGCTGAATCGGAGTCCGGTGGCACGATCGACATAGCGTGACTTGACGACGTGTGATCTCTTAAACCGTGACGAGTTAGTGGAAGAAACGTACATGAAAGTTGTAGAGTTAAGATAGGGCTCCAACAATGCTTGAGACACCAACAGCTAATCCTCCATGGATCATGAGTTGTATCAAGCCAAAGTTGGCTCAAGCAAACTAAAACTGCATTAGGACTTAGAAAATTTTTCTAAGTCTGAAATCAACAGGAAACCTGACTTGTGGGCCCTATTTGAGCATGTTCTAGCCATTTTCAAGAGATCATCATATTGAGACTTTTGTTCCTTGATAAATTGGCTACAACTTTGGTAAAGGGTGCACATCCATGCAAGGTCTCTAGGTTGTACTTTTTAATCAGTCAAATAGAGTCACTCTAGAGGTCATCCTAAAGTCAAACCTCCACCTAGAGGGAAATTTAGTCATTTTGGTCCACATGAACAATGTCCCATCAATTACCCTAAGTGTAGTTCAGGTGTATTAGACCATAATTAACCACTCTACACAAGTGCTACACCAACTTCTAAGTATCACATGTGATGAAACAACAAAACACTCAATTTACCCTAATGTTGCAATTTCATGTTTCACATGTTTCATGACCTTGTTGCAATTTTAAACTTGTCATATTACACTACCATGTTGCCATGTTTCAATGTATGAGAAACTCATGTTGCATTCACATGTTGCACTTACTACCATTCACAAGCAATCAAGTATGAAACAAACATAATTGAGAATGTTGCATATACATGTTTCAGTAACAATGACATGATGAGGTAGATGATGCACATGTTTATGAAATGAAATGCAATTTTGTGGGAGCCAAACACCTAGGGTGTTACAGCCTTCCGCCCTTAGAAAAATCTCGTCCCGAGATTTGAAAAGCGTACCATTTAGTATAGAAAGTCGGAAAATTTTCCTTTAGATAATCTTCCCGCTCCCATGTTGCATCCCGATCACTATGATTACTCCAAACTACCTTGTATAACTTAACTACTCGCCTATGAGTCACTCTTTCTTGAGTATCCAGAACCTGCACGGGCTTCTCCTGATAAGAAAGATCAGATTTCAATTCGATTCTCCTCGTTGTTACTCTTTCCTCGGGAATACGGAGACACTTCTTCAGCTGAGACACATGGAATACCGGGAATATAGCTCCCATTTCACGTGATAGATCGTGTTTATAGGCTACTCTTCCACTTTTCTCGATAATTTGGTAAGGTCCAACATATCGAGGCTCAAGCTTCCTTTTGATTCCAAAATGTTTTACTCCTCTCATAGGGGATACCTTCAGATAAACATGGTCACCTACTTCAAACTCAATAGGTTTTCTTCTCTTATCAACATAGTTCTTTTGTCTAGCCTGAGCGGCAATCATATTCTTCTGTATAGTTTGGACTTGCTCTTCGGCTTCTTTTACAAAATCAATACCATAGAATCTTCTTTCTCCAGGTTCCACCTAGTTTAAGGATTCCTACACTTGTGGCCATATAGCGCTTCAAAAGGAGGCATCTTGATACTCTCTTGATAACTGTTGTTATAAGAGAATTCAACGTGAGGCAACCATTCCTCCCAAGAGCCTTTGCAAGAGATAAGACAAGCTCTAAGCATGTCTTCAAGAATTTGATTAACACACTGAGTCTGTCCCGATGTTTGCGGATGATAGGCAGAACTACGGATTAGATGAGTGCCAAGATTCTGATGTAAGCATTCCCAAAAGCGAGCCGTGAATTGCGGTCCTCTATCTGAAACAATGGATTTGGGTACACCATGGAGACGTACCACTTGTTGAAAATAAATATCAGCGTAATTGTGAGGGTGATAGGTAGACTTGACCGGAATAAAGTGAGCGGATTTGGTTAGACGATCTACGATAACCCAGATCGAATGGCAACCCTTTTTGGTAGTGGGTAACCCAACAATGAAATCCATAACAATTTCTTCCCACTTCCAGCCAGGAATAGAGAGTGGCTGCAATAATCTGGGCTTCATGTGAATAGCCTTGACTCTACAAATGATTATCACACCTTGCCACGTGGCGGCGATTTCTTTCTTCATCTTGGTCCACCAATAATACAGCTTGAGATCTTGATACATTTTACTGCTACCAGGATGGATGGACAATCTAGAAGAATGGGCTTCACCCATAATTTGATTTCTAAGTTCTTTGTCTTTGGGTACTACAAGCCTATCATCAAACCAGAGAATTCCTTTGTCATCGACCCTAAAGTGCTTGGTCTCCTGCTCTTTCATCTTTCGCTTGATGTGAAACACATCCACATCAGTCTTCTGGAGTTCGATAATTTGACTTCTAAGAGAGCAATCCACAGTGATATTGTGGAGTACTATAGGATGAAGGAGGTGTGCCAGATGAAAGTCTTCACTAACTAAGGAATTGCAATGGGCCTTTCTGCTTAAGGCATCAGCAACTACATTTGCCTTGCCAGGATGGTAGTGCACTTGAAGGTTGTAGTCTTTGATTAATTCTAACCATCGTCGTTGACGCATGTTCAACTCGGGTTGAGTAAAGATGTACTTGAGACTTTTATGGTCGGTATAGATGTTGCACACATTACCTAGCAAGTAATGTCTCCAAATCTTCAGGGCATGAACAACCGCGGCTAGCTCTAAGTCATGGGTAGGATAATTGATTTCATGCTTTCGAAGCTGGCGCAAAGCATAAGCAATGACTCGGCCCTCCTACATAAGAACACACCCGAAACCGGTGCCACATGCATCACAATAGACATCAAAAGGCTTCTCGATGTCGGGTTGTGCCAATTTAGGAGCAGAAGTTTGTAAGGTCCGCAAAGTGTGGAAAGCCTCTTCACACTTTGGGGTCCACACAAACTTCTCATCCTTTTGAAGTAGTCGAGTCATGGGCTTGGCGATTTTTGAGAAATCTGGGATAAATCGACGATAATAGCCAGCCAAACCCAGGAAACTCCGAACTTCTATGACCATAGTAGGTGCTTTCCAATCTAGCACTTCTTTCACCTTAGTAGGGTCAACCGAAATCCCATCTCTAGATAACACATGACCTAGAAACGGTACCTTGTTCAACCAGAATTCGCACTTGCTGAACTTAGCATAAAGCTGGTTGTCACGTAATCGAGTTAAAACAATTCTCAGATGTTCAGCATGCTCTTCTTCATTCTGAGAATATACAAGGATATCATCAATGAACACGACGACGAACTTGTCCAATTCCGGCATGAATACCGAATTCATCAGGTACATAAGGTGTGCCGGAGCATTTGTCAACCCAAAGGACATGACAAGATATTCGAACAAGCCATAACGAGTAGAGAAAGCTGTCTTAGGTATATCTTCAGGATGAATTTTGATCTGATGGTAGCCAGACATCAAATCAACCTTGGAGAATACCCTAGCTTTGGAGAGGTCATCAAACAGAATATCGATGCGAGGAAGAAGGTATTTGTTCTTGATAGTAACAGCATTGAGGGGGCGATAATCCACGCACATGCGCAGAGACTCATGCTTCTTCTTCACAAAGATAGCCGGACAACCCCAAGGAGAAGAACTATGCCAAATCAAACCTTTCTTTAATAGCTCATTCAACTGAATCTTCAGCTCAGCCAACTCAGTCGGCGGCATTCTATAGGGCCTTCGAGAAATAGGAGCCGTACCCAGAATGAGTTCTATCTTGAATTCTACTTCACGGTCCGGAGGTAATCTAGGCAAGTCATCAGGGAAGACATCTGGAAACTCACAAACAACCGGTATATCCTTAATGGCTTTGGCTAGGGTAGCATTGGCTGTATTGTGGATAGCGATATCACGAGGCAACTGCACTAGAAAACCCTTCTTATCCACAAGATCTCTCAACATTACCACACGGGTTGATGTATCGATCAACACTCCATTCCCGCTCATCCACTTCATCCCTAGGGTTACATCGATTCCTACCCCCGATAGAACTACAAGATCCGCAAGGAACTCTCGATCCTCAATCTCAATCTTTACATCTTTAACTACTTGGTTAGTCATGATATTATTTCCAGCAGCACTAATACAATAACCACCCTTGACAATTGTAATCACATTCATATTATGCTCAGATGCAAAAGTAGAACTCACAAAGGAATGTGAAGCACCCGAATCAAAGAGCACAACTATAGGGTGATCATTAACAAGAAACTTACCAGCGGTGACCACTTCACCAGCAGGAATTTCCTCCACAGTAGTGTAGTGAACACGCCCCTGACGGACGTTTCCCTGAGCATTCTGCTTGGGAGGATAGGGACAATTACTAGCCCAGTGACCAGGCTTGTTATAGTTCTAGCATGGCCTGTTAGCTGGTGGGACATTGGAGCTGCCCTGCCCAGAGGTATTCTTTGGCAAGGAAACTGTGTACCCCTTGTGGAAACCAGTTTTAGCTTGATTCTTCTTCTGACGGGGGCGGTAGTGGACATTAGCATTGGGTGGATGATATTGGGTTTTGGATACCACTGGTGCCTTAGACTGAGAAGCACCTGCCTCAAAGTTTCTTTTACGGGTCTTGGAAGCAGCATATACCTTATCATTATTCTCCTGAGTCAGGGTGTCAGTGATAAACTCATTGAAGGTGACACACTTACAGTTGCCCATAGACTTCATCAGTTTAGGGGAAAGTCCCCTCTTGAAACTAGCTATCTTTTTGGCATCGGTATCAATGAACTCAGGAGCATACCTCGCCAGGTTGTTAAATGCCTGGAGGTATTCATTGAGACTCTTGTTGCCTTGAGTTAGCTTCATGAACTCGGTATGCTTAATTGCCATGAGACCAGGAGGGATAAAATGTCCCCTGAAAGCTTCCTAGAACTGGTCCCAAACTACCTCGACGTTTGCAGGGAAGGTGGTCCTGTGATGGTTCCACTAGATGCCTGTAGGGCCTTGGAGCTGGTGTCCTACATATGAGGCCTTCATACCTTCTATCAATCTGAGCAATCCAAACCTTTGCTCTATCGTACTCAACCATTCATCAGCTTGTAATGGTTCTTCTGCCTCTCTAAAGATAGGAGGCTTTGTGTCCATGAAGTCCTTAAAGCTGCTATACTAGTTTGGCATGGGTCCCTGGCAGACATGTCGATCATCGCGGTTGGCCATTTGGCGCATAGCCTCAGCTAACATGCGCTGGCTTTCGATGACTGTCTGCATTAGCTCAGCTGGTGTGGGCAGTGGTGGAGGAGGTGGTTGTTCCTCATCTTCCTCCTCTCCAGGTGGAACATCCTCAGGTCCATTAATCTCAATGTCATCATCATCTTCAGCCATGATGACACCAGAGCCCATCTCATCCTCATCATCTGGGGGTAGGAGAGGGTGAAGCTGATTGTGTAACAGGTGAACCTCCTCAAGGAGATGGTCATTGTACTCTTCTGCAGCTGCCAACTGCTGCTCCAGCTCAACTTGTCGCGCTCTCAATGCATTCTCTTCATTCTAGGCTTCATTCCGCTGGTTTAGCACGTGAATCAAAATACGTTCACAGTTGTGGTGAGCAACTGTCAACCTCTGAACCTCTAGGGTCTCTTGATCCCGTTCCTGCGTTACTTGCTCCAAACACTGCTGAGCCACACTCCTCTCAGCAGTCACCCGGGCCAGCTCTGCCCTCAGCCTTTCCTCCTCAGTAGGCTCCGGACAGGGCTCACGAGGAGCTAACTGGTGATGAGGCACCCTGCCTCCCGGCGGACTTGCGAGCAGTGCATTTCGTGCGGGCCATCTATAGCAACAAGTTGCAACGTAAGGGAAGAATCATTTAAGGGATACAAAATTTAATTAGTCGAGACCATCAAATTTTAAAGGAGGGAGTAATGCAAGAATGCCATGTATGCTTGAACATGATGCATGCACAATCTGTACGTTCTCATAAACCTAGAAAAATTTAAAGGCTAGCGAAATATACGGTGGCATACATATGTTCTCTCATATACGGTAGCTAGTCGATCTACAATGATACGTTGTTAGTGTACCTGCAGCAAATTTCATTTCAGCCCAATAATTTCCCAAAAAGGCATGTAAAGTAAGCAGTAAACTAAATACTTTCGTACATACATCCCCCGATGTATATACTCTAGTATCACAGCTACCCAACAGAGATACCCACACTTAAGTACTCTCATAGATACATGATCGAACATGTAAGTATGCGAGGAACCACAACTACTCTCTCCTAGACCGACGGTTGGACAGTCATGCTCTCACAACTCCCACTTACCAGAGCGTAGAGGTATTTTGATCCATACATTACCACCCAAGCAGATGGCATCCATACAATAGCACGCCATATGGACAACGAAACAGAAACAAGTAGGAACCCCCAAGTTAGTACTTTAATAAGCCACCTAAGAGTCCTTATTTGGGCAAAAAGGATATGACCACTGGCAACACTTAGTATTTAATTTAGAATTTTCACAAATACTTTTGTTTTAAATACACAAATGACATGTTTAGTGTCAAATCTTGCTCTGATGCCAGCTGTAACAGAACCGACCAAATTATAAGAACGTAAGTACAAAAACAATCACCGAAGTGGTTAAATTCCTGTACTTAAGCTCCCATAATCCCGATAGTCCAAAAATCACGAAGGATTTCAAACAACTCCCGACATACAAACCAAGACCGTAGTGATTCAATACAACACATTATTCGTTACAACATTTCACAAGTGGCATTCGGATTACATCCATCAGAGTGCAAATAAAATATTACAAACCAAGTTCAAATTTGCGGAAGCAACATAGTTTAGTACATAACTTCATAGTTTCAAATACATTGCTAGATCTTGGTCATGTCCCACAAAAGCATCTTCAGGTACGAGAAGTAGGGGAGACCACGCCCAACGGTCTAGTCTTCATCCCCATCCGGGAGAAGGCAATACTTGCAGCAACCAAAGTAGAACTGGTCATCTGTAACAGGTGGGAGATAAACCCTGAGTACGAGAAGGTACTCAGCTATACTTACCCGACAAAACCAGAAATAAAGGACACCAAGGGTCATGCAAGGCTTATGAGGTGGGCTAGCTAGACACAGTTGCATAAAAGAGCTTATGAATATAGTGACCAATTTAAACTTCGCATCAAGTTTATCATCATTTACCTGTCCACTAGATTTGCACCTATACTAGAGCACTCACTTATTAGGAGCATTCAATATTAACCATAGCAGGTATAATAAGGCTGTCATCATCATATCATCATTCCAGAACCATTATGTTATTTAGTGTATCTACTTTGGAGATAAGCCCGTCAAGTTCTCACTAACCGGTGAGAGACGGCGACTCGAATCGAATTACAACTCAGCTGAGGGGGTATTCCTAACTCTCACCCTGGCATACTTTGTAAGGGTAGCCATGGGTCACCTTTGGGACAACTCAGGAACCAAATTCGTGGGTTCGATCAGCGCCAATACTCTCAGGGATTATCCTTCTGCCAGGACGATCAGGACTTTTAACTCACCTGCCCTTGGACTCATGCCTACGGCTCCCTTCCGAGGTGTACTTTATACTTATCGACTCCCGGCCTGAGGTGAGCTACTCGGCTTTGTGGTCGGTCTCCAGACCTGGCCAACTAAGAGAGAGGCATGCGTTCAACATGAACAGGAAAGGCTCCAAGATTCAGTCCTTAAGTGACACAGACGGAGTCACTACAAACCGGTAAGCCTCCGCCCCGTCTTCAATTCAAATTAAGACAGGTTCTTTTCCACGATAGCAAATATAGCCAACCGTGCCATATGTATATCCCTATAGCTCGCAGGTGACAGGAAATCACCTGACTTCTACCGCGTTTAAGCAGGGCTAAGCACTACACGAGCCTGAGCTACATAGGATCCAGGGTATCAATATCTGGACAAGGATTGGATAACCAATGCAGCAAGTGTTTGCATCCAACACCTAAACTTAATGTAGCAATATATATGTAACACTAATACTTTAATAGCATTTTGGAAATTAGGAGGCTTAATATGCTCCCGGGCTTGCCTTTCACAAAGTTGCACGGACGGTGATCCGGGCACTCAACGGCGACCTCGTCTGGCACTTCTCCTGAGGGCTGCACCTCCTGAACCTCCGGTGTTGGCTGCTGCTGCTCCCCGCTTAGTTCCTCGAATTCCAGTAGTGTCACTCCTTCCGGTACACCTATTGCATCCCGATGCACAAGATAAATATCATGGATGCATAAGGAATGACATGATGCTCATGATGAATGGATCACAGTAAGTGTTTAACGAAAACATCACTGGACACTCGTTTACTGATTAAGAATAGCTCTATTCAAATCACTTTAAAACATGTATCTAACTTAACTTGAAGAACAAGATCAACTTACCTAACTTGCATAACCTAAGATAAAGATGCTCATCTTCAGTTAAAGGCCTAACACCTAGGAACATTACCACAAGCATAGGAATAGTAAAGGCATACTTAAATCAAACGTTAAGGTTTCATATGCAAACGAGCAGTTCCTTAATTCAATCACAACAATAGTTCTACAAATTCAATTGATTTGCAAAAGGACATTCTGGAAAGCTTATGAAATTCTCTACCAATCATTTATAAACATCAAAGCATGATCCTTACGTTAATCAAATCGAATTCAAGTAAACATAGAATCTGTCCAGAAATGATAGGTTTACTAAATTAAATATTTAGTGATGATGCAAAAGCATAATTGGACCAAACCAAGTTTACCAACTTGTTGCGCATACCAGAGGGACATCAGAAATTATAGTGCCAACTTCTAAATAAATTATTTAATGTCCTTTTCTAATTTATTTAGTTAATTAGGTGATTAAAGCAACATATAGTAGAACTATATAGAAAAATCTACAAAAATTACAGTAGCTACCTCATGCTTCACATAGACTACCATAAATTTTTCAAAGCAATTGGACAAGCCGAACTTGCTGTATCAAAAATAACAGATGCCAGGTCTATTTCTAGCATAATTAGTAAACCCTATTGAAAAGTGTCAAGCAACAGATTTCACATTTTTCCTAGTATCATTCTAGCATAAGAATAGGACTCACCAAATTTTACCTTTACTGGATCTATAGAAAAATTATGAAAATTCACACAAGATCCATCCATGCAAACAAGAGAATTACCTAACTCCTACATACAGTGTCCAAAATGTATGAAAATTTAACTACAAGCTATTCATGATATGATCAGTACACCATAAAAATTTCATGCCATTTGGATCTACACAGAAAAATATATAATTACCCCTATTTCCCACATGATTAAAAGAGATAATTAGCAACTCCATTTTTCATAACAGAACATGGCATAAATTATATTTTTAGTATAAACTAGACATTACCAGGGACTCAACAAAATTGGAACCACATCATTTGGATCTACCAACCCAGAGATATACATTTTTGAATCTGTACCCAAATCTATGAAAAAGAATAAAACAAAACAAAATGGAACCCTAACCAGCTACTGGTGGGCCGGCCCGAAAAAATACGGCGGCCCGCGACGTGCGTGTCAGCACTCAGCGCGGCCCAGAAACACGGCGTGGCCCACGGTCGGCTCCCACCTGCGTGCGGCTGTTGACAAGCAGGCCCCGCTAGTCAGAGAGACAGACAGGGGAGGGGAGAAGAACGATGGCGGTAGCTCATCGCCGGTGGCAGCTCTGGCGAGGCCAGCGGTTCCAGTGTGTTCACCTCACCCGTGCGCACCTAGGGGTACCATCAATTGTAGCAATTTCGGTGGCTAGGGGAAATGGCAACGGCCACGGCGGTGCACGGCCGCGGGTTGGCTAGCTCCGGTGAGGCGACGACATCACGGCCCTAATGGCCTGCCCTATGAGCATCAGCATCACTAACTAGACCTAAAGCAAGAGAAAGAGGGGGCAGTAAGAGGCTCGAGCGGCACAGCCACGTGCGAGCTCGGCCAGCGGCGGTCATGGCGACCCGGTGGAGCTGCCTTCACGGTGAGTTCTACCTGAGGCGAGGACGAGGCTTCGGTGAGGTCGAGGACATGGAGGAGCTCACAGTGGTGCTGTGGTTCGGGGGAATCGGATAATGGCACTCGGTTTTGGGTGATTTGGCTCGGCGGCGTCACGGTGTTCCCGGTCACCGTGCTTGCCTGGAAGGGGATGGCAGAGAGGAAATGGCGAGATGAAGAGAGAGTGAGCGAGGCGCTGGCTTTCATCTGGGAGCACAACACGCGAAGTGGAGGCGTTAGCAGAGCATGCACGCCACGCGGTGGCCAGCCCCTGAACTGGTCGGCCACGGTGTTCTCTGAAGATTTTCTGAAACGCCTGAATCGAAGTCCGGTGGCACGATTGACAGCGTGACTTGACGACGTGTGATCTCTTAAAGCATGACGAGTTAGTGGAAGAAACATACATGAAAGTTGTAGAGTTAAGATAGGGCTCCAACAATGCTTGAGACACCAACAGCTAATCCTCGATGGATCATGAGTTGTATCAAGCCAAAGTTGGCTCAAGTAAACTGAAACTGCATTAGGACTTAGAAAACAATTTCTAAGTCTGAAATCAGCAGGGAAACCTGACTTGTGGGCCCTGTTTGAGCATGTTCTAGCCATTTTCATGAGATGGTCATATTGAGACTTTTGTTCCATGATAAATTGGCTACAACTTTGGTAAAGGGCGCACATCCATGCAAGGTCTCTAGGTTGGACTTTTTAATCAGTCAAACAAAGTCACTCTAGAGGTCATCCTAAAGTCAAACCTCCACCTAGAGGGCAATTTAGTCATTTTGGTCCACATGAACAATGTCCCATCAATTACCCTAAGTGTAGTTAAGGTGTATTAGACCATAATTAACCACTCTACACAAGTGCTACACCAACTTCTAAGTATCACATGTGATGAAATAACAAAACACTCAATTTACCCTAATGTTGCAATTTCATGTTTCACATGTTTCATGACCTTGTTGCAATTTTAAACTTGTCATATTACACTACCATGTTGCCATGTTTCAAGGTATGAGAAACTCATGTTGCATTCACATGTTGCACTTACAACCATTCACAAGCAATCAAGTATGAAACAAACATAATTGAGAATGTTGCATATACATGTTTCAGTAACAATGACATGATGAGGTAGATGATGCACATGTTTATGAAATGAAATGCAATTTTGTGGGAGCCAAACACCTAGGGTGTTATAGCCTCAACATCCTATACACCGAGACGCTCGATGCCATGGACATGGACCGAACGCGTGACCGGCCAACCGGAGCACCTTTTCATGGCATTATGCCTGGAAAGCAGGGCATGCTGCTCGGGGAGATTGATCTGCCCATCACCTTTAGGGGTCCATCCAACTATAGGACAGAGGCCCTCACCTTCGAAGTGGTTGGGTTCCACAGAACTTACCACGCCATCTTGGGGCGACCATGTTACGCGAAGTTCATGGCCGTCCCCAACTACACCTACCTTAAACTAAAGACACCGGGCCTAGGCGGGATCATTACCATTGGCACCTCCTTTCAGCGTGCCTACAAGTGCAAAGTCGAGTGCTGCAATCACGTCGCAGCGATCATTGCCTCTGGAGAGCTCGCGGACATTAAAAAAGAGGTCACTGAAGAAGCACCCGACCCCAAAAGGTCGATCGGGTCCTTCAAGCCAATAGAAGGTTCTAAGGAGGTCCTAATAGACCCTAGGAGCGCCAAGGGAAAAATGGTGCGCGTTGGAACCACACTTTCCGCCGAATAGGAAGGCGCGCTCATCGGCTTCCTCCGCGCCAACAGGGACATCTTCGTGTGGAAACCCTTGGACATGCTAGGCATCCTGAGGGAAGTCACCAAGCACACCTTGAACATCTGCCCATGCTCCAAACTAGTGAAACAATGCTTACATCGCTTCGATGAGGGGAAACGCAGGACCATCGGCGAGGAGATCGCAAAGCTTTTGGCAACTGAATTCATCAAGGAAGTGTACCACCCAGAGTGGTTAGCCAATCCCGTTCTTGTACGAAAGAAGAGTGGGAAATGGAGGATGTGTGTTGAGTATACGGGTCTCAACAACCGGCCACCAACCAACATCCTAAAGTACTCTGGGGAGACAAACCCCAGACTATGGCTCAAAGATTATCGGCTTGCCTGGCAAGCCGGTGGTGCAGATAATGATGACTTCATTATCCGCAACCTTCCACTATTCTTAGCCGATTCAGCACGGACATGGTTGGAACACCAGCCATCCAATAGGATCCAGAGTTGGGCGGACCTGAAGGAGATCTTTGTGGGAAACTTGTAGGGCACAAACAAGCGCCCTAGAAACCCATGGGACCTCAAAAACTGCTGGTAGAAGGTCGGAGAAACCCTCTGTGGATACATCCGGTGCTTCTTCTAGTAATGCAATGAGCTACCTAATGTTGCCGACACCGACGTCATAGGAGCCTTCCTATCCGGGACCACCGGCGAGTCCCTGGTTCACAAGCTAGGATGCAAGGGCCCATGTACCACTAAGGAACTCCTTGACATTACCACTAGCCTGCCTCGGGCAAAGAAGCAATCGAAGCAATCTTCGATCATCTTGATGGCAAGGCGAGGTGGGACGAGGACGCCGACAAAGGTGCCTCTAATCGTCCTGCCAAAAAGAAGAACAAAAAGCAACGGCACGAGGGCTCGCTCGTGGCCGCCGCTGACTGGATGGGTGGTTGGAAGCCCACGGAGGGCACTCTGAACCATTTCAAGAAACTACTCAAGGGGCCATGCTTTCCTAGTCAAACATTTGTACAAGGACTACAGCCTCATGCAGCGGTTCTTGTCTGGAGGCTCCAACAAAGGGGAGCATGGAAAGGACCCTACCCCCACCATGGATGACGCCAAGGAGAAGGACAATGACTTTCCAACACCGGATGGCTGCATCATGATCTTCGGAGGATCGAAGGCCTATGACTCCAAGCGCTACCAGAAGATCGCCCGCCATGATGTTTATGCGACCGAACCGGCCACACCCACCTACCTCCGGTGGTCAGAATCCATCATAACCTTCGACCGGACCGACCACCCGGATAGCATCCCACAACTGGGGAGATATCCACTCGTCGTCGACCTGATTGTTGGTATAAAGTGCCTCCCCAAGGTACTGATGGATGGGGGCAGCGGCCTCAACATCTTGTACACCAAGATGCTCGATGCCATGGACATGGACCAAGCGCGTGTCCGGCCAACCAGAGCACCTTTTCATGGCATTGTGCCTGGAAAATAGGGCATGCCACTCGGGCAGATCAATCTACGGTTCACCTTTGGGGGTCCGTCCAACTATAGGACCGAGGCCCTCACCTTCGAAGTGGTTGGGTTCCACGGAACTTACCACGCCATCTTGGGGCGACCATGTTACATGAAGTTCATGGCTGTCCCCAACTACACCTACCTTAAACTGAAGATACCAGGCCCAGGCGAGGTCATCACCATTGGCACCTCCTTTCAATGTGCCTACGAGTGCGAAGTTGAGTGCTGCGATCACGTCGCAGCGATTGTTGCCTTCGGAGAGCTCGCGGACATCAGAAAAGAGGTCACCGAAGAAGCTCCCGACCCCAAAAGGTCGACTAGGTCCTTTGAGCCAGTAGAAGGTTCTAAGGAGGTCCTAATAGACCCCAGGAGCGTCAAGGGAAAAACGATGCGCATTGGTACCACACTTTTCACCGAATAGGAAGGTGCGCTTGTTGGCTTCCTCCGCGCCAACAGAGACATCTTCACGTGGAAACCCTCAGACCTGTCAGGCATCCTAAGGGAAGTCACCGAGCACACCTTAAAGATCCACCTAGGCTCCAAACCGGTGAAACAATGCCTGCATCGCTTCGACGAGGGGAAACGCAGGACCATCGACGAGGAGATCGCAAAGCTTTTGGTGGCCGGATTCATCAAGGAAGTGTACCACCCAGAGTGGTTAACCAATCCCATTCTTGTATGAAAGAAGAGTGGGAAATGGAGGATGTGTGTTGACTATACGGATCTCAACAAAGTGTGCCCAAAGGATCCGTTTCCTTTGCCATGCATAGACCAAATAGTTGACTCTACCTCGGGGTGCAAAACCCTCTGGTTCCTTGATGCGTACTCCGGGTACCATCAAATCATGATGAAAGAGTCCAACCAGCTCGCAACATCTTTCATCACCCCCTTCAGATCGTTCTACTACATCTCAATGCTGTTCGGTCTGAAGAACGCTAGGGCTACATACCAGCGTTGTATGCTCAAGTGTTTCGGGGACCTCATCGGGTGGACCGTTGAGGCCTATGTTGATGACATCGTGGTCAAGTCCAAACAGGCTAACCATCTCGTTGTCGATCTTGAGCAGACCTTTGCAAAACTTTGAGCAAACAACATCAAACTCAATCCCGAGAAGTTTATTTTGGGGTCCCGAGGGGCATGCTGCTCGGTTTCATCGTCTCCGAGCATGGCATCGAAACCAACCCAGAGAAAATCTCGGCCATCACAAGGATGGGCCCGATTCAGAACATAAATGGGGTACAATGGGTTATAGGGTGCCTTGCCACGCTCAGCCGCTTCATCTCATGCCTCGATGAACGAGGTCTCCCCCTTTATCGACTTCTAAAGAAAGCCGATCACTTCGAATGGACATCCGAGGCCCAAGAAGCACTTGACATGGTTAGGCAGCTCCAGACAAAGGCCCCGATCCTAGTTCCTCCCACCAAGAAAGAATCCCTTCTGCTCTACATAGCGGCCACCATGCAAGTGGTCAGCGCCGCCCTAGTAGTGGAGAGAGAAGAAGAGGGGCATGCCCTCAAAGTACAGCGCCCTATGTACTTCATTAGCGAGGTACTATCTGACTCAGAGACCCACTACCCCCAAATCCAAAAGCTCCTGTATGCCGTCCTCATCACAAAGACGAAGCTATGCCACTACTTCGAGTCACACCTACTAACGGTCGTCACATCCTTCCCCCTCGGCAAGGTCGTCCAAAGCTAGGATGCCACGGGGAGAACTACGAAATGGGCACTCAAGCTGATGGATCAAGGCATTACATATGCCCCTCAGACGACCATCAAATCTTAGGTGTTAGCTAATTTCATCGTGGAATGGACCGAGGTCCAAATGCCACCGGTGGTCGCCAATCAAGAGTACTGGACAATGTACTTTGATAGATCGCAGATGAAGAAGGGCATCAGCATAGGGCTGGTCTTCGTGTTGCCCCTTGGGGTATGTATGAGGTACATGGTCTGCCTCCATTTCCCCTCCTCCAACAATGTGGCTAAATATGAGGCGCTCATCAACATCCTAAGCATCACCATCGAGCTGGGTGTCCGACGCCTCGACGTTCAAGGAGATTCCTAGTTGGTCATCGACCAGGTCATGAAGGAGTCAAACTACCATGACATCAAGATGGCTGCGTACTGCTAAGAAGTTCGTCGGTTGGAAGACAAGTTCGACAGCCTCAAACTCAATCACATCCCAAGGTGCCTCAACGAGGCGGCCGACAAGCTTGCAAAAGCGACATTTAGCTAAGAGCCAGTGCCAATGAGCATCTTCGCTAGTGACCAGCACAAGCCCTTGGTTCGTTACAAGGAGTTAGAACAAGGCAACTGGGCCTCCCTAGGACACCACATCACATCCACGTCAACTGGGCCTCCCTAGCACACCCCTGAACCTACGGGCAGGTGGAACACGCGAACGGCATGGTCCTACAAGGCCTCAAACCCAGGATCTTCAACCGGTTGAACAAATTTGGAGCACACTAGGTCATCGAACTTCCTTCAGTACTCTAGAGCCTGAGGACAACCCCCCAGTCGAGCCACCGGCTACATGCCCTTCTTCATGGTCTACGGTTCTGAGGCCATCCTCCCAACCGACCTCGACTATGGAGCACCGAGGTTTAGGGCGTGCGATGAACAGGGAGCTGAGGCATCCCATGAGGACACCATGGTCCAGTTGGACGAAGCTCATGATGTTGCCCTCCTCCGCTCGGCCAAGTACCTGTAGGTGTTGTGACGGTATCACAGCCGACGAGTGCGGGGTCAGGCCTTCAACATCAGGGACCTGGTCCTCCGCCTCGTCTAGAGCAACAAGGACCACCACAAGCTCTCCCCGCTGTGGGAGGGACCATATGTCGTTGCAGAAGTACTCTAGCCAGGCACTTACAAATTGAAAACCATCGACGGCGAGGTCTTCGCCAATGCCTGGAACATCGAGAAGCTACGTTGCTTTTACCCCTAAATAAATACATACTTTCTCTTATCAGTTTTGTTATCGAAAATCCCTGATCTTTTGTGACGTCCGACCCCTACAAGGGCAAAGGGTCGGGTCTCGCCTGGGGCCTGAAATGGGTGTATTTATCCTGCAAACATTCTCTGTGCCAGCCTCCCGTTCTCACGCTAATGCCTAGAACCTAGGTTTTTGGGAACAAGCTCTGAGTATAACTGGTCGGATTGTGAGAAACCTATGCCCCAGCGGCTACGGCGCCTTTGCTCACCAGAGTGATCAGAATTGGCTCGCCCACACTCCGAGCTTTTTTGGCCTTAACAACGGAAAGGGTCAGAACACCCTAAACCCTTCTGTGGGAAAAAAGGGGAGAAGAGCTGAAAAGTTGTTTGTTGTAATGAAATTTAAGAACTTGTCCATTTTTGCACAAGTTCGTCGCTTGGCTTATTTGCCTAACTAAATTCTCGTGCGGGATACTCTCATCCTCTACTTCTACAGGAAAATCTTGTCTCAACAAGAAACACAAGTCAACTGGATGGCTTGGCTACTGTCGGGAAATAGGTCGATCGAATGGCTCAAAACTGCTACCGAGAGATAAGCACCCTTACTTACTTACATTACATATTAAATTCGCTACTGACCCTCCGATCCCAACAACGGCAGGGGGTCGGACATCGCTCGGGGGCTGGCAAGAGTGTCTACTCGCTAGACATTTCTCTTTGCCCAACCCCTCCTTACGTTTAAAAATTGGAGGCATGGTATGCGGACATAGACTTTGAGTAAAACTGGTCGAACCACTAGAACCCTACGCCCTGGCGGCTACGGCGTTTTTTTTCACCAGCATGATCGAAGTCTTTGTCCCCGTGCTCCAAGCTTTAGCATCCACCTTCTCAAGAAGGGTTCGGAGGGGCCTACTTGTGGAATTTCCATCAAGAAGAAGCTATCAGGTCACCCAAGTTGATCGAATGGCTTGGATCACTGTCGAGAGACAGAAACAAAAAACTGGGACGCTCATGCAGGTTACACCGGCCCCATCACGAACGTCGGACCCGAACACCACATGGACATATCTGGTAAGAGCTCCCAAAACCCATCACTCATGCCATCAAGGTAACGTTACCAACCCCCGCTATTTCTTTATGCTCATTCATTCAATCATCCCATACATCCAAACATTGCACATGCGATTGCTGCACTACAATGCTTCACATTGCAACACGAAGTGGTACTCGTCTCATTCGATATGAATGGCGATAGACCGAGGTTCCAAGGCCACCCCGCGAAGGGCTCGAGGCCGCCTCACTCCAAATAGAGCCAGGGGAGAAAAACTGAGAAGAGCCCCAGCGGCCTTGCACGACCCCACTCAGAAGCAGATAGGGACATCCTGACCTTTCTCGTTCGATTCTAACCTCGAGCCAAATCCATAGAATCTCCATCGAGGAGAGGTCAATGGGCTACCCGAGCCTATCGAATGGCTCGGGCATCTGCCGGGGGGCGGGTTAAGAAATAGTGGAATGCCACATGTGGGCTATGCCGACGCCGTCAGCGGATGACGGACCCAGATTCCACTCGAGCATGCCCATTAGCGAGCTCACTGAGCGTGATGCTTGGGCTATCGAGGCAAGTGTCATTAGCTCAGCCCCTCAAGTTGTAGAAACCGATGATGGGGTGACGCACGAATCACGACCGACCCCTACCGAACCCCATGGGGCTTGGGGTCTCGAGCCGCCCGATCCTAGATCGAAAGGCCAAGGTTTGAAGGCTAGCTCATGGAAGGCCTAAGGCCGCCTCGTGTCGAACAAAGAGCTAGGGGGGAAAATATAGATGAGCCTTAGTGGCCTATGCCTGTCTCTCTTAGAAGAGGACAAGGCCGTCTCAGCCTTCTCGTTCGATCCTAGCCTCGAGCTGAGCCCATAGAATCCCAATTGAGGGGGAATCTGTTGGAAGACGGGTTAAGGAGCGACAGAATGCCCCCCCGAGGGCTTTGCTGATCCCGTCACAGGTGATGGAACCGGATTCCGTTCGAACATGCTCGCTAGCGAGCTCGCCGAGCATGTCACTCGAGCCATCGAGGCAGGTGGCATTAACTCAACCCCTCCGGTTGTGAAAACCGTGGATAGGGCGACAATCACAAAAATGAGCCGACCCTTGACCGAATCCCCGCCACGCGTGGGGGCTCGAGGAAGATCAGAGTTACAACGAGACCTAACGCACGGTCACAGAATAATGGCTTAGATCCTAGGGAGAGGGTACGTGCGAATACAAGAGATACATTCTCCTCTTTGGTGCTGATTTTGGGAGAACATTAAATTCTCATAAGAGACCTTCGAGTGAATATAATTTAAATCCTCTCAAGAAGGGATCTCTTAGGAAGTGTCCATTTTCCCATATAGGACATTGGGAAGAATTCAAGGATGGCATGTCAGGTGATGCCATAGAAGGAGAGCCATGCCATTTAGAAGCCACTCCTATTCTCTCCCCTTCTATGCCCACATTAGATGTCTGATATGAACCCATCTCTCAACCCATCCTTGACCCCAATGATCCCTCTAATGTACTTTCTCCTAAGTCTCATGATGATCCTAGAAATCCACTAAGACAACTAAAGCATAGGAATCATGAAGACCAAAAGGATGACCAAGAAATGTAACGACAATGGCTGGAATGTATGAAGAACTCATATGCCATTGCTAAAGAATGGATGGACAAGGATGAAGCCTTATGGGTAGAATCCAAACTTGGCTTAGATCCAAATGGTGAGTTTAACTTAATTCCATTTACAAACATGACTCATCCAAGTTTGGAGGAAGCCTTAGACGAGATCAACCCGGGAGCCACCAATCCATGGGAAGTCCTAGACAATAAAATGTCCAATGAATGTCATATGCATGGAATGATGGAGATAATGTTGACACCTATAGACATTCATGAAGAATCAATTGTAACACCCTAAAATTTGCATCACTTTTAAATAGGTGAATTGGATTTATTTATGCATTAGTGTGTGCAAGCAACATAGAAAAATAATAAATTTTATCAAATTAAAATCAAATACAAGGTTTACCTATATGTCCATGCGTTCATGCTGCTGCATATTATTTTTGAATTGTGTGGTTTGAAATCAAACTTCAAATTGATTTGAATTTGTATTTCAAAATTGGTTTGGAAAAATTAGAAAAGCAAAAGAGAAAGGAATTTTCTCCCTTCCCTTCTCATTCTTGGCCAGTTGGCCTAGTCGCCGTCACGCTCTCTCTCCTCCGTAGGCCCAGCCACCCCTCTCTCCTGCTCTTGAGCCGCCCCGCTCCCGTTGTTATCTTGTGCCCCCTACGGCCCAGCAAGCCGACCCAGTCGAAGGCCCACCATAGCCGCCCATGCCCTCTCCTCTCTTGCCTGTCTCGCTGACACACCGGGCCCATAGGTCAGGGTCGTCTCCTTCCTCTGCTCATGTCCAGCATGGACACTGCCACCACCGCCTCCGCGCTGCCGAGTCCGCCTCTGTTACACCGCCTGGCGTGCATCCCACGCCTCTAGCCGCCCATAAATAGCAGCCCCGTTGTAGCACCCGGTTTTAAGAACAAAACCATATACACACCATATGTGAGCCTAGTAAGTCAAATCTCACATATAGCTACAAATAAAGGTAATATCACAAGACAATGCTTATATACATAGCGTATTAGTATAAAGATTATAACCTCAGAGTATAGACAGCGAAAAGACAACTCCGATCTTCGGGTGAAAACTCCAATTCCATAGGGACAACTGACTGGTTGACCATAAGCCTAATTCCTCCAAACTCTAGCAATCTGGTACCCATCCGAGATTTTTATCCAAAGATTTAAAAAGTAAAGCAAGTGTAAGTACATGTCGTACTCAGCAAATATAACATGGGTTCATGAGGCTCAAAAGGCTGACACTGCTTTTAATTGTCACAATTTTAGCAAAGGAGTAGCAACAAGTTTATCTCAAGCCCATGTAACACATGATCAGGTAAACATGAATAATGAATAGCATAAATAGTAATCATTAGTGAGCATCTTTATCATCAGTATTCATCAACATTAACAATTAGTGATCATCTATTCCGTAAGGGTTTCAAGGTCGCTCGTGACCATGAGCACGGTTGATATACCAGTTTTACACTCTGTAGAGGTTGTACACTTTCATTGTGAGTCGTGATTTTCCCTTTCGCCTGAGGTGATCAGCCTCTTGACCCACTACCAAGGAAGGTCGGCAGGGTTCACTATGAAGCCTTTCAAAGGTTTGTTTAACAAGTTAGGGCCATTAGATTCACTTGGCAAACAGATATAGAAACCCCCCTTCCCAATGGCACAATGACACACAGCTAATACACAAGGGGACAGAGGCTGTCCTATACCCGATTCGGCAAGCCATTCTTACACCAATAAAGGTAACCGCTAACAAGCTAGAAAAGGTCCTCATACTGAGCTAAAGCTAGAGCCATGTAGCCCTCACAGTTGTACTGTAAGTCCCAGATGATCACTTACAGATAAGTCCTTAAGGAGAGGAATCTAGAGCACCATAAAATAGCCCAATGCTCTAGCCCCTTGTTCCATGTTGCTAAAAAGCATCTTTTAATGTTTATTGCATATTACATTAGTCAAGTTACAAGATCATGGTTGTAGTTGAGCACTAGCATCATACTACCCAATGCAAATAACCCAAAGGTGTCAAGGAACAAGGTACAATATATTAGGAAATCCTTAGTAGTAGTCAAGGTAGACACATGCAGCAAGAATTAAATGATTAAAGGTGTATAGGACAACAAGGAAGATCCCATGCTATACTTGCCTTAAACACTGATCCTTCGGTAAGCTTTAATCTTCAACATTCTTCTTCTTCTTGATCACCACGTATATCTCACCGACTGGAGGAAATCACAAAGCACCACACAAGCATCCATACAATCATACACGAAGCAAACAATAGATCTAAATTGGAACAGTACATCAATCGTAGAAAAATAAGTAAAAGAGTTTGAAACACGATTCTACGCATCGCTACGAACACACAGTCGCGAGAAGCACTCTAATCGGAGCTACGGTTGAAAAGATACAACTACCGAGAGATTTGCTTTATACGTGGAAAAGGAAACTATAGGCTTCATTTATTTTAACTAAATAAATAATATATATAAGATATTTTATAAATATTATAAATTGAATTAAGTCTATTTTAGATTTGAATTATAAAACTAAAGTAAAACAAATCATATTTTATTTATAAAATCTAGTTGCATAATTGTTAATCAGGATATGATTTAAACCATGAAATTTTAGAAATAGTAATATGGTAAACACTGTTACTAACATGTAGATCTCGTCACTATGAATCTAACGCAACTTGAATGGATTAAAATGGAGCTAAAACGTAGAAGATATGAAATAAACAAGATTTCCTTTATTAAAATAATAGATTAAATCTAACCTTGAAATTTAAAAGTTGAAATCACACTTAACAGTAGTATGAACATGTAGACAACGTAAATACGAACCTAACGCAAGTTGAATGGATCAACTCGGAGTTAAAACAGAAAAATATGGCCTAAAGAAGGTAGTGGCAATTTTGTAAATATTTTGAAATCAATTTCATATTAAAAATAATTAAAAACTAAATGAAACAGTCCTGTGGACCGGGCGTAATTTTTATAAAAATCTTGGGTTAAAAATAGAAGAATCAGTGGCATATTTCGAATTACTTTTGAAAAGGAAGAGGATGGCGGGTTGATTTCCATGGAACAGGGGGTCTCTTAAGCAAAATAGCCATAGAGTCAGCGATGGTGTCGATGTGGCGTCCACGTGTGCACATGTGGCGGGATGGGGTTGGTTCAAGCTGATGGACCAGTGGTGGACCGGCTTACGTGGCCAGCTGACACGTCCGGTGGGCGGGGTCTTCGACTGTGTCGTGCACCGGTTATGAAAGGGTACGCTCGTTCTAATCTAGGCGGTTCATCTAAGATCGGACGGCCGAGAGTGAAAGGGGTAGATGAGGTCGCTGGCGTGCGGTTTCCAGGCGGCGGCGCCATGGCTGGTGACGACTAGAGCTCACCGGAGCTCGGTAAAAATAGCACAGAGGCCATGGTTAACCAAACGAAGAGCACTAGGAGACAGAGCGAAGAATGGCATGCTCACCTAGGTGTTTATCACAGGCGGAGAAGGCTTGGCGACCTCGCGGGGCTCGAAGAGGAGGACGACGGCTTCCTGCGTACCACGGCGACGATGAGAACAACATAGAGAGAAAGATAGAAGGAGGGAAAGACGTTGGTAGTTTCTTCACCTATACCCAAAGCTCGGCGGCAACTCGTGGACATCAGCACAGCAGCAAATGGCGTCTTCCATGATGGTGGGCAAACATGCTCTGCTCAGTGAGATCCGAACACAGCGGCAATGCGAAGCCAAGACTAGAGCGGCGGCGCAGATGGATGCAGAGGGGTCGCGGAGCTTTATAGGAAGCTTGGCGTGGAGGTCATGCCAAATTAGAAGGAACTAGGGTGGAGTTGGAGCAGCAGCGGACACCCGGCTCGGCGGCGGCGCTGCGACTCGGGCGAGGAGGCGCAGGGGCTCCGGATTTATAGGGGCGGAGCGACATGGCTGGCACGGCAAGACGGTGTCGTGGTGGCGTGGGGCTCTCGACGCAGAGGCAGGACGGACGGGAAGTCCATGGTGGCGGTGGTGGAATTCAGCTCCAGGACGGGAGGAAGACGATGACGCCTGACCAGCATGCCTGGTTGGTCAGCGTCATGGTGGAAAAGAAAGGAGAATGGCGCGGACGCACCGTTCGGCTAGGCCGACATGCAAGGTTGGGGAGACTAGGCCGCAAGGCATGCAGCATGGGCCTGTAGGAGCAGTAGCAGGCAACGTAGCGCTACAGGCTTCGCGAGAGAAAAAGAGATGGGTCGTAACACCCAAGGTGTTTGCTACCAGTTAAGCAATGGGTTTGAACTCAAACATGACATGTTAAGTGGTGATGAAGGTGTCAAGATCAAATCTACAAGAGTGAGCTCCAACTTAAACTTGGGCAACCCACCTTTGCTTGCGTATTGGCCCTTTTGAGATATATACCTAAGTAATGTTGAAGGTGCTTCTTTCATGTGCCTCACATCAATTTCCACCCACATGGATGATTAGAAAAGTTTCGTGAAGTTTGGAATCAAGAAGTCACATGAAATGACAAGTTATGCCCTTGCCTGAATTGCTTTATTAGGTGAATGAGAACATGTAATGACAAACAAACATTGCAACCTTGCTCAAACAACTCTACTTACACTCATGAACAAAAGTTATGAAGGGTTCATGCTGAGCAAGTGGCCAAAAAATGCTCCAATAGATTAAAAAGGGTAATTTAAGCTTTATCGTGATGCTACTTTGACTTGGTTTGAACTGTGTCTTAGAGGGTTTGCATGGCAGTGGAACATAAACTAAAGTTGAAGTTTGAGTGGAGCAGAACAAACTTTGTTTTTGGACCAAGAGCTAGATCAGCTTGTAAACAAGTCAAACCGGGCCCTCAAGTTGGAATCCATGGCTGTTTTGGGAGCTCGAAATTTGGCTAAGTCTAGGATCACTGAATTCGTGATTTCAGCTTTCGTGTACCCCGCTTTGAGCCTTGTATCTCTCCCACCAGGCTGAATTAGACTTTGGCACTTTAAGCGAAGTTGGAGATCTCGCGTAACTCTACAACATTAATTACTACCTCTTGTGCCAAGACTAAACAGATTCGGAGTTATGAAGGGACGAAGATTGAGATTTCAGTGCATTTTTGAGGTGGTATTGCTATCTTCGTAGTGAACTGGAGCTCGGTCGACACCGTGCACAGGTGCTGCAGGTCGCGTGGCGCCCTTGCTGCTTGCATGCCTGCCAGCTTGGCTCAGGCATGCGCATGTGCTGAAGACACGAAATGGACGCCGTTGTCTCTCCCTTCCTCCGCATGCTCTCTTTCGCCCTTGCTGTTCTCCTCCTTTAGCCAGGCATGGCGGTAGCAGGAAGCCATGGCCGCCGAGCGATGCTCCATGGCCCCCCCATTTCCTTGCTCCCTCTCCTTGGCTATCGGTCTGTACACCGCTGTTTGCCGACGCCCCGGCCACCTCGGTTGTCCTCTCTTGTCGACCTCGCTCCACCAACGCGCCTCCGCCGATCGCCGATCAAGCCGGTCCTTATCCTCATCGAAGCCTCGCCACGGCCAAGCTGTCCGGGTCGTTGTGGCCGAGTTGCGTCCCTTGGCCAGCCTCGTGGGCTCCCCCAGGAGCGGGCGCACACCCCTAGCACCGCCACTCGCCGTCGACGAGCTTCACCATCCCGAGCCGGCCATCTCTCCCTGCTCTCTGTGGTGGAAGAATGCGAAGGACCGCGCGCAGGAATTAGAAGAAGTTGGAGGGTCTTTGTGCGAAGCCGTGACTCAGATGAATAGTGCCATAAAGGATATGTTTGTTTGAATTTAATTTGTGTTTTCTGTAGGGAACCCGATGCAAGATCTACACCCCTCTTTCTTTGATTTATGCAGATTTGAATGATCAAATTAGAAAATTCATAGTAATTTGTAGAAAAATCGTAAAATAGTAAATGAAGCATTTTTTGAATCCTTGTGAAATTATCTATGCACTAAATCTGTAATATGGCATGATTTAATTTAAATTTTTTTGCTGGGAAAATCAATTTGTGCAGTTAGGTTCTTAATAATAGTTGTGTCTTGTCTTTTCAATAACTGCAGTTCTTTTGCTGAAATAAATATTAAATTATTATAGAGTGCTACTAAGGTGATGGTTGATGTCTCGTAAATATTTCAGGAGTTTGGGTTTGATGGTTTAAGAGTTATAAAAATAACAATTGCCCTATGTTGCTTTGCTCCTATTCTGAATAGGACTGCATGTTTGAATTAATTGGCTTAGTTAAGTTATGAATTATTACTTCATGACAATAGATGATTTGTAGTACTTTTCTTAGGAGTTCCAAAAAGCTAAATAGAATAATTTTTTGTTAAGTAGATTTTTAGTTATTGTTGCTTAAATTTCTGTGGTTGTTTCTACCCAAACCCAGACAGGGTTGCCTTGTTGGTACTATGGGGCCTTTTTAATTGTAGAATTAGCTCTAGGTGTTTTTAACAAAGATGTTTATAAATTGCTAAGATTTCTAAAAAGTCTAGAACCACATTTATTGGACATGTAGAACTCTAGTTATAGCTATTTAAAGTGGTATGTCAGATTATGTCCATGTTTTGGAAAGAGATGCAATTATTGGATTAATTGACCTTGTTAACTGTAGAATCATCTTAAGATCAGAATAAGAAAGTTGTAGGTAACTTCATAATATTTTCAAAAAAGTTATGATTCTTGTTTGTTGGATGTCTAGAACTCCAGTTATGCTTCTCTGAAGTTCCTATCAGTTTTCTGTACCACTACTGTTGGGCTGCATGTGCAGTTTTGCTTATGTAATTATTTTCGTGGTGTAAATAATGTTTAATGTGGTTGTGGTGGATACCAAAGTTGTAGGTAACTTAATAATCTAGCTTATGTTAAATTTTCATGACCATAGGCCTGATAATTTAGGATCTACAGATTTTATAATTTCCCTGTCAGGTTTTGCATGCTCTCTGTACAGATCAGAATGATTGTGTTGT
Organism: Miscanthus lutarioriparius; assembly: GCA_904845875.1. Classification (NCBI taxonomy): domain Eukaryota; kingdom Viridiplantae; phylum Streptophyta; class Magnoliopsida; order Poales; family Poaceae; genus Miscanthus; species Miscanthus lutarioriparius. The sequence goes on along the minus strand of CAJGYO010000005.1, from coordinate 70,265,893 downwards.
TTGACCCAACTAAGATTTGAATCATGTCATGGAGATAATATAAGAAGTGTAGTTATTTTCATGAGATTTCTAAATTGTTAAAGATCACTCCTTTTGGTGGTCTAAATCTCTAGTTATAAGCTTGCAAAGTTGCATGGCAGAATCTATCCAAGTCTGGACAGAGGTGCTCAATTGTGCTTGATTGACCTTGTTAATTGTGGAATCACCTGGTAATGATAATAAACATGTTTTTGATAATTTAATAAGATTTCTAGAAAGTTAAGGTTCATGCTTGTTTGATGTCTGTAACTCCAGTTATCCCATTTTGAAACTACTACTACTTTTCTGTCCTAGTTCTGTGTAGATCTAAAACATTGGCATGTTTGACCTAGTTAGCTTTGGAATGAGCTTTTGATGATAATAAAAATATTGTAGGAAATTTCATTAGTCTTCCAGAAAGTCTAGGACCACCTTCTTTGGATGTCGGGATCTCCAATTATGGGTAAAACAATTGTTACCTATGCTGCTGTCCAAATTCTATGTGTGCTTACAAGTTGATTGCTTTCACTTTGCATTGCCTTATGTGTTGCTAAGTGTAACTCATGCCTTTCATGATGTTAAATTAAGTTACCTGAGATCTTAAATGGGGATAGATGTTTTCATTGGAATAGCTTAACTCAAGTTATCTTGTGTACCATGCTTGATATGCTTACTATCTTTCTATAATAGATTATGTGATGCATCTCGTATTGTCATTCTTTTATTCATGCACTTGCATCTTGCATCTCATCTTGGTACGCTAGATCAACCACGTGAAGGATGTGATGTTGGAGCCGAACCCGAAGATGGTGTATGGTGGACCTATCCCGAAGATGGAAGGACTAAGCAAGTGCTGAGATGGGATATACTCGCCAAGCAAGTGTCGTCTAACAAACACTAACCTAGTGTTGGATCATAGGCAAGCCCCCAGAGCATTCTAAGCCTCCTATGTTTTTATAAATATCAGTTGAGTTCTTTATGTTTGATGCATTAGGTTATAAGAGTTGATTGGAACTACTTGATGCATAGAACTATCTTGTCTAGAAATATACCTTGAACCCTATGTAGGTCCAGGATCGTCTCCGTATGCTTAGAAATGCTTAGACCAGTAGAAGTCGGGTGATTTCCTATCACCTGTGAGATATAGGTGGGTACCAAAGCATGGTTGACTATATTTGCTATCGTGGAAATAACCATGTGTTAATAATGAATGGAGACTGGGTGTGATGTTGATAGAGAAGCAACAAGACATGGAGGTCTTGGGTGTGGATCTATCCCCGTCTATGTCGGTTAAGGACTGATTCGCTGTACGTCCTCATGTCATGTTGAATGCATGCCTATCACTTAATTGGCCGGATAACTCGTTCCGACCGCGTGAAGCCGAGTAGCTCAACTCAGGCCGGGAGCCAAAAAGTGAATGTGCATACTCTAGCGGTAGTAAGGATGTGTGGGGAGCTATTGGCGTAAGTCCAAAGGTGAGATTGACCACTTGGCAGAGTGGACTCCCTAAGAGTGCGGCGCTGGGTGGACCCGCGAATTTATTCCTGAGTTGTACCAAAGGTGACCCGAGGCAACCACTGATCAGGTTGATTGGGTGACTGTTAGGAATAAATCCCCAGCTGGGTAGGAATCGATTCGAATTGCCGTCTCTCCCAGATAGTGAGAACTTGGCTGAGCAGCGGCAACGTAGATACCCTTAATTGAACTTGATGTTATAATGATGATGTTGATGTTATAACATTGTACCGACTATGGTTACTATTGCCTGTTACTAAATGATATCCCACATGTTTGGCACAGGTTAGTTGCTAATCTAGAATTGAATAGCTATAATTAACTTGGTTACTGAATTATAAAAATGTATGGCTCAACTCTTGGCTTTTATGCAAAATGTTGTCAAGCTAGCTCCACCTATAAAGCCTTGCATACTCCTTGGTGTCACTTTTTTCTGGTTTATGACGGGTAAGTCTAGCTAAGTACATTCGAGTACTCAGGGTTTATCCCACCATGTTGCAGGTGAAGTTCTTGGCCTGTTGAAGATGGTGACTAACCGCTAGTGGGCTCGGTGATTCTATATTTACTTCTCATCTATATGCTTTTGTCAGAGTATGTCACTTATGCTAGAAATGTAGTTGGAACTTATATTAATGTAATCATTTGAAATCTATGTTGTTTTCACTAATCGGTTTTGAAACCCAAACTTGTACTATTATTTGTGAACCCATTTGTAATATTATTCCCACTGCAACTCTACGTATGTGATGTGTATTTGCTTAATCATGCGATCTTGGTTGTGATGTTGATTTACCGAGGTCCTTCGTGACACTCGGCGGACTACCAGGTTTATATAAGTGAAAGTATGCGCGTGTCAACGTGTTAGCGGGGACAACCGTACTTGATCTTGTATAAATTGGGCGGTTCTGTCACAGATGGCATTAGAGCAAGATTAAGCATAATACTGTCATATACATAGTTTTAAAAATAAAGTTTTGGTTTTAAAAAGCCTATTTTAACTAAAACTTTAGCTACAAGCAAATTTGTTAAAACTAATTTGCAAAACTATACTAGTGACATCATCCTTTATGCCCAGTTAAGGACTATTAGGTGGCTATCTAAGTACTAGCATGTGGGGTAATTGCTTGCATTTTTATTTTGTCGTCCATACGACATGCTATTGTATGGATGCTGTTCACTTGAATGGTAATGTATTGATCAATTGCCTCTACGCCCAAGTAAGTGTGAGTTGTGAGAGCATGACCGTCCAACTGTCGGTCTAGGGGAGAGTTAGCTGTGGTTACTGGAATATTTATATGTTACACACATGTATATATGAAGGTACTTAATTGTGGGTATATTTGTCAGGTAGCTATGGATACCGAAGTATATACATCTGGGGATGTATATATGGAGAGTATCTTAGTTTACTGCTTTCATTGTGTGCTTATTTATCTCTTGTGGGGATGGGCTGCAATGAATTTGCCTGCAGGTATGCTAACCATGAATGCGTAGATTGAATGTAGTTGATGACTAGCTATATGTCGAGAGAGTACGTGTTATGCCACCGACATAGAACATGATTGCCACCTTTGGCTGGCAATTTTGTGAGGACGAATAGAATGGTCATGCATCATGATTGTGCTTGTGCATAAATATGCTTCCCTCACTTTGTTCTAATACTAGGTAACTTGTGATCAATGTGATGTTACTATCTTCCCTGTGTGAAGCTAGACAAAATGTCTTGTTCCATGCCGCTTGAATAGTTGTGCTTGAAGATAGTGTGTGATTAGCTTTGCCTTGTATGTTGCTTCCAAAGGAAATAGATGACAAGTTATTAGTTAGCAAAAACTTCACCCCTTTGAAGACTAAATTGCTAAATGTAAGTAAAACTTGTTTTGTAGAGATATCCCCCTGCTCAGTAAAAAGGAAATAAAAGATAACAGTACCTTACCACCATGTTTTGCATGATTTGTGTAGTGGTGTTGATGTAGGTGTCTGCTTGTTATGGGCGAGCTTTGTGCTTAGTAATAGTCACTTAAGCTAATTGGATTGAGTGTTTTGAAATGCTCACTTAAGAATAGGATATATGTGTGGATGCTCGTTATCTAGGTAGTGCAGTAGTTGTCACCCCTTTTGCCCTTGGTAAGCATACGAGTGTTGAAGAGTGCTATCCTAGAACAGTATCCATGTTTTGATAATCTCATGGTTGTCATTTCTAATTAAGTTCTCTCTTATGGGCCTGAGCCTGTACACATGGTTGCTGGCCCTTGAACGTTGTGCTACGAAGACCTTTATCCATGCCTTGCTTGACCTTAGGCCCAAGTTTAGTTCCCTTGAATGCGTGCATGTGTCGTGGTGTTCCCGCTCCTGTGTGGGAGGACCCTGCTCAAAAATCCTTATTATATCTCATTGCTCCTTCTCCTATAGATGATCTAGTGCAACGCTAATCACTATCTACCCTGGCTTTGGAACCTTTTCCTCGTAGATCATGTCATTGTTTTATCAACTGAATCCCTAGTCAGTGCATTGGCTCTGTCCCACGAATCTTGTTTGTTTTGTCTCCAACTCTTTCAAGTCTCTAGATGTTCATCAGTATTGATCTCATGTTGCTGCTCGGCAAGACTAAATCTCATGTTAATCTTTACCTGGTAATCACCTTGGTGGACACAAGGTGTATATGGAAATTAAGCAGGAGTCCCCTACTCAGTTGTCTTCGACAATTAGGCTATGTTCTCTTGCGCTGTGTTTTGATCTTCAGATCACCTCCTTTTTTACTCCTAACCTTGTGACTACCTTTGTTTGCTATCCCTCCCTTTGCATAGTGCTTGCACCTATGCAACCCTATTTGTGCCATGTGAGATTTCTTGTAGGTTGTATGTTTAGTAATGGTGCCACGATTAGCAACTACGGTGCCACAATGGAACCTAGGGCCTCCTTGTGGCCGGCCGACACATGGTTGTGTTGCTGGGTGTGCGCTGGTATCGAGGTTTCTAGTCATAATCCATTGTAGAACTATACCGATGTGTTATTTTCACGTGAACTCTTCCTTGGTTATCTCTCATATCTAATCGGAAGATCCTTATATCAGACCAAAAGTAGTAGAGTTTCCTTCTGAAGTTACAAAGAGGATAACCTTTGAAGAACAGGTCACTCACATGAACATTAACAGACTGCAAGAGATGGTAGACAAATGACCCTACTTGATTGTCCCTATAATGACATCGGTCATCTAGTGAGCAACTTATGTCATTCTCATTGGATCAGAAAGGTGCACCGCACTTAAGGTTGAACAAGTTATCAGTCGGATGATAAATGGACCAGGATATTATGTGCTGTAATAGGTCACCTGATACTCATGAGTTTCCTGTCCAAGTTTTCAATCTTTAGGTGCATAAGGATCATGTAGACAAACCGACCTTCTTTGGTGTCACCCCTTTTCTGCTGACTTCTAGGGTGACTGTCTGTTTGCACATCCACTACAATTGTTGCCAACAAAAAAGAAGATTTGAAACTTTAATGTTGAGAGATGACTAATTAGTTACTAGTAGGAAGGATAATCTCTAGCTCGGTAACGATTCTTTGGTAGCTCCGAAGGCTATGTCTCATAGGACAATGCTAAGAGAAGAAACAACAAAGCCAGTCAGTGATGACAGTACTGCTTTCTTCTCCAAGCCCGGTGTCGTCAAGTCAATTCCATCTTGGACAATCACACGGGTAGTGCAAGATATTGTATCAGCTAAGTAAAGAGCTAGAGAAAGCACATCCCTAGTTTTGGTCAGCATCATTATGTATATGGTGCTATCAAAGGATTGTTCCAGATTCTATTGGATGAAGCACAACATTGTGCCCTGCAAGAATATCCCACCAGTTCAATGCTTGTGCATTGTTGAGTTGGTGTCTAAATCAATAGTTGAGGTTGTTTCCTAAGAGGCAGGTGAGGAAAACCCTAGCCTCCATCCTCAGCGAGAAAGCTACCACGGTTATAAAGAGAATTAGAGAGTGCAAAACGCACTCCACAACGCGTGAAGCAAAGAAAAAGAAGAGCAGGAAATCTGTCAAGGTTTTATGGCACTCCACAAGTTATCTTAAGCCAGTGATTAGTGGCTCAAACATGGTTGAATTCACACCAAACTTGGTGATCTCATTCCTCACTTAAGGTACTTCGATGCCTTAAGTTGGTTTGAGGATTGGTTGAGTAAAGCATCAGATTTGAGAGATGTTTTGACAGTTTGGTCACAAAATTTCTAAACAAAGCAGTTTTGGTAGATGATTTGGTTGGAAAAACAAACGGTGTTCGTTTGAGCTGAATTTTGGTCAGTAGTCAAAGGACTCTTGGATCTAAATGCCTAATAAAATTTGTGCACAACGGAGCAGTAGTTTGTAGCATATGAACTGATTACCAAGAGGTGCAGAATCTGTGATTTCTCTACTAACTACTATCATCCCTCACATTAGAAACGTTGTGCTTGTAATTGATGCTAAGTTTAGCAACATGGTCAATGTTTGCTATTAGATAATACTTTAGATGCCCTAGAGAAGACTCCTTGCGCCCCTTGTGCCTTGCTTTTGCCCTCTCACATCATCAATGCTTGAGCAGTCAAGGTGTTGTACAAGTCAATTTGTGCCTTTATGAGTCAAAAACAATTTAAAAAGTGTCAAACAACAAATTTGAGACTTTGATTTTGAGTTGTTGATTGCCATTAGAAAGGAAGCCACAATGTCCAAAGTAGTCCCACAAAGCTAATTTGCGATAGTGCAAGTCAACCCAACTTATTGCGCCACTTCACCATGAAGGCAAATTGTGCTCGACCTACTAAGTAGTGTACTGTTTTTCTAGTCGATGTATACTTGCAACTTTCATCGACCTCCAGATCTCGTTATCATCCCTCTTTAGCCTGGATTTCCAAGGTGGACTTGTTCTTTGGTACATTCCATGTGTTTTTACCCAAGAGGTTTCATTAGATCCAACACAGATAACTGTTGCCGCTTGGATACCAGGATTCCCTCAATTAATGATTGTCAAAAACACTGAGTCAACTGGGTCAGCTATTGCATTCATCGCTCACTCAACGGACTCAAACAAAAAAGTGTTATCATTAGAGAAAGAGAACTACACACATGGAACATTATGTAGTTTTCCATCAGATGGCATCTGAGTCATTGAATGGTTATGACCGGCGTAGATGTTGTCTGTTGGTTACTCGGTTTCTCACAACCTCGAACAATGCTTACCCCATCTATGATATCATCCCTTATGAAAGGTTGTACTCAAGCTACTTGGGTAGAGGACTACTTTTCAAACTTTGTGAACGAACATGGAACCATTATAATGAGTAGATTTTAGAAGCTTGCAATCTAGTACAATGTTCACATGGTCCATGCTATATCCACTAGAGAATTAGAGATTGTGAGTAATTAGTTTATGCTCCATAGTACTCTCTGTATCCCGAGAATGAAGTATTGTGCCATCTTGGATTCCTCCCAAAGTAACAATGCTTCATGGAAGTTAATGAAGGAAATTCTTCAGACAAAACTTACTGTGAAGGGCAAGTATCAGAAAGTGTCTTGACCAAATTAGCCTCTCTGATACTTCAAAGTTAAGTAGCCTAAGGCTATCACTGATGTTGGAAAATGGATGACATGCTTCTCTTCCCTTAAAAGTCTTTCGCACCGAATCTTGGGGGCGAGATTCTCGTAAGGGGGGAGGGCTGTAACACCCTAGGTGTTTGCCACCAGTTAAGCAATGGGTTTGAACTCAAACATGACATGTTAAGTGGTGATGAAGGTGTCCAGATCAAATCTACAAGAGTGAGCTCCAACTTAATGTTACACCTTTGCTTGCATGTTGGCACTTTTCAGATATATATACCAAAGTAATGTGGAAGGTGCTTCTTTCATGTGCCTCACATCAATTTCCACCCACATGGATGATTAGAAAAGTTTCATGAAGTTTGGAATCAAGAAGTCACATGAAATGATAAGTTATGCCCCTGCCTGAATTGCTTTATTAGGTGAATGAGAACATGTAATGACAAACAAACATTGCAACCTTTCTCAAACAACTCTACTTACACTCATGAACAAAAGTTATGAAGGGTTCATGTTGAGCAAGTAGCCAAAAAATGATCCAATAGCTCAAAAAGGGTAATTTAGGCTTTATCGTGATGCTACTTTGACTTGGTTTGAACTGTGTCTTAGAGGGTTTACATGGCAGTGGAACCTAAACAAAAGTTGAAGTTTGAGTGGATTAGAACAAACTTTGTTTCTAGACCAAGAGCTAGATCCGCTTGTAAGCAAGTCCAACCGAGCCCTCAAGTTGGAATCCATAGCTGTTTTGGGAGCTCGAAATTTGGCTAAGTCTAGGATGATAGAATTCGTGATTTTAGTTTTCGTGTACCCCGCTTTGAGCCTTGTATCTCTCCCACCAGGCTGAATTATACTTGGGCACTTTAAGCAAAGTTGGAGATCTCGCGTAACTCTACAACATTATTTACTACCTCTTGTGCCAAGACTAAACGGATTCGGAGTTATGAAGGGACAAAGATTGAGATTTCAATGCATTTTTGAGGAGGTATTGCTATCTTCGTAGTGAACTAGAGCTCGGCCAACACCGTGCATAGGCACTGCAGGTCGCGTGGCACCCTCGCTGCTTGCATGCCCTCCAGCTCGCCTCGGGCGTGCGCATGTGCTGAAGACATGAAATGGACGCCGCTGTCTCTCCCTTCCTCTATAGATTTCAGTGTATTTTTTAGGTGGTATTGCTATCTTTGTAGTGAACTAGAGCTCGGCCAACACCATGCACAAGCGCTGCAGGTCGCGTGGCGCCCTCGCTGCTTGCATGCCCTCCAGCTCGCCTCGGACGTGCGCATGTGCTGAAGACACGAAATGGACGCCGCTGTCTCTCCCTTCCTCTGCATTCTCTCTTTCGCCCTTGCTGTTCTCCTCCTTCAGCCAGGCACAGCGGCAGCAGGAAGCCATGGGCGCCGAGCGGTGCTCCATGGCTGCCCCATTTCCTTGCTCCCTCTCCGTGGCTGTCGGTCCGTACACCGCTGCTTGCCGATGCCCCGGCCACCTTGGTCGTCCTCTCTCGTCGACCTCGCTCCACCAACACGCCTCCGCCAATCACCGGTCAAGCCGGTCCTTAGCCTCGTTGAAGCCTCGCCGTGGCCAAGCTGTCTGGGTCATTGTGGCCGAGCTACGCCCCTTGGCCAGCCTCGTGGGCTCCCCCAGGAGCGGGCGCACGCCCCCAGCACCGCCACTCGCTGCCGACGAGCTTCACCATCCCGAGTGTTGCTTTGCTCCTATTCTAAATAGCAAATAATAGAACTAAATTAGAATAGTACACCAATCATAGAAAAATAAGTAAAAGAGTTTGAAACACGATTCTATGCATCGCTACGAACACACAGTCGCGAGAAGCACTCTAATCAGAGCTACGGTTGAAAAGATACAACTACCGAGAGATTTGCTTTATACGTGGAAAAGCAAACTATAGGCTTCATTTATTTTAGCTAAATAAATAATATATATAAGATATTTTATAAATATTATAAATTGAATTAAGTCTATTTTAGATTTGAATTATAAAACTAAAGTAAAACAAATCATATTTTATTTATAAAATCTAGTTGCATAATTGTTAATCAGGATATGATTTAAACTATGAAATTTTAGAAATAGTAATATGGTAAACACTGTTACTAATGCATAGATCTCGTCGCTACGAATCTAACGCAACTTGAATGGATTAAAACGGAGCTAAAACGTAGAAGATATGAAATAAACAAGATTTCCTTTATTAAAATAATAGATTAAATCTAACCTCAAAATTTAAAAGTTGAAATCACACTTAACAGTAGTATGAACATGTAGACAACGTAAATACCAACCTAACACAAGTTGAACGGATCAAATCAGAGTTAAAACGGAGAAAATATGGCCTACAGAAGGTAGTGGCAATTTTGTAAATATTTTGAAATCAATTTCATATTAAAAATAATTAAAAACTGAATGAAAACAGTCCTGTGTACCGGGTGTAATTTTTAGAAAAATCCAGGGTTAAAAAAAAAAGAATCAGGGGCATATTTCGAATTACTTTTGAAAAGGAGGAGGATGGCGGGTTGATTTCCATGCAACAGGGGGTTTCTTAAGCAACATAGCCGCGTAGTCAGCGACGGTGTCAACGTGGCGTCCACGTGTGCACATGTGGTGGGATGGGGTTGGTTCAAGCTGATGGACCAGTGGTGGACCAGCTTATGTGGCCAGCTGACACGTCCGGTAGGCGGTGTCTACGAGTGTGCCATGCACCGGTTATGAAAGGGTACGCTCGTTCTAATCTGGGCGGTTCATCTAAGATCGGACAGCTGAGAGTGAAAGGGGTAGATGAGGTGGCTGGCGTGCGGTTTCCAGGCGGTGGTGCCATGGCCGATGACAAGCAGAGCTCGCCAAAGCTTGGTAAAAATAGCGCAGAGGCCATGGTGAACCAAACAAAGAGCACCAGGAGACAAAGTGAAGGATGGCGTGCTCACCTCACAGGCAGAGAAGGCTTGGCGGCATCGTGGGGCTCGAAGAGGAGGAGGACGACTTCCTGCGTACCATGGTAGCGATGAGAACAACACAGAGAGAAAGAGAGAAGGAGGGAAAGTCGTTGGTAGCTTCTTCACCTATACCCGAAGCTCGGCAGCAACTCGTGCACATCAGCACAGCAGCGAACGGCGTCTTCCGTGATGGTAGGCGGACATGCTCTGCTCGGCGAGATCCGAACGCGGCAGCAATGCGAAGCCAAGACTAGAGCGGCGGTGCAAATGGATGCAGAGGGGTCATGGAGCTTTTATAGGAAGCTTGGTGTGGAGGTCATGTCAAATCGGAAGGAACCAGTGTGGAGTTGGAGCAGCGGTGGACTCCCGGCTCAGCGGCGATGCTGCAACTCGGGCGAGGCGGCGTAGGGGCTTTGGATTTATAGGGGCAGAGCGATGTGGATGGCATGGCAAGACGGTGCCGTGGTGGCGTGGGGCTCTCGACGTGGAGGTGGGACGGACGTGGAGTCCATGGCGGCGGCGGTGGAATCCGTCTCCGGGATGGGAGGAAGACGATGACGCCTGACCAGCGGGCCTGGTTGGTCAGCGTCACGGGGGAAAAGAAAGGAGAACGGCGTGGACGCACCGTTGGGCTGGGCCGGCCTACAAGGTTCGGGGTACTGGGCCACGGGGCATGCAACATGGGCCTGTGGGAGCAGGAGCGGGCAACGTAGCGCTGCAAGCTTCGCGAGAGAAAAAGAGATGGGCCACCGGGGAAAACAAGACGGAGCGGTCCAGATTGAGTGGAAAAAGACTTTCCATTTTTCCAAATTATTTTTCTATTTTGTTTTCAAAACTAAATCAAATTCAAATAGAGTTTCAAATGTACTTTTCACTCAAATAAAAATGAGAAATTTTGGTAAGTTTTCCAAAAATAAATTTTTACAACTTTTAAATTCTTTTACTTTCAAATTTTATTTTCCATTCTTTTCTTTTGTTTCATAGCCATTTTTAATTTCTTTTCAAAAGCAATTCAAATCATTTTAAATTTTAATCTAAACCACTCAACCAAATGAATCAAATGCAAGGGCATGTATGCTCAAACATGTTGCTAATCCTTATGATGAATTTTAATTTAGCAAAAAAAATTTATTTTCCTATGTTTTCATGAACACAAAAATTCAAAATTACCTCAATTTACACCTATTTCAAAAGGAGCAAATTTTAGGGTGTTACACCCGGGTGCGCCGCCCTATTTCCAACCCTCTTCGCTAGCCACCGCCCTCATTTGAGCAGCAGCTGTCACAACCCTAGTGTCGTCGTCGTCACCATCCACCTCACTGAGCGAGCCACCACCGTAGTCCTGCATTCGCTGATGAAAACCCCTTCGGTGAGTTCGCCTTGATCTCCTCTTTCTCCCCGTGTTCTTCCCATGTCCAACGGTAGCCGAAGTCGCCGATTCGATCAACACCGGCGAGGTCGGCTGTTATCCGACCATGGTGTCGTCATCCCTATCAACGCCGGTGACAACACTCTCTCTCCCCTGCTTGATCCAATCCATGCCATCCAATCCTAATCCAACGGTCTAGATCTTAAGATACCCCTTCGCGGGTCATTTTTGCTAAAGAACCCCTTGGGTTTTTTATTATAGAACCCACCATCCCTACAATTTTGTTAAAGAGCCCCTGCCTTTTCTTTGAATCATATCCACAGTCCCTGGTTTAGTTTAAAATCTGATTTTATTAATTTAGATGCTAAAATCAAGTTTCATCTATTTATAGTTTTGCCACTAATCTTATTTTAGCCATAAAATCTTCGTTTTAACTCTAATTTTTGTGATCTTCGCGTCTGTGTGTTCGTAGTGAGATGTGTAACGGAACCGTCCAATTTATAAGAGCACAAGCACAATAGCAATCGCCAAAGCGATCAAACCATCATACTTGAGCCCATATAAACCCGGTAGTCCGGTGAAATCACGAGGGATCTCAAACAAACCAACATACAAACCAAGATCGTACATGATTCAACATAACCAGTCACATGTTACATCACCATTCACAAATAGTTCACAAAAATTTCACATATATCAGAGTTCACATAGTTATTACAAACCAAGTTTAAATAGCGGAAGCAAAGTAGTTTAACATCAACATCACACGTAGTTTAATACATAGCTAGTTTTCACAGTCATCTCCAACCAAAAGCACAAGGGTGAGATGATATATAGAATGACCATGCCCATGGTCCTATTCCTCATCCACTGTAGGAGCAAAGGAGTGCTTACAGTAGCCGTGGTACATCACAATATCTGCAACAATGGAAATAAAACCCTGAGTACAAGAAGGTACTTAGCTAGACTTACCCATCATCAACTAAAATACTAAGACACCAAGGAGTATGCAAGGCTTTATAAGTAGAGCTGGTAGACCTTTTTGCATAAAAAGCATTAGTTGTCCAATATCTCTTAAACTATGAATCACCAGTTATTAATCCTATCTCATACTAGATTAGCAACTATCCTATGCCAAACATGTTGGTACCATTAAGTCAACACAATAATAACCATATCAAGTTGAGTTCTTTCATAATCTCATAACCAGCACTTCCATCAATTACTACAATGAAGCGTACTCCTATCAAGTTCTCACTATCCAGGAGAGACGGTGATTTGAATCGATTTCTACCCAGCTGGGGAATTATTCCTAACACACACACCCATACTCCCCCCGTCGAGGTCGCATCAGGTCACCTTTGGTATAACTCAAGTCCAATCATGGGTAAGACCAACGTCGCATCCTTAAAGATACTACCAATCTGCCAGGAAGCTCGAGGCTCGAACCCGCTCTTAGACTCACGCCATTAGCTCTTCACATATCCTTACTGCCTCCAGGGTGCGCACTTTAACTGCTCATGTCCCTGGCTTGAGTTGAGCTACTCGGCTTCGCGGTCGGAACAACTTATCTGGCCAACTATGTGAGAGGCATGCATTCAACATGACAAGATGACCTCCAATGACCGGTCCTTAAATGACATAGACAGAATCACTATGATTACCACAACATAAGACTCCATCCGGTCTCTAACTGTTCAACATCACCGGGTTATGTTCCACGATAGCACAATATAGCCAACCATGATCAAGTTATCCCCTATGGCTCGCAGGTGATAGAAAATCGCCTGACTTCTATCGGTCTAAGCATAGATAAGCATTAGGAGCGTTCCTAGACTTAAATAGGATTTAGGGTAGATATTTCTGGACAAGGAAAGGTAATATGCAACAAGTTTTCCCAAACAACTCCTATCACGTAATGTAGCAATATGAGTAACTTGGTGACATTAATAAAATAGGGAGACTTATAATGCTCTGGGCTTGCCTTTCATGAAAGTGGCAGGTTGTTGATCTGGGCACTTGGGAAGATGATCAACTTTAGGCTGTCCTTCTCCAAGAATTTCCTAGTGCTGCACCTCTTGGCTCTCCTCTTGTGGATCAACGTCGAGTTCCACCAACATGATCTCCTTGGCTGCACCTATTGTATGCATATGCATAAGTAAGTTCCATGAATGCATAAGAAGGATCATGGATGTTGTGACAAGGGAATGTACATGTTGCGATAATGATGTTAAGTTACACAATGATAACAATGCTAACTCCTTGTTTACTGAGTAGGTGCATAACTCTTCTCTATCCACTTCCAATATTCCTCACAAGACAATTTTTGACCTACACATAATAGTTATAAGTTTAAATCATAACTGAAGTTCTACCTATCCAAATATTGTGATCTTGGACTTTCTAGAAATATTATAAAATTGCCAACAACTCTTATTGAATCACCAAAAGCTAATTCAAACTCTATCCTAACCAAAACAGGCAATCTTTCTAGCTCTATATAGAAATTCCAGAGAACAAGCATTTCGGGAGACCAACTTTAAACAGCTATAACTCCTAAACCATTTGGCCTATTGCCCTAAAATTTTGACACAAGATAGATGAAGAAGTTATATACAACTTTGTTATTAACTATTTTTACAGTAAACTTCATTTTGATTATGCAAAATACCCAACAACAGAATCTGTCCAAAAGCACCACTAAAATGAATTATAGAGCAATAATATTTTCACTTCATTTAGCATTCAAAATTGGACATCACCAAATATACCAACAGTTCAGGAATATCAAATACACATAAGAAAACATAATGGTCAAGCCCAAATTATTTATTTCAATGCCTTTATTAATTTAATTAGATAATTAAGTGAAATAAAAAACATATACCAAATGTGCACAATAAATTCTCAGAAAATTATAGTAGCTTCCAAGCGCTCCCAATAGACTACTATAAAAATTTCATACCATTTGAACATGTATAACATCCTCTACAAAAATGACAAGCTAGTAAGGTTTGTTTTAGTGAAAATAGTTAACCCTATAGAAAAGTGTCAAGCAATAGATTTTATATTTTTCTTAGCTTCATCCTAGTGCCATAATACCGTACAAAATTTTGCATGGCAATATGTTACTTATTCTTATCCCTATGAATTTCCTTAGAAAACACCATTTATTAATAGATAAATAGAAAGACCCTACTCTAATCAAGTTTACTGCAAGTTTAGTATTTTCCCTAGCTAGATCATGTCAACACAAGACCAGCAAAATTTGAATCACAATTTTATCACTTTCCTAGCTCAAGTTATACATTTTACAAGATTGCAAACATTCAAAAAGCACTTATCTAGCTACATTTTATTCACCTTGAAACATACCAGAAACAGTACATTTCATATTTTTATAAAATACTATACTTCATGAGGAATCCAACAAAATTTGGTTCACTCAATTTGGACACCTATAGCTCCAAATATGATTTTCCAAAGTTAGCACAAAATTCTAGAAAAGAATAAAACAAAACCCTAGAGTACAGTGGCTGACCCATGGGACCGAGGTCAACAGACCCACATGTCAGTCGAATAGAGGCAGAGGCAGTGTTTGACCAGCCATTGCTCGTTGATGGCAAAGCCACTGATAGTGAGGTCACCACCATTGCACTCCCTGTGACCTTCCACGCCCAGGGGTACCCTCGGTTAGGTCGGAAGTCCACCGGAGCATGCTCGCCGGCGGCAATGGCGGAGGTCGGAGGGTGCATGCCGGTACACTAGCGGTCTTTGGCCACCATATGCTCTAGTGATGAGCTCTACAGCTACGTGGTGCTAAAACGGAGCTAGTTAGGGTGGTTAGGGATCCGGCGATGTGATGGTTAGTTTTGCCCACGTGCATGCCGCTACGGCGGCGCACAGAGCACTGTGGCGCACGTGGCATTCTGGCAAGATGGCGGGGAGAGAGAGGTCTCCATCATGCTGTTAGCTAGGGTTAGGTCTACTCTACCTAAGGCACACCTGAGAGGAGGAAGGTGATAGGCCAACTCAGCAGCGGGGAGCTTGCCTATCATGGCGGCCACGGTGGGAGCGACGGCGTGTTCCGGTGCGCTTGCTCGGTAGCATCTAACCTAAACTTGACCTGAGCTTCTATGACTTAGTGCGGTGCTAGACCAGGGAAGAGAAAATTAGGGGGTGCGCTAGACAGGCATGGCCATTGTGAACCGAGCGCGCGGCGCTGCTCCGGTGAGCTCAAGGCGACGGTGATGTGAAATGTGCCCTTACCAATGGTCGACAAGCTAGGCTAGTGGGTCGGCATGGAAGAGGTGACTACGGCAAGGTTGCTAGCGAGCCGAATCAGATAGTAGTGCAGTGACAATGGTGCTACACGGTGGTGGAGCAGTGCGGTGGCATGACGAGCTTAGTGCTTTAGTTGCCCGCGCGAGAGGGACCAACAGAGAGGGAGAGAGTGCAATTGAGAGAGTGAAATGAGCAGTGCGGCATCGCGGTTATCAGACGCCACCCTACCGCGACAGGGGCCCGACGCTGACCAGTGGTGGCCATGCGGTGTCCATGCTCTGTGCTCTATCGGCCACGATGGCTAGGCCGAGATGGCCATCAGGCCACCATCAGTTGTCTGACAGCGGCTAATCACCCCTTCCTAACTCCTAAACCGTGGCGAGTTAGCAAAAACTTGATTAATAAAAGTTGTAGAGGTACATGTAAGCTCCAACTTTGCTTAAATGAGCTTGGTCTAATTCGAGCATGTTTTCAAATTGTAAAGCTTCAAACTAAGGTACATGAAACTGTAAACCAGTTTTAACACAGCAAAATTTCTCAGTTGAAAAATAGTGTTTTGTTGATTCTTGTGAGCTCTATTTGACCATGTTAGGCACTGAATTAGACCTCGACCCAAAAATAAAAGTTATTGCTCTAATCAAGTACTACAACTTTTCTTAAGGGTGCACTACCATGCAAACAATCTATGCTATAGTTCAACTTAGGTCAAACATACAACTTGAAAATGGTAAGTTACACTATAACCATGACTTAGAGGCCAAATTGGTCCAAGTCATGAATACCAAAGTTGTTCCATATGACATTCTAAACATGTTTAAGGTACTCCTAGGGTCCCACAAACATTTTATACATTGGTTACATGTAAACCCTAGCATATGTAAAGCATTTTACTGACAACACATGCAATATAAGCAAACATAGAGATAATATTTGAGATGCTCATCCCCATGAATGATCAATGATGCTTGTGCTGAAGCAATGCCAAGGCTAAATGCATGCTTTACACCTAGGGTGTTATAGCCCTTCCCCCTTAAAGAAATCTCATCCCAAGATTTGTACGACCTACCGTCTCTCGTAGAAAACTAGATAAACCTCATGAAGATAGTCCTCACGCTCCCACGTAGCGTCTTGCTCACTATGATTATTCCAAATCACCTTGTAGAACTTAATAACTTTGGTATGGGTCACTCTTTCCATTTCTTCAAGCACTCGAATAGGTCTCTCTTCATAGGTCAAATCTGACTGAATCTTGACACTAGCGGGTTCAATAGCTTCTTCAGGCACATGAAGACATTTCTTGAGTTGGGAGACATGGAAAACATTGAATATAGCTCTCATTTCTAGAGGTAACTGGAGTTTGTAGGCTACTGGTCCTTTTTGTGCAATGATCTGATATGGACGGATATACCTAGGAGCAAGTTTTCGTCTCACTCCAAACCTTTGTACTTTCTTCATTGGGGATACCTTCAAATACACATAATCTCCAATTTGGAACACAATAGGACTTCTCCTTTTATCTGCATAACTCTTTTGTCTTGATTGAGCAGCTTCTATATGTTGTTGAATGATTTGAACTCGTTCTTTAGCTTCCTTGACAAAGTCAATTCCATAATACCTTCTTTCACTAGGCTCAATCCAATTCAGAGGGGTCCTGCACTTGCGACCATATAAATCTTCAAACGGAGCCATCTTAATGCTCTCTTGATAGCTATTATTGTAGGAGAATTCAGCCAAAGGGAACCAATCCTCCCATGAACCCTTGGAAGAAATCACACGTGCTCTCAACATATCTTCCAATATCTGATTCACATGCTCAGTTTGACCTGCTGCCTGGGGGTGATAAGCAGAGCTACGAATCAATGTGGTACCTAAGTACTTGTGTAGGTGTTCCCAAAAATGATTAACAAACTAGGGCCCTTGATCTGATACAATACTCTTAGGTACTCCATGCAATCTTACAATTTGTTCAATGTATAACTTTGCATATTGATGAGGTTGATACTTGACATTGACAGGAATAAAATGTGCAGACTTGGTGAGACGGTCAACAATTACCCGTATAGAATCATGACCCTTTTGGGTGTTTGGAAGTCCGACAATAAAATCCATACTAATGTCCTCCCATTTCCAACTTGGAATAGACAGTGGCTGAAGTAATCCTGCTGGTTTCATATGAATGGCCTTAACCCGACAACAGTTATCACATCTAGCAACATATGCCGCAATTTCTTTCTTCATTTTTGTCCACCAAAATCGAGTCTTCAAGTCTTCGTACATCTTGCTGCTACCTGGGTGAATGGATAGCTTGGAAGAATGAGCTTCCTCCAAGATTTGTTTTCTCAACTCCCTATCTTTCGGCACTACAAGTCGATCCTTAAACCATAGAACATCATTCTCATCAATCAAAAATACTTACTTTCTTCTTCTTTCATCTTTCTTTCGATATGGAATATACCAACATTAGTCTTTTGGAGCTCAATGATTTTTTACTCAAGAGAGCAACTAACAGTGATATTGTGTAAGACTACCGGATGCAATAAGTTGAAACCATCTTCCAACAAAGAATTACAATGATACTTCTGGCTTAAGGCATCGACAACCAGATTGGCCTTTCCTGGATGATAATGCACTTCTAGGTTGTAATCCTTGATCAATTCTAACCATCTGCGCTACCTCATGTTCAACTCAGGTTGAGTAAAAATGTACTTAAGGCTTTTGTGATCAGTGTAGATGTGGCAAACATTACCAAGCAGGTAATGTCTCCAAATTTTTAGAGCATGGACAACTGCTGCTAGCTCTAAATCTTGAATTGGATAATTGACTTCATGCTTTCTCAATTAGTGTGAGGCATAAGGAATGACTCTGCCTTCCTACAATAGAATACACCCTAAACTAGTACCAGAGGCATCACAAAATACATCAAACGGTTTCTCAATATCAGGCTGTGCTAAAACAGGAGCAGTAGTTAGCAAAGTCCACAAAGTATGAAAAGCTACTTCACACCCTGGTGTCTAGACAAACTTTTCATCCTTCTGAAGTAGCCTCATCATAGGCTTGGATATCTTGGAGAAATCTGGGATAAACCGACGATAATATCCTGCTAAACCAAGAAAACTTCAAACCTCATGAACCGAGGTGGGAGCTTTCTAATCCAACATTTCTTGCACTTTAGATGGGTCTACAAAAATTCCATCTTGAGATAATACGTGACCTAGGAAAGGTACCTTCTTCAACCAAAACTGACATTTACTAAACTTTGCATACAACTTATGCTCTCTTAGTCTCAACAACACCACTCTCAAGTGCTCCTCATGCTCTTCTGCCATCTCTGAATAAATCCAGATATCATTGATGAACACAACCACGAACTTATCAAGTTCGGGCATGAACACTGAGTTCATCAAATACATGAAATAGGTAGGAGCATTGGTCAATCCAAAGGACATGACTAAATACTCATAAAGACCATACCTAGTGGAAAAGGCCATCTTAGGTATGGCTTCTGGCCTAATCTTGATTTGGTGATAACCTGACCTCAAATCAATCTTAGAGAACACTTTTGCTTTTGCCAATTGATCAAATAAGATATCAATGCGAGGCAAAGGATATTTGTTCTTGATAGTAACAGCATTGAGTGGTTGATAGTCCACACACATCCACAAAGACTTGTCCTTCTTTTTCACTATTATAGCCGAACAACCCATGGTGACAAACTAGGGTGAATGAGACCCTTTTCTAAGAGTTCTTGTAATTGGATCTTCAATTATGCTAACTCATTAGGTGGCATTCTATATGGTCTTTGGGAAATGGGTGCGGTACCCGGTATCAATTCTATCTTGAACTCTATCTCTCTGTCTGGTGGTAATCCTGGTAATTCATCAGGAAAGACATCTGGAAACTCACATACTACAAGAATATTAGCAAGGGCCATAGGCCAGATAGCATTGGCCACATTTTGGAGATCAAACTCCCTGGGAAGGGGTACTAGAAAAGTATCGTTATTCTTTGGGTCTCTCAACATAATGGTTCTAGTCGATGTATCGATAAGGACACCATGGTTTTCATCCAATTCGTACCCAAGATCGCATCTATACCCAATCCCGGTAATATCACTAAATTTGCAGTATACTTTCATTCACTTATTTGGATAAGTACATCTTTAACTATCTGATTGGTAGAAATGTTAGTCCCGGCTACACTTATACAATAACCACCTTTGTCTACTACAAATATTTTCTAATCATACTTGGATGCAAATGTTGAACTCATGAATGAATGTGAAGCTCTAGAATCAAATAGAACGACTATAGGATGATGATTCACAAGAAACATACCAGCTGTGACAACCTCGCCAGAGGGAATCTCTTCCATGGTGGTGTAATGCACATACCCTAGGCGTGCATTTACAGCTATTGGCCTCTGATTGTTCTTCTTGGGGTAAGGGCACTCCCTCGCCCAATGACCAGTCTTGTTGCAATTGAAATAGGGTTAATTGTTAGGTGGTGTCTTTGAGTTACCTTGTCTTGCACCACCCTTAGGCGGTAGAGCAATAGACTATGCCCGACGATACCCTTTATTTGCCTGGCTTGGCTGGGCCTTCTTCTGAGGTGGCCAGTATTTTGGAGCAGGTGGGTGGTATTGGGTTCTTGCCACCACTGGAGCTCTCTGCTGAGATGCACCGGCTTCAAAGGCCCTCATGCAGCTCTTGGATGCAACATAAATATTATTATGATTCTCTTGTGTGAGCGCATCACTCATGAATTCATTGTAGGTCACACTCTTGTTATTTGCTAGAGTCTTCATCAACTTTGGACCTAGTCCTCTCTTGAAGCTTGCAATTTTCTTAGCATCGGTATTCACAAACTCGGGCACATACCTAGAGAGATTATTGAAGGCATGCAAATACTCAGTGAGACTTTTGGTGCCCTGAGTAAGCCTCATAAACTCTGTATGCTTCATGCTCATAAGACCTAGGGGAATATGATGCCCCCTGAAAGTAGTCTTAAATTCATCCCAAGTAACCTGAGCATTAGCAGGGAGGGTAGACAAGCAATGAGTCCACCAAATGCCTGCTGGACCATGCAACTGATGTGAGGCATACTTAGTCGTCATATGCTCTATAACTCTCAAGAGATGAAATTTCTGCTCAATGGTCTTGAGCCATTCATCGGCTTGCAATGGCTCCTCTGCCTCCTTAGAGATAGGAGGTTTAGTGTCCAAAAAGTCCTTGAAATCACTAAACTGATTCAGTTCAGGCCCTTGATGTTGGTCCCGTCCCCATCCACGACCGACATTCTATGCAAGCCCACGCAATACTTCCCCCATAGACCGTTGGGTCTCTAGGAGTTGTGCCATCATTTTCGCTGGCATGGGGTGTGGTGGTGGTGGGAGATCATCATCACCATCACAACTGGTACCAGCACCTCCACGAGTGCGAGTCATCTACAAAGTTGCAACAACAGGTGATTATTGGATGATGTTAAGAGATTGTAGAAGAATTATATAATCATGCCATACTGTAATTACTGGAGAGAATCGTAAATTCATACAATAACATAGAGGCACAATAATTCATTTCCACAACATAACATCACCAAATGGATCACTTATCGTACTCGCAACGCGTTCCAAACATGTCAAAATTTTCTTGCCAAAACAACTAGAAATTCATTAAAAAAGTACCATCACCACATGTAGTACATGCATTGTTCCAATAACATCGATAAGGGTACATCACGAAATCAAGACCTACATTATGAGTTCATTACATAAGGATCAAAAATGAAGAGCTAATATATCTAGCTAGCTACTATAGCTAAACTACTCCTCGGGGTGGTCGCTGTTGATGTCGAACACACCATCACCATGGTCGTCCTCAAAAGGCTCAACCTCTTCATCTTCAGGCTCCTCCTTGGCGTCCACCTCCATGCCATCGTCCTTAGCAATCAACACATTGGGATCTTCTTCCACCGCTAGAGCTGGAGGAAGAATTGGGTTCACCATGTTGTTGAGATGATGAACATCAAGCTAAAGCTCCTCAATCTAGCATATGAGTTCCTGCTCTCTACAACCAAACTCCATTGCCTGCCTAGCAGCCTAAAACATAGACCTGATACTAGCTGCCTCCCTAGTTTCAGCAAGGTGAATGACATCATCCCTCTCAGCACGGACATCCTGTAATTTAGCCCTAGCTACATCTCTTTGTACAACAGCATGGACAAACTGCCCCCGATGAGCTTCTAAGGCTATCATAAAATTACCTATCGCATTCTGAGCTGCTCTAACTGCCCTTCGGTGCCTGCGCACATGTTCTCGCATCCTGCGCTATACAGTCTGTGCTCTTTGGAGCTCTTGCATACAACTGATGTAGCTATCTGGGCGAGAGTAATACATCTTCATAACTACATACATGGCACTCATTACAGCATTACTACTTCCTGCTCTTTCATCCCGGTCTCTTACCATAGCATTACTGCCTGGCTAGGTCCAAGTGTTCTGTGATAAATCCACTCGAGGGAAAGATCCAACATGCCCAGTGACAATCTCATCACTGAATTCCTGATAGATTTCGCTGAGAACCTCAAAAGCGGCCACATGGGCACCCTCCCAAGGGGTCTGTCCATCAGACTCGATACTCCATCGTTGCCACTGAGGGTTGTCCACATGGGTCACAATAGTGACCCACACGTCGTACCACCGTTGTCCCTCAGTTACCACTTCGCTCCAAAAGTAGCGAGGTAGTTCAGCATATCCGATAGAGTTCAGTACCCTCCACAGTAAAGTGGGAGTCCCAAACAATGCCAAAAAGGTGTCGCTAGCAACAGGGGCCCCTAGGGCTACCATATGTAGCAAAAGGTTACAATTGAGTGAGACAACGCGATTATAGAAACGAGTTACTTAACAATAAGATCATGCAAGGGGGAGAAACAATGCAATAACATGAATGAATGATGTATCATGATGTATGCTCATTCCGTACATCCTCATGATTCTTAGGAAAAATTTAAACATTCCAGCGACATACGCGGTGGCATACATACGTTCTCTCAATATACGTAACTAAACAAGCTACATGTTTTGTTGTTAGTGTACCTACAAACATTTTCATTTCAACCCAACCCAACAATTATATATACAAAAATGTAAATCTAGGCTCTAGGTTACAACTAAATACTTCCATATATGTATACCCATACATATACTTCCATATCAAAGCTACCGGATGACAATTTGTTACCCACAATTAAATACGCACCATACACACATGCAAGCATGCACATACAGCCGTATCAAAGCTAGCTCTCCCCGACCGCACGCTCACATCTTGCAGTCATGCCACTTATCAACTTACCTTCTTACCTAGCATAGAGCCATTTGATCCATACATTACCACTCAAGTGAGTGGCACCCATACAATAGCACGTCGTATGAAGGACGAAAGTAAAAACCCCCATGTTAGTACTTAAATATCCACCTAATAGTCCTTAACTGGGCATAAAGGAGATGACCACTTGCACACTTTAGATTTTTATAACATAAAACCTTTGTTTTAAATACACATATGACAAGTTTAATGTTGAATCGTGCTCTGATGCTAGCTGTAACAGAACCATCCAATTTATAAGAGCACAAGCACAATAGCAATCGTTGAAGAGATCAAACCGTCATACTTGAGCCCATATAAATCAGGTAGTCCGGTGAAATCACGAGGGATCCCAAACAAACCAACATACAAACCAAGATCGTACATGATTCAACATAACCAGTCACATGTTACATCACTGTTCACAAATAGTTCACAAATATTGCACATACATCGGAGTTCACATAGTTTTTACAAACCAAGTTCAAATAGAGGAAGCAAAGTAGTTTAACATCAACATCACACGTAGTTTAATACATAGCCAATTTTCATAGTCATCTCCAATCAAAAACACAAGGGTGAGATGATATACAGAATGACCATGCCCATGGTCCTATTCCTCTTCCATTGTAGGAGCAAAGCAGTGCTTTCGGTGATGAGCTCTACAGCTACGTGGTGCTAAAATAGAGCTAGTTAGGGTGGTTAGGGATCCAGTGATGCGATGGTGAGCTTTGCCCGTGTGCATGCCACTGCGGTGGCACGTAGAGCACGGTGGCGTGTGCGGCGTTCCGGCAAAACGGTGGTGAGAGAGAGGTCTCCATCAAGTCGTTAGCTAGGGTTAGTTCTACTCTACATAAGGCGCACTAGAGAGGAGGAAGGCGATAGGCTAGCTCGGCAGCCGTGAGCTTGCCTGTCATGGCGGCCATGGCTACCTTGGCGGCAGCAGCGGTGTGTTCCCGTGCGCTTGCTCGGTAGCATCTAACCTAGACTTGACCTGAGCTTCTATGACTTAGTGCGGTGCTGGATCGGGGAAGAGAAAAGTAGGGGGTGTGGTAGACAGGTGCAGCCATGGTGAACCAAGCGTGCGGTGGCGCTCTGTTGAGCTCGAGGCAACGATGATGCGAAATGTGCCCTTACCAAGGGTCGGCAAGCTGGGCTAGTGGGTCGGCGTGGAAGAGGTGACTATGGTGGAGTTGCTGGCGAGCGGAATCTGATAGTGGTGCAGCGACAACGGCGCTACATGGAGGTGGAGCAGTGCAGTGGCATGGCGAGCTTAGTGCTTCCATTGCCCGCGCGTGAGGGAGCAGCAGAGAGGGAGAGAGTGCAATTGAGAGTGTGAAATGAGCAGCGTGGCGTCACGGTTATCACACGCCACCCTGCCGCGATGGGGGCCCAACATCGGCCAGCGGTGGCCATGCTCTGCGCTCTGTCAGCCACGATGGCTCGACTGAGATGGCTATTAGGCCACCATCAGTTGTCTGATAGCGCCTAATCACCCCCTCCTAACTCCTAAACCATGGCGAGTTAGCAAAAACTCGATTAATAAAAGTTGTAGAGCTACATGTAAGCTCCAACTTTGCTTAAATGAGCTTGGTCTAAGTCGATCTGGTTTTCAAATTGTAAAGCTTCAAAGTTAGGCACATGAAACTGTAAACCAGTTTTAACACAATGAAATTTCTAAGTTGAAAAATAGTGTTTTGTTGATTATTGTGAGCCCTATTTGACCTTGTTAGGCACTGAATTAGACCTCGACCCAAAAATAAAAATTGTTGCTCTAATCAAGTACTACAACTTTGCTTAAGGGTGCACTGCAATGGAAACAATCTATGCTATAGTTCAACTTAGGTCAAACATACAACTTGAAAATGGTAAGTTACACTATAACCATGACTTAGAGCCCAACTTGGTCCAAGTCATGAATACCAAAGTTGTTCCATATGACATTCTAAACATGTTTAAGGTACTCCTAGGGTCCCACAAACATTTTATACGTTGGTTACATGTAAAGCCTAGCATATGTAAAGCATTTTAGTGACAACACATGCAATATAAGCAAACATAGAAATAGTATTTGAGATGCTCATGCTCATGAATGATCAATGATGCTTGTGCTCATGCAATGCCAAGGCTAAATGTAACAGAACTGACCAAATCATAAGAACGTAAGTACAAAAACAATCACCGAAGCGATCAAATTCCTGTACTTAAGCTCCCATAATCCCGGTAGTCCGGAAATCACGAAGGATTTCAACCAACTCTCGACATACAAACCAAGATCGTAATGATTCAACACACAACATCATTCATTACAACATTTCACAAGTAGCATTCGGATTACATCCATCAGAGTTCAAATAAAATATTACAAACCAAGTTTGAGTGTGCGGAAGCAACATAGTTTAGTACATAACTTCATAGTTTCAAATACATTGCCAGATCAAAGTCATGTCCCACAAAAGCATTATCAGGTACGAGAACTAGTAGAGACCGCGCCCAATGGTCTAGTCTTCATCCCCAGCTGGGAGAAGGCAGTACTTGCAGCAACCAAAGAAGAACTGGTCATCTGCAACAGGTGGGAGATAAACCCTGAGTACGAGAAGGTACTCAGCTAGACTTACCCGACAAAACAGAAATAAAAGACACCAAGGATCATGCAAGGCTTTTCAAGTGGGCTAGCTTGACACAGTTGCATAAAAGAGCTTATGATTATAATAACCAATTTAAACTTATTATCAAGCTTATCATTATTTACCTGTCCACTAGATTAGCACCTGTACTAGAGCACTCACTTATTAGGAGCAAACAATATTAACCATAGCAGGTATAATAAGGCTGTCATCACCATATCATCATTTCCGAACCATTAAGTATTAAGTGTATCTACATTGGAGATAAGCCCGTCAAGTTCTCACTAACCGGGAGAGACGACGATTCGAATCGAATTACAACTCAGCTGAGGGGGTATTCCTAACTCTCACCCTGGCATACTTTGCAAGGGTAGCCATGGGTCACCTTTGGAACATCTCGGGAACCAAATTCGCGGGTTCGATCAGCGCCCAAGACTCTCGAGGATTACCCTTCCGCCAGACGATCGGGACTTTTAAATCACGACCTTGGACTCACGCCCACGGCTCCCTTCCGAGGCGCACTTTATACTTATCGACTCCCGGCCCGAGGTGAGCTACTCGGCCATGGTCGGTCATCGGACACTGACCAACTAAGAGAGGGCATGCGTTCAACATGAGCAGGAAAGGCTCCAAGAATCGGTCCCTAAGCGACACTGAGACAGAGTCACCGCAAACCAAAGCAAGCCTCCGTCGATCTTCATTTCAATTTAAGATCTGGTTCTTTTCCACGATAGCAAATATAGCTAACCGTGCCACATGTATCTTCCTATATCTTGCGGTGATGGAAATCACCCGACTTCTACAGCGTTTAAGCAGGGCTAAGCACTACTCGAGCCTGAGCTACATAGGATTCAGGGTAACAATATCTGGACAAGGATTGGGTAACCAATGCAGCAATGGTTTGCATCCAACACCTAAACTTAATGCAACAATATATATATATAGATATATAATAATAATAATGTAACTGCATTTCGGAAATTAGGAGGCTTAATATGCTCCGGGGCTTGCCTTTCACAAAGTTGCAAGGACGGTGGTCCGGGCACTCAACGGCGACCTCGTCCGGCACTTCTCCTGAAGGTTGCTCCTCCTGAATTTCCGATGTCGACTGCTGCTGCTCGCTCGGTTCCTCGAATTCCAGCAGGGTTACTCCTTCCGGTACACCTATTGCATGCCGATGCAAAAGATAATTATCATGGATGCATAAGGAATGACATGATGCTCATGATGAATGAATCACAGTGAGTGTTTATGAAAGCATCACTGGACACTCGTTTACCAAGTAATTAGCTCTATTCAAATCACTTTAAGCATGTATCCAACTTAACTTAAATAACAAGAGCAACTTACCTAACTTGCATAACCTAAGATAAAGATGCTCATCTTCAGTTAAAGGCCTAACACCTAGGAACATTACCACAAACTTAGAACTAGTAAAGACATACTTAAAATTACAGTTAAAGCTTCATATGCAAACAAGTAGTCACTTAATTCAATCATAACCAAAATTCTATAAATCCAAATGACTTGCAAGAGGACATTCTGGAAAGCTTATGAAATTCTCTACAATTCATTTGTAAACATCAAAGCATGATTCTTAAGTTAACCAAATCAAATTCCAGTAACCTAGAATCTGTCCCGCAATGACAGGGTTGCTAACTTAATTATTTAATGATGATGCAAAAGCCTAATTTAACCAAACCAAGTTTACCAACTTGTTTTTCATACCTAAGAAACATTAGAAAGTATAGTGCCAACTTCTAAATAATTTATTAAATATCCTTTTCCAATTTATTTAGTTAATTAGGTGATTTAAGCAATATATAGTAAAACTATTCATAAAAATCTACAAAAATTACAGTAGCTATCTCATGCTGTACATAGACTACCATAAAAAATTCAAAGCCATTGGGCAAGTAAAACTTGCTGTATCTAAAATAATAGATGACATGTCTATTTCTAGCATAATTAGGAAACCTTATTAAAAAGTGTCAAGCAACAGATTTCCCATTTTTCCTAGCCTCATTCTAGCATAAGAATAGCACTCATCAAATTTTACCTTCACTGGATCTATAGAAAAATTATGAAAATTCTCACAAGATCTACCCATTAATAAAAGGAAATTCTATAACTTAAAAACTACACAAGCACTAGCTCTGAAATTTTAACCAGAGCTTCTAATAAGCAGTAATAGACTACCCACAAAATTTCATAATTTTTGGACCACAGAAACTCAAGATAAAATTCAAACAAGTTTGCATGCATCTAAAAACACATTTCAAAGTCCTATTTAATTCATCCAGAATTTCTAAAACATGTGCTCATATAATATTTTTATTAAATACTAGACATGACCAGGAACTCAACAAAATTGGAACCATAATATTTGGATCTACCAAACTTGAGTTACATATTTTTGAAATTGTGCACCAAACTATGAAAAACAGTTAAACAAAACAAACATGAAAAACCTAACCGCTACTGGGCCAGTCCGAAGAATCACGGCGGCCCATGAATACACGCTGGCGTGGCCCAAGACGCAGCGCAGCCCAGCTTGCTCCCGCCGCGCGTGTCAGCGGCTGACAGGGTGGACCCGCGCGTCAGCGAGACAGGCAGGGGAGCGGAGGAAGGCGACGGCGCAACTCGCCGCCGGTGGCTGCTCCGGCGAAGGCAACGGTGCCAACAGTTTCACCTCACCCTAGAGGACCTAGGGGAACCATCTATTGTAGCTAAGGACGCAGCTAGAAGGGGTGGCGATGGCCACGGCAGCGCTCGGCCACGGCACGGCCGGCTCCGGCGAAGCTACGACGTCACGGCCCTAGTGGCTCACTCAATGAGCTTCAGCGTCACATACAGAAGCTAGCGCAAGGGAGAGAAGGGGCGATAAGGGGCTCGAGCAGCACGGCCACATGCGAGCTCGCCCGGCGGCGGTCATGGCGACCCGGTGGAGCCGCGCTCACGGTGAGAGCTACCTGAGGCGAAAATGGAGTGGCGGTGGGGTCGAGGATGTGGAGAGGCTCACGATGGTGCTGTGGTTCAGAGGAATCAGGCAATGGCGCTCGGTTTTGGGTGGAATTGGCTTGGCGGTGCTTCGATGTTCCGGTCGCCGTGCGCGCAGAGGAAGGAGAGGAAATGCAAAATGGAACAGCGACTCGGCGGGCAGGCACAGGGGCTTCTAGACGCGGCTGTCCGCGCCAGGGCGTCCACGGCGCGTGGCCTACGCACTCAGGCGAGCGGCGACGGGTGGCGCCACGCGACGTCGTTTTTCTGAAATGGTCAGCCATGACTGTCACTGACTGATTTCTGAAAACAGCGATTCAGGGTTCATCGACGATGACTGACAGCACCTATTCGACGATCATTAACTCCTAATCCGTGGCGATCTAGACTATGCCATAGTTAACAAAGTTGCTCATCTATATGTGAACTACAACTCTTTCCACTGGAGCTCAAGCTGGTTTGGCTTTGTTAAGGAGATACACGGCTCCAAACATTGGTACAAGAAACTGTACTTCACTTTAGGACTTAGAAAAATTTGCTAAGTATGAAATCAGCATGTACTTCTGACTTGTGGGCCATGTTTGAGCATGTTCTAGCCATTTTCATGAGTTGGTTATAAAACAACTTTTGTTCCTTGATAAATTAGCTACAACTTTTGTAAAGAGTGTATAGCCATGCAAAGTCTCTAGGTTGGACTTTTGAATCAGTCAAATGATGACACTCCAAGGGTCAATTCAAGTCAAACTTGCACTTGAGGGCATTTTGGTCATTTTGGTCTACATGAACAATGTCCCAACAAGTAACCTAAGTATAGTTAAGGTGTAATAGACCATGATCAACCACTTTACAAAATTGTTATACCACTTCTACTGATCACATGTGATAACGAAAGTAAAACAAGCAATTCATACATATGTTTCAATACAATGTTTCACATGTTGCATGACCTTGTTGTTATCCTATACTTGTCACATTACTACCATGTTGCCATGCTTCAAGATATGAAAAATTTATGTTGCATTCATACGTTGCACTACTACCACTCTAAGCAATCAAGCATGAAACACATACAATTTAAAATGTTGCATATGTATGTTTCAATGATAATGACATGATGACCTAGATAATGCACATGGTTATGAAATGACATGCAATTTAGTGGAAGCCTAAACACCTAGGGTGTTACAGCCCTCCCCCCTTAGAAAAATCTCATCCCGAGATTTGGAAAGCGTACCAATCAGTATAGAAAGCTAGATAGTTTTCCTTTAAATAATCTTCCCGTTCCCAAGTTGCATCCCGTTCACTATGATTACTCCAAACTACCTTGTATAACTTAACCACTCGTGTACGAGTCACTCTTTCTTGAGTATCCAGAACTTGCACGGGCTTTTCCTCATAAGAAAGATCAGATTTCAAGTTGACTTTCCTTGTTGCTATTCTTTCCTCGGGAATACGAAGACACTTCTTCAGCTGGGGCACATGGAATACTGGGAATATAGCTCCCATCTCACGTGGTAGATCGAGCTTATATGCTACTCTTCCACTTTTCTCGATAATGCGATAGGGTCCAACATATCGAGGCTCAAGCTTCCTTTTAATTCCAAAACGTTTGACTCCTTTCATAGGGGATACCTTCAAATAAACATGATCACCTACTTCAAACTCAATAGGTTTTCTTCTCTTGTCAGCATAGCTCTTTTGTCTAGCCTGTGCGGCAGTCATATTCTTCTGTATAGTTCGGACTTGCTCTTCGGCTTCTTTTACAAAGTCAATACCATAGAATCTTCTTTCCCTGGGTTCCACCCAGTTCAAGGGAGTTCTACACTTGCGGCCATAAAGAGCTTCAAAAGGAGCCATTTTGATACTCTCTTGATAACTGTTGTTATAAGAGAATTCAGCGAGAGGTAACAGATCTTCCCAAGAGCCTTTGCAAGAGATAAGACAAGCTCTAAGCATGTCCTCAAGAATTTGATTAACACGCCTCGATCGTCATCACGATGTTTGCGGATGATAGGCGAATCGTGGATTAGATGAGTGCCAAGATTCTCGATGTAAGCACTCCCAAAAGCGAGCCGTGAACCGAGGCCCTCTATCGAAACAATGGATTTGGGTACACCATGGAGACGTACCACTTGTTGAAAATAAATCTCAGCATAATTGTGCGGGTGATAGGTAGACTTGACCGGAATAAAGTGAGCGGATTTTTTTGTTAGGCGATCTACGATAACCTAGATGGAATCACAACCTTTTTGGTAGTGGGTAATCCAACAATAAAATCCATGCTAATTTCTTCCCACTTCGGCCGGGAATAGAGAGTGCATTTGCAACAATCCGGGCCTTATGTGAATAGCCTTGACTCGCAGCAGTTATCACACCTTGCCACGTAAGCTACGATTTCTTTCTTCATCTTGGTCCACCAATAATACTGACTTGAGATCTTGATACATTTTATCGCTACCGGGATGGATGGACAACTTAGAAGAATGGGCTTCACCATAATTTGATTTCTAAGTTCTTTATCTTTGGGTACCACAAGCCTATCATTAAACCAGAGAATTCCTTTGTCATCGACCCTAAAGTGCTTGGTCTCTTTCTCTTTCATCTTCCGCTTGATGTGAAACACACCCACATCGGTCTTACGGAGTTCGATAATTTGACTTCTAAGAGAGCAATCCACAGTGATATTGTGGAGTATTACGAGGATGAAGGAGGTGTGACGGATGAAAGTCTTCACTAACCAAAGAATTGCAATGGGCCTTTACGCTTAAGGCATCGGCAACCATATTTGCCTTACCGGGATGGTAGTGCACTTGAAGGTTGTAGTCCTTGATCAATTCTAACCAGCCGCCGTTGACGCATGTTCAACTTTCGGGTTGAGTAAAGATGTACTTGAGGCTTTTATGGTCAAGTATAGATGTTGCACACATTACCAAAGCAAGTAATGTCTCCAAATCTTGAGTGGCATGAACAAGCTGCGGCTAGCTCTAAGTCATGAGTAGGATAGTTGACTTCATGCTTTGAAGTGGCGCCGAAGCATAAGCAATTACTCGGCCTCCTGCATAAGAACACACCCCAAACCGGTGCCACATGCATCACAATAGACATCAAAAGGCTTTTCAATGTCAGGCTATGCCAATACAGGAGCAGAGGTTAGCAAGGTCCGCAAAGTGTGGAAAGCCTCTTCACACTTCGGAGTCCAGACAAACTTCTCATCCTTTTGAAGTAGTCGAGTCATGGGCTTGGCGATTTTTGAGAAATCCGGGATAAAGCAACGATAATAGCCCGCCAATCCCAAGAAACTTCGAACTTCTGTGACTGTAGTAGGTGCCTTCCACTCAAGGACTTCTTGCACCTTCGTAGGGTCAACCGAAATTCCATCACCAGATAACACATGACCTAGAAAAGGTATCTTGTTCAACCAGAATTCACACTTGCTGAACTTAGCATAAAGCTAGTTGTCACGCAACCGAGTCAAAACAATTCTTAGATGTTCAGCATGCTCTTCTTCATTCTGAGAATATACAAGGATATCATCAATGAACACGACGACAAACTTGTCCAATTCTGGCATGAATACAGAATTCATCAGGTACATAAAGTGTGCCGGAGCATTTGTCAACCCAAAGGACATGACAAGGTACTCGAACAAGCCATAACGAGTAGAGAAAGCTGTCTTAGGTATATCTTCAGGACGAATTTTGATCTGATGGTAACCAGACCTCAAATCGATCTTGGAGAATACCTTAGCTTTGGAGAGCTGATCAAACAAAATATCGATGCGAGGAAGAGGGTATTTGTTCTTGATGGTAATAGCATTTAGGGGACGATAATCTACGCACATGCGCAAAGATTCATCCTTCTTCTTCACAAAGATAGTCGGACAACCCCAAGGAGAAGAACTAGGCCGAATCAAACCTTTCTTCAATAGCTCATTCAACTGACTCTTTAGCTCAGCCAACTCATTGGGCGGCATTCTATAGGGCCTTCGAGAAATAGGAGCCGTACCCGGAATGAGTTCTATCTTGAATTCTACATCACGGTCCGGAGGTAATCCAGGCAAGTCATCAGGGAAGACATCTGGAAACTCACAGACAACAGGTAGATCCTCAATGGCTTTGGCTAGGGTAGCATTGGCTGTATTGTGAATAGAGATATCATGAGGTAACTGCACTAGAAAACCCTTCTTATCCACAGGATCCCTCAACATTACCACATGGGTTGACGTGTCGATCAACACTCCATTCCCACTCATCCACTTCATTCCTAGGATTATATCAATTCCTACCCCTGGTAGAACTACAAGATCCATAAGGAACTCTCGATCCCCAATTTCAAGCTTTACATCTTTTACTACTTGGTTAGTCATGATATTATTCCCAGCAGCACTAATGCAATAACCACCCTTGACAATTGTAATCACATTCATCTTATGCTTAGATGCAAAAGTAGAACTCACAAAGGAATGTGAAGCACCCGAATCAAAGAACACAACTACAGGGTGATCATTAACAAGAAACTTACCAGCGGTGACCACTTCACCAGCAGGAATTTCCTCCACAGTAGTGTAGTGAACACGCCCCTGACGGACGTTTCCTTGAGCATTCTTGGGAGGATGGGGACATCTATTTGCCTAATGACCAGGCTAGTTACAGTTCCAACACGGCCTGTTAGCTGGTGGGACATTGGAGCTGCCCTGCCCAGAGGTATTCTTTGGCAAGGAAATTGTGTACCCCTTGCGAAAACCAGTTTTAGCTTGATTCTTCTTCTGAGATGGGCGGTACCGGACATTAGCGTTGGGTGGACGGTACTGGGTCTTGGATACCATTGGTGCCTTAGACTGAGAAGCACCTGCCTCGAAGTTTCTTTTGCAGTTCTTGGAAGCGGCATATATCTTATCATTGTTCTCCTGAGTCAGAGTGTCACTGATAAACTCATTGAAGGTGACACACTTGCAGTTGCCCATTGACTTCATCAGTTTAGGGGAAAGTCCCCTCTTGAAGCTAGCTATTCTCTTAGCGTCAGTATCGACGAACTCAGGAGCATACCTCGCCAGGTTGTTGAATGCCTGGAGGTATTCATTAAGACTCTTGTTGCCTTGGGTGAGCTTCATAAACTCAGTATGCTTAATGGCCATAAGACCAGGAGGGATAAAGTGTCCTCTGAAAGCTGCCTGAAACTGACCCCAAACTATCTCGATGTTTGCAGGGAAGGTGGTCTTGTGATGTGTCCACCAGATGCCTGCAGGGCCTTGGAGCTGGTGTCCTGCATATGTGGCCTTCATACCTTCAGTCAAACGGAGCAATCCAAACCTTTGCTCTATCGTGCTCAACCATTCATCAGCTTGTAATGGTTCTTCTGCCTCACGAAAGATAGGAGGCTTTGTATCCATGAAGTCCTTAAAGCTGCTGTGCTGGTTCGGCTTGGGTCCTTGGCGAACATGACGATCCTCACGGTTAGCCATCTGACGCATAGCCTCAGCTAACATGCGTTGACTTTCCACAACTATCTGCATTAGCTCAGCTGGTGTGGGCGGTGGCGGAGGTGGTTGTTCCTCATTTCCCATGCCACGACCGCGACGAAGGTTATGAGCCATCTGCAAAATGTATAGCCAATGAGCACTGATGATGTGGAAATTTTTGTAGATGAATCGTATGATTATGCCCAAACTGAGTCCATTGGAGGGAATGCATTTATATAATCAACAGAGGCACAATCATTCATCACAACCACACAACTCATCAAGCGCGTCAATTGACACATAAATGCGATGAACTTAACCAACAACGAGGTCCATAGACCGCAAAGACAAATTCATCAAAAGCTCACATACGTGGAGCATAATACGTTCGATAGGTTACATCTAAGCCATAATGGTTCCAAACTTACATCCAAAGATAACTTATGGTTCGATATTACATCCCAACGATTAATTTATTACAAAGCTACTCATTCATGCATGAGGATCAACAAAAGACTAACTCTGGCGCATTAGCTAAGTAGTAAGCTAAACTACGCATCATCCTCGGAGTCAGTGTCGAAGATCTCTCCTCCATCTTCATCACTAGCAGGCTCTAACTCCTCATCTTCCTCCTCCTCAGGTGGAATGTCCTCAGGTCCATTGACCTCCATGTCATCATCACCTTCAGCCATGATGACACCAGAACCCATCTCATCCTCATCATCAGGTGGCAGGAGAGGGTGAAGTTGATTGTGTAACAGGTGAACCTCCTCATGGAGATTGTCATTGTACTCCTCAGCAACTGCCACTTGCTGCTCTAGCTCTACCTGTCGCGCTCTCAACACATTCTCCTCGTGCCAGGCTTCATTCCGTTGGTTCATCACGTGAATCAACATGCGTTCACAGTTGCGGTGAGCAACTGTCAGCCTCTGAACCTCAAGGGTCTCTTGGTCCCTTTCCTGCGTTACTTGTTCCAAGCGGTGCTGAGCCGCATTCCTCTCAGCAGTCACCCTAGCTAGCTCTGTCCTTAGCCTTTCCTCCTCAGTAGGCTCAGGATGGGGCTCACGAGGAGCTAAACGGTAATGAGGCGCCCTGCCTCCAGCGGACTTGCGAGCAGTGAGCTTCGTGCGCGCCATCTGTAGCAAAAGTTACAACGTAAGGGGAGAATCATTTAAGGGATACGAAATTTAATTAGTCGGGACAATCATATTTTAAAGTGGGGAGTAATGCAAGAAATGCCATGTATGCTTGAACATGATGCATGCATGATCCGTACGTCCTCACAATCCTAGAAAAATTTAAAGGCTAGCGAAATATACGGTGGCATACATACGTTCTCTCGTATACGGTAGCTAGTCGATCTACAACGATACATTGTTAGTGTACCTGCAGAAAATTTCATTTCAGCCCAGTAATTTCCCAAAATGCATAAAAGCAAGCAGTAAACTAAATACTTTCATACATACATCCCCGATGCATATACTCTAGTATCATAGCTACCCGTCAGAGATACCCACATTTAAGTACTCTCATAGATACATGATTGAACATGTAAGTATGCGAGCAACCACAACTACTCTCCCCTAGACTGACGGTTGGACGGTCATGCTCTCACAACTCCCACTTACCAGAGTGTAGAGGTATTTGATCCAAACATTACCACCCAAGCGGATGGCATCCATACAATAGCACGCCGTATGGACGACGAAACAGAAACAAGCAAGAACCCCCAAGTTAGTACTTAATAAGCCACCTAAGAGTCCTTATTTGGGCATAAGGGATATGACCACTGGCAATACTTAGTATTTAATTTAGGATTTTCACAAATACTTTTGTTTTAAATACACAAATGACATGTTTAGTGTTGAATCTTGCTCTGATACCAGCTGTAACAGAACCGACCAAATCATAAGAACGTAAGTACAAAAACAATCACCGAAGCGATCAAATTCCTGTACTTAAGCTCCCATAATCCCGGTAGTCCGGAAATCACGAAGGATTTCAACCAACTCTCGACATACAAACCAAGATCATAATGATTCAACACAACACATCATTCGTTACAACATTTCACAAGTAGCATTCGGATTACATCCATCAGAGTTCAAATAAAATATTACAAACCAAGTTTGAGTGTGCGGAAGCAACATAGTTTAGTACATAACTTCATAGTTTC
The DNA here is from genome assembly GCA_904845875.1 of Miscanthus lutarioriparius. Classification (NCBI taxonomy): domain Eukaryota; kingdom Viridiplantae; phylum Streptophyta; class Magnoliopsida; order Poales; family Poaceae; genus Miscanthus; species Miscanthus lutarioriparius. The sequence continues at coordinate 70,229,564 of CAJGYO010000005.1, read as the reverse complement.
AAATACATTGCCAGATCAGAGTCATGTCCCACAAAAGCATTATCAGGTACGAGAACTAGTAGAGACCGTGCCCAACGGTCTAGTCTTCATCCCCAGCTGGGAGAAGGCAGTACTTGTAGCAACCAAAGAAGAACTGGTCATCTGCAACAGGTGGGAGATAAACCCTGAGTACGAGAAGGTACTCAGCTAGACTTACCCAACAAAACAGAAATAAAAGACACCAAGGATCATGCAAGGTTTTTCAGGTAGGCTAGCTTGACACAGTTGCATAAAAGAGCTTATGATTATAATAACCAATTTAAACTTATTATCAAGCTTATCATTATTTACCTGTCCACTAGATTAGCTTTTTTGTACTAGAGCACTCACTTATTAGGAGCAAACAATATGAACCATAGCGGGTATAATAAATTTGTCATCACCATATCATCATTTCCGAACCATTAAGTATTAAGTGTATCTACATTGGAGATAAGCCCGTCAAGTTCTCACTAAGGAGAGACGGCGATTGAATCGAATTACAACTCAGCTAAAGGGGGTATTCTAACTCTCACCTGGCATACTTTGCAAGGGTAGCCATGGGTCACCTTTGGAACATCTCAGGAACCAAATTCGTGGGTTCGATCAGCGCCAGCACTCTCAGGGATTACCCTTCTGCCAGGACGATCGGGACTTTTAAATCACACGCCCTTGGACAACGCGCCACGGCTCCTTCCGAGGCGCACTTTATACTTATCGACTCCGGCCGAGGTGAGCTACTCGGCCCATGGTCGGTCATCGGACCTGGCCAACTAAGAGAGAGGCATGCGTTCAACATGAGCAGGAAAGGCTCCAAGAATCAGTCCTTAAGCGACACTGACGGAGTCACTACAAACCGGCAAGCCTCCGTCCGGTCTTCATTTCAATTTAAGATCTGGTTCTTTTCCACGATAGCAAATATAGCCAACCGTGCCACATGTATCTTCCTATATCTCGCGGTGACAGAAATCACCCGACTTCTACGCGTTTAAGCGGGGCTAAGCACTACTCGAGCTCGAGCTACATAGGATTCAGGGGTAACAATATCCGGACAAGGATTGGGTAACCAATGCAAAGCAATGGTTTGCATCCAACACCTAAACTTAATGCAACAATATATATATATATAGATATATAATAATAATAATGTAACTGCATTTCGGAAATTTGGAGGCTTAATATGCTCCAGGGCTTGCCTTTCACAAAGTTGCAAGGACGGTGGTCCGGGCACTCAACGGCGACCTCATCCGGCACTTCTCCTGAAGGTTGCTCCTCCTGAATTTCCGGTGTCGACTGCTGCTGCTCGCTCGGTTCCTCGAATTCCAGCAGGGTTACTCCTTCCGGTACACCTATTGCATGCCGATGCAAAAGATAATTATCATGGATGCATAAGGAATGACATGATGCTCATGATGAATGAATCACAGTGAGTGTTTACGAAAGCATCACTGGACACTCGTTTATCGAGTAATTAGCTCTATTCAAATCACTTTAAGCATGTATCCAACTTAACTTAAATAACAAGAGCAACTTACCTAACTTGCATAACCTAAGATAAAGATGCTCATCTTCAGTTAAAGGCCTAACACCTAGGAACATTACCACAAACTTAGAACTAGTAAAGACATACTTAAAATTACAGTTAAAGCTTCATATGCAAACAAGTAGTCACTTAATTCAATCATAACCAAAATTCTATAAATCCAAATGACTTGCAAGAGGACATTCTGGAAAGCTTATGAAATTCTCTATAATTCATTTGTAAACATCAAACCATGATTCTTAAGTTAACCAAATCAAATTCCAGTAACCTAGAATCTGTCCCGCAATGACAGGGTTGCTAACTTAATTATTTAATGATGATGCAAAAGCCTAATTTGACCAAACCAAGTTTACCAACTTGTTTTTCATACCTAAGAAACATTAGAAAGTATAGTGCTAACTTCAAAATAATTTATTAAATATTCTTTTCCAATTTATTTAGTTAATTAGGTGATTTAAGCAATATATAGTAGAACTATTCATAAAAATCTACAAAAATTACAGTAGCTATCTCATGCTGCACATAGACTACCATAAAAATTTCAAAGCCATTGGGCAAGTAAAACTTGCTGTATCTAAAATAACAGATGACATGTCTATTTCTAGCATAATTAGGAAACCTTATTAAAAAGTGTCAAGGAATAGATTTCCCATTTTTCCTAGCCTCATTCTAGCATAAGAATAGAACTCATCAAATTTTACCTTCACTGGATCTATAGAAAAATTATGAAAATTCTCACAAGATCTACCCATTAATAAAAGGAAATTCTATAACTTAAAAACTACACAAGCACTAGCTCTGAAATTTTAACCAGAGCTTCTAATAAGCAGTAATAGACTACCCACAAAATTTCATAATTTTTGGACCACAGAAACTCAAGGTAAAATTCAAACAAGTTTGCATGCATCTAAAAACACATTTCAAAGTCCTATTTAATTCATCTAGAATTTCTAAAACATGTGCTCATATAATATTTTTATTAAATACTAGACATGACCAGGAACTCAACAAAATTGGAACCATAATATTTGGATCTACCAAACTTGAGTTACATATTTTTGAAATTGTGCACCAAACTGTGAAAAACAGTTAAACAAAACAAACATGAAAAACCTAACCACTACTGGGCCAGTCCGAAGAATCACGGCGGCCCATGAATACGCGCTGGCGTGGCCCAAGACACAGCGCAGCCCAGCTTGCTCCCGCCGCGCGCGTCAGCGGCTGACAGGGTGGACCTACGCGTCAGCGAGACAGGCAGGGGAGCGGAGGAAGGCGATGGCGCAACTCGCCGCCGGTGGCTCCTCCGGCGAAGGCAACGGTGCCAACAGTTTCACCTCACCATAGCGGACCTAGGGGAACCATCTATTGCAGCTAAGGACACAGCTAGAAGGGGTGGCGATGGCCACGGCGGCGCTTGGCCACGGCACGGTCGGCTCCGGCGAAGCTACGACGTCACGGCCCTAGTGGCTCACTCAATGAGCTTCAGCGTCACATACAGAAGCTAGCGCAAGGGAGAGAAGGGGCGATAAGGGGCTCGAGCAGCACGGCCATGTGCGAGCTCGGCCGGCGGCAGTCATGGCGACCCGATGGAGCCGCGCTCACGGTGAGAGCTACCTGAGGCAAAAATGGAGTGGCGGTGGGGTCGAGGACGTGGAGAGGCTCACGATGGTGCTGTGGTTCAGAGGAATCAGGCAATGGCGCTCGGTTTTGGGTGGAATTGGCTCGGCGGTGCTTCGACGTTCCGGTCGCCGTGCGCGCGGAGGAAGGAGAGGAAATGCAAAATGGAACGGCAACTCGGCGGGTAGGCACAGGGGCTTCAAGACGCGGCTGTCCGCGCCAGGGCGTCCACGGCGCGTGGCCTGCGCGCTCAGGCGAGCGGCGACGGGTGGCGCCACGCGGCGTCGTTTTTCTATATATTGCTTCCAGTTAACGGTCAGCCATGACTGTCACTGACTGATTTCTGAAAACAGCGATTCAGGGTTCATCGACGATGACTGACAGCACCTATTCGACGATCACTAACTCCTAATCCGTGGCGATCTAGACTATGCCATAGTTAACAAAGTTGCTCATCTATACGTGAACTACAACTCTTTCCACTGGAGCTCAAGCTGGTTTGGCTTTGTTAGGGAGATACACGGCTCCAAACATTGGTACAAGAAACTGTACTTCACTTTAGGACTTAGAAAAATTTGCTAAGTATGAAATCAGCATGTACTTCTGACTTGTGGGCCATGTTTGAGCATGTTCTAGCCATTTTCATGAGTTGGTTATAAAACAACTTTTGTTCCTTGATAAATTAGCTACAACTTTTGTAAAGAGTGCACAGCCATGCAAAGTCTCTAGGTTGGACTTTTGAATTAGTCAAACGATGACACTCCAAGGGTCAATTCAAGTCAAACTTGCACTTGAGGGCATTTTGGTCATTTTGGTCTACATGAACAATGTCCCAACAAGTAACCTAAGTATAGTTAAGGTGTAATAGACCATGATCAACCACTTTACAAAATTGTTATACCACTTCTACTGATCACATGTGATAACGAAAGTAAAACAAGCAATTCATACATATGTTTCAATACAATGTTTCACATGTTGCATGACCTTGTTGTTATCCTATACTTGTCACATTACTACCATGTTGCCATGCTTCAAGATATGAAAAATTTATGTTGCATTCATACGTTGCACTACTACCACTCTAAGCAATCAAGCATGAAACACATACAATTTAAAATGTTGCATATGTATGTTTCAATGATAATGACATGATGACCTAGATAATGCACATGGTTATGAAATGACATGCAATTTAGTTGAAGCCTAAACACCTAGGGTGTTACACTAAATGCATGCTTAACACCTAGGGTGTTACAAGACATAGATTGGTTTTACAAACTTTTATCTTGATTTTATGCTGTTGGTGTACTGTTCTAATCAATAGCCTTTGTTTGCTATGCATGATTACTTCCGAATGTTTGTATGTTGCTGTGATTATCGAGTATAGACGGTGAGCAATTCGTGGGTGACCAAGAATACTACTTTGATGAGCAGGATCAGCAGGAACACTTTGATCAAAGCAAGTATAGCATGGGATCATCCTTGTTTCCAATTCACCTTGATGCATTTAATTCATGATTGCATGTGTCACCTTGATAAGGATTTCCTAGAATTTAACTGATACCTTGTATCCTATGAGGTATGCATTGGGTAGTTTTGCTAGTGCTTAACTAAACCATGATCTTGTAACTTGACTAATGGTATATGCAATAAACATTAAAATATGACTTTTTAGCAACTTGGAAATAGGGGGATGGAGTATTTAGCTATTTTCTAAATGCTTTAGATTCCTCTCCTTAAGGACTTATCTATAAGCGAACATCCGGGACTTATAGTACAACTATGAGGGCTACATGGCTCTAGCTTTAGCTCAGTATGAGGACCTTTTCTAGCTTGTTAGTGGTTACCTTTATTAGCGTAAGAATGGCTTGCCGAATTGGGTATAGGATAGCCTCTACTCTTATGTGTATAGCCATGATGGAATTGTGCCATTTGACAAGGGGGTTCCTATATCTGTTTGCTGAGTGAATCTAATGGCCCTAACTTGTTAGATGAACCTTTAAAAGGCTTCATAGTGACCCCTGCCTGCTCACCTTGGAAGTGTTTTGGGAGTAATTAACCCAGGCATATGGGTATCACGACTCATAGTGAAAGTGTACAACCACTGCAGATTGTAAAACTGGTATATCAGCCGTGCTCACGGTCATGAGCGGCCTTGGACCCTTATGGAATAGATGATCACTAAGAATTATCCGTTTATGCTATTCCTTATTCATGTTTACATTGATCATGTGTTCTACTTTGGGATTGAAACAACTTGTTGCTACTCTTATGCTAAAATTGTGACAATTAAAGCTGAATGCTATTAAACCCATGTCAAGCCTTTTTGAGCCACATGAACCCCATGTTACACTTGTTGAGTATGACATGTACTTACACTTGTTTATTTTCATTATTTGGACAAAAATCCCGGATGGGTAACAGATGGCCATGGTAATGATAATTTTCCTGGGGAATACTAGACTTGTGGTGAACCAGTTGATGTCCCTGTGATATGGAGCTTCCGCAAGAGATTATTCTTTATACTTTCACTACATTTATGTGAAGACTCTATCTTATTATTCGTAATGTAATAAACACTTGTGATGATACTATTTATAATTTGTCGGCTTATGTGTGTGACTGATCTCTGGGCGCACATAAGATTATGTATCCCATTTTATCTTTAAAATCGGGTGGGATAGATTGGTATCAGACCCATGTTGACTATAGGACGCAAGCCTAGTTAGCAATGGTCGTTTTAGCCTCTTTTGCTTCACTCATTTCATGCTTCCCATCTTACCCTTGTTATTTGCTAAATTTTATGCTTCTTTTGCCTCATTCTATTATGAAAATTATTGCTTCTAATCTGACTAAATCTAATTCTGTAGATGCCTCATGCCAATAAGACTGCTTGCATCAGCACCGGAGGCTACTACCCGCCTCACGGCTTGTATGAGTTCATAGAGCCACGTGAGGAGGAGGAACCCCATGATTAAGAAGTTGACTCGCCAGCATCTGCACCTATGCCTGAGCCATTCTAGGAAGAGCCCGAAGAAGAAGAACCTACAGAAGTGGAGGTCATCGTATTGTCTGATGATGAGGAGGAGGACGCCATTCAAGAGGATGAGCCAATCCCTCCCCTAGGATGGACTACTAAGGTCTGGTACAAGTCGGGGTGTGAATCCTCCGTTTCACACCATCGACTTATGGGGATTCTTTAGACCTACTACGCTGATTGGGACGTAGCTATGGAGTATGTCTGCAATGAGCATACGCACCCTCTAGAGGACACTTATTGGAACACCAGATTGTGCATCTCCATTAGGAATGAAGAGAAGGAAGCATACCAACTGGACTCGAACTATGTGCATCACGCTCACTATGCCACCATGAAGATAGCATAGAAGATGCAGCCGCTGTAGCCTGCATGGGTCTCCGTGGTCATCGCTTTGATGATATGAAGGAAGACAAATACCGATTCCTCCCTCACCAACACCCTAATTTGGGATGGGCAATAATGGACCCTAAAGGCACAGATCCCACTACTCAAGTGATGGTGCACTATGCTTATGAATTAGTGGACAAGAATTGATGTCTGGAAGATCAGCTGAAGGCATAGGAGGCGACACTTAAGAGATACCAACAAGTTATAGATGAGCAAAGGGTGTGCCTCAACCTACCAAGGATCTATGAGGAGCTTCCCCATGAATTTTTCCCATAGGTGTTGGAGTCCTTTCTATGTAATAAGACGTTAGTAGCATGGGTCAAGTTGAGTCAAGTCAGGTCTAGTAGTGTGGTGTGAACCTTGGTGTGCCAAGTTGATTTATGATTATGTTTATGTGTGAGTTGGATTTTTGTAATGAGTGATGGGACTTTGTGGGCATGTACGCAATTTCCATAGTTAAGAATACTAAAGTTTTGAGTTAATAAATAAATAGTTGGGTTTGGTACATCTTGTTCTCTTGGATCTGTGTTTTGGAGCAGTCTTCCCTTATCTTGATGCCAATCTAAATCTACTTAGCCAAAAATTATCATTTTTTTATGCGAACAACTAGACTCAAGTATATTTCTAATGCCACTAGAATCACCCCTATATCTGATCTGGTTTGAGAGATATAGCTATTTTAAATTGAAGTTTTTGCATAGTCTGGAATCTAGAACAGTTTTAGTTGTATCCTATTTTTGTGGAACCTAACGGCAGAATCTGGGCATGTGGTATGAATAAAAGTTGTATATAATTTCTTAATATTTCCAACCATGTAAAGCATGCCTATTTTTGATATATGGAACTTGAGATATGACTATTTTACCGAGCTGCTAAAGTTGGAACTTGTCTAGAAAATTTTCAGAATGTAGTCTATATCTCTATAAGTGCATATAACATGGAAATCTCTAAATTTTGAATATTTGTATTGGATGTCAGATGTCTGGAATAGGAAGAGGCTAAGGTCATGGAGGTGTTCACCCACATCCACCACCACCACTACCACCGACAATTGAGCAACTTCTAGCAGTGTAGACACAGATTATGCAAGCTCTGGTGCAGAATCAGCAGAATCAACCCATTGGTTGTGCACCGCGTGACAAGCATGGTAAATTCTTGAAGGGCCACCCCCTGGTGTATTCACATGACACTGATCCACTAGAACCAGACGATTGGCTTCGTGCAGTGGAAAAGCAACTCAACATAGCGCAGTGCGATGACCAGCAGAAGGAGTTGTACACTTCCGGACAACTCCAGGGAGAAGCTCAAGACTGATGGAAGGCATTTGAGTATGGACGTCCCACTAATGCCCCTCCTATCACCTGGTAGGAATTTAGAGAGAATTTTAGATCCTATCACATACCTAAGGGATTGATACAGCTCAAGCAGGAGGAATTCGGAGCTCTGAAACAGGGATTTATGTCTGTAGCTGAGTATCATGACAAATTTGCTCAGTTATCACGTTACGCTCTGAATGAGGTGGCTAATGATGCTGATAAGCAATGATGCTTTTTCAAGGGTCTATATGATGGTCTACAACTCCAACTTATGTCCAATACATGCCTCAATTTCCAGACACTAGTAAATCACACTATTGTTATTGACAAGAAACACAAAGAGATGGAGGCTAAGAAGAGGAGGCTTCAAGGACTAGACTCTTGAAGTAATATTCGTCCGCGTACCAACCCTTAGCAAGGCTTCTAGTAGAGGTACCAGGGACCACCCAATCAGTGGAATCATGGTCAGTACCCTCAACACAACTTGAACCAGCAGCGTCCGCTGTACCAGCAGTACAATGGCAATCAACGTCCTCAGTAGCAGAGTGGCCAGTAGACACCATGCCAGGGAACACCTAACAACACTCCCATGAAGACCAGTGCACCTAGCACCCCCAACGTATGCTATCATTGTGGAGAAGTGGGGCATTATGCTAACCATTGTCCTAGGAAGGTGAATCAGCTAACACCCTAGGGTTAGCACAGTAATAAGAAGGGAACGCCTCAAAAGCCAGCACCCAACACGGAAAAGGTGAATCATGTGTCTACAGAAATGGCGCTTGTAGAACCAGAAGTCATGCTCGATACATTTGATGTTAATTCCACTCCTGCCACTGTTCTTTTTTATTTTGGAGCTTCACATTCTTTCATATCACAAACATTTGTTAGAACACATAGCATACCCTTATGTGCCATGCAAAATCCCATATTAGTAAACTCACCAAGAGGTAGTATGCAAGCTTGATATCGTTGTCCTCCAACTAGTTTATGCTTAAGGGGGGTAGAGTTCAAAGTGAGCCCTATTGTGTTGAGAACATCTGGCATTGATGTGATTCTGGGTATGGATTGGATGAAGCAAAACCGGGCAGTCATTTTGTGTTAAGAGAAGGTAGTTGCTGTGACCGCACTGAATGTGAATAGAATCAGTGTCGATGTTGTAGTACAAGCATAGTCGACAGCCATAGTGAACCAACTTGATGATAGCGTCAACAAGGAGGACACAATAGTGGATGAGTTTCCAAATGTGTTCCCCGATGACTTGCTAGGTATGCCATCTGATCGTGACATTGAGTTTATTATTGAATTATTACCTGGAACTGCACCTATAGCTAAGCGTTCATATAGAATGGGGGTTAATGAATTATAGGAACTTAAGAAACAAATAAAGGAGTTACAGGGGAAAGGTTTCATTCATACTAGTTCATCACCTTAGGGAGCACCGGTTATATTTGTTGACAAGAAGGATGGTACCCAGAGAATGTGTGTTGATTATCGATCACTAAATGAGGTTACTATCAAGAACAAGTACCCGCTACCTAGAATTTATGACTTGTTTGATCAGTTGAGAGGTGTTGTGTTTTCTCTAAGATTGATCTTCGTTCTGGTTATCATCAGTTGAAGATTCATGCAACTGACATACCCAAGATAGCTTTTACTATGAGGTATGGTTTGTATGAGTACACCGTTATGTCCTTTGGTTTGACCAATGCACCTGCATACTTTATGTACTTGATGAATAAGGTGTTCATGGAGTTTTTGGATAAGTTTGTGGTGGTATTTATTGATGATATACTAGTATTCTCCAAAATAGAAGAAGAGCACGCTGAACATCTAAGGTTGGTCTTACAAAAGCTCAGAGAACACAAGTTGTATGCTAAGCGAAGCAAGTGTGAGTTTTTGTTGAAGGAAGTTTCTTTCTTGGGCCATGTTGTCTCTAATGGTGGAATAGCAGTAGATCCAAGCAAGGTGAGAGATGTATTGAATTGGAAACCACCAACTGATGTGGGAGAGATTCGTAGTTTCTTAGGATTGGCTGGATACTATAGAAGGGTTTTCTAAATTTGCCAAGCCTATGACAGCTCTGTTGGAGAAAAATGCTAAGTTTGTGTGGTCTGAGAAGTGCCAGGCTAGCTTTGAGGAATTGAAGAAGAGGTTGACTACAACCCCAGTATTGGGTTTTCTAGATTTGAGCAAGAAATTTTTGATCTATTATGATGCATCTCGTCAAGGTCTCGGATGTGTTCTTATGCAAGAAGGAAAAGTAGTGGCCTATGCATCCCGATAGTTGAGAAAGCATGAGCTAAACTATCCTACTCATGATTTGGAGTTAGCAGCAGTGGTTCATGCTCTAAAAATATGGAGGAACTATCTTATCAGACATAAGAGTGATATCTACACTGATCACAAGAGTTTGAAGTACATATTAACCCAGACCGATCTAAATTTGAGGCAGCATCGATGGTTAGAGTTGATTAAAGATTATGATCTAGAGGTACACTATCATCCGAGAAAGGCGAATGTTGTTGCCGATGCTCTTAGTAGGAAGAGTTATGCCAAGGAAGTGCAAGTGGTAGCTATGTCTAGTGAGTTGTGTGCTAAATTTGAGCAACTGAACTTGGGATTCATCACTAATGCAGTAGAGTTGGTGATAGAACCCACATTAGAGCAAGAAATACATAAGGGCCAGTTATAGGATGCGAAGTTGAAAGAGATAGCAAAGAACATAGTGATTGGCAAGGCACCAGGTTTCCGTATGAATGATAATGGAACTATGTGGTTTGGGAAAAGATTATGCATGCCTGCGGTGAAGGCTATACGGGATGCAATTCTTCGTGAGGCACATGAGTCTGCTTACTCCTTTCATCCCAGAAGTACCAAGATGTACTTGGATCTGAAAGAGAAGTATTGGTGGTATGGACATAAGAGAGATGTTGCTGAGTATGTTGTTGTATGTGATACCTATCAGAGAGTTAAAGCTAAACATCAAAGACATGTAGGATTGCTAAAACCAACGAAGATACCTGAGTGGAAGTGGGAAGAAGTTGGTATGGATTTTGTTGTGGGGTTACCGCGCACTCAGAGAGGTTATGATTCAATATGGGTGATAGTGGATCGGTTAACTAAAGTTGTTCACTTTATACCGGTCAAGACTCATTATAAAGGGCCAAAGTTGGCCCAATTATATATGGAAAGAATAGTATGTCTGCATGGAGTTCCCAAGAAAATTGTGCCTGATCGGGGTACTCAATTTATGTCTCATTTTTGGCAACAAGTAGATAGTTTGTTGGGATCAAAATTGAATTTTAGTACCACATATCATCCTCAGACAGATGGACAAACTGAGAGGATTAATCAGATATTAGAGGACATGTTGAGAGCTTGTGCGTTACAGTACGGTACAAGTTGGGACAAGAGTTTGCCTTATGCAGAGTTCTCGTATAACAACAGTTATCAGAAGAGTCTCAATATGGCACCTTTTGAAGCTTTGTATGGACGAAAGTGTAGAACCCCGTTGTTTTGGAATCAAACGGGAGAAACTCAAGTGTTTGGACCCAATGTTTTAAGAGACGCAGAAGAGCACATAAGGATGATTAAGGATAACTTGAGAGTGGCACAGTCTCGACAGAAGAGTTATGCTGATACTTGGACAAGAGAATTTGTTTTTGAAATAGGGGACTATGTTTACCTAAAAGTATCACCTATGAGAAGTGTGAGAAGGTTTAACATGAAAGGAAAGTTAGCACCAAGGTATATTGGACCTTACAAGATTTTAGAGAGACGTGGCGAAGTAGCTTATCAGTTGGAATTGCTTGAGAGTTTGTCAGGTGTACATGATGTGCTCCATGAGTCTCAATTAAAGAAGTGTTGGCGTATACCAGAGGAGCAGATACCATTAGAGGAGGTTACAGTTAAGGAAGATCTTACCTATGAGGAGTTCCCGATAAAGATTTTAGAAATGACAAAAAGGGTTATGAGGAGCCGAGTTATAAAGATGTGCAAGGTTCAGTGGAATCGGTATACAGAAGATGAGACTACTTGGGAAAGAGAAGAGGATTTAAGGAAAACATACCCGCAACTTTTTGAGTAAGCATCGTCCGAATCTCAAGGACGAGATTCATTTTAAGGGGGCTAGAATTGTAACACCCTAAAATTTGCATCACTTTTAAATAGGTGAATTGGATTTATTTCTGCATTAGTGTGTGCATGCAACATAGAAAAATAATAAATTTTATCAAATTAAAATCAAATATAAGGTTTACCTAAATGTCTATGTATTCATGCTAATGCATATTATTTTTGAATTGTGTGGTTTGAAACCAAACTTCATATTGATTTGAATTTGTATTTCAAAATTGGTTTGGAAAAATTAGAAAAGCAAAAGAGAAAGGATTTTTCTCCCTTCTCTTCTCATTCTTGGCCTGTTGGCCTAGTCGCCGGCATGCTCACTCTCCTTCGTAGGCCTAGCCACCCCTCTCACTTGCTCTTGGGCCGCCCCGCTCCCCTTGTTATCTCGCGCGCCCCATGGCCTAGCAAGCCGGCCCAGTTGAAGGCCCACCGTAGCCGCCCACGCCCTCTCCTCTCTCGCTTGTCTCGCTAACACGCTAGGCCCACGTGTTAGGGTCGTCTCCTTCCTCTGCTCGTGTCTGGCATGGACACTGCTACCACCACCTACGCGCCACCGAGTCTGCCTCTCGTTATGCCGCTTGGCGTGCATTCAACGCCTCTAGCCGCCCATAAATAGCAGCCCTGGGTGCGTCGCCCCATTCCCAACCCTTTTTGCTAGCCGCCGCCCTCATTTGAGCAGCAACCATCGCAACCCTAGTGTCGCCATCGTCGCCGTCCACCTCACCGAGCGAGCCACCGTCGTAGTCTTGCCTTCGCTGACGATAGCTCCTTCGTTGAGTTCGCCTGGATCTCCTCTTTCTCCCTGTGTTCTTCCTGTGTCCAATGGTAGCCGAAGTCGCCGATTCGATCAACGCCGGTGAGGTCGGCCGTTATTCGGCTATGGCGCCGCCGTCCCTATCAACGCTGGCGATAGCACTCTCTCTCTCCCCTGCCCGATCCAATCTGTGTCGTCCAATCCCAATCCAACGGTCCAGATCTTAAGATACCCCTTCGTGGGTCATTTTTGCTAAAGAACCCCTTGGGTTTTTTATTATAGAACCCGCCTTCCCTGCAATTTTGTCAAAGAGCCCCTGCCTTTTCTTTGAATCATATCCGTAGTCCCTAGTTCAGTTTAAATTCTGATTTTATTAATTTAAATTCTAAAATCAAGTTTCATCTATTTATAGTTTTACCACTAATCTTGTTTTAGCCATAAAATCTTTGTTTTAACTCTGATTTGATCCGTTCAACTTGCATTATGTTTGTAATTTTATAATCTACATGTTCATACTACTATTAGGTATGTTTTCAACTTTTAAAATTCAAGGTTAGATTTAATCTGTTATTTCATTAAAGGAAATCTTGTTTAATTCATAACTTCTTCGTTTTAGCTCTGATTTTTGTGATCTTCGCGTCTGTGTGTTTGTAGTGAGACGTAGATTTGTTTTACAAACTTTTCATCTTGATTTTATGCTGTTGGTGTATTGTTCTAATCTATAGCCTTTGTTTGCTATGCATGATTGCTTCTAGATGCTTGTATGTTGCTGTGATTATCGAGTATAGACGTTGAGCAATTCGTGGGTGACCAAGAGTACTACTTTGATGAGTAGGATCAGTAGGAACACTTTGATCAAGGCAAGTATAGCATGGGATCATCCTTGTTTCCTATTCACCTTAATGCATTTAATTCATGATTGCATGTGTCACCTTGATAAGGATTTTCTAGAATTGAACTTATACCTTGTCTCCTAGAATTGGGTAGCTTTGCTAGTGCGCTACTAAACCATGATCTTGTAACTTGACTAATGGTATATGTAATAAACATTAAAATATGACTTTTTAGCAACTTGGAAACAAAGGGCTAGAGTATTTAGCTACTTTCTAAATGCTTTTGATTCCTCTCCCTAAGAACTTATCTATAAGCGAACATCCAGGACTTACAGTATAGCTATGAGGGCTACATGGCTCTAGCTTTAGCTTAGTATGAGGACCTTTTCTAGCTTGTTTGTGGTTACCTTTATTGGTGTAAGAATGGCTTGCTGAATCGGGTATAGGACAACCTCTACTCTTATGTTTATAGCTGTGATGGAATTGTGCCATTTGACAGGGGGGTTCCTATATCTGTTTGTTGAGTGAATCTAATGGCCCTAACTTGCTAGATGAACCTTTGAAAGGCTTCATAGCGACCCCTGCCTGCTCACCTTGGAAGTATTTTGGGACTAATTAACCTAGGCATATGGGTATCATGACTCACAATGAAAGTGTACAACCTCTGCAGAGTGTAAAACTGGTATGTCAGCCGTGCTCACGGTCACGAGTGGCCTTAGACCCTTATGGAATAGATGATCACTAAGAAGTATCCATTTATGCTATTCCTTATTCATATTTACATTGATCATGTGTTCTACTTTGGGATTGAAACAACTTGTTGCTACTCTTATGCTAAAATTGTGACAATTAAAAGTTGAATGCTGTTAAACCTGTGTCAAGCCTTTTTGAGCCACATGAACCCCATGTTACACTTGTTGAGTACGACATGTACTTATGCTTATTTATTTTCATTATTTGGATAAAAATCCTAGATGGGTAATAGATGGCCATGGTAATGACAATTTTCCTAAGGGATACTAGACTTGTGGTCAATCAGTTAACATCCCTGTGATATGGAGCTTCCACGAGAGATTATTCTTTATACTTCCGCTACATTTATGTGAAGACTCTGTCTTATTGTTCATGATGTAATAAACACTTGTGATGATACTATTTATAATTTGTCGGCTTATGTGTGTGACTGATCGCTGGGCGCACATAAGATTACGCATCCCATTTTATCTTTAAAATCGGGTGGGACATCAACCCTGGAGCTTGAAAAGAAAGATTACATCAGTGAGCATGGAAGCTAGTTCATTAACACGTCATCAAATCCATGCTCACATGAGAAACCTCCTAAAGCAATTGGTCTCTCCAACATTGCCACACATGAGATCTTCAACCCCCTCATGCTTCCTGTTCATTAAGACTTTGAAAGGGTGGTTGTAGATGCATATGTTTATCATAAATATTGTAGATCTCGTTGTGTGAAAATTGAGATAGGAACCCAAAGGTTGATGTTGGAGGGGAAACCACTTCACCAACTTGAAGCGATGGTTTTCCAAGGATGAGCTTTTGTCCTAAAGCAAGCACTTTTGGAAGATAATATGAGTTTTCACCTTCCGCTGTGATACCCTTGTGAAATAAGCATAGAAGCATAGTTGTGAAAATAAACCTTCGGGCATTTTTGTCACGAACCATTGCATTATTGAAGCGAAAAGAATGAGGGACGATGACTCAAGGTATGTCCAACCCATCATCATGCAACATTGAATCACATCCATCCAAACAAGACTTTACATTGCAAAAATCAAGCTTGGGGGATGGGTTTCTTTGAAAAATCTCATGCCATGTTGCTAATTCATCTTGGTTGTCTCTACCTTTAAGTCATGCTCAATAACAATTATGGTCTTTCATCTCCAATTGAAAAAATCTCTATAATGCTTTCATGCTACCTTTGCCTGCCATAGTAAGTTTTGGTTTGGAAGTACTACACATACTTCCATAGGCATTTAAATTAAGCGTGGTGCTTAGGTTAAAATGCCTTCCTTAATTAAAACTAGACATGGAGTTTAGTTTGGTTATTGACCTAAAAATTGCTTGTGTAGACAATGACTATTTTGTTGGACTAACCCCTACAGGAAACTCTAACATCAATATTGGTAAGTCACGAGATGAATTCAAATCGAAGATGAAGCAAGGCACATGGTGAACTCCAATAACATTGCGCAAAGAAGACAACTCATTTTATGATGGATGGAAGAACTATAAGTACCAAAGATCATTCACCTTGTCTTTACCTGCAAGTTACCTTTGCCTTAAAGCCATGCTTATATAGAACATGACAAACAAAAACTATGCTATAATAATTTGAACACCATCTTTTCATTAGCATAGAGGGAAACTACAAAATTCTAGACAAACAACCCATGTTTCAAAACTATATATTGCTTCAGGTATGTGTTGTCCACTAATCCTTTGCATGCATAAAACAATTAGTGAGGCGGAAGGTCTAGCAAAGTGTCAAAGATCGATGAGCAGAAAGATGGCATGACGAAAGGATGAGAAACAAAAAGGTGTGATCAAGGAAACAAGAAGCTCATGAACAGCTCAAGCTACGAGATTAGCCGAGCAAGGAAAACTTTGAGAAAAAGGGAAGGACCATCACGAGTCATCTACCCTTCGTCATATGGTGTCTTCATGCTCCAATGACAAAAGTAACATCCTAAGGTAAATGGACTTTATTTAAAAAGTTTTTCCTTGATTCTGGTATGCATATGAATAAGAAACAAAATATGTGTGAGTTACAACTTAACTTGATCCAACCTGATTAACTCAACATGTTTAGTTCTTTAAGCTTGTTTCTAGCACCACTTCCTTGATCTCATAGTTTTAACCAAATGAACTAAAAAAGTTGCGCACCTTATCTCTAGAAGATGATAGTCATAATCATATAAAGATTGATATAGTATGCATAGATAGACAATCCTTCCATAGGTTAAGCAACTCAATCTTTTCTGCCAAATAATCTTAAATGCTACATTCATTCTCAATCTTCTGATCTTATCACTTATGATATAATGGAACACAGCACATAACATCACCTTCATCTTGTTCAATGTACCTAAGGCTAGAGAAGAATAAGTAAAATTTTGGTTCTGTTGGTGTTTTTCCACCAACAGAGCCTATGCACTTGATCTCTACCTTGTCTTTATGAGCAGGACACACTTCATGCAAAGTATGGGAGAGTCAGTCGATTCTCCAAATTCTACAAGTGAAAATTCAAAACCTATCAACCCAAAATCAAAACTCAAAATCAAGACGGGTTTGGCAGAAGAAGGTGGCATCACCATTAGAGGTGCCACCATGAGAATCCTCGTCCTTGAAGCAAACCGAGGTTCATGATCAGTGAACTTCACAAGGAGAAGTCTGGTTCGAAGGACTTACAACACCGAACCCTCACCAAAAGAGCTAGCATGGGGGAGAAGCACTCTCATGTATCAGGTAAGTATTCTTTCCCCTTTTGTTTAATTTTAGTTTCTTTTCAACAGTTAAAAAAGGAATGATCAATGAAACAAAATAAAAAGTTATCTTTATAATAAATATATATAGCCATAGTAATAATGTGTGATCTAGTAAAAATTTAAACAAAATAAAAGGTGTGTCTAATTTGCTTTAATTTGTTTTAAAGAGCTGAATAAAATAAAGACAACTCAGAATAATCTCTTAAATGGAAATGATGAATAGTTGCTCTGTTGTAATTCCTTTCAAGTACCTAGTTTTCAACCTTGAATTATCCCAAGTTTTAGATAAGATTATTTTGACATAAGGATTTGCTCTGAACTTGAAACTTGTGGGTAGCATATGCTTGATCTAAGTCTAGGTATGATATGAGAAGGTCTGAGCTATTGTTTATCTTGTTCCAAGTGTCACTAAAGTTCTGGAGATTTATCTTTTTAAAAAATAACACACAAAAATGCTACATGATGAGTTCCTGTATGACAAAGCTTGAATTCCCACCATAGCCATACATGTTATTTAGGCTAGGAAAACTTCTACATATATGCTGCTTGGTTTTGCATTGAGTTTTGTCAAGATTTGTTGACCATTATGAGAGGTTTGCCATGCTCTTAAAATCAAGATCATGTACACACCACCCAAATATGCACTACTCCTACACTAAGGGTAGGCGCAAAAACATGCTTTCCATCTAGATCCACCCAAAAATGTTCTACTCCTAAACTGGGGGTGAACACAAAAATATTCTTGTTAGGTTTTCCATTCACCAAATAAATGCTCCAAGTTCTTGTTACTATCTCTCAAAAGTTTTGTTGCAGAAAAGAGACATGGGTCTATGCAAAAGTTATCTCCTACAACTAAAAAGAACAAAGTGTGGACATTTTTTGGTGCGACATTTGTTTTGGTTCGTCCGTCTGCCCATGCCACGATCCCACGACATCTTAATTACTGATTGATCATGCCATTCTCCTTGATTGAATATTGCCTGTCATGTGATAGAGGAATCACGGCAAAATAGGAAGTAGAAAATTATTGTGCTATCCATATACACATTGCATTTTTGCATGCACCAGCATACATGGCAACGAGCAAAAGGAAAGAGAATTAACACAGAAGGAAAGAGAATTAAGACAAAAGGAACCTCTTTACATTTCTGAGAACCTTGCCAAATTTGCCTACATTTAATTACTTCCCCTCTTTGCATTTACAAAAGGGGCAGTTTTTTCCTCCTTTCATTTGGTTTCATGCTCACATGTTCCATCGCCCTCGCTTGCTGTTTCTTGCGTGAACCATAGTTGATGTCATTTGTCTTCCATGGCTCAGCCTCCCAATGTCAAGAGAAAGGTCCCTACCTCTCCCTGACTAGAGATCTGGCCTGCCAGAGGATCTCCTCGAGTCCATTGGGCAGCGTCTCGCGTCAAGCCACGACGCGGCGTCCTTCCGATCCGCTTGCTCCCCATGGTGCATCGTTGTCCCATTCGTGACCTTCGGGCCGCTTCTGCTGCTCCTGTTCAACCCCGACTCGGACCGCATCGGCTTCTATCGTGTCCCGAAGAAGAAGGTCTTGTCCAAGACGCTGCCCGACGTGAGCGGCAAGGTGGCGTGCGGCTCCTCGTGTGGGTGGCTGGCGCTCATGGACGAGCCATCAAGCTAGAAGACATGAGGGATGTGTTCTTCCATGATCGTGCTCTCGGCGCCGCCTGACGCCGCCGGCGCTACTCCAACCGCGATGCTGCTGCCATCGCTATCGCCACCTACGGGGCTCTGCCACCACAGCTACCTAGAATCAAATGGTGAGCTACACATTGTGGGTGCCATGGTGAGCATGTTCCATGAGACATAGAGCTTCACCTACAGCAGCATGATCTACAAGTGCAACCTCCATGACCGTATGCCGGAGTAGTCTAGGGTGAGGGACATCGGTGATCAGACACTATTCATGTCTAAACATTTCAATGAAAGCTTGAGTGGAACAAGTGTATCCAAGTACAAGGAGAACAAAATCTACATATCTGAGCCATTGTATGGGGATCCATAGGACTTGGTCCATCGACTGGAGATCGTTGATATTGCTACCGACGCATCCGAAGTGAAGCCCATCTAGGAAAAGATGCAGGGTTCCGAGGCTCTAGGTTGGATTCGACCCAATCTCTAGAAGCTCTATAGTTTGTGAGCCTGCGACGCCGCACACTCCGTGACTGTGTTATATTCATAAACTTTGCTTTTTGGATTAAATGTCACTTTAACGTTGGTATTTAATTTAACAGTATTGTTATCTTATCGTACGATCCGTGTGTTTTTAGTATAAATTGTTAGTTATCCCGTAGCAATGCACGGGTACGCTACCTAGTTCATAAAAAAAGAAGAAAAAAAGAGTTGAGAAAAAAAAATGGACACAAAAGTGTCCGAGATATTTAAAACAATGGGTACTTAGATGCCCGCCTAAAAAAAGAGAGAGATGAATAAGATAGCCCCTGCTCTCTCACAAAAATGTTTCCAAGTTTCAAGAAGAGATATGTTTTCAAGGAGCATAGTAGAATTAGGTTAGCCACCATATATATCCACCATATATCCACACACATGCACATCTTGATTTGATAGTATGACTCAACTCTCTTTGGATCTGAGGTTTGACTTTACAATATATGCATTGCAAGTATGCCCTAGCTCTCTCCCTACCTATGAACTCCATATAAGCCTTAGTGGTAGGAAGAAAAAGGCATACATCTTTATTGCCTTCGTGAGGATCCACAAATACCATAGATATTGAGAGACTTGAGAGTGTCATACAATGGAATCTCTGAGTTTTATTTGGATCTTCAAAAATAGTTTCCAAAATAGCAAAAGTTACTTTATTACTTAACTGGCATTGACATGTCGGCATTCTGCGTTCTCCAAATTTTGTTAAGCAACATGATTTGGTACCAAAATAAAGGTTGGAGTATACATTGTGGAGAAGAGCATATAAAGAGTTGGACTAAGTTTGACTCCATTTTGGTCCTCAATCTTGGGTTTACTTAACCGCTGTCAACACACTGACACTGTCACTTTGGGGCTTAATTAGCCACTAACCCGCAGCCCTAATGGCCAGTTACCCTTAATGAAAGTTGGAGAGGACTTAGAGGGCAACAACTTTTGTACAGGCACCTAGGTCTGAATCCAAGTGGAATATGCCAAAAACAGGACCCAAAGTCAGGCTCGTTTGCGCACGCCACGTTTTTGGCAAAATGCCTGCGTGGCGACCATGCAGCAGAGTGCACCCCCACCATTGCCACATGCCACTGCCGCGTGGCCTGCCTCCCTGTCGCGTCCCTATGCCCTCCTGAAGTAGACGCCGAGTTTCCCTCTCTCCCTCACTGGCTTTGCCGCTCCCCGCCTCGCTCTGTCGCTCTATGCTGCGTGCACAGCCATGGCCGCCCCCAAGCTCAGCTTTGCATCCATCGCATCCCTTTGCAGCAGCCCTCCAGTGCTGCCACCGAGTATGCCTCTGGCTCCGTGACCGCCTCCCGTAACCCTAGGCGGAGCTGAGACCCACCGCACGCTGTCGTCTGCCATCACCGTCGTTCTGGCCATCTGGCCGCCTACCGCTGTCAGCTGCAGCCGGCCAAGCTAGGGTCTGGCACGGCCATAGCTGGACACGTCCGAGCTCGGCCGGCCCCTCCCCGCCGCTGTCGGCTCTCGCGGCCAAGCCCGTCTGGCCCCTAGCAATGCGCTGCTCCCTTGCTGTAATGAAGAAAGAGCAAAGGACCGTGGGCAGAAATTAGAAGAAGTGGGAGGGTCTGAGTGTGAAGCCATGACTCAGTTGAATAGTGCTAGAAAGGATCTTTTTGTTCGAGTTTAATTTGTGAAAACTACAGGGTCCCCAATGAAAGATCTACATCCATTTTCTTTGGTTTTTGCAGATTTGAATGATCAACTTTGCAAATTCATAGTAATTAGTAGAAAAATAGTAAAGTAGTAAATGAGGAGTTTTTGGAATCCTTGTGAAATTATATATGCAGTAGAACTATAATATGGCATGCTTTAGTTTAAAGTTTTTGCTGTAAAAATCAATTTATGCAGTTAGCTTTTTAATACTAGTTATGTCTTGTCTTTTTTATAACTGCAATTGTTTTGCTCAGATAAATGTGAAATTTTTATGGAGTGCTACTCAGGTAATGGTTGATGTTTGATAAAAAGTTCAGGATTTTAGGCATGATAGTTTAAGAGGTATAAAAATAACAATGCCCTGTGTTGCTTTGCTCCTATTCTGAATAGGCCTGCATGTTTGTATTAATTGGCTCAGCTAAGTTATGAATCATGCCTTGACAACAATAAATGAATTGTAGTACTTTTCTTAATATTTTCAAAAAGCTAAAGATCATAATTTTTGGTTAAGTAAATCTTTAGTTATAGTTGCTTAAAATTCTATGGTTGTTTCTGTCCAAACCCAGACAGGGTTGCATTGTTGGTACTGTGGGGTCTTTTTAATTGTAGAATTAGCTCTAGGTTTTTATAACAAAGTTGTTTATAATTTGCTAAGATTTATAAAAATTCTATAACCACATCTATTGGACATGTAGAACTCTAGTTATAGCTGTTTCAATTGGCATGTCAGATTCTGTCCATGATTTGGACAGAGATGCATTCATTGGATTAATTGACTTTGTTAGCTGTAGAATCAATTTAAGATGATAATAAGAAAGTTGTAGGTAAGTTCATAAGATTTTCAAAAACTTATTATTCATGTTTGTTGGAGGTATAGAACTCCAGTTATGCTTCTCTGAAGTTCCTATCAGTTTTTTTGTACCACTACTGTTTGGGCTGCATGTGCAGTTTTGTTTGTGCAATTATTTTCATGGTGTAAATGATGTTTTCTGTGGTTGTCATGAGTACCAAAGTTGTAGGTAACTTCATAATATAGCTTGTGTTTAATTTTCATGACCATAGGCCTGATAATTTAGGAGCTATAGATTTTATAATTTCACTGTCAGGTTTTGCATGCTCTCTGTATAGATCTGAATGATTGTGCTCTTTGACCCAACTAAGCTTTGAATAATGTCTTGGAGACAATAGGAGAAGTGTAGTTCTTTTCATGAGCTTTACAAATTGTTAAAGATCACTCCTTTTGGTGGTCTAAATCTCCAGTTATAAGCTTGTGAAGTTGCATGGCAGAATCTGTCCAAGTCTGAATAGAGGTGCTCCATTGTGCTTGATTGACCTTGTTAATTGAGGAATCACCTTGTGATGATAATAAACATGTTTTAGATAATTTAATAAGATTTCTATAAAGTTAAGGTTCATACTTGTTTGATGTCCATAACTCCAGTTATGCATTGTTGAAATTACTACTACTTTTATGTCCTAGTTCTGTGTAGATCTGAAACATTGGCATGTTTGACCTGGTTAGCTTTGGAATAAGCTTTTGGTGATAATAACAATGTTGTAGGCAATTTCATTAGCTTTTCAGAAAGTCTAGGATCACCTTCTTTGGAGGTCTAGAACTCCAGTTATGGTAAAAATAAGCGACTACTGTGCTACTATCTAGATTTTTATACATGTGCTAGGTGATTGCTTTAGCTTGCTCTTGTTTTGGCTAAACATGTTGGTTAGTTCTTGATCGATGCATGTGTACATTATCTGAACTTAAGTTCACTTGTGTGCCATGCCTATTGTGCTTGCTATCCCTCAATAATAGGTTGAGTGATGTTTAGTTAAATAACTCTAGGTGCCTATGTCTTGCATGGTCTTATGTTTGCCTAGAATGCTATTATGTGATGCATCTCATATTACCATTCTTCATATTCATGCACTTGCATCTTGCATCTCATCTAGGTACGCTAGATGAACCATGTGAAGGATGTGATGTTGGAGCCAAACCCGAAGATGGTGTATGGTGGACCAATCCCGAAGATGGAAGGACTGGACAAGTGCTAGGATGGGAGAGAGTCGCCAAGCGAGTGTCGTCTAATAAACACTGACCTAGTGTTGGATCACAGGCAAGCCCCAGAGCATTATAAGTCTCCCTATTTTATTAATGTCACCTAAAGTTATTCGTATTGATGCATTACATGACAGGAGTTGTTTGAAAACACTTGCTGCATATTATCTTTCCTTGACCAGAAATATCTACCATGAATCCTATTTAAGTCTAGGAACGCTTATCATGCTTAGCTATGCTTAGACCGGTAGAAGTCGGGTGATTTCCTGTCACCTACGAGATATAGGGGATAACATGTTCACGGTTGGCTATATTGTACTATCATGGAACATAACATGTTGTGGTTGATTAATTGCAGACCGGCCATTGGAGGTCATCTTATCATGTTGAACGCATGCCTCTCACATAGTTCGCCGGATAAGTCGTTCCGACCGTGAAGCCGAGTAGCTCAACTTGGGCCGGGGACACGAGCAGTTAAAGTGTGCACCCTGGAGGCAGTAAGGATGTGCGGAGAGCCAATGGCATAAGACCAAGGGCGGGTTAGAGTCCCAAGACCCCTTGGTAGATTGGTTGTATCTTTGAGGGTGCAGCGTTGGTCCTACCCACGATTGTACTTGAGTTGTACCAAAGGTGACCTAAGACTACCTTGGCGTAGGTATGTCTGGGTGTGTGTTAGGAATAATTTCGCAGCTGGGTAGGAATTGATTCGAATCGCCATCTCTCTCGGATAGTGAGAACTTGACAGGAGCTCACTTCATCGTAGTAATTGATGGAAGTGTTGGTTATGAGATTATGAAAAAACTCAACTTGATATGGTTATTATTGTGATGACTTAATGGTACCAACATGATTGGCATAGGATAGATGTTAATCTAGTAAGAGATAGGATTAATAACTGATGATTCATAATTTAAGAGATATTGAACAAATTATGCTTTTTATGAAAATAATGTCTACCAGCTCTACTGATAAAGCCTTGCATACTCCTTGGTGTCATTTTATTTCTAGTTTATGATGGGTAAGTCTAGCGGAGTACATTCGAGTACTCAGGGTTTATCCCACCATGTTGTAGGTGAAGTTCTCGGCCTGCTAAAGATTGTGGCTAACCACCGGTGGGCTCAGTGACTCTATATTTATTTCTCATCTATATGCTTTTGCCAGAGGATGTCACTTCTGCTAGCAATGTATTGGAACTGATATTAAGGTAATCATTGAAAGCTATGTTGTTTTCACTAATCCATTTTGAAACCCAAACTTGTACTATTATTTGTGAACCCATTTGTAATATTATTTCCGCTGCAACTCTACGTATGTGATGTGTATTTGCTTAATCACACGATCTTGGTTGTGATGTTGATTTACCGAGGTCCTTCGTGACACTCAGCGGACTACCGGGTTTATATAACTGAAAGTATGCACGTGTCAACGTGTTAGCGGGGACAGTCGTACTTGATCTTGTATAAATTGGGCGGTTCTATCACAGCTAGCATCAGAGCAAGATTAAGCATAATACTGTCATGTGCATTGTTTTAAAAATAAAGTTTTGGTTTTAAAAAGCCTATTTTGACTAAAACTTTAGCTACAGGCAAATTTGTCAAAACTTATTTGCAAAACTATGCTAGTGACATCCTCCTTATTGCTAGTTAAGGACTATTAGGTGGCTATCTAAGTACTAACTATGGGGGGTTTACTTGCAATTTTTATTTCGTCGTCCATACGACGTGCTATTGTTTGGATTCCATTCGCTTGAATTGTAATGTATGGATCACTATACCTCTACGCCCAGGTAAGAAGGTAAGTTGATGAGTGGCATGACCGCAACTGTGAGCGTGCGGACGGGGAGAGCTAGCTTTGATACAACTATATACGCATGCTTGCTTGTGTGTATGGTGCATTTTTAATTGTGGGTTGTAAATTTAATGATCGGGTAGCTTTGATATGGAAGTATATATATATGGGTATATATATATGGAAGTATTTAGCTTGCAACCTAGAGCCCATATTTTCATTTCTGCATATATAATTGTGGGGTTGTGCTGAAATGAATCTTTCTGTAGGTATGCTAACCACAAATGCGTAGATTGAATGTAGTTGACGACTAGCTATATGTCGAGAGAATACGTATTATGCCACCGATATAGAACATGATTGCCACCTTAGGCTGGCAATTTCGTGAGGACGAATAGGACACGCATCTATCATGATTGTGCTTGTGCATAAATATGCTTCCCTCACGTTATTCTAATACTAAGTAACTTGTGACCATGGGATGTTACTATCTTCCCTATGTGAAGCTAGGCAAAATGCCTTGTTCCATGCCGCTTGAATAGCTGTGCTTAAAGTTAATGTGTGTTTAGCTCGCCTTGTATGTTTGCTTCCAAAGGAAATAGATGATAGGTTAGTAGTTAGCAAAAACTCCATCCCTTCGAAAACTAATTTGCTAAGAATAAGTAAAACTTGTTCTGAAGATATGTTCACCTACTCAGTAGAAAGGAAATAAAAGATAGCAGTACCTTATCACCATGTTTCACATGTTTATGTATAGTGGTGTTGTTGTAGGTGACTGCTTGTTGTGTGCGAGCTTTGTGCTTCATAATAGTCGCTTAAGCTCATTGGATTGAGTGTTTCGAAATGCTCGCTTAAGACCATGATGTAGGTGTGGATGCTCGTTATCTAGGTAGTGCCATAGCTGTCACCCCTTTTGTCCTCGATAGGCATATGAGTGTTGAAGACTGCTATCCTAGAACAGCGTCCAAGTTTTGATAATCTCATGGCTGTCGTCTCCGATTAAGTTCTCTCTTAGGAGCCTGAGCCTATACACGTGGTTGCTAGTCCTTCAACGTTGCGCTACGAAGACCTTTATCCATGCCTTTGTTCGACCTTAGGCCCAAGCTTAGTTCCCTTGTTTGCTCGCATGTTTCATGGTTGTCTCGCTCCCGTGTGGGAGGACCCTGCTCCAAAATCCTTGTTAAATCTCATTGCTCCTTCTTCTATAGATGATCTGGTGCAATGCTACTCGCTATCTACCCTGGCTTTGGAACCTTTTCTTCACAGATCATGTCGTTGCTTTATCAACTGAATCCCTAGTCAGTGCATTGGCTCTATCCCTCGAATCACGTGTATTTTGTCTCCAACTCATTCAAGTCTCTGGATGTTTATCAGTCTTGATCTCATGTTGCTGCTCGGCAAGACCAAATCTCATGTTAATCTTAACCTAGTAATCACCTTGGTTGACACAAGGCGTATATGGAAATTAAGCATGAGTCCCCTGCTCAGTTGTCTTTGGCAATTAGGCTATGTTCTCTTGCGCTGTGTTTTGATCTTCGCTATCCCTCCTTCTCATGGTGCTTGCTCCTATGCAACCAAATTTGTACCATGTGAAAATTCTTGTGGGTTGTATGTTCAGTAATGGTGCCACGATTAGCGATCTATGGTGCCGCGATGAAACCGAGAGCATCCTGTGGGTGCACACACAAGGCTGTGCTACTCAGCACGTGCTGGTATCTAGGTTTCTAGTCATGATCCATTGCAGAACTGCACTGATGTGTTATTTTCACGTAAGCTCTTCCTTGGTTATCTCTCCATACCTAAACGGAATATCCTTATATTAGACCTAAAGTAGTAGAGCGTCCTTCTTGAGTCATCCAAAGGATAACCTTTGAAGAATAGGTCACTGACATAAACATAAATAGACTGCAAGAGATGGTAGACAAGTGACTCTACTTGGTTGTCTCTGTAATGACATCGGTCATCTAGTGAGCAACTTATGTCATCCCCGTTGGATCAAAAGGGCACACAACACTTTAAGTTGGACAAGTTATCAGTTGGATGATAAATGGACCAGGATATTATGTGCTATAATAGGTCACCTAGTACTCATAATCTTCCTATCCAAGTTCTCAATCTTTAGGTGCATAAGGATCATGTAGACACAAACCGACCTTCTTCAGTGTCACCCTTTTTTGCTGACTTCCATGGTAACTGTTTGTTTACACATCAACTACAATTGTTGCTATCAAAAAGAAGTTTTGAAGCTTTTATATGTTGAGAAACAACTACTTAGTTACCAATAGGAAAGTTAGTCTCTAGCTAGGAAATAACTCCTTGGTAGCTCCGAAGGCTATGTCTCACAGGACAATGCTAAGTGAAGAAACAGCAAAGCCGGTCAGCAATGCTAGTACTGCTTTCTTCTCCAAGCCCTATGTCGTCAAGTCAATTCCATCTTGGACAATCACATGGGTAGTGCAAGATACTGTATCAGCTAAGTAAAGAGCTAGAGAAAGCTCATCCCTAGTTTCGGTCAGCATCGTTATGTATATGGCACTATCAAAGGATTGTTCCGGATTCTATTGGATGAAGCACAGAAGGATAATCAGAGACATCCCTTATCGTGTAGGACTGCCCCTCAACGTGAAGTATGCATTGTGCCCTACAAAAATAGCCCACCAGTCCAATGCTGGTGCATCATGAGCTGGTGCCTACATCAATGGTTGAAGTTGTTCCCTAGGAAGCATATGAGGAAAAACCCTAGCCTCCATCCTCAACGAGAAAGCTACTACAATTACCAAGAGAATTAGAGAGTGTAGAACACACCCCACACTCATGAAGCAAAAGAGAAGAAGAGCAGGAAATCTATCCTGATTCCATTACACAAAACCGGTTATCTTTACGCCAGTGATTAGTGGCTCAAACCTGGTTGAATTCACACCAAACTTGGTGATCTCATTCCTCGCTTAAGGTACTTCAATGTCTTAAGTTGGTTTGAGGATTGTTGAGTAAAGCATCAGATTTGAGAGATGTTTCGATAGTTCGGTCCCAAAATTTCAGAACAAAGCAGTTTTGGTAGATGATTGTTTGGATAGTCAAACGGTGTCCGTTTAAGCTGAATTTTGGTTAGTCATTAAAGGACTCTTGAATAAATGCCTACCAAAATTTGTGCACAATGGAGCAGTAGTTTGCAGGATATGAACTGATTATCATGAGGTATAGAATCTATGATTTCTCTGCTGACTACTTCATCCCTCATATTAGTAGATTGTGTTGTAGTTCATGTCATGTTGGCAATCTAATGATTGTTAATACTTTAGATGCCCTAGAGAAGACTCCTTGCACCCCTTTGTGCCTTGCTTTTGCCCTCTCATATCAACAATGCTTGAGCAGTCAAGGTGTTCCACAAGTCAATTTGTGCCATTACGAGTCGAAGACAATTTGAAAAGTGTCAAACAATAGATTTTAGACTTTGATTTTAAGTGGTTGATTGACATTAGAAAGGAAGCCTCAATGTCAAAAGTGGTCCAACTAGGCTAGTTTTGTGACAGTGCAAGTCAACCCAACTTACTGCGCCACTTCACCATGAAGGCAAATTGTGCTCAACCTGCTTAGTAGTGTACTGTTTTTCCAGTCGGTGTATACTTGCAACTTTCGTTGACCTTCAGACCTCGCTGTCATCCTTCTTGAGCAATGTTTTTCCAAGGTAGACTTGTCCTTTGGTACCTTCCATGTGTTTTACCTAAAAGGTTGCATTAGATTCAACCTAGATAACTGTTGCCACTTGGATACGAGGATTCCCTCAAATAATGATCGTCAAAAACGATGGGTAAACAGAATCAGCTACCACATTCACCGCTCACTCAACGGACTCAGATAATACAATGTTATCATTAGAGAAAGAGAACTACACAAATGGAACATTATGTAGTTTTCCATCGGTTGGCATCTGAGTGATTGAATAGTTACCACCGGCATAGATATTGTCTGTAGGTTACCCGGTTTCTCACCGCCACAAAGGATGCGTACCCCGTCTGTGATCTCATCCCTTATGAAAGGTTGTACGCAAGCTACTTTGGTAGAGAACTGCTTTTCGAACTTTGTGAATGAACATGGAACCATTGTAATGAGTAGCTTTCAGAAGCTTGCAGTCTAATGCAAAGTTCACATGGTCCATGCTATATTCACTAGGGAACTAGATATTATGGGTAATTGGTTTATGCTCCGTAGTACTCTCCGTATCCCAAGAAAGAAGTATTGTGCTGTATTGGATTCCTCCCAAAGTAATAATGCTTCATGGAAGCCAACAAAGGAAATTCTTTGGACAAAATTTACTATGAAGAACAAGTATCAGAAAGTGTCTTGATCAAATTAGCCTCTCTGATACTCCAAAGTTAAGTAGCCTAATGCTATCACTGATGTTGGAAAATTGATGACATGCTTCTCTTCCCTTAAAAGTCTTTCGCATCGAATCTCAGGGCAAGATTATCATAAGGGGGGAGGGCTATAACACCCCAAGTGTTTGTCACCAGTTAAGCAATGGGCTTGAGCTCAAACATGACATGTTAAGTGATGATGAAGGTGTCAAGATCAAATCTACAAGAGTGAGCTCCAACTTAAACTTGGACAACGCACCTTTGCTTACATGTGGACCCTTGTTAAGATTATTCTAGAGTAATGTTAAACATGATTATTTCATGTACATTACATCAACATGCATCCATCTTGACCAGTGGAAAAGTTTCATGAAGTTTGGAATCAAGAAGTCACATGAAATGATAAGTTATAATCTTTCTTGGATTGCTTTATTAAGTAAATGGGAATATGAGATGTCGACCAAACCTTGCAACCTTGCCCAAATGACTCTAATTGAACTCTACAACAAAAGTCATGAAGGGTTCGTATTGAGCAGAAGTCAAGAAAATGCCTCAATCGGTCTAAAACTCTAATTTAAGTTTTACCGTGACGCTATTTTGACCTGTGTTGACCTATCGCTTACAATGCTTGCATGGAGTTACACCTTAAATAAAAGTGGAAGTTTGAGTGGAGTAGAACAAACTTTGTTTTTGAACCAAGAGCCAGATCATCTTAGACCTAAGTCAAACAGAGGCTTGAAGATTGAATCGGCTGCTGTCATAGGTTCTTAGAAAAATATTCCAAGTCCCCAATTGACAACGGCAAGTTGACATGTTTGCGAATTTTTATCTTCCAAATTCATGTGGTAGCTCAATTGGATTCCTTAAGATGAGTTGAAGTACTCTTCATGGTGAAAACAATAGATCAAGTATCATCAAATTTGGAGTTTATTTGGATCTTCAAAAATAGTTTCCAAAACAGCAAAAGTTACTTTGCCACTTAACTGACATTGACATGTCGGCATTACGCATTCTCCAAATTTTGTTAAGCAACTTGATTTGGTACCAAAATAAAGGTTGGAGTATACATTGTGGAGAAGAGCATATAAAAAGTTGGACTAAGTTTGACTCCGTTTTAGTCCTCAATCTTGGGTTTACTTAACCGTTGTCAACACACTGACACTGTCACTTTGGGGCCTAATTAGCCACTAACCTGCAGCCCTAATGGTCAAATACCCTTAACGAAAGTTGGAGAGGACTTAGAGAGCAACAACTTTGGTACAGGCACCCAGGTCTGAATCTAAGTGGAATATGCCAAAAATAGGACCCAAAGTCGGGCTCCTTCGCACACGTCGCGTGTTCGGCAGAATGCCCGCATGGCGACCATGCAACAGAGTGCGCCCCCACCATTGCCGCATGCCACTGCCATGTGGCCTACCTCCCTATCACGTCCCTACGCCCTCCTGAAGTAGACGCCAAGTTTCCCTCTCTCCCTCACTCGCTTTGCCGCTCCCCGCCTCGCTCTGTCGCTCTATGCTGCGCGCACAGCCATGGCCGCCGCCAAGCTCAGCTCTGCATCCATCACGTCCCTTTGTAGCAGCCCTCCAACACTGCCACTGAGTATGCCTCTGGTTCCGCGACCACCTCCCGTAACCCTATGCGAAGCTGAGACCCACCGCGCGCTGCCGTCTGCCGTCACCGTTGTTCTGGCCGCCTGCCGCCGTGGCCCTGCTGCTGTCGGCTGCAGCCAGCTGAGCTAGGGTCTGGTGTGGCCATAGCTGGACACGGCCGAGCCCAGCCGGCCCCTCCCCGCCGCTGCCGTCTCTCGCGGCCAAGCCCGGCCGGCCAAAGCAATGCGCTGCTCCCTTGCTGTAATGAAGAAAGAGCGAACGACCACAGGCAGGAATTAGAAGAAGTGGGAGGGTCTAAGTGTGAAGCCATGACTCAGTTGAATAGTGCCATAAAGGAACTTTTTGTTCGAGTTTAATTTGTGAAAACTGTAGGGTCCCCGATGCAAGATCTACATCCCTTTTCTTTGGTTTTTGTAGATTCGAATGATCAACTTTGCAAATTCATAGTAATTAGTAGAAAAATAGTAAAATAGTAAATGAGGAGTTTTTGGAATCCTTGTGAAATTATCTATGCAGTAGATCTATAATATGTCATGCTTTAGTTTAAAGTTCTTGCTACAAAAATCAATTTATGCAGTTAGGTTTTTAATACTAGTTGTGTCTTGTCTTTTTCATAACTGCAGTTGTTTTGCTCAGATAAATGTAAAATTTTTATGGAGTTCTACTCGGGTGATGGTTGATGTCTGGAAAAAATTTCAGGATTTTAGGCTTGATAGTTTAAGATCCATACAAATAACAAATGCCCTATGTTGCTTTGCTCCTATTCTGAATAGGCCTGCATGTTTGTATTAATTGGCTCAGCTAAGTTATGAATCATGCCTTGACAACAATAAATCAGTTGTAGTACTTTTCTTAAGCTTTTCAAAAAGCTAAAGATCATAATTTTTGGTTAAGTAGATCTTTAGTTATAGTTGCTTAAATTTTTGTGGCTATTTCTGCTCCAAACCCAGACAGGGTTGCCTTGTTGATACTGTAGGGCCTTTTTAGTTGTATAATTAGCTCTAGGTTTTTATAACAAAGTTGTTTAGAATTTGCTAAGATTTCTAAAAAGTCTAGAACCACATTTATTGGACTTGTAGAACTCAAGTTATAGCTGTTTAAATTGGCATGTCAGATTCTATCCATGTTTTGGACAGAGGTGCATTCATTGGATTAATTGACTTTGTTAGCTATAGAATCATCTTAAGATGATAATAAGAAAGTTGTAGGTAACTTAATAAGATTTTCAAAAACTTATTATTAATGTTTGTTGGAGGTATAGAACTCCAGTTATGCTTCTCTGAAGTTCCTACCAGTTTTTTTGTACCACTGATGTTTGGGCTGCATGTGCAGTTTTGCTTGTGCAATTATTTTCATGGTGTAAATGATGTTTTCTGTGGTTGTCGTGAATACCAAAGTTGTAGGTAACTTCATAATCTAGCTTGTGTTTAATTTTCATGACAATAGGCCTAATAATTTAGGAGCTATAGATTTTTTAATTTCCCTGTCAGGTTTTACATGCTCTCTGTACAGATCTGAATGATTGTGTTGTTTGACCCAACTAAGATTTGAATCATGTCTTGGAGACAATAGGATAAGTGTAGTTCTTTTGGTGGTCTACATCTCAAATTATAAGCTTGTGAAGTTGCATGATAGAATCTATCCAAGTCTGGACAAAGGTGCTCAATTGTGCTTGATTGACCTTGTTAATTGAGGAATCACCTTGTGATGATAGTAAACATGTTTTACATAATTTAATAAGCTTTCTAGAAAGTGAAGGTTCATGCTTGTTTGATGTCCATAACTCCAGTTATGCATTGTTGAAATTACTACTACTTTTGTGTCCTAGTTCTATGCAGATCTAAAACATTGGCAAGATTGACCTGGTTAGCTTTGGAATAAGCTTTTGGTGATAATAAGAATGTTGTAGCCAATTTCATTATCTTTCTAGAAAGTCTAGGATCACCTTTTTTGGCGGTCTAGATCTCTAGTTATGGTTAAAATAAGTGACTGTTGTGCTGCTGTCCAGATTTCTATACATGTGCTAGGTGATTGCTTTAGCTTGCTCTTATTTTGGCTAAACATGTTGGTTAGTTGTTGATCGATGCATGTGTACATTATCTGAACTTAAGTTCACTTGTGTGCCATGCCTAATATGCTTGCTATCCCTCTATAATAGGTTGAGTGATGTTTAGTTAAATAACTCTAGGTGCCTATGTCTTGCATGGTTTTATGTTTGCCTTGAATGCTATTATGTGATGCATCTCATATTAACATTCTTCATATTCATGCACTTGCATCTCATCTAGGTACGCTAGATGAACCATGTGAAGGACGTGATGATGGAGCCAAACCCAAAGACGGTGTATGGTGGACCTATCCTAAAGATGGAAGGACTGGACAAGTGCTAGGATGGGAAAGACTCGCCAAGCGAGTGTCGTCTAACAAACACTGACCTAGTGTTGGATCATATGCAAGCCCCGGAGCATTATAAGTCTCCCTATTTTATTAATGTCACCTAAAGTTATTTGTATTGATGCATTACATGACATGAGTTGTTTGAAAACACTTGATGCATATTATCTTTCCTTGACCAGAAATATCTACCATGAATCCTATTTAAGTCTAGGAATGCTTGTCATACTTAGCTATGCTTAGACCGGTAGAAGTCAGGTGATTTCCTATCACGTGCGAGCTATAGGTGATAACTTGATCACGGTTGGCTATATTGTGCTATCGTGGAACATAACCTGGTGTGGTTGATTAATTGGAGACCGAGCGGAGTCTTGTGTTACGGTAATCATAGTGATTCCGTCTGTGTCATTTAAGGACTGGTCGTTGGAGGTCATCTTGTCATGTTGAATGCATGCCTCTCACATAGTTGGCCAGATAAGTCATTCCAACTATGATGCCGAGTAGCTCAACTCATGCCAGAGACACAAGCAGTTAAAGTGCGCACCCTAGAGGCAGTAAGGATGTGCGGAGAGCCAATGGCGTAAGCCCAAGGGCGTGTTAGAGTCCCGAGCCCCCTTGGTAGATTGGTTGTATCATTGACAGTGCGATGCTGGTCCTACCCATGATTGTACTGGAGTTGTACCAAAGGTGACCTAAGACTACCTTGGCGTCAGTATGTCTAGGTGTGTGTTAGGAATAATTCCCCAGCTGGGTAGGAATCGATTTGAATCGCCGTCTCTCCTAGATAGTGAGAACTTGACAGGAGCTCACTTCATCGTAGTAATTGATGGAAGTGTTGGTTATGAGATTATGAAAGAACTCAACTGGATATGGTTATTATTGTGATGACTTAATGGTACCAACATGCTTGGCATAGGATAGATGCTAATCTAGTATGAGATAGGATTAATAACTGGTGATTCATAATTTAAGAGATATTGAACAACTTATGCTTTTTATGCAAATAATGTCTACCAGCTCTACAGATAAAGCCTTGCATACTCATTGGTGTCATTTTATTTCTGGTTTATGATTGGTAAGTCTAGCTGAGTACATTCGAGTACTCAGGGTTTATCCCACCATGTTGCAGGTGAAGTTCTTGGCCTGCTGAAGATGGTGGCTAACCACCGGTGGGCTTGGTGACTCTA
Source organism: Miscanthus lutarioriparius (assembly GCA_904845875.1). NCBI lineage: Eukaryota > Viridiplantae > Streptophyta > Magnoliopsida > Poales > Poaceae > Miscanthus > Miscanthus lutarioriparius. Next base: position 70,195,173 of record CAJGYO010000005.1, on the reverse strand, counting down.
TATTTATTTCTCATCTATATGTTTTTGTTAGAGGATGTCACTTATGCTAGTAATGTATTGGAACTGATATTAAGGTAATCATTGAGAGCTATGTTGTTTTCACTAATCCATTTTGAAACCCAAACTTGTACTATTATTTGTGAACCCATTTGTAATATTATTTCCACTACAACTCTGCGTATGTGTTGTGTATTCGCTTAATCACGCGATCTTGGTTGTGATGTTGATTTACCGAGGTCCTTCATGATACTCGGTGGACTACTGGGTTTATATAAGTGAAAGTATGCATGTGTCAACATGTTAGCAGGGACAACCATACTTGATCTTGTATAAATTGGGTGGCTCTATCACAATTCAGCCTTTGTTGCCGATTCCATCCTTGATTCTATTGAGGACGAAAGTAGTTGTTACTGACGAAGTTCACATCCTAAAGAATTTTAGGGCAGCTATTCCCTAAATGTCCAGTATTTCCACACTCTTCACATGTCATGTGAGAATCATGAATGTGCATGACTTCTTGCTTCTCATTGGCTCGATCTTTGAGCTTCATCATCAGCAAGTCCATTTTCACAGATAGCATGTCTACCTCCTTGAGTTGATGCATACCCCCACCTCTCTTGTGGGTCTCAAGATGTTCTTCATTTCAACCTTGGTTGGAGGCCATCTTCTTCATGAGAGTTGTTGCAGCTAGGATTGTGAGTGACAGGAAAGCACCTCCCGCAGCAGCATCCATAGTCTCATGGGTACTATTGGTCAACCTGTGGTAGAAAGTCAACATGAGTAGCCAATTCTCCATCCCATGATGAGGACATTCTGTAATGTAATCTTGAAAACGTTCCCATGACTCAGGGATAGATTCATTATGTTGTTGCTAAAAACTTGAAATTCTCCCACACAGGGCATTGGTCTTACTCGTGGGAAAGAACTTTGCTAGGAAGGTAGTGGAGCAGTTATCCCATGTAGTGTTTCTATCTTTGTTGGCATAAAACCATTGCTTCACCTTCCCCAAGAGTGAGAATGGGAAGATGTGAAGTAGTATGGTGTCTTGGGTCACTCCTTTGATGGTGAAAGTGCTACAGATCTCTAGGAAATGTTGGAGATGTGCACTCGCATCTTCATGTGCCTTTCCACAAAACTGGCTTGCTTGCACCATGTTGATGAGAGCTAGATTAAGCTTGAATCCAATGTCTCCAACATTGACTGTTGGTCCAGTACGAATGTTGGCTGTAGTTGGAGCAGAGAACTCACGGAGAATCTTGCTAGCCATGGCTTCAAATTTTGGTGTTAAGCTTTGCCTTATTTGGTTGTCTTCTGACTCTAAAGCTAAAGCTTTCATGAGTTGGGCTCTAGTTCTCCTGATTAATGCTTCTGGATCTTCAACTTAGTTTGTCGGAAGGTCAAAAACCGGTCATACATTACCCTGCATAAGATACAAAAGTAGACAAAACAAGGGTAAGCCTATTTGAGTAAAGGTCAATGGTTATCTCGATCACATCAATAGGTATAAGTTTATCAATACTTCCTTTGCCTAGCTACCTTCCCTAGCAACGATGCTAGAAATACTTGTTGGTATTTATTAACTTGTCACTTGTTTTAGTAGTCACCTAATATATGCCTACATCTCTTAACATTACTTACCAGGTTGTCATCCCTAGTCATCATGTCAGAGATGCTTGTTGGTACTACTTAGTATTACTACTAGAACAATACTAAGCAGTTCTTTATTATTTCATGTGACTAGAGAGAATATATATATGTATGGAAAAGGATCTGCAAGTGCACAAATAATTATACCATTGTAGCACTTCACCCGGGAGTATTCCAGTTATCGTTATTTATATTTTTACCATAGGGAAGGCCTAGCATGGACATGTATTGATAATTTATACTATTGATGGAGAAGTAAACCATAACCAATTTCTACTCACAACAGGGGTAAGTCATAGGATATAATATGTATATGATAAGTATTGATCGATGATAAATCACTCAGAGTACTCCTTTCTATGTCATTAGCATGGTTAAGTAGAATATTAGAGGAATAATTCCTAAGTCATTCTTAATTACAAGTCAAAGCATACATTGATTAGTGCAATTATACCACGTAGTCATGGCTAAAGTCATCTTTATATCTACGCATAAGGGATATTTCTAAGGAAGATTAAGAACAGAGCTTGTTCTTCCTTCATAACCAGACCCTACTTGCTCCTATATTCGCGGAGTGGACTACAAAGGACTCAACGGCAAGGTCACATCCACAATCTACCACATGACCCGAAATATAGGGTGTATCTGCAAGTGTTGACAGTCACTAACAATAATTATAAACCATCAACATAACCTACATATATATTTAATTCCATCACCAAACATAGGTATAGGGGTTTAAACTAATAAATTCCACAAGTTTTGGTGAATCTGTGTTTTCAGCAGGGTTTATCCAAAAACCATCAATGGGACCTATTCGTCAAAGGAATTTAGGGAATTCTACCGCGTAAACAATGTGGGAAGATTCTAGAAGACTCTAGGAGGCTCTCCACCAAAGTAGACCTGAGGGGCTACCATGTGCGGCCGGTCGGCCCATGGGTCCCACCAGTCAGCCACCGCTTTGAATGTTGGTTCCCCACTGCCTCCTAGATTGGATCTACGCCATTCTTTTAAGTCAGTTTCATCCAAGGGTCCAGAATTGACACTCAGGCCTTTATATACCAGCCCCTACCCCCTCCCTCAATGGATCCCTAAAACCCTAATTCATACCATGAGGATCAGAGCCAGCCATCAAGAGAAGATTAGCCCTCCATAGGATTTAGTCTTATGATTAGAAATAGTGAGATAGAGAGTGAGAGAAGAGTTTGGAGGAGGTGTCGGCCTATTGGTGCTCTCTCTACGGCTTGTACCTTGGTGGATTCAAGTTCTACCTGAGCTTGCTTCTGAGATTTCTCTGGTAATCAACTTCTGATTCAAGTAAGCATCTTGTTTATATTGCTCATCATGCTTGGGATTCTTTTGAGTGATTTATTTCTACATAGGGGGAGTAAAGTATTAATCATAAGTGTAAGCATGGTGCTTAAACTTGGGTTTATCATGGATGCACCCTGCAATCGGGAAGGTGGTAGATCGCATGAGTGACATAAGTTCTATATAGCCTGTACTATATAGCTTCATTGATCCTTTGTAGTCCACCTCCCATCTGTAGGTGCAAGTAGGACGTGGTTGTGAAGGAAAGCATCCTTTGCTGGTGTCTTTCCCTAGTAATATCCCTAGTTGAATAGTAGAAGACATAAGCTTACCCAAGTTAGAACTAGAGAACCCTAGTAATCCTCTATATGTTCCTATTTATTCTAGCCTTATTGCTACCCTTAGTTAAGTTAGACTGTAGTTAGACTCACACGTTTCCCTATGGATATGATACTTGAAATACCTTCTGGTGAAAGCTACAGTGGTATCTGTGCGCTATGGATTTATCTGTGTGCATTAAAATATACCAACAAGCTTTCTGGCACCGTTGCCGGGGAAACGGTTGCTGAATTAACTTCGAGCCTAGCTTAACATTTTATCTTTTATTCTTTCTTTTGTTTTAGTTTTTTTAGCACGGATTCCATTCCTATCTATCAATATGCTAAACCCACGAGTGCATGCCGAGAGCCACCAAAATCTTCAGAGCCTATCATAACACCTGGCTATGAGCTGTGCCCGTGTTTTATAAAATTGATTTAGGAACAATCCTTCTCGGGAGAAGGTGATGAAAACCCATACTCACACCTATTGAAGTTTGAACAGACCTGTGCATGCTTGCATATCGCTGGCATGTCTGACAAAACCTTAAGATGAAAGTTGTTTATGTTCTCTTTGACAGGAAGAGCTAAATATTGGTACAGTCAAACCATAGGAAGTATGCAAGGAGATTGGGAAACGTTATGCTCTAAATTCTATTTACATTTCTTTCCCATCTCTAAAGTAGTCAGCCTTTGCAAAGAGGTTCTGAATTTTAGATAACTAGAAGAAAAATCCCTTGGTACATCATGGGATCGTTTTAATGAACTCATCATCACTGGTCCAGACCTTGCCTTTCAAGATGTTGTACTTCTTCAACATTTTTACATGGGTCTTAGCAAGCATTCTAGGGAATCCCTTGATACAACCTCTAGAGGAGCTTTCCTTCATTTGTTTGCTAGTGAAACAAATGCGATGCTTGATAAAATTAGTGGAAAGACTCCCTGCACTAGCATTCATAATAAATTCCTCAAAGAAGAGAAGTAATCATCTCCCGAACAAGAAGAGGAAGTTTTGATAGCCAAATCACAACCACTCTGATCCAAAGATTTAGCTATGAATTCTGAACCACCAATACCCCTAAATCCTCCAACAGATGGAGGAATTCCACCTTTAGAAATCCCTATTAAAATCAAGGAAGACCTCTTTGGTGCTAATTTTGGGAGAACATTAAAATCTCATAAGAGACCTTCAAGTGAATATAATTCAAATCCTGTCAAGAAGCGATTTCTTAGGAAGCGTCCTTATTCCCATATAGGACATTAGGAAGAATTTAAGGATGGCATGTCAAGTGATGCCATAGAAGGAGAGCCAAGCCATTTAGAAGCCACTCCTATTCTCTCCCCTTCTATGCCCACATTAGATGTCTTATCTGAACCCATATCTCAACCCATCCTTGACCTCGATGATCCCTCTTATGCTCTTTCTCCTAAGTCTCATGATGACCCTAGAAATCCACTAAGATAACCAAAGCATAGGAATCATGAAGACCAAAAGGATGACCAAAAAATGCAATGACAATGGCTGGAATGTATGAAGAACTCATATGCCATTGCTAAAGAATGGATGGACAAGGACGAAACCTTATGGGTAGAATCCAAACTTGGCCTAGATTCAAATGGTGAGTTTAACTTAATTCCATTTGCAAACATGACACATCCAAGTTTGGAGGAAGCCTTAGACGAGATTAACCTGGGAGGCACCAATCCATGGGAAATCCTGGACAATAAAATGTCCAATGAATGTCATAGGCATGGAATGATGGAGACAATGTTGTGACCTATAGACATTCATGAAGAATCAACCATGGAGCTTGAAAAGGAAGACTACATCAGCGAGCATGGAAGCTACTTCATTAACACATCATCAAATCCATGCTCACATGAGAAATCTCTTGAAGCAATTGGTCTCTCCAATAATGCCACACACGAGATCTTCAACCCCCTCATGCTTTCTGTTCATTAAGACTTTGAAAGGGTGGTTGTAGATGCATATGTTTATCATAAATATTGTAGATCCCGTTTTGTGAATCTTGATATAGGTACACAAAGGTTGATGTTGGAGGGGAAACCACTTCACCAACTTGAAGCGAAGGTTTCCCAAGGATGAGCTTTTGTCCTAAAGCAAGCACCTTCAGAAGATAATATGAGTTTTCACCTTCCGCTGTGATACCCTTGTGAAATAAGCATAGAAGCATAGTTGTGAAAATATACTTTTGGGTATTTTTGTCACTAACCATTATAGGTTTGAAGAAAAAAGAATGAAGGATGACGATGCAAGGTATGTCCAAGCAATTATCATGCAACATTGAATCACATTCACACATGAGAGTTCTATCATCCAAACATGATTCTGCCTTGCAAAATTCAAGTGTGGGGGATGAACTTCTCTAAAAAATCTTATGCCATATTCCTAATTCATCTTGGTTGTCTCAACCCTTAAGACATGCTCAATTTGCTAGATAACAATCATGTTCTTTTGTCTCCATTTGAGTAAATCTCTATAGTGCTTTCATGTTACCTTTGTCTACCATAGTAAGTTTTGGTTTAGAAGTACTCGACATACTTCCAAAGGTTTTTTTTAATTAAGCGAGGTGTTTAGGTAAAAATTCCTTCCTTAATTAAAACTAAACATGGAGTTTAGTTAGGTTATTGAACTAAAAATTGCTTGTGTAGACACTAGCTATTTTGTTAGACAAACCCCTACAGGAAACTCTCACATCAATATTGGTAAGTCACGAGATGAATTCAAATTGAAGATGAAGCAAGGCACATGATGAACTCCAATAACATTGCGCAAAGAAGACACAGCTCATTCATGATGGATGGAAGAACTATAAGTACCAAAGATCATTGACCTTGTCTTTAGCTGCAAGTTACGTTTGCCTTCAAGCCATGTTTATATAGAACATGATAAACAAAAACTATGCTAGAATAATTCTAACACCATCTTTTCATTAGCATAAAGGGGAACTACAAAATTCTTGACAAACAACACATGTTTCAAAACTATATATTCCTTCGGGTATGTGTTGTCCACTAATCCTTTGCAGGCATAAAACAATGAGTGAGGCAGAAGGTCTAACAAAGTGTCAAAGATCGAACAGCAAAAAGATGGCATGACAAAGGGATGAGGAAGAAAAGGTGCGATCTAGGAAACAAGAAGCTCATGAACAGCTCAAGCTGCAAGATTAGCCGAAAAAGGGAGGGACCATCATGAGTCATCTACGCTTCGTCATATGGTGTCTTCACGCTCCAATGACAAAGGTAACATCCTAAGGTAAATGGTCTTTATTTAAAAAGTTTTTCCTTGATTCTGGTATGCATATGAATAAGAAACAAAATATGTGTGAGTTACAACTTAACTTGATCCAACCTGATTAACTCAACATGTTTAGTTCTTTAAGCTTGTTCCTAGCACCACTTCCTTGATCTCATAGTTTTAACCAAATAAGCTAAAAAATTTGTGCACCGTATCTTTGGAAGGTGATAGTCATAATCATATAAATATTAATATAGTATACATAGATTCATGCTCAATCTTTTCTGCCAAATAAATTTAAATGCTATATTCATGCTCAATCTTCTGATCTTATCACTTATGATATAATTGAACACAGCACACAACATCAACTTCATCTTGTTCAATGTGCCTAAGGCTAGAGAAGAATAAGTAAAGTTTTGGTTCTGTTGGTGTTTTTCCACCAATAGAGCCTATGCACTTGATCTCTACCTTGTCTTTATGAGCAGGACACACTTCATGCAAAGTATGGGAGAGTTAGTCGATTCTCCAAATTCTACAAGTGAAAGTTCTGAACCTGTCAACCTAAAATCAAGACGGGTTTGGCGGAAGAAGGTGACATCACCATTAGAGGTGCCACCATGAGAATCCTCATCCTTGAAGGAAACCGAGGTTCATGATCAATGAACTTCATAAGGAGAAGTCCGGTTCGAAGGACTTACAACACCGAACCCTCACCGAAAGAGCTAGCTTGGGGGAGAAGCACTCTCAGATATCTAGGTAACTATTCTTTCCCCTTTTGTTTTAATTTTAGTTTCTTTTCAATAGTTAAAAAAGTGATGAATGAAACAAAATAAAAAGTTATCTTTATAATAAATATATATAGCTATAGTAATAATGTGTGATCTAGTAAAATTAAAAATAAAATAAAAGGTGTGTCTAATTTGTTTTAATTTGTTTTGTAGGAGCTTAACAAAATAAAGAGGACTCAGAATAATATCTTAAATGGAAATGATAAATAGTTGCTCTATTGTAATTCCTTTCAAGTACCTTGTTTTTAGCCTTGAATTCTCCTGAGTTTTGGATAAGATTGTTTTGATATAAGGATTTACTCTGAACTTGAAACTTGTGGGTAGCATATGCTTGATTTAAGTCTATGTAATTGACGGATATGATATGAGAAAGTTTGAGCCGCTGTTTATCTTGTTCCAAGTGACTAAAGTTCTGGAGATTTATCTTTTAAAAAACACAAAAAAATATTACATGATGAGTTCCTGTATGACAAATCTTGAATTCCCACCAGAGCCATACATGTTAATTAGGCTAGGAAAACTTCCACATATGTGCTGCTTGCTTTTGCATTGAGTTTTGTCAAGCTTTGTTGACCCTTATGAGAGGTTTGTCATGCTCTTAAAATCAAGATCATGTACACACCACCCAAATATGCACTACTCCTACATTAGGGGTAGGCGCAAAAACATGCCTTCCATCTAAATCCACCAAAAAAATGTTCTACTCCTACACAGGGGTTGAACACAAAAACATGCTTGTTAGGTTTTCCATTCACCAAATAAATGCTCCAAGTTCTTGTTACTATCTCTGAAAAGTTTTGTTGCAGAAAAGAGGCATGGGGCTATGCAAAAGTTATTCATTAAAAAAGAGAGAAAAAGAAAGTATTGAAAAAATGGACAAGTGTCCGAATTATCAAAACAATGGGTACATCGATGCTTGCTTGAAAAAAAAGAGAAGAGATGAATAAGATAGCCCCTATTCTCTAGCAAATGTTTCTAAGTTTCAAAAGAGAGATATGTTTTCAAGGAACAAAGTAGAATTAGGTTAGCCACCATATATATCCACCATACATCCACACACATGCACATCAAGATTTGATTGTATGACTCAACTCTCTTTGGATCTGAGGTTTGACATTACAATATATGCATTGCAAGTATGCTCTAGCTTTCTCCCTACCTATGAACTCCATATAAGCCTTAGTGGTAGGAAGGAAAAGGCATAACATCTTTATTTCCTTGGTGAGGATCCACAAATACCACATACATTGAGAGACTTGAGAGTGTCATACAATGGAATCTCTGAGTTTTATTTTAAAAAAAAACTTATAAAAATCCAGAACAATGCTGGAACAAAGAACTTGAGACATAGTGCTTGACTTGATCATTCTGTCTTTCAATTACTCAAGACCCAAGTGAAGGCTAAGAAGCCCCATGGTTGAAGGTAATATGGGTAAGTTTGAAAGATCAATTTATTCTAATCTGGAGGAGAATTTTTGATAGAATGCATGTGTACTATTGAGGCATGAAAGTATTGTAGTAACTCCTGATCCATTGCTGAGTTTAGCTTCGCTCAGGGACTGACAAAGGTTAAGCTTGGGGGAGCTTGTTGATGGTCACTAACAACAATTATAAACCCTCAACATAACCTGCAAATATATTTAATTCCATCACTAAACATAGGTATAGGGGTTTAAACTAATAAATTCCATGAGTTTTGGTGAATGTGTGTTTTTAACAGGGTTTATCCAAAAACCCATCAAAGGGGACCTATTCGTCAAACAAAATTATGGAATTCCACCATGTAAATAGCATGGCAAGATTCTAGAAGACTACAGGAGTCTCTCCACCAAAGCAGACCCCGAGGGGCTGCCATGTGGGGCCGGCCGGCCCCACCTGCAGGCCGGCCAGCCTGTGGGTCCCACCAGTTAGCCTCCACTTTGAATGTTGGTTCCCCACCGCCTTCTAGATTGCATCTACACCGTTCTTTCAAGTCGGTTTGATCCGAGGGTCTAGAATTGACGTTCTGGCCTATATATACCAGCCCCTACCCCCTCCCTCAGTAGATCCTTGAAACCCTAATTCATATCATGAGGATTAGAGCTAGCCATCAAGAGAAGATTAGTCCTCAATAGGATTTAGTCTTATGATTAGAAATAGTGAGATAGAGAGTGAGGGAAAAGTTTGGAGGAGGTGCCAGCCTGTCGGTGCTCTCTCTATGGCTTGTACCTTGGTGGATTCAAGTTCTACCTGAACTTGCTTCTGAGATTTCTCTGGTAATCAACTTCTGATTTGAGTAAGTTGTTTATATTGCTCATCATGTTTGTGACTCATTTAAGTGCATTATTCTCTACATAGGGGGAGTAAAGTATTAATCATAAGTGTAAGCAAGGTGCTTAGACTTGGGTTAATCATGGATGCACCCTGCATTCTGGAAGGTGGTAGATCATGTGAGTGACATAAGTTCTATATAGCCTGTACTATATAGCTTCGTTGATCCTTTGTAGTCCACCTCCTGTCTGTAGGCGCACGTAGGACACGGTTGTGAAGGAAAGCATCCTCTGCTGATGTCTTTGCCCTGGTTGAGTAGTAGAAGATAGAAGCTTACCCATGTTAGAACTAGAGAACCCTAGTAATCCTCTCTATGCTCCTATTTATCCTAACCTTGTTCCCACTATTAGTTAAGTTAGACTGTAGTTAGTCTCACACATTTCCCTGTGGATACAATACTTGGAATACCTCTGGGTGAAAGCTACAACGGTATCCGTGCGCTTGCGGATTTATCTGTGTGCGTTAAAATATACCAACAGTAGGTAAACAACATATAAGCACCACGCTTACAAAATGTCGACCACTCACCCATGGTACCTTAGAGTGAGCGCTATACGAACTTATGCATAAACATAATGATAAACTAGCTATACTAAGTATATAATCAAAGTAGATGATGAACATTATGACTAAGAACATGAATATTGTGAATACCAATGTTATCATAACAATTGTAGCAAGCATATAAAAGTAATGGAGATACAAAAGAGAGGGGGTACAAAGATTATACCAAACCACGCTCTTGACTAGATCCAAAATCCAAGCAAAGCCTGCTTGCCTCCCTCTAGACCTAGCCTAACTAGCTATGCCCTAGAATATGGTGAAGCTCTAAGGATAATTAGGGTTTCTGTCTTATCAATTGACTTATGCCTTAGGGGGGTGGCAGGGGCTGATATATATAGGCTGGAGCGCCCATCGTGAGCCCTTGGATCAAAACTGACTTAAAGGATGGCGTAGATGCAACCTAGGAGGCGGTGGAGAACTGACATTACGATGTGGAGGCTGATAGTGGGCCCTAGGGGCTGGCCGACCAGCCTACAGGTGGGGTCGACCTTCTAGAGTCTTCTGGTGTCCGTTTCACAGCGGATAAGCGCAATTAATTCTGACATGTATGTCCACCTTGATGGTTTCCTAGATAGACCCTGCAGAAAATACAGATTCACCAAAACTCGTGGAATTTGTTAGTTTAAACCCCTAGACCTTTGTTGGTGATCATATTTGTGCCCTTATGCTTGTTTCTTTGACTGTTTATAATGGTTGTTAACTACCATCAACATCTGGCCATTCAAGATGCTTATAATGCCAAAAACATATGTGGAGAATATTTGGGGGTTGATTTCCCTGAATATCAAGAGGATATGAACATTGTCATCAACAATTTTGGACCACGACAACAAAGATAAGGATGGGGGCAAAAACAACAGCGGTCAAATTACCAAGGTAAGTACCCGGGTAATTACTATAATTCTTTCAATCCTAATCAACCATCCTCGATAGATTTGATTTTAGAATAGGCTAAGATTAATGAGAACATTTCTAAAAATCTTGTTTCTATTGATAAGGTTTTAGAAAAATTAAACATTAAAATGGAAAGTTTTTCTTCTGCTCTAAAAGACCAACTTAGCTATAATAAAAAGATAGAATTACAAGTAGCTCAACTGGCCGCTGCTCTGCCTTTTGCCACTAACGTTGAAAAGGTCAACGCCATAACTACAAGAGGTGGCAAGTTTACTCATGATCCTCCATATCCAACAAAGACAGGTAAGACACCAGCAGCGTAGTAGGAGAAAAAGAACGATGAAGTTGAAGAACTCCTATAAGATTTTCATGACACCAACCTACCATTTCCATGCAGAAATCAAAAATCCAAAGTGGATGAATAGTTTGGCATGTTTGTTGAGGTAATTCAAAAGTTATATATCAATATCCCTCTGCTAGATGCCATATAGGTACCTACCTATGCGAAGTATCTCAGAGACATTCTGAACAACAAGAGACCAATGTCTACCACTGAAGTAATTAAGTTAACAGAGGAGTATAGTGTGGCCATCCTGAACACATCACCTATAAAGAAGAAGGATCTAGGATGCCCCACTATCGACTGTTCAATCAGAAATGAGAATTTTGAAAATGCACTGTGACCTTGTCGCAAGCGTTAGTGTCATGCCCAAAGCCATCTTCGACAAGCTCAACTATTCAACACTCATGCCATCATGAATGTGCCTGCAACTAGTCGACCAATCGGTCCGCTACCCTGCAAGAATCACCAAGAATATTCTGGTAAAAATAAAAAACTTCTTTGTTCCAGTGGATTTTGTAGTGCTTGACATGCAGGAAGACATGAAGACACCCCAAATAATTGGGAGGCCCTTCCTGAGCACTACAAATGCACATAATGATGTCAGAGCCAGAGTAATCTGATTCCGTATCAATGGGAAAGAAGAGCGATTTGCCTTTAAGCCAAGACCGGAACAATGCTCTAAATTGTAGTGGTGCGAGAAGCAAGTGCAACCATCATGGTCTCCATCTCCAGGACTGATTGATGCACCCGAATAATGAAAAAGACTGAGAAGTCCGGCTCGGTGGACTCAAAAATCTGAACCCTCATCGGGAGGTAAAATCGGTAGTTATCCATATTTACTTTTTACATTGCATAAATTATTTTCACTTTGGCATTTTTACTTTTCAACAATTGCATTAGAAAAAAAGGTTTCATCACTACATTATAAAATCTTCATGCCCCATGTGAATCACTTGGCCGGCCAGCCTGCTGCGGCCGCTTCCTATAAATGGCACTCTCCTGGCTGCTCTCTGCCTCGCACCACATCTCATACTTGCTTCCCTCCAAATTTTGAATTCAATTATGTAGAGTAGTAATCCCATTAGTAGAGGTGCTGTAGAAAATAAGAAAAGCCAAAAAGATTAAAGGTAGAAGTTCTGCTAAAATTTTGCTTCGAAAAAAATTATTGGCAATCAGAACGACTAACCCCTGGACAACTAACTCTTGGACGGCTAACCACTAACTATTTTTATTTTCCTAACCCATTCCACGAGTTTTTGTTGTTTTGTTGATTTTTGTAGAATGATGCATAGGCTGAAGGACAAGCTCACCCAATGTGAGATCTTCCCGTTCGTTCAGGAGTTAATCCTCTAGATCAAGCTCTAGCATGCAGGTCAATGCTTCATCTCTCGTGGCCTAGGCACCGCTGCTGTCATCATCATCCGCAAGCAACATTATGCTAGAGGAATCGCATATCCGCTAGAAAAACAGGGCAGAGAAGGAAGCCTTTAAGTAGTTGAAGACCTGGATGTTTGTACACACCACTACGTATGATCCTCTCCTACTACAAGCAACAAGTATGGATGGAGAGTTTGATTTGGTTTTTAGGGCTGTTTGGTGGGATGGTTTTTGGAATATTGCTGAGTAAGGGTATAAACTTTTGACATTGGAATTCCTATGCACACTACAAATCACCGACACAGGGGTTAAATTTAGACTTTGCGGAAAATATTTTTCTTCTCCCTGGAAGGACCTAAGTTTACTCCTAGGATTTAATTCACAATGTGTAGTAGATTTAGACCATGCTTTGTAAGATTTTGATAGACAAAAATTCTACAAGGAAATTTCAGGGCTTAATGAATTTCATCGCCCCCACACCAATGATATCCAACATCCCACACTTTGGTTCCTTCATATGTGGCTAGGATTTACCATGTTTCCTAGACCGGACACTCGACTTGTGCGGATAGATGATCTCAAATTGCTTTTATGCTGTTGTAAAAATGGCAAAGGTTTCACCCATTAAATTTATAGTTCGCCATTGGTTGGAAGTTTTTACTCTTATGGGTGATGTCGAGTGCACTTCTTTAGTCACTCGAATTGCCCAAAATTTGGGTCTGTTGAACAATGTTTTGATCTCTTACATTGACGAGGAGTGTTTATATATTGATTTTGCTTATTTCCGTCAAGCCCATATGCTTAAAAAGAGAGATGATGGTCAGCATGTCATGATGCATCTTGGGTATACAACTGAGATTCTATTACCTAACCATGGTTTATATATCATGAATTCTTTTACTTTTGATCTGCAGGTTAGAGAGGCAGCACCTCGTAGAAGTGCTTCTGTGAGACTGTCTCATGCACCGTAGCCTTGATACCATGGTGCTGACCTGATAACTGAAGGACCGGCCTACACTGGCTATGCTAGCTGGGGCCAAGTGGGATCTTCCCATGGGTACCAGGCCAAATATGCTGGTTGGGAACAGCCATCTCCTCACCAATTCGAAGGCTCTTAGCAACAAGCTCCAAGTGAGTAGTGGCACTACGGAAATTTCAGCAACCACCAACAGCAGCATTATGAAGAAACCTCAAGTGACCATCAGGGAGGACACATGTGTTTCTCTGGCTAGGGGTATCATGATCAATAGATGGAACACCAGCGCTTCGACAATAGACTGACAACCATTGAGGAACAAAATGCTGCAATACAAGGTACACTACATCAACACTCATAATGGTAGGCAAACATGGGGAATATGTACACCGACATCCAACAGAATCAGCAACAGCAGAACTAGAACTAGAACACTCTGTTCTAGTAGTTCCACATTTGGCCACCTCATTGATCGACCACGACAACAACCAGCTTGGGGAAAGGTATCCCCCGTGTATGTAGGTAAGTACTTCTTTTTCTTGTGTTTTAATGTTTTGTGTTTGTTTTATTTATATTATGTTGTTATAAAAAAGATGCATAAACTAAAAACAAAATAAAAATTTATCTTTAATATTAGATATATATATATTAGTAAGGTATGATCTAAAAAATGAAAACCAAAATAAAAAGAATGTGTATAAAGTTTGCTTTAAGTTTGATTCTTAAGAGCTAAATAAAATAGAAGAAACTCTCTAGATCTCCTGAATGGAAAAGAGGAATAGTGACTAACAAGATCCTAACATATGGGTATGTTAAGCCTCGGGATCAGTGGTTCCCAACTGAAGGGACCCCCCGGCTGACCCCTCGAGGATTGCTTGGGGGCTCAGGGTCTTTACCCATCTGGTACACTCACCCTTTGACAAAGAAACCTGAGCAAGACTAGGCTTGGCGTAGACCCTGCTCAGGGCTCAGGGGCTCGCCCAGGCCTCAAGCTCCCGATCGATGACACGCTCAAGCTTGGGCCTTCGCTCTTGCCTGGTTTGTGACGTCAGCCAAGGCCTAGGCACAAGAAGACAAGCCTCGAGCTATCATGGCTTGGGGCTCCCAGATGTTATGCTCCAGGCATGGCCTTGCTGGCCACTTCCACGACAGGGTTATGCACAGGGCGTGACACAAGAAGACAAGCTTCCCACGGCCTCCAGGGCTGGATAGCTCCTAGGCCCACATGTCAGCCCCTAGAGCCGATCTCCTTCGCTACCAAGAAGACTCCAGATGGTCCACCTAGGGGAGGCTGGTCCAAGCTGACATAGCTAGACACATAGAGGGTCAGAATAGAGCAGCCGGACGACACCCAAGGCTTCTTCGGCTCGACAACACCTCCACGGTCCATAGAGTGCTGCTACAAGACCCTCTTGGACTCCAATGCATGTAGACCATAGACTCATCTCCCAAAACTGTCGCAGAACCGACCAATTTATAAGAATACAAGTACAATGGCAATCCGCAAGCGGTCGCACTGTCATACTTGAACCCATATAAACCCGGTAGTCCGTCGAGTACCACGACGGGTCTCGATAAACGATTTACAACAACCAAGATCATACAGGATTCAACATACATGCCACATATTACATAAAGTTCACAGATACTTTTCATCATCAGAGTACGAATAAAAAGTTATTACAAACCGAGTTTGATAATTAAAGCGGAAGCAAATAAGTTCGAAGATAAGTTTCCAACATAGTTTGATACAGTGCCATGCCAGATCACGATCCACAAAAGCAAAGATAGGAATTACTAAGGAAGCCTGCCCAAGGCTTACTCCTCATCCACAGCGGGATAGAAGCAACTCTTGCAATAACCATGATACACAGTGCCATCTGCAACATTGGGAAAATAAACCCTGAGTACGAGAAGGTACTCAGCTAGACTTACCCGTCATGAACCAGAAATAAAATGACTCCAAGGAGTATGCAAGGCTGTATAAGTGGACGTAACTTGACAACATTTTGCGAAAAAGGCAATTGATCCGTTGTACAATTATGATTCCTTTATCAAGTTAATTATAACTATCCATTTCTAGATTAGCAACTATCCTGTGCCAAACATGTGGGATATCATTTAGAAGCATACAATAGTAACCATAGCAGGTATTGTAATTCCATATTCATCTGAACCACCATGTTTCATAATATAGCTGCTACGATGTTGGGACTAGCCAAGTTTCTCACTATCCGGGAGAGACGGCGATTCGAATCGATTTCAACCAGCTGGGAATTTATTCCTAACACAAACCCAGATCTACCAGCCACGATAGCCTTAGGTCACCTTTGGTACAACTCGGTACACATTTCATGGGTTCAGATCAGCGCCGCATAATCTGGAACACCAGATGCCAGGATGCTCAGCCAAACCTGCCCTTGGGCTCGGTCGATCGTTCCGGAAGGGCGCTATGAAACGATTCCGGCACCGAGTTGAATTACTCGGCCAGCGGTCGGAACGAATTATCCGCCAGCTAAGTGAGAGGCATGCGTTCAATCTTGTCGAAGCGCCAACAACCAGACGGTCCTTAATCGACATGACGGGATAAGTCCACACCCAAGACCTCCATGCCTTGTTGCTTCCCTATCGATCTCCCGTCCGGTCTCAATTTACTTTTACCTCATGGTTCTGTTCCACGATAGCGAGATATAGCCAACCGTGCTCCAGATCCACCTATATCTCGCGGTGACGAGACATCACCCGACTTCTACCGGTCTAAGCATGGCTAAGCATATATATATTCGATCCTCGGACCTATACGGTTAAAGGTGTAATATCCGGACAAGGAATGTACATGCATCAAGTGGTTTCATTCAACTCTTATAACCTAATGCATCAATCATAAATACGTAAGTAAACATTTGTAAATTCTTTGGGAGACTTATAATGCTCCGGGCTTGCCTCATGAGAAAGGAAGTAGGACGGTGGTCGGGCACTCTCGGAAGCTCTTCAGAGGTTCGCTCCACGCCTTGGGAGCTACGGCTTGCGGATCCTCCTGCGGGTTCCTTCCTCACTTCTTGAATTCCAGCAACGTGATCTCTTCCTCCGATCCTAGATGCATGAGTATGGTATAAGTATTACGAATGCATATATGTTAACAAGTGCATCACGTTGTTTGAGTAGGTGCATATCTCTTCTCGCTTACTACTTAACTACTTCTACAAAGCATCGACTATGCCATAAACAAAGATCTACTTGTTTCGCTCATAACTGGAGTTCTACAAATCCAAATCTAGTGATCTAGGACTTTCTGGAAAGCTTATCCAATTCTCTACAACTTTGTTATTAACCATTTTTACAGTACACATCAGTTTCAACATGCAAATCCTCACACTCTAGAATCAGTCCGAAATGACTTAACATGCAACATAAAGTAAGAATACTTCTCCTTCAGGTAATCATTCAAAATTTGACAACCTAGAACCTACCAATAGTTTAAGCATACCAAATACAGTTAAGATGATATAATGGTAAAGCCCAAACTATTTATTAAATTGCCTTTATTATTTTATTTAGATATCTAGGTTAAATAATAAATATATATCAGATGTGCTTAATAAATTCTCAAAAATTTACAGAGCTTTACTAATGCTATCAAGAGACTACTGTAAAAATTTCATGTCATTTTACCAAGTAGAACATTCTATACAAAAATGACAAGGCAGCAAGGCTTGAATTAGCATAAATGGAAAATCCTATTGAAAAGTGTCAAACAACAGATTTTATATTTTTCTTAGCATCCATATGGTACTAGTATCACCTCCAACAAATTTCATGAATTTTGGACTCATACTTAATTTATGAAAATTCATGCAAGGATTAACTAGTCATAAAAGAAAAATCTATAACTTTAAATCTACCCATGCACTGGTCCTCAAATTTTACCAGGGCTCACATATGCTAAGATTAGTTCACCACAAAAATTTCATAATTTTTGGAGCACAGGAACTCTAGATATAAAATAAACAAATTTGAATGCATTCAAAAGCACATTTCAAATCCCTATTTAAATCTCCAGAAATTTCTACTGTTGAAACCAAGAACATATTTTTCCAAAATACTACACTTCCTAAGCAACACAATCATATTTATTTCACCATTTTAGGAGCTACCAAACTAAAGATACAAAAATAACAAAACAATTCAAAAAGCTGGATTCAAAATGAGTTAGCCTACACTATTTGTCACGATGTGGGACCCCACCGTCATTGACTCGAAGCGAGAAAGCTTGGCGCAGCCATGCGGTGTTGTGTTAAGCTGGCCAGAGCTTCGCCGACGGCGAGGTTGCTGGCGGTGAGGTCTTCACGACGTGATCTACGTGACCTAGCGCATCTATTGAGCCACTTGGCCGGCCCTATTGTCGACGGTGAGGACGACGGGCGGAAAAATGGAGCGGCGAGGCGGACGACAGCGGCGAGACGTCGGTGAAAGCTACGGTGGCGCAAACACAAGCTCGGACGAGCATCTACGAGCTATGGTTGGCCTATTGCGCGCTCAAAGCGTGGCATGGGGTGGTCGGTTGGGGTGGGACCACGGCGACGGAGGGTGGCGGAGAGCTCGCGAGGCGGTGTGCGGGGTTAGAGCTCACCGAGCTTGAACAATGAGCAATCGGAGGACGCGGTAGGATCTTTGGGGTGGCGGTGGAGCTGTTGCGGTGGCGCTTGAGTGGCCAGCGCGAGCGTGGCATGGCTATGGCGACGGCGGAGCGGTGGGCGCTTCGGCCATTCCGCTTCGCGAGGAAGGACGGCCGAGGCGGAAGCGAAAATGGAGCGCTGGGCGACTTCGGGCGGACGCCTGGCGACGTTAAAGCGCTTCGGGCATAGCGTGGGCTGCGCGTGGTCGAGAACGGCGACGACGCGCGGTTGCCGCCGGGACACGCTGTGGCCTTGTGAACTCTGCCGGTGTCGGCCATCGACGTCCGCGATTCAGTTCGTTCATGACCGATCAAAGGTGCTCGACGACGGTTTTCATGGAGCTAGATCTTCTAATCCGTGAAGTATTAGTGCTCACAATCTACACAAAAGTTGTAGCCCTAAGTACCATCGTAATTCGTCCTAAACGATCAAGACCTAATTCATAGCAGTTAAGGAGCAATGTCATCCCAAAGATCTATTTGTCGGGGCTATTAGTGAGCAAACACTTAGAAAAATTTTTGAAGTGTTGAAACAAAGTGAAAAGCTGGTTTTTGTGAGTATAATTCGAACATGTTAGAGGCTAAATCAATCCATGACGTAAAAATAAAAGTTGTTCCTTATGTCAAACACTACAACTTTGCTTTAGTGAACTCCTCCATGCAAGGTCTCTAACACCTAGTTCAACTTTAGTCAAACATGTTACTTTGAAATCATGATACATACACAAACCAGGGCTAAATGACCAAACTAGCCTTAGCACTAAATACCAAAGTTGTTCCTAATGATATCCTAAGCATGTTTAAACAATTTGCAAGGTCATTTAAGCATTTCATGTAGTAGTCACTCATATAGCTATTCAGGTCAACACATGAAATATCACTTAAGTGCTTGATCATGAAATGTGGCCTTCATGGACAATGTTCCTTTTGTTAACCTAAGTGTAGCTAAAGTGCTATAGTGACCAACATTACACACTAGCATTTATTTGCACTTGATCATATGCATATGTTCCAAGAAATACGAGATAACAAGCAATGTTTCATATGTTTCGATCGAATGTTTCAATTGTAAATGATGATTTATGAATGCTTGATGCTCATGCTTATGTTATGCAAGTCAAGTTATGCAAGGCTAACACCGAGGTGTTACAGACCCCTCCCCCTTATAAAAATCTCGTCCCGAGATTTGCAAGACCTACCATTCTTGGAAAAAGGCGGGATAAACTTCTTGCAGATAATCTTCTCTTTCCCATGTAGCATCTTGTTCACTATGATTGTTCCACACCACCTTATAGAACTTAATGATCTTACTCCTTGTTACTCTCTCCATCACTTCTAACACTCGAATTGGCTTTTCTTCATAGGTCGATCCGATTGAAGTGCACGTTGGTGGGTGCAATAGCTTCTTCCGGTACTCAAGACATTTCTTTAGCGAGAAACATGGAACACGTCAAAGATTGCACTCATCTCGGTGGAAGTTGTAACTTATATGCAACCTTCCCTTTTCGTTCCAAAATTTTGTATGGCCCTACATATCTTGGTGAAAGCTTCTTTTTCATCCCAAATCTTTTCACGCCTTTCATGGGTGATACTCTCAAGTATACATGATCACCTGCTTCAAAAGTTAGTGGTCTTCTTCTTCGCTTCAAGCATAACTTTTACGTCTTGATTGAGCTGCCTTCATGTGGTGTTGGATGATACGTACTTGCTCTTGGCTTCATTTACAAAATCAATACCAAAGTATCTCCTTTCACCGGGCTCAATCCAATTCAATGGAGTTCTGCACTTTCTGCCATACAAGGCTTCAAATGGAGCCATTTTGATACTCGCTTGATAACTGTTGTTATAGGAGAATTCAGCTAAAGGTAACCATTTCTCCCATGAACCTTTTGAAGATATAACACAAGCTCTAAGTAAATCCTCTAGGATTTGGTTCACTCGCCTTCTGTCGTCTCGAAGTTTGCGGATGATAAGCGGAGCTTCGATTAGCTTGGTTCCCAAAGCTTGGTGTAGGTGCTCCCGAAACGAGCTATGAATTGTGGTCCTCGATCCGAGATTATAGTCCCAGGTACTCCATGCAATCTCATGATCCTGGGCAACATATATTTCAGCGTATTTCCCAACTATATACCGCGTGTTCACGGGTATGAAGTGTGCTGACTTGGTGAGGCGATCAACAATGACCCAGATTGAATCGTGACCTTGTGGTGTTGTTGGAAGGCCTGTAATAAAGTCCATACTGATCTCTTCCCATTTCCATCCTGGAATAGGCAAGTGGCTGAAGTAATCCAAATGGTTTTCATATGGACGGCTTTCACTACTCGCAGCTTATCACACCTAGCAACATAGGCTGCGATCTCTTTCTTCATCTTAGTCCACCAAAAACGGGTTTTCAAATCTTGATACATTTTACTACTACCCGGATGGATAGACAATTTGGATGAGTGAGCTTCTTCTAAAATTTGATTCCTTAGCTCACGGTCTTTCGGCACCACCAGTCGGTCCTCGAACCATAATACACCTCTTTCGTCCAATCTAAAATGTTTGGTTTCTTGCTCTTGCATTTTTCTCTTGATGTGACTTATTCCCACATCTCTCTGTGAACTCTATGATTTTGCCCTCAAGTGAACAACTGATTGTGATATTGTGTAGTATAGCAGGATGTAACAAGTTGAATCCATCTTCCAAACAATGCTTCCACAAAGTGTTACAATGGGACTTCCGACTAAGTGCATCGGCTACTACATTTGCTTTACCGGATGGTAATGCACTTCTAAATTGTAGTCCTTAATCAATTCTAACCATCTTCGTTGTCTCATGTTCAGCTCATTTGGGTAAAGATATACTTGAGACTTTTGTGGTCGGTAAAAATATGACATACATTGCCCAACAAGTAATGTCTCCATATCTTTAGTGCATGGACAACTACCGCAAGTTCCAAATCATGTGTAGGGTAGTTGACTTCATGTTTTCTCAATTTGCGGGAGGCATATGCAATTACTCTCCCTTCTTGCATAAGCACACATCCCAAACCTATTCTCGATGCATCACAAAATACATCAAAAGGCTTTTCAATGTTTGGTTGTGCTAACACAGTGTTGTAGTCAACAAAGTTCGAGGGTGTGAAAATTTGTTTCACATTCGGTGTCCATTTGTACTTCTCATCTTTCAAGTAGTCGGTCATAGGCTTAGCTATCTTTGAAAAATCTGGAATAAACCGGCGATAGTATCTCGCTAACCCTAGAAAACTCCGAACTTCATGAACCGAAGTTGGGGCTTTCCAATCCATGACCTCTTGTACTTTGATGGGTCTCATCGAGATTCCATCTCTTGATAAAATGTGACCTAAGAAAGGTACTTTGCTCATCCAAAATTCACATTTGCTAAACTTGGCATATAGCTTATGCTCCCTCGACCGATAGGACAATCCTCAAATGCTCCTCGATGATCGGTCTCATTTTTCGAATAAATCAATATATCATCAATAAACACGACCACGAACTTGTCAAGTTCGGGCATGAATACCGAGTTCATCATGTACATGAAATAGGTTTGGAGCATTTGTTAGTCCAAAAGACATAACCAAATACTCGTATAAGCCGTACCTAGAGAGAAAGCAGTTTTAGGTATATCCTCCGGTCTAATTTTTATCTGATGATAACCTGATCTCAAATCAATTTTGGAGTATACCTTTGCCTTCGCTAACTGATCGAACAAGATGTCGATGCGGGGCAATGGATATTTGTTTTGATGGTCACTGACATTGAGTGGTCGTAATCTACACACATTCTCAAAGTGACTTATCCTTCTTTTTTCACAAAACAATTTGGACATCCCCACGGAGATGAGCTAGGTTGGATAAGACCTTTGTCCAATAGATCTTGCAATTGAACCTTAAGTTCGCTAACTCATTGGGTGGCATTCTATATGGCCTTACGGATATGGGTGCGATACACGGCACTAGTTCAATCTTAAATTCCACGTCTCTATCCGTGGTAGACTGGTAATTCCTCCGAAATACATCAGGAAACTCACAAACCAACGGGATATCACATATGGTGGTGGTTTGGATAGCACAAAGCTAAATGTTGGGGTTTGAAATCGCGGGAGAGTGGGACTAGAAAAGCATTCCCTCCCGTGGGTTCTCTCAACATAATAGTGCGGGTGCTAGTGTCAATAAGAACACCATGATCCTTCATCCAATTCATGCCTAAGATTACACTTATTGATAATCAAGGCAATATTATCAAATCCGTGGTGTACTCCCTCCCTTGTATCACGATGAGTACATTTTTGACTATCTTTTGGTAATAACAAGTACCCCTCTTTGAACTTATGTTAAAACCCCTTTGTTTACTTCAATTATTTCTTGACTATGTCTAGATGCAAATGCTTGACTCATAAATGAATGAGAAGCTCCCGAATCAAATAAAACAACAGCAGGACACTTGTTGACAAGAAACATACCGGCCGTGACAACTTCTCCGTGGGCACTTCCTCCACAATGGTATAATGTACTTGTCCCCGACGTGCCCTGGCATTCACGCCTCGATTGTTACGATTTGGGTTGCCATTCCTCTTGGGGTGGGGGCATTCCTTGGACCAATGACCCAGTTGGTTGCAGTTGAAACATGGTTGATTACTTCGAATCCGTGGTGGAGCTGTCCACGATTACCATTTCCTTTTGGTAAGGCAATAGTGAACGCATTTACGGAACGGTTTCGTGGGCTGTTATTACGAGCTTTTCGGTGGTGGAGGCCTGAACTTGGGTGCAGGTGGGACGGAATTGTGGCCTAGCCTGCGATAGGCGCTTTTGATTGGAAAGATCCGGATGCACCGGCCTCATAGGCCCTCTCTTAGACCTTTTTAGCAACCGCATGCATGTTGTTGTGGTTTTCTTGGGTCAAGGCATCACTAATAAACTCGTTGTCGTGGTACATCGAGAATTTGCCATAGTCTTCATCGAGTTTGGTACCCAACCCTCGCTTGAAACTCTCTATCTTTTTCTCTTGGTATCCACAAAACGGGAGCATATCTTGACAAGTTGTTGAATGCGTGCATATACTCGATGAGTGACTTTGTTCCTCGAGTGAGCCTCATAAATTAATTTTGCTTTTTCATGCGATCGTGCCGGGGGAATATGATGTCCCTGAAAGCCGGCTTGAATTGTTCCTGTGTCACTCGTGCATTAGCGTGCAGAGACGACAGAAGTGCGCCCACCGATTCTGCTTTGGTCCTTGCAATTGATGGGAAGCATATTTCGCTTTCGGTGCTCTGTGACCCTTAGCAGACGAAATTTCTGCTCGATTGTATTTAGCCACTCATCGGCCTGCAGTGGTTCCTCAGCCACCTTGAAGATCGGCGGCTTTGTGTCCAGAAACTCCTTGAATGAACTGTGCTGATTTGGCTCGGCCCCTGGTTGCTGTGGGTGGCCACGAGCGGTGTTTTTTTGCGATTAGGTGCAAAGCTTCTTCCATTGTCCTTTGGCTTCCCAAGAATCGAGCAAAGAACTCCGAAAGCAGACGGCGGCGGTGGTGGTAAGTCATCACCATTGCCATCGTGGATCGCTACTGACCCAAAGACAAATGCGCGTCATCTGCGAAGTTGCAACAATAAGCGATTATTGGTTGATGTCAAGAGATTGCAGATGAATCATAATCATGCCGGACTGAAATTATCGGAGAAATTCTCAAATTCACAATAAAAAACAGAGGCATAACAATTCATTCTCGCAACATGGCATCCCCAATTTGACCACTTATCGCGCTCATAATGCAAGCAAAGTTAAATCGTGATCACCGGACAAAGAACGGAATTGCATTGACGTTCATCCCAACATGCGATTGACATTACATGATAGTCCGGTTACTAAGGCCAAATTCGAGCTACAGGTCCATTACATGAATACTGGTGATACATTAGTCCTTCCACTAAGTGCTAAGCGATCTAATCCTCATCATGATCACTATCAAGGTCGACGCAGGATCATCTCCTTCCTCGGGTTCTACTTCTTCTTCAGGATCCACTTCTTCTTCTCCTTCCTCGTACCCTTCTAGATCCATTTCTGCGGCTCCAGGTGGGACATAAGGGTGGAGCTGATTGTTCAGAAGATGAACCTCTTCATGCAGATTATCATTGTATTCTTCCGCATTGGCCAAATTCTTGTCCTAGCTCAAACCGTCGAGCTCTTAGGACATTTTCCCTTGTCCAAGCTGCATTTATTTGGTGAGTTAACCGAGTCATCTCTTGATGAGCCTTTCAATCTCGGCGTCGTGCTCCCTCTCGAAGTCGACGTCGGTCCTCATGGCATGACCAAGAGCACCGAGACACACGTCCGAGGCTACCTTCAACTCCATCCAACACTCTCATCATTGCGAACATAGCGCTCATGGAAGGGTTATCACATTACGCCTCTCCGCCGCACCAATCTCCAAAGATTTTCCTCTTGTCTCGCCGCCATGAGTCGGTGGAGGGGTTACCTCTTGGAAAGACTCCAACCAAAGCGGCTGCCAGCTCCCGAGGAAAACGTTCCATGATGTCTCTCGGGATCCCAAAGGCTGCCCGCTAGCCGCTTCTTCAAGCAGATCCTACCAGTTGACTCATAACACCAGCTGTCCACTCGTAATCGTCACCTCGGGGACGAACAACGGCCTCCACAAGTAACTAAGAGACCTTCTCCCAATCGCTCATTCGCCCGTAAGTAGCGGGGTTCCATTCCATCAGGATAGCCTACATAATCGAAAGTACTCTCCACAAGAGCGTAGGCATCCCAAACTCAAGGAACGTGTGGCGTTGACGGTGCACGTGGAGCAAGTCGACGGCGGGGAGCTCGCCTCCGGTGGACTTATGAAAGCGATCTGCTTGGTGCGTGCCATCTGTACCATTAACATGTATCCTTGGTGAGACAATGCCATAATGGATAAGAGTTACATAACCGAGTAAGAATTTTATAAGGGAGGAACAATGTAATTATGTGAATGGTAATTATCATGATGCATGCTCGTTCGCACGACGTCCTCACAAACTTAGGAAAAATTTGTTTCTAGCGGTAGACACGGTGGCATACATACGTTCTCTCATAAATAGCGTAACTAGTCGAAAGCTACACGTTTACGTTGTTAGTGTGTACGCATAAAATTTCATTTCAGCCCCAAACCCATAATGAATATGCGAGAATGTAATCGTAAATACTTCCATATATGTATACCCATACATATACTTCCGTATCAATCTACCCGACAATAATTTAAGCCCACAATTAAATACGTACCATATACACATGCAAGCATGCATACATAGCCATACTAAAGCTACTCTTCCCGACCAAATGCGCTCACATCTTGCGGTCATATACTCATCTTACCTTGGCGTAGAGGCATTTGATCCATACATTACCATTCAAGTGAATGGCATCCATACAATAGCACGCCGTATGGACGATTTGAAGTAAAAACCCCATGTTAGTACTTAAATAGCCACCTAATAGTCCTTAATTTGGGCATAAGGAAAGTGATCATTGGCACACTTTAGATTTCAAATACCTATTATATAACTATTAGTTGCTAGAGAAGGGTTTTCGGAAAACAAACACTTTTGTTTTAAAAATACACTGTGACAATTAACGTTGAATCTTGCTCGATGCCACCGTCGCAGAGAACCGACCAATTTATAAGAATACAAGTACAATGGCAATCCATAAGCGGTCGCCTTTGTCATACTTGAACCCATATAAACCCGGTAGTCCGTCGAGTACCACGACGGGTCTCGATAAACGATTTACAACAACCAAGATCGTATGAGATTCAACATACATGCCACATATTACATAAAGTTCATGAGATACTTTTCATCATCGAGAGTACGAATAAAAAGTTATTACAAACCGAGTTTGATAATTAAAGCGGAAGCAAATAAGTTCAAGATAAGTTTCCAACATAGTTTGATACGATTGCCATGCCGGATCACGATCCACAAAAGCAAAGATAGGAATTACTAAGGAAGCCTCGCCCAAGGCTTACTCCTCATCCACAATGGGATAGAAGCAACTCTTGCAATAACCATGATACACGTGCCATCTCGCAACATTGGGAAAATAAACCCCGAAAACGAGAAGGTACTCACTAGACTTACCCGTCATGAACCGAAATAAAATGACTCCAAGGAGTATGCAAGGCTGTATAAGTGGACGTAACTTGACAACATTTTTGCGAAAAAGGCAATTGATCCGTTGTACAATTATGATTCCTTTATCAAGTTAATTATAACTATCCATTTCTAGATTAGCAACTATCCTGTGCCAAACATGTGGGATATCATTTAGAAGCATACAATAGTAACCATAGCGGTATTGTAATTCCATATTCATCCGAACCACCATGTTTCATAATATAGTCGCTACGATGTTGGGACTAGCCAAGTTTCTCACTATCCGGGAGAGAGGCGGCGATTGAATCGATTTCAACCACCGGGAATTTATTCCTAACACAAACCCAGATCTACCACCACGATAGCCTTAGGTCACCTTTGGTACAACTCTCAGTACACATTTCAGCGGGTTCAGATCACGCGCGCACTACAATCTGGAACACCGGATGCCGGGATGCTCAGCCAAACCTGCCCTTGGGCTCGATCGATCGTTTCCGGAAGGCGCAATGTAACGATTCGGCACCGAGTTGAATTACTCGGCCAGCGGTCGGAGCGAATTATCCGGCCAGCTAAGTGAGAGGCATGCGTTCAATCTTGTCGAAGCGCCAACAACGAGTGCGGTCCTTAATCGACACGACGGGATAAGTCCACACCCAAGACCTCCATGCCTTGTTGCTTCCCTATCGATCTCCCGTCCGGTCTCAATTTACTTTTACCTCATGGTTACATTCCACGATATAGATATAGCCAACCGTGCTCGGTATCCACCTATATCTCGCGGTGTGAGGACATCACCCGACTTCTACCGGTCTAAGCATGGCTAAGCATATATATATTCGATCCACGGACCTATACGGTTAAAGGTGTAATATCCGGACAAGGAATGTACATGCATCAAGTGGTTTCATTCAACTCTTATAACCTAATGCATCAATCATAAATACGTAAGTAAACATTTGTAAATTACTGGGAGACTTATAATGCTCCGGGGCTTGCCTCGCAGAAAGGAAGTAGGACGGTGGTCAGGGCACTCCGGAAGCTCTTCAGGGTTCTGCTCCACGCCTTCGGGAGCTACGGCTTGCGGATCCTCCTGCGGGTTCCTTCCTCACCTTCTTCTCGAATTCCAGCAACGTGATCTCTTCCTCCGATCCTAGATGCATGAGTATGGTATAAGTATTACGAATGCATATATGTTAACAAGTGCATCACGTTGTTTGAGTAGGTGCATATCTCTTCTCGCTTACTACTTAACTACTTCTACAAAGCATCGACTATGCCATAAACAGTATCTACTTGTTTCGCTCATAACTGGAGTTCTACAAATCCAAATCTAGTGATCTAGGACTTTCTGGAAAGCTTATCCAATTCTCTACAACTTTGTTATTAACCATTTTACAGTACACATCAGTTTCAACATGCAAATCCTCACACTCTAGAATCAGTCCGGAAATGACTTAACATGCAACATAAAGTAAGAATACTTCTCCTTCAGGTAATCATTCAAAATTTGACAACCTAGAACCTACCAATAGTTTAAGCATACCAAATACAGTTAAGATGATATAATGGTAAAGCCCAAACTATTTATTAAATTGCCTTTATTATTTTATTTAGATATCTAGGTTAAATAATAAATATATATCAGATGTGCTTAATAAATTCTCAAAAATTTACAGAGCTTTACTAATGCTATCAAGAGACTACTGTAAAAATTTCATGTCATTTTACCAAGTAGAACATTCTATATACAAAAATGACAAGGCAGCAAGGCTTGAATTAGCATAAATGGAAAATCCTATTGAAAAGTGTCAAACAACAGATTTTATATTTTTCTTAGCATCCATATGGTACTAGTATCACCTCCAACAAATTTCATGAATTTTGGACTCATACTTAATTTATGAAAATTCATGCAAGGATTAACTAGTCATAAAAGAAAAATCTATAACTTTAAATCTACCCATGCACTGGTCCTCAAATTTTTACCAGGGCTCACATATGCTAAGATTAGTTCACCACAAAAATTTCATAATTTTTGGAGCACAGGAACTCTAGATATAAAATAAACAAATTTGAATGCATTCAAAAGCACATTTCAAATCCCTATTTAAATCTCCAGAAATTTCTACTGTTGAAACCAAGAACATATTTTTCCAAAATACTACACTTCCTAAGCAACACAATCATATTTATTTCACCATTTTAGGAGCTACCAAACTAAAGATACAAAAATAACAAAACAATTCAAAAACTGGATTCAAAATGAGTTAGCCTACACTACTTGCATGTTGATGTGGGACCCCACTTTGTCATTGACTCAAGCAGTAAGCAGCAAGCATGCTGCATGTGTGTTGGCGCTGCCAGAGCTCTTCGCCGACGGCGAGGTTGCCGGGCAGTGAGGTCTTCACGACGTGATCACGTGACCTAAGCGCATCTATTGAGCCACTTGGCCGGCCCTATTGTCGACGGTGAGGACGGCGGGCGGAAATGGCGAGAGCGGCGGAAGGGACGACGGCGAGACGTCGGTGAAAGCTACGGTGACGCAAACACAAGCTCGGACGAGCATCTACGAGCTATGGTTGGCCTATTGCGCTCAAAGCGTGGCATGGGGGGTGGTCTCAGTTAGGTGGGACCACGGCGACGGAGGGTGGCGGAGGAGCTCGGCGAGGCGGTCTGTGGCGGGTTAGAGCTCACCGAGCTTGAACAATGAGCATTGGAGGACACTGTAGGATCTTTGGGGTGGCGGTGGAGCTGTTGCGGTGGCGCTTGAGTGGCCAGGCGAAGCCAGCGCGCTATGGGCGACGGCGGAGCTGTGGGCGCTTCGGCCGTTTCGCTGCGAGGAAGGACGGCCGAGGCGGCGAAAATGGAGCGTATGGGCGACTTCGGGCGGACGATTGGCGACGTTATATGGCGCTTCGGGAAGAACGTGGCGTCGCGCGCGGTCGAGCAACGGCGACGACAACGCCGCCGCCGGGACACGCGTGGTGTGTGAACTCTGCCGGTGTCGGCCATCGACGTCGCGATTCGGGGATTCGTTCAATGACCCGATCAAAGGCTCGACGACGGTTTTTCATGGAGCTAGATCTTCTAATCCGTGAAGTATTAGTGCTCACAATCTACACAAAAGTTGTAGCCCTAAGTACCATCTGTAATTCATCCTAAACGATCAAGACCTAATTCATAGCGGTTAAGGAGCAATGTCATCCCAAAGATCGGGTCGTGTCAGTCATTAGTGAGCAAACACTTAGAAAAATTTTTGAAGTGTTGAAAACAAAGTGAAAAGCTGGTTTTTGTGAGTATAATTCGAACATGTTAGAGGCTAAATCAATCCATGACGTAAAAATAAAAGTTGTTCCTTATGTCAAACACTACAACTTTGCTTTAGTGAACTCCTCCATGCAAGGTCTCTAACACCTAGTTCAACTTTAGTCAAACATGTTACTTTGAAATCATGATACATACACAAACCAGGGCTAAATGACCAAACTAGCCTTAGCACTAAATACCAAAGTTGTTCCTAATGATATCCTAAGCATGTTTAAACAATTTGCAAGGTCATTTAAGCATTTCATGTAGTAGTCACTCATATAGCTATTCAGGTCAACACATGAAATATCACTTAAGTGCTTGATCATGAAATGTGGCCTTCATGGACAATGTTCCTTTTGTTAACCTAAGTGTAGCTAAAGTGCTATAGTGACCAACATTACACACTAGCATTTATTTGCACTTGATCATATGCATATGTTCCAAGAAATACGAGATAACAAGCAATGTTTCATATGTTTCGATCGAATGTTTCAATTGTAAATGATGATTTATGAATGCTTGATGCTCATGCTTATGTTATGCAAGTCAAGTTATGCAAGGCTAACACCCGAGGTGTTACAAAAACTACCATGTACCCTGTAATAGAACCATCCAATTTATAAGAGCACAAGTACAATATCAATCACCGAAGCAATCAAACTATCATACTTGAGCCCATATAAACTCGGTTGTCCGATGAAATCATGAAGGATCTCAAACAAACCAACATACAAACCAAGATCCTACATGATTCAACATAACCAGTCACATGTTACATCACAGTTCACCAATAGTTCACAAGTATCTCACATACATCAGAGTTCACATAGTTATTACGAACCAAGTTTAAATAGCGGAAGCAAAGTAGTTTGACATCAACATCACACTTAGTTCAAATACATGCTAGTACCACGGTCATTTCCAACAAAAGCAGAACAGAGAGGATATCTTAGGAGTACCATGCCCCATGGTTTTGTCCTCATCAATGGTAGGATGAAGGCAGTTCTTATAGTAGCCATGATACATCATATCATCTGCAACAAGAGGGAATAAACAGTGAGTACGAGAATGTACTCAGCTAGACTTACCCGTCATAAGCCAGAAATAATATGACACCAAGGAGTATGTAAGGCTTTATCGGTGGAGTTAGCTTGACAACATTTTGCATAAAAGCTTAAGTAACATAACTTGGAGATTTCATACCTCTAGCATCAATTTGAATACCTATTCAATTAAGCATCTCTAGATTAACACCTGTACTAGAGCAATCACTTGATTAAGCTAACAAACATTAGTAACCATATCCGGTGTATTAAATTGAGCATCATCATAACCATCAAGTTCCATCAATTAATGCTACGTTGCCGCTGCTCAATCAAGTTCTCACTATCCGAGAGAGATGGTGACTCAAATCGATTCCAAACAGCTGGGGAGTTATTCCTAACACAAACCCATACTTCCCCCGTTGGGGTCGCCTCGGGTCACCTTTGGTACAATTTAGGTACATTCGCGGGTCTGATCAGCGTTGCACCCTCAGGGATACTACCAGTCTGCCAAGAAGTTTAGGCATAGCCTGCCCTTGGACTCACGCCACTGGCTCCCCACACATCCTTACTTCCTCCAGTGTGCGCACTTTCACTTATTGGGTCCCGGCCTGAGTTGAGCTACTCAGCTTCGCTGTTGGAACGACTTATCTAGCCAACTAAGTGCTAGGCACGCGTTCAACATGACATGAGGACGTACAGCGAATCGATCCTTAACCGACATAGACATGGATAAATAGGCATCAAGACCTCCATGCCTTGTTGCCTCTCTATCACAATTCTGCATGGTCTCCTTTTTATTCATCAGCACATGGTTATTTCCACGATAGCAATTATAGACAATCATGATCAGATATCTACCTATATCTTGCGGGTGATAGGAAATCACCCGACTTCTACTGGACTAAGCATGGCTAAGCATATATTCAATCCTGGACCTACAAAGGATTCAAGGTATATTTGTCTAGACAAGGAAAATATATGCAGCAAGTGTTTCCAATCAACTCCTATAACCTAATGCATCAAATATAAAGGACGCAAGTGATATTTGTAAAAACATAGGAGACTTATAATACTCTGGGGCTTGCCTTTCAAGAACGAGGAAGGCTGGTGGTCAAGACACTCAGGAAGATCTTCCACGTTGACTCCTCCTTCCGCCTGAACCTTTGTCTGTAGCTCCTCCTGATGCTCGGGTTCAAACTTGAGTAGAGTCACTCCTTCCGGGGAACCTATTGCATGCATATGCATGAATGAGTATCATGAATGCATAAGAGATGAGATGATGTGATAAATTGTATATGCATGAGCATGGTTATCCGCAAGATGTATGATAAGTTTAACATTTGTTGACTAAGTAGATGTATAACTTTCTTCTAGTTGATCTTTACTGAGTAGGTGCATATCTCTTCTATAGTATAAGAAACATACACTCACCTAAGGTAAAGTAGTTCATCATTAGTAAGAGGCTTAGAACCTGCAGCTAACAACTAATCTCAATTAGCCTAAGCATCTACACAAGCATCACATAAGACAAATAATTACAATTGACTTAGTCATTTTTTGCTGTAAACAACAGCTACTTATTTTGGCCATATCTGGAGTCCTACTCAACTAAATACCATGATCTTAGACTTTCTCGAAAGCTTATAAAACTTCATACAACTTTCTTATAGTCATCTCAAGAAGATTCAATGGCTATCAAGGTCAAACAAAGCAAATCTCAGATCTGTCCAGAAATTCCAGAGAATAAGCATTTCTGGAGACCAACTTCTAACAGCTATAACTCTCAAACCATTTAGCCAATTGCCACAAAAATTCGACACAACCAAGATAAGTAAGTTACCTACAACTTTGTTATTGACAAGATTCACAGGAAACATCATTTTACCCATGCAATTTACTTAACAACAGAAATTGTCCAAAACAGTCACTAAAATTAAATTATAGAGCAATTAATATTTTACTGCATACAAGCAATCAAATTTGAGCACTACCAATGGTACCAACAGTTCATAGACATCATATACACTTTAGAAAACATGATGGTCAAGCCTAGATAAATTATTTAAATGCCTTTACTAATTTATTTGGACACTAAGGTGAAATAAGGAACATATATCTAAATTGTACAGTAAATTCTGAGAAAATTACAGTAGCCAACATATGACCCCAAAAGTCTAGTGTACAAATTTCATGCCATTTGGATAAATATAGCCATCTCTACAAAAATGATAAGTTGCATAGGCTTATTTTAGCAAAATTAGTTTAGCCTAGTGAAAAGTGTCAAACAATAGATTTCATATTTTTCTTACTTTTATCCTAGCACCATAACACTGTGTAAAAATTTGCATGTTCATTAGTTATGTATTTTTACCCCATTTATTTTCACTAGAAACTAGCAGTTATTTAAGATTAAATAGGAAGACCATATTCCAAGTATGCTTACTGTAGGTTTAGTATTTTTCTTAGCTAGAGCATGTCAACATAAGATCAACAAAATTGGAATCACAATTATATCACTTTCCTAGTTCAAGTTATTCATTTGACAAGATATAAACTACTTTAAAAGCACTTATGTAGCTCAATTTAAGTATCTAGAAAAATATCCCAAACAGTAGATTTCATATTTTTATCAAATATTACACTTCATGATGAATCCAACAAAATTTGGTTCACTCAATTTGAATACTCCTATCTCTAGATATGATTTTTTGAAACATGTATTCAAATCTGTTAAAAAAATAAGAACATCAAAGAACACACATGCTGACAGATGGGGCCCGCGGTCAACGGGGCCCGCTCGTTAGTGAAACAGAGGTAGGGGCAGAGGTTGACCGGTGATAACTTGCCAACGGCGAGGTCTCTGGTGAAACTCCAGACACCATCATGTTCATCTCATCAACCCGCACCTAGGGGTACCCTAGGTTGGGTTGGTGGCTCACCGGCGAGCATGGCGAACGACGGTGGTCGCACGGTGGTGCGTTGGCCGTCTTTGGCAACAACACGACCAAGTAAGCATGGCTACGTCTTCCACAGACTCTAGCGGAGCTCTCAGGTTAGGTCTAAGCCATGGTGGAGCGGCGTTGAGGTCTGGCCACATGCGCGGAGCTGGGCGGCGCTTGGTGCATGGCGATGACGCTTGCCATTTCGACGAGGGGGCTATCGGCAACCTGCCTCCATCATAGGCTATGGATCTAGAGCTCAATGTGACTTAGTAATGGGCACTAGAGCAGGCTAAGGGTGACCGGTTGGGGTTGGCCGTGGTGAGCGTGAACTCACGGCCATGGCAGGCGCGGCGGGAGCGGTCGCATGTTCCCGCGTGGCGATGGCAGTAGCGGTAAAATGGACAGTGGCTCTAGATTCTAGGACCTATGGCAAAGACTAGATGAGGGAGAGAGAGAGCAAAGGTGCACAGGTTGTGGCTGGCCACGGGTGAGCTCGTGCTCAGCGGCGCACCGCAGACATGACAGTGATGGTGACTCGAAATGTGGCCTCACCAAGGCTCGAGCGGCTACAATGGTGGGTTGGGGAAGTAGAGCAAGTCACGGCGGAGCTATGCGCATGACATATTGAATGGCGGGGCTGCAGTGGCAGTGAGTGAGTGCGGCGAAGGCACGATGGCAATGGCGACAGTGCTCGGTTTTGCTTGGCAGGCGTGAGAGGCAGAACGAGGGTGAGAGGGCGAGAAATGGAGGGAGCAGCGACGTCGCCTCCCTCTTCACTCCCCTTCGGCCCGATCAGCCGGGCCAATGCCAGCATATGGCCGCCATGTGGCGCGTGTGGCCTACGCTGGTCAGCCACGATGCGCGTGGCGAAGGGCCAGTTTAGGCCGTCTGACGAGCCAACTTTGTGCCTCCATAACTCCTGAACCGTGCGTAATTAGCAAAAACTATATTAGTGAAAGTTGTAGAGCTATGTGAGATCTCCAACTTTGATTTAGGAACCATCATCTAATTCTAAATGGTTAGCCAGTGACAATGCTCCCAAGTGAGGCACATTGAAACTATAAATGGCTTTATGATAGCAATTTCTCCAAGTCCAAAAACAGTGTTTCTTTGCTACTTTTGAGTTGTTTTTGACTATGTTAGGCACTGAATTAGGTCTTGGCCCAAAAATGAAAGTTGTTACTCTAGTCAAGTACTACAACTTTTCTCAAGGGTGCACTACCATGCAAATAATCTATGCTATAGTTCAACTTTGGTCAAAGTAGGATCATAAAAATTGGAGTTTCTAGAATAACTATGACTTGGGGGCTGTTTTGGTCCATGTCATGAATACCAAACTTGTTCCATGTACCATCATAAGTGTGTATAAGGTGTTTTTGTAACCTCACAACCATTTATCACATTGATCACCCATGATCACAAGCATATGTTTGTATATACACAACATCACATGGGATAAAGATAAAGTGAATGAGATGAAACTTCTTATGCTCATGCCCATGAATGCTTGAATTATGCTTGTGCTTATAAAATGCAAGTGCTAGATGCCATGCTTGACACTAGGGTGTTACATTCCTAACCCATCTCATTATATAAGGGATAGAGTCAGACCTAGAGGGGGGAGGACGATCCAAGACAGATCATTCTATTTCTCATTCCATCCGCTCCTGCTTAGCACCATGAGCAGGGGCAACCCAGAGATGGGTACCAAGAGCACCTCCACTACATACCGCCATCTTCCTCCTCTCCGATGAGGGGAAGGCTCCACCGGCAGCAAGGCAACCTTAGGATTAACACCGAGCCAACCCCCTACCAAATGTCTCTTTACACTCTACTGTAACCCCCCGATTTTATGTGCTTTTGAGTATAAGGAACATCAGCAGCTAGATGTAGGGCATCGATTGGCCCGAATCAGGATAATCATTGCGTCCTCTCTGTGATTCTTGTGTTCTTGAGTCCACCTGAGGCACCGGAGACACATACTTTGACATGGACTCAAACAAATATGCTTGCCGTGGTTTCGACCCCACGACAGCTGGTGCGCCACGTAGGGGGCAGCGTCAAGTGCGATTCAGGTTGTATGGTGGCCGGAGCCAACTGCCTTGTTGCCAGAGCAAGCGGCATCACCCTAGACGGTGGCGTCCGCTTCCCTAGCGAGTTCTCTGTCATGGCCAACGCCTTCGCTCTAGGCCAGGTCCTCAACTTTGGGAGCCTAGGATACGTCGCCGACTACTACGTGCAAGAGCCGTCCACTCCATGGGGTTGCGCTGGTGGGCAACCATCGGTGCAGAAAGTGACCAACAAGTAAATATTTGTAGTTTTGCCATACATTATGATCGGAGGTGGCCTAGCACTCAATAACACAGGGTTTATACTGGTTCAGGCAATGTGCCCTACGTCCAGTTTGAGTTGGTCGGTGACTTTATTCCTGAGCCCAAGTGCTCGAAGTTTGCAGTGGGGTTACAAACGAGAAGGAGAAAGATGGGGGGTACAAGAGGTCCGGTCGGACTTTGGTTAGAAGGGCCGAGAGTGACGGGAGCCCCGCTATGAGCTAAGTGTTCAAGCATGTGTTTGTGGTTTGAAACTGGTGGTTCTGTGGTTGTGTACTAGTGAACTTGATCGATCTAATGAATCTGGAATGACTTGAATGAATCTGTCTGTTGGGACGGAGCAAATCCCCTTTTATAGATGAAGGGGATGGCCTTACAAGTGAGAGGGAGAGAGTACGTATGCTTCTAAGCCTTGTTGCCCATGCCGATGGGTACAGGATGATGGTAGGCTCCCACAACACTGTTGAATGTCAGATGCACGTGGGAGGTGGTGTTGTCTTCTTTGGGTATGGGAGACGTCGGCGCCTGCCACCCTGTTGATACCTGGAGGCATGCAAAGGGTTTTTACCATGTTCGTCTAGTACGGTAAAAAGCCGGCGCCCACAACACCATCGATGCCTAGAGGCATGTGGGGGGCCTTACCATATGGGAGTTAATGGCGCCCACAATACTATAGGGGGAAATGTCGGTGCCTACAACACTGTTTGGGCTCTGTTGTGCCAGGGAGGTTGTAGAGTATTATTTCTGCAGGTGTTTAGGGTACGGTCCCTGGCATCGTGGTGTGATTTGTGTGCCCTGCCTTGCTTTCTCCGTTCGTTCCCTGGTCCTTTCTGAGCGGGCGTCCCTAGTCGGGTCTAATCGCGCTAGTCGGAGACAAACCGTGAGTAGGGTTTTGGTGCATCCCCGGTCGGAGACGTGGGTCGGAGTCGGAAGTAGTGCTTTGGCTAGGCCTTTTGGTCGGAGAGGTCGTCCGGAGGCGGGCTAGAGACCGAAGCGAGTGCTCCAGTCGGAGAGG
The DNA here is from genome assembly GCA_904845875.1 of Miscanthus lutarioriparius. Classification (NCBI taxonomy): domain Eukaryota; kingdom Viridiplantae; phylum Streptophyta; class Magnoliopsida; order Poales; family Poaceae; genus Miscanthus; species Miscanthus lutarioriparius. Next base: position 70,157,922 of record CAJGYO010000005.1, on the reverse strand, counting down.
TGGGTTGGAATCAGAAAGCGGGCGCTATTCCTCCTCGGCCAGGCCTCCCGGTCGGAGATTCGATCGCCCCTTTAGCCTATCATTTAGGTACTTGGGCCGGCCCATGAGTTGCGTGTTGTCTGCTTGGGCCGAGCCTTTGTTGGGAAGCCAGTCCGCGAGGGACCCTGGGTTTATGAACCCAACAGGAGCCCCCGGGTGATTTGGGCAGAATCATCTGGGGGATTTTTGTCTTAACGGTGGGTGCACGCGAGCACACCCGCGGGTGTAGCCCCCGAGCCCTAGGGTGATTTGGGTAGAATCATCTAGGGGGGTTTTTTTGTGTTGCCAGTGGGGGAGGGTTTTTGTTTCGTCAGCAGGTGCATGCGAGCGCACCCGCGGGTGTAGCCCCCAAGCCCCCAGGCGGTTCGAGCAGAATTGTCTAGGGGTGTTTTGTTTAGTGGGCATGTGTGCGTGTTTTTTTTAGTAGAGATGGAGTCGTCAACCAAGGTGTCGTTGCGCAGCCGAGGCTTTTTTAGTTTTGGGATCGGGTGAGGTAGAGCTCGTGGATCCTGGCATCGGTGGGCGCCGTGGGATCGGGTGAGACAGTTAGTTTAGGGATCAGACAAGATGGAGCTTGTAGGTGCTGGCGTCGGTGTGCTCCGTGGGATCGGGCATGTTAGAGTCGTGGATCCTGGCCCTCGGTGCAACCCGTGCAGCCGAGGTAGTTAGTTTAGGAATCGAGCGAGCCGAAGCTTCGCGGATCCTGATGGGGCTAGTTCGGGGTCATAGACCCAGGAGTTTGGTGTGTAGTCAAAGCATAGTCGAGTGGATGGGGCAAGTTCGGGGTCACAGACCCAGGCGTTTGGTGTGTAGTTGAAGCATAGCCGAGTGGATGTGGCGAGTTTAGGGTCGCAGACCCAGGCATTTGGTGTGCAGTCGAAGCGTAGCCGAGTGGATGGGGCGAGTTTGGGGTCACAGACCCAGGTGTTTGGTGTGCCTTGAGCCCCTGAGCCCTGTTGGGCTTTTGGTTGGGGTCATTTTTTAGTTGTGTGCGTTACCCCATCCTCGGTTTCTCACAACCGGAAGGGCTGAGTTTTGTCACTTGTCCCGATTGCTCGGGCTCGAGTGACGCGCTCGGTGAGCTCGCTAACGGGTATGATCGAGTGGAATCCGGGTCCATCGTTCATGACGGGGTCAACATAGCCCTCTTGTGACATTCCACTGCTCCTTTACCTGCAACTCGATAGATGTCTGGGTTGTTCCGGAGACCGACCCGGGTGGCCTGATGGCCTCCCCTCGATGGAGATTCCGTGGGCTTGGCGAGAGGTTTAGGATCAAACGAGAAGGTTGAGATGACCCTGTCCGCTTCAGGGCAGACCGGGTGATGGACGCATGGGGCTCATCTGCGTTTTTCTCCCCTAGCTCTATTTGACATCGGGTGGCCTTGAGCCCTTCGTGGGCCGGCCTTCGAACACTGGTCGATCATGAGCATTGTGATGCATTTTGCTGCATGTGCGATGCTTAGTTCCCTAGCCCCTGGGCGGTTCAGGGCCCGAATCGTCCAGGGGGCACGGGCGTATGGAATGAATGCGTGTATGGATGTATGAAATGATTATAAAGAAATAGCAGGGGTTAGTAGTGTTACCTTGATGAGTCGAGTGACGGGGTTTGAAGAGCTCCAATCGAAAATGTCCAACCAGGACCCGTGCTGGTCATTCGTGACAGAGTCGGCATGGCCCACACAGGGTGTCCCTTCGCTCCTTACCTGTCTCTCGATGTTATCCTGAGTCATTTGATCAACTTAGGAAGCCTGATGGTCTCCCCTGGTGGAGATCCCATTTTGGGTTTTTTCAAGTCCCGCCTGGGGATGCGGAGAGCTACCCGTGTGCGGTGGCGCTTTGGTTCTTGTGCCCAGCATGTGGTAGTGGTTGGTGTGTGGTAGTGGTGGGCCATGCCCAGGCCACATCCTGTCTGATCAGGCGCCGTTCCGTCGGGCAGGGCACGTCTCATCGGTGAGGGTGCGTCCCAGCTGCATTAAATGGGAAAGAGAGAGGGTTTTCGCTCCGCCGTTTTGGCTTTCCCGATCGGCATGCCTTCCTCAACTATTGCACCCTTTTCCTTATGTAGGAGAAGGGAGAAGGTTTTTGCCCCGTTCTTTTGCCTACTCCCCATCTGTCACATCCTCTCATTTTCCTTCTTGCCAAGAGCATTTTGAGAGCTGTGGCGGTTCCTAGGAAAGAAAAGGGAGAGAGCGAGGGAGAGGAAAAAACTCACAAATCCTTTCATGAACCCAGAGCGAGATGTCGGACTAGAGGTCATCCACTGTGAGGGAGTCGGTGTTGAAGGCCTTCGCCATGAAGGGGTTTCTGTCGCCGAAGGAGGTGGAGCACTGGAGGGCTCCCGAGAGGGAGGAGTTTCCGCAACCTCGGCCGGCGTCATGGTTTCCTTTCTTACCTTCCATGAGCGTGGGTTAGGATACCCCACACACTGGTTCCTATGTGGACTCCTCAATGAGTGTGGTCTGGAGCTGTAGAACCTCAATCCAATGGGGGTGCTACATATTGCTGGCTTCATCACTATTTCTAAGGCCTTCCTCAGGATGGAGCCGCACGCGGACTTCTTCAGGCGGCTATTCTCTAGGTGAGCTCTGCCAGTGGGGAATCCGCTCGAGCTCACACCAGTGGGGGTTTCACCCTATAGAGAAAGCCGAGCGCGGGGGGCTCATATCCTGCCTACATTCCCTACGACTCCAACCGGGGGTGGCACGGGGAGTGGTTTTATATCAAGAATCCAGCGGTGGCACCGTTCTTGGCATTCACCGGTGGGAGGCTGGAGAAGCAGGATAGTTAGTCATGGGGTTGTTCCCATCGGGAGAAGAAGAAGGTGGAGATCATTGAGGAGGAGCTCCGGAGCTCGTGCGGCGCGGCCTTGATAGGGTGCGGGTGTTCCACACCCTCTATCGCCGCCGGGTTGCTCCGTTAGCGGAGAGGACGCAGCCGATGTGGAAGTACAATGGCTCGACAGACCCAGACCATGCGTCGCCAGAGGAGCTACCGAACGACAAGGTCTGGAGTCACCTTGATCGGGTGCTACAGCTGAAGCCCAAAGACAAGGTTGATGGGAAGCCCGCACCTTTCAACTCCGCGATTGTGTCTAGACTGGTATGCTCCCTTCTCTTTAGTCTGTGCTTCTTCCTCTGCTTTCCTATTTTTTGATTTTGAGTCACTTGTTCCGTAGGGACTTGGAGTTTACAAGTCCCGACCACACCTTCCCAAGGGACCAGAGGGTGTGGCTCGGTAGGCCACCTAGAAGGAGGCGGCGGATGCTAGGAAGAAGAAGAGAACCAAGAGGTTCAGCAGAAGCAAGAGAAGGAGCTAGAGATCACCCGGTGCATGAAGGTCGGGGAATGTAGGAGCGACATCGAGTCAGAGCTCGAGTTAGAGGATCCCATAGATGTGGATGACATGGTTTTCTCCGAGGAGGAGGAAAGTCAGGAGGTCGTTGTGACCATGGTGGAGCGTCATGACCCTACGGCGATGTCCGCTGGAGATGAGCAGGAGGCGGAGAGGCGTGCGGTGGTTCCTGTGTCGAGGAAGCATGCTGCGAGCGTGGACACTGTCGGCGAATGGGAGGCAAAGCGAACACGGTCACAATGTCCCACGGTGGCGTCGCCGGTCTCATCCCCACCTACCGTAGACACGGCCGAGCAAGCTGGGCGATTCGAGGAGCGGGCTAGCACCCGTGCATCGCCTGGACCGGTGCCAGCCCGTGACTCACAGGTAGAGGATGCCCTGCCTGCTACTCCAGTTGGGGCATCCCGAGCCAAGGGTCATGGTGACCCGTAGGCCGGGCAGGAGCCGGTTGGGATGACTCCGCCCTCGGCTGAAGTGAGGGGGCATGGGTTGCAACCTAGGAGCAGTCCTTGCCCTGTAGGCCCATCGACATCGGGTCTTGGCTTTAGAGTCATGCTGCTTACCTCTTGGTATGTTTTTCTTTGTTTCTTTTTGATCTTTTGCTGTTGAGTCTTTTTGGAGTATGACTTACCTATACTTTTTTGTCAGCGGTCGGCCGATGATGGGGTTGAGCATCGCCCGAACTCCTGTGCGGGAGATTTGGAGGCCCACCCTACAGTGCATCGCGGCGAGCGGTAGGGGGAATAGGGTGGTGGCAGTGAACCCTTCCCTTCTGGGGTGGTGCCCCTTGGGTCGATTGCTAGTACGGTGGAAGTGGCGGCGTCGGCATTGGCGGCGATCCTGGTGCTAAGGGCGGAGGTCATGTTAGAGGTAACTCTCGTGGCCCCTCCTCCACCAGCTATGGCAGAAGAGGAGAGGGAGACCGAGCTCCCTGCCTCACTGGGGGAGGGCTGCACGGCTCAACCTTGCGGTCGAAGCTGAAGGCACCGGGGGGAGACATGGCCGGGACAGAGTCAGAAAGCCCGGCGGCGGCCCGCACAACTGAGGTGGTGGAGATCCTGTCCGATGATGAGGCGGATGACATGGTGGAGCTACCGGTGTTGTCGTGGGAGTTGGCGGTGGTTCAGTCGGAGGCTAGGCCCTCCGGTGTGCTGCCGGAGGGTGACCTAGAGTGGCCCTACCCCGAGGACCCAGCAAAGGTGCGGTTCGTCCTTCGAGATTCCTAGGAGTATCAGCTCTAGGACATCCTTGGGGGAAATGACTTGCCATGGAGTTTGAACTCGCCAACCTATCCATGAAGCTCGAGGACACCCAGGAGTGGGTTAAGTGCACCCAGCAGTTAGTCAAGGTTGACTTATAGCTCGCCACAGAGGTGAGTTTCCTGTATTTGTCCTTGACCTCTAAATCTCTTGTTGGTTGCCTTAGCTTGCTTGCTTTTCATAGGGTCTGAAGGAGATGTTGTCCCGCAAGTCCCGCTTCCTTCGGATGGAGCATGCTCAGGTGGCTGAGCTTGAGCATCAGCTAGAGTCCACCCGCCGTGAGTCCTAGGACCGAGCGGCCGAGGTGACCGCGATGCGGGTGGAGGAGCAGCGTGCAGCAGAGCGGGCGACCACCACCGAGCGGGGGCTTGAGGTAGCGAAGGCCCGCCAGGCGGAGACCGAGGTGAGGTTGTGGAAATCCCTGGTGGACACCGAGGTGGTGCTCCAAAAATCCCTGGAGGCCCTTGAGTCAGAGCGGAGCACCTTGGTGTCAGGGCGGAATGCCCTAGAGTCGGTGCGAAAGGCCCTGGAGTCGGTGCGAAAGGCCCTGGAGTCGGAGCGAAAGGCCCAGTCGGAGGCAAACTAGGAAATGCTCGCACTTTGGGGCCAGGTGATGGGGACAGAGGAGGCGAGCACCCGGCTGCACGAGCAGGTGGCTTGGTAGGCGGAGGAATTCTCCACCCTTGAGAACTTCCGCCTTGGTACATACCTTTTTTGTTTTTCGTCGCGTTGGTTTCTTCCTTTAGCCTATTTCTGAGCTTGTTGCCCTTCTTCCAGAGCTAGGCGGAAAGGTGAAATCATTGGAACGGGACCTAGAGATGGTCAAGTCAACTTTTGGCCAGAATGCAGAGGAGCTGGCCAAGTCCCTTGAAGAGCGACATGCTCTCGAGGGGGAACTTGACCAGATCCGCAATGTTGCCCAGCTTGTCATTTTAGAGGTCTTTAGGTCGGTGCCAAGTACTAGTGTGCCCGCCGTCAAGCTGGTGAAAGTCCTAGATGAGGTTCGGGCCCTTATCACAGCGAGTTGTTCTATGGAGCATTAGGGGTGTTGACTTTGGTGGCGACATACCACCCAAACCTAGACTTTGCCACTATCTGTAGTGGGTATGCTGATGGCTTGAGCACAGAGGATATCCAATCGCTTGGGGAGAGATTGCTGCTGCACGGAAGGTTGATGGCGGAGCAAGTCTCTGCGCGGTGGGTGATGGATGTCCACCGTGAAGACATGGCCGGAAGCGTGTGTTAGGAGGACGTCGCCCAGCCTGCAGATGGCACGGAGTCTAGGTCAAAAGTGGACGTCGCCCTGCCTTCAGCCAAGCTGAATGTGGTCCTATCAGGCAGTGAGCAGCCCGCGCCTTCGTCGGTCATACCGACAGTAGATGCAGCCGAGCCGCCCCAATAGCTTATAAAATATAAGAAGTTTAGTAGATGTAAAAAGATTAAGTTCATGGGGGAGCCCCCGTGTAAACGTTCTTGTGTACTCAATGACTACAATCAGTTTTGTTATTTTTTGTGATGGAGTCACTCCGTTCGGGGAAGCTTGTCCCTTTCGTTCCTTAGTTTTCCCTTAGCATAGTTTTGTTTTCTATTCTTTCTTTCTTGTACTTGCCCATTCGTCTCGTAGGCTGCAACCTTGGGAGCCCAGGGTGTGGCCCACGAGGCTCAGCTGCTCGTAACCGTAGGTAAAGGCGGGGTGCAACCGGTTGGAATATTTTAACACAATGCTACGTAAGGCAAATTAAAGGAACGAACTACCCTTTTGTTTGGGTAGGAAGGGGTTTCACCATATGATAGTAAACGAAAAAGAGAGGTAGTAGTGCACCCTCGTGGAGGCCCCGAGCTACCTGGGCTGAAAAGTGTTTGGGTTGGGGTGCTCTTATAGGAGCAAACGCTAAGTAAACAATGGTAAGACTGAATTTTAGGGGAAGAAAAAACGACATAGCTGTTCTAAGCATTTGGTGAGAATGTCGTCGTTGTACTCCTTTAGTCGGTAGGCGTCCGGTCGGATCACTTCAACCTTCAGTCGTCTCGGATCCTTGTCCTCTACACCCCCTTTCTTGGCCGCTGCTTCTATACCTCTTTCTTCATTTGGCCCGCTGGCCTGTCGTAGAAGGCGCTTGAGGAGCTCGTAGTCCTTGTAGAGGTGTTTGACGGGGTAGGCGCGGTGGGTGCATGGGCTCTCCAAGAGCTTGTGGTAGTGGCCCAGAAGGTCCTACTGGGGCTGTTTGCCCGTGTGATCACCCGTGGCGACCAACGCGGAGTTGGTCGGTCAGCGGCAATCTTTTCTGTTCTTTTTCCCCCTCTATGTGGAGGGGCCCTCATCCTGATCCTGGTGCTTGGTTGTGGCAGAACCTCCTAAATTATAGGGCCCACATGCACTTGTCACTGTCCGACGACCTCTGACAACTATGCATATGTTCCTGGTAACTTAAGAAGATTGTCGGGTGTCCTCAGGGAACCCCGAATCATCCACGATTTCTGATCAGGATCACATTACAGAGTCATTCCAGAATATAACATTTATTCAAATATCTACACTAGAGTAAAACATAGCGGAAGTCTTACAATAACATAGTTTACAAACTATTTGTTTCAAATCATACAACTAAGTTCGGTTAATAATACAAAATGTAGTAGTGGAGTGGCATTATAACATATTACAGAACACACAAATAAGTTGCCCTACCCAAGAGCCACACATTTACTTATCGTCATCACACTGAACAACAGTCATGCAGCACGATCCAAAACAGATCTGCTCATGAGCCTCACCTGCAACAAGGGTCAACGAACCCTGAGTACAAAAGTACTCAACAAGACTTAACCGAAAATAAAAACTGATAGAACTTAAGAATACAGGCTTAGGGATTCAAGGCATGGCTTTAGCAATAATCAAAGTTCTTTTGCGTAAAAGCTTTTTAATAAAATTCTTTACATCAACATTTAAAACTTCATAAGATCATATAGAAAGCAAACACGATCTATATGGAAATCATGAAACTTCGTATCCAACACTTTCTCAAACCATCCTCAAATTCCAGTTATTTAACTACGATGATGAACAGAGAGTTGAGTCTCCATAACCGAGGAGCAACGACGATTCGAACCGATTATAACCCAGCTAGGAATTCCAAACCACATGACATATGCAAGTCCCCGACCTACATATACCAAGCTACCCTCAGGTCCTCTAAAACAAGAATGGGTCCGCGCCACCCGAGAATACAGTACTCCACCAATCCAGCCCATTGCCACATGGGTACATGCTATTCCCGCCATCTCTCCACTCCCAGTGCGCCAGTAGCCATTCTCATAATAGAATTGCCAAGTTAAGGCTTACCGGAGTATGTGGTTAGTACTACAAAGTCTCATCTCACACAGTTCAACAACGGACGGACCTTAATCGACATAGGCGGAAAGAACCCGCTCACAAGACCTCCATGTCTTGTGGCTCACACACACCGAGTTCGCTCGGTCTAGATTTATTACTCCACATGCTCATATCACATGATAACATAAGTAACCAAAGTTCCATTTAAAATTCACAGGTGTTAGGTAATCACCCGACTTTCATTGTTCTAAGCATAGCTAAGCATAACTAGGCATATACGAATTAAAGCTGGTAACAAGGTAGATATGGAAAAACAAGCTTGGTAATGCATCAATTAGGTTTTCACTTAACTCATAATCACTTAATGCACTAAAGAAAAGTAAAAGCAAAATCAATTTGTAAAACATAAGGTAGGTTTAAATGCATCCGGGGCTTGCCTTCGCTGATGGAAAAGTCCGGTTCCGGAGTCGCACCACAAATATCCAACCCGACCTCCATAGACGGATCAACCTCCTCAACTACTTGATTAACTACCATGTGCTCACCTTTGTTCACTACATGTAGTAACAATGCCATGTTTAACATGATGCGAAATATAAAACATGATACTTGATGATGGATGCAAAAATTAACAACTTGAATACAACTCTCCTTCGCGGTACAGTTACAAGTCAAACTAACTAAACCTTTTTTGTAACACATACATCAATTGCCAAGGATCAATACCAACTAATGACCCAAGGACATTACTCAATCAAAAATTCAATCAAAACCTAAATCATGAAAGGTTACTATTTGCTTTTATGAATTAATTATTTAATTAAGAATTATGAAATAAATCAACTTGTTCCAATTGACCTCAAAATTTTTGTAAATGTTCATCACATGGTAACTGAGTGGCAAAACAATTTTCATAATTTTTGGATAAATAAATAAACCTAGAAAAATCATGGAAACTTATTTATTAATTAATTGAGCAATTTTTATCACATTCAAAAAGTACTTAAAAACAACATTTCATATTTTTCCTAAATAATATACATCACAGAGAGGTCACAGAAAAATTTTCATAATTTTTGGAGCTCTAAATAAATCTATACAAAAATAACAAAAACAGACACTATTCATTCATTTCTAAAAAAGGAAAAATCATTTTTCAAATCACCCGCTCACTGACAAGGTGACCCCACCTGTCATCCCCGACCTCCATGCATTGACTACGGCGGTGACAGCTCTGTCCAGCGATAACTCGCCGTCGATGAGACCTCTGGCCACGGCGACGGTACCAACACATTCCCACAACCCAACACATCGATCGGAGTCACTAGCTTCAGCAAATACAGTGAGGTTCGAGCTTGACACCGGCCATGGCGGATGCAACGGCTCGGCGATGCTACATCGGTGATAGGAGCCCGGTAGTGATTAAACAAACGGCACAGGAAGACTCAGGAGCTCACCTCGATCACGCTGGAGCAAAGAACGGGGCCAAAGGAGCAGCGGAGAGATGGGTCGATGATCACAGCAGCTGCGGCGGCTCTAGCAACGTCGACGGCGCAGTCCCAGTGGCTGTGGTGGACAAATTGGTCAAGAAATAAGGGATTAAGCACCACGGCATCCAAGTGAAGCTTTGACAACACAGAGCAAGGACAGAGGCTCCCCGCAGCGCGCTGGCCACGACGGCGCTCGCACGATGGAGATGCTGCCGGCCGCGAGGAAGAAAGCGACGGACAGCGACTTCCCAGGGAAGACAAGCGACCAGAGTTGGTTGGCTAGGTGCGAAAGGACTAGGCGATGCTGTGGCAAGCTTTGCCAAAGATGGGAAGGCGCTACGGCGACGGGGAAGCTCAACGGAGTTATGGCAAAGGCGGCGGGAGAAAACAGAGGAGGAAGAAAAACGACGACGACGGCGTCTCGGCCTTTATAACGCGGCTCAGAAGCAAGAAGAAGCCACGCCATAGTCTTCACCGCACCAGCGCGACGCCAAAGATGGCCACTACCGTGACTGGAAGCCAAAGGAAGCTCGCCGGCGGTGACAGGTACCCGACGGTACTATTCAACTTATTTACCAAATTGCCATTCGTTTTAAAATCCAAATTACTCCCAAATTTATGTAACAAATAAAAAATCTCCAAAAATAAAAGTTGTTCAAAATTCAAAGCTCTACAACTTTGCTTTTATACCCATACCCAAATTCGGTCTACATTTTGAAATGCAAATTTGAATTCAAAAGGGGACACTTTAAGTACATTTCGCCTTTTACTTCAAATTTTTCTAAACAACTTTGAAAACTCCAAAAACAAACTTTGTACAACTCAACAAGCTCTACATTTTTGCTTTAAGGCTCAACCCTAAAATGTGCTTTGATTTTGAAATAGGTTTTCCAGGTCAAAACTTAAAGGCCAAAATTAGGGTTTTCGAAAATCCCAATCCAAACAAAACTTGGAACATGATTCAAACACTACAAGGCAACACTTATAACACAAATGTAAACTTGTTTTAGTGAATGCATATCAAAGTTCTCAATATGACCACATGCTTTGCAATGCATATGATGACATGTCCTGATTTAGTATTTAAAACACATGAGGTGTTACAATCCTTCCCCCTAAAAGAAATCTCATCCCAAGATTCAAAGTCATAGGGTAAGTAATGGAAAAGGAAATGTGTCAATCCAAAAACATTCACAACTTGTTCATAAAACAGCTGAGGTCCCTTTACAAATAGAGTTCACAACACAAATCAAAACTAACATTCTTCTATATTGACGCTAGAAACTCTGGAAACTTTTCTAATAGGTAATCTTTAGATTCCCAAGTAGCTTCTTCTTCTAAATGTTGATTCCATTGTATCTTGTAGAACTTGATTGTCCTCCTTCAAGTAACACGATCTTTCTGATCCAAAACTCGAATAGGATATTTGGAATAAGTTAAATCTGGTTCAAGTTCGACTCCTTCAACCTCAACATTCTGCTCAGGCAGTCGGAGACACTTCTTCAATTGAGAAACATGGAACACATCATGTACCGCTACGAGATGTTCTAGTAATTTCAAGTGATATGCCACTTTTCCATACCTCTCCAAAATTTGAAAGGGTCCAATATATCGAGGTGCCAACTTGCCTTTAACACCAAAACGATTAACTCCCTTCATTGGTGATACTTTTAGATATACAAAATCTCCTTTGTTAAACACCAATGGTCTACGTCGTCTATCCGCATAACTCTTTTGTCGAGATTGAGCTATCTTCAAATTACTTTGTATTTGCATAACCTTGTCTTCTGTTTCTTCCACAAGGTCAACTCCAAAGAACCTTCTTTCTCCGAGTTCTGACCAACTCAGCGATGTTCTGCATCTACGACCATAGAGTGCTTCAAATGGAGCCATCCTAATACTTTCCTGATAACTATTGTTGTATGAGAACTCGGCCAAAGGTAAGCATTCATCCCACTTATTGGAATAGTTAAGGACACAACACCTTAACATATCTTCAAGTACTTGATTGACTCTTTCAGTCTGTCCATTAGTCTATGGATGATAAGCTGTACTATACAGTAGTTTGGTACCCAATGAAGAATGCAATTGTTTCCAAAAGCTGGAGACAAACTGTGTACCCCTATCGGACACAATAGTCTTGGGTACCCCATGGAGGCTCATGATTCGCTCTAAATACATCTTGGCATATCATATAGTGGGATATGTATTCTGGACTGGAAGAAAATGTGCTGACTTGGTTAGTCGATCTACAATAACCCATATTGAGTCAAATCCCTTTGATGTCTTGGGTAGACCAACAATAAAGTCCATACTAATGTCCTCCCACTTCCAAGCTGGAATAGGTAATGGTTGTAACTCTCCAGCGGACCTCAAATGTATAGCTTTCACCTTTTGACAAGTATCACACTTTGCTATGTATCTAGCAATCTCTATCTTCATTTTGGTCCACCAGAATCTTTGTTTCAAGTCATGGTACATCTTGTTACTCCCTGGATGGATAGATAATCTAGTAGCATGTGCCTCTTTAAGAATTGACTGCCACAACTCAGGAACTTTTGGTACCACCAAATGATCTTTGAACCATAGCACACCTTCACCATCTATGGTGAAGCATTCTGCTTTTCCATTCCTGACTCTTTCCTTGATATGGGTTATACCCTTGTTTTCCTTCTAAGCAGCAATAATCTGGTCTCGAATATTGGCTTTAATAATTATGTTGGTCAAGCTACCTTGTTGAATTACCTCTACATTCAACTTCTCCATCTCTTGACATAAAGTCAAACCCATTGTTCTTACTGTCAGGCAATTGCAATAACTTTTGTGACTGAGGGCATCTGCAACCACATTTGCTTTACCCGGGTGATAATGTACTTCCAAGTCATAATCTTTCATCAGTTCTAACCATCTTCTTTGTCGCATATTCAATTCAGACTGAGTAAAGATATACTTTAAACTCTTGTGGTCTGTATAAATATGGCACACATTACCAAGCAGGTAATGCCGCCAAATCTTCAAAGCATGGACCACAGCTGCTAACTCTAGATCATGAGTTGGATAGTGTTCTTCATGTTGCTTAAGTTGCCTGGATGCATAGGCAATGACTTGGCCTTCTTGCATCAACACACATCCAATACCAATACTTGAAGCATCACAATAAACATCAAACGGCTTCTCGATATTAGGTTGGGCTAATACTAGTGTAGTGGTCAACAGTCTCTTCAAAGTCTAGAATGCCTCTTCACAATCAGATGACCAGACAAACTTGACTTGGTTCTTCAACAACTCAGTTATGGACTTTGATACTTTAGAGAAATCTAGAATAAAACGACGGTAATACCCTGCCAATCCCAGAAAACTCCAAACTTGATGAACTGTGGTTGGCGGTTTCTAATCAAGCACATCCCTAACTTTACTTGGATCAACAGCAACTCCTTCAGCTGACAAGACATGTCCAAGAAACTGTACTTCCTTCAGCCAAAAATCACACTTGCTGAACTTGGCATATAGTTGATGTTCTCGCAAGAGGGTTAGAACAATTATGTGATGTTCTGCATGTTCTTCCTTATTCTTGGAATATACTAGAATGTCATCAATAAACACCACTACAAACTTGTCTAGCTCAGGCATGAATACTGAATTCATCAGATACATGAAATGAGCTGGAGCATTTGTCAAACCAAAAGACATTACCAAGTATTCATATAACCCATATCTTGTGGTAAATGTTGTTTTGGGAATATCTTCAGGCTTAATCTTGATTTGGTGATAGCCTGACCTCAAATCTATCTTGGAGAAAACTCTGGCTCCGACCAATTGATCAAAAAGCAAGTCTATCCGAGGTAAAGGATACTTATTCTTGATGGTCACTTCATTCAACGGACGATAGTCCACACATAACCTCAGGGTCTCATCTTTCTTTTTCACAAAAATTGCCGGACATCCCCAAGGTGATGAACTAGGTTGGATAAACCCCTTTTCAATCAATTCTTGCAACTGAGTCTTCAACTCGGCTAACTCCTTGGGTGGCATCCTATAAGCTCTCCGAGAAATCAGAGCTGTCCTAGGTTTCAACTCTATGTTAAACTGGACATCCCTATCAGGTGGTAGACAGGGTAAATCTTCAGGAAACACATCAAGAAATTCACACACTACCAGGATATCTCTAATCTCTTTAATGGCAGTTGCACAAACTTGGCCCACTGATCTTCTTAAGGTTGGAAGTTGGATGAGAAGTTGAGAATTACTATTTGGCAAACTCACCCTTATAGTTCTATTCAAAGCATCTATAACAGCCTTATGCTGATACATCCAATTCATTCCCAAAATTACATATATATCCTGATCCTTTAGGATAATCATGGTAGTGGGAAAAATATGCCCACCCAGGTTTATGGTACCTGGTATACCATTTCCTTAGTACACAGATGTCCCCCGGGCGACTGTATAAAGAAATTTTCCTTTGTTGCCCCAATTGGAATTTCATGCTTCACGACAAATGTTCTATTGATGAATGAATGAGATGTACCCGAATCAAAAAGCATAACTACAGGATGATTGGCGACAGGAAACATACCCATCATCACTGGCTCTCCTTCCAGAATTTCCCCAGCTTGAATATAGAACACCCGTCCTGTCTTCGTTTCATCTTTGCCTTTCTGAGCATTCTGATTGTTATTCTTTTTCTGTGCCTGACCCTGTTGTTGATTGGCAGGGGCCTTCTGATAATTGGGATTAGACTGCCTTGGATACGGACATTCTCTTGAGAAATAACCAGGCTTGCCACAATTGAAACAGGGATACTTATGACCCTAGGGTGTTGGAGCAAAAACCCCAAAAGCATTTGTCGGTTGTGGATTCTGATAAGTTGTAGCAGGGCAGACATTTGATTGCTGACCGGCTTGAAACTGCGGCGGACGATAAGGAGGACGATTATGATTTACTAGATGATAGATCACCCTTTGCCTCTTTTGATTTCCCCCAAAAGATCTAGACGGCATACTCTTTTTCTTCTTGAGGTCCTTATGCTGCCGATACTTTGCCTCTGAAGCAATTGCAATATTCACTGCCTCATGATAAGTGACACTGGTACAAGTTGTCATCATAGTCTGCAGTTTGGTATTCAGACCTCTCATGAACTATTTCTTTTTCTTGGCATCTGTGTTGATATGTTTAGATGCATACTGTGATAGATGATTGAATCTTCCCACATACTACATAACCATCTGATCCCCTTGCTTCAAAGCAAGGAATTCCTCTAGCTTCATAGCCATAACTCCCTTCGGGATATAATGGGCTCTGAAAGCAGTACGAAACTCTGTCCAAGTTAACGGAACACCTACGGGTTGCATGGCCATAAGATTCGCATACCAAGCACCGGCTGCACCTCTAAGTTGCTGAACAGCAAAGACTAGTTTCTTAAACTCCGTGCATGGAATGAGATCAAATTTCTGCTCCATGGTTTGAAGCCAATCGTCAACCTCCAGTGGTTCATCTGCCTTGGTGAACACCGGTGGTCTTGTGTCTATAAAATCAACATATGTAGCCTCCTGCCTATTATGATGGCGACCACGGTTTCCTTGCATCTGATTTTGATTACTTTGCGCCATCTCATGAAGCAAAAGAGAATTTTCAACCATCACATTGACAACTACGGCTATAGCATCAGCTAGATTTGTTGGAACTGGTGGTGGATCTAGAATACCGTCCTCATCTTGTGAAGTACCAGGAATATGTGAACCCCGCGTATGACACATCTGCTCATAGCAAACCAAACTTTACTCACAAGTCTTTATTGAATTGCAACAAAAGCTTACTCCAGACACATTACATAGGGTTTACTAATATAAACACAAACCCGCATCTAAACAAAACTACTTACTTTAACTAGAACTAACTATTATACAACTCTACTCGTCTTCTCGATCACTTCAAACTTCGGGCTCGGTATCCATTCCGGAAATATTTCTGCATTCATTATCACTTTCATCGATCATCACTAATTCTTCCGGATCTTCTTCTTCTTCCTCTTCCGATTCACTATCATCGGCAAGGATGACACCAGGGTCCATTGCATCAGCTTGAGGTTCATGATTTGGATCTAGGAGATTGCTTAGCCTATGAACTTCCTCATGTAGATAAGTATTATGTTCTTCTAAATCTTCTACATAGAATTCTAGCTCATGAGTCCTAGCTCTAGCTACATTTTCTCTATGCCAAGCTTCATTCCTTCCTTCCACCGTACGAACTAACATACGTTTGCAGTTCCTGTGAGCGATGGTGAGATGCCTCAATTGACCCTGTAGTTCTCCTACCTGGATGGCATTCAAGGCCCTATCTCTAGTAGCCTGTGCTAACTCTGTAGAAATCCTCTATATCTTTGCCTAGGGATCAGGCCTAGAGCTGCTACTGCTAGCACCGTCATTCCTAGGGGCAAGTTGGTGACGAGGAACTCCTTTGGGTCTAGTGGACTTACGGGGTGTCTTCTTGGTACGAGCCATACTGTAGGAAGGAAGATTAATCCCAGTAAGACAATCTGACAACAGTTTCAAGAGCAGCAAAGGTGGACTACACAACTCAACCATATGCACTATACAACCCAAACTTAGAGGTGAAGGAAGTAACGAGTGAATTAATCATGATGCATGAATCATTCTTACGAACAAAAACAGCAAAGCTTATAACAAACATAAACAATATTTGTTTTTATATAGAGCATAGTAAGATTACTACTCCACCACACAAAACCTTTTTAATCAAATAAGGAATGGTGAGAAAGAAATTAGATAAGTCAGAAGCAATTTGGACCAAATTAACAAGTTAAATTTAGTCATCCCAATTCATTTTGAAGTTTTTGTAAACCAATTCGACAAAGACTTTGTAACGATCGCTCTAATACCATTCTGTGGCAAAACATCCTAAATTATAGGGACCACATGCACCTGTCACTGTCCGACGACCTCTGACAACTATGCATATATTCCTGGTAACTTAAGAAGACTGTCGGGTGTCCTCGGGGAACCCCGAATCATCCACGATTTTCGAGCAGGATCACATTACAGAGTCCTTACAGAATACAACATTTATTCAAATATTTACACCAGAGTAAAACATAGCGGAAGTCTTACAGTAACATAGTTTACAAACCATTTATTTCAAATCATACAACTAAGTTTGGTTAATAATATAAAACGTAGTAGTGGAGTGGCATTATAACATATTACAGAACACACAAATAAGTTGCCCTGCCCAAGAGCCACACATTTACTTATCATCATCGCACTGAACAACAGTCATGCAGCACGATCCAAAATAGATCTGCTCATGAGCCTCACCTGCAACAAGGGTCAACGAACCCTGAGTACAAAAGTACTCAACAAGACTTAAACAAAAATAAAAACCGATAGAACTTAAGAATGCAGGCTCAGGGATTCAAGGCATGGCTTTAGCAATATTCAAAGTTCTTTTGCGTAAAATCTTTTTAATAAAATTCTTTACATCAACATTTAAAACTTCATAAGATCATATACAAAGCTGACATGATCTGTATTGAAATCATGAAACTTCATATCCAACACTTTCTCAAACCGTCCTCAAATTCCAGTTATTTAACTACGATGATGAACAGAGAGTTGAGTCTCCATAACCGAGGAGCAACGATGATTCAAACCGATTATAACCCAGCTAGGAATTCCAAACCACATGACATATGCAAGTCCCCAACCTGCATATACCAACCTACCCTCAGGTCCTCTAAAACAAGAATGGGTCCGCGCCACCCGAGAATACAGTACTCCACCAATCCAGCCCATTGCCACGTGGGTACACGCTATTCCCACCATCTCTCCACTCCCAGTGCGCGAGTAGCCATTCTTATAATAGAATTGCCAAGTTAAGGCTTACCGAAGTATGTGGTTAGTACTACAAAGTCTCATCTCACACAGTTCAACAACGGACGGACCTTAATCGACACAGGCGGAAAGAACCCGCTCACAAGACCTCCATGTCTTGTGGCTCACACACACCGAGTCCGCCCGGTCTAGATTTATTACTCCACATGCTCATATCACATGATTACATAAGTAACCAAAGTTCCATTTAAAATTCACAGGTGACAGGTAATCACCCGACTTTCATCGTTCTAAGCATAGCTAAGCATAACTAGGCATATACGAATTAAAGCTGGTAACAAGGTAGATATGGAAAAACAAGCTTGGTAATGCATCAATTAGGTTTTCACTTAACTCATAATCACTTAATGCAGTAAAGAAAAGTAAAAGCGAAATCAATTTGTAAAACACAAGGTAGGTTTAAATGCATCCGGGGCTTGCCTTTGTTGACGGAAAAGTCCGATTCCGGAGTCGCACCACAAATATCCAACTCGACCTCCACAGATGGATCAACCTCCTCAACTACTTGATTGACTACCATGTGCTCACCTTCATTCACTACACGTAGTAACAATGCCATGTTTAACATGATGCGAAATATAAAACATGATGCTCGATGATGGATGCAAAAATTAATAACTTGAATACAACTTTCCTTCGCGGTACAGTTACAAGTCAAACTAACTAAACCTTTTTTGTAACACATACATCAATTGCCAAGGATCATTACCAACTAGTGACCCAAGGACATTACTCAATCAAAAATTCAATCAAAACCTAAATCATGAAAGGTTACTATTTGCTTTTATGAATTAATTATTTAATTAAGAATTATGAAATAAATCAACTTATTCCAATTGACCTCAAAATTTTTGTAAATGTTCATCATATTGTAACTATGTGGCAAAACAATTTTCATAATTTTTTGATAAATAAATAAGCCTAGAAAAATCATGGAAACTTATTTATTAATTAATTGAGCAATTTTTATCACATTCAAAAATTACTTAAAAACAACATTTCATATTTTTACTAAATAATATACATCACAGAGAGGTGACACAAAATTTTCATAATTTTTGGAGCTCTAAATAAATCTACACAAAAATAACAAAAATAGACACTATTCATTCATTTCTGAAAAAGGAAAAATCATTTTTCAAATCACCCGCTCACTGACAAGGTGACCCCACCTGTCATCCCCGACCTCTGCGCGTTGACTACGGTGGCGACGGCTCTGACCAGTGATAACTCACTGCCGATGAGACCTCCGGCCACAGCGACAGTACCAACACATTCCCCACAACCCAACGCATCGATTGGAGTCACTAGCTTGAGCAAATACAGCAATGTTCGAGCTTGACACCGGCCATGGCGGATGTGGCGACTCGGCGATGCTACGCCGGTGACAGGAGCCCGGTAACGATTAAACAAATGGCACAGGAAGAGTCAGGAGCTCACCCCGATCACGCTGGAGCAAAGAACAGGGCCAAAGGAGCAGCGGAGAGATGGGTCGATGATCACAGCAGCTGCGGCGGCTCTAGCAATGTCGACGGCGAAGTCCCAGTGGCTGTGGTGGACAAATTGGTCAAGCAATAAGGGATTAAGCACCACAGCATCCAAGTGAAGCTTTGACAACACCGAGCAAGGACAGAGGCTCACCGCAGCGCGTTGGCCACGATGGCGCTCGCACGACAGAGATGCTGCCGGCCGCGAGGAAGAAAGCGACGCACAGCGAGTTCCCGGCGAAGACAAGCGACCAGAGTTGGTTGGCTGGGTGCGCAAGGACTAGGCGATGCTATGGCAAGCTTTGCCGAAGACGGGAAGGCGCTACGGCGATGGGGAAGCTCAACGGAGTTATGGCAATGGCGGCGGGAGAAAACAGAGGAGGAAGAAAAACGACAACGACAGCGTCTCGACCTTTATAACGCGGCTTAGAAGCAAGAAGAAGCCACGCCACAGTCTTCACCGCGCTAGCGCGATGCCAAAGATGGCCAAGACCGCGACTGGAAGCCAAAGGAAGCTCGCCGGTGGTGACAGCTGCCCGACGGTACTGTTCAACTTATTTACCAAATTGCCATTCGTTTTAAACTCCAAATTACTCCCAAATTTATGTAACAACTCAAAAATCTCCAAAAATAAAAGTTGTTCAAAATTCAAAGCTCTACAACTTTGCTTTTATACCCATACCCAAATTCGGTCTACATTTTGAAATGCAAATTTGAATTCAAAAGGGGACACTTTAAGTACATTTCGCCTTTTCAAATTACTTCAAATTTTTCTAAACAACTTTGAAAACTCCAAAAACAAACTTTGTACAACTCAACAAGCTCTACATTTTTTCTTTAAGGCTCAACCCCAAAATGTGCTTTGATTTTGAAATGGGTTTTCCAGGTCAAAACTTAAAGGCCGAAATTAGGGTTTTCGAAAATCCCAATCCCAACAAAACTTGGAACATGATTCAAACACTACAAGGCAACACTTATAACACAAATGTAAACTTGTTTTAGTGAATGCATATCAAAGTTCTCAATACAACCACATGCTTTGCAATGCATATGATGACATGTCCTGTTTTAGTATTTAAAACACCCGAGGTGTTACATTGGCCTTGCCTTTGCCTCGGCCTCCATTGGAGCATGGTGGGAGCGGCGCTCACTAGAGGTATTGGACAAAGGTCCGTGGTCCTAGGCTATTTGGGCTAGGACTCCAGTCGCTGCTGCGTGCATCTTGGTTTGCCCTGAGCCGCTCGTGTACACGCGGTCGGTGCGGAGCGGTCATTAAGTCAGGACGAGGTGTAGGTGTGGCCTCTGGTGCCGTGCTTGGCGGTTGTAGCAGTGAGCGGGTGGAGCGACTCATCTGCTGCGTCCCCATTCCCCTGGTGGGGAGAGAGGCCGTGAGTCGGTGTCGCGATACGGAGCTCTCTGCCTATTGAATGGCGACGGTCTCCACTAGTGCCCAGAGGTTTCGGTGGATCGCCTGTTCCTGAGGGTCGTTCGGCTTGGGAAGGCCGCGTATAAGCATTGTCGTAGCGGCGATGTTCTGATTGGCCTGAGTGAACTATGGCAAATTGTCCCCCCTGTCCATGGTGTTGTGCTAGACCCGATGGGCGCGAGCCCGGGCGCTGCTCGCCGGTTTATGCGCCCAAGATGCAGTGTGGTGCGCCGAGCGCGCTGGCGTAGTTGGTGGCTGGTGCAGCCACTGTTGTCGTAGTTCCTCGCCATGCTCCTGTGTGAGCTTGGGGGTCTCCACAAGAGGATCCAGAGGGGCATGAGTCTGCAAGGACTCTGTTACCACCGATGGCTGTCCTACAGCGTCCGCCATAGCGCACTCTCGGGACAGACGGTGGCTAGGCGCCATGTCGCCGATGCAGGAGCCATCACTCTCAACATCGTCATCCATGAGGTCGAGGAAACAGGTGGGAGCATAGCTCGCCATCCCCATGAATTCAGACATGAGAGGGGGCGGCGCCGGCATCCTTTGGAGCCCCCGGGCGTACGCGTCCGTGGGAGATGCGAGGCTATAGGGGAACCGGTTGTATGGCGGTCGTGGCGGGGACAACGGGGTCCCTCTGGGTAATCAGCGGAAGATAGAGAATAGCAAGTAAATAATAGCATGTACATTACTCACAGCGGGGTTTGAGCAGAGAGTTTGCTCGGAATGAATCGCAGATGCCTCGTTGTTGAAGTCGTCATGTGTCCCGGAGCTGATGGAGGGTGCCCCTCCAACGGGTGCCGAAACGAGTGCCTCCTCGTAGAGGTGTAGTACGCCGAGCCGGTTGGCGATGAAGTCTAGGCTTCCAAAGAGGAAGGCCTAGGATGGCTCGGAGATGGGTGGAACCCACATCCCAACTAGTGGGAGTGCGGGAAACTCCAGTGAGCCGAAGCGAGTCATATCGCCTGAGTCCGCCATGGCGAAGGTGGCAGAAAAGTGGGCTATCCGATGACCAAAAAGTGTTGAACGTACAGCATCTTCCCCACGGACGGCGCCAACTGTTTGTGTAGAAAGTGACCAACAAGTAAATATTTGTAGTTTTGCCGTACGTTGTGATTGGAGGTGGCCTAGCACTCAATGACACAGGGTTTATACTGGTTCAGGCAACGTGCCCTACGTCCAGTTTGAGTCAATCGATGACTTTATTCCTTAACCCAGGTGCTCGAAGTTTGCAGTGGGGTTACAAATAAGAAGGAGAAAGATGGGGGGTATAAGAGGTCCGGTCGGACTCTGGTCAGAAGGGCTGAGAGTGATGGGAGCCCTACTATGAGCTAAGTGTTCAAGCATGTGCTTAAGGTTTGAACCTGGCGGTTCTGTGGTTGTGTACTAGTGAACTTGATCGATCTAATGAATCTAGAATGACTTGACTGAATTTGTCTATTGGGAGAGAGCGCATCCCCTTTTATAAATGAAGGGGATGGCCTTACAAGTGAGAGGGAGAGAGTATGTATGCTTCTAAGCCTTGTTGCCCATGCCGATGGGTACAGGATGATGGTAGGTGCCCACAACACTGTTGAATGTCAGATGCACATGGGAGGTGGTGTTATCTTCTTCGGGTATGGCAGACGTCGGTGCCTGCCACCCTATTGAAACCTAGAGGCATGCAAAGGGTTTTTACCATGTTCATCCGGTACGGTAAAAAGCCGGTGCCCACAACACTGTTGATGCCCAGAGGCATGTGGGGGGCCTTACCGTATGTGAGTTAATGGCCCCACAATACTGTAGGGGAAAATGTTGGTGCCTACAACACTATTTGGGCTCTGTTGTGCCAGGGAGGTTGTAGAGTACTGTTTTCTGTAGGTGTTTAGGGTACGGTCCCTGGCATCGTGGTTTGACTTGTGCGCCCTGCCTTCCTTTCTCCATTCGTTCCCTGGTCCCTTCCGAGCAGGCGTCCCTAGTCGGTTGGTCCCAGTCGTGTCTAATCACGCTAGTCAGAGACAAGCCATGAGCAAGGTTTTGGCGCATCCCTGGTCGGAGACACGGGTCAGAGTCAGAAGTAGTGCTTTGGCTAGGTCTTCTGGTCAGAGAGGCCTTCCGAAGGCGGGTTGGAGAACGAATCGAGTGCCCCAGTCGGAGAGGTGGGCTAGAATCAGAAAACAGGCGTTGTTCCTCCTCGGCCAGGCCTCCCGGTCAGAGATTCGATCGCCCCTTTGGCCTGTCATTTTAGTACTTGGGCCGGCCCATGAGTTGCGTGCTGTCAGCTTGGGGCGAGCCTTTGTTGGGAAGCCGATCCACAAGTGTGGGGGTATGGCCCTCGGTATCCTCAAGAGAAGACAAGGGCTGCACCATCAGAGGTGGCCCATCCCACAAGATCAAGGCATGCACGGCGCGCTTGGCGTGCACCGCAAGCTATTGTATAGTACCAAATAGGATACTTTACTTGTAACCCTACCCCTCCGGAGTATATAAGGAGAGGCAGGGGTCCCCTAGAGGATAGATCTATCTACTACATCTCAATACAATACACCAAAGACATAGGACGTAGGGTATTATGTCAATCAGATGGCCAGAACCTATCTAAATCGCTGTCTTTGTGCCTTGTGTCACCATATGGTTCCTGATTACGTGCACCTCCACCGACAAATTTACCATCGTGGGACACCCCTCGGTGGACTACCGACGATATTCTATCGATAGTTGGCGTGCCAGGTAGGGGTGTGCGCTTGATCCATGGCGAGCCACATGGACCTCAAATCAACAACGCATTCTCGTCGTCAATCTCATGGAGATCCATGTTGGTCCACAATGATGATTCATCGCTGGCTACACCAGCCCCTGCGATAGTAGATCCGATCTCGAAACCACCTCTGAGGTCGCCTTCACCAACAACTCACCGCCCGCCAGGTGCTCACCGTCAACGCCGACCAGATAACACCATACGTCGCCGACCAGACTTTTTGTCTAAAGCTAAGTCACGCTTTAATATTCTTCTAAATATTCTCCAATCTCCGTATATCGCCATGATGTTTCTCCGAGCTATTTTCTCCATATTTGGTCTCTAAACGATTTTCCGAACCCCTAAACAGTCATGTTGATGCTCGGACGCCTCCAGAGACGGCCCTGTCTCCGGCTCCTCTCTACACATGCACGAGCGTCTGCCCTCTACGTTATGGGTGGTCGACAGTGGCTCCTTAGCGAGGCTTTGTTCTTCCTACACATGCACGGGCTTCGCGCCCCGCATTATGGTTAATGGGCTAGCTAGGGATGGAGACTCAGCTACACATTAACTCTTCGGGCGGTTTGTATTAAATATAAATACATCTTCACACCAACTGATCGCTGAACTGCATACGCCATTTCATCACCATTGCTGATTTTTCTCTGGAGTTTATTTATTTGTACATCATGTACTACCCATTCTATATATTTGTATTGCAGGATCATCGTCCAGGTGATCGGATCACCTGGTGCTCGGACTTCTTCATCGATCAACTGATCAGACCGCTTGGTTCATGGATTCCATCACCGACTCGTTGATCGGATTGTTCGCCGGTCGCTTCTACTCAATGCTCACTTCACCGCCGACCAGTTGACCAGACTGTTCGTCGCTCGTGCTTCATCGCTAGCTACGCCGGTTACTCCTCAGTGCTCGGATTCTTCATGCTCGAGGACTAAGTGGGCACACTTCACCGCTCAGACATCGCCAGCGACGCTGGGGACTCCTCGCTAATCGGTGCTCGGACATCGCCAGCGACACCGAGGACTCCTCGCTCCTCGATGCTTAGACATCGCCAGCGACGCCGGGGACTCCTCGCTCTTTGGTGCTCGGACATCACCAGCGATGTCGTGGACTCCTCGCTCCTTGGTGTTCAGACATCGCTAGCGACGCCGGGCACTCATCGCTCCTCGGTGCTCAAACATCGCCAGCGACACTGGAGACTCCTCATTCTTCGGTGCTCGGACATCGCTAGCGACGCCGGGGACTCCTCGCTCCTCGGTGCTCGGACACACCAGCGACGCCGGGGACTCCTCGGCACTCGGACATCACCAGCGACGCTGGGGACTCCTCGCTCCTCGGTGCTCGGACATCGCCAGCGACGTCGGGGAGTCCTTGCTCCTTGGTGCTCGGACATCGCCAGCGATGCCGGGGACTCCTCGCTCTTCGGTGCTAGAACATCGCTAACGACCCTGGGGACTCCTCGTTCCTCGGTGCTCAGACATTGCCAGCGACGCCAGGGACTCCTCGCTCTTTGGTGCTCGGACATCACCAGCGACACTGGGGACTCCCTTGCTGCTCAGATCTTGTTACGTCTTGTTGGTGTGCTATCAAGTAGCTCCATGCTGTTCAGATCAAGGTGCTGATCTTGGGCAGCACATCTGGGGTCTTGATACGCGCATGTCAGACGACGTCGAGAAGCTTTCAGACTTCTTTTCCTTTAACCCTACTACAAGATTCATTCTTCATCTTCAAGCAGGCTCGGGGACTAAGTGGGCACACTTCACCTTGTGGTGAATGTGCGCTTTTCTCATCTCGAGGCTACGCCTAGGGGTTGGCTGCTTGCTCGGCTGGTCTTCTACTTTCTGACCCTGGCATCACATGACTACATCACCTACTATCAGGCTCAGGGACTAGCTGTGGGGGTATGAACCCCGGTATCCTCAAGACAAGACATGGGCCGCACCATCAGAGATGGCCTAGCCCACAAGATCAAGGCATGCACGGCGTTGCTCGGCGTGCACCGCAAGCTATTGTATAGTACCAAAAAGGATACTTTACTTGTAACCCTACCCCTCTGGAGTATATAAGGAGAGGCAGGGGTCCCCTAGAGGATAGATCTATCTACTACATCTCAATACAATACACCAAAGACATAGGACGTAGGGTATTATGTCAATCAGATGGCCAGAACCTATCTAAATCGCTGTCTTTGTGCCTTGTGTCACCATATGGTTCCTGATTACGCGCACCTCCACCGACAAATTTACCATCGTGGGACACCCCTCGGTGGACTACCGACGATATTCTATCGATAGTTGGCGTGCCAGGTAGGGGTGTGCGCTTGATCCATGGCGAGCCACATGGACCTCAAATCAACAACGCATTCTCGTCGTCAATCTCATGGAGATCCATGTTGGTCCACAATGATGATTCATCGCTGGCTACACCAACCCCTGCGATAGTAGATCCGATCTCGAAACCACCTCTGAGGTCGCCTTCACCAACAACTCACCGCCCGCCAGGTGCTCACCGTCAACGCCGACCAGATAACACCATACGTCGCCGACCAGACTTTCTGTCTAAAGCTAAGTCACGCTTTAATATTCTTCTAAATATTCTCCAATCTCCGTATATCGCCATGATGTTTCTCCGAGCTATTTTCTCCATATTTGGTCTCTAAACGATTTTCCGAACCCCTAAACAGTCATGTTGATGCTCGGACGCCTCCAGAGACGGCCCTGTCTCCGGCTCCTCTCTACACATGCACGAGCGTCTGCCCTCTACGTTATGGGTGGTCGACAGTGGCTCCTTAGCGAGGCTTTGTTCTTCCTACACATGCACGGGCTTCGCGCCCCGCATTATGGTTAATGGGCTAGCTAGGGATGGAGACTCAGCTACACATTAACTCTTCGGGCGGTTTGTATTAAATATAAATACATCTTCACACCAACTGATCGCTGAACTGCATACGCCATTTCATCACCATTGCTGATTTTTCTCTGGAGTTTATTTATTTGTACATCATGTACTACCCATTCTATATATTTGTATTGCAGGATCATCGTCCAGGTGATCGGATCACCTGGTGCTCGGACTTCTTCATCGATCAACTGATCAGACCGCTTGGTTCATGGATTCCATCACCGACTCGTTGATCGGATTGTTCGCCGGTCGCTTCTACTCAATGCTCACTTCACCGCCGACCAGTTGACCAGACTGTTCGTCGCTCGTGCTTCATCGCTAGCTACGCCGGTTACTCCTCAGTGCTCGGATTCTTCATGCTCGAGGACTAAGTGGGCACACTTCACCGCTCAGACATCGCCAGCGACGCTGGGGACTCCTCGCTAATCGGTGCTCGGACATCGCCAGCGACACCGAGGACTCCTCGCTCCTCGATGCTTAGACATCGCCAGCGACGCCGGGGACTCCTCGCTCTTTGGTGCTCGGACATCACCAGCGATGTCGTGGACTCCTCGCTCCTTGGTGTTCAGACATCGCTAGCGACGCCGGGCACTCATCGCTCCTCGGTGCTCAAACATCGCCAGCGACACTGGAGACTCCTCATTCTTCGGTGCTCGGACATCGCTAGCGACGCCGGGGGACTCCTCGCTCCTCGGTGCTCGGACACACCAGCGACGCCGGGGACTCCTCGGCACTCGGACATCACCAGCGACGCTGGGGACTCCTCGCTCCTCGGTGCTCGGACATCGCCAGCGACGTCGGGGAGTCCTTGCTCCTTGGTGCTCGGACATCGCCAGCGATGCCGGGGACTCCTCGCTCTTCGGTGCTAGAACATCGCTAACGACCCTGGGGACTCCTCGTTCCTCGGTGCTCAGACATTGCCAGCGACGCCAGGGACTCCTCGCTCTTTGGTGCTCGGACATCACCAGCGACACTGGGGACTCCCTTGCTGCTCAGATCTTGTTACGTCTTGTTGGTGTGCTATCAAGTAGCTCCATGCTGTTCAGATCAAGGTGCTGATCTTGGGCAGCACATCTGGGGTCTTGATACGCGCATGTCAGACGACGTCGAGAAGCTTTCAGACTTCTTTTCCTTTAACCCTACTACAAGATTCATTCTTCATCTTCAAGCAGGCTCGGGGACTAAGTGGGCACACTTCACCTTGTGGTGAATGTGCGCTTTTCTCATCTCGAGGCTACGCCTAGGGGTTGGCTGCTTGCTCGGCTGGTCTTCTACTTTCTGACCCTGGCATCACATGACTACATCACCTACTATCAGGCTCAGGGACTAGCTGTGGGGGTATGAACCCCGGTATCCTCAAGACAAGACATGGGCCGCACCATCAGAGATGGCCTAGCCCACAAGATCAAGGCATGCACGGCGTTGCTCGGCGTGCACCGCAAGCTATTGTATAGTACCAAAAAGGATACTTTACTTGTAACCCTACCCCTCTGGAGTATATAAGGAGAGGCAGGGGTCCCCTAGAGGATAGATCTATCTATTACATCTCAATACAATACACCAAAGACACAGGACATAGGGTATTATGTTGACCAGATGGCCCGAACCTGTCTAAATCGCTGTCTCTGCGCCTTGTGTCACCATCTGGTTCCTGATTACGCACACCTCCATCGACGAATTTACCATCGCGGGACACCCCTCAGTGGACTGCTGACTATATTCTGTTGACAGCGAGGGACCCTGGGTTTATGAACCCGACAGCAACAAACCCCCGGCGTTGCCCCCTCCATTGGGACATCTAGGAGCAGATCTTGAGGTCTTGGCCCATCAGATCTAGGGTGGTCTAGGCTTGAACCCCATCGTGTCGGACTGCCACCAGATGTTTTACATGCTGGCCAACGTCCACCACCAAATTGCCACCGACGAGGTGCTCCCGCCAGCTGACCGCTTCTGGTACTACCTTTCAGACCTGCCTTTTTGGGATCCAGAATGCGGCAGCATCCTTTCTGCTAGAGCTAGAGCACCTCGTTAGCCGTGAAGCTCCAAGAAGAGCCATCCTCTCCGGCACCATGGGGGCAAACGTCCCCTCACTGCGTACTTTCCTCGAGATCCTCTTAGGGAATGACTAGGAGTATGACTCTGATGACATCGACTGTTATGCCCGCCACACATGTGCTAACACATCGATGGTGAGGTCTCGCCTAAGGAGGCACTCGAGCTCACGCTGCCGAACCAGAGTCCCCGCAACCGCGTGATCTACCTTTAGGAGAAGGCGGATTGCCAGCGTGCTCGACAGGTGGACTTGGAGGCCGATGAGGTAGAGCTCGAGCATCAAAGGCAGGACTTTGCATGGCAATAGGCCACGCAACCCCCCCCCCACAACGACGACTGTGATAGAACCACCCAATTTATACAAGATCAAGTACAACTGCCACCGCTTAAGATGTTGGCAGCACATACTTTCACTTATATAAACCTAGTAGTCCACCGAGTGTCACGAAGGACCTCAGTAAATCCACATCACAACCAAGACCATAATAGATTAAGCAAATACACATCACATACACGGAGTTTGTGGCAGAAATAGTATTACAACTGAGTTCATAAATAAATAATACAAGCTCGAGTTCAATTTTGACTAGCAAAAATAACATAGCTTTGAAATGATTACAATAACATAAGTTCTAATTATATTGCTAGCATAATGGCATCCTCCAACAACAGCATACAGATAAGAAATAAATATGGAGTCACCGAGCCCACCAACACTTAGCCACACCCTTCAGTAGGCTGAGCCTTCACCTACAACATCGTGGGATAAAACCCTGAGTACTAAAAGGTACTTAGCTAAACTTACTTGATAAGAGAGAAATAAAAAGACTCAAGGATATGCAAGGCTTATTTGGTGGAGCTGATTGGATAGCATAACTTTGCAAAAGAGCATTACTATCATAAGTCCTTACTTTTAGTATTTTATTCAATATTTTAGCATCAAGTTCAGTGAAACTTATTATAGCTAAATTTGCACCTGTTCTATAGCAATCGCTTGATTAACATTAATAAGCATCACAGTAGTAACCATATCCAGCTTATCATATAATCCATATAACCATCATGTTCCATTAAGTGTTACAACGAATGTCGGACAATGACCAAGTTTCTCACTATCCGGGAGAGACGGCGATTCGAATCGATTGCAACCAGCTGGGCAGAAAATCCATATCACAAACCCAGGCAGACCTGATCATGAGTCACCTTAGGTCACCTTTCGTACTATTTGGGTCACATTTTGTGGGTCCAAGCCGAGCCGCATACTCTAGGACCAACCGGTTGCTAGGACGTTCAGGCCTAGCCTGCCCATGGTCATGTAACAGAACCGACCAATTTATAAGAGCACAAGTACGAAAGCAATCACCGGAGTGATCAAACCGTCATACTTGAACCCATATAAACCCGGTAGTCAACTGAAACCACGAAGGATTTCAAACCAACTTGCATACAACCAAGATCACAATAATTCAACATAACAAGCCACATGTTACATCCATTTCACCAGTAGTTCACAAGTACCTCATACATCAGAGTTCACATAGTTATTACAAAACGAGTTCACAAATAGTGGAAGCAAAGTAGTTTGAGACCATCACACACACTTAGTTCAAATACAAGCCGGTACCATAGTCATATCCAGCAAAAGCAACATGATAAGATAGCATAGATGATCATGCCCATGATCTAGTCTTCATCCCCCATAGGGTGGAGACAATACTTGTAGTAGCCGTTATAGAGCACGTCATCTGCAACAAGGGGGAATAAACCCTGAGTCCAAGAATGTACTCAGCTAGACTTACCCGTCGTAAACCAAAAATAAATGACACCAAGGAGTATGCAAGGCTTTATTGGTGGATCTTGCTTGACAACCATTTTGCATAAAAGATTTAGTGATATGAGAGCATAATTTAAATTATTAGTAAGCATCCAGTTATCCATATTAACCTATCAACTAGATTAGCACCTGTACTAGAGCAAGCAATTGATTAGACTCCAAACATTAGTAACCATATCTAGTATATTGTTGTAACATCATCATCATCGATTTAACCATCAAGTTCCATTAAGTGTTTCTACGTTGCTGCTGCTCAGTCAAGTTCTCACTATCCGGGAGAGACGACGATTCAAATCGATTCCTATCCAGCTGGTGGGGTATTCCTAACACAAACCCAGGCATACCGCTCGAAGACAGCCTTACGTCACCTTTGGTACAACTCAGGAATCGCGGTTCTGAGCAGCGCCGCACCCTCAGGGAGTCCACTCTGCCAGGTGGTCAATCTCACCTCGGACTTATGCCAATAGCTCCCCGCACATCCTTACTACCGCCAGGGTGCGCACTTTCACTTCCCAGACTTCCGGCCTGAATTGAGCTACTCGGCTTCGCGGTCGGAACGAGTTATCCGGCCAACTAAGTGATAGGCATGCGTTCAACATGACATGAGGACGTACAGCGAATCGGTCCTTAACCGACACAGACAGGGATAGATCCACACCCAAGACCTCCTTGCCTTGTTGCTTCTCTATCGACATCCCGCCCGGTCATAATTCATTACTAACACATGGTTATTTTCCACGATAGCAAATATAGCCAACCGTGACCAGACATCATCCTAACTTGCAGGTGATAGGAAATCACCTGACTTTTACCGGTCTAAGCAAGGCTAAGCTTTGATTCGCTCCTGGACCTAAATAGGATTCAGGGTACGTTTACTGGCCAAGGAATAGATATATATGCAACAAGTGTTTGCATCCAGTTCCTATCACTTAATGCATCACAAATAAAGATACTCAAAGTAACCATTTTTAAAACATATGAGACTTAGAATGCTCCGGGGCTTGCCTTTCAGAAAAGATGAAGGTTGGTGATTGGGACACTCAAGAACTGCTTTGCTGGCTCCTTCTTTGGGTGTCTGCACCTCTGGCTCTTGAGCTTGCTGCTGCTTCTCCGGATGTACTAGCTCGAATTCCAGAAGCGTGACTCCCTCCGGAACACCTATTTGCATGCATATGCATAGTATAAGAATCATGCATGCACAAGAGATGGAAGATGATGATGAAATGTACAGCCATGTATGAATGGACGCATGAAAGACATAATGATACAAGATTAACATTGACTTTTACCGAGTAGGTGCATATCTCTTTTAGAAAACAAGAACGGCACACTCACTAAGTTCTAATAACCTAAGATAAAGTTGTTCATCTTCAGTAAGAGGTCTAGCACCTACAACTAACAATTTATCTTAATTATCCTAGCATCTAAATCATCACATCAACTCATATAAAGCAAACAAGTCATTCACTGCACTCAACAGTTTTCAGGCTTCAAAGAGCATCTACAAGTTTGATCCATAACTGGAGTTCTACAGATCCAATTACCATGATTTAAGACTTTCTGGAAAGATTATAAAGTTATCTACAACTTTTATTTAATTACCAAAGTCTAATTCAAATTAAAACTAGGTCACACAAACTGATCTTGCAAAACTGTCTGTGGATTCCAGAGAGCAGGCAGTTGGTAGTGCTGTCTTCCAACGAACATAACTCTCAAACTACTAGGCCAAATGCCACTAAATTTTAACATGATATAGATATATAAGTTATCTACAACTTTTGTATTCACCACTTTCCCAGAAACTCAATTTATCATGGTGAACTTTATAAAGTTCCTAGAACGGTCCAAAAAGACACAATGCAAGAAATTAACTATTAACTTACATTGCAAACATACCAATGGACAAAATCAACTTTACTAACTCATCACACATGTTAAAAGAACACCAGAAAACATAGTGGCCCCTCCTAAATAAATTCTTTTTATGCCTTTATTAATTTATTTAGATAATGAGGTTAATTAATAAACACATGTCCAAAGTGTACAGAAAATTCCACAAAAATTACAGTGGCTTATACTTGTCTCAAATATGCTACTACATAAATTTCATATCAATTGAACCAGTATACCATCCTTCACAAAAATGACAAGGCATAAATGCTTAAAATGGCATAAATAGGAAACCCTAGCGAAAAGTGTCAAGCAACATATTTCATATTTTTTCTAGCATCCTTAAGGTACTAGGATGCTACCCACAAAGTTCCATGGTCGTAGGATTCCTAGATAATTTACAAAAATTTACACAAGTATCAATCAATGATAAAAGGAAAATATGTAACTCAAAAACCATATAGGCAATGACTCTCAAATGTTTACCAGAGCTTCTACTGAGCAATAATAGCTTACCCACAAAATTTCATAATTTTTGGAGCACAGGAACTCCAGATATAATTTAAACAAGTTTGCATGTATATAAAAACACATTTCAAGTTCCTATTTACTTCATCCAAAATTTCCACTACAAGTGCTCATATCATATTTTTTTTAAATACTAGACTTCACTGTGATTCTACCAAAATTTGAATCACACCATTTGGATCTACCAAAATGGAGATACAAAATTCACAAACTGCATTCAAAAACTGAATAAATGAGCTATCCTTAAAAACCCATAGCGACTGACAGGTGGGACCCGCAGATCAGTGGAGCCCATCTGTCAGCGACCGAAAGCAGGGGATGCCGCACGCGATGGCGCGGAAATGGCGTAGCTCGCCGGCGGCGACTTCACAGGCGACGAGGAGGGTACCTCCGTGATCGCCTCGATCTCCAGCATCGATTGGCCTACTCATCCTAAACTCTAGCGGGTTCTAAGTAGGGCGGACATGGCACACGGTGGCTCAACGGAGCTCCGATGACCGAGCTAGCTACGGCGAGCCTCCATTGTCTCTTCCGAGCTCGGTACAAGCTTCATGAGATCACAACGGAGCTAACAAAGAAGAAAAATGAGGACGAGAGGGAGCCTAGCTATCCCGACCACGGCAGCCCCGAACTCCGGCGAGGTCGCGCACATGGCAGCGGCGGCGGAACTAAACAATTAGCCCTCACCTCGACTCGATAGGCTCAGTTAAGAGGTGGAGGAGGTACAGGAGGTCGCGGCGAATCTTTGAGCTAGCTGGAGGCAGCGTTTTTGCAGCAGCGAGCGAGCTAGGCGACGGCGTGTGCTCGGCGGCAATGGCGGAGCAGCGCTGCGCTGCTACGGCGAGCGGAGGAGGCGAAGGAAAACAAAAAATGCACTTGTGAGCCGGTCGGGCAGACGGGCGCGGGTCAAGCAGTGGCCAGCAGCGCCAGGACGGCCGCGGCACATGGCCTACACGGTCAGGCGGCCGGCGACGGGTGTCCTTCACGCGGTGTTCGTTCTCTGTTGCCGGTCGGAACTGTAGACGCCGATTCAGTCCAGTCGTCGATGCATGACAGCATTACTTGATGACCACCAAAAGCGTAAACGGTGGTGAGTTAGCAGAATTTCCTTGAACAAAATATGTAGAGCTACTATAGGGCTACAATTGTTATATAGAAACTTTTAGCTAATTCGCAACGAATAACGAGTTACATCAAACCAAAGTCGACTCCATCAAACTGGAAACACAGCAAACACTTAGAAAAATTCTAAGTGTAGAATCAGCACTGGTTTCTGGCTTGTGGGCCCAAATTGAACATGTTCTACACATTGTCATGAGTTGGCTCCTAAACAAAGTTTGTTGCTTATAAAATTTGCTACAACTTTGCTTTAGGTTGCTCAGACATGCAAACACTCTAAGCTACACTTTTTAAACGGTCAAACAAAAGGGTTCAGGAGTCAAAACAAGTCAAACCACTATTTGAAATCATAATTAGGCAACATGATCAATATGAACAATGTTCCAAATGACATTCTAGGTGTCACTAAGTTGTTTAAGAGAATTATTAGCCACACCACACATTGGTCACACAAGAATCAAGCACTGTATGCACTGAAACACTGAAAAACCAATGAAATGTTACATTTGTTTCATAGTCATGTTTCACATGTTTCATGATCTTGTCGCATAGTACTAACTAGCTATGTTTCACTAATGTGAGTTACACATGTTGCACTTGGGTGTTGTACACTATTCATTTCATAAAAACAACACACATGAAATACACAATATGTTGCATTGTTTCGAAAACATGTTTCATGCAATATAAGCTCATGAATGGATGAATGATGCTCATGTTCATGAAATGCAAGTGCAATTATGCAAGCCTAACACCTAGGGTGTTACAGCCCTCCCCCCTTATAAAAATCTCGCCCTGAGATTTGAAAAGTGTACCATTTTGAATAAAAGGTAGGGTATACATCCTTCAAATAATCTTCCCGTTCCCACGTTGCATCGCTTTCGCTACCCTGGTTACTCCACATAACCTTGTAGAACTTGACCACACGGTTTTGGGTTACTCTCTCTCTTGTGTCGATAACCCGCACTGGCCTTTCTTCATAGGATAGATCTGATTTCAACTTGACATTTCTAAGTGAAACTCTTTCTTCAGGGACACGGAGACATTTCTTCAATTGAGAGACATGAAAAACATTGAAGATAGCTCTCATCTCGTAAGGTAACTCTATCTTGTAAGCTACATTTCCACTCTTTTCTATGATCAGATATGGGCCTACATATCTAGGTGCAAGCTTCCTCTTTACTCCGAATCGCTGCACACCTTTCATCGGTGATACTATCAGATAAACGTGATCACCTACTTCAAACTCAATAGGCTTCCTTCTCTTATCCACATAGCTTTTCTGCCTAGCTTGAGCTGCTTTCATATGTTTCTGGATAGTATGGACTTGTTGTTATGCCTCTTCGACAAAATCAATGCCATAGTATCTCCTTTCTCCAGATTCAACCCAGTTCAAAGGAGTTCTACACTTGCGACCATACAACGCTTCGAACGGGGCCATCTTGATACTTTCTTGATAACTATTATTATAGGAAAATTCAGCCAAGGGTAACCACTTATCCCATGAACCTTTGGATGATATGACACAAGCTCTTAACATGTCTTCCAAAATTTGATTCACCCGCTCCGTCTGTCCGAAGGTTTGTGGATGATAAGCAGAGCTTCTGACTAGGTTGGTGCCTAACATCTTGTGCAAATGTTCCCAAAAACGAGCGGTGAACTGAGGTCCTCTATCAGATACAATGGTTCTAGGAACACCATGGAGACATACTATCTGATTAAAATATAACTCAGCATAGTCACTTGGTCGATAGTCAATTCTAACTAGTATGAAATGAGCAGACTTCGTTAAATGATCCACTATTACCCATATAGAATTAAAATTCTTCTGGGTAGGGGGAAGTCCAACAATGAAATCCATACTAATCTCTTCCCATTTCCATCCTGGTATAGACAATGGTTGAAGAAGTCCAGCAGGCTACAAGTGAATTGCTTTGACTCTACAACAATTGTCACACCTTGCAACATAAGCTGCGATTTCTTTCTGTATCTTGGTCCACCAAAAGCGAGATTTCAAATCTTGATACATTTTGCTACTTCCCGGGTGGATAGATAACTTGGATGAGTGAGCTTCTTCTAAGATTTGGTTTCTAAGCTCTTTGTCCTTCGGTACTACAAGTCTGTCCTTAAACCATAGGACACCCTTCTCATCAACTCAAAAGTGTTTTGTTTCTTGCTCTTTCATCTTCCTTTTTATGTGGAACACCCTCACATTGGTTTTCTGAAGCTCGATGATTTTACTTTCCAGATAGCAACTCAGAGTAATACTGTGCAATACAGCAGGGTGTAACAGATGTGACAAATGATAATCTGCTTCCAAGAGAGAATTGCAATGAGATTTTCTACTCAAAGCGTCAGCAACAACGTTTGCTTTACCCGGATGATAATGGACTTCTAAGTTATAATCTTTAATCAATTCTAGCCATCTTCTCTGCCTCATGTTCAATTCCGGTTGAGTGAAGATATACTTGAGACTTTTATGATCGGTATAGATATGACACACGTTACCGAGCAGGTAATGCCTCCAAATCTTCAAAGCATGAACAACAGCAGCTAACTCAAGATCATGAGTTGGATAATTGGCTTCATGCTTCCTTAGCTGACGTGATGCATAAGCAATAACTCATCCTTCCTGCATAAGGACACATCCTAAATCGGTACCTGATGCATCACAAAATACATCAAAAGGTTTCTCGATATCTAGTTGTGCCAACACAGGAGCTGATGTCAACAAGGTCCTTAAAGTGCAAAAAGCAATCTCACACTCCGGAGTCCAAACAAACTTCACATCTTTTTGAAGCAACCTGGTCATGGGCTTGGCTACCTTAGAGATATCTAGGATGAATCGACGATAATATCCAGCCAAACCAAGGAAACTTCTAACCTCATGCACTGAAGTTGGTGCTTTCCAATTCATGACTTCTTGCACCTTAGACGAATCAACCGAAATCCCTTCATCGGACAACACATGACCCAAGAAAGGTACCTTCTTAAGCCAAAACTCACATTTTACTAAACTTGGCATAAAGCTTATGTTCTCGTAGCCTGGATAAAACAACTCTCAGATGCTCGGCATGTTCTTCAGCATTTATGGAAAAGATCAAGATGTCATCAATGAAGACAACTACAAATTTGTCTAGTTCCTCCATGAATACCAAATTCATCAGATATACGAAGTATGCAGGAGCATTGGTCAAACCAAAAGACATAACCAGATACTCATACAACCCATATCTGGTGGAGAAAGCGGTCTTAGGCACATCCTCTGGTCTAATCTTTATCTGATGATAACCAGATCTCAAATCAATTTTGGAGAATACCTTTGCCTTAGACAATTGATCAAACAAAATATCAATACGGGGCAGTGGATACTTGTTCTTGATTGTGACAGCACTGAGTGGATGATAATCCACACACATGCGCAATGACTTGTCCTTCTTCTTCACAAATATAGTAGGACAACTCCAAGGAGAAGCACTAGGTCGGATAAGACCTTTCTCTAACAGATCTTGTAACTGCACTTTAAGCTCTGCTAACTCATTAGGCGGCATCCTATAAGGCCTCCTAGAAATAGGTGCAGTACCTGGCACTAACTCGATCTTGAACTTGATATCTCGATCAGGCGGTAAACCAGGTAAATCATTAGGGAATACATCTAGAAATTCACACACTATTGGAACGTCCTCAATTCTCATGGTCTGGATAGCATTAGCAGTGTTGTCGAGTTCCAACTCTCTAGGAAGTGGCACTAGAAAAGCCTCCTAGCAAATAGGATCCCTCAACATAATGACCCTAGTGGAAGTATCAATGAGCACTCCATGACCGCTCATCCACTTCATTCCCAAGATTATATCTATACCAAGTCCCGGCAAAACTACCAGATCGGCCATATACACTCGTCCCCCTATTTCGATACTCACATCAGGTACTATTTGATTGGTAGAAATACTACTTCTAGCTGCACTAATGCAATAACTACCTGTGGATAGTGTAACTACCTTCTGATTGTACTTTGATGCAAAAGCTGGACTCATAAATGAATGCGAAGCACCGGAATCAAATAGTACAACTATAGGATGTTGATTCACAAGAAACTTACCCGCAGTCACCACCTCTCCCGAGGGTATCTCGGTCACATTGGTGTAGTTCACATGCCCTTGACGAGCACCAGAATTCCCTTGCTTCTGATTGTTCTTTTGAGGATAAGGACAATTCTTGGACCAATGACCTATCCTGCCACAATTCCAGCATTGCCTGTTTGCTGGTGGAACAAAAGAATTCCCTGGTCCGGTGGTGCCCTTTGGAAGGGGTACAGTAAATGCTTTCTTGAAACCAGTCTTTGCCTGATTCTTCTTTTGTGGCGGTCGGTACCTAATGGCTGTAGTCTATGGGCGAAACTAGGTCTTCGCTACTAGAGCTTTAGCCTGAGAGGCACCTGCCTCAAAGACCCTCTTGTGATTTTTGGAAGCAGCATAGACATTATTGTTATTCTCTTGAGTAAGAGCATCGCTTACGAACTCATTGAAGGTAACACTCTTGTTGTTCCCCATGGATTCATTAGTTTGGGACTAAGCCCTCTCTTAAAGCTGGAGATTTTCTTTGCTTCTGAATCAACGAATTCTAGAGCATACCTTGCCAGATGATTGAAGGCGTGAAGATATTCAATGAGTGTCTTGGTGCCCTGCACCAACTTCATAAACTCATTGTGCTTTATAGCCATCAGCCCGGGAGGAATATAATGACTCTTGAAAGCCTCCTGGAATTGATTCCACATGATCTAGGCATTCTCAGGTAAGGTGGACCTATAATGACGCCACCAAATACCTGCTGGTCCTTGTAACTGATGCGAAGCATACTCAGCCTTCATCTGCTCCGTCAACCTGAGCAAACAGAACTTATGCTCCAGCGTGTTCAACCACTCTTCTGCCTAAAGCGGCTCTTCAGCTTCTTTGAAGACTGGTGGCTTGGTATCTTGGAATTCCTTGAAATCACTAAACTGGTTGGGCTCTGGTCCCTATCGTTGATTGTGGCCCTATGCTTGATGCTGGGCCAGGGTACGCATAGCATCCCCCAACGCACGCTGACCTTCCACGAGCATGGCCAACAGATCAGACGGTGTGGGCGATGGTGGCGGTGGAAGATCATCATCACCACTACCCCCAGCACGGCCTGAATGTAGATTACGCGACATCTGCAGAAGTGCATTTGTGAGTAATGATGGATGATGTCAGATACATTGCAGATGAATTGTAGAATTATGCCAAACTGAACTTATTGGAGAGATTAATTTCATACAATAAACAGAGGCACAACAATTCATCCTTATATCATCGCCCATAACTTTACTCCGCACATTCTCGCTATGCATACGCTTACATGCCAAATTTTTTTTGCCAACATTAAAGCTGGACTTTTATTTAACGCTCACATCCATAGGGAGCCACATGCAAGTTCCAGAGATTACATCCAAGTATAACAAGGTGGCTCCGCATATCCCACTGAATGTAGCACCCTCCACAACAGGGTTGGGGTGCCAAACACATGAAGGAATGTGTTGCTCCAGGGCGGTAGTGCTGGTGCGACCATCAGTGGTGATGTTGCAATTTGGGTGTGGAAGGATTATCTTAAAGGATGAGAAATATATAATGGAATAATTAAATATAAGGGAGGAAGTGATGCAAAAATGTAATGGCATGAGTGAACATGATGCATGCACGTTCCGTACGTCCTCACGAATCTTAAGAAAATTTTGGACTTCTAGCGACATAGACGGTGGCATACATACGTTCCCTCATATACGTATCTAGTCGAGCTACACATTGCGTTGTTAGTGTACCTGTAGACAAATTCATTGTAGCCCATCCCTCAAGAGATAAATAAGCATACAATGAAAGCAGTAAACTAAGATACGCTCCATATATACATCCCATATGTACATACTTTGGTATCCAAAGCTACCCGATAGATGTACCCACAATTAAGTACCTTCGTATGTACATGTGTGCAACATGTAAATATTCCGGTAACCACAACTAACTCTCCCCTAGACTGACAGTTGGACGGTCATGCTCTCACAATTCACACTTACCTGGGCGTAGAGGCAATTGATCCATACATTACCACCCAAGCGGATGGCATCCATACAATAGCACACCATATGGATGACGAAATAAAATGCAAGCAATTACCCCCCCAAAGTCATTACTTAAATAAGCCACCTAAAAGTCCTTATTTGGGCATAGAGGATATGACCACTGGCACACTTAGATAAAATTTCAGATTTGAACACACCTATATATAAGTAGCTATAAGTTGTCAAAACTGATTTTTGCAAATAAAAACCTTTGTTTTAAATACACATATGACATGTTTAATGTTGAATCTAGCTCTGATGTTAGCTGTAACAGAACCAACCAATTTATAAGAGCACAAGTACGAAAGCAATCACCGGAGTGATCAAACCATCATACTTGAACCCATATAAACCCGGTAGTCAACTGAAACCACGAAGGATTTCAAACCAACTTGCATACAACCAAGATCACAATAATTCAACATAACAAGCCACATGTTTCATCCATTTCACAAGTAGTTCACAAGTACCTCATACATCAGAGTTCACATAGTTATTACAAAACGAGTTCACAAATAGCGGAAGCAAAGTAGTTTGAGACCATCACACCACTTAGTTCAAATACAAGCCAGTACCATAGTCATATCCAGCAAAAGCAACATGATAAGATAGCATAGATGATCATGCCCATGATCTAGTCTTCATCCCCCATAGGGTGGAGACAATACTTGCAGTAGCTGTTATAGAGCACGTCATCTGCAACAAGGGGGAATAAACCCTGAGTACGAGAATGTACTCAGCTAGACTTACCCATCGTAAACCAAAAATAAATGACACCAAGGAGTATGCAAGGCTTTATTGGTGGATCTTGCTTGACAATCATTTTGCATAAAAGATTTAGTGATATGAGAGCATAATTTAAATTATTAGTAAGCAACCAGTTATCCATATTAACCTATCAACTAGATTAGCACCTATACTAGAGCAAGCAATTGATTAGACTCCAAACATTAGTAACCATATCCAGTATATTGTTGTAACATCATCATCATCGATTTAACCATCAAGTTCCATTAAGTGTTTCTACGTTGCCGCTGCTCAGTCAAGTTCTCACTATCCGGGAGAGATGGTGATTCGAATCGATTCCTATCGAGCTGGAGGGGTATTGCTAACAGAAACCTAGGCATACCGCGCAAAGGCAGCCTTAGGTCACCTTTGGTACAACTCAGGAATCGCGGTTCTGAGCAGCGCCGCACCCTTAGGGAGTCCACTCTGCCAGGTGGTCAATCTCACCTCGGACTTACGCCAATAGCTCCCCGCACATCCTTACTACCACCAGGGTGCGCACTTTCACCTCCCAGACTTTCGGCCTGAATGGAGCTACTTGGCTTCGCGGTTGGAACGAGTTATCTGGCCAACTAAGTGATAGGCATGCGTTCAACATGACGTGAGGACGTACAGTGAATCGGTCCTTAACCGATATAGACGGGGATAGATCCACACCCAAGACCTCCTTGCCTTGTTGCTTCTCTATCGACATCCCGCTCGGTCACAATTCATTATTGACACATGGTTATTTTCCACGATAGCAAATATAGCCAACCGTGACCAGACATCATCCTAACTTGCAGGTGATAGGAAATCACCTGACTTTTACTGGTCTAAGCAAGGCTAAGCTTTGATTCGCTCCTGGACCTAAATAGGATTCACAGTACGTTTACTGGCCAAGGAATAGATATATATGCAACAAGTGTTTGCATCCAGTTCTTATCACTTAATGCATCACAAATAAAGATACTCAAAGTAACCATTTTTAAAACATAGGAGACTTAGAATGCTCCGGGGCTTGCCTTTCAGAAAAGATGAAGGTTGGTGATCGGGACACTCAAGAACTTCTTCGCTGGCTCCTTCTTCGGGTGTCTGCACCTCCGGCTCCTGAGCTTGCTGCTGCTTCTTCGGATGTACTGGCTCGAATTCCAGAAGCGTGACTCCCTCCAGAACACCTATTGCATGCATATGTATAGTATAAGAATCATGCATGCACAAGAGATGGAAGATGATGATGAAATGTACAACCATGTATGAATGGACGCATGAAAGACATAATGATACAAGATTAACATCGACTTTTACCGAGTAGGTGCATATCTCTTTTAGAAAACAAGAACGGCACACCTACCAAGTTCTAATAACCTAAGATAAAGTTTTTCATCTTCAGTAAGAGGTCTAGCACCTGCAACTAACAATTTATCTTAATTAGCCTAGCATCTAAATCATCACATCAACTCATATAAAGCAAACAAGTCATTCACTACACTCAACAGTTTTCAGGCTGCAAACAGCATCTACAAGTTTGATCCATAACTGGAGTTCTACAGATCGAATTACCATGATTTAAGACTTTCTGGAAATCTTATAAAGTTGTCTACAACTTTCATTTAATCACCAAAGTCTAATTCAAACTCAAACTAGGTCACACAAACTGATCTTGCAAAACTGTCCATGGATTCCAGAGAGCAGGCAGTTGGGAGTGCTGTCTTCCAACTGACATAACTCTCAAACTACTAGGCCAAATGCCACCAAATTTTAATAGGAGATAGATACATAAGTTATCTACAACTTTTGTATTCACCACTTTCCCAGAAACTCAATTTATCATGGTGAACTTTATAAAGTTCCTAGAACTGTCCAAAAAGACACAATGCAAGAAATTAATTATTAACTTACATTGCAAACATACCAATGGACAAAATCAACTTTACTAACTCATCACACATGTTAAAAGAACACCAGAAAACATAGTGGCCCCACCTAAATAAATTCTTTTTATGCCTTTATTAATTTTTTTAGATAATGAGGTTAATTAATAAACACATGTCCAAAGTGTACAGAAAATTCCACAAAAATTACAGTGGCTTATACTGGTCTCAAATATGCTACTACATAAATTTCATATCAATTGAACCAGTATACCATCCTACACAAAAATGACAAGGCATAAATGCTTAAAATGGCATAAATAGGAAACCCTAGCGAAAAGTGTCAAGCAACAGATTTCATATTTTTTCTAGCATCCTTAAGGTACTAGGATGCTACCCACAAAGTTCCATGGTTGTAGGATTCCTAGATA
This sequence comes from Miscanthus lutarioriparius, assembly GCA_904845875.1. NCBI lineage: Eukaryota > Viridiplantae > Streptophyta > Magnoliopsida > Poales > Poaceae > Miscanthus > Miscanthus lutarioriparius. The sequence goes on along the minus strand of CAJGYO010000005.1, from coordinate 70,115,360 downwards.
ATTTACAAAAATTTACACAAGTATCAATCAATGATAAAAGGAAAATCTATAACTCAAAAACCATACAGGCAATGACTCTCAAATGTTTGCCAGAGCTTCTACTAAGCAATAATAGCTTACCCACAAAATTTTATAATTTTTGGAGCACAGGAACTCCAGATATAATTTAAACAAGTTTGCATGTATATAAAAACACATTTCAAGTTCCTATTTACTTCATCCAAAATTTCCACTACAAGTGCTCATATCATATTTTTGTTAAATACTAGACTTCACTGTGATTCTACCAAAATTTGAATCACACCATTTGGATCTACCAAAATTTCCACTACAAGTGCTCATATCAATTTTTTGTTAAATACTAGACTTCACTGTGACCGAGCTAGCTACGGCGAGCCTCCATTGTCTCTTCGAGCTCGGTACGAGCTTCATGAGATCACAACGGAGCTAACAAAGAAGAAAAATGAGGACGAGAGGGAGCCTAGCTATCCCGACCACGGCGGCCTTGAACTCCGGTGAGGTCGCGCACATGGCAGCGGCGGCGAAACTGAACAATTAGCCCTCACCTCGACTCGATAGGCTCAGTTAAGAGATGGAGGAGGTAGAGGAGGTCACAGCGGATCTTTGAGCTAGCTGGAGGCAGCGTTTTGTGGCAGCGAGCGAGCTAGGTGACGGCATGTGCTCGGCGGCAATGGCGGAGCAGCTCTGCGCTGCTGCGGCGAGCGGAGGAGGCGAAGGAAAACGAAAAATGCACTTGTGAGCCGGTCAGGCAGACGAGCGTGGGTCAAGCAGTGGCCAGCAGCGCCAGGACAGCCACGACGCGTGGCCTGCGTGGTCAGGCGGCCGGCAACGGGTGTCCTCCACGCGGCGTTCGTTCTCTGTTGCCGGTCGGAACTGTAGACGCCGATTCAGTCTAGTCGTCGATGCGTGACAGCATTACTTGATGACCACCAAAAGCGTAAACGGTGGTGAGTTAGCAGAATTTCCTTGAACAAAATATGTAGAGCTACTATAGGGCTACAATTGTTATATAGAAACTTTTAGCTAATTCGCAACGAATAACGAGTTACATCAAACCAAAGTCGGCTCCATCAAACTAGAAACACAGCAAACACTTACAAAAATTCGAAGTGTAGAATGAGCACTGGTTTCTGGATTGTGGGCCCAAATTGAACATGTTCTACACATTTTCATGAGTTGGCTCCTAAACAAAGTTTGTTCCTTATAAAATTTGCTACAACTTTGCTTTAGGTTGCTCAGACATGCAAACACTCTAAGCTACACTTTTTAAACGGTCAAACAAAAGGGTTCAGGAGTCAAAACAAGTCAAACCACTATTTGAAATCATAATTAGGCAACATGATCAATATGAACAATGTTCCAAATGACATTCTAGGTGTCACTAAGTTGTTTAAGAGAATTATTAGCCACACCACACATTGGTCACACAAGAATCAAGCACTGTATGCACTGAAACACTGAAAAACCAATGAAATGTTACATTTGTTTCATAGTCATGTTTCACATGTTTCATGATCTTGTCGCATAGTACTAACTAGCTATGTTTCACAAAAGTGAGTTACACATGTTGCACTTGGGTGTTGTACACTATTCATTTCATAAAAACAACACACATGGAATACACAATATGTTGCATTGTTTCGAAAACATGTTTCATGCAATATAAGCTCATGAATGGATGAATGATGCTCATGTTCATGAAATGCAAGTGCAATTATGCAAGCCTAACACCTAGGGTGTTATAGGTCATATCCATGTCCCCGCACATCCTTCCTACCTCTAGTATGCATGACATACATATCAGTTCCTGGCCTGAATAGAGCTACTCGGCTTCACGGTCAGAATGACTTATCCGGCCAGCTAAGTGAAAGGCGGCGTTCAATCTCGAGTAAGGTCCAACAATGGTACGGTCCTTAACCGACATAGATAGGATCAACATAGGTCATATCACCATCAACATATAAGATCTCGCCCAGTCTCCATTTATATAACATCACATGGTTCTTTTCCATGATAACAAATATGGCCAATCATGACTAGGTATCCACCTATATCTCGCAGGAGATAGGAAATCACCTGACTTCTACCGGCCAAAGCATGGCTAAGCATAGATCGACCTACTCATCTAGTAAGGGTACATGTATTTATATATAGTGGACAAGGTAGGGCAAACTGCACCAACGGTTTCATCCAACTCCTATTACCTAATGCATCATACAAAAGTTATACTCATGTGCATTTATAAAAGAGAGGGTAGGAGACTTAGAATGCTCCAGGGCTTGCCTAGGATCCGACACAAAGTCAGTTTAGTTTGCTTGCACCATCTTGGAAACATCTCCACTCCATGCATGCACTCCAAGGGTCCTTCCATCTTTAGGATAGGTCCATCAAATACCGTCTTCAGGTTCAGCTCCAACATCACGTCCTTTGGTTCCTCGCGTTGTACATCTTTCGTACCTAGATGGGATGCAAAAATGCATATGTATGAATGCCGAGGAAGCAACACATGATGCATTTAAAAGACATACAAGACATTCACGAGGACACAATGAACGATGTAAGCACCTAGAGAGCAAGACATATAATATCACACAAACCTATCATGCTAGGATAACAAGAAGGCAACACTATGTATTCATTCGCAATCAACTCAAGTTAAGCTATCACAGGGCAAGCATCTATCATAAGCTAACTAAACTTAGCATCACATAACCAGCGCGTGAGATATAAATAAAGTAAGATACATTTTCACTAGACATCTCAGGTAGATCAATCTAACAACACTGAAATTATGGGCTAACACTACGAATCACACAAGCAATACAAAACGAAAGCAATCAACTATAGGTACAATACATATTCTGGACAGCAGCACAGTAGGCACTTGTTTTAATCATAACTAGAGTTAAAAATGTCCAACAGAGGTGATTTTGGATTTTCTTGAAAACTAATTAAATTTTCTACAACTTTATTATTTACACCAAGAGCTGATTCATTAGTTAACTAGGGTAAAAAACACAAGAAATCAGAACTGCACAGCAAGGACAGAAAACTGATATGAACTTCAAAAATGTATATACGAAGTTCTAGACATCCAACAAGCATGATTATTAACTTTATGGAAAGCTCATTAAGTTATCTATAACGTTCTTATTATCATATCATAATGACTCAACAGTTAACAAGACCAAACAACACCAAGAAGCAAATCTGTCCAGACATGGACAGATTCTAGCATTAGGCTTTAGACATCTATATCTAGAGTTCTAGACCACGAAAAGGTGTGTTCTCTAACATTTTGGAAAGCTTAAGAAAATCATTACAATTCTTTTCTGCACATCAAGAGGTGATTCAAAAGTTATCTTAGTAAAAAAGACAAAGCATTGCAGCACTGTCTAGAACATAGATAAAACCTGACAGGGTATTTGTAAAATCTATTGCTCCCAAACCAGTTGGCCTAAAATTATGAAATTTTAGGATAACAAAGATAAGGAAGTTATCTACAACTTTTATATTCACCATATCTACAGAAAACATCATCATCACCACGTAACTATCACCACAACAGAAATTATACAAGCAGCCATTTTCAGCACATAAGCAAAAAGGTTCTCCACTTGATTGATTAGCAAGATCATACATGTATAACTAATTACTTGGCTCACAAACTACTATTAAAATAGTTAACTAACATTAGTTATAGCTAGCATGAAAACACACCAAAGTAACTTTAAACATGAAGGTTAGGTGGCAAGGTCCATCTTTTAGTGATTCACTGAACACCCGATTATTAACTAGCAAGCATAACAAGTACATTGAGAATGGCAACTTGCCCCTAAGTTATTTTAAGATGGTTTCTAAACAGCACCTAAACATCCCTAACATCCACCTGGCACTTATTCAAGGTAGAGTAAAGCAAAGGTCATCAAACTTGAATAAGCAACATAATTACTAGTTGTTATATCAACATGAGAGCATACTCATAAGCTATTTAAAAGCTCAAACAAAACCAACATTCTCCAGCAATATACCATTTAACACAACTATTAGAATCATCACAAGAGACATTCAAAAGCTTATTCACTATTAAGCATCCACTAACCCTTTATATATAAAAACCTATATATTAAACATAAGTGATGTTGCAAACATAGAGTTTAGAGCTAAGATTTTTATGGGTGAGAGATGTTATCAAAACATGACTATTGTAAAAATGTTACATGCTCAGGTTTTATAATTTAATTAGTACAAACAAATCAAGTTTTAATCACAATAAAGCATGTGAGAGCAAGATAAATCTAAAGGACAACATTTTCTGCAAACACATGGCCATATTAAGTGTTCATTTGACATAATAAAATCAAACAAAGGTAGTGGAATTATATTTTCCATTTTTGCACATGTATATTATTTATAAACCATTTATCAAGCACTAAACAAGTTAAATCAAAAGATCAGACATACTGCATCCAATGAAGTTGAAATTTTTACCACAGTGCACGAATCACATGAATAACATACAAATTTCACACCAATTGGAGGAATATAACAACAAATATAAATTTATTTCTAGAAATCCCTAAAAAGCATAGATACAAATCTAAAACATCTTTATTTACATTTTATGATTTTTCTATGAATTACTACATAGATCTACTCACAAGGATTCCAAAACATCTTTATTTACATTTTATGATTTTTCTATGAATTACTACGAATTTCCAAAGTTCCAGCCAGATTATATGCTAAAGGAAAAGATTAACAGAAAAGGAAAACACATCTTGCACTGAGGACCCTGCAGTTTTCCTTAACCAACCCACAAAACAACACACACTATTCATCTAAGTCATGAGTTTCGCATCTAGAACCAGAAAAGAGTTTTATTTCCATTTTACTCCTCTTCTTGTCCATGGAATAGAACAGAGGAGCCGACTGGGAGCTCGCGATTTCGGCCTGGGAAGTGGCCGACGGGGGCGAGGATGGGACGCGGGAGCGCCATAGGGTGCTTGTGCACCTGCGGTGGGGCATAGCCTGGCCTGAGGCGAGGCAGCCAGCGGCCTACGGGACCACGACCATGAGCGTTGCGGCCCGGGGCCAAGCGGCACGGCAGCAGGCATTTCGGTGACGAAGCAGGGCCAAAGCGACATCGTGCGGACTGGTCCAGGGAGGGTGGTGGTGGTGGCTACTAGGCGCAAGGTGGTGCGGAGTCACGGGAGCTAGCGGCGGCCACAACGCGGCAGTGAGGCGAGGGCGAGAGCGTGAGGGAGGGGCAGAGAGCATGCCTTGGGAGTGGAAGAGTGGAGTGAGGCTCGAAGCTAGGCTCAGCATCCGCATCCAGGAGGCAACGACACATGGCAAGGAGGTGGGGGTGCGCTGCCCTTCATGGAGGACGCATGCGCATATGGTCGAGCAGGTGGTGGGCACTGGAGTATGTGTTTTAGGTCCCATTTTTTAGCACCTTCAAAGCATATTCAGTCCTAGGCACAAATATGGAAGTTGTTGACCTCAGATGACCCTCCAACTTCTATTAAGAGTGCACAGACATTAGAGCTTTGGATTAATGGATAATTAGGCTCCAATGAGGCAGTGTCAGCGACTTGATAGGGATTAAAGGCAAAGATCAAAACTCGGTCAAACCTGAGTCAAACTTGCTCCAAACCTTTCCAAGTTCTTCTCCATAGTAAAAACTCCAACTTTTATTTTTGTGTCAACTCAAGTTGCTTAACAAAAACACGAGAACGTGACGTGTCAACCGCCATGTCCTTGCCGTTCAAAGCTGCAAGACTTAGAATTATTAGAGACTAGGAAACAACAGCTGATTCAATTTTTGAGCCTCTATTTGACTTGTTTCTAAGCTGATTTGGCTCATAGTCCAAAAACAAAGTTTGTAGTACTCAACTTAAACTACAACTTTCATTTAAGTTCAAACCTCAGAACTGGTACAAAAGCCATTGTTTTACCTTGGTCAAAGCAGCAACATGAAAAAGGTTGTAACTAGGGTTTTAGACCGATTGAGGCATTCTCTTGTCATTTGCTCAACACAAACCTTTCATGACTTTTGTTGTAGAACTAATTAGGAATTCTTTGAGCAAGGTTGCAAGGTTTGGTTGACATCACATGTCCCCATTCACTTAACACTACAATTCAATCAATGATATAACTTACTTGAGTACAAATTCGCTGCTTAACTCATGACTAACACCTTGGGTGTTACGACCTCCCCCTTAATAGAATCTGGTCCCAAGATTTAGAGCAAAAAACTTTCCATGGAAGAGAAACAAGTCATCCACTTGCCTGACAAATAGCTCATCCAACTTTAAATGTTGTGCGCCCTTTTTGATCCAACAGTGATGGTATAAGTTGCTCCACAGCTGGTCAACATCACTCATGGGGACGGTCGAGTAGGGTCGCTTGTCTACCATCTCTTGTAGTCTATTAATATTTAGGTCGGTGACTTATTCTTCAATGTTATTCTCCTTGCAACTTTAGAAGGAAGGCCTACTACATCTGGTCTGATATACAGATCTTTTGATAGGATATGAAAAGATAAACAAGGAAAAGCTCATGACGAGATAACCCGTTGGTGTAGTTCAATAATGGATCATGATTAGAAACCTCGATACTAGAGCGTGCCGAGTAGCACAACCATGTGTTGTACGCCCACATGAGGCTCTCGGTTTTGTCGCGATACTGTAGAGTGCTAATCATGGTACCATTACTGAACATACAACCAACGAGATTTCTCACATAGCACGGATTGATCGGTAATGGACAAACATTAGGTGCGAGGCGGGGTAGCAAGCAAAGATAGCCACAAGGTCAAGGTGAAAAGTGGAATTACCCATGCACCAGATCTTTTTTAGGATAGCAACAGAGAGATCAAAACAAGGATTTTGGGCTTGGCCTCACAACAGACTCAACAATAACTCATATGCTCACCGAGGACAAAAGACTTGTCAACTATAGTACCACCTATGTAACAACACATCCACACATACATCACGGTCTTAAACAAGCACTTGAGAACTCTATAAAATTAACTTAAGCAGCTAATACTAAGCAGCAAGCTCGCACAACACAAGCATTATAGGAAAAGATTAAAAGAGGCACTAGTTAACCAACAAAAAGAAAACTGCATGTAACCACTTAATTTTAGGCATAACCAAGCATATCAACAGTTGTTTACATCCTAAACACACTAGAAAAGCTATTAGTTAGACACATCTAGAAGAAGACCACTAACTTTTGAAGTAGGAGACTATGTGTACTTAAAAGTGTGGCCCATGAAGGGAGTGCAGAGATTTGGTGTAAGAAGGAAGTTTGCGCCTAGATATGTAGGGCCATACCAGATTATTGAACGGAAAGGAAATGCCGCCTACAAGTTACAACTTCCTCCAGAGATGAGTGCTATATTCGATGTCTTCCATGTTTCTCAGTTGAAAAGATGCCTTCACATACCTGAGGAAGCCATAGCACCCACCAACATTAAGATCCAATCAGATTTGACATGTGAAGAGAAACCAATCCGAGTGCTAGAAGAAATGGAAAGAGTAACCCAAAGCAAGGTCATTAAGCTCTACAAGGTGGTGTGGAATAACCACAGTGAACAAGATGCCACTTGGGAACAGGAGGATTAATTACGTGGGGTTTATCCCGCCTTTTATGAAAAATGGTGGGTCTTTTAAATCTTGGGACTAGATTTCTATAAGGGGGAGGGGTTGTAACACCCCAGTGTTAAGCATTGCATTTGGCACTTGCATTTCATGAGCACAAGCATCATCCAAGCATTCATGAACATGAGCATATGAAATTTCATCTCGTTCTTATACCTTATCACATGAAATGTTGATTATATATATATGCTTATGCTTGCAATTATGTTTGACCATTGTATGAAATGGTGGTAAGGTCACAACAATACCATAGACATATCTAGAATGGTGGATGGAACAACTTTTGTATTCATAACATGAACCAATTTTGCTTCTAAGTGTTGGTGTACTTTGACATGCCATTTTCATGATGCTAGTTTGACTAAAGTTGAATAGTAGCTTAGATTGTTTGCATGGCTGTGTGACCTAAATAAAAGTTGTAGTTTACATCAAGGGTAACAAACTTTATTTAAGGGTCATGTGCTGAATTAGTGTCTAACATGGTCAAATGGAGCTCACATGTATCAACAAAATGTTGTTTGGTGACTTAAGAATTTTTTCTAAGTGTTGAAGCTATTTTCAGTTTAAAAGTACCTAGCCTTGGAGCACTGTAATTTGAAAACTATTGGGAATTAGGTCTGTGGGGGATATACCCCCGGGTACCACAAGATGGTACATGGGCCGCACCATCCGAGGTGGCCCGACCCATAAGATCAAGGCGTGCACATCAAGATTACAAGTTGTACTAGATATTGTAATAGTACCAAATTGGATACTTTACTTGTAACCTTGTCTCTTTGGAGTATATAAGGAGAGACAAGGGTCCCCTAGAGGACAGGTTAATCGGTATACATCTCAATACAATACACCAAAGACACAGGACATAGGGTATTACGTCGATCAGACGGCCCGAACCTGTCTAAATGGCTGTCTCTGCGCCTTGTGTCACCATCTGGTTCCTGATTACACGCACCGTCTACCGACAATCTACCACCACGGGCACCCCCTCGGTGGACTGCCGACCATATTTCATCGATAGTGGCACGCCAGGTAGGGGCCCCTTTAGGGGTTGTGCGTGCTGATCTTCCGGCGAATCAGATGGTGATTTTCTCATCAACATCATCCACGGTGACTCGGCTCCTCGCGGTAGGCTTCCCTCGGCAGTGTTGCATGAAGATCTTGATCGGCGTATCGGTGGGCCTCGGCCTGTGGCAACGACGCCGCTCGTAGCGACCACACATCAAGACTCATGATACCCCAAGCCTCCGTCGGACAAGACTTCGTGGTTAGTGCACCGTGCGCCAAGGCAGATCAAGCAAGGAGCAAACACGTGCATGCTTTGCATGTACCTCCAATCTCTGACAATAAGACGATCCAGATTCATGAACGGCGTAGCTGAAGGTCATGCAACGCTAATCAACCAGCAAGCAATCAAGGTCAAATACATCTACAAGACATGCAAGTTAGTTGAGTCAGGCTTGCATGCATATGCATCACTTGTACGGAGTATTTTTCTAGCAGCAGCCGACCAGCGAGCGACACCGAGCCCAGACCATGTCGACCACGTCCCGAGCGGCTCTGCTGAGCTCCAACCACATCAACCACGGACCACGTCGACCACGTCCCGAGCGGCTCTGCTGAGCTTCGACCACGTCGACCACGTCCAGAGCGGCTCTGCCGAGCTCCGACCACCTCGACCACCAGACCACATCACAATGATGATCGCCGCGAAGAATGGCGCTACGACAACCGCGACCACTGTCATGACGACAGGTCGGAAAGCTCAAGGACCGGACAACTTCATCGCCACCGATCAGATTTCTATCCAAAGATAAGTACACTTCTAATATTTATATTTAATATAATTTTCATTACGACGTTTCTCCACAACGTCCTGGTCATGATTATTCTTCAAATAGCATTTGTCGATGTATACCATCTTAAATATAACATACAGCTATACTTAATGCAAATCCTCGACCAGTCATGTTGATGCTCGATGCCTCCAGTGACGGCCCTGTCTCCGGCTCCTCCCTACACGTGCACGAGCGTCTGCCCTCTATGTTATGGGTGGTCGACAGCGGTTCCTTAGCGACGCTTTGTTCTTCCTACACGTGCACGGGCTCCGCACCCCGCATTATGGTTAACAGGCTAACTAGGGCTAGCGACTCAGCTATATGCTAACTGGTTGGAAGGTTTATATTAAGTATAAACACAAACTTCATATTAACACTGATGTTTACAAAGCACCAACTACTTTATCACATCATGCTCATTTGCAAATGACTGCTGAGCGTTGTTTCTTCACCGCTGATTTTTTTTCCATAATTTATTATTTTGTACATCATGTACTACCATTCTACATATTTATATTGCAGGAATTTTAAGCTATGCTCGGGGACTTCATCTCTCGCTCCTCAACCTATGCTCGGGGACTGCCTCGATCACTCTCCGACCACAGCTCGGGGACTTCGTTGCTCGCTTCTCGACCTACGCTCGGGGACTACCTCGATCACTCTCTGAGCACAGCTCGGGGACTTCGTCGCTCGCTTCTCGACCTACGCTCGGGGACTGCCTCGATCACTCTCCGACCATAGCTCGGGTACTTCATCTCTCGCTCCTTGACCTGTGCTCAGGGACTGCCTCGATCACTCTCTGACCACAGCTTGGGGACTTTGTTGCTCGCTTCTTGACCTACGCTCGGGGACTGCCTCGATCACTCTCCAAGCATAGCTCGGGGACTTCGTCGCTCGCTTCTTGACCTATGCTCGGGGGCTGCCTCGATCACTCTTCGACCACAGCTAGGGGACTTTGCGTCTCGACTACATGTGACTGGCAACTCGCATACAGTTGGGATATTTTTTCTCACTTAGACCTTGCTACAAGGCTCATACCTCGCCTTCCAGCAAGCTCGGGGACTACATCGGTACGATGCACCTGCCGGTGCATCTCGTATCGCCTGTATGACGATTGGGTTCTCAACTTAACTAGGAATTCTCTTTAGACCCTGGCACCACGTGCCTACATCACCTACCACCAGGCTTGGGGACTAAGTGGGCACACTTCACCTTGCGGTGAATGTGTTTGTTTTTCGACCTCTACGCCTCTGATGATCAAGGATGCTACGCTTCAAGACACACTTACATTTCTTTTTAGAAATACAAGTGGGCACACTTCCCAGGACAGAAATCTTTTTCTTTCTTCTTAAGAGTGCCATACATTCTTCGGACAACCTACTTCTCCGGCGACAACGGTGGTTGGAGATGTCAAGAACTCAAGCCTCACTATTCGGAGAAGGTTAAAATGGCGTGTCGCATCAGAATACATGGCGCTCGGGGACTAGCTGTGGGGGATATACCCCTGGGTACCACAAGATGGTACATGGGCCGCACCATCCGAGGTGGCCCGGCCCATAAGATCAAGGCGTGCACATCAAGATTATAAGTTGTACTAGATATTGTAATAGTACCAAATTGGATACTTTACTTGTAACCTTGTCTCTTCGGAGTATATAAGGAGAGACAAGGGTCCCCTAGAGGACAGGTTAATCGGTATACATCTCAATACAATACACCAAAGACACAGGACGTAGGGTATTACGTCGATCAGACGGCCCGAACCTGTCTAAATCGCTGTCTCTATGCCTTGTGTCACCATCTGGTTCCTGATTACACGTACCGTCTACCGACAATCTACCACCACGGGCACCCCCCTCGGTGGAATGCCGACCATATCTCATCGACAAGGTCAAACTCCTTTAAGCATTTTTGTAGTGTTCACGTAGCTCTACAAATTTTATTAATGAAGCTTGCACTGATTTGCCACAGATTAGGAGTACTAATTGCTTGAAGCTACGCTATCAGTTGGGTTCATGGTGGACAGAATCAGCGCCGCGCGTGTGCATCGTGGCCGACCGGTGTCGGGCCATGGCCGCCATGTGGTGGCCCTACGCCGGTAGATAAGCGCGCCACTCCCTCCCACTCTCTCTCACGCTCTCACTCGCCTCTGCCTCGCCTCCTTCTTTCGCTCTCGCGCTCGCCGAGCGAACCGCAACGCTACGCCGTCGCCGCTGCACCCCCGCCCCGCTCGCACGCCACCGCCACTGGGGCCATTGTACGATTGCTCATGCACACTACTCAGCCATCACCTCCTCCACCTCACCGACCTGTTATCCGTGCCAATCGAGCCAAGGTAAAGGCTCATGGATGAGTTTGCCATCGCCACGCCCTCGCTAGAGCACCACCGAGCTTGCGCTGCTCAAAGCCGGTGCTCTGCTAGGATTCACTGACCAGTGAGATCAGTTGACCCGCGGGGCCTAGTCGTCAGCACCTCTGTCGTGTATAGACTGGGTGCACCTAGCTGCAGCTCCCAATTGGAAATTTGATTTTCTTTATTTGTTTTCACAGATTTTGTTGCTAACTTCAAAATTTTATATCTTGAGCTAGGAGTATCCAAATGGGATGAACCAAATTTTGTTAGATTCATATTGAAGTGTACTATTTGATAAAAATATGAAATCTACTGCTTAGGGTATTTTTCTAAGATAATTAAATGAAGAAAAATAAGTGCTTTTAAAGTAGTTTATATCTTCTAAAATGCATAACTTGAGTTAAGAAAGTGATAAAATTGTGATTCCAATTTTTATGGTCTTGTGTTGATATGCTCTAGCTAGGAAAAATACTAAAACTATAGTAGGCATACTTGAAATATGGTCTTCCTATTTAATCTTAATAAATTGCTACTTTCTAGTGAAAATAAATGGGATAAAAATACTTAGCATATGATCATGCAAATTTTTACATAGTATGCTCATGCTAGGAGGAAAGTAAGAAAAATATTAAATCTGTTGCTTGACACTTTTCGCTAGGCTAAACTATTTTTGCTAAAATAAGCATATGTAACTTGTCATTTTTGTAGAGGTAGCTATACTTATCCAAATATCATGAAATTTGTATAGTAGACTATTAGGGTCAATTGTAATTTTCTATGAATTTATTGAGCAATGGAAATATTTATCCTGTAAATCACTTTATTGTCTAAGGAATATAAATAAATTAGTTAGGCTTAACCATGATGTTTTCCGTGGTGTTTGTGATGCATATAACCTGTTGATGTTGTTAGTTAGGCTTAGAAGTATTTGTTTGTAGGCAACTAGTTAATCATTGCTTTATAATTCAACTAGATGTCTACATGCGTAGTTTCTGTTGTGGTGTTGATTCCATGATGTTAATGATCCTTTATGTAAAAGTTATTAATAAGAAAGTTGTAGATAACTTACTTATATACCTTGTGTTAAATTTTCATAGTAATAGACCTAATGGTTTAAGAATTATAGATATTAGAAGTCTGCATCAGAAATGACTTATTCTCTGGACAGATCTAAAAGATTGAATTATTTGACCTATATAACTACTGAATCACCTTATGATGATTAAAAGAAAGTTGTCGGAAATTTCATAAGCTTTCCATAATGTCCACAACCATATTATTTTGATGTGTATAACTCTAGTTATTATCAAAACAACTGGCTGCTATCTTATAGTCCAGTAAATTCATTAGGTGAGAATTTGTTTAATTACTAGAGAAGAGATATACACCTACTCAGTAAAAGAAAATATAACTTGTTATCACCTTAATGCAATGCTACTGAGAACACTTATAAGGATGTATTCATCCCATCATATCATATTATATATGTCATTATATATGCATCCATGATATCTTATTTCTTGTTCATGCATAGAGGATCGTCCAAGGGGATAACTCTATTGGAATTCGACGAAGAGTCAGCGGAACAATAGGAGGCACCTCAGCCCATAGCTCTAGACGGAGAGGAGCAAACTCTTGAAGACTTACCCAAGTACCCAGACCATAGGCCAACTTCTTTTATCAAATGCAAGCCCAGAGCATTTTAAGCTTCTCATGTTTTATAAACTATCACTTGAGTCCTTTATGTTTGATGCATTAGGTTATAAGAGTTGATTAGAAACACTTGATGCGTAGAACTACCTTGTCTAGATATATACCTCCAACCCTATATAGGTCTAGGATTAAATATATGCTTAGCCATGCTTAGACCGATAGAAGTCGAGTGATTTTCTATAAGCTGTGAGATATTGGGGGATGTCGGAGCACGGTTGGCTATATTTGCTATCGTAAAAAAAACCATGGGATAATGTAACTAGAGGCCGGGCGGAGTCTATGTGTAGGTTGACTCATGTGATTCCATTTGTGCCGATTAAGGATTGTACCGTTGTTGGCACTTTTGTCGAGATCGAACGCATGCCTCTCACTAGCTGGCTGGGTAACTCATTCAGACCACGAAGCCAAGTAGCTCAACTCAGGCCGGGCCCCATTCTGTTAGAGTGCGCACTCTGGATGGTAGTACAGATGTGCGAGGAGCTAGACGTGAGCCCAAGGGTAGGGTAGTCCTGATTGTCCTAGCAGCTGGTTGTCCCTGATTGTGCGACGCTGGTCAAACCCATGAAATGTGTACCTGAGTTGTACCAAAGGTGACCTAAGCTGACCGTTGATCTAGTCTGCCTAGATTTGTGTTAGGAATAAATTACCACCTAGTTGAAATCGATTCGAATAGCTCTCTCCCGGATAGTGAGAAACTTGGCTAGCCCCAACATCGTAGTAACTGTATTATGGAATGATGGTTATGATGAACATGGAATTACTACACCAGCTATGGTTACTATTGTATGCTACTAAATGATATACCACATGTTTGGCACAGGTTAGTTGCTAATCTAGAGATGAATAGCTATAATTAACTTGATGACCAAATTATAAATGTACAACTGAATTCGTCGCTTTTTATGCAAAATGTTGTCAAGCTAGCTCCACTTATAAAGCCTTCCATAATCCTTGGAGTCACTTTATTTTCGGTTTATGATGGGTAAGTCTAGCTGAGTACCTTGTTGTACTCCGGGTTTATTTCTCATTGTTGCAGATAATACAATGTATCATGGCTACTATAAGAACCGCTTTTGTCCTACCGTGGATGAGGAGTAGGGCCCCGGGCAAGGAATCTCTCATTAATTCCTCTCTTATGCTTTTATGGAAATGTGATCATGAGCTGGCACCGTATTTGAACAGTGATGACATATGTTAGTTTCAAACTTTATTTGCTTCTGCTTTAGTTTCAAACTTTATTTGCTTCTGCTACTATTTTACTTGAACTTGGTTTGTTATAACTTTTAATCATACTCTGATGTATGAAACTGTATTTGTGAACTTTATGTAACGTGTGATAGGTATATTGAATCATGTATGATCTTAGTTGTATGTTGGTTGAATCGAGACCCTTTGTGGTACTCGACGGACTACCGGGTTTATATGGGCTCAAGTATGACAGAACGACTGCTTGTGGGCTGCTATTGTACTTGTGCTCTCATAAATTGGACAGTTCTGCTACGACTGGTTTCAGAGCAAGATTCAACATTAATTGCCACATGTGTATTTAAAACAAAGGTTTTTGTTTTTCCAAAACTAGTTTTGGCAACTGATAGATATATATATATAGGTGTTTAAACCTAAAGTTTGAATCTAAAGTGTGCTAGTGATCACTTCCTTTATGCCCAGTTAAGGATATCAGGTGGCTAATTAAGTACTAACTTGGGGATTTTTATTTTCGTCATCCATACAGAGTGCTATTGTATGGATGCCATTCACTTGAGTGGTAATGTATGGATCAATTGCCTCTACGCCCAAGGTAAGATGATGAGTGACATGACCGCAAGATATGAGTGTGCGGTCTATGGGGAGAGTTAGCTTTGATACTAAAGTATATATATGTCTCATATATATAAGGAGGTATTTAATTGTGGGTTAGCATTGAAACGGCTATATATGCATATTTATATGTATATATAGGACATATTTACTTTCGGGTAGCTCTGATACAGAAGTATATATGTATGGGTATATATATATGAAAGTATTTAGCTTGCAACCTAGAGCCTTGATTTTTTATTTCTGCATATATAATTGTGGAGTTGGGCTGAAATGAAATTCTTGTGCAGGTACACTAATAGCGAAAAGTGTAGCCCAGCTAGCTACGTTATATATGAGAGAACACATATATGCCACCGTGTATGCCATTAGAAGTTTTAATTTTCCTAAGTTTGTGAGGACGTATGGAACGTGCATGCATCATGATAAATCATTTATTACACACTTGCATTGCTCCTCCCCTTATAAGTCTCTTATTTGGTTAAGTAGCTCTTTTCTATTATAATGTTGTTCTCACGAGAGTTGCACCATTTTGTTGGAATAGATGGCAGCATCAGCTGGGAGTGAGACTTTCTTGAAATGTTTGGTACCCCTACTCTACTTTGGAGGGTCTTGCATTATGTGGGATATACCGAACTATCTCTCTATTCCTAGAATGAGGTATACCTGGAAGGACAACCATGGTATGAGGTATAGCTAACCACACCAGCTCATACCCAAGCACCCCTGTGGCAGGAGTGGAAGGCAGAATCTGAAGGAAAAACTCCTTGGGAAGCTACCCAAGTAGTGGCTTTTGAGGTGCTGAGTTAGATTTGTCAGCAGCACGGGGATGAGCTTACCGGTAGTGTCGCTGGTACTTTTCCTTGGGTGGATCCATCTATAATAGTTTGGGCATAGCGCAACTATAATGTGTTGATCTGAAACTGGGATGAGCGAGCAGATAATTCTAGTCCCGCTATGGATGCCATGTTCACGATGATGAAAATGTTCTATACTCGTCAAGATACCCGGGACTTCTGGTAGGAGTCCTATACCACTTGCAAGGATAGACTCATGAGAGCCGAAGCTGCTCAGCGTAAGCTGAGGAAGCATGTTCAAAAGCACAAGAAGGCAGCAAGTGAGGCTCAATCGGAAACTGATCAGGCATATGTAGCATTGGGAAATCTCCACACTCAGATGGAGCAAGTCGATCAGCAAAGAGCTATTGCCCAACCGGCAAGAGCTGATGATCAGGCAGTGCTAGCAGGACTATGGAGCAGCTAGAGACCACTCGCATAGAGGCACTCACCGCTATGCACCAGTGGATTCAAGCAAACAACTATGCAGCCCTGGCAGAAGCAGCATGAAATAGAGCCAAAGCCCTAACCGTGCAGCAGGACCGTGTTGAGAGGGATCTACGCTAGTAGCTTGCACAGACCCAGAACATGGTGGTTGATCTTTAGCATGGGGTGCATTATCTGAACAACCAACTGCACTTGATCCTAGATGAGGAAGAAGATCTAGAGATGTTAGTTGAAGATGATGGTTTGGACGAGGAAGAAGTGGATCTAGAGGATGAGGATGATGCTATCTCCAACCTCGATAGCGAGCATGCTAAAGAGTAGAGCCATCTAAGGACTAGTCAATGCACTAGTTATATCCCTGCTATTTGTGTAATGGACTTGTAGTTGAAGTTTAGTATTCGTGACTTAACTACGGTGTAATATTGGTACTTTGCATGTTGTGTCATTATGGATTGAACTTTGATAAAATTCTAGTTTCATTTTATTGGTGAAATATGACATGCATGATTAGTGCGTTACGAGTACAATAAGTGGTCTAATTAGTGATGTTATGTTGCGAGAATAGATTACTGTGCCTCTGTTTTATTGTATGAACTAAGATTCTCTCTAGTAATTTCAATTTGGCAAGATTACACTATTCATCTACAATCTCTTGACATCATCCAATAATCACTTATTGTTGAAACATTACAGATGTCTCGCACCCACGCTGGGGCAGGCACTAGCCAAGGTAGCAATGATGGTGATTTACCACCACCACCGTCACCTTCTGCGAATGAGTTCTTCGCACAATTTCTAGGAAATCAGAGAGCTATGGAAGAGACACTGCACCTCATTGTGTAGAACACTACTCATGCCCATCAGCAACATCAAGGGCCTGAACAAATCAGTATAGTTCATTCAAGGACTTTCAAGACACTAAGCCTCCTATCTTCAAAGAGGTCAAAGAAACGCTCCAGGCGGATGAGTGGCTTAACAAGATAGAGCAGAAGTTCTGTCCATTGACGGTTACTGAGCATCTGAAGGCCGAGTATGCATCCCACCAACTATAGGGACCGGCAAGGATATGGTGGACCCATTTCCTTTCCTCTCTACCTACCAACTCATAGGTCACATGGAGCAGTTCAAGTTAGCCTTTAGGGGACATCACATTCCCCCGGGGCTGATGCTTATGAAAGAAACTGAGTTCATGAGACTCACACAAGGGACCAAGACCCTTGTCGAGTACATGCATTCCTTCCATAATTTGTCTTGATACGCCCTAGGGTTCATCCATATGGAGGAAAAGAAGATAGAAAGCTTTAAGAGAGGCCTTAGCACCAAATTGATGAAGACCATGGCAACCTTAAGGTGTGCTACATACAATGAGTTTGTAAGTGATGCCTTAACCCAGGAGAATTAGAACAACTTGCACACAGCGGCAAAGGGCCGCAAAAGAGCAGCTAAGGCAGGTGCCTTAGGATCATCTTAGGCTAGAGCTCCAATGGTGGCTAGGCCACAATTTCGTCCACCAGCGCCTAAGTATAGGCCTCCTCAGCCAAAAGCTTAGGCTAATGACCCCTAGAAGACAATTCATAGGGCATTCACCATTGCCATACATAAGGGCAATGTAGGCCAGGGAAGCTCAGCTAGACCATGGAATAACCAGCCATGCTTCAACTGCAATTAGTTGGGTCATTGGGCCAAGGAGTGTCCCCATCCCAAGAAGGGTGGCAATCAAAACTAGGGTAATCAGAAATAGGACAATCCCAAAGCATGTCCTGGATATGTGCATTATACAGCTCTAAAAGAAATCCCTATGAGAGAAGTTGTCACCGCCGGTATGTTTCTTGTAAACAAACATCGCGCCATTGTTTTATTTGATTCTAGAGCTTCCCATTCATTTATGAGCCAAGCATTTGCATCTAAGTATGATCAGAAAATAATTGAGGTAAACAAGGGTGGTTATAGTACATGTTCAGCTGAGGCTACTATCTCTACAAATCAAATAGTTAGAGATGTGCTCATCTTGATAGAAGAGAGGGAGTACACAATGGATCTGATAGTATTGCCCGGATTAGCCATAGATGTGATCTTAGGCATGAGTTGGATGAGTGACCATGGAGTTCTCATTGACTCATCCACTCAGATAATCATGTGGAGGGAACCTAAGGGGGAGGGTGCTTTTCTAGTGTCACTTCCTAGAAGTTTTCACCTCCAAAACTTGTCTTGTGCTATCCAAGCCACTACTCTGTGATATTCCAGTGGTTTGTGAGTTTCCTGATGTATTTCCAGATGAGTTGCTGGGTTTACCACCTGATAGGGATGTGGAATTTAAGACTGAGTTAGTGCCAGGTATGGCACCTATCTCAAGAAGACCCTATAGGATGTCACCAAATGAGTTAGTTGAACATAAAATTCAGCTACAGGAACTTTTGGACAAAGGTCTCATTTGACCTAGTTTGTCTCCATGGGGATGTCCAGCTTTATTTGTAAAGAAGAAGGACAAATCCTTGAGAATGTGTGTGGATTATAGGCCGCTTAATGCTGTGACCATTAAGAATAAGTATCCTTTGCCTTGCATCAATTTCCTGTTCGATTAACTAGCAAAAGCAAAGGTATTCTCTAAGATTGACTTAAGGTCAGGATATCATCAGATTAAGATCAGGCCAGAAGATGTACCTAAAACAACTTTCTCCACTAGGTACGGCTTGTACGAGTATTTGGTCATGTCTTTTGGACTGACAAATGCTCCTACCTACTTCATGGACTTGATGAATTCGGTATTCATGCCTGAGCTCAACAAGTTCGTGGTTGTGTTTATCGATGATATCTTGATTTACTTAAAAAATGAGGCAGATCATGCAAAGCATCTGAGAGTTGTTTTGTCCAGATTGAGGGAGCATAAATTATATGCCAAATTTAGCAAATGTGAATTTTTGTTGAGGAAAGTACCTTTCTTGGGTCACATCTTATCTAAAGATGGAATTTCTATAGACCCATCTAAAGTACAAGAGGTCATGGATTGGAAGGCCCCAACTTTGGTTCATGAAGTTTAGAGTTTTCTAGAGTTCACAGGCTACTATCATCGTTTCATTCCTGATTTCTCCAAGATAGCTAAGCCCATCACCAGACTACTCTAGAAGGATGAAAAGTTCAATTGGACTCCAGAGTGTAAAGCCGCTTTTCACACCTTATGGACCTTATTGACTACAACTCCTGTTTTAGCACAACCCAACATTGACAAGCCTTTCGATGTGTTCTGTGATGCATCAGGTATAGGTTTGGGGTGTGCGCTCATGCAAGAAAGTTGAGTTGTTGCCTACGCTTCCCAACAATTGTGAAAGCATGAAGTCAACTATCCTACACATGATTTGGAGCTAACCGCAGTTGTTCATGCATTGAAGATATGGAGACATTATTTGTTGGGAAACATATGTCACATATACACTGACCACCAAAGTCTCAAATACATCTTCACTCAACCTGAGCTGAACATGAGACAACGTAGATGGTTAGAGCTGATTAAGGACTATAACTTGGAAGTGCATTATCATCCAGGCAAGGCAAATGTGGTAGCAGATGCCTTGAGCCGGAAGTATCATTGCAATTCTCTGTTGGCGGATGGATTTAATCTGTTGGATCCTGTGGTGCTACACAATATCACCGTCAGTTGTTCACTTGAGAGCAAAATCATCAAACAACAGAAGATGGATGTAGGTGTGTTTCACATTAAGAGATAGATGAAAGAACAAGAAACCAAACATTTTAGGTTAGATGAAAGAGGTCTGTTGTGGTTTGAGGGCCGACTTGTGGTACCAAAAGACCAAGAACTTAGAAATCAAATTTTAGATGAAGCTCATTCATCCAAGTTGTCTATACATCTAGGTAGTAGCAAAATGTATCAAGATTTGAAATGCCATTTTTGGTGGACCAAGATGAAGAAGGAAATCGCAGCCTATGTTGCTAGGTGTGACGTCGATCATCTAAAACCTGGTGGATAGCTTTAGCTGTTGTCCATTTCTGGCTAGAAATGGGAGGAAATAAGTATGGACTGCAGACACAACAAGTTCACGATTCCATATGGGTCATTATAGACCGCCTTACCAAGTCAGCACATTTTGTACCGGTTAACACAAGATATCACGCTAGGAGGTTGTAGAGCTATATGTTTCTCAGGTTGTGAGACTACATGGAGTATCACCGACCATAATCTCAAGATCGAGGACCATAGTTTATAGCTCATTTTTTGGAACACTTGCACTAGGCCTTGGGAACTAAACTAATTAGAAGTTCAGCATACCATCCACAAACTTCTAGACAGACCGAGCGAGTGAACCAAATCTTAGAAGACATGTTGAGAGCTTTTGTTATATCTTCTAAGGGTTCATGGGAGAAATGGCTACATTTAGCCAGTTCTCCTACAACAATAGTTATCAAGAGAGCATGAAAATGGCTCCTTTTGAGGCCCTGTATGGCCGGAAATGTAGAACTCCCTTGAATTGGATTGAGCCCAGTGAAAGAAGATATTTTGGCATTGACTTTGTTACAAAAGATGAAGAGCATGTACGCATTATCCAATAGCATATGAATGCAGCTCAGTCCAGACAAAAGAGTTATGCTGATAAAAGAAGAAGACCACTAACTTTTGAAGTAGGAGACTATGTGTACTTTTGACCGACAATGAGTTCTCACCGGTCAAAGCGGTGCTCTGCTCGGATTCATTAACATGTGGGGTCAGTTGACCCATGGGGCCTAGTTGTCAACGCCTCTATGGTGTATAGACCGGGTGCACCTAGCTGCAGCTCCCGGTTGGAAATTTGATTTTCTTTATTTATTTTCACAAATTTTGTTGCTAAATTCAAAAATTTATATCTAGAGTTAGGAGTATCCAAATGAGGTGAACCAAATTTTGTTAGATTCATTTTCAAGTGTACTATTCGATAAAAATATGAAATCTATTGCTTAGAGTATTTTTCTAGTAGAATTAAATGGAGCAATATAAGTGCTTTTAAAGTACTTTATATCTTGTAAAATGCATAACTTGAGTTAAGAAAGTGATAAAATTGTGATTCCAATTTTTATGGTCTTGTGTTGATATGCTCTAGCTAGGAAAAATACTAAAACTATAGTAGGCATACTTGAAATATGGTCTTCTTATTTAATCTTAATTAATTGCTAGTTTCTAGTGAAAATAAATGGGATAAAAATACTTAGCATATGATCATGCAAATTTTTACACAATATTCTCATGCTAGGAGGAAAGTAAGAAAAATATTAAATCTGTTGCTTGACACTTTTTCACTAGGCTAAACTATTTTTGCTAAAATAAGCATATGTAACTTTCATTTTTGTAGAGGTAGTTATACTTATCCAAATGGCATGAAATTTGTATAGTAGACTATTAGGGTCATCTGTAATCTGCTGCAATTTTCTCTAAATTTATTGAGTAATGGAAGTATTTATCCTATAAATCACCTTATTATCTAAGGAAATTAATAAATGAATATAAATAAATTAGTTAGGCTTAACCATGATGTTTTTTGTGGTCTTTGTGATGCACATAACCTGTTGATATTGTTAGTTAGGCTTAGAAGTATTTGTTTGTAGGCAACTAGTTAATTATTGCTTTATAATTCAACTAGATGGCTGCATGCATAGTTTCAGTTGTGGTGATGATTCCATGATGATAATGATCCTTTCTGTAAAACTTGTTAATAACAAAGTTGTAGATAACTTACTTATATATCTTGTGTTAATATTTCATTGTCATAGGCCTAATGGTTTAAAAATTATAGCTGTTAGAATTCTGCTATCAGAAATGACTTGTCCTTTGGATAGATCTGAAAGATTAAATTGTTTGACCTAGATAACTACTAAATCACCTTAAGATGATTAAAAGAAAGTTGTAGGCAATTTTATATGATTTCCATAATGTCCACAACCATATTATGTTGATGTGTATAACTCTAGTTATGATCAAAACAAGGGGCTGTTGTCTTGCAGTCTAGAAAATTGCTTAGGTGAGAATTTGTTTAATTACCAGAGAAGAGATATACACCTACTCAGTAAAAGAAAATGTAACTTATTATCACCTTAATGCAATGCTGCTGAGAACACTGATGAGGATGCATTCATCCCATCATATCATATTATACATGTCATTATATGCATCCATGATATCTTATTTCCTGCTCATGCATATAGGATCGTCCGAGGGGATAACTCTATTAGAATTTGATGAAGAGCTAAAGGAACAATAGGAGTCACCTTAGCCCATAGCTCCAGAAGGAGGGGAGCAAACTCTTGAAGACTTACCCGATTGCCTAGACCATAGGCCAACTTCTTTTATTAAAGGTATGCCCCGGAGCATTTTAAGCCTCCCATGTTTTACAAACTATCACTTGAGTCCTTTATGTTTGATGCATTAGGTTATAAGAGTTGATTGGAAATACTTGATGCATAGAACTACCTTGCATAGATATATACCTCTAACCCTGTATAGGTTTAAATTCGAATATATGCTTAGCCATGCTTAGACCGGTAGAAGTCAGGTGATTTACTGTCAGCTGTGAGATATAGGTGGATATCAGAGCACGGTTGGATTTATTTGCTATCATGAAAAAAAGAACCATGGGATAATGTAACTGGAGGTCGGGTTGAGTCTATGTGTAGGTTGACTCATGTGATTCCGTCTGTGCCGATTAAGGACCGTACCACTGTTGGTACTTTTGTCAAGATTGAACGCATGCCTCTCACTTAGCTGGCCGGATAACTCAATCTGACCACGAAGCTGAGTAGATCAACTTGGGCCAGGCCCCGTTCTATTAGAGTGCACACTCTAGATGGTAGTAAGGATGTGCAGGGAGCCAGACATGAGCCCAGGGGCAGGGTGGTCCTGATCGTCCTGGTAGCTGGTTGTCCCTGAATGTGCGACACTGGTTGAACCCACGAAATGTGTACCTGAGTTGTACCAAAGGTGACCTAAGGTGACTGTTGATCTGGTCTGCTTGGGTTTGTGTTAGGAATAAATTCCCAGCTGGTTGAAATCGATTCGAATCACCGTCTCTCCTAGATAGTGAGAAACTTGGCTAGCCCCAACATCGTAGTAACTTTATTATGGAATGATGGTTATGATGAACATGGAATTACTACATCGGCTATGGTTACTATTGTATGCTACTAAATGATATACCAAATGTTTGGCACAGGTTAGATGCTAATCTAGAGATGAATAGCAATAATTAACTTGATGACCGAATTATAAATGTACAACTGAATTAGTCACTTTTTATGCAAAATGTTGTCAAGCTAGCTCCACTTATAAAGCCTTGCATAATCCTTGGAGTCACTTTATTTTTGGTTTATGATGGGTAAGTCTAGCTAAGTACCTTGTACTCGGGGTTTATTTCCCATTGTTGCAGATAATACAATGTATCATGGCTACTATAAGAACTGCTTCTACCCTGCCGTGGACGTGGTGTAGGGCCCTAGGCATGGCATCTCTCGTTAATTCCTCTCTTATGCTGTTGTGGAAATGTTATCATGAGCTGGCACCATGTTTGAGCAGTGATGATAGATGTTAGTTTCAAACTTTATTTGCTTTCGCTACTATTTTACTTGAACTTGGTTTGTAATAACTTTTAAACATACTCTGATGAATGGAACTGTATTTGTGAACTTTATGAAATATGTGATATGTATGTTGAATCATGTACGATCTTGGTTGTATGTTGGTTGAATCAAGACCCTTCATTGTACTCGACAGACTACCGGGTTTATATGGGCTCAAGTATGATAGTGCGACCGCTTATGGGCTGCTATTATACTTGTGCTCTTATAAATTGGACGGTTCTGCTATGGCTAGCATCAGAGCAAGATTCAACATTAATTGCCACATGTGTATTTAAAACAAAGGTTTTTGTTTTTCCAAAACCAGTTTTGGCAACTGATAGATATATATATAGGTGTTTAAACCTAAGCTTTGAATCTAAAGTGTGCCAGTGATCACTTCCTTTATGCCCAGTTAAGGATATCAGGTGGCTAATTAAGTACTAACTTGGGGGTTTTTATTTTCATCGTCCATATGGTGTGCTATTGTATGGATGCCATTCACTTGAGTGGTAATGTATGGGTCAATTGTCTCTATGCCCAAGTTAAGATGATGAGTGACTTGACCACAAGATGTGAGCGTGCGGTCTATGGGGAGATTTAGCTTTGATACTGAAGTATATATATGCCTCATATATATACGGAGGTATTTAATTGTGGGTTAGCTTGATATGGCTATATATGCATATTTATATGTATATATAGGACGTATTTACTTTTAGGTAGCTTTGATACGGAAGTATATATATGTATATATATATGGAAGTATTTAGCTTGCAACCTAGAGCCCATATTTTTTATTTCTGCATATATAATTATGGGGTTGGGCTGAAATGAAATTCTTCTACAGGTACACTAACAATGAAACATGTAGCCCGACTAGCTATGTTATGTATGAGAGAATGCATGTATGCCACTGTGTATGCCGTTAGACGTTTTAATTTTCCTAAGTTTATGAGGACGTATGGAATGTGCATGCATCATGATAAATCATTTATTACACACTCGCATTATTCCTCCCCTTATAAATCTCTTATTCAGTTAAGTAACTCTTTTCTATTATAACGTTGTTCTCATGAGAGTTGCACCATTTTGTTGGAACAGATGGCAGCATCAGCTAGGAGTGAGACTTTCCTAGAAATGTTTGGTACCCCTGCCCTACTTTGGAGGGTCTTGCATTATGCGGGGTATACCAAACCGCCTCTCTATTCCTAGAAAGAGGTATACCTAGAAGGATAGCCATGGTATGAGGTGCAGCTTACCATACCAGCTCATACTCAAGCACCCCTATGGCAGGAGTGGAAGGCAAAATCTGAAGGGAAAACTCCTTGGGAAGCTGCCCAAGTAGTGGCTTTTGAGGTACTGAGTTAGATATGTCAGCAGCATGGGGATGAGCTTATCGGCAGTGTCGCTGGTAATTTTCCTTGGGTGGATCTATCTACACCAGTTTGGGCATAGCGCAACCGCAATGCGTTGATCCAAGACCGTGATGAGCGGGCAGATAGTTCTAGTCCCGCTATGGGTGCTATGTTCATCGTGATGAAGATGTTCTATAGTCATCAGGATACTCGGGACTTCTCGCAGGAGTCCTATACCACTTGCAAGGATAGACTCATGAGAGCCGAAACTACCTAGCGTAAGCTGAGGAAGCGTGTTCACAAGCACAAGAAGGCAGCAAGTGAGGCTCGATGGGAAACTAATTAGGCATATGTAGCATTGGGAAATCTCCACACTCAGATAGAACAGGTCGATCAGCAGAGAGCTACCACCCAAGTGGCAAGAGCTGATGATCAGGCAGTGCTAGCAGGACTACGGGAGCAGCTGGAGACCGCTTGCGCCAAGGCACTCACTGCTACACGCCAGCAGATCCAAGCAAACAACCGTGCAGCCCTGGTAGAAGCAGCACAAAACAGAGCCAAAGCCCTAACCATGAAATAGGACCATGTCGAGAGGGATCTGCGCCAGCAGCTTGCACAGACCCAGAACATGGTGGTTGATCTTCAGCATGAGGTGCATTAGTTGAAGATGACGGTTGGGAGGAAGAAGTGGATCTAGAGGATGAGGATGATGCTATGTCCAACCTTGACAGCGAGCACGCTGAAGAGTAGAGCCGTCTAGGGACTAGTCAATGCGCTAGTTGTATCCCTACTATTTGTGTAATGGACTTGTAGTTGAATTTTAGTATTCGTGACTTAACTTCAGTGTAATATTGGCACTTTGCATGTTGTGTCATTATGGATTGAACTTTGATAAAATTCTAGTTTTGTTTTACTGGTGAAATACGACATGCATGATTAGCGCATTGCGAGTACAATAACTGGTCTAATTGGTGATGTTATGTTGCGACAATGGATTATTATGCCTCTGTTTTATTGTATGAACTAAGATTCTCTCTAGTAATTTCAGTTTGGCATGATTACACAATTCAGCTGCAATCTCTTGACATCATCCAATAATCACTTATTGTTGAAACTTTGCAGATGACTCGCACTTGCGCTGGGGCAGGCACTAGCCAAGGTGGCAATGATGGTGATTTACCACCACCACTGTCACCTTTAGCGAATGAGTTCTTCGCGCAATTTCTAGAAAATCACAGAGCTATGGAAGAGACACTGCGCCTCATTGCGCAGAACACTGCTCATGGCCATCAGCAACATCATGGGCCTGAACCAAACCAGTATAGTTCATTCAAGGACTTTCAGGACACTAAGCCTCCTATCTTCAAAGAGGACGAAGAACTGCTC
This sequence comes from Miscanthus lutarioriparius, assembly GCA_904845875.1. Lineage (NCBI taxonomy): Eukaryota > Viridiplantae > Streptophyta > Magnoliopsida > Poales > Poaceae > Miscanthus > Miscanthus lutarioriparius. The sequence continues at coordinate 70,088,330 of CAJGYO010000005.1, read as the reverse complement.
CAGGCGGATGAGTGGCTTAACACGATAGAGAAGAAGTTCCATCTATTGGGCGTTATTGAGCATCTAAAGGCTGAGTATGCGTCCCACCAACTGCAGGGACCGGCAGGGATATGGTGGACCCATTTCCTATCCTCTCTACCTGCTAACTCATAGGTCACATGGGAGTAGTTCAAGTTAGCCTTTAGGGGACATCACATTCCCCTAGGGCTGATGCGTATGAAAGCAGCCGAGTTCATGAAACTCGCACAAGGGACCATGACCCTTACCGAGTACATGCATGCCTTCAATAATTTGTCTCGATATGCCCTAGGGTTCGTCGATACGGAGGAAAAGAAGATAGAAAGCTTCAAGAGAGGCCTTGGCACCAAACTGATGAAGACCATGGCCAACTCAAGGTGTGCTACATATAATGAGTTTGTTAGTGATGCCTTAACCTAGGATAATTAGAACAACTTGCATGCAACTGCAAAGGACCGCAAAAGAGCAGCTGAGGTAGGTGCCTCAGGATCATCTGAGGCTAGAGCTCCAGTGGGGGCTAGGCCACAATTTCATCCACCAGCACCTAAGTATAGGCCTCCTCAGCCAAAAGCTCAGGCTAATCGCCCCTAGAAGACATTTCACAGGGCATTCACCATTGCCATACCTAAGGGCAATGTAGGCCAGGGAAGCTCAGCCGAACCAAGGAACAACTTGCCATGCTTCAACTACAATCAGTTGGGTCATTAGGCCAAGGAGTGTCCCCATCCCAAGAAGGGTGGCAATCAAAACTAGGGTAATCAGAAACAGGCCAATCCCAAAGCACGTCCTGGATACGTGCATTATATAGATGTGGAAGAAATCCCTATAGGAGAAGTTGTCACCGTCGGTATGTTTCTTGTTAACAAACATCCAGCCATTGTTTTATTTGATTCTAGAGCTTCCCATTCATTTATGAGCCAAGCATTTGCATCTAAGTATGATCAGAAAATAATTGAGGTAAACAAGGGTGGTTATAGTATAAGTTTAGCTGGGGCTACTATCTCTACAAATCAAATAGTCCGAGATGTGCTCATCTCGATACAAGAGAGGGAGTACACAATGGATCTAATAGTATTGCCCTAATTAGACATAAATGTGATCTTAGGCATGAGTTGGATGAGTGACCATGGAGTTCCCATTGAATCATCCACTCGGACAATCATGTTGAGGGAACCTATGGGGGGGTGCTTTTCTAGTGCTACTTCCTAGAAGTTTTGACCTCCACAACTTGTCTTATTCTATCCAAGCCACTACTCTCTGTGATATTCTAGTGGTTTGCGAGTTTCCTGGTGTATTTTGAGATGAGTTGCCGGGTTTACCGCCTGATAGGGATGTGGAATTTAAGATTGAGTTAGTGCCAGGTACGGCACCTATCTCAAGAAGACCCTATAGGATGCCACTAAATTAGTTAGATGAACTTAAAATTCAGCGACATGAACTTTTGGATGAAGGTCTCATTCGACCTAGTTCATCTCCATGGGGATGTCTAGCAAAATTTATAAAGAAGAAGGACAAATCCTTGAGAATGTGTGTGGATTAAGGATTATAGGCCGCTTAAAGTTGTGACCATTAAGAATAAGTATCATTTGCCTCGCATCGATATCCTATTCGATCAACTGGCAAAGGCAAAGGTATTCTCTAAGATTAACTTGAGGTCAGGTTATCATCATATTAAGATCAGGCCAAAAGATGTACCTAAAACAGCTTTCTCCACTAGGTACGGCTTGTACGAGTATTTGGTCATGTCTTTTTGACTGACAAATGCTCCTGCCTACTTCATGTACTTGATGAATTCGGTATTCATGCCCGAGCTCAACAAGTTTGTGGTTGTGTTTATCGATGATACCTTGATTTACTCAAAAAATGAGGCAGATCATGCAAAGCATCTGAGAGTTGTTTTGTCTAGATTGAGGGAGCACAAATTATATGGCAAATTTAGCAAATGTGAGTTTTTGTTGAAGAAAGTACCTTTCATGGGTCACATCTTATCTAAAGATGAAATTTTTTGTAGACTCATCTAAAGTACAAGAGGTCATGGATTGGAAGGCCCTAACTTTGGTTCATGAAGTTCAGAGTTTTCTAGGGTTAGCAGGCTACTATCGTCATTTCATTCTTGATTTCTTCAAGATAGCTAAGCCCATGACCAGACTACTCTAGAAGGATGAAATGTTCAATTGGACTCCAGAGTGTGAAGCTGCTTTTCACACCTTACGGACCTTATTGACTATAGCTCCTGTTTTAGCACAACCCAACATTGACAAGCCTTTTGATGTGTTATGTGATGCATTGAGTATAGGTTTGGGGTGTGCACTCATGCAAGAAGGTCAAGTTGTTGCCTACGCTTCCCGACAATTGCAAAAGCATGAAGTCAACTATCCTACACATGACTTGGAGCATGCCGTAGTTGTTCATGCATTGAAGACATGGAGACATTATTTGTTGGGAAACATATGTCACATATACACTAACCACCAAAGTCTCAGATACATCTTCACTCAACCTGAGCTGAACATGAGATAACATAGATGGTTAGAGCTGATTAAAGACTATAACTTGGAAGTGCACTATCATCTAGGCAAGGCAAATGTGGTAGCAGATGCCTTGAGCTAGAAGTATCATTGCAATGCTCTGTTGGAGGATGGATTTAATCGGTTGCGTCCTATGGTGCTACACAATATCACCGTCAGTTGTTCACTTGAGAGCAAAATCGTCGAACTACAGAAGATGGATGTAGGTGTGTTTCACGTCAAGAGAAAGATAAAAGAACAAGAGACCAAACTTTTTAGGTTAGATGAAAGAGGTGTGTTGTGGTTCGAGGGCTGACTTATGGTACCAAAAGACTGAGAACTTAGAAATCTAATTTTAGATAAAGCTCATTCAGCCAAGTTGTCTATTCATCCAGGTAGTAGCAAAATGTATCAAGATTTGAAAAGCCATTTTTGGTGGACCAAGATGAAGAAGGAAATTGTAGCCTACGTTGCTAGGTGTGATGTCTGTCACCGGGTGAAGGCAGATCATCTGAAACCTGGTGGACAGCTTCAGCCGTTGTCCATTCTAGGCTGGAAATGGGAGGAAATAAGTATGGACTTTATTACTGGCCTCCCACAAACACAACAAGGTCACGATTCCATATGGGTCATTGAAGACCGCCTTACCAAGTCAGCACATTTTGTACCTGTTAACACAAGGTATCACGCTTGGAGGTACGCTAAGCTATATGTTTCTCAAGTTGTGAGAGTACATGGAGTACCACCGACCATAATCTTAGATCAGGGACCATAGTTTATAGCTCATTTTTGGGAGCACTTGCACTAGGCCTTGGGAACTAAACTAATTAGAAGTTCAGCATACCATCCACAAACTTCTAGATAGACCGAAAGAGTGAACCAAATCTTAGAAGACATGTTGAGAGATTGTGTTATATCTTCCAAGGGTTCATGGGAGAAATGGCTACCTTTAGCCGAGTTCTCCTACAACAATAGTTATCAAGAGACCATGAAAATGGCTCCTTTTGAGGCCCTATACAGATGGAAATGTAGAACTCCCTAGAATTGGATTGAGCCCGGTGAAAGAAGATATTTTGGCATTGACTTTGTCACCGAAGTTGAAGAGCATGTACGCATTATCCAACAACATATGAAAGCAGCTCAGCCCAGACAAAAGAGTTATGCTGATAAAAGAAAAAGACCACTAATTTTTCAAGTAGAAGACTATGTGTACTTAAAAGTGTCACCCATGAAGGGACTGTAGAGATTTGGAGTAAGAAGGAAGCTTACGCCTAGATATGTAGGGCCGTACTAGATTATTTAATTGAAAGGAAATGTCACCTACAAGTTACAACTTACTCCTAAGATGAGTGCTATATTTGATGTCTTCCATGTTTCTCAGTTGAAAAGATGCCTTCGCATACCGGAGGAAGTCAATGCATCCACCAACATTAAGATCCAATCAGATTTGACGTATGAAGAGAAACCAATCTGAGTGCTAGAAGAAATGGAAAGAGTAACCTGGAGCAAGGTCATTAAGTTCTACAAGGTGGTGTGGAATAACCATAGTGAACAAGACGCCACTTGGGAATGGGAGGATTATTTACATGAGGTTTATCCCGTCTTTTATGAAAAATGGTGGGTCTTTCAAATCTCGGGACGAGATTTCTATAAGGGGAAGGGGCTGTAACACCCTAGTGTTAAGCATTGCATTTGGCACTTGTATTTCATGAGCACAAGCATCATCCAAGCATTCATGAACATGAGCATATGAAATTTCATCTTGTTCTTATACCTTATCACATGAAATGTTGATTTTATATATATGCTTATGCTTGCAATCTTGTATGACCAATGTATGAAATGGAGGTAAGGTCACAACAATACCTTAGACACAACTAGAATGGTGGATGGAACAACTTTTGTATTCATGACATAAACCAATTTTGCTTCTAAGTGTTGGTGTACATTGAAATGTCATTTTCATGATGCTAGTTTGACCAAAGTTGAACAGTAGCTTATATTGTTTGCATGGCTATGTGACCTAAATAAAAGTTGTAGTTTACATCAAGGGTAACAAAATTTATTTAAGGGTCATGAGCCAAATCAGTGTATAACATGGTCAAATGGAGCTCACATGTATCAACAAAATACTGTTTGGTGACTTAAGAATTTTTTCTAGTGTTGAAGCTGTTTTTAGTTTTAAAGTACCTTGCTTTGGAGCACTGTAGCTTGAAAACCGTTGGCAATTAGGCCAAACTCCTTTTAGCATTTTGGTAGTTTTCATGTAGCTCTACAAATTTTATTAATGAAGCTTGCACTAATTCATCATGGATTAGGAGTACTAATCGCTTGAAGATGCGTTGTCAGTTGGGTTTAGGGTGGACTGAATCAGCGCTGCGCATGTGTGTCGTGGCCGACTGGTGTCGGGCCATGGCCGTCACGTGGTGGCCGTATGCCAGCATTGGCCCCACCCATTAGGCTGGCGTGGGCAGATAAGCATGCCACTCCCTCCAACTCTCTCTCACACGCTCACTCGCCTCTGCCTCGCCTCCATCTTTCGCTCTCGTGCTCGCTGAGTGAGCCGCAGCGCTGCGCTATTGCACAATTGCTCACGCACAATGCTTAGCCATCACCTCCTCCACCATGCCGACCTGTCATCCATGCCAATCGAGCCAAGGTAAAGGCCTATGGGTGAGTTCGTCGTCGCCGCGCCCTTGCTGGAGCGCCGCCGAGCTTGCGCTCGCCGTGGCCATGCTCCACCGGGCCGTGTCGCCCCTATGTGCCTCTCGTTATGGTTAGCCTAGGGTTAGGTCTAGGTCACACCATTGGCTGTTGACTCAACGCCGGCACACCAGCACTAAAACATGGCTATGCACTGCCGTACTCGTGCTGCCGTGCTGCCATGCACACAGCCAAGCTTCGCCGCTACTCCACCTTGACCTAATCCACGCCGTAGAGCTTTGCTAGTGTTTATAGATGCCGTAGCCATGCTCGCCTAGCCATGCCATCACCGGGGATGGTCGGAGCACCACCATGCACCTCCATCAAGCCGCCATGCTCGCTGGTGAGCTAGCTCCGGTGATCCTTCGAGCAAACTGAGGGTACCTGTAGGTGCGGAATAGGATGGGGAACACGTTGGGGCCGACCTCGTCGTCGGTGACCTCACCGACGGCGAGTTCTCACCGGTCAAAGCCGGTGCTCTACTCGAATTCACTGACGTGTGGGGTCAGTTGACCCATGGGGCCCAGTCGTCAATGCCTCTGTGGTGTATAGACAGGGTGCACCTAGCTGCAGCTCCCGGTTGGAAATTTGATTTTCTTTATTTATTTTCACAAATTTTGTTGCTAATTTCGAAAATTTATATCTACAGCTAGGAGTATCCAAATGGGGTGAACCAAATTTTCTTAGATTCATCTTGAAGTGTACTATTTGATAAAAATATGAAATCTACTTCTTATGGTATTTTTCTAGGAGAATTAAATTGAGCAAAATAAGTGCTTTTATAGTAGTTTATATTTTGTAAAATGCATAACTTGAGTTAGGAAAGCGATAAAATTGTGATTTAAATTTTTCTGGTCTTGTGTTGACATGCTCTAGTTAGGAAAAATACTAAACCTACATTATGCATAATTGAAATATGGTCTTCCTATTTAATCTTTATTAATTGCTAGTTTCTAGTGAAAGTAAATGTGATAAAAATACTTAACACATGATCATGCAAATTTTTACATAGTATTCTCATGCTAGAAGAAAAGTAAGAAAAATATTAAATATGTTTCTTGACACTTTTCACTAGGCTAAACTATTTTTGCTAAAATAAGAATATGTAACTTGTGATTTTTGTAGAGGTATCTATACTTATCCAAATGGCATGAAATTTGTACAGTAGACTATGAAGGCCATATGTACGCTACTGTAATTTTCTTTGAATTTATTGAGCAATGGAAATATTTATCCTATAAATCACCTTATTATCTAAGGAAATTAATAAAGGAATATAAATAAATTAGTTAGGCTTAACCATGATGTTTTCTGTGGTGTTTGTGATCCATATAACTTGTTGATGTTGTTTGTTAGGCTTAGAAATATTTTTTTGTAGGCAACTAGTTAATTATTGCTTTATAATTCAACTTGATGGCTCATGCGTAGTTTTTGTTGTGGTGATGATTCCGTGATGATAATGATCATTTCGGTAAAACTTGTTAATAACAAAGTTGTAGATAACCTACTCATCTACCTTGTTAAATTTTCATAGTTATACCCCCAATGGTTTAAGAATTATAGCTGATAGAATTCTGCTATTAGAAAATACTTATTCTCTGAACAGATCTAAATGATTGAATTGTTTGACCTAGATCACTACTAAATCACCTTAAGATGATTAAAGTAAAGTTGTAGGAAATTTCATAATATTTTTAGAATGTCCACAAGCATATTATTTTGATGTGTATAACTCTAGTTATGATCAAAACAAGTGGCTGCTGTCTTGTAGTCTAGAAAATTGCTTAGGTGAGAATTTGTTTAATAACTAGAGAAGAGATATACACCTACTTAGTAAAAGAAAATATAACTTGTTATCACCTTAATACAATGCTGCTGAGAACACTTGTGAGGATGTATTCATCCCATCATATCATATTATACATGTCATTATATATGCATCCATGATATCTTATTTCCTGCTCATGCATATAGGATTGACCGAGAGGATAACTCTATTGGAATTCGATGAAGAGCTGGAGGATCAATAGGAGGCACCTCAGCCCATAGCTCTAGAAGGAGAGGAGCAAACTCTTGAAGACATACCCAAGTGCCCAGACCATAGGCCAACTTCTTTTATCAAATGCAAGCTCCAGAGCATTTTAAGCCACCCATGTTTTACAAACTATCACTTGAGTCCTTTATGTTTGATGCATTAGGTTTTAAGAGTTGATTGGAAATACTTGATGCATAGAACTACCTTGTCCAGATATATACCTCTAACCCTATATAGGTCTAGGATCGAATATATGCTTAGCCATGCTTAGACCGGTATAAGTCAGGTGATTTCCTGTCACCTGTGAGATATAGGTGGATACCGGAGCACGGTTGGATATATTTGCTATCTTGAAAAAAAGAACCATGGGATAATGTAACTAGAGGATGGGTAGAGTCTATGTGTAGGTTGACTCATGTGATTCTGTCTGTGTCGATTAAGGACCATACTGTTGTTGGCACTTTTGTCGAGATTGAACGCATGCCTCTCAATTAGTTGGTCGGATAACTCGTTAAGCCAAGTAGCTCAACTCAGGCTAGGCCCCATTCTATTAGAGTGCGCACTCTAGATGGTAGTAATGATGTGTGGGGAGCCAGACATGAGCCCAAGGGTAGGGTAGTCCTGATGGTCCTGACAGCTAGTTGTCCCTGATTGTGCGGCGTTGGTCAAACCCGCGAAATGTGTACCTGAGTTATACCAAAGGTGACCTATGGTGACCATTGATCTAGTCTGCTTGGGTTTGTGTTAGAAATAAATTACCAGCTAGTTGAAATCAATTTGAATCACTATCTCTCCCAAACAGTGAGAAACTTGACTAGCCCCAACATCGTAGTAACTGTATTATGGAATGATGATTATGATGAACATGGAATTACTACACCGGCTATGGTTACTGTTGTATGCTACTAAATGATATACCACATATTTGGCATAGGTTAGTTGCTAATCAAGAGATAAATAGCTATAGTTAACTTGATGACTGAATTATAAATGTACAACTGAATTAGTCACTTTTTATGCAAAATGTTGTCAAGCTAGCTCCACTTATAAAGCCTTGCATAATCCTTGGAGTCACTTTATTTTTGGTTTATGGCGGGTAAGTCTAGCTGTGTTCCTTCTTGTACTCAAGGTTTATTTCCCATTGTTGCAGATAATACAATGTATCATGGCTACTATAAGAACTACTTCTGTCCTACCATGGACGAGCAGTAGGGCCCTGGGCAAGGCATCTCTCGTTAATTCCTCTCTTATGCTTTTGTGGAAATGTGATCATGAGCTGGCACTGTATTTGAACAGTGATGACAGATATTAGTTTCAAACTTTTTTGGCTTTCGCTACTATTTTACTTGAACTTAGTTTGTAATAACAAATCTTTATTTGATATATATATATATATATATATGGGTATTTAAACCTAAAGTTTGATTCTAAAGTGTGCTAGTGATCACTTCCTTTATACCCAGTTAAGGATATCAGGTGGCTAATTAAGTAGTAACTTGGGGGTTTTTATTTTTGTTGTTCATACGGCGTGCTATTGTATGGATGCCATACACTTAAGTGGTAATGTATGGATCAATTGCGTCTACACCTAAGCTAAGATGATGAGTGACATGACCACAAGATGTGAGCAACATCCTAATCACACTAGAAAAGCTATTGGTTATCCCTAAATAAATTGTTTCCATGCACTTATTAGTTTACTTATCAAACAAGAAGAAACAGGGAACTACTACTTCCTTTATAGATTAAATTCTGATAAAATTACAACAGTACAAGCATGCACCCAGCAACCTACTGCAAAACTCTAGATATGTAAAATAGTCTACACATAAAAGACAAGACAGACTAGCTGAAACAAACCTAATTAGGTTCAACCAACTTAACAGTGTTAACACATCATATTTCATATTTTTCTTGCATTAAACATGTCACCAGGAAGCTATGAAAATTAGTTCCATACATTTTCGATACACATAACTCCCATTCTAACTTTTACAAGAAAACAAGCATGGAACAAGTTTAAATCAATACAACATAGAAAAAGCATTCAAACAGCAGGTTCATTATTTTTCCTAGCTAGTGCATGTCAAAATAAAGCTAACAAAACTAGAATCACAATTTTTGGACACTCCTAGCTCCATTTATCCATTTAACAAGTTTAAAGAGCACATTTCAATGATAAAAGATACTGCACATGAAAAGTTGCAACGCAACAAGTCTTATGGCTTCATTAGGTAGAGCACTTCAAGGCAAAACTAACCAAATTGATTTCACCCAATTGGATTTTCCTAGCTCAAGATATTGAATTTACAAGCTTAACACAGTTTTATCACACAAGGAAGATAACATCACATTGATCATTTAGTCATAACAAGTTACTTATTAATAGAACAAGGATGAGGGGAGAATATTTATGTACAAAGCAACAACCAGGATGCATGCTCGTCCTATTCGTCCTCACAAAATTGCCAGCCTAAGGTGGAAATTATGTTCTATTTCGGTGGCATAACACGTACTCTCTCGATATATAGCTAGTCACCAGCTACATTCAATCTACGCATTCATGGTTAGCGTACCTACAGAAAATTGCATTTTAGCCTAACCCCACAACATATATATATTTGATAGAAAGTACAGTTTATACTTCATATATTGCTATATAAAGGTTACCTCCAGCATTAGACCACAGGGTAGCATATTGCGGTCATACTTTACTTTGTTACCTGGGTGTAGGAGTATATTGATCCATATATTACCAATCAAGTGAATGGCACGCATACAATAGCACGCCGTATGGACGATGAAATAAAAATTTATTGCGGTCATACTTTACCTTCTTACCTGGGCATAGGAGTATATTAATCCATACATTACCATTCAAGTGAATGGCACCCATACAATAGCACACCGTATGGATGACAAAACAAAAATTATAAGAAAGTAAACCCCCATAGTTAGTGTTAGTTTACTTATTACCACCTAGAAGTCCTTAATTGGGCTTAACTGGAGGTTGTCGCTAGCATAGTTTTAAAAATTAGCTTTGACAAATTTGCATGTAGCTAAATCTTTTAGTAAAAATGGACTTTTCAAACCCAAAATTTTATTTTAAAACTATGTATATGACAGTATTATGCTTAACCTTGCTCTGATGCCAGTTGTGATAGAACCACCCAATATATAGAAGATCAAGTACAACTGCCACCGCTTAAGATGTTGGCAGCACATACTTTCACTTATATAAATCTGGTAGTCTGCCGAGTGTCACGAAGGACCTCGGTAAATCCACATCACAACCAAGACCATAATAGATTAAGCAAATACATATCACATACATGGAATTTGTAGTGGAAATAATATTACAATTGAGTTCATAAATAAATAATACAAGTTCGAGTTTAATTCTGATTAGCAAAAATAACATAGCTTTGAAATGATTACAATAACATAAGTTCCAATTATATTGCTAGCATAATAACATCCTCCAACAATAGCATATAGATGAGAAATAAATATGGAGTTGCCGAGCCCACCGGCACTTTGCCACACGCTTCAGCAGGCTATGTCTTCACCTGCAACATGGTGGAATAAAACCCTAAGTACTAGAATGTACTCAGCTAAACTTACCCGACAAGAGAGAAATAAAAAGACTCTCAAGGATATGCAAGGTTTATTTGGTGCAGCTGATTGGATAGCATAACTTTGCAAAAGAGCATTGCTATCATAAGTACTTACTTTTAGTATTTTATTCAATATTTTAGCATCAAGTTCAGTGAAACTTATTATAGCAAAATTTGCACCTGTTCTATAGCAATCACTTGATTAACATTAATAAGCATCACTGTAATAACCATATCTAGTTTATCATATAATCCGTGTAACCATCATGTTCCATCAAGTGTTACTATGAATGTCGAACAGTGACCAAGTTTCTCACTATCCGGGAGAGACGGTGATTCAAATCGATTGCAACCAGCTGGGCAGAAAATTCATATCACAAACCCAGGCAGACCTGATCATGAGTCGTATTTGGTCACCTTTGGTACTATTTGGGTCACATTTCGTGGGTCCAAGCTAAGCCGCATACTCAGGGACCAACCGATTGTCAGGACGTTTAGGCCCAGCCTGCCCAAGGTCATAATTGTGTCCCCACACATCCTTCCTACCTCTAGTATGCGTGACATACATATCGGATTCCCGGCCCGAATAGAGCTACTCGGTTTAGCGATTGGAACGACTTATCCGGCCAGCTAAGTGAAAGGCGGCGTTCAATCTCGACCAAGGTCCAACAACGGTACAGTCCTTAACCGACATATACGGGATCAACATAGGTCGTATCACCATCAAGATATAAGATCCCACCCGGTCTCAATTTATATTACATCACATGGTTCTTTTCCACGATAGCAAATATAGCCAACCGTGACCAGGTATCCACCTATATCTCATAGGTGACAGGAAATCACCCTACTTCTACCGGCCTAAGCATGGCTAAGCATAGATCGACCTACTCATCTAGTAAGGGTACATGTATTTATATATAGTGGACAAGGTAGGGCAAAATGCACCAATGGTTTCATCCAACTCCTATTACATAATGCATCATACAAAAGTTATACTCATGTGCATTTATAAAAAGAGAGGGTAGGAGACTTAGAACGCTTTGGGGCTTGCCTGGGATCTGACACAAAGTCAGTTTAGTTAGCTTGAACCATCTTGGAAACATCTCCACTCCAAGCATGCACTTCAAGGGTCCTTCCATCTTTGGGATAGGTCCATCAAACACCGTCTTCGGGTTCAGCTCCGACATCACGTCCTTCGGTTCCTCGCGTTGTACATCTGGCGTACCTAGATGGGATGCAAAAATGTAGATGTATGAATGCCGAGGAAGCAACACATGATGCATTTTAAAGACATACAAGACATCCACGAGGACACAACGAACGATGTAATCATCTAGAGAGCAAGCCATATAATATCACACAAACCTATCATGCTAGGATAACAAGAAGGCAACACTAAGTATTCATTCACAATCAACTCAAGTTATGCTATCACAAGGCAAGCATCTATCATTAGCTAACTAAACTTAGCATCACATAACCAGTGGGTGAGATATAAATAAAGTAAGATACATGTTCACTAGACATCTCAGGTAGATCAATCTAACACCACTGAAATTATGAGCTAACACTACCAATCACACAAGCATACAAAGTGAAAGCAATCAACTACAAGTACAATACAGATTCTGCACAGCAGCGTAGTAGGCAATTGTTTTAATCATAACTGGAGTTAAAAATGTCCAACAGAGGTGATTCTAGACTTTCTGGAAAGCTAATGAAATTGTCTACAACTTTGTTATTTACACCCAGAGCTGATTCATTAGGTAACTAGGGTAAAAACCACAAGAAAACAGAACTGCACAGCAAGGACAGAAAACTGACACGAACTTCCGAAATGTATATACGAAGTTCTAGACATCCAACAAACATGATTCTTAACTTTATGAAAAGCTCATTAAGTTATCTATAACTTTCTTATTATGAAATTTTTGGAGAACAAAGATAAGGAAGTTATCTACAACTTTTATATTCACCACATCTACAGAAAACATCATCATCACCACGTAACTATCACCACCACAGAAACTATACAAGCAGCCATTTTCAGCACATAAGCAAAAAGGTTCTCCACTTGATTAATTAGCAAGATCATACATGTATAACTAATTACATGGATCACAAACTACTATTAAAATAGTTAACTAACATTAGTTATAGCTAGCATGAAAACACACCAAAGTAACTTTAAACATGAAAGTTAGGTGGCGAGGTCCAACTTTTAGTTATTCACTGAACACCCGATTATTAACTAGCAAGCATAACAAGTACATTGAGAAAGACAACTTGCCCCCAAGGTATTTTAAGATGGTTTCTGAACAACACCTAAACATCCCTAACATACACCTGGCACTTATTCAAGGTAGAGTATAGCAAAGGTCATCAAACTCGCATAAGCAACATAATTACTAGTTGTTATATCAACATGAGAGCATACTCATAAGCTATTTAAAAGCTCAAACAAAACCAACATTCTCCAGCAATATACCATTTAACACAACTATTAGAATCATCACAAGAGACATTCAAAAGCTTATTCACTATTAAGCATCCACTAACCCTTTATATATAAAAAACTATATATTAAATATAAGTGATGTTGCAAACATAGAGTTTTGAGCTGAGATTTTTATGGGTGACAGATGTTATCAAAACATGACTACTGTACAAATATTACATGCTCAGGTTTTATAATTTAATTATTACAAACAAATCAAGTTTTAATCACAGTAAAGCATGTGAGAGCAAGACAAATCAAAAGGTCAATATTTTCTGCAAACACATGGCCATATTAAGTGTTCATTTGACATAATAACATCAAACAAAGGTAGTGGTACTATATTTTCCATTTTCACACATGTATATTATTTATAAACCATTTATCAAGCACAAAACAAGTTAAATCAAAAGATCAGACATATTGGATTCAATGAAGCTGAAATTTTTACCACAGTGCAAGACTCACATGAATAACCTAGCATACAAATTTCACATCAATTGGAGGAATATAACAGCAGATATAAATTTATTTCTAGAAAACCCTAAAAAGCATCGATATAAATCTAAAGCAAGATTTGTCTACTAAAACATGCCAGATTATACATCTACTACATAGATCTACTCACAAGGATTCCAAAACATCTTTAGTTTCTGTTTTATGATTTTTCTACCAATTACTACAAATTCCCAAAGTTCTAGCCAGATTATATGCTAAAGGAAAAGATTAACAGAAAAGGAAAACACATCTTGCACTAAGGACCCTGCAGTTTTCCTTAACCAAACCACAGAACAACACATAGTATTCATTTGAGTCATGGGTTTCGCATCTGGAGCCACAAAAGAGTTTCTATTTCCATTTTACTCCTTCTCTTCTTCTTCTCCACGGAACGGAACAGAGGAGCTAACTGGGAGCTCACGATTCCAGCCTAGAAAGTGGTTGGCAGCGGTGAGGACGAGATGCAGGAGCGCCATAGGGTGCTCGTCCACCTGTAGTGGGGCACAGCCTGGCCTAAGGTGAGGCGGCCAGTGGCCTGTGGCACCACGGCCACGAGCATTGTGGCCTAGGGATGAGCGGCACGGTAGCTTGCGTCTCGGTGGCAAAGCAGGGCCAGAGCGACATCATGCAGACTGGTCCAAGGAGGGTGGTGGTGGTGGCTACTAGGTGCAAGGAGACGCAGAGTCATGGGAGCTAGTGGCGGCCATAGTACGGCAGCGAGGCGAGGGCGAGAGCGAGTGAGGGAGGGGTAGAGAGTGAGCCTCAGGAGTGGAGGAGCGGAGCGGGGCTCGAAGCTGGGCTTGGCGTCCACATCCGTGAGGTAGCAGCGCGTGGCAAGGAGGTGGGGGTGCGCTACCATGCATGGAGGAAACATGGACATATGGTCAAGCAGGTGGCGAGCACATGAGCAAAGGGCCGCAATGGCATAGCACCCTGGCGGCGGTGCGAGGGTAGCAGCGGCTGGCTTCTCCAGGCGAAGAGGAGCAGTGCGCCGACTGTAGCGCACGACGATGAAGGCACCACGGTGCATGGGAGAAATGGAGGTGGCTTAGAGAACAAGCGAGGATGGTGGCTGCAGAGCTCGGCTAGTGGCCATGGTGGTGCTCGCGCTCTGTGCGCGTGCATAGCACCGAAGACTAGGGAGGAAGAGAGCAGGGCGGGCGGAGAGGTGAGAGCAAGCGAGGGAGGCTGAGAGGGGTCTTGGGCGCTCCCCATCAAGGTAGCAGCGCCGGCAGAGGAGGTGGGGTGCCAGCTCAGGCATGGCCACCATGCACAGGGCATGCGTCGCCCGTTGGAGCAATTCCCCGAGCATGTGGTGGGCGACGGTATGGCCACTGCTGGATGCCATTTTGGGTCGGCTATGGCCAATTCGGACCTTGGGCCCCAAAGCAAAGTTGAAGCCCACCTGATGATCTATAAAACTCATTAACGGTGCCTGGCCATTAGACCTGTCCATTAGCGGCTAATTAAGCCCAAAGTTGACACTATTAGCGACTAATCGAGGGTTAAGCCTTGCTCTGTTTGAGCTCAAATTACTTGGTAAAAACTTGGTCAAATTGATTCCAACTTTTTGTATGTTCTTCTCCAAGATGTGTACTCCAACTTTTATTCTTGGCTCAACTTAGGTTGTGTCGGGTTCATAAACTCGGGGTCCCTCGGGGACCGGCTTCCACGCCAAGGCTCAGCCCAAGCAGACAGCACACAACTCATGGGCTGGCACAAGGGTCCAAAACAACAGACCAAACGGGCGGTCCAGTCATCGACCGGAAGGTCTGGCCGAAGAGGAACAACACCCGCTCGTCGACTACTTCAGCCCACCTTGTAATAGAACCGACCAAATCATAAGAACGTAAGTACAAAAACAATCACCGAAGCGATCAAATTCCTGTACTTAAGCTCCCATAATCCCGGTAGTCCATAAATCACGAAGGATTTCAACCAACTCTCGACATACAAACCAAGATCGTAGTGATTCAACACAACACATCATTCGTTACAACGTTTCACAAGTAGCATTCGAATTACATCCATCAGAGTTCAAATAACATATTACAAACCAAGTTTGAGTGTGCGGAAGCAACATAGTTTAGTACAAAACATCATAGTTTTCAAATACATTGCCAAATCTGAGTCATGTCCCACAAAAGCATTATCAGATACGAGAACTAGTAGAGACCGTGCCCAATGGTCTAATCTTCATCCCTAGCCAGGAGAAGACAATACTTGCAGCAACCAAAGTAGAACTGGTCATCTGCAACAGGTGGGAGATAAACCCTGAGTACGAGAAGGTACTCAGCTAGACTTACCCGTCAAACCAGAAATAAAAGACACCAAGGATCATGCAAGGCTTATGAGGTGTGCTAGCTTGACACAGTTGCATAAAAGAGCTTATGATTATGGTAACCAATTTAAACTTAGCATCAAGCTTAACATCATTTACCTGTCCACTAGATTAGCACCTGTACTAGAGCACTCACTTATTAGGAGCAAATAATATTAACCATAGCAGGTATAATAAGGCTGTCATCATCATATCATCATTTCCGAACCATTAGGTTATTTAGTGTATCTACTTTGGAGATAAGCCCGTCAAGTTCTCACTAACCGAGAGAGATGGCGACTCAAATCGAATTACAACTCAGCTGAGGGGGTATTCCTAACTCTCACCCTGGCATACTTAGCACGGGTAGCCGTGGGTCACCTTTGGAACAACTCAGGAACCAAATTCGCGGGTTCGATCAGCGCCAGCACTCTCAGGGATTACCCTTCTGCCAGGACGATCAGGACTTTTAAATCACCGGCCCTTGGACTCACGCCTACGGCTCCCTTCCGAGGCGCACTTTATACTTATCGACTCCCGGCCTGAGGTGAGCTACTCGGCTTTGCGGTCGGTCATTGGACATGGCCAACTAAGAGAGAGGCATGCGTTCAACATGAACAAGAAAGGCTCCAAGATTCAGTCCTTAATCGACACAGACGGAGTCACTGCAATCCAGCAAGCCTCCGTCTGGTCTCCATTTCAAATTAAGACTGGTTCTTTTCCACGATAGCAAATATAGCCAACCGTGCCATATGTATCTTTTTATATCTCGCAGGTGACAGGAAATCACCTGACTTCTACCATGTTTAAGCAGGGCTAAGCACTACACGAGCCTGAGCTACATAGGATTCAGGGTATCAATATCTAGACAAGGATTGTGTAACCAATGCAGCAAGTGTTTGCATCCAACACCTAAACTTAATGCAACAATATATATGTAACAATAATACTATAACTCCATTTTGGAAATTAGGAGGCTTAATATGCTCCAGGGCTTGCCTTTCACAAAGTTGCACGGACGGTGATCCGGGCACTCAACGGTGACCTCGTCTGGCACTTCTCCTGAACGCTGCACCTCCTGAACCTCCGGTGTCGGCTGCTGCTGCTCGCTCGGTTCCTCGAATTCCAGCAGTGTTACTCCCTCCGGTACACCTATTGCATGCCGATGCACGAGATAAATATCATGGATGCATAAGGAATGACATGATGCTCATGATGAATGAATCACAGTAAATGTTTAACGAAAACATCACTGGACACCCGTTTACCGAGTAAAATAGCACTATTCAAATCACTTTAAGCATGTATCTAACTTAACTTAAAGAACAAGATCAACTTACCTAACTTGCATAACCTAAGATAAAAGGTGCTCATCTTCAGTTAAAGGCCTAACACCTAGGAACATTACCACAAACTTAGAAATAGTAAAGGCATACTTTAAACAACAGTTAAAGTTTCATATGCACACGGGTAGTTCCTTAATTCAATCACAACAAGAGTTCTACAAATCCAAAAGACTTGCATGAGGACATTCTAGAAAGCTTATGAAATTCTCTACAAATCATTTGTAAACATCAAAGCATGATTCTTACGTTAACCAAATCGAATTCCAGTAAACCTAGAATCTGTCCAGAAATGACAGGGTTACTAAATTAATTATTTAATGATGATGCAAAAGCATAATTGGACTAAACCAAGTTTACCAACATGTTTTGCATACCAAAGAAACATCAGAAAGTCTAGTGCCAACTTCTAAACAATTTATTTAATGGCCTTTTCTAATTTCTTTAGTTAATTAGGTGATTAAAGCAATATATAGTTAAACTATTCAGAAAAATCTACAAAAATTACATTAGCTATCTCATGCTTCACATAGACTACCATAAAAATTTCAAAGCCATTGGGCAAGCAGAACTTGTTGTATCCAAAATAATAGGTAGCATGTCTATTTTTAGCATAATTAGGAAACCCTATTGAAAAGTATCAAGCAACAGATTTCTCATTTTTCCTAGCCTCATTCTAGCATAAGAACAGCACTCACCAATTTTTACCTTTACTGGATCTATAGAAAAATTATGAAAATTCACACAAGATCCATCCATGCAAACAAGATAATTTTCTATCCCCTACAAATATTGTCCAAAATTTATGAGAATTTAACTACAAGCTATTCATGATATGATCAGTACACCATAAAAATTTCATGCCATTTGGACCTACCTAGAAGAAGATATAATTACCCCTATTTCTTGCATGATTAAAAGAGATAAATAGAAACTCCCATTTTCATAACAGAACATGACATGCATTATATTTTTAATAGAAACTAGACATTATCATGAACTCAACAAAATTGGAATCACATCATTTGGATCTACCATCTAAGAGATACATATTTTTGAATCTATATACAAATCTGTGAAAAGAATAAAAACCAGAAATGAATTTGAATCCTACTCTACTAGCTGGGCTGGCCCGAACAGATCCGGCGGCCCACAAACATGCGCAAGCGACGCCAGCGCGGCCCAAACACGGCGCAGCCCAGGTCTGGCTCCCGCCTTCAGCACGGCGACTGACGTGCGGGACCCGCGCAACAGAGAGACAGACAGGGGAAAAGAAGGAGACGGCGGCGTAGCTCGTCGCCGGTGGCTCCTCCGGCGAGGTTAGCGGTGCTACGACATTCACCTTGCCCATGCGCATCTAGCAGTGTCCTCAATCGATGCTATTGTTGCGGCTACCTGGGTTGGCGACGAGCATGGCGGCGCACGGCAACGGCATGGCCGGCTCCAGCGAGACTACGGCACCACGGCTCAAAAGGGTGACCCTACGAGCATCAGTGGCATGCACTGGACCTAGCTCAAGGCAGAGGAGGGATGGCAAGGATGCGAGGATAGCTGGCCGCGTGGAGCGCCATCTCCGGCGAGGTCAGCCATGGCGGCGGTGGAAGAAAACGGCGATTTCACCCTTACCAAGGTTCAATTGGACCGACGGTGGGGTGGAGGAGGTAGAGGAGATCACTGTGAAGCTACTAACGAGCTGAGCAACGTATTTTCGTGGTGGTGAGCGCGCACGATGATGGCGACACTCGGTCGGAAACGGGGAAGCTGCTGCGGCTTGGCATTGTGCGCGGTGGAGGCGAGAGAGAAGCAATGGAGCAGGCGAGTGCGTTCGGGCAGGCGCTGGCCTTCTTCTGGAGGTCGAACGCGCGACGTGGAGGCTTCGACCGAGCATGAATGCCACGCGGCGAGCGGCTCCTGCGCCGGTCGGCCATGACGTTTGCTGAACGTTTTCTGAAAAGGGCGATTCAGTGCTCGAGGATGATGACTTACAGCGAGTATTCGACGTGTCAACACGGCTAATCCAATGCTCCTTTGCAAAAACTGTGTACATGAAAAATGTAGGCCTACCACCCATCTACAACTTCTTTTCAAGGACCATCATCTAATTCGCCATGGATCAGCAGTTACATCAAGCCAAATTTGGCTTGATCCACTGAAAATGTAGCTACGACTTAGAATATTTTCTAAGTGTGAAATCAGCATGAAATTCTGACTTGTGGGCCATGTTTGAGCTTGTTCTAGCCATTTTCATGAGATGATCATAAAACAACTTTTGTTCCTTGATAAATTAGCTCCAACTTTGGTAAAGAGTGTATAGCCATGCAAAATCCCTAAGTTGGACTTTTGAATCAGTCAAACTGTGGCACTCTAAGGGTCAATTCAAGTCAAACCCCCATTTGGGGGCATTTTTGTCATTTTGATCTACATGAACAATGTCCAAACAGTTACCCTAAGTGTAGTTAAGGTGTATTAGACCATGATCAACCACCTTACACAATTGTTATACCATTTCAAATGAGCACATGTGATGAAACAACAAAACAAGCAATTCACCCAATGTTGCAATGCAATGTTTCACATGTTTCATGACTTTGTTGTCATTTTATAATTGTCACATTACTACCATATTGCCATGTTTCAAAGTATGAGAAATTCATGTTACATTCACATGTTGCACTACTACCATTCTAAGCAATCAAGTATGAAACAACATAATTTGCGAGTGTTGCATATGTATGTTTCAGAAATCATGGCATGGTGACATGGATGATGCATATGTTTATGAAATGAAATGCAATTTAGTGGAAGCCAAACACCTAGGGTGTTACAGCCCTCCCCCCTTAGAAAAATCTCGTCCCGAGATTTGGAAAGTGTACCAATCAGTATAGAAAGCCGGATAGTTTTCCTTTAAATAATCTTTCCACTCCCAGGTTGCATCCCGTTCACTATGATTACTCCAAACTAGCTTGTATAACTTAACTACTCGTGTACGAGTCACTCTTTCTTGAGTATCCAGAACTTGCACGGGCTTCTCCTCATAAGAAAGATCAGATTTCAAGTTGACTTTCCTTGTTGCTATTCTTTCCTTGGGAATACAGAGACACTTCTTCAGCTGGGACACATGGAATACCGGGAATATAGCTCCCATCTCATGTGGTAGATCGAGTTTATATGCTACTCTTCCACTTTTCTCGGTAATGCGGTAAGGTCCAACATATCGAGGCTCAAGCTTCCTTTTGATTCCAAAACGTTTTACTCCTTTCATAGGGGATACCTTCAGATAAACATGATCACCTACTTCAAACTCAATAGGTTTTCTTCTCTTGTCAGCATAGCTCTTTTGTCTAGCCTGAGCGGTAGTCATATTCTTCTGTATAGTTTGGACTTGCTCTTCGGCTTCTTTTACAAAATCAATATCATAGAATCTTCTTTCTCCGGGTTCCACCCAGTTCAAAGGAGTTCTACACTTGTGGCCATAAAGAGCTTCAAAAGGAGCCATTTTGATACTCTCTTGATAACTGTTGTTATAAGAGAATTTAGCGAGAGGCAACCAGTCCTCCCAAGAGCCTTTGCAAGAGATAAGACAAGCTCTAAGCATGTCTTCAAGAATTTGATTAACACGCTCAGTCTGTCCTGATGTTTGCGGATGACAGGCAGAACTGCGGATTAGATGAGTGCCAAGATTCTGATGTAAGCACTCCCAAAAGCGAGCCATGAATTGCGGTCCTCTATCTGAAACAATGGATTTGGGTACACCATGGAGACGTACCACTTGTTGAAAATAAATCTCAGCATAATTGTGAGGGTGATAGGTAGACTTGACCAGAATAAAGTGAGCGGATTTAGTTAGACGATCTACGATAACCCAGATGGAATCACAACCCTTTTTGGTAGTGGGTAATCCAACAATGAATTCCATGCTAATTTCTTCCCACTTCCAGCCAAGAATAGAGAGTGGCTACAATAATCTGGGCCTCATGTGAATAGCCTTGACTCTGCAACAGTTATCGCACCTTGCCACGTAGGCTGCGATTTCTTTCTTCATCTTGGTCCACCAATAATATAGCTTCAGATCTTGATACATTTTACTGCTGCCAGGATGGATGGACAACTTAGAAGAATGGGCTTCAGCCATAATTTGATTTCTAAGTTCTTTATCTTTGGGTACTACAAGCCTATCATTAAACTAGAGAATTCCTTTATCATCGACCCTAAAGTGTTTGGTCTCATGTTCTTTCATCTTCCGCTTGATGTGAAACACACCCACATCAGTCTTCTGGAGTTCGATAATTCGACTTCTAAGAGAGCAATCCACAGTGATATTGTGGAGTACTACAGGATGAAGGAGGTGTGCCAGATGAAAGTCTTCACTAACTAAGGAATTGCAATGGGCCTTTCTGCTTAAGGCATCAGCAACCACATTGGCCTTGCCAGGATGGTAGTGCACTTGAAGGTTGTAGTCTTTGATCAATTCTAACCATCGTCGTTGACGCATGTTCAACTCGGGTTGAGTAAAGATGTACTTGAGACTTTTATGGTCAGTATAGATGTTGCACACATTACCCAGCAAGTAATGTCTCCAAATCTTTTGGGCATGAACAACCGTGGCTAGCTCTAAGTCATGGGTACGATAATTGATTTCATGCTTTCGAAGCTGGCGCGAAGCATAAGAAATTACTCAGCCCTCCTACATAAGAACACACCCCAAACCGGTGCCACATGCTTCACAGTAGACATCAAAAGGTTTTTCGATGTCAGGTTGTGCCAATACAGGAGCAGAGGTTAGTAAGGTCCACAAAGTGTGGAAAGCCTCTTCACACTTCGGAGTCCACACAAACTTCTCATCTTTTTGAAGTAGTCGAGTCATGGGCTTGGCGATTTTTGAGAAATCCAGGATAAAGCGACGATAATAGCCAGCCAAACCCAGGAAACTTTGGACTTCTATGACCGTAGTAGGTGCCTTCCACTCTAGGACTTCTTGCACCTTAGTAGGGTCAACCGAAATTCCATGTCCAGATAACACATGACCTAGAAAAGGTATCTTGTTCAACCAGAATTCGCACTTGCTGAACTTAGCATAAAGCTGGTTGTCATGTAACCGAGTTAAAACAATTCTCAGATGTTCAACATGCTCTTCTTTATTCTGAGAGTATACAAGGATATCATCAATGAACACGACGACGAACTTGTCCAATTCTGGCATGAATACTGAATTCATCAGGTACATAAAGTGTGCCAAAGCATTTGTCAACCCAAAGGACATGACAAGGTATTTGAACAAGCCATAATGAGTAGAGAAAGCTGTCTTAGGTATATCTTCAGGACGAATTTTGATTTGATGGTAACTCGACCTCAAATCAATCTTGGAGAATACCTTAGCTTTGGAGAGCTGATCAAACAGAATATCGATGCAAGGAAGAGGGTATTTGTTCTTGATGGTAACAGCATTAAGGGGGCGATAATCCACGCACATGCGCAAAGATTCGTCCTTCTTCACAAAGATAGCCGGACAACCCCAAGGAGAAGAACTAGGCCGAATCAAACCTTTCTTTAATAGCTCATTTAACTGACTCTTCAACTCAGCCAACTCATTGGGCGGCATTCTATAGGGCCTTCGAGAAATAGGAGCCGTACCCAGAATGAGTTCTATCTTGAATTCTACATCACGATCTGGAGGCAATCCAGGCAAATCATCAGGAAAGACATCTGGAAACTCATAGACAACCGGTATCTCCTCAATGGCTTTGGCTAGGGTAGCATTGGCTGTATTGTGGATAGAGATATCACGAGGTAACTGCACTAGAAAACCCTTCTTATCCACAGGATCTCTCAACATTACCACATGGGTTGATGTATCGATCAACACTCCATTCCCGCTCATCCACTTCATTCCTTGGATTACATCGATTCCTACCCCCGGTAGAACTACAAGATCCATAAGGAACTCTCGATCCCCAATCTCAATCTTTACATCTTTAACTACTTGGTTAGTCATGATATTATTTCCAGCGGCACTAATATAATAACCACCTTTGACAATTGTAATCACATTCATCTTATGCTTAGATGCAAAAGTAGAACTCACAAAGGAATGCGAAGCACCCGAATCAAAGAGCACAACTGCAGGGTGATCATTAACAAGGAACTTACCAGCGGTGACCACTTCACCAGTAGGAATTTCCTCCACAGTAGTGTAGTGAACACGCCCCTGATGGATGTTTCCTTGAGCATTCTGCTTGGAAGGATAGGGACACTTATTAGCCCAGTGACCAGGCTAGTTACAGTTCTAACATGGCCTGTTAGCTGGTGGGACATTGGAGCTGCCCTGCCCAGAGGTATTCTTTGGCAAGGAAATTCTGTACCCCTTGCAAAAACCAGTTTTAGCTTGATTCTTTTTCTGAGGTGGGCGGTACCGGACATTAGCATTGGGTGGACGGTACTGGGTCTTGGATACCCCTGGTGCCTTAGACTGAGAAGCACCTGCCTCAAAGTTTCTTTTATGGTTCTTGGAAATAGCATATACCTTATTATTATTCTCTTGAGTCAGGGTGTCACTGATAAACTCATTGAAGGTGACACACTTGCAGTTGCCCATAGACTTCATCAGTTTAGGGGAAAGTCCCCTCTTGAAACTAGCTATTCTTTTAGCGTCAGTATCGATGAACTCGGGAGCATACCTTGCCAGGTTGTTGAATGCCTGGAGGTATTCATTAAGACTCTTGTTGCCTTGGGTTAGCTTCATAAACTCGATATGCTTAATGGCCATGAGACCAGGAGGGATAAAGTGTCCCTGGAAAGCTGTCTGGAACTGGTCCCAAACTATCTCAATATTTGTAGGGAAGGTGGTCCTGTGATGGGTCCACTAGATGCCTACAGGGCCTTGGAGCTGGTGTCCTGCATACGAAGCCTTCATGCCTTCTGTCAAATGGAGCAATCCAAACCTTTGCTCTATTGTGCTCAACCATTCATCAGCTTGTAATGGTTCTTCTGCCTCATGAAAGATAGGAGGCTTTGTGTCCATGAAGTCCTTAAAGCTGCTGTACTGGCTCGGCTCGGGTCCCTAGCGGACATGCCGATCATCATGGTTAGCCATATGGCGCATAGCCTCAGCTAGCATGCGCTGACTTTCAACAACTGTCTGCATTAGCTCAGCTAGTGTGGGCGATGGAGGAGGTGGTTGTTCCTCATCTCCCATGCTACGACCGCGACGAAGGTTATAAGACATCTGCAAAATGTATAGCCAATGAGCACTGATGATGTGGAAATTTTTGTAGATGAATTGTATAATTATGCCAAACTAATTCCATTGGAGAGAATGCATTTATAATCAACAGAGGCACAATCATTCATCATAATCACACAACTCATCAAGTGCATCAATTGACACATAAATGCGATGAACTTAACCAACAACGAGATCCATAGACCACAAAGACGAAATTCAGCAAAAGCTCACATACGTGGAGCATAACCCGTTTGATAGGTTACATCCAAGCCATAGTGGTTCCAAACTTACACCAAGGGTAACATAGGGTTCGACATTACATCCAAATGATTAACTTATTACAAAGCTACTCGGTCATGCATGAGGATCAACAAAAGATTAGCTCTAGCACATTAGCTAAGTAGTAAGCTAAACTACGCATCGTCCTCGGAGTCAGTGTCGAAGATCTCTCCTCCATCTTCATCACTAGCAGGCTCTAAGTCCTCATCTTCCTCCTCATCAGGTGGAACATCCTCAGGTCCATTGACCTCAATGTCATCATCACCTTCAGCCATGATGACACCAAAGCCCATCTCATCCTCATCATTAGGTGGCAGGAGAGGGTGAAGTTGATTGTGTAATAGGTGAACCTCCTCATGGAGATGGTCATTGTACTCTTCGACAACTGCCAACTGCTGCTCTAGCTCCACCTGTCGCGCTCTCAACACATCCTCTTCGTGCCAGGCTTCATTCTGTTGGTTCAGCACGTGAATCAACATACGTTCACAGTTGCGGTGAGCAACTATCAACCTCTGAACCTCCAGAGTCTCTTGGTCCTGTTCCTGTGTTACTTGCTCCAAACGCTGCTGAGCCGCATTCCTCTCAGCAGTCACCTGGGCCAGCTCTGTCCTTAGCCTTTCCGCCTCAGTAGGCTCCGGACAGGGCTCACGAGGAGCTAACCGGTGACGAGGCGCCCTGCCTCCAGCGGACTTGCGAGCAGTGAGTTTCGTGCGCGCCATCTGTAGCAAAAAGTTGCAACGTAAGGGGAGAATCATTTAAGGGATACGAAATTTAATTAGTCGAGACCATCAATTTTAAAGGAGGGAGTAATGCAAGAAATGCCATGTATGCTTGAACATGATGCTTGCACGATCCGTACGTCCTCACAAACCTAGAAAAATTAAAGGCTAGCGAAATATACGGTGGCATACATACGCTCTCTCATACACGGTAGCTAGTCGATCTACAACAATACGTTGTTAGTGTACTTGCAGAAAATTTCATTTTAGCCCAATAATTTCCCAAAAAGGCATGTAAACTAAATACTTTCATACATACATCCCCAGATGCATATACTCTATTATCACAGCTACCCATCAGAGATACCCACATTTAAGTACTCTCATAGATACATGATCGAACATGTAAGTATGCGAGCAACCACAACTACTCTCCCCTAGACCGACGGTTGGACGGTCATGCTCTCACAACTCCCACTTACCAGAGCGTAGAGGTATTTGATCCAAACATTACCACCCAAGCGGATGGCATCCATACAATAGCACGCCGTATGGACGACGAAACAGAAACAAGCAGGAACCCCCAAGTTAGTACTTTAATAAGCCACCTAAGAGTCCTTATTTGGGCATAAGGGATATGACCACTGGCAATACTTAGTATTTAATTTAGGATTTTCGCAAATACTTTTGTTTTAAATACACAAATGACATGTTTAGTGTCGAATCTTGCTCTTATGCCAGCTGTATCAGAACCGACCAAATCATAAGAACGTAAGTACAAAAACAATCACCGAAGCGATCAAATTCCTGTACTTAAGCTCCCATAATCCCGGTAGTCCAGAAATCACGAAGGATTTCAACCAACTCTCGACATACAAACCAAGATCGTAGTGATTCAACACAACACATCATTCGTTACAACATTTCACAAGTAGCATTCGAATTACATCCATCAGAGTTCAAATAACATATTACAAACCAAGTTTGAGTGTGCGGAAGCAACATAGTTTAGTACAAAACATCATAGTTTCAAATACATTGCCAAGTCAGAGTCATGTCCCACAAAAGCATTATCAGGTACGAGAACTAGTAGAGACCGTGCCCAACGGTCTAGTCTTCATCCCCAGCTGGGAGAAGACAATACTTGCAGCAACCAAAGTAGAACTGGCCATCTGCAACAGGTGGGAGATAAACCCTAAGTACAAGAAGGTACTCAGCTAGACTTACCCGTCAAACCAGAAATAAAAGACACTAAGGATCATGCAAGGCTTATGAGGTGTGCTAGCTTGACACAGTTGCATAAAAGAGCTTATGATTATGGTAACCAATTTAAACTTAGCATCAAGCTTAACATCATTTACCTGTCCACTAGATTAGCACCTGTACTAGAGCACTCACTTATTAGGAGCAAATAATATTAACCATAGCAGGTATAATAAGGTTGTCATCATCATATCATCATTTCCAAACCATTAGGTTATTTAGTGTATCTACTTTGGAGATAAGCCCGTCAAGTTCTCATTAACCGGGAGAGACGGCTACTCGAATCGAATTACAACTCAGTTGAGGGGGTATTCCTAACTCTCACCCTAGCATACTTAGCAAGGGTAGTCGTGGGTCACCTTTGGAACAACTCAGGAACCAAATTCGTGGGTTCAATCAGCGCCAGCACTCTCAGGGATTACCCTTCTGCCAGGACAATCAGGACTTTTAAATCACCTACCCTTGGACTCATGCCTACGGCTCCCTTTCGAGGCGCACTTTATACTTATCGACTCCCGGCCTGAGGTGAGCTACTCGGCTTCGCGGTCGGTCATCGGACACGGCCAACTAAGAGAGAGGCATGCGTTCAACATGAACAGGAAAGGCTCCAAGATTCAGTCCTTAATCGACACAGACGGAGTCACTGTAATCCGGCAAGCCTTCGTCCGGTCTCCATTTCAAATTAAGACTGGTTCTTTTCCACGATAGCAAATATAGCCAACCGTGCCATATGTATCTTCCTATATCTCGCAGGTGACAGGAAATCACCTGACTTCTACCGTGTTTAAGCAGGGCTAAGCACTACACGAGCCTGAGCTACATAGGATTCAGGGTATCAATATCTGGACAAGGATCGGGTAACCAATGCAGCAAGTGTTTGCATCCAACACCTAAACTTAATGCAACAATATATATATGTAACAATAATACTGTAACTGCATTTCGGAAATTAGGAGGCTTAATATGCTCCAGGGCTTGCCTTTCACAAAGTTGCATGGACGGTGATCCGGGCACTCAACGGCGACCTCGTCTGGCACTTCTCCTGAAGGCTGCTCCTCCTGAACCTCCGATGTCGGCTGCTGCTGCTCGCTCGGTTCCTCGAATTCCAGCAGTGTTACTCCCTCCGGTACACCTAGTGCATGCCAATGCACGAGATAAATATCATGGATGCATAAGGAATGACATGATGCTCATGATGAATGAATCACAGTAAATGTTTAACGAAAACATCACTGGACACCCATTTACCGAGTAAAATAGCTCTATTCAAATCACTTTAAGCATGTATCTAACTTAACTTAAAGAACAAGATCAACTTACCTAACTTGCATAAACTAAGATAAAAGGTGCTCATCTTCAGTTAAAGGCCTAACACCTAGGAACATTACCACAAACTTAGAAATAGTAAAGGCATACTTTAAACAACAGTTAAAGTTTTATATGCACACGGGTAGTTCCTTAATTCAATCACAACAAGAGTTCTACAAATCCAAAAGACTTGCATGAGGATATTCTGGAAATCTTATGAAATTCTCTACAAATCATTTGTAAACATCAAAGCATGATTCTTACGATAACCAAATCGAATTCCAGTAAACCTAGAATCTGTCCAGAAATGACAGGGTTACTAAATTAATTATTTAATGATGATGCAAAAGCATAATTGGACCAAACCAAGTTTACCAACATGTTTTGCATACCAAAGAAACATCAGAAAGTCTAGTGCCAACTTCTAAACAATTTATTTAATGCTCTTTTCTAATTTCTTTAGTTAATTAGGTGATTAAAGCAATATATAGTAAAACTATTCAGAAAAATCTATAAAAATTACATTAGCTATCTCATGCTTCACATAGACTACCATAAAAATTTCAAAGCCATTGGGCAAGCAGAACTTGTTGTATCCAAAATAACAGGTAGCATGTCTATTTTTAGCATAATTAGGAAACCCTATTGAAAAGTGTCAAGCGACAGATTTCTCATTTTTCCTAGCCTCATTCTAGCATAAGAACAGCACTCACCAATTTTTACCTTTACTGGATCTATAGAAAAATTATGAAAATTCACACAAGATCCATCCATGCAAACAAGATAATTTTCTATCTCCTACAAGCAGTGTCCAAAATTTATGAGAATTTAACTACAAGCTATTCATGATATGGTCAGTACACCATAAAAATTTCATGCCATTTGGAGCTAGCTAGAAGAAGATATAATTACCCCTATTTCTTGCATGATTAAAAGAGATAAATAGAAACTCCTATTTTCATAACAGAACATGACATGGATTATATTTTTAATAGAAACTAGACATTATCATGAACTCAACAAAATTGGAATCACATCATTTGGATCTACCATCTAAGAGATACATATTTTTGAATCTATATACAAATCTGTGAACAGAATAAAAACCAAAAATAAATTTGAATCCTACTCTACTAGCTGGGCCGGCCCGAACAGATCCGGCGGCCCACAAACACGCGCAAGCGATGCTAGCGCGTCTCAGACATGGCGCAGCCCAGGTCTGGCTCCCGCCTTCAGCTCGGCGACTGACGTGCGGGACCCGCGCAACAGAGATACAGACAGGGGAAAAGAAGGAGACGACGGCGTAGCTCGTCGCCGGTGGCTCCTCCGGTGAGGTCAGCGGTGCTACGACGTTCGCCTTGCCCGTGCGCATCTAGCGGTGTCCTCAATCGATGCTATTGTTGCGGCTACCGGGGTTGGCGACGAGCATGGCGGCGCACGGCCACGGCATGGCCGGCTCTAGCGAGACTACGACACCACGGCTCGAAAGGGTGACCCTACGAGCATCAGTGGCATGCACTAGACCTAGCTCAAGGCAGAGGAGGGATGGCAAGGGTGCGAGGATAGCTGGCCGCGTGGAGCGCCATCTCCGGCGAGGTTAGCCATGGCGGCGGTGGAAGAAAACGGCGATTTCGCCCTTACCAAGGCTCAATTGGACCGACGGTGGGGTGGAGGAGGTAGAGGAGATCACTGCAAAGCTACTAATGAGCTGACCAACGCATTTTTGTGGTGGCGAGCGCGCACGATGATGGCGACACTCGGTCGGAAACAGGGAAGCTGCTGCGGCTCGACGCTGTGCGCGGTGGAGGCGAGAGAGAAGCAATGGAGCAGGCGAGTGCGTTCGGGCAGGCGCTGGCCTTCTTCTGGAGGTCGAACGCGCGACGTGGAGGCTTCGGCCGAGCATGAACGCCACGTGGCGAGCGGCGCCTGCACCGGTCGGCCATGACGTTCGCTAAACGTTTTCGGAAAATGGCGATTCAGTGCTCGAGGATGATGACTGACAGCGAGTATTCGACGTGTCAACACGGCTAATCCAATGCTCCTTTGCAAAAACTGTGTACATGAAAAATGTAGGCCTACCACCCATATACAACTTTTTTTCAAGGACCATCATCTAATTCGCCATGGATCAGCAGTTACATCAAGCCAAAGTTGGCTTGATCCACTGAAAATGTAGCTACGACTTAGAATATTTTCTAAGTGTGAAATCAGCATGAAATTCTGACTTGTGGGCCATGTTTGAGCTTGTTCTAGCCATTTTCATGAGATGATCATAAAACAACTTTTGTTCCTTGATAAATTAGCTCCAACTTTGGTAAAGAGTGCACAGCCATGCAAAATCCCTAAGTTGGACTTTTGAATCAGTCAAACTGTGGCACTCTAAGGGTCAATTCAAGTCAAACCTCCATTTGGGGGCATTTTTGTCATTTTGATCTACATGAACAATGTCCAAACAGTTACCCTGAGTGTAGTTAAGGTGTATTAGACCATGATCAACCACCTTACACAATTGTTATACCTTTTCAAATGAGCACATGTGATGAAACAACAAAACAAGCAATTCACCCAATGTTGCAATGCAATGTTTCACATGTTTCATGACTTTGTTGTCATTTTATAATTGTCTCATTACTACCATATTGCCATGTTTCAAAGTATGAGAAATTCATGTTACATTCACATGTTGCACTACTACCATTCTACGCAATCAAGTATGAAACAACAGAATTTGCGAGTGTTGCATATGTATGTTTTAGAAATCATGGCATGGTGACATGGATGATGCATATGTTTATGAAATGAAATGCAATTTAGTGGAAGCCAAACACCTAGGGTGTTACACACCTCTCCGACCGGAGCGCTCGCTTCGGACTCTAGCCGCCTTCGGACAGCCTCTCCGATCGGAAGGCCTGGCCCAAGCGCTACTTCTGACTCCGACCCCGCGTCTCCGATCGGGGTTCATAGAAACCCTGCTCACCGCTCTTCTCTGACTGGCGCGACTAGGGCCGACTAGGGCCATCCGACTGGAGACGCCCGTCTGAAGGAACCAGGGGACGAACGGAGAAAGCAAGCCAGTGCGCACAAGTCAAGCCACGATACCAGGGACCATACCCTGTACACCTGTAGGTACAGTACTCTACAACCGCCCTGACACAAACAGTATTGTTGGCGCCGACATTTCCCTCTACAGTATTAAGGGCCCCCCACATGCCTCTAGGCATCGATAGTGCTGTGGGCGCTGGGATTTACCGTACTAGGTGAATGTGGTGAGACTCCTCACGTGCCTCTAGGCATCAATAGTATTTGTAGGTACCGACATCTGCCATTTCTAAAGAAAGCAACGCAACCTCCCATGTGCATCTGACATTCTATAGTCACATCAACAATGTTGTAGGCACCTACCATTATCTTGTACCTACCAACATGGGCAACAGAGCCTAATAGCATACGTACCCTCACCCTCTCACTTGTAAAGCCATCCCTTTTATCTATAAAAGGGGATGCACTCCCTCCAACAAAGGGGGCCTTTCTTGAGAGCCTTTTTAGTCCTTTTTAGTTAACCAACATCGATCAAGTTCACTAGCTCACAACCACAGAACAGCCGGGTTCAAACCCCAAGGACACGCTTGAACACTTAGCTCATAGTGGAGCTCTTGTCGCTCTCGTCCCTTCTGATCAGAGCCGACCGGACCTCTTGTACACCCCATCTTTCTCC
The DNA here is from genome assembly GCA_904845875.1 of Miscanthus lutarioriparius. Taxonomy (NCBI): domain Eukaryota; kingdom Viridiplantae; phylum Streptophyta; class Magnoliopsida; order Poales; family Poaceae; genus Miscanthus; species Miscanthus lutarioriparius. The sequence continues at coordinate 70,056,283 of CAJGYO010000005.1, read as the reverse complement.
TTCTCGTTTGTAACCCCACTGTAGACTTCGAGCACCTGGGCTTAGGAATAAAGTCACCGACCGACTCAAATTGGACGTAGGGCATGTTGCCTGAACCAGTATAAACCCTATGTCATTGAGTGCTAGGCCACCTCCGATCACAACGTACGGCAAAACTACAAATATTTACTAGTTGGTAACATTCTGCACTGACAGTTGGCGTCGTCCGTGGGGAAGACGCTGAACGTTCAACACTTTTTGGTCATCGGATGGCCCATTTTTCTGCCATCCTCGCCGTGATGGGCTCGGGTGATACGATTCTCTTTGGCTCACTGGAGTTTCTTGCACTCTCACTGGCTAGGATGCGGGTTCCACTCGTCTTTGAGCCATCCCAGACCTTCCTCTTTGGAAGCCTGGACTTCATCGCTAACTGGCTCAGCGTACTACGCCTCCACGAGGAGGCTCACGTCCCGACACCCATCGGAGGGGCACCCTATATCGACTCTAGGATGCGCGACTTCGACGACGCGGCATCTGCACTTCATTCTGAGCAAACTCTCTGCTCAAACCCCCCTGTAAGTAATATGCACGCTGTTATTTACTCTTTATTTACTATCTCCCACAGATCATCCGGAGGGACTGTATCACCCACGACACAAATACCGTACGATCGGTTCCCCTATGGCCTCGCGTCCTCCGCGGATATGTACGCTCAGGGGCTCCAAAGGATGCTGGCGCCATCCCCCCTCACATCCAAATTCATGGGAATGGCAGGCTACGCTCCTGCCGTTTTCCATGAACTCTCGGACAACGAGGGCGAGAGTGATGGTTCCAGCATCGGCGATGTGGCACCCCACCACCGTCCATCCAAGGAGTGCGCTATGGCGGATGCTCCGGGGCAGCCACCGGTGGTTGTGGATTCTAAACAGACTCACACCCCTCTGGACCCGCGTGTGGGGGCCCTCACATCTGCGCAAGCGCACGATGAGGAATTACGACAATGGCGGCAGAACCAGTCGTCGCCTGCGCCGGCGCAGTCGGTACAGCATGTTGCGCCCGATGCGCATGGCCCGACGGGTGGTGCCCGGGGTCACACCCGTCAGGTCCAACACGACATCATGAACGATGGGAACGATCTCTGACATTCTGCTCGGGCTGGCCAGAACATCGCTGCTGCGGTAATGCTTCTACATGGCGTTCTCGAGCCTATCGACCCCTAGGAGCGGGCAGTCTACCGGAACCTCCAGGTTCTAGTAGAAGCCGCCGTTGTTCAACAGGCGGAAAGCTCCACGTCACGACTCCGACTCGCACCCTCTCTCCCCACCGGGGGGACGGGGATGCACCGGACGGTCTGACCCAGCGCCTGCTCCGCACCGACCACCGCTACGCGAGCGGCCCGTTCCGCACCAGGATGCTCATAGCATCATTAGCAATCGGCATCGGGCCCAACACGATGATGATACCCATAGTACGGTGGTGGGCGACACGAATCCCGGCCGAACCATCGAGGGGAGCGGTAAAACATAGCCCAGGCGCGCTCGCCAGCTAGATGACCGGAGCCCCAGCCCTGAGGGCCTAGGACCATGGGCCTTCAACCGGTGTATTCGGAGAGCACCGTTCCCGCGGCGTTTCCGACCACCCGCCAACATCACCAAGTACACCGAGGAGATAAACCCAGGCATTTGGCTCAAAGACTTCCTGCTCGGCTGTCGGGCCGGAGGAATGGATGATGACTATTTTATCATTCAGTATCTTCCCATTTGCGTGGCAGAACATGTTTGGGCATGGCTTGAGTTCCTCCCGCACGACAACATCCGTGACTGGGCGGACCTCAAGAGGGTCTTCGTCGGAAATTTCCAGGGGATGTATGTCCGCCCTGGAAACTCCTAGGACCTCAAGAGCTGCCATCAGGAGCCCAGTGAGTCCCTATGGGATTACATCCGTAGGTTCTCCCAATGATGCAACTCCCTCCCTAATGTCGTCGACGCAGACGTCATCAGTGCATTCCTCTCCAGGACAAATTGTGAGTCCATGATCCATAAGCTTGGCTGCCTAAAACCCCGTACCACCCATGACCTGCTCGACGTCGCCACTAACCACACCTCTAGCGAGGAGGCGGTCAGAGCGGTTTTTAACGGAGGCTGGGACAAAGGCAAGGCCAAGCGCGTGGACCCTAACGAGACCCCCTCCACATAGAGGGGCAAGAATAACAAAAACGATCGGCACCGATCGGACAACACCATGATGGTCACCGTGGCTGATTGCACGGGCAAGCAGCCCCAACAGGGGCTGCCTAACCACTTCAACAAACTCATGGACAGTCCGTGCACCAACCACGCCTACTTCGTCAAACACCTCCACAAGGACTGCGAGCTCCTCAAACGTTTCCTCCGATAGGCCGGCGGGCCAAAGGAGGGAGACCGCAAAGAGGCGGTATTCAAGAAAGGAGGTGCGATAGGCAAGGACGGAGATGGTTTCCCCGACGCTGACGAATGCATCATGATTTTGGTGGATCCGATGCCATCTGGTTCAAGCGATAGCACAAGGTTCGCTATAGAGAGGCATGCATCATAGAGACAGCCATCCCCTCCTTCCTCAGCTGGTCGGAATCTCCGATCACCTTCGATCAGAGGGACCATCCCTCCCATGTCGCAAGACCAAGACGCTACCCACTCGTCGTCGACCCCATCATCCGTAAGAAGCTTCTTACCAAGGTGTTGATGGACGGAGGCAGTGGCCTCAACATCCTATATATCAACACCCTCGATGCCATGCGCATCCCCCGATCGAAGCTTCGCCTGATGGGCTCCCCCTTCCATGGGGTAATCTCAGGAGCGCAGGTATACCCGCTCGGACAGATCGATCTGCCCGTCACGTTTGGTAGCTGGGCCAACTTCCGCTTGGAGGTCCTCACCTTCGAGGTGGTGGACTTTCTAGGGTCCTACCACGCCATCTTGGGGCAGCCATGCTACGCAAGATTCATGGCAATCCCCAACTATACCTACCTCAAGCTAAAGATGCTGAGACCAAATGACATCATCACCATGAGTAGCACCATTTTGCATGCCTTCGCGTGCGACCGTGAGCACTATGAGCTCACGACTGCAGTCATCAACTCGTCCGAGCTCCCACAGCTTGGGGAATCGTCGGCCTCGGCAGTCCCAGACTGCAACAAACCTACCTCCTCGGTAGCCTTCCGTCCGCTCAAAGAAACCAAGGCGGTGGGAATCAACCCCACAAACCCAACCAATATGGTTCAGATCGGAACTCAGCTCCTGGCCAAATAGGAATGCGAGCTCGTCGACTTCCTGCGCGACAATCGCGATGTCTTCACATAGCAGCCTTCTGACATGCCGAGCATACCGTGGGAAGTCATCGAGCACGCACTGCGCCTTATCCTAGGCTCAAAGCCCACCAAGCAGTGCCTGCATCGCTTCGACGACAAAAGGCGTAGGGCCATAGGCGAAGAGATCGCCAAACTCCTGGCAGCCGGATTCATCAGAGAGGTTTTCTACTCTGACTGGCTTGCCAATCCTATTCTTGTCAAAAAGATGACCAGGAAGTGGAGAATGTGTGTCGATTATACTAGACTCAACAAAGCATGTCCAAAGGATCACTTTCCTTTGCCGCGCATAGACCAGATAGTCGACTCCACCTCGGGTTGTGAGATCCTCTCCTTTTTGGATGCCTACTCAGGCTATCACCAGATCGCGATGAAAGAATCCGATCACCTCGCAACCTCGTTCATCACCCCATATGGTTCGTACTGCTACGTGACCATTCCTTTTGGCCTAAAGAACGCTGGCACCACCTACCAAAGGTGCATGCAGCAATGCTTCGCCAACCAAATCGACTCGCTCGATCAGCCTGATCAACCCGAGTGGCCGAAACCGACAATCGCCGTCTATGTTGATGACATAGTAGTCAAAATAGCTCAAGCTTGTGACCTGATCAAAAACTTGGCTGGAACATTCGCGAACCTCCGAAGGTTCAACATCAAGCTGAATCCCAAAAAATGTGTTTTCAGGGTTCCAAAGGGGAAGCTGCTTAGATACATCGTGTTTGAGCGCGGCATCGAGGCCAACCCCGAAAAGATCACGGCCATATCCAAGATGGGTGCCTTACGCAACGTCAAGGGCATGCAAAGGCTCACCAGCTGTCTGGCTGCCTTGAGACCCTTCATCTCCTAGCTCGGCGAACGGGGAATGCCACTCTACAAGCTCCTCAAAAAGACGGACGCCTTCATCTGGACTGAGGAAGCCCAGTAGGCTCTCGAAAGCCTCAAAATGTCCCTGACGTCAGCCCCAATCAAAATGTCCCGAACAGGGAGAACCCCTCCTCCTTTATGTCGCGGCAAGCAACCATGTCGTGAGCGCCGCCCTGGTCGTCGAAAGGGAGGAGCCGAGACACCAGCTCAAGGTACATCGACCCATATACTTCATTGAAGAGGTACTTACCAACCCCAAGGTCTGGTACCCCCAGGTGCAAAAACTCCTATACACCGTGCTAATGGCAACCAGGAAGCTCCTACACTACTTCACCGACCACGAAGTTGCGGTCATCACTTCATACCAACTCGGAGACATCATCCGCAACCGCAACGCCGTGGGATGAATCTCCATGTGGGCACTCGAACTCATGGGCCATGACATTAGGTATACCCCACGCACTGCTATTAAGTCTCAGGCTGTCGCGGATTTTGTCGCCGAATGGACGAAGGTCCAGCAACCGACCCTGGATGTCACCCACAAGTACTGGACAATGTACTTTGATGGGTCCATAATGGTGCCCGGCTCGGGGGCTGGAGTAGTTCTAATCTCCCCGACCGAGAGTAGACTTTGCTACACCATCCGCCTCTATTTTTTAGCTTCAAACAATGCCACGGAATATGAGGCCCTTATCAATGGACTACGCATCGCCATCGAGCTCGGTGCTACGTGACTCTACGTTCACGGTGACTCGGAACTGGTCGTTGATCAGGTCATGAAGGAGTCCTCCTACAAAAGCCCCCTCATGATAGCACACTGCCAAGAGGTGTGCGAGCTCAAGGACAAATTCTAGGGGATCAAACTGCATCATGTCCCTCGAAGGGACAATGATGCCACCAGTTTACTTGCAAAAATGGCCGCTAGACGGGATCCATCCCCGAGCGGGGTCTTCATCAATGACGTCCACGAGCCGTCCGCCCGCATCCTGGAAAGTTCGATCTAGACACACCCCGATGCCCAGCCGACGCTCGGGGGCTCTGATCCCAGTACCTCTATGACGACGTCACCCGTGAACGTCGCTGTATTGGCGCTTGATCAAGCCGACTGGCGAGTACTGCTACTTGCCTACCTCCTCGAGGAGGTTCTCCTGCTCGAAAGGACTGAAGAATGATGGATCGCTTGACGCGCCAAGACCTTCGTCACGCTCGATAATGAGCTCTACAAACAGAGTCCATTAGGGGTACTCATGAAGTGTATCCCCACCAACCAGGGGAGGCAGCTCCTCCTTAAGGTCCATGCCGGGATTTGCGGACATCACGTGGCCCTGAGGTCACTTGTTGGAAAAGCCTTTTGCTAAGGCTTTTACTGGCCCACCATGCTATGAGATGCAAAGGAGGTCATCCGTAGGTGCGAAGGATGCTAGTTCTATGCTCGACAAACCCATTTGCCGGCATAGGAGCTCGAAACCATCCCCATCACCTGACCATTCGCGGTCTGGGGCCTCGACATGGTAGGACCCCTCAAAAAGGGCCCAGGCAGTTTCACTCACCTACTCATAGCAGTCGACAAATTCACCAAGTGGATAGAGGCCAAGCCCATCACCAACATCCGCTCGGAGGAGGCAGTCAAATTCTTCCTCAACATCATCTACCGGTTTGGCGTCCCTAACTGTATCATCACTGATCACAGGACTAACTTCACCAGGAAGAAGTTCCTAGACTTCAGCAATGGATACGGCATCAGGATCGACTGGGCTTCGGTAGGACATCCACAAACTAACGGTCAGGTCAAACGCGCCAATGGCATGGTCCTCTAGGGACTTAAGTCATGCATCTTCGACCGACTCAACAAGTATGCCGGTCGATGGGTTGCAGAGGTCCCAGCAATCCTCTAGAGCCTAAGGATGACCCCAAACCGATCCATAGGGTTCACACCCTTCTTCCTGGCCTACGGAGCTAAGGCAATATTACCCTCTGACCTCGACCACGGCACCCCAAGAGTGAAGGCTTTCGATCGCGACCGAGCCGCGGAGGCTTAACAAGATGCAATCGACCTGCTCGAAGAGGCTCACGAGATGACCGTCATCTGCTCTGCTCGCTACCAACAAACCGTCCATAGGTACCATGAAAGGAAGATCAGAGGGAGGACACTCGAAGTTGGCGATCTCGTACTCCAGAGGACCCAATCGACAAAGGAAAAACACAAGCTCTCTCCACCATGGGAAGGGCCCTATACGGTGACCGAAGTAGTCCGACCGGGCGCCTACCGACTGGAGGACAACAATGGCAATGTTCTCACCAAAACATGGAACATTCAACAGCTACGTCGTTTTTCCCCTAAATTTGGTCTAACCACTTTTTAGCTAACATAAGCTCCTGTAAAAGCGGCCCAACCCGAACACTTTTAGCCCAGCATGCTCGGGGGCTTGATAAGGATACAATATCGAATATTACCTCTCTTTTCCTTACTATCACATGATAAACAACTTTGTCCCCGAACGGAAGCACATTCCATGCCTTTGAGTACCCTACGTGACTCTATTTTTACTCCCAACCGAACGCACCCCGCCATGACCTACGGTTACAAGCAGCCGAGCCCCACGGGTCACGCCCAGGCTCTTAACAGCTGCGGCCTACAGAACTAACGAGCATGTGAGAGAGAGAAAAGGATAAAAATGAAAGTCATGCTAGGATAAAAACAAGGAACGGATATCGTGGTTCTGTCAAAAAAGCAGTACTGATGTATTCATTGATACAAAAAATTGTTCACATGAGGACTCACCCACAAACTCAACTATTACATTTTCTACTACTACAAATACTACTACAGCTGCTCGACAACATGGCCCGCACACCAAAGGAGAAACCACGGCATGCTACACAGGACATAACCACAACCAGCTGGAGCCTCGCCCGGTTCCGCTCCCTCATCTTCGGCGAGCGCAATGGGTACCTCAAGGTACCCGACCGGTTCTGCTCCCTCGACTTCGGTGAGCGCAACGGGTACCTCAAGGGACCCGCTCGGTTCTGCTCCCTCGACTTTGGTGAAGCACAATGGGTACCTCAAGGGCGTCGCACCCATAGATGCTCAGCATAAGAGCATGGAGCTCCTAACCTTCTCACGCAGTCAAGGCAGCTCCTGGGTAGGAGCGCCGCTCCCAAGGTATGGCTGCCATAGCAAGAAGATATCTCATCAAACTTTATGAACTAGCTAACCTGAGCAGCAACAGACACGGAACCCTCCACCGGCATGATCCTGAGAAACTCCCCCTCCAACAAAGCTTGCCCAGTGAAGATCCACCGAAGAAAATCCACTCATGGCTCCATCCCAAAAAAGGCCCCGCAGATCAATCTAGCACCACCCGTGGTAGTGTCCACTTCAACATCACGCTCCGAGTTCACGAAAGGATCTGTAAGTCCTCCCCCTCGCTCACCCCCTCTCTCACTTAGGAACCACCGTGACATGTAGGCACTCTCGGTGAGAAAGAAGAAGGAGGAGAAACAATAGTGGAAGAACAGGCAAAGGACTGCAACAGAGAGCCCTCTCCCTCCCCCTATTTAAGGAAGAAACACAGCAGCCGAAGAAGGGTGAAAGATCAGAGCGAAAAAACTCTCCCCTTCCCCCATTCAATGCAGATGGGAAATGATGGGACATGCCCTGATCGAAGGGACGCGCACTGACCGACAGAACGATGCCAGGTCAGACAGAACGCCGCCTGGCGAGACGAAATGTGGCCTTGGTATGGCCCACCACTATCGCATGACCGGGCGCGAAAATCAAAGCATCACCACACAGGGGCAGCTCTCCACATCCCCAGGCGGGACTTGGAAAAACCCAAAACAGGATCTCCACCGGGAGAAACCATCGGGCTTCCCAAGTCGATCGAACGGCTCAGAAAGACACACTGAGACACAGGCAGGAAGCGAAGGGGCGCCCGATGTAGGCCATGCCGACTCCATCATGAACGACGAGCATGGGTCTCGGTCGGACATTTCTGACTGAAGCTCTCCAAACCTCGTCACTCAAGTCACCAAGGTGAAAAACTACAAACCCCCTCTATTTCCTTATAATCATTTCATACATCCATACGCGCATTCATTCCATATGCCCATGCCTCCCAGATGATTTGGGCCCTGAACCGCTCAGGGGCTCAGGAACTAAGCATCGCACATGTAGCGAAATGCATCACAACGCTCCATGTTGCGTCACGAAGCGGTGGTTGCCTCATTCGACATGAGCAACCAACAGAGCCAGGGGAGAAAAACGTAGATGAGCCCCGTGCGGTCCTCACCCAGTCTGGCAGACTGGGTCATCTCAACCTTCTCGTTCGATCCTGAACCTCTCGACAAGCCCACAGAATCTCCATCGAGGGGAGGCCGTTAGGCCACCCGGGTCGGTCTCCGGAATGACCCAGGCATCTGTCGGGTTGCAGGTAAAGGAGTAGTGGAATGTCACAAGAGGGCTCTGCCGACCCCGTCATGAACGATGGACCCGGATTCCACTCAATTATACCCGTTAGCGAACTCACCGAGCACGTCACTCGAGCCTGAGCGATCGGGACAAGCGACAAAACTCAGCCCCTCCGGTTGTGAGGAACCGAGGATGGTGTAATGCACACAACTCACACTAACCCCTACTAAGGCCCAGCAAGGCACGGGGGCTCAAGACACAAAAAGCCTGCGTCTATGACCCCGATCTCGCCCCATCCGACTACGCTTCTGACTACGCTCCAAAAACCTGGGTCTGCAACCCCGATCTCGCCCCATCTGGCTACACTTCTGACTGCGCTCCAAACACCTAGGTCTGTGACCCCGATCTTGCCCCATCCGGCTACGCTTCCGACTATGCTCCAAACACCTAGGCCAACAACCCCCATCTCGCTCCATCTGGCTATGCTTTCGACTGCTCTCCAAACACCTGGGTCTACGACCCCGATCTCACACCATCTAGCTACGCTTCCGACTGCGCTCCAAACACCTGGGTCCGTGACCCTGATCTCGCCCCACGATTCCAACTCACCCGATCCCAGGGCACGCATCGACGCCAGGATCAGTGAGCTCTATCTCATCCAAACTAACTTCCTTGCCTGATCCCACGGTGCACACCGATGCCAGGATAGGATCAGTGAGCTCTGTCTCATCCAAACTAATTTCCTTGCCCGATCCCATGGCGTGCACCGATGCTAGGATAGGATCAGTGAGCTCTGTCTCGTCCAAACTAACTTTCTCGCCCGATCCATGCCCGATCCCATGGCACGCACTGACGTTAGGATAGGATCAGTGAGCTCTATCTCATCCAAACTAACTTCTGTGCTCGATCCCACGACGTGCACCGACGCCAGGATAGGATCAGTGAGCTATGTCTTGTCCAAACTAACTTCCTCGCCCGATCCCACGACGCGCACCGATGCCAGGATCAGTGAGTCTTGTCTCAAAACTCTCAACCAACTAAAATGCCTCAGCTACACAACAACGCATTGGTTAAACAAACTCCATCCCAACTAAAAACATGCACACACGACTGCTACAGAACACCCCCCAGACGGTTCTGCCCGAACCACCCGAGGGCTTGGGGGCTACACCCGCTGATGAAACAGAAACCTTCCCCACTGACAACATAGAAAACCCCATAGATGGTTCTACCCGAACCGCCTGGGGGCTCGGGGGCTACACCCGTGGGTGCGCTCGCGCGCACCCGCCGTTAGAAATAAAATCCCCTGGACGATTCTACCCGAATCGCCCGGGGGCTCGGGGGCTCCTATCAGGTTCATAAACCTAGGGTCCCTTGGGGTCCAGCTTTCACGCTAAGGCTTGGCCCAAGCAGACAGCACACAACTCATGGCCTGGCCCAAGGGTCCAAAACAACAGGCCGAATGGGCGGTCTAGTCACCGACCGGAAGGTCTGGTCGAAGAGGAACAGCGCTCGCTCGTCGACTACTTCAGCCCACCTCTCCAACCGAAGCACTCGCTTCGGACTCTAGTTGCCTCTGGATGGCCTCTCCTATCGGAAGGCCTGGCCCAAACGCTACTTCCAACTCCAACCCCGCGTCTCCAACTGGGGTTCGTAGAAACCCTACTCACCGCTCTTCTCCGACTGGCGCGACCAGGGCCGATTGGGGCCATCCGACCGGGGACGCCCGCTCGGAAGGAACTAGGGGACGAACGGAGAAAGCAAGCCAGGGCGCATAAGTCAAACCATGATACCAGGGACCATACCCTGTACACCTACAAGAATAGTACTCTACAACTGCCCTGACACAAACAATATTGTAGGCGCCGATATTTCCCTCTATAGTATTATGGGCGCCGGTAACTCCCATACAGTAAGGCCCCCCACATGCCTCTGGGCATGGATAGTGTTGTGGGCGCTGGGATTTATTGTACCAGTTTGACATGGTGAGACTCCTTACGTGCCTCTAGGCATCAATAGTATTTGCAGGTACCGACATCTGCCATTTCTAAAGAAAGCAACGCGACCTCCCATGTGCATTTGACATTCTACAGTTACATCAACAGTGTTGTAGGCGCTTACCATTATCTTGTACCCGCCGACATGGGCAATAGAGCCCAGTAGCATACGTACCCTCACCCTCTCACTTGTAAAGCCAACCCTTTTATCTATAAAAGGGGATGTGCTCCCTCCAACAAAGGGGGCCCTTTCTCGAGAGCCTTTTTAGTCCTTTTTAGTTAACCAACATTGATCAAGTTCACTAGCTCACAACCACAGAACCGCCGGGATCGAACCCCAAGCACACGCTTGAACACTTAGCTCATAGCGGAGCTCCTATCGCTCTCGGCCCTTCCGACCGGACCTCTTGTACACCCCATCTTTCTCCTTCTCGTTTGTAACCCCACTGTAGACTTTGAGCACCTGGGCTCAGGAATAAAGTCACCGACCGACTCAAACTGGATGTAGGGCACGTTGCCTGAACCAGTATAAACCGTGTGTCATTGAGTGCTAGGCCACATCTGATCACAACATACGGCAAAACTACAAATATTTACTAGTTGGTCACATTCTGCACCAACAGGTTGTTTAACAAAAGTCCAAGAACGCGAGATGCCAATCATCATTGCCACTGAAATTCCAGACTTAGCCAAATTTTCGAGATCCAAAACAGCACTGGGTTCAGTTTTGAGTCCTTAGTTTGACTAAGTTAGGCACCCAACTAGCTCATGACCCTTAAACAAAGTTTTTGTGCACATCATTCTCTGCAACTTTAGTTAAAGGATCATGGACTGGTTCAGCTCGGTTACGAAGATACAAGCCTCCAAAGTAGGGTATACGAAACTGAAAACTGAATGCAGTTAAGGGCTGAATTCAAGAAACTTTTGCTGTTTTTGCAATAACTTTTGAAAGTCCAAACATGCTCCAAAAGTGATGAGACTTGTTTTGTGGTTTCCTTCACAAGGTGTACTTCAACTCATATTGAGGAATCCAGTTGAGTTACCATATGAATTTGGAAGATAAAAATGTCACAACATGTCAACTCGCTGTTGTCAATCAGGGACAGAAATATTTGAGAGGCCAAAACAGCACTGCATCCAAATTCGGGACCACTATATGAGACAATTAGAAGTTGAATCATGTCTTGGTCCAAAAATAAAGTTTGTAACTCCACTAAAACTTCAACTTTTATTAAAGGTCAAACTTCATAACTTGTTTCCACACTATTATTTGACCTTGGTCAAAGTAGCATCACGATAAACCTTAAATTGGAGTTTTAGACCGATTGAGGCATTTTCTTGGCATTTGCTCAACAGGAACCCTTCATGACTTTTTTCATGAGTTGAATTAGAGTTGTTTGAGCAAGGTTGCAAGGTCTAGTCAACATCACATGTTTCCATTCACCTGATGAAGCAATTCAAGAAAGATTATAACATCATTTCATGTGACTCCTTGGCTCCAAACTTTGTGAAACTTTTCCAATAGTTAATGTAGATGGATATAGATGTGAGTCACATGAAAGAAGCAAGTTTAGCATGACTCATGCATATCCTTGAAAAGGGGTTCAACCTTTTAGAAAAGTTTTACTCCAATTCTTCATCAACACTTGTAAGATCATGAACCACAGCTCATTGCCACTACTTGACATAACTTACTTGTGTCCAAATTTGCCGCTTAACTCATGACTAACACCTGGGGTGTTACATCCCTCACCCCTTATGGGAATCTCGCCTCGAGATTCAGTGCGAAAGACTTTTTAAGGAAAGAGAAGCATGTCATCCATTTTCTAATATCAATGATAGCATTAGGCTATTTAGCTTTGACCATCAGTGAGACTAATTTGGTCAAGACAACTTTCTAATACTTGCTCTTCGTTGTAAATTTTTGTCTGAAGAATTTTCTTCATTGATTCCCATCAAGCATTGTTACTTTGGGAGGAATCCAAGATAGCACAACACTTCATTCTCAGGATACGAAGAGTACTACGGAGCATAAACTAACTACCCACAATATATATTTCCCTAGTGAATATAACATGGACCATGTGAACCTTGTACTAGATTGCAAGCTTCTAAAAGCTACTCATTACAATGGTTCCATGTTCGTTCCCAAAGTTCAAAAAGCAGTTCTCTACCAAAGTAGCTCGAGTACAACCTTTCACAAGGGATGAGATCACAGACGCGGTAAGCATCCTCTAAGGCTATGAGAAATCGAGTAACCAATAGACAATGTCTAAGCCGATCATAAATGTTCAATCACTTAGATGCCAACTAATGGAAAACTACATAATGTTCCATGTGTGCAGTTCTCTTTCTCCAATGATAACACTTTATTATCTGTCACAGAACCGACCAATTTATAAGAGCACAAGTACAAAAACAATCGCCGGAACGATCAAATTCTCGAACTTGAGCCCATATAAACCCGGTAGTCAACTAAAATCTCGAAGGATTTCAAACCAACTTGCATACAACCAAGATCACAGTAATTCAACATAACATATCATACGTTACAACATTTCGCAGACGTTCGCAAATAGATTACATCATCACAGAGTCATCGTTATTACAAAACCAGTCTTGTAAAACATGCGGAAGCAAATAGTTTAACTTACACACACGAGTTCAAATACACATACTGGTTCGCTGATCACAGCCCGCAAAAGCATTCAGATAAGAGAACAGAGATCATGCCCATGATCTAGTCTTCATCACCCGCCGGGTGGAGACATGTAACACCATAAAATTAGCTACTTTCTAAAAAGAGTAAAACGATTTCTGTTAATGGTTTTGTACTCATAAAAACATAGGTAAAAGAAAACTTTCTTTAAATTAAATCCAACATAAGGGTAGCAACATGTTTGCTCATACATGCAGTTGCATTGGTACTTTTGTGATGAGTGGTTTGGATGCCGTTACATTGGTACTTTTGTGATGAGTGGTTTGGAAAATAAATTCAAATCTCAATCTTCAAAATATTATTTTCAAGTAGTGGTTGAAAAAGAAATTGAAAACTTACAAAAACAAAAGTTAGATAAGATGCTTTGTTTTCAAAATCTAAAGGCTTGGAAAAGGTTTTAAGACGTGTTAGAACGATGCCTCTCTTTCCGGGAAACTTTTTGACCTTCTTCGGGATTAAACTCCTATTTCTTGAAGCTTTGTCTTTTTCCTCGATCAATCCAAAAGTCTTTTTTGGGAGCTAAAAATACTTTGGTTGTGTTCCTTATCCTTCTATCTATCTTTAGAAATTTTTATGGAAATTTTCGGAGCTCAGAGATATTTTTCGGAGCCTAAATAGTAATTCCCGATTTTCTATAATTATTTTAATTCCGAAAATCAATAATTAATAAATATCTTCACTTTCCAAAATTTCCAAACCCTATGTATATATATATATATGCCGGCGTAGCCCTCGACGCGAGGATTCCAGAAGTACAGCCTGTTTTTTGAGCCGCCACTCGTAGCCCCACAGATCGGACGCCGAAGTTCTCCACAGCTAGGTTTCCGGCGAACTTCCGGTGAGCTTTTTCGGCCAAACCGTCGCGTTCCCGCGTCGACCACCACCACCACAAGATAGATCTCATCGTTCTCTTCACCGTGGTGTCCTTCTTTTCTCAAATACATCACTGTTTACCTTTTTCCTTTCATTTTTCCTTTTCCGGTCATGTTTCCGGCGAGCTCCACCATGGTCCCCGACGTGTTCTGGGTGCTCGGCCATCTTCCGACATAGGCCGCTGCCCACGCTGCTAGGCTGTGCTCCTACGGCCATCGGCCGCCTGCCCCTAGGGCCATGCGCCCCGCGGCTGGACTCCCTGCTGCGTTCCTCTCGGTGCTGAGAGCAGCAAGCACCGCCGTCGCCCATGGCCGGTTGGCCACCGCCGCTGGTGCGGGCCGAGCAGGCCCAGCTGCCGTGGCCCTGCGCCGCCCCTGTCCCGGCGCTTCGCCGCCGCCGGCAGGCCAGCAGGCCCCGCTACCGAGGCCCTGCCCCCACGTCGGCTCCCCTCTGCAAGCAACACAGCAGTCTTCCATAGACGTTCTATACGTGAGCAACAAAGGTAGAAGATGACCTTATTTACGATTTTGCCATCCTAGTGTTAATCCTCGTCGTTTAATCATTTTAGCTCCGTTTTAGATCGTTCCAGTTGCGTTAGTTTTGTGTCGTGTAGATCTATGCCGTAGAGTTATTAGTTTATATGTCACATGTTTATGAATTTATTTTATTAAAATATTAATTGTGCTATAATTAATTAATCATTGTTTAAGAAAAATCGATTTAGGTTTTTAATTCGGTTTCAATTGCGCTAGTTGCATCACAACGTTTGATACGTGTTAATGATGATTCGTCATCAATTACAATCATAAGATTTTTCCAAATCTCTGACTTTGGGATGCTACATTACAGTATTTATACACCTGATATATAGCTGGAACTTTATGATATATAATTATATATATCACTAGTGTTTAGGTACTATCATATATAAAGCCATGTACTAGCAGTATTTATCAACGTATAGTACGCGTAAGGTACTGTCAGAACCATGTATAGATAGATAAATGAACATTACCTTTAATGGGGAGCGCTGGAGCAGACAGACACTCCATAGGACCAGCTCTGCAAACCAGTGCTAGGCCTTTTAACTAAAATCAATCTAGATTTTAATTCCGCTTTCCATCCGCGGTTGTTTCATAACGTTGTATCCTATGCACCATGTCCATGTTTATGGTTTTCAACATAAATCTTAGTTGGTTAATATTATTGCTCACACCGTTTTTCGTATTAAAAGCAATTTAAGTTCTAATTCCGTTTTGCACCGTTTATGTTGCGTTTGGTTCGTGCTGACGTGAACTATATGTTAGAGGCAATGTTTTTCATGTCACATGTTTTTCCATATATAGCTAAATATTAAATTGATTAGTATATTTGCACATAGGTTGGAATTAAAAGCAATATAGGTGCTTAACTTTGATGATTTATACCTAAAAGTTAATATGATTAATTGTTAACTTAAAAGTGTTTCTAGAATATAATTTGATTAGCTGAACAAGATACATATGTGATAAGTACGAGTAGATGCAGTCACATGCTTAATTCCTTTGCGAAGGTAAAGTTTAATTGTTATGTGATAGCTTTATAAATAATACATGATTAGCTTTAACTCGACTTTTAAAACTAAATATGTTGTGATTAATCTAAATCAATATTGCTCATATAGTTTTTCTTAGCTAATCTAAAACAAGCTCGTAGTTGTTTCTTTTATAATATAATATAAATCTTTTGATAGTGGTTTTCTTTTAACCATAGCATCGAGCCGTTCTTGTCGCGTTACTTTTGTTTCAGCGTGTTCTACACAGTGGCATTAGTGGTTCTCATGTTACTCAAATGTGTTTTGGTAGTTAAAAAGTTAATTGTATTAATACTATCACTTGCATCGTTTTCGGAATATAAAGGCAAAATAGGTTTTATACTACGTTCTTTCTTAAGCAATGAATCAAGTTAATTAATGAAAATATTTACATGTGTTTCTACAGTTAAAATAAGTTAAATGGATAGGTTTTATGTTCTGTTGCATCGAAAATCCTTCGATAGTCGCTTTTTCGTTGAATCGCATATAGCGTGTCTTTTGTGTTCGTAGCGATACGCCGTTATGCTTATTTTATTGATTGGTGTATTGTTCTCATATATTCTTGTTTGTATGCCATGTATGGATGTTTGTGTGGTGATATATGGTTCAGTCAATCGGTGAGGTTTACGTGGTGATTAAGAAGCTGTTCTCTGAAGACTAAAAGCTGAGAATTGGAAGCAGAAGATTGAAAGTTGAATACTAAAGGCTTTTGAGCATATTGCTTTGGGGGAAAAGCAAGTTAAGGCAAGTATAGCATGGGACCATCCTTGTTACCTATTCACATTTAATCACTAAATTCATATTGCATGTGTCTTCCTGGTTACCATTAAGGATATCCTAGATATTTGATATCTTGCACCTTGAAACCTTTGGGATATTGCATTGGGTAGTTTTGCTAGTGCTTAATCAAAACCATGATCTTGTAACTTGACTAATGGTATATGCAATAAACATTAAAATATGACTCTTTAGTAACATGGAAACAGGGGGCTGGAGTGTTTATATGCTTTGATTCCTCTCCCTAAGGACTTATCTGTAGCGATCATCCGGGACTTACAAAGACAAATTTGTGAGGGCTATATGGCTCGGGCTTTAGCTCAAGATGAGGATCTTTTCTAGCTTGTTAGTGGTTACCTTTAAGGCGCAGGTATGTTTCCTTTCTTTCTTTGGGAAGTGTGTACCCGTCTTTGCGATGCCCACGCGTGCCACTCCTAGAGAGGGGCCACATGCGCCTAGCGGCCCTAACTTGTTAGACGAATTCTTTTGAAAGTCTTCATAGTGAACCCTGTCGACCTTCCTTGGTAGTGGGTCAAGGGGCTGATCACCCTGGGCGAAAGGGTAAATCACGACTCACAGTGAACGTGTACAACCTCTGCAGAGTGTAAAAGCTGTTATAATGTGCGTGTCGTGCTCACACGGACACGAGCGGCCTTGGACCCTTATGGAATAGAGATGATCACTAATGGATAATTATACTAATGATCAATTGTTTATGCTATACATTATTCATGATTACCACGATCATGTGTTTATGGGAATGATAAATTCTTTGCCACTCAATTGCTTAAAAGATGACCTATTAAAGCTAATCGCGAGAAACCGATTGTCGACCTTTTGAGCCTCATGAACCCCATGATATAATTGTTAAGTACGACATGTACTTACGCTTGCTTTATTTTTCTATACTTTGGATAAAAATCCCGGATGGGTACCAGATTGCTGGTTTGGAGGAGTTAGGCTTATGGTCAACCAGTCAGTCGTCCCTGTGGATTCGGAGTCTTCGCCAGAAGATTGGAGTCAACTTTCCGCTGTCTTTACTCTGAGGTTATTTTCTTTTTTCTAATACGTTATGTAATAAGTATTGTCTCTTGATATTACCCTGATTTGTGTCTATATGTGAGATTTGACTTCCTGGGCTCACATATAGTGTGTATCTGGTTTTGTCTTTAAAACCGGGTGCTACAAAGTGGTATCAAAGCAATGCTGACTGTAGGACGCAAGCCTAGTTAGCACTGGTCGTTTGTAAAAACCTATTTTACTATAAAACTATTTCTCCACCACCTTGACTCATTGAATTGAATATTTCCAATCCTTGTCCTATTGTCTCCTCTCCTCGATAGCTTCCTTTGAGCTATACTTTATTATCTCCTTGAGTTGTTGTTCTTGATCTCTTGCAAACTTTCTAGTCTCACCTCTATTCAAATTATGAAAGCCCTGATAAGAAAGTTTTCCCTTAAGAATGCCTACCAAGTAGCTAGAAGGAACGATTAGCAACGAACTTGTATTTCATGTTTGAGTGGTTTGTCCTAATGATCATGGTTGAGTTGGATCTTTGTAATGACTGCAATGAATTTGTGGGCTATGCTCACAATTTCATTAAGGTTTAAAGTATAAGGGATAAGGAAATAAATAGTCTGGGTTCTCTTTCTCTTGTTTCCTGCTTTCTGTCTTCTAGAGCAGTCTGACTTCTATAGCCTATGTCTCCAACCTCTAGGCAACCATAAAATTCTAAGCAAATTTTGGGTGAGAGTAGACTTCAAGATCTTTCTTTTCCCGGAAGAGTTACCTTGATAGCATTTCTGGTTTGGGAGATATGAAAATCACAAGGCAATATATCTGCGCTGTTTGGAATCTGGAACAGTTTCTGTTGAGCAAAGATTTCGACCAA
The DNA here is from genome assembly GCA_904845875.1 of Miscanthus lutarioriparius. Lineage (NCBI taxonomy): Eukaryota > Viridiplantae > Streptophyta > Magnoliopsida > Poales > Poaceae > Miscanthus > Miscanthus lutarioriparius. Next base: position 70,037,856 of record CAJGYO010000005.1, on the reverse strand, counting down.
GTTAACTGCAGAATCTGAAGAAGGGGTCTAAAATAAAGTTGTGGGGAATTTTATAAGCTTTCCAACGGTTCAAGATGCAACTTTATTGGATAAATGGAACTCAAGATATGGATGTTTTTCTGTGCTGCTGTTTTCTATCTACGGGAAGGATCGATTTTTCTTATTCTTATCTATGTCCACAAGCTCTCTAGGATGTCAAAGGATGATAATACACCTTGAAGAAAGTTACATGTTGGATGTTGGTGCCCCTATCTCATCTCTTCTTAAGGGGGGTAGCCAAGCTAAGAGTGTTGTGAGTTGGTGAACCACAAGGAGTTTGGATCTACGTCTAGATTGATCTTCGAGCCAGCTATGGTTGGGAGTTCGATCATCACGTACCTAGGATATAGATGTATACAAAGAGTTACAAGAATGCTCAAGACTAAGATTAACTCTTGAAAAGAATTGGATTGGTTTTGATTTCTACTTAAAGCTCTTTCCTTGAAATAAAATCTTCAAAAGATGTTGGAAAATAAATTAACAACCTTTGGATTCAAGAACTTTGAAAAACTTCTTCAAAAGTTGATTTGTACTAAGTTCAAAAAGGGTTTAAGTTTGTTTTCTCATTTTCAAGAGTTGGTATTCGAAACTTAATTTCAAAAGTATTTCACCAAAGAATAAGAGTTGATTTGAAAAGAGTTTTAAAGTTTAAAAGATTGAAAAAGAGTTGCTAAAGACTATATTTGAGACATTTCAAAAGTTTTGATTTGAATTATGAAAGACTCTTTTGCTCATTCAAAAGAAAACAATTTGACTTGAACTGCTTCACTCAAGGTTTTAGTTTAAAAACAGATATTCATAAAAAGTTTGAAAGTATCTTATTCCTAAAACTTCAAAAAGTTGAAAGTGAAATCAGATTTGAAAACCCACTTTGCTTTGAACTAAATTTCAAAAAGAGTAAAATGTATTCGGTTACTCTTTAAAGTGTTATTCTAAAAACACTTTTGAACCATTTTATTCTAAAACACTTTGAAAATGACTATAAAGTGTTTTTAAAATGGGTTGTTTGGAAAAGACCAATTGAAAAAAAAACAACTCGAGTTGTCTTAGTTCAAATTTTTATTTGAAAGGTGTTCAAAATGCTTTCAAGACATTTTACAAAAGTTTGAAAATTTTGGTTCAAAAGTTTGCAACAATTTGCATTTGGAAATGGAGCACTTTTGGCTTTGAATTAGAACTAAGTTTGATTTCAAACCAAAGCTTGAAAAGAAAAGGTTTGAGTTGATTTCAAAAGTGTATTTCTAAAAGAAGTCTTCCAAAATGGTTTGAAAGGGTTGAAAACTATTTGATTTAATTCTCCAAAAGTTTTATTCCAAAAAGAACTTGAACATGTGTTTGACTTCAAAAGAAAATGGGAATTGAAAACTTACTCTCTTCATTTCTAAAGTAGTTTGAAATTGATTTGGTTTGATTTTAGGAATCCCAAAAGAGTTCATTCAAAATGATTTGAAAATGAAGTTCGAATGTTTTATTTGTTTTCTAAAATCTTGAAAATCCCTTGTTTGAAACAGATTTCAAAAGAACCTGAGTTGATTTGTCTACTCTTTATCTGAGATTTGATTATAAAGTCAAGTTTTCAAAAGAGTTTGAAAAACAAAGCTTAGTATGTTTACCTGAGTTTCCAATGATTTGAAAATGGTTGGGTTTATTTCAAGACCTGAAAAACATTTATTCAAAAGAGTTTCAAAACATGGTTGAAATATTTTCTTGAGTTCTAAACATAAAACATATTTTGAAAGCTATTTCAAAAGGAGTTGAAAAATAAAATTTGTTCGATTTTGATTGAAAGTCTTCCTTTTGAAAAGTAAAACATTTCAAAACACATAAAAAATGAACCATAGAATTAAAAGTTCTGATTCAAGCTAAGCAAGATCTTTTGGAAGCTTAACATATGGATAATAAGATTCATTGGAACAGATTAAGAGAAGTAACAAGATCGGACCTGGAATAAGATGGAACAAGAATCTGCAAGAGTGGCCACGTGATGAGTTCTGATGCAACACAAGGTAAGTATCAAGATGGTGTTGCTCAAGGAAGCGAAGAAGATCTTAAGTTGAAGTATCCCTCTCTTCTTTGCTCTTCTTCTTCGAATCTCGGGGACGAGATTCATCTTAAAGGGGGTAGAATTGTAACACCATAAAATTAGCTACTTTCTAAAAAGAGTAAAACGATTTCTGTTAATGGTTTTGTACTCATAAAAACATAGGTAAAAGAAAACTTTCTTTAAATTAAATCCAACATAAGGGTAGCAACATGTTTGCGCATACATGCAGTTGCATTGGTACTTTTGTGATGAGTGGTTTGGATGCCGTTACATTGGTACTTTTGTGATGAGTGGTTTGGAAAATAAATTCAAATCACAATCTTCAAAATATTATTTTCAAGTAGTGGTTTAAAAAGAAATTGAAAACTTGCAAAAACAAAAGTTAGATAAGATGCTTTGTTTTCAAAATCTAAAGGCTTGGAAAAGGTTTTAAGACGCGTTAGAACGATGCCTCTCTTTCCGGGAAACTTTTCGACCTTTTTCGGGATTAAACTCCTATTTCTTGAAGCTTTGTCTTTTTCCTCGATCAATCCAAAAGTCTTTTTCGGGAGCTAAAAATACTTTGGTTGTGTTCCTTATCCTTCTATCTATCTTTAGAAATTTTTATGGAAATTTTCGGAGCTCAGAGATATTTTTCGGAGCCTAAATAGTAATTCCCGATTTTCTGTAATTATTTTAATTCCGAAAATCAATAATTAATAAATATCTTCACTTTCCAAAATTTCCAAACCCTATGTATATATATATATGCCGGCATAGCCCTCGACGCGAGGATTCCAGAAGTACAACCTGTTTTTCGAGCCGCCACTCATAGCCCCGCAGATCGGACGCCGAAGATCTCCACAGCTAGGTTTCCGGCGAACTTCCGGTGAGCTTTTCCGGCCAAACCGCCGCGTTCCCGCGTCGACCACCACCACCACAAGATAGATCTCGTCGTTCTCTTCACCGCGGTGTCCTTCTTTTCTCAAATCCATCACTGTTTACCTTTTTCCTTTCGTTTTTCCTTTTCCGGTCATGTTTCCGGCGAGCTCCACCATGGTCCCCGACGTGTTCTGGGTGCTCGGCCATCTTCCGACGTAGGCCGCTGCCCACGCTGCCAGGCTGTGCTCCTACGGCCATCGGCCGCCTGCCCCTAGGGCCACACGCCCCGCGGCTGGACTCCCTGCTGCGTTCCTCTCGGTGCTGAGAGCAGCAAGCACCGCCGTCGCCCATGGCCGGTTGGCCACCGCCGCTGGTGCGGGCCGAGCAGGCCCAGCTGCCGTGGCCCTGCGCCGCCCCTGTCCCGGTGCTACGCCACCGCCGGCAGGCTAGCAGGCCCCGCTGCCGAGGCCCTGCCCCCACGTCGGCTCCCCTCTGCAAGCAACACAACAGTCTTCCATAGACGTTCTGTACGTGAGCAACAAAGGTAGAAGATGACCTTATTTATGATTTTGCCATCCTAGTGTTAATCCTCGTTGTTTAATCATTTTAGCTCCGTTTTAGATCGTTCCAGTTGCGTTAGTTTCGTGTTGTGTAGATCTATGCAGTAGAGTTATTAGTTTATATGTCACATGTTTATGAATTTATTTTATTAAAATATTAATTGTGCTATAATTAATTAATCGTTGTTTAAGAAAAATCGATTTAGGTTTTTAATTCGGTTTCAATTGCGCTAGTTGCATCACAATGTTTGATACGTGTTAATGATGATTCATCATCAATTACAATCATAAGATTTTTCCAAATCTCTGACTTTGGGATGCTACATTACAGTATTTATACACCTAATATATAGCTGGAACTTTATGATATATAATTATATATATCACTAGTGTTTAGGTACTATCATATATAAAGCCATGTACTAGCAGTATTTATCAACGTATAGTACGCATAAGTACTGTCAGAACCATGTATAGATAGATAAATGAACATTACCTTTAATGGGGAGCGTTGGAGCAGACAGACACTCCATAGGACCAGCTCTGCAAACCAGTGCTAGGCCTTTTAACTAAAATCAATCTAGATTTTAATTCCGCTTTCCATCCGCGGTTGTTTCATAACGTTGTATCCTATGCACCATGTCCATGTTTATGGTTTTCAACGTAAATCTTAGTTGGTTAATATTATTGCTCACACCATTTTTCGTATTAAAAGCAATTTAAGTTCTAATTCCGTTTTGCACCGTTTATGTTGCGTTTGGTTCGTGCTCACGTGAACTATATGTTAGAGGCAATGTTTTTCATGTCACATGTTTTTCCATATATAGCTAAATATTAAATTGATTAGTATATTTGCACATAGGTTGGAATTAAAAGCAATATAGGTGCTTAACTTTGATGATTTATACCTAAAAGTTAATATGATTAATTGTTAACTTAAAAGTGTTTCTAGAATATAATTTGATTAGCTGAACAAGATACATATGTGATAAGTACGAGTAGATGCAGTCACATGCTTAATTCCTTTACGAAGGTAAAGTTTAATTGTTATGTGATAGCTTTATAAATAATACATGATTAGCTTTAACTCGACTTTTAAAACTAAATATGTTGTGATTAATCTAAATCAATATTGCTCATATAGTTTTTCTTAGCTAATCTAAAACAAGCTCGTAGTTGTTTCTTTTATAATATAATATAAATCTTTTGATAGTGGTTTTCTTTTAACCGTAGCATCGAGCCGTTCTTGTCGCGTTACTTTTGTTTCAGCTTGTTCTACACAGTGGCATTAGTGGTTCTCATGTTACTCAAATGTGTTTTGGTAGTTAAAAAGTTAATTGTATTAATACTATCACTTGCATCGTTTTCGGAATATAAAGGCAAAATAGGTTTTATACTACGTTCTTTCTTAAGCAATGAATCAAGTTAATTAATGAAAATATTTACATGTGTTTCTACAGTTAAAATAAGTTAAATGGATAGGTTTTATGTTCTGTTGCATCGAAAATCCTTCGATAGTCGCTTTTTCGTTGAATCGCATATAGCGTGTCTTTTGTGTTTGTGTGTTCGTAGCAATACGCCGTTATGCTTATTTTATTGATTGGTGTATTGTTCTCATATATTCTTGTTTGTATGCCATGTATGGATGTTTGTGTGGTGATATATGGTTCAGTCAATCGGTGAGGTTTACGTGGTGATTAAGAAGCTGTTCTCTGAAGACTAGAAGCTGAGAATTGGAAGCAGAAGATTGAAAGTTGAATACTAAAGGCTTTTGGGCATATTGCTTTGGGGGAAAAACAAGTTAAGGCAAGTATAGCATGGGACCATCCTTGTTACCTATTCACATTTAATCACTAAATTCATATTGCATGTGTCTTCTTGGTTACCATTAAGGATATCCTAGATATTTGATATCTTGCACCTTGAAACCTTTGGGATATTGCATTGGGTAGTTTTGCTAGTGCTTAATCAAAACCATGATCTTGTAACTTGACTAACGGTATATGCAATAAACATTAAAATATGACTCTTTAGTAACATGGAAACAGGGGGCTGGAGTGTTTATATGCTTCAGATTCCTCTCCCTAAGGACTTATCTGTAAGCGATCATCCGGGACTTACAGTACAGCTGTGAGGGCTATATGGCTCTGGCTTTAGCTCAGTATGAGGATCTTTTCTAGCTTGTTAGTGGTTACCTTTAAGGCGCAGGGTATGTTTCCTTTGCTGCTGGGAAGTGTGTACCGTGCTGCGATGCCCACGCGTGCCACTCCTAGAGAGGGGCCACATACGCCTAGCGGCCCTAACTTGTTAGACGAATTCTTTTGAAAGGCTTCATAGTGAACCCTGTCGACCTTCCTTGGTAGTGGGTCAAGGGGCTGATCACCCTGGGCGAAAGGGTAAATCACAACTCACAGTGAACGTATACAACCTCTGCAGAGTGTAAAACTGTTATAACAGCCGTGCTCACGGACACGAGCGGCCTTGGACCCTTATGGAATAGAGATGATCACTAATGGATAATTATACTAATGATCATTTGTTTATGCTATACATTATTCATGATTACCTAATCATGTGTTTATGGGAATGATAAATTCTTTGCCACTCAATTGCTTAAAAAGATGACCTATTAAAGCTATTCGCAGTAAACCAGTGTCAGCCTTTTGAGCCTCATGAACCCCATGATATAATTGTTAAGTATGACATGTACTTACGCTTGCTTTATTTTTCTATACTTTGGATAAAAATCCCGGATGGGTACCAGATTGCTGGTTTGGAGGAGTTAGGCTTATGGTCAACCAGTCAGTCGTCCCTGTGGATTCGGAGTCTTCGCCAGAAGATCGGAGTCAACTTTCCGCTGTTTTTACTCTGAGGTTATTTCCTTTTTTCTAATACGTTATGTAATAAGTATTGTCTCTTGATATTACCCTGATTTGTGGCTATATGTGAGATTTGACTTCCTGGGCTCACATATAGTGTGTATCTGGTTTTGTCTTTAAAACCAGGTGCTACAAGACAATACTTACAGAATCCCTGATATAGAAGGTCATCTGCAACAAGAGGGAATAAACCCTGAGTACGGGAATGTACTCAGCTAGACTTACCCATCATAAACCAAAAATAAATGACACCAAGGATCATGCAAAGCTTTATTTAGTGGATCTGGCTGACACTTACTTTTTGCAGAAAAGCATAAGTAATAATGATTAACTTTTAACCTGAGCTAGCAGTGACTTTAAGCCATTAACCTGTCAACTATATTAGCACCTGTACTAAGCAATCATTTTATTAGGGTGCAAACATTAATAACCATATCAGGTATTCATTGTGGCAACATTATCCATCATCATCATCTTCCATTTAACCATATCGTTAAATTAAGTGAATCTACGTTGCCGCTGCTCAAGTCAAGTTCTCACTATCCGGGAGAGACGACGATTTGAATCGATTCCTATCCAGCTAGAGGGGTATTCCTAAACACAAACCATGCTTCCCCCATCAGGGTCGCAAACAAGTCACCTTTGGTACAACTCAGGAGAAAAATAAAAGAAAAGACGCGGGTCTGGGCCGCCCTGCATTCTCAGAGAACCACTCTGCCAGGAAGTGCATGATCTTAAACCATGACTCCCCTTGGTCTTGTGCCAATGGCTCTCCGCACATCCTTACTACCTCCAGAATGCATCCAACCCCCACGGTTCCCGGCCTGAGTTGAGCTACTCGGCTTCGCGGTCGGAATGACTTATCCGACCAACTAAGTGTTAGGCTGCGTTCAACATGACTTGAGGACGTACAGCGTATCGGTCCTTAAACGACACAGACGGAGTCACTATGTTCAAACCTACACAAGACCCCGCCCGGTCTTAATTCATTATTCACATGGTTCTTTTCCACGATAGCAAATATAGCCAACCGTGATCCACCTCATCCTAAAGCTCGCAGGTGATAGGAAATCACCTGACTTCTACCGCACTAAGCATGGCTAAGCATTTAACCCGTTCCTGAACTTAAATAGGATTCAAGTGCGACATCTGGACAAGGAAGGATATATAATGCAGCAATTGGTTCCAACCAATTCCTATACTTAATGCAGCATCAACAATAAAAGATACTCAATATATTTGTAAAGACATGGGAGACTTATAATGCTCTGGGGCTTGCCTTTCAGGAACGCGGAAGGCTGATGGTCAGGGCACTCGGGCAACTCCTCCGCGGCGGCTGCTTCGTCGGCTTCCTGCACCTCGGGTTCCTCCTCCTGGTTGGCTCCCTCGAACTCCAGCAACGTCACTCCCTCCAGCACACCTATTGAATGAATGCGCAAGATAAATATCATGGATGCACATGAACGAATGTCAGGGATGCTCGGGGAATGCGCATGTTCGTTGTAGTTTGCATATTCCAACTTAAGCCCTATTCAAATCACTTTACTTACCAAGTTTATACAACCTAATGTATAATTGCTCATCTTCAGTTAATGACCTAGCACCTGCACCTAAGCATATTCTCAAGTTAGGCTAACCCCTAACAATCAACGGAAACATTGCATCAAGCATACACTCAAGCATTTGTATTTCAGCAAAATGAAGACTATGTAGCAGTACAGTAAACTAGCCATAACTGGAGATGTATAAATCCAAATGACATGAAACAAGACAATCTGGAAAGCTGATGAAAGTGTCTACAATTCATTTTCAGACCTCAAAGCATGATTCAAACCTTTACCAGGTTGAATTCATAAATCAACACAACTCTGTCCTCACAAGGCAGAGAGTAAGCAAAACAGGAACCTAACTTTAAACAGTTGTAGTTTCTAAACTACTGGGCCAAATGCCCTCAAATTTTGACAGGAGCTAGATACATAAATTATCTACAACTTTTATATTCATCACATTCCCAGCAAATCAAAATATCATGGGGACCTTTCCAAAGTCCCCAGATCTGTCCAGAAGGACATAATGCAAACAAATAATTATTAACTTATGATATAAACACATAATTGGACAAAACCAACTTTACTACCTCATCAAACATATCACAAGAACACCAGAAAGTAGGGAGTTTATCCCCAAAACTTTTATTTTAATACCTTTCTTAATTTATTTAATTAATTAGAAGAAATAATAAACATATATGAAAACTATAGCATTAAATCTACAAAAATTACAGTAGACACTACATGCCCTAAGTAGACTACTATAAAAATTTCACACTATTTGAGTAAGTATAACAACCTACACAAAAATGGTAAGGCAGAATGGCTTAAAAGGGCATAATTAGGAAACCTTAGTGAAAAGTGTCAAGTAACAGATTTCATATTTTTCCTAGCATCCTTAAGGTACAAGGACATTCTCCAACAAATTTCATGGTCATTGGAATCATAGATAAATTACAAAAATTCACACAAATATCCACCAATGATAAAAGGAAAATCTATAACTCAAAAACTACACATGCAATGACTCTCAAATTTTAACTAGAGCTTCTACTATACAAGACTAGCTTACCCATAAAATTTCATAATTTTTGGATCACAAAAACTCAATATATGATTTAAACAAGTTTGCATGCATTCAAAAACATTTTTCAAGTTCCTATTTAATTCATCCAAATTTTCCACTACAAGTGTTCATGTCATATTTTTACTAAATACTAGACTTCACTATGATCCTAACAAAATTGGAAGTACTAAATTTGGATCTACCAATTTGGAGATATAAATTTCACAAAACAACACTAAAACTGGAATTATTTGAACTAGCTTCTACACAACGGTCACTGACGAGCGGGGCCCTCGGGTCAGACGACCCCACAGGTCAGCGAAAGAAAACAGGGGACGGCGGCGTTTGATGGCGCGGCGGTGGTCTAGCTCGCCGACGCCGAGGACTCCGACGACACCACGGCTACCTACATGATCTACGCGAGGAGAGGAACCGATTGGTGCTACCAGCTAGAGCTACGACCTAGCGGAGGGGGCTCGTCGTCGGTCAAGGCGGCACGACAGAGCTCCGGCGCGAGGCGCCGATGACGGCAAGCCCTTGCCGCCTCACTCGAGCTCAGTATGAGCTCCACGACATCACTACGGAGCTGTCCAAGCAGATATAGGAGGACGAGGAGGTCTCAGTGGTGGGTGGCCACGGTGAGCTCTGCTCCGGTGAGGCGCGGCCACGGAGACGGCGGTGGAAAAACAGCCAATGGCCCTCACCTAAGGCATGGATGGCTCGGCTTGGCGGTCGACGAGGTATAGGAGGACACGATGGAACTTTGGTTGGGATGGTGGTGGCTGTGGTGTAGCCATGAGCAAGCTCTGCGATGGCGCAGTTGGAGCGGCAATGACGGAGCGGCTTGAGCTCGCTTGCTGCGCGTGGTGGAGGCGAAGAAATGAGAAATGGGCTGACGAGCTGGTCGGGTAGGCGCGCGGAGTGTTCACGTCGTGGCCAGCATTGCCAGGACGGCCGCGACGCATGGCCTGCGCGTTAGGCGACCGGCGATGAGTGTCACCCACGTGTCGGATGTTTTCTGAAATGGTGATCACTGTAGCTATCTGAACTTTTCGTTTCAGTGCTCAATGGTGCCGACTGACATGCAAACTTTGACGGTAATTATCTCCTCATCGGCTCGGCCAAATTCTAATCCAGTTGGACTACATGATAGAGCTAAGTGAGTACTCCAAATGACTCAACATAAGCTCGGGCTAATTCACCATGGATTTCCATCTACATGGTTCCAAAGTCGACTTCATGAAACTGGAAAGCAGTTCCAACACTTAGAAAATTTCCTGAGTTTCCAAATAGACCTCAAACTGACTTGTGGGCCATTTTTGAGCATGCTCTGCACATTTTAGAAGATGGTCATAAAATAACTTTTGTTCCTTATATAATTTTCTACAACTTTGCTTTAGGTTGCTCAGACATGCAAATATCCTAAGCTACACTTTTTAAATAGTCAAACGCAGGAGCTCTAGGGGTCCAAATTGGTCAAACCATGACTTGGAAACCTAATTAGGCAAAATGATCAACATGAACCTTGTTCCTAATGACATTCTAAGTATAACTAAGTTGCTTAAGAGAATTATTAGTTACACAACACATTGGTCACACAAGAATCAAGCAAGGTATGTACTGAAACAATGCAAAACACATGAATTGTTACAATTGTTTCATAGTCCTGTTTCACATGTTTCATGACCTTGTTGCATAGTATTAACTTTGTTTCACTAAAGTGAGTGGCACATGTTGCACTTAAGTGTTGCACACTTTACATTTCATAAAAGAAACAACACACATGAAATATACAACATGTTGCAATGTTTCGAAATCATGTTTCATGTGATATAAGTTCACGAATGGATGCATGATGCTCATGTTCATGAAATGCAGTGCAAATGTGGAAGCCAAACACCTAGGGTGTTACAGCCCTCCCCCCTTATAAAAATCTCGTCTCGAGATTTGAAAAGCGTACCATTGTTGATAGAATTCCTTATAACCATCTCTCAAATAATCTTTCCTTTCCCACGTTGCATCGCGCTCACTACCCTGATTACTCCACATGACTTTGTAGAACCTGACCACCCGACTCCGAGTCACTCGCTCACGAGTGTCAATCACTCGAACTGGTTTTTCTTCAAAGGTCAAATCAGATTTTAACTCGATATCCCCCAATGGAACTCTCTCTTCAGGGACGCGAAGACATTTCTTCAATTGGGATACATAAAAGACATTGAAGATAGCACTCATGTCTAGAGGTAATTGAATCTTGTATGCCACCTTACCACTTTTTCCAATGATTTCAAACGGACCAACATATCTCGGCGCAAGCTTTTGATTCACACCAAAGCGTTGGACACTCTTCATAGGTGAGACTTTCAGATAAATGAAGTCTCCAACTTCGAACTCAATAGGTTTTCTACGTCGATCAGCATAACTTTTCTGCCTAGCTTGAGCTGTGGCCATGTGGGTTTGGATAGTACGGACTTGTTCTTCGGCTTCTTGAACAAAATCAATTCCATAATATCTCCTTTCACCGGCTTCTACCTAGTTTAATGGGGTTCTACACTTTCGACCATACAAAGCTTCAAAAGGTGCCATCTTTATACTCTCTTGATAACTGTTATTGTACGAGAATTCAGCTAGGGGTAACCATTTTTCCCATGAGCCCTTAGCCGAGATGACACATGCTCTCAACATATCTTCTAAGATTTGATTCACTCGCTCAGTTTGCCCATTGGTTTGCGGATGATAAGCAAAACTTCTTACTAGCTTAGTCCCTAATAATCTGTGTAAGTGCTCCCAAAAGCGAGCAGTGAACTGTGGTCCTCTATCAGAGACAATAGTACGAGGGATCCCATGAAGTCGGACTATCTGGTTGAAGTACAACTCCACATAGTCGGTTGGACGAAAGTCTATGCGGACAAGAATGAAGTGTGCTGACTTGGTCAGACGGTCTACAATCACCCAAATAGAGTTAAAGTTCCTCTAAGTAGGAGGGAGTCCAACAATAAAATCCATACTTATCTCCTCCCATTTCCAACCTGGAATAGAGAGTGGCTGAAGTAATCCAGCTTTCATGTGCACAGCCTTGACTCGACAACAAGTGTCACACCTAGCCACATAAGCGGCTATCTCTTTCTTCATTTTGGTCCACCAAAATCGAAGCTTCAAATCATGATACATTTTGCTACTACTAGGATGAATAGATAATTTAGAGGAATGGACTTCATATATGATTTAATTTCTAAGCTCTCTATCCTTCGGAACCACTAACCTATCCTTGAACCATAACACGTCATTCTCATCTACCCGAAAATGTTTGGTTTCTTGCTCTTTCATCTTGCGCTTGATGTGGAACACACCGGCATCTGTCTTCTGTAGCTTGATAATTCGACTCTGTAGAGTACAACTAACAGTGATGTTGTGAAGGACTGCAGGATGAAGGAGCTTCGACAAATGGACATCACTCTCAGTCAATGAGTGGCAATGAGACTTCCTGCTTAAGGCATCCGCTACGACATTTGCCTTGCCAGGGTGATAGTGCACTTGGAGGTTATAATCCTTGATCAACTCGAGCCATCTTCTCTGACGCATATTCAACTCAGGTTGAGTGAAGATGTACTTGAGACTTTTATGATCAGTGTAAATGTTGCACACATTGCCAAGTAAATAATGTCTCCAGGCCTTCAAAGCATGAACAACAGCAGCGAGTTCTAAGTCATGCGTTGGATAATTCACTTCATGCTTCCGAAGCTGGCGAGAGGTATAAGCAATGACTCTACCTTCCTGCATAAGAACACCTCCTAACCCAATACCTGATGCATCGCAAAACACATCAAAAGGTTTCTCGATATCCGGTTGTGCCAAAACCGGAGCCGAAGTTAGAAGAGTTCGCAGGGTATGGAAAGCCGCATCACACTTGAGAGTCTAGACAAACTTCATGTCTTTTTGTAGCAACCGAGTCATAGGCTTGGCTATTTTAGAGAAATCCGGGATGAAACGACAATAATAGCCAGCCAACCCCAGAAAACTCCGAACCTCATGCACCGAGATTGGAGCCTTCCAGTTCAACACTTCTTGCACCTTGGTGGGATCAACGATAATTCCACCATCGGACAACACGTGTCCAAGAAAAGGTACCTCACGAAGCCAGAATTCACATTTGCTGAACTTTGCATACAACTGGTGTTCTCGCAATCTAGTGAGAACCACCCACAAATGTTCAACATGATCTTCTTCATTCTTAGAATAGACTAGGATATCATCTATAAATATCACCACAAATTTGTCCAACTCAGGCATAAACACTGAATTCATCAGATACATAAAATGTGCGGGGGCATTGGTCAATCCAAAAGACATAACAAGATACTCATACAGACCGTATCTTATAGAGAATGCAGTTTTTGGAACATCCTCGGGCCGAATTTTGATTTGATGATAACCAGATCTCAAATCAATCTTGGAAAAGACTTTTGCATTAGACAACTGATCAAATAAGATATCTATCCGTGGTAGAGGGTACTTATTCTTGATTGTGACTGCATTCAAAGGCCTATAATCTACACACATGCATAGTGATTGATCCTTCTTCTTCACAAAGATATCTGGGCACCCCCACGGAGATGAACTAGGATAGATAAAACCTTTCTTTAGAAGTTCATTCAACTAGGTCTTAAGTTCAGCTAGTTCATTGGGAGGCATTCTATATGGCCTTCTAGAGATAGGAGCTGTGCTAGGAAACAACTCTATCTTGAACTCCACTTCCCGATCCGGGGGCAATCCGGGCAAATCATCAGGAAAAACATTCGAAAAGTCACACACGACAGGGATATCTGCCAGAGACTTTGCTTGCACCGAATTAGCCGCACAAGAAAGATTGATGTCCCTGGGTAGTTGCACCAGAAAACCTTCCTGATTACTAGGATCTCTGAGCATGACTACTCTAGTCGATGTATCAATAAGCACCCCATGACTGCTCATCCAATTCATTCCCAATATCACATCGATCCCTAGCCCCGGTAAAACTACCAGATCAACTTGATAGCTTCGTCCCTCTATCTCAAGTTGTATGCCCCCGACTACGAGCTTGGTGGGGATAGTACCACTGGTAGCCCTAATACAATAACCCTCACCCTCAACAGTGTATGTTTTCTGCATAAACTTGGATGCAAATGCGGGACTAATAAAAGAATGTGAAGTACCCGAATCAAATAGTACAACTACAGGGTGTTGATCAACCAGAAACTTACCAATAGTGACTGCCTCCCCTGAAGGAACATCAGTAATATTTGTGTAGTGCACTTGCCCCTGACGGCCACCTTGGTTGAAATTCTTCTTAGGGTAAGGACACTTCCTTGCCCAGTGACCTGTCTTGTTGCAGTTCCAGCATGGCATGTTGCTTGGAGGAACATTGGAGCTGCCTTGACAGGTAGTGCCCTTTGGAAGAGCAACTGTAAAAGCCTTGTGAAATCCAGTCTTCCCTGGATTCTTCTTCTGCGGTGGGCGAAACTTAGCAGCTGATGTCGGAGGACGGAATGGAGCCTTATGTGTGTCTGGAGCTTTGGACTATGAGGCACCCGCCTCATAGGCTCTCTTGTGGTTCTTTGAGGCAGCATATATAGCATTGTTGTTCTCTTGGGATAGAGCATCACTAACAAACTCATTAAAATGAGCACACTTACAATTTCCCATAGTCTTCATCAATTTGGGGCTGAGTCCCCGCTTGAAACTTGTGATCTTCTTGGCATCGGTCTCAACAAACTCAGTAGCATACCTTGCAAGGTTATTGAAAGCCTGTAGGTATTCATTCAAGCTCTTGCTCCCCTAGGTCAGCTTCATGAACTCTGTATGTTTGATCACCATGAGACCAGGAGGAATGTAATTTCCCCTAAAAGCAGACTTGAACTGATCCCAAGTGATTTGGGCATTAGCGGGCATAGTGGACCGATGATGACTCCACCAAATGCCAACTGGCCCATGCAGTTGGTGAGATGCGTACTCTGTCTTCAGCACCTCAGTCAAGCGGAGCAGATGAAACTTCTGCTCGAGAGTATTCAACCACTCATCAGCTTGTAGAGGCTCCTCAGCCTCCTTGAAGATCGGGGGTTTCATGTCAAGGAAATCCTTGAAATCACTGTATTGGTTTGGTTCCGGTCCTTGGCGTGGACCACGACCATCCCGATTCACAATCGTATGGAGGGCCTCAGCCATAGTGCGCTGTCCTTTCGCAAGCATTGCTATCAATTCCGTTGGTGTGGGTGGTGGTGGCGGTGGAAGATCATCATCATCATCACTTGCACCGGCAGAACGAGTACGAGGCATCTGCAACAATGCGCAACCAGTAATTATTGATGATGTTAGCACCTTGGAGAGGAACAATGTAATTAAGCCAAACTGAAATTACTAGAGAGAATGTAAAATTCATGTAGTAAAACAGCGGCAATAATTCATTCTCCAATCACCACATCATCAGTTAGATTACCAGCGCCATTCGCAATGCATTCCAACATGACAAGTTAAAAATTCACCAACTAAGATAAGCATCCCAAAGGGAGCGGATTAAGGTACATTTCATGCCAAGTTCGAATTAAAAGGTACATCCCACATCACCATTTGATGATTGACCAGAGAGATTATCCTTCAAGGTAAGCATAAATAACTGGATATGCAATTTATAAGGGAGGGAGTAATGCAATATGAATGACATGAGTGAATATGATGCATGCACGTTCCGTACGTCCTCACAAACCTATTAAAATTTAAGCTTTAGCGGAATATACGGTGGCATACATAAGTTCTCTCCATTTGCGGTAACTAGTCAATCTACACGGTGCGTTGTTAGCGTACCTGCAGAAACTTCATTGCAGCCCAACCCAACAAGATATAATGCTAATTACACAAGCAGTAACTAAGATACTCTCCATATATACATCCCCCGATATATATACTTCGATATCCAAACTACCCGATAAATGTACCCACAATTAAGTACCTTCATATATATATGTATGCAACATGTAAATACTCCAGTAACCACAACTAGCTCTCCCCTAGACCGACGGTTGGACGGTCATGCTCTCACAACTCACACTTACCTTAGCGTAGAGGCAATTGATCCATACATTACCATTCAAACGAACGGCATCCATGCAATATCACGCCGCATGGACGATGAAATAGAAACAATTAATTCCCCCAAGTTAGTAATTATATATAAGCCACCTAGAAGTCCTTAAGTGGGCTATAAGGGATGTGATCACCAGTATACCATAAAATTTTTTATTTTTGAATACTTATATATAACTATAAGTTGGAAAACCATTTTTACAACAAAAGCTTTTGTTTTAAATAGCCGTAAGACATGTTTAATGTTGAATCTAGCTCTGATGCCAGCTGTCACAGAACCGACCAATTTATAAGAGCACAAGTACAAAAACAATCACCGGAATGATCAAATTCTCGAACTTGAGCCCATATAAACCCGGTAGTCAACTGAAATCTCGAAGGATTTCAAACCAACTTGCATACAACCAAGATCATAGTAATTCAACATAACATATCGTATGTTACAACATTTCGTAGACGTTCGCAAATAGATTACATCATCACAGAGTCATCGTTATTAAAAAACCAGTCTTATAAAACATGCGGAAGCAAATAGTTTAACTTACACACCCGAGTTCAAATACACATACTGGTTCGCTGATCACAGCCCACAAAAGCATTCAGATAAGAGAACAGAGATCATGCCCATGATCTAGTCTTCATCACCCGCCGGGTGGAGACAATACTTACAAAATCCCTGATATAGAAGGTCATCTGCAACAAGAGGGAATAAACCCTTAGTACGGGAATGTACTCAGCTAGACTTACCTATCATAAACCAAAAATAAATGACACCAAGGATCATGCAAAGCTTTATTTAGTGGATCTGGCTGACACTTCCTTTTTCCAGAAAAGCATAAGTAATAATGATTAACTTTTAACCTGAGCTAGCAGTGACTTTAAGCCATTAACTTGTCAACTATATTAGCACCTATACTAAGCAGTCATTTTATTAGGGTGCAAACATTAATAACCATATCAGGTATTCATTGTGGCAACATTATCCATCATCATCATCTTCCATTTAACCATATCGTTAAATTAAGTGAATCTACATAGCCACTGCTCAAGTCAAGTTCTCACTATCCGAGAGAGACGGCGATTCGAATCGATTCCTATCCAGCTGGAGGGATATTCCTAAACACAAACCCTGCTTCCCCCATCCGGGTCGCAAACAAGTCACCTTTGGTACAACTCAGGAGAAAAATAAAAGAAAAGACGCGGGTCTGGGCCGCCCTGCATTCTCAGAGAACCACTCTACCAGGAAGTGTAGGATCTTAAACCCTGACTCCCCTTGGTCTTATGCCAATGGCTCTCCACACATCCTTACTACCTCCAGAATGCATCCAACCCCCACGGTTCCCGGCCTGAGTTGAGCTACTCGGCTTCGCAGTCGGAACGACTTATCCGGCCAACTAAGTGTTAGGCTGCGTTCAACATGACCTAAGGACGTACAACGTATCGGTCCTTAAACGACACAGACGGAGTCACTATATTCAAATTTACACAAGACCCCACCCGGTCTTAATTCATTATTCACATGGTTCTTTTCCACGATAGCAAATATAGCGAACTGTGATCCACCTCATCCTAAAGCTCGCAGGTGACAGGAAATCACCCGACTTCTACCTCACTAAGCATGGCTAAGCATTTAACCCGTTCCTGAACTCAAATAGGATTCAAGTGCGATATCTGGACAAGGAAGGATATATAATGCAACAATTGGTTCCAACCAATTCCTATACTTAATGCAACATAAACAATAAAAGATACTCAATATATTTGTAAAGACATGGGAGACTTATAATGCTCCGGGGCTTGCCTTTCAGGAACGCGGAAGGCTGATGGTCAGGGCACTCGGGCAACTCCTCCGCGGCGACTGCTTCGTCGGCTTCCTGCACCTCGGGTTCCTCCTCCTGGTTGGCTCCCTCGAACTCCAGCAACGTCACTCCCTCCAGCACACCTATTGCATGAATGCGCAAGATAAATATCATGGATGGACATGAACGAATGTCAGGGATGCTCGGGGAATGCGCATGTTCACTGTAGTTTGCATATTCCAACTTAAGCTCTATTCAAATCACTTTACTTACCAAGTTTATACAACCTAATTGATAATTGCTCATCTTCAGTTAATGACCTAGCACCTGCACCTAAGCATATTCTCAAGTTAGGCTAACCCCTAACAATCAACGGAAACATTGCATCAAGCATACACTCAAGCATTTGTATTTCAGCAAAATGAAGACTATGTAGCGGTGCAGTAAACTAGCCATAACTGGAGATGTATAAATCTAAATGACATGCAACAAGGCAATCTGGAAAGCTTATGAAATTGTCTACAACTCATTTTTAGACCTCAAAGCATGATTCAAACCTTTACCAGGTTTAATTCATAAATCAATAGAACTCTGTCCTCACAAGGCAGAGAGTAAGCTAAACAGGAACCTAACTTTAAACAGCTGTAGTTTCTAAACTACTAGGCCAAATGCCCGCAAATTTTTACAGGAGCTAGATACATAAATTATCTACAACTTTTGTATTCATCACATTCCTAGCAAATCAAAATATCATGGGGAACTTTCCTAAGTCTCCAGATCTGTCCAGAAGGACATAATGCAAACAAATAATTATTAACTTATGATATAAACACATAATTGGACAAAACCAACTTTACTAACTCATCACACATATCACAAGAACACCAGAAAGTAGGGTGTTCATCCCCAAAATATTTCTTTTAATACCTTTCTTAATTTATTTAATTATTTAGAGGAAATAGTAAACATATATGAAAACTACACCATTAAATATACAAAAATTACAGTAGACACTACATGCCCTAAGTAGACTACCATAAAAATTTCACACCATTTGAGCAAGTATAACAACCTACACAAAAATGGTAAGGCAGAATGGCTTAAAATGGCATAATTAGGAAACCTTAGTGAAAAGTGTCAAGCAATAGATTTCATATTTTTCCTAGCATCCTTAAGGTACTAGGACATTATCCAACAAATTTCATGGTCATTGGATTCATAGATAAATTACAAAAATTCACACAAGTATCCACCAATGATAAAAGGAAAATCTATAACTCAACAACTACACATGAAATGACTCTCAAATTTTAACCAGAGCTTCTACTATACAAGACTAGCTTACCCACAAAATTTCATAATTTTTGGATCACGGAAACTCAAGATATGATTAAAACAAGTTTGCATGCATTCAAAAACACTTTTCAAGTTCCTATTTAATTCATCCAAATTTTCCACTACAAGTGTTCATGTCATATTTTTACTAAATTATAGACTTCACTATGATCCTAACAAAATTGGAAGTACTCAATTTGGATCTACCAATTTGGAGATATAAATTTTACAAAATAGCACTAAAACTGGAATTATTTGAACTAGCTTCTACACAACGGTCACTGACGAGCGGGGCCCTCGGGTCAGACGACCCCACAGATCAGCGAAAGAAAATAGGAGACGGCGGCGTTCGATGGCACGGCGGTGGTCTAGCTCACCGACGGCGAGGACTCCGGCGACACCAGGGCTACCTACATGATCTACGCGAGGAGAGGAACCGATTGGTGCTACCAGCTAGAGCTACGACCTAGCGGAGGGGGCTCGTCACCGATGAAGGTAGCACGGCAGAGCTCCAGCGCAAGGCGCTGATGACGGCGAGCCCTTGCTACCTCACCCGAGCTCGGTATGAGCTCCATGACGTCACTACGGAGCTGTCCAAGCAGAGATAGGAGGACGAGGAGGTCTCGGTGGTGGGTGGCCGCGGTGAGCTCCGCTCCGGCGAGGCGCGACCATAGAGACGGCGGCGGAAAAACGGCCAATGGCCCTCACCTAAGGCATGGATGGCTTGGCTAGGCGGTCGACGAGGTATAGGAGGACACGGCGGAGCTTTGGTTGGGACGGTGGTGGCTATGGTGTAGCGGTGAGCAAGCTCTGCGATGGCGCAGTTGGAGCGGCAATGGCGGAGCGGCTTGAGCTCGCTTGCTACGCGCGGTGGAGGCGAAGAAATGAGAAATGGGCTGACGAGCTGGTCGGGCAGGCGTGCGGAGTGTTCATGTCGTGGCCAGCAATGCCAGGACAGCTGCGGCGCGTGGCCTGCGCGTTAGGCGACCGGCGACGAGTGTCACCCACGCGTCGGATGTTTTCTGAAATGGTGATCACTGTAGCTATCTGAACTTTTCGTTTCAGTGCTCAATGGTGCCGACTGACAGGCGAACTTTGACGGTAATTATCTCCTAATCGGCTTGGCCAAATTCTAATCCAGTTGGACTACATGATAGAGCTAAGTGAGTACTCCAAATGACTCAACATAAGCTCGGGCTAATTCACCATGGATTTCCATCTACAAGGTTCCAAAGTCGACTTCATGAAACTGGAAAGCAGTTCCAACACTTAGAAAATTTCCTGAGTTTCCAAATAGACCTCAAACTGATTTGTGGGCCATTTTTTAGCATGTTCTGCACATTTTCATGAGATGGTCATAAAATAACTTTTGTTCCTTATATAATTTTCTACAACTTTGCTTTAGGTTGCTCAGACATGCAAACATCCTAAGCTACACTTTTTAAACAGTCAAACACAGGAGCTCTAGGGGTCCAAATTGGTCAAACCATGACTTGGAAACCTAATTAGGCAAAATGATCAATATGAACCTTGTTCCTAATGACATTCTAAGTATAACTAAGTTGCTTAAGAGAATTATTAGTCACACAACACATTGGTCACACAAGAATCAAGCAAGGTATGTACTGAAACAATGCAAAACACATGAATTGTTACAATTGTTTCATAGTCCTGTTTCACATGTTTCATGATCTTGTTGCATAGTATTAACTAACTTTGTTTCACTAAAGTGAGTGGCACATGTTGCACTTAAGTGTTGCACACTTTACATTTCATAAAAGAAACAACACACATGAAATATACAACATGTTGCAATGTTTCAAAATCATGTTTCATGTGATATAAGTTCACGAATGGATGCATGATGCTCATGTTCTTGAAATGCAGTGCAAATGTGGAAGCCAAACACCTAGAGTGTTACATTATCTGAGTCTGTTGAGTGAGCGGTGAATGTGATAGCTGACTCTATTGACTTAGCATTTTCTACGATCATTATTTGACGGAATCCTCGTATCCAAGCGGCACAGTTATCTAGGTTGAATTTGATGTAACCTCTTGGGTAAAAACACATGGAAGGTACCAAAGGACAAGTCCGCCTTAGAAATCCTTGCTGAAGAAGGATGATAGCGAGGTCTGGAGGACAATAAAAGTTGCAAGTATACACCGACTGGAAAAATAGTGCACTACCAAGAAGGTGAGCACATTTTGCTTGTAGCTAAAGTTTTAGTCAAAATAGGCTTTTTAAAACCAAAACTTTGCTTTTAAAACTATGTACATGACAGTATTATGCTTAATCTTGCTCTGACACCAGCTGTGATAGAACTACCCAATTTATACAAGATCAAGTACGGCTGTCCCCGTTTAACATGTTGACGTGCGTATACTTTCACTTATATAAACCCGGTAGTCTGCCGAGTGTCACAAAGGACCTTGGTAAATCAACGTCACAACCAAGATCGCATGATTAAGCAAATACACACCACATACACAGAGTTGCAGTGGAAATAATATTACAAATGGGTTCACCAATAACAATACATGTTTGGGTTTCAAAACCGGTTAAGGAAAAACAACATAGCTTCAAATGATTACATTAAATTAAGTTCCAAATACATTGCTAGCATAAGTGACATCCTCCAACAAAAGCATATAGATGAGAAATAAATATAGTCACCGAGCCCACCGGCGGTTAGCCACCATCTTTAGCAGGCCAAAAACTTCCCCTGCAACATGGTGGGATAATACCTGAGTACTCGAATGTACTCAAGTAGACTTACCCATCATAAACCAAAAATAAAATGACTCCAAGGATCATGCAAGGCTTTATAAATGGAGCTAGCTTGACAACATTTTGCATAAAAAAGCCACTAATTCAGCTATACATTTTATAATTTGATCATCAAATTAATTATAGCTATTCATCTCTAGATTAGCAACTAACATGTGCCAAACATGTGGTATATCATTTAGCAGCATAACAATAGTAACCATAGCCGATATAATAATTCCATGTTCATCATAACCATCATTCCATAATCTAGTTACTATGATGTTGGTACTAGCCAAGTTTATCACTGTCCGGGAGAGACGGCGATTCGAATCGATTTCAACCAGCTAGGAATTTATTCCTAACACAAACCCGGACATACCTGCGCCAAGGTAGTCTTAGGTCACATTTGGTACAACTTAGGTCCAATTCATGAGTTCAATCAACGCTACACAATCAGGGATGACCAGCTGCCAAGACATTCAAGCCCAGCCTACCCTTGGGCTCACATCTGGCTCCCCCGTACATCCTTACTACCTCTAGAGTGTGCACTTTTACAAAACAGGGCCTGCCCTGAGTTGAGCTACTCGGCTTCACGATCAAAACGAGTTATCTGGCCCGCTAAGTGATAGGCATGCATTCAATCTTGTCAGAAGCACCCAACAATGGTACGGTCCTTAATCGGCACAGACGGATTCACATGAGTCAACCTACACATAGACTCCGCTCGGCCTCCATTTACATTACCCCACGGTTCTTTTCCACGATAGCAAATATAGCCAACCGTGCTTCAGTATCCACCTATATCTCGCAGGTGAAAGGAAATCACCCGACTTCTACCGGTCTAAGCATGGCTAAGCATGTATTCGATCCTGGACCTACACAGGATTAAAGGTGTATATATCTAGACAAGGTAGTTCTATGCATCAAGTGGTTTCAATTCAACTCTTATCTCCTAATGCATCAAACATAAAAGGACTCAAGTGATATTTTGTAAAACATAGGAGGCTTAGAATGCTCTGGGGCTTGCCTGGGATCCAACACTAGGTTAGTGTTTGTTAGATGACACTCGCATGGCAAGCATCTCCCATCTCGGTACTTGCTTAGTCCTTCCGTCTTCTGGATGGATTCACCAAACTCCATCTTCGGGTTCAACTCCAACATCACATCCTTCACGTGGTGCATCTAGCGTACCTAAATGAGGTGCAATAATACATATGTATGAATGCATGGAAGTGCAACACATAAAGGATTCATAAAAGTACACCAAACCAATGTAAGCACCAAGAGCTATTTAACTTAATCATCACTCAAGCATAACATAGGAGATGGCAAGCACATCAAACATGGCACCCAAATTACTTGCGTGTAGCCATGGAAAGTATTCATCAATCAATGTCATCTTAACATGTTTAACCAACTAGGGCAAGCTAAAGCAATCAACCTACACATGCAGTTCCTGGATAGCAGCACAACAGTCACTTGTGTCAGTCATAAACAGAGACCCTGGCATCCAATAAAGTTGATCCTAGACTTTATGTAAATCTAAAGAAATTGTCTACGACTTTGTTATTTACACCTAGAGCTGATTTAAAAGTTAACAAGGTTGAAAAATACTAACAAGCAGATCTGCACAAACTAGGACAGAAATCTGACAATAACTTCATAAATGTATATCTGAAGTTCTAGACATGCAGTAAAAATGATTCTTAACTTTATAGAAATCTTATTAAATTATCTATAATTTTCTTATTATGATCTTAAGATGATTCTATAGCTAACAAGGTTAAACAATATCAAGAAGGCATCTCTGTCCAGATTTGGACAGAATCTGCCATTCCACTATGAACAGAAATAACTAGAGTTCTAGACCACCAAAAGCAGTGATCTTAGACATTTTAGAAATCTTAGGAAAAGCACTACAACTCTACTATTATCACCAATACTTGATTACATGTTTAAATGATCCAAACAATACAATCATTCAGATCTATCCAGAGGACATGCAAAACCAGACAGCAAGCTTGTAAAATCTATAACTCCTAAACCATCAAGCCTAAAATCATGAAATTTTAGGACAAGAAAGATAAGGAAATTATCTACAACTTTTGTATTCAATATATGTTCAGAAAACATCACTTTCATCATGAAGTTATCAACACAACAGAAAATGCACATGCAACCATTTCAGAATATAACAATTTGATGTTTCACTTGTTTTGCTAACAAAGAGCATACACACATGAGTCATTCAAGAACTTCAACCACCACTAACATACTTAGCAATATTTTCTTTAACACCAATCACTCAAAGCATCACCCAATATAATTACAAGCGTTATCTACAATTATGCTTTTATTAATCCTTTCTCCTAATAAACATATATATAATTTTAGTGATATAGAGAACAACTAGTTTGGGGCTGAGACTTTTATGAGTGGTAGATGTTATCAAAACATGGCTATTGCACAAATTTCACATGCTCAGGTTTTATAGATTAATTATTACAAAAAAAAGAGAAATTGCTAATGCAAGAAAACAAGTGAGAGCAAGATAAATCTAAAACACACTATTTTCTACAAACACATGGCCATATTATGTATCAACATGACACAACAACATCATACCAAGGTAATGAAACCACCTTTTCCATTTTTTCATCTTCATAAAAATTATAACTTATTTAAAACCATTTATCAAGCAATAAACAAGTTAAATCAATAAATCAATCATATTGCGTCCAATGACCATGAAATTTTTACCACAGCACGCACATAGCTTCAGTAGCCTACCATAAAATTCTCACAGCAATTGGAGCACCACAACTTTAGATATGAATTTATCCCTAGAAAACCCTAATTAACATAGATAAATAAAAACAGCAAAACCTTCTACTAACACATACCATAAGATGACTACACTATGTAGATCTAATCGCAATTTTATGATAAGATGACTACACATATCAAAAGTCCTCATTTGCTATTTTATGATTTTTTTCACAATTTATTATGATTTTTCAAAGTTTTAGCCAAATTAAAGCAATTAAGGAAAACACATTTGCACCGTGGACCCCGAACTTCCACGAAAATAAATTATAGGGAAACAGTCCTCCTAGGCACTATTCACATGAGTCACGATTCTGTAGAAAATCCCTTCCCTTTCGTCAAATTTGAGCGCGACGTCCTTCGCGCGATTTGAAGCAGAGGAGGCACAGGACCTCGTCGGTTTAGGCGACGGGGTCACCGGCGGTGGCCATGGTGGGGCCGTGTGCCCATCCAGAGGCCCATGCATAGCTGCAAGGTTGTTTGGCTTGGGCCGCAACTGACCGAGGTGGCCTAGCCACATGTGCGAAGGGCCGTAGCGGCATAGCGCCCTAGCGGCGGTGCTAGGGAGGCAGCGACTGGCTGCTCTAGGCGAAGAGGAGCGGTGCGCTGGCTGCGACACAAGATGTCGAAGGCACCACGGTGCATGGGAGAAATGGAGGTGGCTCAGAGAACGAGCGAGGATGGTTGCTGTGGAGTTCGACAGGCGGCTATGGCGGTGCCCACGCTCTGCGCGCACACGGCACCAAAGGCGAGGGAGGAGGAGAGCAGGGCGAGCGAAGAGGCGAGAGCAAGCATGGGATGCTGAGAGGGGGCTCAGGCGCTCCCCATCAAGGCAGCAGTGCCCGGTAGAGGAGGTGGGGGCGCCAGCTCGGGCGTGGCCACCACGCATAGGTCACGCATCGCACATTGGAGCAATTCCCCAAGCACGTGGTGGGCGATGGTGTGGCAACTACGGGACGCACGTGGTGAGCTCGAATTACTTTGTCAAAATGTGGTTAAATTGATTCCAACTTTTTGTATGTCCTTCTCCAAGATGTAAACTCCAACTTTTATTTTTGGCTCAACATGCGTTGTTTAACAAAAATCCGAGAACACGAGATGCCAATCATCATTGCCACTAAAATTCTAGACAGCCAAATTTCCGAGATCTAAAATAGCACTGGGTTCAGTTTTGAGTCCTTAGTTTGACTAAGTTAGGAACCCAACTAGCTCATGACCCTTAAACAAATTTTGTTGTGCACATCATTCTCTGCAACTTTAGTTAAAGGATTATGGACTGGTTCAGCTCGGTTACGAAGATACAAGCCTCTAAAGTAGGGTATACGAAACTAAAAAGTGAATTCAGTTAAGGGCTGAATTCAAGAAACTTTTGTTGTTTTTGCAATAACTTTTGAAAGTCCAAACGTGCTCCAAAAGTGATGAGACTTTTTTTGTATTTTCGTTCACAAGGTGTACTTCAACTTAGATTAAGGAATCCAGTTGAGTTACCATATGAATTTGGAAGACAAAAATGTCACAACATGTCAACTCACTGTTGTAATGGGGGACTTAGAAATATTTTTGAGAGGCCAAAACAGCACTGCATCCAAACTCGGGACCACTATATGGGACACTTAGAAGTTGTATCAGGTCTTGGTCCATAAATAAAGTTTGTAGAACTCCACTAAAACTTCAACTTTTATTAAAGGTCAAACTTCATAACTTGTTTCCACACTATTATTTGATCTTGGTCAAGCAGCATCACGATAAACCTTAAATTGGAGTTTTAGACCAATTGAGGCATTTTCTGGGCATTTGCTCAACAGGAACCCTTCATGACTTTTGTTCATGAGTTGAATTAGAGTTGTTTGAGCAAGGTTGCAAGGTCTGGTCAACATCCCATGTTTCCATTCACCTGATGAAGCAATTCAATAAAGATTATAACTTATCATTTCATGTGACTTCTTGGCTCCAAACTTCATGAAACTTTTCCAATAGTCAGTTTAGATGGAAATAGATGTGAGGCACATGAAAGAAGCAGGTTTAGCATGAATCATCCATATCCTTGAAAAAGGGTTCAACCTTTTAGAAAAGTTTTACTCCAATTCTTCATCAACAGTTGTAAGATCATGAACCATGGCTCATTATCACTACTTGACATAACTTGAGTCCAATTTTGCCACTTAACTCATGACTAACACCTGAGGTGTTAAAGTCGGGACACCCCAGATAACGAAGAGAAATCACGGAACCAACTAGTTGAGCGTTAAGCGAAGCCACAAGCCAAGTTATTGGGTAAATCTTGGCTAAGCCATGAACCATCCGTGTGAGAACCATGGATACACGGTAGCTCACCTCGCCAAAGATTCTATGATGCACCGTGCAACGGCCACTACGGTGACTCTCTCATGGAGCACCCCTCAAGGGGACAATCGGTGGTGTAATGGACACTCAAAACAAACCCTCAAACGAGTGATGGCCATTCGTGCCCATACTGGGACCCGGTCAGATTTGAGACATACATAGTTGTTTAGGATTCTCACATCGTGGTACCCACAACAATGACCCAGCGACCCTGGCAGAGCACTAGATCACTTTCAATGAAAGTGACCAACCCGAACACTCGGTCAACGTCGGTAGGTTCCCCCTGGTCGTTAGTGTAGTGCTCAAAACTATCCGAGCCACTAAGGTCTTCATGGGTGGAGGAAGTGATTCCAATCTGATATATTGGGACACTTTCGAAAAACTAAAGATCGGCACAGATAAACTACACCCACTGAGGGGTTCGATCACCAGGATAGTACTAGGGAGACAGGTGATGCCTCTCGGCATCATAGATCTACATGTTATGTTTGGTGAGGCAGCAAACTTTTGCCTAGAGATACTCTTCTTTGAGGTTGTGGATTTTTAGGACACATATCACGCCGTCCTCGGCATACCGTGTTTCATTAAATTCATGGCTATGCCTCACTATGTGTACCTAAAGATGAAGATGCCAGGGCCTAATGGTGTCATCATGATCTTTGGAGATCTTCAAAACGCCTATCAGTGCAACCTACTCGCTATCAAGAACGTGGTCCGAAACTTGGATCTGGCACAGCGCGAGCTCGACTATGTCCTCATGCAAGGATAGGCTCGGGGGCTCTGATGACAGCGCTGCCGTGTCTAGATTTCCAGTCTCCACCTCCCAAAGAAAAGAGGCTATCACCAGCTCAGTTCATGGCCTCGGAGCTAACCATGGCCCCATCATTCACGCCCAGAGAAGATTCAAGGAAGGTCCGCTTCGAGAGAACTGACCCGAGTAAGACCACGAATGTCAGGACAAACCTGAATCAGGCACAACAAGATGAACCCATCAAATTCTTGGGTGATAATCGGGACATATTCACCTATAAACCCTCAGACATGCTAGGAATCCTGAGGGAGATCGCCAAGCATTCTCTGAGAATCCAAGCCGATGCCAAGCTGGTCAAGCAACGTTTGAGATAGTTTGACGACAAAAAGGCGTAGGGCTATAGAAGAAAAAATTGCCAAGCTCCTTGATGCTAGCTTCATCAGGGAGGTCCTGCATCTAGACTGGCTTGCAAACCCCATCCTAGTGCCCAAAAAGAACAACAAGTGGAGATGTGTGTCAACTATACGAGCCTTAACAAGGCATGCCCAAAGGATCCTTACCCTTTACCCCATATAGATCAGATCATCAACTCCAGTGTAGGATCAACATTACTCTATTTCCTCGATGCTTACTTTGGTTATCACCAGATCCAGATGAAAGAGTCTAACAAACTAGCTACTTCATTCATCACCCTGAATGGAGCATACTGCTATGTCACGATGCCGTTCGGGCTGAAGAATGTAGGGGCTACCCACTAGCATTATATGAAGCACTACCTCCACGAGCAAATCGGTAGAAATGCCGAAGCTTATGTCGATAACATCATCGTAAAATCATCAAAAGCTAGGAATCTTATTCAAGATCTCTCAGAGACCTTCAAAAATCTCCAAAAGTTCAAGATCAGGCTCAACCTAGAAAAGTGTACCTTTGGGGTACCATCTGGCAAACTGCCCGGCTACATCGTATCGGCTCATGGGATTGAGACCAATCCAATGAAGGTAAAAGCCATGCTCGATATGGGATCTCCTCGAGCGTTGAAAGACGCCCAAAAGCTCATGGGATGTCTGGCTTCCTTAAGCCGATTTATCCCTAAACTAGGCGAGAAGGGACTCCCCCTCTACAAACTCTTACGCAAGATGCTAGACTGGCGATGGACCCCAGAGGCTCAAAAAACTTTTGACGATATCAAGGACTTCCTCACTAAACCCCCAGTTCTGGTGGCTCCTCACAAAGAAGAGCCCCTACTTCTGTTCGTCGCAGCTACCACCTAGGTGGTCAGCATGGCTATAGTTGTAGAGAGAAAGGAAGAAGGCCACATTCAGACAATCCAGTGACCGGTATACTTCCTCAGTCAAATACTGGCCGAGAGCAAAACTCGCTACCCACACATCCAAAAGATACTCTATGGGGTGTACTTGGCAAAGAAGAAGCTGGTTCACTACTTCGATGCACACCCGATTGCCATGGTTGATCACTACCTTTCCGCTAGGAGAGATCATCAACAATCAGGATGTGACCGGACAGATAGCCAAATTGGCCCTAGAACTTATGGCATATGGTATCACGTATGTGCCACGCACATCCATAAAATCATAGGCTCTAGCGGACTTTGTTATCGAATGGACAGAAGCATACGTTGAACTAGCTACAGCTGACTTGGAGTACTAGAGCATGTACTTCGATGGCTCTTTGATGCTACAAGGAGTGGGAGCAGGAGTTGTCTTGGTCTCCCCCAGTGGGAACCGAATGAGGTAAGTACTCCGTTTAAATTTTGAGGGTGCTACCAATAACATAGCAGAGTACGAGGCCCTACTCCATGGGTTGTGAACTGCAGTCACCCTTGGGGTCAGGAGACTTGTCGCCTTGGAAGACTCTGAGCTTGTCATCGGGCATGTAATGAAAGCCTCAACATGCCACGACCACAAGATGAAAGCCTATTACACTAAGGTCAGAAAACTTGAGGCAAAGTTCGATGGACTCAAACTACGCCACATCCCATGAAGGGACAATGAGGAGGCTAACAGCCATGCCAGAATCAGCTTGACCCGAGACAAGCCCCTAGGCGGCATGTTCCTCGACGAGCTCACTAGACCCTCATCATGCTAGGAAGTTAAAACTCAACCTCTCCCCAAGCCGAGCGTACTCACCATCACCAAGGCCATAGGCAATAACCCAGACTGGGCGTAGGAGCTCATTGACTATCTGCAACATGGCATCCACCCTATCAACAGGGATGGGGCCAATCAAGTACGTCGAAGAGCTAAATCCTACATTATGAGGGATGGCGAGATCCATCATAAAAGCATGAGCAGAATCTTGCAATGGTGCATACCCCTGGAAGACGGGAAAAGACTCTTGCAAGATATACACTCGGGGGCTTGTGGCCACCATGCAGCACCAAACACCTTGGTGGGTAAGGCCTTTCGACAAGGGTTTTATTGGCCTACCACAGTTAAGGATGTACAACACATCATGAGGACTTGTGAGGGATGTCAGTACTTTGCCAAGCAACAACACATCCCCTCTCAAGAACTCCAAACGATCCCAATCACATGGCCCTTCATCGTCTAGGGACTCGACCTTGTTAGGAAACTCCCACCAATCCCTAGGGGCTTCGACCACTTATTTGTCATGATCGACAAGTTCACCAAGTGGATCGATGCCAAGCCAGTAGCTATAGCTAGCTCAGAGGCAGCAGTCGAGTTCATCAAAGAAGTCACAAACCGGTATGGGGTCATGAACACGGTCATTACTGACAATGGCACCTAGTTCACAGGGAGCGCGTTTGTCAACTTCTGTGTTAAACAACAGATCAACATAAGATGGCCTGCAGTGACCCACCCCTAGACTAACAGTCAGGTAGAAAGGGTGAATTGTTGCATCCTCCGATGACTTAAACCCCGAATCTTTAGGAAACTAAAAAAGTTCGAGGGTAGATGGGTCAAGGAGCTTCAACCAGTCCTATGGGGCCTATGGACCACTCCTACCAGGATGATGGGGTTCACTCCCTTCTTTCTTATCTACGGTGCAAACGCGGTACTACCCCGATGAGCTCGGCTTTGGCTCTCCTTGTGTCCGTGCCTATGATGAGGAAAGAACAAAGGAAGCCTTATAGGATTTCCTTGATAGGCTTGAAGAGCATCGCGGAACGGCACTTGTTTGCTCTGCAAGATATCAGCAACAGCTGCGCAAGTACCACAGCAAGCACATTCGGCCACTAAACTTCATGAAAGGTGATCTTGTTCTGCGTCGAGTGCAGACAACCAAAGGGAAAAACAAATTCACACCTCCTTGGGAAGGACCATTTATCATGGCCGAAGTGCTAAAGTTGGGAACGTATAAGCTGGCAAACATGAATGGTCAAGTCTACTCGAACACCCCTAGAACATTGACTTGTTGTGATGGTTCTACGCGTAAAAAAGCAGCCCTATACTAGGGTCCAAATCACAAGTTGTGTGACCACCAACCCATAATAAAGGTAGTAGGATCTGATCAAAATGACAATCAGTATGTCCCAAGGCTTAAACTAAGCACCCCAGCAGATCACACTGATCTGCCGAGGCACTCGAGGGCTACCCGATCAAAAAATTTCCAAGAGTATATGGCATTTAGGCAAGTCGTGTTAGGGTCTACAGTCAATCACCACAATATGTTATGCTAACCTATTGTGGTGATCTAAGGGCTACAACTAACATTACATTAGTCACCCAACCATTACTCAAGAGAACGCAAACCATAATGTGCAAAAGTCTTTATTCCAAAGCCAATGCAGTTTACACATCATGGGGAGCAGACCGGATTACATCCTCTACTCTCTCATATTCGGCAATGGCGCCTGCCGTGCCCCTAAACTACATGGCCAGTGCACCGACATCATTGGGTCTTTCCACTAGTGGAAACCCGATTGCCATGTCGCAAAGGTCCTCGCCACTCTGGAGTGTAGCGGCCGCCAACGCCAACGTGGCTCCACGATGAACCGCGTGATGAATCACTTCTCTGAACCACCTTGGGGCATTCCCGAGGCGCTCCTCTATGCTCACCCCTGCTGGTGAGAGCATGTCAATAGCACCAATGCACGCCTCTAGCAAGGCAGCATGATGGTCCCAAAATTGACCCACTCTAACCGCCGTGGCAGAAGAATCAGCCATAATAGCATCATGGTCGTGCTTCGCCTCCATCACTTGCTTGACCAGAAAGGTGTTGGCTTCACGAAGCCTCACCACCTTGCCTTGGGCAGCGGCCAGTTGCTCTTAGACAACTAGAAAGCATGATCAAAGCAACCGCTCATCAAAGCAAGACATCTCTAGAAGGATGGATAGGGAAATCTCATCGGAAACTCATCGAGAAGTTGCGTCTAGGCCTTGACACGAGATGCCATGGCACGGGCCGCCTCCTGCTTTAACACAGCCATCGCTTCTTGTACAGCCTCCAACTGTTCTTGGAGATGGCTCGCTTCGTCCCCAACCATCGTAACTGCTGGTGGAGCTGTGGCCTCCACCGCCATAGCATTGCCCAATGATTCGGGAGGACTCACGTCATCAAGCATAGGAAGCCTAGAGGAACACCCAGTGAGAAGAAGCACAGAGCCCCAAGTTCACCCGATTTGGGTCGATCCAAGGACTTACCCAACAAAAGCAGGACAGATGGGCGGATAGCGCTCGCCTACCGCCCATCTAGGAACCTCCATTCTCGATCTCCCCATGCTCTCCATCAGATTGGATCTTAGGGGATAGAGGTAGAGGAAGACGAAGAATTAAAGAAAGGGAGGTAAGCTCAACAGTGCGTAGATAAAATTATGCCCATTTATGCCTCCCCCTTCTTTATATAAGCATGAACCGGCGCATGGATGGCATCCCAACTGCACACGCTAGTGCGTGGGAAAACAAGCCACAAACACCGACGCCTCGGCTTTCGGTTGTTGGTATTTATTAACACACACAGACAAATCCGCAAGCACACAGATACCGATGTAGCTTTCACCTCGGACAAGCAGCATATGTGGAAGATTTTCAATATATAACATGGTATTTGGTTTGGTAGGAAATCTCACCATTGAGGAGAAGTGAGTCTATTAATTTTGATGTTTTATCAAAATAGAAATCTCCAAGTGCTTACATAGATAGATAGGATTTCTTTAGTCTTTACCATATCTCACTTCACAACAACTTAGTTGACATGTTTTCCTATTATAGATATATCCACAAGTAACAACCATATTAACCAAGACTAAAGTTTATGTTGGCCAATCTTTATAGAGTCATGTTCATATTTGGCATGATTCACATTTTAAGTTTGATTTTAGTACATAGCATTTTTCAATCATATCAAACTCATAAGAACAAAGCTAGAGTGGGTAGAGGGAGTGCAAACTAGCGTGCCAAAGTGGCGGAGACTTGTGAGGTGGAAGAGATGAATCAGGCACCTCCCCCACACTAGGACTTTTATGTCACTTGACATTAAAAGCCTAGTGTAGATGTTGGGACGAACCTCAGAGTGTACTCCAATGTTGAATGATGTTTTGCTAAAGTTGTTGCTACCTTGTTGTTTTGACCCTTCATCCTTTTGTGTTCAACCTAAAAGGTTTAGCAACAAATACCCAAAGGATACAAGTTCTACAAGATGCTTTTGTTCTCACTTTACAAAGTTACTTTTTTCGGTGAGAACAAAGAGAAGAGACTAAACATGATTTTTTTAGGAGAAGCTTTATCAGAGAAGTGGTTGATCTTTATTTTATTATTATTTTAAACATAGGACAGATTGTTCTAATTTATTATGCATGAAAGAAAAGGGACAATATCTAAAGCTAAACAAGCAATAGTTTAAAATCTAAAAGTAATGCGAAAATTAAATATGGGATAAATACCGATCTACCTATCAGCTAGGGCTCATTATTTCAAGTCAACTGAGAATAACTTCTCCATTGAATTCAGCTTGAATTTGCATCTTCCAATCCTGGAGATGAGGATATGAATTTTGGCCTAGCAGAACTGTGTTTGGACTTGGAGGTGTATGCTTCACCTCCTTCCCGATCAAGTTTCATTTCTCATCCCTACAAAGGTTAGTGGACAACACACACCCGAAGGATTTCTTAAAGAAACAAGGGTGATTATTGTTGTTGGGGCCAAAGGTTTTCTTTTATGCTAATAACAAGATGGCGCTTTTGTTTAGTTAGCAAAGTTCCTTTTTCAAGTTTTAAACTTTTGTTTCAAAGTTTACTAAGTTTTTAAAAAGCTTGTGCCAACCATGAGAGAGAAATTCCATATATACAACCATTCTCTATACAAGTAGTTTTAGTTCAATAATCAACTTAGAGACCATGTCTAAATTAACTAAGGTAGGATATTTAACCTAAGCACCACGCTTAATATAAAAAACCTATGGAAGTAGGATCATGACATCCAAACATCAAACTAAGCACCATGCTTAATTTAAAATATGTACAACCAAGACATCCAAACCAAAACATGCTAGCATAGAAGAGGAAGCATAATAACAAACTTAAAGTTTCTTTAAATGGAGGTAAGAACAATGAATGGTGAACCAGAGGACCAATTTTTTTAATCCCACAATAGCTAGTGGTAAACTAGATTAGTAGACATCAAGGTTAATATCAAAATCTTTATGCCAATTGCTTCCTCGGCAACAGCGCTATAAAGCTTGTTGGTATTTATTAACGCACATAGATAAATCCGCAAGCGCACGAATACCGATGTAGCTTTCACCCAGGAGTATTCTAGGGTATCATATTTATCCATGGGGAAGCAATGGTAAAGAAGGTGATAGTTAACCATCATGTATCTACTAACTAGTATACCAACTAGACTAAAGTGGGTAAGTGATATATGATAAGAGTTATGGATAATGACACACATAGGAGAATTCAAAGTTGAGAGGATAAAGGGGGAGTACAAGGTTCCTATGCACTTCTCTATGAGTATGGTTCTATTCTAGTACACATCAAAGGGGATAACTAAGGAATGGGTAAAACATAGTGATCGCACAATAACATTTTGGAGCAATAGTAACTTTCCGACCCTCGAATGAGGTAGGAAAGAGTGGTCTGGGGAAGGCTACCAAAAAGCTCTACAAAAACACCAATCCGAACATAGTGGATTACAAAGGCCTTATAGAACTATCACCTCTGGGGCTACCACAACTATCCGTGGGATTGGGCGCAAACTCAGGTAAAAACTAGCCTAGACACCATATCTACGCTAACGATTACTACTCTAGTCACGATCTATAACTAGAGCACTCGATGCGAGCGAAGATCTTATGATAAGGTGAGATACATCTATGCTAACCACACTTAGCTAAACAACTAAGGCATGAACTAGACAAACATGAAAGGCATACAAGCAAATACAGAAGATAAATATATATTAAAGCAGGAATCTTACAAAGGAAAGATACAAGAGCATACTAGACCTCCGAAGACTCCTCCAGAAACCGAGCATAGCTCAACTCTCCATAGCTCCCAACTCACTATTCTACTTCTACATCTTGAGAATGTAGAGAGAGCTTCTCTTATGGTGTGTGTTACAAGTGAGGGGTGAGGTTCCTATTTATAGCCTAAGGTGGAGTAGGAGCTACTCCAGCGCCACATCAGCGATCCGCTTGACATCCTCTCCTTGCCCTTGGATCAAACTATCACTGAAATAGACTTAACCAATGCTTGGGATGGCTTCCACTTGTGCTTCTTTGCATGCTATCCGAAGGAGAGGCGGTGGAGCCAAAGCGGGGCTCCGGGCGGCGCCCTTGTAGGGCTAGCCAGCCCCCTATGATAGGTGGGGCCTCCCCCCTTTTTTATAGAAGCTTGGCCCACATGTCATGAGTGTGTTTGGGTGGCTGAAGATGTTTATCATGTTGGTTATATTGCCATGACATGTCAGCATCCATGTGATGCTCCATTCGAGCCCTTAATGTTGAACCGACATTGAATCAATGCTTCTCAATGCTCTAGGCCACAATCCCATGGATCAGTGACATGGCAGGGCACCAGGTGGGGCTGAGCGGTGCCACCATGGCACCAGGCGGTGCCCTCTTGTGGGCCCTACCTCTCCTGGCCATGTGGATGGCTTCTAGAAGGCTTGGTTTTGCTCCTCTTTGACTATTTTGTCCCTGCAAGCACAATTCTCCAAATACATGTGGAACCAAGTAAAATCTAAACATAAAATGTTGCTTCTTGCTTGATTTTATACATTTTATGACTAAGTGTTGATGGAAAAGTGGGTGTTAAGAGACATCAACACCATTAAGCATACTCATCCACGGATCCCAGTGGTATGCTTTTAACACACTTTCACCCGAGCCGATGCAGGCGAGTGGGCCGACACTCAGATCGTGTACTCAGCCTAGCTCACTCCCTCAGCAGGTGTAAGTGGTATCGATTCATTTGCTATCAACCCTGCCTCTCTAGAGTTAGGGGGTATTCAGGAGGGCCACCAGTCTATCTCTAAAACCTCTGACACTTAGTGTCACGTAAATCACCCAATACCCAGATGAGCTCGAAGTACCTTATTTCAGCGGATGTGCGCCCCTTTGGGGGAAACTAGAAAACTGGTTGGCCCATGGCTGTAACTAAAGTACGAGCACCTAGAATCTAGAAAAAGAGTTTTATGATGTGCCCCCGCTGGTCTAGCTTTGTACATCTATTTCCTTTCAGTGAAGTGGACGTTCATTCTTTCTACCCGTTATTAGCTCAAAGAGTAACACACGCAACTACCAACTACTGGTCACGCGTTCATTACTCGCCCACAGTATTGCCCACACCAAGATACTATTATATTTGCCTCAGGGCTCGAGGACAACATCCTTATTCTTCCACTAAGCAAGGCTCATGACAATTCATACCACATTGCTTGACGGGTCTCGAAGAAAAACATGATGAACTAAGTGCTTGATAACAAAACAACCTTCAACAGGTCAACTTAAAAATCAACTGGCTTAGTGATGCGTGTGCGATGGAGGCACACCTACCCCATCCTCATTATTGTTTTATGACTAGGACTTAACGATGCACAACCACTATTTACATGTCGGAATACGTCGGGAACCAACTTCTCTAGTACAGTGGTATTGCTACCCTAACCTGGCATCCATGATGTTCTGGAAGCTACGCTTCCAGTGATCAGGTACACCACCCAAATGTGGCGTTGACAATGTCTCGAGGTCTATGCCTAGGAAACTATGTTTCTTGATATGGGGTGAACCACCCAAGCCAGGCATTTACAGCTGCCAGGGGGCAATGTCCCTTAATGTATGGTGTACCACCGCCTCACTTGATGATTGAAGAAGATTCTCGCTACCTGAGAAATGCTCTTGGTACTCGAATGACAACATACTGGCTCCCCAATACTTGGGAATATCAACTTGCACTGCTCGAGACTTCGACACCTGAAGATGCTCACTGTGTACTCATAGTACGCAGAACTTACAGGGGAGACTACAATTTCCCAAGGGCTTGAGGCTACGTGCTAGCTTATCATTAAGTCCAATGAGGGCTACTATCAGAGATATGGGCCAGGGGTACCTACACTGCCCATATACATAACCACCACCAAGCTATCAGCCCAGCAGCTATCAAGGGGTGGCCTGCAAGGGCTCACACGGTCGACCAACGTGGAGATCAAGGGAAACTGAGGTGGGCATATCTGGATGATAGCTAGGATCAATCTGTTGTAACAAACTAGGAACACAATATGTTAGCCTGATCACTCTCTCTGTAACCCTACCTATCCTACCTATATAAAGGAGGGTAGGGACCTCGTGTTTGGGATCCAACCTTCACCATTCCAATCTACTCGTAGCTAGGAACAACAACCCCTATAATTGAGCATACAAATACAAGAGCAGCCTCACCACTAGATTAGGGATTAGCGTGTAACATGCCCCAAACCAGTATAAATCCTTGTGTCTCGTGTGCTACCATCTGATTCCGTCTACGTGATTATTGTTAACGGTCGTTAACATCAATCATAAACCGTCAACATAACTTATATAAATGCATAAAAATGATGACCAATATAGGTTTAGGAGTATTCCATGAGTTTTGGTGAATCTGTGTTTTTAGCAGGGTTTATCCAGAAAACCGTCAAGGTGGACCTATTTGTCAAAGTAAATCACGCTTAACCGTGAAGTAAACAACTCCAGAAGGTTCTAGAGGATACCACACCGAAGAAGACCATGAGGGGCTACCAAGTGGGGCCGGCTGGCCCCACTAGCAAGGTGGCTGGCCTATGGGACCCACAACTCAGTGTCTCCTTCGAATGTTGATTCTCTACCGCCTCCTAGATTGCATCTACGCCATCCTTTCAAGTTGGTTTGATCCAAGTGCTCAGAATTGATGGTCCGACCTATATATACTAGCCCCTACCCTCATCCCTAGAGCCATCCTAAAACCCTAATTCATATCCTCATCTCAGGATCAGGGCATCACATTCAAGAGAGATTTGTCCTCTAGTTAGGATCTATTCTTTGTACACTAATAGCGAGAGAGTAAGGGAAGAGTTTGGGGGAAGTACCGGTGTGTCGGTGCTATCTCTACGGCTTGTACTTTGATAGATCTTGGATACTCCAAGTCTACATCTGAGATACCACTGGTAATTGATTTGTGTTTAAAGTAAGTTTTGTGCTCTTTTGTTCATGGGTTCATAGTTCTTTTGAGTTCTCTAGTCCTTGTTAGATCTCTAGATTAGAGTAGTAATCATTAGCATAAGCGTGGTGTTTAGGCTATAGGCTACCTATGTTTGCTCCCTGTTTCTTGGTTGTGTGGTAGCAACAGGAGGTGATAGCCCCGTCTATCCTTTGTACTCCACTCTAAATTAAGCAGGTTCTTAAATTAGTAGGACCATAGTCGCATCAGCAGAGTTATCTATTAGTGGTGTTTTACCATCTAAGCAGCGTCTCGAAGTGAACACTAGAATCATAAGCCTTGCTTTGCACATAACCATAGGAATCCTCTCTACTCATACTTATACCTTGATTGCTATCCCTAAACAAACTAGTGTTTAGACAACATACACACGTTTCCCTATGGATACAATATTCGATAATACTCTGGGTGAAAACTACTTCGATACCCATGCGCTTGTGGATTTTGTGTCTGTGTGTTACCACAGGTGTCAACAAGTTTTCTAGCACCGTTGCCGAGGAAACGGTTGTTGTGATTTCATCGAACCAGGTTTGTCCTTGTATCTTTTATTTTTAAGCTTGGATAACATCATGTGTATCAATTAATTCGCTGCTCCCACAGGCGCACAACTAGAGCCACCAGAATCTTCAAAACCTATCCTTACATCTGGCTATGAGTTGTGTTTGCCTTTAATAAATTTGGTCCAGGAGCAATCATTCTCAGAAGAAGGTGATGAAAACCCATATACCCACCTATGGGAGTTTGAGCAAACCTATGCATGCTTGCATATCGTAGGCATGTCACATGAAACTTTAAAGTGAAAGCTATTTCCATTCTCTTTGATAGGAAGAGCTAAACACTGGTATACCCAAACCATAGGGAGTGTACAAGGGGATTGGGAATCTCTATGCTCTAGCTTTTGCTTAGCTTTCTTTTCCATCTCTAGAGTGGTTAGCCTTCGAATAGAGGTTCTATCTTTTAAACAGAAAGAAAAAGAATCTCTTGGTGCAGCATGGGCATGTTTTAATGACCTAGTCAATTCTAGCCCTGACGTTGCCATTCAAGACCCTATGCTTTTACAACACTTTTATATGGGTCTTAGTGGAGAGACCGCGTAGCTTCTTGTATAACTTCTGGAGGTGCCTTCTTACACTGCTCTGCTAGTCAAGGGAGAAACATCCTTAGAAAAATCCTAGATAACACCCCCTACACTAGTGTGCGTGACGATGGCCCAGAAGGCATAGTTGAGAAAACTCCTAAGGAAGAACCTTTGATAGTTGAGCCTAAACCTTTAAATACTCCACTTGAAGCCTCAACTATCCTCCAAGTTCCTAGACCATTGAAGGAGGAAGAAATTCCACCTTTGCAAAATATGTTTGAATTTGAGGATGAGCACTTCTCTGATTTTGGAAACACCTCGAATTATTATGCAATAAGGAAATCTTTGGCACCATAAGCACCTAACTAGCATCTTCCTGACCCAACCGAAGCGAAGTTCCTTAAAGAGACTATGAAGGAGTTGACAACAATCATAAGCAATGAGTGGTTGAGATAATCCAAGCTTTCTCCTGAAGTTATTCGTTTAGATTCTCCTTCTACCTCCATTTGTTGTCAGATTCATAAAACCTCCTTTGATGCTTTTTATAATCCGATTGTAGGAGTAAATCTTATGTCTAAATCTTTTATACATACCCTTCCAAGAAATATGCAATTCACTCCAACAACCAAACTCTTAAAAAATCTCTCAAGGCAAATCTTTTCTAGCGAAGGAATTTTTCACCTTGTTCCTATCAAAGTAGATGAAACCAAAGTGTATCTTAGTTTTTATGTTTTTGATATTTTGGAGTTCGATAGGGAGTCTCCATTGATTATTGGTAATAAATTCTGTGAAGACAAGACCCTCTGGCTCCTTAGCATTTTAGAAAAAGCATCACTCTACTTTTGGCTACTCACTCAAAGAGCTCAAGGGGATTAGTCCTGCCCATTGCACCCATTGCATTCCCATAGATCCAGTATATACACCTTCTAGGGATCCCCAATGTAGGCTTAATAATGCCATAAGAGAAGTTGTTAAGAAAGAGGTTTTGAAACTTTGGCATGCAGGAATAATCTATCCCATGCCATATAGTGAGTGGGTAAGCCCGATACAACTTGTATAAAAAAAAGGGGGCATGACTGTGGTAAAAAATGAAAAAGATGAATTAATCCCACAACAAACAGTCACAGGATGGCGGATGTGTATTGATTACTAAAAACTAAACAAGGAAACAAAGAAAGATCAGTTCCTATTACCCTTCATTGATGAGATGTTGGAACAGCTTGCAAAGCATTCTTTCTTTTGTTTCCTTGATGGGTATTCTGGCTATCATGAAATCCCGATCCATCCTACAGACCAAAGCAAAACTACTTTTACTTGTCCCTATGGAACATATGCTTATCACATGATGTCTTTTGGATTATGCAATGCTCTAGCTTCATTCCAAAGGTGCATGATGTCTATTTTTTCTGATATGATATAAGAAATCATGGAAGTTTTTATGGATTTTCTGTTTACGAAAAAACTTTCAATGATTGCTTCAAAAATTTAGACAAAGTTTTGCAAAGATGTGAGGAAGAGCACTTGGTCTTAAATTGGGAAAAATATCATTTCATGGTTAGAGAAGGCATAGAGCTTGGACACTTGGTGTCCGAACGTGGGACCGAGCTAAGATAGAAGTAATAGAACAGCTACCTCCTCCCACAAATGTTAAAGGGGTACAAAGTTTTCTTGGTCATGTAGGTTTCTATCACCAGTTTATAAAAGATTTTTCTCATATTGCTAGACCACTTACAAGTTTGTTAGACAAGGATGCTCCCTTTGAGTTTGATGATGAGTGTTTAAATGCTTTTCAAATCCTTAAGAAAGCAGTCATCTCTGCACCAATCAATCAACCCCCTGATTTGTCACTGCCTTTTGAAATCATGTGTGATGCTAGTGATTATGTTGTGGGGGTAGTATTGGGTCAAACAAAAGATAGAAAGCATCATGCAATTTCTTATGCTAGTAAAACTCTATCAGGACCTCAACTTAGTTATGCAACAACTGAAAAATAGCTTCTACCTGTTGTTTTTGCTATTGACAAGTTTAGATCTTACTTAGTAGGAGCTAAAGTTATTGTTTACACTGATCATGCTGCTCTTAAATATCTCCTTACTAAGAAAGAAATAGAAAATTCTAAGATGGATCCTTTTGCTTTCAGGATTTGATTTAGAAATTAAAGATAAGAAAGGAATAGAAAATTCTGTAGTTGATCACTTGTCAAGAATGCAGTTCGAGAATCCATAGGAGTTGCCCGTCAACGATTTTCTACAGGACAACATGCTCCTGAAGGTCATAGGATCCAACCCCTGGTATGCAAACATTGTTAATTTTTTTGTTCCAGGTTATCTACCACCCAGGGAGAACAGACGCAAGCTCATCTATGAAAGTCGCCTCCACCTATGGGATGAACTATACCTCTACCGAGTTTGCTCTGATGGACTACTCAGGAGGTTTGTTCTGGCTGAGGAAGCAACCAAGATCATTGAAAGATGCCACTCATCACCGTATGGTGGACATTATGGGGCATTCTGCACTAATGCTAAGATCTGGCAAAGTGGATTCTTCTAGCCAACCGTGTACGATGACACCAAAGAATTTATACGGAGGTGCATCCCATGTTAGAAACATGGGAGTATCAATGCAATAGACGCCATGCCACTCACCACCAACCTCTAGTTTGAACTCTTTGATGTCTGGGGCATCAACTACATGGGCCATTTCCAAAATCCCAGCAATGTGAATACATCCTGGTGGCAGTCGACTATGTCTCAAATGGGTTGAAGCTTTACCATGTCGAGCTGCAGATTCCAATAATGCCAAGAGGATGTTTTCAGAGACCATCTTTCCATGCTTTGGAGTTCCACACTTGGTAATTAGTGATGGAGGTCCTCACTTTATTGATAGAAAGTTCAGACACTTCTTATCAGATCATGGGGTCCGTCATAACATCGCAACACCATATCATCCTCAAACTAGCGGATAAGCAGAAACATCAAACAAGCAACTCAAGAACATTCTGCAAAAGAATGCCAATGAGATGGGGACATCATGGAAAGATAAGTTACACAGAGCACTATGGGCTTATAGAACAGCTTACAAAACACCTCTTGGAATATCACCATACCAACTTGTCTATGCAAAGACATGTCACCTACCTATCGAGTTGGAATTCAAAGCTTATTGGGCCATAAAAAGGTGGAATATGGACTTTGAAGCAGCTGGAAAGAAGAGAAAAATGCAACTCTCTGAGCTAGAGGAATGGCAAGAAAAGGCATATCGTAATGCAAAACTCTACAAGGAGAGGATGAAAAGATGGCATGGCAAAAGATTGAAAAAGAAGGAATTCAAACCAGGTGACAAGGTGTTGCTTTTCAACTCCAGAGTGAAATTGTTTGGACATGGGAAACTACGAAGCAAATGGAAAGGACCTTACAAGGTAATTAGCACATCGTCTCATGGAGCAGTCACACTTCAAAATGACGAAGGTATGCTTTTCAAGGTAAATGGTCAGCGTTTAAAAGTTTTCCATGACACACAGTTGCCAGAAGAAGAATTGGATATAATTAACTTTATAGAATTTAAATAACATTTTCAATTCAGCCATTCTTCTTTATTCTGTGAAAAACCTTAAAACCGATGTAGACATTGAATGGCGAACCAGAGGACCATTTTTTTAATCCCACAATAGCTAGTGGTAAACTAGATTAGTAGACATCAAGGTTAATATCAAAATCTTTACGCCAATTGCTACCCCGGTAACGGCGCCAGAAAACTTGTTGGTATTTATTAATGCACACAGACAAATCCGCAAGCACATAGATCTTGATGTAGCTTTCACCCAGGAGTATTCTAGGGTATCGTATTTATCCACAGGGAAGCAATGGTAAAGAAGGTGATAGTGAACCATCATGTATCTTCTAACTAGTATACCGACTAGACTAAAGTGGGGGTAAGTGATATATGATAAGAGTTATGGATAATGACACCCATAAGAGAATTCAAAGGTGAGAGGACAAAGGGGGACAACAAGGTTCCTATGCACTTCTCTATGACTATGGTTCTATTATAGTACACATCATGTGATAGAACCGCCCAATTCATACAAGCTCAAGTACGATTGTCCCCGTTTAACATGTTGACGCGCACATACTTTCAGTTATATAAACCTAGTAAATTGTGGCAGAACCTCCTAAATTATAGGGCCCACATGCACCTGTCACTGTCCAACGACCTTTGACATCTATGCATATGTTCCTGGTAACTTAAGAAGACTGTCGGGTGTCCTCGGGGAACCCCGAATCATCCACGATTTCCGAGCAGGATCACATTACAGAGTCATTGTAGTATTACAATAGTTTATTCAAATATATATACATCAGAGTAAAAGTACGAAAGACTTACAATAACATAGTTTACAAACCATTTGTTTCAAACCATACAACTAAGTTCGATATTAATGCAAACCAAAGTAGTGGAGTGGCATTATAATATATTACAAAACACA
This sequence comes from Miscanthus lutarioriparius, assembly GCA_904845875.1. Classification (NCBI taxonomy): domain Eukaryota; kingdom Viridiplantae; phylum Streptophyta; class Magnoliopsida; order Poales; family Poaceae; genus Miscanthus; species Miscanthus lutarioriparius. Next base: position 69,993,699 of record CAJGYO010000005.1, on the reverse strand, counting down.
CAACTTAAGCTGCCCTACCCAAGGGCCACACATTTAATTATCGTCATCGCACTGAACAACAGTCATGCAGCATGATCCAAAACAGATCTGCTCATGAGCCTAACCTGCAACAAGGGTCAACGAACCCTGAGTACAAAAGTACTCAACAAGACTTAACCGAAATAAGAATTTAAAAGAACACAGGAATGCAGGCTCATGGGATTCAAGGTATGGCTTTAGCAATAATCAAGGTTCTTTTGCGTAAAAGCATTTTAACAAAATTCTTTATATCAACGTTTAAAACTTCATAAAGATCATATACAAAGCTGACACGATCTGTATTGAGATCATGAAACTTCGTATCCAACACTTTCTCATACCATCCTCAGTTTCCAGTTATTAATTACTACGATGATGAACAGTGAGTTGAGTCTCCATAACCGAGGAGCAACGACGATTTGAACCGATTATAACCCAGCTAGGAATTCCAGACCATACGACATATGCAGGTCCCCGACCTACATATACCAACCTACCCTCGGATCCTCCAAAACAAGAACGGGTCCGCGCCACCCGAGAATACAGTACTCCACCAATCCAGCCCATTGCCACGTGGGTACACGCTATTCCCGCCATCTCTCCACTCCCAGTGCGCGAGTAGCCATTCTTGTAATAGAATAGCCAAGTTAAGGCTTACCGAAGTATGTGGTTAGTACTACAAAGTCTCACCTCATGCAATTCAACAACGGACGGACCTTAATCGACACACGCGGAATGAACCTGCTCACAAGACCTCCATGTCTTGTGGCTCACACACACCGAGTCCGCCCAGTCTAGATTTATTACTCCACATTCCCATATCACATGTTAACATAATTAACCAAAGCTCCATTTAAAACTTGCAGATGACAGGTAATCACCCGACTTTCACCGTTCTAAGCATAGCTAAGCAAATCTGGCATATACGAATTTAAAACTGCTAATATGGTAAATATGGAATAACAAGGTTGGTAAGGTACCAATTTGGTTTTCACTTGACTCCTAATCACTTAATGCAGTAAAAAGAAGCAAAAGAGAAATCAATTTGTAAAATACAAGGTAGGGTTGTATGCATCCGGGGCTTGCCTTCGTTGACGGAAAAGTCCGGGTCCGGAGTCGTTCCACCAATATCAACACCAACTTCCACAGACAGATCAACCTCCTCAACTACTTGATTAACTACCACGTGTTCACCTTCATTCACTACACGTAGTAACAATGCCATGCTTAACATGATGCGGAATACGAAACATGATGCTCGATGATGGATACAAAATTTAACACTTGAATACAACTTTCCTTCGCGGTACAGTTACAAGTTAAACCAACTAAACCATTTTCGCAACACTCACAACAATTGCCAAGGATCATTACCAACTAATGACTCAAGGACATCACTTAATCAAAAACTCAAACAAAACCTAAATCACTAAAGGTTACTATTTGCTTTTATGAATTAATTAATTAATTAATAATTATGAAATAAATCAACTTGTTCCAATTGACCTAACAATTTTTGTATATGTTCATCACATGATAACTAAGTGACAAAACAATTTTCATAATTTTTGGATACATAAATAAGCCTAGAAAAATCCTGGAAACTTATTTATTAATTAATTGAGCATTTTTTATCACATTCAAAAATTACTGAAAATCAACATTTCATATTTTTCCTAAATAATACACATCACAAAGAAGTCACACAAAAATTTTCATAATTTTTGGAGCTCTAAATAAATCTACACAAAAATAACAAAAACAGACACTATTCACTTATTTCAGAAAAATAGAAAATCCATTTTGAACGCTGAGTCACTGACAACCGGGTCCACTTGTCATCTTCTACCTCGTGCTTTGAACATGGCAACACGTGTGCTGACCGGCGAAATCTCGACGACGGCGAGATCACCGGTGATGGCGACTACACCAACATGTTCCCCACGACTATGCACACCTACTACCGTCCTTAGTTACACCGATTACGACACAATTCTAGTTCAACTCTGGCCATGGCGGACATGGCGGCTCGGCTGCACGACGCCGGCGACACCACTGTGATAGCAGTTAAACAAAACACCAAGAAAGGTTCAGCAGCTCACCCCGAACACGACTGAGCAGAGAACCAGACCAAAGGAGCTACGGTGAAGGAGTTCGACGAGCAAAGCCTCCACGGCGGTGAAACAGACGTCGACGACGGCACTCCAGTGGCTGCAGTGGATGAAATGACAAAAGAACAAGTCACAAAGCAGTACGGCATCAAGGCGAAGCTAATGGTATGCTCAGCAATGACAAAGACACCTCGTGAAGCTCCAGCCACGGCGACGCGCACACGACGGTGAAGTTGCCGGCCGCGAGGAAGAAAACGATGAACGGCGAGTTCACAGCGAAATCAAGCGACTAGAGCTAGCTGGCTGGGTGCGCAAGGAACTAGCGGAGCTAGGACACGCATCGCTGCGACGGTGCAGACGCTGGTTCGACGGCGAGGGCTCAACAGAGAATGGCGATCGCGGCAGAAAAATAGAGCAAGAGAGCGGGAACGAACGGCGACGGCCAAGGCTAAATAGAGTGGCTCAGAAGCTCAAGGAAGATGCGCTGTGGCCTTCACCATGCCAGCGCGATGCCAAAGATGGCCACGACCGTGCCTGGAAGCAAACCGAAGATCGCCGGCCATGTAGCTTCGGCGGTGGACACTGTTCATCCAAATTACAGAATTGCCATCTGCCAAAATTCCCAAATTACTCCCAAATTTTCATAACAACTCAAAAATCTCCAAAACAAAAGTTGTTCAAAATCAAAAGTTCTACAACTTTGCTTTTGAAACCATACTCAAATTCGGCTTACATTTTGAAATGAACTTTTGAATTTAAAGCGGGATATTTAAGGAATTTCGCCTTTTTAAATAACTTCAAATTTTACTAAACAACTTGAAAAACTCCAAAAATAAACTTTGTACAACTCGACAAGCTCTACAACTTTGCTTTAAGACTTAACCCCAAAATGTGCTTCAATTTTGAAATGGATTTTTAGGGTCAGATTTAAATATTGAAAATCAGGGTTTTCGGAATTTCAAATCAATACAAAGATTTCAAACTTGATTCAAACAATACCAAGCAATACTTATAACATAAATGTAAACTTGTTTTAGTGAATGCATATCAAAGTTTACAATATAACCAATGCCTTGCAATGCATATGATGATATGTCCGGTTTTTAATATTTAAACACCCGAGGTGTTACATAAATCAACATCACAACCAAGATCGCATGACTAAGCAAATAGACATCTCATACATAGAGTTGTAGTGGAAATAATATTACAAATGGGTTCACAAATAATAGTACAAGTTTGGGTTTCAAAACCGATTAAAGGAAAACAACATAGTTTTCAAATGATTACATTAATATAAGTTCCAAATACATTGCTAGCGTAACTGACCTCCTCTGATAAAATCATATAGATGAGAAATAAATATAGAGTCACCGAGCCCACCTACGGTTAGCCACCATCTTCCTTAGGCTGAGAATTTCACCTGCAACATGGTGGGATAAACCCTGAGTACTCAAATGTACTTAGCTAGACTTACCCATCATAAACCAGAAATAAAGTGACACCAAGGATTATTTAAGGCTTTATAAGTAGAGCTAGCTTGACAACATTTTGCATAAGAAGCCACTAATTTAGCTATACATTTTATAATTCGGTCATCAAGTTAATTATAGCTATTCATCTCTAGATTAGCAACTAACCTGTGTCAAACATATGGTATAGCATTTAGTAGCGTAACAATAGTAACCATAGCCGGTGTAAGATTTTCATATTCATTAGAACCATCATATTCCATAATCTAATTACTACGATGCTGGAGCTAGTCGAGTTTCTCACTATCTGGGAGAGACAGCAATTCAAATCGATTTCAACCAGCTGGGAATTTATTTCTAACACAAACCCAGACATATCTGCACCAAGGTACTCTTAGGTCACCTTTGGTACAACTCAAGTCCACATTTCATGGGTTCGCCCAGCACGGCACAATCAGGGACAACCAGCTGCCAGGACATGTAGGCTCGGCCTACCCTTGGGCTCATGTTTGGCTCCCCGCACATCCTTACTACCATCTAGAGTGTGCACGCTAACAAAATGGGGCCCGACCTAAGTTGAGCTACTCAGCTTCCCGGTCGAAACGAGTTATATGGCTAGCTAAGTGAGAGGCATGCGATCAATCTCGATAAAAGTACTAGCAATGGTACGGTCCTTAATTAGCACAGATGGAATCACATGAGTCAACCTACACATAGACTCCATCTGGCCTCCATTTACATTACCCCATGGTTCTTTTCCACGATAGCAAATATAGTCAACCGTGCTTCGGTATCCACCTATATCTCGTAGGTGATAGAAAATCACCTGACTTCTACTAGTCTAAGCATGGCCAAGCATGTATTCGATCCTGTATCTACACAGGGTTAAAGGTATATGTATCTAGACAATGTAGTTCTATGCATCAAGTGTTTCCAATACAACTCTTATCACCTAGAGCTATTTAACTTAATCATCACTCAAGTATAACATAGGATATGGCAGGCATGGCACCCAAATTACTTGCGTGTATCCATGGCAAGTATTCATCAATCCATGTCAACTTAACATGTTTAACCAACCAAGGCAAGCTAAAGCAATCAACCTACACATGCAGTTCCTGGACAGCAGCACAATAATCACTTGTTTTAGTCATTAACAGAGATCATGGCATCCAATAAAGGTCATCCTAGACTTTCTGGAAAGCTAAAGAAATTGTCTACAACTTTGTTATTTACACCTAGAGCTGATTTAAAGGTTAACAAGGTTGAAAACTACTAACAAGAAGATGTGCACAAACTAGGACAGAAATCTGATAATAAGTTCATAAATGTATATCTGAAGTTCTAGACATCCAGTAAATATGATTCTTAACTTTATAGAAATCTTATTAATTTATCTATAACTTTCTTATTATCATCTTCAGACGATTCTACAGGTAACAAGGTTAAACAACATCAAGAAGGCATCTCTGTCCAGATTTGGACAGGATCTGCCATTCCACTTTGAACAGCAGTAACTACAGTTCTAAACCACCAAAAGTAGTGATCTTAGACATTTAAGAAATCTTAGGAAAAGCACTACAACTCTCCTATTATCACCAATACATGATTCCATGTTTAAATGAGCCAAACAATACAATCATTCAGATCTGCCTAGAGAACATGCAAAACCTGATAGCAACTTGTAAAATCGATAACTCCTAAACCATCAGGCCTAAAATCATGAAATTTTAGGACAAGAAAGATAATGAAATTATTTAAAACTTTTGTATCCAATATATCTACAGAAAACATTATTTGCATCATGAACATGTCACCACCACAAAAATAGTATATGCAGCCATAACCGCAAAGATACAACTATATGCATTTACCATTTATGTTGTTAACAACTAACATTTTGTTGCTATATATGAAGCTCCATGCAACTCCTCACTATAACCAAGCAATCACATTACCTAGCACCAATTATTAGAAGTATCACATGGCATAAACACAAGCATCTACTAACAAACTATCATTAGCTTTTCTATATATAAAAACATATATATTGATTATAGGTGATGTTGCCAACATCTCATTTGGATCTCAAATTTTTTATGAGAGATAGATGATGACAAAACATGATTATTGTACAAATCTTGCATGCTCAGGTTTTATAGATTAATTATTACAAAAAAGACAAATTGCCAATGCAAGAAAACATGTGAGCAAGATAAATCTAAAACACACCACTTTCTACAAAAACACATGGCCATATTATATGTTATTATGGTTGCACAACATCACACAAAGGTAGTGGAACCATATTTTCTATTTTTACACCTACATAAAAATTATAACTTATTGAAAAACCATTTATCATCCAATAAACAAGTTCTGGCGCAATAGATATACAGTCAACAGAATGAAGTTTGGGGATGAATGCACCAAGTTTTTTCATGGCATGGCAACTATATCTTACAGAAGAAATTCAATAGCGCAGCTAAAAAATGATCAAGGAGCATGGATACAAGACCATGCAGGCAAAGCAGGTCTTCTATGGGTCTCTTTCAGGCAAAGAATGGGTACCACAGCATCACCTACAATGACTTTTGACCTCCCACAAATGATTCAGCCAGTTGTGGACCTTGACAGCTTGGTTACACCTTTCATGATTGATGAAATTGACCAAATTGTCAAAAGTATGCCTCCAGACAAAGCTCCAGGGCCAGATGGATTCAATGGGTTATTTCTAAAAAAATGTTGGCAGTTGATTAAACAGGATTTCTACAGATTGTGTTGGTCTCTCTATCACAACAACATCAGCATGGAGAGCATCAATACATCATACATCACCTTGGTACCCAAGAAAGATAGCCCAGAGACTATGAATGATTTCAGGCCTATTTCATTGATCAATATCTCTCTTAAGCTCATAACAAAGATATTAGCCAATAGACTCCAGTCAGTTATTCTGAGATTAGTTCACCAGAACCAGTATGGGTTCATCAGATCAAGAACCATATAGGATTGTCTGGCATGGAGTTATGAATATATTCACTAGTGCCACCATCCAAAAAGAGAGATAATAATATTGAAGTTAGATTTTGAGAAGGCATTTGATACAATTGAACACTCCACTATCATTCAGATGATGACTCACCTAGGATTGCCTGATAAATGGATTCAGTGGGTGCACAATATACTATCATCTGGCTCTTCAGCTGTGCTTCTAAATGGCATCCCTAGTAAATTCTATAAATGTAAGAGAGGGGTTCGACAGGGTGACCCTTTGTCACCATTGTTATTTGTGCTGGCTACTGAACTTCTTCAGATCATTGTCAACCATGCCTGCAACTTGAACCTGCTATGTAAGCCCTTACCACAACCAGAAGAAGATTTTCCTATAGTGCAATATGCGGATGACACTTTGCTGCTGCTACAAGTTGATGCTAGGCAACTATTTTTTCTCAAAGCCATACTCCATAGCTTTGCTGAATCGACAGGTTTAAAGGTGAACTATAGAAAATCCCAAATGTACCCTATCAATGTCACTCCAGAGAAGATGGTCCTCCTTGCAAACACTTTTGGGTGTGATATTGGATCAATGCCCTTCACATATCTTGGTTTGCCCATGGGGACTACCAAGCCAAAAATTGAGGACCTAGCTTCTATGATGGATAGGGTGGAAAGAAGATTATCAGTCTGCTCTACTTGGTTGTCACATAGTGGGAGACTTGAAATGGTGAATTCAGCCATTACACCTATCACCACCTATGCAATGAGCACCATCAAACTACCACAAGGAGTGATTGAGAATATTGACAGGGCAAGGAAACAGTGTCTTTGGAGAGGGAATTCTGAAAAGAAGAAAGGTGGGAACTTAGTTGCATGGGAAACTGTAATGTTGTCAAAGGAAAAAGGAGGACTAGGCATCATAAATCTTAGGCTACAGAATGATGCATTGCTTATGAAACATCTAAGCAAGTTCTATAACAGGGCTGATCTTCCATGGGTAAGAATGGTATGGACCAGGTACTATACAAATCAAGTTCCTCATGCAGCAAGGAGGTTGGATCTTTTTGGTGGAAGGATATATTGAGGTTGAACCTGTTGTTCAGAGGCATTGCTAAATGCACAATTGGCAATGGTCAATCAGTTTGTTTCTAGGGAGATATTTGGATGAATGATCAGATCATTGCAACAAAATACCCAAGACTTGAATCCTTTGCAAAATTAGAGGAAATCTCAGTTTATGCGGTCATGCAAGCAGAGGACTTAGACTCACTCTTCATGCTACCTTTCTCCAATGAAGCCTATGCTGAATTTGTGAGTTTGCAAGAGGAATTGCAGATTATGGAATATGATGAGGAGGGCGTTGACAATTGGTCACCCATCTGGGGTGACAAATATAGCTCCAAAAGGTTCTATTCATATGCCTTCAAGGAACTAGATGCACACCCTATTTTCAAAATAATATGGAAATGCAAATGCAGCCCACGAGTTAAGTTCTTTGCATGGTTAATTTTGGTTGATCATCTTAACACCAAAGATATGCTCCAGAGGAGGCATCTAAACATTCAGGGGACCCCAACATGTGTCATGTGCGCAGCAGGGAGTCTGGAGACCATAGAGCACCTATTTTTTGAATGTTCTTTTGCACAGGACTGCTGGTCCAAGCTTGAAATCAATTGGGACCTCTCTCTGAATCACCTAGACAGATTCATTCAAGCAAGATCTGCCCACCAGTTACCATTCTTCACTGAAGCCACGCTCATAGCAGCATGGGAGCTCTAGAAAGTCTAAAATGATAAAGTGTTTGCAAGACGTGACCCAACATTAGCACTTTGGTGGTCGAACTTCAAGAGTCAATGTTTAATACAATCTGTAAGATTCAAAGATGATCTTAGGTCATCCTTTTGTGCTTGGCTAGATGCCTTTAGTTAAGCTTTGTAAGTATGTACCTGTACCTGTACTCCCTCTTTTATAAATGAAATAAAAAAGGCACTGTGGGGATCTCCCCCATAATTTTTGTGTGAAAAAAAACCAATAAACAAGTTAAATCAATAACTCAATCATACTGCTTCCAATGGCCATGAAAGTTTTACCACAGCACACACATAGCATCAGTAGCCCACCATAAAAATTCAACCTTCTTTGGAGCACCACAACTTTAGATATGAATTTATCCCTAGAAAACCCTAATTAACCTAGATAAATAAAAATAGCAAAAACCTTCTACTAACACATATTTTAAGATGACTCTACTATGTAGATCTATCCACAAGGATTCCAAAAAGTCTTCATTTGCTATTTTATGATTTTTCTATAATTTATTATGATTTTCCAAAGTTTTAGCCATAAAAGAAAAACAAGCTTGCACCGAGGCCCCTAAACTTCCATGAAAAAAAATTCCAACGAACAGGTCCTTCCAGGCACTGTTCAACTGAGTCACAGTTTTGCACTTAAGCCCTTCCCTTTCTTCTTATTGCTGCGTGAAGTCCCTCTTCGTCTTCCTCATCGAACAGAGCAGAGCAGCGCACAGCAGGGGTGGCTTTGGGGTTGGCCGGCCTTGGCCAGCAGAAGCCAGCAGCGGTGGGGAGCACCTAGGGGCCTAAGCGCACCCATGGGGCTACCTGGCTCAGCTTGAGGCAGGTTAGGATAGCCTGGCTATAGCAGAACCAACCAATTTATAAGAGTACAAGTATAATGACAGCCCGCAAGCGGTCGCACTGTCATACTTGAGCCCATATAAACCCGGTAGTCCGTCGAGTACCACGAAGGGTCTCGATTAACCATCAACATACAACCAAGATCATACATGATTCAACATACATGCCACATATTACATAAAGTTCACAAATACAATTTATACATCAGAGTATGAATTTAGGTTATTACAAACCAAGTTCAAGTAAAATAGTAGTGGAAGCAAATTAAAAGTTTGAAATCAACATCTGCAACATTGTTTAAATATAGTGCCAGCTCACAATCACACTTCCACAAAAGCATAAGGGAGGGATTAATAAGAGATGCCTACCTAGGGCTTACTCCTCGTCCATAGCGGGATAGAAGCAGTTCTTGCAATAGCCATGATAACTATACCATATGCAATAATAGGAATAAAACCCTGAGTACGAGAAGGTACTTAGCTAGACTTACCTATCATAAACCTAAAATAAAGTGACTCCAAGGATTATGCAAGGCATATAAGTGGAGCTAGCTTGACAACATTTTGCATAAAAGCTTACCAATTCAAGTATACAGTTATAATTCGGCATCGAATTAATTAAAGCTATTCATCTCTAGATTAGCAACTAGGGTATGCCAAACCTATGGTATATCATTTAGTAGCATACAATAGTAACCATATCTAGTGTAATAATTCCATGTTTGTCCAAACCATCATATTTCATAACATAGTTACTACGATGTTGGAGCTAGCCAAGTTTCTCACTGTCCGAGAGAGACGACGATTCGAATCGATTTCAACCAGCTGGGAATTTATTCCTAACATAAACCCAGGCAGACTAGATCAATGGTCACCTTAGGTCACCTTTAGTACAACTTAGGTCCACATTTCGCAGGTTCGCCCAGCGCCGCATAATCAAGGACAACCAGCTGCTAGGACGATCAGGACTACCCTACCCTTGGGCTCACGTCTGGCTCCCTACACATCCTTACTACCATCTAGAGTGCACACTTTTATAGAACGGGGCCCAGCCTGAGTTGAGCTACTCGACTTCGCGATTAGAATGAGTTATCCAGCTAGCTAAGTGAGAGGCATGCGTTCAATCTTGTCAGAAGTGCCAACAACGGTATGATCCTTAACTGGCACAGACGGAATCATAAGAGTCAACCTACACATAGACTTCGTCCGGCCTCCATTTACATTACCCCATGGTTCTTTTCCACGATAGCAAATATAGCCAACCGTGCTTCGGTATCCACCTATATCTAATAGGTGACAAAAAATCACCCAACTTCTACCGGTCTAAGCATGGCTAAGCATATATTCGATCCTAGACCTACACAGGGTTAAAGGTATATGTATCTAGACAAGGTAGTTCTATACATCAAGTGTTTCTAATCAACTCTTATAACCTAATGCATCAAACATAAAGGACTCAAGTGATATTTTGTAAAACATGGGAGGCTTAAAATGCTCTGGGGCTTGCCTTTGAGGAAAGAGGTTGGCCTGTGATCCGGGCACCTAGGGAGGTCCTCAAGAGTTTGCTCCTCTTCTTCTAGAGCTATGGCCTGAGGTGTTTCTTGTTGTTCCTCCTCTTCTTCTTCATCGAACTCTAAAAGAGTTATATCTTCGGACGATCCTATATGCATGAGCATGAAATAAGATATCATGGATGCATATATAATGACATGTAGGATATGATATGGTGGGATGAAATGCATCTTCATATGTGTTTTCAATAGCATTGCATTAAGGTGATAACAAGTTGCATCTTATTTTACTGAGTAGGTGCATATCTCTTTTCTAGTAACTTAAACAAAGACTTATGTAAATCATTTTCTGGACTACAAGACAGCAACCACTTGTTTTGACCATAACTGGAGTTATACACATCAAAATAATATGGTTGTGAACATTCTAGAAAGCTTATGAAATTGCCTACAACTTTATTTTAATCATTTTAATTTGATTAAGCAGTTATCTAAATAAAACAATTCAATCTTTCATATCTGTCCAGAGAGCAAGCATTTCTGACAGCAGAATTCTAACAGCCCTAATTGTTAAACCGTAATGCCTATGACTATGAAACTTTAACACAAGTTAGATAAGTAAGTTATCTACAACTTTGTTATTAACAAGTTTTACAGAAAGGATAATTATCATCATGGAATCGTCACCACAACAGAAACTACACCTACAGTCATCCAGTTGAATTATAAAGCAATAATTAACTAGTTGCCTATAAACAAATACTTATAAGCCTATCAAATAGCATCAATAAATCACATGCATCACAAGCATCATAGCAAACATCATGGTTTAACATAACTAATTTATTTATATTTATTTATTAAATTCCTTACATAATAAGGTGATTTAAAGGATAAATATTCTAGTGCTCAATAAATTATAAGAAATTATAGTAGTCTACAATTGACCTTAATAGTCTACTGCACAAATTTCATGCCATTTAGATAAGTATAGCTACCTCTACAAAAATGACAAGTTACATAGGCTTATTTTAGCAAAAATAGTTTAGCATAGTAAAAAGTGTCAAGCAACAGATTTAATATTTTTCTTACTTTCCTCCTAGCATGAGAATACTGTGTAAAAATTAGCATGATCATATGTTATGTATTTTTACACCAATTCATTTCACTAGAAACGAGCAATTAATTAGGATTAAATAGGAAGACCATATTTCAACTATGATTACTATAGGTTTATTATTTTTCCTCGCTAGAGCATGTCAACATAAGATCAACAATATTGGAATCACAATTTTATGACCTTCCTAGCTCAAGTTATTCATTTTATAAGATATAAACTACTTTAAAAGCACTTATTTGCTCAATTTAATTCTCCCAGAAAAATACCCTAAACAGTAGACTTCATATTTTTATCAAATATTACACTTCAAGATAAAACCAACAAAATTTGTTTCATCCAATTTGGACACTCCTAGCTCTAGATATGAATTTTTGAAGTTTGCATTCAGATATGTGAAAATAAATCTAGAAAACAATTCAAAAACTGACTGACAGCTGGCGCCTGCATGTTAGCGACATAGAACAGAGGCGCAGCTTGGCCAGCGAAGAGCTCATCGATGGTGAGGTCGCTGGTGATGAGGTCAGCACCAACATGTTCCTCATCCTATTCCGCACCTACAGTTACCCTTGGTTCACTCGGAGGATCACCGGAGCTAGCTCGCTAGTGAGCATGGCGGCTCGATGATAGCGCGCGGTGGTGCTCCGACCATCCCTAGCAATGGCATGGCCCGCCGAACATAGCTACGGTATCTACAAACCCAAGCAGAGCTCAATAGCATGGGTTGAGCCACGGTGAAGCTACGGTAGAGCTTGGCCGCGTGCTTGGCGGCATGACGGTGCGAGCGCAACGTCGGCACGGTGGCATTCTGCTCTGACGAGGCCGGCATTGGCCTTAGGCTCTTGCCTCTAGCTAGACCAAGCTCTAACCTAACTCTAACGTCTAGAAGTGTGTGAGGAAGAGAACCGGGCATGCATAGCCATGGTGGTGTGCATGGCGGCGGTGCTCTCTGCTCATGGCGGTGCGGCTCGCATTCCAGCACCCATGACGTGGTAGCGGCTCAATGAGCTATGGCTATAGCTTCTAGGACCTACGATGACAATGTAGCAAGAGAGAGAGAGAGGGATGGGAGGAGTGGTGGATAGGGCTGGCCACGATGAGCTTGGAGCTCGGCGGCGCTCCATGGCCATGGCGGCTACGGCGACGCGTAATGCGGTCTTACCCTTGCTCGAATTGTGGTGCTATCGGGTCAGCAAGGTGGAGGATGTGGTGGCGGAACTATGTGCATGAGCTATTGCACAATGGCATGGTGGTGGTGCCGTGTGAGCGCGGCGGAGCAGCGGTGGTGCTGCAGTTTCGCACGGGCACAACGAAGGCGAGGCAGAGAGAGGGCGAGAGAGCTTGAGTGAGTGAGCGCGGTGGCTTCGCCTCTCTTATCTCCCCCTACTGGCCCGACCAGCTAGGCCAATGCCGGCATGCTGCCGCCAGGTGGCGGCCATGGCCTGTGGCCGATCGGCCACAACACGTGCTGCCCTGGCCGGTTTCAGGCTGGCAACAAATGACTGACAATGTGACTTAGTGATCTTATAACTCCTAATCCGTGGCGAATTAGCAAAAACTTCCTTAATAACAATTCTAGAGGTACGTGAGATCTCCAACTTTGCTTTAGAAACCATCATCTAAGTCCTACTAGTTTACAAACTACATTGCTCCAAAGTGAGGTACTTTGAAACTAAAAATAGTTTCAACACTTAGAAAAATTTTAAGTTTTGAAAACAGCATTTTGTTGATACTTGTAAGGTCTATTTGACCATGTTAGACACTGAATTAGCTCATGACCCTTAAATAAAGTTTGTTACACATGACAAGAACTACAACTTTTATTTAGGTCACACAGCCATGCAAACAATCTAAGTTACTATTCAACTTTGGTCAAACTAGTATCATGAAAATGGCATTTCAAATGAAACCAACACTTAGAAGCAAAATTGTCCTATGTCATTGTGGTTATTCCACACCACCTTGTAGAACTTAATGACCTTGCTCCGTGTTACTCTTTCCATTTCTTCAAGCACACAGATTGGTTTCTCTTCATAAGTTAAATCCGATTGGAGCTTAATGTTGGTGGTTGCAATGGCTTCCTCAGGTATGCGAAGACATCTTTTCAACTGAGAAACATGGAAGACATCGAATATCGTATTCATTTCTAGAGGAAGTTGTAACTTGTAGGTGACATTTCCTTTCTGTTTAATAATCTTGTATGGCCCTACAACTGAATCACATTAAAATGATAGCTGCTGAATCACATTAAAATGATTAAAAGAAAGTTGTAGGCAATTTCATAAGCTTTCCAGAATGTCCACAACCATATTATTTTGATGTGTATAACTCTAGTTATGGTCAAAATCGGTGGCTGCTGTCTATATAAAGAGTGGCAAGGACTCCACGATCATCACGTCCACCATGACACCATCGCCTCATTCCAATCTACCTCGTAGTTAGGAGCAACAACCCCTATAACCGAGCATACGAATACAAGAAGAAATAGCAACTGGACATATGTCTTTTATGCGCTTCCCAGTAGCCTGAACCAGTATAAATCTCTGTGTCTCGTGTGCAACCATCTAGATCAATCTTCATGATCACGTTGCTAGGCATTGCCGGAGCTAAATTATCCAACAAGTATGTTGGGGCCTATAAGAAGCAAATCTTGAGGAGTGTTTGGGTGCCCAAGGCTTATATGACTAATCTTCGAGGACCCAACTCTACTTGGGTACCTAAAACAAGAACTTGATTTGTTTTGTAGGAATACTCCTCTGGTGGGTCAAGTTTGGTGTTGGATAGTGGATGCACTAATCATATGACCAAAGATAGAAATATGTTCACCATAGTCTAACAAAATCATGACTCAAGTGAAAATATTGTATTTGGTGATAATGGAAAAGGTGAAGTTCTTGGCTTGTGTAAGATTGCTATCTCAAATGACAATTCAATTTCTAATGTTTTATTGGTACATTCGTTGAGTTACAACTTGTTATCCGCATCACAATGTTGTGAGATGCGTTATGTTGGGGTTATGAGACCCGGGTATCTCAAGACACCAATTAGTTAGCCGCTCGGGCGGCCCATGGTGCGCCTGCTAGTATAAGCCCAAACGATCAAGGCCCAGCTAAACTACGTGGAACTTGGCCAAATACAAGGGCAAGGGTAGGCCACGACCTCTTCCCTCAGCCTTCATCGTGCCCCATGCAACTCCTCACGACCTCTCCCCCATCCTGACCTTTGGGAGGGCGAGGAGAGATTGAGCCCTGCCAAGCGTACCTGCTCTTACAAGAGCACGCACACCGCATTGACCCCACAAGGACCAAGGGGATAGCGGTCCCCTTAGCCCAGTCAGATGCCATCCCTATGCCATGTAGTGCAGACAAGACAACACCGCCGAGCGGTGGCGACCAATATAGTGGTCCACCATCAAAATACGGCCTAACAAGATAGGTGTATGACCCCACCCACTATGGGATGGGGTCCACGATGGCAGACTTGACTTTTGAGGCCAACTAAGCCAGCGAGGGATCATGGCCACTGGCACCATAAGCAGTAAGATGACTAATGGCCTGGGGGCGGCTACCAACTCCTATATGACACCCCTTAGAGATCTGGAGGTGATGACGAAGGCCACGATGAGACCATGTCACGCATAATGGCTAGAGAAAGACCACCGTGCCCATAGTGCCACCACAACCGACACTATAGCACCACACCACAACATGCCACGATGTGAACACAAGACCATGATGATAGACATGCCCGGACATGCAACACAAGACAACGTTACTTGTAAGCCAAGTTATCTAGGCCCCCTCCCTTAGGCTCATGACACCTCGGTCGGGAGAACCTTCTTCTTTGTATGTGACCTAGCCCCAAACTCTATATAAGGGCAACTAGGGCACCCTTCCTGAGGATCTTCATCTCTGGACTATTGAAGATTTCATTCGGGCAGTCCATCTCCTAGCTCTAGCTCTCCTACCTCTTCCACCATTCTTGCAGCCCCCATTGTAAGAATTTTAGAGCATCCAAGCGAGGAACACTCACTTGACATCTCTAAGACTGAACATAGGGCTCTGTCCTGAACCATTATAACTCCTCGTTTCTTTTGGATGCTACCATCATCATCTGGAGTAGTGCGACATTTGTATAAATTCACTAGTCAGTCTACAAAACACCGACAGTTGGCGTGCCAGGTAGGAGACAGTCATGCACTCTCGTTGTTGAGAATGAAGTGATGTCTCCCTACACCTATGTCAGACTTGCTCTTGGCGCAGCCCCTAGTTGTCGCATCTACTTTGGAAGCCTCGACTTCACTGACATCGACTGGCTAGCACCCATTAATGGTCTTCTCCCTAGCCAAGCCTTGTGCTTTGGGGATCTAGACTTCATAGCTGAACACTTGGGTGAGCTACGCCTCTTTGGAGGAACCCCAAGCCAGGGCTAACCACCACGTTTTCTACATGCTGGCGAATACCTTTGCCTAGCTCTCCTGTAATAGACCAATGCCATTAGAGGCCAAATTCTAGGACCCCTACACTACGCTGCCCTCCGGCATGACGGACGTGATCGCACTCTATGAGCTAGAGATTGCTAGGTGTAATGGCCTTATGATGATGCCAAGCCCCTCTGGGTCTATGGGGATGATGGAGCGAGATCTAGAGTTTGTCTACGACCTCCTGTCAATGACCCTAGGGAGCACGGACTCTAATTCTGATTCTGAGGGGATCTATCATCTACTGAGAGAATGCAACATGTTGCACCTCTCGGACGATGGGGCGCGGTGGCAGGAGGCATGGAGAATGACACCTATCCAATTCCATGCACCCTTAGGGAACAGGCAAAGCATGACTAGGAACGCTTAGAATGAGCTAGGGCCCATGAAGTCAAGCAGGCCAATGAACACCACAACAACAGATGCCCCAGCCCACAACACCTCAACGCTGAGGGCGCACGGGCGTGGGCACTCCACGTATATGACCAAATCCAACAAGGCAAGAGGGAGACACCCATCTTCTCCTGAGCCAGCTAGAATGTCGTGGTGGCTACCATGATCATGTGAACGGCCCCTGAACCCTTGATCGATGAAGGAAAGTGCGTCCACATGGAGCTATGAGACCTGCTAGAGACAGTGGCGGCATAGCAGGCTCAAAGCTCTATGGAGAGATGGCACCCCAAGGACAGCCTCATGTACATCTCCTCCGCGCATGGCACCACCCAAGGTATACCACGAGCCCAGCGTGCTTCGGCACGGTGACGACACGGCAGCGCGTAGGCGGGAGCCATCCCTAGCGCGCAGCCGCTATGTCGGGAACCATAACGCTCTCCCGGTTCAAGGTGCCTATTGACGATAGTTATCACTTATCATAAACCGTCAATATAACTTGTATAAATGCATGAAAATTATCACCAAGATAGGTTTAAGGGTTTATCCAAAAAACCATCAAGGTGGACCTAGTGTTTTGGTGACAAATTCCACGAGTTTTGGTGAATTAGTGTTTTCTAGAGGGTTTGTCCAGAAAACCATCAAGGTGGACCCAATTGTCAGATTGAATCACGTTTATCTATGATGAAACCGACATGGGAAGACTCTGGAGGTTGTGGTCCTGGTAGCAGCCCTTGGTACTATACAACATCAACTCTAGAGCCTCTAAAAGTGAGCATGAAACTAGAGGGGTTTCAAAAGAGAAGCTTTCATGCTCAACTATGGGGTCCTTCTTCTTAGTCCCAAGAGTTGCTTTAGAAATGTCCATGGCACAAAAGTTTTCATTTGGATGGCCAGGGAAGAAAGCTTTGGTTCAAGAGAGGGTGATAATGGATGTTCAGTTTCACTAGAAAGCCTAGGTGAAACGAACGGGGAAATGAACTTCACCTCCTCGAACGGGTCATGCTTGGGAAGATGCTCTGCCATTCGGATTTCTAGGTGAGTGGTGGAAACAATTTTCCCAAACTTTTCACTAAGGCTCTGATGGGGATATTTTTCTTGAAAAAGTTTGTCCAGCGGGTAGCCTATGACAAGATCAAACTCAAGGATGGTAAAGATGTGAAAATCTATGATAACCTCAGTTTCATTAATTATGATGGGCACAGTCATGGCAATCCCACAACTCTCGAAAAAAAGTTCTAAAGGACTTTTGAAAAGTTTGTTGGTCAGGACTAGCGACATGTCACTATTGACAGTAGTTAACAACCATTATAAACCATCAATAAAACATGTATAAGGGCACAATTGTGATCACCAACAAATGTCTAAGGGTTCAAACTAACAAATTCCATGAGTTTTGGTGAATCTGTATTTTCTACAGGGCTTATCTAGAAAACCATCAAGGCGAACCTACATGTCAGAATTAATCATGCTTATCCACTGCGAAACGGGCACCAGAAGGTTCTAGAGGACTCCAGAGGACACCACACCAAAGCGCAAGCTAAGGGGCTGCCATGTGGGGCCGACCGGCCCCACTTGCTGGCCGCCCAGCCCCTGGGGCCACCTGTTAGCCTTTGCTTTGTTATGTCAGTTCTCCATTGCCTCCTAGGTTGCATCTACGCCATTCTTTAAGTCGGTTTGATCCAAGGGCTCATGATGGATGCTCCAACCTATATATATCATCCCCTACCCCCTCCCTCAGCAGATCCCTAAAACCCTAATTTATATCTTTAGGATCAGAGCCATCAATCAAGAGAAGATTAGTCCTTCATAGGATCTAGTCTTATAAATAGAATAGTAACATAGAGAGTGAGGGAAGAGTTTGGAGGAGGTGCTGGCCTATCGGTGCTCTCTCTATTGCTTGTATCTTGGCAGATCCAAGTTCTACTTGCCCTTGCTTTTGGGATCTCTCTAGTAATCAACTCCTGATTCAAGTAAGTAATTGTTTATATTGTTCATCAGGATCACAACTCTCTTTTGAGTTCTTTAATCTATAGACGCTTTAGGTTAAAGTATTAATCATAAGTGTAAGTGTGGTGCTTAGACTTGGGTTAATCATGGAGGCCCCCTGCATTTTGGAAGGTGGTAGATCGCACGTGTGACATAAGTTCTATATAGCCTGTACTATATAGCTTCGTTGTTCCTTTGTAGTCCACCTCCCGTCTGTAGGCATACATCGGATGCGGTTGCGAAGGAAAGCATCCTCTACTGGTGTCTTTCCCTAGTAATCTCCCTAGTTGAATAATAGAAGACATAGCTTACCCAAGTTAGAACTAGAGAACCTTAGTTATCCTCTCTATGCTCCTATTTATCCTAACCTTGTTGCTACCCCTAGTTAAGTTAGACCGTAGTTAGTCTCACATGTTTCCCTTTGGATACGATACATGGAATACCTCTGGGTGAAAGCTACAATGGTATCCATGCGCTTGCGGAATTATCTGTGTGCATTAAAATATACAAACATGCTTTCTGGCGCCATTGCAGGGAAACGATTACTGAATTAACTTCGAGCCTAGCTTAACATTTTATCTTTTGTTCTTTCTTTTATTTTACTTTTTCATTTAGCATGGATTCCACTCCTATCTATCAATATGCTAAACCCACGAGCGCAAGCCAAAAGCCACCTGAATCCTCAGACCCTATCATAACACCTGGTTAAGAGCTGCGCCTGTATTTAAAAAAACTGATTCGAGATAAATCCTTCTCAGGAGAAGGCAATGAAAACCCATACTCACACCTATGGGAGTTTGAATAGACCTGTGCATGCTTGCGTATCGCAGGCATGTCTGACAAAACCTTAAGATGGAAGTTGTTTTCATTTTCTTTGACGAGAATGTAACACCTTTGTGTTAAACATTGCATTTGGCACGTGCATTTCATGAGCACAAGCATCATCCAAGCATTCATGAACAAGAGCATATGAAATTTCACCTCATTCTTATGCATTATCACATGAAATGTTGATTTATATATGTTTATGCTTGCAATTATGTATGACCAATGTATGAGATGGTTGTGAGGTCATGAAAACACCTTAGATACATCTAGGATGATAAATGGAACAATGTTTGTATTCATGACAATGGACAATTTTGCTTCTAAGTGTTGGTTTCATTTGAAATGCCATTTTCATGATACTAGTTTGATGATAGTTGAACAGTAGCTTATATTATTTGCATGGTTGTGTGACCTAAATAAAAGTTGTAGTACTTGACTAGGGTAACAACTTTTATTTTGGGGTCAAGGTCTAATTCAGTGCATAGCATGCTCAAAAATAGCTCACAAGTATCAACAAAATGCTATTTTGAGTGCAAATTTTTCTGTGGAAACAATTTTTAGTTTCAAAGTACCTCACTTTGGAGTAGTGTAGTTTGTTAACCAGTGAGAATTAGATGATGGTTCTTAAAGCAAAGTTGTAGATGGCATGTTGCTCTACAATTTTTATTAATGGAGTTTTTGCATTGGACGAACGGATTTGGAATAATAGCATCATCAAGTTGCACTGTCAGTCGATGATCACTGTGTCTGAACCCATGTCCGCACGCGGCATCATGGACGACGGGCCACAGGCCCCAGCCGTCGTATGGTGGCAGCACGCCAGCATTGGCCCGGCTGATCAGGCCCGAGCACGCACTTAAACGCCGCACCCCCCCACTCCATCCACTCACCCGCTCTCACTCCCTCCTGCTCACTCTGCCTCTCCACAGTGCAACGCCGAGCTCGCCACAGCACCACCACTTGATTTCTCGAGCCAACAGTTCTACCACCTCCACCTCTACCTTTGCGAACCACTACTACCTCAAGTCGTGCCTTGGAAAAGCCCCATTTCGCATTGCTGTAGCCGCCGTCGTCACCGTAGCGCCACCGCACTCGCGGCTCACCGTGGCCCGCCATACCACTGCATCGCATGCCTTTGTTTTCTTTGGTCTAGCAATACGCTAGAGTCTAGAAGCTTAGGCCAGAGTTAGGGATGACGCCACCACTTGACGGCGCCAGAATGAGTCACCGCTCCACGTGCGCCCGCCATGGCCGCTGTGGCACTCGAGCTCACCACCGTCGAGTTGGTTAACCATCTCCCTCGTTTCTCGCGTGCCTTAGGTCGAATAACCCTAGGCCTCGCTAATGGCATGATGGAGACCTGCCTTTCGCCGCTATTTAGCCAGAACAGCGTGAGCACCGCCATGCTCTGTGCGCCGCCGGTTAGCCATGCACGTGGCCAAGCTCACCGACGCCACCCCGAGCCCTCACCTGCACCGTGTAGCTTCGCTAGGTCACCAGTATGGAGTATCCATCCTTGCCTGAATGTGCCATAGCCAGAGATGGTCGGCGTACCATCACCAACCTCCGCCGTCCGCCATGGCCGCCGTCGATCTAGCTCCGGTGAGCCACCGGGCCAACTAGGCCTACCATTCGATGCGCGTGGATGAGGAGGGTACAGTGGTGAAGACGCTACCGCTGGAGACCTTGCCATCGGTGAGTTCTCACCGGTCAGAACCGTCCCCTGTTTTGTATCATTGACGAGTGGGTCCCCGTTGACCGTGGGCCCTGGCTATCAGTCTGTATGATGTTTGATGTTCTGATTTATTTTTCACAGATTTGAATGCACATTTTAAAAATTCATATCTAGAGCTAGGAGTGTCCAATTTTGATAAACCAAATTTTGTTAGTTTCATTTTGATGTGTAGTATTTGATAAACATATGAGATGCACTATTTCTAGTATTTTTTGGGAGAATAAAATGTAGCTAGATAAATGCTTTTTAAATGGTTTATATCTTGTAAATGCATAACTTGAGCTAGAAATGTAATAAAATTGTGATTCTAATTTTTCTGGTCTTGTGTTGACATGCTCTAGCTAGGAAAAATACTAAACTTGTAGTGGTCATACTTTGGATATGGTCTTCCTATTTAATTCTAATTAATTGCTAGTTTCTAGAGGAATTAATTGGGGTAAAAATATATAACATATGATCATGCAAATTTTTACATAGTATTCTGATGCAAGGATGAATGTAAGAAAAATATGAAATCTGTTGCTTGACACTTTTCACTATGCTAAACTATTTTTTCTAAAATAAGCCTATGTAACTTGTCATTTTTGTAGAGGTAGTTATACTTATCCAAATGGCATGAAATTTGTATAGTAGACTATTAAGGTCATTTTTGGGCTACTGTAATTTTCTTAGAATTTATTAATTAATGAAAATATTTATCCTTTAAATCACCTGGTTATCTAAGAAAATTAATAAATGGATATAAATAAATTAGTTATGTTTAACCATGATATTTTCTATGGTTCTTGTGATGCATATGATCTGTTGATGTTATTAGTTAGGCTTAAAAGCAATTGGTTGTATGCAACTAGTTAATTATTGCTTTATAATCCAACTAGATGGCTACATGTATGGTTTCTATTGTCGTGATGATTTCATGATAATAATAGTCTTTTCTATAAAACTTGTTAATAAGAAAGTTGTAGATAACTTACTTATCTAACTTGTGTTAAATTTTCATAGTCACAGGCCATATGTTTTAAGAATTTCTGGACAGATTTGAAGGATTGAATTGTTTGATTTACATAACTGCAGAATCACATTAAGATGGTTAAAAGAAAGTTGTAGGCAATTTCATATGATTTCCAAAATGTCCACAACCATATTATTTTGATTAGTATAACCCTAGTTATGGTCAAAATAAGTAGCTGCTATCTTGTAGTCTAGAAAATGATTTACATAAGTGTTTGTTTAGTTATTAGAGAAGAGATAGGCACCTACTTAGTAAAATATGATGCAACTTGTTATTACCTTGATGCAAAGCTATTGAAAACACTTGGGAGGATGCATTCATCACATCATATCATTTTATACATGTCATCATATATGCATTCATGATATCTTATTTCATGCTCATGCATATAGGATCATCCAAAGAGATAACTCTCCTAGAGTTCAACGAAGAAGAGGAAGAGGATCAGCAGGAGACGCCTTAGGTCGTAGCTCCAAGAGAACAAGAGCAGACTCTAGAAGATCTCCCTGAGTGCCTGGATCACCGACCAACCTCTTTCCTTAAAGGCAAGCCCAGAGCATTCTAAGTCTCCCATGCTTTACAAAATATTATTTGAGTCCTTTATGTTTGATGCATTAGGTTATAAGAGTTGATTGGAAACACTTGATGCATAAAACTACCTTGTCTAGTTACATATATCTTTAACCCTGTGTAGGTATAGGATCGAATATATGCTTAGCCATGCTTAGACCGGTAGAAGTCAGGTGATTTCCTGTCACCTGTGAGATATAGGTGGATACCGAAGCACGGTTGGCTATATTTGCTATGGTGGAAAAGAACCATGGAGTAATGTAAATGGAGGTCAGGTGGAGTTGATGTGTAGATTGACTCATGTGCTTCCGTCTATGCCGATTAAGGACCATACCGTTGTTGGCACTTCTGACAAGATTGCACACATGCCTCTAACATAGCTGGCCAGATAACTCGTTCCAACCATGAAGCCGAGTAGCTCAACTCAGGCCAGGCCCCATTCTATTAGAGTGCACACTCTGGATGGTAGTAAGGATATGCAGGAAGCCAGGCATGGGGCCCAAGGGTAGGGTAGTCCTGATCATCCTGATAGCTGGTTTTCCCTGATTGTGCGGCGCTGGTCGGACCCACGAAATATGTACCTCAGTTGTACCAAAGGTGACCTAAGGTGATCGTTGATTTGGTCTACCTGGGTTTGTGTTAGGAAAAAATTCCTAGCTGGTTGAAATCGATTCGAATCACCGTCTCTCCTGGATAGTCATAAACTTGGCTAGCTCCAACATCGTAGTAGTTGTGTTATGGAATATGATGGTTCAGATTGTCACAGAACCGACCAATTTATAAGAGCACAAGTACAAAAACAATCGCCGAAACGATCAAATTCTTGAACTTGAGCCCATATAAACCCGGTAGTCAACTGAAATCTCGAAGGATTTCAAACCAACTTGCATACAACCAAGATCACAGTAATTCAACATAACATATCGTACGTTACAACATTTCACAGACGTTTGCAAATAGATTACATCATCACAGAGTCAATGTTATTACAAAACAAGTCTTGTAAAACATGCGGAAGCAAATAGTTTAACTCACACACTCGAGTTCAAATACACATCTTGGTTTGTTGATCACAGCCATAAAAGCATTGAGATAAGGGAGCAGAGATCATGCCCATGATCTAGTCTTCATCACCCGCCGGGTGGAGACAATACTTACGAATCCTTGATATAGAAGGTCATACGCAACAAGAGGAAATAAACCACGAGTACGGGAATGTACTACTAGACTTACCTCCTTGAAACCAAAATAAATGACACCAAGGATTATGCAAAGCTTAATGTAGTGGATCTGGTGACACTTTCTTTTTTTGCGAGAAAAGCATAAGTAATAATGATCAAATCTTAGCCTGGACTAGCGGTGACTTTTTAGCCATTAAACGACAACTATATGAGCACCTGTACTAAGCAATCATATTATTAGGGTGCAAACATTAATAACCATATCGGTATTCATTGGCAACCTTATCATCATCACCCATTTAACCATATCGTTAAATTAATTGAATCTACGTTGCGGCGCTTTCGGTCAAGTTCTCACTATCCGAGAGAGACGGCGATTGAATCGATTCCTATCCGGTGGAGGGGTATTCCTAAACACAAACCACGCTTCTCCGTCGGAGTCGCAAACAAGTCACCTTTAGTACGATTCAGAGTCGTGAGTCCGATCAGATCGACATTCTCAGAGAACCACTCTGCCAAGGTTGTTCGGGACTCTAACCCGCCTTGGACTTATGCCAATGGCTCTCCGCACATCCTTACTACCTCCAGAATGTCGCCATGCGCTCGTCCCCTACCGAGTCGAGCTACTAGGCTTCGCGGTCGGAACGACTTATCCGGCCAACTAAGTGTTAGGCTGCGTTCAACATGACATGAGGACGTACAGCATATCGGTCCTTAAATGACTCAGACGGAGTCACTATGTTCAAACCTACACAAGACCCCGCCCGGTCTTAATTCATTAATCACATGGTTCTTTTCCACGATAGCAAATATAGCCAACCGTGATCCACCTCATCCTAAAGCTCGCAGGTGACAGGAAATCACCTGACTTCTACTGCACTAAGCATGGCTGAGCATATAACCCATCCCTGAACTTAATTAGGATTCCAGTGCGATATCTGGACAAGGAAGGATATATAATACAACAATTGGTTCCAACCAATTCCTATACTTAATGCATCATCAACAATAAAAGGTACTCAAAGTATTTGCAAAAACATGGGAGGCTTAATATGCTCCGGGGCTTGCCTTTCAGGAACGAGGAAGGCTGGTGGTCAGGGCACTCGGGCAAATCCTCCGCGGCGACTGCTTCGTCGACTTCCTGCACCTCGGGTTCCTCCTCCTGGTTGGCTCCCTCGAACTCCAGCAACGTCACTCCCTCCGGCACACCTATTGCATGAATGCGCAAGATAAATATCATGGATGCACATGAACGACTGTCAGGGATGCTCGGAGAATGCACATGTTCGCGGTAGTTTGCATATTCCAACTTAAGCCCTATTCAAATCACTTTACTTACCAAGTTTATACAACCTAATGTATAATTGCTCATCTTCAGTTAATGACCTAGCACCTGCACCTAAGCATATTTTCAAGTTAGGCTAACCCCCAAACAATCAACGATTACATTGCAACACATTCAATCAAGCATTTGTATTTCAGCAAATGAAGACTATGTAGCGGTACAGTAAACTAGCCATAACTGGAGATTTATAATTCCAAATGACATGAAACAAGACAATCTGGAAAGCTTATGAAATTGTCTACAATTCATTTTTAGACCTCAAAGCATGATTCGACACTTTACCAGCTCGAATTCATAATTCAACAGAACTCTGTCCTCACAAGACAGAGAGTAAGCAAAACAGGAACCTAACTTTAAACAGCTGTAGTTTCTAAACTACTGGGCCAAATGCCATCAAATTTTGACAGGAGCTAGATACATAAGTTATCTACAACTTTTGTATTCAACACAAGCACAGAAAACCACATTATCATGGGGAACTTTCCAAAGTCCCCAGATCTGTCCAGAGGGACATAATGCAACAAATAATTGTCAACTTATGATATAAACGCTTCATTGGACAAAACCAACTTTACTGACATATCACATATATCACAAGAACACCAGAAAGTAGGATGTTCATCACCAAAACATTTCTTTTAACACCTTTCTTAATTTATTTAATTAATTAGGGGAAATAGTAAACATATATGAAAACTGCCCCATTAATTCTACAAAAATTACAGTAGACACTAAATGCTCTAAATAGACTACCATAAAAATTTCACACCATTTGAGTAAGTATAACAACCTACACAAAAATGGTAAGGCAGAATGGCTTAAAATGGCATAATTAGGAAACCTTAGTGAAAAGTGTCAAGCAACAGATTTCATATTTTTTCTTGCATCCTTAAGGTACTGGGATACTCTCCAACAAATTTCATAGTCAATGGATTCATAAATAAATTACTAAAATTCCCACAAGAATCATCCAATGATAAAAGGAAAATCTATAACTCAAAAACTACACATGCAATGACTCTCAAATTTTAACCAGAGCTTCTACTGAGCAATACTAGCTTACCCACAAAATTTCACAATTTTTGGATCACAGAAACTCAAGATATGATTTAAACAAGTTTGCATGCACTCAAAAACACTTTTTAAGTTCCTATTTAATTCATCCAAAATTTCTACAAAATGTGCTCAAGATATATTTTTCTTAAATACTAGACCTAACTGTGAGTCTAACAAAATTGGAAGTACTCAATTTGGATCTACCAATTGGGAGTTACAAAAATCACAAATCGGCATTCAAAACTGTATTTTTGAGCTATCCCTAAGACAGCACAGCCACTGACATGCGGGTCCCGATGTCAGCCGACCCCACCCGTCAGCGAGACAGAAATAGAGGACACGGCTGCGACGGCGCGGAAGACGGCGCAGCTCGCCGACGGTGACCTCACCGGCGACGAAAACGGCACCAACGTGACCGCCTAGACCCTCTGCGTCGATTGGTACCCTAACGCAAACCCTACCGACCTCTAGGTACCCGACCCACGAGCTCGGCGGCTCGGCCATGGCGCGACGCGCGCAGCGTGGCCGTGTTCCGCTTGGCTGGACCGGCGTGGTGGTGACCTCATCACCCGAACATCAACGCGCATGACGGAAAGACGATCACGGGAGCTAGGGAAGGAAGAGAGAAGCGGTGCGGCGACGGCCATGGGGAGCTCCAACTCGGCGAAGTCCGGACGGCGGCGAAGGCTAAATCGACCCCTACCTCGGTTCACCGCCCAACGGCGTCTTTGGACAAGCTAGGTGAGATGGTGGTGGAGCTTTGGGCTAAATGGTTGCAGCGTTTCACGGCGGCGGCGAGTGAGTGGCGACGGCGCTTGCTCTCGGCGGCAATGGTGGAGGCGGTGGCTCACCATTGCGCTCGAGACGAACAAAGGAGGCAAGGAGGGTGAATGAGTGTGAGGCGGGAGGGGCGGGAAGGACGCGGCTTCAAGAGGGAGGACACCGAGCAGGCGGCGTCAGGTCGGCCACGGCGGCGGCGTGGCGGCCATGGCGGCGTAACGGCGACTCTTTGTCGGTCGACAGCTGTAAGCACGAAATTCCATTTCGATTCTGACGATCCCGACTAACAACGGTAATTTCAACGATGATTATCTCCTAAACCGTGATGATCTAGCTCAAGAGGTAATTAACAAAGTTGAACAAGACACATGAGAACTATAATTCTTACAATTGGAGCTCGAGCTGATTTGGCTTTGTTTGCGAACTACAGAGCTCTAAACTAGGGTACATGAAACTGAAATTGCACTTAGAACTTAGAAATAATTTCAAGTGTTGAATCCACCTTCAAAGCTGACTTGTGGGACCTTTTTGGGCATGTTGTGCACATTTTCATGAGTTGGTCACAAAATAACTTTTGTTCCACATATAATCCTCTACAACTTTGCTTTAGGTTGCTCAGACATGCAAACATCCTAAGCTACACTTTTTAAACAGTCAAACACAGGAGCTTTAGGGGTCCAAATTGGTCAACCATGACTTGGAAACCTAATTAGGCAAAATGATCAACATGAACATTGTTCCTAATGACATTCTAAGTGTAACTAAGTTACTTACAAGCATTTCTAGCCACACCATGCATTGGTCACACAAGAATCAATCAAGGTATACACTGAAACGATGAAAACACAAGAAATGTTGCAAATGTTTCATAGTCATGTTTCACATATTTCATGATCTTGTTGCATCGTATTAACTAATCTTGTTTCACTAAGTGAGTGGCACATGTTGCACTTAAGTGTTGCACACCTTACATTTCATAAAGAACAACACACATGAAATATACAACACGTTGTAATGTTTCGAATTTATGTTTCATGCGCTATAAGTTCACAAAGGGATGCATGATGCTCATGTTCATGAAATGCAGTGCAAATGTGAAAGCTAAACACCAAGGGTGTTACAGCCTTCCCCCCTTATAAAAATCTCGTCCCGAGATTTGAAAAGCGTACCATTGTTGATAGAATTCCTTATAACCATCCCTCAAATAATCTTCCCTTTCCCACGTTGCATCGCGTTCACTACCCTGATTACTCCACATGACCTTGTAGAACTTGACCACCCGACTCCGAGTCACTCGCTCACGAGTGTCAATCACTCGAACCGGCTTTTCTTCAAAGGTCAAATCAGATTTTAACTCGATATCCCCCAATGGAACTCTCTCTTCAGGGACGCGAAGACATTTCTTCAATTGGGATACATGAAAGACATTGAAGATAGCACTCATCTCCAGAGGTAATTGAATCTTATACGCCACTTTACCACTTTGTCCAATGATTTCAAACGGACCAACATATCTTGGCGCAAGCTTTCGCTTCACACCGAAGCGTTGGACACTTTTCATAGGTGAAACCTTCAGATAAATGAAGTCTCCAACTTCGAACTCAATAGGTTTTCTACGTCGATCAGCATAACTTTTCTGCCTAGCTTGTGCTGCGGCCATGTGGTTTTGGATAGTACGGACTTGTTCTTCGGCTTCTTGAACAAAATCAATTCCATAATATCTCCTTTCACCGGCTTCTACCCAGTTCAACGGGGTTCTACACTTCCGGCCATACAAAGCTTCAAACGGTGCCATCTTTATGCTCTCTTGATAACTATTATTGTACGAGAATTCAGCTAGGGGTAACCATTTTTCCCATGAGCCCTTAGCCGATATGACACAAGCTCTCAACATATCTTCTAAGATTTGATTCACTCGCTCAGTTTGCCCATTGGTTTGCGGATGATAGGCAGAACTTCTTACGAGCTTAGTCCCTAATAATCCGTGTAAGTGCTCCCAAAAGCGAAAGCAAATGAAGCTGTGGTCCTCTATCTCGAGACAATAGTACGAGGATCCCATGAAGTCGAACTATCTCGGTTGAAGTACAATTCCGCATAGTCGGTTGGACGAAAGTCTATGCGGACCGGAATGAAGTGTCTTGATTTGGTCGATCGGTCCACAATTACCCAAATTGAGTTAAAATTCCTTTGAGTAGTGGGGAGTCCAACTATAAAATCCATACTTATCTCTTCCCATTTCAACTTTGGGATAGAGAGTGGGTGAAAGTAACCCGACTTTCATGTGTCTTGTCTTGACTCGACAACAAGTGTCACACCTAGCCACATAAGCGGCGATCTCTTTCTTCATTTTGGTCCACCAAAATTGAGGCTTTAAATCATGATACATTTTACTACTACCAGGATGAATAGATAGTTTAGAGGAATGAGCTTTGGATATGATTTGATTTCTAAGCTCTCTATCCTTCGGAACTACCAACCTATCCTTGAACCATAACACGCCTTCCTCATCAACTCGAAAATGTTTGGTTTCTTGCTCTTTCATCTTACGCTTGATGTGAAACACACGCATCCGTCTTACGTAGCTCGATAATTCGACTCAGAGAGTACAACCGATGATGATGTTGTGAAGGACGGCGCGGATGAAGGAGCTTTGACAAATGGGCATCACTCTCAATTAAAGAGTGGCAATGAGACTTCTCGCTTAAGGCATCCGCTCGACATTTGCCTTGCGGGGTGATTGTGCACTTGGAGGTTATAATCCTTGATCAACTCGAGCCATCTTCTCTGACGCATATTCAACTTAGGTTGAGTGAAGATGTACTTGAGACTTTTATGATCGGTGTAGATGTTGCACACATTGCCAAGTAAATAATGTCTCAGGCCTTGAGCATGAACAAGCTGCAATGAGTTCTAAGTCATGCGTTGGATAATTCACTTCATGTTTCGAAGTTGGCGGGAGGTATA
The DNA here is from genome assembly GCA_904845875.1 of Miscanthus lutarioriparius. Taxonomy (NCBI): domain Eukaryota; kingdom Viridiplantae; phylum Streptophyta; class Magnoliopsida; order Poales; family Poaceae; genus Miscanthus; species Miscanthus lutarioriparius. Next base: position 69,963,487 of record CAJGYO010000005.1, on the reverse strand, counting down.
AGCAATGACTCTACCCTCTTGCATAAGAACACCTCCTAACCCAATACGATGCATCACAGAACACATCAAAAGGTTTTCGATATCCGGTTGTGCCAAAACCGGAGCCGATGTTAGAAGAGTTCGCGGGGTATGGAAAGCCGCATCACACTCGTGGAGTCGGACAAACTTCATGTCTTATTGCAGCAATCGAGTCATAGGCTTGGCTATTTTAGAGAAATCCGGGATGAAGCGGCGATAATAGCTACCAACCCCGAGAAAACTCGAACCTCGTGCACCGAGATGGGAGCTTTCAGTTCAATACTTCTTGCACCTTGGTGGGATCAACCATAATTCCTCCATCGGACAACACATGTCCAAGAAAAGGTACCTCATGAAGCCAAAATTCACATTTCTTTGAACTTTGCATACTGGTGGTGTTCTTGCAATCTAGTGAGAACCACCCGCAAATGTTCAACGTGATCTTCTTCATTCTCAGAATAGACCAGGATATCATCTATAAATACCACCACAAATTTGTCCAACTCGGGCATAAACACTGAATTCATCAGATACATAAAATGTGCGGGGGCATTAGTCAATCCAAAAGACATAACAAGATACTCATACATGCATCGTCACGGTAGAGAATGCGGTTTTGGAACATCCTCGGGCGAATCTTGATTTGATGATACCCGGATCTCAAATCGATCTTGGAAAAGACTTTGCCTTGGATAAGCGATCAAATAAGATATCTATACGTGTAGAGGGTACTTATTCTTGATTGTAACTGAATTCAAGGGTCTATAATCTACACACATGCGTAGGGATTGATCTTTCTTCTTCACAAAGATAGTTGGCACTTACGGAGATGAACTAGGACGGATAAGACCTTTCTTTAGAAGTTCATTCAAGCTGGGTCTTAAGTTCAGCTAGTTCATTGGGAGGCATTCTATATGGCCTTCTAGAGATAGGAGGCGCATGCAGGAAGCAACTCTATCTTGAACTCCACGTCCCGATCCGGGGTAATCCGAGCAAATCATCGGGAAAAACATCCGGAAAGTCACACACTATAGGGATATCTGCAATAGCCTTTGCTTGCACCGCATTAGCTGCACAAGAAAGATTGATGTCCCTTGGTAGTTGCACCAGAAAACCTTCCTGATTACTGGGATCTCTGAGCATAACTACTCTAGTCGATGTATCAATAAGCACCCCATGCCTGCTCATCCAATTCATTCCCAATATCACATCGATCCCCAACCCCGGTAAAACTACCAGATCAACCTGATAACTTCGCCCCTCTATCTCAAATTGTACTTCCCCAACTACCAGCTTGGTTGGGATAACACCACTGGCAGCCCTAATACAATAACCCTCACCCTCAACAGTATATGTTTTCTGCATAAACTTGGATGCAAATGCTGGACTAATAAAGGAATGCGAAGCACCTGAATCAAATAGTACAACTGCGGGGTGTTGATCAATCAGAAACTTACCAGCAGTCACTACCTCTCCTGAAGGAATCTCAGTAATATTAGTGTGGTTCACCTGTCCCTGACGACCACCTTGGTAGTTATTCTTCTTAGGGTAGGGGCATTCCCTTGCCCAGTGGCCTGTCTTGTTGCAGTTCCAGCACGACATGTTGCTTGGAGGAGCCCTGGAACTGCCCTGACTGGTAGTGCCCTTAGGAAGAGCAATGTAAATGCCTTATGAAACCCAGTCTTGGCGGGATTCTTCTTCTGCATGTGGGTGAAACTTAGCGGCCGATTTGGAGAGGACGGAATGGAGCCCTCTCTGCGTGTGGGAGCCTTGGATTGTGAGGCACCCGCCTCATAGGCTCTCTTATGACTTTTTGAAGCAGCATACACAGCATTGTTGTTCTCTTGCGATAAAGCATCACTCACAAATTCATTAAAATGAGCACACTTGCAATTTCCCATGGTCTTCATAAGTTTGGGGCTAAGTCCCCGCTTAAAACTTGCGATCTTTTTGGCATCAGTGTCAACAAACTCAGTAGCATACCTTGCAAGGTTATTGAAAGCCTGCAGGTATTCATTCAAGCTCTTGTTCCCCTGAGTCAGCTTCATGAACTCTGTATGCTTGATCGCCATGAGACCAGGAGGAATATAATTTCCCCTGAAAGCAGACTTGAACTGATCCCAGGTGATTTGGGCATTAGCGGGCATAGTGGACCGATGATGACTCCACCAAATGCCAGCTGGCCCATGCAGTTGGTGAGATGCGTACTCGAGTCTTGAAAGACCTCGGTCAAGCGGGAGCAGCAGAACTTACGCTCGAGAGTATTCAACCACTCATCGACTTGTAGCGGCTCCTCAACCTCCTTGAAGATCGAGGGTTTTGTGTCAAGGAAATCCTTGAAATCACTGTATTGATTTGGTTCTGGTCCTTGGCGTGGACCACGACCATCCCAATTCGCAATCGTACGGAGGGCCTCAGCCATAGTGCGCTGTCCTTCCGCAAGCATTGCTATCAATTCCGTTGGTGTGGGTGGTGGTGGCGGTGGAAGATCATCATCATCATCATCATCACCCTTGCCGTGCAGAAGCGAGTACGAGGCATCACGCACAATGCGCAACTTGATGAATTATTGATGATGTCGGCGCATTGGAGAGGAACAATGTAATCGTGCCAAACTGAATTTACTGACGAGAATGAAAACTTCATACAATAACAAAGGCAATACTTTATTCTCCAACCACCACATCATCAAATAGATTACTAGCACCATACGCAGTGCATTCCAACATGACAAGTTTTTAAACTTAACCATTACGGTACGCGTCCCGAAGGGAGCGAATTAAAGTACATTACATGCCGAGTTCGAATTAAAAGAGTACATCCCAAATCGGTCATCGTACTTAAGTCCATTACATCAATGACTACAAAAGCTTATATACTAGCGCGACCGCTAACGAACTACACGCGTCAAGTGATCATTTGTCCACATCGGAGACACCTTGGACTTCTTCTCGGGTCCTCCTCTTCTTCTTCTTCAGTTCATTTTGCATTGTCAACCATCTGCACGTCCTCTTCTTCCTCATCGGCCTCAATCACTTGAGGTCCACCCACATTTGGATACCTTGGTATGGGGTGAGGAATAGGAAACAGACGGTTGTGCAGTTGATGGTGCTCCACCTGAAGCTCTTCAAGCTGTCCTTGCAGTGCTTGCTCCCTCTGAAAGGCGTTGTGATTGGCCAAAATCCAACCCCGACGTCTTTCTTCTGCTAACTCTAAAGCTGCATCCCGGTGACGTGTCACACGATCCAACTCTTGTGCAGCCTCATCTCTCTCAATAGTGAGGTTCATCAGCTGGTCATGAAGCTTGTCTCTCTCGCGTGCGGTTTGACCCCACTGTTGCAGACGATAATTTGCAATCCCACGAATCTCATCAACTTCTCGTTGAGCTCTCCCACATGCATTCGCCTTACGACAATACTTGCGGGCACGCAACTTTGAACTTGTCTTTGAGCTTCCATTGCCTTGCCGGCTTCATCAAGCACACTCAAAAGGGTGTTTTGCACGACTCGACAAAGCTTCGGGGATCGCCATCATAGCACTCATTCCAGCATTGTCGCTCTGCGCCCGTTCGCCACGGCCTCGAACCAAGGCCTGACCAACGTCCTGAGTCCACTCAGCCTCAGTAGGAGATACTCGGGGAATGGATGAAGCAGGTCCACCCACTAACTCATCCTCGAAGCTCCGTGCTATATCCATCAGCACTTCCAGGGCAGCAACCTGAGCGGCTTCCCATGGACTTTGCCCATCAGTCTCGATGCTCCACCCATGCCACAACGGTCTTGTGGGGTTTTGTGGCACGATGAAGGTCACGACGTACCATGGTACATCTCCCAATGGTACCGCTTTGCCCCACGTAATGGGTGCCTCCGGGTACCCAACTGAACCGAGCACCCTCCGAGCAAAGTGGGAGTACCGAACTGGTCAGAAAGGTGTCTGCTACCAAGAGGGAAACACAGGCGCGCCATCTCAGATCAAAAGGGGATGCAATTCACGTGAGAGGATTATTTTCTTTGAGAGATTGCACTTTACACTTGGGATAAGCAATTATAAGGGAGGGTAATGCAATTTGAATGACATGAGTGAATATGATGCATGCTCGTTCGCACGTCCTCACAAACCTAGTAAAATTTGAGCTTTAGCGGAATATACGATGGCATACATACGTTCTCTCAATTTGCGGTAACTAGTCGATCTACACGGTGCGTTGTTAGCGCATACTAAGAAACTTCATTGCAGCCCAACCCAACAAGATATAATGCTAATTACACAAGCAGTAACTAAGATACTCTCCATATACACATCCCCCGATATATATACTTCGAGATCCAAACTACCCGACATATGTAACCACAATTAAGTACCTTAATATATACATGTATGCAACATGTAAATACTCCAGTAACCATAACTAGCTCTCCCCTAGACCGACAGTTGGACGGTCATGCTCTCACAACTCACACTTACCTTAGCGTAGAGACAATTGATCCATACATTACCATTCAAACGAATGGCACCCATGCAATATCACGCCGCATGGACGACGAAAATAGAAACAATCAATTCCCCCAAGTTAGTAATTATATATAAGCCACCTAGAAGTCCTTATGTGGGCTATAAAGGATGTGATCACCAGTATACCATAAAAATTTTGATTTTTGGACACTTATATATAACTATAAGTTGGAAAACCGTTTTTACAACAAAAGCTTTTGTTTTAAATAACCGTAAGACATGTTTAATGTTGAATCTAGCTCTGATACCAGCTGTCACAGAACCGACCAATTTATAAGAGCACAAGTACAAAAACAATCGCCGAAACGATCAAATTCTCGAACTTGAGCCCATATAAACCCGGTAGTCAACTGAAATCTCGAAGGATTTCAAACCAACTTATATACAACCAAGATCACGGTAATTCAACATAACATATAAATGCGTTACAACATTTCATAGACGTTTGCAAATAGATTACATCATCACGAGTCAACGTTATTACAAAACAAGTCTTGTAAAACATGCGGAAGCAAATAGTTTAACTCACACACTTGAGTTCAAATACACATACTTGGTTTCTTTGATCACACGACCCATAAAAGCATTCAGATAAGGGAGCAGAGATCATGCCCATGATCTAGTCTTCATCACCCGCCGGGTGAAGACAATACTACAGAATCCTTGATATAGAAGGTCATACGCAACAAGAGGAAATAAACCCCGAGAGTGCGAAATGTACTCAGCTAGACTTACCCGCCGAAACCAAAATAAATGACACCAAGGATTATGCAAAGCTTAATGTAGTGGATCTGGTGACACTTTCTTTTTTGAGAAAAGCATAAGTAATAATGATCAAATCTTAGCTGGACTAGCGGTGACTTTTTAGCCATTAACCTGACAACTATATGAGCACCTGTACTAAGCAATCATATTATTAGGGTGCAAACATTAATAACCATATCAGGTATTCATTGGCAACCTTATCATCATCACCCATTTAACCATATCGTTAAATTAATTGAATCTACGTTGCCGCTGCTCAGTCAAGTTCTCACTATCCGGGAGAGACGGCGATTCGAATCGATTCCTATCCAGCTGGACGGGTATTCCTAAACACAAACCCTGCTTCTCCCGTCGGAGTCGCAAACAAGTCACCTTTGGTACGATTTAGGAGTCGTGAGTCCGATCAGATCGACATTCTCAGAGAACCACTCTACCAAGGTTGTTCGGGACTCTAACCCGCCTTGGACTTATGCCAATGGCTCTCTGCACATCCTTACTACCTCCAGAATGTCGCCACTGCTCGCGTCCCCGGCCTGAGTCGAGCTACTAGGCTTCGCGGTCGGAACGACTTAACCGCCAACTAAGTGTTAGGCTGCGTTCAACATGACATGAGGACGTCTGACATATCGGTCCTTAAACGACTCGAGACGGAGTCACTATGTTCAAACCTACACAAGACCCCCGCCGGTCTTAATTCATTAATCACATGGTTCTTTTCCACGATAGCAAATATAGCCAACCGTGATCCACCTCATCCTAAAGCTCGCAGTGGTGGAAATCACCGACTTCTACCGCACTAAGCATGGCTAAGCATATAACCCATCCCCGAACTTAATTAGGATTCCAAAGTCGATATCCTCGGACAAGGAAGGATATATAATGCAACAATTGGTTCCAACCAATTCCTATACTTAATGCATCATCAACAATAAAAGGTACTCAAAGTATTTGCAAAAACATGGGAGGCTTAATATGCTCAGGGGCTTGCCTTTCAGGAACGAGGAAGGCTGGTGGTCAGGGCACTCGGGCAAATCCTCCGCGGCGACTGCTTCGTCGACTTCCTGCACCTCGGGTTCCTCCTCCTGGTTGGCTCCCTCGAACTCCAGCAACGTCACTCCCTCCGGCACACCTATTGCATGAATGCGCAAGATAAATATCATGGATGCACATGAGGACTATCAGGGATGCTCGGAGAATGCACATGTTCGATGTAGTTTGCATATTCCAACTTAAGCCCTATTCAAATCACTTTACTTACCAAGTTTATACAACCTAATGTATAATTGCTCATCTTCAGTTAATGACCTAGCACCTGCACCTAAGCATATTTTCAAGTTAGGCTAACCCCCAAACAATCAACGATTACATTGCAACACATTCAATCAAGCATTTGTATTTCAGCAAATGAAGACTATGTAGCGGTACAGTAAACTAGCCATAACTGGAGATTTATAATTCCAAATGACATGAAACAAGACAATCTGGAAAGCTTATGAAATTGTCTACAATTCATTTTTAGACCTCAAAGCATGATTCGACACTTTACCAGCTCGAATTCATAATTCAACAGAACTCTGTCCTCACAAGACAGAGAGTAAGCAAAACAGGAACCTAACTTTAAACAGCTGTAGTTTCTAAACTACTGGGCCAAATGCCATCAAATTTTGACAGGAGCTAGATACATAAGTTATCTACAACTTTTGTATTCAACACAAGCACAGAAAACCACATTATCATGGGGAACTTTCCAAAGTCCCCAGATCTGTCCAGAGGGACATAATGCAACAAATAATTGTCAACTTATGATATAAACGCTTCATTGGACAAAACCAACTTTACTGACATATCACATATATCACAAGAACACCAGAAAGTAGGATGTTCATCACCAAAACATTTCTTTTAATACCTTTCTTAATTTATTTAATTAATTAGGGGAAATAGTAAACATATATGAAAACTGCCCCATTAATTCTACAAAAATTACAGTAGACACTAAATGCTCTAAATAGACTACCATAAAAATTTCACACCATTTGAGTAAGTATAACAACCTACACAAAAATGGTAAGGCAGAATGGCTTAAAATGGCATAATTAGGAAACCTTAGTGAAAAGTGTCAAGCAACAGATTTCATATTTTTCCTTGCATCCTTAAGGTACTGGGATACTCTCCAACAAATTTCATAGTCAATGGATTCATAAATAAATTACTAAAATTCCCACAAGAATCATCCAATGATAAAAGGAAAATCTATAACTCAAAAACTACACATGCAATGACTCTCAAATTTTAACCAGAGCTTCTACTGAGCAATACTAGCTTACCCACAAAATTTCACAATTTTTGGATCACAGAAACTCAAGATATGATTTAAACAAGTTTGCATGCACTCAAAAACACTTTTTAAGTTCCTATTTAATTCATCCAAAATTTCTACAAAATGTGCTCAAGATATATTTTTCTTAAATACTAGACCTAACTGTGAGTCTAACAAAATTTGAAAGTACTCAATTTGGATCTACGAATTGGGAGTTACAAAAATCACAAATCGACATTCAAAACTGTATTTTTGAGCTATCCCTAAGACAGCACAGCCACTGACGTGCGGGTCCCGATGTCAGCCGACCCCACCCGTCAGCGAAACAGAAACAGAGGACACGACTGCGACGGCGCGGAAGACGGCGCAGCTCGCCGACGGTGACCTCACCGGCGACGAAAACGGCACCAACGTGACCGCCTAGACCTACTGCGTCGATTGGTACCCTAACCGCAAACCCTACCGACCTCTAGGTACCCCGGCCACGGAGCTCGGTGGCTCGGCCATGGCGCACGGCGGCGCGCGGCCGTGTTCCGGCTTGGCTGGACCGGCGTGGGTGGTGACCTCATCACCCGAACATCAGCGCATGACGGGAAAGACGATACGGGAGCTAGGGAAGGAAGAGAGAAGCGGTGCAGCGACGGCCATGGGGAGCTCCAACTCCGGCGAAGTCCGGACGGCGGCGAAAGGCTAAATGCGACCCCTACCTCGGTTCACCGGCCCAACGGCGTGCTGGACAAGCTAGGTGAGATGGTGGTGGAGCTTTGGGCTAAATGGTTGCAGCGTTTTCACGGCGGCGAGTGAGCTGGGCGACGGCGCTTGCTCTCGGCGGCAATGGTGGAGCGGTGGCTCCGCTGTTGCGCTTCGGACGAACAGAGGAGGCAAGGAGGGTGAATGAGAGTGAGCAGGGAGGGCAGAAGGACGCGGCTTCAAGAGGAGGACACCGGGCAGCGGCGTCAGGTCGGCCACGGCGCGTGGCGGCCACGCGGCGGCAACGGCCTGCTGTCGGTCGGCACTGTAGCTTCTGAAATTCCATTTCAGTTACGACAGTCCCGACTGACAGGCGAATTTCAACGATGATTATCTACTAAACCGTGATGATCTAGCTCAAGAGGTAATTAACAAAGTTGAACGTCTACATGAGAACTATAATTCTTACAATTGGAGCTCGAGCTGATTTGGCTTTGTTTGCGAACTACAGAGCTCTAAACTAGGGTACATGAAACTAAAATTGCACTTAGAACTTAGAAATAATTTCAAGTGTTGAATCCACCTTCAAAGCTGACTTGTGGGACCTTTTTGGGCATGTTGTGCACATTTTCACGAGTTGGTCACAAAATAACTTTTGTTCTACATATAATCCTCTACAACTTTGCTTTAGGTTGCTCAGACATTCAAACATCCTAGGCTACACTTTTTAAATAGTCAAACACAGGAGCTTTAGGGGTCCAAATTGGTCAACCATGACTTGGAAACCTAATTAGGCAAAATGATCAACATGAACATTGTTCCTAATGACATTCTAAGTGTAACTAAGTTACTTACAAGCATTTCTAGCCACACCATGCATTGGTCACACAAGAATCAATCAAGGTATACACTGAAACGATGAAAAACACAAGAAATGTTGCAAATGTTTCATAGTCATGTTTCACATATTTCATGATCTTGTTGCATCGTATTAACTAATCTTGTTTCACTAAGTGAGTGGCACATGTTGCACTTAAGTGTTGCACACCTTACATTTCATAAAGAACAACACACATGAAATATACAACACGTTGCAATGTTTCGAATTTATGTTTCATGTGCTATAAGTTCACAAAGGGATGCATGATGCTCATGTTCATGAAATGCAGTGCAAATGTGAAAGCTAAACACCAAGGGTGTTACACAGATGAACATGGAATTACTACACCGGCTATGGTTACTATTGTATGCTACTAATTATATACCACATGCTTGGCATAGGTTAGTTGCTAATCTAGAGATGAATAGCTATAATTAACTTGATGACCGAATTATAATTGTACAACTGAGTTAGTCGCTTTTTATGCAAAATGTGGTCAAGCTACCTCCACTTATAAAGCCTTGCATAATCCTTGGAGTCACTTTATTTTTTGTTTATGATGGATAAGTCTAGCTAAGTACCTTCTCATACTTAGGGTTTTTTCCCATTATTGTAGATGGTACAGTTTATCACGGCTATTGCAAGAACTGCTTCTGTCCCGCCGTGTATGAGGAGTGAGCCCTGGGCAGGCATCTCTTATTAATCCTTCTTGCATGCTTTTGTGGGATTGTGATCACGAGTTGGCATTGTATTTGAACTATGATGGTAGGTGTTAGTTTCAAATTTTAATTTGCTTCCACTACTATTTACTAAACTTGGTTTGTAATAACCTTAATTCGTACTCTCATAAATGAACTATATTTGTGAACTTTATATAACATGTGACATGTATGTTGAATCATGTATGATCTTGGTTGTATGTTGATGGTTAATCGAGACCCATCGTGGTACTCGATGGACTACCAAGTTTATTTGGGCTCAAGTATGATAGAGCGACCGCTTGTGGGCTGCCATTGTACTTGTGCTCTTATAAATTGGTCAGTTCTGCTACAGTTGGCATCAGAGCAAGATTCAACATTAACTGCCACATGTGTATTTATAACAAAGGTTTTTGTTTTCCAAAACTAGTTTTTAGCAACTTATAGCTATATATATATGTGTTTAAAAACCTAGAGTCAAATCTAAAGTGTGCCAGTGATCACTTTCCTTTATGCCCAGTTAAGGACTTCATGTGGCTAATTAAGTACTAACTTGGGGGTTTTCAATTTCATCATCCATACAGCGTGCTATTGTATGGATGCCATTCACTTGAGTGATAATGTATGGATCAAATGCCTCTATGCCCAAGGTAAGATGCCAATCATCATCACAGTGGCATGACTACAAGATGTGAGCGTGCGGTCTATGGGGAGAGTTAGTTTTGATACTGAAGTGTATATATGTCTCATATATATACAAAGGTATTTAAATGTGGGTTAGCTTTGATATGACTACATATGCATATTTATATGTATATACGGGACGTATTTACTCTCAAGTAGCTTTGATATGGAAGTATATATATATAGAAGTATTTAGATTGCAACTTAGAGCCCAGATTTACATTCTGCATATATAATTGTGGGGTTGGGCTAAAATGAAATTCTTGTGCAGGTATACTAACAGTGAAATGTGTAGCTCGACTAGTTACGTTATATATGAGAGAACGCTTGTATGCCACCGTGTACACCGTTAGAAGTTTTAATATTTCCTAAGTTTGTGAGAACATACGGAACATGCATGCATCATGATAAATCATTATTACATACTTGCATTGTTTCCCCCTTATAAATCTCTTACTCAGTTATGTAACTCTTATCCATTATGACTTTGTCTCACGAGAGTTGCACATGTTGTTGGTACAGATGGCAACACTGGCCGGAAGTGAGAATTTCCTGTTGATGTTTGGTACTCCTGCCCTGCTTTGGAGAGTCTTACATTATGCGGGGTATTACGAACCACCCCTCTATTACTAGAATGAAGTATACCTAGAGGGACAACCATGGTATGAAGTACAGCTGACCGTACCAACTCATAACCAAGCACCCTTCTGGCAGGAATGGAAGGTGGAATCTAAAGGAAGAACTCCTTGGGAGGCTGCCCAAGTAGTGGCTTTTGAGGTGTTGAGTCAGATTTGTCAACAGCATGGGGATGAGCTTACCGGTAGTGTCCGCTGGTACTTTTTCTCGAGTGGATCCATCCATGATAGTATGGGCATAGTGCAATAGCAATGCGTTGATCCAAGATCGAGATGAGCGGGCAGACAGTTCTAGTCCTACTATGAGCGCAATGTTTGCAGTAATGAAGATGTTCTACACTCGTCAGGACACTAGGGACTTCTAGCAGGAGTCCTATACCACCTGCATGGATAAGCTCATGAGAGCCGAAGCTGCACAGCATAAGCTAAAGAAGCATGTGCGCAAGCACAAAAAGGCAGTAAGGGAGGCTCAATGGGAAACTGATCAAGCTTATGTAGCACTGGGAAATCTCCACACCTAGATGGAGCAAGTTGATTAGCAGAAAGCTGCCGCCCAAGAGGCAAGGGCGGATGATCAAGCCATGCTAGCAGGACTATGGGAGCAGTTGGAGGCTGCCTATGCTGAGGCATTCATAGCTATGCATCAGCGGATCCTAGCAAACAACCGTGTAGCTATGGCAGAAGCAGAATGAGACAGGACCCAAGCCTTGAACGTGTAGCAGGACCATGTCACGAGGGACTTGCGCCAGTAGCTTGGATAGACCCAGAACATGGTGGTTGATCTTCAGCATGAGGTGCATTTCCTATACAACCAACTACACCCGATCATTGGTCGAAGATGATACAGAGATATTGGTCGAGGATGATGGTTGGGAGGAAGAAGAAGTAGAGCTAGAGGATGAGGACAATCCTATCTCTAACCTCGACAGCAAGCACGTGGAAGATTAGAGTCACCTAAAGACTAGTTAAAGCGCTTGATGTATCAGTGTTATTTATGTAATGGACTTGTAGCCTAAAGTTAGGTACTCATGATTTGACTTCCGTGTAATATTAGCACCTTGCATGTCATTACATTATGGGTTGAACTTTAATGAAATTCTAGTTTCGTTTCACTGGTGGTTATGACATGCTTGTTAACGCGCTGCGAGCCCGATAAGTGATCAAATTGGTGATATCATGTTGCGAGAATGAATTATTATGCCTCTATTTTATTGTATGAATTTCATATTCTCTCCAGTAATTTCAGTTTGGCATGATTATACCATTTATCTGCAATCTCTTGACATCATCCAAGAATCACTTATTGTTGCAACTTTGCAGATGACTCGCACTCGCACTAGAGCTAGCAACGACTACGGTGGCAACGATGGTGACTTACCACCCACGCCACCACCGTCTGTGAATGAATTCTTCGCACAGTTCTTGGGTAGTCAGAGAACAATTGAGGAAACACTGCGCCTCATCATGTAGAATACCGCTCATGCCCATCAACAATAGGGGCCTGAGCCAAATCAATACAGCTCTTTCAAGGATTTCCTAGACACCAAGACTCCTATCTTCAAGGTGGCCAAAGAACCGCTTAAGGTGGATGAATGGCTAAACACAATCGAGGAAAAATTCTATCTATTAAGGGTTACAAAACATCAGAAGGCAGAATATGCATCCCATCAGCTACAGGGACCGGCCGGAATATGGTGGACCCATTTCCTGTCGTCTCTACCTACCAATTCTCAGGTCACATGGGAGCAATTTAAGTTAGCCTTTAGGGGACATCACATTCCCCCAGTGCTAATGCACATGAAGGTAGCCGAGTTTATGCGACTCACACAAGAGACCAAGACCCTTATAGAGTGCATGGATGCACTCAACAATTTGTCCCGTTATGCCCTAAGGTTCATTGATACAGAAGAAAAGAAGATTGAAAGCTTGAAGAGAGGTCTTAGCACTAAGCTGATGAAAACTATGGCCAACTCGAGGTGCACTGTAACAACCCAAAAATCCACACACCAAAAATCACAACTACAATTTTTTTTGTTTAAACCCTATGTGATGTTGAGTGACACATGTAGAAGCCAAACCCTAGTTTTGGATTAGATGTGACCCAACTAGGTTAAAGTCATAAGCATAGCTTGGTTTTATGCCACATGTGTAATTAAAATTCCTAAAATAAACAAATCATGCATGCATCCTTAAATTCCGCTTGTGATTTGAATTCTTTTGCCTTATGTGATGTTTAACTAACTTGCTTAATATTTATGATAAACCCTAATATATGGGATGTATTTTTACCACCAAATGAAACACCTTGTGGGACCACTACATAACTCGAAGCTCAAGTTTAAACTCTAACTAAATTTGAATCGAAGCAAAAGAAATAAAAGAGAAAGGAAAAGGAGGGAGGCAGCAGCTCAGCCCAGCCTGCCTCGACCGGCCCAGTTAGCCTAGCCAAGCCTCGCCTGCCCTTTCACGCGCACAGCCGCTGACAAGCTAGACCCGCCCATCAGCCATCACGCAGCGCACGCCGCCGCATCAGGACAAGCTGACAAACCAGACCCCACACGTCAGCCACCCCAGCAACAGGATCATCTTCCTCCCCACGCCAACCTCTTCTATGACCGGGAGCAGACACGGGCCCGGGGTCACGCACATCGCATGACCCTGTTCCCCCTTGCGCCGTGCCTATGCTACCGCACGTGGGCCATTGGATGCGTCGCACGCATCACCGCCGCCCGATCACCATCCACAATTGGAGCCCTTGGAGCTCGGCTATAAAAGCCAACGCCCACAAGCCCTAACCCTCAACCCATTCGCCACTGCCACTGGTGGCACAACACCACACCGCGTTAAGCCGAGAGAGAGGGAGGAGGAAGAAGCAAGGAGGAGAAGGAAGCCGCTGCGGAATCGGACCTCGCCGGAGCCAGGAGCGCCGCCCCGATTGGCTACAGCGACGTAGCTGCTCAGCACGGCACTACATCGCCTCATCACAGACTCGCCTTGCCACCGCAATGCCATCCTACCACCACAAGCCCTATGGTGAGCGACATCGTGAGCCATGGTGTTTGCTCTGGATAAGCTCTCACTTAAACCGTTTATCGTAAAGCCATACTGGCTTGGCCATGACTTAAGCTTGTGCTCAGCATACCAACATTCGTGTTTCTTTGGCCCATGGATCAGACATCAGCCAAGAGGGCCAAGTCATTTCCTCTTTGTGTTCCTTCTGGGTCTTATCGCCTTTTTGGAATATTGTTTGTTCTCTTGCCTTGAGTGTGTTTTGGAGGTAATTGCCACGAGGACAACATTGGATCGAAACCCGATGGAGAAGGAGAACGTGATCGACGACAGAACCCTGGGAAGAGGAGACCTTGCTGATCGACTACATCAACTAACGAAGATTTGTACCACTACTACCTCGACATCGTAGGTGTCATGGCAGCACCCTCTTTTAGAGAAACCTATTAGACATTGCATAATATCTAGAACTGCTAGCACTTTATATTTAATCATTTGCTTGTATATTGATGCATGCTACTACCTGAGCCATTATCACCCTGATGCAACCCACTCTACCACGTCACCCTGCTTTGCACATTCGCTCACTTATACATGTTGATTTGCCTGCTTGCTTGCATATTACACCACTATACTTATTATTAACTCCACTTCACATTATATCGGGGATGTGATGCTAGTGGTGAACCCCTGGGAATGGTTTGGCTTGGGAAGCCAAACTCGGTGGTGTATGAGCGTGCTGCGTGTGTGCCTTGGGTGCGTGGAGAGTGAGGGTTGCGTCGACCGAGCTGGAATAACGACAAGCCTGGGGCGAGTCTTGCCATGTGGTGCTACCTGGGCACCTGGATATGGAATACCTGTGGCGGGTAAATGGAAATTAGAGGTGGCCTTGGGTGTGAACCTACGATGGGAGGAGCCTATGGTGGAGGTGTTGTGGTGGCACGTAAAATGGAAACCCTGATGAAGACATTCTGGCTTGGTCAATCCCTAAGGACTTACTACTACTCAGATTCACCGGGAATTCTTTACATCCCACTCGCCCGATATGGTGCGGGACGGTCGGACTACTTGGTAGAGCGATGCCACTACTGCTAGGCGAACATGTGCAAGGAGGTACAGGGCGTGCGGTTTCCCCCCACGCCCTTCCGAGACTTTAGGAGGCCTTGTGGACCCGGCTCTTGACATCCGGAGGGCTCTGGCTCTATCTATGACTCACAGTATCAGCCATCCCATATTAGACTTGGGATGTTCCAGGGCTGTGAGGTAGGGTGGCATCGTTCTAGGCCAGCAAGTGATCGGAATTCTGCCTAGGAGATTCTAGACTCAAAGGATGGCTAATCTTGGGGGTATGTAAAACCTCTGCAGAGTGTATGGTTGATCGATCGATACATATGCTGACTTGTCGGCTATGGACCTTTCTTGGGTTTCGCTTAAACTAGATAGGAGATGAGTCCTTCTTTCCTCCCTCCAGGGTTGGGGTATTTTCCGGTCATGAGCCTTGGGGGCTGTGGGCCGTTGAGACAAGGCCGAGAGGGAGTTGGCCTATCGACCTGAGTGTGTGAGATGAGATATGGTGTGGTGGTGTGGAGATGGTTTGGGATGGATGGTTGGTGGATGGATATGGATGGTGTGGTGGTGAATGTGTTAAAAATTGAATACTATTATTATATTACCATTGTTAATTACTTCTCATGCGCTAAGAATGCAAACCACAGCCAAATATTAGGATCGCCAGATCCCTTGTTTATCTTTTTCCACTAAAGCTCATCGGTGCTGACCATGGCCTGCACACATCTAGCGGTGTGCAGATTTCCTGCTTCTCAGAGATGCTGATTTTAGAAGGATTAGGAGGTCTCGTGCCTACGCTCAAGTTTGGTTCTGAGATGGAATCTACGCTGCACTACGCCAACTCTGATGATGCCCATGAAGGAGGAGCCTTCACTCGATAGTCTTCCGCTAGATTAACTCTGTAATAGGTGTGTTCCCCAATGATGTAATATCTTGTATTGTATTCTTGTAATCTTGCGATGTATGACTGTGACATCGATTGAAATATGATAATATGATGGAATCAGTTCTTGGTTTTATCATATTAAAATTCATTCTGTGGATTTTCCCTTTAAGGAAAATTGAGGATGTTTCATGCACCACATACAATAAGTTCATCAGTGATGCCTTGACTCAAGAGAACAAGAACAATCTGCATGCCACAGTGAAGGGCCACAAGAGAGCAGCTGAGGCAGGCGCCTCAGGATCTTCCCTATCTAGAACTCTAGTGGCGGCTAGGCCACAGTTTCATCCACCCATGCCCAAGTTTAGGCCTCCTTCGCCAAAAGCCCAGGCCAACCGACCTCAGAAGGTGTTTCATAAGGCGTTCACCATTGCCCTACCCAAGGGAAACAGAGGGCAAGGAAGCTCAGCAGGACCTAGGAGCAATCAACCATGCTTCAACTATAATTAGTTGGGCCATTGGTCCAAGGAGTGTCCCCATCCTAAGAAGAACAGCAATCAAAGCCAAGGAAATCAGAGATAGGCAAATCCTAAAGCATGTCCTGGATATGTGCATTACACCGTTGTTGAAGAAGTTCTAGTGGGAGAGGTTGTCACAACCGGTATGTTTCTTGTTAACAAACATTCCGCCATTGTTTTATTTGATTTTTGAGCTTCTCATTAATTTATGAGGCAAGCATTTGCATCTAAGTATCATCAGAAAATAATTGAGGTAAACATGGGTGGTTATAGTATAAGTTCGGCTGGGGCTACTATCTCTACAAATCAGATAGTCAGAGATGTGCTCATCTATATACAAGAGAGGGAGTACATGATGGATCTAATAATATTGCTTGGATTAACCATAGATGTGATCTTAGGCATGAGTTGGATGACTGACCATGGTGTTCTCATTGACACATCGACTCGGACAATTATGTTGAGAGAACCAAAGGGTGGTAATGCTTTTGTAGTACCACTTCCCTAAAGTTTTGATCTCCAAAACTTGTCTTGCGCTATCCAAGCCACTACCCTATGTGATATCCCAGTGGTTTGTGAGTTTCCTGATGTATTTCTAGATGAGTTGCCAGGTTTACCGCCTGATAGGGATGTCGAATTTAAGATTGAGTTAGTGCCAGGTACGGCAACTATCTCAAGAATACCCTATAGGATGCCACCAAATGAGTTAGCTAAACTTAAAATTCAGTTACAAGAACTGTTGGACAAAGGTCTTATTCAACCTAGTTCATCTCCATGGGGATGTCCTACTTTATTTGTAAAGAAGAAGGACAGGTCTTTGAGAATGTGTGTGGATTATAGGCCGCTTAATATTGTGACCATTAAGAACAAGTATCCCTTGCCCCGTATCGATATCTTGTTCAATCAGTTGGCAAAAGCAAGGGTATTCTCCAAGATTGACTTGAGGTTAGGCTATCATCAGATTAAGATTAGGCCAGAGGATATACCTAAAACAACATTCTTCACTAGGTACGGCTTGTATCAGTATTTGGTCATGTCTTTTGGACTAACAAATGCTCCCGCCTACTTCATGTTCAGAGAATGAGACATATTATGTAGAGCATCTAAGAATTGTTTTGTCTAGATTAAGGGAGCATAAGTTATATGCCAAATTCAGTAAGTGTGAATTCTGGTTGAGCAAAGTACCTTTCTTGGGTCACATCTTATCTAGAGATGGAATTTTTGTAGACCCATCTAAAGTACAAGAAGTCATGGATTAGAAGGCCCTGACTTTGGTTCATGAAGTTTAGAGTTCTCTAGGTTTAACAGGTTACTATCGTCGTTTCATTCTAGATTTCTCCAAGATAGTTAAACCTATGACCAGACTACTTCAGAAAGATGAAAAGTTTAGTTGGACGCCAGAGTGTGAAACTGCTTTTCACACCCTAAGGACCTTGTTAACTACAGCTCCTATTCTAGCACTACCCGACATTAAAAAACCTTTCGATGTGTTTTGCTCATGTAGGAAGGTCGAGTTATTGCCTATGCTTCTCGGCAATTTAGAAAGTATGAAGTTAATTATCCTACGCATGATTTAGAGCTTGTAGCAGTTGTTCATGAGTTGAAGATATGGAGAGACTACTTGTTGGGAAACGTATGTCACATATATACTGACCATAAAAGCCTCAAATATATCTTCACTCAACCTGAGCTGAACATGAGACAACAAAGATGGTTAGAGCTAATCAAGGACTATAATTTGGAAGTGCACTACCATCTATGTAAGGCTAATGTTGTAGCAGATGCACTTAGTCAGAAATCTCATTGCAACACTTTGGAAGCCTTATTGATAGATGGGTTTAATTTGTCACATCATGTTGTGCTGCACAATATCACTGTTAGTTGCTCACTTGAGAGCAAAATTATAGAGCTGCAGAAGACAGATGTCGGTGTATTTCACATCAAGAGAAAGATGAAAGACCAAGACACTAAGCATTTTAGGTTGGGTGAAAGAGGTGTGATATGGTTTGAGGACTGACTCGTGGTACCAAAAGATCGTGAGCTTAGAAATTAAATTTTAGATGAACCTCATTCATCCAAGTTGTCTATCCACCCAGATAGTAGCAAAATGTATCAAGATTTAAAAACCTATTTTTGGTGCACCAAGATGAAGAAAGAGATCGCCACTTATGTCACTAGGTGCGCTAATTGCAGTAGAGTAAAGGCCGTTCATTTGAAATCTACTGGATTACTTCAGCCTTTGCATATTCTAGGCTAGAGCTAGGAGGAAATAAGTATGGTCTTTATTATAGGCCTTCCGCTGACACAACAAGATCATGATTCAATATGGGTCATTGTAGATCGCCTTACCAAGTCAGCACATTTTATACCGATTAACACAGCATATCACACAGGGAAGTACGCTGAGGTGTATGTTTCTTAGATCATGAGACTACATGGAGTACCAAGGACCATAATCTCAGATCGGGGACCATAGTTTATAGCTCGTTTCTAGGAACACTTGCACCAAGCTTTGGGAACTAAACTAATCAGAAGTTCTGCATATCATCCACAAACTTCTAGACAGACTGAGCGAGTGAACCAGATCTTAGAAGATATGTTGAGAGCCTGTGTTATATCTTCTAGAGGTTCATGGGAGAAATGGCTACCTTTAGCCGAGTTCTCCTACAACAATAGTTATCAAGCGAGCATCAAGATGGCTCCTTTTGAAGCCTTGTACGGTCAGAAATGTAGAACTCCTTTGAATTGGATTGAGCCTGGTGAAAGATGATACTTTGGCATTGACTTTGTCACTGAAGCTGAAGAGTAGGTATGCATTATCCAACAGCATATGAAAGCAGCTCAGTCAAGACAAAAGAGTTATGCTGATAAAAGAAGAAGACCACTAACTTTTGAAGTGGGAGACTATGTATACTTAAAAGTGTCACCTATGAAAGGAGTGCAGAGATTTGGAGTAAAAAGAAAGCTTGCGCCTAGATATGTAGGGCCATACAAGATTATTGAACAGAAAGGAAATGTTGCTTACAAGTTACAACTTCCTCCTGAGATGAGTGCGATATTTGATGTCTTCCATGTTTCTCATTTGAAAAGATGCCTTCGCATACCTGAGGAAGCCATTGCACCCACCGATGTTAAGCTCCAATCGGATTTGACCTATGAAGAGGAACCAATCCGATTGTTAGAAGAAATGGAAAGAGTAACATAGAGCAAGGTCATTAAGTTCTACAAGGTGGTGTGGAATAACCACGGTGAACATGATGCCACGTGGGAAAGGGAGGATTACTTACGTGAGGTTTATCCCACCTTTTACGAAGAATGGTAGGTCTTGCAAATCTCGGGATGAAATCTCTATAAGGGGGAGGGGCTGTAACACCTCTGTGTTAAGCATTACATTTGGCACTTGCATTTCATGAGCACAAGCATCATCCAAGCATTCATGAAAAAGAGCATATGAAATTTCACCTCATTCTTATGCATTATCCATGAAATGTTGATATATATATATGTTTATGCTTGCAATTATGTATGACGAATGTATGAGATGGTTGTGAGGTCATGAAAACACCTTAGATACATCTAGGATGGTAAATGGAACAATGTTTGTTTTCATGACATAGGCCAATTTCGCTTCTAAGTGTTGGTTTCATTTGAAATGCCATTTTCATGATAATAGTTTGACTAAAGTTGAACAGTAGCTTAGAGTGTTTGTATAGCTATGTGACCTAAATAAAAGCTGTAGTACTTGACTAGGGTAACAACTTTTATTTTTGGGTCAAGGTCTAATTTAGTGCATAGCATGCTCCAAAATAGCTCACAAGTTTCAACAAAATGCTATTTTGAGACTTGCAAAATTTTCCAAGTGTGGAAACGATTTTTAGTTTCAAAGTACCTCACTTTGGAGCAGTGTAGTTTGTTAACCAGTGAGAATTAGATGATGGTTCTTAAAGCAAAGTTGTAGTGGCATGTAGGTCTACAATTTTCATTAATGGAGTTTTTGCATTGGATGAACGGATTTGGAATAATAGCATTGTTAAGTTGCAAAGTCACTCGACGATCACAGCATCTGAACCCGCGTCTGTGCGTGGCATCGTGGATGACCAGCCATAGGCCGTGGCCACTGCATGGTGGAAGCATGCTGGCATTGGCCTCGCTGGTTGGGCCTGAGCGCGCATTTAAATGCCGCGCACCCGCCACTCCACTCACTCCCTCCTGCTCGCTCTGCCTCTCCACAACGCAGCGCCAGCTCACCACAGCACCACCGCAGCTCTGCCATGCCCGCTCGCCATCATCGCAACTGCACCACTCGATTCCTCGAGCCAACAGTTCCACCACCTCCACCTCTACCTCCCTGAACCACTACTACCTCACGTCCCACCTTGGTAAAGCCCCATTTCGCCTTGCTGCAGCCGCCGTTGTCACAAGAGCGCCACCATGCTCGCGGCTCACCGTGGCCCCACCATCCCACTGCATCGCATGCCTTTGTTTTCTTTGGTCCAGTGCCACGCTAGAGTCTAGAAGCCTAGGCCAGAGTTAGGGATGATACCACCACTTGACAGAGCTAGAATGAGTCGTCGCTCCATGAGCGCCCGCCATGGCCGCCGTGGCACTCGAGCTCGTCGCCGTCGAGTTGGTTCACCGTCTCCCTCCTTTATCGCGCGCTTGAGGTCAAGTAACCCTAGGCCCCGCTAATGGCATGATGGAGACCCACCCTTCGTCGTTGTTTAGCCGGAACAGCATGAGCACCGCCATGCTCTGTGCGCCACCGCATGGCCATGCACGCGCTCAAGCTCACCGATGCCACCCCAAGCCCTCACCTGCACTATGTAGCTTCGCTAGGTCACCAGTATGGAGTAGCCATCCTTGCCTGAGTGTGCCATAGCTAGAGATGGGCAGCGTACCGCCGCCGACCTCTACCGTCGAGCTTGCTTCGACGAGCCACCGGACCAACTAGGCCTACCATTCGATGCGCGTGGGTGAGGAGGGTACAGTGGTGAAGACGCTACCGCCAGAGACCTCGTCGTCACCGAGTTCTCACTGGTCAGCGTCGTCCCCTATTTTGTATCACTGATGAGTGGGCCCCGTTGATCGCGGGCCCGGGCTGTCAGTCTGTATGATGTTTGATTTATTTTTCACATATTTGAATGTATGTTTCAAAAATTCATATCTAGAGCTAGGAGTATCCAATTTTGATGAACCAAATTTTGTTAGTTTCATTTTGATGTCTAGTATTTGATAAAAATATGAGATGCACTGTTTCTAGGATTTTTCTTAGAGAATAAAATGTAGCTAGATAAATGCTTTTTAAACGGTTTATATCTTGTAAAATGCATAACTTGAGATAGGAAGGTGATAAAATTGTGATTCCAATTTTTTGGTCTTGTGTTGACATGCTCTAGCTAAGAAAATACTTAACTTGTAGTGGTCATACTTTGGTTATGGTCTTTCAATTTAATTCTAATTAATTACTAGTTTCTAGAGGAATTAATTGGGGTAAAAATACAGAACATATGATCATGCAAATTTTTACACAATATTCTCATGCTAGGACGAAAGTAAGAAAAATATTAAATCTATTGCTTGACACATTTCACTATGCTAAACTATTTTTGCTAAAATAAGCCTATGTAATTGTCATTTTTGTAGAGGTAGTTATACTTATGCAAATGGCATGAAATTTGTACAGTAGACTATTAAGGTCATTTTTGGGCTACTATAATTTTCTCAGAATTTATTAAGCAATGGAAATATTTGTCCTTTAAATCACTTTATTATCTAAGAAAATTAATAAATGGATATAAATAAATTAGTTATGTTTAACCATGATGTTTTCTATGGTTCTAGTGATGCATATGATCTGTTGATGTTAGTAATTAGGCTTAAAAGCAATTAATTGTATGCAACTAATTAATTATTACTTTATAATCCAACTAGATGGCTGCATGTATAGTTTCTACTGTGGTTATGATTTCATGATGATAGTTTTCTTTTCTGTAAAACTTATTAATAACAAAGTTGTAGATAACTTACTTATATACCTTGTGTTAAATTTTCATAGTCATAGCCCTTATGGTTTAAGAATTATGGCTGTTAGAAATCTGCTATAAAAATGCTTGCTCTCTAGATAGATTTGAAGGATTGAATTGTTTGAGTTAGATAACTACTGAATCACATTAAGATGATTAAAAGAAAGTTGTAGGAAATTTCATAAGCTTTCTAGAATGTCTACAACCATATTATTTTGATGTGTATAACTCTAGTTATGGTGAAAACAAGTAGCTCCTATCTTGTAGTCCAGAAAATAATTTACATAAGTGTTTGTTTAGTTATTAGAGAAGAGATAGGTACCTACTTAGTAAAATAAGATGCAACTTGTTATTACTTTGATGCAAAGCTGTTGAAAACACTTGGGAGGATGCATTCATCACATCATATCATATTATACATGTCATCATATATGCATTCGTAATATCTTATTTAATGCTCATGCATATAGGATCGTCCGAAGAGATAACTCTCCTAGAGTTGAACAAAGAAGAGGAAGAGGATCAGCAGGAGACACCTCAGGCCGCAGCTCTAGGAGAAGAGGAGCAGACACTTGAAGATCTCCCTGAGTACCCGGATCACCGACCAACCTCTTTCCTTAAAGGCAAGCCCCGGAGCATTCTAAGTCTCCCATGCTTTACAAAATATTATTTGAGTCCTTTATGTTTGATGCATTAGGTTATAAAAAGTTGATTGGAAACACTTCATGCATAAAACTACCTTGTCCAGTTACATATATCTTTAACCTTGTGTAGGTCCAAGATCTAATATATGCTTAACCATGCTTAGACCGGTAGAAGTTGGGTGATTTCCTATCACCTGCGAGATATAGGTGGATACCGAAGCACGGTTGGCTATATTTGCTATCGTGGAAAAGAACCATGGGGTAATGTAAATGGAGGCTAGGTGGAGTCTATGCGTAGATTGACTCATGTGATTCCATCTGTGTTGATTATGGACCGTACCATTGTTGGCACTTCTGACAAGAATGAACGCATGCCTCTCACTTAGCTGGCCAGATAACTCATTTTGACCGTGAAGCCGAGTAGCTCAACTCAGGCCGGACCCTGTTTTGTCAGAGTGCACACTCTAGATGGTAGTATGGATGTGTAGGGAGCTAAGCATGAGCCCAAGGGCAGGGTAGTCCTGATCGTCCTAGCAGCTGGTTGTCCCTGATTGTGCGGCGCTGGTCGGACCCACAAAACGTGTACCTGAGTTGTATCAAAGGTGACCTAAGGTGACCGTTGATCTAGTCTGCCTAGGTTTGTGTTAGGAATAAATTCCTAGCTGGTTTAAATCAATTCGAATCATCATCTCTCCCAGACAGTGAGAAACTTGGCTGGCTCCAACATCGTAGTAACTGTGTTATGGAATATGATGGTTTAGATGAACATGGAATTACTACACTGGCTGTGGTTACTATTGTATGCTACTAATGATATACCACATGCTTGGCATAGGTTAGTTGCTAATCTAGAGATGAATAGCTATAATTAACTTGATGACCGAATTATAATTATACAACTGAGTTAGCCGCTCTTTATGAAAAATGTGGTCAAGCTACCTCCACTTATAAAGCCTTGCATAATTCTTGGAGTCACGTTATTTTTGGTTTATGATGGGTAAGTCTAGTTGAGTACCTTCTCGTACTCAGGGTTTTATTCCCATTGTTGCAGATGGTACAGTTTATCACGGCTATTGCAAGAACTGCTTCTGTCCCACCGTGGATGAGGAGTGAGCCCTGGGCAGGCATCTCTTATTAATCCTTCTTACATGCTTTTGTGGGAGTGTGATCATGAGTTGGCACTGTATTTGAATTATGTTGGCAGGTGTTAGTTTCAAACTTTAATTTGCTTCCGCTACTCTTTACTAAACTTGGTTTGTAATAACCTTAATTCGTACTCTGATGAATGAACTGTATTTGTGAACTTTATGTAACATGCGACATGTATGATCTTGGTTGTATGTTGATGGTACTCGATGGACTACCGGGTTTATATGGGCTCAAGTATGATAGAGCGACTGCTTATGGGCTGCCATTGTACTTGTGCTCTTATAAATTGGTTGGTTCTGCTACAAGGAAGAGCTAAACAATGGTACAGTCTAACCATAGGATGTATGCAAGGAGATTAGGAAACATTATGCTCTAAATTTTGTTTACATTTCTTTCCCATCTCTAAAGTAGTTAGCCTTTAGAAAGAGGTTCTAAATTTTAGACAACTAGAAGAAGAATCTCTTCGTACATCGTGGGATCGTTTTAATGAACTCACCATCACTAGCCTAGACCTTGCCATTCAAGACCCTATACTTGTTCAATATTTTTACATGGGTCTTAGCAAGGATTCTAGGGAATCCCTTGATGCAGCGTCTAGAGGAGCTTTCCTTCATTTGTCTGCTAGTGAAGCAAGGGCTATGCTTGATAGAATTAGTGGAAAGACTCCCTGCACTAGCATTCATTATGAACTCCACGAAGAACAGAAGGAATCCTCTCCGAAATAAGAAGAGGAAGTTTTGATAGCCAAGTCACAACCACTTCGATCCCAAGATTTAGCTATCAATCCTGAACCACCAATACCCCAAAATCCCCCAAATAAGAAGGAATTCCACCTTTGGAAATCCCTGATGAGATTAAGGATGACCTTGTTGGTGCTGATTTTGGGAGAGCATTAAATTCTCATAAGAGACCTTCAAGCGAATATAATTCAAATCCTCTCAAGAAGGGATCTCTTAAAAAGCGTTTTTATTCCCATGTGGGACATTGGGAAGAATTCAAGGATGGCATGTCTAGTGATGCCATAGAAGGAGAGCCAAGCCATTTAGAAGCCACTCCTATCCTCTCCCCTTCTATGCCCACATTAGATGTCTTATTTGAACCCATCCTTGACCCTGATGATCCCTCTTATGCTCTTTCTCCTAAGTCTCATGATGACCCTAGAAATCCATTAAGACAACTGAAGTATAGGAATCATGAAGACCGCAAGGATTACCAAGAAGAGCAACGACAATGGTTGGAATGTATTAAGAATTGGTTGGACTATATTAAAAATTCATATGCCATTTCTAAAGATTGGATGAATAAGGATGAAGCCTTATGGGTAGAATCTAAACTTGGCTTAGATCCAAACAGTGAGCCTAAATCAACCTCTTTAATAAATATGACTCATCCAAGTTTGGAGGAGGCCTTAGAGAAGATCACCTCGAGAGTCTCCAATCTAAGGAAAATATTGCATATTCAGGAAGAAACATCCTTGGAGCTTGAAAAGGAAGATGACATCGATGAGCATGGGAGTTATTTCATGAACACATCATCAAATCCATGCTCACATGAGAAATCTCCTAAATCAATTGGTCTCTCTAACATTGCCACACACAAAGATCTTCTACCCCCTTGTGATTCTTGTTCATAGAGACTTTAAAAGGGTGGTTGTAGATGCATATGTTTATCATAAATATTGCAAATCTCGTTGGCAGGAATCTTGAGATAGGTATACAAAGGTTGGTGTTGGAGGGGAAACCACTTCACCAATCAGAAACACAATTCGAAGGTTTCCCAAGGATGAGCTTCTATCCTAAAACAAGCACTTTCGGAAGATAACATGAGCTTTTACTTTTTTCGTAATGCCGTTGTGAAGTGAGCATAGAAATATAATTGTGAAAATATTCCTTTGGGTATTTTTGTCACTAACCATTCTAGGTTTGAAACAAAAAGAATGAAGAATGACGATGCAAGTTATGTCCTACCAATTATCATGCAACATTGAATCACATTCACACATGAGAGTTCTATCATCCAAACATGATTCTGCTTTGCAAAATTCAAGTGTGGTGGATGAACTTCTCTAAAAAATCTTATGCCATGTTGCTAATTCATCTTGGTTGTCTCTACCTTTAAATCATGCTCAATAACAATCATGCTTTTTCATCTCCAATTGAATAAATCTATATAATGCTTTCATGCTACCTTTGTTTGCCATAGTATACTTAAGGTTTGGAGTATTTTCATACACCTTTTAAATTAGGCATGGCGCTTAGTTTAAACCAAAAGGTGTGCTAATTTTACTTCCAAAGGCTTTTAAATTAAGCGAGGTGCTTAGGTTAAAATGCCTACCTAAATCAAATTAGATGTGGTGTCTTGGTTTATTTTTGAACCGAAAGTATGCTTTAGTAGATATTGGTTATTTTGTTGGACTAACCCCTATAGGAAACTCTCAAATCAATTTGGGTAAGTCACGAGATGAATTTAAGTCGGAGAAGATGCAAGGCACATGATGAACTCCAATAACATTGCGCAAAGAAGACACAACTCATTCATGGTCATTCGCTTTGTCTTTGGCTACAAGTTACCTTTGCCTTGAGCCATGCCTGTATAGAACATGATAAACAAAAACTATGCTAAAATAATTCTAACACCATATTTTCATTAGCATAGAGGGAAATTACAAAATCCTGGACAAATTACCCATGTTTCAAAATTGTATATTCCTTTGGGTACATGTTGTCCACTAATCCTTTGCAGGCATAAAACAATGAGTGAGGAAAAAGGTCTAACAAGGTGTTAAAAAAATCAAAGAGCAGAAAGATGGCATGACAAAAGGATGAGATAGAAAGGGTGAAATCTAGGAGACAAGAAGCTCATGAATAGCTCAAGATGCGAGGCTAGCCAAAAAAACGAAAACTTCAATCAAAAGGGAAGGACCATCACGAGTCATCTACCCTTCGTCATATGGTGATATCACGTTTCAATGACAAAGGTAACCTCCTAAGAGCCCATGCACTTGATCTCTACCTTGTCTCATGAGTAGGACACACTTTGAGCAAAGTATGGAAAAGTCAGTTGATTCTCCAAATTTCTACAAGTGTTCTGAACCTATCAAACCAAAGTCCAAACTCAAAACCAAGACGGGTTAGGCAGAAGGAGGTGATATCACCATTAAAGGCGTCATCACAAGAATCCTCCTCTTTAGAGCAAACCGAGGTATTTGGTTAATAAACTTCACAAGGAGAAGTTTGGTTCGAAGAACTTACAACATCGAACCCTCACTAAAAGAGCTAGCTTGGGGGAGACACACTCCGGTGTATCCAGGTAAGTATTCTTTCTCCTTTTGTTTTAGATTTTAGTTTCTTTTCAATAGTTAAGAAAATGATGAATGAAACAAAATAAAAATTTATCTTTATAATAAATATATATAGCTATAGTAATAATGTGTGATCTAGTAAAATTAACAACAAAATAAAAGGTGTTTGTAGTTTGCTTTAATTTATTCTTGGTCATATTGAGTTTATAGTTTTGTTGTGGCAGACTTTGTGATGATTTAACTCCATAATCGTTGCGAATTAGGAGATGAGTTCTAAAGCAATTTTGTAGCTAGTATGTAGATCTCCAACTTTTATTAATAGAGTTTGTGCTAACTAATCATGGTTTAGGAGCTTGGAGGGTTTGAAATCACACTGTTAGGCTCACCATTGGGCTCTGATGGACACTGTGTCGTGCCATGTCATGGCCGACCAGGCGTAGCACCTAGCCGCCGCATGTCCGCCGCTAGCCGACGTTGGGCCCTCATCGCATCACATTGGCGTGCGCTTAAGGAGGAGCTCCGCTACCCATTTTGCTCACTCACTCACGCTCTCTCCCTCTCCACTGCTCTCTCTCGCTCTCGCCATGGAAGCATCGAGTGCCACCGAGCCACAGCGCTGTTGATGTAGACAAGGCCTGGTCTTCTGATAGGTACAATAGCGTCGATTGGTGGAGACTCAACGTTCATGATCTAGGCTTTGAACCAAGACTGATTCAGACCCTCGCAACTGTTACACCACTGCTCCGTTGGTTATCAACCACGCGAACGCGATTGACCTCGCTGAGAAGCCTTTCCTGCAAGCGAATCGAGAACACAAGCAAGAACAAGATGAATGCAATCTGAAATTGCAAATAAATATGAGGCTTATGATAATGAGAAGGAGTTCAGGTCTTTATTCGAAAGGACTAATCGCCACAGGAGAACAAGATCAAGAACCGAGGCCCTAGTTCACAGCAAGCGGCCTTGGCGGCACAATTGCAACAAAACGACGTCTGTTTCACGAGGAAATCAAGAACTAAACAAAACCCAAACCCTCAAGAGAGCGATGGCTACTAATTATAGAGCCCCGGACATCACCCCCCTGGACGCGCCCCCTAATGGGCTCTAAGACGATACACGGCCCAACGGACCAAAAGACGGTGTCGCAGCACCCTGGCAGATTCTGGACGCTGACTTGTTTCGACGATTCTCATTAATTTTGAAGGAATTTTGATGTGAGACCACTTGAATTGGCTTCCTTATCCAATTAGCTTTCCATCCATATGTGGATCATCGAAAATGGAGCAAGGACACACCCGTGTGACTAGTTTTATGATAGACTAGTCCTAGAACCCGAGATGGGCTTGAACTTGATTTGAGCCTCCACCTTGGTGACTCGAACCGGATGAGCTTCGGGCCTCCTTCTCGGTTAGGACACCCTCGCTGATCTCCTCGTCCTCTATCTCCAAACATGGTCATATCATGGAGCTCATGTCCTCATCATCCTCCCTTTCTTGACGAAAAGCCATCCTTGGCGTTGATTTTGCTTGAAGTCGATCCAACACAACATGAGGACAAATGAGGTTTTCAAAATAATGGGAATGGACAATGTTGTGAGAAAGAATATGACCACATGTCCAGGTTTGTAGCTTGTTTTGTACTATAGACATGTAGTCTGCTCGATTGAAATACACACGATCTTTGCCAATACTATCCTGCAAAAGATTAGTACTAACCAGAAACATATGCTCCCTTTCTTTTGATTCCACTTGTGTTCCAAAAGCAAAACAAGAGGAATATGGCATAACAACAGTGTTGATTTTACTGTCCTCTAGTTGATCATTACTTTGCGCAACAAAAGGAGAATTCAGATTTGTACAAATGTAAACTCGTTGTATCAAATATTGTCCTTGGTTGTTATATTTGCCAAAAACATGATATGTATGTCTAGAGAACCATGGCAAATCAGTATATGCATAAAGTTTCTCCTCTAAAGAACTAAGATTACCCGGAACAACAAATTCAATGTAACCCAAAGTATTTAAAGAAGATAACAATTTCAGCTCATCAACTTCACTAGCATTATGAATAACAAGTCTATTTTCAGCACAAGTGTTCGATTTTAGCACACATATATCATGATCATTCTTCAATGATTGCATGGGTATAACATAAATATCATCATGTAAGTCATCTTTGTCACAAGGAACATCAAGCAAATCATCTTGTAACAAAGGTAAATTAAGCGAAGGCTCCACTAAAATTTGCTCTATCATACAATGATTGGTGGAAAAATTCAGCACATCAAGAGAACTCTCACCTTCCGTGAGTTTAGCATCATGGGCATTACCTTTGCTCTCATGTTCAGCAGGAGTAATAGTTGATGGTTCTAAATTTTCACATGAGGCTGTGAGCATCTCATTTTCTGTCACGACATCCTCGCTCTTTTGTACATTGTCTTGCGAAAGGTTAGGCATAGCAGGAGGAATAACAAGAGATTGATCTAGTTGATGCACCTGATCATTTGAATTAATTACAAGAGATGGATTAACAAAATTTTCTCTCATAAGATCTTTCATATCATTCCATGTGTGAGGTTTATCTGAAAAACTTAAAGACTCCCACCAAGTTGATGTAGATTGTCTCAAAACACTAGTTGCATTTTTAATTTTCCTCCGTTCGCACATATAACTTTGTGCAAAAATGTTATCTATTTTAGTTACCCACTCAATGTACTCATCAGCACCAATACCATCATAATTAGGAAGGGAAGAAAGAATAGATTGACATGCGGGAGGAGGTGTAGCAGCAATAGTGCATGGCTCATGCATCATTGATGTCTCATATCGGTACGTGTTGTAACCTATATTGTTAGCATCAAACAAGAAAACACACAAGTATGTATGTTCCTATCAGCTACTATAGGATGTGGTCAAGGAGTAAAGTCACACACTCAAGCATCTTACCACGATCTTACAAGTGTTCTTACCAAAGCAACAGGTGGTGCAATCGGTCGGTGACTGTGATACCATTGTAGCTTGAGTGTAACAGTTGCAAGGCGAACCTATACATGGTTAGAAGAAAGTGGAGCTTGGACAGGCAAAATATAGTAGCAAGGAATAGCAATAATTTAATTCAGAAATTGCAAGATTGAAAAGTAGTCCCAAGCTAGTCTATGTCGCTGGCCTAAACTCATCCTGGACCTAGTTCAAGCAAGCAATACAATACAACTCAGCACAAGGACTAAAAAAGGATGCAAGCACTTCTGAACTTTTTTTTCACTTTCTTTTTCTTTCCTTTTTTTTTTTTTCTCTCTTTTTTTAGGTGCAGCTTTTTTTCCTTCTTTTGGTTTTTGCACCTCTTTGCCTTTTTCTGCCTTTGATTGATTTTTTAACTAGATAAGTGCCACAATACAACCTTCAAATATATCTTGTGGTACAATGCAATTAGAGTTTAATTTCTCTCTGATATGATGCAAGACTCAAGTTCTAGGATATGAAAAAGCAGCACGATATGTGCTTCCAAAAGTAGCTCTCCAAAGTCCAACGTTGATGCTAAAGAAGAAACCAAATTAGACTTGATATCTATTAGATAAGAAATTATGCAAAACTTCCTATGTCTTGTATGCTCACGTATAACTAAATTTTCCTTTTCTTTTTTTAGGTAGATGGCACAACACATCTTTACTTTATTGACTAACTGTCAAACAAGAAACCAATCTAATATGTGTATATAGGACCAACTCAACACCAAACTGAGATGAACAAATTCGAGAAGAACTAGACTCTGACTTGAATAAACCAACGAACACAACGACGCACAAGGGACGACCATTCAATAAAGCAAACTGAAATTAAAAAATATTGTGATGGCAAAAGGGGTTGTAGGATAGGGAATATGTGGCAGTGTATATATTTTTTTGTGCTTTTTGTGGACTATAGGTAATGCAAAAATAGTAGCAATCTAAAAGGGAAAATAAAAGTATACCTAACGGGCAACAAGGTCTCTGATACCACTTGATGTAGACAAGGCCCGATCTTCTGATAGGTACGATAGCGTTGATTGGCGAAGACTCAACGTTCATGATCTAGGCTTTGAACCAAGACTGATTTAGACCCTCACAACCGTTACACCACTGCTCTGTTTGTTATCAACCACGCGAACGTGATTGACCTCGCCAAGAAGGCTTTCCTGCAAGTGAATCGAGAACACAAGCAAGAACAGGATGAATGCAATCTGAAATTGCAAATAAATATGAGGCTTATGAAAACAAGAAGGAGTTCAGGTCTTTATTCGAAAGGACTAATCACCACAGGTGAACAAGATCAAGAACCGGGGCCCTGGTTCACAGCAAGCGGCCTTGGTGGCACAGTTGCAGCAAAACAACATCTATTTCATGAGGAAATCAAGAACTAAACAAAACCCAGACCCTAAAGAGAGCGATGGCTGCTAATTATAGAGCCCTGGACGTCAGCCCCCTAGACACGCCCCCTAATGGGCTCTAAGACGATACACGTCCCAACGGACCAAAAGACGGTGTCGTAGCACCCTGGCAGATTCTAGATGCTGACTTGTGTCGATGATTCCCGTTGATTCTAAAGGGTTTTGATGTGAGACCACTTGCATTGGCTTCCTTATCCAATTAGCTTTCCATCTATATGTGGATCATTGAAAACAGAGCATGGACACACCCGTGTGACTAGTTTTATGATAGACTGGTCCTAGAACCCGAGATGGGCTCAAACTTGATTTGGGCCTCCACCTTGGTTACTCGAACCAGATGAGCTTCGAGCCTCCTTCTCAATTAGGACACCCTCACTGATCTCCTTGTCCTCTATCTCCAAGCATGGTCATATGCATGGAGCTCATGTCCTCATCAGATGCTCCACCATCGCCTAGAGCCCGCACCGCTGCACCATTGTCGTCTCCATCTAGCCAGTAGCTGCGCCGTCTTCTCCTCTACTTCCTTGACGCAGTAGCAGTTCTAGGCGAGCTACGGTGAGGGAAAAATTGCCGTTCTCATCCTCGCTAGAACCTTGGCTTCCATGGCTACCTTCACAGTGAGCTCACCGCCGCTCAGCTCACTTGAGCATTCCATCTTATTCTTCACGTTAGAGCTTGGTTAGGGTGTGTCCTAGCTTGGGTATGACATTACAGTGAACCGTTGCCTCGCTGGCATGGAACATGACACGCAGTGTCGCCGTGCTGTCACCACCGCGCCACCACGCATGCGGACAGGCCTCGTCGGTGCATCCCACCAAGTCTAAGTAGCTTCGGTAGACTCGTTTGGTCACCACGGATCTCGTGCGCTTCTCGCCGAGCCTTGCCATGGCATGTAGCGGCTGGTATACCACCACACAATGCCACCATGCCGCCATGGCCGGCGATGAGGTAGCTCTAGTGCGTCCGCGCCTCCACCACCTATGTCAATCGACGTGGGATAGTGAGTAGAGCACGACGGTGTGGTCGGTTTCACTAGAGAGCTCGCCATCGGCGAGCTAGCACTGGTCAAACGTGCCCCTCTATTTCGGTTAGGCTGATAGGTGGACCACGCTGACACTTGGGTCCCACACGTCAGTGACTGCAGTTTAGGGTTTTTGTTATTTCTTTTACAGATTTTTGTGCTAAATTTGGAAAATGATATCTAGAGCTAGGAGTGTCCAATTTTGGTGAACCAAATTTTGTTGGATTCCTCATGAAGTGTAGTATTTTATAAAAATATGAGATGCACTATTTCTTGTAATTTTCTAGGTGAATAAAATATAGCTAGATAAGTGTTTTTTGAATGTTTATAATTTTGTAAAATGTGTAACTTGACCTAGGAATTTTATAAAATTGTGATTCCAATTTTGCTGGTCCTGTGTTGACATGATCTAGCTAGGAAAAATAATAAACTTGCAGTAAAGTTGATTGAAATATGATCTTTCTATTTATCTATTAATAAATGGTGTTTTCTGAAGAAAATTATAGGGATAAAAATAAATAACATATTGCCATGCAAATTTTTGTATAGTATTATGGCACCATATGAAGGTAAGAAAAATATAGAATCTGTTGTTTGACACTTTTCTATAGGGTTAACTATTTTTACTAAAATAAACCTTGCTAGCTTGTCATTTTTGTAGAGAATGTTGTACATGTTCAAATGGTATGAAGTTTTTACAGTAGTCCAATGGGAGCACTTGGAAGCCACTGTAATTTTATGAGAATTTATAGTGCACATTTGGTATATGTTTGTTATTTCACCTAATTTTTTAATTAAATTAATAAAGGCATTTAAATAAATAAATTGTGCTTGACCATGATGTTTTCTATGGTACTTGTAATACAGATGAACTGTTGATGCTAATAGTAAGGCTTAGAAGCAATTGGTTGTATGCAACTAATTAATTATTGCTTTATAATTTAAATAAATGGCTGCATGTATAGTTTTGGTTGAGTTGATAATTTCATGTTGATAATGGCCTTTTCTGTAAAACTTGTTAATAACAAAGTTGTAGATATCTTACTGGTCTACCTTGTGTTAAATTTTCATAGTCATATGCCCTAGGGTTTAAGAGTTTTGGTTGTTAGAAGTTTGCTTTCTGAAATGTTTACTTTCTGGACAGATTTGAATAACTGAATTGTTCGACCTAGATAACTGTTGAATCACATTAAGGGTATTAAAAGAAAGTTGTAGACAGTTTCATAGGCTTTCCAGAATGTCCACAACCATATTATTTTTATGTGTATAACTCCAGTTATGGTTAAAACAAGTAACTGCTGTCTTGTAATCCAGTAAATAATTTACAAAAGTGTTTGCTTAAGTAGTAGAGAAGAGATATGCACCAACTTAGTAGAATAGGATGCACTTGTTATTACCTTAATATCATGCTGTTGAAAGTACTTATGACGATGCATTCTATAACACCCCAGGTGTTTGTCACCAGTTAAGCAATGGGTTTAAGCTCAACCTTGACATGTTAAGTGGTGATGGTGATGTTAGGTCAAACATGTGAAAATGAGCCACCACTTAAACTTGGACCATGCACCATTGCTTACAATGTAGCCCTTTCCAAAAAGTATGCTTGAGTAATGTTGGATGCACTTCTTTCATGTGTCTCACATCAATATCCACCTATATTGATCACTAGAAAAGTTTCATGAAGTTTGGAATCAAAAAGTCACATGAAATGATAAGTTATATCCTTGTTGGAATGGCTTTACTAAGTGTTGGAATTGCACCCTGAATTGAATGGAATTATAGATCATCAACCAAACCTTGCAACTTTGCCCAACTAGCTCTAGATGAACTCTACAACAAAAGTCATGAAAGGTCCATGCTGAGCAAATGCCCTGAAAATGCTCCAATAGGGCACAAAGACCATTTAAGCTTTAGCGTGATACTACTTTGGTCAAAGCAGAACTACAGGTTTTGTGCATGTGTTGGAGTTTGATCTTTAATAAAAGTTGTAGCTCAGTTTGAGTAGAACAAACTTTGTTTAAAGGTCAAGACCTAGTTCAGTCTCTAACTTAGTCCAACCGAGCCCTCAAATTGGAATCCATTACTACTTTGGAGCTCGAAAAATTTGCTAAGTCCTCAATGGACTGAATGACTGTTTTCAGGTTTCATGTCTCTACATTGAGGAACTAATATCTTGCAAACCGATCCGATCCAGACCATGATCCTGTAAGAAATTTTGTAGTACTCATGTAGCTATAACACATGGTGCAATCAGTTGAACGAATAACGAATCGGTTTAGGAGATATAGGATGGGAAAGATGACATTTCAGTCGAATGTTTGAGGTGGTATTAGAAATTTGAATCCACAGTAGCAGCACGAATGGCCGACCGGGTACTAGCGCTCAATGCCCCGTGGCCTCTCATGCTCGCCTACATGCGTGCCGCGTCGCCCAGCTTGTCGATTTGGAGACCCAAGCACTCGCCCCTCTCCCATTCTTCCTCTCGCTCTCTGTCTCCTCTCTCATTCTGTGCTGGTGCCTAAGCGTGTCCGCCATGGCAAACGAGCGGAGCTCCCCACCGCCGCTCGCTTCTTTCTCTTCCTCCACCCTGACTCGCCATCCTCTACTCGCCCCAAGCCAGCGCCTCCATCGCCTCCTCCCTTGCCGCGCTGTCGTGCAGAACTGTGTCCGCCACGGACGCCAGCCAAGCCAAAGCTCGGGCCGCCGTCGCACGAGCACGTGGCCTGGCCGCTGCGCCCTGCCATGGCGCGAGCGGAGTCCAGCCGCGGGAGCGCTGTGGCCACCCAGTTTTGAGCGGCTCGTCCTCACCGCCCGTCGTGCCCCACAACATCGCCGCCGTCAGTCTACGCGCAGCCGAGCCGCATGCACACGTGGCCAGCCCTCCACACTCCTCCTCGGGCCGAGCCGAGGGCACCATATCGGGTGCACACGGGACCGTACTTGCTCCCCGCCACTCGTCGCCATCGACTGCCGCCTCTCCGACCGGATTCGGCGAAGTCCAGTGCCTCCTCTGCTCCAACCGTGACCAGGGACTTCGCACAACAATTAGGAGAAAGGGAGGGTCATATCTGCAACGTTATAGACTCATATGAATAGTGCTCCTTGGGACCTATTTGTTTTAAATCGGCTGAAAGTTTGGTTTCAATATTCTCTATGCATTAGATCTATTCGTAAAATAGCAAATGTAGACTTTTTGGAATCCTTGTGAAATTCTCTATGCATTAGATCTATAATATGGCATGTTTTAGTTTCAATATTGTGCGGTAAAAATAGATTTAGGCAGTTAGGTTCTTAATAGTAGTCATGTCTTGTCCTTTTTATAACTGCAGTTATTTTTCTCAAATAAATGTGAAATTTTTATGGAGTGTGACTGATGTGATTAGTGATGTCTGGTAAAAATTTCAATATTTTAGGCTTGATATTTTAAGATCTATAAAAATAACAAATTACCTGTATTGCCTTACCCCTATTCTGAATAGGCCTGCAAGATTAAATTAATTGGCTTAGTTAGGTTATGAATCATGACTTTGTGATAATACATGAGTTGTAGTACTTTTAGTAAGCTTCTCAAAAAGCTAAATATCATGATTTTTGGTTAAGTAGATATTGAGTTATATTTGCATAAATATCAGTGGCTGTTTCTACCCAAACTCTGACAGGGTTACCTTGTTCGCATTGTGGGGCCTTCTTAATAGTAGAATTAGCTTTAGGTGTTTACAATAAATCTGTTTATAATTTGATAGTATTTCTAAAAAGTCTAGAACCACATTTATTGGACATGTATAACTGCAGTTATAGCTGTTTAAATTGGCAGGTCAGTTTCTGTCTATGTTTTGGACAGAGATGCAATTATTGGATTAATTGACCCTTCTAACTGTAGAATCATCTTAATATGAGAATAATAAAGTTGTAGGTAACTTCATAAGCTTTTCAAAAAGTTATGGTTCATGTTTGTTGGAGGTCTAGAACTCTAGTTATGCTTCTCTGAAGTTCCTATCAGTTTTCTGTACCACTGCTGTTGGGCTGCATTTGCAGTTTTGCTTGTGCAATTATTTTCGTGGTGTAAATGATGTTTCCTATGGTTGTAGTGAATACAAAAGTTGTATCAAATTTCATGATCTTGCTTGTGTTCAAATTTTAAGGCCATAGGCCTGATAGTGAAAGAGTTACATGACTTTTAAGTCTTCTGTCAGGATTGGATTGTATTCTGAGCAGAGCTGAAAGATGCTAGTGTTTGATCTAGTTAGGATTTGAATAAGCTTTTGGTGCTAATAACAAAGTTGTATATAATTCATGTATCTAGCTTCTGTTAAAATTTGGTGGTATTTGGCCTTGTGGTTTGTGAGTTATGCCTGTTTAAAGTTGGGTTTTAGAAATGGCTGCTCTCTGTCAATTGTGGACCAGTTTCTGTAAGTGGGTATATTTGACTTAGTTAACTTGAGAATCATGCTAAGATGATTAAAGATGAATTGTAGAAAATTTCATAAGCTTTCCAAAATATCTTCTTTCATGTCATTTGGATTTGTGTAACTCCAGTTATAGCTAAATCCTGTAGCTGCTGTTTGCATGTCCAGAAATTGACAGATTCCAATTATAGTTGTTTGCTTGTATATTGCTAAGTGTGGCTCATACCTTTATTGATGGTTGAGTTAGAGTACCTGAGATCTTGGGAAACTTGTGTCATGCTTAGTGTTGTCGTCTTCTTTGCTATCGTGGCATGATAAATTGTGCGATGTTGAAAGTAAGCAATGCGAAGTGCTTGTGCATGTTAACGTAACCTTGTGCTTGTCTTACTTACTGCATGCAATGCATTGTCTATTGCACTTCCATGTATTCATACACATGCATCTTGCATCTCATTTAGGTACGCTAGATGAACCACGTGAAGGACTTGATGTTGGAGCCAAACCTGAAGACGGTCTATGGAGGATCTATCCCGAAGATGGAAGGACTAAACGAGTGCTAGGACCGGAGATGTCACCAGGACGGTGCAAGCTAACTGAACTGACTTGTGTCGGATCCTAGGCAAGCCCCGGAGCATTCTAAGTCTCCCATGTTTTTACAAATATCTTGAGTATCTTTTATTATTGATGATGCATTAAGTATAGGAATTGGTTGGAACCAATTGTTGCATTATATCCTTACCTTGTCCACATAAAATCCTGTGAATCCTAATTAAGTGTAGGATCGAATGATGCTTAGCTATGCTTAGACCGGTAGAAGTCGGGTGATTTCCTGTCACCTGTGAGATGTAGGATGAGCTCTGGTCACGATTGGCTATATTTGCTTTCATGAAAAAGAACCATGTGTTAATAATGAAAAGAGACCGGACGGGATGACGGTAGTGCAGCAACAGGGCATGGAGGTCTTGGGTGTGAATCTATCCCCGTCTGTGTCGTTTAAGGACCGATACACTGTATGTCCTCATGTCATATTGAACGCAGCCTAACACTTAGCTAGCCGGATAAGTCGTTCCGACCGCGAAGCCTAGTACCTCAACTCAGGCCGGGGACGCGAGCAGTGGCGTGCATTCTGGAGGTAGTAAGGATGTGCGGAGAGCCATTGGCATAAGTCCAAGGCGGGTTAGAGTCCCGAACAACCTTGGCAGAGTGGTTCTCTGAGAATGTCGATCTGTTCGGACTCGTGACTCTTGAATCGTACCAAAGGTGACTCATTTGTGACCCTGACGGGGGAAGCAGGGTTTGTGTTTAGGAATACCCCTCCAGCTGGATAGGAATCGATTCGAATCGCCGTCTCTCCCGGATAGTGAGAACTTGACTGAGCAGCGGCAACGCAGATTCACTAAATTTAAAGATATGGTTAAATGATGATGATGATGATGATGATAATGACAATGAGCCATGAAATACCTGATATGGTTATTATTGTTTGCAACTTAATCAAGTGATTGATTAGTACAGGTGCTAATATAGATGGTAGGAAATGGCTAAAAGTCACTCCTAGTACAGGTGAATAATGCTAATGGTTACTCAAGCTTTTACGCAAAAGGTTGTCCCGCCAGATCCACTAAATTAAGCTATGCATGATCCTTGGTGTCATTTGTTTTGGTTTCCGACGGGTAAGTCTGGCTGAGTACATTCGAGTACTCAGGGTTTATCCCACCATGTTGTAGGTGGAGTTCTTGGCATGTTGAAGATGATGGCTAACCACTGATGGGCTCGGTGATTCTATAGTTACTTCTCATCTATATGCTTTTGTCGGATGATGTCACTTATGCTAGCAATATATTTGGAACTTATATTAATGTAATCATTTGAAAGCTATGTTGTTTTCACTAAGCGGTTTTGAAACCCAAACTTGTACTTTTATTTGTGAAACCTTATGTAATATTATTTCCGCTGCAACCCTGTGTAAGTGATGTGTATTTGCTTAATCACGCGATCTTGGTTGTGATGTTGATTTACCGAGGTCTCTCGGGACACTCGGCGGACTACCGGGTTTATATAAGTGAAAGTATGTGTGTGTCAACGTGTTAGCAGGGACAGCCATACTTGATCTTGTATAAATTGGGCGGTTCTATCACAGTTGGCATCAGAGCAAGATTAAGTATAATACTGTCATGTACATTGTTTTAAAAACAAAGTTTTGGTTTTTAAAAGCCTATTTTAACTAAAACTTTAGCTACAGGCAAATTTGTCAAAACTAATTTGCAAAACTATGCTAGCGACATCCTCCTTTATGCCCAGTTAAGGACTATTAGGTGGCTACCTAAGTACTAACATGGGGGTTTTTACTTTCGTCGTCCATACGGCATGTTATTGTATGGATGCCATTCGTTTGAATGGTAATGTATGGATCAATTGTCTCTACGCTCAGGTAAGTGTGAGTTGTGAGAGCATGACCATCCAACTATCAGTCTAGGGGAGAGTTAGCTGTGGTTACTAGAATATTTACATGTTACACCCATGTATATATGAAGGTACTTAATTGCGGGTATATTTATCGGGTAGCTGTGGATATCGAAGTATATACATCTGGGGATGTATATATGGAGAGTATCTTAGTTTACTACTTTCATTATGTGCTTATTTATCTCTTGTGGGGATGGGCTGCAATGAATTTGCCTGCAGGTACGCTAACCACGAATGCGTAGATTGAATGTAGCTGACGACTAGCTATATATCGAGAGAGTACGTGTTATGCCACTGACATAGAACGTGATTGCCACCTTAGGCTGGCAATTTTGTGAGGACGAATAGGACGAGCATGCATCATGATTGTGCTTGTGCATAAATATGCTTCCCTCACCTTGTTCTAATACTAAGTAACTTGTGATCAATGTGATGTTGCTATCTTCCCTGTGTGAAGCTAGACAAAATGCCTTGTTCCATGTTGCTTGAATAGGAAGTTCTTGAGAAAAGTGTGTGCTTAGCCTTGCTAGAAATAATTGTGGTTACATGTTTAAACCTATAAATGTCCTTTAGTTTAGCTAAGTGGTGGGTATGTTGTTCTTACAAGCTTTTGCAAATGCTTTAGGCCTCACTTAAGTACTTGGGGTTCTTATGAATAAAATTAATTTATTGTTGCTCTAAGGTAACAATGTTTTAGAGCTGCTAGAATAACATGTTTGTGTGCTCTCTTGTTAAGTAGAACAAAGACAAGTTTTGTTTTGCTTGTGGGACATTGACTGCTAGAACAATTTCTATAGTAGTGATGTTTTCGTGGTCATAACGGTGTTTTTCTATAGTTATGGAGAATACCAAAGTCGTAGCTAGCTTTCGTATCTTGCTTATCCAAAAATTTCATGACCCTAGGCCTTATGGGTTAAAAGTTATAGACAACTTAATAAGCTTTACCTAAAGTCTAGGATCACCTCCTTGTTGACTCCTAACCTTGTGACTACCATTGTTTGCTATCCCTCCTTTTCATGGTGCTTGCTCCTGTGCAACCAAAATTGTGCCACGTGAAAATTCTTTTGGGTTGTATGTTCAGTAATGGTGCCACGATTAGCGATCTACGGTGCCGTGACGAAACCGAGAGCCTCCTGTGGGTGCACACACAAGGCTGTGCTGCTCGGCACGCGCTGGTATCGGGGTTTCTAGTCATGATCCATTACAGAACTGCACGGATGTGTTATTTTCATGTGAGCTCTTCCTTGGTTATCTCTCCATATCTTATCGAAGATCCCTATATCAGACCGAAAGTAGTAGAGCTTCTTGTTGAAGTCACAAAAAGGATAACCTTTGAAGAACTAGTCACCGACATAAACATTAACCGACTACATGAGGTGGTAGACAAGTGACTCCACTGGGTTGTCCCAGTATTGATGTCCGTCACCTAGTGAACAACTTATGTCATCATTGTTGGATCCGAAAGACATACAACACTTAATGTTGGACAAATGGTTAGTCGGATAAGAATCGAACGTCACATTATGATTATGACCTGGCTATCCAAGTCTTGATCATTATGTGCATGCAGATCGCACCGGTGAGATTAACTATCTCTAGTGTGACCCCTTGTCTGCTGACTTTGATGGCGACCATCTGTTATGCGTTAATCACAACTATTGTTGCCCTGAGTGAAGGTTTAGAACTTCTAGTGTTGAGAGACAATTGATTAGTTACTAGTCGGAAGCTTAACCTCCAGCTAGGTGACAACTTTTGCTAATTACAAAGGTTATGTCTCACAGAGCAATGTTAGGCAATGTAACAGCAAGCCGGTTAGCAATGCAACTACTGCTTTGTTTTCCCAAAACCTGTGCTATCAAGTCAACTCCATCTTGGACAATCACACAGATAGTACAAGACGTTGTATCGGCTACGTAAGGAGCTAGCGAAAGTACATCCATAGTTTTAGTCAGCATCTTTGTGCCCGTAGGTGCCACTACCACATGTGTCTAGACTCTAGTGGACGAAGTGCTGAAGGATATATAGAAATGGTTCCTTATCTCTATAGGACAGTCCCTCCATGTAGAGTATGCTTTGTGTCCCAAAAACATAGCCACAAGTCCAATGCTTGTGCATAGTCAAGTTGGTGTCTAGAACGATGGTTGAAGTGTTACCAGAGAAGCATGTGAGGAAAACTCTAGCCTCCATCCTCAGCTAGAGAAAGATTGCTGCTGCTATGAGAAAGGTTAGAGAGTGCAAAATACACACCTCATCGTGTGAAGCAAAAAAAAGGGAGAACACGAAAGCTGTCCAGATTTTGTGGCACTAAACCGGTTATCTTCAAGCCGGCGATTAGTGACACAAACGAAGTTGGATTGACCCCAAACTTGGTGACCTCATTCCTCACTTAGGACACGTCGATGCCTTAAGTTTGTTTGAGGATTGGTTGAGTGAAACATCGGATTTGAGAGCTGTTTTGTCAATTCGGGTTGCTGCCATTTTAGAACAGAGCAGTTTTGGTAGATGAATTGTTTGGATGGTCAAACGGTGTCCGGTTGAGTTGAATTTTGGTGAGTAGTTAGAAGACCCATGGATCTACATGACCACCAAAAATTTGTGCAAATTGGAGCAGTAGTTTGTGAGATATGAATAGAAAACAAAAGGGTACAGAATCTGCAATTTCGCTGTGACTGCGATCATCCCTTGCCTTAGATGGTTGTGTTTGTAATTCATACCAAGAAATTACAACGTGTAGGTATATTTCTGTTAGACAATCCTCCATACCCTTGAGAAGACTAATTGCACCCCTATGTGCCTTGGTTTTGCCCTCTTAGATCAGCAATGCGTGAGCAGTCAAGGTGTTCTAGAAGTCAAATTGTCTCCGTGCAATTCGAAAGTAATTGGAAATGTGTCAAACCATATATTTTTGGATTATGGTTTTTGAGATATTGATTGGCCTAAGAATGGAAGCCTCGATGTCAAATATAGTTTAAGAAAGCTGGTTTTCCTACGATGCAAGTAAACCCAACTTGCTGTACAACTGCACCACGAAGGCAAATTGTACTTAACCTGCTTGGTAGTGATCTAGTCCCTAGTTTTGTGATTACTTGCAACTTGTGTTGCCCTCAAAGCCTCGCTAACATCCTTCTGCATCAATGGTTCTCCAATGCTGACATGCCTAAGGTGTCTTCCATGTGTTTTACCCAAGGGGTTGCCTCAGATACAACTCAGATAACTGTTGCCGTTTGGATACGAGAATTCCCTTAAATAATGGTCGTCGAAAACGCTGAGTCAACAGAGTTAGCTATCACATTCACCACTCACTCAACTGACTTAGGTAATACAGTATTGTTATCAAAGAAAGAGCACTGCACACATGGAACATTATGTAGCTTTCCATCAGTTGACATATGAGTGAGTGCACCGCTACAACCAATCTGGATATTGGTTAACTAGCTTCTCATGCCCTCAAAGGATGTTTACCCCATCTATGATCACATCCTTTACGAGAAGTTGTGCTCAAGCCATGTTAGTAGAGAACTGCTTTTCAAACCTTGGGAGCAAATATAGCACCGTTGCAAGGAATATCCGACAACCGACTGCGATCTAGTGCAAAGTCCATAGGTCTATGCTATATCCACTAGGGAAGTAGATGTTACAAGTATTTAGTCTACGCTTGTATCACTCTTCGTACATCGTGGACGAAGTACGCAGGACAATGCTATCTTGGATTCCTTCCAATGTAACAATGCTTTATGGACACTAACGAAAGAAATTCTTCAGACAACAACTTATGACGAAGAGCAAGTATCAGAAAGTGTCGTGACCAAATTAGCCTCTCTGATACTCTGAAGTTAAGTGGCCTAATGCTATCACTGATGTTGGAAACTGGATGACATGTTTCTCTTCCCTTAAAAGTCTTTCGCACCGAATCTCGGGACGCGATTCCTTTAAGGGGGGAGGGCTATAACACCCCGGGTGTTTGTCACCAGTTAAGCAATGGGTTTAAGCTCAACCTTGACATGTTAAGTGGTGATGGTGATGTTAGGTCAAACATGTGAAAATGAGCCACCACTTAAACTTGGACCATGCACCATTGCTTACAATGTTGCCCTTTCCAAAAAGTATGCTTGAGTAATGTTGGATGCACTTCTTTCATGTGTCTCACATCAATATCCATCTATATTGATCACTGGAAAAGTTTCATGAAGTTTGGAATCAAAAAGTCACATGAAATGATAAGTTATATCCTTGTTGGAATGGCTTTACTAAGTGTTGGAATTGCACCCTGAATTGAATGGAATTATAGATCATCAACCAAACCTTACAACTTTGCCCAACTAGCTCTAGATGAACTCTACAACAAAAGTCATGAAAGGTCCATGCTGAGCAAATGCCCTGAAAATGCTC
This sequence comes from Miscanthus lutarioriparius, assembly GCA_904845875.1. Taxonomy (NCBI): domain Eukaryota; kingdom Viridiplantae; phylum Streptophyta; class Magnoliopsida; order Poales; family Poaceae; genus Miscanthus; species Miscanthus lutarioriparius. The sequence goes on along the minus strand of CAJGYO010000005.1, from coordinate 69,918,986 downwards.
CAATAGGGCACAAAGACCATTTAAGCTTTAGCGTGATACTACTTTGGTCAAAGCAGAACTACAGGTTTTGTGCATGTGTTGGAGTTTGATCTTTAATAAAAGTTGTAGCTCAGTTTGAGTAGAACAAACTTTGTTTAAAGGTCAAGACCTAGTTCAGTCTCTAACTTAGTCCAACCGAGCCCTCAAATTGGAATCCATTACTACGTTGGAGCTCGAAAAATTTGCTAAGTCCTCAATGGACTGAATGACTGTTTTCAGGTTTCATGTCTCTACATTGAGGAACTAATATCTTGCAAACCGATCCGATCCAGACCATGATCCTGTAAGAAATTTTGTAGTACTCATGTAGCTATAACACATGGTGCAATCAGTTGAACGAATAACGAATCGGTTTAGGAGATATAGGATGGGAAAGATGACATTTCAGTCGAATGTTTGAGGTGGTATTAGAAATTTGAATCCACAGTAGCAGCAGGAATGGCCGACCGGGTACTGGCGCTCAATGCCCCGTGGCCTCTCATGCTCGCCTACATGCGTGCCGCGTCGCCCAGCTTGTCGATTTGGAGACCCAAGCACTCGCCCCTCTCCCATTCTTCCTCTCGCTCTCTGTCTCCTCTCTCATTCTCTGCCGGCGCCTGAGTGCATCCACCATGGCAAACGAGCGGAGCTCCCCACCGCCGCTCGCTTCTTTCTCTTCCTCCACCCTGACTCGCCATCCTCTGCTCGCCCCAAGCCAGCGCCTCCGTTGCCTCCTCCCTTGCCGCGCTACCACACACAACTGTGTCCGCCACGGACGCCAGCCAAGCCGAAGCTCGGGCCACCGCCACACGAGCACGTGGCCTGGCCGCTGCGCCCTGCCATGGCGCGAGCGGAGTCCAGCCGCGGGAGCGCTGTGGCCACCTAGTTTCGCGCGGCTCGTCCTCACCGCCCGTCGCGCCCCACAGCATCGCCGCCATTAGTCTATGCGTAGCTGAGCCACATGCACACGTGGCCAGCCCTCCACACTCCTCCTCGGGCCGAGCCGAGGGCACCATATCGGGTGCGCATGGGACCGTACTTGCTCCCCGCCACTCGTCGCCATCGACTGCCGCCTCTCCGGCCGGATTCGGCGAAGTCCAGTGCCTCCTCTGCTCCAACCGTGACCAGGGAGTTCGCGCAACAATTAGGAGAAAGGGAGGGTCCTATCTGCAATGTTATAGACTCATATGAATAGTGCTCCTAGGGACCTATTTGTTTTAAATCGGCTGAAAGTTTGGAAAATCATAATAAATCATAGGAAATTCGTAAAATAGCAAATGTGGACTTGTAATACAGATGAACTGTTGATGCTAATAGTAAGGCTTAGAAGCAATTGGTTGTATGCAACTAATTAATTATTGCTTTATAATTTAAATAAATGGCTGCATGTATAGTTTTGGTTGAGTTGATAATTTCATGTTGATAATGGCCTTTTCTGTAAAACTTGTTAATAACAAAGTTGTAGATATCTTACTGGTCTACCTTGTGTTAAATTTTCATAATCATATGCCCTAGGGTTAAAGAGTTTTGGTTGTTAGAAGTTTGCTTTCTGAAATGTTTACTTTCTGGACAGATTTGAATAACTGAATTGTTCGACCTAGATAACTGTTGAATCACATTAAGGGTATTAAAAGAAAGTTGTAGACAGTTTCATAGGCTTTCCAGAATGTCCACAACCATATTATTTTTATGTGTATAACTCCAGTTATGGTTAAAACAAGTAACTGCTGTCTTGTAATCCAGTAAATAATTTACAAAAGTGTTTGCTTAAGTAGTAGAGAAGAGATATGCACCAACTTAGTAGAATAGGATGCACTTGTTATTACCCTAATACCATGCTGTTGAAAGTACTTATGACGATGCATTCTATAACACCCCAGGTGTTTGTCACCAGTTAAGCAATGGGTTTAAGCTCAACCTTGACATGTTAAGTGGTGATGGTGATGTTAGGTCAAACATGTGAAAATGAGCCACCACTTAAACTTGGACCATGCACCATTGCTTACAATGTTGCCCTTTCCAAAAAGTATGCTTGAGTAATGTTGGATGCACTTCTTTCATGTGTCTCACATCAATATCCATCTATATTGATCACTGGAAAAGTTTCATGAAGTTTGGAATCAAAAAGTCACATGAAATGATAAGTTATATCCTTGTTGGAATGGCTTTACTAAGTGTTGGAATTGCACCCTGAATTGAATGGAATTATAGATCATCAACCAAACCTTGCAACTTTGCCCAACTAGCTCTAGATGAACTCTACAACAAAAGTCATGAAAGGTCCATGTTGAGCAAATGCCCTGAAAATGCTCCAATAGGGCACAAAGACCATTTAAGCATTAGCGTGATACTACTTTGGTCAAAGCAGAACTACAGGTTTTGTGCATGTGTTGGAGTTTGATCTTTAATAAAAGTTGTAGCTCAGTTTGAGTAGAACAAACTTTGTTTAAAGGTCAAGACCTAGTTCAGTCTCTAACTTAGTCCAACCGAGCCCTCAAATTGGAATCCATTACTACTTTGGAGCTCGAAAAATTTGCTAAGTCCTCAATGGACTGAATGACTGTTTTCAGGTTTCATGTCTCTACATTGAGGAACTAATATCTTGCAAACCGATCCGATCCAGACCATGATCCTGTAAGAAATTTTGTAGTACTCATGTAGCTATAACACATGGTGCAATCAGTTGAACGAATAACGAATCGGTTTAGGAGATATAGGATGGGAAAGAAGACATTTCAGTCGAATGTTTGAGGTGGTATTAGAAATTTGAATCCATAGTAGCAGCAGGAATGGCCGACCGGGTACTGGCGCTCAATGCCCCGTGGCCTCTCATGCTCGCCTACATGCGTGCCGCGTCACCCAGCTTGTCAATTTGGAGACCCGAGCACTCGCCCCTCTCCCATTCTTCCTCTCGCTCTCTGTCTCCTCTCTCATTCTCTGCCAGTGCCTGAGCACGTCCGCCATGGCAAACGAGCGGAGCTCCCCACCGCCGCTCGCTTCTTTCTCTTCCTCCACCCTGACTTGCCATCCTCTACTCGCCCCAAGCCAGCGCCTCCATCGCCTCCTCCCTTGCCGTGCTGCCATGCAGAACTGTGTCCGCCACGGACGCCAGCCAAGCCAAAGCTCGGGCCATTGTCAGACGAAAGCACGTGGCTTTGGCCGCTGCGCTTCGCCATGGCGCGAGCGGAGTCCAGCCGCGGGAGCGCTGTGGCCACCTAGTTTCGAGCGGCTCGTCCTCACCGCCCGTCGCGCCCCACAATGTCGCCGCCGTCAGTCTACGCACAGCCGAGCCGCATGCACACGTGGCCAGCCCTCCACACTCCTCCTCGGGCCGAGCCGAGGGCACCATATCGGGTGCGCACGGGACCGTACTTGCTCCCCGCCACTCGTCACCATCGACTGCCGCCTCTCCGGCCGCCTCTCCCGGCCGGATTCTTGGCGCAACAATTAGGAGAAGTCCATCTGCAATGTTATAGACTCATATGAATAGTGCTCCTTGGGACCTATTTGTTTTAAATCGGCTGAAAGTTTGGTTTCAATATTCTCTATGCATTAGATCTATTCGTAAAATAGCAAATGTGGACTTTTTGGAATCCTTGTGAAATTCTCTATGCATTAGATCTATAATATGGCATGTTTTAGTTTCAATATTGTGCGGTAAAAATAGATTTAGGCAGTTAGGTTCTTAATGCTAGTCATGTCTTGTCCTTTTTATAACTGCAGTTATTTTTCTCAAATAAATGTGAAATTTTTATGGAGTGTGACTGATGTGATTAGTGATGTCTGGTAAAAATTTCAATATTTTAGGCTTGATATTTTAAGATCTATAAAAATAACAAATTACCTGTATTGCCTTACCCCTATTCTAAATAGGCCTGCAAGATTAAATTAATTGGCTTAGTTAGGTTATGAATCATGACTTTGTGATAATACATGAGTTGTAGTACTTTTATTAAGCTTTTCAAAAAGCTAAATATCATGATTTTTGGTTAAGTAGATATTGAGTTATATTTGCATAAATATCAGTGGCTGTTTCTGCCCAAACTCTGACAGGGTTACCTTGTTCGTATTGTGGGGCCTTCTTAATAGTAGAATTAGCTTTAGGTGTTTACAACAAATCTGTTTAGAATTTGATAGTCTTTCTAAAAAGTCTAGAACGACATTTATTGGACATGTATAACTGCAGTTATAGCTGTTTAAAGTGGCATGTCAGTTTCTGTCTATGTTTTGGACAGAGATGCAATTATTGGATTAATTGACCCTTCTAACTATAGAATCATCTTAATATGAGAATAAGAAAGTTGTAGGTAACTTCATAAGCTTTTCAAAAAGTTATGGTTCATGTTTGTTGGAGGTCTAGAACTCTAGTTATGCTTCTCTAAATTTCCTATCAGTTTTCTGTACCACTGCTGTTGGGCTGCATTTGCAGTTTTGCTTGTGCAATTATTTTCGTGGTGTAAATGATGTTTTCTATGGTTGTAGTGAATACAAAAGTTGTATCAAATTTCATGATCTTACTTGTGTTCAAATTTTAAGGCCATAGGCCTGATAGTGAAAGAGTTACATGACTTTTAAGTCTTCTGTCAGGATTGGATTGTATTCTGAGCAGAGCAGAAAGATGCTAGTGTTTGATCTAGTTAGGATTTGAATAAGCTTTTGGTGATAATAACAAAGTTGTATATAATTCATGTATCTAGCTGCTGTTAAAATTTGGTGGTATTTGGTCTTGTGGTTTGTGAGTTATACCTGTTTAAAGTTGGGTTTCAGAAATGGCTGCTCTCTGTCAATTGTGGACCAGTTTCTGTAAATGGGTATATTTGACTTAGTTAACTTGAGAATCATGCTAAGATGATTAAAGATGAATTGTAGAAAATTTCATAAGCTTTCCAAAATGTCTTTTTTCATGTCATTTGGATTTGTGTAACTCCAGTTATAGCTAAATCCTGTAGCAGCTGTTTGCATGTCCAGAAATTGACAGATTCCAATTATAGTTGTTTGCTTGTATATTGCTAAGTGTGGCTCATACCTTTATTGATGGTTGAGTTAGAGTACCTGAGATCTTGGGAAACTTGTGTCATGCTTAGTGTTGTCGTCTTCTTTGCTATCGTGGCATGATAAATTGTGCGATATTGAAAGTAAGCAATGCGAAGTGCTTGTGCATGTTAACGTAACCTTGTGCTTGTCTTACTTACTGCATGCAATGCATTGTCTATTGCACTTCCATGTATTCATACACATGCATCTTGCATCTCATTTAGGTACGCTAGATGAACCACGTGAAGGACGTGATGTTGGAGCCAAACCTGAAGACGGTGTATGGAGGATCTATCCCGAAGATGGAAGGACTAAACGAGTGCTAGGACCGGAGATGTCACCAGGACGGTGCAAGCTAACTGAACTGACTTGTGTCGGATCCTAGGCAAGCCCCGGACCATTCTAAGTCTCCCATGGTTTTACAAATATCTTGAGTATCTTTTATTGTTGATGATGCATTAAGTATAGGAATTGGTTGGAACCAATTGTTGCATTATATCCTTACCTTGTCCAGATAAAATCATGTGAATCCTAATTAAGTGTAGGATCGAATGATGCTTAGCTATGCTTAGACCAGTAGAAGTCGGGTGATTTCCTGTCACCTGTGAGATGTAGGATGAGCTCTGGTCACGATTGGCTATATTTGCTTTCATGAAAAAGAACCATGTGTTAATAATGAAAAGAGACCGGACGGGATGACGGTAGTGCAGCAACATGGCATGGAGGTCTTGGGTGTGAATCTATCCCCGTCTGTGTCGTTTAAGGACCGATACACTGTATGTCCTCATGTCATGTTGAACGCAGCCTAACACTTAGCTGGCCGGATAAGTCGTTCCGACCGCGAAGCCTAGTAGCTCGACTCAGGCCGGGGACGCGAGCAGTGGCATGTATTCTGGAGGTAGTAAGGATGTGCGGAGAGCCATTGGCATAAGTCCAAGGCGGGTTAGAGTCCCGAACAACCTTGGCAGAGTGGTTCTCTGAGAATGTTGATCTGTTCGGACTCGTGACTCCTGAATCGTACCAAAGGTGATTCGTTTGCGACCCTGACGGGGGAAGCAGGGTTTATGTTTAGGAATACCCCTCCAGCTAGATAGGAATCGATTCGAATCGCCATCTCTCCTGGATAGTGAGAACTTGACTGAGCAGCGGCAACGTAGATTCACTAAATTTAAAGATATGGTTAAATGATGATGATGATGATGATGATAATGACAATGAGCCATGAAATACCTGATATGGTTATTATTGTTTGCAACTTAATCAAGTGATTGATTAGTACAGGTGCTAATATAGATGGTAGGAAATGGCTAAAAGTCACTGCTAGTACAGGTGAATAATGCTAATGGTTACTCAAGCTTTTACGTAAAAAGGTTGTCCCGCCAGATCCACTAAATTAAGCTATGCATGATCCTTGGTGTCATTTGTTTTGGTTTCCGACGGGTAAGTCTGGCTGAGTACATTCGAGTACTCAGGGTTTATCCCACCATGTTGTAGGTGGAGTTCTTGACATGTTGAAGATGGTGGCTAACCGCCGATGGGCTCGGTGATTCTATAGTTACTTCTCATCTATATGCTTTTGTCGGATGATGTCACTTATGCTAGCAATATATTTGGAACTTATATTAATGTAATCATTTGAAAGCTATGTTGTTTTCACTAAGCGGTTTTGAAACCCAAACTTGTACTTTTATTTGTGAAACCTTATGTAATATTATTTCCGCTGCAACCCTGTGTAAGTGATGTGTATTTGCTTAATCACGTGATCTTGGTTGTGATGTTGATTTACTGAGGTCTCTCGGGACACTCGGTGGACTACCGGGTTTATATAAGTGAAAGTATGTGTGTGTCAATGTGTTAGCGGGGACAGCCATACTTGATCTTGTATAAATTGGACGGTTCTGTCACAAATTCATCACGTTGTATCATATTACATGTGTCATCGTATATGCATTCGTGATATCTTATTTCATGCTCATGCATATAGGATCGTCCAAAGAGATAACGTTGTTGGAATTCAATGAAGAAGAGGAAGGGGATCAACAGGAGACTCCTCAAGCCACAGCTCCAGGAGAAGAGGAGCAAACTCCTGAAGAGCTCCCTGAGTGCTCAAATCACTAACCCACCTCTTTCCGCAAAGGCAAGCCCCGGAGCATTCTAAGTCTCCCATGTTTTATAAAATATTACTTGAGTCCTTTATGTTTGATGCATTAGATTATAAGAGTTGACTGGAAACACTTGATGCTTGGAACTACCTTGTGCAGATATATACACCTTTAACACTATATAGGTCTAGGATCGAATATATACTTAGCGAAGCTTAGACCGGTAGAAGTCGGGTGATTTCCTGTCACCTGCGAGACATAGGTGGATACCGAAGCACGGTTGGCTATACTTGCTATCGTGGAAAAGAACCATGGGGTAATGTAAATGGAGGCTAGAGGGAGTCTATGTGTGGGTTGACTCATGTGATTCTGTCTATGCCAATTAAGGACCGTACCATTGTTGGCACATCTGACAAGATTGAACGCGTCCCTATCACTTAGCTGGCCGGATAACTCATTCTGACCATGAAGCCGAGTAACTCAACTCAGGCAGGGCCCCGTTCTGTAAAAGTGCGCACTCTGGATGGTAGTAAGGATGTGTGAGGAGCCAGACGTGAGCCCAAGGGTAGGCCGGGCCCAAATGTCCTGGTAGCTGGTTTGTCCCAGATTGTGCGGTGCTGGGCGAACCCACAAAATGTGGACTTGAGTTGTACCAAAGGTGACCTAAGGTGACCGTTGAGCTGGTCTGCCTAGGTTTGTGTTAGTAATAAATTCCTAGCTGGTTGAAATCGATTCAAATCATCGTCTCTCTCAGATAGTGAGAAACATGGTTAGCCCCAATGTCGTAGTAATTGTATTATGGAATGTGATGGTTCGGATAATCATGGAATTACTACACCGTCTATGGTTACTATTGTATGCTATCAAATGATATAGCATATGTTTGGCATAGGTTAGTTGCTAATCTAGATGAATAGCTATAATTAACTTGATGACCAAAGTATAATTGTATAACTGAGTTAATCACTTTTTATGCAAAATGTTGTCAAGCTACCTCCACTTATAAAGCCTTGCATAGTCCTTGGAGTCAATTTATTTCTAGTTTATGATAGGTAAGTCTAGCTGAGTACCTTCTCGTACTCAAGGTTTTATTCCTATTGTTGCAGATGGTACAGTTTATCACAGCTATTGCAAGCACTGCTTCTGTCCCATCGTGGATGAGGAGTCAGCCCTGGGCAGTCATCTTTAATAATCCTTCTTGTATGCTTTTGTGGATTGTGATCATGCGTTGGCACTGTATGTGAACTATGTTGGCAAATGCTAGTTTCGAAATTTAATTTGCTTCCGCTAGTATCTATTGAACTTAGTTTGTAATAACCATATTTCGTACTCTGATGGATGAACTGTATTTGTGAACTTATGTAACATGTGACATGTATGTTGAATCATGTATGATCTTGGTTGTATGTGGATCGTTAATTGAGACCCATCGTGGTACTCGACGGACAACCGGGTTTATATGGGCTCAAGTATGATAGTGTGTGGGGGTATTAACCCCTATACCCTTACGGCTAGGATTGGGCTGGCCTAGACTAGAGGGTCTGGCCCACTAGAAGATGACGCGTGGCCCGGCCAATTTGCTTGGAGTCCCGCTCAAGGAATCAAGGTAGACTTGGAGATCAAGCAAGATCCTGGTCGGTTAGAATAGGAATCCTTATCCGGCCACCTATGGCAATTGTAACTGGTTAGGATTAGTTTCCAGATCTATAACCCTGCTCCCCAGACTATATAAGGCAGGTAGGGGACCCCGCTCAAAACATCTCTCATTGACATACAGCAATACAATCAGACGCAGGACGTAGGTATTACGCCTTCACGGCGGTTGAACCTAGATAAAACCTCGTGTCTGTATTGCGTCACCATCTTGTTTGTAGCTTGCGCATTTGTCTGCCGATAATCTACTACCTTGGGCATACCCCTGGGTAGACTACCGACCATATTTCATCGACAGTGGCGTGCCAGGTAGGGGGTGTGCGTACTGCTCTCCAAACGAACAAGATGGTCATCATCCGCGGTTCCATGGCTACACCGAACGACCTCATGTTCACCATTGGCCAGGTCACCTGGACCACTAGCTCCGATGACTTCATCGCCATGACCACGGAGGAGGCGCGGATTCAATCTGCGTCGACCACTGCTTCATCTACATCGGCTATGGCTCTGACCATGGTGGATCTAGCTCTGGCCACGCCAGCATCGTCTTCAGCCACGCCAATAACCCGTCGTCTGCTTCCTCGCTACAAAGGGAGGCAGATCGACAACACCGACCTGCTCGACTCCATCGATCGGGTCGGCACCAAACTTGCCAAAACCCTAGCTCCGGTAAGTTCGATTCAAAGTCAACCTAATGAGCAGGTAACCACTACCCACAACAGATCTACCCAACCAGCTCGGGCCAGTCGTCCTGCATGACTCGGTACGGATCTCCTGGTCACATCTACTCATGAAGGGCGCTCCATTCGTCGCTGGCCAGCCCCCATGACGGGTCTCTGGCTCTCCAAGTATGAAGCCTCGATGGAGAACTACCAGGCTCAGCCCTACAGCCTGTGCAACTTCGTCAACATGGTCCGGATTGAGGAGTATCAAGAAGGATCGGTCCACACAGTTCAAGAGGGTGGCTCAAGCTCCCCGTCCGACATCGCATCTAATGCTTCCGTCCACACCGAGCTCCAGCATCATGATAATGAAGGCATTGAATATGATATGGATATCCCAGACCACGCCCCGGGTTTCCCATGATTCCCATCCTTCCCACCAAGGCAAGGAGACTTCATCAATGTTGTCAGTAATGATGAACCACCGGCAGTTGGTGAAATAGAACAAGAAAGGCTGGCACGCGAAGCACGCAATATTGATCGGTTTAATCGCCGACAAGTCGAAGCCGAGGAAGAAGAGGAGGCACGATGCATAAGGGTCTAGCCACGTGACCTTAACAATGCCTTTGATAGGGTGGGGGACAAGCAGGTCTTTAGGACTCCAAGCACCAACGTAGCTATTGCTGTGGCGACAATGCAACGACTACCCAATACACCGGAAATCTAGGCAGTTCGTGATGATATACAAGCTTACCTGATGGCTTCTATGGCCTAGACCACAGAGATTGTAAATCAATCCTGGGCTCCACCTGTCTTAGTTGAATCAAGCCACAGCCACTAGTACTCAAGTTGCTCACAGCCACCCAACCAACATGGCTCGCGCAACAACGACCCATCAGACAACCGTCAAGGCAGAAACGGTGGTCACGATGGTGGTCGGGACGACAACCGCCGTGACTACCGGGATGACAACCGTCGAGACAACCACAACAATCGTTGTGATAACCACGGTCGCAGGGTTAACCAGGGTGGCAATCAGGGTCACCGTGATGGCAATAACGATCTCCACCATTCCCTCGGAGAACGCGATCTGCGCGATCGCATTAACCAAAGAGCCAATGATCGTGCATCCCATGAAAGCTATCGCTATATGGAATATGATACTACCCACGGCCCTCCAGGTTTGAAGTAGTTTACTCCACACCTTTGCCAAGTCATATGGCCCAAGAACTTCAGGCTCGAAAAACTTCAGAAGTACGATGACAAGGAGAACCCTGAATTATGGGTCATGCTCTACGAAATCGCGTGCAGATCAGCCATGGCTGATGAGCACGTCATGTCTAATTACTTCCTAGTCACCGTCGGCCATGCAGGCCACCAATGCCTGGTCAGCTTGCCGGTGAACTACTTTGCTTCTTGGCAAGAGCTCAAGCAAGCATTCATCGACAACTTCATTGCTACTTGCGAGCAACCCGGCAACAAATATGATCTGCAGTGGATTCAAGATCGCAAAGATGAGCCACTGCGCGAGTACGTCCGACGCTTCTCGGAGATGCGCATCAAGGTCCCGTCAATCTCCGACAATGAGGCAATTGAGGCTTTCATCACTGGTCTCCACTTCCACGATGCCCTAAGGGACAAGCTCCTCCGCAAGAGACCTAAATCAGTCACAGCGCTCCTAGCCACTGCTAAAAAAATATGCGGATGCCGATGATGCTAAAAAGATAATCATCGAAGAAGCAGCAAGGGTTCCACGCTCCGACCACCCCCCACACTGCGATGACTACCGCGACAACCGTGGTCGGAATGACAATTTTGATCGCCGTAACTAGCGCAACGATTCCCACGACCACCGCGACCAGCATAATCAGTGGCGTAATCGCCATGACGATTACAGCGGCAAGCGTGCTCAGGAAGACGACGGCGAGGTCAACACCATTAAAAAATGTGGCGAACATCGCAACTATGAAGAAGACTACGCCAAAGCATTGAAAGGACCCTGCCAGCTCCATCCCAAGTCAAACCATACCATGGAGAATTACCGTGTTCTCAAATCTATCTACACGCACCAACAGGCTCCGGATACATCCGACAAGCCTAATGACGCAGGGGAGCAGTGTAAGGAGGACAACGACGATGAAGACATAGATCCCCATCACAAGTACATCAAGCCAACCGATCGTGTCCATACCATCATTAGGGGCAAAAGTGTCCATCGAGACCAAACGAGAACGTAAGCTGCTCGCCCACGCTTGCTTGAACGTGGCCAACGCCGACAACCTCATCGCCGATTCGCTGCTCCCTCCTTGGTCTCACCATGAGATCTCCTTTAGCTGAAAGGACCAATGGGCTGCAATACCTGAGCTAGGGCATTTTCCTCTAGTTCTCGATCCTTGTATCAACAAGGTTTAGTTCGATAGAGTGCTAATTGATGGTGGCAGTTCCATCGATATACTGTTCAAGAACAGTTTGCCAGCCCTGAAGATAACCCAAGCTGATCTCAAGCCATACGAGGCACAGTTCTAGGGTGTTCTCCCCAGATAGAGCTCCACACCTCTCAGGCAGATCACGCTACCTATGCAATTTGGAACCCCAGACCACTTCCGCACCGACTACGTCAATTTCGTGGTCGCTGACTTCGAAGGCACCTACCATGCTATCCTTGGTAGACCAGCGCTCACCAAGTTCATGGCCATACCTCACTACAGGTATTTGGTGCTCAAGATGCCTACTGAGAAGGGGGTTCTAACTCTCAGGGGCAATGTATACGCAGCTTACACCTGCGAGGATGATAGCTTCAAAATAGTAGAGACTCATGACCTCTCTATTCGAATGGCTGAGACCACGCTCGACGCCAAGAAGACCCCAGCCGACCACCTAGAGATCCCAGAGCTCGAGGCCCCACGCAAGAACATCAAGTCCAAAGAGCATAAAGCGATCCAGCTAGTCGACGGCGATCCCAGCAAAACGGCCCTTATCGGGGCCAACCTGGATCCTAAATAGGAAGACGCACTCTTCAGGTTCTTGAGGAGCAACATGAGTGTGTTCGCATGGAAACCCGCTGACATGCCCGGTGTACCTCGGAACTTGATCGAGCACTCCTTAAATGTCGATGGCAAGGCCAAACCCATCAAACAGAAGCTATGACGGTTCGCTCGTGACAAAAAGGAGGCTATTAGTGTAGAAGTTACACGGCTTTTAGCAGCCGGATTTATCAAAGAAGTATATCATCCGGAGTGGTTAGCCAACCCGGTTCTTGTACGCAAAAAGAATAATGAATGGAGAATGTGCGTTGATTATACTGATCTCAATAAACACTACCCTAAAAACCCCTTTAGCTTACCTCGCATAGACGAGGTCGTAGATTCAACCACCGGTTGTGAGCTACTTTCCTTTCTCGATTGCTACTCTAGTTATCACTAGATCGCTCTCAAAAAGGACGACCAGATCAAGACATCCTTCATCACGCCCTTCAGCGCCTACTACTACACGACCATGTTGTTCGGGCTCAAGAACGTTGGGGCTACCTACCAACGCGCCATACAGGCCTGCCTCAAAGACAACCTCGTCGAGGCTTATGTTGACGAACCAAGGAAGCATACACCCTTGTTGACAACCTCGAACGTACCTTTGTAGCTCTTAACACATTCCAATGGAAATTAAACCCAAAGAAGTGTATCTTTGGTGTTCCATCGGGTATATTGCTCGGCAACGTCATCAGTCATGATGGCATACGCCCTGACCTAGAGAAGGTAAAAGCTGTCTTGGACATGAAGCCACCCAAAAAAGTGAAGGATGTTCAGAAGCTTACCGGATGCATGGCTGCCCTCAGTTGTTTCATATCAAGATTAGGTGAAAAAGGACTACCATTTTTCAAGCTGCTCAAAGCATCCGAGAAGTTTGAGTGGTCGGAGGAAGCAGACGCTGCCTTTACACAGCGGAAACAATTCCTTACATCACCTCCGGTCCTCACTGCTCCCAGAGAAGACGAAACCCTCCTGCTTTGCATTGCGGCAACTAATCGAGTGGTCTCCACTGCCATGGTGGTCGAGCACGATGAGCCCGACCACACCTACAAGGTACATTGACCAATTTATTTCGTCAGTGAGGTGCTCAATGAATCCAAGACCAGGTACCCACAGATTTAGAAACTGAGCTACCCCATATTGATTACATCCCGAAAGTTGAAACATTACTTCGATGGATATCGTGTGGTGGTCATGACCGAGTACCCTCTGGGAGACATCATTCGCAACAAGGATGCGAACGGGCGCATCGTCAAATGGGCAATGGAGCTATGCCCTTTCTCCTTGGAATTTGCAAGCCGTACTACAATCAAGTCTCAGGCACTTGTCGATTTCATCGTCGAGTGGACAGACTTAAGCACACTTGCCTCTTAGGGGCCCGCCGAGTATTGGAAGATGTACTTCGATGGCTCTCTCAACATCGACGGTGTAGGAGCAGGAGTCCTTTTTGTATCGCCATCTAAGGAGCAACTCCGATATGTCCTCAGGTTTATTTCCCGGCGTCTAATAACGCCACCGAGTACGAAGCATGCCTACATGGTCTGCGCATTGCGGTCGAGCTCAGTGTCAAATGTCTCTATGTCTACGGAGACTCGGCTCTGGTCATCAATCAACTCAACAAAGACTGGGATACGACCAGCGAAAAGATGGACGCATACTGCAAATCGATCAGAAAGGTGGAAGGCAAGTTCTATGACATCGAATACACACATGTGGTCTGGGACAAAAATCAAGCAGCAGATGCACTGTCAAAGTTAGGATCATCCCGAGCCAAAGTCCCACATGGCATATTTGTTCAAGACCTGCTCATGCCTTCCATCAAAGAAGAAGATCCCGTGGTCGACAAGCCTCCAGACCAGCTATTGGTGGCTACGGTTCCGGCATCAAACACCACCGAACCACCTCTGACCACTAAGGAGCCTAACTAGAGAGTACCTTTCATCAAGTACCTGATAGATGGTAGCGGTTACACCGATCGGACTGAAAACGAACGCCTAATGTGTCGCAGTAAGCAGTATCTGCTCGTCCATGGCAAATTGTGGCGCAAGAACGTGAAGGAGGAAATCTTGATGAAGTGTATAACCTAGGAGGATGGTGAACATCTCCTGGACCAAATCCACTCTGGCTCCTACGGCAACCACGTAGCCTCGAGAACGCTGGTTGGCAAGGCTTTCCAAGCAGGGTTCTATTGGCTGTCAGCCGTAGCCGATGCAAAGAAGCTAGTCCGTCATTGTGAAGGTTGTCAGTTCTTCGCCAAGAGAATCCACGTACTAGGACATGAGATTCAGACAATACCAGCCTCTTGGCCCTTCAGATGCTGGGGACTGGATATGATCGGGCCTTTCAAACCGGCCCCTGGGAAATTTACATGCGTCTTTATGCTGATCGACAAATTTTCCAAGTGGATAGAGTACATGCCCCCGGTCAAGGCATCTTCAGAAAAGGCTATCGCGTTCATCGACCAGGTCATCCATCGCTTCGGCATACCCAACAACATCATCACTGATCTGGGTACTCAGTTCACCGGGAACATTTTTTGGGACTTCTGTGATGAAAGGAGCATAGTAGTAAAATACGTCTCGGCGGCACACCCTAGAGCTAATGGATAGGTTGAGCGGGCAAATGGTATGATCTTGGACGCACTTAAGAAGAGGATGTACAGAGAAAATGACAAAGCTCCCGGAAGATGGCTCAAAGAGTTACTAGCTGTGGTCTAGGGTCTCAGAACCCAGCCCAGTCGCAATACCGGCGTATCACCATACTTTATGGTTTATGGCGCTGAGGCAGTGCTCCTAGCAAATATAGCCTTCAAATCAGCACGGGTAGAGAACTTCGATGAACACAAGGCCAATGAAGTATGGGAGCTAGAAGTGAATAGTGCATAAGAGAAGCGGGTCGATTCTTGCGTACGTACAGCCAAATACCTTGCTGTTTTGCGTAGGTACTACAACAAGAACATCAAGGAGAGGTTCTTCATGGTTGGGGACCTGGTCCTGAAGTGGAAGACGAATTAGGCTAGCGTCCACAAACTCGCAACCCCATGGGAAGGGCCCTTCATGATCAAGGAGGTTACATGCCCAACATCTTACAGGGTAGCTCACCTAGACAGTACAGACATACCCAATTCATGGCACATCAACAAGCTTAGGTGTTTCCATGCTTAACTACTAAGATATGTACCCCTCTTGTACTTTCGATTTAATTCAATAAAGCTATTATGATTTCTCCGACCAGTCTAATGTGTCATTTCGAAGTCTATGGTTATTCTAACTCAACCAGTTAAAACCGACCACCATTCCTTCTCAGGTTTTCAGAGCAGGCCCTGTCTCTGATTCCTCCCAATGCGTGCATGGGATCCGCTCTCTACGCTACGGGTGATCGGCAGGTGCTCTCTGGTTTGACTTGTGTGTTTCTACGTGTGCACAAGCTACGCACCTCACACCCCGACCACAAGACAAGCCAGGGCCATACATACCTTTTAGGATGACATGTCGACTAAACTGGTACAACTAAACAGAACGCTAACACATTCTAACTTAGTTACACCAACACGATATCCGAGCTTAAACACGTTTTCTACAAAACAAACAAGCTTATGGTGATATACAGTTACGTTATTACAAGCTTGCCTGAAAAGGTCCAAGTTTACAATAACACAACTACATCTTCTTCTATAGCTATAGCCTACACTATTGGCTGGTCGGGGCACGTGGCACCTGCTGCTCGCTGGGCCTAGCATCGTGCAAGGGTCTCGAGGACTCTAGCATTGATCGAGCTAAAGAAGATGGCCCCGCCAACGCCTGGCTGGTCGAGACCGCATGCTTCGCCGGTTGGCTTGAAAATGACTGTGCTCCTAGCTAACTTGTTGATGGCGTTCCTTGTACGGGTGGTGTCACAACTCCACATAGGTTAATATCGCCAATTATTGTCACCGACAAGTCCAGCTGGGTCACCCGTAGCTCTTCGGCCTTGTCTGGATCTACCTCCTTTGGGTATCCAGCCTCCAGGCGCTTGAGATCGATCAGGGGGTAGTGAGCACGTACCATGCTCAGCACATGTGTGCTTGTGTACTCTCTTGCCTCCTTCATGAACTCCTAGAACCATCCCCATGCCCTTTGGCATCTCTCGATCAATCCCAGCTGCGGCGTCCTTGGCACGTCCTCTGCTAGCGCCAGATCAATGAGGTTAAGGACTGGCAAAATGCCCGTTGCCACCTCCTGGCACTGGTTTTTCCAGGTGTCACGATCCTTGGTGATCTCTTGGCATTGCGCCTTCCAGTCGTCACGGTCTTTTATCATAGCCTCTGATGCTTCTTCGCATTGATTTTTATAACTGTAAACCGCACATGTTGTTAAGACACTATATTACGCCAAACTACGGTAGGCAACAAAAATGAGCAAAGGGGTTTGGAAAACTTACCTTTCATCTCCTCTGTAATCTTGGTCATGTGGTCCCAGAACTACGACTGGTCTTGCGCCAGTTTTTTGTTGTCCTCTTTCAGGCGATCACACTCCATGACCGCACGACTATTCTCCTCTTGGAGACGGACCACTTCGGCTTCTAAGCCTGCACTATAGCTGTTACTACCAACAACGCAACAGCACTTGTCAATAGTCGTTGTGATAAAATGGCTACTTGTTCTTTCCTGCTCTTTATTACTGAGCTGGACGACCAGGTTCTGGTTCTGGGACTCTTGCACCGTTTTTTCATGATTGGCAGCTTCGAGTCTCTGGCGCAAGCGTTCCACCTCTGCTGTCAGCTCCTTGTTGCTTGCAGCGATCCCCTCGATCTGGTCGAAGCATTTCTTACGGTACCTTGCGGTCTTCATTAAGTCCTGTGTGCATATAGCTAAATAAGATAGCTGCGAATAGACAGCAAGATTAGGGGGTGAAGCAAAGCTTACCTGCACCTCCGTAACTAGCCGTTTTGTCGCTCGTTCAACTTTCTTGGTTTCTTCGACCTCCGGGATTTCCTCATGGACAACCCATTGGTCGTTCTGCCAACGCGACACATACACATGTTGTCGCTTGTCCTGTGGATGGCCCAGGACCTCCTCCACTTTGTCCTCTTCGGGCTCTTCTTCGGGTCTCGGTGCTGGTCCGACGGCAGTAGCTTCTGCGATCACTAAAGCCTTCCCACGGGTTTCAGCGTCAGTGAATATGGGTTGTGCTCTCACCTCCGATTGTTGCTCCTCGGTCTGCTCCGTCACCCTCAACGCTGAGGTGTTGCCCTCAGTAGGTCTAGCGCTCGGAGCACTCATGCTCGGCTCAGTTGGTCCCTCGACCACCTGCTCGGGGACTATTGTCTGATTGCTCCCTTGCTGAGGCCCCGACGGATCTTCTGCTGTGGCTTCCTCGGTGGCTGGCTGCTGGGCAGTCTGCTCTGAACTTATTGGCAGAGCCACGCAACTTTCGGCTAGCTGGTCTGGACTTTCTGTGGACGCCAAACTAGTACATCCGAGAAAAGTTCAGAAAGCAACCATATTCAATGCAAATTGCTAACTTATAATAAGGTTACAAATACTTACATGTTAGAAGCGCGGAATGATGTGGTGAAGGCACGTCTCTTCGGCCGCACTTGCTGCATGTGCTGTGCGGGTGACTCCTGGTCTCCCTCTACATCTAGCACTGTCGCTAGGCCTTGGTGCTTGACCCCTCCACCACTTGTCCTTCGTGCTGCAGTGGTCGGTGGTGTGCTCAGTCGGGTTCTCGCTTCCGTCGCCGGTTGCGTTCCTTGCCTAGGTACTCCCGAGGTCAACTCGGCTGCATCCTTCACCGACGTCGATGATGTGGGTACCATAGGCGCGGATGAGACACCTTGCCCCATCGACTCTAGTTGTTTCCTCCTCTTTCGAGGGACAAGTCGAAAGGTGTCTGCATCCTCTCCCTCTGCATCATCGTCCGACTAGGCAAAAATCGCCTATTGACGTTTGCTCACCGGTCTCTCCTCCGGGCCTCCCTTGGGCTCGTTAATATTTAGCACCCCCCGGTGAGCAGGGAGGTTGCTGATCTTTTCTTCGACTGTTTGGGGGTAGCCGGCCGCTTACCAGCGGCTAGGGCCGTTGCCTCCTCTCCAGCCCCGACCACCGCCCAGTCGACATCCTCGCCCTCGATATCGATGCTGGTCTAGGTGGTGGGACCACCTCCTTGTGGCCACTCCACTCTAGGGGGTGGCGACACAAACACTGTCGCTCTATCCCGACCATTGACCTAGGTAACAAAAATGAGTGCACACAGTAAGTTTCCGTTTTTCCTACCACAATATAAAACTACGGGTATAGGGCAAGACGAGTTACCTTTGGGGGAGGTCGGGCAAGCTTGAAAGCGTGCTCGATGTCGCTCAATCAGGCATAATTTGGATCAGCTAAGTTAAATAGCTCTCCAATTCTAGCTTTGACTTCGATTTTGTCAAGCGCCCCCTGCCTCGTCCTCGTCGGGTCCGCGCTACCTTGATATTCAAAGCCAGGATGTACTCTCCTCTGGCAGGGCTGGATCCGTCGGCTAATGAAACCTCCGACCACGCTCGGACCATCTAGTTTTTTCCACAGGATCATTCCAAATATTTCTAGAATCTGTTCTAGGTGCTCGGGCTTCTCTGACCAGCTTGTCCTCTTCTCCAGAATGTACCCCACGTCGCATAGTGTGATCGTGTTCGGCTCTTCGTGAATGTAGAACCATTTCTTGTACCAGTCATTAAGCGACGTATTCCATGGGCAGTGTAGGTACTAGGCTTTCATGCCATCATGGAGGTTGAGGTACACACCCTCGGCTATCTTCGAACCGCCACTTTCTTTCTTCCACAGACAGAAAACATGGCGGAAAAAATCGAAATGGGGCTAGAAGCCGCCATATGCTTCGCAAAGATGTATGAAAGTGGCGACAAGGAGGATCGAGTTGGGATGCAGATTGCAAATCCCAATCTCGTAGTAAAGACAGAGCCCTGAAGAAAAGGATGTACCGGAACCCCAAATCCCCGTTTAAAGAAGTCTTCGAACACCACGATCTCACCTGGTTGTGGATTGGGGTACCCCTTGCCCTCCGGCGCACGCCATCCTGTGAGCTCCTTATTGTGGAGTACCCCCATGGTGATGAGGTCTTCAATGGTCTGCTCATTGCTTTTCAATTTCCACCATTCCTTTCGCCATGACCCCTGCTTTCTTCTGCGCATCACTTTTTGCCATGACTCTGGCCTTGCTGGTGAATGGGAAAATGGTGACGGATTGATTGGTGGTGATTTTGGATGTATTAGGGTTGGCGAGAGGAAGAAGAAAGTTGCGGTTGCGAATGGCAATGGGGTTTAGTAAATAGTAACTTACCTATCCTATACTATATTTAACCCAAGAGTTATGCTGTTTCATCTGCCTGGGATTCTTGGGAGATGTGCGCACGCGCCGTAGATGGTTGTTTTCACAGCCTCGAGATCTACGCCAATATATGCGCCTCTTCGTTGTCAGTGTGGGAGGGCCCATGCTGACGCACCTACTGACAGGTGCCACACAACTGTTTGTTTGACAAGACAAAAAGGCAGTATGATGTGTTATACCCATCTACTTTTTTGACCAGACATGTCAGATTGGACTTGACAGAACAAGTAAATAAATAAATATATAAAATAATAGTACAAGTGACATGGTTTTTTGCCACACTTTTTGTGCTTGGGGATTGTCCCGACCACTCCCGTGCTCGGGGACTATCGCGACTATCCTTGTGCTCGGGGACTATCGTGACTATCCTTGTGCTCGGGGACTGTCATGACTATTCTTGTGCTCAGGGACTGTCCAGGCCACCATCGTGCTCAGGAACTGCCTCGACCACTCTCTGACTACAGCTTGGGGACTTCATCGCTCGCTCCTTGACTTGTGCTCGAGGACTGCCTCGACCACTCTCCGATCATAGCTTAGGGACTTCGCATCTCGACTACATGCGACTGGTGACTCGCATACAGTTGGGATATTTTTTCTTCATTTGACCTTGCTACAAGGCTGATATCTCGCCTTCCAGCAAGCTCAGGGACTACATCGGTACGATGCACCTACCGGTGCATCTCGTATCGCTTGTACGATGATTAGATTTTCAACTTAATTGGGAATTCTTTTTAGACCCTAGCACCACGTGCCTGTGACACCTACTACCAGGCTCGGGGACTAAGTGGGCACACTTCACCTTGCGGTGAATGTGTTTATTTTATTGACCCCTACACTCTGACTGTTGGCCATAACTGCTATTGTACAAGGGTCACTTACATTTCTTTTCAGAAATACAAGTGGGCACACTTTATCAGGAAGGAAATCTTTTTATTTTTTCTTTAGAGCACCATGCATTCTTCGGACAACTGGAGTCTTCGGCTATAATCGTGGTCTACTGCTCTCTGTTCTGACTAGAATACCGGCACATTCGCTTGGTCAATGTTTCAACCAGTTGGAGATGACATTAAGACGAATTGCATTAGCCAAAGGAGATTGAACGGCATGTCGCAGCATAATACATGGAGCTCAGGGACTAGCTGTATGTGGGGGTATTAACCCCTATACCCTTACGGCTAGGATTGGGCCGGCCTGGACCAGAGGGTCTAGCCCACTAGAAGATGACGTGCGGCCCGGCCAATTTGCTTGGAGTCCCGCACAAGGAATCAAGGCAGACTTGGAGATCAAGCAAGATCCTGGTTGATTAGAATAGGAATCCTTATCCGGCCACCAATGGCAATTGTAACTGGTTAGGATTAGTTTCCAGATCTGTAACCTTGCTCCTCATACTATATAAGGTAGACAGGGGACCCCTCTCAAAACATCTCTCATTGACATACAGCAATACAATCAGACGCAGGACGTAGGTATTACGCCTTCACGGCGGCCGAACCTAGATAAAACCTCGTGTCTGTCTTGCATCACCATCTTGTTTGTAGCTTGCGCATCTGTCTCCCGATAATCTACTACCTTGGGCATACCCCTGGGTAGACTGCCGACCATATTTCGTCGACACAGTGCGATCGCTTGTGGGCTGCCATTGTACTTGTGCTCTTATAAATTGGTCGGTTCTACGACAGCTGGCATCAGAGCAAGATTCAACATTAATTGCCACATGTGTATTTAAAATAAAGGTTTTTGTTTTCCAAAACCAGTTTCTACCTACTAATAGCTATATAAATAGGTAATTAAAACCTAGACTTGAAATCTAAAGTGTGCCAGTGATCACTTCCTTTATGCCCAATTAAGGACTTTAGGTGGCTAATTAAGTACTAACTTGGGAGTTTTCATTTTCGTCATCCATACGGCGTGCTATTGTATGGATGCCATTCACTTGAGTGGTAATATATGGATCAAATGCCTCTACGCCAGGTAAGAAGGTAAGTTGATGAGTGACATGACCGCAAGAAGTGAGCGTGCGGTCGGGGAGAGCTAGCTTTGATACGGCTGTGTATGCATGCTTGCATGTGTGTATGGTGCGTATTTAATTGTGGGTAATAAATTGTCATCAGGTAGTTTTGATACAAAAGTATATGTATATGGGTATATATATGGAAGTATTTAGATTACAACATAGAGCCCAGATTTACATTCTACATATATAATTGTGGGGTTGGGCTGAAATGAAATTCTTATGCAGGTGCACTAACAACAAAACGTGTAGCCGACTAGCTACGCTATATGGGAGAACGTATGTATGCCACCGTGTATGTCATTAGAAATAATTTTTCCTAAGTTCGTAAGGACGTATGGAACGTGCATGCATCATTATAATTTATTATTCCATACTTGCATTGTTCCTCCCCTTATAAATCTCTTACTCGATTATGTAACTCTTGTCCATTATGACCTTGTCTCATGAAAGTTGCACATGTTGTTGGTACCGATGGTAGCACCGGCTGGAAGTGAGAGTTTCTTGTTGATGTTGGGAACTCCTGCCCTGCTTTGGAGAGTCTTGCACTATGCAGGGTATTATGAATCACCCCTCTATTACTGGAATGAAGTATACCTGGAGGGACAACCATGGTATGAAGTATGGCTGACCATACCAGCTCGTATCCAAGCACCCTTCTGGCAGGAATGGAAGGTAGAGTCTGAAGGAAGAACTCCTTGGGAAGCTACCCAAGTAGTAGCAATCGAGGTACTAAGTTAGATTTGTCAGCAGCATGGGGATGAGCTTACCGGCAGTGCCGCTAGTACTTTTCCTCGGGTGGATCCACGCAAGATCGGGATCAGCGGGCAAACAATTCTAGTCCCGCTATGAGTGCCATGTTTGCAATAATGAAGATGTTCTACACTCATTAGGACACCAGGGACTTCTGGTAGGAATCCTATACCACTTGCATGGATAAGCTCATGAGAGCTGAAGTCACGCAGCGTAAGCTAAAGAAGCATGTGCGCAAGCACAAAAAGGTAGCAAGTGAGGCCCGATGGGAAACCAATCAAGCATATGTAGCTTTGGGAAATCTCCACACCCAAATGGAGCAAGTTGATCAGCAGAGAGCTACCGCCCAAGAGGGAAGGGCAGACGATCAAGCAATGTTAGCAGGACTGCAGGAGCAGCTGGAGGCCGCCCGTGCTGAGGCATTCACCGCTACACACCAGCGGATCCAAGCAAACAACCATGCAGCTTTAGCAGAAGCAGAACGAGACAGGACCCACACCATGAGTGTCCAGCAGGACCGTGTCAAGAGGGACTTCTGCCAGTAGCTTTCATAGACCCAGAACGTAGATCCTTGATGAGGAAGAACCAGAACGTAGATCTTCAGCATGAGGTGCATTTTTGGAACAACCAATTGCACCCAATCCTTGATGAGGAAGTAGAAGATCCAGAAATGTTAGTAGAAGATGACGGCTGGGACGAAGAAGAAGTGGAGATAGAGGATGAGGATGATCCTATCTCCGACCTCGACAGCGACCATAATGAAGATTAGAATCGCCTAGTGACTAGTTAAAGCGCTAGATGTATCCCTGCTATTTATGTAATGGACTTGTAGTTTAAAGTTTGGTAATTGCGATTGGACTTCCGTGTAATATTGGCATTTTGCATGTTGTTTTATGATGGGTTGAACTTTAATGAAATTCTAGTTTCGTTTTACTAGTGATTATGAATTGTGTGTTAACGCGCTGTGAGCCCAATAAGTGATCAAATTGGTGATGTCATGTTGGGAGAATGAATTATCATGCCTCTATTTTATTGTATGAATTTAAGACTCTCTCCAGTAATTTTAGTTTGGCATGATTATACAATTCATCTACAATATCTTGACATCATCCAATAATCATTGATTGTTGCAACTTTGCAGATGACTTGCACTCATGCTGGAGCAGGCAGCAGCCAAGAGGGCAATGATGGTGACTTACCACCACCGCCACCACCATCTGTAAATGAATTCTTTGCCCAATTCCTGAGAAGCCAGAGAACTATGAAGGAAACCCTATGCCTCATTGCGCAAAACACGGCTCACGCCCGTCAGCAACAACAGGGGCTTGAGCCAAATTAGTACAGCTCTTTCAAGGATTTCCTGGACACCAAGCCTCGTATCTTCAAGGTGGTTGAGAAACCGCTCTAGGCGGATGAATGGCTAAACACTATTGAGCAAAAGTTCTGTCTATTGAGGGTCATAAAAACATCAGAAGGCAGAATATGCATCCCATCAGCTATAGGGACCAGCCAGGATATGGTGGACCCATTTCCGATCCTCTTTACCTGCCAATGCATAGGTCACATGGGAGCAATTCAAGTTAGCCTTTAGGGGACATCACATTCCCCTAGGGCTAATGCACATGAAGGCAGCTAAGTTCATGCGACTCACACAAGGGACCAAGACCCTTACTGAATACATGCATGCTTTCAACAATCTATCCTGTTATGCCCCAGGTTTTGTCGATATAGAAGAAAAGAAGATCAAAAGCTTCAAGAGAGTTTTGGCACTAAGCTAATGAAAACTATGGTCAACTCAAGGTGCACCACATACAATGAGTTCATTAGTGATGCCTTGACTCAGGAGAACCACAACAATTTGCATGCGGCAGCAAAGGGCCACAAGAGGGCAGCGGAGGCAGGCACCTTATGGTCTTCTTAGTCCAGAGCTCCAGTGGTAGCTAGGCCACAGTTTCAACCACCAGCACCCAAGTTCAGGCCTCCTCCACCAAAAGCTCAGATCAAACGACCTCAAAAGGTGTTTTGTAAGGCATTCACCACTGCCTAACCTAAGGGGAATGGAGGGCAAGGAAGCTCAGCAGGACCCAAGAGCAATCAACCATGCTTCAACTATAATCAAGTGGGTCACTAGGCCAAGGAATGCCCCCATCCTAAGAAGAACAACAATCAGAACGAGAACAATTAGAGACAGGCAAATCCTAAAGCACGTCCTAGATACGTGCATTATACCGCTGTTGAAGAGGTTCCTGCGGAAGAGGCTATCACCACTGGTATGTTTCTTGTTAACAAACATCCCGCCATTATTTTATTTGATTTTGGAGCTTCTCATTCATTTATAAGCCAAGCATTTGCATCTATGAATGATTAGAAAGTAATTGAGGTAAGCAAGGGTGGTTATAGTATAAGTTTAGCTGGGGCTACTATCTCTACAAATAAGATGGTCAGAAATGTGCTCATCTATATACAAGAGAGGGAGTATATGATGGATCTGATAGTATTGCCTGGATTATCTATAGATGTGATCTTAGGTATGAAATGGATGAGCGATCATGGAGTTTTCATTGACACTAGCACTCGTACAATTATGTTGAGAGAACCAAAGGGAGGTAATGCTTTTCTAGTACCACTTTCCCAAAATTTTGAACTCCAAAACTTGTCTTGTGCTATCCAAGCCACTACCCTTTGTGATGTTCTAGTGGTTTGTGAGTCTCCTGATGTATTTCTAGATGAGTTACCAGGTTTACCACCTGATAGGGATGTGGAATTTAAGATTGAGTTAGTGCCAGGTATGACACCTATCTCAAGAAGACCTTATAGGATGCCACCAAATGAGTTAGCTGAACTTAAAATTGCTTTCTCCACTAGGTATGGCTTGTACGAGTATTTGGTCATGTCTTTTGGACTGACGAATGCTCTTGCCTACTTCATGTACTTGATGAATTTGATATTCATGCCCAAGCTCAACAAGTTCGTGGTTGTGTTTATCGATGATATCTTGATTTATTTAGAGAATGAGGCAGATCATGCGGAGCATCTAAGAGTTGTTTTGTCTAGATTGAGGGAACATAAGTTATATGCCAAGTTTAGCAAATGTGAATTTTGGTTGAGCAAAGTACCTTTCTTGGGTCACATCTTATCGAGAGATGGAATATCTATAGACCCATCTAAAGTACAAGAGGTCATGGATTGGAAGGCCTCGACTTCGGTTCATGAAGTTCATAGTTTTCTAGGGTTAGTAGGTTACTATCGATGTTTCATTTCGGATTTCTCTAAGATGGCTAAGCCCATGACTAGACTCCTTCAGAAAGATGAAAAGTTCAGTTGGACACCAGAGTGTGAAGCAACTTTTCACACCCTAAGGACCCTATTAACTACAACTCCTATTTTAGCACAACCCGACATTGAAAAGCCTTTCGATGTGTTATGTGATGCATCGGGTATAGGTTTGGGGTGTGTGCTTATGCAAGAAGGAAGAGTTATTGCCTATGCTTCTCGGCAGTTGAGAAAGCATGAAGTCAATTACCCTACGCATGATTTAGAGCTTGCAGCTGTGGTTCATGCATTAAAGATATGGAGACATTATTTGTTGGGCAACGTATGTCACATATACACTGACCACAAAAGTCTCAAATATATCTTCACTCAACTTGAGCTGAACATGAGACAATGAAGATGGTTAGAGCTGATCAAGGACTACAATTTGGAAGTGCACTACCATCCAGGAAAAGCCAATGTTGTAGCAGATGCACTTAGTCAGAAATCTCATTGCAACACTTTGGAAGCATTGTTGGAAGATGGATTTAATTTGTTACATCCTGTTGTGTTGCACAATATCACTATCAGTTGTTCACTTGAGAGCAAATTCATAGAACTACAAAAGACAGATGTAGGTATATTTCACATCAAGAGAAAGATGAAAGAACAAGAAACCAAGCATTTCAGATTAGATGAAACAGGTGTGCTATGGTTTGAGGACCGATTTGTGGTACTAAAAGACCATGAGCTTAGAAATCAAATTTTAGATGAAGCTCATTCATCCAAGTTGTCTATCTACCCGGTTAGTAGCAAAATGTATCAAGATTTAAAAACATGTTTTTGGTGGACCAAGATGAAGAAAGAGATCACCGCCTATGTCGCTAGGTGTGATAATTGTAGTAGAGTAAAGGCCATTCATTTGAAATCTGCTGGATTACTTCAGCCATTGCCTATTCCAGGCTAGAAATGGGAAGAAATAAGTATGGACTTTATTATAGGCCTTTCGATGACACAACAAGGTCATGATTCCATATGGGTCATTGCAGATCATCTCACCAAGTCAGCACATTTTATACCAGTGAACACAAGGTATCACGTGGGGAAGTACGCTAAACTGTATGTTTCTCAGATCATGAGACTACATGGAATACCTAGGACTATAATCTCAGATCGAGGACCATAGTTTATAGCTCATTTCTGGGAACACTTGCACCAAGCCTTGGGAACTAAACTAATCAGAAGTTCAGTATACCAGCAACAAACTTCTAGACAGACTGAGCGAGTAAACCAGATCCTAGAAGATTTGTTGAGAGCCTATGTTATATCCTCCAAGGGGTCATGGGAGAAATGGCTACCTTTATCCAAGTTATCCTACAACAATAGTTATCAAGCAAGCATCAAGATGGCTCTGTTTGAAGCTTTGTATGGTAGGAAATGTAGAACTCCTTTGAATTGGATTGAGCATGGCGAAAGAAGATACTTTGGCATTGACTTTGTCACTGAAGCTAAAGAGCAGGTGCGCATTATCCAACAGCATATGAAAGCAGCTCAGTCAAGACAAAAGAGTTACGCTAATAAAAGAAGAAGACCACTAACTTTTGAAGTGGGAGACTATGTATACTTAAAAGTGTCACCCATGAAAGGAGTACAGAGATTTGGAGTGAAAAGAAAGCTTGCACCTAGATATGTAGGTCCTTACAAGATTACTAAATGGAAAGGGAATGTTCCTTACAAGTTACAACTTCCTCCTGAGATGAGTGCTATATTCAATGTCTTCCATGTTTCCTAGTTGAAGAGATGTCTTTGCATACCTGAGGAAGCCATTGCACCCACCAACATTGTGCTCCAATCGGATTTGACGTATGAAGAAAAACCAATCCAGGCGTTAGAAGAGATGGAAAGAGTAACACGGAGTAAAGTCATTAAGTTCTACAAAGTGGTGTGGAATAACCACAGTGAACAAGATGCCACGTGGGAACGGGAGGATTACTTACGTGAGGTTTATCCTGCCTTTTTCAAAGAATGGTAGGTCTTGCAAATCTCAGGACGAGATTTCTATAAGGCATAGGGGTTGTAACACCCTAGGTGTTAAGCTTGCATTTAGCCTTGGCATTGCAAGAGCACAAGCATCATTGATCATTCATGAGCATGAGTATCTCAAATATCATTTCTATGTTTGCTTATACTGCTTGTGTTGTCACTGAATTGCCTTACCTACGCTAGGGTTTATAGGTAACCAATGTATAAAATGATTGTGGAATCTTAGGAATACCTTAAACATGTTTAGAATGTTACTAGGAACAACTTTGGTATTCATGACTAAGGCTAGTTTGGTCTCTAAGTCATAGTTATAGTGTAAGTCATCATTTTCAAGTTGTATGTTTGACTGCAGTTGAATATCACTTTAGAAACTTTACATGGCTGTGTACCATAAAACAAAGTTGTAGAACTCAAGTAGTGTAACAACTTTTGTTTTTGGGTCATAGGCTAGTTCAGCTCCTAACATGCTTGAATTTGGATCACAAGAATCAACATTTCACTATTTTTTGAACTTAGGAATTTTTCTAAGTCATATTGAGTTTAAAGTTTCGTTGTGGCTGACTTTGTGATGATTTAACTAAATAACCATTGCGAATTAGGAGATGAGTTCTAAAGCAATTTGGTAGCTGGTATGTAGATGTCAAACTTTTATTAATATAGTTTGTGCTAACTAATCACGGTTTAGGAGCTTGGAGGGTTTGAAATCACGCTGTCAGGTTCGCCATCGGGCTCTAATGGACGCTGCGTCGCACCGTGTCATGGCCGGTGTTGGGCCCTCGTTGCAGCACGTTGGCGTGTGCTTAAGGAGGAGCTATGCTGCCCATTTCGCTCACTCTCTCTCCACGCTCTCTCTCGCTCTCGCCGTGAAAGCACCGAGCGCAGCCGAGCCACAACGCTGCTTTGCCGTCGCCTAGAGCCCACGCCGCTGCACCATTGCATCTCCATCAAGCCAACTATTGTACCATCTTCTCCTCTACCTCCTCGACCCAATAGCAGTTCTAGGTGAGCTACGGTGAGGGTGAAATCACCGTTCTCGTCCTCGCCGGAACCTCGGCTTCCATGGCTGCCTTCACGGCGAGCTCGTCGCCACTCGGCTCACTTGAGCATTCCATCTTATTCTTCGTGTTAGAGCTTGGTTAGGGTATGTCCTAGCTTGGGGTATGACATTATAGCAAACCGTTGCCTCGCCGACATGGAACATGACGCGCAGCACCGCCACGCCACCAAGCACGCGGATGGGCCTCGTCAGCGCATCACACCTAGTCTAAGTAGCCTCGGTAGACTCGTTTGGTCACCACGGAGCTCGTGCGCTTCTCGCCGAGCCTTGCTGTGGCCTATAGCGGCTGACGTACCACCTCATAGAGCTGCTGTGCCACCATGGCCGGTGATGAGGTAGCTCTAGTGCGTCCGTGCCTCCACCACCTATGTCAATCGATGCGGGATAGTGAGTAGAGCATGACGGTGTGGTCTGTTTTGCCGGAGAGCTTGTCATTGGTGAGCTAGCGCCGGTCAAACGCGCCCCTCTATTTTGGTTAGGCTGACAGGTGGACCCCGCTGACACTTGGGTCCCACACGTCAGTGACTGTAGTTTAGGGTTTTTGTTATTTCTTTTATAGATTTTTTTGCTAACTTTGGAAAATGATATCTAGAGCTAGGAGTGTCCAATTTTGGTGAACCAAATTTTGTTGGATTCCTCATGAAGTGTAGTATTTTATAAAAATATGAGATGCACTATTTCTGGTACTTTTCTAGGTGAATAAAATATAGCTAGATATGTGCTTTTTGAATGTTTACAAATTTGTAAAATGTGTAACTTGAGCTAGGAATGTGATAAAATTGTGATTCCAATTTTGCTGGTCTTGTGTTGATATGATCTAGCTAGGAAAAATAATAAACTTGCAGTAAACTTGATTGAAATATGATCTCTCTATTTATCTATTAATAAATGGTGTTTTCTAAAGAAAATTATAGGGATAAAAATAAGTAACATATCGCCATGGAAAATTTTGTACAGTATTATGGCACCATATGGAGCTAAGAAAAATATAGAATCTATTGTTGGACACTTTTCTATAGGGTTAACTCTTTTTATTAAAATAAACTTTGCTAGCTTGTCATTTTTGTAGAGAATGTTATACATGTCCAAATGGTATGAAATTTTTATAGTAGTCTTTGGGAGCACTTGGAAGCCACTGTAATTTTATGAAAATTTATAGTGCTAATTTGGTATATGTTTGTTATTTCACCTAATTATCTAATTAAATTAATAAAGGCATTTAAATAAATAAATTGTGCTTGACCATGATGTTTTTATGGTACTTGTAATACATATGAACTGTTGATGTTAATAGTAAGGCTTAGAAGCAATTGGTTGTATGCAACTAATTAATTATTGCTTTATAATTCAAATAAATGGCTGCATGTATAGTTTTGGTTGAGTCGATAATTTCATGTTGATAATGGCCTTTTCTATAAAACTTGTTAGTAACAAAGTTGTATATAACTTACTGATATACCTTGTGTTAAATTTTTATAGTCAGAGGCCTTAGGGTTTAAGAGTTTTGGCTGTTAGAAGTTTGCTTTCTGAAATGTTTACTTTCTAGATAGATTTGAATAACTGAATTGTTTGGCCTAGATAACTGTTGAATCACATTAAGGGTATTAAAAGAAAGGTGTATACAATTTCGTAGGATTTCTAGAATGTCCACAAATATATTATTTTGATGTATATAACTCCAGCTATGGTTAAAACAAGTAATTGCTGCCTTGTAATCCAGTAAATAATTTACAGAAGTGTTTGCTTAAGTAGTAGAGAAGAGATATGCACCTACTCAGTAGAATAGGATGCACTTGTTATTACCTTAATACCATGCTATTGAAAGTACTTATGATGATGCATTCATCATGTTATATCATATTACACGTGTCATCGTATATGCATTCGTGATATCTTATTTCATGCTCATGCATATAGGATCGTCTCGAAGAGATAACGTTGTTGGAATTCAACGAAGAAGAGGAAGGGGATCAGTAGGAGACTCCTCAAGCCACAGCTCTAAGAGAAGAGGAGCAAACTCCTGAAGAGCTCCCTGAGTGCCCAGATCACCGACCCACCTCTTTCCATAAAGGCAAGCCCTGGAGCATTCTAAGTCTCCCATGTTTTACAAAATATTACTTGAGTCCTTTATGTTTGATGCATTAGGTTATAAGAGTTGACTGGAAACACTTGATGCATGGAACTACCTTGTCCAAATATATACACCTTTAACCCTATGTAGGTCCATGATCGAATATATGCTTAGTCATGCTTAGACCGGTAGAAGTCAGGTGATTTCCTGTCACCTACGAGATATTGGTGGATACCAAGCATGGTTGTCCCTGATTATGTGGCACTGGGTAAACCCACGAAATGTGAACTTGAGTTGAACCAAAGGTGACCTAAGGTGACCATTGATCTGGTCTACCTGGGTTTGTGTTAGGAATAAATTCCTAGCTGGTTGAAATCGATTCGAATCGCCGTCTCTCCCGGATAGTGAGAATATTGGCTAGCCCCAGCATCGTAGTAATTGTATTATGGAATGTGATGGTTCGGATAATCATGGAATTACTACACCGGCTATGGTTACTATTGTATGCTATCAAATGATATACGACATGTTTGGCACAGGTTAGTTGCTAATCTAGATGAACAGCTATAATTAACTTGATGACCAAAGTATAATTATATAAATGAGTTAATCACTTTTTATGCAAAATGTTGTCAAGCTACCTCCACTTATAAAGCCTTGCATAATCCTTGGAGTCAATTTATTTCTGGTTTATGATGGGTAAGTCTAGCTGAGTGCCTTCTCGTACTTAGGGTTTTATTCACATTGTTGCAGATGGTATAGTTTATCACAATTATTGCAAGCACTGCTTCTGTCCCGCCGTGGATGAGGAGTGATCCCTGGGCAGGCATCTTTAATAATCCTTCTTGTATGATTTTGTGGATTGTGATCATGCATTGGCACTGTATTTGAACTATGTTGGCAAATGCTAGTTTCGAACTTTAATTTGCTTCCGCTACTATCTATCAAACTTGGTTTGTAATAACCGTATTTCATACTCTGATGAATGAACTGTATTTGTGAACTTATGTAACATGTGACATGTATGTTGAATCATGTACGATCTTGGTTTTATGTGGATCATTAATCCAGACCCATCGTGGTACTCGATGGACTACCGGGTTTATATGGGCTCAAGTATGACAGTGCGACCGCTTGCGGGCTACCATTGTACTTCTGCTCTTATAAATTTGTCGGTTCTACCACATTAGTCCTCCATATGATCTAGTCTTATAATTAGAATAGTGAGATAGAGAGTGAGGGAAGAGTTCGGAGGAGATGCTGGACTGTCGGTGCTCTCTCTATGGCTTGTATCTTGGCGGATCCATGTTCTACTTGAGCTTGCTTTCGAGATATCTCTGGTAATCAACTTCTGACTCATGTAAGTAATTTTTTATATTTTTCATCAGAATCATGACTCTCTTTTGAGTGCTTTAATCTATAGATGCTCTAGGTTAAAGTATTAATCGTTAAGTGTAAGCATGGTGCTTAGACTTGTTTTAATCGTGGAGGCCCCCTGCATTCCAAAAGGTGGTAGATCACGTGTGTGACAAAAGTTCTATATAGCCTGTACTATATAGCTTCGTTAATCCTTTGTAGTGCACCTCCTGTTTGTTGGTGCACGTAGGAAGCAGTTGTGAAGGAAAGCATCCTCTACTGGTGTCTTTCCCTAGTAATGTCCCTAGTTGAATAATAGAAGACATAGCTTACCCAAGTTAGAACTTGAGAACCTTAGTTATCCTCTCTACGCTCCTATTTATCCTAACCTTGTTGCTACCCCTAGTTAAGTTAGACCATAGTTAGTCTCACATGTTTCCCTATGGATACGATACTTGGAATAGCTCCAGATGAAAGCTACAATGGTATTCGTGCGCTTACGGATTTATCTATGTGCGTTAAAATATACCAACAGTTACCCAAAAGGTTTTCCACTAGGAATTCTGACATGATACTAGTCCCGACTATGGGGTTGTGTAGGGCTTCTATGTTTGTTCCCCTTAACGAGCAAGGTATGGTCGTGGAAGGTGAAAGAATATGAATTGCTTCAAAAGAACGTTTTGCTTCCATTAACAATTCCTTTGACGGTTCCACTCAAGTGGAAACTTCCTTTGTGTGTTTTTCATGCCATGATATCTTCGAGGTATTACCATAATCCTTGAATTTGATAGGGAACTCTGTAGGATGAAACATTGTTTCCTTTAGTGTTCGTGGTTCGGGTGAGGGCTTATGAGTCGAATCTAAGGATGGTATGGGGTTGGATTCGACTAATGAAGACTCCTCAATAGTCGACAAGTCTTTGGCCTAGAGGGTTCTATATCTCATGACAGAGGAAGTGTGACTTTCTAGGAAGTTTTCAAGGAATTTCACTTGTTTCGTCATGGATTTGTGTGTAAACCGGCCTCCAGCAGTCACATCTAGGCATAGGTCTGCATCTATGTCAATACCGAACAAAAGAGACGCAACAATACGCCATCGGGTAAAGATAGGTATGGGTCGGCTTGTATTAACATTGAAAACCTAGCCCAGGTTGCACCTATGGACTCCTCCTCATTCTGCTTGAAGGATCACCCTTGGTAGAGAGTCGATACGAGACATGGGGAAAAATGCAAGACAAAACTTGTCTTTAAGTTCATCCTAGTCCCCATTCATACTTTCTATGGCATCTGTGTACCATTGCTTCGCCTTCCTTGTGAGAGAGAAGGGAAACAATTTCCACATTAGTGTTTCTTGTGTCATGCCTGAGATGCTCAGGCATGAACACATCTCCTCGAATTCATGCAGATGATGGTATGGGTTTTCATTTTCTAGCCCAAAGAAGGGTTGTGCCCAAACCATAGCTTTTAAACTAGGGTGGAGTTCATAGCTAGACGAAAGGTTAGGCTTTGGTGGTGGCTCAGCGAACTCGCCCATTGAAGCGGACCGATTTTGGGTGTTCATGCTGCAGAAGGTAAAAGAAATATTTTTTGTTTTTATAATAAGAAAGGATACAAATATGAGGATGAACTAGGTTCAAAGAAAATAGCAACCGTTCCCCAGCAACGGTGCCAGAAAGCTTGTTGGTATTTCTTAACATCTACATAAGTTAATCCGCAAGCGTACGGAATTACCGTTGTAGCTTTCACCCAGAAGTATTCAGGGTATCGTATTTTCATAGGGAACAGAGGTATTTCTTCTAGCTAATTCGTCCAAGGACAACACGAAAATAGCTGGTGAGGGTAGAGATGGATTCCTATGGCTTAGGGTCTAAGGATAGATAAACTTTACTCCTACTTGCTTACTTCGGGCATCGGCTTACACCTGGTCTACCAAGCGATACCGGCCTCCAGCTCTACAATGTACCCAAACATGGGAGATTACAAGGGATGACAAGGCTATCACCACCTACCGCCTATGCCTCAACCATAGAGTATGAGGCAAACAAAGGTATTCTCTAGCCTAGACACCATGTCTATGCTATCGACCACTACTCTGGTGTTGACCAGGGTGATCCATCTTTATCGGGAGCCCTCTACTAGAGTATCCACCATGGGGACGGATGATGAACCCACAAACAAGTAAGAGTATAGCTTAATTGCTCAAAAACTTTATACCAAAACAATCACAAACACTTACTAAAATACCCATCGAGGTACAAAGCTTATGTTCGCCGAGGTACAAGCGGGGGAAGGTTACCGACAAGTCCGACACTTCTTCGCCAAACTCTCCCTCACATCTCTCCCTCCTACTTTTCTAAAGCTAGCTAGTTCCTAAGCCCATGAGTGGTGTTGCTCTTCTCTTACTCTTATGCTCTTCTCTTGTGTGTGTTGTTGGAATGAGGGGGGAGAGGTCCTCCTTTTATAGGTGGAGAAGAGGGGGTTCCTTGGAAAATTCCCCATTCCCATATGGAAGGAGCAAACCACCCTTTAGGTACATTGAATCTGCCCAACACATAATGAACCACCTTTGAGACATTGGTTGGAGGAAGCCCGCACAAAATGGTGGCATTTGGGCCAGCTAGGCACCCTTGCTGGGCCCAAACACCCCTGTCTTCGTTGTGTTGTCTCCCTTGTTCATTGTGACATGGCCCATGTGGCTTTTGCACAGAGTTAGAGTGATTTGGTTTGGGTATGGGCTTGTCCTCCTCTCATTTGGGCCCTGATTTGGTCCTATAGTGGACCTTCTCCCATTGGGCTCATGTTGGATGTGTTTCTTGTATACTTTAGGCATATTTTCCATGTTATTTTGACATTTCCTCCTGCAATTGATGAATCACTAAAACTTGTAGAACTTGTTAGTTGTAAGCCCTAATTCTAAGTTTGGTATTCATTTTAGCAATTTTATGTAAAGTTGGTGGGTGAAAATATGAGTTAAGCACCACCAACAGTGGCAACCATGTGGGGCTGGCCAACCTGTGGGGGCCACATGTCAGTCCCTCCTCGCTAAGTTGGTTCTCCACCGCATTAAAGATCAAATCTACACCATTGTTCAAGGTCGGTTGATCCGAGGGTCCAGATTTGACGTTACCCCCTATATATACACTCTTGTACCTCCTCTAGCAGAGGCATCCTAAAATCCTTATTCATATCCTCATCATCAGGATCAGAGTCAGCAATCAAGAGAAGATTAGTCCTCCAAGGTATGATCTAGTCTTGTAAATAGAAATAATGAGATAGAGAGTGAGGGAAGAGTTTGGAAGAAGTGCCGGCCTGTCGGTGCTCTCTCCACGGCTTGTATCTTGGTGGAGTCAAGTTCTACTTGAGCTTACTTCTAAGATTTCTCTGGTAATCAACTTCTGATTCAAGTAAGTATCATGTTTATATTGATCATCAGGTTCGTGGATCTCTTTTGAGTGCTTTAATCTATAGATGCTCTAGGTTAAAGTATTAATCTTAAGTGTAAGCATGGTGCGTAGACTTGGGTTAATCGTGGATGCACCCTGCATTCTAGGCTGGTGGTAGATCGCAAGTGTGACACACTCGTTGAGTCCTTTGTAGTCCACCTCCCGTCTGTAGGCCAATTAGGACTCGGTTACTGTGGAAAGCATCCTCTGTTGGTGTCTTTCCTTAGTAATGTCCCTAGTTGAACAGTAGAAGACATAGCTTACCTAAGTTAGAACTAGAGAGCCTTAGTATTCCTCTCCACGCTCCTATATATCCTTAACCTAGTTGCTACCCCTAATTAAGTTAGACTATAATCTCACATGTTTCCCTGTGGATATGGTACTTGGAATACTTCTGGGTGAAAGCTACAGCGGTATTCATGCGCTTGCGGATTAATCTGTGTGCGTCTAAAATATACCAACAAGCTTTCTGGCGCTGTTGCCGGGGAGATGGTTGCTGAATTAACTACGAACCTAACTTAACTTTGTTTCTTTTGTTTTAGTTTTGTTTAGCATGGATAACACACCTATATATCAATACGCTAAACCTTTGAGTGCACACCTAGAGCCACCAAAATCTACAGAGCCTATCCTAACACCTAGTTATGAGTTGCGCCCATGTTTAATAAAATAGATTCAGGAACAATCCTTCTCGGGAGAAGGCAATGAAAATGCATACTTACACCTATGGGAGTTTGAACAGACCTATGCATGCCTGCATATCACTGGCATGCCAGAAAAAACCTTAAGATGAAAGTTGTTTCCGTTCTCTTTGACCGGAAGAGCTAAACAGTGGTATAATAAAACCGTAGGAATTATGCAAGGAGATTGGGAAATGCTATGCTCTAACACTACTATGGATTGATTTATCATTGTTGCCACTTTCACTGCCATAGCGATAGAAGTGACGGTGTTA
The DNA here is from genome assembly GCA_904845875.1 of Miscanthus lutarioriparius. Classification (NCBI taxonomy): domain Eukaryota; kingdom Viridiplantae; phylum Streptophyta; class Magnoliopsida; order Poales; family Poaceae; genus Miscanthus; species Miscanthus lutarioriparius. The sequence continues at coordinate 69,882,188 of CAJGYO010000005.1, read as the reverse complement.
TGCTTCCACCACCGGTTGGACCGATAGCGAAGCCTCCTAAGGAAGGAAACCGATAGTTGAAACTACTACCACCGATGGGTTAACAATAGATGAGGTAGTGGTATTTTCTCAGTTGTATGAAAAGCTGAGCCGACTAGGATATGTGTTATGGCCGCCGACCTTCTATGACTGTTTGGTCTTCCGTCGATAAAGTCAGCATGAGTTATTTCCCAACTACCCACAACAAAGTTGCATCACCATTACTTGCACTTCTCCATCTTCAAGGTTGGCCAATTTAACCAGGGTCTAGATGCACCTCTTCGGCTCAATCCACACACTCATGAGCTACTGTATCTTTCCTGATCACCAAGAATTGCTTTATCTTCATCCTTGCACCTCTCACGGCCTCCTTCTAGCCATAAGATGTGCAAGATGGTGATAAAGCACCTCATAGGGTGTTTAGAGAAGGCCTTAAAGATTGGGTGCTTTAGATTCCATAACCTTGCTACCCCTTAGCATTGAGATGTAGATCTACATCCCTTGACGCTAAGAGGTAGCAAGATTATGGAATATAAAAAACCTCACTGAGATGTAGGTGCAAGTTTTGTGAGGTGCTCCTTCACCATTCTTGGTGAGGTGCTGCCGCTGAACAAGAGCTTAACCTTAATGATTGCAAATCTTCTTGCAGATCTTGTGTTAACAGAGGATCTGTAATCATCTGGTTCTCTTCTATTCAGGGGCTCCATACTCGATTGGGGGAGCTTCAAGTTTGCGAGGTGCTCGTTCTTCAAGATTCGGTGCTTATATTCCATCTTGCAGCTCACAGTCTAGAAGCAGATCACATCCTATGACCGTGAGGTACATCTTGCAGCTCTCACAGTCAAGAAGTAGATCACATCCCTTGACCATGAGGGTTGCAAGATGGAAGGTAGAGCACCTCACTGAGGGTGAAGTTTTGCGACGTGCTACGTCATTTTTTAGATTCCATGATCTTTGTTCCTTAGAGGATCGAGATGCAGATCTATTGATTTGTATGTGCAAACCATCGTATGATATGGATCTATTATCATGTAGACCTCAATGGAAAATACATAAAGAAGTACTATATATACCCAAGTATTTGGGTCCATGCTTGATAGCCGAGTCTCATCGGCTCAAAATATAGCTGACACCTAGAGTATCGCCTTTAGAACAAAAAATAACAATAATAGACATAGGATCAAAAGTGACATTCAAACAGTAATATTCTTTACTTATAAGACCCTAGATATAATCTATGGTCCTAAGAAAACATTGTTTACAACATCTTCTGGATGGATGGTCACTGCGATAGCCTCGACAGCATTAGTGAAGTCTCTAATCAGGTCCTCTTGATCATCCAACTGATCAGTGTTCAAAAAACTAGGTTCTAGGTGACGAAGCTTGTGCACTAAACATAGTTGGGCTGCAGCTAGAGCGGCACGAGCAACATAGCGGACCCCATGAGTTGCCACTTCTCTGGCATGAACCAAGATATCCAGCAAGCGATCTTCAAGAGAAAGTCCCCTGACATTGACTGCTACAACTGCGCCTTGTGCTGCCCATTGGAGGATCTCATGGTGACTCTCTAGGTCAATCTCCCAGCGATGAGCCTCCTCAATCTCGTGATGAGAAGCATCGAGTTGCTCCACAAGATCTAATGAAAATGAAGTGTTATCAAATAAAGTTGCGAATATAAAAGGAAAGACTCTTCAAAGAAATTTACCTACTGCCCTAGCATAAGCTTCGTCAGCCCTCATCTGAGCAACATTGGTCTCTTCTTTAGATACAGAGAGGGCTATTTTAATGGCATCGAGATAGCTCGAGCTGACCTACCTCATGCGTCGCTTCAAAATACAGGTTTTTGGCCTCCGTCCTTTCATGGATAAGATTCTAGACATCCTGACCATCATATGACTCAGAGTCGAAGGATGAAGATGAAGATGATGATGAAGATACCATGGACCTAGTAGATGTGCTTTGATAGCACACTCAATCGATTGTTGTCCAACCTCCACCGGAGTTGGCCGATGTACCGCAGCATGAGAAGTAGCCCTACATATTCAAAGGGCTAATGCAAGGTAGCCATAGAGATAAGAAATCATTCCCTCCCACCCTTGGTGACAAAGAGGGACACGAAGGCATAGAGGCAGATCTACAGCTTCTGGAGTTTCCTCCATTGGATGCTTGTTGTGAGCCAATGTTCAACAGAAGACTGGAAGGAGAAAATGAAGAAGAAAAGATATGTGTCATAGCACAACAACACAAGTAGTATTCCTTCTACTCCACCTTGCCTCCAAATTTATAGGCACAGGGGACCTCTATAGTGGGTTCATGTGGGAATATGACCCAAAATATCCATAGGACAAGACATGGGCCGCACCATCAGAGGTGGCCCAACCCACAAGATCAAGGCGTTCGGTGCACGACACTGGTCGGCATGCACCGCAAGACTACAAAAAGATGTGATTTATTGTATAATACCAAATAAGATATTTTCCTTGTAACCCTACCCCTCCAGAGTATATAAGGAGGAGCAGGGGTCCCCTAGACGGGATATCGAATATGATATACAATCAATACAAAATAGCAGAGCATAGGACATAGGGTTTTACATCACATTGATGGCCTGAACATGTATAAATCTTGTGTCTTTGTTACCATCCGGTTCCTAATCACGCACACCCCCACTGATTATTTACTACCATGGGTATACCCCTTGATAGACTGCCAACTAGATTTCATCGACAGTGGCACGCCAGATAGGGGATGTGCGTGCTGATTCTATGGCAAACCAGATGGGAATCTTTTCTTCAACCAGCGTCATTGGCAACTCAACATTCGGCGGCAACTCGATGCTGGCATGCAGCAGATCACTTTCCTCAGCGAACGGCCGCACGTGCTGGAGTCCGATGCCTTGCCATGTGCCTCCAATAGATGCAACACACGATAACAAGATTAGAGTCAAGCAATCCAAGAAAGCTAAGTCAAGTCGCTTCTAATTAAATATTGTTATTATATTTCCAGATATATCCGTATGTTTGCATGATTTTGGTTGGGAGAAACCTAATCACATCTTGTTGTTGCTCGTGATTTCTGATCAGATATGCAAGATCGTTTCTGTGGATCATGACAACCAGCGATTAGGAAAAGCGGCCGATGATAACGCGATGTGGAGCAGTGTTTCCACCAAAGATGCTGGTCAGCCATACAAGCTAATTGGAGTAGTTGAAGAGATATACAAGAACATATGCATCTGGATCTACACCACCATGTAGGCAACCTCACGTATCTCAGGCATGCAGGGAAGATCTTGGACTACACCCTCGCCTTGGTTGGACACACTCAAGGACTTCGCCTCCCCACACGGATTGACTCCGTTAGGTTCCGATTACGTCCATTTGAATATGACTCCGCGTACCCATTCAAGCTATCAAACGAACCGTCCGAGCTATCAAGCGAGCTGCTAAGCGAGCCAATTAGACTACTTGTTCCGATCGCTTGCCGCATCGCAATGATCGCTGCGAAGAACGGTGTTATAACGACCGCGACCGCCGCCATGACGATAGGCCAAAAAGCTCGAGGGTCGAGCAATTTCATCGATGCTGACCAGACGTTATGTCTAAAGATAAGTACCTTTTTATATATGAATATTTAATAAAGTTTTTGCCAAGATGTTTCTTCATACTATTCTCTAAATGATTTTTATCCAAAGGACTTTTCTCCATGTGTACCATCTTAAAGATGACATACGTTTTTGCCTCAATGACTTCCCGAACAGCCACATTTACGCTTGTGCTCTCTAGAGACGGCCCTATCTCTGGCTTCTTCCTACACGTGCATGACTGCCTACCCTCTGCGTTATGGGTGGTCGGCAATGACTCATCAGTTATGCTTGTCTTCCTACATGTACACAAGCTCTAGTGCTCCACGTTGCGGTTTACGGGCTAGCCAGGGTTGGGGTGGCTCAACCAACAAACTAACGGCTTGGGGCAGATTATATTAAATATAAACACATCTCCAAAAGAAAACTTAATATTTACATTATATTTAAGATATTCTTCATTAACTCGCCGACCAGCCACCTTCTCACTTGCGTTACCAGAAACAGCCCTGTTCTTGATCTCACTCCTACACGTGCACGAGCGCTAGCCCTCTATGCTATGGGTGGTCGACATTGGCTCCTCGGCGATGCTTGTGCTCTTACTCATAAACGGGTGCTAAGCACTCTATGCTATGGAGTATGGGCTAGTCAGGGCTGGTGATGCGATACAGAACCAACTGGTAGGAAGTTATTCATATTTAAAATATGAACACTTCATACAAACATAATGTCTATCTATTCCGCTCTACTACCTTCGTCACCGAGTTCATATATTTATTTTTACATCATGTACTACTCATTCTACATATTTATTGCATGATCATCATCCGGGTGGTCGCACCACCCAGCCTTCGGACTTCTCCGCCAATCCACTAGTCAGACCGCTAGATTCATAGACTTCATCGCCGACCAGTTGGTCAGACTGTTCGACGTTCACTTCTACCTAGTGCTCACTTCACCGCCGACCAGTTGGTTAGGCTGCTCGGTGCTCGATTCTTTTCCATCCAACTGGTTGGATTGTCTATCGCTTCATCGTCAGCTACTCTGGGGGCTCGCTAGCTAAGCTGGGGACTCCACGGCATTTGGATTGTTTGTCGCTTCATCGTCAGCCATAGTGGGGGCTCGCCAGCTAAGCTAGGGACTCCTCAGCATTCAGATTCTTCATATAAGCGTCGCCAACTAAGCTAGGGACTCCTCGGCATTCGGATTCTTCATGCAAGAGTCACCTGCTAAGCTGGGGACTCCCTTGGTGGTCGGATCTTGCTATGTCTCATCGGTGTACTATCAACTTGCTCCATGCTATTTGGATCAGGGTGCTGATCTTGGATAGCACGTCTAGGGTCTTGATACGCACATGACAGATGACATTGGCAAGCTTTTAGGCTTATTTTCTTTGACCTTGCTACAAGATTTATTTTTTCATCTTCCAGCAGGCTCAGGGACTAAGTGGCTACACTTCACCTGGCGGTGAATGTAGTGCTCTTTTCTTGATTTGCCGTCCTTATTGACTAAGTCATGGATGATTCCTCACAAATGAAGTCTAAGTGGCTACACTTCGCCTGGAGAGTTTTTCAATTTAATCTTGAGCCCCTTACATCCTTCCAGCAAGCCTTACTTGGCTAAGTACGAGATCGATTAACATGTTAAACTGGTTGGCTCCTACTTCCACCATTCAAGTCACCGGTTACACTAGTTGGCTATGACTTTCACCGCTCAGGTCACCAATTTAACTGGTCTACTTTGACTTTCATCGCCCATGTCATCAGCAAAACTGATTGGCTTCATGTTAAACTGATCAGACTTGATCAAGGCGGCGTCACCAAGCGGATACAAGGTGCTTGGAGACTAGCTGTTGGGGATATGACCCCCGGTATCCATAGGACAAGACATGGGCCGCACCATCAGAGGTGGCCTAGCCCACAAGATCAAGGCCTACGGCGCACGGCACTGGTCGGCGTTCACCGCAAGACTACATGAAGATGTGATTTATTTATAATACCAAATAGGATATTTTCCTTGTAACCCTACCCCTCCATAGTATATAAGGAGGAGTAGGGGTCCCCTAGAAGGGATATCGAATCTGATATACAATCAATACAAAATAGCAGAGCACAGGACATAGGGTTTTACGTCACATTGATGGCCTGAACCTGTATAAATCTTGTGTCTTGTGTCTCTGTTACCATCCGGTTCCTGATCACACGCACCCCCACTAATCATTTACTACCATGGGTATACCCCTCGGTAGACTACCGACTATATTTCATCGATAGTTCATCAAGTTACATGCGAGTTTGGGTGCATCTTCAAGGTGAGTGTTGGGTGCATCTTCAAGGTGAGTGTTGAATGTACCAACTTCCAACATCGTCCCCACCACTTGTTACACCGAGAACCATCGTATACCTTGTCTTCCCTGATGCATGCTCCCTAGATCATGCATTTTAACTGCATTGAGTACAGGTGCATCTTCAAGGTGACTGTTGAATGTCCCAACTTCCAACACCGTCCCCACCACTTGTTACACCAGGAATAGTCATCTACGTCGTCTTCCCTGATGCGTTCTCCCTAGATCACGCATCTTAACTACATTGAGTCTAGGTGCATCTTCAAGGTTGGACTATTTAAGCTAGGTCTGGGTGCACTGAGTCTCTTGCCCCTCCCCTCCCATCCCTCCAAATCTCTTAGTATTAGATTGAGTGAGAAAGTGACAACTCCTTTCATCTACCATGGTTCATGGCATACTTCGGTGGCTCCGACGTTGTTGAGACAAGGCTTTCAAGATTGAGTTTGGCAGTGGCCTGCTAGTGGTCGTTTGTCTTGGGTGTTAGAGGAAGTTCCATGAAGAGATGAGGAAAAACAATACCATCTTCGGTGGCTTGGGTCGCTAGTGACACGGCGGCTAGGCTCGTTGATGGTCGGCATGCGGGAGACTTCTAGGTCAAAATATCTATAGGAAATCCTAGAGGGTGGAGGGTACCTTGCTATTGCTGGGAACCCTTTTGAGCTCATAGATCTTGACCTGGGATCTCTTGATCCCATGCCATGCATTCCTCCTCGATGATGAAGAAGACGGCGCGGGCAAGGCTCCTCGTAGGGCTCCTCATCCTCTAGGATGTTAGCGGGAGTTTTGCTAGGTGGTTCTTCCATAGGATCCTTCCAGGTGTCATCCCTACTCATGGCGAAGATCCAGAGACATGGTGATGGTTCAGTTATGCCTTCATCTAGGTTTTACACTTCATGAGATGTCCATCACTGAGTGCGGGGATAAACCTACACTCATCGCTGAAATTTGGCTTATGCTGATGCTTATGCTGATTTGTTGTGAGAGAAAAACACTGTTCGTTCACTGAAAATACTGCTGAAGTATTGCTGAAGAACCGAGCCAAGGTTTTTGTCATAACACTGTAGTTGCTAATAAATCCTTGTTATTGTACGCCTGATGAATGAAAAGTGTAACAGAGTTAATCGAAAAAGAATGTCTTTTGTTGATTTTGAACATTGTTACCTCACTAAGATGCTGGTGGAGTGTTGCTTTGTATGTGCAAACTACCATATGCTACGACTTTGTTATTGCGTCCATTGTTATTGTAGAAATCAGTACCTTTATTCTGTCATCGTTGGATATAAGCGTCGTTGAAAAAATTGTATCACCTCAGTTATTCACCTTTAGGTGCTAACATCTTCTTGATGTAACCTACAAAACTAATGTTCATAATATTTTATTCCTTTCCAACATTCCATTTCCGTATGACACGCCCATTGTTAGGTGCTATGTCCCATCTTCTTTATGACCCAATCACCACCGCTGGTAGCCTTCACCACCGATATCATCAAAATTTGCAAGCCAGCGCGAGACTCCCGTGCGTTTTAGAAATTTTGGTGGAACTGTCTATTCTCGCATGTCCTACTTTGTAGTTGGCTTACAAAGACCTCTACCCACATAGCCACCCTATTCGTCTCCTCCTCAAGTGTTGCTATTCCTCACCTACTCATTGGCGTGCAAGCCACCACTCATCGCCGACAAGCTAGTGCTCCACGTCGGTACGCCTCACCGACATGTCCGCACAGATCCACTGGTGATCAAGCTGGTACTCATCACCACCATGGCCGCTCAAGCTCACTGCTACGAGATCCAAAGGCCAGGGTAATCCTTTCTCACACTTCCCTTATCCATGCTAATTTCTTGGCTTTTTATTCCCCTCTTATCTCATCTGAGTACAAATCAATCTTCCATATGATCATTAAGGAGCTCACAAGCACTTCCCCGTAGGCGCTCCTACTCTAATTCAGGTGATAGTGCCACCACTTCCATCATTGACCCCACTCCACCTGATCCTAGTCACGATGGAGGAGGAGGCCACCAACAAGAGGAATGAAGTAGACATCCTGACAGACAAAGTCTTGGTCCTTATCCTCCACCACCTCACCACCCGCACCTTGTGTAGCTGCAAGTGTGTGTCGCTCCTGCTACCACCTCATCTCCGAATCCAAGTACCATAAGGAGCTACCCCAGTTTGTCATCAGATTCATGTATGGCAACTGGAAAGGCAAACGCCGATTCGCCAGCTTCACCGGTGAATACCCCTCCTTTTCCTTCTTGCCCTTCCGCATTGAGGATTTAGTCATCTTAGAGTGTTGCAAAGGCCTCTTCCTCTGCTGGTGCATTGGGATTCACTATGTTGTCTGCAATCTAGTGACTAGCAAATCAGTGGTACTACTGCATAGCAACTTTTGTTATGGTTTAGCTGACTTGGGGTTCGATCCCACAATGTCCTCGCACTTCCATGTGGTAGAACTATGGGTAAGGTCGCCTAGGGTGTTAGTTGTCAGCATCTACTCATCCAAAACTGGAGCATGGATGTGTAAAGAATCTAAATAGGGAGAGGATATTCTAGTATGCAAATTTTCAGAAATTGTGTTTCTTAATGGTTTTATGAACATGTTGGAGGTGTCCCGAATAGTTGTTGTTGATATGGAGGGAAAGACATGAAGGAAAATTCTTAGGCCACCAGATCCTACAATGTCCATCCATGGAGATCAGGGTCCGCTATCCTATAAGTACCTAGAATATTTATTTGAACAGACCTCACTATCTTTCTTATGTTCCCTTGTTCATGGAGTCATTAGCAGAGCAGTGAAAGTGCATATGCTGCATTTTATTGTTAGGACATGTCTTTGCTCAAGTAAGGAGTTGTTTTGAGTCTATATATATAGTCCAATTTTGTTCAGAGCAGTAAAGCTTTGCATTGTGTAGGTTTTGGAGTGTCAGTGCTTTTGAACGATTTACCTGCAATGGCTGTGGGAGGAAGAAGAGGGGGTCCATGCTACATTGGCTGCAAGGCTGATCAAGGAGTGCTAATCTGAAGGAGCAGAGCACATCTACCTTGTTTTAGTTACGTAAGTCTGTAGGGAGCAAGACCTTTATTATGCTATCTATGTACCGCTTATGTCAATTCATCAGTTGACACAGTTATTATGTTAGTGTCGAGCATTGTTATTATAACAAGTACTCTTCGTTGTGGACATGATGAATGATGTGTAATGATAAAATCTGTATGGTGTGTGTTTAGTAAGTTATTAAGGCCTAGCTGAATTAGTAACTACATTGTTAAAACCGGATGCATACCAACCATTGGTGAAGCAGACGGCCATCACCACCGCTATTCATCTGATACAACAGGGGTCAATAGTGTATCACCGCCAAATCATTTAGTAACACGACACCGACTAAAGGATCATCACGGGCAAATCATACTACAACACGACGGTACCAGATGGTTCATACGCTGAAGCGATGATGATGTTCTCCTCGACATAGGTGGATCGTGCTCCAATACAACGGAATACGATGATGGGTTATAAGCCATGCGGCGGTGTTAGTGCATACCCACACAGGCGGGTCATGCTCCAATGCGATAAAAGTAAGGACCTTAGCATGGATGGATCATAAGCCAATGAGGCGGTGTAAGTGTACACCGTAGACGGTCTCAGATTGCGATGGTGAGTGCTATGATCATCACTGCCAATAGCTTAGCGAAGGCCAAAATTGGACTACGATGGGGGTTACGATGTGGCTATGAAAGGTCCGAGTGTAGTAGTGTAAATTTTGTTTTTCTTTCTTTCCTATCTCTAGAGTAGCCAGCCTTCGAATAGAAGTTCTAAGCTTTAAACAAGGAGAGAAAGAGTCTCTTGGCACATCATGGAATCATTTTAATAGTCTTATTACCACTGGCCCAGACCTTGCTATTAAAGACCCGATGCTTCTTCAACATTTCTATATGGGTCTTAGCAAGCATTCTACGCAATCCCTTGATTTAGCCACTAGAGGAGCTTTCCTTTGTTTGTCTATTCATGAACCAAGGACTATCCTTGATAAAATTATTGGAAAGACCGCCTGTACTAGAATTCATGATGAACTCCCCGAGAAAAAGAAGAAATCATCCCCTGATCAAGAAAAGGAAGTTTTGATAGCGAAATCACAACTACTCGTATCCCTAGATTTAGCTATCAATCCTGAACCATCAATACCCCAAAATCTAAATCCACCAAAGCAAGAAGAAATTCAACCTTTGGAAACCCTTTTGAAATTAAGGATGATATGTTTGATGCTAATTTTTACAAAAAGTTTAGATTCCAGCCTCATAAGGGACCTTCGAGCAAGTATAATTCAAATCCTCCCAAAAAGGGATCTCTTAGAAAGCATCCTAAATCAAATTCCTATGGGGAACATCTAGAAAAACTCAAGGATTGCATGTCTAGTGAACCCATAGGAGAGCCAAGCCATTTAGAAGCCATTCCTATGCTCTCCCCTTCTATGCCCACATTAGATGTTTTACCCATCTTCAAACCCATCCTTGACATTGATGATACCACTTATGCTCTTTCTCCTAAGTCTCATTATGATCTTAGAAATTTACTAAGACACCCAAAGAATAGGAGTCATGAAGACAACTAGAATGACCAAGAAGAGCAACGACAATGGCTGAAGGACATTAAGAACTCATATGTCGATGCAAGTAAAGAATAGTTAGACGAGGCTGAAACTTTAAGGGTAGAATCCAAACCAGATTTAGATCCAAAGGGTGAGCTAAAGTCAATCTCCTTAGTAAACATGACTCATCCAAGTTTCGAGGAGGCCTTAGACAAGATCAACCCGAGAGTCACCAATCCAAATGAAATTTTGGACATTCTTGAAGCATCAATCTTGGAGCTTGAAAAGGAAGATGATATCAATGGGCATGAGAGCTACTTCTTGAACACCTCATCAAATCCATGCTCACATGAGAAATCTCCTAAATTAATTGGTCTCTCTACTACCACACACAAGATTTTCAACCCCCTCATACTTCCTGTTCATAAAACTTTGAAAGCATGGTTGTAGATGCATTTGTTTAATATAAATATTGCAGATCTCATTGTGTGAATCTTGAGATAGGTACACAAAGATTGGTATTGGTGGGGAAACCACTTCACCAGCATGTGTCATATTCAAAGGTTTCCCATGGATGAGCTTTTGTCCTAAAACAAGCACTTTTGGGAGATAACCTAAGCTTTCACCTTTTTGTGTAATGCCTCTATGAGATGAGCATATAGAAATATAATTGTGAAAATATTCCTTCAGGTATTTTTGTCACTAATCATTTTTAGGTTTTTAAAGCAAAAAGAATGAAGGATGACAACGCAAGGTATGCCCAACCAATCATCATGCAACATTCAATCGCATCTATTCAAACTTAATTTTGCATTTGCAAAATTCAAGTGTGGGGAATGAACTTCTTTGAAAAATCTTATGCCATGTTGCTAATTCATCTTGGTTGTCTCTACCTTTAGGCCATGCTCAACTTACTAAATAACAATCACGCTCTTTCATCTCCATTTGAGTAAATCTCTGTAATAATTTTATGCTACCTTTTCTACACTAGTATGATTTGATTTGGAGTATTAATTGAACCTGATTATTAGATCACGACATGAATGTCTAGTGAACCCATAGTAGAGCCAAGCCATTTAGGAGCCATTCCTATGCTCTCCCCTTCTATGCCCACATTAGATGTTTTACCCATCTTCAAACCCATCCTTGACCTTGATGATCCCACTTATGCTCTTTCTCCTAAGTCTCATGATGATCCTAGAAATCCACTAAGACACCCAAAGAATAGGAGTCATGAAGACAACAAGAATGACCAAGAGGAGCAACGACAATGGCTGAAGGACATTAAGAACTCATATGTTGTTGCAAGTAAAGAATAGTTGGACGAGGCCGAAACTTTAAGGGTAGAATCCAAACCAGATTTAGATCCAAAGGGTGAGCTGAGGTCAATCTCCTTAATAATCATGACTCATCCAACCTTTGAGTTGACCTTAGACAAGATCAACCCGAGAGTCACCAATCTAAGTGAAATTTTGGACATTCTTGAAGAATCAATTTTGGAGCTTGGAAAGGAAGATGATATCAATGAGCATGAGAGCTACTTCTTGAACACCTCATCAAATCCATGCTCACATGAGAAATCTCCTGAATTAATTGGTCTCTCTACTACCACACACAAGATTTTCAACCCCTCATACTTTATGTTCATAAAACTTTGAAAGGGTGGTTGTAGATGCATTTGTTTGTTATAAATAATGCAGATCTCATTGTGTGAATCTTGAGATAGGTACACAAAGATTGGTATTGGTGGGGAAACCACTTCACCAACATGTGGCATATTCAAAGGTTTTCTAAGGATGAGCTTTTGTCCTAAAACAAGCACTTTTGGGAGATTACCTGAGCTTTGACCTTTTGGTGTAATGCCTCTATGAGATGAACATATAGAAATATAATTGTGAAAATATTCCTTTGGGTATTTTTGTCACTAACCATTTTAGGTTTTTAAAGCAAAAAGAATGAAGGATGACGACGCAAGGTATGCCCAACCAATCATCATGCAACATTTAATCACATCCATTCAAACTTGATTTTGCATTTGCAAAATTCAAGTGTGGGGGATGAACTTCTCTGAAAATTCTTAAGCCATGTTGCTAATTCATCTTGGTTGTCTCTACCTTTAAGCCATGCTTAACTTGCTAAATAAAAATCATGCTCTTTCATCTCCATTTGAGTAAATCTCTGTAAAATTTTATAGAGATTTTAAGTATTTAGCCATGCTCAACCAGCTGTATGAGGAAAACAACTTCTGGAAGGATGAGAGAGATTTTAAGAAAGACCACGACAACATCCAACTTCGGGGAGGAGCATCCCCCATGTATCTAGCTAAGTGTGTAACAGAACCGACCAAATCATAAGAACGTAAGAACAAAAACAATCACCGGAGTGATCAAATTCCTGTACTTAAGCTCCCATAATCCCGGTAGTCCAGAAATCACAAAGGATTTCAACCAACTTTTGACATACAAACCAAGACCGTAGTGATTCAACACAACACATCATTCGTTACAACATTTCACAAGTGGCATCCGGATTACATCCATCAGAGTGTGAATAAAATATTTCAAACCAAGTTCAAATTTGCGGAAGCAACATAGTTTAGTACATAACTTCATAGTTTCAAATACATTGCCAGATCTTAGTCATGTCCCACAAAAGCATTATCAGGTATGAGAACTAGGAGAGACTACGCCCAACGGTCTAGTCTTCATCCCCAGCCAGGAGAAGGCAATACTTGCAGCAACCAAAGTAGAACTGGTCACCTACAACAGGTGGGAGATAAACCCTGAGTACGAGAAGGTACTCACCTAGACTTGCCACAGTTGCATAAAAGAGCTTACGAATATAGTGACCAATTTACACTTATCATCAAGCTTATCATCATTTACCTGTCCACTAGATTAGCACCTGTACTAGAGCACTCACTTATTAGGAGCAATCAATATTAACCATAGCAGGTATAATAAGGCTGTCATCATCATATCATCATTTCTGAACCATTATGTTATTTAGTGTATCTACTTTGGAGATAAGCCCGTCAAGTTCTCACTAAACGGGAGAGACGGCAACTCGAATCGAATTACAACTCAGCTGAGGGGGTATTCCTAACTCTCACTCTGGCATACTTTGCAAGGGTAGCCGTGGGTCACCTTTAGGACAACTCAGGAACCAACTTCGCGGGTTCGATCAGCGCCAGCACTCTCAGGGATTACCCATCTGCTAGGACGATCAGGACTTTTAAATCACCTGCACTTGGACTCACGCCTACGGCTCCCTTCCGAGGCGCACTTTATACTTATCGACTCCCGGCCTGAGGTGAGCTACTCGGCTTCGCGGTCGATCTTCGGACACGGCCAACTAAGAGAGAGGCATGTGATCAACATGAACAGGAAAGGCTCCAAGATTCAGTCCTTAATCGACACAGACGAAGTCACTGCAAACCGGCAAGCCTCCATCCGGTCTTCATTTCAAATTAAGACTGGTTCTTTTTCCACGATAGCAAATATAGCCAACCGTGCCATATGTATCTTCCTATATCTCGCAGGTGACAGGAAATCACCTGACATCTACCGTGTTAAAGCAGGGCTAAGCACTACACGAGCCTGAGCTACATAGGATTTAGGGTATCAATATCTGGACAAGGATTGGATAACCAATGCAGCAAGTGTTTTCATCCAATGCCTAAACTTAATGCAACAATATATATATGTAACAATAATACTGTAACTGTATTTCGAAAATTAGGAGGCTTAATATGCTCCGGGGCTTGCCTGGGATCCGACACAAGTCAGTTCAGTTAGCTTGCACCGTCATGGTGACATCTCCGGTCCTAGCACTTGCTTAGTCCTTCCATCTTCGGGATATATCCACCAAACACCGTCTTCGGGTTTGGCTCCAACATCTCATCCTTCACATGGTGCATCTAGCGTACCTAGATGAGATGCAATATGCAAGTGCATAAATATGAAGAATACTACCATGAGACGCATCACAAAATAGCAAGCAAGACAAGCATTGTTTACACTAACACACTTAAGTACTTTGCGATGCTTACTTAAATATCACACAATCTATCATGCTAAGATGGCAAAGAAGACGACAACACCAAGCATGACACAAGTTTCCCAAGATCTCAGATGCTCTAACTCAGTCATCATTCAAGGCATAAGTCACACTTAGCAATATACAAGCAAACACTATAATTGGAATTAGCCAATTTCTGGACATGCAAACCGCAGCTACAAGATTTAGCTATAACTGGAGTTACACAAATCCAAATGACTTACAAGAAGACATTTTGGAAATCTTATGAAATTGTATACAATTCATTTTTAATCATCTTAGCATGATTCTCAAGTTAACTCAGTCAAATATACCCATTACAGAAACTGATCCACAATTGACAGAGAGCAATCAATTCTGTAACCCAACTTTAAACAGGCATAACTCACAAACCACAAAACCAAATACCACCAAATTTTAACATCAGATAGATACATGAATTATCTACAACTTTGTTATTATCACCAAAAGCTCATTCAAATCCTAACTAGATCAAACACTAGCATCTTTCAGATCTGCTCAGAATAAAATCAAAACCTGATAGGAGACTTAAAAGTCATGTAACTCATAACTATCAGGCCTATGGCCCTATAAGTTGAACACAAGCAAGACCATGAAATTTTCTACAACTTTTGTATTCACTACAACCATAGCAAACATCATTTACACCACGAAAATAATTGCACAAGCAAAACTGCAAATGCAACCCAACAGCAGTGGTACACAAAACTGATAGGAACTTCAGAGAAGCATAACTGGAGTTCTAGACCTCCAACAAACATGAACCATAACTTTTTGAAAAGATTAGTAAGTTTCCTACAACTTTCTTATTCTCATATTAAGATGATTCTACAGTTAGAAGGGTCAATTAATTCAATAATTGCATCTCTGTCCAAAACATAGACAAAAACTGACATGCCACTATAAATAGCTATAACTGGAGTTATACATGTCCACTAAATGTGGTTCTAGACTTTTTAGAAATCTTATCAAATTCTAAACAACTTTGTTGTAAACACCTAAAGCTAATTATACTATTAAGAAGGCCCCACAATACCAACAAGGTAACCCTGTCAGAGTTTGGGCAGAAACAGCCACTGATATTTAAGCAAGTATAACTCAAGATCTGCTTAACCAAAAATCATTATATTTAGCTTTTTGAAAATCTTAATAAAAGTACTACAACTCATGTATTATCACAAAGTCATGATTCATAACCTAACTAAGCCAATTAATTTAATCTTGCAGACCTATTCAGAATAGGGGTAAGGCAATACAGGTAATTTGTTATTTTTATAGATCTTAAACTATCAAGCCTAAATTACTCAAATTTTTACCAGACATCACTAATCACATCAGTAACATTCCATAAAAATTTCACATTTATTTTAGTAAAATAACTGCAGTTATAAAAAGAACAAGACATGACTAGCATTAAGAACCTAACTGCCTAAATCTAATTTTACAGCAAACTATTTCAACTTAAACATGGAATATTATAGATCTAGTACATAGATAATTTTACAAGGATTCCAAAAAGTCCTCATTTACTATTTTAGGATTTTTCTACTAATTAATACGAATTTTCAAAATTCAACATTCAAATCTGTAAAAATCAAAAGGAAAAGGAATGTAAACTTGCATCGGGGTCCCTGCGGAAAACACCAATTAAACGTCAGCGAATCAACCCTTCTAGGCACTATTCACTGGAGTCACTAGTTCTTCACATAACCCCCTGGAGAACATCATATTCATGCGCGTGGTCCTTCTTCTGCCTCACCTGGCCGGAACAGAGCAGCGTCACCGACGCTCGCGATTCAGGCGGCTGTGGTCGTCGTCGACATCGGATAAGTTGCAGGGGAGCTCCCATGGGCCTGCACACCCGTGTGTGGCCACTCAGTTAGGCCAAAGGCGGGCCAGGTTGGCCTGGCCACGCGCACATGCGTCCGCGGCGGCCACGGCACCGGTGGCAGCGCGCCACGGCGGTGAAGAAGGGCCGGGGAGGGACTCGAGAGGCCAAGGAGAGGGCGGCGGAGCCGGTGGTGCACGCGGATGGACACGAGGAAGCTCAGGGTGGTGGAGACGTGGCGTGGCAAGCTCGGCCAGCCGGCCATGGCGGACGTGGCCGTGCTCAGCGCACGCGAGCACGGCACCCAGAGCGAGAGAGCGCCGGGGGAGGGCAGAGGGAGTGAGGGCGAGCGCGCTGGGATTCGATGCTTACTCAAGTAGGGCGCCTGGGTGCAGCAGGGAGGCAGGCGCACGCATCGGCATGGTGGGGCGCGCTCGGCGGCATGGTTGCCATGAAGTCAATTCATTGAGTACGTGGCGTGCGTTGCTGTGCCCGACTTGGAGTCCGTTTTTGGCATATTCGGTGCAGATTCGGACCTTGCCGCCTATAGAAAAGTTGCTGCCCTTAGAATGCTCTTCTACTTGTATTAAGGAAGCAAGACCATTAGAGCTATGGATTAGTAGGTAATTAAGCTCTAAATTAACAGTGTCAGTGTGTTGACAGCGATGAACAAAAGCCTAAATTGATGCTCAAAATGAAGTCCAACAAGTGCCATCTTTATACATGCTCATCTCCATCATGTACACTCCAACTTTTATCTTTCCACCAAGTCGAGTTGCTTAACGAATTTTGGAGAACGCGGAATGCCAACGTCGTTGCTTAGCGAAACTCCAGACTTAGAATAATTCTAAGTGCTGAAGACTGCAGCAGAACCAATCTTGTGACCTCTATTTGACTTATTTCCAAGCTGATCTAGGTCTTAGTGCAAAAACAAAGTTTCTTCTACATAATATGAACTACAACTTTTATTTAAGGTCCAACATCAAATCTTGTATAGAACCTACAGTTCTACTTTGACCAAAGTAGGATCACGATAAATCTTAGATTACACTTTTTGATCTATTTGAGCATTTTCTGGCCACTTGTTCAACATGAACCCTTCATAACTTTTGTTCATGAGTGCAAGTAGAGTTGTTTGGGCAAGGTTACAAGGTTTGGTTGACTTCATAGGTTTCCATCCACTTGATAAAGCAATTCATGCAAAGATATGACTTATCATTTCATGTGACTTTTTGATTCCAAACTTCATGAAACTTTTCCATGGGTCTAGATGGATGCATGGGGATGTAATGTACATGGAATAAGCATGTTTAACATTACTCTTGCATAATCTTAACAAGGGTCCATATGTAAGCAATTGTGCGTGGCCCAAGTTTAAGTTGGAGCTCCATCATGTAGATTTGATCTTGACACCTTCATTACCACTTGACATGTCATGTTTGAGCTCAAACCCATTGCTTAACTGGTGACAAACACCTGGGGTGTTACAGCCCTCCCCCCTTAAAGGAATCGCGTCCTGAGATTCGGTGCGAAAGACTTTTATGGGAAGAAAAACTTGTCATCCAGTTTCCAACATCAGTGATAGCATTAGGCTACTTAACTTCGAAGTATCAGAGAGGCTAATTTGGTCACAACACTTTCTGATACTTGCTCTTCATCGTAAGTTGTTGTCTAAAGAATTTCTTTCGTTGGCGTCCATAAAGCATTGTTACATTGGAAGGAATCCAAGATAGCACTGGTCTGCGTACTTCATCCACGATGTACGAAGAGTGATACAAGCGTAGACTAAATACTTGTAACATCTACTTCCCTAGTGGATAAAGCACAGAACTTATGGGCTTTGCACTAGATCGCAGTCGGTTGATGGATATTCCTTACAACGGTGCTATATTTGCTCCCAAGGTTTGAAAAGCAGTCCTCTACTAAAGTGGCTTGAGCACAACTTCTCGTAAAGGATGTGATCATAGACGGGGTAAACATCCTTTGAGGGCATGAGAAGCTAGTTAACCAATATCCAAACTGGTTGTAGCGGTGCACTCACTCATACGTCAACTGATGGAAAGCTACATAATGTTCCATGTGTGCAGTGCTCTTTCTCTGATAACAATAATGTATTACCTGAGTCCATTTGAGTGAGCGGTGAATGTGATAGCTGAACCTGTTAACTCAGCGTGTTCGACAACCATTATTTAAGGGAATTCTCGTATCCAAGCGGCAACAGTTATCTGAGTTGTATCTGAGGCAACCCCTTGGGTAAAACACATGGAAGACACCTTAGGCATGTCAGCATTGGAGAACCATTGATGTATAAGGATGTTAGCGAGGCTTGGAGGGCAACACAAGTTGCAAGTAATCACAAAACTGGTGACTAGTTCACTACCAAGCAGGTTAAGTACAATTTGCCTCCGTGGTGCAGTGGCACAGCAAGTTGGGTTTACTTGCATCGTAGCAAAACCAGCTTTCTTAAACTATATTTGACATCGAGGCTTCCATTCTTAGGTCAATCAATATCTCAAAAACCATAATCCAAAAATCTATGGTTTGACACCTTTCCAATTACTTTTGAATTGCAAGGGCACAATTTGACTTCTAGAACACCTGGACTGCTCACGCATTGCTGATCTAAGAGGGAAAAAGCAAGGCACATAGGGGTACAATTAGTCTCCTCAAGGGTATGGAAGGTTGTCTAACAGCAATACACCTACAAGTTGTAATTTCTTGGCATGAATTACAAACACAACCGTCTAATGCAAAGGATGATCGTAGTCATAGCGAAATTGCAGATTCTGTACCCTTTTGTTTTCTATTCATATCTCATAAACTACTGCTCCACTATGCACAAATTTTGGTGGGCATGTATATCCATGGGTCTTATAACTACTCACCAAAATTCAACTCGACCAGACACCGTTTGACCATCCAAACAATTCATCTTCCAAAACTGTTGTGTTCTGAAATGGCAGCAAACCAAGCCGACAAGATATCTCTCAAATCCGATGTTTTACTCAACCAATACTCAAACTAACTTAAGACATTGAAGGGTCCTAAGCAAGGAATGAGATCACCAAGTTTGGGGTCAATCCAACTTTGTTTGAGTCACTAATCGTTGGCTTGAAAATGTTTGGTCCTGTACCTTAAAATCTAGACAGATTTCTCGTTCTTCTCTTTCTTTGCTTCACACGTTGTGGTGTGTGTTCTATACTCCCGATCTCTTTGTATAGCAGCAGAAGCAGCTCTTTTCTCTGAGGATGTAGACTAAGGTTTTCCATATGTGGTTCTCAGGAAACAACTTAAATCATTTGATTTAGATACCAACTTGATGATGCACAAGCATTGGACTTGTGGGCTGTTTTCGTAGGGCACAAAGCATTATCCCACATGTAGGGCATTCCTACAGAGACAAGGAACCAATTTTTTTAATATTCTCTGGCACTTGGTCCAATAGAGTTTGGACACATGTGTTAGTGGCACCTAGGGCACAAAGATGCTGACTGAAACTAGGGACGTGCTTTCACTAGCTCCTTACGTAGCTGATACAACGTTTTGTACTATCTGTGTGATTGACGCATGACAGATGGTCGCCATCGTAGTCAGCAGACAAGGGGTCACACTAGAGATTGTTGATCTCGACTGTGCGATCAGTATACACATAATAATCAAGACTTGGATAGCCAAGTCATAATCATAATGTGACGTTCGATTCTTATCTGACTAACAACTTGTCCAACATTAATTGTTGTGTGCCTTTCTGATCCAACAGTGATGACATAAGTTGTTCACTAGGTGACGGACGTCAATACTTGGACAACCAAGTGGAGTCACTTGTCTACCACCTCTTGTAGTCGGTTAATGTTTATGTCGGTGACCAGTTCTTCAAGGGTTATCCTTTTTGTGACTTCAACAGGAAGCTCTACTACTTTCGGTCTGATATATGGATCTTCGATAAGATATAGAGAGATAACCAAGGAAGAGCTCACATGAAAATAACACATTGGTGCAGTTCTATAATGGATCATGGCTAGAAACCCCGATACCAGTGCGTGTCGAGCAGCATAGCCTTGTGTGTGCACCCACAGGAGGCTCTCGGTTTCATCATGGCACCGTAGATCGCTAATCGTGGCACCATTACTGAACATACAACCCAAAAGAATTTTCACGTGGCACAATTTTTGGTTGCATAGGAGCAAGCACCATGAAAAGGAGGGATAGCAAACAATGGTAGTCACAAGGTTAGGATTCAATAAGGCGGCGATCCGAAGATCAAAACATAGCGCAAGAGAACATAACCTAATTGCCGAAGGCAACTAAGCAGGAGACTCTTGCTTAATTTCCATATACGTCTTGTGTCCACCAAAGTGATTACTAGATAAAGATTAACATGAGATTTGGTCTTGTCGAGCAACAACATGAGATCAAGACTGATAAACATCCAGAGACTTGAAAAAGTTGGAGACAAATACACGAGATTCGAGGGACAGAGCCATTGCACTGACTAGGGACTCAGTTGATAAAGCAATGACATGATCTGTGAAGAAAAGGTTCCAAAGCCAGGGCAGATAGCGATTAGCGTTGCACTAGCTCATCAGTAGGAGAAAGAGCAATGAAGTCTGACAAGGATTTTTGAGCAAGGTCCTCCCCCATAGGAGCGGGACAACCACGACACATGCAAGCATTCAAGGGAATTAAGCTTGGGCCTAAGGTCAAGCAAAGGCATGGATAAAGTCTTTGTAGCACAACGTTCAAGGCTAGCAACCACATGTACAGGCTTAGGTTCCTAACAGAGAACTTAATTGGAGACGACAACCATGAGATTATCAAAACTTAGAAGCTGCTCTAGGATAGCGCTCTTCCACACTCATATGCTTACCGAGGACAAAAAGGTGACAACTATGGCACTACCTAGATAACGAGCATCCACGCCTACATCATGGTCTTAAACGAGCATTTCAAAACACTCAATCCGATTAGCTTAAGCGACTATTACTAAGCACAAAGCTCGTACATAATAAGCAGCCGCCTACAGTAACACCACTACACATAAACATGCGAACCTGGTGGTAAGGTACTGTTATCTTTTATTTCCTTTTTACTGAGTAGGTGGATATCTCTACAAAACAAGTTTTACTTACATTTAGCAATTTAGTTTTCAAAGGGATGAAGTTTTTGCTAATTAATAACTTGTCATCTATTTCCTTTGGAAGCCAACATATGAGGCAAAGCTAATCACACACTAACTTCAAGCATAGCTATTCAAACAGCATGGGACAAGGCATTTTGTCTAGCTTCACACAGGGAAGATAGTAACATCACATTGATCACAAGTTACTTAGCATTAGAACAAGGTGAGGGAAGCATATTTATGCACAAGCACAATCATGATGCATGCTCGTCCTATTCGTCCTCACGAAATTGTCAGCCTAAGGTGGCAATCACGTTCTATGTTGGTGGCATAACGCGTACTCTCTCGATATATAGCTAGTCGTCAGCTACATTCAATCTACGCATTCGTGGTTAGCGTACCTACAGGCAAATTCATTGCAGCCCATCCCCACAAGAGATAAATAAGCACACAATGAAAGCAGTAAACTAAGATACTCTCCATATATGCATCCCCAGATGTATATACTTCGATATCCATAGCTACCCGATAAATATACCCACAATTAAGTACCTTCATATATACATGAGTGTAACATGTAAATATTCCAGTAACCATAGCTAACTTTCCCCTAGACCGACAGTTGGACGGTCATGCTCTCACAACTCACACTTACCTGGACGTAGAGACAATTGATCCATACATTACCATTCAAGCGAATGGCATCCATACAATAGCACGCCGTATGGACGACGAAAGTAAAAACCCCCATGTTAGTACTTAGATAGCCACCTAATAGTCCTTAACTAGGCATAAAGGATATGACCACTGGCAACACTTAGTAATTAATTTATGATTTTCACAAATACTTTTGTTTTAAATACACAAATGAAATGTTTAGTGTCAAATCTTGTTCTGATGCCAGCTGTAACAGAATCGACCAAATCATAAGAACGTAAGAACAAAAACAATCACCGAAGTGATCAAATTCCTGTACTTAAGCTCCCATAATCCCGGTAGTCCGAAAATCACGAAGGATTTCAACCAACTTTCAACATACAAACCAAGACCATAGTGATTCAACACAACACATCATTTGTTACAACATTTCACAAGTGGCATCCGAATTACATCCATCAGAGTGCGAATAAAATATTTCAGTCCAAGTTCAAATTTGCGGAAGCAACATAGTTTAGTACATAACTTCATAGTTTCAAATACATTGCCAGATCTTAGTCATGTCTCACAAAAGCATTATCAGGTATGAGAACTAGGAGAGATCGCGCCCAATGCTCTAGTCTTCATCCCCAGCCGGGAGAAGGCAATACTTGCAGCAACCAAAGTAGAATTGGTCACCTGCAACAGGTGGGAGATAAACCCTGAGTACAAGAAGGTACTCAACTAGACTTACCCATCCAAACCAGAAATAAAAGACACCAAGGGTCATGCAAGGCTTATGAGGTGGGCTAGCTTGCCACAGTTGCATAAAAGAGCTTATGAATATAGTGACCAATTTACACTTAGCATCAAGCATATCATCATTTACCTGTCCACTAGATTAGCACCTGTACTAGAGCACCCACTTATTAGGAGAAATCAATATTAACCATAGCAGGTATAATAAGGCTGTCATCATCATATCATCATTTCTGAACCATTATGTTATTTAGTGTATCTACTTTGGAGATAAGCCCATCAAGTTCTCACTAACCGGGAGAGACGGCGACTCGAATTGAATTACAACTCAGCTGAGGGGGTATTCCTAACTCTCACCCTAGCATACTTTGCAAGGGTAGCCGTGGGTCACCTTTGGGACAACTTAGGAACCAACTTTGTGGGTTCGATCAATGCCAGCACTCTTAGGGATTACCCTTCTGCCAGGACGATCAGGACTTTTAAATCACCTGCCCTTGGACTCACGCCTACGGCTCCCTTCCGAGGTGCACTTTATACTTATCGGCTCCTAGCCTGAGGTGAGCTACTCGGCTTTGCGGTCGGTCTTCAGACACGGCCAACTAAGAGAGAGGCATGCGTTCAACATGAACAGGAAAGGCTCCAAGATTCAGTCCTTAATCGACACAGACGGAGTCACTGCAAACCGACAAGCCTCCGTCCGGTCTTCATTTCAAATTAAGACTGGTTCTTTTCCATGATAGCAAATATAGCCAACCGTGCCATATGTATCTTCCTATATCTCGCAGGTGATAGGAAATCACCTGACTTCTACCATGTTAAAGCAGGGCTAAGCACTACACGAGCCTGAGCTACATAGGATTCAGGGTATCAATATCTGGACAAGGATTGGATAACCAATGCAGCAAGTGTTTTCATCCAACGCCTAAACTTAGTGCAACAATATATATATGTAACAATAATATTGTAATGGCATTTTGAAAATTAGGAGGCTTAATATGCTTCGGGGCTTGCCTAGGATCCGACACAATTCAGTTCAATTAGCTTGCACCGTCATGGTGACATCTCCGGTCCTAGCACTTGCTTAGTCCTTCCATCTTCGGGATATATCCACCAAACACCGTCTTCGGGTTTGGCTCCAACATCTCATCCTTCACGTGGTGCATCTAGCGTACCTAGATGAGATGCAACATGCAAGTGCATAAATATGAAGAATACTACCATGAGACGCATCACAAAATAGCAAGCAAGACAAGCATAGTTTACACTAACACACTTAAGTACTTTGCGATGCTTACTTAAACATCACACAATCTATCATGCTAAGATGGCAAAGAAGACGACAACACCAAGCATGACACAAGTTTCCCAAGATCTCAGATGCTCTAACTCAGTCATCATTCAAGGCATAAGTCACACTTAGCAATATACAAGCAAACACTATAATTGGAATTAGCCAATTTCTGGACATGCAAACAGCAGCTACAAGATTTAGCTATAACTGGAGTTACACAAATCCAAATGACTTGCAAGAAGACATTTTGGAAATCTTATGAAATTGTATACAATTCATTTTTAATCATCTTAGCATGATTCTCAAGTTAACTAAGTCAAATATACCCATTACAGAAACTGGTCCACAATTGACAGAGAGCAATCAATTCTGTAACCCAACTTTAAACAGGCATAACTCACAAACCACAAAACCAAATACCACCAAATTTTAACAGCAGATAGATACATGAATTATGTACAACTTTTGTATTATCACCAAAAGCTCATTCAAATCCTAACTAGATCAAACACTAGCATCTTTCAGATCTGCTCAGAATAAAATCAAAACCTGACAGGAGATTTAAAGTCATGTAACTCATACACTATCAGGCCTATGGCCCTATAAGTTGAACACAAGCAAGATCATGAAATTTTCTACAACTTTTGTATTCACTACAACCATAGCAAACATCATTTACACCACGAAAATAATTGCACAAGCAAAACTGCAAATGCAACCCAACAGCAGTGGTACAGAAAACTGATAGGAACTTCAGAGAAGCATAACTGGAGTTCTAGACCTCCAACAAACATGAACCATAACTTTTTGAAAAGATTAGTAAGTTACCTACAACTTTCTTATTCTCATATTAAGATGATTCTACAGTTAGAAGGGCCAATTAATTCAATAATTGCATCTCTGTCCAAAACATAGACAGAAACTGACATGCCAATTTAAACATCTATAACTGGAGTTATACATGTCCACTAAATGTGGTTCTAGACTTTTTAGAAATCTTATCAAATTCTAAACAACTTTGTTGTAAACACCTAAAGCTAATTCTACTATTAAGAAGGCCCCACAATACCAACAAGGTAACCCTGTCAGAGTTTGGGCAGAAACAGCCACTGATATTTAAGCAAGTATAACTCAAGATCTACTTAAGAAAAAATCATGATATTTAGCTTTTTGAAAAGCTTAATAAAAGTACTACAACTCATGTATTATCACAAAGTCATGATTCATAACCTAACTAAGCCAATTAATTTAATCTTGCAGACATATTCAGAATAGGGGTAAGGCAATACAGGTAATTTGTTATTTTTATAGATCTTAAACTATCAAGCCTAAATTACTGAAATTTTTACCAGATATCACTAATCACATCAGTAACACTCCATAAAAATTTCACATTTATTTTAGTAAAATAACTGCAGTTATAAAAAGAACAAGACATGACTAGCATTAAGAACCTAACTACCTAAATCTAATTTTACAGCAAACTATTTCAACTTAAACATGTAATATTATAGATCTAGTACATATAGAATTTTACAAGGATTCCAAAAAGTCCTCATTTACTATTTTAGGATTTTTCTACTAATTAATACGAATTTTCAAAGTTCAACATTCAAATCTGTAAAAATCAAAAGGAAAAGGAATGTAAACTTGCATCGGGGTCCCTGCGGAAAACACAAATTAAACGTTAGCGAATCGACCCTTCTAGGCACTATTCACTGGAGTCACTAGTTCTTCACATAACCCCCTGGAGAACATCATATTCATGCGCGTGGTCCTTCTTCTTCCTCACCTGGTCGGAACAGAGCAGCGTCGCCGGCGCTCGCGATTCTGGCAGCTGAGGTCGTCGTCGACGTCGGATAAGTTGTAGGGGAGCTCCCACGGGCCTGCACACCCACGTGTGGCCACTTAGTTAGGCCGGAGGTGGGCCAGGTTGGCCTGGCCACGCGCACACGCGTCCGCGGCGGCCACGGCACCGGTGGCAGCGCGCCACGGCGGTGAAGAAGGGCCGGGTTTGGACTCGAGAGGCCAAGGAGAGGGCGGCGGAGCCGATGGTGCACGCGGATGGACACGAGGAAGCTCGGGGTAGTGGAGATGCGGCGTGGTGAGCTCGGCCAGCCGGCCATGGCGGACGCGGCCGTGCTCAGCGCACGCGAGCATGGCACCCAGAGCGAGAGAGCGCTGGGGGAGGGCAGAGGGAGTGAGGGCGAGCGTGCTGGGATTCGATGCTTACTCAAGTAGGGCGCCTGGGTGCAGCAGGGAGGCAGGCGCATGCGTCGGCATGGTGGGGCACGCTCGGCGGCATGGTTGCCACGAAGTCAATTCATCGAGTACGTGGCGTGCGTTGCTGTGCCCGACTTGGAGTCTGTTTTAGGCATATTCAGTGCAGATTCGGACCTTGGCACCTATAGAAAAGTTGCTGCCCTCAGAATGCTCTTCTACTTGTATTAAGGAAGCAAGACCATTAGAGCTATGGATTAGTAGGTAATTAAGCTCTCAATTAATAGTGTCAGTGTGTTGACAGCGATGAACAAAAGCCCAAATTGATGCTCAAAACGAAGTCGAACAAGTGCCATCTTTATACATGGTCATCTCCATCATGTACACTCCAACTTTTATCTTTCGACCAAGTCAAGTTGCTTAACGAATTTTGGAGAACGCGGAATGCCAACATCGTTGCTTAGCGAAACTCCAGACTTAGAATAATTCTAAGTGCTGAAGACTGCAGCAGAACCAATCTTGTGACCTCTATTTGACTTATTTCCAAGCTGATCTAGGTCTTAGTGCAAAAACAAAGTTTCTTCTACATAATATGAACTACAACTTTTATTTAAGGTCCAACATCAAATCTTGTATAGAACCTATAGTTCTACTTTGACCAAAGTAGGATCACGATAAAGCTTAGATTACACTTTTTGATCTATTTGAGCATTTTCTGGCCACTTGTTCAACATGAACCCTTCATAACTTTTGTTCATGAGTGCAAGTAGAGTTGTTTGGGCAAGGTTACAAGGTTTGGTTGACTTCATAGGTTTCCAACCACTTGATAAAGCAATTTATGCAAAGATATGACTTATCATTTCATGTGACTTTTTGATTCCAAACTTCATGAAACTTTTCCACGGGTCTAGATGGATGCATGGGGATGTAATGTACATGGAATAAGCATGTTTAACATTACTATTGCATAATCTTAACAAGGGTCCATATGTAAGCAATTGTGCGTGGCCCAAGTTTAAGTTGGAGCTCCATCATGTAGATTTGATCTTGACACCTTCATTACCACTCAACATGTCATGTTTGAGCTCAAACCCATTGCTTAACTGGTGACAAACACCTGGGGTGTTACAAAGTGTCGACAAAATATTGTCGGCAGTCCTCCGAGCGGTATCCCATGAAGGTAAATTGATCGGTAGAGAAGCGTGTGATCAAGAACAAGAAGGCAACAGAGACACATGAGTTAGATAGGTTCAGGCCGTTAGTTTGATGTAATACCCTACTCCTGTGGTCTATTGGTTTGTATTTGCTATCCTATGATATTGCGTGAGTTTAGAGGGGTCCCTACCCACCTTATATAGTCCGGATGTAGGGTTACAAGTCGGTTAGATCTGAGAGATCACCAAAAAGTAATAACAGATTACAGGAATCTTGGGATCATACGTATCCTAACAGATCTCTTAGTATCTTCAGGATATCTTCCCAGTGTCTTGCAGGAGGCACCGAGCAGAGTCGTGCCCCGCAAGGCTTCGTCTTGTGGGCTGGGCCGCCCCTGGGGGCGCAACCCATGTGGTCTGCCGTGGGTATCCAGGGTCATACCGCCCATAGCTAGTCCCCAAGCGGCTTATACCCATTATGCAATGCCATCTTGAGCTTGTCCGAGCAGGTGCGAACAAAGCTAAGCAGTCAAACTCAGGGTCCGACCTACGTGATGAGTTGTCGAGCAGTTGTGAGTAGTTGCCGAGCAGCGTGAACTGTAACAGAACCGACCAAATTATAAGAACGTAAGTACAAAAACAATCACCGAATTGATCAAATTCCTGTACTTAAGCTCCCATAATCCCGGTAGTCCGAAAATCACGAAGGATTTCCAACCAACTTTTGACATACAAACCAAGACCATAGTGATTCAACACAACACATCATTCGTTACAACATTTCACAAGTGGCATCCAGATTACATCCATCAGAGTATGAATAAAATATTACAAACCAAGTTCAAATTTGCGGAAGCAACATAGTTTAGTACATAACTTCATAGTTTGAAATACATTGCCAAATCATAGTCATGTCCCACAAAAGCATTATTAGGTACGAGAACTAGGAGAGACCACGCCCAATGGTCTAGTCTTCATCCCAGCCGGGAGAAGGCAATACTTGCAGCAACCAAAGTAGAACTGGTCACCTGCAATAGGTGGGAGATAAACCCTGAGTACGAGAAGGTACTCAGCTAGACTTACCTGACAAAACTAGAAATAAAAGACACCAAGGATCATGCAAGGCTTATGAGGTGGGCTAGCTTGACACATTTGCATAAAAGAACTTATGAATATAGTGACCAATTTAAACTTAGCATCAAGCTTATCATCATTTACCTGTCCACTAGATTAGCACCTGTACTAGAGCACTCACTTATTAGGAGCAATCAATATTAACAATAGCAGGTATAATAAGGCTGTCATCATCATATCATCATTTTTGAACCATTATGTTATTTAGTGTATCTACTTTGGAGATAAGTCTGTCAAGTTCTCACTAACCGGGAGAGACGGCGACTCGAATCGAATTACAACTCAGCTGATTGGGTATTCCTAACTCTCACCATGGCATACTTTGCAAGGGTAGCCGTGGGTCACCTTTGGGACAACTCAGGAACCAAATTAGCGGGTTTGATCAGCGCCAGCACTCTCAGGGATTACCCTTCTGCAAGGATGATCAGGACTTTTAAATCACCTGCCCTTGGACTCACGCCTACGGCTCCCTTCCGAGGCGTACTTTATACTTATCGACTCCTGGCCTGAGGTGAGCTACTCGGCTTCGTGGTCGGTCTCCAGACCCGGCTAACTAAGAGAGAGGCATGCGTTCAACATGAACAGGAAAGGCTCCAAGATTCAGTCCTTAAGCAACACAGACGGAGTCACTACAAACCGGCAAGCCTCCGCCCAGTCTTCATTTCAAATTAAGACAGGTTCTTTTCCACGATAGCAAATATAGCCAACCGTGCCACATGTATATTCCTATATCTCGCAGGTGACTGGAAATCACCTGACTTCTACAGCGTTTAAAAAGGGCTAAGCACCACACGAGCCTGAGCTACACAGGATTCAGGGTATCAATATCTAGACAAGGATTGGATAACCAATGCAGCAAGTGTTTGCATCCAACACCTAAACTTAATGCAACAACATATATATGCAACAATAATACTTTAACAGCATTTTAGAAATTAGTAGGCTTAATATGCTCCGGGGCTTGCCTTTCACAAAGTTGCACGGACGGTGATCTTGGCACTCAACGGCGACCTCGTCTGGCACTTCTCCTGAGGACTGCACCTCCAGAACCTCCGGTGTTGGCTGCTGCTGCTCCTCGCTCGGTTCCTCGAATTCCAGCAGTGTCACACCTTCTGGTACACCTATTGCATGCCGATGCACAAGATAAATATCATGGATGCATAAGGAATGACATGATGCTCATGATGAATGGATCACAGTAAATGTTTAACGAAAACATCACTGGACACTCGTTTACCGATTAAGAATAGCTCTATTCAAATCACTTTAAGACATGTATCTAACTTAACTTGAAGAACAAGATCAACTTACCTAACTTGCATAACCTAAGATAAAGATGCTCATCTTCAGTTAAAGGCCTAACACCTAGGAACATTACCACAAGCTTAGGAATAGTAAAGGCATACTTAAATCAACAGTTAAGGTTTCATATGCAAACGAGTAGTTCCTTAATTCAATCACAACAAGAGTTCTATAAATTCAAATGACTTGCAAGAGGACATTCTGGAAAGCTTATGAAATTCTCTACAAATCATTTGTAAACATCAAAGCATGATTCTTACGTTAACCCAATCGAATTCACATAAACATAGAATCTGTCCAGAAATGACCGGTTTACTAAATTAATTATTTAGTGATGATGCAAAAGCATAATTGGACCAAACCAAGTTTACCAACTTGTTGTACATACCAGAGGAACATCAAAAAGTATAGTGCCAACTTCTAAATAAATTATTTAATGTCCTTTTCTAATTTATTTAGTTAATTAGGTGATTAAAGCAACATATAGTAAAACTATACTGAAAAATCTACAAAAATTACAGTAGCTACCTCATGCTTCACATAGACTACCATAAAAATTTCAAAGCAATTGGACAAGCAGAACTTGCTGTATCAAAATTAATAGATGGCAGGGCTATTTCTAGCATAATTAGGAAACCCTAATGAAAAGTGTCAAGCAACAGATTTCACATTTTTCCTAGCATCATTCTAGCATAAGAATAGCACTCACCAAATTTTACCTTTACTGGATCTATAGAAAAATTATGAAAATTCACACAAGATCCATCCATGCAAACAAGAGAATTACCTAACTCTTTCCTACAGTGTCCAAAATGTATGAAAATTTAACTACAAGCTATTCATGATATGAGCAGTACACCATAAAAATTTCATGCCATTTGGAGCTACAAAGAAAAAGATATAATTACCCCTATTTCCCACATGATTAAAACAGATAATTAGCAACTCCATTTTTCATAACAAAACATGGCATAAATTATATTTTTAATATAAACTAGACATTATCATGAACTCAACAAAATTGGAACCACATCATTTGGATCTACCAACTAGGAGATACACATTTTTGAATATATACACAAATTTGTGAAAAGAATAAAACAATCAAAAAATGGAAAACCTAATCCTACGGCTGGGCCGGCCCGGAAGAATACGGCGGACCGCGAAGCACGCGCTGGCACGGCCTAGAACTTGGTGCGGCCCAGGTCAGGCTCCCGCCTCAGCTCAGCGACTGATGCGCGGGTCCCGCACGATAGAGAGACAGACAGGGGAGGAAGAAAGGACGACGGCGTGGCTCGTCGCCGGTGACAGCTCCGGCGAGGCCATCGGTGCCAATGTGTTCACCTCACCCATGCGCACCTAGTGGTACCCTCAATCTCAGCTATTTCCGCGGATAAAGGAAGTGACAACGGCCATGGCGGCGCACGGCCATGGGTTGGCCTACTCTCCGATCATCAGTAGCACTCACAGGACCTAGCGCAAAGGAGAGAGGGGACGGTAAGAGGCTCGAGCAGCACGACCATGTGCGAGCTTGGCCGGCGGCGGTCATGGCGACCCGGTGGAGCCACGCTCATGGTGAGCTCTACCTGAGGCGAAAATGGGATGACGGTGGGGTCAAGGACATGGAGGAGCTCACAGTGGTGCTGTGGTTCAGAGGAATCGGGCAATGGCGCTCGGTTTTGGTGGATTTGGCTCGGTGGCGGCCACTGCTTCCCGGTCGCCGTGCTCGCGGAGGAAGGAGATGGCAGGGGTGAAATGGCGAGGTGAAAGGCGAGTGAACGAAGCGCTGGCTTTCATCTGGGGCATGGACACGCGACGTGGAGGCGCTAGCAGAGCATGCGCGCCACGCGGTGATCAGCTCCTGAGCCGGTCGGCCACGGCGTGCTCTGTTGGTTTTCTGAAACGGACTGAATCGACGCCCGATGACATGACTGACAGCGTGATTTTGATGATCCATAACTCCCAAACGGTGGCGATCTGGTTCATGGTATAGTTAACAAAATTGAAGATCCAAGTGAGTACAACAACTTTGTCAATTGGAGCTCGAGTTGGTTTGGCCTGGTTAGGGAGATACAAGGCTCCAAACTATGACACACGAAACTGTAAATCGTCTGAAGGACTTAGAAAAATTCTTAAGTATGAACTCAGTAGGGAAAATGACTTGTGGGCCTCGTTTGAACATGTTCTAGCCATTTTCATGAGATGGTCATATTGAGAATTTTGTTCCTTGATAAATTGGCTACAACTTTGGTAAAGGGTGCATAGCCATGCAAGGTCCCTAGGTAGGTCTTTTTAATCAGTCAAACAGAGTCACACTATGGGTCATTCTAAGTCAAACCTCCACTAGAGGGCATTTTAGTCATTTTGTTCCACATGAACAATGTCCCATCAATTACCCTAAGTGGAGTTAAGGTGTATTAGTCCCTAATTAACCACTCTACATAAGTGCTACACCAACTTCTAATGGTCACATGTGATG
Source organism: Miscanthus lutarioriparius (assembly GCA_904845875.1). NCBI lineage: Eukaryota > Viridiplantae > Streptophyta > Magnoliopsida > Poales > Poaceae > Miscanthus > Miscanthus lutarioriparius. The sequence goes on along the minus strand of CAJGYO010000005.1, from coordinate 69,849,654 downwards.
AAGCAACAAAACAATCAATTTCACTCTAATGTTGCAATTCCATGTTTCACATGTTTCATGACTTTGTTGTAATTTTAAACTTGTCATATTACTACCATGTTGCCCTGTTTCAAGGTATGAGAAACTCATGTTGCATTCACATGTTTCACTACTACCATTCACAAGCAATCAAGTATGAAACAAACATAATTGAGAATGTTGCATATACATGTTTCAGTAACAATGGCATGATGAGATAGATGATGCACATGGTTATGAAATGAAATGCAATTTTGTGGGAGCCAAACACCTAGGGTGTTACAGCCCTCCCCCCTTAGAAAAATCTCGTCCCGAGATTTGGAAAGCGTACCATTTAGTATAGAAAGTTGGATGATTTTCCTTTAGATAATCTTCTCGCTCCCATGTTGCATCCCGATCACTATGATTACTCCAAACTACCTTGTATAACTTAACTACTCACCTACGAGTCACTCTTTCTTGAGTATCCAGAACCTGCACGGACTTCTCCTCATAAGAAAGATCAGATTTCAAGTTCATTCTCCTCATTGCTACTCTTTCCTCAGGAATACGGAGACACTTCTTCAGCTGAGACACATGGAATACTGGGAATATAGCTCCCATTTCACGTGGAAGATCGAGTTTATAGGCTACTCTTCCACTTTTCTCGATAATTGGGTAAGGTCCAACATATCGAGGCTCAAGCTTCCTTTTAATTCCAAAACATTTTACTCCTTTCATAGGAGATACCTTTAGATAAACATGGTCACCTACTTCAAACTCAATAGGTTTTCTTCTCTTATCAGTGTAGCTCTTTTGTCTAGCCTGAGCGGTAGTCATATTCTTCTGTATAGTTCGGACTTGCTCTTTGGCTTCTTTTACAAAATCAATACCATAGAATCTTCTTTCTCCGGGTTGCACCCAGTTTAAAGGAGTCCTACACTTGTGGCCATAAAAAGCTTCAAAAGGAGCCATTTTGATACTCTCTTGATAACTATTGTTATAAGAGAATTCAGCGAGAGGCAACCATTCTACCCAAGAGCCTTTGCAAGAGATAAGACAAGCTCTAAGCATGTCTTTAAGAATTTGATTAACACGCTTAGTCTGTCCCGATGTTTGCGGATGATAGGCAGAACTGCGGATTAGATGAGTGCCAAGATTCTGATGTAAGCATTCCCAAAAGTGAGCCGTGAATTGCGGCCCTCTATCTAAAACAATGGATTTGGGTACACCATGGAGACGTACCACTTGTTGAAAGTAAATCTTAGCATAATTGTGAGGGTGATAGGTAGACTTGACCGGAATAAAGTGAGCGGATTTGGTTAGATGATCTATGATGACCCAGATGGAATCACAACCCTTTTTGGTAGTGGGTAACCCAACAATGAAATCCATAACAATTTCTTCCCACTTCCAGCCAGGAATAGAGAGTGGCTGCAATAACCCGGGTCTCATGTGAATAGCCTTGACTCTGCAACAGTTATCACACCTTTTCACATAGGCTGTGATTTCTTTCTTCATCTTGGTCCACCAATAATACAGCTTGAGATCTTAATACATTTTACTGCTACCAGGATGGATGGACAATTTAGAAGAATGGGCTTTAGCCATAATTTGATTTCTAAGTTCTTTGTCTTTGGGTACTACAAGCCTATTATTAAACCAGAGAATTCCTTTGTCATCGACCCTAAAGTGCTTGGTCTCCTACTCTTTCATCTTCCGTTTGATATGAAACACACCCACATCAGTCTTCTGAAGTTCGATAATTTGACTTCTAAGAGAGCAATCCACAGTGATATTGTGGACTACTGTAGGATGAAGGAGGTGTGCCAGATGAAAGTCTTCACTAACTAAGGAATTGCAATGGGCCTTTCTGCTTAAGGCATCAGCAACCACATTTGCCTTGCCAGGATGGTAGTGCACTTGAAGGTTGTAGTCTTTGATTAATTCTAACCATCGTTGTTGACGCATGTTCAACTCAGGTTGAGTAAAGATGTACTTAAGACTTTTATGGTCAGTATAGATGTTGCACACATTACCTAGCAAGTAATGTCTCCAAATCTTCAGGGCATGAACAACCGCGGCTAGCTCTAAGTCATGGGTAGGATAATTGACTTCATGTTTTCGAAGCTGGCGCGAAGCATAAGCAATTACTCGGCCCTCCTGCATAAGAACACACCGCAAATCGGTGCCACATGCATCACAGTAGACATCAAAAGGCTTCTTGATGTCAGGTTCTGCCAATACAGGAGCAGAAGTTAGTAAGGTCCGCAAAGTGTGGAAAGCCTCTTCACACTTCGGAGTCCACACAAACTTCTCATCCTTTTGAAGTAGTCGAGTCATGGGCTTGGTGATTTTAGAGAAATCTGGGATAAATCGACGATAATAGCCAGCCAAATCTAGGAAACTTTGGACTTCTGTGACCGTAGTAGGTGCCTTCCAATCTAGGACTTCTTGCACCTTAGTAGGGTCAACCGAAATTCCATCTCCAGATAACACATGACCTAGAAAAGGTATCTTGTTCAACCAAAATTCGCACTTGCTGAACTTAGCATAAAGCTGGTTGTCACGTAATCGAGTTAAAACAGTTCTCAGATGTTCAGCATGCTCTTCTTCATTCTGAGAATATACAAGGATATCATCAATGAACACGACGACGAACTTGTCCAATTCCGGCATGAATACCGAATTCAACAGGTACATAAAGTGTGCCGGAGCATTTGTCAACCCAAAGGACATGACAAGATATTCGAACAAGCCATAACGAGTAGAGAAAGCTATCTTAGGTATATCTTCAGGACAAATTTTGATCTAATGGTAGCCAGACCTCAAATTAACCTTGGAGAATGCCTTAGCTTTGGAGAGTTGATCAAACAGGATATCGATGCGAGGAAGAGGGTATTTGTTCTTGATAGTAACAGCATTAAGGGGGCGACAATCCACGCACATGCGTAGAGACTTGTCCTTCTTCTTCACAAAGATAACCGGACAACCCCAAGGAGAAGAACTAGGCCAAATCAAACCTTTCTTTAATAGCTCATTCAACTGAATCTTCAGCTCAGCCAACTCATTGGGCGGCATTCTATTGGGCCTACGAGAAATAGGAGCCGTACCCAGAACAAGTTCTACCTTGAATTCTACTTCACGGTCCGGAGGTAATCCAGGCAAGTCATCAGGGAAGACATCTGGAAACTCACAGACAACCGATATATCCTTAATGGCTTTGGCTAGGGTAGCATTGGTTGTATTGTGGATAGCGATATCACGAGGCAACTGCACTAGAAAACCCTTCTTATCCACAGGATCTCTCAACATTACCACACGGGTTGATGTATCGATCAACACTCCATTCCCGCTCATCCACTTCATCCCTAGGATTACATCGATTCCTAGCCCCGGCAGAACTACAAGATCTGCAAGGAACTCTCGATCCCCAATCTCAATCTTTACATCTTTAACTACTTGGTTAGTCATGATATTATTCCCAGCAACACTAATACAATAACCACCCTTGACAATTGTAATCACATTCATCTTATGCTTAGATGCAAAAGTAGAACTCACAAAGGAATGTGTAGCACCCGAATCAAAGAGCACAACTGCAGGGTGATCATTAATAAGAAACTTACCAGCTGTGACCACTTCACCAGCAGGAATTTCCTCAACAGTAGTGTAGTGAACATGCCCCTGACGGACGTTTCCCTGAGCATTCTGCTTGGGAGGATATGGACAAGTACTAGCCTAGTGACCAGGCTTGTTACAGTTCCAACATGGCCTATTAGCTGGTGGGACATTAGAGCTACCCTGCCCAGAGGTATTCTTTGGCAAGAAAATTGTGTACCCCTTGCGGAAACCAGTTTTAGCTTGATTCTTCTTCTGAGGCGGGCGGTACTGGACATTAGCATTGGGTGGACGATATTGGGTTTTGGATACCACTGGTGCCTTAGACTGAGAAGCACCTACCTCAAAGTTTCTTTTATGGGTCTTGGAAGCAGCATATACCTTATCATTATTCTCTTGAGTCAGGGTGTCACTGATAAACTCATTGAAGGTGACACACTTACAGTTGCCCATAGACTTCATCAGTTTAGGGGAAAGTCCCCTCTTGAAACTAGCTATCTTTTTGGCATCTGTATCAATGAACTCAGGAGCATACCTCGATAGGTTGTTAAATGCCTGGAGTAATTCATTAAGACTCTTGTTGCCTTGAGTTGGCTTCATGAACTCGGTATGCTTAATGGCCATGAGACCAGGATGGATAAAATGTCCCCTGAAAGCTACCTAGAACTGGTCCCAAACCACCTCAACGTTTGCAGGGAAGGTGGTCCTGTGATGAGTCCGCTAGATGCCTACAGGGCCTTGGAGCTGGTGTCCTGCATACGAGGCCTTCATACCTTCTGTCAATCGGAGCAATCCAAACCTTTGCTCTATCATACTCAACCATTCATCAGCTTGTAATGGTTCTTCTGCCTCTCTAAAGATAGGAGGCTTTGTGTCCATGAAGTCCTTAAAGCTGCTATACTGGTTCGGCTCGGGTCCCTGGCGGACATGTCGGTCATCACGGTTAGCCAGTTGGCGCATAGCCTCAGCTAGCATGCGCTGACTTTTGATGACTGTCTGCATTAGCTTAGCTGGTGTGGGCAGTGGTGGAGGAGGTGGTTGTTCCTCATCTCCAAAGCCACGACCGCGATGAAGATTATAAGTCATCTGCAAAATGTATAGCCAATGAGCACTGACGATGTGGAAATTTTGTAGATGAATTGTATAATTATGCCAAACTGACTCCAATGGAGAAAATGAATTTATACTATCAACAGAGGCACAATCATCCATCACTATCACACAACTCATCAAGCGCATCGATTGACACATTAATGCGATGAACTTAACCAACAACAAGATCTATAAACCGCATAGATGGAATGTATGAAAGCTCACATACATGGAGCATAACACATTTGATAGGTTACATCCAAGCCATAGAGGTTCCAAACTGACATCACGGATCACATAGGGTTCGATATTACATCCCAACGATTAACTTATTACAAGCTACTCGTTCATGCATGAGGACCAACAAAAGACTAGCTCTAGCGCATTAGCTAAGTAATAAGCTAACTATGCATCGTCCTCGGAGTCAGTGTAGAAGATCTCTCCTCCATCTTCATCACTAGCAGGTTCTAGCTCCTCATCTTCCTCCTCTCTAGGTGGAACATTCTCAGGTCCATTAATCTCAATGTCATCATCATCTTCAGCCATGATGACACCAGAGCCCATCTCATCCTCATCATCAGGGGGTAGGAGAGGATGAAGCTGATTGTGTAACAGGTGAACCTCCTCATGGAGATGGTCATTGTACTCTTCTGCAACTGCCAACTACTGCTCCAGCTCAACCTATCGCGCTCTCAACGCATTCTCTTCGTTCTAGGCCTCATTCCGCTGGTTCAGCACGTGAATCAACATACGTTCACAGTTGCGGTGAGCAACTGTCAACCTCTGAACCTCCAGGGTCTCTTGATCCCGTTCCTGCATTACTTGCTCCAAACATTGCTGGGCCGCATTCCTCTCAGCAGTCACCCGGGCCAACTCTGCCCTCAGCCTTTCCTCCTTAGTAGGCTCCGGACGGGGCTCACGAGGAGCTAACCGATGATGAGGCACCCTGCCTCCGGTGGACTTGCGAGCGGTGCGTTTCGTGCGCGCCATATGTAGCAAAAAGTTGCAACGTAAGGGGAGAATCATTTAAGGGATACGAAATTTCATTATTTGAGACCATCAATTTTTTTAAAGGAGGGAGTAATGCAAGAAATGCCATGTATGCTTGAACATGATGCATGCACGATCCATACGTCCTCATAAACCTAGAAAAATTTTAAAGGCTAGCGAAATATACGGTGGCATACATACGTTCTCTCGTATACGGTAGCTAGTCGACCTACAACGATACGTTGTTAGTGTACCTGCAGCAAATTTCATTTCAGCCCAATAATTTCCCAAAAAGGCATGTAAAGTAAGCAGTAAACTAAATACTTTCATACATACATCCCCCGATGTATATACTCTAGTATCACAGCTACCCGACAGAGATACCCACACTTAAGTACTCTCATAGATACATGATCGAACATGTAAGTATGCGAGCAACCACAACTACTCTCCCCTAGACCGACGGTTGGACGGTCATGCTCTCACAACTCCCACTTACAAGAGCGTAGAGGTATTCTGATCCATACATTACCACCCAAGCGGATGGCATCCATACAATAGCACGACGTATGGACAACGAAACAAAAATAAGTAGGAACCCCCAAGTTAGTACTTTAATAAGCCACCTAAGAGTCCTTATTTGTGCATAAAGGATATGACCACTGGCAACACTTAGTTTTTAATTTAGAATTTTCACAAATACTTTTGTTTTAAATACACAAATGACATGTTTAGTGTCGAATCTTGCTCTGATGCCAGCTGTAACAGAACCGACCAAATTATAAGAACGTAAGTACAAAAACAATCACCGAAGTGATCAAATTCCTATACTTAAGCTCCCATAATCCCGGTAGTCCGGAAATCACGAAGGATTTCAACCAACTTTTGACATACAAACCAAAACCGTAGTGATTCAACACAACACATCATTCATTACAACATTTCACAAGTGGCATCCAGATTACATCCATTAGAGTGCAAATAAAATATTACAAACCAAGTTCTAATTTGCGGAAGCAACATAGTTTAGTACATAACTTCATAGTTTCAAATACATTGCCAGATCTTAGTCATGTCCTACAAAAGCATTATTAGGTATGAGAACTAGGAGAGACCGCGCCCAATAGTCTAGTCTTCATCCCCAGTCGGGAGAAGGCAATACTTGCAGCAACCAAAGTAGAACTGGTCACCTGCAACAGGTGGGAGATAAAACCTGAGTATGAGAAGGTACTCCGCTAGACTTACCCGACAAAACCAGAAATAAAAGACACCAAGGATCATGCAAGGCTTATGAGGTGGGCTAGCTTGACACATTTGCATAAAAGAACTTATGAATATAGTGACCAATTTAAAGTTAGCATCAAGCTTATCATCATTTACCTGTCCACTAGATTAGCACTTGTACTAGAGCACTCACTTATTAGGAGCAATCAATATTAACCATAGCAGGTATAATAAGGCTGTCATCATCATATCATCATTTCTGAACCATTATGTTATTTAGTGTATCTACTTTGGAGATAAGCCCGTCAAGTTCTCACTAACCGGGAGAGATGACGACTCGAGTCGAATTACAACTCAGCTGAGGGGGTATTCCTAACTCTCACCCTGGCATACTTTGCAAGGGTAGCCGTGGGTCACCTTTGGGACAACTCGGGAACCAAATTTGCGGGTTCAATCAGCGCCAGCACTCTCAGGGATTACCCTTCTGCCAGGACGATCAGGACTTTTAAATCACCTGTCCTTGGTCTCACGCCTACGGCTCCCTTCTGAGGAGTACTTTATACTTATTGACTCCCGACCTGAGGTGAGCTACTCGGCTTCATGGTCGGTCTCTAGACCCAGCCAACTAAGAGAGAGGCATGCATTCAACATGAACAGGAAAGGCTCTAAGATTCAGTCCTTAAGCGACACAGATGGAGTCACTACAAACCGGCAAGCCTCCGCCCGGTCTTTATTTCAAATTAAGACAGGTTCTTTTCCACGATAGCAAATATAGCCAACCGTGCCACATGTATATTCCTATATCTCACAGGTGACAGGAAATCACCTGACTTCTACCGCATTTAAGTAGGGCTAAGCACTACACAAGCCTGAGCTACACAAGATTTAGGGTATCAATATCTGGACAAGGATTGGATAACCAATGCAGCAAGTGTTTGCATCCAACACCTAAACTTAATGCAACAATATATATATGTAACAATAATACTTTAACTGCATTTCGGAAATTAGGAGGCTTAATATGCTCCGGGGCTTGCCTTTCACAAAGTTGCACAGACGGTGATCTGGGCACTCAACGGCGACCTCGTCTGGCACTTTTCCTAAGGGCCGCACCTCCAGAACCTTCGGTGTTGGCTGCTGCTGCTCCTCGCTCGGTTCCTCGAATTCCAGCAGTGTCACACCTTTCGGTACACCTATTGCATGCCGATGCACAAGATAAATATCATGGATGCATAAGGAATGACATGATGCTCATGATGAATGGATCACAGTAAATGTTTAACGAAAACATCACTGGACACTCGTTTACCGATTAAGAATAGCTCTATTCAAATCACTTTAAGACATGTATCTAACCTAACTTGAAGAACAAGATCAACTTACCTAACTTGCATAACCAAAGATAAAGTTGCTCATCTTCAGTTAAAGGCCTAACACCTAGGAACATTACCACAAGCTTAGGAATAGTAAAGCCATACTTAAATCAACAGTTAAGGTTTCATATGCAAACAAGCAGTTCCTTAATTCAATCACAACAAGAGTTCTATAAATTCAAATGACTTGCAAGAGGACATTCTGGAAAGCTTATGAAATTCTCTAGAAATCATTTGTAAACATCAAAGCATGATTCTTACGTTAACCCAATCGAATTCAAGTAAACATAGAATCTGTCCAGAAATGACAGGTTTACTAAATTAATTATTTAGTGATGACGCAAAAGCATAATTGGACCAAACCAAGTTTACCAACTTGTTGTACATACCAGAGGAACATCAGAAAGTATAGTGCCAACTTCTAAATAAATTATTTAATGTCCTTTTCTAATTTATTTAGTTAATTAGGTGATTAAAGCAACATATAGTAAAACTGTACAGAAAAAATCTACAAAAATTACAATAGCTACCTCATGCTTCACATAGACTACCATAAAAATTTCAAAGGAATTGGGCAAGCAGAACTTGCTGTATCAAAATTAATAGATGGCAGGGCTATTTCTAGCATAATTAGGAAACCCTAATGAAAAGTGTCAAGCAATAGATTTCACATTTTTCCTAGCATGATTCTAGCATAAGAATAGCACTCACCAAATTTTACCTTTACTGGATCTATAGAAAAATTATGAAAATTCACACAAGATCCATCCATGCAAACAAGAGAATTACCTAACTCTTTCCTACAGTGTCCAAAATGTATGAAAATTTAACTACAAGCTATTCATGATATGAGCAGTACACCATAAAAATTTCATGCCATTTGGAGCTACAAAGAAAAATATATAATTACCCCTATTTCCCACATGATTAAAAGAGAAAATTAGCAACTCCATTTTTCATAACAAAACATGGCATAAATTATATTTTTAATATAAACTAGACATTATCATGAACTCAACAAAATTGGAACCACATCATTTGGATCTACCAACTAGGAGATACACATTTTTGAATATATACACAAATATGTGAAAAGAATAAAACAACCAGAAAATGGAAAACCTAATCCTACGGCTGGGCCGGCCCGGAAGAATACGGCAGACTACGAAGCACGCGCTGGCGTGGCCTAGGTTAGGCTCCCGCCTCAGCTCAGCGACAGACGCGCGGGTCGACAGGGGAGGAAGAAAGGACGGCGGCGTGGCTCGTCGCCAGTGACAGCTCCGGTGAGGCCATCGGTGCCAATGTGTTCACCTCACCCGTGTGCACCTAGTGGTACCCTCAATCTCAGCTATTTCCACGGATAAAGGAAGTGACGATGGCCATGGCCCTAGTGGCCTACTCTTCGAGCATCAGTAGCACTCACAGGACCTAGCGCAAGGGAGAGAGGGGACGGTAAGAGGCTCGAGCAGCACGACCACGTGCGAGCTCAGCCAGCGGCGGTCAAGGCGACCCGGTGGAGCCGCGCTCATGGTGAGCTCTACCTGAGGCGAAAATGGGATGACGGTGGGGTCGAGGACGTGGAGGAGCTCACGATGGTGCTGTGGTTCAGAGGAATCGAGCAATGGCGCTCGATTTTGGTGGATTTGGCTCGGCGGCGGCCACTGCTTCCCGGTCGCCGTGCTCGCGGAGGAAGGAGATGGCACGGGTGAAATGGCGAGGTGAAAGGCGAGTGAACGAAGTGCTGGCTTTCATCTGGGGCACGGACACGCGACGTGGAGGGGCTAGCAGAGCATGCGCACCACACAGTGATTAGCTCCTGAGCCGGTCGGCCATGGCGTGCTCTGTAGGTTTTCTGAAATGGACTGAATCGACGCCCGATGACACGACTGACAGCGTGATTTCGACGATCGATAACTCCCAAACGGTGGCGATCTGGTTCATGGTATAGTTAACAAAATTGAAGATCCAAGTGAGTACAAGAACTTTGTCAATTGGAGCTCCAGTTGGTTTGGCCTGGTTAGAGAGATACAAGGCTCCAAACTATGACACACGAAACTGTAAATCGTCTTAAGGACTTAGAAAAATTCTTAAGTATGAACTCAGCAGGGAAAATGACTTGTGGGCCTCGTTTGAACATGTTCTAGCCATTTTCATGAGATGGTCATATTGAGACTTTTGCTCCTTGATAAATTGGCTACAACTTTGGTAAAGGGTGCACAGCCATGCAAGGTCTCTAGGTTGGTCTTTTTAATCAGTCAAATAGAGTCACACTATGGGCCATTCTAAGTCAAACCTGCACTAGAGGGCATTTTAGTCATTTTGTTCCACATGAACAATGTCCCATCAATTACCCTAAGTGCAGTTAAGGTGTATTATACCCTAATTAACCACTCTACACAAGTGCTACACCAACTTCTAATGGTCACATGTGATGAAGCAACAAAACAATCAATTTCACTCTAATGTTGCAATTCCATGTTTCACATGTTTCATGACTTTGTTGTAATTTTAAACTTGTCATATTACTACCATGTTGCCCTATTTCAAGGTATGAGAACTCATGTTGCATTCACATGTTTCACTACTACCATTCACAAGCAATCAAGTATGAAACAAACATAATTGAGAATGTTGCATATACATGTTTCAGTAACAATGGCATGATGAGATAGATGATGCACATGGTTATGAAATGAAATGCAATTTTGTGGGAGCCAAACACCTAGGGTGTTACATGAATCATTGCCGAGCAGCATGAACCATAGTCGAGCAGTATAACCCAAGTACGGCTTGCCATAAGGGTGTAAGGAGCTCAAGTTTAGAATCAAAAAAGTTTTTCACAGTGGACCAAGTGTGCCCCTTAGAGTTTGACCAGAGAAAAGGAGATAGTCTTCTTCAGCTTCAAGAGGCGCGGAGTCTTCCAGAATAAAGCAAACACATTCACCGCTAGGTGAAGTGTGCCCACTTAGTCCCCAAGCCTGACAATAGATTATGTAGTCATGTGGTGCCAGGGTCCAAAGTAGAAGAAAAATAGAAGACCAGCCGAGCAGGTAGCCAGTCCCCGAGCATAGCCCCGAAAAGCACATTCACCGCAAGGTGAAGTGTGCCCACTTAGTCCCCAAGCCTGACAGTAGGTGACATGGTCATGTGGTGCTAGGCTCAAAAACAGTAGTCAACTTGGAGAAAACAGAATCGCGGAGAAAACACCGGAGTAATGGTTGTACAGTAGTAATTACTGAGCCGTAACGGTTGGTGGAGATGTTGGTGAATATTCGATGAGCCATAACAAATTGCGAAGATAAATCAGCGATATGGGCCGGAGCTGCACGAAGGCCCATGTAACGGCCCACCTTCAGTTGCGGAGAATTCAGAAAAGTGCAAATCGTGGGAACGGTTTCCCAAAAACCCTTGAATGCGAAAAGGTGGGGGAGTGCTTTATAACTACGCTGCCACACCCCGCACTCATACGTTTGCCCCTTTGCCATTTCATCTTCTTACACAGCCATCGCATTTCCAGATTCACATCAACACCTGCTTCCACCGCCAAACCCTAACCATATCTGAGAGATGGCGCCGAAGAAGGGAGCTGCGAAACCAAAGAAGACGAGCCCCGAGAAGGCGAGCGCCGTAATTCGGCGTGATGAAGAGTGGGTGCCATCGCGAATGGGAGAGGCGGAGCTCAACATATTGGAGGAGGCAGGCGTTCTTCCTGACCGCGTCACCGCCGAATGGCAGCCGGCCCTCGGTGAGCCCTTCCCCATGCCTCATACCAACGAAGTGGTGGTATTTGAGGATTATTTCTAGCGCGGGTTGGGATTTCCTGTTCATCCATTCCTGAGGGATTTGTTGGAGCACTAGGTGGTTAATCAGTGCAACCTCCATCCAAATACCATATTGCACATATCTATCTTCATCTATTTCTATGAGGCGTATCTCGGAATCCTTCCACACTTCAATCTCTTCCATCACCTGTTCTGGCTAAAGAAGAGAGGCGGTGGTGGTTCCAAGGTGGTCGGCGGAGTGTATCTTCAGCTGCGCGATGGAATGGTGGGGGAATACCTTACTGTTCTGCTAAGCACATCGCTTTAGGGGTGGAACACCAGGTGGTTCTATATGAAGCAGAGCCACCCTGCAGTCCGCTGTAATGCCGACCACATACCGAAGAGCCAGAAGAGCTGGTTAGAGACACCAAGCAGCGCTTATATGGAGCAAGTGAGGGAGCTCCTTGGCTTAATAAAGGGTGTGAAGACCAATGGTCGATTAGTGGCGGATAGCTTTATAGTGCGTCGTATCCAGCCCTACAAGGAGAGGGCCCAACCCACCTTTGAGTTCAAGGGGGAGACCGACGGTACCCAGGAGAGATCAGAGATGCTGTTGAGGGATGTTGTGCAAGAGCGGGCCGTAGAGCTATTCGCTCCACTTGCCTCATTCAATTTGCCAGGGCAGACGAAATCCTTTCACTATAGAAATCTGCCTCCTCAGGTAAATATCTTACTTGTGTGTTCTTGATGCTTTTTTATCTTTTGTCAATGCTGAGCAGTTGACTGATTTACTCATGTGAAGATCTATTCATAGGAAAGAGCGGTGTACTTCTCGGGCGTGCCGAGGAGTGATTGGCCGAAGGGAGTAGACACCCGACCATCGCCGCAGCCTGAGGAGGAAGCCGTCAGCATCTTGTCAGAGAGTCCATCCTCGATGTTAGAGAAAATCCGAGGGAAGAGGGTAGCGGCAGATGAGCCAACTCAGAAGAAGAGAAAGATGACAGGTGCTGCTCCCCTCAAGCCAAGCGATATCTCGCTTGGTGGTGACCAGACCACTCAGACGCGAAGGACTACGGTGTTTGAGTGGTCGGATGACGATGAAGTTCCGGTTGCTCCTCCAACGAGCATGAAGGTGCCTCCGCACAACACGCGCGTGGAGGAATAATCGATGGGAGGGGAGGAAGTTCCCCAACAACAATCGATAGGAGTCCCTGAGCAGCAGGCAAGGGGAGCCCCAGAGTGGTAGGCGGAGGAAGTCCCCAAGCAGCAGGCGAGGGGAGCCCCGAAGCGGCGGGTGAAGGAAAGGCCAACGGTAGAGACCACGAGACCTCCACCCTAGGATGCAGGCGTCGACCCCAAGGCTATGGCTAGAGGCTTGGGTAGGTAGCATCGGTTCAAGAAATTGTACTGGCAGACCAAACCATAAGTATCCTTGCCTTGGAGTTACTTTACCATCATTCTTTTGTTTTTTTGGCTACTGACAAGCTGATCTGATGCTATGCAAGGCGTGTAGAGGATCCGACCCCTCCTGTCTAGACTATCGAGCAACCGAAGGCTAGTCCCAGAGCAGAGGAGGTCATGGTAGACCCCATTCTAGAGTCCCTGGGTGCTCAGTGGTCTATGGAGGAGTCAACTGCCGCTACTGGTGAACTTGGTGGTGGCGAACAGTTGGCGTCGATGGCGGACGGGTCGGTGACGGTGCTAGGGGCAACTACGGAAGCCACTGGGTCTTTAGCAGCGAATGCGGAGATGTCAATTCCACACCTGAGTCTGGGGTGGCAAAGCCGGTCATGTCCGAGGAGCAGACGGTGCCCCCCAAGGCATCATAGAGCATGGTAGGACCCACTGTCCGGCCACGAAACCCCCCGGTGGTGCCTCCAGTTGCGATGGAGGAGGACGAGGTGGAAGAGATTGAACGTGTGGAGTCTCAACCCTAGGCCGTCTGAATCCTCTGCAGACGCGGTGACGAGGTGGTGGTTGTCGAGGAGGAGGGCACCACTAGGGTGATGAGGTGATTGAAGTTCACCCTTCTGGAGTGATGAAGTAAATCAGGGTCAGTACTGCATCTGGAATCCTCGTCTTTGACGTTGGAGAACAGAGTTCGTCATTGCCATTGTGCGCTTGCAGGGGATAACTCGAACTGCCGAGCAGCGCCACTAGCTGATCAAAAGGATGGAGCTCCTCGCTGAGGAAAATGAAAAACTCAAGAAGGCGATGAACCTTATGGAGAAAAACATCCAGAGGGCCCAGCCCGAGCGAGACCTTGCTGAGTCCAATGCGTGGGACCTAGAGTACCAAAAAGACATCCTATCCGAGCAACTAGCAGCTGCGTGGCACGACTGAGCAGCTGGCGAGTGCTTCCACGCAACTAGAGCAGGAATCTAAGTAGCTCAGAAGCGTATCCGAGCAGAAAGTAGGTACGATACATCGGCGAATGTGCTTTGTATTGCTGAATAGCTATATCTTTGGTGATGACTGTTGTGCTTGTAGAGCAAGATGCAGAGCTTGGCCAACTGTGCCAAGCCGTCGAACAACTCTAAGAGGAGAAGACAAAGGAGACAGGGCGAGCAGACAAACTGGCCAAGGAGCTGAATGGTGAGTACTTCCTAGTCGGAGTTACTGCTAAAGTAGTTTCCTTGCTTGATGGAACCATGTAATGCTTGTAGACTACCGTCAGAGGGTCAAGGCACAGTTTGATATGCTGGTGCAAGAGGCTAAGACCCAACGGGAGAAGTTCAACACCGTAGTCGTTGGAGTTAAACCGGTGCTCGACTGTGTTGACCTAGAGGCGGCTCCTCAGCCTGACGGTAGGCCACCACGTTTAGACACTATCAGCTAAAGGGATGGGCGAGGCGGAGACCCAGCAGCTGGAGGATGAGGTGGAGGACACGGCAAAAAAGTTGGCCAGCGACATAGACCTGTTCGGTGAGATGGACGGCGATGGTAGAGCTCGGTGATCTGCTTAGAGAGTATTATCTATAACATCTGGGGAGGGTAGTAAGAGCGCGTGAGAGCGTAGAAAACATTTATGTATTTTTATAAATGTTATAAAGTGCATGTTTGGGTGATGCATTTTTGCAGTATCCCTTCCTTGGTAGTATCCCTTATCAAGTTGTCGTCCACCAGCACGTAATGCTTGCTTTGATGGATTAGGCATTCAGTTTCAGTCTTATCGGTAGGTACTTCGGTGCTGGAGTGGTACTTGATGAACTGTTTCCTCCAATCGGTGGCCGACGAAGGTACCGTAAGTACCAGCTGCTCGGTGGGGGGAACTTCCTGAATTTCCTTATCTTCCTTAATGGATGGCGCCAGAAGATCTTGAATGAAGACCCCTGGCAAAATCATGGCGTGAGAGGAGCCTAACTTGGATAGGTGGTCGGCGAGTTGATTTTGATCGCGTACCGCGTGGTGGTACTCAATACAGTAGAATTTCCCTTCAAGTTTCCTGATTTTGGCGCAGTATGCATCCATCTTTTCACTGGGGCAAGACTAGTCTTTATTGAGCTCGTTGATGACCAGCGCGGAGTCCCCGTATACCATGATGCATTTAACGCCGAGCTCAACGGCTATACGGCGTCCATGGAGACATGCTTCATATTCAACGGCGTTGTTGGAGGCCAGAAAATGTATTCGGAGAACATATCGGAGCTTATCCTTGGTCGGCGTGTTGAACAGAATGCCCACACCAGCACCGTTGATATTGAGAGCGCCATCAAAGTACATCGCCCAGTGCTCGAGGCAAGTAGCAGCGATGGCCTCTTGAACCTCAGTCCACTCAGTGATGAAATCAGCAAGCGCATGAGACTTGATGTTAGGCTTGCTTCTGAATTCAATGGAGTAAGTGCCGAGGTCAATAGCCCACTTGATGATATGGCCGTTGGCCTCTTTGTTGTGGAGAATGTCCCCCAGAGGGAACTCGATGACCACGGCGATCTTGTAATACTCGAAGTAGTGGCGGAGCTTGCGCGACGTAATTAGGATGGCGTATAGCAGCTTCTAGACCTAAGGATAACGAGTCTTGGGCTCGTTGAGAACCTTGCTGATGAAGTATACCAAGCATTGCACCTTATAGGCATGCCCGGCCTCCTCGTGTTCGACCACAATGGCTGTGTTGATGACGCGAGAAGTAGCGGCGATGTAGATTAGGAGAGTTTCGTCTAGCCGTGGTGCTGTCATGATCGGAGGCTTTGTTAGGAACAACTTGAGCTGTTCGAAAGCTGTGTCTACCTCCTCCGACCAGGAAAAGCACTCAGAGGCCTTGAGGAGTTTGAAGAATGGTAGCCCTTTTTCGCTGAGGCATGATATGAAGCGGCTTAAAGCAGCCATGCAGCATGTAAGCTTCTATATATCCTTGACGCATCTCGGAGATTGTTGAGGTGCACTCGAACATCCTGGTCGACCTCTTGGTCATGTTGGCGGCGATGTTCGATGCGGTTGCCCCTAGCTCCACCCTGGAGGGGTTGCCTGTCATCGCGGTGCTGGTTGGTGAAGCGACTTTGGCGGCAATCGGTTCTTGTCACGGCTGATAGACGAATTGAGGTTGTGGAGTATGAAGGTCTCTGTTCCTGGTGGATCTCATTGACCTGACAGTGTGCTGCTTTAAGCATGGCGGCGATCTTGGTGACCTCGAGTGCCTATGGGAGCCAGGCAAGCTCGTTGGTGGCCACTGCAAGATTGGCGCTTGGTGTCTTGTAGACGTCATGGTCATCAACGCGGACAAACTCGTCGTCGAGGTTGCATTGGAGTGGCCTTCCTTGCGAGTTAAGTTGTTGCTCAACCATCGCAAGAGCAATCTTGTTTGCTCGGCGCTGCGCACGGTTGACGTTCTGATTCTCACGGGCGGTGCGTTCCTCCTCGGTTTCGCTGTTTCGAGGGGGGCTATTGACGCTGACATTGAAGATTGCGCCGCCATGGAAAGGAGGGAGAGGAAGTAGCTCGGTGGTGGTTTCGGCGATGGTCTCTGTAGAACCCTAGGACTCATAGTCTGGATTCTCCTCCAAGATGGTTTGGAGGGATGCTCTGGGGCGTTGGCCGATGTGCAGCATGTTGACGGCCGGTGGAGGCTGATCGGCGCTCTGGTCGGCGGGAGGATGGACATCTCTAGCCTGGTAGGCGAATCTGCCCCTTAGGGCATCTTGGTAAGCGGCGGCGACATTGGCAAAACCAAAGGGTAGGGCCGTGACCCTTGGAGTCTCCCGAGCAACCTCCGATAGATCTAGATCGAAGGATGGTCGGCGCTGAACCAGAGTGTCCAGAGCTGATTCGGTGATGGAGAGTCAATCGGCGAGCTTCAGACCAACCTGATCGATGGATGCGATCAGATCATTGTTCTTGATCTGCCTCCTCTGGTAGCGAGGAAGTGAACAGCAAGTTGTTGATGAAGGCGACCTCGAGGATGGTTGTAAGATTAGATCTAAAGTCACAGGTGTTGGGGTGATCAGTGTAGAATTGATCTGCACCGGCTCGATGAGCTCTTCGACTCCATCAGCATTGATGACCCACGAGATGGATCCGACCATGAAGATCTAGCCGGGCTGTGGGAGGGACGAAGAGCCTGCGGAAAAAGCCATCTTGTTTGACAAGGAAACAACACGCACACCCCTACCTGGCATGCCAACTATTGATAGAATATCATTGGTAGTCCTCCGAGGGGTATCAGATGAAGGTAGATTGATCGGCAGAGAAGCGTGTGATCAAGAACAAGAAGGCAACAGAGATACATGAGTTAGACAGGTTTAGGTCGTCAGTATGATGTAGTACCCTACTCCTATGGTCTATTGGTTTGTATTAGCTATCGTATGATATTGCGTGAGTTTGGAGGGGGTCCCTACCCGCCTTATATAGTGCGGGGGGTAGGGTTACAAGTCGGTCAGATCTGACAGATAACCATAAAGTAATAACAGATTACAGGAATCTTGGGATCATACGTGTCCTAATAGATCTCGTAGTATCTTTAGGATTTCTTCCCAGTGTCTTGCGGGAGGCACTGAGCAGAGTCGTGCCTCGCAAGGCTTCGTCTTATGGGCTGGGCCGCCCCTAGGGGCGCAGCCCATGTGGTCTGCCATGGGTATCCGGGGTCATACCCCCACACTAAGTATTTCTTTCCCTTTTCGGTTTTACTATCTTTGAGTTTTATATATATTGCTAGAGTCATAAAAAGATGCATAACAAGTTAAAACAAAATAAAAATTTATGTTAGCTATATATATATAGTAGGGTGTGCTCTTAAAAATGAAAACAAAATAAAAGTATGTGTCTAGTTTAGTTTTTAGGAGTCATAAAAAGATGCATAATCTTTTGCAATGGAAATGATGAATAATTGCTCTGTCATAATTCCTTTCAAGTACCTAGTTTTCAGCCTTGAATTCTCCCGAGTTTTGGATATGCCTGCTTTGATATAAGAATTTACTCTGAACTTAAAACTCGTGGGTAGCATATGCTTGATCTAAGTCTAGGTAATTGATGGATATGATATGAGAAGGTCTGAGCTGCTGTTTATCTTGTTCCTAGTGATACTAAAGTTCTTGAGATTTATCTTTTGAAAAACATAAAAATCTTACATGATGAGCTCTTGTATGACAAAGCTTGAATTCCTACCAGAGCCATATATGATATTTAGATTAGGAAAACTTCCACTCATATATGTTGCTTGTTGTGCAATGAGTTTAGTCAAGCTTTGTTGATGCCTTTATGAGAGGTTTGTCATGCTCTTAAAATCAAGATCATGTACACACCACCCAAATATGCACTACTCCTACACTGGGGCTAGGTGCAACAACATGCCATCCATCTAGATTCACCCAAAAATGTTTTACTCCTACACTAGCAGAAAACACCAAAAATATACCCTATAGGATATCCATCAAATAAATGCTCCAAGTTCTTGTTGCTATCTCTCAAAAGTTTTGTTGTAGTCAAAAGAGACATGGGGCTATGCCAAAGTTATTCATAAAAAAAAGAAAGAAAAAAAAGGACAAGTTTCTAAGATATTGAAAACAATGGGTACTCCAATGCCCGCCTAAAAAAAAGAAAGAGATGAATAAGATAGCCCATGTTTTCTTGCAAAATTGTTTCGAAGTTTCAAAAGAGAGATGTGTTTTCAAGGAACAAAGTAGAATTAGGTTAGCCACCATATATATCCACCATATACATCCACACACATGCACATCTTGATTTGATTGTATGACTTAACTCTATTCGGATCCGAGGTTTAACTTTACAATATATGTATTGCAAGTATGCTCTATGCTTTCTCCCTACCTGTGAACTCCACATAAGCCTTAGTTACAGGAAGAGAAAGCATAACATTATTATTGCCTTGGTAAGGATCCATAAATACCACAAATATTGAGAGACTTGAGAGTGTCATACAAGGGAAGCTTTGAGTTTTATTTTGAAAATCTATAAAAACTCCGGAATAATTGTTGAGTGAAGAACTTGAGACATAGTGCTTGACTTAATTGTTCTGTCTTTCAATTGCTCAAGACCTAAGTGAAGGTTGAGAAGCCCCATGGTTGAAGGTAATATGGATAAGTTTGAAAGTTAGATCAGTTTATTCTAATACCGGAGGAGAATTCTTGTTTGAACGCATGTGTACTTTTGAGGAGTTGCTTCAATGTTTTCAAAATCCTTAAACTCTAGAATTAGTAACTAAGTTTAGTTTTGCTAAGGGACTAGCAAAAGGTAAGTTTGGGGGAGTTGTTGACAGTAGTTAACAACCAATATAAACCATCAATTAAACATGCATAAGGGCATAAATATAATCACCAACAAAGGTTTAGGGGTTTAAACTAATAAATTCCACAAGTTTTGGTGAATCTATGTTTCCAGTAGAGTTTAATCAGAAAACCGCCAAGGAGGACCTAATCATCAAAGGAAAATACTGAGTTCCATCATGGTACCTACGTGGGAAGACTCTAGAAGGGTCCAGAAGCCATGTCACTAAAGTGGAGGGCCACCCCTGACATGTGGGGCTGCCCAGCCTCTTGGTGCGGCTGCCCGGACCCTATGGACCCCACCTGTCAGCCTCATCGCTATGTCGGTTTCCCACCACCTTTGAGGATGCATCTAGGCCATTGCTTAAGTTAGTTTGATCCAAGGGTTCACATTGGACCCTTAGGGCTATATAATCTAGCCCCTGCCTCTCCCCCTAGGCATAATCTAAGTCATCAAGTCATTTGAGAAGACAGAAACCCTAATCTCCTCAGAGCTCCTCCTCCATAGCAAAGCTAGTTAGGATAGATCTAGAGGGAGGCAAGCATGACTTCATTTGGATTCCCGATCTTGTTAAGAGCGTAGTTTGGTATAAACTTTGTTCCCCTCTCTCTCTTGTTTCTCCATTATTTTTATATGCTAGTTACAATTGTTATCTTAGTGTTCATCTTATTCATGTTCTTCATTATGATGTTCATCATCTACTTTGATTATATACTTAGTATAGCTAGTTTATCATTATGTTTATGCATAAGTTCACAAAGTGCTCGCTCCAAAGTACACGGGGTGGGTGGTCAACATTGTGTAAGCATGGTGCTTATACATTGTTTACCTGTGGATACACCCTATATTCTGGGTCATGTGGTAGATCACAGATGTGACACTCCCGTTGAGTCCTTTATAGTCCACTCCCCAAATATAGGTGCACGTAGGGTCTGAATACGAAGATAGAACGAGCTCTGCCCTCAATCTTCCTTAGTAATATCCCTTATGGGTAGATATGATGATGATCTTAGCCATGATTACTAGGTGTAATTGCACTAATCAAATGTATGCTTTGACTTGTAATTAAGAATGACTTAGAAATTATTCCTCTAATATTGTACCTGACCATGCTAATGCCATAGAAAGGAGTACTCTGAGTGATTTATCATCATCATTGATCAATACTTTTCATATCTCTTATCCTATGACTTACCCCTATAATAAGTAGAATATTGGTTATGGTTTATTTCTCCATCAATGGTATAAGTTATCAATACTTGTCCATGCTAGACCTTCCCAGTGGTAAAAATATAAATAACGATACCTGGAATACTCTCAGGTAAAATGCTACAATGGTATATTATCTGTGCGCTTGTGGATACTTTTCATTTATAGATTTATATATATTCTCTCTAGTCACATAATTAATAAAGAACTGCTTAGTGTTATTCTAGTAGTAATGCTATGTAGTACCAACACATATCTTTGACATCATCACTAGGGATGACAACCTAGTAAAGTTAGGAGGTATAGGTTTACAATAGGTGGCTAAGTACTCAAACAAGTGACACATTAATAAATACCAACAAGCATTTCTAATGCCGTTGCTGGGGATAGAATTAAAACTCTGTTCTTAGTAGCGATGCTAAGGAATGTGAACAAGTATCTGCTACAAGAACGGACGATGAACCCACAAGCAAATAAGAGTAAAGATTAACTAACCAAAGAGCTTTATACCAAAAGAACCACGAACACTTACTTAGAGAATGAATCCACAAAATAAGTGTTCACTGAGGTACAAGCGGTAGAAGGCTACTAGCTAGTCCAGCTCTTCCTAAAATCTCCCTCACATCTCTCTCTACTCAACTCTAACTAGCTAACTAGGGCATGAGCCCTAGGATTGATGCTCTTATCCCAAAGGATAGTGTAGCTCTTCTCCTTGTGTGTTGTGTGAATGATAGAGCATAGAAGATCATATGCTAAACTAGTAACATAAGAACCTAGCTCTAAATCATGATCATAGCAACATTGATAGAATAAGAACAAGAACAAGATGAAGAACATGACATGAATCAAAATGAAGAACATTGTATTGATCATACCAAATATCTTCAAGATGTTCTTGATATCCAATTACAATCTTTGCCAAGCTCCTAATACTAAAAATAGTAAAAAGAATACAAGTGGAGAGGGGGAATGGCTCTTGTGTGGTATGTGTTTATGTGAGAGCTCCTCCCCTCTATTTATAGCAAAGCTATGGTCGGTTTCTCTGCATGTGCCCATGCAACCGTCATAGGGAGACCACCAGGAAGCGCCATGTGGAAGGGGAGACAAGGCGGTGTGTAACAGAACTGTCCAATTTATAAGAGCACAAGTACAATAGTAACCACCGAGGCAGTCAAACTATCATACTTGAGCCCATATAAATCCGGTAGTCCGTCAAGGACCACGAAGGATCTCGAATCAACCAACATACAAGCCAAGATCGTACATGATTCAACATACAAGTCACATGTTACAATAGGTTCACAAATAGTTCTCATACATCAGAGTTTCAATAAAGTTATTACGACCCAAATTTAGAAGTAGCAGAAGCAACATAGTTTTGAAACAACATCAAGATAGTTCAAATACATAGCCAGTTTAAGATCATTTCCAACAAAAGCACATAGATGAGATGATATAGAATGGCCATGCCCTTAGTCTTACTCTCCATCAACTGTAGGAGTTATGCAATGCTTGCAGTAACCATAGTACATCACATCATCTGCAACAAATGGGAATAAACCCTGAGTACGAGAATGTACTCAGCTAGACTTACCCATCATAAACCAAAATAATAAGACACCAAGGAGGATGCAAGGCTTTAAAGTTGGAGCTAGCTTGACAATATTTTGCATAAAAAGCTTAAGTGCATAACTTGAAATATATAATATCTTTAGTTTCAAGTTATCCCTATTCAATTAAGCATCTCTAAGTTAGCACCTGTACTAGAGCAAGCACTTGATCAAGCTAAACAAGCATTAGTAACCATATCCGGTGTAGTAATTTGAGCAATCATCATAACCACCAAGTTTCAATTAGTGCTTCTACGTTGTCGCTGCTCAGTCAAGTTCTCACTATCTAGGAGAGACGGCGATTCGAATCAATTCCTACCTAACTGGGGAATTTATTCCTAACACAACCAAGGCACACCCATGCTAAGGTAGCCTCAGGTCACCTTTGGTACAATTTAGGTACAGTTGCGGGTCCGATCTACGACGCACCATTAGTGATTCTACCAATCTACCAGGAAGATAGAGACTCAAACCCGCCCTTGGACTCACGCCATTGGCTCTCTGCACATCCATACTGCCTCCAATGTGCGCACGTCCACTTATCGGGGCCCAGCCTGAATTGAACTACTTAGCTTCGTAGTCGTATCATCGGATCCAGCAAGCTAAGTGCTAGGCATACGTTCAACATGACATGAGGACGTACAGCGAATCGGGCCTTAATCGACAAGATGGGGATAGATAGGCACCCAAGACCTCCATGCCTTATTGCTTCTCAATGACGATCCTACCTGGTCTCCTTTATTCATTAACACATGGTTATTTCCATGATAGTAAATATAGCCAACCATGATTAGTTATCAGCCTATATCATGTAGGTGACAGGTAATCACCCAAGTTCTACCGACTAAGAATGGCTAAGCATATATTTGATCATGGACCTACATAGGATTCAAGACATATATATCTGGACAAGGAAGATATATGCAGCAAGTGGCTCCAATCAACTCCTAGTACTTAATGCATCAACATAAAAGGACTTAGGTTAATAGTTTGAAAACATAGTAGGCTTAGAATGCTCCGGGGCTTGCCTTTCACAAAGGTTGAGGGTTGATGATCTAGACACTTAGGCAACTATTCACCACCAGGCTTGCCTTCTCCTAGGGCCTCCTATTGCTACACTTCTTGATGCTCTTCCTAGGGATCGGCCTCGTACTCCAACATGGAGATTTCTTCCGTCGCACCTATTGCATGCACATGCAAAAAGTGAGAATCATGAATGCATAAGAAGGGTCATGGATGACATGACATGATAATGTATATGGTTAAATGATGACTATCATATTAGGTCATTAGGATGATCAAAAAGTTGAATTCTTATTTACTGAGTAGGTGCATATCTCTTCTCTAGAAATTTCAAGAATGCACACTAAGTCCGTTTCTGGACCACAACACAGCAACTACAAGTTTAGATCATAACTAGAGTTCTGCTCAGCCAAATGCTATGATCTTGGACTTCCTGGAAAGCTAATAAAATGGCCTACAACTTCCATTTAATCACTAAAAGGTGATTCAACCACTATCAAAGTCAAAATAGGTAAACTTCCTAGGTCTATCTAGAAATTTCAAAGAGTAAGAATTTCGGGCGACCAACTTCTAATAGCTATAACTCTCAAACCATTTAGCCTATTGCAATGAAAATTTGACACAAGCAAGATAAGTAAGTTATCTACAACTTCTTATTGACAAGACTCATAGAAAACATCACCTTATCCATGCAAATTACTTAACAACCAAAACTATCCAAACAATCACTAAAATTGAATTATAGAGTAATTAATATTTCACTGCATACAAGCAATTAAATTTGGGCACAACCAATGGTACGAACAGTTCATAGGCATCATACACACTCTAGGAAACATGATGGTCAAGCCCAAATAAATTATTTAAATTCCTTTATTAATTTATTTGGACACTAAGGTGAAATGAGGAAAATATATCAAAATTTCACAATAAATTCTTAGAAAATTACAGTAGCCTACATATGACCTCAAAAGTCTACTATACAAATTTCATACCAT
Source organism: Miscanthus lutarioriparius (assembly GCA_904845875.1). Lineage (NCBI taxonomy): Eukaryota > Viridiplantae > Streptophyta > Magnoliopsida > Poales > Poaceae > Miscanthus > Miscanthus lutarioriparius. The sequence goes on along the minus strand of CAJGYO010000005.1, from coordinate 69,825,040 downwards.
TTGGATAAGTATAGCCATCTCTACAAAAATGATAAGTTACATAGGCTTATTTTAGCAAAAATAGTTTAGCCTAGTGAAAAGTGTCAAACAATGGATTTCATATTTTTCTTACATTCATCCAAGCACCATAACACTGTGTAAAAATTTGCATGATCATTAGTTATATATTTTTATCCCATTTATTTTCACTAGAAACTAGCAATTATTTAAGATTAAATAGGAAGACCATATTCTAATTATGTTTACTATAGGTTTATCATTTTTCTTAGCTAGATCATGTCAACACAAGATTAGCAAAATTGGAATCACAATTTTATCACTTTCCTAGCTCAAGTTATGCATTTTATAAGATTGAGAACAATTTAAAACCACTGATTTAGCTCCATTTAATTCTCCTAGAAAAACATCCTAAGTAGTAGGTTTCATATTTTTATCAAATATTACACTTCATGATGAATCCAACAAAATTTTGTTCACCCAAAATGGACATCTACAACTCTACTTATGAATTTTCAAAGTTTGCCTATATTTTTGAAAAAGAATAAATTCAAATTCTTTATGTAGCCATTGACAGCTAGGACCCGCTGGTCAGTAGGACCCACACGTCAGTGATACCGGGTCAGGGGAGGTGCTCCGACCAGCCCTATCTCGCCAATGGCGATCTCACCGATGACCAATTTATAAGGGTACAAGTACAATGGTAGTCCGCAAGCGGTCGACCTATCATACTTGAGCCCATATAAACCCGGTAGTTCATCGTGTACCATGACGGGTCTCGATTAACTATCAACATACAACCAAGATCATACATGATTCAACATACATGTCATATGTTATATAAAGTTCACAAATACAATTCATTCATCAGAGTACGAATTAAGGTTATTACAAACCAAGTTCGGTAAAGAGTAGCGGAAGCAAATTAAAGTTTGAAGCTAACTTTTGCCATCATAGTTCAGATATAGTGCCAACTTTTGATCACACTCCCACAAAAGCATGTAAGAAGGATTAATAATAGATGCTTGCCTAGGGCTCACTCCTCATCCATGGCTGGACAGAAGCAGTTCTTGCAATAGATGTGATAACTACACCATCTACAACAATGGGAATAAAACTCTGAATACGAGAAGGTACTCAGCTAGACTTACCCGTCATAAACCAAAATAAAGTGACTCCAAGGATTATGCAAGGCTTTATAAGTGGAGATAGCTTAACAACATTTTGCATGAAAAAGCGATTAACTTAGTTACACAATTATAATTCGGTCATCAAGTTAATTATAACTATTCATCTCTAGATAAGCAACTAAAATGTGCCAAGCATGTAGTATATCATTTATTAGCATACAATAGTAACCAAAGCTGGTGTAGTAATTCCATATTCATCTGAACCATCATGTTCCATAACACAATTACTTTGATGTTGGAGCTAGCCAAGTTTCTCATTGTCCGGGAGAGATGGCGATTCGAATCGATTTCAACCAGCTGGGAATTTATTCCTAACACAAACCCAGGTACACCAGATCAACTGTCACCTTAGATCACCTTTGGTACAACTCAAGTCCATATTTCACAGGTTCACCCAGCGCCACACAATCAGGGACAACCAGCTGCCAGGACGTTCAGGCCTAGCCTGCCCTTGGGCTCATGTCTGGCTCCCCGCACATCCTTACTACCATCCAGAGTGCGCACTTTTATAGAACAGGGACTGTCCTAAGTTGAGCTACTTAGCTTCGTGGTCGGAAGGAGTTATCTGGCCAGCTAAGTGATACACATGCGTTCAATCTTGTCAGAAGTGCCAATAATGGTACGGTCCTTAATTGACACAGACAGAATCACATGAGTCAACCTACTCATAGACTCCACCCGGCCTCCATTTATATTACCCCATGGTTCTTTTCCATGATAGCAAAATATAGCCAACCGTGCTTCGGTGTCCACCTATATCTCGTAGGTGGCAGGAAATCACGTGACTTCTACCGGTCTAAGCATGGCTAAGCATAAATTTGATCCTAGACCTACATAGGGTTAAAGGTAAATGTAACTAGACAAGGTAGTTCTATGCATCAAGTGTTTCCAATCAGCTCTTATAACCTAATGCATCAAACATAAAGGACTCAAGTAATATTTTGTAAAACATGGGAGACTTCGAATGCTCTGAGGCTTGCCTTTGAGGAAAGAGGTTGGCTAGTGATCTGGGCACTCAGGGAGATCTTCGAGAGTCTACTCCTCACCTCCTAGAGCTATAGCCTGAGGCGCCTCCTACTGATCCTCCTCCTCTTCTTCGTTGAACTCTAGGAGAGTTATCTCTTTGGACAATCATATATGCATGAGTATGGAATAAGATATCACGAATGCATATATGATGACATGTATAATATGATATGATGTGATTAATAAATCCTCATAAGTGTTTTCAACAGCATTGCATTAAAGTAATAACAAGTTGCATCTTATTTTACTGAGTAGGCGCATATCTCTTCTCTACTACTTAAGCAAACACTTCTATAAATCATTTGCTGGACTACAAGACAATAGTCATTTGTTTTGACCATCACAGGAGTCATACACATCAAAATAATATGGTTGTGTTTCTGTTGCCTTCTTGTTCTCGATTACATGCATCTCTACCGATCAATCTACCTTCGTGAGATACCCCTCGGAGGACTACCGATCATATTCTGTCGACAGTTGGCATGCCAGATAGGGGTGTGCGTGTTGTTTCCATGTTGAACAAGATGGTATGTTTTGTATTATCTTTGTCCCTCCCACAGCCTGGCCAGATCTTCACAGTTATATCGATCTCCTAGGTCATCAACGCTGATGGAGACAGACAGCTCATCGAGCCAGTGCAGATCGATTCTACGCCGATCACCCCAACACCTACGACTATAGATCTAATTTCGGAACTACCTCCGAGGTCATCTTCAAAAACAATTCACTGCCCAATCCCCTGCTACCTGAGGAGGCAGATGAAAAATGATGATCTGGTCGCATCCATCGATCAGGTTGGCCAGAAGCTCGCTAATTGCCTCTCCATCGCAGAATTGGCTCTGACCACTCTGGTTCAGCGCTGACCACCCTCAGATTCAGATCTATTGGATGCTGATTAGGAAACTCTAGGGGTTATGGCCCTACCCTTTGGGCTCACCAGCGTCGCTGCCACCTATCAAGATGCCCTAAGTGGCAAATTTGCCGACCAGGTGGGAGACATCTATCCTCTCACTGATCAGATCGCCGACTAGGTCTCGTCGGCTGTCAACATGTTGTAGATCGGCCGACACCTCGAAGGATCCCTCCAAACCATCCTAGATGAAAATCTAGACTCCAAGTCCCAGGGCTCTATGGAGACTGTTGCCGAAACCACCGCCGTACAACCTCCTTTCCCACCCTTCCGTGGAGGTGGAATTTTCAATGTCAGCGTCGATAGCCCCCCACAGGATGGGGAAACCGATGAGGACCATGCCGCTCATGTCAACAGGAACGCCAACCATGTGTAGCACTGAGCAAATGAGGCCGCCATTGTGCTAGCCGAGGCTGCTCACAACAAACAGCTTGACTCGCAAGGGAGGCCACGCCCACTACAACGCAACCTCAAGCGCCAACTTGGCTGTGGCCGCCAATGAGCTCGCCTGGCTTGAGCAAACACCAGAGGTCGCCAAGGTCTTCACCATGCTCAAAGTGGCGCACTGCTAGGTCAACGAGATCTACCAGGATCAGAGACCTTCCTATTCGACAAGCTCGATTCGCTGATCCGCCGTGCCAAGATCTAATCGCCACCCCAGCAGAAGCCATTTCGCTGACTAGCACTGTGATGATGGACAAACTACTCTAGGGGGAAGCTTGAGGGAACCGCATCGACTACCCTCGTCAACACGACCAAGAAGTCAACCAAGACATCCATGCGCACATCAACAATCTTCGAGACGCGCGACGTCATATCGACGGGCGCCTTGAAGAAGAAGTACGAGCAAGAATTTGGCAATCCGGATGCTGCCCACCAGCCACTTAGCGCTGGCAATGCTGCAGATCATGATGGTGATGATCCTGAAGGGCCCCGAGCATTCACAAGGGCACTTCGAACACTCTAGTGGCCCCGTGGTTTTAAAATCACTAGGGTTGAGCCCTATGAGTGACGGATGAACCCCACACAGTGGCTACAAGCTTATGCCACTGTTGTGTGCGCCATCGGGGGAGATACCAGTGTCATGGCAAACTATCTTCCTGTCATGCTCACACCAACCGTGATGAACTGGTTCACAAGCCTTGCCCCGGACTCCATCAGATCCTGGGAAGAGCTGAAGAAGGTCTTCACTGACAATTACATGGCAACGTGTACTCAGCTAGGCACCAAGCATGTTCTGAATCGCATCTACAAGAAACCATCCGAGCTCCTCTGTAGCTATATCAGATGTTTTTCCAAGATAAGGAATTCTATTCCCAACATCATAGAAGCAGAAGTCATCACTGCCTTCGTCCGAGGACTCCATCACTGCGACCTCCGCTGCAAGTTCAACCACAAGCCGCCAAAGGGAATTGGCGAGATGATCATGACCGCCAATCAGTATGCTGACGCCGAAGAGGCCAAAGTGCGCTTCAACGAGGTTGTAGGCACTCACCGTAGCGACGAGCATCCCGATGACCGACACCACAATGACTGCTGCTACGATGACCGCAGTCACCATCGGGAGAGTGGCCGTGATCAGCCAGAAGGGTCCAAATCTGGTCAATATTGCCGCTGCCGACCAGACCACATCATCACCGCCATTGATGAACCTCGCTCAAAGCGCAACTATGATGAGCAGTACAAGAGGATCCTTGAAGGCCCGTGCCCTCTCCATAAGAATAGCAAGCACAAGATGAAGGACTGCCTTGGCTTGGCTAAGGAGTTCCAAGCCAAAAAGTCAGACGACAACAACGATGACGGAGCCAGAGGCCGCCGACCACCTGGGGACAACAACAATGCCTTCTAGGACCATGACAAAGTGGTCGCCACTATCTTCGGGGGCCTCACTGCCGCCGAGAGCAGAAGAGATTCGGAAGCTCACTGCCTGCCGGGTGCTCGCCGTCAATGCATAAGATGCCATCGCCAACCCTAGCTATCGCCCCTGGTCCCAGGTACCCATCACCTTGAGCAGGGCCAACCAATGGGTGGACATCCCTTACACAGGGCGTTTCCCCCTCGTTTTTGATGCAACCATTAGGAAAGTGCTTTCTAGGAAAGTACTCATCAATGGTGGAAGTGCTCTGAACCTCCTCTTTGCCAGAGCCCCAAAGGAGCTAGGCCTTGGAATAGGGGACCTCACACCCTCGGACTCCTCCATCTATGGTGTGGTACCTAGCAGGGCATCCAAATGGCTTGGAGAGATCACTCTCCTAGTATAGTTCAACATGGCTAGCAACAATTACGTCGAGCACATCAACTTCTATGTCGCCGACTTCAACACCGCCTACCATGCCATGTCAGCCAGCTATGGCCAAGTTCATGGCCGTACCGCACTACACCTATCTGGTGTTGAAGATGCCTTCGCCTATAGGAGTTCTAGCCCTATGGGCCAACCTCTCCATCACCTACACCTACGAGATAGAGAGTCTCGCCCTCACCGAACCCACCGACCTCCCCATCCATATGGCTAGCGTGGTCACCGATGCCAAGATGGTGCCCGCCGATGACCTAGAGATCCTAGCGCTGGAGCCTCCACGTGCCTCCGCCAAGTCCAAGGAAACGAAGGAGGTTGGCCTCGGCCTCGATGACCCCACCAAGACCGTGAAGATTGGGGCTCACCTTGACCCCAAATAGGAAAGCGTGCTCATCTCCTTCCTACGTGCCAATGCCGACGTGTTTGCTTGGAAACCCACAGACATCTGGGGGTACTATGGGAGAAGATCGAGCACTCCTTGAACGTCTCGCCAACCGCCAAACTGATCAAGTAGAAACTCTGATGATTCACGCCAGACAAGAAGGAGGGTATTAGGGTAGAAATAAAATGGCTCCTAGCTGCCAGATTTATTAAAGAAGTGTATCATCCTGAGTGGTTAGCAAACCCTATTCTTGTTCCAAAAAAGAATAAAGAATGGAGAATGTGCGTTGATTACACTGATCTCAACAAACACTGCCCTAAAGACCCCTTCGGTCTACCTTAGATAGACGAGGTTGTAGACTCCACCACCAGCTACGAACTACTCTCCTTCCTCTACTGTTACTCCAGCTATCACCAGATATCCCTGAAAGAGGATGACCAGATCAAAACATCGTTCATCATGCCTTTTGGTGCGTATTGCTATACCACCATGTCCTTCGGACTCAAGAATGTCGGGGCGACCTACCAAAGGGCCATCCAGATGTGCCTAGATCAACAAATAGGCCGCAATGTTGAAGCATACATCGATGATGTGGTCATCAAGTCCAAGATCGCTGACAATCTCATCACCGACCTCGAAGAAATGTTCGCCAACATGAAAAGATACAGATGAAAGTTGAACCCTTAAAAGTGCATCTTTGGAGTTCCATCCGGCATACTCCTGGGCTACATCATTAGTGCCCATGGCATCGAACCCAACACCGACAAGGTCTCTGCTATCACCAATATGAAACAGCCAACCTACGTAAAGGATATACAGAAGCTTACAGGGTGCATGGCTGCTCTTAGCCGCTTTATATCGTGCCTCGGCAAAAAGGGACTACCGTTCTTCAAACTCCTCAAGGCTTCCAAGCGGTTCTCCTAGTCAGAGGAGGCAAATACAGCTTTTGAGCAGCTCGAGTTGTTTCTAACAAAGCCTCTGATCATGATGGCGCCTCGACCAGACAAAACCCTACTGATCTACATAGCCACCACTTCTCACGTTGTTAGCACAACTATTATCGTCAAGTGTGAGGAAGCCAGACATGCCTATAAGGTACAACATCTGGTCTACTTCATCAGCGAGGTCCTTAATGAGTCCAAAACTCGTTATCCTCAAGTTCAGAAACTGCTATACGACATTCTAGTCATGTCACGCAAACTCCGCCATTACTTCGAGTATTACAAGATCACCGTGGTCACCGAGTTCCCTCTAGGGGACATCCTCCACAACAAAGAGGCCAATGGCCGCATCATCAAGTGGGCTGTCGAGCTCGGCACTTACTCCATTGAATTCAGAAGTAGGCTTACCATCAAGTCACAGGCGCTCACTGACTTCGCCGCTAAGTGGATCGAGATCCAAGAGCCCTTCCCCGCTGCTTGCCTCGAGCACTGGGTGATGTACTTTGATGGCGCTCTTAACATCAATGGTGCCGGTGCTGGCATTCTATTCATTACGCCGACCAAGGATAAGCTCCGATACGTTCTCCGAATTCATTTTCCAGCCTCCAACAATACCGCAGTGTATGAAGCATGTATCCACAGACTCCATGTAGCCATCGAGCTCGGTGTCAAAGGCCTCATGGTATATGGAGACTCCGCGCTAGTCATCAACCAGTGCAACAAAGATTGGTCCTGTTCCAGTGAGAAGATGGATGCATACTGCACCGAGATCAGGAAACTCGAGGGGAAGTTCTACGATATCGAGTACCACCACATGGTACGAGATCAAAATCAGCTTGCCGCCACCTATCTAAGAAAAGGATCCTCTCGCACCGCAATTCGCCTAGGAGTCTTCGTGCAAGACCTCTTGACGTCGTCTATTAAGCAAGAGAAGGAAATTCAAGAAATCCCTCCCCCCCCCATCGAGCAGCTGGTACTTATAGTACCTCCGCCGGCCGATGATTGGAGGGAACAGTTCATCAAGTACCTCACCAGCACTAACGTACCCGCTGACAAGACCAAAACTAGACGCCTAATCCGTCGCAGCAAGCATTATGTGCTGGTAGATGGGAACTTGATGAGGAAAACTGCCAACGAAGGGACATTGCAGAAATGTATCACCCAAGAAGAGGGAGTGAAACTACTTCTTGAAATTCACCCTGGTTCCTGTGGCAATCATGCGGCCTCGAGAAACCTGGTCGGTAAAGCTTTTCGAGCTGGTTTTAATTGACACACGGCCATCGCCGATGCAGAAGACCTCGTCTGACGTTGTGAAGGATGTTAATTTTTTGCCAAGTAAATTCATTTGCCGGCATAGGAATTGCAGACCATCCTAGCTTCTTGGCCTTTCACATGCTAGGAACTAGACATGATCAGGCCTTTCAAGCTAGCACCAGGTGGTTTCCGGTACATGTACATCGCCATTGACAAGTTCTCCAAATGGATTGAATACAAACTGCTTGTTTCGATCACTGCAAAGAAGGCAGACGAGCTCTTCGAAGATATCATCCACAGATTCGGTCTCCTGAACAACATTATCACCAACCTCGGAACTACATTCACTGGTCATCATTTTTGGGACTTCTACAGAGACCGATGCATCTCCATCAAATACGTCTCTGTTGCCCAACCTAGAGCAAACGGCCAGGTCAAATGGGCAAACGGCATGATCCTCGATGCTCTCAAAAAGAGGCTATACCACAAAGAGGAAAAGCATCTGGGTAGATGGCTCAAAGAGCTCCTAGCAATATTCTAGGGACTACGCACTCAAGCTAGTCGCAACACTGGTGTGTCTCCATACTTTTTTGGTTTACGGCTCAGAGGCCGTACTTCCAGCAGACATTGCCTTCTGAGCAGCTAGGGTGGAAAATTATAACGAAGAGCAAGCCATAGCTGTTCGAACAGAGGACGTCGACAGGGCCAAAGAAGAACGCTTGATCACTTGCATCAGCATAGCCAAATACCTAAAAGGCTTGTGAAGATACTACAATCGCAACATCAAAGGTCGTTCATTTGCTGTCAACGACATCGTTCTCCATAGAAAATAGAAAATAGAAGGGATGCACAAGCTCTCCTCCCCTTGGAAGGACCTTACATGGTCAAAGAGGTTACTCAACTAGGGTCCTATCGGCTATGCGACCTAGATGGAATCGATATCCCCAATTTGTGGCACATCGAGCATCTTATATGTTTCTATCCTTGAAATGCTATAGATATGTACTCTCCACTCCATAATGAATGAAGTTTTTGTCGCCATATTTTGTCTCCATTATTTCTTCACTATGGTTTAATCTCCATTTGCGGTCGCTAGCTCTAAGCTACTCCATAACAAACTACAACAATTATACATGATCTCTATAAATACTCTACCATGTTTCTCCATATTAAAATATCTCTAAGATATTTTGCCAACCATCGAGCAGCACACGTTCTGCTCTGTGTTCTTTGGAGAAAACCCAGTCTTCGCTCTCTCCCTACACGTGCTACGGGCTCCGCGCTCTGCGTTATGGGTGGTTAGCTATGGTTCCTCGGTCATGTCTGTTCCTCCTACACGTGCATAGGCCCGTGCTCGACGTTATGGAATACGGGCTAGCCAAGGCCAAGAGCCCAGTAACGAACTAACTGCTCGGACGCTACTTATACCACATATAATTGCGTTAGGGTTAACACTACATCTATTTTTCACCGAAATACTGGCAAACTGCATAAACATGCACATGTCTGCATACAACATTTATACACATACATAAATGTTTGTTTACGCCCTCGCGTAGTTAACTATCATCTCTAGCTGTTACATATAGGTCCTCTCCACTCAGGTTACTAGGCTTGGCCATCACCATCCACCTCACCGAACAGGTCGATGTCATTGGCTAGCTTCTTCGCCGCGTCCTCCACCTTGTCCTTCAGCTACTACTATCTCATAGCACCCGTCCCTCTGGCGAATCTGGCCCCTATCGCTTGAAGGTTGATCATAAGATAGTGGGACTGAACGACCACCAGGGCATGCATCATGACGGAGACAGTGGCATCATGGTTGAAGCTTTTGAAGTTCTCACACGCTACCTTGCACCTATCAATGATGGTGTTCGGATGAGGTGGACTATCATTGGGCTGAGGAGTTGCCTCCATGTCGATGCAGTCAAGCACCAGCCTGACTCTGGCCACCATGGCATCGAGCTTTCACCTCTGGGTTTACGCCTACAGCTCTAGCACGTCGAACTATGCCATGGTCCTTTGGCGGTATTCTGCAGGCACCGAAAGGATCTGTCGAACGAAGAAATCAGTTTAGCAATAACTCCAACCATGAACTACTCACCTTTTAGCTCCTCGGCCAGTTTCTCTCCTCGCCTAGATGCTTTCCCCTCTCCTCTTAGAGCTGACTGATGACCTAACGCAACTAGCCGAGCTCCACATCTTGCTCTATAAAAGGGACGATTGTAGGCAACATTAAAGCTATTCGGCAATACAGAACAAGTTCACTGATCTGCAGTACCTTTTTTTTGCTCGGAGACGCTTCTCAGCTGCTTGGAGCTATGCTCCAGCTACTCAGAGTTGCGCCTCAATAGCTCAGACATGGTCACCAGCTGCTCAGATAAAGCCCCTTCTGGTACTCTAGGTCCATCATGTTTGATTCAGCAAGATCTCATTCGCACTAGGCCCTCTAGACATTTTTCTCCATCAGCTTCATGTCTTCCTTCAGCTTTGTGTTCTCCTTAGCGAGGGGCTCCATCCTCTTGATTAGATGCCACCGTTGTTTGGCAGTTCGTGCTATGCCCTGCAATAGCATCAAGATTATAAAGAACCCTATTCTCCAACGCCAAAGACGGACATTGCCGACGCAATACTAACCTTGATCTGCTTCATGGCTATGGAAAGGGTGGACTCTAGCCTCCTCACCTCCCTGGTGGTGTCCTCCTCTTCCACGACCACCACTTCACCCCCGCTTGTGGAGGATCCGAACGGCTTGAGGTCGTGATTCCTCATGCTCAATCTCTTCCACCTCGTCTTCTTCCTCCGTAGCTAGTGGCGCCACCTAGGGGCTCGGTGGCCGCATAGTGCGTCCAACCATGCCCTCCAACATCTCGGGGAGTGCTGCCTGCTCCTCCGGCACCACCGGCCTCTCCGCCCCCAGACTCCAGCACGGCGTCGGTAGCTCTAGCCTCTGCCTTCAAAGACCCAGCAGCTCTCATCGCTGCCCCAAGCATCACCATCGACTCATCCACCATCGTCGCCAACTGCTCTCCGCCATCAACTCCACCGGCAACGGTGGTCGACTCCTCCACAAATTGTTGAGCACCCGGGGACTCCAGGACGGAGCCTGCCGGCATGGTCTCCGTGTTAGGAGCAGCCCCTCACTGCTCGCTAGTCTGGTCAGGAGGATTCAATCCTACGCGCACCCCGATATGCATCAGATCAGCTTATCAATCACCGCAACTATAAAGATTGGACAACAAATGATTCTAAGGCAAGGATACTTACACGGCGGCTTCCTGGTAGACTGTTCTGAACCGGCGCTACCTCCCCAAGCACCCAGGCATGGCTCTAGGGCCAACCCATGCGTCTTAGGATGGAAATCTTATGGCCCTCGCCGTCTGCCTCTTCTCCACCTGTTGCTCTGGGACTCCCTCCCCTCCCTTCAACTACACCTCTGCATGCGTGTTGTGCGGTGGCACCTCAGTGCTCGGAGGAGGAGCTACTGGTGCCCCATCGTCGTCTAACAACTCAGACATCGCCGCACTCTATGTCTGAGTGGTCTGATCACCGCCAAGCGATATGCCACCTAACTTGCAGGGAGCTACACCGACCGTCTTCCTCTTCTTGTGGGCTAGCTCATCTTTTGCCACCCTTTTCCCCCGATCCTTCTCCGACACCCTAGGGGACTCACCTTCCGACCAGCACCTTCGCCTTCGGACTCCGATGAGGCACTAACGTCACCTTCCTCCAGCTGAGTGGTTGGCTGGGTGTCCACTGCCTTTGGTCAATCGCTCCTTGGCACGCCCGAGAAGTACGCCACTCATTCTAGCAAATGGATCTTTCCACAAGTGAATCAGTTCACTGCTCGACACCGGTATAGGATAAAAAGCATCAAGAACAACAGTTGAGATTTTTACCTAAGGAGGGGGGTTCATGCAGTTGGAGGCTCTCATCTGCCCTGGCACGCTGAATGGCGCATTTGGAGCAAATAGTTTGGCTGCTCGGCATAGCACAGCCTCCTTCGACAGCCTCTCCGTCCTCTACCGGGTGCCGTTAGTGTCCCCCTTGAAGTCAACACCCACGTGGGCCCTCTCCTTGCAGGGCTGGACGTGGCACACTATGAAGCTCGCCACCACCAGTACGCCATTCATCTTTATGCCCTTTATTAGGCCGAGGAGCTCCCAGACTTGATCCATATTAGCACTGCTCGATTTCTCTGACCAGCTCCTCTAGTTCTCTAGAATTTGGTTGACGTCGTAGCGGATGGCGGGATGACTTTGCTTCATGTAGAACCACCTAGAGTTCCACCCTTCAGCGAGGTGTTTAGCAGCACTGTGATGTACTCACCCGCCATCATGTTGTGAGTTGTAGATACACGCCGCCGACCACTCTGGAACTACCGCCGCCCTTCTTCTTTAGCCAGAACAGGTGTCGGAAGAGGTTGAAGTGGGGAACAACCAAAATTCATGACCTCTTGTACTTTAGATGGGTCTACAAAAATTCCATCTCTAGATAAGATGTGACCCAAGAAAGGTACTTTGCTCAACCAAAATTCACACTTGCTAAACTTGGCATAAAACTTATGTTCCCTCAATCTAGACAAAACAATTCTCAGATGCTCTACATGATCTGCCTAATTCTCTGAATAAATCAAGATATCATCATAAACACAACCACGAATTTGTTGAGCTCGAGAATGAATACCGAATTCATCAAGTACATGAAGTAGGCAGGAGCATTCCTCAATCCAAAAGACATGACCAAATACTCGTACAAGCCATACCTAGTGGAGAAAGCTATTTTAGGTATATCCTCTGGCCTGATCTTTATCTGATGATAGCCTGATCTCTAGTCAATCTTGGAGAATACCTTTGCTTTTGCCAACTGATCGAACAAGATATCGATACGAGGCAAATGATACTTGTTCTTAATGGTCATGACATTCAGCGGCCTATAATCCACACATATTCTCAAAGACTTGTCCTTCTTCTTTACAAATAAAGCTGGACATCCCCATGGAGATGAACTAGGTTGAATGAGACCTTTGTCCAACAGTTCTTGTAATTGAATTTTTAGTTTAGCTAACTCATTTGGTGGCATCCTATAGGGTCTTCTTGAGATAGGTGCCGTACCTAGTACTAACTCAATCTTAAATTCCACATCCCTATCTGTCGCACCCGGTTTTAAGAATAAAACCAGATACACACCATATGTGAGCCTATGAAGGCAAATCTTACATATAGCTACAAATAAGGGTAATATCAAAAGACAATGCTCAATATATAATGTACTTAGTATAAAGGATGTAACCTTAGACAGCAAACAGCAGAAAGACAACTTTGATCTTCGGGTAAAGACTCCAATTCCATAGGGACAACTGACTGGTTGATCACAAGCCTAATTCCTCCAAACTAGCAATCTAGTACCCATCCAGGATTTTTATCCAAATATGTGAAAAATAAAGCAAGCGTAAGTACATGTCGTACTCAACAAATATAACATGGGGTTCATGAGGCTCAAAAGGATGATACTAGTTGACTGCGATTAGCTTTTAATTATCACAATTTTAGCATAGGAGCAGCAATAAGTTTATCACAAGCCCATATAAACACATGATCAGGTAAACATGAATAATGAATATCATAAACAATTAACCATTAAGGACCATCTTTATCACCAGTATCATTAGTGTTTATCATCTATTCTGTAAGGGTTCCAAGGTAGCTCGTGACCATGAGCACGGCTGATATACTAGTTTTACACTCTGCAGAGGTTGTACACTTTCACTGTGAGTCATGATTTACCCTTTCGCCCGAGGTGATTGGACCCTTGACCCACTACTAAGCAAGGTCAGCAGGGTTCACTATGAAGCCTTTCAAAGGTTCATCTAACAAGTTAGGGCCACTAAGGTTTCCCCATCAATAAGCATGAACCCCCTCCAAGGAGTGACTAACAAAATACAAAGAAACCAAAGTGCACCCTCTTGGCAGGCCGAGATCATACAAATCAGAGCCCCTCTTGTGCCATAAAGGTAACCACTAACAAGCTAGAAAATATCCTCGTACTGAGCTAAAGTGAGAGCCATATAGCCCTCACAGCTGTATTGTAAGTCCTAGATGATCACTTATAGATAAGTCCTTAGGGAGAGGAATCTAGAGCACCATAATAACAACCCAATGCTCTATCCCCCTTGTTCCATGTTGCTAAAAAGCTTCTTTTAGTATTTATTGCATATACCATTAGTCAAGTTACAAGATCATGGCTTTGGTTGAGCACTAGCATCATACTACCCAATGCAATAACCCAAAGGTGTCAAGGAGTCCAGGATATCAATTAGCTAGGAAAATCACTATAGTTGCTAAGGTAGACACATGCAGCATGAATTAAATGATTAAAGATGTATAGACAACAAGGAAGATCCCATGCTATACTTGCCTTATAACTCTGATCCTTCTTCAAGTCCAAAACTTCAAAGGAACTCCTTGATCAACACGTAAAGCTCACCGACTGGACAAAATCGTAAAGCACCACACAAGCATCCATGCAATCATACATGAAGCAAACAATAGATCTAAATTAGAATAGTACACCAAGCATAAAATTAAGATGAAAAGTTTGTAAAGTGAATCTACATCTCGCTATGAACACACAGACGCGAAAAGCACGCTAATCGAAGCTACGGTGAAAAAGATACATCTACCGATAGATTTGCTTTATACGTGGAAAGAAAACTATAGGCTTGATTTATTTTAACTGTATAAATTCATATATATAAGATATTTTATAAATAATATAAATTGAATTAAGTCAATTTTAGATTTGAATTATAAAACTAAAGTAAAACAAATCATATTTTATTTATAAAGTCCAGTTGCATAATTATTAATCAAGATATGATTTAAACTGTGAAATTTTAGAAATAGTAATATGGTAAATAATATTACTAATGCATAGATCTCGTTGTAATGAATCTAGCGCAACTTGAACAGGTCAAATCAGAGCTAAGACGCAGAAGATATGATTTAAACAAGATTTCCTTTAATAAAATAATAGATTAAATCTAACCTCAAATTTTAAAAGTTAAAAACATATTTAATAGTAGTATGAACATGTAGATTATGAAATTACGAACCTAATGCAAGTTGAACAGGTCAAATCGGAGTTAAAACAGAGAAGATATTGCCTAAAGAAAACTAGTGGCAAAACTATAAATTGGTGAAAACATATTTTTGAAGTCAACCGAACAAAATATGCTTTTAAAAGAAGAAGGTGTAATCCTTCAAATACACAATGGACTGTGGTAACTTTAGCAATCTGGGTTAGAATCTGTAAAAAGGGTAGGGGCTCTTTAGCAATTCTGCCTGTGAACTGGTAACTTCTAATCTGGGATGTTGATCGCAAATCGGACGACTGTGATTGGTTGGGGGAGATGAGGTCGCCGACGGTTGCATCTAGGTGGTGGCGCCATGGCCGGGTCAGCTCAGCCTCACCGGAGTTTCTCTAGGTGATGACCCTGGGCATAATTGGACATGGGAAGATCCTGGAAAGAGAGAGGAGGACGATGCAAACTCACCAGGAATGTTCCCGACGGTAGAGGAGGCACGAAGACGACGCACGGCTTGGCGGGTGACGACGGACAGCGACGCGAGCTCGCTAGGGCAAGGGCAGCGCGTGTGACTCGGGCAAGGCGGCATAGGGGCTCCAAATTCGAGGAAAGTGGCATGGGTGCTTGGCTGATACTTATGGGGCGGTTCGGCTTGCAGCGCACACAAGTCGGCGAAGTGGAGCGGAGGTGGACTCCCATCAGCTAGAGTCCCACATGGGAATGACTGGAGGAAGGTGATGACCCCGACATGTGGGCCCAATGCGTTAGTGGAAGAAGGTGGGGAAAGGTGTGGGACCAAGTGGACAGAGGGAGCAGGCGGGAGCAGCGTGGGAGCTGGGCTTCTCCTCTTGGGCCGAATGTGGGGAGGAGGTGCTGGGCCTACGTGCGGGCGGCTAAGGAGAGAAAGAGCAGGCCAGGCAGCAGAGAGGGAGAGAAGAGAGAGTGGGCTGTGACCAAATTTGGCCCATGCGGGGGAAAAAGAGAAAAATCGCCTTCGGGCCAGAGAGAGGGAGGAGAATTTTCTTCCTTTTTTTTCCAAATCCTTTCTATTTCCTATTTCAAAACCAATTTAAATTAGGAATCAAATCATGTTCAATTATTATTTCCAATATACTTTTCAATTCAAAGAAGAATGAGAAATTTTGGTAAGTTTTTAAAAATAAATTTTCACAACTTTTTAAATGCTCTTATTTTCTGATTTTCTTTTCTTTTATTTTAAGGCCATTTTCAAATTTATTTCCAAAAGCAATTCAAACCATTTTGAATCTTGATTCAAACCACTCAATCAATAAATCAAATGCACTGGCATGTATGCACAAACATGTTGCTACCTTATGATAAAATTTTAAATTAATGAAAATTTTTATTTTCCTATGTTTTCATGAGCACATGAATTCAAAAATTACCTCGTTTTACATCTACTTCAAAAGGAGGAAATTTTAGGGTGTTACATTATCCGGTGGTAAACCTGGCAACTCATCTAGAAATACATCAGGAAACTCACAAACCACTGGAATATCACAAAGGGTAGTGGCTTGGATAGCACAAGACTAGTTTTGGAGATCAAAACTTCAGGATGTAGTACTAGAAAAGCATTACCTCCCTTTGGTTCTCTCAACATAATTGTCCTCGTGCTAGTGTCAATGAGAACCCCATGATTGCTCATCCATTTCATGCCTAAGATCACATCTATGGCTAATCTAGGCAATACTATCAGATCCATCGTTTACTCCCTCTCTTGCCGAGATGAGCACATCTCTGACTATTTAATTTGTAGAGATAGTAGCCCTAGCCAAACTTATACTATAACCACCCTTATTTACCTCCATTACTTTCTGATCATACTTTGATGCAAATGCTTGGCTCATAAATGAATGAGAAGCTCCAGAATCAAATAAAACAATGGCGGGATGTTTGTTAATGTCGACGAAATATGGTCGGCAGTCTACCCAGGGGTATGCCCAAGATAGTAGATTGTCGACAGACAGATGCGCAAGCCACAAATAAGATGGTGACGCAAGACACATGAGGTTTTATCCAGGTTCGGCCGCCAAGAAAGCGTAATACCTACGTCCTGCGTCTGATTGTATTGCTATATGTCAATGAGAGATGTTTTTTAGAGGGGTCCCCTGCCCGCCTTATATAGTCCGAGGGGCAGGGTTATAGATTTGGAAACTAATCCTAGTCAGTTACAATTGCCATAGGTGACCGGATAAGTATTCCTATTCTAACCGACCGAGATCTTGCTTGATCGCCAAATCTGTCTTGACTCCTTGCGCGGGACTCCGAACAGGTTGGCCGGGCCGCGCGTCGTCTTTTGGTGGACCGGACCCACTGATCCGGGCCGGCCCAATCTTAGCCGTAAGGGTATAGGGGTTAATACCCCCACAGCTAGTCCCCGAGCACCATGTGTTAGGCTACGACATGCCACTTTAACCTTCTCCGAATAGTAAAGCTTGTGTCTTTGACATTTCTGACCACCATTATTGCCGGAGAAGTAGGTTGTCCGAAGAATGTATGGTGCTCTTAAGAAAAAAGAAAAAGACTTCCATCCTATGAAGTGTGCCCACTTGTATTTCTGAAAAGAAATGTAAGTGGATCTTGAAGCGTAGCATCCTTGATCATCAGAGGCGTAAGGGTCGAAAAACAAACACATTCACCGCAAGGTGAAGTGTGCCCACTTAGTCCCCGAGCCTGGTAGTAGGTGACGTAGGCACGTGGTGCCAGGGTCTAAAAAGAATTCCCAGTTCAGTTGAGAACCCAATCATCGTACAGGCGATACGAGATGCACCGGCAGGTGCATCGTACCGATGTAGTCCCCGAGCTTGCTGGAAGGCGAAGTACAAGCCTTGTAGCAAGGTCTAAATAAATGTCTCTCAACTATATGTGAGTACAAATCACATGTAGCCAAGGAGAACGATCTCCGAGCAGTGGTCGGGACAGTTCCCGAGCACATTGGTAGTCGGAGCAGTCCCTGAGCACGGTAGTGGTCTAGGCAGTCCCCGAGCACGGCAGTGGCCTGAGCAGTCCCCGAGCACGGCAGTGGTCTGTGCAGTCCCCAAGCACTGCAGTGGCCTGGGCAGTCCCCAAGCACGACAGTGGTCTGGACCATACTTGAGCACAAGACATGCAGCGAAAAAACAAACGCCACTTGTACTATTATTTGGTGTATTTATTTATCTTCTTACTCTGTCAAGTCCAATCGTACACGTCTGGTCAAAAAAGCAGATAGGTACAGCATGTCATACTGTCTTCTTGCCCTTTCTAGCAAACAGTCGCTTGGCACCTGTAAAGAGGTGCGTTAGTGTGGGCCCTCTCACACTAGCAACGAAGAGGCACGTACACTGGTAACGAAGGGGCACATTTATTGGTGTAGACCTCGAGGTTGTGAAAACAACCGTCTGCAGCGCGCACATCTCCCAAGAATCTCGGGCGGATGAAACGACGGAACTCTTGGTTATTTATAATATAGAACTGGTAAGTTATTTTTTACCAAACCCCATTATCATTCGCCGCCGTAGCCTTCTTCTTCCTCTTGCCAAACCCTATTCCTCCTAAATCATCGCCTATCACCCCTCCACCGTATCCACCCCTTTTAGCAAGGACAGATTAATGGCAAAGAAAAACGCCCAGAAGAAAGCCGGAGTCATGGCGAAGGAGTGGTGGAAGTCAAGGAGCAATGATCAGACCAACGAAGACCTTGTCACCATGGGAGTGCTCCATAACAAGGCACTCGTGGGATGGCGCGCGCCGGAAGGAGAAAGCTACCCCGATCCACAACCAGGTGAGATTGTGGTTTTTGAGGATTTCTTCAAGCGGGGTTTTGGGGTTCCAGTGCACCCTTTCCTCCAGGGGCTCTGTTTGTACTACGAGATTGGGATTTGCAATCTACATCCCAACTCGATTCTTCTTGTCTCCACCTTCATCCATCTTTGCGAAGCATATGGTGGCTTCAAGCCCCATTTCGACCTCTTTCGCCATCTGTTCTGTCTGCGGAAGAAAGGGAGCGGCGGCTCGAAGATAGCCGGGGGCGTATATCTCAATCTGCGCGACGAGATGAAGGCCTAGTACTTGCATTGCCCTTGGAACACATCGCTAGATGAATGGTACAAGAAGTGGTTCTACATCCGTGAAGAGCCGAACACGATCACCCTGTGTGACAAGGGGTTCATTCTGGAGAAGAAAAACAGCTGGTCGGAGAAGCCCGGGCACTTGGAACAGATTGCAGAACTGCTCGGGATGATCCCATGGGGGAAGCTGGATGGTCCAAGCGTGGTCAGAAACTTCATCAGCCGAAGGATCCAGCCCTGCCAGAGGAGGGTACATCCTGGTTATGAATACCAGGGGAGCGCAGATCCAACGAGGACCAGAAAAGAGGCGCTTGACAAGATCAAAGTCAAGGCCAGGATTGGGGAGCTATTCAACTTAGTAGATCCCAATTTTTGTTAGGTTAAACGACATCGAGCACGCCTTCAAGCTGGCTCGACCTCCCCCAAAGGTAAATTATGCTTCCTTGTACCTGTAGAGTTATGTTGTAACAAAAATTGACTGTGTTGTCGCCTTTATGTTTCCCAGAGTAATGGTCATGACAGGGCATTAGTGTTCGTGTCTCCACCCCCTAGTGTGGATTGGCCGCAAATTGCCGGCCCAACCCCCTAGACCAGTGCCAGGGCCGAAGACGTCGACTGGGCCGTACTTGGGGTTGGAGAGGAGGCAATGGCCAGGGCTGCTGGCAAGCGGCCGGCGGCCAACAAACATCGTCAGGCCATCTTCCCTCTGTCGGATGATGAAACAGAGGATGCAAACATCTTCCAACTCGTCCCTCGAAAGAGGAGGAGACAACTAGAGTTGACGGAGCAGGGTGGCTCCTCTGTGCCAGCAGGGATCGCATCACCGACCACTGCAACACAGATGACAAGCGGCAAAGGGGTCGAGCGCTAGGCCCCGGCACCGGTACTGGTCGTGGAAAAAGACCCAGTGGAACCCACCACGCATGTGGAGCAAGCACGATTGAAGAGACGCTCCTTCGCCACATCATTCCGTGCTTCCAAGCTGTAAGTATTTGCAACCTTGATGTAAGCTTACAATTTGTATTGAATACTATTGTTTTTTGAACTTATCTCTGATATATTAGGTCGGCATCCACCAAAAATCCTGACCAGTTGGCCGGGTGCGGCATGGCTTCGCCAGCAATGATGGAAAGAACTACCCAGCAGCCGGAAGTGGAGGAACCTGTAGAAGAACATCCACCAGAACCTCAGCAGACGAGCGGCCAGACGACAGTCCCCAAGCTGCTGGTCGAGGAGAGAGCCGAGCCAAGTACTAGTGCTTTGAGCACTACCCCTGCTGAGGGGGATACTTCGGCGCCAAGGGGACCGGACCAAGCCGAGGAGCAGCAGTCGGAGGTGGCACAGAGCACGCTTGCCGATGCTACGGCTCGTGGGAAAGTCATAGTGGTCGCAGAGACTACAAACTCTAGACCAGCGCCGCCTCCTGAACAAGAGGCCAAAGAGGACGAAGTAGAAGAGATCCTGGGCCATCCCCAAGACAAACGACAACATGTATATGTGTCGCGCTGGTGGAACAATGAGTGGGTTATGCATGAGGAAATCCTAGAGGTCGAAGAGACCCTAAAAGTTGAACGAGCGGCAAAACGTCTGGTGACAGAAGTTCTAGTATGTTTGGCTTGACCACTTGATCCTGCCATTTAGTCGAACTGTCTGACTTAGCTTGTTTATATGCAGGACTTGATGAAGACCGCAAGGTACCGAAAAAGGTGCTTTGACCAGATTGAGGGAATCACGGCAAACAATAGAGAACTGGCGGCCGAGGTGGAACGCTTGTGCCGCCAGTTTGAAGCCGCCGACCAGGAGAGGACGGAATAAGATGCAAAAAACCAGAACCTGGTCATCCAGCTCAGTAACAAAGAGCAGGAAAAACAAGTAAGTTGTTGTTTTATCACAGCAAGCGCATGACACGTGTTGTTCCATTGTTGGTAGTGACAGCTGTAGCACAGGCTTAGAAGCCAAAGTGACCCGCCTCCAAGAGGAGAATATTCGTGTGACCGCAGAGTGTGGTCGCCTGAAGGAGGACAACGAGAAACTGGCGCGCGATCAGTCTCAACTCCGAGACCGCACAACTAAGATGAAGGAGGAACTAAAAAGTAAGTGTTCCAGACCACCTTGCTCATTCTATTGCCCACCCTATCTTGTTGTGCCATTACATTCTGATGTCTTGTACGGTTTGTAGTTTTAAAAATCAATGCCAAGAAACATCTAGAAGATGTGATTAAAGATCGTGATGGCTGGAAGGCACGATGCCTAGAGACCACCGAGGATCGGGACACATGGAAGAACCGGTGCCAGGAAGTGGCAACTGGCATTTTGCCTATCCTCGACCTTATCGATCCGGCACTTACAGAGGAAGCGCCAAGGACGCTGGAGCTCGGACTGGTCGAGAGGTGCCGAAAGGCATGGAGTTGGTTCCAAGAGTTCATGAAGGAGGCGGGTGAGTACACGGGTGCACATGTGCTAAGCATGGTGCGTGCCCACTACCCCCTGATCGATCTCAAGCGCCTGAAGGCTGGGTACCCAAAGGAGGTAGACCCAAACAAGGCTGAGGAGCTTCGGATGGCCCAGCTGGACCTATCGTCAAAGATAATTGGCGATATTAACCTGTGTGGAGGTGGGACAGCACCTGTACAGGGTGCGCCATCGATAAGTCAGCTGGAAACGCCATCAGTTGCAAGCCAACCGATGAAGCCTGCGGTCTCGACCAGCCAGGCATCGACGGGGCCATCCTCTTCAGCTTGACCAGCACAGGAGTCCCCGAGACTCGAGTAGGATATTAGAAGCAGCGAGCAGTAGGTGTCGCGCGCCCTGACCAGCCAATGGAATAGGCTTAGAGCTGTAGAAGGAGAACATAGTTGTGTTATTGTAAACTTGGGCCCCTTCAGGCAAGCTTGTAATAACGTAACTGTATATCATCTGTCGCAGAACCGACCAATTTATAAGAGTACAAGTACAATGGCAGCCCGCAAGCGGTCGCACTATCATACTTGAACCCATATAAACCCGGTAGTCCGTTGAGTACCACGACGGGTCTCGATAAACGATTTACAACAACCAAGACCGTACAGGATTCAACATACATGCCACATATTACATAAAGTTCACAGATACATTTCATCATTAGAGTACAAATAAAAGTTATTACAAACCGAGTTTGATAGATAAAGCGGAAGCAATTAAGTTCGAAAATAAAGTTTCCAACATAGTTTGATACAGTGCCAAGTAGGATCACGGTCCACAAAAGCAAAGATGGGGATTAATAAAGAAGCCTGCCCAAGGCTTAGTCCTCATCCACAGCGAGATAGAAGCAACTCTTGCAATAACCATGATACACAGTGCCATCTGCAACAATGGGAAATAAAACCCTGAGTACGAGAAGGTACTCAGCTAGACTTACCCGTCATGAACCAAAAATAAAATGACTCCAAGGATTATGCAAGGCTATATAAGTGGACGTTACTTGACAACATTTTGCATAAAGGCAATTGACTCATTGTATAATTACGATTCCTTTATTAAGTTAATTATAACTATCCATTTCTAGATTAGCAACTATCCTGTGCCAAACATGTGGTATATCATTTAGAGGCATACAATAGTAACCATAGCAGGTATTGTAATTCCATATTCATCCGGACCATCATGTTTCATAACATAGTTACTATGATGTTGGGACTAGCCAAGTTTCTCACTATCCGGGAGAGACGGCGATTCGAATCGATTTCAACCAGCTGGGAATTTATTCCTAACACAAACCTAGGTCTACCAGCCACGATAGCCTTAGGTCACCTTTGGTACAACTCAGGTACACATTTCGTGGGTCTGTACCATGCCGCACAATCTGGAACACCAGATGCCAGGACGATCAGGCCTAGCCTACCCTTGGGCTCAGTCTGATCGTTCCCCGGAAGGAGCGCACAACAGAACGGGTCCCGGCCTGAGTTGAATTACTCGGCTTCGCGGTCGGAACAAGTTATCCGGCCAGCTAAGTGAGAGGCATGCGTTCAATCTTGTCAGAAGCGCCAACAATGGTACGGTCCTTAATCGACATAGATGGGGATAGATCCACACCCAAGACCTCCATGTCTTGTTGCTTCTCTATCGACATCCCACCCGGTCTCCATTTACATTAACCATGGTTCTTTTCCACGATAGCAATTATAACCAATCGTGCTCCGGTATCCACCTATATCTCGTAGGTGACAGGAAATCACCCGACTTCTACCGGTCTAAGCATGGCTAAGCATATATTCAATCCTGGACCTATACCGGTTAAAGGTGTAATATCTGGACAAGGAATTTATATGCATCAAGTGGTTCCATTCAACTCTTATAACCTAATGCATCAATCATAAGTACTTAAGTAAACATTTGTAAATTACTGGGAGACTTAGAATGCTCTGGGGCTTGCCTCGCAGAAAGGAAGTAGGGCGGTGGTCAGGACACTTCGGAAGCTCTTCAGGATTCTGCTCCACGCCTTCAGGAGCTGCGGCTTGCGGATTCTACTGCTGGTCCCCTTCCTCTGCTTCTTCGAATTCTAGCAACGTTATCTCTTCTTCCGATCCTAGATGCATGAATATGGCATAAGTATTACGAATGCATATATGTTAACAAGTGCTTCATGTTTATTGAGTAGGTGCATATCTCTTCTTGATTATTTAATTATCTCTTCCACAATGCATCGATTATACCACAAAACAATAGCTATTTGTTTCACTCATAACTGGAGTTCTACTAATCCAAATGCAGTGATCCTAGACTTTCTGGAAAGCTTATCAAATCATCTACAACTTTGTTATTAACCATTTTTACAGCAAACATCATTTTCAACATGCAACTCATCAAACTCCAGAATCTGTCCGGAAACTATTCAATTTGCAATACAAAGTAACAATACTTCTACTTCATGTAATCAGTCAAAATTTGACAACATAAAGTCTACCAACAGTTTAAGCATACCAAATACATTTAAGATAATATAATGGTGAAGCCCAAACTATTTATTTAAATGCCTTTATTATTTTACTTAGATATTTAGGTTAAATAATAAACATATACCAGATCTACTTCATAAATTCTCAAAAATTTATAGTGCCTTACTAATACTATCAAAGGACTACTGTAAAAGTTTCATGCCATTTTATTCAATAAAACACTCTATACAAAAATGACAAGACAGAAAGGCTTACAATAGCAAAAAATAGAAAACCCTAGTGAAAAGTGTCAAGCAATAGATTTCCTATTTTTCTTAGCATCCATATGGTACTAGCATTACCACCAACAAATTTCATGAATTTTGGATTCATAAATAATTTATAAAAATTCATACAAGGATTAACTATTCATAAAAGAAAAAATCTATAACTATAAATGTACACATGAACTAATCCTCAAATTTTTACCAGAGTTCATATATGACAAGAGTAGCTTACCACAAAAATTTCATAATTTTTGGAGCACAGGAACTCGAGATATAAAATAAACAAATTTGTATGCATTCAAAAGCACATTTCAAATTTCTATTTAAATCTCCAACAATTTCTACTGCAAATGTTAAGAACATATTTTTCCTAAATACTACACTTCCTAAGGAACACTAACAAATTTATTTCACAATTTTTGAAGCTACCAAACTGAAGATACAAAAATTACAAAACAACACTAGATCTGGATTTAAATGAACTAGCCTATTCTACTCCTGTCGCTCACCGGTGCGACCCGCTGGTCAGCAGGGCTCGCCTGTCAATGAAACCAAAACAGAGCCGGCGGCGCTGAGCAAGCTTGCGCGGCCACGGCTCGTCGATGGCGAGTCCGCCGGCGGTGACGTCTACGCGGTATGACCTACTTGACCGGGCGCATGTGTTGGGCTAGCTAGGTGAGCGGATGACCGCCACGAAGGGTGACAGCGTCGGCCATGGTGGCACGGCGAAGCGGGATGACGGCGCTACGCCGGTGGAGGCCACGGCGAAGCAAGCTCAAGCGCTGACGAGCTTCTACGGACTCAGGCGAACCTAGCGCACAAGAAATCACAGCAAGAGGTGGACGGTGGCCTTCCAGCCGCAGTGACGGACTTGGCGCTGGAGCTCCGGCGAGCTTGCACACGACGCTGGCGCTTACCGAGTGCTATCAGCGGGCACGGGAGGAGGCAATGGGTTGCTGGGGTGGAGGTGGAGTGCTGTGGTGGTCATGGAGTGGCTAGGCGCGAGCTTGTACCATCCACGGCGACGGCGGCGCTGTGGGAGCTCGGCGGCTGCGCTTTCGGGTGCTGCGGACGGTGAAGGAGGAGCGGGGAAACTGAAAATGGGGCACGGCATGGCTCGGGCAGGCGCTGGCGGTGTTAAAGGCTCGCACTGGCCAGCCTAGCCACGGTGGGCAGGGCGCTGGTGACGCGCGGCCATCGCAGCCACCACGCGGCATGCGGGTTCTGCCGATGTCGGCCACTGACGACGATGATTCATTTCAATTCAGTCGCGCGCTTATTAGCCTGACAGCAAGAATTGATGACGATTTAACAGCTAATCCGTAGCTCCAACAGGCAAACACTTTAAACCGAAATGATAAACCAATGTACCAGCTACAATTACTCTTAAGGAATCATGTGCAAATTCACAACCATTACTGAGAATAATCAATCCAAAGTCGAGCTGACAGCACTGTCAGAGTATGAGACTTAGAATATTTCGCTCAGTGTTGAAAACAGTTATTTGATGATTTTTGTGAGCTCTAAAAGACTAACCTATGCACCTTATTACCTCATGACCCAAACATAACAGTTGTTCCCTATTGCCAATACTACAACTTTGTTTTAGTGATCACATACATGCATAGTCTCTAGCATATGATTCAAACTTGGTCAAACATGTTACATTTAAATGAACACTTGTTCATGAACTATGACTTAGTGATCTATTTAGCCCTAGCCATGATTACCAAAGTTGTTCATAATGATACTCTAAACATGTTTAAGCTATTTGCAAGGTCACACAATCATTTACATGTATTCATTCATTATTATTTGCATATATATACCAGGAAACATGAAATAACAAGCAAATGTTGCATAAGTTTCAATCCAATGTTTCAAGTGTAAATGCTTATATATGAACGCTTGATGATCATGCTCATGCTATGCAAGTCAATTTATGCAAGGCTAACACCTAGGGTGTTACAGCCTCTCCCCCTTATAAAAATCTCATCCCGAGATTTGCAAGACCTACCATTCTTGGAAAAAGGCGGGGTAAACTTCTCATAAATAATCTTCTCTCTCCCACGTAGCATCTTGTTCACTGTGATTGTTGCACACCACCTTATAGAACTTAATGATCTTACTCCATGTTACTCTCTCCATCTCCTCTAATACTCGAATTGGCTTTTCTTGATAGGTCAAATCCAATTGAAGCTGCACATTGGTGGGTGCAATAGCTTCTTCAGGTACTCGAAGACATTTCTTCAACTGAGAAACATGGAACACATCAAATATTGCACTCATCTCTGGTGGAAGTTGTAACTTATACACAACATTTCCTTTTCGTTCCAAAATCTTGTATGGCCCTACATATCTTGGTGAAAGCTTCTTTTTCATCCCAAATCACTTCACACCTTTCATGGGTGATACTCTCAAGTATACATAGTCACCCACTTCAAAAGTCAGTGGTCTTCTTCTTCTGTTGGCATAACTCTTTTGTCTTGATTGAGCTGCCTTCATATGTTGTTGGATGATACATACTTGTTCTTCGGCTTCATTGACAAAGTCAATACCAAAGTATCTCCTTTCACCGGGCTCAATCCAATTCAATGGAGTTCTACATTTTCTGCCATACAAGGCTTCAAATGGAGCCATCTTGATACTCGCTTGATAACTGTTGTTATAGGAGAACTTAGCTAAAGGTAACCATTTCTCCCATGAACCCTTTGAAGATATAACACAAGCTCTAAGTAAATCTTCTAGGATTTGGTTCACTCGCTCTGTCTGTCCTGAAGTTTGCGGATGGTATGCCAAACTTCTGATTAGCTTGGTTCCCAAAGCCTGGTGTAAGTGCTCCTAGAAACGAGCTATGAACTGTGGTCCTCGATCTGAGATTATAGTCCTAGGTACTCCATGCAGTCTCATGATCTGGGAAACATATATCTCAGCGTATTTCCCAACTATATACCGTGTGTTCACGGGTATAAAATGTGCTGACTTGGTGAGACGATCAACAATAACCCATATGGAATCGTGACCTTATGGTGTCATTGGAAGGCCTGTGATAAAGTCCATACTGATTTCCTCGCATTTCCATCCTGGAATAGGCAATGGCTGAAGTAATCCGGCAGTTTTCATATGGATAGCTTTTACTCTACTGCAGTTATCACACCTAGCGACATAGGCTGCGATCTCTTTCTTCATCTTAGTCCACTAAAAACGGGTTTTCAAATCTTGATACATCTTACTACTACCCGGATAGATGGATAATTTGGATGAGTGAGCTTCATCTAAAATTTGATTCCTTAGCTCATGATCTTTTGGTACCACAAGTCGGTCCTCAAACCATAATACACCTCTTTCGCCCAATCTGAAATGCTTGGTCTCTTGCTCTTGCATTTTTCTCTTGATGTGACTTATTCCTACATCTGTCTGCTGCAACTCTATGATTTTGCTCTCAAGTGAACAACTGATCGTGATATTGTGTAGTACAGCAGGATGTAACAAGTTGAATCCATCTTCCAATAATGCTTCCACGGTGTTGCAATGAGACTTCTGACTAAGTGCATCTGCTACTACATTAGCTTTACCTGGATGGTAGTGCACTTCTAAATTGTAGTCCTTAATTAGCTCTAACCATCTTCGTTGTCTCATGTTCAGTTCTGGCTGGGTAAAGATATACTTGAGACTTTTGTGGTCAGTATAGATATGACATACATTGCCCAACAAGTAATGTCTCCATATCTTTAATGCATGAACAATGGCTGCAAGTTCCAAATCATGTGTAGGGTAGTTGACTTCATGTTTCCTCAATTGCCGAGAAGCATGTGCAATTACTCTTCCTTCTTGCATAAGCACACATCCCAAACCTATTCCCGATGCATCACAAAATACATCGAAAGGCTTTTTAATGTCTGGCTGTGCTAGCACAGGTGCGGTAGTCAACAAAGTTCTAAGGGTGTGAAAAGCTGCTTCACATTCTGGTGTCCATTTGTACTTCTCATCTTTCTAAAGTAGTCTGGTCATGGGCTTAGCTATCTTTGAGAAATCTGGAATGAAACGATGATAATATCCTGCTAACCCTAGAAAACTCCGAACTTCATGAACCGAAGTTGGGGCTTTTCAATCCATGACCTCTTGTACTTTTGATGGGTCTAACAGAGATTCCATCTCTTGATAAGATGTGACCTAAGAAAGGTACTTTGCTCAACCAAAATTCACATTTGCTAAACTTGGCATATAGCTTATGCTCCCTCAATCTGGATAGGACAATTCTCAGATGCTCTTCATGATCTAACTCATTTTCTGAATAAATTAATATATCATCGATAAACACGACCACGAACTTGTCGAGTTCGGGCATGAATACCGAGTTCATCAGGTACATGAAGTTGGCTGGAGCATTTGTTAGTCCGAAAGACATAACCAAATACTCGTATAAGCCGTACCTGGTAGAGAAAGCAGTTTTAGGTATGTCCTCTCGCCGGATCTTTATTTGATGGTAGCCTGACCTCAAGTCAATTTTGGAGAATACCTTTGCCTTCGCTAGCTGATCGAACAAGATGTCGATGCGAGGCAATGGATATTTGTTCTTGATGGTCACAGCATTGAGTGGTCTATAATCTACACACATTCTCAGTGACTTGTCCTTCTTTTTCACAAACAAGGCTAGACATCCCCACGGAGATGAGCTAGGTTGGATAAGACCTTTGTCCAATAGATCTTGCAATTGAACCTTAAGTTCTGCTAACTCATTGGGTGGCATTCTATAGGGCCTTCTTGATATGGGTGCTATACCTGGCACTAATTCAATCTTAAATTCCACCTCCCTATCAGGTGGTAAGCCTGGTAATTCCTCTGGAAATACATTCGGAAACTCATAAACTACGGGGATATCACAAAGTGTGGTGGCTTGGATAGCACAAGCTAAATGTTGGAGTTTGAAATTGCGAGAGAGTGGTACTAGAAAAGCATTCCCTCCCATGGGTTCCCTCAACATAATAGTGCGGGTGCTAGTGTCAATAAGAACACCATGATCCTTCATCCAATTCATGCCTAACATTACACTTATCGATAGTCCGGGCAATATTATTAAATCTGTTGTGTACTCCCTCCCTTGTATAGAGATGAGTACATTTTTGACTATCTTTTTGGTAGTAACGGTACCCCCTGCTGAACTTATATTATAACCCTCTTTGCTTACTTCAATTATTTCCTGATCATGCCTAGATGCGAATGTGTGACTCATGAAGGAATGAGAAGCTCCCGAATCAAATAAAACCACAGCGGGATGCTTGTTGACGAGAAACATACAAGCCATGACAACTTCTCCCGCAGGCACTTCCTCAACCGCGGTATAATGCTCGTATCATGGACGTGCCCTTGTGTTCGCCTGTCTCTGATTGTTCTGATTTGGGTTGCCATTCTTCTTGGGGTGGGGGCATTCCTTGGACCAATGACCCAGTTGGTTGCAGTTGAAACATGGTTGATTATTTCTGAATCCGGTGCAGCTGTCCTGACAGCCATTTCCTTTTGGTAAGGCAATTGTGAACGCCTTACGGAATGGTTTCTAAGGCCTATTATTCTGAGCTTTAGGCGGTGGAGGCCTAAACTTCGGTGCAGGTGGACGGAATTGTGGCCTAGCTGTGATAGACGCTCTTGCGTGTGAAGATTCGGAGGCACCTGCCTCGAATGCCCTCTTGTGACTCTTAGCAGTTGCATGCATATTATTGTGGTTTTCCTGGGTCAGAGCATCACTAATAAACTCGTTGTAAGTGGCACACCTAGAATTGGCCATGGTCTTCATCAGTTTGGTACCTAGGCCTCGCTTGAAACTCTCTATCTTCTTCTCCTCAGTATCCACAAAACCTGGAGCATATCTGGACAGGTTGTTGAATGCGTGCATGTATTCTGTGAGAGTCTTCGTTCCCTGAGTGAGCCTCATAAATTCAGCAGCTTTCATGCGCATTAGGCCCAAGGGAATATGATGTCCCCTAAAAGCTAGTTTGAACTGTTCCCAGGTCACTCGCACGTTAGCAGGCAAAGACGACAGGAAATGTGTCCACCAGATCCCTTCTGGTCCTTGCAATTGATGAGAAGCATACTCAGCTTTTAGATGCTCGGTGACTCTTAGCAAGCGAAACTTCTGGTCAATGGTGTTGAGCCACTTGTTAGCCTATAGTGGTTCCTCAGCCACCTTGAAGATAGGAGGCTTTGTATCCAGAAATTCCTTGAATGTACTGTGCTGATTTGGCTCGGCCCCTGGTTGCTGTGGGTGGCCACGAGCAGTGTTTTGCGCGATGAGGCGTAGAGCTTCTTCCATTGTCCTTTGGCTCCCCAAGAACTGAGTAAAGAACTCCTAAGCAGACAGCAGCGGTGGTGGTGGTAAGTCATCACCATTGCCATCGTGACTGCTACTAGCTCCAGCATGGGTGCGCGTCATCTGCGAAGTTGCAATAATAAGCGATTATTGGTTGATGTCAAGAGATTGTAGATGAATCATAATCATGCCAAACTGAAATTACTGGAGAAAATTCTCAAATTCACAATAAAAACAGAGGCATAACAATTCATTCTCGCAACATGGCATCCCCAATTTGACCACTTATCGTGCTCATAACGCATGCAAATTTAAATCATGATCACCAACAAGGAACGGAATCGCATTGATGTTCGACCAACGTGCGATAGTCGTGTGATTAACAATATTACATGATAGTCGGATTACCCATACTAAATTTGAACTACAGGTCCATTACATGAATAAAGGTGATACATTAGCCCTTCCACTAAGTACTAAGTGATCTAATCCTCATCATGATCACTATCGAGGTCAGATGTAGGATCATCTCCTTCCTCAAGCTCCACTTCTTCTTTAGGCTCCACTTCTTCTTCTTCCTTGTCCTCTTCTAGATCCATCTCTACGGCTCCAGGCGGGACATAAGGGTGGAGCTGGTTATTCAGCTGATGAACCTCCTCATGTAGGTTGTCGTTGTATTCTTTCGCATTGGCCAGTTGCTGCTCCAGCTCAAACTGTCGAGCTCTCAGAACATCTTCCCTGGACCAGGCTTCATTCCTCTGATGAGTTAACTGAGCCATCTCTACATTGAGCCTCTCAATCTCGGCGTCGTGCTCCCTCTGAAGCTGACGTCGGTCATCGCGGGCATGACCAAGAGCACCAGACACACGTCTTAGGCTACCTTCTACTCCATCTAACACCCTCATCACTGTGAACATGGCACTCATGGCAGGGTTATCGCTGTTCTGCCCTTCTGCTGCACAATATCCAAAGGTCTTCCTCTTGCCTACTGCCATGAGTCAGTGGAGGGGTTGCCCCTTGGAAAGACTCCAACCAAAGCGGCTGCCAATTCCTGAGGAAAATGATCCATGATATCCCTCAGTATCCCAAAGGCTGCCCTGCCAGCTGCTTCTTCAGCAGTCCTGCCAGTTGACTCATAACACCAACCTGTCCACTCAGAATCATCACCTCGGGGATGAACAACGGCCTCCACAGTAGCTAAGAGACCTTCCCCCAACTGCTCATTCGCCCAGAAGTTGCGGGGCTCCATTCCATCAGGATAGCCTACATAGCTGAGCACTCTCCACAAGAGTGTAGGCATCCCAAACTCTCCATGAAATGTGTGACATTGATGGGTATGTGGAGCAAGCTGACGGCTGGGAGCTCTGCCTCCGGTGGACTTGTGAGCGGTCTGCTTTGTGCGTGCCATCTGCACCATTAACATGTACCACTTGGTGAGACAAGACCATGACGGATAAGAGTTACATAACCGAGTAAGAATTTTATAAGGGGAGGAACAATTTAATTATGTGAATAATAATTATCATGATGCATGCTCGTTCCATACGTCCTCACAAACTTAGGAAAAATTTGTTTCTAGCAGTAGATACGGTGGCATACATACGTTCTCTCATAAATAGCGTAACTAGTCGAGCTACACGATTTGTTGTTAGTGTACTTGCATAAGATTTCATTTCAGCCCTAAACCCATAATGAAATATGCAGAATGTAATTTGTAAATACTTCCATATATCTATACCCATACACATACTTCCGTACCAATCTACCCGACAATAATTTAAACCCACAATTAAATACGCACCATATACGCATGCAAGCATGCATACATAGACGTACCAAAGCTAACTCTCCCCGATCGCACGCTCACATCTTGCGGTCATACACTCATCATCTTACCTTGGCGTAGAGGCATTTGATCCATACATTACCATTCAAGTGAATGTCATCCATACAATAGCACGCCGTATGGACGACGAAGTAAAAACCCCCATGTTAGTACTTAAATAGCCACCTAATAGTCCTTAATTTGGGCATAAGGAAAGTGATCATTGGCACACTTTAGATTTCAAATACACTATTATATAGCTATCCGTTGCTAGAGAAGGGTTTTTGGAAAACAAAAACTTTTGTTTTAAATACACATGTGACAATTAACGTTGAATCTTGCTCTGATACCAGCTGTCGCAGAACCGACCAATTTATAAGAGTACAAGTACAATGGCAGCCCGCAAGCGGTCGCACTGTCATACTTAAACCCATATAAACCCGGTAGTCCGTCGAGTACCACGACGCGTCTCGATAAACGATTTACAATAACCAAGACCATACAGGATTCAACATACATGCCACATATTACATAAAGTTCACAGATACATTTCATCATCAGAGTACGAATAAAAGTTATTACAAACCGAGTTTGATAGATAAAGCGGAAGCAATTAAGTTCAAAAATAAAGTTTCCAACATAGTTTGATACAGTGCCAAGTAGGATCACGGTCCACAAAAGCAAAGATGGGGATTAATAAAGAAGCCTGCCCAAGGCTTACTCCTCATCCACAGCGGGATAGAAGCAACTCTTGCAATAACCATGATACACAGTGCCATCTGCAACAATGGGAAATAAAACCCTGAGTACGAGAAGGTACTCAGCTAGACTTACCCGTCATGAACCAAAAATAAAATGACTCCAACGATTATGCAAGGTTGTATAAGTGGACGTTACTTGACAACATTTTGCATAAAGGCAATTGACTCATTGTATAATTACGATTCCTTTATTAAGTTAATTATAACTATCCATTTCTAGATTAGCAACTATCCTGTGCCAAACATGTGGTATATCATTTAGAAGCATACAATAGTAACCATAGCAGGTATTGTAATTCCATATTCATCCGGACCATCATGTTTCATAACATAGTTACTACGATGTTGGGACTAGCCAAGTTTTCACTATCCGGGAGAGACGGCGATTCGAATCGATTTCAACCAGCTGGGAATTTATTCCTAACACAAACCCAGGTCTACCAGCCACGATAGCCTTAGGTCACCTTTGGTACAACTCAGGTATAGATTTCACGGGTCCGTACCATGCCGCACAATCTGGAACAATAGATGCCAGGATGTTCAGGCCTAGCCTACCCTTGGGCTCAGTCTGATCGTTCCCTGGAAGGAGCGCACAATAGAA
The DNA here is from genome assembly GCA_904845875.1 of Miscanthus lutarioriparius. NCBI lineage: Eukaryota > Viridiplantae > Streptophyta > Magnoliopsida > Poales > Poaceae > Miscanthus > Miscanthus lutarioriparius. The sequence goes on along the minus strand of CAJGYO010000005.1, from coordinate 69,791,196 downwards.
CGGGTCCCGGCCTGAGTTGAATTACTCGGCTTCGCGGTCGGAACGAGTTATCCGGCCAGCTAAGTGAGAGGCATGCGTTCAATCTTGTCAGAAGCGCCAACAATGGTACAGTCCTTAATCGACGTAGATGGGGATAGATCCACACCCAAGACCTCCATGTCTTGTTGCTTCTCTATCGACATCCCGCCCGGTCTCCATTTACATTAACCATGGTTCTTTTCCACGATAGCAATTATAACCAATCATGCTCCGGTATCCACCTATATCTCGCAGGTGACAGGAAATCACCCGACTTCTACCGGTCTAAGCATGGCTAAGCATATATTCGATCCTGGACCTATACCGGTTAAAGGTGTAATATCTGGACAAGGAATTTATATGCATCAAGTGGTTCCATTCAACTCTTATAACCTAATGCATCAATCATAAGTACTTAAGTAAACATTTGTAAATTACTGGGAGACTTAGAATGCTCTGGGGCTTGCCTCGCAGAAAGGAAGTAGGGCGGTGGTCAGGACACTTCGGAAGCTCTTCAGGATTTTGCTCCACGCCTTCGGGAGCTACGGCTTACGGATTCTCCTGCTGGTCCCCTTCCTCTGCTTCTTCGAATTCTAGCAACGTTATCTCTTCTTCCGATCCTAGATGCATGAATATGGCATAAGTATTACGAATGCATATATGTTAACAAGTGCTTCATGTTTATTGAGTAGGTGCATATCTCTTCTTGATTATTTAATTATCTCTTCCACAATGCATCGATTATACCACAAAACAATAGCTATTTGTTTCACTCATAACTGGAGTTCTACTAATCCAAATGCAGTGATCCTAGACTTTCTGGAAAGCTTATCAAATCATCTACAACTTTGTTATTAAAAATTTTTACAGCAGACATCATTTTCAACATGCAACTCATCAAACTCCAGAATCTGTCCGGAAACTATTCAATTTGCAATACAAAGTAACAATACTTCTACTTCATGTAATCAGTCAAAATTTGACAACATAAAGTCTACCAACAGTTTAAGCATACCAAATACATTTAAGATAATATAATGGTGAAGCCCAAACTATTTATTTAAATGCCTTTATTATTTTACTTAGATATTTAGGTTAAATAATAAACATATACCAGATCTACTTCATAAATTCTCAAAAATTTACAGTGCCTTACTAATGCTATCAAAGGACTACTGTAAAAGTTTCATGCCATTTTATTCAATAAAACACTCTATACAAACATGACAAGACAGAAAGGCTTACAATAGCAAAAATAGAAAACCCTAGTGAAAAGTGTCAAGCAACAGATTTCCTATTTTTCTTAGCATCCATATTGTACTAGGATTACCTCCAACAAATTTCATGAATTTTGGATTCATAAATAATTTATAAAAATTCATATAAGGATTAACTATTCATAAAAGAAAAATCTATAACTATAAATCTACACATGCACTGATCCTCAAATTTTTATCAGAGTTCATATATGACAAGAATAGCTTACCACAAAAATTTCATAATTTTTGGAGCACAGGAACTCTAGATATAAAATAAACAAATTTGTATGCATTCAAAAGCACATTTCAAATTTCTATTTAAATCTCCAAAAATTTCTACTGCAAATGTTAATAACATATTTTTCCTAAATACTACACTTCCTAACGAACACTAAAAAATTTATTTCACAATTTTTGAAGCTACCAAACTGAAGATACAAAAATTACAAAACAACACCAGATCTGGATTTAAATGAACTAGCCTATTCTACCCCTATCGCTGACCGGTGGGACCCGCTGGTGAGCAGGGCCCGCCTGTCAGTGAAACCAAAACAGAGTCGGTGGCGCTGAGCAAGCTTGCGTGGCCACGGCTCGTCGATGGCTAGTTCGCCGGCGGTGACGTCTACGCGGTATGACCTACTTGACCGGGAGCATGTGTTGGGCTAGCTAGGTGAGCGGATGACCGGCGCGAAGGGTGACGGCGTCGGCCATGGTGGCACGGCGGAGTGGGATGACGGTGCTACGCTGGTGGAGGCCACGGCGAAGCAACCTCAAGCGCTGACGAGCTTCTACGGACTCAGGTGAACCTAGCGCACAAGAAATCGCAGCAAGAGGTGGACGGTGGCCTTCCAGCCGTGGTGACAGACTTGGCGGTGGAGCTCCAGCGAGCTTGCGCACGACTCTGGCGCTTACCGAGTGCTATCAGCGGGCATGGGAGGAGGCAGTGGGTTGCTGGGGTGGCGGTGGAGTGCTGCGGTGGTGATGGAGTGGCTAGGCGCGAGCTTGTACCGTCCACGGCGACGATGGCACTGCGGGAGCTCGGCGGCTGCGCTTGCGGGTGCTGCAGACGGCGAAGGAGGAGCGGGGAAACTGAAAATGGGGCACGGGATGGCTCGGGCAGGCGCTGGCGGTGTTAAAGGCTCGCACTGGCCGGCCTAGCCACAGTGGGCAGGGCGCTGGTGACGCGCGGCCGTCGCGGCCACCACGCAGCGCGCGGGTTCTGCCGGTGTCGGCCACTGACAACGGCGATTCATTTCGATTCAGTCGCGCGCATATTAGCCTGACAGCAAGAATTGACGACGATTTAACAGCTAATCCGTAGCTCCAACGTGCAAACACTTTAAACCGAAATGATAAACCAATGTGCCAGCTACAATTACTCTTAAGGAATCATGTGCAAATTCGCAACCATTACTGAGAAAAATCAATCCAAAGTCGAGCTGACAACACTGTCAGAGTATGAGACTTAGAATATTTCACTAAGTGTTGAAAACAGTTATTTGATGATTTTTGTGAGCTCTAAAAGAGTAACCTATGCACCTTATTACCTCATGACCCAAACATAACAGTTGTTCCCTATTGCCAATACTACAACTTGTTTTAGTGATCACATACATGCATAGTCTCTAGCATATGATTCAAACTTGGTCAAACATGTTACATTTAAATGAAGACTTGTTCATGAACTATGACTTAGTGATCTATTTAGCCCTAGCCATGATTACCAAAGTTGTTCATAATGATACTCTAAACATGTTTTAGCTATTTGTAAGGTCACACAATCATTTACATGTATTCACTCATTATTATTTGCATATATATACTAGGAAACATGAAATAACAAGCAAATGTTGCATAAGTTTCAATCCAATGTTTCAAGTGTAAATGCTTATATATGAATGCTTGATGATCATGCTCATGCTATGCAAGTCAATTTATGCAAGGATAACACCTAGGGTGTTACATCATCCTAAGCTTGTTTGCTTTGTATAAAACGTATTTAAGCTTGATACTCATGTTGGTGTAACTAAGTGAGAACATGTTAGCGTTCTGTTTAGTTGTACCATTTTGCTCGACATGTCATCCCGAGAAGTTTGTACGGCCCTAGTTTGCCATGTGGTCGTAGTGTGAGGTGCGTGACCTGTGCACACGTAGACATGGACAAGTCAAACCAGGGGGGGACTGCCGATCACCCGTAACGTAGAGAACGGATCCCATGCACGTGTTGGGAGGAATCGGAGACAGGGCCTGCTCTAAAAACCGTAGAAGGAATGGTGGTCGGCTTTTACTGGCTAAGTTAGAACAACCATAAAATTCGAAGTGACACATTAGAGTGGTCGAAGAAATCATAATAGCTTTATTGAAGTAAATTGAAAGTACAAAAGGAGTACATATCTTAGTGGTTAAGCATAGAAACGTCTAAGCTTGTCGATGTGCCATGAGTTTGGTACGTCCGTACCGTCCAGGTGAGCTAACTTGTAAGACATTGGTCGTGTGACTTCCTTGATCATGAAGGGCCCCTCCCATGGGGTTGTGAGTTTATGGACACCAGCCTAGTTCGTCTTCCACTTCAGGACCAGGTCCCTGACCATGAAAAACCGCTCTTTAATGTTCTTGTTGTAGTACCTGTGCAAAACAGTAAGGTATTTGGCTGTACGTATACAAGAATCAAGCCGCTTCTCTTCTGCGCTATTCACTTCTAGCTCCCATACTTCATTGACCTTGCCTTCGTCGAAGTTCTCTACCCGTGCTGATCTGAAAGCTATATCTACTGGGAGGACTGCCTCGGTAGCAGTAAACCATGAAGTACGGTGAGACACCGTATTACGACTGAAATTTGAGTTTCGAGGGCCCAGACCATGGTGGTAACTCTTTGAGCCATCTTCAGGGAGCTTTGTCATTTTCTCTGTACATCCTCTTCTTCAATGCGTCCAAGATCATTCCATTTGCCCGCTTGACTTGTCCATTAGCTCTAGGGTGCGCCACCGAGACGTATTTTACTACTATGCTCCTTTCATCGCAGAAGTCCCAAAAAAAGCGTTCGGTGGTGAGTGCCCAGATCGGTGATGATCTTTGTTGGGTATCTTTCAAGCGGTGGATGACTGGTCGACGAATGTGATGACCTTTTTCTCGAGGATGCTGCATGCGAGAGGCATGTATTCTATCCACTTAGAAAATTTGTCGATCAGCACAATGACGCATGTAAATTTCCCAGGAGCCGGTTTGAAGGGCCCGATCATATCCAGTCCCCAGCATGCGAAGGGCCAAGAGGCTGGTATTGTCTGGATCTCATGTGCTGGTACGTGGATTCTCTTGGCGAAGAACTGACAACCCTCACGGTGGCGGACTAGCTTTCTGCGCGGTCATCATCGACGGGGTTAATAGAACCCCGCTCGGAAAGCCTTTACCGACCAGCGTTCTCGAGGCTGCGTGGTTGCCGCAGGAGCCAGAGTGGATTTGGTCCAGGAGACGTTCGCCGTCCTCCCGGGTTATACACTTCATCAAGATTTCCTCCTTTGCGTTCTTGCGCCATAACTTGCCATCGATGAGCAGATACTGCTTACTACGACGCATCAGACGCTCGTTTTCTGTCCGATCAGTGTAACCGCTGCCATCTGTCAGGTACTTGATGAAAGGTTCTCTCCAGTTGGGCTCATGCGTGGTTGGAGATGGCTCAGCGGTGCTCGACACCGGAACCGTAGCCAGCAATTGCTTGTCTAGAGGCTTGTCGATCGTGGGATCTTCCTCCTCAACGGAAGGCATGAGCAGGTCTTGGACGAATACGCCATGTGGGACTTTGGCTTGGGATGATCCTAACTTGGACAGTGCATCTGCTGCTTGATTTTTGTCCCGGACCACGTGTGTGTACTCGATGCCATAAAACCTGCCTTCCAGCTTTCTGATTGACTTGCAGTATGCATCCATCCTTTCACTGGTCGTGTCCTAGTCCTTGTTGAGTTGGTTGATGACCAGAGCCGAGTCTTCATAGACATAGAGACGTTTAACACTGAGCTCGACCGCAATGTGCAAACCATGTAGGCATGCTTCGTATTCAGCGGCATTATTAGATGCTGGGAAATGAATCCTGAGGACGTACCGGAGCTGCTCCTTGGATGGCGACACGAAAAGGACTCCTGCTCCTGCACCATTGATGTTGAGGGAACCGTCGAAGTACATCTTCCAATACTCGTCGGGCCCCTGAGAGGTAGGCGTGCTTAAGTCTGTCCACGCCACGATGAAATCGACGAGTGCCTGAGACTTGATCGTAGTACGGCTTGCGAATTCTAGGGAAAAGGGGCATAGCTCCATTGCCCACTTGACAATGTGTCCGTTCGCATCCTTGTTGCTAATTATGTCTCGCAGAGGGTACTCAGTCATGACCACCACACGATATCCGTCAAAGTAATGTTTCAACTTTCGGGATGTTATCAGTATGGCATAGATCAATTTCTAGATCTGTGGGTACCTGGTCTTGGATTCATTGAGCACCTCACTGATGAAATAGATTGGGCGCTGTACCTTGTAGATGTGGCCGGGCTCATCGCGTTTAACCACCATGGCAGTGGAAACCACTCGATTAGTCGCCGCAATGTAAAGCAGGAGTGTTTCATCTTCTCTGGGAGCAGTGAGGACCGGAGGTGACGTAAGGTATTGTTTTAGCTGTGTGAAGGCAGCGTCTGCTTCCTCCGACCACTCATACTTCTTGGATGCTTTGAGCAGTTTAAAGAACGGTAATCCCTTTTCACCTAATCTTGATATGAAACTGCTGAGAGCGGCCATGCATCCGGTAAGCTTCTGAACATCCTTCACCTTTTTGGCGGCTTCATGTCCAAGATAGCTTTGACTTTCTCCGAGTTAGGGCATATGCCGTCGTGATTGATGACGTTGCCGAGTAGTATGCCGGAAGGAACACCAAAGATACACTTCTTTGGGTTTAATTTCCATTGGAATGTGTTAAGGGCTGCAAAGGTGCGTTCCAGGTTGTCAACAAGGGTATGTGCTTCCTTGGTTTTGACAACTACATCATCAACATAAGCCTCGACGAGGTCGTCTTTTATTTCATCTTTGAGGCAGGCCTGTATAGCGTGTTGGTAGGTAGCCCCGGCGTTCTTGAGCCCAAACGACATGGTCATGTAGCAGTAGGCGCCGAAAGGCGTGATAAAAGATGTCTTGATCTGGTTGTCCTTTTTGAGAGCGATCTGGTGATAACCAGAGTAGCAATCGAGAAAGGAAAGCAGCTCGCAACCGGTTGTTGAATCTACGACCTCGTCTATGCGAGGTAAGCCGAAGGGGTCCTTAGGGCAGTGTTTGTTGAGATCAGTGTAATCAACGCACATTCTCCATTCATTATTCTTTTTGCGTACAAGAACTGGGTTGGCTAACCACTCTGGATGATACACTTCTTTGATAAATCCGGCTGCCAAAAGTCGTGTAACTTCTACCCTAATTGCCTCCTTCTTGTCACGAGCGAACCGTCGTAGCTTCTGCTTGATAGGTTTGGCCTTGTCGTTGACATTCAAGGAGTGCTCAATCAAGTTCCGAGGTACACCAGGCATGTCAGCAGGTTTCCATGCGAACACATCCACATTGCTCCTCAAGAACCTGACGAACGCGTCTTCCTATTTGGGATCCAAGTTGGCCCCGATAAGGGCCATTTTGCTAGGATCGCCATCGACCAGCTGGATCACCTTGTGCTCCTTGGACTTGGTGTTCTTGCGTGGAGCCTCGAGCTCTGGGATCTCCAGGTGGTCGCCGTGGTCTTCCTGGCGTTGAGCATGGTCACAGCCATGCGAATAGAGAGGTCGTGAGCCTCTGCTACTCTGAAGCTGTCGTCCTCGCAGGTATAAGCTGCGTATACATTGCCCCTGAGAGTTAGAACTCCTTTCTCGGTAGGCATCTTCAGCACCAGATACCTATAATGAGGTATGGCCATGAACTTGGTGAGCGATGGTCGACCTAGGATAGCATGGTAGGTACCGTCAAAGTCAGTGACCACAAAGTTGACGTAGTCGGTGCGGAAGTGGTCTGGGGTCCCGAACTGCACAGGTAACGTGATCTGCCCGAGAGGTGTAGAGCTCTATCCGGGGAGAACACCCCAGAACTGTGCCTCGTATGGCTTAAGATCCGCCTAGGTTATCTTTAGGGCCGACAGACTATTCTTGAACAGTATATCGATGGAGCTGCCGCCATCAATCAGCACTCCATCGAATTGAACTTTGTTGATACAAGGATCAAGGACCAGGGGAAAACGCCCTGGCTCGGGTATTGCGGCCCATTGGTCTTTTCTACTGAAGGAGATCTTGTGGTGAGACCAAGGAGGGAGCCGTGGATCGGCGATAAGGTTGTCGGTGTTGGCCACATTCAAGCAAGCACGGGCGAGCAGCTTGTGTTCTCGCTTGGTCTCGATGGACACTTTGCCTCCAATGATGGTGTGCACGCGATCGGTTGGCTTGACATACTTGTGACGGGGATCTGCGTCGTCATCGTCGTTGTCCTTGTTACGCTGTTCCCCTGCATCGTTAGGCTTGTCGGACGTATCCGAAGCCTATTGATGCGTGTAGATAGACTTGAGAACGCGGCAGTTCTCCATGGTGTGGTTTGACTTGGGATGGAGCTGGCAGGGCCCCTTCAATGCTTTGGCATAATCTTCTTCGTAGTTACGATGTCCGCCCCCTTTTTTGATGGTGTTGACTTCGCCATCGTCTTCCCAAGCACGCTTGCCCCTGTAATCGTCATGGCGGTTACGCCGCTGATTACGTTGGTCGCGGTGGTCACGGGAGTTCTTGCGTTGGTTGCGGCAGTCAAAATTGTTGCTCCGACCACGGTTGTTGCGGTAGTCATCGTGGTGTGGGGGGTGGTCGGAGCGCGGAACCCTTGCTGCTTCTTCGATAATTATCTTTTTAGCGCCGTCGGCATCCACATATTTCTTAGCGGTGACCAGGAGCGCTGTGACCGACTCAGGCCTCTTGCGAAGGAGCTTGTCCCTTAGAGCGTCGTGGAAGCAGAGGCCAGTGATGAAAGCCTCGATTGCCTCGCTGTCGAAGATTGACAGGACCTTGATGCGCATCTCCGAGAAACGCTAGATGTACTCGCGCAGCGGCTCATCTTTCCGATCTCGAATCCGCTGCAGATCATATTTGTTGCCGGGTTGCTCGCAAGTGGCAATGAAGTTGTTGATGAAAGCTTGCTTGAGTTCTTGCCAGGAATCGAAGTAGTTTGCCGGCAAGCTGACTAGCCACTGGTGACCTGCATGACCAACAGCTACTGGAAAGTAGTTAGACATGACGTGCTCATCAACCATGGCTGATCTGCACACGGTTTCGTAGAGCATGACCCATAATTCAGGGTTCTCCTTGCTGTCATACTTCTAAAGTTTTTTGAGCTTGAAGTTCTTGGGCCATATGACTTGGTGAAGGTGCGGAGTAAACTGCTTCAAACCCGTCGGGCCGTGGGCAGTATCATATTCCATACAGCGATAGCTTTCGTGGGATGCACGATCATTGGCTCTCTAGTTGATGCGATCACGTAGATCACGTCCTCTGAGGTAGTGGCGGAGATCGTTATTGCCATCATGGCGATCTCAGTTGCCATCCAGATTAGCCCTGCGACCATGGTTGTCGCGGCGGTTGTCGTCTCGGACGTTGCGGCGATTGTCCTGTCGATGGTGGTTGTCATCTCGACCGCCATCATGGCCACCGTTTCCACCTTGACGGTTGTCTAATGGGTCGTTGTTGCGCGAGCCACATAGGTTGGGTGGCTGTGAGTGGCTTGAGTACTGGCGGCTGTGGCTTGACTCAACTGAGATGGAGGGAGCCCGGGCTTGATTTACAATCTCTGCGGTCTGGGCCATAGCAGCCGTCAGATAGGCTTGTATTTCATCGTGAACTGCCTGAGTTTCCGAGGTATTGGGTAGCCATTGCATTGTCGCCATAGCGACGGCTACGTTGGCGCTTGGAGTCCTGAAGACCTGTTTGTCCCCCACCCTGTCGAAAGCATTGTTGAGGTCGCGTGGCTGGACCCTTATGCGTCGTGCCTCCTCTTCTGCTTCAGCTTCGATTTGTCGGCGATTAAACCGGTCAATATTATGTGCTTTGCGTGCAATCCTTTCCTGTTCTATTTCGTCGACTGCTGGTGGTTCATCATTACTGACAACATTGATCAAATCCCCTCGTCTTGGTGGGAAGGACGGGAATTGTGGGATCCCCGGGGCGTGGTCTGGGATATCCAGATCGTATTCGACGCCTTCATCATCATGACGCTGGAGCTCAATGTGGTCGGAGGCATTGGATGCGATGCCAGACGAGGAGCTGGAGTCACCCTCTTGGACTGTGTGGATAGATCCTTCTTGATAATCCTCAATCCGGACCATGTTGACGAAATTTCGTGGCTTCGACTGAGGTCGACACAGATCCAAGCGGCATTGTATATTATACGCGTAGTTGGAGCCAGCATTTCATAGGCCGTAGGGCTAGGCCTGGTAGTTCTCCATCAAGGCTTCATACTTGGAGAGCTAGAGACCCGTCGCGAAGGCTGGCCAGCGACGAGCGGAGTGCCCTTTAGGAGTAGATATGACCACGAGATCTATACCAAGTCGTGCAGGACGACTGGCCCGAGCCGGTCGGGTAGATCTGTTGTGGAAAGCGGTTACCTGCTCATTAGGTCCACTTTGAATTGAACTTACCAGAGCTAGGGTTTTAGCGAGCTTGGTGCCAACTCGATCAATGGAGTCGAGCAGGTCAGTGTTGTCGATCTGCCTCCCTTTGTAGCGGGGAAGCGAACGATGGATTGTCGGCATGGCTGAAAGCGATGCGGGCGTGGTCGAAGCCAGATCCACCATGGTCAGAGCCAGATACACCATGGTCAAAGCCAGATCCATCGTGGTCGAAGCTAGATCCTTTGCGGTTGGAGACGTATCCACCATGGTCGGAGCTGTAGCCGATGCAGGTGAAGCAGCGATCGACGCAGATTGAATCCGCGCCTCCTCCGTGATCGTGGCGATGAAGTCGTCGGAGCCGGTGGTCTAGGTGATCTGACCGATGGTGAACATGAGGCCGTTCGGCGTAGCCATGAAGCCAGGGATGATGACCATCTTGTTCGCTTGGAGAGCAGTACGCACGCCCCCTACCTGGCGCGCCACTATCGACAAAATATGGTCGGCAGTCTACCTAGGGGTATGCCCAAGGTAGTAAATTGTCGGCAGACAGATGCGCAAGCCACAAACAAGATGGTGACGCAAGACACATGAGGTTTTATCCAGGTTCGGCCGCAAAGAAAGCATAATACCTACGTCCTGCATCTGATTGTATTGCTGTATGTCAATGAGAGATGTTTTTTAGAGGGGTCCCCTACCCGCCTTATATAGTCTGAGGGGCAGGGTTATAGATCTGGAAACTAATCCTAGTCAGTTACAATTGCCATAGGTGACCGGATAAGGATTCCTATTCTAACCGACCGAGATCTTGCTTGATCGCCAAATCTATCTTGACTCCTTGCGCGGGACTCCGAATAGGTTGGCCGGGCCACGCGTCATCCTTTGGTGGATCGGACCCACTAATCCGGGCCGGCCCAATCTTAGCCGTAAGGGTATAGGGGTTAATACCCCCACAGTTAACAAGAAACATACCAGCTGTGACAACCTCTCCCGCAGGAATTTCTTCAATAGCAGTGTAATGCATGTATCTAGGATGTGCTTTAGGATTGGCCTATCTCTGATTGCCCTGGTTTTGTTTGTTGTTGTTCTTAGGATGGGGGCATTCCATGGCCTTATGACCCAACTGATTATAGTTGAAGCATGGCTAATTGCTCCTGGGTCTTGCTGAGCTTCCTTGCCCTCTGTTCCCCTTGGGTAAGGCAATGGTGAACACCTTATGAAACACCTTCTGAGGTCGGTTGGCCTGGGCTTTTGGTGGAGGAGGCCTGAACTTGGGCGCTAGCTGTCAAAAGTGTGGCCTAGCCACCACTAGAGCTCTGGACTGAGATGACCCTAAGGTGCCTGCCTCAGCTGCTCTCTTGCGGCCTTTTGCTACCGCATGTAGATTGTTCTAGTTCTCTTGAGTCAAGGCATCACTAATGAACTCATTGTAGGTGGTGCACCTCGAGTTGGCCATAGTTTTCATTAGCTTAGTGCTAAGACCTCTCTTGAAGCTTTCAATCTTCTTTTCTTTTGTATCGATGAAACTTGGGGCATAACGGGACAAATTGCTGAAAGCATGCATGTACTCGAGAAGAGTCTTGGTTACTGAGTGGTATGGTCGGTTGTACTTGATACCATGGTTGTCCCTCTAGGTATACTTCATTCTAGTAATAGAGGGGCGGTTCATAATACCCCGCATAACGCAAGACTCTCCAAAGTAGGGCAGGAGTTCCAAACATCAATAGGAAATTCTCACTTTCAGCCGGTGCTGCCATCTATACCAACAACATGTGCAACTCTCATGAGACAAATCATAATGGATAAGAGTTACATAACCGAGTAAGAGATTTATAAGGGGAGGAACAATGCAAGTATGTAATAATGATGATTTATCATGATGCATGCACGTTCCGTATGTTCTCACAAACTTAGGAAAATTAAGACTTCTATGGCATACATAGTGGCATACATATGTTCTCTCATATATAGCGTAACTAGTCGGGCTACATGTTTTGCTGTTAATGTACCTGCACAAGAATTTTATTTCAGCCCAACCCCACAATTATATATGCAGAATGTAAATCTGGGCTCTAAGTTGCAATTTAAATACTTCCATATATATATATACCCATGTATATATACTTCCGTATGAAAGCTACCCAAAAGTAAATACTTCCTATATATACATATAAATATGCATACATAGTCATATCAAAGCTAACCCACAATTTAATACCTCCGCATATATATGAGACATATATATACTTTAGTATCACAGCTAACTCTCCCCATTAGACCGCACACTCACAACTTGCGGTCATGCCACTATAATGATGATTGGCATCTTACCTTGGGCGTAGAGGCATTTGATCCATACTTTACCACTCAAGTGAATGGCATCCATACAATAGCACATCGTATGGATGATGAAAATGAAAACCCCCAAGTTAGTACTTAATTAGCCACCTAAAGTCCTTAATTGGGCATAAAGGAAGCGATAACTGACACACTTTAGATTTCAAACTCTAGGTTTTAAAACATCTATATATATAGGTATAAGTTGCTAGAAACTAGTTTTGGAAAACAAAAACCTTTGCCTTAAATACACATTTGTCAATTAATGTTGAACCTTGCTCCGATACCAGCTGTCGCAGAACCGACCAATTCATAAGAGTACAAGTACAATGGCAGCCCGCAAGCGGTCGCACTGTCATACTTGAGCACATATAAACCTAGTAGTCCATCGAGTACCATGATGGGTCTCGAGTAACGATCAACATACAACCAAGATCGTACATGATTCAACATACATGTCACATGTTACATAAAGTTCACAAATACAGTTTATTCATCAAAGTATGAATTAAGGTTATTACAAACCAAGTTCAATAAATAGTAGCGGAAGCAAATTAATGTTTTAAGCTAACTTTTGCCAGCATAGTTCAGATACAGTGCCAACTCATGATCACACTCCCACAAAAGCATGTAAGAAGGATTAATATTAGATGCCTGCCCAAGGCTCACTCCTCATCCACGGTGGGACAGAAGCAGTTCTTGCAATAGCCGTGATAAACTATACCATCTGCAACAATGGGAATAAAACCCTGAGTATGAGAAGGTACTCAGCTAGACTTACCCATCATAAACCAAAAATAAAGTGACTCCAAGGATTATGCAAGGCTTTATAAGCAGAGATAGCTTGACAACATTTTGCATGAACATCGATTAACTTAGTTCCACAATTATAATTCGGTCATCAAGTTAATTATAGCTATTCATCTCTAGATTAGCAACTAACCTGTGCCAAATATGTAGTATATCATTTATTAGCATACAATAGTAACCATAGCCGGTATAGTAATTCCATATTCATCCGAACCATCATGTTCCATAACACAATTACTACGATGTTGAGGCTAGCCAAGATGCTCACTGTTCGAGAGAGACGGCGATTCGAATTGATTTTAACTAGTTGGAAATTTATTCCTAACACAAACCAGGTAGACCAGATCAACAGTCACCTTAGGTCACCTTTGATACAACTCAAGTCCACATTTCGTGGGTTCGCCTAGCGCTGCACAATCAGGGATAACCAGTTGCTAGGACATTCAGGCCCAGCCTGCCCTTGGGCTCACATCTAGCTCCCCGCACATCCTTACTACCATCCAGAGTGCGCACTTTTACACAATGGGGCCTGGCATAAGTTGAGCTACTTGGCTTTGCGATCGGAACGAGTTATCTGACCAGCTAAGTGATAGGCATGTGTTCAATCTTGTCAGAAGTGCCAACAACGGTACGGTCCTTAATCGGCACAGACGGAATCACATGAGTCCACCTACTCATAGACTCCACCCGGCCTCCATTTACATTACCCCATGGTTCTTTTCCACGATAGCAAAATATTGCCAACTGTGCTTCGGTATCCACCTATATCTCATAGGTGATAGGAAATCATCAGACTTCTACCGGTCTAAGCATGGCTAAGCACAGATTCGATCCTAGACCTACACAGGGTTAAAGGTATATGTAACTGGACAACGTAGTTCTATGCATCAAGTGTTTCCAATCAACTCTTATAACCTAATGCATCAAACATAAATGACTCAAGTAATATTTTGTAAAACATGGGAGACTTCGAATGCTTCGGGGCTTGCTTTGGAGGAAAGAGGTTGGTCAGTTATCCGGGTGTTTACCCCAAAATTTGGGAGTAGAGCGCGGGAACTCACAGGCTTCCAAGATTGTGCCAATCAAGGAGTCGATTACATAAGGATTGATATCAGCCAATTCAGATGCGACACTGGGATAGGTTCTCTTTGAATGATGTCAGCAAATAAAGATGATGAGATATGATTGGCGTCGAGAAGATACATATCGGACTCTACAAAAGGGGAAAGATTAGAGTCCAAGTTATCTTAAAATAGGAATGCTTTCTTCGTACCAAAGATTGTACCGAGTCGTACTCGAGTAGGATTCATGTTTAGGTCCGGGTATAAATATCAAACCCCAGCTATTGTAAAAGACACACAATCAATTAAATACAAGTTACCTACTTTTTTTCGGCTTTGGCCACCCCTTTGGAGTAGGAGTAGAGTAGATCCCGGTGAGTTCTTCAGCAAGTATGGCTGCATCGATCCCGGTGAGAACATTGCAACATGTTGTATATTTCATGTGTGTTGTTTCTTTTATGAAATGTAAAGTGTGCAACACTTAAGTGCAACATGTGCCACTCACTTAGTGAAACAAGGTTAGTTAATACCATGCAACAAGATCATGAAACATATGAAACATGGCCTTGAAACAAAAGTAACCCTTCACTTGTTCTTCCTTGTTTCAATGCCTGTGATGCTTGATTTTGGTGTGACCAATGTGTGGTGTGGCTAATAATGCTCTTAAGCAACTTAGTTATACTTAGAATGTCATTAGGAACAAGGTTCATGTTGATCATTTTGCCTAATTAGGTTTCCAAGTCATGGTTTGACCAATTTGGACCCCTAGAGCTCCTGAGTTTGACTGTTTAAAAAGTATAGCTTAGGATGTTTGCATGTTGGAGCAACCTAAAACAAAGTTGGAGCAAATTTTATAAGGAACAAACTTTGTTTAGAAGTCAATTCATGAAAATGTGCACAACATGCTCAAAAAGGACCCACAAGTCAGCTTTGAAGGCTGATTCAACACTTGAAATTATTTCTAAGTCCTAAAATGCAATTTCAGTTTGATTGAGCCAACTTTGGCTTGATATAACTCGTGATCCGTTGAGAGTTAGCTGTTGATTTCTAAATCAAATTCATGTTCATTGTTTCCTCTAACACGTCACGGTTTAGGAGCTAATTAGTGTTAAAATTCGCCTGTCAGTCGGTTCTATTGAGCACTGAAACGAAAAGTTCAGACAGCTACAGTGATCACCGTTTCAGAAAACATCCGATGCGTGGGTGACACCCGTCGTTGGCCGTCTGACCGCACGGCCACGCTCCACGGACGCCCTGGCGCTGCTGGCCACGATGTGCGCACCCCCACGCGCCTGCCCGACCTGCTCGTCACTCCAATTTTCATTTCTTCACCTCCACCGCGCACAGCAAGCGAGCTCAGCCGCTCTGCCATCATTGCCGCGGAGCTTCGCCGTCGCTGAGCTCACGCCCCGCTGTAAAAATGCGCACTACACCTTCACCGTAGCTCCGCCGTGTTCGCCTCTACGTCCTCCACCACTTAGCCGATCCATTCGATCTTTGGTAAGGTCGCTATGACCATTCCACCACCGCCCGCCATGGCTGAGCCTCGCCGGAGTTGGCGCTCACCGTGGCCAGCGCACCACCGCACCCTTCTTCTATCCCTAGCCCTTGTCTCATCTTCCCCAGCTCGCATAGTCGCTCCTGTGAATACGCTACCACCCAAGCCGGTCCAGTCATGCCGAAACACGGCTGCGCACCGCCGTGCGCCACGGCAGAGCCACCGTGCGCCATGGTCGGCGTGCTTAGGGGCCGCTAGGGTCTTGGCTTAGGGGGTCAATCGACGCGGGGGACCTTTGGGAGCACGTCGGTGCTGTCCATTTCACCGGAGGAGTCACCGTCGGCGAACTTCGCCGTGTGCCGCGCCATCGCATGCGCCTCCCCTGTTTCGTCTCGCTGACCAGTGGGTCCGGCTGACAACCGGGTCCCACACGTTAGTGACTGTGTATTCATATGATGGTTCAGAAATTCTAGTTTTGAATGCTGATTTGAGATTTTTGTATCTCCAAATTGGTAGATCCAAATTGAGTACTTCCAATTTTGTTAGGATCATAGTGAAGTCTAGTATTTAGTAAAAATACGACATGGACACTTGTAGTGGAAAATTTGGATGAATTAAATTGAAACTTGAAATGTGTTTTTGAATGCATGCAAACTTGTTCAAATCATATCTTGAGTTTCTGTGATCCAAAAATTGTGAAATTTTGTGGGTAAGCTAGTATTGCTTAGTAGAAGCTCTGGTTAAAATTTGAGAGTCATTGCATGTGTAGTTTTTGAGTTATAGATTTTTCTTTTATCATTGGTGGATACTTGTGTGAGTTTTTGTAATTTATCTATGAATCCAATGACCATGAAATTTGTTGGAGAATGTCTTAGTACCTTAAGGATGCTAGGAAAAATATGAAATCTGTTGCTTGACACTTTTCACTAAGGTTTCCTAATTATGCCATTTTAAGCCATTCTGCCTTGCCATTTTTGTGTAGGTTGTTATACTTACTCAAATGGTGTGAAATTTTTATGGTAGTCTACTTAGGGCATGTAGTGTCTACTGTAATTTTTGTAGATTTAATGGTGTAGTTTTCATATATGTTTACTATTTCCTCTAATTAATTAAATAAATTAAGAAAGGTATTAAAAGAAATGTTTTGGTGATGAACACCCTACTTTCTGGTGTTCTTGTGATATGTGAGTAGAGTTAGTTTTGTCCAATTATTTGTTTACATCATAAGTTAATAATTATTTGTTTGCAATATGTCCTTCTGGACACATCTGGGGACTTTGGAAAGTTCCCCATGATATTTTGATTTGCTGTGAATGTGATGAATACAAAAGTTGTAGATAATTTCTGTATCTAGCTCCTGTAAAAATTTGAGGGCATTTGGCCCAGTAGTTTAGAAACTACAGCTGTTTAAAGTTAGGTTCCAGTTTTGCTTACTCTGTGTCTTGTGAGGACAGAATTCTGTTGATTTATGAATTCGACCTGGAAAAGGATTGAATCATGCTTTGAGGTCAGAAAATGAATTGTAGACAATTTCATAAGCTTTCCAGATTATCTTGTTGCAAGTCATTTGGATTTGTAAATCTCCAGTTATGGCTAGATTACTGTACCGCTACATAGTCTTCATTTTGCTGGAATACAAATGCTTGAGTGTATGCTTGATGCAATGTTCTCGTTGATTGTTTAGGGGTTAGCCTAACTAGAGAATATGCTTAGGTGCAGGTGCTAGGTCATTAACTGAAGATGAGAAATTATACATTAGGTTGTATAAACTTGGTAAGTAAAGTGATTTGAATAGGGCTTAAGTTGGAATATGCAAACTACAGCGAACATGCGCATTCCCCGAGCATCCCTGACATTCATTCATGTGCATCCATGATATTTATCTTACGCATTCATGCAATAGGTGTGCCGGATGGAGTGACGTTGCTGGAGTTCGAGGGAGCCAACCAGGAGGAGGAACCTGATGTGCAGGAAGCCGACGAAGATGTCGCCGTAGAGGAATTGCCAGAGTGCCCTGACCACCAGCCTTCCTCTTTCCTGAAAGGCAAGCCCCGGAGCATATTAAGCCTCCCATGTTTTTACAAATACATTGAGTATCTTTTATTGTTGACGATGCATTAAGTATAGGAATTGGTTGGAACCAATTGCTGCATTATATATCCTTCCTTGTCCAGATATCGCACTAGAATCCTATTTAAGATCAGGAACGGGTTAAATGCTTAGCCATGCTTAGTGCGGTAGAAGTCAGGTGATTTCCTATCACCTGCGAGCTTTAGGATGAGGTGGATCATGGTTGGCTATATTTGCTATCGTGGAAAAGAACCATGTGAATAATGAATTAAGACCGGGCGGAGTCTTGTGTAGGTTTGAACATAGTGACTCCGTCTGAGTCGTTTAAGGACCGATACGCTGTACGTCCTCATGTCATGTTGAACACAGCCTAACACCTAGCTGGCCGGATGAGTCGTTCCAACCGCGAAGCCTAGTAGCTCGACTCAGGCCAGGGACGCGAGCAGTGGTGGCATTCTGGAGGTAGTAAGGATGTGCGGAGAGCCATTGGCATAAGTCCAAGGCGGGTTAGAGTCCCGAACAACCTTGGCAGAGTGGTTCTCTGAGAATGTCAATCTGTTCAGACTCGTGACTCCTGAATCGTGCCAAAGGTGACTTGTTTGCGACTCCGACGGGGGAAGCAGGGTTTGTGTTTAGGAATACCCCTCCAGCTGGATAGGAATCGATTTGAATCACTGTCTCTCCTGGATAGTGAGAACTTGACTGAGCAGCGGCAACGTAGATTCACTTAATTTAACGATATGGTTAAATGGATGATGATGATAAGGTTGCCATAATGAATACCTGATATGGTTATTAATGTTTGCACCCTAATAAAATGATTGCTTAGTACAGGTGCTAATATAGATGACAGGTTAATGGCTAAAAAGTCACTGCTAGTTCAGGTTAAGAGTTAATCATTATTACTTATGCTTTTCTGCAAAAAGAAAGTGTCAGCCAGATCCACTACATTAAGCTATGCATAATCCTTGGTGTCATTTATTTTGGTTTCCGACGGGTAAGTCTAGCTGAGTACATTCCCGTACTTAGGGTTTATTCCCTCTTGTTGCAGATGACCTTCTATATCGGGATTCTATAAGTATTGTCTCCACTCGGCGGGTGATGAAGACTAGATCATGGGCATGATCTCTGTTCTCTTACCTGAATGCTTTTGTGGACTGTGATCAGCGAACCAGTATGTGTATTTGAACTCGAGTGTGTGAGTTAAACTATTTGCTTCCGCATGTTTTACAAGACTTGTTTTGTAATAACAATGACTCTGTGATGATGTAATCTATTTGCGAACGTCTGTGAAATGTTGTAACGTACGATATGTTATGTTGAATTACTGTGATCTTGGTTGTATGCAAGTTGGTTTGAGGTCCTTCGAGATTTCAGTTGACTACCGGGTTTATATGGGCTCAAGTTCGAGAAATTGATCGTTCCGGCGATTATTTTTATACTTGTGCTCTTATAAATTGGTCGGTTCTGTGACAGCTAGCATCTAGAGAGAGTTGGGGATGGATCACCCTTAATGGCCAAGAAGACTCTCTGCATTGAATTAGTATCTTGGACCAAATCGGCTATATTCTTCTCAAATATTGGCAATATATTTCTTAGCCGATTTCTGGTCTCCTCCGACAAAGCCTCATTAGAGGAAGTGGCTGACGATCTGATTTCATCTTTGTCAAAATACTCCTCAAGATCGAAAGTGTAGCTTCAGACTAGAAGATTGAGTGCCTATGTACAAAGGAAATCTTGATTAGGAGGTTTGAAGCAGTTTATCACAAAGTGGATGGCAAAGAGGATACAGTACCTTCTCTATAGTAGCCTCTATCTGAAGAGGGGGAACAGCTGATGATGCACCAATAGCATCTGGTTGAATTAGTTCTAAGCTTCTAGCATTGGTATCTGTAATGACAAGGAAGGATTTTTTAATTCATGTTTGTTGCAAAGAAATGAGCTAAGCATATGACTTTCTTACCATCAGTTGTGTGCTAGACCGGGGAATCGACAGTTTGGACATCAGCAACAGCAGGATTATTTTCAATAAGGAGACAGTCAAACTCCTGCTCTTGCATGGGTGTTTCATCGGGAAGTATCTGACATAGCAAGAAATTGGATGAAGGATGAAAAAACTGAGTGAATCAGGAAACTAAAGAAAAATTCCCCAAAAGCATCAAGGATGAAACTCACATTTTCTGCTATTATAGAAGCATCGGTTATTCCAACCGAAATCGGCTCCTTTTGAGAATTAGCCGATGGGGGTTCATTTGGTGTTGAATCAAATGCCTGGGAAAGCAGTTCCACACCTAGAGCAGACTGGGATACAATGCTCGATAGCTGTGAAACAACGGGATCAAAAAGTTGAACATCAGTTCGAGGAAAATATGGAGTGTTCACCTGAGCGGCTGATGGTCTCGTCCTACGGAGTTTTTTTCAAGTAGTGGCTTTCTAAGTTGCCCCTTGGACCGCCTTGCGCTTTGGAGATTGACATGTCATAATCATGGGAGCATCATGAGTTTTCATCAATTTCTTCAATGAAGGTGCAGCCGATCCTAATCTTGCAACCGGACATGGTGGCCGATAGTCTATGAGACGCCCCTTCCTATCCAAGCTTCGAGGATCAAATTCAATGTCCTAAAAAGGATCGGTTAGAACGGTTGGCGAAAGAATTCATCGAACAATTTTCTTAAAAATGGCAAGTTACCTCACTATCAGAAGCAAATTCCCCATCCAGAGCTATACATAAAGGGTGGACCAAGCCACAGAAAAGATGGGAGTGCCATTCTTGCCACCAAGAGTCAAAGAGAGTGGAAGAGAAGCTGACTTTGGTCCAGTCATGCAAGAAAAGGGAAGGGAGATCTGGTCCCAATTGAAAAACTCTAGAGGATTCCAATCCTTCACTAATATCCTCTCTTGGCCTCAGTATATCCTCAAAGAAAAGGTGGGGGGCAATTGGTCGAGACCAAAATGACGAGCTACAAATGAAGAGTTGTAAAACTCATAAGTTGGAAGGTTGTCTGGAATGAAGGAACCTGTAACCATTTTGTCGCTACCATGATGAAATTCTGCTGGAAGAACACAGGGCTTGATAAAGGAATTGAAGACCACAGCCGCTGTCTTGTCCGAATAGCCGGATTCAAATTGAAATTTGAATGGGAAAGTCAGTTCATCATTGCCATCCTCATTATAAGGTAGCCAAGTCAGAACATCTGCATCAAAACCCCTATAAAACTTTTTGAAGAGATGGCCAACATCGAAGTCAATTATTATGGCCGAGCAGCTTCGCCGTAGCTCGTGCACTGGCGGGTTCTTCTTTCTTCGCCCTTATACTCCTCATCAAAATTAGAGGAAGGGAAGCTCAGGTCTCTAAGATCAGGCCTTACAGTCTTGTGCATATACAAATTGAGCCATAGTTGTATCAACCACCAAGGGCCGTTGATACTATGCACCAGTTCATTCTTTAATAATTGGGTAGCTACCTGATACATCAGATGGTAAGCAGCCCCTAGCAGGTACTTTCCAAGAGGGACACCCTTGCCTATTGCCAAATGCCCTGCCATAAGCTTATGATTATAAGTCGGACCACAAGATGACCCACAGAAGATGAATCTCTCGAACCACATATTCAGGAAGGCCACATATTCCCTTTCACTAATGGTTGGTTCGTCTCCAATGTGGTTCGAAATATAACTTGCCCATTCGGTGCAGTCTGCTATCTTGGCTAATCTCTTGGGACCAGCGCTCAAATACTCAAAAGGCTACACTAATCCGGTGATTCTAAGGCCGGTCCATATGTGAACATCGGCCAGGGTGACAGTCATTGGACCATGACCAAAAATAAAAGCATTTAGAACATTGGACCAGAAATAAGAAGTAGAGATCAGGAGTGAATCATTCCTCTCCATTTCGGACAATGAAAGTGTTGAGCATTGATTCAGATCATAAAGCTCCCAATCTCCACCCTTTTTCTCGGATATCCTACGAAACTAATTTCTCCATCCCTTAGGCGCTTTGGGCCAGATTCTGAAGGGAGTTTTATTTCAGGAATATGAATCCACTACAGACTGTTTGAAGGGGATCTGGTTGGTTTCTTGACAGATGAAGTCAGATGGAAATGCTTGGCTTGTCTAGTTGGTCCATGGCATCTTGGTGGGATGCCTCAGCTCCCTGTTCATCGTATGCTCTGATTCTTAGCGCTCCATAGTCGAGGTCCATCGAGAGGATGGCCTCGGAACCCTAGACCATGAAGAAAGGTGTGTAGCCGGTGGCCCGGCTGGGAGTTGTCCTCAGACTCCAGAGCACTACGGGGAGCTCGGTGACCCAGCGTGCGCCGAACTTGTTCAACCAGCTAAAGATCCTGGGCTTGAGGCCCAGTAGGAGCATGCCGTTTGCGCGATCGACCTGCCCGTTCGTCTAGAGGTGCGCGACGGCTACCCAATCGACCCGGATGTGCTGTTCTTCGCAGAATCGAATGAATTTCTTGCCGGTGAACTACGTGCCACTATCTGTGATGATGGAGTTCGGTACTCTGAAGCCATGGATGATGTCAAGGAAGAATAGCACAGCTTGCTCGGACTTGATTGCGGAGATTGGCCGAGCTTCGATCCATTTTGTGAACTTGTCTACGGTGACAAGCAGGTGGGTGTAGCCCCCGGGGACCTTTTTGAGAGGCCCAACCAGGTCAAGCCCCCAGACCGCGAAGGGCCACGTGATGGGGATCATTTGGAGTGCCTGGGTCAGGAGTTTAATCTGCCGAGCATAGTACTGACCCCTTCACAGGTGCATACGATTTGTTCTGCATTGCCTACTACAGTGGGCCAGTAGAAGCCCTGTCGGAATGTGTTCCCAACCAAGGTTCTCGGCGCAGCATGGTGACCACAAACCCCACCATGGATGTCACTCAGCAAAAGTTTTCCCTGTTCGATGGGGATATAGAGCTACAGTATCCCGGTGTGGCTCTGTTTGTAGAGTTCACTCTCTACAAGAACGAAGGATTTGACACGACGTGTGAGCCGTCGAGCCTCCATCCTATCCGTCGGCAGCATGTCGCAGAGGAGGTAGTCGAGGTAGAGTGTTCTCCAGTCGTCCAGAGGGTCAGGCTCTATCGCTGTGTCCTCTTCGAGATCCATGACACCGGGACCGGGCGGAGCCGTCGGTTGGTCAGCCCCTAGGGCTGGATCAGATGGGCCATCATCGGCCCATTCTGACCCTTCGTAGCGTACCAAGGGTTGGTGTTGGTCACTGGCAAAGACGCCTATTGGTATCGGTTCTCGACCGACGCCGCCTTCGCAAGTGCGTCGGCTGCCTCATTGAGGTGCCTTTGGATGTGATTGAGTACGAGGCCGTCGAAGTTGTCCTCCAACCGTTGGACTTCTTGGCAGTACGTAGCCATCTTGGTGTCATGGTAGCTTGACTCCTTCATGACTTGGTTAACGACCAGCTAAGAGTCACCCCAAATGTCGAGGCGTCGGATGCCCAACTCGATGGTGATGCCACGTGATGGGGATACCAGCTGAGAGCCACGTGGTGGGGATCATTTGGAGTGCTTCGTATTTGGCCACATTATTTGATGAGGGGAAATGGAGCCGAGCCATGTACCTCATGTGAACCCCAAGTGGTGATATGAAGACCAGCCCTGCGCCGGCACCCTTTTTCATCAGCGATCTGTCGAAGTACATCATCCAGTACTCTTGATCGACGACCGCTGGTGGCGTCTGGACCTCGGTCCATTTGGTGATGAAGTCAGCCAATACCTGGGATTTGATAGCCGTTTGGGAGGCATATGCGATGCTTTGATCCATCAGCTCGAGTGCCCACTTTGTAGTTCTTCCCATGGCGTCCTAGCTCTAGATGACCTCGCCGAGGGGGAACGATGTCACAACCATCACAGGATGTGACTCAAAGTAGTGGCGCAACTTCCTCTTGGTGATGAGGATGGTGTAAAGGAGCTTCTGGATTTGGGAGTAGCGGGTTTTGGAGTCGGATAGTACCTCGCTAATGAAGTACACAGGGCGCTGGACCTTGAGGGCGTGAACCACTTCCTCCCGCTCTACTACCAGGGCGGCGCTGACCATTTGCGTGGTGGCCGCTATATATAGCAGGAGGGATTCCCCGTTGTTTGGAGGAACTAGGATTGGGGGCCTCGTCAGGAGTAGTTTGACCATGTCAAGCGCCTCCTGGGCCTTGGATGTCCACTCGAAGCGGTCGGCTTTCTTCAGGAGCCGATAAAGGGGGAGTCCTCGTTTGCCAAGGCATGAGATGAATTGGCTGAGGGCGGCGAGGCACCCTATGATTCGCTGAACCCCCTTTATATTCTGAATCAGGCCCATCCTTGTGATGGCTGAGATTTTCTCCGGGTTGGCTTCGATGCCACGCTCAGAGACGATGAAGCTGAGCAGCACACCCCTCGGGACCCCGAAAACACATTTCTAGGGATTGAGTTTGATGCCATTCACCTAGAGTTTCATGAAGGTTTGCTCAAGGTCGGCAACAAGGTGGTCAGCCCGTTTGGATTTAACTACAATGTCGTCAACGTAGGCCTCAATGGTCCACCCGATGAGGTCCCCGAAGCATCTGAGCATACATCGCTGGTACATTGCCCCAGCATTCTTTAGACCGAACGGCATCGAAACGTAGCAGAACGATCCGAAGGGGGTGATGAAAGATGTCACGAGTTGGTCGGACTTTTTCATCGCGATTTGATGGTAGCCGAAGTACGCATCAAGGAAGTAGAGGGTTTCACACCCTGAGGTAGAGTCGACTATTTGGTCTATGCATGGCAAAGGAAACGGATCCTTTGGGCACGCCTTGTTGAGGCCCATATAGTCAACACACATCCTCCATTTCTCGCTCTTCTTTTGTACAAGGACGGGATTGGCTAACCACTCTGGGTGGTGTACTTCCCTGATGAATCTGGCGGCCGACAGTTTTGCTATCTCCTCACCGATGGCCCTGAGCTTTTCCTCGTCGAAGCGACGTAGGCGTTGCTTCACCGGCTTGGAGCCTGGATGGATTTTCAAGGTATGCTCGGCTACCTCCCTCAGAATGCCTAGCATATTTGAGGGTTTCCATGCAAAGATGTCTTTGTTGTCGCAGAGGAAGTCGACGAGCGCACATTCTTATTTAGAGGAGAGCGTGGTACCAATGCGTACCATTTTACCCTCGGAGCTGCTGGGATCTATGAGGACCTCCTTGGAGCCCTCTACCGATTCGAACGACCCGGTCGACCTCTTTGCGTCGGGCGCTCCTTCGGCGACCTCCTCCTTGAGGGCGGCGAGTTCATCGGTGGCGATGATTGCTGTGGCGTGGCCGCAACATTTGACCTCGCACTCGTAGGCCTGCTGGAAGGAGGTGCCGACGGTGATGACACCGTGGGGGCCCGGCCTCTTCAGCTTGAGGTATGTGTAGTTGGGGATGGCCATGAACTTCACGTAGCATGGTCGTCCCAAGATGGTGTGGAAGGTTTTGGGGAACCCAACCACCTCAAAGGTGAGGGTCTCAGTCCTGTAATTGAACTGATCCCCGAAGGTGATGGGCAGATCGATCTGCCCTAGTGGCATGGACTATTTTCCGGGCACGATGCCATGAAAGGGCGCTCAGGTTGGGCGGAGGTTTGTCCGGTCGACGCCCATCTCGTCGAGCGTCTTGGCGTACATGATGTTGAGGCCGTTGCCTCCGTCCATCAGCACTTTGGTGAGCCGCTTTGGGTCGACGATCGGGTCGAAAACAAGTGGATACCTCCCTAGGTGTAGGACGGTATCCGGATGGTCGGTCCGGTCGAAGGTTATAGCAGACTCTGACCACCAGAGGAAGGGAGGTGTGGCCGGTTGGGCTGTGTAGACCTCGTGGCGTGTGACCTTCTGGCGGTGTCTGGAGTCGTAGGCAGCTGATCCTCCAAAGATCATAAGGCAGCTATTTGGTGTTGGAAAGCTGTCGTCCTTCTCCTCAGTGTCGTCCATAGTGGGGGCGGGCTCCTTCCCCTGCTCCTCTTTGTTGGAGCTTTCGGACAAGAATTTCCGCATGAGGCTGCAGTCCTTGAGCGGATGCTTTACGGGAAAGGCGTGGTTCAGGCATGGCCCTTCAAGCATTTTTTCGAAGTGGTTCGGAGTGCCCTCCATGGGCTTCCAACCACCCTTGCAGTCAGCAGTGGCCATGAGTGAGTCCTTGCGCCGTTGCTTCTTATTCTTCCTTTTGGCGGAACGATTGGAGGTGCCTTCGCCGGTACCCTCGTCCTGCCTTGCCTTGCCTTCGAGGCGATCGAAGATTGCTCCAACCGCCTCTTTGCCAGAGGCATGGCTGGTGGCAATGTCCAGGAGTTCCTTAGTGGTTCATGGGCCCTTGCTTCCCAGCTTATGAACCAAGGATTCATAGGTCATCCTAGACAGGAAGGCTCCTATCATGTCGGCATCAGCGACGTTAGGGAGCTCATTGCACTGCCGAGAGAAGTGCCGGATGTACCCGCGGAGGGTCTCACCGGCCTTCTGATGGCAGTTCTTGAGGTCCCATGGGTTCCCAGGGCATTTGTATATGCCCTGGAAGTTTCCCACAAAAATCTCCTTTGGATCCGCCCAACTTTGGATTGCGTTGGACGGCAGGTGTTCGAACCATGCCCGGGCCGAATCAGCCAAGAACAATGGAAGGTTGTGGATAATGAAGTTGTCATTATCCACACCACTAGCTTGATAGGCGAGCCGATAGTCCTCAAGCCAAAGTTCGGGGTTTGTCTCCCTAGAGTATTTAGGGATCTTGGTAGGTGGTCGATACCTTGGCGGAAATGCAACGTTGAGGATGTGTTGGTCGAAGGCCTGAGGGCCTGGCAGGCCGAGGCTTAGGCTCTGGTCCTCACCGCTGTTGTAGCGTCCGCCGCTTCGAGGATGATAGCCATGGAGGGCTCCTTCCCTCGGGTCGCTGTAGGTGCATCTGAGGGCGTCGAGGGTGCTGCGTGCGTCGCGGTTGTGGCCGAGACGCTGATGTACCGGGATTGCAACGCACTGCTCGCCGCCTTGCGGCATTTGGTGGACCGATGCATCCCTGGCGAAGCGCACTGAGGGGGTACGCTGGCTGGCGTCGGGCTCATGTCGCCGAGACAGTGAGCTCTTCGCCTGCTGCGCAGCCGCATGCTCAAGTAGCATGTGAATCTCATGGTGGACCCGACGATCCTCGGGTGTCACGGCCTCTGGAAGGCCATGAAGTAGGGCCGTTGCGGCGGTGATGTTCTGGCTTGCCCAGATGAAGTGAGGAAGGGTTTCACCGCCAGCGATGATCCTTTGGTTTATGTCGCGGGCCACGGCACGTGCATACCCACCATCTCCACGGTGCTTGATCTCCTCGTCGACCTCCACATACTCCCGAACAAGCTATTGTCCGGCTTCGTCTATTTCCCGCTTTCGGGCTCTTAGCTGCTCCACCCCTACGTGAGGTGGGGCCGCTGCTCCCCCTTCGGTTCCATCGCTAAGGTTGCCTGTTGGGGTGACCTCCTTCTCGGAGGCGCTTTCGACGTGTCCCTCGGAGGTTTCCGCCATGAAGCATTCCCGAGAGGGATGATGGCTCACCCTACCGGAGTCAGAGCTAGAGTCCAACCCCGGACCTTCCGTGATGAGGTCGTGGAGGGATTTAGTGATGCTTTCGATCATCCCCACGAACTCATTGTTCGTGGGGGATGGGATCGCGCACTGGGCCACAAGGTGGCTTACGGTCGCCGCGGCGTTGTAGAGACCGAACGGAAACGCCATTGAGGTGCTCCATGTGGAGTGTTCCAGAGAGAGGGTGAGGTGGCACGGGGCCTCCCTAGATGGCTGGGGTCCAAGGGAGACGCTGGGCTGGCACTCAAGCCTCTGGTAGTCGGAGCCGATGGAAGGGAGAGATTGGATGGTGAGATGGGCCAACACCAACTCTCCTCCCACCGTGATGATGAAGTCTAGGTCACTGAAACGCACGTGAGCGCCCGGGACCTAGCTGATTGCGTGGTTAGCCATCCGAGGCCTGATTTGGAGTGTGCAAAGGCCCCTACCTGGCGTGCCAATTGTCGGTGTTTCGAACAAACACCGGCTAGTAAATTTATAATTATTGCACGTAAGGCCCGGATGGTGCACTAAAGGACATGAAGTTTATACTGGTTCGGGCCGAACGTCCCTATGTCCAGTCTACTGCTGCTCGTGTTATTAGTACTGAAAAAGGTTCATAGTAGGGGGTACAAACGGTCGAGAGAGGGACGGGTCCCAAGTCTCTGATGGAATAGTCGAAAGGTCACCGAGAGCTTAGTCGCTGCTCAGCTGTGCGTGATGTGTGTTGTAGAATCATATCGATTGATCTCTCTATCAGTTGATCCATCCCTTTAGCGGGGTTCCCTGCCCTTCCTTTTATAGACCAAGGGGGAGTAGGGGTTACATGTTGGAGAAAGGAGAAAAACCAGAGGCCAAGGAGCCCCTCTGAAGGTGTTGGGTCCTCCTTTTCGCTGAGCCAGCCTTGCTGACACGGTCGGACGGTGTCAGGGATGGGCACATTCGTCGAACACCTGTGTGCTGACGACGCCACGCCCTTACCTGATCAGCAAGTGGTCACGTCCTGTCTTGCCCCTCTGGGTGGCGTGTTGGACAAGGGTGTTGACTTGTAGCCCTGTGGGGGGCGGACGGCGTGGTGACTATATGTTCATCAATGTAGAGGGCGCAAGTCTCTTCTAGGACCATAGTGGTTGTCATATGTTTATGTCAGGTTCTGTGCCTGAGGGCTGAAGGCGGCGCCTACAACACTATTCGGACTCTGCCATGCCCGGAATGGTCTAAAGCGCCCATCCCGTCGTACCCTGATGGTACTTTCCTGCAGCAGTGCAGGGCATGGTCCTTGGTGCTGCATTTGACTTGAATGTCATGTCGTACCCTGTGCTCATCATTATGAAGGAGCAGGGTGTACTCGCCCAGCGAGGCGGAGTTTGCTCTCGGTCGTCGGGCAAGGCGGAGCCTGTCCTCAGCCGTCGGGCGAGGCGGGACCTGCCCTCGGACATCGGGTGAGATGGAGCCAGCCCTCGGGGGTCGAGTGTGGCAGAGCTAGCCCTTAGCCATCAGGCGAGGCGGAGCCCGCCCTCGGACGTCAGGCGAGACGGAGCCAGCCCTTGGTCGTCGGGCGAGGCGGAGCCCTTAGCCCTTAGGGGTCGGGCTAGGCGGAGCTAGCCCTTGGGGGTCGGGTGAGGCGGAGCCATCCGTTAGCCGTCGGGCGAAGTGGAGCCTAGCCCTCGGAGGTCGGGCGAGGCGGAACTAGTCTTCCGTCGTTCGGACAAGAAACACAGTAGTGTTCTCGTCTGATCGGAAGTGTCAACGTTCGATTGTCATTAGTTCCACCTCATTAGGTACCCCGGTATTAGGTCCCCGACATTGCTATTGCCTGAGCCCTAATTGCCTTGATTGAAACCTTTCAACCCTGACTACCTAGCTTCGCGCTCGCACTTATATATTGCCTACCTGCTTGCTTGTATTTACTTCCATCATACTTACATATGTGCCTTGTTATGTGATGTGATGGTTGTTGTTTGGGTGGTTGGTGGAACAGGGTAGGCCGTGAGGCTTCCCCATGGGATGGATGGTTGGCTGGTGCAACGAGAGCATTGAATCCTGTGTGGGTGGAGGTGTTTGAGGAGCACTGGAGATATTCCTTACCTTCACCTATTTCTTTGGTGATATCAGCTGGAGCGAGAGGATTATCTTGGAGAGGTGCACATGGTGCATGGAGAGCCCCGGTTCTAGTACTTGTGATATGATGGACATAATGGATACATAAAAGGCATTATGGTGGTGGCTACCTGTGAGGCCACATGATTTGGTGGAAGGTGCTTTGCTCTGGCCAATTAAGGGTAGGGCTGATGCCTGGTGATCGGGAATATTTAAATGTGCATGCCACAAGCCTCAAATGACGTGGGGCCCATTCTGTTGAGCTAGTGCGGACTAAACTAGTTTTATGGAAGGAAAGGTGCACGGGGTTTAGTCCTAGGAGCATAGTCAGAAGGATGCCGATGGGTTTTTTGGCTACCCTAATCACAATCCCAAGCGTATGCGTCGTGCCATATGCAACTCCACTTGGGGGCAGTCTAGCGAGGAAAGCGCTAGTTCTTGAATGGTGTTCGCCTAGATGATACATAGCGTCGATGACGAATATCTTGTGGTGTACACACACTGCAAAGTTAAATATATATGTATAGCCACGATTCTTTGGTCAGGATCGATTATTCCTGTGAGCTGTTTCGACCCTTTAGCTTCTCTTGTGCTTGCTTCTCTCCCCCTGAAGTTAAGGTCCGACCGGAGGTAGAGATGAGGGGCGTGCGGAGGCTGCCTCATCGACTAGACTGAGAGATTGAGGGTGATGTGAGGGATGATGAGTGATGACGTGTGATGATGATGTGTGGATGGTGAGAGTGAGTGTGTGGGTTAGGATTTTGAGAAGATTTACTATTTATTTTGACACTTCTGCATGCGCTAAGGATGCAAACTACAACTAAACTATTAGGATCACCATATCCCTTTATTTTCTATTTTCCACTAAAGCTCATCGGTGCTAACCATGGCCTACACACATCTGGCGATGTGTAGATTTCTTGACTAGCAGTGATGTTGAGATTAGTAGCTAGTTTCGTTCTACACTTAAGGATGCCACTAGATGGGACATCACCAAGCTTCGCTTCCATGATAGAATAACGGTATTTTGTTTGTTATTAGTTGTACTCCAAACTATTGTAATATAACTATTTGTTCACTCTGATGTTGTATGACTCTATAATCAACTATAAATTGGACGCTCGTGATAGCCGAGATATCCTGGGACTATCACAAAGGGGAAAAAAGGTCAGAATTTCTATTTTGGAAATCCCAGTCTATCACACCTATCAACAGGTCGAACTCCATGATATCAAAGATATAAAAGCTCAAATGAATCATGGTTCCTTTTACCTGGATAGGGAGGACACAAAGTATTCCCAAACTTGGGAGAATGTTCCTGAAAGATTTTTCAACAACTTTACTGTTGGGGGTCAATGGCATGTCTTTTAATAAATCATGAGCAGAAGATGCAGACATGATATTAACACCCACAACTGAATTATAAAGAGCATCGAAAGGAGCTTTGTTAATCTAGCAGCGAATAGAAATAGAAGCTGAGTCTAGATGAATCACATCAGAGGAAAGCTCTGATTCTTCTAACCATTCATTGCTTATAATGGATACTAACTCTTTCGTAGTCTTTTTAAGGAAAGCTTCTTCAAAAGGGTTGAAAAATTCTTCATGGGGTGAGGACTTCCTAGGCTTTTGGGGTTTTCTCATAGTATGATAATTCGAGGTATTTCTGTATTCGACAAAAAGTTCATCCTCGAATTTAAGCATAAAATCCAAAATTAGAGTTTCCTCCTTTTTCGGTGGTTCAAGATTTGGTACAACTAAAGTTGTGATGGGTTAGGCAAAGATTCTGGTTCAGCTATCTGGGATTCCACCTCTAATAGTTTCTCTTCCACTTCTTCAGGTAATGGGGTGTTCTCTAAAACTTTATCAAGAATTATTTTCCCCAAATTGGCAGAGACATGCAAGAACGAACCTCTTGAAGCTATGTCAAGAAACTTAGAGGTTTCCTTATTAAGACCCATATAAAAGTGTTGAGGAAGAATGGGGTCTTCAATGGCAAGGTCAGGGCTAGTGTTAATAAGATCTTTAAAATGTTCCCATGACGTGCCAAGAGATTCTTTTTTCTTTTTGTTTAAAAGATAGAACCTCTGAACGAAGGCTGACTGCTGTAGAGATGGAAAAGAAATTTAAACAAAAGCTAGAGCATAAAGCTTCCCAATCTCCTTGCCTACTTCCTATGGTTTGATTATACCAATGTTTAGATCTTCCCGTCAAAGAGAATGGAAAAAGCTTCCATCGTAAGGTTTCGTCTGACATGCCCACAATGTGCAAGCATGCACAGGTCTACTCAAACTCACATAGGTGGAAGTATGGATTTTTATCATCTTCACCCAAAAAGGATTGTTCCCAGACCATGTTAATTAAACATGGGCGCGGCTCATAGCCAGGTGTTAGGATAGGCTTTGAAGATTTTGGTGGCTTTAGGTGGGCGCTCATAGGTGTAGCGTATTAATGAATAGGAGTGGATTCTATAGTAAAAGAAAAAATAAAAGAAAAAAAAGATACAAGGTTAAGCTAGGTTCGAAGTTAA
The DNA here is from genome assembly GCA_904845875.1 of Miscanthus lutarioriparius. NCBI lineage: Eukaryota > Viridiplantae > Streptophyta > Magnoliopsida > Poales > Poaceae > Miscanthus > Miscanthus lutarioriparius. The sequence continues at coordinate 69,759,321 of CAJGYO010000005.1, read as the reverse complement.
CTCAGCAACCATTTCCCGGTGACGGTGCCAGAAATGCTTGTTGGTATATTTAAACGCACACAAATAAATCCGCAAGCGCACGGATATTGATGTAGCACTTCACCAGAAAATATTCTAGAATATTGAACTCAAGGAAACATGTGTGAAATTAAGTAAATCTAACTTAACTAGGAGTAGTAACAAGGCTTAAGATAAACAGGAGCGTAGAGGAGATCACTAGGGTTTTCTAATTCTAATTTGGGTAAGCTATGTCATCTATTGTTCAACTGGGGATATTACAAAGGAGAAACACAAGTAGAGTATGTTTTCCTATAGTAATCAGGTCCTGTTCGGCCTACAAATGGGAGATGGTATACAAAGGACTCAACAAGGCTTTATAGTCACCCTTGCGATCTACCACCGATCTGAAATGTAGGGTACATCCACGAGTAACCGAGTCTAAGCACCACGCTTGCACTACGAATACTACTCTAACCCAAGAGCGATAGGGATTAAAGTAATAAAAAAGAGTCGCAAACCTGATGAACAATATAAACACGATACTTACTTGGATCGAAAGTTGATTACCAGAGAAATCTCAGAAGCAAGCTCAAATAGAACTTGATTCCGCCAAGCTACAAGCTATAGAGAGAGCACTGACAAGCTGACACTTCCTCCAATCTCTTCCCTCACTCTTTATCTCACTATTTCTATTTACAAAGGCCAGATCCTAACTTGGAGGACTAATCTTCTCTTGATTGCTAGCTCTGATCCTAATGATGAGGATGTGAATTAGGGTTTAGGATTTCTGGATGCTCTACTAGAGGAGGTATAGGGGGCTATTTATATGGGGAACCAGGGGTCCTATGGGCCCATGAATCCATGGTAATGTTAAATATGGACACTCGAATCGAACCAACCTTGAGCAACGACGTAGATTTGATCTTTAAAGCAGTGGAGAACCGATGTATGAAGGAGATGCTACCAAGTGGGGCCCACAGGCTGGTCGGCCTGCAGGTGGGGCCGGCTAGCCCCACACTAACATCTAGGCGTGGGTCTTGGTGAGTTGTCTTCTAGATTGTTCTAGAGTCTTCCCAAGTCGGTTTCGTTGTGAAATAACGTGATTTGTTCTGACGAATAGGTCTACCTCGATAGTTTTCTGATTAAATCCTCCTGCAGTCATGAAATCATCAAAACTCGTGGTACTCATTAGTTTGAAACACTATACCTATGTTGGTGATCCATTTTAATCATTTATGTAGGGTATTTCGATGGTTTATGATTGACATTAACTACCGTCAACAAGCTCCCCCACACTTAGGGTTTTACTCGTTCTCGATAAAAGGATGAACTACTTAAGATATATCCTTGGGACAAGACATCAACATAAAACCATTCCCAGTCATATATGCACTACACGATTCAAAGTGTCTACCATAAAACTTTGAGCGGTTGAAGAATGGAACAGCTTGAAAGAGATCACCATCTTCCTTTAGTCAAGTCAATTGGAGAAACATTTTAGGATTTTTTAAAAAAAACATAGCTTACCTTCTCCTTTTGTGGTACTCCCAAATCACTCAATATATGTGGTATTTTTGGATCCTTACCAAGGCATAGATAACTTTGCTTTCTATTTGCCTACTTCTAAAAGTTTATGTGGAGCTTCGGTAGGAATAAATACGAGAACATACTTGTATTGCATACTGATGGTACCATACTCCCAGGATTCCCGACTACCGGATATGTTGGCTACCGAATCCTTACTGAAGAAGGCCCAAAGGTTCACGACTCGCCTATTCAAGGAAGGATATCTGAAGATCACGCCAAGACTCCGACTAGGGCACAACTATGTAATTTGTAGGGCAAGTAGGCATCGGATATAAATAGCTAGCTATCTGCCTTGTTATAACCATTGAAACTCTCGTAGGCATAACCATCTTGTAATCGCCATCTCGCAATTTGACGAGATCGTAATACAAACAAGTAGCAACTGGATGTACGGCTTTTACTCGCTTCCTGGGGGCTCGAACCGGTATAAATTTCATGTCTCTACTGTGCTTGCTCTTTGCATCAGGCGAATTCCTGCAAGAACCAAATATCTACCGGTAGAAAACACCGACAGAGGCAGGCCAGGTAGGGGGATTTTGCGCAAAGAGTGATCATACAGATCGTCGGAGGAGTTTTGTTCTCAGGATCCATCTACTTGTGCCACCGAAACACCAAGCTACGCCACGACAGCATGTTTCGGTGGTGGAATCTAGCGGAAGCCCCTATACGGCGGCGCTGCTCAGCGTCCCGTATCATCTCGTTCTATCAAGCTCTACGACTCATATCCTCAAGTCAGCCCGACTACTAGCTCCCGAGTCTTGCGGCGGCACCACGCGTGCACCCATCTGGCGAAGTCTCGGCTGAACTCTCGACGATTGAAGATCAGATGCGACCGTCGTAAAAGCTGGTGCTCTGATCGAGCAGATCCATCTACATCAACTAGTTAACCGAACGACAGAGGCTCGCCAGCCGACCCGAACATACAGAACCACAACCGTCTCGGCCTCACGCTTCTGACGCGTCCTGCCGGTTCTCGGACCTCGGCGGCGCAGCCGAGTAGCAAACGATGGGGGAGACGTGCAGCGTACAGGAGCATGCAAGAAGATGCCAAGACGTCTAAGTTACGACCAAAAATAGGCACAAGAGATTTGCATGCATATGAGTGCATCAGACATGCAACAAAATGGCATCCAATCAAGTGGGCCATCCAAGTTGCAAAGCGAGCTGTCCCGGCCAAAAAGCGAGCCACGTCGAGCCTTCAAGCTGACCGTCGAGCCGTTCAAGCCGAAAGTGAGCTGTCAAGCCAGCCGTCGAGCCATCGAGTTGTCGCAAGCCAGCACTACATGGATATCTTGACACGTCGAATACTTCACTCGGCGTCGATCAAAGCTAAGTTATGTTCTTTATTTCAATTAAATATTTGTTTACATCAAAATTTGGAAGAAGGGTCACAGGGACTCGAAAGCTTCTAGGATCATGTCATCAAGGAATCAATTGCCTGCAGATCGGAACCAGCTGATTCGAACGCAAAACTGGAATCGGCTTTCTTCAGATAGCGCCAGCAAATAATGACAAAGGTTATGATCGGTGCCAGAACGAGATATGTTGGACTCTACAAAAAGGGAAAGATTAGAGTCCAAGTTATCTGAAATTAAGAATGTTTTCTCTAGGGTCAAAAATTGTAATGAGTCGTGCTTAGACAGGAGTCATGCACAGGGCTCGGGTATAAATATCAAACCCCGGCTATTGTAAAGGACACAATCAATCCAATATACAAGTCATTTACTTTTTTGGCTCCAGCCACCCTTAGGAGTAGGAGTAGAGTAGATCTCGACGAGTTCTTCAGCAAGTACGGCTGCATCGATCCGGTCGACCTCCACTGCTTGTTGTAAGTACCGCCATGGCTTATACCTCTGTTCGTACGGTTGCATCGATCCGGTCGACCTACAATGCGACTCTGGTATAAGTTAGTTATCTATTCTTGCCTAGTTCAAGTATGGCTGCATCGATCTGGTCGACCCCCACTGCATGAACTAGATCAAGGTCAAGTTATCGGCTCTACCTTAGAATGACAGTATTTGGTAGATTTATTAAGTTACCAATATTCCTTATTGCTTTCATTATTCATCTAATTACAACAATATCACTCTGCCTGATTGGGATTGATCTAGATCGGCCTTATATCTGTTTTAGCCCATCGTTTGTTAATCTGAAACTAATCTAATCTACACCTTAAATGATGTGTTACGTTTTATCGGCTGTTTTACATCCATCTTGATCGTGCATAGCGTGCGGTTAAAGCATGTTGCGTCTTGAGTAGATTTATTAGCTAGCGAGAACCATTCCATGGCCCGTTATCACGGGTTGTGTGATTCTACCTCACACCCCACTGTTAGCACCGTGGAGTGGGGATCGTTATTTGATAGATCTATTTTTGATAAGGCATGACTTTAACTGTGCGTTATGCCTAAATCGGCTGTTTTAGCCGATATCGAGTGCTTCACGAATAGTTCGCATCACGAGACCGTTGAAGTAAAGATAGGTTGAAAGATGTGTTAGCCCCACGATCTTATTATTGTATTACGACCTACATGATTCTACCTCATGCCCCACTAATATTAGTAATGAGTTAGGGTCGTCGAGTCTATTGTTATTTCTATGGCCTACATGATTCTGCCTCATGCCCCACTGGTCATAGCGATAGATGAGATCTAACATGTTCACTAGATTTATCTTTATTAAACAGTTAAATGGTGTTGAATTGTTTCTTTATATAAAAAGGTGTTTGGTTACTTGTAATCATTGGCTTAGCATAAACCAATCATTGTTGACATACTATTGCCATTGATTAATATTTGTACCCATGACGATATTTATGTTGAATGATAACCGATTCTTCTTATACAACCCAGTGAGCTTTAAACGATTTATTCTCACGAATATGCTGGAATCGACTGTTTAGTCGATCTTCTTTCATATCGGCTCTTAGAGCCACACATTCGGGACTGTCTGGCAACACCGGGACGTTCCGCCCTTAATTACTGATAAACTTTCTCTCTTTGTCAATTACAGGGTCAAATTGACTGGCATGTCTCGGGAGGAGTGCGCAGGATCGACCATCCTTGCGCTGAAGCTAGGCGGATCTATAGCTCCATCGAGCAGACCCTTCTGGCTTGCTGCGTGTGTTCTCGGCACGGGACGAAAATTCCGTGTCGACAATATTCTATGATGCATGTATATCTCTCGATATCTACATATGTCTACACAATTACTATTGGCAGGAGCCGACGATGGCCCTCATCATCGTCGCCCTGAGGTGGCCATCGTCGATGTCCCGTGTTATTTTGTCATCATCATGTTTTGACTTTTGATTCGTCGTTCTGGGTGGCCTTCGTCATCAGCACACCATGGCTCATTGACTCGTCATCCATGACGTTGAACGCATCATCAAATCAGGAGTACGACGGTAGCATCAGTGGCAACGACTAATCGGGCGAACCATCGACAAACTACTTTGGCACCGCTCCGACAACATCATCAACAAGTACTACTCGAGCAATGTCGGCTGGCATCCTCGGGACGGTCACAATCGACCTCTCATCATGGCTCTCGATCTCCCGCCATCTCTCTCCATGACAGCACTCGACAACAATGGGACCAACATCCCGTTGGATCAGCTAAGTCGCTTTAATAATTATTTTCATTATGTTACCTTTGCTCTTGCTTTCTATTAAATTGGCCTCCAACTTAGTAGATAGTCGGGGGCTACTGCACATAAACAACCATGCGTTCTGGTGCATGCCCGCCTTTTTCTCTACGATTTAAGTACCTGCATGACGTGTCTATGCGTAAAGCGTTGTTAGCAACAACGACTTATGCCACAACCTAATACTGTACGGGTCACACCATGATATGGCTAGTGTCCTACGCATGGGGGCTACAGTGAAGTGAACAAAGTGCATAACACAAAGGGAAAACAACATCAAGGAGAAAAGGATAAGTCAACTACTCGATAACAACCACCGAGTGGTCCAAACCTATCGAGACATGTGAATCTATACGAAGTGCCTAACCACAAGAGAGTCCGAAGTGCTCGACGGGGTACTAGATCTCAAGTTGGTCCAAGGTACTCAGTCTATTACTATTTGTGCTTGATCGTAAGAGAGTCCGTTGTGCTCGACGGAGTACTTGATCTCAAGCGAGTCCAAAGTACCTTACAAAGTACACAATCATGCGAGGGTCCAAAGGCTAGACGGAGTTCTTGACCTCAAGTGATCGAAGTACTCATCAACATTGAAGTACACAATCATGCGACGGTCCAAAGGCTCGACGGAGTTCTTGACCTCAAGTGATCGAAGTACTCATTAATTTCGAAGTGCCCATCATGCGAGGGTCCATTACGCTTGACGGAGTGCTTGACCTCAAATGATCAAGGAACTCGTTAATATTTTCCAAACTACCATCACAAGAGGCCCATTGTGCTTGGGGTAATGTTCGATCTCAAGTGATCTAAGTACGGCACATCAAAAAATCACAAAGTAATGACATGAGATAGTGCTGACAATACACGCTCAGTGTTCGGTTTCAAGTGTACAAAGTACTCTATTTATTTTCACCAATCCCGAACACTACGCATCGGGAATCTGGTGCCCCAAACAACAAACAAACTGTCGTCTAATGGCAGGGCCCTTTCATAAATACCGAAAGAGACCGATCAGGGGTTTATAAAATTGACTGAGTAAACAAATAACTCATTTTTTCACCATCATTATCAGTCTTTTTCAACTAGGATGTTTGGCTTCATATCCTTCTCCGTGACTCATGCATACTCGGGGGCTGGAGCCTGCCGGTTAGACCCTCCAGAGTCCTTTCTATTAGGCACTACCTTGCAATGGCTCAGGGCTACCATGGTAAATGATAGTTGTTATATAAGCTAAAGACTCTTTATATAAACATTTTCCTATTGTTTAAACAAAGAGTCCCGGTATTTTCCAAACGTGTTGGCCCGAATATGATGGCTGACAGCTACGGAGTCATGACGCTTTCTAGTCGTTCATAGGGCTCTAATTATCATATTTGCGAGTTAATTTACTATTTTGCATATTACCTATTACTATCAAATGGATAGTGCCTGCCATGCTCAACAAAACATACGTCAACATGAGTTATGTTTCAGATAAGTTTTTTCAATTTGTCAAGTTTATTCATGCAATATTTTCTCTACTCTCTACTCGGTTACCTGCTAACCCGAGTAGAGAGTGGGAGGCTACTACAATACTCATATCATATAACCAAAAGTTGCTGGACTAAAGCAAATCGAGCTATTTTGTCAAGTGTGCTGTTTTCAAGGGACTAACACATGGAAAACCGCTCGAGTCCCATCTGCTAACGCCCCAAATAAACTTTGCATACTACCAAAATAGTCTGAACAAGCTAAGGGCACTTCGTTTGGTTATATTCATTAATTTCCATTGTCGCCAAAGATCAAAATAAGCAATTTTATTGTTCATCCACCCGAACACATGTTCGGGCCCGACATTGACATCATCATCCGCTAAGTGACTCTAAATGTTCAAAGTCTACTGCGCGGAATATATATAGTACAGCGGACCACTCGAGTCCCAAATACAGACAGTCACCACAGCGTTTATACAACGCCCTAAAGTTGATCCGCCCAATCGCTGACTCGAGCGAAAGCAGATCGAATGCATATCAACATGCAAAAGCTAAATATGCATGTACGAACACGTATGTGTACATGCACAAGGCTTTAAACATCTCTACGTATACAAATAGTATATACGCAGCACCGTTACGCCGACTTCATCGCTCGCCGATGACTTTGACAACTCCGATCGACTCGACATGCACAGGGATCCTACTCTGACTCGATCGGGCATGTACCGGAGGCTAACTCGGTCAGGCATACACGGGAGTCCTATCCCGACTCGATCAATACATGCGTGATGGCTGCTCCGCATACGTATGCATCAAGCGAGCAAAGCCACGCAAGATGACGACAAGATCTCCATCATGCGAGATGCACGCCAACAACCTCAAAGTCGGTCAGCAACTGGTCCGTGAACTACTCAGCTCGATGCTCCGACGACGAGGTCCAACTGATTTACTTCATCAACAACCTCTTACTCGGGCACGACGACCAAGGTGATGCTCGGGGGCTCCCAAGCCCAAGACGCCACGATCGCATGCCGACTCTTCCACTCAGCCCGGCTCGAGACATTGACTCCCAGGATTTTTGAGCTGCACCTGTACGGAACCCTACTCCGATTGATCTGTACGATGATTGATTGCCACCATGTGCACCAACGCACAGCCGCCAAAATACCAATCACGAGCCAAGATACATGCAAGCCACTAGCAAAGACGAGAGTGTACGTGCATCTACATGGAAGTCGACTACAGAAAGCCAAGGCACTTGCACGTGTAGGTGTATGTATACATCTCTTACGTATGCATGGCCGAGTACATCGGTCAATCAACAACTGAAGCGGGCCGCCAAGCGAGCCAATCGAGCTGCAAGCGAGCCACCAAGCGAGCCGACCGAGCCGCAAGTAAGCTGCCAAGCGAGTCGTCCGAGCCGCAAGTGAGCCACGAAGCAGGGCGTCGAGCCGCAAAGTATGCGTTACACCGCATCCGTCTACACGGATACTACGGCTTGTTGACTCCTCTACTCAGGCCATTATTTCGGCTTAGTCAACATTACCCCAACTACGTTAGGGGGTTTGGCCATTACCACTGCTAGAACAAAAGCTCGGCGCTGATGACCAGCTCCCGACTAAAAAAGCTCGGTCGCAAGTACCCAATTGCGAGGTGCCCAATCACGAGAAATTCTAAGGATAAAGTTTCCTAGATCATGAAGTACCCAATTGCGAGGTGCCCGATCACAAGGAATTCCAAGGATAATTTTTCCAGAGCTAGAGGACTAGATTGAGAGCACCCGATCAAGGTGCCCGTTCATAAAGTTTCCAAAGTCTGAATCTTAATCATAAAGTCTCGATGGCCACAAAATGCCCAATCTCAAAAGATCTCGAGGCATATTACAAGACTACCAGGGGTTGGCGCTATTCAAACAAGCTCATCTCTCAATAGCATAACTTTTCAACTTTCGTTGTTCGGGTCTCTGCTCGAGAGTGGTTACTTGGAGTTCCCCGATAACCGAGTGCAGACCACCTGATCTAAAAAGTCCCGAACATAAGTGAGCGATAAGTTGCGTTAACAAGACAAGACGACTCCAGAGTATGGCCTTTTTATTTTTACAGCTCATCGCCCAACTGTGCAACCCTGTGACTTCTACCTAACCCGCCTTATTTTTACGGGTATAAACTCGGGCTTTAAATAAAGTCCCGATTCCAAGCACCCTAAAAAAGCCCGAGTGTAGGAAGGTTACTGAGTCTCACTTAACCGATAAGCTCGGGGGGCTACTGACGGTGCCATACTCCCATAATTCCCGACTACCGGATATGCTGGCTACCGAATCTATACTGAAGAAGGCCCAAATGTTCACGACTCGCCTATTCAAGCAAGGATATCTGAAGATTAGACCAAGACTCCGAATAGGGTACGACTATGTAACTTGTAGGGCAAGTAGGCTTCGGATTTAAATAGCTAGCTATCTACCTTGTTGTAATCATCGAAACTCTCATAAGCATAACCATCTTGTAATCGCTATCTTGCTATTCGACAAGATCGTAATATAAACAAGTAGCAACTGGACGTACGGCTTGTACTCGCTTCCTGGGGGTCCAAACCAGTTTAAATTCGGTGTCTCCACTGTGCTTGCTCTTCGCATCAGGTGAATTCCTCAGAGAACCGAATATCTGCCTGTAAAAAACACCGACACATATATTGTAAAGTCAAAACAAGGATCCAAGGAGAAAAATATCATACTCTTAGATCAAGATGTGCATGTGTGTATATGTATATGGTGGCAAACCTAATTCTACTATGCTCATATCTCTATTGTTTGAAATTTGTAATACTTTTGACAGAGCAGGGGCTATCTCTCTTTTCTTTCTTTTTTTATGGCAGGCAACTTTGTACCCATTGTTTTCAATATCTCAAAAACTTTTGTGTCCATTTGTTCAATACTTTTCTCTTGTCTCTTTTCTTTTTTTTACTTAGCCCCATGTCTCTTTTCCGTAACAGAAATTTTTCAAGAGAGATATTTATAAGATCTTGGAGCATTTATTTGGTGAAATCCTAACAAGCCTATTTTTGTGTCTATTCCCAATGTAGGAGTAGAACATTTTTAGGCCTAGTGTAGGAGCAGCACATATATGTGGTGTGTACGTGATCTTGATCTTGGGAGCATAATAAGTTTCTCAATAAGGGTCACAAGGTTTGACCAAACTCAATGCAGTAGCAAGCAGTATTTGTAGAAGGTTTTCCTATATATCATATATGGCTCTGGTAGGAAATTACATTACCACAAAGGAGAGGTATAGCTATTCATTTTAAAGTTTTGAAATAAAATTGTGTAATAACGAGACATCAAGAATCAAGTTCTCATTATTCTACTATATCTCATTACACAACTTAAGTAACACGGGGTCCCTAATAATAAGTTCTCAACAGTAGCAAGACTTTCAGGACAAGTGTTATGTGAATCTATCCTTTAAGTCATGACTAAAATAATCTTTTCCTTATGTTTTTAAAGTTGTTTTATCAAAGGATTTTCAATTTGGTTTGAAACAGAAAGTGAGATAGATGAAAATAGAACATACGGGTCACAAACCTGACCGTGGACGAGGCGCGAGGCAAGGTGGCACTAGGCTGGGCCGACCAACCCATAGGGGAGGTCGGGCGGCCCACTTTCTAAAATTCATGATTTTCATGATCGGATCTCGTTTGTTGTCGCCGTGTCCTTCCCCCACACTTGTTTCCTGTTTACCTTTATGCACAGAATGTGGAGACAAACATATATCCAAAAGTAGGGAGTAGGTAATAGCAACAAAATTCCATTGATATCATATAAGGCACTTTATTACAATCTCAACCTAAGCAAACTTTTACTAGCTAACACACTCTTTAACTAAAACAACCTAATCAAATGATATAAACAATATGGCCTAAGCATGCCTTATCGATCATCAACCTAACTCTCACTTATTATATTTGTCCTTATTGGCAACATAACGGCGTAGGATAGTCATCTCATATTCTAAATCCTTGCGATAGATATGCTCTTGGTCAATCCTATGCAACAAAGCATGGATGACCTGGGTAAGGTCTTGCATCTTATTGTGGAGAATTCCAACGGTCATCTATTGGCACTTCTCTTCATTCTCCTAGGGACATGGTGGCACCCTCTTCTTCTTCTCTTGAGGCTTGGGTGGCACAACCTTGATCTGTTCTGGCGCAGCCCAAACACTATCAATGGTCACATGTTGCATGACCGACTTGTACTTGGCACAGGTGACATCTCCAAATTTGTACATCAGCGTCTCGTTTGGCTTAGGTGGAAGAAGGTTGATCTCCTTGGGCACCTTGATCGACTTTGGTGGTTCGAGCTGACCGAACAGGGGCTCCCGCTGGCTTGGCTTGTCTTCTAGAAGTAGACAAGGCAGTGGCAGAGCGATCACCGGACGATGAATAGCTTAGGCATAGTAGGACTGATCATGGGTTATTTTAGGGGGGACTAGAGCTATCTCTCTCGGTGGGATGACACTCAGCGCTAAGGCTTCTTTGGGGTTCTTGTTGAGGTCGACTCCATAGGGGACGATTTGCTTTCTGGCCATTGGAACTCGGGAGGAGGAGAGCTTCTATGCTACTAGAGATGAAAGGCTTCCTAGGATGGCTTTGGATGCTAGCGAGGGCTTCTTTAAATTGGGGGGAGAGATGGGCAGCAGGGATCAAAATCTATTCATAATGGCTCTCGTAACGAGGGATGATCAAATGACTCAGGAATTTGGAGAATTCTACTAGATAATGATTCAAGATTCGCGAGAGAGTTGAATGGGGATGAGGAGACAGATAGGTGGGCTGGGCGGCCTCAGTAGTAGGCCAGCCGGCCTCTCCCTATGGCCCTTCGCAGTCTACTTTTTCGTTACGCCTCTTAAGGCTTATCTAATCTAGGAAAATATATTTTCGCGTTATAAATCATAAAAAGGAGGGCAGAGATGAATATATATGGCAAAATAATGAAATCTATTTCATCTAAGTCCTCAGCATGTTTTTCAAGTTCTAGAAATATCTTAATACGATGACCATTTACCTTGAATAACGTACCTTCATTATTTTGAAGTGTTACCGCTCCATGTGACGAGGTGCTTATGACTTTGAATGGTCATTCCCATTTACTCCGAAATTTTATAGGACCGAATAAATTCACCCTAGAATTAAAAAGTAATACCTTGTCTCCTAGGGCAAACTCCTTCTTCTTGATCCTCTTATCATGCCATCTCTTCGTTCTCTCCTTTTATATCTTGGCATTGTGATAAGCTTTTTCACGCCATTCATGAAGATCAGAGAGTTGCATCTTTCTTTTTGTTCCAGTACCTTCCAAGTCCATGTTATATTGTTTGATGGCCCAGTGAGCCTTGAATTCTAGCTCGATGGGTAGATGACATGTCTTCCCGTAGACATGTTGATATGGTGACATCCCAAGAGGTGTTTTATAGGCTGTTCTATAAGCCCACAATGCATTGTTGGTAATTCTTAAGGCAAACAGAAACAATTTGTAAGCGCACGAAAGTACCATTGTAGCACTTCACCCGGAAGTATTCAAGTTATCGTATTTCCACAGGAAATAGAGGTACTCTTCTAACTAATTCATCCAAGGACAACACAAGGATAGAGTTAGTAGAGGGTAGAGAGGATTCCTATGGTATTAGAGTCTATGGATAGATAAACTCTACTTCTACTTGCTCACTTTGGGCACCGGCTTACGCCTGGTCTACCAAGCGATACCGGCCTGTAGCTCTATGCTGTACCCAGACATGGGGATTACAAGGGACGAACAGGGCTATCACCATCTATCGCCTACCCCTCAAGCATAGGGCATGACGCAAAGGAAGGTAGCCTCTTGCCTAGACACCAAGTCTACGTTGTTGACTACTACTCTAGCGTTGTACAGGGTGATCCATCTTTATCGGGAGCCCTCTACTAGAGTATCCACCACGGGGATGGACGATGAACCCATAAACAAATAAGAGCAAAGCTTAACTAATCAAAAGACTTTGTAACCACAAGAACCATGAACACTTGCTTAGCAAATGTATTTGTCGAGGTACAAAAGTAGGTGTTCGTCAAGGTTCAAGCTCGGGGACACACCGACAAGTCCGGCACTTCCCTGATCTTCCCCTCACATCTCACCAACTACTTGCTCTAGATAGCTAGCTAGGGCCTAAGCCCATTGGAGTGATGCTCTACTTATTCTCAAAGGTGTAGTTATTCTCGTATGTGTGTTGTTGTTAATGGAGGGGGGTGGTTCTTCTTATATAGTGCTCCATGGTCGGTTTGGGTGAGATAAATTAGGAAAGCCCCCACATCTGACCCTAGGCGCATTGATGGAACCACCAGAGGAGAGTGGGCCTAGGAGGTGGTGGTAGGGGTGCGGGCACACCCTGGGTGTGGCCGCACCTAGGTGGATCTGCCCTGCGACCGCCTTCCTATGGTCGGTTGCTACATGGGCCTGGACTTCGCCTACGTTGGTGTTCTGCTCAGATGCGTCGGTAGTTTAGGCTTTTGGCATGATTCTCCTCATGTTCAGGCCTTGATTTGCCTAGCAACTAGTCCTCTTTTCTTTGGCTTGAGTCAAATGGTATTTGTGCTTTGTCTTCTTGCACATTTTTACCCCTTTTATGTGTATTCCCACAAATGCCCTCCTACAAATGAATAAACACCAAAACTCGTGGAATTCATTAGTTGTAAACCCCATCACTAAGTTTAGTCTCCATTTGAGTGGATTTTATGTGAATGTTGGCATTTGGAAATAGGAGTTAAGGACCGCTAATAAAACTCCCCCACACTTACCCCTTTGCTTGTCCTAGAGCAAAGCTTAGGGATAAAAGTAATCATGAGCATAACATCTCAAGATGTATGGCTATACATGAATGTTATTCCAGCACATTCTTTACACAAGTGGGATATGTGGCATTAGCTAACATGTTTCCTTGGGTTGTTTAAAAGTGGAACAGTTCTCAAAACAAAGTCATCTTCCCAATTTCACATCTTAGCACTTGGAGTTTTGAAAGTTTTTCTTAAGAAAAAGCATAGTTCACTTTATACTCCTCAAATGGCACTCTAAAATCACTCGATGGTGTATACTTCCTTACCAAGGCATAGCAAAGCTTTTCCTTCCTTTGTTTTCTCCTATTTCTAAAAAGGTTTATGTGGAGCTTTATGTAGGGATAAACAATATAGCATACTTGTATTGCATATGTTGTAAAGTCAAATCAAGGATCCAAGGAGAGAAGTGCCATACTCTTATATCAAGATGTGCATGTGTGTGGAAAAAGGTGTACTTAAATCTATACTCCTTTTGTAGATATGATTTCTCTCTATAACTTATTATTTTGAGACAAGGCTATCTTTCTTGCTTTTTCAATACATGAGCCTTCATGTGCTCATCATTTTTTTCTTTTCTTGGATCTTCATGTGTCCATATTTTTTAAGCTTTTTGCATAGCCCATGTCTCTTCTTCTAAACCACATATTTCGAGAGAGATCATTATCTTTTTAGAACATGGAGTATTTTTGGCTAACATACATTTTTTGTCTACTCCCAGTGTGGGAGCAGAGTTTTTCATGGATCTAAATGGAAGCATATTTGTGCGTACTCCTAGTGTAGGAGCAGCATTTGTATGTGGAGTGTACATGATCTTGATCTTGGGAGCATGATAAATCTCTCAACAAGGGTAAACAAGACTTGACCAAACTCAATATAATAGCAAGTAGCGTATGTAGAAGCCTTGAAACTTGCATGATGTCATGTTGGGCTTTTGGTAGGAATTGCTCACCAATTGAGGAGTATGTGATAGTATGGTTTATATCAAAACAAATTCTCCAAGTGCTTTGAATAGAAACGGTAGGATTTCTAAGCCAGAACCATATCACACCTCACAACAACTTAGTCAACATGATTGTCCTATTAGAATATTTTCCCACAAGCATAGGTGTATGTATATGGAACAAACATTATGTAAGCTTCTATCTTAGAATGTTATGAACATGTCACTTTTGGAATTCTGAATGAAGTGTGGTTACAAAATTGCATGGAGGTGGAGCGACATTTGTTTTGCATTTTTAATTTGTTCAATTTTAAATTTCAAAATTTTTGGAGACTTTGAGAGTAGCGTTGCACAAACCACTGTTGAAGAGAAGGACTTGAGTTAGAGGTGGCTTGGCTAAACCAACGGTTCAGCCAATCATCTCTTTGAGCCATTTGTCCTGTCCTTCTGCATGTTAAATCAGTCGATGTTTGTGCAACATGTTGGTGGGAGATCTCAAGTGTGTGTTCATCATGCTTGAGAGATCTCCCCCACACTTATTGTTGTACTTGCTTTTTATTTAACAAGGAAAAACAAAAAGAAATAGACAAGGGGTCTACCAGTTGAAACTCTAGGGAGCCTTAATTTTATTATTATTATTATTATTATTATTATTATTATTATTTTATTAAAAACTTGTTCAGCCAACTTTTTGTTTATTTTTTTATCTCAAGCAAGGCTAACGGTAAGGTTTGCAAAATAATCATAACCTTGTTTCATCTCCATATTAGATTACTTCTATTGTTTATGAAAGTAATACTCAAAGTTCATTAATGAAATTTCAATAATGAAATTTCAACACCATGTCAATTTTTGATTATAGAAGGCTATTTTAACGTAAGCACCATGCTTAATTTAAAAAGCATATAGTTGTACCCTGCGGGAGTACACCTAACCCAGAGTATATAACATAAACAAGAGAAGCATGATTTTGTATGAGCTGGTTGATTCTTATGGAGACAAATATGAGTGAGGGAGTTTGGTGACCATTTATTTACCTTTTGCATACCTGATTGTTCTTACTAGCAGGACTTGTAGATGGAAGCTTTGAAATTGTTGCAGCAGTCGCTTGTATATGGTCCATCTCATGTTATCACCAAGGCTAGGCCGTACACACAACCAGTGTGTATGGACCATGAGCCATAGTGATAGCAGCAAAGGTCTAGAGGAGGAGCACCGGTCTTGTGGCTCCTCTTCTTTCTCTTCTTTTCTCTCTTTTTTTATATATCTTTTTTTTCTTTTTCTCTTCTTTTTTTCAGCTTTTCTCTTCTTTCTTTTTTTGTACTTTCTCTCTCTCTCCTTTTTTATATCATATATATATTTATTTTTTAGCAAGGCAGGGCTACATCATTTTTTTAACCAAGACAGCCTTTGTTGAGACATCCTCCCCCACACTTGGTCTTTTTTGTAAAAGTCAAGTGTGTAGTGTTGGGGTCTCCTCTTGAGTGTATTCCATCACCAAAGAGTATCATGGCATTTAGTTTGATGCAGCATCGTATGCCCCTTGTTCTTCTTAGTCTCAACCTAAAAGGGTTAGCAACCAAGAATTCCTGAAGGTGCATACTAACTTGAAAACATGTTCTTGCTTTTATTGATAAGAGAGGTTTTTTATGATAATCTAAATATATATATATATCTTTTTTTCATGATAATCCGGGGTATCTCCCGGTAGTGCTTTGTTTATGGTCACAAGCTTGACCTTGGGAACTTCATCTTGCAGCTATCATTGGTGGTGTAGTTCCTAGCTTCACCACCAAGCATTGAGCATTATCTTTCAAGCTACAAGGTCAGTACCACGATGCGACTATGAGATTTACAAAATTTGTGGTAAACAAAGGCATACACAACCATCCTCCTAAATAGTATGATAACAAGGATTAGAATGAGGTTGGGATCCACATAGGGGCACGTGGTTTTCAGCAAAACAAACTCTAGAGATTCCAACAGTGAGCATGAAACATGAGGGGTCTCGACTGAGAAGCTTTCATGCTTATTTGTGGAGTTCATTTCCTTGGTTTCCAGACTCGATGCTGTAGGAATGTCCATGGCATAGAAGTTTACTTGTAGGATCAATGTTGCATCTCGACCACTATCAAGTACAACATTTGGATGGACAAAGGGATAGGACTTGGGTTCGAGGGAGGGTGATGGTGGATGTTTCATTTCACAAGAATGTGAAACGAATGGGGAAATGAATTTCACCTTCTCAAATAGGTTATGGTTGGGTTACTGCGTTGCCTTTGGACTTTCGGGACAATGGATAGGAGTGGTGAAAGTAGTTGTTCCCAACTTTTCATCAAAGCCCCCATGGGAAGGTTTTTCTTGGATAAGATTTTCCAAAGGGTAGCCTGTGAGAATATCAAACTCAAGGATGGCATAGATATGGAAGTCTATGAAAACCTTGATTTTGTTAATTAGGACTAGCACGGCCCTGGCAATCCCACAATAGTCGAAAAATAGCCTCAAAGGACTTTTGAAGAGTTTATTGGTTGGGACTAGTGGCATGTTACCCAAAAGGTTTTTCGCTAGGAATTCTAACATGATACTAATCCCGACTATGGGGTTGTGTAGGGCTTCTATGTTGGTGAAAGAATCTGAATTGCTTTAGAAGAATGTTTCACTTCCATTAACTATTCCTTTAACGGTTCCACTCTAGGGGAAACTTCCTTTGTGTGCTTTTCGTGGCATGATATCTTTGAGGTATTGCCATAATCCTCAAATTTGATAGGGAGCTCCAAAGGATGAAGCATTGTTTGCTTCAGTGTTTGTGGTTCGGGTGTGGGCTTAAGAGTCGAATCTAGGGATGTTATGGGTTTGGATTCGACTAATGAAGACTCCTCAACACTCGACATGACTTTGGCCTAGAGGGGTTTGGATCTTATGATAGAAGTGTGTTTGGCTGTGAAGTGCTCAGGAAATTCTACCTGTTCTATCAAAGTTTTGTGTGTAAAACAACCTCCGATAGTCATGTATGTGTATTGGTCAGCATCCATGTCAATACCCAAACAAAAGAGTCACAACAATATGCTATTGGGTAAAGGCAAGTCTAGGCCGGCGTGTATTAATGCTGAGAATCTAGCCTAGGCTACACCTATAGACTCCTTCTCATACTGCTCAAAATCAAGGATCACCCTTGTTAGAGAGATGATACGGGACATGGAAAAAATGCAAGACAGAACTTGTGCTTAAGTTCATCCCAGTCCCCATTCGTACTTTCTACGGCGTGTGTACCATTGCTTCGCCTTCCACATGAGAGAGAAGGGAAACAATTTCCACCTTACAGTTTCCTGTGTCATGCCTGAGCACATTTCCTCAAACTCTAGCAAGTGATGGTAGGGGTTTTTGTTATCATGCCCTGAGAATGGTAGTGCCCAAACTAGGGCTATTACACCATGGTGGAGTTCACTGCTAGATGAAAGTTTTGGTTTTGGTGGTGGCTCAGCGAACTCGCCCTTTGAAGCAGAAAGGTAAGAATTTGAAGTTGGCTTCATGATGGAAAAGATAAAAAAATATTTTTTATAAAACAAGATACAGATACGAGGACGAACTAGGTTCAAAGAAAATAGCAACTGTTCCCAAGCAACGACGCAAAAAATGCTTGTTGGTAATTCTTAACACAAACAGAAATAATCCGCAAGTGTATGGAAGTACTGTTGCAGCACTTCACCCAAAAGTATTTAGGGTATCGTATTTCCACAGGGAATAGAAGTACTCTTTTAACTAATTCATCCAAGGACAACACAAGGAATGAGTTAGTAGAGAGTAGAGAGGATTCCTATGGTTTTAGAGTCTAAGGATAGATAAACTCTACTTCTACTTGCTCACTTTGGGCACCGACTTACGCCTGGTCTGCCAAGCGATACCAGCATATAGCTCTATGTTGTACCTAGACGTGGGGGATTTCAAGGGACAGACAGGGCTGTCACCACCTGCCACCTACCCCTCAACCATAGGGCACGAGGCAAACAATGGTAGCCTCTAGCCTAGACACCACGTCTACGCTATTGACTACTACTCTAGCGTTATATAGGGTGATCCGTCTTTATCGAGAGCCCTCTAGTAGAGTATCCGCCATGGGGACGGACGATGAACCCATAAACAAGTAAGAGAAAAACTTAACTAATCAAAAGACTTTGTAACCACAAGAACTATGAACACTTACTTAGCAAATGTATTCATCCATGTACAAAAGTGGGTGTTCAACGAGGTTCAAGCTCGGGGAGACACTGACAAGTCTGGCACTTCCCCGATCTTCCCCTCACATCTCTCCAACTGCTTGCTCTAGATAGCTAGCTAGGGCCTAAGCCCATTGGAGTGATGCTCTACATATTCTCAAAGGTGTAGCTCTTCTCTTGTGTGTGTTGTTGTCAATTGAGGGGGTGGCTTCTTCTTATATAGTGCTCCAAGGTCGGTTTGGGTGAGATAAATTAGGAACCCCCAAAACTGACCCTAGGCGCATTGATGGCACCACTAGAGGAGAGTGAGCCTAGGAGGCGGTGGTAGGGGTGCTGCTGCACCCTGAGTGCGGCCACACCTAGGTGGAGTGACCCCACGACCACCTTCCTCTGGTGGGTTGCTACGTGGGCCTGGACTTCTCCTGCATTGGTGTTCTGCCTAGATGAGTCGGTTGTTTGGGCTTTTGGCATGATTCTTCTCATGTTTGGGCCCTGATTTGCCTAGCAACTAGGCCTTTTTTCTTTGGCTTGAGTCAAATGGTATTTGTGCTTTGTCTTCTTGCACATTTTGAGCCCTTTTATGTGTATTTCCACAAATGCCCTCCTACAAATGAATAAACACCAAAACTCGTGGCATTCGTTAGTTGTAAACCCTATCACTAAGTTTAGTGTCCATTTGAGTGGATTTTATGTGAGTGTTGGCAATTGGAAATAGGAGTTAAGGACCACCAACACGCATCAGGTAGTCTATCCTTCCATGCCATCCCCATCTCGTTGACCGTCTTCTGTAGAATATTCTAGATTTGTTTGTTCAATATTTTTGCTTGGCCACTTGTCTGTGGGTGATATGGTGTTGCGATATTGTGATGGATCCCATGTTTTGACAAGTACTTGCAAAAATTCTTGTCAATGAAGTGAGTGCCTCCGTCACTTATCACCATTCTTGGAAGACCGAAGCGTGGAAATATTGTTTCTTCAAACATCCTCTTGGAGCTCTTGGCATTGGCAGCTCAACATGGCATGGCTTCAACCCACGTGGAAACATAGTCAACTACCACCAAGATGTACTCAAAATTCTTTGACTTTGGAAATGGTCCCATGTAGTCGATACCCCAGACATCAAAGAGTTTGATCTAGTGGTTGTTGGTGAGTGGCATGGCATCTCTTGAATTGATGTTCTCGTGCCTTTGAGATGAACCACACCTTTAGATGAAGTCCTTCATGTCTTCATAGATGGTTGGCCAGAAAAATCCACTTTGCCAGATCTTTGCATGAGTGCGGAATGTTCCATAATGTCCTCCATATGGTGATGAGTGGCATCGTTCTATGATCTTGATGCCTTCTTCTGTCGATACACATCTTCTGGGTAGGCCATTAGAGCAGACTCTGTAGAGGTACGGCTCATCCCATATGTGGAGATGACTTTCATAAATGAGCTTCCTTTTGTTCTCCCCTGGCGGTACATAACCTGCAACCATAAAGTTGACAACATTCGCGTACCTGGGGTCTGATCTCATGACCTTGAAGAGCGTGTGGACAGCGAAAATGGTCGGTCGCCTCACCGCCTAGGGCACACACAAGCAAGCTAGGAGAAACCATGAGGAGCAGATCTTGAGCTCTCCCCGGGCTTAGGGAAACACTAGACCAGACAGTCATGACTTAGGGCATGCCAGTCAATTTGACCCTGCAATTGACAAGGAGGAAAGATTGATCACTAATTTATGGTGGAACATGCCGGTGTTGCTGTAGACTGTTCCAAATGTGTGGCTAAATAGCCAATGAGATAAGGCTATCGACTAGAGAGTCGATATCCGGCATGTTCATGATGTGAAACGAATAAAGTAAGCATGTCGGCAAACATTAGATATTCAAGTGTATAGATCTTAATAGCCGATGATCATGAGAACATGTAAAGGTATGATGGATAAACATGAAGCCATCTATATTAATTGAGAACCATACTATCTTTTAACCGGGACAAAAACAAGTACAATCATATGAGTAGCCAATATATTCTCAATAAGCAAGCTATCGGCTAAAATAGCCTATTCCTATAAAAGAAGGTTCATAACATGCGAGCACTCAACCATTAAACATGGATAGATTCATAAACTTGTCAAATCTAACCTACTATCTCTAACAGTGGGGTTCGAGCCGGACCGATGCATCCATGATAAAGATAACAAGTTAAATCTTCAAATAATACAAGTCTATTCATACTTAACGGAATCGTAAAAGCATGTGACGATTGTGAAAGCGTGGGCGATTGGTTAAATAGCCAATGCAGACATAGAATGCAGCCAAAGGCTATGTTTGACCATAAACAAGACTTGTTAGTTGATAATTTCTGATCTATTGTGCTAATAGTGGGTGTCGACCGGATTGATGGCATCCATAATAGTAGTTCTATATCAGATCTCATCAACTAATAAGCTTACTTAGGATCAAACACGCCTTGACCACATACTATCTTCAATCAAGATTGGAACAAAATGACTAATCTAGCCGGAACCATCATCAAAGTGGGGTGTGAACAGGGTAAAGCGATGAGACGATAGTTCAAAGAGATATAAAGCCAATCCGTTTCAATCTTAATCGGGCAAGGGGTGATGTTGTTACAAATAGTAAGAGTACTAATTATAACAAGATCGATAACTAGCAAATCTATTAAAAACAGTAAGGAAACCCTACTAATCTTAATAGATTTAACCGATAACTAATTCGTATAAAAATTTGTACTAAATCGAGCCGGACCGATGCAACCTAACAAATTTTGATAAGAATCGAGGGGTAACTTGTATCAGAGATTGTAAGAGATTCGAGCTGGACCGATGCAACCTTATAATAACTGATGATAACTAACTTATACAAAGCTTACAAGAGGTCGAGCCAGACCAATGCAACCTTATAAACAAGTATAAGTCATGACGGATACTCACAAACAAACCAGAGGTTGGACCTAACCAATGCGGCCCTGCTTGCCCGAAGAACTCGCCGAGATCTACTCTACTCCTACTCCTAAGGGGTGGCGTAAGCCGAAAAGTAAAGGTACTGATTTGATTGATCGATGAGAGATGTCTATTACAATAGCCGGCGTTCAATATTTATACCCGAGGCTTGACTATGAGTCTTGGTCGAACAAGCCTGGTTACAAAACTTGGAAAAGAAAAAAAAATATCCTAAATTAAGATAATTTGGACTCTAGACTTTCCCTTCTATGAAGTCCACCATGTCTTCTTGCTTCTAGTCACCACCATCCTTCATTGACAAGGCTACTCTTGAGGTTATGACATCACATCATTCAGTTGACTCCAATAGCAACTCATTTGGCCAATTTTTGCAAGTATTTCAGCCTCTTTCAGTAAGTTCCAAAATGCAGGGCTCTTATGTATTTCGGTCAAAATTTGGTCTCAACACATGCCCCCAATTTTGGGATAAAATGATTTTATTCCAAAATTAACTTTATGATCATTGCACGTGTTTTGCTTTTAACCGTCCATCCCGAAATCTCCGTATAATCTCCAACTTTTCAACCCAAAAGTTCATATAAACTTCAAGATTGCCCTTGTCTTCCCTACTCGGCTGCTCCGCCTTTGCTCTTCCACTTTCGTATCCAACAGTCATCGGGTCTCTCCGAGCTTCAAACCCTAGCAAACCCAACACTTTAACGCACCGTAGCATTTTGTTGCTCCCCATACCTTTTCGGAAGCAATCATTCAATCTAGGAACTGTATCATCGAGATCCAGTTGTAGATCCAAATCTAATTTCAAGTCTATCAATGGTGACTGTTGACAACGTCCCTCAGATACGAATTATAAATCCTTCTTTCTTTAATCATGTATGAAGTTCGATCGACTTTTCTCCATAGATTTATCTTCCTTTTCATTCTTAGGAATTCGAGAATGAAATTTTAATTCCGTCTGCCGATGTTCCTCATACCTATTATTTGGGACCAATGGGTAATCCAAACCTGACCAAAATAATCAACCTCGAAACCAATAAACTTCCATTCAAGCAATCAGCTATGAACTCATCAGCTTGGAATTTCACCTTTAGAGCCTAGCCACAACCTCTTAAAGGATGGAGAAACTAGTATCGCAAAATAGCAAATGTAGAGCAACCTTTCTGGGTTCTTCATGACTTAGATCAATGCATTACTCTGTCTCTGGCCCCTATGAAGAGAAATGAGCCACTACTAAAAGCAGCATCTTATTTTTGGTCCAATGCTTTCAGTGCATTCATCTTCGGTCATGGCCCAATGACAATTACACTAGCTAATGTCTTCATGCTAACTAGCATCAGAATCACCGGCTCTCTACAAGCTTTTGATCTTCTCAGCAAACCATAATGTAAACTTGGGAATTTGAAAAGTGGACGATGGAGTGGCTACATAACCACTCAGAAGAAGTCTGGCACCGTAAATGAAAAAGAGCATGCAGCCTTTTCTGAATATGTGGTTAGAAAAGCATGTTTTTTGTGGGTCATCCTACGCACCAACCAACAATAATGTTTACTTAGCAAAATGTTTGGCAAGTGGTGCTGACATACCCCTTGGAAAATACTTGTTGGGATCCTTCTATCATTTGATGCATCAAGTATCCAAGAATTTGTTGGAGAACAAGCCAATTGGCACAATCAATGGGCCCTGGTGGCTATTGCAATCATGGCTTAATCTGTATATACATAAGATGGTGGCTATTGATCTGAGAAACCTATGCTTTCTCTCCTCCACTTATTTAGAAGAACAAGAGGAATTATTGGAGTTGGAACAAAGGTTCCATGGATGTTCATCTTTTGGTGAAGCAGTATTGGCAATCACCATTCCCCTTGACATTGGTGAGCTCTTCAAAAGATTTTACAAGGGATTTCTTGTTGAAGCTTTGATTTGGTTTGCTTATCCCCCAAATGATGAGTTTGCAAATCCTTATTAGTTTAGATTTGAATCAGCCTGTGGAGATCCATCCTCCATGGCTATCTTTCAATCCATAATAAAGTCAGGACTGCTTCCCGTTGAGTTCAGACATGACCGAGATAAACCACCAACCTCTTATGAATTCTATAACCCAATGGTTGCAGCTCATCAGCTTGGCCTTGGTCAGTTTCCTCCCAAGTTATTTTTTTCTTTAAAATTAAAATCAAGGGAGGAGCTAACTGAAAGTCTTGAATTGTAAGGATTCTCAAATTTGAAGAAACTTTGCCTCAGATAAATCTGCCAGTATGGAAGTGTGGTCCCTTTGCCTCAAATCAGTTTAATGAGTGGTGGCAAGAATGGGCCCAACATTTATTTTGTCAATCAGCTGCACCTTATTGCCTGACACAAAATCCAGATTTTCCATTCGATGCTGAGGTAAACAAATTTTCACACTTAACGGCCAATTCCCATTTTAGTCAATATATTTACTTCACTTCATTTGTAGGACAATGATTCTGTTCCTCCAATGACTAGTAGGAGGAATCAGCTAATCAAGTATCTTATCTGGTGTCCAAATCTGAGGATAGGATGTAATGCCCCATCATTGAAAACTGTCAAGAGGACACCAGAGCTCCTATTATACTTTAGCAAACCGCATCCTCAAACCACAAAGCCTGTAAAGGCAAGTCATCAAAGACCACCACACGTAAGAGGCCTCAAATGAACCTAGGAGCATCATCATTAGCTACTCAGGTAACTTCATTATATGCCATGGTTGTTGATCTTAATCATCTTGTAGGCAATAACTGTTGGCATCCCACTGATAACTTGTATGGCAAACTTGCTAGTTCAGGCTTTTGGAACAATGGGAATAAGCACCTCATCGGCCACTATCGAAGAAATAGCCGATGGATGGTGCTTGTCAACTTTGGCTGATATTGCCACTGAAGTAAGCCCTTCATACTTTCCCATCAGCTAATTTGAATTGATTAACCAATCTTCTTTCAGGCCAATCCTCAACCAAACATTGATGAACAAACCAGAGGACAATTCCCAAATACCTCATCAGTAGGGGGAACCGAGGTAATTTTCTGAAAACTAGCTATATCAAGGTTTGATCAACCAAAACTAACTAACTCTTCACAGGTCCTAACTGGAGGATCAGACTGCGAGCAAGATTCTTCAAATAGATCAACAACTCAGGTATATCAGTCTCCTCAATACTAAACTTATCTAGTTGTTTATTGATCACTCGTTTTTAGCCAATTGATGATCAGGAAGAGGGGGACACTAGGAATGCAAGCCCTGTCAATTCTCCTACCACCAAACAAAACACCCACCCAACAGTCGATGGTGAATACCTAAACAAACCATCTGCTTTTATGTTCAACTCCTTGGTTTCTCAATCATCTTTTCTTTCAGACACAAATCTTAGATCATTAGGATCAACACCAAAAGCAACTGATTATGAATCTGGTGAAGGTACTCATCAGACTACTAGTGAAGAGAAATGTCAAGCAGCTGATGTAGACACCCTTGATGCTCAGTTAACCAATGGTACAAGCACAAAATCACATTCAACTTCTTTAAAATCTTAACTGTACCTTAATTAATTCTCTTCGTTAGGAGCAGCTAGGCCGATCATAATTTTTGATGATGATTTGGGCACATCATCGGGCATTCCTTTTTCTCCCAAAGTGTCAGATAAAGAGGTATTCATCATTTTATAGCAATTTATGAATCAAGTGTCTACCATCTTCTCATCCCGAATCTATCTTCGTAGGCACCAAGCTCACCATCTCTGAGTGTCCTTTCTTTGAATATCAAAATTACATAGAGGAGGGTGAAGTGAGTTCCTCTGCTTCCAAAGTTCATCAAGGAGAGCCAGTTATGTCAGCTGTAGTCAAAGATCAGCTACAACTGATGTTACCTTATCTGGAAAAAGACATAGCCGATCTGGTTTGCAACGCAACACCACTCTATGATATTTTCTCAGCGATTAGGGAAGATCTAAGTCAAGATCTTCTCACTGTCCTATCACCTGCTGCCTTCATTGAGGATCACGCTCCTAGAGTTGTTAGAGCAAAACAGAGACTAGCTGACCATGAAGCCTAGGGTAATCTAGACATTCAAGAAGAGGCAAGTAAGCAGGAGATGAGAATCTTAAAGGAACTGATGGATAATATGAAAAGTGCTCCTTAAAAAATCTACGAAGAGCTTAATCAACAGAAGACCGAGTGGGAGCAATTGCTGATGAGGCTGGAAGAAATTGATGCTTCAGTATAGATCAAAGAAGCTAATCTAGTTCAACTCCCCTTGGTGACAAACAAAAAGAAGACAGAGATGACTGCAAAATATAATTAACTCAAGGTTATCCATGACCAGAAGAACAAAGTCATCCCCGGGTCAGCTGCTGAAGATAATCGACTAATCTTAGAAGCTGACGCTATCCGCCTGGATGCTCTGAATGCAATTCGAGCGGTCCTGGGCTCGTAATTTTAATCCTTGTCCACTTTTGGCTTGTAGCACTTGATGTAAATATTCGACATTCAGTCGATATAACCCCTTTAACAAGTGCAAATCTCCACTGTCATCGGCTTGGTTATTTCTGAATCAACAATCTTTTCCATTATATCTGTTTCAGCCGATCAAATTAGCGGATCGAACTCGATTGATTACTTCTCAAGGGCCAACCTCCGGAACCTGGTGAAAACACAAAAATCTCGGTGAATATAATTTCAAATCCAAAGTCCTCGTAACTGTCATATTTTCATCTGCCCATGCGTGGCTCCCTCGATCTTCGGTGTGGTGTTTCATTTTCCATTAATTGGTTTTACTTTCACATGACCAGAGAAATCTACCAATGTCCCATTTCGTCTATAAGTACAGCCCCAGGATTTAGCCGATAGAGCACAACTGCCTTTGCCATTTGTTGGTATTTATAAGTGCAAATAGAATATGAAGGATTCCATAAGCGCACAGAATACCATTGTAGCATTTTACCAGGAGTATTCTAGGTATCGTTATTTATATTTTACCATAGAGAAACAATGGAGTAAAGACTTATTGAATATCAAAGGAGTATCTATCAGTCAACGTACCAGCATTGCTAGAGCAGGGGTGAAGGTAATGATAGGAATTAAGGATAATGATACTCAGGGGGTAGATCTATAAGATAACATAAACTAGTCAACTCGGGAGAGCAACGAGTGAGGTTGATTCCTGTGACATTCTTATTACATGGTATATACATCCAACTATTGTTAAGACTAACTCTACTCTTGTGTACTTCAGGACACCGCTTAGACGGTAGAGTACACACACTAGATAACTCTACCGACGCCACTATGGTCCTACAATTTAAGAACCTGCTCAATTCGGAGTGGACTACAAAGGATAGATGGGGCTGTCACCTCCTGCTGCTACCACCCAACTAGAGAACAGGGTGTACTCATAGGCAGAGCATTGTATAAGCACCATGCTTACATGAGGCTCGGCTACTTAGCCCAATCGATAAACTAGCAGGCTAAGTGCTCTATGAACCCGCACACAAAAGTAATGATAACCTCAACTAAGAAAGATACATATTAAAAGTAAGCATAGCATGTAGATAGGAATATGATGAATTTATAATTAGTCTTACAAGATGTAGAAGCAAAGATACAAGGCTTTGCTGAGCCTCCAAGACTAGATCCAGAACTTGAGCATGACCAAACATGACCATCACTCCCGAGCTAGTAATCTACTACATTTGAGAGTCTAGACCTAATCCTCTTGGTGTATCTTGATCTCTAAATGAGAGATATGAATTAGGGTTTTAGGGATGCTCTAGGTAGTGGGGTAGGGGCTGCTACATATAGGCTGGAGCATCAATTCTAGACCTAAGATCAAACCAACTTGAAAGAACGGCGTAGATGCAATCTAGGAGGCGGTGGAGAACCGACATTCGAAGGAGGGGCTGACAGGTGGGCCTAGGTGGCCGGGAGGCCTGCAGGTGGAGCCGGCCGGCCCCACATGGCAGCCACCAGCTCTCTGCTTTGATGAATAGGCCCTCCATGATGGTTTTATGAGTAAATCCTCCTTCAAACATAGATTCACCAAAACTTGTGGAATCCAGTAGTTTAAACCCCTATACCCATGTTGGTGATCCTTTTTATACATTTATATAAGTTTTATTGATGGTTTACGATGAACGTTAAATACCATCATCAAGATCCCCCACACTTAACCTTTGCTAGCCCCTGAGCAAAGCCAAACTCATCAATGGATCAGGAGTTGCTACAATGCTTTCACTCCGCAAAAGTACATAGGTGTTTAATCAAAAATTCTCCTTTAGATTAGAATACACTGATCTGACTTTCAAACTTACCCATATTACCTTCAACCATGGGGCTTCTTATCCTTCACTTGGGTCTTGAGCAATTGAAAGACAGAACGATCAAGTCAAGCACTATGTCTCACGGTCTTTGTTCCACCATTGTTCCAGAGTTTTTATAAGTTTTCAAAATAAAACTCAGAGATTCCATTGTATGACACTCTCAAGTCTCTCAATATATGTGATATTTGTGGATCATCACCAAGGCAGTAAAGGTGTTATTCCTTTTCCCTTCCTACCACTAAGGCTTATGTGGAGTTCATAGGTAGGGAGAAAGCTAGAGCATACTTGCAATACATATATTGTAAAGTCAAACCTCGAATCCAAAGAGAGTTAAGTCATACAATCAAATCAAGATATGCATGTGTGTGGATATATATGGTGGATATATGTATGGTGGCTAACCTAATTCTACTATGCTCCTTGAAAACATATCTCTCATTTGACTTGGAAATATTTTTGCAAGAGAACAAGGGCTATCTTATTCATCTCTTTTTTTCAGGAGGACATCTAAGTACCCATTGTTTTACATATCTCAACCATTTTTGTGTCTATTTTTTCTCATCGTCATTTTTTTTCTTTTCTCTCTTTTAAAATAACTTTTGCATAGCCCCAAGTCTCTTTTCTACAACAATACTTTGAGAGATAGCAACAAGAACATGGAGCATTTATTTGGTGGATGGAAAAAACTATCAAGCATGTTTTTAGTGTTCACTCCAGTGTAGGAATAGAACATTTTTGGGTGAATCTTGATGGAAAGCATGTTTTTGTGCCTACCCCAGTGTAGGAGTAGTGCATATTTGGATGGTGTCTACGTGATCTTGATTTAAAAGCATGACAAACCTCCCATAAGGGTCAATAAAGCTTGACAAAACTGCATGCAAAAGCAAGTAGCATATATGTGGAAGTTTTCCTAGGCTAAATAGCATGTATGGCTTAGGTGGGAATTCAAACTTTGTCATACAAGAACTCATCATGTAGCATTTTTGTGTTTTTCAAAAGATAAATCTCTCAAACTTTAGTGTCACTGGGAACAACATAAAAAGTAGCTTAGACCTTCTCATATCATATCCATCAATTACCTAGACTTAGATCAAGCATATGCTACCCACAAGTTTCAAGTTCAGAATAAATCCTTATATCAAAATAGTTTTATCCAAAACTCGAGAGAATTTAAGGCTGAAAACGAGGTACTTGAAAGGAATTACAATAGAGCAACTATTCATCATTTCCATTTTAAGAGATTATTTTCAGAGTCCTTTTTATTTTATTCAGCTCTTAAAATAAATTAAAGCAAACTGGACACACTCTCTTTATTTTGTTTTCACACATTATAACTATATATATTTCTATAAAGATAACTTTTACTTCGTTTTTAGTTATTCATCTTTTTTCTAATATATATAAAGCAAACTAAGAATAATAAAAGGAAAGAAATACTTATCTAGAAACACGGGGAATGCCTTCTCCCCCAAGCCGGAGGTGGTCGGATGTGGAGGTGCTGGAATAGAGCCTTTCAATTTTGATTTTGCTATTGCTGGAAGCTGGCCATCTCCTGTCCCATGCTTACCTACCATTGTGTATGATTATGCAACGTACCTTGGATGGCAGGTGTCCTCTCCTCAATGGTTGTGAGCTTGTTGTCGAATTCAGAACTTCCACTTGTAGAATTTAGGGGATCAACCCCCCCACACTTTACTCAAAGTGTGTTATGCTCATAAAGACAAGGTAGAGATCAAGTGCATGGGATCTATTGGTGAAAAAACACCAACAGAACCAAAACTTTATTTTCTCTTCTCTAGCCTTAGGCACATTGAATCATGATAGAGCTAATGTTATGTGCATTATTTATTCTTATAACATGGGTGATAAGATCATAAGGATGTAGCATTTTGACTATGACAAAAAGAGTGAAGTTGCTTAACCTATGGAATGATTGCCCATCTTTATAATGTATCAAACTTTAGATGATTATGACTATTATCTTCCAAGGGTAAGACATGCAAAATTTTAGCTCATTTAGTTAAGACTATGAGATCAAGAAAGTGGTTCTATGAACAAGCTTAAGGAACAAAACATGTTGAGTTAATCATGTTGGATTAAGCAAAATTATAACTCAAACATGTTTGTTTCTTTATTTATGTGCATACCAAGATCAAGAGGAAAATGATGACCACTTACCATAAGATGTTACCTTCATTGTTGGAGCATGATGACACCATGTGATGAAGGGTAGATGATGTAACACCTTAGTGTAAACCATTGCATTTGGCATTCACATTTCATGAGCACAAACAACATCCAAGCATTCGTGAACATGAGCATATGAAATTTCATCTCATTCTTTATATGTATCACATGTGATATTTATTATATACATGCGTATGCTTGTGATAATGTGTGACCAATGCAAGAGATGGTTGTGGACTCATAAATAATTTATAAAAATTCATACAAGGATTACCTATTTATAAAAGGAAAATCTATAACTACAAATCTATACATGTACTAACCCTAAAATTTTTACCAGAGCTCATACATGTCAAGAATAGCTTACCACAAAAATTTCATAATTTTTGGAGCACAGGAACTCTAGATATAAAATAAACAAGTTTGCATGCATTCAAAAACACATTTCAAATTTCAATTTAAATCTTCCAAAATTTCTACTGTAAGTGTCAAGATCATATTTTTATTAAATACTACACTTCCTAAGTAACACTACCAAATTTATTTAACAATTTTTGAAGCTATACAACTGGAGATCTAAAAATCACAAAACACATGAAATCTGGAATCAAAATG
Organism: Miscanthus lutarioriparius; assembly: GCA_904845875.1. Classification (NCBI taxonomy): domain Eukaryota; kingdom Viridiplantae; phylum Streptophyta; class Magnoliopsida; order Poales; family Poaceae; genus Miscanthus; species Miscanthus lutarioriparius. The sequence goes on along the minus strand of CAJGYO010000005.1, from coordinate 69,728,517 downwards.
AACTATCCTTCTCTACTACTGTCGCTGACCGGTGGGACCCGCGAACCAGTGACCCCACACGTCAGTGAAACGAGAACAGAGCAGGCGGCGCTGGACTAGCTTGCGCGGCCAGAGCTCGCCGACGGCGAGGTTGCCGGTGGTGACATCTTCACCTAGTGATCCCTACGACTTCATGGACCTACTAACCTACTTGGCCGAGACTATCGACGGAGCTACACACGGTGGCGGCGCTCATGGCAGCGCGGCGAGGCGGGACGACGGCGGTACGCCGGTGATGACCTTGGTGGCTCAACCTAATGTGCGGACAAGCATCTATGAACTATGGGGAACCTAGTGCACCAACTAGCGTAGCGAGAGGTGGACTGTGGCGGCGTGGCCACGACGACGGAGTTGGCGGCGAAGCTCCGGCGAGCTTGCGCACGGCGCTGGCGCTTACCGAACACAGTCAGCAAACACGGGCGGACGCAGCGGGTTGCTGGGGATATGGTGGTGCTTCTGTGGTGACAAATGGGTGGCTCGGCGTGAGATTGCGCTGGCTATGGCGACGGCGGAGGCGGGAAGAGCTCGACTGCCGCTGCGGGCGAGGAAGAAACTGAGAAAATGCAAATGGTGTGCGCGGGGCAGTGCGGGCGGGTGCTGGTGATGTTAAGGCGCACGCTGGCCTACCTTGGCCACATGCTGCGGGGCACCGGTTTCCACGCGGAGCGCGGACTCTGTTCCTGTCGGCCACCGAAGACAGCGATTCAGTTCGTCAGTTAAGCAGTGGTCACGCCTGACAGCGTGAGTTGACGATGATTTTTCTGCTAAATTGTAGCTCTATCGTGCGACCGACCTAAACAACTTTTGTAGACCCATGTACCATCTCCAATTCTTGTTCAAGGAGCTCATGCAAATTCCCAACCGAACCCGAGTTATATCGTCCCAAATGTCGGCTCGTCAGGCTGTCAGTTCCACAGGACTTAGCAAAATTGCTAAGTGTTGAAATTGTTATTCTACTGATTTTTGTGAGACCAATTCAAGTAGGTTAGGTGCTAAATTAGTCAATGACCCAAAAATAAAAGTTGTTCCCCTTGCCAAACACTACAACTTTGCTTTAATGACCACCTCCATGCAAGGTCTCTAACACATAGTTCAAACTTGGTCAAACATGTCACATTTAAATGGTGATACACTTCAAACTATGGCTTAATGACCTATTTACCCTTAACCATGAATATCAAAGTTGTTCATAATGATACTCTAAACATGTTCAAGCAAATTGCAAGGTCATACAATCATTTCATGTATTAGTCACACATAGTGCTATCTAGGTTAACACATGAAATCTTACTTAAGTGTTTGGTCATGAAAGGTGACCTTCATGAACAATGTCCTATTTGCTAACCTATGTGTTGTTAAATGTTTTTGTGACTCACATCCACCAAGTACATGTTTACACTCATGATCATTTGCATACGTACAAGGAAACATGCAATAACAAGCAATTGTTGCATATGTTTCAATCCAATGTTTCAATTGTAAATGCTTGTTTATGAATGCTTGATGATCATGCTCATGCTATGCAAGTCAAGTTATGCAAGGCTAACACCTAGGGTGTTACAGATGTAAGTGACATCATCAGCTAGGTGGATATTATCAGTATAAAGCATTGAGCTGATGAATCTAACGAGAAAGGATATAACATGCGAACAAATCGACTGTCTAGTACAAATAGATCTACAAACGCTCTGAATCTAATATGTTACTATCAACAGTGAGGTTCGACCGGATCGCTGGCAGCTTTGGTGATAATAACAAACTAAAACCGAAGAATCCATAAAACCATCTATACATTGACAGGTTTTCTAAAAGACATGCTATATGCGTGAAAGTACGAGAGAAATCAGCTAAAATAGCCGATTCAGGTAGAAAAGGGACTAGAGCATGTGAACAATCGACTATTTAACATGGACAGATCTATGAACTCATCAGACCTAACCTGTTATCTTTAATAGTGAGGTTCGACCGAATCGATGGCAGCCATGATAGAGACAACAAATCAACCCCTTAAAGTAAACAGATCTATTCACATTTAACAGAATCATAGAGAGACACTGTACGTGTTAAAGCGCAGGTGATCGGCTATTTAGCCGATGTGGACATAGCAAATAGCCAGGGTCATGCCTGGTCGAAATCAAGTCTACCAGCTAACATCCTCTGACCTAAAGTACTAACAGTGGGGGTCGACCGGATCGATACATCCATAATAGCGAGCTATGGACCAGATTCAACTAGCTAGTAAACCTTCTCAAGATCAGACATGCCTTGACCGCATACTATGCACGAACAAGATCGAAGAAGAATGGCTGATGAAACACAATCCATCGTTTAAAGTAAGAACCGTCGCAATGTAACAAAATAAACGATGGATTAAAAGGATGTGAGGCCGATCTAGATCGATCTCGATTGGGCAGATTGATATTGCTAAAAACTAATGACAATAAGAACATCAGCAAGATCGATAACTTAATGAATCTACTAGAAGGATGCCACCCTTATGTAGAGCTAATAACTTGACCTTAATCTAATTCGAGAAGTGGAGTTCGAACTTAACCAATGTAGCCATACTTGAATTAGATAAGAATCGATAACTAGCTTATGCTAGAGCTCGCAGTGGAGGTCGAACTTAACCGATGCAGATTTACAAATGGAAGTATAAGCCATGATGGTACTTATAGACAAACCAGAGGTCGGTCGGACCGATGCAGCACTGCTTGTTGAAGAACTCGCCGAGATCTACACTACTCCTACTCCTAAGGGTTGGCGTGAAGCCAAAAAAATTAATTGGTATTGATTGATTGGATGTCCTTTTTACAATAGCTGGGTTCGAATATTTATACCCAGAACCTAAGCATGAATCCTACTCAAGTACGACTCATTACAACCTTTGGTATAAAAGAAAACATTCCTAACTTAAGATAACTTGGACCCTAATCTTTCCCTTTTTGTAGGGTCCAACATATCTTTCAGACGCCAACCATAGCTCATTGGCGCTATCTACGGATGTCATCCAAAGAGAGCCGATCCTAGTGCCACATCTGAACCAGCTAATATCGATCCTTATGCAATTGATTCCATGATGACACAAACTTGGAAGTTTTGAGTTCCCGCGTTCTTCTCCCAAATTTTGGTGTAAACACATGCCCCCAATTTTGGGACAAAAATGGTTTTATTCCAAAATTCCTATTTACCTATTCACCATGTCGCAACCGTTTATTCTAAAACATACGCCTGACTCCTGACTTCTTGGTCTGAGTTTTATATAATATCCCAATAGTATAATTTCCAAACTCACTCGGTCTACTCACTTTCCCCTTCTTTCTCGAACAAATCTCAACTGTCGACGCCGTCATTGCCAAGGCCTCAACCCTAGCAAATCCTCTACTCTATCATGCTGTTATTCAAGCAAATTTCCTCAGATTCGTATCTATTTTGGCTACAATGCGACCAGCAACCATGTCCCTGAGGTATGATTTCAAGCTCCCATTTTTCCAAGTATCAGCCATTACCCTACATTTCCTTTCTTCTCAAATTTATTTTATCTAGTTTCTAGGAAATGAGGAACGAAATTTTGATTCCATCAGCTGTTGCTCCCAACGTCTATTTTCTTGGGCCTATGGGTGACTCTAATCCTTCTGACTTTATCCATCAAGAAACCAACTGAATCCCCTTCAAACAATCTATAGTGGATTTGTCCTCCTAGAACACCAAAATTCCCTTTAAAAACTAGCCCAAAATGCCTAGTGGATGGAGAGATTGGTTCCGTAGGGTATCTGAGAAAAAAGCTGGAGATTGGAAGATTTATGACTTGAATCAATGCTTGACACTCTCATTGTCTGAAATGGAGAGGAATGATTTACTCCTGATTTCTGCATCTTATTTCTGGTCTAACACCCTAAATGCTTTTGTTTTTCATCACAGCCCAATGACCATCACATTGGTCGATGTTTATATGTTGACCAACCTTAGAATAACAGGATCAACGCAACCTTATGACTTCTTAAGTGCTAGATCCAATAAATTAGCCAAAATATCATACTGCACAGGATGGACAAGCTACATTCTGAACCATATCGGAGACGGATCAATGGTTAGCGAAAGAGAATATGTGGCTTTCCTGAACATGTGGTTAGAAAGATTCATCTTATGTGGGTCATCTTGTGGTCCGACTTACAATCATAAACTCATGGCAGAGCATCTGGCAGTAGGCGTTGAAGTTCCTCTTGGAAAGTATCTATTGGGATCGGCTTACCATTTGATACATCAGGTGGCCGCTCAGCTGCTGAAGAATGAAGTTGTGCACACCATCAGTGGTCCTCGATGGCCAATACAAATGTGGTTAAATTTGTATATGTATAAGATTGTAAGGCCAAATCTCCAGAATTTGAGCTTTCCCTCATCCAACTTTGATGAGGGAAAAAGAGGCGAAGAAGGAAGAACCCATCAGTGCATGAACTATGGTGAAGCTGCATCAACTATAACAATTGCTATCAATATTGGCCATCTCTTCAAGAAGTTTTATAGAGGGTTTGATGCAGATATTCTAACTTGGCTACCCTATGATGAAGATGAGAACAATGAGTTGGTCTTCCCATTCAAATTTTGATTTGAATCAGACTGCTCAGACAAAACGGCAGCTGCAATCTTTAATTCCTTCATCAAACCTTGTGTCCTACCAGCTGAATTTCATCATGGCCATGGCAAAATGTCTATAGGTTCCCTCCTTCTAGGCAACCTCCCAACCTATGAGTTTTACAACCTTTATTTTGTAGCTCATCAGTTTGGTCTTGGTCAACTGCCTCCTCAATTGTTCTTCAAAAATACACTAAAGCCAAGAGAAGGTATCAGTGAAGTAATGGAAGCCTCTAGAGTCTTTCAACTAGGATCAGATCTTCCTTCCTTTTGCTTGCATGACTAGACAAGAGTCAACTTCTCTTCCTACCTTTTTGACTCCTGGTGGCAAGAATGGCACTCCCATCTCTTCTGTGGGTCAGTCCATCCTAGATGCTTAGCTCTGGATGGAGATTTTGCTTCTAACAATGAGGTAACTTACCATTCCTTTTTTCAAAAAAAAATATTTGATAAATTCCCCTACCAACTATTCTAACAGACCATTTCAGGACACCGAATTCGATTCCGCAAGCTTGGACAGGAAGGGGCGTCTTATAGAGTATTATCCACCATGTCTAGCCTCAAGAATGGAATCAACTGCACCCATACTGAAGAAACTGATGAAAACTCAAACTACCTCTACCATTGTAACATATCAATCCTCAAAACGCAAGGCAGCCCAAGGGACAACCTAGAAAATTATTACTGGGAAAAGACTTCGTAGAACGAGACCATCGACTACCCAGCTAAACAATTCATCTTTTCCTCAAAATGATATTCAACTTCTAATTCCCTTTCTTCATAGTTATTAACCATTACATCCATTCGGCTCTGGGTGTGGAACTATTGTCCTAGGCATTGAATTTAGCATCAACTAAACCTTCATCGGCCGATCCTCAAGAGGAGCCGATTTTGGTTGAACCAACCGATGCTTCTGAGACTATAGAAGACGAGAACCCTTCCACTTCAATCCCTAATGTTGCCAAGGTATCTCCTCAAAAATTCTTAATTCTTATTCAACTTCTACCTTTCTCTGACCATTTATCACGCCAGATACTCCCCGAGGAAATGTTTATGCAAGAGCAAGAGTCTGACAGTCTCCCTATTAAAAATGATCCTGTTGGCATTGAAAATGATCCTACTGTTGTTGACACCAAGGCTATCGATTCCCCAGTTCAACACACAACTGATGGTAAGAAAATCATATATCTATTTTATCCTTCTACAACAATTATGACCTAAAAATTTTCCTTGATGTTTGCAAATACCAATGTTGAGAGTTTAGAGCCGATTCAACTAGATACCATTGGTGCATCATCAGCCATTCCTTCTTCTTAGATAGAAGCTATCTCAGAGAAGGTACCGTATTTACTTCATCATTTATCTTATTATCAACTGATTCAATCCTCCTAACAAGATTTCCTTATATATAGGTACTTAATTTTCTAGCTCCGAGCTACTCTTTCAACCTTGAAGAGTATCTAGATGAAGAAAAAATCAGCTCATCAGCCACCTCTTCTAAAGAAGCTTTATCAAAAGAGACCAGAAATCGGCTAAAGGATATATTGCCAATGCTTGAGAAGAATACTATCGCACCCAATTTTGCATAGCAAAATCAAGTACTCATATATGTGTGCCTAGGATGTCCAAACACACATATATCCTCAAATTATAATAATATCAAAGTAAAGTACTTTATTACATCGCATATCTCATCATATTGTTATCACATAGTCTTGCTCATTAGCAACATTATTACATAAAGCGGAAAATTAAGCCCAAACTGCCACAGGGACTCCAATTAGTGAACATCAATCTAGTAGTCCTGGACATCCTTTGGAAACTCTTCATATGTATTATCTGTTACCCATCTGGAATTTTCATTGAATGTAGAACAAGTGTAAGCTCACCATGCTTAGCAAGTATATCAAAGGGATCTATGAGGCTCAAAGGCTAGACACGGTTTGACTGTGGTTAGCAATTTTAGTTGGTCAAATTTTAGCATCCTGAATCACAACTTTAGTGAATAAACCCAACCCAAGTGGTAATAGTGAATAATCAAGATTATATCAATTTCCCAACCATCCATAGTAACCACTAATCATGAAGGATCTAGATCGCTCGTATCCATGAGCACGGCTGTTATAACAGGTTAAATATTTCTGTAGAAATTGTACAACTTTACCCACCGAGCCATGATTCCCAATGCCGGGGATTGCAAAGCCCACATCACCTCTACCTAGGAAGTGTGGTAGGGTTTCACTATGTAACCCTTCGCTAGTTGCACTAACAAGTCATAGCTGCTAAGGTTTCAGCCGTCTAGCCATATGTGGCCCTCCTCTAGGAGTGGCACTCATGGTCATGGCGTGGTACACACCCTAGCAGGAAAAAAAACATAGCAACAAGTGCCCCCCACTTGCCCTTACAGAAAGCTATAGACAAGCTAGTACAATCTAGTTATTAGGTTAAAGTCAGAGCCAATGACACTCGGGGTTGTACGAAACCTCCTGGGTGGCCGCTTCAGGATTAAGTCCTTATGGAGAGGCACTAGAGCACTCAACCATGTACTCTAGCCCCTAATTGTTGCTAAAAAGCTCCATTTTAACACATTGCATAATACCTTTAGTCATGTTTAACAATTATTTTATGTTGAGCACTGCAGCATCTATCCAAAATGCATCCCAAACCATATATATCAAGGATATGTGGTACAAGTAGTAATCTAGGTAAAGTCCTTAAAGGTAATTCAAATTTAGACACATGCATGTATATGAATTGTAGAGTTCATAGGTACAAGGGGCCTTTGCTACACTTGCCTTCCTCAAAGTTTTCCTCCTAGTACTGCTGATCTCCCAACTGCTCCTTAGAGGCCTCAAACTAATAACCCTCTAATCGTGTTCCAATTCACCAATCAAGCATCCAATCCAATCATTACATGCATACAAATAGACTTCTATTAGAACAGCATACCAAATAGTAAAAACAAAGATTGAAAAGCTTATAAAACTAATCTACGTATTGCTATGAACACATGAGCGAAAGAATCACTCAAATCGGACTTAAAACGCAAAAGTTATGCATAAAACAAATTTCAATGGCATTTCTGTAAATAAAGCGAACTCAAATTTGAATTTAAACTAATAAAATCTGAATTTAAATGAATTATGGATGGTACGCACTATTTTCTAAAACTACAGGGGCTAAAACAAATAAAAACATGACTAAAAAGTAATTCTTTTGAACTATACTGGACCGCGGGTTGATTCACTGAAAATCGAGGGGCTAAATTGCAAAAGAGCCCGGCTAACTATGGGTTGACCCACGTAACTGCTGACCGGACACCACGTAGTGTGCTCTGGTTGGTGCGGTGCACCAGGTGTGCGTGAACCGGTGATGTGGACGCTGTGCTCCATGTCCATGGGTCCACGGTGCACCGATATGACTCCGAAGGGGTATGTTCTAATCGTGACTGTTCAAGTGAATCCGACGGCGAGGACCGTTCAAGTGACCCCCGCCAACTGCACAGTGGCTCTGGCGAGCCCGCCCTATCCATCGGTGAGCCGAGCACCATGGCGAACGTTGATATGGTGTTTCGGACCACCTCGTTCAAAACCAAACACACGGACGCGAAGCACGGAATCTCACGAACTCAGTCGGGTACCAAAACAGAGATGGGGAGCACATTGAGGCGACAGCTCCCACGGTGGCTCCATGGCGGCGTGACTGGAGTTCATCGATACGGTGCTCCAGAGCAGCATTCAAGTAAAGGAGGGCATGGGGAGATCGGGTGGCTCTCCGTGGGTTTGATGGAGGCGTTCGCGGTGTCCGGGAGAGCTCTAAGGGACCGGGTCAATGGTGGTGGCGAGCTAGAGAGAGAACATCGTGGGTGAGTGCAATTTCGTGTGATGGGTTACCAAAATGAAGGGAGGAAAACACCTACGGCTGCGGCGAGGCATGGCGGAGCTCCTGGTTGAGACGGCGACATTGATTGGGCATCGGAGCGGGAGGACTACGGGGCAGCGATGTGAGCTCGGATGTGGACAGAAAGGGAAAGAGGGAGGGCTCGGCAGTGGGCTTTATAGGCGTTCATGGTGTCCGGGAGAGCTCTGAGGGACCGGGTCGATGGTGGTGGCGAGCTAGAGAGAGAACATCGTGGGTGAGTGCAATTCCGTGTGATGGGTTACCAAAATGAAGGGAGGAAAACACCTACGGCTGCGACGAGGCACGGCGGAGCTCTCGGTTGAGACGGCGACATTGATTGGGCATCGGAGCGGGCAGACTACGGGGCAGCGGTGTGACCTCGGATGTGGACAGAAAGGGAAAGAGGGAGGGCTCGGCAGTGGGCTTTATAGGCAAGTGGGCATGGCAACGATGGGAAGCGGGCGCACAGAGCTGCGAAATCAATGGATTTTGAAAGCTTCCCATTGCTGGCGCGGGCGCGGTGGTGAGTTGGCGTGCATGGTGTGCACCATTGCCGGGAACGATGAAGGAAGGAAGAAAGGCGACAGACGAGTGGGTCTCGCATGCATGTGAGTGAGAGAGAAGCGGGTGCATGGGCATGGGCAAGGAGAGCTAGGACGAAGGCCGAATGGGGCCTGACCTCACGCAGCAGCGCGCTTGGTCGCGGCTAAGGTGCGCGAAGCGGGACATGAAGTAGGTCAAGTCTTTGGGCAGCGTCTTGTGAATGAGGGAAGGGAGGGCACGTGGTGAAATTTGGGCCACCAGCAGGCAAAAAAGGGAAGGGGGGAAGGAGGAAGGGGCTAGGTTGGCCTGGGGTTGGGCTGGAAAGGCAAAAGGAGAGAGTTTTTCCAAGAAAAATCCTTTTCCATTTCCTGTTTTCAAATCCAAGCCAAAATTCAAATGGTTTTGAATTTTTAACTCCGAACAACTTAGCCCTAAACTCAACCAAAATCATGTACTTCAACATGAATGCAATCAATCATGTTTGTAAGCCTTATAGTAAATTTTAATTAGCCAAAAATTATTACTTTACCTAGGTTATAATGCATCAAAAATTAAGTAAATGCTCAAATTTTAATAACTAGATTATATATGATTTTTTAGGGTGTTACAAATATATCCGATTTGGTCTAAGATGTAGATTCAATGCAAAGAGTCTTCTTAGCCATTAAGGATAATTTATCCCTAGATCTTATCAAAGTCTTGTCACCATTATCTATCATTGAAGATCAAGCCCCAAAGGTGAAAAACGCTCAGAGGAACCTATCTAATTGTGAAGCTCTATTGGCCAAGAAGAACTCCAATAGACAATAGGCCAAAGAGCTGACATAGCTGATCAATAATTTGAAGAGCTCCTCCCTCAGGATCGATCCAGAGCTAACCCAACTGGAAACCAAGTGTGTAGAACTTGAGAAGGAACTGGAGAACGTGAAGGCTGCCATCGATCGCCATAAGTCCAACCTGGCTCAAATACCCAATGCCATTAAGCAGAAGAAACTAGAACTACTAACCAAGGTCAGAGAAGGCAGGGCCATCTACAGCAGCCTTGAGGATATTCCTAGATCAGCCGAAGAAGACAAGCAACAAATCGTAGAAGTTGATGCTATCTGGGTAGAAGCATTGAAAGCAATCCAGGATGTTCTAATCTTGTAATCTACAAATCAACATGTATTATATGTAGAACCAGTGATCACCATATTTTCAGTCGCCTTATTGTATTTCTTGTCTCGGCTAAAGAGCCGATTCCAGGCCTCAGACCTTAATCCAATTAAGTATAAAAACATGGCCTTTACTAAGAAAACTCTTCAACCTTCTGCCCTCAGTTATCAACGCCGCATTCTCCTCGGCATTAGTGAGGTGGTGCTTCGCCTTCTGTTAATTGTGGTTGCCTTTTGCACGTCCTGAGATATCTACCATCCCGCTTCGTGACTACAAATACCAGCCGAGGGCTCTGGCCTCGAACACATCTATACTCACAACTGCTCCTGTTCACTTGCACTTCTCCACCCTTGCAAACTCTGTAGCAATTTCCTTCCCTCTTTTCATAGATCCAATCGACCTTATGGCTAGCGAGGACAATAGGGGCAAGCGCGCGATGGAGGAGGTTCTGGAGGAGGATCTACCGATGAGGCAGCGCCTCCGCCATATGAGGTAAGGATTGACATCTTCTGCTCATGGCAATGGACTTCTCTAACTTGTTTATAGGTTTGTCTTGAATGATAGCCTTTGTCTGCTTCCTCCTAGGGCCGGCGAGCCCTCTAGTGCCGCATCTAATGCTGCCTTCACGCAGGACTCATCGTTGGACTCTTCTGATTCCTACAACAGCGACGACACCCGGCGCTTCCTCTGGGAGTGGAGGGCAGCCCAAGACCATTATTCCAAGGCTACTTGGGAAAATGGCCAGCTTGAGATCCGCCTTGGGGTCTCTCAAGCTACCCTTCATGCCGCCGAGGAAGAGGCCAGCGCTGCTTGGGCGCGGCTGGCCGAGTTCGATGCCATGGTGGTGAGTAAGATGGACTCCAGGAACACCTTTATTTTTTTATTTCCACTGTCTTTATCTTGATAGCCCTTTTGTTTCTGTGATCGCTAGCCCTGACAGTGCAGTTGGAGTCCCTCCAACTAGCGGCAAACATGGCTACGGCGGTCCTCAACGCCCGGGGCCCCCTCATCAACGCCCACCTCCACGACGTCCTAGCCCGCGGCCAGGGGATCGCCCTTCATGGTGTTTGTCATGGCACATCGGTGGCGCTGGCCACAACGCAGGTCCAGACCGGGTACGAGCTCCATACCATGGAGATCGGTTTCTCGATGGGTGACGAACCCAAGGAGCATGAGGAGTTGATGGAGGAATTCGTCGATGCAGCGTAGGCCATTGTGGACATCACATCCACTCAAGATGTGATAAACAATGTCTTTGATTAGTTTGTATTTTGGGCAAACTAACCAATGAATAAAATCCTCTATTTTTTATGATCGTATCTAAGCGTACTTCAACAATATCTTTGTATACACCATGATTGTTTCTGTGTCTGTTTTTGCTCTATAGGCGATACATCTCGTATCGGCCTTTCCCCCTTTTGTGTTAATTTTGAGCTAAAGGCGATGCCCTTCTGGTACCAGCTATTAGAGCCAATGACTAAACAAATCGGCTGTCAAGTATTGATCTAAACGCTAGGATAATATTCCTTCAAACATTTTCCATCGATCGCTTCTTGATGGGTTGCACCGGAACTCTTCAGACCAAAGATTAAACAATTGACCGATCTAGGCTAGGCATTTCATTAAGCAAAACAATCTTTAAATTTCCCTTAATAAACCTATCAATTCTGGCCTATACTCAGGATTCGACTTAGCGCTCACATACATCGGCCTAGGCCTATCTCCAGGATCAATGTCTATCTCCTTTAATTCACCGGCCAACGTGAAGCCATGCCCTAGCTTACCACTTGTACCATCTATTGGATTATCCATTAAAACAATTTCTCAAAGCCGACTGGTTGGATTGGCTGTTGGCTTTCATCATTGACTTTAATGAAGCCTCCTTCCCATAGCTTGCTAGAAAAACACTCGAAGTCTTCTAGCTCCCTATACATTGGATCAACTATTGCGATACTTATAGAATCATCAGCATGAACCAACTCAACATCGTCTTCATGCCACTAAATCAAGCATTGATGCATGGTCGATGGTACACAATAGTTTGCATGAATCTAATCATGATCAAGGAGTAAACTGTATGACCCTTTTCCATCAATGATGAAGAATGTGGTGAGCAAAATTTTACTTCCGATTGTCAATTCGACGTTCATTGCCCCCCTGGTCTTAGATGCATTACCCCCAAAATCCTTAAGCATCATGTCGGTCTCAATCAAATCTCCTGGTCTCTTGCCAAGTTTATGAAAAGTGGTGTAAGGTATAAGATTGATAGAAGCACCTCCATCCACGAACATCTTGCTCATCGGCTTCCCATCAACAAAACCTTTTACATATAAAGCCTTTAAGTGGCGATGCTTGACTGGTTATCGAATATAGCCTGTTGTATCACTGTCAACTTGGCAACTATATCCTCATACTCCAATTCATCAAAATCTAAATAGACTTCTTGATCTGCTGGAGCCCTAAATTTTGACGGCAATAGAAAAGCCATTTGAATATTAGCCGATGGTTGACCCCTATCGGCGATTTGTTTAGCATGCCACACTTGAGGTTTACCAGATGCCTAAGGCTGCTCTAGCTCTCTATTCCTTAGGCATTGCACCCTTCTTTTCTGGCTTCTTGTCAAACCTCCTGGACACCATTGCCCTTCCTGCCAAACATATTCTTCTTCATTATCTTCTTCTCCATAATCAGCCCAATTTTGATCAACAACTCGCTTCCCAAGCTGATCATGGACACTTATATTTTTTAAGCGTCGATCTATATTATTATGATGATATTCATCTCGAGCATGGATAGACCGACGGTTGGCTTGAGATTGCCTAAACTCCTAATATTGCTCACTACACTCCGGGCAGTTATTTCTGTTAGGCAATTTCAAACCTTTGTTCGAGCAATGTCTAAAGAAAGGACAATTCCAATGTGATTTGGCTTGTTTTCTTTCATACCTCTCTTTCTCCTGTTGATGCTAGTATTCTTTCTCTTCTAGCCAGCGTTGATAATCCTTCTCCTTCCGCCATTGCCATTTGTTCAACAAAATTCGAGATGTGACACGTGGCCTTATTGCCCCGTCCCTTGATGTCTCTCCCTGTTCATATTGGATCTTTTGTTGGTCACGATGGCTTCTAATCTCTCTATATTCATCAGCCGATATTTGCATCTCGGGATTGGCTGTTCTAGTTTCTCTTGCTGTGGTTGATGTTAGGACCTTAGTCTTTCCTTTGAGCAACTTAGCATCAACCATGTTCTGATCTCTTGGGAAAGGATTACAATCAACTTTCATCATCTGAGGTGTACCAAATTTTAGCCTTCCTTGCTGAATAGCCCTTTGTATATGTTGCCGGAAAATTCTGCACTCATTAGTTGAAATAGAAGTAGTGTTATGAAACTTGCAGAACTTCTTATTTTTCAACTGATCAGGAGGCAGCATAACATGATTGGTGGGCAACTTGATATGTCCCTTCTCAAGCAAGAAAAATCAAAGAGATTGTCCGATTTTGTAACGTCAAAATCATAGCTTTCTTCAACTCCTTTTCCCCAAGAATTTGGTACCATTACTGTCTTCTTATCCCAATTCCATTCAGCCACAGGAATCTCTTCTTCTTCTTTGTACTCATTGCCATCATCAACTGAATATGGATTACAGGCTTCGGCAATTGCGACGCTCTTTTGGAATCGGGTATATCTGCGCATACTCTGGAATTGGCTATTGAGTGCTGCCACTCGTTGAGCCAACCGACCTAAATTGTCAAACTCTTGGCCAAGCAGCTTCTCTCTCCACATTGGCAACATTCCTTGAATGGCCAAAGTAGCTAGCTGATCATCAGTTAGATTCAATGAGAAGCACAAATTTCTGGTCTCTTAGAATCTCTGAAGAAACTCGGTGCCCGATTCAATAGTTCTCTGCCTTATGGTTGTCAAATTGGTAATTTTATTTTCCCCTATCCCAGCGTAAAAATATGTATGAAACTTTTTCTCTAGGTCATCCCAATTGGCAATGGAATTAACTGGCAACGATGAAATCAAGTGAAGGCTGGCCCGACAGGGACAAGGAGAAGAAACAAACTCGATGAGCCTTGGGGTGTGCGTGTTGGTTCTATATCGAATAAGATGGCACATTACATAGGCTCTTCGTCCCTCCCACAGCCCGGCCAGATCTTCACGGTCGGATCGATCTCGTGGATCATAAACGCTGACAAAGTCAGAGAGCTCATCGAGCCAGCGTAGATTGATTCTGCGCCAATCACCGTAACACCTACAACTGCAGATCCAATCTCAGAACCACCTTTGAGGTTGCCTTCATTGACAACTTGCCACCCGCTTCCTCACTACCATAGGAGGCAAATCAACCATGACGATATGATCGCATCCATCGATCAAGTTGGTCAGAAGCTCCGATCCAGATCTGTCGAAGGCTGCTCGAGAAACTCCAGGGGTTGTGTCTCTACCCTTCGGGCTCACCAACATCGCCGCCACTTATCAAGAGGCCCTACGAGGCAAATTCACCAACCAGGTTGGAGATGTCCATCCTCCTGCTGACCAGATCGCCGACCAGCCTCCCCCGGCCATCAACATGCTGCACGTCGGCCGGTGCCTCGGAGCATCCATCCAAACCATCTTGGAGGAGAATTCGGACTCTGAGTCCAAGGGCTCTACGAAGACTATTGCTGAGACCACCACTGAGCAACTTCCTCTCCCTCCTTTTTCGTGGGGGTGCAATCTTCAACGTCAGCGTTGACAACCCCATGTGGGAAGGGGAAACCGAGAAGCACATTCGCCGATACGCCATACCCGCTTTCTACTCAAAGACGCTTCTGAGCTGCTTGGACTTTCGCTCTTGTTGCTCGAAAGCACTGGTCAGCTGCTTGAAGATAGTTGCCAGCTGCTCGGACTTGCCCTGCAGCTGCTCGGACATGGTCGCTAGCTGCTCTGATAGGATGCCCTTCTGGTATTCTAGGTCCCAAGCATTGGACTCAGCAAGGTCTCGCTCACGCTGGGCCCTCTAGATGTTCTTCTCCATAAGCTTCATCGCCTCTTTGAGTTTTTCATTCTCCTCGGCGAGGGGCTCCATCCTCTTTATCAGCTAGCGCCACTGTTCGGTAGTCCGAGTTATCCCCTACAAACACACAATGACTATGAAGAACTCCGATCTCCAACATCAAAGATGAGCATTCAAGACGTAGTATTGACCTTAATCTGCTTCATCAGTCCAGCAAGGGTGGACTCTAGTCTCCTGAGTGTGGCAGAACCTCCTAAATTATAGGGCCCACATGCACCTGTCACTGTCCAACGACTTTTGACATCTATGCATACATTCCCGGTAACTTAAGAAGACTGTCGGGTGTCCTCAAGGAACCCCGAATCATCCACGATTTTCGAGCAGGATCACATTACAGAGTCATTGCAGTATTACAACAGTTTATTCAAATAGATACATCAGAGTAAAAATAGCGGAAGACTTACAATAACATAGTTTACAAACCATTTGTTTCAAACCATACAACTAAGTTCGATATTAATACAAACCAAAATAGTGGAGTGGCATTATAATATATTACAAAACACACAACATAAGCTACCCTGCCCAAGGGCCACACATTTAATTATCGTCATCGCACTGAACAATAGTCATGCAGCACGATCCAAAACAGATCTGCTCATGAGCCTCACCTGCAACAAGGGTCAACGAACCCTGAGTACAAAAGTACTCAACAAGACTTAACCGAAATAAGAATTTAAAAGAACACAGGAATGCAGTCTCATGGGATTCAAGGTATGGCTTTAGCAATAATCAAGGTTCTTTTGCGTAAAAGCATTTTAACAAAAATCTTTATATCAACGTTTAACACTTCATAAAGATCATATACAAAGCTGACACGATCCGTATTGAGATCATGAAACTTCGTAACCAACACCTTCTCAAACCATCCTCAAGTTCCAGTTATTAATACTACGATGATGAACAGTGAGTTGAGTCTCCATAACCGAGGAGCAACGATGATTCGAACCGATTATAACCCAGCTGGGAATTCCAGACCACACGACATATGTAGGTCCCCGACCTACATATACCAACCTACCCTCGGATCCTCTAAAACAAGAATGGGTCCGCGCCACCCGAGAATATAGTACTCCACCAATCCAGCCCATTGCCACGTGGGTACACGCTATTCCCGCCATCTCTCCACCCCTAGTGCGCGAGTAGCCATTCTCATAATAGAATAACCAAGTTAAGGCTTACCGAAGTATGTGGTTAGTACTACAAAGTCTCACCTCATGCAATTCAACAACGGATGGACCTTAATCGACAAAGGCGGAAAGAACCTGCTCACAAGACCTCCATGTCTTGTGGCTCCCACACACCGAATCCGCCCGGTCTAGATTTATTACTCCACATTCCCATATCACATGTTAATATATTTAACCAAAGCTCCATTTAAAACTTGCAGATGACAGGTAATCACCCAACTTTCACCGTTCTAAGCATAGCGAAGCAAAACTGACATATACGAATTTAAAACTGGTAATATGGTAAATATGGAATAACAAGGTTGGTAAGATACCAATTTGGTTTTCACTTGACTCCTAATCACTTAATGCAGTAAAAATAAGCAAAAGAGAAATCAATTTGTAAAATACAAGGTAGGGTTGTATGCATCCGGGGCTTGCCTTCGTTGACAGAAAAGTCCGGGTCCGGAGTCGCTCCACCGATATCAACTCCAACCTCCACAGATGGATCAACCTCCTCAACTACTTGATTAACTATCACGTGCTCACCTTCGTTCACTACACGTAGTAACAATGCCATGCTTAACATGATGCAGATACAAAATATGATGCTCGACGATGGATGCAAAACTTAACAACTTGAATACAACTTTCCTTCGCGGTACAGTTACAAGTCAAACTAACTAAACCATTTTCGCAACACTCACAACAATTGCCAAGGATCATTACCAACTAATGACCCAAGGACATCACTTAATCAAAAACTCAAACAAAACCTAAATCACTAAAGGTTACTATTTGCTTTTATGAATTAATTAATTAATTAATAATTATGAAATAAATCAACTTGTTCCAATTGACCTCAAAATTTTTGTATATGTTCATCACATGATAACTAAGTGACAAAACAATTTTCATAATTTTTGGATACATAAATAAGTCTAGAAAAATCCTGGAAACTCATTTATTAATTAATTGAGCAATTTTTATCACATTCAAAAAGTACTAAAAATCAACATTTCATAATTTTCCTATATAATACACATCACAGAGAAGTCACCCAAAAATTTTCATAATTTTTGGAGCTCTAAATAAATCTACACAAAAATAACAAAAATAGACACTATTCATTTAAATCTGAAAAACAGAAAATTCATTTTGAACGCTGAGTCACTGACAACCGGGTCCCACTTGTCATCTTCAACCTCCGACATTGACCATGGCAGCGATGGCTCTGACCGGCGATTCCTCGCCGACGGTGAGTCCAACGGCGACGACCAAGGTACTAAAATGATCACCAAGACTAGGCGCATCGATTTACATCCCTATCTGTACTGATTACGGCCCTATACTAGCTCGACGATGGCCATGGCGGACGCGGTGGCATGGCAGCGCTACGCTGGCGATGTGAAACCAGTAGAGCTCAAACAAGGGATCCAGGAAACACCAGTAGCTCACCCCGAACGCGTTGAAGCAAGGAGCGAGGTCGGAGAAGCAACGGAGAGGCGTGACGACGACCACGGTGATCACGGTGGAGCAAAGATCATCGGTGAGGAAGAACCGGCGACTGCAGTGATCAAAACTAGCAAGCAACACATGATCAAGCACCACAGCATCGAGACGAAGCCGTAGGTACACTGATCAAGGCCAATGGCTCACCGGAGTAGGCTGGCCACGGTGAAACGGAATCTCGGGAGAGGTTGCCAGCCACGAGGAAGAAAACGATGAACGGCGAGTTCACGGCGAAATCAAGCGACTAGAGCTAACTGGCTGGGTGCGCAAGGAACTAGCAGAGCTGGGACACGCATCGCTGCGACGGCGCAGACGCTGGTTCGACGGCGAGGGCTCAACGGAGAATGGCGGTGACGGCGGGAGAAAACAGAGCAAGAGAAAAGAACGACGACGACGGCGCCTCGGTCCAAATAACACGGCTCAGAAGCTCAAGGAAGCTGCGCTGTGGCCTTCATCGCGCCAGCGCGACGCCAAAAACGGCCACGACCGCGCCTGGAAGCAAACCGAAGATCGCCGGCGATGAGTTGGCTTCCGCAGTTACTGTTCATCGAAATTACAGAATTGCCATCCGCCAAAATTCCCAAATTACTCCCAAATTTTCATAACAACTCAAAAATCTCCAAAAATAAACTTTGTACAACTCAACAGGCTCTACAACTTTGCTTTAAGACTCAACCCCAAAATGTGCTTCGATTTTGAAATGGATTTTCAGGGTCGGATTTAAATATTGAGAATCAGGGTTTTCGGAATTTCAAATCAATACAACGATTTCAAACTTGATTCAAACAATACCAAGCAATACTTATAACATAATTGTAAGCTTGTTTTAGTGAATGCATAATAAAATTTGCAACATGACCAATGCCTTACAATGCATATGATGATATGTCCGGTTTTTTATATTTAAACACCCGAGGTGATACAATCCTTCCCCCTAAAAGAAATCTTGCCCCGAGATTCAAAGCCATAGGGTAAGTAATGGAAAAGGAAATGTGTCAATCCAAAAACATCCAATTCTCATCCAAAAAACAACTGAGGTTCCTTTATAAAACACAATTTGTAACAACCGAAATTAACTAACAGTACTCTATTCTATAATGACGCAAGAAACTCTGGAAACTTTTCTAACAAGTAATCTTCTGATTCCCAAGTACCTTCCTCTTCTGAATGTTGATTCCATTGTATCTTGTAGAACTTTATTGTTCTCCTCCGAGTAACACGATCTTTCTGATCCAATACTCGGATAGGATATTCTGAATAAGTCAGATCTGATTCAAGTTCCACTCCTTCCACTTCAACATTCTGCTCAGGCACTTAGAGACACTTCTTCAACTAAGACACATGACACTTCTTCAACATCAAACGGCTTCTCGATATCAGGTTGGGCTAATACTGGTGCAGTGGTCAACAGTCTCTTCAGAGTCTGGAAAGCCTCTTCACAATCAGATGACTAGGCAAACTTGACTTGGTTCTTCAGTAACTTAGTTATGGACTTTGATACTTTAGAGAAATCTGGAATAAACCGATGGTAATACCTCGCCAATCCCAGAAAACTCCGAACTTGATGACCTATCAAACCAAGGGGGACCTGCCGATCACCCGCAACGTAGAGAGCGGATCCCATGCACGTGTTGGGACGAACCGGAGACAGGTCCTACTCCGAAAACCGTAGAAGGAGTGGTGGTCGGCTTTTACTGGCTAAGTTAGAATAACCATAAAAGTTGAAGTGACACATTAGAGTGGTCGGAGAAATAATAATAGCTTTATTGAAGTAAATCAGAAATACAAGAGGGGTACATATCTTAGTAGTTAAGCATAGAAACGTCTAAGCTTGTCGATGTGCCACAAGTTTGGTACGTCCGTACAATCCAGGTGAGCTAACCTGTAAGACGTTGGTCGTGTGACCTCCTTGATCATGAAGGGCCCCTCCCATGGGGTTGCGAGTTTATGGACACCAGCCTGGTTCGTCTTCCACTTTAGGACCAGGTCCCCAACCACAAAAAACCACTCTTTAACGTTCTTGTTGTAGTACCTGCGCAAAACAGCAAGGTATTTGGCCGTACATACACAAGAATCGAGCCGCTTCTCTTCTGCGCTATTCACTTCTAGCTCCCGTACTTCATTGGCCTTGCCTTCGTCGAAGTTCTCTACCCGTGCTGATCTGAAAGCTATATCTGTAGGGAGGACCGCCTCAGCGCCGTAAACCATAAAGTATGGTGAGACATCGGTGTTACGGCTGGGCTGAGTTCTGAGTCCCCAGACCACGGCTGGTAACTCTTTGAGCCATCTTCCGGGAGCCTTGTCATTTTCTCTATACACCCTCTTCTTCAACGCGTCCAAGATCATGCCATTTGCCTGCTCAACCTGTCCATTAGCTCTAGGGTGCGCCACCGAGACGTATTTTACTACTATGCTCCTTTCATCGCAGAAGTCCCAAAAAGCGTTCCTGGTGAACTGAGTACCTAGATCGGTGATGATGCTGTTCGGTATGCCAAAACGATGGATGACCTGGTCGAGGAATGTGACAGCCTTTTCTGAGGATGCCTGTACCAAAGGCATGTATTCTATCCACGTAGAAAATTTGTCGATCAGCACAAAGACGCATGTAAATTTCCCTGGAGCCGGTTTGAAGGGCCCGATCATATCCAGTCCCCAGCATGCGAAGGGCCAGGAGGTTGGTATTGTCTAGATCTCATGTGCTGGTACGTGGATTCTCTTGGCGAGGAACTGACAACCCTCATAGTGGCGGACTAGCTTCTCTGTGTCGGATACTACTGATGGCCAATAGAACCCTGCTCGGAAAGCCTTGCCGACCAGCATTCTTGAGGCCACGTGGTTGCCGCAGGAGCCAGAGTGGATTTGGTCCAGAAGATGTTTGCCGTCCTCCTGGGTTATACACTTCATCAAGATTTCCTCTTTTGCTTTCTTGCGCCATAGCTTGCCATCAATGAGCAGGTACTGCTTACTGCGATGCATCAGGTGCTCGTTCTCTGTCCGATCAGTGTAACCGCTGCCATCTGTTAGGTACTTGATGAAAGGTTTTCTCTAGTCAGGCTCATGAGTGGTCGGAGGGGGCTCGGCGGTGCTTGACGCCGAAACCATAGCCACCAATTGCTGGTCTGGAGGCTTGTCTGCCGTTGAATCTTTCTCTTCGATGGACGGCGTGAGCAGGTCTTGGACTAATACGCCATGTGGGATTTTTGCTCGGGATGATCCTAACTTTGACAGTGCATCCGCTGCTTGATTCTTGTCCCGGACCACGTGTATGTACTCGATGCCATAGAACCTGCCTTCCAGCTTTCTGACCAAATTTCAGTATGCATCCATCTTTTCGCTGGTTGTGTCCCAGTCCTTGTTGAGTTGGTTGATGACCAGAGCAGAGTCTCCATAGACGTAGAGACGTTTAACGCCAAGCTCAACCGCAATGCGCAAACCATGTAGGCATGCTTCGTACTCGGTGGCATTATTAGATGCTGGGAAATAAATCCTGAGGACGTACCGGAGCTGCTCCTTGGATGGTGACATGAAAAGGACTCCTGCTCCCACACCGTCAATGTTGAGAGAGCCATCGAAGTACATCGTCCAATATTCGTCGGATCTGGGAGAGGCAGGCGTGCTTAAGTCTGTCCACTCGACGATGAAATCGACAAGTGCCTGAGACTTGATTGTAGTGCGGCTTGCAAATTCCAAGGAAAAGGGGCATAGCTCCATTGCCCATTTGACGATGCGCCTGTTCGCATCCTTGTTGCTAATGATGTCTCACAGAGGGTACTCAGTCACGACCACCACACGATATCCGTTCAAGTAGTGTTTCAACTTTTGGGATGTTATCAGTATGGCGTAGATCAACTTCTGAATCTGTGGGTACCTAGTCTTGGACTCATTGAGTACCTCACTAATGAAATAGATTGGCCGCTGTACCTTGTAGACGTGGCCGGGCTCGTCTCGCTCGACCACCATGGCCGTGGAGACCACTCGATTAGTAGCCGCAATGTATAGCAGGAGTATTTCGTCTTCTCTTGGAGCAGTGAGTACCGGAGGTGACGTAAGGTATTGTTTCAGCTGTGTGAAGGCAACGTCTGCTTCCTCCGACCACTCAAACTTTTCGGACGCTTTGAGTAGATTAAAGAACGGTAATCCTTTTTCACCTAATCTTGATATGAAACGGCTGAGGGCGGCCATGCATCCGGTAAGCTTCTGAACGTCCTTCACCTTTTTGGGAGGCTTCATGTCCAAGATAGCTTTGACTTTTTTTGGGTTAGGGCGTATGCCATCGTGACTGACGACGTTGCCGAGGAGTATGCCAGAAGGAACACCAAAGATGCACTTCTTTGGGTTTAACTTCCACTGGAATGTATTAAGGGCTGCAAAAGTGCGTCCCAGGTTGTCAACAAGGGTATGAGCTTCCTTGGTTTTGACAACTATATCATCAACATAAGCCTCGATGAGGTCATCTTTTATCTCGTCTTTGAGGCAAGCTTGTATAGCGCGTTAGTAGGTAGCCCCGGTGTTCTTGAGCCCGAACGACATGGGCGTGTAGCAGTAGGCGCCGAAAGGCGTGATAAAAGATGTCTTGATCTGGTCATCCTTTTTGAGAGCGATCTGGTGATAACCAGAGTAGCAATCGAGAAAGGAAAGGAGCTCAGAACCAGTGGTTGAATCTACGACCTCGTCTGTGCGAGGTAAGCCGAAGGAGTCTTTAGGGCAGTGTTTGTTGAGATCAGTGTAATCAACGCACATTCTCCATTCATTATTCTTTTTGCATACAAGAACCGGGTTGGCTAACCACTCCAGATGATACACTTCTTTGATAAATCCGGCTGCCAAAAGCTGTGTAACTTCTACCCTAATCGCCTCCTTTTTGTCGCGAGCAAACTGTCGTAGCTTCTGCTTGATAGGTTTGGCCTTGCCGTTGACATTCAAGGAGTGCTCAATCAAGTTCTGAGGTACACCGGGCATGTCAGCAGGTTTCCATGCGAACACATCCACGTTGCTCCTCAAGAACCTGATGAGCGCATCTTCCTATTTGGGATCCAGGTTGGCCCCGATAAGGGCCGTCTTGCTGGGATCACCATCGACCAGCTAGATCACCTTGTGCTCCTTGGACTTGATGTTGTTGCGTGGAGCCTCGAGCTCCAGGATCTCCTGGTGGTCGATCAAGGTCTTCTTGGCGTCGAGCACGGTCTCGGCCATGTGAATAGAGAGGTCGTGAGCCTCTGCTATTTTGAAACTATCATCTTTGCAGGTATAAGCTGCGTACACGTTGCCTCGGAGGGTTAGAACTCCTTTCTCGATAGGCATCATGGTCGGAGCCGTATCCACCGTGGTCGGAGCCGTAGCCGATGTAGGTGAAGCAGTGGTTGATGCAGACTGAATCCACGCCTCCTCCAGGGTCATGGCGATGAAGTCGTCAGAGTCGGTGGTCCAGGTGATCTGGCCAACGGTGAACATGAGGCCATTCGGCGTAGCCATGGAGCCGGAGATGATGACCATCTTGTTTGCTTGGAAAGTAGTACGCACACCCCCTACCTGGCGCGCCACTGTCGACGAAATATGGTCGGTAGTCTACCTAGGGGTATACCCAAGGTAGTAGATTGTTGGCAGATAGATGCGCAAGCCACAAACAAGACGGTGACGCAAGACAGACACAAGGTTTTATCCAGGTTCGGCCACCAAGAAGGCATAATACCTACGTCCTGCGTCTGATTTGTATTGCTGTATGTCAATGAGAGATGTTTTTTAGAGGGGTCCCCTACCCGCCTTATATAGTTCGGGGGGCAGGGTTATAGATCTGGAAACTAATCCTAGCCAGTTACAATTGCCATATGTGGCCGGATAAGGATTCCTATTCTAACCGACCAGGATCTTGATTGATCGCCAAATCTGCCTTGACTCCTTACGTGGGACTCCGATCAGGTTAACCGGGCCGCACGTCGTCTTTTGGTGGACCGGACCCACCGATCTGGGCCGGCCCAAGCTTAGCCATAAGGGTATAGGGGTTAATACCCCCACAATAGCCAATACAATCCAATAGACCATAGGAGTATGGTATTACGTCATACTGATGGCCTAAACCTATCTAACTCATGTGTCTCTGTTGCCTTCTTGTTCTTGATTACACACATCTCTACCGATCAATCTACCTTCGTGGGATACCCATCGGAGGACTACCGATGATATTCTATCGATAGTTGGCGTGCTAGGTAGGGGTGTGCGTGCTATTTCTATATCGAACAAGATGGTATGTTCCATAGGCTCTTCGTCCCTCCCACAACCCAACCAGATCTTCACGGTCAGATCGATCTCGTGGATCATCAACGCTGATGGAGTCGGAGAGCTCATTCAGTCGATGCAGATCGATTCTGTGCTGATCACCCCAATGCCTGTGACTGTAGATCTGATCTTGAAACCACCTCCGAGGTCGCCTTCAACAACAACTCGCCGCTTGCTTCCCCGCTACTAGAGGAGGCAAATCAACAACGATGATATGATCGCATCGATCGATCAGGTCAGCCAGAAGCTCGCCGATTGCCCCTCTATCACCAAATTGGCTTTGACCACTCTAGGTCAGTGCCGACCACCCTCTGATCTAGATCTATCGGGGGCTACTCGGGAAACTCTAGGGGTTACGACCCAACCCTTTGGGTTCACCAACGTTGCCATCGCCTATCAAGATGCCCTAAGGGCCAAGTTCACTGACCAGGATGGAGATGTCCATCCTCTCACCGACCAGATTGCCGACCAGCCTTCGCCAGCCATCAACATGCTACACGTCGGCCGATGCCCAGGAACATCCCTCCAAACCATCTTGGAGGAGAATCTAGACTCTGAGTCCTAGGGCTCTACGGAGACTGTCACCGAGACCACCGCCGAACAGCTTCCTCTCCCTCCTTTCCGTGGTGGCGCAATCTTCAACATCAGCGTCGATAGCCCCCTAGGGGAAGGGGAAACCAAGGAGGACCACATTGCCTACGTCAATATGAACATCAATCGTGCGTAGCACCGAGCAAATTTGGGCGCCCTTGTGATGGCTGAGGCTCAGCTCGACTCGCAAGGAAGGCCACGCCAACTCCACCACAACCTCGACGATGAATTTGTCTATGTTGACGGCCATGACGTCTACAAGACCCCAATGAGCTCGCCCGACTCCTACAGACACCAGAGGTCACCAAGGTCACCGCCATGCTTAAAGCAGTGCACTACCAGGTCAATGAAATCTGCTAGGATCTGAGACCTTCATACTCCACAAGCTTGATTCACTGATCAGCCGTGCCAAGATCTGATCGCGACACAAGTCATTTTACTGACCAGCACCACAACGACAGACAACCCCTCTAGGGGGAGCTAGGGGCAACCGCATCGAACACCTTTGCCAACATGACCAAGAGGTCGACTAGGACGTTCGAGTGCACCTCAATAATCTCTAAGACGCATGACGATGTATTGACAAGCGCTACTTCGGTCGCCATGAAGAAGAAGTATGCCACCACCAAGAATATGAGCAAGAGTTTGGCAACCTGGACTCAGCTCTCGAGCCGCTCAATGCCAGCAACGCAGCAGATGATGGTGCCAACAACCCCGAAGGGCCCCTGGCATTCACGAGGGCACTCCGAACACTCCAGTGGCCCTGTGGTTTCAAAATCACTGGGTTGAGCCCTACGAACGAAGGATGAACCCCACACAGTGGCTATAGGCTTACGCCACTGCTATCCCCGCCACCGGAGGAGACACTAGTGTCATGGCAAACTATCTTCCCATCATGCTAACGCCAACCGCCATGAACTGGTTCACAAGCCTCACCCCGGATTCCAAAGGATCCTGGGAAGAGCTGAAGAAGGTCTTCACCGACAACTACATGGACACATGCACTCGACCGGGCACCAAGCATGATCTAAACTGCATCTACCAGAAGCCATCTGAGCTCCTTCGTAGCTACATCAGACGCTTTTCTAAGATGAGGAATTCTATTCCTAACATCACGAAAGCTAAGGTCATCACCGCCTTCATCTAGGGACTCCATCACCACGATCTCCGCTCCAAGTTCAACCGCAAGCCGCCCACAGGGATTGGCGAGATGATCACGACCGCCAACTAGTACGCCGATGCCGAACAAGCCGAAGTGCACTTCAACGAGGATGTGGGCATTCATCACCCAACTCACCGCAGTGACCATCACCCCAACGACCAGCGCCACAACGACCACTGCTACGATGACCGTAGTCACCATCGGGACAGCGGCCGTGATCGGCCAGAAGGATCCAAGTCTGGTTAATATGGCCACCACCGACCAGACCACATCATCACCGCCGTTGATGAACCTCGCACCAAGAAGATCCTCGATGGCCCATGCCCCCTCCACAAGAACACCAAGCATAAGATGAAGGGCTGCCTCGGCTTGGCTAAGGAATTCCAGGCCAAAAAGCCAGATGACGACAGCAACGATGGTGCTAGAGGCCGCTGATCACCTGGGGGCAACAAAAATGCCTTCCTGGATCATGACAAGGTGGTTGCCACCATCTTTGGGGGCCTTGCCTCCACCGAGAGCAGAAGAGAATGGAAGCTCGCCGCCCGCCGGGTGCTCGCCATCAATGCGGAAGATGCCACCACCAACCCTAGCTATCACCCTTGGTCCAAGGTCCCCATCACTTTTAGTAGGGCTGACCAGTGGGCAGACATCCCCTATACAGGGTGTTTCCCCCTTGTCCTTGATGCAACCGTCTAGAAAGTGTTTTTTAGAAAAGTGTTCTGAACCTGCTCTTCGCCAGAGCCCTAAAGGAGCTGGGCCTCGGGATAACAGATCTCACACCCTCCGACTCCTCCTTCTGGGTGTGGTACCTGGTAGGGCATCCAAACCACTTGGAGAGATCACCCTACCAGTATAGTTTGGCATGGCAAGCAACTACCATGTCGAGCACATCAACTTCTACGTTGCTGACTTCAACACCACTTACCATGCCATACTTGGTCGGCCAGCTCTAGCCAAGTTCATGGCTGTACCACACTATGCTTAACTAGTGCTAAAGATGCCTTCGCCTGTAGGAGTCCTGGCCCTGTGGGCCAACCTCTCCATCGCCTACGCCTATGAGACAAAGAGTCTCGCCCTCGCCGAAGCCACCGACCTCTCCATCTAGATGGCTAGTGTGGTCACCAACGCCAAGACGGTGCCCACCGACGACCTAGAGATCCCATCGCTGGAGCCTCCTCGCGCCTCCGCCATGTCCAAGCAAACCAAGGAGATTAGCCTTAGCCTTGATGACCCCTCCAAGATAGTGAAGATTGGGGCTCACCTTGACCCAAATAGGAAAGCACGCTCGTCTCCTTCCTATGTGCCAACATCAACATGTTTGCTTAGAAACCTACAGACATGCTAGGGGTACCATGGGAGAAGATCGAGCACTCCTTGAATGTCTTGCCGACAACCAAACCAATCAAGCAAAAACTCCAACAATTTGCGCCAGACAAGAAGGAGGCTGTTAGGGTAGAAATAAAATGGCTCCAAGCTACCGGATTCATAAAAGAAGTGTATCATCCTGAGTGATTAGCAAACCCTGTTCTTGTTCAAAAAAAAGAATAAGGAATGGAGAATGTGTGTTGATTACACTGATCTTTACAAACACTGCCCTAAAGACCCCTTTGGTCTATCTTAGATTGACAAGGTTGTAGACTCCACCGCTAGCTGCGAACTGCTCTCCTTCCTCGACTGTTACTCTGGCTATGACCAGATCTCCCTCAAGGAAGAAGACCAGATCAAGACGTCGTTCATCATGCCTTTCGGTGCATACTGCTATACCACCATGTCCTTTGGACTCAAGAACGCCAGGGTGACCTACCAAAGGGTCATCAAGATGTGCCTCGATCAATAGTGTAACACCCCAGGTGTTTGGCTTCCACATTTGCACTACATTTCATGAACATGAGCATCATGCATCCATTCTTGAACTTATATCACATGAAACATGATTTCGAAACATTGCAACATGTTGTGTATTTCCTGTGTATTGTTTCTTTTATGAAATGTAAAGTGTGCAACACTTAAGTGCAACATGTGCCACTCACTTAGTAAAACAAGGTTAGTTAGTGCTATGCAACACAATCATGAAACAAGTGAAACATGACTATGAAACAGTTGCAACATTTCATGTGTTTTTCATTGTTTCAGTACATACCTTGCTTGATTCTTGTGTGACCAATGTGTGGTGTGGCTAATGATCCTCCTAAGTAACTTAGTTACACCTAGAATGTCATTAGGAACAATGTTCATGTTGATCATTTTGCCTAATTAGGTTTCCAAGTCATGGTTGACCAAATTGGACCCCTAGAGCTCCTGAGTTTGACTGTTTAAAAAGTGTAACTTAGAGTCTATGCATGTTGGAGCAACCTAAAGCAAAGTTGTAGTAAATTTAATAAGGAACAAACTTTGTTTAGAAGCCATCTCATGAAAATGTGCACAACATGTTCAAAAAGGACCCACAAGTCAGTTTTGAGATCTATGTTGAAACTCGGAAAATTTTCTAAGTCTGAAACCGGTTTTCAGTTTCATGTGTCGATGTTTGGAGCATTGTATCTCACAAACCAAGCCGAACCAGCTCGTGCTCCAATTGTGAAAATTGTAGCCCACATGTAGATCTCCATCTTTGTTAACTACGACATGAGCTCGATCAGCACGGTTTAGGAGTTTGAGCACGTCGAAAACTCGTCGTCAGTCGGTTGATTGCAGGCCTGATGGCCGTCTCCGTCAGGCCGAGTGGCCGACCGGCCTCAGGCCGTCGTTGCCGCGTGGCCACGCCGTGGAGGCCGTACGCTGGCGTTGGCCCCACCGGTCAGGTCATCGCGGACACCTCAACGCCACGCGCCCATCAGCTC
Source organism: Miscanthus lutarioriparius (assembly GCA_904845875.1). Classification (NCBI taxonomy): domain Eukaryota; kingdom Viridiplantae; phylum Streptophyta; class Magnoliopsida; order Poales; family Poaceae; genus Miscanthus; species Miscanthus lutarioriparius. Next base: position 69,699,648 of record CAJGYO010000005.1, on the reverse strand, counting down.
GTCTATTTGCTTCGCCGCGCGCGTCTGGCTTCGTCAGTCCACGCCGAACCAAGCAGGCAGCCGCTCCGCCATTGCCGCTCCTGCTTCGCCGTCGCCGAGCTCGCGAACCACCGCAAAAGCGCGACTGCCATCTCGCCAGCGACTCCGCCGTAGCCTGCTCTACCTTCTCCACCTCCTTGCTGCGCCGTTCGTGCTTGGGTAAGGTCGCAGTGACCATTTCCGCCGTCACTGCCATGGGCGTGACCTCGCCGGAGCTAGCGCTCGTCGTGGCCGGCCGCCTCCGCTCCTTTACTGCCTCTTCTAGTGCGCGCATGGGGAACCGTAGGAGCCGTAGTGTCTACCTCAAAGGCATAGTCTCTGGATTCGCCGCCGTTGAGCCGGAACACGGCCGCGCGCCGCCGTGCGCCATGGCCGAACCGCCGAGCTCCGTGGCCGGGGTACTTAGGGGTCGGTAGAGTTGGTGGTTAGGGTGTCAATCGACGCGTAAGATTGAGGCGGTCACGTTGGTGCCGTCATCGTCGCCGGAGAAGCCGCCGTCGGCGAGCTCCACCGGATTCCCGTCGTGCGAGCCGCCTCCTCTGCTTTGCTGCCGCTGACCAGTGGGGTCGGCTGACAGCCGGGTCCCACACGTCAGTGGCTGTTGTTCTTAAAGATAGTTCAGTTTTACAGATTTGAATGCAATGTTGTAAAATCCATATCTTGAGTTTAGTAGATCCAAATTGAGTACTTCCAATTTTGTTAGACTCACTGTTAGGTCTAGTATTTAAGAAAAATATATCTTGAGCATATTATGTAGAAATTTTGGGTGAATTAAATAGGAACTTGAAAAGTGTTTTTGAATGCATGCAAACTTGTTTAAATCATATCTTGAGTTTCTGTGATCCAAAAATTATGAAATTTTGTGGGTGAGCTAGTCTTGTATAGTAGAAGCTCTGGTTAAAATTTGAGAGTCATTGCATGTGTAGTTTTTGAGTTATAGATTTTCCTTTTATCATCAGGTAATTCTTGTGTAAATTTTAGTAATTTATTTATGAATCCAATGGCCATGAAAATTGGTAGGTAGTATCCTAGTACCCTAAGGATGCTAGGAAAAATATGAAATCTGTTGCTTGACACTTTTCATTAGGGTTTCCTAATTATGCCATTTTAAGCCATTATGCCTTGTCATTTTTGTGTAGGCTTTTCTACTTGCTCAAATGGTGTGAAATTTTTATGGTAGTCTACTTAGAGTATGTAGTGTCTACTGTAATTTTTGTAGAATTAATGGGGCAGTTTTCATATAGGTTTACTATTTCCCCTAATTAATTAAATAAATTAAGAAAGGTATTAAAAGAAATGTTTTGGTAATGGACATCCTACTTTCTGGTGTTCTTAGGATATGTGTGATAAGATAGTAAAGTTGGTTTTGTCTAATTATATGTTTACATCATAAGTTGCTAATTATTTGTTGGCATTATGTCCCTCTGGACAGATCTGGGGACTTTGGAAAGTTCCCCATGATAATGTGGTTTTCTGTGCTTGTGTTGAATACAAAAGTTGTAGGTAACTTATGTATCTAGCTCCTGTCAAAATTTGAGGGCATTTGGCCCAGTAGTTTAGAAACTACAGCTGTTTAAAGTTAGGTTGCAGTTTTTGCTGATTCTCTGCCTTGTGTGGATAGACTTCTGTTGATTGATGAATTCGACCTGGTAAAGGTTTGAATCATGCTTTGAGGTCTAAAAATGAATTGTAGACAATTTCATAAGCTTTCCAGATTGTCTTGTTTCATGTCATTTGGAATTATACATTAGGTTGTATAAACTTGGTAAGTAAAGTGATTTGAATAGGGCTTAAGTTGAAATATGCAAACTACAGCGAACATGTGCATTCCCCGAGCATCCCTGACATTCGTACATGTGCATCCATGATACTTATCTTGCGCATTCATGCAATAGGTGTGCTGGAGGGAGTGACGTTGCTGGAGTTCGAGGGAGCCAACCAGGAGGAGCCCGAGGTGCAGGAAGTCGAAGAAGAAGGTAACCGTCGCCGAGGAGTTGCCCGAGTGCCACGATCACCTGACCTTCCTCTTTCTCGAAAAGGCAAGCCCGGAGCATTATAAGTCTCCCATGTCTTTACAAATATATTGAGTATCTTTATTGTTGATGATGCATTAAGTATAGGAATTGGTTGGAACCAATTGCTGCATTATATATCCTCCTTGTCCGGATATCGCTTTGGAATCCTATTTAAGTTCAGAGCGGGTTAAATGCTTAGCCATGCTTAGTGCGGTAGAAGTCGGGTGATTTCTGTCACCTGCGAGATTTAGGATGAGGTGGATCACGGTTGGCTATATTTGCTATCGTGGAAAAGAACCATGTGAATAATGAATTAAGACCGGGCGGAGTCTTGTGTAGGTTTGAACATAGTGACTCCGTGCGTGTGTCGTTTAAGGACCGACATCTGTTTATGACGTCCTCATGTCATGTTGAACGCAGCCTAACACTTAGCTGGCCGGATAAGTCGTTCCGACCATGGCCGAGTAGCTCAACTCATGCCGGGAACCGTGGGGGTTGGATGCATTCGGAGGTAGTAAGGATGTGCGGAGAGCCATTGGCATAAGTCCAAGGGGAGTCGGGGTTTAAGATCCCGCACTTCTGGCAGAGTGGTTCTCTCGAGAATGCGATGCCCGGACCCGCGTCTTTTTTCTGTTACTTTTCTCCCGAGTTGTACCAAAGGTGACTTGTTTGTGACCACGACGAAGCGGGGGTTTGTGTTAGGAATACCCTCCGGTGGATAGGAATCGATTGAATCGCCGTCTCTCCCGGATAGTGAGAACTTGACTTGAGCAAATGTGACAACGTAGATTCAATTAATTTAACGATATGGTTAAATGGATAATGATGATGATGATGATAATGTTGCCGAGAATTATACACTGCTATGGTTATTAATGTTTGCATATTAATCAAGTGGTTGATTAGTACAGGTGCTAATATAGATGACAGGTTAATGGCTTAAAGTCACTGCTAGTTCAGGATAAAAGTTAATCATTATTACATATGCTTTTCTGCAAATGAAAGTGTCAGCCAGATCCACAAAATAAAGCTATGCATGATCCTTGGTGTCTTTTATTTTGGTTTCCGTCGGGTAAGTCTAGCTGAGTACATTCCCGTACTCAGGGTTTATTTCCCTCTTGTTGAAGATGACCTTCTCTATCGTGGATTACGTAAGTATTGTCTCCACCCGTGGTGACGAAGACTAGATCACGGGCATGATCTCTCGTTATCTTATCTGAATGCTTTTGTGGGATGTGATCAAGAAACTGGTACTGGTATTGAACTCGTGTGTGTGAGTTAAACTATTTGCTTCCGCTATGTTACAAGACTTGTTTTGTAATAATGATGACTCGTGTTGATGTAATCTATTTGCGTAACGTCTGCGAAATGTTGTAACGTACGATATGTTATGTTGAATTACTGTGATCTTGGTTGTATGCAAGTTGGTTTGAGATCCGTCGTGATTTCAGTTGACTACCGGGTTTATATGGGCGCAAGTTCGAGAATTTGATCGTTTCGGCGATTGTTTTCGTACTTGTACTCTTATAAATTGGTCGGTTCTGTGACAGCTGGTATCAGAGCTAGATTCAACATTAAACATGTCATACGGGTATTTAAAAACAAAAGCTTTTGTTGCGAAAACTGGTTTATAACTTATAGTTATATGTAAGTGTTCAAAATCTGAAATTTTATAGTGTACCGGTGATCACATCCTTTGTAGCCCACTTAAGGATTTTAGGTGGCTTATATAATTACTAACTTTGGGAAATGATTGTTTCTATTTTCGTTGTCCATGCGGCGTGCTATTGCATGGGTGCCATTCGCTTGAATGGTAATGTTTGGATCATTTGCCTCTACGCCCAGGTAAGGGTGAGTTGTGAGAGCATGACCGTCCAACCGTCGGTCTAGGGGAGAGTAGTTGTGGTTGCTCGCATACCTACATGTTTAATCATGTATCTATGAGAGTACTTAATTGTGGGTATCTCTGTCGGGTAGCTGTGATACTAGAGTATATACACATCCGGGATGTATGTATGAAAGTATTTAGTTTAATGCTTGCTTTTATGCCTTTTTGGGGAATTACTGGGCTGAAATGAAATTTTCTGCAGGTACACTAACAACGTATCGTTGTAGATCGACTAGCTACCGTATACGAGAGAACGTATGTATGCCACCGTATATTTCGCTAGCCTTTAAATTTTATTTTAGGTTTGTGAGGACGTACGGATCGTGCATGCATCATGTTCAATCATACATGGCATTTCTTGCATTTCTCCTCCTTTAAAATTGATGGTCTCGAATAATTAAATTTCGTATCCCTTAAATGATTCTCCCCTTACGTTGTAACTTTTGCTGAGATGGCGGCACTTAAACGCACCGCCGCAAGTCCGGCTGGAGGCGGGGCACCTCGTCACCGTTTAGCTCCTCGTGAGCCCTGGCCCCGAGCCCTCTTGAGGAGGAAAGGGTGAGGCGAGAGCTAGCCCGGGTGATTGCTGAGAGGATCTGCAGATTCAGCAGCGTTTGGAGCAAGTCACGCAGAATGGGATCAAGAGAACTGGAGGTTCGAGAGGTTGTGATTGCTCACACAGAATCTGTGAGCGTATGTTGGTTCACATCTTTGAACCAACGGAATGAAGCTTGCACGAGGAGAATGTGTTTGAGAGCGCGACAGGTAGAACTCGAGAAAGCAGTTGGCGGCTGCAGAAGGGTACAATGACAATCTTCATGAGGAGGTTCACTGTGTTACAATCAGCTTCACCCTCTCCCGCCACCGAGGAGGATGAGATGGGTTCGGTGTCATCATGGTGAAGGTGATGACGTTGAGATTAATGGACTGAAAACGTTCCACATGACGAGGAGGAAGATGAGGAGTTAGAGCACGCTAGTGATGAAGATGGAGGAGAGATCTTGACATCGACTCGAGGACGGCGCGTAGTTAGCTTACTACTTAGCTAATCTGCTGGAGCTAGTCTTTTGTTGATCCTCAGGCATGAACGAGTAGCTTTGTAATAAGTTAATCGTTGGGATGTAATATCGAACCTTAAGTTATCTTTGCTGTCAGTTTGGAACCCTCTGGCTTTGATGTAACCTATTGAACATGTTATGCTCCGCATATTTGAGCCTTTGCCAAGTTCCGTCTGTGCGGGCTATCTATCTCATTGCTGGTTAAGTTCATCGCCTTAATGTGTCAATTGATGCGCTTGAGAAGTTGTGTGATTGTGATGAATGATTGTGCCTCTGTGATAGTATAAGTTCATTTCCTCCATTGGAGTTAGTGTGGCATAATTATACAATTCATCTACAAATTTCCACATCATCAGTGCTCATTGGCTATACATTTTGCAGATGGCTTACAATCTTCGTCGCGGTCGTAACCATGGAGATGAAGAGCAAACACCTCCTCCACCACCACCCACACCAGCTGAGCTAATGCAGACAGTCGTTGAAAGTCAGCGCATGCTAGCTGAGGCTATGCGCCAGATGGCAAACCGTGAGGATCGGAATGTCCGCCAAGGACCAGAACCAAATCAATACAGTGATTTCAAGGCTTTCCTTGACACGAAACCCCCGATCTTCAAGGAGGCTGAGGAGCCTCTGCAAGCTGATGAGTGGTTGAATACTCTTGAGCAGAAGTTCCGCCTGCTCCGCTTGACTGAGGTGCTGAAGACTGAGTACGCATCTCACCAGTTGCATGGGCCAGCTGGTATTTGGTGGAGCCATCATCGGTCCACTATGCCCGCTAATGCCCAAATTACTTGGGATCAGTTCAAGTCTGCTTTCAGGGGAAATTATATTCCTCCTGGTCTCATGGCGATCAAGCATACAGAGTTTATGAAGTTAACCCAAGGGAACAAGAGCTTGAACGAATACCTGCAGGCTTTCAATAACCTTGCAAGGTACGCTACGGAGTTTGTGGACACTGATGCCAAGAAAATCATGAAGTTTCAAGCGGGACCGAGCCCCAAACTTATGAAGACCATGGGAAATTGCAAGTGTGCGCATTTCAATGAGTTTGTTAGTGATGCTCTAGCCCAAGAGAACAACAATGCTGTGTATCTTTGCTTCAAAGAGTCGTAAGAGAGCCTATGAGGCGAGTGCCTCACAATCCAAGGCTCCCGTCACACATAAGGCTCCATTCCGTCCACCGGCGTCGGCCACCGCTAAGTTTTTCGCCCACCTGAGAAGAAGAATCTGGGGAGGACTGGATTTCGCAAGGCTTTTTGGTTGCTGTTCTTCCAAAGGGCACTACCAGTCAAGGAAGCTCCAATGTTCCGCCAAGCAATATGCCATCGGTGGAATTGCAACAAGACCGCCATCGGGCGAGGAAGTGTCCTTACCCTAAGAAGAATTTCAATCAAGGTGGCCAGGTGAACTATACAAATGTTGCTTGATATTCCTTCAGGGGAGGCAGTCACTGTCGGTAAGTTTCTGGTTGATCAACACCCCGCAGTTGTACTATTTGATTCGGGTGCTTCACATTCTTTTATTAGTCCCGCATTTGCATCCAAGTTTGTGCAGAAAACATACACTGTTGAGGGTGAGGGTTATTGTATTAGGGCTGCCAGTGGTACCATCCCCACCAAGCTCGTAGTAGGGGCGTACAACTTGAGATAGAGGGACGAAGTTATCAAGTTGATCCGGTAGTTTTACCGGGCTGGGTATCGATGTGATATTGGGAATGAATTGGATGAGCAAGCACGGGGTGCTTATTGATACATCGACTAGAGTAGTCATGCTCGAGAGATCCCAAAGAATGTCGAGGAAGGTTTTCTGGTGCAACTACCTAGGGACATCAATCTTTCTTTGTGCGACTAATGCGGTGCAAGCAAAGGCTATGGCAAATATCCGGTAGTGTGTGACTTTCCGGATGTTTTTCCCGAGGATTTGCCTGGATTACCTCCGGATCGGGACGTAGAGTTCAAGATAGAGTTGCTACCTGATACAGCACCCATATCTAGAAGACCTTATAGAATGCCTCCCAACGAACTAGCTGAACTTAAGATCCAGTTAAGTGAACTTCTACAGAAAGGCCTTATCCGTCCTAGTTCATCGCCATGGGGGTGTCCAGCTATCTTTGTGAAGAAGAAGGATCAGTCACTACGCATGTGTGTAGATTATAGGCCTTTGAATGCAGTCACAATTAAGAACAAGTACCCTCGCCCGCCACGGATAGACATCTTGTTTGATCGGTTGTCTAAAGCAAAAGTCTTTTCCAAGATTGATTTGAGGTCTGGTTATCATCAAATCAAAATTGCCCGAGGATGTCTCAAAACCGCATTCTCTACAAGATATGGTCCGTATGAGTATCTGGTTATGTCGTTTGGATTGACCAATGCCCCCGCACATTTCATGTATCTAATGAATTCGGTGTTTATGCCTCGAGTTGGACAAATTTGTGGTGGTATTTATAGATGATATCTTGGTCTATTCTCGAGAATGAAGAAGATCATGTTGAACATTTGCAAGTGGTTCTCACTAGACTGCTGCGTGAACACAAGCTTTATGCAAAGTTTAGCAAATGTGAATTTTGGCTTCAGAAAGTACCATTTCTCGGGCATGTGTTGTCCGATGGTGGAATTATGGTGGATCCCACCAAGGTGCAAGAAGTGTTAGACTCGAAGGCTCCAGCATTTCGGTGCATGAGGTTCGGAGTTTTACGGGTTTGGCGGGCTATTATCGCCGCTTCATCCCGGATTTCTCTAAAATAGCCAAGCCTATGACTCGATTGTTGCAAAAAGACATGAAGTTTGTGCGGACTCCACGAGTGTGATGCGGCTTTCCATACCCTGCGAACTCTTCTAACATCGGCTCCGGTTTTGGCACAACCGGATATTGAGAAACCTTTTGATGTGTATTGTGATGCATCGGGCATTGGCTTAGGAGGTGTTCTTATGCGGGAGGGTAGGGTCATTGCTTATACCTCTCGCCAACTTCGGAAGCATGAGGTGAATTATCCTACGCATGACTTAGAACTCGCTGCGATTGTTCATGCTTTGAAAGCACGGAGACATTATTTGCTTGGTAATGTGTGCAACATCTACATCGATCACAAAAGTCTTAAGTACATCTTCACTCAACTTTGAGTTGAATATGCGCCAACGAAGATGGCTCGAGTTGATCAAGGATTATAATCTCCAAGTGCACTATCATCCCGGCAAGGCAAACGCGTCGCTGCGGATGCCTTGAGCAGAAATCGCATTGTCACTCTTTTGATTGAAGGTGATTGTCATTTGTCACGGCTCCGCATCCCGCAATCCTTCACAACATCATTGTCGGTTGTACTACTGCAAAGTAGAATTTTGAGCTACAAAAGACCGATCCGGTGTATTCCACATCAAGCGCAAGATGAAAGAACAAGAAACCAAACATTTTCGGGTAGATGAAAATGACGTGTTATGGTTCAAGGATAGGTTAGTGGTTTAGAAGGATAGAGAGCTTAGAGATCAAATCATATCTGAAGCACATTCCGCTAAATTATCTATTCATCCAAGGCAGTAGTAAAATGTATCATGATTTGAAGTCTCGTTATTGGTGGACTAAAATGAAGAAGGAGATAGCCGCTTATGTGGCTAGGTGTGACACTTGTTGTCGAGTTAAAGCTGTACACATGAAGGGCGGATTACTTCAGCCACTATCTATTCCAGGTTGGAAATGGGAGGAGATAAGTATGGATTTTATTGTTGGACTCCCTACTACTCGGAGGAATTTTAACTCTATTTGGGTGATTGTAGACCGTCGACTAAGTACGCACACTTCATTCCTGTCGCATTGATTTCCGTCCATGATGATTATATTTGAGTTGTACTTCAATCGGATAGTCCGTCTTCATGGAATCCTCGTACTATTGTATCGATAGAGGACCACAGTTCCTTTGCCGCTTTTGGGAGCACTTACATGGATTATTAGGAACTAAGCTAGTAAGAAGTTCTGCCTATCATCCGCAAACCAATGGACAAACTGAACGGGTGAATCAAATCTTAGAAGATATGTTGAGAGCCTGTGTCATCTCAGCGAAGGGTTCATGGGAAAAATGGTTGCCCCTAGCTGAATTCTCGTACAATAATAGTTATCAAGAAAGCATCAAGATGGCACCATTTGAAGCTTTGTATGGCCGGAAGTGTAGAACCCCGTTGAACTGGGTAGAAGCCGGAGAAAGGAGATATTATGGAATTGAGTTTGTTCAAGAAGCCGAAGAACAAGTCCGTACTATCCAAACTCACATGGCCGCCGCACAAGCTAGGCAGAAAAGTTATGCTGATCGACGTAGAAAACCTATTGAGTTCGAAGTTGGAGACTTCGTTTATCTGAAGGTTTCACCTATGAAAAGTGTCCAACGCTTCGGTGTGAAGCGAAAGCTTGCGCCGAGATATGTCAGCCCATTTCAAATCATTGGACAAAGTGGAAAGGTAGCATACAAGATTCAATTACCCCCTGAGATGAGTGCTATCTTCAACGTCTTTCACGTATCACAGTTGAAGAAATGTCTTCGTGTCCTCAAGAACGTGTTCCTTTGGGGATATCGCGTTAGAATCTGATTTGACTTTTGAAGAAAAGCCGATTCGATTGATTGACACTCGTGAGCGAGTGACTCGGAGTCGGGTAGTCAAGTTCTACAAGGTCATGTGGAGTAATCAGGGTAGTGAACGCGATGCAACATGGGAAAGGGAAGATTATTTGAGGGATGGTTATAAGGAATTCTATCAACAATGGTACGCTTTTCAAATCTCGGGACGAGATTTTTATAAGGGGGGAGGGCTGTAACACCCCAGGTGTTTGGCTTCCACATTTGCACTACATTTCATGAACATGAGCATCATGCATCCATTCTTGAACTTATATCACATGAAACATGATTTCGAAACATTGCAACATGTTGTGTATTTCCTGTGTATTGTTTCTTTTATGAAATGTAAAGTGTGCAACACTTAAGTGCAACATGTGCCACTCACTTAGTAAAACAAGGTTAGTTAGTGCTATGCAACACAATCATGAAACAAGTGAAACATGACTATGAAACAGTTGCAACATTTCATGTGTTTTTCATTGTTTCAGTACATACCTTGCTTGATTCTTGTGTGACCAATGTGTGGTGTGGCTAATGATCCTCCTAAGTAACTTAGTTACACCTAGAATGTCATTAGGAACAATGTTCATGTTGATCATTTTGCCTAATTAGGTTTCCAAGTCATGGTTGACCAAATTGGACCCCTAGAGCTCCTGAGTTTGACTGTTTAAAAAGTGTAACTTAGAGTCTATGCATGTTGGAGCAACCTAAAGCAAAGTTGTAGTAAATTTAATAAGGAACAAACTTTGTTTAGAAGCCATCTCATGAAAATGTGCACAACATGTTCAAAAAGGACCCACAAGTCAGTTTTGAGATCTATGTTGAAACTCGGAAAATTTTCTAAGTCTGAAACCGGTTTTCAGTTTCATGTGTCGATGTTTGGAGCATTGTATCTCACAAACCAAGCCGAACCAGCTCGTGCTCCAATTGTGAAAATTGTAGCCCACATGTAGATCTCCATCTTTGTTAACTACGACATGAGCTCGATCAGCACGGTTTAGGAGTTTGAGCACGTCGAAAACTCGTCGTCAGTCGGTTGATTGCAGGCCTGATGGCCGTCTCCGTCAGGCCGAGTGGCCGACCGGCCTCAGGCCGTCGTTGCCGCGTGGCCACGCCGTGGAGGCCGTACGCCGGCGTTGGCCCCACCGGTCAGGTCATCGCGGACACCTCAACGCCACGCGCCCATCAGCTCGTCTATTTGCTTCGCCGCGCGCGTCTGGCTTCGTCAGTCCACGCCGAACCAAGCAGGCAGCCGCTCCGCCATTGCCGCTCCTGCTTCGCCGTCGCCGAGCTCGCGAACCACCGCAAAAGCGCGACTGCCATCTCGCCAGCGACTCCGCCGTAGCCTGCTCTACCTTCTCCACCTCCTAGCTGCGCCGTTCGTGCTTGGGTAAGGTCGCAGTGACCATCTCCGCCGTCACTGCCATGGGCGTGACCTCGCCGGAGCTAGCGCTCGTCGTGGCCGGCCGCCTCCGCTCCTTTACTGCCTCTTCTAGTGCGCGCATGGGGAACCGTAGGAGCCGTAGTGTCTACCTCAAAGGCATAGTCTCTGGATTCGCCGCCGTTGAGCCGGAACACGGCCGCGCGCCGCCGTGCGCCATGGCCGAACCGCCGAGCTCCGTGGCCGGGGTACTTAGGGGTCGGTAGAGTTGGTGGTTAGGGTGTCAATCGACGCGTAAGATTGAGGCGGTCACGTAGGTGCCGTCATCGTCGCCGGAGAAGCCGCCGTCGGCGAGCTCCACCGGAGTCCCGTCGTGCGAGCCGCCTCCTCTGCTTTGCTGCCGCTGACCAGTGGGGTCGGCTGACAGCCGGGTCCCACACGTCAGTGGCTGTTGTTCTTAAAGATAGTTCAGTTTTACAGATTTGAATGCAATGTTGTAAAATCCATATCTTGAGTTTAGTAGATCCAAATTGAGTACTTCCAATTTTGTTAGACTCACTGTTAGGTCTAGTATTTAAGAAAAATATATCTTGAGCATATTATGTAGAAATTTTGGGTGAATTAAATAGGAACTTGAAAAGTGTTTTTGAATGCATGCAAACTTGTTTAAATCATATCTTGAGTTTCTGTGATCCAAAAATTATGAAATTTTGTGGGTGAGCTAGTCTTGTATAGTAGAAGCTCTGGTTAAAATTTGAGAGTCATTGCATGTGTAGTTTTTGAGTTATAGATTTTCCTTTTATCATCGTGTAATTCTTGTGTAAATTTTAGTAATTTATTTATGAATCCAATGGCCATGAAAATTGGTAGGTAGTATCCTAGTACCCTAAGGATGCTAGGAAAAATATGAAATCTGTTGCTTGACACTTTTCATTAGGGTTTCCTAATTATGCCATTTTAAGCCATTATGCCTTGTCATTTTGTGTAGGCTTTTCTACTTGCTCAAATGGTGTGAAATTTTTATGGTAGTCTACTTAGAGTATGTAGTGTCTACTGTAATTTTTGTAGAATTAATGGGGCAGTTTTCATATAGGTTTACTATTTCCCTAATTAATTAAATAAATTAAGAAAGGTATTAAAAGAAATGTTTTGGTAATGGACATCCTACTTTCTGGTGTTCTTAGGATATGTGTGATAAGATAGTAAAGTTGGTTTTGTCTAATTATATGTTTACATCATAAGTTGCTAATTATTTGTTGGCATTATGTCCCTCTGGACAGATCTGGGGACTTTGGAAAGTTCCCCATGATAATGTGGTTTTCTGTGCTTGTGTTGAATACAAAAGTTGTAGGTAACTTATGTATCTAGCTCCTGTCAAAATTTGAGGGCATTTGGCCCAGTAGTTTAGAAACTACAGCTGTTTAAAGTTAGGTTGCAGTTTTTTGCTGATTCTCTGCCTTGTGTGGATAGACTTCTGTTGATTGATGAATTCGACCTGGTAAAGGTTTGAATCATGCTTTGAGGTCTAAAAATGAATTGTAGACAATTTCATAAGCTTTCCAGATTGTCTTGTTTCATGTCATTTGGAATTATACATTAGGTTGTATAAACTTGGTAAGTAAAGTGATTTGAATAGGGCTTAAGTTGAAATATGCAAACTACAATGAACATGTGCATTCCCCGAGCATCCACGACATTCGTACATGTGCATCCATGATACTTATCTTGCGCATTCATGCAATAGGTGTGCGGAGGGAGTGGCGTTGCTGGAGTTCGAGAGGAGCCAACCGGGAGGAGCCCGAGGTGCAGGAAGTCGAAGAAGAAGTGACCGTCGCCGAGGAGTTGCCCGAGTGCCCTGATCGATCACTGACCTTCCTCTTTCCGAAAGGCAAGCCGGAGCATTATAAGTCTCCCATGTCTTTACAAATATATTGAGTATCTTTATTGTTGATGATGCATTAAGTATAGGAATTGGTTGGAACCAATTGCTGCATTATATATCCCTCCTTGTCCGAGATATCGACCGAATCCTATTTAAGTTCAGAACGGGTTAAATGCTTAGCCATGCTTAGTGCGGTAGAAGTTCAGGTGATTTCTGTCACTGCGAGATTTAGGATGAGGTGGATCACGGTTGGCTATATTTGCTATCGTGGAAAAGAACCATGTGAATAATGAATTAAGAGGCGAAGTCTTGTGTAGGTTTGAACATAGTGACTCCGTGCTGTGTCGTTTAAGGACCGATCTGCTGTGACGTCCTCATGTCATGTTGAGCACACCCTAACACTTAGCTGGCGGATAAGTCGTTCCGACCGCTGAAGCCGAGTAGCTCAACTCGGGGCCGGGAACCGTGGGGGTTGGATGCATTCGGAGGTAGTAAGGATGTGCGGAGAGCCATTGGCATAAGTCCAAGGGAGTCGGGGTTTAAGATCCCGCACTTCTGGCAGAGTGGTTCTCTGAGAATGCGTATGGCCCGGACCCGCGCGTCTTTTTGTTACTTTTCTCTGAGTTGTACCAAAGGTGACTTGTTTGCGACCACGACGGGGAAGCGGGGTTTGTGTTAGGAATACCCTCCAATTTGGATAGGAATCGATTTGAATCGCCGTCTCTCCCGGATAGTGAGAACTTGACTTGAGCGTGACAGCGTAGATTCAATTAATTTAACGATATGGTTAAATGGATAATGATGATGATGATGATAATGTTGCCGAGAATTATACCTGCTATGGTTATTAATGTTTGCATATTAATCAAGTGGTTGATTAGTACGGTGCTAATATAGATGATGAGTTAATGGCTTAAAGTCTTTGCTAGTTCGGGATAAAAGTTAATCATTATTACATATGCTTTTACGCAAATGAAAGTGTCACCAGATCCACAAAATAAAGCTATGCATGATCCTTGGTGTCTTTTATTTTGGTTTCCGTCGGGTAAGTCTAGCTGAGTACATTCCCGTACTCAGGGTTTATTTCCCTCTTGTTGCAGATGACCTTCTCTATCAGGGATTACGTAAGTATTGTCTCCACCCGTGGTGGTGACGAAGACTAGATCACGGGCATGATCTCCTGTTATCTTATCTGAATGCTTTTGTGGGATGTGATCAGCAAACTGGTACTGGTATTGAACTCGTGTGTGTGAGTTAAACTATTTGCTTCCGCTATGTTACAAGACTTGTTTTGTAATAACGATGACTCTGTGTTGATGTAATCTATTTGCGAACGTCTGCGAAATGTTGTAACGTACGATATGTTATGTTGAATTACTGTGATCTTGGTTGTATGCAAGTTGGTTTGAGATCCGTCGTGATTTCAGTTGACTACCGGGTTTATATGGGCGCAAGTTCGAGAATTTGATCGTTTCGGCGATTGTTTTCGTACTTGTACTCTTATAAATTGGTCGGTTCTGTGACAAATAGATAGGCTGCAACATTGAAGCTTACATCGACGATGTGGTCGTCAAGTCCAAGACTACCGATAATCTCATCGTTGACCTCAAAGAAACGTTCGCCAACCTGAAAAGGTACCGATGGAAGCTGAACCCTTCAAAGTGCATCTTTGGAGTTCCATCCGGTATACTCCAACCGCACAACCTGCATCGAAGGCTTGCATTTGGAGTATACCGAATGGAACTTGATCTTTGAAGGGTTCAGCTTCCATCGGTACCTTTTCAGGTTGGCGAACGTTTCTTCAAGGTTGGCAATGAGATTATCGGTAGTCTTGGACTTAACGACCACATCGTCGATGTAAGCTTTGACGTTGCGGCCTATCTATTGATCGAGGCACATCTAGATGGCCCTTTGGTAGGTCGCCCCAGCGTTCTTGAGTCCAAAGGACTTGGTGGTATAGCAGTATGCATCAAAAGGCGTGATGAACGACGTCTTGATCTGGTCTTCTTCCTTGAGGGAGATCTAGTGATAGCTGGAGTAATAGTCGAGGATGGAGAGCAGTTCGCAGCCGACGGTGGAGTCTACAACCTTGTCTATCCAAGGCAGACTGAAGAGGTCTTTAGGACATTGTTTGTTAAGATCAGTGTAATCAACACACATTCTCCATTCTTTATTCTTTTTTTGAACGAGAACAGGGTTTGCTAACCACTCAGGATGATACACTTCTTTTAGGAATCTGGCAGCTAGGAGCTATTTTATTTCTACCCTAATAGCCTCCTTCTTGTCTAGCATGAATGGTTGGAGTTTTTGCTTGTTTGGTTTGGCGGTCGACGAGACATTCAAGGAGTGCTCGATCTTCTCCCATGGTACCCCCGGCATGTCTATAGGTTTCCAAGCAAACACGTCAGCGTTAGCACGTAGGAAGGAGACGAGTGTGCTTTCCTATTTGGGGTCAAGGTGAGCCCCAATCTTCACTATCTTGGAGGGGTCAGCGAGGCCAAGGCCAACCTCCTTGGTTTCCTTGGACTTGGCGGAGGCGCGAGGAGGCTCCAGCGATGGGATCTCCAGGTCGTCGGCGGGCACCGTCTTGGCGTCGGTGACCACACTGTCCATCTGGATGGAGAGGTCGGTGGCTTGGGCGAGGGCGAGACTCTCTGTCTCGTAGGTGTAGGCAATGGAGAGGTTGGCCCATAGGGCCAGGTCTCCTATAGGCGAAGGCATCTTCAGCACCAAGTAGGCGTAGTGCGGTACAGTCTTGAACTTGGACAGAGCTGGCCGACCAAGTATGACGTGGTAAGCAGTGTTGAAGTCGGTGACATAGAAGTTGATGTGCTCGACGCGGTAGTTGCTTGCTGTGTTGAACTGTATTGGTAGGGTAATCTCTCCAAGTAGTTTGGATGCCCTGTCAGGTACCACACCCCAGAAGGAGGAGTCAGAGGGTGTGAGATCTGTTATCCTGAGGCCCAGCTCCTTTAGGGCTCTAGCAAAGAGGAGGTTCAGAGCGCTCCACCGTCGATGAGCACTTTTCTGAAAAAGCACTTTTCTGAATGGTTGCATCAAGGATGAGGGGGAAACGCCCTATGTAGGGGATGTTCACCCACTCGTCGGCCCTACTGAAGGTGATAGGGACCTCAGACCAAGGGCAATAGCTGGGGTTGGCGGCGGCGTCTTTCGCAGTGATGCGAGCACCCAGCGGGCGGCGAGCTTCCATTCTCTTCTGCTCTTGGTGTAGACGAGGCCCCCAAAGATGGTGGCAACCACCTTGTCATGATCCTGGAAGGCATTGTTGTTGCCCCTAGGTGGTCGGCGGCCTCTGGTGCCATCGTTGTTATCGTCATCCAGCTTTTTGGCCTAGAATTCCTTAGCCAAGCTGAGGTAGTCCTTCATCTTATGCTTGGCGTTCTTGTGGAGAGGGCATACGCCATCGAGGATCTTCTTGTATTGCTCGTCATAGTTGCGCTTGGCGTGAGGTTCATCGACAGCGGTGATGATGTGGTCTGGTCGGCGGCGGCGATATTGACCAGACTTGGATCCTTTTGGCCGATCACGGCCGCTGTCCCGATGGTGACTGTAGTCGTCATAGCGGCGGTCATTGTGGCACCGATCGTCGGGGCGATCATCGCTGCGGTGAGTTGGGCGATGAATGACCACAACCTCATTGAAGCATACTTCAGCTTCTTCGGTGTCGGCGTACTGGTTGGCAGTCATGATCATCTCACCAATCCCCATGGGTGGCTTTCGGTTGAACTTTGAGCAAAGATCGTAGTGATGGAGTCCTCAGACGAAGGCGGTGATGACCTTAGATTCTGTGATGTTAGGAATAGAATTCCTCATCTCAGAAAAGCATCTGATGTAGCTATGGAGGAGCTCGGATGGCTTCTGGTAGATGTGGTTTAGATCATGCTTGGTGACCGGCCGAGTACACATAGCCATGTAGTTGCGGGTGAAGACCTTCTTCAGCTCCTCCCAGGATCCGATGGAGTCCGGGGCAAGGCTTGTGAACCAATTCATGGCAGTTGGTGTGAGCATGATAGGAAGATAGTTCACCATGACACTGGTATCTCCTCCGGCGGCGCGCATAGTAGTGGCATAAGCCTATAGCCACTGTGTGGGATTCATCCTTCCCTCATAGGGGTCGACCCTAGTGATTTTGAAACCATGGGGCCACTACATTGTTCGGAGTGCCCTCGTGAATGCTAGGGGCCCTTCGGGGTTGTCGGCATCATCATCTGTAGCATTGTTGAGTGGCTCGAGAGCTGAGTCCGGATTACCGAACTCCTACTCATACTCTTCACGGTGGCGTGCTTCTTCTTCATGGCAACCGAAATGGCGCTCGTCGATACGTCATCGTGCATCTTAGAGATTGTTGAGGTGCACTTGGACGTCCTAGTCGACCTCCTGGTTGTGTTGGCGAAGGTGTTTGATGCGGTTGCCCCTAGATCCCCCCTAGAGGGTTTATCTGTCGTCGCGGTGCTGGTCGGTGAAACAACTTGGGCGGCGATCAGATATTGGTGTGGTTGATCGATGAATTGAACTTATGGAGTACGAAGGCCTCTAATCCTGGCAGATCTCGTTGACCTGGTAGTGCGTCGCTTTAAGCATGGCGGCGACCTTGGCGACCTCCGGTGTCTGCGGGAGCCTGGCGAGCTCATTGGCGGCCACGGCCAAGTTGGCGCTTGGGGTGTTGAAGACGTCATGGCCATCAACACAGAGAAATTCGTCATCAAGGTTGCGGTGGAGTTGGTGTGGCCTTCCTTGCGAGTCAAGCTAAGCCTCAGCCATCACAAGGGCAGCCTCGTTTGCCCGGCACTACGCACGATTAACATTCCTGTTGATGCGGGCAGCGTGGTCCTCCTTGGTTTCCCCTTCCCGTAGGGGGCTATCGATGCCGACATTGAAGATTGCGCCCCCACAGAAAGGAGGGAGAGGAAGTTTCTCGGTGGTGGTCTCAGCGACAGTCTCCATAGAGCCCTGGGACTCGGAGTCTAGATTCTCCTCCAAGATGGTTTGGAGGGATGCTCCAGGGCACTGCCCGACGTGCAGCATGTTGATGGCTAGGGGAGGCTGGTCGGTGATCTAGTCGGTAGGAGGATGGACATCTCCATCCTGGTCGGTGAATTTGCCCCGTAGGGCCTCTTGATAAGTGGCAGCGACAATGGTGAGCCCAAAAGGCAGAGCTACAACCCCTAGAGTTTCCCGAGCAGCCTCCGACAGATCTAGATCGAAGGGTGGTCGGCGCTGAACCAAAGTGTCTAGAATCGATTCTGCGATGGAGAGGCAATCGGCGAGCTTTTGACCAGCCTGATCGATGGTTGCGATCAGATTGTTGTTGTTGATTTGCCTCCTCTAGTAGCGAGGAAGCGGGCGGTGAGTTGTCGAAGAAGGCAACCTCGGAGGTGGTTCTGAGATCGGATCTGCAGTTGCAGGTGTTGGGGTGATTGACGTAGAATTGATCTACACCGGCTCGATGAGCTCTCTGACTCCATTAGCGTTGATGATCCACGAGATCGATCCGACCGTGAAGATCTAGCCGGGCTGTGGGAGGTACAAAGGGCGTGTGGAATGTACCATCTTATTCTATATAGAAACAACATGCACACCCCTACCTGGCACGCCAACTATCGACACAATATCATGGGCAGTCCTCCGAGGGGTATCCCACGAAGGTAGATTCATCGGTAGAGATGTGTGTAATTAAGAACAAGAAGGCAATAGAGACACACGAGTTACACAGGTTCACGCCATTAGTATGACGTAATACCCTACTCCTATGGTCTGTTGGATTGTATTGGCTATCGTATAATATGGCATGAGTTTGGAGGGCGTCCCTGCCCTCCTTATATAGTCCGGGGGGGCAGGGTTACAAGTCGGTTAGATCTGAGAGATAACTGAAAAGTAATAACAGATTATAGGAATCATGGGATCATACTTATCCTAATAGATCTCATAGTATCTTTAGGATATTTTCCTGGTGTCTTACAGGAGGCGCCGAGCAGCGTCGTGCCCCGTAAGGCTTGGTCTTGTGGGCTGGGCCGCCCCTGGGGGCACAGCCCATGTGGTCCACCGTGGGTATCCGGGGTCATACCCCCCAGACTCCTCAATGGATGCTTCACCCAACTGTGTAAGATACCGGCTAATATGTTCTATTGTGCTTATGCTATCCTGTCCAGTGAACTTAGCAAACTCTAGGAGCTTGTAATTTGTCGGAAGAGCGACCAAATCATACCACTCTAGATATGGACGTTTGTACGAGAAGGTCTGCCCTTTTGGGTTCAAATCAAACTGATTCTTCATCATCTCAGTCACTTTGAGCAACAACTCATCACCACTTGAATCTAGATTTCTCTGCAATTGTTGACCCATCTACGGATTAAAATTCTAGGTACCTTGATACCCTAGATTTGGAATCATATAAAAGGTATTGTAATCTGTGCCATAATGATACCCTTGTGGAATCTCTATCTGTTGGGTCCTTTGCTGGTTTGCTGCTTGAAGTCTCTAGTTGTAAATGCTAGGTTCTGTATCTCTACGAATCCTTTGAACTAATGGCGTTATTTTTTGAGCTGATGACGGTATCTGGCCTGCTATGCCAAAATTAACCATTTGATTCTAAACTTGCCCCGTCGGTTGTTGCACATGCTGCACTGACGATCCAGGGTTATACTGCATCTGATTAGTAGTAACACCTTGAACTTGCTCAGATGAACTCTGAACTGCCTAGACATCATCATTACTAGCTGGTGGTGCTTCTTGATGGCTAGTACCGGCTTGATTAGTCCCCTGAGTCGACGGATGTGGAATATTGTAGTAAACCGATCCAACCCGATCAATTGGATATCCATGAAACACCTCTTTCATGGTGTTGTGGAATGTGTTCAAGAAAACTATATTATTGTTCAATATGACATCATGAACATATTTATTGATAGCCTCTACGAAGAAACGCCTATCCTCAGCTTCGTCTATATCTGACTGCCCATGCAACAAAACTCTTGGTAGTGGATATTTTTGAACAACTTTATGTCGCGTGTCTTGGTGTAGGACAACAAACACTTGTTCTAAAATTCTTCTATAGCTTTACTGATGACATCTTTATCCTCATCAGGTAGGTCTTCATAAGGCACCATAAGGATGTCACTATTGTTGTGAGTTGCCATGATAATTGTGGGGTCCCACTGGGTGTGCCAGAACGTGTGTCGGTGCAAAAAAACATGTCGATACACCTAGCACACAGCAAGCCAGAAGGATCTGCTTGATGGAGCAAGGGTGGAGATTTGCTTGGCTTCAATGCAAGGCTAGCCAATCTTGCGAATTCCCAAAGGCATGCTAGTCAATTTGACCTACAATTAACAAGGAGAGAAAGTTTATCAATAATTTAAGGTGGAACATGCCGGTCTTGCCCAGACAGTTCTAAGTGTGCCGCTTCGGGAGCGTCCAGAAGGGAAAAATCGACTAAACAGCCGATACGCGAAGAAATCGGCTATTAAGGACTATAAAGCTCGTGGTTTGCGATTGGTTTTATGATAAGTACAATGCACACAGATGTAAGTGAAATCATTAGTTAGGTGGATATTATCAGTCTAAAGCATTGAGCTGATGAATCTAACAAGAAAGGATATAACATGCGAACAAATCAACTGTCTAGTACAAATAGATCTGCAAATGCTCTGAATCTAATCTGTTACTATCAACAGTGAGGTTCGACCAGATTGATGGTAGCTATGATGATAATAACAAACTAAAACCAAAGAATCCATAAAACCGTCTATACATTGATAGGTTTTCTAAAAGACATGCTATATGCATGAAAGCACGAGCGAAATCGGCTAAAATAGCCGATTCAGGTAGAAAAGGGACTACAGCATGTGAACAATCGACTATTTAACATGGAAAAATCTATAAACTCATCAGGGCCTAACCTATTATCTTTAACAGTGGGGTTCAACCGGATCGATGGCAGCTATGATAAAGACAACAAATCAACCCCTTAAAGTAAACAGATCTATTCACGTTTAACTAAATCATGGAGACACACTGTAGGCGTTAAAGCGTAGGTGATCAGCTATTTAGCCAATGCAGGCATAGCAAATAGCCAGGGTCATGCCTGGTCGAAAGCAAGTCTACCAGCTAACATCCTCTGACCTAAAGTACTAACAATGGGGGTCAACCAGATCGACACATCCATAATAGCGAGCTATGGACCAGATTCAACTAGCTAGTAAACCTTCTCAAGATCAGACATGCCTTGACCGCGTACTATGCACGACTAAGGTCGAAGCAGAATGGTCGATGAAACACAATCCATCATTTAAAGTAAGAACCTTCGCGATGTAACAAAATAAACGATGGATTAAAAGGATGTGAGGCCGATCTAGATCGATCTCGATCAGGCAGGTTGATATTGCTAAAAACTAATGACAATAAGAACATCAGCAAGATCGGTAACTTAATGAATCTACCAGAAGGATGCCACCATTAGGTAGAGCCGATAACTTGACCTTAATCTAATTCGAGCAGTGGAGGTTGAACTTAGCTGATGCAGCCATACTTGAACTAGATAAGAATCGATAACTAGCTTATGCTAGAGATCACAGTGGAGGTCGAACTTAACCGATGCAGCCTTACGAACAGAAGTATAAGCCATGATGGTACTTATAGACAAACCAGAGGTTGGCCAGACCGATGCAGCCCTACTTGTTGAAGAACTCGCCGAGATCTACACTACTCCTACTCCTAAGTGTTGGTGTGAGGCCGAAAAAAGTAATTGGTATTGATTGATTGGATGTCCTTTTTACAATAGCCGGGGTCCAATATTTATACCTGGAATCTAAGCATGAATCCTACTCAAGTACAACTCATTACAACCTTTGGTATAAAAGAAAACATTCCTAACTTAAGATAACTTGGACCCTAATCTTTCCCTTTTTGTAGAGTCCGACATGTCTTTCCAACGCCAACCATAGCTCATTGGCGCTATCTACGGATGTCATCCGAAGAGAGCCGATCCTAGTGCTGCATCTGAACCAGCTGATATCGATCCTTATGCAATCGATTCCTTGATTACACAATCTTAGAAGTTTCGAGTTCCTGTGTTCTTCTCCCAAATTTTGGTGTAAACAGAGCCCAACTCGACCCTCACTCCCGAGCTACTAAGCTACTACATTGGAGAGTCTAGACCTAATCCTCCTAGTGTATCTTGATCTCTAAATGAGAGATATGAATTATGGTTTCAGGGATGCTCTAGGGAGGGGGTAGGGGCTGCTATATAGAGGCCGAAGCATCAATTCTGGACCCTTGGATCAAACCGACTTGAAAGAACGGCATAGATGCAATCTAGGAGGCGGTGGAGAACCGATATTTGAAGGAGGTGCTGATAGGTGGGCCTAGGGGATTGGGCGGCCTACAGGTGTGGCCACCCGGCCCCACATGGCAGCCACCTATCCTATGCTTCGGTGGTTTGCCTTCTGGAGTCTTCCCACATTGGTTTCGCTGCGGATAAACATGATTTGCTTTGATGAATAGGCCTTCCTTGATAGTTTTATGAGTAAATCCTCCTGCAAACATAGATTCACCAAAACATGTGGAATTCATTAGTTTAAACCTATAGACCTATGTTGGTGATCCTTTTTATGCATTTATATAAGTTATATTGACGGTTTATGATGAACGTTAAGTACTATCAACACCATTAACCTTCACCTTTGTGTGACTTCTTCTCTTCTTCTTCTAGATCCAAACTGCCTTCTCTAAAGCAATGGATCATGGTAGGTGCTCTGATGATGAGATGTTGGAGGAGAATGTAACACCCAAAATTTTTTACTACAAATTAGCAATTAATTCTTAGCATTTATTAAATTTTCTAGGTATTTTTAACTCAGGCCAAATAATAAACATAGGTTAATAAAAGTAACTATAAGGTTTAGAAACATGTTTGTTGCATTCATGCCGAAGCATATTGTTTTGGTAGGGTGTAGGGCTAGATGATTTGAAGTTGAATTCAAATTCCATTTGAATTTGGCTTAGAATTGAAAAATAGATTTGGAAAAAGAATTTGATTTTGAAAAATTTACCTTTCTTCCATTTTCAGCCCGGCCTTTCTTTTTCTCCCCGTTCCCGCGCTGGCCTGATAGCGGCCCAGCCACGCCTCCCCTTCCTCCCTTCTCTTTTTCTCCCACGCCAGCCCAGTCCGAGCTCGTCCGCACCGCGCAGCCCAGCTCGGCCTGCTCCGCTCGGCCTTCATCGTCCGCACGCACCCACTCTCCCTCTCTCTTTTTCTCTCACTGCGCTGTTGCCCCCGCCTATCAGCACCTTTCTCCTCCCTTTCTGCTCTTCTTCCCGGCGCACCTTCCTTTCTCCACCACCATCGTGGCACTGCCCGGCAAGGAAAGCGACCGCCGTCACCCATACATGGCAGGCGACCAATCCTGCCCGATCTCCTTGCTCCCCTTCCTTTTTCCTCGCACCGCCCGGCCTATAAAGCTCTGCACCGACCCTTCCCTCTCCCGTCCTCTACTCGCAGTCTAGTTCCACCGCCGCCGCAATCCACCCTCACCCGCGCCTCAGAACTCAACGCCGATGACTTCCCGAGCTCCGCCATAATCCCCTGCGCCCGTAGGTACCTTCAATTTGAGGTTTTGGTCATGGTTTGATCGGTTTCATCCTCACCCATGCCCTCCCTCTCTTTCCTGTCACCGTCGCCGTCGATGACCCATCCTTGGAACCCGTCCTGGACATCACAAACCCCTTCATTTGACTCACGGTGAGATCCCAGTCCTCCCCGTACCTTCCATTCACCATTGCATGCCCTAGAACGCTGTACCAGTGACCTCCAGACACCGCCGGCCATGGCACCGCCGTGGAACTAGGCCACCGGCGTGTTTCCGCCCACGATTTGCATCTCAATGAGTTCGCGAGGTTCCTTACATCGTTTAGGTGCTTTTTTTCTCATGATGTTTTGGAACCACTGTACCGGGGTTCGCCGCTGTGGTAGCCTCGTCGGCGGCCATGGCGAGCTCGCCCGCATTCCTGTACAGCGGTGCATATTCACCAGTGCCTCCTATGCCATCAGATCGGCACTAGACGGCCTAGATCCAACCATACCAGTTGGATCATAACCGGTCCACCACGGACCCGTAGTCAGCCACAGTGCCGCGTTAGCAGGACCACAGAGCCACGTGGTGCACCGCACTAATCGTAGCATGCCATGTGTCATCCATTCAGCGCCGCGGTCAAACCCGTAGTCAAGCCGCGCCCTTTTTGCATTAAAACCCTTCTGTTTTCATAGATTCAACCCGCAGTCCACATTAATTCAAAATAATTGCATATCAGTCATGTTTTTATTCATTTAGGCCCCTGTATTTTCCAGAATTAGTACCTGCAGTCCTATAGCCATGTATATACATATTTTTAATTGTTTTAATTCAAAAATAGGTTCAGTTTATTTACAGAAATGCCATTACATCTTATTTCATGCATAACTTTCGCGTTTTAAGTCCGATTTGAGTGATTCTTTCGCTCACGTGTTCGTAGCAATACATAGAATAGATTTACAAGCTTTTCAACTTATGTTTTTACTGTTTGGTGTACTGTTCTAATAGAAGTCTATCTTGTATGCATGTAATGATTGGAATGGTGCTTGATTGGTGATTAGAACACGATTATAGGGTGAGCCATTTGAGGTGACTGAGGACCCACAGCAGGATCAGCAGTACTTCCAGGACAACTTTGAGGAAGGCAAGTGTACCAAAGGCCCCTTGTTACCTATGAACTATTACCATTCATATTGATGCATGTGTCTAATTTGAAATACCTTTAAGGACTTTACCTAGATGATTACTATTACCACATATCCTTGATACCTAGGGTTTTTGGGTAGGCATTTTGGATAGATGCTGCAGCGCTTAACATAAAATAATTGTTAATCATGACTAAAGGTTATATGCAATGTGATAAAATGAAGCTTTGTAGTAACAGATAGGGGGCTAGAGTACGGGGTTGAGTACTCTAGTGCCTCTGCTAAGGACTTAATCCCGAAGCGGCAACCCAAGAGGTTCCGTACAACCCCGAGTGTCATATGGCTCTGACTTTAGCCTGTTAACTAGATTGTACTAGCTCGTCTGTAGCTTCCAGTAAGGGTAAGAGGGTATCTTTCCTTTTTCTGCTAGGATGTGTGCACCGTGCTGCGATGCCCACGTGTGCCACTCCTTAATAGCTACAACTTGTTAGTGCGACTAGCTAAGGGTTTCATAGTGAAACCCTGCCACACTTCCTAGGAAGAGGTGTAGTGGGCCTTGCAAACCCCAGCATTGGGAATCATGGCTCGGTGGGTAAAGATGTAGAATTTATGTAGAAATATTTAACCTGTTATAACAGCCGTGCTCACGGATACGAGCGGTCTGGATCCTTCAAGATTAGTGGTTATTGTGGGTGGTGGCTGGATGAGATTTGAGATAAACATGACTATACTTTAATGTCACTTGGGAATTAGGACTGTTCATTAAAGTAGTAATTCAGGATGCTAAAATTTGATCAACTAAAATTGCGAACCGCAGTCAAACAGTGTCAAGCCTTTTGAGCCTCATAGATCCCTTTGATATACTTGCTAAGCATGGTGAGCTTACACTTGCTTTACATCCAATGAAAATCCTGGATGGGTAACAGATAATGGATATGAGGAGTTCCCGGAGGATGTCTTGGACTACTAGGGAGACGTTCACCAGTTGGAGTCCCTGTGGCAGTTTGGGCTAGTTATTCCGCTGTGTTTGTAATAATATTGCCATTGAGCAAACTTTGTATTAACTTTATGATGAGATATTCAATACTTTACTTTGATACTATTGCAATTTGTGATATATGTGTGTGTTTGGACATCCTGGGCGCACATATATGAGTACTTGGTTTTGCTATGCAAAATTGGGTGTGACAAATTGGTATCAGAGCTATAACTGACTGTACGATGATCAACCTAGTTAGAAATGGACGTTTCTAGGATCACATTATCTTTATTTTACTACCTTTAATTTGCTATAAAATTTTTGCTTATATTCTGTTCGTTATCTGTTGCCAAAAATTATTTTGTTCTAATACTCAACCTTTTCATTCTTATAGATGGCCCGCACCAAGCAGACCCCACGCAAGAGGACCATCGTGATGCCCACCAGGAGGACCAGGTTCACATTGGGCAAGCGTGTCCCGGCACATCTGGTGGAAGCTCTGAGGAACCAGGAAGAGGAACCGCCTATGGAGGTGCCCATGGGGGAACCTCTAGAGGACGTGCTGGAAGATCCAATGGATGAAGAAACAGAAGAGGGGCCCATGTTCGAGGAGCCCATTGAGATAGAGGAGTCTGAGGAGGATCCTATGGAGGAGCATGGACAGGGTGGCCAGGAGGGAGCTGGTGACCTCGATGATGGAGATGACTCGGATGATTCTTATTCGGATGGAGGTGATGATGGTGGAGATGGTAATGGTGGTGATGGTGGTGATGATGGAGGAGACGCTGGAAATGGAGGTGATGATAGTGATGATGATCACAATGCATTGTTGGCTCAAGGGTGGACTACGGAGATCCACTATGACTTGGAGGGTGATGCCTACTACCACCCCAAGCTTGTCGCACTTGTACATCGCTACCACCCCGGAGGCACTGTTCAATACAGGACGGAGCATTGGACCCACCCCGACTACACCGGCTTCTGGGAGACAGAAGTGTACATCCGCGAGGGGACTCGGGTGCGCTACATCCACCACGCCATCATTGCATGGCTCACACATGCAGCCATCATTAGGGATGCAGCTCGACAGGCGCTGGTGGTCAACCGCGAGTGCCACTTCGACGACATCGCCTCAGAGGACGACCGATATCTTCCCCACCGTCGGAGCGGCCAGTCTACATGCAACATCGCTGCACCACTTGGAGAGGCGAAGCTGAGGATGAGGCCTACCCTATTGTGCTTGGCTAAGACCAACACTGACTTGGATCAGGCCCTGGATGAGCTCGATGTCATGGGGAAGGCCTATCTGCAGCTTGCCCGTGAGAACGCTACACTAAAGCAACAGCAAGGAGGTCTAGATGTGGAAGCGCCAGGTGTACCTGCTTAGTCGCCCCCGAGGAACAGAGGAGAGTTTCGAGACCCCAACACCAGCACCAATATCGACCCGTACCCATAGGAGGAAGTCTTAAAAATATATAATAAACACGCGTAGATGCGCGATAGAGTGTTTAGTTTCTTTCTTTTAATGGTTGAACAAGTGTTATTTGCATGGTTGGATGTTTATCATTATGAACAATGCTTGATTTGGATCTTTGATATGATTGTGATGACTTGTGGGCATGTCCACGGTCATTTAGTTAAGGTTAAGGTTAAGGTTTAAGGATATTATGAATAAATAGTTGGGTTTCGTTTTATCATGCTGTCCATTCTGTATCATTATGAGCAGTCTGTGTTTATCAGTTCATATCTCATGTTCTAGTCGTCCAATGGTCATGAAAATTTTGTGGAGATAAGTAGACTTCAACATCTTTCTTTTGGATCTGGAATTACCTCAATACCTATTATAAACTGTGAGATACAGCTGTTGTAAGTTGAGGTTTCTGTGCTGTCAGAATTCTAGAACAGTACTGCTTGTTGTCTGTATTTGACTAAGTAAACGTCAGAATCTGAAAAAGTGTTCTAAATGAAAGTTGTAGAGAATTTCATAAGCTTTCCAGAAAGGTAAAATACGCAATCAGATGATAAACAAAGAGTGAGATATTCTAGTTTTACTGAACTGCTGCCAACTCACCGGAAAAGTTCAGAACAATTATCTTCTTATATACCCTACATATATCTCTCGTCTTGATCTTGTGACACCTACTCTTGTTATACCATTATATTTTAAGGGTTATATGCTTGGACATGTGAGACTTATATGATGCATCTATAGATGGTGAACACCAGGAGGAACAACCAGGGAGGCGAGGACCTGCCACCACCTCCTCAAGTCACCATGGAGCAGCTGATGATGATGCATACACAGTTGCTTCAGCAGATGGCCCATAACATGCAGAACATGGGGCAAGGAAATGGGAATGCACCTCCTCACGTCAGAGATAAGAGGGGAGAGTTCCTGAAAGGACACCCACCTGTATTCAAGCACTCTACTGACCCACTCCAGGCTAACGACTGGCTACGTGCCATTGAGAGGCAACTGGAGATTGCCTAGTGTGATGATAAGGAGAAGGTTCTATATGCTTTTGGACAGTTGCAAGGAGCTACACTGGATTGGTGGGACTCATTACGCTTTGGCCATACCGAAGCTAATCCCATCACTTGGGCCGAGTTCCGCAGTGCCTTCTGCTCTCACCACGTGCCTACGGGACTGATGAAGCTAAAGAAGGAGTTCTTGGCTCTCAAGCAGGGGAGCATGACTGTTGCTAAATATCGTGACAAGTTCATACAATTGTCATGGTATGCACCAACTAAGGTAGATGAGGACAAGATGAGGTAGGAGTTGTTTGTGGAGGGCCTAAATGATGGTCTCCAGTACCAATTGATGTCTCATACTTTTGCTAACATCCAGCAGCTGGTGGATAAGGCTTTAGTGATCGACAACAAGTGCCTCCAGATGGAGGACAAAAAGATGAAGTTTCAAGGACAGCAATCCAGGAGCAACTCTTGCTTCCGTGCCAACCCTCGACAAGCTCAACCTCAGCAGCACTATCAAGGTCAGTCAGGTCCAGTCAACCGCAACCAACAACCCCAACGTGCACAGCAGCAGTAGCAGTAGTACAAGGCACCAGCTCAGCACCAGCAGTAGTCTAACAATGTACCTATGAGGAACAATGCCCCCAATGCTCCATAGAAGAATGGCGCACCAAAAGCGCCAAATGAAGTTAATGATAATAAATGCTTCAATTGTGGAGAGCCGGGACATTACTCCAACAGATGCCCCAAGAGGACGGCTAGCACACAGCAGAATTATGTTCGGGGGAAGGTGAACCATGTGACCGCTGAAACAGCTCAGGAGGCACCAGATGTGGTGATCAGTACGTTTCCGATCAACTCAAACTCAGCTACAATACTTTTTGATTTTGGTGCTTCACATTCCTTCATAGCATATACATTCATAAAGAAGCATGGTATTCTAGTAAGTGTTATGAAGAAACACATGTTAGTAAGCTCACCTGGAGGGGTAATGAAAGTAGAGTGGATATGCTTAGCTGCTAGTCTCAGCATAAGGGAGGTAGAATTTCAAGCAAACCTTGTAGTCATAAACTCATCTGGTATTGATGTCATCTTGGGTATGGATTGGTTAAGATTGCAGAAGGCAGTTATTAATTGTGGCAATAGTTCTGTGAATCTTACCACTCCATCTAGAGAGGAAGTTGAGTATGTGGCAACACAGTCAGCTGCAGAAATCTGTCAGGTTAATAAGTTGGAGGGCACAACCTTAAAGGATATAAGAATAGTAAACGAGTACCCAGATGTCTTCCCTGAGGAATTACCAGGTATGCCACCTGAACGAGACATCGAGTTTATAATTGAACTTTTACCTAGAACTGCACCCATAGCTAAGAGACCCTATAGAATGGGACTGAATGAATTAGCAGAACTTAAGAAACAATTAAGGGAATTGTTAGAGAAGGGTTATGTTCAACCAAGTTCTTCACCTTGGGGTGCACTAGTACTATTTGTAGAGAAGAAAGATGGTACACAGAGAATGTGCATAGATTATAGGTCACTTAATGAGGTCACAATTAAGAACAAGTACCCACTGCCTAGGATCGATGACCTATTCGACCAGTTGACAGGGGCTTGTGTGTTTTCCAAGATCGACCTTCGATCTGGATACCATCAGTTGAGGATAAGACGCACTGACATCCCCAAAACTGCTTTTGTGACCCGATATGGACTATATGAGTTCACAGTCATGTCCTTTGGTCTGACAAATGCACCTGCTTACTTCATGTATCTAATGAACAAAGTGTTCATGGAGTACCTTGACAAGTTTGTCATTGTGTTCATTGATGACATATTACTATACTCTAAGAATGAAGAAGAACATGAAAAACATTTGAGGTTGGTGTTGCAGAAGCTTAGAGAACATCAGCTTTATGCCAAGTTTAGCAAATGTGAGTTCTAGCTAAAAGAAGTATCTTTCCTTGGTCACATAATCTCTAATGGAGGAGTAGCAGTAGATCCTAAGAAGGTTAGAGATGTGTTGAGTTGGAAGCCACCTAAGGATGTTAGTGAGATTTGGAGTTTTCTAGGTATGGCTGGGTACTATAGGAGATTTATCGAGGGATTCTCTAAGTTAGCAAAGCCCATGACTGCTTTGTTAGAGAAGAATGCCAAATTTGTATGGACTAAGCAATGTCAGGACAGTTTTGAGGAGTTGAAGAAGAGACTGACTTCTGCCCCAGTGCTCATCTTACCTGATCTCACCAAAAGCTTCTCTATCTATTGTGATGCCTCACGGCAGGGTCTAGGTGGGGTTCCTATGCAAGAAGGCAGAGTTGTTGCCTATGCATCCAGACAGCTAAGAAAACATGAGTTAAATTATTCGACTCATGATCTGGAATTAGTAGCTATGGTACATGCTCTCAAGATTTGGAGGCATTACCTGATTAGTCATAAGTGTGAGATTTATACAGACCATAAGAGTTTAAAGTATATATTCACATAGTCATATCTGAATCTGAGGTAGCGCAGATGGCTAGAGTTAATCAAGGATTATGATTTGGATATACACTATCACCTGGGAAAGGCTAATGTTGTAGCAGACGCCTTGAGTAGGAGTTATGTGAACATGGCCTATACAACTCAACTACCTAAAGAGTTGTGTGAGGAGTTCAAATACCTGAATTTGGGTATTGTGGCTAACACCATGGAGTTAGAGGTAGAACCTACTCTGGAACAAGAGATTCATAAGGGACAGCTGAATGATGAGAGGATCAAGGATATTGCAGAACGTATAGTGATTGGTAAAGCCCAAGGATTCCATATGGATGATCAAGGGACAGTATGGTTTGGCAAAAGGATTTATGTGCCAGAAGTGAAATCTATTAGGGAGTCTTTTTTGAGGGAAGCTCGTGACTCAACCTATTCCATAAACCTGGGGAGTACTAAAATGTATCTTGATCTTAAAGAGAGATACTGGTGGTATGGACTAAAGAGAGATGTAGCTAAACATGTGGCCATATGTGACACGTGCCAAAGAGTAAAGGCAGAACATTAGAGGCCAACAGGTTTACTACAACCTATGAAGATACCCGAGTGGAAATGGGAAGAAGTTGGAATGGACTTCATAGTTGGATTACCCCGTACACAAAGAGGATTTGACTCTATCTGGGTAATTGTAGACCGTCTGACAAAAGTGGCACATTTCATTCCAGTCAAGATAACTTATTCAGGTGCAAAGTTGGCAAAGTTATACATGGAAAGGATTGTATGTTTACATGGAGTACCAAAGAAGATTGTTTCGGATAGGGGTACACAGTTCACATCACATTTTTGGCAGAAATTGCATGAGTCCATGGATATGAAGTTGAACTTTAGCTCAGCTTACCATCCTCAGATAGATGGGTAGACCGAGAGAACAAATCAGATCTTAGAGCATATGTTAAGAGCTTGTGCTCTGCAGTATGGGACAAGTTGGGATAAGAGTTTGCCCTATGCCGAATTCTCCTATAATAATAGCTACCAAAAGAGTCTAAAGATGGCACTGTTTAAGGCATTGTATGGCAGAAAGTGCAGAACCCCATTGTTTTGGAATCAAATAGGGGAAAGTCAAGTCTTTGGACTAGATGTTTTGCAACTGGCAGAAAAACAAGTACAAACAATAAGGCAAAACTTGAAGGTTGCACAGTCTGGACAGAAAAGCTATACGGATATGAGAAGAAGAGATTTGGTGTTTGAAATCGATGACTTTGTTTATCTCAAAGTTTCACCTATGAAAGGAGTTAAGAGATTTCATACCAAGGTAAAGTTGTCACCTAGGTATGTGGGACCATTCAAGATCATCAATAGGAGAGGAGAAGTTGCTTACCAACTAGAATTACCAGAGTAGCTTTTAGGTGTTCATGATGTCTTCCATGTCTCGCAACTTACGAAATGTTTGAGAGTACCTGAGGAACAACTACCTTTGGAAGAACTAGATATCCGAGGGGATCTATCATACAAAGAATATCCAGTGAGAATCTTGGAAACAGCGGAGAGAATCACAAGGAGCAAGATAATAAGAATGTGCAAGGTTCAGTGGAACAGACACTCTGTGGATGAGGCAACTTGGGAAAGAGAGGAAGAACTGAGAACTAACTATCCCAATCTCTTTGAACCATCTGAATCTCGAGGACAAGATTCATCTTAAGGGGGGTAGGTTTGTAACACCCAAAAATTTTTACTACAAATTAGCAATTAATTCTTAGCATTTATTAAATTTTCTAGGTATTTTTAACTTAGGCCAAATAATAAACATGGGTTAATAAAAGTAACTATAAGGTTTAGAAACATGTTTGTTGCATTCATGCTGAAGCATATTGTTTTTGGTTGAGTGTAGGGCTAGATGATTTGAAGTTGAATTCAAATTCCATTTGAATTTGGCTTAGAATTGAAAAATAGATTTGTAAAAAGAATTTGATTTTGAAAAATTTACCTTTCTTCCATTTTCAGCCCAACCGAATCAGCCTGGCCTTTCTTTTTCTCCCCCTTCCCACGCTGGCCCGCTGGCGGCCCAGCCGTGCCTCCCCTTCCTCCCTTCTCTTTTTCTCCCGCGCCAGCCCACTCCGCGCCCGTCCACACCGCGCGGCCTAGCTCGGCCTACTCCGCTCGGCCTTCATCGCTCGCACGCACCCTCTCACCCTCTCTCTTTTTCTCTCACTACACTATTGGCCCCGCCTGTCAGTGCCTTTCTCCTCCCTTTCCTTTCTTCTTCCCGGCGCACCTTCCTTTCTCCACCACCGCCGATGGCGCTGCCCGGCAAGGAAAGTGACCGCCGTCGCACATACATGGCAAGTGGTCAATCCCGCTCGATCTCCTTGCTCCCCTTCCTTTTTCCTCACACCGCCCAGCCTATAAAGCTCCGCGCCGACCCCTTCCCTCTCCCACCCTCTTCTCGCAGTCTAGTTCTGCCACCGCCGCAATCCACCCTCACCCGCGCCTCGAAACTCGACGCCGATGACTTCCCGAGCTCCGCCGTAATCCCCCGCATCCGTAGGTACCTTCAATTTGAGGTTTTGGTCACGATTTGATCGGTTTCATCCTCACCCGCTCCCTCCCTCTCTTTCCAGTCACCGCCGCCGTCGACGACCCATCCTTGGAACCCGTCTCGGACACCGCAGACCCCTTCATCCGACTCACGGTGAGATCCTAGTCCTCCCCGTACCTTCCATTCACCATTTCATGCCCTAGAACACTGTACTGGCGACCTCCAGATGCCGTCGGCCATGGCGCCGCCACGGAACCAGGCCACCGGCGTGTTTCCGCCCACGATTTGCATCTCAATGAGTTCGCGAGGTTCTGTAGATCGTTTAGGTGCTTTGTTTTGTCTCGGGATGGCCAGAACCACAGTACCGGGGTTCGCCGCCGTGGTAGCCTCATCGGCGGCCATCGCGAGCTTGCCGGCATTCCTATACAGCGGTGCATATTCACCCGCGCCTCCTGTGCCATTAGATTGGCACTAGACGGCCCAGATCTAACCATACCGGTTGGATCATAACCGGTCCACCATGGACCCGTAGACCCAGCCACAGTGCCGCGTCAGCAGGACCATAGAGCCACGTGGTGCACCGCACTAATCCCAGCACACCATGTGTCATCCAGTCAGTGCCACGGTCGAACTCATAGTCAAGCCGCGCCCTTTTTGCATTAAAACCCTTCTATTTTCGTAGATTCAACCCGCAGTCCATATTAATTCAAAATAATTGCATATCAGTCCTGTTTTTATTCGTTTAGGCCCCCGTATTTTCTGGAATTAGTATCTACAGTCCTATAACCATCTATATACATATTTTTAATTGTTCTAATTCAAAAATAGGTTTAGTTTATTTACAGAAATTCCATTACATCTTATTTCATGCATAACTTTCGCGTTTTAAGTCCGATTTGAGTGATTCTTTCGCTCACGTGTTCGTAGCAATACATAGAATAGATTTACAAGCTTTTCAACTTATGTTTTTACTGTTTGGTGTACTGTTCTAATAGAAGTCTATCTTGTATGCATGTAATGATTGGAATGGTGCTTGATTGGTGATTGGAACACGATTAGAGGGTGAGCCATTTGAGGTGACTGAGGACCCACAGCAGGATCAGCAGTACTTCCAGGACAACTTTGAGGAAGGCAAGTGTACCAAAGGCCCCTTGTTACCTATGAACTATTACCATTCATATTCATGCATGTGTCTAATTTGAAATACCTTTAAGGACTTTACCTAGATGATTACTAGTACCACATATCCTTGATACCTAGGGTTTTTGGGTAGGCATTTTGGATAGATGCTGCAGCGCTTAACATAAAATAATTGTTAATCATGACTAAAGGTTATATGCAATGTGATAAAATGAAGCTTTGTAGTAACAGATAGGGGGCTAGAGTACGGGGTTGAGTACTGTAGTGCCTCTCCATAAGGACTTAATCCTGAAGCGGTAACCTAGGAGGTTCTGTACAATCCTGAGTGTCATATGGCTCTAACTTTAACCTATTTACTAGATTGTACTAGCTCGTCTATAGCTTCTAGTAAGGGTAAGAGGGTATCTTTCCTTTTTCTGCTAGGATGTGTGCACTGTGCTGCGATGCCCATGTTTGCCACTCCTTAATAGCTATGACTTGTCAGTGCGACAAGCTAAGGGTTTCATAGTGAAACCCTACCACACTTCCTAGGAAGAGGTGTAGTGGGCCTTGCAAACCCCGGCATTGGGAATCATGGCTCGGTGGGTAAATTTGTACAATTTCTGCAAAAATATTTAACCTGTTATAACAGCCGTGCTCACAGATACGAGCGGTCTGGATCCTTCAAGATTAGTGGTTACTATGGGTGGTGGCTGGATGGGATTTGAGATAAACATGACTATACTTTAATGTCACTTGGGAATTGGGACTATTCATTAAAGTAGTAATTCAGGATGCTAAAATTTTATCAACTAAAATTGCGAACCATAGTCAAACAGTGTCAAGCCTTTTGAGCCTCATAGATCCCTTTGATATACTTGCTAAGCATGGTGAGCTTACACTTGCTTTACATCCAATGAAAATCCCAGATGGGTAACAGATAATGGATATGAGGAGTTCCCGGAGGATGTCTAGGACTACTAGGGAGATGTTCACCAGTTGGAGTCCCTGTGGAAGTTTGGGCTAGTTATTCCGCTGTGATTGTAATAATATTGCCATTGAGCAAACTTTGTATTGACTTTATGATGAGATATGCGATGTAATAAGTACTTTACTTTGATACTATTGCAATTTGTGATATATGTGTGTGTTTGGACATCCTGGGTGCACATATATGAGTACTTGGTTTTGCTATGCAAAATTGGGTGCGACAGAGAACCTTCCCCCACGCTAGTGCCTCCACATCTAAAGGTATGGAAGAATTTTCCAATCTTTGCCCCTTGGTCCATTTGCTAATCCTTCTAATCTTTGTAGCAGTGAACACTCAGGCGCTGTCAATGATGCCCATTCGGTGGTAGCAGCGGACTCTTCTTTGTTGATATTTCTTAACGACTATTGGAGGATTCTACAAGTGCATAGAACTATCGCGTAGCACTTCGCTCGGTGAGTACCGAGTGTAAAATTTCTATTTTTTCCCTCGGGAAGGTGGAAGGCTACAATTTATATTAGACTAGGATTTATTAAAGGTAGGTCTTAAGTTAATCCTAGGTAGGTGAACGATACTGAAGGATGGGCGTGAACTACCTAAACTAACTACTAAATACAAGCTAACCTGAGATAGTTAGGTGGGAGAGTGAGCGATATATCTTTCTAGTAACTAAGGGTAAACAAATAACTAGGAGAAATGCGATAGTACTTCGGGGCACAACCCACCTACCAACTAGGAGAGTTAAATAGACAAGGTCTACACGAGCCCTACGATTTAATAACTAGACCTATCGTGGTGGAATACAGAAGATGGACAAGGCTGTCACCACTTGCCATCTACCATAATCTATCCAGAGGCCTAGCCGTATCCATAGGTAATCTATAGCCTAAGCACCACACTTAATCTACATGCTTACTACTTCGATCCGAGCTCCAATGAAATGATATCAAAGCACCCTAACCAAATGGTGGAACCAGTACTAACGAAGACTACTAATGATAAGATAACCTATGCTACTAATGCCAAACAATAAGCACCTAAGCTCACTTATGATGAACACTAATGACTAAGTACTTAAAGTAAAGCAAGCAATACTAGAATAAAGTACTGAAATAAATAAT
This sequence comes from Miscanthus lutarioriparius, assembly GCA_904845875.1. Classification (NCBI taxonomy): domain Eukaryota; kingdom Viridiplantae; phylum Streptophyta; class Magnoliopsida; order Poales; family Poaceae; genus Miscanthus; species Miscanthus lutarioriparius. The sequence goes on along the minus strand of CAJGYO010000005.1, from coordinate 69,663,370 downwards.
AAATAAAGTAATGTAGAAATGTGAGAATTACAAAGGAGCTATACCGACCCAGAAGACTCTTCCGGACTTTGAGAAGCTTCGCTCTTGCTCTACTCTACTACTAGACTACTACTCTATAGCTAAAGCTAAGCTAGAAAGCTGAGAAAAGCATGGAGAGCTTGGAAATGAATGGGGCAGCTTCTCCACCAGGCTCCACACCCACTTTTTATAGTGTATAGTGAGTGGAGGGGTATTTGTAGGTAGCCAGAGGTTGGTTAAGGTGACTTGGGCATCGGGCAGCCAAGGTTGGGCGCCGCCCGGCCCTCCATTCCACCGCCTTTTGATCCTACGGTGTTGGTTGGCTCCTAATGGCGGTTACTAGAACAACACATGGTGAAACTTGGATAGGATGTCAGTTGGTAAAGCTCCAAGTCTATGACAATGGGCCCTTGGATCCATGGCCTCTTCGTTATGACCATTGATTGAATTGACTTGAATCAACGCATCCTATTGGCTGAGGAGGAGCTCCCATGGATCACTAACATGACAAAGTGCTAAGTGGGCACTAGGTGGGGCCGAGTGGCACCTTGGTGGGGCTGAGCAGCGCCTAGGTGGTGTTGGGCGACACTGCCCAGTGGGCCTAGGGCCACCTGCAACGTCCACTTGCTCCATATGTCCATGTTTGTCACCATTTTGGCAAAAAATTGCCATATTTCCTACAAACAAATAATTCTACAAGCACAAGTGGAACAAGGTGAATTATAAACAAATTTTTTCACTTGTGATGATGATTTACCTCACATTACCATGCTTTTGGGTGGAATGTTATGGTCAAAATGGGTGTTAGTGACTGCCAACACTCTTTTGACTCCATCGATTCCTATGATGGAGATGACACTCGGCATTATCTTGGGAATGGAAGGCAGAGGTCGATCGCTACTCAGAGGCGACCTAGGACAATGAGCGCTGGAGTTCACTCTGGGCGCTTCTCATGCCGCCCTTACTGCCATGGAGGTAAAAACTAGCGCCATTTAGGTGCAACTGGCGGAATCTGACGCTAGGGTTGCCGGTAAGTTCTTCCAAGAAAACCCCATCTCCTTTATGATTTTTCCTTGTTAGTCTTCTGATGGTCTCTTGTATCTTCTGCTTTCTAGCCCTGATGGTGCAACTTGAAGAGCTCCAGTTGGCGGAGAACGACATCGCTGGTGCTCTGAATGGCCAAGGCAATATGTTTTTGGACCACCTATAGGATGTCTCTGTGCGTGCCTAGGAAGTGGCCCTCCATGGCATTCGTCATAGAGTCATTGTCGCCCTGGTGGTGGGACAAGTGCACTCGAGGCACGACCTCCGCCTACTACAACCTAGCTTTCTGCACGGCGAGGATCCTAACTACTACCAGGATCTGGTGGAGGACTTTGAGGGAGCCGCTGAAGCGGTGGCAGACATTACCCAGGCCAATGAAGTTGTGAATAACACCTTCTTCCACCCTTAGTTTGTAACTTGGGTTAAGACATGAATAAAATCCGCTTGGTTACTTGGTGGCCCTCTGGTGTCCTTTTTTTTTTGATTTCACGTGAAACGTCCCTCTGAGATCGATTTCAGCTTGTAATGTTGCTCCTTTGAATCGATCTCCATGTGATTTATTTTCTTTTTATTTTGCACTATAGGCGATGCATGCTGCACCGGCTTCTGCCCTCTTAGGCCAAATTAGGATTGTTATTTTTTTTGAAGGTGATACTTTGCTAGTATCGGTTGTCAAATCTAACAATGATCCAAGTTGGTTTTCCCATGTAAGAAAACATCCTCCAAAATAGCCGATGATGACTTGAAAAATCACTAAGTGATATTTAAAATCACTGGCTCATCAAATCCTTATATAATATAACACGTCTTGGTCCAATCTTGATGAATTAGAATGGCTATACCTTCATGAACTAGTTTATAAAGGTATCGTTTAGCCATTCCGTAATAGTCAATTAGAGAACTTATTAAAATAAACTTTTAGAGTCGATTGCTTGGATCATTTGTTGATGTTCATCGTTGATCCTAATAACGCCTCCTTCCCAGACTCTTCTAGAGAAGCACTGGTAATCTTCAAATTCGTAGTACGTCGGATCAGTTGTCGCCACGCTTACGGACGTGTCAGCTTGGATAACTTCAACATCATCCCCTAGCCACTGGATAAGGCATTGGTGCATTGTTGAAGGGATGCGACAATTAGCATGGATCCAGTCATGACCAAGGAGCAGACTGTTTGTTCCTTTACCATCGATGATGAAGAACGTAGTAGGTAGAGTCTTACTCCCTATCGTCAATTCAACACTAACTGCCCCCATGTCTTAGATGCATTACCACCAAAGTCCTTTAACATCATGTCCATTTCAAGCAAATCTCTAGGACCGTTCCCAAGCTTACAGAACATAGTATAGGGCATTAGATTGATAGCAGCCTCCATCAACTAACATTTTTGTCATCGGCTTCCCTCGATAAATCCTTTCATGTACAATGCCTTCAGGTGCCAATGCTGAGTTGGCTTGTCAAATATTACTTGTTCGGATTGGACGGTTACCTGAGCTACTACTTCTTCCAATTCTTCTTCATCACATTCTTCTTCATCATACTTGGAAGGAGCCCTAAATTATGCGGGTAGGATGAAAACCATATCAATATTAGTCGATGGCTTACCCTTATCGGTTGTTTGTTTGACACGCCATGCCCAAGGTCTGTTAGATTTTTGAGCTTCCAATTCTCTATTTCTTAAGCACTAAACTCTTCTTTTCTGATTCCTTGTCAGACCTCTTAGACACCATTGGCCTTCTTGCCAGACATACTCTTTTTCTTCTTCATCACGACCGGCCTAGTTTTGATCATATCCACGCTTGCCTAGCCGATTGTGAACTCCTTCATTTTTTACACGCCAGTCCATGTCGTTAGATTGGTAATTTAAACGCTCATGGATACACCAGCGGTTGGCTTGAGATTGCCTGAACTCTGAATACTAATTACTGCGCTCGGGGCAGTTATGACTTGTAGGCAATTTCAAACCTTCGTTCCAACAGTGTCTGAAGAAAGGACAGTTCCAATGTAACTTAGCTTGGTCTCTTTCATACCATTCTTCTTCACACCGGTGCTCATATTCTTCTTCTTCAAGCCAGTGTCAGTAGTCATTTTCCTTCTAGCGCTGCCACTTGTTCAATAAAATCCTAGAAGTCACACGAGGATGCATAGCTTCCTTGTATTCATTAGCCAATATCTAAACCTTGGGATCAACTAACCTATCTTCTTTAGCTTTAGCCAACATAAAGACCTTCGTCTTCCCTTTAGCCAACTGAAACTCTGCCATATGCACCCCTGGAAAAGGATGCCCATCCATGTCCATTCCTGGTTTCTTGGTTGGCTCAAACTTGATCTTCCCTTGTTCAATGGCCTTCTAAATATGCAAGCGAAAGATTCTACACTCATTAGTGTTATGACTGGTAGCATTGTGGAACTTGCAGTATTTGTTCCCTTTGAGCTCCCTAGCCGAAGGGATCACATGATTTACAGGTAACTTTAACTGCTTCTTCTTCAGCAGCAAATCAAAGATCTTATGTCAAAATCATAGGTGCTCTCCGTCTCTTTCACCCAAGGACATGATACAGGAGCCTTGTCCCATGTCCGCTCAGTGGCTGCAACTTCTGGATCATCTTCATCAGAGTCTGCATCATATGGATCAGTATAGCAGTAGTACCCTTCAAATATTTTTCTTTGCCCATGGTCTCAAGCTAGCCTTCAGAAGCAGACACCCTTTGAACTAGGTGTGCCAAATTCTTGAATTATTGGCCATTGAACTTCTCTCTGAGTATTGGAGACATCCCTTCAAGGGCCAATTCAGTCAATTGGCCATCAGACAAATTTAATGAGTAGCAACGACTCCTTACTTCTCTGAACCTTTGAATGAACTTAGAGCCTGACTCATTGTTCCTCTGCCTCATGTTTGTCAAATCAGTGATCTTCTCGCCTATCCCATTATAGAAGTATGCATGGAACTTGTTTTCTAGATCGGCCCATATAGTGATCGAGTTTGGTTCGAGTGATGAAAATCAACTGAAGGCCAATCCAAACAGAGACAAGGGGAAGAACCAAACTTTATGCATGTCCTCAACAGTTGCTTATCCAAGCTAGATGAGATAGCGGCTGATATGATCCATGGTTGACATCTCATCTACCTTGGTGAATTTGGAGAAATCAGGGACTTTGTAGCATTAGGGAAGTTGCACAATACCATACCAGGCCGGATACGAGCACTGGTAAGAGCTAATCTAATTCTTAGGCTTCAACCCAAACTAGCTCTGCATCATAGCTGTTATCCTATTGACTAGCTCATCAGCATTTATGCCAGCAACTTGTTGTCTTGGTTGTCCTTGGACTTGAGCCTGAGAGCCTTGTACTTGGAGCTGTTGACCCTAAACTTGAGATTGTGGCCCCTGAACTTGAGGTTACTGTGCATTATAATTGTAGGGATTCTGATACCTAAGATCTGGCAAAAGTTCATACATGCTGGCATCAGAAACCAAATGTTATCCCTCTAGGTAGTCGATCTGAGCATTGTGAGTTGCATACCCCTGTAATCGATAATTGGAGTATTTTGGATTAACAATCTTGATGATCCTTTGCACTGATGGAGCAATTTTATGGGCCAACTGATGCATCTAGTATGAAGTGCTAAATCTCCCCTAGGTTAGCCATTGCCCAATCTACTGACCAACTAGCGAGGTTGGCTGCTGGACTTCATACGTCTAGGTTTGTCTAGTAGGAAGCTGAGTCATCTATATGACAGGGGCACTTGGTGACTGCTATAATGGTGGTTGCCCCCCTATCATTTGATCTTGCCCCCTACTATTAGCAGGGCTTGTCCTTGCCCACTGCTGTTGGATGAGCTTGAAGGTCTTGAGCTTGCCCTCCTAGAAGCTGTTGTACTGGTGGCTGTTGATACTACCCATCATTTAGCTATTGGCTAGAACTAGGCACACTGCTCCCAATAGTCGAAGGATTATAGCCATTGAAATATGATGGTCCTACCTGATCAACCGACGCTGCAAAGAAAGCCTCCTTCATAACATTACCAATTGTATTGGCTAACACTTGATTATGATTTGTAAAGGCTTCATGAATAGTTTTGTGGACCATCTAGGCAGCAATTCAAGCTTCAGCTTCTTCGTTTAGATCATTCTGTCCATGCAGGAGAACTCTTGGCAATGGGATCTTCTGAATGACTAAATCACGCGTCCTATTAGAAGACATCAGACACTTCTCTCAGAACTCTTCTGCTACATTGTCGATGAGCACCCTCTGATCATCGGGGAAGTCTTCAAGGTTGACCTTCAGGATGGCATCGTTGTCCATGTTGATGACTGTGGTCCCACTGGGTGTGCCAAGAGCACTCAACCATTACACACGGACAGATTCATAAACTTGTCAAATCTAACCTACTATCTCTAATAGTGGGGTTTGTGCCCGACCGATGCATCCATGATAACGATAACAAGTTAAATCTTCAAAGAATACAAGTCTATTCATACTTAACAGAATCGTGAAAAGCATGTTACGATCGTGAACGCATGGACGATTGGCTAAATATCCAATGCAGACATAGCATGCAGCCAAAGGCTATGTTTGACTATAAACAAGACTTGTTAGTTGATAATTTTTTATCTATAGTGCTAATAGTGGGGGTCGATCAGATCGATGGCAGCCATAATAGTAGTTCTAGATCTGATCTCATCAACTAATAAGCTTACTTAGGATCAAACACGCCTTGACCACATACTATCTTCGATCAAGATTGGAACAAAACGACTAATCTAACCAGAACCATCGTCAAAGTGGGGTGTGAACAGGGTAAAGCGATGAGACGATAGTTCAAAGAGACATAAAGCTGATCCATTTCAATCTTAATCGGGCAAGGTGTGATGTTGTTACAAATAGTAAGAGTACTAATTATAACAAGATCGATAACTAGCAAATCTATTAAAAACAGCAAGGAAACCCTACTAATCTTAATAGATTTAACCGATAACTAATTCATATCAAAATTTGTACGAGATCGAGCCAGACCGATGCAACCTTAAAAATTTTGATAAGAATCAATGGGTAACTTGTATCAGAGATTGTAAGAGATTCGAGCCGGACCGATGCAACCTTACAAATTTTGATAAGAATCAATGGGTAACTTGTATCAGAGATTGTAAGAGATTCGAGCCGGACCGATGCAACCTTACAAATTTTGATAAGAATCAATGGGTAACTTGTATCAGAGATTGTAAGAGATTCAAGCCGGACCGATGCAACCTTACAATAATTGATGATAACTAACTTATACGAAGCTTACAAGAGGTCGAGCCAGACCGATGCAACCTTATAAACAAGTATAAGTCATGACAGATCCTCACAAACAAACCGGAGGTCGGACCTAACTGATGCAGCCCTGCTTGCCCAAAGAATTCATTGAGATCTACTCTACTCCTACTCCAAAGGGGTGGCATAAGCCGAAAAGTAAAGGTACTGGTTTGATTGATCGATGAGAGATGTTTATTATAATAGATAGGGTTCAATATTTATACCCGAGGCTTGACTATGAGTCCTGGTCCAACAAGACTGGTTACAAAACTTGGAAAAGAAAACAAAATATCCTAAATTAAGATAACTTGGACTCTAGACTTTCCCGTCTATGAAGTCCACCATGTCTTCTTGCTTCTAGTCACTGCCATCCTTCGTTGACAAGGCTACTCTTGAACTTATGACATCACATCATTCAGTTGACTCCAACGGCATCTCATTTAGCCGATTTTTGCAAGTATTCTGGCTTCTTTTAGTAAATTCTAAAATGTAGGGCTCTTATATATTTTGATCAAAATTTGGTGTCAATAGGAGCATGTCGTCCCACAAAGAATCATTATTGGGTAATTCCTATGGATTTTCAAATTGCATTCTGGACAAATGATCGGCAACAGAATTTTCTACTCCCTTTTTATCTTTTATTTCTAAGTCAAAGGCTTGGAGTAACAAAATCCATCTTATAAGTCGAGGTTTAGCATCTTTCTTAGTGAGCAGGTATTTTAATGCAGTATGATCAGTGTAAACAATCACCTTGGCTCCTACTAAGTAGATCTAAATTTTTCTATTACAAAAACAACAGCTAGGAGTTCTTTTTTAGTTGTTGCATAATTAAGTTGAGGTCCTGTCAAAGTTTTACTAGCATAAGCATTTGCATGATGCTTCTTATCTTTTGTTTGACCTAAAACTACCCCCACAGCATAATCACTTCCATCACACATAATTTCAAAAGGTAAAGACCAATGAGGGGGTTGAATGATTGGTGCAGAGATGAGTGCTTTCATAAGAATTTCAAAAGATTTCTAGTATGCATCATCAAATTCAAAGGAAACATCCCTGTTCAAATGATTTGTCAGTGGTCTAGCAATATATGAAAAATCTTTTATAAAGCGGTGGTAAAACCTCGCATGACCAAGAAAACTGCGGATCCCTCTGATATTTACGAGAGGAGGTAACTGTTCAATTACTTCTATTTGAGCTCTATCTACCTCAATCCCACATTTGGACACCAAGTGTCCAAGCACTATGCCTTCTCTAAACATGAAATGACATTTTTCCCAATTAAGGACAAAGTGCTTTTCTTCACATCTTTGCAAAACCTTGTCTAAATTTTCAAGACAATCATCAAATGTTTTTCCATAAATAGAAAAATCATTTATGAAAACTTCCATGATTTCTTCAATCATATCCGAAAATATAGACATCATGCATGTTTGGAAAGAAGCTGGAGCATTACATAGTCCAAAAGACATTCTACGATAAGCATAAGTTCCATATGGACATGTAAAAACGGTTTTGCTTTGGTCATCAGGATGGATCGGTATTTGATGGTAACCTGAATACCCATCAAGAAAATAGAAGAAAGAGTGATTTGCCAGTCACACCAACATTTATCTATGAAGGGCAACGGAAAATGATCTTTCTTTGTTGCCTTGTTAAGTTTTCGATAGTCAATGCACATCCGCTATCCTGTGATTGTTCTTCATGGAATTAATTCTTTCTTTCCATTTTTAACAACAGTCATGCCTCCCTTTTTAGGCACAACTTGCATAGGGCTAACCCACTCGCTATTTGGGATGGGATATATGATCTCGGCATGCAAGAGTTTCAAAACTTCTTTCTTAACAACCTCTCTCATCGCATTGTTAAGCCTACGCCGAGGCTCCCTAAAAGGTATAGAATCAGGGTCTGTAGGGATGCGATGTGTGCAAAGAGCAAGGCTAATTCCCTTAAGGTCTTAGAGCGAGTGGCCAAAAGCAGAGCGATCTTTTCTAAGACAGTTAGCAAGCGGAGGGTTTATTTTTGAGAAACTTTATCACTTATGATCACAGGAGAATCTTGATCATTATTGTGAAAAGCATATCTAAGACCAGAAGGTAGGAGTTTAAGCTCTATGGAGGGCTTAGGTGGCTCCTTCAATTCATCTAGGGGTTCAGGCTCTATGAGATTTTCATCTTCCTCTTTGATGAAGAACTGGGCATCATCTTCAAGATTGGGTTCAATAAAATCATCAAGAGATGCGACCTTAACCTCTTCCATTGGGTCTTGCTCGGGATGTAGCTTAGTCTCAGTATTTAGAGAATGATTGATGGACAAAGAAAGTTTAAAGTTTTTCCTGAGGCTTATTTTCAAATTCCCTGTTTGTCCTTCTTGAATAAGTCTTTTAATTGGTAGTCCTATCAACAGGTCGAACTCCATGATATCAAAGATATAAAAGCTCAAATGAACCATGGTTCCTTTTACCTGGATAGGGAGGACATAAAGTTTTCCTAAATTTGGCAGAATGTGTCCTAAAAGATTTTTCAACAACTTTGCTGTTGGGGTTATCGGCATGTCTTTTAATAAATAATGAGCAAAAGATGCAGACGTGATATTAACACCAACAACTGAATTATAAAGAGCATGAAAAGGAGCTTTGTTAATCTGGTAGCAAATAGAAATAGAAGGTGAGTCTAGATGAATCATATCAGAGGAAAGCTCTGATTCTTCTAACCATTCATTGCTTATAATGGATACTAACTCTTTCGTAGTCTTTTTAAGGAAAGCTTCTTTAGAAGGGTCAAAAATTTCTTCATGGGGTGATGACTTCCTAGTCTTATGGGGTTTCCTCATAGTATGATAATTTGAGGTATTTCTATATTCAGCAAAAAGTTCATCCTAGAATTCAAGCATAAAATCCAAAATTGGAGTTTCCTCCTTTTTCGGTGGTTCGGGATTTGGGACAGCTAAAGTTTATGATGGGTTAGGCAAAGATTATGGTTCAGCTATCTAGGATTCCACCTCTAATAGTTTCTCTTTCACTTCTTCAGGTAATGGGGTGTTCTCTAAAACTTTATCAAGAACGCTTTTCCCCAAATTGGCAGAGATATGCAAGAACGAACCTTCTAAAGCTATGTCAAGAAACTTAGAGGTTTCCATATTGAGACCCATATAAAAGTGTTGAACAAGAATGGGGTCTTGAATGGCAAGGTCAGGGCTAGTATTAATAGGATCTTTAAAACATTCCCATGAAATGCTAAGAGATTCTTTTTCTTTTTGTTTAAAAGATAGGACCTCTGAACGAAGGTTGACTACTCTAGAGATGGGAAAGAAATTCAAACAAAAGCTAGAGCATAAAGCTTCCCAATCTCCTTGCCTACTTCCTATGGTTTGATTATACCAATGTTTAGCTCTTCCCATCAAAGAGAATGGAAAAAGCTTCCATCGTAAGGTTTCATCTAACATGCCCACAATGTGCAAGCATGCATAGGTCTACTCAAACTCACGTAGGTGGAAGCATGGATTTTCATTATCTTTGCTCGAAAAGGATTGTTCACAGACCATGTTAATTAAACACGGGCGCATCTCATAGCCAGGTGTTAGGATAGGCTTTGAAGATTTTGGTGGCTCTACGCGTGCGCTCATAGGTGCAGCGTATTGATGGATAGGAGTGGATTCCATAGTTAAGGAAAAAATAAAAGAAAAAAAGATACAAGGTTAAGCTAGGTTCAAAGTTAACTCAGTGATCATTTCCCCAGCAATGGCACCAGAAATGCTTGTTGGTATACTTAAACGCACATAAATAAATCCACAAGCGCACGGATACCGATGTAGCACTTCACCGGAAAGTATTCCTGAATATCGAACTCAACGAAACGTGTGTGAAATTAACAAAGTCTTACTTAACTAGGAGTAGCAACAAGGCTTAAGATGAACAGGAGCGTAGAGGAGATCACTAGGGTTTTCTTATTCTAATTTGGGTAAGCTTTGTCTTCTACTGTTCAACTAGGGATATTACAAAGGAGAAACACAAGCAGAGTATGTTTTCCTATAATAATCAAGTCCTGCTCGGCCTATAAACGGGAGATGGTCTACAAAAGACTCAACAAGGCTTTATAGTCACCCTTGCGATCTACCACCAATCTAGAATGTAGGGTACATCCAAGAGTAACCAAGTATAAGCACCATGCTTACACTACGAATACTACTCTAACCCAAGAGCAACAAGGATTAAAGTACTCAAAAAGAGTCGCAAACCTTATAAACAATATAAACACGATACTTACTTGGATCAGAAGTTGATTACCAGAGAAATCACAGAAGCAAGCTTAAATAGAACTTGATTTCACTAGGGTATAAGCCATAGAGAGAGCACTAACAGGCTGGCACTTCCTCCAAACTCTTCCCTCACTCTCTATCTCATTATTCTATTTACAAAGGTTAGATCCTAACTTGGAGGACTAATCTTCTCTTGATTGCTGGCTCTGATCCTGATGATGAGGATGTGAATTAGGTTTTAGGATTTTAGGATGCTCTACTAGAGGAGGTATAGCGGGGTTTTATATGGGGAACCAGGGGTCCTATGGGCCCATGAATCCATGGCAACGTCAAATTTGGACCCTCAAATCGAACCGACCTTGAGCAACGTCGTAGATTTGATCTTTAATGCAGTGGAGAACCAACGTACGAAGGAGAGTCTACAGGTGGGGCCCATAGGCTAGTCAGCCTGTATGTGGGGTTGGCTGGCCCCACACTCTGACATCTGGGTGTGGGTCTCAGTGAGTTGTCTTCTGAATTGTTATAGAGTCTTCCCAAGTCGGTTTCATCGCGGAATAACGTGATTAGCTCCGACAAATAGGTCCACCATGATGGTTTTCTAATTAAATCCTCTAGCCGTGATGAAATCACCAAAACTCATGGAACTCATTAGTTTTAAACACTATACCTATGTTGGTGATCCATTTTAATAATTTATGCAGGGTATATCGATGGTTTATGATTGACATTAACTATCGTCAACAAGCTCCCCCACACTTAGGTTTTTAGTCATCCTCGATAAAAGGATGGATTACTTAAGACATAACCTTGGGACAAGACATCAACATAAAACCATTCCCAGTCATATATGCACTGTAGGATTCAAAGTGTCTACAATGAAACTTAGGTTTTTAGACATAAGCTTGAAAGAGATCACCATCTTCCTTTAGTCAAGCCAATTGGAGAAACATTTTAGATTTTTTAAAAAAAACATAGTTTACCTTCTCTTTTTGTGGTACTCTCAAATCACTCAATATATGTGGTATTTTTGGCTCCTTACCAAGGCATAGATAACTTTACCTTCTATTTGCCTACTTCTAAAAGTTTATGTGCAGCTTCTGTAGGAATAAATATGAGAACATACTTGCATTGCATATATCGTAAAGTCAAAACATGGATCCAAGGAGAAGAATGTAATACTATTAGATCAAGATGTGCATGTGTGTGGATGTATATGGTGGCTAACCTAATTCTACTATGCTCATATCTCTCTTGTTTGAAATTTGTAATACTTTTGCAAGAGCAGGGGCTATCTCTCTTTTCTTTCCCTTTTTTATGGCGGGCTTATTTGTACATATTGTTTTCAATATCTCAAACACTTTTGTATCCATTTTTTTTCAATACTTTTCTCTTATCTATTTTCTTTTTTTACTTATCCCCATGTCTCTTTTCTGTAAGAGAAATTTTTCAAGAGAGATATTTACAAGAACTCGAAGCATTTATTTGGTGAAATCCTAACAAGCATATTTTTGTGTCTATTCCCAATGTAGGAGTAGAACCTTTTTGGGTGGATGGAAAGCATGTTTTTGCATACCCCTAGTGTAGGAGCAGCACATATATGTGGTGTGTACGTGATCTTGATCTTCGGAGCATGATAAGTTTCTCAACAAGGGTCACAAGGTTTGACCAAACTCAATGCAGTAGCAAGCAGTATTTGTAGCAACGGGTCCGAACAGGTCCATGTGAAGAAGTTCCAATGCTCGAGTTGTTGTGACAATGTTCTTGGGCTTGTGTATCTCTCCAACTTGCTTTCTGGCTTGGCATACACTACAATTTCTATTTGTCTCAAAAGAAACATTTGTTAGTCCTAGGACATGCTTGCCTTTTTGAAGTTTGGCCAAGTTCCTCATGCCAACATGAGCTAGCCAGCAATGCCAAAGCCAACCTATGCTAGATTTTTCCACTAAATAAGTCTTAGGCTTCACTTCATTAGTTGTGAAATCAACCACATAAAGCTTGCCTTTCAAGCGACCCATAAAAGCAATAGAGGAATCCTCCCTTCTAAAGATGGTCTCACCCCCATTCATAAAGAGACAATTGTAACATGTTGGTGTTTTGTAGACCAACTAGTGAATTTATATGAATGTTGTGCTACTCCATGAATACGATGGTAGCATCCAAAAGACACGAGGAGTTATATTGGTTCAGGCCAGAGCCCACCGTCTAGTCTCAGAGATGATCGAGTGCGTGATCCTTGCTTGAATGCTCTGAAGTTCTGATAATGGGGGGGGGGCGTGCAAGAATGGTGGAAGAGGTAGGAGAGCTAGAGCTAGGAGATGGACTGCCCGAATGAAAGCTTAGAGAGTCCAGAGATGATGAAGATCCTCTAGAAGGGTGCCCTGGCTGCCCTTATATAGAGTTTGGGGCCAGGTCACATACAAAGAAGAAGGTTCCCCTGACCGAGGGGTCATGAGCCTGAGGAGGGGGGCTAGCTAACATGTCTTTCAAGTAACACCATCTTGTGTTGCATGTCTAGGCGAAGCTATCGTCAGGGTCTTTGTGCTAATGTCATGACATGGTGTGGCGTGGTGCTATTGTGTCTATCATGGTGGCACTATGGGCACAGTGGTGTTTCACCAGCCATCCTATGAGACATGGTCTCATCGTGGCCTTCATCATCACCACCTAATCTCCCAAGAGCGTCGTATAGGAGTTGGTAGCCACCCCATGCTGTTGTGGTGCCAGTGGCCACGACCTTGCACTCTGAGGTCATGGCCTTCGCTAGCTTAGTTGGCCTCAAAAGTTAAGGCTACCATTGTGGCCCCCATTCCGTTGTGGGTGGGGTCGTACACCCGTCTTTCATGCCGTATTTGGATGGTGGGCCACCATACTGGCCATCACCTCTTGACAGTGTTATCTCATCTACACTGTGAGGCGTAGGGAAGGCGTCTGACCTAGCTGAGGGGACCGATGTCCCCTCGGTCCTTGCAGGCTCAGAGCAGGTGTGCTTGGTGGGGCTCGATTTCTCCCTGCCCCTCCTAGAGGTCAGGATGGGGATGAGGTCATGAGGAGTTGCATGGGGTGTGGTGAAGGCTAAGGGAAGAGGTCATGGCCTACCCTTGCCCTTGTGTTTGGCCCAGGTCTGCATAGCTTAGCTGGGCCTCGAACGTTTGAGCTTATACTAGCTGGCATGTAGTGGGCTGCCTGAGCGGCTAACTAATCAGTGTCTTGAGATAACCAGTGTGTCACAACCCTGACTGTAGCCCTCTAGCATTTCTACGATCATGAAGTGATCGTGAAAGCGCCGATGTTCGCGTGTGTTGAGTGCAGGCTCATAGTCATGGTTGTTTGAGCTTCGTCGCTCGATCCCTTATGGGCTAGTGCATTCAACACGGTAGGTGGTCATTACATCCCATCCCGCTAGGACGCCCTAAGGGTGTGGTATGCAACTGCTAAGCCCGACCATGTTAGTGTGCTGCATATCAGGGCACGTGATCTAGGCAGGGCTGTGCGGTCCCATCGACGCTATACTGGTTCTACCTTTGGGAGGATCTCGATTTTCCTGTCCTTACGTGGCCATCTGACATTGGCAATGTCCTCCCATGGTTCTCCACATGTCATGGGGGTCTCAGGCTGCTTAGTTTGCCCTTGGGCCTATAAATAAGGGCCTTCCTTCTGTTTGAACCACTTGTAGCTACTCCTGCAAACTTCCTCTTAAACCTTTTTGAAGGCTAAGCGAGAGAGAGAGATCCTAAGGGGGACAATGAGGTCTCTAGCATGCGTCCTGTTGGGGGTCACCTATGGTGGCCAGAAGCTCGCGCTGCCCCATCCAACAACTGGTGTTAGAAGGAGTCTTGTGAGCATGGGGGCAAGAGATACCATGGCCACCGAGTCGGATCATACACGACATCGGTCCGCTATCCCGTCGTCGTTTCTCGCCCTAAACCTTGGTGGTTCGCATGCTTGAAATGTGCGACGACCGGTGGAGTTTTTGGCTCCTCCCTGAGTTTCACGCATAGTTCAATGTCATGTCAGGATACCATTAAAGGTTCATCCAACATCTGCTTGGGACTACTCGTGGAGCCGGGGGAGGGTGAAGTGGCACTACCTTGTTATGTTGTCCATGCTGAACGGGACAAGATGGCAACCAGGATGCACTTCGGTTGCCGATGATATCCAGTCTCCCATTATTGATGAAGGGATGTAGCAATCCCCCTACATGTGGCCCCCAAGGTCATGACGTCCGTAGAGGAGTAGGTTGGGCATTCATTACCCTTGCTTCCTTTGTGGCATTTGGCCTTGGGTTGTCAATTGGCATCACCATCGAGGTGACGCCTGCCCTTGGTGTTTTAGCAGCGTGGTCGCTCTTGTATTTGTGAATACTAAGGCTTTCCCTATGGTCGCTGTGAGCCCCTGAGCCACGGTATCGGGGTCATGCCTTTGGTCTAGGGTCGCCGTAAGGGCTGCTTCGCCTTAATGATGTGAGGAATCATTTCCCCGACCTCTTTTTGTCCGGTCGCGAGGTTTTTTGCGATCGTGCTAGCTTCTAGGTCTTGGACCTAGGACACAGGGAGGAGTTGGTCATGGCTTGGCCTTGACTTCTTATGGGGTCATGGGGACCCAACTCTATTTATCCCTAGCGTCCTTGCTGACCTTGAGAAGGTTGTGTTGCCCTATTATAGGCAAGTTTGGTTTTCGCCCCATGCGGGGAGAGGCATGTCCACCATAACCATGCAGTCAGAGCGGTATGCCTCATCGGGGTTGATGGTTAATTCAATCAGGACCCGATATCCTCCCTAATTGACGTGGAGTTTAGTTGTGCCTCATTGAGAGACGCCCCATAAATCATGATCCGTCAAACCCATTGGTCCCTGACCGCCTCCGTAGCGGCCAGAGGGCAAGATGCCTCCCCTAGAGGGGGTCAACTCGGGCGACTTCAAAGCGGATGACTCGAACATAGAGAGAGATGGTCGCGTGGCTCTGCACCACCAATTAGAGCTATAGGGCCCATCTCACCCTGCCCCTATCCCTTTGTGGCCTCGAGCCCTTCTAAGGGCCAACCCAAGAGTGGGTTTCCTAAGCATGACATGGGGTCACGAACGTGGTGGGTCACTCCATGCATGGGTTCGGGGGGTGGTTTGCCTCCCCAGTCACATCATGGCTTAATGGCACCCACTTGCGAACAGTCGTGCACCGTGGAACGTGGTTGTGTAAATCAAAATGATGCGGAAAAGATGGGAATGCGTAAGGCTTACTTGGTTCATGCCACTGCATGGGTAACCATCACTCTACCTTCCCTCTAATCGCTTCACCTGCTCTATGGGATTTCCCAAGTGGTTAGTAAATGTGAGTGAGCATGCGTGCGTCTTATGTGTCCATTGTGGCTATAAATAGGCTAAAGTGGTTCGGCGAGGGTGGCATTCACTTCAGGTCACTTGCTCTGCCACTTCCTTGTTCTTGCTCCTACCAAAAAACCCTAGCAAAAAATCATCCGTCGAACCTAGCAAAAAATCATCCTCCACCACCCAAACGTTCACCACTGTGCCAACCTAAACTTGGGTAGCAGCCAGTGCCATGGTAGCCCCCTGATGAATAGCTTCGGTCACCATGGATCAAAGGCGAGCCGATAGGGCTCGGAGGTCCTCCTCTGTGGTGAACTCTGTGGCAAACAAATTATCCACTATTCCCATGGGGAAGGTCATGCCCACAGGGAAGGTCACGTTATAGGCGGCTTGCATGCACAGCTATAGGTTCTTGACCTGTGTTCTTAGTTGCACAAGAACGATCATCATTATATGGGCCTGCTCCTTGAGGATCACTGATTCGGCTTGTGCCTAGGAGACCTCATTCTTGGAATCTTGAAGTGCGTCGTGCGCATCTTCTAGCTCACCACACAGCATCTCAGCGTTCAGCCTGGTCAATGAAAAACTACTACCTCATGGTAATCCTTCAATAATTAATGGTAGTCTACGTCGTCTAAGGATTAATGCTCTTCTGATGATTCACCCACTTTAGAACCAGATGGCTATGTGGGGACAGACGGACTCGGCGGCGGCAAGTGGCGACGTGATGACTCTTCGGCACCACTAGGGGAAAGCCCCATGACTGGGGATAGCATCACCATGGAGGAAGCCCTACACAATAGAAGCCAAGTTCAAGCCCATATAGGATAAGGGGGACAGCAATCTGATTGAGAAGGCAAACGACTTTTACCGAACTGACTGGTGCAGCATGGCATGGAATCGCTAGTGGCTGCCTCCATTGGGGGATGCCTTGTGGGGCCGCTTTCCGAGCATTATCGCGGATGAAGAACCGGGCTCTAGGGCCAACGAGGCTTGGGACACCATCACACCCATGTTCACCTGTTGAGATAGTAGGCAAATTCCAAATACTAGTTAAATTAGCAACATGAACACAAATACTAGTGTCAGCATTGCTCGCATGCTCTGGTTAAATGAAGATAAACAACATGAACAGCGGTCATGATCCACATAAAAAGGGGGAACTAGAGGGTGAGAGACCATGCCGATGAGATCCATCTATCGGTGGAGGATTGCTGGTGTAGATGGTCTCCGGGGACACCACAATGACAGGCGACCTCGTCCGCTCTACCATGGTCCTAGCAGGAGGCGTCGGTGGTGCAGTGGGGTGGAAGGCAAAAAGTTTGGGATGAAATTAGGAGCTCTAGAGAGAGAAGGCAGCAGGTCAGTAGGTATAACCTTCCCTCTCGCCCCTTGTCTTTGCTGCCATAGTTTGGGGGTCGTCGACCACCGCATGACCGAGACATTTGCGTGGGTGGGCGACGGGGCTTCCTGGTTGGCATGGCAATGCGATGGGCCAGGAGGCGACGTCTGCTGCTGTAATAGGCTGCTGACGCCACCCACATGTGTGCACCTATGTGGGAATGTAGGAGCACGTCGTCTGGGTTGTCAAGATTTTAGACGGCCGGACCTTGTGTGATCCTGTGAAGTAGACAGTGCGATCTAATCCAAGCAGTCATGACAATCGAGGGGCAGACTGAGGACTTGCTTCAATTTCTCTTCGTTTGCAAAGGCACACATCAGATTATAAAATCTGAATTCAGAATAAAATTATCTTTGATGCAATGTTCTTGCAAGTTCAATAAATCTTAACAAATGCATGAAAATAAGACGAGTTGAGTTAAACATAGATCAAAGCCACTCATGACTACTACTACTGCTGATACAAATGTTGTGACCGAGTGCACTCCGTAGGCAATAGTTTTGCTCATAGCTCTGTACTGTATAGTGTCCGACAAGATCAAATGTGTCGTATTCGAACTTTCTTGCGAGCGTAGTAAAATATGAGAGTGAAGCGAATGCGACAGGAAAGCTAGACACAAGAAGTGAATCGAGGAAAGGAGCTTTTGACACGCTTGAGACTTGAATGCCTGGTGCGGTTGTGCTAAGTCTTTTCTATACTTATTTGATTCCAATCCAAGTAGTCATAGCAGTCGAGGGGTGTACTGAAGGCATGTGTCACACCCGATTTCATTAAACAAAACTGAATGTACATCACATGTATGCCAGGATCTGTTTATTCAAACATGCGACGACAATAGTTATACATTGCAGTGTTTATTACAAAAGTGATTACATATTACAAAATGACTAGAGGGTCTAAACACAAAATTACATCAGAGTTCCAACAGAGCAAGGTCTCCATCCCCGCAAGCAGCCGACGGGGGTTACACCAGCCTAGCATCGGCACTGTCTTCAAGAAACTCCATGCACTGATACTATCTCAAGCTCCATCTTCAAGTCCATAAAGCTGGGTGGGGTAGCAAGGGGGACAAAGAGAAGGGTGAGTACATCAAAATGTACTCTACAAGTGTAGGAAATAATGACATGAGGGCCAGCACAAGGAAAGGCTTACAAGGTTCGACACAAGCACTTAAGCGACACATCCTAATTTTACCTTAAATCCTTAGCACCTATTTACTAGGTGAAATCTTCCTTCTCCTCAGAGAACCAAACCAACACTCGGATCCCATCCGAGCACCACATTTGGATTCCATCCAAGCTCCCAACTAAACTAGCCATATGAACCAGCCATCCTCAACCACCAAGATCCACTAAACACAAAGAAGTCCAGGCCACTCTTGTCCGTGAGCACGGCTGATATATCAATTTTACACTCTGCAAAGGTTGCACTTTCACCATGAGTCATGTTTTCCCCATCATGCCTCACACTACCTAGGTGTTTAGCGTGGTCACACTACAAGGCCTTTACAAAGCTCCTCCAAGTCTATTTTACACCTTCACTAAGGTTTCTACCGCTAACATTGGGTACCAACACCACTACAGAAGCCCTGTCTTGTGCCACACAAACCGACCCGATGTATCATAACTTGGAAGAAACTAATTACTTGGCTAGGTCCAGCCCATCCAGACCTCATGGTTGCACTGTTAAGCCGGGTTACATGCTCCAAGAACCATTCCTTAGAATCCAAGCAGGAACCAGCACAAACCCATTCCACCATTTCTTACTTTACACTAGAAAACATTTACCCAAAAAATCTGGCACATACCACCACCAAGACCATCCATCCCTACTGGATTTCCTAATCACCATGTCACTAAAAAGATTACCATCCCACATGTTGCATATATCATTGATCAGGATTAAATTATAACCTTCCCAACCCCAGACTGTAAGGCTAAGCATTGAACTCTACCCATCCAAACCAGGTTTTCAAGGATGATAAAGCAAGTTCTAGTAAACCCTATGGGATTCAATTTAGATTCAGCATGCAGCTAATGGTCTAACTACTCTAACTCAAAATACAACAAATCTAGGTGCAAGATGGTCAAGGACACTTCCCTCAGAAACTATTCAGACAGTTAATCTTTCCTTTCGGTTCAACCTTGATCAACTTTGTCTTCTTCGAGATATAGCACCATAGGAACAAGCATAGCAAAAGAACCCTAAAATAGTACATCATTCATAAGAAAACATACTATAAACGGTTGCTAACGTGTGTAGGGATTGTTTCTACATTTGTGCGAGCGCAAAAACAACTAAAAGCGGAGCTACCGTTGAAAATAAACGGCTATAGCACGATTTGCATTAACCTAAAAGACAAAGCTAGTGATGGTGACTTGAATGATGTCACCTCTTCTTTCCACACCTACTTGGTTTGTGGACTTGACCTTGGTGGAGTGGGTTCACCTTTTACAGGCTCTTCAGATTCTTCAACTTCATCCCATTCATTCCTTGGGGTTGATCCCTTTGGCATCAGGATGATCGACGTCTCCTCCTAGAGCGGTTCTTCTTAGGCTACTCATAAGTGGTATAACTATTAAAATAACAGCGTACCTTTTCTCTAGGGAATTGGAAGTGGACTTGTCCAGATCCGACATAGATGATTATGTTTGTAGTGTTGAGGAATGGCCCTCCTAGAATGATGGGTGTATTGTCTTCTTCTCCCATGTCCAGAACCATGAAGTTGACAGGGGCATAAAGATCATGTATTCTTACCATGATATCTTTAGCTATCCCCTCTGGAAATTAGATTGATTGGTCTGCCATCTGCAATTGCATGTATGTAGGGAACAAAGGTGCGTTACCAAATAAATATTCATACGTTACCTTGGACTTTATGTTGACACCTGAACCAATGTCACAAAAGGTCTTGTGGAAGATTCTTTGTCCAATGGTACACTCGATCGTTGGCACACCAGGATCATCCTTCTTGGCAAGGAATGGTGAAGTGAGGAGGTGGTCATACTCTGATCGGAGTGTGATGATCTTGTTTACTGATTCTTCTTGTGGCTGCCTGGCCTTGTTCTTCCTCCTTCTTTGGTTGTTATTCTTCTTGGTTATTGTTTTCTCTTCGGGAAGGTACGGTGTTTGTTGATGACTAGGAGATTGCAAAATATGATTCTTGAAAGAAAACTTCTCCTTTTTATCCTTGATTGTGAAATAGATTTTGGCACTTTTCGCGTAGATGATGGCCTTCATGGTGCTTAGGAAAGGTTGGCCCAGGATAATGGGTGCCCTTTCATCTATACCTATTTCTAGAACCACAAAATCTACGGGGATGTATGATTGTCCCACTCGTATGATGGCATCTTCAAGAACTCCCTTGGGGTAGCCGAGTGACTGATTTGAAAGCTGCAAACGCAAATTTGTGTACAACAAAGGATCCCCTAAAATTTTCTCATAAATTACGTTAGACATGATGTTGACACTAGCTCTGAAGTCACATACAGCTTCTTAGAAAAATGAGAGGTCCAATGGCGATGGGAATGACAGGTCTTCTTGGATAGCTCTTCTTTTCTGGCAAGGTATCATCTATCCACTTTCCTGTTGATGGCTCCATGTAGTAGTAAGCTACATTGTGAATATCGACAAGATTTGTAGTTTCTAGATCTTCCGGTTGCCCCAGAATCTTACCTTTATCGGATGGAGGAACAACAGCCGCCAGCTGAGCTATTTGCGATTCAATCATTTTATTAAAGTTATGCTGGTTCTTAATGGCAGAAGCAAAGCTATCCATTCTATTATTTATGTTCTCTAAAATTTTATTATTGGTAGCTACCTTTATAGATAATCCCTCTATATGTTTAGATTGGCCAGCAATTAATTCTCTCAAGGGTGGTTGATTGAAGTTATTATAGTTCTTACCTTGAGGGTTACCTTGGCAGCTCAGCCTCTATTGCTAATTTCATCCTTGATTATGTTGAGGATGAAAGTAATTATTATTGACAAAGTTCACATCCTCATGAATTTTAGGGCCGCTATTCCCTAAGTGTCCAGTGTTTCCACACTCTTCACATGTCATGCGGGAATCATGAATGTGCATGACTTCGTGCTTCTCATTGGCTCGATCTTCGAGCTTCTTCTTTAGTAGGTCCATTTTGGCAGATAACATATCTACCTTCTTGAGTTGATGCATACCCCCACCTCTCTTGTAGGTCTGAAGACGTTCTTCATTCCAACCTTGGTTGGAGGCCATCTTCTCCACGAGAGCTATTGCAGTTGGGATTGTGAGTGATAGGAAAGCACCTCCTGCAGCAGCATCCATAGTCTCATGGGTATTGTTGTTCAACCCGTGGTAGAAAGTCTACATGAGTAGCCAATTTTCCATCCCATGATGAGGACATTCTGCAATGTAATCTTGAAAACGTTCCCATGCATCAGGGATAGATTCATCATGTTGTTGCTGAAAACTTGAAATTCTCCCACACAGGGCATTGGTCTTACCAGTGGGAAAGAACTTTGCTAGGAAGGCATTGGAGCAGTTATCACATATAGTGTTTCTATCTTTGTTGGTGTAAAACCATTGCTTCACCTTCCCCAAGAGTGAGAATGGGAAGAGGCGATGTAGTATGGCATCTCGGGTCACTCCTTTGATGGTGAAAGTGCTACAGATCTCCAGGAAGTGCTGGACATGTGCACTCGCATCTTCATGTGCCTTTCCACAAAACTAGCTTGTTGCACCATGTTGATGAGAGATGGTTTGAGCTTGAATCCATTGTCTCCAACATTGACTATTGGTCCAGTACGAATGTTGGTTGTAGTTGGAGCAGAGAATTCACGAAGAGTCTTGTTGGCCATGGCTTCAAATTTTGGTGTTAAGCTTCGCCTTATTTGGTTGTCTTTCGATTCTAAAGCTAAAACTTTCTTGAGTTTGGCTCTAGTTATCCTGATTAATGCTTCTGGATCTTCAACGTAGTTTGTTGAAAGGTCAAAACCAGTCATACATTACCCTACATATGATACAAAAGTAGACAAAACAAGGGTAAGCCTGTTTGAGCAGAGCTCAATGGTTATCTCGATCACATCAATAGGTACAAGTTTATCAATACTTCCTTTGCCTAGCTACCTTTCCCAGCAACGGCGCTAGAAATGCTTGTTGGTATTTATTAACTTATCACTTGTTTTAGTAGTCACCTAATATATGCCTACATCTCTTAACATTACTTACCAGGTTGTCATCCCTAGTGATGATGTCAGAGATGCTTGCTGGTACTACTTAGTATTACTACTAGAACAAGACTAAGTAGTTCTTTATTATTTCATGTGACTAGAGAGAATATATATATATGTATGGAAAAGGATATGCAAGCGCACAGATAATTATACCATTGTAGCACTTCACCTGGGAGTATTCTAGGTATCGTTATTTATATTTTTACCATAGGGAAGGTCTGGCATGGACATGTATTGATAACTTATACTATTGATGGAGAAGTAAACCATAACCAATTTCTACTCACAACAGGGGTAAGTCATAGGATAGAATATGTATATGATAAGTATTGATCGATGATAAATCACTCAGAGTACTCCTTTCTATGGCATTAGCATGATTAAGTAGAATATTAGAGGAATAATTCCTAAGTCATTTTTAACTACAAGTCAAATCATACATTGATTAGTGCAATTATACCTAGTAGTCATGGCTAAGGTCATCTTTATATCTACACATAAGGGATATTACTAAGGAAGATTAAGAACAGAGCTTGTTCTTCCTTCATAACTGGACCCAGCTTGCCCCTATATTCGGGGAGTGGACTACAAAGGACTCAATGGGAGTGTCACATCCGTGATCTACCCCATCACCCAGAATATAGGGTGTATCCGTAGGTAAACAACGTATAAGCACCACACTTACACAATGTTGATAACTCACCCATGGTACCTTAGAGCAAGTGCTATACGAACTTATGCATAAATGTAATGATAAACTAGCTATACTAAGTATATAATCAAAGTAGGCAATGAAAATTATGACTAAGAACATGAATATTGTGAATACCAATGTTGTCATAATAATAGTAGCAAGCATATAAAAGTAATGGAGATACAAAAGAGAGGGGGTACAAAGATTATACTAAACCACGCTCTTGAGAAGATCAGGAATCCAAGCGAAGCCTGCTTGCCACCCTCTAGACCTAGCCTAACTAGCTATGCCCTAGAATATGGTGGAGCTTTGAGGATGATTAGGGTTTCTATCTTCTCCAATGACTTAAGCCTTAGGGGGGTGGTAGGGGCCGATATATATAGGCCAGAGCATCTAGCATGAGCCCTTGGATCAAATCGACTTAAAGCATGGCATAGATGCAACCAAGGAGGCAGTGGAGAACCGACATTGCGATGCGGAGGCTGATAGTGGGCCCCAGGGGCCGACCAGCCCCACCTGGCAGCCACTCGGGCTCTGCTTCGGTTTGGAGTCCTCTCGAGTCTTCTAGAGTCTTCTGGTGTTCGTTTCGTGGCGGATAAGCGCGATTAATTCTAACATATAGGTCCACCTTGATGGTTTTCTAGATAAACCCCACAAAAAATATAGATTCACCAAAACTCATGAAATTGCTTAGTTTAAGCCCCTAGACCTTTGTTGGTGGCCATATTTATGCCCTTATGCATGTTTCTTTGACGGTTTATAATGGTTGTTTACTTCCATCGACAACGTCTTTAAGGCCGGTGGTAGTCAGCTCTCCCTACCCATCGCAGAGCAGAGGAGTTTTCCAGTGATGCTGAAGAACTACCACCTCAAAGTGAAGTATCTAGTGAGCACTCGCACGAGACACTGAACGTATCGATGATGTCGCAAGTTACCATTGTCCTCTTTGTCATCTATCTTTTTTTTGCGAGGCAACGAATGTGCCAGTGGACTTCGAGCGAGCGCACGACTACATGCAGCAGTGCATCATCAAGCTACAGATGGCTGGGCAATCCTAGTTCATGGGCTTGGAGAGGACCTTCATGAATAAAGTCTTGTGAGTGTCGTTCAAGTACTGGTGGGGTGCCTTCTTCGCTAGCAACAACCTCAACGTCAGCGACACCTGCTTCTTTAGCGTGATCCGTGAGGCCACATGCAGCAATGACTGTGATAGAACTGCCCAATTTATATAAGATCAAGTACAGCAATCCCTGTTAAAAATGTTGACACGCGCATACTCTGACTTATATAAACCTGGTAGTCCACTGAGTGTCACAAAGGACCTCGGTAAATCAACTTCACAACCAAGATCACATGATTAAGTAAATAGACA
This sequence comes from Miscanthus lutarioriparius, assembly GCA_904845875.1. Classification (NCBI taxonomy): domain Eukaryota; kingdom Viridiplantae; phylum Streptophyta; class Magnoliopsida; order Poales; family Poaceae; genus Miscanthus; species Miscanthus lutarioriparius. The sequence continues at coordinate 69,638,756 of CAJGYO010000005.1, read as the reverse complement.
TCAGATACACAGAGTTGCAGTGGAAACAATATTACAAATTGGGTTCAGAAATAAAAGTACAATTTGGGTTACAAAACCAGTTAAAGGAAAACAACATAGCTTTCAAATGATTACATTAATATAAGTTCCAAATACATTGCTAGCATAAGTGACATGCTCTGATAAAAGCATATAGATGAGAAATAAATATGGAGTCACCAAGCCCACCGGTGGTTAGCCACCATCTTCCTCAGGCCAAGAACCTCACCTACAATATGGTGGGATAAACCCTGAGTACTCGAATGTACTCAACTAGACTTACCCATCATAAACCAGAAATAAAATGACTCCAAGGATCATGAAAGGCTTTATAGGTGGAGCTAGCTTGACAAAATTTTGCATAAAAAGCCACTAATTCAGCTATACATTTTATAATTCGGTCCTCAGGTTAATTGTAGCTATTCATCTCTAGATTAGCAACTGACCTGTGCCAAACATGTGGGATATCATTTAGTAGCATAACAATAGTAACCATAGCCGGTGTAAGATTTTCATATTCATCAGAACCATCATATTCCATAATCCAATTACTACGATGCTGGAGCTAGCCAAGTTTCTCACTATCCGGGAGAGACGGCGATTCAAATCAATTTCAACCAGTTGGGAATTTATTTTCGTGGAAGTCTAGGGGCCTCGTTGCAATTGTGTTTTCCTTTTTGCATTTATTTGGCTAAAAATTTGGAAAATCATAATAAATTGTAGAAAAATCATAAAATAGCAAATGCAGACTTTTTAGAATCCTTGTGAGTAGATATACACAGTAGAGTCATAATATGATATGTCTTAGTAGAAAGTTTCTGATGGTTTTATTTATTCTTATAAAGTGCTCTTAGAAATCCTGTTAAGTTGTCGGATGCATATCTTGAGTTATAGAAGTCCAAAAATAGTAATTATAGTTATTTTAATATTGTGATAACATGATATAGCTAATAAAAATATTAAACATGCTAGTTGTGTACTATTTTTATAAAGTTTTGATTTAATCTTGTTAAATAAGCAATTTTATCTTATTTTGCTTTTTATTCTCATATCTAAAGTTGTGGTGCTCGAATTGCTGTGAAATTTTTATGGTGGGCTACTGATGCTATGTGTGTGCTATGGTAAAAATGTCATGGTAATTGGATGTAGTATGATTGATTTATTGATTTAACTTTTTTATTGCTTGATAAATGGTTTTAAATAAGTCAGAATTTTTATAAAGATGCAAAAATGGAAAAGGTGGTTCCATTACCTTTTTATGATGTTGTGCTACCAAAATAACATATAAAATGGCTATGTGTTTATAGAAAATGATGATCTTTAGATTTATCTTGCTTTTACATGTTTTCTTGCAATAGCAATTTGTCTTTTTCATAGTAATTAAATTATAAAACATGAGCATGTGAATTTTGTGCAGTAGCTATGTTTTGATACCATCTACCACTTATAAAAATCTTAGCCCCAAACTAGTTGTTCTCATACATCACTAAAATTTATATATATGTTTATTTGAAGAAAGGATTAATAAAAGCATAATTGTAGATAAAGCTTGTAAGTGTATTTGGTGATGCTTAGAGTGATTGATGTTCAATAAAGTGTTGCTAAATATGTTAGTGGTGGTTGAAGTTCTTGAATGACTTATGTGTGCATGCGCTTTGTGATGAGGACATCACTCCTTCACATACAAGCCAAGGAGAGGAGGAGGTCTAGCATGGGCGTCCAATTCATCTTTCTCATGGTGGAGGCCCAGTCCAACTAAAGTTGGAGCCCATCTTGGGTTCTTAGACTAGTATGCCATAAAACTGGTCACATGGGCGCGTCTGGCCTCCGTTTTTGATGATCCATAGATGCATGGAAAGCTAATTAGATAAGGAAGCCAATACAAGTGGTCTTACATCAAAAGCCCTTTGGAATCAACGGGAATCATCGAAATAAGTCAGTGTCCAGAATCTGCCAGGGTGCTGCGACACCGTCTTTTGGTCCATTGGACCGTGTATCGTGTTTGGGCCCATTAGGGGCGTGTCCAGGGTGGTGATGCCCAAGACTCTATATTATACCACCGTCACTCTTGTTAGGGTTTTGGGTTTTGTTTAGTTCTTGATTTCCTCATGAAACAGACGTCATTTTGCTGCAACTGTGCCACCAAGGCCGCTTGCTGTGAACCAGGGCCCCAGTTCTTGATCTTGTTCACCTGTGGCGATTAGTCTTTTTGAATAAAGACCTGAACTCCTTCTCATTATCATAAGCCTCATATTTCTTTGCAATTTCAGATTGCATTCATCCTGTTCTTGCTTGTGTTCTCGATTCGCTTGCCGAAAAGCCTTCTCTACGAGGTTAATCGCGTTCACGTGGTTTATAACCACGGAGCAGTGGTGTAACGGTTGCGAGGGTTCGAATCAGTCTTGGTTCAAAGCCTAGATCATGAATGTCAAGTCTCCACCAATCGACGCTATCGTACCTATCGGAAGATTGGGCCTTGTCTACATTAAGTGGTATTAAAGCCCTTGTTGCCTGTTAGGTATACTTTTATTTTCCCTTTTAGATTGTTACTGTTTTTGTTTTACCTATAGTCCACAAAAAGCCAAAAAAATATACACCACCTCATATTCCCTATCCTATAGCCTCGATGTGCCATGCAATTTCATCTCTGTTTCGCGTTATTGAGTTTGTGTCCTAGGGCAAGTTCTTGTTGCTGGTTTTAGATCGTTTTTAGTCCAGTTTCTGTCTTTTCCTTTGTTGTTCATCATAATCCATGAACACCTTCAAGTCTTGCTGTGTTTCTTTTGTATCCATCAAACCCTAGTCCACGCCATCTAATTTGTTACACTTATCTTCACTGTTTGCATCTATCCATAGCCACCGCAACAACTTTTGCGCACATTGTTCCCCTTTTTGTCCTCTAATTCAGAGTCAGTTCTCAAAACTAGTCTAGTTTTGGCATACGAACTCGAATTTCGACGTTCCATATATCAAAATCGTTCAAAAAAAAATTTCGGATCCATTCATCCCTTGCCTCGCTAGGTTTAGAAAATTTTATTTTGGCCAAAAACTAGTCACAAGATCCTCTTTTTGTGGTCACAAGCTTTTTGTCAATTTTGGGCACGTCTTCTTAATTTTCCATAGGCCACGCCTTTCACTTGTTTAAGCTCATATTTTCTGTGGTTACTTCTTTTGTGCTCCTAAGTGAAGAAAAAATATCAAAAAAAAAGAAAAAGTCAATGAATCCCAAAAAACAATGACAGCCCAAAAATAGAGAAAAAAGAGGGGCAAAAGTGGAACAATATCTAGAGTTGCACATAGAGAGCGCCATTTGAGCTATGTTTGCGTGTGCTGATTTCTGCCTTATTCCTAATCATATTCTTGCTGTTCACATCACTTGATACATCTAGTACTTGGAACATGAATAGGCCAGCAACTAAGACAAGTACTCGGGATACTTATTCAGCTTTGCTATTTAGTTGCGAATATTTCCATTCCTTGCTACTATATTGTGCCTGTCCATGCTCCACTTTATTCTAACCAAGTACAGGTTTGTCTTGCAATTGTTACACTCAAGCTACAATGGTATCACAGTCACTGACCGATTGCACCGCCTGTTGCTTTGGTAAGAACACTTGTAAGACCGTGGTAAGACGCTTGAGAGTTGAGTGCCTTATTTTTCCTTGCCCACAACCTAAGTAGTTGGTAGGGATAATACTATTTGTGTTGTCTTCTCCTTTCTACTAACCATGTTAGGAAAAGCCAGAGGCAGTGACAAAGGAAACAAGGACACACCTACAGATTTCAATGACTGTGTTTCCAAGAATGAGCTTCATGCCATTATTGATGACAAGCTTAATGAGATCCTTCAACAAATCACCAACTTGGCCAAGAGGATTGAAGATGTTCAACAAAGACATCTTGAACCACATCCTGAAGATGCTAATGATGATGATCTCAAAGTCGAGGATGCTGAGGAGGAGGATGGTGATGCGGAGGCTGTAGCTCGACGTGCTGAGGATGCACATAACCATAATCGGTTCAACTTTAACCGACACGGTATGGGAGGTAATAACCAATGTAATAATGATCCTTTCTCTAAAACCATGTTTAAGATACCTCCTTTTTCTAGTTCTGCTGATCCTGAAGCATATTTAGATTGGGAGATGGCTGTAGATAAAAAATTTAGCTCCCATCAAGTACCTAAAGAATATAGAGTTAGACTTGCTACTAGTGAATTTACTAGTTTTGCTCTTTTCTGGTGGAATGATATTTGTAATAATGTTAATGCTAATGTTAATGCTAATGTTAATGCTAATGCTAATGCTAATGCTCAAATACCTCAAACTTGGACTGTACTTAAACGATGAATGAAATCAAGATTTGTTCCTCCATACTATCAGCGTGATCTATGATTAAAACTGCAACATTTAAATCAAGGTAGTAAGAGTGTTGAGGAATATTATTTGGATCTTTTAATTGGTCTAGCATGTAGTAACATACAAGCGGATGAAATGGATAAGTGTTCTAGATTTTTTGGAGGTTTGAGTCGTGAAATACAGGATGTTCTTGACTATAAAGAATGGACTAGATTTCCCCAATTATATCATTGTGCTCTGAAAGCTGAAAGGGAAGTACAGGGACGACAACCTATGCATTCCACGACTCCGTCCACTCCTTCATGTCCAACCGAGGTGAGTAAATTTTCTAATATGCAGACACCACCAGTGCCTGTAAAGAAGAGTTCTCCTATCACACCTTCTTCTAGTGGATCTACTACACCTTCCTCTAGTAGCTCTTCTAAAGTTGTTCGCCACCGCTGCAAGGGCATGGGACATATTGCTAAAGAATGCCGTCAGCAAACGCGCATATATTGCTACTGATGATGGTGGGTATGCTAGTGCTAGTGATGAAGAGAATGAATTTGCACTTGCAATTGACGTTTATGTAGATAAATTTGCGGATAGTGCTGAAGATCCTGATGAGGTAATTGATAGTGTGGCATGCACTACAAACTACAAATCAATCCTTGTTCAGCGTGTTTTGAGTACACAAGTTGAGCCAGTAGACAAGCTACAACGCCATAATTTGTTTCAAATGTTCCTCATTGTCAATAATTTCTGTGTTCGTGCTATAATTGATGGAGGGAGCAGTAATAACTTGGTAAGTTCTGAGCTTGTCAAGACCCTTGGTTTCTCTACACGTGCTCTTCCACATTCATACTGTAACACCCCAGGTGTTTGTCACCAATGAAGCAATGGGTTTAAGATCAACCATGGCATGTTAAGTAGTGATGGAGATGTTAGGTTAAACATATGAAAATGAGTCACCACTTAAACTTGGACCATGCACCATTGCTTACATGCTGCCCTTTCTAAAGAGTATGCTTGGGAAATACTAGATGTACTTGTTTCATGTGTCTCGCATCGATATCCATCTATACTGATCCATGGAAAAGTTTAGTGAAGTTTGGAATCAAGAAGTCACATGAAATGACAAGTTATGTCCTTGCTTGAATTGTTTTATAAAGTGAATGGAATTCTAGATCGCCAATCAAACCTTGTAACCTTGCCCAAACAACTCTAATTGAACTCTACAACAAAAGTTATGAAGGGTTCGTGTTGAGCAAAGATGGAGAAAATATCCAAAAATCATGGAAACCCTAGATTCTATAGCAAAAAGGGCTTTGCGTTGACAGAGAAATAAAGTTGACTTCTGGACCAGATATGAGGTTTGACCAAAAATGAAAGTTCAATGAAAGTTTGATTATAACAAACTTTGTTAAAAGAACAAGTCATGATTCGGTTTCCAAATGGATCAAAACAAGGCTCAAAGTCTAATAGAAAAGCTGAAATCAGCCCGACAGTGTTTGCAGTCCGGAATTCACTGACATCGACATTGACATCCCACGTTCTCCAAATTTTGCTAAGCAACTTGAGTTGGTCCAAAAATAAAAGTTGAAGGTTATATTATGGAGAAGAGCATACAAAAAGTTGCACTGAGTTTGACTGAGTTTTGACCTCCGAAGGTGAGTTCCCGTGACCGTTATCAACATGTTGACACTATCATATTGAGGCTTAATTACCTACTGTTACAGAGCTCTAATGATCAGGCACCTTAAATAAGAAACGTAGAGCAGGCCGTGTAGAGCAAACTTTGTTTTGGGACCATGAACCAAATCGGCCCGTAGCTGGCCCAAACCTGCGCTCCACCATGTTCAATCCGTTGCTCGCCAGGTGTTCGCGGAAATGCCCCAACGGATGCCACGTGGCCTGTGCGTGGCGACCATGCACAGAGCGCGCCCGCCATTGCTGCCACGTGTCCTGCTCGCTACCACGTGCGCTACACGTCCTTGCACCGCTGTGCCCTCTAGAGGTGGATGCCGAGCTCCCTCTGGCTCAATCGCTAGCCCTCCCATCGCCCCTCTCGCTCCCTGCCTCTCGCTCGCGCGGCCGCCATGAATGCCGCCGTCGAGTTTGCTGCTGCCAGCGCTACTGCCAGCGCTGCTGCCCCTTGGACTGTCCATGACCAGCTACACGCACGTTGCTGTCCACCTCCACTTCCGCGTCGCCTCGCTGCTGCAATGGCCGGTCGTGCGTGGACGCCGCCATGGCCGAGGAGGGCCGAGTTCGCCACTGCCCCGGCCAGGCCGTTCGGGCTCATCTCAGGCCGAGCAAGATAGTCCTGCGGGTCCGCTATGCTCCCTTGGTGCTCCTCCACCCCTCCTTCGCCGTCGGTGAGCACCACGGTGGCCGGAAGCGCGAGCGCCGGCGTGCTGCTCTGTTCCGGCCGGGTGAAGAAGGCGAAGGACCTCGCGCGGAAATAGAAGCTTCTCCAGGGGGTTATGTGAAGAACTAGTGACTCCAGTGCATAGTGTCTAGAAGGGTCAATTCGTGGATGTTTAATTTATGTTTTCGACAGGGACCCCGATGCAAGATTTCAATTTCCTTTTTCTCTGGTTTTTACAGATTTGAATGCTCCACTTTGAAAATTCGTAGTAATTTGTAGAAAAATTGTAAAATAGTAAATGAGGACTTTTTGGAATCCTTGTGAAATTTTCTATGTATTAGATCTATAATATTACATGTTTTAGTTTCAAGGTTTAGCTGTGAAAATAGATTTATGCAGTTAGGTTTTTAAAGCTAGTTGTATTTGTCTTTTTCATAACTGTAGTTATTTTGCTCACATAAATGTGAAATTTTTATGGAGTTCTCAAAAGGTGATTGTTGTTGTCTGGTAAAAATTTAAGAAGTGTAGGATTTATATTTTTAGAGTTATAAAAATAACAAATGTACTGTATTGCTTTGCTCCAACCCTGAATAGTCCTGCATGCTTGAATTAATTGGCTTAGTTAAGTTATGAATCATGACTTTATGATAATACATGAGTTGTAGTACTTTTATTAAGATTTTCAAAAAGCTAAATATCATGATTTTTGGTTAAGTAGATCTTGAGTTATACTTGCTTAAATCTCTGTGGCTGTTTCTGCCCAAACCCAGAGAGGGTTTCCTTGTTCTTACTGTGGGGCCTTCTTAATAGTAGAATTAGCTTTAGGTGTTTACAACAAAGTTGTTTAGAATTTGATAGTATTTCTAAAAAGTCTAGAACCACATTTATTGGACATGTATAACTCCATTTATAGCTGTTTAAAGTGGCATGTCAGTTTCTGTCTATGTTTTGGACAGAGATGCAATTATTGGATTAATTGGCCCTTCTAACTATAGAATCATCTTAATATGAGAATAGGAAAGTTGTAGGTAACTTCCTAAGATTTTCAAAAAGTTATGGCTCATATTTGTTGGAGGTCTAGAACTCCAGTTATGCTTCTCTGAAGTTCCTATCAGTTTTCTGTACCACAGCTGTTGGGTTGCATTTGCAGTTTTGCTTGTGCAATTATTTTCGTGGTGTAAATGATGTTTGCTATGGTTGTAGTGAATACAAAAGTTGTAGAAAATTTCATGATCTTGCTTGTGTTCAACTTATAAGGCCATAGGCCTGATAGTGTAGGAGTTACATGACTTTTAAGTCTTTTGTCAGGTTTTGATTGTATTCTGAGCAGATCTGAAAGATGCTAGTTTTTGATCTAGTTAGGGTTTGAATGAGCTTTTGGTGATAATAACAAAGTTGTAGATAATTCATGTATCTAGCTGCTGTTAAAATTTGGTGGTATTTGGTTTTGTGGTTTGTGAGTTATGCCTGTTTAAAATTGGGTTATAGAATTGATTGCTCTCTGTCAATTGTGGACCAGTTTCTGTAAATGGGTATATTTGACTTAGTTAACTTGAGAATCATGCTAAGATGATTAAAAATGAATTGTATACAATTTCATAAGATTTCCAAAATGTCTTCTTGCAAGTCATTTGGATTTGTGAACTCCAGTTATAGCTAAATCTTGTAGCTGCTGTTTGCATGTCCAAAAATTGGCTGATTCCAATTATAGTGTTTGCTTGTATATTGCTAAGTGTGACTTATGCCTTGAATGATGACTGAGTTAGAGCATCTAAGATCTTGGGAAACTTGTGTCATGCTTGGTGTTGTCGTCTTCTTTGCCATCTTAGCATGATAGATTGTGTGATGTTTAAGGTAAGCATCGCAAAGTACTTAAGTGTGTTAGTGTAAACTATGCTTGTCTTGCTTGCTATTTTGTGATGCGTCTCATGGTACTCTTCTTCATATTTATGCACTTGTATATTGCATCTCATCGAGGTACGCTAGATGCACCACGTGAAGGATGCGATATTGGAGCCAAACCTGAAGATTTGGTTTGGTGGATATATCCCGAAGATGGAAGGACTAAGCAAGTGCTAGGACCGGAGATGTCACCATGACGGTGCAAGCTAACTGAACTGACTGGTGTCGGATCCTAGGCAAGCCCCGGAGCATATTAAGCCTCCTAATTTCCAAAATGCAGTTAAAGTATTATTGTTACATATATATATTGTTGCATTAAGTTTAGGTGTTGGATGCAAACACTTGCTGCATTGGTTATTCAATCCTTGTCCAGATATTGATACCCTGAATCCTATGTAGCACAGGTTCGTGTAGTGCTTAGCCCTGCTTAAACGCGGTAGAAGTCAGGTGATTTCCTGTCACCTGTGAGATATAGGAATATACATATGGCATGGTTGGCTATATTTGCTATCGTGGAAAAGAACCTGTCTTAAATTGAAATGAGGACTGGGCGGAGGCTTGCTGGTTTGTAGTGACTCCGTCTGTGTCACTTAAGGACTGAATCTTGGAGCCTTTCCTATTCATGTTGAACGCATGCCTCTCTCTTAGTTGGCCAGGTCTGGAGACCGACCACGAAGCCGAGTAGTTCACCTCAGGCCAGGAGTCGATAAGTATAAACTGCGCCTCGAAAGGGAGCCATAGGCGTGAGTCCAAGGGTAGGTGATTTAAAAGTCCTGATCGTCCTGGCAGAAGGGTAATCCCTAAGAGTGCTGGCGCTGATCGAACCCGCGAATTTGGTTCCTGAGTTGTCCCAAAGGTGACCCACGGCTACCCTTGCAAAGTATGCCAGGGTGAGAGTTAGGAATACCCCCTCAGCTGAGTTGTAATTCGATTCGAGTCGCCATCTCTCCCGGTTAGTGAGAACTTGACGGGCTTATCTCCAAAGTAGATACACTAAATAACATAATGGTTCAGAAATGATGATATGATGATGACAGCCTTATTATACCTGCTATGGTTAATATTGATTGCTCCTAATAAGTAAGTGCTCTAGTATAGGTGCTAATCTAGTGGATAGGTAAATGATGATAAGCTTGATGCTAAGTTTAAATTGGTCACTATATTCATAAGCTCTTTTATGCAACTGTGTCAAGCTAGCCCACCTCATAAGCCTTGCATGACCCTTGGTGTCTTTTATTTCTAGTTTTGACGGGTAAGTCTAGCTGAGTACCTTCTCATACTCAGGGTTTATCTCCCACCTGTTGTAGATGACCAGTTCTACTTTGGTTGTTGCAAGTATTGCCTTCTCCCGGCTGGGGATGAAGACTAGACTGTTGGGCGCGGTCTCTCCTAGTTCTCGTACCTGATAATGCTTTTGTAGGACATGACTAAGATCTGGCAATGTATTTGAAACTATGAAGTTACGTACTAAACTATGTTGCTTCCGCAAATTTGAACTTGGTTTGTAATATTTTATTCGCACTCTGATGGATGTAATCTGGATCCACTTGTGAAATGTTGTAACGAATGATGTGTTGTGTTGAATCACTACGGTCTTGGTTTGTATGTCGAGAGTTGTTTGAAATCCTTCATGATTTCTGGACTACCGGGATTATGGGAGCTTAAGTACAGGAATTTGATCACTTCGGTGATTGTTTTTGTACTTACATTCTTATAATTTGGTCGGTTCTGTTACAGATACCATGTTCAGTGGTTCAACAATAGTGGTAAGGCCAAGGTAACACAATCTGCTCATGTGCATTTTTCTATCGGATCATACCATGATTATGTTGATTTTGATGTCATGCCTATGCAAGCTTGTTCACTTTTGTTAGGCCACCCTTGGCAATATGATAATAATATTGTACACCATGGTGGGCAAAATAGATATACTTTTATGCTTAAAGAAAAGACCATTGCTTTACTTTCTTTAACTCCTGCTGAAATTCTGCAATATGAAAAGGAACTTGCTGAAAAGAAAAAGAAAGGCCATGATAAAGACTCTAGCAAACCAGCAAATGAACCATCAAGTAACATGAAAGAAGTTTTATTTCTTCTTAAATCTATTCTTGCAGATCATGATGAACCATGTTATGCTTTAACTTGTACATCGCCTATATGTCCACTTGGTCCTGCTTCTAGTGCTATGCCTCTTATTGGTACTAACCTTTTGTAGGAGGAGGATGAATTACCATCAGGGAGGCCACCATGGCGGCCGCCTTTGCAAAGGATTGGGCGCCAAGATGAATGTCTTCTTCCGGAGCCATCGTTGCTATCATCCAATGGAGGAGACGATCTACTTCAGTCGAGGATGACTTCAATTCAAGAAAGGGAGGATGATGAGGACATCACTCCATCACATACAAGCCAAGGAGAGGAGGAGGTCCAGCATGGGCATCCAATTCATCTTTCTCATGATGGAGGCCCAGTCCAACTAAAGTTGGAGCCCATCTCAGGTTCCAGGACCAGTCTGTCATAAAATAGGTCACACGGGCGCGTCCGGGCTCTGTTTTCGATGATCCACACATGGATGGAATGCTAATTAGATAAGGAAGCCAATGCAAGTGGTCTCACATCAAAATCCCTTCGGACTCAATGGGAATCGATGAAACAAGTCAGCATCCAGAATCTATCAGGGTGCTACGACGCTGTCTTTTGGTCCGTTGGACCGTGTATCGTGTTTGGGCCCATTAGGTGCACGTCTAGAGGGGGTGACACCCAAGACTCTAGATTATACTACCGTCACTCTCGTTAGGGTTTTGGGTTTTGTTTAGTTCTTGATTTCCTCATGAAACATACGTCGTTTTGCTGCAACTGTGCCGCCAAGGCCGCTTGCTGTGAACCAGGGCCCCGGTTCTTGATCTTGTTCGCCTATGGTGATTAGTCTTTTCGAATAAAGACCTAAACTACTTCTCGTTATCATAAGCCTCATATTTATTTGCAATTTTAGATTGCATTCATCCCGTTCTTGCTTGTGTTCTCGATTCGCTTGTAGGAAAGCCTTCTCGGCGAGGTCAATCGCGTTCGCGTGGTTGATAACCAACGGAGCAGTGGTGTAACGGTTACGAGGGTCGGAATCAGTCTTGGTTCAAATCCTAGATCATGAACGTCGAGTCTCCATCAATCAATGCTATCGTACCTATCGGAAGATCGGGCCTTGTCTACATTACTTTGTTAGCAAAACAAGTGAAACATTAACTTGTTACATTCTGAAATGGCTGCATATGCATTTTCTGTTGTGATGATAACTTTGTGGACAATTGATGTATTCTGTAAATAGGGTGAATACAAAAGTTGTAGATAATTTCCTTATATTTTTTATTCTAAAATTTCATGATTTTAGGCCTGATGGTTTAGGAGTTATAGATTTTACAAGTTTGCTGTCAGGTTCTGCATGTCCTCTGGACAGATCTGAATGATTGTATAGTTTAGCTCATTTAAACAAGGAATCATGTATTGGTGATAATAGGAGAGTTGTAGTTATTTTCCTAAGCTTTCTAAAATGTCTAAGATCACTACTTTTGGTGGTCTAGAACTCCAGTTATAGCTGTTCAAATTGGAATGGCAGGTTCTGTCCAAATCTGGATAGAGATGCCTTCTTGGTGTTGTTTAACCTTGTTAGCTGTAGAATCATATTAATATTATCATAATAAAGTTATATATAATTTAATAAGCTTTCTATAAAGTTAAGGATCATGCTTGTTCGATGCATATAACTTGAGATATGCATTTCTGAAGTTACTATCAGTTTTCTGTCCTTAGTTGTATAAGCTCTGCTTCATGAGGTATTTTGACCTTGTTATTTGTTGAATCAGCTTTTTGTGTTAATAACAAAATTTTAGATAATTTCGTTAGATTTCCAGAAAGTCTTGAATCACACTTTTTGCATGCCTATAACTATGGGTATGATTAAAACAAGTGACTGTGGTGCTGTTGTTATGAATCTGTGTTTGTACCTAAAATTGTTTGCTTCACCTTGCTTTACTTTATGTGTTGCTATGTGTGACTCATTCCTTTGATGGTGTTAAGTTAATATACCTAAAACCTTGTGAAACTTGTGTCATGCTTGGTGCTACCTTCCTTTCTATCCTAGCATGATATGTTGTGGGATGGTTAATTAAGTAACGTGAAGAGCTTATATATGTTCGGTGTAACCTTGTGCTCATCTTGAATAGTTTTACGTGAGGCATCTCATATTGTCATTCTTCGTATTCATGCACTTGCATTGTTGCATCTCATCTAGGTATGCTAGATGCACCACGTGAAGGACGTGATGTTGGAGCCAAACCCGAAGATGGAGGTTGTGAATCCATCCAGAAGACGGAAGGACTAAGTAAGTGCTGAGATGGGAGATGTTTGCCAAGCGAGTGTCATCTAATAAACATTGACCTATTGTTGGATTCTAGGCAAGCCCTAGAGCATTCTAAGCCTCCTATGTTTTTACAAATATCACTTGCGTCCTTTTATGTTTGATGCATTAGGTTATAAGAGTTGGTTGGAAACACGTGATGCATAGAACTACCTTGTCCAGATATATATACCTTTAACCCTGTGTAGGTCCAGGATCGAATATGTTCTTAGCCATGCTTAGACCGGTAGAAGTCGGGTGATTTCCTATCACCTATGAGATATAGGTGGATACCGAAGCATGGTTGGCTATATTTGCTATCCTGGAAAAGAACCATGGGATAATGTAACTGGAGGCGGGGCGGAGTCTATGTGTAGGTTGACTCATGTGATTCTGTCTGTGCCGATTAAGGACCATACCATTGTTGGAACTTCTGACAAGATTGAATGCATGCCTCTCACTTAGCTGGCTGGATAACTCATTTCAATCGCGAAGCCGAGTAGCTCAACTCAGGCCAGGCCCCGTTCTATAAAAGTGTGCACTCTGGATGGTAGTAAGGATGTGCGGGGAGCTAGACATGAGCCCAAGGGTAGGGTAGTCCTAATCGTCCTAGTAGCTAGTTGTCCCTGATTGTGCGACATTGGGTGAACCCGCGAAATGTGGATCTGAGTTGTACCAAAGGTGACCTAAGGCTACCATGGCTGGTAGACCTAGGTTTGTGTTAGGAATAAATTCCCAACAGGTTGAAATTGATTCGAATCGCTGTCTGTCCCGAACAGTGAGAAACTTTGCTAGCTCTAGCATTGTAGTAATTGGATTATGGAATATGATGGTTCTGATGAATATGAAAATGTTACACCAGCTATGGTTACTATTGTTATGCTACTAAATGATATTCCATATATTTGGCATAGGTTAGTTGCTAATCTAGAGATGAATAGCTACAATTAACTTGAGGACTGAATTATAAAATGTATAGCTAAATTAGTGTCTTTTTATGCACAATGTTGTCAAGCTAGCTACACCTATAAAGCCTTGCATGATCCTTGGAGTCATTTTATTTCTGGTTTATGACGGGTAAGTCTAGCTGAGTACATTCGAGTACTCAGGGTTTATCCCACCATGTTGCAGGTGAGGTTCTTTCCCTAAGGAAGATGGTGGCTAACCAGCGGTGGGCTCGGTGACTCCATATTTATTTCTCATCTATATGCTTTTATCAGAGGATGTCACTTATGCTAGCAATGTATTTGGAACTTATATTAATGTAATCATTTGAAAGCTATGTTGTTTTCCTTTAATCGGTTTTTGAAACCTAAACTGTACTATTATTTGTGAACCCAATTTGTAATATTATTTCCGCTGCAACTCTGTGTATGTGATGTGTATTTACTTAATCATGCGATCTTGGTTGTGAAGTTGATTTACCGAGGTCCTTCGTGACACTTGGTGGACTACTAGGTTTATATAAGTGGGAGTATGCGTGTGTCAATGTGTTTAACGGGGACATCCGTACTTGATCTTGTATAAATTGGGTAGTTTTGTCACAGCTGTATCAGAGCGAGATTAGGCATAATACTATCATGTACATAGTTTTAAAAGCCAAGTTTTTTTTAAAAAGCCTATTTTGATTAAAACTTTAGCTATAGGCAAATTTGTCAAAACTTATTTGCAAAACTATGCTAGCGACAACCTCCAGTTAAGCCCAATTAAGGACTTCTAGGTGGCTAAGTAAACTGATACTAACTATGGGAGATTTACTTGCTTGCAATTTTTATTTCGTCGTCCATACGGCGTGCTATTGTATGGATGCCATTCGCTTGAATGGTAATGTATGGATCAATATACCTCTACGCCTAGGTAAGTTGGTGAGTGGCATGACCGCAAGATGTGAGCGTGCGGTCAAAGGGGAGAGGTAGTTTTGATACGTAAGTATATATATCTCATATATATATATATGGAAGTATTTAATTGTGGGTTAGCTTTGGTACAGCGATATATGCATATTCTATATGTATGTATAGACGTATTTACTTTTGGGTAGCTTTGATACGGAAGTATATATATGTGGGTATATGTATGGAAGTATTTAGCTTACAACCTAGAGCATAGACTTTCATTTCTGCATATATAATTGTGGGGTTGGGCTAAAATGAAATCCTTCTGCAGGTACGCTAACCACGAATACATAGATTGAATGTAGCTGATGACTAGCTATATATCGAGAGAGTACGTGTTATGCCACCGACATAGAACGTGATTGCCACCTTAGGCTAGCAATTTTGTGAGGACGAATAGGATGAGCATGCATCATGATTGTTGCTTGTGCATGAACATGCTCCTCTCACCCTTGTTCTATTAATGGATAATTTGTTGTAACCATATTTGAAGGGTTATCCACCTACTCAGTAAAAAGGAAACAAAAGATAACAGTACCTTACCACCATTGTTTGCATGATATGTGTAGTGGTGTTGTTGTAGGTGACTGCTTGTTATGTGCTAGCTTTGTGCTTAGTAATAGTCGCTTAAGCTAACTGGATTGAGTGTTTTGAAATGCTTGCTTAAGACGTTGTTAGCCTGTACACATGGTTGTTAGCCCTTGAACGTTGCGCTACGATGACCCATAACCATGCCTTTGCTTGATCTTAAGCCCAAGCTTAGTTACCTTTAGTGCTTGCATGTGTCGTGATTGTCTCGCTCCTGTGTGGGAGGACCCTGCTCAAACTCCTTGTCGGACCTCTTTGCTTCTTATCCTAAAGATTATCTGGTGCAACGCTAATCGCTATCTACCCTGGCTTTGGAACCTTTTCCTTGTAGATCATATCATTGCTTTATCAACTGAATCCCTAGTTAGTGCATTGGCTCTGTCCCTCGAACTGTCCGGTGTAGTAGAGGATAGAATCATCATTGTTGGCTACCCCCACCGAGGATGGATCTCGGGGCTATTTCCTGAGCGCGATGGCGGACGAAGAACCCAGCTCCAGTGCCAATGATCCTCGGGATGCCATCACGCCCATGTCTACCTATTGAGAAAGTAGGCAATTTCCAGATACTAGTCAAATTAAGCAACATGAACACAAGTACTAGCATGAGCATTGCCTGCATACTATAGTTAATTTAATGAAGATAAACAACATGAACAGTGTACATGAAAAAATCAACTTGGTAGGAGGAACTAGCGGTGGGTGTGAGACCACACCGATGAGAGGTCCACCTATCAGTGGAGGATGGCCAGTGCTAAAGGCCTCCGAGGACTCTCCCTGCCACGATCCATCATGCACTCTCTGATAACCTTCATCACCCGTTGGTCTAGGTCATCCTCATGGATGGTGACCCTTGACTCGATTGTGGGGTCCGTTAGGCCTCGGAACTACCACTAGGGGTGGTGCCTCATCTTCATGGGGAGGACCCGATGGCCGATGAAGGTATGGATCACCCTTGTCCCCATCAGGCACTGACCCTTCAGTCCTTGATCGCATCCAACAAGTAGGGCACACCTTTTGTGTCCTCTAGGGGCGGTGTTCCTCCCACGACTCGGGAGGTCACCACGCAACTGGTTAGGAGAATAATACGGCAGCGGTGGGCTCTCATTGGGGACGTATAGCCATAACTTTTACATACCCCAAGTCTACGGAAGGGTAGCGGTCAAGGCTTAGGTACATATCCTCCATTCTAGGACAAAGTTGGATCAAGGCGGCCCCCATCCGAGGAGATGGACCCCCCAGGCGCTGAGCAAACCACCCAGAATAAAGACCACCATAGCTCATAGTGGGCATGGACTACCAGGAAGCCCTCACACAGCATGATGAAGATCGAGAGGTGGAGGATCCCCTATGGGGTCAAGTCATGGAGGCAGCGCCCATAGTAGATCAACAACCACCAGAGTAAGGGGTGTGCTGGCACCCTGAACCCAAAAGAGTGTAAATGGGCAAAGGAGATGACCTCATTCTCCTCCGGCCTCGGCTCCACTTTGGTTCTTGGTGGGACTCTCCACCCAATCACATCGGTAGCATCTAGGATCACCACCTTCAGTCATAGCTCGTCGAATGCCTTACGGTAGATGGACGACATCGTCCACTGTGTGGTCATGGTCCTCACAGGAGGCATCGATGGCGCAAAGGGCGCAGTAGGGTGGAGCTCAAAAGCTTTGGGATGGAAGGAGGAGATCTGGGGAGGGAAGGTAGTCTCACACCCTTGTGTATTCTATAGTTTTGGGTCCATGGAACCACACCACGCCCCACGACCACTATCACGATTTGCGTGGGTGGGTGGTTTGGCTTCACCCCATCACATCAATGCGATGGGCCATGAGGCGACGTCCCTGCTAGAACTACCTGCTGATGCCACCCATGAGCGTGCACCTGCACGGGAATCCAGGAGCCTACAAGATGGAAACTAATGCTGCACGTTGTTCATCAATACTATCTAGGTAGTCACGATTTCAAACCACTGGACCTTCTGTGATCAACCTTATCACTCCACTAGTGTCCGTGTAGTGAAAATTTTAAAGGATCGTTCTGTCTATAGGGTGCAGAAACATTTGAACAACTATGCATCCACCCTTTAACGGTTATGATCAACCCAAATTTAAATTCAACTACTCCCTCCATCCCAAATCAATGAGTCAGAATTGTCAAATTTGATAAAATAAAAAAAACTCAATGTAATAAGAATCGATCGAAGTATATGAAGTATGAAAGAAATAAAGGAAGATAAATATAGTTGAACCAACATAAAAACATCATTCCATCATATACAAAAGTACATTATATAGTATTTCTCTAATCTCCAATGTCTAAAATAACTCATCTTACCAAGGGGACTCATGTCAGACGGTTGACAAATTGCATTCAGTCGATCAACATGAGTGAAGATGACAGAGTCTCCTCCCACAAACACAGTAACACTACTAAGTCTTTTCATTTGCTCAAAATTCCTAACATAGACAAAAATCTCGCCACTATCATAGTCTTTGGCAACTGTAACAAAGCAATCTTTACCAAGCATATAACGAACTGTAGCTTCAACAATGATCCATCGGGGCTGTTGATGAACATGATGTCCCCAAGCAACAAGCACCCCTTGTATGATACCTAGCGACACTCCTAGCTGCCAAAGTGCAAGCTTGCTGGTGTAGTAAACATGGGTGTTGTGGTACGACAACATCTCTCTATATACATATCGAACAAAAAAACACAAGGAAAAAAATCATTACAAAAAACCACATATGAAACACTACACCTTGAACAAGCAAGAACCAGTACAAAGCAACAGAGTATTGCCTAGGCCATATCTTAGCCTCTATTAAGATCCTGACTAGAATAAAATGACAAAGAAACTAAAACTCACCTCAATAAGGACGATCGTTGTTGTTCTATGAGCAATAGCTGCTAACGAAGTTGTAAAACTGCTTCCTTTCCTTGGCTAGCAACTAGCAAGTGAAAAGTAAAAGAGATCAAAAGGATATTTATACTCGACGCAAACGCTAACAAACGTTAGAAGACGTGAGTCCTTGTAGTGTTACTAATTACTAATAAAATAGATTCAGAATATGAGCAGTCATAGTAGTAGTCAAGGGGTTGGCGTATTTTCTTGCTTGGATTACGAGAAAGTTCAGCGTGTTAAATACATAGAGCTACGGACTTTCTCATTATCAGACAGGAAAACACGTCAACCCCTTGACTACTTCACTGGCGATTCAATTAGTAACGGCGACAAGCAATGGGAACGTACTATGTACAGCACCGACTGTGACTCCAGCAAGGAGGAGGATGATCCGGAGTATTGTGACTCGTCCAGCGATGAGTCTGGCGAGTCGGCGAATCGCTAGATCACTAGCAAGGAGGAGGATGCTTTTTTCTCTTTCTTTGGAAACACAAATCCCATTAGAATCCATGACTTTTTCTAGGTTGGGAAATCCATGGGGATATCAATAACGCACTTAGTTATTTATGGAGGGTTTTCATCCCTAGGCCTGGCCTTCCCTTGCTTTGAAATTATACGCCTTAGTTCAAACAGCTGCAGATGCAGTCACACACACATAAAAGAATTCGACAGATGCAGCGCAACAAACTACAACGAGCAGGTTTATTTTGTCTTTTTTGGTAATTTTTAGGTGCCAAATTCATGGATCTTTTAATTATTTATTATCATCCTCTTTTAGTTTTATATTTATTTATAGGTGTAGAGATTATGAAAAATCCAAAAAGGCAACAACTAACTCATTAGATATATAAACAGGTGCATAGGAGAAAAAATGAAAAGATAGATATTAGGTAAGTAACATTTTGTCATAATTATTTCCTATTAAAACACGAAATAAATTCCGGTCTCTGTCGAGCAGACGGGGCAATCTGCCCGCCCAAAAATTTGATTTCGCACTGAAAATTAGATGTCTCTATTTTGCCATCCACGTGGAAAATAGGTTTACCATGCTATCGATTTCAGACAAGGGCATTTGTGGTATTGTGCTGGCCACATAAAAGCGTAAAGAGTTGCCATCTCTACGTCCATCTCCATTCTCCAGCCACACCATTTCCCCTCGAGCTCCAAATCCTAGTCCCGTGGCCTCCCTCTCCACTATCTAGCTGCCTCCTCTACCACCCTGCTCTAGACCCTAGGCGCCATCGGCACAGCAGCTTGACTCCCTTTCCACTCTCTAGCCGCACCCTCTCTCATACATTTCTGAACTCTAGCTAGAGCAAGATCCCCTTTGATTCGTCGACAACAGGTCAGCTGATGACGGAAGCACCGCTTCGATGATGGTACAAGTAGGATCTAGATCCCCTACATCGGCACCTACCATGACCGACCAGATTTGAACCCTAGCTAGAGCCAAATCTAGTACCCCTTTATCACCACCGGCCGCACTAGCTCCACGGCCATGATGATAAGACTGGATCTGAACACGGACATAGAGTAAGAGGTACCCAAATTCCTTTTATGATGTGTGCTCTACTGTAGTGGTTGAACCAAGGATATGTAGATAGCGATGGGGTTACATATTTCCTATAGTTGAGTGTAGCTGACATGTGCTTTGTTGGATTAATGACTTCCGTATAAGCTGTAGTTACTAGTGAGGCACTTATTTGCATACTCTTGCTCTATTGTGTTGACATTTCATAGAAGCTTTAGTTAATAAATGCCTTTCTAATCTAGAAAGATGAAAGAACATGGAATACGTGTGGGCCCAAAACTTGTGTCTCCAAAGGCAAAAAAGTCAAGCACAAAGGGTAGACACGGTGAAGATTTGGAATATATCCCTGAGCTAGGGGAGGTAGTTGAGGGATTTGATGATATAGATGAAACAGATTCAGATTTAGAAGATGAGCCAGTACCCCTAGCAATTGAGGTGCTTGTTCTATCTTGTATTTAGTTCAGAGGTGGGTGGGGTGTAGGTAGCAATGCAATGCTTTACTGTTTGGAAAGCAATGCAATTTGTACATGCTTGCTGCTTAAGTTTGTATCTCCAATTTCAGTGTCTGGGTCAAAGAAGCCATAGAGGAGGCTCTGCCAGCAGGTGTTGGTGGTTCTTATCGACAAAATCCAACCACCAACTATGATCCAAAAAGGAGGAAACTACATATTTTTACACACATATACCTTTACTATTGACATAGTTCCACTTGTATTGCGGGATTACTGTTTTGCAGGTCACATACATGAATACAAGGGAATTATAATCAAAATAGACCATCAGACAAAGCATAATGCAGATCATGCACCAAAGAACGAGAAGATGGCCCATCCAACATGCAAATCTAGGGCGAGCACAGACATAGGGATGATCCAGGCCTAGCCAGTAGCCCACAGCATGAAGACGGTGGCGAGGGGGCCAGCCCTGGTGCGACCGCACTAGGGGTGCTCCCACCCCCCACCACCGCCTCTCGGGCCCATCTTCATCAGGCGGAGCATTGATGAAGCCTAGGGTCGGTTTTGAGTAGTTTCCTATATTACCTCGACCAAATTGACCACAAAAAAGTATAAAAGGAGGGGTAGTGCTCACCTTCGAAACACACACCACAGTTGAGCTCTCTCTCCCTCCACACTTGTACTCTTTTACTATTTTTAGTAGTGTTTGGAGCAAGGCAAGCTTCATTGGAGAGCTTGAACTTCTAGGGGCAAACTTGGTATGAATAACATGAAGAGTTCCCTTATGTTCTTGTTCTCATTTTATCAATATAGCTATGTTATGAAATTAGATCAAAGTTCTTATGTTATTCATTTAGCATATAGAACTTTATGCTTAATCTTTCATACAACATACATGTTTAGACCAAGATCTAGATCGAGGTAGTGAGTTCTACTTTAAGATTAGTTTTGGTCATTATATTCTTGCGGGTTCATTGTCCGTCCTCATGACGGATGCTCTAGTAGAGGACTTCTGATAAACACGGATGTTCCTGGCCGACGCTAGAGTAGTAGTGTTGACTAGCTACTAGGTTTGTATCCCCAGCAACTACGCCAGAAGTGCTTGTTGGCATTTCTTAGTATCATCACTAATGATTAGCAATGCCACTAAGTAATAGCCTTGGTAGTTCCTTTACAATTTTAGATATTTATTCTCAAGCGCATGGAGCTATCATTGTAGCATTTCACTTGAAAGTATTCAGGGTATCATTATTTATATTTTTCCCAAAGGAAGGCATTTGATTAAGATTCTAGTATGGATATGAACTTGAATAATAATGCTTGCAAGTACACCAATGTTTATAACAGGGGTAAGAATGGTGATTTCAAGATAGTGGACACACACTTGGCATTCCTCAAAAGATAAAATAGAAAAGAAAGAATAAAAGAATAATCCAAAGTCGAGTAGGCATTGGTCTAGTATAGTCATACAAATGTTAGTGAATGATCATACGAGTTACATAATTAGTATTAGGGCTAAGTGTGAAGTAGGTCGGGAGGCCACCGAGTACTGGTCTGCCAGCAACCTCATGTGATGATTTAGACTCCTACACCCTAGTCAAACCTGGGGGATTACAAGGGACGGATAGGGCTATCACCACCTGCCACCTACCCCTCAACCATGGAAAGGGACAATGCATTCACCTATCTCTCCATACCCAAGCACCATGCTTGCATATATAGTGTGGCAGAACCTTCTAAGGAATCGGGCCCACGTGCACCCATCGATGTCTCAACAGACCTCGGATAGCGTACATGAGTTCCCAACGACTTAACAGCTCTGTCGGGTGTCCTCGGGAAACCCGAATCATCCACATTTCAAACAGGATCCCAATCACAGTCATTGCAGATTACAACATTTTTCAATATACATACCAGAGATAATAAAGTGGAAGACTTAAGTTTAATATTACAAACCAGTTGTTTCAAACTTACATAACCATAAGTGTCATACAACCATAGTAGTGGGATAATATTACATTAACATTATTTATTTCACACAAACTAGTGCCTTGTCCAAAGGCCATTCATCATTCCTCATCGTCATCGACTTCATACACTGACATGCAGCAGGGACCAAAACAAGCCTGCGCATGTGACTCACCTGCAACAAGGGTTAACAAACCCTGAGTACAAAAGTACTCAACAAGACTGACCCGACGAAAAAGGAGCGAAGGTCTTAGGGATGCAGGTGTTGGGGCAAGGTAAGGATGTAGAAAGATTCAAAAGTTTTTGCCAAAAGCTTACTATTCTTGATCCTATTTTCAAGTTTTATCCCTAAGTACTTTAGTTCAATATCTCCAACTAAGTGTTCATATCCCATGTTCCAATCCTTCTCATTCCATTCTTTTTCTCATGTTTTAGTAATTCACCAGTCCTGCATTGCTTCTGTAATGAATCAAGTCTCCATATCCGCGGAGCACCGACAATTCGAATTGATTCAAGTCCCAGCTGCGGATTCCTTATCACACGACATATGTAGAACTTAATCTTGCATATATCAACCTTGCTACTGGATCCTCCCGTACTAAGCCATCTCCACGCCACCCGAGAGCACAGCACACCTCAAATCCAGCCACATTCAAGCCACGAGGGTACACGCTACTCCCGCCATCTCACCACTCCCAGTGCATGGGCATTCGTCTTAGTATCGGATTAGCCGAAGTAGGCTTACCAGAGTATGTGACCAGTACTACAAAGTGTCTCATTTAGAAGATCCACAATGAGTGGCCTTTAAGCGACATAGCCGACAACATTACCCAAAAATTCAAGGTAGGTCACCCAACTAGTCTCTAGTCATTCAATCTTCTTTCTTTCTTTCTTTGGTCAGTATACCATCTTTGATTATACCCAAACCTTTACTTTGAAAGCCTACCATAAAGCATACTAAGCATTCTACGCCTTTGTAAATGAAAACATCTTCAAGGATGGTAAACAATTATCAAGGTAGGTAATGCATCAAGTAGGTAACATTTGAATTAAACAACTTAATGCAATAAGTAACATAGGTGATAAACTTTCCAAAGTAAACAAGGTAAGGGTTTAATGCATAAACCGGGGCTTGCCTTCGTTGACGATCTCAGGTTCTGGATCAGTACCACAATTACCAAATCCCGTGACAACCGGGGATTCTTCTAGTACTTGCTCAACTAGAATCGTTTCACTCTCGGGTTCTACACAAAATGACAACATATGCTTTAACATGATGATAATGTAAACATGATGCTTTCACGGTACATGAAATGTAAAAACACCCCGCAAAGGATTTTATTTCACGGTACAGTTGCAAGCCACAAAACCAACTTGCAATTCTACCGGCAAGAACCACACATGTGACTTGACCAAACTGATCTTGAAACCCTACTGGTCACACAACATTACCCAAACAAAAATTAAATCCTAACCCTAACAATTAGGGTTGCTTTTATTCAATTTTTAATTAATTTGAAATAAGCCCAAAAATAAACTTGTTCCAAATGACCTCAAAATTTTATGTAAGCTTCCTCATAACAAATTAGTGTACCAAAATAAATTTCATAATTTTTTGGAGCTATACAGTGGCCTACAAAAATCATGGAAATTGCATTTATTAATTAATGGACTGAATATTTGAACATTAAAAATTTATTCAAATTTCAAGTTTCAAATTTTTAAACCATACTAGAGCATGTACAGAAGCTACACAAAATTTTTCAGAATTTTTGGAGTTATGATTATTTTCCTACAAATTTCCAAAGATTCAGCACTATTCAAAATCAGAAAATAACAAAAGTCACTATTCTCTCTCTTGCTCTCACTGACAGCCGGCCCCCACATGTCATCCCTAACCTCGGGCTTTGACCGTGGCCGCGACGGCGCTGACTGATGCTAGCGCACGGACGGTGAGCTCAACTGCGACGACCATGGTATCTAAACACTCACAAAGACTAGCCGCGTCGATCTATGGGATTTCAGAGGTGGATTACGACACGGAACCAGGCTCACGCCGTCCATGGCGAACGTGGTGCCACGGCAGCGTTATGCCGGCGAAACAAGGCCGGTTGAGATCAAACCAAAGGCTTAGAAAGGATCAGCAGCTCACATCGGACGTGATGAAGCAAAGAACGAGACCAGAGGCACTACGGTGACGCGGGTCGACGGTGACAGTGCTCACGGCAGAGAAGACTTCTTCGGCGACGTAGTTTCGGCGACTGCAGTGGGCAAAATGACCAAGCAAGAGCAAAATCAGGACCACAACATCAAGACGAAGCTATAGAACCTACAAACAAGGACCACGGCTCACCAGATGATGCTGGCCATGGTGAACCGGAGCTTCGGTCGAGATGGGTTCGGAAGGAAGAGACGGAGTTGGAACACTGCTTTGTCGAAGCTGGTTTGGGCTGAGGAAGCGAGGGGAACTCGTCGGAGTTGAGGCGTCGATGTCGGGAAACAGAGCAGGGAAAGAAAGGGCGACGATGGCGTTCCGGGCTTTATAGCGCGTCCAGGAGCGCGCGGAATCGACACGCAACGAGCATGCAGTGCCAGCGCAAAGCCAAGGGTGACCGAGGGTGAGACTGGAAGGCCGGAGAAGGTACGTCGGCGGTGGGCGGTGATCGTGACACTGTTCATGAGAATTATAGAATTGACACTGAGTTAAATTTGCAAATTACTGACAAATATTCTAAAGAAGTTGAAAATCTCCAAAAATGAAAGTTGCTCAACTTTTCAAGCTCTATAACTTTGCTTCAAGGAACATTTTCAAATTCTGCCTCCATTTTGAAATTTGAATTTGGGGTGCATTTGAGTATTTGAATCATTTCAAAATTACTCCAAATTTTATATGTAAACTTGAAAAACTTTGAATACCAAAGTTGATCCTTATAAAATAAGCTCCAACTTTGCTTTTTGTCACAACCCCAAATTCCAAATGGATTTTGAAATATCCAAAAGGGGCAAAAAGGACTTTTATAATTTAAAGTTGAATTCAAATTTGATTTGTTTTCCTTTTGTCTTAAATTTGAATTTTGACCAGTAACTTGGTCCATTAGGGTTATTTGAGTCAAATGACATATGACCTCACATGATCACATGAATTTTGACCATGTAGTCATGATCTTTATTTAGGATTTTGAAACACATCACATGAAATAACAATATTATGAAATAAACCTTATTTAGTGAATGCATTCAAAATTTTCTACTCTATGAATGCTTTGCAATGCATATGATGACATGTCAAATTTTAGTGCTCGGTCAAAACACCAGAGGTGTTACAACCCTTCCCCCTTAAAGAAATCTCGTCCCGAGATTTAAAACTTAAGGCTAAGTAATGGAAAAGGAAATGTGTCAAGCTAACACATCATAACTTTATTCAAAGACTAGTGGGGGGTTTTTCCAATCTTTTGACAAAAGAAACAAGCTACAATATAGACAAGGTATTGCAACTAGATAGAAGCAAAGAAGTCAGGAAAGTTTTCTTCTAAGTAATCCTCGGACTCCCAAGTAGCTTCATCTTCCGTATGTTGATTCCATTGTACTTTGTAGAACTTGATTGTACGTCTGCGAGTGACTCGATCTTTCTGATCTAAGACTCTAATGGGGTACTCGGCATAAGTCAAATTAGGCTCTAGTTCTACATCACCAAAGTCGATCTCTTGGTCAGGTACTTGAAGACACTTCTTTAACTGAGATACATGAAAGATATCATGCACCGTTGACATGTGATCTGGTAGCTTGACGCGATAGGCGACTGGTCCACATCTTTGTTGGATTTGAAAAGGACCTACATAACGGGGTGCCAACTTTCCCCGAATCCCAAAAAGATGAACTCCTTTCATTGGTGATACCTTGAGGTAGACATAATCTCCCACTTTGAATTCTAGCGGTCATCTCCTCTTATCAGCATAGCTTTTCTATCGGGATTGAGCTACCTTCATATTAGCTTGTATGAGTTTAACCTTCTCTTCTATTTCCTTGACCACATCCGGTCCAAAGAACCAACGTTCTCCAACATCTGACCAATGTAAAGGTGTCTGGCATCTACGACCATACAATGCTTCAAATGGTGCCATTTTAATACTCTCTTGATAGCTATTGTTATATGAGAATTCAGCTAAGGGAAGGCATTCATCCCATTTAGCACCAAAGGAAAGGACACATGCTCTCAACATATCTTCAAGAATTTGATTTATCCTTTCAGTCTGTCCATCTGTTTGCGGATGATAAGTAGAACTACGGATAAGTTTAGTTCCCAAAGACTCATGTAGACTTTTCCAAAACTTGGATATGAACAATGACCCTCTATCAGAGACGATGGTCTTGGGTGCCCCATGCAGACTGAAGATTCTATCCAGATAAAGCTTTGCATACTGCTCCGCTCGATATTTATCTCTAACTGGTAAGAAATGAGCTATCTTGGTTAGGCGATCAACAATAACCCATATTGAATTGTAGCCTGCAGATGTCCTGGCCAATCCCACGATGAAGTCCATACAAATATCTTCCCACTTCCAAGATGGAACTGGCAACGAATGTAATGGACCTACAGTCTTCATATGAACTGCTTTGACTCTCTGACAAATATCACACTTGGCTACATATTGAGCTATTTCTATTTTCATTTTAGTCCACAAATATTTCTTTCTCAGATCATGATACATTTTGTTGCTACCCGGATGAATGGAGTATCTTGTAGAATGAGCTTCATCAAGAATCTGCTTTCGCAGCTCCGGATTTTTGGGTATTACCAATCTATCCTTGAACCATACGACACCCGATTCATCAATCTTGAAACATGTTGGTTTTCTAGATCTGACTTTGTCCTTGATATGGGCTATGCCCTTACTTTTCTGTTGAGCAGCAATGATTTGATTTTTGATAGTGGACTCAACTATAATATTGGATAGGTAACCTTGTTCTATGATTTGTAAATCTAGATGCTCCATCTCTTGACACAATGTTCTCTGCATAGGTTCTACAATTAAGCAATGACAATGACTCTTGCGACTCAGGGCATCGGCAACCACATTAGCCTTGCCCCGATGATAGTGCACTTCTAAATCATAATCTTTAATAAGTTCCAACCATCTTCTTTGCCTCATATTCAATTCTGACTGGGTGAAGATGTATTTCAAACTTTTGTGATCTGTATAGATATGACATATATTGCCCAATAAATAATGTCACCAAATCTTGAGTGAATGAACAACAGCGGCTAATTCAAGATCATGGGTGGGATAATGTTCTTCATGCTTCTTGAGTTGTCTAGAAGCGTATGCTATGACTCTGCCTTCTTGCATTAGAACACAGCCAATACCAATTCTAGATGCATCACAATAGATATCAAATGGCCTCTCGATATAAGGTTGTGCTAATACTGGTGCAGTTGTCAGCAACTTCTTCAATGTCTGAAAGGCCTCTTCACATTCTGTTGACCATACAAACTTAGTTTGATTTTTCAGCAACCCAATAATTGGTTTTGCAATTCTAGAGAAGTCAGGGATAAACCGACGGTAATACCCTGCCAACCCCAGAAAACTACGAACTTGATGAACAGTTGTAGGTGCTTTCCAGTTAAGGACTTCTTCTACCTTGCTCGGATCAACCGCTATACCTTCAGCAGATAGCACATGACCCAGAAATTATACTTCCTCCAACCAAAATGCACATTTGCTGAATTTGGCATATAGTTGGTGATCTCTTAATCTTTGTAGAACAATACGGAGATGTTCCACATGTTCCACTTTGCTCTTAGAATAGATAAGAATGTCATCAATGAACACCACTACAAACTTATCCAACTTAGGCATGAAAACTGAGTTCATCAGGTACATGAAGTGAGCCGGGGCATTGGTCAACCCAAAAGACATGACTAGATACTCATATAGACCATATCGAGTAGTGAACGTTGTCTTCGGCACATCTTCTCGTCTGATCTTAATCTGGTGATAGCCTGATCTTAAGTCTATCTTCGAGAACACCTTAGCCCCCGCGAGTTGATCAAAAAGCAAATCAATTCGGGGTAAGGGATATTTGTTCTTTATGGTGACTTCATTTAATGGCCGATAGTCAACACATAACCTTAAGGTTTGATCCTTCTTCTTCACGAAAATAGCAGGGCATCCCCAAGGTGATGAACTGGGTTGAATGAAACCCTTGTCTAACAACTCTTGTAGTTGCATTTTTAATTCTACCAGTTCCTTGGGTGGCATCCTATATGCTCTTCTGGACACCGGTGTTGTCCCTGGTTTCAGATCAATTCTGAACTCTACATCTCGGTCTGGTGGCAGACCAGGCAGATCATCGGGAAAGACATCCGTAAACTCACATACCACTAAAATTTTCTTGGCTCCTTCAATAATAGTTGCACAGACTGTTTCCACTGTACTTTTAGGAAAGGGAAGTTGGATGAGAAGTTGGGTTTTGCTGCCAGGTGCATTTACCCTTATAGTTCTACTCAAGACATCTATGATAGCCCCGTGTTGGGTTAACCAGTTCATACCAAGGATCACATCTATATCTTGATCCTTTAATATCAGCATATTGGTAGGGATCTCATAACCTCCCAAATCAATAGGTACATGCTGAACTACCTCCCTTGTACAGATTCGTCCCCCGGGCGACTGTATATGATAGGGCTCTTTTGTTTTCCCAATAGCTATCCCATGCTTCACAACAAATGTACGATTGATGAATGTATGGGAAGCACTAGAATCAAATAAGGTAATTGCAGGATGCTTAGCAATGGGAAACATACCCATCATTACTGGTTCTCCTTCTGGAATAGATTCCACCTGAGTATAGAAGACCCTTCCAGATTTCTTCTCAGCCTGACCTTTCTGACTATTCTGAGCATTGCCCTTGTACTAATTCTGAGCTTGAGTAACAGGGGCTTTGGGTGCATCAGGATTGTTCTTCCTAGGATATGGACATTCTCGGGAAAAGTGTCTGGTTTTACCACAATTATAGCATGGATAATTGTGATTATGGGGAGTAGCATTGCGGTTTGCATTATTTGTATTGTTTTGCTGCTGCGGCGCTTGATGAGTATAAGGCGTATTAGTTGTAGGGCGAATAAAGATTTGCTGCCTGCTTTGGCTTTGATGTGGGCGGAATGGTGCACGACCATGATTCTGAGGATGGTAGATCACCTTTTGACGCTTTCCACTCGACGATCCAGAAGCAAATGACCTCTTTTTCTTTGCCTCCTTGTGTCGGCGGTAATTCTACTCTGAAGCGATAGCAATGTTGACAGTCTCATGATAAGTTGCATTGCCACAAGTTGCCATCATGGTCTGAAGTTTGGTGTTCAGACCTCTCATGAAATGATTCTTCTTTTTCCTATCAGTATTTACATACTCTATAGCATACTACAACAGGTGATTGAAACGCCCAACATAGTGCATCACCGGGTGCTCCCCTTGCTTAAGAGCCAGGAACTCTTCTAACTTCATGGTCATCACACCATCTGGAATATAGTGTGCCCTGAAGGCATCCTTAAACTCCATCCAGGTGATTTGGTGACCAGCGGGCTGTACAGCTACCAAATTTGCCCACCAGGCACTAGCAGCTCCTCGGAGTTGCTGTGCCGCAAACCTTGGTTTCTGAATCTCGGTACAGCGAATTAGCTCAAACTTTTGCTCCATTGTCCGGAGCCAATCGTCAGCTTCTAAAGGCTCTTCTGCCTTAGAGAACACAGGCGGACGTGTGTCAGTGAAATCAACATAGGTTGTCTCATCATTTCCATTATTACGGCGGCCATGATTAGGGTGTGGTGCTTGTTGGTTCTAAGCCATTTCCCTTAACAACCTAGCATTCTCGGCCGTTGCATAGACGAGTGCAGTTATGGCATCTGCCATACTCGGAGGCATTGGTGGAGGATTTGGGACTTCATCATTGTCTTGTGAAGTACCAGCACTAGTTCAGGTGTTAATGCGAGGCATCTGTCAGAGAGACATGTTTATTTACATTATTATTTTATTGAAAATAGTTAAAAGGTTTTATGGTACAAAGGGTTTCTTATTTATGTTACATGTCTTGTATCCCACAAGACAACCCTGGTTCACTAGGAAAGCAGTAAAGGAACTATTACTACTCTGAGCTTTCAGTCATCGGCATCCGTGCCCATATCGAACGAAACCTCATCTTCATCTGAGAAGTACACTAACTCCTCAGGATCCTCCTCCTCTTCATCATTCTTGACTTCTCCTGGATCTACTATCATTTCTTCATCTATAACTTCACCATCCCCATGAGGAGGATGAAGTTGAGCATACATCATGTGGACATTCTCATGAAGAATGGCATTGTCCATCTCCAGATCTTCCACGTAGAACTCCAACTCATGGATGCGTTCATTAGTCGCATCCTCTTGTGTCCAGGCTTCATTCCTCAACTCGGTATTCTTGGTGATGTCCCTTTCCATTTCCGTCAGCTTCTCTTGATCTTTAGCATGAGCTCGATGAAGAGTGTTGAGCTCCTTGGTAAGGTTCTCAATGTTGGTGGGATTGCTTGAAGATCCTTCATCTCCTAGGGTCTTGGAACTTCCTTCACCAACCTCACGGTTACGCGGTGCCAACTGGTGACGAGGGACTCCATGAGGTCCAGTGGACTTGCGTGCGGTTATCTTGGTCTTTGCCATAGCCTATAGAATTTAGGATAGGACTATAAGGATAGCTTGAGGATAATGGAGGTTAGCAAGAATGGGATTGACATTACTTACCCAACCACTTTTAAGGGGAATTATTATGCAAGGTGTTCAAGCATGATGCATGAATCGATCTTACGAATCCGAGTACAAAAGATTTATACAATCAAAAGTACTAGATTTTTAATACATAGGACAAACCTAATCATATTATCCACCACAAACTTTCAAATAAGACAAGATTGAGGCTAGATTAGAGGAAAGAAGAAAGAAATTTGAACTCAAAATATCCAGTTTAATTTCTTTGATCCAAATCAGTTTGAAGATTTTCAAAAGCAACCCACAATGATCTTAGATAGGACCTGCTCTGATACCAGCTATGGCAGAACCACCTAAGGAATTGGGCCCACGTGCACCCATCGATGTCTCAACAGACCTCGGATAGCGTACATGAGTTCCCAACGACTTAACAGGTCTGTCGGGTGTCCTCGGGAAACCCGAATCATCCACATTTCAAATAGGATCCCAATCACAGTCATTGCAGATTACAACATTTTTCAATATACATACCAGAGATAATAAAGCGGAAGACTTAAGTTTAATATTACAAACCAGTTGTTTCAAACTTACATAACCATAAGTGTCATACAACCATAGCAGCAGGATAATATTACATTAACATTATTTATTTCACACAAACTAGTGCCTTGTCCAAAGGCCATTCATCATTCTTCATCGTCATCGACTTCATACACTGACATGCAGCAGGGACCAAAACAAGCCTGCGCATGTGACTCACCTGCAACAAGGGTTAACAAACCCTGAGTACAAAAGTACTCAACAAGACTGACCTGACGAAAAAGAAGCGAAGGTCTTAGGGATGCAGGTGTTGGGGCAAGGTAAGGATGTAGAAAGATTCAAAAGTTCTTTGCCAAAAGCTTACTATTCTTGATCCTATTTTCAAGTTTTACCCCTAAGTACTTTAGTTCAATATCTCCAACTAAGTGTTCATATCCCATGTTCCAATCCTTCTCATTCCATTCTTTTTCTCATGTTTTACTAATTCACCAGTCCTGCATTGCTTCTGTAATGAATTGAGTCTCCATATCCGTGGAGCACCGGCAATTCGAATTGATTCAAGTCCCAGCTAGGGATTCCTTATCACACAACATATGTAGAACTTAATCTTGCATATATCAACCTCGCTACCGGATCCTCCCGTACTAAGCCGTCTCCACGCCACCCGAGAGCACATCACACCTCAAATCCGGCCACATTGAAGCCACGAGGGTACACGCTACTCCCGCCATCTCACACTCCCAGTGCATGGGCATTCATCTTAGTATCGGATTAGCCGAAGTAGGCTTACCGAAGTATGTGACCAGTACTACAAAGTGTCTCGTTCAGAAGATCCACAATGAGTGGCCTTTAAGCGAAATAGCCGGCAACATTACCCAAAAATTCAAGGTAGGTCACCCAACTAGTCTCTAGTCATTCAATCTTCTTTCTTTCTTTCTTTGGCCAGTATGCCATCTTTGATTATACCCAAACCTTTACTTTGAAAGCCTACCATAAAGCATACTAAGCATTCTATGCCTTTGTAAATGAAAACATCTTCAAGGATGGTAAACAATTATCAAGGTAGGTAATGCATCAAGTAGGTAACATTTGAATTAAACAACTTAATGCAATAAGTAACATAGGTGATAAACTTTCCAAAGTAAACAAGGTAAGGGTTTAATGCATAAACTGGGGCTTGCCTTCGTTGACGATCTCAGGTTCCGGATCAGTACCACAATTACCAAATCCCGCGACAACCGGGGATTCTTCCAGTACTTGCTCAACTAGAATCATTTCACTCTCGGGTTCTACACGAAATGACAACATATGCTTTAACATGATGATAATGTAAACATGATGCTTTCACGGTACATGAAATGTAAAAACACCCCGCAAAGGATTTTATTTCACGGTAGAGTTGCAAGCCACAAAACCAACTTGCAATTCTACCGGCAAGAACCACACATGTGACTTGACCAAACTGATCTTGAAACCCTACTGGTCACACAACATTACCCAAACAAAAATTAAATCCTAACCCTAACAATTAGGGTTGCTTTTATTCAATTTTTAATTAATTTGAAATAAGCCCAAAAATAAACTTGTTCCAAATGACCTCTAAATTTTATGTAAGATTCCTCATAACAAATTAGTGTACCAAAATAAATTTCATAATTTTTTGGAGCTATACAGTGGCCTACAAAAATCATGGAAATTGCATTTATTAATTAATGGACTGAATATTTGAACATTAAAAATTTATTCAAATTTCAAGTTTCAAATTTTTAAACCATACTAGAGCATGTACAGAAGCTACACAAAATTTTTCAGAATTTTTGTAGCTATGATTATTTTCCTACAAATTTCCAAAGATTCAGCACTATTCAAAATCAGAAAATAACAAAAGTCACTATTCTCTCTCTTGCTCTCACTGACAGCCGGCCCCCACATGTCATCCCTAACCTCGGGCTTTGACCGTGGCCGCGATGGCGCTGACCGACGCTAGCACACCGACGGTGAGCTCAACTACGACGACCATGGTATCTGAACACTCACAAAGACTAGCCGCGTCGATCTATGGGATTTCAGAGGTGGATTACGACACGGAACCAGGCTCACGTCGTCCATTGCGGACGAGGTGCCACGGCAGCATTACGCCGGCGAAACAAGGTCGGTTGAGATCAAACAAAAGGCTCAGAAAGGATCAGCAGCTCACCCCGGATGTGATGAAGCAAAGAACGAGACCAGAGGCACTACGGTGACGTGGGTCGATGGTGACAGTGCTCACGGCGGAGAAGACTTCGTCGGTGACGTAGTTCCGGCGACTGCAGTGGTCAAAATGACCAAGCAAGAGCGAAATAAGGACCACAACATCAAGACAAAGCTATAAAACCTACAGACAAGGACCACGGTCACCAGACGATGCTGGCCGCGGTGAACCGGAGCTTCGGTCGAGATCGCCAGCCGCGAGGAAGAAGAGTCGCTAACGGTGGTTCTCGGTGGACTCAGACAACCTCAGTTGGTGGGATGGGTTCGGAAGGAAGAGACGGAGTTGGAACACTGCTTTGTCGAAGCTGGTTTGGGCTGAGGAAGCGAGGGGAACTCGCCGGAGTTGAGGCGGCGACTTCGGGAAACAGAGCAGGGAAAGAAAGGGCGACGACGGCGTTCTGGGCTTTATAGCGCGTCCAGGAGCGCGCGGAATTGACACGCAATGAGCATGCAGTGCCAACATGAAGCCAAGGGTGGCCGAGGGCGAGACTGGAAGGCCGAAGAAGGTACGTCGGCGGTGGGCGGTGATCGTGACACTATTCATGAGAATTATAGAATTGACACTGAGTTAAATTTGCAAATTACTCACAAATATTCTATAGAAGTTGAAAATCTCCAAAAATGAAAGTTGCTTAACTTTTCAAGCTCTACAACTTTGCTTCAAGGAACATTTTCAAATTCTGCCTCCATTTTGAAATTTGAATTTGGGGTGCATTTGAGTATTTGAATCATTTCAAAATTACTCCAAATTTTATATGTAAACTTGAAAAACTTTGAATACCAAAGTTGATCCTTAAAAAATAAGCTCCAACTTTGCTTTTTGTCACAACCCCAAATTCCAAATGGATTTTGAAATATCCAAAAGGGGCAAAAAGGACTTTTATAATTTAAAGTTGAATTCAAATTTGTTTTGTTTTCCTTTTGTCTTAAATTTGAATTTTGACCAGTAACTTGGTCCATTAGGGTTATTTGAGTCAAATGACATATGACCTCACATGATCACATGAATTTTGACCCTTGTAGTCATGATCTTTATTTAGGATTTTGAAACACATCACATGAAATAACAATATTATGAAATAAACCTTATTTAGTGAATGCATTCAAAATTTTCTACTCTATGAATGCTTTGCAATGCATATGATGACATGTCAAATTTTAGTGCTAGGTCAAAACACCAGAGGTGTTACATATAGAAACTACCCAAATCCCCCTGGGTCCCCGACCCTATGCATCAACAGGTAAAGGACTTGGGAACACCTGATGGCATGATTAACCGCCACCTCAACTTTGCTCTAATTCCAACTATATAAGTTATATGATTAGTTAATCTTAAAGTTATGTATGCTATTCTCATGACACACAAACTATACACTAGTTCATATATCAAGATTATAACATAAGAACTATACTCTAGTTCATAAGTATGACTATAAATGTAATATGAGAGCATAACTTTGGAATAACTCATATCTCTATTCATACCCAAAGGTCTCTTCTTCCAAGGAGCCAAGCTCTCCAAGGTAGCTTTGCCTTGCTCTAAGCTACTAAAGGTAAAAGCTACAAACTAGAGAAGGGAGTGAGGTGATGCTCAAGTTGAGTGTGTCTTAGAGATGGGGGTACCCCTATATTTATACAGGAGCCTAGGTGGTGTTGGAGGCTATTCTTTGCATGAAATAGGAGCTCCACCGCCTCTGCATTGGAGCATGCCACCGCCTGTTGAAGGGTAGGCTGAGCAGCGCCGGCAAGGGGTCACCCAGCCCTAGGGGTCGGCCGCTCCCTAACTAAGCTGCCCTACCACCGCCTTCATGTGCAGGCCATGGGCTAGACATGGATCACTACTCCGTGGTGTTTTGCCCTGGTTGAGTTGATTTGATGGGCATCTCCCTTGTTCCTTTGCGCAAATCAGCATCGAAAAGCGCCTTTCGGTGAATTATTCCATGTATTTGTTGTTGAGACCTGCAAAATAATGTTCTCCAAATACATGTGGAACTTGGTTAATAGTAAATTCATATGTGTTTAAGATCGCTTATTTCTCCTTTTTTGTGTCTTAGTTGGCGGTCGGATTTGATCGTTAATGACTGCCAACAAGATCCCCCAAGCTTAACCTTTGCTCGTCCCAAGCAAATAGCTAAGTTATTGGTTGTTGATCAGGAGTTGCTACTATAACACCCCAGGTGTTTGGCTTCCACATTTGCACATGCATTTCATAAACATGAGCATCATTCATCCATTCATGAGCTTATATTGCATGAAACATGCTTGTGAAACATTGCAACATATTGTTATATTTCATGTGTGTTTGTTTTATGAAAAGAATAGTGTGCAACACTCAAGTGCAACACGTGTAACTCACTTTAGTGAAACATGGTTAGTAGTACTATGCAACACACTCATGAAACATATGAAACATGGCCTTGAAACAAAAGTAACACTTCACTTGTTCTTCCTTGTTTCAATGCCTGTGATGCTTGATTTTGGTGTGACCAATGTGTGGTGTGGCTAACAATGCTCTTAAGCAACTTAGTTATACTTAGAATGTCATTAGGAACAAGGTTCATGTTGATCATTTTGCCTAATTAGGTTTCCAAGTCATGGTTTGACCAATTTGGACCCCTAGAGCTCCTGAGCTTGACTATTTAAAAAGTGTAGCTTAGAGTGTTTGCATGTCTGAGCAACCTAAAGCAAAGTTGTAGCAAATTTTATAAGGAACAAACTTTGTTTAGAAGCCAAGTCATGAAAATGTGCACAACATGCTCAAAAAGGGCCCACAAGTCAGTATTGAAGGCTGATTCAACACTTGAAATTATTTCTAAGTCCTAAATGCAATTTCAGTTTGATTGAGCCAACTTTGGCTTGATATAACTCGTGATCCTTTGAGATTTAGCTGTTGATTTCTGAAGAATTGTTGGAGCCCTATCTTGGCTCTACAACTTTCATGTACACTGCTTCCACTAAGTCGTCATGGTTTAAGAGATCCAACGCTATCAATCTTGGTTGTCAGGCTGATCGTTTTCACTACATTAAAGCTACAGTACCGACCGTTTTCAGAAAACGCCCGACGCGTGTGCGCCGCGCGTCGCCGGTCGCCTGAGCGCGCTGCCATGCGCCGCGGACGCCCTGGCGCTGCCGGCCACGACATGAACACGCCCACGTGCCTGCCCGACCGGTTCACAGTCCATTTTCTCTTTTGCATCGCCTCCACCGCGAGCAGCAACAGAGCCGCAGCAGCTCCGCCATTGCCGACCAAGCTTAACCGTCGCCTAGCTCACTCGCCGCAACAAAATCGATGCCTCCATCTAGCCCAAAGCTCCACCGTGTCCTCCTCTACCTCGTCGCCCTTCTAGCTGAGCCAGACGTGCCATAGGTGAAGGCCATTGGCCATTTTTCTGAAGCCGCCGCCATGTCGAGGTCTCGCCGGATTGGAGCTCCACGCGGCCAACTACCCCTGAGGCTTTCCCGTCCTCTGTTCTTTGCTTGGGTAGCACGGTAGTGACCTTCTGAAGCTCGTACCGAGCTCGGTTGAGCCAGCCATGGCTTGCCGTCGCCGGTAGCTCGCGCCGGAGCTTTGCCGTGCCGCCATCATCGGCGACAAGACCCCTCCGCTAGGTCTTAGGCCTTGCCACTTGCACCAATCAGTTCCTCTCGTCACATAGAGCACATAGGTAGCCTTGGTGTCTCCGGAGTCCTCGCCGTCGGCGAGCAAGACCATCGTCGCACCATCAAACGCTACCTCCCCTGTTCTGTCTCACTGACAAGCGGGTCCGGCTGACAACCGGGTCCCACACGTCAGTGACTGCCTGTTACATAGGATAGTTCAAATTTCTAGTTTTGAATGTTGTTTTGTAAATTTCGTATCTACAAATTGGTAGATCCAAATTGAGTACTTCCAATTTTGTTAGTATCTTGGTGAAGTCTAGTATTTAAGAAAAATATGTCTTGAGCACATTATGTAAAAATTTTGGATGAATTAAATAGGAAATGGAAAAGTGTTTTTGAATGCATGCAAACTTGTTTAAATCATATCTTGAGTTTCTGTGATCCAAAAATTGTGAAATTTGGTGGGTAAGCAAGTATTGCTTAGTAGAAGCTCTGGTTAAAATTTGAGAGTCATTGCATGTGTAGTTTTTGAGTTATAGATTTGCCTTTTATCATTGGTGGATACTTGTGTGAATTTTTGTAAATTATCTAGGAATCCTATGGCCATGAAACTTGGTTGGTAGTATCTTAGTACCATAAGGATGCTAAGAAAAATATAAAATCTGTTGCTTGACACTTTTCATTAGGGTTTCCTCATTATGCCATTTTAAGCCATTATGCTTTAGCATTTTTGTGTAGGCTGTTATACTTGCTCAAATGGTGTGAAATTTTTATGGTAGTCTACTTAGAGCATGTAGTAACTACTGTAATTTTTGTAGATTTAATGGTGTAGTTTTCATATATGTTTACCATTTCCTCTAATTTATTAATTAAATTAAGAAAGGTATTAAAAGAAATGTTTTGGTGATGAACACCCTACTTTCTGGTGTTCATGTGATATGAGTGATATGTGAGTAGAGTTAGTTTTGTCCAATTATGTGTTTACATCATAAGTTATTAATTATTTCGTTTGCATTATGTCCATCTGGACAGATCTGGGGACTTTAGGATGTTCCCCATGATATTTTGGTTTTCTGTGAATGTGATGAACACAAGAGTTGTAGATAATTTATGTATCTAGCCCCTGTCAAAATTTGAGGGCATTTGGCCCAGTAGTTTAGAAACTACAGCTGTTTAAAGTTAGGTTCCAGTTTTGCTTACTCTCTGCCTTGTGAGGATAGAGTTCTGTTGATTAAAGAATTCGACTTGATAGAGTGTTGAATCATGCTTAGAGGTCTAAAAATGAATTGTAGACAATTTCATAATATTTCCAAATTGTCTTGTTGCATGTCATTTGGATTTATAAATCTCCAGTTATGGCTAGTTTACTATACCACTACATAGTCTTCATTTTGCTGAAATACAAATGCTTGAGTGTATGTTGTTGCAATGTTCTCGTTGATTGTTTAGGGGTTAGCCTAACTTGAGAATATGCTTAGGTGCAGGTGCTAGGTCATTAACTGAAGATGAGCAATTATACATTAGGTTGAATAAACTTGGTAAGTAGAGTGATTTGAATAGGGCGTAAGTTGGAATATGCAAACTACAGCGAACATGTGCATTCCCCGAGCATCCCTGACATTCGTTCATGTGCATCCATGATATTTATCTTGCGTATTAATGCAATAGGTGTGCCGGAGGGAGTGATGTTGCTGGAGTTCGAGGGAGCGAGCTAGGAGGAGGAGCCCGAGGTGCAGGCAACCGAAGAAGCAGCCGCCGAGGAGGAGTTGCCCGAGTGCCCTGACCACCGTCCATCCTCTTTCCTGAAAGGCAAGCCCCGGAGCATTATAAGTCTCCCATATTTTTACAAATACATTGAGTATCTTTTATTGTTGATGATGCATTAAGTATAGGAATTGGTTGGAACCAATTGTTGCATTATATCCCTACCTTGTCCAGATAAAATCCTGTGAATCCTAATTAAGTGTAGGATCGAATGATGCTTAGCTATGCATAGACCGGTAGAAGTCGGGTGATTTCCTATCACCTGTGAGATGTAGGATGAGCTCTGGTCACGGTTGGCTATATTTGCTATCGTGGGAAAAGAACCATGTGTTAATAATGAATGGAGACCAGACGGGATGACGGTAGTGCAGCAACAAGGCATGGAGGTCTTGGGTGTGAATCTATCCCCGTCTGTGTCATTTAAGGACCGATTCGCTGTACGTCCTCAGGTCATATTGAACGCAGCCTAACACTTAGCTGGCCGGATAAGTCGTTCCGACCACGAAGCCAAGAAGCTCAACTCAGGTCGGGAACCGTGGGGTTTGGATGCATTCTGGAGGTAGTAAGGATGTGCGGAGAGCCATTGGCATAAGACCAAGGGGAGTCAGAGCTTAAGATCCTGCACTTCCTGGCAGAGTGGTTCTCTGAGAATGCAGGGCGGCCCGGACCCACGTCTTTTCTTTTATTTTTCTCCTGAGTTGTACCAAAGGTGACTTGTTTGCGACCCTGACGGGGGAAGCTGGGTTTGTGTTAGGAATACCCCTCCAGCTGGATAGGAATCAATTCGAATCGCCGTCTCTCCCGGATAGTGAGAACTTGACTTGAGCAGCGGCAACGTAGATTCACTAAATCTAAAGATATGGTTAAATGATGATGATAATGATGATGAGAATTATGACGAGCCATGAAATACCTGATATGGTTATTATTGTTTGCAACTAAATCAAATGGTTGATTAGTACAGGTGCTAATATAGATGGTAGGTAATGGCTAAAAGTCAATGCTAGTACAGGTGAATAATGCTAATGGTTACTCAAGCTTTTATGCAAAAAGGTTGTCCAGCAAGATCCACTGATAAAGCCTTGCATACTCCTTGGTGTCATTTATTTTTGGTTTATGACGGGTAAGTCTAGCTGAGTACATTCCCGTACTCAGGGTTTATTTCCTCTTGTTGCAGATGACCTTCTATATCAGGGCTTCTGTAAGTATTGTCTCCACCCGGTGGGTGACGAAGACTAGATCATGGGCATGATCTCTTGTTATCTTATCCAAATGCTTTTGTTGGATGTGATCAGCGAACCAGTATGTGTATTTGAACTCGGGTGTGTAAGTTAAACTATTTGCTTCCGCATGTTTTACAAGACTGGTTTAGTAATAACGATGACTCTGTGATGATGTAATCTATTTGCGAACGTCTGTGAAATGTTGTAACGTACGATTTGTTATGTTGAATTACTGTGATCTTGGTTGTATGCAAGTTGGTTTGAAATCCTTCGAGATTTCAGTTGACTACCAGGTTTATATGGGCTCAAGTTCGAGAATTTGATCGTTTCGGCGATTGTTTTTGTACTTGTGCTCTTATAAATTGGTCGGTTCTGTGATAGCTGGCATCAGAGCTAGATTCAACATTAAACATGTCATACAGGTATTTAAAAAAAAAAGCTTTTGTTGCGAAAACGGTTTTTTCCAACTTATAGTTATATATAGGTGTTCAAAAATCTAAAGTTTCATATTATAGTGTGCCGGTGATCACATCCCTTGTAGCCCACCTAAGGACTTTTAGGTGGCTTATATAATTACTAACTTGGGGGAAATGATTGTTTCTATTTTTGTCGTCCATGCGGCGTGCTATTGCATGGGTGCCACTCGCTTGAATGGTAATGTATGGATCAATTGCCTCTACGCCCAGGTAAGTGTGAGTTGTGAGAGCATGACCGTCCAACTGTCGGTCTAGGGGAGACTTAGTTGTGGTTACTAGAATATTTACATGTTGCATACATGTACATATGAAGGTACTTAATTGTGGGTCTATCTGTCGGGTAGTTGTGGGTACCGAAGTACATATATCCGGGGATGTATATATGGAGAGTACCTTAGTTTACTGCTTTCATTGGGTGCTTAATTCTCTTTTGTTGGGATGGGCTGCAATGAATTTGTTTGCAGGTACACTAACAATGCAACGTGTAGCTCGACTAGATACGTATATGAGAGAACGTATGTATGCCACCGTCTAGCCGTTAGAATTCTCAAATTATACTAGGGTGAGAAAATGTACGGAATGAGCATGCATCATATTCACTCATGTCATTCATATTGCATTACTCCCTCCCTTATAAATTGCTTATCCAGTTATTTATGCTTACCTTGAAAGATAATCCCTCTTGTCAATCATCAAATTGTGATACAAATGGCCGAACTTGCGTTCCTTGCTAGCAGCAGCGACTTTCTAAACCACTTTGGCACTCCCACTATCTTGTGGAGGGTGTTGAATTCAGTGGGGTACACAGAGCCACCTCGCTACCACTAGCGGGAAGTTGAGCCCCCAGGTACCGTGTAGTGGTACTATGTGGACATGGAGATACCCAGGCATGAAGGAAGGACAGTATGGTGTGGTTGGGTGATTGAGTCCGATGGGCAAAGCCCATGGGAAGGTGCACAGTGTGCTGCTCTTACCGCACTGATTGACATCTATCAGAAGCATGGAGATGAGTTGGCAGGTGGACCTACTACTGTATTCCCTCATGTCCAACCCGAGGAAGCTCAATGGAGTCAGGCTCAGGGAAGCATTTTGGTTGGGGGCCATGGGGAGCGTGCCGAAAGCTCTAGTGCAGCCATGAGTGCAATGATGGCTATTCTGAAGATCTACCAGTCGAGAGATGGGAGCAACTCTACTATCATGGCTGCACTTAGAGAGGCTTCAGATGCTCAACGCAAGGCTAAGAAACGTGCTCGCAAGAATGGCAAGGAGTTGTAAGAAGCTCGGCATGAAGTGGGTCAGTTGACGGAGGCTTTGAACACTCTCAGGCAGCAGTTCGTGCGGGCTATTCATGAGGGGGAACATAAGCATGAGCAAATGATACAGCTAGCTCGCGAGAAGGAGGCGCTTTAGGCACAGATAGTGCAGTTGACTCATGAGCGGGATGATGGTCGTGAGGTAGCTAAGATTAGGCGTCAAGGATGGATCATGGCTAACAACGATGCAATTTATGTTGTTTCAAAGAATCGTAAGAGAGCCTACGAGGCGGGTGCCTCACAGTCTGAAGCTCTAGTCAAATCTAAGGCTCCATTCTAGGGTTCATTCCATCCTTCGACATCAGCTGCTAAGTTCCGCCCACCGCAGAAGAAGAATCCAGGGAAGACTAGACTTCGCAAGGCTTTTACAGTTGCTCTTCCAAAGGGCACTACCAGTCAAGGCAGCTCCAGTGTTCCTCCTAGCAACATGCCATGCTTTAACTACAACAAGCCAGGCCACTGGTCAAGGGAGTGTCCTTACCCTAAGAATAATAACAACCAATGTGGCCGTCAGGGGAAGGTGAACTACACTAATATTGCTGATATTCCTTCAGGCAAGGTAGTCACTGCTGGTAAGTTTCGAGTTGATCAAAACCCTACAGTTGTACTACTTGATTCGGGTGCTTTACATTCTTTTATGAGTCCCGCATTTGCATCCAAGTTTAAGCAGAAAACGTACACTATCGAGGGTGAGGGTTATTGTATTAGGACTGCCAATGGTGATATCCCAACGAAGCTAGTAGCCTAGTGCAATGCTAGTCGGTATCCACTCTTGCTTTGGAACCTTTTTCCTCACAGATCAAGTCGTTAATCCCTAGTGAGTGCTTTGGCCCTATTCCTCGAATCTCGTGTATTTTGTCTCCAACTCTTTCAAGTCTCTAGGTGTTTATCAATCTTAATTCCATGTTGCTCTTGGCAGGGCCAAATCTCATGTTAATATTTACCTGGTAATCACCTTGGTGGACACAAGGAGTGTATGGAAATTAAGCAAGAGTACACTGCCCAGTTGTCTTCGGCAATTAGTCTATATTCTCTTGCGCGGTGTTTTGATCTTCAGATCGTCTACTTATGACTACCTTTACTTGCTATTCCTCCTTTGCATAGTGCTTGTCCTTATGACCCAATCTTTGCACTTGAAATTTCACTTTGGGTGTGTGATCAGTAATGGTGTTATGAGTAGCAACTACGGTGCCATGACAAAACCGAGAGCCTCCTGTGGCGCGCGACACAAGGTTGTGCTGCTCGACACGCGCTGGTATCGAGGTTTCTAGTTATGATCCCTTACCAAACTACACTGATGTGTTATCTTCACGTGAACCTTTCCTTGATTATCTCTCCATCTCTACTCTAAGGATACTTATATCTGACCTAACATGGT
The DNA here is from genome assembly GCA_904845875.1 of Miscanthus lutarioriparius. NCBI lineage: Eukaryota > Viridiplantae > Streptophyta > Magnoliopsida > Poales > Poaceae > Miscanthus > Miscanthus lutarioriparius. The sequence continues at coordinate 69,595,127 of CAJGYO010000005.1, read as the reverse complement.
AGAGTTTCCTTCGGAGAATGCAAAGAGTATAACCTTGAAGAACAGGTCACTAACATGAACTTAACAGACTACAAGAGATGGTAGACAAGTGACTCTACGTGCCTATCCCTGTAATGACATCGATCACCTAGTGAGCAACTTATGTAATCCCCGTTGGATCAGAAGGCTACAGGCTACACCATAAGTCACCTGGTGCATATGAACTTTTAGAGAAGGGCCTCATTCGCCCTAGTTCATCACTGTGGGGTTGTCCAGCCATATTTGTGAAAAGGAAGGACATGTCGCTGTGCATGTTTGTGGATTATCATCCACTCAATGCCATGACAATCAAGAACAAGTACCCATTGCCCCGCATTGATATTTTGTTTGATCTATTGTCTAAAGCAAATGTGTTATCCAAGATTGGTTTAAGGGCTAGTTACCATCAAATCAAGATTTGGCCAGGGGGCATACCTAAGACAGTCTTTTCCACTAGGTATGGCCTTTGAGAGTAGCTAGTCATGTCCCTTTGGATTGACCGATGCTCCTGCCTACTTCATGTACTTGATGAACTCGGTGTTCATGCCCGAACTCGAAAAGTTTGTGGTTGTGTTCATCGATGATATCTTGATTTATTCTAAGACAGTAGAAGAACATGTCGAGCATCTACCAGTTGTTTCATCCAGGCAAGGCAAACTTCATCGTGGATGCCTTAGGCAGAAAAATCTCATTGCCACTCATGAAGTGAAAGTGACTTCCATTTGTCACATCTCCTACATCCCGCAGTCCTTCACAACATCACTGTTAGTTGTACTCTATAGAGTCGAATTATTGAGCTACAGAAGACAGACCCCGGTGTGTTCCACATCAAGCGCAAGATGAAAGAGCTTAGAAACCAAAATTTAGAGGAAGCTCACTCATCTAAGTTATCTATCCACCCGAGAAATAGGAAAGTGTATCAAGACTTGAAGCCTCGTTATTGGTGGACTAAGATGAAGAAGGAGATAGTTGCTTTATGTGGCTAGGTGTGACACTTGCTGTCGAGTTAAAGCTGTACACATGAAGGGCGGGTTACTTCAGCCATTCTCTATTCCAGGTTGGAAATGGGAGGAGATAAGTATGGATTTTATTGTTGGACTCCCTACTACTCAGAGGAACTTTAACTCTATTTGGGTGATTGTAGACCGTTTGACCAAGTCTGCACACTTCATTCCTGTCCGCATAGATTTCCGTCCAACCGACTACACGGAGTTGTACTTCAACCAGATAGTCCGACTTCATGGGATCCCTCATACTATTGTCTCGGATAGAGGACCATAGTTCACTGCTCGCTTTTGGGAGCACTTACATGGATTATTAGGAACTAAGCTAGTAAGAAGTTCTGCTTATCATCTACAAACCAATGGATAAACTGAGCGAGTGAATCAAATCTTAGAAGATATGTTGAGAGCATGTGTCATCTTGGCTAAGGGCTCATGGGAAAAATGGTTGCCCCTAGCTAAATTCTCGTACAATAACAGTTATCAAGAGAGTATAAAGATGGCACCATTTGAAGCTTTGTATGGCCGAAAGTGTAGAACCCCGTTAAATTGGGTAGAAGCCGGTGAAAGGAGATATTATGGAATTGATTTTGTTCAAGAAGCCGAAGAACAAGTCCATACTATCCAAACCCACATGGCCGCAGCTCAAGCTAGGCAGAAAAGTTATGCTGATCGACGTAGAAAACCTATTGAGTTCGAAGTTGGAGACTTCGTTTATCTGAAAGTCTCACATATGAAGAGTGTCCAACGCTTTGGGGTGAAGCGAAAGCTTGCGCCGAGATATGTTGGTCCATTTGAAATCATTGGACAAAGTGGTAAGGTGGTGTACAAGATTCAATTACCTCCAAAGATGAGTGCTATCTTCAATGTCTTTCATGTATCCCAATTGAAGAAATGTCTTCACGTCCCTGAAGAGAGAGTTCCATTAGGGGATATCGAGTTAAAATCTGATTTGACCTTTGAAGAAAAGCCGGTCCGAGTGATTAACACTCGTGAGCGAGTGACTCTGAGTCGAGTGGTCAAGTTTTACAAAGTCATGTGGAGTAACCAGGGTAGTGAACGCGATGCAACGTGAGAAAGGGAAGATTATTTGAGGGATGGTTATAAGGAATTCTATCAACAATGGTACGCTTTTCAAATCTTGGGATGAGATTTTTATAAGGGGGGAGGGCTGTAACACCCCAGGTGTTTGGCTTCCACATTTGCACTTGCATTTCATAAACAAGAGCATCATTCATCCATTCATGAGCTTATATTGCATGAAACATGCTTGTGAAACATTGCAACATATTGTTATATTTCATGTGTGTTTATTTTATGAAAAGAATAGTGTGCAACACTCAAGTGCAACATGTGTAACTCACTTTAGTGAAACATGGTTAGTAGTACTATGCAACACACTCATGAAACATATGAAACATGGCCTTGAAACAAAAGTAACACTTCACTTGTTCTTCCTTGTTTCAATGCCTATGATGCTTGATTTTGGTGTGACCAATGTGTGGTGTGGCTAATAATGCTCTTAAGAAACTTAGTTATACTTAGAATGTCATTAGGAACAAGGTTCATGTTGATCATTTTGCCTAATTAGGTTTCCAAGTCATGGTTTGACCAATTTGGACCCCTAGGCTTCTGAGCTTGACTGTTTAAAAAGTGTAGCTTAGAGTGTTTGCATGTCTGAGCAACCTAAAGCAAAGTTGTAGCAAATTTTATAAGGAAAAAACTTTGTTTAGAAGCCAAGTGATGAAAATATGCACAACATGCTCAAAAAGGGCCCACAAGTCAGTATTGAAGGCTGATTCAACACTTGAAATTATTTCTAAGTCCTAAATGCAATTTCAGTTTGATTGAGCCAACTTTGGCTTGATACAACTCGTGATCCTTTGAGATTTAGCTGTTGATTTCTCAAGAATTGTTGGAGCCCTATCTTGGCTCTACAACTTTCATGTACACTGCTTCCACTAAGTCGTCACGGTTTAAGAGATCCAACACTGTCAATCTTGGCTGTCAGGCTAGTCGTTTTCACTGCATCAAAGCTACAGTACCGACCGTTTTCAGAAAACGCCTGACGCGTGTGCGCCGCGCGTCGCCGGTTGCCTGAGCGCGCTGCCACGCGCCGCGGATGCCCTGGCGTGGCTGGCCATGACATGAACTCACCCGCGCGCCTGCCCGACCGGTTCACAGTCCATTTTCTCTTTTCCATCGCCTCCACCGCGAGCAGCAATAGAGCCGCAGCAGCTCTGCCATTGCCGACCAAGCTTCGCCGTCGCCTAGCTCACTCGCCGCCGCAAAATCGACGCCTCCATCTAGATCAAAGCTCCGCCGTGTCCTCCTTTACCTCGTCACCCTTCTAGCTGAGCCAGACGTGCCCTAGGTGAGGGCCATTGGCCATTTTTCTGAAGCCACCGCCATGTCGGGGTCTCGCCGGAGTTGGAGCTCCACGCGGCCAACTACCCCCGAGGCTTTCCCGTCCTCTGTTCTTTGCTTGGGTAGCACAGTAGTGACCTTCTGAAGCTCGTACCGAGCTCGGTTGAGCCAGCCATGGCTTGCCGTCGCCGGTAGCTCGCGCCGGAGCTTTGCCGTGCCGCCGTCACCGGCGACAAGCCCCCTCCGCTAGGTCTTAGGCCTTGCCACTTGCACCAATCAGTTCCTCTCGTCACATAGAGCACGTAGGTAGCCTTGGTGTCGCCGGAGTCCTCGCCGTCAGCGAGCAAGACCACAGCCGCGCCATCAAACGCCGCCTCCCCTGTTCTGTCTCACTGACAAGCAGGTCCGGCTGACAACCGGGTCCCACACATCAGTGACTGCCTGTTACATAGGATAGTTCAAATTTCTAGTTTTGAATGTGTTTTGTAAATTTCGTATCTCCAAATTGGTAGATCCAAATTGAGTACTTCCAATTTTGTTAGTATCTTGGTGAAGTCTAGTATTTAAGAAAAATTTGGCTTGAGCACATTATGTACAAATTTTGGATGAATTAAATAGGAACTTGAAAAGTGTTTTTGAATGCATGCAAACTTGTTTAAATCATATCTTGAGTTGCTGTGATCCAAAAATTGTGAAATTTTGTCGGTAAGCTAGTATTGCTTAGTAGAAGCTCTGGTTAAAATTTGAGAGTCATTGAATGTGTAGTTTTTGAGTTATAGATTTTCCTTTTATCATTGGTGGATATTTGTCTGAATTTTTGTAAATTATCTAGGAATCCTATGGCCGTGAAACTTGGTAGGTAGTATCTTAGTACCTTAAGGATGCTACAAAAAATATAAAATCTGTTTCTTGACACTTTTCATTAGGGTTTCCTAATTATGCCATTTTAAGCCATTATGCCTTAGCATTTTTGTGTAGGCTGTTATAATTGCTCAAATGGTGTGAAATTTTTATGGTAGTCTACTTAGAGCATGTAGTAACTACTGTAATTTTTGTAAATTTAATGGTGCAGTTTTCATATATGTTTACCATTTCCTCTAATTTATTAATTAAATTAAGAAAGGTATTAAAAGAAATGTTTTGGTGATGAACACCCTAGTTTCTGGTGTTCATGTGATATGAGTGATATGTGAGTAGAGTTAGTTTTGTCCAATTATGTGTTTACATCATAAGTTATTAATTATTTCGTTTGCATTATGTCCCTCTAGACAGATCTGGGGACTTTAGGAAGTTCCCCATGATATTTTGGTTTTCTATGAATGTGATGAACACAAGAGTTGTAGATAATTTATGTATCTAGCCCCTGTCAAAATTTGAGGGCATTTGGCCCAGTAGTTTAGAAACTACAGCTGTTGAAAGTTAGGTTCCAGTTTTGCTTACTCTCTGCCTTGTGAGGACAGAGTTCTGTTGATTAAAGAATTCGACTTGATAGAGTGTTGAATCATGCTTAGAGGTCTAAAATGAATTGTAGACAATTTCATAAGCTTTCCAAATTGTCTTGTTGCATGTCATTTGGATTTATAAAGCTTCAGTTATGGCTAGTTTACTGTACCGCTACATAATCTTCATTTTGCTGAAATACAAATGCTTGAGTGTATGTTGTTGGAATGTTCTCGTTGATTGTTTAGGGGTTAGCCTAACTTGAGAATATGCTTAGGTGCAGGTGCTAGGTCATTAACTAAAGATGAGCAATTATACATTAGGTTGTATAAACTTGGTAAGTAAAGTGATTTGAATAGGGCGTAAGTTGGAATATGCAAACTACAACGAACATGTGCATTCCCCGAGCATCCCTGACATTCGTTCATGTGCATCCATGATATTTATCTTGCGCATTCATGCAATAGGTGTGCTGGAGGGAGTGACGTTGCTGGAGTTTGAGGGAGCGAGCCAGGAGGAGGAGCCTGAGGTGCAGGCAACCGAAGAAGCAGCCGCCAAGGAGGAGTTGCCCGAGTGCCCTGACCACCGTCCATCCTCTTTCCTAAAAGGCAAGCCCCAGAGCATTATAAGTCTCCCATATTTTTACAAATACATTGAGTATCTTTTATTATTGATGATGCATTAAGTATAGGAATTGGTTGGAACCAATTGTTGCATTATATCCCTACCTTGTCCAGATAAAATCCTGTGAATCCTAATTAAGTGTAGGATCAAATGATGCTTAGCTATGCATAGACCGGTAGAAGTCATGTGATTTCCTGTGACCTGCGAGATGTAGGATGAGCTCTGGTCACGGTTGGCTATATTTGCTATCGTGGGAAAATAACCATGTGTTAATAATGAATGGAGACCGGACGGGATGACGGTAGTGTAGCAACAAGGCATGGAGGTCTTGGGTGTGAATCTATCCCCGTCTGTGTCATTTAAGGACAGATTTGTTGTACATCCTCAGGTCATGTTGAACGCAGCCTAACACTAAGCTGGCCGGATAAGTCGTTCCGACCGCAAAGCCGAGTAGCTCAACTCAGGCCGGGAACCGTGGGGGTTGGATGCATTCTGGAGGTACTAAGGATGTGCGGAGAGCCATTGGCATAAGACCAAGGGGAGTCAGGGTTTAAGATCCTGCACTTCCTGGCAGAGTGGTTCTCTGAGAATGCAGGGTGGCCCGGACCCGCGTCTTTTCTTTTATTTTTTTCCTGAGTTGTACCAAAGGTGACTTGTTTGCGACCCTGATGGGGGAAGCAGGGTTTGTGTTTGGAATACCCCTCCAGCTGGATAGGAATCGATTCGAATCGTCATCTCTCCCGGATAGTGAGAACTTGACTTGAGCAGTGGCAACGTAGATTCACTAAATCTAAAGATATGATTAAATGATGATGATAATGATGATGAGAATTATGATGAGCCATGAAATACCTGATATGGTTATTATTGTTTGCAACTAAATCAAATGGTTGATTAGTACAGGTGCTAATATAGATGGTAGGTAATGGCTAAAAGTCAATGCTAGTATAGGTGAATAATGCTAATGGTTACTCAGGCTTTTATGCAAAAAGGTTGTCCAGCAAGATCCACTGATAAAGCCTTGCATACTCCTTGGTGTCATTTATTTTTGGTTTATGACGGGTAAGTCTAGCTGAGTACATTCCCGTACTCAGGGTTTATTTCCTCTTGTTGCAGATGACCTTCTATATCAGGGCTTCTGTAAGTATTGTCTCCACCCAGCGGGTGACGAAGACTAGATCATGGGCGTGATCTCTTGTTATCTTATCCAAATGCTTTTGTTGGATGTGATCAGCGAACCAGTATGTGTATTTGAACTCGGGTGTGTAAGTTAAACTATTTGCTTCCGCATGTTTTACAAGACTGGTTTTGTAATAACGATGACTCTGTGATGATGTAATCTATTTGTGAACGTCTGCGAAATGTTGTAACGTACGATATGTTATGTTGAATTACTGTGATGTTGGTTGTATGCAAGTTGGTTTGAAATCCTTCGAGATTTCAGTTGACTACCGGGTTTATATGGGCTCAAGTTTGAGAATTTGATCGTTTCGGCGATTGTTTTTGTACTTGTGCTCTTATAAATTGGTTGGTTCTATGACAGCTACTATACCGAATATAATTCACAAGTGCCATGCCTATAACAAAGTATTCTTCCTCAATTTAAATAAGTTTGGCATTCTATCCACCCTTTTAACTTAATCCCTGTGGGGCTTATTGCTTTTCTAAGTATTAGGTGGTTGCAAGATAAAACGGTGTTAACAGAATTACCAATCATTCATTCTTTGATCAACTTTCTATCCAGAGGTTTTATGAGTTTTGCAAAAGAAAATGTAAGCTCCCCAAATGATTCACTCGATCGCTAAATGTGTGTGATCCTCGCCAAGGCATTTGATTGTTTTGACTTCTTTTCATCCTATTTCTAAAAGGCTTTGAGTGGAGTTTTAGGTAGTATGAATGAGAGGCATACTTGGATCACATATTATATTGCTAAGTCAAAAACCGAATCCAAGGAGATGCAGTCATATACTTTGATCAAGATGTGCAAGTGTGTGGAATATTTTTTCTAATCCTATTATTTTTGGTACGCCTTTTGATCATGACTTTCTCTCTTTTTTTAATAATTTCCTTAGAAGTATGGGTTATCTCTCTTTTTTGAATACTTTGGAACCTTCATGTGTTCCATTCTTTTTCTTCTTCTCTTTTTGCTATTTTGAGAGCTTCATGTGTCTCTCTCTTTTTTTAAGCATAGCCCCATACTTCTTTTTGGCATATGAAAACCTTGGAGAGAAAGACTCATGACAAATGAATGGAGTTTTTATTTTAGGTGGACGGAAAACATGTTTTTGTGTAACTCTCAGTGTAAGAGTTAGCTTTTTATTTGTGGGTGTACGTGAATCTTGATCATGGGTGCATGACTAGAATCTCTACAAGGGTCAAAACAATTTGACAAAACTCAATGTGCATATAAGTAGCATATGACTAAGGTTTTGAAATTTGAATCGTGTCATATTGCCGTGGTAGGAATTCATAATCATTGAGGAACTTTTGATTTCAGCATTTTTAAAATGAGAACTCCGGATATCAAGTTTCTCTTAGAATAAAGTCATAGCGTATTCTATTTACCATGTCATAACTTGCAACAACTTAGAAAACGATCATGCTTTTACAACCCACAAGTTTTAAGTTTTAGGATGAGACATTTTGGCCAACAAACTTAAATCTTGGGAAATACTAAGTTATAGCCTAGGCACAGAAGAATTATAGACAAAGCAACTATTCATCATTTTAACAAAGGAGAAACTAAACATTCCTAAATCGCATATGAGAGTGGAATAAATATTTTTGTTGTTTTTATCATATTTCATTTTTTGGATTTTTTTATTTTTTAAATGCAAATAATTAAATAAATGCAGAAAATAAATAATGCGAAAATTAAAATGTGAAAAATAAAAGATAGTACTTACCTCTTCGGGGGTCATCTCCTGTAACATCCCGGGTGTTAGTCACAAGTTAAGCAGTGGATTTGGACTTAAGTAAACTATGTCAAGCAATGATCATGATCTCTAGTTCATAATTTTGAATTGATGATGAAGGTGTTGTGGTCCAATCTATGAAATTGAGTCCCAAGTTGAACTTGGACAACACACCTTTGCTAACATGTGGATCCCTGTTAAGATTTCGCAAGAGTAATGTTAAACATTCTTGTTTCATGTACATTACATCAACATGCATCCAACTTGACCAGTAGAAAAGTTTCGTGAAGTTTGGAATCAAGAAGTCACATGAAATGATAAGTTATAATCTTTCTTGAATCACTTTATTAAGTGAACTATAACATGGGATATCAACCAAACCTTGCAACCTTGCTCAAACAACTCTACTTAAATTCATGAACAAAAGTTATGAAGGGTTCATGTTGAGCAAATGCCAAGAAAATGCCTCAATCGGTCTAAAACCCTAGTTTAGGGTTTATCGTGATGCTGCTTTGACCAAGGTCAAATAACAGTGTGCAAATAATTTTTGAAGTTTGACCTTAAATAAAAGTTGAAGTTTCAGTGGAGTACAACAAACTTTATTTTTGACCAAGCCCTGATTCAACACCTAAGTGGCTCAAACAATGGCCTCAAATTTGAATGCAGTGTTCCTTTCGAGCTCTCATAAATATTTCTAAGTCCCCGATTGACAACAAGTTGACATGTTTGTGAATTTTTATCTTCCAAATTCATATGGTAAGTCAACTGGATTCCTTAATATGAGATGAAGTACACATAGTGAAGAAAACAACAGAATAAGTCTCATCACTTTTGGAGCACGTTTGGACTTTCAAAAGTTATTGCAAAAACAACAAAAAGTTTCTTGAATTCAACCCTTAACTGAATTCAGTTTTTAGTTTTGTGTACCCTACTTTTGAGGCTTGTATCTTCATAACCAAGCCAAACCATCCCATGATCCTTTAAGCAAAGTTGTTCACCACATATAGTTCTACAACTCTTAGTAAGGAAGTTTGATCCGCTACATCATGAAATCAGGAGATAGAGAGAGGAAAAGTTTGGGGATTCAGTCGATTTTTGATCTATCTTGAAACTTCAGGACTACCACTGTCGTCCGACCGCGCGCAGGCGCCATAGGTCATGTGTCTCCCTCACACCCTCACATGTGCACCACCTCGCCCTCCCTGCTCGAGTAAAAGGGAAATACTGAGTGCCCTCCCTCCTCTCGCTCGATGCCTCGCTCTTCCTCTCTCCCATTCTCCCTCGCTCTCTCACTCTGTCCCTCAGTCTCCTCCACTCATCCTCCATAAGACCGAGCAGAGTGCCTCCTGCCCACCAGTCCCTCCTCAAGCCACTCCCATGCCTCTCCTCCGAGCCCCATCCCACTCATGTACCCCACGCTCATGTCTGTGACCCAAACCCGAGCTGAGTACGTGGCTCCCGCCATCTGCTGCTGCCATGGCTGGGCCACCTGCCTCCATAGCCAGCAACCTATAAGCCAATCCAGGGCGAGGCATGGCTGTGTCTGGCCACTGTAGGGCCATGGCGCCATCCTTGCCGCTGGCGACCCCCTCCCTCGGCCGGCATCGCTGTTCCCCCGTCGTCCTGCTCTGTTTCTATGTCGAGTTGAAGAAGAGAGGAAGTGAACATCGAAATAGAAACTCTTTCTTGGTTCAAGATGCAAAATGCCAGAGACATCAGTTTACATATATGGGCTTAATTAATTAGAGGAAAGTCTAGTGTTCACTTTGCAAATATGTTTTTCCTTTTCTTTTTTAGATTATTGCTTTTAATCGGTTGAAACTTTGGAAAATCATAATAAATCATAGAAAAATCAAAAAATAGCAAATGAAGACTTTTTGGAATCCTTGAGAGTATATCTATGCAGTAGAGTCATAATATGATATGTGTTAGTAGAAGGTTTTTGCTGTTTTTATTTATCTATGTTAATTAGGGTTTTCTAGGAATAAATTCATATCTAAAGTTGTGGTGCTCCAATTGCTATGAAAATTTTATGGTAGGCTACTGATGCTATATTTGTGCTGTGGTAAAAAGTTTAGGTTCATTGTATGTAGTATGATGGATTTATTGATTTAACTTGTTTATTGCTTGATAAATGGTTTTAAATAAGTTATAATTTTTATGTAGGTGTAAAAATGGAAAATGTGGTTCCACTACCTTTGTATAATGTTATAATACCATAATAACATATAATATGTCCATGTGTTTTCAGAAAGTAGTGTGTTTTAGATTTATCTTGCTCTCACATGTTTTCTTGCGTTAGCAATTTGTCTTTTTTGTAATAATTAATCTATAGAACCTGAGCATGTGAAATTTGTGCAGTAGCCATGTTTTGAAAACATCTACCACTCATAAAAAGTCTCAGCCCCAAACTAGTTGTTCTCATATAGTACTAAAAATAATACATATGTTGCATTATTAAAGTAGAGGGTGAATGTTGTTGTGAGCATATACATGTATTTATTGTCATGTGATACTTCTAGTAGCTATTTCTACATGCTATGATTGTTTGAATATGATTCCAAGATGTTTGGGGGTAGCATATATGTCAAGAATATGTTAGTTTGTAGCAACTAAATGATAGATGAATGCAGTATGCCTCTGCTGTTTGGGCTGCTTGTACAGTTTTGGTTAAGCAATTAATTTCAGGGTAATAATGAGGATTTCTATGGATGTGGTGAATACAAAAGTTGCATATAATTTCCTTATCTTGCTTTTCCTAAAATTTCATGATTTTAGGCCTGATGGTTTAGGAGTTATAGATTTTAGAAGTTTGCTGTCAGTTTTTGCATGTCCTTAGGATAGATCTAAATGATTGTATTGCTTGGCTTACGTAAACAAGGAATCATGTATTGGTGATAATAGGAGAGTTGTAGTGATTTTCCTAAGCTTTCTAAAATGTATAATATCATTGTTTTTTGTGGTCTAGAACTCCAGTGATTGCTATTCAAAGTTGAATGGCAGATTCTGTCCAAATCTGGACAGAGATGCCTTCTTGATGTTGTTTAACCTTGTTAGTTATAGAATCATCTTAAGATGATAATAAGAAAGTTATATATAACTTAATAAGATTTCTATAAAGTTAAGGATCATGCTTGTTGGATGAACATAACTTGAGATATGCATTTCTGAAGTTACTATCAGTCTTTCTGTCCTTAGTTGTATAAGCTCTGCTTCATGATGTATTTTGACCTTGTTATTTGTTGAATCATCTTTTCTTACTAATAAAGTTTTAGATAATTTTATTAGCTTTCCAGAAAGTCTAGGATCACACTTTTTGTATGCCAAGAACTCTAGGTATGGTTAAAACAAGTGACTGTGGTGCTGCTGTTCAGATTTTGTGTTTATACCTAAAATTGTTTGCTTCACCTTGTTTTGCTTTGTGTGTTGCTAAGTGTGGCTCATGCCTATGATGGTGTTAAGTTAATATACCTAAAACCTTGTGAAACTTGTGTTATGCTTGGTGCTGCCTTCCTTACTATCCTAGCATGATAGGTTGTGTGATGCTTAATTAAGTAAACTAGAGTGCTTAAATATGTTCAATGTAACCTTGTGCTCATCTTGAATACTTTTATGTGAGGCATCTCATATTGCCATTATTCGCATTCATGCACTTGCATTGTTGCATCTCATCTAGGTACGCTAGATGCACCACGTGAAGGAAGTGATGTTGGAGCCAAACCCGAAGATGGAGTTTGGTGAATCCATCCAGAAGATGGAAGGACTAAGCAAGTGCCGAGATGGGAGATGCTCACAAAGTGAGTGTCATCTAACAAACACTAAACTAGTGTTGGATCCCATGCATGCCCCAGAGCATTCTAAGCCTCCAATGTTTTTACAAATATCACTTGCATCCTTTATGTTTGATGCATTAGGTTATAAGAGTTGGTTGAAAACACTTGATGCATAGAACTACCTTGTCCAGAAATATTCCTTGAACCCTATGTATGTCTAGGATCGAATATATGCTTAGCCATGCTTAGACCAGTGAAGTCAAGTGATTTCCTATCACCTGCGAGATATATGTGGATATCGAAGCACGGTTGGCTATATTTGCTATCGCGTAGAACAGAATCATGGGGTAATGTAACTTGAGGCCAAGCGGAGTCTATGTGTAGGGTGACTCATGTGATCCTGTCTGTGCCAATTAAGGACCGTACCATTGGAGGCCTTCTTGTCATTTTGAACGCATGCCTCTCACTTAGCTGGCCAAATAACTCATTTTGACCGCAAAGCCGAGTAGCTCAACTCAGGCCAAGCCCCGTTCTGTAAGAGTGCGCACTCTAGATGGTAGTAAGGATGTGCGGGGAGCTAGACGTGAGCCCAAGGGCAGGGTAGTCCTGATCATCCTAACAGCTCGTTGTCCCTAATTGTGCGACGTTGATTGAACCCGTGAAATGTGTACCTGAGTTGTACCAAAGGTGACCTAAGACTACCTTGGCGTAGGTATGTCTGGGTTTGTGTTAGGAATAAATTCCCAACTGGTTGAAATCGATTTGAATCTCCGTCTCTCCCGTATAGTGAGAAACTTGATGGAGCTTTTTCATCGTAGTAATTGGATTATGGAATATGATGGTTCTGATGAATATGAAAATCTTATACCGACTATGGTTACTATTGTTATGCTACTAAATGATATACCACATGTTTGGCACATGTTAGTTGCTAATCTAGAGAAGAATAGCTATAATTTACTTGAGGACCGAATTATAAAATGTATAGCTGAATTAGTGGCTTTTTATGCAAAATGTTGTCAATCTAGCTCGACTTATAAAGCCTTGCATGATCCTTGGTGTCACTTTATTTCTGGTTTATGATGGGTAAGTCTAGCTGAGTACATTCGAGTACTTAGGGTTTATCCCACCATGTTGCAGGTGAATTTCTCAGCCTGAGGAAGATGGTCGCTAACTGCCAGTTAGCTTGGTGACTCTATATTTATTTCTCATCTATATAATTTTATTAGAGGAGGTCACTTATGCTAGCAATGTATTTGGAACTTATATTAATGTAATCATTTGAAAGCTATGTTGTTTTCCTTTAACTGGTTTTGAAACCCAAACTTGTACTATTATTTGTGAACCCATTTGTAATATTATTTCTGCTGCAACTCTGTGTATGTGATGTGTATTTGCTTAATCATGCGATCTTGGTTATGATGTTGATTTACCGAGGTCCTTCATGACACTCGGGGGACTACCGGGTTTATATAAGTGAAAGTATGTGCGCGTCAACGTGTTAAACGATGACAACCATACTTGATCTTGTATAAATTGGGTGGTTCTATCACATCCCCCAAGCTAGCTCGTCGCCAGGTGAAGACTCCAAGGTACATTATTTGTTTAGTGTATCGACTAATGTTCATACTCAGTAATTTTGGTACAATGATCAAACTTGACACTAGGTTTCATTTGCTCAAGATAAACTAATTAGCCTAAGCCCCATGCTTAATTTAAAAAGTCTGTGAAGGTATGATTGCTTGTGATCAATCACACCCAAACCAAAATACACTTTTTGTAGAACATTGGAGGATAGCTAAGATTTATTTAACAAGGATGAAGGGTAAACTTTTGAGGTGTGTATATATAGTTTGCCAGAAGTGTTGTTTATTCAACCAATGTCTACATATAGTAGTTTTGGTAAAATGATTAAATTAAATATCTAATCAAGGTAGGCTAATTAACCTAAGCACCATGCTTAATTAAAAAACCTATGAAAGTATGATTGCCAGAAAAAATCATACACGAACCAAAGCATACTTTGTACAAAACATGGGAGGAGGCAAACTTTTAGGCAAACCCCTTTTATTAGTATTATTGTATCGTCCTTTATTAGCGCATAAACTAGGAATTCAAAGTTTTAGTATAATTATAAAGGTAACTACCAATTTACCATTGGCAAGGACTCACCTTTTAAGGTCCAATGAGTAGGACCCATCCCCGTTCAGTTCTTGCTTGATGGAGCGCCCGATCCCGAAGAAGTGGATGTAGAGGGCTGCTCTTTCTTTGGTCTCCACACCATCCTGTTTGTTCTCGGTGGTGTGGTGGTGGACTTCGAAGCTGCTTCTTTTGATTTCCACATCGGTTTGTTCTTCTTTGGTGGTGTGGGAACGGCTTTTCGGGTCTTTTCTTCTGTCATTTGTTTAACCTTCTTTTGCTCTGGCTTCATTTTGATTTCTTTGTTCTTTTTCACCAAGCTGTCCACCAATTGAGGTTGGATATGAACCTCCCTTAGGCCTTGTGGAGCATGATATTGTGGGGCACCCAGGGTCCTTCTTCTTAGGGAAGTCGAGTATAGCAACGCTACACTCTTCTGTTAGCTTGATGACCTCCGTGGATGGTAGTGGTCACTTGATGTTAATGATGTCCTTGATGTACTTGGCTTAGGAAGGTATATGCAAGGCATCCATCAAGGGGACGCTTACATGTATCTTTTCGATCATCTCAACAAAATGAGCAAATTGCTCGTCCATGGCCTGTTTGCGGTTCCTTGTGGGAAACGGCAGGTAGCTGGTGTCGACAAAGTCTTTTGGTGCTGTCACCTCATCTTGCAGCTCTTTTTTCATTTGGTGATGTCGAAGGTTCGGCCTCCTGGCGCTCTTTTTTCTTTCCTGCAGACTGGTTAGGGTTTGGTGGATCACGAGTGGTCTTACCACCCCTCGTGGTCAATGCTTTTACATTTTCATGAGAATTCTTAGGTTGAGCAGGAATTTTTCCATTACTGTCAATAGGAATTGTAGCAGCTATTTGAGCTAGTTGTGTTTCTATCATTTTATTAAAGCTTAATTGATTTTTAACAACACAAGTTAAACCTTCGATTTGAGAATTAATATTTTCAAGAATTTTATCATTTGACATTAACTTCTTTGTAATATTTTCATTAATTTTTGCTTGGCCTAATACCAAGCCTTTCAAATAAGGTTGATTTGAATTATAATTAGAATTGTAGTTCGAATTACCTTGTGGGCGGGATTGGTTATTCCACCCGTTATTACCTGGTTGGCAAAACCCGTTGTTGATGAAGGCAACTTCTTCGCGGGTTTTGTGGTAATCATTCCCTGAATGGACAATGTTCCCACAGACCTCACACGTCATGTGTGAGTCCATGGCCTAGACGGTGCCCATCATGGCATCTTTATCTTGGGCCCATTCCTCCAGTTTTTTCATCAATAAATCTATTTTTGTAGAAAGCATATCCGTCTCCATCACGGTACGCATTCCTTTTTGTGTTTTCCTTTCCTCCCCCCCCCCGCTTTGATTCGACACCATTTTATTGATGAGAGCCGTGGCTCCATCAATGGTGAGGGAAAGGAAAGTGGCTCCAGCAGCAGCGTCGAGGTGGCCCCTAGACATGGGTATTAATCCATCATAAAAAATTTGGAGCACTAACCAGTTTTTAGTCCCATGTTGTGGGCATGCTTGGATGTAGTCCTGCAGCCTCTCCCACGCCTCGAGAATGGTTTCCATGGAGCTTTGGTGGAAGTTCAAAATTTGTCCCCTCAGGGCATTGGTTTTGCCCATGGGGAAGAACTTGGCCAGGAACGCCGTGGAACATTTGTCCCATGTTTTGACAGCTTCCTTGTCCTTGTAGAACCACTTGTCGGTGCAGAAAGTGACCAACATGTAAATATTTGTAGTTTTGCCATACGTTGTGATCGGATGTGGCCTAGCACTCAATGACACAGGGTTTATACTAGTTCAGGCAACGTACCCTATGTCTAGTTTGAGTCGGTCGGTGACTTTATTCATGAGCCTAGGTGCTCAAAGTTTGTTGTGGGGTTACAAACGAGAAGGAGAAAGATGGGGGGGGTACAAGAGGCCCGGTCGGACTCCAGTCTGAAGGGCCGATAGTGATGAGAGCTCCTGCATGAGCTGAGTATTCTAGCATTTGCTCAAGGTTTGAACCTGGTGGTTGTGTTGCTGTGTGTTGAATCGATGGATCGTCCTCTGTTGGGAGAGAGCTCATCCCCTTTTATAGATGATGGGGACGGCCTTACAAGTGAGAGAGAGAGTACATATGCTACTGAGTCTTGTTACCCACGTCGTCGGGTACAAGATGATGGTAGGCGCCCACAACACTGTTGTTGTCAGACGCATGTGGGAGGTTTTAAAGTGCTCACTATGTATGGTAAATGATGGCGCCCACAACACTGTTGATGCCTAGAGGCATGTGGAGAGTCTTACCGTGTTCGCCTGGTATGGGAATTGATGGTGCCCATAACACTGTAGGGTAGAAATGTCGGCGCCCACAACACTGCTTGGGCTCTAACATGCCTAGAAGGTTGCAGGGTGCCCTTCTACCATGCCCTATCGATACTGTCCTGCAGGTGTATAGGGTACGGTCCTTGGTATTGCGGTTGACTTGAGCGTCCTACTTTACTTGCTCCGCCCGTTTCCTGGTCCTCACCGAGCGAGCGTCCCCGGTTGGTTGGTCCCAGATGGCTCAGACTATGCTAGTCGAAGAAGAGCTATAAGTAGAGGTTCGGTGCATCCCCAATCGGAGACATGGGTTAGAGTCAGAAGTGGCATTTGGCCAGGCCTTCCGGTCAGATAGGTGGGCCAGAATCGGAAGCGAGCGTTGTTCCTCTTCGGCCAGGCCTTCTGGTCGGAGAGGCGGGTTGGAGTCGGAAGCGAGGCCTTCTTGTCGGAGAGGCGAGCGGGTGTCAGAAGCGAGCATTGTTCCTCTTTTGCCAAGCCTTATGGTCGGAGACTGGATCGCTCTTCGGGCCTGTCATTTTAGGTAGTTTTGGGCTGGCCTAGGAGTTGCCATCGTTAGCAAAGTCATCTACTGGGCTGAGCCTTTACTGGGAAGCTGGTCCATGAGGGACCCCGGGTTTATGAACCCGACAGGAGCCCCGAGCCCCTAGGCGATTCGGGTAGAACTGACGGGTGTAGCCCCCAAGCCCCCGAGCGATTCGAGTAGTATCGTCTAGGGGGGTTTTCATGTTGCTAGTGGGGGAATTATTTGTTTTGACAGCGGGTGCGCGTGAGCGCACCCGTAGGTATAGCCCCTGAGGCCCAGGGTGATTCGAGCAGAATCACCTGGGCAGTTTTGTCAGTGGGTGTGAGTGTGTGCATCTTGGTGGGTGTAGCCTCCTCTTTCGAGTTTTTGACCCATCATTTCTAGGAGCGCGGTCCCAAGTGTTTGGTCACAACCGAGGGACTGGGCAAGACGGAGTTTGTTAACTAGGGTGTCGGGCGCGCCGGGGGATCAGGCGAGATGGAGTCATGGACGCAGGCATCGGGCGTAGCTGAGGGACAGGCGAGGGATCGGGCGAGACAGACTCATGGACCTAGGCATTGGTCGTAGCCGAGGGAATCAAGCGAGTCGGAGTCGTGGACCCAGGCGTCGGGCGTAGCCGAGGGATCGGGCGAGTCAGAGTCACGGATCCAGGTGTGGGGCGTAGCCGAGGGATCGGGTAACTCAGAGGCGTGGATCTAGGCACACGGTGCAGCCGAGGGATCTAGCGAGTTGGAGTCACGGACCCATGTGGTGGGCACAGCCGAGGGATCGGGTGAGTCAGAGTCACGGATCCAGGCGTTGGGAGTAGTCGAGGGATCGGGTGAGTCGGAGTCACGGATCCAGGTGCTGGGTGTGACAAGGGATCGGGCAAGTCAGAGTCACAGATCTAGGCGCTGGGCGCAACGAGGATCGGGCGAGTTAGAGTCGCGGATCCTTGCGCTGGGGGCGATGAGGGATCGGGTGAGTTAGAGTCATGGATCCATGCGCTGGGCGCTATGAGGGATCGAGCGAGTCAGAGTTGTGGATCTAGGAACTAGGCGCAATGAGGGATCGGGCAAGTCAGAGTCATAGATTCATGCGCTAGGCGCTATGAGGGATCAGGCGAGTCAGAGCCGAGGTGCTTGGGCATCCTAAGCCCCCAAGCCCCATTGGGCTCGGTAGGGGTTGGTTTGAGTTTTTGTGTGTTACCCCATCCATGGTTTTTGCAACTGGAGGGGCTGAGCTAACATCGCTTGCCTTGATGGCTCGAGTGACGCGCTCAGTGAGCTCACTAATAAGCATGTTCGAGTGAAATCTAGGTCCGTCGTTCATGATGGGGTCAGCATAGCCCTCATGTAGCATTCCACTACTCCTTAACCCACAACCTAGCAGATGACTGGGTTGTTTTGGAGACCGGCCCAGGTGGCCCGCTATCCTCCCCTCGATGGAGATTCTATGGGCATGGCTCGAGGTTAGGATCAAATGAGAAGGTTGAGATGATCCTGTCTGCTTCAGAGCAGACTGAGCGAGGGTCTCTTAGGGCTCATCTGCGTTTTCTCCCCTAGCTTTGTTTGATGCGAGGTGGCCTCGAGCCCTTCATGGACCAGCCTTCGAACCCCAACCAGTTATTGCTCATGTTGAGTGAGGCAACTGCCGCTTCGTGATGCAACCCGGAGCATTGTGATGCATTTAACAGCATATGCGATGCCTTGGATGTATGGAATGGATGAATGCATGCATAGATGAATGTGTGAATGTGTTGTATGAATGACAGTAGTTGAATGAATGATCATATAAAGAAATAGTGGGGTTTGGTAATGTTACCTTAATTACTCGAGTGAAGGGGTTTTGAAGAGCTCCTATCAGATATGTCTGACCAGGATCCGCGCTCGTCATTGGTGATGGAGTCGGCATGGCCCTCATGGGGCGTCCCTCTGCTCTTTACCTGTCTCTCGGCTTTTGCCTAAGCCATCCGATCGACTCAGGAAGCCCGGTGGTCTCTCCTGGGCGGAGATCCCATAGTTGGGCATTTCCAAGTCCTACCTAGGAAGGCGGAGAGCCGCCTGCGTGTAGTTGTGCCTTGTTTCTCTCGCCCGACGTGCGGTAGTGGTGGGCCATGCCCAGGCCATGTCTTGTCTGACTAGGAACCGTCTCATTGGGCAGGGTGCCTCCCCTCGGTCAGGGCACATCCCATCGCATCCCATCCGCATTGAATGGGGGAAGGGAGAGGTTTTTTCGCCCCAATCCCCCGCCACTCCCCAACTATTGTGCCTTCTCCTTTAAATAGGGGAAGGGAGAGGGCTTTCGTTCTGTTCCTTCACCTATTCCTCATCTACCACCTCTTCTCCTTCTTCCTTCTTGCCAAGAGTGTTTGTGTGCCACAGTGGTTCCTAGGAGAGAAAAGGGGAGAGCAAGGGAGATGAGAAAGCTCATAGATCCATTCGCGAATCTAGAGCAAAATGTCGAGCTGGAGGTCATCCATTATGAGGGAGTCGGTGCTGTCTGCCTTCACCGAGAAGGGGGTTCTACCAACGAAGGAGGTGGCACATTGGAGGGCTCTTGTGGGGGAGGATTTCCTGTGACCTCGGGATGGCAAGGTTGTCTCCTTCCTCGCCTTCCATGAGCATGGTTAGGATACCCCATGCACTGGTTCCTATGCAGGCTCCTCAATGAGTGGGGCCTATAGCTGTAGCACCTCAATCCTATTGGGGTGTTGCACATCACTAGATTCATCACCATGTGTGAGGCCTTCCTCGGGATGGAGCCGCACATGGATTTCTTCCAACGGATGTTCTCTGGGCGAGCATTGTCAGAGGGGAAGGCGCTCAGGGTTGCGCCGGTGGGGGGCTTCGCACTGCAGAAGAAACAGAGCACGTCAGGCTCATACCCCATGTACACCCCCTACAATTCCAATTGGGGGTGGCACGGGGAATGGTTCTACATTAAGAACCTGGCAGAGACGCCACTCCTGCCTTTTACCGACAGGAGGCTAGAGAGGCAGGAGAGCTAGTCGTGGGGCCCCGCCAGCCGGTAGAACAAGAAGCTGGAGATTATCGGGGTGGAGATTCAGAAGCTGGTATGGTAGGGACTCGATGGGGTGCGGGTGTTCCACACCTTCTTCCATCGTCGGGTCACCCCGCTGGTGGAGAATGTGGAAGTACAACAGCCCAATGGATCTCGACCATGCGTCATCGGATGAGCTGCCGAACGATGAGGTCTAGAGTCGCCTCGACCGGGTGCTGTAGCTGAGGGCCAAAGAGACCCTTGATGGAACGCCCAGACCTCTTCACATTGCGAAGTTGTCCAAACTGGTATGCCCCCTCTCATCTATGTTCTTTTCCCCTTTTGCTCTCTTGTATCCTGACTTCGAGTCGCCTGTTTCGTAGGGACTCAGAGTTTACAAGTCCTGGCCGCATCTCCCAAAGGGGCCGAAGGGCGTGGCCCGGCAGGCCACCCTGAAGGAGGTGGCGGTTGAGAGGAAGAAGAAGAAAGCTGAGAAGGCTCGATGGAAGCATGAGAAAGAGATGGAGATCACCTGATGTGTGTGGGCCGATCACCGCGCTCTTCGGAGGCGTCGCCGGCCTTGTCCCCACCTACTGCGGGCATGGCGGGGTAGGCCAAGCGGTCAAAAGAGTGGGCTCACACCCACATGTCATCGGGGCCAGCACCAGCGTGTGACCCACAATGGGAGGATGCTCCACCAGCTGCTCCGATAGGCGTGCCCCGAGCCAGAGGTGGCGGTGATTCGCAGGCTGATCGGGAGCCGGCTAGATCGACTCCCCCGGTCGAAGTGAGGGGGCATGGGTCGCATCCCACGGGAGGTCCCTGTCTAGCTGGCCCGCTTCTGGCGGGTTGGGGCTTTAGAGCCCTGCTGCTTGCGTCCCGGTATGTATTCTTTGTCCCTTTTTTATCTCATAGTTGAGTTTTTGGTGTGTGGCTGACCCTTTTTTTCGACAGCGGCCTGATGCTGATGGGACTGAGCGTCGCCCCAACTTCCATATGGGAGGAGTGGAGGCCCACCTTGCAGTGCATCGTGACGAGTGGCGGAGAGAGCAGGGTGGTGGTGGCGCATCCTTCCCCTCTGGGGGCGGTGCCTTCACAACTGGTCACAAGTACGGCAGTGGCGGCGGAGGTGATGGTGGCAATCCTGGCAGTGGCGACGGCTACATCGGAGGTGACCCTTGTGGCCCCTCCCCCACCAACTGTGGTGGAAGAGGAGAGGGAGACCGGGCTCCCTGCCTCGCCGGGCGGAGGGCCGCACGGCTCACCCTCTCGGTCAAAGCTAGAGGTGCCAAGGGGAGATGCGGCTGGGCTAGAGCCAAAACATCTGCCGGTGGCCTATGAAATCGAGGTGGTGGAGATCCCCTCCAACGGCGAAGTAGGTGATGAGGTGGAGCCATCGGCGCCATCGCAGGAGCTAGCGGTGGTCCAATAGTCAGCTGGGCCTTCCAGCGGGCTGGGGGCCACCGACCTGGTGTGGCCCTACCCCGAGGACCCAAGGAAGGTTAGGTTCATCCTTTGGGATGAGCAGGAGTGTCAGCTCTGGGACGTGTCCTTCGGGATGAGCAGGAGTGTCAGCTCTAGGACGTGCTTGGGGGAGAGGACTTGCAATGGAGTTCAATCTCGCCCAAACCAGGGTGAAGCTGGAGGAGGCCCTAGGGTGGGTCAAGTCCATCCAGCATGCGGTCACGGTCGACCTGTCTCGTGTCACAGAGGTGAGTTTTCTATGTTCGTCCTTGACTCCTAGTCTTTCATCAATTGCCTTAGCACGCTTGCTTCTTGTTTTGTAGGGTCTGGAGGAGATGTTGAGCTGGAAGTCTCATTTCCTCTGGATGGAGCATGCCTGGGTCACCAAGCTCGAGCATGAGCTAGAGTTCGCCCACCGTGAGTCCCAAGATCGGGTGGTGGAGGTGACCGAGGCGCGGGCGATGGAGCTGCTCGCAGTTGAGCGGGCGACTACCGCCGAGCGGGGGCTTAAGACAGCGAAGGTCCGCCAGGCGGAGACCAAGGAGATGCTATAGAAGTCCCTAGTGGAGACCGAGGTGGTGCTCCAAAGTACCCTGGAGACCCTAGAGATAGAGCGGAAGGCCCTGTAGTCGGAGCGGAAGGCTTGATCAGAGGTTGACCAGGAAGTGCTCGTGCTCTAGGGCTGGGTGCATGGGACTGAGGAGTTGAACGCCCGGTTGCGTGAGCAGGTGTCTCGGCAAGAGGAGGGACTCTCCATCCTTGAGAACACCCGCCTTGGTATGTATCCGATCTGCTTTTGATGTCTTTGTTTTTTCCTTTAGCCTACTTCTAAGCTTCTCATCCTTCTTCCAGAGCTGGGCAAAAAGGTTGGGTCGCTGGAGCAGGACCTGGAGATAGCCGCCCATGATGTTGAACTAGACCTGGCGGGCACAGCCCCGGGCGCTGCTCGCAGAGTGATGCGCATGGGGCACATCGTGGTGCGCCGAGCGCGCCAGCGTAGGTGGCGGCTAGATCTGCCACCTTTGTCGCAGCTCCTCACCATGCTCTTGTGCGAGCACGAGGGCCCCCGCATGAGGGTCCAAAGGGGTGTGAGTCTGCAAGGACTCTGCTACCACCGGTGGCTGTCCCGGAGCATCTGCCATAGTGCACTCCTAGGAAGGATGGTGGCTAGGTGCCTCGTCACTGATGCTGGAGCCATCACTCTCAACCTTGTCATCTACAAGTTCGTAGAAATAGGTGGGAGCATAGCTCGCCATCCCCACAAATTTGGATGTGAGAGGAGGCGGTGTCAGCATCTTTTGGAGCCCCTGGGCATACGCGTCTGTGGGGGACACAAGGCCATAGGGGGACCGGTCACATGGTGGTCACGGTGCGGGCAATGGGGTCCCTTCGGATAATTGGCGAAAGATAGTAAATATCGAGTAAATAATAGTATGTATGTTACTCACAGCGGGATTAGAGCAGAGCATATGCTTGGAAAGAAGCATAGGCACCTCATCATTGAAGTCGTTAGAAGTCCTAGAGCCAACGGAGGGCGCCCCTCCAATGGGCGCTAGGATGGGTGCCTCCTCGCGGAGATGCAACACGCGTGAGCTAGTCGGCGATGAAGTCTAGGGTTCCGAAGAGAAAGGCCTAGGACAGCTCGAAGATGAGTGGAACCTACACCCCAATAGGTGGGAGTATGAGAAACTCCAACGAGCCGAAGTGAGTCATATCGCTTGAGCCTGCCATGGAGAAGATGGCGGAAAAGTGGGCCATCCGATGACCAAAAGCGTGAACATATGGCGTCTTCCCCACGGACGGCGCCAACTGTCGGTGCAGAAAGTGACCAACACGTAAATATTTATAGTTTTTCCATACGTTGTGATCGGATGTGTCCTAGCACTCAATGACATAGGGTTTATACTGGTTCAGGCAATGTACCCTACGTCCTAGTTTGAGTCGGTCGGTGACTTTATTCCTAAGCCCAGGTGCTCAAAGTTTGTTGTGGGGTTACAAACGAGAAGGAGAAAGATGGGGGGTACAAGAGGCCCGGTCAGACTCTGGTCTGAAGGGCCAAGAGTGATGAGAGCTCCTGCATGCGCTGAGTATTCGAGCATGTGCTCAAGGTTTGAACCTGGTGGTTCTGTTGTTGTGTGTTGAATCGATGGATCATCTTCTATTGGGAGAGAGCGCATCCCCTTTTATAGATGAAGGCGACGGCCTTACTAGTGAGAGAGAGAGAGTACGTATGCTACTGAGTCTTATTGCCCACACCGTCGGGTACAAAATGATGGTAGGCAGCCACAACACTATTGTTGTCAGACACATGTGGGAGGTTTTACCGTGCTCACTATGTATGGTAAATGACAGCGCCCACAACACTTTTGATGCCTAGAGGCATGTGGAGAGTCTTACCGTGTTCGCCTGGTATGGGAATTAATGGCACCCATAACACTATAGGGCAAAAATGTTGGCGCCAACTACACTGCTTGGGTTCTGACATGCCTGGAAGGTTGCAGGGTGCCCTTCTGCCATGTCCTGTCAGTACTATCCTACAGGTGTATAGGGTACGGTCCTTGGTGTTGCGGTTGACTTGAGCATCCTGCTTTACTTGCTCCGCCCATTTCCTGGTCCTCACCAAGCGGACGTCCCCAGTCGGTTGGTACTAGTCAGCTCTGACTGTGCCAGACGGAGAAGAGCTATAAGTAGAGGTTCGGTGCATCCCCGGTCGGAGATGCAGGTAAGAGTCAGAAACGGCATTTGGCTAGGCCTTCTAGTCGGAGAGGCAGGCCAAAGTTGGAAGTGAGCACTGTTCCTCTTTGGCCAAGCCTTCCGATCAGAGAGGCGGGCTAGAATCGGAAGCGAGGCCTTTCGGTTGGAAAGGCGGGCAGGTGTCGGAAGCGAGCATTGTTTCTCTTTGGCTAGGCCTTCCGGTCGGAGACCAGATCGCTCTTCTGGCCTGTCGTTTTAGGTAGTTTTGGGCCAGCCTAGGAGTTGCGCGTCGTTCGCAACGTCATCTATCGGGCTGAGCCTTTGCTGGGAAGCTGGTCCATGAGGGACCCTGGGTTTACGAACCTGACACCACTGCTTCGCCTTCCCCGAGAGGGAGAAGGGAAACAAGCGGAGCCTGATCCTCTCTGGTGCGATGTCCTTGATGACAATGGTGTCGCACAATACGAGGAAGTGTTGGAGATACATGTTTACGTCCTTGCTTGGCAAACCATGGAATTGGTTTGCCTGCACCATTGTGATGAGGCTGGTATAGAGCTTGAAGTTCCCATCCGCAATGTTTACAGTGGGCCCAACAGGCATGTTGGCAACAGCAGGGGTGGAGTAGTCACGGAGGTTCTTGGCCATGATTGGAGTAGTGGATGGTGTAGGGGTGACTAGTTCGACTGTCTGAGGAGTGGCCGAAGAAGAAGTGGCACGAGACCTTTTCTTCCTAAAGTGTGCCTCTAAATTTTGAGTGTAGTTGTTCGGCAGGTCGAAACCGGTCATACACTATCCTATTTTCATCCACGACAAGAGAAAACAAGCAAAGTTAGCCTACATAAACAATGGCTACCTTACATGCATATTATCATGAACATGTCCTACTAGATTCTTTAATCAATATGCCTTCCTCGACAACAATGCCAGAATTACTTGGTGACACTTCTTAGCGTAGCTACTAGGTTTGTATCCCTAGCAACTACGCTAGAAGTGCTTGTTTGTATTTCTTAGCGTCATCACTAATGATTGGCAATACCACTATGTAATAGCCTTGATAGTTCCTTTACAATTTTAGATATTTATCCGCAAGCACACGAAGCTATCATTGTAGCATTGCACCCGAAAGTATTCAGGGCATCGTTATTTATATTTTTCCCAAAGGAAGACATTTGATTAAGATTCTAGTATGGATATGAACTTGAATAATAATGCTTCCAAGTACACCAATGTTTATAACAGGGGTAAGAACAGTGATTTCAAGATAGTGGACACACACTTGGCATTCCTCAAAGGATAAAATAGAAAAGAAAGAATAAAAGAATAATTCTAAGTTGAGCAGGCATTGGTCTAGTATAGTCATACAAATATTAGTTAATGATCATATGAGTTACATAATTAATATTATGGCTAAGTGTGAAGCAGGTCGGGAGGCCATCGAGTACTGGTCTGCTAGCAACCTCATGTGACGATTTAGACTCCTACACCCCAGTCAAACGTGGGGGATTAAAAGCGATGGGCATGGCTGTCACCACCTGTCACCTACCCCTCAACAGTGGAAAGGGATAATGCATTCACCTGACACTCCATACCCAAGCACCATGCTTGCATATACAGAAACTACACAAATCTCCCTAGGTCCCTGACCCTATGGATCGATAGGTAAAGGACTTGGGCACACCTGACGGCATGATGAACCACCACCTCAACTTTGCTCTAATTCCAATTATATAAGTTATATGAGTAGTTAAGCTTAAAGTTGTGTATGCTATTCTCATGACACACAAATTATACACTAGTTCATATATCAAGATTATAACATAACTATACTCTAGTTCATAAGTATGACAATAAATGTAATATGAGAGCATAACTTTGGAAGAACTCATATCTCTATTCATACACAAAGGTCTCTTCTTCCAAGGAGCCAAGCTCTCTAAGGTAGCTTTGCCTTGCTCTAAGCTACTAAAGGTAAAAGCTACAAACTAGAGAAGGGAGTGAGGTGATGCTCGAGTTGAGTGTGTCTTGGAGAGGCGGGGTACCCTCTATTTATACAGGAGCCTAGGCGGTGCTAGAGGCTATTCTTGGTGTGACACAGGAGCTCCACAACCTCTGCATGGGAGTATGCCACCGCCTATTGAAGGAGTGGCCGAGTAGCGCCGGTAGGGGATCGCTCACCACTAGGGGTCAGCCACCCCTTGACTGAGCTACCTCACCACCGCCTTCGCATGGTAGGCCTTGGGCTAGACATGGATCACTGCTCCATGGTGTTTTGCCCTAGTTGTGTTGATTTGATGGGCGTCTCCCTTGTTCCTTTGCGCAAATCAGTGTCGAAAAGCGCCTTTCGGTGAGTTATTCCATATATTTGTGGTTGTGACCTACAAAATAATGTTCTCCAAATACATGTGGAACTTGGTTAATAGTAAATACATATGTGTTTAAGATTGCTTATTTCTCCTTTTTTTGTATCTTGGTTGGCGGTCAAATTTGATCATTAATGACCGCCAACAAGTAGTCGATAGCGTAGACATGGTGTCTAGGCTAGAGGTTACTTTCGGTTGCCTCGTATCCTCTGGTTGAGGGGTAGGCGGCAGATGGTGATAGCCCTGTTTGTCCTCTATAATCCCCCACATTTGGATATAGCATAGAGCTATAGGCCGGTATCGCCTGGCAGACCAAGCGTAAGCTGGTGCCCGAAGTATGTTTATAGTGACCAAAGCTCTCTTAGCTTAGAATCTCTGCCCTTAGAAATTCATGTATTTGTATGATCTACTCATCTTAGCATAGCTATACAAGATACGCTTGCTCCTGTTTAGGTATATTCTTTTATTCTTTATTCTTTCTTTTATCTTTATCCTTGAGATTGACCTAAGTGTGTGTGTCACACTATCTAACGTTTATCCTAGCTCACCCCTGTTATGAACTTTGGTCTATTATATAGTCATGTTATCTTGACCATGTCCATACCAGAGACTTTTACATGATGCCTTCCTTTGGGAAAATATAAATGAATGATACCCAAATACTTTCGGGTGAAATGCTACAATGATATATCCGTGTGCTTGCAAAGTATATCTGCAAGTGTTTAGAAATATAGTCACGACATTTTTGGTGCCATTGCTAGGAAACAGAAATCCTAGCAGTGACGCTAAGAAATGCCAACAAACATTTCTAGCGTCGTTGCTGGGGAAGGCACTGGTTAAAAGAATCTAAAAGGACATGTTCATGATAATATGCATGTGTAGTAGCCATTGCTCATAATAGGATAACATTGCTTGTTTTCTCCTATTGTGGATGAAAACAGGATAGTGTTAGACTGGTTTCGATTTGCCAATGAACTTCACTAAAAATCTGGAGGCACTCCTAAGGAAGAACCGGTCCCATACCATTTCCTCTTCTACAAAATCCACCAACAAACAAATCAGTCACCCCCGCACCATCTGCTACTACCGCTATGGCCCAAAGGTCGCTCCGCGAGTACTCCGTCCCCACTATTGCCAACGTTCCTATTGGGCCCGCTGTCAACACGGTCAATAGAAACTTTGAACTCAGGCCTGGGCTAATCATGATGGTGCAGGCAAACCCTTTCTGTGTCTTGCCTAGCGAGGATGCAAATGCCCACCTTCAACACTTCCTTGAGTTGTGCAATACCATTGTCATCAAGGATGTTGCACCAGACATCATCAGGCTCCGTCTGTTTCCTTTCTCCCTCGTGGGGAAGGCAAAATAGTGGTTCTACATGGACAAGGAAGTTGTCATCACATGGAACTAGTGTTCCACAGTGTTCCTCGCGATATTCTTCCCCGTGGGCAAAACCAATGCCATGCGGAGGAGAATTTCAAGTTTCCAGCAGGATACTATGGAAAACATCCCCGAGGCATAGGAGAGGCTACAAGAATACACCCTTGCCTGCCAACACCATAGGATGAAAAATTGGCTAGTTGTAACACCCTAGTGTTAAGCATGCATTTGGCCCTTGCATTTCATGAGCACAAGCATCATCCAAGCATTTATGAGCATGAGCATGTGAAGTTTCATATCATTCACCTTCTCTTTATCACATGTGATGTTGCTTACATACTTACATATGCTTGTGATCATGTGTGACCAATGTGAGAAATAGTTGTGAGGTCACAAAAACACCATATACATATCTAGGATGGTAAATGGAACAATGTTTGTATTCTTGACATGGGCCAATTTTGCTTCTAAGTCCTAGTTTACTCATAATGTTATTTTTCATGATCCTACTTTGAGCAAAGTGGAACTATAGCATAGATTGTTTGCATGGTAGTGCACCCTTAATAAAAGTTGTAGCTTATCTTATTTGGAACAAACTTTGTTTAAGGGTCATGAGCTAATTCAGTGCCTAACATGGTCAAATAGGGCCCACAAGAATCAATCAAATGTTGTTTTAGGGACATGAAATTTTCTCTTTACTGACTTACAGTTTCAAAGTATATCGCTTTAGAGCGCTGTAGTTTGAAAACCATTGGGAATTTGACTAAACTTTCTAAAGTAGAGTTGTAGATCTCCTATAGCTCTACAAATCTTAGTAAGGGAGTTTTTGCTAATTCTGCATGGATTAGGAGTAACAATGGCACAAAGATGGCTTATCAATCGGCCTGATGGCCAGTTTGAATCGGCAAGCCGTGCACGTCGTGCCCGACCAGCGTCAACGCGCGCGCACCGCATGGTGGCCGTATGCCATCGCTAGCCCCATGTCACCATGCTATAGAGGAGAAGTGTGGTAGAACCTCCTAAATTATAGGGGCCACATGCACCTGTCACTGTCCAACGACCTTTAACATCTATGCATACGTTCCTGGTAACTTAAGAAGACTGTCGGGTGTCCTCGGGGAACCCCGAATCATCCACGATTTCTGAGCAGGATCACATTACAGAGTCATTGCAGTATTACAACAATTTATTCAAATAGATACATCGGAGTAAAAACAACAGAAGTCTTACAATAACATAGTTTACAAACCATTTGTTTCAAACCATACAACTAAGTTCGATATTAATGCAAACCAAAGTAGTGGAGTGGCATTATAATATATTACAAAACACACAACTTAAGCTGCCCTGCCCAAGGGCCACACATTTAATTATCGTCATCGCACTGAACAACAGTCATGCAGCACGATCCAAAACAGATCTGCTCATGAGCCTCACCTGCAACAAGGGTCAACGAACCCTGAGTACAAAAGTAGTCAACAAGACTTAACCGAAATAAGAATTTAAAAGAACACAGGAATGCAGGCTCATATGATTCAAGGTATGGCTTTAGCAATAATCAAGGTTCTTTTGTGTAAAAGCATTTTAACAAAATTCTTTATATCAACATTTAAAACTTCATAAAGATCATATACAAAGCTGACACGATCCGTATTGAGATCAGGAAACTTCGTATCCAACACTTTCTCATACCATCCTCAGGTTCTGGTTATTAATTACTACGATGATGAACAGTGAGTTGAGTCTCCATAACCGAGGAGCAACGACGATTCGAACCGATTATAACCCAGCTGGGAATTCCAGACCACACGACATATGCAGGTCCCCAACCTACATATACCAACCTACCCTCGGATCCTCTAAAACAAGAACGGGTCCACGCCACCCGAGAATACAGTACTCCACCAATCCAGCCCATTGCCACGTGGGTACATGCTATTCCCGCCATCTCTCCACTCCCAGTGCACGAGTAGCCATTCTCGTAATAGAATAGCCAAGTTAAGGCTTACCGAAGTATATGGTTAGTACTACAAAGTCTCACCTCATGCAATTCAACAACGGACAGACCTTAATCGACATAGGCGGAAAGAACCTGCTCACAAGACCTCCATGTCTTGTGGCTCACACACACCGAGTCTGCTCGGTCTAGATTTATTACTCCACATTCCCATATCACATGTTAACATAATTAACCAAAGCTCCATTTAAAACTTGCAGATGACAGGTAATCACCCGACTTTCACCGTTCTAAGCATAGCTAAGCAAAACTGGCATATACGAATTTAAAACTGGTGATATGGTAAATATGGAATAACAAGGTTGGTAAGGTACCAATTTGGTTTTCACTTGACTCCTAATCACTTAATGTAGTAAAAAGAAGCAAAAGCGAAATCAATTTGTAAAATACAAGGTAGGGTTTTATGCATCTGGGGCTTGCCTTCGTTGATGGAAAAGTCCGGGTCCGGAGTCGTTCCACCAATATCAACACCAACTTCCACAGATGGATCAACCTCCTCAACTACTTGATTAACTACCACGTGTTCACCTTCGTTCACTACACGTAGTAACAATGCCATGTTTAACATGATGCGGATACAAAATATGATGCTCGATGATGGATGCAAAACTTAACAACTTGAATACAACTTTCCTTCGCGGTACAGTTACAAGTCAAACTAACTAAACCATTTTCGCAACACTCACAACAATTACCAAGGATCATTACCAACTAATGACCCAAGGACATCACTTAATCAAAAACTCAAACAAAACCTAAATCACTAAAGGTTACTATTTGCTTTTATGAATGAATTAATTAATTAATAATTATGAAATAAATCAACTTGTTCCAATTGACCTCAAAATTTTTGTATATGTTCATCACATGATAACTAAGTGACAAAACAACTTTCATAATTTTTGGATACATAAATAAGTCTAGAAAAATCCTAGAAACTCATTTATTAATTAATTGAGCAATTTTTATTACATTCAAAAAGTACTGAAAACAACATTTCATATTTTTCCTAAATAGTACACATCACAAAGAAGTCACACAAAAAATTTCATAATTTTTGGAGCTCTAAATAAATCTACACAAAAATAACAAAAACAGACACTATTCATTTAAATCTGAAAAACAGAAAATTCATTTTGAACGCTGAGTCACTGACAACCGGGTCCCACTTGTCATCTTCTACCTCGTGCTTTGACCACAGCGACACGCGCGCTGACCGGCGAAAACTCGCCGACGGCGAGCTCAACGGCGACGACCAAGGTACTAAAATGACCCCTACACCCCTATGCGTCGATTGGTGGCACAATCGGGACCAATTACAGCGGCGCATGAGCATGACGACGGCCATGGCGGACACGGTAGCGCGGCTGCGCTGCGCCAGCGATAGGAGCTCGGTAACGATGAAACAAACAACTCGGGTAGAACCAGGAGCTCACCCCGAACACACTGGAGTCGCTGGCCGAGCCTGAGAAGCAATGGAGACACGGTCACGGCGGAGCAAATTTCGACGACGGCGATGCTCCGGTGACTGCGGTGTTGGAAATGGTCAATCAACCGGGCACAAAGCACCACGGCATTGAGGCGAAGCTAAAGCAAGAGTCAGAAATAGCAGAGGCTCACTGTAACGCGCTGGCCACGGCGACACGCACACCACGGTGGTGCTGCCGGCCGCGAGGAAGGAGGGCGGCAAGCGATGTTCCTTGGCGAAATCTAGCGTCAAGGATGGTTCGGCTGAGCGCGCAAGGAAGAGGCAAAGCTGTTGAGCACTTTACTACGATGGCACATGCGCTGGTTCAACGGCGAGGGCTCAACGAAGAATGGCGGTGGCGGCGGGAGAAAATAGAGGAGAGGAAAGAACGACGACGACGGCGCCTCAGTCCAAATAACACGGCTCAGAAGCTCAAGGAAGCCACGCTGCGGCCTTTACCGCACCAACGCGATGCCAAAGATGGCCACGCGCGCGACTAGAACGCCGAAGAAGGTCGCCGGCGGTGTAGCTCAAGTGGTGAACACTGTTCATCAAAATTACAGAATTGCCATCCGCCAAATTTCACAAATTAGTCCCAAATTTTCATAACAACTCAAAAATCTCCAAAAACAAAAGTTGTTCCAAATCAAAAGTTCTACAACTTTGCTTTTGAAACCATACCCAAATTCAACCTACATTTTGAAATGAACTTTTGAATTTAAAGCGGGGATATTTAAGGAATTTCGCCTTTTTAAATAACTTCAAATTTTACTAAACAACTTGAAAAACTCCAAAAACAAACTTTATACAACTCGACAAGCTCTACAACTTTGCTTTAAGACTCAACCCCAAAATGTGCTTCGATTTTGAAATGGGTTTTCAGGGTAGGATTTAAATATTGAAAATCAGGGTTTTCGGAATTTCAAATCAATACTAAGATTTCAAACTTGATTCAAACAATACCAAGCAATGCTTATAACATAAATGTAAACTTGTTTTAGTGAATGCATAACAAAATTTGCAATATGACCAATGCCTTGCAATGCATATGATGATATGTCCGGTTTTTAATATTTAAACACCCGAGGTGTTACAATCCTTCCCCCTAAAAGAAATCTTGCCCCGAGATTCAAAGCCATCAGGTAAGTAATGGAAAAGGAAATGTGTCAATCCAAAAACATCCAATTCTCATCCATAAAACAACTGAGGTTCCTTTATAAAACACAATTTGTAACAACCGAGCTTAACTAACAGTACTCTATTCTATAATGACGCAAGAAACTCTAGAACCTTTTCTAACAAGTAATCTTCTGATTCCCAAGTAGCTTCCTCTTCTGAATGTTTATTCCATTGTATCTTGTAGAACTTTATTGTTCTCCTCCGAGTAACATGATCTTTCTGATCCAACACTCGGATAGGATATTCTGAATAAGTCAGATTTGGTTCAAGTTCCACTCCTTCAACTTCAACATTCTGCTCAGGCACTTGGAGACACTTCTTCAACTGAGACACATGGAACACATCATGTACAACTGATAAATGTTCTGGTAATTTCAAGCGATAGGCCACTTTTCCATATCTCTCTAAAATTTGAATTGGTCCAATATATCGAGGTGCCAACTTGCCTTTAACACCAAAACGGGTAACTCCCTTCATTGGTGATACTTTCAGATATAATAAATCTCCTTTATCAAACACCAATGGTCTCCGTCGTCTATCCGCATAACTCTCTTTGGCGGGACTGAGCTATTTTCAAATTACTATGTATTTGCCTAACCTTGTCTTTCGTTTCTTTCACAAGGTCAACTGCAAAGAATCCTCTTTCTCTGGGATCCGACCAACTCAGTGATGTTCTGCATCTACGACCATAGAGTGCTTCAAATGGAGCCATTCTAATGCTTTCCTGATAACTATTGTTATATGAGAACTCGGCCAAAGGTAAGCATTCGTCCCACTTGTTGGAATAATTAAGGACACAACACCTTAACATATCTTCAAGCACTTGATTGACTCTTTCAGTCTGTCCATCAGTCTACAGATGATAAGCTGTACTATACTGGAGCTTGGTATCCAATGAAGAATTCAATTGTTTCCAAAAACTGGAGACAAACTGTGTACCCCGATCGGACACTATGGTCTTTGGTATTCCATGGAGACTCATAATTCTTGCTAAATATATCTTGGCGTATTGGACAGTGGGATATATAGTCTTGATAGGAAGAAAATGTGCTGACTTAGTGAGTTGATCTACAATAACCCATATTGAGTCACATCCCTTTGATGTCTTGGGTAGACCAACAATAAAGTCCATACTTATGTCCTCCCATTTCCAAGCTGGAATAGGTAATGGTTGTAGTTCTCCAGCATACCTCAAATGTATAGCTTTCACCTTCTGACAAGTATCACACTTTGCTATATATCTCGCAATTTCTATCTTCATTTTTGTCCACCAAAACCTTTGTTTTAAGTCATGGTACATCTTGTTGCTTCCCGGATGGATAGATAACCTAGTAGCATGTGCTTCTTCAAGAATTGACTGCCGCAACTCAGGAACTTTTGGTACCACCAGGCAATCCTTGAACCATAGCACACCTTCATTATCTATACTAAAACATTCCGCCTTTCCATTCCAAACTCTTTCCTTGATATGGGCTACACCCTTGTTTTCCTTCTAAGCAGCAATAACTTGATCTCGAATAGTGGCTTCAAAAATTATGTTGGTCAAACTACCTTGTTGAATTACCTCTACATTCAATTTCTCCATCTCTTGACATAAAGTCAGACCCATTGTTCTTACTGTCAGGCAATTGCAATAACCTTTGTGCACACCATATGTGTGAGGGCATCAAAGAAGAGGCGCCACCACATTTGCTTTATATGGGGTGATAATGTACTTCCAAGTCATAATCTTTAATCAGCTCTAACCATCTTCTTTGTCGCATATTCAACTTTGTGAGTAAAGATATATTTGAAGCTCTTGTGGTCAGAGCTATAAATATGGCACATATTACCAAGTAGGTAATGTTTGCCAAATCTTGAGCATGGACCAATTTGCTAACTCCGGATCATGAGTCGGATAGTGTTCTTCATGTTGCTTAAGTTGCTGGATGCATAAGCAATGACTCGGCCTTCTTGCATCAACACACATCCAATACCAATACCGAAGCATCACAATAAACATCAAACGGCTTCTCGATATCAAAGGTTGGGCTAGGGAGAGGGCAAAAAGATAATTTGATGCGGTGGTCAACAATCTCTTCAAAGTCCGGAAAGCCTCTTCACAATCGATGACCAGTAACATGAGCAAACTTGACTTGGTTCTTAAGTAACTATTTTCATTATGGACTTTGATACTTTAGAGAAATCTGGAATAAACCAACGGTAATACCCGCCAATCCTAGAAAACTAACGAACTTGATGAATGTGGTTGGTGGTTTCCAATCAAGCACATCCTTCACTTTGCTTGGATCAACTCCAACTCCTTCTTAAGTACGACAAGATGTGTCCAAGAAATTGTACTTCCTTAAGCCAAAAATCACACTCAAGCACATGAACTTGGCATATAGTTGATGTTCCCTCAAGCGAGTCAGAACAATTCTGAGGTGTTTCGCATGTTCTTCCTTATTCTTGGAATATACTAGAATATCATCAATAAACACCACTACAAATTTGTCTAGCTCAGGCATGAATACTAAATTCATCAAATACATGAAATGAGCTGGAGCATTGGTCAAACCAAAAGACATTACCAAATATTCATATAATCCATATCTTGTGGTAAATGCCATTTTGGGAATATCTTGAGCTTTATCTTGATTTGATGATATCCCGACCTCAAATCTATCTTGAGAAAACCTTGGCTCCGCCATTGATCAAAAAGCAAATCTATCCGAGGTAATGGATATTTATTCTTGATGGTCACTTCATTCAATGGACGATAATCAACACATAACCTCAGAGTCTCATCTTTCTTTTTCACAAAAATTGCCGGACACCCCCAAGGCGATGAACTAGGTTGTATAAACCCCTTCTCAATCAATTCTTGCAACTGAGTTTTCAACTCGACTAACTCCTTAGGTGGCTTCCTATAAGCTCTCTGAGAAATCAGAGCTGTTCCAGGTTGCAATTTTATGTTAAACTAGACATCCCTATCAGGTGGTAGACCGGGTAAATCTTCAGGAAACACATCAGGAAATTCACATACTACCGGGATATCTCTAATCTCTTTGACGGCAGTTGCACAAACTCTGCCCACTAATCTTCTTAAGGTTGGAAGTTGGATGAGAAGTTGAGAAGTTCTATCTGGCAAACTCACCCTTATAGTTCTATTCAAAGCATCTATAACAGTCTTATGCTGATACATCCAATTCATTCCTAAGATTACATCTATATCCTAATCCGTAAGGATAATCATGGTAGTGGGAAAAATATGCCCACCTAGGTTTACAGGCACCTGGTATACCATTTCCTTAGTACACAGACGTCCCCTGGGCGACTGTACAAAGAAATTTTCCTTTGTTGTCCCAATTGAAATTTCATACTTCACCACAAATGTTCTATTGATGAATGAATGTGATGCGCCAGAATCAAAAAGTATAGTTGCAGGATGCTTGGCAACAGGAAACATACCCATCATCACTAGCTCTCCTTCAGGAATCTCCCCAGCTTGAATATAGAACACCCGTCCTGTCTTCCTTTCATCTTTGCCTTTCTGAGCATTCTGATTGTTATTCTTGTTTTTTGCCTGAGCCTGTTGTTGATTTGCAGGGGCCTTCTGATAATTGGGATTAGACTGCCTTGGATACGGACATTCTCTCGAGAAATGACCAGGCTTGCCACAATTAAAACAGGGATACTTGTGACCCTGGGGTGTTGAAGCAGAAACCCCAGAAGCATTTGTCGGTTGTGGATTCTAATAAGTTGTAGCAGGACGGACATTTGATTGCTGACCGGCTTGAAACTACGGCGGACGATAAGGAGGACGATTATGATTAACTGGATGATAAATCACCCTCTGCCTCTTTGGATTTCCCCCATAAGATCCAGACGGCATACTCTTTTTCTTTTTGAGCTCCTTATGCTGTCGATACTTTGCCTCTAAAGCAATAGCAATATTCACTACCTCATGATAAGTGACATTGGTATATGTTGTCATCATAGTCTGTAATTTAGTATTCAGACCTCTCATGAACCATTTCTTTTTCTTGGCATCAGTATTGACATGTTCAAGTGCATATTGTGACAGGTGATTGAATCTTCCCACATACTGCATCACGGTTTGGTCCCCTTGCCTCAAAGCAAGAAATTCATCCAGCTTCATAGCCATAACCCTCTCCGGGATATAATGGGCTCTGAAAGCAGTACGAAACTCCATCCAAGTTAACGGAACACCTGCGGGTTGCATGGCCATAAGATTTGCATACCAAGCACCGGCTGCACCCCTAAGTTGCTGTAACACCCTAGGTGTTTGCCACCAATTAAGCAATGGGTTTGAGCTCAAACATAGCATGTTAAGTGATGATGAAGATGGCAAGGTCAAACCTATGGAAAGGAGCCACCACTTAAACTTGGACCATGCACCATTGCTTACATGCTGCCCTTTATTAAAGGTATGTTTGAGTAATGCTGGATGTACTCATTTCATGTGTCTTGCATCAATATCCATCTATATTGATCCATGGAAAAGTTTCATGAAGTTTGGAATCAAGAAGTCACATGAAATGATAAGTTATGTCCTTGCTTGGATCGTTTTATAAAGTGAATGGAATTCTAGATTGTTCACCAAACCTTGCAACCTTGCCCAAATGACTCTAGATAAACTCTACAACAAAAGTCATGAAGGGTTCATGTTGGGCAAATGCCAAGAAAATGCTTCAATGGATCAAAAAGGATAATTTAAGCTTCATCGTGATCCTACTTTGGTCAAAGTAGAACAACAGGTTCTATACCAGTTTTGAGGTTGGACCTTAAATGAAAGTTGTAGTCCACATCATGTAGAACAAACTTTGTTTTTGGACTAAGAGCTAGATCAGCTTGGAAGTAAGTCAAATCGAGGTCACAATATCGAATTTGCTGTTGTTTTCAGACTTAAAATTTTTCTAAGTCTGGAATTCATCGTCGTCGACGTTGGCATGTCGCGTTCTCGTGTTTTCGTTAAGCAACTTGACTTGACCCCAAAATAGAAGTTGGAGCTAAGTTCATGGAGAAGGGCATGTAAAAAGATGGCACCAGTTTGACCTTGTTTTCACCATCAATTTGAACGTTTGCTTATCATTGTCAATACGCTGACAATAGCAGTTTGTGGCTTAATTACCCGCTGTTGAAGAGCTCTAATGACCTTGGTCTCTAAATGAAAAATGAAGAGCAGTTCGCGGGCTTCAAACTTCATTTTTGGCCCACTACATGATTTGGCCCGGATGCGGCCCAACTCGGCTCCCCACCTCGTCCTCACCGACGCGCGCCACGTGCTCGATCGATTGCCGCCGTGGCGCTGTGCATGGCCGCCGCACGCCCCACCATGCCGACGCGTGCGCCTGCCTCCCTGCTGCACCCATGCGCCCTACTTGAGTGAGCATCGAATCCCAGAGCGCCCGCCCTCACTCCCTTTGCCCTCTCCTCGCTCCGCTCCGTGCCAGGACGCGCGACCGCCATGGCCGAGCTTTGAGCTCGCCGGTGCCATGGCTGTTTTCCCCTCTCAGCCCCCCTCGCTCCTCACGAGCAACGCCATCAGCTTCACCTCCCTCGCCTGCACGCCGTGCTCGTGCTCGCCATCCAAAACCACGCTGGGAGCACCGCAGTCGCCGGCCGCCGTCGCCTCCGACCGCCGGTGCGCATGGCCGGTCCACCTCGGGCCACCTCTCGGCCATCCGAGACCACCAGCGGGCGCGCGCGGGACCCCTAGTGCTCCTCCGCCACTCCATCGCCGCCGACAAGCCTCCTCTGGCCAGCACCGCGAGCCTCCGACGGCCTCCTCTGCTTTGAACCCCGTCAAAGACTTCGCGCAAGAATTTGAAGAAAGGGAGGGTCCTATCTACAATGTCATAGACTCATGTGAATAGTGCCGTAAGGACTTGTTTGTAATTATTTTGCAGGAACTTTGGAAATTCATAGTAAATCGTAGAAAATTCGTAAAATAGTAAATGAGGACTTTTTGGAATCCTTGTGAAATTGTCTATGTAGTGGATCTATAATATGTCATGTTTTAGTTTAAATATTTTGCGGTAAAAATAGATTTGTGCAGTAAGGTTGTGATGCTAGTTGAATTTGTTATTTTTCATAACTGTAGATCTAGGGCTCCAAATGAAGTGAAATTTTTGTGGCCTGCTACCCATGTGATAGTTGATGTGTGGTAAAAATTTCATGAGTATTGGATGAAGTATGAGTGAGTTATTGGTTTATCTTGCTCTCACGTGATTTCTTGCTTTAGCAACTTGTCTTTTTCATAGAGGTTGCTATACATATTCAAATGGAGTGAAATTTGTACAGTAGACTATTGATAGGATATGTGAGCCACTGTAATTTTTGTAGAATTTATTGTATACTTTTGGTATATGTTCATTAAGTCACCTTGTTATCTAAAATAAATTAAGAAATGCATTAAAAGAATTTATTTGGTCATGGACACTAGGTTTTCTGGTGTTATTTAGTCATGTGTGAAATGTTGGTAAAGTTGGTTTTGCCCAATTATGAATTTACAACATAAGTTAATAATTATTTTCTTGCAAATGTGGTTTTTGGACAGATCTGGGAACTTAGCAAAGTTCTTCATGATAATGTCCTTTGTTGTGAAACTTGTTTATACAAAAGTTGTAGATAATTCATGTATCTAGCTTCTATTAAAATTTGGTGTCATTTGGCCAAGTAGTTTAAGAGTTACAGCTGTTTAAAGTTGGGTTTCAGAAATGGCTGCTTTCTATCAATTGTGGACCAGTTTCTGTAAATCGATATATTTGACTTAGTTAACTTGAGAATCATGCTAAGATGATTAAAGATGAATTGTAGAAAATTTCATAAGCTTTCCATAATGTCTTCTTGCAAGTCATTTGGATTTGTGTAACTCCAGTTATAGCTAAATCTTGTAGCTGCTGTTTGCATGTCCAGAAATTGGCAGATTCCAATTATAGTGTTTGCTTGTATATTATTAAGTGTGACTTATGCCTTGAATGATGACTGAGTTAGAGCACCTGAGATCTTGGGAAACTTGTGCCATGCTTGATGTGCTTGCTCTCTATAGTTAGTGGTGTGATGTTAGTTAAATAGCTATTGTTGTCTATGTCTTGCATAATAACTTGTTTGTCTTGTATGCTTATGTGATGCATCTTGTGTTACCATTCATCACATTCATACACATGCATCTGACATCTCATCTAGGTGCGCTAGATGAACCACGTGAAGAACATGATGTTGGTGCCGAAGCCGAAGACGATGTATGGAGGATCTATCCCGAAGATGGAAGGACTAAGCGAATGCTAGGACCTGAGACGTCACCAGGACGGTGCAAGCTAACTGAGCTGACTTGTGTCGGATCCCAGGCAAGCCCCGGAGCATTATAAGTCTCCTAATTTATAAAAGCAATTCTTTCTATATATGAGTTATATATTGTTGCATTAAGTTGTAGGAGTTGATCGAAACCGTTGATGCATTTATTACTATCCTTGCCTACCTTATTACCCTTTTATCCTATTCGGTCAGGATCGAATAACTGCTTAGCCTTGCTTAGACCAGTAGCGATTGGTGATATCCGGTCACCTACATTTATAGGTGGTTACTGGAAGAATTTAGCTATGGAAAGAATGATATCCTGGAATTAACCATGTGTGATGGATAATTGGAGACCAGACGGAAAAGTTGGAGGCAACCAGACAGGGTTCTGGGGTGCTGTTAGTTTCCGTCTGTGTCGATTAAGGACCGTCCATTGTTGGGCCTCGAGTCATGTTCAACGCATGCCTTACATTTAGCTGGCCGGATAAAGTACCTTCCGACCGCGAAGCTGGGAGATTATTCGGGCCGAGTAGATTGCCCGCAGCGCACTGTGCCGGAGCAGGTGTGGTAGGACACGGGGGCGAGATGATAAGACCAAAGTGCAGTCAGTCGGCCCCCGGGTACATGTGGTTCCTGGCAAACTCGAGATTCCTGGATAGTTTTAGCGGGTGAGTGAGGTTTGTGTAAGGAATAAATCACCAGCTGGTTAGGAATCGATTCGAATCGCCATCGCTCCTGGATAGTGAGCACTTGACTCGAGTTACTTCATCGTAGTAATTATTATGGAACAATGATGGTTATCTGGATGATATGGGATATGCTAAATCTAAATTGGTAACTAAATGTTATTGGTTAATCAAGTGATTGCTATAGTACAGGTGCTTACCTAGATGGATAGGTTATAATAAAGATGATGCAAAGTACTTAAAATGGTTTATTCATGATAACATATGCTTTTCGCAAACGAGTCTGCTAGCCCACTAAAGAAAGCCTTGCATGATCCTTGGTGTCACTTTATTTCTGGTTTACGATGTGTAAGTCTGGCTGAGTACATTCGAGTACTCAGGGTTTATCCCACCTTGTTGCAGGTGAAGTTCTCGACCTGTTGATGATGGTGGCTAACCGCCGGTGGGCTCGGTGATTCTATATTTACTTCTCATCTATATGCTTTTGTCGGATGATGTTACTTATGCTAGCAATATATTTGGAACTTATATTAATGTAATCATTTGAAAGCTATGTTGTTTTCACTAAGCGATTTTGAAACCCAAACTTGTACTATTATTTGTTAAACCCTTTGTAATATTATTTCCGCTGCAACCCGATGTA
Source organism: Miscanthus lutarioriparius (assembly GCA_904845875.1). NCBI lineage: Eukaryota > Viridiplantae > Streptophyta > Magnoliopsida > Poales > Poaceae > Miscanthus > Miscanthus lutarioriparius. Next base: position 69,553,811 of record CAJGYO010000005.1, on the reverse strand, counting down.
TGTGATGTGTATTTGCTTAATCACGCGATCTTGGTTGTGATGTTGATTTACCGAGGTCTTTCGGGACACTCGGCGGACTACCGGGTTTATATGAGTGAAAGTATGGGTGTGTCAACGTGTTAGCGGGGACAACCGTACTTGATCTTGTATAAATTGGGCGGTTCTGTCACAGTTGGTATCAGAGCAAGATTAAGCATAATACTATCAGGTACATAGTTTTAAAAGCCAAGTTTTGGTTTTAAAAAGTCTATTTTAACTAAAACTTTAGCTACAGGCAAATTTGTCAAAACTTATTTGTAAAACTATGCTAGCGATATCTTCCTTTATGCCCAGTTAAGGACTATTAGGTGGCTAGCTAAGTACTAACTTTGGGAGATGTACTTTATTACAATTTTTATTTTCATCATCCATACAGCGTGCTATTGTATGGATGCCGTTCACTTGAATGGTAATGTATGGATCAATTGCCTCTACGCCCAGGTAAGTGTGAGTTGTGAGAGCATGACCATCCAACTATCGGTCTAGGGGAGAGTTAGCTGTGGTTACTGGAATATTTACATGTTACACACATGTATATATGAAGGTACTTAATTGTGGGTATATCTACCGGGTAGCTATGGACACCGAAGTATATATATCTGGGGAGGTATATATGGAAAGTATCTTAGTTTACTGCTTTCATTATGTGGTTATTTATCTCTTATGGGAATGGGCTACAATGAATTTGCCTGCAGGTACGCTAACCACGAATGCGTAGATTGAATGTAGCTGATGACTAGCTATATATCAGGAGAGTACGTGTTATGCCACCGACATAGAACGTGATTGCCACCTTAGGCTGGCAATTTCGTGAGGACGAATGGGACGAGCATGCATCATGATTGTGCTTGTGCATCAATATGCTTCCCTTCCTTTGTTCTAAGTACTAAGTAACTTGTGGTCGATGTATTGCACTATCTTCCTTGTGTGGAGTTAAACAAGAATGCCTTGTTCCATGTTGTTTGAATAGGAAGTGCTTGAGAAAAGTGTGTGCTTAGCCTTGCTAGAAATAATTGTGGTTACATGCTTAACCTATATTGTCCTCTAGTTTAGCCAAGTGGTGGGTATGTATGCTTGTTATCTAATTAGTGCCATAGTTATCACCCCTTTTGTCCTCGGTAAGTATACGAGTGTTGAAGAGCGCTATCCTAGAACCGCGTCCAAGTTTTGGTAATCTCATGGTTGTCGTCTCCAATTAAGTTCTCTCTTAGGAGCCTAAGCCTATACATGTGGTTGCTAGCCTTGAACATTGCGCTACGAAGACCTTTATCCATACCTTTTCTTGAACTTATGCCCAAGCTTGATTCCCTTCTTTGCTCACATGTATCGTGGTTGTCCCGCTCCTGTGTGGGAGGACCTTGCTAAAAAATCCTTGTTAGATCTCATTGCTCCTTCTTCTACTGATGATTTGGTGCAACGCTAATCGCTATCTACTCTGCTTTGGAACCTTTTCCTCGCAGATCATGTCGTTGCCTTATCAACTGAATCCTTAGTCAGTGCCTTGGCTCTGTCCCTTGAATCTTGTTTATCTTGTCTCCAACCTTCCCATGTCTCAGGATGTCTATCAGTCTTGGTCTCATGTTGTTGCTCAACATGACCGGATCTTATGATAATCTTTCATCTGGTAATCACCTTGGTAGACACGAGGCGTGCGTGTAATTTAAACAAGAATCTCATACTTAGTTGTCTTTAGCAATTAAGCTATGCTCTCTTGCATTGTGTTTTGATCTTCGAATCCCCTGTTTGTTGACTCCCAACCTTGTGACTACCTTTGTTTGCTGTCCCTCCTTCACATAGTGCTTGCTCCTATGCAACCCAATTTATGCCATGTGAGATTTCTTGTGGGTTGTATGTTCAGTAATGGTGCCACGATTAGCGATCTATGGTGCCACGACGAAACCGAGAGCCCCTGTGGGTGCACACACAAGGTTGTGCTGCTCGGCACGCGCTGGTATCAAGGTTTCTAGTCATGATCAATTACAGAACTACACCGACATGTTATTCTCACTTGAGCTCTTCCTTGGTTATCTCTCCTTATCATGTCAAGAGATCTATATGTCGAACTAGATCCAGTAGGACTTCCTTCTAGAGTAGTCCAACGGTTAACCTTTGAAGAACATGTCACTAACAGGAACATAAACAAACTGCAAGAGGGTAGACAAGTGACTCTACTCGACGTGACTATCCCTGTAATGACGTCGATCATCTAGTGAGCAACTTATGTCATTTTCATTGGATCAGAAAGGTGCACCACACTTAAGGTTGAACAAGTTATCAGTCGAAAGGTAAATGGACCAGGATATTATGTGCTGTAATAGGTCACCTGATATATATGAGTTCCTGTCCAAGTTCTCAATCTTTAGGTGCATAAGGATCACGTAGATGAACTGACCTTCTTTGGTGTGACCCCCTTTCTGCTGACTTCAATGGCGACCATCTGTAGGCTTTGACCATAATTTTTATTATCAAGAGTGAAGATTTGGAACCTTTTTAGTGTTGAGGGACAACTGATTTGTTACCAGTAGGAAAGTTAGTCTTCAGTTAGGTAATGACTATTTGGTAACTATGAAGGCCAGATCTCACAGAACAATGTTGATCAAGGAAATAGCAAACCTGGCTCTACAATGCAAGTGCTACTTCTTCTCCAAATGTGCTATCAAGTCAATTCCATCATGGACAATCACGTATATAGTACAAGACGTTGTATCGGCTAGGTTGGAGCTAGCGAAAGCACGTCCCTAGTTTTTAGTCAGCATCTTTGTGCCCCAAGGTGCCACTAACACATGTGTCCGGACTCTATTGGATGAAGTGCTGAAGGATATATAGGAATGGTTCCTTGTCAATGTAGAAATGCCCTACATGTGGAATAATGTTTTGTGCCCTGCGAAAACAGCCCACAAGTCCAATGCTTGTGCATCGTCAAGTTGGTGTCTAGATCAACGGCGGAAATTGTTACCTAAGAAGCATGACAGGAAGACTATAGCCTCCATCCTCGGCTAGAGAAAAGTTGCTGCTACTATGAGAAAGATTAGAGAGTGCAAAACACACACCTCAACGTGTGAAGCAAAGAAAAGGAAGAACAAGAAATCTGTCCAACTTTTGTGACACAAAAATTGGTTATCTTCAAGCCAGCAATTAGTGACTCAAACATGGTTGGAATGGCCTCAAATTTTGGTGACCTCATTCCTCACTTAGGACAGGTCGATGCCTCGAGTTTGTTGGAGTATTGGTTGAGTAAAACATCGGATTTGAGAGATATCTTGTCGGCTCGGTTTGCTGCCATTTCAGAACACAACAGTTTTGGTAGATGAATTGTTTGGATGGTCAAACGATGTCCGTTTGAGTTGAATTTTGGTGAGTATTTAGAAGACTCATGGATCTATATGCCTACCAAAATTCATGCATAATGGAGCTGTAGATTGTGAGTTACGAACAGCAAACAAAAGGGTATAGAATCTGCAATTTCTCTGTTGACTGTGATCATCCTTTACTTTAGAAAGTTGTGTTTGCAATTGATGTCAAGATTAGCAACGCAGTCAAGGTGTTCTAGAAGTCAAAATTGTGCTCACCCTGCTTGGTAGTGAACTAGTCCCTAGTTTTGTGATTACTTGCAACTTGTGTTGTCCTCCAAGCCTCGCTAACATCCTTCTACGTCAATGGTTCTCTAATGCTGACATGCTTTGGTACCTTATATGTGTTTTTACCCAAGAGGTTGCATCAGATTCAACCCAGATCACTGTTGCAACTTGGATCCAAAGGCTCCCTAAGGAATGATCATCGAGAATATTGAGCCGACAGAGTCAGCTATTACATTTACCGCTCACTCAACAGACTCAGACCATACAATATTGCTATCAGAGAAAGAGAACTACACCCATGGAACATTATGTAGCTTTCCATCAGTTGACATCTAAGTGATTGCACCGCTACAACCAGTTTGGATATTGGTTAACTAGCTTCTCATACCCTCAAAGGACGTTTACCCGTTTATGATCACATCCTTTATGAGAAGTTGTGCTCAAGCCACTTTAATAGAGAACTACTTTTCAAACCTTGGGAGCAAATATAGCACCGTTGCAAGGAATATCCGTCAACCGACTGCGGTCTAGTGCAAAGTCCATATGGTCTATGCTATATCCACTTGGGAAGTAGATGCTGCAAGTATTTAGTCTACGTTTGTATCGCTCTTCGTACATCGAGGACGAAGTACGTAGGACATTGCTATCTTGGATTCCTCCCAAAGTAACAATACATCATGAAGGCCAACGAAGGAAATTCTTCAGACAAAACTTACTACAAAGGACAAGTATCAGAAAGTGTCTTGACCAAATTAGCCTCTCTTATGCTTGAAGCTATGTAGCCTAAAGCTATCGCTGATATTGGAAACTGGTAGCATGTCTCTCTTCCATAAAAGTCTTTCGTCCTGAATCTCGGGACGCGATTCTTTTAAGGGGGGAGGGCTATAACACCCCAGGTGTTTGCCACCAATTAAGCAATGGGTTTGAGCTCAAACATAGCATGTTAAGTGATGATGAAGATGTCAAGGTCAAACCTATGGAAAGGAGCCACCACTTAAACTTGGACCATGCACCATTGCTTACATGCTGCCCTTTCTTAAAGGTATGTTTGAGTAATGCTGGATGTACTTGTTTGATGTGTCTCGCATTAATATCCATCTATATTGATCCATGGAAAAGTTTCGTGAAGTTTGGAATCAAGAAGTCACATGAAATGACAAGTTATGTCCTTGCTTGGATCGTTTTATAAAGTGAATGGAATTCTAGATTGTTCACCAAACCTTGCAACCTTGCCCAAATGACTCTAGATGAACTCTACAACAAAAGTCATGAAGGGTTCATGTTGGGCAAATGCCAAGAAAATGCTTCAATGGATCAAAAAGGATAATTTAAGCTTCATCATGATCCTACTTTGGTCAAAGTAGAACAACAGGTTCTATACTAGTTTTGAGGTTGGACCTTAAATGAAAGTTTTAGTCCACATCATGTAGAACAAACTTTGTTTTTGGACTAAGAGCTAGATCAGCTTGGAATTAAGTCAAATCGAGGTCACAAGATCGAATTTGCTGTTGTTCTCAGACTTAGAATTTTTCTAAGTCTGGAATTCATCATCGTCGACGTTGGCATGTCGCGTTCTTGTGTTTTCGTTAAGCAACTTGACTTGACCCCAAAATAGAAGTTGGAGCTAAGTTCATGGAGAAGGGCATGTAAAAAGATGGCACCAGTTTGACCTCGTTTTCACCATCAATTTGAACGTTTGCTTATCACTGTCAATATGCTGACACTAGCAGTTTGTGGCTTAATTACCCGCTGTTGAAGAGCTCTAATGACCTTGGTCTCTAAATGAAAAATGAAGAGCAGTTTGCGTTCTTCAAACTTCATTTTTGGCCCACTGTCTGATTCGGCCCAGATGCGGCCCAACTTGGCTCCCCACCTAGCCCTCATCGACGCGCGCCACGTGCTCGACCGATTGCCGCCGTGGCGCTGTGCATGGCCGCCGCGCGCCCCACCATGCCGACGCGTGCGCCTGCCTCCCTGCTGCACCCATGCGCCCTACTTGAGTGAGCATCAAATCCCAGAGCGCCCGCCCTCACTCCCTCTGCCCTCTCCTCGCTCCGCTCCGCGCCGGGACGCGCGACCGCCATGGTCGAGCTCCGAGCTCGCCGGTGCCGCGGCTGTTTTCCCCTCTCAGCCCCCCTCGCTCCTCACGAGCAATGCCATCAGCTTCGCCTCCCTCGCCTGCACGCCATGCTCGTGCTCGCCGTCCAAAACCACGCTGGGAGCACCACAGTCGCCGGCCGCCGTCGCCTCCGACCGTCGGTGCGCATGGCTGGTCCACCTCGGGCCACCTCTCGGCCATCCGAGACCACCAGCGGGCGCGCGCGGGACCCCTAGTGCTCCTCCGCCACTCCATCGCCGCCGACAAGCCTCCTCTGGCCAACACCGTGAGCCTCCGACGGCCTCCTCTGCTTTGAACCCCATCAAGGACTTCGCGCAAGAATTTGAATAAAGGGAGGGTCCTATCTGTAATGTCATGGACTCATGTGAATAGTGCCGTAAGGACTGGTTTGTAATTATTTTATAGGAACTTTGAAAATTCATAGTAAATCGTAGAAAATTCGTAAAATAGTAAATGAGGACTTTTTGGAATCCTTGTGAAATTGTCTATGTAGTTAATCTATAATATGGCATGTTTTAGTTTAAATATTTTGCGGTAAAAATAGATTTGTGCAGTAAGGTTGTGATGCTAGTTGAATTTGTTATTTTTCATAACTATAGATCTAGTTCTCCAAATGAAGTGAAATTTTTGTGGCATGCTACCCATGTGATAGTTAATGTGTTATAAAAATTTCATGAGTATTGGATGAAGTATGAGTGAGTTATTGGTTTATCTTGCTCTCACGTGATTTCTTGCTTTAGCAACTTGTCTTTTTCATAGAGGTTGCTATACATATTCAAATGGAGTGAAATTTGTATAGTAGACTATTGATAGGATATGTGAGCCACTGTAATTTTTGTAGAATTTATTGTATACTTTTAGTATATGTTCATTAAGTCACCTTGTTATCTAAAATAAATTAAGAAATGCATTAAAAGAATTTATTTGGTCATGGACACTAGGTTTTCTGGTGTTACTTAGTCATGTGTGAAATGTTGGTAAAGTTGGTTTTTCCCAATTATGAATTTACAACATAAGTTAATAATTATTTTCTTGCAAATGTGGTTTTTGGACAGATCTGGGAACTTAGCAAAGTTCTTCATGATAATATGCTTTGTTGTGAAACTTGTTTATACAAAAGTTGTAGATAATTCATGTATCTAGCTTCTATTAAAATTTGGTGTCATTTGGCCAAGTAGTTTAAGAGTTACAGCTGTTTAAAGTTGGGTTATAGAAATGGGTGCTTTCTATCAATTGTGGACCAGTTTCTGTAAATGGATATATTTGACTTAGTTAACTTGAGAATCATGCTAAGATGATTAAAGATGAATTGTAGAAAATTTCATAAGCTTTCCATAATGTCTTCTTGCAAGTCATTTGGATTTGTGTAACTCCAGTTATAGCTAAATCTTGTAGCTGCTGTTTGCATGTCCAGAAATTGGCAGATTCCAATTATAGTGTTTGCTTGTATATTATTAAGTGTGACTTATGCCTTGAATGATGACTGAGTTAGAGCACCTGAGATCTTGGGAAACTTGTGCCATGCTTGATGTGCTTGCTCTCTATAGTTAGTGGTGTGATGTTAGTTAAATAGCTATTGTTGTCTATGTCTTGCATAATAACTTGTTTGTCTTGTATGCTTATGTGATGCATCTTGTGTTACCATTCATCACATTCATACACATGCATCTGGCATCTCATCTAGGTGCGCTAGATGAACCACGTGAAGAACATGATGTTGGTGCCGAAGCCGAAGACGATGTATGGAGGATCTATCCCGAAGATGGAAGGACTAAGCGAATGCTAGGACCTGAGACGTCACCAGGACGGTGCAAGCTAACTGAGCTGACTTGTGTCGGATCCCAGGCAAGCCCCGGAGCATTATAAGTCTCCTAATTTATAAAAGCAATTCTTTCTATATATGAGTTATATATTGTTGCATTAAGTTGTAGGAGTTGATCGAAACCGTTGATGCATTTATTACTATCCTTGCCTACCTTATTACCCTTTTACCCTGTTAGGTCAGGATCGAATAACTGCTTAGCCTTGCTTAGACCGGTAGCGATCGGTGATATCCGGTCACCTACATTTATAGGTGGTTACTGGAAGAATTTAGCTATGGAAAGAATGATATCCTGGAATTAACCATGTGTGATGGATATCCAGACAGGGTTCTGGGGTGCTGTTAGTTTCCGTCTGTGTCGATTAAGGACCGTCCATTGTTGGGCCTCGAGTCATGTTGAACGCATGCCTTACATTTAGCTGGCCGGATAAAGTACCTTCCGACCGCAAAGCTGGTAGATTATTCAGGCCGAGTAGATTGCCCGCAGCGCACTGTGCCGGAGCAGGTGTTGTAGGACACGGGGGCGAGATGATAAGACCAAAGTGCAGTCGGTCGGCCCCCGGGTACATGTGGTTCCTGGCAAACTCGAGATTCCTGGATAGTTGACTCAGTGATCAATATCTCACTTTAGCGGGTGAGTGAGGTTTGTGTAAGGAATAAATCACCAGCTGGTTAGGAATCGATTCGAATCGCCATCGCTCCTGGATAGTGAGCACTTGACTCGAGTTACTTCATCGTAGTAATTATTATGGAACAATGATGGTTATCTGGATGATATGGGATATGCTAAATCTAAATTGGTAACTGAATGTTATTGGTTAATCAAGTGATTGCTATAGTACAGGTGCTTACCTAGATGGATAGGTTATAATAAAGATGATGCAAAGTACTTAAAATGGTTTATTCATGATAACATATGCTTTTTGCAAACGAGTCAGCTAGCCCACTAAAGAAAGCCTTGCATGATCCTTGGTGTCACTTTATTTCTGGTTTACGACGGGTAAGTCTGGCTGAGTACATTCGAGTACTCAGGGTTTATCCCACCTTGTTGCAGGTGAAGTTCTCGACCTGTTGATGATGGTGGCTTACCGCCAGTGGGCTCGGTGATTCTATATTTACTTCTCATCTATATGCTTTTGTCGGATGATGTCACTTATGCTAGCAATATATTTGGAACTTATATTAATGTAATCATTTGAAAGCTATGTTGTTTTCACTAAGCGGTTTTGAAACCCAAACTTGTACTATTATTTGTTAAACCCTTTGTAATATTATTTCCACTGCAACCCGATGTATGTGATGTGTATTTGCTTAATCACGCGATCTTGGTTGTGATGTTGATTTACCGAGGTCTTTCGGGACACTCGGCGGACTACCGGGTTTATATGAGTGAAAGTATGGGTGTGTCAACGTGTTAGCGGGGACAACCGTACTTGATCTTGTATAAATTGGGCGGTTCTGTCACAGTTGCTGAGCAGCAAAGACTGGTTTCTGAAACTCTGTGCATGGTATAAGATCAAACTTCTGCTCCATGGTCCTAAGCCAATCGTCAGCCTCCAATGGTTCATCTGCCTTAGTGAACACTGGGGGTTTTGTATCTGTGAAGTCCACATATGTAGCCTCCTGCCTATTATGATGGCGACCATGGTTTCCATGCATCTGATTCTGATTACTTTGAGCCATCTCATGAAGCAAACGTGAATTTTCAACCATCACATTGACAAGTGCGGCTATAGCATCCGCTAGATTTGTTGGAACTGGTGGCGGATCTGGAATATCGTTCTCATTTTGTGAAGTACCAGGAATATACGAACCCCGCGTACGACGCATCTATTCACAATAAACCAAACTTTACTTCACAAGCCTTTATTGATTGATAAAAGAGCGGACTGCAACTCATTACACTAGTTTCACTTATTTAAACACAAAACCGCATTTAAACAAGACTACTTAACTTAAACTAGAACTAACTATTTCACAACTCTACTCCTTTTTGCGATTACATCAAACTTCAGGCTCGGTATCCGTTCCGGAAATATTACCGCCTTCATTGTCACTTTCATCGATCATTACTAATTCTTTGGGATCTTCTTCTTCTTCTTCTTCCGATTCACTACCATCGGCAAGGATAACACTAGGATCCATTTCATCAGCTTGGGGTTCATGATTTGGATCTAGGAGATTGCTTAGCCTATGAACTTCCTCATGCAGATAGGTATTATGCTCTTCTAAGTCTTCTACATAAAATTCTAACTCATGAGTTCTAGCTCTAGCTACATTTTCCCTATGCCAAGCTTCATTCCTTCCTTCCACCGTACGAACTAACATACGTTCGCAGTTCCTGTGAGCGGTGGTGAGACATCTTAATTGCTCCTGTAATCTGCCCACCTGAATGGCGTCCATAACCCTATCTCTAGTAGCTTGGGCTAACTCTACAGAAATCCTCTGTATCTCCGTCTGAGGATCAGGCCTATAGCTGCTACTGCTAGCACCATCATTCCTAGGGGCTAGTTGGTGCCGAGGAACTCCTTTGGGCCCAGTGGACTTACGGGGTGTCTTCTTGGTATGAGCCATACTATACAAGCAGTATTAATCCAAGTAAAACAATCTGACAATAGTCTCAAGAGCAGTAAGGATGGACTACACACTCAACCCATACACACTACTCACCCCAGACTCAGAGACGAAGGAAGTAACAAGTAACTTAATTATGATGCATGAATCGTTCTGACAAACAAAACCACCAAAGCTTAAAACGAAAATAAACAACATTTGTTTTTATATAGGGCATAATAAGATTACTAGTCCACCACACAAAACCTTTTTAATCAAATAAGGAATGGTGAGAAAGAAATAAGACAAGTCAGAAGCAATTTGGACCAAATTAATCAAGTTAAATTTAGTCATCCCAAATCATTTTGAAGTTTTCGTAAACCAATACCACAAAAACTTTGTAACGATCGCTCTGATACCATTCTGTGGCAGAACCTCCTAAATTATAGGGCCCACATGCACCTGTCACTGTCCAACGACCTTTGACATCTATGCATACGTTCTCGATAACTTAAGAAGACTGTCGGGTGTCCTCGGGGAACCCCGAATCATCCACGATTTCCGAGCAGGATCACATTACAGAGTCATTGCAGTATTACAACAGTTTATTCAAATAGATACATCAGAGTAAAAACAACAGAAGTCTTACAATAACATAGTTTACAAACCATTTGTTTCAAACCATACAACTAAGTTCGATATTAATGCAAACCAAAGTAGTGGAGTGGCATTATAATATATTACAAAACACACAACTTAAGCTGCCCTGCCCAAGGGCCACACATTTAATTATCGTCATCGCACGGAACAACAGTCATGCAGCATGATCCAAAATAGATTTGCTCATGAGCCTCACCTTCAACAAGGGTCAACGAACCCTGAGTACAAAAGTACTCAACAAGACTTAACCAAAATAAGAATTTAAAAGAACACATGAATGTAGGCTCATGGGATTCAAGGTATGGCTTTAGCAATAATCAAGGTTCTTTTGCGTAAAAGCATTTTAACAAAATTCTTTATATCAACGTTTAAAACTTCATACAGATCATATACAAAGCTGACACGATCCGTATTGAGATTATGAAACTTCGTATCCAACACTTTCTCATACGATCCTCAGGTTCCAGTTATTAATTACTACGATGATGAACAGTGAGTTGAGTCTTCATAACTGAGGAGCAACGACGATTCGAACCGATTATAACCCAGCTGGGAATTCCAGACCACACGACATATGCAGGTCCCCGACCTACATATACCAACCTACCCTCGGATCCTCTAAAATAAGAACGGGTCCGCACCACCCGAGAATACAGTACTCCACCAATCCAGCCCATTGCCACGTGGGTACACGCTATTCCCGCCATCTCTCCACTCCCAGCGCGCGAGTAGCCATTCTCGTAATAGAATAGCCAAGTTAAGGCTTACCAAAGTATGTGGTTAGTACTACAAAGTCTCACCTCATGCAATTCAACAACGGACGGACCTTAATCGACACAGGCGGAAAGAACCTGCTCACAAGACCTTCATGTCTTGTGGCTCACACACACCGAGTCCGCCCGGTCTAGATTTATTACTCCACATTCCCATTTCACATGTTAACATAATTAACCAAAGCTCCATTTAAAACTTGCAGATGATAGGTAATCACCCGACTTTCACCGTTCTAAGCATAGCTAAGCAAAACTAGCATATACAAATTTAAAACTGGTGATATGGTAAATATGGAATAACAAGGTTGGTAAGGTACCAATTTGGTTTTCACTTGACTCCTAATCACTTAATGTAGTAAAAAGAAGCAAAAGCGAAATCAATTTGTAAAATACAAGGTAGTGTTGTATGCATCCGGGGCTTGCCTTCGTTGACGGAAAAGTCTGGGTCCAGAGTCGTTCCACCAATATCAACACCAACTTCCACAGACGGATCAACCTCCTCAACTACTTGATTAACTACCACGTGTTCACCTTCGTTCACTACACGTAGTAACAATGCCATGTTTAACATGATGACGATACAAAATATGATGCTCGATGATGGATGCAAAACTTAACAACTTGAATACAACTTTCCTTCGCGGTACAGTTACAAGTCAAACTAACTAAACCATTTTCGCAACACTCACAACAATTGCCAAGGATCATTACCAACTAATGGCCCAAGGACATCACTTAATCAAAAACTCAAACAAAACCTAAATCACTAAAGGTTACTATTTGCTTTTATGAATGAATTAATTAATTAATAATTATGAAATAAATCAACTTGTTCCAATTGACCTCAAAATTTTAGTATATGTTCATCACATGATAACTAAGTGACAACAATTTTCATAATTTTTGGATACATAAATAAGTCTAGAAAAATCGTGGAAACTCATTTATTAATTAATTGAGCAATTTTTATTACATTCAAAAAGTTTTGAAAAACAATATTTCATATTTTTCCTAAATAGTACACATCACAAAGAAGTCACACAAAAATTTTCATAATTTTTGGAGCTCTAAATAAATCTACACAAAAATAACAAAAACAGACACTATTCATTTAAATCTAAAAAACAGAAAATTCATTTTGAACGCTGAGTCACTGACAACCGGGTCCCACTTGTCATCTTCTACCTCGCGCTTTGACCACGGCGACACGCGGGCTGACCGACGAAAACTTGCCGATGGCGAGCTCAACGGCGACGACCAAGGTACTAAAATGACCCCTACACCCCTATGCGTCGATTGGTGGCACAATCGGGACCAATTACAGCGACGCATGAGCATGACGACGGCCATGGCGGACACGGCAGCGCGGCTGCGCTGCGCCAGCGATAGGAGCTCGGTAACGATGAAACAAACAACTCGGGTAGAACCAGGAGCTCACCCCGAACACACTGGAGTCGCTGGCCGAGCCTGAGAAGCAACGGAAACACGGTTCGATGGTCACAGCGGTCATGGCGGAGCAAATTTCGACGACGGCGATGCTCCGGCGACTGCGGTGGAGGAAATGGTCAATCAACCGGGCACAAAGCACCATGGCATCGAGGCGAAGCTGAAGCAAGAGTCAGAAATAGCAGAGGCTCACCGTAACGCGCTGGCCACGGCAACGCGCACACCACGATGGTGCTGCCGACCACGAGGAAGAAGGGCGGCAAGCGACGTTCCACGGTGAAATCTAGCGTCAAGGATGGTTCGGTTGAGCACGCAAGGAAGAGGCGAAGCTATTGAGCACTTTACTACGATGGCACAGGCGCTGGTTCGACGGCGAGGGCTCAACAAAGAATGGCGGTGGCGGCGGGAGAAAACAGAGGACAGGAAAGAACGACGACAACGGCACCTCGGTCCAAATAACACGGCTTAGAAGCTCAAGGAAGCCACGCTGTGGCCTTTACCGTGCCAACGCGATGCCAAAGATGGCCACGCGCACGACTGGAACGCCGAAGAAGGTCACCGACGGTGTAGCTCAAGCGGTGAACACTGTTCATCGAAATTACAAAATTGCCATCCGCCAAATTTCACAAATTACTCCCATATTTTCATAACAACTCAGAAATCTCCAAAAACAAAAGTTGTTCCAAATCAAAAGTTCTACAACTTTTCTTTTGAAACTATACCCAAATTCAGCCTACATTTTGAAATGAACTTTTGAATTTAAAGCGGGGATATTTAAGGAATTTCGCCTTTTTAAATAACTTCAAAATTTACTAAACAACTTGAAAAACTCCAAAAACAAACTTTGTACAACTCAACAAGCTCTACATCTTTGCTTTAAGACTCAACCCCAAAATGTGCTTCGATTTTGAAATGGGTTTTCAGGGTCGGATTTAAATATTGAAAATCAGGGTTTTCGGAATTTCAAATCAATACTAAGATTTCAAACTTGATTCAAACAATACCAAGCAATGCTTATAACATAAATGTAAACTTGTTTTAGTGAATGCATAACAAAATTTGCAATATGACCAATGCCTTGCAATGCATATGATGATATGTCCGGTTTTTAATATTTAAACACCCGAGGTGTTACAATAAGAGGCCGAGTGCTCGCTCTCCACTCTCACTTGCGCTCTCTCACTCTCGCTCTGCTCTCTCTCGTACTTGCCGCGCCAGAGTGGGCACCGCACCCGCACGCCGCCATCGAGCCTCCACCAGCAGGGCTCATTGTCCTTGCTACACCTCTATCTTATCCATCATGCTAACAGCACCACCATCATCTCCTCTACCTCCCCGACCCACCAATGCCACTGTTCGAGCCAAGGTAAAGCGACATTTCATGTCATCATCACCGCAATGGCCACAGAGCTCCGCCGAGCTCTAAGCTCACCATGGCCAGCCTTATCCATCGCTCCTCCTACCTCTTTCTCCCCTAGTCCATTGTTGTCTTAAGTCATAGTAGCTCATGCCGTAGCCGGTTTAACCGCTAGCACCGCCGCCGTGCGGGAACGGGCGACCGCACCACGCCCGGCCGCTAGGGCCACGAGCTCAAGCTCACCGTGACCGACATCGACTAGGTCCTATCGTCCCCCTTTAGCACGTGTTTCTACATCTCCATTAACCCTAGCACCATCACTAAAGATGAAGTTCTATCACGGACCACCGTCTCGTCGGAACGGTGACCTCACCATCACCGCGCTCTCATCACCGTGCCACCATGCAATCGGCCGTGCTCCTTTGGCGCCGCTACTAGCCCTAACCTTCACCCTTTAGCCGCGCTAGGTCACCATGAAGCTCTAGTGGAGCTCGCCTGAGTCTCTCATGGCTAGAGATGGCCGTTGCGCCGCTACGCATCGCCGTGGAGCCACCATGGCCGTTGTCGAGCTTGCTCCGGCGAGCCTCTGAGTCAACCGAGGGTACCCCTCGATGTGGGTTAACGAGACGAGTGTAGTGGTGGTGATGCCGTTGTCGGTGACCTTGCCATCGGCGAGTTCTCGCCGGTCAAAGCCGGCGCTCTACTCTGCCTCGCTGACGTGTGGGTCCCGTTGACCCAAGGGGCCCAGCTGCCAGTCAGAGTTTTAAATGTTTTCTTTATTTGTTTTCATAGATTGAAATGCAAACTTCAAAAATCCATATCTTGTGCTAGGAGTGTCCAAATGGGGTGATCCAAATTTTATTGGATTCATCATGAAGTATACTATTTGATAAAAATATGAAACCTACTGTTTTGGGTATTTTTTTTGAGAGAATTAAATTAAGCTAGTAAAGTGCTTTTAAATTGTTTCTATCTTGTAAAATGCATAACTTGAGCTAGGGAAGTGTTAAAATTGTCATTCCAATTTTGTGGGTCTTATGTTGGCATGATCTAGCTAGGAGAAATATTAAACCTACAGTGGGCATACTTGGAATATGGTCTTTCTATTTCACCTTAATTAAATGCTAGTTTCTAGTGAAATTAATTACGGTAAAAATACATAACTTATGATCATGCAAATTTCTACATAGTGTTCTTATGCTAGGATGAAAGTAAGGAAAATATGAAATCTGGTGTTTGACACTTTTCACTAGGCTAAACTAATTTTGCTAAAATAACCCTATGCAACTTGTTATTTTTGTAGAGGTTGCTATAATTATCCAAATGGCATGAAATTTGTACAGTAGACTATTGGGGTCATTTGTAACCTACTGTATTTTTTTCTAAATTTATTGATCATTGGAAATAATTATCCTCTAAATCACCCTATTATATAAGGAAAATAATAAATACACATAAGTGAATTATTTGGGCTTAACCATGATGTTGTCTATGGTGCTTGTGATGCATATGATCTGTTGATATTAGTAGTTGTGCTTGGAATTAATTGGTTATTGGTAGCTAGTTAATTATTGCCTTATAATTCAACTAGATGGCTGCATGAGTAGTTTCTGTTGTGGTGACAAATTCATGATGATAATGATATTTTCTATGAAACTTATCAATAACAAAGTTGTAGATAACTTACTCATATAGCTTGTCAAAAAATTTCATGGTCATAGGCCTAATGGTTTGAAAATTATAGCTTTTAAAAATCTGATGTCAGATTTGCTTGTCCTCTGGACAGATCTGAAAGATTGAATTGTTTCACCTATATAGCTACTGAATCATTTTAAGATGATTATAAGAAAGTTGTAGACAATTTTATAAGCTTTCCAGAAATTCCAATACCATATTGTTTTGGATGTGTAAAACTCCAGTTATGGTCAAAACAAGTGGTGGCTGTATTGCAATCCAGAAATTGCATAAATGGAAATTTGTTTAATTACTAGAGAGGAGATATGCACCTACTCAGTAAAACAAAATTTATCTTGTTATCACTTTAATACATTACTGTTAAGGACACTTATGAGTATGCATTTTATCATATCATATCATATCATCCATCTCATTATCTATGCATCCATGATATCTTATTTCATGCTCATACATATAGGATCGCCCGAAGGAGTAACCATACTGGAATTCAAAGAGGAGGTGGAGGAGAATTAGGAGACACCACAGCCAGCAGCTCCCAAAGGCGAGGAGCTAGCTACTGAGGAACTTCCATAGTGCCCTGACCAAAGACCCACTTCTTTCTTGAAAGACAAGCCCCGGAGCATTTTAAGCCTCCTATCTTTTACAAAATATCACTTGAGTCCTTTATGTTTGATTATTTAGGTTGTAAGAATTGATTTGGAAACACTTGATGCATAGAACTACCTTGTCCAGATATATATACCTTTAACCCTGTATAGGACCAGGATCGAATATATGCTTAGCAATGGTTAGACCGGTAGAAGTCGGGTGATTTCCTGTCACCTGCGAGATATAGGTGGATACCGGAGCAAGGTTGGCTATATTTTCTATCGTGGAACAGAACCATGGGGTAATGTAACTGGAGGCTAGGCGGAGTCTATGTGTAGGTTGACTCATGTGATTCCGTCTGTATGGATTAAGGCCCACATCGTTGGAGGCCCTCTTGTCATTTTGAACGCATGCCCCTCACTTAGCTGGCTAGATAACTCGTTCCGACCATGAAGCCGAGTAGCTCAACTCAGGCTAGGCCTTGTTCTATTAGAGTGCGCACAGTGGAGGTAGTAAGGATGTGCAGGGAGCTGGTGTGAGGCCAAGGGTAGGTTAGATTCCTGATTGACCTGGCATCCGGTAGTGTCTTGATTGTGCGGCGCTGATCGAACCCACGAATTGGACCTAAGTTGTACCAAAGGTGACCTAAGGTGACCGTTGATCTAGTCTACCTAGGTTTGTGTTAGGAATACTTCCTAGCTGGTTGCAATTGATTCGAATCACCATCTCTCCTAGATAGTGAGAAACTTGACGGAGCCCCTTTCATCGTAGTAATTGGATTATGGAATATGATGGTTCTGATAAATATGAAAATCTTAAACCGGCTATGGTTACTATTGTTATGCAACTGAATGACATACCACATGTTTGGCACAGGTTAGTTGCTAATCCAGAGGTGAATAGCTATAATTAACTTGATGACCGAATTATAAAATGTATAGCTAAATTAGTGGCTTTTTATGCAAAATGGTGTCAAGCTAGCTCCACTTATAAAGCCTTGCATGATCCTTGGAGTCACTTTTTTTTGGTTTATGATGGGTAAGTCTACCTGAGTACTTTTTTGTACTTAGGGTTTATTTCCCACTTGTTGTAGATAACACAGTCTTTCATGGCTATTGTAAGAATTGCTTCTGTCCCGCTTCTACTTATATATCATATCTGTGATGCTTTTGTGGGTGGTGATCATGAACTGGCTTGTATTAAACAATGGTGTGAGATGTTGGTTTTAAAACTACTTTGCATCCGCTATTATTACTTTATTTGGAACTTGGGTTGTAATAACTTTAATCATACTCTAATGTATGGCAATGTATTTTTGAACTCTATGTAACATGTGGCTTGTATGTTGAATCATGTATGATCTTGGTTTTATGTTGGCGATGAATCGAGACCCTTCATGGTACTCGACGGACTATCGGGTTTATATGGGCTCAAGTATGATAGTGCGACCACTTGCGGGCTGTCATTGTACTTGTGCTCTTATAAATTGGATGGTTCTGTTACACTAGTCCTCCAAAACATCTACAATGGGTTAACCCCCATGTCAAGAGGACACATTGATGCCGCTGCTGGAGGAGCCTTCCTCTCGCTCACCATCAATGGAGCTACGGCTCTCATTGAAAAAATGGTGTCCAATCAATGGTGGGGTGATGAGAGGCTCCAAGATGAACAACAAAAAGGCATGCATAAGATGAAGGAGACGGATATGCTTGCCGCAAAAATGAACCTCCTTATAAAATGGCTTGATGATTATGCCCATGAGAAAGAGGCAATGTACGACACCGTCAAGGCCATGGACTTGCATATGACATGCACAGTCCATGGTGAAAGTGGACATTCAGGAAAAGATTGCCCTAAGACCCATGAAGAGGACACCTACATCAACCATGGGTTCCATCCACAAGGAGGTAATAATGGGTGGAACAACCAACCACCATTCCAAGGAGGTAATTCGAACTTCAATTCCAATTACAATTCGAATCAACCTTCCCTCGAAGATCTTGTGTTAGGGCAAGCTCAGATGAATGAAAACTTGACAAAGAAACTTGCCTCTAACAATGATTTTTTTTGAAAACATTAATTCAAAAATAGAAGGTTTAACGTCCTCCCTTAATAATCAATTAAGCTTAAATAAAATTTTCAAAACCCAACTAGCTCAAATTGCTGCTACAATTCCTACATTTGATTTTTTGAAAGATCCTAGGGAAACCCGAGATTTCATTTGAAAATGTCAATGCGGTAATCACGAGGCATGGTAAGTCTACTCGTGATCTACCATATCCTAACCATGCAGGAAAAGCTAAAAAAGCATAGGGGTACAACCCCAAACACTAGGCTTTGAGCTAGCTTGGCGAAGAGCCCCCACAAGGTAAAGTGTATCTTGCACTCTCACCATTTTCCGTTACCTTGCTTATATGAAAAAGAAGAAAGAAAGAAAAAGAGAGAGGAATTAATTGTTCACCAACTCCATTAACTCATTTTTTTGTCTCCATGAAAATATAAATTCATGCTTACCTTGTTTATGTCCTACACTCTAGTTGGGTGTATTCACATGGGCACATCTGGTACATCCATAGGCTTTTTAAATTAAGCATGGTGCTTAGGCTAAAATGGCCTTCTTTAATCAAAATTGGACATGGTGTTTAATCTTGGTTGATGAACTATGAGTAATTATTTTCACAAACAATAAAAGCAATCTATAATGGAGATGAATCAAGGCTTGAAATTAACTGCAACTTTACCTTTAGCCTTGTTTGAGTTTTGCTAAAAGATAAAAACTTGGGTGAACAAATAAAATAAAATAAAAAATTATATAATTAAATAAAATACTAATAATAAAATAAAATTTGCCCGCAAGTTTGCCTCTTTTTAATAAAAGCAGCTAAAGGACTGTAGACCTTGGGCTAGCTTGGGGGAGAACCCCCATAGAGGTAACTTGTATTCCGCATTTCTATATTACATTAATTTCATTATTTTGCTTAAAAATAATAATAAATAAATAAAATAAATAATTTATATTCCACTCCACATATGTGTAGTAAAAATGTTTAAGTTCATCCTTGTTGAAGTGATGAATAGTTGCTCTATCTTATATTTTGATTGTGCCTAGTTTATAACTTAGCTCTCCTCAAGTTTTGAGTTTATTGGCTAAAAATGTCTCATCCTAAAAACTTGAAACTTGTGGGTTACAAATGCTTAATCTTGTCTAAGTTGTTGTGAGGTATGATATGGTGCAACGGAATTTTACTATGACTTTGCACTATGAAAGACTTGACATCTGGAGAATTATTTTCAAAATGCCATATGACATGATACAAATGCAAAACCTTAGTCATATGTTGCTTGTTATCATGTTGAGCTTTGTCAAATTGTTTGTGACCCTTGTTGAGATTGTCGTCATGCACCTATGATCAAGACACACATACACCACAAATAAAACTGCTGACTCTTACACTAGAGTCACGCAAAAACATGTTTTTCCACCCACCAAATAATTACTCCATTCATTTATCATGAGTCCCTCTCTCTAAATTTGTTCATATGCCAAAAGGAAGTATGGGCTATGCTAAAAAAGAGGACAAAAGAAAACAAAATGCATGCCAAAGAGCATGAAGAAAAGGAAAGAAAAAGAAAGAAAAAATAAGACAACCCAAACTTTCAAATAAAAGGCATCCCTCCAAAAGAGAGTCATGATCAAAGGAGTACAAAAAATATTTTAGCATTAGGGAGATTATAAAAATTCCACACACTTGCATCTCCTTGAGTTCTGGCTTTTGACTTAGCAACATTATGTGATGCAAGTATGCCTTCTTTTATACCTACCCAAAGATCCACATAAGCCATTTAGTTGGTAGGATGAAAAGAAAGGCCTTTGGTGAGGATCATACACTTCTGAGCGACCAAGTGAATCATTTGAGGAACTTAACTTTTTTTCTTGCAAAACTTTCAAAAACCTCCAGGACAAAAGTCGATCAAGAATGAATGATAAGCATTTCTGTGAACCGTTCTATCTTGCAACAACCTAAGGCCTAGAGAAGGCCAAAAAGCCCCACAGGTAACGAGATAATAAAGGGTGGATATAATGCCAATTCATTCAAATTAATGAAGAAAACTTTGTTATAAGAATGGCACTTTTGAAATGTAATCGGCATAGTAGCAACTCCTGATCAACAACCAACGTCTTAGCTTTTGCTCGAGGACGAGCAAAGGGTAAGCTTGGGGGATTTTGTTGGCGGTTCTTATAGACAAAATCCAACCACCAACTATGATACAAAAAGGAGGAAACTACATATTTTTACACACATATACCTTTACTATTGACATAGTTCCACTTGTATTACGGGATTATTGTTTTGCAGGTCACATACATGAATACAAGGGAATTATAATCAAAATATGCCATCAGACAAAGCGTAATGCATATCATACACCAAAGAACGACAAGACAGTCCATCCAACATACAAATCCAGGGCGAGCACCGACATGGGGATGATCTAGGCCTAGCCAACAGCCCATAGCACGAAGACAGTGGTGAGGGGGGCCAGCCCTGGTGAGGCCACACTAGGGGTGCACTCACACCCCCACCATCACCTCTCAAGCCCATCTTCGTTAGGCGGTGCATTGATGATGCCAAGGGTCAGTTTTGAGTAGTTTCCTATTTTACCTTGGCTAAACCGACCACAAACTAGTATAAAAGGAGGGATAGTGCTCACCTTCAAAACACACACCGCACTTGAACTCTCTCCCCCTCCACACTTGTACTCTTTTACTATTTTTAGTAGTGTTTAGAGCAAGGCAAGCTTCATTAGAGATCTTGAAGTTCTAGGGGCAAACTTGGTATGAATAATATGAAGAGTTCCCTTATGTTCTTGTTGTCAGTTTATCAATATAGCTATGTTATAAAATTAGAGCAAAGTTCTTGTGTTATTCATTTAGCATATAGAACTTTATACTTAATCTTTCATACACCATACATGTTTAGACAAAGACCTAAATCGAGGTAGTGAGTTCTACTTTAAGATTAGTTTTGATCATTATATTCTTGTGGGTTCTTCATCCGTCCCCATAGCAGATGCTCTAGTAGAGGACTCCTGATAAAGACAGATGTTCCTGGTCGATGCTAGAGTAGTAGTCAATAGCGTAGGCATGGTGTCTAGGCTAGAGGTTACCTTCGTTTGCCTCATATCCTCTGGTTGAGGGGTAAGCGGTAGGTGGTGATAGCCAAGTCTATCCTCTATAATCCCCCACATTCGGATATGACATAGAGCTATAGGCCAGTATCGCCTGGCAGACCAAGCGTACGCTAGTGCCCGAAGTATGTTTATAGTGACCAAAGCTCTCTTAGCTTAGAATCTCTGCCCTTAGAAATTCATGTATTTGTATGATCTGCTCATCTTAGCATAGCTATACAAGATACACCTGCTCCTGTTTAGGTATATTCTTTATTCTTTCTTTTATCTTTATCGTTGAGATTGGCTTAAGTGTGTGTGTCACACTATCCAATGTTTATCCTGGCTTACCCCTATTATGAACTTTGGTCTATTATACAGTCATGTTATCTTGACAATGTCCATACTAGAGACTTTTACACCATGCCTTCCTTTGGGAAAATATAAATGAACGATACCCAAATACTTCTGGGTGAAATGCTACAATGATATATCCGTGCGCTTGCATAGTATTTCTGCATGTGTTCAGAAATATCGCCATGGCATCTCTGGTGCCATTGCTAGGAAACATAAATCCTAGCAATGGCACTAGAAATGCCAACAGCAGGACAAAAGGCAGCGCTGTCGTGAGTCCTAGGTGAAGGCACTCCAAGTGAGTGAATTCAACACAACCAGGAGAGTTTGCTCATGTAGTTTGTACTTGGAGGGCTACCGTTGGCAAAAGGGTGGTGGTATTTGTAGTACTTGAACATAATTCTCCATCACCACAGACACCTGAACCTAGGGATTAATTCAAAGTTCATGAATTGACTGGAGACATTTGTCGGGACATCACCCTACCTAGCTATTGACAAAAGATGCTCAATAGTCCACCGAGGGGGCTACCCATGATGGAAGATTTGTTGGAGAGGTGAGCGAGATTAGGAGCAAGATGGTGAGAAGACACAAGATTTATACAGGTTCAGGCTATTAACTTGACAAAATATACCCTAATCCTTTGTCCTGTCGGTTTGTATTGGCTATCGTATATGATTGCATGTGTTTTGAGGTGATCCCCTACCCGCCTTATATAGCCTCGAGGGTAGGGTTACATGCCGATCAGGTCTAAGTCTAATAGAGTAACATATATTCTTTACATGGAAACATACATTCAGCATATCCTAACGGATTCTACGCTATCTCTAGGATGGCGCTGAAGAGCCTTGCGGCGTGCATCGAGCAGTGCTGTGCGCTGTAAGCCTTCATCTTGTGGGCTAGACCATCCCTGATGGTGCGGCCCATGTGCATCACCATGAGTATCTAACGATGAAATCTAGTCGGCAGTCTACCGAGGGGTATGCCCATGGTAGTAGATAAATCGGTGGAGGTGTGTGTGACGAGAACTAGATGGTGACATAGAATGCAAACACAGTGATTTAGGTAGGTTCAGACCATTAGCTTGACGTAATACCCTACGTCCTGTGTCTTTGGTCGACTGTATTATGAGATGAGGTGAAAACTCTTAGCATCCATGCCTTAGGCAAAACAGGCTCTTAGAGCCAAACGAAGAGTGCTGACGATTATCATTCACAACATAGTTGTTTAGAAGTAGCATGGAGTCCTAGAAATAAGCACATTCACCGCTAGGTGAAGTGTGCCCACTTCGTCCCCAAGCCTGACAGTAGGTGAACCTTTCATGTGGTGCTAGGGTCAAAATTTGTAAACTTCATATGGCAAACCAGTCCCCAGCTTAGCTAGAAACCAGTATAGTCATCGCCAGATGATGTGTACCCACATAGTCCCCGAGACTATAGGAAGATTGAAAAGAAATCTTGTAGCAGGATCAAGAAAAAATCTTGCTTGAAATTCCCAAATATATCTATGAAACAGTGCTTAACACTGAACTCCACTTGGTGGCCCGCATGCGACGTGGCTTCAGTGGTAGTTCCACTAGGCCCAGTTAGCAGCCCAGAAAGGCCAATGGACATTTCAGGAGTGAACGCGGCATGGTGGGCGTGGTTTCCCAAAAACCCTGGAAGCCAAAGAGTTCGGGTCGAACCGTTATAAATCTGCCGCGGCTCTGAGATGCACTCCCCATTTCTCCGTATGCTGCATCATCTTCATTGTGCTCACACTTCTTCCACTACAACTACTCCACCATTAGAGTAGTTCCAAGCACAAAGCTACCTCCGCTCCACAAATCCGCTCAATGGCGCTGAAGAGAAACCATGGGGGCTTGAAGAAGGTGATGCGCGAGATCAACTGTGATGAAGAGTGGGCGCCATCCATCAGCGATGACATGGCGCTCAACAACCTAGTGGTGCACGGGGTCCGGTCCGATAGGGCAACAATGGGGTGGCACCCGACGGCTGGTGAGAACTTTCCCACACCCCATTCTGATGAATTGGTTGTTTTCAAGGATTACTTCTTCTGTGGATTTGGCATTCCCATTCATCCTTTCCTCCACGGACTGATTGACTACTATGATGTTAGTCTTTGTAATCTCAACCCGAACTCTATCCTTCATGTTGCTATTTTTATTAATCTATGTGAGTTGTATCTGTGAATCCTTCCCCACTTCGACCTATTTCACCATTTCTTCTACCTCAAAATATGCGGGGGAACCAGATCTAGGGTGGTTGGCAACACCTATCTACAGCTGTGGGACGGGATGGTGAGTCAGTACATCATCATCCCGCTTAACACAAATGTGAAGTACTAGGCCTACAGATGATTCTACATCAGACAGGTGGAGCTGTATGTACATTGCGACATTGATCAGGTTCCAGTGAGCACCCCTAGGTGGTCGAGAGGCCCAATTCCGATGGAATGGAGCAAGTGAGGGAGCTCCTAACTTTGATAAATGGCAAGAAACTAAATGGAGTTGTAGTGGTGATGAATTTCACCTTCTGGTGGATATAGCCCTATAAAGAGAGGGCACATCCTGGATACGAGTTCCGGGGGGAAACCGATGAGACCCACGAGGTGCTCATGGAGATTGACCAGAACAAAGTCAAGCGGCACATTGTGATGCCATTCAACCTCATGGTGTGTGCTTCCATCAATGATCAGTAGAGGGCCTTCAGCGTGGCGAGCCTTTCCCCGGCGGTAAGAATTTGCCTGCAGCGTGTACTTGATCTTTAACTTTATGCAATGTATTCATGTGCATTCTTGAAGATTCAAGGGCAGGAATGGGAGGTGTACTTCTCGGCGGTGCCATCGGATGACTAGCCGAGGGCTGTAGATGCCTGACCGAGCAGTCCCCAGTGTCGGTCTAGCTCTGGGTCTAGCGAGGAGAGGTCGGACATCCCTAAAGATGAAGATGTGTGGACCACCTATGTCCATGAGAAACTTCAGGGGAAGCGGCCAGCACGAGATGAGCTGTCCCTAAAGAGAAAGAAAACATCAGGCTCCTCCCACCATGAAGAGCGGCTAGTGAGCATTGGGGGTGCCGCGTAGCCCCGTAGGCGGCAGATGGTTCTGCTGGACTTGTCTGACGATGATGAGACGGTGGTTCTTCCTCGTCCAAGGACTGAGATGCCTCCACCAGCAGCGCCGGCTAGAGCAGAGATGCGGGAAAGGCACCAAGCATGGGAGGCCACGGCCATAGTCCCCGAAAGTGCTCGAACAACCGCAGTGAGGTCAGCTGGGGTGGTGACCACAGTCTCCAAGATTGCTCGAACGACCCTGGCAGTGGTAGCTGAGACCGCCAGGCGAGTCCCTAAGCCTACGTAGGTGACCCCGGTGGTGGCAGCCGAGGCCACCAGCCCGAGGAATGTGGAGACGCTAGCCAGCTCTACTGTTGGATAGGGTGGCTCCTGGCAGGTGCGCCGCTTTAGGACAGCCCGGCGAGAATCGCAGTTGTAAGTATTTCTTCTTTTGCGTCATTTCTTTAGATTGATGTTGTTGTTTAACAAATCTATTTCCTTGTCTTAGCATAGAGACGACTAAAGAGCTACATCCGTCGATTACTGATGATGGGCAGCGTGGGTGTTTACACCAAAATTTGGAAGAAAAATCGTAGGGACTCAAAAAGCTCCTAAGATCATGTCATGAAGGGATCAATTGCATGCAGGTTGGTATCAGCTGATTTGAATGCAACACTAGGATCAGCTTTCTTCAGATAGCACCAGCAGATAATGACAAAGGCTATGCTCCGCACCGGAACAAAACATGTTGGACTCTACAAAAAGGGAAAGATTAGGGTCCAAGTTATCTTAAATTTAGAATATTTTCTCTTAGGCCAAAAATTGTGATGAGTCATGCTGACGAGTTGTTGCTAAAGGTGACCGAGATGATGAAGAATCAGTTCGGTCTGAAGCCAAAAGGGCTAACCTCTTCATACAAACACCCATATCCAGAATGTTATGATTTGGTTGCTCTTCCTACAAATTACAGCCTCCCGGAGTTTGCTAAGTTCACTGGCCAAGATAGCACAAACACGATAGAACATGTTAGTCGGTATCTTACATAATTAGGCGAGGCATCAGTTGAGGAGACCCATCGAGTTTGTTTCTTCTCCCTGTCACTATCAGGGCCAGTCTTCACTTGGTTTTCATCATTGTAGTCAACTCCATTACGAATTGGGCTGACCTAGAAAAGAAATTTCATACATATTTTTATACTAGGACTGGAGAAAAGAAGATTACTAATTTGACAACTATAAGATAGAAAACTAACGAATCAGGCACTGAGTTTCTTCAGAGGTTCCGGGAAACTAGGAATTTGTGCTTGTCATTGAACTTGGCTAATGATCAGTTAGCTGCTTTGGCCATTCAAGGAATGCTGGCAACATGGAAAGAAAAGCTACTGGGACAAGAATTTGACAACCTGGGTCAATTGGCTCAACAGGTGGCGGCGCTCAATAGCCAATTCCAGAGTATGCGCAGAGATAGCCGATTCCAAAAAAAGTACCACAGTGGACGAAGCTTATAATCCATACTCAGTCGATGATGGATATGAAGATGAAGAAGAAGAGGTTGCCGTGGCTGAATGGAATTGGGGAAAAAAGACAGTAATAGTGCAAAATCCTTGGGGAAGAGGAGTCGAGGAGAGCTACGACTTTGACATCACAAAATCAGACAAGCTATTTGATTTCTTGCTTGAGAAGGGACAGATCAAGTTGTCCGATAATCATGTTATGTTGCCCCCTGATCAGTTTAAGAATAAGAAGTTCTGGAAGTTCCATAATGCTACTTCTCATTCCACTAATGAATGCAAAAAATTTTGGCAGCATATACAGAGGGCTATTCAGCAAGGAAGGCTCAAATTTGATACACCTCAAAAAATGAAAGTTGAGGATAATCCTTTCCTAGGAGATCAAAACATGGTTGATGCTAGGCTGCTCAAAGGAAAGACTAAGGTCCTAACATCAACCAAATCAAGAGAAGCTGGAACAGTTGATCCCGAGAGGCAAATATCGGTCGACGAATACAGGGGAATTAAAAGACATCGCGACAAGCAAAAGAGCCAATATGAGCAGGGAGAAACATCAAAAGATGGGGCGACAAAGCCACGAGTTGCATCTCGAATTCTATTGAATAAATGGTAGCAGCCGAAGGAAAAGGATTATCAATGTTGGTTGGAAAAGCAAGAATACCAGCATCAACAGGAAAAAGAGAGCTACGAAAGAAAGCAAACTGAATTGCATTGGAATTGTCCTTTCTTTAGACATTGCTGGAATGAAGGTTTGAAGTTGCCTACCCGGAGTAACTGTCCAGAGTGCAGTGATCAGTATTGGGAGTTTAGGCAATCTCAAGCCAACCATCGGTCTATCCATGCTCAAGATGCATATCACCACAATAACATGGATCGGCGCTTAAAAAAAGAGTTGTTGATCAAGACTGGGCTGATTATGAAGAAGGCAATGAGAGATAATATGTTTGGCAAGAAGGCTAATGGTGTCTAGGAGGTTTGACAAGAAGCCAGAAGAGAAGGGTGCAATGCCTAAGGAATAAAGAGTTAGAACAGACTTAGGCATCCGGTAAACCTCAAGTATGGCGTGCTAAGCAAACAGCCGATAGAAAGCAACCATCGGCTAATATTCAAATGGCTTTTCTATTGCCATCAGAGTTCAGAGCTTCGGCAGATCAAGAAGTTTATTCGAATTTCAATGAATTAGAGTATGAGGAGATAGTTGCCAAGTTAACAGTTATACAGCAAGCAATATTTGATAAACTAGTCAAGCATCGGCACCTAAAGGCTTTATATGTAAAATGTTTGGTTGATGGGAAGCCAATGAACAAGATGTTGGTGGATGGAGGTGCTTCTGTTAATCTCATGCCTTACACCACTTTTTGTAAACTTGGCAAGGGACCAGGAGAACTTATAGAGACTGACATGATGCTTAAGGACTTTGGAGGTAATGCGTCTAAGACCCGGGGGGGCAATGAATGTTGAACTAATAATCGGGAGTAAGACTCTGCTCACCACGTTCTTCGTCATCGATGGAAAAGGGTCATACAGTTTACTCGTTGGTCATGATTAGATTCATGCGAACTGTTGTGTACCATCGACCATGCATTAGTGTTTGATTCAATGGCATGGAGATGATGTCGAACTGGTTCGTGCTGATGGGTTTGTAAGTATCACAACAGCCGATCTAGTCTTTTGGGAGCTAGGAGACTTAGAATGCTTTTCTGGCAAGTTATGGGAAGGAGGCTTCATTAGAGTCAACGATGAAAGCCAACAGCCCATCCAAGCAGTCGGCTTTGAAAATTTGTCTTAATGGATAATCCAATAGATGGTAGAGATGGCAAACTAGGACATGGTTTCACGTCAGCCGATGAATTAGAAGAAGTAGATATTGGTTCTAGAGATAGACCTAGGCCAACATATGTAAGTGCCAAGTTGGACCCTAAGTATAAACGAGAGTTATTTGATTTGGTAAAGGAATTTAAAGACTGTTTTGCTTGAGAGTACTATGAGATGCCTAGTCTACACCGGTCAATTGTCGAACATCGGTTGCCAATCAAACCTGGATATTGGCCGTTTAAATAGGCTCCAAGGAGATTCAACCCGAACGTGCTTGATGATATCAAAAAGGAGACTGAAAGGTTACTGGAAGCAAAGTTTATCCGACTGTGCCGATATGAAGTGTGGATATCGAATGTTGTCCCTGTGTATAAGAAGAATGGAAAATTAAGAGTTTGCATCAATTTCTAGGATCTGAACAAAGCCACACCCATGGATGGTTATCTGATGCCAATAGCTGATATGTTAGTAGATGCAGCAGCCGGGGACAAGGTTATTAGCTTTATGGATGGCAATGCAGGGTATAACCAAATTTTCATGGCTGAGGAAGACATAGTAAAGACCGCTTTCAGGTGCCCCAGCGCAATTAGTTTTTTCGAGTGGGTTGTGATGACCTTTGGTTTGAAGAATGCCGGTGCAACTTATCAAAGGGCGATGAATTATATTTTTCATAAGTTGATCGGTAGGATTATTGAAATCTACATCGATGATGTGATGATAAAATCTGAAGGGTACAAAGAGCACCTAGCTGATTTGCGAGAGACTCTGGAATGCACAAGAAAACATGGTCTAAAGATGAATCCTAATAAGTGCTTTCGGAGTGTTAGCTAGATAATTCTTGGGATTTATGGTCCATGAGAGAGGAATCAAAGTTGGTTAGAAAAGCGTAAAAGCAATTAATGAGGCAGTTCCCCCGACTACTAAGACAAAGTTGCAATCTCTGCTTGGTAAGATTAATTTCATTAGAAGATTCATTTCAAATTTATCGGAAAGGATCCTACCATTTTCTCCCTTGTTGAAGTTGAAAAATGATCAAGAATTCAAGTGGGGTGACATACAACAAAAGGCGTTTGAAGAAATAAAAGAATACATGAAGTGTCCACCTGTGCTTGTGCCTCCTTAGCAAGGTAAGCCTTTTAAGTTGTACATATCAGCTGACGACAAGACAATTGGATCGGCCTTGATGCAAGAATTTGAAGGAAAAGAGTGAGTTGTTTTCTATCTGAGTAGAAGGCTCCTGGATCTAGAAACAAGATATTCTCCCACCAAAAAGTTATACTTGTGCTTATATTCCTCTTGCACTAAGTTGCGACACTACTTATTATCAGCCGAATGTACGGTTGTTTCCAAGGCTGATGTGATTTAGCACATGTTATCAATGCCAATACTGAATGGGAGAGTGGGAAAGTGGATTTTCGCGTTATCGGAATTTGACTTGAAGTATGAATCGGCTGAAGCAGTCAAGGGACAAATAATGGCTGATTTTGTCACCTAGCATCATAAGCCAAGCTTTGATTATGTAGAGCCGGTGCCTTGGATGTTATTCTTTGATGGATCATCATGTAAGCAAGGTGGTGGCATTGGTATTGTTATTATTTTGCCTCGGTGGGCAAGTTTTGAGTTTGCTCTTCCAACTAAACCAATGATTACCAACAACCAAGCAGAATATGAAGCTATTCTTAAGGGACTTCAACTTCTTCACGAAGTAAAGGCCGAAGCAATTGAAGTATTTGGAGATTCATAGTTAATTATTAATCAGTTGATCAGCCTATATGAGTGCAAAGAAGATACTTTGAGGAGATATTATGATGAATGTCAAAGGTTGCTAAAAGAGTTTCCTCATGTCTCTTTTCAACATATTCTGAGAGCACAGAATCAAGAAGCTAATCGTCTAGCTCAAAGCGCTTCAGGCTATCAAGTGTTTCAAGAAGTCTTGAGTAGTGAGGCCTCGAGTGATGATTGGAGAATTGAAATAGCCGACTACCTTAGGAATCCAACACGGAAAGTTACCAGAAAGCTAAGGTATAAATCGACTAAGTATGTTTTACTAGATAATCAGCTATATTATAAAATAGCCGATGGGGTGTTGCTCAAATGCTTAAACCAAGAGGAAGCTAAGGTGTTGATGGGCGAGGTGCATGAAGGGATATGTGGAGCCCATCAATCGGCTTATAAGATGAAGTGGATTATTCGCAGAACTGGATATTTCTGGCCAGCAATATTGGAAGACTGTTTTGAATATTACAAGGGGTGCCAGGATTTTCTATGTTTTGGTAATATCTAGAAGTCGCCTGCATCATCCATGAATCCAATAATCAAGCCATGGCCATTTCGAGGTTGGGGAATTGATTTAATTGGCTAGATTTTTCTGCCCTCAAGCAAAGGACATAAGTTTATATTGGTAGCAATAGATTACTTCACTAAATGGGTTGAGGCAATTCCTTTGAAGATGATAACCTTAAAGAACATGGTTGATTTTGTCAAGGAACACATTGTGTATCGTTTTGGGATTCCTCAAACTATAACTACCGATTAGGGACAATGTTTACATCAAAGGAGTTCAGAGATTTTGCTGCCAGTATGGGAATCAAGCTACTAAATTCTTCTCCTTACTATGCTCAGGCTAATGGCTAGGCAGAGGCGTCTAATCAGATTATGATTAAGTTGATCAAGAAAAAGATTGAAGAACAGCCAAGGAAGTGGCATTCAACGCTTAATGAGGCACTATGGGCATATAGGATGGCCTATCATGGATTAATTAAAACATCGCCTTATGAACATGTGTATGCCCATAATGTAGTTCTTCCTTGGGAAGTTCAGATTGGATCGAGGCGTGTTACATTGCAAAATGATTTGTCAGCCGAAGTCTACAAGAATCTTATGATAGATAACTTAGAGGACTTGAGTTTCCTTCGACTGTGTGCTCTTGAAAATATCAAAGCCAATAAACTAAGGATTGCAAAATATTACAATAAAAAGGTCAAGATTAAACAATTTTCTGAAGGAGACTTGGTCTGGAAAGTGAAATTGCCGATCGGGTCAAAGGACAGTAAGTTCGGCAAATGGTCACCTAATTGGGAAGGACCTTATCGGATCAAACATTGTGCGCCTGGCAATGTTTATATTTTGGAAACGTTAAGAGGAGAGGAAGAAATTAGCAGAGCAATCAATTGGAAATATCTAAAGAAATATCACCCTAGCATTTGGATTAATACTTGATAACCAATTTGTTCGGTCGTCATCTCTAATAGCCGATATCAGAAAGGTATTGCCTCTAGTGCAAAAATAAACCCAAAAGGGTAGAAGCTGGTACGATGTGTATCGCCTATAGAAGCAAAGCAAACACGGACAAAGTGATGCATATAAGTATGAAGCAAAAGAAGATAATTCAAAATGAGGAAATTGTTTGCTAACTATCACCTATTACAAGATGCGGGCCGAAAAACACTCTGCTTACTATATCATCGGCCTGGGTGTTGAAAGCTATAGAGTTGGTGGCGCTGAAGAAATCCTCAGCTAGGCGCTCACGATCCCCAGGGTGCGCTTCATCTAGAAAACCATGGGGAAGAAGCCGAAGATTGTGGCTAGAGCGGGCATGTGCAGCAGCCAACGCCATGGCAGCACCATGATGAACGCCATGAAGAGCCATCTCCCTTACATGGTTTGGGATGTCATGCAAGCGAACCACCGGAATGGCACCCCTAGCATTGACAAATCCCGCCGTGTGCTCCACAGCTGATCGAAGGCTTTCCAACTGAGCAGTTAGATCTAAAAGATTCAAGGATTCAAATGATCATAATCTTGAAGATGAAATTGAGGAAAAGCAAAAGTTATGACAGATGTCTCACCCATGATTCTGGCCTTGGCCTCGGCCAACCTATCCTCCACCGAATCAACCCTGGGACGCGATCGGCATCGGACCATATCTGGAGCCAATTCTGCAAGGGAAAGACAGTCGGCAAGATTCTAACCGTGCATGTCGATGGAGGCGAGTAGGTCATCATTATCGACCCGCCTCCTCAGATAGCAGGGAAGCTAGTTGCGAGCTGTTGATGAAGAGAACCTCAAAGGCTGAATGGAGCCGGCCCTATGCCCCAAAGCAGTGAGAGCGTCATGAGTTGCACCCTCCTGGTGATGAAGGCGCTGGTGTGATGACGTGGATCCATTGAGGGCCTCCTCAGCAGACCTCTTGCTATTCTCCATGATCTCAAACCTATAGGAAAGTAGGAACTACACTAAAGACGCAAAAGGTTTGAGACAAAGCGGGTTGTTTTTCGATCCACAGCCGTGGCCCGTATATATAGCCCGGGAAGGCGAGAAGATAGATTTTGCCAGGGGTGTGAAATTGAAGTCAGATACGGAAATGGATCAACACTCTAGAAACTCAAGGGACGGATAACGAAGAGATAACAGATTCGGACTTATTGCTTCCCTAAATTAAAAAATATCATGGGATGGACACGAAAGATTTACATTGACCAGCAATTAGCCCACCAAAGCTTCTTTGGATTGAAGGGAGTTCGAATCCCCATAGGGCCGAAGGTCATCATAAACCGAGTCACATCGGCCCATTGATGAAATTATGCTAGAGAAGGGGAAACGCCACCTGCCAAACAGATGCCCAGCTGAGTTCTCGGTGATTGGGAAACTACGGGAAAGAAGCCTGTGGCTTTCCCGATGGGCATTGGATGGAGCAAACAAGGGGAAGGTGTCCACACATTTTAGCCCTTGCAAACACTAGAACAGCTCTGCAAGCATGGAGAGAAGACTCAGGTGATATCACAAGAATTCTTCTAACCGCAGTAGCTGATCCTCTTGCTCGACAAGGTTCTAAGATGAGCGACACAATCACCCTATGCACAAGAATTCTTCTAATCGCTCAAGATCTTCAAGGCAGAAAGATAGACCGTGGAGGGTCAGGCAGGGTCAGAGACACTCGAGGGAGCAGATAGAAGAGAGACATGGCTAAAATATTGAATTGCTCTCGCCAGAATCAGATAAACATCTTATAGTCAGCCTGGAAGGATGGATCCAAGCGCCCGTGAAGCAATAATGCTCTCATAAAAGTTTTGAAGCATGGGCCCATGAGCTGACATAGATGGTGACAAATAGTAGACCCCAGATCAAGATTCTCTACCTATGACTGCGGACCTATCGGGGGTGCAGACGTGATAATTTTGGAATAAAATTACTTTTATCCCAAAATTGGGGGGCATGTGTTTACACCAAAATTTGGAAGAAGAATCGTAGGGACTCAAAAAGCTCCGAAGATCATGTCATCAAGGGATCAATTGCATGCAGGTTGGTATCAGCTGATTTGAATGCAACACTAGGATCGGCTTTCTTCAGATAGCGCCAGCAGATAACGACAAAGGCTATGATCGGCGCCGGAACAAAACATGTTGGACTCTGCAAAAAGAGAAAGATTAGGGTCCAAGTTATCTTAAATTCAGAATATTTTCTCTTAGGCCAAAAATTGTGATGAGTCATGCTTAGGTAGGAGTCATGAATAGGTCCCGGTATAAATATTGGACCCCGGCTATTGTAAAAGACACACAATCAATCAAATACGTGTTACTTACTTTTTTCGGCTTTGGCCACCCCTTAGGTGTAAGAGTAGAGTAGATCTCGGTGAGTTCTTTAGCAAGTATAGCTGCATCGATCCGGTCGACCTCCACTGCTTGTATGTAAGTACCGTCATGGCTTATACTTCTGTTCATACGGCTGCATCGATTCGATCGGCCTCCACTGCGACTCTTGTATAAGCTAGTTATCGACTGTTGTCTAGTTCAAGTAAGGTTGCATCGATCCGGTCGACCTCCACTGCTCGAACTAGATTAAGGTCAAGTTATCGGCTCTATCTAAGGGTGGTGTTCTTTCGGATAGATTCATTAAGTTACCGATATTGCTTATTGCTTCCATTATTAATTTAACTACAGCAATATCACTTAGCCCGATTGGGATTGATCTAGATCGGCCTTATATCCTATTTAAACCATCATTTGTTAATCTAAACTGATCGAATTTGCATCTTAAAGGATGGGTTATGTTTTATCGGCCGTTTTATGTCAATCTTGATCGTGCATAGTGTGCGGTTAAGGCATGTTTTGTCTTGAATAGATCTGTTGGCTAACGAAAATCATTTCATGGCCCGTTATCATGGCCTATGTGATTCTGCCTCACACCCCACTGTTAACACCATGGAGTGGGGATCATTACTTGGTAGATTTGTTCCTGATAGGGCATGACCTTAACTGTGCGCTATGCCTGAATCGACTGTTTTAGCCAATATCGAGTGCTTTCACATATGCAGTTCATGTTATGAGACCGTTAAAATAAAGATAGGTTGAAAGATGTGTTAGCCCCATGATCTTATTATTGTATTGTGGCCTGCATGATTCTGCCTCATGCCCCACTGATATTAGTAATGAGTTAGGGTCATCAAATCTATTGTTGTTTCTATGGCCTGCATGATTCTGCCTCATGCCCCACTTGTCATAGCGATAGACGAGATCTAATATCTTTATTAGATTTATCTTTATTAAATGGTTAAATGATGATGAGCCGCTTATTCTATATAAAAAAGGATTCGATTACTTGCAATCATTGGCTTAGCATAAATTAATTATTGTTGACATCCTTTTGCCATTGACTAATGTTTGTCTAAATAACAAGATCTATCCTAAGCGATAACTGATTTACCTTCCATAATTCCATGAGCTTTAATTGATTTATTCTTATGAGTATGCTGGAATCGACTATTTAGTCGATTTCCTTCCATATCGGCTCTTAGAGCCACACATTCGGGACTGTCTAGCAACACCGGCATGTTCTGCCTTAAATTACTGATTAGCTTTCTCTGCTTGTCAATTGCAAGGTCAAATTGACTGGCACATCTCGGGCGGAGTGCACAGGATTAACCATCCCTGCGCTAAAGCTAGGCGGATCTCCAGCTCCATCAAGCGGAACCTTCCAGCTTGCTCGTGTGCCCTTGGCATGGGACAAAATTTCATGCCGATAGTGGGGCAAAAATGGGAGCTCCTGATGCCGAATAGGGGCAAGCAGGAGCGGATCCGATCACCCCCGGTGTGGAGGAGCCACCAGCTACTGGGCCAACCGTCCCTGGTGGTCAGGCGCATGACGATTGTGACCCCATGGACATGTTAGGTGATGAAGAGGTGTGGGCCACAGTAGGCATTCCTGTTGACATTGCTAGAGTGGGAGGGAGACCGCAGGGCATGTGTCGAATAGCATGGCACAGGATCTGCCCGTGACCATGGAGCATGTGGCACCAAACTCATCACTGGTGATGGAGGAGGCCATGGACGTCCTATCCAGGCATAGTAGCGTCCAAGGAGATCTTCTCCGAGGATGGCTACTGTGCAAGTTGAGGAAATACCACGAGAGCCTGCCCGACCTCCTCAACTCCTCCGCACGGTTATCCGACATGGTGACAAGTTCAACATGCTGGAAGAGGAGGAGGCACCACGAAGGTGAAGAGGCTGAGGGCTGACCTGTCAGCGATGATAGGCCAGATTTAGGTAAGTCGACAGCAATCTTGTTGCTTCTTTTTTCTTTGGGTATGGTTTTTGACCAATTGCTTCTAGTTCTATCTGAAGATGTCCTAGTAGTGGCGATGGTAACTGGACGAGATGGTTCTAGTTCTTGCGTTGTTTACACCAAAATTTGGAAAGGAGAACGTGGGAACTCGAAGCTTCTAAGATTGTATCATCAAGGAATCAATCAAATGTGAGTCGATATCAGCTGGTTTTGATGCAGCGTCAGAATCGGCTATTTTATATATGATGTCAGCGGACAACGTCAACAGACTATGTACGGATGGTGTCAGGGAGAACATGTTGGACTCTACAAAAAAGGAAACGATTAGGGACCAAGTTATCTTAAGTTAGAAATGTTTTCTTTTACTCTAAGAATTGTAATGAGTCGTATTTGAGTAGGATTCATGTTTAGGTTCCGGTTATAAATATTGGCCCCCGGCTATTGTAAAGACAACCAATCAATCAATACCAATTACTTTTTTTTGGCTTCAGGCCAACCCTTAGGAGTAGGAGTACTGTAGATCTCGATGAGTTCTTCAACAAGCAAGGCTACATCGATCCGGTCGAACTCGGCTTGTCTGTAAGTACCGTCATGGCTTATACTTTTGTTTGTAAGGCTTCATCGGTCCGACCGACCTCTTATGAGCTTTAGTATAAGTTAGTTATCGATCTATATCATTATTTGTAAGGCTACATTAGCTGATTGATCTCGTACGAATGATAATATAGATCAAAGTGATCGATCTTGTGTTAAATAACTTGTTTAATACAATATCACCAGTTACCGAATCGGCCTAGATTAGTGAGATTTTACATGCTGTTTTTGGTTGATTCACCAGTTATCTATCTTGTTATAATTAATGTTCTATTAATCAAAACAAATCATCTGATTGAAAATAGAGATAGATTGACATTATACCATTATAATTGGTCGTCTTCTAGTCCGGTCACACTATGAATCTCATAATTGATGGCTTAATTCTGTTAGATCGGCTATTTTATCTCTATTCCAATCAAGCATAGTATGCATTCAAAGACATGTTTCGATCTTGGATAAGCTCACTAGTTAATGAGATCTAATCTAATGACACTACCATAGCTGCATCGATTCGGTCGAACCTCACTGGTAAGACTTTAGATTAGAGATTGTCGATTAGTGGTTTTGTTCATGATCGAGATGTGTACTCTGTTTGTTTGCTATGCATGCATTGGCTATTTTAGCCGATTCGCCTGTGCTTTCATAGATATGGCACGCTTTCATGAACCTATTGACATATAGTCAGTTCTATGGACTTTCTGGTTTTAGATTATTGTCATCACCATAGCTGCATTGATCCGGTCGAACCTCACTATTGATGGTAATAAATTAGATCTAGAAAGTTCGTAGATCTGTTTATATTAAACAGTCGATTGCTTGCGTGGTATATCCCTTTTTACCGAATTCATTGGCTTTGCAACATGTATTGATAAAATCTAATTTAGCCAAGGATGTATCTCTGACGCATACATATTGATAGCTCAAGGGAAAGGATGATTAAAACTAGATACATTGTATTTGTTATTATATATCAAACATGACCCACGAGCATCATAGTCTTTAATAGTCGATTTCTTCTCATATAGGCTATTTAGTCGATTTTTTCCCGTTTGGCTGCTCCCGAAGCAACACACTTGGAACTGTCTGGGCAAAACTGGCATGTTCCACCCTAAATTACTGATAAACTTTCTCTCCTTGTCAATTGTAGGTCAAATTGACTGGCATGGCTTCGGGATTCATAGGATCGATTGGTCCTATGTTGAAGCCAAGCAGATCTCTAGATCGTTCCATCTTGCTGCATGTCCTCGGTGTGTCTCCCAAGTTTTCACGTAGACACGCGTTCTGGCATGTCCGGTGGGACACCACAATCATCATGGCAACTCACAACAACAAAGTCATTCTTATGGTGTCTAATGAAGACTTACCTAATGAGGATAAAGATGTCATCAATAAAGCTATAGAAGAGTTTTAGAACAAGTGTTTGTTGTCCTACACCAAGACACGTGACAATAAAGTTGTTCAAAAATATCCACTACCAAGAGTTTTGATACATGGGCAGTCAGATACAGATGAACCTGATGATAGGCATTTCTTTGTAGATGATGTGAACAAATTTGTTCATGATGCCATGTTGAATCATAACACAACTTTCTTTAACACATTCCACAATATCATGAAGGAGGTGTTTCATGGATGTCCAATTGATCAGGTTGGACCGGCTTATTACAACATTCCACATCCGTCGACTCAGGGGACTAATCAAGCCAGTACTAGCCATCAAGAAGCAGCACTAGCTGGCAATGATGATGCCTAGGTAGTTCAGACCTCATCTGAGCAAATTCAGGGTACTACTACTAATCAAATACAATATAATCCTAGATCATCAGTGCAGCATGTGCAACAGCCGACAGGACAAGTTCAAAATCAAATGGTTAGTTTTGGCACATTAGGCCAAATACCGTCATTGGCTCAAAAAATAGCACCATTAGTTCAAAGGATTCGTAGAGATACTGATCCCAACGTTTACAATCAGAGACTTCAAACAGCAAGTCAGCAAAGGACCCAATAGATAGAGATTCCACAAGGATATCATTATGACACAGATTATAAAACCTCCATATCATTCCAAATCCAGGGTACCAAGGTACCTAAAATTTTAATCCATAGATGGGTCAGCAATTGCAAAGAAATCTAGATTCAAATGCTGATGAGTTGTTGCTCAGAGTAACCAAAATGATGAAAAATCAATTAGGTTTAAAACCAAAAGGGCAGACCTTTTTGTACAAACATCCATATTTAGAGTGGTATGATTTGGTTGCTCTTCCTACAAATTACAGGCTCCTAGAATTTGCTAAGTTCACTAGTCAAGATAGCACAAGTACAATAGAATATGTTAGTCGGTATCTTACATAGTTGGGCGAAGCATCCATTAAAGAAGCTCATCGAGTTTGTTTCTTCTCCTTGTCCCTATCAGGACCTAGTTTTCATTGTTGCCAGTTAATTCTAGTGTCAATTGGACTGACCTAGAGAAGAAATTTCATACGTATTTCTATACTGAGACAGGAGAAAAGAAAATCATAGATTTGATGACCATAAGGCAAAGAACTAATGAATCGGGTGTTGAGTTTCTTCAGAGGTTCCGAGAAACCAGAAATTTGTGCTTTTCATTGAATCTGACTGATGATCATCTAGCTGCTTTGGCTGTTTAAGGAATGTTGACAACGTGGAGAGAGAAACTGCTTGGACAAGAATTTGACAATTTATGTCAGTTGGCTCAATGAGTGGCAACACTTAATAGCTAATTCTAGAATATGCGCAGGGATACCCAATTCCAGAAGAATGCCGCAATTGCTGAAGCTTATAATCCATATTTAGTTGATGATGGCGAGGATGATGAAGAAGAGGAGGTTGCTGTGGCCGAATGGAATTGGGGTAAGAAGACATTGATGGTGCCAAATCCTTGGGGAAAAGGAGTTGAAGAGAGCTATGATTTTGATGTCACAAAATCAGACAAGCTCTTTGATTTCTTGCTTGAGAGGGGACATATCAAATTGCCCGCCAATCATGTTATGTTACCTCCTGATCAGTTAAAAAATAAGAAGTTCTGCAAATTTCATAACGCTACTTCTCATTTTACTAATGAGTGCAGAATTTTCTAGCAACATATACAGAGGGCTATTTAGCAAAGGAAACTTAAATTTGATACACCTCGGAAGATGAAAGTTGATGATAATCCTTTCCCAAGAGATCAGAATATGGTTGATGCTAACTTGCTCAAAGGGAAGACTAAAGTCCTAACATAAACTAGGGCAAAAGAAATTGGAACAGTCGATCTAGAAATGCAAATATTGGCTGATGAATATAGAGAAATTAAGAGGCATCATGACCAACAGAAGAGCTGATATGAGCAAGGAGAGACGTCAAGAGTCGGGGCGATAAGGCCGCGTGTTGCATCTCGAATTTTGTTGAATAAGGCAATGGTAGAAGGAAAAGGATTATCAGCGTTGGTTGGAAGAGAAGGAATACCAGCGTCAACAAGAGGAGGAAAGGTATGAAAGAAAACAAGCTGAGACACATTGGAATTGTCCTTTCTTTAGACATTGTTGGAATGAAGGTTGGAAATTGCATACTAGAAATAATTGCCCGGAGTGTAGTAAACAATATTAGGAGTTTAGGCAATCTCAAGCCAACCGCCGGTCTATCCATGCTTGAAATGAGTATCATCATGATAATATGGATTGGTGCCTAAAAATAGAAGTGTTCATGATCGGCTTGGGAAGTGAGTTGTTGATCAAAACTAGGCTGATTATGAAGAAGGAGGTGATGAGGAAGAGTATGTTTGGCAGGAAGGGCAATGGTGTCCAGGAGGTTTGACAAGAAGTCAAAAAAGAAGGGTACAATGCTTAAGGAATAGAGAGCTAGAACAGTCTTAGAAATCTGGTAAACATCAAGTGTGGCATGCTAAACAAACAGCCGATAGGGGTCAACCATCTGCTAATATTCAAATGACTCTTCTTTTGTCGTCAGAATTTAGAGCTCCAGTAGATCAAGAAGTCTATTTAGATTTTGATGAATCAGAATATGAGGAGATAGTTGCCAAGTTGACAGTGATACAACAAGATATATTTGATAAGCCAGTCAAGCATCGGCACTTAAAAGCTTTATATGTAAAAGGTTTTGTTGATGGAAAGCCAATGAGCAAAATGTTGGTGGATGGAGGTGGTTCTGTTAATCTTATGCCTTATACTAC
Organism: Miscanthus lutarioriparius; assembly: GCA_904845875.1. Classification (NCBI taxonomy): domain Eukaryota; kingdom Viridiplantae; phylum Streptophyta; class Magnoliopsida; order Poales; family Poaceae; genus Miscanthus; species Miscanthus lutarioriparius. The sequence goes on along the minus strand of CAJGYO010000005.1, from coordinate 69,512,931 downwards.
TTTTCACAAGCTTGGCAAGGGACTAGGAGATTTGATTGAGGCTGACATGATGCTTTATGGATTTTGGGGGTAATGCATCCAAGACCAAGGGGGCAATAAACATTGAATTAACAATTGGAAGTAAGACTTTACTCACTACATTCTTTGTCATTGATGGAAAGGGTTCATACAGTTTACTCCTTGGTTGTGATTGGATTCATGCAAATTGTTGTGTGCCATCAACTATGCATCAATGCTTGATTCAGTGGCATGGAGATGATGTTGAGCTGGTTCATGCTGATGATTCTGTGAGTATAGCAACAGCTGATCCAATGTATTAGGAACTAGAAGACTTCGAGTGTTTTTCTAGCAAGCTGTGGGAAGGAGGTTTCATTAAGATCAATGATGAAAGCCAAGATCCGATCCAAGCAATCGGCTCTGAGAGTTTGTTTTAATGGATAATCCAATAGATGGTACAGATGGTAAACTAGGACATGGCTTTACATCGGCCGATGAATTAGAGGAGATAGATATTGGTCCTGGAGATAGGCCTAGGCTAACGTATGTAAGTGCTAAGTTGGATCCTGAGTATAAGCAAGAATTGATAGATTTATTAAAGGAATTTAAAGATTGTTTTGCTTAGGAATATTATGAGATGCCTGGTATAGATCAATCAATTGTTGAATATCGGTTGCCAACCAAACCTGGATATCGGCCATTTAAACAAGCTCTGAGGAGATTTAACCCAAATGTTCTTGATGATATCAAAAAGGAGACTAAAAGATTACTAAAAGCAAAATTTATCCGACCATGCTATTATGCAGAATGGATATCAAGTGTTGTCCCTGTGTATAAGAAAAATGGGAAGTTAAGAGTTTGCATCGATTTTAGAGATCTGAATAGGGCTACACCCATGGATGGTTATCCGATGCCAATAGCCGATATGTCGATAGATGCAGTAGCCGGGCACAAGGTTATTAGTTTTATGGATGGCAATGCAGGGTATAATCAAATTTTTATGGCTGAATAAGACATAATAAAAAACAACTTTTAGGTCCCCTGGCGTGATCGGCTTATTTGAATGGGATGTAATGACCTTCGGTTTGAAGAATACTGGTGCAACTTATCAAGAAACGATCAATGCAAAGTATCTAAAGAAATATTATCCTAGCATCTGGGTGAATACTTGACAGCTGATTTGTTCAGTCATCGGCCCTAATAGCTGGTACCCAAACGGTATCGGCTTTAGCATAGAAAACAAAAGAGTTAAATATAGAAGGGAAAAGCCGATACGATATGTATCGCCTATAGAACAAAAAACCCACACAAAAACGATTATGGTATACACAAAACATTGCATAAAGTACACTAAGACAAGATCACAGACAAATAGAGATTTTATTCATTGATTAGTTTGCCCTAAATACAAACTAGTCAAAGACATTGTTTATCACATCCTGAGTGGATGTAATGTCCACAATGGCCTTCACTACATCAATGAAGTCCACGATCACCTCCTTGTGCTCCTCGAGGCCGTTGCCCATCGGGAAACCGGTCTCCATGGTGTGGAGCTCGTACTCGGTCTAGACCTACATCGCTACCAGCGCCACCGATGCGCCACGACAGACGCCATGGAGGGCGATCTCTTGGACATGGGTCAGGACATCATGGAGGCAGGCGTTGATGAAAGGACCCCGAGCATTGACGGCCACCGTAGCCATGTTCACCGCCAGCTAGAGGTTCTCCAACTGCACCGTCATGGCTGGCGATCATAGAAACAAAGGAGCTATCAAGACAACGACAATAGAAATTGAATTAAGGGTTTTCTTGGAGTTCATCTTACCTACCACCATGGCGTTAGACTCGGCCAGCCACACTCGAGCAGGGCTGGTCTCTTCCTCGGCAGCAAGGAGGGCAGCTTGAGAGGCCCTGAGGAGGATCTCAAGCTAACCGTTCTCCCGAGTTACCTCAGAATAACAGTCCTGAGCTACCCTCAACTCCTAGAGGAAATGCTAGGCGTCATCACTGTTATAGGAGTCAGAAGAGTCCGACGATGATTCTGATATGGAGGCAGCATCAGATGCAGCATTGGAGGGCTCGCTGGCCCTAGGAGGAAGTGGACGAAGGCTGTCATTCAGGACGAACCTATAAACAAGTTTGAAAAGTTAATTGCCATGAGCAGAAGATGTCAATCTCACCTCATACAGTGGAGGCGCTAGCTCATTGGCAGATTCTCCTCTGGGACCTCTTCCGCCGCTCGCTTGCCCTGGTTGTCCTCACCAACCATAGGGTTTGGTTGAATCTATGGAAAGGAGGAAGAAAACCGTTATAGGGTTTGTGAAGGCGGAGAAGTGCAAAGAACAGAAGCAGTTGCAAGTGTTGATGTGTTTGAGAATGGAGTCCTTGGCTATTATTTATAGCCACAAAGCAAGGTAGTAGTTATCTCAGGACGTGCAAAAAGCAACCGCAATTAATAGGAGATGAAGCACCACCTCACTAATGCCGAAGAGAATGTGGCGTTGATAACTAAGGACGGAAGATTGAGGAGTTTTCTTAGTGGAAAGCTATGTTTTTGGACTTAATTGGATTGAAGTCAGAGGTCTAGAATCAGCTATTTTCAAATCGGCTCTTTAGCCGAGATAAGAGATACAATAAATCAACAGAAAATATAGTTATCATTGGTTCCACACAAAATATATGTTACAAATGTTGGTATGCAGATTACAAGTTTAGGACATCCTAGATTGCTTTCAATGCTTTTAGCCGGATAGCATCAACTTCTATGATTTGTTGCTTGTATTCTTTGGCTGATCCATGAATGTTCTCAAGGCTGTTGTGAATGGCCTTACCTTCTTTGACCTTGGTCAGCATCTCTTGTTTCTTCTGTTTGATGGCATTGGGGATCTGAACCAAGTTGGACTCATGGCAATTGATGGTGGCCTTCACATTTTCCAGTTCTTTCTCAAGTTCAGCATGCCTAGCTCTTAGCTGATTCAACTCTGGTTCAATTCTGAAAGAGGAATTCTTTAGATTATTAACCAGTTGTGCTAATTCTTTGGCATCTTGTTTATTGGAATTCTTCTTGGCCATCAAAGCTTCATAGTTAGATAGATTCCTTTGAGCTTTTCTCACCTTTGGGGCTTGATCTTCAATGATGGATAAAGGAGTCAAAGCTTCAATGAGATCTGGGGACAAATTATCCTCGATAGCTAAGAAGATTCTTTGCATTGGATCTACATCTTGGACCAAGTCGGCTATATCCTTCTCAAACATTGGCAATATGTCCCTTAGCCGATTTCTGATCTCTTCTAATAAAATCTCTTGGAGAGAGGTGGCTGATGAGCTGATCTCACCTTCATCTATGTATTCTTTAAAGTTGAAGGAGTTGCTCAGAGCTGGAGAATTAAGTGTCTATATATGAGCAAAGGAAATCTTGTTAGGAGGATCGAATTAGTTGATAATAAGATAAATGGTGAAGTAAACATAGTACCTTTTCTAGAAGAGGCTCTAGTTAATGGGAAGGAATGGCCGATGATGTGCCAGCATCTTTTTCAACAATCGATTGAATTGGCTCTTAAGTTTCAGTGATGACATCTATAGACATCAGGGAAACTTCTCAAAAGATTATGTTGGTTGTAGGAAGATAAACTAGGCATATGACTTTCTTACCATCAATTATTTGCTGGACTGGAGATTTGATAGTCTGGGTGACAATATCAACAGGATCATTTCAATGGGTAGACCATCAAACTTCTGCTCTTGCGTGAGTGTTTCCTCATGGAGTATCTAGCATGATAAATGGTTAGAGAAGGGTGAAAATTAAATAAAAATTAAGGGTTTTGAGGAGATACCTTGGCAACATCAGAAAGTGAAGTGGGAGGATTCTCATTTTTTGCTGTCCTAGAAACATCGGTTGTTTCAACCAAAATTGGCTCCTTTTGAGGATTGGCCAATGAAGGTTTGGTTGGTGCTAATTTGAACACCTAGGACAACAGTTCAACACCCAGAGTAGATTGGAATGCAATGGTTGATAACTATGAAGAAATAATCAGAATTTGAAATTAAATATCATTTTGGGAATAGGATGAATTGTTTTACCTGAGCAGTTGATGGTCTCATTCTATGAAGCCTTTTCCCAGTAATGGTTTTCTAGGTTGTCTCTTGGGCTGCCTTACGTTTTGAAGATTGAAATGTTATAATTGTAGAGGCAGCTTGGGTTTTCTTTAGTTTTTTCAGTGTGGGTGCGGTTGAACCCATTCTTGAGGTTGGACATGGTGGATAGTAATCTAAGGGATGCCCCTTCATGTCCCTACTTGGGGGATTGAATTCAATGTCCTAAAAAAAAGTTTGTTATAACAGTTGGCAGGGGAATTTATCGAATAATTTTTGAAGAAGGAATGGTAAGTTACCTCACTTTCAGAGGCAAAATCTTCATCAAGAGCTATGCATCTAGGATGGACCAACCCACATAAGAGATTGGAGTGCTATTCTTGCCACCAGGAGTCAAATAGCTTTCATTACTTCACTGATACCTTCTCTTGGCTTTAGTGTATTCTTGAAGAATAGTTGAGGAGGTAGCTGACCAAGGCCGAATTGATGGGCCACGAAACAAGGATTGTAGAATTCGTAAGTTGGAAGATTTTGTAGGAGAAAAGAACTAGTAGCCATTTTGCCATGGCCATGGCGAAATTCAGCTGGTAGTACACAGGGTTTGATGATGCAACTAAAGATTAATGTAGCTATTTCATCTGAGCAGCCTGATTCAAACCAAAATTTGACTGGCAGAACCAATTCATTGTCTTCATCATAAGGCAGTCAAGTTAAGATGTTTGCGTTAAATCCTCTGTAGAATTTCTTGAAGATATGGCCTACATCAACAGCGATTGTTATGATTGATGCAGCTTCACCATAGTTCATGCACTATCAAACTCTTCCTTCTTTCCCTTTGTAATCTTCAGCAAAGTTGGAAGAAGGAAAGCTGAGATTTCTGAGATTAGGTCTTATAATCTTGAGCATATACAGGTTCAGCCATAATTGTATCAACCACCAAGGGCCACTAATAGTATGCACTATTCATTCTTCAGCAACTAGACAGCTACCGAGTGCATCAGATGATAAGTAGATCCTAGCAGGTATTTTTCCAAGGGGGATTTCATTGCCAGCTGCTAGACGCTCTACCAAGTATTTATGATTGAAAGTTGGACCACAGGAAGATCCACAAAAGATGAATCTTTCCAGCCACATGTTCAATAAAGCTACATGTTCCTTTTTAGCAGCAGTTGATCCATCTCCAATGTGGTTCAGAATGTAGCTTGCCCATCCTGTGTAGTCTGATATTTTGGCTAATTTCTTGGATCCAGCACTTAAGAAGTCATAAGGTTGCATTGATCCTGTTATTATAAGGCCGATCAACATATAGACATTGGCCAAAGTGATGGTCATTGGGCCATGACAAAAAACAAAAGCATTTAGGGTGTTGGACCAGAAGTAAGATGCAGAAATTAGAAGTGAATCATTCCTCTCCATTCCAGACAATGAGAGTGTCAAGTATTGATTCAAATCATAAATCTCCTAATCTTCGGCCTTTTCCCCTGACACCCTACGAAACCAATATCTCCACCCCTTAGGCATTTTGGGCCAGTTTCTAAAGGGAGTTTTGGTGTTATAGGAGGACAAATCTACTTCAGATTGCTTGAAGGGGATTCGGTTGGTTTCTTGACTAATAAAGTAAGATGGATCAGGGTCGCCCATAGGCCCAAGATAATAGACATTGGGAACAATTGCCATTGGAATCAAAATTTCGTTCCTCATTTCCTAAAACTAGATAAAATAATTTTGAGAAGAAAGGAAATGTAGGGTAACGGCTGATACTTGGAAGACGGGAACTTGAAAGCATACCTCAGGGACGTGGTTACTAGTCGCCATTATAGCCAAAATAGATCTAAATCTAAGGAAGGTTACTTGAATAACAGCTTGATAGAGCAGAGGATTTGCTAGGGTTAAGGCCTTGGCGATGGCGGCTTTGGTTGTTGAGGCTTGCTCGAGAAAGAAGGGGAAAGCGAATAGGCCGAGTGAGTTGGAAATGATACTGTTGGGGTATTATATAAAATTCGGAACAAGAAATCAGGAGTCGCGCGTATATTTCGGAATAAACGGTTACGACATGTTCAACAGGTAAATACATTTTGGAATAAAATCATTTTATCCCAAAATTATGGGGCATGTGTTTACACCAAAATTTAGAAAGGAGAACATGGGAACTCGAAGCTTCTAAGATTGTATCATCAAGGAATCCATCAAATGTGAGTCGATATCAGCTGGTTTTGATGCAGTGTCAGAATCGGCTATTTTATAGATGACGTTAGCGGACAACGTCAATAGACTACGTACGGATGGTGTCGGGGAGAACATGTCGGACTCTACAAAAAAGGAAAAGATTAGGGTTCAAGTTATCTTAAGTTAGGAATGTTTTCTTTTACTCCAAGAATTGTAATGAGTCGTATTTGAGTAGGATTCATGTTTAGGTTTCGGGTATAAATATTGGAGCCTGGATGTTGTAAAGACAACCAATCAATTAATACCAATTACTTTTTTTGGCTTCACGCCAACCCTTAGGAGTAGGAGTACTATAGACCTCGATGAGTTCTTCAACAAGCAGGGCTGCATCGATCCGGTTGACCTGTGGCTTGTCTGTAAGTACCGTCATGGCTTATACTTTTGTTTGTAAGGCTGCATTGGTCCGGCTGACCTCTTATGAGCTTTAGTATAAGTTAGTTATCGATCTATATCATTATTTGTAAGGCTACATTAGCTGATTGATCTCTTATGAATCATAATATAGATCAAAGTTATCAATCTTGTGTTAAATAACTTGTTGTTTAATACAATATCACCAGTTACCAAATCGGCCAAGAATAGTGAGATTTTCCATGCTGTTTTTGGTTGATTCACCAGTTATCGATCTTGTTATAATTAATGTTCTATTAATCATAACAAATCATCTGATTGAAAATAGAGATAGATCGGCATCATACCATTATAATTGGTCATCTTCTTGTCCGGTCACACTATGAATCTCGTATTTGATGGCTTAATTCTGCTAGATCGGTTGTTTTATCTCTATTCCAATCAAGCATAGTATGCATTCAAAGACATGTTTCGATCTTGGATAAACTCACTAGTTAATGAGATCTAATCTATTGACACTACCAAAGCTGCATCGATCCGATCAAATCTCATTGGTAAGACTTTAGGTTAGAGACTATAAATTAGTGGTATTGTTCGTGATCGAGATGTGTACTCTGTTTATTTGCTATGCATGTATCGGCTATTTTAGCTGATTCGCCTATGCCTTCATAGATATGACACGCTTTTATGAACCTGTTGATGTATAGTCGGTTTTAGATTATTGTCATTATCATAGATGCATCGATCCAGTCGAACCTCATTGTTGATGGTAATAAATTAGATCTAGATAGTTCATAGATCGGTTTATATTAAACAGCAATTGCTTGCGCGGTATATCCCTTTTTACTGAACTCATTGGCTTTGCAACATGTATTGATCAAATCTAATTTAGCCAAGGATGTATCTCTAATACGTACATATCGATAGCTCAAGGGAAAGGATAATTAAAATTGGATACATTGTATTTGTTATTATAAATCAAACATGACCCCCGAGCATCATAGTCTTTAATAGTTGATTTCTTCTCATATCGGCTATTTAGTTGATTTTTCCCGTTTGGCTGCTCCTGAAGCAGCACACTTGGAACTGTCTAGCAAAACCAACACATTCGACCATAAATTACTGATAAACTTTCTCTCCTTGTCAATTGTAGGTCAAATTGACTGGCACACCTTTAGGATTCTCTAGATCGTTCTGGCTTGCTGCGTGTCCTCGGTGCGTCTCCCCCGTGTAGAGAATAAGAAGTTGGAGTCATCGGTGAAGGACGTTGAGGCAAGGCTGACTCGGGCATGCCATCAATAGGAGGACTTGGAGGCGAAGGTCCTAGCATTGGAGAAGGAGCACAAATTGCTAGAGGCGAAGAATCGGTCGCTAACTGAGCGGCTTAGCCACATTGCCAACCAGCCAAAGGGTAAGACCTTCAATGTTGTCCTATGGGTGTTCGACATCATGAATTGCTCATCTTTTCTTATGCAGAGCCATAATGCCAACCAACTAAAGGGTAAGACCTTCTACGTTGTCCTATGCGTGTTCGACATCGTGAATTGCTCATCTTTTCTCGTGTAGAGTTGGAGACAGAGCTCAGCCTTTCATGTGAGGCCATTGCCCAACTCTAGAAGGAGAAGTAGGAGGTGAAGGAGAAGACTGATAGGGTCACATGGGATCTTGAAGGTGAGGGTATCTTCTATAGAATCTATTCTTGTAGTGCTAGGAACATGTTTAACATGTGATCGCCTTGTTGCAGAATATCGGTACAAATGCCCATGCGCAATTCAAGGTCTTTGGGGACCAAGTGAAGGCCTAGGAGGATAAGCTAGAGGCAGTGATAGCAGGGATCAAACCCATGCTTGACTATGTCAGCTTTAAGCCACCCGAGGGATCCACATGGCTACCCAGTGATCTACCCCACTGACCGATCTTGGATCGGTGCCAGAGGGCCTAGACAGACTTCAAGGAGTTCACACATAGCACCACCCAAGGAGCCATCATCCATGTGCTCATGGTGCTACGATCGCAGTGATAATGACAAGCTATGCCCGAGGAATGAGTGTGGCGAAGATCATGAGGCAGAGGAAGCGGTGGTGAAGCTTGCTAGAGATGTCGACCTGTTCGGCGAGGGATGAGACAATGTCTAGTAGATTAGGAAAAACCTTATGTTGGAATGTTGTGTAAAGTTGCTTAGTAGCTTTTGTTGAACACTAAGTGTTATTTTGTAGTTTATGTTTATATTTAATATAAACCATCCGGCCAGTTAGTTTGTAGCTGAGTCACCAGCCCTGGCTAGCCCGTAGACCATAACGCGGAGCGCAGAGCTCGTGCATGTATAGGAAAACAAGGCATCGCCTTTGAGCCGCTGCCGATCACCCACCACCCATAATGTAGAGGGTAGGTGTTCGTGCATGTGTAGGGAGAAGCCAGAGATAGGGCCGTCTCTAGGCAGCACGAGCGTAAACATGACTATTTCGGTATGTGCCCTAGGCAAAATCATATGCCATCTTTAAGATGTTATACATGGAGAAAGATTGCTTAGCGAATAAACATGGAGAAAACAACATGAAGGAACATCAGGGCAAAAAACTTTATTTAGTACTCAAATTGGAAAGGTACATAATCTGTAAGATCCTGGTTAGGTGACCGCCTTGACAACAAAGGGGCCTTCCTAGGGTGATGAAAGCTTGTGCATCCCATCGTTCTTCTATTTTCTATGTAACACCAGGTCATCGACCATGAAGTATCTATCATTGACATTGCTATTGTAGTACCTGCACAAGCCATCTAGGTACTTCACCATCCGAACATAGGTGACTAGGCGCTCTTCTTCTAGGCTATTGACATCATTGAGCCGAGTTCGGTCAGAGTTCTCCTCATCGTAATGCTCTACCCTAGGTGCTCAAAAGGTGACATCGGCTGGTAAAATGGCTTCAGAGCCAAAAACCATGAAATATGGGGAGACGCCGGTGTTGCGACTGGGTTGGTTTCTTAGTCCCCAGACCACAGCCGGCAGTTCCTTGAGCCATTTTCCTAGGTACTTCTGCTCCTTCTCATAGAGCCTCTTCTTCAATGTGTCTAGGTTCATGCCATTGGCACGCTTGACCTGGTCATTAGCCCTGGTGTGAGCCACCGAAACATACTTAACCAAGATGCACCTCTCATCACAGAAATCCCAGAAATCGCTACCGGTGAATGTAGACCCTAGATCGGTGATGATACTGTTCGGCAGACTAAACCTATGTATGATGTCATCAAGCAGCTCGGCTGCCTTCTTTGCTATGGCCTAGACAAGGGGTTTGTATTTAATCCACATGGAAAACTTGTCGATGCAGACATAGACCCAATGGACCCTCCTGGCGCATGCTTAAATAGTACAATCATATCTAGTCCCCAACAAACGAAGGGCTTAGATGCAGGAATCGTCTATAGAGCCTGAGCGGGTGAACTAGTGCTTCTACGTCAGTGACGACTAAGGGCCAATAGAAACCTGCTCGGAAAGCTTTGCCGACTAGTGTTCTTGAGGCCACATGGTTGCCGCAAGTGCCAGCGTGAATTTCCTTGAGTATCTTCTCTCCTTCTTCCTTGGAGACACAGTTTTGGAGTAGCTCCTCGTTGGCATTCTTGCGCATCAGCTTTCCATCAACTAGGATGTAATGCTTGCTACGGCGGGTGAGGCGCTCCCTCTCTGTATTATTAGTGGGGACATCTACAGTGTTAGGTATTTGATGAAAGGTACCCTCCAATCACTGCTCAGCTCAGGAATCGCTGTGACTATCTGCTCGACAAGTGGTGCTTCTTCAATGATTTCTTGCCCCAGATTGATGGATGGTGTCATAAGGTCCTGGATGAACACTCTGGCTAGAACTTCTGCTTGGGTTGACCCTAACTTCGACAACTCATTGATTGCTTGATTGTTAGCCTGAACCAAATGATGGTATTCAACACCATAGAATTTGCCTTCGAGCTTCCTCATCTCGGCGCAGTAAGCGTCCATCTTCTCGCTGGTGCAGCTCCAATCTTTATTGAGTTGGTTGATTATGAGTGCGGAGTCACCGTACACCATGAGGCATTTAACGCCGAGCTCTATAGCTATACGGTGACCATGCAGTGTCGCCTCATACTCCGCAGCATTGTTGGATGCCTATAAGTGGATCTGAAGGACATAGCAAAGCTTGTCCCTGTATGGGGAAATAAAATATATGCCTACCCCGGTGTCATCAATGTTGAGAGATCCATCAAAGTACATAGTCCAATGCTTGGGATGATCGACCAGGATAGGGGTCTACATATCCGTCCACTCAGCGATAAAGTTGACGAGCACCTATGACTTGATCGTCTGGCATGGCCTGAAGTCGATGGAGTAGGTGCCAAGTTTGACTGCCCATTTGATGATGCGACCATTGGCTTCCTTGTTTCGTAGGATATCGCTAAGTGGGTACTCCATAACCACCGCTATAGGATGTGCCTCGAGGTATTGACAAAGCTTCCATGACATGATCAAAATGGCGTATAGCAGCTTCTAGACCTGAGGGTAGTGTAACACCCCGGCTCAGGGCTTAACAGGATTAATAGGATACTCATACCAATAAGTTGCAACTTCTTTTCTGGAAGCCCATCTACAAACAACTCCGAGGTTAAGCGTGCTTGGCCTGGAGCGATGGGTGACCGACCGGGAAGTTCTTCCCGGGTGCGCACGAGTGAGGACAAAGTGCGCAGAAAAGACCTGTGTTGGTCTGTGAGGGCAGTCTATATCCTAGAGAAGCTGTCAGATGTAAGCGGGCCCGGCTTCGGAGAGGCGGGACGTTACAGGTAGCAAGTCTTAGACTCATTCAGGACCTCGCTGATAAAATAGACTAGGCATTGGACTTTTATAAGCATGTCTGGCCTCTTCGCGCTCAATGACTATAGCCGTGCCGACCACCTGGTTGGTCGCGGCAATGTAGAGCAGCAAGGCTTCGTAGGTTAGAGGCACGATCATGATCAGAGGTTGGGTGAGGAAGCGCTTGAGCTCGATGAATGCCTTGCCAGCATCCTCTGACCAGGTGAACTTCTCGATAGCCTTGAGCAGCTTCAAGAAGGGGAGTCCCTTTTCACCTAACTAGGATATGAAATGATTTAAAGCTGCCATGCACCCCGTTAGCTTTTGAATGTCTTTTACGTTGGTGTGCGGTTTCATCTTGGTCACCACCTCTATCTTCTCTGGATTAACCTCAATGCCATGGTGGCTGATGATGTTGCCTAAGAGGATGCCCGATGGAACGCCAAAAATGCTATTAGTGGGATTCAGCTTCCACCAGTACTCCTCCAAGGCTTCGAATGTTTCGGTGAGGTCGGCGATGAGATTATCGGTAGTCTTAGACTTAACCACTACATCATCAACGTAAGGCTCAATGTTCTTCCTGATCTGGTCCTTGAGGCAACGCTGGATGGCTCTTTGATAAGTAGCACCTGTGTTCTTGAGCCCAAAGGACATGGTCCTTGATCTGATCTTCTTCTTTTAGGGCGATCTAGTGATAACCAAAGTAGCAATCTAAAAAGCACAGGAGCTCGCAACCGGCTATAGAATCTATGACCTTGTCTATGTGAGGTAAGCTGAAGGGGTCTTTAGGGCAGTGCTTGTTGAGATCGGTGTAATCAATACACATTCTCCATTCTTTATTCTTCTTTCTTACAAGAACCGGGTTGGCAAGCCACTCCGGGTGATACACCTCTTTAATAAAATCAGCAGCTAAGAGCCATGTTATTTCTACCCTAATAGCCTCCTTTTTGTGCTGTGTGAATCGTTGAAGCTTCTACTTGACCGGCTTGGCAGGCACCAAGATGTTTAAGGAGTGCTCGATCAGCTCCCAAGGTACGTCGGGCATGTCTGTAGGTTTCCATGTGAACATGTCGACGTGCTCCCTTAGGAAGCTAACGAGTGCGTCTTCCTATTTGGGGTTGAGGTCGGCCCCGATTCGTCTTGCTTCGGTCACCGGGGTCAGGGACCACTTCCTTCACCTCCTTGGACTTGGTCACCGCTCGAGGGGCCTCCATGGTGGGGATCCACTGCTCCTCCGGTGGAATCTGCTACGAGGTGGCAAGGCAGTCCTGCATGCGGATGGAGATGTCAGTAGCCTCGGCAATCCTGAAGCTGTCCTTCTCGCAGGCGTAAGCAATGCTGAGGTTGGTGCGCAGGCTGAGGATCCCTTGCTCCATCGGCATCTTCAAGACCAGGTACGTGTAGTGTGGCACAGCCATGAACTTGGCGATGGCTGATCGGCCAAGGATGGCGTGGTACGCCATGTTAAAGTCAGCAACCAGGAAATTGACGAAGCCGGTGCGAAAGTGCTTGGTGGTGCCAAACTGTATAGGTAGTGTGATCTACCCCAGGGGTTGGGACGCCTTCCCGGGAATGATAACCTAGAACGGAGAGTCAATGGGGGTGAGGACTTCCTTGGTGAGCCCTAGCTCAACTTGGGATCTGGCGAACAGGATGTTGAGGGTGCTACCACCTGTTGGCAGTCCTTAATGACCAAATCTGATAGCCAATTAATATCCAAAATAGGAGAAATAAACAAAAAATTAGCACATATTTATTTTCTATAGACATATTTTCTACATGTACTAGAGATTCAGTATTTTGTAGGACACATACATGAAATGCATCTGAAGTACGATCATAGTGTGTAATCCAGAAAGCGTAAAGCAGATTCTACAAGGCACAAACCAACAAAAGCCCATTCAACTGACGAATCTGGGTTGAACACTATGACAGGGGAGGTCTAGGCCCACGTAGCAACCGACCATGCGAAGGCGGTCACAGGTAGGCGCTGCCTGGGTACGGCCTCACCAGGGGTGCAGGCACACCCCTAGCTACACCATGTAACACCCTGGTGTTAAGCATGCATTTGGCATTGGCATTGCATGAGCACGAGCATCATTGAGCATTCATGAGCATGAGCATGTCAAATTCTATCTTCACTACCTTGCTTATATCACATGTGATACCTCTTAAATTTATACCTAGGTTAGGGTTTACATGTGATCAATGTGTGAAATGCTTGTGAGACCCTAGGAGTACCTTTAACATGCTTAGAATGTCACATGGAACAACTTTGGTATTCATGACTTGGACCAAATTGGCCTCTAAGTCATGATTATAGTGTAAGGTACCATTTTCAAGTTGCATGCATGTTTGACCTAAGTTGAACTAGGCACCAGAGTGCTTGCATGGCAGTGCACCCTTAAGCAAAGTTATAGAATCAACTAGGGTAACAACTTTTATTTTTGGGTCATGGTCTCATTCAGCTCCTAACTTGCTCTAAAACAGTGCATAATTAGCAAGAAAATATTGTACTAGCACTTTGAAAATTTTCTAAGTCTGGGAGTGAATTATAGTTTCAAGGGCTGCACTTTGGGATGATATAACTTGCGAACCATTAGGATTTAGGCCAAAGTCCTTTAAGCAAAATTGTAGATCATATGTAGCTCTAAATCTTTTGGTAATGCTCCTCTCAACAAATCACCATAGATTTGGAGTTAGACGATCACAAAGTAGCGTTGTCAGGCACGGTCATCTACTCTAATGGCCACATCCACACGTGCGTCAGTGGCCGACTAGCCACAGGCCATGGCCGCCGCATGGCGGCTGTACACCGGTGATGGCCCGGCCGGTCAGGTTGGAGCGTGCACATAGGTGTCGCGCCCCTGCTGCTCACTCCACTAGCTCGCTCTCACTTCCTCCCTCTTGCTCTACCTTGCCAAAGCAGAGCTCCGAGCTCGCTGCATCACCGCCGCAGGTCTATCGCAACCAGTCACCACCGACGAAGCTCCACCGATCAATTTGTCTCAGCCATAGCTGCTTCGCCATCACCTACACCTCCTCGAGCCACCAGCACCACCTTTTGACCCAAGGTAAAGTGGCGTTCTGCTTAGCCGTACCCGCTGTCACCACCGGAGTGCCGCAGTGCTCTCGGCTCACCATGGCCCGGCTGCTCCACCGCATCCCCTACCTTCCTCTTCTCTAGTCTGGCACCACGCTAGGCTCTAGATGCTTAGGCCGGATCTAGGGTAGACGCTACGCCGGGTTGCACAGCAACGCGGCCGCCATGGTTGCCGTTGCACTCGAGCTCGCCATTGCCGAGCTGGTCCATCATCTTCCTCCTCTCTCTCTCTCGCATCTTTGGTTTAGTGACCCTAGACCTAGCAGATGGCATGATGGAGACCTGCCTTTCACCGCTGTCTAGCCAGAATGGTGGGAGCACCAGTGTGCTCCGTGCACCGCTGCATGGCCATGAACATGGTCGGAGCTCACCGCCGCCTCAACGGAACCCTAACCCACCCTAGATAGCTTCGTTAGGATTCCATGAAGCCATAGCACACCTCACCAGAGCACGTGATGGTCGGAGAACGTTGGCATACCGCTGCGCTACCTCCGCCATCCGCCATTGCCACCAGTGAGCCATCTTCGGTGAACCCTAGGTCACGTCTTCACCACCAACCGACGTGACTTGATGAGGGGCACATGTTGGTGTCAACCTCATCACCAGTGATCTCACCGCCAATGAGATAGGGCTTGCTGGAGTGCCTCCCCTGCCCCGGTATCACTAATGTGTGGGTCCTACTGACCAGCGGGTTCCAGCTGTCAGCGGTTGCATTAAGAATTTGAATTTATACTTTTTTAGAAATATAGGCAAAATTTGAAAATTCATAAGTGGAGTTGTAGATGTTCATTTTGGGTGAACCAAATTTTGTTGGATTCATCATGAAGTGCACTATTTGATAAAAATATGAAACCTACTATTTGGGATGTTTTTCTAGAAGAATTAAATGGAGCTAGATAAGTGCTTTTAAATTATTTTCAATCTTGTAAAATGCATAACTTGATCTAGGAAAGTGATAAAATTGTGATTCCAATTTTTTCTGAACTTGTGTTGACATGCTCTAGCTAAGAAAAATGCTAAACCTATAGTAAGCATACTTGGAATATGGTCGTCCTATTTAATCTTAAATAATTGCTAGTTTCAAGTGAAAATAAATGGGGTAAAAATACATAACTAATGATCATGAAAATTTTTACAGTGTTATGGTGCTAGGATGAATGTAAGAAAAATATGAAGTCCATTGTTTGACACTTTTCACTAGGATAAACTATTTTTTGCTAAAATAAGCCTATGCAATTTGTCATTTTTGTAGGGATGGCTATACTTATCCAAATGACATTAAATTTGTACAATAGACTTTTGGGGTCATATTTAGGCTACTGTAATTTTCTCAGAATTTAATGTGCAATTTTGTTATATTTTCCTTATTTTTTTGATCGAAAAGACTGTGGGGGAGATCCCCATAGTGAGCAACTTTTTAATTAATTTAAAATAGGAGAGAGGGTCTTACATACAAATCTAGCTAAAAGCATCAAGCCAAACATAGAAGGTTGACTTAAGATCATCCTTAAAATGAACAGACTGAAGTTTACATTGGTTCTTAAAATTCAATAACCAAATACTAGGGGTTGGGTCTCTTCTCTAGAAGATCTTGTCATTGTGCACTTTTCGTAGCTCCCAAGCTGCTATCAGAGTTGCTTCTGTGAAGAAAGGTATGTTTTGGGTGCCTTGAGCTTGGGTGTACCTATCCAGCAGAGGTAGTGATGTGTCCTAGTTGATATGTATAGTCGCCCAGCATTCTTTTGCAAACGTGCATTCAAAGAATAGATGGTCTATGGTCTCCTCTTCTACACTGTCACACATGATGCATATATTAGTGCCCTAGACGTCGAGATGTCTTCTACGCAGCATGGTCTTGGTGTTGAGGTGATCTACCAGAACCAACCAAGCAAAGAATTTAACACGCGGGGTGCATCTAGACTTCCAAATGATCTTGAAGATCGGATGTGTATCCATATTCTTGAATACCTGAGAATAGAAACATCATGAGGTATATGTGTTGCCCCAAACAGGAATCCATCGATCCACTGCATCTTCGTCATATGGTATATCTTGCAACTAAGCTTGTAGAGTTTTAAGCTCTTCGAAAGCCTATTGTGATAGAGGTAGTAGGAACAAGCTATCAAGATCAACGGCCTCCATGATTTCCAGCACCGAAGCACCTCTATTTCTGGCAAAAGGGGCCAATCTTGGATATGTTTGAGCTAGCACCGAATCTGTCCATAGATCATCCCAGAAGCAGATGAAGGAGCCATTACCTAATTCACACCTAACAACACCTCTGAAAATGATGTTGAGTCTAAGCACATCCTTCCACCAGAAGGAGCCCGATTCTCTAGCAACATGTGGTACTTTGGTGGAGTAGTATTTATTCCAAATCAAATGCACCCAAGGGATGTCGGCCTTGTTATAGAACTTACTTAGGTGTTTCATGAGCAGGGCATCATTTTGTAGTCTTAGGTTCAAAACACCTAGTCCACCTTTCTCCTTTGGTTTCATAACTATTTCCCAAGCAACCAGATTACCACCCTTTTTGCGTTCAGCATCATTGCCTCTCCATAGGCACTGCTTCCTTGCTCGGTCAATATTGTCGATCACCCCTTTTGGGAGCTTGATAGTGCACATTGCATAGGTGGTAATGGGTGTGATCACAGAGTTGACCATTTGTAGTCTACCTGGGTAGGACAGCCAAGTGGAGCATGCTAAGAGCCTTCTTTCCACTCTATCCATCATTGGGGTCAAGTCTTCAAATTTTGGCTTGGTTGTGCCCATGGGTAGCCCCAAATAGGTGAATGGCATTGAGCCCACATCACATCCAAACGTAGCAGCAAGATGAGACAACTTCTCTTGAGTAATATGGTTAGGGTACATATGTGACTTTCTATAATTCACATGGAGACCTGTTGAGATTACGAAGCTATGCAAAAGGGCCTTGAGGAAGAAGAGTTGTTTGGCATCAGCTTGTAGTAGCAGTAGTGTGTCATCCGCATATTGCACTATAGGGAAATCTGCCATAGGTTGGGGAATTGGTGTGGTGAGTAGATCCATGGATGTAGCCCGGTTAACCAAAATTTGTAGAAGCTCAGCCGCAAGCATGAAGAGGAGAGGTGATAATGGGTCCCCCTGCTGGACACCTCTCTTGCATTTGAAAATTTTCCCAAGAACACCATTCAATAACACTGCCTAGGAGCCAGAAGAGAGGATTGTTTGTAGCCAAGTCAACCATCTTTCTAGAAATCCCAAATGCCTCATAACTTGGATGATGGTAGAGTGTTCCACTATGTCAAACGCTTTCTCGAAATCTAACTTGAGTATGATTATCTCCTGTTTTGACTGGTGGCACTGATGCATATACTCATAACTCCATGCTAAACAATCATGTATCATACGTTATCGAATGAAACCATATTGGTTGGGATGGACAATTCATAGTATGACTACTTGCAGTCTCTCAGCTAAGATTTTAGTGATCACCTTCAATGAAATGTTCATAAGAGATATAGGCCAAAAATCATTTACTCTCTCTGGGCTATTCTTTTTTGGCACTAGGGTGATATAAGAGGTGTTGTTGCACTCAAGGTTGACCAGACGTGAGTAGAAATCAGAGCATAGTGAGTAGATGTCACCTTTGATAAACTACCAGCACTTCTTTAGGAATAGACTGTTGAAACCGTCAGTTCCAGGTGCCTTGTCATTTGGCATATGCTTGACCACTAAGTCAACTTCATCATGTGAGATTGGGCTCACCAAGGCATCTAGGCCATCCACCTGTGTGATCATGCTGTTGAGGTCAAAAAGCATGGTAGGACAGGATGTGGCACCCATACGATTTTTGAAAGCAGTCCTGAATCCAAACTCCATGCTCATTCATAATCTAGGAAATGGCATTTTTCCTATATGAAATAGTTGCCATACCATGGAAAAATTTTGTGCATTCATCCCCAAGTTTAATCCTATTGACCGTGAAACATTTCTTCCAATACAAATTTTTATACCGTAGCCACTTCTAGAGTTGTCGCTTAACTGCATAGCTGAGGTTAGCTTCTAGATTATAGAGCCCACGTCTATCCTCTAGGGCATCAATGAAGCAGATAACCTGGTTGCAGTTACTAATCAATAGACCCAAATTTGATAGTTGTTTACTCTAGTGTTTCAAACTAGCTCTGAGTTCTTTGAACTTAGAGGAAATATTCTGGGCTGCATCATTGAGGGTGGGTGTAATATTCCAGCAGTCTAACACTATGTCGAGGAAATCATCTTGCTCTACATAGAAATTCTCAAAATGGAACAGATTCGCTCTTGGAATGTTGGTACTGATAATGATCTTGTAGGGGATGTGATCTGAAGTCATCTTTGCCACGGGGAGCACTTCAATATTGGGGAAATCAATTGTCTAATTGGGGGATGTAAAAAACCAATCAAGTTGCTCTAAAAGAGGTTTGGACTGCATGTTACTCCATGTAAAGGCACGTCCTTTTAAAGGCAATTCAACTAAGCCTAGGTGCCGATGGCATCATTGAAGATGAGAGTATCTGCAAGGTTTCCTCCTGGTCTGTTGCGGTTGCTGAGAGATCTGTAGAAATTGAAATCACCTAAGAATATCCAATTCAAAGAATCATCAATGTCATGACCATGAAACCAACTAACAAATTGCTAGTGAGTAGGCTCATCACATGGGCCATATACTATGGTTAGCTTCCAAGCATCATTATTATGTACAGAGGTGAAATCCATAGTCATGCCAAAATGTTGCTTATCAAGTACTGTCCCTAAGAAGATAGCACTATTCCAAAGTACCGGAATACCTCCCGAGGCTCCCAATGAGGGGATGAAATCAAAGCAATCAAAGCACCAAGGAGCAAAGTTTCTGATATAGGAAGCATCAAATAACTCATGCTTTGTCTCCTGAAGACATATTACAGAGCTGGCGCTTTCTTCAATCTTATCACGAACAACATTCCACTTGTCTGTCGCATTGATACTGTGTACATTCCAACATAAGATGTGCCAATTACGTGTATTCATTTGGTAACCAGAAGTGAAATAAAATGAAGCCAGATATGGCTAGCACATCCAGGCAGAACAAAGCATGGAAGAGGAGATAGATAAACGACATCCATAAACTAACATAGAGGTTTCTAAAACACCTAAACATCTCTAGATGGGAGTGAACAAGGATATGGTTCAATGGATGGATTACCCCATAGCAGACAAGAAAGTTTGAACTTAACCAAGCAATAGTACGACAAGAGATGAAGCAAAAGACTGTGGGCTCTTCAGAAGAGCAGAAGGGATCATGCAGTGGTGTCATCATTGACAACCTGATCATTGGGCACCTGTATCAGCGTGTCTTTAGTGAGCTCGCTAGGAGCAACACCATAGTTGGTACCCCATTCCTGTAGCACTAAGATAGGAACAGGACCAGTCTGGCCAGTAGCTTCATCAATCATCACAACAAAGGCCTTGCGTTTCTTGGACAACACATTAGCGAGTCTAATAGTGCAGTAACCTTCTTTGTTGGAACATCTACGGCTGCGTCGCACACTGGATTGGGTCAAGGGAGTGCTCATACTGCTTGTTGATACTAGTGTTGGGAGAGTCACAACAGACTTATTCTTTTGGCCCCTGGTGACTGATGGGCTAGGCCTATTTTCCCCCATTTGAAATTCAAAACTAGGCGGGCTGGAATCAGATGGGCCACCTAGTATGATTACAGGAGTAGCAGGAGTCTCTTTGGCTGAAGACTTGGCAATATGCCTACTTTGAACTATCTCTGGCTAGAGCTGCAGAGCAATGATATCACGAATGGGCTTCCAAGGTACAATTTCCAAACCGGATGAGAAAGACAGGCCAAAGTCTGGGCTAACAATCGGCCCATCACTCCCCTCACCAACTTGTTCTTTAGCTGCTTCCTCCTTGCGCTATAAGTTCTTTGCTAGAACTTGGAGCATCACAGCATGGACCACTAGTTTCTAGGGAACCAAATCCATTCTAGTAGGCACAAAAACCTCAACTGCCTCCTCTACATTAAAAATATTCTTGTCAATCACAATGGTGTTCACTATAGGAGAGCAAAGAGATTTGGCATTGGGAAAAGCCAAGTTCAGAGGGTAGATTCCACGCCTTATGAAGCTATCAGGTAACCCATTATTGGTGTAGAAGAGTTGATCTGCATATAGCTTATTAGCTGCCATAAACTTGAGAGCCTCTTCATCAACCAGAGGAGAGGATGCATCACTAGAAGAAAAGCTGTCTTCTAGAGGAACCTCTGGTTCATTCTGAGCAACTACTTTAGGAGCTAGAGCAGGGTTCCAAGCAGCCCAATTGTCAGTTGTAGTGTGAGCACCATCTACAGCACTAGCTTGGATTCCATCTGCAGCACTAGCTTGGACTCCATTGTCTTCCATCTGATGGTCCTTTGCAACAATTGGGATTGGGTGGGCTGGATTGGGCTGATCCTGACTCTGGAAAGGTAAAGAGTCGGTCTTCCCAGCATCGACGGCACAAGATTCTAGGTCTTCGCAGTCAATGCAATTTGTTGGGATTTCCTTCCATATCCAGACCAATTTGGGCCGGGCCTTAGTGAGACATATTCTTTGAACATGGCCATTGTTAAAACAGGCTCGGCATCTGATATAGTTGGCACACTGAGAACGATCATGCCTAGTATCCAGGCAACGACTGCAGCCCATTAGACCCAAAGAGGGATTTGAAATTGAATTCAAAACTTTGGCTTCAAGAAAATCCGCCATGCAAATAGCATCGTACAAGGAAACATGCATCTCACAACTATCGTGAAGAACACGACTATGATTGAGATGAAAATCAAATTTGCGTCCAACAAAGGGGAGGGAGATCACTCCAATCTTAGGCTTCGAAGGTAGAGGAACAAGATGGGAGCCAAAACGTATTAGACTAGGAGGCTGAGCTGTTTTTTCCGGTGTCATTTGCACCAATATTTTCGTAAAGGAAACATGCTTGTTATTTGCCTTTTTGATCGATCTCTTTGTGCTCTTAGAAAGAACAGTGGACCATTCTTTTTCCTGTTCTTCTTCCCAGATACGTTTTTCACATTCCCAGTTGGGCATACCATTATTCCAAAGATGAAAGTAGACGTCAAATTGGGAAGAGATCACACGACAAAGGCGATACACGTGAAAACCAACTTGCTTGCAAGAGACAGAGAAACAAAAGTGGTTCGTGCTTAAGAATTGAACATGAAAACCCATTGCACGACCACCCAAACACGATTGGAGGGCTAGGGAGACTGAATCCTCCGTCAACCGAAATAGGAAGCGGCGAAAAGTGGCCAGCAGAAAAAAAGATCCATCGGGTGAAGGGGAAGGATAGTGTACCAAGGTACCAAAACGGTGATCCACCTCTTCTTCAAAGGCTCGCCCATGGGAGAAATCTAGATGGGTGGTGAGGTCAGAGCAAGACCCCATGTTGACGGTGGCATAGCAGATCAGCAGGGGTGGTGGAGGCTGGTGGTGGACGTGATCTCACCGGTGGGGAGGTGGGGCGGCTGCCTCAAATCTTCAAATAGCTTGCATGCAAGCATCGTAGGATCCTCCTCCAGCTCCGATGAAACGCCAAGGAGCTAGTGTGGACCTTCGCTGGGCAGCAGCATCACCCGATGGAGGTAGGCGCAATGGCCGGAGCAGTCGGCGGCGGCTTAGGCGGTGGCCGCCGGGGTCTGGGTGACCATCGGTGCTAGGACAGACGTGTGTGGCTTATGTGCGGGCAGGCGAGGCACGGGTCGCGTGCGGTCGGCGGCGCGCGGCCTTCACGTGAGGGCGGACGTGAGGGCGGACGTGCGGGCCGGCGGTGGCAGATGTGCGCGTGGGTGCGGGTCGCGTGCGGTCGGCGGCGCATAGCCTTCACATGCGAGCGGACGCGTGCGCACCGTGGATTTGGTTAAGCCGATATATTTTCCTTATTGCACCTTAGTGTCCAAATAAATAAATAAAGACATTTAAATAATTTATTTGGGCTTGACCATCATGTTTTCTAGACTGTGCATGATGCCTATGAACTGTTGGTATCATTGGTTGTGCCCAAATTTGATTGCTTGTATGCAGTGAAATACTAATTGCTCTATAATTCAATTTTAGTGACTGTTTGGACAGTTTCGGTTGTTAAGTAAATTGAATGGGTAAGGTGATGTTTGCTGTGAGTCTTGTCAATAACAAAGTTGTAGATAACTTACTTATATTGCTTGTGTCAAATTTTCAAGGCAATAGACTAAATGGTTGAGAGTTATAGCTGTTAGAAGTTGGCCTCCCGAAATGCTTACTCTCTAAAATTTTTGGACAGACATGGGAAGTTAACCTATTTTGACTAGGATAGTGGTTGAATCACCTTTTTGTGATTAAATGAAAGTTGTAGGAAATTTTGTAAGCTTTCCATAACGTCCAAGATCATAGCATTTGGTTGAGTAGAACTCCAGTTATTATCTAAATTTGTAGCTTCTGTGTTGTGGTCCAGAAATGGACTTAGTGTGGATTCTTGAAATTTCTAAAGAGATATGCACCTACTCAGTAAATAAGAATTCAACTTTGTTATCATCCTAATGATCTAATATGATAGTCATCATTTAACCATGCACATTATCATGTCATGTCATCCATGACCCTTCTTTTGCATTCATGATTCTCACTTTTTGTATGTGCATGCAATAGGTGCGACGGAATAAATCACCGTGTTGGAGTATGAGGCCGATCCCCAAGAAGAGCATCAGGAAGTGCAGCAACAGGAGCCCTCAGGAGAAGGTGAGTCCGATGGTGAATAGTTGCCCGAGTGTCTAGATCATCAGCCCTTAACCTTTGTGAAAGGCAAGCCCCGGAGCATTCTAAGCCTCCTATGTTTTCAAACTATTAACTTGAGTCCTTTTTATGTTGATGCATTAAGTACTAGGAGTTGATTGGAACCACTTGTTGCATATATATTCCTTATCCAGATATATATATCTTGAATCCTATATAGGTCTAGGATCGAATATATGCTTAGCCATGCTTAGTCGGTAGAAGTCGGGTGAATACCTGTCACCTACATGATATAGGCTGATAACTAATCATGGTTGGATATTTTTGCTAGCATGGAAATAACCATGTGTGAATTAATAAAGGAGACCGGGCGGGATCGTGATAGAGAAGCAACAAGGCATGGAGGTCTTGGGTGTCTATCTATCCCCATCTATGTCGATTAAGGACCGATTTGCTGTACGTCCTCATGTCATGTTGAACGCATGTCTAGCACTTAGCTAGCCGGATCCGATGATATGACCATGAAGCTGAGTAGTTCAATTCTGGCCGGGCCCTAATAAGTGGAAGTGCACACACTAGAGGCAGTATGGATGTGCGGAGAGCCAATGGCATGAGTCCAAGGGCGGGTTTGAGTCCCGATCTTCCTAGCAGATTGGTAGAATCTCTGAGGGTGCGGCGTTGATCGGACCCACGACTGTACCTAAATTATACCAAAGGTGACCTAAGGCTACCTTAGTGTGGGTGTGCCTCGATTTGTGTTATGAATAAATTCCCCAGCTAGGTAGGAATCGATTCGAATCACCATCTCTCGCGGATAGTGAGAACTTCACTGAGCAGCGGCAACGTAGAAGCACTAATTGAAACTTGGTGGTTATGATGATTGCTTAAATTACTACACCGGATATGGTTACTAATGCTTGTTTAGCTTGATCAAGTGACTGCTCTAGTACAGGTGCTAACTTAGAGATGCTTAATTGAATAGGGATAACTTGAAGCTAAAGGTATTATATATTTCAAGTTATGCATTTAAGCTTTTTATGCAAAATGTTGTCAAGCTAGCTCCACCTTTAAAGCCTTGCCTCCTACTTGGTGTCTTATTGTTTTGGCTTATGATGGGTAAGTCTAGCTGAGTACATTCTCATACTCAGGGTTTATTCCCATTTGTTGTAGATGATGTGGTGTACCATGGTTACTGCAAGCATTGCATAACTCCTGCAGTTGATGGAGAGTAAGACCAAGGGCATGGTCATTCTATATCATCTCATCTATGTGATTTTGTTGGAGACGATCTTAAACTGGCTATGTATTTGAACTATCTTGATGTTGTTTCAAAACTATGTTGCTTCCGCTACTTCTAAATTTAGGTTGTAATAACTTTGTTGAAACTCCGATGTATGACAACTATTTGTGAACCTATTGTAACATGTGACTTGTATGTTGAATCATGTACGATCTTGGCTTGTATGTTGGTTGATTCGAGATCCTTTGTGGTACTCGACGGATTACCAGATTTATATGGGCTCAAGTATGATGGTTTGACTTCCTCGGTGGTTGCTATTGTACTTGTGCTCTTATAAATTGGACGGTTCTGTTACAACTGGCATCAGAGCAAGGTTCAACATTAAACTTGTCATATGTGTATTTAAAACAAAGGTTTTATTTTATAAAAATATAAAGTATGCTAGTGGTCATCTCCTTTATGCCCAGTTAAGGACTATTAGTTGGCTATTTAAGTACTAACATGGGATGGGTTTTTACTTTCATTGTCCATACGGCATGCTATTGTATAGATGCCATTCACTTGAGTGGTAATGTATGGATCAAATGCCTCTACGCCCAGGTAAGAATGTAAGTTGATGAGTGGCATGACCGCAAGATGTGAGCATGCGGTCGGGGAGAGCTAGCTTTGATACGGCTGTATATGCATGCTTGCATGTGTGTATGGTACGTATTTAATTGTGGGTAATAAATTGTTATCGGGTAGCTTTGATGCAGAAGTATATATATTAGGATATATATATATGGAAGTGTTTAGTTTACCGCTCTCATATATCCTGTTGTTCTTCAATATTCAACCTAGAGCCCATATTACATTCTTGTACATTTAATTGTTGGGATGGGCTTAAATGAATCTTCTGCAGGTACACTAACAACAAAATGTGTAGCTCATTTAGTTATGATTATATTGAGAGAACGTATGTATGCCACCGCGTATATCATTAAGGATTTAATTTTTCATAAGTTTGTAAGGATGTATGGAACATGCATGCATCATGATAAATCATTCATTCATATCATTACATTGTTCCTCCCCCTTATAAGTTTCAGATGATGTTATGTAACCCGTTTCGATGATCGCGTTATCTCATAGGAGTTATACAAGTTTGATACAGATGGTAGCCCTAGGAGCCCTTGTTGCAAGCGACACCTTTGTGGCACCATTTGGGACTCCCACCCTATTGTGGAGGGTACTACACTCGGTCGGGTATACTGAACCGCCTCACTACTTTTGGAGCGAAGTGGTAACTGAGGGACAATAGTAGTACGACGTACGGGTGACTATCCTAGCTCATGTTGATCACCCACAGTGGCAAGGATGGAGTGTGGAGTCACATGGCAGACACCTTGGGAGGGTGCCCAAGTTGTAGCTTTCGAGGTCCTTAGTGAGATATGTCAGGAGTTTGGGGACAAGCTTGTCAACGGTCTTGCCGGAACCTTTCCTCGGGAGGACCCATCCCAAACCGCTTGGACCAACCAGGCGGTAATGCTTTGGTAAGAGACCGGGATGAAAGAGCAGGAAGTAGTAATGCTACCACAAGTGCCATGTATGCTATTTTGAAGATGTTTTACTCTCGCTAGGATAGCTATATTAGCAGTATGCAAGAGCTCCAAAGAGCACAGGCTACACAGCATAGGATGCGAGGACATGTGCGCAGGCACCAAAGGGCAGTTAGAGCAGTTCAGGATGAGATACGTAATTATATGATAGCCTTGGAACCTCATTGGGGGTAGTTTGTCTATGCTGTTGCTGAGGGGATGCAGCCATAGCAGAGGTTCAGGGATTTCGTGCAGAGAGAGATGAGGCTATTCATCTTGCAGAGTCCAGGGAGGCTGCCTAGGTCAGGGCTGTGTTTAAGGCTACTAGGGAGGCAACCTAGTTTGATAACATAGAGGCAGAGTATAGACGCCAAATCAGAGAGCAACAGGAGAACATTGAGGAGCTTCAGGTGGCTGTCCACCACCTCAATAATATCATCCATCCCATTCCTGCACCAGATGCTCTAGTAGAGGAAGACCCTAATGTTTTGGTAGCTGTGGATGATGGTATGGAAGAGGACGCTCCAGTTGAGCCTAAAGATGAGGAGATTGAGCCTTTGAGGATGACTAGGGTGATGGCGTGTCTGATGTTGACAGCGATCATTTCGAGGCTTAGTTAGCTCTAGTACTCAGTTAGATGTGCTAGCCATTTATCCTATTGATCATTTATGTAATGAACTCATAATTTAGTTCAATCTCCTGATGTACCCTTTCATGTACTCTTAAAACCTTGCATGTAATCCATGTTGTGGTTGCACTTTTAATGAATGCCCGTTGTGTTGGCAAGCAATTTGGCATACACGGAATGCATTGCGAATGGCATTAAGTAATATAATTGGTGATGTTATGGTTGTGGAAATGAATTATTGTGCCTCTATTTTATTGTATCAATTTAAATTCTCTCCACTAAATTTAGTTTGGCATAATTATACAATTCTTCTACAATTTTCTGACATCATCAACAATTGCTTATTGTTGCAATTTTGTAGATGCCTCACACTTGTTCTAGAGCTAATGGGAATGATGGTGCTGGGGTAGTGGCTTGCATGGTGATGACAATGAAAATTTGCCACCACCGCCCCCACCCACTCCGGTAGAGTTGATGGCTATGCTCGCTGAAGGGCAACGTGCTATGGGCGAGGCTATGCCCACCATGGTGCAGCAAGTCACCTAGGGCAGACATCAGCTCTAGGGTGCAGAGCCAAACCAATACAATGATTTCAAGGATTTCTAGGATACCAAGCCGCCTATTTTCAAGGAGGTTAAAGAGCCACTCCAAGCAGTGGAATGGCTAAACACACTTGCACAAAAGTTTCATTTACTGAGGCTGACTGAGCAAATCAAAACTGAGTATGCATCCCACTAGTTGCAGGGGCCTGTAGGCATTTGATGGAGTCATCACCGAGCCACCCTGCCTAAGAATGCTCAAATTACCTAGAACCAGTTTAAAGCTGCTTTCCGGGGACACTATATTCCTCTAGGTCTTATTAATATCAAGCATACTAAGTTCATGAAGCTGACCTAGGGTACCAAGAGCTTGATTGAATATCTACATGCTTTCAACAACTTGTCCAGATATGCCACAGAATTTGTTGATACTGATGTTAAGAAAATTGCTAGTTTCAAGTGGGGGCTTGGCCCCAAGCTAATGAAGACTCTTGCTAATAACAAGTCTGCCACTTTCAATGAATTTTTTAGTGATGCCTTAACTCAAGACAACCAAAACAACATCTATACTGCATCCAAGAATTAGAAGAGGCCTATGAAGCAGGCGCTTCTTAGTCAAAAGCTCTAGTTGCTGCGAGACCTCAGTTTCACCCACCTGCTCTCAAGTTTAGGCCACCTCAGAAAAAAAGGTGCAAACCATTCAGAACCGGAAGGTTTTTCGCAAGGCCTATTCTGTTGCTCTACCAAAGGGCGGCACAGGATAGGGAAGTTCCAATGTTCCACCCAGCAACATGCCATGTTGGAACTACAACAAGCCCGACCATTGGGCAAGAAATTGCCCCTATCCCAAGAAGAACAACCAGAAGCAGGGTAATTCCAATGTGCGTTAGGGACATCTGCACTATACCACTGTTGAAGAAATTCCTACCGGTGAAGTTGTTACTGGGGGTACGTTTCTTGTGAACCAACATCCCATAGTTGTTTTGTTTGATTCTAGAGCATCACATTCATTTATGAGTCAAACATTTGTATCCAAGCATAATCTAAGCGTAGTTACGGTAGATAAGGGTAGTTACTACATAAGTGCAGCTGGAAATCAAATCTCCACCAACCAAATAGTTAGAGATGTGCGTATCTCAATAAGCATCCGGGAGTATACCACAGATCTTATAGTATTGCCTGGATTGGGGATAGATGTACTCCTAGGAATGAAATGGATGAGTGGCCATGGGGTTCTTATTGATACTTCAACTAGGGTGATTATGTTAAGGGAACCGAATAGTAAGAATGCTTTCTTAGTACCACTTCCTAGAGATTTTGAAATCCAAAATGTAGCGAATGCTATCCAGCCCATGACTATTGCTGACATTCTAGTGTGTGAATTTCTGAACGTGTTTTGGGATGAGTTGCCTAGGTTACTGCCTAACAGAGATGTAGAGTTCTAGATTGAATTATTACTAGTCACGGCACCTATCTCGTGAAGGCCTTATAGGATGTCACCCAATGAATTAGCTGAGCTCAAAGTGCAATTGTAGGAGCTTCTTGAAAAAGGTCTCATTTGACCTAGCTCATCACCATGGGGTTGTCCTGCCATATTTGTGAAAAAGAAGGATAAATCTTTGTAGATATGTGTGGATTACTGACCCCTTAATGCGGTAACGATCAAGAACAAGTATCCATTGCCTCAAATTGATATCTTGTTTGATCAGCTATCAAAGGCTAAAGTGTTCTCCAAGATCGATTTGAGATCGGGGTACCATCAGATTAAGATCAGGCTGGAAGACATACCTAAGACTGCCTTCTCTACTAGGTATGGTCTATATGAGTATCTTGTCATGTCTTTTGGGCTAACCAATGCTCTTGCCTATTTCATGTATCTCATGAATTCGATGTTCATGCCTGAACTTGATAAATTCATGGTGGTGTTTATTGATGACATCTTAGTCTATTATGAGAATGCAAAAGATCATGAAGAACACCTAAGAGTTGTCTTAACAATGTTGCGAGAACATAAATTGTATGCTAAGCTTAGCAAATGTGAATTTTGGTTAAAGAAAGTACCTTTCCTAGGTCATGTTTTATCTAAAGATGGAATTTCGGTAGATCCAGGCAAAGTGCAAGAAGTTATGGATTGGAAGGCCCCGACTTAAGTTCATGAAGTTTAAAGTTTCCTTGGGTTAGCAGGTTATTACCGTCATTTCATTCTAGACTTCTCTAAGATAGCCAAGCCCATGACCAGAATTCTTCAGAAAGATGAGAAATTTGTGTGGACTCTGGAGTGTGAAGCTACTTTTCACACTTTATGGACTTTGTTAACCACCGCTCTGGTTTTAGCATAGCCAACATAGAAAAGCCATTTGATGTGTTTTGCGACGCATCTGGTACTAGTTTGGGCTATGTGCTCATGCAAGAGGGCCGAGTCATTGCCTATGCCTCGTGTCAACTGAGGAAACATGAGTTGAATTACCCAACTCATGATTTAGAGCTAGCCACGGTTGTTCATGCTTTGAAGATTTGGAGGCGCTATTTGCTTGGCAATGTGTCACATTTACACTGATCACAAGAGCCTCAAGTATATCTTCACGCAACCTAAGTTGAACATGAGATAAAGAAGGTGGTTGGAGCTAATCAAGGATTACAACCTAGAGGTGCATTATCATTCAGGCAAGGCAAATGTAGTTGTAGATGCTTTGAGCCAAAAGTATCATAACAAACCATTGCTGGAAGATGGCTTTAACCTATGGCATCTTGTAGTTTTACATAATCTCACTATCAGTTGCTCTCTTGAAGCTAAGGTCATGGAACTCCAAAAGACCGACGTGGGTATATTTCATATTAAGAGAAAGATGGAAGAAGAAGAGACTAAACATTTTAGAATAGATGAGAGAGGTGTACTTTGGTTTAAGGATAGACTTGTTCTACCTAAAGATAGAGAACTTAGAAACCAAATCTTAGATGAAGCACACTCTTCTAAATTGTCCATCCATCCTGGTAGTAGCAAGATGTACCAGGATTTGAAGACCCGGTTTTGGTGGACAAAGATGAAGAAAGAGATTGCAGCATATGTGGCTAGATGTGATACTTGCTACCGAGTCAAAGCCATTCATTTGAAACCTGCAGGGCTACTCCAACCACTGCCTGTTCCAGGTTGGAAATGGGAAGAAATCAGCATGGACTTCATTGTTGGTCTTCCAACCACCCAGAAAGGTAATGATTCCATCTAGGTAATTGTGGACCGTCTGACGAAGTCTGCACATTTCATTCTAGTTCAGACAGTTTATCGACATAGTGCGATTGCATGGGATACCTAGAACCATTGTGTCTGATAGAGGTCCATAGTTTGTAAATCATTTTTGGGAACATTTGCATAATCAGTTGGGTACCAAATTGATCCAAAGTTCTGCTTATCACCCTCACACTGCTAGGCAAACAGAGCGCGTAAATTAGATTCTTGAAGACATGGTAAGGGCCTATGTAATATCTTTAAAGGGTTCATGGGAGAAATTGCTACCTTTGGCTAAGTTCTCCTATAACAATAGCTATCAAGAAAGCATCAAGATGGCCTATTTTGAGTCTTTATATGGCCGCAAGTGTAGAACTCCTCTGAATTGGGTTGAGCTAGACAAAAGAAGGTATTATGCTATTGACTTTGTCAAAGAAGCCGAAGAGCAAGTTTGGATTATTCAGCAACATATGGAAGCTGCTCAATCAAGACAGAAGAGTTATGTGGAAAAGATAAGGAGTCCTCTTGTATTTGAAGTTGGTGATTATGTGTACCTAAAAGTATCACCGATGAAAAAGGTACAACGATTTGGTGTGAAGTGAAAGCTATTTCCCTGGTATGTGGGCCCATACAAAATTATTGAGCAATGTGGACTAGTAGCTTATAGACTCCAACTACCACCAGAGATGAGCACCATCTTCAATGTTTTCCACGTCTCTCAATTGAAGAAATGTCTTCGTGTACCCAAAGAAGCCATTAAACCCACTAGTGTCAAGATCCAGTCTGATTTGACGTATGAAGAAAAACCTATCCGAGTGATAGAAGAAATGGAGAGAGTGACTAGAAGTAAGGTGGTTAAGTTCTATAAAGTGGTGTGGAACAACCATAGTGAGCAAGATGCAATATGGGAAAGGGATGATTTTCTGTGTGATGCGAACCCCACATTCTACAGGGATTGGTAGGTCTTTCCAATCTCGGGACGAGATTTTAATAAGGGGGAGGGGCTGTAACACCCTGGTGTTAAGCATGCATTTGGAATTGGCATTGCATGAGCACAAGCATCATTGAGCATTCATGAGCATGAGCATGTCAAATTCTATCTTCACTACCTTGCTTATATCACATGTGATGCCTCTTAAATTTATACCTAGGCTAGGGTTTACATGTGATCAATGTGTTAAATGCTTGTGGGACCATACGAGTACCTTTAACATGCTTAGAATATCACATGAAACAACTTTGGTATTCACGACTTGGACCAAATTGGCCTCTAAGTCATGATTAGTGTAAGCTACCATTTTCAAGTTGCATGATTGACCTAAGTTGAACTAGGCACTAGATTGCTTTCATGGCAGTGCACCCTTAAGCAAAGTTGTATAACTCAACTAGGTTAACAACTTTTATTTTTGGTTTATGGTCTAATTCAACTCCTAACTTGCTCTAAAACAGTGCATAAGTAGCAAGAAAATACTATTCTAGCACTTTGAAATTTTTCTAAGTCTGTAAGTGAATTATAGTTTCAAGTGCTGCACTTTGGGATGATATAACTTGCAAACCATTAGGATTTAGGGCAAAGTCGTTTAAGCAAAATTGTAGATCATATGTAGCTCTACAAATTTTGTTAATGCTCCTCTCAACAAATTGCCATGGATTTGGAGTTAGATGATCACATAGTAGCGTTGTCAGGCACTGTCATTGGCTCTGATGGCCGCATCCATGCGCGCGTCAGTGGTCGACCGGCCATAGGCCGTGCCCGCCGTGTGGTGGTCATACACCAGTGATGGCTCAGCCGGCTACGCCGGAGCATGCACATAGGCGTTGTGCCCTTGCTGCTCACTCCACTCGCCCACTCTCACTTCCTCCCTCTCGCTCTGCCTTGCCAAAGCAGAGCTCCAAGCTCGCTGCGTCACCGTCGTAGCTTTGCCATAGCCAGCCGCTACCGACGTTGCTCCACCGGTCAATTTGTCTCGGCCACAGCTGCTCCATCATGACCTCCACCTCCTCGAGCCACCAGCACTACCTCTCGACCCAAGGTAAAGTAGCATTCTGCTTCGCCATAGCCACCATCGCCATCGGAGCGCCACCGTGCTCTCGTTTCAACATGGCCCAGCCGCTCCACTACAACCCCTGCCCTCCTCTTCTCCGGTCTGGCACCACGCTAGGCTCTAGATGCTGAGGCCAAATCTAGGGTAGACGCTACCGCCTGGTTGCGTAGGAATGCGTCGCCACTACACTCGAGCTCACCATTGCCGAGCTGGTCCTTCGTCTCCCTCCTCTCTCATGCATCTTAGGTTGAGTGACCCTAGACCTAGTGGATGCCATGATGGAGACCTGCCTTTCGCCACCGTCTAGCCAAAATGGTGGGAGCACCACCGTGCTCCATGCGCTGCTGCGCGGCCATGCACGCGCTCGGAGCTCACCGCCGCCTCACTGGAACCCTAACCCAGCCTAGATAGCTTTGTTAGCATTCCGCGAAGCCATAGTGCACCTCACTAGAGCACATGATGGTGGGGGAACACCGGCGTACCACTGCTCTACCTCCGCCATCTGCCATTGCTGCCGATGAGCCATCTCCAGTGAACCCTAGGTCACGTCTTCACCACCAACCGACGTGGCTTGATGAGGGGCACATGTTGGTGTCACCCTTGTAACACCTCTATGTAAAGCATTGCAATTTGCACTTGTATTTCATGAGCACAAGCATCATCCAAGCATTCATGAACATGATCATATGAAATTTCATCTCATTCTTATACTTTGTCACATGAAATGTTGATTTATATACATGCATATGCTAGGATTGACATGTGACCAATGTATAAAATGTTTGTGGGACCTTAGGAGTACCTTAAACATGTTTAGAATGTCATATGGAACAACTTTGGTATTCATGACTTGGACCCATTTGGCCTCTAAGTCATGGTTAGTGTAGGCTTTCATTTTCAAGTTGTATGTTTGACCTAAGTTGAACTATACTCTAGATACTTTGCATGGTAGTGCAACCTTAAGAAAAGTTGTAGTACTTAACTAGAGCAACAACTTTTATTTTTGGGTCAAGACCTAATTCAGTGCATAGCATGCTCAAAAATAGCTCACAAGTAGCTAGAAATGCTGTTTTGAAGGCTTGAAATTTTTTCTAAGTCTAAACTGCGTTTACAGTTTCAAGTGCTGCACTTTGGGATGATATTATTCTTGAACCATTAGGATTTAGGCCAAAGTCCTTTTAGCAATGTTGTAGATCTCGTGTAGCTCTACAATTCTTGTTAGAGAAGTTTTTACATTGGACGAACAATTTAGGAGTTATGGTCGCGTGAAGTAGCTCTGCCAGTCACGTTCATCGCCTCTAATAGCTGCGTCCACACCGCAGTCAGTGGCTGACCGGGGTAGGCTAGGCACACCACATGGAGTTCGTACATCGGCATCGGCCTGGCTGGTCTGGCTAGCATGGAGGGTTATGTTGCGCGCCAATGTTGCTCGCTTCCTTCACTCTCGTGCCTCGTTTCTCTCTCGCCCGCGCCAGAGCAAAGCATAGCACCGCCGCCGCACCATCGCCGTCGCTCTGCCATGCTCGTTCGCTGTCATCGCTGCACCATTTTCCAATCGGTCATGCCAACAGCTTTGCCATTGTCACCTCTTCCACCCTGACCAGCTTGCTCCTCTTGTCAAGCCAGGGTAAGGGCGCATTTTGCTTCGCCGCCCCCGTGCCATCACCGGAGCGCCGTCGAGCTCCATGCTCGCAGTGGCCCAGCCATTCCACTACCATCCATCTCCTTTGATCTAGCACCCTACTAGTGTCTAGTAGCGTAGGTCGAAGCGAGGGTTGACGCTAATGCATGTCGGTGCCGAAATAGTTTGCCGCTCCGCACACGGCCGCCATTGTTGTCGTGGCACTGGAGCTCGTCGTCGTCGAGCTAGTCGCCCGTGACCCTCTATACTCTCGCGCCTTCAGTAGGGTAACCCTAGGTCTAGCTAATGGCATGATGGATACCTCTCTCTGATCGCCATCTCACCGGAATAGGGAGAGCACCGCCGTGCTCCGTGCGCCGCCGCGCGGGCATGCACGTGGTCAGAGCTCGCCATCACATCACCGGAACCCTATCCACCTAGGTTAGCTCCGATAGGTTACCACAAAGCTCTAGAGCACCTCACCAAAGCATATGGTGGCCGAAGGACACTAGCGTACCGCTATGCGACCACCGCCATGGCCACCGGTGAGCTACTTCCGGTGAGCTTCTAGGCTAGCTGAGCACACCAATCGACGCGGCTTGATGAGACGAGCACGTAGGTGTTGTCGTCATCACCAGTGATCTCATCGCTAGCGAGATATCGCTGGTCAGAGCACCTCCTCTACTTCTATGTGTCTAACAGGTGGGTCCCCATTGACCGTGGGCCCCGGCTGTCAGTGTGTATAGAATTGATGTTCTGATTTATTTCACAGATTTGAATGTTGTTTCAAAAATTCATATCTTAAGCTCAGAGTGTCCAATTTTGGTGAACCAAATTTTGTTAGTTTCATCTTGAGGTGTAGTATTTGATAAAAAATTGATATGCACTCTTTCTAGTATGGTTTTAGGGGAATAAAATGTATCTATATAACTACTTTTTAAATGGTTTCTATCTTGTTAATTGCATAACTTGAGATAGAAAGGTGATAAAATTGTGATTACAATTTTGCTGGTCTTGTGTTCATATGCTCTAGCTAGGAAAAATACTAAACTTGCAGTAGTCATACTTTGAATATGGTCTTCATATTTAATCCTAATTAATTGCTAGTTTCTAGTGAAATTAATTGAGGTAAAAATACATAACATATGATCATGCAAATTTTTACACAGTATTATTATGCTTGGAGGAATGTAAGAAAATATTAAATCTATTGTTTGACACTTTTCACTATGCTAAACTATTTTTGCTAAAATCAACCTATGTAAATTGTCTTTTTTGTAGAGGTAGCTGTACTTATCCAAATGGCATGAAATTTGTACAATGGACTATTGAGGTCATTTCTAGGCTACTGTAATTTTATCAGAATTTATTAAGCACTAGAATTATTTTTCTTTTAAATCACCCTATTATTTAAATGAATTAGTTATGTTTAACCATGATGTTTTCTATAGTGCTTGTGCTGCATATGATCTGTTGATGTTATTAGTTAGGCTTAAAAGCAATTGGTTGTATGCAACTAGTTAATAATTGCGTTATAATTCAACAAGATGGCTGCATGTATAGTTTCAGTTGAGTTGGTAATTTCATGGTGAGAATGGTATTTTCTGTAAAACTTGTTCATAACAAAGTTGTAGATAACTTACTTATATACCTTATGTTAAATTTTCATGGTCATAGGCCTTGTGGTTTAAGAATTATGGCTGTTAGAATTCTGCTATCAGAAATGCTTGCTCTCTAGATAAATCCGAGGGATTGATTTGTTTGACCTACATAACTACTTAATCACATTAAAATGATTAAAATAAAGTTGTAGGAAATTTCATAAGCTTTCTAGGATGTCCACAACCATATTATTTTGATCTGTATAACTCAAGTTATGGTCAAGACAAGTGACTGCTGTCTTGTAGTCCAGCAAATGATTTACAGAAGTATTTGATTAAGTAGTAGAGAAGAGATATGTAACACCTCGGGTGTTAGCCTTGCATAACTTGACTTGCATAACATGAGCATGAGCATCAAGCATTCATAAACCATCATTTACAATTGAAACATTTGATCGAAACATATGAAACATTGCTTGTTATCTCGTGTTTCTTGGAATATATGCATAGGATCATGTGTAAATGAATGCAAGTGGGTAGTGTTAGTCACTAAAACACCTTAGCTATACTTAGGTTAGCAAATGGAACATGGTTCATGAATGTCACTTTCCATGATCAAGCCCTTAAGTCATGTTTCATGTGATTACTTTAAATAGCTCTATGAGTGACTACTACATGAAATGATTGAATGACCTTGCAAATTGCTTAAACATGTTTAGAGTATCATTATGAACAACTTTGATATTCATGGTTAGGGGTAAATAGGTCATTAAGCCATGCTTTGATGTGTATCATCATTTAAATGTGACATGTTTGACCAAGTTTGAACTAGGTGTTAGAGACCTTGCATGGAGGAGATCACTAAAGCAAAGTTGTAGTATTTGACATAAGGAACAACTTTTATTTTTGGGTCACTGACTGATTTAGCTCCTAACATGCTTGAATTGAGATCACAAAAATCAGCAAAATCAACATTTCAACACTTAAGAAATTTTCTAAGTCTTTGTTCGACTGATAGCCTGGCAAACCCATCTTGGTGATGACATTACTCGTTATTGGTTGCGAATTAGAGCATACTCCCTTAACCAAAGTTGAAGCTGGTACATCGGGCTATGATTTTTGTATAGACGGTTTATGCTTTGGAGCCACGGTTTAGCGGTGAGATGGCCGGGAAAACGCCCTGTCAGGCTGCTCCTAGCGCGACTGAACCGACTGAATTGGTGGATTCAATGGCCGACCGGAATAGAATCCACGCGCCGCGTGGACGTCGCGGCTGGCCGCGCGTCGCCGGCGCCCTGCCCCGCGCGGCAAAGCCAGGCCAAAGCGCGCCTTCAACTCCCCAGCGTCCGCCCGCACTCAGCCGCGCCCTCATTTCCTCATTTCGCCTCCTCCTTCCTCGCTGCAGCGACAGCCGAGCTCGTCTCGCCTCCGCCGTCACCATAGTCAGCTCAAGCTAGCGCTGAGCCACCCATTCGCCACCGCAACAGCATCACCGCCTTCCCAGCGACTCCCTACGTCCCCCAGTGCCCGCTATTCAAGCTTGGTAAGCCACCGCACTGTGCAAAGCCTCGCCGGAGCATCACCACAAGCCCCGTCGTCGTGGCCATGTCACCACCGTCCACCCTAGGCCACGATAGAGCGCTAGCTAGGTCCGCCGTAGCTCTGTGATGCTCGGCGTAGCATTTGTTTGAGCCGCCATAGCTTACACCGGCATCTTGCCGTTGGCTTGCACCTCCGCCCCGCCATGGCCGCCGCCGCCATTGATAGCACCCACGAGAAGTCCCACCAAGTAGAGCATTGTGTGCGCGAGGTCGAGTAGAACATCTGGTGACGATGTCACCACCGGCAAGTTCGCCGTCGGCGAGCTCTGGCCGCGCCAGTAGAGTAGCGCCACCGGCCCTGTTTTCATCTCGATGACATGTGGGGTCCTTTGACTGAAGGGTCCCACCGGTCAGCGACTCCGTATCTGAAAGCTAGCTCATTTGATTCCAGTTTTTTAATTCTTTTGTGATCTTTATATCTTCAGTCTGGTAGCTTCAAAAATTGGGAAATAAATTTGGTTATGTTCCTTAGGAAGGGTAGTATTTAGGAAAAATATATTATTGACATTTACAGTAGAAATTTTTGGAGATTTAAATAGAGCTTTGAAATGTGATTTTAATGCATGCAAATTTGTTTATTTTATATCTAGAGTTCCTGTGCTCCAAAAATTATGAAATTTTTGTGGTAAGCTATTCTTTTCATGTATGAGCTCTGGTAAAAATTTGAGGATCAGTGCATGGGTAGATTTATAGTTATAGATTTTTCTTTTATAAATAGTTAATCCTTGTATGAATTTTTATAAATTATTTATGAATCCAAAATTCTTGAAAATTGTTGGGGGTAATCCTAGTACCATAAGGATGCTAAGAAAAATAGGAAATCTGTTGCTTGACACTTTTCACTAGGGTTTTCTATTTTTGCTATTGTAAGCCTTTCTGTCTTGTCATTTTTGTATAGAGTGTTTTATTGAATAAAATGGCATGAAACTTTTATAGTAGTCCTTTGATAGCATTAGTAAGGCACTGTAAATTTTTTAGAATTTATGAAGTACATCTGGTATATGTTTATTATTTAACCTAAATATCTAAATAAAATAATAAAGGCATTTGAATAAATAGTTTGGGTTTTACCATTATATTGTCTTGAATGTATTTGGTATGCTTAAACTATTGGTAGGCTTTATGTTGTCAAACTTTGAGTGATTACATGAAGTAGAAGTATCGTTGCTTCAAAATGCAAATTTAAAAGGACTCCGGACAGATTCTGTAGTTTCATAAGTTGCATGATAAGGATGATGGTTGCTGTAAAAATGATTAATAACAAAGTTGTAGATAATTTGATAAGCTTTCCAGAAAGTCTAGGATCATTGCATTTGGATTAGTAGAACTCCAGTTATGAGTGAAACAAGTAGCTGCTGTTTTGTGATATAGTCGATGCATTATGGAAGTAGTTAATTAAATAATCGAGAAGAGATATGCACCTACTCAATAAACATGATGCACTTGTTAACATATATGCATTCGTAATACTTATGCCATATTCATGCATCTCGGATCGGAGGAAGAAATAACGTTGCTGGAATTCAACGAAGTAGAGGAAGGGGACCAGCAGGAGAATCCTCAAGTCGCAGCTCCCGAAGGCGAGGAGCAGAATCCTGAAGAGCTTCCGGAGTGTCCTGATCACCGCCCTACTTCCTTTCTGCGAAGCAAGCCTCGGAGCATTCTAAGTCTCCCAGTATTTTACAAATGATTACTTAAGTACTTATGATTGATGCATTAGGTTATAAGAGTTGAATGGAACCACTTGATGCATATAAATTCCTTGTCCAGCTATTACACCTTTAACCGATATAGGTCTAGGATCGAATATATGCTTAGCCATGCTTAGACCGGTAGAAGTCGGGTGATTTCCTGTCACCTATGAGATATAGGTGGATACCGGAGCATGGTTGGCTATATTTGCTATCGTGGAAAAGAACCATGGTTAATGTAAATGGAGACCGGGCATGATGTCGATAGAGAAGCAACAAGACATGGAGGTCTTGGGTGTGGATCTATCCCCGTCTGTGTCGATTAAGGACCGTACCGTTGTTAGTGCTTCTAACAAGATTGAACGCATGCCTATCACTTAGCTAGCCGGATAACTCATTCCGACTGTGAAGCCGAGTAATTCAACTCAGGCCGGGACCCGTTTTGTTGTGCGCTCCTTGCGGGGGGGCGATCAGACTGAGCCCAAGGGCAGGCTAGGCCTAAACGTCGTGGCATCTGGTGTCCCAGATTGTGCGGCGCAGTACGGACCCACGAAATGTAGACCTGAGTTGTACCAAAGGTGACCTAAGGCTGCCTTCGCGCGGTATGCCCGGGTTTGTGTTAGGAATAAATTTCCAGTTGGTTGAAATCGATTCGAATCGCCGTCTCTCCTGGATAATGAGAAACTTGGCTAGTCCCAACATCGTAGTAACTGTGTTATGGAACATGATGGTTCAAATGAATATGGAATTACAATACCTGCTATGGTTACTATTGTATGCTTTTAAATCGATATACCACATGTTTGGCACAGGATAGTTGCTAATCTAGAGATGGCTAGTTATAAGTAAGTGATAAAGGAATCTTAATTGTACAATAAGTCAATTGCTTTTCTGCAAACTGTTGTCAAGCTATCCCCATTGATATAGCCTTGCATAATCCTTAGAGTCATTTTATTTATGGTTTATGGCGGGTAACTCTAGCTGAGTACCTTCTCGTACTCAGGGTTTTATTTCCCATGTTGCAGATGGCACTGTGTATCATGGTTATTGCAAGAGTTGCTTCTATCCCGCTATGGATGAGGAGTAAGCCTTGGGCAAGCTTCTTATTAATCCTTCTACATGCTTTTGTGGACCGTGATCGTATCTTGGCACTGTATCAAATTATGTTGGAAACTTTACTTTCGAACTTAATTGCTTCCGCTTTATCTATCAAACTTGGTTTGTAATAACTGGTTTCATACTCTGATGATGAAAATGTATCTGTGAACTTTATGTAATATGTGGCATGTATGTTGAATCATGCACGATCTTGGTTGTTGTAAATCGTTTATCGAGACACGTCGTGGTACTCGATGGACTACCGGGTTTATATGGGTTCAAGTATGACAGTGCGACCGCTTGCGGGACGCCATTGTACTTGTACTCTTATAAATTGGTCGATTCTGCAACAAGATATGCACCTACTCAGTAAAATAAGATGCAACTTGTTATAACTTTAATGTAATGCTATTGAAAACACTTATGAGGATGCATTCATCACATCATATCATATTATACATGTCATCATATATGCATTCGTGATACCTTATTCCATACTCATGCATATAGGATCATTCGAAGAGATAACTCTCTAGAGTTTAACGAAGAATAGGAGGAGGATCAGTAGGTGACACCTCAGGCCGTAGCTCCATGAGAAGAGGAGTAGACTCTTGAAGATCTCCCTGAGTGTTCGATGTCGACACAGAATTTCGTCCCATGCCGAGGGCACACGAGTAAGCTAGAAGGGTCCGCTCGATGGAGCTGGAGATCTGCCTAGCTTCAGCGCAGGGATGGTCGATCCTGTGCACTTCTCCCGAGACGTGCAAGTTAATTTGACCCTGCAATTGACAAGAAGAGAAAGTTTATTAGTAATTTAGGGTGGAACGTGCCGATGTTGCCAAATAGTCCTTAATGTGCGGCTCTAAGAGCTGATATGAAAGGAGATCGACTAAATAGTCGATTCCAGCATATTCATAAGAATAAATCAATTAAAGCTCATGGGGTTGTGTAAGAAGAATCAATTATTGTTCAGGGTGAATATCATTATTTAGACAAATATTAGTCAATGGCAATAAGATGTCAACAATAATTAGTTTATGCTAAGCCATTGACTGCAAGTAATCGAACCCCTTTTGTATAAATGAAATAGTTCATCATCATTCAACTATTTAGTAAAGATAAATCTAATGAACATATTAGATCTCATCTATCGCTATGACCAGTGGGGCATGAGACAGAATCATGCAGGCCCTAGAAACAATAATAGACTTGATGACCCTAACTTATTACTAATATCAGTGGGGCATAAGGCAGAATCATGTAGGCCATAATGCAATAATAAGATCATGGGGCTAACACACCTTTCAACCTATCTCTACTTTAACGATCTCGTGACATGAACTGTTCGTGAAAGCACTCGATATCGGCTAAAACAGCCGATTCAGGCATAGCGCACAGTTAAGGTCATGCCCTCTTAGGAACAAATCTACCAAATGACGATCCCAACTCCACGGTGCTAATAGTGGGGTGTGAGGCAGAATCACACAGGCCATGATAACGGGCCATGGAACTGTTTTTGCTAGCCAATAGATCTACTCAAAATCAGACATGCCTTAACCGCACGCTATGCACGATCAAGATTGATATAAAATAGCCGATAAAACATAACTCATCGTTTAAAGTGCAGATTAGATCAAATCTAGATTAACAAACGATGGGTTAAAACGGATATAAGGCCGATCTAGATCATTCACAATCGAGCGAAGTGATATTGCTGCAATTAAATAAATAATGGAAGCAATAAGGAATATCGGTAACTTAATGAATCTATCCGAAGGAACACCACCCTTAGATAGAGCCGATAACTTGACCTTAATCTAGTTTGAGCAGTGGAGGTTGACCGGATCGATGCAGCCTTACTTGAACTAGACAAGAGTCGATAACTAACTTATACCAGAGTCACAGTGGAGGTCGACCAGATCGATGCAGCCATACTAACAGAGGTATAAGCCATGACGGTACTTATAGACAAGCAGTGGAGATCGACTAGATCGATGTAGCCGTACTTGTTGAAGAACTCGCCGAGATCTACTCTACTCCTACTCCTAAGGGGTGGCCGAAGCCAAAAAAAGTAAGTAATTTGTATTTGATTGATTGTGTGTCTTTTACAATAGCCGGGGT
The DNA here is from genome assembly GCA_904845875.1 of Miscanthus lutarioriparius. Lineage (NCBI taxonomy): Eukaryota > Viridiplantae > Streptophyta > Magnoliopsida > Poales > Poaceae > Miscanthus > Miscanthus lutarioriparius. The sequence goes on along the minus strand of CAJGYO010000005.1, from coordinate 69,470,602 downwards.
TTGATATTTATACCCGGAACCTAAACATGAATCCTACTTGAGTACGACTCGGTACAATCTTTGGTATGAAGAAAACATTCCTATTTTAAAATAACTTGAACTCTAATCTTTCCCCTTTTGTAGAGTCCGATATGTATCTTCTCGACGCCAATCATATCTCAGCATCCTTATCTGCTGACATCATTCAAAGAGAACCGATCCCAGTGTCACATCCGAACCGGTTGATATCAATCCTTATATAATCGACTCCTTGATTGACAGAATCTTGGAATCCTACGAATTCCCATGCTCTTCTCCCAAATTTTGGTGTAAACACATGCCCCCCAATTTTGGGATAAAATGATTTTATTCCAAAATTCTAGTTCCTTGGTTTACCACGCCGCAACTATTCTATCCTGAGATATATGCATGACTCCTAACTTCCTGGCTTGAGTTTTATATAACATCCCAACAGTATCCAACCCACAAGGCTTGTTTATTTTCTCCTTTCCCAAGCCAACTGTAATAACTAATGCTGTCATCGCCAAGGCCCCAAACCCTAGCAAATCCTCTGTTCTATCAAGCCGTCATTCAAGCTACCTTCGTTAGATCTGAACCTGTTTCAGCTGTAATGGCGACCAATGACCACATTACTGAGGTACGCTTCTAAGTTTCCATTCTCCAAGTGTTGGCCGCTACCCCATATTTCTTCTATTCTTGAATTTATTTCATCCGATTTCTAGGAAATGAGGAACGAAATCTTGATTCCATCAGCTATCGTTCCTAATGTCTATTTTCTCAGGCCTATCGGTGACCTAGATCCATCTGACTTCATCTATCAAGAAACCAACCAGATCCCCTTCAAACAGTTTGTAGTGGATTCATATTCCTGGAATAAAACTCCCTTCAGAAACTGGCCCAAAGCGCCTAAGGGATGGAGAAATTAGTTTCGTAGGATATCCAAGAAAAAGGGTGGAGATTGGGAGCTTTATGATCTGAATCAATGCTCGACACTTTCATTGTCCGAAATGGAGAGGAATGATTCACTCCTGATCTCTACTTCTTATTTCTGGTCCAATGTTCTAAATGCTTTTATTTTTGGTCATGGTCCAATGACCGTCACCCTGGCCGATGTTCACATATTGACCGGCCTTAGAATCACCGGATTAGTGTAGCCTTTTGAGTATTTGAGTGCTGGTTCCAAGAGATTAGCCAAGATAGCAGACTGCACCGAATGGGCAAGTTATATTTCAAACCACATTGGAGACGAACCAACCATTAGTGAAAGGGAATATGTGGCCTTCCTGAATATGTGGTTCAAGAGATTCATCTTCTGTGGGTCATCTTGTGTTCCGACTTATAATCATAAGCTTATGGCAGGGCATTTGGCAATAGGCAAGGGTGTCCCTCTTGGAAAGTACCTGCTAGGGGCTGCCTACCATCTGATGTATCAGGTAGCTGCCCAATTATTAAAGAATGAACTGGTGCATAGTATCAACGGCCCTTGGTGGTTGATACAACTATGGCTCAATTTGTATATGCATAAGACTGTAAGGCCTGATCTTAGAGACCTGAGCTTCCCTTCCTCTAATTTTGATGAGGAGTATAAGGGCGAAGAAAGAAGAACCCGCTAGTGCACGAGCTACGGCGAAGCTGCTCGGCCATAATAATTGACTTCGATGTTGGCCATCTCTTCAAAAAGTTTTATAGGGGTTTTGATGCAGATGTTCTGACTTGGCTACCTTATAATGAGGATGGCAATGATGAACTGACTTTCCCATTCAAATTTCAATTTGAATCCGGCTGTTCGGACAAGACAGCGGCTGTGGTCTTCAATTCCTTTATCAATTCCTGTGTTCTTCCAGCAGAATTTCATCATGGTAGCGACAAAATGGTTACAGGTTCCTTCATTCCAGACAACCTTCCAACTTATGAGTTTTACAACTCTTCGTTTGTAGCTTGTCATTTTGGCCTCGACCAATTGCCCCCCACCTTTTCTTTGAGGATATACTGAGGCCAAGAGAGGATATTAGTGAAGGATTGGAATCCTCTAGAGTTTTTCAATTGGGACCAGATCTCCCTTCCCTTTTCTTGCATGACTGGACCAAAGTCAGCTTCTCTTCCACTCTCTTTGACTCTTGGTGGCAAGAATGGCACTCCCATCTTTTCTGTGGCTTGGTCCACCCTTTATGTATAGCTCTGGATGGGGAATTTGCTTCTGATAGTGAGGTAACTTGCCATTTTTAAGAAAATTGTTCGATGAATTCTTTCGCCAACCGTTCTAACCGATCCTTTTTAGGACATTGAATTTGATCCTCGAAGCTTGGATAGGAAGGGGCGTCTCATAGACTATCGGCCACCATGTCCGGTTGCAAGATTAGGATCGGCTGCACCTTCGTTGAAGAAATTGATGAAAACTCATGATGCTCCCATGATTATGACATGTCAATCTCCAAAGCGCAAGGCGGTCCAAGGGGCAACTTAGAAAGCCACTACTTGAAAAAAACTCCGTAGGACGAGACCATCAGCCGCTCAGGTGAACACTCCATATTTTCCTCGAACTGATGTTCAACTTTTTGATCCCGTTGTTTCACAGCTATTGAGCATTGCGTCCCAGTCTACTCTAGGTGTGGAACTGCTTTCCCAGGCATTTGATTCAACACCAAATGAACCCCCATCGGCTAATTCTCAAAAGGAGCCGATTTCGGTTGGAATAACCGATGCTTCTATAATAGCAGAAAATGTGAGTTTCATCCTTGATGCTTTTGGGGAATTTTTCTTTAGTTTCCTGATTCACTCAGTTTTTTCATCCTTCATCCAATTTCTTGCTATGTCAGATACTTCCCCATGAAACACCCATGCAAGAGCAGGAGTCTGACGATCTCCTTATTGAAAATAATCCTGCTGTTGCCGATGTCCAAACTGTCGATTCCCCGGTCTAGCACACAACTGATGGTAAGAAAGTCATATGCTTAGCTCATTTCTTTGCAAGAAACATGAATTAAAAAATCCTTCCTTGTCATTACAGATACCAACGCTAGAAGCTTAGAGCTAATTCAACCAGATGCTATTGGTGCATCATCAGCTGTTCCCCCTCTTCCGATAGAGGCTACTATAGAGAAGGTACTGTATCCTCTTTGCCATCCACTTTGTGATAAACTGCTTCAAACCTCCTAATCAAGATTTCCTTTGTACATAGGCACTCAATCTTCTAGTCTGAAGCTACACTTTCGATCTTGAGGAGTATTTTGACAAAGATGAAATCAGATCGTCAGCCACTTCCTCTAATGAGGCTTTGTCGGAGGAGACCAGAAATCGGCTAAGAAATATATTGCCAATGTTTGAGAAGAATACAGCCGATTTGGTCCAAGATACTAATTCAATGCAGAGAGTCTTCTTGGCCATTAAGGGTGATCCATCCCCAACTCTCTCTAGATGCCAGCTGTCACAGAACCGACCAATTTATAAGAGCACAAGTATAAAAATAATCACCGGAACGATCAATTTCTCAAACTTGAGCCCATATAAACCCGGTAGTCAACTAAAATCTCGAAGGACCTCAAACCAACTTGCATATAACCAAGATCATAGTAATTCAACATAACATATCGTACGTTACAACATTTCACAGACGTTCGCAAATAGATTACATCATCACAGAGTCATTGTTATTACAAAACAAGTCTTGTAAAACATGCGGAAGCAAATAGTTTAACTCACACACCCGAGTTCAAATACACATACTGGTTCGCTGATCACAGTCCACAAAAGCATTCAGATAAGAGAACAGAGATCATGCCCATGATCTAGTCTTCATCACCCGCCGAGTGGAGACAATACTTATAGAATCCCGATATAGAAGGTCATCTGCAACAAGAGGGAATAAACCCTAAGTACGGGAATGTACTCAGCTAGACTTACCCATCGGAAACCAAAATAAATGACACCAAGGATTATGCATAGCTTAATGTAGTGGATCTGGCTGACACTTTCTTTTTGCAGAAAAGCATAAGTAATAATGATTAACTCTTAACCTGAACTAGCAGTGACTTTTTAGCCATTAACCTATCATCTATATTAGCACCTGTACTAAGCAATCATTTTATTAGGGTGCAAACATTAATAACCATATCAGGTATTCATTATGGCAACCTTATCATCATCATCCATTTAACCATATCGTTAAATTAAGTGAATCTACGTTGCCGCTGCTCAGTCAAGTTCTCACTATCCGGGAGAGACGGTGATTCGAATTGATTCCTATCCAGCTGGAGGGGTATTCCTAAACACAAACCCTGCTTCCCCCGTCGGAGTCGCAAACAAGTCACCTTTGGTACGATTCAGGAGTCACGAGTCTGAACAGATTGACATTCTCAGAGAACCACTCTGCCAAGGTTGTTCGGGACTCTAACCCGCCTTGGACTTATGCCAATGGCTCTCCGCACATCCTTACTACCTCCAGAATGCCACCACTGCTCGTGTCCCCGGCCTGAGTCGAGCTACTAGGCTTCGCGGTTGGAACGACTCATCCGGCCAGCTAAGTGTTAGGCTGCGTTCAACATGACATGAGGACGTACAGCGTATCGGTCCTTAAACGACTCAGACGGAGTCACTATGTTCATACCTACACAAGACTCTGCCCGGTCTTAATTCATTATTCACATGGTTCTTTTCCACGATAGCAAATATAGCCAACCATGATCCACCTCATCCTAAAGCTCGCAGGTGACAGGAAATCACCTGACTTCTACCGCACTAAGCATGGCTAAGCATTTAACCCGTTCCTGAACTTAAATAGGATTCTAGTGCGATATCTGGACAAGGAAGGATATATAATGAAGCAATTGGTTCCAACCAATTCCTATACTTAATGCATCATCAACAATAAAAGATACTCAATGTATTTGTAAAAACATGGGAGGCTTAATATGCTCCGGGGCTTGCCTTTCAGGAAAGAGGAAGGCTGGTGGTCAGGGCACTCGGGCAATTCCTCTGCGGCGACATCTTCGTCGGCTTCCTGCACATCAGGTTCCTCCTCCTGGTTGGCTCCCTCAAACTCCAGCAACGTCACTCCCTCCGGCACACCTATTGCATGAATGCGCAAGATAAATATCATGGATGCACATGAACGAATGTCAGGGATGCTCGGGGAATGCGCATGTTCGCTGTAGTTTGCATATTCCAACTTAAGCCCTATTCAAATCACTTTACTTACCAAGTTTATACAACCTAATGTATAATTGCTCATCTTCAGTTAATGACCTAGCACCTGCACCTAAGCATATTCTCTAGTTAGGCTAACCCCTAAACAATCAACGAGAACATTGCATCAAGCATACACTCAAGCATTTGTATTCCAGCAAAATGAAGACTATGTAGCGGTACAGTAATCTAGCCATAACTGGAGATTTACAAATCCAAATGACTTGCAACAAGACAATCTGGAAAGCTTATGAAATTGTCTACAATTCATTTTCAGACCTCAAAGCATGATTCAATCCTTTTCCAGGTCGAATTCATAAATCAACAGAATTCTGTCCTCACAAGACACAGAGTAAGCAAAACTAGAACCTAACTTTAAACAGCTGTAGTTTCTAAACTACTGGGCCAAATGCCCTCAAATTTTTACAGGAGCTAGATACATAAATTATCTACAACTTTTGTATTCATCACATTCACAGCAAATCAAAATATCATGGGGAACTTTCCAAAGTCCCCAGATGTGTCCAGAAGGACATATTGCAAACAAATAATTATTAACTTATGATGTAAACAAATAATTGGACAAAACTAACTCTACTCACATATCACACATATCACAAGAACACCAGAAAGTAGGGTGTTCATCACCAAAACATTTCTTTTAATACCTTTCTTAATTTATTTAATTAATTAGAGGAAATAGTAAACATATATGAAAACTACACCATTAAATCTACAAAAATTATAGTAGACACTACATGCCCTAAGTAGACTACCATAAAAATTTCACACCATTTGAGTAAGTATAACAACCTACACAAAAATGGTAAGGCAGAATGGCTTAAAATGGCATAATTAGGAAACCTTAGTGAAAAGTGTCAAGCAACAGATTTCATATTTTTCCTAGCATCCTTAAGGTACTAAGACATTCTCCAACAAATTTCATGGTCATTGGATTCATAGATAAATTACAAAAACTCACACAAGTATCCACCAATGATAAAAGGAAAATCTATAACTCAAAAACTACACATGCAATGACTCTCAAATTTTAACCAGAGCTTCTACTAAGCAATACTAGCTTACCCACAAAATTTCACAATTTTTGGATCACAGAAACTCAAGATATGATTTGAACAAGTTTGCATGCATTCAAAAACACATTTCAAGTTTCAATTTAATTCATCCAAATTTTCCACTACAAGTGTTCCTGTCATATTTTTACTAAATACTAGACTTCACTATGATCCTAACAAAATTGGAAGTACTCAATTTGGATCTACCAATTTGGAGATACAAAAATCTCAAATCAGCATTCAAAACTAGAATTTCTGAACCATCATATGAATACACATCACTAACGTGTGGGACCCGATTGTCAGCCGGACCCACTGGTCAGCGAGACGAAACAGGGGAGGCGCATGCGACGGCGCGGCACACGGCGAAGTTCGCCGACGGTGACTCCTTCGGCGAAATGGACAGCACCGACGTGCTCCCAAAGGTCCCCCGCGTCGATTGACCCCCTAAGCCTAGACCCAAGCGGCCCCTAAGCACGCCGACCATGGCGCACGGTGGCTCTGCCGTGGCGCACGGCGGTGCGCAGCCGTGTTTCGGCATGACTGGACCGGCTTGGGTGGTAGCGTATTCACAGGAGCGACTATGTGAGCTGGGGAAGACGAGACAAGGGCTAGGGATAGAAGAAGGGTGCTGTGGTGCGCTGGCCACGGTGAGCGCCAACTCCGGCGAGGCTCAGCCATGGCGGGCGGTGGTGGAATGGTCACAACGACCTTACCAAAGATCGAATGGATCGGCTAAGTGGTGGAGGACGTAGAGGCGAACATGGCGGAGCTACGGTAAAGGTGTAGTGCGCATTTTTACAGCGGGGCGTGAGCTCGGCGACGGCGAAGCTCTGCAGCAATGATGGCAGAGCGGCTGAGCTCGCTTGCTGTGCGCGGTGGAGGTGAAGAAATGAAAATTGGAGTGACGAGCAGGTCGGGCAGGCGCGTGGGGGTGCGCACATCGTGGCCAGCAGCACCAGGGCGTCCGTGGAGCGTGGCCGTGCGGTCAGACGGCCGGCGACGGGTGTCACCCACGCATCGGATGTTTTCTGAAACGGTGATCACTGTAGTTGTCTGAACTTTTCGTTTCAGTGCTCAATAGAACCGACTGACAAGCGAATTTTAACACTAATTAGCTCCTAAACCGTGACGTGTTAGAGGAAACAATGAACATGAAAGTTGTAGAGCTATAGTAGGGCTACAACTTTGATTTAGAAATCAACAGCTAACTCTCAACGGATCACGAGTTATATCAAGCCAAAGTTGGCTCAATCAAACTGAAATTGCATTTTAGGACTTAGAAATAATTTCAAGTGTTGAATCAGCCTTCAAAGCTGACTTGTGGGTCCTTTTTGAGCATGTTGTGCACATTTTCATGAATTGACTTCTAAACAAAGTTTGTTCCTTATAAAATTTGCTCCAACTTTGTTTTAGGTTGCTCCGACATGCAAACATCCTAAGCTATACTTTTTAAACAGTCAAACTCAGGAGCTCTAGGGGTCCAAATTGGTCAAACCATGACTTGGAAACCTAATTAGGCAAAATGATCAACATGAACCTTGTTCCTAATGACATTCTAAGTATAACTAAGTTGCTTAAGAGCATTATTAGCCACACCACACATTGGTCACACCAAAATCAAGCATCACAGGCATTGAAACAAGGAAGAACAAGTGAAGGGTTACTTTTGTTTCAAGGCCATGTTTCATATGTTTCATGATCTTGTTGCATGGTATTAACTAACATTGTTTCACTAAGTGAGTGGCACATGTTGCACTTAAGTGTTGCACACTTTACATTTCATAAAAGAAACAACACACATGAAATATACAACATGTTGCAATGTTCTCACCGGGATCGATGCTGACCATACTTCTTTGAAGAACTCACGGGATCTACTCTACTCCTACTCCAAAGGGGTGGCCCAAAAGCGAAAAAAGTAGGTAACTTGTATTTAATTGATTGTGTGTCTTTTACAATAGCTGGGGTTTGATATTTATACCCGGACCTAAATATGAATCCTACTCGAGTACGACTCGGTACAATCTTTGGTACGAAGAAAGCATTCCTATTTTAAGATAACTTGGACTCTAATCTTTCCCCTTTTGTAGAGTCCGATATGTATCTTCTCGACGCCAATCATATCTCATCATCTTTATTTGCTGACATCATTCAAAGAGAACCTATCCTAGTGTCGCATCTGAATTGGCTGATATCAATCCTTATGTAATCGACTCCTTGATTGGCACAATCTTGGAAGCCTGTGAGTTCCCGCGCTCTACTCCCAAATTTTGGGGTAAACACCCGGATAACTGACCAACCTCTTTCCTCCAAAGCAAGCCTCGATGCATTCAAAGTCTCCCATGTTTTACAAAATATTACTTGAGTCATTTATGTTTGATGCATTAGGTTATAAGAGTTGATTGGAAACACTTGATGCATAGAACTACGTTGTCCAGTTACATATACCTTTAACCCTGTGTAGGTCTAGGATCAAATCTGTGCTTAGCCATGCTTAGACCGGTAGAAGTCTGATGATTTCCTATCACCTACGAGATATAGGTGGATACCAAAGCACAGTTGGCTATATTTTGCTATCGTGGAAAAGAACCATGGGGTAATGTAAATGGAGGCCGGGTGGAGTCTATGAGTAGGTGGACTCATGTGATTCCGTCTGTGCCGATTAAGGACCGTACCGTTGTTGGCACTTCTGACAAGATTGAACACATGCCTATCACTTAGCTGGTCAGATAACTCGTTCCGATCGTGAAGCCAAGTAGCTCAACTTATGCCAGGCCCCATTGTGTAAAAGTGCGCACTCTGGATTGTAGTAAGGATGTGCGGGGAGCTAGATGTGAGCCCAAGGGTAGGCTGGGCCTGAATGTCCTAGCAACTGGTTATCCCTGATTGTGTGGTGCTAGGTGAACCCACGAAATGTGGACTTGAGTTGTACCAAAGGTGACCTAAGGTGACTGTTGATCTTGTCTACCTGGTTTGTGTTAGGAATAAATTTCCAACTAGTTAAAATCAATTCGAATCGCCGTCTCTCTCGAACAGTGAGCATCTTGGCTAGCCTCAACATCGTAGTAATTGTGTTATGGAACATGATGGTTCGGATGAATATGGAATTACTATACCGGCTATGGTTACTATTGTATGCTAATAAATGATATACTACATATTTGGCACAGGTTAGTTGCTAATCTAGAGATGAATAGCTATAATTAACTTGATGACCGAATTATAATTGTGGAACTAAGTTAATCGATGTTCATGCAAAATGTTGTCAAGCTATCTCTGCTTATAAAGCCTTGCATAATCCTTGGAGTCACTTTATTTTTGGTTTATGATGGGTAAGTCTAGCTGAGTACCTTCTCATACTCAGGGTTTTATTCCCATTGTTGCAGATGGTATAGTTTATCACGGCTATTGCAAGAACTGCTTCTATCCCACCGTGGATGAGGAGTGAGCCTTGGGCAGGCATCTATTATTAATCCTTCTTACATGCTTTTGTGGGAGTGTGACCATGAGTTGGCACTGTATCTGAACTATGCTGGCAAAAGTTAGCTTAAAACATTAATTTGCTTCTCCTACTATTTATTGAACTTGGTTTGTAATAACCTTAATTCATACTTTGATGAATGAACTGTATTTGTGAACTTTATGTAACATGTGACATATATGTTGAATCATGTACGATCTTGGTTGTATGTTGATCGTTACTCGAGACCCATCATGGTACTCGATGGACTACTAGGTTTATATGGGCTCAAGTATGACAGTGCGACCGCTTGCGGGCTGCCATTGTACTTGTACTCTTATGAATTGGTCGGTTCTGCGACAGCTGGTATCGGAGCAAGGTTCAACATTAATTGACAAATGTGTATTTAAGGCAAAGGTTTTTGTTTTCCAAAACTAGTTTCTAGCAACTTATACCTATATATATAGATGTTTTAAAACCTAGAGCTTGAAATCTAAAGTGTGTCAGTTATCGCTTCCTTTATGCCCAATTAAGGACTTTAGGTGGCTAATTAAGTACTAACTTGGGGGTTTTCATTTTCATCATCCATACAATGTGCTATTGTATGGATGCCATTCACTTGAGTGGTAAAGTATGGATCAAATGCCTCTACGCCCAAGGTAAGATGCCAATCATCATTATAGTGGCATGACCGCAAGTTGTGAGTGTGCGGTCTAATGGGGAGAGTTAGCTGTGATACTAAAGTATATATATGTCTCATATATATGCGGAGGTATTTAATTGTGGGTTAGCTTTGATATGACTATGTATGCATATTTATATGTATATATAGGAAGTATTTACTTTTGGGTAGCTTTCATACGGAAGTATATATACATGGGTATATATATATATGGAAGTATTTAAATTGCAACTTAGAGCCCAGATTTACATTCTGCATATATAATTGTGGGGTTGGGCTGAAATAAAATTCTTGTGTAGGTACATTAACAGCAAAACATGTAGCCCGACTAGTTACGCTATATATGAGAGAACATATGTATGCCACTATGTATGCCATAGAAGTCTTAATTTTCCTAAGTTTGTGAGAACATACGGAACGTGCATGCATCATGATAAATCATCATTATTACATACTTGCATTGTTCCTCCCCTTATAAATCTCTTACTCGGTTATGTAACTCTTATCCATTATGATTTGTCTCATGAGAGTTGCACATGTTGTTGGTATAGATGGCAGCACCGGCTGAAAGTGAGAATTTCCTATTGATGTTTGGAACTCCTGCCCTACTTTGGAGAGTCTTGCGTTATGCGGGGTATTATGAACCGCCCCTCTATTACTAGAATGAAGTATACCTAGAGGGACAACCATGGTATCAAGTACAACTGACCATACCAGCTCGTAACCAAGACTCTTACTGAGTACATGCATGCTTTCAGCAATTTGTCCCGTTATGCCCCAAGTTTCATCGATACAAAAGAAAAGAAGATTGAAAGCTTCAAGAGAGGTCTTAGCACTAAGCTAATGAAAACTATGGCCAACTCGAGGTGCACCACCTACAATGAGTTCATTAGTGATGCCTTGACTCAAGAGAACTAGAACAATCTACATGCAGTAGCAAAAGGCCGCAAGAGAGCAGCTGAGGCAGGCACCTTAGGGTCATCTCAGTCCAGAGCTCTAGTGGCGGCTAGGCCACACTTTTGACAGCTAGCGCCCAAGTTCAGGCCTCCTCCACCAAAAGCCCAGGCCAACCGACCTCAGAAGGTGTTTTGTAAGGTGTTCACCATTGCCTTACCCAAGGGGAACGGAGGGCAAGGAAGCTCAGCAAGACCCAGGAGCAATTAGCCATGCTTCAACTATAATCAGTTGGGTCATTAGGCCAAGGAATGCCCCCATCCTAAGAACAACAACAAACAAAACCAGGGCAATCAGAGATAGGCCAATCCTAAAGCACATCCTAGATACATGCATTACACCGCTATTGAAGAAATTCCTGCGGGAGAGGTTGTCACAGCTGGTATGTTTCTTGTTAACTGTGGGGGTATTAACCCCTATACCCTTACGGCTAAGATTGGGATGGCCCGGATCAGTGGGTCCGGTCCACCAAAAGATGACGCGTGGCCCGGCCAACCTGTTCGGAGTCCCGCGCAAGGAGTCAAGATAGATTTGGCGATCAAGCAAGATCTTGGTTGGTTAGAATAGGAATCCTTATCCGGTCACCTATGGCAATTGTAACTGACTAGGATTAGTTTCCAGATCTGTAACCCTGCCCCTCGGACTATATAAGGCGGGTAGGGGACCCCTCTAAAAAACATCTCTCATTGACATACAGCAATACAATCAGATGCAGGACGTAGGTATTATGCTTTTTTGGCGGCCGAACCAGGATAAAACCTCGTGTGTCTTGCGTCACCATCTTGTTTGTGGCTTGCGCATCTGTCTGCTGACAATTTACTACCTTGGGCATACCCCTAGGTAGACTGCCGACCATATTTCATCGATAGTGGTGTGCCAGGTAGGGGGCGTGCGTACTGCTCTCCAAGCGAACAAGATGGTCATCATCCCCGGCTTCATGGCTACGCCGAACGGCCTCATGTTCACCATCGGTCAGATCACCTAGACCACCGGCTCCGACGACTTCATCACCACGATCACGGAGGAGGCGCGGATTCAATCTGCGTCGACCGCTGCTTCACCTACATCGGCTACGGCTCCGACCACGGTGGATACGTCTCCAACCGCAAAGGATCTGGCTTCGACCACGGTGGATCTGGCTTCGACCACGGTGGATCTGGCTCCGACCATGGTGGATCTAGCTCCGACCATGCCCGCATCGCTTTCAGCCACGCCGACAATCCGTCGTTCGCTTCCCCGCTACAAAGGGAGGCAGATCGACAACACTGACCTGCTCGACTCCATTGATCGAGTTGGCACCAAGCTCGCTGAAACCCTAGCTTTGGTAAGTTCAATTCAAAGTGGACCTAATGAGCAGGTAACCGCTTTCCACAACAGATCTACCCGACCGGCTCGGGCCAGTCGTCCTGCACGACTTGGTACAGAGCTCGTGGTCATATCTACTCCTAAAGGGCACTCCGCTCGTTGCCGGCCAACCTCCGCGACGGGTCTCTAGCTCTCCGAGTATGAAGCCTTGATGGAGAACTACCAGGCCCAGCCCTATGGCCTATGAAATGCTGGCTCCAACTATGCGTATAATATACAATGCCGCTTGGATCTGTGTCGACCGCAGTCAAAGCCACGAAATTTCGTCAACATGGTCCGGATTGAGGATTATCAAGAAGGATCCGTCCACACAGTCCAAGAGGGTGACTCCAGCTCCTCGTCTAGCATCGCATCCAATGCCTCCAACCACACTGAGCTCCAGCGTCACGATGATGAAGGCGTTGAATACGATCTGGATATCCCAGACCACGCCCCGGGGATCCCACAATTCCCGTCCTTCCCACCAAGACGAGGGGATTTGATCAATGTTGTCAGTAATGATGAACCACCAGCAGTCGATGAAATAGAACAGGAAAGGATTGCACGCAAAGCACATAATATTGACCGGTTTAATCGCCGACAAATCGAAGCTGAAGCAGAAGAGGAGGCACGACGCATAAGGGTCCAGCCATGTGACCTCAACAATGCTTTCGACAGGGTGGGGGACAAACAGGTCTTCAGGACTCCAAGCGCCAACGTAGCCGTCGCTATGGCGACAATGCAACGGCTACCCAATACCCCAGAAACTCAGGCAATTTGCGATGAAATACAAGCCTATCTGACGGCTGCTATGGCCCAGACCGCAGAGATTGTAAATCAAGCCCGGGCTCCCTCCGTCTCAGTTGAGTCAAGCCACAGCCACCAGTACTCAAGCCGCTCACAGCCACCCAACCTATGTGGCTCGCGCAACAACGACCCATTAGACAACAGTCAAGGTGGAAACGGTGGCCATGATGGCAGTCGAGATGACAACCACCGTCGATAGGACAATCGCCGCAACGTCCGAGACAACCATGGTCGCAGGGCTAATCTAGATGGCAACCGAGATCGCCGCGATGGCAATAACGATCTCCGCCACTACCTCGGAGGACGTGATCTACGTGATCGCATCAACCAGAGAGCCAATGATCGTGCATCCCACGAAAGCTATCGCTGTATGGAATATGATACTACCCACGGCCCGACAGGTTTGAAGCAGTTTACTCCGCACCTTCACCAAGTCATATGGCCCAAGAACTTCAAGCTCAAAAAACTTCAGAAGTATGACAGCAAGGAGAACCCTGAATTATGGGTCATGCTCTACGAAACCGCGTGCAGATCAGCCATGGTTGACGAGCACGTCATGTCTAACTACTTTCCAGTAGCTGTTGGTCATGCAGGTCACCAGTGGCTAGTCAGCTTGCCGGCAAACTACTTCGATTCCTGGCAAGAACTCAAGCAAGCTTTCATCAACAACTTCATTGCCACTTGCGAGCAACCCGGCAACAAATATGATCTGCAGCAGATTCGAGATCGGAAAGATGAGCCGCTGCGCGAGTACATCCAGCGTTTCTCGGAGATGCGCATCAAGGTCCCGTCAATCTCCGACAGCGAGGCAATCGAGGCTTTCATCACTGGCCTCTGCTTCCACGACGCTCTAAGGGACAAGCTCCTTCGCAAGAGGCCTGAGTCGGTCACAGCGCTCCTGGCCACCGCTAAGAAATATGCGGATGCCGATGACGCTGAAAAGATAATTATCGAAGAAGCAGCAAGGGTTCCACGCTCCGACCACCCCCCACACCGCGATGACTACCGCAGCAACCGTGGTCGGAGTGACAATTTTGACTGCCGCAACCAGCGCAAGATCACCCGCAACCACCGCGACCAACGTAATCAGCGGCGTAACCGCCATGACGATTATAGGGGCAAGCGTGCTTGGGAAGACGATGGCAAAGTCAACACCATCAAAAAAGGGGGCGGACATCGTAACTACGAAGAAGATTATGCCAAAGCATTGAAGGGGCCCTACCAGCTCCATCCCAAGTCAAACCACACCATGGAGAACTGCCGCGTTCTCAAGTCTATCTACACGCATCAATAGGCTCCGGATACGTCCGACAAGCCTAACGATGCAGGGGAATAGCGTAACGAGGACAACGACGATGACGACGCAGATCCCCGTCACAAGTATGTTAAGCCAACTGATCACGTGCACACCATCATTGGAGGCAAAGTGTCCATCGAGACCAAGCGAGAACACAAGTACCTCGCCCGTGCTTGCTTGAATGTGGCCAACACCGACAACCTTATCGCCGATCCACGGCTCCCTCCTTGGTCTCACCGCAAGATCTCCTTCAGTAGAAAAGACCAATGGGCCGCAATACCCGAGCCAGGATGTTTTCCCCTGGTCCTTGATCCTTGTATCAACAAAGTTCAATTCGATGGAGTGCTGATTGATGGCGGCAGCTCCATCGATATACTGTTCAAGAACAGTCTGTCGGCCCTGAAGATAACCCAGGCGGATCTTAAGCCATACGAGGCACAGTTCTGGGGTGTTCTCCCCGGATAGAGCTCTACACCTCTCGGGCAGATCACGTTACCTGTGCAGTTCGGGACCCCAGACCACTTCCGCACCGACTACGTCAACTTCGTGGTCACTAACTTTGATGGTACCTACCATGCTATCCTGGGTCGACCATCGCTCACCAAGTTCATGGCCATACCTCATTATAGGTATCTGGTGCTGAAGATGCCTACCGAGAAAGGAGTTCTAACTCTCAGGGGCAATGTATACGCAGCTTATACCTGTGAGGACGACAGCTTCAGAGTAGCAGAGGCTCACGACCTCTCTATTCGCATGGCTGCGACCATGCTCGACGCCAGGAAGACCACGGCCAACCACCTGGAGATCCTAGAGCTGGAGGCTCCACGCAAGAACACCATGTCCAAGGAGCACAAGGTGATCCAGCTGGTCGATGGCGATCCTAGCAAAATGGCCCTTATCGGGGCCAACTTGGATCCCAAATAGGAAGACGCGTTCGTCAGGTTCTTGAGGAGCAACGTGGATGTGTTCGCATGGAAACCTACTGACATGCCTGTTGTACCTCGGAACTTGATCGAGCACTCCTTGAATGTCAACGGCAAGGCCAAACCTATCAAGCAGAAGCTACGACGGTTCGCTCGTGACAAGAAGGAGGCAATTAGGGTAGAAGTTACATGGCTTTTGGCAGCTGGATTTATCAAAGAAGTGTATCATCCAGAGTGGTTAGCCAACCCGGTTCTTGTACGCAAAAAAAATAATGAATGGAGAATGTGCGTTGATTACACTGATCTCAACAAACACTGCCCTAAGGACCCCTTCGGCTTACCTCACATAGACGAGGTCGTAGATTCAACAACCGGTTGCGAGCTGCTTTCCTTTCTCGATTGCTACTCTGGTTATCACCAGATCACTCTCAAAAAGGACAACCAGATCAAGACATCTTTTATCACGCCTTTCGGTGCCTACTGCTACACGACCATGTCATTTGGGCTCAAGAACGCCGAGGCTACCTACCAACGCGCTATACAGGCCTGCCTCAAAGACGAAATAAAAGACGACCTCGTCGAGGCTTATGTTGATGATATAGTTGTCAAAACCAAGGAAGCACATACCCTTGTTGACAACCTGGAACGCACCATTGCAGCCCTTAACACATTCCAATGGAAATTAAACCCAAAGAAGTGTATCTTTGGTGTTCCTTCTGGCATACTACTTGGCAACGTCATCAATCACGACGGCATATGCCCTAACCCGGAGAAAGTCAAAGCTATCTTGGACATGAAGCCGCCAAAAAGGTGAAGGATGTTCAGAAGCTTACCGGATGCATGGCCGCTCTCAGCAGTTTCATATCAAGATTAGGTGAAAAGGGATTACCATTCTTTAAACTGCTCAAAGCATCCAAGAAGTATGAGTGGTCGGAGGAAGCAGACGCTGCCTTCACACAGCTGAAACAATACCTTACGTCACCTCCGGTCCTCACTGCTCCCAGAGAAGATGAAACACTCCTGCTTTACATTGCGGCGACTAATCGAGTGGTTTCCACTGCCATGGTGGTTAAACGTGATGAGCCCGGCCACATCTACAAGGTACAGCGCCCAATCTATTTCATCAGTGAGGTGCTCAATGAATCCAAGACCAGGTACCCACAGATCTAGAAATTGATCTATGCCATACTGATAACATCCTGAAAGTTGAAACATTACTTTGACGGATATCGTGTGGTGGTCATGACTGAGTACCCTCTGCGAGACATAATTAGCAACAAGGATGCGAACGGACACATTGTCAAGTGGGCAATGGAGCTATGCCCCTTTTCCCTAGAATTCGCAAGCCGTACTACGATCAAGTCTTAGGCACTCATTGATTTCATCGTTGCGTGGACAGACTTATGCACGCCTACCTCTCAGGGGCCCGACAAGTATTGGAAGATGTACTTCGACGGTTCCCTCAACATCAACGGTGCAGGAGCAGGAGTCCTTTTCGTGTTGCCATCCAAGGAGCAGCTCCGGTACGTCCTCAGGATTCATTTCCCAGCATCTAATAATGCCGCTGAATACGAAGCATGCCTACATGGTTTGCACATTGCGGTCGAGCTCGGTGTTAAACGTCTCTATGTCTACGAAGACTTGGCTCTGGTCATCAACCAACTCAACAAGGACTGGGACACGACCAGTGAAAGGATGGATGCATACTGCAAGTCAATCGGAAAGCTGGAAGGCAGGTTTTATGGCATCGAGTACACACACGTGGTCCAGGACAAAAATCAAGCAGCAGATGCACTGTCCAAGTTAGGATCATCCCAAGCCAAAGTCCCACATGGCGTATTCATCCAAGACCTGCTCATGCCTTCCATTGAGGAGGAAGATCCCACGGTCGACAAGCCTCTAGACAAGCAATTGCTGGCTACGGTTCCGGTGTCGAGCACCGCTGAGCCATCTCCAACCACGCATGAGCCCGACTGGAGAGAACCTTTCATCAAGTACCTGACAGATGGCAGCGGTTACACTGATCGGACAGAAAACGAGCGTCTGATGCGTCGTAGTAAGCAGTATCTGCTCGTTGATGGCAAGTTATGGCGCAAGAACGCAAAGGAGGAAATCTTGATGAAGTGTATAACCCGGGAGGACGGCGAACGTCTCCTGGACCAAATCCACTCTAGCTCCTGCGGCAACCACGCAGCCTCGAGAACGTTGGTTGGTAAGGCTTTCCGAGCAGGGTTCTATTGGCCGTCAGCAGTAGCCGACGCAGAGAAGCTAGTCTGCCACTGTGAGGGTTGTCAGTTCTTCGCCAAGAGAATCCACGTACCAGTACATGAGATCCAGACAATACCAGCCTCTTGGCCCTTCACATGCTGGGGACTGGATATGATCGGGCCCTTGAAACCGGCTCCTGGGAAATTTACATGCGTCTTTGTGCTGATCGACAAATTTTCTAAGTGGATAGAATACATGCCTCTGGTACAGGCATCCTCAGAAAAGGCTGTCACATTCCTCGACCAGGTCATCCACCGCTTTGGCATACCCAACAGCATCATCACTGATCTGGGCACTCAGTTCATCGGGAACGCTTTTTGGGACTTCTGCGATGAAAGGAGCATAGTAGTAAAATACGTCTCGGTGGCGCACCCTAGAGCTAATGGACAAGTCAAGCGGGCAAATGGAATGATCTTGGACGCATTGAAGAAGAGGATGTACAGAGAAAATGACAAAGCTCCCGGAAGATGGCTCAAAGAGTTACCAGCCATGGTCTGGGGCCTCAGAACTCAGCCCAGTCGTAACACCGGTGTCTCACCATACTTCATGGTTTACGGCGCTGAGGCAGTCCTCCCAGTAGATATAGCTTTCAGATCAGCACGGGTAGAGAACTTCGACGAAGGCAAGGTCAATGAAGTATGGGAGCTAGAAGTGAATAGCGCAGAAGAGAAGCGGCTCGATTCTTGTATACGTACAGCCAAATACCTTACTGTTTTGCACAAGTACTACAACAAGAACATTAAAGAGCGGTTTTTCATGGTCAGGGACCTGGTCCTGAAGTGGAAGATGAACCAGGCTGGTGTCCATAAACTCACAACCCCATGGGAGGGGCCCTTCATGATCAAGGAAGTCACACGACCAATGTCTTACAGGTTAGCTCACCTGGACGGTACGGACGTACCAAACTCGTGGCACATCGACAAGCTTAGACGTTTCTATGCTTAACCACTAAGATATGTACTCCTTTTGTACTTTCGATTTACTTCAATAAAGCTATTATGATTTCTTCGACCACTCTAATGTGTCACTTCGAATTTTATGGTTGTTCTAACTTAGCCAGTAAAAGCCGACCACCATTCCTTCTACGGTTTTTGGAGCAGGCCCTGTCTCCGATTCCTCCCAACACGTGCATGGGATCCGTTCTCTACGTTACGGGTGATCAGCAGGTCCCCCCTGGTTTGACTTGTCCATGTCTACGTGTGCACATGTCACGCACCTCACACTATGACCACATGGCAAACTAGGGCCGTACAAACTTCTCAGGATGACGTGTCGAGCAAAATGGTACAACTAAACAGAACGTTAACATGTTCTCACTTAGTTACACCAACATGAGTATCAAGCTTAAATATGTTTTATACAAAGCAAACAAGCTTAGGATGATGTAACACCCTAGGTGTTATCCTTGCATAAATTGACTTGCATAGCATGAGCATGATCATCAAGCATTCATATATAAGCATTTACACTTGAAACATTGGATTGAAACTTATGCAACATTTGCTTGTTATTTCATGTTTCCTGGTATATATATGCAAATAATAATGAGTGAATACATGTAAATGATTGTGTGACCATGCAAATAGCTTAAACATGTTTAGAGTATCATTATGAACAACTTTGGTAATCATGGCTAGGGCTAAATAGATCACTAAGTCATAGTTCACGAACAAGTCTTCATTTAAATGTAACATGTTTGACCAAGTTTGAATCATATGCTAGAGACTATGCATGTATGTGATCACTAAAACAAGTTGTAGTATTGTCAATAGGGAACAACTGTTATGTTTGGGTCATGAGGTAATAAGGTGCATAGGTTAGTCTTTTAGAGCTCACAAAAATCATCAAATAACTGTTTTCAACACTTAGCGAAATATTCTAAGTCTCATACTCTGACAGTGCTGTCAGCTCGACTTTGGATTGATTTTTCTCAGTAATGGTTGCGAATTTGCACATGATTCCTTAAGAGTAATTGTAGCTGGCACATTGGTTTATCATTTCGGTTTCAAGTGTTTGCACGTTGGAGCTACGGATTAGCTGTTAAATCGTCGTCAATTCTTGTTGTCAGGCTAATATGCGCGCGACAGAATCGAAATGAATCGCCGTCGTCAGTGGCCGACAACGGCAGAACCCGCGTGCCGCGTGGTGGCCGCGGCGGCCGCGCGTCACCAGCGCCCTGCCCACCGTGGCTAGGCCAGCCAGTGCAAGCCTTTAACACCGCCAGCGCCTGCCCGAGCCATCCCACGCCCCATTTTCAGTTTCCCCACTCCTCCTTCACCATCTGCAGCACCCGCAAACGCAGCCGCCGAGCTCCCGCAGCGCCACCGTCGCCGTGGACGGTACAAGCTCGCGCCTAGCCACTCCATCACCACCGCAGCACTCCACCGCCACCCCAGCAACCCACTACCTCCTCCCATGCCTGCTGATAGCACTCGGTAAGCACCAGCGTCGTGCGCAAGCTCGCCGGAGCTCCACCGCCAAGTCCGTCACCACGGCTGGAAGGCCACCGTCCACCTCTTGCTGCGATTTCTTGTGCGCTAGGTTCACCTGAGTCCGTAGAAGCTCGTCAGTGCTTGAGCTTGCTTCGCCGTGGCCTCCACCAGCGTAGCGCCATCATCCCGCTCCGCCGTGCCACCATGGCCGACGTCGTCACCCTTCGCGCCGGTCATCCGCTCACCTAGCTAGCCCAACACATGCGCCCGGTCAAGTAGGTCATACCGCGTAGATGTCACCGCCGGCGAACTCGCCATCAACGAGCCGTGGCCGCGCAAGCTTGCTCAGCGCCGCCGGCTCTGTTTTGGTTTCACTGACAGGCAGGCCCTGCTGACCAGCGGGTCCCACCGGTCAGCGACAGGGGTAGAATAGGCTAGTTCATTTAAATCCAGATCTGGTGTTGTTTTGTAATTTTTGTATCTTCAGTTTGGTAGCTTCAAAAATTGTGAAATAAATTTTTTAGTGTTCCTTAGGAAGTGTAGTATTTAGGAAAAATATGTTATTAACATTTGCAGTAGAAATTTTTGGAGATTTAAATAGAAATTTGAAATGTGCTTTTGAATGCATACAAATTTGTTTATTTTATATCTAGAGTTCCTGTGCTCCAAAAATTATGAAATTTTTGTGGTAAGCTATTCTTGTCATATATGAACTTTGGTAAAAATTTGAGGATCAGTGCATGTGTAGATTTATAGTTATAGATTTTTCTTTTATGAATAGTTAATCCTTGTATGAATTTTTATAAATTATTTATGAATCCAAAATTCATGAAATTTGTTGGAGGTAATCCTAGTACCATATGGATGCTAAGAAAAATAGGAAACCTGTTGCTTGACACTTTTCACTAGGGTTTTCTATTTTTGCTATTGTAAGCCTTTCTGTCTTGTCATTTTTGTATAGAGTGTTTTATTGAATAAAATGGCATGAAACTTTGACAGTAGTCCTTTGATAGCATTAGTAAGGCACTGTAAATTTTTGAGAATTTATGAAGTAGATCTGGTATATGTTTATTATTTAACCTAAATATCTAAGTAAAATAATAAAGGCATTTAAATAAATAGTTTGGGCTTCACCATTATATTATCTTAAATGTATTTGGTATGCTTAAACTGTTGGTAGACTTTATGTTGTCAAATTTTGACTGATTACATGAAGTAGAAGTATTGTTACTTTGTATTGCAAATTGAATAGTTTCCGGACAGATTCTGGAGTTTGATGAGTTGCATGTTGAAAATGATGTTTGCTGTAAAAATGGTTAATAACAAAGTTGTAGATGATTTGATAAGCTTTCCAGAAAGTCTAGGATCACTGCATTTGGATTAGTAGAACTCCAGTTATGAGTGAAACAAATAGCTATTGTTTTGTGGTATAATCGATGCATTGTGGAAGAGATAATTAAATAATCAAGAAGAGATATGCACCTACTCAATAAACATGAAGCACTTGTTAACATATATGCATTCATAATACTTATGCCATATTCATGCATCTAGGATCGAAAGAAGAGATAACGTTGCTAGAATTCGAAGAAGCAGAGGAAGGGGACCAGCAGGAGAATCCGCAAGCCGCAGCTCCCGAAGGCGTGGAGCAGAATCCTAAAGAGCTTCCGAAGTGTCCTGACCACCGCCCTACTTCCTTTCTATGAGGCAAGCCCCAGAGCATTCTAAGTCTCCTAGTAATTTACAAATGTTTACTTAAGTACTTATGATTGATGCATTAGGTTATAAGAGTTGAATGGAACCACTTGATGCATATAAATTCCTTGTCCAGATATTACACCTTTAACCGGTATAGGTCCACGATCGAATATATGCTTAGCCATGCTTAGACCGGTAGAAGTCAGGTGATTTCCTGTCACCTGTGAGATATAGGTGGATACCAGAGCACGATTGGTTATAATTGCTATCGTGGAAAAGAACCATGGTTAATGTAAATGGAGACCGGGCGGGATGTCGATAGAGAAGCAACAAGACATGGAGGTCTTGGGTGTGGATCTATCCCCATCTACGTCGATTAAGGACTGTACCATTGTTGGCGCTTCTGACAAGATTGAACGCATGCCTCTCACTTAGCTGGCCGGATAACTCGTTCCGACCGCGAAGCCGAGTAATTCAACTCAGGCCGGGACCCATTCTATTGTGCGCTCCTTCCGGGGAACGATCAGACTGAGCCCAAGGGTAGGCTAGGCCTGAACGTCCTGGCATCTGGTGTTCCAGATTGTGCGGCATGGTACGGACCCGCGAAATCTGTACCTGAGTTGTACCAAAGGTGACCTAAGGCTATCGTGGCTGGTAGACCTGGGTTTGTGTTAGGAATAAATTCCCAGCTGGTTGAAATCGATTCGAATCTTCGTCTCTCCCGGATAGTGAGAAACTTGGCTAGTCCCAACATCGTAGTAACTATGTTATGAAACATGATGGTCCGGATGAATATGGAATTACAATACCTGCTATGGTTACTATTGTCAAGTAACATCCACTTATACAGCCTTGCATAATCCTTGGAGTCATTTTATTTTTGGTTCATGACGGGTAAGTCTAGCTGAGTACCTTCTCGTACTCAGGGTTTTATTTCCCATTGTTGCAGATGGCACTATGTATCATGGTTATTGCAAGAGTTGCTTCTATCCCGCTGTGGATGAGGAGTAAGCCTTGGGCAGGCTTCTTTATTAATCCCCATCTTTGCTTTTGTGGACCGTGATCCTACTTGGCACTGTATCAAACTATGTTGGAAACTTTATTTTCGAACTTAATTGCTTCCGCTTTATCTATCAAACTCGGTTTGTAATAACTTTTATTCGTACTCTGATGATGAAATGTATCTGTGAACTTTATATAATATGTGGCATGTATGTTGAATCCTGTATGGTCTTGGTTATTGTAAATCGTTTATCGAGACCCGTCGTGGTACTCGACGGACTACCGGGTTTATATGGGTTTAAGTATGACAGTGCGACCGCTTGCGGGCTGCCATTGTACTTGTACTCTTATAAATTGGTTGGTTCTGCGACAGCTGGTATCAGAGCAAGATTCAATGTTAATTGTCACATGTGTATTTAAAACAAAAGTTTTTGTTTTCCAAAAACCCTTCTCTAGCAACGGATAGCTATATAATAGGTATTTGAAATCTAAAGTGTGCCAATGATCACTTTCCTTATGCCCAAATTAAGGACTATTAGGTGGCTATTTAAGTACTAACATGGGGGTTTTTACTTCATCGTCCATACGGCGTGCTATTGTATGGATGACATTCACTTGAATGGTAATGTATGGATCAAATGCCTCTACACCAAGGTAAGATGATGAGTGTATGACCGCAAGATGTGAGCGTGCGGTCGGGGAGAGTTAGCTTTGGTACGTCTATGTATGCATGCTTGCATGCGTATATTGTGCGTATTTAATTGTGGGTTTAAATTATTGTCGGGTAGATTGGTACGGAAGTATATGTATGGTATACATATATGGAAGTATTTACAAATTACATTCTGCATATTTCATTATGGGTTTAGGGCTGAAATGAAATCTTATGCAGGTACACTAACAACAAAATGTGTAGCTCGACTAGTTACGCTATTTATGAGAGAACGTATGTATGCCACCGTGTCTACTGCTAGAAACAAATTTTTCCTAAGTTTGTGAGGACGTATGGAACGAGCATGCATCATGATAATTATTATTCACATAATTAAATTGTTCCTCCCCTTATAGAATTCTTACTCGGTTATGTAACTCTTATCCGTCATGGTCTTGTCTCACCAAGTGGTACATGTTAATGGTGCAGATGGCACGCACAAAGCAGACCGCTCACAAGTCCACCGGAGACAGAGCTCCCAGCCGTCAGCTTGCTCCACGTACCCATTAACGTCACACATTTCTTGGAGAGTTTGGGATGCCTACACTCTTGTGGAGAGTGCTCAGCTATGTAGGCTATCCTGATGGAATGGAGCCCCGCAACTTCTGGGCGAATGAGCAGTTGGGGGAAGGTCTCTTAGCTACTGTGGAGGCCGTTGTTCGTCCCCGAGGTGATGATTATGAGTGGACAGGTTGGTGTTATGAGTCAACTGGCAGGACTGTTGAAGAAGCAGCTGGCAGGGCAGCCTTTAGGATACTGAGGGATATCATGGATCATTTTCCTCAGGAATTGGCAGCCGCTTTGGTTGGAGACTTTCCAAGGGGCAACCCCTCCACTGACTCATGGCAGTAGGCAAGAGGAAGACCTTTGGATATTGGTGCAGCAGAAGGGCAGAACAGCGATAACCCTGCCATGAGCGCCATGTTCGCAGTGATGAGGGTGTTAGATGGAGTAGAAGGTAGCCTAAGACGTGTGTCTGGTGCTCTTGGTCATGCCCGCGATGATCGAAGTCAGCTTCAGAGGGAGCACGACGCCGAGATTGAGAGGCTCAATGTAGAGATGGCTCAGTTAACTCATCAGAGGAATGAAGCCTGGTCCAGGGAAGATGTTCTGAGAGCTCGACAGTTTGAGCTGGAGCAGCAACTGGCCAATGCGAAAGAATACAACGACAACCTACATGAGGAGGTTCATCAACTGAATAACCAGCTCCACCCTTATGTCCCGCCTGGAGCCGCAGAAATGGATCTAGAAGAGGACAAGGAAGAAGAAGAAATGGAGCCTGAAGAAGAAGTGGAGCTTGAGGAAGGAGATGATCCTACGTCTGACCTCAATAGTGATCATGATGAGGATTAGATCGCTTAGTACTTAGTGGAAGGGCTAATGTATCACCTTTATTCATGTAATGGACCTGTAGTTCGAATTTAGTATGGGTAATCCGACTATCATGTAATATTGTTAATCGCACGACTATCGCACGTTGGTCGAACATCAATGCGATTCCGTTCCTTGTTGGTGATCATGATTTAAATTTGCATGCGTTATGAGCACGATAAGTGGTCAAATTGGGGATGCCATGTTGCGAGAATGAATTGTTATGCCTTTGTTTTTATTGTGAATTTGAGAATTTTCTCCAATAATTTCAGTTTGGCATGATTATGATTCATCTACAATCTCTTGACATCAACCAATAATCGCTTATTATTGCAACTTCGCAGATGACGCGCACCCATGCTGGAGCTAGTAGCAGTCACGATGGCAATGGTGATGACTTATCACCACCACCGCTGCTGTCTGCTTAGGAGTTCTTTACTCAGTTCTTGGGGAGCCAAAGGACAATGGAAGAAGCTCTGCGCCTCATCGCGCAAAACACCGCTCGTGGCCACCCACAACAACCAGGGGCCGAGCCAAATCATCCCAGTACATTCAAGGAATTTCTAGATACAAAGCCTCCTATCTTCAAGGTGGCTGAGGAACCACTATAGGCTGACGAGTGGCTCAACACCATTGAGCAGAAGTTTCTCTTGCTAAGAGTCACCGAGCATCTAAAAGCTGAGTATGCTTCTCATCAATTGCAAGGACCAGCAGGGATCTGGTGGACACATTTCCTGTCGTCTTTGCCTGCTAACGTGCGAGTGACCTGGGAACAGTTCAAACTGGCTTTTAGGGGACATCATATTCCCCCGGGCCTAATGTGCATGAAAGCTGCTGAATTTATGAGGCTCACTCAGGGAACGAAGACTCTCACAGAATACATGCACGCATTCAACAACCTGTCCAGATATGCTCCAGGTTTTGTGGATACTGAGGAGAAGAAGATAGAGAGTTTCAAGCGAGGCCTAGGTACCAAACTGATGAAGACCATGGCCAATTCTAGGTGTGCCACTTACAACGAGTTTATTAGTGATGCTCTGACCCAGGAAAACCACAATAATATGCATGCAACTGCTAAGAGTCACAAGAGGGCATTCGAGGCAGGTGCCTCCGGATCTTCACACGCAAGAGCGTCTATCACAGCTAGGCCACAATTCCGTCCACCTGCACCGAAGTTTAGGCCTCCATCGCCTAAAGCTCAGAATAACAGGCCTTAGAAACCATTCCGTAAGGCGTTCACAATTGCCTTGCCAAAAGAAAATGGCAGTCAGGACAGCTCCACCGGATTCAGAAATAATCAACCATGTTTCAACTGCAACCAACTGGGTCATTAGTCCAAGGAATGCCCCCACCCCAAGAAGAATGGCAACCCAAATCAGAACAATCAGAGACAGGCGAACACAAGGGCACGTCCATGATACGTGCATTATACCGCGGTTGAGGAAGTGTCTGCGGGAGAAGTTGTCATGGCTTGTATGTTTCTCGTCAACAAGCATCCTGCTGTGGTTTTATTTGATTCGGGAGCTTCTCATTCCTTCATGAGTCAAACATTCGCATCTAGGCATGATCAGGAAATAATTGAAGTAAGCAAAGGGGGTTATAATATAAGTTCAGCAGGGGGTACCGTTACTACCAAAAAGATAGTCAAAAATGTACTCATCTCTATACAAGGGAGGGAGTACACAACAGATTTAATAATATTGCCCGGGCTATCGATAAGTGTAATGTTAGGCATGAATTGGATGAAGGATCATGGTGTTCTTATTGACACTAGCACCCGCACTATTATGTTGAGGGAACCCATGGGAGGGAATGCTTTTCTAGTACCACTCTCCCGCAATTTCAAACTCCAACATTTAGCTTGAGCTATCCAAGCCACCACACTTTGTGATATCCCCATAGTTTGTGAGTTTCCGAATGTATTTCCAGAGGAATTACCAGGCTTACCACCTGATAGGGAGGTGGAATTTAAGATTGAGTTAGTGCCAGGTATAGCACCCATATCAAGAAGGCCCTATAGAATGCCACCCAATGAGTTAGCAGAACTTAAGGTTCAATTGCAAGATCTATTGGACAAAGGTCTTATCCAACCTAGCTCATCTCCGTGGGGATGTCTAGCCTTGTTTGTGAAAAAGAAGGACAAGTCACTGAGAATGTGTGTAGATTATAGACCACTCAATGTTGTGACCATCAAGAACAAATATCCATTGTCTCGCATCGACATCTTGTTCGATCAGCTAGCGAAGGCAAAGGTATTCTCCAAAATTGACTTGAGGTCAGGCTACCATCAAATAAAGATCCGGCCAGAGGACATACCTAAAACTGCTTTCTCTACCAGGTACGGCTTATACGAGTATTTGGTTATGTCTTTTAGACTAACAAATGCTCCAGCCTACTTCATGTACCTGATGAACTCGGTATTCATGCCCGAACTCGACAAGTTTGTGGTCGTGTTTATCGATGATATATTAATTTATTTAGAAAATGAGTTAGATCATGAAGAGCATCTGAGAATTGTCCTATCAAGATTGAGGGAGCATAAGCTATATGCCAAGTTTAGCAAATGTGAATTTTGGTTGAGCAAAGTACCTTTCTTAGGTCACATCTTATCAAGAGATGGAATCTCTGTAGACCCATCAAAAGTACAAGAGGTCATGGATTGAAAAGCCCCAACTTCGGTTCATGAAGTTCGGAGTTTTCTAGGGTTAGCAGGATATTATCATCGTTTCATTCCAGATTTCTCAAAGATAGCTAAGCCCATGACCAGACTACTTTAGAAAGATGAGAAGTACAAATGGACACCAGAATGTGAAGCAGCTTTTCACACCCTTAGAACTTTGTTGACTACCGCACCTGTGCTAGCACAGCCAGACATTAAAAAGCCTTTCGATGTATTTTGTGATGCATCGGGAATAGGTTTGGGATGTGTGCTTATGCAAGAAGGAAGAGTAATTGCATATGCTTCTCGGCAATTGAGGAAACATGAAGTCAACTACCCTACACATGATTTGGAACTTGCAGCCATTGTTCATGCATTAAAGATATGGAGACATTACTTGTTGGGCAATGTATGTTATATCTATACTGACCACAAAAGTCTCAAGTATATCTTTACCCAGCCAGAACTGAACATGAGACAACGAAGATGGTTAGAGCTAATTAAGGACTACAATTTAGAAGTGCACTACCATCCGGGTAAAGCTAATGTAGTAGCAGATGCACTTAGTCAGAAGTCTCATTGCAACACCGTGGAAGCATTATTGGAAGATGCATTCAACTTGTTACATCCTGCTGTACTACACAATATCATGATTAGTTGTTCACTTGAGAGCAAAATCATAGAGTTGCAGCAGACAGATGTAGGAATAAGTCACATCAAGAGAAAAATGCAAGAGTAAGAGACCAAGCATTTCAGATTGGGCGAAAGAGGTGTATTATGGTTTGAGGACCGACTTGTGGTACCAAAAGATCGTGAGCTAAGGAATCAAATTTTAGATGAAGATCACTCGTCCAAATTGTCCATCCATCCGGGTAGTAGTAAGATGTATCAAGATTTGAAAACCCGTTTTTAGTGGACTAAGATGAAGAAAGAGATCGCAGCCTATGTCGCTAGGTGTGATAACTGCAGTAGAGTAAAAGCTGTCCATATGAAAACTGCCAGATTACTTCAGCCATTGCCTATTCCAGGATGGAAATGGGAGGAAATCAGTATGGACTTTATCACAGGCCTTCCAATGACACCACAAGGTCACGATTCCATATGGGTTATTGTTGATCGTCTCACCAAGTCAGCACATTTTATACCCGTGAACACACGGTATATAGTTGGGAAATACGCTGAGATATATGTTTCCCAGATCGTGAGACTGCATGGAGTACCTAGGACTATAATCTCAGATCGAGGACCATAGTTCATAGCTCGTTTCTGGGAGCACTTACACCAGGCTTTGGGAACCAAGCTAATCAGAAGTTCGGCATACCATCCGCAAACTTCAGGACAGACAGAGCGAGTGAACCAAATCCTAGAAGATTTACTTAGAGCTTGTATTATATCTTCAAAGGGTTCATGGGAGAAATGGTTACCTTTAGCTAAGTTCTCCTATAACAACAGTTATCAAGCGAGTATCAAGATGGCTCCATTTGAAGCCTTGTATGGCAGAAAATGTAGAACTCCATTGAATTGGATTGAGCCCGGTGAAAGGAGATACTTTGGTATTGACTTTGTCAATGAAGCCAAAGAACAAGTACGTATCATCCAACAACATATGAAGGCAGCTCAATCAAGACAAAAGAGTTATGCCAACAGAAGAAGAAGACCACTGACTTTTGAAGTGGGTGACTATGTATACTTGAGAGTATCACCCATGAAAGGTGTGAAGAGATTTGGGATGAAAAAGAAGCTTTCACCAAGATATGTAGGGCCATACAAGATTTTGGAACGAAAAGGAAATGTTGCGTATAAGTTACAACTTCCACCAGAGATGAGTGCAATATTTGATGTGTTCCATGTTTCTCAGTTGAAGAAATGTCTTCGAGTACCTGAAGAAGCTATTGCACCCACCAATGTGCAGCTTCAATTGGATTTGACCTATGAAGAAAAGCCAATTCGAGTATTAGAGGAGATGGAGAGGGTAACACAGAGTAAGATCATTAAGTTCTATACGGTGGTGTGCAACAATCACAGTGAACAAGATGCTACGTGGGAGAGAGAAGATTATTTACGAGAAGTTTACCCCGCCTTTTTCCAAGAATGGTAGGTCTTGCAAATCTCGGGACGAGATTTTTATAAGGGGGAGAGGCTGTAACACCCTAGGTGTTAGCCTTGCATAAATTGACTTGCATAGCATGAGCATGATCATCAAGCATTCATATATAAGCATTTACACTTGAAACATTGGATTGAAACTTATGCAACATTTGCTTGTTATTTCATGTTTCCTGGTATATATATGCAAATAATAATGAATGAATACATGTAAATGATTGTGTGACCTTGCAAATAGCTTAAACATGTTTAGAGTATCATTATGAACAACTTTGGTAATCATGGCTAGGGCTAAATAGATCACTAAGTCATAGTTCATGAACAAGTGTTCATTTAAATGTAACATGTTTGACCAAGTTTGAATCATATGCTAGAGACTATGCATGTATGTGATCACTAAAACAAAGTTGTAGTATTGGCAATAGGGAACAACTGTTATGTTTGGGTCATGAGGTAATAAGGTGCATAGGTTAGTCTTTTAGAGCTCACAAAAATCATCAAATAACTATTTTCAACACTGAGCAAAATATTCTAAGTCTCATACTCTGACAGTGCTGTCAGCTCGACTTTGGATTGATTTTTCTCAGTAATGGTTGCGAATTTGCACATGATTCCTTAAAAGTAATTGTAGCTGGTACATTGGTTTATCATTTCAGTTTAAAGTGTTTGCATGTTGGAGCTACGGATTAGCTGTTAAATCGTCATCAATTCTTGCTGTCAGGCTAATACGTGCACGACTGAATCGAAATGAATCGCCGTCGTCAGTGGCCGACATCGGCAGAACCCGTGCGCCGCGTGGTGGCTGCGACGGCCGCGCGTCACCAGTGCCCTGCCCACCGTGGCCAGGCTGGCCAGTGCGAGCCTTTAACACCGCCAGCGCCTGCCCGAGCCATCCCGTGCCCCATTTTAAGTTTCCCCGCTCCTCCTTCACCGTCCGCAGCACCCGCAAGCGCAGCCGCCGAGCTCCCACAGCGCCGCCGTCGCCATGGATGGTACAAGCTCGCGCCTAGCCACTCCATGACCACCACAGCACTCCACTGCCACCCCAGCAACCCACTGCCTCCTCCCGTGCCCGCTGATGGCACTCGGTAAGCGCCAGCGTTGTGCGCAAGCTCGCCGGAGCTCCACCGCCAAGTCCGTCACCGCGGCTGGAAGGCCACCATCCACCTCTTGCTGCGATTTCTTGTGCGCTAGGTTCGCCTGAGTCCGTAGAAGCTCGTCAGCGCTTGAGCTTGCTTCACCGTGGCCTCCACCGGCGTAGCGCCGTCATCCCGCTCCGCCGTGCCACCATGGCCGACGCTGTCACCCTTCGTGCCGGTCATCCGCTCACCTAGCTAGCCCAACACATGCGCCCGGTCAAGTAGGTCATACTGCGTAGACGTCACCGCCGGTGGACTCGCCATCGATGAGCCATGGCCGCGCAAGCTTGCTCAGCACCGCCGGCTCTGTTTTGGTTTCACTGACAGGCGAGCCCTGCTGACCAACGGGTTGCACCGGTGAGCGACAGGAGTAGAATAGGCTAGTTCATTTAAATCCAGATCTGGTGTTGTTTTGTAATTTTTGTATCTTCAGTTTGGTAGCTTCAAAAATTGTGAAATAAATTTTTTAGTGTTCCTTAGGAAGTGTAGTATTTAGGAAAAATATGTTCTTAACATTTGCAGTAGAAATTTTTGGAGATTTAAATAGAAATTTGAAATGTGCTTTTGAATGCATACAAATTTGTTTATTTTATATCTCGAGTTCCTCTGCTCTAAAAATTATGAAATTTTTTGGTAAGCTACTCTTGTCATATATGAACTCTGGTAAAAATTTGAGGATTAGTGCACGTGTAGATTTATAGTTATAGATTTTTCTTTTATGAATAGTTAATCCTTGTATGAATTTTTATAAATTATTTATGAATCCAAAATTCATGAAATTTGTTGGAGGTAATCCTAGTACCATATGGATGCTAAGAAAAATAGGAAATCTGTTGCTTGACACTTTTCACTAGGGTTTTTCTATTTTTGCTATTGTAAGCCTTTCTGTCTTGTCATTTTTGTATAGAGTGTTTTATTGAATAAAATGGCATGAAACTTTTACAGTAGTCCTTTGATAGCATTAGTAAGGCACTGTAAATTTTTGAGAATTTATGAAGTAGATCTGGTATATGTTTATTATTTAACCTAAATATCTAAGTAAAATAATAAAGGCATTTAAATAAATAGTTTGGGCTTCACCATTATATTATCTTAAATGTATTTGGTATGCTTAAACTGTTGGTAGACTTTATGTTGTCAAATTTTGACTGATTACATGAAGTAGAAGTATTGTTACTTTGTATTGCAAATTGAATAGTTTCCGGACAGATTCTGGAGTTTGATGAGTTGCATGTTGAAAATGATGTTTGCTATAAAAATGGTTAATAACAAAGTTGTAGATGATTTGATAAGCTTTCCAGAAAGTCTAGGATCACTGCATTTGGATTAGTAGAACTCCAGTTATGAGTGAAACAAATAGCTATTGTTTTGTGGTATAATCGATGCATTATGGAAGAGATAATTAAATAATCAAGAAGAGATATGCACCTACTCAATAAACATGAAGCACTTGTTAACATATATGCATTCGTAATACTTATGCCATATTCATGCATCTAGGATCGGAAGAAGTGATAACGTTGCTAGAATTCGAAGAAGCAGAGGAAGGGGACCAGCAGGAGAATCCGCAAGCCGCAGCTCCCGAAGGCGTGGAGCAGAATCCTGAAGAGCTTTCGAAGTGTCCTGACCACCGCCCTACTTCCTTTCTGCGAGGCAAGCCCCAGAGCATTCTAAGTCTCCTAGTAATTTACAAATGTTTACTTAAGTACTTATGATTGATGCATTAGGTTATAAGAGTTGAATGGAACCACTTGATGCATATAAATTCCTTGTCTAGATATTACACCTTTAACCGGTATAGGTCCACGATCGAATATATGCTTAGCCATGCTTAGACCGGTAGAAGTTGGGTGATTTCCTGTCACCTGTGAGATATAGGTGGATACCGGAGCACGATTGGTTATAATTGCTATCGTGGAAAAGAACCATGGTTAATGTAAATGGAGACCGGGCGGGATGTCGATAGAGAAGCAACAAGACATGGAGGTCTTGGGTGTGGATCTATCCCCATCTATGTCGATTAAAGACCGTACCATTGTTGGCGCTTCTGACAAGATTGAACGCATGCCTCTCACTTAGCTGGCCAGATAACTCATTCCGACCGCGAAGCCGAGTAATTCAACTCAGGCCGGGACCCGTTCTGTTGTGCGCTCCTTCCAGGGAACGATCAGACTGAGCCCAAGGGTAGGCTAGGCCTGAATGTCCTGGCATCTGGTGTTCCAGATTGTGCGGCATGGTACGGACCCGCGAAATGTGTACCTGAGTTGTACCAAAGGTGACCTAAGGCTATCGTGGCTGGTAGACCTGGGTTTGTGTTAGGAATAAATTCCCAGCTGGTTGAAATCGATTCGAATCGCAGTCTCTCCCGGATAGTGAGAAACTTGGCTAGTCCCAACATCATAGTAACTATGTTATGAAACATGTTGGTCCGGATGAATATGGAATTACAATACCTGCTATGGTTACTATTGTATGCTTCTAAATGATATACCACATGTTTGGCACAGGATAGTTGCTAATCTAGAAATGGATAGTTATAATTAACTTAATAAAGGAATCGTAATTATACAATGAGTCAATTGCCTTTATGCAAAATGTTGTCAAGTAACGTCCACTTATACAGCCTTGCATAATCCTTGGAGTCATTTTATTTTTGGTTCATGACGGGTAAGTCTAGCTGAGTACCTTCTCGTACTCAGGGTTTTATTTCCCATTGTTGCAGATGGCACTGTGTATCATGGTTATTGCAAGAGTTGCTTCTATCCCACTGTGGATGAGGACTAAGCCTTGGGCAGGCTTCTTTATTAATCCCCATCTTTGCTTTTGTGGACCGTGATCCTACTTGGCACTGTATCAAACTATGTTGGAAACTTTATTTTCGAACTTAATTGCTTCCGCTTTATCTATCAAACTCGGTTTGTAATAACTTTTATTCGTACTCTAATGATGAAATGTATCTGTGAACTTTATGTAATATGTGGCATGTATGTTGAATCCTGTATGGTCTTGGTTGTTGTAAATCGTTTATCGAGACCCGTCGTGGTACTCGACGGACTACCGAGTTTATATGGGTTCAAGTATGACAGTGCGACCGCTTGCGGGCTGCCATTGTACTTGTACTCTTATAAATTGGTCGGTTCTGCGACAGATGATATACAGTTATGTTATTACAAGCTTGCCTGAAGAGGCCCAAGTTTATAATAACACAACTATGTCCTCCTTCTACAGCTCTAAGCCTATTCCATTGGCTGGTTAGGGCGCGCGGCACCTACTGCTCGCTGCTTCTAATATCCTACTCGAGTCTCGGGGACTCCTGTGCTGGTCAAGCTGAAGAGGATGGCCCCGTCGATGCCTGGCTGGTTGAGACCGCAGGCTTCGTCGGTTGGCTTGCAACTGATGGCGTTTCCAGCTGACTTATCGATGGCGCACCCTGTACAGGTGTTGTCCCACCTCCACACAGGTTAATATCGCCAATTATCTTTGACGACAGGTCCAGCTGGGCCATCCGAAGCTCCTCAGCCTTGTTTGGGTCTACCTCCTTTGGGTACCCAGCCTCCAGGCGCTTGAGATCGATCAGGGGGTAGTGGGCACGCACCATGCTTAGCACATGTGCACCCGTGTACTCACCCGCCTCCTTCACGAACTCTTGGAACCAACTCCATGCCTTTCGGCACCTCTCGACCAGTCCGAGCTCCAGCGTCCTTGGCGCTTCCTCTGTAATTGCCGGATCGATAAGGTCGAGGACAGGCAAAATGCCAGTTGCCACTTCCTGGCACCGGTTCTTCCATGTGTCCCGATCCTCGGTGGTCTCTAGACATCGTTCCTTCCAGCCGTCACGATCTTTAATCACATCTTCTAGATGTTTCTTGGCATTGATTTTTAAAACTACAAACCGTACAAGACATCAGAATGTAACGGCACAACAAGATAGGGTGGGCAACAGAATGAGCAAGGTGGTCTGGAACACTTACTTTTTAGTTCCTCCTTCATCTTAGTTGTGCGGTCTCGGAGTTGAGACTGATCGCGCGCCAGTTTCTCGTTGTCCTCCTTCAGGCGACCACACTCTGCAGTCACACGAATATTCTCCTCTTGGAGGCGGGTCACTTTGGCTTCTAAGCCTATGCTACAGCTGTCACTACCAACAATGGAACAACACATGTCATGCGCTTGCTGTGATAAAACAACAACTTACTTGTTTTTCCTGCTCTTTGTTACTGAGCTGGACGACCAGGTTCTGGTTTTTTGCATCTTGTTCTGTCCTCTCCTAGTCGGCGGCTTCAAACTGGCGGTGCAAGCGTTCCACCTCGGTCGCCAGTTCTCTATTGTTTGCCGTGATTCCCTCAATCTGGTCAAAGCACCTTTTTCGGTACCTTGCGGTCTTCATCAAGTCCTGCATATAAACAAGCTAAGTCAGACAGTTTGACTAAATGGCAGGATCAAGTGGTCAAGCCAAACATACTAGAACTTCTGTCACCAGACGTTTTGCCGCTCGTTCAACTTTTAGGGTCTCTTCGACCTCTAGGATTTCCTCATGCATAACCCACTCGTTGTTCCACCAGCGCGACACATATACATGTTGTCGTTTGTCTTGGGGATGGCCTAGGATCTCTTCTACTTCGTCCTCTTTGGCCTCTTGTTCAGGAGGCGGCGCTGGTCTGGAGTTTGTAGTCTCTGCGACCACTATGACTTTCCCACGAGCCGTAGCATCGGCAAGCGTGCTCTGTGCCACCTCTGGCTACTGCTCCTCGGCTTGGTCCGGTCCCCTTGGCGCTGAAGTATCCCCCTCAGCAGGGGTAGTGCTCAGAGCACTAGTACTTGGCTCGGCTCTCTCCTCGACCAGCTGCTTGGGGACTGTCGTCTGGCCGCTCGTCTGCTGAGGTTCTTGTGGATTTTCTTCTATAGGTTCCTCCACATCCGACTGCTGGGCAGTTCTTTCCGTCATTGCTGGCGAAGCCATGCCGCACCCGGCCAACTGGTCAGGATTTTCGGTGGACGCCGACCTAACATATGAGAGATAAGTTCAGAAAACAATAGTATTCAATACAAATTGTAAGCTTACATCAAGGTTGCAAATTCTTATAGCTTGGAAGCACGGAATGATGTGGCGAAGGAGCGTCTCTTCATCCGTGCTTGCTCCACATGCGTGGTGGGTTCCACTGGGTCTTTTTCCACGACCAGTACCGGTGCTGGGGCCTAGCGCTCGACCCCTTTGCCGCTTGTCATCTGTGTTGCAGTGGTCGGTGATGCGATCCCTGCTAGCACAGAGGAGCCACCCTGCTCCATCAACTCTAGTTGTCTCCTCCTCTTTCGAGGGACGAGTCGGAAGATGTCTGCATCCTCTGTTTCATCATCCGACAGAGGGAAGATGGCTTGACGAAGTTTGTTGGCCGCCGGCTGCTTGCCAGCAGCCCTGGCCATTGCCTCCTCTCCAACCCCAAGTACGGCCCAGTCGACGTCTTCGGCCCTGGCACTGGTCTGGGGGGTTGGGCTGGCAACTTACGGCCAATCCACACTAGGGGGTGGAGACACGAACACTAATGCCCTATCATGACCATTACTCTAGGAAACATAAAGGCGACAACACAATCAATTTTTGTTACAACATAACTCTATAGGTACAAGGAAGCATAATTTACCTTTGGGGGAGGTCGAGCCAGCTTGAAGGCGTGCTCGATGTCGTTTAACCTAACATAATTGGGATCTGCTAAGTTGAATAGCTCCCCAATCCTAGCCTTGACTTTGATCTTGTCAAGCGCCTCTTTTCTGGTCCTCATTGGATCTACGCTCCCCTGGTATTTGTAACCAGGATGTACCCTCCTCTAGCAGGGCTGGATCCTTCGGCTGATGAAGTTTCTGACCATGCTTGGACCATCCAGCTTCCCCCATGGGATCATCCCGAGCAGTTCTGCAATCTGTTCCAAGTGCTCGGGCTTCTCCGACCAGCTGTTTTTCTTCTCCGGAATGAACCCCTTGTCGCACAGGGTGATCGTGTTCGGCTCTTCGCGGACGTAGAACCACTTCTTGTACCATTCATCTAGCGATGTGTTCCAAGGGCAATGCAAGTACTAGGCCTTCATCTCGTCGCACAGATTGAGATATACGCCCCCGGCTATCTTCGAGCCGCCGCTCCCTTTCTTCCGCAGATAGAACAGATGGCGAAAGAGGTCGAAATGGGGCTTGAAGCCACCATATGCTTCACAAAGATGGATGAAGGTGGAGACAAGAAGAATCGAGTTGGGATGTAGATTGCAAATCCCAATCTCGTAGTACAAACAGAGCCCCTGGAGGAAAGGGTGCACTGGAACCCCAAAACCCTGCTTGAAGAAATCCTCAAAAACCACAATCTCACCTGGTTGTGGATCGGGGTAGCTTTCTCCTTCCGGCGCGCGCCATCCCACGAGTGCCTTGTTATGGAGCACTCCCATGGTGACAAGGTTTTCGATGGTCTGATCATTGCTCCTTGACTTCCACCACTCCTTCGCCATGACTCCGGCTTTCTTCTGGGCGTTTTTCTTTGCCATTAATCTGTCCTTGCTAAAAGGGGTGGATACGGTGGAGGGGTGATAGGCGATGATTTCGGAGGAATAGGGTTTGGCAAGAGGAAGAAGAAGGCTACGGCGGCGAATGATAATGGTGGTTGGTAAAAAATAACTTACCAGTTCTATATTATAAATAACCAAGAGTTCCGTCATTTCATCCACCCGAGACTCTTGGGAGATGTGCGCGCTGCAGACGGTTGTTTTCACAACCTCGAGATCTACACCAATAAATGCGCCCCTTCGTTACCAGTGTACGCGCCTCTTCGTTGCTAGTGTGAGAGGGCCCACACTGACGCACCTCTTTATAGGTGCCAAGTGATTGTTTGCTAGAAAGGGCAAGAAGACAGTATGACATGCTGTACCTATCTGCTTTTTTGACCAGACGTGTACGATTGGACTTGACAGAGTAAGAAGATAAATAAATACACCAAATAATAGTACAAGTGGCATTCGTTTTTTCGCTGCATGTCTTGTGCTCAAGTATGGTCCAGACCACTGCCGTGCTTGGGGACTGCCCAGGCCACTATAGTGCTCGGGGACTGCACAGACCACTGCCGTGCTCGGGGACTGCTCAGGCCACTGCCGTGCTCGGGGACTGCCTAGACCACTACCGTGCTCAGGGACTGCTCCGACTACCAATGTGCTCGGGAACTATCCCGACCACTGCTCGGAGATCGTTCTCCTTGGCTACATGTGATTTGTACTCACATATAGTTGAGAGACATTTATTTAGACCTTGCTACAAGGCTTGTACTTCGCCTTCCAGCAAGCTCGGGGACTACATCGGTACGATGCACCTGCCGGTGCATCTCGTATCGCCTGTACGATGATTGGGTTCTCAACTGAACTGGGAATTCTTTTTAGACCCTGGCACCACGTGCCTACGTCACCTACTACCAGGCTCGGGGACTAAGTGGGCACACTTCACCTTGCGGTGAATGTGTTTATTTTTCGACCCTTACGCCTCTGATGATCAAGGATGCTACGCTTCAAGATCCACTTACATTTCTTTTCAGAAATACAAGTGGGCACACTTCATAGGATGGAAGTCTTTTTCTTTTTTCTTAAGAGCACCATACATTCTTCGGACAACCTACTTCTTCGGCAATAATGGTGGTCAGAAATGTCAAAGACACAAGCTTTACTATTCAGAGAAGGTTAAAGTGGCGTGTCGCAGCCTAACACATGGTGCTCGGGGACTAGCTGTGGGGGTATTAACCCCTATACCCTTACGGCTAATATTGGGCCGGCCCGGATCAGTGGGTCCGGTCCACCAAAAGACGACGCGTGGCCCGGCCAACCTGTTCGGAGTCCCGCGCAAGGAGTCAAGACAGATTTGGCGATCAAGCAAGATCTCGGTCGGTTAGAATAGGAATCCTTATCCGGTCACCTATGGCAATTGTAACTGACTAGGATTAGTTTCCAAATCTGTAACCCTGCCCCTCGGACTATATAAGGCGGGCAGGGGACCCCTCTAAAAAACATCTCTCATTGACATATAGCAATACAATCAAACGCAGGACGTAGGTATTACGCTTTCTTGGCGGCCGAACCTGGATAAAACCTCATGTGTCTTGCGTCACCATCTTGTTTGTGGCTTGCGCATCTGTCTGCCGACAATCTACTACCTTGGGCATACCCCTGGGTAGACTGCCGACCATATTTCGTCGACATTAACAAACATCCCGCCATTGTTTTATTTGATTCTGGAGCTTCTCATTCATTTATGAGCCAAGCATTTGCATCAAAGTATGATCAGAAAGTAATGGAGGTAAATAAGGGTGGTTATAGTATAAGTTTGGCTGGGGCTACTATCTCTACAAATTAAATAGTCAGAGATGTGCTCATCTCGGCAAGAGAGGGAGTACACGATGGATCTGATAGTATTGCCTAGATTAGCCATAGATGTGATCTTAGGCATGAAATGGATGAGCAATCATGGGGTTCTCATTGACACTAGCACGAGGACAATTATGTTGAGAGAACCAAAGGGAGGTAATGCTTTTCTAATACTACATCCTGAAGTTTTGATCTCCAAAACTAGTCTTGTGCTATCTAAGCCACTACCCTTTGTGATATTCCAGTGGTTTGTGAGTTTCCTGATGTATTTCTAGATGAGTTGCCAGGTTTACCACTGGATAATGTAACACCCTAAAATTTGCTCCTTTTGAAGTAGATGTAAAATGAGGTAATTTTTGAATTCATGTGCTCATGAAAACAAAGGAAAATAAAAATTTTCATTAATTTAAAATTTTATCATAAGGTAGCAACATGTTTGTGCATACATGCCAGTGCATTTGATTTATTGATTGAGTGGTTTGAATCAAGATTCAAAATGGTTTGAATTGCTTTTGGAAATAAATTTGAAAATGGCCTTAAAATAAAAGAAAAGAAAATCAGAAAATAAGAGCATTTAAAAAGTTGTGAAAATTTATTTTTAAAAACTTACCAAAATTTCTCATTCTTCTTTGAATTGAAAAGTATATTGGAAATAATAATTGAACATGATTTGATTCCTAATTTAAATTGGTTTTGAAATAGGAAACAGAAAGGATTTGGAAAAAAAGGAAGAAAATTCTCCTCCCTCTCTCTGGCCCGAAGGCGATTTTTCTCTTTTTCCCCCGCATGGGCCAAGTTTGGTCACAGCCCACTCTCTCTTCTCTCCCTCTCTGCTGCCTGGCCTGCTCTTTCTCTCCTTAGCCGCCCGCACGTAGGCCCAGCACCTCCTCCCCACATTCGGCCCAAGAGGAGAAGCCCAGCTCCCACGCTGCTCCCGCCTGCTCCCTCTGTCCACTTGGTCCCACGCCTTTCCCCACCTTCTTCCACTAACGCATTGGGCCCACATGTCGGGGTCATCACCTTCCTCCAGTCATTCCCGTGTGGGACTCCAGCTGACGGGAGTCCGCCTCCGCTCCACTTCGCCGACTTGTGTGCGCTGCAAGCCGAACCACCCCATAAGTATCAGCCAAGCACCCATGCCACTTTCCTCGAATTCGGAGCCCCTATGCCGCCTTGCCCGAGTCACATGCGCTGCCCTTGCCCTAGCGAGCTCACGCCGCTGTCTGCCGTCGCCCGCCAAGCCGTGCGTCGTCTCCGTGCCTCCTCTACCGTCGGGAACATTCCTGGTGAGTTTGCATCGTCCTCCTCTCTCTTTCCAGGATCTTCCCATGTCCAATTATGCCTAGGGTCATCACCTAGAGAAACTCCGGTGAGGCCAAGCTGACCCGACCATGGCGCCACCGCCTAGATGCAACCGTCGGCGACCTCATCTCCCCCAACCAATCACAGTCGTCCGATTTGCGATCAACATCCCAGATTAGAAGTTACCAGTTCACAGGCAGAATTGCTAAAGAGCCCCTGCCCTTTTTACAGATTCTAACCCAGATTGCTAAAGTTACCGCGGTCCATTGTGTATTTGAAGGATTACGCCTTCTTCTTTTAAAAGCGTATTTTGTTCGGTTGACTTCAAAAATATGTTTTCACCTATTTATAGTTTTGCCACTAGTTTTCTTTAGGCAATATCTTCTCTGTTTTAACTCCGATTTGACCCGTTCAACTTGCATTAGGTTCGTAATTTCATAATCTACATGTTCATACTACTATTAAATATGTTTTTAACTTTTAAAATTTGAGGTTAGATTTAATCTATTATTTTATTAAAGGAAATCTTGTTTAAATCATATCTTCTGCGTCTTAGCTCTGATTTGACCTGTTCAAGTTGCGCTAGATTCATTACAACGAGATCTATGCGTTAGTAATATTATTTACCATATTACTATTTCTAAAATTTCATGGTTTAAATCATATCTTGATTAATAATTATGCAACTGGACTTTATAAATAAAATATGATTTGTTTTACTTTAGTTTTATAATTCAAATCTAAAATTGACTTAATTCAATTTATATTATTTATAAAATATCTTATATATATGAATTTATACAGTTAAAATAAATGAAGCCTATAGTTTTCTTTCCACGTATAAAGCAAATCTATCGGTAGATGTATCTTTTTCACCGTAGCTTCGATTAGCGTGCTTTTCGCGTCTGTGTGTTCATAGCGAGATGTAGATTCACTTTACAAACTTTTCATCTTAATTTTATGCTTGGTGTACTATTCTAATTTAGATCTATTGTTTGCTTCATGTATGATTGCATGGATGCTTGTGTGGTGCTTTACGATTTTGTCCAGTCGGTGAGCTTTATGTGTTGATCAAGGAGTTCCTTTGAAGTTTTGGACTTGAAGAAGGATCAGAGTTATAAGGCAAGTATAGCATGGGATCTTCCTTGTTGTCTATACATCTTTAATCATTTAATTCATGCTGCATGTGTCTACCTTAGCAACTATAGTGATTTTCCTAGCTAATTGATATCCTGGACTCCTTGACACCTTTGGGTTATTGCATTCAGTAGTATGATGCTAGTGCTCAACCAAAGCCATGATCTTGTAACTTGACTAATGGTATATGCAATAAATACTAAAAGAAGCTTTTTAGCAACATGGAACAAGGGGGATAGAGCATTGGGTTGTTATTATGGTGCTCTAGATTCCTCTCCCTAAGGACTTATCTGTAAGTGATCATCTAGGACTTACAATACAGGTGTGAGGGCTATATGGCTCTCGCTTTAGCTTAGTACGAGGATCTTTTCTAGCTTGTTAGTGGTTACCTTTATGGCACAAGAGGGGCTCTGATTTGTATGATCTCGGCCTGCCAAGAGGGTGCACTATGGTTTCTTTGTATTTTGTTAGTCACTCCTTGGAGGGGGTTCATGCTTATTGATGGGGAAACCTTAGTGGCCCTAACTTGTTAGATGAACCTTTGAAAGGCTTCATAGTGAACCCTACTGACCTTACTTAGTAGTGGGTCAAGGGTCCAATCACCTCGGGCGAAAGGGTAAATCATGACTCATAGTGAAAGTGTACAACCTCTGCAGAGTGTAAAACTAGTATATCAGCCGTGCTCATGGTCACGAGCTACCTTGGAACCCTTACAGAATAGATGATAAACACTAATGATACTGGTGATAAAGATGGTCCTTAATG
Source organism: Miscanthus lutarioriparius (assembly GCA_904845875.1). Lineage (NCBI taxonomy): Eukaryota > Viridiplantae > Streptophyta > Magnoliopsida > Poales > Poaceae > Miscanthus > Miscanthus lutarioriparius. Next base: position 69,427,906 of record CAJGYO010000005.1, on the reverse strand, counting down.
GTTAATTGTTTATGATATTCATTATTCATGTTTACCTGATCATGTGTTTATATGGGCTTGTGATAAACTTATTGCTGCTCCTATGCTAAAATTGTGATAATTAAAAGCTAATCGCAGTCAACTAGTATCATCCTTTTGAGCCTCATGAACCCCATGTTATATTTGTTGAGTACGACATGTACTTACGCTTGCTTTATTTTTCACATATTTGGATAAAAATCCTGGATGGGTACCAGATTGCTAGTTTGGAGGAATTAGGCTTGTGATCAACCAGTCAGTTGTCCCTATGGAATTGGAGTCTTTACCCGAAGATCAAAGTTGTCTTTCTGTTGTTTGTTGTCTAAGGTTACATCCTTTATACTAAGTACATTATATATTGAGCATTGTCTTTTGATATTACCCTTATTTGTAGCTATATGTAAGATTTGCCTTCATAGGCTCACATATGGTGTGTATCTGGTTTTATTCTTAAAACCGGGTGCGACAGATAGGGATGTGGAATTTAAGATTGAGTTAGTACCAGGTACGGCACCTATCTCAAGAAGACCCTATAGGATGCCACCAAATGAGTTAGCTAAACTAAAAATTCAATTACAAGAACTGTTGGACAAAGGTCTCATTCAACCTAGTTCGTCTCCATGGGGATGTCCAGCTTTATTTGTAAAGAAGAAGGACAAGTCTTTGAGAATATGTGTGGATTATAGGCCGCTGAATGTCGTGACCATTAAGAACAAGTATCCTTTGCCTCGTATCGATATCTTGTTCGATAAGTTGGCAAAAGCAAAGGTATTCTCCAAGATTGACTAGAGATCAGGCTATCATCAGATAAAGATCAGGCCAGAGGATATACCTAAAATAGCTTTCTCCACTAGGTATGGCTTGTACGAGTATTTGGTCATGTCTTTTGGACTGAGGAATGCTCCTGCCTACTTCATGTACTTGATGAATTTGGTATTCATTCTCGAGCTCAACAAATTCGTGGTTGTGTTTATGATGATATCTTGATTTATTCAGAGAATTAGGCAGATCATGTAGAGCATCTGAGAATTGTTTTGTCTAGATTGAGGGAACATAAGTTTTATGCCAAGTTTAGCAAGTGTGAATTTTGGTTGAGCAAAGTACCTTTCTTGGGTCACATCTTATCTAGAGATGGAATTTCTGTAGACCCATCTAAAGTACAAGAGGTCATGAATTTTGGTTGTTCCCCACTTCAACCTCTTCCGACACCTGTTCTGGCTAAAGAAGAAGGGCGGCGGCGGTTCCAGAGTGGTCGGCGGCGTGTATCTACAACTCGCAACATGATGGCGGGTGAGTACTCTTGTTGATCCTTACCCTAACAACGGCGCCTCCGCCGGGGCATCCAGGGACTATGCTATCATCATCAGCCGCAACCTTGACAACGGTGTCTAGGCGGGGGGCACCTCCTCCCAAAGGAAGGCCACGACGAACGACGGCGAGGCCAACTATGCTCGGCACCCTCCAGTGCCCCTCCTCCTTCGGCAACGGTGACCCCTTCTCAACAAAGGCGGCCCACACCATCTCATCTACGTTGGATGACCTCCAACTCGACATCACGCTTTGGATTCATGAGCAGATCTATGAGTTTTCCTCTCCCTGGCATTACCCTCTCTCACTTAGGAACCACTGCGACACATGAACGCGTCCGGTGGAAAGGAAGGAGAAGAGGTAGCGGCTCAGAGGTTGGCGAGGGAGTGGGATGAGAACTCCCCTCCCCCTCCCTATTTAAGGAAGAGGCGCGGTAGCTGAGGAAAGGCAAAAGGTTGGGACAAAAAACTCTCTGCCTTCCCCTATTCAATGCAGATGGGAAATCAATGCTGACGGAAACCCGAGGAGATGCACCGAAACCGACGAGACGCGCTCTGGTCGACGAGACATCACCTGGTCCAACAGGACGTTGCCTGGGTGTGGCCCGCCACTAATGCGCGCCGTGCGCGAGAACCAGGGCACACCCACATGCAGGCGACCCTCCGCTTCCCTAGGTAGGACCATGGAATGACCCGATGACTGAACCCCCGTCTAAGGGGGGCCCAACGGGCCTCCTAGTTCGATCGGGCGGCCCAGATAAAACAACAAACAAATGACCGCTGAAAGATAAGCACCTTTGTTTACTTACTTTGAGTGTTAATCTCTTTACCGAGCCTCCGACCCCAGCAACGGTAGAGGCACGGACATCGCTCGGGGGCTGCCGAGGGTGTCTATTCGTTTAGACATCCTCTTTGCCCAACCCTTCCTTATGTTTAAAACCAGAAGTGCGGTGTGTGGGTATAAAACTTTGAATACAACTAGATGAACCGCCAGACCCTACGCCTCGACAGCTATGGTGTTTTTGTTCACCAGCGTAATCGAACTCACAGTTCCCCGCACCGCAAGCCTTAGCTCCTGCCTTCCTGAGAGGGGTTCGGAGGGGTCCCCCCGTAGAACCTCCTCCGAGGAGAAGCTGTTAGGTCACCTAAGTCAATCGAGCGGCTTGGATCACCGCTGAGAGACAAAAACAAAAAATGGCGATGCTTATGCAGGTTACGCCGACCTCATCGCAAACATCGGACCCGAACCCCGCACGAACATGTCTGGTGGGAGCTTCCCATTGCCCATACCACCAAGGTAAAGTTACCGAGCCCCGCTTTCGTTTCAATTAAGTTATACACTAAATCCATACATCCAAACATTGCATATGCAAATCCCTGCATCTCAACGCTTCGTGTCACGTCATGAAGCGGCAGCCGCCTCATTCAATATGAGCGACGACCAACTGAGGTTCAAAGGCCGGCCCACGAAGGGCTTGAGGCCGCCTCACGTCAAACAGAGCCAGGGGAGAAAAACTGAGATGAGCCCCAGTGGCCTTGCCCGACCCCGCTCAAAAGTGGACAGGGACATCTTGACCTTTCTTGTTCGATTCTAACCTCGAGCCAAACCCATAGAATCTCCATCGAGGAGAGGCCAATGGGCCACCTGAGCCTACCGAATGGCTCGAGCATCTGTCGGGAGGCGGGTTGAGAAGTAGTGGAATGCCACATGAGAGCTCTGCCGACCCCATCAGCGAATGATGTACCCAGATTCCACACGAACATACCAGTTAGCGAGCTCATTGAGCGCGACACTCGAGCTATCGAGGCAAGTGTCATCAACTCAGCCCCTTCGATTGCGGAAATCGAGGACGGGGTGACGCGCGAAACACGGCCGACCCCTATCAGACCCCAAGGGGCTCGGGAGCTCGAGCCGCTCGATCCGAGATCGAGAGACTGAGGTTCGAAGGCTGACCCGTGAAGGGTCTAGGGCCGCCTCGCGTCCAACAAGAGCCAGGGGAGAAAAACGCAGATAAGCCTCAGCGGCCTTTGCCCAACCCGCATGAAGGCGGGAAGGGTCATCTCAACCTTCTTGTTCAATCTAGCCTCTAGCTGAGCCCATAGAATCCCCATTGAGGGGGAATCTATTGGAAGGTGGGTCAAGGAGCAACGAAACACCACCCGAGGGCTTCGCCGACCCTGTCGCAAAGCAAACGGGATCAGATTTCGTCCGAACATCCCCGTTAGCGAGCTCATAAAGCACGTCACTTAGCCGCCAAGGCAAGCGACATTGCCTTGACTCCTCTAGTTGCGAAAAAACCTCAGATGGGGAGACAGTCACAAAACAAGCCGGCCCTTGACCGAATCCCCACCATGCGCGAGGGCTCGGGGAAGGCCGGACCAGCGATAAGACCAAATGCACGGTCACGCAGCGATCGCCAGAATTCGAAGTAAGGGGAATGTGCGAATACAAATGTAAGCTCGCTACCCTCGCTTCGGTCTCTAGTAACATCCGACCCCATTGACCGCAAGGGGTCGGATCTCACTCGGGGGCTGATAAAGGTACGAGTACCTCCTTTCTTTTTTCGAAACAGTCCTTACATCAGACCTTCTCCTCGCGTCGAGACTGGCGGCAAGGTTCGGGGGAATAGATAGGTAAGACTGCAAAAAGCCCACGCCCAGACGGCTACGGTAATTTTGCTCACCAGCATAATCAAAATTTCCCCTAAACGCCTCGGGCCCTACAGTCTTAATGAGCGGAAGGGTCGGATCGCATAAATCTTTTTTCCTTACAAAAAGGGAAGAAGGTAAGATCAAACAAACAAAACAAAATTGCAAAACAAAGTCACGAATCTGTTTTCAGACACGAAAGTACCGACACTTGTTCACATATTACAGATAAACATTTATCAAATTTATTCAACTAACTACTTCCACGAAGGGAGAACCATTTCTTTTAGAACGTTTGCTAGGTTCAGCGCAAGGGGAGTCACCGCCTTCTCAATCTCGTCCAGCTCGAGGTCTTCATAACCAGCACGAAGCCTTGGCTCATTACCTCCAAATTGATCTCCCGATCATATTGAGAACAGGCAATAGTGAAGGCTTTGGTGATCCCAGCATGAAAGGCATTCTCCTCAAGCTGGCCCACCCACGCCGTGATACCAGTGGCACGAGTCGAAAGGGAGCTGGTCCCCTCCACTTGCGCCACCTGCAGGTCATTGCAGACCACCATGACGGCGGCACGAAGAAGATCGTGATGATCGCTTTCGGCCTGAAGGATCCCCCACACATCGGCGTGTTCCATGCCCAGCTCGGTAGAAACTTCCTCGGCCTCTAGCCTTCGGGCCACCGCATCTCCAAGATCCGCCCAGAGGGCCACGGCCTCCCGACGTGCCTCGCCGCACTCTCGGATGGCTCGGTCGTGCTCCTCATGGGCCGTGCTATGCTCCGAGCGAAGTCTTTCTTCGGTCCAGTGCAGCTCGTCCTGCTCCCCACGCAGCTGGGAAATCACCTCGGCATCCTGGTTCGCCCTCTGCTATAGGGCCACGGACCTTTCCTCGGCCCTCCGCCTGAGATCTCACTCCATCTCTAGCTCAGCCAAGACTTCGATGGCCCGCTGACTAGCCTCGGCATCCTTCTGGAGCAGCTCGTCCTGCTCCTTTCGGATCCTATCGGCCGCCTCCTCGTCCAGCTTCACCCTCGCCGATAGGTCCTCGAACATGCCATGGATCTCATCTACATCCTAACGCGCCTCGGCTTCATGCTGCTGGGCGGCGGCGAGCTAGGCGCTCAAATCTTTGCACAGCCGAGCCTCCTCAGTGAGGTGGTCCCATTCCACCTTCTGCTCATGGCGGAACCAAGATTTCTCCTGGCTACAAGCAATGAGGGACTGAAAGGAAGACCAACGTCAAAAATACAAAAATACATGATGACGAGAAGAAAGCGAGACGAAAGATCAAGCGGATACCCGGCCATTGCGAACAATGACATCACGTAGGATGACCCGGGCCTGATCTAGGACACCCATCATCGTCGAGATCCCTTCGTCAAGACTCCCCCGCTCTATGCTCTCGGCAGCATCGTCGAGCGAGAAGACAGTCGACGTTGAGTCTTGGGGATCCATCTAGTGGAGCGGCGGCTCACCCCGCACAGGCGAGCGGCTACCGCCTAGCACTAGGCCCAAGGGCAACCCCTCGCTGGTCCTCTCCACCACTGCCACGATGCCCGCAGTCCCTCCAGTCGTATCCTCCTCCATCTGGCCCACCTTGAGCGCCGCAGCCTGGGCCACCGGTGTCGCGGATTGGGCCGCCCCCTCGGATGCCACCATGGCGACATCCAGCCGCACCGGGCTTGTCACGGTCGTGGCCACCTCTGCCTGGGTCTCCAGTGGCACAGACTGCGCTGCTCCCTCGGACACCACCACGGCTGCGTCTGGCTACGCCTGGCTCATCAAGGTTGGGTACCCTCTAGCCACATCCTCCTCCGTTCGGTCAGCGTCGGGCTCTGTCGCTTGGGCCGTAAGAGGAACGGATTGCGCTGCCCCCTCGGACACAACCGTGGTTGTGTCTAGCTGCTCCTAGCTTGGCGCGGTTGCGACCACCTCCACCGGTGACACTGGACCCTTGGCTAGTGGTGCCACGCCCGCCATAGAAGACGCTGCCTGCTCGGCAACCACCGAGGGCGCGGGCGCCACTGCGGGCGCCACCGGATCGGCCAACAAGGCCGCAGCATCAGCGTCGCTCCTGTCCGAAATAGGGGCGTCGTCGGGCAGCGCCGTCCGCCCCGCCTGAAGGGCAAGGCTCTTCTTGGGCGCTAGCCCCAAAGAGCGGCCCCTTCGTAGGAGTCTTCAAAAAGGTAAAAGGCATAAGGTCAAAACAAAAAAGGGTGGGAAACAGGGGAATTAGTGGCCTACTCTAGCGCCTTTGGGTAGCGGGAACATTTTGGGGACGAACCCCCAGACCCCTGCCCCGGCTCGTCCGGGCGGGACAACTTTGAGCCTGCCCCCTACTCCCGGGCAGGGGGGCTCATCTCCCTTATCTCCGAGGGCGTGGCAACGGAGCCGCCCCTCTCCGTCAATGCCTCGGGCATGGTAGCGGATCCACCCGCCCCGTCAACTCGTGGGGTGCGGTAGCAGAGCCGCCCCACTCCATCAGCACCTCGGGGGCGGTGGCCGATCTGCCTCCCCCCATCCACCAATTCTCCGGTGGCACCCCGGATGGGGCAGTAGATTCTCCGGCTCCCACCGGCCTCGAGGACGGGCCGATGGTTCGGCCCACCTCCACCAACCTCACGGACTCGCTTCCCTCCGCATGGAACGGGAAGGGTCCCAGCATGGGCCGGTGGGCGTCTGTTAGCATATCCTCGTCCTCCAGGACATCCCAATCCATGTCAGTGGTACCTCATCATCATCGTCATCGTCATCACTGCCTGTCTCCTCTCCTCGACCATGCACTTGATGCTTCTATAGCAGCTTCTTCTTCCTGAGCTCCCTCATCTTTTTGTCCCACTCGGCCGCGATATGGTTCGCTTCCGCCAGGGTCCGATCCTTCGACAATGGAGCCGGGCTTTCCTTGAAGAATAGTGGCCTTGGCTAGTCCTGTCATCCCAAGGTCAACTTCAAGGGGTCGGAAATTCAAGTAAAAAAGGAGTACGGAGAAAAAAACTTATGAAGTCAATAAACCCCGCTTTCGGTCGCATTGGGGGATGCCCTGGCACCGGAAACACAAAATCAAGGACAACGCGAGCGGTATCCTTCGAAGGCTCCATCGCCTCCTTGATGCGTTGCACCACTTCAGAGGGAGGGAGCGCCTCGTCGACAAGCACCATCCCTTCGAACGACGCTCTGGGTGCCATCTGGTGCAGGGGAAGCACGCGCGCCATCAGCGGCACCACCCTCCTCACATGGTAGGCGCCAATGATCCCCGATCCCTTCATGCCCCTATCCTTAAAAAATTGGAGGGCAGCGAGAAGGTTGTTGATGTTCTTCTTCTCCTTGATCAGGACACCCCACCTCCATGACACCAGGGCCTCCTGGATGACGCGCCCAAAGAAGACTGGCAAGGGGACAGCGGCATCATCCTTGTCATAGAGCCATTGCGAATGCCACCCCTTGTTGGGGGTGGACAAATGCATTAACGGGTACGCATCTGCCCGGTTGTTGCGAAGGTGAATGCCGGCGCATCCCACCGGCACGTGCATCTCCTGCTTCCCGATCCACCTCTTCAGAAGATTGACGGCGAAGATATGCCGCCATAGGCCAAAGTGGGGATCATCCCAAAGAACCCCTCGCACAGGGCGACGAATGCCGCAATGTGCTAGATCCCATTGGGGGTAAGGTGCTGTAGCTCCACCTGATAGTAATCCAACAGCCCCCGTAGGAACTTGTGAGCAGGTATGCTGAATCCTTGCTCATGGAAGTGAGCAAAGGACGCGACATACCCTTCGGGCGGCAATGGATCGTCCTCATCACTGGGCAGCCGCCACTCCTCGGTGGTGGTCAGCGGGTGGAGGAGGCCACGATGAACAAGGCCCTCCAGGTGTTGAGGGGAGATGCTGGATCTGCACCATGGCTCCATTCAAATAGTTGGGAGGGGGGCGGATGCGAGTTCAACGGTGGGTATGATACGGACACGACCTTGACGGTGGCTGCGATGCAAGTGCAGGAGGCTCGGGCGACTGGTGGTGGAGGTTGATGATGCGAAGGCAAAAAGGCGAAGTATGGAACCCTGGGGGCGAACCCCATGGTTTTCTAGGGGCGACGGATGCGAGAAGAGCAACCATCTGCCTCGATCTCTGAGCCTACCATGACACGCCGCCACATCACATCGCGGGATACGCACCCGCGATCCCTATCCTTTCTGACCAAAATCACACCGGACGGTTCGCCTTCCCGAGCGGATCAGACTCTTTTCCCACGGAGGGGATACGGGCCAGAAAATTTCTTCTCTAGCCCGTATGGGCCTAGAAAGCCCAAGGGTCGGCCCGCCAGTCTTGATGGCCATCCCAACGAGCGACAGGCCCACGAGCGACAAAGATGCAGGCACACGAGCATTGGTCGGGCCTCGTCCATGGTCGAGCCCCAGCCAGGCTGACCCTGGATGAAATCCCCGTGAACGGGATTCTAGGGTTCCCTTAAAGCTATCTAGTTGACAAAAACAGAGTCTCATAGCCCTCCCCGTGAAGGGTCCGAAAAAACCACCCGGGCAATTCTGCCCGAACCACCCGGGGGCTCAGGGGCTACACCCATCAGACCCACTCGCGCGCACCCTCTGGCGAACTGAAACACCCCCCGGGCGATTCTACCCAAAACACCCAGGGGCTCGGGGACTACATCCATCGAGTTTGCTTGTGCGCACCCTCTAACGAACTAAAACACCCCTCGGGCGATTCTGCCCGAAACACCTGGGGGCTCGGGGGCTACGCCCATTGGGTGCGATCGCGCGCACCCTCTGGCAAACCAAGACACCCCCGAGGAATTCTGCCTAAATCACCCGGGGCCTCGGGGGCTACACCCATCGGGTCTGCTCGCGCGCACCCTCTGGCGAACCGAAACACCCCCAGGCGATTCTGCCCGAAACACCCGGGGGCTCGGGGCTACACCCATCGGGTGCGCTCGCGCGCACCCTCTAGCGAACCGAAACACCCCCTGGGCGATTCTGCCCAAATCACCCGAGGGCTCGAGGGCTACTATCAGGGACCTAATACTGGGGTACCTAATGAGGTGGAACTAATGACCATCGAACGTTGACACTTCCAATCAGACGAGAACGCTACTGCGTTTCTTGTCGAAACGACGGAAGACTGGTGCAACACCTCGGGTGTTTAAATACTAAAACTGCCATGTCATCATATGCATTGCAAAGCATTTGGTCATATTGAAAACTTATGCATTCACTAAAACAAGTTTACATTTATGTTGTGAGTGTTGCCTTGTATGATTTGGATCGAGTTCAAAGATTTGTTGTGATGTGGATTTCTAAAAACCCTGATTTCCAGTGATTTGTTTTACCCCGAAAACCCATTTCAAAATCAAAGTACATTTTGGGGTTGAGCCTTAAAGCAAAAATGTAGAGTTTGTTGAGTTGTACAAAGTTTGTTTTTGGAAAAATGTTTAGAAAAATGTTTAGAAAAATTTGAAATAATTTGAAAAGGCGAAATGTACTTAAAGTGTCCCCTTTTGAATTCAAATTTGCATTTCAAAATGTAGACCGAATTTGGGTATGGGTATAAAAGCAAAGTTGTAGAACTTTGAATTTTGAACAACTTTTGTTTTTGGAGATTTTTGAGTTGTTACACAAATTTGGGAGTAATTTGGAAATTTAGACGAATGGCAATTCTGTAATTATGTGGAACTGTGCTCACCGCTTAAGCTACACCGCCGGTGATCTTCTGCTTGCTTCCAGGCGTGGCCGCGGCCGTCTTTGGCGTCGCGCTGGCGTGGAGGGGGCTCCTGCGTGGCTTCTTTGTGCTTCTGAGCTACGCTATAAGACCTATACCATCGTCGTTCTTCGCCATTTTCCCTACTCTGCTTTGGCAATTGATGTTAGTATTACAGAAAGGTTTAGTTAGTTTGACTTATAACTGTACCGCGAAGGAAAGTTGTATTCAAGTTGTTAACTTTTGCATCCATCATCGAGCATCATATTTTGTATCTCGCATCATGTTAAACATGGCATTGTTACTACATGTAGTGAACGGAGGTGAGCACGTGGTAGTTAATCAAGTAGTTGAGGAGGTTGATCCGTCTGTGGAGGTTCGATTTGATATCGGTGGAACGACTCCAGAACCGGACTTTTCCGTCAACGAAGGCAAGCCCCGGATGCATTTAAACCTACCTTGTGTTTTACAAATTGATTTCGCTTTTGCTTTTCTTTACTGCATTAAGTGATTAAGAGTTAAGTGAAAACCTAATTGGTGCATTACCAACCTTGCTTTTCCATATCTACTTGTTAACCATTTTAATTCGTATATGGCTAGTTATGCTTAGTCATGCTTAGACAAATAAAAGTCGGGTGATTACCTGTCACCTGCGAATTTTAAATGGATCTTTGGTTACGCTTGGTTATTTATGTTATCATGAGATATGAGCATGTGGAGTAATAAATCTAGACCGGGCGAACTCGGTGTAGGGGTGCCACAAGACATGGAGGTCTTGTGAGCGGGTTCTTTTCGCCTGTGTCGATTAAGGCCCGTACCGTTGTTGAACCGCATGAGGTGAGACTTTGTAGTACTAACCACATATTGCGGTAAGCCTTAACTTGGCTATTCTATCACGGGAATGGCTACTCGCGCACTGGGAGTGGAGAGATGGCGGGAATAGCGTGTACCCACATGGCAATGGGCTAGATTGGTGGAGTACTGTATTCTCGGGTGGCGTGGACCCGTTCTTGTTTTAGAGGATCCGAGGGTAGGTTGATATATGTAAGTAGGGGACCTGCATATGTCGTGTGGTCTAGAATCCCCAGCTGGGTTTAATCAGTTTGAATCGTTGTTGCTCCTCGGTTATGGAGACTCACTTCTCTGTTCATCATCGTAGTTAAATAACTGGAACTTGAGGATGGTTTATGAAGGTGTTGGTTATGAGGTTTCATGATCTCAATATGGATCGTGTCAGCTTTGTATATGATCTTATGAAGTTTTAAATGTTGATGTAAAGAATTTTATTAAAAAGCTTTTACGCAAAAGAACTTTGATTATTGCTAAAGCCATACCTTGAATCCCTGAGCCTGCATTCTTAAGTTCTATCAGTTTTTATTTTCGGTTAAGTCTTGTTGAGTACTTTTGTACTCAGGGTTCGATGACCCTTGTTGCAGGTGAGGCTCATGAGCAGATCTGTTTTGGATCGTGCTGCATGACTGTTGTTCAGTGCGATGACGATAAGTAAATGTGTGGCCCTTGGGCAGGGCAACTTATTTGTGTGTTCTATAATATGTTATAATGCCACTCCACTACTACATTTTGAAATTTTAACCGAACTTAGTTGTATGGTTTGAAATAAATGGTTTGTAAACTATGTTATTGTAAGTCTTCCGCTATTTTTACTCTGATGTATCTATTTGAATAAACTGTTGTTATACTACAATGACTCTGTAATGTGATCCTGCTCGGAAATCATGGATGATTCGGGGTTCCTCGAAGACACCCGACAGTCTTCTTAAGTTATCGGAAACATATGTATAGTTGTTAGAGGTCGTCGGACAGTGACAGGTGCATGTGGGCCCTATAATTTAGGAGGTTCTGCCACAACTGGTTCTGCCTCGACCGACCTCCGAGGGCTAGGCTTCGCTTCACCCGACGGCTAAGGGATGGCTCCGCCTCGCTCGACCCCTAAGGGCTGGCTCCGCCTCGCCCAACCCCCGAGGGCAAAGGGCTCTGTCTCGCCTAACGTCCGAGGGTGGGCTCCATCTCGCCTGATGGCTAAGGGCTGGCTCTACCTTGCTCGACCCCTGAGGGCTGGCTCCGTCTCACCCGACCCCCGAGGGCTGGCTCCGCCTCACCTGATGTCGAGAGCAGGTCCCGCCTCACCCGATGGCTAAGGACAGGCTCCGCCTTCCCAAATGGCCGAGAGCAGACTCTACCTGGCCAGGCGAGTACACCTTGCTCCTTCATAATGATGAGCATAGGGTACGACATGACATTCAAGTCAAACGCAGCACCAAGGACCATGCCCTGCACCGCTACAGGAAAGTACCATTAGGTTACGATGGGATGGGCGCTTTAGACCATTCCGAGCATGGCAGAGTCCAAATAGTGTTGTAGGCGCCGCCTTCAGCCCTCGGGCATAGAACCTGACATAAACATATGACAACCACTACGGTCCAAGAAGAGACTCGCGCCCTCTACAGTGACGAACGTACAGTCACCATGCCATCCGCCCCCACAGGGCTATAGGTCAACACCCTTGTCCGACACGCCGCCCGGAGGGGTGGGATGGGACGTGACCACTTGCTGATCAGGTAAGGGTGTGGCGTCGTTAGCACATAGGCGTCCGGTGAACGTGCCCATCCCTGACACCGTCCGGCCATGTCAGCAAGGCTGGCTCAGCGGAAAAGGAGGACACAACACCTTCGTAGGGGCTCCTTGGCCTCTGGTTTTTCTCCTTTCTCCAACATGTAACCCCTGCTCCACCTTGGTCTACAACAGGAAGGGCAGGGAACCCCGCTAAAGGGACGGATCAACTGATAGAGAGATCAATCGATACGATTCAACAACACACATCACGCATAGCTGAGCAGCGACTAAGCTCTCGGTGACCTTTCGACCATTCCATCAGAGACTTGGGACCTATCCCTCTCTCGACCATTTGTACCCCCTACTATGAACCATTTTTGGTACTAATAACATGAGCAGCAACAGACTGGACGTAGGGACGTTCGGCCTGAACTAGTATAAACTTCGTGTCCTTTAGTGCACCATCCAGGCCTAACGTGCAATAATTATAAATTTACTAGCCGGTGTTTGTTCGAAACACTGACAAGCATGTATCACATATTCTAGCAAGGATAAAAAGGTAAAGTGCTAGAAATTCTACTTTGCAATGCCTAATAGGATTTTCTAAGAGATAAGATGCTGCCATGACACCTACGATGTCAAGGAAGTAGTGGTGTGTGTCTTTGTGAGTTGAGGTTGTCCACCGTCAAGGTCCATCACCTCCGGGTGCGTCGTCGGATCCATCGGAGCTCGAGTCATCGCGACGCAAAGAAAATACCGAGAATGGCCACCAATAAGAAGTAATAAAACCGTGATAAAACCTAACTCAACTAGACTCAAGACCTGCACTAGGAGGTAAATCAAGGTTTTAGAAAAATTATGAAACTAGTTCATAATTTTAGGAGCTAGGATGAATTTCTAGAGAATTTTTGAAGGTGGAAGTTGTAACACCCCTGGTGTTTAGCTTTCACATTTGCACTGCATTTCATGAACATGAGCATCATGCATCCCTTTGTGAACTTATAGCACATGAAACATAATTTCGAAACATAGCAACGTGTTGTATATTTCATGTGTGTTGTTCTTTATGAAATGTAAAGTGTCCAACACTTAAGTGCAACATGTGCCACTCACTTAGTGAAACAAGATTAGTTAATACGATGCAACAAGATCATGAAATATGTGAAACATGACTATGAAACATTTGCAACATTTCTTGTGTTTTTCATCGTTTCAGTGTATACCTTGATTGATTCTTGTGTGACCAATGCATGGTGTGGCTAGAAATGCTTGTAAGTAACTTAGTTACACTTAGAATGTCATTAGGAACAATGTTCATGTTGATCATTTTGCCTAATTAGGTTTCCAAGTCATGGTTGACCAATTTGGACCCCTAGAGCTCCTGTGTTTGACTGTTTAAAAAGTGTAGCTTAGGATGTTTGCATGTCTGAGCAACCTAAAGAAAAGTTGTAGAGGATTATATGTGGAACAAAAGTTATTTTGTGACCAACTCGTGAAAATGTGCACAACATGCCCAAAAAGGTCCCACAAGTCAGCTTTGAAGGTGGATTCAACACTTAAAAATATTTCTAAGTATGAAAACTGAGTTTCAGTTTCATGTACCCTAGTTGAGAGCTCTGTAGTTTGCAAACCAAGCCGAACCAGCTCGAGCTCCAATTGTGAAAGTTGTAGACCACATGTAGATCTCCAACTTTGTTAACTACAACTTACCCTGGATCGCCATGGATTAAGAGATCTTTTGTCGACAAGTTTCACTGTCAGGCCGGTTCAATTGCTCTGTTGATCGAACTGAATCGGCGCTACAGTGCCGACCGGCAGCAGGCCGTTGCCGCCGCGTGGCCGCCACGCGCCTTGCTCGCCCTGACCACGCCGCGCGCTGGCTAGCTTGAACTGGAGCGCGCCCTGTTGCCTCTCCACTCACCCGCACGCGCTCTGCCTCCTCTTCGTTTCCTCCGCTCGCCCAAAGCACCGCAGCAGCTCCGCCTTTGCTCCGCCGTGCTCGCGCCTGCTCGCCGTGGCACCGTAGCTAGCCAGCTCCTGCCAATAGCTCCGCCATAGCTTCCTCTAGCTCGTACACCTTGCTGTTGTGCCGGAGAACCTAAGGTACTGGTCGCATTTGGCTGATCCGCCGCCACCGCCATGAACGCAACCTCACCGGAGTTGTGCTCGTCATGGTCGACCGCCACTGGAGCCCTCTCATCCTCTTTTCTTCCTCCCCTTAGCTTTCCCGCGAGTCCTTGAAGCTCATACCGTGCTTGGCCGCGCCCTACATGGCCGGACTTCGCCACGCGCCGCCGTGCGCCATGGCCGAGCCGCGGCGCTCCGAGGCCGGGGTACCTAGAGTCCGCTAGAGCTTAGGGTTAGTAGGTCTTTGGACGCGGTAGGTCATGGCGAGCACGGAGGTACCCTCTGCGCCGCCGGTGAAGCCGCCGCCGGCGAGCTACGCCATCTTCCGCGCCGTCGCAGCCGTGTCCTCTGTTCTGTGTCTATGACACGCGGGCCCAGCTGATCGGTGGACCCCAGTTGTCAGTGGCTGAGCAGTCTTAGGGCTAGTTCAAATTTTTAGTTTTGAATGCCGATTTACGATTTTTGTAACTCCCAATTGGTAGATCCAAATGGAGTACTTCCAATTTTGTTAGACTCACAGTTAGGTCTAGTATTTAAGAAAAATATATCTTGAGCACATTTTGTAGAAATTTTGGATGAATTAAATAGGAACTTAAAAAGTGTTTTTGAGTGCATACAAACTTGTTTAAATCATATCTTGAGTTTCTGTGATCCAAAAATTGTGAAATTTTGTGGGTAAGCTAGTATTGCTTAGTTGAAGCTCTGGTTAAAATTTGAGAGTCATTGCATGTGTAGTTTTTGAGTTATAGATTTTCCTTTTATCATTGGATGATTCTTGTGGGAATTTTAGTAATTTATTTATGAATCCATTGACTATGAAATTTGTTGGAGAGTATCCCAGTACCTTAAGAATGCAAGGAAAAATATGAAATCTGTTGCTTGACACTTTTCACTAGGGTTTCCTAATTATGCCATTTTAAGCCATTCTGCCTTACCATTTTTGTGTAGGTTGTAATACTTACTCAAATGGTGTGAAATTTTTATGGTAGTCTATTTAGAGCATGTAGTGTCTACTGTAATTTTTGTAGAATTAATGGGGCAGTTTTCATATATGGTTACTATTTCCCCTAATTAATTAAATAAATTAAGAAAGGTATTAAAAGAAATGTTTTGGTGATGGACACCCTACTTTCTGGTGTTCTTGTGATATGTGTGATATGTCAGTAAAGTTGGTTTTGTCCAATCAAGCGTTTATATCATAAGTTAACAATTATTTGTTGCATTATGTCCCGCTGGACAGATCTGGGGACTTTGGAAAGTTCCCCATGATAATGTGGTTTTCTGTGCTTGTGTTGAATACAAAAGTTGTAGATAACTTATGTATGTAGCTCCTGTCAAAATTTGAGGGCATTTGGCCCAGTAGTTTAGAAACTACAGCTGTTTAAAGTTAGGTTCCTGTTTTGCTTACTCTCTGCCTTGTGAGGACAGAGTTCTGTTGATTTATGAATTCGAGCTGGTAAGGTGTCGAATCGTGCTTTGAGGTATAAAAATCAATTGTAGACAATTTCATAAGCTTTCTAGATTGTCTTGTTTCATGTCATTTGGAATTATACATCTCCAGTTATGGCTAGCTTAATGTACCGCTATATAGTCTTCATTTGCTGAAATACACATGCTTGATTGAATGTGTTGCAATGTAATCGTTGATTGTTTGGGGGTTAGCCTAACTTGAAAATATGCTTAGGTGCAGGTGCTAGGTCACTAACTGAAGATGAGCAATTATACATTAGGTTGTATAAACTTGGTAAGTAAAGTGATTTGAATAGGGCTTACGTTGGAATATGCAAACTACAACGAACATGTGCATTCTCCGAGCATCCCTGACAGTCGTTCATGTGCATCCATGATATTTATCTTGCGCATTCATGCAATAGGTGTGCCGGAGGGAGTGACGTTGCTGGAGTTCGAGGGAGCCAACCAGGAGGAGGAACCCGAGGTGCAGGAAGTCGACGAAGCAGTCGCCGCGGAGGATCTGCCCGAGTGCCCTGACCACCAGCCTTCCTCGTTCCTGAAAGGCAAGCCCCGGAGCATATTAAGCCTCCCATGTTTTTGCAAATACTTTGAGTACCTTTTATTGTTGATGATGCATTAAGTATAGGAATTGGTTGGAACCAATTGCTGCATTATATATCCTTCCTTGTCCAGATATCGCACTGGAATCCTATTTAAGTTCAGGAACGGGTTATATGCTTAGCCATGCTTAGTGCGGTAGAAGTCAGGTGATTTCCTGTCACCTGCAAGCTTTAGGATGAGGTGGGTCACGGTTGGCTATATTTGCTATCGTGGAAAAGAACCATGTGAATAATGAATTAAGACCGGGCGGGGTCTTGTGTAGGTTTGAACATAGTGACTCCGTCTGAGTCGTTTAAGGACCGATACGCTGTACGTCCTCATGTCATGTTGAACGCAGCCTAACACTTAGCTGGCCGAATAAGTCGTTCCGACCGTGAAGCCTAGTAGCTGAACTCAAGCCGGGGACGCGAGCAGTGGCGACATTCTGGAGGTAGTAAGGATGTGCGGAGAGCCATTGGCATAAGTCCAAGGCGGGTTAGAGTCCCGAACAACCTTGGCAGAGTGGTTCTCTGAGAATGTCGATCTGATCAGACTCGCGACTCCTGAATCGTACCAAAGGTGACTTGTTTGTGACTCCGACGGGAGAAGCAGGGTTTGTGTTTAGGAATACCCCTCCAGCTGGATAGGAATCGATTCGAATCGCCGTCTCTCCCGGATAGTGAGAAGTTGACTGAGCAGCGGCAACGTAGATTCAATTAATTTAACGATATGGTTAAATGGATGATGATAATAAGGTTGCCAATGAATACCTGATATGGTTATTAATGTTTGCACCCTAATAATATGATTGCTTAGTACAGGTGCTAATGTAGTTGTCAGGTTAATGGTTAAAAAGTCACTGCTAGTCCAGGCTAAGATTTGATCATTATTACTTATTCTTTTCTGCAAAAAGAAAGTGTCAACCAGATCCACTACAATAAGCTTTGCATAATCCTTGGTGTCATTTATTTTGGTTTCTGGCGGGTAAGTCTAGCTGAGTACATTCCCGTACTCAGGGTTTATTCCCTCTTGTTGCAGATGACCTTCTTTATCAAGGATTCTGTAAGTATTGTCTCCACCCGACGGGTGATGAAGACTAGATCATGGGCATGATCTCTGTTCTCTTATCTGAATGCTTTTGCG
This sequence comes from Miscanthus lutarioriparius, assembly GCA_904845875.1. Lineage (NCBI taxonomy): Eukaryota > Viridiplantae > Streptophyta > Magnoliopsida > Poales > Poaceae > Miscanthus > Miscanthus lutarioriparius. The sequence continues at coordinate 69,410,330 of CAJGYO010000005.1, read as the reverse complement.
GGCTGTGATCAGCAAACCAGTATGTGTATTTGAACTCGAGTGTGTGAGTTAAACTATTTGCTTCCGCATGTTTTACAAGACTTGTTTTGTAATAACGTTGACTCTGTGATGATGTAATCTATTTGCAAACGTCTGTGAAATGTTGTAACGTACGATATGTTATGTTGAATTACTGTGATCTTGGTTGTATGCAAGTTGGTTTGAAATCCTTCGAGATTTCAGTTGACTACCGGGTTTATATGGGCTCAAGTTCGAGAATTTGATCGTTTCGGCGATTGTTTTTGTACTTGTGCTCTTATAAATTGGTCGGTTCTGTGACAGCTGGCATCAGAGCTAGATTCAACATTAAACATGTCTTACGGTTATTTAAAACAAAAGCTTTTGTTGTAAAAACGGTTTTCCAACTTATAGTTATATATAAGTGTTCAAAAATCAAACTTTTTATGGTATACTGGTGATCACATCCTTTATAGCCCACTTAAGGACTTCTAGGTGGCGTATATATAATTACTAACTTGGGGGAATTGATTGTTTCTATTTTCGTCGTCCATGCGGCGTGATATTGCATGGGTGCCATTCGTTTGAATGGTAATGTATGGATCAATTGCCTCTACGCTAAGGTAAGTGTGAGTTGTGAGAGCATGACCGTCCAACTGTCGGTCTAGGGGAGAGCTAGTTATGGTTACTGGAGTATTTACATGTTGCATACATGTATATATGAAGGTACTTAATTGTGGTTACATTTGTCGGGTAGTTTGGATCTCGAAGTATATATATCAGGGGATGTGTATATGGAGAGTATCTTAGTTACTGCTTGTGTAATTAGCATTATATCTTGTTGGGTTGGGCTGCAATGAAGTTTCTGCAGGTACGCTAACAACGCACCGTGTAGATCGACTAGTTACCGCTAATTGAGAGAGATGAGGCTGCACAAGAGTTGGATCGTGTGACACGTCACCGGGATGCAGCTTTAGAGTTAGCAGAAGAAAGACGTCGGGGTTGGATGTTGGCCAATCACAACGCCTTTCAGAGGGAGCAAGCACTGCAAGGACAGCTTGAAGAGCTTCAGGTTGAGCACCATCAACTGCACAACCGTCTGTTTCCTATTCCTCACCCCATACCAAGGTATCCAAATGTGGGTGGACCTCAAGTGATTGAGGCCGATGAGGAGGAAGAAGAGGACGTGCAGATGGTTGACAATGCAATTTGAACCGGAAGAAGAAGAAGAGGAAGACCAGAAGAAGTCCAAGGTGTCTCCGATGTGGACAGCCGATCACTTGACGCGTAGTTCGTTAGCAAGTCTCGCTAGTATAAGCTTTTGCGATCATTGATGTAATGGACTTAAGTACGATGACTGATTTGGGATGTACTCTTTTAATTTGAACTCGGCATGTAATGTACTTTAATTCGCTCCCTTTGGGACGCGTGATCGTAATGGTTAAGTTAAAAACTTGTCATGTTGGAATGCTGCTTTGCGTATGGCGCTAGTAATCTACTTGATGATGTGGTGATTGGAGAATGAATTATTGCCTCTGTTATTGTATGAAGTTTTCATTCTCGTCATAAATTCAGTTTGGCACAATTACATTGTTCCTCTCCAATGTCTTGACATCATCAATAATTCTTGGGTTGCGCATTGTCTGAGATGCCTCGTACTCGTTCGCCGGTGTGGGTGATGATGATGATGATCTTCCACCGCCACCACCACCCACACCAACGGAATTGATAGCAATGCTTGCGGAAGGACAGCGCACTATGGTGAGGCCCTCCCAGACGATTGCGAATCGGGATGGTCGTGGTCCACGCCAAGGACCGGAACCAAATCAATCTGATGATTTCAAGGATTTCCTTGACACAAAACCCCGATCTTCAAGGAGGTGAGGAGCCTCTACAAGTGATGAGTGGTTGAATACTCGAAAGCAGAAGTTCCGTCTGCTCCGCTTGACTCGAGGTCTGAAGATCGAGTACGCATCTCACCAACTGCATGGGCGGTGGCATTTGGTGGAGTCATCATCGGTCCACTATGCCCGCTAATGCCCAAATCACACGGGATCGGTTCAAGTCGCTTTGGGAAATTATATTCCTCCTGGTCTCATGGCGATCAAGCATACTGAGTTCATGAAAGGTGACTCGGGGAACAAGAGCTTGAATGAATACCTGCGGGCTTTCAATAACCTTGCAAGGTATGCTCTTGAGTTTGTTGACAACGATGCCAAAAAAAGATCATGAAGTTTCAAGCGGGGACTTAGCCCCAAACTTATGAAGACCATGGGAAATTGCAAGTGTGCTCATTTTAATGAATTTGTGAGTGATGCTTTATCGCAAGAGAACAACAATCTTTGTGTATCTTTGCTTCAAAAAAGTCGTAAGAGAGCCTATGAGGCGGGTGCCTCACAATCCAAGGCTCCCGTCACGCAGAGGGCTCCATTCCGTCCTCCAAGATCACCGCTAAGTTTCGACCACCTGAAGAAGAAGAATCCCGCCAAGACTGGGTTTCGCAAGGCATTCTGATTGCTCTTCCCAAGGGCACTACCGGTCGAAGGCAGTTCTAGGGCTCCTCCAAGCAACATGCCGTCGTCTTGGGCGCAACAAGAGCAGAAAGCCATTGGGCAAGGGAATGCCCCTACCCTAAGAAGAATAACTACCAAGGTGGTCGCGTCGGGGACGGGTGAACCACACTAATATTATTGAGATTCCTTCAGAGAGGTAGTGACTCTTTGGTAAGTTTCGATTGATCAACACCCCACGGTTGTACTATTTGATTGGTGCTTCGCATTCCTTTATTAGTCCAAGCATTTGCATCCAAGTTTATGCGAGAAAACATATCTTTGTTGAGGGTGAGGGTTATTGTATTAGGGCTGCCGGTGGTGTTATCCCAACCAAGTTTGGTAGTTGGGGAAGTACAATTTGAGATAGAGGCGAAGTTATCGAGGTTGATCCGGTAGTTTTACGGGGCTGGGTATTGATGTGATATTGGGAATGAATTGGATGAGCAGCACGGGGTGCTTATTGATACATCGACTAGAGTAGTTATGCTCGAGAGATCCCGATGTCAGGAAGGTTTTTTCGGTGCAACTACCAAGGGACCTCAATCTTTCTTGTGCAGCTAATGCGGTGCAAGCAAAGGCTATTGCAGATATCCCCTGTAGTGTGTGACTTTCCGGATGTTTTTCACGATGATTTGCTCGGATTACCCCGGATCGGGACGTGGAGTTCAAGATAGAGTTGCTTCACGGCACGACTCCTATCTCTAGAAGGCCATATAGAATGCCTCCCAATGAACTAGCTGAACTTAAGACCCAGTTGAATGAACTTCTAAAGAAAGGTCTTATCCGTCCTAGTTCATCTCGTGGGAGTGCTTGACTATCTTTGTGAAGAAGAAAGATCAATCCCTACGCATGTGTGTAGATTATAGACCCTTGAATTCAGTTACAATCAAGAATAAGTACCCTCTACCACGTATAGATATCTTATTTGATCAGTTATCCAAGGCAAAAGTCTTTTCCAAGATCGATTTGAGATCCGGGTATCATCAAATCAAGATTCGCCCGAGGATGTTCCAAAACCGCATTCTCTACCGGGATCTGTGCATGTATGAGTATCTTGTTATGTCTTTTGGATTGACTAATGCCCCCGCACATTTTATGTATCGATGAATTCCGTGTTTATGCCCGAGTTGGACAAATTTGTGGTGGTATTTATAGATGATATCCTGGTCTATTTCGAGAATGAAGAAGATCACGTTGAACATTTGCGGGTGGTTCTCACTAGATTGCGAGAACACCAGCTGTATGCAAAGTTCAGCAAATGTGAATTTTGGCTTCGCGAGGTACCTTTTCTTGGACACGTGTTGTCCGATGGAGGAATTATGGTTGATCCCACCAAGGTGCAAGAAGTATTGAACTAGAAAGCTCCCATCTCGGTGCACGAGGTTCGGAGTTTTCTGGGGTTGGCTGGCTATTATCGTCGCTTCATCCCGGATTTCTCTAAAATAGCCAAGCCTATGACTCGATTGCTGCAAAAAGACATGAAGTTTGTCTGGACTCCTGAGTGTGATGCGGCTTTCCATACCCTGCGAACTCTTCTAACATCGGCTCCGGTTTTGGCACAACCGGATATCGAGAAACCTTTTGATGTGTTTTGTGATGCATCAGGTATTGGGTTAGGAGGTGTTCTTATGCAAGAGGGTAGAGTCATTGCTTATACCTCCCGCCAACTTCAGAAACATGAAGTGAATTATCCAACGCATGACTTAGAACTCGCTGCAGTTGTTCATGCTCTGAAGGCCTGGAGACATTATTTACTTGGCAATGTGTGCAACATCTACACTGATCATAAAAGTCTCAAGTACATCTTCACTCAACCTGAGTTGAATATGCGTCAGAGAAGATGGCTCGAGTTGATCAAGGATTATAACCTCCAAGTGCACTATCACCCTGGTAAGGCAAATGTCGTAGCGGATGCCTTAAGCAGGAAGTCTCATTGCCACTCTTTGATTGAGAGTGATGCCCATTTGTCAAAGCTCCTTCATCCTGCCGTCCTTCACAACATCACTGTCAGTTGTACTCTACAGAGTCGAATTATCGAGCTACAGAAGACGGATGTAGGTGTGTTTCACATCAAGCGCAAGATGAAAGAGCAAGAAACCAAACATTTTCGAGTTGATGAGGAAGGCGTGTTATGGTTCAAGGATAGGTTGGTAGTTCCGAAGGATAGAGAGCTTAGAAATCAAATCATATCCGAAGCCCATTCCTCTAAACTATCTATTCATCCTGGTAGTAGTAAAATGTATCATGATTTAAAGCCTCGATTTTGGTGGACCAAAATGAAGAAAGAGATCGCCGCTTATGTGGCTAGGTGTGACACTTGTTATCGAGTCAAGGCAGTACAGATGAAAGCTGGATTACTTCAGCCACTATCTATTCCAGGTTGGAAATGGGAAGAGATAAGTATGGATTTTATAGTTGGACTCCCCACTACTCAAAGGAATTTTAACTCAATTTGGGTAATTGTGGACCGACTGACCAAATCAGCACACTTCATTCCGGTCCGCATAGACTTTCGTCCAACCGACTATGCGGAGTTGTACTTCAACCAGATAGTCCGACTTCATGGGATCCCTCGTACTATTGTCTCATATAGAGGACCACAGTTCACTGCTCACTTTTGGGAGCACTTACACGGATTATTAGGGACTAAGCTCGTAAGAAGTTCTGCCTATCATCCGCAAACCAATGGGCAAACTGAGCGAGTGAATCAAATCTTAGAAGATATGTTGAGAGCTTGTGTCATCTCTGCTAAGGGCTCATGGGAAAAATGGTTACCCCTAGCTGAATTCTCGTACAATAATAGTTATCAAGAGAGCATAAAGATGGCACCGTTTGAAGCTTTGTATGGCCGGAAGTGTAGAACCCCGTTGAACTGGGTAGAAGCCGGTGAAAGGAGATATTATGGAATTGATTTTGTTCAAGAAGCCGAAGAACAAGTCCGTACTATCCAAACTCACATGGCCGCAGCACAAGCTAGGCAGAAAAGTTATGCTGATCGACGTAGAAAACCTATTGAGTTCGAAGTTGGAGACTTCGTTTATCTGAAGGTTTCACCTATGAAAAGTGTCCAACGCTTCGGTGTGAAGCGAAAGCTTGCGCCAAGATATGTTGGTCCGTTTGAAATCATTGGACAAAGTGGTAAAGTGGCGTATAAGATTCAATTACCTCCGGAGATGAGTGCTATCTTCAATGTCTTTCATGTATCCCAATTGAAGAAATGTCTTCGCGTCCCTGAAGAGAGAGTTCCATTGGGGGATATCGAGTTAAAATCTGATTTGACCTTTGAAGAAAAGCCGGTTCGAGTGATTGACACTCGTGAGCGAGTGACTCGGAGTCGGGTGGTCAAGTTCTACAAGGTCATGTGGAGTAATCAGGGTAGTGAACGCGATGCAACGTGGGAAAGGGAAGATTATTTGAGGGATGGTTATAAGGAATTCTATCAACAATGGTACGCTTTTCAAATCTCGGGACGAGATTTTTATAAGGGGGAGGGCTATAACACCCCTGGTGTTTAGCTTCCACATTTGCACTACATTTCATGAACATGAGCATCATGCATCCCTTTGTGAACTTATAGCACATGAAATGAATTTGAAACATAGCAACATGTTGTATATTTCATGTGTGTTGTTCTTTATGAAATGTAAAGTGTCCAACACTTAAGTGCAACATGTGCCACTCACTTAGTGAAACAAGATTAGTTAATACGATGCAACAAGATCATGAAATATGTGAAACATGACTATGAAACATTTGCAACATTTCTTGTGTTTTTCATCGTTTCAGTGTATACCTTGATTGATTCTTGTGTGACCAATGCATGGTGTGGCTAGAAATGCTTGTAAGTAACTTAGTTACACTTAGAATGTCATTAGGAACAATGTTCATGTTGATCATTTTGCCTAATTAGGTTTCCAAGTCATGGTTGACCAATTTGGACCCCTAGAGCTCCTGTGTTTGACTGTTTAAAAAGTGTAGCTTAGGATGTTTGCATGTCTGAGCAACCTAAAGAAAAGTTGTAGAGGATTATATGTGGAACAAAAGTTATTTTGTGACCAACTCGTGAAAATGTGCACAACATGCCCAAAAAGGTCCCACATGTCACAGAACCGACCAATTTATAAGAGTACAAGTACGAAAACAATCGCCGAAACGATCAAATTCTCGAACTTGCGCCCATATAAACCCGGTAGTCAACTGAAATCACGACGGATTTCAAACCAACTTGCATACAACCAAGATCACAGTAATTCAACATAACATATCGTACGTTACAACATTTCGCAGACGTTCGCAAATAGATTACATCAACACAGAGTCATCGTTATTACAAAACAAGTCTTGTAACATAGCGGAAGCAAATAGTTTAACTCACACACACGAGTTCAATACCAGTACCGATTCATTGATCACATCCCACAAAAGCATTGAGATAAGATATGAGAAGATCATGCCCGTGATCTAGTCTTAAATCACCCCGGTGGAGACAATACTTACAGAATCCACGATAGAAGGTCATACGCAACAAGAGGGAATAAACCACGAGTACGGAATGTACTCAGCTAGACTTACCCCGACGGAAACCAAAATAAAAGACACCAAGGATCATGCATAGCTTTATTTTGTGGATCTGGTCGACACTTTCATTTGCGAGAAAAGCATATGTAATAATGATTAACTTTTATCCTGAACTAGCAAAGTGACTTTAAGCCATTAACCTGTCATCTATATTAGCTTTTGTACTAGTCAACCACTTGATTAATATGCAAACATTAATAACCATAGCAGGTATAATTCTCGGCAACATTATCATTATCATCATCATTATCCATTTAACCATATCGTTAAATTAATTGAATCTACGTTGTCATTTGCTCAAGTCAAGTTCTCACTATCCAGGAGAGACGGCGATTCAATCGATTCCTATCCGGTGGAGGGTATTCCTAACACAAACCCTGCTTCCCCGTCGAGGTCGCAAACAAGTCACCTTTGGTACAACTCGGGAGAAAAGTAATGAGAAAAGACGCGGGTCCGGGCGCCTGCATTCTCGAGAGAACCACTCTGCTGCCAGAAGTGCAGGATCTCAACCCCGACTCCCCTTGGACTTATGCCAATGGCTCTCCGCACATCCTTACTACCTCCGAGAATGCATCCAACCCCCACGGTTCCCGGCCTGAGTTGAGCTACTCGGCCAGCGGTCGGAACGACTTATCCGGCCAGCTAAGTGTTAGGCTGCGTTCAACATGACATGAGGACGCACACGTATCGGTCCTTAAGCGACTGACGGAGTCACTATGTTCAAACCTACACAAGACTCCGCCCGGTCTTAATTCATTATTCACATGGTTCTTTTCCACGATAGCAAATATAGCCAACCGTGATCCACCTCATCCTAAATCTCGCGGTGATGTGAAATCACCGACTTCTACCGCACTAAGCATGGCTAAGCATTTAACCCGTTCACGAACTTAAATAGGATTCGGTGCGATATCCGGACAAGGAGGATATATAATGCAGCAATTGGTTCCAACCAATTCCTATACTTAATGCATCATCAACAATAAAGATACTCAATATATTTGTAAAGACATGGGAGACTTATAATGCTCCGGGCTTGCCTTTCGAGAAAGAGGAAGGTTGGTGATCGGGGCACTCGGGCAACTCCTCGGCGACGGCCGCTTCTTCGACTTCCTGCACCTCGGGCTCCTCCTCTGGTTGGCTCCCTCGAACTCCAGCAACGTCACTCCCTCCGGCACACCTATTGCATGAATCGCAAGATAAATATTATGGATGCATATATACGAATGTCGGGGATGCTCGGGAATGCACATGTTCATTTGTAGTTTGCATATTTCAACTTAAGCCCTATTCAAATCACTTTACTTACCCAGTTTATACAACCTAATGTATAATTGCTCATCTTCAGTTAATGACCTAGCACCTGCACCTAAGCATATTCTCAAGTTAGGCTAACCCTAAACAATCAACGAGAATATTGCAACATCATACACTCAAGCATTTGTATTTCAGCAAAATGAACACTATGTAGCGGTGCAGTAAACTAGTCATAACTGGAGATTTATAAATCCAAATAATATGCAACAAGACAATCTGGAAAGCTTATAAAATTGTCTACAAAACATTTTCAGACCTCAAAGCATGATTCAGACCTTTACCAGGTCGAATTCATCAATCAACAGAAGTCTATCCTCACAAGGCAGAGAATCAGCAAAAACTGCAACCTAACTTTAAACAGCTGTAGTTTCTAAACTACTGGGCCAAATGCCCTCAAATTTTGACAGGAGCTAGATACATAAGTTACCTACAACTTTTGTATTCAACACAAGCACAGAAAACCACATTATCATGGGGAACTTTCCAAAGTCCCCAGATCTGTCCAGAGGGACAAAATGCCAACAAATAATTAGCAACTTATGATGTAAACATATAATTAGACAAAACCAACTTTACTATCTTATCACACATATCCTAAGAACACCAGAAAGTAGGTTGTCCATTACCAAAACATTTCTTTTAATACCTTTCTTAATTTATTTAATTAATTAGGGGAAATAGTAAACCTATATGAAAACTGCCCCATTAATTCTACAAAAATTACAGTAGACACTACATACTCTAAGTAGACTACCATAAAAATTTGACACCATTTGAGCAAGTATAAAAGCCTACACAAAAATGACAAGGCATAATGGCTTAAAATGGCATAATTAGGAAACCCTAATAAAAAGTGTCAAGCAACAGATTTCATATTTTTCCTTGCATTCTTAAGGTACTGGGATACTCTCCAACAAATTTCATAGTCAATGGATTCATAAATAAATTACTAAAATTCCCACAAGAATCATCCAATGATAAAAGGAAAATCTATAACTCAAAAACTACACATGCAATGACTCTCAAATTTTAACCAGAGCTTCTACTAGGCAATACTAGCTTACCCACAAAATTTCACAATTTTTGGATCACAGAAACTCAAGATATGACTTAAACAAGTTTGCATGCACTCAAAAACACTTTTAAAGTTCCTATTTAATTCATCCAAAATTTCTACAAAATGTGCTCAAGATATATTTTTCTTAAATACTAGACCTAACTGTGAGTCTAACAAAATTGGAATCACTCAATTTGGATCTACCATTTAGGAGTTACAAAAATCACAAATCGGCATTCAAAACTGTCTTTTGAGCTAGCTTAAGAATCCCTAGCCAGCGACGTGTGGGACCGGTGACAATGACCCCACCGGTCAGTGACAAAGAAAGCGAGGGGAGGCGGCTGCGATGTGCGGAAGGCGGCGCAGCTCATCGGCGATTGAAGTCTCCGGTGAGACCAAGGCCACCGTCGTGCTCACCACGACGAGGCGGACCCGTTGGTGCCTAGGGTTTGATCTCTACTGGCCTCAACCTATAGCGGCGACGTGCACGGCTGCTCGGCGGAGCTCCGGTGGTTCGGCTCAACGGCGAGACGGCGACGGCGACCGGATTAGCACAATCACGGGCTAAGCCGAGTTTCCCCATCCCCATGTGAATCTAGTGCACCCCCCCGAAGGACCCGCGATGGTCGGAGATGGTAAGCCCACGGTGACGGGCTGCGACGGCGACATTCCGAGCGAGGTGCGTGTGGCGGGAAAGCTTACCGAAGCGGCTAGCAAGCAACCTTGGGTGCGATGCGACGGTGGATCGCGGAGGAGCTAAGGCGATGGCGAATGGGCGACGGCGCAAGCTTGCTCGGCGAAGGCGGAGCTGATCGGCGGCAATGGTGGAGCGTGGCCCATTGCGCTTGACGGACAACAGAGGAGGCAAGGAGGAGTGAATGGAGCGGGTCGGCCCGAAGTGCGCTGACGGCGTAATGTGGAGCGCCGAGGCTCGACGTGGCCTGAGCGGGCAGCGTAATGGCGATTGGCGCGCGCCGCGGCGGACGACCTCATTGCCGGTCGGCCATGACCGAATGAAACTTTCGTTTGGTGTTCATCGAGTCCGACCGACAAAGCGAACTTTGACACCAATTAACTCCTAAGCTGTGACATATTAGAGGAAATAATGAACATGAAAGTTGTAGCCCGTACTTCCATCTTCAATTTCTATTTAAGTGCCAAGGACTAATTCTCAACGAATACTGAGTAAAATCAAGCCAAAGTCCAGCTCATGGCTGAAAACTCGGTTTCATACTTAGAAAAAATTCTAAGTATTGAATCCAACCTCAAATCTGACTTGTGGGCCATTTTTGAGCATGTTGTGCACATTTTAATGAGATGGCCATAAAATAACTTTTTGTTCCTTATATAATTCTCTACAACTTTGCTTTAGGTTGCTCTCGGACATGCAAACATCCTAAGCTACACTTTTAAAACAGTCAACACAGGAGCTCTAGGGGTCCAAATTGGTCAACCATGACTTGGAAACCTAATTAGGCAAAATGATCAACATGAACATTGTTCCTAATAACATTCTAAGTATAACTAAGTTACTTACAAGCATTTCTAGCCACACCATGCATTGGTCACACAAGAATCAAGCAAGGTATGTACTGAAACAATGAAAAACACATGAAATGTTGCAACTGTTTCATAGTCATGTTTCACTTGTTTCATGATTGTGTTGCATAGCACTAACTAACCTTGTTTCACTAAGTGAGTGGCACATGTTGCACTTAAGCGTTGCACACTTTACATTTCATAAAGAACAACACACATGAAATCTACAACACGTTGCAATGTTTCGAATTTATGTTTCATGTGCTATAAGTTCACAAAGGGATGCATGATGCTCATGTTCATGAAATGCAGTGCAAATGTGGAAGCCAAACACCTGGGGTGTTACAGCCCTCCCCCCTTATAAAAATCTCGTCCCGAGATTTGAAAAGCGTACCATTGTTGATAGAACTCCTTATAACCATCCCTCAAATAATCTTCCCTTTCCCACGTTGCATCGCGTTCACTACCCTGATTACTCCACATGACTTTGTAGAACTTGACCACCCGACTCCTAGTCACTCGCTCACGAGTGTCAATCACTCGAACCGGCTTTTCTTCAAAAGTCAAATCAGATTCTAACGCGATATCCCCCAGTGGAACACGCTCTTCAGGGACACGAAGACATTTCTTCAACTGTGATACGTGAAAGACGTTGAAGATAGCACTCATCTCAGGGGGTAATTGAATCTTGTATGCTACCTTTCCACTTTGTCCAATGATTTGAAATGGGCCGACATATCTCGGCGCAAGCTTTCGCTTCACACCGAAGCGTTGGACACTTTTCATAGGTGAAACCTTCAGATAAACGAAGTCTCCAACTTCGAACTCAATAGGTTTTCTCGTCTATCAAGATAACTTTTCTGCCTAGCTTGTGCTGCGGCCATGTGAGTTTGGATAGTACGGACTTGTTCTTCGGCTTCTTGAACAAAATCAATTCCATAATATCTCCTTTCACCGGCTTCTACCCAGTTCAACGGGGTTCTACACTTCCGGCCATACAAAGCTTCAAACGGTGCCATCTTGATGCTTTCTTGATAACTATTATTGTACGAGAATTCAGCTAGGGGCAACCATTTTTCCCATGAACCCTTCATTTGAGATGACACGGGCTCTCAACATATCTTCTAAGATTTGATTCACCCTTTCGGTTTGTCCATTGGTTTGCGGATGATAGCGTAACTTCTTACTAGCTTAGTTCCTAATAATCCATGTAAGTGCTCCCAAAAGCGAAGCGAGTGAACTGTGGTCCTCTATCGAGATACAATAGTACGAGGATTCCATGAAGACGGACTATCGATTGAAGTACAACTCAAAGATAATAATCGATCGGACGGAAATCAATGCGGACAGGAATGAAGTGTGCGAGACTTAGTCGAGACGGTCTACAATCACCCAAATAGAGTTAAAATTCCTCCGAGTAGTAGGGAGTCCAACAATAAAATCCATACTTATCTCCTCCCATTTCCAACCTGGAATAGATAGTGGTTGAAGTAATCCGCCCTTCATGTGTACAGACTTTAACTCGACAACAAGTGTCACACCTAGCCACATAAGCGGCTATCTCCTTCTTCATTTTAGTCCACCAATAACGAGGCTTCAAATCATGATACATTTTACTCTTGCCGGATGAATAGATAATTTAGAGGAATGTGCTTCAGATATGATTTGATCTCTAAGCTCTCTATCCTTGGAACCACTAACCTATCCTTGAACCATAACACGTCATTTTCATCTACCCGAAAATGTTTGGTTTCTTGTTCTTTCATCTTGCGCTTGATGTGGAATACACCGGATCGGTCTTTTGTAGCTCAATAATTCTACTTTGCAGTACAACCGAGATGTGATGTTGTGAAGGATTGCAGGATGCAGGAGCCGTGACAAATGACAATCACCTTCAATCAAAGAGTGACAATGCGATTTCCTGCTCAAGGCATCCGCAACGACGTTTGCCTTGCCAGGATGATAGTGCACTTGGAGATTATAATCCTTGATCAACTCGAGCCATCTTCGTTGGCGCATATTCAACTCAAAGGTTGAGTGAAGATGTACTTAAGACTTTTGTGATCGGTGTAGATGTTGCACACATTACCAAGCAAATAATGTCTCCAGGCTTTCAAAGCATGAACAACTGCAGCGAGTTCTAAGTCATGCGTAGGATAATTCACCTCATGCTTCCGAAGTTGGCGAGAGGTATAAGCAATGACCCTACCCTCCTGCATAAGAACACCTCCTAAGCCAATGCCTGATGCATCACAATACACATCAAAAGGTTTCTCAATATCCGGTTGTGCCAAAACCGAGCCGATGTTAGAAGAGTTCGCGAGGGTATGGAAAGCCGCATCACACTCGTGGAGTCGAGACAAACTTCATGTCTTTTTGCGACAAGCGAGTCATAGGCTTGGCTATTTTAGAGAAATCCGGGATGAAGCGGCGATAATAGCTGCTAAACCCGAAAACTCGAACCTCATGCACCGAAATGGGAGCCTTCCGGTCTAACACTTCTTGCACCTTGGTGGGATCCACCATAATTCCACCATCGGACAACACATGCCCGAGAAATGGTACTTTACGAAGCCAAAATTCACATTTGCTAAACTTTGCATAAAGCTTGTGTTCACGCTTGATCTAGTGAGAACCACTGCAAATGTTCAACATGATCTTCTTCATTCTCGAGAATAGACCAAGATATCATCTATAAATACCACCACAAATTTGTCCAACTCGAGGCATAAACACCGAATTCATTAGATACATGAAATGTGCGGGGCATTGGTCAATCCAAAGCGACATAACCCGGATACTCATACGGACCATATCTTGTAGAGAATGCGGTTTTTGAGACATCCTCAGTCGAATTTTGATTTGATGATAACCGGACCTCAAATCAATCTTGGAAAAGACTTTTGCTTTAGACAACCCTGATCAAACAACATGTCTATCCGTGGCGGAGGGTACTTGTTCTTAATTGTGACTGCATTCAAAGGCCTATAATCTACACACATGCGTAGTAGTGATCCTTCTTCTTCACAAAGATATTTGGACACCCCAGGCGATGAACTAGGACGGATAAGGCCTTTCTCAGTAGAAGTTCACTTAACTGGATCTTAAGTTCAGCTAGTTCATTGGGAGGCATTCTATAAGGTCTTCTAGATATGGGTCTGCATGCCGGTAGCAACTCTATCTTGAACTCTACGTCCCGATCCGGAGGTAATCCGAGCAAATCCTCGGGAAAAACATCAGGAAAGTCACACACTACCGGGATATTTGCCATAGCCTTTGCTTGCACCGCATTAGTTGCACAAGAAAGATTGATGCCCCTAGGTAGTTGCAAATGAAAACCTTCCGACATTTGGGATCTCTCGAGCATGACTACTCTAGTCGATGTATCAATAAGCACCCGTGCTTGCTCATCCAATTCATTCCCAATATCACATCGATACCCGGCCCCGGTAAAACTACGGATCAACTTGATAACTTCGTCCCTCTATCTCAAGTTATACGCCCCTACTACGAGCTTGGTGGGGATGGTACCTTTGGCAGCCCTAATACAATAACCCTCACCCTCAACAAAGTGTATGTTTTTACGCACAAACTTGGATGCAAATGCGGGACTAATAAAAGAATGTGAAGCACCGAATCAAATAGTACAAGCTGCAGGGGTGTTGATCAACGAGAAACTTACCGACAGTGGATTGCCTCCCTGAAGGAATATTAGCAACATTTGTATAGTTCACACAGCCACCTTGATTGAAATTCTTCTTAGGGTAAGGACACTTCCTCGCTTGATGGCGGTCTTGTTGCAATTCCGGCATGGCATATTGCTTGGCGGAACATTGGAGCTTCCTTGATTTGGTAGTGCCCTTTGGAAGAGCAACAGTAAAAAGCCTTGCGAAATCCAGGTCCTCCCTGGATTCTTCTTCTGCGGTGGCGAAACTTAGCGGTGACGCTGGTGGACGGAATGGAGCCTTATGTGTGACGGAGCCTTGGATTGTGAGGCACTCGCCTCATAGGCCCCCCTTTTACGACTCTTTGAAGCAGCATACACAGCATTATTGTTCTCTTGGGCTAGAGCATCACTAACAAACTCATTGAAATGCGCACACTTGCAATTTCCATGGTCTTCATAAGTTTGGGGCTCGGTCCGCTTGAAACTTGCGATTTTCTTGGCATCAAGTGTCCACAAACTCCGTAGCGTACCTTGCAAGGTTATTGAAAGCCTGCGGTATTCATTCAAGCTCTTGTTCCCTTGGGTTAACTTCATAAACTGTATGCTTGATCGCCATGAGACCGGGAGGAATATAATTTCCCAAAGCAGACTTGAAGCCGATCCCAAGTAATTTGGGCATTAGCGGGCATAGTGGACCGATGATGGCTCCACCAAATGCCGGTGGCCCATGCAGTTGGTGAGATGCGTACTCGAGTCAAACACCTCGGTCCAAGCGGAGCGAGGCGAAACTTCGCCGAGAGTATTCAACCACTCATCAGCTTGCAGAGGCTCCTCGGCCTCCTTGAAGATCGGGGGTTTCGTGTCAAGGAAAGCCTTGAAATCACTTGTATTGATTTGGTTACGGTCCTTGGCGGACATTCCGATCCTCACGGTTTGCCATCTGGCGCGATAGCCTCGGCTAGCATGCTGGCCGACTTTCAATTTATCGCATTAGCTTAGCTGGTGTGGTGTGGGTGGTGGTGGAGGAGGTGTTTGCTCCTCATCCCCATGGTTACGACGCATGACGAAGATTGTAAGCCATCGCAAAATGTATAGCCAATGAGCGATGATGTGGAAATTTGTAGATGAATTGTATAATTATGCCACAATCGATTCCAATGGAGGAAATGAACTTATACTATCACAGAGGCACAATCATTCATCCAATCACACAACTTCTCAAGCGCATCAATTGACACATTAAGGCGATGAACTTAACCAGCAATGAGATAGATAGCCCGCACAGACGGAACTTGGCAAAGGCTCAAATATGCGGAGCATAACATGTTCAATAGGTTACATCAAAGCCCGAGGGTTCCAAAGCGGCGACAAAGAAAGATAACTTAAGGTTCGATATTACATCCCAACGATTAACTTATTACAAAGCTACTCGTTCATGCACGAGGATCAACAAAAGACTAGCTCCGGCAGTATTAGCTAAGTAGTAAGCTAACTACGCATCGTCCTCGGAGTCAGTGTCGAAGATCTCTCCTCCATCTTCATCACTAGCAGGCTCTAACTCCTCATCTTCCTCCTCGTCATGTGGAACGTTTTCAGGTCCATTAACCTCAACGTCATCACCTTCAGCCATGATGACACCAGAACCCATCTCATCCTCCTCAGGTGGCAGGAGAGGGTGAAGCTGATTGTGTAACAGGTGAACCTCCTCATGAAGATTGTCATTGTACCCTTCTCTCATACCGCCAACCGCTGCTTTCGAGTTCTACTGTCGCGCTCTCGGCACATTCTCCTCGTGCAAGCTTCATTCCGTTGGTTCAGCATGTGAACCAACATACGCTCCACGATTGCGGTGAGCAGCTGTCAACCTCTGAACCTCCAAGTTCTCTTGATCCCCGTTCTGCGTGACTTGCTCCAAAGCCAGCTGGCTTTGGCTGCAGATCCTCTCGTGATCACCCGGGCTAGCTCGCCCTCGGCCTTTCCTCCTCGGTAGGCTCGGGGACGGGGCTCACGAGGAGCTAAGCGGTGACGAGGTGCCTGCCTCCAGCCGGACTTGCGGCCGGTGCGTTTACGTCTGCGCGCCATCTGTAGCAAAAAGTTACAACGTAAGGGGGATCATTTAAGGGATACGAAATTTAATTATTCGAGACCATCAATTTTAAAGGAGGAGAATGCAAGAAATGCCATGTATGATTGAACATGATGCATGCACGATCCGCACGTCCTCACAAACCTAAACTAAAATTTAAAGGCTAGCGAAATATACGGTGGCATACATACGTTCTCTCGTATCACGGTAGCAGTCGATCTACAACGATCGTTGTCGGTGTACTGCAGAAAATTTCATTTCAGCCCGATAATTCCCAAAAAGGCATAAAAGCAAGCATTAACTAAATACTTTCATACATACATCCCGGATGTATATACTCTAGTATCACTGACTACCCATGAGAGATACCCACAATTAAGTACTCTCATAGATACATGATTAAACATGTAGGTATGCGAGCAACCACAACTACTCTCCCTAGACCGACGGTTGGACGGTCATGCTCTCACAACTCACCCTTACACAGGCGAGAGGCAAATGATCCAAACATTACCATTCAAGCGAATGGCACCCATGCAATAACACGCCGCATGGACAACGAAAATAGAAACAATCATTTCCCAAAGTTAGTAATTATATAAGCCACCTAAAATCCTTAAGTGGGCTACAAAGGATGTGATCAACGGTACACTATAAAATTTTAGATTTTTGAACACTTACATATAACTATAAGTTATAAACCAGTTTTCGCAACAAAAGCTTTTGTTTTAAATACCCGTATGACATGTTTAATGTTGAATCTAGCTCGATGCCATTTGTCACGAGAACCGACCAATTTATAAGAGTACAAGTACGAAAACAATCGCTGAAACGATCAAATTCTCGAACTTGCGCCCATATAAACCCGGTAGTCAAGCTGAAATCACGGCGGATTTCAAACCAACTTGCATACAACCAAGATCACGATAATTCAACATAACATATAAATGCGTTACAACATTTCATGAGACGTTCGCAAATAGATTACATCAACACGAGTCATCGTTATTACAAAACAAGTCTTGTAACATAGCGGAAGCAAATAGTTTAACTCACACACACGAGTTCAATACGATACCGATTCATTGATCACATCCCACAAAAGCATTGAGATAAGATAACGAGAAGATCATGCCCGTGATCTAGTCTTCGTCACCCGCCGGGTGGAGACAATACTTACGAGAATCCACGATAGAGAAGGTCATACGCAACAAGAGGGAATAAACCACGAGTGCGGGAATGTACTCAGCTAGACTTACCGACGGAAACCAAAATAAAAGACACCAAGGATCATGCATAGCTTTATTTTGTGGATCCGGGTGACACTTTCATTTTGAGAAAAGCATATGTAATAATGATTAACTTTTATCTGAACTAGCGGTGACTTTAAGCCATTAACTGTCATCTATATTAGCTTTTGTACTAGTCAACCACTTGATTAATATGCAAACATTAATAACCATAGCAGGTATAATTCTCGGCAACATTATCATTATCATCATCATTATCCATTTAACCATATCGTTAAATTAATTGAATCTCACGTTGCATTTGCTCAAGTCAAGTTCTCACTATCCGGGAGAGACGGCGATTCGAATCGATTCCTATCCGGTGGAGGGTATTCCTAACACAAACCCCGCTTCCCCGTCGAGGTCGCAAACAAGTCACCTTTGGTACAACTCGGGAGAAAAGTAATGAAAAGACGCGGGTCCGGGGCATCGCATTCTCGAGAGAACCACTCGCCGGAAGTGCAGGATCTCAACCTGACTCCCCTTGGACTTATGCCAATGGCTCTCGCACATCCTTACTACCTCCGAATGCATCCAACCCCCACGGTTCCGGCTGAGTTGAGCTACTCGGCCGGCGGTCGGAACGACTTATCCGACCAGCTAAGTGTTAGGCTGCGTTCAACATGACATGAGGACGTCTGATATCGGTCCTTAAGCGACACAGACGGAGTCACTATGTTCAAACCTACACAAGACTCCGCCCGGTCTTAATTCATTATTCACATGGTTCTTTTCCACGATAGCAAATATAGCCAACCGTGATCCACCTCATCCTAAATCTCGCGGTGACAGGAAATCACGACTTCTACCGCACTAAGCATGGCTAAGCATTTAACCCGTTCACGAACTTAAATAGGATTCGGTGCGATATCTCGGACAAGGAGGGATATATAATGCAGCAATTGGTTCCAACCAATTCCTATACTTAATGCATCATCAACAATAAAGATACTCAATATATTTGTAAAGACATGGGAGACTTATAATGCTCGGGGCTTGCCTTTTCGAGGAAAGAGGAAGGTTTGGTGATCGGGGCACTTTCGGGCAACTCCTCGGTGACGGCCGCTTCTTCGACTTCCACGCACCTCGGGCTCCTCCTCCTGGTTGGCTCCCTCGAACTCCAGCAACGTCACTCCCTCCGGCACACCTATTGCATGAATGCGCAAGATAAATATCATGGATGCATATGTACGAATGTCAGGGATGCTCGGGGAATGCACATGTTCGCTGTAGTTTGCATATTTCAACTTAAGCCCTATTCAAATCACTTTACTTACCCAGTTTATACAACCTAATGTATAATTGCTCATCTTCAGTTAATGACCTAGCACCTGCACCTAAGCATATTCTCAAGTTAGGCTAACCCCTAAACAATCAACGAGAATATTGCAACATCATACACTCAAGCATTTGTATTTCAGCAAAATGAACACTATGTAGCGGTGCAGTAAACTAGTCATAACTGGAGATTTATAAATCCAAATAATATGCAACAAGACAATCTGGAAAGCTTATAAAATTGTCTACAAAACATTTTCAGACCTCAAAGCATGATTCAGACCTTTACCAGGTCGAATTCATCAATCAACAGAAGTCTATCCTCACAAGGCAGAGAATCAGCAAAAACTGCAACCTAACTTTAAACAGCTGTAGTTTCTAAACTACTGGGCCAAATGCCCTCAAATTTTGACAGGAGCTAGATACATAAGTTACCTACAACTTTTGTATTCAACACAAGCACAGAAAACCACATTATCATGGGGAACTTTCCAAAGTCCCCAGATCTGTCCAGAGGGACAAAATGCCAACAAATAATTAGCAACTTATGATGTAAACATATAATTAGACAAAACCAACTTTACTATCTTATCACACATATCCTAAGAACACCAGAAAGTAGGTTGTCCATTACCAAAACATTTCTTTTAATACCTTTCTTAATTTATTTAATTAATTAGGGAAATAGTAAACCTATATGAAAACTGCCCCATTAATTCTACAAAATTACAGTAGACACTACATACTCTAAGTAGACTACCATAAAATTTCACACCATTTGAGCAAGTATAAAAGCCTACACACAAAAATGACAAGGCATAATGGCTTAAAATGGCATAATTAGGAAACCCTAATAAAAGTGTCAAGCAACAGATTTCATATTTTTCCTTGCATTCTTAAGGTACTGGGATACTCTCCAACAAATTTCATAGTCAATGGATTCATAAATAAATTACTAAAATTCCCACAAGAATCATCCAATGATAAAAGGAAAATCTATAACTCAAAAACTACACATGCAATGACTCTCAAATTTTAACCAGAGCTTCTACTAGGCAATACTAGCTTACCCACAAAATTTCACAATTTTTGGATCACAGAAACTCAAGATATGACTTAAACAAGTTTGCATGCACTCAAAAACACTTTTAAAGTTCCTATTTAATTCATCCAAAATTTCTACAAAATGTGCTCAAGATATATTTTTCTTAAATACTAGACCTAACTGTGAGTCTAACAAAATTGGAATCACTCAATTTGGATCTACCATTTAGGAGTTACAAAAATCACAAATCGGCATTCAAAACTGTCTTTTTTGAGCTAGCTTAAGAATCCCTAGCCACCGACGTGTGGGACCGGTGACGACCGACCCCACCGGTCAGCGACAAAGAAAGAGGGAGGCGGCTGCGCGATGTGGGAAGGCGGCGCAGCTCATCGGCGATGAAGTCTCCGGTGAGACCAAAGGCCACCGTCGTGCTCACCACGACGAGGCGGACCCGTTGGTGCCTAGGGTTTGATCTCACCGGCCTCAACCTATAGCGGCGGCGTGCGCGGCTGCTCATGAGCTCGGTGGTTCGGCTCTCAGCGAGACGGCGACGGCGACCGGATTAGCACAATCACGGGCTAAGCCGAGTTTCCCCATCCCCATGTGAATCTAGTGCACCCCGAAGGACCCGCGATGGTCGGAGATGGGCGGCCACCGCGACGGTGATGCAGGCTGACGGCGACATTAAGCGAGGTGCGTGTGGCGGGAAAGCTTACTGAAGCGCGGCTAGCAAGCAACCTTGGGTGCGATCGCGACGGTGGATACGCCGGAGAGCTAAAGCGATGGCGAATGGGCGACGAGGCGCAAGCTTGCTCGACGAAGGCGGAGCTGATCGGCGGCAATGGTGGAGCGGCGGCCATTTGTTGCGCTTCGAGCGAACGAGAGGAGGCAAGGAGGAGTGAATGGAGCGAGGTCACGGCCCGAGTGCGACGGCGTAATGTGGAGCGCCGAGGCTCGACGTGGCTGGCGGGCAGCGTAATGGCGACATGGCGGCGCCCTGTGCCGGACGACCTCGCTTGCCGGTCGGCCATGACCGAAACTGAAACTTTCGTTTCGGTGTTCATCGAGTCCGGACCGACAAGCGAACTTTGACACCAATTAACTCCTAAAGCGTGACATATTAGAGGAAATAATGAACATGAAAGTTGTAGCCCGTACTTCCATCTTCAATTTCTATTTAAGTGCCAAGGACTAATTCTCAACGAATACAGAGTAAAATCAAGCCAAAGTCCAGCTCATGAAACTGAAAACTCAGTTTCATACTTAGAAAAATTCTAAGTATTGAATCCAACCTCAAATCTGACTTGTGGGCCATTTTTGAGCATGTTGTGCACATTTTAATGAGATGGCCATAAAATAACTTTTGTTCCTTATATAATTCTCTACAACTTTGCTTTAGGTTGCTCAGACATGCAAACATCCTAAGCTACACTTTTAAAACAGTCAACACAGGAGCTCTAGGGGTCCAAATTGGTCAACCATGACTTGGAAACCTAATTAGGCAAAATGATCAACATGAACATTGTTCCTAATAACATTCTAAGTATAACTAAGTTACTTACAAGCATTTCTAGCCACACCATGCATTGGTCACACAAGAATCAAGCAAGGTATGTACTGAAACAATGAAAAACACATGAAATGTTGCAACTGTTTCATAGTCATGTTTCACTTGTTTCATGATTGTGTTGCATAGCACTAACTAACCTTGTTTCACTAAGTGAGTGGCACATGTTGCACTTAAGCGTTGCACACTTTACATTTCATAAAGAACAACACACATGAAATCTACAACACGTTGCAATGTTTCGAATTTATGTTTCATGTGCTATAAGTTCACAAAGGGATGCATGATGCTCATGTTCATGAAATGCAGTGCAAATGTGGAAGCCAAACACCTGGGGTGTTACACCACAAGTCAGCTTTGAAGGTGGATTCAACACTTAAAAATATTTCTAAGTATGAAAACTGAGTTTCAGTTTCATGTACCCTAGTTGAGAGCTCTGTAGTTTGCAAACCAAGCCGAACCAGCTCGAGCTCCAATTGTGAAAGTTGTAGACCACATGTAGATCTCCAACTTTGTTAACTACAACTTACCCTGGATCACCATGGATTAAGAGATCTTTTGTCGACAAGTTTCACTGTCAGGCCGGTTCAATTGCTCTGTTGATCGAACTGAATCGGCGCTTCTGATCCGACCGGCCGGAAGAAAGCCGTTGCCGCTTGCGTGGCCGCCACGCACCTTGCTCGCCACGACCACGCTTGTGCTGGCTAAGCAAGCTTGAACTGGGCGCGCCTGCTGCCTCTCCACTCACACCCGCACGCGCTCTGCCTCCTCTTCATTTCCTCCGCTCGCCCAAAGCACCGCAGCAGCTCCGCCTTTGCTCCGCCGTGCTCGCGCCTGCTCGCCGTGGCACCGTAGCTAGCCAGCTCCTGCCAATAGCTCCGCCATAGCTTCCTCTAGCTCGTACACGTTCTTTGTTGTGCCGGAGAACCTAAGGTACTAGTCGCATTTGGCTGATCCGCCGCCACCGCCATGAACGCAACCTCACCGGAGTTGTGCTCGTCATGGTCGATCGCCATTGGAGCCCTCTCATCCTCTTTCCTTCCTCCCTTAGCTTTCCCATGAGTCCTTGAAGCTCATACCGTGCTTGGCCGCACCCTACATGGCCGGACTTCGCCATGCGCCGCCGTGCGCCATGGCCGAGCCGCGGCGCTCCAAGGCCGGGGTACCTAGAGTCCGCTAGAGCTTAGGGTTAGTAGGTCTTTGGACGCCAGTGAGGTCATGGCGAGCACGGAGGTACCCTCTGCGCCGCCGGTGAAGCCGCCGCCGGCGAAACACGCCGTCTTCCACGCCGTCGCAGCCGTGTCCTCTGTTCTGTGTCTATGACACGCGCGGGCCCAGCCTGACGGGTGGACCCAGGTTGTCGATGGTCGAGCAGATCTTAGGGCTAGTTCAAATTTTCAGTTTTGAATGCCGATTTACGATTTTGTAACTCCCAATTGGTAGATCCAAATTGAGTACTTCCAATTTTGTTAGACTCACAGTTAGGTCTAGTATTTAAGAAAAATATATCTTGAGCACATTTTGTAGAAATTTTGGATGAATTAAATAGGAACTTAAAAAGTGTTTTTGAGTGCATGCAAACTTGTTTAAATCATATCTTGAGTTTCTGTGATCCAAAAATTGTGAAATTTTGTGGGTAAGCTAGTATTGCTTAGTTGAAGCTCTGGTTAAAATTTGAGAGTCATTGCATGTGTAGTTTTTGAGTTATAGATTTTCCTTTTATCATTGGATGATTCTTGTGGGAATTTTAGTAATTTATTTATGAATCCATTGACTATGAAATTTGTTGGAGAGTATCCCAGTACCTTAAGAATGCAAGGAAAAATATAAAATCTGTTGCTTGACACTTTTCACTAGGGTTTCCTAATTATGCCATTTTAAGCCATTCTGCCTTACCATTTTTGTGTAGGTTGTAATACTTACTCAAATGGTGTGAAATTTTTATGGTAGTCTATTTAGAGCATGTAGTGTCTACTGTAATTTTTGTAGAATTAATGGGGCAGTTTTCATATATGGTTACTATTTCCCCTAATTAATTAAATAAATTAAGAAAGGTATTAAAAGAAATGTTTTGGTGATGGACACCCTACTTTCTGGTGTTCTTGTGATATGTGTGATATGTCAGTAAAGTTGGTTTTGTCCAATCAAGCGTTTATATCATAAGTTAACAATTATTTGTTGCATTATGTCCCGCAGGACAGATCTGGGGACTTTGGAAAGTTCCCCATGATAATGTGGTTTTCTGTGCTTGTGTTGAATACAAAAGTTGTAGATAACTTATGTATGTAGCTCCTGTCAAAATTTGAGGGTATTTGGCCCAGTAGTTTAGAAACTACAGCTGTTTAAAGTTAGGTTCCTGTTTTGCTTACTCTCTGCCTTGTGAGGACAGAGTTCTGTTGATTTATGAATTCGAGCTGGTAAGGTGTCGAATCGTGCTTTGAGGTCTAAAAATCAATTGTAGACAATTTCATAATCTTTCTAGATTGTCTTGTTTCATGTCATTTGGAATTATACATCTCCAGTTATGGCTAGCTTAATATACCGCTATATAGTCTTCATTTGCTGAAATACACATGCTTGATTGAATGTGTTGCAATGTAATCGTTGATTGTTTGGGGGTTAGCCTAACTTGAAAATATGCTTAGGTGCAGGTGCTAGGTCATTAACTGAAGATGAGCAATTATACATTAGGTTGTATAAACTTGGTAAGTAAAGTGATTTGAATAGGGCTTACGTTGGAATATGCAAACTACAATGAACATGTGCATTCTCCGAGCATCCCTGACAGTCATTCATGTGCATCCATGATATTTATCTTGCGCATTCATGCAATAGGTGTGCCGGAGGGAGTGACGTTGCTGGAGTTCGAGGGAGCCAACCAGGAGGAGGAACCCGAGGTGCAGGAAGTCGACGAAGCAGTCGCCGCGGAGGATCTGCCCGAGTGCCCTGACCACCAGCCTTCCTCGTTCCTGAAAGGCAAGCTCCGGAGCATATTAAGCCTCCCATGTTTTTGCAAATACTTTGAGTACCTTTTATTGTTGATGATGCATTAAGTATAGGAATTGGTTGGAACCAATTGCTGCATTATATATCCTTCCTTGTCCAGATATATCGACCGAATCCTATTTAAGTTCAGGAACGGGTTATATGCTTAGCCATGCTTAGTGCGGTAGAAGTCGTGATTTCGTCACCGCGAGCTTTAGGATGAGGTGGGTCACGCTTGGCTATATTTGCTATCGTGGAAAAAAGAACCATGTGAATAATGAATTAAGACCGGGCGGGGTCTTGTGTAGGTTTGAACATAGTGACTCCATCTGAGTCGTTTAAGGACCGATACGCTATACGTCCTCATGTCATGTTGAACGCAGCCTAACACTTAGCTGGCGGATAAGTCGTTCCGACCGCTGAAGCCTAGTAGCTCGACTCAGCCGGGACGCGAAAGCAAAGGGCGACATTCGGAGGTAGTAAGGATGTGCGGAGAGCCATTGGCATAAGTCCAAGGCGGGTTAGAGTCCCGAACAACCTTGGCGAGTGGTTCTCTCGAGAATGTTGATCCGATCGGACTCGCGACTCTGAATCGCGTACCAAAGGTCACTTGTTTGCGACTCGACGGAGAAGCGGGGTTTGTGTTTAGGAATACCCCTCCAATTTGGATAGGAATCGATTGAATCGCCGTCTCTCCCGGATAGTGAGAACTTTGACCGAGCAATGACAACGAGATTCAATTAATTTAACGATATGGTTAAATGGATGATGATGATAAGGTTGCCAATGAATACCGATATGGTTATTAATGTTTGCACCCTAATAATATGATTGGTTAGTACAAGGTGCTAATGTAGTTGTTAGGTTAATGGTTAAAAAGTCACCGCTAGTCAGGCTAAGATTTGATCATTATTACTTATGCTTTTCTGCAAAAAGAAAGTGTCAACCAGATCCACTACAATAAGCTTTGCATAATCCTTGGTGTCATTTATTTTGGTTTCTAGCGGGTAAGTCTAGCTGAGTACATTCCCGTACTCAGGGTTTATTCCCTCTTGTTGCAGATGACCTTCTTTATCAAGGATTCTATAAGTATTGTCTCCACCCGGCGGGTGATGAAGACTAGATCATGGGCATGATCTCTGTTCTCTTATCTGAATGCTTTTGCGGGCTGTGATCAGCAAACCAGTATGTGTATTTGAACTCGAGTGTGTGAGTTAAACTATTTGCTTCCGCATGTTTTACAAGACTTGTTTTGTAATAACGTTGACTCTGTGATGATGTAATCTATTTGCAAACGTCTGTGAAATGTTGTAACGTACGATATGTTATGTTGAATTACTGTGATCTTGGTTGTATGCAAGTTGGTTTGAAATCCTTCGAGATTTCAGTTGACTACCGGGTTTATATGGGCTCAAGTTTGAGAATTTGATCGTTTCGGCGATTGTTTTTGTACTTGTGCTCTTATAAATTGGTCGGTTCTGTGACAGAAGTTGCCACTGAAAAACAGCAATAAGGAAAATGGCTCACGGGCCCGATGGGCTAGCATGGATCGGTAAGCTTGGGCTTCAGCTGGCGTCTTCAAGTCTGAAGCCCATCTATTGAGTAGACAGGGGGGAGTGCCCTCTAGGTGATTGGGCAAATGCCCTGCAACAGCGGCGGCACGCTCCCAGCGCGTGCAGCCCGCGATGGTGAGGACGGACAGCTACGGCGACTTGGCGGCAATGTTGTGTGGCTAGGCCGGTGCAAGGTCGGGCTTTTGGGCTCAACGGAGGTCCGTGCTGATGTGGTGACAGGGTACTACCGGAGGTGGAAATGTGCGGCTATGTTCAAGAGGCGACAAAACAGTGGCCAGGCCACCATCGTTAGTGTATGTCGTGGCTATAGAATGGTTCCAGCAGCGCTATGGCTATGGCGGTGATCAGACAAGAGGACCACCAGAGGGTTAAGGCGAAGGCTTATGCGAGTGGCGACGTTCGCCTAGCGGCGGGTGCGCGCACGCTAGGCCCATGATAGGCGCACGTGTGCCTTGTCCATGCGTGTGTGTGTGCTGCGCAAAAGTGCACGCTCGTGTCCCAGGGTGGAGTGAGAGACCACAACCATGAGTGGTCTGCGATGGCGGTTTGCCATGATGAGTGCGAGCGTCTCACCGTGCACGTGCCGGGTGCACATCGTGCGCGAGCTTTGGGAAGGTGACGGCAGAAACAGAGGCTCGATGGCATGGCTGTGCACAAAAGGAGGCTGCAGGGCACTATGCCTGTGTGGGTCAAAGTCATGGCGAGGTTACGGCTCGGCTGGTGAAGCTACGGCATGGGAAATAGAGGCGTGAGCTTGTGCTTGAGCAAAGCCTTGTGCAGGACCGGTGACCGTGTGCCGTACTATGACGTCATAGGCAAAGTCGTCGGGCTAGTGTGGTTGTGTGCCAGAACGGCAAGCGGCCATGAAAGGCTTCGCCTTGGCCTCCCAAAAGCTAGGTCAGGGCAAGGCCATGATGTGCCGTGTGGTTTGGCGGCACGGGCGCGGCAGCGGTGCGGTGTGGTTGTAGCGACCAAGCTGTGCTTGTGCAGTGCATGTGTTGGTGCTTGGCCGTGTGGTGGCTGTGGCTGGCCACCGGCGTGGCATCACGCCCCTACAGCACATTCTCCGGCACGGATAGGCAACCAAGGTGAAAAGGTGGTTGCTTTAGGGCCGGACGTGCTCACCAGAGGCTTGGATAGGGCAGAGCTCTCAGGCGTGGTGAAGATGTCGTGGTGCTGCGGCTGGCACCACATCGTGGCGTCGTGTAGGGTTACAACAAGGTCTGCCGACAGCGTGATGCCGAGGCAAGGTGGAACCTAGACCGGTGAAGGTAGGGGCTTGTTGTGTGTGGGTGCCATCGTGGTGTGTCCGCGATATGGGCAGCACGCCAGAGGCGTGTGTTGGCGCGCTGAGAGAGTGCGCGTGATGTGTGTGTGCCTGTGATCTGGGTGACCTTGGCTACTCCAGGGTCTAGGGAGGACATGGACTTGGCAGCCGCGAGTGTCGAGGCGATGCCATGCTATGCAAGTCCTTGCGTGCACGGCCGCGGCTGTGGCAAGTGCCAGTGTCGGCCATGTGCGCAGGCAGGGAAAGTGGAAGTGAGGAGGCGGCGGTCCTGGGTCAAGTGCGACGGGGCCACGTTAGGATGTGGCCGCGCACACCCATTGCGAACATGCGGCAGTTGCGACCGTGGTAGGAGTCCATGGTCGGAAAAGCGAGGGCTTGGAGCCTCAGCGTCCACCAACGGGATGAGAAGAGGACAACCGCAATCCTCGTGCTCGACGGAACACCGGAGGTGGCCGGTGTGGCATCTCGTGTGCGTGTGGTGTCGTGTGCCATGGTCAACGGCGTCCTGCACCCAAATAGAGCCTCGACAAGGGTGAGGGCGAGGGTCGTGGTGGTGTGGCGGTGTTCAAGCAGTGGCAAGGCAGAGGCCAGGCCGCTACCGAGCTGTGTGTGTGCACCGTGAGCACGGAATGCCTCCACGGCGTCGAGTCACGACGGCGTCGCTGCGGCCATGGCAACGTGCACAAGCAACTGTGAAGCGCATGGTCTATGCGATGGGTGGCAAGGCGCTATGTGCCAGTCTCGGTGCGTGCGTACGTCGTAGGAGGTCGTGCTGTGGCATTCAAATGTGAGGCCGCGACCGTAGGTAGTTCACGGCGGCGGTGATGTGCCGGGGTTTAGGCGAGTGGTGGCATGACGTGTGAGAGGGTCGTCTTGATGGTGGGCGGCCATGAATGGCGCAGTCATGTCTAAGCTATGGATTTACGGACCCAAGTCGAGGGCATTAGGTGTGTGGGTGTTCATGACCGTGTTGCCGTGTGCGCGGTTGTGGCCGTGAAGGGCTACGACATGCTTGTGGTTGGCAGGTGTGCGCACATAGGCACCACGGCAGCACATGCAAGAGTGCGGCCACGTGCTAGGAAAGGCAAAGGTCTTGGCTTGTGTCCATAAGGAGCCAGGCTCATGCGTGGGTGGGCATGGAACGTCCCATGATGCGCTGGAAGGCCATGCTTGTCGACGTAGGGATCGAGTCGGCGTCGGAGGCCAGGGCAGGCAGGCAACAAAGGCTACAGCTTGGCTCGTCAGCCCTATGTCACCGTGTGCTACTTGTGTGCGTAACAGGGCTTGGCCCTACGACCACCATTGGTGGCCACCGACATGGCATCGTGCCCCTATAGGGAGGGTACGCCAGCACAAAGGCTGGGACAAGGTGGACTTGGCAATAAAGGAAGGAGCTTGGGTGCTTGGGGCTCACCAGTGAGCTCGTTAGAGACTAAACACGTGACGCCAGGGTGGCTCAATGCCACGATGTCCTAGCGAGAAGGGCATGGTCATGGGTGGCTCTAGAAGGCTTGAACGACGGCGTGCTCTGGTGGCTCATTGGTTGAAGGCAAGCTGGATCTCCTTAGTGCCAACATAAGGTCGCTCGACTTAGGTCACCATGGTGTGTTCGTCGCCGCCGATCTTGCAAGGAAATGGGCGGCAACAGCCCGAAGGCTAGCCAGTCAAGAAACCAATGGGGACAGGGAAAAATGATGGGCCTTTGGGTTGTGTACTCACCAGCGGCTAGCTGGTGGATGACGAGGTCGAGGTGAGGCTCTACGGCTCAGATTGGTGCGGCTCTGGGTGGCTACCCATGTGACGCTCAGTGGTGGTGAAGCCAGCTTCGGGATGGTGGTCTAGGATGGTCGCCGCACAGACTTCGTGATGGTTGCAACAGAGACGACGGTCTCAACCTACAAGGGACGGAGGGAGGTGAGGCTTCCCTACGAGGAACAGAATGGCTCCAGGGCCAAATTCAGGCAAGATCGTCCAAGAGGAGGGAAAAGATGGAAGCTTGCCATGGGAGAGGGGCTCACCAATGTGAAGGAAGTTGTGCTGCAGGTGGACATATGGCCTGGCTTGGAGTTGCGGTTGTGACGAAGACGGCGAGGACGTGAAGCCAGAATACTCCCGACACCAAAATGTCCTCGGGCGTGTAGACGGCTACGCTGACACGGACATGTAGGAGCGTGGCACCAAGAGGTTTGTGATCGCGGTGGTCCATAGGGGCGAATGCTCAACGCAGGTCTGAGGCTTCATGGTGGTGTCGCTTGGCATGGCCAGGGTGGGGTAGTTGGTTGAGTCGTGGCTTGGTGGAGATGGTCATCGTGTAGAGGTCGACGACACGACCATGGGGCTTTGGAAATGAGGCAGAGGGGTTGGGGTTCATGGCAGCTGGGGAAGGGAGATGGCAAAGGCAAGGGTTGGCTAAGAGGCTTTATAGCGCGACGCTAGGGTTCCACGGCGAGGGGCGCCGGCCTCCATGCTGTTCGATGGGATGGCCAGTGCTACGTGGTGAGTATCCGAAGCCCAAGGTAGGTAGCGCTGGGAAGATTTGAGAAGTGAAGCAGGTCACGGCACAGGTCCGTGCAGTCAAGGATGCTCACCCATAATTTGTGGTGCGGCTTGGGCGTGTCGTGACGTGACGCTCCCATGCTTCCAATGGAAAGCAAAGCGACCAACTCTTGACCAGACTAAAAAGTAGAGGATGCGAGACAAAAAAGGAGCAGGTAGGGGAAGATGACGACACTGTTGATGGAGAGGCAACAGGAGGAGAAACGGAGGTGCAGCATCTTCGACTGGCTTGTGGGTCCCGTAGATGGTGCTTCGTGCCTCGCGTGCAGCGCACGCGATGCGGAGAGTGCGGCGCCAAGCATGAGATGGGAGTGTTAGTTTGATCTCCACCAATTA
This sequence comes from Miscanthus lutarioriparius, assembly GCA_904845875.1. Lineage (NCBI taxonomy): Eukaryota > Viridiplantae > Streptophyta > Magnoliopsida > Poales > Poaceae > Miscanthus > Miscanthus lutarioriparius. Next base: position 69,379,619 of record CAJGYO010000005.1, on the reverse strand, counting down.
GGCCCTTAGATCCGCGCCTTGATTGGGGGCACCCAACCGCTCCATGGTTGGTGGGCCCCCATCGCACAGCACCATAAAAGGGAGGTGGGGAGCGGTCCACAAGACACAAGGTTCCCTTGAGCTACTAGGAGCCCCACTGACCAAACGCTAACCCTAACCAATCTAGAGAGTGGGTGCTGCCAGCGACGGGAAACCACCACCAGACTTCACCACCTGCATTGCGTACGCTGCCATGGCGGCTACTTCCTCCTCTACCTCCTTTGCCAAGCCCAAAGGTATGGCCCCTCTACTCTCTTTGCCACCTTGTCCCAAGTTCACTGTTACTCGATGTGAATCAAATAGTAAGCAATTCACCCTCAGTACTACACCTAGATGAATCCTAAGCATCTAACATTGGTATCAGAGCCCTCGATCTAGTGTATAGCTTTGGTAGGAGATGAGAGATCTGGTTCGGATCTAAGCAGAACAAAGAACACAAACTCTAAACCCTAATCGGGTGAAGAAAAGAGGAAAGGGGTCTCGGTTTCCAGATGAACTCAAACCCTAACCCTTACCCGTGTACAGTAGGCAGGGAAGATTAACAGTGGGTCCAGCCAAACTCAAACCCTAAGACCTAACCCTAGCAGAAGAAGGATGGAGCGGTGAGGGTACCTACCATGTCTCCTTCACCACAGACACCACCGCCATAGCGTGGGAGGCAGACCACGCCATCATATACGCCAGCACGAAGAAGAAGATCCGAGCTGCCGGCTTGCCGGCATTCTGTTGCATGGCATGGGCACGTTGAGGGCACCACCGCAAGGCCGCTCGATGGTAGCGCGCTCACCCTTTGGTGAACACCTGCGCCAGTGAGGGGGGCTATGGCGGTGGCACCATCCTCCAGCCGCCACGGGTGGCTACTGCTGCCTCTCCATCCCTCAGAGCAGAACTGAGAGAGAAAGGGGAGAGAGCAAATGAGTTAGGGTTTGAGGGGGAGTCGGCCGGCGCTGGGTTTTTCTTCGCCCGAGATCCACGCACAACCGTCGGATCAAGATCAACGGCGCAGATCCATCAGGCTATTTTCGGTCGTAGGCGGGACACCGCTTTCCTGGCCGAGGCCCAGGTTGCGCCCTAAGAGGGCACCATAGGCGAGCGCGTGAGCCGAGCCAGGCCGTCTCCGTGGTCGGGCCGAGTAAAAAGTTTAAAATTGAGCCTTTTCCCTTTTTCTTTTTCAAGTGAATTTAGTTTTTTCCTATAAATTGATTATTGGCTCAAATAAAATTAGTTTTGAAGAGTTTTTTCCTGTGGGTAAAATTCACCAATTATGTTTATGTTTTCTGTAACACCCTAGGTGTTTGTCACCCGTTAAGCAATGGGTTTGAGCTCAAACATGACATGTTAAGTGGTGATGAAGGTCTCAAGATCAAATCTACAAGAGCGAGCTCCAACTTAAATTTGAGCAACACGCCTTTGCTTGCATATTGGCCCTTTTCAGATATATATACATAAGTAATGTTGAAGGTGCTTCTTTCATGTGCCTCACGTCAATTTCCACCCACATGGATGATTGGAAAAAAGTTTCATGGAGTTTGGAATCAAGAAGTCACATGAAATGATAAATTATAATCTTTCTTGGATTGCTTTATTAAGTGAATGAGAACATGTGTCATCAACCAAACCTTGCAACCTTGCCCAAATGACTATAGATGAACTCTACAACAAAAGTCATGGAAGGTTCATGTTGAGGAAAGGCCAAGAAAATGCTCCAATGGGTCACAAAGGACAATTTAAGCTTTATCATGGTCCTTCTTTGGTCAAAGTAGAACTATAGCTTCTGCACCTGTTTTGAAGTTGGACATTAAATAAAAGTTGAAGCTCATGTTATGTAGAAGAAACTTTGTTTTTGGAGTATACCATGGATTGGCTCGGAACCAAGTCTAGCAGTGGCTCAAATTTGGAACCTGCTGCTAATTTCAGCACTTAGAAATATTCTAAGTCTAGAAATTCATCGACCTCGGCATTGGCATCTCACATTCTCCGAAATTCGTTAAGCATCTCAAGTTGACCCCAAAATAAAAGTTGGAGTTAAGTTCATGGAGAAGATCATGTAAAAGGATGGCAGTCGTTTGACCTTGTTATGACCCTCAATTTTGGAGTTTGTTAATCGTCGTCAATGCATTGACAATGCCACTTTGGATATTAAATTACCCACTGTTATGTTGCTCAAATGACTGGAGTGCCTTAATGAAAAATGTAGAGCAGGCCGAGGTGAACAAACTTCATTTTTGGTCCAAGGTTTGATTCGGCCTGGAAGTGGCCCAAATTGGCTCCCCACCTCGCCCACACCGACGCACGCCAGGTGTTCGGTAGGAGGCCGACGCGTCAACCATGCAGCTTTCTTCTCTAGGCCCAGTGTCGTCAGGTCAATTCCATCTTGGACAATCACACAGATAGTGCAGGATGCTGTATCAGCTAAGTAAAGAGCTAAAGAAAGCACGTCCCTAGTCCCGGTCCGCATCATTATGTGAAGTATGTATTATGCCCTATAGGACTGTCACTCCATGTGAAGTATGTATTATGCCCTACAAAAATAGTCCACTAGTCCAATGCTTGCGCATCGTTGAGTTGGTGCCTACATCAGCGGTTGAAGTTGTTCCCTGGGAAGCATGTAAGGATAACCCTAGCCTGCAACCTCAGCTAGAGAAAGTCTGCTGCTGCTATGAGAAAGATTAAAGAGTGCAAAACACACACTTCAAGGTGTGAAGCAAAGAAAAGGAAGAACAAGAAATCTGTCCAGCTTTTGCGACACTAAAATTGGTTATCTTCAAGCCGGCAATTAGTGACTCAAACGTGGTTGGATTAGCCCAAAACTTGGTGATCTCATTCCTCACTTAGGACCCTTCAATGTATGAAGTTGGTTTGAGTATGGGTTAAGTAAAACATCAGATTTGAGACATGTCTTGTCAGCTCGGTTTGCTGCCATTTCAGAACAGAGCAGTTTTGGTAGAGGAATTGTTTGGATAGTCAAACAGTGTCAGTTTGAGCTGAATTTTGGTGCGTAGTTAGAAGACTCATGGATCTATATTCCTACCAAAATTCATGCACAATAGAGCAATAGTTTGTGAAATATGAACAGAAAACCAAAGAGTACAGAATCTGTAATTTCTTTGTGACTGCGATCATCCTTTGCATTCGAAAGTTGTGTTTGCAATTGATGCCAAGGTATGCAACACGGTCAATAATTGTTGCTAGATAATCCTTTAGATGTCCAAAAGAAGACTCCTTGGACCCCTTTGTACCTTGTTTTTGGCCTCTTCTATCAACAACGTTCGAGCAATCGAGGTGTTCTACGAGTCAATTGGTACCATTGCAAATCGGAAGCAATTTGAAAGGTGTCAAACAACAGATTTCAGATTTTGCTTATGAGTTATTGATTGATAGCAGAAAAGGAAGCTTCAGTGTCCAATGTAGTTCAACAAATTTAGTTTTGCTATAGTGCAAGTCAAATCAACTTACTGACCACTGCACCATAAAGTCAAATTGCGCTCAACAGCTTAGTAGTGTACTGTTTTTCCAGTCAGTGTATACTTGCGACTCTCGTTGACCTTCAGACCTCACTATCATCCTTCTTCAGCAAGGATCTCCAAGGCGGACATGTTCTTAGTACATTTCCATGTGTTTTTACCCACGAGTTTGCCGCAAATCCAACCCAGATAACTGTTCCCGCCTGGATACAAGGATTCCCTCAAATGATGATCGTCGAAAATGCTGAGTCAACGGAGTCAGCTATCACATTCACCGCACACTCAATGAACCCAGACAATATAGTGTTATCATTAGAGAAAGAGAACTCCACACATGGAACATTATGTAGTTGTCCATCGAGTGCCATCTGAATGAGTGAATGGTTATGACCGGCAAAGACGTTGTCTGTTGGTTACTCTGTTTCTCACAGCCTCAGAGAATGCTTACCCGTCTACATTCTCATTTCTTATGAAGAGTTGTACTCAAGCTACTTGGTAGAGGACTGCTTTCCGAACTTCGTGAATGAACATGGAACCATTGTAATGAGTAGTTTTCAAAAGCTTGCAGTCAAGTGCAAAGTTCACATGGTCCATGCTATATTCACTAGGGAAATAGAGATTATGGGTAATTAGTTTATTCTCCGTAGTACTCTCCGTATCCCGTGAACGAAGTGTTGTGCCGTCTTGGATTCCTCCCAAAGTAACAATGCTTCATGGAAGCCAGCGAAGGAAATTCTTCAGACCAAACTTACTGCGAAGAAAAAGTATCAGAAAGTGTCTTGACCAAATTAGCCTCTCTGATACTCTGAAGTTAAGTAGCCTAAGGCTACCACTGATATTGGAAAATGGAGGACATGCTTCTCTTCCCTTAGAAGTCTTTCGCACCGAATCTCGGGGCGAGATTCCTATAAGGGGGGGAGGGCTGTAACACCCCAGGTGTTTGTCACCCATTAAGCAATGGGTTTGAGCTCAAACATGACATGTTTAGTGGTGATGAAGGTTTCAAAATCAAATCTACAAGAGCGAGCTCCAACTTAAACTTGAGCAACATGCCTTTGCTTGCATATTGGCCCTTTTTAGATATATATACATAAGTAATGTTGAAGGTGCTTCTTTCATGTGCCTCACATCAATTTCCACCCCATGGATGATTGCAAAAAAGTTTCATGGAGTTTGGAATCAAGAAGTCACATGAAATGATAAATTATAATCTTTCTTGGATTGCTTTATTAAGTGAATGAGAACATGTGTCATCAACCAAACCTTGCAACCTTGCCCAAATGACTATAGATGAACTCTACAACAAAAGTCATGAAAGGTTCATGTTGAGCAAAGGCCAAGAAAATGCTCCAATGGGTCACAAAGGATAATTTAAGCTTTATTGCGGTCCTATAGGATTGTTCTGGATTCTATGGGATGAAGCACAGAAGGGTACTCAGAGACGTTCCCTTATCCTATAGGACTGTCACTCCATGTGAAGTATGTATTATGCCCTACAAAAATAGCCCACTAGTCCAATGCTTGCGCATCGTCGAGTTGGTGCCTACATCAGCGGTTGAAGTTGTTCATTGAGAAGCATGTAAGGATAACCCTAGCCTGCATCCTCAGCTAGAGAAAGTCTGCTGCTGCTATGAGAAAGATTAGAGAGTGCAAAACACACACTTCAAGGTGTGAAGCAAAGAAAAGGAAGAACAAGAAATCTGTCCAGCTTTTGCGACACTAAAATTGGTTATCTTCAAGTCCGGCAATTAGTGACTCAAACGTGGTTGGATTAGCCCCAAACTTGGTGATCTCATTCCTCACTTAGGACCCTTCAATGTATGAAGTTGGTTTGAGTATGGGTTAAGTAAAACATCAGATTTGAGAGATGTCTTGTCAGCTCGGTTTGCTGCCATTTCAGAACAGAGCAGTTTTGGTAGAGGAATTGTTTGGATAGGCAAACGGTGTCCGTTTGAGCTGAATTTTGGTGCGTAATTAGAAGACTCATGGATCTATATTCCTACCAAAAGTCATGCACAATAGAGCACTAGTTTGTGAAATATGAACAGAAAACCAAAGAGTACAGAATCTGTAATTTATTTGTGACTGCGATCATCCTTTGCATTCGAAAGTTGTGTTTGCAATTGATGCCAAGGTATGCAACACGGTCAATAATTGTTGCTAGATAATCCTTCAGATGTCCTAAAGAAGACTCCTTGGACCCCTTTGTACCTTGTTTTTGGCCTCTTCTATCAACAACGTTCGAGCAATCGAGGTGTTCTACGAGTCAATTGGTACCATTGCAAATCGGAAGCAATTTGAAAGGTGTCAAACAACAGATTTCAGATTTTGCTTATGAGTTATTGATTGATAGCAGAAAAGGAAGCTTCAGTGTCCAATGTAGTTCAACAAATTTAGTTTTGCTATAGTGCCAGTCAAATCAACTTACTGCGCCACTGCACCACAACGTCAAATTGCGCTCAACCAGCTTAGTAGTGTACTGTTTTTCCAGTCAGTGTATACTTGCGACTCTCGTTGACCTTCAGACCTCACCATCATCCTTCTTCAGCAAGGATCTCCAAGGCGGACATGTCCTTAGTACATTTCCATTTGTTTTTACCCACGAGTTTGCCACAAATCCAACCCAGATAACTGTTGCCTCCTGGATACAAGGATTCCCTCAAATGATGATCGTCGAAAATGCAGAGTCAACGGAGTCAGCTATCACGTGCACCGCTCACTCAACGAACCCAGACAATATAGTGTCATCATTAGAGAAAGAGAACTCCACACATGGAACATTATGTAGTTGTCCATCGACTGCCATCTGAATGAGTGAATGGCTATGACCGGCATAGACGTTGTCTGTTGGTTACTCGGTTTTTCACAGCCTCAGAGAATGCTTACCCCGTCTACATTCTCATTTCTTATGAAGAGTTGTACTCAAGCTACTTGGTAGAGGACTGCTTTCCGAACTTCGTGAATGAACATGGAACCATTGTAATGAGTAGTTTTCAAAAGCTTACAGTCAAGTGCAAAGTTCACATGGTCCATGCTATATTCACTAGGGAAATAGAGATTATGGGTAATTAGTTTATTCTCCGTAGTACTCTCCGTATCCCGTGAACGAAGTGTTGTGCCGTCTTGGATTGCTCCCAAAGTAACAATGCTTAATGGAAGCCAGCGAAGGAAATTCTTCAGACCAAACTTACTGCGAAGAGCAAGTATCAGAAAGTGTCTTGACCAAATTAGCCTCTCTGATACTCTGAAGTTAAGTAGCCTAAGGCTATCACTGATATTGGAAAATGGAGGACATGCTTCTCTTCCCTTAGAAGTCTTTCGCACCAAATCTTGGGGTGAGATTCCTATAAGGGGGAGGGCTGTAACACCCTAGGTGTTTGTCACCCATTAAGCAATGGGTTTGAGCTCAAACATGACATGTTAAGTGGTGATGAAGGTGTCAAAATCAGATCTACAAGAGCGAGCTTCAACTGAAACTTGAGCAACATGCCTTTGCTTGCATATTGGCCCTTTTTAGATATATATGCATAAGTAATGTTGAAGGTGCTTCTTTCATGTGCCTCACGTCGATTTCCACCCACATGGATGATTGCAAAAAAGTTTCATGGAGTTTGGAATCAAGAAGTCACATGAAATGATAAATTATAATCTTGCTTGGATTGCTTTATTAAGTGAATGAGAACATGTGTCATCAACCAAACCTTGCAACCTTGCCCAAATGACTATAGATGAACTCTACAACAAAAGTCATGAAAGGTTCATGTTGAGCAAAGGCCAAGAAAATGCTCCAATGGGTCACAAAGGATAATTTAAGCTTTATCGCGGTCCTATAGGATTGTTCCGGATTCTATGGGATGAAGCACAGAAGGGTACTCAGAGACGTTCCCTTATCCTATACGACTGTCTCTCCATGTGAAGTATGTATTATGCCCTACAAAAATAGCCCACTAGTCCAATGCTTGCGCATCGTCGAGTTGGTGTCTACATCAGCGGTTGAAGTTGTTCCCTGGGAAGCATGTAAGGATAACCCTAGCCTGCATCCTCAGCTAGAGAAAGTCTGCTGCTGCTATGAGAAAGATTAGAGAGTGCAAAACACACACTTCAAGGTGTGAAGCAAAGAAAAGGAAGAACAAGAAATCTGTCCAGCTTTTGCGACACTAAAATTGGTTATCTTCAAGCCGGTAATTAGTGACTCAAACGTGGTTGGATTAGCCCCAAACTTGGTGATCTCATTACTCACTTAGGACCATTCAATGTATGAAGTTGGTTTGAGTATGGGTTAAGTAAAACATCAGATTTGAGAGATGCCTTGTCAGCTCGGTTCGCTGCCATTTCAGAACAGAGCAGTTTTGGTAGAGGAATTGTTTGGATAGTCAAACGGTGTCCGTTTGAGCTGAATTTTGGTGTGTAGTTAGAAGACTCATGGATCTATATTCCTACCAAAATTCATGCACAATAGAGCAATAGTTTGTGAAATATGAACAGAAAACCAAAGAGTACAGAATCTGTAATTTCTTTGTGACTGTGATCATCCTTTGCATTCGAAAGTTGTGTTTGCAATTGATGCCAAGGTATGCAACACGGTCAATAATTGTTGCTAGATAATCCTTTAGATGTCCTACAGAAGACTCCTTGGACCCCTTTTGTACCTTGTTTTTGTCCTCTTCTATCAACAACGTTCGAGCAATCGAGGTGTTCTACGAGTCAATTGGTACCATTGCAAATCGGAAGCAATTTGAAAGGTGTCAAACAACAGATTTCAGATTTTGCTTATGAGTTATTGATTGATAGCAGAAAAGGAAGCTTCAGTGTCCAATGTAGTTCAACAAATTTAGTTTTGCTATAGTGCAAGTCAAATCAACTTACTGCGCCACTGGACCATAAAGACAAACTGCGCTCAACCAGCTTAGTAGTGTACTGTTTTTCCAGTCAGTGTATACTTGCGACTCTCGTTGACCTTCAGACCTCGCTATCATCCTTCTTCAGCAAGGATCTCCAAGGCAGACATGTCCTTAGTACATTTCCATGAGTTTTTACCCACGAGTTTGCCGCAAATCCAACCCAGATAACTGTTGCCGCATGGATACAAGGATTCCCTCAAATGATGATCGTCGAAAATGCTGAGTCAACGGAGTCAGCTATCACGTTCACCGCTCACTCAACGAACCCAGACAATATAGTGCCATCATTAGAGAAAGAGATCTCCACATATGGAACATTATGTAGTTGTCCATCGAGTGCCATCTGAATGAGTGAACGGCTATGACCGGCATAGACGTTGTCTGTTGGTTACTCGGTTTCTCACAGCCTCAGAGAATGCTTACCCCGTCTACATTCTCATTTCTTATGAAGAGTTGTACTCAAGCTACTTGGTAGAGGACTGCTTTCCGAACTTCGTGAATGAACATGGAACCATTGTAATGAGTAGTTTTCAAAAGCTTGCAGTCAAGTGCAAAGTTCACATGGTCCATGCTATATTCACTAGGGAAATAGAGATTATGGGTAATTAGTTTATTCTCCGTAGTACTCTCCGTATCCCGTGAACGAAGTGTTGTGCCATCTTGGATTCCTCCCAAAGTAACAATGCTTCATGGAAGCCAGCGAAGGAAATTCTTCAGACCAAACTTACTGCGAAGAGCAAGTATCAGAAAGTGTCTTGACCAAATTAGCCTCTCTGATACTCTGAAGTTAAGTAGCCTAAGGCTATCACTGATATTGGAAAATGGAGGACATGCTTCTCTTCCCTTAGAAGTCTTTCGCACCGAATCTCGGGGTGAGATTCCTATAAGGGGGAGGGCTGTAACACCCCAGGTTTTTGTCACCCATTAAGCAATGGGTTTGAGCTCAAACATGACATGTTAAGTGGTGATGAAGGTGTCAAAATCAAATCTACAAGAGCGAGCTCCAACTTAAACTTGAGCAACATGCCTTTGCTTGCATATTGGCCCTTTTTAGATATATATACATAAGTAATGTTGAAGGTGCTTCTTTCATGTGCCCCACGTCAATTTCCACCCACATGGAGGATTGCAGAAAAGTTTCATGGAGTTTGGAATCAAGAAGTCATATGAAATGATAAATTATAATCCTTCTTGGATTGCTTTATTAAGTGAATGAGAACATGTGTCATCAACCAAACCTTGCAACCTTGCCCAAATGACTATAGACGAACTCTACAACAAAAGTCATGAAAGGTTCATGTTGAGCAAAGGCCAAGAAAATGCTCCAATGGGTCACAAAGGATAATTTAAGCTTTATCGCGATCCTATAGGATTGTTCCGGATTCTATGGGATGAAGCACAGAAGGGTACTCAGAGATGTTCCCTTATCCTATAGGACTGTCACTCCATGTGAAGTATGTATTATGCCCTACAAAAATAGCCCACTAGTCCAATGCTTGCGCATCGTCGAGTTGGTGCCTACATCAGCGGTTGAAGTTGTTCCCTGGGAAGCATGTAAGGATAACCCTAGCCTGCATCCTCAGCTAGAGAAAGTCTGCTGCTGCTATGAGAAAGATTAGAGAGTGCAAAACACACACTTCAAGGTGTGAAGCAAAGAAAAGGAAGAACAAGAAATCTGTCCAGCTTTTGCGACACTAAAATTGGTTATCTTCAAGCCCGCAATTAGTGACTCAAACGTGGTTGGATTAGCCCCAAACTTGGTGTTCTCATTCCTCACTTAGGACCCATCAATGTATGAAGTTGGTTTGAGTATGGGTTAAGTAAAACATCAGATTTGAGAGATGTCTTGTCAGCTCGGTTTGCTGCCATTTCAGAACAGAGCAGTTTTGGTAGAGGAATTGTTTGGATAGTCAAACGGTGTCCGTTTGAGCTGAATTTTGGTGCGTAGTTAGAGGACTCATGGATCTATATTACTACCAAAATTCATGCACAATAGAGCACTAGTTTGTGAAATATGAACAGAAAACCAAAGAGTACAGAATCTGTAATTTCTTTGTGACTGCGATCATCCTTTGCATTCGAAAGTTGTGTTTGCAATTGATGCCAAGGTATGCAACATGGTCAATAATTGTTGCTAGATAATCCTTTAGATGTCCTAAAGAAGACTCCTTGGACCCCTTTGTACCTTGTTTTTGGGCTCTTCTATCAAGAACGTTCGAGCAATCGAGGTGTTCTACGAGTCAATTGGTACCATTGCAAATCAGAAGCAATTTGAAAGGTGTCAAACAACAGATTTCAGATTTTGCTTATGAGTTATTGATTGATAGCAGAAACGAAGCTTCAGTGTCCAATGTAGTTCAACAAATTTAGTTTTGCTATAGTGCAAGTCAAATCAAATTACTGCACCACTGCACCATAAAGTCAAATTGCGCTCAACCAGCTTAGTAGTGTACTGTTTTTCCAGTCAGTGTATACTTGCGACTCTCGTTGACCTTCAGACCTCGCTATCATCCTTCTTCAGCAAGGATCTCCAAGGCGGACATGTCCTTAGTACATTTCCATGTGTTTTCACCCACGAGTTTGCCGCAAATCCAACCCATATAACTGTTGCCGCCTGGATACAAGGATTCCCTCAAATGATGATCGTCGAAAATGCTGAGTCAACAGAGTCAGCTATCACGTTCACCGACCGCTCAACGAACCCAGACAATATAGTGTCATCATTAGAGAAAGAGAACTCCACACATGGAACATTATGTAGTTGTCCATCGAGTGCCATCTGAATGAGTGAACGGTTATGACCGGCATAGACGTTGTCTGTTGGTTACTCGGTTTCTCACAGCCTCAGAGAATGCTTACCCCGTCTACATTCTCATTTCTTATGAAGAGTTGTACTCAAGCTACTTGGTAGAGGACTGCTTTCCGAACTTCGTGAATGAACATGGAACCATTGTAATGAGTAGTTTTCAAAAGCTTGCAGTCAAGTGCAAAGTTCACATGGTCTATGCTATATTCACTAGGGAAATAGAGATTATGGGTAATTAGTTTATTCTCCGTAGTACTCTCCGTATCTCGTGAATGAAGTGTTGTGCCGTCTTGGATTCCTCCCAAAGTAACAATGCTTCATGGAAGCCAGCGAAGGAAATTCTTTAGACCAAACTTACTGCGAAGAGCAAGTATCAGAAAGTGTCTTGACCAAATTAGCCTCTCTGATACTCTGAAGTTAAGTAGCCTAAGGCTATCACTGATATTGGAAAATGGAGGACATGCTTCTCTTCCCTTAGAAGTCTTTCACACCGAATCTCGGGGCGAGATTCCTATAAGGGGGGAGGGCTATAACACCCCAAGTGTTTGTCACCCATTAAGCAATGGGTTTGAGCTCAAACATGACATGTTAAGTGGTGATGAAGGTGTCAAAATCAAATCTACAAGAGCGAGCTCCAACTTAAACTTGAGCAACATGCCTTTGCTTGCATATTGGCCCTTTTCTGATATATATACATAAGTAATGTTGAAGGTGCTTCTTTCATGTGCCTCACGTCAATTTCCACCCACATGGATGATTGCAAAAAAGTTTCATGGAGTTTGGAATCAAGAAGTCACATGAAATGATAAATTATAATCTTTCTTGGATTGCTTTATTAAGTGAATGAGAACATGTGTCATCAACCAAACCTTGCAACCATGCCCAAATGACTATAGATGAACTCTACAACAAAAGTCATGAAAGGTTCATGTTGAGCAAAGGCCAAGAAAATGCTCCAATAAGTCACAAAGGATAATTTAAGCTTTATCGCGGTCCTTCTTTGTTTAAAGTAGAACTATAGCTTCTGCACCTGTTTTGAAGTTGGACATTAAATAAAAGTTGAAGCTCATGTTATGTAGAAGAAACTTTGTTTTTGGAGTATACCATGGATCAGCTCGGAACCAAGTCTAGCAATGGCTCAAAGTTGGAACCTGCTGCTGATTTCAGCACTTAGAAATATTCTAAGTCTAGAAATTCATCGACCTCGGCATTGGCGTCTCGCGTTCTCCGAAATTTGTTAAGCATCTCAAGTTGACCCCAAAATAAAAGTTGGAGTTAAGTTCATGGAGAAGATCATGTAAAAGGATGGCACTCGTTTGACCTTGTTATGACCCTCAATTTTGGACTTTGTTAATCGCCGTCAATGCATTGACAATGCCACTTTGGAGATTAAATTACCCACTATTATGTTGCTCAAATGACTGGAGAGCCTTAATGAAAAATGTAGAGCAGGCTGAGGTGAACAAACTTCATTTCTGGCCCAAGGTTTTTATTCGGCCTGGAAGTGGCCCAAATCGGCTCCCCACCTTGCCCACACCGACGCACGCCAGGTGTTTGGTAGCAGGCCGACGCGTCAACCATGCAGCAGAGCGCGCCCTCCATTGCTGCTGTGCGTCCCACCTCCGCGCCACGCGTCCCTGCCGCTCCCTCTCACATTTGGTGAAGCCCGGCGCCCTCCATGCTCGCTCAGCACTCTCCCTCACTCGCCCCTTCTCGCTCCGCCCCTCTGCAACGCTGCACGCTGCCGCATCCACCATGGCCGCCCGGCCGAGCTTGCCACCATCGCATACCTGCTACCTTCGAGCCCTCTCGCAACCCACCGCATGAACCATCGCCTCCGCCTCTTCCTCCTCTACGACCGGCGCCCCTCGTCTGAGCCAGAAACCGCCGGAGCAGCCCGGCCGCCGGAGCCACTGCCGTCGCCGCCGCTTGCTGCAGTGGCCGTGCTACCACAAGTCGCCTCGGGATGAGCTCGACAGACCAGCGGGTGCGCTTGGGACCATGGTACCTCCCCGCCACTCCACCGCCGTCGTCGACGACCACAGCCACCGGAGCCGCGCGCCGGCCGACCTTCCTGCTCTGCCGTCGAAGAGGAAGAAGCTGAAGGACCTCGCGCTCGAATAAGGAAGAAGGGAGGGGGTTAAGTGAAGAAGTTGTGACTCACATGAATAGTGCTCATGAGGACCTTTTCGCTGGAGTTTAATTTGTGTTTACTGCAGGGACCTCGATGCAAGATTTAAATTTCCTTTCTCTGATTTTTGCAGATTTGAATGCTCCACTTTGAAAATTCGTAGTAATTTGTAGAAAAATCTTAAAATAGTAAATGAGGACTTTTTGGAATCCTTGTGAAATTATCTATGCACTAGATCTATAATATGGCATGATTTAGTTTAAAGTTTTTACTGTAAAAATCAATATGTACAGTTAGGTTTGTAATACTAGTTGTGTCTTGTCTTTTTCATAACTGTAGTTATTTTGCTCAAATAAATTGGAAATTTTTATGGAGTGCTCATCAGGTGATTGTGGTTGTCTGGTAAAAATTTCAGGAGTTTAGGATTTATATTTAAGAGTTATAAAAATAATAAATGCCCTATATTGCTTTTCTCCTACTCTGAATAGTTCTGCATGTTGGGATTAATTGGCTTAGTTAAGTTATGAATCATGACTTGATGAAAATACATAAGTTGTATTACTTTTCTTAAGATTTACAAAAAGTTAAATATCATGATTTTTTGTTATGTAGATCTTGCGTTATACTTGCTTAAATCTCTGTGGCTGTTTATGCCCAAACCCAGAGAAGGTTTCCTTGTTCTTACTGTGGGGCATTCTTACCAGTAGAATTAGCTTTAGGTGTTTACAACAAAGTTGTTTATAATTTGCTAAGATTTCTAAAAAGTCTAGAACCACATTTATTGGACATATATAACTCCATTTGTAGCTGTTTGAAGTGGCATATCAGTTTCTGTCCATGCTTTAGACAGAGATTCATTCATTGGATTAATTAGCCTTGTTATCTGTAGAATCATCTTAAGATGATAATAAGAAATTTGTAGATAACTCACTTTAACATCTTGTGTTAAATTTTTAGGGCATTTGGCCAAATATTTTGTGAGTTATGCCTGTTTAAAGTTGGGTTACAGAATTGATTGCTCTCTGTCTTGTTTAGACCAGTTTCTGTAAATGGGTATATTTGACTTTGTTAAGTAGAGAATCATGCTAAGATGATTAAAGATGAATCATAGAAAAGTTCATAAGCTTTCCAGAATGTCTTGTTACATGGCTATTGGATTTTTATAACTTTAGTTATGATCCAAACATGAAGCTGTTGTTTGCAGTCCAGAAATAGACAGATGCTAGTTGTGTTTGTTTACTCCATGTGTTGCTAAGTGTGGCTTATGCCCTTGTTGATGGTCAAGTTATGATACTTGTGACCTTGTTAAACTTGTGTCATGCTTGATGTGCTTGCTCTCTATAGTTAGTTGTGTGATGTTAGTTAAATAGCTATTGGTGTCTATGTCGTGCTTAATCTTGTGTTTGTCTTGAATGCTTATGTGATGCATCTGGTGTTACCATTCATCACATTCATACACATGCATCTTGCATCTCATTTAGGTACGCTAGATGAACCACGTGAAGGACGTGAGGATGGAATCGAACCCGAAGATGGTGTATGGTGGACCTATCCTGAAGATGGAAGGACCCCTGGAGTACATGTCTAAACAAGACATGCTCACCAAGCAAGCGTCATCTAACAAACACTGACCTAGTGTTGGATTCCAAGCAAGCCCTGGAGCATTCTAAGTCTCCCAGTGTTTTACAAAATAATACTTGAATCCTTTATGATTGATGCATTAGGTTATAGGAGTTGTTTGGAAACACTTGATGCATGGAATTACCTTGTCCACATATTTACACCTTTAACCCTGTGTAGGTCCAGGATCGAATATATGCTTAGCCCTGCTTAGACCGGTAGAAGTCGGGTGATTTCCTGTCACCTGCGAGATATAGGTGGATACCGAAGCACGGTTGGCTATATTTGCTATCGTGGGAAAAGAACCATGGGGTAATGTAAATGGAGACCGGGCGGGATGTCGATAGAGAAGCAACAAGGCATGGAGGTCTTGGGTGTGGATCTATCCCTGTCTGTGTTGATTAAGGACCATACCGTTGTTGGCACTTCTGACAGGATTGAACGCATGCCTATCACTTAGTTGGCCGGATAACTCATTCTGACCACGAAGCCGAGTAGCTCAACTCAGGGCGGGCCCCGTTCTGTTGTGCGCTCCTTGCGGGGGCAATCAAACTGAGCCCAAGGGCAGGCTAGGCCTAAACATCCTGGCATTTGGTGTCCCCGATTGTGTGGCGCGGTACGAACCCGCGAAATGTGTACCTGAGTTGTACCAAAGGTGACCTAAGGCGACTAATGATCTGGTCTGCCTGGGTTTGTATTAGGAATAAATTCCCAGCTGGTTGAAATCGATTCGAATCACCGTCTCTCCCGGATAGTGAGAAACTTGGCTAGCCCCAACATCGTAGTAATTGTATTATGGAATATGATGGTTCGGATAAACATGGAATTACTACACCTGCTATGGTTACTATTGCATGCTCTTAAAATGATATACAACATGTTTGGCACAGGATAGTTGCTAATTTAGATGGATAGTCATAATTAATTGATAGCAGAATTATAATTGTATAACTGAGTTAATCGCTTTTTATGCAAAAATGTTGTCAAGCTACCTCCACTTATAAAGCCTTGCATAATCCTTGGAGTCAATTTATTTCTGGTTTATGACGGGTAAGTCTAGCTGAGTACATTCGAGTACTCAGGGTTTATCCCACCATGTTGCAGGTGAAGTTCTTGTCCTACTGAAGATGGTGGCTAACTACCGGTGGGCTCGGCGACTCTATGTTATCTCTCATCTATATGCTTTTATCTGAGGATGTCACTTTATGCTAGCAGTGTATTTGGAACTTATATTAACATAATCATTTGAAAGCTATGTTATTTTCACTAATCGGTTTTGAAACCCAAACTTGTAATATTAATTGTGAACCCATTTGCAATATTATTTCCGCTGCAACTCTGCGTATGTGATGTGTATTTTACTTAATCACACGATCTTGGTTGTGATGTTGATTTACCGAGGTCTTTCGGGACACTCGGCGGACTACCGGGTTTATATAAGTGAAAGTATGTGTGTGTCAACGTGTTAGCGGGGACAGTCATACTTAATCTTGTATAAATTAGGTGGTTCTGTCACATTTTCCACTGCAAAGTTTAATGTTTATTATCTTCTAATTAAATTCGAACCAACGAGAGAATTTAATTCGAAGAGGAGCTATATTTAGTAAACTAAGATTATGTTTATCATCTAATTAAATTGGAACCAACGGGAAAATTTAAATTAGAGGAGTAGTCTATTTTTTTCTTTAAGTAAGATTATGGTATTGTCATTTTCTTGCCAACGTTGATGATAACAATATTAAAATGAATTTAAGTTTGAAGTTTAAATCTCTCATAAATTTTACACCAACGTGGTCAATTTTTCAAAGAGTAGATAACGACCAAGAAATGCTCCTGAACTAAAAGAATGTATTTCATTATCAAGTTTCCGCCGCAATGATGTTGATTATCTTCTAATTAAATTCGAACCAATGGGAGAATTTAATTTTAAAGAATAGTTATATGGATTGCAAGTTAATTTATGAGGTTTATACATTAATTCTATTTTCTGCCCAACGGTGATGTAGAATTGATGCAGAAGCACCTTGTATGTTTTTATTCGATGAGATCACTCGACTGCATGCCAACGGGTTGCAATGCTCGGGTATGTGAATGAAAAGGCTTGAGTCAAGCCAGTTCAGGACAATTTTTGTTAGTTTACTTATTTTCTGATTAAATTGGAACCAATGGGAAGATTTAATTGGAAAATAAAGTATAAGTGAATGTTTTAGTTGTCATGACTAAGTTGTCGTATAGATGTATCCCACATGGGGAGAAGTTTTGGCATAGTAATTATGTTAGTCCATCCCGCATAGCGAGAGAAGTTTGGGTAGCTCTTATGCTATCCTAGTATTGGCCATGGCACAATAGAAATGCATCGTCATGGTCAATACTAACCAAAGCATAAGAAAAAGATGCAAGTGTAACTTGCAAAAGTACTGCTAATGAAAGACCTCGTTGAGTTCTTAAAGTGAATTAAGGAAAGTGTACTCCTAAATAGATCAAGAAATAACTTTGTTTACATGACACAATCATGTGAATGAAGTAAGTTATAAGTGTCTCATCGTTTACAGGCTCTCTGAATAGTTATCGAAATTATGGCAGTAAGGTTCATGCCATATTTCGAGAGGGAGAATATTAAGATCAATTAAGAAAAATACTCTTCATTGAGAGTCAGATAAAGATCAATTAAGAAAGATACTCTTCATTAAGAGTGAGATAAAGACCGTTGGAGGAGTACAACGGTTATAATAATGATAACCCTAAGTAGAGAAATAGCTAAATTCCTAGACCTTTTAAAGTTCTGACAGGAAAATAGTGTAGTCAATCTCAAAGATGTTAAGGTGGTGCTTAAAGCACCATATGAGATTTTAACGGATTAAACCCAAAATAAGATATTTGAAGATACACTATCTTTAGAAAAGATGGGAAGATCTAGGGAGGATGGTATGTAGAGGTATGTAGAGACCTAAGACTTGAAGAGAAGCGGAACTGCATGCCCACTTCAATGATTCAAAACAATGAATTTCTCAATACCTGTTGATGTTGTATGACTTATACAACACCTGTTGTTGGCTTTTCAAAGAAGATGAATAATGTAAACAACGATCTTGTAATATAGGAGCCTGCAGAATCAATTGCCTCTTGGCAATGAAGAGCCACAACAGGCCCATATGAAAGTGCCAGTAGATGAGGCCTAGAAGGTCTCAAAGAATTAGTAAACCAGTTTTTTTGATCACTATGAAGTCTATGTTAGTAAAGAAATTCAAATGGAGGGTGATCCCACCTCATTTGAATAAGCCATGAGAAGCGTTTACTCGTTTGAATGGCAAAAAGATATAAAGTTGAAATGAATTCATTGAATACCAACGATATTTGGGACTTAGAAGTAATTCCCAATGGAGTCAAAATAGTAGGCTGTTAATGGGTCTACAAGAGAAAATGTGACTCCAAAGGGAATGTAGAAAGATATAAAGTTGAAATGAATTTGATGAATACCAATGATGTTTCGGACTTAGAAGTAATTCCTAATGGAGCCAAAACAGTAGGCTCTTAATGGGCCTACAAAACAAAATGTGACTCCAAAGGGAATGTAGAAAGATATAAAGCATGACTTGTGGCAATATGCTTTATGCAAAGAGAATGAATAGATTACAATGAGAGTTTTCTCTCCAGTCTTATGCAAGGATTCTTTTAGAATCATAATGGTGTTCATGGCATATTAGGATTTAGAAATACATCAAATGGATGTAAAGTCGACATTCCTCATCGGGGATTTATATGGAAATGTTTACATGGCATAACCCAAAAGGTTTTGTCATGGAAGAAAAGAACATAAGGGACGCTGCCTGTAGAAATCCATTTATGGCTTAAAAGTAAGTCGCTAGACAATAGTATTTGAAGTTGATAAAACGATAAGAAAGTTTGGGTTTTAAAGAAAATGAGAAGGACAATAGCGTTTATGCAAAGCTCAAGAATGGAAAATTCACTTTCCACATCTTGTGAATAGATGAAATTCTACTCATTAGTAGTGATGTTAATCTGTCATTGGAGAAGAAGTTTTGTCCTCAAGTTTCCATGTGAATGATCTTGGTGAAGCGTCATTGGTTAAAGGAATCAAAATTCACCGAGATAGAAGAAAATGGGGTATTAGGACTATCGCAAAGGCATACATAGAAAAAGATTCTAAAGAAGTACAGTATGCATGCGAGTAAACCTATGCCTGCTCCTATAGTCAAGGGTAATAGTTTTGGGAATTTTGAGTGTTCCAGGAACTGATATGAGATCGATCAAAAGAATATGGTTCCATATGCTTCAGCTGTTGGAAGCTTGATGTGTCTACAAGTACAAGTAAGAACGTACCCTGACGTAGTTTATGTATCCAGAATATTTTGATAGAAGTCCAGTTCAGATATAGATCACTGGAATTGAGTTGAGAATGTCTTGCAATTCTGCAAAGTATCATAGGCCTCAAGCTGAGTAAGAAAGAATAAGTACCCTCACATAGTTGAGGGTACAAAAAGTTAAGTCTTGGTGAGATGTGTAGTGAAATCCATAGCAATTGCTAACACTCGCATTTGTAGTATTATTGTGAAAAGCTCCAAAGAAACAGTTGTGGTGTCATCAGGGATGCGTACCATAGTATATCTTGTCATGAGGCTTAAGGAACAGGCAAAAGGAGGTTAAGGGAATTTGTACCCGTATTTAACAATGGTAGACAACAACAATAACCATTTAAAGTAAGTTAACTCCTAAGACAACAAGTCAAGTGTGCTGCCAAACACATTGACACTATGGTATATGTTGTAAAGGAGAAAATCCAGAATCATTTTGAAAGCATTGAGCACATAAGTACCGAGTAAGTACTTGTGGATCCGCTTACCAAAGGCTTACCACCCAGTGCGTTTAGAGAACACACAGTCGACATGGGTTTATGAGAAAGCCTATGATTTCTGGATACTAAGGGCCTAGTTGAGTATCTATTTCAAAATAGAGAGATGCATTGTAGCTGTGAAATCTAATGGCAACTTACCGTGACGATGAGGCACGCTCTATGCACTGATTTGTGATGGAATGGGAAAAAAAGAAAAAGAAAAAGGAAGTTAAGTTTAAGTCATAAGGTGAGATCAAGGGGGATAATGTTAGTTTGATCTCCACCAATTAGCCCAACAACCAATTGGGCCCTTGGATCCGCGCCCTGATCGGGGGCGCCCAACTGCTCCATGGTTGGTTGGCCCCCATCGCACAGCACCATAAAAGGGAGGTGGGGGCCGGGGCACAAGACACAAGGTTCCCCTAAGCTACTAGGCGCCCCACCGACCAATCACTAACCCTAACCGATCTAGAGAGAGGGTGATACCAGTGATGGGAAGCCACCACCAGACTTCACCACCCACACTGCATACCCGCTACCATGGCAGCTACTTCCTCCTCTACCTCCTCAACCAGGCCCGAAGGTATGGCCCCTCTACTCTCTCTGCCTCCTTGTCCCAAGTTCACTATTACTCGATTTGAATCAACTAGTAAGCAATTCACCCTTAGTACTACACCTAGATGAATCCAAAGCATCTAACAGGGAGTTGCAGCTCCCCCTCTATTTCCTTGGCTGGCAGGTGGGTCCGGCAGGCAAATGTCTACATCCTCACGAGTGCCCTAGACGTGATGAGCGGAGGGGGGAAAGTTGGGCTCGGGTGTGCTCATGTTGGGCCTCATGACCTAGTGCTAGAGAGGTAGAGGCAAGGCTAGCAATAGTGATGTGAGTATGTGAGAGGAGGTGTGGGCTCAAGGCTACAGGGCCATGCAGCTTGGTGAGATGTGCTTCTGTGCCTAGTGCATGAACAAGATGATTAGCAAACGGATTTAGGAAGGAGGAGGGCAGTCGTATGGCCTGATGACTAGCATGTTGAGCTTTCCCAAATAGCCCAAGTGTGCTACAAGGGAACAAAGGGAAAAATGTTTTGCCTATTTTCTCTAGGGATGCTTAAGAAAGGGCTACCTCCAAGCACAAACAAGCAAGAACCAAAACACACATGCATGATTAAACTAGATGTGTGCACTACTTTATTTGTAAACTTCCTTTGAAGGAGATGAGTGAGAGTTTGGTTTTCATTTTAGGAAATAATAAATCATGCGTGCGGGTTGCATGTTGAATTCGAGTACCAAGGTTTTTAATTTTCCTTGAAAACATTGTATTTGAAAACATCTCTTGTCACATAGGTGGCCAACCTTCATGACAAGCAGTTCATGGTAAAAAGTTTTGATGCTCAGATTTTGAATTTGGGGCGGGAAGGGAAAACTTCTGGCTTAACTTTGACCTAACATTTACATGCAACACACATTCAAGCAAAATTTTTAAAAGTTGGTATTTTTAGGTTGCACAAAAATCTGGGTTGTTACAATAGGACAACCAATTGAAAGACTTATTCAAGAAGGACAAACAGGGAATTTGAAAATAAGCTTTGGGAAAAACTTTAAACTTTCTTTGTCCATCACTCATTCTCTAAATACTGAGACTGAGCTAAGTCTTGAGCAAGACCCAATGGATTAGGTTAAGGTCGCATCTCTTGATGATTTTATTGAACCCAATCTTAAAGATGATGCCCAGTTCTTCATCGAAGAGGAAGACCTCATAGAGCCTAAACCCCTAGATGAATTGAAAGAGCCACCTAAGCCCTCCATAGAGCTTAAACCCCTACCTTCTGGTTGTAGATATGCTTTTCTCAATAATGATCAGGATTCTCTCCTGTGATCATAAGTGATAAACTTTCTTAGAAAGAAACTATCCGCTTGCTAACTATCTTAGAAAAGCATCGCTCTGCTTTTGGCTACTCGCTCCAAAAACTGAAGGGAATTAGCCCTACTCTTTGTACACATCGCACTCCTATAGACCCCTATTCTATACCTTCTAGAGAGCCTCAGCGTAGGCTTAACAATGTGATGAGAGAGGATGTTAAGAAAGAAGTTTTGAAACTCTTGCATGACAGGAAGAGTTTGGAGGAAGTGTCGGCCTATCAGTGCTCTCTCTATGGCTTATACCTTGGTAGAATCAAGTTCTATTTGAGCTTACTTTTGAGATTTCTCTGGTAATCAAATTATGATCCAAGTAAGTATCATGTTTATATTGTTCATCCGGTTTGTGACTCTTTTTGAGTACATTGATCCTTGCCGCCCTTGGGCTAGAGTAGTATTTGTAGTGTAAGCATGGTGCTTAAACTCGGTTACTCGTGGATGTACCCTACATTCTGTATCGGTGGTAGATCGCAAGGGTGACTATAAAGCCTTGTTGAGTCCTTTGTAGACCATCTTCCATTTGTAGGCCGAGCAGGACCTGATTACTATAGGAAAACATACTCTGCTTGTGTTTCTCCTTAGTAATATCCCTAGTTGAACAGTAGAAGACATAGCTTACCCAAATTAGAATTAGAAAACCCTAGTGATCTCCTCTACGCTCCTATTTATCTTAAGCCTTGTTGCTACTCCTAGTTAAGTTAGACTTAGTTAATTTCACACACATTTCCTTGAGTTCAATATTTTGGAATACTTTCCGGTGAAGTGCTACATCAGTATCCATGGGCTTGCGGATTTATCTATGTGCGTTTAAATATACCAACAACTTTCAAATCAAGCAACTCAAGGAGGGCATCTTCATTTGTCAAATCAAGTATACTTTTGATATGTTGAAAAAGATTGATATGGAGAATGCCAAACCCATCAAGACTCTTATGGCATCTAATGGACATCTCGATTTGGATGATAATGGAAAGGCAGTCGGTCAAAAGGTATATCGCTCCATGATTGGATTCCTTCCTTACCTTTGTGCATCTAGGCCCAATATTATGCTTAGCGTTTGCATGTGTGCTAGAATTTAAGCCAACCCAACACTTAGTGGCCGTTAAGAGAATTTTTTGATATTTAGTACACACTCCTGACCTTGGCTTATGGTATCCCAAGGGCTCCACTTTCAATTTGATTGGCTATTCTGACTTCGACTATGCCGGTTGCAAGGTCGATCGGAAGAGTACATCCAGGACTTGCCAATTTCTTAGAAGGTCTTTGGTGTCTTGGAGGTCTAAGAAGCAAAACTCGGTTGTCTTGTCCACCGCCAAAGCTGAGTATGTGGCGGCCGGTGCTTGCTATGCCCAACTACTTTTGATGAGGCAAACCCTTCATGATTTCAGATGTCAACTTTCCAAAATCCCACTTTTGTGTGACAATGAGAGTGCTATAAAATGCAAACAATCCCATGAACCACTCTCGCACCAAACATATTAACATCCGCCATCACTTCTTGAGAGACCACGAAGCCAAAGGAGATATCACAAATTGCCATGTGAGCACCAAAAAACAAATAGCCGATATATTCACAAAGCCTTTAGATGAGTCAAGGTTTTGTGCTTTGAGGAGTGAGCTAAATCGCAACTTGGTTCAAATTTTAGCGTGCCTCTTTGTGTTATAGATTTGCTAATTTTTAGAGGTAGGCTTTCAAAAGAATTGTGTGCATTTTGAAAATTTGGCTCTTGATCTTTGATCAAAAATTTACAAGAGATGGCTATTGTTATGTGTAGCACCCGGTTTTAAAAACAAAACCAGATACACACTATATGTGAGCCCAGGAAGTCAAATCTCACATATAGCCACAAATAAGGGTAATATCAAGAGACAATACTTATTACATAATGTATTAATAAAAAGAAAATAACCTCAGAGTATAGACAGTGGAAAGTTGACTCCGATCTTCAGGCGAAGACTCCAAATCCACAGGGACGACTGACTGGTTGACCACAAGCTTAACTCCTCCGGACTGGCAATCTGGTACCCATCTAGGATTTTTATCGAAAGTATAGAAAAGTAAAGCAAGCGTAAGTACATGTCGTACTTAACAATTATATCATGGGGTTCATGAGGCTCAAAAGGCTGACACTGGTTTAACTATGATTAGCCTTTGTTTAGCATAATTTTTGCAATTGGTTGGCAACAAGTTTATCCATAAGTCCATAAACACATGATCAGGTAAACATGATTAATGAATAGCATAAACAATTGATTATTAGCATCATCATTAGCCATTACTGAATCATCTATTCCGTAAGGGTCCAAGGCCGCTCGTGACCGTGAGCACGGCTGTTATAACAGTTTTACACTCTGCAGAGGTTGTACACTTTCACTGTGAGTCGTGATTTACCCTTTTGCCCGAGGTAGCTAATCTCTTGACCCACTTCCATGGAAGGTCAGCCGGGTTCACTATGAAGCCTTTCAAAGGTTCGTCTAACAAGTTAAGGCCACTAGGCGTATGTGGCCCTTCTCCAGGAGTGGCACGTGTGGGCACGCAGCATGGTACACACATCCTAGCAGGAAAGGAAACATACCCTCATGCGTCATAAAGGTAACCACTAACAAGCTAGAAAAGGTCCTCATACTGAGCTAAAGCAAGAGCCATATAGCCCTCACAGCCGTACTGTAAGTCCTGGATGATCGCTTACAAATAAGTCCTTAGGGAGAGGAATCTAGAGCATTTAGAAAGTAGCTAAACACTCTAGCCCCCTGTTTCCATGTTACTAAAAAGTTATGTTTTAATGTTTATTGCATATACCATTAGTCAAGTTACAAGATCATGGTTTTGGTTAAGCACTAGCAAAAACTACCCAATGCAATATCCCAAAGGTATCAAGGTACAAGATGTCAAATATCTAGGATATCCTTATTGGTAACAAGGTAGACACATGCAATATGAATTAAGTGATCAAGGGTGAATAGGTAACAAGGATGGTCCCATGCTATACTTGCCTTACACACCGATCCTTTGGTAAGCTTTAATCTTCAACGTCCTTCTTCTTCTTCTGGATCACCACGTATATCTCACCGACTGGACGTAATCGTAGAACACCACACAAACATTCATACACATACATGCATAGCATACAATTACATCTATATCAGAACAGTACACCAATCCTAGAAAAATAAGTAAAAGAGATTGAAATACGATTCTACGCATCGCTACGAACACACAGTCGCGAGAAGCACGCTAATCGGAGCTACGGTTGAAAAGTTACAACTACCGAGAGATTTGCTTTATACGTGGAAATAAAACTATAGGCTTCATTTATGTTAACCATAAGAATTCATATATAAAAGATATTTTATAAATAATATAGATTAAATTAAGTCAATTTTAGATTTAAATTATAAAACTAAAGAAGAACAAATCATATTTTGTTTATAAAATCTAGTTGCATATTCATTAATCAAGATATGATTTAAACAATGTTATTTTAGAAATAACAATATAGTAAACACTATTATTAACACGTAGATCTCGTCACTACGAATCTAACGCAACTTGAACAGACTATTTCGGAGTTAAAATGAATAAGTTATGATTTAAACAAGTTTTACTTTAGTTAAATAATAGATTAAATCTACCCATGAATTTAAAATATTGAAAACATGCGTAACAGTAGTATAAACATGTAGAAAACATAAATACGGTCCTAATGCAATTCGAACGGGTCAAATCGGACTTAAAACGCAAAAGTTACGCATGAAATAAGGTGCAATGGAATTCCTGTAAATAAACTAAACTTATTTTTGATTTAAAATAATAAAAATATGAATTAACACGTTTATTGGACTACGCGTACTATTTCTAGAAACTATAGGGTCCTAAACGAATAAAAATAGGGCTAAATTGTATTTATTTTGAATTGATCTGGACTGTGGGTTAATTACTGAAAACGCGTGGGGCTAAACTGCAAAACGGCGCGGCTTTGACTGTGGGTTTGACCCAGCTGCTGACTAGGCCAACACGTGGCAGCCGTTGGTTGGCGCGGTGCGACACGCGTGTGGTGGACGTGGTGTGCTGGCGCCGTGGACCACGTCCACGGGTCCGTGGTGGACCAATTACGCATCCAAGTGGTAAGTTCTAATCGTGGCCGTTCAACACAGATCCAACGGCACCGGTGAGATCGGGTGATTACCCACCGCTGCACAGCACCTCTAGCGAGGGCGCCATGGCTGCCGGCGAGGCAGCACGGTGGCAGACATCCGGTTGGCGTTATGGATCTCCCCGGAGCAAACCGAACCTACTAGGATGATCTACAGACGCTCGCGAACATGTTGGGATGCAAACCGAGGGCTGGGATTGTGCTGGAGCGGCGTCCCGCGGTGGCGCCATGGTCGGCGACAGCTGATGCTTGCCGATGCGGCGTTCTAGAGCGTAGTTCAATACAATGGAGGCATGGGGAGGTGAAGAAGCTCACCGTGAAACGATTGGAACGGAGCACGGCATTCGGGGAGGCTCCGAAGGGGCGGTCGTCAATGGCGGCGGCTGGAGAGAGAGAAAGGGGTGCGGGTGAGCAAGAAATCTGGGCAAATCAAGGCCAAAACGAGGAATTGTTGTTACCTATGGGCGCAGGGGAACAAGGCGAAGCTCACGGGCGCATCGGCGACGAGGTTCGAGGCGCTGGTCGGTGTATTACCACGGCGGCGGCGAGCTCAAGCGCGGATGAACGGAGGAAGGGGCAGATGGGAGGGCTCGGCTCGGGTTTTATAGGCCAGGTGGCGCTGCATAGATGGAAGGGGAGCAGGGCGCGGTGATTTGGGCACCTGCCATATGGGCGCGGGCTTGGCGGCTTGCCGTTTTGGCATGCGCCATCATCAGCAGTGAGAAAAGGAAAGGTGAGCGCATGAGGAAGGAAAGGGAGGTGGTGGCTGACGAGCGAGGCTAGGTCACCAGAGAAAGAGGGGGACCGACGCGTGCGGGTACGGGCGCAGGCACGCAGGGCAGGCCGAGAAAAGCGGGCCACCTAGCTGGGCTGCGGGCATGTGCGGTGCACGCGGAGCAGGCCACCGAGTGGGCTGTTCGGAGCAGGCCAGGCGCGTGAGAAAAGTTGAAAGAAGGGGAGGCGCAGCTGGGCCGCTGGGTAGGCCAAGCTAGGAAGAGAAAGAAAGAAAGGGTCGGGCCGATTCCTGGGGCTAGGCTAAAAATGAAGAATAGAAGATTTTCAAATAAAAACCTTTTCTATTTCTAGTTTTCAAATCCCAAGTCAAATTCAAGTATAATTTCAAATATACCTCCCTATTCAAATAAAAATGGACAATTTTGATAGTCTTTCCAAGTTAAACTTTACAACCTTAAAAATACTTTTATTTTTCTAATTTTCTTTTCTTTCTTTTCTTTTATTTCAAAACCATTGTCAATCCCTTTTCAAAAACATTCCAAATTACTTTGGAGTTTGGATCAACACCATTCATCTCAATAAATAAAATGCAACAGCATGTATGCTCACACATGTTACTACCTTGTGATGAATTTTAAATTGATGAAATTTTTTATTTTTCTATATTTCATGTGCACAAAAATTCATAAATAAATCACTTTAGCTCTATTTCAAAAGAGTCAAATTTTAGGGTGTTACATTATGTATTGTTGATTGGTGGCTAGTCACACTCTTGCACATTTAGTCTATATAAGCCCATATATATTGAGATGTTCATATCTTATCTTGTTCAAGTTCAAGATCTTTTGGTCCTATCGCTCGGTGCAATAGAGGAGCCTCGGTTGGAACTGTTATTGTCTTCAATCGGATTTTAGCGGTTCAGTCTGCTAGAGCATCTCGCTGAACAGAGGACCCCCACTCGGAATTATTCCCAGCCTGAACCGGACTTTGCTGCGCCCCTCCCCATGACTGTCTCTAGACAGAGGACCCCCGATCGGATTTATTTCCTTACCGAACCAGATTATTTGGTTCAGCCCAGATCTGAGTCGTTTCTATCAGTGTTTTGTAAACCGGACTAGTAAACTTATATGATTGTCGTGCTGCTCTAGGAAGACGATGGTAGCATCCAAAAGACATGAGAATTTATACTGGTTCACGCCGGAGCCCTACATCTAGTCTCAGAGATGATCGAGTGCGTGTTCCTTGCTTAAACGCTCTGAAATTCATACAATGGGGGGTGCAAGAATGGTGGAAGAGGTAGGAGAGCTAGAGCTAGGAGATGGGAGCATGTACAAAGAAGAAGGTTCTCCCGACCGAGGGGTCATGAACCTGAGGGAGGGGCCTAGCTAACTTGGCTTGCAAGCTACACCATCTTGTGAAGTACATCTAGGCGTGGTTGTAATCATGGTCTTGTACCCACGTCACAGTTGTTGGTGGTCACTAACGACCAAATCCGACCACCAATTATAGTACAAAACAGGAGAAATAAACATACTTTTGACACATATGCATGTACTTTTGACCTAGTTCCACTTGTGTTGGAGAAAACATGTTTTGCAGGACGCACATTCGAATACAAGTAGAAAATAAACAAAACCAAGCAAAAGGCACATAGCAGAAAGTGTAAAGCAGAAATGCACAAAGGAAATACATCAAGAAGCCCTCCTAAGCAACTTACCTGGGCAAAACACCGGCGTAGGAGGGGTCCAGGCCCAGCCACCAGCCCACCTGGCAAAGGCGGTGGCCAGGCGAGCCAGCCAGGGTGCAGGCCACCCACACCCAGGCGGCTCAGCCTAGGCATAGCCTTCGCAGGCGGTTGCATGGCGACACGCTTGGTTGGTTCCTAGGTGTTTCCTAATTTATTAGCGCCAGAACCGACCACACTCCACTATATAAGAAAAGGAGGAGCTCACCATTCAACACACACCAACATTTGGAGCCTCTACCTCACCTCTCTCTACTTGTACTCTTTTAGTTTTAGTAGTAGTTCTATGAGCAAGGCAAGAGCTACTTGGAGAGCTTGTCTCCTCGGAAGAAAAGCAACACTTGGTATGAATATTATGAAGATTTCTTCCAAAAAGTCATGCTATCATATCATTTATATAGTAGTGCATATGAACTAGAGTATAGTTTTCATGTTATAACCATGATATGTGAACTAGCATATAGTTTGTGTGTTATGATCTTAACATGTCCAACTTTATGCTTAATTATTCATATGAATTGTATGAGTGGAAGTAGAACTAGGGTTAAGGTGGCAGTTCGTCATCCCTTCAGGTTTGCCCACATGCTTGCTTGTCAATCTGTAGGGTTGGAGTCCCGGGGGGATATAGGTAGTTTCTTTGTACATGGGCATGGTGCTCGGGTGCATGGGAACCTTTGGATATGATGGTATCCCATGATTGTGGGGTAGGCAGTAGGTGGTGACAGCCCTATTTGTCCGTTGTAATCCCCCATGTTCGGGTAATGTGTAGGAGTCTTAAAATCTCTAGAACTTGTTGGCAGACTAGTGCTTGGAGATCTCCCCGTCGATCTTAAACTTAGCTCTAACTCTAATCATATAACTTGTATGATCATTAACTGTTTTTGCTCAACTATATTAGAACATGCCAACTCCACATAGGAATGTTCTTTCATTCTTTGTTTTCCTTTTATCCTTTAGGTTGGCCCAGATGTGTCCACTATCCTTGATATACCATTTTTACCCCTGTCATGAACTATTGGTTCACTATGCCAGTATGTAATCATGTTTATGCCCATGCTAGACTCTTAATACCTTGCCCTCCTTTGGGAAAATATAAATAACGATACCCTGAATACTTCCGGGTGAAATGCTACAATGATAGATCCGTGCGCTTGTGGATATTTTCTGTAATCATTAAGAACTATCATAGTTGGTGTTTCTTGGTGGCATTGCTAAGATTAACTCAATCTTAGTAGTGGTGTTAAGAAATACCAACAGACATTTCTAGCGCCGTTGCCAGTGATGGACTTAAAACCTCCTCACTTGGTGATTGCACTAAGAAATGCCAACAACAGTAAGGTGTGGCATTGTGATATTGTGTCGACCGTGGCGGCACTATAGGCATGGTGGTGGTTCGCCAGCCAACCTAGGCGACGTGGTCTCCGTTATGGCCTTCGTCGTTGCCTCTTGTCTCCTTAGGGCGTCATACCAGAGTTGGTAGCTGCCCCCAGATCGTCGATCGCCTAGTTAGTCTTGTGGAGTTGGTGGCCATGATCTAGAGCTCTAGGGTTGTGGCTCCCGTGGGCTTTGATGGCCTCTAAGGGAAAGCCTCCATTGTGGATCCCATCCCGTAGTGGGTAGGATCGTACGTATATCTTGTCAGACCATATTTGGATGGCAAGTGACCATACTAGCCATCACCACCATGCGATGTTGTCTTGTCCGTGCTGCGTGGCCATACTAGCCATCACCGTACTGACTGTTGTCCCTTCAGTCCATGCGGGGTTAGTGCGGCATGTCTGCTCTTGTTAGAGCAGGCGCACTTGGCTACGCTCGACCTCTCCCCGTTCCTGCCAGGGGTCAAGATGATGGAGAGGTCATGTGTCTCTTGTGCGTCGTGGCTGACCCTGGCCTTGGCATCTGGCCTGGTTCACTTGCCTCAGCTAGGCCTCGGTCGTTTGGGCCTTCGCTAGTTGATGTATTTTGGGCCGTGTTGGCAGGACTAACTCACACATTTAACCACCAACACTTGCATGAAATCCTAGCATACAGGCACTAAACTTAGAAATAGGGCTTTAAAACTAACAATCTCCACAAGTTTTGGTGTTTGACCGCATTTATGGAATACATTGTCGCAGAACCGACCAATTTATAAGAGCACAAGTACAATGGTAGCCCGCAAGCGATCGCACTATCATACTTGAGCCCATATAAACCCGGTAGTCCGTCAAGTACCATGATGGGTCTCGATTAACCATCAACAAACAACCAAGATCGTACATGATTCAACGTACATGTCACATATTACATAAAGTTCACAAATACAGTTCATTCTTCAGAGTACGAATTAGGGTTATTACAAACCAAGTTTGGTAAATAGTAGCGGAAGCAAATTAAAGTTTGAAGCTAACTTTTGCCATCATAGTTTAGATACAGTGCAAACTCATGATCACACTCCCACAAAAGCATGTAGAAGGATTAATAACAGATGCCTGCTAGGGCTCACTCCTCATCCACTGTGGGACAGAAGCAGTTCTTGCAATAGCCATGATAAACTGTACCATCAGCAACAATGGGAATAAAACCCTGAGTACGAGAAGGTACTTAGCTAGACTTACCCATCATAAACCAAAAATAAAGTGACTCCAAGGATTATGCAAGGCTTTATAAGTGGAGGTAGCTCGACAACATTTTGCATGAAAAGCGACTAATTCAGTTGTACAGTTATAATTTGATCATCAAATAAATTATAGCTATTTATCTTTAGATTAGCAACTAACCTGTGCCAAACATGTGGTGTATCATTTAGTAGCATACAATAGTAACCATAACAGGTGTAGTAATTCTATGTTCATCCAAACCATCACATTCCATAACACAATTACTATGATGTCGGGGCTAGCCAAGTTTCTCACTGTCCAGGAGAAACGGCGATTCCAATCGATTTCAACCAGCTGGGAATTTATTCCTAACACAAACCCAGACAAACCAGATCAATGGTCACCTTAGGTCACCTTTGGTACAACTCAAGTCCATATTTCACGGGTTCGCCCAGCGCCGCACAATCAGGGACAAACAGCTGCCAGGACGTTTAGGCCCGGCCTACCCTTGGGGTCACGTCTGGCTCCCGCACATCCTTACTACCATCCAGAGTGTGCACTCTAACAAAACGAGTCCTGGCCTGAGTTGAGCTACTTGGCTTCGTAGTCGGAACGAGTTATCCAGCTAGCTAAGTGATAGGCATGCGTTCAATCTTGTCAGAACTGCCAACAACGGTACGGGCCTTAATCAGCACAGATGGAATCACATGAGTCAACCTACACATAGACTCCACCCAGCCTCCATTTACATTACCCCATGGTTCTTTTCCATGATAGCAAATATAGCCAACCGTGCTTCGGTATCCACCTATATCTCGTAGGTGACAGGAAATCACCCGACTTCTACCGTTTTAAGCATGGCTAAGCATATAATCGATCCTAGACCTACATAGGGTTAAAGGTATATGTAACTAGACAAGGTAGTTCTATGCATCAAGTGTTTCCAATCAACTCTTATAACCTAATGCATCAAACATAAAGGACTCAAGTAATATTTTGTAAAACATGGGAGACTTAGAATGCTCCGGGGCTTGCCTTTGAGGAAAGAGGTTGGCCGATGATCTGGACACTCAGGGAGATCTTCGAGAGTCTGTTCCTCTTCTCCTAGAGCTATGGCCTAAGGCGTCTCCTGCTGATCCTCTTCCTCTTTGTTGTTGAACTCCAATAGAGTTATCTCTTCGGATGATTCTATATGCATGAGCATGAATTAAGATATCACGAATGCATATATGATGACACGTATAATATAATATGATGTGATGAATGCACCTCATAAGTGTTTTCAATAGCATGGTATTATAGTAATAACAAGTGTAACTTATTCTACTAAGTAGGTGTCTAGCTCTTCTCTAATAACTAAACAAACACTTATGTAAATCATTTTCTGGACTACTAGACAACAGCCACTTATTTTGACCATAACTAGAGTTATACACATCAAAATAATATGGTTATGGACACTCTGGAAATCTTATGAAATTGTCTACAACTTCTTTTAATCAACTTAATATGATTCAGCAGTCATCTAGGTCAAACACATCAATCCTTCAGATCTATCCAGAGAGTAAGCATTCCTGACAGCAGACTTCTAACAACCATAATTCTTAAACCATAAGGCCTATGTCTATGAAAGTTTAACATACGGTAGATCAGTAAGTTTTCTACAACTTTGTTATTAACCTGTTTTACACAAAAGACCATCATCACTATGAAATTATCAACTCAACCGAAACTATACATGCTGCCATCTAGTTGAATCATAAAGCAATAATTAACTAGTTGCATACAACAAATTGCTTTTAAGCCTAACTAATAACATCAACAGATCATATGTATCACAAGCACCATAGAAAACATCATGGTCAAACATAACTAACTTATTTATATCCATTTATTATTTTCCTTAAATAATAGGGTGATTTAAAGGATAAATAATTCTAGTTCTTAATAAATTCTGGTAAAATTATAGTAGCCTACAAATGACCCCAATAGTCTACTATACAAATTTCATGCCATTTAGTTAAGTACAACTACCTCTACAAAAATGATAAGTTACATAGGCTGATTTTAGCAAAAATAGTTTAGCACAGTGAAAAGTGCCAAACAATAGATTTAATATTTTTATTACATTCCTCCAAGCATAAGAATACTGTGTAAAAATTTGCATGATCATATATTATTTATTTTTACCTCAATTAATTTCACTAGAAACTAGCAATTAATTATGATTAATTATGAAGACCATATTAGAAGTATGTTTACTATAGGTTTAATAATTTTCCTAGCTAGAGCATGTCAACGCAAGACCAAAAGAATTAGAATCACAATTTTATCACTTACCTAGCCCAAGTTATACATTTTACAAGATTGCAAACATTCAAAAAGCACTTATCTAGCTACATTTTATTCACCTTGAAAAATACCAGAAATAGTGCATTTAAATTTTTTATAAAATACTACATTTCATGATGAATCCAACAAAATTTGGTTCACCAAAATTGGACACTCCTAGCTCTAGATATGAATTTTTGAAACAAGCATTCAAATATGTGAAAACAATTCAGAAAATCAACTAATACTCAGACTGACAGATGGGGCCCGCTGGACAGTGGGACCCAGACGTCAGCGATACGAGAACAGAGGGGGTGCTCCGACCAGCGATATCTCGCCGACAGTGAGATCTCCGGCGACGACGACAACACCAACGTGCTCGTCTCATCAAGTCACGTCGTTAGGTGTGCTCGGCAAGCCCAGAAGCTCACTAGAAGTAGATCGCCGGCAGCGATGGCGGATGGCGGTGGTCGCGCGGCGGTACGCCAGTGTTCTGCGGCCACCATATGCTCCGGTGAGGTGCTCTACAGCT
The DNA here is from genome assembly GCA_904845875.1 of Miscanthus lutarioriparius. Lineage (NCBI taxonomy): Eukaryota > Viridiplantae > Streptophyta > Magnoliopsida > Poales > Poaceae > Miscanthus > Miscanthus lutarioriparius. The sequence continues at coordinate 69,345,815 of CAJGYO010000005.1, read as the reverse complement.
ACGTTGTCGATAGAATATGCTCGGCAGTCCATCGAGGGGTATCCCGCCATGGTAGATTTGTCGGTGGGGATGCGCGTAATCAGGAACCAGATGGTGACACAAGGCGCAGAGACAGCGATTTAGGCAGGTTCGGGCCGTCTGATCGACGTAATACCCTACGTCCTGTGTCTTTGGTGTATTGTATTGAATACATGATGTTGAGTAGAGGACCCCTGCCTCTCCTTATAAACTCTGGAGGGGCAGGGTTACAAGTAAAGTATCCTATTTGGTACTATACAATGTCTTGCGGTGCACGTCGAGCAGCGCCGTGCACGCCTTGATCTTCTAGGCCAGGCCACCTCCGATGGTGCGGCCCATGTCTTGGGGGCCATACCCCCACAGTTAGTCCCCGAGCCTGACAGTAGGTGATGCAGTCACATGGTGCTAGAATCATAAAGTAGGAGACTAGCTGAGCAGGCAGCTAGTCCCCGGGCGTAGCCTCGAGATGAGAACAAGCACATTCACCGCAAGGTGAAGTGTGCCCACTTAGTCCCCGAGCCTGCTGGAAGATGAAGAATGAATCTTGTAGCAGGGTCAAAGAAGTCTAAAAGCTTACTGACATCATCTGACATGTGCATATCAAGACCCCAGACGTGCTGCCCAAGATCAGCACCCTGATCCGAACAGCGTGGAGCAGCCTGATAGCACACCGACGAGATGTAGCAAGATCCAAGTAGCAAGGGAGTCCCCGGCGTCGCTGGCGATGTCCGAGCACCGAGGAGCGAGGAGTCTCCGGCGTCGCTGGCGATGTCTGAGCACCGAGCAGTGAGGAGTTCCCGGCGTCGCTGGCGATGTCCAAGCACCAAGGAGCGAGGAGTCCCCGGAGTCGCTGGCGATGACCGAGCATCGAGGAGCGAGGAGTACCCGGCGTAGGCGGCGAGGTCTGAGCACCGAGGAGTCCCCGACGTAGGCGGCGATGTCCGAGCACCGAGGAGTCCTTGGCGTAGGCGGCGAGGTTCGAGCACCGAGGAGTCCCCGGCGTAGGCGGCGAGGTCCGAGCACCGAGGAGTCCCCGGCATAGGCGGCGATGTCCGAGCACCGAGGAGTCCTCGGCGTAGGCGGCGAGGTCTGAGCACCGAGGAGTCCTCAGCGTAGGCGGAGAGGTCCAAGCACCGAGGAGTCCCCGGCATAAGCAGCGAGGTCCGAGCACCGACGTAGCTGACGACGTCCGTGCGGTGAAGTGTGCCCACTTAGTCCTCGAGCACGAAGAATCAGAGGGCCGAGGAGTAACCGACGTAACTGGCAATGAAGCACGAGCGACGAACATTTTGGTCGACTGGTCGGCAGCGAAGTGAACATTGAGTAGAAGCGACCGGCGAGCAGTCCGATCAACTGGTCGGCGACGGAGTCCATGAACCAAGCGGTCCGACCAGTTGATCGGTGGAGAAGCCCGAGCACCAGGTGGTCTGATCACCAAGACGACGATCCTGCAATACAAATATGTAGAACGGGTAGTACATGATGTACAAATAAAGAAACTCAGGAGAAAAATCAGCAATGGTGATGAAACGGCGTATGCAGTTCAGCGATTAGTTGGCGTGAAAATATATTTATGTTTAATATAAACCGTCCGAACAGTTAGTATGTAGCTGAGTCTTCAGCCCTAGCTAGCCCATAGTCCATAACGTCGAGCGCGGAGCCTGTGCACGTGTAGGACGAACAGGCGTGACCAAGGAGCCGTTGCCGACCACCCATAACGCAGAGCGCGGAGCCCGTAGCACGTGTAGGGAGGAGCCGGAGACAGGGCCATCTCTGAAGGCGTCCGAGCATCAACGTGACTGTTCGAGGGTTCGAAAAATTGTTTGGAGAGCAAATATGGAGAAAACAGTTCGGAGAAACATTATGACGATATACGGAGATTGAAGAATATTTAGAAGAATATTAAAACGTGACTTAGCTTTAGACAGAAAGTCTGGTCGGTGACATATGGCGTTATCTGGTCGGCGACGCGGGCAGCTCGCTTGCAGCTCGACGGCGATAAGGGATGTCGGTGAGGGCCGCCGAGCGGTGACGACGAGACAACGGTGAGGGGCGTCGGTGAAGGATGTCGGTGAAGGCCGCCGAGCGGTGATGGCGAGTCGATGGCGAGAGACGTCGGCGAACGATGTCGGCGAAGGCCGCCGAGCGGTGACGATGAGACAACGGCGAGGGGCGTCGGCGAAGGATGTCGGCGAAGGCCACTGAGGGCAGCGGCGGCGAGTCATCACCGAGCGGTGACGACGAGTCGATGGCGAGGGCTGACAAGAGCATCGGCGGTGAGTTGTTGGTTTCGAGATCGGATCTGCTATTGTAGGGGCTGGTGTAGTAGTGATGAATCGTCATCGTGGACCGGGATGGATCTCCACGAGATTGACGACAAGAACGCGTTGCTGATTTGATATACATCTGGCTCGCCATGGATCAAGTGCACACCCCTACCTGGCGCGCCAACTGTCGACAGAATATGCTCGGCGGTCCATCGAGGGGTATCCCGCGATGGTAGATTTGTCGGTGGGGATGCGCGTAATCAGGAACCAGATGGTGACACAAGGCGCAGAGACAGCGATTTAGACTGGTTCGGGCCGTCTGATCGACGTAATACCCTACGTCCTGTGTCTTTGGTGTATTGTATTGAATACATGATGTCGAGTAGAGGACCCCTGCCTCTCCTTATATACTCTGGAGGGGCAGGGTTACAAGTAAAGTATCCTATTTGGTACTATACAATGTCTTGCGGTGCACGTCGAGCAGCGCCGTGCACGCCTTGATCTTCTGGGCCGGGCCACCTCCGATGGTGCGGCCCATGTCTTGGGGGCCATACCCCCACATACGTGGTAACCTATCGGAGCTAACCTAGGTGGCTAGGGTTCCGGGGATGTGACGGCAAGCTCTGACCACGTGCATGCCCGTGCGGCAGCGCACGGAGCAAGGTGGTGGTGTGTTCCGGCGAGATGGTGGCGAGGGCGGGTCTCTGTCATGACAAATGCTAGGTCTGGGCTTACTCATACTTATGTGCATGAAAGAGACAGAAGGCGATGGCTCAGCTCAGCGACGACGAGCTCGATTGCCACGGTGGTAATGGCGGCCATAGCGGGAGCGACGGCGCATTCCCGCACGACCAAGCAGTAGCGTCAAGCCAAACTCCTACCTAAGCATAAGTACCATAAGGCGACTACGTAATGTAAGAAAGGAGGGCAGGAGGTGCGATGGAGAGGCATGGCCACGGTGAGCCGCGAGCGCGGCGGTGCTCCGGTGATGGCGACGGTCGTGGCGGGGTGAAATGCCGCACTACTTGGACTCAATAGGTGGTGCTTGTGACTCGAGGAGGTGGATGTGATGGCATAGTAGGTATGGCCGAGGTGAATCAACTGGTGGAGCTACGTCGGCGGTGAGCGGCTGCGGCTGAGCTACGGTGGTGCTCGGCGGTGCTCGGCACAATGCTGCGGTGAGGCGGAGCGAGCAGGAGAGGTGAATGCGTGCGAGTGGAGTGCACAGTGGGTGCGGGGCGTTTATGCACATGATCATGCTAGATCAGCTGGGCCAACGCTAGCGTATGGCCGCCACGCAGCGGCGGTGGCCTGGGGCCGGTCGGCCACTGCCGGGCGCGTGGGCGTGGTTTTAGGTGCCGTAACTCCTGACCCGTTGCAAATTAGCAAAAACTTCCTTAATGAAAGTTGTAGAGCTACATGAGATCTCCAACTTTCCTTTAACAACCATCATCTAATTCTCACAGGTTAACAAACTACATTGCTCCAAAGTGAGGTACATCAAAACTGTAAACAGCCCTAAGACTTAGAAAAATTTTGCTAGTCCAAAACTACATTTTGTTGATACTTCTGAGCTGTTTTTGAGCATGTTGTGCACCGAATTGGACCTTGACCCAAAAATAAAAGTCATTTCTCTAATCAAGTACTACAACTTTGCTTAAGGGTGCACTGCCATGCAAACAGTCTATGCTATAGTTCAACTTAGGTCAAACATACAACTTGAAAATGAAAGCCTACTCTATAACCATGACTTAGAGGCCAAATGGGTCCAAGTCATGAATACCAAAGTTGTTCCATATGACATTATAAACATGTTTAAGGTACTCCTAAGGTCCCACAAACATTTTATGCATTGGTCACATGTAAATCCTAGCATATGAATGTATATAAACCAACATTTCATGTGACAAAGTATAAGAATGAGATGAAATTTCATATGCTCACTTTCATGAATGCTTTGATGACGCTTGTGCTCATGAAATGCAGATGTCAAATGCAATGCTTAACATAGAGGTGTTACAGCCCCTCCCACTTATAGAAATCTTGTCCCGAGATTTGCAAGACCTACCATTCTTCATAGAAGGCGGGATAAACGTCACGTAAGTAATGCTCCCATTCCGACGTGGCATCTTGTTCACTTTGGTTATTCCACACCACTTTGTAGAACTTAATGACTTTGCTCTGTGTTACTCTTTCCATCTTTTCTAACACTCGGATTGGTTTCTCTTCACATGTCAAATCCGATTGGAGCTTAATGTTGGTGGGTGCAATGGCTTCCTCAGGTATGCGAAGACATCTCTTCAACTGAGAAACATGGAAGACATCAAATATTGCACTCATCTTAGGAGGAAGTTGTAACTTGTAAGCAACATTTCCTTTCCGTTTAGTAATCTTATACGGCCCTACATATCTAGGTGCAAGCTTTCTTTTCACTCCAAACCTATGTACTCCTTTCATGGGTGACACTTTTAAGTATATATTGTCTCCCACTTCAAAAGTCAGTGGTCTTCTTCTTTTATTAGCATAACTCTTTTGTCTTGACTTAGCTGCTTTCATATGATGTTGGATAATGCGCACCTGGTCTTCAGCTTCAGTGACAAAGTCAATGCCAAGGTATCTTCTTTCGCCGGGCTCAACCCAATTCAACGGAGTTGTACATTTCTGACCGTACAAGGCTTAAAAAGGAGCCATCTTGATGCTTGCTTGATAACTGTTGTTGTAGGAGAACTCAGCTAAAGGTAGCCATTTCTAGCATGAACCCTTGGAAGATATAACACAAGCTCTCAATATATCCTCTAAGATTTGGTTTACTCGCTCGGTCTATCTAGAAGTTTGTGGAAGGTATGCTGAACTTCTAATTAGTTTAGTTCCCAAGGCCTGGTGCAAGTGCTCCCAAAAACAAGCTAAAAACTATGGTCCCCGATCTAAGATTATGGTCCTTGGTACTCCACGTAGCCTCACGATCTGAGAAACATACAGCTCAGCGTACTTCCCAACATGATACCTTATGTTCACCGGTATAAAATGTGCTGACTTGGTGAGCGATCTATAATGACCCATATGGAATCATGGCCTTGACATGTCATCAAAAGTCCTGTAATAAAGTCCATACTGATTTCCTCCTGTTTCTAGCCTAGAATAGGCAAAGGCTCAAGTAATCTAGCAGATTTCAAATGAACGGCCTTTACTCTACTGCAATTATCACACCTAGCGACATAGGCTGCGATCTCTTTCTTCGTCTTGGTCCACCAAAAACGGGTTTTCAAATCTTGATACATTTTGCTACTACCCAGGTTGATAAACAACTTGGACGAATGAGCTTCATCTAAAATTTGATTTCTAAGCTCACAGTATTTCGGTACCACAAGTCGGTCCTCAAACCATAGCACACCTCTTTCATCTAACCTGAAATGCTTGGTTTCTTGTTCTTTCATCTTTCTCTTGATGTGAAATACACCTACATTTGTCTTCTGCAGTTCTATGATTTTGCTCTCAAGTGAACAACTGACAGTGATATTGTGCAGCACAACAAGATGTAACAAATTAAATCCATCTTCCAACAATGCTTCCAAAGTGTTGCAACGAGATTTCTGACTAAGTGCATCTGCTACAACATTAGCTTTTCCTGGTTGGTAGTGCACTTCCAAATTATAGTCCTTGATCAGCTCTAACCATCTTCGCTGCCGCATGTTTCGCTCAGGTTGAGTGAAGATATATTTGAGACTTTTGTGGTTAGTATATATGTGACATATGTTTCCCAACAAGTAATGTCTCCATATCTTTAATGCATGAACAACTACTGCAAGCTCTAAATCATGTGTAGGGTAATTGACTTCATGCCTTCTCACCTACCGAGAAGCATAGGCAATAACTCTTCCTTCTTGCATGAGCACACACCCCAAACCTATACCCGATGCATCACAGAACACATTAAAAGGCTTTTCAATGTTGGGTTGTGCTAAAATAGGAGCTATAGTTAAGAGGGTCCATAGGGTGTGAAAAGCTGCTTCGCACTCTAGCGTCCAACTGAACTTTTCATCTTTCTAAAGTAGTCTAGTCATGGGCTTAGCTACCTTGGAGAAATCAGGAATAAAACGATGATAGTAACCTGCTAACCCTAGAAAACTCCGAACTTCATGAACCGAAGTCGGTGCCTTCCAATCCATAACCTCTTGTACTTTAGATGGGTCTATAGAAATTCCATCTTTAGATAAGATATGACCCAAGAAAGGTACTTTGCTCAACCAAAATTCACACTTGCTAAACTTTGCATATAACTTATGTTCCCTCAATCTGGACAAAACAATTCTCAGATGCTTTGCCTCATTCTCTGAATAAATCAAGATATCATCGATAAACACAACCACAAACTTGTCGAGCTCGAGCATGAATACTGAATTCATCAAGTACATGAAGTAGGTAGGAGCATTCGTTAGTACAAAAGATATGACCAAATACTTGTACAAGCCATACCTAGCAGAGAAAGTTGTTTTAGGTATAACCTCTGGCCTGATCTTAATCTGATGATATCCTGACCTCAACTCAATCTTGGAGAATACCTTTGCTTTTGCCAACTGATCGAACAAGATATCGATACGAGGCAAAGGATACTTGTTCTTAATGGTCACGGCATTAAGTGGCCTATAATCCACACACATTCTCAAAGACTTGTCCTTCTTCTTTACAAACAAAGCTAGACATCCCCATGGAGACGAACTAGGTTGAATGAGACCTTTGTCCAACAGTTCTTTTAACTAAATTTTAAGTTCAGCTAACTCATTTGGTGGCATCCTATAGGGTCTTCTTGAGATAGGTGTCGTACTTGGCACTAACTCAATCTTAAATTCCACATCCCTATCAGGCAATAAACCTGGTAACTCATCTAGAAATACATCAGGAAACTCACAAACCACTGGAATATCACAAAGGGTAGTGGCTTGGATAGCGCAAGACAAGTTTTGGAGATCGAAACTTTGGGGAAGAGGTACTAGAAAAGCATTACCTCCCTTTTGTTCTCTCAACATAATTGTCTGAGTGCTAGTGCCAATGAGAACACCATGGTCACTCATCCAACTCATGCCTAAGATCACATCTATGGCTAATCCAAGGAATACTATTAGATCCATCGTGTACTCTCTCTCTTGTATAGAGATGAGCACACCTCTGACTATCTTATTTGTAGAGATAGTAGCCCTAGCCAAACTTATACTATAACTACCCTTGTTTACCTCAATTACTTTTTGATCATACTTAGATGCAAATGCTTGGCTCATAAATGAATGAGAAGCTCTAGAATCAAATAAAACAATGGCGGGATGTTTGTTAACAAGAAACATACCATCTGTGACAACCTCTCCCACAGGAACTTCTTCAGCAGCGGTGTAATGCATGTATCCATGACGTGCTTTAGGATTTGCCTGCCTTTGATTTCCTTGGCTTTGATTGTTGTTCGTCTTAGGATGGGGGCATTGCTTGGCCCAATGACCCAACTGATTATAGTTGAAGCATGGTTGATTGCTCCTAGGTCCTGCTGAGCTTCATTGTCCTCTATTCCCCTTGGGTAAGGCAATGGTGAACGCCTTACAAAACACCTTCTGAGGTCGGTTGGGCTGGGCTTTTGGTGGACAAGGCCTAAACTTGGGCGCTGGCAGTCAAAACTGTGGCCTAACCGCCACTAGAGCTCTAGACTGAGAAGACCCTAAGGCACCTACCTCAGCTGCCCTCTTGTGGCCCTTTGCTACGGCATGCAGATTGTTCTAGTTCTCTTGAGTCAAGGCATCACTGATGAACTCATTGTATGTGGTGCACCTCGAGTTGGCCATGGTTTTCATTAGCTTAGTGCTAAGGCCTCTCTTGAAGCTTTCAATCTTCTTTTCTTCTATATCGATGAAACCTAGGGCATAACAGGACAAAATGTTGAATGCATGCATGTACTCCATAAGGGTCTTGGTCCCTTGTGTGAGTTGCATGAACTCGGCTTCCTTCATGCGCATTAGCCCTAAGGGAATGTGATGTCCCTAAAAGGCTAACTTAAATTGCTCCCATGTGACCTATGCGTTAGCAGGTAAAGAGGACAGGAAATGGGTCCACCATATCCCGGTCGGTCCCTGTAGTTGATGGGACGCATATTCTGCCTTTTGATGTTCCATAACACTCAATAGATGGAACTTTTGCTCAATGGTGTTAAGCCATTCATCCGACTAGAGTGATTCTTCAGCCTCCTTGAAGATAAGAGGCTTGGTGTCCAGGAAATCCTTGAAAGAGTTGTATTGATTCGGCTCAGGCCCCTATTGTTGCTGATGGGCACGAGCCATGTTCTGCGCAATGAGGCACAAGGTTTCCTCCATAGTTCTCTGACTACCCAAGAATTGTGCAAAGAATTCATTCATAGATGGTGGTGGCGGTGGTGGTAAGTCATCGTTGTTGCCCTCTTGGTTGTTGCCTGCTCCAGCGCGAGTGTGAGTCATCTGCAAAGCTGCAACAATAAGTGATTATTGGATGATGTCAGGAGATTACAAATGAATTGTATAATCATGCCAAACTAAAATTACTGGAGAGAATCTTAAATTCATACAATAAAACAGAGGCATAATAATTCATTCTCGCAGCATGACATCACTAATTTGATCACTTATCAGGCTCACAACGTGTTAACATGCATGTCAAAATCCATTAGTAGAACAAAACTAAAATTTCCTTAAAATTAAACCCATAGTGAAACAACATGTAGAGTGCCAATATTATATGAAAGTCAAATCATGAATACCAAACTTCAAGCTACAAGTCCATTACATAAATAACAGGGATACATCTAGTGCTTTAACTAGTCACTAGGCGATTCTAATCTTCAGCATGCCCGTTGTCGAGGTCAGAGATAAGATCGTCCTCATCCTCAAGCTCGACTTCTTCTTCCTCCCAGCCATCATCTTCAACTAACATCTCTAGATCTTCTTCTTCCTCATCAAGGATCGGGTGTAGTTGGTTGTTTAGAAAATGCACCTCATGCTGAAGATCAACTACTATGTTCTGGGTTTGTGCAAGCTACTGGCGCAAGTCCCTCTAGACATGGCCCTATTGGACACTCAAGGCATGGGTCCTGTCTTGTTCTGTTTCTACCATAGCTGCATGGTTGTTTGCTAGGATCCACTGGCACATAGCTGTGAACGTCTCGGCAAGGGTAGCCTCCAGCTGCTCCCGCAGTCCTGCTAACATTGCCTGATCATCTGCTCTTGCCTCTTGGGGGCAACTCTCTACTGATAAACTTGCTCCATTTGGGTGTGGAGATTTCCCAAAGTTACATAAGCTTGATCAGTTTCCCATCGAGCCTCACTTGCTGCCTTTTTGTGCTTGCGCACATGCTTCTTTAGCTTACGCTGTGTAGCTTCGGCTCTCATGAGCTTATCCATGCAAGTGGTATAGGACTCCTGCTAGAAGTCCCTGGTGTCCTAATGAGTGTAGAACATCTTCATTACTACAAACATTGCACTCATAGCGGGACTAAAACTGTCTACCCGCTCATCCCGATCTCGGATCAACGTATTGCTATTATGTTGTGCCCATACTATTGTGGATGGATCCACATGAGGAAAAATACCAGCGGCACTGCTGGTAAGCTCATCCCCGTGCTGCTGACAAATCTAACTTAGCACCTCCAAAGCCACTACTTGGGTAGCCTCCCAAGGAGTTCTTCCTTCGGATTCCACCTTCCATTCCTGCCAGAAGGGTGCTTGGGTATGAGCTGGTATGGTCAGCTCTACTTCATACCATGGTTATCCCTCTAGGTATACTTCATTCTAGTAATAGAGGGGTGGCTCGTAATATCCTACATAGTGCAAGACTCTCCAAAGTAGGACAGGAGTTCCAAACATCAACAGGAAATTCTCACTTCTAGCCGGTGCTGCCATCTGTACCAACAACATGTGCAACTCTCATGAGAGAAAGTCATAATGGATAAGAGTTACATAATCGAGTATGAGAATGAAATAATGATTTATCATGATGCATGCGCGTTCCGTATGTCCTTACAACTTTGGAAAATCAAAACTTCTATGGCATACGCGGTGGCATACATACATTCTCTCATATATAGCATAACTAGTCGGGCTACATGTTTCGCTGTTAATGTACCTGCACAAGAATTTCATTTCAGCCCAACCCCACAATTATATATGTAGAATGTAAATCTGGGCTCTAGGTTGCAATTTAAATACTTCCATATATATATACCCATATACATATACTTATGTATCAAAGCTACCCAAAAGTAAATATGTTCTATATATACATATAAATATGCATATATAGTCGTATTAAAGCTAACCCATAATTAAATACATCCGTATATATATACTTTAGTATCAAAGCTAGCTCTCCCCATAGACCACACACTCACATCTTGCGGTCATGCCACTGTGGTGATGATTGGCATCTTACCTTAGGTGTAGTGGCATTTGATCCATACATTACCACTCAAGTGAATGGCATCCATACAATAGCACGCCGTATGGACGACGAAAATGAAAACCCCCAAGTTAGTACTTAATTAGCCACCTAGAGTCCTAAATTGGGCACAAAGGAAGCGATCACTGGCACACTTTAGATTCAAACTCTAAGCTTCAAACACCTATTTATATAGCTATTAGTTGCTAGAAATGAGTTTTGGAAAACCAAACCTTTGTTTTAAATACCCATGTGGCAATTAATGTTGAATCTTGCTTTGATGCCAGATGTCGCAGAACCGACCAATTTATAAGAGCACAAGTACAATGGCAGCCCACAAGCGGTCGCACTGTCATACTTGAGCCCATATAAACCTGGTAGTCCATCGAGTACCATGATGGGTCTCGATTAACCATCAACATACAACCAAGATCGTACATGATTCAACATACATGTCACATGTTACATAAAGTTCACAAATATAGTTCATTCATCAGAGTACGAATTAAGGTTATTACAAACCAAGTTCGGTAAATAGTAGCGAAAGCAAGTTAAGGTTTGAAGCTAACTTTTGCCATCATAGTTTAGATACAGTGCCAACTCATGATCACACTCCCACAAAAGCATGTAAGAAGGATTAATAATAGAAGCCTGCCGAGGGCTCACTCCTCATCCACAGTGGGAAAGAAGCAGTTCTTGCAATAGCCGTGATAAACTATACCATCTACAACAATGGGAATAAAACCTTGAGTATGAGAAGGTACTCAGCTAGACTTACCCATCATAAACCAAAAATAAAGTGACTCCAAGGATTAGGCAAGGCTTTATAAGTGGAGGTAGCTCGACAACATTTTGCATGAAAAGTGACTAATTCAGTTGTATAATTATAATTTGATCATCAAATTAATTATAGCTATTTATCTCTAGATTAGCAACTAACCTATGCCAAACATATGGTATATCATTTAGTAGCATACAATAGTAACCATAGCAAGTGTAGTAATTCTATGTTCATCCAAACCATCACATTCCATAACACAATTACTACGATGTTGGGGCTTGCCAAGTTTCTCAATGTCTGGGAGAGACGGTGATTCGAATCGATTTCAACCAGCTGGGAATTTATACCTAACACAAACCTAGGTAGAATAGATCAACGATCACCTTAGGTCACCTTTGGTACAACTCAATTCCACATTTCACGGGTTCGCCCAGCACTGCACAATCAGGGACAACCAGCTGCCAGGACGTTCAGGCCTGGCCTGCCCTTGGGCTCATGTCTAGCTCCCCGCACATCCTTACTACCATCTAGAGTGTGCACTCTAATAGAGCGGGGCTTGGCCTTAGTTGAGCTACTCGGCTTCACGGTCGGAACGAGTTATCCGGCTAGCTAAGTGATAGGCATGCGTTCAATCTTGTCAGAAGTGCCAACAATGGTACGGTCCTTAATCGGCACAAATAGAATCACATGAGTCAACCTATACATAGACTCCACCCGGCCTCCATTTACATTACCCTATGGTTCTTTTCTATGAAAGCAAATATAGCCAACCGTGCTTCGGTATCCACCTATATCTCGTAGGTGATAGGAAATCACCCGACTTCTACCAGTTTAAGCATGGCTAAGCATATAATCGATCCTGGACCTACACAGGGTTAAAGGTACATGTAACTGGATAAGGTAGTTCTATGCATCAAGTGTTTCCAATCAACTCTCATAACCTAATGCATCAAACATAAAGGACTCAAGTAATATTTTGTAAAACATGGGAGACTCAGAATACTCCGGGGCTTGCCTTTGAGGAAAGAGGTTGGTCGGTGATCCAAGCACTTAGGGAGATCTTTGGGAGTCTGCTCCTCTTCTCCTAGAGCTGCGTCCTAAGGCATCTCCTGCTGATCCTCTTCCTCTTTTTCGTTGAACTCCAACAGAGTTATCTCTTCGGATGATCCTATATGCATGAGCATGAATTAAGATATCACGAATGCATATATGATGACACGTATAATATAATATGATGTGATGAATGCATATCATAAGTGTTTTCAATAGCATGGTATTAAAGTAATAATAAATGCATCTTGTTCTACTAAGTAGGTGTCTAGCTCTTCTCTAATAACTAAACAAACACTTATGTAAATCATTTTCTGGACTACTAGACAGTAGCCACTTGTTTTGACCATAATTGGAGTTATATACATCAAAATAATATGGTTGTGGACATTCTGGAAAGCTTATGAAATTGCCTACAACTTTCTTTTAATCAACTTAATGTGATTCAGCAGTTATTTAGGTCAAACACATCAATCCTTCAGATCTATCCAAAGAGCAAGCATTCCTGATAGCAGAATTCTAACAGCCATAAATCTTAAACCATAAGGCTTATGAGTATGAAAATTTAACACAAGGTAGATCAATAAGTTATATACAACTTTATTATTAACAAATTTTATAGAAAAGACCATCATCACTATGAAATTATCAACTCAACCGAACTATACATGCAGCCATCTAGTTGAATCATAAAGCAATAATTAACTAGTTGCATACAACGAATTTCTTTTAAGCCTAACTTATTTATATCCATTTATTATTTTCCTTAAATAATAGGGTGATTTAAAGGATAAATAATTATAGTGCTTAATAATTTTTTGTAAAATTACAGTCGCCTACAAATGACCTCAATAGTCTACTGTACAAATGTCATGCCATTTGGATAAGTACAACTACCTCTACAAAAATGACAAGTTACATAGGCTAATTTTAGCAAAAATAGTTTAGCATAGTGAAAAGCGTCAAACAACAGATTTAATATTTTTCTTATATTCCTCCAAGCATAACAATATTGTGTAAAAATTTGCATAATCATATGTTATGTATTTTTACCTCAATTAATTTCACTAGAAACTAGCAATTAATTAGGATTAATTATGAAGACCATATTAAAAGTATGTTCATTGTAAGTTTAATATTTTTCCTAGCTAGAGCATGTCAACACAAGACGAGCAGAATTGGGATCACAATTTTATCACTTTCCTAGCTCAAGTTATACATTTTATAAGATTGCAAACATTCAGAAAGCACTTATCTAGCTACATTTTATTCGCATTGAAAAATACCAGAAATAGTGAGTTTAAGATTTTTATAAATTACTACACTTCATGATGAATTCAACAAAATTTGGTTCACCAAAATTGGACACTCCTAGCTCTAGATATGATTTTTTTGAAACAAGCATTCAAATTTGTGAAAACAATTCAGAAAATCAACTAATACTCAGACTGACAGATGGGGCCCGCTGGTCTGTGGGACCTAGACGTCAGCGATGCGAGAATAGAGGCGGTGCTCCGACCAGCGACATCTCATAGGCGGCGAGATCTCCAGTGATGATGACAACACCTACGTGCTCATCTCATCAAGCCGCGTCGATAGGTGTGCTCGGCAAGCCCGGAAGCTCACCGAAAGTAGCTCGCCGGCAGCAATGGCGGACGGCGGTGGTCGTGCAGCGGTACACCAGCATCCTCCAGCCACCATATGCTCTAGTGAGGTGCTCTACAGCTATGTGATAACCTATCGGAGCTAACCTAGGTGGCTAGGGTTCCGGTGATGTGACGGCGAGCTCTGACCACGTGCATGCCCGCGCGGCGCCGCACGAAGCATGGCGGTGCTCACTGCGTTCTGGCAAGATGACTGCGAGAGGCAGGTCTCCATCATGATAGATGCTAGGTCTAGGCTTAGTCATCCTAATGCATGTGAAAGAGGTGGAAGGCAATGGCTCAGCTCGGCAACGGCGAGCTCGATTGCCACGACAACAATGGCGGCCATGGCGGGAGCGGCGACGTGTCCCTGCACGACCAAGAAGTAGCGACAAGCCAAACTCCTACCTAAGCGTAAGTACCATAAGGTGACTACATAATGTAGGAAAGGAGGGCAGGAGGTCTGATGGAGAGGCACAACCACAGTGAGCCACGAGCACGGCGGCGCTCCGGTGATGGCGGTCGCCACGGTGGGGTGAAATGTCGCACCACCTAGACTCAATAGGTGGTGATTGTGACTCGAGGAGGTGGATGTGATGGCATAGCAGCTATGGCCAAGATGAATCGACTAGTGGAGCTACGTCGATGGAGAGCAGCTGTGGCGGAGCTATGGTGGTGCTCGACGGTGCTCGGCGCGGCGCTGCGGTGAGGCAGAGCGAGCAGGAGAGGTGAATGCGTGTGAGTGGAGTGAACGGTGCGTGTGGGGCGTTTATGTGCGTGACCATGCCAGACTGACCGGGCCAATGCCGGCATATGGCCACCACGCAACGGCCGCGGCCTGTGGCCGGTCGGCCACTGCCGGGTACGCGGGCGCAGTTTCAGGCACCGCAATTGACGACTGACAACGCGACTTGGTGATCCAATAACTCCTGACCCATTGCAAATTAGCAAAAACATCCTTAATGAAAGTTGTAGAGCTACATGAGATCTCCAACTTTCCTTTCAGAACCATCATCTAATTCTCACTGGTTAACAAACTACATTGCTCCAAAGTGAGGTACATCAAAACTGTAAACAGCCCTAAGACTTAGAAAAATTTTGCTAGTCCAAAACAACATTTTGTTGATACTTGTGAGCTGTTTTTGAGCATGCTATGGACCGAATTGGACCTTGACCCAAAAATAAAAGTCATTGCTCTAATCAAGTACTACAACTTTGCTTAAGGGTGCACTGCCATGCAAACACTCTATGCTATAGTTCAACTTAGGTCAAACATACAACTTGAAAATGAAAGCCTACTCTATAACCATGACTTAGAGGCCAAATGGGTCCAAGTCATGAATACCAAAGTTGTTCCATATGACATTCTAAACATGTTTAAGGTACTCCTAAGGTCCCACAAACATTTTAAGCATTGGTCACATGTAAATCGTAGCATATGCATGTATATAACCAACATTTCATGTGACAAAGTATAAGAATGAGATGAAATTTCATATGCTCATGTTCATGAATGCTTGGATGATGCTTGTGCTCATGAAATGCAGGTGTCAAATGCTATGCTTAACACAGAGGTGTTACATACATGGAAAACACATTCAAAATGCACAAAGAATGGTTGTGGATGGATATGTTTCTCACAAATATTGTAAATCTCATGGATACATTGTGGTACTAACCTTGCAGCTTGAACATTAATGCTAAATGCTTGGTGGTGAAGTTAGGAAGTAAACCACCATTGGTAGCTACAAGATGAAGTTCCCACAGTAAAGGTTGAGACCATAAACAAAGCACTGCCGGGTGTTACCCCGGATTATCATAAAAAACAACAACAAAACACAACTTTCATATTAATAAAAGCAAGAACATGTTTTCAAGTAAGTATGCTCCTTCGCGTATTCTTGGTTGCTAACCCTTTTAGGTTACGAACAAGAAGAACAAGGGACATATGATGTGCGAGAACATGAGAGCTGCATCAACTAAACACCATGATGCCCTTTGGTGATGAACACACTCCAAAGGAGGCCATGACTTTGCACACTTGACTTTTACACAAAAGTCCAAGTGTGGGGGGGATGACGAAAACCTCACCACAAGTTCCATACACAAAGGCCATCTGGGTTAAAAAGAAAAACAAGTGATGACATCTCTGTCTTGCTAAAAAATGATATAAAAAAGAGAAAAAAGAAGAAAGAGGAGGAGCCGGAAGATGAGTGCTCCTCATCTAGCCCTTTGCCATCACTATGGCTCATGGTCCATACACACTAGTTGTGTGTGTGGCCTTGGTGCTAACCTAAGTTGGACCATATACAAGTCATCTTCTAGCAGCCTCAAGCTTCCATCCACGTAGGCTGCCCATAAGTACACTCAGGTATGTAAAGGTAAATAAAAGTTCACCAATTCTTTCACTCATATTTATCTCCATGAGAAAATAACTTGATCATACAAAGTTATACTTCCCTTAATTATGTCGTACGCTCTAGTTTGGGTGCACTCGTATACAGTACATATACGGTGCATCCATAGGCCTTTTAAATTAAGCATGGTGCTTAGGTTAAGAGTGCCTTCTTTAATCAAAATTAGACATGGTGTTGAATCTTGGTTAAATGAACTATGAGTTAATAACTTCATAAATCAGGAAAGTGATCTACTAAGGACATAAATCAAGGCTATATTTATTTTTGCAAACTTAACCTTGGCCTTGTTTATGCTAAATGATAAAAAGTTGGGTGAACACATAAAAATAAGATATTTTAACTTAAAAATTATAATAATAATAATAGTAATAATAAATAACAAAAAAGTAATAATAATGATAATAAAATTAAGGCTTCCTAGTGTTTCAATTGGTGGGGCCCTTGTTTATTTCCACTTTTGTTTCTCTATATCAAATAAAATAGGTATAAGAATAACTGTGGTAGAGATCTCTCAAGCATGACGAACACACATTTGAGATCTCCCACCAACACATTGCACAAACATCGACTGATCGAACATGCAGAAGGATAGGATAAATGGCTCTAGAGAGGATTGGTTGAACCTCTAGTTTAGCCAAACCACCTCTGACTTAGCTCCTTCTTCTTCAACGATGGTTTGTGCAACACTACCCTCAACTCCCTCCAATCTTGAGTTTTGAACAAACATAAATCTTGATCACTAAAATTAAACTCAATTTATCCCTGCTATCTCCTCCTGATGAACAATGCCAATATGCAATTTTACAAACCACACTTCGTTTAAATTTTTGAAAAGTGACATGTTCATAACATGTTTAAGATAGAAGCTTGCATAAAGTTTGTTCCATATACATACACTTATGCTTGTAGGAAAATATTCAAATAGGACAATCGTGTTGACTAAGTTGTTGTGAAGCATGATATAGTTCTGACTTAGAAATCCTACCATTTCTATTCAAAGTACTTGGAGAATTTGTTTTGATAAAAATGTTATAAAACCATAGTATCACATACTCCTCAAATGGTGAGCAATTCCTACCAAAGCCAAATATGATACCTTGCAAGATTCAAGCCTTCTACATACGCTGCTTGTTATTGTGTTGAGTTTGGTCAAGTCTTGTTGACCCTTGTTGAGAGACTTATCATGCTCCCAAGATCAAGATCACATAGACCCACATACACATGCCACTCTTACACTAGGAGTACGCAAAAACATGCTTCCATCCAGATCCACTAAAAAATTCTACTTCTACACTAGGAGTAGACAAAAATATATTTGTTAGGAAAATACTACATGTTCTCAAAAGATAAAGATCTCTCTCTAAATATGTGGTTTAGAAGAAGAAACATGGGCTATGCAAAAAGCTTTAAAAAATATGGACACATGAAGGTCCAAGTACAAAAGAAAAAAAATGATAAGCACATGAAGGCTCATGTATTGAAAAAAAGGAGATCAATACTAGGATCCTCGATAGCCATGTTTCAAAATAATAAGTTATAGAGAGAGATCATATCTACAAAAGGAGTATAGTTTTAGTTTCCTTTTTTCCACACACATGCACATCTTGATCTAAGAGTATGGCACTTCTCTCCTTGGATCCTCAATTTGACTTTATAACATATGTAATACAACTATGTTATATTGTTTATCCCTACTGTCGGGGACCAATACTATGGTACCCAAAGAGGAGGAGCTAATGACCATCAACATTGATTTGTCTGAGCAGTCAAGAGCGCGACAATAGCTCCAACCGACCCCCCAGTGCGCAAGCTCCACTTCGCCCAACCTATAGGGAGGGCCCGCCTCTTCCGACCCTTGGGTTTGTGCTTCACCTTGCCTGACACTTGGGTCTACGCTCTGACTCACCCGGCCTCTGGGGAAGGACTCTGCCTTGACCGACCCTGAGGCCATGGGCTCCACCTCGCCCGACCCTTAGGTTTACGCTCTGCCTCACCCAGTGTCTAGGGGAGGACTCCGCCTCGCCTAACCCTAAGGCCACGGGCTCTGCCTCACCTGACCCTTGGATCTACGCTAGGCATCGCCTGACCCTTGGGTTTACACTCCACCTCACCCAACCTCGAGGACATGGGCTCCACCTCGCCTGACCCTAAGGCCACAGGCTCCGCGTCGCCTGACCCTAAGGCCGTGGGCTCCGTCTCGCCCGACCCTTGGGTCTACGCTCCTCCTTGACTGACCCTTGGGTCTGCACTCTACCTCGCCCAATCCTTGGGTATGCGCTTCATCTCACCCGGCCTCCGAGGAAGGACTCTGCCTCGCCTGACCCTTGGGTTTACGCTCTGCCTCACCTGGCCTCTGGGGGAGGACTCCGCCTTGCCTGACCCCAAGGTCATGGGATCTGCCTCACCCAACAAAGACCCATACCATCGCCAACCACTCCAGGTCCAAGCGTATGGGCCTGGGTCAAAGCTCTAAGACCAAGGAAGGCACCTGCGCGCCCTGATGTAACCTATGCCCTTGATGGGTCATACCGAAGGATTAACATCAAGAACAACATCGGGCATACTGGTGCTGTTCTGCCTAACCCTCGTATGAACACTAACAGGCGCGTTAGATCACCACGACATTTACTAGGATGGAGTGGAGTGCCATGACCGGTAGGCAATGCCTTCGCATGGAACCAGTGACGGATAGGGCCACGATGTGGAGCCATCCCTATTGACTTCTGCAGGGTCGGTGAGACCTGCATGAAGGAGAAGAAGGACCCGATGATCCTAAAGGCCTTCGACTCTCTCTCTCTCATTCTTCTTTGTCCCTCCGCTATAACCCATGCTTTCCCTTGGCCTATAAAAGGGAAAGCAGGGCATCCCATAAGTGGCATCTGACCAATGATCGCACCGCATCTGACTGATTCATGCTAGATCTGAACAAACCCATCGAATGCCGAACACACGGCTGAGTAGCAACCGAGCTCTCTCAACACCAGTTCACTCCTTTCACCAGAGACTTGGGACCCATCCCTCTCTCATCCATTTATAAACCCTACTATGAACTTTTAGTGCTAGTAACATGAGTTGTAGTGATGAACTAGACGTAGGGACATTCTGCCCGAACTAGTATAAACCTTGTGTCCTCTAAGCACACCATCCGAGCTAGACGTGCAATATTAGAAATTTACTCATTGGTGGTCACTCAAAACACCAACAGTCGACGCGCCAGGTAGGGGCTTTTGCTTGTCTCAACATTCACACCAAGCCTTGGATGGCTAGTCACAACATCAGCTGGGTCCTGGGCGCGCATGTGTGTTTTGGGGACCTGGACTTCATCATCATGATGGAGGGAGGGTTGGTGTAGGCTCCCAGCGCCATCCAACCTCTCCACTTCACTGGCCTTGACATGATCACCAAGGTGCTCAAGGAGCTATAGCTGCATGCACCAGAGGCCCGCGCCCCCGGGAGGGACCAGCTCCTCAGCTCCAACTACGGGAGCTTAGAGTGCCAGCTCGATGCCTTCTTGGGACCCCAACCTTCCTAGGAGGACCTAGGCTACCTCACCTTCTCATTCACCAATGTCATGGTGCAGCTTGCCGGAGGAGAGCCCCTCTCCCTGGAATACCTCATCCGGAGTGCCTCGACAGCACTCCTGTTCGGTCTCCGCAACGCCGCAGAGACCATTGGCCACCTTGTGGCGCAACGCACGCTTTCATCCCCCGTGAGCGATGAGTTTGTGGGGATGACTGAATATGTCACAGAGTCTTTCCATGACCTCCTCATGGGAGAAACAGAGTCACCCTCCACCTCTGACTCCAGCAGGGGGAGCCATCACACCTCTCATGAATGTTTCATGGTAGGTACCCATGAGGGACATGTCGAGAGCATCCATGAGGAAGAGGCTACCCCAACAAATGACCTTGATGATGAGGTCAAGGGGATGTAGGGGCCCAACCTCACCTATGGGTGGAACAGCTGAAGGCCCAGGACCAAGAGCTTGAGGAAGTGCGACTCCAGCTCGAGCAGGAACATGTGGAGCTCGAGTGAGAGATCGAGCACCATGGAGATGGTGGGCGTGCACGTGTGATGCCCCATGATGTGAACCTGAGGATCATCGTGGACTATGAAGCCCTCCCACACTTCACCTGAGCGAACCAGAACCATCGGGCCCATCATGAGATTCACACGCTACTTAAGCGTGTGGCGACGTAGATGGCCGAGAACACGCTATCTCAACGACGCGAGCTTGACGCCAGCCAGCGCACACCCTCAGAGCAACCCGATATGGAAGCGTCAGTCCACTAGGCGCCACAAGGTGGTAGGCTGTGCACCACGGTCCGAGTGCATGGGCGTCTCGGCCTCAACCGTGATGCGTGCGACACCCTCGATGCCCGTAGGTGTGCCCACGTCGATTTGAGGGATGGAGCTAGTCGTGACTACCACCCTCATCATGGCGGACGCTACGATAGCGGCGAGGACAGAAGCCTGAGCCCCGACCTACCGGGACCTCAGGCCTTCGGTCGGCACATCGTCAACGTCGTCTTCCCACCATGGTACCGACCACCAACCAACATCTCAAAATACTCTGGGAAACGAACCTTCGACTGTGGCTCGAGGATTATTGGCTTGCTTGCCAAGCCAATGGAGCGGATAATGATGACTTTATTATCCACAACCTTCCATTGTTCCTGGCCGATTTGGCATGAACATGGTTGGAACACCTTCCGCCCAACAGAATCCAAAGTTGGGCGGACCTAAAAGAGATCTTCGTGGAAACTTCTAGGGCACGTACAAGTGTCCTGGGAATCCATGGGATCTCAAAAACTACTGATAGTAGGCCGGGGAAACCCTTCATGGGTACATCCAGCGCTTCTCTGGGCAGTGCAATGAGCTGTCCAACGTCACCAACGCCGACATCATAGGAGCTTTCTTGTTCGGGACCACCTGCGAGTCCCTGGTCCATAAGCTAGGATGTAAGGGCCTGCGAACCACCAAGGAGCTCCTCGACATCGCCACTAGCCACGCCTCAGGCGAGGAGGCGATCGGAGCGATCTTTGACCACCTCAAGGGCAAGGCAAAGTGGGACGAGGACACCGGTGAAGGCGCCTCGAACTGTCCCAGCAAGAAGAAGAACAAATAGTGGTGCGAGGGCTCACTCGTGGCCGCCGCCGACCGCAAGGGGGGTCGGAAGCCCACCGAGGGTACCCCAAACCACTTTGAGAAGCTACTCAAAGGGCCATGCCTGAACCATGCCTTCCCTATCAAGCATCTCTAAAAGGACAGTGACCTCATGAAGTAGTTCTTGTCCGGAGGCTCTGACAAGGTGGAGCATAGGGGCGACCCCAAGCCAATCGCAGATGACATTGAGGAGAGGGACAATGGCTTTTCAATACTAGATGGCTACCTCATGATTTTTGGAGGGTCAGCGGCCTATGACTCCAAGCGCCGCTAGAAGCTTGCGCACCACGAGGTCTATATGGCCGAGCTGGCCGCACCCACCTTTCTTCGATGGTCAGAGTCTACCATAACCTTTGATCGGACTGACCACCCAGAAAGCATCCTGCAGCCAGGATGATATCCGCTCATGGTCGACCCGATCATCAGCACGAAGTGGCTCACCAAGGTACTGATGGATGGAGGCAGCGACCTAAACATCACGTTCGTGGATACACTCGATGCCATGGGCATCGACCGATCGCGTATCCGACCGACCGGAGCGCCTTTCCATGGCATCATGCCTAGAAAGCAGGCCGTGCCACTTGGGCAGATCGATCTACCCATCACCTTTGGGGATCCGACCAATTACCGGATGGAGACCATTACCTTCGAGGTGGTCAGTTTCCATGGAACCTACCACGCGATCCTAGGACGTCCATGCTACGCGAAGTTCATGGCTGTCCCCAACTACACCTACCTAAAGCTGAAGATGCTAGGATCATGCGAGGTCATCACCATCGGCACCTCCTTCCAGCGTGCCTATGAGTGCGAGGTTGAGTGCTCTGAACACGCCACGGCAATTGTCGCCTCCAAGGAGCTTGCAGCCGTTAGGAAGGAGGTCACCGAAGAAGCGCCCAGCCCCAAGTGGTTGGCCAGGTCTTTTGAGCCTATAGAGGGTGCCAGGGAGGTCCTCATAGACCCTAGCAGCTCCAAGGGCAAAGTGGTGCGCATCGGCACCATGCTTTCCTCTAAATAGGAAAGTGCGCTCGTCGACATCCTCCGTGCCAATAGAGACTTCTTTGCGTGGAAACCCTTAGACATGCTAGGCTTTCTGAGTGAAGTCACCGAGCACGCCTTGAAGATTAGGCTAGGCTCCAAGCCAGTGAAGCAGCGCCTGCATCGCTTTGATGAGGGGAAGCGTAGGACCATCGGCGAGGAGATTGCAAAGCTTTTGGCGGACAAGTTCATCAAGGAAGTGTACCACCCCGAGTGGTTAGCCAATCCTATTCTTGTACAAAAGAAGAGTGGGAAATGGAGAATGTGTGTTGACTACACGGGTCTCAACAAAGCCTATCCAAAAGGATCTGTTTCCTTTGCCAAGCATAGACCAAGTAGTCGACTCTACCTCAGGGTGCGAAACCATTTGCTTCGTTGATGCGTACTCCGGGTACCATCAAATAATGATGAAACAGTCCAACCAGCTCGTGACATTTTTCATCATCCCATTCGGATCATTCTGCTATGTCACAATGTCATTCGGTCTGAAGAACACTAGGGCTACATACCAACGTTGTATGCTCAAGTGTTTCAGGAACCTCATCGGGCAAACCATTGAGGCCTACGTGGATGACATCGTGGTCAAGTTCAAATGGGTTGACCAGGTCGTAGCCGACCTTGAGCAGACCTTCGCAAAACTCCGAGCAAATGGCATTAAGCTCAACCCTGAGAAGTGCGTTTTTGGGGTCCCAAGGATTATGCTACTGGTTTCATCGTCTCTGAGCGTGGCATCGAAGCCAACCCAAAGAAAATCACGGCCATCACAAGGATAGGCCTGATTCAGAACATAAAGGGGGCACAACAAGTTACAGGGTGCCTCACCGTGCTTAGCCGCTTCATCTCACGCCTTGGTGAATGAGGTCTCCCCTCTATCGGCTTCTGAAGAAGGTAGACCATTTCGAATGGACGCCCGAGGCCCAGGAGGCACTTGACATAGTAAAGTAGCTTCTGATGAAGGCCCTAATCCTAGTCCCTTCGACCGACGGAGAGCCGCTTCTGCTCTACATTGCGACCACCATGCAAGTGCTGAGTGCCTCCCTGGTGGTGGAGCGAGAAGAAGAGGGGCATGCCCCCAAAGTGCAGCGTCCCGTGTACTTCATTAGCGAGGTCTTATCTGATTCCAAGACCCGCTACCCCCAAATCTAGAAGCTCCTATACGTCGTCCTCATCGCCAATAGGGAGCTGCGCCACTACTTCAAGTCACATCCGGTGAGAGTCGTGACGTCCTTCCCCCTCAGCGAGGTCATCCAAAACTAGGATTGTAACACCCCAGGTGTTTGAAATACTAAAACCTGCCATGTCATCATATGCATTGCAAAGCATTTGCCCTTAGTAAAAACTTTGATGTGCACACACTAAAACAAGTTTACATTTATGTTATATGTGTTGCCTTGTATTGCTTGAATCAAGTTTAAAATTTTGTTTGGATTTGGATTTCCGAAAACCCCGATTTCTAGCGATTTGTTTTACTCAAAAAACCCATTTCAAAATCGAAGAATATTTTGGGGTTGAGCCTTAAAGCAAAAATGTAGAGTTTGTCAAGTTGTATAGAGTTTGTTTTTGGAGTTTTCAAAGTTGTTTAGAAAAATTTGAAGTAAATTGAAAAGGCGTAATTCTTTAAATGCCCCCTTTTTTAATTCAAATTTGCATTTCAAAATGTAGACCGAATTAGGGGGTGGTTATAAAAGCAAAGTTGTAGAACTTTTGATTTTGAACAACTTTTATTTTTGGAGATTTTTGAGTTGTTATACAAATTTGGGAGTAATTTGAGTTTCAAATTGGATGGCAATTCTGTAAATATGGTGAACAGTGCTCGCCGCTTAAGCTACACGGCGGAGATGCTACGGCGGCGGCAAATGCTCAACAGAGTATGGCGGTGGCGGCGGGAGAAAATAGAGGAGGAAGAAAAACGACAACGACGGCGTCTTGGTCTTTATAACGCGGCTCAGAAGCACAAGGAAGCCACGCATGAGCCTCCTTCGCGCCAGCGCGATGCCAAAGACGGCCACAACCGCGCCTGGAAGCAAGCAGAAGGTCGCCGGCGGTGTAGCTTAAGCGGCGAGCACTGTTCACCATATTTACAGAGTTGCCATCCGATTTGAAACTCAAATTACTCCCAAATTTGTATAACAACTCAAAAATCTCCAAAAATAAAAGTTGTTCAAAATCAAAAGTTCTACAACTTTGCTTTATAACCACCCCCTAATTCGGTCTACATTTTGAAATGCAAATTTGAATTAAAAAAGGGGACATTTAAAGAATTACGCCTTTTCAATTTACTTCAAATTTTTCTAAACAACTTTGAAAACTCCAAAAACAAACTTTATACAACTTGACAAACTCTACATTTTTGCTTTAAGGCTCAACCCCAAAATATGCTTCGATTTTGAAATGGGTTTTTCGAGTAAAACAAATCACTGAAAATTGGGGTTTTCGGAAATCCAAATCCAAACAAAAGTTTAAACTTGATTCAAACAATACAAGGCAACACATATAACATAAATGTAAACTTGTTTTAGTGTGTGCACATCAAAGTTTTTACTAAGGCCAAATGCTTTGCAATGCATATGATGACATGGCAGGTTTTAGTATTTCAAACACCCGGGGTGTTACAATCCTTCCCCCTAAAAGAAATCTCGTCCCAAGATTCAAAGTCTAAGTAATGGAAAAGGAAATGTGTCAATCCAAAAACATTCACAACTTAACCATAAAACAGCTGAGGTTCCTTTACAAACATAGATCGCAACCACAGAGCAAAATTAACATTATTCTATATCAACGCAAGAAACTCTGGAAATTTTTCTAACAAGTAATCTTCAGATTCCCAAGTAGCTTCTTCTTCGAAATGCTGATTCCATTGGATCTTGTAGAACTTGATTGTCCTCCTTCGAGTAACACGATCTTTCTGATCCAAAACTCGGATAGGATATTTGGAATAAGTCAAATCTGGTTCAAGTTCCACTCCTTCAACCTCAACATTCTACTCAGGCACTCGGAGACACTTCTTCAATTGAGAAACATGGTTTATCCAAAAATTATGAAAATTGTTTTGCCACTTAGTTATCATGAGATGAACATTTACAAAAAGTTTGGACTCAATTGGAACAAGTTGGTTTATTTCATAATTATTAATTAAATAATTAATTCATAAAAAGCAAATAGTAACCTTTAATGATTTAGGTTTTGGTTGAATTTTTGGATTGAGTGATGACCTTGGGTCATTAGTTGGTAATGATCCTTGGCAATTGAATTAGGTGTTACGAAAAAGGTTTAATTAGTTTGACTTATAACTGTACCGCGAAGGAAAGTTGTATTCAAGTTGTTAATTTTGTATCCATCATCGAGCATCATATTTTGTATCTCGCATCATGTTAAACATGGCATTGTTACTACGTGTAGTGAACGAAGGTGAGCACGTGGTAGTTAATCAAGTGGTTGAGGAAGTTGATCTGCCTGTTGAGGTCGGGTTTGATAATTGTGGTGCGACTCCGGAACCAAACTTTTCCGTCAACGAAGGCAAGCCCCGGATGCATACAACCCTACCTTGTGTTTTACAAATTGATTTCGCTTTTGCTTTTCTTTACTGCATTAAGTGATTAGGAGTTAAGTGAAAACCTAATTGATGCATTACCAACCTTGTTTTTCATATCTACCTTGTTAACCGTTTTAATTCGTATATGCCTAGTTATGCTTAGCTATGCTTAGAACGATGAAAGTCGGGTGATTACCTGTCACCTACGAACTTTAAATGGAACTTTGGTTACTTATGTTATCATGTGATATGGGAATGTGGAGTAATAAATCTAGACCGGGTGGACTCGGTGTTGGAGAGCCACAAGACATGGAGGTCTTGTGAGCGGGTTCTTTCCACCTATGTCGATTGAGGCCCGTACCGTTGTTGAACTATGGGAGCTAAGACTTTGTAGTACTAACCGCATACTCTGATAAGCCTTAACTTGGCTATTCAATTACGAGAATGGCTACTCACGCACTAGGAGTGGAGAGATGGTGAGAATAGCGTGTACCCACGTGGCAATGGGCTGGATTGGTGGAGTACTGTATTCTCGGGTGGTGCGGACCTATTCTTGTTTTAGAGGATCCGAGGGTAGGTTGATTTATGTAGGTCAGGGACCTACATATGTCGTGTGGTCTGGAATCCCCAGCTAGGTTTTAATCGGTTCAAATCATCATTGCTCCTCGGTTATGGAGACTCAACTCACTGTTCATCATCGTAGTGTTAATAACTGGAACTCGAATAAGGTTTGTGAAGGAGTTGGATATGAAGTTTCATGATCTCAATGCGGATCGTGTCAGCTTTGTATATAATCTTATGAAGTTTTTAATGTTGGCATAAAGAATTTTGTAAAGAGCTTTTACGCAAAAGAACTTTGATTATTGCTAAAGCCATACCTTGAATCCCTAAGTCTGCATTCTTAAGTTCTATTAGTTTTTATTTTCGGTTAAGTCTTGTTGAGTATTTTTGTACTCAGGGTTCGTTGACCCTTGTTGTAGGTGAGGCTCATGGGCAGATCTATTTTGGATCGTGCTGCATGACTGTTGTTCAGTGTGATGATGATAAGTAAATGCGTGGCCCTTGGGCAGGGCAATCCTTTTGTGTGCTTGTATTATGTTATAATGCCACTCCACTACTACGTTTTGTAATATTAACCGAACTTAGTTGTATGGTTTGAAACAAATGGTTTGTAAACTATGTTATGATAAGCCTTCCGCTACTTTTACTCTGATGTATATGTATTTGAATAAACTGTTGTAATACTGCAATGACTCTATAATGTGATCCTGCTTAGAAATCGTGGATGATTCAGGGTTCCCCGAGGACACCCGACAGTCTTCTTAAGTTACCGGGAACATATGCATAATTGTCAGAGGTCTTTGGACAGTGACAGGTGCATGTGGGCCCTATAATTTAGGAGGTTCTGCCACAAGGATGCCACGGGAAGAATCACGAAGTGGGCACTCATCCTTCCCCCTCAGCGAGGCCATCAAGTCCCAAGTGTTGGCTGATTTCATTGTAGAGTGGACCAAGGTCCAAATGCCGCCAGCAGTCGTCGACCAGGAGTACTGGACGATGTACTTCGATGGATCGCTGATGAAGAAAGGCGTTGGCGCTAGGCTAATCTTCATTTCGCCCCTTGGGGTATGCATGAGGTACATGGTTCACATCCATTTCCGCCTCCTCCAACAATGTGGCCAAATATGAGGCGCTCATCAATGGTCTACACATCGCCATCGAGTTGGGCATCCGACGCCACAACTTTTAGGGTGACTCCTAGCTGGCATCGACCATGTCATGAAGGAGTCGAGCTGCCACAATGCCAAGATGGCTGCATATTGCCGAGAAGTCCGCCAGCTGGAGGACAAGTTCAATAGTCTCGAGCTCAATCACATCCCGAGGTGTCTCAATGAGGCGGCTGACGCACTAGCGAAAGCGGCATCCGACCGAGAGATGGTGCCAATGGGTATCTTCACTAGCAATCAGCACAAGCCCTCAGTCTGCTATGAGGAGCTGGAACAAGCTAGCGGTGAGCTACCTACCCTAGGCTCGGGGGCTAACCAGCCATCGGCTCCATTCGACCACGAGGTCAGGGAGCTTGACGAGGATCTAGTGACAGAGCCCAACCCTCTGGCTAACTAGAAGACACCTTACCTCGACTACCTCATCCATGAGGTGCTACCGATGGACAAGATGGAGGCTTGGTGGCTCGTGCGTCATGCCAAGTCCTTTGTCCTTATTGAGGGAGAGCTCTACAAGAGAAGCCACACCAAGATCCTATAGCGCTGCATCCCCATCAGGCAAGAGAAGTGTTTGCTGAGCGATATCCACAGTGGGGTCTATGGTCACCATGCTGTGCGTAGAACCCTCTGTTGCCGACCGCTGTTGCCGACGACAAACAGATTTTGCGCACCTACGAAGGGTGTTAATACTACGCTCGATAGACCCACCTATCAGCCCAAGCACTCCAGATGATCCCATCATGTGGCCATCCGAGGTCTAGGGGCTCGATCTGGTTGGACCTCTCAAGAGGGCACCCAAGGGCTATATGCACTTGTTTGTCACCATAGACAAATTTACAAAGTGGGTAGAGGCTCGACCGATCTCCACGATCAAGTTCGAGCAAGATGTGTTGTTCTTCTTTGACATCGTCCATTGCTTTGGGGTCTCAGACTCCATCATCATGGACAATGGCACACAGTTCACCAGAAAGAAGTTCCTCTGATTCTACGATGAATACCACATTCATGTCAATTGGGCCGCCGTGGTGCACCCCCGCATGAATAGGCAGGTCAAGCACGCAAATAACATGGTCCTACAAGGCCTCAAGCCTAGGATCTTCAACCGATTGAACAAGTTTGGCGGACAATGGGTCGCAGAGCTTCCTGCAGTGCTCTGGAGCATGAGGACGACCCCTAGCCGGGCCATCGGCTACACACCATTCTTCATGGTCTATGGTTCTAAGGCTATCCTCCCGACCGACCTCGACTATGGAGCGCCGAGGGTCAGGGTGTACGATGAACACGGAGCCAAGGCATCCCTTGAGGATGCCATGGACCAGCTATATGAAGCATGCAATGTCGCTCTCCTCCACTCATCCAAGTACCACTAAGCGTTGCGCCGGTTCCACAGCCATCAAGTGTGGGGTCAGACCTTCAATGTCGGGGACCTGGTGCTCCGTCTCATCCAGAGCAACAAGAACTACCACAAGCTCTCTCCACCATGGGAGGGACCGTACATCATCACAGAAGTGCTCCAACCAGACACCTATAAGCTCAAGATCATCAATAGCGAGGTCTTCGTCAATGCCTAGAACATCGAGCAGCTACGCAGCTTTTACCCTTAATATACGCACACTTTCTCTTATCCGTTTTGCTATCAACTCCCTAATGTTTAGTGATACCCGACCCCAACAACGACAAGGGGTCGGGCCTCACTCGGGGGCTAATATGATCATATCTATTTGGTAGACATTCTCTACGCCTGACCCTTTCTCACGGTTAGACCTAGAAGCGAGGTTTGCAGAAACGAATGCTGAGTAAAACTGGTCGGACTGCGAGAAACCTATGCCCTAGCGGCTACGACACCTTTGCTCACCAGTGTGATCAGAGTTTTTTCTGCACCTCGGGCTTTTTGGCCTTAGCTACAGAAAGAGTCGGTACGCGTCTAAGAGTATATCCACCTGGCAAACATTTCTCTATGGCTGACCCTCTCACGTTGAGACCTAGAAGCTTGGGTCATAGAAATGAACGCTGAGTAAAACTGATCGGATTGTGAGAAACCTACGCCCTAGCGGCTACGATGCCTTTGCTCACTAGCATGATCAGAGTTTGTTCACCCGCACCTCAGGCTTTACGGCCTTAACGATGGAAGGGGTCGGAACACACTAACCTTTTTTACAAAAAGGGGCGAAGGGCTAAAAAGCTATTTGGACATAACGAAATCTAAGAGCTTGTTCCCTTGTTATGAGTTCACCGCATGGCTCGTCTGCCTAACTAATTTCTTGGGGGACGATCTCGTCCTCTATGTCCGCAGGAAAGCCCTATGCCAATGGGTCACCCAAACTGATCGAACGGCTCGGGCCGCTGCCGAGAGACGTTTAGGGAGCAGTGGAATGCCATATGAGGGCTATGCCGACCCCATTACAAACGACGGACCCGAGTTCCACCCAGACACATCTTGTAAGAGCTCCCTGAACCTGTTACTCGAGCCATCCAGGTAAATACTGTTCCAGTGGGTCGCCCAAAGTTGATCGGATGGCTCGAAGCCACTGCCGAGAGACGGGTCACCCTTAATTTACGCACGTTTATTCTTATTTAATTTTGCTATCGAGCCCCCGACCCTGGCAACGGTCTATTCGATAGACATTCTCTATGCCCAACCCTTTATTACGTTAAAATAATAAAGGCAAGGTGTGCGAAAACAAACTCTGAGTAAAACTGGTCGGACCGTAAGAAACCTACGCCCCAGGAGCTATGGCATTTTTGCTCACCAGCATGATCAGATTTTTTGTCTCCACACCCCGAGCTTTAGCCTGCACCTTCCTAGGAAGGGTTCGGAGGGACCCACATGTGGAATCTCCATCGAGGAGAGGCCTACAGGTAACCCAAGTTGATTGGATGGCTCGGGCTACGGTCGAGAGACGGGTAAGGAGCAGTGGCATGCCCCATGCAGCTTATGCCAACTCTGTCATGAATGACAGACCCAGACCCCACACGGACATATCCGGTAAGAGCTCCCCGAACATCCAAGCATCCAAGCATCCGATCATTCATTCATCCATTCATTCATACATTCATCCATACATTCATTCCATACATCCAAGCATTGCATATGCAATTGCTGCATCACAATGCTTTGCGTCGCGTCATGAAGCGATAGTTGTCTCATTCGATATGAGTTGTGACCAATAGAGGTTCGAAGGCTGGCCTGTGAAGGGCTCAAGACCACCTCGCATCAAACAGTCCTAGGGGAGAAAAATGTAGATGAGCCCTAGTGGCCTTGCCTGACCTCGCTCAGAAGCAGACAGGGACATCTAGACCTTCTCATTTGATCCTAACCTCGAGCCAAGCCCATAGAATCTCCATCGAGGAGAGGCCAGCGGGCCACCTAAGTCGCTCTCCAGAGCAACATGGGCATCTGTCAGGAGGTGGGTTAAGGAGAAGTGGAATGCCACATGAGGGCTATGCCGACCCCGTCACCAAACAACGGACCCGGATTCCACTCGGACATGCCCGTTAGCGATCTCGCTATAACACCCGAAAAAATCATTTATAATCTAGTTATTAAATTTGAGCATTTACTTAATTTTTGATGCATTATAACCTAGGTAAAATAATAATTTTTTGCTAATTAAAATTAACTATAAGGCTTAGAAACATGATTGATTGCATTCATGCTGAAGTACATGATTTTGGTTGAGTGTAGGGCTAAGTTGTTTGGAGTTAAAAATTCAAACTCATTTGAATTTTGGTGTGGATTTGAAAACTAGAAATGGAAAAGGATTTTTCTTTGAAAAACTCTCTTTCTCCCTTTCCAGCCCAATCTCCAAGCTGGCCTAGCTCCTTCCTCCTTCCCTTTCTCGCGCCTAGATCCGGCCTTGGGCCATTGGCGGCCTAGCTCCCGCACCCTTCTCATCGTGCACGTGCGCGCCTACAGCCTAGCAACGCGGCCCGCTCTGCCGCCATTCACCCGTGCCCATCCACCACATGCATGAACTTGTGGCCCAGCTCGGCACCGCTTGGCCCACCTTATTGGTTGGCCTATGGCCACATTCGCCCGCTCCCTCTCTCCTCTTTCTCTAGCAACCAGGACCCACACATCAGTCACCCCTTCCCCTTCCTTCTTCGTTCCCGATGATGGTGTTGCCATCCACGGCAACTCGACTGCCGCTCCCGTGCCACCATGGAAGATTTACAAAATCCATTGATTCCACTCCGCCATGCCGCTTCCCTTTTCTACCGCGCTCACTCGCCTATAAGAACCGCCACCGAGCCCTCCCTCTCTCCCTTTCTATTCACTCGAGCTCGCACTGCCGCCTCCAATCTACCAGGTCCGGAGCCCTATCGCCATCGCAAGTGTGCTCGGGAGCATCGCCAGGTAATGACGCGGTCGTAGGTGCTTTCTTTTCTCATTTTCGTTCTGGTTTTACCCACATTCGATGCTCACCGGCCGCCTTTTCTCTCTCTAGCCCATCACCGCCATTGACCAAACCTTTCGGAGCTCTCTCGGATGCCGCGAACGCCTCCATCAGACCCATGGTGAGCCCCTCAACCTTCCCATCCCCTTGTCCTTGAGTTTAGTGCCCTAGAGCGCCGCTTAGGGTAGCTCCCATTCATCTCGGCCATGGTGCCGCCATGGGAGCCATCGTGTTGACGTGCTTCCCATCCTTGTTTTGTACCCTACTGAGTTCACGTGGACCCGCTCTTCATTTTTATGCTTTCGGTTTGGAACGAGGTGGTCGGAATCGCCGTTGTAGCATCCACCGCCGAGCTTGGCTCACCGCCGGCCATGGTGTTGGACATGGGAGCTGTCTTCCCTAGCGACCCTTTGTGCCTTTGCACCAGCACCATCGGTTTTTAGATGGACGGCCGAGATCGCGTACCCCTTTGGGGATTATAACCGGTCCACTGGTTGGACCATTGACATGGTCCACAGCGTCGGCGTACCGGTCCACGTACATGTGCTGCACTGCACCAATCCCGTGCAACCACATGGCACCCAGTCAGCGGCCATGCGGGTCAACCCGTAGTCAGCCGTGTACTTTTGCAATTTGGCCCCTCTATTTTCATGGAATCAACCCGTGGTACACATCAGTTCAAGAGTATTTCTTTTTAGTCCTATTTTCTTCTGATTTAGTCCATGTATTTCTAGGTAATAGTGCGCGTAGTCCAAGAACACGTTACAGTACCATTTTATTCAAATTTAAGTTTGTTTTATTTACAAGAATGTCACTAGAACCTTATTTCATGCATAACTTCTGCGTTTTAAGTCCGATTTGAGTGATTCTTTCATTCATGTGTTCGTAGCAGTACGTAGATTAGTTTTATAAGCTTTTCAGTCTATGTTTCTACTGTTTGGTGTATTGTTATAATAGAAGTATCTCTGTATGCATGTGATGATCGGAATGGATGCTTGATTGGTGAATTGGAACACGTTTAGAGGGTGATCAGTTCGAGGTTTCAGAGGATCAGTCAGGTGACCAGCAGTACTAGGAAGGAGACTTTGAGGAAGGCAAGTGTAGCAAAGGCCCCTTGTACCTATGAACTCTACAATTCATATACATGCATGTGTTTTAATTTGAAGTACCTTGAAGTACTTTACCTAGATTACTACTTGCACCACATATCCTTGTTACCTAGGGTTTGGGATGCATTTTAGATAGATGCTGCAGCGCTCAACATAAAATGATTGTTAAACATGACTAAAGGTATTATGCAATATGTGAAAATGGAGCTTTTTAGCAACAATTAGGGGGCTAAAGTACTGGGTTGAGTGGTCTAGTGCCTCTCCATAAGGACTTAATCATGAAGCGGCCACCCAGGAGGTTCCATATAACCCCGAGAGTCATATGTCTCTAACTTTAACCTGTTAACTAGATTGTACTAGCTCATCTGTAGCTTTTCGTAAGGGCAAGAGGGGGGCACTAGTTGGTATGTTTCTTTTCCTACTAGGGTGTGTACTATGCTGCAACCATGAGTGCCACTCCTAGAGGAGGGCCACATATGGCTAGATGGCTAAAACCTTAGCAACTACGACTTGTTAGTGCGACTAGCAAAGGGTTACATAGTGAAACCCTGCCACACTTCCTAGGTAGAGGTGATGTGGGCTTTGCAAACCCTGGCATTGGGAATCATGGCTCGGTGGGTAAAGTTGTACAATTTCTACAGAAATATTAAACCTGTAATAACAGCCGTGCTCACGGATATGAGCGATCTAGATCCTTCATGATTATTGGTTACTATGGATGGTTGGGAAATTGATATAATCTTGATTGTTCACTATTATCACTTGGGTTGGGTTTACTCACTAAAGTAGTGATTCAGGATGCTAAAACTTGACCAACTAAAATTGCTAATCGTAGTCAAACCGTGTCTAGCCTTTGAGCCCCATAGATCCCTTTGATATACTTGCTAAGCATGGTGAGCTTACACTTGTTTTACATTGAATGAAAATCCTAGATGGGTAACAGATAATACATACGAAGAGTTTCTAGAGGATGTCCAGGACTACTAGGAAGATGTCCCCCAGTTGGAGTCCCTATGGCATATTGGGCTTAAAAATCTTCTCTATGTAATAATATTGCCGACGAGCAAGACTTGTGACAATTATGTGATGAGATTATGAGAAGTAATAAGTACTTTACTTTGATATTATTGCAATTTGAGAATATATGTGTGTTTGGACATCCTGGGCGCACATATATGAGCACTTGGTTTTGTTATGCAAAATTGAGTGCGACACTCGCCGAGCATGACACTTGAGCCATCGAGGCAAGTGTTGTTAGCTCAACCCCTCCAGTTGCGAAAACCGCGGACAGGGTGACGCATGAAATTTGGCCGACCCATACCAAGCCCAATGGGGCTTGGGGGCTTGAGCCACCTAACCTTAGCTCGGGAATCCAACTGTCCAAGGTTCGAAGGCCGGCCCATGATGGGGTCGAGGCCGCCTCGCGTCGAACAGAGCCAGGGGAGAAAACACAGATGAACCCTGGTGGCCTTCGCTCGACTCGCTTAGAAGCAGACAGGGTCATCCCAACCTTCTTGTTTGATCCTAACCTCGAGCTGAGCTTACAGAATCTCTATCGAGGGGAGACCAACGGGCCAACTGAGTCGCTCTCCGGAGCGGCTCGGGCATCTACCGGGAGGTAGGGTAAGGAGCAGTGGAATGCCACATGAGGGCTATGTTGACCCCATCATGAACGACTGACCTGGATTCCACTCGAACACGCCTATTAGCAAGCTCACCGAGCACGTCACTCAAGCCATCGAAGCAAGTGACATTAGCTCAACCCCTCCGGTTGCGAAAACCGCGGACGAGGTGATGATCACAAAGATGAGCTGACCCTCGACCGAACTCCCACTATGCGTGGGGGTTCGAGGAAAATTGGACTCGCAAGGAGACCGAATGCGCGGTCATAGAACAATGGCTCAGATCCTAGGGAGGGGGTACGTGCGAAAACTAAGAATAACGTTTCTAAAACAAGAGATGATTTCTCCTACTAGTTTCGCTATCCTCTCCTCGATCTTCAGTGACACCTGACCCCAATAATGGCAAGGGGTTGGGTCTCACTCGGGGGCTAATAAGGATATATATACACCCTTTCTAAAATAGTTGCCACACCCAACCCCTTCCTCATGTTAAAAAACCTAGTGGCAAGGTCTGCGGAAACGAACGACTGAGTAAGGCTGGACGAACTAGAAGAAACCTACGCCCTAGCGGCTATGACATTCCTGCTTACTAGTGTGATCAGAGTTTCCCTCCTACACCTCGAACTCTATGGTCTTCACAAACAGAAGGGTCGGAACGCATTAACCCCTTTTTACACATAAAATGGGAGAAAAAACATATTTGATCAAATGAAATAAAATGACAAATTCATTTAGATAGTTCAGAAGGGTCTGAACTTGTCCGCTTATTACAAGAATGATTGCTCGACCTATCTAGCTATCTAGCCCCTCCACAGGTGAACTATGTCTTCTATACTGTCCGCCAGGTCCTACGAAAGGGGAGCCACTGCCACTTCCATCTCCTCCAGCTCATGGGCTTCATAGCCAAGTGCATAGCCATGGATCATCGTCTCTAGATCGATGCTATCCCCATAATGAGAACAAGCAATCACGAAGGACTGATTGACCCCAGCGTGAAGGGCACTCCTCTCGAGCTGGCGCACCCGAGACATGATCTCAATGGCATGAGCCGCGAGTGAGCTAGTCCCCTCCGACTACACCACCTGAAGGTCATCGTAGACCACTCCGATGGTAGCGCTCAGGATACCGAGCTCATCACTCTCCGCCTAAAGATTTCTCCTCACCTCGGTGAGGTCCATGGCCATCCCAGCAGAAATGCTCTTAGTCTCTAGCTTCTAGGCCATCGTGCTTTTGAGCTCGGCCTAGAGTGAGCCGACCTTCTACAGCGCGTCGTAGCGCTCTTGACATGCCTGGTCATGCTCTCGGAAAGCCTGGTCACACTCCTCACGGGCCGCGCCACATTCTAAGAGGAGCCTCTCCGTGGTTTGAAGCAGTTCATCTCGCTCCTTGGGTAGCCAAGTGACCACCATGGCATCTAGGCTCGCCCTCTTCTCCAAGGCCGCTAGCTTCTCCTTGGCCCCTAGCTTCAGTTCCCTTACCTTCTCAACCTCCGCTAGAAGGTCAAGGATCCGCTGGTGGGTCTCGGCGTCCTTCTGGAGCAGTTCATCCCGCTCCTTCCTAACATTGGTGGCCTCCTCGTCGTCCTTCCATGAGCTCGCTGATAGGGCCTCGAACGCCTTTTCGGCCTCGTCAACATCCCGATGGGCCTCGGCCACCCATGGCTAGATATTGGCCGCCTCCTCGACAAGGGGAGTCAGCTCGGACACCCTCTGCTAGGTGGTAACAAGCTAAGCTATTACCTCCCTATGTAGCCATGCCTCCTCAACAAGGCGGTCCTAGGCCTCCTGCTGACGAGCAATAAGGGAGTATAGAAAGACGATGATTAGGATAAAAAAATAGAAAATGGAAGATAAAGGCAAGAAGCAGGATGAAGCAATACCCAGCCATAGGGAATGATGACGTTGCGCAATACGCCCATGGCGTGGTTCAGGGCCTCGAGCATGGACGCAATACCTACGTTGAAGCTCTCCCGCTCCATGCTCTCTTTGGCATCATCAAGGGTGAAGAGCGTCGATGCTAGATCCCACCGACGTTAGGGCTAGGGACGACTCCCTGCTGGCTCCAAGCGTCGTTGACCCTCTCACCGTGATGTCCTAGCCGAGACACCCCCTCTGGCACTGGAAGGGGTTAGCGGTATAGATGTTGACCTCTTGCCTAGCACTGTGACTCCTGGGGACCCCTCAGCCACGTCCCCCTCCATCTGGCCCACGCTAGGTGCCATCGCTTGGGCCACCGATGGCGCAGGTCATGCCGGTGCCTCAGGCCCCACTACGGTTGCGCCCGGCTATGACCCACCTGTCACGGCCGCCGCCACCTCCACATGCATTGGTGGGGTAATGACCGGCAATGTCGCACCCGCCACGGTCGGTGCCACGAGCATGGTCGATAGGTCCATCTGCCCCACCATCGGCAGTGGTATCGCAGCCATCACTAGCTGCTCTGTGACCTCTGAAGGTGCCCCTTGATACCCCACATCCACCCATCCCACTGAGGGCATGGATGCCACCATGGGCAGAGTCCAACCGATGGACGACGTGGTCACACTGGTGCCGCACCCGCCCAAAACAGGCATGACACCAGCCCTCAGCTACCTCCTTGATTGGAGGGCGACGCTCTTCTTTGGCACCAGCGCTAAAGGATTCCGCTGCCTATCGACGTTGTAAGGGACAAAAAGCATTAGTCACAATGAAATCCGAACAAAGCAAAAAACAGAGGAACTGATAACTCACCTCAACGCCAATGGGTGGCAGATGCGTTTAGGCGGTGAACCCCCTAACCTTTGCTCTGCCTCGTCAGAACGGGGCCATTTTGAGCCCGCCCCCTGCTCGTAGGCTGAGGGGCTCGATCCCCTTAGCTCTTGGGGCGCAACGGGAGGGCCGTGCGCCACCGCTGGCACCTCGGGTGCGATGGCAGAGCTGACTGCCCCTATTGCCTCCTAGGGCAGGCCGATGGTACGACCCGTCTTTGCCAGCTCCCTAGACGTACCCTCTCCTCCATGAAACGGAAAGGGTCCCTACGCCTGCAAGGATGAACCAATACCTATCAACGCATCTTCATTCTCTAGGTCGTTCCTCTTGATGACTACCTGGTCATCATCTCCATCATCATTGTCATCGTCATTGTTAGTGTCCTCCCCTCATTCCCGTGCCTACAGCTTCTGCTGCTTCTTCCTCTTCCTGTCCTCCTTCACCTTCCTCTGCCACTTAGCCTTAGTGTGATTCACTGTCCTCATGGCCAAATCCCTCGGCAATGGTGCCGGGTGATCTATGAGGATGAGGTCCCTCGGCTAGTCCTGCCCCTCTCAAAGTTAGTATCCAGGGGTCAGGAAATCAATTGAAGATAAGGCAACAGAAAGGGAAACTTATGAAGATGATGTGACCTGGCTCCAGCTGCATTGGAGGATGCCCTAGCACCGGGTAGACAAAGTCGAGGGGGGCACCCGCATCATTCCGTAAAGGCTCCATCGCCTCCTTGATGCATTGTGTGATCTCAGAGTTGGGGAGCATCCCTCGGTGAGCACTGTTCCATAGAACGATGCCTCAGGTGCCATCACATATAGCAGGAGCACGCACGTCATCAACGGCGCCACCCTCCTTGCGTGGTAGGCCCCGATGATGCCCGACCATTCTCCTTGAGGATGTGGATGGCAGTGATGTGGTCTCAGATCTTCTTCTTGTCCTTCTCCAAGATGCCCCACTTCCTCCATAGCTCCGAGGCCTCTTCGATCAAACGCTCTGTGAACTCCGGTAGAGGGGTAGCGGCATCATTCTTGAGGTAGAACCACTACGAGAGCCACCCCTTGTTGGACATTGATAGCTGCATCAACAGGTACTCGCCGACCCAATTGTTCTAGAGCTGGATGCTGGCGCACCCCATCAGCATATGCAGCTCCTGCCTGCACTTTTCTCCCTCTTCTTCTTGAGGGTGACAGCAAAGAAGTACCTCCACAAGTTGAAGTGGGGGCTGATCCCCAGGAATCCCTCACACAGGGCGACGAATGCCACCATGTGCTATATCCCATTGGGATTGAGGTGTTGTAGCTCAATCTTGTAGTAATGCAGCAGCCCCCAAAAAACTATGGGTGGGGGTTGTGAAACCACGCTCATGGAAGTGGGCGAATGACACCACATAGCCATTGGGCGATGATGGCAAGTCCTCCTCGCTAGGCAGTAGCCACTCCTCGGCCAAGGTCCACGCATGGAGAAGACACTAACGGACGAGGCCCTCCATGTGCTGGAAGGTGATGTCGGAATGGCACCATGGATCCATTGGAGGTGGGGGTGGATGGATGCGGACTCAATGGCGGTGGAGATGTGGAGGCAGGAAACCTAAGCGATTGGTAGTGGCGGTCGTGGCTGCAGAGGCAAGGATGCAAGGTATGGAACCCTGAGGGCTAACCCTTTGGTTTTATAGGGGCGACGGGTGCGAGGAAACCAACCGCTCGCCTAGATCTCTGTGCCTGCCACAATCTGCCACCATATCTCATTGTGGGACATGCGCACGCAACCTCT
This sequence comes from Miscanthus lutarioriparius, assembly GCA_904845875.1. Taxonomy (NCBI): domain Eukaryota; kingdom Viridiplantae; phylum Streptophyta; class Magnoliopsida; order Poales; family Poaceae; genus Miscanthus; species Miscanthus lutarioriparius. The sequence continues at coordinate 69,306,104 of CAJGYO010000005.1, read as the reverse complement.
GTCTATTCCCTCAGAAAACTCGCCAGACATTTTGCCTCTCTAGACGGGCCACGACCGAAGGTTGGCCCATCGATGGGTTCGACAACCGCTCTAGGCACCGTTAGGGTAAGGGATGGGCCCACTAGCGGCCAGTACCTGGGTGCACGAGCACCACGGGCATCTTGGCCCAGGATCGAGTCTTGGTCGAATATGATCCATTGTTTTTTCTTGAGCAAAGGCAGAGAGTCCTCAGGACTGGTCGAACGGACCTGGGAACCATATGGATTGACCACTGAGAATCTAGAGTTGGTCACTGAACGTCCCAAGCTGGATCCCATGAATGGGATACTGGAGCTCCACTGGAACTAGCCCATTAATAGCTCACCGAGCACCATGCCTCGTCCATAGAGGAAAATCATGGCACGGCTCAACCCCTCCGGTTGCGGAAACCGCGGATGGGGCGACGATCACAAAGATGAGCCAACCCTCGACTGTACCCCCACTACACATGGGGGCTCAAGGAAAATTGGACTCACAAGGAGACTGAACGCACTGTCACAGAACGACAGACCCCCATAGGGGCCAAAATTAGGGAAAGACCTTTTTCGATCCACCAAAATCTCACGGCTATACCCTCGAAGGGTCCAATCTTGACAAAAGGGAATCACCGTCCCTAGGTCATGGCATGGGTGACAAAAGAAGGCCAAGGCCCTCAGAGTCCTCCCATTCGGAAAAGCGTCCGAAGGAGTATTCTACTCCTTCGTAGGCTCGGGGGCTACTATCAGGGACCAAACTAGGGTATCCGAAGAGGAGGAGCTAATGACCATCAACATTGATTCATCTGAGCAGTCAAGAGCGTGACTATAGCTCCAACCGACCCCTTGGTGCGCAAGCTCTGCTTTGCTCGACCAATGGGGGAGGGCTCCACCTCGCCTGACCTTTGGGTTTGTGCTCTACCTCGCCCGACCCTTGGGTCTACGCTCTGCCTCGCCTGGCCTCTGGGGAAGGACTCCGCCTTGCCCAACCCTGAGGCCATGGGCTCCGCCTCACCCGACCCTTGCCGCTTCACCCGACCCTTGGGTTTACACTCTGCCTTGCTCGCCCTCTGGGGGAGGACTCCGCCTCGCCCGACCCTGAGGCCACGGGCTCCACCTCGCCTGATTCCAAGACCGTGGGCTCCGTCTCGCTTGACCCTTGGATCTGCGCTCCACCTCGCCCAACCCTTGGGTCTGCACTCCGTCTCGCCCTACCCTTGGGTTTGTGCTTCGCCTCGCCTGGCCTCTAGGAAAGGACTCTACCTCACCCGACCCTTGGCTTTATGCTCTGCCTCACCTAGCCTCTAGGGGAGGACTCTGCCTAGCCCGACCCCAAGGCTGCAAGCACCGCCTTGCCCGATGGAGATCCATACCACCGCCAACCACTCTAGGTCCAAGCGTATGGGCCTGGGTCAAAGCTCTGACACCAGGGAATAGACCTACATGCCCCGATGTAACCCGTGGCTTTGACAGGCCATACCAAAGGATTCACATCAAGAACAGTGTTGGGCATGCTGGTGTTGTTCTGCCTAACCCCCGTACGAACACTGATAGGCGTGTCAGTTCACCATGATGTTTGCCATGATAGAGTGGAGTGCCATGACCGGCAGGTGATGCCTATGCATGGCGCTAGTGATGGATAGGGCCATGACGTGGAGCCATCCCTGTTGACTTCTATAGGGTCGGTGGGACCCGCATGAAGGAGAAGAAGGACCTAGTGATCCTGAAGGCCTTCGACTCTCTCTCTCTGCTATTCTTCTTTTTCCCTCCGCTGTAACCCATGCTTTCCCTTGGCCTATAAAAGGGAAAGTAGGGCATCCCATAAGTGGCATCTAACCAACAATCGCACCGCATCTGACCAATTCAAGCTAGATCTGAACAAACCCATCGAACCCTAAACACACGACTGAGTAGCAACCAAGCTCTCTCAGCACCCATTCACTCCTTTCACTAGAGACTTGGGACCTATCCCTCTCTCGTCCGTTTGTAACCACTACTATGAACTTTCAGTGCTAGTAACATGAGCTGCAGCGATGAACTGGACATAGGGACATTCTGCCCGAACTAGAATAAACCTCGTGTCCTCTAAGCATACCATCTGAGCCAGACACGCAATATTAGAAATTTACTCGTCGGTGGTCATTTGAAACACCGACACCTACCTAAAGCCCAACATAAACCTTTTTTAGAGATAGGAGAAAACAAAAGAAGGTAAAACATTACTATGCCTTGTTAAGGATTTATACACCATTAAGTATTTGAGAGTGCCATTTGAGGAGTATAAAGTGAACTATGCTTTTTTCTTAAAAAAACTCCCAAAAACTCCAAGTTGCTAAGATGAGAAATTAGGAAGATGATTTTGTTTCGAGGACTGTTCCACTTTTCAACAACCTAAGGAAACATGTTAGCTAATGCCACATAGCCCACTGGTATAAAGAATGTGTTGAAATAACTTTTATGTAAGCCATATATCTTAGGAGGTTATGCTCATGATTACTTTTATCTCTAAGCTTTGCTCGAGGACGAGCAAAGGGGTAAGTGTGGGGGAGTTTGTTGGTGGTACTTAACTCACATATTTAACTGCCAACACTTGCATGAAATCCTAGCATACATGCACTAAACTTAGAAATAGGGCCTTAGAACTAACAATCTGCACAAGTTTTGGTGTTTGACCATTTGTAGGAGGGCATTTATGGAATACATGAAAAAACATTCAAAATGCACAAAGAAACAAATTATGACACCATATTGCGCAAACCAAAAGAGCCGAGGGGGGAAAGGCCTACTACCAGGCCAAATCAGTGCCAAGCATATAGAGAAAAAGGGCCCAAACACAAACCAAACAATCTCCAAATGGTGTGAAACTTTACAAGCATGGACCACACATCCCCAAAGGCCCACCAGACAAAACTTGGGCCAGGATGATGTCTCCATGGGGCGACCCACCCACGGGGGCGCCCGACCCCCTACAGGCTCTGTTCAACCCGAACTTTGGTTGGTTGGTTCCCACCGCCTCACCAACATCGGTTGCCTGGGTATTCGTGAAGGATGGCGGTTTGCTCAAGATAGGAAGGCAAGCTAGGAAGCACAACTCCACTCCATCTCCACCTTTCATCCTATGATGGTTTGATCCAATGGCTGAGGTGAAGAGGCACACTGATCGCTGACATGGCTCATTGAGAGGCCTCCATTCCTCCTCTCAACCTATAAATACCCCTCACTCCCTCTCATTCAGAACACAACACACCAAGGCAAAGAGCACCACACTTGAGCATCATTACCAGGGCTTAGGCCCTAGATAGCTAGTAGACTTGGATAGCAAGAGATGTGAGGTAGAGTCTAGGGAAGCGCCGAACTTGTCGGTGTCTCCCCGCCTTGTACCTCAATGAACACCTACGCTATACTTTATTTTGTTCTCCTGCTAAGTGAGTGTTTGCGGTTCTTTTGATTATAAAGTCTTTTGATTGGAAGCTTTACTCTTACTTGTCTGTGGGTTCATCATCCGTCCTCATGGCGGATACTCTAGTAGAGGGCCCTGATAAAGACGGATAACCTTACACATGCTAGAGTAGTAGTCAATAGCATAGACGTGGTGTCTAGGCTAGAGGCTACCTTCATTTGCCTAGTACTCCACGGTTAAGGGGTAGGTGGTAGGTGGTGACAGCCCTGTCCATCCTTCATAATCCCCCACATCTAGGTACGGCGTAGAGTTAGAAGCTGGCAACGCTTGGCAGACCAGGTGTTCTGTTGTGCCTGAAGTAAGCAAGTGGAAGTAGAGTTTACCTATCCTTAGACCCTAAAACTATAGGAATCCATATCTACCCTTTCCAACTTTACACTTGTGTTATCCTCGTATGAATTAGCTAGAAGAAGTACCTCCGTTCCCTGTGCAAAATACGATAACCTAAATACTTCTAGGTGAAAGCTACAACAGTAATTCCATGCGCTTGTGGATTCTTTCTGTTTGCATTAAGAAATACCAATAGGCCGCTCGGCATGCTAACTAATTGATTCCTTGAGACACCTAGGGATCATCACCCCGATAGTAGCCCTTGAGCATTTTTGCGATCACGAAGTGATTGTGAAAGAGCTAAGATGCGTGAATGCTGAGTGTGGGTTCGTTGTCATGGCTTGTTCGAGCTTCGTCGCTCGCCCCCTTGTGGGCTAGTGCGTAAAATGCGGTAGGTGGCCGTTATGTTTCACTCCATCAGGACATCCTGACAATGTGGTACGCGACTGCTGAGCCCTGCCATTTAGTGTGCTATGTATTGGGGTTCGTGACCCAGACAGGGCTGAGTGGTCTCATCAACACTGTATCGGCCCTACCTTTGTGAGGGTCTGACATTGGCTATGGCCTCCTGTGGTTCACCATGCGGCGCAGGGTCTTAGGCTGCTCAGTCCGCCCATGGCCTATTGTAGCACCCAGTTTTAAAGACAAAACCAGATACACACTATATGTGAGCCCAGGAAGTCAAATCTCACATATAGCCACAAATAAGGGTAATATCAAGAGACAATACTTATTACATAACATATTAGTTAAAAGGAAAATAACCTCAGAGTAAAGACAGTGGAAAGTTGACTCTGATCTTCTGGCGAAGACTCCAAATCCATAGGGATGACTGACTGGTTGACCACAAGCCTAAGTCCTCCAAACCAGCAATCTGGTACCCATCCGGGATTTTTATCCAATGTATAGAAAAATAAAGCAAGCGTAAGTACATGTCGTACTTAACAATTATATCATGGGGTTCATGAGGCTCAAAAGGGCTGACACTGGTTTAACTGCGATTAGCTTTAATAGGTCATCTTTTTAAGCAATTGAGTGGCAAAGAATTTATCATTCCCATAAACACATGATCAGGTAAACATGAATAATGTATAGCATAAACAATTGATCATTAGCATCATCATTATCCATTAGTGATCATCTCTATTCCATAAGGGTCCAAGGCCGCTCGTATCCGTGAGCACGGCTGTTATAACAGTTTTATACTCTGCAGAGTTTGTATACGTTCACTGTGAGTTGTGATTTACCCTTTCGCTCGAGGTAGCTATTCTCTTGACCCACTTCCAAGGAAGCTTGGTAGGGTTCACTATGAAGCCTTTCAAAGAATTCATCTAACAAGTTAGGGCCGCCAGGCGTATGTGGCCCATCTCTAGGAGTGGCAAGCGTGGGCATCGCAGCACGGTACACACTTCCTAGCAGCAAAGGAAACATACCCCGCGCCTGAAAGGTAACCACTAACAAGCTAGAAAAGATCCTCATACTGAGCTAAAGCCAAAGCCATATGGCCCTCACAGCTGTACTATAAGTCCCAGATGATCGCTTACAGATAAGTCCTTAGAGAGAGGAATCTGAAGCATATAAACACTCCAGCCCCCTGCTTCCATGTTACTAAAAAGTCATGGTTTAATGTTTATTGCATATATCATTAGTCAAGTTACAAGATCATGGTTTTGATTAAGCAGTAGCAAAAACTATCCCAATGCATTGTCCCAAAGGTTTTCAAGGTACAAGATATCAAATATCTAGGATATCCTTAATGGTAACAAGGGAGAAACATGCAATATGAATTAAGTGTTTAAATGTGAATAGGTAACAAGGATAGTCCCATGCTATACTTGCCTTATACACCAATCCTTCGGTAAGCTTTATTCTTTGATGTCTTTCTTCTTCTTCTGGATCACCACGTATATCTCACTGATTGGACGTAATCGTAGAACACCACACAAACATCCAAACAAATACATGCATAGCATACAATTGCATCTATATCAGAACAGTACACCAATCATAGAAAAAATAAGTAAAAGAGATTGATATACGATTCTACGTATCACTACGAACACATAGTCGCGAGAAGCACGCTAATCGAAGCTACGGTTGAAAAGTTACAAATACCGAGAGATTTGCTTAACACGTGGAAAAGAAACTATAGGCTTCGTTTATGTTAACCATATGAATTCATATACAAAAGATATTTTATAAACAATATAGATTAAATTAAGTCAACTTTAGATTTAAATTATAAAACAAAAGTAAAACAAATCATATTTTATGTATAAAACCTAATTGCATAATCATTAATCAAGATATGATTTAAACTATGATTTTTATGAAATAGTAATGTAGTAAACATCAGTACTAATGCGTAGATCTCGACGTTATGAAACAAACGCAACTTGAACGGACTTTTTCGAAGTTAAAACAAATAAATTATGATTTAAACAAGTTTTACTATAGTTAGATAATAGATTAAATATACCCATGAATTTGAAATATTGGAAACATGCCTAACAGTTGTATAAACATGTAGAATACGTAAATACGGTCCTAACGAAATTTGAACGGATCAAATCGGACTTAAAACGCAAAAGTTACGCATGAAATAAGATTTAGTGGCATTTCTATAAATATTTGAACTCAAATTTGAATTAAAACAATTAAAAATCTGCATTTAAATGTATTTTGGACTGGGCATACTATTTCTGGAGACTACAGGGTCCTAACCGAATAAAAACAGGACTGATTTGAATTTATTTTGAACTACTACGGACTGCGGATTATTTTCTTGAAAGTCCAGGGGCTAATCTGCAAAACGTGCGGCTTTGACTGCTGGGTTGACTCGGCTGCTGACTGTGCTGACGTGTGGCGGCCGGGGATTGGTGCGGTGCATGACGTGGCTTGGTGGACTGGCTGACGCAGCGCCGTGGCCCAGGTGCACGGGTCCATGGTGGACCGATCACTTAACCCGAAGGGGTATCTAATCGTGGCCGTTCATTCAAGATCCAACGACGCAGGTGGCACTGGACGAACTTCGGCGACTACAGGGCATCACCGGCGAGCCCTCCATGGCCGGCAGTGACTGTTCTTGTGGGTACGGCGTTCTAGGCCGCCATTTGAGGAACGGAGAGCACGGGGAGGTGGAGAATCTCACCGCGAGGTCGACGGTGGTGGTCGTGGCGTCTGGAAGGCCTCCAAAGCGAGTCGTCGATGGCAATGGCGGCTGGAGAGAGATGAAGACGCACGGGTGAGGTAGGAACTGAGCAAATCATGACCAAATCCTCAAATTGAAGGTACCTACGGTCGAGGGGGATTACATCGGAGCTTAAGACGTCATCGGCGGCGTGGATTGGAGCACCGAAGCGATGAATTGCGGCGGCGGCGGTGGGTGCTTGAGCTCAACCGTGGAGGGGAAAGGGAGAAGACGGGGCTCGGCTGGAGCTTTATAGGCGGGCGGCTGTGGCGTATAAGGAAGGGAGCGGGGCGCTCGGGCGAGATCTTGGCGCTTTCTAAGTAGGCACGGGAGCGGCGGCTTGCCGAACTTGGCAGCGCCATTGGCGGGTGTCGGAAGGAAAGAGAGCAGGAAAGAAAAGGAAGGGGAAGGAAGGGGACGACGGGCAGCTGATAGATGGGGCCAGCGTCACTGCGGGGAGAAGAGAAGTGCGTGCGGGTGCTGGCAGGCGCTCAGGCAGGCCGAAATGGAGCAGGTCGAGCGGACGAGGCTCCAGCTGGGCCACGCAGGCGACGACGTGCGAGCTGGGCCGCAGGGGAGTGGGCTGAGGCCGGGAAGAGAAGGGAAGAAGTGGGCTGAGCGCGTGAGGGAGGGAATAGAGGCTGCTGGGCTGGTTCCGAGGTTGGGCCAAAAAGGGAAGAAAAGAAGTTTTTCAAGTAAAATCCCTTTTCTATTTTTAGTTTTCAAATCCAAATTCAAATGTAAACCAAATGCAAATTCAATTAGAGTTTTGAATATACTTTTCATTTCCAAGAAAAGTGAGTAAATCTTGGTAAGTTTTCAAAAATAATTTATACATCTTTTTAAATTCTTTTATTTCCTAATTCATTTTCTTTTATTTCAAAGCCATTTTCAATTTTATTTCAAGAGCATTTTAACCATTTTGACTTTTCAACTAAAACCACTCAACCAATAAAATCAAATGCAATGGCATGTATGCTCAAACATATTGCTACCTTATGATGTATTTTAATTTAATGAAATTCTTTTATTTTCCTATATTTCATGTGCACAAAAATTCTCAACTTAAATCTTTTTAACTCTATTTTAAAAGAGGCAATTTTTAGGGTGTTACACTTATAAATGGAGGCCTTCCAACCATTTGAACCACTCATGCCTATGACTATAAAATTTTCCTTGCCTCCCTAAATGGCTAGGTGCTGAGGGAGTGAAGATATGGGATAGAGAAGCTTGAGGAGAACCATGTGGTTCCCATTGTGCGTCTTGCTAGGGGTCGCCTATGGTGGCCACAGCCATTGTCGCTCTTTCTATTAGCCAGTGCTAGAACGAGATTTCTGAGCAGGAGAGGGTTGGGGAGGTGCTCAGACCATTTTCTAGGCTTAGTGGTTTCAGCAGCTCCCAGACCCATTGGGTTTTGGGTCACTAAAACACTAGTCCCAGTGGCCAGGATCAGCCTCTTCGAAAAACTATGGGTGCCTCGTTGTTTCCCTCTTGTTTTCTAGGGCACAATAGTGGTGGTCTCTGAGACTATCGACCCTACCCTCTTCTATGTGCTTCAGTCCAAAGGTGTGGTGAGGGGGCTCCTTATTGCCCCTTTTGTTCACGACGTTCACCTCTAGGCATTTTTGTGGTATCACCTTCGAGGTGATACCTGGTCTTGACACCTCACGGGCGGCACGTCCACTTCTGTATTCAAAGGTGCCAAGCCAAGAGAGATTTCGCCTGAGTTTTGGGATTCCCTTGTGATAGCAGTGAGCCCTAGAGCCTTGAGGCCAGGGTCGTGCCTTTGTTTGGGGTCACCGGAAGGGCTGTTTTGGCCTAATGATGCGAGGAATTATCTCCCTGACCTCTTTTTGCACAATCATGAGTTTTTTTGCGACCATGTGGTGGCTCATAGCTCTTAGACCTTTTATTTCTTCCATGTCACCGAGCCATGATCACGCTTTGGGTTGTGCATCGCTTCATAAGGAAGACATTGCTCCATCACCCCCACCATCTGCTTCGTTGAACTCTACTAGAGAGGGCACAAACCTCTAACAGTTTATGAGTCTCTGGAGTTGGCCTTAGGTCTTGGACTTGGGATGCAGGGTGGAGTTGATCGAGGCTAGGCCCTGACTCCTTACAGGGTCATGGGGACCTAACTCCATTTTTCCCTGAATCCTTGCCAACCTCTAGAGGTCATGTTCCCTATTACAGTCGGGTTTGGTTTTGTCCCACACAGGGAGAGGCATGTCCACTGTAGCCACACGATCGGAGCGGTGTGCCTCGTCGAGGTCAATGGCTAATTCGAGCGGGACCCGATATCCTCCCCAATCGACATGGAGTTTGGTTGTGCCTCATTAAGAGATGTCCCATAAATCGTCGGTCGTCAAACCTGTCGGTCCCCAACTGCCTTCACAGCAGTCAGAGGGCAAGATGCCTCCCCCCTAGAGGGGTCAACCCAGGCGACTTCTAAGCGGATGACTCGAACATAGAGAATGATGGTTGCGTTGCTTCGCACCACCGATTATAGCTGTAGGGGCCCATCTTACCCTGCGCCTATCCCTTTGTGTCCTCAAGCCCTCCTAAGGGCTGGCCTAAGAGTGGGTTCCTAAGCACGACGCGGGGTCGTGGTTGTGGTGGGTCATTCTACGCACGATCTCTAGGGGGCGGTTGGCCTCCCCAATCATGTCGTGGCATAATGGTACCCACTCGTGAGCAGTCATGCGCCACCAAACACAGGCATGTAGATTGAAATGATAAAGAGCAAGAATGTGCTTAGGCTTACTTGGTTCGCGCTACTTCATGGGCAGCCATCCCTTCACCTTCCCTCAGATCGCTTAACCAGCTCTATGGGATTTCCTAGGCGGTTAGTAAATGTGAGTGAATGCGCATCCATCTTAAGTCCCCTCAACGGCTATAAACATGCTTGAGTGGTACGATGGAGGAGGCATTCGCTTTGAGTTGTCTACTCTACCACATCCCTTTTCCTATTCTCGTGTGTTCGGTGCTCCTTCTTCACAAACCGGAATGGATCACGGCAAGCTGGCATTGGAGGAGTCACCTTGGCATCATCGTGCTTGCCTGCGTGATTAGGGGTACGTGTATTCGCATGGTGTTCAAGTTCGAAGTTTAACTTGTATTGACCGTGTGCGTTCCTAGGGCTGCCTCTTGTGCCGCGTCCGGTGGGGCCACCGGCGCCACTCCTGCTGTTACCCTGCCCATAGGGGGTTCGAGTTTGTCATCCTCAACATCATCTTCTGTAGATGATCAGCGTGAGTTTCATGAGCTCGCCTGCGCGGCGGATGAGGCCCGCTAGCGCTACTCTGATAGCACCCGTTGTTGACGGTTGTTAATGTCAATCATAAACTGTCAACATATCCTACATATATACATAATTCTATCACCAAACATAGGTATAGGGTTTTAAACTAATGGATTCCACAAGTTTTGGTGAATATTTGTATATAGGAGAATATATACAGAAAACAACCCTGAGATCACTATCATACACTCCAAACTGGCAAACCGATGACAACAAGCGATTCAACTCATGAAAACTGCAAAAGACAACTCAAGACGTAGTCCAAGTCCCACCACATGAAGGAGAGGCCCACTTGCCAAAGTGGCAGGCCAGATGGCCTAGTGGAGAGGCTAGCCGGCCCACTCCAGAGCCCGTTCGCTCTCCATAGCCTCATATGCATTTCCAAGATCTACACCGTTAATTTTAAGGCAGTTTTAAGTCGGTTTATCCAACGATGATCGAGGGAGTTGACGCGGATCGATGACATGGCAATGCCTTGCCCACCACTCCATCTCCCCTATATAAGTAGCCCTCTACCCCATCCAAGAGGCCATCAATCCATTAAGAGCCATCTCTCATTCAGATCAAGATACACCACAAGAGAGAAACCTCCACAAAGCTCTCAAGATGTAGAAGTAGAATAGTTAAGTTGAGAGTTAGGGAGAGCTAAGGTTCTAGAGAAGTCTTCGAAGGCCTGGTATATCTTTGTAAGACTTATGCTTTAATATAGTTATCTTCTCTATTTACTTTTAAGTTTTTCATGTGTATGGTTTGTACTGTTATCATACCTTAGCATGGGATCTCCACTCGCATCGAGTGCTCTAGTTATTATATGCGATTAGAGTAGTAATTAATAGTATAGATGTGGTGTCTAGACTATGGGTTACCTGAGATTGCACCCAACCCCACGGATAGTTGTGGTAGCCCCAGGTGGTGACAGCCCTAACGGCCGACGTAGTCCACCACGTTCGGGTTGATGTTTGTAGGACCATAGTCAGAGCTTCCTAGTCCCTTTCTCATCCCTTTCTATGACTAGTGTTCCAATGTCCCAAAGTGTTGTTGTATGTGATCGCTATATCTACCCATACTTGAGTTATATCCTCTAGTCTAAACTAGAATAGAACCAAAGTAATAGAGAAGTATTTAGGAACTTTCAACTCAATCATTGTCCTCTCAACTTAGCTATAGACTGCTCATTTATTTTACCTTAGAATTCTCCTATGTGTGTGTTATTATTCATAACTCTTATCATTATCAACACTTACCCCCACTTTAGTCTAGTCATTATACTAGTAAGTAGATACATGATGGTGAGCTATCGACTTCTTTAACCATTGTTTCCCTGTGGATATATACGATACCTTGGAATACTCCTGGGTGAAAGCTACAACGGTATCCATCTGCTTGCAGATTTATCTGGGTGCGATTAAAAATACCAACACTGGCAAGGTGGGCCAGCTAGAGCACTGACACGACACCGTTAGGGTGGCCCTCGAGGCCTCAGAGAGGGAGACTGCCGCCATGTAGGTGGTGGCTGCCGATGCCTAGGTCCGCATCATGGGTAAGGATGTTCTTCATCTTGGCGTCTTGTTCATTGTTCGCCGCCTCTAACATTCTTGACATTTTGTTGCCAGAGTTGGAGAAGCAGTTCACGGCATCCCATCATGAGATAGAGGAGGCCCGCCTCTGGGAGACTCTTGAGATGGATGATCGCAAGCGCGCGGTGGTGGCCGGAGTCTGGTAGGGAGCCAGTGTCACCCTCGCAGCGTTGCAGCTCCGCATCGGCCAGTATTTCCATCAGGTGGTGCCTAGGTTCCTGGGTCATGCTGGGTAGGCGGAGTGGGTGTAGCTGGTTGGCGACTTTGCTGCCACCGTGGCCATCGTCGTGGCCACCATTAACATGGAGGACATTCTCCATGGTGGTGGCCAAGGGCCTTAGGTTGTACCTAGGGTCCTTCAATAAAGAAAACATCTTAGCTTGCATCTTGCACTTTGTTTTCTTTCATGTGCTCATCGATGATCCAGTCATTTGAATGCCATAGTCACACGACCTTGCCTAGGGATCGACCTACAAGGCCTACTTTAGTGCAACTCTATTTCCGTGACCGAAGTGTCATAGGATAGATCCGGCGGCAATGCGCCTTTCATTTACTTTCCCTCAGGTCGCGACAACATTCCTTCCCTTTTTCTTTGTGCGCGGGTGTGTGTCCTTACCTAGGTCTGGCTCTTGGGATTTGGCTCTCGATGCCAGCCCTCAGAGGTTGGGCAAGGTAGACCCAGCCCTCAAAGGTTGGGTGAGGCGGAGACCATGGCCTCGGTGTCAGGTGAGGCAGAGCCAGCCCCTAGAGGTCAGGTGAGGCAGAGCCCATAGCCTTAGTGTCGGGTGAGGCGGGACCAGCCCCCAAAGGTCAGGAGAGGCAAAGCCCCTGGCCTCGGGGTCGAGCGAGATGGAACCCATAGCCTCAGTGTCGGGCGAGGCGGAGCCTGCCCCCAGAGGTCAAGCGAGGCGGAGTCCGCGCTCAGAGGTTGGGCGAGGCAGAGCTTGTGCACCTAGGGGTCGGTCGGAGCTGTAGTTGCGCCCTTGGCTACTCAGATGAATCAAGGTTGAAGGTTATTAGCTCCTCCTCTTTGGGTACCCTAGTATTGGTTCCCGCCAGTAGCACCCGAGCCTACGGAGGAGTAGAACACTCCTTCAGAGGTTTTTCCGAATGGGATGACTCTGAGGGCCTTGGCCTTCTTTTGTCACCCACAGTGTGGCCTAGGGATGGTGATTCCCTTTCCTCAAGCCCCCTCCCATAGTAGGGGCCCGGTCAAGGTTTGGTTGGTCTTTGTGATTGTCTTCCCTCAAGCATTTTTTCTGATAAAAACGAAGGGGCCGAGCCGTGCCATGATTTTCCACTATGGAAGAATCATGGCATCCAGTGAGCTGTTAATGGGCTAGTCTGAGCAAGCCCCCAGTGTCGCAGACCCGACCAATTTATAAGAGCACAAGTACAATGGTAGCCCGCAAGCGGTCGCACTGTCATACTTGAACCCATATAAACCCGGTAGTCTGTCGAGTACCACAACGGGTCTCAATAAATGATCCACATACAACCAAGATCATACATGATTCAACATACATGTCACATATTACATAAAGTATACAGATACATTTCATCCATCAGAGTACGAAATAGAGTTATTACAAACCAAGTTTGATAGATAATAGCGGAAGCAAAAATTAAGTTCAAAACTAGCCTTTGTCAACATAGTTTAATACAGTGCCAACATACGATCACAGTCCACAAAAGCATATAGAAGGATTAATAAAGATGTCTGCCCGAGGCTTACTCCTCATCCATGGCGGGATAGAAGCAATTCTTGCAATACCCATGATATAATGTGCCATCTGCAACAATGAGAATAAAACCCTGAGTACGAGAAGGTACTCAGCTAGACTTACCTGTCATAAACCAGAAATAAATTGACTCCAAGGATTATGCAAGGCTTTATAAGTGGAGGTAGCTTGACAACATTTTGCATAAAAGGCGATTAACTCAATTATACAATTATACTTCGGTCATCAAGTTAATTATAGCTATTCATCTCTAGATTAGCAACTATCCTGTGCCAAACATGTGGTATATCATTTTAGAGCATACAATAGTAACCATAGCAGGTGTAGTAATTCCCTATTTATCCGAACCATCAACTTCCATAATACAATTACTACGATGTTGGTGCTAGCTAAGTTTCTCACTATCCGAGAGAGACGGCGATTCGAATCAATTTCAACTAGCTGGGAATTTATTCCTAACACAAACCTAGGCATACCGCGTGAAGGCAGCCTTAGGTCACCTTTGGTACAACTCAGGTACACATTTCGCGGGTTCGTACAGCGCTGCACAATCAGGGACTGACGACAGCCAGGTCGCTCAAGCCATGCCTACCCACAGTCCTAGACCAGGTCGCTCAGGTCATGCTTGCCCATAGTCTATGGATCCGCTCCCCATAGAGGGCGCACAATAGAACGAGGCCTGGCCTGAGTTAAGCTACTCGGCTTTGCGGTCGGAACAAGTTATCTGGCTAGCTAAGTGATAGGCATGCGTTCAATCTTGTTAGAAGGGCCAACAACGGTATGGTCCTTAATCGGCACAGACGGAATCACATGAGTCAATCTACGCATAGACTCCGCCCGGCCTCCATTTACATTACCCTATGGTTCTTTTCCACAATAGCAAATATAGCCAACCGTGCTTCGGTATCCACCTATATCTCGCAGGTGACAAGAAATCACCTGACTTCTACCGGTCTAAGCATGGCTAAGCATATATTCGATCCTAGACCTACACAGGGTTAAAGGTGTATATATCTAGACAAGGTAGTTCCATGCATCAAGTGTTTCTAGTCAACTCTTATAACCAAATGCATCAATCATAAAGGACTCAAGTATTATTTTGTAAAACAATGGGAGACTTAGAATGCTCCGGGGCTTGCCTTTCAGAAAATAAGTGGGGCGGCGATCAGGGCACTCCGGGAGGTGATCAACTTCAGGCTCGCCTTCGTCAGCAACCTCCTGGTGCTGCACTTCCTGATTCTCCTCCTGCGGATCGACGTTGAGCTCCACTAACGTGATCTCCTCGGTGGCACCTATTGCATGCATATGCATAAGTAAGTCGCATGAATGCATACAAAGGATCATATATGATGTAATAGGGGAATGTACATGTTGTGACAATGAGGTTAAGTAGCACAATGATAACAATTGCTAATTCCATGCTAACTGAGTAGGTGTATATCTCTTCTCTATCTACTTACAAATTTCACACAAGGCAATGTCTAAGCTACGCATGACAGTTACAAGTTTACATCATAACTGAAGTTCTACTTTTCCAATTTTGGTGATCTTGGACTTTATGGAAAGCTTATAAAATTTCCTACAACTCTTATTTAATCACGAAAAGCTAAATCACAATCTATCCTAACCAAAATAGTCAATCTATCCAATGCTGTCCAGAAATTCCAGAGAACAAGCATTTCCATAAGACTAGTTTTAAACAGCTATAACTCATAAATCCTTTGGCCTATTGCCCTGAAATTTTAACACAAGATGGATGAAGAAGTTTCCTACAACTTTGTTATTAACCATTTCTATAGCAAACATCATTTTGACTAAGCAACATACCCAACCACAGAATCTGTCCGAAAACACTACTAAATCGAATTATAGAGTAACAATATTTTTACTGCATATAAGCATTCAAAATTTGACACCACCAAGTATACCAAGAGTTCAATAATACCAAATACACTCAAGAAAACATAATGGTAAAGCCCAAACTATTTATTTAAATGGCTTTATTAATTTAATTAGATAATTAGGGTAAATAACAAACATACACCACATTTGCACAATAAATTCTCATAAACTTATAGTGTACTCCTAGTGCTTACAATAGACTACTGTGAAGATTTCATACCATTCGGACATGTATAACATCCTATGCAAAAATGACAAGTGAGCAAGGGTTATTTTAGCAAAAATAGTTGACCCTATAGTAAAGTGTGAAACAACAGATTATATATTTTTCCTAGCTTCATATTAGTGCTATACTACTGTACAAAAATTTGCATAGCAATATGTTACATATTTTTATCCCTAAAATTTTCCTCATAAAATGCCATTTATTAATAGATAAATAGAAAGATCATATTTAAATCAAGTTCACTGCAAGTTTAATATTTTTTATAGCTAGAGCATATCAACACAAGATCAGCAAAACTGTAATCACAATTTTATCACATCCCTAGCTCAAGATATATAATTTACAATATTGTAACATACAAAAAGCACTCATTTAACTATATTTAAATCACAATGAAAAATATCAGAAAATGCACATTTAATATTTTTTATAAAAAACTACACTTCCTAAGGAACACAACAAAATTTGGTTCACCAAAAATGGAGATCTAGAACTCAACTTATCATTTTTCAAAGTTTGCACCAAATCTGTAAACAAATGAACTATCCTTCTCAAGCTGAGTCGCTATCAGCCGGAGTCCACAGTTCAGACGGACTCACGCGTCAGCCAAAGCGAAAATAGAGCATGGCGTGGGACAACTGGAGTTCGCCGCCGACGACCCTCTCCGGCGACGGCACCAACACAAGAGTGACCCCCAAGACCTCCCGCACCGATTGAGCTACTAAGCTGGGCCTATTGCCGGCACTAACGACGACGGCAGCGTCAATGGCGGCATGGCTGTGCGGATCGACGGCGATATGCCAGAGGTGACCACGATGACTCGATCTAGGGCTCGGCCAAGCATCTGCAAGCTACGGCAAAGCTAGCTCACCAACTATTACAGCGAATGGCGGTCAAAGACGGTGTGGCCACGACGACGGAGAACGACGGCGAAGCAACGGCGAGGGCCGCGCATGGCACGACGGCTCACCATGCGCTTTTAGCTAGCAAGGCCAGTGCGGTGGGACGGTGGGAGTACGACAGCACTGCTGCGGTGGCAGAGGAGCGAAGTGACACGACGCAAGGCGAGCGGGGTGGCCGGCAATGGTGTCGGTGGAGCTGCTGCGGCTGCTGCGGAGCGAGGCGGCAAGAAATGAAATGTGAGCGCGGGGAGCCATGGGCGGATGCTGGGGAGGGTGAAGGCGCATTGCGGCTCAACATGGCCTGACCAAGCATAACAATGGTGACACGCGGCCTCCACCGGCTCCACGCGGCGGTTGAAGCCTGAAGACGGTCGGTCACTGTAGCCACCATCAGAGCCCGCCAACAGTACCTGACAGAGCTATTTGGAGGCGATCAAACTCTTAATCCGTAGCTTATTAGTGCAAACAACCTTAACCAAACTTGTATCCCTCAGTACCATCTCCAATTTCTATTAAAGGGCCATAGTCTAATTCCCAAAGAATGAGGAGTAAAATCATCACCAATGCAGCTCGATGGAACTGTAAACCAAATAGGACTTAGAAAGATTTCTAAGCTATGAAAATTGTGATTTCTCTGATTTTTGGGAGCTCAAAAAGACCAAGCTATGCACTGAATTAGCTCATGACCCAAAAATAAAAGTTGTTCCTCTCATCAAATACTACAACTTTGCTTTAGTGAACACATCCATGCAAAGTCTCTATTACATAGTTCCAACTAGGTCAAACATGCCACTTTCAAATGATTACTTACACTTAAGCTATGACTTAGTGACCAAACTAGCCCTAGGCATGAATACCAAAGTTGTTCATAATGACATTCTAAACCTGTTTAAGCTATTCCTAAGGTCACACAATCATTTCATACATTGGGTACATAAATTATTTTCCAGGTCAACATGCATGCATATCATCACTTAGGAACTTAATCATGCAAGGTGATCTGCATGAACAATGTTCCATTAGTCATCCTAAGTGTAGCTAAGGTGTTTTAGTGACTAACATTACCCACTTGCACTCATTCACACATGATCATATGCATACACAGAAGGAACATAAAATAATAAGCATGTTTCAATCATATGTTTCATGTATAAAAGCTCATATATGAATGCTTGATGCTTATGCTCATGCAATGCAAGTCAAATTATGCAAGCCTAACACCTAGGGTGTTACAGCCCCTCCCCCTTATAAAAATCTCATCCCAAGATTTGCAAGACCTACCATTCTTGGAAAAAGGCGGGATAAACTTCACGTAGATAATCCTCTCGTTCCCATGTGGCATCTTGTTCACTGTGATTATTCCACACCACCTTATAGAACTTAATGATCTTACTCCGTGTTACTCTTTCCATCTCTTCTAACACTTGGATTGGTTTCTCTTCATAGGTCAAATCCGATTGGAGCTTAATGTTGGTTGGTGCAATGACTTCTTCAGGTATACGAAGACATCTCTTCAATTGAGAAACATGAAAGACATCGAATATTGCACTCATCTCTGATGGAAGTTGTAACTTATAAGCGACCTTCCCTTTTGTTCTGTAATCTTGTATGGCCCTACATACCTAGGCGCAAGCTTTCTTTTCACTCCAAATCTCTGTACTCCTTTCATGGGTGACACTTTCAAGTATACATAGTCTCCCACTTCAAAAGTCAGTGGTCTTCTTCTTTTATCGGCATAACTCTTTTGTCTTGACTGAGTTGCTTTCATATGCTATTGGATAATGCGCACTTGCTCCTCAGCTTCAGTGACAAAGTCAATACCAAAGTATCTTCTTTCGCTAGGCTCAATCCAATTCAATGGAGTTCTGCATTTTCTACCGTATAAGGTTTCAAAAGGAGCCATCTTGATGCTTGCTTGATAACTATTGTTGTAGGAGAACTCAGCTAAAGGTAGCCATTTCTCCCACGAACCCTTGGAAGATATGACACAAGCTCTCAGCAAATCTTCTAAGATCTGGTTCACTCGCTCAGTCTGTCCGGAAGTTTGTGGATGGTATGCTGAACTTCCGATTAGTTTAGTCCCAAAGGCCTGGTGTAAGTGTTCCTAGAAATGAGCTATGAACTGTGGTCCTCGATCTGAGATTATAGTCCTAGGTATGCCATGTAGTCTCACAATTTGAGAAACATATAGTTCAGCATACTTCCCTGCGCGATCTGCTGTGTTAACTGGTATGAAATGTGCTGACTTGGTGAGATGATCTACAATAACCCATATAGAATCATGACCTTGTTGTGTCAGTGGAAGGCCTGTAATAAAGTCCATACTGATTTCCTCTCATTTCCAACCTAGAATAGGCAATGGCTGTAGTAATCCAGTAGATTTCATATGGACCGCCTTTACTCTACTACAATTATCACACCTAGTGACATAGGCTGTGATCTCCTTCTTCATCTTGGTCCACCAAAAACAGGTTTTCAAATCTTGATACATTTTACTACTACTCGGATGGATAGACAACTTGGACGAATGTGCTTCATCTAAAATTTGATTTCTAAGCTCATGGTCTTTTGGTACCACAAGTCGGTCCTCAAACCATAGCACACCTCTTTCATCTAATCTAAAATGCTTGGTTTCTTGTTCTTGCATCTTTCTCTTGATGTGAAATATACCTACATCTGTCTTCTATAGTTCTATGATTTTGCTCTCAAGTGAACAACTGATGGTGATATTGTTTTAGTACAACAAGATGTAACAAATTAAATCCATCTTCCAACATTGCTTCCAAAGTGTTGCAATGAGATTTCTGACTAAGTGCATCTGCTACAACATTGGCTTTCCCTGGATGGTAGTGCACTTCCAAATTGTAGTCCATAATCAGCTCTAGCCATCTTCGCTGTCTCATGTTCAGCTTAGGTTGGGTAAAGATATATTTGAGACTTTTGTGATCAGCATATATATGACATACATTGCCCAACAAATAATGTCTCCATATCTTTAATGCATAAACAACTGCTGCAAGTTCTAAATCATGAGTAGGGTAATTGACTTCATGTTTCCTCAACTGCCGAGAAGCATAGGCAATAACTCTTCCTTCTTGCATGAGCACACACCCCAAACCTATACCCGATGCATCACAAAACACATTGAAAGGCTTTTCAATGTCAGGTTGTGCTAAAACAGGAGTTATAGTTAACAGAGTCCTTAGGGTGTGAAAAGCTACTTCACACTCTGGTGTCCAATTGAACTTTTCATCTTTTTGAAGGAGCCTAGTCATGGGCTTAGCTATCTTGGAGAAATCTGGAATGAAACGATAGTAATAACCTGCTAACCCCAGAAAACTCTGAACTTTATGAACCAAAGTTGGGGCCTTCCAATCCATGACCTCTTGTACTTTCAATGGGTCTATGGATATTCCATCCCTCGATAAGATGTGGCCTAAGAAAGGTACCTTACTCAACCAAAATTCACACTTGCTAAACTTTTCATATAGCTTATGCTCCCTCAATCTAGACAAAACAATCCTCAGATGCTCTGCATGATCGGCCTCATTCCTTGAATAAATCAAGATATCATCGATAAACACAACCACGAACTTGTCAAGCTCGGGCATGAATATCGAATTCATCAAGTACATGAAGTAGGCAGGAGCATTCGTCAGTCCAAAAGAGATGACCAAATACTCATATAAGCCATACCTAGTGGAGAAAGCAATTTTAGGTATATCCTCTGGCCTGATCTTTATTTGATGATAGCCTAATCTCAAGTCAATCTTGGAGAATACCTTTGCTTTTGCCAACTGATCGAACAAGATATTGATACGGGGCAAAGGATACTTGTTTTTTATGGTCACAGCATTAAGTGGTCTATAATCCACACACATTCTCAAGGACCTTCTTCTTTACAAACAAAGCTGGACATCCCCATGGAGATGAACTAGGTTGAATGGGAACTTTGTCCAACAGATCTTGTAACTGAATTTTAAGTTCAGCTAGCTGATTTGGTGGCATCCTATAGGGTCTTCTTGAGATAGGTGCCATACCTGGCACTAACTCAATCTTAAATTCCAAAGCCCTATCAGGTGGTAAACCCGGTAACTCATCTAGAAATACATCAAGAAACTCACAAACCACTGGAATATCACAAAGGGTAGTGGCTTGGATAGCACAAGACAAGTTCTAGAGTTCAAAGTTGCAGGAAAGTGGTACTAGGAAAGCATTACCTCTCTTTGGCTCTCTAAACATAACTGTCCGAGTGCTAGTGTCAATGAGAACACCATGATGTTTCATCCAATTCATGCCTAAGATCACATTTATAGATAATCCGGGCAATATTATCAGATCCATTGTATACTCCCTTCCTTGTATAGAGATGTGCACATTTTTAACCATCTTATTTGTAGAGATAGTGGCCCTAGCAGAATTTATACTATAACCACCCTTGCTCACCTCAACTATTTTCTGATCATGTCTAGATGCAAATGCTTGGCTCATAAACGAATGAGAAGCTCCCAAATCGAATAAAACAATTGCAGGATGCTTGTTAACAAGGAACATACCAGCGACGACAACTTCTCCCACAGGAACCTCTTCAACAGCAGTATAACGCATGTATCCAGGACGTGCCTTAGGATTCGACTGCCTCTAATTTCCTTGGTTCTGATTGTTGATCTTCTTAGGATGGGGGCATTCCTTGGCCCAATGACCTACTTGATTGCAGTTGAAGCAGGGTTGATTGTTCTTGGGTCCTGTGGAGCTTCCTTGCCCTCCATTCCCCTTGGGTAAGGCAATGGTGAACGCCTTACGGAATACCTTCTAAGGTCTGTTGTTCTGAGCTTTTGGTGGAGGAGGTCAGAACTTGGGTGCAGGTGGTCAAAACTGTGGCCTAGCTGCCACTAGAGATCTGGACTGTGAAGATCCTGAGGCACCCGCCTCAGCTGCCCTCTCGCGGCTCTTTGCTGCCGCATGCAGATTGTTTTGGTTTTCCTGAGTCAAGGCATCACTGATGAACTCATTGTAGGTGGTGCACTTGGAGTTGGCCATAGTCTTCATCAACTTAGTGCCAAGACCTCCCTTGAAGCTTTCTATCTTCTTTTCTTTAGTGTCAACAAAACCTGGGGCATACCGGGATAGGTTTTTGAAAGCATGCATATACTTAGTAAGGGTCTTCATCCCTTGTGTGAGCCTCATAAATTCAGCTGCCTTCATGTGCATCAGCCCTGGGGGAATGTGATGTCCCCTAAAGGCTAACTTGAATTGCTCCCACAAGACCTATGCATTGGCAGGTAATGAGGACAGGAAATGGGTCCACCAAATTTTAGTCGGTCCCTGTAGCTGATGGGACGCATACTCTGCCTTCTAGTGCTCGGTGACTCTCAGCAGATGGAACTTTTGCTCAATAGTGTTGAGCCACTCATCCGCCTAGAGCGGTTCCTCTGCCACCTTGAAAATAGGAGGCTTGGAATCCAGAAAATCCTTGAAGGTGCTTTACTGATTTGGCTTAGGCCCCTATTGCTGTGGGTGGGCATGAGCCGTGTTCTGCGCAATGAGGCGCAAGGCTTCCTTCATAGTCCCCTGACTTCCCAAGAATTGGGCAAAGAACTCACTAGCAGATGGTGGTGGTAAGTCAGCGTCATTGCCCTCTTGGCTGCTGCCTGCTCCGGCACGAGTGCGAGTCATCTGCAAAGTCGCAACAATAAGTGATTATTGGGTGATGTCAAGGGATTGCAGATGAATTATATAATCATGCCAAACTAAAATTATTGGAGAGAATCTTAAATTCATACAATAAAAATAGAGGCATAATAATTCATTCTCGCAACATGACATCACCAATTTGATCACTTATCGGGCTCGCAGCGTGTTAACATACTAGTCACTAGGCAACTCTAATCTTCATTATGGTCGTTGTTGAGGTTGGAGATAGGATGATCCTCATCCCAGCCGTCATCTTCTACTAACATTTCTTGACCTTCATCTTCCTTATTAAGGATCAGGTGCAGTTGGTTGTTCAGATAGTGCACCTCATGCTGAAGATCCATCACTACATGCTAGGCCTGTGCAAGCTGCTGGTGCAAGTCCCTCCAGGTATATTTCATTCTAGTGATAGAGGGGTGATTCATAATACCCCACAAAGTGCAAGACTCTCCAAAGCAAAGTAGGAGTTATGAACATCATTAGGAAATTCTCACTTCCAGCCGGTGCTGCCATCAGTACCAACAACATGTGCAACTCTTGTGAGACAAGGTCATAATGGATACGAGTTACATAATCGAGTAAAAAATCTATAAGGGGGAAACAATGCAAGTATTAAATAATTATTTATCATGATGCATGCACGTTTTGTACGTCCTCACAAACTTAGGAAAAATTATTTCTAACGACATAAATAATTATTTATCATGATGCATGCACGTTTTGTACGTCCTCACAAACTTAGGAAAAATTATTTCTAACGACATACGCGGTGGAATACATACGTTCTCTCATATATAGCGTAACTAGTCGAGCTACACATTTCGTTGTTAGTGTACCTACATAAAAGTTTCATTTCAGCCCAACCCCACAATTAAATATGCAGAATGTAAATCTAGGCTCTAAGTTGTAATCTAAATACTTCCATATATGTACACCCATACATATACTTACGTATCAAAGCTACCCAATGATAGTTTATTACCCACAATTAAATACGTACCATATGCACATGCAAGCATGCATACATAGTTGTACCAAAGCTAGCTCTCCCCGACCGCACGCTCACATCTTGCGGTCATGCCACTCATCAACTTAGCTTCTGACCTTGGCGTAGAGGCATTTAATCCATACATTACCATTCAAGTGAATGACATCCATACAATAGCATGCCGTATGGACGATGAAAGTAAAAACCCCCATGTTAGTACTTAAATAGCCACCTAAGAGTCCTTAACTGGGCATAAGGAAAGTGATCATTGGCACACTTTAGATTTCAACTCTAGGTTTCAAATACCTATTTATATAGCTATTAGTTGCTAGAAAATGGTTTTGGAAAACAAAAACCTTTTTTTTAAATACACATGTGACAATTAACGTTGAATCTTGCTCTCATGCCAGCTGTCGCAGAACCGACCAATTGATAAGAGCACAAGTACAATGGCAGCCCGCAAACGGTCGCACAGTCATACTTGAGCCCATATAAACCCGGTAGTCTGTCGAGTACCACGATGGGTCTCGATAAATGATCCACATACAACCAAGATCGTACATGATTCAACATACATGTCATATATTACATAAAGTTCACAGATACATTTCATCCCTCAGAGTACGAAATAGAGTTATTACAAACCAAGTTTGATAGATAATAGCGGAAGCAAAAATTAAGTTCAAAACTAGCCTTTGTCAACATAGTTTAATACAATGCCAACATACGATCATAGTCCACAAAAGCATATAGAAGGATTAATAAAGATGCATGCGCGAGGCTTACTCCTCATCCACGGCGGGATAGAAGCAATTCTTGCAATACCCATGGTATACTGTGCCATCTGCAACAATGGGAATAAAACCCTAAGTACAAGAAGTTACTCAGCTAGACTTACCCGTCATAAACCAGAAATAAATTGACTCCAAAGATTATGCAAGGCTTTATAAGCAGAGGTAGCTTGACAACATTTTGCATAAAAAGAGATTAACTCAATTATACAATTATAGTTCGGTCATCAAGTTAAATATAGCTATTCATCTCTAGACTAGCAACTATCCTATGCCAAACATGCGGTATATCATTTTAGAGCATACAATAGTAACCATAGCAGGTGCAGTAATTCCCTATTTATTTGAACCATCAACTTCCATAATACAATTACTACGATGTTGGTGCTAGCCAAGTTTCTCACTATCCGAGAGAGACGGCGATTTGAATCGATTTCAACCAGCTGGGAATTTATTCCTAACACAAACCTAGGCATACCGCATGAAGGCAGCCTTAGGTCACCTTTGGTACAACTTAGGTACACATTTCGTGAGTTCGTACAGCGCCGCACAATCAGGGACTGACGGTAGCCAGGTCGCTCAAGCCATGCCTACCCACGGTCCTGGACCAGGTCGCTCAGGTCATGCTTGCCCATGGTCTATGGATCTGCTCCCCGTAGAGGGCGCACAATAGAACGAGGTCCGACCTGAGTTGAGCTACTCGGCTTCGCGGTCGGAACGAGTTATCCGGCCAGCTAAGTGATAGGCCTGCGTTCAATCTTGTCAGAAGGGCCAACAACGGTACGGTCCTTAATCGGCACAGACGAAATCACATGAGTCAACCTATGCATAGATTCCGCCCGGCCTTCATTTACATTACCCCATGGTTCTTTTCTATGATAGCAAATATAGCCAACCATGCTTCGGTGTCCACCTATATCTCGTAGGTGACAGGAAATCACCTGACTTCTACCGGTCTAAGCATGGCTAAGCATATATTCGATCCTGGACCTACATAGGGTTAAGGTGTATATATCTGGACAAGGTAGTTTCATGCATCAAGTGTTTCCAGTCAACTCTTATAACCAAATGCATCAATCATAAAGGACTCAAGTATTATTTTGTAAAACAATGGGAGACTTAGAATGCTCCGGGGCTTGCCTTTCAGAAAAGAAGTGGGGCGGTGATCAGGGCACTCCTAGAGGTGATCAACTTCAGGCTCGCCTTCGCTGGGAACCTCCTGGTGCTGCACTTCCTAATTCTCCTCCTGCGGATCGACGTCGAGCTCCACTAACGTGATCTCCTCGGTGGCACCTATTGCATGCATATGCATAAGTAAGTCGCATGAATGCATACGAAGGATCATATATGATGTAATAGGGGAATATACATGCTGTGACAATGAGGTTAAGTAGCACAATGATAACAATTGCTAATTCCATGCTAACTGAGTAGGTGTATATCTCTTCTCTATCTACTTATAAATTTCACACAAGGCAATGTCTAAGCTACGCATGGCAGTTACAAGTTTACATCATAACTAAAGTTCTACTTATCCAATTTCTATGATCTTGGACTTTATGGAAATATTATAAAATTTCCTACAACTCTTAGTTAATCACAAAAAGCTAATTCACAATCTATCCTAACCAAAACAGTCAATCTATCCAGTGCTATCCAGAAATTCCAGAGAACAAGCATTTTCGTAAGACTAATTTTAAACAGCTATAACTCATAAATTCTTTGGCCTATTGCCCTGAAATTTTAACACAAGATGGATGAAGAAGTTCCCTACAAATTTGTTATTAATAGTTTCTACAGCAAACATCATTTTGACTAAGCAACATACCCAACCACAGAATCTGTCCGATAACACTACTAAATCGAATTATAGAGTAACAATATTTTTACTGCTTATAAGCATTCAAAATTTGACACCACCAAGTATACCAAGAGTTCGAGAATACCAAATACACTCAAGATCAGCAAAATTGTAATCACAATTTTATCACATCCCTAGCTCAAGATATATAATTTACAATATTGTAACATACAGAAAGAATTCATTTAACTATATTTAAATCACCATGAAAAATATCAGAAAATGCACATTTAATATTTTTATAAAAAACTACACTTCCTAAGGAACACAGAAAAATTTGGATCACCAAAAATGGACATCTAGAACTCAACTTATAATTTTTCAAAGTTTGCACCAAATTTGTAAACAAATGAACTATCCTTCTCAAGCTGAGTCGTTCACAGCCGGAGTCCACAGTTCAGACGGACTCACGCGTTAGCGAAAGCGAAAACAAAGCACGGCGCGGGACAACCGGAGTTCACCGAGGGCGACCCTCTCTGGCGACGGCACCGACACAAGAGTGACCCCCAAGACCTCCCGCACCGATTGAGCTACTAAGCTGGGCCTATTGCCGGCACTAACGACGACGGCGGCGTCAATGGCGGCACGGCAGTGCGGATTGACGGCGATACGCCGGAGGTGACCATGACGGCTCTATCTAGGGCTCGGGCGAGCATCTGCAAGCTACAGCGAAGCTTGCTCACCAACTATTACGGTGAGTGGCGGTCGGAGGCGGTGCGGCCACGACAACGGAGTACGGCAGCGAAGCAACGGCGAGGGCCGCGCGTGGCACGGCGGCTCACCGTGCGCTTTTAGCTAGTGAGGCTGGTGCGGTTGGACGGTGGGAGTACGACGGCACTACTGCGGTGGCGGAGGAGCGAAGTGACGCGGCGCAAGGTGAGCGGGGTGGCCGGCAACGGTATCGGCGGAGCTGCTGCGGCCGCTATAGAGCTACTATGGAGAGAGGCGGCAAGAAATGAAATGTGAGCACGGGGAGCCACGGGCGGATGCTGGTGAGGGTGAACGCGCACTGTGGCTCCACGTGGCCCGACCAGGCAGAACAACAGCGACTCGCGGCCTCCTCTAGCTCCACACGGCGGTTGAAGCCTGAAGACGACCGGTCACTGTAGCCACCATCAGAGCCCGCCAACCATGCCGGACAGAGCTATTTGGAGGCGATCAAACTCTTCATCCGCAGCTTATTAGTGCAAACAACCTTAACCAAACTTGTAGCCCTAAGTACCAACTCCAATTTCTATTAAAGGGCCATAGTCTAATTCCCAAATAATGAGGAGTAAAATTATCACCAATGCAGCTCGACGGAACTGTAAACCAAATAGGACTTAGAAAGATTTCTAAGCTATGAAAATTGTGATTTCTCTGATTTTTGGGAGCTCAAAAAGGCCAAGCTATGCACTGAATTAGCTCATGACCCAAAAATAAAAGTTGTTCCTCTCATCAAATACTACAACTTTGCTTTAGTGAACACATCCATGCAAAGTCTCTATGACATAGTTCAAACTAGGTCAAACATGCCACTTTCAAATGATGACTTACACTAAAGCTATGACTTAGTGACCAAACTAGCCCTAGGCATGAATACCAAAGTTGTTCATAATGATATTCTAAACCTGTTTAAGCAATTCCTAAGGTCACACAATCATTTCATACATTGGGTACATAAATTATTTTCTAGGTCAACATGCATATCATCACTTAGGAGCTTAATCATGCAAGGTGATCTACATGAACAATGTTCCATTAGTCATCCTAAGTGTAGCTAAGGCGTTTTAGTGACTAACATTACCCACTTGCACTCTTTCACACATGATCATATGTATACACACAAGGAACATAAAATAATAAGCATGTTTCATATGTTTCATGTATAAAAAAACTCATATATGAATGCTTGATATTTATGCTCATGCAATGCAAGTCAAATTATGCAAGCCTAACACCTAGGGTGTCACACCTGGCATCCCATTCACAGGGATCCAGCTTGGGACAGCTTGGTGACCGAGTCTAGATTCTCAGCGGTCAATCCATATAGTTCTCGGGTCCGTTTGACCGGTCTCGTGGGCTCTCTGCCTTTCTTCGAGGAAAAACCATGGATCATACCCGGTCGAGACTCGATTGTGGGCCAGGAGGCCTGTGGCGCTCATGGGCCTAGGTACTGGCCGCTAACGGGCCCATCCCTTACTCTTAGGGTGCCTGGAGCGGTTGTCGAACCTGTTAGTGGGCTGACCTTTGAACTCCTGGGCCTAGACGGGCTGTAGTAGAGTTTTTAGCTCTGTATTCCTTTTACTTGTGACGAGTCGTGGCCCCTCCAGAGGCGCAAAATGTCTGGTGAGTTTTCTAAGGGAACGGATAGAGATTGTGTGCGCACGTCCTACGGCGAGGCGTTGTGTTAGATCATGGTAGGTGCGGAGATCTAGGCGGGCGGTTGGTTTCCTCGCACCCGTTGCCCCTATAAAACAAAAGGGTTTGCCCCCAGGTTCCATACCTCACATCCTTGCCTCTATTGCCATGACTGTTGCTTCCAATCGCTTAGGTTTCCTACCTCCGCATCACCACCGCCGTCCAACCCACATCCGTCCACCCCCACATCCAATGGATCCATGGTGCCGCTCCGACATCACCTTCCAGCGCATGGAAGGCCTCGTCTGTCGCGGTCTTCTCCATGTGCAGACCTCGGTCGAGGAGTGGCTGCTACACAGTGAGGAGGATCTATCGTCACTGCTCGATGGCTATGTGGTGTTGTTCGCCCACTTCCATTAGTGTGGGTTCACGACCCCTGCCCACAAATTTCTTCGGGGGCTGCTGCACTACTACAAGATTGAGATGCAGCATCTCGACCCCAAGGGGATCTAGCACATGGTGGCATTCATTGCCCTGTGTGAGGGGTTCCTAGGGATCAGCCTCCACTTTGATCTATGAAGGTACTTCTTCGCTGTCACCCTCTAGAAGAAGAAGGAGAAGAGCGGCAGGCAGGAGTTGCATATGCCGATGGCGTGCGCCGGCATCTAGCTCCAAAACAATCAGGTCGGCGAGTACCCACCCATGTGGCTCTCGACGTCCAACAAGGGGTGGCACTCATAGTGGTTCTACCTCAAGAATGACATCGCTGCACCTTTGCTGGAGTTCACCAGACGCTTGATCGAAGAGGCCCTAGAGTTGTGGAGGAAGTGGGGCATCCTAGAGAAGGACAAGAAGAAGATCTAGGACCACATTGCTGCCATCCACATCTAGAAGGAGAATGGTCTAAAGGGGTCGGGCATCATCAAGGCCTACCACGCAAGGAGGGTGGCGCCATTGATGATGCGCACGCTCCTACTATACGCGATGGCGCCTGAGGCATCGTTCGATGGAACAACGCTCGCCGAGGAGGTGCTCCCAAACTCTGAGATCACACAACACATCAAGGAGGCGATGGAGCCTTCGTGGGATGACGTGGGTGCCCCCTTGACTTCATCTACCCGATGCCAAGGTATCCTCCAATGCGGCCGGAGCTAGGCCACGTCGTCTTCATAAGTTTCCCCTTCTCTTGCCTTCTCTTCAATTGATTTCTGACCCCTTGATACTAACTTTGAGAGGGGCAGGGCCAGCCAAGGGATCTCATCCTCATGGATCACCCGGTGCCATTGCTGAGGGATTTAGCCGTGAGGATGACGAATCGTGCTGAGGGTGAATGGCTCAGGAAGGCGAAGGAGGACAGGAAAAGGAAGAAGCAGTGAAAGCTGTAGGCGCAGGAACAAGGGGAGGACACTGATAGTGATTATGATGATGATGACACCGATGATGAGGTAGTCGATGACATTGAGTGGGATGACCTGGAGAACGAGGATGCGCTGATAAGTATCGGTTCATCCTTGTAGGTGTTGGGACCCTTCCTATTCCATGGAGGGGAGGGTATATCTAGGGAGCTGGCAGAGGTGGGCCATACCCTCGCCCTACCCTAGGAGCCAGCAGGGGTGGGTGGCTCTACCGCTGCACCCAAGGTGCTAGTGATGGCGGGAGGCTCTACTGTCGTGCCCCAAGAGCCAAGGGGAGCGAGCCCCTCTGCCCAACAGTAGGGGGCGGGCTCAAAATGGCCTCGTTCCGATAAGGCGGAGCAGAGGTCGGGGGCTCACCCCCCAAACACATCTACTACCCGACGGTGCTGAGGTGAATTATCAACTCCTATGTTCTTTCTGTTTTGGTCATATTTCATCATGACTTATGCTTTTCATCCCTTGCAGCAACGGTAAGCAGCGCAATCCTTTGGCGCAGGTGCCGGAGATGAGTGTCGCCCTCCAATTAAGACGGTAGCCATCGGCTGGCCTTGCGCCCATTTTGGGTGGGAGCGACGCAAGTGTGATCGTGTCACTGGTCGGTCGGATGCTGCCCATGGTCGCGCTCGTGCCCTTGGCGGGACGGGTGGACACGAGGGCTCAAGGGACGCCTTCGGATGTCATAGAGCAGCCGATGATGGCTGCAATACTGCTACCATCAGTAGGGTAGATGGGGCTGTCGACCGCCCTCGTGGCGCCTACCGTGGTGGGCGCGACGTAGCCGGTCGTGACCCCACCGACACAGGTGGAGGTGGCGGCGGCTGTGATAGACGGGTCATAGCCGAGCATGGACACAGCAATGCCTGAGGTATCGGCACGACCCACGCCATCGGTGGCCCAAGCGATGGCGCCTAGCATGGGTCGGACGGAGGGGGACATGGCCCAGGGGTCACCGGGAGTCGTGGTGCTAGGAGAGGGGTCGGCGTCCATCGCCTTCGATCACCGGAGGGGGTGTCCTAGCGAGGACATCACGGTGAGAGGGGTCGGTGGTGCTCTGAGCCCCCAGGGAGTCATCCCTAGCCCTAACGTCGGTGGGCAGTGGCTCGCCTATGTGGGGTGAGCCCTTGCTCCAGTGGGTGGATCCATAGGATCCAGCATCGACGCTTTTCACCCTCGATGATGCCACAGAGAGCATGGAGCGGAGAGCCTCGACATGGGGATTGCGTCCATGCTCAAAGCCCTAGACCATGCCATGGGTGCCTTGCGCGATGGTGTTGTTCCCTCCAGCCGGGTATTTGCTTGATCCTGCTTCTTGCCCTTTTCTTTCTTTATATACTTTTTGTATTCTGACCATCGTCTCCCTATAGTCCCTCATAGCTCGTAGCTGGGGGAAGTCTCGGTTCCTTTGTGAACAGAAGAAGACTTGGGATGGCCTTGTTGAGGAGGCACGGCTATGCGGCGAGGTGACCACCCAGCTTGTTGCTGCCCAGTAGAGGGTGGTGGAGCTGACTCCCCTCGCTGAGGAGGTGGACAGTCTTCGGTCACGGGTGGCTGAGGCCCATCGGGATGCTGTCAAGGCCAAGAAGGCATTCGAGGCCCTATCAGTGAGGTCATGGAAGGACGACGAGGAAGCCACCAAGGTCAGGAAGGAGCAGGATGACCTGCCTTAGAAGGACACCGAGACCCGCCAGCGGATCCTCAATCTTCTGGCTGAGGTTGAGAAGGAAAGGGACCTAAAGCTGGGGGCCAAGGAGAAGCTCATGGCCCTAGAGAAGAGGGCGAGCCTGGATGCCGTGGCGGTCACTCGGTTGTGCATGGAGTGGGATGAGCTACTCCAAACCGTGAAGAGGCTCCGCTCAGAACATGGCGCGACTAGGCTTTTGGATAGCATGACTGGTCCTGCCAAGAGTGCGACGACGCGCAGCAGAAGGTTGGCTCCCTCCAAGAAGAGATTGAAAACATGATGACCCAGAAGCTAGAGGCCGAGAGCATTTCTGCTGGGCTGGCCGTGGACCTCACCGAGGCGAGGAGGAATCATCAGGCGGAGAGCAACGAGCTCGATATCCTGAGCGCCACCCTCGGAGTGGTCTGTGACGATCTTGAGGTGGTGCGGTCGGAGGGGACTAGCTTGCTCGTGGCCCGTTCCATCAAGATCATGGCTTGGGTGCGCTAGTTCGAGAGGAACGCTATTTGCGCCAGTGTCAATCAATCCTCCACAATTGCTCATTCTCATTATGGAGACAACATCGACCTAGAGACGATGAGCCATGGCTTTGTGCCTGGCTATGAAGTCCACGAGCTAGAGGAGATATAAGCGGCGGTGGCTCCCCTTTCACAGGACCTGGCGGATAGGATCGAAAGCATAGTTCTCCCCAGAGGGGTTAGTTAGTTCGATAGGTCGGGCGGTCATTCTTGTAATAAGCAAACAAGTTTCGACCCTCCTGTATCATTTAAACAAACTTGTCATTTCATTTGATCAAATATGTTCTTTTGTTTTGGGGCGAACGAATATGTTTTTCTCCCTTTTTATGTGTGAAAAGGGGTTAATGTGTTCCAACCCTTCCGTTTGTTAAGACCATAGAATTCGAGGTGTAGGAGGGAAACTCTAATTAGGCTGGTAAGCAAGAGTGCCATAGCCGCTAGTAGGTTTCTTGTAGTCTGACCAGCCTTGCTCAGTCATTCATTTCCGTGAACCTTGCCACTAGGTTTTTTAACATGAGGAAGGGGTCAGGCATGGTGACTATTTGAGAAAGGGTGTATATATACCCTTATCAGCCCCCGAGTGAGACCCGACCCCTTGCCGTTACTGGGGTCGGGTATCACTAAAGATCGAGGAGAGGATAGCGAAACTAGTAGGAGAAAGTGTCTCTTGTTTTCGTACGTACCACCTCCCTAGGATCTGAGCCATCGTTCTACGACGGCGCGTTAGGTCTCATTGTGAGTCCAACTTTCCTCGAGCCCCTACATGTAGAGGGGGTCCATTCGAGGGTCGGCTCATCTTTGTGATCGTCTCCCCATCCACGGTTTCCGCAACCGGAGGGGTTGAGCTAACGTCACTTGCCTCGATGGCTCGAGTGATGCGCTCGGTGAGCTCACTAATGGGTATGTTCGAGTGGAATCGGGGTCCATCATTTGTGATGGGGTTGGCATAGCCCTCATGTGGCATTCCACTGCTCCTTAACCCACCTCCCAGCCGATGCCCGTGTCACTCCGTACAGCGACTTAGGTGGCTCGCTGTTCTCTCCTTGATGGAGATTCTGTGGGCTTGGCACGAGGTTAGGATCAAACGAGAAGGTCTAGATGACCCTATTCACTTCTAAGCGGGTTGGGCAAAGGCTGTTGGGGCTCATCTATGTTTTCTCCCCTGGCTCTGCTCGATGCGAGGCGGCCTCGTGCCCTTCGCGGGCCAGCCTTCAAACCCCGGTCAGTTGGATTACTGAGCTAAGGTCGGGCAGGTCGAGCCCTCGAGCCCCATGGGGCTTAGTAGGGGTCGGCTGTGTTTTATGCGTCACCCCGTCTGTGGTTTCCACAACCAAAGGGGCTAAGGTAAAGACACTTGCCTCAATGGCTTGAGTGTCACACTCGGTGAGCTCGCTAACGGGCATGTCCGAGTGGAATTCAGGTCCGTCGTTTGCTGACGGGGTCGGCATAGCCCTCATGTGGCATTCCACTGCTCCTTAACCCGCCTCCTAGCAGATGCTTGTGTCACTCTGGAGAGCGACTCAGGTGGCCCACTGGCCTCTCCTTGATGGAGATTCTATGGGCTTGGCTCAAGGTTAGGATCGAACAAGAAAGGTCTAGATGTTCCTATCCGCTTCTGAGTTGGGTTGGGCAAGGCCGCTGGGGCTCATTGAAATTTGTCTCCCCTATCTCTAGTTGATGCGAGGAAGCTTCAAGCCCTTCATGGGCCAGCCTTCGAACCTTAGTCGGTTGCCGCTCATGTCGAATGAGATGACTACCGCTTTGTGACACGATGTGAAGGGTTGTGATGCAGCAATTTGCATATGCAATGCTCGGATGTATGGGATGAATGTATGGATGAATGTATGAATGAATGCATGAATGCATGCATGAGTATGGATGAATGAATGATCATGCACTAGAAAAGAAAAGTGGGGGTTGGTAAAGTTACCTCGATGGCCCAAGTGATGGGTTTGAGGAGCTCTTACCGGATATGTCCGTGTGGGGTCTGGGTCCATCATTTGTGACATAGTTGGCATACCATGCATGGGGTACCCCACTACTCCTTACCTGTCTCTCGGCCATGACCTGAGCCATTCAATCGTCTTGGGTGACGCGCTGGCACAGGGCCTTCCTATGGAGATAGAGGATGAGATCATCCCCCAAGAAATTAGTTAGGCAGATACGCCAGGTGGTGAACTAGTATTAAGCGGACAAGCTCATAAATTTTGTTATGGTCTAATAGATTTTTAGCCTTTCTCCCCTTTTCATGTAAAAAGGTTAGTGTGTTCTAACCCTTTCCATTGTTGAGGTCATAAAGCTCGGAGTGCGGGAGAACAAACTCTGATCACGCTGGTGAGCAAAGACGCCGTAGGTTTCTCGTAGTCCAACCAGTTATACTCATAGTTTTTTTCCGCAACCCTAGCCTCTAGGTCTCAATGTGAGAGGGGGTCACGCACAGAGAATGTTTGCTAGGTGGATATACTCTTAGACATGCACTGACCCTTTTTGTAGCTAAGGCCAAAAAGCCTGGGTGCGGAAAGAACTCTGATCACGCTGGTGAGCAAAGATGTCGTAGCCGTCAGGGTGTAGGTTTCTCGTAGTCCAACCAGTTTTACTCAGCATTCATTTTAGTAAGCCTCGCTTCTGGGTCTTAACATGAGAGAGGGTCGGGCGTAAAGAATGTCTACTAGATTAGCACGCTCTTATTAGCCCCCAAGTGAGGCCTAACCCCTTGTCGCTGCTGGGGTTGGGTGTCACTAAAGATTGGGGAGGTTGATAGCAAAACTGATAAGAGAAAGTGTGCGTTTATTAAGGGTAAAAGCGACGTAGCTGCTCGATGTTCTATGAAGACTTCGCCATTGATGGTCTTGAGCTTATAGGCGCCTGGTCGGAGCACCTCTAGGATGATGTATGGTCCCTCCCATGGCGGTGAGAGCTTGTGGCAGTCCTTGTTGCTCTAGATGAGGCGGAGCACTAGGTCTCCGACATTGAAGGCCCGACCCCCCACTCGACGCCTATGGTACCGGTGCAATGCTTGCTAGTACTTGGCTAAACAGAGGAGGGCGACATCGCGCACTTCATCTAGCTAGTCCATGGCATCCTCAAGGGATGCTTTGGCTCCCTATTCATTATACGCCCTGACCCTTGGTGCTCCATAGTTGAGGTCGGTCGGGAGGATAGCCTTAGAACCATAGACCATGAAGAAAGATGTGTAACTAGTGGCCCGGCTGGGGGTCGTCCTCAGGCTCCAGAGCACCATGGGAAGCTCTACGACCCATTGTCCACCAAACTTGTTCAACCAGTTGAAGATCTTAGGCTTGAGGCGTTGTAGGACCTTGCTGTTTGCGAGCTCGACCTACCCATTCATGCAGGGGTGTGCCATGGCGGCCCAATCGATGCGGATGTGGTATTCATCACAAAATCGGAGGAACTTCTTTCTGGTGAACTGCGTGCTGTTGTTCGTGATGATGGAGTTTGGGACCCCGAAGCAATGGACGATGTTGAGGAAGAACAACACGGCTTGCTCGAACTTGATCACGGAGATCAGTTGGGTGTCTGTCCACTTTGTAAACTTGTCTACGGTGACAAGCAAGTGGGTATAGCCCCCGAGCGCTCTTTTGAGAGGTCTGACCAGATCGAGCCCCTAGACCATGAATGGCCACATGATGGGGATTATCTAGAGTGCTTGGGCCGGTAGGTGGGTCTACCGAGCGTAGTATTGGCACCCTTCGTAGGTGCATACAATCTGTTCGGCATCGGCTACTGTGGTCGACCAGTAGAAGCCTTGTTGGAATGCGTTTGAGATGAGGGTTCTAGGCGTGGCATGGTGACCGCAGACTCCACCATGGATGTCGCTTAGCAACCACTTCCCATGTTCGATGGGGATGCAGCGCTGTAGGATCCCGGTGTGGCTTCGCTTGTAGAGTTTGCCCTCAATAAGGACAAAGGACTTGGCGCGACGAGCGAGCCGCTGAGCCTCCATCTTGTCCATCAGCAGTGCCTCGTAGAGGAGGTAGTCGAGGTAAGGCATCCTCCAGTCGACCAGAGGGTTGGGCTCTATCGCTAGATCCTCATCAAGCTCCATGACCTCAGGGTCGGATGGAGCCAAGGGCTGGTTAGCCCCTGAGCCCATGGCAGGCGACCCATTGTTGGCCTATTCTGGTTCCTCGTAGTGGACCAAGGGCTCTTGCTGATCACTGGCAAAGATGCCTATTGGCACCGGCTCTTGCTAGACGCTGCTTTCACCAGCGCGTCGGCCGCCTTATTGAGATGCCTCGGGATGTGATTGAGCTCGAGACCGTCAAACTTGTCCTCTAGCTAGCAGACTTCTCGGTAGTATGTAGCCATCTTGGCATTATGGCAGCTCAACTCCTTCATGACTTGGTCGATGACCAGCTGGGAGTTGCCCTAGACATCGAGGCATCGGATACGCAACTCGATGGCGATGCACAGGCCGTTGATGAGCGCCTCATATTTGGCAACATTGTTGGAGGATGGGAAATGGAAGTGAACCATGTACCTCATGCGTACCCTAATGGGCGAAACGAAGACCAGCCCCACACTAGCGCCTCTCTTCATCAGCGATCTATCGAAGTACATCGTCTAGTACTCTTGGTTGACGACCGCTAGTGGCATTTGGACCTCGGTCCATTCTACAATGAAATCAGCCAGCACTTGGGACTTGATGGCCGTCTAGGGGGCATACGAAATGCCTTGACCCATCAGCTCAAGTGCCCACTTTGTGATTCTTCCCATGGCATCCTAGTTCTAGACGACCTCGCCGAGGGGGAACGATGTCACAGCCATAACCAGATGTGACTCAAAGTAGTGGTGCAGCTTCCTCTTAGCGATGAGGATGGCGTACAGGAGCTTCTGGATTTGGGGGTAGTGGGTCTTGGAATCATATAGGACCTCACTAATGAAGTACACGGGGCATTGTACTTTGAGGGCATGCCCCTCTTCTTCTCGCTCCACCACTAGGGCAGCGCTGACCACTTGCATGGTGGCCACAATGTAGAGCAGAAGCGGTTCTCTATTGATCCGAGGAACCAGGATCAAGGCCTTCGTCAGAAGCTACTTGACCGTGTCTAGTGCCTCCTAGACCTCGAGCGTCCATTCGAAGTGATCGGCCTTCTTTAGAAATCGATAGAGGGGGAGACCTCATTCGCCAAGGCGCGAGATGAAGCGACTGAGCATGGCAAGGCACCTTTTAACTCGTTGTACCCCCTTTATGTTCTGTATCGGGCCCATCCTCAGATGGCCAAGATCTTCTCTGGGCTAGCTTCGATGCCACGCTTAGAGATGATAAAACCCAGCAGCATACCCCACGGGACCCCAAAATGCACTTCTCGGGGTTGAGCTTAATGTCATTTGCTCAAAGTCTTGCGAAGGTCTGCTCAAGGTCGGCTACGACCTGGTCAGCCCATCTAGACTTGACCACGATGTCGTCCATGTAGGCCTCAACGGTTCGCCCGATGACGTCCCTAAAGCACTTGAGCATACAACGTTGGTACATAGCCCCAGCATTCTTCAGACCTAATGGCATTGTGACATAGCAGAATGATCCAAAAGGGGTGATGAAAGATGTCATGAGCTGGTCGGACTCTTTCATCATGATTTCATGGTACCCGGAGTACGCATCAAGGAAGCAAAAGGTTTCGCACCCTAAGGTAGAGTTGACTACTTGGTCTATGTGTGGCAAAGGAAACAGATCCTTTGGGCACGCCTTGTTGAGACCCTGTCGACACAGAAATTTCCTCCCATGCCGAGGGCACACGAGCAAGCTAGAAGGGTCTGCTCAATGGAAGTTGTAGATCTGCCTGGCTTCAACGCAGGGGTGGTCGATCCTGTGCACTCCTCCCAAGACGTGCAAGTCAATTTGACCCTACAATTGACAAGGAGAGAAAGCTAATTAGTAATTTAAGGTGGAACGTGCCGGTGTTGCCAGATAGTCCCGAATGTGTGGATCTAAGAGCCGATATGAAAGGAGATCAACTAAATAGTCGATTCCAACATATTCATAAGAATAAATCAGTTAAAGCTCATGGGGTTATGGAAGGAAAATCAGTTATCATTCAGGATGAATATCATTATTTAGACAAATATTAGTCAATGGCAATAGGATATCAACAATAATCAGTTTATACTAAGCCAATGACTGCAAGCAACTGAATCCCTTTTGTATAAAGAAGCAGCTCATCACCATTTAACCATTTAATAAAGATAAATCTAATGAACATATTAGATCTCATCTACCGCTATGACCAGTGGGGCATGAGGTAGAATCATGCAGGCCATAGAAACAACAATAGACTTGACGACCCTAACTTATTACTAATATCAGTGGGGCTTGAGGCAGAATCATGCAAGCCGTAATATAATAATAAGATCATGGGGCTAACACATCTTTCAATCTATCTTTACTTCAACGGTCTTGTGATGTTAACTGCATTGTGAAAGCGCTCGATATCAGCTAAAACAACCAATTCAGGCATAGCGCACAGTTAAGATCATGCCCTATTAGGAACAGATCTACCAAATAACGATCCCCACTCCACGGTGCTAACAGTGGGGTGTGAGGCAGAATCACATAGGCCATGATAACGGGCCATGAAATGGTTTTCGTTAGCCAATAGATCTATTCAAGATAAAACATGCCTTAACCGCACACTATGCATGATCAAGATTGATATAAAACAGCCGATAAAACATAACTCATCATTTAAGATGCAGATTAGATCAGTTTAGATTAACAAATGATGGGTTAAACAGGATATATGGCTGATCTAGATCAATCCCAATCGGGCGAAGTGATATTGCTGTAATTAAATAAATAATGGAAGCAATAAACAATATCAGTAACTTAATGAATCTATCCAAAGGACGTCACCCTTGTATAGAGCCGATAACTTGACCTTAATCTAGTTTGAGCAGTGGAGGTCGATCGGATCCATGCAGCCATACTTGAACTAAACAAGAGTCGATAACTAGCTTATACCAGAGTAGTAGTGGAGGTCGACCAGATCGATGCAGCCGTACAAACAGAAGTATAAGCCATGACGGTACTTACAGACAAGCCGGAGGTCGGCCAGACCGATGCAGCCCTGCTTGCTAAAGAACTCGCCAAGATCTACTCTACTCCTACAGCTAAGGGGTGGCTAGAGCCAAAAAAAGTAAGGAACTTGTATTTGATTGATTATGTCCTTTACAACAGCCAGGGTCCAATATTTATACCCGGAGCATAAACATGAGCCCTGCTCGAGCATGGCTCATTACAATCTTTGGCATAGAAGAAAATATTCCTAATTTAAGATAACTTGGACCCAAATCTTTCCCTTTTTGAAGAGTCCAATATGTAGTTTCTTGGCGCCAATCGTAGCTCATCATCGCTATCTGCTCACATCATCCAAAGAGATCCGATTCCAGAGTCGTATCTGAATCAACTGAGATCGATCCTTATGCAATTGATTCCTTGATTGGCATGATTTTGAAAGCTTTGAGTTCCCACGTTTTTCTCTCCAAATTTTGGTGTAAACACATGCCCCCCAATTTTGGGATAAAAGTGATTTTATTCCAAAATTCCGATTTATCTGTTTACCATGCCGCAACCGTTGTCGCAGAACCGACCAATTTATAAGAATACAAGTACAATGGCAATCCGTCAAGCGGTCGCACTGTCATACTTGAACCCATATAAACCCGGTAGTCCGTCGAGTACCACGACGGGTCTTGATAAACAATTTACAACAACCAAGATCATATAGGATTCAACATACATGCCACATATTACATAAAGTTCACAGATACTTTTCATCATCAGAGTATGAATAAAAGTTATTACAAACCGAGTTTGATAAATAAAGCGGAAGCAAATAAGTTCGAAGATAAAGTTTCCAACATAGTTTGATACAGTGCCAAGCTAGATCACGGTCCACAAAAGCAAGGATAGGAATTACTAAAGAAGCCTGCCCAAGGCTTACACCTCATCCACAGCGGGATAGAAGCAACTCTTGCAATAACCATGATACATAGTGCCATCTGCAACAATGGGAAAATAAACCCTGAGTACGAGAAGGCACTCAACTAGACTTACCCGTCATGAACCAGAAATAAAATGACTCCAAGGATTATGCAAAAATTTGTATAAGTGGACGTAACTCGACAACATTTTTGCGTAAAAGCAATTGAGTCATGGTACGATTACAATTTCTTTACCAAAGTTAAGCATAACTATCCATTTCTAGATTAGCAACTATCCTGTGCCAAACATGTGGTATATCCTTTAGAAGCATACAATAATAACCATAGCAGGTATTGGAATTCCATATTCATCCGAACCATCATGTTTCATAACATAGTTGCTACGATGTTGGGACTAGCCAAGTTTCTCACTATCCGGGAGAGGCGGCGATTGAATCGATTTCAACCGGTGGGAATTTATTCCTAACACAAACCAGTCTACCACCCACGATAGCCTTAGGTCACCTTTGATACAACTCGGTACACATTTGGCGGGTCCGCATCACGCCGCACAATCTAGAACACCAGATGCCGGGATGCTCGGGCCAAGCCCGCCCTTGGGCTCGGTCGTCGTTCCCGGAAGGAGCGCACAATGTAAGCGGTTCCGGCCTGAGTTGAATTACTACTCGGCCAGCGGTCGGAATGAGTTATCCGCCAGCTAAGTGAGAGGCATGCGTTCAATCTTGTCAGAAGCGCCAACAACGGTACGATCCTTAATTGACACAGACAGGGATAAATCCACACCCAAGACCTCCATGTCTTGTTGCTTCTCTATCGATTTCCCGTCCGGTCTCGATTTACTTTTACCTCATGGTTCTGTTCCACGATAGCAGATATAGTCAACCGTGCTACGGTATCCACCTACATCTCGCAGGTGACAGGACATCACCTGACTTCTACCGGTCTAAGCATGGCTAAGCATATATTCGATCCTGAACCTATACCGGTTAAAGGGTTAATATCTGGACAAGGAATTTACATGCATCAAGTGGTTTCATTCAACTCTTATAACCTAATGCATCAATCATAAGTACGTAAGTAAACATTTGTAAATTACTGGGAGACTTATAATGCTCTAGGGCTTGCCTCACAGGAAGGAAGTAGGGCGGTGGTCAGGGCACTCCGGAAGTTCTTTAGGGTTCTGCTCCACGCCTTCGGGAGCTGCGGCTTGTGGATCCTCCTGCTGGTTCCCTTCCTCTGCTTCTTTGAATTCCAGCAACGTGATCTCTTCCTCCGATCCTAGATGCATGAATATGGCATAAGTATTACGAATGCATATATGTTTAACACGTGCATCATGTTTATTGAGTAGGTGCATATCTCTTCTCGATTATTAATTAATTACTTCTACAATGCA
Source organism: Miscanthus lutarioriparius (assembly GCA_904845875.1). Taxonomy (NCBI): domain Eukaryota; kingdom Viridiplantae; phylum Streptophyta; class Magnoliopsida; order Poales; family Poaceae; genus Miscanthus; species Miscanthus lutarioriparius. The sequence goes on along the minus strand of CAJGYO010000005.1, from coordinate 69,264,811 downwards.
TCGACTATGCCCCAAAACAGTAGTTACTTGTTTCCCTTGTAACTGGAGTTTCACTAATCCAAATATAGTGATCCTAGACTTTCTAGAAAGCTTATCAAATTCTCTATAACTTTTTTATTGACCATTTTTACAGCACACATCAGTTTCAACAAGCAACTCGTCAAACTCTAGAATCAGTCCGGGAACTATTTAATATGCAATCTAAAGTAATAATACTTCTACTTCATGTAATCATTCATAATTTGACAACATAGAATCTACCAACAGTTTAAGCATACCAAATACATTTAAGATAATATAATGGTGAAGCCCAAACTATTTATTTAATTGCTTTTATTATTTTATTGAGATATCTAGGTTAAATAATAAACATATATCAGATATACTTAATAAATTCTCAAAAATTTACAGTGCCTTACTAATGCTATTAAAGGACTACTATTAAAATTTCATGTCATTTTACTAAGTAGAACATCCTATACAAACATGACAAGGAAGCAAGGCTTGAAATAGCATAAATGGAAAACCCTATTGAAAAGTGTCAAGCAACATATTTCCTATTTTTATTAGCATCCATATACTACTAGGATTACCTCTAAAAATTTTCATGAATTTTGGATTCATAAATAATTTATAAAAATTTACACAATGATTAACTATTCATAAAAGAAAAATCTATAACTATAAATCTACACATGCACTGGTCCTCAAATTTTTACCAGAGTTCACATATGCTAAGACTAGCTTACCACAAAAATTTCATAATTTTTGGAGCATAGGAACTCTAGATATAAAATAAACAAATTTGAATGCATTCAAATGCACCTTTCAAATCTCTATTTAAATCTCCAACAATTTCTACTGTACAAGTCAAGAACATATTTTTCCTAAATACTACACTTCCTAAGGAACACTAACAAATTTATTTCACAATTTTAGGGGCTATCAAACTGAAGATACAAAAATAATAAAACACATGTGAATCTGCATTCAAACCGAACTGGATTTGAAACATGGAGTCGCTGACACGCGGGACCCACTGGTCAGCGGGACAAAAACAGAGCCGGCGGCGCTGCTCTACGGACGCGGCCAGAACTCGACGGCGGCGAGTTCACTGGCGGTGACATCTTCACCAGACTTTCTACTCGACCTAGCGCATCTAATGAGCCACTTGGCCGGCCCTATTGTCGACTCTAGAGATGACGACAGCGGCTATGGCGGAGCGGCAAGGCTGGACTACGGCGGTATGCCGGTAGAGGCCATGGCGAGGCACAAAGGGGCGCGGACGAGCATCCCTGAACTCAGGCGAACCTAACGCACACGGCTACCCAGTCTACGGTGGAGGGACGTGCCCCAGCCACGGTGACGGACTTGGCGGTGGAGCTCCGGCGAGCTTGCGCACGACGCTGGCGCTTACCGAATGCTGTCAGCGGGCATGGGAGGAGGCAGGGGGTTGCTGGGGTGGCGATGGAGTGCTGCGGTGGTGATGGAGTGGCTAGCCGTGAGCTTGTGCACGGTTATGGCGACGGCGGAGCTGCGGGAGCTCGGCTGCTGCTGCGGCGAGGAAGAGAGGCCGGAAAAAGCGAAAAGAGGGCACGGGACGGCTCGGGCAGGCGCTGGCGGGGTTAAGGCCACGTTCAGGCACGTCATGGCCTACGCGATCAGGGCGTTGGCGACGCGCGGCCGTCGCCGCGGACACACGGCGCGCGGTTCCTGCCGGTGGTCGGCCACTAACAACGTCGATCAATTCGTTTCAGTGAACCACACCGAGCCTGACAACGCATGTTCACGTTGAACAAACTCTTAATCTGTGGACTTCTAGCCAAAACTTCCTAAACCGAAATTGTAGACCTATGTACCAGCTACAATACTTGTTCAAAGCACTTGCTCAAATTCGCAACAGAAACAGAGAAAATTCAAGCTCAAGGTTGGCTTGTCAGGCTGTCAGGGTTCATGACTTAGCAAAATTTGCTAAGTGTTGAAATGGTTGATTTCTCTGATTTTTGAAATCCAAATTCACACATGTTAGGAGCTGATTCAGTCAAAGACCCAAAAATCAAAGTTGTTCCTTATGTCAAACACTACAACATTGCTTTAGTGAACTCCTCCATGCAAGGTCTGTAGCACCTAGTTCAACTTTAGTCAAACATGTCACTTTGAAAATATGATACATACTCAAACCATGACTAAATGACCAAATTAGCCCTAGCCCTAAATACCAAAGTTGTTCATAATGATATCCTAAGCATGTTTAAGCAAATTGCAAGGTCATTCAATCATTTTATGTAGTAGTCACTCATAGAGCTAGTTAGGGCAATCACAGGAAACATGCCTTAAAGGCTTGATTAAGAAAAGTGACTTTCATGAACAATGTTCTAATTGCTAACCCAAGTGTGGTTACATGTTTTTGTGACTCACATCTACCAAGTACTGGTTTTCATTCATGATCATTTGCATATACACATGGAAACATGAAATAATAAGAATGTTGCATATGTTTCAATTGAATGTTTCAAATGTCAAATGCTTGATTATGAATGCTTTATGATCATGCTCATGCTATGCGAGTCAAGTTATGCAATGCTAACACCCGAGGTGTTACAGCCCCTCCCCCTTATAAAAATCTCGTCCCGAGATTTGCAAAACCTACCATTCTTGGAAAAAGACGGGATAAACTTCTCGTAGATAGTCTTCTCTTTCCCACGTAGCATCTTGTTCACTATGATTGTTCCACACCACCTTATAGAACTTGATAATCTTACTCCTTGTCACTCTCTCCATCTCCTCTAATACTCGAATTGGCTTTTCTTCATAGGTCAAATCCGATTGAAGCTGCACGTTGGTGGGTGCAATCGCTTCTTCAGGTACTCGAAGACATTTCTTTAACTGAGAAACATGGAACACATCAAAGATTGCACTCATCTCTGGTGGAAGTTGTAACTTATACGCAACATTTCCTTTTCGTTCCAAAATTTTGTATGGCCCTACATATCTTGGTGAAAGCTTCTTTTTCATCCCAAATCTTTTCACACCTTTCATGGGTGATACTCTCAAGTATACATAGTCACCCACTTCGAAAGTCAGTGGTCTTCTTCTTTTGTCGGCATAACTTTTCTGTCTGGATTGAGCTGCCTTCATATGTTGTTGGATGATACGTACTTGCTCTTGGCTTCATTGACAAAATCAATACCAAAGTATCTCCTTTCACCGGGCTCAATCCAATTCAATGGAGTTCTGCACTTTCTGCCATACAAGGCTTCAAATGGAGCCATTTTGATACTCGCTTGATAACTGTTGTTATAGGAGAATTCAGCTAAAGGTAACCATTTCTCCCATGAACCTTTTGAAGATATAACACAAGCTCTAAGTAAATCTTCTAGGATTTGGTTCACTTGCTGCTCTTCGTCTCGAAGTTTTTTGGATGATAAGTTGAACTTCCGATTAGCTTGGTTCCCAAAGCTTGGTGTAAGTGCTCCCGAAACGAGCTATGAACTGTGGTCCTTGATCTGAGATTATAGTCCGGGTACTCCATGCGTCTCACGATCTGGGAAACATATATCTCGCGTATTTTCCAACTATATACCGGGTGTTCACGGGTATAAAGTGTGCTAACTTGGTGAGACGATCTACAATAACCCAGATTGAATCGTGACCTTTCAGGCGTCATTGGAAGGCCTATGATAAAGTCCATGCTGATTTCCTCCCATTTCCATCCTAGAATAGGCAATGGCTGAAGTAATCCAAGCAGTTTTCATATGGACGGCTTTCACTCTCTGCAGTTATCACACCTAGCAACATAGGTGCGATCTCTTTCTTCATCTTAGTCCACCAAAACGGGTTCTTAAATCTTGATACATTTTACTACTACCCGGATGGATAGACAATTTGGATGAGTGAGCTTCATCTAAAATTTGATTCCTTAGCTCACGGTCTTTTGGTACCACTAGTCGGTCCTCAAACCATAATACACCTCTTTTCGTCCAATCTGAAATGTTTGGTTTCTGCTCTTGCATTTTCTCTTGATGTGACTTATTCCTACATCTCGTCTGCTTTGTAGCTCTATGATTTTGCCCTCAAGCGAACAACTAATTGTGATATTGTGTAGTACAAGCAGGATGTAACAAGTTGAATCCATCTTCTAACAATGCTTCCACAGTGTTGCAATGGGACTTTCGTTGAGTGCATCGGCTACTACATTAGCTTTACCCGGATGGTAATGCACTTCTAAATTGTAGTCCTTAATCAATTCTAACCATCTTCGTTGTCTCATGTTCAGCTCTGGCTGGGTAAAGATATACTTGAGACTTTTATGGTCAGTATAGATATGACATACATTGCCCAACAAGTAATGTCTCCATATCTTTAATGCATGAACAACGGCTGCAAGTTCCAAATCATGTGTAGGGTAGTTGACTTCATGTTTTCTCAATTGCCGAGAAGCATATGCAATTACTCTTCCTTCTTGCATAAGCACACATCCTAAACCTATTCCAGATGCATCACAAAATACATCAAAAAGGCTTTTCAATGTCATTTGTGCTAGCACAGTGCTATAGTCAACAAAGTTCTGAGGGTGTGAAAAGCTGTTTCACATTCTGGTGTCCATTTGTACTTCTCATCTTTCTGGAGTAGTCTGGTCATAGGTTTAGCTATCTTTGAGAAATCTGGAATAAACCGACGATAGTACCCTGCTAACCCTAGAAAACTCCGAACTTCATGAACCAAAGTTGGGGCTTTCCAATCCATGACCTCTTGTACTTTGGATGGGTCTACTGAGATTCCATCTCTTGATAAAATGTGACCTAAGAAAGGTACTTTGCTCATCCAAAATTCACATTTGCTAAACTTGGCATATAGCTTATGCTCCCTCAGTCTGGATAGGACAATCCTTAGATGCTCTTCATGATCTGTCTCATTTTCTGAATAAATCAATATGTCATCGATAAACACGACCACGAACTTGTCAAGTTCGGGCATGAATACCGAGTTCATCAGGTACATGAAATAGGCCGGAGCATTTGTTAGTCCGAAAGACATAACCAAATACTCATATAAGCCATATCTAGTAGAGAAAGCAGTTTTAGGTATATCCTCCGGTCTGATCTTTATCTGATGGTAACCTGATCTCAAATCAATTTTGGAGAATACCTTTGCCTTCGCTAACTGATCGAACAAGATGTCAATGCGGGGCAATGGATATTTGTTTTTGATGGTCACAGCATTGAGTGGTCTGTAATCTACACACATTCTCAGTGACTTATCCTTCTTTTTCACAAACAAGGCTGGACATCCCCACGGAGATGAGCTAGGTTGGATAAGACCTTTGTCCAAGAGATCTTGCAATTGAACCTTAAGTTCTGCTAACTCATTAGGTGGCATTCTATAGGGCCTTCTTGAAATGGTTGTTGTACCTGGCACTAACTCAATCTTGAATTCCACCTCCCTATCAGGTAATTCCTCTAGAAATACATCCGGAAACTCACAAACTACGGGGATATCACTAAGTGTGGTGGCTTGGATAGCACAAGCTAACTGTTGGGGTTCGAAATCGTGGGAGAGTGGTACTAGAAAAGCATTCCCTCCCGTGGGTTCTCTCAACATGATAGTACGGTTGCTAGTGTTAATAAGAACACCATGATCCTTCATCCAATTCATGCCTAAGATTACACTTATTGACAACCCAGGCAATATTATCAAATCCGTGGTGTACTCCCTCCCTTGTATCACGATGAGTACATTTTTGACTATCTTTTTGGTAGTAACAGTACCCCCTGCTGAACTTATGTTAAAACCCCCTTTGTTTACTTCAATTATTTCTTGACCATGTCTAGATGCAAATGCTTGACTCATAAATGAATGAGAAGCTCCCGAATCAAATAAAACAACAGCAGGATACTTGTTGACAAGAAACATACCAGCCGTGACAACTTCTCCGGTGGGCACTTCCTCCACAGCGGTATAATGCACTTGTCCTTGACGTGCCCTGGCATTCACCTGCCTCTGATTGTTCTGATTTGGGTTGCCATTCCTCTTGGGGTGGGGGCATTCCTTGGACCAATGACCCAGTTGGTTGCAGTTGAAACATGGTTGATTACTTCTGAATCCGGTGGAGCTGTCCTGATTGCCATTTCCTTTTGGTAAGGCAATAGTGAACGCCTTACGGAATGGTTTCTGTGGCCTATTATTTTGAGCCTTCGGTGGTGGAAGCCTAAACTTGGGTGCAGGTGGACGGAACTGGGGCCTAGTTGTGATAGGCGCTTTTGACTGGAAAGATCCGGAGGCACTGGCCTCATATGTCCTCTTGCGACCTTTAGCAACTGCATGCATGTTGTTGTGGTTTTCTTGGGTCAAGGCATCACTAATAAACTCATTGTACATGGCACACCTAGAATTTGTCATAGTCCTCATCAGTTTAGTACCCAGACCTCGCTTGAAGCTCTCTATCTTTTTCTCCTCGGTATCCACAAAACCTAGAGCATATCTGGACAAGTTGTTGAATGCGTGCATATACTCTGTGAGTGACTTTGTTCCTTGAGTGAGCCTCATAAATTCGGCTGCTTTCATGTGCATCAGGCCCGAGGGAATATGGTGTCCTCTAAAAGCCAGCTTAAACTATTCCCAGGTCACTCGCGCATTAGCAGGAAAGGATGACAGGAAATGTGTCCACCAGATCCCTGCTGGTCCTTGCAATTGATGAGAAGCATACTCTACTTTCAGATGCTCTGTGACCCTCAACAGACGGAATTTCTGCTCAATGGTATTCAACCATTCATCGGCCTGCAGTGGTTCCTCAGCCACCTTGAAGATTGGAGGCTTCGTGTCCAGAAACTCCTTGAATGTACTGTGCTGATTTGGCTCGGCCCCTGGTTGATGTGGGTGGCCACGAGCAGTGTTTTGCGCGATAAGGCGCAAAGCTTCTTCCATTGTCCTCTGGCTCCCCAAGAACTGAGCAAAGAACTCCTGAGCAGACGGCGGTGGTGGTGGTGGTAAGTCATCACCATTGCCATCATGACTGCTACTAGCTCCAGCACGGGTGCGCGTCATCTGCGAAGTTGCACAATAAGCGATTATTGGTTGATGTCAAGAGATTGCAGATGAATCATAATCATGCCAAACTGAAATTACTGGAGAAAATTCTCAAATTCACAATAAAAATAGAGGCATAACAATTCATTCTCGCAACATGGCATCCCCAATTTGACCACTTATCGCGCTCATAACGCATGCAAATTTAAATCGTGATCACCAACAAGGAACGAAATTGCATTGATGTTCAACCAAAGGTGCGATAGTCGTGCGATTCACAATATTACATGATAGTCGGATTTCCTAAATTAAATTCGAACTACAGGTCCATCACATGGATAAAGGTGATACATTAGCCCTTCCACTAAGTGCTAAGCGATCTAATCTTCATCATGATCACTATCGAGGTCAGACGTAGGATCATCTCCTCCCTCAGGCTCCACTTCTTCTTCAGGCTCTACTTCTTCTTCATCCTCGTCCCCTTCTAGATCCATCTCTGCGGCTCCAGGTGGGACATAAGGGTGGAGCTGATTGTTCAGTAGATGAACCTCTTCATGCAGATTATCGTTGTATTCTTCCGCATTGGCCAGCTGCTGTCCCAGCTCAAACTGTCGAGCTCTTAGGACATCTTCCCTGGACCAAGCTGCATTTCGCTGGTGAGTTAACCGAGTCATCTCTTCAGTGAGCCTCTCAATCTCGGCGTCGTGCTCCCTCTGAAGCTGTCGTCGATCCTCGCGGGCATGACCAAGAGCACCAGACACACGTCTGAGGCTACCTTCTACTCCATCTAACACTCTCATCACTGCGAACATGGCGCTCATGGAAGGGTTATCACTGTTCTGCCCTTCTGCTGCACCAATCTCCAAAGATCTTCCCCTTGCCTGCTGCCATGAGTCAGTGGAGGGGTTACCTCTCGGAAAGACTCTAGCCAAGGCGGCTACCAGCTCCTGAGGAAAACGATCCATGATATCCCTCAGGATCCCAAAGGCTGCCCTGCCAGCTGCTTCTTCAGCAGTCCTGCCAGTTGACTCATAACACCAACCTATCCACTCAGAATCGTCACCTCGGGGACAAACAACGGCCTCCACAATAACTAAGAGACCTTCTCCCAACTACTCATTCGCCCAGAAGTAGCGGGGTTCCATTCCATCAGGATAGCCTACATAGCTGAGCACTCTCCACAAGAGTGTAGGCATCCCAAACTCTCCAAGAAACGTATGATGTTGACGGGTACGTGGAGCAAGCTGACGGCGGGGAGCTTTGCCTCCGGTGGACTTGCTAGCAGTCTGCTTGGTGCGTGCCATCTGCACCATTAACATGTACCCTTTGGTGAGACAATGCCAAAATGGATAAGAGTTACATAACTGAGTAAGAATTTTATAAGGGGAGGAACAATTTAATTATGTGCATGGTAATTATCATGATGCATGCTCGTTCCGTACGTCCTCACAAACTTAGGAAAAATTTGTTTCTAGCGGTAGACACGGTGGCATACATACGTTCTCTCATAAATAGCGTAACTAGTCGAGCTACACATTTCGTTGTTAGTGTACCTGCATAAAATTTCATCTCAGCCCTAAACCCATAATGAAATATACGTAATGTAATTGTAAATACTTCCATATATGTATACCCATACATATACTTCCGTATCAATCTACCCGACAATAATTTAAACCCACAATTAAATACGTACCATATACACATGCAAGCATGCATACATAGCCGTACCAAAGCTACTCTCCCCGACCGCACGCTCACATCTGGCGGTTATACACTCATCATCTTACCTTGGCGTAGAGGCATTTGATCCATACATTACCACTCAAGTGAATGGCATCCATACTATAGCACACCGTATGGACGACGAAGTAAAAACCCCCATGTTAGTACTTAAATAGCCACCTAATAGTCCTTAATTTGGGCATAAGGAAAGTGATCATTGGCACACTTTAGATTTCAATACCTATTATGTAACTTTTAGTTGCTAGAGAAGGGTTTATTTTGGAAAACAAAAACTTTTGTTTTAAATACACTTGTGACAATTAACGTTGAATCTTGCTCTGATGCCAGCTGTCGCAGAACCGACCAATTTATAAGAATACAAGTACAATGTCAATCCGCAAGCGGTTGCACTGTCATACTTGAACCCATATAAACCCGGTAGTCCGTCGAGTACCACGACGGGTCTCGATAAACGATTTACAACAACCAAGATCGTACAGGATTCAACATACATGCCACATATTACATAAAGTTCACATATACTTTTCATCATCAGAGTACGAATAAAAGTTATTACAAACCGAGTTTGATAAATAAAGTGGAAGCAAATAAGTTCGAAGATAAAGTTTCCAACATAGTTTGATACAGTGCCAAGCTAGATCACGATCCACAAAAGCAAGGATAGGAATTACTAAAGAAGCCTGCCTAAGGCTTACTCCTCATCCACAGCGGGATAGAAGCAACTCTTGCAATAACCATGATACACAGTGCCATCTGCAACAATGGGAAAATAAACCCTGAGTACGAGAAGGTACTCAGCTAGACTTACCCGTCATGAACCAGAAATAAAATGACTCCAAGGATTATGCAAGGCTGTATAAGTGGACATAACTCGACAACATTTTTGCGTAAAAGCAATTGAGTCATGGTATAGTTACAATTTCTTTACCAGGTTAAGCATAACTATCCATTTCTAGATTAGCAACTATCCTGTGCCAAACATGTGGTATATCCTTTAGAAGCATACAATAATAACCATAGCAGGTATTGGAATTCCATATTCATCTGAACCATCATGTTTCATAACATAGTTGCTACGATGTTGGGACTAGCCAAGTTTCTCACTATCCGGGAGAGACGGCGATTCGAATCGATTACAACCAGCTGGGAATTTATTCCTAACACAAACCCAGGTCTACCAGCCACGATAGCCTTAGGTCACCTTTGATACAACTCAGGTACACATTTTGCGGGTCCGTACCGCGCCGCACAATCTAGAACACCAGATGCCAGGATGCTCAGGCCAAGCCTGCCCTTGGGCTCAGTCTGATCGTTCCCCAGAAGGAGCGCACAACAGAACGGTTCCCGGCCTGAGTTGAATTACTCGGCTTCGCGGTCGGAATGAGTTATCCGGCCAGCTAAGTGAGAGGCATGCATTCAATCTTGTCAGAAGCGCCAACAACGGTACGATCCTTAATTGACACAGACAGGGATAAATCCACACCCAAGACCTCCATGTCTTGTTGCTTCTCTATCGATTTCCCGTCCGGTCTCGATTTACTTTTACCTCATGGTTCTGTTCCACGATAGCAGATATAGTCAACCGTGCTACGGTATCCACCTACATCTCGCAGGTGACAGGACATCACCTGACTTCTACCGGTCTAAGCATGGCTAAGCATATATTCGATCCTGAACCTATACCGGTTAAAGGGTTAATATCTGGACAAGGAATTTACATGCATCAAGTGGTTTCATTCAACTCTTATAACCTAATGCATCAATCATAAGTACGTAAGTAAACATTTGTAAATTACTGGGAGACTTATAATGCTCCGGGGCTTGCCTCGTAGGAAGGAAGTAGGGCGGTGGTCAGGGCACTTCGGAAGTTCTTCAGGGTTCTGCTCCACGCCTTCGGGAGCTGTGGCTTGTGGATCCTCCTGCTGGTTCCCTTCCTCTGCTTCTTCGAATTCCAGCAACGTGATCTCTTCCTCTGATCCTAGATGCATGAATATGGCATAAGTATTACGAATGCATATATGTTTAACACGTGCATCATGTTTATTGAGTAGGTGCATATCTCTTCTCGATTATTAATTAACTACTTCTACAATGCATCGACTATGCCCCAAAACAGTAGTTACTTGTTTCCCTCATAACTGGAGTTTTACTAATCCAAATACAGTGATCCTAGACTTTCTGGAAAGCTTATCAAATTATCTATAACTTTGTTATTAACCATTTTTACAGCACACATCAGTTTCAACATGCAACTCGTCAAACTCTAGAATCAGTCCGGAAACTATTTAATATGCAATCTAAAGTAATAATACTTCTACTTCATGTAATCATTCATAATTTGACAACATAGAATCTACCAACAGTTTAAGCATACCAAATACATTTAAGATAATATAATGGTGAAGCCCAAACTATTTATTTAATTGCCTTTATTATTTTATTTAGATATCTAGGTTAAATAATAAACATATATCAGATATACTTAATAAATTCTCAAAAATTTACAGTGCCTTACTAATGCTATTAAAGGACTACTATTAAAATTTCATGTCATTTTACTAAGTAGAACATCCTATACAAAAATTACAAGGAAGCAAGGCTTGATATAGCATAAATGGAAAACCCTATTGAAAAGTGTCAAGCAACAGATTTCCTATTTTTCTTAGCATCCATATACTACTAGGATTACCTCTAAAAATTTTCATGAATTTTGGATTCATAAATAATTTATAAAAATTTACACAAGGATTAACTATTCATAAAAGAAAAATCTATAACTATAAATCTACACATGCACTAGTCCTCAAATTTTTACCGGAGTTCACATATGCTAATACTAGCTTACCACAAAAATTTCATAATTTTTGGAGCACAGGAACTCTAGATATAAAATAAACAAATTTGAATGCATTCAAAAGCACCTTTCAAATCCCTATTTAAATCTCCAACCATTTCTACTGTACAAGTCAAGAACATATTTTTCCTAAATACTACACTTCCTAAGGAACACTCACAAATTTATTTCACAATTTTAGGGGCTATCAAACTAAAGATACAAAAATAACAAAACACATGTGAATCTGCATTCAAACCGAACTGGATTTGAAACATGGAGTCGCTGAAACGCGGGACCCACTGGTCAGCGGGACAAAAACAGAGCCGGTGGCGCTGCTCTATGGACGCGGCCAGAACTCGACGGTGGCGAGTTCGCCGGCGGTGACATCTTCACCAGACTTTCTACTCGACCTAGCGCATCTAATGAGCCACTTGGTCGGCCCTATTGTCGACTCTAGAGATGACGGCGGCGGCTATGGCGGAGCGGCGGGGCTGGACTATGGCGGTACGCCAGTAGAGGCCACGGCGAGGCACAAAGGGGCGCGGACGAGCATCCCTGAACTCAGGCGAACCTAACGCGCACGGCTACCCAGTCTACGGTGGATGACGTGCCCCAGCCACGGTGACGGACTTGGCGATGGAGCTCCAGCGAGCTTGCGCACGACGCTGGCGCTTACCGAATGCTGTCAGTGGGCACGGGAGGAGGCAGGGGGGTTGCTGGGGTGGCGATGGAGTGCTGCGGTGGTGATGGAGTGGCTAGGCGCGAGCTTGTGCATGGTTATGGCGACAGCGGAGCTACGGGAGCTCGGCTGCTGCTGCGGCGAGGAAGAGAGGCCAGAAAAAGCGAAAAGAGGGCGCGGGACAGCTGGGGCAGGCGCTGGCGGGGTTAAGGCCGTGTTCAGGCGCGTCGTGGCCTACGCAATCAGGGCGTTGGCGACGCGCGACCGTCGCCGCGGACACGCGGCGCGTGGTTCCTGTCGGTGGTCGGCCACTGACAACGTCGATCAATTCATTTAAGTGAACCACACCGAGCCTGACAACGCATGTTCACGTTGAACAAACTCTTAATCCGTGGACTTCTAGCCAAAACTTCCTAAACCGAAATTGTAGACCTATGTACCAGCTACAATACTTGCTCAAAGCACTTTCTCAAATTCGCAACAGAAACAGAGAAAAATCGAGCTCAAGGTTGGCTTGTCAGGCTGTCAGGGTTCATGACTTAGCAAAATTTGCTAAGTGTTGAAATGGTTGATTTCTCTGATTTTTGAAATCCAAATTCACACATGTTAGGAGCTGATTCAGTCAAAGACCCAAAAATCAAAGTTGTTCCTTATGTCAAACACTACAACATTGCTTTAGTGAACTCCTCCATGCAAGGTCTCTAGCACCTAGTTCAACTTTAGTCAAACATGTCACTTTGAAAATATGATACATACTCAAACCATGACTAAATGACCAAATTAGCCGTAGCCCTAAATACCAAAGTTGTTCATAATGATATCCTAAGCGTGTTTAAGCAAATTGCAAGGTCATTCAATCATTTTATGTAGTAGTCACTCATAGAGCTAGTTAGGGCAATCACAGGAAACATGCCTTAAAGGCTTGATTAAGAAAAGTGACTTTCATGAACAATGTTCTAATTGCTAACCCAAGTGTGGTTACATGTTTTTGTGACTCACATCTACCAAGTACCAGTTTTCATTCATGATCATTTGCATATACACATGGAAACATGAAATAATAAGAATGTTGCATATGTTTCAATTGAATGTTTCAAATGTCAAATGCTTGATTATGAATGCTTTATGATCATGCTCATGCTATGCGAGTCAAGTTATGCAAGGCTAACACCCGAGGTGTTACAACCGTTTCGCTCCGAGATATACGCACGACTCCTGACTTCCCGAGCCAAGTCTTATATAATGTCCCAATAGTATCTTGTCCAACTCACTCGGTCTGTTTGCTTTCCCCTTCTTTTTCGAGCAAATCTCAACAGCCGACGTCGCCATCGCCAAAGCTTCAACCCTAGAAAATATTCCGCCCCATCAAGCTCCTTTTCAAGTGGTCTTCCTCAGATTCACATCTGTTTCGGCGGTAATGGCGACCAGCGACCACATCCCCGAGGTATGCTTTCAAATTCCCATTCTCAAAATGTTGGTGGCTACCCTGCATTTCCTTTGTCCTCAAATTTATTTTATCCGATTTCTAGGAAATGAGGAATGAAATCTTGATTCCATCAGCTATTACTTCTAATGTTTATTTTCTTGGGCCTATGGGTGATCCTGATCCATCTAATTTCATTCGTCAAGAAACCAACCAAATCCCCTTCAAACGGTCTGTAGTGGATTTGTCCTCCTAGACTATCAAAACCCCCTTCAGAAACTAGCCTAAAATGCCCAAGGGGTGGAGAAATTGGTTTCATAGGGTATCCGAGAAAAAGGGCAGAGATTGGGAGGTGTATGATTTGAATCAATGTTTGACACTTTCATTGTCCGGGATGGAGAGGAATGATTCACTCTTGATTTCCACATCCTATTTCTGGTCCAATGCCCTGAATGCTTTTGTCTTTGGTCGTGGCCCAATGACTATTACCCTGGCCGATGTTTACATGTTGACCAGGCTTAGGATAACTAGGTCAGTGCATCCTTATGAGTACTTGAGTGCTGGTTCCAAGAAATTAGCCAAAATATCACACTGCACAGGATGGGCAAGTTATATTCTAAACCATATCGGAGATGAATCGACTGTTAGTGAAAGGGAATATGTGGCCTTTCTGAATATGTGGTTGGAGATATTCATCTTTTGTGGGTCATGTTGTGGTCTGACTTATAATCACAAACTCATGGCAGAGCATCTAGCCGTAGGTAAGGACATTCCTCTTGGAAAGTATATGCTAGGAGCTACTTATCATCCGATGTACCAGGTAGGCGCACAATTATTGAAGAATGAACCAGTGCATACCATCAGTGGCCCTTGGTGGTTGATACAAATGTGGCTCAACCTATATGTGTATAAGATTGTAAGGCCTGATCCCAGAAGCCTGAGTTTCCCTTCCTCCAATTTTGATGAGGAATATAGAGGTGAAGAAGGAAAAACTCGGCAGTGCATGAGCTATGGTGAGGCGACATTGGCCATAACAATTGATTTTGACATTGGCCATCTCTTCAAGAAGTTTTACAAAGGGTTTGATGTAGGCATCCTGACTTGGCTACCATACGATGATGATGAGAATGATGAGTTGATCTTCTCATTCAAGTTTCGATTTGAGTCAGGCTGTTCGGACGAGGCGGCGACTGCAATTTTTAATTCCTTCATCATGCCCTGCGTTCTCCCCACCGAATTTTGTCATGGTCATGTCCAAATGGCTATAGGCTCCTCCCTTCTAGGCAACCTCCCAACTTATGAATTATATAATCCATCTTTAGTAGCCCATCAGTTTGGCTTTGGCCAGCTCCCCCCTCAATTGTTCTTCAGAAACATATTGAAGCCAAGAGAAGACATTAGTGTGGTGATGGAAGCCTCCAAGGGTTTTCAATTGGGATCAGACCTTCCTTCCCTTTGCGTGCACGACTAGATCAGAATCAACTCTTTTGACTCCTAGTGGCAAGAATGGCACTCCCATCTTTTCTGCGGGTTGGTCCATCCTTTGTGTATATCCCTGGATGGAGAATTTGCTTCTAACAGAGAGGTAACTTGCCATTTCTTTTCAAGAAAACTGCTTGATGGATTTCTCTACCAACTATTCTAATTGACCTTTTTCGGATGCTGAATTTAATCCTCCTAGCTTGGATAGGAAGCGGTGTCCTATAGATTACCAGCCACCATGCCCAGTTTCAAGAATGGGATTGGCTGCACCTTCACTAAAGAAGTTGATGAAAACTCATGCTGCCTCCACTATTGTGACATATCAATCTTCAAAGCGCAAGGCAGCTCAAGGGACAACCCAAAAAACCACTATTGGGAAGAGACTCCGTCAGAACGAGACCATCAGCTGCTTAGGTAAACAATTTATCTCCTTCTTAAAAATGTTATTCAACTACTGATCCCGTTCTTTCACAGCTATCGAGTATTGCGTCCCAACCTGCTCTAGGTGCGGGACTGCTATCCCAGGCATTTGACTCAGCACCAACTAAATCCCCATTGGCTGATCCTCAAGAGGAGCCGATTTTGGTTGAAATAACCGATGCTTCCATAACAGCAAAAAATGTGAGTTTTATCCTTGATGCTTGTCAGAGCATTTTCTTTAACTTTTGATCTATTCAGCTTCCAACCTTCATCTGGCTTCTTACCATGCTAGATACTTTCTGAGGAAACACCCACGCAAGAGTAGGAGCCTGATAGTCCACTTAATGATCCTATCAGCATCGAAGGTGATCATGTTGATTCACCAACTCAGCATGCAACTAATGGTAAGGAAGTTAAATATCCCCTTTATTCTTCTACAATAATTATGAACTAAAATTTGACATTGCAGATACCAATGTTGAAAGCTCAGAGCTGATTCAACCAGATGCTATTGGTGCATCATCAGTTGTTTCTTCTTTTCAGATAGAGACTACTGCAGAGAAGGTACTGTATCTTCTTTGCCATTCATTTGTTATAAACTGATTCAAACCTCCTAATCAAGATTTCCTTATACACAGGCACTCAATCTTCCAACCCTGAGTTACTCTATCAATCTTGAGGAGTATTTTGATGAAGATGAAATCAGTTCATCAACCACTTCCTCTAAGGAAACCTTGCTAGAAGAGACAAAAATCAGCTAAGAGATGTTCTGCCAATGTTTGAGAAGAATATAGCTGATTTGGTCCAAGACACTGATCCAACGCATAGAGTCTTCTTGGCCATCAAGGGTAATCCATCCCCATCTCTCTCCAGAGTCTTGTCTCCTTTTTCTATCTTTGAAGATCAGGTCCTGAAGGTGAAATAGGCTCAGAGGAATCTGTTTGATCATGAAACTTTATTGGCCAAGGGGAACTCTAACAGGCAAGAGGCTAAAGAACTATCATAGTCGATTGATCACTTGAAGAACTCCTCCCTTAGTATTGATCCAGAATTGTCTCAACTGGAAGCTAGGCGTGTAGAGCTTGAGAAGGAGCTAGAAAATATGAAGGCTACCATTGATCATCATAAGTCAACCCTGGCTCAAATACCTGATGCCATTCAACAAAAGAAATAGGAACTGCTGGCCAAAGTCAAAGAAGGCAGAGGCATCCGAAGTAGCCTCGAGAGCATTCCTAGATCAACCGAAGAAGATAAACAACAGATCGTAGAAGCTGATGCTATTCGGCTAGAAGTGTTGAAAGCGATCCAGGATGTTCTAGACTTGTAATTCATGTATCAACATATGTCTTGTATAGAACCAATGACAACTATACTTTCCATTGTCTCACTGTGTTTTTCTTTGCTTTGGCTAAAGAGCTAATTTTGAAAATAGCTGATTCCAGACTCCCGATCTTAATCCCATTTAGGTCTAAAAACACGGCCTTTATTAAGAGAGACTTTCGATCTTCTATCTTTAGTCACCCAGCGCCATATTCTCTTCGGTATTAGTGAGGTGGCGCTTCACCTTCTATTAATTGCGGTTGCCTTTTGCACATCCCGAGGCGTCCACCTCTTCGCTCTGTGGCTTCAAATACCAGCCAAGAGCTTTGGGCTCGAACACAAATACACTTGCAACCACTCCTATTCCTTTGCACTCTTCTGCCCCCGCATACTCTGTAGCATTCTTCCTCCTTCTAGATCCGATCGACTTCATGGCCGGCGAGGAGAACCACGGCAAGCGTGCGGTGGAGGAGGTTTCGGAGGAGAACATGCCGATGAATCAGCGCCTCCAACGCATGAGGTGAGATCGACATCCTCTGCTTGTGATGACAAACTATTTTGATTTGTGTATAGATTCGTTTTGAATGACAGTCTCCATCCTCTTCCTAGGGCCGACGAGCCCTCTGATGCTGCATCTTCTGCGCTGGCCTTGTCATCGGATTCTTCTGACTTGTACAACGGCGATGATGCCCGGTGCTTCTTTCGAGAGTGGAGGGTGGCCTAGGATTGCTATTCTGAGGCGACTCGGAAAAATGGCCAGCTTGAGATCCGTCTCGGGGTCTTCCAAGCGGCCCTTGATGCGGCCGAGGAGGAGGCCAGTGCCGTTTGAGCGTGGCTGGCTGAATCTGATGCCATGGTGGCGGGTAAGATGAGTTCTAGGAGCGCCACCATTCTGATTTCCACTGCATTCATCTTGATAATCTTTTTGTTCCTATGATTGCTAGCCCTGACAGTGCAGTTGGAGTCTCTCCAACTGGTGGCAAACGCAGTCGCAGATGCCATCAATGCTTGGGGTTCCCTCATCAATGCTCATCTCCAAGACATTCTGGCCCACGTTTAGGAGATCGCCCTCCACGGCGTTCGTCATGGCACATCTATGGCGCTGCCGCGGTGCAAGTCCAGACCGGATATGAGCTCCATGCCATGGAGACTGGCTTCCTGATGGGTGACGGCCCTGAGGAACATGAGGACCTGCTCGAAGAATTCGTCGTTGCAGCGGAGCCTATAGTGGACATCACATCCGCTCAGGATGTGGTGAATAAGGTCTTCGATTAGATTGTATTCAGGGCAAACAAATGAATGAAATGTTTTGTTTTTCCATGATTGTCTTAGTGCAATGCCCCTGTATGTGTCATGAATGTCTTTGTTTTTGTTTTTTACTCTATAGGCGATACATATCGTATAAGCTTTTTCACATCTTTAGGCTTATTTTTGAACTAGAGGCGATACCCTTCTTGTACCGTCTATTAGAGCCGATGACTAAACGAATTGGCTATCAAGTGTTGATCGAATGCTAGGATAACATCCCTTTAAACATTTTTCATTGGTCGCTATTGATAGGTTGCACCAGAACTTTTCAAACCAAAGATTAAACGATCGATCAATCTAGGCCAAGCATCTCGAAACAAAACTTGCTTTAATAGATCTATCTACTCTGAATTGCACTTATGATTCGACTTAGCGTTCACATACGTTGGCCTAAATCCATCTCCAGGACCAGCTTATTCTTCCTTAATCCAATGACCGACGTGGAGCCGTGTCTATTTACTAAAAGAAACTCTTAGAGCCGATTGCTTGCATCGTCTATTGGCTTTCATTGCTGATTTTAATGAAGCCTCCTTCCCATAACTTGCCAGAAAAGCATTCAAAGTCTCCTAGTTCCCAAAAGACTGGATCGGCTGTTGCGATACTCATAGACTCATCAGTGTGAACCAGCTCAACATCATCTCCATGCCATTGAATCAAACACTGATGCATGGCTGATGGTACACAACAGTTCGCATGAATCCAATCACGACCAAGGAGCAAACTGTACTACCCTTTTCCATCAATGATGAAGACTATGGTGAGCAGAGTCTTACTCCTGATTGTTAGTTTGATGTTCATTGCCCCCTGGGTCTTAGACGCATTACCCCCAAAGTCCTTAAGCATCATGTCAGTCTCAATTAGATCTCCTGGTCCCTTGCCAAGTTTATGAAAAGTGGTGTAAGGCATAAGATTGACCAAAGCACCTCCGTCCACCAACATCTTGTTCATCGGCTTCCCATCAACCAAACCTTTTACATATAAAGCCTTTAAGTGCCGATGCTTGACCGGTTTATCAAATATTGCTTGTTGTATGATCATCAACATGGCAACTATCTCCTCATACTCCGATTCATCGAAATCCGAATAAACTTCTTGATCTGCTGGAGCTCTGAACTCTGATGGCAATAGAAAAGCCATTTGAATATTAGCCGATGGTTGCCTTCTATCAGCTGTTTGCTTAGCACACCATACTTGAGGTTTATCGGATGCCTGAGCCTGTTCCAACTCTCTATTCCTTAGGCATTGTACCCTTCTCTTATGGCTTCTTGTCAAACCTCCTGGACAACATTGGACTTCCTGCCAAACAAATTCTCTTTCATTACTCTCTTCTTCATAATCAACCCAATTTTGATCAACAACTCTTTTTCCAAGCCGACTATGAACACTTTCATTTTTTAAGCGCCAATCTATGTTATTATGACGATACGCATCTTGAGCATGAATAGAACGGCGGTTGGTTTGAGATTGCCTAAACTCCCAATATTGATCGCTGCACTCTGGACAGTTATTCCTGGTAGGCAACTTCAAACCTTCGTTCTAGCAATGTCTGAAGAAAGGACAATTCCAATGCAATTCAGCTTGCTTTCTTTCATACCCTTCTTTTTCCTATTGATGCTGGTATTCTTGCTTTTCTAACCAACGCTGATAATCTCTTTCCTTTTGCCACTGCCATTTCTTCAATAGAATTCGAGATGTAACTCGTGGCTTTGTTGCCCCTTTTTTGACGTTTCTCCCTACTCATATCAGCTCTTTTGCTTATCGCGACGTCTTATAATTTCTCTATATTCGTCAGTTGATATTTGGTTCTCGGGATCGACTGTTCCAGCTTCTCTTGATTTGGTTGATGTTAGGACCTTAGTCTTTCCTTTGAGCAGGCTAGCATCGACCATGTTTTGATCTCCTAGGAAAGGATTATCATCAACTTTCATCTTCCGAGGCATATCAAATTTGAGTCTTCCTTGCTGAATAGCCCTCTGTATATGCTGCCAGAAAATTCTGCATTCATTAGTGGAATGAGAAGTATTGTTATGGAACTTGCAGAACTTCTTATTCTTCAACTGATCAGGGGGCAACAAAACATGATTATCGAGCAACTTGATCTGTCCCTTCTCAAGCAAAAAATTGAAGAGCTTGTCTGATTTTGTGACATCAAAGTCATAGCTCTCCTCGATTCCTCTTTCCCAAGGATTTGGTACCATTACTATCTTTTTGCCCCAATTCCATTCAGCCACGGCAACCTCTTCTTCTTCATCTTCATAGCCATCATCGACTGAGTAAGGATTATAAGCTTTGGCCACTGTGGTACTCTTCTGGAATTGGGTATCTCTGTGCATACTCTGGAATTGGCTGTTGAGCGCTGCCACTCATTGAACCAATTGACCCAATTTGTCAAATTCTTGTCCTAGCAGCTTTTCTTTCTATGTTGGCAGCATTCCTTGAATGGCCAAAGCGACTAGCTGATCATTAGTCAAGTTTAATGAGAAACACAAATTCCTAGTCTCTCAGAACCTCTAAAGAAACTCAGTGCCCGATTCATTAGTCTTCTGCCTTATAGTTGTTAAATTGGTAATCATCTTTTCTCCAGTCCCAGTATAAAAATATGTATGAAATTTCCTTTCTAGGTCAGCCCAATTGGCAATGGAGTTGACTGGTAGTGATGAAAACCAAGTGAAGGCTAGCCCTGACAGTGACAGGGAGAAGAAACAAACTCGATGGGCCTCCACAACTAATGCCTCTCCCAATTGTGTAAGATACCAACTGAAATGTTCTATTATGCTTGTGCTGTCTTGGCCAATGAACTTAGCAAACTCTGGAAGCCTGTAATTTGTAGGAAGAGCGACCAAATCATACCATTCTGGATATGGGCGTTTGTACGAAAAGGTCTGCCCTTTTGGCTTTAGACTGAACTGATTCTTCATCATCTCAGTCACCTTTAGCAACAACTCATCATCATGTGAATTTGGATTTGTCTGCACCTGCTGACCCATCTGTGGATTGAAATCCCATGTGCCTTGGTACCCTAGATTCGGAATCCTATGAAGGGTGTTATAATCTGTAACACCCTCGGTATTAAGCATGCACTTAACCTTGACATTGCATGATCACAATCATCATTGAGCATCCATGATCATAAGCATATCATGTATTCCATCTAAGTTGACTTATGTTGCATGTGTTATTACTTAAATTCCTTACTTGTGTTAGGGTTTACATGTAACCAATGTATGAAATGTGTGTGAAACCTTGGGAATACCTTAAACATGTTTAGAATAGCATAAGGAACAACTTTGGTATTCATGACTAAATCTAGTTTAGTCTCTAAGTCATTGATATGGTGTATGCCATCAAATTTAAGTTGTATGTTTGACCTAGTTTGAACTATGTCATAGAGACTTTGCATGGCAATGAACCTTTAAGAATAATTGTAGTATTTGAGTAGAGCAACAACTTTTATTTTTGGGTCATGAGCTAGTTAAGTGCATAGCTTAGTCATTTTGTGCTCACAAAAATCAGCAATTCACTATTTTGCAACACTTAGAATTTTTCTAAGTCTTTTTGGATTTCTAGTTTCACTGGCTCAACTTTGGGATGATTTTACTAGCAAACCATTGAGAATTAGAACATGGTCCTTTAATAGAAATTGTAGACGGTATTACGGGCTATGACTTTGGTTTAGATTCTTTGAGCTATTAAGCTTTTGATTAGGAGTTTGGAGGCTGTCAACTTGTGCTGTCAGGCTGCTTCACCGGCGCTAATGACTTAACTGAATCGAGCCAACAGTGTCGACCGGTTCAAAGTTTGCTTGCCGTGTGGAGGCCGCCGTCGGCGCGCTTGGTAAGGCCACGTCGGGCCGCAGCTCGCCAACTCAAGCACCAGTACTCGCCCGTGACTCCACGCTCTTCCATTTCCATTTCCCTGCTTCTCCTTCGCTCACCGCAGTGCCCACAGCAACTCACAGTAGTGCCGAGCAGCGCCTCCATCGCCATTGCCAGCACCCAGCTCGCCCACGTCATGCAATCGCCACCGCTGTAGCTTCCCTGTGATCCTACCGCATCACCGCGGCTGCATTGCTCGCTAAAATCGCACGGTGAGTTGTCGTGCCGCGTGCGGACCTCACCATTGTGCGCCGCCGTACTCCGTCTCATGGCTAGGCCATCTCTGACCACCGCGGTTCACTCTAGTTGGTGCATTAGCTTCGCCGTAGCCAGTATAGTATTAGACGAACCCTAGATCGAGCTATCGTGGTCACCTCCGATGTCTCGCCGTCGAACCGCACCGCCGCACCGCAATGGCTACCGCCGTCGTCGATAGCTCTGGCCATAGGTTCAATTAGCTAGCTCTGGCCATAGGTTCGCAATGTCATGGTGATCATCATTGTGTCGGTTCCATCGCCGGAGAAGCCGTCGTCGGCGAGCTCCGGTCGATCCCGCGCCATGTTCTATTTTTTGTGCCTATGACGCGCGGGCCCGTCTGAGGCGTGGACCCCGGCTGTCAGTGGCTTAAGGATTGAAAGCTAGTGCATTTATTTTTAGATTTGTATGCAACTTTGGAAAATCATAAGTGGAGTTATAGAGGTCCAATTTTGGTGAACCAAATTTTGTTGTGTTCCTAATTAAGTGTAGTTTTTTATAAAAATATTAGATGTACAGTTTCTTGTATTTTTCATGGTGATTAAAATGTATTTAAATCAATGTTGTTTGAATGTTAGTAAACTTGTAAAATAGATATCTTGAGCTACAAAAGTGATAAAATTGTGATTCCAATTTTGTTTGTCTTGTGTTGACATGCTTTAGCTAGGAAAAATATTAAACTTGCTGTAAACTTGTTTGGAGTAAGGTCTTTCTATTTATCTAGTAATAAATGGTATTTTCTAAGGAAAATTTGTAGGGATAAAAATATGTAACATATTGATATGCAAATTTTTGTACCGTAGTATGGCACTAAAATTATGCTAGGAAAAATATATAATCTGTTGTTTGACACTTTTCTATAGGGTTTACTATTTTCACTAAAATAAGCATTTCTAGCTTGTCATTTTTGTAAAGGATGTTATACATGGTCAAATAGCATAAAACTTTTACAGTAGTCTTTTGGTAGCACTGGGAGGCCACTATAATTTTCTAAGAATTTATTATGCACATTTGGTATAGGTTTATTATTTAACCTAATTTTATAAATAAATTAATAAAGGCATTTAAATAAGAGTTGTAGGCAATTTTATAAGCTTTCCAGAAAGTCCAAGATCACAGTATTTGGATAAGTAGAACTTCAGTTGTGATGTAAATTTATAGCTGTCATATGTAGCTTAGACATTGCCTTGTGTGAAATTTGTAAATAGATAGAGAAGAGAGATGCACCTACTAGGTAAACAAGGAGTTAACATTGCTATCATGGTGTTACTTATCCGCATTGTCGCAGCATGTACATTCCTCTATCATATCCTCCATGATCCTTCTTATGCAGTCATGGGACTTACTTATGCAAGCCCTAGAGCATTATAAGTCTCCCTATTTTATTAATGTCACTTAAAGTTATTCGTATTGCTGCATTACGTGACAGAAGTTGTTTGGAAACAATTGCTGCATATTACCTTCCTTGACTAGAAATATCTACCATGAATCCTATTTATGTCCAGGAATGTTTATCATGCTTAGCTATGCTTAGACCGGTAGAAATCGGGTAATTTCCTGTCACCTGTGAGCTATTGGTGATAACTTAATCACGGTTGGCTATATTATGCTATCGTGGAACATAACCTGGTAATGTGAAATAAATGGAGACCGAGCGGAGTCTTATATGTGGTATTGTAGTGATTCCGTCTGTGTCATTTAAGGACTAGACATTGGAGGTCATCTTGTCATGTTGAACGTAGCCTCTCACATAGTTGGCCGGATAAGTCGTTTCGACCGCAAAGCTAAGTAGCTCAACTCAGGATGGTAGTAAGGATGTTGAGCTACCATCCTGAGTAAGACCAAGGGCAGGTTAGAGTCCCGATCTTCCTTGGCAGAGTGGTTCTCTGATTGTGTGGCGCTGGTCGTACCCGCGAATTTGGTTCCTGAGTTATACCAAAGGTGACCTAAGGCTACCTTCACACAGTATGCCTGTGTGTGTGTTAGGAATAATTCCCCAGCTGGATAGGAATCGATTCGAATCGATGTCTCTCCCGGATAGTGAGAACTTGACTTGAGTTCCTTTCATCATAGTAAATTATGGAAATGATGGAAATGATGGTTATGAGATTATGCAAGAACTCAACTGTATATGGTTATTATTGTGATGACTTAATGGTACCAACATGTTTGGCATAGGATAGTTGCTAATCTAGTATGAGATAGGATTAATAACTGAAGATTCACAATTAAAGAGATGTTGGATAACTTATGCTTTTTCTGCAAATAATGTATACCAGCTCTACTTATAAAGCCTTGCATACTCCTTGGTGTCTTAGTATTTTAGTTGGACGAGTAAGTCTAGCTGAGTACCTTCTCGTACTTAGGGTTTTATTCCCATTGATGCAAATAATGTTATGTATCACGGCTACTACAAGAACTCCTTGGCTCCTGCAGTGGATGTGGACTAGGACCATGGGTAATGGTCATTCTATATATCATCTCCCCCTTGTGCTTTTGGTGGGAGATGACTATGACACTGGCTTTGTACTAAACTACTTTGTGATGTTGATGTCAAACTACTTTGCTTCCGTTACTTTCAAACTTGGTTTGTAATAATTATTCGAACTCTGATGTATGAGGAATATTTGTGAACTGTGATGTAACATGTGATGGGTGGTGTTGAATCTCTATGATCTTGGTTTGTATGTTGGTTGTTTGAGATCCTTTGAGGTTTCATTGGACGACCGGGTTTATATGGGCTCAAGTATGACAGTTTGATCACTTCGGCGATTGCTATTGTACTTGTGCTATTATAAATTTGACGGTTCTATGATAGTTGGTTTAAAAATAAAGGTTTTGTGTTGTAAATTGCTATTATACTTGTGCTCTTATAATGGGATTCAACATTAAGCTTGTCATATGTGTATTTAAAAACAAAGGTTTTGTGTTATAAAAATCTAAAGTGTGCTAGTGGTGATCTCCTTCATGCCCAGTTAAGGACTTTTAGGTGGCTATTTCAGTACTAACATGGGGGTTTTTACTTTTGTCGTCCATACGGCGTGCTATTGTATGGATACCACTCACTTGAGTGGTAATGTATGGATCAAATGCCTCTATGCCAAGGTAAGAAGGTAAGTTGTTGAGTGGCATGACCGCAAGATGTCAGCGTGCGGCCGAGGAGAGATAGTTTTAATACGGGTGTATATGCATGCTTGCATGTGTATATGGTGTGTATTTAATTGTGGGTACAAATTGTCATCAGGTAGCTTTGATACGGAAGTATATGTATGGGTATACATATATGGAAGTATTTAGTTACAACCAAGAGCCTAGATTTACATTTTTGTACTTGTATTTGTTGGGTTGGGCTGAAATGAATTTTCTACAGGTACACTAACAATGAAATGTGTAGTTCGTTTAGTTACGATTATATTGAGAGAACGTATGTATGCCACCATGTATGTTGTTAGAAATTATTTTTTTGAAGTTTGTGAGGACGTACGGAATGAGCATACATCATGGTGCATTATTCCTTCATGTTCCTGCATTGTTTCCCCCTTAAATGACCTTATCGTTATGTAACTCGTATCTATCCTCGCATTGTCTCACTTCATTGTAACCTTTTGTTACAGATGGCAGCCCCAGGAGCGCCGGTTGCTAGTGACACCTTTTTGACACTATTTGGGACTCCCACCTTACTGTGGCGGGTGTTGAACTCTGTCGGGTACGCGGAACCGCCTCGCTACTTTTGGAGCAAAGTGGTGATAGAAGGACAGAGGTGGTATGATGTGCAAGTCACTATCGCAGCCTGTGAGGACAATCCTCAGTGGGAAGGGTGGAGAGTAGAGTCAGATGGATAGACCCCATGGGAAGGTGCCCAAGTGGTAGCATTTGAGGTTTTAAGTGAGATTTGTTAGGAATTCGGGGATGAGCTTGTGAATGGGCCAGTTGGATCTTTTCCCCATGTTAATGCATCACAGACTACTTGGACCTAGCCAGGTGGTAATGCTTTAGTCAGATATAGGGATGGAAGGGCTAGAAGTAGTAGTGCTGCAATGAGTGCTATGTATGCAGTCATGAGGATGTTTTATTCAGGCCAAGATGGCCACGTCAACTGTATGCTAGAACTCCAAAGAGCTTAGGCTGCACAACGTAGAATGAGAGCACGTGTGCGCAGGCACTGAAGGGCACTTAGGGCAGCTCAGCATGAGATAGAAGGCTTCGTGATATCCTTAGAAGCTCGCCAAAGGTAGTTTGGCCTTGCAGTGAGAGAAAGAAATGCAGCGCAGGCTAAATTGCAGGGCATCCATGCTGAGCAGGATGAGGTCATTCATCTTGCTAAAAATAGAGAGGCAGCTAGGATCAGGATAGTATTTTAGACTACTAAGCAGGCCACTGAGTTCGAGCAAAGGGAGCAGGAGCTCATTCACCAGATCGAGGAGCTTCAAATTGATGTTCATCGCCTCAACAACATAATCAACCCAATTATTCATCCAGCTCCAGCGGTGGAAGAAGAGCCTAATGTGTTGATTGCTGATGATGATGGCGTGGAGATGGATGTTGAAGAAGATCCCGAAGATGAAGAGGTGGAGCCTTGGGAGGACAACCATGGTGCTGGTGTGTCTAACGTTGACAGCGACCACTCCCAGGGGTAGCTTAGGTGTAGTCGTAGCGAGCTTGATGTCTTAGCTCTTTATTCTCGATCATTATGTAAGGAACTTGTAATGTAGGTCTCAATTTTGGGAGGACCCTGCTCTAAAATCATTGTTAGATCTCATTGCTCCTTCTCCTACAAATGATCTGGTGCAATGCTAATCGCTATCTAACCTACTTTGGAACCTTTTCCTCACAGATCATGTCGTTGCTTTATCAACAAAATCCCTAGTCAGTGCATTGACTCTATCCCTCGAATCTCGTGTATTTTGTCTCCAACTCTTTTAAGTCTCTGGATGTTTATCAGTCTTGATCTCATGTTGCTCCTTGGCAAGACCAAATCTCATGTTAATCTTTACCTGGTAATCACCTTGGTGGACACAAGGCATATATGGAAATTAAGCAAGAGTCCCCTGCTCAGTTGTCTTCGGCAATTAGGCTATGTTCTCTTGTGCTGTGTTTTGATCTTTAGATCACCTCCTTGTTGACTCCTAACCTTGTGACTACCTTTGTTTGCTATTCCCCCCTTCTCATGGTGCTTGCTCCGTGCAACTAAATCTGTGCCACATGAAAATTTGGGTGGGTTGTATGTTCAGTAATGGTGTTATGAGTATTAACTATGGTGCCGCGATGGAACCTAGGGCCTCCTTGTGGCCGGCCGACACATGGTTGTGCAGCTGGGTGTGCACTGGTATCGAGGTTGCTAGTTATGATCCATTGCAAAACTACACCGATGTGTTATTTTCACATGAGCTCTTCCTTGGTTATCTCTCCTTGTCTTGTCTAATGATTTGTACGTCGAACTAGAGGAAATAGGACTCCCTTCTAAAGTCGTCCATAGGATAATCTTTGAAGAATAGGTCATTGACAAGAACTTAATAGACTGAAAGAGATGGTAGACAAGTGACTCTGCGTGACTGTCCCTATAATGGCGTCGGTCATCTAGTGAGCAACTTATGTCGTCCCTGTTGGAACAGAAGGCTACACAATATTTAAAAGTTGGATAAGTTATCTGTCGGATAATAAATGGACCAGGATATTATGTCCTATGATGGGTCACCTAGTGCATATGAACTTTCTATCTTAGCCTTGATCTTTAGGTGCAAGATAATCAACCGACCTTCTTCGGTGTGACCCCTTTCTGCTAACCACAATGGCGACCATCCGTTATGCATCAACCGTGATTATGGCTGTTAGCAGAATTGAAGATTCAACTACATGAACTTTTAGAGAAGGGTCTCATTCGCCCCAGTTCATCACCTTAGGGTTGTCCGGCTATATTTGTGAAAAAGAAGGACAAATCATTGCGGATGTGTGTGGATTATCGACCGCTCAATGCTATTACTATCAAGAACAAGGATCCTTTGCCTCACATTGACGTCTTGTTTGATCAATTGTCAAAAGCAAAAGTGTTCTCCAAGATTGATTTGAGGTCAGGTTATCATCAAATCAAGATTAGGCCAAAAGACGTACCTAAAATGGCTTTTTCCCTAGGTATGGCCTTTATGAGTATTTAGTCATGTCCTTTGGATTGACCAATGCTCCTACCTACTTCATGTACTTGATGAACTCGGTGTTCATGCCCGAACTTTACAAGTTCATGGTTATATTCATTGATGATATCTTGATTTATTCTGAGATAGCAGAAGAACATGAAGAGCACTTGAGAGTGGTATTGTTGAGACTCAGAGAGCATAAATTGTTTGCAAAGCTTAGTAAATGTGAGTTTTGGTTGAAGAAGGTACCTTTCCTAGGTCATGTATTATTAGAGGATGGAATTTCTATAGACCCATCCAAAGTGCAAGCAATGATGGATTGGAAAGCCCCAACCTCAGTTCATGAAGTTCGAAGCTTTCTTGGTCTAGCTGGATATTATCATCGGTTTATCCTAGATTTCTCCAAGATATCCAAGCCTATGACGAGGTTACTTCAGAAGGATGAGAAGTTTGTGTGGACACCATAGTGTGAAGCAGTTTTTCACACTTTGCGGACATTGTTAACTACTGCTCCTGTGTTGGCACAGCCTAATATTGAGAAACCATTTGACATATTTTGTGATGCCTTAGGTACTAGTTTAGGGTGTGTTTTAATGCAGGAAGGCCGAGTCATTGCTTATGCCTCACGCCAGTTGAGAAAGCATAAAGTCAACTATCCAACACATGATTTAGAGCTTACAACAGTTGTCCATGCTCTGAATATTTGGAGACATTACCTACTTGGCAATGTTTGTCATATCTACACTGATCACAAGAGCCTTAAGTACATTTTCACTCAACCAGAGTTAAACATGCGGCAGCGCAGATGGTTAGAGTTGATCAAAGATTATAACCTAGAAGTGCATTATCATCCAGGAAAGTCCAATGTAGTTGTCGATGCCTTAAGTCGCAAGTATCATGGTAATTCTTTGTTGGAAGATGGTTTCAACTTATTGCATCCAGTAGTCCTACATAATATCACAGTTAGTTGTTCTCTAGAGTCAAAGATCATTGAGCTACAAAAGACTGATGTTGGTATATTCCATATCAAAGAAAGATGAAAGAAGTAGAAAGTAAGCATTTTCGGTTAGATGAGAATGGTGTTCTATGGTTTAAAGATCAACTTGTAGTGCCGAAGGATAGGGAGTTGAGAAACCAAATCCTAGAGGAAGCTCATTCTTCCAAGCTATCCATTCACCCAGGTAGTAGCAAGATGTACCAAGATTTGAAGACTAGATTTTGGTGGACAAAAATGAAGAAAGAAATTGTGGCATATGTTGTAAGATGTGATAATTGTTGCCGAGTCAAGGCCATTCATATGAAACCAGCAGGATTACTTCAGTCACTATCCATTCCAAGTTGGAAATGGGATGACATTAGTATGGATTTCATTGTTGGACTTCTGACTACTCAAAAGGGTCATGATTCTATCTAGGTAATTGTTGACCGTCTTACCAAGTCTGCACATTTTATTCCTGTCAATGTCCAGTATCGACCTCATCAATATGCAAAGCTATACATTGAACAAATTGTCAGATTGCATGGTGTACCTAAGAGTATTGTATCAGATCGAGGGCCCCAATTTGTTAATCATTTTTTGGGACATC
Source organism: Miscanthus lutarioriparius (assembly GCA_904845875.1). Lineage (NCBI taxonomy): Eukaryota > Viridiplantae > Streptophyta > Magnoliopsida > Poales > Poaceae > Miscanthus > Miscanthus lutarioriparius. Next base: position 69,234,724 of record CAJGYO010000005.1, on the reverse strand, counting down.
TGCACAAGTACTTAGGTACCACATTGATTCATAGCTCTGCTTATCACCCTCAGACCGTAGGTCAAACTAAGCGTGTAAATCAAATCTTGGAAGATATGTTGAGAGCATGTGTGATTTCTTCTAAGGGTTCATGGGAGGATTGGTTACCTTTGGTTGAATTCGCCTACAATAATAGTTATCAAGAGAGTATCAAGATGGCTCTGTGTGGGGGATATACCCCCGGGTACCACAAGATGGTACATGGGTCGCACCATCCGAGGTGGCCCGGCCCTTAAGATCAAGGCGTGCACATCAAGATTACAAGTTGTACTAGATATTGTAATAGTACCAAATTGGATACTTTACTTGTAACTTTGTCTCTTCGGAGTATATAAGGAGAGACAAGGGTCCCCTAGAGGAGAGGTGGATCCATATACATCTCAATACAATACACCAAAGACACAGGACGTAGGGTATTACGTCGATCAGACGGCCCGAACCTGTCTAAATCGTTATCTCTGCGCCTTGTGTCACCATCTGGTTCTTGATTACATGCACCGTCTACCGATAATCTACCACCATGGGCACCCCCCTCGGTGGACTGCCGACCATATTTCGTCGACAGTGGCGCGCCAGGTAGGGGTCCTCTTTTAGGGGTTGTGCGTGCTGATCTTCCGATGAATCAAATGGAAATTTTCTTCATTAACATCATCCATGGCGCGCCAGACGTCACGGCGCAAATTTTGCGAACTCACAACTGCAAGCTTCGATACATGGAGTCAAGCGATGGATCCTCTGATCGGTGCACACGGCTCTGCATCCTCTACTAATCAGGCTGGGCATATCGGCAATAGGACATGGTGCTCCTATTTTCCTTGTCGATCTACGTCCGGCTCGATGCGTCGTCAACCGTAGCCCTAGGCTACGTAGCCTGGAGTACTGCCGACACCGCTCGTACACCGACTGACAAGATCTGGAGGCAAATAATCAAAATGTATCTCATGTGAGGCAATGGTGCATGCATATACACGTATGTCATCCATGCATACACGTATATCATCCATGGGGAAATTCTCCACTTGATCATGCGAAGCTTCCGCTCGACCTCGCACAAGCTAAATCAACTTTTTAATCTTAAAAGTAATATATCATATGACATAGTATGTGTCCAGATATCTACATATACGTATGATTATTTTGTCAGGAATCCAACTATGCTCGTCATCGTTCTGCGGATCTCATCGGCAAACCTCTAGCTCATTCGTGAGGGCATCAAATTTGATGCCAAAGTACAACCTGAACAAGGTCTAGCGACGGCCTTGTGCTCCTGCCCATGCGGAGTAGCCCGTGAAGATCGGAAGCAGAAATAAGGACAAGAACGTGGAACATCACCAGCACCGTGGCGGCGGTCGTATCCTTCAAGATCCAATCGACTGGGAGTCTCCAGCATGTACATGCATGATGCCCTAGTGTCCGATAGCCTCAAGAGTGAAGACTCAATCAATAGAAGACGTGCATGATCTAGGGAAGCCATGCAAAGCTAACAACATATGTAGCTTGTATATATGTATATACATCTACAAGGAAGAAAGCGAGCCGACCGAACCATCTAGCGAGCCATGTCGAATCATGAACAAGTCACGCCATCTACTCATCCACGACGTCGATCACATCCTGAGCGGCTCCACCGAGCTCCGACCACCACCAGACCATGTCGCAATGATGATCGCCGCGAAGAACGGTGCTACGACAACCGCGACCATCGTCGTGACGACAAGTCGGAAAGCTCGAGGACCGGACAACTTCATCGCCACCGGCCAGATTTCTATCCAAAGATAAGTACACTTCTAATATTTATATTTAACACAATTTTCATTACGACGTTCCTCCACAGTGTCCTCATCATGATTATTCTTCAAATAACGTTTGTCCATGTATACCATCTTAAAGATAGCATACAGCTATACTTAATGCAAATCCTCGACCAATCACGTTGACGCTCGATATCTCCAGAAAAGGCCCTGTCTCCGGCTCCTCCCTACACGTGCACGAGCATCTGCCCTCTGCATTATGGGTGGTCGGCAGTGGCTCCTTAGCGACGCTTTGTTCTTCCTACACGTGCACGGGCTCCACGCCCCGTGTTATGGTTAACAGGCTAGCTAGGGCTGGAGACTCAGCTATATACTAACTGGTCAGACGGTTTATATTACGTATAAACACAAACTTCATATTAACACTAATGTTTACAAAGCACCAACTGCTTTATCACATCATGCTCATTTGCAAATGACTACTGAGCGTTGTTTCTTCACCGCTGATTTTTTCTCCATAATTTATTATTTTGTACATCATTCTGTATATTTATATTGCAGGGATCTCGAGCTACGCTCGGGGACTTCGCCGCTCGCTTCTCGACTTACGCTCGGGGACTGACTCGGTCACTCACCGACCACAGCTCGGGGACTTCATCGCTCGCCCCTCGACCTGTGATCAGGGACTGCCTCGATCACTCTCCGACCACGGCTCGGGGACTTCATCGCTCGCTCCTCGACCTATGCTCGGGGACTGCCTCGATCACTCTTCGATCACGGCTCGAGGACTTCGTCGCTCGCTCCTCGATCTGTGCTCGGGGACTGCCTCGACCACTCTCTGACCACAGCTCGGGGACTTCGTCGCTCGCTTCTCACGCTCGGGGACTGCCTCGACCACTCTCCGACCACGACTCGGGGACTTCGTCGCTCACTCCTCGATCTGTGCTCGGGGACTGCCTCGACCACTCTCCGACCATGGTTCTGGGACTTCGTCGCTCGCTCCTCGACCTGTGCTCGGGGACTGCCTCGACCACTCTCCGACCACGGCTCGGGGACTTTGTCGCTCGCTCCTCGACCTGTGCTCGGGGACTGCCTCAACCACTCTCCGACCACAGCTCGGGGACTTTGCGTCTCGACTACATGCGACTGGCGACTCACATATAGTTGGGATATTCTTTCTCGTTTAGACCTTGCTACAAGCTTAGGGACTACATCGGTACGACGCACCTGCCGATGCATCTCGTATCGCCTATACAATGATTGGATTCTCAACTTAACTAGGAATTCTTTTTAGACCCTAGCACCACGTGCCTACGTCACCTACTACCAGGCTCGGGGACTAAGTGGGCACACTTCACCTTGTGGTGAATGTGCTTGTTTTTCGACCACTACGCCTCTGATGATCAAAGATGCTACGCTTCAAGACGCACTTACATTTCTTTTCAGAAATACAAGTGGGCACACTTCCCAGGATAGAAATCTTTTTCTTTCTTCTTAAGAGCCCCATACATTCTTCAGACAACCTACTTCTCCGGCGACAACGGTGGTCGGAGATGTCAAGAACTCAAGCCTCACTGTTCGGAGAAGGTTGAAACGGCGTGTCGCATCAGAATACATGGCGCTCGGGGACTAGCTGTGGGGGATATACCCCCGGGTACCACAAGATGGTACATGGGTCGCACCATCCGAGGTGGCCCGGCCTGTAAGATCAAGGCGTGCACATCAAGATTACAAGTTGTACTAGATATTGTAATAGTACCCAATTGGATACTTTACTTGTAACCTTGTCTCTTCGGAGTATATAAGGAGAGACAAGGGTCCCCTAGAGGACAGGTGGATCCATATACATCTCAATACAATATACCAAAGACACAGGACGTAGGGTATTACGTCGATCAGACGGCCCGAACCTGTCTAAATCGTTGTCTCTTTGCCTTGTGTCACCATCTGGTTCCTGATTACATGCACCGTCTACCGATAATCTACCACCACGGGCACCCCCCTCGGTGGACTGCCGACCATATTTCGTCGACACTCCGTTTGAAGCTTTATATGGTCGCAAGTGTAGGACCCCTCTGAATTGGATTGAGCCTGGTGAAAGAAGGTATTATGGAATTGACTTTGTCAAAGAAGTTGAAGAACAAGTTCAAATCATTCAACAACATATAGAAGCCACTCAATCAAGACAAAAGAGTCATGTAGATAAAAGGAGAAGTCCTATTGTGTTCCAAGTTGGAGATTATGTATATCTGAAGGTATCCCCAATGAGGAGAGTATAAAGGTTTGGAGTTAAGCGAAAACTTGCTCCTAGGTATATTGGACCATACAAGATCATTGCACAAAAAGGACTAGTAGCCATTCAACTCTAGTTACCTCCGGAAATGAAAGCTATATTCAGTGTTTTTCATGTCTCCCAACTCAAGAAATGTCTTCGTGTGCCCAAAGAAGCTATTGAACACACCAGTATCAAGATTCAGTCGGATTTGACTTATGAAGAGAGACCTATTAAAGTGCTTGAAGAAATGGAAAGAGTGACCCATAATAAAGCCATCAAGTTCTACAAGGTGATTTGGAATAATCATATTAAGCAAGACGCTACGTGGGAACGTGAGGATTATCTTCGTGAGGTTTATCCGAGTTTCTAAGAGGAATGGTAGGTCGTGCAATCTCGGGACGAGATTTCCTTAAGGGGGGAAGGGCTATAACACCCTTAGTGTTAAGCATGCACTTAACCTTGACATTGCATGATCACAATCATCATTGAGCATCCATGATCATAAGCATATCATGTATTCCATCTAAGTTGACTTATGTTGCATGTGTTATTACTTAAATTCCTTATGTTAGGGTTTACATGTAACCAATGTATGAAATGTGTGTGGAACCTTGGGAATACCTTAAACATGTTTAGAATAGCATAAGGAACAACTTTGGTATTCATGACTAAGTCTAGTTTAGTCTCTAAGTCATTGATATGGTGTATGACATCAAATTTAAGTTGTATGTTTGACCTAGTTTGAACTATGTCATAGAGACTTTGCATGGTAGTGAACCTTTAAGAACAGTTGTAGTATTTGAGTACAGCAACAACTTTTATTTTTGGGTCATGAGCTAATTAAGTGTATGGCTTAGTCATTTTGTGCTCACAAAAATCAACAATTCACTATTTTGCAACACTTAGAATTTTTCTAAGTCTTTTCGGATTTCCAGTTTCGCTGGCTCAACTTTGGGATGATTTTACTAGCAAACTGTTGAGAATTAGAAATTGGTCCTTTAATAGAAATTGTAGACGGTATTACGGGCTATGACTTTGGTTTAGATTGTTTGCGCTATTAAGCTTTTGATTAGGAGTTTGGAGGCTGTCAACTTGCGCTGTCAGTCTGCTTCACCGGCGCTGATGACTTAACTGAATTGAGCCAACAGTGCCAACCGGTTCAGAGTTTGCTTGCCACATGGAGGCCGCGTGTCGCCGTCGGCGCGCTTGGTCTGGCCACGTCGGGCCGTAGCTCACCAACTCAAGCGCCAGCACTCGCTCGTGACCCCGCGCTCTTCCATTTCCATTTCCCTGCTTCTCCTTCACTCACCGCAGTGCCCACAGCAACTCACCGTAGTGCCAAGCAGCGCCACCGTCGCCGTTGCCAGCACCCAGCTCGCCCACGTCGTGCAATCACCACCATAGTAGGTTCATTGTGATCCTACCGCATCACCGCACCTGCATTGCTCGCTAAAATCACACGGTGAGCCATCGTGCCGCGCGTAGACCTCGCCGTTGGGCGCCGCCGTACTCCGTCACCGTGGCCTGGCCGTCTCCGACCACCGCGATTCACTCTAGTTGGTGCATTAGCTTCGTCGTAGCCGGTATAGTCTTAGATGAGCCCTAGATAGAGCTATCGTGGTCACCTCCGGTGTCTTGCCATCGAGCCGCACTGCCGCACCGCCATGGCCGCCGCCGTCGTCGATAGCTCCGGCCATAGGTTCAATTTGCTAGCTCGTTGTGTTCGCAATGTCATTGTGATCATCGTTGTGTCGGTTCCATCACCGGAGAAGCCGTCGTCGGTGAGCTCCGTCGAACTTCGGCCAATCCCACGCCGTGCTCTGTTTTTGGTGCCTATGACGCGCGGGCCCGTCTGAGGCGTGGATCCCGGCTGTCAGTGGCTTAAGGATTGAAAGCTAGTGCATTTATTTTTAGATTTGTATGCAACTTTGGAAAATCATAAGTGAAGTTATAGAGGTCCAATTTTGGTGAACCAAATTTTGTTGTGTTTCTCATTAAGTGTACTTTTTAATTAAAAATATTAGATGTACAGTTTCTTGTATTTTTCATGGTGATTAAAATGTATTTAAATCAATGCTTCTTGAATGTTAGTAAACTTGTAAAATAGATATCTTCAGCTAGAAAAGTGATAAAATTGTGATTCCAATTTTGTTGGTCTTGTGTTGACATCCTCTAGCTAGGAAAAATATTAAACTTGATGTAAACTTGTTCGGAGTAAGGTCTTTCTATTTATCTAGTAATAAATGGTATTTTCTAAGGAAAATTTTTAGGGATAAAAATATGTAACATATTGATATGCAAATTTTTGTACCATAGTATGGCACTAAAATTATGCTAGGAAAAATATATAATCTGTTGTTTGACACTTTTATATAGGGTTTACTATTTTCACTAAAATAGGCATTTCTAGCTTGTCATTTTTGTGAAGGATGTTATACATGGTCAAATGGCATAAAACTTTTACAGTAGTCTTTTGGTAGCACTGGGAGGCCACTATAATTTTCTGAGAATTTATTATGCACATTTGGTATAGATTTATTATTTAACCTAATTTTCTAAATAAATTAATAAAGGCATTTAAATAAGAGTTGTAGGCAATTTTATAAGCTTTCCAGAAAGTCCAAGATCACAGTATTTGGATAAGTAGAACTTTAGTTGTGATGTAAACTTATAACTGTCATATGTAGCTTAGACATTGCCTTGTGTGAAATTTATAAGTAGATAGAGAAGAGATATGCACCTACTAGGTAAACGAGGAGTTAACATTGCTATCATGGTGTTACTTATCCGCATTGTCACAGCATGTATATTCCTCTATCACATCCTCCGTGATCCTTCTTATGCATTCATGGGACTTATTTTTGCATATGCATGCAATAGGTGCCACTAAGGAGATCATGCTAGTGGAGCTCAACGTCGACCCGCAGGAGGAGAGTTAGGAAGTGCAGCACCAGGAGGTTCTCGGAGAAGGAGAGCCTGAAGCCGATCACCTTCCCGAGTGCCTGGATCACCAGCCTTTAACTTTCATAAAAGGCAAGCCCCGGAGCATTATAAGTCTCTCTATTTTATTAATGTCACTTAAACTTATTCGTATTGCTACATTACATGACAGGAGTTGTTTGGAAACAATTGCTGCATATTACCTTCCTTGACAAAAAATATCTACCATGAATCCTATTTAAGTCCAAGAACGTTTAACATGCTTAGCTATGCTTAGACCGATAGAAGTCGGGTGATTTCCTATCACCTACGAGCTATAGGTGATAACTTAATCACAGTTGGCTATATTGTGCTATCGTGGAACATAACCTGGTAATGTGGAATAAATGGAGACCGGGCGGAGTCTTATATGTGGTATTGTAGTGATTCCATCTGTGTCGTTTAAGGACTAGGCGTTGGAGGTCATCTTGTCATGTTGAACGCAGCCCCTCACATAGTTGGCCGGATAAGTCATTCCAACCGCGAAGCCGAGTAGCTCAACTCAGGCTAGGACCACGAGCGGTAAAAGTGCGCACTCTGGATGGTAGTAAAGATGTGTGGAGAGCCATTAGCGTAAGCCCAAGGGTGGGTTAGAGTCACGATCACCCTTGCACAGAGTGGTTCTCTAATTGTGCGGCGCTAGTCGTACCCGCGAATTTGGTTCCTAAGTTGTACCAAAGGTGACCTAAGGCTACCTTCGCATGGTATGCCTGGGTGTGTGTTAGGAATAATTCTCCAGCTGGGTAGGAATCGATTCAAATCGCCGTCTCTCCCGGATAGTGAGAACTTGACTTGAGTTCCTTTCATCATAGTAAATTATGGAAATTATGGTTATGAGATTATGCAAGAACTTAACTGGATATGGTTATTATTGTGATGACTTAATGGTACCAACATGTTTGGCATAGGATAGTTGCTAATCTAGTATGAGAGGATTAATAACTGATGATTCACAATTAAAGAGATGTTGGATAACTTATGCTTTTTCTGCAAATAATGTCTACCAGCTCTACTTATAAAGCCTTGCATACTTCTTGGTGTCTTAGTATTTTAGTTGGACGGGTAAGTCTAGCTGAGTACCTTCTCATACTCAGGGTTTTATTCCCATTATTGTAGATAATGTTATGTATCATGGCTAATGCAAGAACTGCTTGGCTCCTGCAGTGGATGAGGAGTAGGACCATGGGTAATGGTCATATCATCTCCCCCTTGTGCTTTTGGTTGGAGATGACTATGACACTGGCTTTGTACTAAACTACTTGTGATGTTGATGTCAAACTACTTTGCTTCCGTTACTTTCAAACTTGGTTTGTAATAATTATTCGAACTTTGATTTATGAGGAATATTTGTGAACTATGATGTAACATGTGATGGGTGGTGTTGAATCTCTACGATCTTGGTTTGTATGTTGGTTGTTTAAGATCCTTCGAGGTTTCATCGGACTACCGGGTTTATATGGGCTCAAGTATGACGGTTTGATCGCTTCGGTGATTGCTATTGTACTTGTGCTCTTATAAATTGGACGGTTCTATGACATAATCCATGCCATAATGATACCCTTGTGAAATCTCTATCTGCTAGGTCCTTTGCTGGTTTGCTGCTTGAAGTCTCTAATTATAGACATGAGGATCTATATCTCTATGGATCCTTTGAATTGATGGTGCTATTTTTTGAGCCGACGATGGTATGTGGCCCGATGTGCCAAAATTAATCACCTAGTTCTGACCTTGCCCCGCCGGCTGTTGTACATGCTGCACTGATGATCCAGGATTATACTGTATCTAATTCGTAGTAGTACCTTGAGCTTGTTCAGATGAACTCTGAATTGCCTGGACATCATCATTACCAGTTGGTGTTGCTTCTTGATGGCTGGTACCGACTTGATTAGTCCCTTGGGTTGATGGATGTGGAATGTTGTAATAAGCCAGCCCAACCTGACCAGCTGGAAACCAATGAAACACCTCTTTCATGGCGTCGTAGAATGTGTCCAAGAAAGCTTCATTATGGCTTGATATAGCATCACGAACATATGTGTTTACAGCTTCCGTGAAGAAATGCCTGTCTTTAGCTTCATCTGCATCTGTCTGCCCGTGCAATAGAACTCTTGGCAGTGGATATTTCTGAACAATTGTATTGTCACGTGTTTTGGTGTAGGACAACAAACACTTGTTCTAAAATTCTTCTATAGCCTTGCTGATGACACCTTTATCTCCATCAGGTAGGTCTTCGTAATGTACCATAAGGATGTTGTTGTTGTAAACCACCATGATGATTGTGGGGTCCCACCAAGCGTGCCAAGAACGTGTGTCGACATGGAAATTTCATCACGTGCCGAGGGCACATGAGCAAGCCGGAAGGGTCTGCTCGATGGAGCTGTAGGTCCGCCTGGCTTCAACGTAGGGGTGGTCGATCCTGCGCACTCCTCCCGATATGTGCCAGTCAATTTGACCCTACAATTGACAAGGAGTGAAAGCTAATCAGTAATTTAAGGCAGAACATGCTGGTGTTGCCAGACAGTCCCGAATGTGTGGCTCTGAGTGCCGTTATGAAAGGAGATCGACTAAATAGTCGATTCTAGCATATTCATAAGAATAAATCAGTTAAAGCTCATGGGGTTATGGAAGGAAAATCGATTATCATTCAGGATAAATATCATTATTTAGACAAATATTAGTCAATGGCAATAGGATATCAACAATAATCAGTTTATACTAAGCCAATGACTGCAAGCAACCGAATCCCTTTTGTATAAAGAAGCGGCTCATCACCATTTAACCATTTAATAAAGATAAATCTAATGAACGTATTAGATCTCATCTACCGCTATGACCAGTGGGGCATGAGGCAGAATCATGCAGGCCGTAGAAACAACAATAGACTTGACGACCCTAACTTATTACTAATATCAGTGGGGCATGAGGCAGAATCATGCGGGCCATAATACAATAATAAGATCATGGGGCTAACACATCTTTCAACATATCTTTACTTCAACGGTCTTGTGATGTGAACTGCATTGTGAAAGCGCTCGATATCGGCTAAAACAACCGATTCAGGCATAGCGCACAGTTAAGGTCATGCCCTATCAGGAGCAGATCTACCAAATAACGATCCCCACTCTATGGCGCTAATAGTGGGGTGTGAGGCAGAATCACACAGGTTGTGATAACGGGCCATGAAACGGTTTTCGTTAGCTAATAGATCTATTCAAGACAAAACATGCCTTAACCGCACACTATGCATGATCAAGATTGATATAAAACAGTCGATAAAACATAACTCATCATTTAAGATGTAGATTAGATCAGTTTAGATTAACAAACGATGGGTTAAACAGGATATAAGGCCAATCTAGATCAATCCCAATCGAGCGAAAGTGATATTGCTATAATTAAATAAATAATGGAAGCAATAAACAGTATCGGTAACTTAATGAATCTATCCGAAGGATGCCACCCTTAGATAGAGCCGATAACTTGACCTTAATCTGGTTCAAGCAGTGGAGGTCGACCAGATCGATGCAGCCGTACTTGAACTAAACAAGAGTCGATAACTAGCTTATACCAGAGTCGCAGTGGAGGTCGACCGGATCGATGCAGCCGTACGAACAGAAGTATAAGCCATGACGGTACTTACATACAAGCCAGAGGTCGGCCAGACCGATGCAGCCCTGCTCACTGAAGAACTCGCCGAGATCTACTCTACTCCTACTCCTAAGGGGTGGCCAGAGCCAAAAAAAGTAAGGAACTTGTATTTGATTGATTGTGTCCGTTACAATAGCCGGGGTCCAATATTTATACCCGGAGCCTAAACATGAACCCTGCTCGAGCACGACTCATTACAATCTTTGGCATAGAAGAAAATATTCCTAATTTAAGATAACTTGGACCCTAATTTTTCCCTTTTTGTAGAGTACGATATGTAGTTTCCTGGCGCCAACCGTAGCTCATCATCGCTATCTACTGACGTCATCCAAAGAGATCTGATTCTAGAGTCGTATCTAAATCAGCTGATATCGATCCTTATGCAATCGATTCCTTGATTGGCACGATTTTGGAAGCTTCGAGTTCCCACATTTTTCTCTCCAAATTTTGGTGTAAACAGACCCATGTAGTCAACGCACATTCTCCATTTCCCACTCTTCTTTCGTACAAGAACAAGATTGGCTAACCACTCGGAGTGGTACACTTCCTTGATGAACCTAGCCGCCAAAAGCTTCGAGATCTCCTCGCCGATGGCCCTGTGTTTCCCCTCATCAAAGCGACACAGGCATTGCTTCACCGGCTTGGAGCCTGGCCTGACCTTCAGGGCATGCTCGATGACTTCTCTTGGAATGCCTGGCATGTCCGAGGGTCTCCACGCAAAGATGTCTCTGTTGGCGTGGAGGAAGTCGACGAGCACGCTTTCCTATTCGGAGGAAAGCGCGGTGCCAATGTGCACCACCTTGCACTTAGAGCCGCTGGGGTCTATGAGGACCTCCTTAGCGCCCTCTATAGGCTCAAAAGATCTGGCCGACCGCTTGGGGTCAGGTGCTTCTTCGGCGATCTCCTTCCTGATGGCCGCAAGCTCCTTGGAGGCGACGACTACCATGGCGTGTTCGCAGCACTCGACCTCACACTCATAGGCACACTAAAAGGAGGTGTCGATGGTGATGACCTCACCTGGGCCTGGCATCTTTAGCTTTAGGTAGGTGTAGTTGGGGATAGCCATGAACTTCGTGTAGCATGGACATCCCAGGATGGCGTGGTAAGTTCCATGGAACCCAACCACTTCGACGGTGAGGGTCTCTATCCTATAATTGGATGGATCCCAGAAGGTGATAGGCAGATCGATCTACACAAGTGGCATAGCTAGCTTTCTAGGCACAATGCCGTGGAAAGGCGCTCTGGTCGGCCGAACGCGTGATTGGTCGATGCCCATGGCGTCGGCCGAACGCGCGATTGGTCGATGCCCATGGCGTCGAGCATCTCGGCATACATGATGTTGAGGCCGCTGCCTCCATCCATCAGTACCTTGGTGAGACGCTTCGTGCCGATGATCGGGTCAACCACGAGTAAATATCTCCCTAGTTGTAGGATGCTCTCTGGGTGGTTGGTCTGATCAAAGGTTATAACGGACTCCGACCACCGAAGGAAGGTAGGCATGGCTGGCTCGGCCATATAGACCTCACGACATGTGAGCTTCTGGCAACGCTTGGAGTCATAGGCCGCTGACCCTCCGAAGATCATGAGGTAGCCATCTGACATCGGAAAGCCGCCATCCATCCCCTCGGCGTCGTCTATGGTCGGCTTCAGGTCCTTCCCATGCTCCCCCTAGTTGAAGCCTCCAGACAAGAACCGCTTCATGAGGCCATAGTCCTTGTATAGATGCTTGACGGGGAAAGCATGGTTCAGGCATGGCCCTTCGAGCAGCTTCTCGAAGTGGTACGGGGTACCCTCGGTGGGCTTCCAACCCCCTCTATGGTCGGCGGTGGCCACGAGAGATCCCTTGCGCTGCTGCTTGTTCTTCTTCTTGATGGGACGGTTGGAGGCGCCTTCACCGGCGTCCTCGTCCCACTTCTGTAACACCCTGGGTGTTTAAGTATTAAAAACTAGACATATCATCATATGCATTGCAAGGCATTGGTCATATTGCAAACTTTGTTATGCATTCACTAAAACAAGTTTACATTTATGTTATAAGTATTGCTTGGTATTGTTTGAATCAAGTTTGAAATCTTTGTATTGATTTGAAATTTCGAAAACCCTGATTTTCAATATTTAAATCCGACCCTGAAAACCATTTCAAAATCGAAGCACATTTTGGGGTTGAGTCTTAAATCAAAGTTGTAGAGCTTGTCGAGTTGTACAAAGTTTGTTTTTGGAGTTTTTCAAGTTGTTTAGTAAAATTTGAAGTTATTTAAAAAGGCGAAATTCCTTGAATATCCCCGCTTTGAATTCAAAAGTTCATTTCAAAATGTAGGCTAACTTTGGGTATGGTTTCAAAAGCAAAGTTGTAGAGATTTTGATTTTGAACAACTTTTGTTTTTGGAGATTTTTGAGTTGTTATGAAAATTTGGGAGTAATTTGTGAAATTTGGCGAATGGCAATTCTGTAATTTCGATGAACAGTGTTCACCGCTTGAGCTACACCACCGGTGAGCTTCGGTTTGCTTCCAGTCGTGCGCGTGGCCGTCTGGGCGTCGTGTTGGCACGGTGAAGGCTTCCGCGTGGCTTCTTTGCGCTTCCTTGGTCGCGTTATAAGCCAGCCACTGTCGCCGTTCTTCGCTTTCTCTTCTCCTCTGTTTTTCCAGTCACCGCCGCCGCTGCTCAATTGAGCCCTCGCCATCAAACCAGCGCCTGCGTCATCACGGCATAGCACTAGATAGCTTCGCCTACTCCTTGCGCACCCAGCCAGCTAGCTCCGGTCGATTGATTTCGCCGTGAGTTCGTCGTTCGTCGCTTTCTTCCTCGCGGCCAGCAACCTCACCAGAGATTCTGTTTCACCGCGGCCAGCCTACTCCGGTGAGCCATTGGCCTTGATCAGTGTACCTATGGCTTCGTCTCGATGCTGTGGTGCTTAATCCTGTGTTGCTTGCTCGTTTTGATCACTGCAGTCGCCGGTTCTTCCTCACTGACGATCTTTGCTCCGTCGTGATCACCGTGGTCGTCGTCAAGCCTCTCCGTTGCATCTCCGACCTCTCTCCTTGCTTCAACGTGTTCGGGGTGAGCTACTGGTGCTTCCTGGATCCTTTGTTTGAGCTCTACTAGTTTCTACTGGATCCTTTGTCAACTTGTACCAATGTCACTTATCATGAGGCAGTGAATATTGTAATTGCTTCAGAGGCAAAGTATCAGCAACATAAGGAGCTCAAGAAGAAAAAGAGTATGCCGTCTGGATCTTATGGGGGAAATCCAAAGAGGCAAAGGGTGATTTATCATCCAGTAAATCATAATCGTCCTCCTTATCGTCCGCTGCAGTTTCAAGCCGGTCAGCAATCAAATGTCCGCCCTATTACAACTTATCAGAATCCACAACCGACCAATGCTTCTAGGGTTTCTGCTTCAACACCCCAGGGTCACAAGTATCCCTATTTCAATTGTGGCAAGCCTAGTCATTTCTCGAGAGAATGTCCGTATCCAAAGCAGTCTAATCCCAATTATCAGAAGACTCCTGCAAATCAACAACAGGGTCAGGCATAGAATAAGGGCAACAATTAGAATGTTTAGAAAGGCAAAGATGAAAAGAAGACAGGACGAGTGTTCTACATTCAAGCTGGGGAAATTCCAGAAGGGGAGCCAGTGATGATGGGTACGTTTCCTATTGCCAACCATCATGCAGTTATACTTTTTGATTCTGGCGCATCGCATTCATTCATCAATAGAACATTTGTGGTGAAGTATGAAATTTCAATTGGGGCAACAAAGGAAAATTTCTTTATACAGTCGCCCGGGGGACGTCTGTGTACTAAGGAAATGGTATACCAGGTGCCCATAAACCTGGGTGGGCATATTTTTCCCACTACCATGATTATCCTTAAGGATCAGGATATATATGTAATCTTAGGAATGAATTGGATGTATCAGCATAAGGCTGTTATAGATGCTTTGAATAGAACTATAATGGTGAGTTTGCCAGATAGTACTTCTCAACTTCTCATCCAACTTCCAACCTTAAGAAGATCAGTGGGCAAAGTTTGGGCAACTGTCGTCAAAGAGATTAGAGATATCCCGGTAGTATGTGAATTTCCTGATGTGTTTCCTGAAGATTTACCCGGTCTACCACCTGATAGGGATGTCCAGTTTAACATAGAATTGCAACCTCGGATAGATTTGCTTTTTGATCAACTAGCTGAAGCCAAAGTTTTCTCCAAGATAGATTTGAGGTCAGGATATCACCAAATCAAGATAAAGCCTGAAGATATTCCCAAAATGGCATTTACCACAAGATATGGATTATATGAATACTTGGTAATGTCTTTTGGTTTGACCAATGCTCCAGCTCATTTCATGTATTTGATGAATTCAGTATTCATGCCCGAGCTAGACAAATTTGTAGTGGTGTTTATTGATGATATTCTAGTATATTCCAAGAATAAGGAAGAATATGCGAAACACCTCATAATTGTTCTAACTCGCTTGAGGGAACATCAACTTTATGCCAAGTTTAGCAAGTGTGATTTTTGGCTTAAGGAAGTACAATTTCTTGGACATATCTTGTTAGCGGAAGGAGTTGCTGTTGATCCAAGCAAAGTGAAGGATGCGCTTGATTGGAAACCACCAACCACAGTTCATCAAGTTCGGAGTTTTCTGTGATTGGCGAGGTATTACCGTCGGTTTATTCCAGATTTCTCTAAGGTATCAAAGTCCATAACTGAGTTACTGAAGAACCAAGTCAATTTTTCCTGGTCATCTGATTGTGAAGAGGCTTTCTAGACTTTGAAGAGACTGTTGACTACTACACTAGTATTAGCCCAACCTGATATCGAGAAGCCATTTGATGTTTATTGTGATGCTTCAGGTATTGGTATTGGATGTGTGTTGATGCAAGAAGGCCGAGTCATTGCTTATGCATCCAGGCAACTTAAGCAACATGAAGAACACTATCCGACTCATGATCTGGAGTTAGCAGCTGTGGTCCATGCTCTGAAGATTTGGCGGCATTACCTACTTGGTAATATGTGCCATATTTATACAGACCACAAGAGCTTAAAGTATATCTTTACTCAGTCAGAGTTGAATATGCAACAAAGAAGATGGTTAGAGCTGATTAAAGATTATGACTTGGAAGTACATTATCACCCCGGTAAAGCAAATGTGGTGGCAGATGCCCTCAGTCGCAAAAATTATTGCAATTGCCTGATAGTAAGAACAATGGGTTTGGCTTTATGTCAAGAGATGGAGAAGTTGAATGTAGAAGTAATTCAACAAGGTAGTTTAATCAACATAATTGTTGAAGCCACTATTCGAGATCAAGTTATTGCTGCTCAGAAGGAAAACAAGGGTGTAGCCCATATTAAGGAAAGAGTCAGGAATGGAAAGGCGGAATGTTTCAGCATAGATAATGAAGGTGTGCTATGGTTCAAGGATCGTTTGGTAGTACCAAAGGTTCTTGAGTTGCGGCAGTCAATTCATGAAGAAGCACATGCTACTAGGTTATCTATCCATCCGAGAAGCAACAAGATGTACCATGACTTAAAACAAAGGTTTTGGTGGACCAAAATGAAGATAGAAATTGCAAGATATATAGCAAAGTGTGATACTTGTCAGAAAGTGAAAGTTATACATTTGAGGTCTGCTGGAGAATTACAACCATTGCCTATTCCAGCTTGGAAGTGGGAGGACATAAGTATGGACTTTATTGTTGGTCTACCCAAGACATCAAAGGATTTGACTCAATATGGGTTATTGTAGATCGACTCACTAAGTCAAGACACATTTTCTTCTGTCAAGACTATATACCCCCTTGTCCAATATGCCAAGATATATTTAGCAAGAATTATGAGTCTCCATGGAATACCAAAGACCATAGTGTCTCGATTGGGGTACACAGTTTGTCTCAGCTTTTGGAAACAATTGCATTCTTCATTGGGTACCAAGCTCTGTATAGTACTGACCCTATCATCCGCAGATGATGGATGATGAAAGAGTCAATCAAGTGCTTGAAGATATGTTAAGGTGTTGTGTCCTTAATTATTCCAACAAGTGGGACGAATGCTTACCTTTGGCCGAGTTCTCATATAACAATAGTTATCAGAAAGCATTAGAATGGCTCCATTTGAAGCACTCTATGGTCGTAGATGAGAACATCGTTGAGTTGGTCGGAGCAGGAGAAAGAAGATTCTTTGGAGTTGACCTTGTGAAAGAAACCAAAGACAAGGTTAGGCAAATCTGAGTAACTTGAAGATAGCTCATCCCGCCAAAAGAGTTATGCGGATAGACGCACGGAGACCATTGGTGTTTAACAAAGGAGATTTTGTATATCTGAAAGTATCACCAATGAAAGGAGTTACCCATTTTGGTGTTAAAGGCAAGTTGGCACCCCGATATATTGGACCATTTCAAATTTTAGAGAGATATGGAAAAGTGGCCTATCGCTTGAAATTACCAGAACATTTATCAGCTGTACATGATGTGTTCCATGTGTCTCAGTTGAAGAAGTGTCTCCGAGTGCCTGAGCAGAATGTTGAAGTTGAAGGAGTGGAACTTGAACCAGATCTAACTTATTCAGAATATCCTAACCGAGTGTTGGATCAAAAAGATCATGTTACTCGAAGGAGGACAATAAAGTTCTACAAGATACAATGGAATCAACATTCAGATGAGGAGGCTACTTGGGAATCAGAAGATTACTTGTTAGAAAAGTTTCCAGAATTTCTTGCGTCATTATAGAATAGAGTACTGTTAGTTGAGCTCGGTTGTTACAAATTGTGTTTTGTAAAGGAACCTCAGTTTTTTTATGGATGAGAATTGGATGTTTTTGGATTGACACATTTCCTTTTTCATTACTTACCCTATGGCTTTGAATCTCGGGGCGAGATTTCTTTTAGGGGGAAGGATTGTAACACCCTGGGTGTTTAAGTATTAAAAACTGGACATATCACCATATGCATTGCAAGGCATTGGTCATATTGCAAACTTCGTTATGCATTTACTAAAACAAGTTTACATTTATGTTATAAGTATTGCTTGGTATTGTTTGAATCAAGTTTGAAATCTTTGTATTGATTTGAAATTCCGAAAACCCTGATTTTCAATATTTAAATCCGACCCTGAAAACCATTTCAAAATTGAAGTACATTTTGGGGTTGAGTCTTAAAGCAAAGTTGTAGAGCTTGTCGAGTTGTACAAAGTTTGTTTTTGGAGTTTTTCAAGTTGTTTAGTAAAATTTGAAGTTATTTAAAAAGGCGAAATTCCTTAAATATCCCCGCTTTGAATTCAAAAGTTCATTTCAAAATGTAGGCTGAATTTGGGTATGGTTTCAAAAGCAAAGTTGTAGAGCTTTTGATTTTGAACAACTTTTGTTTTTGGAGATTTTTGAGTTGTTATGAAAATTTGGGAGTAATTTGTGAAATTTGGCGAATGGCAATTCTGTAATTTCGATGAACAGTGTTTACCGCTTGAGCTACACCGCCGGCGAGCTTCAGTTTGCTTCCAGTCGTGCGCGTGGCCGTCTAGGCGTCGCGTTGGCACGGTGAAGGCTTCCGCGTGGCTTCTTTACGCTTCCTTGGTCACGTTATAAGCCAGCCACCGTCGCCGTTCTTCGCTTTCTCTTCTCCTCTGTTTTTCCAGTCACCGCCGCCACTGCTCAGTTGAGCCCTCGCCGTCAAACTAGCGCCTGCGTCGTCGCGGCATAGCGCTAGATAGCTTCGACTACTCCTTGCGCACCCAGTCGATTGATTTCGCCGTGAATTTGTCGTTCGTCGCTTTCTTCCTCGCGGCCGGCAACGTCACCCGAGATTCCGTTTCACCGCGGCCAGCCTACTCCAGTGAGCCATTGGCCTTGATCGGTGTACCTATGGCTTCATCTCGATGTTGTGGTGCTTAATCCTGTGTTGCTTGCTTGTTTTGATCACTTCAGTCGTCGGTTCTTCCTCACTAACGATCTTTGCTCCGTCATGATCACCGTGGTCGTCGTCACGCCTCTCCGTTGCATCTCCGACCTCTCTCCTTGCTTCAACGCGTTCGGGGTGAGCTACTGGTGCTTCCTGGATCCTTTGTTTGAGCTCCACTGGTTTCACGTCGCCGGCGTAGCGCTGCCATGCCACCGCGTCCGCCATGGCCGACGTCGAGCTAGTATAGGGCCATAATTAGTACAGATAGGGACGTCAATCGATGCGCCTAGGCTAGTATAGAGCCGTAATCAGTACATATAGGGCCGTACTTTTACGTTGGTCAGCGTTGTCGTCGTCGTGGTCAAACGCGTGAGGTTAGGGATGACAGGTGGGACCCGATGTCAGTGACACAACGTTCAAATTGGATTTTTCTATTTTCAGAATTGAATGAATAGTATCTGTTTTGTTATTTTTGTGTAGATTTATTTAGAGCTCCAAAATTCTAAAATTTTTTGTGTGACTTCTCTGGGATATGTATTATTTAGGAAAAATAGGAAATATTGATTTTTAGTACTTTTTGAATATGATAAAAATTGCTCAATTAATTAATAAATGAGTTTCTAGGATTTTTCTAGGCTTATTTATGTATTCAAAAATTATGAAAATTTTTTTGCCACTTAGTTTTCATGTGATGAGCATTTACAAAAATTTTGAGCTCAATTGGAATAAGTTGATTTATTTCATAATTATTAATTAATTAATTAATTCTTAAAAGTGAATAGTAACCTTTAGTGATTTAGGTTTTGTTTGAGTTTTTTATTAAGTGATGTCCTTGGGTCATTAGTTGGTGATGATCCTTGGCAATTGTTGTGAGTGTTGCAAAAATGGTTTAGTTAGTTTAACTTGTAACTGTACCGCGAAGGAAAGTTGTATTCGAGTTGTTAATTTTGCATCCATTATCGAGCATCATGTTTCGTATTCCGCATCATGTTAAACATGACATTGTTACTATGTGTAGTGAACGAAGGTGAACATGTGGTAGTTAATCAAGTAGTTGAGGAAGTTGATCCGTCAGTGGTGGTTGGTATTGATATCGGTGGAACGACTCCGGACCCGGACTTTTCCGTCAATGAAGGCAAGCCCCGGATGCATACAACCCTACCTTGTATTTTACAAATTGATTTCGCTTTTGCTTCTTTTTACTGCATTAAGTGATTAGGAGTCAAGTGAAAACCAAATTGGTACATTACCAACCATGTTATTCCATATTTACCATATTACCAGTTTTAAATTCGTATATGCCTAATTTTGCTTAGCTATGCTTAGAACGATGAAAGTCGGGTGATTACCTGTCACCTGCGAACTTTAAATGGAACTTTGGTTAATTATGTTAACATGTGATATGGGAATGTGGAGTAATAAATCTAGACCGAGCGAACTCGGTGTATGGGAGCCGCAAGACATGGAGGTCTTGTGAGCGGGTTCTTTCCGCCTGTGTTGATCAAGGTCCGTCCATTGTTGAATTGCATGAGGTGAGACTTTGTAGTACTAACCACATACTCCGGTAAGCCTTAACTTGTCTATTCTATTACGAGAATGGCTACTCGCACACTAGGAGTGGAGAGATGGCGGGAATAGCGTGTACCCACGTGGCAATGGTCTGGATTGGTGGAGTACTGTATTCTCGGGTGGTGCAGACCCGTTCCTGTTTTAGAGGATCCGAGGGTAGGTTGATATATGTAAGTTGGGGACCTGCATATGTCGTGTGGTCTGGAATTCCCAGATGGGTTTTTAATCAGTTCAAATTGTCGTTGCTCCTCGGTTATGAAGACTCACCTCACTGTTCATCATCGTAGTAATTAATAACTGGAACTTGAGGATGGTCTATGAAGGTGTTGGTTATGAAGTTTCATGATCTCATTGCGGATCGTGTCAGCTTTGTATATGATCTTATGAAGTTTTAAATGTTGATATAAAGAATTTTGTTAAAAAGCTTTTACGCAAAAGAACTTTGATCATTGCTAAAGCCATACCTTGAATCCCTGAGCCTGCATTCATAAGTTCTATCAGTTTTTATTTTTGGTTAAGTCTTGTTGAGTACTTTTGTACTCAGGGTTCGTTGACCCTTGTTGTAGGTGAGGCTCATGAGCAGATCTATTTTGGATCATGCTGCATGACTATTGTTCAGTGCGATGACGATAAGTAAATGTGTGGCCCTTGGGCAGGGCAGCTTTAATTGTGTGTTTTGTAATATATTATAATGCCACTCCACTACTTTGTTTTGTTTTGCTAACTGAACTTAGTTGTATGGTTTGAAACAAACGGTTTGTAAACTATGTTATTGTAAGACTTCCGCTGTTTTTACTCTGATGTATCTATTTGAATAAACTGTTGTAATACTGCAATGACTCTGTAATGTAATCCTGCTAGGAAATCGTGGATGATTCGGGGTTCTCCATGGACACCCGACAGTCTTCTTAAGTTACTGGGAACATATGCATAGATGTCAAAGGTCGTTGGACAGTGATAGGTGCATGTGGGCCCTATTATTTAGGAGGTTCTGCCACAACTTCGCCTTGCCCTTGATGCGGTTGAAGATCGCTTCGACCGCCTCCTCACCCGAGGCGTGGCTAGTGGTGATGTCGAGGAGCTCCTTGGTGGTTCACGGGCCCTTGCATCCCAGCTTATGGACTAGGGACTCATTGGTGGTTCTAGATAGGAAGGCCCCTATGACGTCGGCGTCGGCGACATTGGGCAGTTTGTTGCACTGTCGGGAAAAGCGCCGGATGTACCCATGAAGGGTTTCCCCGACCTTCTGTCAGCAGTTTTTGAGATCCCATGGGTTCCCAGGATGCTTGTATGTGCCCTAGAAGTTCCCATGAAGATCTCTTTCAGGTCCGCCCAACTTTGGATTCTATTGGGCGGAAGGTGTTCCAACCATGGTCATGCCAAATCGGCTAGAAACAATGGAAGGTTGTAGATAATGAAATCATCACTATCCGCTCCACCAACTTGGTAGGCAAGCCGATAATCCTTGAGCCACAATCTAGGGTTCATTTCCCTAGAGTATTTTGTGATATTGGTTGGTGGTCGATACCGTGGCGGGAAGGCGGCATTGAGGATGTGTCGGCCAAAGGCCTGAGGTCCTGGTAGGTCGGGTCACTCCGAGGGCGTGCGTTGGTTGGCGTCGAGCTCACATCATCGAGACAGCGAGCTCTCAGCCTGTTGCGCCGCCGCACGCTTGAGCAGCGTGTGAATCTCGCGATGGGCCCATCGGTCCTTGGGCATCGTGGGCCTTGGAAGCCCCCGGAGCAAGGCCGCCATAGCAGCGATGTTCTGGCTCACCCGAGTGAAGTGTGGGAGGGCTTCATCGTCCTTGATGATCCTCTAGTTCATGTCACAGGCCATGGCACGTGCACGGCCACCGTCTTCATGGTGCTCGAGCTCCACGTGTTCCTACTCAAGTTGGAGTCACGCTTCCTCAAGCTCTTGGTGCCGGGCCTTCAGCTGCTCCACCTGCAGGTCAGGTGGGGCCCCTGCATCCCCCTTGACCTCGTTGTCGAGGTCGTTCGTTAGGGTAGCCTCCTCCTCGTGGTTGCCCTCGACGTGTCCCTCGGGGGTACCTGCCATGAAGCATTCACAAGAGGGGTGATGGCTTCCCCTGCTAAAGTCAGAGGCAGAGGGTGACTCTGTTTCTCCCGTGAGGAGGTCGTGGAAAGACTCTACGACATATTCGGTCATCCCCATGAACTCGTCGTTCACCAAGGATGGAAGTGTGCATTGTGCCACAAGGTGGCCAACGGTCTCTGTGGCATTGCGGAGATTGAACGAGAGCGCTATAGGGGCGCTCTGAATGAAGTATTCTAGGGAGAGGGGCTCTCCTCAGGCAAGCTGCGCCATGATGTTGGTGAACGAGAAGGTGAGGTGGCATAGGTCCTCCCGGGACGGTCGGGGTCCTAGGAAGGTGTCGAGCTGGTGCTCTAATCTCCTGTAGTCACAGCCGAGGAGCTAGTCTCCCCCAGGAGTGTGGGCCCCCGGTGCGTGCAACTATAGCTCCTTAAGCGCCTCAGTGATCACATCGAGGCCGGTAGAGTGGAGAGGTTGGATGGCGGCAGGAGCCCACACCAACTCTTCCTCCGTCGTGATGATGAAGTCCAGGTCCCCGAAGCGCACGTGCGTGCCCGGGACCGAACTGACGTTGTGGCTAGCCATCCGACACCTGGTGTTTATGTTGAGACACGCAAAATGCCCCTATCTAGCGCGCCAACTGTTGGTGTTTTGAGTTGCCACCGACTAGTATATTTCTAATATTGCACGTCTGGCTTGGACGGTGTGCTTAGACGTCACGAGGTTTATACTGGTTCAGGCAGAATGTCCCTACCTCTAGTTCATCACGACTGTTCGTGTTACTAGCACTAAAAGTTTGTAGTAGGGGTTATAAATAGGCGAGAGAGGGATAGGTCCCAAGTCTCTGGCGAAAGGAGCGAGCGGGTGCCGAGAGCTCAGTCGCTGCTCGATAGCGTGTTCATGTTGTGTTTTTTGTGGTTTGGGGTGATTCGATGCGATGGATTCGAGTCCCCAGCGTCCCCTTCATGGGACACCCTGCTTTCTATTTTATAGGCCGAGGGAAAGCATGGGTTACAGCGGAGGAAAGGAGAAGAAATGAGAGAGAGAGCCGAAGGTCTTCAGGATCGTCGGGCCCTTCCTCTCCTTCATGTGGGTCCCGCCAACACTGTAGATGTCAACAGGGACAGTGCCATGTCGCGGTCTTGTCTGTCACAGGCGCCATGCGCAGGCGTCGTCTGCCGGTCACGGTGCTCCACTCCATCCTGGTAGACGTCGTGGTGAACTGACGTGCTTGTCAGTGTTCGTACGAGGGTTAGGCAGAACAATACCAGTAAGCCCAATGTTGTTCTTGATGTGAATGCTCAGGTATGGCCCGTCGTGGCCACGAGTTAGATCAGGGCGTGCATGATCTAGGGAGCACGCATTAGGGAAGACGAGGTATACGATGGTTCCTGGCATAACAAGTATTGGGGACGATGTTGAAAGTAGGGACATTCAACACTCACCTTGAAGATGCACCCAAACTCAGTGTAGTTAAGATGCATGATCTAGGGACACGCATCAGGGAAGACGAGGTATACGACGGTTCTCGGCGTAACGAGTGGTGGGGACGGTGTTGGAAGTTGGAACATTCAACACGCACGCACTTAAATAGGACAACCTTGAATATACCTCCAGACTCTGTGCAGTTAAGATGCGTGATCTAGGGAGCACGCATTAGGAAAGAAGAGGTATACGAGCAAGTAAGCTAAGAGAGGAGAAGCGGATTATACGCTTACAGCCGGCTTGGGCACAAGAACCAAAAAACTCTATGAGAGAGACAAGTGAGTCATATATTAACTATGAAGAGCTAACTACTACTATTAGAATGCAATTATGGAGCAATATCATATTTTAGTATACCAAGTTTGACAAATTAGAAAATAAAAAAGCATAAATAATTATAATATCAAATAAATACCATTAGATTAATTATGAAATGTATTTTCATAATAAATTGATTTCGAGCCATAAATGTGAATATTATTTACTAAAAACTTGGTCAAACGTGAAATACTTAAACTGGCGCGTATACCATAGTTGCATTCTTTTAGAGACAGAGGTATATGGGTGGGCTGAGAGAAGGCTGCAAGCCGGCTGTATTATTATCCTTGCTCTACGACTGTTCCCGGCGTAATAAGTGGCGGGGACGGTGTTGGAAGTTGGGACGACATTCAACACTCACGCACGCTTCCCTGAGTTTTGGGCTTCGTGTGCATCTTTCTAAATTTCGGTGTGAACACATGCCCCCCAATCTCACGCATAACTCGAGGAACCCACTATAGAGGTCCCCTGGGGCTATAAATTTGGAGGCAAGGCAGAGTAGAAGGAATATTGCTTGTGTTCATTTGTTGTGTTGTGACACATTCTTTCTTCATCATTTTCTCCTTCCAGTCTTCTTCTGAACAATGGCTCACGACAAGCATCGGGAGGAAACTCCAGAAGCCGCGGATCTGCCTCTGTGCCTTCGTGTCCCTCTTCGTCACCAATGGTGAGAGGAAATGATTTCTTATCTCTATGGCTACCTTGCATTAATCCTTTGAATATGAAGGGCTACCTCTCATGCTACGGTACATCAGCCAACTCTGGCAGAGGTTGGACAATAATCAATTATGCATCTTGCTGGGTCCATGGTATCTTCATCTTCATCCTCCAACTCCAAGTCATACGATGGTTAGGATGTCCGGAATCTTATCTGTCAATGGAGGGAGGCCGGAAACCTGTATTCTAAAGCGACGCGTGCGGTAGGTCGACTCGAGCTATGTCTCGATGCCGTTAAAACAACCGTCTCTGCATCTGAAGAAGAGAGTAATGTTGGTTAGATGAGAGCTGATGAAGCTCATGCTAAGGCAGCATGTAAAATTTCTTTGAAAAGTCTTTCCTTTTACTTTATTTTTTTCAAACCGGATGTATCCCCCATTTCCATTAGGATTAACGGAAATACAGCATTTTGTAGACTGTTTCAGGCATTAACAAAAACAAACATGCTAGGCTTAGCAGACTTACGACACCTAACTAGCCTTAACATTTCCAACCTGGAGAACGATATAAGCCAAAAGAAGACACAGCGACAACCAGACCAACGGTCCTGACTCAACACGGAGCCAACATACAGTACAGAGACAAACAAGTCATAATGGCTAGAAGCAGCTTTCGAAGATCCCCTTATCCTTGCCTCCTCATTCCTGAGCATTGTCATTAGGCTTGTCTTCGAGGGTCAGTCTCCCATCGTTATGCACCTTCTCACCAAGTAGCTTGGAGGCGATCTGCAGCATGGTGTTCACCCCGGCTTCCAGCGCTTCCTTGTCCATCTCTAGAAACAAACCTGCCCAATAACCCATGAGCGCACAAGCATAACAGATAATTGATGCAGGATTCCTGATCAGCATCCCATCAAAACAAGCTATATTCCGTGTTTTCTAGATAGCCCAGCAAATTGCTGCAATACCAATAGTATGAAACTGTTTGCCAAAGGGTAGCCACTTCTCGCACCAAAGCCAGCACTACCCTAAAGACTTAGGCACATTATTGGCCCCGATGCACTTGGCAACAATCGCCCAAACAGCCTTGGCTGTGCTACACTGAAAAAGGAGATGAGAGACATACTCTTCTTGGTTACAGAAATAGCATGTTGGATTACCAACCCATTTCCTTCTCAGCAAATTATCCTTGGTCAGGACTGCATTGTTCATCAGTAACCAAAGAAAAATTTTAATTTTTGCAGGGACTTTCCTTTCCAAATGTTCTTGTGATATGGTCCAGAATCATCAACAGTCATAGCACTGTAAACAGATTTCACACTAAACTGACCAAGCGATCCAAATTTCTAGGATACTGAGTCATCCTCAGAAGTGAAGTTTATTTTTTCCAAATCATCAATAATCATTTGCCAATCTATCAGCAAAGTATCTGTTAGCCATCTAGTGAAAGAAACACTCTGCCTGTTATTCCTAACCTGATTCAACAAAATGTTTTGTTGTTCACAGAATTTGAAAAGATCAGGAAATAACATACATAAAGGTTTCTCATAAAGCCAAATATCTTTCCAAAACAATGTATTCATTCCATTTCTCACTAGCATTTCCTACCTTGCAGATAGACATTTTTAACTTTCAGTAAATCAGCCCATATGGCTGAGTCAAATTGTTTGTGTGACACATCACAAATTGATCCATTTTTAATGTATTTGAACTTGACAATCTTTTGCCACAGCCCATCCTCCTTATCAAGCTTCCACCACCATTTGCAAAGGAGGCTGACATTCATTTTTCTAATCTCTTTTATACCAAGACCCCCCTTTTTCTTGCTCTTACAAACTTTTGTCCAACTAATAAGGTGATATTTCTTTTTAGTCCCTCCTCCTTGCCAAAAAAAATGTTCTTCGAATTTTATCCAATCTGTTAAGGATTGTCTTTGGCAGTAGATAGATAGACATGTGATATATGGGTGCATTGTTTAGACTTGAGCTAATCAGGGTGGACCTTCCTGCAATGGATAGAGTCCCACCCTTCCAAATATCAAGCTTTTTTCACTTTTATTAGCCAAAGGAACCCAATCACTAACCTACAGCCTGCTGGGATTTATAGGGACTCCTAGGTATTTAATAGGGAATGTTCCCAGTTGGCAGTTAAATATATCAGCATATTTCCTGTCCCATCCTTCCTCATCTTTAATAGTTAGAATCTCACTCTTTGAAAAATTGATCTTAAGACCAGCCATAAGCTCATACATGTAAAGAAGCAATTTCATATTCTTAGCCCCCTCAATATCATGTTTTAGATAGATTATTGTATCATCAGCATATTGTCAAATAGCTATACCGTTTTCTATGATATGATCAGCTAAGCCACAGAACAGTCTATTGCCTTGTGCTTTGTGAATCATCCTTGATATGCCATCAGCCATAAAGTTGAAAATAATAGAGGAAAGAGGGTCCCCTTGTCTTACCCCTTTGTGACTTTTTATGTACGGTCCCAGAAGGTTATTCAATTTAACACTCACTGTTCCACCAGATACCACTTTCCTAATCCATTCACACCATGTTGGGCAAAAACCCCTGGCAGCCAGGCAATGAAAAAGAAAGCTCCATTTGACCTTGTCATAGGCCTTTTCAAAGTCTAGTTTCAAAATTATGCCAATTTGTTTCTTCCTTTTGGTTTCATGCAGGATTTCATGCAAAATCACAATGCCACTCATGATGTTTCTGCCTTTCATGAATGCAGTTTGGTTAGAATCTATAAGCTTATCAGCTACACTTTCTATTCTCAGAGTCAAAGTCTTGGTAATGAGTTTATATAAACAATTCAGAAAACAAATAGGTCGAAATTGTTGTATCCTAGCAGCATCAGAGACCTTAGGAAGAAGAGTAATGACCCCATAATTAATTCTGCTAATATCCAGTTTGCCCTCATGAAAATCAGAAAACAGTTGTACAATATCACTCTTAACAATGTTCCAACATGTTTGAAAGAATTCTATTGGAATCTTGTCAGGGCCAGCAGCCTTGTTTTTTTTTCCATCTGAAACAATGCATCTTTGATTTCTTGTTCAGTGAAAGGTCTACATAAATTTTCATTATCCAGATCAGAAACTTGTTCAATCTCATTCCATAAAGATTGGTCAATGTGGATTCTATGATCTTCCTCAGGGCCAAATAAGTTTGTGTAATATTCAGTGGCATGCCTCAAAAGATTCTCATCTCCTTCAATGATCTCATCACCATCTTCTAGAGATATAACAGTATTTTTCCTTCTTCTTCCATTGGCAATTTTATGAAAGTAGCTTGTATTATTATCACCTTTTAGAAGCCCAGTCTCATGGCACCTATTAACCCAATATGATTCCTCCTGATCCAAGAGTTGCAGATTTTCTTTTAACAACCAAACTTTTCTAGTCATTTGTTCAGAATCAAGGCCATCCAATTCTTCAGTGGCTTCAAGTTGAGCTAATTCCTCACTGATATTACATCTTTTCTTTATCAATTCTCCTTGCAAGTTAAAGCCCCATCCCTTAAAGTATTGCTTGAAAAGTTTCAATTTCTATTGGATTCTGTCATGCACTGTCTTTGCTCTACATGGTTTAGACCAAATTTTCTCAACCGCAGGGATAAACTCAGGATTACTAAGCCAGCTCATTTCAAATCTGAACTGAATGTGTACTGTGGGTTTGTAAGATGCAGAAGTCAAAATAAGTGGTTTATGATCTGATATCTCCCTTGGAAGTTTTCTCACTAAAGTATTGGGAAAAATGTCTTCCCATTCTTTGGATACAAGGATCCTATCAAGTTTTTCCAGTGTGGGATTTTCTTGATTATTAGACCATGTGTACAATCCTCCAGACATAAGAATTTCTCTTAACTCATAAAAGTGAATTAATGAGTTGAATGTTCCAGAGTGTCTGTGACCACCACCAGGTTTCTAGAACAGAAGGAAAATAGTTCAGACAAGAATTCCATTTTGTTTTCCTCATGAGCAGCTCCATATACAACTAAAAATTCAATTTTATTTTGTTCATTTTGTCCCATAGATTCATTTGCAGCATGTAGTCACCTTGCTGAAATGATCCCACATCATACAAATCCTTTTCAACACCACACAGGATGCCTCCTGATTTTTGATGCCCAGAATTTTACAGCCACAAATAATCTTGACTAATATAAAAAATTTTCAGAAGTTTTTCATCACAATCTTTAATCATTGTTTCCTGGATTCCAATAAAATGAAAAGAATATTGGAAGATAACATTTTTAAGAAAAGTGGCCACCCCTTTTTTGTCTTTCCTTTCATATTCGTGACTTTATCTGATAACCCTTCATTTTCATTACATCTTGAAGAACAATTGGCTGCTTCTCATCGCGAGATCGAGGAGGCTCATCGCTGGGAGATTAACATGGAGAGTCGCCATGAGATCCTTCAATGGGTAGCACATGGCGCAGTTGCAGCAGTCAAGACTAGGGGAGTTTCTCTTGAAGATCACATGCAGGATATCCTGGTTCATGCCAAAGAAGTGGCAACTCATGAGGTCCGCTATGGTGCTGGTGCCGCTCTGGCTGTAGCGCAACTGCATTCAGGGCATAAGCTCCGTCACCTGGAACCTGGTTTTCCAGACATTGATCGGCTAGAAGATCAAGAGGACCTGATTGGAGACTTCATTGATGATGCTGAGGCTATCGCAGTGATCATCTCTGCCGAAGATGTTGTAAACAATGTTTTCTCACGACCATAGATTATATCTAGGGTCATATAAGTAATGAATCTACTGTATGTATGAATATCATTTTTGATCCGATGTCTTTTATTGTTATTTTTTGTTCTAAAGGCGATACTCTAGGTGTCAGCTATTTTGAGCCAATGAGACTCGGCTATCAAGCATTGACCCAAATACTTGGGTATAGTATTTCTTTACGTATTTTCCATTGAGGTCTACGCGATAATAGATCCGTATCATATGGCGGTTCGCACATACAAACCAATAGATCTGCATCTTGATCCTCCAAGGTACAAAGATTATGGAATCTAAAGAACAACGCAGCACATCGTAAAACTTCACCCTCAGTGAGCTGCTCTATCTTCCATCTTGCAACCCTCATGGTCAAGGGATGCGATCTGCTTCTTGACCGTGAGAGCTACAAGATGGAATATAAGCACCCAATCTTGAAGAACGAGCACCTCACAAACTTGAAGCACCCCCAATCGAGTATGGAGCCCCTGAACAGGAGAGAACCAGATGATTATAGATCTTCTATTAATACAAGATCTGCAAAAAGATCTATAATCAATAAGGTCAAGCTCCTGATCAATGGCATCACCTCGCAAAGGATGGAGAAGGAGCACCTCGCAAAACTTGCACCAGCATCTCAGTGAGGTGCTTTATATTCCATAATCTTTCTACCTCCGAGGGTTGAGAGATGTAGATCTACATCTCGATCCTCGAAGGGAGAAAGATTATGGAATCTAAAGCATCCAATCTTGAAGGCCTTCTTCAAACCCTAGCATCCCTGTGAGGTGCTATATCTCCATCTTGCACCTGTCACGACAAGGAGGAGGCCGTGAGAGGTGCAAGGATGAAGACAAAGCCCTTCTTGGTGATGAGGAAAGATACAATAGCTCATGAGTGTGGATTGAGCTCAAGAGGTGCATCCAGACCCTGGTTAAATAGGTCGACCTTGAAGATGGAGAAGTGCAAGTAATGGTGATGCAACTGTGTTGTGGGTAGTTGGGAAATAACTCACACTGACTTTATCACCGATAGACCAAATAGTCGTGGAGGGCCGGTGGCCATAACACATAATCCAGTTGGCTCAGCTTTTCATACGACTGGGAAAATACCTCTGCCGCATCTATTGTTAACCAGTCTATCGTGGCCGCGCACCGCCCCGCCGCAACACTTCAGGATCTTTGTAACGGTCGAGAGACACAAAACACCCCATGTGACAAACCAATAGATATAACACCCAACATCATGCCCAACTATCAAGATCATTGTAATTACAGGAAAATACATGGTACACAGAGTATACACAATTTTAGTTTCTCCCTCTAAGTTCAGCTCTTCGCTTAACCTCTCAGAAACTTATCGGAGTTAACTCGTAGCTCATCTTAGATTCGCCCAATCCAAGGTCTACTATGCAGCGGTGAAAAGAGCATTACCTCATGTCCACCAAGACAATGACACCTGCAAAACAACTTAACGGCAGCACCGTGAGTACATTTTGTACTCGCAAGACTTAATTCCAACATATAGATTTTTGGTGGATGCAAGGATATTATCAGGCAATTGTACATTTGTAGAAAAGCATATGGCGTTTCTTAATGATATGCTATGAGTTCATTATTAGAGAGATT
The DNA here is from genome assembly GCA_904845875.1 of Miscanthus lutarioriparius. NCBI lineage: Eukaryota > Viridiplantae > Streptophyta > Magnoliopsida > Poales > Poaceae > Miscanthus > Miscanthus lutarioriparius. The sequence continues at coordinate 69,203,698 of CAJGYO010000005.1, read as the reverse complement.
AGCATAAAAAGGTATGATATCACAAAAGGGAGATCAACATCATTAAAACTCATCATCATCAAGTTCCATCATTATCACTACCATAAGTATATTAAGTAGGAACAACCATAGGGGTCCATCCTGAGGGACTTTAGGTTTTCAAAACTCTGTAGAGGTGTACAACTTGTATCCACAAGGAAATACGGGACTAACCACCATACTCCTGATCTAGGAATAAGGGTTGTCTCATGATTTCCAACCTTTCCCTAAATCAGCTTGAATATCTCATGAAAGGTTTGACTGGTGTCCGGTTAGTCCTAGTGCTACCACCCACTCACCGGCGCCACCTTCTTGCCAGTCTCACGTGGATAGACCGATCGCAATTAGTTACTAGGCTTGCCGCCCCTATATGCGACATGTGGTTCGTACGGTGGTTACTCGGACTTATGTACCCCAATGCACGGTCCTTAACTGCTCCATGAGCTATGTCACTTGAGATCCCACACTTATAGTGACCTACCATGCATGATTTGGTGAAGTAGAATGGCTTGGTTGCAAGGGTTGAGGGTTCCAAGTTTTTCCTGCGATTACTGTTCTCATTGTGCTGGCTTCGATAGTGATGGATAGTTTGGTGAATCGGCGGAAGGTTCCACTGAATTGTCAACTATTCTGTAGAAATCTGTTCATGCTGGTATGGTTTGTGATTCTGACAAATATTTCACAAGATGTAGCGGATGCTCCACAAAATCGATTTATAGGCTTTGTTCGGTCTCTGTACCACTACTTGTGTTGGCGGGACATTCCGGTTCCTCTGGCAGAATGTTTCGGTAGATGCAGGTTGCTCCCTATTTGCCTGGGTACTATCAGTCTATAATTCATCAGATGGTCCATAGATTTGGCGGATACTCCATCGACGCTTGTCACTTGCTGCTTTGTACCCATTCGACTTCTAATTATTATCTAAGTTTGTGGGTCTTACTTAGGAAATTCATATAACTTGCATTACTATTGTACTTTACCACTTTGCATCACATGACTTGTAGGACTTCTCCTTTGCTTGCATATCCAAAGGTTGTTGATCTCTTTTCATCCTTGTGGTGTTGTAGGTCTGGTGTGGGTCCTAGTTGCTGGCCAGAGAAGGCTGTGCTGGTATCTTCTTTGGATGAGGATGATGGCAATGATGTTCTTCCAATGGACATGTCAGCTATCCCTAAGGATCATTTTTGCTAGGTTTTGGCTGAGTTTAGCAAGGTTGCCCTACCTAGGCACTTTGGACAACTAGGGATTCTCCAACTCCCTTCTTCTTCACAAAGAGCCAGTACATGCTATACTGAGGGGATATTGATATCAGGTCGATGTCTACAGAACAGCAGTGGCTGAGTTGGTCTCAATTGGAGTCTTTCATGCATATGAGCAGCTTAGTTGATTTGCTCAGAGTCATGGGCTAGAGGAGGATCCTCGAGTTCAAGCAAGATTAGAACAAGGCGGTGATCCGATAGTCCTACACCACATTGGAAGTTCAAGCTGAGAAGGAAAAGTTGATCTAGATGACTGGCACATGTAGGTTCAAGGCTAGATTCAAGGACCTTGTAGCTATGGTGAAGTTGAGCTATCATGGCATGAAGCAGGGCAAGTTGGTTGTTGACCTTCCGGTGTTGGGGAAGAATGAGGTGTTCGGCTTCCGCTACCAGGAGACATCTGCTTATGGTCCACAGGGAGGTTTGAGAAAGCTTCAGAAGCTGATCTTCGATATTCTGAGGTGCACTATGGTTCCTTCGGTTGGAGGTGATGACAATGCGGTTGGTTGGCCCTTCTTCGAGATCATCAATGTGGTGCTGTCCGGTGACCTGATTAACTGGCTAGACTGGTTGGTGCATCAGATGTTGGAGTGTAAGCGAAATGTGAATGCTCCTTTGATTCTTCAGCCATACATCAAGGCTCTGGTGTTTTGCACTATCAAAGACTTCCGTGCGACTTGTGAGGTCAGCCATCAAGTTCATTGGCCATTAATTGATAATGAAGCCTACCTTGCACGAGAATCATCTCCAATGGCTTGCAGGATTCTAGGGCCAAACTCCCTAGGTTAGTTCCAACAATTTCCTTTCCCTTTTATACTGTATCCAATTTGGTATCATACTTGATTGTGCAATCTTTAAATTCTCAATCCTAATGTGTCGATTGAATAGAGCCCATCATGTTGGAGATAGCCCCTCCTGACAGTCCAGTGCATCTTGAAGTCATGCTGCCTTCGTCGGGGATGTACTGCGATCCCTCGTTTACTTCTAGCTCCAATGCTACGGATAACTTTCTTCTCTAGGTTTCTTGTCGATGCCATTTGCCATGCTTCTATATCGCTTTTTGCCCTTGTCATTTGCTTTGTTCAGGTGCTTCCTTGTCAGGACCTCCCGCTCGTCGAGGTCGTGGGCAAGGCCATGGCCATGGCGCCTCACGTTGTCGTGGTTCTCAGGGGTGACTCCTCTATCTAGATGCCGCTTCTTTAGTGCTCCTTAAGCCTAGGTGATCTCCATGTTCAATTATCGTGTCTCGATCCAAAACTCATGGTTGGTTAATCTTAGTGGTGATAAGCTTGGATAGGTGTTGTCGTGTCATGGTTGAAACACTTGGTTGATCTGTGGCCTATCCATCTTGATGGGTTGTTGACACTTCTAAACTTGCTTGTCTGGTTGGATAGACTGAAGTTATTCGATGACTGATGCGTGATGTCTGTTATCCTTGTCATGGTATCTGTCTATGCTGCTTTATTTATATCCCTCTGCCTTAGTGATTGGGAGATAAGGCTAAGATACAAGGGAGACTTTGCCAAAAATTTCTTGAGGCAAGATCAAGGGTCACAAGGTTGCTCTGGGATTCTAAAGGAGATTGGGAGCTTAGGCTTAGGGACACTTCTAAGGTTAGAAGAGATAAGGGACTCGAAAAAGGCTAGGAAAGATAGATAGGAGGAACAAAACCGCTCTCTTTGACTCTCTTAGCATAACATGCCTATTACGTATGGCAAACTAGATATGGATTTTGGTTCTCACTTGGGTGCTTTCCTAATATTCCCTCCCGATCCCATGATACGAAACATTATTCAAGTTCAAAAATAGTTTGCATGTCAAGAATAAGAGGCTAGACTTGCTAATGAGGTAAGGATTACTTTTAACTTATAGGGTTAACACTAGAGCATAGAAGTTATCATGTTAACTAAGTATGGCACAACATTGAGGATATATTAGGCTTGACAAATGGATGCCTCAGGTAAGTCAACCACCGCTCCGATACCCGTCCTGTCGCGGCCGCGCACCGCCCCGCCATGACACTTCAGGATCTTTGAAATGGTCAAGTGACAAAACAACCCATGTGACAAACCAACACATATAACGCCCAACATCATGCCCAACTATCAAGATCATTGTAATTACAGGAAAAATACATTGTACATAGAGTATACACAATTTTAGTTTCTCCCTCTAAGTTCAACTCTTCGAACCTCTCGGAAACTTGTCGGAGTTAACTCATAGCTTATCTTGGATTTGCCCAATCCAAGGTCTACTATACAGCGGTGAATAGAGCATTACCTCACATCCACCAAGACAAAGACACCTGCAAAACAACTTAACGGCAGCACCATGAGTACATTTCGTACTCGCAGGACTTAATTCCAACATATAGATTTTTGGTGGATGCAAGGGTATTATCAGGCAATTGTACATTTGCATAAAAGCATATGGCATTTCTTAATGATATGCTATGAATTCATTATTAGAGAGATTAGCATAAAAAGGTACGATATCCAAAAAAGGTGATCAACATCATTAAAACTCATCGTCATCAAGTTCCATCATTATCACTACCAAGGGTATATTAAGTAGGAACAACCATAGGGTCCATCCTGAGGGACGTCAGGCTTTCAAAACTCTATAGAGGTGTACAACTTGTATCCACACGAAAATACGGGACTAACCACCATACTCTGGATCTAGGAATAAGGGTTGCCTCACGATTTCCAACCTTTCCCTAAATCGGCCCAAATATCTCATGAAAGGTTCGACTGGTGCCTGGTTAGTGCTAGTGCTACCACCCACTCACCGGTGTCATCTTCTTGCAAGTCTCATGGAAAGACCGGTCACAATTAGTTACTAGGCTTGCCGCCCCATATGCGACATGTGGTCTGTATGGCATTTACTCGAACTTACGTATCCCAATGCACGGTCATTAACTGCTCCACGAACTATGTCACTTGAGATCCCACACTCACAGTGACCTACCCCTCGCTTGAGCAAGATTAGCCAAATTGATCACCAAGTTAATATATCAAGATTAGGTTGAGTCCTTAATCAAGATTTGGGAAGGTACATTGGTTATAACCCTCATTCATTTTAGTGGTTAATTATCCTGATGTAGCATCCCACACGTACAAGCATGAGTTCCCTTCTCATACTTGACTTCTACCATTACTAAGCAAGTAAGCAATTAAACGTTACCCATCCCATTGATTAAAAGAATGCTCTAATCAATTAATGAGTAGTTCTTAATTAGCGGAGCATCATTAAGTTGATTATCCAAATCTACATGAAATGCATAACTCATAATGAAACATAATAAGTATCCAAAATAGGGTTCATAGTAGTGGGGTGCTTGCCTGGTTTTGCCTCACGCTACTCGGTTCCTGGAAGAAGGAGAAGATCAGGATTGAAGATAACCGACGGGGACTTGAAGACAAGGGCTCGCTTTGGAACTTGGGAAGAGACATGTAGCTGTGGCTCTACTATTGCACTATTTTGCAACTAAGCCTGACCTACTATTGTTGACCTCTAGGGTAAGCTTCCTATCAATCTCTCATCTCTACTAACTTGACAAACACTCTGACCAAGGTGGCAGACACTCCATCGGGTTGGGCTTCGAAGTGACTTAGGTCTGGTTTGACTCTGCTAGGGTTAACGGACGCTCCGTCGAAGGTGACAGACACTCCGGGGGAACTAGGAGGTCTTGGGTGTTTTGGGTTACTGGGTTTATAAATCAACAGACACTTTGTGAGATGTCACGGATGCTTCGCTGAGGATTCTATGTTCCTGGGTTCTTAGGTTAAACACTTTTATAAATCAACGGACACTCTAGTGAAGCCGTGGACACTCCGTTGAGTTAGATTGACAGGAGATAAGGCTCTGCTGGATGGCTTTCTAGGGTTATCGGACACCCCGTCAACTTTGATGGATACTCCATCAACTTTGACGGACACTCCATCAAACGGTCAACAAAACCTATGTTCTTGGGTGATCTTGGGGTTCAAGCTTAGATGTGCTTAGCTATGATCTATGCATGTGCAAAATATATTTGGTGTAGCTTAGGTGGCTTATTGGGCTTAAGATAGCTAGGTTTGAAGCTTGTTTTGATAAGTGTGGCTATAGGTTTAGGATCAAACTTAGAGATATGAGGATATGAAGATCCAACCTTGAGATAAAGATGAAATCCTTAGCTCTGAGATCAGAGAGCTTTCCTAGCCAAAACTTGAAGATCCAAGCTTTCCTCACTCTTATTTCTTCACCTAAAAGATTGGTCACCCATGAGCTTCCTCTTGCAATGCACCAAAAGATGAATCAAAGATTAATCCATGAGATGCTTGAGTGCTTGAGTTAGGTGAAGTTTTCTTGAACTTACTCTACATATGATGGAACAACCACCTGCAAGGAATCCTTCAATCCTTCACCAAAACCAAAACTTAAGCACTTGGTAGAAAATCCAAGAAATGGGAACTACTTTTCTTGAGCTCACCATGAACAAGATTGAAGATGTTGATGGTGTTCATGGAGTGGTGCTGGTGCTTCCTTCCTCATTCTCTTCTCCTTCTTCAATCTTCCTTCCAATCCTTTCTCTCTCTAGTTCTAGGTTTCATCCTTGTTCTTGGGGTGTAGAGAGAGAGTGGCCAATGAATGGGTGAGTGAGAGATTGGGTGAGAGGGTGTTGCTTCAGCTGATGAAATATCCCAACTCATGCTGACATGAGGGTCCCACTCACTTAAGTGGCAAACAACTCATTTCCCACTTCCTGCTGCTGATCTAAGTTTCATCGGATGGTCTGGTAATGCTGGCGGATTGTCTGGTACTTCACCATTTTTGCTGAATTGATTTGGTCATCGAGTGTCTGGGCATTAGGGACTAATTCGCCATAGCTCAAGGTGCTCTTCTATAGTAGAGTTGGTGTTGATGATGTCAATAGGATGTCTTCTCAATCCAATCGGGGTTTCCTCCATCGCTTCGGGTGTGAGCCTGACAATGGCTACCCGGGTGCATTCCGCAGGGTGATCCGATAGTTTTCTCAATGGTTGACTTGGCTCAAGGCATCAGGGATCTATATGAGAGCTCAGATGGTTGCTCACTCGGATGGTCAAAATGACTACTTAGGATGTAACAAACTCGGGCCATTGTTGGTATTTCTTAACGCATACAGAAATAATTCGCAAGCGCACGGAATTACCATTGTAGCATTTCACCCGAAAGTATTCAGGGTATCGTATTTCCACGAGGAACAGATGTGTAAAAGTTTCTTAACTAGTTAACCTAAGATAACAAGAAGAAGGATAGCTCGGGTAGTGAGGTTTTCTAGGGATAGAGATCCTAAGTTAAGATAGCTTTGCCACTATAGACTTACTTTGGGCACTGGCTTATACTAGGTCTGCCAAGTACCTCTGGCTTTTAGCTCTACACTGAACCCAAACGTGGGGGATTACGTGGGACGGATAGGGCTATCACCACCTGCCGCCTACCCCTCAACCGTGGGGAACGAGGCAAACAAAGGTAGCCTCTAGCCAAGACACCACGTCAATGCTATCGACTTCTACTCTAGTATCGATCAGGGTTATCCGTCTTTATCAGGGCCCTCTACTAGAGTATCCGCTACAAAAATGGATGATGAACCCACAAGTAAATAATGGACAAGGCTAACTTAAAGTAGAACTCACCATAGAAGATAAACACGAACCTTATACTCCAAGTAGTATTCAGTTCATAGAGGTACAAGTGGAGAGGAGCCGATGATTCCCGACATTCCTTCCGCTAAGTGTACAAGGGGCCCTGAGTACACAAGCAGAGGCAGCCGACAACTCCGGTACTTCTCCACTCTTACTCACTCGCTCCCTACACTAGAACTAGCTAAGAGCTAAGATAGGAATGGAGCTCTTCTCTTCTTATCACATTGTGTCTCTCTTGTGTTGTGATTATGTCTTTTTGAGGGGGGTTGCCCCTCTATCTATACAAGGAGGCAGTGTGAGAGGCTATTCTTGGCATGAAGCTCAGTCTGCACCACCTCTACATGCCCTCATGCCACTGCCAGATGAAGGGGCAGCAAAGAGAAGCTGGCAGGGGGTCACCCACCCCCAGGGGTCGACCGCCCCCTGACCTAGCCCTCTTGCCACCGCCTTTGCGTGGTAAGCTATGCACTAGTCCTAGGCCACTCCTTTGTTGGTATTTCACCTGGATGACTTGAGTTGCTAGGCGTTTCTATTTATTCCTTTGCGCAAATCAGCGTTGGAAAGCGCCTTTTGGTGTATTCTCCCATGTATTTGTGCTTGTGGCCTGCAAAATAATAATCTCCAAATACATGTGGAACTTTGTCAATAGTAAATGCATGTGTATAAGTATGTTAATTTCTCCTCTTTTTATGTCTTAATTGAAAGTTGGATTTGATCGTTAAGGACCGACAACTAGCTCCCCCACACTTAGTCCTTTGCTCGTCCTCGAGTAAAGTTCTAAGGACTAAGCTAGTTCATCTCCTTGATTTGAAATCTGCATACAAGCTACTCCAAACCTCACCTGAACCTGTGAACTTTTGAGTGTCTACCATAGAATCTTGAATGATTGGATAATGGAACAGTAAGGATTCAAATCTTCCTACTCTACTCTTTCTTAGAAGCTTGGGTTTTGGGTGATTTTGAAAGTGTAAATGTTAGTTTTTGTTCCTCAAAATGATTCACTCGGGTCACTCATATGTGTATAACCGGTTCCTAAGTTAGGCAAAAGATGTTGCCTTTACTTTCTACCTCTAGAAAAGCTTATGTGGAGCTCAAGGTGGGCTAAAGTGTGGCATACTCACCTTGCAAATGTTGCGAAGTCAAAAAATGGATCTTAGGAGAAATAAGTCATACAATCTGATCAAGAGGTGCAAGTGTGTGGTATTTTGTGGTTTTTTTGTGGGAGAAATACTCCTTTAATGTTTTCGATCTTCCTTTCTTCACCATAGGTTTCTTTTGTAGAGGTCATGGCAATCTTCTGATTCTATCTTTTTCTTTCTTTTTCTCTTGGACTTTTTTTCAGTCCATTTTCTTTGGACTTCTTTGAGTCCTTTTTATTTTGGACTTTCTTTTGTGCATTTTTTCTCTTTTCTCTCTCTATTTTTTCATCGCATGCCTCTTTTTTTTTACGAAACCTAGGTGAAGCGAGATTGAGAATTTTCATGGAGCTTTCTTTTTGGGGTGGATGGATGGGATTTTTTGTGCTAACTTCCAGTGTAGAAGCTTAGCTTTATTTTGTGGGTGGCGTGTACATGCTCTTCAATCATGAAAGCATGAAATATTTCTTCACAAAGTATCACAACATTTTGACAAAGCTTAGTACAATGATAAGTAGCATGTGAACAAGGTTTGAAAGGAATTCATCTTTTGGCCTTGGTAGGTATTTAAATATCATTTGAGGAGCATGCTAATGGAGTTTTTGATTTTGTAAAATAAATCCCAAGTACTTTGCAAAAGTGAGCAAGTGTCATTTCCATCCTACTATATCTCATATTCCAATTACCTAGATAAAATGGGTTCCCTATGATAAGTTGTTCACAAGTGTAGGAATATTAGCAAGGAATAAAAAGGATGCAAACTTTTAATCATAGGATGACATGGAGATGGAGTGTCACTTTTTAGTTTGCATTTTTAAATCTATTCAATTTTATCATTTATCTATTTTAAATATAAATATAGGGAGTGAGGATGCACAAACCGAATTTGAAAAATGTTAACCTTTGGTGCATCAGTTGGGGGAATGTTTGAGTGGGCTATCACCCCTACACTTGTGTTGTACCTGCTTTTTATTCAAAGAAATGAAAAAATGGAGCAAGGAAGGGCTCAATCGGCCTAAACACTAGGGAGCCTAAATCTCCTCCTTATTATTATTATTACCAGCAACATTATTATTATCATTATTATTAGTAGTAATTATTTTTTCATTTATTTATTTATTGGTTCACCCAACTTTTTTAGCATAACTCATCCAAGGCTAAGATAAAGTTTGCAAAGTATTCCTGGCCTTGGTTCATCTCCATTTTAGATATCCTCCATTGTTTATGATAGTAATTACTCAAAGTTCATTAATCAAAATTAAACACCATGTCTAAAATTGATTAAAGAAGGCCATTTCAACCTAAGCACCAAGCTTAATTTAAAACGCATATGGATGTATCACGCGTGATTACACCCAAACCAGAAGTATGTATGAGAATGTTATATTCTCATGGAGACAACTTCGAGTAGAGGAGTTAGTGAACATTACCTTTGCATACCTAAGCATTCTTACCGGTAGCATATGAGGATGGAAACCTTGAGGTTGCTGCACCAGTGGCTGGATTGCATGAAGTCTAGCTCAGGCGAGCAACAAGGCTAGGCCACACACACAACTAGTGTGTATACACCATGTGCCTTGATGTCTACAGCAAAGGTCTAGAAGAGGAGAATCCTCCTTCTCTCTCTTCTTCTCATTTTTTTATATATATCATTTTTTTCTATATATCCCTTTTCCTTCTTCTTTCTTCTTTTTTTATCATTTATATATTTTTTCTATCTTTTTTAGCTTTTTTCTCATTTTTATATCCTTCTTTTTGTTAGCTCTCTTTTTTGGGCAAGGTAGAGCTGACATCATTTTTTCCTTTTTAACCAAGATAGCCTTTGGTGTGTATGGAACTTGTGGTGAGACTCTCACCATTCTTCCCCACACTTGGACTTTTGTGTAAAAGTCAAGTGTGCCATGTCGGGGTCTCCTTTGGAGTGTGTTCCATCACCAACGGTTATCGAGATGTATGGTTGTTGGTATTTATTAACTTGTCACTTATTTTAGTAGTCACCTAATTTATGTCTTCATCTCTTAACATTACTTTACTAGGTTGTCATGCCTAGTGATGATGCCAGAGATGCTTATTGGTATTACTTAGCATTACTACTAGAATAATACTAAGTAGCTCTTTATTATTTTATGTGATTAGGAAGAATATATAGATATATATGAATGAAAGTAATTTGCAAGCGCACAGATAATATACTAGTGTAGCACTTCACCCAGGAGTATTCCAGGTATCATTATTTATATTTTTACCATAGGGAAGGTCTGGCAAGGACATGTATTGATATCTTCTGCTATTGATGGAGAAGTAAACCATAACCAATATTCTACTCACAACAGGGGTAAGTCAAGAGGTAAATGTATATATAAATGGTGCATAATAACTAATCATTGATCACTCAGAGTACTCCTTTCTATGGCATTAGCATGGTCAAGTAGAATATTAGAGGAATAATTCCTAAGTCATTATTAATTACAAGTCAAAGCATACATTGATTAGTACAATTATACTTAGTAATCATGGCTATGATCAACTTCATATCTACACATAAGGGATATTACTAATGAAGATTAAGAAAAGAGCTTGTCTTCCTTTGTAATTAGATCCTACTTGTAGACCTATATTCGGGGAGTGAACTACAAAGGACTCATTGGGAGTGTCACATCCGCGATCTACCACATGGCCTAGAATATATGGTGTATCCACAGGTGAACAACGTATAAGCACCACGCTTACACAATATCGACCACTCACCCCGTGTACTTTGGGGCAAGCGCTATACAAACTTATGCAAAAATATAAGGATAATCTAGCTATACTAAGCATATAATCAAAGTAGACGATGAACATTATAACTAGGAATATGATAAATATGAAGATGAATGTCATAACAATTATAGCAAACATATAAAAGTAATGAGAGATACAAAAGAGAGGGGGTACAAAGATTATACCAAACCACGCTCTTGACAACATCAGGAATCCAAGCGAAGCCTGCTTGTCTCCCTCTGGACCTAGCCTAACTAGCTATGCCCTAGAATATGGTGGAGTTCTGAGAATGATTAGGGTTTCTATCTTCTCAAATGACTTATATGCCTCTGGGGTGGTAGGGCCGGGTATATAAAGGCTGGAGTGTCAATCCTGTGCCCTCGAATCAAACTGACTTGAATAAATGGCGTAGATGCAATCTAGGATGTGGTAGAGAACCGACATAACAATGGGGGGCTGACAGGTGGTCCCCAGGTGGTGACTAGCCTACAGCTGGGGCCGACCGACCCCACCTAGCAGCGCCTCGCCCTCCGCTTTGGTGTGGAGTCCTCTCAAGTCTTCTATAACCTTCTGGGGTTGTTTTCGCTGTGGATAAGCACAATTAAGTCTGACATCTCGGTCCGCCATGATGGTTTTCTGGATAAACCCTGCAGAAAATATAGATTCACCAAAACTCGTGGAATTTGTTAGTTTAAACCCCTAGACCTTTGTTGGTGATCATATTTATGCCCTTATGCATGTCATATTGACGGTTTATGATGGTTGTTAACTACCGTCAACAAACTTCCCCAAGCTTAACCTTTGCTAGTCCCTTAGCAAAGCTAAACTCAGTAAATGGATCAGGAGTTGCATCGATGTTTTAACTCCTCAAAAGTACACAAGCGTTCAAACAAGAATTTTCCTTCGGATTAGAATAAACCGATATGACTTTCAAACTTACGCGTATTACCTTCAACCATGGGGCTTCTTAGCCTTGACTTGGGTCTCGAGCAATTGAATGACAGAACGATTAAGTGAAGCACTATTTCTCAAGTTCTTTGCTCAACCATTATTCTGGAGTTTTTATAAGTTTTCAAAATAAAACTTAGAGCTTCTATTATATGACACTCTCAAGTTTCTCAATATATGTGGTATTTGTGGATCCTCACCAAGGCAATAGTGATGTTATGCCTTTCTCTTCCTACAACTAAGGCTTATGTGGAGCTCATAGGAGTGGAAAAAGCATAAAAGAGCATACTTGCAATACATATATTTTAAAGTCAAACCTCGGATCCAAAGAGAGTTGAGTCATACAATCAAATCAAGATGTGCAAATGTTTGGATGTATATGGTGGATATATGTGGTGGCTAACCTAATTCTACTATGCTCCTTGAAAACATATCTCTCTTTTGAAACTTGGAAATAACTTTGCAAGAAAACATGGGCTACTTATTCATCTCTTCTCTTTTTTAGGTGGGCATCTGAGTACCCATTGTTTTCCATATCTCGGACACTTGCCCATTTTTTTCATTTCTCTTTTTTTTTATGAATAACTTTTGCATAACCCCATGCTTCTTTTCTGCAACAAAACTTTTGAGAGATAGCAAGAAGAAATTGGAGCATTTATTTGGTGGATAATCATATGAGCAGTGTAGGAGCAAAACATTTTTGGGTGGATCTAGATGGATTGACATGTTTTTGCGCCTACACCCAGTGTAGGAGTAGTGCATATGTGGGTGGTGTGTACGTGATCTTGATTTTAAGAGCATGACAAACCTCTCATAAGGGTCAACAAAGCTTGACTAAACTCAATGCAAAACAAGCAGCATATATGAGTGGAAATTTTCCTATTCTAAATATCATATATGGCTCTAGAAGGAATTCAAGCTTTGTCATACATGAGCTCATCATGAAGTGTTTTTTTGTTTTTCAAAAGATAAATCTCTAGAACTTTAGTATCACTTGGAACAAGATAAACAGCAGCTCAGACCTTCTCATATCTTATCCGTCAATTACCTAGACTTAGATCAGGCATATGCTACCCACGAGTTTCAAGTTCAGAGTAAATCCTTATATCAAAATAGTCGTATCCAAAACTCGGGAGAATTCAAGGCTGAAAACTAGGTACTTGAAAGGAATTACAATAGAGCAACTATTCATCATTTCCATTTCAAGTGATTATCTTCAGAGTCTATTTATTTAGCTCTTGAAAATAGAAAACTAGACACATACTTTTATTTTGTTTTCATCTTTTTTAGATCACACCTTACTAATATATATAAGACAAAAATAAATTTTTATTTTGCTTTTAGTTATGCATCTTTTTTTAACAAATGTAGAGCAAACTTAAGAATAACAAAAGGAAAGAAATACTTAGCTAGATACATGGGGGATGCCTTTCCCCCAAGCTAGATGTTGGTGTGGTCAAATATTGAAGTTGAGTGATCCCTCTCAGAGCAAATTTGCCAGCGGATATCCTTCTCATCCATGGATGGAACGAGATGAAGATGACCGGGTGAACTAGCTCTTGATCATATCATCCTGTAAAATACCAACAAGAATACCAAAACTCATGGAACAGATTAGGATAAACATTTAGCGGTTAGCCGTTCAGAGATTAGTTGTTCTTGAGGTTTAGAAATTTTTTTGTATTGGCAGAATTTTAGCAAGATGTCTATCTAATAATTTTTAATTTTACTTTTTTATTTATACTATGCAGAATACAAAAATATGTATGCATGGTATTTTTAATTTTTATGCCACCATAGTGAATATTCCCATGGGTATTCACACCGTAGATCTATTCACATGGGGCTTAAGATTTATAATGCACTGATGAAACTTTTTATTTTTCATTTCTAAATGCAATGCTAATGCAGAAAAGTAAATATGCTAAAGTGAAAATTAATTTATGCAATGCTACAAAGGAAATATGGATAACTACCAATTTTACCTCCTGGCGAGGGTTTGGATTTTTAGGTCCTCCGGATAGGACTTGACTGGAGAAGAGTCTTTCATTCTTCAGGTGCATTATTCGGTCTTGAGGATGGAGACCTTGATGGTTGCACCTATAGTGATGATAACTCGGATGATGTCACCTTTTCTTTCCATACTTGCTTGGTCCGTGGACTGGTCTTAGGCAGAATAGGTTCATCTCTCATAACTTCTTCACCTTCCTCCCATTCATTCTTTGGAGATTGATTCCTTTGGCGTTGGGATGATCGACGTCTCCTCCTAGAGCAGGATTTCTTTGGCTGTTCGTAAGTGGTATAACTATTGAAATAGCAGCGTACCTTTTCTCCAGGGAATTTGAAGTGGACTTGTCTAGATCCAACATAGATGATTGCGTTGGTCGTGTTGAGGAACAACCTTCCCAAGATGATGGGTGCATCATCTTCTTCTTCTCCCATGTCCAGAACCATGAAGTCGCCATGGGCATAGTGATCTTGTATTCTTACCATGATATCTTTTGCTATTCCCTCTAGAAATCGGATTGACTGGTCTGCCATCTGCAATTGCATATATGTAGGGAACAAAGGTTCATCACCAAATAAATATACATATGTTACCTTGGACATTATATTAACACCCGATCCAATGTCGTAGAAGGTCTTGTGAAAGATTCTTTGTCCGATGGTACACTCGATCATGGGTACACCTGGATCATCCTTCTTAGCAAGAAATGGTGAAGCAAGGAGGTGGTCATACTCTAATCGAAGTGTGTTGATCATGTTGACTGATTCTTCTTGTGGCTGCCTGACCTTGTTCTTCCTCCTTATCTTTGTTGTTCTTCTTGGTTAGTGTTGTCTCTTTAGACGGGTACGGCGGCTTCTGCGGATGTCCAAGAGATTGCAAGATGCAGTTCTTGAAAGAAAACTTCTCCTTTTTATCCATGATTGTGAAGCAGATCTTGGCACTATCCGCATAGATGATGGCTTTTACGGCGCTCAAGAAAGGTTGGCCCAAGATAATGGGTGCCCTTTCATCTCCACCTGTTTCCAAAACCACAAAGTCTATGGGAACATATGATTGTCCCACTCGAACAATTGCATCTTCAAGAACTCCCTTGGGGTAGCAAAGTGACTGATCTGTAAGCTACAAACGCATATTTGTGTGCAACAGCGTATCTCCATTAATTTTATCATAGATTACCTTAGACATAATATTGACACTTGCTCTGAAGTCACAGATAGCTTCTTGGAAAGTGTGAGGTCCAATGGCAACGGGGATGACAGGTCTTCCTGGATCGCTCTTCTTTTCTAGCAAGGTATAATCTATCCACCTTCCCGCCGATGGTTGTATACAGTAATATGCTGCATTGTGAATATTGACAAGATTTTTAGTTTCTAGATCTTCCAGTTGTCCAAGAATCTTACCTTTGTCAGTCAGAGAAACAGCAGCAGCCAACTAAGCTATTTGTGATTCTATCATTTTATTAGAGCTATGCTGGTTCTTAATGGTAGAGGCGAGGTTATCCATTTTATTACTCATGTTTTCTAGTATTCTATCATTGGAAGCTAGTTTTCTAGATAAGCTCTCCATAATTTTAGCTTGGCCAAAAATCAATTCTCTCAAGGGTGGTTGATTGAAATTATTGAAATTCTATCCTTTATTCTATTGAGGACGAAAGTAGTTGCTGTTGAAAAAGTTCACATGCTCATGGATTTTAGGACAGTTGTTCCCTGAATGCCCAATGTTTCCACACTCTTCACATGTCATGTGGGAATCATGAATGTGCAAGACTTCTTGCTTCTCATTGGCTCAATCTTTGAGCTTCTTCATCAGTAGGTTCGTCTTGGTAGACAGCATGTCTACCACCTTGAGTTGATGTATACCTCCACCTCTCTTGTGGGTCTAAAGATGTTCTTCATTCCAACCTTGGTTGCAGGCCATCTTCTCTACAAGAGCTATCGCAGCTGGTATGGTGAGTGACAGGAATGCACCTCCAGCAGCAGTATCCATAGTCTCATGGGTACTATTGGTCAACCCATGGTAAAAAGTCTGCATGAGTAGCCAATTCTCCATCCCATGATGAGGACATTCTGCATGTAGTCTTGAAAGCATTCCTATGCCTCAGTGACAGATTCATCATGTTGTTGTTGAAAGCTTGAGATTCTCCCATGCAGAGCATTGGTCTTGCCCGTGAGAAATAACTTTGCAGGAGGACAGTGGAGTAGTTATCCCATGTAGTGTTTCTATCTATGTTGGCATAGAACCATTGCTTCGCCTTCCCCAAGAGTAAGAATGGGAAGAGGCAAAGTAGTATGGCATCTTTGGTCACTCCTTTGATGGTGAAAGTGCTACATATATCCAAAAAGTGTTGGAGATGGGCACTCGCATCTTCATGTGCCTTTCCACAAAACTAGCTAGCTTGCACCATGTTGATGAGGGCTAGCTTGAGCTCAAATCCATTATCTCCAACATCGACTATTGGACCAGTACGGATGTTGGCTGTAGTAAGAGCAGAGAATTCACGGAGAGTTTTGTTAGCGATGGCTTCAAATTCTGGTGTTAAGCTTTGCCTTATCCTGTTGTCTTCCGACTCTAAAGCTGAAACTTTCTTGAGTTTAGCTCTAGTTCTCCAGATTAATGCATCTGGATCTTCAACGTAGTTTGTTGAAAGGTCAAAACCGGTCATACATTACCCTACATAAGATACACAATTAGACAAAACAAGGGTAAGCCTATTTGAGCAGAGGTCAATGGTTTATCTCGATCACATCAATAAGTATAAGTTTATCAATACTTCCTTTTTTGCCTACCTACCTTCCCCGGCAACGGTGCCAAAAATGCTTGTTGGTATTTATTAACTTGTCACTTGTTTTAGTAGTCACCTAATGTATGTCTTCATCTCTTAACATTACTTTACTAGGTTGTCATCCCAAGTGATGATGCGAGAGATGCTTATTGGTATTACTTAGCATTACTACTAGAATAATACTAAGTAGCTCTTTATTATTTTATGTGATTAGGAAGAATATATAGATATATATGAATGAAAGTAATCTGCAAACGCACAGATAATATACCATTGTAGCACTTCACCCAAGAGTATTCTAGGTATCGTTATTTATATTTTTATCACAGGGAAGGTCTGTCAAGGACATGTTTTGATATCTTATGCTACTGATGGAGATGTAAACCATAACCAATATTCTACTCACAATAGGGGTAAGTCAAGAGGTAAATGTATATATAAATGGTGCATAATAACTAATCATTGATCACTCAGAGTACTCCTTTCTATGGTATTAGCATGGCTAAGTAGAATATTAGAGGAATAATTCCTAAGTTATTCTTAATTACAAGTCAAAGCATACATTGATTAGTGCAATTATACTTAGTAATCATGGCTAAGATCAACTTCATATCTACACATAAGGGATATTACTAAGGAAGATTAAGAACAGAGCTTGCGTTCCTTCGTAACTAGATCCTACTTGTAGACCTATATTCAGGGAGTGGACTACAAAGGACTCAACGGGAGTGTCACATCCGTGATCTACCACATGTCCCAAAATATAGGGTGTATCCGTAGGTAAACAACGTATAAGCACCATGCTTACACAATGTCGACCACTCACCCCGTGTACTTTGGAGCAAGCACTATTCGAACTTATGCATAAATATAAAGATAATCTAGCTATACTAAGCATATAATCAAAGTAGACGATGAACATTATAACTAGGAATATGATAAATATGAATATGAATGTCATAACAATTGTAGAAAACATATAAAAGTAATGAGAGATACAAAAGAGAGGGGGTACAAAGATTATACCAAACCATGCTCTTGACAAGATCAGGAATCCAAGCAAAGCCTAGTTGCCTCCCTCTAGACCTAGACTAACTAGCTATGCCCTAGAATATGGTGGAGCTCTGAGGAAGATTAGTTGTCTTCACAAATGACTTATGCCTCTAAGGGGGTGGCAGGGGCTGGTATATTTTGGCCGGAGCGTCAATCCTGAGCCCTTGGATCAAATCGACTTCAATAAGCACCCTAGATGCAATCTAGGAGGCAGTGGAGAACCGACATAACAATGGGGGAATGATATGTGGGCCCTACCTGGCGGCGCCTCGCCCTTTGCTTTGGTGTGGAGTCCTCTCGAGTCTTTTGGAACCTTCTGGGGTTGTTTTCGCTGTGGATAATCGCAATTAAGTCTGACATCTCGGTCCACCTTGACAGTTTTCTAGATAAATCCTACAGAAAATACAGATTCACCAAAACTCGTGGAATTTGTTAGTTTAAGCCCCTAGACCTTTGTTGGTGATCATATTTATGCCCTTATGCATGTTATATTGATGGTTTATGATGGTTGTTAACTACCGTCAACAATGGTTGATGCAGCTCCCATGTTCTCTAGCATCATATGTACCCTTGTTCTTCTTAATCTCAACCCAAAATGGTTAGTGACCTAGAATACCCGAAGGTGCATACTAACTTGATGTCATGTTCTTACTTTTATTAGTAAGAAAGTTGTTATTTTGTTTTTTTTATGATAATCCAGGGTATCTCCCAGCAGTGCTTAGTTTATGGTCATAAGCTTGACCGCGGGAACTTCATCCTGCAGCTATCAATGGTGGTATAGTTCCCAGCTTCACCACCAAACATTTAGCATTAATGTTGAAGCTGCAAGGTTAGTGCTACAATGTAGCTATGGAATTTGCAATATTTATGATAAATGAAAGTATCCACAATCATTCTCCAAAAAGCTTGCAAACATGGGGCGAGAGATGGTTATGGTCCTCGCAAAAGCATGTGGCACTAAGCAAGGTGTCCATGTTACAAAAATGTTTCTATTGAAGAGATATGTCATGAAGGATTAGCGTTGAATGTCGGCCATTATTGAGAACAACGTTTTGATGGCCAGAGGGACATGGTTTTAGTTCAAGTGATGGTGGTGATGATTGTTCTATTTCACAAGCATGCTTAGGTCAAATGAACGGGATATGAATTTCACCTCATTGAACGATTCATGGTTGGGATGATGCTTCACCATTGGATTTTGGGCAAGAGATAGGTGTGGCGGAGGCAGTTTTCCCAACCTCTTCATCAAGGCTTCCATAGGATGTCTTCTTTTTTTAAGGGGTAGCCTATGAGAAGACCAAAATCGAGACTAGATGTGGAAGTCAGAATGAACCTTGGTTTTGTTCATTGATTCGAGGTATTTCAAAGATATTTAGAAAAGTTCATCCTCGAAAAATGGAAAGTCCAAAGGTTGGAAACCTTCCTCCGGAGTTTTCGGTTCAGTTTAGGGTCTCTACATGGGAGGTATCGGTTCAGCATCAGTCGAAGAAACTTTCTCGTAGCTTGATTTAGGTTCTACACGGTGGGGTTCGATGGAAAGAGTGCTTTCTAGGATGTGATCTAGAAGCGCTTCTCCTTCTACTATAGTTTTGTGGTTAAAGGACCCTCCGGTAGTGATATTGTTTACACCAAAATTTGGAAAGAAGAATGCAGGAACTTGAAGCTTCTAAGATTGTATCATCAAGGGATCGATTAGATGTGAATCGATATCAGCTGGTTTTGATGAAGTGTCGGAATCGGCTATTCTATAGATGACGCCAGCAGACAACATCAACGAACTATGTGCGGATGGCGTCAGGGAAAAATATGCCGAACTCTACAAAAATGGAAAGATTAGGGTCCAAGTTATCCTAAATTAGGAATGTTTTCTTTTATTCCAAAGATTGTAATGAGTCGTATTTGAGTAGGATTCATGTTTAGGTTCCGGATATAAATATTGGACCCCGACTATTGTAAGAGAACATCTAATCAATCTGTCGGCGCAAAAACGTGTCAATGCGCCGAGCACACAGCAAGCCGAAAGGATCTGCTTGATGGAGCAAGGCTGGAGACCCACTTGGCTTCAGTGCAGGGTTAGCCGATCCTACGAATTCCTCCTGAGGCATGCCAGTCAATTTGACCTACAATTGACAAGGAGAGAAAGTTTATTAGTAATTTAAGGTGGAACATGTCGGTCTTTGCCCAGACAGTTCCATGTGTGCTGCTTCGGGAGCAGCCAGATAGAAAAATTGGCTAAACGGCCGATACACGCAGAAATCGACTGTTATGGACTGTAAAGCTTGTGTATTGTGATTGATTTTATGTTGACAAGTACAATACACGCAAATATAAGTAAAATCATCAGCTAGGTAGATATTACCAGTGTAAAGCATTGAGCCGATGAATCTAATGAGAAAGGATATAGCATGTGAACAAATCGACTGTCTAGTACAAATGAACCTACAAATGCTCTGAATCTAATTTGTTACCATCAACAGTGAGGTTTGACCGGATTAATGGAAGCTATGATGATAATAACAAACCAAAACTAAAGAATCTATAAAACCATCTATACATTAACATGCTTTCTGCAAAGACATGATATATGTGTGAAAGCTCAATGTAGCATCCGGTTTTAAAGACAAAACCAGATACACACTATATGTGAGCCTAGGAAGTCAAATCTCACATATAGCCACAAATAAAGGTAATATCAAAAGACAATACTTATTACATAACGTATTAGTAAAAAGGAAAATAACTTTAGAGTATAGACAGCGGAAAGTCGACTCCGATTTTCTGGCGAAGACTCCAAATTCATAGGGACGACTGACTGGTTGACCACAAGCCTAACTCCTCCAAACCAGCAATCTGGTACCCATCCGGGATTTTTATCCAATGTATAGAAAAATAAAGCAAGTGTAAGTACATGTCGTACTTAACAATTATATCATGGGGTTCATGAGGCTCAAAAGGGCTGACACTGGTTTAACTGCAATTAGCTTTAATAGGTCATCTTTTTAAGCAATTGAGTGGCAAAGAATTTATCATTCCCATAAACACATGATCAGGTAAACATGAATAATGTATAGCATAAACAATTAATCATTAGCATCATCATTATCCATTATTGATCATCTCTATTCCATAAGGGTCCAAGGCCGCTCGTGTCCGTGAGCACGGCTGTTATAACAGTTTTATACTCTGTAGGGTTTGTACACATTCACTATGAGTTGTGATTTACCCTTTCACACGAGGTAGCTATTCTCTTGACCCACTTCCGAGGAAGGTCGGCAGGGTTCACTATGAAGCCTTTCAAAGAATTCGTGTAACATGTTAGGGCCGCTAGGCATATGTGGCCCATCTCTAGGAGTGGCAAGCGTGGGCATCACAGCACGGTACACACTTCCTAGCAGCAAAGAAAACATACCCCGCGCCTGAAAGGTAACCACTAACAAGCTAGAAAATATCCTCATACTGAGCTAAAGCTAGAGCCATATGGCCCTCAGAGCTGTACTGTAAGTCCTAGATGATCGCTTACAGATAAGTCCTTAGGGAGAGGAATCTGAAGCATATAAACACTCTAGCCCCCTGATTCCATGTTACTAAAAAGTCATGTTTTAATGTTTATTGCATATATCATTAGTCAAGTTACAAGATCATGGTTTTGATTAAGCACTAGCAAAAACTATCCCAATGCATTGTCCCAAAGGTTTTCAAGGTACAAGATATCAAATATCTAGGATATCCTTATTGGCAACAAGGTAGACACATGCAATATGAATTAAGTGTTTAAATGTGAATAGGTAACAAGGATGTCCCATGCTATACTTGCCTTATACACCGATCCTCGGTAAGCTTTACTCTTCACGTCCTTCTTCTTCTTCTTCTGGATCACCACGTGTATCTCACCGACTGGACAATCGTAGAACACCACACAAACATCCATACACATATATGCATAGCATACAGTTGCATCTATATCAGAACAGTACACCAATCATAGAAAAAAAAGTAAAAGAGATTGTTATACGATTCTACGTATCACTACGAACACACAGTCGCGAGAAGCACGCTAATCGAAGCTACGGTTGAAAAGTTACAAATACCAAGAGATTTGCTTAACACGTGGAAAAGAAACTATAGGCTTCGTTTATGTTAACTATATGAATTCATATACAAAAGATATTTTATAAACAATATAGATTAAATTAAGTCAATTTTAGATTTGAATTATAAAACAAAAGTAAAACAAATCATATTTTATGTATAAAACCTAGTTGCATAATTATTAATCAAGATATGATTTAAACTATGATTTTTATGAAATATTAATATAGTAAACACTATTACTAACGCGTAGATCTCGTCGTTACGAAACAAACGCAAATTGAACGGACTTTTTTGGAGTTGAAATGAATAAGTTATGATTTAAACAAGTTTTGCTTTGGTTAATTAATAGATTAAATCTACTCATGAATTTCAAGTGTTGAAAACATGCCTAACAGTTGTATAAACACGTAGATAACGTAAATACGATCCCAACGCAATTTGAACGGGTCAAATCGGACTTAAAACGCAAAAGGTACGCTTGAAATAAGGTGCAATGGCATTTCTGTAAATATTTGAACTCAATTTTGAATTTAAACAATTAAAATTCTGAATTTAAATGTATTTTGGACTGGGCATACTATTTCTGGAAATTACAGGGTCTAAAGTGAATAAAATCAGGACTGATATGCATTTATTTTGAACTAATTGGGATTGTGGGTTTATTTCTAAAAATTGCAGGGGCTTTTCTGCAAGATGTGCATGGCTTTGACTGCGGGTTGACTCGGCTGCTGACCAGGCTGACGCGTGGTGGCCGGGGATTGGTGCGGTGCACCACGTATGCGCGGGCCAGAGCTGACTTGGCACGGTAGGCCGGGCCTACGGTCCGCGGTGGACCGGTCACTTAATCCAACCGGTACTTCTAATCTTGGCCATTCCTTTTTGATCAGACGGCGCAGGGCGCGTGCGGGTGATACCGGCGGCTGCACAGTGACATCGGCGAGGGCACCATGGCCGGCGGTGAGCCGAGCACGGTGGCGGGCGGCGGGGAGGCGATTCGGACTTCCCTAGTCGAAGCCGAAAGCACGTACGTGAAGCGCAGGACCTCGCGAACTCAACGGAGCGCCAAAAATGAGGACCGAGAACAAGCCGAAGCGGCTTCCCGCGGTGGCGCCATGGCCGGCGGCGACGGGCGCTTGCGGATATGGAGTTCTATCGCGCTAGTTGACGAACGGAGAACACCGGGAGGCGGAGAAGCTCACCGTGATGCGCTTGGAGGTGGTTGCGGCGTCCGAGGAGGCTCGGTAGGGCGGGTCAACGGCGGTGGTGGTGTCTGGAGAGAGAGGGAGGTGTGGGTGAGCGGAATCCGAGCAAAACAAAACCAAAACGCGAATTTGGAGTTACCAATGGGCGCGGGGGAGTACTGCGGTGACTTGGGACGCGTCAGCGACGTCGATTTGCGCCCGGGGGGAGGAGTTCGCCGGTGGCGGTGAGCTATTGGACGCGGGCAAAGGAAAGGGGAGAAGACGGGGGCTCGGCTGGAGCTTTATAGGCGGGCGGCTGCGGCGGATGGAAGGGGAGCAGGGGCGCGGGCAGGATTTGGTCTCCTTCCATACGGGCGCGGGTAGCTTGCCGTTCAGGGCTGCGCCATCGACAGGCAGAGAAAGGAAAGGGGCATCGGGGAAGAAGGAAAGTCGAGGGAGGCGGTTCTGATGGGCGGGACCCACGGTGCAGTGAGAGCAAAGCACGTGCGGCGCTGTGGGCGCGGGGTGGCTGACGTGCGGGCTGGGGCACGAGCGAGTGCGGGTGCGCGCTGACGAGCGGGCCAGCCAAGCGGGCGCTTGCGCGTGCGAAGCAGTGGGCCGCCGAGCTAGGCCGCGCGGTGCTGGATGGTGGGAAGCAGGGGAAGGGAGGGCGGCTGGGCCAGGCAACTAGCTGGGCTGAGCGTGGGAGGGGAGGAAGGATAAGGGCCGGCCAATTCCTGGGCTGGGCTGAAAAGGAAGGAATGAATTTCTTTTCCAAATCTTTTTCCTATTTTTTTTCAAAGCAATTCAAATGTAAACCAATTGCAAATTCGAATAGAGTTTTGAACATACTTTTCATCTCAAATATAAATGAGCAATTTTGGTAAGTTTCCAAAAATAAACTTTCCCTTTTTTTTAAATCCTCTTATTTTCAAATTTTCTTTTCTTTTATTTCAAAGCCATTTTCAATTTCATTTCAAAAGCATTTCAAATTACTTTGGAGTTTGGATCAACACCATTCATCACAATAAAATGCAACAGCATGTATGCTCACAGATGTTACTACCTTATGATGAATTTTAATTTAATGAAAAACTTTTATTTTGCTATATTTCATGTGCACAAAAATTCATAAATAAATCATTTTAGCTCTATTTTAAAAGAGGTAAATTTTAGGGTGTTACAATTCTACCCCCCTTAAGATGAATCTCATCCTCAAGATTCGGAAGTCGTCGACTAAGAGATGGGAATACTCCGTCCTTGGATTCTTCTTTACTTCCTCGTGTAGTTCCATTGTCTTGATAAAGATCCACTTTACTTTGCATACATCTTGCCCTTACTCCAAGTAATTTGCTTAACTAATTCCAAAGTTTTGACAGGTACCTTGAACAACTCTTAGGTAACCCTAATCACTAGACCATGATTCTCTTTCCTCATATGTTCACCTTTCAACAAGGTTTTCTTATCTCCTTGGTCCGAAATGGAATCTACCACCAATCTTAAAAACATTAATGATCCTGGTTAAGTTGCTCGAACTGGGAATACAACTCTTAATCCTTAGTGTTACTCAAACCTCCTTAGCACAATTCTCCATTGCTAAGGGCATCGGTCATGACTTCACTTCTTGAAGTGATAGCACTTTTCCAAGTCATAATCAATCTCATTCCAACGAGGTTATCACAAGCTCAAGACTAACTTGGTGAAGATGTCCTATATATTCTTGTGATCCTCCTAAATGTCACTTTTACTTTCAAGAAGATGGTACTTCCATGCTCCACAATGGATAACTCCAGATAACATGTTATGTAGTTCAACTCAAGCTTCCTTGGTTGATTTAATGAACAAGCCACTACTTTTCTTCTCGTATAAGGACACATCCCACACCTTCACAAGATGCATTATTGTAGATACAAAGCTCTTGTTCTGATCTAACAAAGCTAATACTTAGGTTTTACTTTGACCTCTTAGACTCCTTCAAACACTTGGCTAAGGTCTCTTGATCCAAACTAACTTAAAAGCTTCTCCGGTAACTTTATCAACTTCTTGCTGGTCTTGGATAAACCTTTCTTGGACTTCTAACCAAACCTCATTGAAACTCTAAGTTCCTCTTCAATCTTTGGGTACCACCACGCTTCCGCTGCGCAAACTCGAACGTGTGATACTTCATCTTACAAATTCCTCAACTTGGCTACCCCCCTTAAGAAAAGATAAAGTAGGGGATACCATAATATAGCTTGCATCGTCTTGTGATTGAAGTCTACTATTGTCCAGAATTTTCCTCATGATTTTTGATCGTCCAAAATCAGAGATATGAACCGATAAAGACAGGCAGCTCCGAAGATAAGATATGAAAAACAGAAGAAAACCATAACCTAACTATTTATTTCATTAATCCTTATACCTTAAACCTATGAACTAAATGAAATTGTGGGAACACCCAACAAGATCATTGCAATCATTACAAAGATGCAAAACAAGCATAACATAATGACAAATCAATAAAGCACTTAAAGATGCACAACTCAATCATTGACTCAACTTGCGCTACTATCGTTTTTGTTACATAAGGGGCACAACTCCTATCCTTAACTAAGGATCTTGAATAGTCTAGCATAACTTCTTCATTCACCACTCTCACCAAATGCTTCTTTCAGGTTGGTTATCATTAGCACTTTCTGGTAACAGTCTAGTAGTGATCCGACTCTGGCTACTTCCTTGGTGTAATTGTTGATTCTTCTATGGGCAAGATTTAATATAATGTCCTTTCTGCTGGCAATGATAACACTTTCTCTTAGCTGGATCTTTAGTGATGTCATACTCCACAGAATTATTGCTTAGAGTATTGTCAGCTTGCTGACTCTGTAAGTTCATCTTTGTTTGACTAGACCGCTTTTTAGCTCGCTTGATCTTTCGGGGTTGAAACTCCGTGTAGGTGATTGTCCACCCATCTATGCATACCTCATGTGGAAAGACCTTAAAATTGAGAAACTTCTAATTCTTTAGAGTCTGAGTTTAACTGACTAGGGATTGGAGCTGGATGTGACAATGTAATAGAATCCAAATGTTGATTGCTTTCTAATTCTGACTCTGGTGAGATCTCCTTTCTCTTCTCATCCACATTGTCCTCAGGTACATACTGAATACCTTCATACTCAATTCTTTCTCCTGCCGGTGTGGTTAGAAGCACCGAATGCTGAGCATACTTGATCACTCCTTTACATGCTGACATCCATCCCATTCCAAGAATGACATCAATGTCCACTAACTCTAATACAATAAGGTTTGCTTCAAATTTTACCCCCTTTATGTTAAGACTCACTCTTGGGCATTTGCGGTTTGCCTTCATTTCTCCTCTTGGGGACTTAACAATCACTGGTTTCCTCATTGGAAGCATAGTTATCATATATTCTTTTACGTATGCACTAGAGATAAACGAATGTGACGCACTAGGATCAAACAACACTATGGCAGGAGTTGAGTTTACTAGTATGAAACCATACACAACCTCCTTAGCTCCATGAGTGGTCGTCATATCCACATTATTCAATCTTCCTTGGATGTAGTTTCTCTTTGTTTTACTTCCTTGCTCCTGTTTCTTCTGGACCTTCTGTTCTTGCTTCTACTGTGGGTGATCATGGCATTCATGTGCCATTCTTCCAATATCTTCATTGGACTTCATATTCTTCCAAGCTTCTACTACTTGTCTCTTCACTGGTCCCTTTGGTATGTTGGTTTGACATTCTGGCAAGCGCTGTTGAAAGCTCCAAGGTTGAGTCATTCCTTCTGGTGCTTGTTGTTTCATAGCCACAAACTTCTCCTTGTCGAATACAGTCAAGGGCAACATAGCTTGGTCCTCCTGATCTCTGATGTTGGCAGTTATCTCATTACGTTCCATCTATATAGACAAAGATAGAGGATTGAGAATAGAGACAAAGTTTTCATAACAGACAGAGGCGGAAGTGAGCATAACTTTTCACAAATAACAAGGTTAGGGAGAAAGCAAGAACTAAGCAAAGATAAAAGCATGATAAGACGTCCAGTTCTAACTAGGCTTGCGTCCTATAGTCAGCATTGCTCCGATACCACTTTGTAGCACCTGGTTTTAAAGACAAAACCAGATACACACTATATGTGAGCCCAGGAAGTCAAATCTCACATATAGCCACAAATAAAGGTAATATCAAAAGACAATACTTATTACATAACGTATTAGTAAAAAGGAAAATAACCTTAGAGTATAGACAGCAGAAAGTTGACTCTGATCTTCTGGCGAAGACTCCAAATTCACAGGGACGACTGACTGGTTGACCACAAGCCTAACTCCTCCAAACCAGCAATCTGGTACCCATCTAGGATTTTTATCCAATGTATAGAAAAATAAAGCAAGTGTAAGTACATGTCGTACTTAACAATTATGTCATGGGGTTCATCAGGCTCAAAAGGGCTGACACTGGTTTAACTGTGATTAGCTTTAATTGGTCATCTTTTTAAGCAATTGAGTGGCAAAGAATTTATCATTCCCACAAACACATGATTAGGTAAACATGAATAATGTATAGCATAAACAATTGATCATTAGCATCATCATTATCCATTAGTGATCATCTCTATTCCATAAGGGTCCAAGGCCGCTCGTGTCTGTGAGCACGGCTGTTATAACAGTTTTATACTCTGCAGAGTTTGTACACATTCACTATGAGTTGTGATTTACCCTTTCGCCCGAGGTAGCTATTCTCTTGACCCACTTCCAAGGAAGGTTGGTAGGGTTCACTATGAAGCCTTTCAAAGAATTCGTCTAACATGTTAGGGCCGCTAGGCGTATGTGGCCCATCTCTAGGAGTGGCAAGCGTGGGCATCGCAGCACGGTACACACTTCCTAGCAGCAAAGAAAACATACCCCGCGCCTAAAAGGTAACCACTAACAAGCTAGAAAAGATCCTCATACTGAGCTAAAGCTAGAGCCATATGGCCCTCACAGCTATACTGTAAAGTCCCGGATGATCACTTACAGATAAGTCCTTCGAGAGAGGAATCTGAAGCATATAAACACTCCAGCCCCCTGATTCCATGTTACTAAAAAGTCATGTTTTAATGTTTATTGCATATATCATTAGTCAAGTTACAAGATCATGGTTTTGATTAAGCACTAGTAAAAACTATCCCAATGCATTGTCCCAAAGGTTTTCAAGGTACAAGATATCAAATATCTAGGATATCCTTATTGGCAACAAGGTAGACACATGCAATATGAATTAAGTGTTTAAATGTGAATAGGTAACAAGGATGTCCCATGCTATACTTGCCTTATACACCGATCCTTCGGTAAGCTTTACTCTTCACGTCCTTCTTCTTCTTCTTCTGGATCACCACGTGTATCTCACCGACTGGACAATCGTAGAACACCACACAAACATCCATACACATACATGCATAGCATACAGTTGCATCTATATCAGAACAGTACACCAATCATAGAAAAATAAGTAAAAGAGATTGTTATACGATTCTACGTATCACTACGAACACACAGTCACGAGAAGCACGCTAATCGAAGCTACGGTTGAAAGGTTACAAATACCGAGAGATTTGCTTAACACATGGAAAAGAAACTATAGGCTTCGTTTATGTTAACTATATGAATTCATATACAAAAGATATTTTATAAACAATATAGATTAAATTAAGTCAATTTTAGATTTGAATTATAAAACAAAAGTAAAACAAATCATATTTTATGTACAAAACCTAGTTGCATAATTATTAATCAAGATATGATTTAAACTATGATTTTTATGAAATATTAATATAGTAAACACTATTACTAACACGTAGATCTTGTTGTTACGAAACAAATGCAAATTGAACGGGTCAAATCGGACTTAAAACGCAAAAGGTACGCTTGAAATAAGGTGCAATGGCATTTCTGTAAATATTTGAACTCAATTTTGAATTTAAACAATTAAAATTCTGAATTGAAATGTATTTTGGACTGGGCATACTATTTCTAGAAATTACAGGGTCTAAAGTGAATAAAATCAGGACTGATATGCATTTATTTTGAACTAATTGGGATTGTGGGTTTATTTCTAAAAATTGCAGGGGCTTTTCTGCAAGATGTGCATGGCTTTGACTGCGGGTTGACTCGGCTGCTGACCAGGCTGACGCGTGGCGGCCGGGGATTGGTGCGGTGCACCACGTATGTGCGGGCCAGAGCTGACTTGGCGCGGTAGGCCGGGTCTACGGTCCGCGGTGGACCGGTCACTTAATCCAACCGGTACTTCTAATCTTGGCCATTCCTTTCTGATCAGATGATGCAGGGCGCGTGCGGGTGATACCGGCATCTGCACAGTGACACCGGCGAGGGCACCATGGTCGGCGGTGAGCCGAGCACGGCGGCGGGCGTCGGGGAGGCGATTCGGACTTCCCCGGTCGAAGCCGAAAGCACGTACGTGAAGCGCAGGACCTCGTGAACTCAACGGAGCGCCAAAAATGAGGACCGAGAACAAGCCGAAGCGGCTTCCCGCGGTGGCGCCATGGCTAGCGGCGACGGGCGCTTGCGGATACGGAGTTCTATCGTGCTAGTTGACGAACGGAGAACATCGGGAGGCGGAGAAGCTCTCCATGATGCGCTTGGTGGTGGTTGCGGCGTCCGGGGAGGCTCGGTAGGGCGGGTCGACGGCGGCGGTGGCGTCTGGAGAGAGAGGGAGGTGCGGGTGAGCGGAATCCAAGCAAAACAAAACAAAAACGCTAATTTGGAGTTACCAATGGGCGTGGGGGAGTACTATGGTGACTTGGGACACGTCAGCGACATCGATTTATGCCCGGGAGGAGGAGTTCGCCGGCGGCGGTGAGCTGTTGGACGCGGGCAAAGGAAAGGGGAGAAGACGGGGGCTCGGCTGGAGCTTTATAGGCGGGCGGCTGCGGCGGGTGGAAGGGGAGCAGGGGCGCGGGCAGGATTCGGTCTCCATCCATACAGGCGCGGGCAGCTTGCCGTTCGGGGCTGCGCCATCGACGGGCAGAGAAAGGAAAGGGGCATCGGGGAAGAAGGAAAGTGGAGGGAGGAGGTTCTGACGGGCGGGACCCGCGGTGCAGTGAGAGCAAGGGCGGCGGTGGCTGTGGGCTGTCAGTGCTGGGGGTGGGTGACGTGTGGGCAGGGCCCGGCTAGTCTTGGTCTTGTGGCCACATGACAAGCTTGGCAATGAATGAAAAGGCGCTGCGTGTCTTGAAAGCGAAAGGCGCTGAAGCTAGGTGCCAGCAGTCTTTGGAAGGTGGGAAGCAGGGGAAGGGAGGGGCGGCTAGGTCGGTGGTAGCATTAGTCAATGGCGTGGGAGGAGGAAGGAAAAGGGCCGGCCAATTCTGAAATTGGGTCATTTGAAAAGGAAGGAATGAATTTCTTTTCCAAATCTTTTTCCTATTTTGTTTTCAAAGCGAATTCAAATGTAAACCAATTGCAAATTCGAATAGAGTTTTGAACATACTTTTCATCTCAAATATAAATGACAATTTTGGTAAGTTCCCAAAATAAACTTTCCCTTTTTTTTAAATCCTCTTATTTTCAAATTTTCTTTTCTTTTATTTCAAAGCCATTTTCGATTTCATTTCAAAAGCATTTCAAATTACTTTGAAGTTTGGATCAACACCATTCATCACAATAAAATGCAACAGCATGTATGCTCACACATGTTACTACCTTATGATGAATTTTAATTTAATGAAAAACTTTTATTTTGCTATATTTCATGTGCACAAAAATTCATAAATAAATCATTTTAGCTCTATTTTAAAAGAGGTAAATTTTAGGGTGCTACACTCAAACAAATCGGCTAAAATAGCCGATTCAGATGGAAAAGAGACTACCACATGTGAACAATCAACTATTTAGCATGGACAAATCTATGAACTCATCAGACTTAACCAGTTATCTCTAACAGTGGGGTTCGACCAGATCGATGGCAGTCGTGATAAAGACAACAAATCAAACCTTCAAAGTAAATAAATCTATCCACATTTAACAGAATCATGGAGACACAGTGTAGGCGTTAAAGCATAGGTGATCGGCTATTTAGCTGATGTAGGCATATCAAACAGTTAAGGTCACGCCTGATCAAGAACAAATCTACCAACTAGCATCCTCCAATCTAAAGTGCCATTAGTGGGGATCGACCAAATCGTTACAACCATAATAGCGAACTATAGACAAGATTTAACTAGCCAGCAAACCTCTTCAAGATCATACGTGCCTTAACTACGTACTATGCACGATCAAGATCAAGGTAGAACAGCCGATAAAACATAACCCGTCGCTCATTGTAAGAAATATCGTATTGTAACAAAGTAAACGATGGACTAAAAGGATGTGAGGCCAATCTAGATCGATCTCGATCGGGCAAATTGATATTGCTGAAAACTAATAATCAATAAGAACATTAGCAAGATCGGTAACTTAATGAACCTACCCGAAGAATGCCACCCTTAGGTTGAGCTGATAACTTGACCTTAATCTAATTCGAACAGTGGAGGTCGAACTTAACCGATGCAGCCGTACTTGAACTAGATAAGAGTCAATAACTAGCTTATACTAGAGTTCATAGTGGAGGTCAAACTTAACCGATGCAGCCATATAAACAGAAGTATAAACCATGATGGTACTTATAGATAAGCCCGAGGTCGGCCAGACTGATGCAGCCCTGCTTGTTGAAGAACTCACTGAGATCTACACTACTCCTACTCCTAAGGGTTGGCGTAAAGCCAAAAAAAGTAATTTGTATTGATTGATTGGATGTCATTTTACAATAGTCGGGGTCAAATATTTATACCCGGAGCCTAAGCATGAATCCTACTTAAGTACGACTCATTACAATCTTTGGTATAAAAGAAAACATTCATAACTTAAGATAACTAGGACCCTAATGTTTCCCTTTTTGTAGAGTCCAATGTGTATTTCCCGACGCCAACCGTAGTTCATTGTCATTATCTACTGACGTCATTTGAAGAGAGCCGATTCTAGTGCCACATCTGAATCAGCTGTTATCGACCCTCATGCAATCGATTCCTTGATGACATAATCTTGGAAAATTTGAGTTCCCACGTTCTTCTTCCCAATTTTTGGTGTAAACACATGCCCCCCAATTTTGGGATAAAAGTACTTTTATTCCAAAATTACCACATCTGTACCCTCGATAGGTCCATGGTCACGGGTAAAGAATCTTGATCTAGGGCCTACTATCTATCACCGTCCTTGCCTGCTTATGAGCCCATGCTTTAAAGCTTCATGAGAACACCATTGTTTCATGGGCGCTTGGATCCATCTTTCCAGATCGACTATAAATGTCTATCCGACTCTGGCGAGAGCAACTCAACAACTCAGTTATGTTTCTCTTCTGCTTGCTTCCTCAAGTGCCTTTGGCTCCGCCAGACCCTCCATGGTCTAATTCCTTGCTATGAGGGTCTTGAGTGGTTAGAAGAATTCTTGTGCATAGGGTGATTGTGTCGCTCATTTCAGCACCTTGTCGAGCAAGAGGATCAGCCACTGCGGTTAGAAGAACTCTTGTGACATCACCTAAGTTTTCTCACCATGATCGCAGAGCTATTCTAGTGTTTGCAAGGGCTAAAATGTGTGGACACCTTTCCCTTGTTTGCCTTGTCAAATGCTCATCGGGGAATTCACAGACTTCTTTCCCATGGTTTCCCAGCCACCGAGAAATGGGCATCTTTTAGCAGGCGGCTTTCTTTCCCATTGTTTCTAGCCACCGAGGGATCGGTTGGATATATGGGTATCTTTAAAGCAGGCAACCTTTTCTTTTCCCTAATGCACTTCTATCAGTGGGCCGATATGGCTCGGTCCATGATGACCTTCAGCCTTGTGGGGATCCAGACTCCCTTTAATCCAAAGAAGTCTTAGTGGATTGATCGTCAGTTAATGTAAACCTTTGGTATCTTGTAATTAAGGGAAGCAATAAGTCCAAATCCACTATTTATTTATGATCTGTCTCCTGAATTTCCAGAGTGTCGATTCGTTTCCATAACTAACTTTAATTCCATAACCCCGACAAAGCCTATCTTCTCACCTCTCGGGCTATATATACGGGTTAGGGTTGTGGATCAAAAAACAATCTGCTTCATCCCAAACCTTCCATGTTCTTTGGTGTGATTTTGCTTTCCCATAGGCCCAAAGACATGGAGAACGGCAAGAGGTCTGCTGAAGAGGCCTTTGATGGGTCTGTGTCACCACGCTAACGTCTTCGTCATCAGGAGGATGCAACTCAGAATGCTTCGATCATCTCAGAACATAGGGCCGACTCCACTAAACTTCTGAGGTCATCTTCATCAATGATTCACCGCCCGCTCCCCTGCTACTCAAGGAAGCAGATCGACAATGACGATCTGATCATATCTATTGATCGGGCTAGCCAGAAGCTCGCCGACTGCCTCTCTGTCATGGAATTGGCTCTGACCACCTTGGTTCAGCGCCGATCATCCGAGGCCGACCAGGTGGAGGAGAGGTTGGCCAAGGTCGATGCCAGAATCATGGGTGAGATGCCTACCATAATTTTCTGTCTCTTCTTAGTTTTCGTCTTCAAGATCTTGATCATCCCTTCCTCGAATCTTTCTAGATCTATCAGCCCAGTTGGAAAGCCTTCGATCAGCTGCAGAGTATGTGGCAAGATTCATCAACGCTAGGGGTGCCGTGCTGGTGGTTCGCTTGTACGACATCCCAAACCACGTTAGAGAGGTTGCTCTCCATGGTGTTTGTCATGGTGTTGCCATGGCATTGACTGCTGCACAAGCTCGCTCTGGACACGAGCTTCGACTTCTTCCCATGGTTTTCTAGCCACCGAACACCCTAAGGATCATGAGTGCCTAGTCAAGGATTTCTTCAACGCCGCCAACTCCATAGCCCTTGCTTCCTAGGCTGAAGACATAGTGAATAAAGCGTTTCCCAGCCTTTAACATGTAATAGGAGAAGCTAGCAACCAATTTCTTCGTTTTAAGTGGTTTCTTGTACTCATATTCAATGTACCAATCTGTGTTTGTTCTTGCTCTATAGACAATACATATCGTACCAGCTTTTACCCCTTCAGGTTTATTTTTGAACTAGAGGCGATACCCTTCTGGTATCGGCTATTAGAGCCGTTGACCAAACAAATCGGCTATCAAGTATTAATCCAAACGCTAGGATAATATTTCTTTAGATATTTTCCATTGATTGCTCTATCAAACTCTTCTTCTCCTCCTAGTGTTTCCAAAATATAAGCATTGCCAGGCGCACAACATTTAATCCAATAAGGTCCTTCCCAATTAGGCGACCATTTGCCGAACTTGCTGTCCTTTGACCCGATCGGCAATTTCACTTTCCAGACTAAGTCTCCTTCAAAAAATTGTTTGCTCTTGACTTTTTATTGTAATACTTTGCAATCCTTAGTTTATTGGCTTCGATATTCTCAAGAGCACGCAGCCGATGGCAACTCAAGTCCTCTAAGTTGTCTATCATAAGATTCTTGTAGACTTCGGCTGACAAATCATTTTGTAATGTGACATGCCTCGATCTAGTTTGAATCTCCCAAGGAAGGACTACATTATGACCATACACAAGTTCATAAGGTGACGTTTTAATCGATCCATGACAGGCCATCCTATATGCCCATAGTGCCTCATTAACCGTTAAATCCCACTTCCTTGGCTGCTCTTCAATCTTTTTCTTGATCAACTTAATCATAATCTGATTGGACGCCTCTGCCTGGCCATTAGCCTGAGCATAGTAAGGAGAAGAATTTAACAACTTAATTCCCATACTGGTAGAAAAATCTCCAAACTCTTCTGATGTGAACATTGTCCCTTGATCGGTAGTGATAGTTTGAGGAATCCCAAAACGATACACAATATGCTCCTTGACAAAATCAACCAGGTTCTTTGAGGTTACTGTCTTCAAAAGAATTGCCTCAACCCACTTAGTGAAGTAATCCGTTGCTACCAATATGAACTTATGTCCTTTACTTGAAGGCGGAAAAATCTGGCCAATTAAATCAATTCCCCAACCTCGAAATAGCCATGGTTTGATTATTGGATTCATAGCCGATGCGGGCGATTTCTAAATATTACCAAAACGTTGACAATTTTGACACCCCTTATAATATTCAAAACAATCTTCTAGTATTATTGGCCAGAAGTATCTAGTCCTATGAATTATCCATTTCATCTTATAAGCCGACTGATGAGCTCCACATATCCCTTCATGTACTTCACCCATCAACACCTTAGCTTCTTCTTGATTTAAGCATTTAAGCAACACCCCATCGATGATGGATTCTAAAGGTAATTGGCTATTTCAACTCTGCAATCATTATTTGAGGTCTCACTACTTAAAACCTCTTGAAACACTCGATAACCTGATGCACTTTGAGCTAAACGATTAGCCTCTTGATTCTGTGCTCTCAGAATATGCTGAAGAGAGACATGAGGAAATTCCTTGAGCAACCTTTGGCACTCATCATAGTACCCCTCAGAGTATCTTCTTTACATTCATATAGGCCGATCAATTGATTAATAATTAACTATGAATCTCCAAATACTTCAATTGCCTCAGCCTTTACTTCATGGAGAACTTGAAGCCCCTTAAGAATAACTTCATATTCTGCTTGGTTGTTGGTAATAATTGGTTCAGTTGGAAAAGCAAACTCAAAACTTGCCCCCCGAGGTGAAATAATAACAATACCAATGCCACCACCTTGCTTGCATGATGATCCATCATAGAATAACGTCCAAGGTACCGGCTCTACATAGCCAATACTTGGCTTATGATGCTGGGTGACAAAATCGGCTATTACTTGCCCTTTGACTGCTTTAGCCGATTCGTACCTCAAGTCAAATTCCAACAAACGCAAGAATCTACTTCCCTATTCTTCCATTTAATATTGGCATTGATAGCATGTGCTTGATCACATCAGCCTTGGAAACAACTGTACATTCAGCCGATAATAAATAATGCCACAACTTAGTGCAATAGAAATATAAGCACAAGCATAACTTTTCGATGGGAGAATATCTTGTTTCTGTGTCCAAAAGCCTTCTACTTAGACAGAAAACAACTCATTCTTTTCCTTCAAACTCTTGCATCAAGGCCGATCCAATTGTTTGGTCATCGGCCGATACGTACAACTTAAAAGGCTTACCTTGCTGAGGGACCAGCGACATTTCATATATTCTCTTATCTCCTCAAACGACTTTTGTTGTATGTCACCCCACTTAAATTCTTGATCATTTTTCAACTTCAAGAAGGGAGAAAATGGCAGAACTTTTTCTGACAAATTTGAAATAAACCTCTTGATAAAATTAATCTTACCAAGCAAAGATTGTAACTCTATTTTAGTAGTCAGGGGCACTGCCTCATCAATTGCTTTCATACCTTTTTTGACCAATTTCGATTCCTCTCTCGTGGACCATGAAACCCAAAAATTGTCCAGCTAATACTCCAAAGGCACACTTATTAGGATTCATCTTTAGACCATGTTTTCTTGTGCACTCCAAAGTCTCTTGCAAATCAGCTAGATGTTCCTTGTACCCTTTGGATTTTACCATCACATCATCATTGTAGATTTCAACAATCCTACCGATCAACTTATGAAAAATATAATTCATTGCCCTCTAATAAGTTGCACCAGCATTCTTCAAACCAAAGGTCATCACAACCCATTCAAATAAACCAATTGCGCTAGGGCATCTAAAAGTTATTTTTGCTATGTCTTCCTCAGCTATAAAAATTTGGTTATATCCTGCATTACCGTCCATGAAACTAATAACCTTGTGCCCGGTTGTTGCATCTACCAACATATCGGCTATCGGCATCGGATAACCATCCATGGGTGTAGCCTTGTTCAGATATCTAAAATTGATGCAAATTCTTAACTTCCCATTTTTCTTATACATAGGAACAACATTCGATATCCATTCTGCATATTGGCATGGTCGGATAAATTTCGCTTCTAGCAACCTTTCAGTTTCCTTTTTGATATCATCAAGAACGTTTGGGTTGAATCTTCTCGAAGCTTGTTTAAATGGCTGATATCCATGTTTGATTGGCAACTGATGTTCAACAATTGATCGGTCTAGACCAGGCATCTCATAGTATCCCCAAGCAAAACAATCTTTAAATCCTTTAATAAATCTAGTAACTCTTGCTTATACTCAGGATCCAACTTGGCACTTACATACGTCGGCCTAGTCCTATCCCTAGAACTGATATCTATCTCTTCTAATTCATCGGCCGACGTAAAGCCATGTCCTAGTTTACCATCTGTACCATCTATTGGATTATCCTTTAAAATAAATTCTCAAAGCCGACTGCTTGGATCGGCTGTTGGCTTTCATCATTGACTTTAATGAAGCCTCCTTCCCATAGCGTGCCAGAAAAACACTCGATGTCTTCTAGCTCCCAGTACATTGGATCAGCTGTTGCAATACTTATAGAATCATCAGCATGAACCAGCTCAACATCGTCTCCATGCCACTAAATCAAGCATTGATGCATGGTCGATGGTACATAATAGTTTGCATGAATCTAGTCATGACCAAAGAGTAGACTATATGAACCCTTTTCATCAATGACAAAGAATGTGGTGAGCAAAGTCTTACTTCCGATTATTAATTCGATGTTCATTGCCCCTGTGGTCTTAGATGCATTACCCCAAAATCTTTAAGCATCATGTCGGTCTCAATCAAATCTCCTGGTTCCTTGCCAAGCTTGTGAAAAGTAGTATAAGGCATAAGATTGATAGAAGCACCTCCATCCACCAACATCTTGCTCATTGGCTTCCCATCATCAAAACCTTTTACAAATAAAGCCTTTAAGTGCTGATGCTTGACTGGCTTATCGAATATAGCCTGCTGTAACACTGTCGATCTTTGCAACTATCATACTCCAATTCATCAAAATCTGAATAGACTTCTTGATCTATTGGAGCTCTAAATTCTAATGGCAACAAAAAAGCCATTTGAATATTAGCCGATGGTTGACCCCTATCGGCTCTTTGATTAGCACGCCACACTTGAGGTATACCAAATACCTGAGCCTGTTCCAACTCTCTATTCCTTAGGCATTGCACCCTTCTTTTCTGGCTCCTTGTCAAACCTCCTAGACACCATTGGCCTTCCTGCCAAACATATTCTTCTTCATTAACTTCTTCATAAGCAGCCTAGTTTTGATCAACAACTCACTTTCCTAGATGATCATGAACACTTCTATTTTTTAAGCGCTGATCCATATTATGATGATACTCATCTCGAGCATGGATAGACCGACGGTTGGCTTGAGATTGCCTAAACTCCCAATATTGCTCACTACACTCTGGGCAATTATTTCTAGTAGGCAATTTCAAACCTTCATTCCAACAATGTCTAAAGAAAGGACAATTCCAATGTGATTTAGCTTGATTTCTTTCATACCTCTCCTCTTCTTGTTGGTGTTGGTATTCTTTCTCCTTTAACCAACGCTGATAATCCTTTTCCTTTTGTCGCTGCCACTTATTCAATAGAATGGCAGAGGGAAAAGGATTATTAGCGTTGGTTAGAAGAGAAAGAATACCAGCGTCAACAAGAAGAGGAGAGGTATGAAAGAAAACAAGCTGAATCACATTGGAATTGTCCTTTTTTCAGACATTGTTGGAATGAAGGTTTGAAATTGCCTACTAGAAATAATTGCCCAGAGTGTAGTGAATAATATTGAGAGTTTAGACAATCTCAAGCCAACCGCCGATCTATCCGTGCTCAAAATGGGTATCATCATAATAATATGGATCGGCGCTTAAAAAATTGAAGTGTTCATGATCGGCTCAAGAAGTGAGTTGTTGATCAAAACTAGGCCAATTATGAGGAAGAAGGTGATGAGGAGGACTATGTTTGGCAGGAAGGGCAATGGTGTCCAGGAGGTCTGACAAGATGTCAGAAAAAAAGGGTACAACGCCTAAGGAATAGAGAGCTAGAATAGGCTCAGAAAATCTAGTAAACCTCAAATGTGGCATGCTAAACAAATAGCCGATAGGGGTCAACCATCGGCTAATATTCAAATGGCTTTTCTTTTGCCGTCAGAATTTAGAGCTCTAGCAGATCAAGAAATCTATTCAGATTTTGATGATCAGAATATGAGGAGATAGTTGCCAAGTTGACGGTGATACAACAAGCTATATTTGATAAGCCAGTCAAGCATTGGCACTTGAAACTTTATATGTAAAAGGTTTCGTTGATGGGAAGCCGATAAACAAAATATGGGTGGATGGAGGTGCTTCTGTTAATCTTATGCCTTATACTACTTTCGCAAACTTGGCAAGGGACCAGGAGATTTGATTGAAACTAATATGATGCTTAAGGAATTTGGGCATAATGTATCCAAGACCAGGGGGGCAAGAAACGTTGAGTTGACAATTGGAAGTAAGACTTTACTCACTATGTTCTTTGTCATTGATGGAAAGGGTTCATACAGTTTACTCCTTGGTCGTGATTGGATTCATGCAAATTGTTGTGTACCATCGACTATGCATCAATGCTTGATTCAGTGGCATGGAGATGATGTTGAGCTGGTTCAGGCTAATGATTTTGTGAGTGTCGCAATAGCTGATCCAATGTACTGGGAGCTAGAAGGTTTCGAGTGTTTTTCTAGCAAGCTATGAGAAGGAGGCTTCATTAAGATCAATGATGAAAGCCAACAGCCGATCTAAGCAGTCGGCTCTAAAAGTTTGTTTTAATGGATAATCCAATAGATGGTACAGATGGTAAATTGGGACATGGCTTTACGTCGGCTGATGAATTAGAGGAGATAGATATTGGTCCTACAGATAGGCCTAGGCCAACATATGTAAGTGCTAAGTTGGATCCTAAGTATAAGGAAGACTTGATAGATTTACTAAAGGAATTTAATGATTGTTTTGCTTGGGAATATTATGAGATGCTTGGTCTAGATCAATCAATTGTTGAACATCGGTTGCCAATCAAACCTGGATATCGGCCATCGCGCATTAGGAAACTCCTCGTGCTCCTCGGGGCCATCGCGCATTAGGAAACTGGTCTCCATGGTATGGAGCTTGTACCTAGTCTAATCCAGCGCCACAGCCAGTGCCACTGATGCGCCACGACAGACAACATGGAGGGTGATCTCCTAGACATGGGCTGGGACATCGTGGAGGTGGGTGCTGATGAAGGGGCCCTGAGCATTGATGGCCATTGTAGCCACGTTCGCCGCCAGCTAGAGGTTCTCCAACTGCACCATCAGGGCTAGCGATCACAGAAACAAAGAAGACATCAAGACAAAGGCAGTGGAAATTAAAATAAGAATTTTCTCGGAGTTCATCTTACCTGCCACCATGGCATCAGACTCATCCAGCCATGCTCGAATAGCGCTGGCCTCTTCCTCAGTGGCAAGGAGGGCGGCTTGAGTGGCCCCGAGGCAGATCTCAAGCTGATCGTTCTCCTGAGTTGCCTCAGAATAACGGTCCTAAGCCGCCCTCCACTCCTAGAGGAAACACCAGGCGTCATCACCATTATAGGAGTCGGAGGAGTCTGACGACGAATTCGGCGTGGAAGCAACATCAGATGCAGCATTGGAGGGCTCGCTGGCCCTAGGAA
Organism: Miscanthus lutarioriparius; assembly: GCA_904845875.1. Classification (NCBI taxonomy): domain Eukaryota; kingdom Viridiplantae; phylum Streptophyta; class Magnoliopsida; order Poales; family Poaceae; genus Miscanthus; species Miscanthus lutarioriparius. Next base: position 69,163,179 of record CAJGYO010000005.1, on the reverse strand, counting down.
AAAGTGGACGAAGGCTATCATTCAGGACGAACCTATAAACAATTTAGAAGAATTCATTGCTATGAGCAGAAGATGTTGATCTCACCTCATACAACAGAGGCGTTGGCTCATTGGCAGGTTCTCCTCTGGGAGATCTTCCGCTATGCGCTTGCCACGGTGATCCTCTCCCACCATGGGTGCTGGTCTAGATCTACGGAGAGGAGGAAGAAAACTGCTATAGGGTTTGTGAAGGCAGAGAAGCATGGAAAACAGAAGCAATTGCAAGTGTGGATGCGTTTGAGGCCGGAGCCCTCGGCTGGTATTTATAGCCACGGAGATGGGATGGTAGATATCTCGGGACATGCGAAGAGTAACTACAATTAATAGGAGGTGAAGCGCAGCATCACTAATGCCAAAGAGAATGTGGCATCAATAATTGAGGATGGAAGATTGGGGAGTTTTCTTAGTGGAAGTCGTGTTTCAGATTTAATTGGGTTAAAGTCAGAAGTCTGGAATCAGCTATTTTCAAATCGGCTCTTTAGCAGAGATGAGAGATACAATAGATCAAAAGAAAATATGGCTATCATTGGTTCCAAAATATATGTTACAAATGTTGGTATGCAGATTACAAGTTTAGAACATCCTAGATTGCTTTCAATGCTTTTAGCCGGATAGCATCGACGACTATGATTTGTTGCTTGTCTTCTTTGGCTGATCTAGGAATGTTCCCAAGGTTGCTGCGAATGGCCTTGCCTTCTTTGACCTTGGTTAGCATATCTTGTTTCTTCTCCTTGATGGCATTGGGAATCTGAACCAAGTTGGATTGGTGGCAATCGATGGCAGCCTTCACACATTCCAGTTCTTTCTCAAGCTCAGCACGCCTAGCTCTCAGCTGATTTAGCTCTGGTTCAATTCTGGAAGAGGAATTCTTCAAATTATCAATTAGTTGCGCTAATTCTTTGGCTTCTTGTTTATTGCAATACTTCTTGGCCATCAAAGTTTCATGGTTAGACAGATTCCTCTGAGCCTTTTTCACCTTTGGGGCTTGATCTTCAATGATGGATAAAGGTGTCAAGACTTCAATGAGATCTAGGGACAAATTATCCTTAATGGCTAAGAAGATTCTTCGCATTGGATCTATATCTTGGACCAAATTGGGTATATCCTTCTCAAGCATTGGGAATATATCCCTTAGCCAATTTCTAGTCTCTTCTGATAAAGCTTCTTTAGAAGAGATGGCTGATGAGCTGACTTCATCTTCATCTATATACTCTTCAAGATTGAAAGCATAGCTCAATACTGGTGAGTTAAGTACCTATAGGTGGGAAACAAAAGTTTGGTTAAGAAGTAACAAGTTTTTTGAAAATGAGAAGAATGAGGAGATATAGTACTTGTTGGTGCAGAAAGTGACCAACACGTAAATATTTGTAGTTTTGCCATATGTTGTGATCGGAGGTGGCCTATCACTTAATGACACAGGGTTTATACTGGTTCAGGCAATGTGCCCTATGTCCAGTTTGAGTCGGTCAGTGACTTTATTCCTGAGCCCAAGTGCTCGAAGTTTGCAGTGGGGTTACAAACGAGAAGGAGAAAGATGGGGGGTACAAGAGGTCTAGTCAAACTATGGTTAGAGGGGACAAGAGTGATGGGAGCTCTGCTATGTGCTAAGTGTTCGAGCGTGTGCTCGTGGTTTGAACCTGGTGGTTCTATTGTTGTGTACTAGTAAACTTGATCGATCTGAATCAACTGTCCTTTGGGGGAGAGAGCGCATCCCCTTTTATAGATGAAGGGGATGGCCTTACAAGTGAGAGGGAGAGTACGTATGCTGCTAAGTCTTGCTGCCCACGCCGGCGAGTACAAGACGATGGTAGGCGCCCACAATACTGTTTAATGTCGGATGCACGTGGGAGGTTGCGTCGTCTTCTTTAGGTATGGCAGATGTCGGTGCCTGCCACACTGTTGATACCCAAAGGCATGTAAGGGGTTTTACCATGTTTGCCTAGTACAATAAATGCCAGTGCCCACAACACTGTCGATGCCTCAGAGGCACGTGGGGGAGCCTTGCCGTATTTGTCTGGTATGGGAGTTGATGGCACCCACAACACTGTAGAGGAAAATGTCGGCGCCTACAACACTGCTTGGGTTCTATCATGTCAAGGAGGTCACAGGGTACTGTCCTACAGGTGTACAGGGTATAGTCTTTGGTATTGCGATTGACTTGGGTGCCCTGCCTTACTTTCTCTGTCAGTTTCCTGGTCCTTACCAAGCGGGCATCCCCGGTAGGTTGGTCCCAGTCAACTCTGATTGCGCCAGTTGAGGAAGAGTTGTAAGTAGGGGTTTGGCGCATCCTCGGTCGGAGACATGGGTCAGAGTTGGAAGCAGTGTTTGGCCAGGCCTTTCGGTCGGAGAGGCCATCCGGAGGTGGGCTAGAGACCGACATGAGTGCTCCGGTCGGAGAGGTGGGCCGGAGTTGGAAGCGGACGCCATTCCTCCTCGGCCAAGCCTTCCGGTCGAAGATTGGATCGTCCTGCTAGCCTGTCATCTAGGTATTTGGGCCGGCCCATGAGTTGCGCGTTGCTCACAACATTGTTTGTTGGGCTGAGCCTTTGTTGGGAAGCCAGTCCATGAGGGACCCCGGGTTTATGAACCCGACAGGAGCCCCCGAGCCCCTAGGCGATTCGAGTAGAATCATCTGGGGGATTTTTATCTTGACGGCGGGTGCGCGCGAGCGCACCCGTGGGTGTAGCCCCCGAGGGTTTTTCGTGTTGCTAGCGGTGGAAGTTTCCGTTTCATCAGTGGGCGCACGTGAGCGCACCCGTGGGTGTAGCCCCTGAGCCCCCGAGTGATTCGGACAGGGTCATCTAGGGGGTTTTCTCAGCGGGCGTGCATGCGTGCATTTTGGTCGAGATAGAGTCGGTGGTTAGTTTTGGGATCGAGCAAGATAGAGCTCGCGGATCCTAGCGTTGGTGCAGCCCGCTGAGCCGAGGTAGTTAGTTTAGGGATCGGGTTTGATGGAGCTCATGGATCCTGGCGTTGGTGCAGCCCACGCAGCCAAGGTAGTTAGTTTAGGGATCAAGCGAGATGGAGCTCACGGATCTTGGCATCGGTGCAGCCCGCGCAGCCGAGGCAGTTAGCTTAGGGATCGGGCGAGACAGAGCTCGCAAATCCTGGCGTCAGTGCATCTCGCGCAGTCGAGGTAGTTAGTTTAGGGATCGGGCGAGACAGAGCTCGTGGATCCTGGCGTCAGTGCAGCACGCGTAGTTGAGGCAGTTAGTTTAGGGATCGAGCGAGATGGAGCTCGTAGATCCTAGCGTCGATGCAGCCCGCACAGCTGAGGCAGTTAGTTTTAGGTGTCTTGAGCCCCTAAGCCCATTTGGGCTTGGTTGGGGTTAGTTTGAGTTTTGTGCGTTACCTCGTCCTCGGTTTCTCACAACTGGAGGGGCTGAGCTTTGTCGCTTGGCTCGATCGCTCGAGCTCGAGTGACACGCTCGGTGAGCTCGCTAATGGGTATGATCATGTGGAATCCGGATCCGTCGTTCGTGATGGGGTCGACATAGCCCTCTTGTGACATTCCACTACTCCTTTACCTACAACCCGGTAGATGCGTGGGTCATTCCGGAGACCGACCCGGGTGGCCCGCTGGCCTCCCCTTGATGGAGATTCTGTGGGTTTGGCAGAGGTTTAGGATCGAATAAGAAGGTTGAGATGACCCTATCTGCTTCAGGGCAGACTGGGCGACGACCGCATGGGGCTCATCTACGTTTTTCTCCCCTGGTTCTATTTGATGCGAGGCGGCCTCGAGCCCTTCGTGGGCTAGCCTTCAAACCTCGGTCGGTCATTGCTCATGTTTGAAAGAGGCAACTGCCGCTTCATGATGCAACATGGAGCGTTATGATGCATTTGACTACAAATGCAATGCTATAGTTCGCGAGCCCTCGGGCGATTCGGGTAGAATCGTCCAGGGGGGCACGGGCGTATGGAATGAATGCGTGTATGGATGTATGAATGATTATAAATAAAGAGCGGGGGTCAGTAATGTTACCTTGATGACTCGAGTGACGGGGTTTGAAGAGCTCCAATCGGAAATGTCCGACCAGGACCCATGCTCCTCGTTCATGACGGAGTCAGCATGGCCTACATGGGGCATCCCTTTGCTCCTTACCTATCTCTCGGTGTTATCCTGAGTCATTCAATCGACTTAGGAGGCTCGATGGTCTCTCCTGATGGAGATCTTGTTGTTTGGGCCTTTCCGAGCCCCGCCTAGGAAGGCGGAGGGCCACCTGCGTGCAGTGGCACCTCGTTTCTTGCGCCCAACATGCAGTAGTGGTGGGCCATACCCAGGTCATGTCCCATCTAACTAGGCACCGTTCCATCGGGCAGGGAGTGTCCCATCGGTCAGGGTGCATCCCATCGCATCCCATCCGCATTGAATGGGGAAGGGAGAGGGTTTTTTGCCCCCGCCGTTTTGCCTTTCCCCAATCCTTGTGCCTGCTATGCCTCTTTATTTAAGTAGAGGAAGGGAGAGGGCTTCTGTTCTGTTCCTTCACCTATTCCTTATCTGTCGCCTCTTCTCATCTTCCTTCTTGCCAAGAGCGTTTGAGTGCTGTGGTGGTTCCTAGGAGAGAAAAGGCAAAGAGCGAGGGAGAGGAGAAAACTCACAAATCCATCCATGAGCCAGGAGCAAAATGTCGGGCAAGAGGTCATCCGCTATGAGGGAGTCAGTGCTGGAGGCCTTTGTTGTGAAGGGGTTTCTGCCACCGAAGGAAGTGGCGCACTGGAGGTCTCCTGGGAGGGAGGATTTCCCGCAACCTCGGCCCGGCTAGGTGGTTTCCTTCCTCACCTTCCACGAGCGTGGGCTAGGATACCCCGCGCACTAGTTCCTACGTGGGCTCCTCAATGAGTGGGGTTTGGAGTTGCAGCACCTCAATCCGACTAGGGTGCTGCATATCGCTGGCTTCGTCACCGTGTGCGAGGCCTTCCTCATGATGGAGCCGCATGTGGACTTCTTTCGGCGGATGTTATCCGGGCAAACTTTGTTGGTGGGGAGTCCGCCCAAGACTACGCTAGTGGGGGGCTTTGCCCTATAGAAGAAACCGAGCATGGAGGGCTCGTACCCCGTGTATATCCCCTATGACTCCAACCAGGGGTGGCATGGGGAATGGTTCTACATCAGGAATTCGGCGGAGGCGCCATTCCCCCCTTTTACAGGCAGGAGGCTAGAGAAGCTGGACAGTTGGTCATGGGGCCCCACCAGTCGGTAGAAGAAGAAGGTGGAGATCATCGAGGCGGAGCTTAAGAAGCTCTTGTGGCATGGCCTTGATGGGGTGCGGGTGTTCCACTCCCTCTTCCACCGTCAGGTTGCTCCATTGGCGGAGAGGACGTAGCCGATGTGGAAGTATAGCGGCCTAACGAACCCCGACCGCGCGTTGCCGGAGGAGCTACCGAACGATGAGGTTTGTAGTGGCCTCGATCGGGTGTTGTAGCTAAAGCCCAAAGAGAACGTCGATGGAAAGCCCGGACCTCTTAACTCCTCGAAGGTGTCCAAATTGGTATGCTCCCTCTCTTTACTCCGTGTTCTTTTCCCCTTTGCTTTCCTGCTTTTTTATTTTGAGTCACCTATTTTGTAGGGACTTGAAGCTTACAAGTCTCGGCCGCACCTTTCGAAGGGGCCAGAGGGTGCGGCTCGGCAGGATGCCCAGAAGGAGGTGGCGGATGCCAGGAAGAAGAAGAAAGCCAAGGAGGCTCGATGGAAGCATGAGAAGGAGAAGGAGATTGCCCGGCACGTGAAGGCTGGGGAAAATAGGAGCGACATCGAGTCTGAGCTCGAGTCGGAGGACCTCACAGAGGTGGGGGATGACCTAATCTTCTCCGAGGAGGAGGAAAGCCTGGAGATCATTGTGACCTCCGTGGAGCGTCACGATCCTATGGCTGCGTCCGCTGGCGGCGAGCAGGAGGCAGAGAGGATCGGCGATGTTCCCACACCGAGGAAGCGTGCTACAAGCATGGACGCCGTTGGCAAACAGGAGGCAAAGCGGGCACGGTCACTGCGCCCTTCTGAGGTGTCGCCGGCCTTGTCCCTGTCTGCCGCGGGCATGGTGGGACAGGCAAGGTGGTTAGAGGAGCGATTTTGCACCCACGCGTCGTCGGGGCCGGCGCCGGTGCGTGACTCATAGCGGGAGGATGGCCCACTAGCTACTCCGGTCAGCGTGCCCTGAGCCGAAGGTCATGGAGACTCATGGACTTGGCAGGAGCCGGTTGAGTCGACTCCACCCCCAGCTAAAGTGAGGGGGCATGGGTCACAGCCCTAGAGCGATCCTCGCTCTGTGGGCCCATTGGGTTTTAGAGTCATACCGCTTACATCCCGGTATGCCTTTCTTTGTCTCTTTTCGATCTTGCTGTTGAGTTTTTCGGAGTGTGACTGACCCGTACCTTTTTGACAGCGGCCGAATGTTGTCGGGGCTGAGTATCGCCCTAACTCCCATGTGGGAGGATTGGAGGCCCACCTTGTAGTGCATCGTGGCGAGTGGCGGGGAGAGCAGGGTGGTGGTGGTGGGTCCTTCCCTTCCGAGGGCAGTGCCCCCCGGGCAGGTCGCTAGTACGGCGGCAGCGGTGGCGATGGTGTTGGCGGCGATCCCGATGGTGATGGCGGAGGCTGCGTCGGAGGTGTCCCTTGTGGCCCCTCCCCCACCGGCTGTGGTGGAAGAGGAGAGGGAGACCGGGCTCCCTGCCTTGCCAGGTGGAGGACTGCATGGCTCTCCTTCCCAGTCAGCGCTGGAGGTGCCAGAGGGAGATGTGGCTAGGACAGAGCCAGAATGCCAGTTGGTGGCCCGTGGACCGAGGTGGTGGAGATCCTCTTCGACAACAAAGCAAATGACGTGGTGGAGCTACTGATGCCATCGCATTAGCTAGCGGTGGTCCGGTTGGGGGCTGGGCCCTCTAGTAGGCCAGAGGAGACTGACCTAGAGTGGCACTATCCTAAGGACCCGATGAAGGTTCGGTTCATTCTTTGGGATTCGCATGAGTGTTAGCTCTGGGACATCCTTGGGGGAGAGGACTCGCCATGGAGTCCAATCTCACCAAGCTATTGGTGAAGCTCGAGGACACCCAGGAGCGGGTTAAGTCCGTCCAGCAATTGGTCAAGGTCAACCTACGCTATGCCATGACAGTGAGTTTCCCACGCTCGTCACGGACCCCTTGGTGTTTCGTCAGTTGCCTCAACATGCTTGCTTCTCGTTTTTGCAGGGTCTGGAGGAGATGTCATGCCGCAAGTCTCATTTCCTCCGGATGGAGCACGCTCAGATGGCCAAGCTTGAGCGTCAGCTGGAGTCCACCCACCGTAAGTCCTAGGACTAGATGGCGGAGGTGACCAAGGTGCGGGCGGCGAAAGTGCTTGTGGCAGAACGGGCGACTACCATCGAGCGGGGGCTTGAGGTGGCAAAGGCCCGCCAGGCGAAGATTGAGGCGACACTATGGAAGTCCCTGGTGGACACTAAGCAGCACTCCAAGGTACCCTAGAGACCTTGGAGGTGGAGCGGAGCGCCCTGGCGTCGGAGCAGAAGGCCCAGTCGAAGGCTGACCAAGAAGTGCTCACGCTCCGGGGCCGGGTGATGGGGATAGAGGAGGTGAACGCCCGACTGCGTGAGTAGGTGACTCGGTAGGCGAAGGGACTCTCCATCTTTGAGACCACCTATCTTGGTAAGTACCTTTTCTGCTCTCAATGTGTTGGTTTCTTTCTTTAGCCTACATCTAAGCCTGTAGCCCTTCTTCCTAAGCTGGGTGGAAAGGTGGAGTCATTGGAGCGGGACCTAGAGACGGCCAAGGCGATGACTGGCTAGAATGCGGAGGCGCTGGGCAAGTCCCATGAAGAGCAACGTGCTCTCGAGGGGGAACTTGACAAGATACACAATGTTGCCTAGCTCATAGTCTCGGAGGTCTTTGGGTCGGTGCCAAGTACTAGTGCACCCGCCATCCGGCTGGTGGAGGTTCCAGATGAGGTCCGAGCCCTCATCACCCATGGGCTATTCTACGGAGCATCGAGGTGTTGACTTCGGTGGTGACGTACCACCCAGACCTAGACTTCACCACCATCTGCAGTGGGTATGTTGATGGCTGTAGCATGGAGGACATCTAGTCGCTCGGGGAGAGCTTGTTGCCACACGCAAGGTGTTTGGACGAGCAAGTTTCCGCTTAGTGGGTGATGGATGCTCGCCGTGAGGACATGGCCAGAAGCATGCGTCAGGAGGATGTTGCCTAGCCTGTGGATGGCGTGGAGCCTAGGTTGGAAGTGGATGTCGCCCTGCCTTCAACCGAGCCGAATGTTGTCCAGCCGGGGAGCGAGCAGCCCATGCCTTCACCGGTCGCACCAACAACAGATGCCGCCGGGCAGCCGCAATAGCTTGTAAAGTATAAGTAGTTTAGCAGATGTAAAAAGTCAAGTTCATGGGGGATCCCCCATGTAAACATTCTTGTGTACTCAATGAATACAATCAGTTTTGTTTATTTTGTGATGGAATCACTCCATTCGGGGAAGCTTGTCCCATTCGTTCCTTAGTTTTAGCTTAGCATAATTTTGTTTTTTATTCTTTCTTTTTCACACTTGCCCATTCATCCCATAGGCTGCAACCTTAGGAGCCCGAGCATGGCCCGCAAGGCTTAGCTGCTCGTAACCATAGGTAGAGGCGGAGTGCGATCGGTTGGAATATTTAAAGCAAAGCTACGTAAGGTAATTTAAAGGAACACACTACCCTTTTGTTCAGGTAGGAAGGAGTTTTACCATATGATAGTAAATGAAAAGAAAGGTGGTAGTGCACCCCCATGGAGCCCCTGAGCGACCCGGGCCAAAATTGTTCGGGTTGGGGTGCTTTTATAGGAGCAATCGTTAAGTAAACAATGGTAAGACTGAATTTTAGGGGGAAGAAATGATGTAGCTGTTCGTTATTCCAAGTGTTGGTGAGAATGTTGCCATTGTCATCCTTCAGCTAGTAGGCGTCCAGTCGGATCACCTTGGTCACCGTATAGGGACCTTCAGTCGTTTGGATCCTTGGCTGCTGCTTCTTTGCCTTTTCCTTCCTTCGGCCCGCCGGCCTATCATAGAAGGCGCTTGAGGAGCTCGTAGTCCTTGTAGAGGTGTTTGATGGGGAAGGTGTGGTTGGTGCACAGGCTCTCCATGAGCTCATTGAAGTGGTCCAGAAGGCCCTGCTAGGGTTGCTTGTCTGTGTGATCAGTCGTGGTGACCAACACGGAGTTAGCCAGTCAGCGATGATCTTCTTTGTTCTTTTTGCCCCTCTACATGGAGGGGCCCTCATCCTGATCCTGGCACTTGTCCTTGCCTTTGCCTCGGCCTCCGTTGAAGCATTGTGGGAGCGACGCTCTCTAGATGTGTCGGGCAAAGGCCTGTGGTCCCGGGCCATCCAGGATAGGACTCCAGTCGTCCGGCCGGCGACCACTTATAGGGTGTGTTTCACCACTCCTCGTGATGGTCTGACTGAGGTCTATGTTGCCTGCCATCACTGCTGCTCAATGGACGCCATCATCCTACCGGGACTGACGTCGGTCACTGATGACACTGCGAGCGTCTTGGTTTGGCCCGAGCCACTCACGTACAGGCGGTCGGTGCGAAGCGAGCGCCAAGTCAAGCCGAGGCATAGATGCAGCCTCCTATGCCATGCTCGGTGGCTGTAGTTGTGAGGGGGTGGAGTGATTTGTCTGGTGCATCCCTACTCCCCTGGTGGGGAGGGAGGCCGCGAGTCAGTGCCGCGATGCATAGCTCTCCACCTGTTGAATAGCGGCGGTTTCCACTAGTTCCCGAAGGTTCTGGTGGATTGCCTGTTCCTAGGGGTCGTTCGGCTTGGGAAGGCCACGTAGAAGCATTGCCGCAGCGGCGATGTTCTAGTCAGCCCGAGTGAATTGTGGGGGATCGTTCCCCCCATTCATGATGTTGCGCTGGAGCTAGCTGGCGCGACCCTAAGCATCGCTCGCCATTTTATGTGAACAGGGCACAGTGTGGTGCGCCAAGCATGTCGACGCAGGTGGCAGCTAGTTTTGTCGCCGTTGTCGTAGCTCCTTGTCATGCTCTTGTGTGAGCGCGAGGGTCCCTGCACAAGGGTCCAGAGGGGTGCGAGTCTCCAAGGACTCTGCTACCACCGGTGGCTGTCCTAGGGCATCCGCCATAGCGCACTCCCGGGATGGATGGTGGCTAGGTGCCATGTCGCTAATGCTGGAGCCGTCACTCTCAACATCATCATCCATGAGGTCAAGGAAATAGGTGGGAGCATAGCTCGCCATCCCCACGAATTCAGACGTGAGAGGGGGCGGCAACGGCATCCTTCAGAGCTCCCGGGCATACGCATCCATGGGGGACGTGAGGCCATAGGGGAACCGGTCACATGTCGGTCGTGGTAGGGACAACGGGGTCCCTTCAGATAATCGGTGGAAGATAGTGAATAGTAAGTAAATAACAACAGTACATTACTCACATCGTGGTTTGAGCAGAGAGTTTGCTCGAAATGAAGCGCAGGTGCCTCATCGTTGAAGTCATTGGGTGTCCCAGAGCCGAGGGAGGGCGCGCCTCCGACGGGCGTCGGAACAAGTGCCTCCTCACAGAGGTGTAGCGCGCCGAGCCAGTCGGCGATGTAGTCTAGGCTTTCGAAGAGGAAGGCCTAGGACGGCTCGAAGATGGGTGGAACCCACATCCCAATAGGTGGGAGTGTGGGAAACTCCAGTGAGCCGAAGCGAGTCGTATCGCTCAAGCCCGCCATGGCAAAGATGGCGGAAAAGTGGGCCATCCGATGACCAAAAAGTGTTGAACGTACATCGTCTTCCCCATGGACGGTGCCAACTATCGGTGCAGAAAGTGACCAACACATAAATATTTGTAGTTTTGCCATACGTTGTGATCGGAGGTGGCCTAGCACTCAATGACACAGGGTTTATACTGGTTCAGGCAATGTGCCCTACGTCTAGTTTAAGTTGGTCGGTGACTTTATTCCTGAGCCAAGGTGCTCGAAGTTTGCAGTGGGGTTACAAACGAGAAGGAGAAAGATGGGTGGTACAAGAGGTCCGATCGGACTCTAGTCAGAGGGGCCGAGAGTGATGGGAGCTTCGCTATGTGCTAAGTGTTCAAGTGTGTGCTCGTGGTTTGAACTTGGTGGTTCTATTGTTGTGTACTAGTAAACTTGATCGATCTGAATCAACTGTCCTTTGGGGGAGAGAGCGCATCCCCTTTTTTAGATGAAGGGGATGGCCTTACAAGTGAGAGGGAGAGAGTACGTATGCTGCTAAGTCTTGCTGCCCATGCCAGTGGGTACAAGACGATGGTAGGCGGCCACAATACTGTTTAATGTCAGATGCACATGGGAGGTTGCGTCGTCTTCTTCAGGTATGGCAGATGTCGGTGCCTGCCACACTGTTGATACCTAGAGGCATGTAAGGGTTTTTACCATGTTCGCCTGGTATGATAAATGCCGGTGCCCACAACACTGTCGATGCCTCAGAGGCACGTGGGGGAGCCTTACCGTATTTGTCTGGTATGGGAGTTGATGGCGCCCACAACACTGTAGAGGAAAATGTTGGCGCCTACAACGCTGCTTGGGTTTTATCATGTCAGGGAGGTCGCAAGGTACTGTACTATAGATGTACACGTTATGGTCCTCGGTATTGCGGTTGACTTGGGTGCCCTGTCTTACTTTCTCTGTCTGTTTCTTGGTCCTTACCAAGTGGGCATCCCTAGTCGGTTGGTCCCAGTCGGCTCTGATTACGCTAGTTGAGGAAGAGCTATAAGCAGGGGTCTGGCGCATCCCCGGTCAGAGACGCGGGTCGGAGTCGAAAGCGGTGTTTGGCCAGGCCTTCCGGTCGAAGAGGCCGTCCGGAGGTGGGCTGGAGACCAAAGCGAGCGCTCCGGTCGGAGAGGTGGGCCGGAGTTGGAAGCGGGCGCCATTCCTCCTTGGCTAGGCCTTCCGATCGGAGATTGGATTGTCCTTCTAGCTTGTCGTCTAGGTATTTGGGCTGGCCCATGAGTTACGCACTGCTTGTAATGTTGTCTGTTGAGCCAAGCCTTTGTTGGGAAGCTAGTCCATGAGGGATCCTAGGTTTATGAACCTGATAGTACCTTTTCTGGGGTAGCTTCTATCTGAGGAGAAGGAACAGCTGATGATGCATCAATGATATCTGGTTGAATCGTTTCTGAGCTTTCGACATTGGTATCTGCAAACATCAAGATTTTTCGATTCATGTTTGTTGTAGAAGGATAAAACAGACATATGACTCTCTTACCATCAATTGTTTGCTGGACTGGGGACTCGATAATCTAGGTGACAACATCAATAGGGTCATTTTCAATGGGTAGACTGTCAGACTCCTGCTCTTGCGTAAATGTTTCCTCAGGGGGTATCTGACATGATAAATGGTCAGAGAAGAGTGAAAATTGAATAAAAATTAAGAGTTTTGAGGAGATACCTTGGCAACATTAGGAAGGGAAGTGGGAGGACTCTCATCTTCTGTTGTCCTAGAAGCAACGGTTGTTTCAACCAAAATCATCTCCTTTTGAGGATCGGCCGATGAAGGTTTGGTTGGTGCTGATTTAAACACCTGGGACAATAGCTCAGCACTTAGAGCAGATTGGGATGCAATGGTTGATAACTGTAAGAAAAGAATTAGAATTAGAAATTGAATATCATTTTGGGAAGAGGATGAATTGTTTTACCTAAGCAGTTAATGGTCTTGTTCTATGAAGTCTTTTCCCAGTAATGGTTTTCTGGGTTGTCCCTTGGGCTGCCTTGTGTTTTGAAGATTGACATGTTACAATTGTAGGAGCAGCCTGGGTTTTCTTCATCTTCTTTAGTGTAGGTGCAGTTGATCCGAGTCTTGAGATTGGACATGGTGGATAATACTCTATGGCATGCCCTTTTCTATCCACAATTGGGGGATTGAATTCAACATCCTGCAAGGAAGTTCTGTTAGATAAGTTGATAGAGGGATTTTAGTAGATACTCTTTATGGAAGAAAAAAGAGTTAGCTAGTTACCTCACTATCGGAAGCAAAATCTTTATCTAGAGCTATGCAGTTAAGATGAACTGGCCTACAGAAGAGGCGGGAGTGCCATTCTTTCCACCAGGAATCATTTAGTTGAAAAGTGAAGGAGACTCTAGTCCATTCATGTAGATAGAGGGAAGGAAGATTTGATCCTAATTGGACAACTCTAGAAGCTTCCATTGCCTCACTGATGCCTTCTCTCGGTTTCAGCATATCTTTGAAGAATAGTCGGGGGGGACAGTTGACCAAGACCAAACTGGCGAGCTATGAAAGAAGGGTTGTAAAATTCATAGGTTGCAAGGTTGCCTGGAAGAAAAGAACCGGTGGACATTTTACAGCGGCCATGATGAAATTCGGCTGGAAGAACGCAGGGTTTGACGAAAGAATTAAAGATTGCAGCTATCGTTTCATCTGAGCAGCCTGATTCAAATCAAAATTTGAATGGGAAGACCAACTCACTATTCTCATCTTCATCGTAGGGTAGCCAGTTGGAGGAGGGAAAACTTAAATTCTAGAGTTTGGTTCACAATCTTGTGCATATACAAATTTAACCACATTTGTATTAACCACCAAGGGCCGCTGATAGTGTGCACTGCTTCATTCTTCAACAGCTGAGTGGCCACCTGGTGCATCAAGTGGTAAGCTGATCCCAAGAGATACTTTCCAAGAGGAATCTCAACGCCTACTGCCAGATGCTCTGCCATGAGTTTATGATTGTAAGCCTGACCACAAGATGACCCACAGAAGATGAATCTTTCTAACCACATGTTTAGAAAAGCCACATGTTATCTTTCGCTAACAGTCGATTCATTCCCAATGTGGTTCTAGATATAGCTTGCCCATCCTGTGCAGTCCGATACATCAGTCCTATTATTCTAAGGCCAGTCAACATATAAACATTGGCCAAGGTAATAGTCATTAGGTCATGACCAAAGACAAAGGCATTCAAGGTGTTGGATCAGAAGTAAGAAGCAGCAATTAGGAGTGAATCATTTCTCTCCATTCCAGACAGTGAGAGTGTCAGGCATTGGCTTAAATCGTAAACTTTCCAATCTCCACCCTTTTTGTCTAACACTCTACGGAACCAGTCTCTCCATCCCTTAGGCATTTTGGGCCAATTTCTAAAGGGATTTTTAGTATTCCAAGAAGATAGGTCTACCAAGGACTGCCTAAAAGGAATTTAACTAGTTTCTTGGTTGATAAAATCCGAAGGATTAGTGTTTCCCATGGGTCCAAGGTAATAAGCATTTGGAACAACAGACGAAGGGATCAGAATTTCATTTTCCATTCCCTGGAAAGCCAGATGAGATAAACTTAAGGAAAAGAAAATACAAAGTAGCGGTTGATAATTGAGGGGTAGAAATTTGGAGATGTACCTCAGGGATGTAGTCACTAGTCGCCATTTTAGTTGGAATAGATCTGAATCTGAGAAAGGGTTGTAGAGGAATGACTTGGTGAATAGCTCGAGCAAAGAGAAAACTGCTAGGGTTGGAGCTCTGGTGGTGGTGGCTTTGGTTGTTGAGGCTCGCTCGAAGAAGGGGAAAGCAAATGGGCGCGTGAATTGGAAATGATATAGTAGGGGTATTATATAAAACTCGAACCGAGAAAATCAGGAGTCACGCGTATATTTCAGAATAAACAGTTGCGACACGGTGAGCAGGTAAATAGAAATTTTGGAATAAAATCATTTTTATCCCAAAATTGGGGGGCATGTGTTTACACCAAAATTTGGAAAGAAGAACGCGGGAACTTGAAGCTACTAAAATTGTATCATCAAGGGATCGATCAGATGTGAATCGATATCAGCTGGTTTTAATGCAGTGTCGGAATCGGCTATTTTATAGATGATGCCAGTAGACAACATCAACGGACTACGTGTGGATGGCGCCGGGGAAAAATATGTCGGACTCTACAAAAAAGGAAAGATTGGGGTCCAAGTTATCCTAAGTTAGGAATGTTTTCTTTTGTTCCAAAGATTGTAATGAGTCGTATTTTAGTAGGATTCATGTTTAGGTTCCGGGTATAAATATTGGACCTCGGCTATTGTATAAGGACATCCAATCAATCAATACCAATTACTTTTTTTGGCTTCACGCCAACCCTTAGGAGTAGGTGTACTATAGATCTCGACGAGTTCTTCAACAAATAGGGATGTATCGATCTGGTCGACCTCCGGCTTGTCTATGAGTACCGTCATGGATTATACTTCTGTTTGTAAGGCTACATTGATCCGGCCAACCTCTTATAAGCTCTAGTATAAGTTAGTTATCGATCATTATCTAGTTCAAGTACGGCTGCCATCGGTTAAGCTCGACTTCTCAAATTAGATTGAGGTCAAGTTACCGGCTCTACCTAAGGGTGGCATCCTTCGGGTAGATTTATTAAGTTATCGATCTTGCTGATGTTTTTATTGTCATTAGTTTCAGCAATATCAACATGCCCGATCGAGATTGATCTAGATCGGCCTCACATCCTTTTAGTCCATCGTTTGTTTT
Source organism: Miscanthus lutarioriparius (assembly GCA_904845875.1). Lineage (NCBI taxonomy): Eukaryota > Viridiplantae > Streptophyta > Magnoliopsida > Poales > Poaceae > Miscanthus > Miscanthus lutarioriparius. The sequence goes on along the minus strand of CAJGYO010000005.1, from coordinate 69,147,676 downwards.
GCTATATTGCGATAATTTTTACTTTAAATGATATACTATGTTTTATCGGCCATTGTACTTCGATCTTGATCGTTAATATTATTCAGCCAAGGCATGTCGATCTTGAGTAGGTTTACTTGCTAGTTGAATTTGCTCTATAGCTCACTATTATGGCTGCAACAATCGAATCGATCCCCACTATTAGCACTTTAAATCAGAGTATGCTAGTTGGTAGATTTGCTTTCGGTCACGCATGACCTTGGCTATTTGCTATGCCTGCATCGGCTAAATAGCCGATTGCCCATACTTTAACGATTATAGTACGTTTTCATGATTCTGTTAAATGTGAATGGATCTATTTACTTTAAAGGTTTAATCTATTATCTTTATTATGGCTGCCATCGATCCAGTCAAACCCCACTATTAAGGATAATAGGTCAGATTTGATGAGTTTATAAATCTTTTTAGATTAAAGAGTCAATTGTTCACATGCTATAATCCCTTTTCTACCTGAATTGGCTATTTTAGCCGATTCACCTATGCTTTCATAGATATGGCACACTTTCATGAACCTATTGACATATAGTCGGTTTTATGGATTTTCTGGTTTTAGATTATTGTCATCATCATAGCTGCATTGATCCGATCGAACCTCACTGTTGATGGTAATAAATTAGATCTAGATAGTTCGTAGATCTGTTTGTATTAAGCAGTCGATTGCTTGCGTAGTATATCCCTTTTCACCAAATTCATTGGCTTTGCACCACGTATCGATTAAACCTAATTTATCCAAGGATGTATCTTTGACGCGTACATATTAATAGCTCAAGGGAAAGGATCATTAAAACTAGATGCATCATATTCGTTATTATAAATCAAACATCACCCATGAGCATCATAGTCTTTAACAATCGATTTCTTCTCGTATCGGCTATTTAGTCGATTTTCCCATTTGGCTGCCCCCGAAGCAGCACACTTGGAACTGTCTTGGCAAAACCGGCATGTTTCACCCTAAATTACTGATAAACTTTCTCTCCTTGTCAATTGCAGGTCAAATTGACTGGCATGCCTCTGGGAATTCATAGGATCGACTGGTCCTGCGTTGAAGCCAAGTAGATCTCTGGATCGTTCTGGCTTGCTGCATGTCCCTTGGCACGTCTACCAAGTTTTTGTGCTGACAGATATCAAGCTGTAGGGAAAATTCATTGCTAAAACCCAACCAGAAGTGTTGTAACAACACGTGGTCTGGTATAGACAAGGTTGGGCCAGAGTGTGCTAAGATTGAAAATCTTGCCCAGGCTGCACCTATGATTTCCTTCTCATGCTAGCGGAAGCTAAGAATCTCATATCGCTGGGAAGCAATTCGAGATATTGGGAAGAACGTGATACAAAATCTATTTCTTAATTCTTCCCAATCTCCATTTACCTTCCCTACGTTATGGGCGTACCATTGTTTTGCCCACTCATTAAGAGAGAAAGGAAGCAACTTTGACCAAAGGTTTTCTTGTGACATGCCCAAAATGGTCAAGCATGCATAGAGCTGCTCAAACTCCCATAGATGATGATAAGAGTTTTCATAAACTTAACCTAAGAAGGTTTGTTCCTGAACCATGGTTATAAAGCCAAGACAGAGTTCATAGCCAGAAGCTCTGATTGGCTTCGATGGTGGTGCCTCATAAGAACTTGTCCTTAGGAGCAGAAAGATTTTTTTTGAATGGTAGGTTGCTCCATTGGAGAAGAAAAAAGAATAGTCTTTTTAAAGGTAAAACACAAGTATACACGGGTGAACTAGGTTCGAAGATAATACAACAACTGATCCTAGGCAACAACACTAGAAATGCTTGTTGGTATTTCTTAATGCATACAGAAATAATTCACAAGCGCACGGAATTATCATTGTAGCATTTCACCCAGAAGTATTTAGGGTATCGTATTTCCACGAGGAATGGATGTGTAAAAGTTTCTTAACGAGTTCATCTAAGATAACAAGAAGGATAGCTCGGGTAGTGAGGTTTTCTAAGGATTGAGATCCTAAGTTAAGATAGCTTTGCCACTATAGACCTACTTCGGGGACTGGCTTATACTTGGTCTGCCACGAACCTCTGGCTTCTAGCTCTACGCCGAACCCGAACATGGGGGATTATGAGGGATGTATAGGGCTGTCACCACCTGCCGCCTACCCCTCAACCGTGGGGAATGAGGCAAATGAAGGGAGCCTCTAGCCTAGACACCACGTCTATGCTATCGACTACTACTGTAGTGTCGATCAGGGTTATCCATCTTTATCAGGGCCATCTACTAGAGTATCTGCTATGAAAATGGACGATGAACCAGCAAGTAAATAATGAACAAGACTAACTTAAAGTAGAAGTCACCACCGAAGATAATCACGAACCTTATACTCCAAGTAGTATTCGGTTCATAGAGGTATAAGTGGAGAGGAGCCGATGATTCCTAGCATTCCTTCCGCTAAGTGTACAAGGGGCCCCGAGTACACAAAAGGAGGTTGCCGACAACTCCAATACTTCTCCACTCTTACTCACTCACTCCTTACACTAGAACTAGCTAAAGAGCTAAGTTAGGAATGGAGCTCTTCTCTTCTTGTCACATTGTGTCTCTCTTGTGTTGTGATGATGTCTTTTTGAGGGGGGGTTGCCCTGCTATTTATACAAGGAGAAGGTAGTGCAAGAGGCTATTCTTGGCACAAAGCTTAGTCTGCACCGCCTCTACATGCCCTCATGCCACCTCTAGACAAAGGGCGGTAGAGAGGCGCTAGCAGGGGGTCGCTTGCCCCCAAGGGTCGGCCGCCCCTGACCTGGCCCTCTCGCCACCACCTTCACGTGGTGGGCTATGGACTGGTCCTGGGCCGCTCCTTGGTTGGTATTTTGCCCGGATGACTTGAGTTGCTAGGCGTTTCTATTTATTCCTTTGCGCAAATCAGCGTTGGAAAGCACCTTTTGGTGTATTCTCCCATGTATTTGTACTTGTGGTCTGCAAAATAATAATCTCCAAGTACATGTGGAACTTTGTCAATAGTAAATGCATATGTGTATAAGTTTGTTAATTTCTCCTCTTTTTATGTCTTAATTGGTAGTCAGATTTGATCGTTAAGGACCACCAACAGTCGTTACACCGTCAGTGGTAGAAGTTTGAACTATCGATTTCCTTCCTTAGGAGGCCTCGCTATCGGTCCAACCAGTGGTGGAAGTATAACACCATCGCTTCTATCGCAACGGTAGTGAAAGTGGTGACAGCAATATATCAATCTGTAGTAGTGTACCCTGCCATCACCCCTGCTGCCCTTATCCGGCCACTTTGTCTATGCAGCCTCCCTCCCCTACGCCTGGTCCCATCCACGCCATGCAGTGTGGCTCTGCCCCCACATGTCTGGCTCCGTCCTGGACCGCTCACTAGCTCAGCCACACCCCTGGCTGTGCTGCTCGCCTAGCCCAGCCATGACTGCATCAACACCAAGTGCTTCCTCCGTCCTACTGGTCCCCTTCCAAACACATGTGCTCATCATCATTGACCGGCTCTCTCTTAAGCACATGGAGGTCCTTTTCAAGTTGATTTCTTTTGGCCCGATCAGTGCACGTGCTTTGTTTTAGTTGGATTCCTTTGGACCACTAGTTGTTTAGTCTGTGCTTTGTCCCGATCTAGTGCTGCTTTGCATCCCTAAGTCTTTTTCTTGGCATAATCCTTAGGTTAGGGTCCATCATTTTTTTGTCCAGTTTGTGTGAATAGTGCCCGCCCAGCAGCAAGCCCGTAGCCGCCTTTGCAGCCCGCCGCCAATAGCCGCCGTAGCCTGCTCCCTCTCGGTACCCATGTCCATCCTTCGTTTTATATTGCGCCATATCTCTTATGCATTCAAGCCTTATCTATTATAGTATGGGCCACGAGACGATCATTCGACGTGGTGCTAACAATGAGTCGATGATGGAAATGCTCCCTATGTTCCTGCCCTAGCCATTGGTGCTTCCTATCCTCGCCGCAAGCGAGGGAAGCTGCCGACTACCAAATCTTCGTGCCCCAAGCGCAAGGTGTTGGCGACCCATCGCAAAGCCACAATTTGTAAGACAGCTCCTGACTTGGATTTACCCAATGTGGATGTTGACTTGGTTCCGGTGACTGAGCATTTGTCCATCCACAGGGGCACTAGGACTTGTTATCCTTACTTTCACCCATCTAAGCCTAAGGACTACACCAAAAGTTAGGGAGAAGTTTATGTTCATAGGTTTATCAATCCTGATGATGATGCTTCTGATGAGACCCTTGATCCTTGGTTTGTGTCTACCTTTCAGCTAGACTACTACAACTCTGATATTTAGCCTAAGAGTCAGCCAGTGGTGATGCAGAGGTACATTGATTGGACCATTGTGTCAGCCTAGATGATCCTGAAATGAACAAGGCATTTGCTATTTTGGAAAGGCACAACTTCAAGAACATCATGACTATCAAGTATCCATGGAACAAAGAAGTGATTACACTGTTCTTTGCTATAGTGTTGTATGAGGACCCTATAGATGGGGTCCATGTCATTGTGCACTTCTCCACACAAGGTCAAGATTATTTTGTCTCTTATCCTGGATTTGCCAAAATTCTTGGATTTGACCTTGATGTCCTTGACACAAGACATGGCTTGATTGCACTCCTAACCGTGACATTGATATATCTTTTGCTTACTATGGGGATGCCACTATGAAAGACTTTTATACCATCAACAAAATGAGAAAGCTTTATCGTTACATTAATTTGCTGGTGAGGCACACTTTGGCCCCTAAGATTGGTGTTTCTTCTGAGATTTTCGCTTCAATGGGTCCTTTTTTGGCTGCTCTTAGGGAGAATAAGGAAGACCAATTCAGTGCTTTTGGCTTCATTCTTAAGCGGATCCAGTCGACCTCTTATGATCCTAAGAAGTCTTGTACTCATGCTCCATATATCATGAAGATGATTGAGATAGTCACTCAGAAGGAGTTCATCAAAGAGATGAGCCATGAGTCATACCAGCCTGTGAGGATTGATGAGATGGCAAAGAAGAGAGGCCACAAGCCTCAACAGTAGTCTAAGCCTTTCCTTTCTCCACCTCAGGTGTCCAGCATAGCAGCTGTAGCTAGTCCTATAGCAGACCAAAGTCTTCTCTTACAGAGTATCCTGATAGTGTTTAGGATTTGCATGGCCATCCATGAGGCCAACAGAGAGCACCAGAGGTTTGTCCAGGAGGAGCTCCAACATGCTGAGGTCCAGCGCAAGGTGATAGCAGAGCAGGCTGGAGTTCCCTTGTCACCAGTTCGATCTCTTCCTCTAGTTCCTCCATAGACCGCGTGGTTCCACCAACTGTCCTTTGAGCAGCCCTTGTCCTTTGAGCAGCCCCAGCAGCCTCAGTTTAACCCCCATGAGCAGCCATAGTCCTCATCCCATGTTCAGGATAGTGTAGGCTAGGAGACCAGTGCGACCTAGGAGGACAACTGTGTCAGCCATGACGAGTGAGGCGTGTTCTTCAATGACATCTTTATTTTTGGTGCTCGACGCCAAAGGGGGAGAACATATGTGATCGCCTCATTTATCTATGATATTTATGTATGGACCTTGGACTTGTATAGTGATCCTTATCTCTCATTGGACTTCTATTTATATTATGGGCTTGTAAGACTATTGTGATGAACTATGTGTGTGATTGTTAGTTGGTACTTTATTTGTTGTAAGGACATGTTTATGTTAGTGTGTGTTGATATTTCTTAACGACTATTGGAAGATTCCGCAAGCGCATAAAACTATCATGTAGCTCTTCGCTCGGTGAGTACCGAGTATCGAATTTATATTTTTTTCCCACAGGAAGGCGAAAGGCTAGATTTTATATTGGACTAGGATTTGTTAAAGGTAAGTCTGAAGTTGATCCTAGGTAGGTGAACGATAGTGAAGGATGAGTGTGAACTACCTAAACTAACTACTACTAATAAGCTAACCAGAGATAGCTAGGTGGGAGAGCGAGCGATATATCTTTCTAGTAACTAAGGGTAAACAAATAACTAGGAGAAATGCGATAGTACTTCAGGGCATAGCTCGCCTACCAACTAGGAGACTTAAATAGATAAGGTCTACCATGAGCCCTATGATTTAATAACTAGACCTATCGTGGTGGAATATAGAAGATGGACAAGGCTATCACCACTTGCCACCTACCACAATCTATCCAGAGGCCTAGCCATCTCCATAGGTAATCTATGGCCTAAGCACCACGCTTAATCTACAAACTTACTACTTCGATCCGAGCTCCGATGAAATGAGATAAAAGCACCCTAACCAGACAGTGAAACCGGTACTAATGAAAGACTACTAATGATAATATAACCTATGCTACTAATGCCAAACAATAAGCACCTAACCTCACTAATGATGAACACTAATGACTAAGTACTTAATGTAAAGCAAGCAATACTAGAATAAAGTACTAAAATAAATACTGAATAAACTAATGCAGAAATGAAATAATTACAAAGGAGCTATACCAGACCCAGAAGACTCTTCCAAACTATGAGAAGCTCCACTACTAGACTACTACTCTATAGCTAATGCTAAGGTACAAAACTAAGAGAAGCTTGGAGAGCTTGGAAATGAATGGGGCACTTCTCCACCGAGCTCCATGCCCACTATTTAGTGTATAGTTAGGGGAGGGGTATTTGTAGGTAGCTAGGAGGTCGGTGGCCACCCTAGGGCGATGGGCAATGCCAGGGGAGCACTGGTCGGCCCTTGGATCCATCGCCTCTTGATTCTCTAGCTCTGGTTGGCTCTCAAAGGCGGTTACCAAGACAGCACATGTCGAAATTCGAATGGTAAGGCAGTTGGTAAGTTGGTGGGGAGCTCCCAAGTCTATGACAATGGGCCCATGAATCCACCATGAACAAATCTTATCCGTTGATCAAACTGCCTTGAATGGAAGCTTGTGATTGGCTTAGGAGCAGCTACCATGGATCGGTGATGTGGTAGGGCCACCTAGGGGCCGGGTAGTGCCCTAGTGGGGCTGGGCAGCAGGCCCAAGTGGGCCCAAAGCCTCCTACCACGTCCACTTGCTCCATATGTCCATATTTGTCACCATTTTGGCCAAACTTTGGTGTATTTCCTGCATACAAATAATTCTACATGCACAAGTGGAACTAGGTGAATTATAAACAAAATTCTTCACATGTGATGATGATTTACCTCACTTTACTATGCTTTTGGCTGAAATGCTGATGGTCAAAATAGGTGTTAGTGACCGTCAACAAGCTCCCCCATGCTACCCCTTTGCTGTCCTCAGCAAAGATGCAGGTTTAGCATGGAATAGGTTGTTGGATCAGGAGTTGCTACTATGTAACGTCTTGCAAAGACTTGTATACAAACAAATACTATCTATTGAGTTGAACATGTTAGCACTTAGAAATTTCACCATTAGTCTTAGCAATGTGGGACTTATAGCTTTCACCTTGATATAAGCAGTTGCAATAATGTGTATCTAGATAGATACTTTTTGCCTACTTTGGTTTAGCTCAAACTTCTTGGAGGTTTTCACATGATTTGAAAAGAAAACTTGCCTAAGTTTCTCAGATGGTACACTCAAGTCACTCAATGGTGTTTGAAATCCTCACCAAGGCCATGAATTTTAGCCTTAATTTCTATCCTAAAGTTTATGTGGAGCTTAAGGTAGGGGTAAAAGGATAGCTTACTTGAATTGAATCTATTGCTAAGTCCAACACTTGGATCACAAGGAGGAACAAATCATACAAATTGATCAAGATGTGCATGTGTATGTTACATTTGGTGGAAGTGGTACTCCTTTGAGAAGTTTCCCTTCTCTAGCTTCTTTTTGAGAGGGCATGGCTACTTTTCTTTTCTCTCTCTCTCTCTCTCTCTCTTTTAAACACTAGAGCTTTTTGTTCTTTTATTCTCTCTCAATATTTTTTCTGTAGCCCATGCCTCTCTTTTGATGTAAGACAGCATAGAGAGGTAACTTCCATTCTCATAGATCAATAATGAATGGAATGCATATGTGGATGCGTATCCCCAATGTAGGAATAGCATAAATATGTGGGTGTATGTGATCTTGATCAAAAGGCATGCAAAGTTTCTCTACTCAGATCAACAAGGCTTAAAAAAGCTCAAAGCAAACAAGCAGCTTTCACTACAAGAAATCTTAGGATCTATGATGACTTGTTATCATCATTATTTCTAGTATTTTTGTCATAGCAGATGTATTTATGACGACTGCATGACAATAAACCATTTGTCATAGATCATGCGTGGTAAACCTTGTTCTATGACGACTGCATATATTTTCATCATATTTTTTTATGACGACCCGATTAAAAAGTCATCACTAAATATCTTAAGGCCTAGCTAGGTTTTTATTGGACCAAATATAATTGTGAGCCAAATTTATAATTTGCAAAGCCCATTTATATAAGTAAAATTAATATCAATTTCTGGGCCAATTTTTTTTGCGGCCTATTTATTTAGTGGGCTAGAAAAGGCCTAGCCCATTTAAACATGTAGAGAAAACAACCTTTTCAGCATCCATACATAATGAGCTCATTTCAACTTCCATTACATAACAGCCCATTTCGGCGTCCATTACATAACAGCCCATTTCGGCATCCATTACATAATAGCCCATATATAATCTATACATTCATCAATCAAAGCCCTTACGCATTCATCAAATCATCAAGAATCTCATTCACATATATAATCCATAGATGCATCACAACCCATACACATTCATCGATCATCCAGATCTCATTCCAAAGGATAGATAAATATGGTCACATCCATCAGTAATTTTACAAATCCTAGATAACACATTTCCACATAGCAAAAAGACAACACTAACAAGATACATAGCAGAAATTAATATGGTCTAAACCAGATCAGACATGTCTCAAAATAACAGCACTACCAAATGTTTGTAGCATAAAATAATATGGTCTGAGTAGCCAAGTTCCAAAATCAGACGTCCAACTATATGCATATGCAAACTTATAGAGTTAAACGAATAGCCTTACTCTTTGCTGAACATGCGACAAAAGAAAGCATTCGTCTCGTCTTGTGCCTTCTTCAACTCATCTTGTGCCTTCTTCAACTGCTCTATCTCTTCTAACAGCTTGCGTCTTTCATTTTCTGATTCCTCCACCTTCTTCTTCAAAGTCTCCATCTCATCATTTTAGTTCTTCTTTGTCTTGCTTTCCAGCTGCAACTTCTGCTTCAAGTTCTATAATCCGTGCATCATTAATGGCTTTGGAGCTTCTCTTGGGGGCTGCTAGCTAAAGGCCAATATTTTGAAGAAATTTTGATTTCGGCAACACTTGAGCAACAACTTCAACAGGGGTCTTTGAAACTTGGCCGTCTTCTATAGGTACAGCAGCGATGGATTCCATTTCAACCTAAAAACATCAACATATCAGTAAGACAATTATGAAATTAATTACCAACTAATATATTTAAAACCAATAGAAAGGTGGTCATAATTGATAGTAGTGTTGCTCAAATAAGTAAATGCAGGCTTTGTAAAATAGATGTACAATCAAGGTTCACATTAAAGGTCATTTAAAGCATGAAAACATTTTTCCAACTGATTATTTTACCATAATTGAGCATGACATAGATGACTCTTCCTGATTCAATATAGTGAGATCATTTATGCTACAAACTATTACACTATAGTTTGGGATGATGACTCATTACAGTATAGGTTGGGAATCTGGGAATATTTCTATTTTGGCAGTGTCTACAAGTTTACATGTGCTATTAAGAGAGTTTTTGGACAGCAGTGACATCATGCAGTACAATCTTGCCAGAATAGCATGAATAAGCTGCTGCTACACATGCAACAATTGTCATTGTTCCTTGGAAGCGTAGGAAGCATGTACAAGTTGATGCTACACATGAACAGGAAGTTGCTGCTACACATGAACAAGTTGTTGTTCTATGTCTCACAAGTAACAACAGGAAGCATGTACACATTACAGACTCAACTAAAACCAGTAACATTTGTTCAGAGCTATATATAGTTCAAAATGGAGCTTGTACTTACAATAGCTTCCTTTGTAGACTCATTAAACCTAGTCTTGCTGTTGCAATGTAGCGCCTTGAAAAGATCTATCGCACTGGGTGGTTCATCTTTATATTTCTCTTGCTTCTAAAATTATTCACAAACATTTTGTAGGTGTAAGATTATAAGAATAGTTGTTCAATGATGAATGATTGTAACACAATGTTTCCATATCTTACCAAGGCATGGGTTGTTGCAATATAGCACTGAGATCCTGTCATCTGATGAAACCTTACTTTCTCATGGTTAAGTGCATTTTTTTGCACACTTGTCCTGTGAGGAACAATTTAGTAAGCAGGGAAGAATGGCTATAGAGAGAGATAAAAATTAGATGAATTTGAAACCAGATTTGCTAAGATATTCAACAAACATCAACACACTTTAAGTGTAGTTGAATTTATGTCCACAACAAGTTATTAACCTAAAACAGTTTGAAAAATAGAAAGTAATCACAACCAAAGATTGTGCCCTATTCTGGAAGACCAACTGCAACACAACCCTATATGTTGTCACTAAAATATAATGAGCTGCAGTTGTATTGAGTGTAGCCCAATATACTCATTAATATCTAATGAGCACACAATTATCAGGGTAACAAGCCAAGCAACTTTAGGTATAATTGTAAGGATGGCCTACTGTATACAGTCCAATATAGCATAGCTACAGAATCTTAGACATAATCAAAATGGTGTACAATACGAAGAAATAAACTCAAACATGCAACAAACCAATGCAAGAAAAATAAATGGCTTAAGAAAGCAATATACCAACATGCCTTGTGCTTTAGGCTTGACCACATCTCTATCGGCTCTCCATTGATCATCAGTCATACTCTTCAATGGTGATGTTGTTCTAACTTTGTCTGCTGGTACACCATTGAAGTAAAGCTTCTTCAAATTGTACCTCATTTGCCATGTTCCAGTCCCAAGCAAATCAGCACATGCCTCTTTGACTGGCTTGCTGTCAGTATCAATTGCTAATTAATTCTAGTCAACAACATGTCAAGGGCATGTGCATCAGAAAATAGGTGTTAGAAGTATATAATGTGATAGAAAATTTGTAACATTAACCTGATAGGAAACTTTAGAAAATCACAATGCAACAGTAGGCAAGAGCACAAGGTTCTAAATTGGTAGCCAATAGAAAAGTAGCAGGGACAAAATGTTTATAGAAGGTTCTAAATTTTCAGAATGTGGTGAGAAATAGAGAACATACTTTCCTGCTTTCCGCTTCATTTTAGTTTACTATATATTGGCAGTGGCACTCAAAATAAACAAACATGCCAAACATTTCAAGTAGATAATACTACAGATAAACTTTATGGTGGTGCTTACAGCTGATGTAAGTTAAACGGATCATTACAACATCAATTGGAATAAAAGAACATGTAAAGATTGAGGCAGAAAATATATTGGCAGTCCTAGCATAATGTTAACAGTTAAGCTCCTTGTCATATGCTACTGGAGGTAGAAAAATATTACTCATATATAGGAGTAAACATATATCATGCACACCCGATAAAAACTGAACATATAGCGTTTATCCACTTATAGAAATTTTGCCCATGCAGCCTGGAAGAATATCCTTGTTCTTGATAACCTTGTACTCCTTCCAGTGTGTAAAGATTGGGATATGTTGCCTCAGTATAATCCCCCCCTTGATGCCAACTTTGTAGCTTGCATAGGCGGCTCAGGTCATTTCTTCCCTTTAGCAATGACCACCGCAATCCTAGTGTTTAAGCCTGGTCTTATGCGATCCAAGTCTCTACCCATGCTTTCTCCTTTATTCCATCGATCTACAGTTTGATTTGATAGACCTAGAAATAAGTGGCATTGTTAAATAGCTAGTGCAAATCATTTTAATATGCAAATGTGTAAACCATATTCTTGGAGAAAGGAGTATTGCTTTCTTGCCTTCTTTGTGCATTTCTGAATCATGGTTAGTTTGGTTAAGACAATTGGCAATAGTCAATGCATCTTCTTGTATAGTTGTAGTTGCAGCATGGACGCCTTCCTCGCTTCGAATCAGTTCCTTTGTCCTCTTCCTAGTCACTCTAGGAGGTTGATTTGGCCTTGTTCATCAGGTGCTCGCACTCTCTTTGAACCTCTTGCTCCTTCATTAGCAATGATGGTGTCGCAAGGCACATTCTGTGAAACCTGCATAACCTCATATGCATAACACAAGAAAATAGAAATCAAGATTAATCTTTTTTGCATACTGAACCAGAGTCATACAAAGAACCTGAGTTCAACAAATACCTTATCAACTACACTCTCTTCACTGCCAGCACTATCTCTAGGGTCATACAATGAACCAGAGTTTTCACAAGCCATAGCCTTCTTAGCTGCAGTGGTCTTGTTCAAAATGTCCTTTGTTGCATTAATACCAAGGGACTGAAACACACGATTGTTTCTCATGATCATTTCAGCCCTTACTCTTTAACATGCACTGGCTGGCGACTCTGTGAATGCAGGAAAATGGATCAACATCAATAGTCTCATCAAAGATATATTTCCTATTAGAAATGGCGCCTATCAATGAAAATGCAGCTTGAAGCTATGTCAGTCCTTTACACATTCGAAGGACTGCATAGGTAAAACAACACGCTAGGTAACAAAAAAACATTAGAGCATGATAAAGGTCTAAAAATCAACTGATTCTTTGAGGATCAAACTACATTACTACAATACTATGAAATATTTGCTACAGAACTAGAACCAGGCTCTAAACTTGAAAAGCACTTGCCAGGACTTAATATATAGATGAATTCATTCTGCTAAGGTACTACTAAAAAGAATAGCTTGCCACATAACAGGAACCAAGCTTTTTAACTTTAAAAACACATAATCAGCAACCTAATGACAATGTAAGTCAAGTTCCAAACCATGCTGCTAGCTAAGATCTTGCTAGACCTGAAGTCACCGTTGCCTCTGCTTCTTCAGATATGCGTCAAGACTCGCTACCAGTCATGGATTTGAGGGAGAAAAGGAGAGATTTCTCCTATGGCTCGGTAGCTAGTAGCTGGGGCGGCCGCCCCAGTTTCCCTATAGGGCTACCCTCGGATTTTGACTACAGCAGTTCTACATCACCTACGTGCAGAGCCTATTTAATCCCCGACAAGAACCCTATGCTAAGATCCAAGAAATCTTATGATTTTACCTGCTGGTTGTCGTCTGCTTGCTGCCAACTTCCGTGTAGGAGGCATCGTGTTCACAGGTGGAGTGAAGGAGGACGCTGCAGATGTTGGAGCAGGGCATGTCGTCAGCTCGAGATTTGGAACAGTGGGCTCATCGGCTATGGAGAGGATGGCGAGTGCGGCGTGGGGGATGGGACAGAGAGGGAGGGGTGCGAGTGCGGAGTGGAGATGAGAAGGGCAGTGAGTGGGAAACCAAGCATATCTTGCCTCCACCTATATAATGGGTACTTTTCACCCACCTCTTCAGTCTTACCCGTTGTACCATCAAGATCTAGACTATCAAATGGCATGGTTAAAGCCCCAATAAGATCAACTGTAAGTAAGGTAGATCAAAAGGAGTAATGGAAAGAATGACGATCTAGGAGGTAGTAGTAGTACGAAGCTGGAAGGTGGTTTGATTCAGAAGTTGAGTGAGGAGGCTTCGACCGTCACCACAAAGATTCTTATGAGGCATGCTTCTAATGGGCTACCATGCGGGAGGTACTGAAAGATGCCCTTTGATACAGCGTTGAATATCCTAGGAATGTTTGGATAGAAAGGTCATTGCATCCTAAATTTTTTGGGTCTAGGCGCCTCTAGCCCAAATCTTGGCGCCTCAACCAAAATCTGGCGCCCATTGCCCAAATCCTGCACCAATCAATTATTAGCTTTTCTTCCCAAAAAAAGACATCCAAGGTGTTGTTTTTCACTACAATGGGACCAAATATCTCATTTATTATATGTAAATAAAAAGTTATAACAAACTAATATTGTCAATAATTTATGACGACCGCAAGGTAGCATGTTATGACAGAACATAGATCATCATAAACAAACTACTTCTCTAGGTTATGACAATTTTTATTGTGCCTTAAAGACGAACACATTATTTTCATCAAAAAGTCATTCTCCTCTTGAAAGTCGTCATAAAACAGAATGACTTATTGACGAATTGACTCATCGTCAAAAAAAATTTGTCATAGATCTTTATATTTCTTGTAGTGTTTTATGGTGGCTTTATCATGTATGAGTGGATGTTTATTTGGATCTGGTAGGAATTTATCACCATTGAGGAACTTCTAGCAAGAGAGTTTAGCATTTTGCGAAACAAAACTCCAGGTTGTCTTTACCATTCCTCAGATAGGTTCAAAGATTTACTCTAATCATGGCTACAACATATCTCACAAAAGCCTATTCTTGGTTCTAGCATTTGCAACCCACGAAAGCATTCAACTTAGGATGAACTCTAAGTTTATTAAGAAGTATAAGGTTGTATGCCAAGCTTTTGCAAAGTATCATAGAGCAACTATTCATCAGCTCCAAATAATTTATCATTATTTTATTAGAGTAGAGTTTCTCTCAAAATAATTTAAAGGCACTCCTCACTACATTCTATTATCATAAATATTGAAATATAAAGCAAACATGAATGTAAAGAGAGGGTTTAAGATTTTCATACCAGAGCAGGGAGAGACGTCTCCCCCAAGCTTGCCTTTTGCATAGGTTGGAATGTCTTCTGGCAGCTCTTTTGATTCTTTTCTTTATTGACTAACTAATACTACTAGGATGCATAAATAACTAGCTAAACCTATAACTACTAGATAACTTATTCAGCAAGGATGCTACAGAATTTTATTCATTATTACTAAATATTTTTTCATATGTTGCTTTAAATGCATATCTATTCTATCAGGCATTAGCTACTATAGAACTTTATTTATTAACATAGAGTAGCTAAATGCAACTAACTTATCATGCAATATAAAAACAACTTTATTGTAAATCTAAATGAGATGCAACTAATGAAATGTAGTAAATAAATGCAAGGAATTGAAAACTTACCTTTTTGTCGGGCTCAAGGTCATTCGTCCTTGGGCAGAAGTGTTTCCTCTTGTTCCACCTCGGAGGCCTTGTCAAGATCAGCATCAAGGGATGATGAGTTTGAGGATAGATCTTTCTTTTTACGCCATCTCTTTCTATTCTTCTTCTTCTTGATAGGTTTCTCCAGCTCTTCAATCGGCTTTGGTTTCTTCATCTTGATTCTCTTTCGATGCTTCTTCTTTTCCTGTTTCTGATCAAAGAGGGGTTGTCCAGAGCCAAAAGCAAATATTTCTTTTCTTCTAGCAAAGCAGAATTGGATTTGCCCAGAAGCCACATATATGCAAGCGTTTGCAGTATTAATGAAAGGACGACCAAGGATTAAAGGTGTACCCTCGGCGTTACCTATGTCTAAGATCATAAAATCTATAGGAACATAAGCACTCTGAACTTTAACTAGTAAATCAGTGGCTACTCCCTTGAGATAATAGATGGATTGATCGGCTAATTGCAAGTAAACTGAGGTTGAAGCTAGGGGAGTATAAAACAATCTATCATAAGTTTCCCTAGACATGATGTTAATACTAGACCCTAGATCACAAATGGCATTATGAAAAGTCATACCTTTCTCAGAGAAATCCCCAACCATTCTCAGAGAAGTCATACCTTGCCGTAACAAGGTTGGCTATCTCCATGGTTCCTTCAGGTTTGCCAGGAATTCTATCTTTTTCATAGTTTGGGATAGCAGCAGCAATTTGAGCTAACTGGGTTTCTATCATCTTATTAAAGCTAAGTTGATTCTTTAAGACAGAAGAAAATTCATCCAATTTAGCATTTATATTTTCCAACATATTGTCATGAGCATGTAGTTTCTTATTTATACTATCAGTCATTCTACCATTGCTATAAATAAGATCTTTCAAGAAAGCATAACTATTATTACCTTGATTATTCAAATAAGATGAAGAGTAATAATTGTTACCTCCCTAGTTGTTGGAGCGCTGATTCCATCCTTGATGTTGTGGATGGAACCCATTGTCGGTGCTGACGAAGTTGAGGTCCTCTTGGGTTTTGGGACATGAATTGCCCGAATGTCCAACATCTCCACAGACTTCACAGTCATGTGGGAATCAATGGCTTTGAGTGTCTCTTGGGCACTCACCTTATCATAATGTTCCACTCACTTCTCGAGCAGATCCATCTTAGCTGCAAGCATGTCAATTTCTTTAATTGAATGCATACCTCGTTTACAGGGTTGGAGTCAATCGTCGCTCCATCCTTGGTTGAAGACCATCTTCTCGATCAGTGTCTTTGCATCTGCAACACTTAGCGAAAAGAATGCACCACCACCAGTAGCATCTAAATGGCTCCTATCTAACGACACTAATCCATGGTAGAAGTTCTAGATCAAAAGCCAGTATTCCATACCATGGTGTGGGCATGTAGAGACATAATCTTGCATTCGTTCCCAAGCCTCGGGAATTGACTCATCTACTAGTTGTTGAAAACTAGTGATTTTGTTGCGTAGAGCATTAGTCTTCCCCATAGGGAAAAACTTGACTAGGAACGCGTTGGAACACTTGTCCTAGGTATCTACAGCGTTGCGGTTAGAATAAAACCATTGCTTAACCTTTCCTAACAAAGAGAAGGGAAAAGGCAAAGACGTATAGCCTCTTGACTCACTCCCTTAATGGTGAATGCGCTACAAATCTCCAACAAATGTTGGAGGTGAGCATTTGCATCCTCGTGGGCTTTCCCACATAACGGACTAGCTTGAACCATCGTAATTAACGCTGGCTTAAGCTCAAAGTTAGCGTCGCTAATGATAACATTGGGTCCGGTGGCTACATTAGCAGCTGAGGGTGCAGAAAAGTCACGAATGGACTTGTCGCCCATGATCGTGTAGGGTAGTGATAGGATATGAGGAAAAAAGGATAAACTACTTAGGATAACTAAAAACTTTGCTAGTGAATCTAGCAATATAAATCTAAGGCCAATTGCCTTCATTATCAATGGCGCCAGAAATGCTTGTTGATATTTCTTAATGACTATTGGAGGATTCTGCAAGTGCACAGAACTATCGCGTAGCACTTCGCTCGGTGAGTACCGAGTGTTGAATTTATATTTTTTCCCACAGGAAGGCGGAAGGTTAGAATTTATATTGGACTAGGACTTGTTAAAGGTAGGTCTTAAGTTGATCCTAGTTAGGTGAACAATAGCGAAGGATGAGTGTGAACTACCTAAACTAACTACTACTAATAAGCTAACCAGAGATAGCTAGTGGGAGAGCGAGCGATATAACTTTCTAGTGACTAAGGGTAAACAAATAACTAGGAGAAATGTGATAGTACGTCAGGGCATAGCCCGCCTACCAACTAGGAGAGTTAAATAGACATGGTCTGCCACGAGCCCCATGATTTAATAACTAGACCTATCATGGTGGAATCCAGAGGATGGAGAAGGCCGTCACCACTTGCCACCTACCACAATCTATCTAGAGGTCTAGCCGTATCCATAGGTAATCTATAGCCTAAGCACCACGCTTAATCTATAAACTTACTACTTCGATCCGAGCTCCGATGAAATGAGATCAAAGCACCCTAACCGGATGGTGAAACTAGTACTAATGAAAGACTACTAATGATAAGATAACCTATGCTACTAATGCCAAACAATAAGCACCTAAGCTCACTAATGATGAACACTAATGACCAAGTACTTAAAGTAAAGCAAGCAATACTAGAATAAAGTACTGAAATAAATAATGAATAAAGTAATGCAGAAATGAAAGAATTACAAAGGAGCTATACCAGACCCAGAAGACTCTTCTAGACTCCAAGAAGCTCCACTCTTGCTCTACTCCACTACTAGACTACTACTCTATAGCTAATGCTAAGCTTGAAAGCTAAGAGAAGCTTGGAGAGCTTGGAAATGAATGGGGCACTTCTCCATCGAGCTCCATGCCCACTATTTATAGTGTATAGTGAGGGGGGGGTATTTGTAGGTAGCTAGGAGATCGGTGGCCACCCTAAGGCGATGGGCGGTGGCAGGGGAGCATCGGGCAGCCCTTGGATCCACCGCCTCTTGATCCTCTGGCCCTGGTTGGCTCTCAAAGGCGGTTACCAAGACAGCACATGTTGAAATTCAGACGGTAAGGTGGTTGGTAGGTCGGTGGGGAGCTCCCAAGTCTATGACAATGGGCCCATGAATCCACTGTGAACAAATCTTGTCCATTGATCAAACCGCCTTGAATGGAAGCTTATGATTGGCTGAGGAGCAGCTCCCACGGATCGGTGACATGGCAGGGCCAGCTAGGGGTCGGGCGGCACCCTAGTGGGGCTAGGCGGTGGGCCTAAGTGGGCCCAAGGCCTCCTTCCATGTCCACTACTCCATATGTCCATATTTGTCACCATTTTGGCCAAACTTTGGTATATTTCCTGCATACAAATAATTCTACAAGCACAAGTGGAACTATGTGAATTATAAACAAAATTCTTCACATGTGATGATGATTTACCTCACTTTACCATGCTTTTGGGTGAAATGTTGATGGTCAAAACAGGTGTTTTTGACCATCAACAGTGTGCTTATTTGATATCACTTGTCAAGGTGTATGTCTTCCATTTATTTGTTGTGTGATATTCGTGTCATATGCATCACAGTTATTTATGTGACACCTTTGCACACCCACAAAAGCATGTATATGATTTGTTTCCAAGCACTTTCACTAAAATTATGCATATGTGGCCTTTTATTCCAAATTGTTGATCCAAACCATATATGAACATATTTAGGGGGAGCTTGTCATATACATGGTTTCAAAATCTATTGATTTATATACTTTATTGTGAGCTTTATATGTGTTGTCATCAATCGCAAAAAGGGGGAGTTTGTACGTGCATCCAATCCTATTTGTGGGTTTTGGTGAATAAATGACAATGCATATAAAGAGCTAATGATGTTTCATGAGATTTTCAGTTAATTATCAATATCAAAAGTGCAAATGAAACATGTGACCCCTCAATTATTACTTCAAAAGAAACATGCGGCGTCACACTTCAACTTGAGAGAAGTTCAGTATTAATTTTAATTTCTTGAACTTCACTTGAGTTATAGGATGCCATACTACAAAGAGGGATCAAAATTATATTACTTACAGGTGTCCTAAGTGCTCAATTGATCAAATATATATTTCCTAGACACCCCACAAATATTTCCTTTGATCAATTCTCAACTCCAAGGCAGAGAACCTCTCCCTAGATTTATTTTCCACCTGACCCACATATTCTTAGGCTTCATGTACTCATTGCCTATGTGCATCAGCTCTTGACCAGATATTTTTACCACCCGACCCCAATATTCCAGTTGAACTCAGATCAACTTTGCCCCAACGGTCAGCTGCGCCAGCTAAGTGTATTTGGGGTGTTGTAGCCCCCTTCTTTCTCTCTGGCTCATTTTTTATCTCCTTCCACCTTGGGTCAAGAAAGAATGCTTTCTCTCTCAAATTCCCACACTCTCTCTTACTCTTGCTCAAATCCCCATCATTATGAGTGAGATTGGAGTGAGTTCATGGATTTCAACTTTGGGAGTAAGATCCTTCTCTTAAGCACTTGTGGCACCCGCCAATGATTTGATTTTCGCTCTATTACTCTTGGGTTCTTAGAACTCTAGCTAGCTAGGTGTTGCCTAGTGACGCCCATGACTCATACTTGTGAGGGTGCCCGAGAAGTTTGTATTACCCTTTGATTCTAGTGGAAATCTTGGCTTGATCTTTGTGGTCGCTTGGGAAGAGGGGAGTTGAAAGAGACTCTAAGGACCTTTGTGGTCGCCTCAACAATGGGGACATAGGCACAACTTTGTGCTGCAACCGAACCTCTGGAAAATACTTATGTCTCCTTGTGCTTGTGATTAGTGATTGTATTATTTGTTGTGGCAGCAAGATATATATTGTGTGTAGGTGAAGGAGCAAGCAAAAGGCATGGATTCACTTAGTACTCCTACTCTACTTGTGTGGTGAATTCAATTTAGTATTTGAGCATTTCAATTCATAAATAGCTAGTTCACTACTCTCCGGGATTCAAAAATTTGGTCCTCACTGGAATTTTGGACAAGTCCACTAATTCCGCTTGGGACCGGAAATTTTGATACCATTGATTTAATCTGCTACAAAAAGTTTGTGAATTTTAGGAAATGCCTATTCACACCCCTCTAGGCATTTCCATCCTTTCAAGAACACAACAGAGGAAGTTTTATAGGATTCCCTCGACAGGCTCGACGAGCATCATGGAACGATGCTAGTGTTGGTATTTCTTGACATCTATAGAAGTTAATCCGCAAGCATACGGAATTACAGTTGTAGCTTTCACCCAGAAGTATTCAGGGTATCGTATTTCCATAGGGAACGGAGGTACTTCTTCTAGCTAATTCATCCAAGGACAACACAAGGGGTAAAGTTGCAAAGGGTAGAGATGGATTCCTATGGCTTTTGGGTCTATGAGAAGATAAACTCTACTTTCACTTGCTTACTTCGGGCACTGGCTTACGCTTGGTCTGCCAATCAATACTAGCCTATGGCTCTACATTGAACCCGAATGTGGGGGATTACAAGGGACAGACAGGGCTGTCACCACCTGCCGCCTACCCCTCAATTGTGAGGCTCGAGGCAAACGAAGGTAGCTTCTAGCCTAGACACCATGTCCATGCTATTGACTACTACTCTAGCATTGCACAGAGTTATCCATCTTTATTAGGGCCCTCTACTAGAGTATCCACCATAGGGACAGACAACGAACCCACAAACAAGTAAGAGCAAAGCTTAATTAATCAAAGACTTAATGCCATAAGAAACCCGAACAGTTACTTAGCGAATATTCCGTCGAGGTACAAGTGTTCACCGAGGTACAACTTCAGGGAGATACCGACAAGTCTGGATCTTCCCCGTACTCTCCCTCACATCTCTCCTAAACCAAGTCTACTAGCTAGCTAGGGCCTAGACCCTTTAGAATGATGCTCTTGTGGTGTAGCTCATGCTCCTTGGATGTTGTTGTTGAAATGAGGAGAGGGAAACCTCCATTTATAGGTGGAGAGTAGGGGGTCCTTGGAATATTGCCCATTCCCACATGGAAGGACCAAACCACCTCCTTAGAAATAAATTTACCACCATCACCACCTAAACTGACCAAAGAGAGGTGATGTGAGGCAGCCCATGAAGTTTGGGCCCTAACGGAGCCACTAGGGGTGCGGCCACACCCCCATTGGGGCCAAATGTGGTGACCCTTGGTCTGCACTCTCCCTTGGGCATCTAGATAATGCCTATAGTGGTGTTCCCATCAGGTGGGCTCACTAGCGGTGCGGCCACACCCCTACTGAGGCCTTTGGGCCCCATCTTTCATGGGTGACCTTCTGTTGACTTCTTAACTTTAGCCACGTTGGTGCTTGGCCCAGTTTCTTTGGTTGAGTGGGCTTTCTCTTGGTTCCTTTGCTATGTGTAGGATGGAATGCACTTTGTGTGATTGCGTATAATGTCATATTTCCATGCTTATCATGTAAGTCATCCTACAAAAAGATAATTCACCAAAACTAGTTGAACTGGTGAGTTGTAAGTCCTATTTCTAGGTTTGGTGTTGTTTTCAGTGATTTTTATACAAGTGTTGGCGGTATAAAGTGTGAGTTAAGGACCACCAACAAACTCCCCCACACTTATCCCTTTGCTCATCCTCGATAAATGTTAAGGACTAAGATGGGTCATCTCCTTGATATGACATCTATATACAAGTTATTCCAAGCTTCATATGCACTTGTGAACTTTAAAGTGTCTACCACATTATCTTGGGTAATTGAATATTCGAACAGCATGGATTCAAATCCCCTTGCATCAATTAGTTCAGAAACTTGGGTTTTTCACTTGATTTTAAAAATGTAAACATAGCTTAGCTCCTCAAATGATTCGCTCAGATTGCTCATATTTGTGTTTGGTTCCTCACCAAGGCATATCATAGTGTTGCCTTCTTTCTTTCCTACTTCTAGAAAGCTTATATGGATCTTTAGGTAGGAAAAGATATGAGGGCATACTTACTCTGCATATTTTGTTAAGTCAAATCTCGGATCCAAGGAGAAAAGATGCCATACCCTTAGATCAAGAACTGCAAGTGTGTGGATAAAACAATGTTAAACCTATACTATACTCCTTGACATGAGTGATCTCTCTCATGAACATAAATTCTGAGAACATGGCTATCATTTTGCATGAGCCTTCATGTGCTCATCATTTTTTTTCATATATATAATTGGACCTTCATGTGTCCATATATCTCTTTTTTTCTTTTTCTTATTGGACCTTCATGTGTCCACATTTTTTTTCTTTTTCATACTTTTGCATAGCCCATCTCTCTTAAACCACATATTGAGAGAGATCACTATTTTGTAGAACATGGAGTATTTATTTTAAGACACACTTTTTGTCTACTCCCAGTGTAGGAGTAGAATATTTTTTTGGTGGACGGAGGCATGTTTTAGCGTATTTCCAATGTAGGAATAGCTTATATATGTGGCGTGTATGTGATCTTGATGTTGGAGGCATGATAACTTTCTCAACAAGGGTCAACAAGACTTGACAAAACTCAATGCAAACATAAGTACCATATTTATGAAGGTTTTAAGCTCAAAGCATTAGATATGGCTCTGGTAGGAATTTGTATATCATTGAGGAGCATGCTATTTGAGTTTTGATTTTGTAAGACAAATCCCAAGTTCTTCACATAATAGAGCAAGGTTCATTTCCATCCTACTATATCACATATCATAGTTTGTTCATAAGTTATAGGAATATTAGCGAGGAATAAAGAGTATGCAAATTTAGTCAAAGGATTGCATGGAGATGGAGCATCAAAAGTTTTGCCTTTTTAATTTGTTCAGTTTTAAACTTCAAAACTTAGGAGAGTTGAGGGGTAATGTTGCACAAACCAACATTGAAGAGGAAGGAGCTGAGGAGATTTAGAGATGGCTTGGCTAAACCGAAGGTTCAACCAATTCTCTCTGGGATCATCTGTCCTGTCCTTCTACATGATGTATTGTCTAATGTTTTGTGCAACGTGTTGGTGGGAGATCTCAAGTGTATATTCGTTATGCATGAGAGATCTCCCCCACACTTATTCTTGTACCTATTTATTTAATCAAAGAAAAATAAGCAAGGAAACAAACAAGGTTCTACCGATTTGAGCACCGGGGAGCCTAAATCATTTTATTATTATTATTTTATATTTTTTATTATTTTTATTTTAAGTGTTCACCCAACTGTTGATGGTCACTAACATCCATTTTGACCATCAATATTCCACCCAAAAGCATGGTAAAGTGATATAAATCATCATCACATATGAAGAATTTTGTTTATAATTCACCTAGTTCCACTTGTGCTTGTTGAATTATTTGTATGCAGGAAATATGACAAATTTTGGCCAAAATGGTGAAAAACATGGACATATGGAGCAAGTGGACGTGGCAGGTGGCCCTAGGCCCACTAGGCAGCGTCGCCCGGTGCCGCCTGGCCCCACCTAGTGCCCACTTGGCAATTTGCCACGTCAGTGATCCATGGGAGCTCCTTAGCCAATAGGATGCGTTGATTCAACTCGGTTCAATCAACGGTCACGATGACGAGGCCATGGATCCATGGGCCCATTGTCATAGACTTGGAGCTTCACCAACCGACTTCCCGTTGACGGTAGTGATCATCCATTATAAACCATCCACATAACTTGAATAAATGCATAAAAAGGATCACCAACATAGACTTAGGGGTTTAAACTGATAATTTCCATGAGTTTTGGTGAATTTGTGTTTTTAGTAGGGTATTTCAAAAAACCAGCAAGGGGGATCAAAACGTCAAATAAAATCGTGCATATCCGTGGTGAAAACTACTCCAGAAGGTTCCAGAGGCCACTAGAAGGCATCCCCCAAGGCAGACCCCAAGGGGATTGTAACACCCTAGTGTTAAGCATGCATTGGGCACTTGCATTTCATGAGCACAAGCATCATTCAAGCATTCATGAGCATGAGTATAAGAAGTTTCATCTCATTCACTTTATCATTATCACATGAGATGTTGCGTTTATATATATATATATATGCTTGCCATTGTGTGTGACCAATGCATGAAATGGTTGTGAGGTCATAAAAACACCTTAGACACACTTAGGATGGTACATGGAACAAGTTTGGTATTCATGACTTGGACCAAAACAGCCCCAAGTCATAGTTATTCTAGAAACTCCAATTTTCATGATCCTACTTCGACCAAAGTTGAACTATAGCATAGAGTGTTTGCATGGTAGTACACCCTTAAGCAAAGTTGTAGTACTTGACTATAGTAACAACTTTTATTTTTGGGTCTAGAGCTAATTCAGTGCCTAACATGGTCAAATAGGGCTCACAAGAATCAACAAAATACTATTTTCAACTTAGAAAAAATTGCTAAGTCGTGAAATGATTTTTAGTTTCGATGCACCATACTTTGAAGCTTTGCAATTTGAAAACCATGACAAATTAGATGTTACTCCCTAAAGCAAAGTTGGAGTTTACATGTAGCTCTACAACTTTTGTTAATGAAGTTTTTGCAAAGAACGAACGGATTAGGAGATAGAGGTGGATGAACTTGCACTGTCAGTCATTTCATCAGGGTAGATGGGCGCGACACAGCGCCGTCAGTGGCGGACTGGTCATAGGCTATGCGTGCCATGTGGTGGCCGCATGCCAATGTTGGCTCAGCTAGTCGGGCAGAAACAGAGTGAAGTGTGAGGTGACGTCATTGCTCCATCCATTCCTCGCTCTCTCGCCCTCGCTCACATTCCCTCTCGCCTGCCAAGCAACAGGGCCAACGTCGCCATTGCCGCCATGAGTTTTGCTATGCTCGCTTGCTGCCACCATAGCACCATTGTCCAATCGCTCACGCCAATAACTCCGCCTTGCTCTGCTCTACCACCTTGAACCGCCATTGTAGCCGCTCGAGCCCAGGTGAGGCCGTATTCCGAGTCACCGCCTCTGCCATGGCCGCAGTGCGCCGCTGAGCACAAGCTCGCCATGGCCAGCCACAACACATGCACCTCCCCTCTCTCACTCCCTCATCTAGTCTTTGCCGCAGGTCCTAGAATGTAAATCCACCATCCTTTTAGACTCTACTGCTTGGCTGTGTAGGAATGCATTGCCAATCTACGCGCGGCCATCATGGCCACCGTGGCACTCGAGCTCATCGTTGCCAAGCTAGCCCATCACCTCCCTTCTCTCTCGCACGTCTTAGGTTGAGTAACCCTAGACCTAGCGGATGGCATGATGAAGACCTGCCTTTCGCCGCCATCTATCCATAACAGTGGGAGCACCGCCGTGCTCCGTGCACCGCCACGCGGCCATGCACGTGGTCGAAGCTCACCGCCGCCACACCAGAACCCTAACCACCCTAGATAACTTTGTTAGGATTCTGTGAAGCCGTAGCGCACCTCACCAAAGCATATGATGGTTGTAGAATGCCGGTGTACTGCTGTGCTACCTCCACCATCCGCCATTGCCACCGGTGAGCCATCTCCGATGAACCCTAGGTCACGTCTTCACCACCAACCGACGTGGCTTGATGAGGGAAACATGTTGGTGTCACCCTCGTAGCCGGTGATCTCGCCATAGGTGAGATAGGGCTAGCCGAAGCGCCTCCCCTATCCCGATGTCACTAACGCGTGGGTCCTACTGACCAGCGGGCCCCATCTGTCAGTCTGTGTGTTTGTTTTGATTTTCTTATTTTTCACAGATTTGAATACCAACTTCAAAAATTCATATGTAGAGCTAGAAATGTCCAAATTGAGTGAACCATATTTTGTTGGATTCATCATGAAGTGTACTATTTGACAAAAATATGGAGTTTACTGTTTGGGATATTTTTCTGGGAGAATTAAATGGAGCTAGATAAGTGCTTTTAAATTGTTTTCAATCTTGTAAAATGCATAACTTGAGCTAGGAAAGTGATAAAATTGTGATTCCAATTTTGTTGATCTTGTGTTGGCATGATATAGCTAAGAAAAATACTAAACCTATAGGAAGCTGTTGATGCAAAAGTGGATCTGCAAACACAAAGGGCTAATACCCGAATCGATATCCAAAGCGTGCCAGTCGATTTGACCTATTAATCGACAAGGATGAAGATACGAGCACTTTGGTCCTGACAACAGTGATACGCCCGGAAGTCACAGCCAAGAGGTACTCACGCGGAACTCGAGAATCGCCGAAGGTTGCACTGAAACGATGCAACTCGCCGAATCAATGACAACTCGTAAAAAGGAAAAATATGCAAATTGACGAAGTCGCCGAAAAGTAAGTAGATGCAAATAGGAGTAAAAATTGGTTTTGATATTGATTGATATATATTACATTGCCCCTCAATCTATATTTATACCCTGATCTAAAGAGACATAACCAAATACGACTAGGACACCAAGTCCATATCTAAGGAAACACATGACTCTTACATGAATCATACTCTAACAAATATAGAAAAGGAAATCAACTCCTATCTATTTCCCTGTCCGCCTCAATTACGATGGAATTCTCACCGACCTCCTTTCCATCGGCATACTTCCTGTTTCATCGGCAGTAGTTTTCAAGCCTTCCTTCATCGGCATCGACAATAACATCTCCAACCTTATCGGCAACGCCCGAGTCTAAATCAACCTTTCCATCGATCACCACCATTCATCGGCAACCATCTTTACAAGCTGATTTTCATCGGCTGTCAGCGTATACAGTAACTTTCCTCCTACCGATTAGCCCACTCTGATCATTTTGACACGTGCAAAAAACGGTGTCAACACATGCCCCCCAATTTCGGAGTATAAAACCATTAATGCTCCGAAATTTACTCCAGATAACGTTTGCCTTCACCTAATTACCATAACTCATCCTCCAAGCCAAAACTTGATCTGTTATCAAATCTAATCAAATCTAGTCCTGATTCACGCACCTCAGTAAATATCGCACAATTTCCAACCACTCTTGCCCTGATTATGGTTAAGATACCGAAACAATAATCCATCGGCAAGATCCTAACATAATAATGCCGCCATTTTCAGAATTAAAATATCCTATACCGAGATCTCTTCCAAGTCATGATTACTTGCCATCAAATCATCTGTACAATCCCTTGATTATCGTGCGAATAGTTACCATATCCATCTGAACCACCTCGACCCATATGCGCGCGGCATAGAGATAAGTCCAGAATACCCCTACTCCAAGCGGCTTGTAAATAGATTTCTCCGAAACGCTCGTCTTCTACCCTCAGACTCCAATCTTTGGCATTCTCTCTTTTTGGCGGCGACTCCAACGAACAACTGCGCGACCTCAACCAACAAGAACTTTTTCCAGCATCAACCTCGAGTCTCCAGCTCGTGCCCCCATCTACCTCAAGATAATGGCAATCAACTTCGACGTCCCTGCGGTTCGTTCCACTTTGGTTACTTTTTACCTCGATTCCTCTGGTCTTTGCGAGTTCATATAGTTGGTAATTTTTTCTCTTTTTCTTTGTTCTTCGGATCCTCTAAACTTAGGAACTTTGCAACAAATTAGTTATTCCAACCGATCAGCCGCATTTCCAATGCCTAGGACCAATGGGCAACCCAGATCCAACTGATCTGATTAATGCAGAGGTTAACAGAATCCCTTTTAGAGCCCAAAATTTCTCTCTGAATTTATGGAAAGATACATTCCGATCTTGGCCCAAAACCACCAAAGGGTGGAAAGATTGGTACTTGAGGGTCAACAGGTCGATGCAAGTACACTGGGCAGAACGGAAGCTAGACCAATGCATTAGGCTATCCATTTCCGATATGCAAAAGAACGAGTCAATGATGATTGCAGCTGCTTACTTCTGGTCAGACACAACAAACACTTTTATGTTTGGACATGGCCCAGCTACTCCCACACTTGCCGATGTCTACATGCTCACTGGCTTGGACATTTCAACTGCCGATGAAGGCTCCATCTATGGCAGAAAATCTGAATATAGGGTGAATACCGCAACATCAGCGGTTGGACGGGATATATTCAAGAATGCCAGAGGACCGGGACAGTTAACCAGACGGAACATGCCACATTCTTGAATATGTGGTTAGAAAAATTTATCTTCTGTGGTCGATCAGTAGGACCAACCAACGCCTTCCTCCCCGCGGCTGAACTCTTGGCCAATGGTGTAAGGTTCCCTCTTGGCCGATACCTTCTGAGCTCCACTTATCATCTTCTTCATCAAGTGTCTCAGAAACTTTTGCTTGGCGAACCCATCGGCAACTTAGGAGGCCCGTGGTGGTTTATCAACATGTGGCTGAATGCCCATATGCACAAACGTTTGCAATGGGACTTCTTTACCAAACAATTCCCACGAGAAATTGCTGAAGACCACGTGCTTGGGGATGAGGAATCGGCAACACGCTCACCCCTCAATTTTGGTGAAGCCATAATTATCCTCCCTGGAACAGAGGCCAATGAAGACCAGATCGGCAGATTCTTCCAAAGCTTCTACAATGGCCTTTCTCGTGATCATAGGGCCTGGGTACCTTATATTGATGAAGAAAACAGATTCCCCCTTCTTTTCAACTTTGCCGATGACACTCTGAATCAGGATAATGAACTCATGATGGCCATCATTACTCCCAGGGCAATCCCAGTAAACACATTCGGTAGCGGGAAAAACACCAATATCACGTATGAATTTTACAATCCATCGGTAGTATCCCGTCAATTGGCTTTTGGGCAACTGTAACAGAACCGCCCAATTTATACAAGATCAAGTACGGCTGTCCCCGCTAACACGTTGACACACACATACTTTCACTCATATAAACACGGTAGTCCGCCGAGTGTCCTAAAAGACCTCGGTAAATCAACATCACAACCAAGATCGCGTGATTAAGCAAATACACATCACATACGCAGGGTTGCAGCAGAAAATAATATTACAAATGGATTCGCAAATAATAGTACAAGTTTGGGTTTAAAAACCGATTAGTGAAAACAACATAGCTTTCAAAAGATTACATTAATATATGTTCCAAATACATTGCTAGCATAAGTGACATCATCCGACAAAAGCATATAGATGAGAAGTAACTATAGAATCACCGAGCCCATCGGTGGTTAGCCACCATCTTCAACAGGCCGAGAACTTCACCTGCAACATGGTGGGATAAACCCTGAGTACTCGAATGTACTCAGCCAGACTTACCCGTCGGAAACCAAAACAAATGACACCAAGGGTCATGTAAGGCTTATGAGGTGGGCTAGCTGGACACAGTTGCATAAAAGAGCTTATGAGCATAGTAACCAATTTAAACTTAGCATCAAGCTTATCATCATTTACCTGTCCACTAGATTAGCACCTGTACTAGAGCACTCACTTATTAGGAGCAAACAATATTAACCATAGCAGGTATAATAAGGCTATCATCATCATATCATCAATTCTGAACCATTATGTTATTTAGTGTATCTACATTGGAGATAAGCCCGTCAAGTTCTCACTAACTGGGAGAGATGGCGACTCGAATCGAATTACAACTCAGCTGAGGGGGTATTCCTAACTCTCACCCTGGCATACTTTGCAAGGGTAGCCGTGGGTCACCTTTGGAACAACTCAGGAACCAAATTCGTGGGTTCGATCAGCGCCAGCACTCTTAGGGATTACCCTTCTGCCAGGACGATCAGGACTTTTAAATCACCTGCCCTTGGACTCACGCCTACGGCTCCCTTCCGAGGCGCACTTTATACTTATCGACTCCCGGCCTGAGGTGAGCTACTCGGCTTCGCGGTCGGTCATCGGACATGGCCAACTAAGAGAAAGGCATGCGTTCAACATGAACAGGAAAGGCTCCAAGATTCAGTCCTTAATCAACATAGACGGAGTCACTGCAAACCGGCAAGCCTCCGTCCGGTCTTCATTTCAAATTAAGACTAGTTCTTTTCCACGATAGCAAATATAGCCAACCGTGCCATATGTATCTTCCTATATCTCGCAGGTGACAGGAAATCACCGACTTCTACCGTGTTTGAGCAGGGCTAAGCACTACACGAGCCTGAGCTACATAGGATTCAGGGTATCAATATCTGGACAAGGATTGGATAACCAATGCAGCAAGTGTTTGCATCCAACACCTAAACTTAATGCAACAATATATATATGTAACAATAATACTGTAACTGCATTTCAAAAATTAGGAGGCTTAATATGCTCCAGGGCTTGCCTGGAATCCGACACAAGTCAGTTCAGTTAGCTTGCACCGTCTTGGTGACATCTTAGGTCCTAGCACTTGCTTAGTCCTTCCATCTTCGGGATAGATTCATCAAACGCTGTCTTCGGGTTTGGCTTCAACATCGCATCCTTCACGTGGTGCATCTAGCGTACCTAGATGAGATGCAATATGCAAGTGTATGAATACATGGAAGTGCAAAAGACAATGCATCGCATGCCGTAAGTAAGACAAGCACAAGGTTACATTAACATGCACAAGCACTTCGCATTGCCTACTTTAAATATAGCACAGTTTATCATCCCACGATAGCAAAGAAGATGACAACACCAAGCATGACACAAATTTCCTAAGATCTCAGGTACTCTAACTCAACCATCATCAAAGGTATGAGCCACACTTAGCAATATACAAGCAAACAACTATAATTGGAATATGTCAATTTCTGGACATGCAAACAGCAGCTACAAGATTTAGCTATTACTGGAGTTACACAAATCCAAATGACTTGAAAGAAGACATTTTGGAAAGCTCATGAAATTATGTACATTTCATCTATAACCATCACAGCATGATTCTCAAGTTAATTAGGTCGAAATTATACATTTACAGAAACTGGTCCACAATTAACAGAGAGCAGCCATTTCTGAAACCCAACTTTAAACAGGCATAACTCACAAACTACTTGGCCAAATGATACCAAATTTTAACAGCAGTTAGATACATAAATTATCTACAACTTTTGTATAAACAAGTTTCACAACAAAGCGCCTTATCATGAAGAACTTTGCTAAGTTCCCAGATCTGTCCAGAAACCACATTTGCAAGAAAATAAATATTAACTTATGTTGCAAACACATAATTAGGTAAAGCCAACTTTACCAACATGTCACACATGACTAAAGAACACCAGAAAACCTAGGGTCCATGACCAAATAAATTCTTTTAATGCATTTCTTAATTTATTTTAGATAACAAGGTGACTTAAGGAACATATACCAAAAGTATACAATAAATTCTACAAAAATTACAGTGGCTCACATATCCTCTCAATAGTCTACTGTCCAAATTTCACTCTATTTTAATATGTATAGCACCCTCTATGAAAAAGACAAGTTGCTAAAGCAAGAAATCATGTGAGAGCAAGATAAACCAATAACTCACTCATACTTCATCCAATACTCATGAAATTTTTATCACACATCAAACATAACATGTGTAGCATGCCACAAAAATTTCACTTCATTTGGAGCCCTACAACTACAGATATGAAAAAGACAAATACAACTAGCATTAAAAACCTAGCTGCATAAATCTATTTTTATAGCTAAAACTTTAAACTAAAACATGCCATATTATAGATCTACTACATAGATAATTTCACAAGGATTCCAAAAAGTCCTCATTTGCTATTTTACGAATTTCCTATGAATTACTATGATTTTCTAAACTTTCAGCCGATTTAAAACAAATAGGTCCCTCGAGGTACTATTCACTTGAGTCAATGACAATGCAGTTAGGCCCCTTCCCTTTGTCGAATTCTAGCACGGGGTCCCTGACGGGGTCTGGGAGCAGAGGAGGCACTGGGCTTCGCCGAATCCGACCGGAGAAGCGGCAGTCGATGGCGACGAGTGGTGGGGAGCAAGTACAGTCCCGTGCGCACCCGATGGTGCCCTCGGCTCGGCCTGAGGAGGAGTGTGGAGGGCTGGCCACGTGTGCATGCGGCACCGGCGGCAGCGGCTTCCACGGCGAGGCCATGACGGTGAGAGGGCGCTCGAGAAAGGAGCTAGGGAGGAGGAGATGCGGCTGGGGAGGCTTGCCCGGCCCAGGTGGTGGCCGCGCCCTGCCCCTGCGTTGACCGGCGGCGGTCGAGGACAACGGCCCGCGCGCCTCCGCGGCTCCGTCCGCGAGCGTGGCCGCGACTGCAGTGCGATCGGTTCGGCCATGGGGCGAGCAGAGGGCCGAGCAGCCGGAGGAGGAGGTGCGGCTGGCCCTAGCCTCGCGCCCACGAAGGAAGGGGCGTAGCCCGACTGTAGGAGCTGCGACGGCCAGCTGGAAGCTCCGCCATGGCGCCAGCACTCCGGAGAGGCAAACAGGGGCGGAGAGGGAAGAGGAAGGGAGAGGGAGAGAGTGAATGGAGAGAGAGCAGGGCAAGTGCTCGGTATACATGCACAAGGGCGCGAGGTGGCAAGCGAGCGCAGCTCAGAGAAGCCACGCGGCCTGCGGCGTCCGAAGTCGGTCGGCCACGCAAGCTGCAGCGCCAGAGCAGCCACTGTTCAACATTTTCAAAATTCTAATACCACCGCGAAAATACAAGCTGAAATCACAGTTTCCTCCCATCATATCTCCTAAACCAATCGATTATTTGCTCCATCGATTACACCATTGTGTAGGGCTACAAAAGTACTCTAACTTTCCTTAAAGGAGTTTTCCCAAATTCGAAATGGTTTGCAAACTAAAATTTGCCAAATATGGGTACATTGAAACTAAAAACGGGAAGTTCGTCATCCACACTTAGCCAAATTTCAGGGTTCCAAAAGCAGCAGTTCATTGAATCCTGTGAGCTCTGTTTGACTAGGTTATGGACCAAACTAGCTCTTGACCCTTAAACAAAGTTTCTTCTACATAACATGAGCTTCAACTTTTATTTAATGTCCCACTTCAAAACAGGCGTAGATGCTATAGTTCTACTTTGACCAAAGAAGGACCACGATAAAGCTTAAATTATCCTTTGTGATCCATTGGAGCATTTTCTTGGCATTTTCTCAACATGAACCTTTCATGACTTTTGTTGTAGAGTTCAATTAGAGTCGTTTGGGCATAGTACCAATGTTTGTTTAATGACCAATGTTTCCATTCACTTAACAATGCAATTCCAACAAAGATATAACTTATCATTTCATGTGACTTCTTGATTCCAAACTTCACGAAACTTTTCCATGGATCAATATAGATGGATATTGATGCGAGACACATGAAACAAGTACATCTAGCATTACTCAAGCATATCTTTTAGAAAGGGCAGCATGTAAGCAATGGTGCATGGTCCAAGTTTAAGTGGTGGCTCATTTTCATATGTTTGACCTAACATCCCCATCACCACTTAACATGTCATGGTTGAGCTTAAACCCGTTGCTTAACTAGTGACAAACACCTGGGGTGTTACAGCCCTCTCCCCTTAAAGGAATCGCGTCCCGAGATTCAGTGCGAAAGACTTTTAAGGGAAGAGAAACTTGTCATCCAGTTTCCAACATCAGTGATAGCATTAGGCTACTTAACTTTGGAGTATCAGAGAGGCTAATTTGGTCATGACACATTCTGATACTTGCTCTTCATCGTAAGCTGTTGTCTGAAGAATTTCCTTCATTGGCGTCCATAAAGCATTGTTACATTGGAAGGAATCCAAGATAGCACTGTCCTATGTACTTCGTCCTCGATGTACAAAGAGTGATACAAGCGTAGACTAAATACTTGTAGCATCTACTTCCCTAGTGGATATAGCACAGAACTTATGGACTTTGCACTAGATCGCAGTCGGTTGATGGATATTCCTCGCAACGGTGTTATATTTGCTCCCAAGGTTTGAAAAACAGTTCTCTACTAAAGTGGCTTGAGCACAACTTCTCATAAAGGATGTGATCATAGATGGAGTAAACATCCTTTGAGGGTATGAGAAGCTAGTTAACCAATATCCAAACTGGTTGTAGCGGTGCAATTACTCAGATGTCAATTGATGGAAAGCTACATAATGTTCCATGTGTGTAGTGCTCTTTCTAGTAACAACACTGTGTTATCTGAGTCTATTGAGTGAGTGGTAAATGTAATAGCTGACTCAGTCAGCTCAACGTTCCCGATGATCATTCCTTAGGGAGCCTTTGGATCTAAGTTGCAACAGTGACCTAGGTTGAATCTGATGCAACCTATTGGGTAAAAACACATATAAGGTACCAAAGCCATGTTAGCATTGGAGAACCATTGACGCAGAAGGATGTTAGCGAGGCTTGGAGGACAACATAAGTTGCAAGTAATCACAAAACTAGGGACTAGTTCACTACCAAGTAGGTTGAGTACAATTTGCCTTCGTGGTGCAGTTGCACAGCAAGTTGGGTTGACTTGCATCGTAGCAAAACCAGCTTTCTTAAACTATATTTGACGTCGAGGCTTCCATTCTTAGACCAATCAATATCTCAAAAACCATAATCCAAAAATCTATGGTTTGACACCTTTCCAATTACTTTCGAATTGCCAGGGCACAATTTGACTTCTAGAACACCTCGACTGCTCATGCATTGCTGATCTAAGAGGGCAAAAGCAAGGCACATAGGGGTGCAATTTATCTTCTCAAGGGTATGGAGGGTTGTCTAACAGCAATACACCTACAAGTTGTAATTTCTTGGCATGAATTACAAACACAACCGTCTAATGCAAAGGATGATCGCAGTCACAGCGAAATTGCAGATTCTGTACCCTTTTATTTTCTATTCATATCTCACAAACTAGTGCTCCATTGTGTATGAATTTTGGTAGGAATATAGATCCATGGGTCTTTTAACTACTCACCAAAATTCAACTCAATCGGATACCGTTTGACTATCCAAACAATTCATCTACCAAAACTGCTCTGTTCTGAAATGGTAGCAAACTGAGCCGACAAGATATCTCTCAAATCCAATGTTTTACTCGACCAATACTCAAACCAACTTAAGGCATTGAAGGGTCCTAAGCAAGGAATGAGATCACCAAGTTTAGGGTCAATCCAATTTCGTTTGAGTCACTAATCGCCGGCTTGAAGATAACCGGTTTAGTGCCACAAAATCTAGATAGATTTCGTGTTCTCCCTTTTCTTTGCTTCACACGCTGAGGTGTGTGTTTTGCACTCTCTAACCTTTCTCATAGCAGTAGCAGCCTTTCCCTAGCTGAGGATGGGGCTAGAGTTTTCCTCACATGCTTCTCTAGTAACACTTCAACCATAGTTCTAGACACCAACTTAACTATGCACAAGCATTGGACTTGTGGGCTATTTTTGCAGGGCGCAAAGCATTACTCCTCATGGAGGGCATCCCTACAAAGACAAGGAACCGTTTCTGAATATTCTCTGGCACTACATCCAATAGAGCCTTGAACAAACCCGTTTGTGGTACCTAGGGCACAATGATGCTGATCGAAACTAGGGATGTGTTTTTGCTAACTCCTACATAGCCAATACAACGTCTTGTACTATCTGTGTGATTGTCCAAGATGGAATTGACTTGATAGCACAGGTTTTGGAAAACAAAGCAGTAGCTGCATTGCTAAACGGCTTGCTATTACATTGCTTATCATTGCTCTGCGAGACATAACCTTCGTAATTAGCAAAAAGTTGTCACCTTGCTGGAGGTTAAGCTTCCGACTAGTAACTAATCAGTTGTCTCTCAACACTAAAAGTTCTAAATTTGCACTCTTGCCAACAATAGTTGTGATTGACGCATAACAGATGGTCGCCATCGAAGTCAGCAGGCAAGGGGTCACACTAGAGATTGTTGATCCCGACTGTGCGATCAGTCATGCACATAATAATCAGGACTTGGATAGCCAGGTCATAATCATAATGTGACGTTCGATTCTTATCTGACTAACAACTTGTCCAACCTTAAGTGGTGTGTGCCTTTCTAATCCAACAATGATGACATAAGTTGTTCACTAGATGACGGACGTCAATACTGGGACAACCAAGTGGAGTCACTTGTCTACCACCTCTTGTAGTCGGTTAATATTTATGTCGATGACCAGTTCTTCAAAGGTTATCCCTTTTGTGACTTCAACAGGAAGCTCTACTACTCTCGGTCTGATATAGCGATCTTCGATAAGATATGGAGAGATAATCAAGGAAGAGCTCACGTGAAAATGACACATCAATGCAGTTTGGCAATGGATCATGACTAGAAACCTCGATACCAGCGCGCACCCAGCAGCACAACCATGCGTCGGCCGCCCACAAGGAGGCCCTAGGTTCCGTCGCGGCACCGTAGATCGCTAATCGTGGCACCATTACTAGACATACAACCAAAGTGAAATTTCCAGTGGCACCAATTAGATTGTAAGAACAAGCATTGTGCAAAAGAGGGATAGCAAACAAGGATAGTCACAAGGTTAGGAATCAACAAGGAGGCGATCAGAAGATCAAAACACAGCGCAAAAGAACATAGCCTAATTGCCAAAGGCAACTAAGCAGGAGACTCTTGCTAACTTCCATATACGTCTTGTGTCCACCCAAGTGATTACCAGATAAAGATTAACATGAGATTTGGTCTTGTCGAGTAGCATCATAAGATCAAGACTGATAAACATCCAGAGACTTGAAAGGGTTGGAGGCAAAATAAATGAGATTCGAGGGACAGAGCCATTGCACTGACTAGGGATTGAGTTGATAAAGCAATGACATGATCTGTGAGAAGAAGGTTCCAAAGCCAGGGTAGATAGCGATTATCGTTGCACCAGATTATCAGTAGGAGAAGGAGCAATAAGATCTAACAAGGATTTTTGCAGTAGGGTCCTCCCACACAGGAGCGGGACAACCATGAAATATGCAAGCATTTTAAGGGAACTAAGCTTGGGCCTAAGGTCAAGCAAAGGCATAGATAAAGTCTTCGTAGCGCAACGTTCAAGGCTAGCAACCCCGTGTACAGGCTCAGGCTCCCAAGAGAGAACCTAATTGGAGACGACAACTGTGCGATTACGTAACTTGAGCGTTGTTTTAGGATAAAGCTATTTGACACTCGTATGCTTACCGAGGACAAAAGGGTGACAACTATGGCACTACCAAGATAACGAGCATCCACACCTACATCATGGTCTTAAGCGAGCATTTCGAAACACTCAATCCGATTAGCTTACGCGACTATTATTAAGCACAAAGCTCGTACATAATAAGCAGTCACCTACAGTAACACCACTACACATAAACATGCGAACCTGGTGGTAAGGTACTGTTATCTTTTATTTCCTCTTTACTGAGTAGGTGGATATCTCTATAAAACAAGTTTTACTTACATTTAGCAATTTAGTTTTTCGAAGGGGTGAACTTTTTGTTAACTATTAACTCGTCATCTATTTCCTTTGGAAGCCAACATACGAGGCAAAAGCTAATCACACACTAACTTCAAGCATAGCTATTCCAGTAGCATGGGACAAGGCATTTTGGCTAGCTTCACACAGGGAAAATAGTGACATCACATTGATCACAAGTTACTTAGCATTAGAACAAGGTGAGGGAAGCATATTTATGCACAAGCACAATCATGATGCATGCTCGTCCTATTCGTCCTCACGAAATTGCCAGCCTAAGGTGGCAATCATGTTCTATGTCGGTGGCATAACACGTACTCTCTCGATATATAGCTAGTCGTCAGCTATATTCAATCTACACATTCGTGGTTAGCGTACCTACAGGCAAATTCATTGCAGCCCATCCCCACAAGAGATAAATAAGCACACAATGAAAGCAGTAAACTAAGATACTCTCCATATATACATCCCCAGATATATATACTTCGGTATCCATAGCTACCCTACAGATGTACCCGCAATTAAGTACCTTCATATATACATGTATGTAACATGTAAATATTCCAGTAACCAAAGCTAACTCTCCCCTAGACCGATAGTTGGACGGTCATGCTCTCACAACTCACACTTACCTGGGCGTAGAGGCAATTGATCCATACATTACCATTCAAACGAATGGCATCCATACAACAGCACGTCGTATGGACAACGAAAGTAAAAACACCCATGTTAGTACTTAGATAGCCACCTAATAGTCCTTAACTGGGCATAAAGGAGGATGTCGCTAGCATAGTTTTGCAAATTAGTTTTGACAAATTTGCCTGTAGCTAAAGTTTTAGTTAAAATAGGCTTTTTAAAACCAAAACTTTGTTTTTAAA
Source organism: Miscanthus lutarioriparius (assembly GCA_904845875.1). Taxonomy (NCBI): domain Eukaryota; kingdom Viridiplantae; phylum Streptophyta; class Magnoliopsida; order Poales; family Poaceae; genus Miscanthus; species Miscanthus lutarioriparius. The sequence goes on along the minus strand of CAJGYO010000005.1, from coordinate 69,109,429 downwards.
ACAATGTACATGACAGTATTATGCTTAATCTTGCTCTGATGCCAGCTGTAACAGAACCGCCCAATTTATACAAGATCAAGTACGGCTGTCCCCGCTAACACATTGACACACACATACTTTCACTCATATAAACCCGGTAGTCCGCCGAGTGTCCCGAAAGACCTCGGTAAATCAACATCACAACCAAGATCGCGTGATTAAGCAAATACAGATCACATACGCAGGGTTGCAGCGGAAAATAATATTACAAATGGATTCACAAATAATAGTACAAGTTTGGGTTTAAAAACCGATTAGTGAAAACAACATAGCTTTCAAAAGATTACATTAATATATGTTCCAAATACATTGCTAGCATAAGTGACATCATCCGACAAAAGCATATAGATGAGAAGTAACTATAGAATCACCGAGCCCATCGGTGGTTAGCCACCATCTTCAATAGGCCGAGAACTTCACCTGCAACATGGTGGGATAAACCCTGAGTACTCGAATGTACTCAGCCAGACTTACCCGTCGGAAACCAAAACAAATGACACCAAGGGTCATGCAAGGCTTATGAGGTGGGCTAGCTGGACACAGTTGCATAAAAGAGCTTATGAGCATAGTAACCAATTTAAACTTAGCATCAAGCTTATCATCATTTACCTGTCCACTAGATTAGCACCTGTACTAGAGCACTCACTTATTAGGAGCAAACAATATTAACCATAGCAGGTATAATAAGGCTATCATCATCATATCATAAATTCTGAACCATTATGTTATTTAGTGTATCTACATTGGAGATAAGCCCGTCAAGTTCTCACTAACCGGGAGAGACGGCGACTCGAATCGAATTACAACTCAGCTGAGGGGGTATTCCTAACTCTCACCCTGACATACTTTGCAAGGGTAGCCGTGGGTCACCTTTGGAACAACTCAGGAACCAAATTCGCGGGTTTGATCAGCGCCAGCACTCTCAGGGATTACCCTTCTGCCAGGACGATCAGGACTTTTAAATCACCTGCCCTTGGACTCACGCCTACGGCTCCCTTCCGAGGCGCACTTTATACTTATCGACTCCCGGCCTGAGGTGAGCTACTCGGCTTCGCGGTCGGTCATCGGACACGGCCAACTAAGAGAGAGGCATGCGTTCAACATGAATAGGAAAGGCTCCATGATTCAGTCCTTAATCGACACAGACGGAGTCACTGCAAACCGACAAGCCTCCGTCCAGTCTTCATTTCAAATTAAGACTGGTTCTTTTCCACAATAGCAAATATAGCCAACCGTGCCATATGTATCTTCCTATATCTCGCAGGTGACAGGAAATCACCGACTTCTACCGTGTTTGAGCAGGGCTAAGCACTACACGAGCCTGAGCTACATAGGATTCAGGGTATCAATATCTGGACAAGGATTGGATAACCAATGCAGCAAGTGTTTGCATCCAACACCTAAACTTAATGCAACAATATATGTATGTAACAATAATACTGTAACTGCATTTCGAAAATTAGGAGGCTTAATATGCTCCGGGGCTTGCCTGGAATCCGACACAAGTCAGTTCAGTTAGCTTGCACCGTCTTGGTGACATCTTAGGTCCTAGCACTTGCTTAGTCCTTCCATCTTCGGGATAGATTCATCAAACGCTGTCTTCGGGTTTGGCTTCAACATCGCATCCTTCACGTGGTGCATCTAGCGTACCTAGATGAGATGCAATATGCAAGTGTATGAATACATGGAAGTGCAAAAGACAATGCATCGCATGCCGTAAGTAAGACAAGCACAAGGTTACATTAACATGCACAAGCACTTCGCATTGCCTACTTTAAATATAGCACAGTTTATCATCCCACGATAGCAAAGAAGATGACAACACCAAGCATGACACAAATTTCCTAAGATCTCAGGTACTCTAACTCAACCATCATCAAAGGTATGAGCCACACTTAGCAATATACAAGCAAACAACTATAATTGGAATATGTCAATTTCTGGACATGCAAACAGCAGCTACAAGATTTAGCTATAACTGGAGTTACACAAATCCAAATGACTTGAAAGAAGACATTTTGGAAAGCTCATGAAATTATGTACATTTCATCTATAACCATCACAGCATGATTCTCAAGTTAATTAGGTCGAAATTATACATTTACAGAAACTGGTCCACAATTGACAGAGAGCAGCCATTTCTGAAACCCAACTTTAAACAGGCATAACTCACAAACTACTTGGCCAAATGATACCAAATTTTAACAGCAGTTAGATACATAAATTATCTACAACTTTTGTATAAACAAGTTTCACAACAAAGCGCCTTATCATGAAGAACTTTGCTAAGTTCCCAGATCTGTCCAGAAACCACATTTGCAAGAAAATAAATATTAACTTATGTTGCAAACACATAATTAGGTAAAGCCAACTTTACCAACATGTCACACATGACTAAAGAACACCAGAAAACCTAGGGTCCATGACCAAATAAATTCTTTTAATGCATTTCTTAATTTATTTTAGATAACAAGGTGACTTAAGGAACATATACCAAAAGTATACAATAAATTCTACAAAAATTACAGTGGCTCACATATCCTCTCAATAGTCTACTGTCCAAATTTCACTCCATTTTAATATGTATAGCACCCTCTATGAAAAAGACAAGTTGCTAAAGCAAGAAATCATGTGAGAGCAAGATAAACCAATAACTCACTCATACTTCATCCAATACTCATGAAATTTTTATCACACATCAAACATAACATGTGTAGCATGCCACAAAAATTTCACTTCATTTGGAGCCCTACAACTACAGATATGAAAAAGACAAATACAACTAGCATTAAAAACCTAGCTGCATAAATCTATTTTTATAGCTAAAACTTTAAACTAAAACATGCCATATTATAGATCTACTACATAGATAATTTCACAAGGATTCCAAAAAGTCCTCATTTGCTATTTTACGAATTTCCTATGAATTACTATGATTTTCTAAACTTTCAGCCGATTTAAAACAAATAGGTCCCTCGAGGTACTATTCACTTGAGTCAATGACAATGCAGTTAGGCCCCTTCCCTTTGTCGAATTCTAGCACGGGGTCCCTGACGGGGTCTGGGAGCAGAGGAGGCACTGGGCTTCGCCGAATCCGACCGGAGAAGCGGCAGTCGATGGCGACGAGTGGTGGGGAGCAAGTACAGTCCCGTGCGCACCCGATGGTGCCCTCGGCTCGGCCTGAGGAGGAGTGTGGAGGGCTGGCCACGTGTGCATGCGGCACCGGCGGCAGCGGCTTCCACGGCGAGGCCATGACGGTGAGAGGGCGCTCGAGAAAGGAGCTAGGGAGGAGGAGATGCGGCTGGGGAGGCTTGCCCGGCCCAGGTGGTGGCCGCGCCCTGCCCCTGCGTTGACCGGCGGCGGTCGAGGACAACGGCCCGCGCGCCTCCGCGGCTCCGTCCGCGAGCGTGGCCGTGACTGCAGCGCGGTCGGTTCGGCCATGGGGCGAGCAGAGGGCCGAGCAGCCGAAGGAGGAGGAGGTGCGGCTAGCCCTAGCCTCGCGCCCACGAAGGAAGGGGCGTAGCCCAACTGTAGGAGCTACGACGGCCGGCTGGAAGCTCCGCCATGGCGCCGGCACTTCGGAGAGGCAGATAGGGGCGGAGAGGGAAGAGGAAGGGAGAGGGAGAGAGTGAATGGAGAGAGAGCAGGGCAAGTGCTCGGTATACATGCACAAGGGCGCGAGGTGGCAAGCGAGCGCAGCTCAGAGAAGCCACGCGGCCTGCGGCGTCCGAAGTCGGTCGGCCACGCGAGCTGCAGCGCCAGAGCAGCCACTGTTCAACATTTTCAAAATTCTAATACCATCGCGAAAATACAAGCTAAAATCACATTTTCCTCCCATCATATCTCCTAAACCGATCGATTATTTGCTCCATCGATTACACCGTTGTGTAGGGCTACAAGAGTACTCTAACTTTCCTTAAAGGAGTTTTCCCAAATTCGAAATGGTTTGCAAACTAAAATTCGCCAAATATGGGTACATTGAAACTAAAAACGGGAAGTTCATCATCCACACAGCCAAATTTCAGGGTTCCAAAAGCAGCAGTTCATTGAATCCTGTGAGCTCTGTTTGACTAGGTTATGGACCAAACTAGCTCTTGACCCTTAAACAAAGTTTCTTCTACATAACATGAGCTTCAACTTTTATTTAATGTCCCACTTCAAAACAGGCGTAGATGCTATAGTTCTACTTTGACCAAAGAAGGACCACGATAAAGCTTAAATTATCCTTTGTGATCCATTGGAGCATTTTCTTGGCATTTTCTCAACATGAACCTTTCATGACTTTTGTTGTAGAGTTCAATTAGAGTCGTTTGGGCATAGTACCAATGTTTGTTTAATGACCAATGTTTCCATTCACTTAACAATGCAATTCCAACAAAGATATAACTTATCATTTCATGTGACTTCTTGATTCCAAACTTCACGAAACTTTCCCATGGATCAATATAGATGGATATTGATGCGAGACACATGAAACAAGTACATCTAGCATTACTCAAGCATATCTTTTAGAAAGGGCAGCATGTAAGCAATGGTGCATGGTCCAAGTTTAAGTGGTGGCTCATTTTCATATGTTTGACCTAACATCCCCATCACCACTTAACATGTCATGGTTGAGCTTAAACCCGTTGCTTAACTAGTGACAAACACCTGGGGTGTTACAGCAACTGCCAATCAAACTTTGTTTTGCCGATGTGATCAAACCCAGAGAAACAATCACCTGTGGAACAGATTGGAGCAGGGTAGTACGACTCTCCCCCGATGCCGATACTACAGATGTCGATATATCCATCTGGACGCCAGCATCTTTCATCACTGAATCATATAAGCAATGGTGGCGAGAGTGGAGGGAACAACTGTTTGCAACATCTGCTCACACATATCGGCACATGATCGACCATGAATACGCCATTCCCGATGATGCAGTAAGTTTCTTTTAACTCCCTTCTGCTTTTTCATTTCATATATCGGTAACTAACTTTCTCGTGACAGGTTAACAACCCAGCACCATCTATGAGCAAAAGTGGGAAACCCTTTGATCTTCGGCCTGTTTCCCCGATATCCCCGATCGGCTACAACGCCCCCACCTTAGCTGCTTTGACTCACCAGAACACCCATGCCAAGACCATCACCTCCAAGTCCAAATTGGCTACAGCTAGGGCCACTCCATTGGCTGCTGCTACAACCCTGATCAAGGCATTCAAGGTAACAACCCTGTTTATTTCTACTCATGCCGATCACAAACTGTATTAACATTAATCATCAGGGTGTAAGAGCCACTGCTGGATCGTCATCGGCAATTCCTCCGACATCAAGCACCACTACCTCTGACAAACCTTCAGAGGTATTCCTTTGATTTTACATTTTATCTGTTAAATATCATACCTTACACTTGTTTTGCAGCAACAAATGGGTACATCGGCAAGCATACCAGATGTTCAAGCTCCACAACCAACAAGTCTCGATGCCCCCCAGCCAACCGTTGCTGAGGCCCAAGCAAAGCGCAAAGCCTTAACAGATGCCGAGGCACAGCCAAAACGACAGAAGTCCATGCCGATCCCCACATCTGCCCCAACGTCTGCAAGCCGGCCAGAATCAGTCGATGCAACTGAGCAAGCAGTTAATCCTCCTATACAGGACATACCATCGGTCATCATACCCCAAGGGCCAACCACCGATGAGGCCACAGAGGATATCCTATCGGCAAGCTCAGCCGATCCTCCACACGGCATACTCCAGGCTGCTTCCTCCAGCCAAGTACAGGAAATTGCCTTGAAACAGGTAAGCCGATTGACCTAGTCGATTTATAATATTCATACTTATCCTTAACTGACCTCTTTTTCTTTTTCTCAGGAACAAGACTCCCCAAACAGCCTATTTTCCTTTGCCATTGACGTTTCTGATGATGATGGAGAGGAAACAAGTTCTTCCCTTGCACTAGGAACAATATCAGCAGAAATTAAGTCTAAGTTGGAAGCTCTCCTGGACTTGTTACAGCAGGATACCGCCCAACTGGTAGATGACTCGGACCCCGCAAAGGCAATTTTCAAAACAATCCATGGCCAGGTCCCTGCCGATGTTGAAGAAGCACTCTTACCAGCAGCCCATTTAGAAAGCCGCCAACTGCAATATCAACGGGCTGCTCAATGCATTGCCGATAGAGCAGCTCAGGCTCAACTCAAAGAAGAGATGCTACAACTAAAACAGATTGCCGATGAGAAGCACAAGGGCATCGGCAACTTGCAGACTTCGGGCGCTGAACTTAAGCAGAAAATCTTAGATTTATCGGCAAAGAGGATGGCTCTATTGGCTGAATTGAAAGAAGTCAAGGCAGCCTTAACTCATGCCCAACAAGAAGAAAGCTACTACCGATGCCATCAAGGCCCTTCAAAGAAAAGAGACATCCAGCTCACAAAGCCTTGGCCATGAAGAAAAAAACTCAAGCTCGTGGAGGGTGCCGCCAATGAAGACATCAAAGAAATGAAGGAAGCCGACCAGTTTCGCTGCGTGCGATATTGGCTATCAATCCTTGTTAAACTTGTAAATCTTGTCTATTGCATCGGCACTTTATGAGACATTGACATCCTTGTATAATTTTAGCCGATAGGATTGTTATCGGCACTTATACTTTTATGCATCCATCCGGATACTAGGGTAATATTTCTTTAAATATTTTCCATTTAATGCTCTGGGAAATACAACCCTTCGAGGGTTTCTAGAATATATCGTTACTGAGAATGCGGTGATTTATCCGATATGGACCTTTCCAATTAGGGAGACCACTTTCCAAACTTTGAACTTTTAGTCCCAATCGGTAAAATCAATTTCTAGACCAGATCTCCATCGGCAAACTCCTTTACCTTCACCTTCTTGTCATACCATCCGCTACTCTTTTCTTATTTTCTTGATGCTAACTAAAGCCCTTAACCGATGACCCGCCACATCTTCCAACTCATCCTTCATAAGAGTATCATAATCATCGGTTGTCATTTGATTTTGAGAATGTATTCGCCTAGAGAGCTTTTTTTTTTTAATTTCCTAAGGCAATCTTTGCGTCGTGTCCATATACTAACCGATAAAGGCGTTACTTTGGTTGTACCATGACATGACATCCGATATGACCACAAGGCTTCATTTAATATTGTATGCCACCTCTTAGGATTTTCTTTAATTTTGCGCTTAATGAGTTTGATGATCCCTTTGTTAGAAGCCTCGCCGACTATTAGCTTGAGCATAATATGGAGAAGAATTTAAAACTTTAATTCCCATACCTCTGACAAACTCATCAAATTCTCCCGATGTAAACATAGTACCACGATCGGTAGTGATAGTTTGAGGAATACCAAATCGGTAAACAATATGCTCTTTCACAAAATCGATCATATTAGCCGATGTCACCTTTTTTAAAGGAATTGCCTCAACCCATTTTGTGAAATAATCGGTAGCAACCAGAATAAATTTATGTCCTTTGCTCGATGGCGGATAAATCTGACCGATGAGATCGATAGCCCATCCCCAGAATGACCAAGGTTTAATTATAGGGTTCATAGCCGATGCAGGCACTCTTTGAATATTACCAAACTTTTGACACCCCTGACATCCTTTAAAATATTTAAAACAATCTTCAAGAATAGTCGGCCAATAGTATCCATTCTTCCGATCATCCACTTCATCTTGAAAGCCGATTGATGCGCTCACACACTCCTTCATGAATTTCACTCATCAAACTTTTCGATTCATCATCGCTAACACATCCGAGTAAAACTTCATCTATAGTTCGATAATATAATTCATCATCGAGGAGCACATACTTGGTAGCTTGGAACCTTATCGTCTTTCAACCTTTTATATGGATCCTTTAAATAATCGACAATCTCCTTTCTCCGATCATCGGTATCGATTGCCGATGTTAGCACTTCTGAATAGGTCGATACCACAAGCATCTTTGAGCTAGTCGATTAGCCTCCTCATTATCAAATCGAGAAATATGTTCAAGACAAAATCTCTAAACCCTTTCAACAATTGCAAACATCTTTAATAATACGAAATTAAAACTTCACTTCAAAGCATTCATAAATCCCACCAATTGATTTATAACTAGCATAGAATCACCAAAGATTTCAACAAAGATCGCACGTATCTCCTTCAAACAATTCTAACCCTTTCATCAAGGCTTGGTATTCAAAGCTTGATTGTTTGTCGATGTAGCAACAATCGGCAATGAAAACTCATACTTCCTTCCTTGAGGTGAAATCAACACAATGCCGATACTGCTCCTTCACCACATGTGGACCCATCGAAGAAAAGTGTCCAAGGAGCAACCTCCGAGAGAGTCCATCAGTATTACAATCTTTGAGTGACAAAATCAGCCATAACTTGCCCTTAACTGCCTTAGTCGATTCGTAACGTAGTTCAAATTCTGATAATGCTAAAATCCACTTGCCGATTCTACCACTTAATATCGGCATCGACAACATATACTTGACTATGTCGTCTTTGCATATGACCGTACATTCGGTAGATAACAAATAATGTCTTAATTTGACACAAGAAAAGTATAAACACAGACATAATTTTTCGATGGTCGAATACCTTGTCTCAGCATCCACTAATCTTTTGCTCAAATAATAAATAACACGTTCTTTCCCTTCAAATTCTTGAATAAGAGCTGAACCGATAACGGTATCATCAGTTGACAAATACAACCTGAAAGGTTTCCCGTGTTGAGGTGGAACCAAACCTTTGGAGGATTTGTTAAATATTTCTTAATTTCATCTAGGGCTAAGCGCTGCTCGGCTCCCCATACAAATTCTGATCGGCTTTCAATTTAAGTAATGGATGAAAGCCTTGATCTTACCCGACATGATTAGATATGAATCTTCTAATGAAATTAATCTTACCGATCAAAGATTGCAATTCAGTTTTATTGGCAGGAGCAACCACCTTGTTAATTGCATCAATAGACTTCCTACTGATTTCGATGCCCCGCTGATGCACCATAAAACCCAAGAATTGACCTGCCGATACACCAAATGCACATTTATTAGGATTCATCTTCAATCCATGCTTCCTTGTGCACTCCAGTATCTTTCGTAGATCGGCTAGATGTTTTGTGATATCTCCAGACTTAATCACTACATCATCAATGTAGATCTCCACTAATGTGCCGATGTATTCATGAAAAATAAAGTTCATAGCTCTTTGATAAGTAGCGCCGGCATTTTTCAAACCAAACGTCATGACTATCCACTCAAACAACCCTACATGACCTGGACATCTGAAAGCGGTCTTGGGAATATCTTCTTCAGCCATGAATATTTGATTGTAACCTGCATTACCATCCATGAAGCTGATAATTTGATGTCCGGCTGCAGCATCAATCAACAAATCAGCAATCGGCATTGGATAGCCATCCATCTGTGTGGCTTTGTTGAGATTCCTGAAATCAATACAAACACGAAGTTTTCCATTTTTCTTATAAACAGGAACCACATTAGAGATCCACTCTGCATATCGACACTGCCGAATAAACTTTGCCTCAATTAATTTAGTTATTTCGGCCTTAATGTCAGGAAGTATATTAGGGTTGCATCGGCGCGCTGGCTGCTGATGTGGCCGAAATCCAGATTTGATAGGTAACCGATGTTCAACTATCGATCGGTCTAATCCAGGCATCTCAGTATAATCCCAAGCAAAACAATCTTTATACTCTTTTAACAAATCAGTTATTTGCTGCTTACACTTGGAATCTAACTTAGCACTAATAAAAGTAGGTCTTGGCCTATCGCCATCACCAATATCTACTTCTACTAAATCATATGCCGATGTGAACCCTTGATCTAATTTTCCATCATCGGCAAACCTATCCATTAAAACTCTTCTTCAGAACCGACTGCTTGGATCGGTGAAATTTCATAATCAGCAACTCTAAGGAACTCTTTTTCCCAAACTTCTCCTGATATGCATTTAGTTCGCTCATAAGTATCTGATTCTGCCGATGCGATGATATAAGAAGAATCACCAGGGACAAACTCAATCTTATCCCCAATCCACTGTACGAGGCATTGATGCATTGTAGAAGGAACACAACAATTAGCATGAATCCAATCCCTCCCTAGAAGCAGATTATATGCACCCTTGCCATTAATAACAAAGAACGTCGTCGACAAGGTTTTGCTGCCGATGGTCAATTCAACGCATACTGCCCCTTTAGCCGGTGACACATTGCCTTCAAAATCCTTCAGCATCATATCGGTTTTGGTCAAGTCTTGATCTCCCTTACCAAGTTTCCGATACATCACATAAGGCATAATATTAATAGCAGCCCCTCCGTCGATAAGTATCTTAGATACAGGCTGCCCATCAACTTTGCCTTTCACAAACAAAGCCTTAAGATGCTGTCTCTCGTCATCGGTAGGTTTCTCAAAAACAGCCATCATTGGATCTAGTGTCAACTGAGCTACTTGATCAGAGAGAACAACTTCTTCCTCATTATCAGATAGTGCCAAAAACTCCATCGGCAACATGAATACCATATTAACATCTGCCGATGGACCCTTATTTTTGTGTTTTACCTGCCACTGCTGATGACCAGACCTCTCATTGGAGGAATTTTCCTCTCGGTATAAATCCTCCTGATGCTCACGTTGCATCCTCCTTTTCTGTGTCTTTGTTAGACCCTCCAGGCACCGTCGAGGAAACTTGGTTTTCCAAACCGGCTGATAACAGGTCCCAGTTGATTCTACACGGCGTATATTAGGGTCCCTGTAGAATATTTCTTCATCGGGAACTCTTGTGTTTGCCATCTCCTCAAGCTCCTCTTGATTCCTTGGAAAATATCCAGCGCATTTACCAAGCCTCTCATGTACACTAAGTCTACCCCCCAGCCGATCATGCACTGATGCTCTGCCTCTGATCGGCTCATTGATAAATAAACCCTGATTGCCAGGTTGAAACCTCCTTTCTGACCGATTAACCCTATAATAACCATTACACTCAGGGCAATTTTCAACAGTTGGCAATTTAATACCTTCTTCCCAGCAATGGATGAAAAACGGGCACCTCCAATGATCTTTATGTCGATACCATTCTTCCCGACGTCTCTCTTCTTGCTGTTGTCGATATCAGTCCTTACGCTGACGCCAACCCTCCTGCTGCCTTCGATGGGTAATCACAATGCCAGGTCGAGGAGGGTTTTTGGAACTACTGCTTTCTCCCAGCAAACCCTTACTTTTTGCATCATCGGTAGTTATCCGATGTTGGGGATCCACTGATGCGTTTTTCTCAGTAGCCTCTGACGTCAATACCTTGGTCTTCCCTTTGGCCTCCAACATATTTGCTGGAAAAGGGTGTTGATCAATTTTCATCGGCTTCTGGGCCTTGGAAGTACCAAACTTAATTCTCCCAGATTCAATAGCTGATTGTAACTGTTGCCTGAACACCTTGCACTCATTTGTATTGTGTGAAGTTGCATTGTGCCATTTGCAGTACAAGATCTTCTTCAACTCTTCTGCCGATGGGATCACATGATTAGGTGACAGCTCAATTTGGCCCTCTTGAAGCAGAAGATTAAATATCTTGTCGGCCTTGGTGATATCAAAGGTAAACTTTTCTGGCTCTTTCTGACCAAAGGGACAAGATATCGCCTTTTTATTCTTAACCCACTCAGCTAAGCCGATAACTGGTTCTTCATCAGAATCAGAATCTCCTACTTCTTCAACAAATGATACTTTTTACTCCAATTCTTTTTAGGTTCAAAAACCCTAGTATCTTGATCAGAGATCCTTTGCACAAGATGACTGAGGCTTTCAAACTCCTGAGAAGCATATCTGTCTTTAAGATGTGGCAATAACCCTTGGAAAGCCAGATCGGCAAGCTGCCGATCATCCAGCACTAGGCTGTAGCACTTATTTTTTACATCTCGTAGCCTTTGCACAAAGCTTTCTACCGATTCATCATTACGCTGTCTCAATTTTACTAAATCGGTAAGCTTCTTTTCATGGATTCCAGCAAAGAAATACTTATGAAATTGTTTTTCTAGATCAGCCCAAGTAATAATAGAATTTGGTGGTAATGAAATGAACCATGTAAATGCCGATCCAGACAAAGATGATGAAAATAATCGAACTCTTAATTCATCTCTGCTAGCTGCCTCTCCACATTGAATAATGAAGCGATTGACGTGTTCCATTGTTGATGTATCATCTTGCCTAGAGAATTTAGTGAAATCTGGTACCTTGTACCGATTTGGGAGAGGAATTAAATCATATGCAGGAGGGTATGGAGTCCGATAAGAATAAGTATTGACCTTGGGCTTTATCCCAAACTGATCCTTCATAATTTCTGCTATCTTATCGGCCCAAAAAGCATCAGCCTCCTGCTGACGAACTGGCTGAATTTCTATAGGAGGTACCTGCTGATATCCCTCCACATATCTTTGTGGCCCACGATCTCCAGCAATCGGCATATTTGCCGTTACTTGTGGTCCATTAACCTGCTGGAAAGGATTCATCGGCTGAGCTGCCGATGCTTGATTCTGGAAACCAGCTTGCATATGACCTTGTTGAATCCCTGCAACCTGCTGATTTTGCTGAACTGTATGTTGAACAGGTAACTGTCCTGACCAACCATTATTAGAACTCATCGGTACAAAACTTACCGATGGCTGGTAATTTGCTGACATTGTTGGATAATTATAACCAGCTTGAGGCATGAACTGAACCCTAGTTTGACTCATAGCAGGGGCTTTCTGCTGCATCGGCAGTAAGCTTGCCAATGGACTTGAATTGGGTGTTTGAACCAAAGGCATCTGGAAACCTCCTGGAGTTGGTTGCACAGTAGTTGTTGTGGCATATTGAGGCACTTGAGCCATCGGCGAAATAGCCGATGGTATAGGAGCTTTTCCTACTGCATCAAACACTTGAGGTAACCCAGGATTGAAAGTAGATGACTCCGAAGGCATACCATATCCCCACCAATTAGCAGGAATCTGGCTATTCTGAGACACAGGGCCTGACATAGCTAATGCCGATAGATCTGTATTAAGCTGAACTCGTCCTCCTGGTAGTACCGGATCTGATCGTATCAGTGTAGATTGAATATTAGGTAAGCCTGTCGATACTGGAGGAGAAGTAACTTCTGTACCCACAATGGCCGAGGGAGCCGATGGAGTATTGACAGATGCCGGCTCTGGTTGGTGATAGGCAGGCCCAACGTAATGCGGTGATGCTTGTCCTTCTTTGAGAGTTCGAACCACAGCATTATGAACAGTATTGGATAGCACATTGGAATGATTAATCAAAGCATGATTTACTGCAGAATTAACCATCTCTTGAAGTTTACCAGGATTGGAGTCAAAGGTAACTTGCCGAGGCAATGGCAAATCTTGCTTCTGGATGACTTGCCCACTCTTGTTCAGGCTAAACGATCTTAGACAAAGCTGCATGTATTCTTCTATAGCCTTTTCCATAGCCTGCCTCTGCTCTTCCTTAAGATCTTCTTTTGATACCGCGATAATGTTCCCTGAATCGATCTCGGGATTGCACATATTGATCGGATTGATTTGTCCCACCGGGCGTGCCAAAAGATGTGTTGATGCAAAAGTGGATCTACAAACACAAAGGGCTAATACCCGAATCGATATCCAAAGCGTGCCAGTCGATTTGACCTGTTAATCAACAAGGATGAAGATACGAGCACTTTGGTCCTGACAACAGCGATACGCCCAGAAGTCACGGCCAAGAGGTACTCACGCGGAACTCGAGAATCGCCGAAGGTTGCACTGAAACGATGCAACTCGCCGAATCAATGAGAACTCGTAAAAAGGAAAAATATGCAAATTGACGAAGTCGCCAAAAAGTAAGTAGATGCAAATAGGAGTAAAAATTGGTTTTGATATTGATTGATATATATTACATTGCCCCTCAATCTATATTTATACCCTGATCTAAAGAGACATAACCAAATACGACTAGGACATCAAGTCCATATCTAAGGAAACACGTGACTCTTACATGAATCATACTCTAACAAATATAGAAAAGGAAATCAACTCCTATCTATTTCCCTGTCCGCCTTAATTACGATGGAATTCTCACCGACCTCCTTTCCATCGGCATACTTCCTGTTTCATCGGCAGTAGTTTTCAAGCCTTCCTTCATCGGCATCGACAATAACATCTCCAACCTTATCGGCAACGCCTGAATCTAAATCAACCTTTCCATCGATCACCACCATTCATCGGCAACCATCTTTACAAGCTGATTTTCATCGGCTGTCAGCGTATACAGTAACTTTCCTCCTACCAATTAGCCCACTCTGATCATTTTGACACGTGCAAAAAACGGTGTCAACAGAAGCATACTTGGAATATGATCTTCCTATTTAATCTTAAATAATTGCTAGTTTCTAGTGAAAATAGATGGAGTAAAAATACAAAACTAATGATCATGCAAATTTTTACACAGTGATATGGTGCTAGGATGAATGTAAGAAAAATATGAAATCTGTTGTTTGACACTTTTCACTAGGCTAAACTATTTTTGCTAAAATAATGCTATGCAACTTGTCATTTTTGTAGAGATGAATATACTTATCCAAGTAGCATGAAATTTATACAATAGACTTTTGGGGTCATATGTTGGCTACTATAATTTCTCAGAATTTATTGTGCACTTTTGATATATTTTCCTTATTTCACCTTAGTATCCAAATAAATTAATAAAGGTATTTAAATAATTTATTTGGGCTTGACCATCATGTTTTCTAGAGTGTGTATGATGCCTATGAACTGTTGGTACCATTGGTTGCACCCAAATTTGATTACTTGTATGCAGTGAAATATTAATTGTTCTATAATTCAATTATAGTGACTGTTTGGACAGTTTCGGTTGTGAAGTAAATTGCATGGGTAAAATGATGTTTGCTGTGAATCTTGTTAATAACAAAGTTGTAGATAACTTACTTATCTTGCTTGTTTCAAATTTTCATGGCAATAGGCGAAATGGTTTGGGAGTTATAGCTGTTAGAAGTTGGTTCCATAAATGCTTATTCTCTAGAAATTCTAGACAGATCTGGGAAATTACTTTGTTTCACCTTGATAACCATTGAATCATCTTGAGATGACTATAAGAAACTTGTAGGCAGTTTTATAAGATTTCTTGAATGTCTAAGATCATAGTATTTGGTTGAGTAGAACTCCAATTATGGCCAAAAAATGTAGCTGCTATTTACAGCAGGAAATGATCAAGTCAATTGTAATTGTTTGTCTTATGTGATGCTTGTGTAGATGGTTAGGCTAATTGAGATTAGTTATTAGCTATAGGTTCTAGGCCTCTTACTAATGATGAACAACTCTATCTTAGGTTGCTAGAACTTGGTGAGTGTATGTTTCTTGTATTATAGAAGAGATATGCACCTACTCAGTAAAGGTCAACTAGAAGAAGGTTATACATCTACTTGGTCAATGAATGTTAGCCTTATCATACCTCTTGTGGATAACCATGCTCATGCATATACAATTTATCATCTCATCTCTTATGTATTCATGATACTCATTGTGCATATGCATGTAATAGGTTCCCCAGAAGGAGTGACACTCCATGAGTTTGAACCCGAGCATTAGGAGGAGCAGCAGGCAGCCCAGGACTAGGAAGTTCAAGCAGAAGGAGCCAACGTTGAAGATCTCCCTGAGCGTCCTAACCACCAACCATCCTTGTTCTTGAAAGGCAAGCCCCAAAGCATTATAAGCCTCCTATGTCTTTACAAATATCACTTGCGTCCTTTATGTTTGATGCATTAAGTTATATGAGTTGATTGGAAACACTTGCTGCATATATTCTCCTTGTCTAGACAAATATATCTTAAATCCTTGGTAGGTCTAGGATTGAATATATGCTTAGCCTTGCTTAGTTCAGTAGAAGTTGGGTGATTTCCTGTCACCTGCAAGATATAGGTAGATAACTGATCACGGTTGGCTATAATTGCTATCGTGGAAATAACCATGTGTTGAAGAATAAAAAGGAGACCGGGCGGGATTGTGATAGAGAAGCACAAGGCATGGAGGTCTTGGTGCTTATTTATCCCCATCTGTGTCAGTTAAGGACCGATTTGCTGTACCTCCTCATGTCATGTTGAATGCATGCCTAACACTTAGTTGGCCAGATAAGTCATTCCAACCACGAAGCCGAGTAACTCAATTCAGGCCGGGCCCTGGTAAGTGAAAGTGTGCACACTAGAGGTAGTAAGGATGTGCAGACAGCAAGTGGTGTGAGTCCAAGGGCAGGCCATGCCTGAACTTCCTTGCAGACTAGTAGAATCTCTGAGGGTGCAGCACTAATCAGACTCACGAAGTTGGTTCCTGAGTTGTACTAAAGGTGACCCGATGTGACCCCGATAGGGAAGTATGGGTTTGTGTTAGGAATAATTCCCTAGCTAGGTAGGAAGCGATTCGAATCGTCGTCTCTCCCGGATAGTGAGAACTTGACTAAACAGTGGCAACGTAGAGTAACTTAAAGAGAAACTTGATGGTTATCATGATGCTCAACTTATCCTTATACCGGATATGGTTACTAATGCTTGTTAGCTTAATCAAGTGATACTGTAGAACAAGTGCTGATCTAGAGATGCTTAATTGAATAGGTATTCAAATTGATGCTAGAGATACTAAATCTCCAAGTTATATTACTTAAGCTTTTAAGCAAAATGTTGTCAAGCTAACTTCACCAATAAAACCTTGCATACTCCTTGGTGTCATATTATTTCTGGTTTATGACGGGTAAGTCTAGTTGAGTACATTCTCGTACTCAGGGTTTATTCCCTCTTGTTGCAGATGACATGATGTATCATGGGTACTGTAAGAACTGCCTTCATCCTACCATCGATGAGGACTAAACCATGGGGCATGGTATTCCTAAGTTATCCCCTCTATTCTACTTTTGCTAGAAATGACCATGGTACTGGCATGTATTTGAACTAAGTGTGATGTTGATGTCAAACTACTTTGCTTCCGCTATTTAAACTTGGTTTGTAATAACTATGTGAACTCCGATGTTTGTGAGATATTTGTGAACTATTTGTGAACTATGATGTAACATGTGACTGGTTATGTTGAATCATGTACGATCTTGGTTTGTACATTGGTTTGTTTGAAATCCTTTGTGATTTCATCGGACTACCGGGTTTATACGGGCTCAAGTATGACGGTTTTATCGCTTCGGTGATTGCTATTGTACTTGTGCTCTTATAAATTGGATGGTTCAGTTATAGGGATGATAGGTGGGGCCGGCCGGCCCCACCTATAGGCCTATCAGCCCCCTGGTCCCACATGTTAGCCTCCGCTTTGACGTCAGTTCCTCCACCGCCATCTAGATTGCATCTACGTTGTTTATTCAAGTCGGTTTGATCCGAGGGCTTAGGATTGACGCTCTGGCCTATATAACCAGCCCCTGCCCCCCCCCCTCCGGAGAAGCTACCATAAGTCAAGATTAGATCAAAAATTAGTGTTTCTAGAGAGAAGAGAATAGAGCTCCAATTCTTCAAAGTTCTAGTATAGGCTAGCTAGCAAGGTTCAAGTAAAGTGTGGGCTATTGCTTAGGATTGCGGATCTGCCGTCTAGAGACTATTATAGCCATTGTATCTCTTTCTGTTTGACTTTGTGCTACTTCAATATTACGTTGCTATTTACTATGTTCCTAGTTTGCTCTAGTTATATGCTTGATATAGTTGTGATTAATGATGAGTTTATGCATATGTTCGCAAAGCGCTTAACCCAAGACGCGCGTGGGTTAAGTGGTCGACATTATGTAAGCATGGTGCTTAGATATTGTTTACCTATGGATGCATTCTGCATTCTAGGTCATGTGGTAGATCATGGATGTGACACTCCCGTTGAGTCCTTTGTAGTCCACTCCCCGTTTGTAGAGCAAGTAGAACACGATTGCAAAGGGAGCAAGCTCTGTTCTTGATCTTCCTTAGTAATGTTCCTTATGCATAGATCCAAAGTTAATTATGCTATAGATGAGAGTGTATACACTTGGGTGTACAAAAGACTTAGTAAATAAGGAATGACTTAGGAATCTTTTTCTTACCGAATCTCCTACCTAGCCATACCACATTTTTAAGAGTCTCTATCTCTATTTCTATAATTACTATCAATGCTTCACACTTATCATTTATTTATCATTTGGCTTACCCCTGCCATAGCATCAGAGTGGTTTTATCATAAGTATACATATTTGTCAATATCTCTATGCCAACAATCCCATAGCTCCTCCCTATGGATAAAATATAAATAACGATACTCGGTATACTTCTGGGTGAAATGCTACAATGGTATATTATCTGTGTGCTTGCGGATACTTTACTTTAACATATATAATTTCCTTTGAGTTTACAAGTGTCATTAATAATTACCAATCACACATTTCTAGCATCATGCTAGGGATGACAACTTAGTAAAAAGTGATGCTAAGAAATGTCAACAAGCATTTCTAGCACCGTTGCCGGGGAGGGGCACATGGCTAAGAGAATTGATCAAATAAATGCTTATTGATAAAATCATAACAACTCTGCCTTAGTAGGCTTACCCTTGTTTGTCATTGTCCATATATAATACAAGGTATTGCAGAATTGGTTGAGATCCATCAACAACTTCCAATCAGAATCAACCAAATCGAAAAGGAAGCTCAACACCAGTTTCTAAAGCTATGGCTAACAAGACTCTGCATGAGTTCTCTGCTCTAAGAACCAAGAACATCTATACTGGACCAACACTCAAAACCAATAACCTTGAGTTCGAGCTCAAGCCAAGCCTCATCAACATGGTGCAAGCTACCCCATTCAGCGGAAAGGCATATGAAGATGCTAGTGCTCATCTTTAGAATTTTCTAGAGATCAGTAGCACAATCGTCATCAAGGATGTTGCTCAAGACATCATACTACTTCACTTGTTTCCATTCTCACTAGTGGGAAAGGTAAAGCAATGGTTCTACACCAACAAAGATAACATCAGTACATGGGCAAAATGTTCGAAGGCCTTTTTAGAAAAATTCTTCCCTGTAGGCAAGGTCAATGCCTTAAGAGGAAAGATTTCCAATTTCCAATAGCAGAACGAAGAGACCATTCCAGAAGCATGGGAACATTTCCAAGAATATGTTTCAGATTGTCCTCATCATGGAATGGAATATTGGTTGCTCATGTAAAGTTTCTACCATGGATTAACTCAAAAAGCTCATGAGCAACTAGATGCCACTGCTAGAGGATCATTTATGTCACTCACCCTTGGAAAAGCTAAAACTCTTATGGAAAAGATAGCCTCTAATCAAGGATGGTCTCAATGCAACATTCAATCATGCAATAACAGTGAAGAAGTACCAAAAGAGGTGTGTCCACTGTCAACCAAGATGGACATACTATTAAATTGGCTCGAACAGCGAGACAATTACAAGAGAGATCGTCAGTCCATTCAAGATGCTTTCAATGCTCAAAACACATGTGGAGAATATTTGGGGGTTGAATTCCCTGAATATCAAGAGGATGTAAACATCATTGGCAACAATTTAGGTCCACAACAACAGAGACAAGGATGGAATCAACAACAACGGTCAACTTACCAAGGTAAGTACCTAGGTAACAATTATAATTCTTTTAGGGCCTACTTGGTTCAGAGCCAAAAGCTACCCTACCAAAATTAGGGCAAGCCAAAACTAGGGCATGCTAAATTTGGTTGCCAAAACGTTGGCAAAAATTTTGGTATAGCACTTGGTTGGGCGCCAAACTGGAACAGCCAAAATTTTGGATCTTGATTGGTTTGATGCCAAAATATATATGCCAATGTCCATGATTCAATACCCAATGCATACAATTATCTAATAATCACAGTATGCATAGAAGATTAAGTCCAGATAACATATTACTATATTATGTGCATGTACATATCATCATATACACCCATCTTCATCTAACAAGACCACAACATAATATCCATTGTGCTAAAATAGTACCACGAGGTACTAAAATCCTAACCATATAAGCAACTTCATATACTGACGACATGAAGCACGTCCAAAATACCCAAAATAACACCAGAGCACGTCCAAAATACCCAAAATAACACCAGTTAGCCAGTGCATCCATATGCTTTCCACTTGAAGCATGGCCAAAATACCACAAGTCTCAGCACCCATAGTCACATACAGCTACCATATTCACAGCATACCCACTTCCACCAAAAGTCTGAGCATCCATATTCACATGGAGCTACCATACTCACCATCATCCACACCTGTAACACGATACTTGGCACCTAGGTAATCGGTGACCCAAGTTCCAAATGACTGGTCTAATACAACATTCAAGTAGTTCCACAAATGAACCTGCTCCGGCTTTGAAAGATAGGTCGCAATGTCAACCTTTGTCCCTTGGTGGGAAAGGGATATCCTCAATACGCTTCCAAAGATCAGCATACGGATCTATAGTTGCAGGGCAACTTGATGCAATGGATTTGGCAAGCATGGCAATACTTCTAGCTATTTCATCATCCCCTGTTGTTCTAGCACGTTTTGCTTTATCCTTTACATGCTTCTTCCAAGGCGATGACTTATTCTTTCGTTTAATGCTGAAACTAGAGCCTACAAGTGGTGGGTATCTAGGAGCAATAGTGTCTGAATCATTCTCAGCATGTTCAGGAGTATATGCTTCATCACTCCCTGATCCATTATTATTATCATCTTCAGCATCCACAGTCCACTGGTCAACAGCCAAGGATCCATTAGCTTTGGCAGGTTCTCCAAATAGCTCTTCCATAAGATGGAAAAATTTAATAGGTCAAGTAAGATAGTTGTATTTTCCAGGCTGCAATAATTATTAACAAGTGAGCCTAGTAATCTTGGAGTCTACACAGATTATATGGAAAAGTAAACGTACAAGTATGTAGCGGATACACTTACCCCAAGCTTGGAAGGTGATTTCTCTAAGTAGTGAATTACATGATCTTGCATCAAAACCATAGCCACTCTTGTCCATAGCTACTTTTATCCAATTCCACTTCTCCTTGAATGCCCTGAAATGGCGATCAACTTGCTGTGTGGTAGTTCCAAGTCCAAATCTAGCATTTAAAGCTTCTGCGCACGTATGGTGGTGGCGTTGCTTCCACGTAGAGGTAGCAGGTTTTCCTTTAGGTAGTCAATATACCATTGAAGCATGAACTCGGTGCTGTCATCGGTCCATGTTTTGTACTTCTAACGAGATCCAGCATCTGCATTCCCATCTTTCTTTTCCTTACCCATGCTAAGAACAAATTTTAAAAGTAAGTAATAAACATTATTAAACATATAATAAATGATGTTTTGGTAAGACAGAAAGAAAGGTAATTCATTAAGCAAAACATTAATATTATTTACACGCTTACAAGCAGCAATACAGTCTAAAGTTGATTGCACACCCACCAAACTACACAAAACCAAAGGACACCAGCAAGTACTAACTAATTGTCAATGATAACATCGTTATTTAGTCTATCATTCCACATCTGCTGGGCAATTGAATCACGCTTCACAGCCCACTCATGTACATCAGCCTATCGATCGGAGACATGATTCTTACTCCTTGGTAGGTGATTGTACCAAGTTGGCTCATCATATATGAACTCATCAGGTCCATCGTCTAGTATCCAATTATGAAGGGCACATCAGGCAATGACCACCTTGGCCTATGACTTCAAGGGTATGAATGGCTTGTTGCTAAGAATCTTGAAGCGATTCTTGAGAGCACCAAATGCTCGTTCAACTGTTGTCCTAAGTTGGGACTGACGGTGATTGAAAAGCTCTTTTGGACATTTTGGGTCTTGGGCTCTGTGAAACTCTTTTAGGTGATAACAAACTCCACGGTAGGGCGGTAATATGCCTGGCCTAGTGGCATATCCAGCATCGGCCAAATAGAACTTCCCTACAACCAAAGTTAACATAATGCCTAATGTCATGTCATAACGGTGAGACTATGTAAGAATTTTCAAAATCCATGAAAATCCATGAATACCTTCAGGAATTTTAAGTCCGTTTGGACGAGAAAGGGAGTCTTGCAGCACAAGAGAATCATGAGCAGATCCCTCCCACCCTGCTAGGACATAAGTAAAGTGTAGGTCAAAGTCGACAACTGCTAGGACATTTTGTGTGGGGTATGACTTGCGGCCCCTAAACCTATCCGCAGATTTAGCAGGCACACATGCCTTGATGTGAGTGCCATCTAGTGCCCCTATACAACCCTATGTATAGAGACAAACACATGTCAAAGCACTTATATATCTAAAATTGCATATAAAAATTATATCGCTTACACTATTGAGAGTTACCTCAAAATATGGATAGAATCTGTTAGGACTCTCAGTGATCTTTGGGTGTGTGGATATAGATCTCACATAAATTAGCTCAGGAGCTAGCTTGACAATGGCACGCAGGACAGCATTAAAGTACGTACTCACTATCCATCCTAATCTCCACATTGCTATTGCTACAGAGGAATGTGTGTAGTATTGCCAAACAATCTTCATAAACATTGCCAGCTACTCCTCTACTAAAACATGAAGTGTGTCAACTATTAGCCCCCTCTCCCTAAGCCGAGCACAAAGCTTGTAGAATACAGGCTAGGACATCCTAAGCTCTTGCATACATATTCTGTCCGAGGTATCAAGCAACCTAATTAGCTCACTACTACGCCATATATCCCTCTACGCCAGTGGAGCATACTTTATGCGTTTGGTTGTACTCCTCTTGTGATTTTTGTACCTCCACCACAAGGCCAGCAGTAGAACAAGAAAAGCTAGGGCCTTTTGCCTCGACATACAGCAACAGAGGAATTTTTGCTGAATATTGCCAATCAAGGTGTAGGCGTGTAGGCAATGTGCAGGAACAAAAAATGAAAAATAAAATGCAAAGCATGTATCAGCAGCAAGTAAATTAAAATAACTTTTGATGTGCACAAGCATAGATGGCAAATGAAGTAGTACTTTGGCATGTATAGTAGCCAATAAATTATATTACTTTAGTGAACAGGCCGGTTTAACTGAAACTAACATATGCAACCAAACTAAAGTGATTTGAACTAACACACACCATCGTGAAGCATCAAACAATTGTTAGTTATATCTAGATTTTTTTAATGGGCAAGGTGAAGTGTTTAACCATCATAAATAATGCTGAAATCTTAAAAGAGGAATATGCAATGGGCTTATGCAGTTGGGAATCTGAGGAGCAACAACTACAATCATAGTAACTTGCTGTAAGACTGTAGCTATGCAGAGACTCAGAGAGAGACCAAAGGAACTCGATTTGAAAGATTTTACCTCTAGGAGTGGACCAATGGATCTAGCTGGGGCGATTGCGTTCTGGTACGTTTTCCTCTGCACTTTGTTGCAGCAGATCTATAAACGGATGATAGATTGGAAACTCATACCTAGAAAATGGATGGAGGATTGAAGGAGTAAAACACTGCTAGTAGGAATAGATGGATTAATCAGAGATGAGAGGCCACTAGATGAGGGAAGATGCTTCTTGTTCCCCAACAGATTAAGGGATCTGTTATGAAGGTAGGGATGAAAGGATATGTCCCTTTAATCTACGATAGGAACAAGTGATGGGCTGGTGGAGCTTCGGGACTAGCACAGGCGACAGAGGAGATAAGCGGCGGTGGCCGTGAAAAGTGACAATGGAGAAGAAGAGAATTAGTGGGAAGTGGTGGCTACTGTGCCGGTGGGAGGGTGATACTGCAAAATAACGAGGGCAATAGGAGTGCGGTGAAGGCAGCCAAAGTATTGGCGCTGGATGTCTCGTGTCCACCGCCGATTTGGCTGGAAGGTTCGGCACGCCAATTCTTTGGTTTCAAACCAAATGAGCGCCAAAGTTTTGGGACTGCCATGGGTTTGGCCAGGCGAATTTTAGACAGCATCAAGCAGGCCCTTAATCCCAAGTAACCATCCTTAAGAGACTTAATCTTAAAACAAACTAGGATTAAAGATAATATTTCTAAAAATCTTGCTTTTAATGATAAGGTCCTAGAAAACATAAATACTAAAATAGATAGTTTTTCTTCTGCCATAAAAGACCAACTTAGCTATAATAAAAAGATATAATCTCAATTGGCGTAGTTGGCCGCTGCTCTACCGTTTGCTACTAACCTTGAAAAGTTCAACGCTATAACCACAAGAGGTGGCAAGTCTACTCGTGATCCGCCGTATCCAACAAGGATAGGTAAGACACAAGTGGTAATACAGGAAGAGGAGAAGAGAAACGATGAAGTTGAAGAAGTTGATCCACAAGAGCAAGAATTACAAACAAGATTTTTATGACACTACTTTCCTACCGTGTCCACGCAGAAATCAAAAAGCCAAAATGGATGAGCATTTTGGTAAGTTTATTGAGGTAATTCAAAAGTTATATATCAATATTCCTCTACTAGATGCCATACAGGTACCCACCTATGCAAAGTATCTCTGAGACATCCTCAACAACAAAAGACCACTGCCCACCACTGAAGTAATCAAGTTGACGGAGGAGTGTAGTGCGGACATCCTAAGCACATCACCTATCAAGAAGAAGGATCTGGGGTGTCCCACTATCGATTGTTCGATCGGAAGCTAGAACTTTGAGAACGCGTTATGCAATCTTGGAGCAAGCGTTAGTGTCATGCCAAAGAAGGTCTTCGACAAGCTCAACTATTCAACGCTCACACCAACATCGATGTGTTTGCAACTAGCTGACCAATAGGTCTGCTACCCTACAGGAATCATCGAGAATATTCCGGTAAAAATATGAAACTTCTTTGTTCCTGTGAATTTTGTAGTACTTGACATGCAGGAGGACATGAAGTCACCCCTCATACTTAGGAGACCCTTCCTGAGTACTACAAATGCTCACATTGATGTCAGAGCCGGAGAAATCAAATTCCATATTAATGGCAAGGAAGAGCGATTTGCCTTCAAGCCAAGACCAAAACAATGCTCTAATTTGGAATGGTGTAAGAAATAAGTCCATCCATCAAGGTCTCCATCTCAAGGACAGAAGGACGCACCTGAAGAATAAACGCGAACGGAGAAGTCCGGTTCGGTGGACTCAAAATTCTAAACCCTCGCCGGGAGGTAACTCGGTAGTTATCCATATTTACTTTTTATGCTTTTGCATATTTACGTTTCAATACTTGCATTAGAAAACTAAAATAAAAATTCTCATCATGGCATTATAAAAATTAAAGCCCCATGTAAATAATTTTTACAGAGCGTAAAAGCCCCATAAGAAATATTTCTCATGAAGGCATAAAAATTTAAAAATACCATCATTCATCTTCTTATATTTCATAGTATCGTAAAATATTTTTGCATTGCAAATTTATACATGCATATACAGTAGAAATACGGGCACTGGGACCCACAGACACATGGGGGCCCACCTCCATCTCCACTCAACCTCCATTATCATCTTCATATCTCCACCATTTCCACTCTCCTTCACTCTGGGCCATCCAGGATCCACTTCCACTGAAAGGAGCACCCAATATATTTAACCATGAAGCAAAGAAGCACTAGGAAAATGGAGAGGCCATTTGGCCATGATGTGGGGCTAGCTGGCCCCACCACTAGGCTGGCCGGCCTGCTACTCTCCCTCCTATAAATACCTCCCTTCCAGGCTCATTCACTCACCCATCTCCACTGCAATCTAGCTTCCTGAGTTCAAAATTCTAGTTCTCAAATTCATAGTTGAATTTCCCTTAGTAGAAGTAGTTTTGGAGTAAGAGAAAAGAGTAACAAAGTTGAGAGTGAAAGTGTTACTAAAATCTTGAGAAAGAGAGAGAGGTGCTGTTAAATTTGAGCAAGAAAGAGTGGTAGTGTTGTCCAAATCAAGAGAGAAAATTAAAAAGAATTAAGGTGGAAGTCATGCCAAAATATTGATTAGAAAAATTCTTTAGGCAATCTCGGACGACTAACCCTCTAGACGACTAACTTTTGGATGGCTAACCACTAACACTTGTATTTTTCCTAATCCTGTTCCACCAGTTGTGTTGTCTTTTGTCTATTTTGTAGGAAATATGAGCAAGATCGTCGGAAAGCTCAAGCGTGCGGTGTCGTTTCGCCCAACGAGAAGTTCGTCCTCCCAGGCAAGCACCGACATGGAGGTCAATCCTCCATCTCCCGCTGTCGGAGCATTGTCCCGTTCAGCCCCTGTGGAGAGAAACATTCTCTTGCAAGAGATGCAGCTCAAGCTCTGGGATGATACGGAGAAGGACATCTATAAGAAGCTAAAGACCCGGAGGTTCGTCCTCACTCCTGCTTACGATCCAACCCTACTACGAGCCACAGGTATGAACACAAAATTTGAACTCATTTTTAAGGCGGTAGGATGGGAAGATGTTTGGGAAATAAATGAGCCAGGGTCTAATCTTTTGACTGCTGAATTTTTATGCACCTTGAAACCCACTGATTCAAAGGTATCATTTAGACTTTTTAGAAAAGATTTTTCTATCACATGGAAACAGTTTAATGAACTTCTAGGATTTCATGCACAATGTGTGATTGTTGTGGACACTGCTATACAAGACTTTGATAGAATGAAATTTTGGAGGGAAATATCTAAAGAACTTACTTGCTACTGTCCCTGCACAAATGAAATTCATCACCCTACTTTGCGATTCATGAACAAATGGCTAGGATTTTCTCTTTTTCCTAGATAAGATTTTTGCACTATTAGGAATGATGAACTTCAACTACTCTATGCTATGGTCAAAAGAAGAAAGGTTTCACCAGTCCAGTTTATGATGAAACAATGGAAAGAAATTCCTGATCTTAAGGGAGATGTTGGGTGTACTTCTTTGGTCACCCGCATAGCTAGAAACTTGGGTCTTTTGGAAAATGCTTCTGTTGCTTACATCGATGACATTCCCCGTTGGCTTATCGATTATGAGTATTTTAACCAAGCACACATGTTAAAAATGGTAAAAATGGGAAGCTTGTCATGATGTACATGGATTATACAAATGAAATCCCATTACCAGACCAAAGCCTTGGTCTGTATGTGGTGCAGTCTTTTGTCTTTGATTTATAGGTGAAGCAAGCAGTGCCTTGCCGGAGCGCCTCAATGAGACTCACGTGCATCCTGCAGCCCTAGTACCGTGGTGACGGTCCAATTCTCAAAGGACCTGCCTTCACCAGCTATGCAGGCTGGGACCAGCCGGATTCTTCCTGCATGCACCAGCCCGAGCATGCTGGGTGGGAATCTTCTCACATGCACTAGCCCGAGCATGCTGGTTGGGAGCAGCCCACTCCTTAGCATGCTGAGAGCTCCTAGCATTAGGGCTCAAGTGCGCAATGGCAGGATGGCAACTTTGACTACTATCAGCAGCAGCAATATGAAGAAGTCTTGAGTGGCCATCAGGGAAGACTTATGTCCTTCTCTGCCTATGGTTACCATGACCAGCCTATGGCCTACCATGAGCAGCAGATGGAGCACCCCCGCCTCGACAATAGGCTGACGTCTATCGAGGAGACATAGCAGAAACATCCAGAACACACTTCACCAGCACACCCAGTGGCAAGCGGAAGCAGCGGAATGCCTCGCCGCCATCTAGCAGCACTAGGAGCAGGAGAATGAGAATTGGCAATACTTGTTCCAGGGTCTCCACATCGACCCGCCTTTCTGAGACCACAATAACACCTAGGTTTGGGGCAGGAGCCCCCATTTATCGAAGGTAAGTTCTCTCTTCCTAGCATTTTATTATTTTCTTTGGTTTATTTTTCAAGTTTGCTATTTAGTTAAAAAGAGATGCATAACCCAAAAACAAAATAAAATTTTGCCTTTGTCTCTTATATATATATGATCTAAAAAAAGAAAACCAAATAAAAAGAGTGTGTATATAGTTTAAGTTTAATTAAGTTTGTCTAAGATGTGTTTTAGTTTTCTTTCTTGTTTTTAAGAACTAGATAAATAAAAAGAACTTGAAGATGATCTCACATGATGGAAATGATGAATAGTTGCTCTATTGTAATTCCTTTCAAGTACCTAGTTTTCAGCCTTGAATTCTCCCGAGTTTTAGATGAAATTGATTTGACATGAGAATTTGCTCTAAACTTAAAACTCGTGGGTAGCATATGCTGCATCTAAGTCAAGGTAATTGACAGATATGATATGAGAAGGTCTGAGCTGCTATTTATCTTGTTCCAAGTGACACTTGAATTCTAGAAATTTATCTTTTGAAAAACATAAAAATGCAACAAAATGAGATCCCGTATAACAAAACTTCAATTCCCACCAGAACCAAATATGATATTTAGACTTGGAAAACTTCCACTCATATATGCTGCTTGCATTGCATTGAGTTTAGTGAAGCTTTGTTAATGCCTTATGAGAGTTTTTTCATGCTCTTAAAATCAAGATCACGTACACACCACCCACATATGCACTACTCCTACCCTGGGGGTAGGCGCAAAAACATGCATTCCATCTAGATCCATCCAAAAATGTTTTACTCCTACACTAGGAGAAAACACCAAAAACATGCTTGATAGGTTTTCCACTAAATAAATACTCCAAGTTCTTGTTGCTATCTCTCAAAAGTTTTGTTGCAGAAAAGAGGCATGGGCTATGCAAAAGTTATTCACAAAAAAAGAAGAGAGAAAGAAAAAGAATTGAAAAAAATGGATACTCAGATGCCCGCCTGAAAAAAAAGAATAAGATACCCCTGCTCTCTAGCAATTGTTTCCAAAGTTCCAAATGAGAGATATGTTTTCAAGGAGCATTGTAGAATTAGGCTAGACACCTTATATATCCAATATATTCCACACGCATGCACATCTTGATTTGATTGTATGACTCAACTCTCTTTGGATTCATTGTTTGACTTTACAATATATGTATTGCAAGTATGCTCTCTCATAAAATCGTCACTCCTATGAGCTCCACATAAACCTTAGTTGTAGGAGACGAAAAGGCATAACATCACTATTGCCTTAGTAAGGATCCACAAATACCATATATATGAGAGACTTGAGAGTGTCGAACAATGGAATCTCTGAGTTTTATTTTGGAAAACTAGCAAAAACTCTAGAACAATGGTTGAACAAAGAACTTGAGACATAGTGCTTGACTTGATCGTTCTGTCTTCCAATTGCTCAAGACCCAAGTGAAAGCTCAAAAGCCTCTTGGTTGAAGGTAATATGGGTAAGTGTGAAAGATAGATCGATAGATTTTAATCCAGAGGAGAATTCTTTGTTGAACGCATGCGTACTTTTGAGGAGTGAAAACAACATAGCAACTCCTGATCTATTGTTAAGTTTAGCTTTACTCAAGGACAAGCAAAGGTTAAGCTTGGAGGAGTTTGTCGATGGTAGTTATCATCCATTATAAACCATCCACATAACTTGAATAAATGCATAAAAAGGATCGCCAACATAGACTTAGGGGTTTAAACTGACAATTTCCATGAGTTTTGCTGAATCTATGTTTTTAGGAGGGTTATTTTAGAAAACCAGCAAGGGGATCAAAACATCAAATAAAATCACGCATATCCATGGCGAAAAGTACTCCAGAAGGTCCTAGAGGCCACCAGAAGGCATCCCCCCCGAGGTAGACCCTGAGGGGATGACAGGTGGGGCCAACCGGCCCCCTAGTCCCACATGTCAGCCTTTGCTTCGATGTCGGTTCCTCCACTACCTTCTAGATTGCATCTACACCGTTTATTCAAGTTGGTTTGATCCGAGGGCTCAGGATTGATGCTCCAGTCTATATAACCAGCTCCTGCCCCCCCCTTCGAAGAAGCTGCCATAAGTCAAGATCAGATCAGAAATTAGGGTTTCTAGAGAGAATAGAATAGAGCTACAATTCTTCAAAGTTCTAGTATAGGCTCGCTAGCAAGGTTCAAGTAGAGTGTGGGCTATTGCTCAGGATTTTAGATCTACCATCTAGAGATTGGTATAGCCATTGTATCTCTTTATTTTTGACTTTGTGCTACTTCAATATTATGTTACTATTTATTATGTTCCTAGTTTGCTCTAGTTATATGCTTGATATAGTTGTGATTGATGATGAGTTTATGCATATGTTCGCAAAGCGCTTAGCCCAAGACGCGCGTGGATTAAGTGGTCGACATTATGTAAGCATGGTGCTTAGATATTGTTTACCTATGGATGCATTCTGCACTTTGGGTCATGTGGTAGATTGTGGATGTGACACTCCCACTGAGTCCTTTGTAGTTCGACTCCCTGTTTGTAGAGCAAGTAGAACACGGTTACGAAGGGAGATAAGCTTTGTTCTTGATCTTCCTTAGTAATTTCCTTAAGTTTAGATTCAGAGTTAATTATGCTATAAATGAGAGTGTATATACTTGGGTGTACAAAAGACTTAGTAAATAAGGAATGACTTAGGAATCTTTTGCTCTTAAAGAATCTCCTGCCTAGCCATACTACATTTTATGAGTCTCTATTTCTATCTCTGGAATTATTATCAATGCTTCACACTAATCATTTATTTATCATTTGACTTACCCCCACCATATCATGAGAGTGGTTTATCATAAGTATAGATATTCGTCAATATCTCTATGCCAACAATCCCATAGCTCCTCCTTGTGGATAAAATATAAATAACGATACTCGGTATACTACCTGGTGAAATACTATAATGGTATATTATATGTGCGCTTGCGAATACTTTAACATATATAATTTTCTCTGTGTTTACAAGTGTCATTAATAATTACTAAGAACACATTTCAGGCATCATGCTGGGGATGACAACTTAGTAAAGAGTGATGCTAAGAAATGTCAACACCCGTAAACGAGGTATGCATTCAATTAAAGAAATGGACATGCTTGCAGCTAAGATGGATCTACTCACAAAGCGAGTGGAAAATTATGTGAAGGTGAGTGCCCAAGAGACACTCAAAGCCATGGATTCCCACATGACTTGTGAAGTCTGTGGAGATGTTGGACATTTGGGCAATTCCTGCCTCGAAACCCAAGAGGACCTCAACTTTGTTAACACCGACAACGGGTTTTGTCCACAACATCAAGGCTGGAAACAGCGCTCCAACAACCAGGGAGGTAACAATTATTACTCTTCTTCTCGTTTGAATAATCAAAGTAATAATAGTTATGCTTTCTTGAAAGATCTTGTTTATGGTCAAAGTAGAATGACTGATAGTATAAATAAGAAACTACATGCTCATGATAAGATGTTGAAAAACATAAATGCTAAATTGGATGAATTTTCTTCTATCCTAAAGAATCAACTTAGCTTTAATAAGATGATAGAATCCCAATTAGCTCAAATTGTTGCTGCTATCCCATCCTATGAAAAAGATAGAATTCTTGGCAAACCTAAAGGAACCATAGAGATAGCCAACCTTGTTATGGCAAGGTATGACTTCTCTGAGGTTGGGGATTTCCTATTAAGAAAGGTGATCCTAGGAACCCAATCATTACTTGCTCCATAGGCCCCCACACTGTTTCATAATGCCATTTGTGATCTAGGGTCTAGTATTAACATCATGTCTAAGGAAACTTATGATAGATTGTTTTATACTCCCCTAGCTTCAACCTCAGTTTACTTGCAATTAGCCAATCAATCCATCTGTTATCTCATGGGAGTAGCCACTGATTTACTAGTTAAAGTTAGGAGTGCTTATGTTCCTACAGATTTTATGATCTTAGACATGGGTAACGCCGAGGGTACACCTTTAATCCTTGGTCGTCCTTTCATTAATACTGCAAACGCTTGCATATGTGTGGCTTCTGGGCAAATCCAATTTCGCTTTGCTGGAAGAAAAGAAATATTTGCTTTTGCCTCTAGACAACCCCTCTTTGATGAGAAACAGGAAAAGAAGAAACCTCCGAAGAGAATCAAGATGAAGAAACCAAAGCCGATTGAAGAGCCAAAGAAACCTATCAAGAAGAAGAAGAATAGAAAGAGATGGCGTAAAAAGAAAGATCCGTCCTCAAACTCGTCATCCCCTGATCCTGATCTTAACAAGGCCTCTGAGGTGGAATAAGAGGAAACACCTCTGCCCAAGGATGAATGACCTTGAGCCCAAGAAAAAGGTAAGTTTTCTATTCCTTGCATTTATTTACCGCAATTCGTTAGTTGCATTTCATTTCCAATAAAGTTGCTTTACATTGCATGATAGGTTAGTTGCATTTAGCTACTCTTTGTTAATAAATAAAGTTCTGTAGTAACTAATGCCTGATAGGATAGATATGCATTTAAAGCAACATATGAAAAAAATATTTAATAATCATGAATAAAATTTAGTAGCATTTCTGCTGAATAAGTTATCTAGTAGTTATAGGTTTAGCTAGTTATTTATGCATTCTAGTAGTATTAGTTAGTCAACAAAGAAAAGAATCAAAATAGCCGCTAGAAGACATTCCAACCTATGCAAAAGGAAAGGTTGGGGGAGACGTCTCTCCCCGCTTAGGTATGAAAATCTTAAACCCTCTCTTTACAGTCATGTATGCTTTATATTTCAATATTCATGATCATAGATTGTAGAGAGGAGTGCCTTTAAAATTATTTCGAGAAAAACTCTACTCTAATAAAATGATGATAAATTATTTTGGAGATGATGAATAGTTGCTCTGTGATACTTTGCAAAAGATTGTTATACAACCTTATACTTCTGAAGTTTTGAGCATGATAAACTTAGAGTTCATCTTAAGTTGAATGCTTTTGTGGGTTGCAAATGCTAGAACCAAGAATAGGCTTTTGCGAGATATGATGTATGCCATGATTAGAGTAAATCTTTGAACCTATCAGAGGAATGGTAAAGACAACCTGGAGTTTTGTTTTGCAAAATGCTAAACTCTCTTGCTAGAAGTTCCTCAATGGTGGTAAATTCCTACTAGAGCCAAATAAACATCCACTCATACATGATAAAGCCACCATAAAAGCTGCTTGTTTGTTTTGAGCTTTTTCAAGCCTTGTTGATCTGAGTTGAGAAACTTTTCATGCTTTTTGATCAAGATCATATACACCCACATATTTATGTTATTCCTACACTGGGCATACGCATCCACATATGCATTCCATTCATTATTGCTCTATGAGAATCAAAGTTACCTCTCTATGTTGTCTTACATCAAAAGAGAGGCCTAGGCTATAGAAAAAAAATATTCAGAGAGAATAAAAGAGCAAAAAGCTCTAGTGTTTACAAAAAGAGAGAGAGTGAGAAAAAGAAAAGTAGCCATGCCCTCTCAAAAAGAAGCTAGAGAAGGGAAACTTCTCAAAGGAGTACCACTTCCACCAAATATACCACACACATGCACATCTTGATCAATTTGTATGATTTGTTGCTCCTTGTGATCCAAGTGTTTGACTTAGCAATAGATTCAATTCAAGTAAGCTATGCTTTTACCCCTACCTTGAGCTCCACATAAGCTTTAGGATAGAAATTAAGGCTAAAATTCATGGCCTTGGTGAGGATTTCAAACACCATTGAGTGACTTGAGTGTACCATCTGAGGAACTTAGGCAAGTTTTCTTTTCAAATCATGTGAAAACCTCTAGGAAGTTTGAGCTAAACCAAAGTAGGCGAAAAGTATCTATCTAGCAACACATTCTTGTAACTGCTTGTATCAAGGTGAAAGCTATAAGTCCCACATTGTTAAGACTGATGGTAAAAATTCTAAGTGCTAACATGTTCAACTCAAGACAAAGTATTTGCTTGTATACAAGTCTTTGCTGGATGTTACATAGTAGCAACTCCTGATGCAACAACCTTTTCCATGCTAAACCCATGTCTTTGTTGAGGATAGCAAAGGGTTGCTTGGGGGATCTTGTTGATGGTCACTAACACCCATTTTGACCATCAACATTCCACCCAAAAGCATGGTAAAGTGAGGTAAATCATCATGAGATGTGAAGAATTTTGTTTATAATTCACCTAGTTCCACTTGTGCTTGTAGAATTATTTGTATGCAAGAAATATGGCAAATTTTGGCCAAAATGGTGACAAACATGGACATATGGAGCAAGTGGACGTGGCAGGTGGCCCTGGGCCCACTGGGTAGCGTCGCCCGATGCCACCTAGGCACTGCCTTGCCCCACCTAGTGCCCACTTGGCACTTTGCCACGTCAGTGATCCATGGGAGCTCCTCCTCAGCCAATAGGATGTGTTGATTCAAGTCGGTTCAATCAACAGTCATGATGAAGAGTCCATGGATCCATGGGCCCATTGTCATAGACTTGGAGCTTCACCAATCGACTTCCCATCTGAGTTTCACCATGTGTTGTCCTAGTAACCGCCATTGGGAGCCAACCAACGCCATAGGATCAAGAGGCGGTGGAATGGAGGGCTAGGCGGCACCCAACCTTGGCCGCCCAGCACCCAAGTCACCTCAACCGACCTCCTAGCTGCCTACAAATACCCCTCCCCTCACTATACACTATAAATAGTGGGTGTGGAGCTCGGTGGAGAAGCAGCCCCATTTATTTCCAAGCTCTCCAAGCTTCTCTTAGCTTTCTAGCTTAGCATTAGCTATAGAGTAGTAGTCTAGTAGTGGAGTAGAGCAAGAGCGGAGCTGCTCACGAAGTCTGAAAGAATCTTCTGGGTCTGGTATAGCTCCTTTGTAATTCTTTCATTTCTGCATTACTTTATTCAGTAATTATTTTAGTACTTTATTCTAGTATTGCTTGCTTTACTTTAAGTACTTAGTCATTAGTGCTCATCATTAGTGAGCTTAGGTGTTTGTTGTTTGGCATTAGTAGCATAGGTTATCTTATCATTAGTAGTCTTTCGTTAGTACCGATTCCACCGTCTGGTTAAGGTGCTTTGATCTCATTTCATCAGAGCTCAGATCAAAGGAGCAAGTGTATAGATTAAGCATGGTGCTTAGGCTATAGATTACTTATGGATATGGCTAGGCCTCGAGATAGATTGTGGTAGGTGGCAAGTGGTGATAGCCTTGTCCATCCTCTGTATTCCACCACAATAGGTCTAGTTATGAAATCTTAGGGCTCGTGGTAGACCTTGTCTATTTAACTCTCCTAGTTGGTAGGCGGCCTGTGCCCCAAAGTACTATCGCATTTCTCCTAGTAATTTGTTTACCCTTAGTTACTAGAAAGATATATCACTCGCTCTCCCACCTATCTATCTCTAGTTAGCTTGTTAGTAGTAGTTAGTTTAGGTAGTTCACACTCATCCATCACTATCGTTCACCTACCTAGGATCAACTTAAGACCTACCTTTAACAAATTCTAGTCCAATATAAATTCTAGCCTTCTACCTTCCTATGGGTGTCACACCCGGTTTTAAGAATAAAACTAGGCTTGCCATATGTGTGCCTAGGAAGTCCACAATACAACAATAGAATAGAGGATATCAAAAATAATGTTATATAGCAAAAACATACTTATAATTAACACTTAGATTAGAGTATAGAGGAATGGTTACTCATGTTTTCTTTAGGCTCCAACTTCACAGGGATGGCTGACTGGGCGCTACGTATGCCAAGCACTTCTGACAATATCCTGAGAACTCCTTCGTTGTCTTCATCAATCTTCTGAGCAACTTTTACTAGAGTCTGGGGTGTGGGGAAATAGCAAGTGTGAGCCCATGTCGTACTCAGCAAATATAACATGGGGTTCATGAGGCTCAAAAGGTTGACACTGGTTTACAGTGATTAGCTTTTAGTAAGTCATGATTTTAGTAACTAAGTAACAAGTTTAACATAAGCCCCGAAATAACCACATGATCATGTAAACAAGAATAATGTATAGCATCAATCAATAATCATTAGTGTCCATCTATTCCATAAGGAGTCCAGGCCGCTCATGTCCGTGAGCACGGCTGATATACCAGTTTTACACTCTGCAAAGGTTGTACACTTTCACCATGAGCCTAATTTACCCTTTCGCCCGAGGTAGCTAATCTCTTGACCCACTTCTAAGGAAGATCGGCAGGGTTCACTATGAAGCCTTTCAAAAGTCCCTAGCCGCTAGGTTTTCGCAGCTAGGCAAATGGAGCCCCTCCAACAGAGTGGCACATTCCACGCAGGCTATACACACCCTGAGAGACAAGAATCCATTCTACAACCTAGGCCTATCCTTTGCGCCTTAAGGTAACCACTAACAAGCTAAAAAAACTATGTTTACTTAGCTAAAGCCAAAGCCGAAACCATAGCTCTCATGGTTGTACTGTTAGTCCTGGGTGATCACTTATAGATAAGTC
This sequence comes from Miscanthus lutarioriparius, assembly GCA_904845875.1. Taxonomy (NCBI): domain Eukaryota; kingdom Viridiplantae; phylum Streptophyta; class Magnoliopsida; order Poales; family Poaceae; genus Miscanthus; species Miscanthus lutarioriparius. Next base: position 69,073,193 of record CAJGYO010000005.1, on the reverse strand, counting down.
CTTAGGGTGATGAATCTGGAGCACCATAAAAATAATGCTCTAGCCCCTTATTCCAAGTTGCTAAAAAGCATATTTTAACATTATTGCATATATCATTAGTCAAGTTATAGATCATGGTTATGAATTAGAGCACTAGCATCATACTATCCAATGCAATGTCCCACGGGTGTAAGGTACAAGATAAAAAAGCTAGGATATCCTTAGGGGTAACATGGTAGACACATGCACATGAATTGAGTGTATTAAAGTTGATAGGAAACAAGGATGATCCCATGCTATACTTGCATTTTACTCTTGCTCACATTTTCCTCACACTTTGCTTCTGGACATCACCTTCTGATATTCAGCGCTCACAAGCGGTTCTCATTCTACTCGTAGCAAACACCATGCATAGGCAAACATACAAGCAATAGATGAAAGCAACTAAGAATAGTACACCACACAAGGTAAAACGACATGCTAAAAGAGAGTTAAAGCTACAGTACGAGAACACAAGAAACGTCGAAAACGGGTCTATGGTTAAAAAGAAACGACTACCGGGATTTTTATACAATAGCAGAAAAGAAACCACTACTAGCTTGATTTATTTTTTAAGTAAAATCATGTGAAGAATTTTAATTTAGATTGGTTAACATGTATGAAGTTGAAAAACTGGGCTTCAAACTAGTCAGGTTTTATTTATTTACAAAAATGTCACATGCTATTAAAGTCATTTAAAAATTACTTTGCAAAAGAAATAAATATATGAGAGCATCTAATCGAGTTATATGTAGCGTGTTTAAACTAACCAAATTATAGTTAATGAAAACATATTTATGTTGGTATTAATGAATTTAACATTTATTTGCAAAAGAGCATCGTATAAGCATATATTGCTTTTAATTATAAAGCAAGTTAAACATTACTTTGCAAAAATAAAAGGGCATGTGAGAGCACCTACTCAATTTCCATATAACCTGGGTTGAACCTAAACAAATTATAATTCAAAAACAGATTTATGTTATTAGTTAATCGTATTAACATTTATGTATAAAATACTAGGGTGTAACACCTATGTTGCTTTTAAAATTGAAAAACTAGTTGCATCACATCAGTCAAATTAATATTTAATTAAAAATACATTAACTTATGACAGGATATCACGGCTAACTCATGAACTACGTTGATACAATCTTAATGCGACATCAACAGATGGAAACATAGCTAAAAGAAGGAAACGGTGGGATTAAAGCTTTAGGATTTTATCTACTCCCTCCGTCCTCAAATACAATGCATTTTGGTCATTTTTAGACAAAATAAGGGAGAGTGCAATAGACGCATGTACCCCTCACTTGCCTTCCTAATGTATTGAAATCTAATTCTTTTTCGCATGATTAAAGGGTGAACTATCAGTCTCCTTATACAAAATATGACAAGTACATGAATTACTTTCCTTATACGAAATAATCATGTATTTTATTTAAGTAAACATTATCTTCTTGTTCCCCGAATGTACTATATTTGAGTATAAATTTCAAATGCCAGAATGCACCTTATTTCAGGACTGAAGGAGTATGGGGCAAAGAATAGGAGAAATAATACGTAGCCGCACCTGAGGTTTTATAGGCTAAATCATGATTGGTTGACTGAATACTAAATATCATTAATAAGTGCATGAAGGTAGGAAGAAAGATAATTATAGAAGAACTAATACCAAAGGTGCAGATAGATGACGTGCTGATCAAGGCCGGTGAAGCACGCACGCAGACATGCATGACTTGCAGGAAGGCGAACACGAGGGATGCATGCGTGCAGGCATACGGCGCGGCTCTGGTGGTCGCCGGCAAGAAGCAATACAGCAAGGGCAAGAGCTGGGCGATGGTGAGCTGCAGCACGGAGTTGAATTAAACGGTGATAGCAGGTGCAGCAGCGGTAATCAACGGGCATGGTGTAATTAACAGAGAGGAAGGAAAACATGGGATGCTTACCAACAACAACTATGAACGGGCAGCATTGATGGTCTTGCATGTTTGGGCGTGAAGCGGACTAACTTCGACAGGATAAGCAGCAGCCGAGTCTCTCCCAACACAGAAACGACATGAGGAGTGGAGAAAAATCTAATTCACATCATCATGGATTCCCAAACTAGAGGCTCCCCTTAAAGTAGATGCGGTATGCTTTGCCCAGAGGATGGTACATACATATAGGGAGAAAAACTCTCCACCTCCACTTCAACTAGTGATACGGTACTAATTGAAGTTGCTCCATCCACCTGTACTAATGGGCCTAAATAAACATTAAAGCCATTAGTAAATAAAAACACCAGCCTTTAAGATTATTTTGGATCTTTGCACAAGGCTTTCGTGGATTGATGAAGATTTTAGGCTTAGGATTATTCTAATTTCGAAATTAATTAATTTCATAAAATAAAAATAATTCTAGAAAGATTAGAATTATCATTTATATCACGAAAAATGCTTCAAAGCTTAGAAAAATCCCTAGAAAAATCCTGAAGACAGATTGAATGATGAAGAACTCAAATAAAATATTTGGAGCTCATGGAAAACTATTTTGGAGCATTTGTAAATTAGATTATGCTTGTAGAATAGTGGGAACAAGTTCTAGAAAAAGCTAAAAAATTTCTGAGAGGTCCGTAGAGATAAGTTGATGAATGGCGAGCAGAAAGTAGTGATTTGGATTACATGGAAAGGATTTTTGGGATGATCAACACGAAAAGATTAAGTTGAAAAAACAATGAATTTGATCACAGAAAAAGATTAAGACATGTTAGAGATGGAAGATCGACTTACTAAAGATTAAGTTGAAAAAACAATGAATTTGATCACAGAAAAAGATTAAGACATGTTAGAGATGGAAGATCGACTTACTAAACACATTTTTGAAAACATTACTCACTCACAATACAAAGTCATGCATCAAGCAAAAGACCGTGGAATTAATTTGGAAAAATTTGGAAACAATTTTTTTCATCTAAATTTGCATAAGCTTAAACTAATATTGGGAAATTTTATATCAACATTGAAATCATTTATTTTATTTAGTGTTTTTTTAGCACAACCTAAAATCAGAAATTTTGGATTGTGGCAAACTACCCCACTTAACAAGAATCTCGTCCCGAGATTCAGAGAGACTAGGGAGAAAGATAGAGCTACTCTTCAAGTCTTCACTCTTTTTGATTCTAGATTTATGAGAGATGGCAAGGATGATAATGATCAACATGGTTTGTAGAGGATGCTACCCCACTTAACAAGTGTTTTGCTTTCAAAGCCATCTTCAAAGCTTTCAACTCAGGCAGCACATAGGCAAGACAAGCATGCATCACAACATTGACCCTAGACATGCTTCTGTTCAACTGACGGTCATCCTAAAAGGTAAATTAGAGATGATAAAAGGCCATCAAGAATTTGGAACAAGGTGAGATCAGAAAATTTTGGTAAAACAACTAAAACAAAAAGATCAAGGTGGTAAGCAGAAATAGCTCAAAGGAAGCTATGAAGGAGGGGAGACAATATGACAAGGATGAGAAATGGTCAGAGTTGGAAAATAGTTTTATAGCAAAATAGGCTTTTATAAATCGATCAATGCTACTAGGCATACGTCCTATAGTTAACACCGCTCTGATACCAATCTATCACACCTAGTTTAAAGAACAAAACCAGGCTTGCCATATGTGTGCCTAGGTAGTCCACACATACAACAACAGAATAGAGGATATCAGAAACAATGTTATATAGCGAAAACATACTTATAATTAACACTTACATCAGAGTATAGCGGGACGGTTACTCATGTTTTCTTTGGGCTCCAACTTCACATGGACGGCTAACTGGGGGCTACGTATGCCAAGCACTTTTGATAGTCTCCTGAGAACTCCTTCGTTGTCTTTATCAATCTTCTGAGCAACTTTTACTGGAGTCTGGGGTGTGGGGAAATAGCAAGTGTGAGCACATGTTGTACTCAACAAATATAACATGGGGTTCATGAGGCTCAAAAGGTTGACACTGGTTTATAGCGATTAGCTTTTAGTAAGTCATGATTTTAGTAACTAAGTAACAAGTTTAACATAAGCCCCAAAATAACCACATGATCATGTAAACAAGAATAATGTATAGCATCAATCAATGATCATTAGTGTCCATCTATTCCATAAGGAGTCCAGGCCACTCAAGTCCATGAGCACGGCTGATATACCAGTTTTACACTCTGCAGAGGTTGTACACTTCCACCATGAGCCGTGATTTACCCTTTTGTCGGAGGTAGCTAATCCCTTGACCCACTTCCAAGGAAGATCGGTAGGGTTCACCATGAAGCCTTTCGAAAGTCCCTAGCCGCTAGGTGTAGCACCCGATTTTAAGAACAAAACCAGATACACACCATATGTGTGCCCAGGACATCAAATCTCACATATAGCTACAAATAAGGGTAATATCAAAAGACAATGCTCAATATATAACGTACTTAGTATAAAGGATATAACCTTAGAATGCAAATAGTGGAAAGACAACTCTGATCTTCGAGTGAAGACTCCAATTTCATAGGGACAACTGACTGGTTGATCACAAGCCTAATCCCTCCAAACTCTAGCAATCTAGTACCCATCTAGGATTTTCCAAAGATTTAAAAAGTAAAGCAAGCGTAAGTACATGTCGTACTCAACAAATATATCATGGAGTTCATGAGGCTCAAAAGGCTGATACTAGTTCAACTGCGATTAGCTTTTAATGAGTCATGATTTTAGCAATTAAGTAGCAACAAGTTTATCACAAGCCCATATAAACACATGATCAGGTAAACATGAATAATGAATACCATAAACAGTAATCATTAGTGAGCATTTTCATCATCGGTATCATCAGTGTTCATCATCTATTTGGTAAGGGTTCCAAAGCCGCTCATGACCATGAGCATGGCTATTATAATAGTTTTACACTCTGCGGAGGTTGTACACTTTCACTGTGAGTCATGATTTACCCTTTCGCTCGAGGTCATGAGCCTCTTAACCCACTACCAAGGAAGGTCGGCAGTGTTCACTATGAAGCCTTTCAAAGGTTCGTCTAACTAGTTAGGGCCATTATATTCACTCGGCAAATAGATGTAGGAACCCCCCTGTCAAATGGCACAATTCCATCACGGCTTTACACATAAGAGTAGAGGATGTCCTATACCTGATTCGGCAAGCCATTCTTACGCCAATAAAGGTAACCTCTAACAAGCTAGAAAAGGTCCTCATACTGAGCTAAAGCCAGAGCCATATAGCCCTCATAGTTATACTGTAAGTCCCGAATGATCACTTACAGATAAGTTCTTAGGGAGAGGAATCTAGAGCACCATAAAACAGCCCAATGCTCTAGCCCCCTGATTCTATATTGCTAAAAAGCATCTTTTAGTGTTTATTGCATATACCATTAGTCAAGTTACAAGATCATGGTTTTAGTTGAGCACTAGCAAAGCTGCCCAATCCAATAACCCAATGGTGTCAAGGAATCTAGGATATCAATTAGCTAGGAAAATTACTACAGTTGCCAAGGTAGACACATGCAGCATGAATTAAATGATTAAAGGTGTATATGACAACAAGGAAGATCCCATACTATACTTGCCTTAAAACACCGATCCTTCGATAAGCTTTAATCTTCAACGTCCTTCTTCTTCTTCTTGATCACCATGTATATCTCACCGACTGGACGTAATCGTAGAACACCACACAAACATCCATACACATACGTGCATAGCATACAATTACATCTACATTAAACCAATACACCAATCATAGAAAAATAAGTAAAAGAGTTTAAAATAGGATTCTACGCATCGCTACGAACACAGTCACGAGAGGCATGCTAATCGGAGCTGTAGTTTGAAAGAAACGGCTTCCGAAAGATATACTCATAAGAGAAAATATAAAACTATAAGCTTCATGTGTTTTAACTATATAAAAGCTTATATAAATTGAATTAAGTCAAATTTAGATTTGAATTATAAAACTAAAGTAAAACAAATCATATTTTACTTATATAACCTAGTTGCATAATTATTATTCAAATTAGAGTTTAAGCCATTAAATTCTAGAAATAGTGACATGATAAACATTGTTACTAACACGTAGATCTCGTTGCAATGAATCTAGCACAACTTGAACAAGTCATTTCGGAGCTAAAACGTAGAAAATATGAAATAAACAAGATTTCCTTTATTAAAATAATAGATTAAATCTAACCTTAAATTTTAAAAATTGAAAACATATCTATCGGTAGTATGAGCATGTAGATTATGAAATTATGAACCTAACGCAACTGGAATGGGTCAAATCGGAGTTAAAACGGAGAAAATATAGCCTACAGAAGATAGTGGCAATTTTGTAAATAGCTAAAAACGTATTTTGCATCTAATCTGAAAGAACTACGTTCTCAAAAGAAATAAACGTATTCTGAAAATACGCTATGGGCTGTGGGTTCTATTTAGCAGAAGCTCAGGGGCTCTTTAGCAAAGATACAGGGACGGTGGGTTAATTTTGCAAAACACTGGGGTCTCTTTTGCAAAAGTGCGGCGGCTGTCGGCGCTGACCCGGTCAGATGATGATGTGGCGAAGTAGGATTGGCTGGAGATGGTGCATCAGTGGTGTACCAGAGCTGTGGACCTAGTCTACACTATGCTCATGGACAAGTTATGAAGGGGTATGCGGGGTTCTAATCTGGGCGGTTCATCTAAGATTGAATAGCTGAGGATGGTTGGGGAGGTTTGGGTCATCGAATAAGTAACCTCAGAGGTGACAGACAAGGCCAATGCTTGTCGAAGTTCACCAAAATGGTGATTCCGGTCTCTATTGATTCAACGAATAGCACGGGGAGACAGAGGGGGGAAACGGTGAATCCGTCTATGGTATTGGTTGAAGTAGGGGATGGATGATGATGGCGGTACGCATGATTGGCGGCTCGGCTTCAATAGCGAGCTTGTGTACGCGATAGAGAGCGGAAGAGCGAGGGGAAGATAGCTTCAGAAGGTTCCTTACCACCACACGTAGCTTGCTAGAGGCTCAGGTCAGAGGTGAAGCTACGGAGGCGACTCGGTGGCGTCAAGCTCCATGCGGTGAGATCCGGGCGACGGCGCTAGGCTAGCTCAAAGCGAGGCGGTGCGAGATAGGGCTCGAGGTGGCGGCATAGCACGGAAGCTCTCTATTCATGGGACGGAGTGGCTTGGCGTGCATGCTAAGGCACAGGAACGGGGCGAAGACGAACTACTCGGTGGAGTCCGAGCCAGCTGCACGAGGTAGAAGAAGAGCCTGACAAGGCGGGTCCACCGGTCAGTGAGAGCAGGTGCAGGCCAGGGCTATCAGCCAGAGAGGGGATGCGTGCGGGCGCTGCTGCGGCCTTTGGCTTGGGCCGAGAGAGTGAGGAGGAAGGAGAGAGCATTGGGCCGGCTGGCGACCTGGCCTCGCTGGAAAGGGAGCCCAAGAGAAGTAGGTAGCGGGAGAGGGAGTGAAGGGAGTGTGGGCTATGGCCAAACTCGGCCCACGCAGGGAAAGAGACAGAGATGGCCTTCGGGCCAAAGAGAGGGAGGAGAGTTTTCTTCTTTTCTTTTTCCAAATCCTTTCTATTTTTTTTCTATTTCAAAACCACAATCAAATATATACCAAACCAAGTTTGAATAGGGTTTCAAATATACATTTCAATTCAAACCAAAATGAACAATTTTGGTAAGTTTTCAAAAATAAATTTTTACAACTTTTCAAATGCTTTTATTTTCTAATTTTCTTTTCTTTTACTTCAAAGCCAATTTTCAAAAGCATTTTAAATTCATTTTGAATTTTGGGTTCAACCACTTATTACCATAGATCAAATGCATCGGCATGTATGCACATCCATGTTGCTACTCCTTATGATGAATTTTAATTTAATGAAAAAAATATTATTTCCCTATGTTTTCATGAACACAAAAAATCAAAATTAAATTATTTTAATCCTTTTTTCAAAAGTGCAAATTTTAGGGTGTTACAATTCTACCGCCCTTAAGATGAATCTCGTCCCTGAGATTTAGAAGACGTCAACTAGGAGATAGGGATACTCCGCCTTTGGATTCTTCTTTACTTCATCGTGTAGTTCCATCGTCTTGATAAATATTCTGCTTTACTTTGCATACCTGTTGACCTTACTCCAAGTAACTTGCCAAACTAATTCCAAGATTTGGCAGGTACTCCAAACCATGCCTAGGTAACTTCAATCACTAGACCATTTTTGTCTTTTTAGTCCATACTATCAATTCTCTTTCTTAAAATATTTATCTTCTGACAGAGCCTTTTCACTTTCTTGGCTAGAAAGAAATTCTACCACCAATCTTCAAAACATTAATGATTCCGGTTAAATTGCTCAAACTTGGAATACAATTCTTAGTCCTTGGTGTCACCCGAACCTTCTTAACACAATTCTCCGTTGCTAAGGGCATCGGCCATGACTTTGCTCCTTGAAATGATAGCACTTTAACTGGGCTTAAAACTAGTCAGGTTTTATTTATTTACAAAAATGTCACATGCTATTAAAGTCATTTAAAATTTACTTTGCAAAAGAAATAAATATATGAGAGCATCTAATCCAATTATATGTAGCGTGTTTAAACTAACCAAATTATAATTAATGAAAACATATTTACGTTGGTATTAATGAATTTAACATTTATTTGTAAAAGAGCGTTGTATAAGCATATATTGCTTTTAATTATAAAGCAAGATAAACATTATTTTTGCAAAAATAAAAGGGCATGTGAGACCCCCTACTCAATTTCCATATAACCTGAGTTCAAGCTAAACAAATTATAATTCAAGTACACATTTATGTAATTAGTTAATCATATTAATATTTATCTATAAAATACTAGGGTGTAACACCTTTGTTGCTTTTAAAATTGAAAAACTAGTTGCATCACATTAGTCAAATTAATATTTAATTAAAAATACATTAACTAATGACAGGATATCGCGGCTAACTCATGAACTACGTTGATACGATCTTATCGCGACATCAACAGATGGAAACATAGCTAAACGAAGGAAACGGTGGGATTAAAGCTTTAGGAATTTATCTACTCCCTCCGTCCTCAAATACAATGCATTCTGGCTAATTTCAGATAAAATAAGGGAGAGTGCAATAGACGCATGTACCCCTCATTTGTCTTCCTAATGTATTGAAATCTGATTCTTTTTCGCATGATTAAAGGGTGAACTATTAGTCTCCTTATACAAAATATAACAAGTACATGAATTACTTTCCTTACATGAAATAATTATGTATTTTATTTAAGTAAACATTATCTTCTTGTTTCCCGAATATACTATATTTGAGTACAAATTTTAAATGCCAGAATGCACCTTATTTCATGACAGAAGGAGTATGGGGCAAAGCATAGGAGAAATAATACGTAGCTGCACCTGAGGTTTCAGAGGCTAAATCACGATTGGTTGACTGAATACTAAATATCATTAATAAGTGCATGGAGGCAGGAAGAAAGATAATTATAGAAGAACTAATACCAAAGGTGCAGATACATGACGTGCTGATCAAGGCCGCTGAAGCACGTACGCAAACATGCATGACTTGCTGGAAGGCGCAGACGATGGATGCATGCGTGCAGGCATACGGCGAGGCTCTGGTGGTCGCCGGCAAGAAGCAGTACAGCAAGGGCAAGAGCTGGGCGATGGTGAGCTGTAGCACGGAGTTGAATTAAACGGTGACAGTAGGTGCAGCAGCAGTAATCAACGGGCATGGTGTAATTAACAGAGAGGAAGGAAAACATGGGATGCTTACCAACAACAACTACAAACGGGCAGCATTGATGGTCTTGCATGTTTGGGCGTGAAGTGGACTAACTTCGATAGGATAAGCAGCAGCCGAGTCTCTGCCAACACAGAAACGACATGAGGAGTGGAGAAAAATCTAATTCACATCATCAGGGATTCCCAAACTCGAGGCTCCCTTAGAATAGATACGGTATGCTTTGCCAGGGGTTGGTAAATACATATAGGGAGAAAAACTCCTCACCTCAACGTCAACTAGTAATACGGTACTAATTGACATTGCACCATCCACCTACACTAATGTGCCTAAATAAACATTAAGGCCCATTAGTAAATAAAGACACCGGCCTTTAAGATTATTTTGGATCTTTGCACATGGCTTTCGTGGATTGATGAAGATTTTAGGCTTAGGATTATTCTAATTTCGAAATTAATTAATTTCATAAAGTAAAAATAATTCTAGAAAGACTAGAATTACCATTTATATCACGAAAATTGCTTCAAAGCTTAGCAAAATCCCTAGAAAAATCCTACAGACAGATTGAAGGATGAAGAACTCAAATAAAATATTTGGAGCTCATGGAAAGCTATTTTAGAGAATCTATAAATTAGATTATGCTTATAGAATAGTGGGAACAAGTTCCAGAAAAAGCTGAAATTTTCTCGAAAGGTCTGTATAGATAGGTTGATGAGTGGCGAGCAGAAAGTAGTGATTTGGATTACATGGAAAGAATTTTTGGGATGATCAATAGGAAAAGATTAAGTTGAAAAACAAGGAATTTGATCATAGAAAAATATTAAGACATGCTAGAGATGGAAGATCGACTTACTAAACACATTTTTGAAAACATTACTCACTCACAATACAAAGTCATGCATCAAGCAAAAGCCCACGGAATTAATTTGGAAAAATTTGGAAACTATTTTTTCATCTAAATTTGCATAAACTTAAACTAATCTTGGGAAATTTTATATCAACATTGAAATCATTAATTTTATTTAGTGTTTTCTATGCACAACCCATAATTAGAAAATTTGGGGTGTGACAGTGGAAAAAATATAAATTCGACACTCAGTACTCACCGAGCGAAGTGCTACGTGATAGTTCTATGCGCTTGCGGAATCCTCCAATAGTCGTTAAGAAATATCAACACCAACTTTATTTTAGCATACTCAAACAAGGCTAAGTGTAAAGTTTGCCAAATATTTGTCTTAGCCTTGGTTTATCTCGATCATAGACTGCATTCATTGTTTATGAAACTAATAACTCAAGTTCATTAATCAAAATTTCAACACCATGTCAAAATTTGATTAAAGGGCTATTTTAACCTAAGTACCATGCTTAATTTAAAAAGCCTATGGATGTATTGACCAAATACACCCAAACCAGAGCATATGACATAAACAACAGAGGCATGAATTTGTATTGATCTCATGGAGACAAGTGAGAGTAAAGGAGTTGGTGAACATTTTATTTACCTTTACATACTTGAGCATTCTTATCGGCAGCGTATGTGGATGGATGCACTGAGCCTGTTGCAGTGGTGGCATATGGTGCAACTCAGGGGAGCCACAAGGCTAGTCCACACACACACAACTAGTGTATATGGACCATGGGCCTTAGTCGTACCAAAGGTTTAGAAGAGGAGAATCCTCCTTCTCCCTCCTCTTCTTCTTTCTTTTTTATATCATTTCTTTTTCTCTCTCTCTCTCTCTTTATCATATTATTTTCTTTTCTCTGTCTTCTTTTTTCAACTTTCTCTCTTTTTTTCAAAATTCTTTCTTTTTTACTCTCTCCTTTTTTTGAGCAAGGAAGAGCTAACATCAATTTTTTAATGACCTTTGGTTTGTATGGAATCTTGTAATGAGACTCTCTCCCCCACACTTGGACTTTTATGTAAAAGTCAAGTATGTAGTGTCGGGGTCTCCTCTTGAGTGTGTTCCATCACTAAAGGACATCATGGCTTTTAGTTGATGTAGCTCTCATGTTTTCTGGCATCGTATGCCCCCTGTTCTTCTTTGTCTCAACCTAAAAGGGTTAGCAACCAAGAATACCTGAAGGTGCATACTTACTTGAAAACATGTTCTTGCTTTTATTGATAAGAAAAAAAATTATATATTTTTTACGATAATCCAGTGTATCTCCCGGCAATGCTTAATTTATGGTCTTAAGCTTGACCACAAGAACTTCGTCTTACAGCTATCAATGGTGGTATACTTCCCAGCTTTACCACCAAACATTTGAGCATTATTGTTGAAGCTGCAAGGTTAGTACCATAGTGCTACTATGAGATTTGCAGTATTTGTGATAAATGAAGACATCTACAACCATCCTCCTAAAAAGTTTGGAAACGAGGAGTGATGGGTGGTTGTCTTCCTCATAGCAGCAAGCAGAACTAAGAACAATGAACTCTAGAGGCTCCAAACGTGAGCATGAAACGTGAAGGGTCTCGAAAGAGAAACTTTCATGCTCCTCAGTCTCTAGAGTTGGTGCTTTAGAAATGTCCATGGCACAGAAGTTTTTGTTTTCAAGAATGATGTTTGGATGGCCAAAGGGACACGGCTCAAGTTTGAGTGAAGGTGATGAAGGACGTTCTGTTTCATAAGGAAACCTATGTGAAACGAACGGGGATATGAACTTCACCTCCTCGAATGGGTCATGTTTGTGAAGATGCTCCGCCATTGGGATTTCTAGGTGAGTGGCAGAGATAACTTTCCCAAACTCTTCACTAAGGCTCCCATGGGGATATTTTTCTTGAAAAAGTTTGTCTAATGGGTAGCCTATGAGGAGATCAAACTCAGCGATGGCAAAGATATGGAAATCTATGAAAACCTCGATTTTGTCAATTTTCACTGGCACAACCCTGGCAATCCCACAACACTCAAAGATTAGTCCTGAGGGACTTTTGAAGAGCTTGTTGGTCGAGAATAGCAGAATTTTGCCTAGAAGGGTTTCCGCAAGGAATTTAGACCTGATATTAGTCTCGACCGTGGGGTTATGTAGAGCTTCTACAATAGTTCCCCTTAACGAACAGGGCATGGTCGTGGAAGGTGAAAGAATCTAAATTGCTTTGGAAGAACGTTTCTTTTCCATTAACACTTCCTTTGATGAATTTGCCCTGGGGGAATCTTCCTCAGAAGGAAGTGTAAGCTTTTCGTGCCCAAGGTATTTCGAGGTATTGCCATAATCCCCAAATTCGATAGGGAACTCCAAAGGATGAATTACTCATTCCTTCGATGTTCATGATTCGGGTGAGGGCTCATGAGTCGAACCTAGGGATGATATGTGGTTGGCTTTGACTGATGAGGATTCCTCAACACTTGACATGACATTCTCTTAGAGGGGTTTGGTTCTTATGATGGAAGAAGCATGTTTGGCTATGAAGTGCTCAAGGAATTCTACTTGTTCCGTCATGGTTTTATGTGTAAATCTACCTCCGGCGGTCATGTCGAGGCACAGGTCAGCTTCCATGTCAATACCCAAACAAAAGAGTCATGGCAAAATGCTATCGGGTAAAGACAAGTATGGGCCGGTATAAATTAACTTTGAAAACCTAGCATAGGCTGCACCTATAGACTCCTTCTCGTACTGCTCAAAGTCGAAGATTGCCCTTTGTAGAGAGCCGATATAGGACATGGGGAAAAATGCAAGACAAAACTTGTCTTTAAGTTCATCCCAGTCCCCATTCGTACTTTCTATGACAAATATGTACAATTGTTTTGCCTTCCCTATGAGAGAGAAAGGAAACAATTTCCACCTTAGACTTTCTTGTATCATGCCTGAGATGCTCAGGCACGAACACATCTCCTCAAATTCGAGCAGGTGATGGCATGGGTTTTTATTTTCTAACCCAAAGAAGGGTTGTGCCCGAACCATGGCTTTTAGACTAGGGTGGAGTTCATAGCCAGATGAAAGGTTTGATTTTGGAAGTGGTGGTTGTTGCTATTTGTTAATGCACATAGAAAAATCCTCAAGCACAAGGATACCATGTAGCTTTCACTTGAGAGTATTCTAGAGTATCATATTTATCCATAGGGAATGTGAAGTGTTTTAGTAAGGATCAAGGTCATGTTAAGATAAAAATTGAAAAGTGTTTTTGTGGGTAGAGAGGGGTTTTCTATGACTTATACTAGATAACTAGGGTTCAAGCTTACTATACTTTACTTACTTTTGAGCAACAGTACCTTTCCAACTCTCGAGGGGGGGGGTGAGAAAACATAGTCAGGGGAAGGCTGCCAAAAGCTCTACGAAACACCAATCGGAACATGGTGTATTACAACGGCCTGACAGACCTATCACCTCTGGGGCTACCTCAACTAACCATTAGATTGGGCACAAACTCAGGTAAACACTAGCCTCGATACTATGTCTATGCTAATGATTACTACTCTAATCTAGATCTTAAGACTAGAGCACTCAATGCAAGCAGAGTTCCCATAAGTAAATTAACCTAAAGATTGAATTCAATTAAATGGAGAACTTATAAACACCAATAGAAGAACCTAGATGTAACTCAGTAACTCAGAGATGAATCAGATCTATAGACGTACAAAGTCGAGAAGAATCTGCGTAACACCCTAAAAATTGCCTCTTTTGAAATAGAGTTAAAATGATTTAAGTTGGAATTTTTGTGCACATGAAATATAGGGAAATAAAAATGTTCATTAAATTAAAATACATCATAAGGTAGCAACATGTTTGAGCATACATGCCATTGCATTTGATTTTATTGGATGAATGGTTTTAATTAAAAAGTCAAAATGGTTAAAATTCTTTTGAAATGAAATTAAAAATGGCTTTGAAATAAAAGAAAAGAAAAATTGAAAATAAGAGGATTTAAAATGAAAAGTATATTGAAACCATACTTGAATTTGTTTTGAAATTGGCTTGGATTTGGAAACTCAAAGTACAAAAAGGGATTTGTATTTAAAAAATATTCCTTTTCCCATTTTCAGCCCAACTCCAGATTTGGCCCAGCCCTCTTCTCCCTTCCCCTTCCTGGCTTGGCCCGCTGCTTGGTGGCCCAGCCGCTTTCCCCCCCTCTTTCCCGTTTACTCGGCCTCGGCCTCGGCCAGCTCGCCGCTGGCCCACTCCCGCACCCCTTCTTCTTTCCAGCGCGCCCGGCCTGCTGCCTCGCCTACGCAGCCCACTGCTCCACAGCCCGCTCGCCCTGGCCCAGCTAGCGGCCCGCTCAGCTCAGCGCTGCTGCCCTGCGCGCCTACACCCGCACTCGCTAGCACTGGCCCGCTTCGCGCGCGCGTCCGCATGGCCCATCCCGCGCTGGCCGCTCCGCTTCGGCCTTCATCTCTCGCTGCGCAGCTGGCCCGCACAAGCCGTCCGCTCTCCCGCTGCAACCTGGCCCCCGCTTGTCAGCCGCCCGCCCTCCCGTCGTCCCCCTTTCCTTTTCTTCTTCCCCGTTCCTTCCCTTCTCTGCCCCGTCGATGGTGCACGCCCGAACGGAAAGTCACCCGCGCCGTCACTTCTACAAGGCAAGCGACTGAATCCTGCCCGTGCCCCTGCTCCCTTTCCTTCTACGCCACAGCCGCCCACCTATAAAGCCAAGCCGAGCCCCGTCTTCTCCCTTTCCCTCCACGATCAAGCTCAGTCGCAACTGCCGCCGGCGAACTCCCCCTCCCCGAGCACTAACCCCGTCGTCGACGAGTCCCGAGGATCCGCCGTACTCGCCCGCGCCCGTAGGTACCTCCACCTCTGGTTTTTGGTCATGTTTTGGTTGGATTCGCCTTCACCCGCGCCATCCCTCTCTCTCCAGATCGCGGCCGCCATCGATGACCCACTTCGGAGCCCTCCCGGACGCCGCGACCACCTCCAGGCGCATCACGGTGAGCTTCTCCGCCTCCTGGTGCTCTTCGTTCCTCAAATGGCGGCCTAGAATGCCGTACCCGCAAGCACAGTCACCGCCGGCCATGGAGGGCTCGCCGGTGATGCCGTGCCGCCGCCGTAGCTTCTCCCGTGCGCCTCTTACCGTTAGATGTAGCATGGACGATTGGGATTAGATCTAACCGATTGGTTACGTAACTGGTCCATGGACCCGTAGACCTCAGTCCACCGTGGCCACGTCAGCCGGTCCACTAAGCCACGTGGTGCACCGATCCAACCCCAGAGCGCCACGTGTTGGCCTGGTCAGCAGCCACGAGTCAACCACGGTCAAAGCCCCATGTTTTGCAGATTAGTCCCTGTAGTTTTTAGAAATAAACCCGTAATCCTAATTAGTTCAAAATAAATACAAATAAGCCCTGTTTTTATTTGTTCAAGTCCCTATAATTTCCATAAATAGTATGCCCAGTCCAAAATACATTTAAATTCAGATTTTTAATTCAAATTTGAGTTCAAATATTTACAGGAGTGCCACTGAATCTTATTTCATGCGTAACTTTTGCGTTTTAAGTCCAATTTGATCCATTCAAATTGCGTTAGGATCGTATTTACGTATTCTACATGTTTATACAACTGTTAGGCATGTTTCCAATATTTAAAATTCATGGGTATATTTAATCTATTATCTAACTATAGTAAAACTTGTTTAAATCATAATTTATTTGTTTTAACTCCGAAAAAGTCCGTTCAAGTTGTGTTTGTTTCATAACATCGAGATCTACGCATTAGTAATGATGTTTACTACATTACTATTTCATAAAAATCATAGTTTAAATCATATCTTGATTAATGATTATGCAACTGAGTTTTATACATAAAATATAAGTTGTATTACTTTTGTTTTATAATTTATATCTAAAATCGACTTAAATCAATCCATATTGTTTATACAATATCTTTCATCTATATGAATTAATAAAGTTAACATAAATGAAGCCTATAGTTTCTTTTCCACGTATTAAGCAAATCTCTTGGTAGTTGTAACTTTTGAACCGTAGCTTCGATTAGTGTGCTTCTCGTGACTGTGTGTTCGTAGCGATACGTAGAATCGTATTTCAATCTCTTTTACTTAATTTTTCTATGATTGGTGTGTTTTTCTGATATAGATGCAACTGTATGCTATGCATGTATGTGTATGGATGTTTGTGTGGTGTTCTACGAATTACGTCCAGTCGGTGAGATACATGTGGTGATCCAGAAGAAGAAGAAAGACATCAAAGAATAAAGCTTACCGAAGGATCGGTGTGTAAGGCAAGTATAGCATGGGACCATCCTTGTTACCTATTCACATTTAATCACTTAATTCATATTGCATGTGTCTACCTTGTTACCATTAAGGATATCCTAGATATTTGATATCTTGCACCTTGATACCTTTGGGATATTGCATGGAATAGTTTTTGCTAGTGCTTAATCAAAACCATGATCTTGTAACTTGACTAATGATATATGCAATAAACATTAAAACATGACTTTTTAGTAACAAGGAATCAGGGGGCTTGAGTGTTTAGCT
Organism: Miscanthus lutarioriparius; assembly: GCA_904845875.1. Taxonomy (NCBI): domain Eukaryota; kingdom Viridiplantae; phylum Streptophyta; class Magnoliopsida; order Poales; family Poaceae; genus Miscanthus; species Miscanthus lutarioriparius. The sequence continues at coordinate 69,056,000 of CAJGYO010000005.1, read as the reverse complement.
ACTTTCTAAATGCTCTAGATTCCTCTCCCTAAGGACTCATCTCTAAGTGATCATCCGAGACTTACAGTACAGCTGTGAGGGTCATATGGCTCTGACTTTAGCTCGGTATGAGGACCTTTTCTAGCTTGTTAGTGGTTACCTTTACGGCGCAAGAGGGGCTCCAACGTGTATGATCTCGGTCTACCAAGTAGGTGCACTTTCTAGTCACTACTTGGAGGGGGGTTCATGCTTATTGATGGGTAAACCTTAGCGGCCCTAACTTGTTAGACGAACCTTTGAAAGGCTTCATAGTGAACCCTGCCGACCTTCCTTGGTAGTGGGTCAAGGGGCTGATCATCCCGGGCGAAAGGGTAAATCACGACTCACAGTGAACGTGTACAAACTCTACAGAGTATAAAACTGTTATAACAGCCGTGCTCACGGACATGAGCGGCCTTGGACCCTTATGGAATAGAGATGATCACTAATGGATGCTGATGTTAATAATTAATCATTTATGCTATACATTATTCATGTTTACTTGATCATAAGTTTATGGGCTTATGAATAAACTTGTTGCTAACCAATTGCTAAAATTATGATAAACAAATGCTAATCGCAGTAAATCAGTGTCAGCCTTTTGAGCCTCATGAACCCTATGATATAATTGTTAAGTACGACATGTACTTACGCTTGCTTTATTTTTCTATACTTTGGACAAAAATCCCGGATGGGTACCAGATTGCTGGTTTGGAGGGGTTAGACTTGTGGTCAACCAGTCAGTCGTCCCTGTGGATTCGAAGTCTTCGCCAGAAGATCGGAGTCAACTTTCCGCTATCTTTACTCTGAGGTTATTTTCTTTTTACTAATACGTTATGTAATAAGTATTGTCTCTTGATATTACCCTGATTTGTGGCTATATGTGAGATTTGACTTCCTAGGCTCACATATAGTATGTATCTGGTTTTGTCTTTAAAATCGGGTGCTACAAAGTGGTATCAAAGCAATGCTGACTGTAGGACGCAAGCCTAGTTAGAACTGGATGTATTAGCATGCCTTCATCACTGCTTACTTCCTGCTCTCTCTCTAACCTTGTTATTTGTGAAAAGTTATGCTTACTTCAGCCTGTGTCTGTTATGAAAACTTTGTCTCTATTCTGAATCTTCTCTCTTGGTCTATTAGATGGAACGTAACGAGTTAACTGCCAACATTAGAGATCAGGAGGATCAAGCTACATTAGCCATGACTGCATTCGACAAGGAGAAGCCTATAGCTATGCAACAACAAAGTACTAGAAGGAATTGCTCAACATAGGAGTTTTCAATAGTGCTTGCCACAAGGTCAAATCAACATACCAAAGGGACCAGTGAAGAGACAAGTCGTAGAAGCTTGGAAGAAGATGAAGTGTCCTACATTCTAGTTTGCGCAGTGGAAGCGTGGTGGTACTCAAGGATGTTAGAGAGAACTCAGAGTGTTAAATAATGAGGGTGTTCATAGCAAGACTCTTGTAAGTCAGGATCCATGTCAGTGCTGTAAACATTTTGGTTTTCCCTATTTTCAAGACAAGTCTAATAAGAGGGAAGTTAAGGTGAACCCGAGTTGTGAAGCTAATATGGATAAAAAGAGAAAAAGGTCTCGATAGAGCAAGTATTGAGAAGCAATCAACATTTGGATTCATCACATCTAGCTCTAATCCCTAGTCAGATGAATCTAAACTGTAAAGAGTTAGAAGCTTCTCAAGCTAAAACTACTTCACATGAGGTATGCATAGATGGGTGGACTATCACCTATAAGGAGTTTCAACCTCGAAAGACCAAGCAATCTAGAAAACAGCTCAGTCAAACCAAGGTGAATCTTCAGAGTCAGAAAGCTGACAAAACACCAAATAACAATTCTATAGAGTATGACATCACAAAAGACCTAGCTAAGAGAAGGTGTCATCATTGCCAGTAGGAAGAACATTATGTTAAATCTTGCCCACAGAAGAATCAACAATTACACTAAGGAAGTAGCCAGAGTCAGATCACTACCGGACTACCACCAGGAAGTGTCAGTGATAACCAACCTAGAAGAAGTACCTGGTGAAATTGATGAATGAAGAAGTTATGCTAGACTACACAAGATCCTTAGTTAAGAAATAGGAGTTGTGCCCCTTATGTAATAAAAACGATAGTATCGCAAGTTGAGTCAATGAGTGAGTTGTGCATATTTAGGTGCTTTGTTGAATTGTCATTATGTTTATGCTTGTTTTGCATCTTTGTAATGATTGCAATGATCTTGTTGGGCGTTCCCACAATTTCATTTGGTTTATAGGCCTAAGGTATAAGGATTAATGAAATAAATAGTTGGGTTATCGTTTTCTTCTGTTTTACCTATCCTGTCTTTGGAGCAGCCTGTCTCTATCGATTCATATCTCTGATTTTGGACGATAAAAAGAAATCATGAGAAAATTTTGGACAACAGTAGACTTCAATCACAAGACGATGCAAGCTATACTTTGGTGTCCCCTACTTTAACTCATCTTAAGGGGGGTAGCCAAGTTGAAGGGTTTGCAAGATGAAGTTTTCTTGCATTCTAGTGTATCATGTGGAAGAATTGGATATTCCAATGGTTGGGGTTTTCTCTAGTCTTTTATATTATCAATCCTTTCTTGTCATCTCTTAAAACTACAATAAAGAATGCTATGAATGACTGAATCCTAATGCATATATGTTGGAAACAGATGGCCTCTACTAGGAGAAGTGCTTCACAAGATGTTGGAAGGAATGTTCCCACTTCTAACCCATCGCTAACAAGTCCCCCAACTAAAGAGCAAGCTTTGATGGCACAGACTCAGCTGATGGAAGGGAAAAAGAGAAAACGTGATCTTCAATGCCAGCTAAGGAACACTCAACCTCGGTTTGCTACGCAACCAGAATATCAGTCACATCCTATGAATCTACTTGTGAGTATAGATCAGAATCAGTATCAGCAACCCGATGATAAAGTGCAACAGGTCAGCTCTCAAGAGCCAGAACAGAATGTCCATGGGAAGTAGGTGCATGGAAATAAGTTAAAACGAAATTACATCCTTGGAAGATTGAATAATGTGAATATGACTACCATTCATGGAGCTAAGGAGGTCGTTTATGGATGGATTGCAGTAGGTTTAGCCAATGCTATGGTGATGTTTGACCCCAGTGCGTCACATTCGTTTATCTCCAGTGCATACGTAAAAGAACATAAGATAACTATGCTACCAATGAGGAAACCAGTGATAGTTAAGTCCCCAAGAGGAGAAATGAAGGCAAACCGCATATGCCCAAGAGTTAGTCTTGACATAAAGGGGATAAAATTTGAAGCAAACCTTATTGTATTAGAGTTAGTGGACATTGATGTGATTCTTAGAATGGGATGGATGTCTGCATGTAAAGGAGTCATCAAGTATGCCCAGCATTCGGTGCTTCTAACCACACCGTCAGGAGAAAGAATTGAGTATGAGGGTTTTGCAACCTGCACCTGAGGAATATGACAATGGAAATGATCTAATAGAAGGTGTGAATACTAAGGATAGTAAAGTGGACTGTGAGTTTCCAGATGATGGTGTAGAGGAACAAACACCCTTGGAGGAGCTCCATTCGACAGATGGTGATTATCCAGTTAGAATCTTAGAAAGAGCCCAGGGGACTCTTAAGGGAGAAGTGCTTAATGTGTGTAAAGTTCAATGGAATAACCAATCAGAGGAAGATAAAACTTGGGAAAATGAGAATCAATTGAAGATGGATTTTCCTCATCTCTTTGAGGTGTAACACAACTACGTTAGAAGTCAAGATGGGGGTGTCATATGAAGTTAGTTATGCCCTTGAGTTTAAGATTTCTGTATTCAAGATAGCTGTATCCCTTGACTTAAAGGGGTAGTCCGTGCAGCCAAATCTTTTTGTTCTTAAGCTTTGCAGATGAGACAGATGTAACTTGTTAAGCTGGTTTACAATGCAAGTTGAAATGTTGGAATGTTTCTCTGAGTTCTATTCCTAGTTCTGTCTCCTTTCCTTGTCCCTAGTTTTCTCGAATCTCGGGATGAGATTCATCTTAAGGGGGGTAGAATTGTAACACCCTAAAAATTGCCTCTTTTGAAATAGAGTTAAAATGATTTAAGTTGGAATTTTTGTGCACATGAAATATAGGGAAATAAAAATTTTAATTAAATTAAAATACATCATAAGGTAGCAACATGTTTGAGCATACATGCCATTGCATTTGATTTTATTGGATGAATGGTTTTAATTGAAAAGTCAAAATGGTTAAAATTCTTTTAACATGAAATTAAAAATGGCTTTGAAATAAAAGAAAAGAAAAATTGAAAATAAGAGGATTTAAAATGAAAAGTATATTGAAACCATACTTGAATTTGTTTTGAAATTGGCTTGGATTTGGAAACTCAAAGTAGAAAAAGGGATTTGTATTTGGAAAATATTCCTTTTCTCATTTTTAGCCCAACTCCAGATTTGGCCTAGCCCTCTTCTCCCTTCCCCTTCCTGGCTTGGCCCGCTGCTTGGCGGCCCAGCCGCTTGCCCCCCATCTTTCCCGTTTACTCGGCCTCGGCCTCGGCCAGCTCGCCGCTGGCCCACTCCCGCGCCCCTTCTTCTTTCCAGCGCGCCCGGCCTGCTGCCTCGCCTACGCAGCCCACTGCTTAGTAGCCCGCTCGCCCTGGCCCAACTAGGGGCCCGCTCAGCTCAGCGCTGCTGCCCCACGCTCCTACGCCCGCACTCGCTAGCACCGGCCCGCTTCGCGCGCGCGTTCGCGTGGCCCATCCCGCACTGGCCGCTCCGCTTTGGCCTTCATCTCTCACTGCGCAGCTGGCCCACACGAGCCGTCCGCTCTCCCGCTGCAACCTGGCCCCCGCTTGTTAGCCACCCGTCGTCCCATTGTCTCCCTTTCCTTTTCTTCTTCCCCGTTCCTTCCCTTCTCTGACCCGCCGATGGCGCACGCCCGAACGGAAAGTCACCCGCGCCGTCACTTCTACAAGGCAGGCGACCGAATCCTGCCCGTGCCCCTGCTCCCTTTCCTTCTACGCCACAGCCGCCCGCCTATAAAGCCGAGCAGAGCCCCATCTTCTCCCTTTCCCCTCCACGGTCAAGCTTAGTCACAACCGCCGTCGGCGAATTCCCCTCCCCGAGCACTAACCCCGTCGCCGACGAGTCTCGAGGATCCGCCATACTCGCCCGCGCCCGTAGGTACCTCCACCTCTGGTTTTTGGTCACGTTTTGGTCGGATTCGCCTTCACCCGTGCCCTCCCTCTCTCTCTAGATCGCGGCCGCCGTCGACGACCCGCTTCGGAGCCCTCCCAGACGCCGCAACCACCTCCAAGCGCATCACGGTGAGCTTCTCCGCCTCCTGGTGCTCTCCGTTCCTCAAATGGTGGCCTAGAACGCCGTACCCATAAGCACAGTCACCGCCGGCCATGGAGGGCTCACCGGTGATGCCGTGCCGCCGCCGTAGCTTCTCCCGTGCGCCTCTTACCGTTAGATCTAGCATGGAAGATCGGGATTAGATCTAACCGATTGGTTATGTAACTGGTCCATGGACCCGTAGACCTCAGTCCACCGTGGCCGCATCAGCCGGTCCAATGAGCCACGTGGTGCACCGATCCAACCCCAGAACCCCACGTGTTGGCCTGGTCAGCAGCCACGAGTCAACCGCAGTCAAAGCCCCGCGTTTTGCAGATTAGCCCCTACAGTTTTTAGAAAGAAACCCGCAATCCCAATTAGTTCAAAATAAATACAAATAAGCCCTGTTTTTATTTGTTCAAGTCCCTGTAATTTCCAGAAATAGTATGCCCAGTCCAAAATACATTTAAATTCAGATTTTTAATTCAAATTTGAGTTCAAATATTTATAGGAATGCCACTAAATCTTATTTCATGCGTAACTTTTGCGTTTTAAGTCCGATTTGATCCATTCAAATTACGTTAGGACCGTATTTACGTATTCTACATGTTTATACAACTGTTAGGCATGTTTCCAATATTTCAAATTCATGGGTATATTTAATCTATTATCTAACTATAGTAAAACTTGTTTAAATCATAATTTATTTGTTTTAACTTCGAAAAAGTCCGTTCAAGTTGCGTTTGTTTCATAACGTCGAGATCTACGCATTAGTAATGATGTTTACTACATTACTATTTCATAAAAATCATAGTTTAAATCATATCTTGATTAATGATTATGCAACTGAGTTTTATACATAAAATATAAGTTGTATTACTTTTGTTTTATAATTTAAATCTAAAATCGACTTAAATCAATCCATATTGTTTATAAAATATCTTTCATCTATATGAATTAATAAAGTTAACATAAATGAAGCCTATAGTTTCTTTTCCACGTATTAAGCAAATCTCTTGGTAGTTGTAACTTTTGAACCGTAGCTTCGATTAGTGTGCTTCTCGCGACTGTGTGTTCGTAGCGATACGTAGAATCGTATTTCAATCTCTTTTACTTAATTTTTCTATGATTGGTGTACTGTTCTGATATAGATGCAACTATATGCTATGCATGTATGTGTATGGATGTTTATGTGGTGTTCTATGAATTATGTCCAATCGGTGAGATACATGTGGTGATCCAGAAGAAGAAGAAAGACATCAAAGAATAAAGCTTACCGAAGGATCGGTGTGTAAGGCATGTATAGCATGGGACCATCCTTGTTACCTATTCACATTTAATCACTTAATTCATATTGCATGTGTCTACCTTGTTACCATTAAGGATATCCTAGATATTTGATATCTTGCACCTTGATACCTTTGGGATATTGCATGGAATAGTTTTTGTTAGTGCTTAATCAAAACCATGATCTTGTAACTTGACTAATGATATATGCAATAAACATTAAAATATGACTTTTTAGTAACAAGGAATCAGGGGGTTGGAGTGTTTAGCTACTTTCTAAATGCTCTAGATTCCTCTCCCTAAGGACTCATCTCTAAGTGATCATTCGAGACTTACAGTACAGCTGTGAGGGTCATATGGCTCTGGCTTTAGCTCGGTATAAGGACCTTTTCTAGCTTGTTAGTGGTTACCTTTACGGTGCAAGAGGGGCTCCAACGGGTATGATCTCGGTCTGCCAAGTAGGTGCACTTTCTAGTCACTACTTGGAGGGGGGTTCATGCTTATTGATGGGTAAACCTTAGCGGCCCTAACTTGTTAGACGAACCTTTGAAAGGCTTCATAGTGAACCCTGCTGACCTTCCTTGGTAGTGGGTCAAGGGGCTGATCACCCCGGGCGAAAGGGTAAATCACGACTCATAGTGAACGTGTACAAACTCTGCAGAGTATAAAACTGTTATAACAGCCATGCTCACGGACACGAGCGGCCTTGGACCCTTATGGAATAGAGATGATCACTAATGGATGCTGATGTTAATAATTAATCATTTATGCTATACATTATTCATGTTTACTTGATCATGAGTTTATGGGCTTATGAATAAACTTGTTGCCAACCAATTGCTAAAATTATGATAAACAAAGGCTAATCACAGTAAACCAGTGTCAGCCTTTTGAGCCTCATGAACCCCATGATATAATTGTTAAGTACGACATGTACTTACGCTTGCTTTATTTTTCTATACTTTGGACAAAAATCCCGGATGGGTACCAGATTGCTGGTTTGGAGGAGTTAGACTTGTGGACAACCAGTCAGTCGTCCCAATGGATTCGGAGTCTTCGCCAGAAGATCGGAGTCAACTTTCCGCTGTCTTTACTCTGAGGTTATTTTATTTTTACTAATACGTTATGTAATAAGTATTGTCTCTTGATATTACCCTGATTTGTGGCTATATGTGAGATTTGACTTCCTGGGCTCACATATAGTGTGTATCTGGTTTTGTCTTTAAAATCGGGTGCTACAATCTGATAGATCTGGCTTCTCCTCATGTCTCTCTCCTCTCCTCTCTCCCTATTTTCTATAATTCAACCAGATGAGAATCATCTAGATGGACACTACTACAATTTGTATGAAATAATGAAGCTCTAGAGCGTAGGGTGTGTAGATGTGTGTCTCCTAGAGGAGGTATGGGGTGCCTTATATAGGCCGAGGTGGAGTAAGGTGCAAGGAATCGAGGTAGAGTAAGGGGCAAGGAACCAAGGTGAAGTAGGGGGCAAGGAATCGCCACATCATCTATCCGTGTCAACTCCCTCGATCACCGTTGGATAGACCGACCTAAAACCGCCTTAAAATCAAGGGTCCAGATCTTAGGAAGGCGTATGAGGCGACAGAGAGCCTCACCACTGGGTCGGCCGGCCTGCTACTATGGTAGGTGGGCCTCCCCTTCGGGTGGTGGGTCCTAGGCTCCATCTGGGGTCAACTTTTGTATGTTTCATGAGTGGAATCACTTGTTGATGTCGGTTTGCCTATTTGAAGTGTATGACAGTGGTCCCGGGAGCTGTTTTCTGGATAAATCTTCCTGTATCCAAATATTTACCAAAACTTGTGGAATTCATTAGTTTAAAACCCTATACCTATGTTTGGTGATGGAATTAAGTGTATATGTAGAGTATATTAATGGTTTATGATTGACCTTAATAATCGTCAACAACTTCCACCACACTTGTTCTTTGCTCATCCTCGAGTAAAGCTTAGAATAAAGTAAACATAAACATAACTATTCAAGAATGGAACTAGCATACGGATTATTCTAAAACATTCCTTATACCTACAGGATATGTGGAGTGGCTAACATATCTCCTTGAGCGGTTGAAAAATGAAACAGCTCTTGAAGCGAAGTCATCTTCTCAAATTCTCATCTCAGTAACTTGGTGTTTTTTTAAGTTTTTACAAGAAAAGCATAGTTCACTTTATACTCCTCAAATGGTAGTCTCAAATCGCTTAATGGTGTATGATTCCTCACCAATGCATAAATGAGCATTGCCTTCTTTTGTGTCATTCTACTTCTAAAAGCTTATCTGGAGTTTAAGGTAGGGATAAAATATATAGCATACTTACCTTACATATATTGTAAAGTTAAATCCCGGATCCAAGGATGGAAATGTCACACTCTTAGATCAAGATGTGCATGTGTGTGGATTTATTTGGTGGCTAACCTAATTCTACTTTTGTAACAACCCAAAAATCCATACACCAAAAATACCAACTGCAAATTTTTTTTAGAACTCCCATGTGTTGATGAGTGTCATGTATAGAAACCCAACCTAAGAGATGCATTAGGTCTAACCCCAACCCAAGTCAACACATAAGCATGGCATGTCATTAGTTAACTATGTTTATTTAAATTCTAACAAATAAAGTATTGCATACATTGTTAATTCAAAATGTGATTTGGATTTCCATTTGAGTTATGTTATGCTTAACAACTCCATTAAAGTAATAAACCATAAAGTAATTATTACTCAAACCAAATAATAAATGTATAAAGAGAAAACTATTTCCATTTTTGTATAACAAAACTACACCTATTTTTGTTATACAAAATAGCTAAATAAAGTACCTAAAACTCCATTGAACAGGGTACACCAATTTTGAATTCAAATTCCAAAACCAAATTTGAATTCAAACAAAGGAGAAGAAAAGAAAAACAGAAAAAGAAAAGAAGGGAGGAAGCCTCGCTATGGCCCAGGCCTGCTCGGCTTCGTAGCCTAGCCAGCCCCACCGCGCCAGCTAGCCAGCCCAACCGGCCTGCCAACCCCTTCCCATCTTCCCAGCGCGCGCGCGCGGCCCACGAGCCGGCCTAGCACGCCGCACACGCCCACACGCTCGTCCGATTCACCTGATGTCGCTGCCATCGGACCCCACGCGTCAGCCTCACCCTCGGCACAGTGTCATCTTCCTCGCACCCATGCCTCAACTGCCGCGCGACCGAAGGCCGACAGCGCTGGTAGGAGCGGGCCAGGGGGTCACGCCCGGGGCATGGCCCTATTTCCTTGGCGCCGCGCCCACGCAACCTCCGTGCCAACCACCCCAGCCTACGATGCCATTCGATGCCAACAGCGCATCACCAGCCGTTCACCATTGGAGCTTGGAGCTCCTGCTATAAAAGCCCTGGCTCCGGTTGCCCTAGCGCATTCCCGTGCCCGCCGCCACCTTGCGGCCACCCCCTGCACACCCGAGCCAAGAGAGAGAGCCAAGAGAGGAAGAAGGAAGGGAGAGGGAGAAAGAAGAAGGAGGCGCCGTCGAAGCACCTCCGAAGCCGCCGGAGTAGGGACGACGCCACGATCGGCTACAGTAGCGCTGCATTGCTTCCGGAGCTACATGGCCTCGAATCGCCACTGCATCGCTATCCTATCTCCCACGACACCAATGGTGAGCCCCCTCGGTTCTTCCCCTGCTCGCCGCCGGACTTTGCTACTCCGGCCATGGCGCTCCACACCGTGAGCGCGTAGGCCAAGGCCGTCCCCGGCCTCTGGGTACACAAGCACGGCCCACTCACGCACACACCCGCGACCATCTCCTAGCCCCTGGAGACCATCGCTGTGCACGCGCTCGCCGTGCTCGCAACGCTGCCATCATGGCGTGGCCACCGCTAGCGCACCTAGCCGCCTTGCCGGACTAGGACGCAGCCGTAGAGGAACACTGTGATGCCCGGAGGACCGCCGCGTAGATCGAGACCCCAATAGCCGGCCACAACGCCCTGGCCATGAGAACCAGACCTCGGCCGGAGCTCCGCCGTGCACCGCCATCGCGGCCAGCCAACTGGAGCAGTCCAGCCACTTCGCTAGCTTCACCAGGGCACCCGCCATGGTAAGGCCGAGCTGTTGCCCACCTTAGTTGAACACCCACGCCGCTGGAAGGGGCTCACCGACGAGCACTGCCACGCCGAGCCGCCGACCACCGTGGCCAAAGCCGTAGGAAGCCCTGGCAATCACCTAGACCCCACCACCGTGTTCGCCGAGGCCTGGACGAGCTTTTCCCCTCCTCAATTGGGCACCAGCGCCGCTGGCAAGGCTCACCAGGCGCTCGCCGCCGGTGGGAGCACGACGGGAGAGGAGGCAGGGGAATTCCCCTCGCCGGCCACACGTGCATGCACCCGGCGCACGTGGACCACAGAGAGAGAGGAGAAGAGTGGACGCGGTTCACGGGAAGGAGAGGCGGTCCACCGTAGACCAGCGCATGCGTCCACCATGGACCGCGAGCCATAGACCACAGCCCAGTGGAGGCCCAAGGTCGTGACGTGGCTGCGTCACAGCATGCCACATGGCGGGCTGATCCCGTCCCAAATCCAGCCCATATCTAGGCCCAACCGGCCCAGTTCGGACCCGGTCCGTGTTGACCATTGACTGGTCAACGTTGACGGTTGACCTGGCCCCACATGTCAGTGGCACAGACACTTTGGACCCACATGTCAGATGGTGACGTCATGCTGACGTCACGCGGGACCCACACGACAGAAGCAACACAACCGAGGTGACGTCATGGTGATGTCAGCTGCTGACGTCAGCAGCCGTGGCCCCACACGTCAGTGACCCTGACCCATTGACCGTTGACTCGCCCGTTGACTTGACGTTGACTTTGATTGGACCCACATGTCAGTGACCCAAGAGCCCCTGGACCCACCTGTCAGAACTGATGACGTTGATGACGTCATGCTAACGTCAGCTGGACCCCACCTGTCAGCTCGGAACCGAGATGCTGACGTCAGCATGCCACGTGGATCAGCCACAGCGTGACACGTGTCAGCCCAGGATTAATTCAGCCTTTTTCATTTTTAGAAATGATTTAAACTTCAGAAATTCATAACTAATTAATATGACCTCAGAAAAATACGAAACCAGGACCAAAATTCATCTAAAATCAAGCTCTACGCAATGAACCGATGTTTGAGTGCATTTGGATCTTTTGAATTTTCATTGCTTCTTTGTGCTATTCTATAGACGTCACTAACGCGACTATTATGCGATCATTTGTAGATTCGAAGGAGAACCGGACGGATGAGGATCGTGAGTACCGTGAGGAGTATGGTGACAACTACACTGAAGGTGCCACATCCCACCCAATCTCATAGCACCTATTACGCATGGCTAAAATAGAAATGCTAGTGCTTTACTTTATTGTTATGATCACACTATGATAGGACTTGCATGGTAGTATACTCTCTTGATGGCCTTTACCTTGACGCAACCTTACCCCTGCTCACCCTGCTGTTAGGCTAGTCACACGCTCACTACTATATTTCCTTGCTTATTACTTCTACTACGCTTGCACTACATTGATGCGTGGTGGAAAACTAGTGTTATCTGGACTATGGGGAGAGTGCTGCGTGTGTGACTTGGGTGCATGGAGGGTGATGGTTGTGTCGATCAAGTTGGAGTATATGACGAGCCTAGGGAAAGTCTTGCCATGGGGTGCTACCTGGGCACCCCTGGAATGGATACCTGTGGTGGGTAAATGGTATAGGAGGTGGCCCTGGGTGTGAACCTGTGATGGGAGGAGCCCAAGGTGGAGGTGCTGTGGTGGCATGGTAAATGGAAACCCTGATGGAGACATTCTGGCTTGGTCATCCCTAAGGACTTACTAGTACTCAGATTCATTGGGAAGCCTTACGTACCACTCGCCCTATATGGTGTGGGACGGCTGGACTACTAGGTAGGATATTGCCACTATTGCTAGGTTGATAGCGGACAGTGTAAGGAGGTACGGGGCATGGAGGATTTCCCCCACACCCTTCTGAGACTTCATGGAGACCTTGTGGACCTGGCTCATGACTCACAGTTTCAACCACCCCAGACTAGACTTGGGGTGTACCAAGGCTGAATGGTAGAGTGGCATTATCTTAGGCTAGCAAGCGGCCGGAATCAGCCCAGTTGACGATGGTCAGCGAGGAAGGCGGATCTTGTGGTTATGTAAAACCTCTGCAGAGTGTATGGTTGATCGATTGATACATATGCTAACTTGTCGGCTATGGACCTTTCCTGGGATTCGCTTAAACTAGATAGTGAGATGAGTCCTTCTCTTCTCCCCCTGGGAGTGAGTGTTCGGACGTAGCTAGGGGCTACGGGCCTTGAGACAGTGCTGAGAGGGAGTTGGCCTGTCGATTGAGCGATGGTATGGTTGTGGTATGGTGATGGTGTGGAGATGGTGGTATATCGACCCTAGGATCAAAACCTGGCTTTGGAGTGGGAATGGGGTGGAATGGTTGTGGGAATGGTGTTAAAACTTGACCAACTATTAATATGTACTTGATAAGCTATTACATAGGAAACCCTAGCATTATAGGTTCCTTTTGATTATATCCAACTTACATCCAATATCCACAAAGCAATGCTCATAGGGTGGGATTGGCCAGTACCAATCGTACTGATAAATTTTGGCACACAGGTTCTGCTGAGGAGTATAGCTCCGAGGAGTTTGACGGTTGAGGGGTTCATTCCTACGCTCGAGTTTGGCGATCTTATCTTCAAAGCTGTTCTGAATGAATGCTACTTTTGATTCCGCCAATGTGGCGATGTAATAATTTATGTAATTCCACACTATTTGTACTCTGATATTATCGTTGTATGGATGTGATATTTGACTGGAATTTGGGTAATATGATCTACAACGGTCTTATTACACTTCGACTCTGTGGATTTCCCTTCGCGGAAATCAGGTCGCTTCAGTTGGTATTAGAGCCATACTTGACCATAGGACGAAACCCGTAGAAATGGACGATAGAATAGGACGTGAACAGCCCTTCTTTCGGTTATATACCGACCCTGCATTTACTTCTATGCAAGGCTTATCTATTTATTGACCTGCTAACACCTGTTCCTTAAGACATGCAGATGGCAACGAACGTCAAATGGCCACCTCTAGGACCGCTACCTCTGGACCACGCCAAGCTTACCTTCAACCTATGTGAGCTCGGGGGTTTTGCACAGACCCTCTGCTGAGTTCTCGTCACGTTAGGAGTCCTGGATGAGCTTGTCAAGGTCACCTGCACCGGGAAGTCAGCTCAGGAAGGAGGAATCGAAGGACCGGTTGTCACCTCAGTCGAGTTCCCAGCCAGCACTACCTTACCTTCTGTCCCAGCTTTCACCAAGTTGACTGTAGAGGACACAGTTAAGGAGGGACTACGAGCTATCTCACACAAGGCACTTCGTAGAGTGATGAGGGACCACTACGAGCACCTGAAGACGACAGAGTTCTGTCTACTTCCCCAGGCACTCAACCTCAGCCTCACCCCTAGTGAGCAGAGTTTTGTAGCCAGCAGAGTTATCTTTGCAAAGGAGGACAGATATCTTCATGTCTCAGCTATCCACCTACTAGAGCAGGACAGGTACGTGACCCAGCTTGAGCAGAAGAGACGTTAGGACCGGGCCCTTCTGTGGGAGTACTAGGAGCGAGACTCGTAGGGAGCACAGGAGCGAGCTAGTCTGCTTGAGACAGTTGCCAAGCTACAGGACGAGTTCAACTGTAACACCTCGGGTGTTAGCCTTGCATAACTTGACTCACATAGCATGAGCATGATCATAAAGCATTCATAATCAAGCATTTGACATTTGAAACATTCAATTGAAACATACGCAACATTCTTATTATTTCATGTTTCCATGTGTATATGCAAATGATCATGAATGAAAACCTGTACTTGGTAGATGTGAGTCCCAAAAACATGTAACCACACTTGGGTTAGCAATTAGGGCATGGTTCATGAAAGTCACTTTCCATAATCAAGCCTTTAAGGCATATTTCATGTGATTACTTTAAATAGCTCTATGAGTGGCTACTACATGAAATGCTTAAATGACCTTGCAAATTGCTTAAACATGCTTAGAGTATCATCATGAACAACTTTGGTATTTAGGGCTAGGGCTAGTTTGGTCATTTAGTCATGGTTTGAGTATGTATCATATTTTCAAAGTGACATGTTTGACTAAAGTGGAACTAGGTGCTAGAGACCTTGCATGGAGGAGTTCACTAAAGCAATGTTGTAGTGTTTGACATAAAGAACAACTTTGATTTTTGGGTCTTTGACTGATTCAGCTCCTAACATGTTTGAAATTGGGTCACAAAAATCAGTAAAACACTCATTGCAACACTTAACAAAATTTTCTAAGTCAAGTTCACTGACAGCCTGACAAACCAATCTTTGTGATGATATAACTCGAGTTTAGTTGAGAGTTGGCACATGATCCCTTAACAAAAGTTGTAGCTGGTACATAGGGCTATGATTTTTGTTCAGATCGTTTGCACTTTTGAGCTTCGGTTTAACAGTTAATTCACCGTCAAAATGCGTCGTCAGGCTCGGTTTCGTTTCTCTGAATCGACTGAACGAAGCCGTTCAGTGGCCGACATCGGCAGGCTTCGCATGCCGTGTGGCGCGGGAAACGGCTGCGCGTCGCCGCTGGTCTATCCGCGCAGGCCACGACGCGCCTGGGTGCGCCTTCAACTCCCCCGCACCCGCCCGCACTCAGCCACAACTCCGTTTTTGCATTTCCGCCTCCTCCTTCGCCTGTGCGAGCACCGCCGCAGCAGCCGCCGAGCTCCCGTAGCTCCACCGTCGCCACAGCCGCGTAAACTCGCACCGAGCCGCCTTTTCGTCACCACCGCAGCACCACCAGCTCCCCAGCATCCTACCGCGTCCAACAGTGCTCGCGCCTCGCCGGAGCTCCTCCGCCACCCTCCGTCGCCGTGGCCAGGCCTAACCAGACCACCCCAGGCCACGAGAGCACGCGCACTAGCTTCCTTGTAGTCCGTAGATGCTCGGCGTAGCATTTGTTTGAGCCATCATATCTTTCACCGGCGTCCCGCCGACATCCCGCCTCGCCGAGCCGCCATGGCCGCCGCCGTCGTCACTAGTGTCGACGATAGGGCCGGCCAAGTAGACCAATCGACGCGTTAGGTCACGGGGATCACTCAGTGATGATGTCACCGCCGGCGAACTCGCCGTCGTCGAGTTCTAGCCGCGTCCGTAGAGCAGCGCCACCGGTTCTGTTTTGGGTCTCGCTGACCGGTGGGTCCAACTGACGCGTGGGTCCCTGCTGTCAGCGACTCTAGGTTTTAAAGATAGTTCAAAAATACCAGATTCAAGTGTGTTTTGTTATTTTTGTATCTTTAGTTTGATAGCTCCTAAAATTTTGAAATAAATTTGTGAGTGTTCCTTAGGAAGTGTAGTATTTAGGAAAAATATGTTCTTGACTTGTACAGTAGAAATTTTTGGAGGTTTAAATAGGGATTTGAAATGTGCTTTTGAATGCATTCAAATTTGTTTATTTTATATCTAGAGTTCCTGTGCTCCAAAAATTATGAAATTTTTGTCGTAAGCTAGTCTTAGCATATATGAGCTCTGATAAAAATTTGAGGACCAGTGCATGGGTAGATTTATAGTTATAGATTTTTCTTTTATGACTAGTTAATCCTTGCATGAATTTTCATAAATTAATTATGAGTCCAAAATTCATGAAATTTGTTGGAGGTAATCCTAGTACCATATGGATGTTAAGAAAAATAGGAAATCTGTTGCTTGACACTTTTCAATAGGATTTTCCATTTATGCTATTTCAAGCCTTGCTTCCTTGTCATTTTTGTATAGGATATTCTACTTGGTAAAATGACATGAAATTTTTATAGTAGTCCTTTGATAGCATTAGTAAGGCACTGTAAATTTTTGAGAATTTATTAAGCACATCTGATATATATTTATTATTTAACCTAGATATATAAATAAAATAATAAAGGCAATTAAATGAATAGTTTGGGCTTCACCATTATATGATCTTAAATGTATTTGGTATGCTTAAACTGTTGGTAGATTATATGTGGTCAAATTTTGAATGATTACATGAAGTAGAAGTATCGTTACTTTATATTGCATATTAAATAGTTTCCGGACTGATTCTAGAGTTTGATGAGTTGCATGTTGAAACTGATGTGTACTGTAAAAATGGTTAATAACAAAGTTGTAGAGAATTTGATAAGCTTTCTAGAAAGTCCAGGATCACTATTTTTGGATTAGTAGAACTCCAGTTATGAGTGAAACAAGTAGCTACTGTTTGTGGCATGGTCGATGCATTGTAGGAGTAATTAAGTAATAATCGAGAAGAGATATGCACCTACTCAATAAATATGATGCACTTGTTAACATTTATGCATTCGTAATACTTATGCCATACTCATGCATCTAGGATCGGAGGAAGAGATCACGTTGCTGGAATTCGAAGAAGCAGAGGAAGGGAACCAGCAGGAGGATCCACAAGCCGCAGCTCCCGAAGGCGTGGAGCAGAACCCTGAAGAGCTTCCGGAGTGTCCTGACCACCGCCCTACTTCCTTTCTGTGAGGCAAGCCCCAGAGCATTATAAGTCTCCCAGTAATTTACAAATGTTTACTTACGTATTTATGACTGATGCATTAGGTTATAAGAGTTGAATGAAACCACTTGATGCATGTACATTCCTTGTCCAAATATTACACCTTTAACCGGTATAGGTCCAGGATCGAATATATATGCTTAGCCATGCTTAGACCGGTAGAAGTCGGGTGATGTCCTGTCACCTGCGAGATATAGGTGGATACCGGAGCACGGTTGCCTATATTTGCTATCGTGGAACAGAACCATGAGGTAAAAGTAAATCGAGACCGGACGGGAAGTCGATAGAGAAGCAACAAGACATGGAGGTCTTGGGTGTGGATTTATCCCCGTCTGTGTCAATTAAGGACCATACCGTTGTTGGCGCTTCTGACAAGATTGAACGCATGCCTCTCACTTAGCTGGCCGGATAACTCGTTCCGACCGCGAAGCTGAGTAATTCAACTCAGGCCGAGAACCGTTCTGTTGTGCGCTCCTTCCGGGGAACGATCAGACTGAGCCCAAGGGCAGGCTTGGCCTGAGCATCCTGGCATCTGGTGTTCCAGATTGTGCGGCGCAGTACGGACCCATGAAATGTGTACCGGAGTTGTACCAAAGGTGACCTAAGGCTATCGTAGCTGGTAGACCTGGGTTTGTGTTAGGAATAAATTCCCAGCTGGTTGAAATCGATTCGAATCGCCGTCTCTCCCGGATAGTGAGAAACTTGGCTAGTCCCAACATCGTAGCAACTATGTTATGAAACATGATGGTTCAGATGAATATGGAATTACAATACCTGCTATGGTTACTATTGTATGCTTCTAAATGATATACCACATGTTTGGCACAGGATAGTTGCTAACCTAGAAATGGATAGTTATAAATAATTTGGTAAAGAACTTGTAACTGTACCATGATTCAATTGCTTTTACGCAAAAATGTTGTCAAGTTATGTCCACTTATACAGCCTTGCATAATCCTTGGAGTCATTTTATTTCTGGTTCATGACAGGTAAGTCTAGCTGAGTACCTTCTCGTACTCAGGGTTTATTTTCCCATTGTTGCAGATGGCACTGTGTATCATGGTTATTGCAAGAGTTGCTTCTATCCCGCTGTGGATGAGGAGTAAGCCTTGGGCAGGCTTCTTTAGTAATTCCTATCCTTGCTTTTGTGGACCGTGATCTAGCTTGGCACTGTATCAAACTATGTTGGAAACTTTATCTTCGAACTTATTTGCTTCCGCTTTATTTATCAAACTCAGTTTGTAATAACTTTTATTCGTACTCTGATGATGAAAAGTATCTGTGAACTTTATGTAATATGTGGCATGTATGTTGAATCCTGTACGATCTTGGTTGTTGTAAATCGTTTATCGAGACCCGTCGTGGTACTCGACGGACTACCGGGTTTATATGGGTTCAAGTATGACAGTGCGACCGCTTGCGGATTGCCATTGTACTTGTATTCTTATAAATTGGTCGATTCTGCGACAGCTGGTATCAGAGCAAGATTCAACGTTAATTGTCACAAGTGTATTTAAAACAAAAGTTTTTGTTTTCCAAAAACCCTTCTCTAGCAACTAAAAGTTATATAATAGGTATTTGAAATCTAAAGTGTGCCAATGATCACTTTCCTTATGCCCAAATTAAGGACTATTAGGTGGCTATTTAAGTACTAACATGGGGGTTTTTACTTCGTCATCCATACGGCGTGCTATAGTATGGATGTCATTCACTTGAGTGGTAATGTATGGATCAAATGCCTCTACGCCAAGGTAAGATGATGAGTGTATGACCGCCAGATGTGAGCGTGCGGTCGGGGAGAGTAGCTTTGGTACGGCTATGTATGCATGCTTGCATGTATATATGGTACGTATTTAATTGTGGGTTTAAATTATTGTTGGGTAGATTGATACGGAAGTATATGTATGGGTATACATATATGGAAGTATTTACAATTACATTACGCATATTTCATTATGGGTTTAGGGCTGAGATGAAATTTTATGCAGGTACACTAACAATGAAACGTGTAGCTCGACTAGTTACGCTATTTATGAGAGAACGTATGTATGCCACCGTGTCTACCGCTAGAAACAAAATTTTCCTAAGTTTGTGAGGACGTACGGAACGAGCATGCATCATGATAATTACCATGCACATAATTAAATTGTTCCTCCCCTTATAAAATTCTTACTCAGTTATGTAACTCTTATCCGTCATGGTCTTGTCTCACCTAGTGGTACATGTTAATGGTGCAGATGGCACGCACAAAGCAGACCGCTCGCAAGTCCACCGGAGGCAGAGCTCCCCGCCGTCAGCTTGCTCCACATACCCGTCAACGTCACACGTTTCTTGGAGAGTTTGGGATGCCTACACTCTTGTGGAGAGTGCTCAGCTACGTAGGCTATCCTGATGGAATGGAACCCCGCTACTTCTAGGCGAATGAGCAGTTGGGGGAAGGTCTCTTAGTTACTGTGGAGGCCGTTGTTCGTCCCCGAGGTGACAATTCTGAGTGGACAGGCTGGTGTTATGAGTCAACTGGCAGGACTGCTGAAGAAGCAGCTGGCAGGGCAGCCTTTGGGATCCTAAGGGATATCATGGATCATTTTCCTCAGGAGCTAGCAGCCGCCTTGGCTGGAGTCTTTCCGAGAGGTAACCCCTCCACTGACTCATGGCAGCAGGCAAGAGGAAGATCTTTGGAGATTGGTGCAGCAGAAGGGCAGAACAGTGATAACCCTTCCATTCGCAGTGATGAGAGTGTTAGATGGAGTGGAAGGTAGCCTCAGACGTGTGTCTGGTGCTCTTGGTCATGCCCGCAAGGATCGACGACAGCTTCAGAGGGAGCACGACACCGAGATTGAGAGGCTCACTAAAGAGATGACTCGGTTAACTCACCAACGAAATGCAGCGTGGTCCAGGGAAGATGTCCTAAGAGCTCGATAGTTTGAGCTGGGACAGCAGCTGGCCAATGTGGAAGAATACAACGATAATCTGCATGAAAGGTTCATCTATTGAACAATCAGCTCCACCCTTATGTCCCACCTGGAGCTGCAGAGATGGATCTAGAAGGGGACGAGGATGAAGAAGAAGTAGAGCCTGAAGATGAAGTGGAGCCTGAGGGAGGAGATGATCCTACGTCTGACCTCGATAGTGATCATGATGAAGATTAGATCGTTTAGCACTTAGTGGAAGGGCTAATGTATCACCTTTATCCATGTGATGGACCTGTAGTTCGAATTTAATTTAGGAAATCCGACTACCATGTAATATTGTGAATCGCACGACTATCGCACGTTTGGTTGAACATCAATGTTATTCCAGTCCTTTGTTGGTGATCACGATTTAAATTTGCATGCGTTATGAGCGCAATAAGTGGTCAAATTGGTGATGTCATGTTGCGAGAATGAATTATTATGCCTCTGTTTTATTGTGATTTTGAGAATTTTCTCCAGTAATTTCAGTTTGGCATGAGTACATAATTCCTCTGCAATCTCTTGACCTCAACCAATAATCGCTTATTGTTGCAACTTCACAGATGACGCGCACCCGTGCTGGAGCTGGTAGCAGTCACGATGGCAATGGTGATGACTTACCACCACCACCGCCGTCGTCTGCTCAGGAGTTCTTTGCTCAGTTCTTGGGGAGCCAGAGGACAATGGAAGAAGCTTTGCGCCTTATCGCGCAAAACACTGCTCGTGGCCACCCACAGCAACCAGGGGCCGAGCCAAATCAGCACAGTACATTCAAGGAGTTTCTGCACACAAAGCCTCCGATCTTCAAGGTGGCTGAGGAACCACTATAGGCCGATGAATGGTTGAATACCATTGAGCAGAAATTCCGTCTGTTGAGGGTCACGGAGCATCTGAAAGCAGAGTATGCTTCTCATCAATTGCAAGGACCAGCAGGGATCTGGTGGACACATTTCCTGTCATCCTTGCCTGCTAATGCGCGAGTGACCTGGGAACAGTTTAAGCTGGCTTTTAGAGGACACCATATTCCCCCAGGCCTGATGCGCATGAAAGCAGCCAAATTTATGAGGCTCACTCAAGGGACAAAGTCACTCACAGAGTATATGCACGCATTCAACAACTTGTCCAGATATGCTCCAGGTTTCGTGAATACCGAGGAGAAAAAGATAGAGAGTTTCAAGCGAGGTTTGGGTACCAAACTGATGAAGACTATGGCAAATTCTCGATGTGCCACGTACAATGAGTTTATTAGTGATGCCTTGACCCAAGAAAACCACAACAACATGCATGCAGTTGCTAAAGGACGCAAGAGGACATATGAGGCCGGTGCCTCCGGATCTTTCCAGTCAAAAGCGCCTATCACAGTTAGGCCACAATTCCGTCCACCTGCACCCAAGTTTAGGCCTCCACCACCGAAAGCTCAGAATAACAGGCCACAGAAACCATTCCGTAAGGTGTTCACTATTGCCTTACCGAAACGAAATGGCAATCAGGATAGCTCCACCGGATTCAGAAGTAATCAACCATGTTTCAACTGCAACCAACTGGGTCATTGGTCCAAGGAATGCCCCCACCCCAAGAGGAATAGCAACCAGAATCATAACAATTAGAGGCAGGTGAATGCCAGGGCACGTCAGGGACAAGTGCATTATACCGCTGTCGAGGAAGTGCCTGCCGGAGAAGTTGTCACGGCTGGTATGTTTCTCGTCAACAAGCATCCCGCTGTTGTTTTATTTGATTCAGGAGCTTCTCATTCATTTATGAGTCAAGCATTTGCATCTAGACATGATCAAGAAATAATAGAAGTAAGCAAAGGGGGTTTTAACATAAGTTCAGCAGGGGGAACTGTTACTACCAAAAAGATAGTCAAAAATGTACTCATCTCGATACAAGGGAGGGAGTACACAACAGATTTGATAATATTGTCGGGGTTGTCGATAAGTGTAATCTTAGGCATGAATTGGATGAAGTATCATGGTGCTCTTATTGACACTAGCACCCGCACTATTATGTTGAGAGAACCCATGAGAGGGAATGCTTTTCTAGTCCCACTCTCCCGCGATTTCGAACCCCAACATTTAGCTTGTGCTATCCAAACCACCACAATATGTGATATCCCCGTGGTTTGTGAGTTTCCAGATGTATTTCCGGAGGAATTACTAGGTCTACCACCGGATAGGGACGTGGAATTTAAGATTGAATTAGTGCCAGGTACCGCACCCATATCCAGAAGGCCCTATAGAATGCCACCCAATGAGTTAGCGGAACTTAAGGTTCAATTGCAAGATCTATTAGACAAGGGTCTTATCCAACCCAGCTCATCTCCGTGGGGATGTCCAGCTTTGTTTGTGAAAAAGAAGGATAAGTCACTGAGAATGTGTGTAGATTACAGACCACTCAATGCTGTGACCATCAAGAACAAATATCCATTACCCCGCATCGACATCTTGTTCGATCAGCTAGCGAAGGCAAGGGTATTCTCCAAAATTGACTTAAGATCAGGCTACCATCAGATAAAGATCAGACCGGAGGATATACCTAAAACTGCTTTCTCTACTAGGTATGGCTTATACGAGTATTTGGTTATGTCTTTCGGACTAACAAATGCTCCAGCCTATTTCATGTACCTGATGAACTCGGTATTCATGCCCGAACTTGACAAGTTCATGGTCGTGTTTATCGATGACATATTGATTTATTCAGAAAATGAGTCAGATCATGAAGAGCATCTGAGGATTGTCCTATCCAGACTGAGGGAGCATAAGCTATATGCCAAGTTTAGCAAGTGTGAATTTTGGATGAGCAAAGTACCTTTCTTAGGTCACATTTTATCAAGAGATGGAATCTCAGTGGACCCATCCAAAGTACAAGAGGTCATGGATTGGAAAGCCCCAACTTCAGTTCATGAAGTTCGGAGTTTTCTAGGGTTAGCAGGATACTATCGTCGGTTTATTCTAGATTTCTCAAAGATAGCTAAGCCTATGACCAGACTACTTCAGAAAGATGAGAAGTACAAATGGACACCAGAATGTGAAACAGCTTTTCACACCCTCAGAACTTTGTTGACTATAGCACCTGTGTTAGCACAACCAGACATTGAAAAGCCTTTTGATGTATTTTATGATGCATCAGGAATAGGTTTGGGATGTGTGCTTATGCAAGAAGGGAGAGTAATTGCATATGCCTCTCAGCAATTGAGAAAACATGAAGTCAACTACCCTACACATGATTTGGAACTTGCAGCCGTGGTTCATGCATTAAAGATATGGAGACATTACTTGTTGGGCAATGTCTGTCACATCTATACTGACCACAAAAGTCTCAAGTATATCTTTACCCAGCCAGAACTGAACATGAGACAACGAAGATGGTTAGAATTGATTAAGCACTATAATTTAGAAGTGCATTACCATCCGGGTAAAGCAAATGTAGTAGCCGATGCACTTAGTCGGAAGTCCCATTGCAACACTGTGGAAGCATTGCTGGAAGATGGATTCAACTTGTTACATCCTGCTGTACTACACAATATCACAATCAGTTGTTCACTTGAGGGCAAAATCATAGAGCTACAGCAGACAGATGTGGGAATAAGTCACATCAAGAGAAAAATGCAAGAGCAAGAAACCAAACATTTTAGATTGGACGAAAGAGGTGTATTATGGTTTGAGGACCGACTAGTGGTACCAAAAGACCGTGAGCTAAGGAATCAAATTTTAGAAGAAGCTCACTCATCCAAATTGTCTATCCATCCGGGTAGTAGTAAAATGTATCAAGATTTAAGAACCCATTTTTGGTGGACTAAGATGAAGAAAGAGATCACAGCCTATGTTGCTAGGTGTGATAACTGTAGTAGAGTAAAAGCCGTCCATATGAAAACTGCTGGATTACTTCAGCCATTGCCTATTCCAGGATGGAAATGGGAGGAAATCAGCATGGACTTTATCACAGGCCTTCCAATGACGTCGAAAGGTCACGATTCAATCTGGGTTATTGTAGATCGTCTCACCAAGTCAGCACACTTTATACCCATGAACACCCGGTATATAGTTGGAAAATACGCGGAGATATATGTTTCCCAGATCGTGAGACTGCATGGAGTACCCCGGACTATAATCTCAGATCGAGGACCACAGTTCATAGCTCGTTTCTGGGAGCACTTACACCAAGCTTTGGGAACCAAGCTAATCAGAAGTTCAGCTTATCATCCGCAAACTTCAGGACAGACAGAGCGAGTGAACCAAATCCTAGAAGATTTACTTAGAGCTTGGTTATATCTTCAAAAGGTTCATAGGAGAAATGGTTACCTTTAGCTGAATTCTCCTATAACAACAGTTATCAAGCGAGTATCAAAATGGCTCCATTTGAAGCCTTGTATGGCAGAAAGTGCAGAACTCCATTGAATTGGATTGAGCCCGGTGAAAGGAGATACTTTGGTATTGATTTTGTCAATGAAGCCGAAGAGCAAGTACGTATCATCCAACAACATATGAAGGCAGCTCAATCCAGACAGAAAAGTTATGCCGACAAAAGAAGAAGACCACTGACTTTCGAAGTGGGTGACTATGTATACTTGAGAGTATCACCCATGAAAGGTGTGAAAAGATTTGGGATGAAAAAGAAGCTTTCACCAAGATATGTAGGGCCATACAAAATTTTGGAACGAAAAGGAAATGTTGCGTATAAGTTACAACTTCCACCAGAGATGAGTGCAATCTTTGATGTGTTCCATGTTTCTCAGTTAAAGAAATATCTTCGAGTACCTGAAGAAGCGATTGCACCCACCAACGTGCAGCTTCAATCGGATTTGACCTATGAAGAAAAACCAATTCGAGTATTAGAGGAGATGGAGAGAGTGACAAGGAGTAAGATTATCAAGTTCTATAAGGTGGTGTGGAACAATCATAGCGAGCAAGATGCTACGTGGGAAAGAGAAGATTATCTACGAGAAGTTTATCCCGCCTTTTTCCAAGAATGGTAGGTCTTGCAAATCTCGGGACGAGATTTTTATAAGGGGGAGGGGCTGTAACACCTCGGGTGTTAGCCTTGCATAACTTGACTCGCATAGCATGAGCATGATCATAAAGCATTCATAATCAAGCATTTGACATTTGAAACATTCAATTGAAACATATGCAACATTCTTATTATTTCATGTTTCCATGTGTATATGCAAATGATCATGAATGAAAACCTGTACTTGGTAGATGTGAGTCCCAAAAACATGTAACCACACTTGGGTTAGCAATTAGGGCACGGTTCATGAAAGTCACTTTCCATAATCAAGCCTTTAAGGCATATTTCATGTGATTACTTTAAATAGCTCTATGAGTGGCTACTACATGAAATGCTTAAATGACCTTGCAAATTGCTTAAACATGCTTAGAGTATCATCATGAACAACTTTGGTATTTAGGGCTAGGGCTAGTTTGGTCATTTAGTCATGGTTTGAGTATGTATCATATTTTCAAAGTGACATGTTTGACTAAAGTGGAACTAGGTGCTAGAGACCTTGCATGGAGGAGTTCACTAAAGCAATGTTGTAGTGTTTGACATAAGGAACAACTTTGATTTTTGGGTCTTTGACTGATTCAGCTCCTAACATGTTTGAAATTGGGTCACAAAAATCAGTAAAACACTCATTGCAACACTTAACAAATTTTTCTAAGTCAAGTTCACTGACAGCCTGACAAACCAATCTTTGTGATGATATAACTCGAGTTTAGTTGAGAGTTGGCACATGATCCCTTAACAAAAGTTGTAGCTGGTACATAGGGCTATGATTTTTTTTCAGATCGTTTGCACTTTTGAGCTTCGGTTTAACAGTTAATTCACCGTCAAAACGCGTCGTCAGGCTCGGTTTCGTTTCTCTGAATCGACTGAACGAACCCGTTTAGTGGCTGACATCGGCAGGCTTCGCATGCCGCGTGGCGCGGGAAACGGCCGCGCGTCGCCGCCGGTCTGTCCGCGTAGGCCACGACGCGCCTGGGTGCGCCTTCAACTCCCCCGCACCCGCCCGCACTCAGCCACAACTCCGTTTTCGCATTTCCGCCTCCTCCTTCGCCTATGCGAGCACTGCCGCAGCAGCCACCGAGCTCTCGTAGCTCTGCCGTTGCCATAGCCGTGTAAACTCGCACCGAGCCGCCTTTTCGTCACCACCGCAGCACCACCAGCTCCCCAGCATCCTACCACATCCAACAGTGCTCGCTGTTCAAGCTCGGTAAGCCCCAGCGCCGTGCAACGCCTCGCCGGAGCTCCTCCGCCACCCTCCGTCGCCGTGGCCAGGCCTAACCAGACCACCCCAGGCCACGAGAGCACGCGCACTAGCTTCCTTATAGTCCATAGATGCTCGGCGTAGCGTTTGTTTGAGTCGTCATAGCTTTCACCGGCGTCCCGCCAACATCCCGCCTCGCCGAGCCGCCATGGCCGCCGACGTCATCACTACTGTCGACGATAGGGCTGGCCAAGTAGACCAATCGACGCGTTAGGTCACGGGGATCACTCAGTGATGATGTCACCGCCGGCGAACTCGCCGCCGTCGAGTTCTGGCCGCATCCGTAGAGCAGCGCCGCCGGTTCTGTTTTGGGTCTCGCTGACCGGTGGGTCCAACTGACGCGTGGGTCCCTGCTGTCAGCGACTCTAGGTTTTAAAGATAGTTCAAAAATACCAGATTCAAGTGTGTTTTGTTATTTTTGTATCTTTAGTTTGATAGCTCCTAAAATTTTGAAATAAATTTGTGAGTGTTCCTTAGGAAGTGTAGTATTTAGGAAAAATATGTTCTTGACTTGTACAGTAGAAATTTTTGGAGGTTTAAATAGGGATTTGAAATGTGCTTTTGAATGCATTCAAATTTGTTTATTTTATATGTAGAGTTCCTGTGCTCCAAAAATTATGAAATGTTTGTGGTAAGCTAGTCTTAGCATATATGAGCTCTGGTAAAAATTTGAGGACCAGTGCATGGGTAGATTTATAGTTATAGATTTTTCTTTTATGACTAGTTAATCCTTGCATGAATTTTCATAAATTAATTATGAGTCCAAAATTCATGAAATTTGTTGGAGGTAATCCTAGTACCATATGGATGTTAAGAAAAATAGGAAATCTGTTGCTTGACACTTTTCAATAGGATTTTCCATTTATGCTATTTCAAGCCTTGCTTCCTTGTCATTTTTGTATAGGATATTCTACTTGGTAAAATGACATGAAATTTTTATAGTAGTCCTTTGATAGCATTAGTAAGGCACTGTAAATTTTTGAGAATTTATTAAGCACATCTGATATATATTTATTATTTAACCTAGATATATAAATAAAATAATAAAGGCAATTAAATGAATAGTTTGGGCTTCACCATTATATGATCTTAAATGTATTTGGTATGCTTGAACTGTTGGTAGATTATATGTGGTCAAATTTTGAATGATTACATGAAGTAGAAGTATCGTTACTTTATATTGCATATTAAATAGTTTCCGGACTGATTTAGAGTTCGATGAGTTGCATGTTGAAACTGATGTGTACTGTAAAAATGGTTAATAACAAAGTTGTAGAGAATTTGATAAGCTTTCTAGAAAGTCTAGGATCACTGTTTTTGGATTAGTAGAACTCCAGTTATGAGTGAAACAAGTAGCTACTGTTTGTGGCATGGTCGATGCATTGTAGGAGTAATTAAGTAATAATCGAGAAGAGATATGCACCTACTCAATAAATATGATGCACTTGTTAACATTTATGCATTCATAATACTTATGCCATACTCATGCATCTAGGATCAGAGGAAGAGATCACGTTGCTGGAATTCGAAGAAGCAGAGGAAGGGAACCAGCAGGAGGATCTGCAAGCCACAGCTCCCGAAGGCGTGGAGCAGAACCCTGAAGAGCTTCCGGAGTGTCCTGACCACCGCCCTACTTCCTTTCTACGAGGCAAGCCCCAGAGCATTATAAGTCTCCCAGTAATTTACAAATGTTTACTTACGTATTTATGACTGATGCATTAGGTTATAAGAGTTGAATGAAACCACTTGATGCATGTACATTCCTTGTCCAAATATTACACCTTTAACTGGTATAGGTCCAGGATCGAATATATATGCTTAGCCATGCTTAGACCGGTAGAAGTCGGGTGATGTCCTGTCACCTGCGAGATATAGGTGGATACCAGAGCACGGTTGGCTATATTTGCTATCGTGGAACAGAACCATGAGGTAAAAGTAAATCGAGACCGGACCAGAAGTCGATAGAGAAGCAACAAGACATGGAGGTCTTGGGTGTGGATTTATCCCCGTCTATGTCGATTAAGGACCGTACCGTTGTTGGCGCTTCTGACAAGATTGAACGCATGCATCTCACTTAGCTGGCCGGATAACTCGTTCCGACCGCGGCCGAGTAATTCAACTCAGCCGGGAATCGTTACATTATGCGCTCCTTAGGGAACGATCGACCGAGCCCAAGGCGGGCTTGGCCCGAGCATCCCTGGCATCTGGTGTTCTAGATTGTGCGACGCAGTACGGACCCGCGAAATGTGTACCGGAGTTGTACCAAAGGTGACCTAAGGCTATCGTGGCTGGTAGACCTGGGTTTGTGTTAGGAATAAATTCCCAGCTGGTTGAAATCGATTCGAATCGCCGTCTCTCCCGGATAGTGAGAAACTTGGCTAGTCCCAACATCGTAGCAACTGTGTTATGAAACATGATGGTTCGGATGAATATGGAATTACAATACCTGCTATGGTTACTATTGTATGCTTCTAAATGATATACCACATGTTTGGCACAGGATAGTTGCTAACCTAGAAATGGATAGTTATAAATAATCTGGTAAAGAACTTGTAACTATACCATGATTCAATTGCTTTTACATAAAAAAATGTTGTCAAGTTACGTCCACTTCTGACCTTGCATAATCCTTGGAGTCATTTTATTTACGGTTCATGACGGGTAAGTGTAGTGAGTACCTTCTCGTACTCTCGGGGTTTATTTTCCCATTGTTGTAGATGGCACTTTGTGTATCATGGTTATTGCAAGAGTTGCTTCTATCCCTTTGTGGATGAGGAGTAAGCCTTGGGCGTGCTTCTTTAGTAATTCCTATCCTTGCTTTTTTGTGGACCGTGATCTAGCTTGGCACTATATCAAACTATGTTGGAAACTTTATCTTCGAACTTATTTGCTTCCGCTTTATTTATCAAACTCGGTTTGTAATAACTTTTATTCGTACTCTGATGATGAAAAGTATCTGTGAACTTTATGTAATATGTGGCATGTATGTTGAATCCTGTACGATCTTGGTTGTTGTAAATCGTTTATCGAGACCCGTCGTGGTACTCGACGGACTACTGGGTTTATATGGGTTCAAGTATGACAGTGCGACCGCTTGCGGATTGCCATTGTACTTGTATTCTTATAAATTGGTCGGTTCTGCGACATCAACCGTCGTGAAGAAGTCCACAGAGCCGAGGTCGCTGACTTATAGGACAAAGCAGCCGACCTAGGCAACAGGAACTGCTACCTCGACAGCAAGGTCTTGGAGTTGCAGAGAGAGTTGGACGACAAGAAGGCCGAGTTCAACCACAGAGGAGACAGAGAGAGGTCCAAGGGGATTGATATGCTGAAAATCCAATCTTGGAACAAGACCATGACCCAGGAGCTAGAGGAGTTCAGGAAGAAGGCCGTTCGTAACCAGGGTCACCTAATCGAGGCACTCAGGCAGAACGAGTACCTACAGGACAAGTGTGAGAGGACTTGGGAAGCTTGGCAGAAGTCTGACAAGAAGCGCCTTAGGGAGATGAAGGGTATGTGGGATCTGCTACCCAAGGAGATTCGTAGCAAAATGAAGCCTAGGATAGAGGAGTTTGAGTTAGCCCCGACTCGCCTCAACCTAGACGCCTGCCCTACCCTACCTGGAACCAAGCCTACTGAGGAGCTCGCTGAGGCCTTGAAGTATGTGTCCTGACTTCACAAGTCTGACGAGGAGATTGAGATCGAGAATAGTCGTATCCCAGCTACAGTGTACGAGTTAGAGTAGATGACCCTGCGTGGTCATGAGTCATGTCAGTGGCTTCCATAAGTTGTACCCCATGATGTACCCCTTATGAAATGTATTATGAGACACTATGTGTAGTATGATTCTCGCACATCTTCAAGTGTAGCTACTGGAGATGATGCCATGTAATAAAACCCATGTAATGAATGTTTTGGATCTTATTGCATGTTATGGATCTTATTGCTTCTTTGTAATGAGTGTTGGATAGTATAAATGATTTTCTTTAAAATCGTCAAAATTATGTAATCATATTGAATTATAAGCACTTATGGCACAAGCACTAAAATTCCTATGATCCGTGATTGTAGATGCCGAACCGCCGATCTGCTCGCCTAATGAACCATGGACGTGCGCCCATCCCCGAACCAGCCGAACCAAATGGGGGCCGTGGTGGCAACAACCGTGGCTGTGGCTATGGCCGTGGACGTGGAGGGATACCCTTCAACCTGGAGAATACCCCGCCGCCTGCCGAGGAGAACATTCCGACACCACCACCATCGAACCTGGCGGAAGTGATGGCGCAGCAGACCCAGCTTCTTGCAGCCCTTGTTGATGGAGCAAACCGTCGCTAGGGAGGTTAGTAGAATGACTTCCAAAGGAAGCTGGAGGGATTCCTGAAGCTGAAGCCACCTACCTATGATGGCACCGACCCTGACCCATTTGTAGCCGATGATTGGCTCAAGGAGATGGAGAAGAAGCTTGACCTCACCACTTTCACCAATGATGAGTGTGTTGGAGCTACCACACACTAGCTCACAGGTGCAGCACGCACCTGGTGGGACAGTTTCAGCGATTCCCATGAGGGCCCTGCCAACATCTCATGGGATGTGTTTGCCAAAGCATTCACTGAGTATCACATTCCCAAGGGTATCATGGAGGCCAAAGCCGAGGAGTTCCGCAACATCAAGATGGGAAAGGACAAGGTGACTGAGTACACTACTCATTTCACCAACCTTCTACGCTATGCACCTTCCTATGTTGTGAACTCTGAGAAGGAGAAGCTATACTATTACCGCAAGGGACTTAACCCGCACATCAAGCTGAAGTTTGGCGGTATTGAGAGTAACACGTTGCGTGCTCTGGTGGATCGCTGCATCTAGATTGAGAAGGACCGTGCTGAAGCTGGAGAAGAGTACAGGGAGAGGAAGTGTAAGCCTGAGGAGTCTTTCCGTGGCCGTGATTGCAAGAGGTTCCGCAGAGATGCACCATCCAGGGAACGCTCACGCCACAACAGGGATGACAACCCTAGATCGAGTAGGGGTAATGGAGGCTACACCACCAAATACTCCCGCCCTGCTCAGGATTGTTACACCCGGGACCGTTATGCTTAGGACCGCAACACTCAGGACCGTTTCAACCGTTCCCGCTCTGTGAATGAACGCCCAGCACAGAACCGCTCCGCACCAAGCACTGGAAACTAGAAGGCACCCGCGATAACCCCTATAGGCGGCGCGCCTTTCACCTGCTTCGCTTGTGTCCAACCGGGTCACAAAGCCGCT
Source organism: Miscanthus lutarioriparius (assembly GCA_904845875.1). Classification (NCBI taxonomy): domain Eukaryota; kingdom Viridiplantae; phylum Streptophyta; class Magnoliopsida; order Poales; family Poaceae; genus Miscanthus; species Miscanthus lutarioriparius. The sequence continues at coordinate 69,024,255 of CAJGYO010000005.1, read as the reverse complement.
GAGTGCCCTCAGAACTCAGCTGCTCAGAAGTCTCAGTTCAAGGGACATGCTACCCGTGGATGTCTGAACCATCTGGATGCCGAGGAAGCATAGGCTGCCCCTGACGTTGTGTACGGTATGTTTTTAGTTAATGGCATTACTGCATCAGTTCTATTTGACTCTAGAGCAACTTGTTCATACATATCATCCAAGTTTGCACGAGAGCATGACCAGCCTGTAACCCCACGTGAAAAGCCTATCATCACCAGTTCACCTTTAGGAGACCTAAAATGCACCCACATCTGTAAGGGAGTGAGTCTTACCATTGAGGGTCTTACCTTCAAGCTGACCTAACCCTGTTACCTTCCACTAACCTAGATGTCATCTTAGGCATGGATTGGCTAACCATTCAACGAGGTATCATATCATGTTCAGCTAGATACGTCCAAGTGACCCACCCATCAGGCCAAGTCATTAGATGTGAACCCCAGTCCGGAAAGTCCACCTCTATCCTATGTGCCCATAAAGCAAGTTCAAAATCACAAAAAGAGGAAAAGATAGTTCATGATGTGCCTGTGGTCAGAGACTATCCCGATGTATTCCCTGAAGAATTACCGGGTATGCCACCAGACCGTGATGTAGAGTTCATCATTGATCTTTTGCCAGGAACAGGACCCATTGCCAAGAGACCCTATCGCATGTCAGTTGATGAACTGGCCGAGCTCAAGAAACAGCTTGATGAGCTCATCTCAAAGGGATATATTAGACCCAGTGCTTCACCTTGGGGATCCCCTATTCTGTTTGTTAAGAAGAAGGATGGCTCAATGAGAATGTGCATTGATTACCAGAACTTGAACGCAGTCACCATCAAGAACAAGTACCCCCTGCCAAGGATCGATGATCTGCTTGATCAGCTTCGAGGTGCCAAGTATTTCTCCAAGATTGATCTCAGATCTGGCTATCATTAGATGAAGATTCGAGAGAGTGACATCCCGAAGACAGCTTTTGTGACTAGGTATGGGCAGTTTGAGTTCACTGTGGTATCCTTTGGACTCACGAATGCTCCCGCATACTTCATGAACATGATGAATAAGGTTTTCATGGATGATCTGGATAAGTTCGTGGTAGTATTCATTGATGACATCCTTGTCTATTCACCCACCGCTGAAGAACACGAGCATCATCTGAGAACTGTACTTGAGAAGCTAGCCCAACATCAGCTCTACGCAAAGTTCAGCAAATGTGAGTTTTGGCTATAGGAAGTTGCCTTCCTAGGCCATGTACTATCAGCTAAAGGTGTTGTAGTTGACCTAGCTAAGATTGAAGCTGTGAAAGAATGGGAACAACCCCGTAATGTGACAGTCATAAGTTTCTTGGGATTGGCTGGATACTATCGCCGATTCATCGAGAACTTTTCCAAGATAGCCCATCCGATGACCAACCTTCTAAAGAAGACTAAGGAGTTTGAATGGATGCCCGAGTGCGAGCAAAGCTTCCAAGAATTGAAACAGAAGCTTACCACAACTCCTGTGCTAGCATTGCCTGATATCGGCAAAGATTTCATGGTCTATTGTGATGCATCCTGTCAAGGACTTGGTTGTGTACTGATGCAAAATGGAAGAGTGATATCATATGCATCTCGACAGTTGAAAGAACACAAGAACCATTACCCCACCCATGATCTTGAGATAGCAGCAGTTGTGCATGCCTTAAAGATCTGGAGACACTACTTGATAGGCAACAAGTGTGATATCTACACCGATCACAAGAGCATGAAGTACTTTTTCACTTAGGAAGACCTTAATATGAGGCAACGCCGATGGCTAGAGTTGATCAAGGACTATGACCTGGAAATTCATTATCATCCGAGAAAAGCTAATGCAGTCGCAGATGCCCTCAGCTGTAAGAGTTACTGTCACACTTTGATCACTGAATCCATACCACCTGAGCTCAAGGAAGAGATTGATGATTTCCAACTTGAGATACTACCACATGGCTTGTTGAATGAGCTCCGCATATAGTATGATCTCACAAATCGCATCCGTCAAGCTCAGAAAAATTGTGAAGAGATCGAATATCTCCGTGGTCTGATGAAACTAGGCTACAAGACCAGCCACCATGAAGATGAACAAGGAACCATCTGGTTCAAGGACAGAATCTATGTACCTTCTGATCTAGCCCTATGAGAGGAAATTCTGTCTGAAGCCCATGATTCTAAGTACTGTATTCACCCTGGAGGTTCAAAGATGTATCAAGACTTGAAGAAACACTTTTGGTGGAAAGGCATGAAGACAGACATTACGGGACATGTGGCACGGTGTGACACCTATAATAGAGTCAAGGATGAACATCAAAGGCCTGCAGGATTGCTAAAGCCTCTTGACGTTCCCGAGTGGAAATGGGAGAGCATATCCATGGATTTCATAGTTGGATTGACCCGTTCACAAAAAGGCAATGATTCCATCTGGGTGATTGTTGATCGTTTAACCAAGATTGCTCACTTTGTACCAGTAAAGACCAAGACTAATGTAGAAAAATTAGCAGATCTATATGTTGAGCATATTCTCAGACTGCATGGAGCTCCCTCTAGTATTGTATCTGATCGTGGTCCTCAGTTTGTGTCCTGATTCTGGGAAGCTCTGCACAAGTCCATTGGAACCAAACTTGATTTCAGTACTGCTTATCACCCACAGATAGATGGACAGACTGAACGAGTAAATCAGATTTTAGAAGACATGCTTCGTGCTAGTGTACTGAATTATGGCTCTAATTGGGAGAAATGCTTACCCTATGTAGAGTTCTCTTACAATAACAGCTACCAAGCCAGTATCTAGATGTCACTATTTGAAGCTCTGTATGGCAGACCTTGTAAGACACCTTTGATGTGGTCTCAACCGGGTGAAAGATCGTTCTTTGATTCCGCTAAGATTCAAGATGTAGAAGAAGGGGTTGCTCAAGTGAAGGAGAATTTGAGGATTGCTCAAAGTCGATACAAGAGCTATGCTGATAAAAGGAGAAGAGAACTTGAGTTCAATGTGGGAGACTTCATCTATCTCAAGGTATCCCCGCTACGTGGGACTATCAGATTCCATGTGAAAGGAAAGCTTGCCCCTAGATTTGTTGGCCCATACAAGATTTGCAAGACGATTGGAAAGCTCGCCTACAAACTTGAGCTACCTGAGGAATTGGCGGGTGTACATCCCATATTCCATGTCTCACAGCTACGCAAGTGTTTGAGAGTGCCCGATGAAGTGGTTCCAACTGATACACTTGACATTCAAGATACACTTGAGTATAAAGAACATCCTATCAGAATTCTGGGTAGAGATACCAAAGAGACCCAAAGCAAGACTATTCCTATGTGCAAGATCCAATGGAGTAATCACACTGAGAGAGAAGCAACATGGGAGAAAGAGTCTGACCTCCTGCTATGATATCCTTACCTCTTCAAAGAGTACGTTAGGCTTTAATCTCGGGGACGAGATTCTGTTAAGGGGGTAGGACTATAACAACCCAAAAATCCATACACCAAAAATACCAACTGCAAAATTTTTCTTAGAACTCCCACGTGTTGATGAGTGTCATGTATAGAAACCCAACCTAAGAGATGCATTAGGTCTAACCCCAACCCAAGTCAACACATAAGCATGGCATGTCATTAGTTAACTATGTTTATTTAAATTCTAACAAATAAAGTATTGCATACATTGTTAATTCAAAATGTGATTTGGATTTCCATTTGAGTTATGTTATGCTTAACAACTCCATTAAAGTAATAAACCATAAAGTAATTATTACTCAAACCAAAGAATAAATGTATAAAGAGAAAACTATTTCCATTTTTGTATAACAAAACTACACCTATTTTTGTTATACAAAATAGCTAAATAAAGTACCTAAAACTCCAATGAACAGGGTACACCAATTTTGAATTCAAATTCCAAAACCAAATTTGAATTCAAACAAAGGAGAAGAAAAGAAAAACAGAAAAAGAAAAGAAGGGAGGAAGCCTCGCTGTGGCCCAGGCCTGCTCGGCTTCGTGGCCTAGCCAGCCCCACCGTGCCAGCCAGCCAGCCCCACCGGCCTACCAACCCCTTCCCATCTTCCCAGCGCGTGCGCGCGTGGCCCACGAGCCGGCCCAGCATGCCGCACACGCCCACGCGCTCGTCCGATTCGCCTGATGTCGCTGCCATCGGACCCCACGCGTCAGCCTCACCCCCGACACAGTGTCGTCTTCCTCGTGCCCATGCCTCAACTGCCACGCGATCGGAGGCCGATAGCGCTGGCAGGAACGAGCCAGGGGGTCACGCCCGGGGCATGGCCCTATTTCCTTAGCGCCGCGCCCACGCAACCTCCGCACCAACCACCCCAGCCCGCGATGCCGTTCGATGCCAACGGCGCATCACCAGCCGTCCGCCATTGGAGCTTGGAGCTCCGGCTATAAAAGCCCCAGCTCCAGTTGCCCTAGCGCATTCCCGTGCCCACCACCACCTTGCGGCCACCCCCTGCACACCCGAGACAAGAGAGAGAGCCAAGAGAGGAAGAAGGAAGGGAGAGGGAGAAAGAAGAAGGAGGCGCCGTCGAAGCACCTCTGAAGCCGCCGGAGCAGGGACGACGCCACGATCGGCTACAGTAGCGCTGCACTGCTTCCAGAGCTACACGGCCTTGAACCATCACTGCATCACTATCCTATCTCCCACAACACCAACGGTGAGCCCCCCTCGGTTCTTCCCCTGCTCGCCGCCGAACTTTGCTACTTTGGCCATGGCGCTCCACACCGTGAGCGTGTAGGCCAAGGCCGTCCCCGGCCTCTAGGTACACAAGCACGGCCCACTCACGTGCACACCCGCGACCATCTCCTAGCCCCTAGACACCATCGCTATGCATGCGCTCACCGCGCTCGCAACACCGCCATCATGGCGTGGCCACCGCTGGAGCACCCAGCCGCCTCGCCGGACTAGGACGCAGCCGTAGAGGAACACCGTGGCACCCGGAGGACCACCGCGTAGACCGAGACCCCAATAGCCGGCCACAGCGCCCTGGCCACGAGCACAGGACCTCGGCCGGAGCTCCGCCATGCACCGCCATCGCGGCCAGCCAACTAGAGCCGTCCAACCACTTCGCTAGCTTCACCAGGGCACCCGCCATGGTAAGGCCGAGCTGTTGCCCACCTTAGTTGAACACCCGCGCCGCTGGAAGGGGCTCGCCGATGAGCACCGCCATGCCAAGCCACCGACCACCGTGGCCAAAGCTGTAGGAAGCCCTGGCAATCACCTAGACCCCACCACTGTGTTCACCGAGGCCTGGCCAAGCTTTTCCCCTCCTTAATTGGGCACCAGCGCCGTTGGCAAGGCTCACCGAGCGCTCGCCGCCGGTGGGAGCATGGCGGGAGAGGAGGTAGGGGAATTCCCCTCGCCGGCCACACACACATGCACCCGGCGCACATGGACCACAAAGAGAGAGGAGAAGAGTGGACACGGTTCACCGGAAGGAGAGGCGGTCCACCGTAGACCGGTGCATGCGTCCACCGTGGACCGCGAGCCATAGACCATAGCCCAGTGGAGGCCCAAGGTCGTGATGTGGCTGCGTCACAGCATGCCACGTGGCGGGCTGAGCCCGGCCCAAATCCAGCCCATATCTAGGCCCAACTGGCCCAGTTCGGACCCAGTCCGTGTTGACCGTTGACCGGTCAATGTTGACGGTTGACCTGGCCCCACATGTCAGTGGCATAGACACTCTGGACCCACATGTTAGATGGTGATGTCATGCTAACGTCACGCGGGACCCACACGATAGAAGCAACATAGGCGAGGTGACGTCATGCTTGCATCATGGTGATGTTAGCTGCTGACGTCAGCCGTGGCCCCACATGTCAGTGACCCTGACCCATTGACCGTTGACTCACCCGTTGACTTGACGTTGACTTTGACCGGACCCACATGTCAGTGACCCAAGAGCCCCAGGACCCACCTGTCAGAACTGATGACGTCATGCTGATGTCATGCTGACGTCAGCTGGACCCCACCTATCAGCTCGGAACCGAGATGTTGACGTCATGCTGACATCAGCATGCCACGTGGACCAGTCACAGCGTGACACGTGTCAGCCCAGGATTAATTCAGCCTTTTCCATTTTTAGAAATGATTTAAACTTCAGAAATTCATAACTAATTAATATGACCTCAGAAAAATACGAAACCAGGACCAAAATTCATCTAAAATCAAGCTCTACGCAATGAACCTATGTTTGAGTGCATTTGACTCTTTTGAATTTTCATTGCTTCTTTGTGCTATTCTATAGACGTCGCTAACGTGACTATTATGCGATTGTTTGTAGACTCGGAGGAGAACCAGACAGACGAGGATCGTGAGTACCGTGAGGAGTACGGAGATGACTACACTGAAGGTGCCACATCCCACCCAATCCCGTAGCACCTATTACGCATGGCTAAAATAGAAATGCTAGTGCTTTACTTTATTGTTATGATCACACTATGATAGGACTTGCATGGTAGTATACTTTCTTGATGACCTTTACCTTGATGCAACCTTACCCCTGCTCACCCTGCTGTTAGTCCAGTCACACGCTCGCTACTATATTTCGTTGCTTATTACTTCTACTATGCTTGCACTACATTGATGCGTGGTGGAAAACTGGTGTTATGTGGACTATGGGGAGAGTGCTGCGTGTGTGACTTGGGTGAGTGGAGGGTGAGGGTTGTGTCGACCAAGTTGGAGTATACGATGAGCCTAGGGCAAGTCTTGCCATGGGGTGCTACCTGGGCACCCCTAGAATGGATACCTGTGGTGGGTAAATGGTATATGAGGTGGCCCTGGGTGTGAACCTGTGATGGAAGGAGCCCAGGGTGGAGGTGCTGTGGTGGCATGGTAAACGAAAACCGTGATGGAGACATTCTGGCTTGGTCATCCCTAAGGACTTACTAGTACTCAAATTCAACGGGAAGCCTTACGTACCACTCACCCTATATGGTGCGGGACGGCCGGACTACTGGGTAGGATATTGCCACTACTGCTAGGTTGATAGCGGACAGTGTAAGGAGGTACGGGGTGCTAAGGATTTCCCCCACACCCTTCTGAGACTTCATGGAGACCTTGTGGACCCGGCTCATGACTCACAGTTTTAGCCACCCCAGACTAGACTTGGGGTGTACCAGGGCTGAATGGTAGAGTGGCATTATCCTAGGCTAGCAAGCGGCCGGAATCAGCCCAGTTGACGACGGTCAGCGAGGAAGGTGGATCTTGTGGTTATGTAAAACCTCTGCAGAGTGTATGGTTGATCGATCGATACATATGCTGACTTGTCGGCTATGGACCTTTCCTAGGATTTGCTTAAACTAGATAGTGAGATGAGTCCTTCTCTTCTCCCCCTAGGAGTGAGTGTTCGGACGTAGCCAGGGGCTACGGGCCTTGAGACAGTGCCAAGAGGGAGTTGGCCTATCGACTGAGCGATGGTATGGTTGTGGTATGGTGATGGTGTGGAGATGGTGGTATATCGACCCCAGGATCGAAATCTGGCTCTGGAGTGGGAATGGGTGTGGGAATGGTGTTAAAACTTGACCAACTATTAATATGTACTTGATAAGCTATTACATAGGAAACCCTAGCATTATAGGTTCCTTTTGATTATATCCAACTTGCATCCAATATCCACAAAGCAATGCTCATAGGGTGGGAGTGGCCAGTACAAATCGTACTGATAAATTTTGGCACACAGGTTCTGCTGAGGAGTATAGCTCCGAGGAGTTCGACGGTTGAGGGGTTCGTTCCTATGCTCGAGTTTGGCGATCTTATCTTCAAATCTGTTCTGAATGAATGCTACTTTTGATTCCGCCAATGCGGCGATGTAATAATTTATGTAATTCCTCACTATTTGTACTCTGATATTATCGTTGTATGGATGTGATATTCGACTGGAATTTGGGTAATATGATCTACAACGGTCTTATTACACTTCGACTCTGTGGATTTCCCTTCGCGGAAATCAGGTCGCTTCAACTTTGCTCCTTGAAAACATATCTCTGTTGTTGAAACTTGAAATATTTGCAAGAGCTGGGGCTATCTTTCTTTTTTCATGGCGGGCATCTAAGTACCCATTGTTTTCAATATCTCGAACACTTTTGTGTCCATTTTTTCTCAACTCTTTTTTTCTTTCTTTCTTTTTTTCACTTTTTCCTTTGCATAGCCCCCCGTCTCTTTTCTGCAACAAAACTTTTGAGAGATAGCAACAAGAACTTTGGAGCATTTATTTAGTGGATAAACCTATCAAGCATATATTTTTGTGTTCACACCAGTGTAGGAGTAAAACATTTTGAGATGGATGAAAAGCATGTTTGTGCATACTTCAAGTGTAGAAGCAGCACATTTTTGTGGTGTGTACATGATCTTGATCTTGGGAGCATGATAAATCTCTCAACAAGGGTCGACAAGACTTGATAAAACTCAACACAAAGCAAGCAGCTTATGTGGAAGGTTTGTATCCTACAAGTATGTAAATGGCTCTGGTAGGAATTTATCACCATTGAGGAGTATGTGACACTATGATTTTGTAATATTTTTATCAAAAACAAATTATCCAAGCACCTTGACTAGAACCGGTAGGATTTCTAAGCCAGAACTATATCACACTCTACAACAACTTAGTCAATATGATTTTCCTATATGATATGATTCCCCCATGCACCAAGTATATGTAAGGAATAAACATTATGCAGGCCAATCTTAAAGAGCTATATTCATATTGACTTTCAAAATTTTAACTTTAAGTGTGAATCTTGGTTCTTTTTAATTTGCATGTTTAATCAAGTGCAAGCAGAGAGTAAGCATATGAACAAGTGAAAGAGAATCAAATTGAATTCCAAAAGTTATGTGCATACTCCTTCACTAGTTCATGATGTGCTTCAATCTTTTGCTCACAATGGGAGTTGGCATGACCCCCACACTTCTTCAAAACTATACTTGGATTTTATTCATGGATAGAAAATGGTGAAAACACATGGGACTCTTCTAGTGAGGGACACCAGAGAGTCAACATTTTTATTGAACTATTATATTAGACTAAGATCTAGAAGGAAATCAGAACAAGATTGAACTTTCTAGATTGGATCATTAAGTTGTAGAAATTCAATCAAGTCAATTTCTTCTAATTTTTTAGGTTCAAGAAAAACTTTCAAACATTGACCATTTACCTTGAATGTGTTACCTATATCATCTTGGAGTGTGACAACACCATGTGATGAGGCTTCAATAACCTTGAATGGCCCTTCCCATTTGCTTCAAAATTTTCCATGACCGAAGAGCTTTACTCTTGAATTGAATAGTAGAACCTTATCTCCAGGCTTGAACTCCTTGTGCTTGATTCTCTTGTCATGCCATCTTTTAGTTCTCTCTTTGTAAATCTTGGAGCTATGATAAGCCTTTTTCTCCACATTCTTCTAGCTTAGAGATTTGCATCTGATGATTCTTGCCAGCTAGATGGAGATCCATGTTCCACTTCTTGATTGCCCAATGGGCCCTGAATTCCAATTCAATAGGCAAATGGCATGTTTTCCATATACAAGCTGATAAGGTGACATTCCTATGGGTGTTTTATATGTCATTCTATATGCCCAAAGTGCATCATGAAGCTTGTACTTCCATTTCTTCCCCATATCATCCACGGTCTTTTGTAAAATGTTCTTGATTTGCTTATTTGATGTTTCAGCTTGACCACTTGTTTGGGGATGGTATGGAGTTGCAATGTTGTGCTTGACTCCATATTCGGCCAAGAACTGTCATAAGGTATTGTCGATGAAATGTGGCCCTCCATCACTAATGACCAATCGAGGTGTTGCAAATCGTGGGAATATCACTTCATGAAACATCTTCTTGGTGTGCTTAGAATTAGCAGCTCAACAAATCGTGGGAATATCACTTCATGAAACATCTTCTTGGCGTGCTTAGAATTAGCAGCTCAACATGGTAATGCTTCTACCCATTTGGACACATAGTCTACCACCACCAAGATGTATTCGGCGTCTCTAGACTTTGGGAATGGTCTCATGTAGTCAATCCCCCAAACATCAAATAGCTCCACTTGGAGGTTGTTCATGAGTGGCATTCCATCCATAGCATCGATGTTTCCATGTTTCTAGCATATGGCACATCTTCTGACAAACTACCTTGTATCTTGATACATCGTTGGCCAAAAGAATCCGCTTTGCCAAATCTTAGCATTTGTATGGAATGCTCCATAATGTCCTCTATAGGGTGATGCTTGACATCTCTCTATGATTTTAATGGCTTCAACCATAGGGACACATCTCCATAGCAATCAATCAGCATAGACCTGATAAAGAATGGATCATCCCACAAGTGGAGACGGCTCTGATGCTTGAGCTTCCTTTGGTCTTCCCCTGGTGCAACATAACCTATAGCCATATAGTTCACAATATTTGCATACCATGGGTCGGACTCTATTACCTTGAGTAGTGTGTCGTCGCTTAGATAGTCATTAATAGGTGACTCATGTGTTTCCTTATATTGAAGCCTAGACAAGTGATCGACTACTGAGTTCTCTACTCCTTTCTTATCTCTTATTTCTATGTCAAATTCTTGGAGTAGGAGAATCCCTCGGATCAACCGAGGCTTAGCATCTTTCTTAGTGAGGAGGTATTTAAGAGCAGCATGATTTGTATAAATGATTACCTTTGCCCCCACTAAGTAAGATCTAAACTTGTCTATTGCAAAGACAACAGCCAACAACTCTTTTTTAGTGGTAGCATAATTTAGTTGTGGCCCAGATAAGGTTTTGCTAGCATAGGATATAGCATAGTGCTTTTTATCCTTTGTTTGGCCAAGAATGGCCCCAACAGCAAAGTCGCTAGCATCACACAAAGATCTCAAAAGGTAACTTCCAATCAGGCAGTTGGATGATTGGAGCCGAAATAAGTGCCTTCTTGAGGATTTGAAAAGCTTCATGGCACTCATTGTTAAAAACAAAAGGTGCATCTTTAGCTAGGAGGCTAGTCAGGGGTCTAGCAATTTGAGAAAAGTTTTTGATGAAACATCTATAGAACCCTGTATGACCTAGAAAGCTACGAATGCCTTTCACATTCATGGGAGGTGGAAGTTGTTCAATGACTTCAATCTTTGCTCTATCCACTTCTATCCCACGAGCAGACACCTTGCGTCCTAGCACTATTCCTTCCCAAACCATAAAGTGACATTTCTCCCAGTTTAGGACTAAGTGCTTTTCTTCACACTGTTGTAAGACTTTGTCTAAATTCTCAAGACAATCATTGAAGGTTTTTCCATAGACAGTAAAGTCATCCATGAACACCTCCATGATTTTCTCAATCATGTCAAAGAAAATGGACATCATGCACCATTGAAAGGAAGCTGGAGCATTACATAATCTGAATGACATTTGTTGATATGCATAAGTTCCATATGGGCATGTGAAAGTGGTCTTACTTTGGTCATCAGGGTGGATCGAGATTTGGTGATATCCAGAATACCCATCAAGGGGAAAAAAGAACGAATCGTTCACAAGGTGCTCTAACATTTCATCAATGAACGATAATGGGAAGTGATCCTTCTTAGTGGCCTTGTTAAGTTTTTGGTAGTCAATGCACATCCACCACCCGGTGATAGTTCGTTGAGGAATGAGTTCATTCTTCTCATTCCTAACGACCGTTATTCCTCCTTTCTTTGGCACAACTTGGACAGGGCTAACCCACTCGCTATGAGGCACAGGATAGATAATCCCGGCATGCAAAAGCTTAAGGACCTCTTTCTTAACAACTTCTCGCATAGCGTTGTTAAGCCTCCGTTGTGGTTCCCTCAATGGTGAAGAATCAAGATTGGTAGGGATACAATGGGTGCAGAGAGCGGGACTAATCCCCTTGAGGTCTTGGAGTGAGTAGCCAATGGCCGATTTATGTCTTTCTAGGACAACGACAAGAGGTTTCTTCTTGGGAAAACTTGTCGCTTATGATGACAGGAGTTTCTCGATTGTTATTGAGAAAGACATATTTTAAGCCAAAAGGAAGAGGTTTTAACTCAATTGAAGGTTGTGATGTCATCTCCATTTGGTCTAGCTCGACAGGCTCTACCAGCTCCTCCTATTCTTGAATGAAGTGTTCATCATCGAGAGCTGGTTGGGCCATGTCTTCTAGAGATGCCACTAAGATGTCCTCAATATGGTCTTGTTCGGGCTTGGGTTCTACTATCATGTTATTTGAGCGTGCAACCGTGACAATGATAGGAGAATTTCCCAACTTTAAATTCAAGAGACCCTATTTTAGTCGTTCTTGAAAAAGTGTCCCTAAAGGTATACCAATCAAGAGGGATGTGCCCGAGATGTCATAGATGTGAAAATCTAGATGGTACTTAGAGCCTCTTAAGCGTAAAGGAATAGACCTTATGACCCCATAACTTTCAAGAGTAACTCCAGAAGGAATTCCCAAAAGCTTATGAGATGGGATCAAGGACTCATTGGGGCAAAAAATTTTAGCCAAAGCCTTTGAAATGATTTGGGCTGCCTCAGTGGATAGTGAGCCTCTATAGTGAGCCTTTGAAATGATCCCAACGGTAGGACAATAGTGAGCCTCTATGGTTGTTTTCTTTAGGATGCAAGATAGAACATCTGAAGGGGCAATGATTCAGGCTATACCTTAGTGGATAACTCCATTTCTGCCGACCACTCATGGCTCATGATGGCCGAGAGTCCTTTTATGGGTTCCATTAGGAAGGAATCATTGTGTGGACCATCGTCATCCTCAAATGACACAGAATGTGCAAGAGGCTTCACCTGAACTGGTAAATTCGAGGCATTCCCAAAATCTTCAAAAAGATCTTCCTTGATTTCAAAGGGGAACATGGAAGGATGAGGTTCATCATCTTCTAAAGTGTCATGTGTTCCCTCAATGGGGGGTTCTTTGGGAACCAAATCATTAGAAGAATTCGAAGGAATTTCAGATTCGGTTGTGTGTGCCTTCTCTTGTTGGTCGGGGCTTGGTTCAACTTCTTCTTCAGGAAACTCATCAAAAGCACTAGTGTACGGGGTGTTTTTAAGGATTTTCTATAGAATGGCTTTCCCTTCACTAATGGTTTTGTGTGAGAACGAACCTCCTGAAGATATGTCAAGGTGGAGAGCAGCTTCCTTGCTAAGGCCAAGATGAAAGTGATGTAAAAGGACATGGTCAGGCAAGGAAAGGTTTGGACCAGAGTTAATAAGACTTATGAACCTAGCTCAGGCTGCTCCTAATGTCTCCTTCTCTTTCTATTGAAAGGTAAGAACTTCTATTCGTAGAGCGGCAATTAGAGAAAGGGGAAGAAAGCAAGACAAAATTTGTCTCGAAGTTCATCCCAATTTCCATTCACTCCTACGGTATGAGCGTACCATTGATTTGCTCTACCCAAAAGGGAGAATGGAAACAATTTCCATTTAATGGTCTCTTGTGTCATGCTAGCAATAGTCAAGCAAGAACATAATTGCTCAAATTCCTTAAGGTGGGTGTAAGGATTTTTGTCTTCTATGCCAGAGAAGGATTGCTCCCAAACCATGGCTATGAAAGCAGGACGAAGCTCATAGCCAGCAATAAGAATGGGGTGCAAAGATGGTGGAGGCTCCAATAATTAACCCATCAGAGCCAAAAGTTGAATGATAGGTGTTGAATCCATGTGGTAGGGGTGGTTGAAAAAGGTAAAGGGATATACAGACAAACTTGGTTCTAAACTAGCACAGCTACCGTTCCTTAGCAACGGCGCCAGAAAGCTTGTTGGTATTTGTTAACGCACACAGAAAAAATCCGCAAGTGCATGGATACCGTGTAGTATTCTAGAGTATCGTATTTATCCATAGGGAACATGAAGTGTTCTAGTAAGGATCATGATCGTCTCAAGATAAAAATTGAAAAGTATTTTTGTTGGTAGAGAGGGGTTTTTTATGGCTTATACTAGGTAACTAAGGTTTAGGATTACTATACTTTACTTACTTTAGAGCAATAGTACCTTTCCAACTCTCAAGGGGGTGAGAAAATGTAGTCGGGGAAAGGCTGCCTAAAGCTCTATGAAACACCAATCCGAACGTGGTGGATTGCAATGGCCTGACAGAGTTGGCACCTCTAGGGCTACCTCAACTAACCATGAGATTGGACGCAAACTCAGGTAAACACGAGCCTAGACACAACGTCTATGCTAACGATTACTACTCTAATCCAGATCTTAAGACTAGAGCACTCAATGCAAACAGAGTTCCCGTAAGTAAAATAAAGTAAAGATTGAATTCAATTAAATAGAGAACTTATAAACACCAATAGAAGAACCTGGATGTAACTCAGAGATGAATCAAATCTATAGAGGTACAAAGTCGAGAAGAATCTGATAGATCTGGCTTCTCCTCAGATCTCTCTCCTCTCCTCTCTCCCTATTTTCTATAATTCAACTAGATGAGAATCATCTAGAGGGACACTACTACAATTTATGTATGAAATAATGAAGCTCTAGAGCATAGGGTGTGTAGATGTGTGTCTCCTAGAGGAGGTATGGGGTGCCTTATGTAGGCCAAGGTGGAGTAGGGGGCAAGGAATCGAGGTGGAGTAAGGGGCAAGGAACCAAGATGGAGTAGGGGGCAAGGAATCGAGGTGGAGTAAGGGGCAAGGAACCGAGGTGGAGTAGGGGGCAAGGAACCATCACATCATCAATCCGCATCAACTCCCTTGATCACCATTGGATAAACTGACCTAAAACCGCCTTAAAATCAAGGGTCCAGATTTGAGGAAGGCGTATGAGGCGACGAAGGGCGAGGGGCCTCCGTAATGGGCCGGTCAGCCTCACCACTGGGCCGACCGGCCTGCTACTGTGGCAGGTGGGCCTCCCCTTTGAGTGGTGGGTCCTGGGCTCCATCTTGAGTTGACTTTCATAGATTTTGTGAGTTGAATCACTTATTGATGTTGGTTTGCCTATTTGGAATCTACGATGGTGGTCCCAAGAGCTGTTTTCTGGATAAATTTTCCTGTATCTAAATATTCACCAAAACTTGAGGAATTCATTAATTTAAAACCCTATACCTATGTTTGGTGATGGAATTAAGTGTATATGTAGAGTATATTAATTGTTTATGATTGACATTAACAACCATCAATAGTGGCTCAGAAAACTCCCCCTTTGAAGCGGAAGGGTTTTGAATTTGTGTTGGCCTCATGGTGAAAAGGTAAAAGAAAATATTTTGTTTTTATAAAAATAAAGGATTTAGATACGAGGACAAACTAGGTTCGAAGAAAACAGCAACTATTCCCCAGCAACGGTGCTAGAAAGCTTGTTGGTATTTCTTAACGTCTACAGAAGTTATTCCACAAGCGTACGGAATTACCGTTGTAGCTTTCACCTAGAAGTATTCAGGGTATCCTATTTCCATAGGGAATGGAGGTACTTTTCTAGCTAATTCATCCAAGGACAACACAAGGGGTAAAGTTGGAAAGGATAGAGATGGATTCATATGGCTTTTGGGTCTATGAGAAGATAAACTCTACTTTCACTTGCTTACTTCGGGCACCAACTTACGCTTGGTCTACCAAGTGATACCGGCCTATGTCTCTACATTGAACCCAAATGTGGGGGATTATAAGGGATGGACAGGCCAGTCACCACCTGTTGCCTATCCCTCAACCATGAGGCACGAGGTAAACAAAGGTAGCCTCTAGCCTAGACACCATGTCCATGCTATCAACTACTACTCTAGCGTTGCATAGGGTTATCCGTCTTTATCAGGGCCCTCTACTAGAGTATCTACCATGGAGACAGACGACGAACACGCAAACAAGTAAGAGCAAAGCTTAATTAATCAAAGACTTAAAGCCATAAGAAACACAAACACTTACTTAGCGAATATTTCATCGAGGTACAAGTGTTCGCCAAGGTACAAGTTTGGAGAGATACCGACAAGTCCGACTCTTCCTTGTACTCTCCCTCACATCTCTCCCAAACCAAGTCTACTAGCTAGCTAGGGCCTAGACCCTTTGGAATGATGCTCTTATGGTGTAGCTCTTGCTCCTTGGATGTTGTTGTTGAAATGAGGAGAGGGGAGCCTCATTTATAGGTGGAGAGGAGGCGAGTCTTTGGAATATTGCCCATTACCATATGGAAGGACCAAACCACCACCTCAGCATTAAATTTACCGCCATCCCCACCTAAACTGACCAAAGAGAGGCGGTGTGAGGCAGCCCGTGAAGTTTGGGCCTGAATAGAGCCACTAGGGGTGCCGCCGTAGCCCCATTGGGGCCAAATGTGGTGACCCTCGGTCTGCACTCTCCCTTGGGCATCTAGATAATGCCTGTAGTGGTGTTCCCATCAGGTGGGCTCACTAGGGGTGCGGCCACACCCCTACTGAGGCCTTTGGGCCCCATCTTTTGTGGGTGACCTTCTGTTGACTTCTTAACTTTAGCCATGTAGGTGCTTGGCCCAATTTCTTTGGTTGAGTGGTCTTTCTCTTGGTTCCTTTGCTATGTGTAGGATGGAATGCGCTTTGCAACATATTCTTGTCATATTTCCATGCTTTTCATGTAAGTCATCCTACAAAAAGATAATTCACCAAAACTAGTGGAAATGGTGAGTTGTAAGTCCTATTTTTAGGTTTGGTGATGTTTTCAATGATTTTTTACAAGTGTTGGTATGAAGTGTGAGTTAAGGACTGCCAATAGCTAGTCTAGTCCATGAAACACCATCAATAGTTGCACAAGTACCACAACAAACATGTTTGGCCACTAAGCTTCATGCAAGGCGACTTGGTCCTACGCCGGGTATAATCGATGAAAGGGAGAAACAAATTTTCACCCCCTAGGAAGGACCATACATCATGGCCAAAGTGTTGAAATTAGGAACATACAAGCTATCAACCATGAAAGGCGAAGTCTTCACGAACGCTTGGAACATCAACTTGTTGCAGTGGTTCTATGCATAAAGCTACCTTATACTAAGGAATAACCCACGGATGATGCAACCATCAACCCGCTGGGAATAAGTGGTAGACTACATCGCCCAAAACCAATCAGCAATGGGTATGTCTATGAGCTTAAACTAAGCACCTTGGGCAGGTCAAACTATCCTACTGAGGTACTTGGGGGCTACACGATCAAAAAATTCTCCAGTTAACTCGCATTCGGACACATTGTGAAGTGGGGAGGCCTTCTGAAACACCATGATACATTAAAGTAACCTATCATGGTGATTAGGGGCTACAACTAATATTGCACAAGTCATGAAGCAGCGACTCGAGAACATAGGATGCAAAAGTCTTTGTCTTTATTACAAGGCCAAAGCAATCTACACATCATGAGGAGCAGAGCGGATAACATCCTCTACTCTTTCAGACTCGACAATGGCACCCGCTGCACCTCTAAACTCTATGGCTAGAACACCGGTGTCGTCTGGCTTCTCCATCGGTGGAAATCCAAATGCCATGTCACGTAGGTCCTCGCTGCCCTAGAGGAAGGCGGCCGCCAATGCCAATGATGCACCATGCCAAACCGCGTGATGGATCACTTTCAAAAACCACCTTGGTACATTGCCAAGGCATTCTTTGACACTCACCCCCACTAGTGAAAGCACATCAAGGACACCACCGCATGCCTCCAGAAGGGCAGCAAGGAGGTCCTGGTATTTACTTACTTGAACCGCTGTGGTGGATGAATATGCTACAATAGCATCATGGTCATGCTTTGCCTTCGTCATCTGCTCGGCCAAAATGGCATTGGCTCCACATAGCCTCGCCACCCTATCTTGTGTGATAGCCAGCTTCCCTGGGCGGCTGAAAGGCACAAGAAGAGCAACCGCTCATCAAAATGAAACATCTCGAGAAGGAACAATGGGGAACCTCACTAGGAACCTACCAAGAAGTTGCGCTTGGGCCTCAGTGTGAGACACTCCAGCGGCAACCGCCTCTTGCTCCAACCTGGCCATCACCGCTCATATGGCTTCCAGCTATGCCCGAAGATGACCTACCTCATCATCAACCTCTGTAGCTATTGCAGAGCCATGGCCTCCACCATCACGGTGCCCTCTCCACTGTCTGGCAATTTTAGAGGAGAAGAACCTACTTTGTCAAGCACCGAAAGCCTGGAAGACCACCTAGAGACAAAACCCCCGGTTCACCCGATTTGGGTCGGTCACAAGACTTACCCGATAAACATGGGCTGGATGAGAGGATAATGCTCAGCCATCGCCCATCTGCAAACCTCAATCCCCGAGCTCCCCACGCTTTCCATTAAATCGGATTTAAGGGGATGGGGATGAAGCAAGGTGAAAAGCTAAAGAAAGGGAGGTAAGCTTAGCAGTGCGCAGATAAAATTATGCCCATTTACGCCTCCCCTTGTAACACCCGGTTTTAAGAACAAAACCAGATACACACCATATGTGAGCCCAGGAAGTCAAATCTCACATATAGCTACAAATAAGGGTAATATCAACAGACAATGCTCAATATATAATGTACTTAGTATAGAGAATATAACCTTAGATAGCAAATAGTAGAAACTCTGATCTTCGGGTGAAGACTCCAAATCCACAGGGACAACTGACTGGTTGACCACAAGCCTAATTCCTCCAAACTCTAGCAATTTGGTACCCATCCAGGATTTTTCCAAAGATTTAAAAAAAGTAAAGCAAGCGTAAGTACATGTCGTACTCAACAAATATAACATGGGGTTCATGAGGCTCAAAAGGCTGACACTGGTTTAATTACGATTAGCTTTTAATGAGTCATCTTTTAGCAATTGGGTGGCAACAAAATTATCATAAGCCCATAAACACATGATCAGGTAAACATGAATAATGAATAGCATAAACAATCAACAATTAATGAGCATCTTCATCATCCATATCATTAGTGTTCATCATCTATTCCGTAAGGGTTCTAAGGCCAGTCGTGACCGTGAGCACCGCTGATATACCAGTTTTACACTCTGCAGAGGTTGTACACTTTCACTGTGAGTCGTGATTTACCCTTTCGCCTGAGGTGATTAGTCTCTTGACCCACTACCAAGGAAGGTCTGCAGGGTTCACTATGAAGCCTTTCAAAGGTTTGTCTAATAAGTTAGGGCCATTAGATTCACTCGGCAAACAGATGTAGAGCCCCCCTTCCCGATGGCACAATGACGCGCAGCCTATACACAAGGGGACAGAGGCCGCACTATACCTGATTCGGCAAGTCATTCTTACGCCAATAAAGGTAACCACTAACAAGCTAGAAAAGGTCCTCATACTGAGCTAAAGCCAGAGCCATGTAGCCCTAACAGTTGTACTATAAGCCTGGATGATCACTTATAGATAAGTCCTTAAGGAGAGGAATCTAGACCACCATAAAATAGCCCAATGCTCTAGCCCTCTTGTTCCATGTTGCTAAAATGCATCTTTTAGTGTTTATTGCATATACCATTAGTCAAGTTACAAGATTATGGTTGTAGTTGAGCACTAGCATAATACTACCCAATGCAATACCCCAAAGGTATCAAGGTACAAGTTCAAAAGACTAGGATATCCTTAGTGGTAGTCAAGGTAGACACATGCAATATAAATTAAGTGATTAAAGGTGTATAGGACAATAAGGAAGATCCCATGCTATACTTGCCTTAAACATCGATCCTTCGGTAAGCTTTAATCTTCAACGTTCTTCTTCTTCTTGATCACCACGTATATCTCACCGATTGGTCATAATCATAAAGCACCACACAAGCATCCATACAATCATACACGAAGCAAACAATAGAACTAAATTAGAACAGTACACCAAATATAAAATCAAGATGAAAAGTTTGTAAAACGGATCTACGTCTCGCTACGAACACACAGACGTGAAAAGCATTCTAATCGGAGCTACGGTTGAAAAGATACAACTACCGAGAGATCTAATCATAAAACTATTAGCTTCATGTGTTTTAATTATATAAAAACATATATAAGATATTTTATAGATACTATAACTTGAATTAAGTCAAATTTAGATTTGAATTATAAAACTAAAGTGAAACAAATCATATTTTATTTATAAAATCCAGTTGCATAATTGTTATTCAAGATATGATTTAAACCATGAAATTCCAGTATTAGTGACATGATAAACATTGTTACTAACGCATAGATCTTGTCGATATGAATCTAACGCAGCTTGAACGAGCCAAAACGGAGTTAAAACGTAGAAGATATGATTTAAACAAGATTTCCTTAAATAAAATAATAGATTGAATCTAACCTTGAATTTTAAAAGTTAAAAACATACTTAACAGTAGTATGAATATGTAGATTATGAAATTACGAACCTAACACAAGTTGAACGGGTCAAATTAGAGTTAAAACGGAGAAACTACGCATAAAATAAGGTGCAATGGCATTACTGTAAATAAACTGAACTTATTTTTGAATTAAAACAATTAAAAATATGAATTTACACGGTTACAGGAGTGTGGGTACTATTTTTGAAAAACATAGGGACCTAGACGAATAAAAATAGGACTAAATTGTATTTATTTTGAACTGGACTGGACTGCGGGTTAATTCATCGAACACAGAGGGTCTTAACTGCAAAACGTGCGCGGCTTGGGCTGACTGCAGTTGCTGACTGGGCTAAAACAGAAATAACCATAGATGACAGGGCCTAGCTCGAAAGATATACAAGACTCACAAAACAGTAGATCGATTACGAAAAAGTACAGGGGTTAGAACGCAAAGTGAGCGTGCACTATGCTGTGGACTGAGTCTGTGGGTCGTGAACCGGTGGAGGTGCTATGAGAGCAGTCCACCATGGACCATGTCCACAATGATGTATTTGGAGTTGTATTTCTAGATTTATTTTTCCAAAGGAAAACAGCCATAAATGCGAGTGATGTCACGATGATGTCAACAAGCTAGCAAGCAAAACAGAGCACACACGGCCGGCCTACTTGCTCACCAGAGTCACGCGTGCGTGTGCCATGGCCGGTGACGACCAGAGCTCACTAGAGCTCAGTAAAAATAGCGCAGAGGCCATGGTTAACCAAACTAAGAGCACCGGGAGACAAAGCGAAGGACGGCATGCTCACCTAGGTGTTCCTCACGGGTGGAGAAGGCTTGGTGGCGTCGCGGGGCTCGAAGAGGAGGACGACGGCTTGCCTGCGTACCATGGTGGCGATGAGAACAACACAGAGAGAAAGAGAGAAGACGTCGGTAGCTTCTTCACGTATACCCGAAGCTCGGCAGCAACTCGTGGACGTCGACACAGCAGCGAACAGCGTCTTCCGTGGCGTCGGGCGAGCATGCTCTACTCGGTGAGATCCGAATGCGGCGGCGCAGATGGATGCAGAGGGGTCGCGAAGCTTTGTAAGATGCTTGACGTGGAGGTCACACCAAATCGGAAGGAATCAGGGCGGAGTTGGAGCAGCGGCGGACTCCCGGCTTGGTGGCGGCGCTGCGACTCAGGTGAGGCGGCGTAGGGGCGATGCAGCAGCTAGAAATCGGGTTCGGGAAAAATGGTGCGGGCTCGGCTTCGGTATTTATGAGGCCGAGCTACTTGAGTCGCAAGCCAAGGCGGCGACGGGATGGACACGGACACTCGGCGCGGCGGCGGAGGAGTCTAGTTTGGCGATGGTATGAGGAAGAAGAAAACCGGCTGACCTAGGGGCCCGGGGTGTCAGCGAAGCATGGCGGGGTCGGGCTGTCAGAGAGTGAGCGCAGGCGCGAGGAAACGACGCGTCGGTGCGTCTTGCTGCTGCACTAGGCCGAAGGAGAGGAGGGGAGCGAGAATGGGCCAGCGTGCTGGCGTGGGCCGAAACCAAGGCGGGGAAGGATGGGCCACCGGAAGCGGGAGCAGGAGCGGCCGGCTGCTGGGCTACCATGACGTATGGGCTGAAGACAGAGAGGGGGAGAGAGGGGATTTTATTCTTTTCCATTTCTATTTCTTTTCTTAGTTCAAATTCAATTCAAATATGAACCTAACCAAATTTGAATAGAATTTCAAATACACTTTTCAACTTAATTAAAAATAATAAATTTTGGTAAGTTCTCAAAATAAATTTTACAACTTTAAAAATTCCTTTATTTTCAAAAAAAAATCTTTCTTTTCTTTTACTTCAAAGCCATTTTTAATTTCATTTGCAAAAGCAATTTAAACCAATTGAAGTTTTCAATCAAAACCACTCAACCAAATAAATTAAATGCAAGGGCATGCATGCACAAACATGTTGCTAAACCTTATGATGAATTTTAATTTAATGAAACATTTTATTTTCCTACGTTTTTATGAGCGCATAAACTCCAAATTAGTTCATTTTAGCCCTATTTCCAAAAATTCAAATTTTAGGGTGTTACACCCCTTCTTTATATATAAGTAGGAATCGGAGCACGGATGAAATCCCAACCGCACACATTTGCACAGGGGAGAACGAGCCATGAGCACCAATGCTCTAGCTTCTGGTAAGCAAACTGACCCACAGGTCCCAATGGCCCAAACTCGACATAACGTCACTTGAGCTGGTGCAAGCAAGTGATCTGACACTCAGATCAAGAACTCAGTCCGGCTCACCCCCTTGAGCAGGTATAAGAGGTAGTGATTCATTCACTACTGACCCTACCATACCAGAGTCAGGGGGGTATTCACGAGGGTCACCAGTATGATCCTAAAACCTTTGACACCCGGTGTCGCGTAAATCTCCTAATACCCAGATGAGCTCAAAGTACCTTATTTCAGCAGATGTGTGCCCCTCTGTGAGAAACCAGAAAACTAGTTGGCCAATGGCTATAACCAAAGTACCAGTTGCTGGAATCTAGAAAAAGAGTTTTATGATGTGCCCATGCTGGTAAGGCTTTTTCCTGTCACCCCTATTCATTAGGACGCGGATGCTCACTCGTTCTACCCGTTATCAGCTCAAAGAGTAACATACGCAACTACTGACAGCTGCTCACGTGTTCATTACTTGCCCATGGTGGTTCCCGACCCCAAACACTGTTATATTGGCCTCAGGGCTCCAAGACACTAACCTCCCTTTTTCCACTAAAGAGGCTCATGAAAATTCGAGATCACGTTGCTTAGCGGGTCTTGAAGAAAAATGTGATGCTCTTAGTGTTTGTTAATTAATGACAGGCATCGGGTCACCTTAAAAATCAACTGGCATAGCGACACATGAAATGATGGTGGTGCAATTACCTTGTCTTGACTATCTGTTCTTAGATTAGGACTTAATGACGCGTAACCACTAGCTGACGCTAGAATACATCGGGAATCAACTTCTCGAGTAACGCGGTGCAACCACCAGATCTCAGCACTAACAACGTCCTAGAAGCCACACTTCTGGTTAGAGAGTTCCACCACCCAAATACAGCATTCACAATGCCTCAAGGGCCATGCCCAGGAACCCACATTTCTTGATATGGGGTGTACAACCCGAGCCTGGCATGCACAGCGGCTAGGGAACCACATTCCCTAATAAATGGTGCACCACCATCCTCCTTGGTACCTGAGGAGAGTTCTCGAAACCCAAGAAATGCTCTTGGCACTAGTGAAGCTACATACTGGCTCCTCAATACTTGAGAATATCGAGCTGCACTACTCACAACCTCGGTACCCCATGGATAGCTCACTGATGCTTACAGTATTCAGAACTTACAGGGGTCTGCAATGTCCCTAGGGAAAAAAGGTACCAGCTAGCTTGTCATTAAGTCCTATGGGGGCTACTATCAGATATATGGGCAAGGGTTACCCGCACCGCCCGTATATGTGACCATCGTCAAGCTATCGGCCCAGCAGCCACTATTGACGTTTGGGAGTGCAAATATAATATTAAGGATTCCGCAAGCGCACAGAACATCACTGTAGCATTTCACCGGGAGTATTCCAGGTATCATTATTTATATTTTACCATAGGAAAACAATGCAATAAAGATTTATTGAGTAATAAAGGAATATCTATCAGTCAACATACTAGCATGGCTAGAGCGGTGGTGAATGTAATGATAGGATTTAAGCAAAATAACACTCAGGGGATAGACCATTAATGATAGATGTAATAACTTGAGTGTATAGTGGGTGAGGTAGATTCCTATGATATTCTCACTACAAGTATATGTACTTAGTGATAGCAAAAGATTAACTCCATGTTCATGCATAAGGGACATTACTCCTAAAAAGCACAATAGAGTATTGATATACCCATGCAACCGCGTCCTACTTGGCCTACAAACGGGAGGTGGACTGCAAAGGACTCAACAAGACTGTCACCCTTGTGATCTACAACCGATCCGAAATGCAGGGTGCATCCACAAGCAAGCCATGTATAAGCACCACGCTTACACATGATTGGCCACTCAACCCTATTAATTAACGCTAGGTTGAGCGCTATACGAACCTATACATGAAAGATAAAGATAACTTCAACTACTTCCAAGCATATAAACATCATAAGTGTAACCTTGTAAATAAGAATATAACATGTAGTATTGAAGTCTCATAAGATATGAAAGTATTGATACAATGGCTTACCAAGCCTCTGAGACTGGATCCGGAATTGGGACATGAATCCACTCGACCCTAACTCTCAAGATACTAATATACTACATTAGAGAGTCTAGACCTAATTCTCCTGGTGTATCTTGATATTGATCTCTGATGGATTTCTCTGAAGATTGAAGATTGGAGAGATGCCCCCCAGGAGGAAGTATGGGGGCCTTATATAGGGGGCACCAAGAGTCCTGTAGGCCCATGAATCCATGGCAACATCAAATCTGAGCCCTCGTTATGAACCAACCTTGTGCAACAGCGAAGATGGACTCTCAAAGGCAGTGGGGAACTAATGTACAAAGGAGGGCATGACAGGGAGGACCCATAGGTTGGCCGGCCTAGTGTTGGGGCCGGCTGGCCCCCTGTCAGCATCTTGGCTCGATCTTTGGTGGCAAGTCTTCTACGGTGATTCTAGAACTTCCAAGTCAGTTTCATCATGGTTGATCATGATTTTCTCTGACGATTAGGTCAACCTTACCTGTTTTCTGGATAAATCCTCCGACATTCACAGATTCACCAAAACTTGTGGAATTTATTAGTTCAAACCCCTAGACTTATGTTGGTGATCCTTTTTATGCATTTATACAAGTTATATTGATGGTTTATGATGAGTGTTAACTACAGTCAACAAACTCCCCCAAGCATAACTTTTGACAGTCCCTAAGCAAAGCTAAACTCTATAATGGATCAGTAGTTGCTACAAAGCTTTCACTCCTCAAAAGTACACAAGCGTTTAATAAAAAATTCTCCTCCGAATTAAAATAAACTGACTTAACTTTCAAGCTTACCCATATTACCTTCAACCATGGGGCTTCTTAGCCTTCACTTAGGTCTTGAGCAGTTGAAAGATAGAACAATCAAGTCAAGCACTATGTCTTTGTTCTTTTGTTGAACCTTATTCCGTAGGTTTTATAAGTTTTTTCAAATAAAACTTAGAGATTCCTTTGTATGACACTCTCAAGTCTCTCTACATATGTGGTATTTGTGGATCCTCACTCTCTAGTCTCTCTTTATATGTGGTATTTGTGGATCCTCTCCAAGGCATATCCTGTTGTTTGTCTTTTCTTCCTAAAGCCTTTGTGGAGTTCATAGGTAAGGATAAAACTAGAGAGCATACTCGCAAAGCGTATATTGTAAAGTCAAGCAATGGATCCAAAGAGAAAAATGGCATACAATCAAATCAAGATGTGCAAGTGTGTGGAATATATGGTGGCTATCCTAATTCTACTACGCTCCTTAAAAACATATTTCTCTCTTAAAACTTGGAAATATTTTTGCAAGAGAATAGGGGCTATCTTTATTCATCTTTTCTTTTTTTCAGGTGGGAATCTAAGTACCCATTGTTTTCAATATTCTGTACATTTTTGTGTCCATTTTTTCTTTTTTTACAAACTTTTTCATAGCCCATGTCTCTTTTCTACAACAAAACTTTTAAGAGATAGCAACAAGAACTTGGAGCATTTATTTGGTGGATGGAAAATCTATCAAGCATGTTTTTTGTGTTCACCCCCAATGTAGGAGTAGAACATTTTTGGGTGGATTTAAATGGAAGGCATGTTTTTGCGCCTACTCCTAGTGTAGGAGTAGTGCATATTTGGGTGGAGTGTACGCGATCTTGATTTTAAAAGCATGACAAGTTTCTCATAAGGGTCAACAAAGCTTGATAAAACTCAAAACATATACAAGGAGCATATAACTGGAAGGTTTTCCTAATCTAAATATATATGGCATTGGTAGGAATTTTAGCTTTATCATACAGGAACTCATCATGATTGATTTTTTTTATTTTTCAAAAGAAAATACTCCGAAACTTAGTTTCACCTTGGAACAGGATAAATAGCAGCTCAGACCATCTCATATCATATCCGTCAGCCACCTAGACTTAGATCAAGCATATGCTACCCATGAGTATCAAGTTCAAAGTAAGTTCTTATATCAAATCAAGTCTATCCAATACTTGGGAGAATTTTGGACTGAAAACTAGGCACTTGAAAGAAATTACAACAGAGTAACTATTCATCATGTCCATCAAAAGTTTATTGAGGAGAAAATCTTAAACTCCCTTTTTATTTATAAGTACTCTTAAAACTTAAAATGATTATGCTTATTTTATTAGTACTAAACAAACTATCACACACACTTTTTTATTTTATCTTATTACCAGGAATGCTTAAAAGTAAAATGAAGCGAAAAGATACTTACCTAGATAATTGGAGATGCACCTCCCCAAGCTAGCTTATTCATGGGGATGTATCTCCCCCAAGCTGGCTTTTGATTTATTTTGTTTTATAAGTTTTATGATTTTATTATTATTATTATTATTATTCTTATTATTGACACCGCAATCAACATTCATATGGGTTGTTACACGCCACAAGATTGCTCATATGGGGTTTTAACATTTTCTTGATGCAAAACTTAAAATGAAACTAAACTAAGTCAAATTTTATTATGCAAAGTTCTAACTTTTTATTTTCTTTTTATATTTGCTATGCTCACTAGTTTTCTAAATGCAATGCACAAATAAACATGCTAAAGTTTAAAAGTTATCTATCTAACTTATATGAGTGCGCAATTATTATTTTTATCATTTTTTAAGATGCAAGACATGAATGAAAATGCTAAATGTAAAAAATAAACATGGATAACTACCGAGTTACCTTTCGGCGAGGGTTCGGTGTTTTAAGTCCTTCGAACGGGACTCCACCTTATGAAGTTCATTGATTGAGTACCTCGGTTCGCTCTTGAGAATAAGGATACTTGTAGTGGCACCTCCAATGGTGGCGCTTCCAATGGAGGTGCCACCTTCTTCTGTCAAACCCGTCTTGGTTTTTCATTTGATTTTGGTTTGACCATCCTTTTTGACTTGTTCTTCCTCTTTGTTTAGCGTTTCAAAGCCAATCATTAGTAGTAGAAGCTGGCGACATCTTGTGTGCATCATTGTTGCTGGTTCAGAACTTTCACTTGTAGAATTTGGGAGATCAATTCCCCCACACTTTGCTCAAAAGTGTGTTCTACTCATAAAGACAAGGTAGAGAACAAGTACATGGGCTTTGTTAGTGAGAAAACACCAATAGAACCAAAACTTCATTCATTCTTCTCTAGCCTTAGGCACATTGAATCATGATAAGGTTTATGTGCATTGTTTATTCTTACAACATGGGTGATAAGATCAAAAGGATGAGGATAAATGTGTCATTTGAATACATTTGTCAAAAAGAGTGGAGTTGCTAAATCTATGGAAGGATTGTCCATCGTTACATAATGTATGAAACCTTACATGATTATGACTATCTTCCAAGGATAACATATGTAACATTTTAGCTCATTTGGTAAAGACTGAGATCAAGAAAGTGGTGCTATGAACAAACTTAAGGAACAAAACATGTTGAGTTAATCAGGTTGGATCAAGCAAAGTTGTAACTCAAACATGTTTGTTTCTTGTTGACATTTATTAACATCACTTTTACTAGGTTGTCATCCCTAGCAATGATGCTAGAAATGCTTGATGGTATTTATTAACATGACATTTGTAACTTAGAGAATATATATGGGAATCCGCAAGCGCCCAAATAATATACCATTGTAGCATTTCACCCGGGAGTATTCTAGGTATTGTTATTTATATTTTTACCTCAGGGAAGGACGGACAAAGGGAATATATTGATAACTTATACGTATGATGAAGAGATAAAACATAACTAAGCTTCTACTCACAATAGGGGTAAGTCACAGGGCAGGATAAATATATGGTAAATGATCATTGATAATTAATAGTTGAACACTTAGAGTACTCCTTTCTATGGCATCAGCATGACTAAGTAGATATAATAGAGAAATAATTCATCAGTCATTCTTAATTACAAGTCAAAGCATACTATGATTAGTGCAATTATACTTAATAATCATAGCTAAGATCAACTCCATATCTACACATAAGGGATATTACTAAGGAAGATCAAGAACAGAGCATGACTTCCTTCGCAACAAGATCCTACTTGACCTATATTCGAGGAGTGGACTAAAAAGGACTCAATGAGAGTGTGCGACAAAAGATGCCCGACAGTCCAAGGAGGGGTATGCCCACTATGGTAGATTGATTGGTAGAGGTGCACATGATCAGGAACTAGATGGTAACAGAGACACAAGACACAAGATTTATACAGGTTCAGGCCATCAATATGACATAAAACTCTACGTCCTTGCTCTATTGATTTGTATTGCTAGAATATGAGATGAGGTGTGAGATCTATCGACTAGGGACCCCTGCCCCTCCTTATATACTTTGGAGGGGTAGGGTTACAAGGAAAGTATCCTAATCGGTTATATGGTAGGATTAAAATATCTATAGTATCCGATCAGATCTTCTAGGTGCGTTGCGGTGTACGCCGAGCAGTGTCGTGCGTCGTAAGTCTTGATGTCGTGCGCTAGACCATCCCTGATGGTGCAGCCCATGTCCCTTGACGTGGGTACCTGGGGGTGCATCCGCCATAGCTAGTCCCCAAGCACCTTCTATCTGCTTGGTGACACCATCTTGGTCAAGTCCGAGGAGTTTGACATGAAGCCGATCAGCTTAACTAACGATCTAACTGGTGAAAATGATGGCCGACCAGTTTAACTGCCGACCTAGGCAGTGAAAATGATGGTTGACCAGTTTAACTGATGACTTGGGTGGTGAAAATGCGCACCGACTAGCTTAACTGACCTATCGACCTGTGAGGACAACTGCCGACCAGTTAACCAGCCTACGGACCTTGGACTAAGCCAAGTGAGGCTCAACAATAGGATGTAAGGAGCTCAAGATAGAAAATTGAAAATTCTTGGCTGATGAAGTGTACACACTAATGTGCCACTTGCGATAGCGCCAATGATGTGGTCGTCAGAGCAAAGCAGAGGCATTATGCGACAAATTGGATGTAGTCAAAACATCATGAAAAAGAACCAGTACATGCATCGCAAGGTGCAATGTACACACTATAGTCCCTGAGCCTGAGATTAGGTGTAGGGTACACCTAGTGTCAGGGTCTTGAAGAAAAATAAGCAGTCCCCAACAAAGCTGAGAAAGCATAGCAGTACATTCATCGCAAGGTGAAGTGTACATAGTTAGTCCCTGAACCTACAAGAAAATAAAGATTGAATCTTGTAGCAGGGTCAAATAAATATTAGGAGCTTGATATTCTAGTGTTGATGCGTGAAATAGCAAGCGTCATCTGCCATGTATCTACCAAGGCCCCGATGTGCCGCCCAAGATCAGCACCCTGATCTGAACGGTATGGAGCAGCTTGATAACATACATGGCATGCAATGTCATCGAAATGTAGTAAAATCCAACCGCCAAGGGAGTCCCCAGCTTAGCTAGTGACGCTTGCATGAAGAATCCAAACGCCGAGGAGTCCCTAGCTTAGCTGGCGAGCCCCTAGGGTAGCTAACGATGAAGCGACGAACAATCCGACCAACTGGTCGGTGAAGAATCGATCATAGAGCAGCCCAACCAACTGGTTGGCTGTGAACTGAGCGTTGAGTAGAAGTGAGCGCCGAACAGTTCAACCAACTAGTCGGCGATGAAGTCCATGAACCTAGATGTCCGACCAGTTGATCAGTGGAGAAATCTGAATGCCAGGTGGTGTGACCATCCGAACGATGATCCTTTTGTTCTTCCTGGGCGATCCAGTCCCCGAGCATGAAAAATAAGCTCATTGACTGAACCATGCCCCTGCAATACAGATATGTAGAAAGAGTAGTACATGATGTAAAAATAAAATATATGAACTCGGCGATGAAGGAAGGAGAGCGGAGTGGATAAACATCATGTTTGTTTGGAGTTTGTTTAGTATTTTAAATATGAGTTAGTTGATTTCCAGTTAGTTCTATACCGCGTCACTAGTCCTGACTAGCTCCAAAGCTCTATAGTGCGGAATATCTGGCACCCGTGTACGCATAAGAGAAGAGAGCATCGACAAGGAGCCACTACTAACTGTCCATAACGCAGAGCGTGGCTCATGCACGTGTAGGAGCGAAGTCGAGGCCAGGGTTGCTTCTGGGTAACATGAGTAAGAACATGGTTGGTTGGTGAGCTGGTGGAGAACATATGGTGTATCTTAAAGATATTACACATGGCGAATAACTAGAGAAATAATAATTGGAGAAGCATGATGAAAAATCAAAGAAAATAATTGGAGAAACATGGCGAAAGCTTTATTAAATATAGACACGGGAAGGGTACTTTAGTCAAAATGTCCGGTCGGTGGCGTATGACGTTATCTGGTCGGCGATGATGAAATTGCCTGGCCCTTGAGCTTTCTGGCCTATGGTCATGGCAGCGGTTGTGATTGTCATAGAACCGTTCTTCGCGGTGATCATCATTGCAACGTGACATGGCTGGCTTGATGGCTCGAGCGGCTCGCTTGACGGCTTGGGTGGCTCACTTAGTGGCTCAGATGGTGGCTTGGCAGCTCGCTTGATGGAGGACCGATGCCGCATCCGTGCCTCAGAAGATCATCTCGGCGATCATGTTCAACATCGAAGAGCTTTGTCGTCATGTACTCGACTCCAATGCCTGCTGTAGTATTCAGCTCGGATGCAGAGATTGGGCATGATGCATGCACACGTATGTTGTACGCATGTGCGTCCTGGCTCTGTAGATGTATATGCATAAATACATGCAATCATTTTCTTCATCATCGAAGATTAGCAAGCATGCTTGATAGATGCATATGTGCATGTATACATGCAAATCCTTGTTTGCATGGCCATTGCTTATTGCCTTCTTTGGTGATTGCGTGGAGCCTTGTGCGTGTCATCGAAGAATCCACGCCAAAACTTAGTCATCAAGGCGTTTGCCAATCTGTAGCCTAGGCCTCCTCCTTGGCTTCATGCTGTGGTGACGTGAGGACTTTGGGACAGAGTCTAGTCTTGCATACTAGTCAGAGTTAGGCTTGATCGGTCCTAGAGTCAGTAGAGGTTGGATGCTAGGATCGATCTTGATTGAGGCTGATTACCCGCGTATCAGAATCGGGCTCAGCTAGGACACGATGTGTGTCGATGATGCTATCGATGATTTGACAGAGTGCTCCATGAGTAGGAAGAGGCGATCGCACTGGACCTTAGGGCTCTACAGGTCGAGGTATGCAAGAAGCCGAATCACCGAAGATGACGATGAAAAGGTTCCCGCGCAAAACCAAAGTACGATTTTGTGGAGAACGTCATGTTGATCTTGAGGTACGCCATCTGGTTCACCATGCGACCAAGCGCACACCCCTACCTAGTGCACCAACTATCGACAAAAGATGCTCAGCAGTCCACCAAGAGGTATGCCCACTGTAACACGTCGGGTGTTTTAAACACTAAAACCTGCCATGTCATCATATGCATAGCACATCATTCATGTGTTAGTGAAAATTTTGATATGCATACACTAAAACAAGTTTACCTGTATGTTATATGTGTTGATTTGTATGGTTTGAATCAAGTTAAAAAGCTTTGTATTGGTTTGGATTCCGAAAACCCTAATTTCAGCGTTTAAGTTTACCCTGGAAAACCCAATTCAAAATCTAGGCACATTTTGGGGTTCAGTCTAAAAGCAAAAGTGTAGAGCTTGTCAAGGTGTACAAAGTTTGTTTTTAGAGTTTTCAAAGTTGTTTTATAAAATTTGAAGTAATTTGAAAAGGCGTAAATTCTCAAAATGTCCCCTTTTTGAATTCAAACTTGCATTTCAAAATGTAGACCGAATTTGGGTATGGTTATAAAAGAAAAGTTGTAGAACTTTGAATTTTGAACAACTTTTATTTTTGCAGATTTTTGAGTTACCACATAAATTTGGGAGTAATTTGGGATTGAAATCGAGTGGCAATTCTATAAATATGGTGAACAGTAACCACGAAAGCCACCTCACCGACGGCGAGCTTCTATTGCGTTCTAGTCGCCGCCGCGACCACCTTCGGCTTCGTGCTGGCATGGAGAAGGCTCCTGCGTGGCTTCTTCATCCTTCCTGGTCGTGTTTTATGCCGACGACGTCGCCGTTCTTTTTCCTTTCATTTCATCTGTTTTTCCCATCGCCAACGCCGCTGCTCCGTCGTGCTTGCGCCGTCATCGTAGTGCCTTTACCATCTCAGCAAAACATGCCTTAGTTCCGCCTACTCCTTGCGAACCCACCCAACCGAGTCTTGGTGCTTGATTTCACTAAGGAACGCCGCTCGTTGCCTTTCTTCCTCGCGGCCGGCAGCATCGCCGTCGCGTGCGCTTCACCGTGGTCGTCGCTCTACGGTGAGCCGCTGCTCTTGCAAAGTCTTGTTTCAGCTTCGCCATGATGCCGGGATGCTTTGTGCCTTGTTGCTTGACCATTTTGTCCACCGTAGCCATTGGAGCACCATAGCCGACGTTGTTCACGCCGCCGTGATTGCTGTGACCGACGACGAGTTTCACCGTTGCTTCTCGGTCTTGTTTCCTGCTCGAGCGTGTTTGGGGTGAGCTCCTGATCCTTTCCATGCGCTTAGTTTAACTAATACCGGTCTCACGTCGCTGGCGTAGCGCAGCCGCGCCGTCATGGCCACCATGGCCAGCGTCAAGCTCGTACCCCGCTGTAATTAGTCTAGCTAGTACATTCAATCGATGTGTTGTGATGTGGGGAGTGTGTTGGTACCTTCGCCGTGGCCGGAGACCTCACCGGGGGCGAGTTACCGGCGGTTAAACCGTGGTCGTCGCTGTTGAGCGCGGGAGGACAGTGATGACAGGTGGGGTCACGTTGTCAGTGACTCTGTGTTTGAAAATGAATTTTCTATTTTTTAGTAATGGATGAATAGTGTATGTTTTTGTTATTTTTGTATAGAATTAATTAGAGCTCCAAAATTATGAAAATTTTTGTGTGACCCCTCTATGATGTATACTATTTAATAAAAATATGAATTATTGATTTTCAGTAATTTTTTAATGTGATAAAAATTGCCCAATTAATTAATAAATGAGTTTCCATGATTTTTCTAGGCTTAAATAATTATCCAAAAATTGTGAAAATTAGTTTTCCACTTAGTTATCATGGTATGAACCTTTACAAAAATTTTGAGCTCAATTGGAACAAGTTGATTTATTTCATAATTTTTAATTAAATATTTAATTCATAAAAGCAAATAGTAACCTTTAATGACTTAGGTTTTGTTTGAATTTTGGATTGAGTGATGACCTTGGGTTATTAGTTGGTAATGATCCTTGGCAATTGAAGTAAGTGTTATGAAAAAGGTTTAGTTAGTTTTGACTTGTAACTGTACCGCGAAGGAAAGTTGTATTCAAGTTATTAATTTTTGTATCCATCATCAAGCATCATGTTTTGTATCTCGCATCATATTAAACATGGCATTGTTACTACGTGTAGTGAACGAAAGTGAGCACATGGTAGTTAATCAAGTTGCGGAGGAAGTTAATCCGTCTGTTGAGGTCGGATTTGATATTTGTGGAACGTCTCCGGAACTGGACTTTTCCGTTAATCAAGGCAAGCCCCGGATGCATTTAAACCTACCTTGTGTTTTACAAATTTATATTGCTTTTGCTTTTCAGTACTGCATTAAGTAATTAGGAGTTGAGTAAAAACCTAATTGGTGCATTACCAACCTTGTTTTCCCATATCTACCTTGTTAACCGTTTCAATTCGAGAATGTCTATTTATGCTTAGCCATGCTTAGACCGATAAAAGTCAGGTGATTACCTGTCACCTGCAAGATACAAATGGTTTTTGGATATGACTGGTTATTTATGTTAGCATCAGATATGATTCGGTGGAGTAATAAATTTGGACCGGGTGGACTCGGTGTGTGAGAGCCACAAGACATGGAGGTCTTGTGAGTGGGTTCTTTCCGCCTGTGTCGATTGAGGCCCATCCATTGTTGAACTGCATGAGATGAG
This sequence comes from Miscanthus lutarioriparius, assembly GCA_904845875.1. Classification (NCBI taxonomy): domain Eukaryota; kingdom Viridiplantae; phylum Streptophyta; class Magnoliopsida; order Poales; family Poaceae; genus Miscanthus; species Miscanthus lutarioriparius. The sequence continues at coordinate 68,989,866 of CAJGYO010000005.1, read as the reverse complement.
ACTTTGTAGTACTAACCACATACTCCAGTGAGCCTTAACTTGGCGATTCTATTACGAGAATGGCTACTCGCACACTAGCAGTGGAGAGATGGCGGGAATAGCATGTACCCATGTGGCAATGGGCTGGATTGGTGGAGTATTGTATTCTCGGGTGGCACGGACCCGTTCTTGTTTTAGAGGACCTAAGGGTAGGTTGGTATATGTAGGTCAGGGACCTACATATGTCATGTGGTCTGGAATCCCCAGCTGGGTTTAAGCAGTTCGAATCGTCGTTGCTCCTCGGTTGTGGAGACTCAACTCAATGTTCATCATCGTAGTTAATAAATGAAACTTGAGCTGGATTTGAGAAAGAGTTTGATATGAAGTTCATGGTCTCATTACGGATCATGGCAGATTCATATATGGTTCTTATGAAGTTTTAAATGTTGAAATAAAGAATTTTGTTAAAGAGCTTTTACGCAAAAGAACTTTCATTATTGCTAAAGCCTTACCTTGAATCCCTAAGCCTGCATTCCTGTGTTCTATCAGTTTTATTTCGGTTAAGTCTTGTTGAGTACTTTTGTACTCAGGGTTCGTTGACCCTTGTTGCAGGTGAGCCTGATGAGCAGGTCTGCTTTGGACCATGCTGCATGATGGTTGTTTGTTCCGATGATGACAAGTAATTGTATGGTACCTGGGTAGGACAGTTTAATTGTGTGTTTTCTATTTTGTTACTAATGCCACTCCACTATTACGGTTTGTAATATTAATCGAACTTAGTTTGTAAGATTTGAAATAAATGTTTTGTAAACTATATTGTTGTAAGACTTCCGCTATATTACTCTGAGGTATCTATTTGAATAAACTGTTGTAATATTGCAATAACTCTGTAATGGGATCCTGCTCGGAAATCGTGGATGATTTGGGGTTTCCCGAGGACACCCGACAGTCTTCTTAAGTTATCAGGAACATATGTATAGTTGTCAAAGGTCATTGGATAGTGACAGATGCATGTGGGCCCTATAATTTAGGAGGTTCTACCACAGAATAGTATCAGAGCGATCGTTACAAAGTCCTTGTTGTATTGTTTTGCAAAAACTTCAAAATGATTTGGGACAAATAATTATAACTTGTTAATTTGGTCCAAATTGCTTCTGACTTATCTTATTTCATTCTCTCCATTCCTTATTTGATTAAAAAGGCTTTGTGTGGTGGAGTAGTAATCTTATTATGCCCTATATAATAACAACTGTTGTTTATGTACCTTATATGCTTTGATGTTTTTGTTCGTAAGAACGATTCATGCATCATGATTAATCCATTCGTTACTTACTTTCCCGCTGAGTCTGGGTTGGGTAGTGAGTCTGGGTTGAGTTGTGTAATCCACCCTTGCTGCTCTTGAGACTATTATCCGATTGTCTTACTTGGATTAATCTTGCTTCCTACAGTATGGCTCATACCAAGGTAACACCCCGTAAGTCCGTTGGACCCAAAGGAGTTCCTCATCACCAGCTTGCCCCTAGGAATGATGGTGCTAGCAGTAGCAGCTCTAGGCCTGATCCCCAGGCAGAGATACAAAGGCTTTCAACAGAGTTAGCACAGGCTACTAGAGATAGGGCTTTGGATGCCATCCAGGTGGGCAAATTGAAGGATCAATTGAGGTGTCTCACCACCGCTCATAAGAATTGTGAGCGTATGTTAGTTCATATGGTGGAAGAAAGAAATGAAGCTTGGCATAGAGAAGATGTAGCTAGAGAACGAGTTCATGAGTTAGAGTTCTATGTAGAAGATTTAGATGAATATAATACTAATCTGCATGAAGAAGTCCATAGGCTGAGCAATCTCCTGGATCCAAATCATGAACCTCAAGCAGATGAAATGGACCCTGGTGTCATCATTGTCGATAATGATGAACTTGAAGAGGAAGAAGAAGATCCAGAAGAATTAGTGATGGTCGATGAAAGTGATAATGAAGGCAGAAATGTTTTCGGAATGGATACCGATCCCAAGGTTTGATGTGGCCAAGAAGAATAGGTGGTTTATGTGGGGCCTTAATACCAAACTACAGACAATGATGACTACCTGTACCAATGTCACTTATCATGAAGCAGTAAACATTGCTATTGCTTCAGAGGAAAAGTATCGGCAGCATAAGGAGATCAAGAAGAAAAAGAGTGTATCATCTGGATCTTTTGGTGGAAATCAAAAGAGACAAAGGATAATCTACCACCCAGTCAATCATTATCGTCCTCCTTATCGTCCGCCATAGTTCCAAGCCGGGCAACAATCAAATGTCCGTCCTGCCACAACCTACCAGAACCCGCAACAGACAAATGTTACTGGGGTCCGTGCTCCAACACCCTAGGGCCATAAGTACCCATGTTTCAATTGTGGCAAATCCGGTCACTTCTCTAGGGAATGCCCCTATCCTAAGCAGTACAATCCAAATTATCAGAAGACCCCTAGAAATCAACAACAGGGTCAAGCTCAGGATAAGAACAACCACCAAGGTGCTTAGAAGGGCAAAGATGAAAAGAAGATGGGGCAGGTTTTCTATCTTCAAACTGGGGAGATTCCAGAAGGGGAACCAGTGATGTTGGGTATGTTTCCTGTCGCCGATCATCCTGCAGTTATGCTTTTTGATTCTGGTGCATCTCATACATTCATCAATAGAACCTTTGTCATAAAGCATGAAATTCCAATTGGGGCAACAAAGGAAAATTTCTATATACAGTCACCCGGGGGACGTCTGTGTACTAAGGAAATGGTATACCAGGTACCCATAAACCTGGGTGGGCATATTTTTCCCACTACCATGATTATCCTAAAGGATCAGGATATAGATGTAATCTTGGGAATGAATTGGATGTATCAGTATAAGGCTGTTATAGATGCTTTGAATAGGACAATAAGGGTGAGTTTGCCAGATAGTAATTCTCAGCTTCTTATCCAACTTCCAACCTTAAGAAGATCAGTGGAAAAAGTTTGTGCAACTTTCGTCAAGGAGATTAGAGATATCCCGGTAGTTTGTGAATTTCCTGATGTTTTTCCTGAAGATTTACCCGGTCTACCACCTGATAGGGATGTTCAGTTTAACATAGAGTTAAAACCTGTAATAGCTCTGATCTTTCGAAGAGCTTATAGGATGCCTCCCAAGGAGTTAGCCGAGTTGAAGACGCAGTTGCAAGAGTTGATTGATAAGGGGTTTATCCAACCTAGTTCATCACCTTGGGGATGTCCTGCAATTTTTGTGAAAAAGAAAGATGAGACCCTAAGGTTATGTGTTGACTATCGTCCATTGAATGAAGTGACAATTAAGAATAAGTATCCCTTACCTCGGATAAACTTGCTTTTTGATCAACTGACTGGAGCCAAAGTTTTCTCCAAGATTGATTTGAGGTCAGGTTACCACCAAATCAAAATTAAGCCTGAAGATATTCCCAAAACAACATTTACTACAAGATATGGATTATATGAATACCTGGTAATGTCTTTTGGTTTGACAAATGCCCTAGCTCATTTCATGTATCTGATGAATTCAGTATTCATGCCTGAGCTAGACAAGTTTGTAGTGGTTTTTATTGATGACATCTTAATATATTCCAAGAACAAGAAAGAACATGCTGAACATCTCAAAATAGTCCTGACACGTCTAAGAGAACATCAGTTTTATGCCAAGTTTAGTAAGTGTGACTTCTGGCTTAAGGAAGTACAGTTTTTAGGACATGTCTTGTCAGCTGAAGGAGTTGCAGTAGATCCAAGCAAAGTTAAGGATGTACTAGATTGGAAACCACCAACCATTGTGCATCAGGTTCGGAGTTTTCTTGGAATGGCGGGTTATTACTGTTGTTTTATTCTAGATTTCTCTAGAGTATCCAAGTCCATAACTAGGTTGTTGAAGAACCAAGCCAAGTTTGTCTGGTCATCTGATTGTGAAGAAGCTTTCCAGACTTTGAAGAGATTGTTAACCACTACACCAGTATTAGCACAACCAGATATCGAGAAGTCATTTGATGTTTATTGTGATGCTTCTGGTATTGGTATTGGATGTGTATTGATGCAAGAAGGCCGAGTCATTGCCTATGCTTCCAGACAACTTAAGCAACATGAAGAACATTATCCAACTCATGATTTGGAGTTAGCCGCAGTGGTCCATGCTTTGAAGATTTGGCGGCATGACCTGCTTGGTAATACATGCCATATTTATATAGATCACAAGAGTTTAAAGTATATCTTTACTCAATCAGAATTGAACATGCGACAAAGAAGATGGTTAGAATTGATTAAAGACTATGACTTGGAGGTACATTACCATCCTGGTAAGGCAAATGTGGTTGCAGATGCACTCAGTCGTAAAAGTTATTGCAATTGTCTGACAGTAAAAACAATGGATCTGACTTTATGTCAAGAGATGGAGAAGTTGAATGTAGAGGTAATTCAACAAGGTAGTTTGACCAATATAACTGTTGAATCAACTATTCGAGACCAGATTATTGCTGCTCAGAAAGAAAACAAGGGTATAGCCCATATCAAAGAAAGAGTTAGGAAGGGAAAAGCGACATGCTTTAGGATAGATGATGTAGATGTGTTATGGTTCAAGAATCGTCTTGTGGTACCAAAGGTTCCTGAGTTGCGATAGTCAATTCTTGAAGAGGCACATGCTACTAGGTTATCTATTCATCTGGGAAGTAATAAGATGTACCATGACTTGAAACAAATATTTTGGTGGACCAAAATGAAGATAGAGATTGCTCTATATATAGCTAAGTGTGATACTTGTCAAAAGGTAAAAGCTATACATTTGAGGTCTGCTGGAGAGTTATAGCCATTGCCTATTCCAGCTTGGAAGTGGGAGGATATTAGTATGGACTTTATTGTTGGTCTACCCAAGACATCAAAAGGTTTTGACTCAATATGGGTTATTGTAGATCGACTAACTAAGTCAGCACATTTTCTTCCAGTCACGAGTACATACCCCACTATCCAATATGCCAAGATGTATTTAGCACGAATCGTGAGCCTACATGGAGTACCAAAGACCATAGTGTCAGATAGGGGTACACAGTTTGTTTCCAACTTTTGGAAACAATTGCATGCTTCGTTGGGTACCAAACTCCTATATAGTACAGCTTATCATCCCCAAACTGATGGTCAGACTGAAAGGGTAAGCCAAGTACTTGAAGATATGTTATGATGTTGTGTCCTTAACTATTCCAATAAGTGGGATGAATGTTTGCCTTTGGCTGAGTTCTCATACAACAATAGTTATCAAGAGAGCATTAGAATGGCTCCGTTTGAAGCACTCTATGGTCATAGATGCAGAACATCACTAAATTGGTCTGAACCCGGGGAAAGATGGTTCTTTGGAGTTGACCTTGTGAAAGAAACAAAAGAGAAGGTTAGGCAGATACAAAGTAATTTGAAGATAGCTCAGTCTTGACAAAAGAGTTATGCAGATAAACGACGTAGACCATTGGTGTTTAACAAGAGAGATTTTGTATATCTGAAGGTATCACCAATGAAGGGAGTTACCCATTTCGGTGTTAAAGGCAAGTTGGCACCTCGTTATATTGGACCATTTCAAATTTTGGAGAGGTGTGGAAAGGTGGCATATCACTTGAAATTACCTGAACATCTCTCAGCTGTGCATGATGTGTTCCATGTTTCTCAATTAAAGAAATGTCTTCGAGTGCCTGACCAGAATGTTGAGGTTGAAGGAGTTGAACTTGAACCTGATTTGACCTATTCTGAATATCCTATCCGAGTTCTGGATCGAAAAGACCGTGTCACCCAAAGGAGGACAATCAAGTTCTACAAGATACAATGGAATCAATATTCCGAAGAAGAAGCTACTTGGGAATCCGAAGATTACTTGCTAAAGCAATTTCCAGAGTTTCTTGCGTTAATGTAGAATAATGTTAGTTTTGCTCTGTTGTTACGAACCATGTTTGTAAAGGGACCTAAGCTATTTTATGGTTAAGTTTGGAATGTTTTTGGATTGACACATTTCCTTTTCCATTACCTACTCTTGGACTTTAAATCTCGGGACGAGATTTCTTTTAGGGGGAAGGATTGTAACACCTTGGGTGTTTTAAATACTAAAACCTGCCATGTCATCATATGCATAGCACATCATTCATGTGTTAGTGAAAAATTTGATATGCATACACTAAAACAAGTTTACCTGTATGTTATATGTGTTGATTTGTATGGGTTGAATCAAGTTAAAAAGCTTTGTATTGGTTTGGATTCCGAAAACCCTAATTTCAGCGTTTAAGTATACCCTAGAAAACCCAATTCAAAATCTAGGCACATTTTGGGGTTGAGTCTAAAAGCAAAAGTGTAGAGCTTGTCAAGGTGTACAAAGTTTATTTTTGGAGTTTTCAAAGTTGTTTTATAAAATTTGAAGTAATTTGAAAAGGCGTAAATTCTCAAAATGTCCCCTTTTTGAATTCAAACTTGCATTTCAAAATGTAGACTGAATTTGGGTATGGTTATAAAAGCAAAGTTGTAGAACTTTGAATTTTGAACAACTTTTATTTTTGGAGATTTTTGAGTTACCACATAAATTTGGGAGTAATTTGGGGTGCAAATCGAGTGGCAATTCTGTAAATATGGTGAATAGTAACCACGGAAGCCACCTCACCGACGGTGAGCTTCTATTGCGTTCCAGTCGCCGCCGTGGCCACCTTCGGCTTCGCGCTGGCATGGAGAAGGCTCCTGCATGGCTTCTTCATCCTTACTGGTCGCATTTTAAGCCGAAGACGTCGCCGTTCTTTTTCCTTTCATTTCCTCAGTTTTTCCCGTCGCCACCGCCGCTGCTCCGTCGTGCTTACGTCATCGCCGTAGTGCCTTTACCATCTTAGCAAAGCATGCCTCAGTTCCACCTACTCTTTGCGAACCCACCCAACCGAGTTTTGGTGCCTGATTTCGTCGAGGAACGCCGCTCGTTGCCTTTCTTCGTCGCGGCCGGCAGCATCGCCGTCGCGTGCGCTTCACCGTGGCCGTCGCTCTACGGTGAGCCGCTGCTCTTGCGAAGTCTTGTTTCAGCTTTGCCATGATGCCAGGATCCTTTGTGCCTTATTGCTTGACCATTTTGTCCACCGCAGCCACTGGAGCACCGTAGCCGACGTTGTTCGCGCCGCCGTGATTGCTATGACCGACGACGAGTTTCAACGTTGCTTCTCCGGTCCTATTTCCTGCTCGAGTATGTTTGGGATGAGCTCCTGATCCTTTCCAAGCGCTTAGTTTAACTACTACCGGTGTCACATCGTTGGCGTAGCGCAGCCGCGCCGTCATGGCCGCCATGGCTAGCGTCAAGCTCGTACCCCGCTGTAATTAGTCTAGCTAGTACATTCAATCGATGCGTTGTGATGTGGGGAGTGTGTTGGTACCTTCGCCGTGGCCGGAGACCTCACCGGCGGCGAGTTACCGGCGATCGAACCGCGGTCGTCGCTGTTGAGCGCGGGAGGACGGTGATGACGAGTTGGGGTCACGTTGTTAGTGACTCTATGTTTGAAAATGAATTTTCTATTTTTCAGTAATGGATGAATAGTATATGTTTTTGTTATTTTTATATAGAATTAATTAGAGCTCCAAAAATTTTGAAAATTTTTGTGTGACCCCTCTGTGATATATACTATTTAATAAAAATATGAACTGTTGATTTCCAGTATTTTTTAGTGTGATAAAAATTGCTCAATTAATTAATAAATGAGGTTCCATGATTTTTCTAGGCTTAAATGATTATCCAAAAATTGTGAAAATTGTTTTGCCACTTAGTTATCATGGGATGAACCTTTACAAAAATTTTGAGCTCAATTGGAACAAGTTGATTTATTTCATAATTTTTAATTAAATATTTAATTCATAAAAGCAAATAGTAACCTTTAATGACTTAGGTTTTGTTTGAATTTTGGATTGAGTGGTGACCTTGGGTTATTAGTTGGTAATGATCCTTGGCAATTGAAGTAAGTGTTATGAAAAAGGTTTAGTTAGTTTTGACTTGTAACTGTACCGCGAAGGAAAGTTGTATTCAAGTTATTAATTTTTGTATCCATCATCAAGCATCATGTTTTGTATCTCGCATCATATTAAACATGGCATTGTTACTACATGTAGTGAACGAAAGTGAGCACATGGTAGTTAATCAAGTTGCGGAGGAAGTTAATCCGTCTGTTGAGGTCGGATTTGATATTTGTGGAACATCTCCGGAACTGGACTTTTCCGTTAATCAAGGCAAGCCCCGGATGCATTTAAACCTACCTTGTGTTTTACAAATTTATATTGATTTTGCTTTTCAGTACTGCATTAAGTAATTAGGAGTTGAGTAAAAACCTAATTGGTGCATTACCAACCTTGTTTTCCCATATCTACCTTGTTAACCGTTTCAATTCGAGAATGTCTATTTATGCTTAGCCATGCTTAGACCGATAAAAGTCAGGTGATTACCTATCACCTGCGAGATACAAATGGTTTTTGGATACGACTGGTTATTTATGTTAGCATTAGATATGATTCGGTGGAGTAATAAATTTGGACCGGGCGGACTCGGTGTGTGAGAGCCACAAGACATGGAGGTCTTGTGAGTGGGTTCTTTCCGCCTGTGTCGATTGAGGCCCGTCCGTTGTTGAACTACATGAGATGAGACTTTGTAGTACTAACCACATACTCCAGTGAGCCTTAACTTGGCGATTCTATTACGAGAATGGCTACTCGCACACTAGCAATGGAGAGATGGCGGGAATAGCGTGTACCCACGTGGCAATGGGCTGGATTGGTGGAGTATTGTATTCTCGGGTGGCACGGACCCGTTCTTGTTTTAGAGGACCTAAGGGTAGGTTGGTATATGTAGGTCAGGGACCTACATATGTCATGTGGTCTGGAATCCCCAGCTGGGTTTAATCGGTTCGAATCGTTGTTGCTCCTCGGTTATGGAGACTCAACTCACTGTTCATCATCGTAGTTAATAAATGAAACTTGAGCTGGATTTGAGAAAGAGTTTGATATGAAGTTCATGGTCTCATTACGGATCATGGCAGATTCATATATGGTTCTTATGAAGTTTTAAATGTTGAAATAAAGAATTTTGTTAAAGAGCTTTTACGCAAAAGAACTTTCATTATTGCTAAAGCCTTACCTTGAATCCCTGAGCCTGCATTCCTGTGTTCTATCAGTTTTATTTTGGTTAAGTCTTGTTGAGTACTTTTGTACTCAGGATTCATTGACCCTTGTTGCAGGTGAGCCTCATGAGCAGGTCTGCTTTGGACCGTGCTGCATGACGGTTGTTCGTTCCGATGACGACAAGTAATTGTGTGGTACCTGGGCAGGACAGTTTAATTGTGTGTTTTGTATTATGTTACTAATGCCACTCCACTATTATGGTTTGTAATATTAATCGAACTTAGTTTGTAAGATTTGAAATAAATGTTTTGTAAACTATGTTATTGTAAGACTTCCACTATATTACTATGAGGTATCTATTTGAATAAACTGTTGTAATACTGCAATGACTCTGTAATGGGATCCTGCTCAGAAATCGTGGATGATTCGGGGTTTCCCGAGGACACCCGACAGTCTTCTTAAGTTATCGGGAACATATGTATAGTTGTCAAAGGTCATTGGACAGTGACAGATGCATGTGGGTCCTATAATTTAGGAGGTTCTGCCACACCCACTATGGTAGATTGATTAGTAGAGGTGCGCATGATCAAAAACTAGATGGTAACAGAGACACAAGACACAAGATTTATACAGGTTCAGGCCATCAATGTGACGTAAAACTCTACGTCCTGTGCTCTATTGATTTGTATTGCTGGAATACGAGATGAGGTGTGGGATCTGCCGACTAGGGGACCCCTTCCCCTCCTTATATACTCTAGAGAGGTAGGGTTACAAGAAAAGTATCCTAATCGGTTATATGGTAGGATTACAATATCTATAGTATTGGATGAGATCTTCTAGGTGCCTTGCGGTGTATGCTGAGCAGTGACATGCGCCGCAAGTCTTGATGTCATGGTCTAGACCATCCCTGATGGTGTGGCCCATGTCCCTTGCCATGGGTACCTGGGGGTGCATCCCCCTTAGAGTGTCACACTCGCGATCTACCACATGGCCTAGAATATAGGGTGCATCCGCAGGTAAACAACGTATAAGCACCACACTTACACAATGTCGACCACTCACCCCATGTACTTTAGAGCGAGCGCTATATGAACTTATGCTTGAACATAAAGACAATCTAGATATACTAAGCATATAATCAAAGTAGACGATGAACATGATAACTATGAATATGAATAATATTGAGAATATTGTCATATCAATTGTAGCAAACATATAAAATATGAAAGATACAAGAGAGGATACAAGGGCTATACAAAGCCATGCTCTTGACAAGATCAGGAATCCAAGTAGATGGCTTGCCTCCCTCTAGATCTAACCTAGCTAGCTATGCCCTATAATATTTGTGGAGCTCTAAGGTTCCTCTCTTGATGATGGAGGAACATTATTATGATCAATGATTGCTTGAGGGGGGTAGAGGCCGGTATCTATAGGGGGAACCATCAATCCTGAGCCCTCGGATCAAACTAACTTAAGCAACGGCGTAGATGCAATCCTTAAGGTGGTGTAGAACCGACGTAGCGAGGAGAGAGTGACATGTGGGCCCAGGGGGCCAGCCAGCTTGCAGGTCCACCTGGTGTCTGCCTCCATGGGTTGCCTTCTAGTGTCTTCTAGAGTCTTTTGGAGTTGGTTTTGTCATGGATACATGTGATTACATCTGACAGTTAGGTCCGCCTTGACGGTTTTCTGGATAACCCCTATAGAAAATACAGATTCACTAAAACTCATGGATTTATTAGTTTAAACCCCTAAACCTATATTGGTGATCATATTCATGCATTTATTCTAATTGTATTGACGGTTTATGATGGGTGTTAACTACCATCAACATTTCTTCATTTGTGTAAATAGCAATATCAAAGGGAAGCCCTTTTTAAGAGATGACCACTTACCTTAAGATGTTATGTTCATCATTGGAGCTAGATGACACATGTGATGAAGGGTAAATGATTTATGGTGGTCCTTTCTTCTTCCTTGAAGCTTTCCTTACTTGAGCTATTCATGAGCATCTTATCTCCTATATCGCACACCTTCTTTCTCATTCTTTTATCATGCCATCCTTCTGTCTTTTCTTTTGTGGATCTTGACACTTTGTTTGGACCTTCTGCTCCTCTAATTGTTGTATTCCTGAAAAAGATTAGTGGACAACATATACCCAAAGGAATATACAAATAATTCAAAGCAAGGATAATGTTATCATAGAGCTGAAGGTCATCCTCTATGCTACAGAAAAGTTGGTTTTAAGATTTTAATTAGCATAGAACCTTTATCCCATGTTTTCAATAATGTATCTTTGTTCACCACTACTTTAATTTTAAATAAGGTTAAGGCAAAGATGTGTAAAATTGTTTTGAACCTCAGACCTTGATTTGTTTCTTATGAATGATCTCCTATCATTCCCAACAAAATTTGAATATTTTCCTACAAAGGTTAGTCCATTTGTATAACCAAATTCTATACAAGTATGTTTTGATTCAATAATTATGTTCAAATAATATTCCGAAGTATACTTGTAACAGAACAAGGAAGCTTGAAAGACTAAAGAGATTCATTCAAGTAGAAACAAGAATATGTATAGTGAACCAAAGGAGCATGATTATTTAAATTTTTATTTGTTAGTGATTTAGCAAGTTGAGCACGACATAAAGGTAAAGATAACCAGGACAAACTAGCAACATGGCATGACATGTTTTTAAAGAACTCCATCCCCCACACTTGAGTTTTGCAAAATGCAAAATCAAGCTTGGATGATAGAATTCTCCTATAAATGTGATTCTATGTTGCATAATGCTTGGTTGGATATACCTTGTATTTTTGTTCTTTTTATTGAAATGATTAGTGACAAACATACTTGAAGGAAACTTGTTTGATTTACCTATCAATGAAGGCTTCATGGATTTAGGTCCATTGAGCAAGACCTCTTCTTTTTCTTTGTACCATTCGGACAGTTGCTTGTTCTTCTCCTATCAACCATTCTTGAGGTTTGTTGATTCTTGGATGATGAGTTGGTGTTCTTTGGGGCTGTGAATTCAAGTTCCTCCTTGATTGTATTTGTCCTCTAACGGCATGGTAGAGCGTTGTTCTTCTTTGTTTTTTAGCGATACGCCAGACATCTTGATGATCAAAGAAGGAACCTCATTGGTACTCGTATGGAAGCTTCATGTTCAATGACTAGGGGATGTTGTCTCGTGATCATGGTTGCGACCTTATGAGACACCGTCAATAGACCTCCCTTGATTATGATGTCTGTTGATATCAGGATGCATGCCATGATGCAGTGGCAATTTTTTGTCATTCCAGTCCTTTTTGTCGATGTGCGAGCTGGTCTTTTTGTACATGATGAAAGCAGGCATATTCTGGGTAATACGAGGTGGGTTGCATCCTGCTTCTCATCAGCATCCTAGCTTGAGTCTTGGGAAGGCTCAATGCTATGTTGTCTTTGATGACGCTCATAACCTGTCGATTTTTTCGTCCACTTCCATAGCTGTAGTGGTGATTTTTGGATTTGCAGGTTCATACCAAACCATGAACAGGCATAGCTTATATTAATTCTTCCTGCAAAATGTTAATAGACACATACCCGAGGGAATATAACGAATTTAAAACACGGGTTGTTGTCCATAATTTTTGTGATTTTCCTCTATGCTAATGAAAGGATGGTTTTTAGAATTACCTTAGCATAGATTTTGTTTATCATGTCTTATAGCAATTTTTATGTGTTTACGGCATTCTAGCATGGTTCAAGGCAAAGATAACTTGCAACAAAAGATAAGTGAATAAATCTTGATACTTACAGTTCTTCCATTCGTGATGAATGAGATGTGTCTTCTTTGTGTAAAGTCATTTGGAGTTCAAGCATGCCTTGATTCATCTCCAATGTGAATTCATCTCTTGACTTACCCAGATTGAAATTTAGAGTTCTCTACAGAGGTTAGTCTAACAAAATATCCAGTGTCTACTAAAGCACACTCTTGGTTCAAAAATTAAACTAGACACTATGTCTAATTTAATCTAGGAAAGTATTTTAACCTAAGCACCATGCTTAATTTAAAAAGCCTTTAGAAGTGAGATCAGAACTCCTAAACTAAGCACCATGCTTAATTTAAAAGATGTATCAACATCCTCCAAACCTTAAGCATATTATAGCAAACAAATGTAGCATGAAAGCATTATAGAGATTTATTCAAATAGAGATGAAAGAGCATGATCATGGTGTGATTGTTTTACAAAGCATGAGCCTTCATGTGCTCACATTTTTATATACTTGGACCTTCATGTATCCATATTTTTTTTGAATGCAAATGATATGGATATATGTAGGTAACCAAATATGTTGTGGATTTGACATAAGAAAATTTAAACTAAAAGGGGGTGGATGCATGGATTATTCAAAGTAAACATGCAATGGAATACAAAAAGTTAAAAGATAACTACTCATCATATTTAAAGTCCATGAGCAAGACTATCTCACCTTTCTTAATCAAACTTACCATGACTCACAAGATGAAATTTGTGGGTAGTGCAACGTCTGTATTCGTCACTTGAGATGTGATTTGAATTCTTGTGATGATGACCTTTTTCTCCAATCTACACATGGTTAGAGAATATATATATATATATCTATACAAACCTATGAGATGGCAGGGTTCTAGTGTTGATGGTTCTTAAATGTTCAGGCACCCTGACTTCTTCAATGTCTTTCTTCTTTTCTTGTGGAAGCTTGACGGAAGGTCAAAACAGCATCGTCTGTCCTATCTATTTTGTAATATAATAGAACAGGGGTAATCCTGTCATATAATCGTCCAATTTATAAGAGCACAAGTGCAATGGCAGCTACCGAGACAGTCGCACTCTCACACTTGAGCAGATATAAATCTGGTAGTCCATCGAGTACCGCGAAGGGACTCGAAATACAAGACGCATACAACCAAGATCATACATGATTCAGCATACACACATCACATGTTCCATAAAGTTCACAAATAGTCGACATACATCGGAGTTCAAATATAATTATTACAACACGAGGTTCAAATTTAATAGAGGAAGCAACATAGTTTTAAAATAGCATACACACATAATTAATTCAAATACATGATAGTTCCATGATCAAGTCCAACAAAAGCAACATAGATAAGATACTAAAGAAGGCCTTGCCCGTGGCCTCACTCCTCATCCACAGCTGGAGAGAAGCAGTTCTTGCAGTAACCATGGTACATTACACCATCTCCAACAAGGGGGAATAAACCCTAAGTATGGGAATATACTCAGCTAGACTTACCCGTCATAAACCAAAAATAAATTGACACCAAGGAGTATGTAAGGATTTTCGTAGTGAGGCTAGCTTGACAATATTTTGCATAAAAAGCTTACTAAATTAAATCCTCCATTTTAATTATTCTAGCATCAAGTTAAAGAGAGGTATTTATTTATACATTTGCAACTATCTTGTAGCAAACAATTTATTTAGGACCTTAGCATCACATTAGTTACCATATCAAATTATTTAGGAAACAACATAACCATCAGATTCCATCAGATTACTACGAATGTTGGAAGCTCATTCAAGTTTCTCACTAGCTGGGATAGACGGTGATTCAAATCGGTTGCAACTAGCTATGCAGAAAATCCATAACACAAACCCAGGCCCACCAGCCATGGTAGCCCTAGGTCACCTTTAGTACAATTCAGGAATACTCATGGGTTTGAGCTGCGCCGCACACTCAGGGACTAACCGGAAGCCAGGATGTTCAGACAATGGTCTGCCCAAGGTTCATCCGTGTCCCCGCAAATACATCCTCCCCTCCAGTGTATGCGCCATATGTTGATACTTCTTAGCATCACTCTTTACTAAGTTGTCATCCCCAGCATGATGCCAGAAATGCGTTCTTGGTAATTATTAATGACACTTGTAAACTCAGAGAAAATTATATATGTTAAAGTATCTGCAAGCGCACAGATAATATACCATTGCAGCATTTCACCCGGTAGTATATCGAGTATCGTTATTTATATTTTATCCACAGGGAGGAGCAATGGGATTGTTGGCGTAGAGATATTAACAAATATGTATACTTATGATAAAACCACTGTCATGCTATGGCAGGGGTAAGTCAAATGATAAATAAATGATAAGTGTGAACCATTGATAATAATTCCAGAGATAGAAATAGACACTCATAAAATGTATTATGGCTAGGCAGGAGATTCATTAAGAGCAAAAGATTCCTAAGTCATTCCTTATTTACTAAGTCTTTTGTACACCCAAGTATATACACTCTCATCTATAGCATAATGAACTCTGAATCTAAACATAAGGAACATTACTAAGGAAGATCAAGAACAGAGCTTGTCTCCCTTCGCAACCGTGTTCTACTTGCTCAACAAACGGGGAGTGGACTACAAAACACTCAATGGGAGTGTCACATCCACGATCTACCACATGACCCAAAGTGCAGAATGCATCCGCAGGTAAACAATATCTAAGCACCATGCTTACATAATGTCGACCACTTAACCCACGCGCGTCTTCGGCTAAGCGCTTTGCAAACATACGCATAAACTCATCATCAATAACAACTATATCAAGCATATAACTAGAGCAAACTAGGAACATAATAAATAGCAATATAATATTAAAGTAGCACAAAGTCATAAATAAAGAGATACAATGGCTATACCAGACTCCAGACGGTAGATCCAAAATCCTGAGCAATAGCCCACACTCTACTTGAACCTTGCTGCTAGCCTATACTAGAACTTTGAAGAATTGGAGCTCTATTCTCTTCTCTCTGAAAACCCTAATTTCTGATATGATCTTGACTTATGGCAGCATCCTCTGGAGGGGGGCAGGGGCAGGTTATATAGGCCAGAGCATCAATCCTAAGCCCTCGGATTAAACCAACTTAAATAAATGGTGTAGATGCAATCTAGGAGGTGGTAGAGGAATCGACATCAAAGCGGAGGCTAACATGTGGGGCTAGGGGGCCGGCCGGCCTGTGTCCCCACTTGTCATCCCCTTAGGGTCCACCTTGGGGGAATGCCTTCTGGTGGCCTCTAGAACCTTCCAGAGTAATTTTCGCTATGGATAAGCGCAATTTTATTTGACGTTTTGATCCCCCTTGCCGGTTTTCTAGAATAACCCTGCTGAAAACATAGATTCACCAAAACTCATAGAAATTATCAGTTTAAACCCCTAAGTTTATATTGGTGATCCTTTTTATGCATTTATTCAAGTTATGTTGGTGATTTATGATGGATGATAACTACCGTCAACAAACTCCCCCAAGCTTAACCTTTGCTCATCCCTGAGTAAAGCTAAACTTAACAATGGATTAGGAGTTGCTGCAATGTTTTTACTCCTCAAAAGTACACATGTGTTCAACACAGAATTCTCCTCTAGATTAAAATCTATCGATCTATCTTTCAAACGTACCCATATTACCTTCAACCATGGGGCTTTTAAGCTTTCACTTGGGTCTTGACCAAATAAAAGACAGAACAATCAAGGCAAGCTCTACATCTCAAGTTCTTTGTTCAACCATTGTTCTAGAGTTTTTACAAGTTTTTTTAAATAAAACTCAGAGATTCCATTGTATGACACTCTCAAGTCTCTCATACTTGTGATATTTATGGATCCTTACCAAGGCAATTGTAATGTCATGCCTTTTCTTCTCCTACAACTAAGGCTTTTGTGGAGTTCATAGGAGTGGTAAATGTATGAGAAAACATACTCGCAATACATATATTGTAAAGTCAAACAATGAATCCAAAGAGAGTTGAGTTATACAATCAAATCAAGATGTGCATGTGTGTGGAATTTGGTGGATATATATGGTGGCTAGCCTAATTCTACTATGCTCCTTGAAAACATATCTCTCATTTGGAACTTTGGAAACATTTGCTAGAGAGCAAGGGCTATCTTATTCATTTCACTTTTTTTAGGCGGGCATCTAAGTACCCCTTGTTTTAATAATTCGGACACTTGTCTATTTTTTCAATTCTTTTTCTTTCTCTCTTCTTTTTTTTATGAATAACTTTTGCATAGTCCATGCCTCTTTTCTGCAACAAAACTTTTGAGAGATAGCAACAAGAACTTGGAGCATTTATTTGGTGGAAAACCTATCAAGCATGTTTTTGACGTTTTCTCCTAGTGTAGGAGTAAAATATTTTTGGGTGGATCAAGATGGAATGCTTGTTTTTGCGCCTACCCCTAGTGTAGGAGTAGTGCATATGTGGGTTGTGTACATGATCTTGATTTTAAGAGCATGACAAAACTCTCATAAGGCATCAACAGTGCTTGACCAAACTCAATGCAATGCAAGCAGCATATATGAGGTAGTTTTCCTAGTCTAAATATCATATTTGGCTCTGGTAGGAATTCAAGCTTTGTCATATAGGATCTCATCATGTTGCATTTTTATGTCTTTCAAAAGATAAATCTCCAGAATTCAAGTGTCACTTGGAACAAGATAAATAGCAGCTCAAACCTTCTCATATCATAACATCAATTACCTAGACTTAGATCAAGCATATGATACCCATGAGTTTCAAGTTCAGAGCAAATTCTCATGTCAAATCAATTTCATCTAAAACTCAGGAGAATTCAAGGCTGAAAACTAGGTACTTGAAAGGAATTATAACCGAGCAACTATTCATCAATTCCATCATGTGAGATCATCTTCAAGTCCTTTTTTTATCTAGCTCTTAAAAACAAGAAAGGAAACTAAAACATATCTTAAACAAACTATATTCACACTCTTTTTATTTGGTTTTTTCATTTTTTTAGATCACACCATAGTAATATGTATATAAAAGGCACAGGCAAATTTTTATTTTTTTTTGGGTTATGCATCTTTTTTTACTAAATAACAAACTCGAAAAATAAACCAAAGAAAATAATAAAATGCTAGGAAAAGAAAACTTACCTTCGGTAAACAGGGGCTCCTCCCCCAAGCTGGGTGTTGCTACGGTCTCTCAGAAAGTCAGGTCGATGTTGAGACCCCAGAATAGGTAATGCCAATTCTCATTCGCCTACTCCTGGTGTTGCTAGATGGCAGCGAGGCATTCTCCTGCCTCCGCTTGCCACTAGGAATGCTAGGCAAGTGTGTTCTGGATGTCCTACTACATCTCTTCGATGGTCATCAGTCTATTGTTGAAGCAGGAATGCTGCATCTGCTGGTCATGGTAGCCATAGCCAGAGAAGGACATATGTCTTCCCTGATGGCCACTCGAGACTTCTTCATATTGCGACTACTAATAGTAATCGAAGTTGTCATCCTACCATTGCACACTTAAGCCCTAACACTAGGAGCTCTCAGCGTGCTAAGGAGCGGGCTGCTCCCAACCTGCATGCTCGGGCTGGTGATGCGGGAAGAACTCGGCTGGTCCCAGCCTGCATAGCTGGTGAAGGCAGGTCCTTCAGGAATTCGATCATCACCATGGTACCTAGGCTGTGGGTTGAGTGTGAGTCTTGCAGAGGCGCTCCAGCGAGGTGCTGCTTCCTTTCTCTGCAAATCAAAGACAAAAGACTACATCGTATATAGACCAAGGGTCTGGTCTAGTAACAGGATTTCATTTGTATAGTCCATATACATCATGACAAGCTTCCCGTTTTTTACCGTTTTTTAACATGTGTGCTTGGTTAAAATATTCATAATCGATAAGCCAACGGGGAATGTTGTCGATGTAAGCAACAGAAGCATTTTCCAAAAGACCCAAATTTCTTGCTTTGTGGAAAGAAGTACACCCAACATCTCCCTTAAGATCAAGAATTTCTTTCTATTGTTTCATCATAAACTAGACTAGTGAAACATTTCTTCTTTTGACCATGGCATAGAGAAGTTTAAGTTCATCATTCCTAATAGTGCAAAAATCTTGTCTAGGAAAAAGAGAAAATCCTAACCATTTGTGCATGAATCGCAAAGTAGGGTGATGAATTTCATTTGTGCGGGGACGGTAGCAAGTAAGTTCCTTAGATATTTCCCTCCAAAATTTCATTCTATCAAAGTCTTGTATAGCAATATCCACATCAATCACACATTGTGCATGAAATCCTAGAAGTTCACTAAACTGTTTCCATGGGATAGAAAAATCTTTTCTGAAAAGTCTAAATGATACTTGCAAATCAGTGGGTTTTAGGGTGCATAGAAATTCAACAGTCAAAAGCTTAGACCCGGCTCATTTATTTCCCAAACATCCTCCCATCCTACAGCCTTAAAAATAGTTTCAAATTCAGTGTTCATACCTATGTCTTGCAGTAGGGCTAGGTCATAAGCGAGAGTGAGGACGAACCTTCGGGTCTTCAGCTTCTTGTAGATGTCCTTCTCCAAATTGTCCCGGAGCTTGAGTTGCTTCTCTTGCAAGAGAACATTTCTTCTCTCCATGGGGGCTGAACAGGATGACGCTCCAACAGCGAGAGATGGAGGATCGACCTCCATGTCAGTGCTTGCCCAGGATGACGGACTTCTCATTGAGTGGAACGACACCGCACACTTGATCTTTCCGATGATCTTGCTCATTTTCCTACAAAATAGACAAAAGACAACACAACTCGTAGAATAGGATTAGGAAAATAAAAATGTTAGCGATTAGCCATCCAAAGTTAGTCGTCCAAGATAAATATTCTAATCAATATTTTGGCATGACTTCCACCCTAATTCTTTTACATTTTCTCTCTTGATTTGGACAGCACTACCACTCTTAAACCCTCTCATTTCTTGCTCAAATTTTAGCAGCACCTCTCTCTGTTTCTCAAGATTTTAGCAACACTTTCACTCTCAACTTTCTTACTCTTTTTTCTTACTCCAAAACTACTTCTACCAAGAGAAATTCTACTATGAAAGTGGCTTCTGGAATTTTAGACTTGGGAGTGTGAATTGCAGTTATGTGTGAGGCCGAGAGCAAGCAGGAGGAGTTGGATTTATAGGAGATGTAGCAGTAGGCCGACCGGCCAAGTGGTGGGGCCGACCGGCCCCACCTCATGGTCAAATGGCCTCTCCATTCTCTTGCTCCCTCTTTGCTTCACGCTTAAGCAAAACATCCAGTCCTTTGGTGCCCTTCGGTGGTGATGCGGCTAGAATGGCTGGTGGAGAGATGATGGAGGTGAAAGTGGTGGTTGAGTGGAGATAGAAGTGGTGGGTAGTGGTTATGGAGGTGATGGTAGTGGGTCCCAAGTGTTTGTGGTCCCGGTGCCTGTATTTCTACCATATATTTAGGTATATATGTATGCAATAAAAATATTTTACGAAACTATGAAATATAAGAAGATGAATGATGGTATTTTTAAAATTTTACGCCTCCATGGCAAATATTTCTTATGGGGTTTTTACACTCTGTAAAAATTATTTACATGGGGCTTGAATTTTTATAATGCCATAATGAGAATTTTTATTTTATTTTTCTAATGCAAGCATTGAAAAGTAAATATGCAAAAGCATACAAAGTAAATATGGATAACTACCGAGTTACCTACCGGCGAGGGTTCAGAATTTTAAGTCCACCGAACTGGACTTCTCCGTTTGTGTTTATTCTTTGGTGCATCCTTCGGTCCTGGAGATGGAGATCTTGACGGATGAACTCATTTCTTACACCATTCCAAATTAGAGCATTGTTCTGGTCTTGTCTTGAAGGCGAATTGTTCTTCCTTGCCATTAATATGGAATTTGATTTCTCTGGCTCCAACATCAATGTGCGCATTTGTAGTACTCAGGAAGGGTCTCCCAAGTATGAGGGTGTCTCCATGTCCTCCTGCATGTCAAGTACTACAAAATCCATAGGAACAAAGAAGTTTCATATTTTTACCAGAATATTCTCAGCGATTCCTATAGGGTAGCGAACCGATTGGTCGACTAGTTGCAAACACATCGACATTGGTGTAAGCGTTGAATAGTTGAGCTTGTCAAAGACCTTCTTGGGCATGACACTAACGCTTGCTCCAAGATCGCATAATGTGTTCTCAAAGTTCTAGCTTCCGATCGAACAATCGATAGTGGGACACCCTGAATCCTTCTTCTTGACAGGTGATGTGTTCAGGATGACCATACTACACTCCTCTGTTAACTTAATTACCTCAGTGGTGGGCAGTGGTCTTTTATTGTTGAGGATGTCTCAGAGATACTTCGCATAGGTGGGAACCTGTATAGCATCTAGCAAAGGAATATTGATATATAACTTTTGAATTACCTCTACAAACTTACCAAACTGCTCATCCATTTTGGCTTTTTGATTTCTGCATGGAAACGGTAGGAAGGTAGTGTCATGAAAATCTTGTTGTAATTCTCGCTCTTGTGGCTCAACTTCTTCAACTTCATCGTTTCTCTTCTCCTCTTCCTATATTACCACTTGTGTCTTACCTATCCTTGTCGGATATGGTGGATCACGAGTAGACTTGCCACCTCTTATGCTTATAGCATTGACGTTTTCAAGGTTTGTAGCAAAAGGTAGAGCAGTGGCCAACTGGGCTCATTGAGATTCTATCTTTTTATTATAGCTAAGTTGGTCTTTTATGGCAGAAGAAAAACTATCCATTTTAGTATTTATGTTTTCTAGGACCTTATCATTAAAAGCAAGCTTTTTAGAAATATTCTCATTAATCCTAGCTTGTTCTTAGATTAAGTCTCTTAAGGATGTGTTTACACCGAAATTTGGGAAAAAGAACGCGGGAACTCAAAACATCCAAGATTGAGTCATCAAGGAATCGATTGCATAAGGATCGATATCAGCTGATTTAGATGCGGCACTGGGATCGGCTCTCTTTAGATAACATCAGCCGATAACATCAATGAGCTACGGTTGGCGTTGAGAAAATGTCGGACTCTACAAAAAGGGAAAGATTAGGGTCCAAGTTATCTTAAGTTAGGAATGTTTTCTCTTATACCAAAGTTTGTAATAAGTCGTACTTGAGTAGGATTCATGCTTAGGTTCCGGATATAAATATTGGACCCCAGCTATTGTAAAAGAGATCCAATCAATCAATACCAATTACTTTTTTTTGGCTTTACGCCAACCCTTAGGAGTAGGAGTACTGTAGATCTAGGTGAGTTCTTCAACAAGCAGGGCTGCATCGGTCCGGCCGACCTCCGGCTTGTCTATAAGTACCGTCATGGCTTATACTTCTGTTTGTAAGGCTGCATCAGTCCGGCTGACCTCTTGTGAGCTATAGTATAAGCTAGTTATCGATCCTTATCTAGTTCAAGTATGGCTGCATCGGTTAAGTTCGACCTCCATTGCTCAAATTAGATTAAGGTCAAGTTATCGGCTCTACCTAAGGGTGGCATCGTTCGGGTAGATTCATTAAGTTACTGATCTTGTTGATGTTCTTATTGTCATTGGTTTTTAGCAATATCAACCTGCCCGATCGAGATCGATCTAGATCGGCCTCACATCCTTTTAATCCATCGTTTATTTTGTTACATTGCGACGGTTCTTACTTTAAACAATGGATTATGTTTCATTGGCCGTTTTACTTTGATCTTGGTCATGCATAGTATGCTTATAGTACGTTTTCATGATCCTGTTAAATGTGAATAGATCTGTTTATTTTAAAGGTTTGATTTGTTGTCTTTATCATGGCTGCCATCGATCCGGTCGAACCCCACTATTAAGGATAACAGGTTAGGTCTGATGAGTTTATAGATCTGTCCATGTTTAATAGTCGATTGTTCACATGCTGTAATCCCTTTTCTACCCAAATCGGCTATTTCAGTCGATTCGCATGTGCTTCCACATGTGTAGCATGTCTTTCAGAAAACTGTCAATGTATAGATGGTTTTATGGATCATTTGGCTTTAGTTTGTTGTTATCATCATAGCTACATCGATCCGGTCGAACCTCACTGTTGATGGTAACAGATTAGATTCAGAGTGTTTGTAGATCCGTTCATACTAGGCAGTCGATTTGTTCGCATGTTATATCATTTCTCATTAAACTCATCGGCTCAATGCTTTACACTGGTTATATTTATTTAGCTGATGATGTTACTTATATCTGGGTGCATTGTACTTGTTATCATAAATCAATCGTGACCCACGAACATTGCAGTCCTTAACAGCTGATTTCTTCTCATATCGGCTATTTACTCGATTTTCTCGTCTGGCTGCTCCTGAAGCAGCGCACTTGGAACTATGTGGGCAAAACTGGCATGTTCCACCTTAAATTATTGATAAACTTTCTCTCCTTGTCAATTGCAAGTCAAATTGACTAGCACGCCTTCAAGAATTCATAGGGTCGACTGGTCCTGTGTTGAAGCCAAGCGGATCTCCGACCTTGCCCCATCAAGCAAATCCTTCCATCTTGCTATGTGCCAGGCACATCGACACGTTTTTGCACCGACACATGTTCTGGCACGCCCGGTGGGACCCCACAATCATCATGACAACTTACAACAACAGTGGCATCCTCATGCTGCCTTATGAAGACGTACCTGATGGGGATAAAGATGTCATCAGTAATGCTATAAAAGAATTTCAAAACAATTGTTTATTGTCCTACACCAAGACACGTGATAATAAAGTTGTTCAGAAATATCCACTACCAAGAGTTTTGATGCATGGGCAGTTAGATACAAACGAAGCTAAGGATAGGCATTTCTTCGTGGATGATGTAAACAAGTCTATTCATGATGCCATTTTAAAGCATAATACAGCTTTCTTGAACACATTCCACAATACCATGAAAGAGGTGTTTCATGGATATCCATTTGATCAGGTTGGACCGGCTTATTACAACATTTCACATCCGTTGACTTAGGGGACTAATCAAGCCATACTAGCCATCAAGAAGCAGCACTAACTGGTATTGACGATGTCCAAGCAGTTCAGAGCTCATCCAAGCAAGTTCAGGGAACTACTACTAATCAAATGCAGTATAATCCTAGATCATCAGTGCAGCATATGCAACAGCCAACGGAGCAAGTTCAGAATCAAATGGTTAATTTTGGCACAGCAGGCCAAATACCGTTGTCGGCTTAAAAAATAGCGCTATTAGTTCAAAGGATTCGTAGAGATACATATCCTTGCATCTATAACCAGAGACTTCAAGCAGCAAACCAGCAAAGGACCCAACATATAGAAATTCAACAAGGATATCATTATGGAGCAGATTACAATACCCTCCATATGATTCCAAATCCAGGTATCAAGGTACCCAAAATTTTAATCCATAGATGGGTCAGCAATTGTAAACAAATCCATATTCAATTCCTGATGAGTTGTTGCTCAGAGTGACCGAGATGATGAAGAATCAGTTTGGTTTGAAACCAAAAGGGCAAACCTTTTCGTACAAACATCCATATCTAGAGTGGTATGATTTGGTCACTCTTCCTATAAATTACAGGATTCTGGAGTTTGCTAAGTTCACTGGCCAAGATAGTATAAGTACAATAGAACATGTCAGTTGGTATCTTACATAGTTGGGCGAAGCATCCATTGAAGAGGCCCATCGAGTTCGTTTCTTCTCCTTGTCCCTGTCAGGACCAGCCTTCACTTGGTTTTCATCGTTGCCAGTTAATTCCATTGCTAATTGGGTTGACCTAGAGAAGAAGTTTCATATATATTTCTATACTGGGACCGAAGAGAAGAAAATCATAGATTTAACGATCAAAGGCAGAGAACTAATGAATCGGGTGCCGAGTTTCTTCAAAGGTTCCGAGAGACCAGAAATTTTTGCTTCCCATTAAACTTGACTGATGATCAGATAGCTGCTTTGGCCGTTCAAGGAATGTTGCAAACATGGAGAGAGAAGCTGCTTGGGCAAGAGTTTGACAATTTAGGTCAGTTGGCTCAACGAGTGGCAGCACTCAATAGCCAATTCCAGAGTATGCGCAGAGATACCCGATTCCAAAAGAGCGCCGCAATTGTCGAAGCCTGTAATCCATATTCAGTTGATGACAGCAATAAGTACGACGAAGAAGAAGAGATTGCTGGGGCTAAATGGAATTAGGGTAAGAAGGCAGTAATGGTGCCAAATCCTTAGGGAAAAGGAGTTGAAGAGAGCTATGATTTTGATGTCACGAAATCGAACAAGCTCTTCGATTTCTTGCTTGAGAGGGAACATATTAAGTTGCCCATCAATCATGTTATGTTAACTCTTGATAAATTGAAGAATAAGAAGTTATGCAAGTTTTATAACGCTACTTCTCATTCTACTAAGAATTTTCTAGCAACAAATACAGAGGGCTATTCAGTAAGGGAAGCTCAAATTTGATACACCTCGGAAGATGAAAGTCGATTATAATCCTTTCCCAAGAGCTCAGAACATGGTTGATGTTAGGTTGCTCAAAGGGAAGACTAAAGTCCTAACATCAACTAGGGCCAAAGAAGCCAAAACCATTGACCCGAAGATGCAAATATCGGCTAATGAATATATAGAGATTAAAAAGCATTGTGACCAATGGAAGAGCCGATACGAGCAGGGAGAAACATCAAGGGATGGGGCAATAAAACCACGTGACACGTCTCAAATTTTGTTGAATAAATGGCAACGGTAGAAGGAAAAGGATTATCAGTGTTGGTTAGAAGAGAAAGAATACCAGCGTCAACAGGAGAAAGAGAGGTATGAAAGAAAGCAGGCTGAATCACATTGGAATTGTCCTTTCTTCAGACATTGTTGGAATGAAGGTTTGAAATTTCCTACTAGAAATAATTGCCCAGAGTGCAGTGAGCAATATTGGGAGTTTAGGCAATCTCAAGCCAACCGCCAGTCTATTCATGCTCAATATAAGTATCATCATAATAATATGGATCGGTGCTTAAAAAATAGAAGTGTTTATGATCGGCTTGGGAAGCGAGTTATTGATAAAAATTGGGCTGATTATGAAGAAGAAGATAATAAGGAAGAGTATGTTTGGCAGGAAGGTCAATGGTGTCTAGGAGGTTTGACAAGAAGCCAAAAAAGAAGGGTACAACGCCTAAGGAATAGAGAGCTTGAATAGGTTTAGGCCTCTGGTAGGCCTCAAGTGTGGCGTGCTAAACAAACAGCCGGTATGGGTCAACCATCAGCTAATATTCAATTGGCTTTTCTATTGCCATCAGAATTCAAAGCTCCAGTGGATCAAGAAGTCTACTCAGATTTTGATGAATCAGAATATGAGGAGATAGTTGCCAAGTAGACAGTGATATAGTAGGCCATATTCGATAAGCCAGTCAAGCATCGGTAGTTAAAGGCTTTATATGTGAAAGGTTTTGTCGATGGGAAGCCAATGAGCAAAATATTGGTGGATGGAGGTGCTTCTGTCAATCTTATGCCTTATACTACTTTTTGTAAACTTGGCAAAGGACCAGGAGATTTGATTGAAACTGACATGATGCTTCAGAATTTTGGGGGTAATGCATCCAAGACCAGGGGGCAGTGAACGTCAAATTGACAATCGTAAGTAAAACTTTGCTCACCACATTCTTCATCATTGATGGAAAGGGTTCATACAGTTTACTCCTTGGTCATGATTGGATTCATGCAAATTGTTGTGTACCATCGACCATGCTTCAGGGTTTGATTCAGTGGCATGGAGATGATGTTGAGCTGGTTCACGCTGATGATTCTATAAGTATCGCAACAGTTGATCCAATGTATTGGGAGCTAGAAGACTTTAAATGTTTTTCTGGTAAGCTATGGGAAGGAGGCTTCATTAAGATCAATGATGAAAGCCAATAGCCAATCCAAGCAATCAGCTCTAAGAGTTTGTTTTAATGAATAATCCAATAGATGGCGCGGATGGTAAACTAGGACATGGCTTTGCGTCAGCCAATGAATTAGGAGAGATAGACACTGGTCCCTGAGATAGGCCTAGGCCAACGTATGTGAATGCTATGTTGGATCCTGAGTATAAGCAAGAGTTGATAGATTTATTAAAGGGATTTAAAGATTGCTCTGCTTAGGAGCACGATGAGATGACTAGCCTAGATTGATCAATTATTTGATCTTTAGTCTGAAGAGCTTTGGTACAACCTATCAAGAAGTGATTAATGGAAAATGTTTGAAGGAATATTATCCTAGCATTTGGATCAATACTTGATAGGCGATTTGTTCAGTCATCGGCACTAATAGCCGGTACCAGAAGGGTATCGCCTTTAGCTCAAAATTACCCCAAAAGGGGGAAAAGCCGATACCAGATGTATTGCCTATAGAGCAAAAAACAAACATAGAGACAATCATACAAAGACATTGTAGAAACTACACTAAGATACGATCATAGAAAAACATAAAATTTTATTCATTGATTAGTTTGCCCTAAATACAAACTAATCAAATACATTGTTTATCACATCCTGAGCGGATGTGATATCCACGATGGCCTCCACTGCATCGATGAAGTCCTCGATCAACTCCTCGCGCTCTTTGGGGCCATCACCCATCGGGAAACCGGTCTCCATGGTACGGAGCTCGTACCTGGTCTAGACCTACGTCGTGGCCAGCACCACCGATGTGCCATGACAGATGCCATGAAGGGCGATCTCCTAGACATGGGCCGGGACATCATGGAGGCGAGCATTGATGAGGGAGCCCTAGGCGTTGACGGCCGTCGTAGCCACGTTCGCCACCAATCAGAGGGACTCCAACTGCACCATCAGGGCTAGCGATCACAGAGACAAAGGAGCTATCAAGATAAAGACAGTGGAAATTAGAAGAAGAGTTTTCTTTGAGTTCATCTTACCCGCCACCATGGTGTCAGATTCGGCTAGCCATGCCCGAACAGCGTTGGCCCCTTCCTCGGCAGCGAGGAGGGCGGCTTGAGAGGCCCCAAGGCGGATCTCAAGCTAACCGTTTTCCCAAGTCGCCTTGGAATAATGATCCTAGGCTGCCCTCCACTCCCAGAGGAAACACCGAGCGTCGTCGCCGTTCAAGGAATCAGAGGAGTCCGACGACAAGTCCGGCATGGAGGCAGCATCCGATACAGCATTAGAGGGCTTGCCGGCCATAGGAGGAAGAGGACAAAGGCTGTCATTCAAGACGAACCTATAAACAAGTTAGAAAATTTCATTGCCATAAGCAGAAGATATCAATCTCACCTCATACGGTGGAGGTGCTGGCTCATCGGTAGGTTCTCCTCCAGAACCTTCTCCGTCGCGCGCTTGCCCTGGTTGTCCTCGCTAGCCATAGGGTTGATTGTATCTACGAAAAAAGGGGAAGAAACCCGCTATAGGGTTTGTGAAGGCGGAGAAGCACAAAGAATAGAAGCAGTTGCAAGTATAGATGTGTTCGAGGCCAGAGCCCTCGGCCGGTATTTATCGCCACAAAGCAAGGTGGTAGATATCTCGGGGCGTGCAAAAGGCAACCGTAATTAATAGAAGGTGAAGCACCACCCCACTAATGCCAAAGAGAATGCGGCATTGATAACTAAGGACAGAAGATTGAGGAGTTTTTCTTAATGAAGGCCGTGTTTCTAGACTTAATCAGATTAAGGTCAGAGGTCTGGAATGGGCTATTTTCAAATCGGCTCTTTATCCGAGACAAGAAATACAATAGATCGACAGAAAATATGGTTATCATTGGTTCCACACGAGATACATGTTAGTATGCAGATTACAAGTTTAGAACATCCTAGATTGCTTTTAATGCTTCTAGCCGGATAGCATCGACTTCTGTAATTTGTTGCTTGTCTTCTTCAGCTGATCCAGGAATATTCTCAAGACTACTACAGATGGCCTTGCCTTCTCTAACCTTGGTCAATAGTTCCTATTTATTCTGCTTAATGGCATTGGGTATTTGGGCCAGATTGGATTTATGGCGATCAATGGCAGCCTTCATGTTCTCTAGCTCCTTCTCAAGTTCTGCACGCTTGGTTTCTAATTGGTTCAGCTCTGGCTCGATCCTAAGGTGGGAGTTCTTCAAATTATCGATCAGCTGTGCTAGCTCTTTGGCCTCTCGTCTATTGGAATTCTTCTTGGCCAATAAAGCTTCACAATTAGATAGATTCCTCTAAGCCTTTTTTACCTTTGGGGCTTGATCTTCAATGATGGATAAAGATGACAAGACTTTGATAAGATCTAGAGATAAATTATCCTTAATGGCTAAGAAGACTCTTTGCATTGAATCTACATCATGGACCAAATCGACTATATTCTTCTCAAGCATTGGCCATATGTCCTTTAGCCAATTTCTGGTCCCTTCTAATAAAGCTTCTTTAGAAGAGGTGGCTGATAAGCTGATTTCATCTTCATCTATATACTCTTCAAGATTAAAATAGTAGCTCGGAGCTAGAGCATTAAGTATCTATATACAAGAAAATCTTGTTAGGAGGATTGAATCAGTTTATAATAAGATAAATGGTGAAGTGAATACAGTACCTTTTCTGGGGTAGTCTCTATCTGAGGAGAAGGAAAAGCTGATGATGCACCAATGGTATCTGGTTGAATCGGCTCTGAACTTTCAGCATTGGTATCTACAAATATCAAGGAAGATTTTTCGATTCATATTTGTTGTAAGAGGGTAAAATAGATATATGATCTTTCTACCATCAATTGTTTGCTAGATTGGAGATTCGACAGTCTGGATGACAACGCCAACAGGATCATTTTCAATGGGTGGACTATCAGACTCCTGCTCTTGCGTGGGTGTTTCCTTAGGGAGTATCTACCGTAATAAATAGTCAGATGAAGGGTAGAAATTGAATAAGGATTAAGAATTTTGAGGAGATACCTTAGCAACATTAGGGATTGAAGTGGAAGGGTTCTCATCTTCCACATTCTTAGAAGCATCGTTTGGTTCAACCGAAATCGGCTCCTTTTGAGGATTGGCTGATGAAGGTTTAGTTGATGCTGATTTGAATGCCTGGGACAACAGTTCCGCACCCAGAGCAGATTGGGAACAATGGTTGATAACTATGAAGAAAGGGGATTAGAAGTTGAATATCATTTTGAGGAAAGGATGAATTGTTTTACCTGAGCAGTTGATGGTCTCGTTCTGCGAAGTCTTTTCCCAGTAATGGTTTTCTGGGTTGTCCCTTGGGCTGCCTTGCGTTTTGAAGATTAATACATTACAATGGTAGAGGCAGCTTGAGTTTTCATCAGTTTCTTCAGTGTGGGTGCAGTTGATCCCATTCTTGAAGCTAGACATGGTGGATGATACTCTATAGGATGCCCCTTTCTGTCCAAACTTGGGGGATCAAATTTGGTGTCCTGAAAAGGTTTGTTAGAACAGTTGGCAGGGGAATTTATTGAATAATTTTTTTGAAAAAGGGAATGGTAAGTTACCTCACTGTCGGAAGCGAAATCTCCATCCAGAGCTATGCATCTAGGATGGACTGACCCACAGAAGACATGGGAGTGCCATTCTTGCCACCAGGAGTCGAAAAGGTTGGAAGAGAAGTTGACTCTTGTCTAGTCATGCAAGCAAAAGGAAGGAAGATCTAATCCTAGTTGAAAGACTCTGGAGGCTTCCATTACTTCACTAATACCTTCTCTTGGCTTCAGTGTATTCTTAAAGAACAGTTGAGGAGGCAGTTGACCAAGACCAAACTAACAAGCTACGAAAGAAGGGTTGTAAAACTCATAGGTTGGAAGGCTGCCTGGAAGGAAGGAACCTATAGATATTTTGTTGTGGCCATGACAAAATTCAGCTGGGAGGACATAAGGTTTGATGAAGGAATTGAAGATTGCAGCTGTCGTTTCATCTGAGCAGCCTGATTCAAATCAAAATTTAATGGGAAGACCAACTCATTATTCTCATCCTCATCATAGGGTAGCCAAGTTAGAATATCTACATCAAACCCTCTATAAAACTTCTTGAAGAGATGGCCAATATCGACAGCAATTGTTATAGCCGATGTAGCTTCACCATAGTTCATGCACTGATGGGTTCTTCCTTCTTTGCCTCTGTATTCCTCATCAAAGTTGGAGGAGAGAAAGCTCAAATTTTGGAGATTTGGCCTTATAATCTTATGCATATACAAATTTAACCACATTTGTATTAGCCACCAAGGGCCACTGATGGTGTGCACTGATTCATTCTTTAGCAGTTGGGCGGCGACCTGATGCATCAAATGGTAAGCCGATCCTAACAGATAATTTCCAAGAGGAATCTCAACGCCTACTGCCAAATGCTCTGCCATGAGTTTATAATTGTAAGTCGGGCCACAAGATGATCCACAGAAGATGAATCTTTCTAACCACATGTTCAGAAAAGCCACATATTCTCTTTCGCTAATAGTTGATCCATCTCTAATATGGTTCAGAATGTAGCTTACCCATCCTATGCAATCTGATATTTTGGCAAAGTTCTTGGATCCAGCACTTAAGAAGTCATAAGGTTACATTGATCCTGTTATTCTAAGGCCGGTCAACATATAAACATCAACCAAAGTGATGGTCATTGGGCCATGACAAAAAATGAAAGCATTTAGGGTGTTAGACCAGAAATAAGATGTAGAAATCAGGAGTGAATCATTCCTCTCTATTCCAGACAACGAGAGTGTCAAGCATTGATTTAAGTCATAAATCTCCCAATCTCCAGCCTTTTTCCGGATACCCTATGAAACCAATCTCTCCATCCCCTAGGCATTTTGGGCCAGTTTCTAAAGGGAGTTTTGATGTTCTAGGAGGACAAATCCACTACATATTGTTTCAAGGGGATTCAGTTGGTTTCTTGATGGATAAAGTCAGATGGATCAGGGTCACCCATAGGCCCAAGAAAATAGACATTGGATGCAAGAGCCGATGGAATCAAAATTTCGTTCCTCATTTCCTGGAAACTAGATAAAATAAATTTAAGAAAGGAAATGCAGGGTAACGGCTAATACTTGGAAAATGGGAGCTTGAAATCATACCTTAGGGACGTGGTCACTGGTCACCATTGTAGCCAAAATAGATCCAAATTTGAGGAAGGTTGCTTGAATAATAGCTTGATAGAGCATAGGATTTGCTAGGGTTGAGGCCTTGGCAATGGCGTTGTCGGCTGTTGAGACTTGCTCGAGAAAGAAGGGGAAAGCAAATAGACCGAGTGAGTTGGAAATGATACTGTTGGGATATTATATAAAACTCACACCGAGAAGTCAGGAGTCACGCGTACGTCTCGTAATAAACGGTTGCGACATGGTGAACTGGAAAATAGGAATTTTAGAATAAAATCATTTTTATCCCAAAATTGGGGGGCATGTGTTTACACCGAAATTTGGGAAGAAGAACGGGGGAACTCAAAACTTCAAAATTGAGTCATCAAAGAATCGATTACATAAGGATCGATATCAGCTGATTCAGATGCAGCACTGGGATCGGCTCTCTTCGAATAACATCAGCAGATAACGTCAATGAGCTACGGTTGGCATCGAGAAAATGTCAGACTCTACAAAAAGGGAAAGATTAGGGTCCAAGTTATCTTAAGTTAGGAATATTTTCTCCTATACCAAAGTTTGTAATAAGTCATACTTGAGTAGGATTCAAGCTTAGGTTCTAGGTATAAATATTGGACCCCGACTATTGTAAAAGAGATCCAATCAATCAATACTAATTACTTTTTTTGGCTTTACGCCAACCCTTAGGAGTAGCAGTACTATAGATCTCGGCGAGTTCTTCAACAAGCAGGGTTGCATCGGTCCGATCGACCTTCGACTTCTCTGTAAGTACCATCATGGCTTATACTTCTGTTTGTAAGGCTGCATCGGTCTGGCCGACCTCGTGCAAGCTATAGTATAAGATAGTTATCGATCCACCACGGCTCGAATTAGATTAAGGTCAAGTTATCTGCTCTACCTAAGGGTGGCGTCCTTCAGGTAGATTCATTAAGTTACCGATCTTGCTGATGTTCTTATTGCCATTGGTTTTCAGCAATATCAACCTGCCCGATCAAGATCGATCTAGATCAGCCTCACATCTTTTTAATCCATTGTTTATTTTATTACATTGCGATGGTTCTTACTTTAAACGATGGATTATGTTTCATTGGCTATTTTACTTTGATCTTGGTCGTGCATAGTACGCGGCCAAGGCATTTCTGATCTTGAGAAGGTTTACTAGCTAGTTGAATCTAGTCTATAGCTCGCTATTATGGATGTAACGATCCAGTCGATCCCCACTGTTAGTACTTTAGATCGGAGGATGCTAGTTGGTAGATTTGCTTTCGACTAGGCATGACCCTGGCTGTTTGCTATGCCCTCATCGGCTAAATAGCCGATCGCCCGCACTTTAACGCATATAGTATGTTTTCATGATCCTGTTAAATCTGAATAGATCTGTTTATTTTAAAGGTTTGATTTATTGTCTTTATCATGGCTGCCATCGATCCGATCGAACCCCACTGTTAAGGATAACAGGTTAGGTCTGATGAGTTTATAGATCTGTCCATGTTTAATAGTCGATTGTTCACATGCTGTAATTCCTTTTCTACCCGAATCGGCTATTTCAGCCGATTCGCATGTGCTTCCACACGTGTAGTATGTCTTTTAGAAAACCTATCAATGTATAGATGGTTTTATGGATCCTTTGGCTTTAGTTTGTTGTTATCATCATAGCTACATCGATCCGATCGAATCTCACTGTTGATGGTAACAGATTAGATTTAGAGTGTTTGTAGATCCGTTCATACTAGACAGTCGATTTGTTCGCATGTTATATTTATTTAGCTGATGATGTTACTTATATCTAGGTGCATTGTACTTGTTATCATAAATCAATCACGACCCACGAACATTGCAATCCTTAAAAGCCGATTTCTTCTCGTATTGGCTATTTAGTCGATTTTCCCATCTGGTTGCTCCCGAAGCGGCGCACTTAGAACTATCTGGGAAAAATCGGCATGTTCCACCTTAAATTATTGATAAACTTTCTCTCCTTGTCAATTGCAGGTCAAATTGACTAGCACGCCTTTGGGAATTCACAGGGCCGACTGGTCCTGCATTGAAGCCAAGTGGATCTCTAGCCTTGCCCCATCAACTAGATCCTTCCGGCTTGTTGTGTGCCAGGTGCATCGACATGTTTTTGCGCCGATAGGATGGTTGCTTGGGATTAAAAGAATTATAATTATTACCTAGGTACTTATCTTGGTAAGTTGACTGTTGTTGATTCCATCCTTGTCTTTGTTGTTGTGGAGCATAATTGTTGTTGACGATGTTTGCATCCTCTTGATATTCAGGGAATTCAACCCCCAAATATTCTCCACATGTGTTTCGAGCAATGAACGCATCTTGAATGGCCTGATGATCTCTCTTGTAATTGTCTCGTTGTTCGAGCCAATTCAACAGTATGTCCATCTTGGTTGACAGTGCACACACCTCTTCTGGTACTTCTTTGCTCTTATTGCATGATCGGATGTTGCATGCTGACCAACCTTGATTAGAGGCTATCTTTTCCATAAGAGTTTTAGCTTTTCCAAAGGTGAGTGACATAAATGATCCTCTAGTAGTGGCATTAAGTTGTTCACAAGCTTTCTGAGTTAATCCATGATAGAAACTTTGCATGAGCAACCAATCTTCCATTCCATGATGAGGACAATCTAAAACATATTCTTGGAAACGTTCCCATGCTTCTAGAATGGTCTCTCCCTTCTGCTGCTGGAAATTAGAAATCTTTCCTCTTAAGGCATTGGTCTTGCCTACAGGGAAGAACTTTTCTAGGAAGGCCTTTGAACATTTTTCCCATGTATTGGTGTTATCTCTATTGGTGTAGAACCACTGCTTCACCTTTCCCACTAGCGAGAATGGAAACAAGTGAAGTAGTATGATGTCTCGAGCAACGTCCTTGATGACGACTATGCTACTGATCTCCAAAAAATTCTAAAGATGAGTTCTAGCATCTTCATGTGCCTTTCCACTGAATGGGGTAGCTTGCACCATGTTGATGAGGCTTGGCTTGAGCTCGAACTCAAGGTTGTTGGTTTTGAGTGTTGGTCCTGTGCGAATGTTCTCGATGCTTGGAGTAGAAAACTCAAGCAATCTTGTTAGCCATAACTTCAGAAATGGTGTTGAGCTTCCTTTTTGATTTGGTTGATTCTGATTGGAAGTTGTTGGTGGATCTCAACCAATTCTGTAATACCCTATACAAGATATGAACAAAGGCAAACAAGGGTAAGCCTCCTAAAGTAGAGTTATTAAAATTTTATCAATAAGTATTTATTTGATCAATTCTCAATAGCCATGTGCCCCTCCCCGGCAACGGTGCCAGAAATGCTTGTTGACATTTCTTAGCATCACTCTTTACTAAGTTGTCATCCCCAACATGATGCCAGAAATGCGTTGTTGGTAATTATTAATGACACTTGTAAATCCAGAGAAAATTATATATGTTAAAGTATCCGCAAGCGCACAGATAATATACCATTGTAGCATTTCATCCGATAGTATACCGAGTATCGTTATTGATATTTTATCCACAGGGAGGAGCAATGGGATTGTTGGCATAGAGATATTGACAAATATGTATACTTATGATAAAACCACTCATGCTATGGTAGGGGTAAGTCAAATGATAAATAAATGATAAGTGTGAAGCATTGATAATAATTCCAGAGATAGAAATAGAGACTCATAAAATATAGTATGGCTAGGCAGGAGATTCTTTAAGAGCAAAAGATTCCTAAGTCATTCCTTATTTACTAAGTCTTTTGTACACCCAAGTATATACACTCTCATCTATAGCATAATTAACTCTAAATCTAAACATAAGGAACATTACTAAGGAAGATCAAGAACAGAGCTTGTCTCCCTTCTCAACCGTGTTCTACTTGCTCAACCAATGGGGAGTGGACTACAAAGGACCCAACGGGAGTGTCACATCCGCGATCTACCACATGACCTAGAGCGCAGAATGTATCCGTAGGTAAACAATATCTAAGCACCATTCTTACATAATGTTGACCACTTAACCCACTCGCATCTTGGGCTAAGCGCTTTGTGAACATATGCATAAATTCATCATCAATCACAACTATATCAAGCATATAACTTGAGCAAACTAGAAACATAATAAATAGCAACATAATATTGAAGTAGCACAAAGTCATAAATAAAGAGATACAATGGCTATACCAGACTCCAGATGGCAGATCCGGAATCCTAAGCAATAGCCCACACTCTACTTGAACCTTGCTAGCTAGCCTATACTAGAACTTTGAAGAATTGGAGCTCTATCCTCTTCTCTCTGGAAACCCTAATTTCTGATCTAATCTTGACTTATGGCAGCGTCCTCAGGAGGGGGGCAGGGGCTGGTTATATAGGCCGAAGCATCAGTCCTGAGCCCTCGGAGCAAACCGACTAAAATAAATGGCGTAGATGCAATCTAGGAGGCGGTAGAGGAACCGACGTCGAAGCAAAGGCCGATATGTGGGACCAGGGGGCTGGCCGGCCTGCGGCCTCACCTGTCATCCTCTCAGGGTCCGCCTAGGGGGAATGCCTTCTGGTGGCCTCTGGAACCTTCCAGAGTAATTTTCGCAATGGATAAGCGTAGTTTTATTTGACGTTTTGATCCCCCCTTGTCGGTTTTCTGGAATAACCCTGCTGAAAACACAGATTCACCAAAACTCATCAAAATTATCAGTTTAAACCCCTAAGTTCATGTTGTGATCCTTTTTATGCTTTTATTCAAGTTATGTTGGCGGTTTATGATGGATGATAACTACCGTCAACACCATACATCTCAAATTTCCAGCCCAAATTGAGCTACTTGGCTTCGCGGTCGGAACGACTTATCCGGCTAGCTAAGTGAAAGGCAGCGTTCAATCTCGAACAAGGTCCAACAACGGTACGGTCCTTAACTGACACAGATGGGATCAACATAGCCAAACCGAACACTATTTACATTTAAGATCACGCCCGGTCTCCATTTATATCACACCACATGGTTATTTTTCACGATAGCAAATATAGCCAATCATGACCAGGTATCCACCTATAGCTCGCAGGTGACAGAAAATCACTTGACTTCTACCAGTCTAAGCATGGCTAAGCATAAGTTTTGATCCTGGACCTAAAAAGGGGTAACAAGGTATAGATTTCTGGACAAGGAAAAGACATGCATCAACGGTTCCAAACAACCCCTATAACTTAATACATCAAACATAAAAGACTCAAGTTATTTTTAATAAATCATGGAAGCCTTAATATGCTCCGGGGCTTGCCATTGAGAAAGCTAGCGAGAGCGTGCTCCGGACACTCTGGCAGCTCCTAGACCTATCCTTCCCCTTCTAGACCCTCCTGGACCTCCGGTGGAACCTCCTCTCCCACCGTCTCGAGTTCCAACAGCGTTACACCTTCCGGCGATCCTATATGCATGAATACATGTATAAATAAAAAGAAATGCACGACAGACATGCATGTATGGTATGATGCAAACATGTGGCTGAACATAACATGCTATAATAACAGCAAGCTTATTAACACAAGCATGTTTAGCATAGTAACAAGAGATGATTACAAGATTAGCTTTATTTTGTTGAGTAGGTGCACATCTCTTCTCTAGATGAGAAAAAACATTCATCACTTTCTAGCAACCTAAAATACAAATATTCATCAACTGTAGGAAGCCTAAAGCCTGCAGCTAACAACTTATCCTAATTAGAGTAAGCAAGCATTTAACAAGCATCAAGCTCCCCTAAGGCAAACAATTCTAGAAAAGCTAGATACTTGAATTATAGAGCAATAATTTGTTAACTGCATACAAAGCATCAAATCTGGGCACAACCAACTATACCAACAGATTATATACATCACAAACATGCTAGAAAAGTATATGGATGTACCCAAATAAATTATTTATAAGCCTTTCTTAATTTACTAAGTTAGCAAGATGAAATAGAGAACTGCTATTTTCTGTGCACAGTAAGTTCTGAGAAAAATACAGAAGCCTATACATGCTTTCAAGAGTCTACTATAAAAATTTCATGCCTTTTTAACAAGTATAGCATCCTCTACAAAAATGACAAGCAAAACAGGCTTATAACAACTTAAATAAGTTCATCATAGTGAAAAGTGTCAAACAATAGATTTCAGATTTTTCTTGCATCCAACATATCACCAAGAGGCTATGGAAATTATTTCATACACAGAAGATATAATACTCATTTTACATTAAAACAAGCATTATACCAAGTTAAATCAAAACATCACAGAAAAAGCATGCATACTGCAGATTCAATATTTTTATTAGCAAGTATATGACAAAACAAGACCAACAAAACTGGAATTACATTTTTATCACATTCCACACTCCAATTGCACATTTTACAAGTTTAAGTAGCACTTAACATGGATAATTAATACTGCACACAAAACATTATCAAACAGCAAATTTAATGGTTTTATTAGATAGAGCATTTCATAACAAAACTAACAAATTTGGTTTCACTCAATTTGGACTTCTACAACTCCAGAAATGAATTTTACAAGATTAGCATATAATCTGAAAAAGATTAAAACGAAAACAATTAAACCCTAGCTGCTGCTATATGCACACTGCTCAGTGCACCCCAGAGGCTGACTGCTGGGACGCAGGGTCAACCTGACCCCACACGTCGTAGGAACAGAAGCAGGGGCGGCGCTTTGACCGGCCGTAGCTCGCCAGCGGTGAACTTTCTGGCGACAAGACTACCACCGTTAGACTCCTCTCGCAGACACGCATCTATCTGGTAGGTTAGCGAATGAATTTTTAACTTACACACGCGGTGGCGGGAGGAGCGGCTCCGGCGGCGGAAACGCACGCATGGTGACGGCTTCAGGCGGCGGCGAGCGTGCTGTGGTCTCGCCGGCAACGGCATTGGCTGGAGGCCAATCGCGCGAGCAGCAGCGGCCCTAGGCGACTACAGAACACGAGAGGTAGAGAGCAGAGAGGGGCGCGAGGTACGACGACCACGCGAGCTCCAGCTCAGCGACATCCATGGCGGCAGCGTTGGCCCTAGGGCCCTCACCTTGCGACGAATGGTGAAGCCACTAGGTTGGCGAGTGAGAGGGTGCCATAGTGGTGCTGCTGGTGCGGTGGATTGGAGCGAAGTGCGGTGGCTACGGTGGATTTTTGCGGCGGCGGCGGCTGTTGCTCGGCTCGTCGTTCCTGGCGGAGAAGAACAGCGAGAGGGAGAGCATGCGAGTGAATGGGAGAGGGAGACAGCAGGCGCAGCGCTCGGTTCGCCTCCCCAACGCGCACACACGGGCGCCATGGCACTCATTCGCGCGACGGGAGCGCCACGCGGTGGCCAGGCTCTGAAACCGGTCGGCCATGACCTCCCCTCGTCGATTCAGATTCAAAAACTGAAGCCAAGGGCTGACCAAAACCACACCAAAAATACAGCTGAAACCCCAACTTCCTCCCTCCGTAACTCCTAGACCAAATAATGATTTGATCGACCAAAAGCTCGTCGCTGTAGTTCTACATGGGTACCACAACTTTCCTTAAAGAAACTTGGCCAAAATTTAGCTGGTTTGGGAGATACAAGCTCCCAAACATGCCTACTTCGAAACTGAAAACTGAAAAGATTCAGTGCCAGGCTTGGGCGATTTCTGGGAACCTGAAAACAGCAACAAGTTCAGATTTTGGGCTACTGTTTGGCCATGATAGAAACTGAACTAGGTCTCAATCCTTAAACAAAGTTTGCTCTACTCAGTCTGAACTACAACTTTTATTTAAGGTTCAACTCCAGGAAAGCACTCTAAACTACAGATCAGCTCAGATCAAAACAACATCCTAAAATAAAATTATTTCTGGACAGCTAGCATATAAAAGCATTTTTAGTCTAAAAGATTAATATAAACTCAACTCATTTTTTATCATTGGTATGTATAGGTTGATTAGGTGCTCAGACAACACTCACTTGCATTAAAAAGCATGATCATCAAGCATACACATAATTAAACTTAAACATCACATGGAAAGAACATAGAGTAATTAAATGCAATTCACATGCTCATGCTCAAGAATGAATGACTGATGCTTATGCTCATGTAATGCAAATGTAATATGCAAGCTTAACACCTAGGGCGTTACAAATCCTACTAAAGCTAGTGGTATGTTATTGATCTTTACGCCAATTGTTTCCCCGGCAACAGCGCCAGAAATGCTTGTTGACGTTTGGGAGTGCAAATATAATATTAACGATTCCGCAAGCGCAAAGAACATCAGTGTAGCATTTCACCGGGAGTATTTTAGGTACCGTTATTTATATTTTACTATAGGGAAACAATGGAATAAATATTTATTGAGTAATAAAGGAATATCTATTAGTCAACATACCAGCATGGCTAGAGCGGGGGTGAATGTAATGATAGGATTTAAGCATAATAACACTCAGGGGATAGACCATTAATGATAGATGTAATAACTTGAGTGTATAGTGGGTGAGGTAGATTCCTATGATATTTTTACTACAAGTATATACTTAGTGATAGCAAAAGATTAACTCCATATCCATGCATAAGGGACATTACTCCGGAAAAGCGCAACAGAGTATTGCTATATCTGTGCAACCGCGTCCTACTTGGCCTATAAACGAGAGGTGGACTACAAAGGACTCAACAAGGCTGTCACCCTCGCGATCAAACATCGATCCAAAATGTCGGGTGCATCCACAAGCAAACCATGTATAAGCACCACGCTTACACATGGTTGGCCACTCAACCCTATTAATTAAGGCTAGGTTGAGCGCTATACAAACCTATACATGAAAGATAAAGATAACTTCAACTACTTCTAAGTATATAAACATCATAAGCATA
Organism: Miscanthus lutarioriparius; assembly: GCA_904845875.1. Lineage (NCBI taxonomy): Eukaryota > Viridiplantae > Streptophyta > Magnoliopsida > Poales > Poaceae > Miscanthus > Miscanthus lutarioriparius. The sequence goes on along the minus strand of CAJGYO010000005.1, from coordinate 68,949,143 downwards.
ACCTTGTAAATAAGAATATAACATGAAGTATTGAAGTCTCATAAGATATGAAAGTATTGATATAATGGCTTACCAAGCCTCCGAGACTGGATCGAGAATCTGGACATGAATCCACTCGACCCTAACTCTCAAGATACTAATCTACTACATTGGAGAGTCTAGATCTAATCCTCCTGGTGTATCTTGATATTGATCTCTGATGGATTTCTCTAAATATTGAAGATTGGAGAGATGCCCTCTAGGAGGAGGTATGGGGTCCTTATATAGGGGGCACCAGGAGTCCTGTGGACCCATGAATCCATGGCAACGTCAAATCTGAGCCCTCGTTATGAACCAACCTTGAGCAACGGTGGAGATGGACTCTCAAAGGCTTTGGGGAACCGACGTACAAAGGAGGGCCTAACAAGGAGGACCCAAAGGTCGGCCGGCCTAGTGGTGGGGCCGGTCGGCCCCCTGTCAGCCTCTTGGCTCGATCTTCGGTGGTAAGTCTTCTACGTTGATTCTAGAACCTTCCAAGTCGGTTTCGTCGTGGTTGGTCATGATTTGCTCTGACGATTAGGTCCACCTTGCCTGTTTTTTGGATAAATCCTCCTGTATTCACAGATTCACCAAAACTTGTGAAATTTATTAGTTCAAACCCCTAGCCCTATGTTGGTATCCTTTTTATGCATTTATACAAGTTATATTGACAGTTTATGATGAGTGTTAACTACCATCAACAGCCGCCAAGGAGGAGGCCCGCAAGGGCTAACGAGGTCGACTAACGTGGAGATCAAGGCAAGCCAAGACAGGCGCATCTAGATGATAGCTAGGATCAATCTCTTGCGCATTATGTGTAACAAACTAGGAATCCAATCTGTTAGCCTGATCGCCCTCGCTGTAACCCGACCCATCTGCCTATATAAAGGAAGGTAGGGACCTTGGGCTCAGGATCCATCTTCCGCCATTCCAATCTACTATGTAGCTAGGAGCAATAGTCCCTGTAATTGAGCATATGAATACAAGAGCTGCAGCACAACTGGAGTAGGGTTTAGCATACTACCGTGCCCCGAACCAGTATAAATCCTTGTGTCCCATGTGCTACCATCCGACTCCATCTACATGATCTTGTTGCTAGGCATTGCTGGAGCTAAATCATCCGACAACTGGAAAGGCAAATGCCACTTCACCAGCGTCATCGGTGAACACCCCTCCTTGTTCTTCTTGCCCTTCCCCATTCAGGATGTCAACATCTTAGATTGCTGCAATGGCCTCATCCTCTGCTGGTGCATTGGGTGTGGCTATGTTGTCTGCAATCTGGTGACTAACAAATGGTTGCTACTACCGGATAACCTCCATTCTTGTGGTGAGTCTCACTTGAGGTTTGATCCGACGGTCTCCTCATAGTTCCATGTGTTTTAATATGGGAAGATGAGGGATGGTGAATCCGTAGGTGTGAGCATCTACTCATCTAAGAGTGCAGCATGGATCTTTAAAGAATCTGAGTGGGGCGATAGTATTATAGTATCCACATATGCGACAAGTGTGTTTCTTAATGGTTTTATGCACTGACTGGAGTTCTCCCATATCGTTGTTGTTGATATGGATGGAAAGACATGGACAAAAATACAGAAGCCACATGGTGACGCAATCTCCATCCATGAAGCCTAGGTTCAAGTTGTGTTTATGAACTGGTGATATTTATAGTATGACTTAGCTTTCAATCTGGATCCTTGAAGAGTATGGACTATAGTAGTAATAAATGGACATTGAAGCATACGGCGACCACGCTGGAGATAACAATATTAAATTGATAATGAGGTTTGTAATGCAGAGTACAGAGTGATTGCAGTTCACCAAGAATGGAATTTGATTTTCCTTGTTGCGGAGGATAGAACACTGCTTGCATATGGCATGAACCATATAAAAGTTCATGTCCTCCCTACACAGGTCATCCGCTGTCCTAGACCTACCTTGAGTCTATGTATTAATGGACCTCACTATCTTCCTTATGTTTCCTTGTTCATGGAGTCATTAGCAAAGCAGTAAAGGTGAATTTGATGTATCTTGTTTGTTCAGGTATAGAGTTGTTTCGATTCAATATATAGGTCAATTTGGGCTTGGTAACTAAAGCGATGGTATGTTGAATATTATTAATTTGTTGTTTTGTGCAGGTGGTGGAGCCTGAGTGCATTTGAACAATTTTCCTGTAATGGCTAAGGGAGGAAGAAGAGAGGTTCCATGGTGCCTTGGCTACCAATCTGAAGGAAGCTTTGCCTAATAAGCATGAGTACCACATAGGAGTGGAGCACATCTACCTTGTTTTCATTATGTAAGTCTGTATGGAGCAGTACCTTTATTCTACAATCTATGCACCACATGTGTTAGTACATCAGTTGACATAGTTGTCATGTTAGTGTCGATCATTATTGTAAAAAGTATTCTTGTTTGTGGACATGATGAATGTTTGTAATGATTATATTTGTATGGTGTGTGTTCAGTAAGTTGTTAAGATTATATCTGTATGATTATATCCGTTGGTGAAAAGTGAATCACCGCTGAATTGTTTAGTAACCCGACACGGACAAGAGGATCATCCTAGGTGGATCATACTTGCAAGACAACAGTGACCATTGTTGGTATATCTTATGTCTATTGGATAATTCCGTAAGTGCACAGAATAAACCGCTGTAGCACTTCACCCGGGAGTATTCCAAGGTATTCGTTATTTTTTTAATCCCAAGGGAAAGCGGTAACTAGGAATGATAATAAAAGAGGCATCCTCATATACCACAACTTAGTATCAACTAGTATACGGGTAAACGAAATATGGTAGGAAGGGATGACGATGAAACAAGCCAAGATAAAGATAAATAAGATAACTAGTAAGTATAGCTAGGTGGGAGGACAACGAGAGAGTATAGGACTCCTATGTTTCTAACTCTACTCCTGTAACTTAACCAAATCACACAATTGAGACACACAGATTGATACCTCACAACAAGTGTGCTAGCTGATAGGCGAGACAATAGGAGACAAAACCCCTATCCAAAGCGGCTACCTTGTTACTAGAGCCCTACCTTTTAAGAACTTATCTACAACACGTGGTGGAATGCAAAGGCTAGGTAGGGCTGCCACCACCTGCTAGATACCACAAATAATCCGTGCAACAAGTGGTAACCAAAGGCAAGATCGTGTATAAGCACCACGCTTACACCTTCTCTCACTACTCTAGCTATAGTTAAGTGGCCAACTAGAGCACCCTGTGATAGGCGATGATTGCAATACAGGTGTGTTTCTAGGATCACAATCTAGTATATAACAACTCTATGACTAGATAAGCCACAACAATACTATAACTAGTATAATATTGCACAAGCTAAAGACTGGGTAAAGTAGAGAAAGAGTAATATATGAATAAGGTAAAGTCTTGCAAAAGAAAGGAAAAGGTACAAGAGCTATACCAGACTCTCTAGAAGATAGCTCTGGAAGACCCAAGCAAAGCTCACTACTCAACTCTAACTCCCACTCTAGACTACACTACTAAGATAAAGTGGACTAACTACTCTTCACTTGAGCTTGTAAGCTTCTTCACCATGAATGGAGAGGGGGAGTGACCCTCTATTTATAGGTAGAGGTAGAGGGGGTGCCACATCAGTGATTCGTGTGCTTCCTCAACATGGCCCTTGGATCCACCGACCTTTGATCAATGGTTCAAATCAAGGAGGATGCATGGAGGCATGCATAGAGGCAGTGGGTGAAATTTCAGGTCAGTTAGCTCCTTAGTGAGGTCTCCCAACCTCCAATGGTAGGTGGGCCCACTCTCCTTCTTCTAGAAGCATGTCCCACATGTAAGTGAGTGTGTATGAGGTGTGAATCAGCTTAGTCACATTGGGTTGCATCACTTGTGGGCCCATGAATCCATGTGACATGATCCTCCACCGTTGAGAGAAAACTCAAGTGTGATCCAAGGGTGGGGAATGACTTTGGGATGCTTCACATGGATCATGGTGACTTGGCATGGCCTGGTAGGCCCTAGTAGATGTCAGGCGACCTCTATATGGAGCTTCATAGGCTCATCTTCTTCAGTTTTGTGACATCTTGCATACACATGCTCAGAGTACTAGTGGAACTCGTTGTTGATAAAATATATTCATGACATGTTATTCCCCCTTTGAAACTGAGGTTGTTCATGGTGTTTCTAGTGTGTAATTTTGTGACATTTTCACCATCAACAAGATCCCCCAAGCTTAACCTTTGCTCGTCCCGAGCAAATGATCAAACATAGCCTCGGTGGATCAGGAGTTGACACTATGTTTCACATTTCAAGAGTACCATGTATACAACAAACATACTTCTCTTTGAATGGAAAAATTAGCAATGAAAACTCACCCATATTATCTTAGTCCTTCATGGGGCGTATGGCCTTTTCCTTTGTCTTGGGCGGTTGAGAGATAGAACACCATTTGACTTGAGCACTATTTTTTTATTCTGCACAAGTTTCTTATCAAAGGTTTTATAAAAATTTTCAAAAGAAAGCTTAATGTTCCTCAAATGGTACTCTCATATCGCTCAAATGGTGTATGATTCCTCACCAAGGCACATTTTTGAAGTTGCCTTCTTTTTCATCCTTCTTCTAAAAGGCTTATGTGGAGCTGAGGTAGGGATAAGAAATATAGCATACTTACCTTGCATATGTTTAAAGTCAAATCTCAGATCCAAGGAGAGAAGTGTCATACTCTTAGATCAAGATGTGCATGTGTGTGGAAAATGTGATGGTAAATATAATGCTCCTCTATTTATTATGATCTCTCTCTCTAACTTATTATTTTGAGACATGGCTATCGATAAAAGATGCTTGGTAGTCCACCGAGGGGTGTCTTGGGATGGTAGATTTGTCGGTGGAGGTGCACGTAATCAGGAACCGGATGGTGACACAAGGCGTAGAGACAGCGATTTAGATAGGTTCGGGCCGTCTGATCGACATAATACCCTACATTCTATGTCTTTGGTGTATTGTATTGATCTGGATGACCATGTAGATCAATGGAGATCTAGCGACTAGGGGACCCCTGCCTCTCCTTATATACTCTAGAGGGGTAGGGTTACAAGGAAAGTATCCTATTTGGTACTATACAATATCTTGCGGTGCACGTCGACCAGTGCCGTGCACGCCTTGATCTTGTGGGCTGGGCCACCTCTGATGGTGCAGCCCACATCTTGTCTTGTGGATACCGAGGGCCATACCCCCATAGCTAGTCCCCGAGCCTGACAGCAGGTGACGTAGTCACGTGGTGCCAGGGTTAGAAAGTAGAAGAAAGGCAAAAGATCGGCAGAGCAGGCAACAAGTCCACGAGCGAAGCCCTGAATTGAAAAGCGCACATTCACCGCAAGGTGAAGTGTGCCCACCTAGTCCTTGAGCTTGCTGGAAGATGAAGAATGAATCTTGTAGCAGGGTCAAAGAAAAAGAAGTCTAAAAGCTTGCCGACGTCATCTGACATGCGTGTATCAAGACCCCAGACGTGCTGCCCAAGATCAGCAACCTGATCTGAACAGTATGGAGCAGCTTGATAGCACACCGATGAGGCGTAGCAAGATCCGACCATCAAGGGAGTCCCTGGTGTAGCTGGCGACATCCAAGCACCGAGGAGTCCACGGCATAGCTGGCGATGTCCGAGCACCGAGGAGTCCCCGGCGTAGCTGGCGATGTCCGAGCACTGAGAGTTCCCGGCGTAGCTGGCGATGTCCGAGCACCGAGGAGTCCCCGGCGTAGCTAGCGATGTCTGACCACCAAGGAGTCCCCGGCGTAGCTGGCGATGTCCAAGCACCAAGGAGTTCCTGGCGTAGCTGGCGATATCCGAGCACCAAAGAGTCCCCGGCGTAGCTGGCGAGGTCCGAGCACCGAGGAGTCCCCGGCGTAGCTGGCGACGTCCGAGCACCGAGGAGTCCCCGACATAGCTGGCGATGTCCGAGCACCGAGGAGTCCCCAACGTAGCTGGCGATGTCCGAGCACCGAGGAGTCCCCGGCGTAGCTGGCGATGTCTGAGCACCGAGGAGCCCCCGATGTAGTTGGCGATGTCCGAGTACCGAGGAGTCCCCGGCGTAGCTAGCGATGTCCGAGCACCGAGGAGTCCCCGGCTTAGCTGGCGATGTCCGCAAGGTGAAGTGGGGTGAAGTGTGCCCACTTAGTCCCCGAGCATGAAGAATCCGAGCACCGAGGAGTAACCGATGTAGCTGGCGATGAAGCACGAGCGACGAACAGTCTAGTCAACTGGTCGGTGGTGAAGTGAGCATTGAGTAGAAGCGACCGGCGAACAGTCTGATCAACTGGTCGGCGACGGAGTCCATGAACCAAGTGGTCCGACTAGTTGATCGGTGGAGAAATCGGAGCACCAGGTGGTCCGATCACTTGGACGATGATCCAACAATACAAATATGTAGAACGGGTAGTACATGATGTAAAAATATATAAACTCCAGAGAAAAATCAGCAATGGCGATGAAATAGCGTATGCAGCTCGGCGATCAGTTGGTGTGAAGATGTATTTATATTTAATATAAACCGCCCGAACAATTAGTGTGTAGCTGAGTCTCTAGCCCTAGCTAGCCCATTAACCATAATGTGGAGCACGGAGCCCATGTGCGTGTAGGAAGAACAAAGCATCGCTAAGGAGCCTCTGCCGACCACCCATAACGCAGAGGGCAGACGCTCGTGCACGTGTAGGGAGGAGCCGGAGACAGGGCCGTCTCTGGGGACATCTGAGCGTCAACATGACTGTTCGGGGGTTCAGAAAATCGTTTGGAGAGTAAACATGGAGAAAATAGCTCGGAGAAATATTATGGCGATATACGGAGATTGGAGAATATTTAGAAAAATATTAAAGCATGACTTAGCTTTAGACAGAACGTCTGGTCGGCACATATTGCGTTATCTGGTCAGCGCTGACGAAGTTGCCCGGCCCTCGAGCTTTCCGGCCTATCGTTGTGGCAACAATCATCATTGCCATGTGGTAGGTGGTCAGAGTAAGTAGTCCGGGCGACGTCGTCCTTATATTAGTGGTCGGCGATGCGGGCAACTCGCTTAGCTCATCTCGGCGATCATGTCGGCGTCGAAGGGCTTTGTCGTCACAAGATGCATCAACATCAAGTCTCATCAGGTAGTCAATGGAGGCCACCGCGATCAGCGGGCCATGCTGAAGACAAATCATCGATCCTGGTGATGACCTTGACGGAGTCTAGGGAATTGGGGCTGAGCAGCAGCAGTGCCTCATGGGCACATGTAGAAATTTGTGCACATCCTGGTAGCCTCTAGATCGAGTAGTCATTGGATGAAAACAGCAAGCAGGATTAGACTGTACATGATGCATATACACGTATATGCATGATTAGCTTGCATGCCTTCTTCTATCTTGCTCCTTCCTTATTGGCTTGTTGTCATATATGGAAACTATATTTAGCTTGTATGGTGGCGTAGATCATCACGTCATCTATTGATCAAGTCTTGACTCTTGAGGCTACGGAGACCGAGGCATCATGCATGTTACCATGCAGTATGACTCCTGGCCGGTTGGATCTTGTGTGAAGGGTAACTGCCGCGGCGGCGCTATTGGTGGCTGCCCTCCGTGTCATGCCCGGAAATCAGCTAACGCTTGCCAATTCAGATTTGGCATCTGCTAGGACACTGCAAGATATCTTTGTGGAATCACATCATGCGGCACAATGAGAAAAGCTGATACTCTGGTTGTCGAAGCTTGTCGCCATGATCCGTCGAGTTCCACGAACAACGCAGATCTTGAGGTATGCCATCTGGCTCGCCATGGGATCAAGCGCACAGCCCCTACCTGGCGCGCTAACTATCGACAAAAGATGCTCGGTAGTCCACCGAGGGGTGTCCCGTGATGGTAGATTTGTCGGTGGAGGTGTGCATAATCAGGAACCGGATGGTGACACAAGGCACAGAGACAGCGATTTAGACAGGTTTGGGCCATCTGGTCGACGTAATACCCTACGTCCTGTGTCTTTGGTGTATTGTATTGATCTGGATGACCATGTAGATCTATGGAGATCTAGCAACTAGGGGACCCCTACCTCTCCTTATATACTCTGGAGGGGTAGGGTTACAAGGAAAGTATCCTATTTGATACTATACAATATCTTGCGGTGCATGTCGACCAGTGCCGTGCACACCTTAATCTTGTGGGCTGGGCCACCTCTGATGGTGTAGCCCATGTCTTGTCTTATGGATACCAGGGGCCATACCCCCACAATGGCTAGCATCACTTTTCTTTATGAGCCTTCATGTGCTCACACATTTTTTTCTAGAGAAAGAGTACTTTGTATACGCCATGTCTCTTTTACTAAAACCATACTTAGAAAGAGATCACACTTTTAGAGCATGGAGCAATTATTTTGATGGAAAACAAAGGCATGTTTTTCCGTACTTCCAGTGTAGAAGCAGCACATGTATGTGGTGTGTACGTGATCTTGATCTTGGGAGCATGATAAGTCTCTCAACAAGGGTCAACAAAACTTGACAAAACTCAACACAAAGCTAGTAGCTTATGTCATGAAAGAGCATATATGGCTTTGGTAGGAATTTATCACCATTGAGGAACAATAAGGTTTTTCATCATTTTAAGAAATAAAACTCCGATAGTCATACATGTTTGGAACAATATTATAGTAGCTCTTGTCTCACTATTTCATGTCTCACAACAACCTAGACTTAGTTACAGCACTTGCAACCCACAAAGTTTAAGGTTCATGATGGTTTCATATGAGCCAAGTAATCCATACTTAGAAAAATATCAAGCTGTAAACTAGGTACTAGAGAAACATTAACAGAGCAACTATTCATCATTTCCATGAGGAAGATAAACATGCATGAAGCATATATAAGCAAAGATAAATATTTTTGGTCTTTTTATCATATTCAGGTTTTTTATAATGCAATGGAATGATGGAAATAAAATGAGCTAAGTAAAATGCATCATGCAAAGGTAGAGAATACTTACCTTAGGCCTTGTTTGGATGCATGTGTATTCACTTCAATCCACATGTGTTGGAGTAGAATGGAATGGAACTTAGTTTAGTTCCACTCCAATCCACTTCAACACATGTGGATTGAGATGAATACATGCGCATCCAAACAAGGCCTTAGTGGGGGAGGGAATCTCCCCAAGCTTGCCTTTTGCTCACTGTCTAGATGTGGTGGTGGGTAGAATTCCAACCATCCTGCCCATTGTCGGTTTTGTTCTTCTTGAAGAGCTTGAATGTGTTGGGCTTTTTGTCGGATCACGTCAAGGGTGGCTTCTTGTTCAATGCATAGCTCGCCCATCCCATTGGCAAGCTGATCCATCTCCTACCAACGCCCACAAAATTCCCTATCTCATGCGGACAAGAAGGAAGCTTGTGCACCATGGGCATGTGGTGGACACAGAGGAGGCATGCCCCTAGACCCTGATATGTCCATGGCACTTGATGTTGCCTCATCACCATCTTCTTCATCATCACCACCTATAGCTCGCGAGGTGCCACCTTGCTCAAATTGAGCAGCCCGTGACATGCCTTGTGTCACCCTGTCAGTACCTGTAAAACTTCGGTGTCCCACCTCTAGGGCCAAATCAAAGGTTAGTTGGAGGACCCTATACAGCTGATGTTTCTCGTTTGGGAGAGGGACTTCAGCTGTATGGCCACGATAAATCATTTTTAGACCACCCCTTGGACCTCTTTTTAGCATGTGGGCATGTATAAAATATTCTTCAGTGATTATGCCCCTATCCGTAGTTATGAACTCAAACGGATGTGCACCATCTAGCAGGTCCATTGTGTTGGCAATGCGAGTGATTAGAGAGGTGAACTCAATGGGTCCCCCTCTACTAAACACTCCTTGCCAAAAAGCAACTAAGAGCTTGACAGGTGAAACATGAATTTTATGGTTCATGGCATACAACAATTTTAATTCTTCCGTGCTTAGTGAGTGAACATCATTGCCAGGAAAAAGAGTGATCACTATCCAATAATGAAGAAAACACAAGGTAGGATTATGGATTTCATCAGGTCTTAGATTAGAGCAATTATGAGAGTCTATTATAGCTTCCCAAAACTCAACTTTCTTGAACCTACAGGTGGCATGGTCTAAGTCTAGCAAGTTTGCATCATCAAAACCAAGAGCAACATTTAATTGTCTCCAAGTAAGATTATACTCTTGATTGAACATATGAAAATAAAGTCCATCATGAGTAATTTGCAAAGAGCATAAGAACTCTATGGTAAGAAGTTTTATTCCTCGTTCATCAATTTGCCAGAAACTTTCCCAACCAATTTAGAAAAGACAGTGGTGAATTCCATATCCATACCTGAGCTGCTGAGGAGAGCAGGATCAATTACCTCAGTGTGCTCATATGCGCGCTCCCGGATAGAGAGGTACCTTTGGTACTCTTGTTGGTTGAACAAGAGACCGCTCTCAGGATCTAGTGCTCTCATCAGGGACACCATACGTGCACCATGGCGTTGATCTTCACTTGGTGTAGTTTGCTCCTCTCGGCCTTGTTCATCATTTGGTGAGTCCTCCCAAGAGAAATGGGCAGAAGCTCCCATTCTCCTTCCTCGAGAGTCACCATTAGAACAGTGGGAGCATCTGGAAGAGATCCCACCAATGGCACCCTTCATCTTCTTGATTGCTGACGTGACTGGGTTCTTCATTTTCATGCACATGAATAAACACAAGAACACACTAGGACAACAAGGATTAGCATTAGTGTTAGTCATCCAAGTGTTAGTAGTCCTTGCAGGGTGTGGTTGCCTCCACAAAATCATTCTTGTGGGTAATGACACTCCACAAACCATTCTTGAGAGAGTGACTAAAGCAAGACAAGCTTTGGAAATGCAACTAAAATGCAAAGGCAAAATAACAAATCTGTTTGGGTTTTTGTTTAAGTGGCTAACTATGAACTAAGCTTGAGATTAGTTAACACTAAGCTTGAGAGAAGGAGGGAGATGGGGAGCTCGAAATGTTTCTAAAGGTTTGAGCGTGGAGATGAGCTCCCCTTGCATGGCCTTTTATATGCAAGGAAGGGAGGTGCTGGTTGCACCATATACAGGTTGCCCGCCCCCTTATGCCTCCTTCTGCCAACTTTGAGTGGTGGAGGTGCATTGGGCATAGAATAAAGAAAAATGGTAGACAAGGATCTGATGGGAAGGGTCACGGCCAGGTCGATCGACCCACAAAAGATGCCTCCAAGATTTTTCAGATATCCTCCGTGATTAAGGTCAATGAGAAATAGTGTGCCAAGGTGCAACAGGGGCAGATGGCACCATGGTGGGGTCGGCCAACCCCACCTTGGTCCCTCCACTAGCTCAAATTTTCATGGAAGACTAATCTCAAGGTTTTATTTAGTGTGGAATTAAGTTTGGTCAAAAATTAAACATGCAGAATTCAAAAGGAAATATGCAAATGAAAGACGCATAATGAAAATGTAAAAGAAAATACAGAATTTAAATATGGGATAACTACCAATTTACCTATCGGTGAGGGCTCCTTGTTTTAAGTCCTTGGAACAAGACTTCTCCATCGTGTTCATGCTTCGGGTGATTCGGTCGGTCCCGGAGATGGAGACCGAGATGTGTGCACTTCCTTCTCCTGCCAAACCTTTTGAGGTTTAGGTTGTAGTTTTGGTTTGGCGGGTTTATCCTCCTTGACTTGTTTGGCCTCTTTGGCCTATTCGTCCTTCTTGTTCTCTTGGCACCTTGTTGGGTGAGACCTCCTTTTGGGACGGACCGCCTTAACCTGCTTGTTAGCTTTATAACCATTGAAAGCGCATTTTACCTTCCTTCCTAGGAAATGGAAATGGATTTGGTCGGATCCCACGTAGACGACCGCATTCATGGTGTAGAGGAACGGCCTTCCTAGGATGAGGGGAACGTCTTCATCATCTCCCATGTCTAGGATGAGGAAGTCGGCGGGGACATATTCGTCTTGGATTTTCACCAGGATGTCCCATGCTAGTCTCTCCAGGAACCAGATTGTTTGATCCACCATCTGCAAACGAACATATGTTGGGGACAAGGGCCTCCCTAGCAAATTATCATAAGTTACCTTGGACATGATGTTGACGCCTGATCCAAGGTCACAGAAGGCGTTGTGGAAGGTCTATGGTCCGATTGAGCACTCGATCGTCGGATGGCCCAGATCTTCCTTCTTGGTGATGAAGGGAAAATCGAGAAGATAGCCCCAATTTGATCGGAGTGGAGGCTTACCATACTTTGTTGTGACCAAGTTAACAAATTCAACTGGATCCTTAGGTTTCCTAGGGATCTTACCTTGTTCGTAGGATGGGACAGCGGCTGCTAATTGAGCTAATTGTGTTTCTAACATTTTACTAAGGCTCAATTGATTTTTAACGGCAGAGGAAAAGCTATCCATTTTCTTACTAAGGTTTTCAAGAATCTTATCATTATCCATCATCTTTTTATTAATGCCATCATTGATTTTTGACTGGCCTAAGACAAGATCTTTCAAAGAAGGTTGGTTATTGTAAGAATTATTGAAATTATTATTATAACCATTACCTCCATTACCTTGGTAGAAGGGGCGCTAATTCCATCCTCCTTATTGTAGGGATCGGTACCCATTGTTGTTGTTGATGAAGTTCATGTCTTCCCTTGTTTTGGGACAATGGTTGCCTAAATGATCATCTCCGCCACATACCTCACACCAGGGGTCTGCTTCAGCGGCTCATGCAGTGGCGTGGAGTTGGATGAACTCTTGTTCCTTTTTGGAACCTTCTTCAATCTTTTTCATCAAGAGGTCCATCTTGGCAGAGGGCATGTCCACCTCATTGATGGTGTGCATATCTCTCTTCTTTGGCTGGAGGCGTTCTTCATTCCATCCTTGGTTGACCACCATCTTTTTGATGAGGTCCTTGACATCCTTCACATTGTGTTGAAGGAATGCTCCTCCAGCGGCAACATCTAGGTAACTACGGGCCATGCCAGTCAACCCATGGTAGAAACCTTAGATTAGGAGCCAGTCTTCTATCCCATGATGAGGACAGCCACGAATGTACTCCTAGAGACACTCCCGTGATTCAGGAATCGTCTCATCAGACTGTTGTTGGAAGCTGGAAATTTTTCCACGAAGGGCGCTGGTCTTGCCCATCAGGAAAAACTTCTTGAGGAATGCATTGGCGCACTTCTCCCAAGTGGTGGCTTCATCCTTATTGGCATAAAACATTGCTTCACCTTCTCGAGCGGAGAGAATGGGAAAAGGCGAACACTACTACATCGTAGGGATATAGTAACACCAACTTATGTTACTATAGGTTGGAAAAAGTGTTACTAGCTCTCTTAGTAACACATTTTTCTTTATGTTCCAATTGGCCATATTACTATAGACTGGTTTATTGTAACACATTTACTTGTCTATAGGAACATTTATCTAGTGTTACAATGATTTTTGTTGTAACACTTTTTTTGCTCTAGTAACACTTCTACAAGGCTTTACCCCTGATGCAATGGTCTAAAAGTGTTGCAATAGGCCAAAAAGTGTTGCAAGTCGTAGTATAAGCAACCACCATGGGTGTTGCAATAGTAACACCTGGTGTTGCTAGAGATATCTATTGCCACATACCCAAAGAGTGGCAATAGGTGCACAAGCAACGACAATGGGTGTTGCAATAGACCTTATTGCCACGCATCAATAGTATTGCAATAGATGTACCCTCTATTGCCACACTATCTCTGTGGTTGCTATAGGTGGAATCCTCTGTTGCCACGATAAATATTCGGTTGCTATAGGTGGCCTTTTTATTGCCACACTATCTCTATGGTTGTTATTGGTGGAACCCTCTATTGCCACGACAAAGATTTGGTTGCCACGATCAATACTTGGTTGCTATACTTGGATCCTCTATTGCCACGCTTACTATTGTGTTGCTATAGTTTGGAGACTCTATTGACACACCCACTATTTCGTTGGTATGAGGTTTTCTGCCACACCATTGGTTTGTTGCTATAGCATATATTGCAACGCCAAATGATTATACCCATATACCATATTGCAATGCTTTTAGTAGCATGAAACAATATTTGCACGCAATTATTTTTTAGAACAACAATATATGGTCAATAAAGCATTTAGACAACTATGAACCAAAATATGCTTTGTTTGTACAAATCATTAATAAAATCATCAAATATCAAATTTGGCTTAGACACATGCACAACTCAAACATAAGGTATCAAACACACTTCACATCAAAATCTAATAAGCTATAGCACTGCAACAAAGGTTGGCTTGATGTTGACCATCCCATCACTCGTGCGCTCCACTTATAAACTCATGCTTCCTCCTTAAAAGAGTCATTGACATTGGTATATACATTAGTTAAACTAAAATTGTAATATAATATTTTGGCAATTTAGCATGAACTCAACGAAGTAAGAAATTTGAAATCATAAATTAAAGACTAATAGGTTTGCAAATTTGCAGATTCAATCATAGTAAAATTATACATGACTTATCTTTGGGGAAGGGGAGACTGAACCCCTTTACTGAGGATGACTTTATAGGAGGGGAAGAAGCAAAAGCAACACAAGAAAACTAGATCATGTATATTGAACTGAATTGTGAAATTTAAACCTTAACTTACAGATATGGATAACACATGTACAGAATGTGACAAATTATATCAAAAGGCGAGTATAAAATCTTAACAACATACATTTAATGATACTTTGGTTTTTCTGATACTATGGTTTTTAATTTTTAAGTGCATCATGACAAGGAGTACAAAGACAGAACATAGCTAGATGAAAAGGATCATTTTTAGGTGATGCTATGGTTTTGGAAGGATCACAAATCGGTAGTATAACTCAGGTGATCTATGGCAACTAACAACCAATATTAATTCAGAGTAGAGCTTGTGACTCATCCAAATTATATTCAGTGTGTGGGGGGTAGAGATTTAGATTAGCAGCGCATTCTGCAAACATCGAGATTACCAATGAAGCTACAAAGGCAACACAATACCCACTTTGACTGATCCTAGCAACACATAGATGAAAAACAAAACCCAAAGAATAGCAGGAAGCAATTGCAGATCGAGTCCTCACCACTCAAGGACGCACTGGAGGTGGAACTCTTGCCTGTAGCTGGTCACCTGGCAAAGGCAGGAAGAGGGTCAAGAAGCAGAAGCCGCTTCCACTAACAATACCTGCAACACAAATATCAAAATAAATAAAAAAAGAAAATTTGCTTTCAGCAGAAATCATCATTCTATATGATCTGAACAAAAAAATGATTAGGCCACACAGATTCATAGTAGGCTGCCACCATACCACACCTGTTATACATAGCCACTAGATGACTAGATGCATTGTCCAATAATGATGATCCATTTTTTTAATCTGCTAAATAACAAACTAAAATTATGTCAGACCTCAGTTCTTAGTACTCAGTATGAAATTAAATATGCAGTTGCAACCACATACTTTTACTATCCATCAATCTCTCAAATTCTAAATGGGGACATGAAAAATAGGTGACAAGAAGCATATAACTATGTACTTTCTATATTCATATTTCAGACTTTCAGAATTAAGAACCTATGTGCTAGAGCTAACAGCCTAAGTGCCTAATACAATAATACACACTGACACACACCTAACATGAATAAAGTCATTTAACAAATACATCATCTAGCGGTCTGGCACTAGTAGACAAAGCAATCCAAAATCTTTAACTCTGTTCTTTACAAGAGCACACATTATTTATTTCTGGAGAACACAAAGCACAGAGCACACGTTGATTTCTAGAGAGGAGGATGAAGCAGGAGTATTAGACTCAGTTGAGTTCTCAGTTTCTATTGATGTCAAGGTGTCAAGTTCTCAATTGAGTTCTCAGTTTCTAACACTCAGCCACACTCACATGTAAGGCAAAGATCAGCCAACACCACCTGCTAGCCATGCAAACCTAAAATTCAACACCTCGGTCTCTAATTGTGATTGCTCATCGTTCTACAATAAGTGACTATACCAAAAAAAATAGAATAAGCATTTTTTAGCCACTAGGGTCATGCAACTGGACCAAAATAATCTCATAATAATTTAAGTTTGAACTATGTTGTACTATTACCAAAAATTGATTCATTGAGGGTGATGTAACACCGGTAATGGATCATGATTTAATTGTACTATTATGTTTTTCTGTGTGCCGATCTGAATGTAAATCTTTTTCTATCTAGTAGCATTGAATTAAATATTATCTTTCTCAGGCAGAACTTCAGTGTACTGATTTGAATATGAAGCTTAAAATAGATTACAAGCAACACTACTACAGAATGGACTTGTTGTCCCAAGGTGAATGACCTTTAGTCCGGTTATCATTGGCGGGACAACGATCCCGAGACTAAAGGTGGAACCTTGATCCCGGGTCATCGAGCAAGGATTAAAGAGGACCTTTAGTCCGGTTGGTAACACTCAACCGGACCAACCGGGACTAAAGGCCCTCACCGAAGCGAACTGGCGCACCCTTTAGTCCCGGTTGGGGTTACCAAGCGGGACTAATGGTTCATTTTTAGTCCCGGTTGGTAACCCCAACCGGGACTAAAGGTTCCTTTTCTTTTTTTTTTTTTTGTTTACTTTGTTTTTTTGTTCGAGTTCAGTTACGTATTTATTTAATATATAATATGTTTTTATGTACGTATTCTCGTTGCTAATATAAATACGCATGCATATAATTACATCTAATTCTCATCTTGAGCATTATTATATTGAATAAAGTATGAAACTATATATATTATAGATATATATATATATATGTATATATACAACACTTTCATAATCTTGTTCTCGAAAATAACGATATCAATAAACATTTAATTTACATCATTTATTCCTTAAGATCAAAGTAGAACTCGCCGTTGGGATTTAGCACTTTTTCTAGAAGATATCCTGCTATTGACTCTTGAACTGCTTTCAGATGGTCTTTTTGCATGACCCTTCGTTTCAACCATTCAGTCTTGCATTTGAAATAAAAGGAAAAGTATTAATACACATATATGTATATATATTCATTTAAAAATAAATAAAAATTGATATATACGTACTCTGAGGACATCTTCAGGAGTTCTTCTTATGTGCGCAGTGATAAATTCACAAACGTAGTATCCACACAAGTTATTACCTGGTTTCTGCCGCAAACACCACTGTACGAGAAGAAGATTATTCTCATCATCTCACACGTAAATTAAAAAGTACGATATAGTAATTAAACACGTGGGGAAGTGTATATAGTACAACTTCTTTGGTATTTCAACTACATTAAGTGGTGCCTTGCAATCCTTGCGATGTTGCCGAATAAACTCTTTCCAAACCATGTGCGACCAATAATGTACGATCGTTAATAAATTATGGCAAAGTCTATTCAATAATAGTTGTGCGCGAGAGATCGAAATTACCCCTGGATAATGTCTATCATATCTTGGTATAGTGCCCGTTCTTTTCTCAACGAGTCAAAGATTAGTAACCGACTTGAGTTTAACTCAATGACAATGAGTATCCGATGAAAGCTGCATTGGTTTTATACACACACGTACATGCATATAAGTTGTATTGATATTACATAAAATGTGTAGACTACATTATTATTAACACTTACTCAAAGTTGTACGGGAAAAGTATTGTTGTCTTGTCGTGTTGCTTCATGAAGAACATCATGATATTCTCATGTGCTCAGATACCCATCGCTCCTTGATAATAATACCGGTTTTGAATACGATATAAGGATCAATGAAGCCAACACTTTGGTGTCTTGTATTCTTTGGAGCTCGACATCCGGAATCAGTATATAAATATAAGTTACATGTGAGGATAATTATATACACGCGTCGCATGGAAGTGAGTTTATTAAATAAAAGTAAGAATCACTTACAAACAAAAGGAGCTAATGATTGATTTGTCCAGAGGCGTCCAAGTGGAATAGTTGATGCAATTCTTGAAACTAATATGTAAGATGTCATCGCCACGGAAGTAATGATGGTCTCTAAATCGACAAAGATCCACTTTGCTCACCCCCCGCCACACGCCTACATGTACCACTTGTTGAGCAAGTACATTTGCGTACCCAATTCATTCAGAGTCAGCAGGTTGTACGGACTTTTGCCATATTTATAAGTCTTCCGGTATCAACTTCCGTGTTCGGATTGGAGCTTTGCCCGTCAATTGATCCAAGGTTAAACCAAGTATCTTTAAAAAAGCATTAAGGGCTTGAACCGACACTTCTCGAGTTGTGCGGTCGATAGACTTCTATGTTGGAACCATATTCATTAGCAACAACAAGATTTTGCATTGGTTGCTTACATTGTCCGAGTTTGTGGGACATCCTTCCACGATGCTCTTTTCCTTTTCTTATCTCGCATCATGTGACTTTACGAGGGAGCGATCATAGTCCGATAGTGGCGAAGGCTTACGAAGTTCAATCATCTTTTTCTTGTGAGCATCGACCTTACGCCTCAAAGCACATCTCGTGGTATGTAAAAGTACGGCTTCTCCTTAAGCTTTGCTTGACTCTTGTTTTGATATCTATAAAAAATCTTTTACTTTTTTGTCTTCTTCATTTGCTATTTGCTCATCGGTCTTTTCAGAAGTATTTCTTGAGAAATAACTCTTTTTCTCGGGGTCTTCTTTGTCACGGGACCTTAGACGCTTCTTTGTAGTGCGTCATTGTGGAGGGGGTGGGGCGGTGTTGGAGATCGGCGTGGAGGCGATGAGGCGGTGTTGGTGGAGACCGGCGTGGAGATGTTGGAGATCGTTGTGGAGGCGGTGGGGCGGTGTGTAGGAGTTGGAGATCGTTGTGGAGGCGATGGGGCTGGTGTAGGAGTTGGCGATCGCCGTGGGGATGAAGTCGTCTCGCCCCCTTAGCCTTTGTGATGAGATGGGGAATGAATGATTAGGCTAGGCTAGGAGAGACCCTGCTATAAAAACAATTTGTGTGTCAATTATTTTTGAAGCCAATAGAAAATTAATGGAAAATAATATTTCATTCACTTTCATTCGTACCTAGGGTGAGGTAGGAAGCGGTGGCGCCCGGGAATGATGATGAAGCATTTGCGCCATTGAATAAATGTCTTCTCTGTTTCTCCTAGTGTCTTCTCCCCATCACCGCCTTCAATGTCAAGAGGAACATTCTTTGTAACCTTTGAGCACTCTATCGATCGAGACGCTAGCATATCCAAAGTTGAATAAGCGACCCATGGATTCTTGGTGTCTTCGTTCAGTCTATTGGAGATACAACCCCGACACCACCATGATTGATGCATTACCATCCTGGAATGTGCAGCTCACATTTTGTTAGAGGCTCGGTAATGTCATCATCAGGAAGCGCAAACCAGTGCGTCGTCTTGAATAACTGGCAGCTCCGTGAGAAGCACAAGCGCTTTTCATCGACCAGCGGGGCTAATGGTGACTCGGCGTTGATTGCGATTGCATTTGACTCATTGCTAGCTGCACTTGCCTCTTGATCTCCTCCTGCATTCTTGCCTCAAGAGATTTTTCTCGTTCACGTGATTCAAGCAATGCTTGTCGTGACTCATCAACAAATTGTTCCAATGCGAATTCATTACGCCTCCTCATCTTCTTCTTTCTCTGGCGGCTTCAGAGGTATCCTTGTCTCATTGGGAATGCGTGTAGCCACGGAACCGCCCCATAGCCTCTTGTTCGACCACCGTGTTCGGGATTCTCTAGGGCATATGTCAATTCATCCTTCCTCTCTGTTGGGCTTGAAAACACCACTATCAGCTTCTTCCCTAGCACGAGCTAGTCTCTCGTGTTGCTCTCTCAATTTTTGGTGAAAATTAGCTTGCCGATTAATGCGGGTCTAGGCTTCCCCATGAGCGTAGAGAACCAATTCTTCGCAGCGTTGAGGCCAGTTCTTTTCTATTGTTTGGTATGATTCCTTGGCGGTAATCTACGCTTCTAGGTTACGCCACTTGGGAATAGCACTCCTATAACCACCGATCCCATGCGATGATGGTATTGCTTGCTTACATCCGGGCATTCTGCCGATTCCTCATCACACGTTCCTCTCTTTGTCTTGAGATGTCTTGTATTCTCTGAAGGCATCCCAATGGGACTCAACTTGACAAACGCCTTAGCATTGAAATTGGCGTAGCATTCTTCAAGATAAACTTTTTATACAATGTCTTCTTCCAACTCTGGAACAATGTTGCCATCTTCTTCATTGTCCAATCCCTCACTAGCTCCTTCAAAGCATCATCCGCTTGTAATGTGAAATCTTGAGTGATATCTCTCCAAGCTAGGTTCTTATCACGATCGGATACAAAACTAACATTAGGAGCGGATATCTTCGCTTCCATTCATGAGCACTAAGCGGGATCATATCCTTACAATGAACCCACATTGATTGACATATGTCCGAGCATGTGGTCCCAATGGTTTGCGGTGTCGGTGTCGAATTCGATATTATGAAACGGCCCTCTAATGGCTTTTTTTGGCCCTCGGACTTTCCTACTTTTGTTGGTGGTTGATGTAGATCCAGAGACCGGCTACATTAGTAGAAACACAACGATTAACAACAAAATATCGTGACGCATGCATCTATAAGAGATGATAGATAATCGAATATACCTCGCCAAGTATTTTTTTCTTGCGACAATTTGTTGATCTTCAACCACCGCATATTCAGGATATCCTCATAATCAAGCAAAAATCTTGACTCGTGTCATCTACATCCACATTGGTGCCGGCGTTGATAATATCCGCCATTATGTCATCACTCAAGTTATCATCCGGAGCGACCATTTGTATCTTCAAGATAACACATAGATAGAATTATTATGGTACATAACATAAGTACATGTGATAACACATATAGAATTACTAAATCCAATTAAATATAATAACACATAATATTTCATAAGGATAAACATAAGAATTACATAAGGTATAGGCTTTGGAATCGAATCAAAAACACTTTCGATCCAAAAACATGAAAATAAGTACATGTATATATATACACATAGAATGATACAATATATTTTCTCTCTCTCTCAACACATAGAAATAAGTGCATATGTTTATATCTCTAGATATGCATGTGATAACACATAGAATGTCTCTCTAGATGCAATTTTCTCTCTCTCTCAACTTATGAAAATAAGTACATGTATATATACATATAGAAATAATTAAGTACATATGTATACACATATAGAATCTCTCTCTAGATATATATATATATATATATATATAGAGAGAGAGAGAGGGATAGAATATATAATTACTAAATCCAATTAAATAAATCTAACATGAAATTAGATAAACTAGTAATAGATAATACATTTTAAAAATTCTAACTAACTAAAAAATTATCTAAAAAACTAACATATATCAACTAACAATCTAACTAACATATATCAATTATCTAATAAATCTAACTAACTAAAAAATCTAAGTAACATATATCAATTATCTAATAAATCTAACTAACTAAAAAATCTAACTAACATATATCAAAAATTATCTAAAAAACTAACTAAACTACTAAATATTATTTATTAGTATTATCTAAAAAACAATTAAAATCCAACATTATAAATGACCAAGCAAGGTGGCCAAGGGGAGGCGAGATTCGACAGACGAGGTCGAGGCAGTGGAACTCATTTTGACAGCAGACGAGGCCGGCAAGGCGGGCTCGAAGCCGGCAAATTGAGATCACAAGGGCAGGGGGGTGGCGAGAGCTCGGCGGAGGTGAGGCGAGGCGGGCTCGGCGACACGGCAGACGACGAGGCAGGCGTGCAGTGGCGAGCTCGGCGGCCACGCCAAGGGCTCGGACGACGGCAGACGAGGCGGGATCGACGACGAGGCGAGGCTCGGCGGACGACGAGGACGAGCTCGGAGTGTGGCGGAGGCGGGATCGGAGGACGAGCGCGAGATCGAAGATGAACAGAACAAGTCGATATATATAGGCGGTACCCTTTAGTCCATTTGGTAACACCACCCGGGACTAAAGGTCATTATACCTCATTGGTAATCTCAACCGGGACTAAAAGTAGTCGGCCGCCTTACAAGCCGGGACTAAAGGGTTTTAGTCCGGTTGGAGTTACTAGCCGGGACTAAAAGTATTTAGTGGCAGGACTTCAAAATTGCCGCCCACCCTTTAGTTCTGGTTCTTGGTGCGGGCCGGATGAAGGCTCAAAATTTTGCCAACCCGCCAAACAGTACTTGGAAAGACACAGGATTTTGATTTTGTTTAATACTAGATTAATCAATTAATTCCATAGCAACTTCAATACTTTGCAATATTTATTTTAAAAATTCTATTGATTAACTAATTATTTATTGTAAATAGGAAAATTTTGTAACCTAAAGTTTTTAATTTCTTTTATGAATATAGAATATAAATGTGACTAATACTAAGTATTTTGTTAATGCAAAAATATATTTGTAACTTAAAATTAATAAAACTAATATTATTCGATAGGAAATTTATTATCACATTATTGTAACGTCAATGTTTCAAGTTTTTTTCTCGACTTTTTTTGACCAAAATTGATGAGGAAATTTTTGTTGAACCTATAAAAATAAAGAAAATGTAGTATTTTTTGTTCTACAACTTTTTCAAATGAAAAAATGGTCTATATAAGGATTGTAGATATTGATGATATGAACAAACTTGGTATTCAAAACTTTTCAATTTTAGACAATCTAGGGTTCCGAAAACTAGTTTGTAGGCGTCGAAATTTAAAAATCACAAATTTGAACCGTCCAAACTTTCTCAAATGGAAAGTTGACCAAAACAACAATTGTAGATCTTTTTGAGTTTAACAAACTTGGTATTCAAAACTTTTCAATTCGAAGTCATTTAGAGTCCATAATACTAGAGTCAAAGTGTTGTTTTTTCATTTGACCAAATTTGACTTGGTCAAACTTGCTCAAATGAGACACTAAATGACCTCAGATGAAAAAACTCTGAATACCAAGTTTGATCATCTCAGCAAGATCTACAATTGTTACATAGCTCATTTTCCCATTTGAGAAATTTTTATCAAACACTAGTCACAACTTCTTGAATCTCATATAGACTATCTAAAACTATGTCACACACTTGTGAAAATTGAACTACATTTTGTTCAAGCTTTCTCAAATGAAAAAATGGCCTACATAAGGATTGTAGATATTGATGATATGAACAAACTTGGTATTCAAAACTTTTCAATTTTAGACAATCTAGGGTTAGAAAACTAGTTTGTAGGCGTCGAAATTTAAAAATCACAAATTTGAACCGTCCAAACTTTCTCAAATGGAAAGTTGACCAAAACAACAATTGTAGATCTTTTTGAGTTTAACAAACTTGGTATTCAAAACTTTTCAATTCGAAGTCATTTAGAGTCCATAATACTAGAGTCAAAGTGTTGTTTTTTTCATTTGACCAAATTTGACTTGGTCAAACTTGCTCAAATGAGACACTAAATGACCTCAGATGAAAAAACTCTGAATACCAAGTTTGATCATCTCAGCAAGATCTACAATTGTTACATAGCTCATTTTCCCATTTGAGAAATTTTTATCAAACACTAGTCACAACTTCTTGAATCTCATATAGACTATCTAAAACTATGTCACACACTTGTGAAAATTGAACTACATTTTGTTCAAGCTTTCTCAAATGAAAAAATGGCCTACATAAGGATTGTAGATATTGATGATATGAACAAACTTGGTATTCAAAACTTTTCAATTTTAGACAATCTAGGGTTAGAAAACTAGTTTGTAGGCGTCGAAATTTAAAAATCACAAATTTGAACCGTCCAAACTTTCTCAAATGGAAAGTTGACCAAAACAACAATTGTAGATCTTTTGAGTTTAACAAACTTGGTATTCAAAACTTTTCAATTCGAAGTCATTTAGAGTCCATAATACTAGAGTCAAAGTGTTGTTTTTCATTTGACCAAATTTGACTTGGTCAAACTTGCTCAAATGAGACACTAAATGACCTCAGATGAAAAAACTCTGAATACCAAGTTTGATCATCTCAGCAAGATCTACAATTGTTACATAGCTCATTTTCCCATTTGAGAAATTTTTATCAAACACTAGTCACAACTTCTTGAATCTCATATAGACTATCTAAAACTATGTCACACACTTGTGAAAATTGAACTACATTTTGTTCAAGCTTTCTCAAATGAAAAAATGGCCTACATAAGGATTGTAGATATTGATGATATGAACAAACTTGGTATTCAAAACTTTTCAATTTTAGACAATCTAGGGTTCCGAAAACTAGTTTGTAGGCGTCGAAATTTAAAAATCACAAATTTGAACCGTCCAAACTTTCTCAAATGGAAAGTTGACCAAAACAACAATTGTAGATCTTTTTGAGTTTAACAAACTTGGTATTCAAAACCTTTCAATTCGAAGTCATTTAGAGTCCATAATACTAGAGTCAAAGTGTTGTTTTTTCATTTGACCAAATTTGACTTGGTCAAACTTGCTCAAATGAGACACTAAATGACCTCAGATGAAAAAACTCTGAATACCAAGTTTGATCATCTCAGCAAGATCTAAAATTGTTACATAGCTCATTTTCCCATTTGAGAAATTTTTATCAAACACTAGTCACAACTTCTTGAATCTCATATAGACTATCTAAAACTATGTCACACACTTGTGAAAATTGAACTACATTTTGTTCAAGCTTTCTCAAATGAAAAATGGCCTACATAAGGATTGTAGATATTGATGATATGAACAAACTTGGTATTCAAAACTTTTCAATTTTAGACAATCTAGGGTTCCGAAAACTAGTTTGTAGGCGTCGAAATTTAAAAATCACAAATTTGAACCGTCCAAACTTTCTCAAATGGAAAGTTGACCAAAACAACAATTGTAGATCTTTTTGAGTTTAACAAACTTGGTATTCAAAACTTTTCAATTCGAAGTCATTTAGAGTCCATAATACTAGAGTCAAAGTGTTGTTTTTTCATTTGACCAAATTTGACTTGGTCAAACTTGCTCAAATGAGACACTAAATGACCTCAGATGAAAAAACTCTGAATACCAAGTTTGATCATCTCAGCAAGATCTAAAATTGTTACATAGCTCATTTTCCCATTTGAGAAATTTTTATCAAACACTAGTCACAACTTCTTGAATCTCATATAGACTATCTAAAACTATGTCACACACTTGTGAAAATTGAACTACATTTTGTTCAAGCTTTCTCAAATGAAAAAATGGCCTACATAAGGATTGTAGATATTGATGATATGAACAAACTTGGTATTCAAAACTTTTCAATTTTAGACAATCTAGGGTTCCGAAAACTAGTTTGTAGGCGTCGAAATTTAAAAATCACAAATTTGAACCGTCCAAACTTTCTCAAATGGAAAGTTGACCAAAACAACAATTGTAGATCTTTTTGAGTTTAACAAACTTGGTATTCAAAACTTTTCAATTCGAAGTCATTTAGAGTCCATAATACTAGAGTCAAAGTGTTGTTTTTTCATTTGACCAAATTTGACTTGGTCAAACTTGCTCAAATGAGACACTAAATGACCTCAGATGAAAAAACTCTGAATACCAAGTTTGATCATCTCAGCAAGATCTACAATTGTTATATAGCTCATTTTCCCATTTGAGAAATTTTTATCAAACACTAGTCACAACTTCTTGAATCTCATATAGACTATCTAAAACTATGTCACACACTTGTGAAAATTGAACTACATTTTGTTCAAGCTTTCTCAAATGAAAAAAATGGCCTACATAAGGATTGTAGATATTGATGATATGAACAAACTTGGTATTCAAAACTTTTCAATTTTAGACAATCTAGGGTTAGAAAACTAGTTTGTAGGCGGCCGAAATTTAAAAATCACAAATTTGAACCGTCCAAACTTTCTCAAATGGAAAGTTGACCAAAACAACAATTGTAGATCTTTTTGAGTTTAACAAACTTGGTATTCAAAACTTTTCAATTCGAAGTCATTTAGAGTCCATAATACTAGAGTCAAAGTGTTGTTTTTTCATTTGACCAAATTTGACTTGGTCAAACTTGCTCAAATGAGACACTAAATGACCTCAGATGAAAAAACTCTGAATACCAAGTTTGATCATCTCAGCAAGATCTACAATTGTTACATAGCTCATTTTCCCATTTGAGAAATTTTTATCAAACACTAGTCACAACTTCTTGAATCTCATATAGACTATCTAAAACTATGTCACACACTTGTGAAAATTGAACTACATTTTGTTCAAGCTTTCTCAAATGAAAAAATGACCTACATAAGGATTGTAGATATTGATGATATGAACAAACTTGGTATTCAAAACTTTTCAATTTTAGACAATCTAGGGTTCCGAAAACTAGTTTGTAGGCGTCGAAATTTAAAAATCACAAATTTGAACCGTCCAAACTTTCTCAAATGGAAAGTTGACCAAAACAACAATTGTAGATCTTTTTGAGTTTAACAAACTTGGTATTCAAAACTTTTCAATTCGAAGTCATTTAGAGTCCATAATACTAGAGTCAAAGTGTTGTTTTTTTCATTTGACCAAATTTGACTTGGTCAAACTTGCTCAAATGAGACACTAAATGACCTCAGATGAAAAAACTCTGAATACCAAGTTTGATCATCTCAGCAAGATCTACAATTGTTACATAGCTCATTTTTCCATTTGAGAAATTTTTATCAAACACTAGTCACAACTTTTTGAATCTCATATAGACTATCTAAAACTATGTCACACACTTGTGAAAATTAAACTACATTTTGTTCAAGCTTTCTCAAATGAAAAAATGGCCTACATAAGGATTGTAGATATTGATGATATGAACAAACTTGGTATTCAAAACTTTTCAATTTTAGACAATCTAGGGTTCCGAAAACTAGTTTGTAGGCGTCGAAATTTAAAAATCACAAATTTGAACCGTCCAAACTTTATCAAATGGAAAGTTGACCAAAACAACAATTGTAGATCTCAAATGAAAAAATGGCCTATATAAGGATTGTGAAGTCATAACATATTACATAATATCCGTCTCTAAAACATAATATATTAAACATGCATCGTTGTATCATGTAGGCACAACAGTGAATTTCTTCTTGATGTATGACCCTTGGTTATGATCTTGTCGTAACCATGGAGTGTCTTCATCATTTAACATGATGCTTGGATCTTTCTTCACTATGAAGGGTGGAATTCGGACATTTCTTTCATAATCTTCTGACATGTCTGACTTGTCTTCAATTCCTACTATATTTATTTTCCTAGAAAGAATTATGTGGCGCTTTGGCTCATTGATCATTGAGTTGATGTCTTCGTTTTTTCCTCTCTTTAATTTTGTAGACATGTCTTTCACATAGAACACGACTCACATATGCAGCAAGGATGAATGGTTCCTCTTTGTATCCAATATTGTTGAGGTCCTTTGTTGTCATTCCATACTCTTTGTCGATTGTTACCCTCCTCCGGTCGACTTCACCCATTGGCACCGGAACAAAGGGACTTTAAAATTAGGTGCGTAGTCTAGTTCCCATATCTCTTCTATGCGCCATAATATGTTTGTATATTCCCATTTGGATCTGTGCCATCTATGCGAACACCACTATTTTGATTGGTGCTCCTTTTATCTTGGGCAACTATGTAAAATATATTCCCATTTATCTCGTACCCTTGGTGCGTGAGGATATGCCACGATGGTCGCCTAGCCAACAAATACTGATTGCTCATCAATATTGTCATCGCCTTGACATTCTTTTTTCGCAACCAACCATTGAAACTTTCCATGTCTTTGACGCCTAATCCAAGCTTTAGTCTTCCCGGAAACTTGGATCGTAAGAACTCCTTATGTATCTCGATGTACGGATGCACCAATGATGAGTTCGAAAGAACGATGTAGTGTGCTTTATTGAAATAATCGTCTTCCATGCCGATATATGTTTTCTTCCCTAAAGTTCCTTTACCATCGAGTCTCCCCTCATGTCGTGATTCGGGAGCGCCAATCGGGGCAATGTCGGGAATAAAGTCAACCACGTAACTCAATGACCTCCTCTGTTTCCATAGCCCCAGGCGATGCTTCCTTCGAAGCTTAGAACGGACTTTCACATATTTCTTCAAGACTCCCATAAACCTCTCGAAGGGGAACATGTTATGTAAGAACACAGGTCCAAGAATACTAATCTCCTTCACCAAATGAACTAGGATGTGTGTCATGATATTAAAGAAGGATGGAGGAACACCAACTCAAAGTCGACAAGACATTGAACCACATCATTCTCAGAGAGTAGCTAGTTCCTTTGGATTGATTGCCTTTTGAGAAATTGCATTGAGAAATGCACATAGCTTCACGGTGGCTAGACGTACATGTGGAGGTAGAATTCCTCTTAAAGCAAATGGAAGCAATTGCGTCATAAGCACGTGGCGGTCGTGGGACTTTAAGTTTAGGAATTTTTATCGGCACATTTATTATACCCTTTATATTGGAGGAGAATCGATGGGACCTTGATCTTGCTTAGACATTCGAACATGTTGTCCCTCTCTTCTTTGCTAAGCGTGTAGCTAGCGGGACTTAAGTAATGACGTCCATCTTTGTCTTCTCCGGATGAAGGTTGTCTCGTTCTTTCATGCACCGCAAGTCTGGCGTGCTTCAAGTGAATCCTTTGGCTTCCGTACACACCCATGAATCCTAACAGTTCACACAAAGATTCTTTGTCGGTGCATCACGTCGATTGCGTTGAACCTCTAGGACTTGCCAATAGGGTAGCTCCCAAAAGATGGACTTCTTCTTCCACATGGGTGCATGTCCATTAGCATCTTTGGGAGCAGATTCACCGCCTTGTCCCTTTCCAAATACTACTTTCACATCCTTGACCATTGCAGTACATCTTCCCTGGTTCGGTTATGAGGCTTCTTCCGGTGGTCCGCTTACCTTTAAAATGCTTCCTTTTTTCTTACTTGGTGATTCAAAGGAAGGAATCGGCGATGGCCAAGGTACACGACCTTTCGACATCTTTTCAAATATATCTTTGTCAAGGTCATCAAAACAATGTGTGCATGCATTATATCCTTTGTTTGTCTGACCTGAAAGATTACTTAAAGCAGGCCAATCATTGATGGTTACGAACAACATTGCTCGTAGGTCAAAGTGTTCTTGTTTGTACTCATCCCAGACACGTACACCTGGTTTGTTCCATAAAACTAGAAGTTCTTCAACTAATGGCTTCAGATATACATCAATATCGTTGCTGGGTTGCCTCGGACCTTGGATGAGGATCGGCATCATAATGAACTTCCGCTTCATGCATAACCATGGAGGAAGGTTGTAGATACATAGAGTAACGGCCAAGTGCTATGACTAGTGCTCGCTGTCCAAAAGGATTCATACCATCCGTACTTTAAGGCGAACCTTAAGTTTTTAGCCTCATTTGCAAACTCTGAAAATTCTCTCTCGTCTATCGCTCTCCTTTGGGACCCATCGGTTTGGGTGTCTCAAAGATATTGTCTACCTTACGGTCTTCTTTATACCACCGCAACAACTTTGCGTGGTCTTTATTCTGAACAACGCGTTTTAAGCGTGGTATTATAGGAGCATACCACATAACCTTGGCAGGATTTTCTTTCTAGGACATTGTTCACCCTCGACGCCACCGGGATCATCGCTACCGATCTTATACCGCGATGCTTTACATACCGGGCATTCATCCAAATTCTCGTATTCATTGCCATGGTAGAGGATACAATCATTAGGACATGCATGTATCTTACGGATTTTTAATCCCAAAAGGCGAACAACCTTTTTGCTTCAGTATGTAGTGGTGGGCAATTCATTTGGCTTGGAAGCATCTTCTTTATAAGGTTTAATAAATTCCCAAATGCCTTATCGGATACACCATTCTTTGCCTTCCATTGTAGCAATTCCGATTGTTGTACCCACTTTTTTTTGCCCCTCTTCTACCGTCGGGTATAGCAACTTCCTATGATCCTCAAGCATGCGCTCCAACTTAACTTTCTCTTTTCACTTTCCCATTCTTGTTGTGCATCACGAATGGCATCGCCAAGAGCATCACCGAGATCATCTTCTACCGCTACCTCTTCTTCATCTCCCCCATTGTAGTATCATCA
This sequence comes from Miscanthus lutarioriparius, assembly GCA_904845875.1. Classification (NCBI taxonomy): domain Eukaryota; kingdom Viridiplantae; phylum Streptophyta; class Magnoliopsida; order Poales; family Poaceae; genus Miscanthus; species Miscanthus lutarioriparius. Next base: position 68,919,015 of record CAJGYO010000005.1, on the reverse strand, counting down.
AAGGCACCATCTTGAGCAATAATGTCATCAATGTCTAAATCTTCTCCTTCACCTTCTTCCATCATGACCCCGCTTTCTCCATGCTTAGTCCAACATATATAGTTTGACATGAAACCTGACTTAAGCAAATGTGAATGAAGACTCATTGAGCTTGAATATTCCTTTAAATTCTTACATAGGGCACATGGACAGCATATGAAACCATCCCGCTTATTTGCCTCGGCCACACCTAAGAAATAGTGCAAGCCCTCTATAAAGTCTTGGGAGCGGCGATCGGCATTGTACATCCAATGGCGTGACATAATCTGTATTACACGACAAATTATGAAAACCTTGAACATAATTAAGTATTTTATTACACAACATAAATGACACACACACGGTTGATAAAATGCGTAAGAAACTCACATCGCGATCCGGGCACTTGTAGAAAACACGACCCTTGTTGGGTCTCTGTCTCTTGACTCGGTACTCCATCACAATCTTCTGCTTACACTTGCCGCAGATAATGAGAGGGAGTTCTGGCCTCAGTCGTTTCGCAACCGAACGAGAGGCCGAGGATCCAGTAACAGTTGTCATCTACTTTCTATAGTTATTTTTGCAAACTAGTGTAAATTTCATATTTTCAAATATCCATCAAATTATAGCTCAAAAACATGTTTCAATAAATAACCATCCGTACTAGTTGACCTTGCTTACGTGATCATCTCGGCGAGCATTTCTCCACCGGACGGCACCGTGACTTGGCCAAGGAAGAGCTCCGATTCTACGAGAAAGGGAACACGGTCTTCCACGACCGTTGTTAGCTCTCTCCTCGTAGAATCAAAGCTCCTCCTTGACGTCCGCTACCGCTTCGGCAGAGAACATGCTTGCCGAAGTGAACACGGTCCGCAAGTTCAACTAGTACGGATTTTCTACAATTTTCTAACAATTTTCTAAGTTTTTCATTTCATGGAAAAATTAATTCTAAGATCACGTAAGCCACCGGGGGCGAGAATGGCGCGTGCTCCAATGAGGACGAAGCGAGGCATGATTTTGATGAACTAATTTAACTTTTGTTTATCCAAACATATATACAAATCATCATGTGATTTTAAGCTAAAAATGACATATAAAATCATAATAAGTCCAACATATAAAGTTACACATGCATCTACATCACAAAATGAGATAAGCTACTTGATAAAACATAAGAGGATTAAGTTTGTTACCTCCAAAATCGAAGAGCAACACCAATGGAGGGAGAGTGCAAGAACAACAACAAAAGTGAAGAATGAGAGGAAGTGAGTTTGAATAATGGAATGGCTCAGGCTCGGGGAGGAAGAATTGAGAGTAATTATAGGCGGGATAATTAGTTCGGTTAGGGGTCCAAACCGGGACTAAAGATTAATCTTTATTCCGGGGCATAACCCAAACCGGGACTAAAAGCTTTAGTCCGGTGGTATTACCAACCGGGACTAAAGGTAAACCTTTAGTCCCGGTTGGTACTACCACCGGGACTAAAGATCCCCGCCTGACGGACGACCGTTAGGCGGGGACCTTTAGTCCCGGTTAGTATACAAACCGGACTAAAGGGTCCTTTAGTCCCGGGGGCAAAAAATGCCGAGGCTAATGCTAAATTGGGACATCGTTCTAAAGTATGTTCTCTAGTAGTGCAAGTGCAGAACTATATGATCCAAATCATTGCATTCTCTAGTTTAGCAACAATATGTAAATTTGAATGGTTTGTGATTTGCAGTTACCTGGTAAATATCAAAACAGCTATTGTTGGTATAGATTTTGAAAAGTGCATGCCTGATCCCATGGTCCCCAACAAGCATCAGTGAATTTGACCTTCATACTTTGGCAAACACCAATAGAAGTCTAATTCAAGATTTGAGCATGCTGTAGTCATTGATCCCATGGTCCCCAACAAGCATCAGCTGCTACATATAAATAAAATCTATTGTAAAAGAGGGTCACGAGGAACAACAAGAAATAATGCTTAGATTGACATCTCTAGTTGTAGTTTAGTCAGTCCAATTGGAATTACTTATAACACTGAAAAAATACTTGTATATTAAAAGACCAAGTAAAAAAACAAAAGAAACATGGATGTTGCAAAGTCAAAGGATTGACTAAGCATGGCCACATCTCCACCTTCTTCCCTGTGGACTGCACCTTATTCAGCACCTTGCTCGCCTCCAAAAATATGAGAACTTCAAATAGAACTTCAAATGGGACATTACATGATTTTAAATGAAAAAGTCTTCGAAAACAAAATTGTAAAACTCATCGAGATACAACTTTTCTTTTGGTCATTTCTCTGTCCGACTTTATTTGAACAATTCAAAATTTATGGCCTTATGGCTCAAGCCGTTGCTCTTATGACAAATAAAATAAAACATAAGATCGTTCACAAACATACAAGTGGTCAAGTGATAGTGGGGTTGTTGCTATCCTCTTGTGGGTGGTTGGTGAGGTTGTAAGTTCAAATCTTTGATGTTGATCTACTTTTATTTTTTGTCATTTTTTCAACACCATGCAAAAGTTGTATTTCAAAATATGGAAATTTTATATATAATTTCGGGATAGTAATTGATCTCAAATGGATTTTGTTGTCATTTTTTTCACGCCATGCTAAATTTTAATTTTAAAATATGAAAACTTTAAATAAAATTTTGAGATGGTAAATGATTTTCAAATGGAAAAGTCGTCAACCACAAGTTTTTAGAACCCATCTAGATCTACAACTTTTGTTTTGGTTGTTTCCTCATTCAAGTTTGTTTAAACAATTCAAAATTTGAATTTTAAAATATTGAAACTTCAAATAGAATATTGGTATAGTAAATGATTTGAAATGGAAAAGTCATCAATAGTAGTTGTACAACTCATCCGAGACCTAGAACTTTTGCTTTGGTCATTTCTCCATTAAACTTTGTTTGAACAATTCAAGATTTAAATTTCAAAAAATGAAAACTTCGACTAGAACTTTGGGACATTAAAGGATTACAAATGAAAAATGTCTTCAACAATAAAGTTGTAGAACTCATCGAGATAAACAACTTTTATTTTGATCATTTCTCCATCTGACTTTATTTGAACAATTCAAAATTTATGACATGATAGCTCAAGCCGTTGTTCTTATAACAAATAAAATAAAACACTAGATCTTTCACAAATGTATAAGTGGTCTAGTGGTAGTGGGGGTGTTGCTATCCTCTTGTGTGTGGTTGGTGAGGTTGCAAGTTCAAATCTTGGAGGTTAATCTACTTTTATTTTTTCAACACCATGCAAAAAATGTATTTCAAAATATGGAAACTTTATATATAATTTCGGGATAGTAAATGATTTCAAATGGATTTTGTTGTCATTTTTTTCATGCCATGCTAAATTTTAATTTTAAAATATGAATACTTTAAATAAAATTTTGGAATAGTTAATGATTTTCAAATGGAAAAGTTGTCAAATATAAGTTTTTAGAACTCATCTAGATCTACAATTTTTGTTTTGGTTGTTTCTTCATTTGAGTTTGTTTAACAATTTAAAATTTGAATTTTAAAATATGAGAACTTTAAATAGAATTTTAGTATAGTAATTGATTTTAAATGAAAAAGTCGTCAACAACAAAGTTGTACAACTCATCAAGATCTCCATCTTTTGTTTTCATCATTTCTCCATCCGAATTTGTTTGAACAATTCAAAACTTATGTTCCAATAGCTCAAATCATGTTTCCTATAACAAATAAAATAAAACTCTAGATTTTACACAAACATTCAAGTGGGCTAGTGGTAGTGCAATGTTGGTGTCCTCTTAAGAGTGATGATAGGTTGCAAGTTCAAATCTTGGTTGCTCCATTTTTATTTTCTTATCATTTTTTCCATGCCATGCTAAAGATTAGTATACGATGAGAATTTTGAAAATAATTTTACAATAGTAAATGATTTCAAATAAAAATGTTTGGCCTATTTTTTTTTATTATTTTTCATGCCATGCTAAAGTTTAATATCACAAATAAAGTAAAACACCTAGCAATACAAGTGTCGCCAGCAACATTGTATTGCAACGAGCACACAGGCCTATAGCAACACAAAAAATCATGGCAACAGTAACATGATATTGCGTCCATTTAGGATTCTAGTTGCAATAAGTACCTAACAATTGCAACCCCATTGAAGATTATTACAACCCCAAAAAATGTGGCAATAGGAACATGCTATTGCATCCATTCAGGATTCTTGTTGCAATAACCACCTAACAATTGCAACACCACCAAAGATTATTGCAACCTAAAACAACCATGGCAATAGTTATAAGCAATCAAATGACATAGGAGTGTATAACAAATGAGAATATATCTTGGAAAATTGAGAATATATCAACTTATCGGTTTCTTTATTTTTAATCCCTGTTTTTATAATGACTATGTTCTATTAAAACAAAAGAAATGTTAGAAATCGATTTCATGCGTATTCAGTGTGGATTCATCCCGAAGGTATCTGCATATCCCAAAAGAAATATTCAAAATTGACATAGGGCACCTAAGCTTGTTAAGCTCATTTAACCAATTAATTGTTACACTTAAATGTGCATGTCTTGTTAAGTGTTCATGTGGTAAGTTCATTTAGACTTATGTGACACTTAAACTTGTCAAGTCCACTTTTGTAACATTTTACTTATAACATTAAATTTTGTGTTACTATTATCGTTATTAGTAACACATTTTTATAAAACAAGTGTTTTGTGTTACAACCTATGTGCGTAACATATAGTTCGTGTTACTATTAAATTTCTTTGGAACACATTGATGAATGTGTTACAAGATTGTGTTACAATATCCTTATTTTGTAGTAGTGGAAGGTGGATGGCGTTTACTGTCACACCCTTGATAGTGAAGGTGCCACACACCTCCAAGAAGTGTTGATGGTGGGCATTGGCATCCTCATGAGGCTTCTCACAAAATGGGCTGTCTTGCACCATGTTGATAAGCACAAGCTTAAGCTCAAAAGTGGCATCCCCCAAGTTGAATTGGGGTCCTGTGGCCACATCAGTGGCTGACAGGGCTGAGAAGTCAACGATCGACTTTTGAACCATAGATTCCTTAGGTGGTGGTGCGGAGCTTCCTTCCTAGAACAGATTCAGGTTCGAGATGAACCTTTGAGGAGGAACTTTACGGCGTCTATTATTCCTCAACAATTGCTTGGGATCTTCAACGAAATTTCCTGGCAATTGAAAATCGCTCATACACTGTCTTGCTTCACAACAATGAGAAACAAAGACAGGGGTAAGCCCCTACACTAATTGATAACTAATTTGATGGTAAATTCTGGATTCAATTTAATTAAAATTCCTAGGATGATGCTTTCCCCGGTGACGGCGCTAGAAATGCTTGTTGGTATTTCTTATGTCTATTGGATTATTCCGCAAGCACACAGAATATATCGCTGTAGCACTTCACCCGAGAGTATTCTAAGATATCATTATTTATTTTTATCCCAAGGGAAAGCAGTAACTAGGAATGATAATAAAAGAGAGATCCTTATATACCACAACTTAGTATCAACTAGTATATGGGGTAAACAAAATATGGTAGGGAGGGATGATGATGAAACAAGCCAAGATAAAGATAAATAAGATAACTAGTAAGTATAGCTAGGTGGGAGGACAATGAGGGAGTATATGACTCCTATGTTTCTAACTCTACTCGTGTAACAACCAAATCACACAATCAAGACACATAGATTGATACCTCACAACAAGTATGCTAGGCGATAGGTGAGACAATAGGAGACAAAACCCCTATCCAAAGCAGCTACCTTGTTACTGGAGCCCTACCTTTTAAGAACTTATCTACAACATGTGGTGGAATGCAAAGGTTAGATAGGGCTGTCACCACCTGCTAGCTACCACAAACAATCCGTGCAACAAGTGGTAACCAAAGGCAAGATCATGTATAAGCACCACGCTTACACCTTCTCTCACTACTCTAGCTATAGTTACGAGGCCAACTAGAGCACCCTGTGATAGGCGATGATTGCAATACAGGTGTGTTTCCAAGATCACAATCTTGTATATAACAACTCTATGACTAGATAAGCCACAACAATACTACAACTAGTATAATATTGCACAAGCTAAAGACTGAGTAAAGTAGAGAAAGAGTAATATATTGAATAAGGTAAAGTCTTACAAAAGAAAGGAAAAGGTACAAGAGCTATACCAGACTCTCTAGAAGATAGCTCCGGAAGACCCAAGCAAAGCTCACTACTCAACTCTAACTCCCACTCTAGACTACACTACTAAGATAAAGTGGACTAACTACTCTTCACTTGAGCTTGTAGGCTTCTTCACCATGAATGGTAAGGGGGAGTGACCCTCTATTTATAGGTAGAGGTAGAGGTGGTGCCATGTCAGTGATCCATGTGCTTCCTCAACATGGCCCTTGGATCCACTGATCTTGAACTGACCTTTGATCAATGGTTCAGATTAAGGAGGATGCATGGAGGCATGCATAGAGGCAGTGGTGAAATTTTAGGTTGGTTAGCTCCTTAGTGAGGTCGCCCAACCCCCAATGGTAGGTGGGCCCACTCTCCTTCTTCTAGAACCATGTCCCACATGTAAGTGAGTGTGTATGAGGTGTGAATCATCTTAGTCACGTCGGGTTGCTTCATTTGTGGGCCCATGAATCCATGTGGCTTGATCCTCCACCCTTGAGAGAAAACACAAGTGTGATCCAAGGGTGGGGAATGATTTTGGGATGCTTCACATGGATCATGGTGAATTGGCATTGCCTGGTGGGCCCAAGTAGAGGTCTGGCGACCTCTATGTGGAGCTTCACAGGCTCATCTTCTTCAGTTTTGTGACATCCTGTATACACATGCTCAAAGTACAAGTGGAACTCGTTATTGATAAAATATGCTCATGACATGTTGTCCCCCCTTTGAAACCGAGGTTGTTGATGGTGTTTTGAGTGTGTAATTTTGTGACATTTTCACCGTCAACAACCATGACCATTGAACAGATGGTTCATACGGTCAAGCGACGGTGATGTTCACCTTGACATAGACGTGCCGGACGTCAAAGCGACAGTGAAAGTGCATTGCACACAGTCATATCGTGTGCAATGCGATGGTTTTCATGACCATTACATAGGCGGTTCGGACTCCCAACCGACGGTGCTGTTCACCTCGCCACAGACGTATCGGACGTGAAAGCGACTGTGAACCCACAGTGCACACAGTTAGGTCGTGCTGCAAGGCGATGGTGATTATCACGATTACAATCGGCTCATTGACCATTGTGGTGGTGTTGACAAGCCATCACTGTCGGTTCTGAACCGACCGTGATGACTTCGACTATCACCATCGAGTGTTTACTGCCGAGGCTGAAAACGGCTGCGATGGGGTTATGAAACGACTATGATAGGTCTGCATGTAGTATTGACACCTCTCTTGGCCGGTTTGGGGTCCTATTTATAGCCATAATAGATGAGCTAGCCGTTGGAAGCTTGGCACCCTTTCCTGCGTACCATCGGATCGAAAGCGGGGGGCGTCGGACAATTGGGGTGTCAGGGTCTGACGCTTTGTCAGAGCTAGCTGTTTCTTACCGTTGTCGACCGTTGCCATCACCTCTACGGTTGACACTGGGCTAGACCGTCGGACTGGTCCGACGCTGCCCTGTCGGACTGGGTCCAACATTTTTTCTCCTCTCGGGAACCATTCTGGAAACCGTCAAACTACAATTTCAATTGGTCTGATGCTGCCATTGAGCAGAGTCTAATGCTCCTGCTGCCTCTGTGCCCTGATGAACAGTGAGCTTGTTCGGTCCGACGCTATGCCTAATGCTACTGCTGAGAATTTCACTAAATCGGACTAGTCTGACACTTTAGGGTCTAACGACCCCCTAAGGGTCTGACGCCCTGCTATCTTCTCCCTTCTTTGATTCTTCACGCTCCTTGCGTCCGGCTTGGTTCCCTTCTTGTGCCTTGGACTTGTGCATGTCTGGTAGGTCTTCAATCAAGCTTTCTAATGTCTTTGCTTGTGGTGTTTACCATCCGGATCGCACTGTTTCCTAAGTCGAAACCACCTTTGTACCTTATTGGACTACAAAATAAACACTCGCAAATTCATTAGTCCAACTGAGTCATGTTGATCATCAAATACCAAAAACTGAACTAAATGGGCCAAGGATCTAGTTTCCTTACAGAAACCAAAGGCTACTATAATTGTGTAGGGGCTTGCGTTGTGTGGAAATAGAGCTAGAGCAAAGTAGATGCTTGTAGGGATTTTTGTTGTACTAATCACCTTTGCACTAGTGTTATGATGTTTTTAGAATATTTTTATAGGTTATTCATCCCCTTCTAGCCATCTAGATACTTTCAACGTCGGCAGACGAACACAAGAGAAAGAGACTAGACTACGAATAGAAGTGGGGACTCACGTATCCTACCTTTAATTCAACGGGTAGCAGGTCACTTATCCACATCCTACCTAAATCACACGAGTGTGGATTTGGGGAATGGATTAGGATATTCATCAACATGTCTAATTTCAATGTCAAAAGGCTAATTTAGAGTAAGAACGAGTTTGCAGAGCGGGTATGAGGGAATAGAGATGGGATCATTCCCCATCCCATCCCTGCAAACTTGACAAAGACTAATTTTTTTCTGCTCTAATCCTTGTATAGGGAGTAAATTTCTCACCGCCATCTTTTAATATGGAAATTTCCCGCGTAGAATCGGGCGGTGACGTTACCTATTACCATCTCTAGACTACCGCTCCACCTATTTCAGTCGGCACCGCACCATCGGCCTGTTCGGGAGGCCGTATCGTATCGTGGATTATTTACTGCTGGCTGGTTTGGTGTGAGAGAAAAATACTGTTCCCGGCTGGAAATTTACGATCGTTTATGAGCAAGCGAACAGGCTGCATGTTGGCTATATATGACACCAACAGCCCGGTAAGCGCTAACCCTACACCCGCTAAGAAACCCCGCAGCCAATCAGCTCGTGGCATTTGATCGAGCCCTCTTGACCACTACCCAAGATGCGCCTCCGCACACGTGGCTTTCCAACGCCCCACTGCAGCCGCTTGCCCAATGGGCAGCGGCCACGCATTCTCCCTTCCCTGGACTACTCTTGGTGGGTGGAGAGAGCCGCAGAAGGCAACTGGAGGAAAGAAGACGATACGCACGGGAGGAGGAAGTGGAGAGGACGGCGCGAGGCTTGGCCGTGCCGGCGAGTTGGGGTGCTTTTCCTGCGGTCGGAGATGCGACCGTTGGGACCCGGGAGACAGCGCAGTTCGGCTTCGGGTTCGGGGGCGGCTCCCGCGACGGCGGCCGCCACCTGAGCAGGATGTTTAACTGGAACGACGAGCAGCCGCAGGTGCCCCTCCCCGTCTGCCTTTCCCGTGATAATCTAGAATCTTGCGTTATGCTTGCTCACTTGGTTGGATCTGCTCGGGCTCTATATTTCGTTGCGTCATTCCGTGCCCCACGCGCTCTAATTCACTAGGTTTTTTAGTTTGGATGTGGTTGTTCCGGAAGGGAATTTGCTGTTATCCCATACCGTTGGGGGTTAAAGTTGGGGGAGTTGGAGGTGCAAGGGACTACGAGCGGAAGCGTAGAATTCTTGCTACGCAGGTCGACTGCATCCCTGCAGGTTGCAGCAGTGCGAGCCTTTTGGACACTTTCTGTGCTAACAAGCATGACTAGGGGACAATTCTGCTTTGATTGCCTCTACTTCTGAAGCGTGTAAGATTGTCTAATGCCCAGAGCAGTGCTGGAATATGGACTTATATGTTCTATTGGAAGAAAGCTAAGGGAGTCTTTATAAGTTTCATGGCTCTTAGAATGTTCCCTCCATAGTTTGTTGGAAAAAAAAAGTAGTGAACTGAGCCTGTAAATGTTTTTATGAACTTGATGGTTTTACTGATAGCTGCTGAAGTGAACTGCAAACTGGTTCTGTAGTAAATCACAATGTCAATTTTTCTTATTTGCGCTACTCATTTTGGTGCATGCCACTCAGTTGGCAATGTTCTACTCTATTGATTTCAGTATTTCCTCATAAAAGGATAACTTTATTCAGGAACCTTGAATTCAGATATGCTCATATGAATTTAAGGACATAACATATTATACTGAATACTTTGGACCTTCAGCGATAATATCTAATACACTACACTTTTGCTTTGTGCTTGATTATTTCTCTGAATTTTGAATTGGACTTTCAACTCTGAACCTTGCACCATTTACCATCACATCACTAAATGCTCTCACTTCTTTTTGGATTTTAACATTCTCCTTCCAGTCTCATATTATTGTTTTGGACATGAGCATAGACTGGACTCTACTCGCTACTTCTGCTAGGAATTTTGATTTTATACAGAAAATTTCAATTATATTTTAGATTTGGTCTATTTTTCAACTTGATCTTGTAACATAAGATATCGAAATTTATGTGATCCTTTAAAGAAATTTGGATGAGTGTGCACTTGGTAGGTTCCCATCGGATGAATATAGATAATTTTAATTCCTTTTCTCTTTTATTGTTGGAGATTGATCACAGCCCTGGCCTGGGGGGGCAGCGCCAAGCACGTCCATCCAACCCCAGGCATCAAGAATCTGATGCCTGGGATGGATGCGTGCCAGGCAGGTTTCTCAGAGATCTAAGCAAACAAGCTGGTATGCCCATTTTTTATTATTTGTTTCATTTTGGAATGCAGGTAGGGGATGCAATATGGGCTGAGTTCAATGAGAGTGAGGACCATATTGTGCCTTATCCTAAAGGTGCAGAAGATAGTACGACTCGCAAGAACAATGAGGAAGAGGCGGCTAGTATTGCTGGCATCACTGAACATTCTGCAGGTGTTCAAACTGGACTTCAAGGGATGGAAAAGCAGACTGCAAATCAGACAAGTGCACATTTTTCAGCCACACGAATTGACATGGAATCCTGGCCTGACCTTCCTTCCTTGAATCCTACACTTGATAGAAACTATAGTGATGACAACATAGCATCCACATATCTGGATTTCAGTGCTGAACCCAGTTTACAGAAAGTGACAGGAAAAGCTACAGGTTCATTTCTTCTTTCAGCATGCTGCATTGCCAAATGTTTATTGTATTTCTGCTTCAGTTTGAAAACTTCTAGTCCAACAGATATACCTAAAAAAATCATGCAATTATGAAAAATAAGATGATACTGAGTTACATAGCTTTTCTTGATCTGTATACAGGGCAACTAGATGGTGAATCAGAAGTGTTCGGTAATGATCAAGAAGAAAAGAGTAACAGTTTCCTTGATTGCGACTGGGGCAATATTGGAGATTTTGATGATTTTGACCGTCTATTTAGGTACGATTGGAAACTCAAAACTTTTTACTCAACTCATGAGTTGAATTTGCAGTCATTGATTCTTTCATGGCTGGATAGTACTATCAATTTCGTAGTCTTATCAAGTGATAATTTTTGCAGCAATAGTGATTCCATATTTGGTAATGAGATAGTTGCCAACGACAGCAATTTTCTTTCTGCATCTTCGAATTTGATGGATAATGCTGTGCAATCAATCCCAATTCTGGTTTGTGAACATAGAACTTTGATTTTTTGCTGTTTTTTTCCACATTCTTCTCACTGTGATTTGTTTGTTTCTGTTAAAAAGCAACTACCATTGAATAAACAACCATCATGTGATTGTGGGCCTTCTTTGCTTCTGACTAACGAAATTTCCAGTGGTGTTACCAAACAAGAAAATAAGGTACACAAAAAAAATGCATTTACATATGTTCCTATGTTTAGAATTATTTCTTGGCTACTCTGGTTATCCACTTTTGGCAGGTAGCAAATGCTAATGCTAAATCTGGAGAGGAAGCTGAGATTAAAATTCATCTGACTTGTGAATATTCTGGGAAACCAAATCAGTTCATGTGATATACTCTGCCAAACTCTTTATGAATGAGATCACTTCTGAGCTTGTTTGCTTCAAACTGAAGCACCAATTGATATGCTGATGTTTCTCATCTGGATTGATGTCATAAAACAAAATGGCATTTAAATATGGGACAATTGCAGTGCGAATCTGTCAACAAACTGTTTCTGACAAAACTTTAGATCTTTTGAGAAAATCTTGTCATAATAATGTGATATCTCATATTTGTCAGCTATGCTCCAGTTGGTTCTCTCAAGGCCTTGTTTAGTTCCGCGAAATTTGGGAATTTGGCTACTGTAGCACTTTCGTTTTTATTTGGCAATTAGTGTTCAATCATGGACTAATTAGGCTCGAAACGTTCGTCTCGCGATTTCCCACCAAACTATGCAATTAGTTTTTTTTTTCGTCTACATTTAATGCTCCATGCACGTATCGTAAGATTCGATGTGATGACTACTGTAACACTTTTTGGAAAAACTTTTTGGAACTAAACAAGGCCCAAGTCGATTATAAAAAAGTTTTTGGTGCACTCAAGTACATTAAGCACAAAGTAAAGCTTTTACTTGCAAAATGAGCTCAAAATATGTCCTGTCAATCTTCTTTGTTATCTCTTCCGAAACCTAGCTTTAGAGGGTTAATCTGCCCACTTGATTGCCACTTTTTAGCATCTGATTTGAGTGGGTGATTTTTCTTTAGTTCAATGATTAAATTAACCACTCCGTGTAGGTCGAAGTGCAGAAGAGGCCAGTGAGGTCACGCAGAAAACCAGAGGAAAGAGGTAAAAGTAAAATATCCAGCAGTGCAAGTGGCTTCTCCCAGAGCAAAGTAGAGAATCCATCAACCAATTTGCAAGCTCCTATGCAACCTGAACAAACTCCTCAATATGCACTGTTCCAGGATAGCAAGAAGATAGGACAAGTTCAGCATGCTAATCAGTTTATGTTTCCTGGATATGGGTATCCTGCGTATCCATTTCCTACCATTCCGTTAGTGTCAAACATTCAAGCTGAAGGCTATCAGACAAAACCAACTGGCACAAGCTACCGAACTTTGGAAGATTCCCCAAAACAGTCAAGTTCCATAGAAATGTCACAAGACATTCCATCAAGACCAGTGACAATGACACCACAAGAAAAGATAGAAAAGCTTAGGCGCCGGCAGCAAATGCAAGCACTGATAGCTATTCAGCAACAGCAGCAACAGTTTGGTCAAGAGGGTTCTGGCAGTGACACAATGGTGTCTCAAGCATACTCCCCTAGGAACAAAAATCCGGATTCCTTAGGGAGTTCAATTGTCATAGATGAAAACGCAAATAAGGTTTTTTCGCCTGAGATGATTCCAACTAACCATGACCTGGTTCACAAGAGTTCTGCAATTTCAGATGATCCCTTTATAGAGGAAAAAATATATTATCAGCTACAAGATGCTCTTGGCAAGGCAATTTGTTAACCCTTTCGATTTCATTGATTCTTCATATGTTTACTAATAGTATTATTGAGTTGCTGGGGATGTGCAATACAAAAGTTAACTTTTTTAATCCTTCTGACACAGTTGGATACCAAAACTCGACTATGCATTCGAGATAGTTTGCTTCGTTTGGCCTATAGTGCAGCAGAGAGACAAATTGATGGTGATAGGAGCAGCACTAACAAGACTAATAAAGATGAAGATGAAGCTTCCGAAAATGATGCATCTACTAGGAGAACAAGGTAGAGTACACTAAAAATGGGTTTATTAACGTGTTCCTGCATTACTATCAGGTAATTGATATTATGCAATGTAAAGTCACCCAGTGACCTCAAATCATTTCTTATTTACCATCTATGCAACGTCGGACCAGACGTTTTATGTGCGCTTCTCATGGATTAGTTTGTATTCCAGTGTTTTAATCACTGAAAGCATTCAGAATGGCTCAGTTTATATATTATGATCTCAGGTCTCCAACTAAGGAAGCAGAAACGACCACTAATCCAGTTGATCGTATAGTGGCCCATTTGCTGTTTCATAGACATTGCTCCAAGGTTACAACAGCAACAAAAGAGGAAATCATATCCTCAACCCCCTTGATACTAGAACCTGGTGAGTTGCCTATATGCATCAAAATATCATGTTACCATATATGCTCGCGCAATCAACACATAGTAACCCTTTTGCAAATTTCAAAATGTGCAGAACCGAAGGTACCCTTGGGAACTCCTAGGGTGCCATCAGAAGATCAACGAGATGAGCAAGAAATTGTATTGCAGCCATCACAATAATGTGAGATGTGCTAGAAGATAAGGTTTTACTCAATTTGAGTAAGATTATGTGCATTTAGTTAGCCTGTGAATCTAATGTCATCCTTCTAATGAGCATACAGATGCTGATTTTATCAACTGTTCAGAATCAAAATGATAGCAAATCCAGTGATGATGGCAATCTGCTGATCACCTGTGGCTCCGAAGATCCCTTGTGTAATATGTAACCATTTCAGCATTGTAGCATCCTTTTTTTTCATCCTGTAAGAACATCTCAGACTGTATTGGAACCTACGATTGTGTGTCGAGCCCTAAAAAGAGCAAAACTTGGCTCTGGACATCATTATGATTAATTCAATGTATGTCCTATCCACCCATTTCCTCTGAAGAGAAGACCTTTTTTCTCTTGCGTAACCGCCCAATGTTTGGATCCATGGGGCTAAAGTTTAGCGCACCTCTTTTAGTCACTTTTTAGCCCTCATGGATCAAACAGGAGGGTTAAAAGTGGGGGCAAAACTTTAGCCTATCCCTTTTTCATTAGCCTCTCCAAAGTGAGTTAAAGATGGCTAAAAGTGGTCTCTTCATGTCAAAAGATACATATTACCTTCACCCACCCTGTTTGTCTTGTGCATGAGTATTAATTAGGGGCAAATGAGTCATGATAGGGTATATGGCTAATCTTTAGCTCCTAAATCAAAACAGTCCTATGGGCTAAACTTTAGCCCCTTCATTTTAAGGGCTAATCTTTAGTCCTGGGCTAAAGTTTAGTCTCATAGATCCAAACAGGGTATTAGAGGGGGCTGCTTACTTGGGAAAATATTGATGGCACATAAACTCAAGTGTCTCTGAAGAGTGAAATCCATAGAGCAGTATTATCGTCCTTGGCATACATTTTCCGAGCGGTGTGAAAATTGTGAATGATTTTTCAAAGAACAGTGGGTCGTCATTGTACGGGTAGCGTGACAGTTGTGTCATTGTGTGGAGTTTTGTTAAGCCGACCATCAGGCATGGGTAAGATATTCTTTTGGTTTTCAATATTACTATTGATGTGAATTTTAAGCGTTTTATTTTACTGCAGTTGCGATTGATGGGAAAGATCTCTCCTTCGCTATGGGCGTATCATCCAATAATTCCTAGAACGAGAACGCTACTACGGATTGCGTTAACCCAAGTCCAAAGACGGATATAAAATAGAGAGAACCAAATTTCTCTCTGTCCCTTTTTTTTCTCTCTCGTTTATTTATATTGACCACTTGTTATGTACGTAGTACGGGGCATGTACAAATGTTACTCATCAAACTCCGCAGGGAGCACAGATCACCCTCTGTATATGTTCTAGTAGGAGTATTTAAGTTACAATATTCACTACGTATGTCACAAAAAATAAAAATAAAAAAGAATCAATTGAAATATCCTCCTTCACACCCACGCTTCAATCAAATCAATGGTATAATATCCTGTGTTCCACCACCAATCCCGCACGGTGGCGCTGCCTCTGCTGCGCCCAGTGGCCATACGCCTCGCGCAACCGGCGGCGGAACCGTGCCATGTCCAGCCGCACCTTCTGGCCGTCCAGATAAACCTGCTTGGTGACCTGCCACCCCTTGGCGTTCACGGTATCCGGGTCAGTCAGCACCGGGTCGTCGTTGGCGTACTGCCCGTAAATCGAGCTCTCGGACGGCAGGATTTTGTACGGCATGTAGCGTAGGCCCAGCCGCCGGGCAGGCTCGCCGTAGTACGTCTCGGCGGCCCAGTCGGTGCCAAGCGGCACCACCTGAATGAACACCGAGCCCGGGCGCATGAAAAGGAAGTGCGTCATGGCCGCGCCGTGCACGCCCACCATGACGTCCGAGGCGTTCAGGGCGCGGTACA
The DNA here is from genome assembly GCA_904845875.1 of Miscanthus lutarioriparius. Lineage (NCBI taxonomy): Eukaryota > Viridiplantae > Streptophyta > Magnoliopsida > Poales > Poaceae > Miscanthus > Miscanthus lutarioriparius. Next base: position 68,903,000 of record CAJGYO010000005.1, on the reverse strand, counting down.
TCTTGGCGAGCTCCGTGTCCTGGCGTGGCTGGAGCACGGCGACGCGGAACCCGGCGCCGGCAGCGGCGCGAACCAGCTCAGCTTCGTTCTCGATCGCGCGCGACCCGTTCCGAGAGATGATCGTGAGCCGAGGCTTGTCACCCTCATCTGTCTTGGTGCGCCGGCTCCGCTTGCTTGATCGATGACGTTGCTGTCTCCTCGCAGCAGCAGCTTCTTTCTCCTCCTCCTCCTTGACGATTGTCTGGATGCGACCACGGTGAGCGTGGTCGAGCATCTGGCGGAAATCCTGGATCGTCTGGTTGGCTGGCATCCGCACGGCGTCGATGGCAAGCTCGTCGTGGATGCGAAGCCCAACGACGGCCTCGGGGAAGCAGTGCGTGCGGCGGTCGTTGGTGAAATCGATGGGCGGGTGGTCGGAGAGCTGCTCAACGATGTGGCCGTACTTGGTCATCCACCAGTCGTGGTACTCGAGCATGACGAAGACCACCTTCTTGTTGTAGTGGCGCGTGGTGATGTAGAGCGGGATGATGCCGTCGTTGAACTCGTGGTACACGTTGCCCGTATAGCCGCCGGTGGAGAAGACGACGGCGGGGACGTCGTGGCGGACGTCGCAGCTGCCGGGCGCGGCGGCGTCTCCCTCGGGCGCGGAGCGGAGGCGGAGCTCGTCGATGGTGCTCATGATGCTGGACTCCCACTTGCGCGTGTATGGGCGGATGCGCTCGTCGGTGGCCGGTCGAGACGAGTTGGAGTTGGGCGGCAGCAGCACGAAGAGCGAGTGGGAGGCGGCCTGGGTGCGGACGTCCCCGCGCATGACGCAGACGTCGGTGCGGAGCGCGGTGCGGTCGCAGCAGAGGGTGCCGTTGGCCACATCGGCGCACGGCGGCGCCGGTCCCTCGTCGTCGTGCCGCGCCCTCCTCCCTAGCTGCAGCAGCTCGTCCATGGTTGCGGAGACGGGGCTGCCCGGAAGCAGCAGGAGGAGGCAGGATACGAGCGCGAAGCTGGCAAGCATGCGGAGCAGCGCATCGTGGCCGTGCTTCCGGTGTTGGCAGGTGTAGTCTGCCAGGCGGCCCCGGAGCTCCTTCATCTTGACGCCGCCTGACTCTTCCGCCGGCAGCGGAAGCGGATCCTCTGCCGCCGCCTCGCCCTTCCGGTGGTGGTGCATCATCTCGTCTCAACTCACAGTCGGGTTTTGGGTTTGTTGAGGGGGCGCCGGGGGCGTGGTGTTCGAGCCTTAAAGGGACGCGCGTAGACGAAAGCAGAGTAGAGAGTCGTGGACGGCGTAGCACGCGAAAAGCAGAGTAGGAAGAGTCGTGGGCAGGTTCGCGTCGACTCGCGTCTTCTTAATGGTGGGTGGCGGAACCAAAAACCGCGTCTCAATTCTATGGCTTGCGGGGTAAGGTAAGGGAATGCAATGCAAGAGGCCAACAGCCAACACGACGGAAGGCTGCGCCGCTGATGCTGACCGAACGGACCCTGCTGGAGACGGACTGGCAACGCAGCAGCGCAGCGGGCGGGTGGTGGTGGCAGTGGCACCGAACGACCCAACCTGGAGCGTGGCGCGGTTGGCGGCGGCAGCGGCCTGCTTTCTTTGGTGCCGCTTGCGGGTCTCGGGAGGAATAGTATCCCACGCGCAGGCAGGCCAGAAGGTTTCTTTGCGCGTTTAGCGGAGGTTGCACCTTATTTGTACGGGCATTGACGGATCCAAAGGGGGGGCTGCAGCCCCGTGAGAGTGGTTTTGGCTTTTTATTACTGTAGGAAAAACATGATTTCACCATTAATCTTCGACATTTGTTCTAAATCTCTATTGATTACCCCTGAGGTGCTCATTTTGGCTCCGCCACTGTGTACGGGGAAGCGTGGTGGTATACTACTAGCTGTACACACGTGTTCTCTTCTCGGTGCCCGCAGGCTGCAGTGAGGTCATGAGTGCTCTGGATTACGCGGCCTACATGGCTACATGTGATTCATCCCATCCTTCCGTTGGGAGAGGGATGTGAATACGTGATATCCAACCGAGCGATCAGAAGTCATGTTCGCTTAGGCTGAAATTTAGCTTGTTAATATTTATGCTAAAATATTATAAGAAAAAAATATTATCTATGGCTGAAAAGTAGCTCAAGCGAACAGGGCCCCAGCAACCGAGCGAACAGAAGTCCTGTTCGCTTATGCTGAAATTCAATTTATGCTGATACTTATGCTAAAGGCCCCGTTCGCTTCGCTGAAAAAACAAGCCGAAACACTGTTCCGGCTGATTTGCTGTGAGAGAAAAACGCTGTTTCGACTCAAAAAATAAGTTGAAAAAGACGGATTATAAAAGAAACGAACGGGGCCAAAATATTATAAAAGAAAATACTGTTTTATGGCTGAAAAGTAGCTCAAACGAATGGTCAAATCACCGTCCGTCTATCCATGATGCATGATTAGTTTTTTTTTGAAAGCTGATTAGTTTTAGTTACCCCTGCGGGCTCCAGCAGCCCAGCGCTCCTAACCTCTTTTCCCTTTTCGGATGGGCAAGTTCCGCTGCTTCTTTTTGCCAAGCGGTGGCAGGAGTCCCTCTACATTCCTCGTGGTCTTTTTTTTTGGAAATCAATATGGCAGACTTTATTCATTCAGGATCGTTACATTGATCAAGAGATCAGCCCTCATGGTCTTTCTTTGATGTATCTATGGAAAAAGAACACAAATTCGTCTTTTCTATGAAAATTCTTTCCTTTTGATATCTACATAGACTACTAAAATTTCCTGATATTTGAGTAGTATTTATTTTGCCAACAATTTTTTTTGAGGCGCTATCAGCATTTACAAGCGAAATTTGTACATGTGGGCCTGACGAGTATTTTTGTACAAATCTTTAGTTTCTGTGACCATGTTTGGTTGTTGCACTGTTTCCTTCCACGGTTACTGTACGGTCTTTTCATCCAAGCCATCCACGTCTTCTGCCTCCATTCCGTCCTAAGCGTCCACGTTTGCCTCCCTCTAGAGATCAAGAGGCTTCTTGGGCCCAGACGCATACCCCAATCTATTATCTTCTTCACCGCCGCGTCTCCAGACTCTATAAATGTCCATGTAGCCCGAGGCATGGCGGCCCAACATGAAGCCCGCAATTTTGGCCTGGCCCAAGCACGGCACGGCCCGATGGTCAGCGGGCCTGGGCTGGCCCGGCCCGAGGGACCAGGCCGTGCCTGGGCCGCTGCTCAGGCCCGTGGGCTGGCCCGGCTAGGCCCGGCCTTCAACGGTTGGCCCGGCAGCGGCCCGGCCTCCCCCCGGCCCCCAGTCCCCCTCCTCCCCAAGGCCCAGCCCCAACGGCTCTTCGCCTCCCCCCTCATATATAAGCGGCACACTACGGCGCCCTCTCCCTCACCCTGAACCCTAGTTCATTTCACCCGCTGCGCCGCTCTCGTCTCGCCTCGCGGCTCGCGCCCTCGCCGTCTCGGCTCCGTCCTCCCCGACTCCGGTGAGGTGGCCTCAACGATCCACCTGCCGCCGATGAGCAGCTCCCTACTCCTACTTGAACCCCTCCCTATCCGCCTCTCCCTTCTCACTGTCCCTATCTCCCCTCTAAATCTCGGTGATTATGTGAGTTCGTATCCCCGTCTACCCCTCCTCCGTCGCTCGCCATCCTTCTAACCGGCATGTTGTCTTCTCTGGGTGGCCCACGTCTTCTTCGGCACTGGGCTCCAACGGCGACGGTGGTGAAGGGGCGACAGCGGCTGGGACCCCGGTCTGCTCCAACGACTCAACTCCATTTGTTGCTGATACTGGTACCTCTTTCTGGACCTGGTGTTGGTAAGCGTAAATCATCTGCGTGGGCTGATTTTGATGAGATATATGAGACTGTGAATGGTAGGAAGATTTGCACTAAAGCTACCTGTAAAATGTGTAAGCAAACCTTGTCTGCTAGATCTAATGCCAACACTGGGCACTTGAAGAGGCACCAGAAATCTTGTAGGTAGAAAACTGATCAAGCTACTAGGGTTCAGTCTAGACTTGCTTACAATCCTAATGGTTCTGTGCATAACTGGGACTATAAATCTGATGTTGCTAGATCTGAATTGTGACGCTTGATTGTTAGGCTTGATTTGCCGTTAGGTATTGGTGAGACAGGGCCTGGGAGGATTACATTGTTCATGCTCATAACCCTAGATTTTTTAAAGTATCTAGACAAACCACCACTAGAGATCTGAGTAAACTGTTTACTGAATGTCATAATATGCTTAAGAATTCTATGTTGTCTGTTGGTTCCTCTATTGCTCTGACATCAAACATTTGGTCTGGTAATGCTAAGGAGGATTACATTAGTGTTGTTGCTCTTTTTGTGAGTGCTGATTGGAAGTTAAAGAAAAAGGTTATTGGGCTTAGGTTGATTGAGGTGAAACATACTGGTGAAAATATTGCTGAAAGAGTTGCTTGTGTGGTTGAGGAGTTTGGTCTGATTGATAAGGTTTTCTTTGTAACTCTAAACAATGCTTATTCTAATGCTAAGGCTATGGAAACTTTGACACCTATGTTTGCTGATTATTTGGGTCCTGATCCTACACCTGAGCCTATTGATCCTTTTAAGCGTAAGTACAGTCTTGTGCATCGACGTTGTGCTTGTCATATCATTAATCTGATTGTAAAATTTGGTTTAAAGAGGTTCAAACCTTACACAGAAGATTTTAGAACTGCTATTAACTTCTTAAATTCCTCTAATCAAAGGATTGCTATGTTTAAGAACTACTATACTGCTAAGGGTGTTAGACCTAGAAAGTTTAGCTTAGATATGGATGTTACATGGAATGCTACATATCTAATGCTTACACACTTGGTTCCATATAAGCATATTTTTCTGTGTTCATTAATTCCAATTATGGCTCTAAATTATTGTCTGCAAGGCATTGGTATATAGCTGAAAAGATATTGGAGTTTCTAGAACTATTTTATGACTCCACTGTTGTTCTTTCTGGTGTCTACTATCTAACTAGTCCACTTGTCGGGTTCATAAACCCGAGGTCCCTCGTGGACTGGCTTTCCAACAAAAACTTGGCCCAACAGACAACGTTGCGAGCAACGCGCAACTCATGGGCCGGCCCAAATACCTAGACAATAGGACAGAAGGACGATCCAATCTCCGACCGGAAGGCCTGGCCGAGGAGGAACGGCGTCCGCTTCTGACTCTATCCCACCTCTCCGACCGGAGCGCTCGCTTCGGTCTCCAGCCTGCCTCTAGACGGTCTCTCCAACCGGAAGGCCTGGCCAAAACGCCACTTCCGACTCCGGCCCGCTTCTCCAACCGGGAAAACGCCGGACCCCTGCCTACGGCTCCTCTCCGACTGGCGCAATCAAAGCCAACCAGGACCAACCGAATGGGGACGCCTGCTCGGTAAGGACCAGGAAATAGACAGAGAAAGTAAGGCAGAGCACTCAAGTCAACCGCAATACCGAGGACCGTACCCTATACACCTGCAGGATAGTACCCTGCGACCTCCCTGACAAGGCAGAACACAAGCAATGTTGTAGGCGCCGACATTTTTCCTACAGTGTTGTGGGCGTCATCAACTCCCATACCAGACAAATACGGTAAGGCTCCCCCATGTGCCTCTGAGGCATCGATAGTGTTGTGGGCGCCGACATTTACCATGCCAGGTGAACATAGTAAAACCCCCTGCATGCCTCTCGGTAACAACAGTATAGCAGGTACCGACATCTGCCATACCTGAAGAGGACGACACAACCTCCCACGTGCATCTGACATTCAACAGTATTGTGGGTGCCTACCATCGTCTTGTACCCGCTGGCGTGGGCAGTAAGACTTAGCAGCGAACGTACTCCCTCCCTCTCGCTTGTAAAGCCATCCCCTTCATCTATAAAAGCGGATGCGCTCTCTTCCAACAGATAGGTTGATTCAAATCGATCAAGTTCACTAGTACACAATAGCAGAACCACCAGGTTCAAACCACGAGCACACGCTCGAACACTTAGCATATAGCGGAGCTCCCGTCGCTCTCGGTCCCTCTAACCAGGGTCCGACCGGACCTCTTGTACCCCTCATCTTTCTCCTTCTCATTTGTAACCCCACTGCAAACTTTGAGCACCTAGGCTCAGGAATAAAGTCACCGACCGACTCAAACTGGACGTAGAGCACGTTGCCTGAACCAGTATAAACCCTGTGTCATTGAGTGCTAGGCCACCTCCGATCACAACGTACGGTAAAACTATAAATATTTACGTGTTGGTCACTTTCTACACCGATAGTTGGTGCCGTCCGTGGGGAAGACGTTGTATGTTCAACACTTTTTGGTCATCGGATGGCCCACTTTTCCATCACCTTCGCCATGGCGGGCTCAAGTGATACGACTCGCTTCGGCTCACTAGAGTTTCCCGCACTCCCACCTGTCGGGATGTGGGTTCCACCCGTCTTTGAGCCATCCCAGGCCTTCCTCTTTGGAAGCCTGAACTTCGTCGCCAACCGGCTCGGCGTACTACACCTCCACGAGGAGAGACTCGTTCCGGCGGCCGTCAGAGGGGTGCCCTCCATCGGCTCCGGGACGCACGACAACTTCAACAACGAGTTATCTGCGCTTCATTCCGAGCAAACTCTCTGCTCAAATCCCGCTGTGAGTAATATGCATACTGTTATTTACTCTCTATTTACTACCTCCTGCCGATTATCCGAAGGGACCGTATTGACCGCACCGCAAACACCGTACGATCGGTTCCCCTATGGCCTCGCGTCCCCCGCGGACGCGTGCGCTCGGGGGCTCTGAAGGACGCTGGCGCCATCCCCTCTCACATCTGAACTCATGGGAATGGCGAGCTATGCTCCTACCACTTTCCACGAACTCCCGGATGACAAGGGTGAGAGCGATAGCTCCAGCATCGGCGATGTGGCACCTAGCCACCGTCCATCCCGGGAGTGCGTTATGGCGGACGCTCCAAGACAGCCGTCGGTGGTTATAGAGTCTATGTAGACTCACACCCCTCCGGACCCGTGTGCGGGGGCCCTCTTGTTTGCGCAAGAGCACACCGAGGAACTATGACAACGGCGGTAGAACCAGTCGCCGCCTGCGCTGGCGCGCTCGGTGCAGCACGTTGCGCCCCATGCGCATGACCCGGCGGGCGGCGCCCGGGGTCGCGCCCTCCAGGTCCAACATGACATCATGAACAAGGGGAACAACCCCCCACAGTTCGCTCATGCTAGCCAGGACATCACTGCTGTGGCAATGCTTCTGCGCTAGGTCGACCCCTAGGAGCGGGTGGTCTACCAGAACCTCCGAGCGCTGGTAGAAGCCGCCGCCATCCAACAGGCAGAAAGCTCCGCATGACGACTCTGACACGCGCCCTCTCTCCCCACCCGGGCAGTGGGGACATGCCAGATGGATCACTCCATCCGCTCGCCGCTACAGCCGCTAAGCGTGGCTCGGGAGGCAGCGGCCATGCCGCGGTCCGACCTGGCGCCTGCTCTACACCGACCATCGGTAAGCGAATGACCCGGTCCACACCAAGACGCTCGCAGCGTCATCAGCAACCGGCATCAGGCCCAACAGGATGATGACGTCCACCGGGCGGCGATGAGGGTAGGTGACATGGGTCCCAGCTGAACCATCGAGGGGAGCGGTTTAATGCGCCCCAGGCATGGTCGCCGACCAAAGACCGGAGTCCCAGCCCTAAGGGCCCGGACCATGGGCCTTTGACCGGCGTATTCGGATAGCGCTGTTCCCACAGGTCTTCCGACCGCCCACCAACATCACCGAGTACACCGGGGAGACGAACCCCGGTATTTGGCTCGAAGATTTCTAGCTCGCCTGCTGAGCTGAAGGGGTGGATGATGACTTTTTCATCATTCAATATCTCCCCATCTGCGTGGGGAAACATGTTCGGGCATGACTTGAATTCCTCCCGCACGACAGCATCCGTGACTGGGTGGACCTCAAGAGGGTCTTCGTCGGAAATTTCTAGGGGACGTATGTCCTCCCTGGTAACTCCTGGGACCTCAAGAGCTGCCAGCAAGAGCCCAGCGAGTCCCTATGAGATTACATCCATAGGTTTTCCCAACCATGCAACTCCCTCCCTAATGTCATCGACGCGGACATCATCAGCGCATTCCTCTCCAGGATGACTTGTGAGTACCTAATCCACAAGCTTGGCTGCCTGAAGCCCTGTACCACCCGCGACCTGCTCGACGTCGCCACTAACCACGCCTCCAACAAGGAGGCGGTCGGAGCGGACTTTAACGAAGGCTGGGACAAAGGTAAGTCCAAGCGCACGGACCAAGACGAGGGCCCCACCACGTAGAGGGGCAAGAAGAACAAAAAGGAATGACGCCGATCGGACAACACCGCGTTGGTCACCGTGGCTGATCGCATGGGCAAGCAGCCCCAACAAGGACTGCCTGACCACTTCAACAAGCTCATGGATAGCATGTGCACCAACCACGCCTACCCCGTCAAACACCTCTACAAGGACTGCGAGCTCCTCAAACATTTCCTATGATAGGCTGGGGGCCAAAAGAAGGAGACGGCAAAGAGGCAGCAACCAAGAAAGGAGGTGCGGCGGGCTAGGATGGAGACGGCTTCACCGACCCTGAGGAATGCATCATGATCTTCGGCAGATCCGACACCATCTGGTCCAAGCGCCAGCACAAGGTGCGCTATAGGGAGGCATGCACTGCTGAGATGGCCGTCCCCTCCTTCCTCAGCTGGTCATAATCTCTGATCATCTTTGATCAGAGGGACCATCCCTCCCACATCGCGAGACTGGGACGTTACCCGCTAGTCGTCGACCCCATTGTCTACAAGAAGCATCTCACCAAGGTGCTGATGGATGGAGGCAGTGGCCTCAACATCCTCTACGTCGACACCCTCGACGCCCTGTGCATCCCCTGATCAGAACTCCGCCTAGCGGGCCCTCCATTCCATGAGGTGATCCCAAGAGCGCAGGCATACCTGCTCAGGCAGATTGACCTGCCTGTCTCATTTGGTAATCGAGCCAACTTCCACTCGAAGGTCCTCACCTTCGAAGTGGTGGACTTGCCAGGGTCCTACCACACCATCTTAGGGTGGCTGTGCTATGCCAAGTTCATGGCGACCCCCAACTACACCTACCTCAAGCTGAAGATGCCGGGACCAAACGACGTCATCACCGTGAGCAGCGCCTTCTCGCACGCCTTCATGTGCCACCGCGAGCATTTTGAGCTCACCACTACGGTCATTCACTCGTCCGAGGTCCCATGGCTCGGGGAGTTGTCGACCCTAGCTGTCCCAGACTACAACAAACCAACCTCCTCGATGGCCTTCCGCCCGCTCGAGGAAACCAAGGCGGTGGGAATAGACCCCACCGACCGAACCAAGACGGTGTGGATCGGGACCCAGCTCTTGGCCAAATAGGAATGTGAGCTCGTAGACTTCCTGCACGCCAATCGTGATGTCTTCACATGGAAGCCATCTAACATGCCGGGCATACCATGGGACATCACTGAGCACGCGCTGTGCCTTATCCTGGGCTCAAAGCCCGCCAAGCAACGCCTGTGCCATTTTGATGATGAGAGGCGCAGGGCCATAGGCAAAGAGATCGCCAAACTCCTGGCCGCCATATTTATCAGAGAGGTATTCCACTTCGACTGGCTTGCCAATCTCATTCTTGTTAGAAAGAAGACCGGGAAATGGAGAATGTGCATTGATTATACTGGCCTCAACAAAGCGTGTCCAAAGGATCCCTTTCCTTTGCCACACATAGACCAGATAGTTGACTCCACCTCGGGTTGTGAGATCCTCTCCTTTCTGGATGCCTACTCGGGCTATCACTAGATCACGATGAAAGAGTCCGATCAGCTCACAACCTCGTTCATCACCCCGTATGGTTCGTACTACTACGTAACCATGCCTTTTGGCCTGAAGAATGCTGGCGCCACCTACCAAAGGTGCATGCAGCAATGCTTCACCGACCAAATCAACCCGCTCGATTAGCCTGATCAAGCCAAGCTACCGAAACCAACAATCAGTGTCTATGTCGAAGACATAGTGGTCAAAACAGCTCAAGCTTGCGACCTGATCGCAAACTTGGCCGCAACGTTCGAGAACCTTGAATCCCGAGAAATGTGTTTTCGGGGTTCTAAAGGGGAAGCTATTAGGATACATTGTATCCGAGCACGACATCGAGGCCAACCCTAAAAAGATCATGACGATTTATAACATGGGTCCCATACGCAACGTCAAGGGTGTGCAAAGGCTCATCGGCTATCTGGCCGCTCTGAGCCGGTTCATCTCTCGGCTCAGCGAATGAGGGATGTCACTTTACAAGCTCCTCAAAAAGATAGACGCCTTCGTCTAGACTGAGGAAGCTTAACAGGCTCTGGAGAGCCTCAAAGCATCCCTGACGTCGGCCCCAATCCTTGTCGCTCCCGAATGAGGAGAACCCCTCCTCCTCTACGTCGTGGCCAGCAACCATGTGGTAAGCTTCGCCCTAGTCGTTGAGAGGGAGGAACCAGGACACCACCTTAAGGTCCAGCGGCCCATATACTTTGTCAGGGAGGTACTCACCGACCCCAAGGTCCAGTACCCCCAGGTGCAGAAACTCAATTACACCATGCTGATGGTGACCCGGAAGCTCCTACACTACTTCACCGACCACGAAGTCACGGTCGTCACTTCATACCCGCTCGGAGACATCGTCCACAACTACGACGCCGTGGGACGGATCTCCAAAATGGGCACTCGAACTCATGGGCCACGACATCAGGTATATCCCTCGTACCGCCATTAAGTCTCAAGCTCTCATGGATTTTGTTGCCGAATGGACGAAGGTCCAGCTACCGACCCCAGACATCACCCACGAGTACTAGACAATGTACTTCGATGGGTCCATCATGGCACCCAGATCAGGGGCTGGAGTGGTTCTGATCTCCCCAGATGGGAGTAGGCTTCGCTACGCCATCCGCCTCCACTTTTTAGCCTCAAACAACACCATAGAGTACGAGGCCCTCATCAACGGACTATGCATCGCCATCGAACTTGGTGCTACGCGACTCTACGTTCGTGGTGACTCAGAGCTGGTCGTCGATTAGGTCATGAAGGAGTCCTCCTACAAAAGCCCCCTTATGGCAGCATACTGCCAAGAGGTGCGCAAGCTCAAGGACAAATTCAAGGGAATCGAGCTACATCACGTCCCCCGAAAGGACAATGATGTCGCCGATTTTCTCGCAAAATTGGTCGCTAGGCGGGATCCATCCTCGAGCTAGATCTTCATCAACGATCTCCATGAGCCGTCCGTCCGTGTCCTGGAAGGTCCGATCCAGACACACCCCGACGCCAAGCCAGCACCCGGGGGCTCCGACCGCAACGCCAAACCTACGCTCGGGGGCTCCGACCCCAGTGCCTCTATGACGACGTCACCCGCTGACATCGCTGTATTGGCACTCGATCAAACCGACTGGCGAGCGCCGCTACTCGCCTACCTCCTCGAGGAGGTTCTCCTACCCAAAAGGACTAAAGCTCAATGGATCGCTCGACGTGCCAAGACCTTCATCGCGCTCGATGACGAACTCTACAAACGGAGTCCATCGGGGTGCTCATGAAGTGCATCCCCACCAACCAGGGGAAGCCGCTCCTCCTCGAGGTCCATGCCAGGATCTGAGGACATCAAGCGGCCCTGAGGTCGCTGGTCGGAAAAGCCTTTTGCCAAGGTTTTTAATAGCCCACCGCACTACGAGATGCAGAGGAGGTCGTCCGCAGGTGTGAGGGATGCTAATTCTATGCTCGGTAACTCATCTACCAGCACAGGAACTTCGAACCATCCCCATCACCTAGACATTCATGGTCTAGGGCCTCGACATGGTAGGACCCCTCAAAAAGGGCCCGAGTGGCTTCACTCACCTACTCGTAGTAGTCGACAAGTTCACCAAATGGATAGAGGCCAAGCCCATCACCAACATTCGCTCGAAAGAGGCGGTCAAATTCTTCCTCAACATCATCTACCGGTTCAGTGTTCCTAACTGTATCATCACTGACCATGGGACTAACTTCACCAGAAAGAAGTTCCTAGACTTCAGTGATGGATATGGCATCCGGATTGACCTGGCCTCGGTCGGACATCCATGCACTAACGGTCAGGTCGAGCATGCCAATGGCATGGTCCTCCAAGGACTTAAGCCATGCATCTTTGACCGACTCAACAAGTACGCCGGGTGATGGGTTGTAGAGGTCCCAGCGATCCTCTAGAGCCTAAGAACGGCCCCAAACCGATCCGCAGGGTTCACACCCTTCTTCCTGGCCTACGGAGCTGAAGCAGTGCTACCCTCCGACCTCGACCACGGTGCCCTAAGAGTGAAGGATTTCGACCGCAACCGAGCCACGGAGGCTCAGCAAGATGCAGCCAACCTGCTCGAAGAGGCCCATGAGACGACCGTCATCCGCTCCGCTCGCTACCAGCAAACTCTCCGCAAGTACCATGAAAGGAAGATCAGGGGGAGGATCCTCAAAGTCGGTGATCTCATACTCCGGAGGACCCAATCAACGAAGGAAAAACACAAACTCTCTCCACCATGGGAAGGACCCTATATGGTGACCGAAGTGATCCGACCGAGCACCTACTGACTGGAGGACAACAATGGCAACGTTCTCACCAACACTTGGAACATTGAACAGCTACGTTGTTTTTCCCCTAAATTTGGTCTTACCGCTTTTTAGTCAACACTTGCTCCTATAAAGCACCGCAGCCCAAACACTTTCAGCTTGGGTCGCTCAGGGGCTCCATGAAGGTACAATACTAAATACTACCTCTCTTTTTTAGTATCACATGGTAACAACTTCATCCCCGAACAGAAGCGCACTCCATTCCTTTGATTGCCCCACGTGACTTTGTTCTTACTCCTACCCGAACGCACTCTGCCACGACCTACGGTTACGAGCAGCCGAGCCCCGCAGGCCATGCCTAGGCTCTTAAAAGCTGCAGCCTATGGAACTAACGGGCAGGTGTGAAAAATAAAGGATAAAAACAAAAGCTATGCTAGGATAAAAAACAAGGAACAGATAGTGGTTCTATCATAAAAACAGAACTGATGTATTCATTGATACAAAAACTGTTCACATGGGGCTCACCCACGAACTCAACTGTTACATTTTCTAACTACTTCTACTCCAAATACTACTGTGGTCGCTCGATGACATCGCCTAACGCCAAAGGAGAGGCCACAACACACGTCACCGGACATAACCACCACCACAGGGGCTCCGCCCGGTTCCGCTCCCTCAACTTCAGCGAGTGCAACGGGTACCTCAAGGGACCCACCTGGTTTCGTTCCCTCGACTTCGGCGAGCACAACGGGTACCTCAAGGGCGTCGCACCCATAGATGCTCAGCAGAAGAGCATGGAGCTCCTGACGTTCTCATGCAGTCGAGGCAGCTCCTGGGCAGGGACGCTGCTACCGAGGTATGGCTGCCATGGCTGGAAAAGATCTCATCAAACTTTATGAACTGGCCAACCTGAGTAGCTATAGGCATGGAACCCTCCACTAGCACGATCCTAGGCAACTTCCCCTCTGATAAGGCTCGCTCGATGAAGATCCACCAGAAAAAATCCACACACGGCTCCATCCTGAAAAAGGCCTCGCAGATGAATCTAGCGTGCCACCTCCTTCGGCGGAAGCCGCTCCTCCTTAGGCAAAGATGGCTAGCACCACCTTGGGCAGCCTCCAGCTCAACATCGCGCTCTAGATTCATGAAAGGATTTGTAAGTCCTCCCCCTCGCTTACCCTCTCTCTCACTTAGGGACCGCCGCGGCATACAGGCACTCTCGGTGAGGAGGAAGGAGGAGAGGCAATAGTTGGAGAATAGGCAAAGGACTATGACAAAAAGCCCTCTCCCTCCCCCTATTTAAGGAGGAAACACGACAGCTGAAGAAGGGCAAAGGATCAGAGCAGAAAACTCTCTCCCTTCCCCCATTCAATGTGGATGGGAAACGATGGGACGCACCCTAACCGATGGGACGCACACTGACCGACGGAACAACGCCTGGTCAGATGGAATGGTGCCTGGTCAGACAAGATGTGGCCTAGGTATGGCCCACCACTACCGCACGCCAGACGCAAAAACCAAAGCGTCACCACGCGCTGGCGGCTCTCCGCTTCCCCAGGCGGAACTTGGAAAAACCCAATCAACGGGATCTCCGCCAGGAGAGACCATTAGGCTTCCTAAGTCGATCGAATGGCTCAGGAAAACACCAAGAGATAGGTAAGGAGCATAGGGACGCCCCATGTAGGCCATGCTGACTCCATCACGAACGACGAGCACGGGTCCCAGTCGGACATTTCCAATTGGAGCTCTTCAAACCCCGTCACTTGAGTCATCAAGGTAACACTACTGACCCCCGCTATTTCTTTATAATCATTTCATGCATCCATGCACGCATTCAGTCCATACGCCCGTGCCCCCTAGACGATTCGGGCCCTGAATCACCCGAGGGCTCGGGAACTATGGCATCGCACATGCGGCGAAATGCATCACAACGCTCCGTGTTGCGTCACGAGGCGACAGTTGCCTCATTCAAACATGAGCAACAACCGACCGAGGTTCGAAGGCTGGCCCACAAAGGGCTCGAGGCCACCTCGCGTCAAACAGAGCCAGGGGAGAAAACATAGATGAGCCCCGTATGGCCCTCACCCAGTCTGCCCCAAAGCAGACAGGGTCATCTCAACCTTCTCATTTGATCCTAAACCTCTTGACAAACCCACAGAATCTCCATCGAGGGGAGGCCAGCAGGCCACCCGGGTCGGTCTCCTGAATGACCCAGGCATCTATCGGGTTGTAGGTAAAGGAGCAGTGGAATGTCACAAGAGGGCTATGCCGACCCCATCATGAACAACGGACCTAGATTCCACTCGATCATACCCGTTAGCGAACTCACCAAGCGTGTCACTCGAGCCCGAGCGATCGAGGCAAGCGACAAAGCTCAGCCCCTCCGGTTGTGAGAAACTGAGGATGGGGTAACGCACAAAACTCAAAACCGACCCCTGCCAAAGGCCAACGGGGCTCAGGGGCTAAAGACACCTAAACTAACTACCTCGGCTGCGCAGGCTGCACCAAGGCCAGGATTTACGAGCTCCGTCTCGCCTGATCCCTAAAACTAACTGCCTCGGCTACGCGGGCTACACCGAGGCCAGGATCCATGACTCCGACTCGCCTGATCCTATGGCGCGCACCGATGCCAGGACCCATGAGCTCTGTCTTGTCCGATCCCTAAAACTAACTACCTCGGCTACACGGGCCGCACCGAGGCCAGAATCAACGACTCTAACTCGCCCGATCCCACGGCGCGCACCGATGTCGGGACCCACGAGCTCCATCTCGCCCGATCCCTAAACAAATTTCCTCTACTGCGTGGGCTGCACCGAGGCCAGGATCCATGACTCCAACTCGCCCGATCCCACGGCGCACACCGATGCCAGGACCCGCGAGCTCTGACTCGTCTGATCCGTAAAACTAACTGCCTCAGCTGCGCGGGCTGCAATGACGCCAGGATCCATGACTCCGACTCGCCTGATCCCACAGCGTGCACCGATGCCAGGACCCATGAGCTCCACCTCGCTCGATCCCAAAACTAACCGCCGACTCTATCTCAACTAAAATAAACACGCACACGCCCACAAAATGAGACCCCCTAGATAATTCTACCCGAATCGCCCAGGGGCTTAGAGGCTACACCCGCGGGTGCGCTCGCGTGCACCCACTGACAAAACAAAAACTTGGTTTAAATGGAGTATATCCACACAATAGCTATATCACTACACTAGGTTAGTGTGCTCTCAAAAGCTAACTAAAGAGCCACACTAACCAAACTAACAAGCTCTCACAACTAGTTACACTAAAGAGCTTGACAACTAGTTTGCGGTAATGTAAAGAGTAGGCAAGAAGGTTATACCGCCGTGTAGATGTATGAACCAATCAATCACAAATGTGGATACCAATGAAGACCAATCACCTCGGAATCAATGATGAACACAATGATTTTTACTGAGGTTCACTTGCTTCCCGGCAAGCTAGTCCTCATTGTGGCGATTCACTCACTTGGAGGTTCACGCGCTAATTGGCTTCACACGCCAAACCCTCAATAGAGTGCCGCACAACCAACACAAGATGAGGATCACACAAGCCACGAGCAATCCACTAGAGTACCTTTTGGTGCTCCACCGGGGAAAGGTCAAGAACCCCTCACAATCACCACGATCGGAGCCGGAGACAATCACCACCATCCACTCGACAATCCTCGCTGCTCCAAGCCGTCTAGGTGGCGGCAACCACCAAGAGTAACAAGCAAATCTCGCAGCGAAACACGAACACCAAGTGCCTCTAGATGCAAACACTCAATCAATGCACTTGGATTCTCTCCTAATCTCACAAAGATGATGAATCAATAATCGAGATGAGTGGGAAGGCTTTGGCTAAGCTCACAAGGTTGCTATGTCAATGAAAATGGCCAAGAGAGTGAGCTTGAGCCGGCCATGGGGCTTAAATAGAATCCCCCACGAAATAGAGCCGTTGTACCCCTTCACTGGGCACAACGCGGGGTGACCGGATGCTCCGGTCCAATCAACCGGACGCTGGCCCTCAGCGTCCGGTCACGTGATTCACGCCACGTGTCCCCTGCTTCAAAATACTGTTCGTCAGATTTCAATGGTCGACTGCTGACTGAACACGTCAGTTAGAAAGTGACTGGACGCTGGACCTTAGCGTCCGGTCGTTTCCAGTAAGGTTCCAAACACGATTTTCCTAACTGGACGCGTCCGGTCATGCTTGACCGGACACAGCCAGCATCCGGTCACACAACGTCTCCTCTGTATGCCCTACGTCAGCGTACGTCAGCACTGACCGGACGCACCCTGCTAGCGTCCGGTCGTTGAGCGACCCAACGTCCGGTCATTAGACCGAAATGCACGCCCTCTGCTACCACTGACCGGACACGCCGGTCCTACCGAGACCAGCGTCCGGTCACTTACAGTGACCTCCGTCTTTTCTGTCTAGGGCGCCGGTGGAGTTTCTTACCCATGCACCTAAACTTCACCACCCTTGATCAAATGTGCCAACCACCAAGTGTATCACCTTGTGCACATGTGTTAGCATATTTTCACAAACATTTTCAAGGGTGTTAGCACTCCACTAGATCCTAAATGCATATGTAATGATTTAGAGCATCTAGTGGCACTTTGATAACCGCATTTCGATACGAGTTTCACCCCTCTTAATAGTACGGCTATCGATCCTAAATGTGATCATACTCACTAAGTGTCTTGATCACCAAAACAAAATGGCTCCTACAAAATATACATTTTCCTTGAGCTTTTTGTTTTTCTCTTTCTTCTTTCCAAGTCGAAGCACTTGATCATTGCCATGCCATCATTATCATCATGCTATGATCTTCGTTTACTTCGCCACTTGGAGTGTGCTACCTATATCATGATCACTTGATAAACTAAGTTAGCACTTAGGGTTTCATCAATTCACCAAAACCAAACTAGAGCTTTCAATCTCCCCCTTTTTGGTAATTGATGACAACCCTTATACAAAGATATGAATTAAAATTCAATTGAATCCATGTTGCTTGTCCAAGCATATTTACCATGTGTAAAAGGATATGGACAAGTTTCATGAACCCCAAATGGTAGCAATTGCTCCCCCTACATATGTGCTAAGAGTTTGGATTGAAGCTTGCACATATGCTAAGATAGGAAATGTAGGAGTCAATGTCTACCAAATGATGCTAAGGTATAAAAGATGGACCTTTGAAGCGTGATACCAATCGGAGTGCACTATTATACCATCCTTAGCACCATGGTTAGCTTAATACCACTTGGAAACACTTGGAAATGAAATCATTAGATATCCTATGCATGCTAGTTTTTCATTTCATCATTCAAACCTACAACTAGCATACACCACACAAGCATGGATATTGAAATTTTAAAACTTGTGTCATGCAAGCAAACATATGAAATGCACATTCAAATGCACCATACAAGTTCATGAGCTTGCTCCCCTACTTGTGTGCTTAAAATATTAATTGATTCCTTTCCTTTATCATATCTCTCCCTCTATGTCAAGTTCTCCCCCTTCGTTGTCTTTTCACCATCTTAGTACACTAATATCTTTTGTTTCTCTCCCATGTACTAATTTCTTTGTTATTTCTCCCCCTATCACTTATATCTTTGTTTCTCTCCCCCTTTGTCATCAATGACCATAAAGGTTTAAAAGGTGGATAGGTTGAGATTATCAATGTCAATCAATGGGGTGAGGATTATATTCCCAAATTTGGTTCAAACTAGAATATTTGCCAAAAATATTTAACTCAGTTTGATCCAAGGACAAGCTTCTTCACACCTCCAACTGAGGGTTATCTTGTACCATGTTGAGTTAAACACTTAAAGCTCATTTTCTAGATTAAACACTAGGTTTACAAGGCCACAAACATGTCAATTGCTATCACTAGATCAAGTCAAGCATAGAAGCAATAGTGATACCATATAAACATCAAATTCATTTGATTTTCATGAATGAGCCTAATAAAATGGAGAGATGATTAGATGCACTAAACATGTCCTTAGCAAGGATGTATGCCATGCCAATCAACTTTTTCCTTGGATTGCTTCAAGCAGAGGCATGCCATATAAGTGAGGGTGCATCAACACATATTTGAGAAATCCAATATGTTCAACTCATTTCTTAGCTTGCAAAACCTTTTCTCATCTAATGGCTTGGTGAATATATCGGCAAGTTGATCTTCGGTGCCTACACTCTCAATGCAAAAGTCCCCTTTTTGTTGGTGATCTCTTATGAATTGGTGGCGGACATCAATGTGCTTTGTTCTTACATGTTGAACCAGATTATTGGTTAGCTTGATTGCACTCTCATTGTCACATAGCAATGGCACTTTCTTGAACTTGATTCCAAAGTCATTCAAAGTGGCCTTCATCCAAAGTATTTGTGCACAACAACTACCGGCGGATATGTATTCGGCTTCAGCGGTTGATAATGCAACACTGTTTTGCTTCTTTGATGACCATGAAACAAGTGATCTTCCCAACAATTGACATGTGCCCAAGGTGCTCTTCCTTTCAACCTTGCATCCCGCATAATCCGAGTCAGAGTAACCAACTAGCTCAAACTTTGCTCCTTTGGGATACCACAAACCGACATTTGGTGTATCCTTCAAGTACCTCAATATTCTCTTTGTAGCCTTCAAATGACTTTCTCTTGGTGAGGCTTGAAACCTTGCACACATGCATACACTAAACATGACATCCGGTCTTGATGCGGTCACATAGAGTAGACTTCCAATCATAGACCGATACAACTTTTGATCCACCATGTTGCCACTTGCATCACTATCGAAGTTACCATTTGTTCCCATTGGTGTGCTAATGACTTTGCTATCATTCAATCCAAACTTCTTGATCATGTCCTTGATGTACTTGCCTTGACTTACAAATGTACCATTCTTCAATTGCTTGATTTGAAGACCAAGGAAGTAACTTAACTCTCCAATCATGGACATTTCAAACTCATTAGCCATCATCTTTCTAAATTCATCACAAAAGTCTTGATTGGTTGATCCAAATATGATGTCATCAACATAGATTTGCAACACAAACAAATCTTTTCCAATCTTCTTGATGAAAAGAGTGGTGTCAACCTTGCCCATTGTGAACCCTTTAGAGAGTAGGAAGTCCCTCAATCTCTCATACCATGCTCTAGGTGCTTGCTTCAAGCCATACAATGCCTTCTTCAACTTATACACATGGTCGGGCTTCTTGTCATTTTCAAAACTGGGAGGTTGCTCAACATATACTTCTTCATTGATGTATCCATTGAGAAATACACTCTTAACATCCATTTGATAGAGCTTGATGTTGTGGGCACAAGCATAGGCTAGCAAGATTCTAATTGCTTCCAATCTAGCAACCGGGGCATATGTTTCTCCAAAGTCAAGACCTTCCACTTGTGTATAGCCTTGTGCTACTAATCTTGCTTTGTTCCTTACTACTATCCCATCTTGATCTTGCTTGTTTCTAAAGACCCATTTGGTTCCAATCATATTGTGTCCCTTTGGTCTTTCTACTAACTCCCATACTTGATTTCTTGTGCAGTTGTTTAATTCTTCATGCATAGCATTCACCCAATCAACATCCTTCAATGCTTCTTCTATCTTGTTTGGTTCAATGGATGACACAAATGAGAAATGCTCACAAAATGAAGCCAATCTTGATCTTATTTGTACACCTCTAGAAATGTCACCAATAATAGTGTCCAATGGATGATCCCTTGCAATATTGGTTGGTTGGAGGATTGGAACTTGATTGCTTGCACTTGCTTGATCATTGGGTTGAGATGATGTACTAGCCACTTGATCTTGTTCATTGTCATAAGAGCCACTTGTACTAGCTTGATTTGTATCATCTCGCACATTTGAGTTAGAGAGCACTTGCACTTGATCATCTTCATCATCATTCACTTGCCTAGGCCTCAATTCACCAATATCCATGTTCTTCATGGCATTTGAAAGTTGAATGCCTCTAACATCTTCTAAGTTCTCATTCTCTTCTTGTGAACCCTTAGTTTCATCAAATTCAACATCATGAACTTCCTCAAGAGTACCACTATCCAAATTCCACACTCTATATGCTTTGCTTGTAGTGGAATAACCAAGTAGGAATCCTTCATCACATTTCTTGTCAAACTTGCCCAATCTAGTGCCTTTCTTCAAGATATAGCATTTGCAACCAAAGACCCAAAAATATGCACTGTTGGGCTTTCTACCATTCAAGAGCTCATACGGTGTCTTCTCTTTCAATGGATGACAATAGAGGCGGTTGCTACAATAGTAAGCCATGTTGATAGCTTCGGCCCAAAAAGATTGACTAACATTGTACTCACTAAGCATAGACCTTGCCATATCAATGAGTGTCCTATTTTTCCTCTCAACAAGGCCATTTGATTGTGGAGTGTACTTGGCCAAGAATTGGTGTCTAATTCCAAATTCATCACACAACTCATCAATTCTAGTGTTCTTGAACTCACTACCATTGTCACTTCTAACTCTCTTGATTGTTGTTTCAAATTCATTGTGAATGCCTTTGACAAATGATTTGAATGTTGCAAACACATCACTTTTGTCCACTAGAAAGAATACCCATGTGTATCTAGTGTAATCATCCACTATTACAAGGCCATATTTATTACCACCAATGCTAGTATATTGTGTTGGCCCAAACAAATCCATGTGCAATAACTCAAATGCTTTACTAGTACTCATCATGCTTTTCTTAGGATGGGTGTTTCCAACTTGTTTGCCGGCTTGACAAGAGCTACAAAGCTTATCCTTTTCAAACACAACATCTTTCAAGCCTCTAACCAAGTCATGCTTAACCAATCGATTCAATTGTTTCATTCCAACATGACCAAGCCTTCTATGCCATAACCAACCCATGCTAGACTTAGTGAACAAGCATGTAGATAATTTAGCTTCACTAGCATTGAAATCAACCAAGTATAGATTCTCATATCTAAAGCCTTTGAAGATCAAATTAGATCCATCTACACTTATGATCTCTACATCATCTACTCCAAATATGCATTTGAATCCAAGATCACACAATTGAGCTACGAATAGCAAATTAAAGTTCAAGCTCTCTACTAGCAACACATTGGATATGCTCATGTCATTGGATATTGCAATCTTACCAAGCCCTTTGACCTTGCCTTTGCCATTGTCACCAAATGTGATACTATCATAACCATCATTGCCATTGGTGTTGATTGAGTTGAACATTCTTGCATCACCGGTCATGTGTTGAGTGCACCCACTATCAAGAACCCAATGCCTTCCTCTAGCTTTGTAATTTACCTACAAAAGAAGATCAATTATTTTTAGGTACTCAAACTTGCTTGGGTCCTTAAAGGTTAGTCACTAAGCTCTTTGGTACCCAAATGACTTTCTTCTTTGAGCCCATCCATGGTTTACCAATGAACTTGGCCTTCACACCATTTGTACCCTTAGTAAGCATATAGCATGAATCAAGCTTAAGGAAGGATACATTAGCATTTTTTCTCTTGTTGGTGCATTCATGCTCTTTATGACCCACTTGCTTGCAACTAATGCAAAACCGACCATTGTTCTTCACAAAACTAGTCTTGTGAGGAGCAAAGGCCAGCTTGCCTTTCTTGGGGGTATAGCCCAATCCCTCTTTGTAGAGAGAAGCTCTTTGGCTACCCAAGCACATAAGCAAGCGGTCCTCACCACCATAGGCCTTAGCCAAAGTGTGAGTGAGCTTGTTAACCTCCTTCTTGAGATTCTCATTCTCAACCACTAGTGAGGCATCACAAGTGAGACCATCACCACTAGATGAGGTGGAAGTGGAAGTACTACAAGAAGGGTTAGTAGAAGGAGCAATGATAGGCATAGATAGTGATTCATCAATTATGTCACAAGTTAAACCTACATCACAAGTATCAACATGCTTCTTTTTATTTTGCTCATCAAGCAAAGAGGAATGAGCCTTTTCAAGCTTTTTGTGAGCTTTGCCAAGCTTCTCATTGGCTTCCTCTAGCCTCTTATGAGATGCATTGAGCTCATCAAAGGCTTGCTTAAGGGATTTTAGTTCCTTACGCAAGCTTTTGCATTCCCTTCTCTTGATGTCAAAGTGTTCTCTAGCATCTTCTAGCATGTCGAATAATTCATACTTAGTAGGTTCATCATTATCACTATCACTATCACTATCATTTTCATTTTTATTTTCATTATCATCATCATGTTCTTCATCACTTTCATCATCACAAGTTTGTACCTTAGTGGCCTTAGCCATAAAGCATGATGAAGAGTCGAAGAGAGAAGGCTTCTCATTGATGGCAATGCTTGCTAGAACCTTCTTCTTGGTGGTCTTGTGATCATCACTATCATCATCATCATCACTTGAGGAAGCATCACTATCCCAAGTGACCACATATGAACCACCCTTCTTCTTCTTGAAGGCCATCTTGTCCTTCTTCTCTTTCTTTTCCTTCTTGTCCTTCTTTTTGTTCTTCTTGTTGTCATCATCATTGTCGCTATTGTATGGACATTGAGCAACAAGATGATCTTTGCTTCCACACTTGAAACATCTTCTTGACTCTTCTTTTTCTTGGATGAAGACTTCTTTCTTCTAGCATGATAGCCCTTCTTTACCATGAACTTGCCAAATCTCTTGACAAAGAGAGCCATCTTCTCATCATCATCCCATGAATCATCCTCTTCACTTGATGTTTCTTGCTTGGCTTTGCCCTTGGATGATGTGGCCTTGAATGCCACGCTCTTCTTCTTGTCATCCTTCTTGTCATCTTTCTTCTCCCTCTTTTCTTCCTTCTCATCATCTCTATATGTATCATCGGTCATTATATCTTCCAACACTTGGTTTGGTGTCATGGTGTCCAAACCACTCCTCACTAGAATAGTGACCAATGTACCAAATCTTGAAGGCAAACATCTCAAGAACTTGTGGGAGAAGTCCTTGTCCTTCACCTCTTCTCCAAGTGCTTTGAGATCATTGACAAGCACTTGAAGCCTATGGAACATCTCCGGCACACTCTCATCCTCCTTCATCTTGAAGCTTGCAAACTTCTCTTTGAGAATGTATGCCTTTGCACCCTTCACGGCTTGAGTGCCCTCAAATGATTCTTCCAACTTCTTCCAAGCCTCATGAGCCATCTCAATATTATTGATTTGCTCAAATGTTCTCTCATCAATTGCATCATGAATGTCACTTAGAGCAATATCATTGTTTTGGAGAAGCACTTCTTCGGCCGCGGTGGGATTCTCTAGATCATCAATCTCAATTTTGGTTTCTACCACCTTCCACACCTTTCTATTGATTGACTTGATATGTGTGGTCATCTTTGACTTCCAATATGGATAATTTGTGCCATTAAATTGGGGTGGCTTCTTTGTGTTGTTGATTTGAGCCATTTTTTCACCGAAGGTTGTTAAGCCTCAAATCACGGTGACCTCGGCTCTGATACCACTTGAAAGGTCCTAATGGCTAGAGGGGGGGGATGAATAGCCTAATAAAATTTCTACAACAACACTTAACAAAAGGATTAGACAATTATGAGGCGAAGCGAGTTTTGCGCTAGCCTACCAAAATGCAAGCCACCTACCACAATTCTAGTTTAAATGGAGTATATCCACACAATAGCTATATCACTACACTAGGTTAGTGTGCTCTCAAAAGCTAACTAAAGAGCCACACTAACCAAACTAACAAGCTCTCACAACTAGTTACACTAAAAAGCTTGACAACTAGTTTGCGGTAATGTAAAGAGTAGGCAAGAAGGTTATACCGTCGTGTAGATGTATGAACCAATCAATCACAAATGTGGATACCAATGAAGACCAATCACCTCAGAATCAACGATGAACACAATGATTTTTTACTGAGGTTCACTTGCTTGCTGGCAAGCTAGTCCTCGTTGTGGCGATTCACTCACTTGGAGGTTCACGCGCTAATTGGCTTCACATGCCAAACCCTTAATAGGGTGCCGCACAACCAACACAAGATGAGTATCACACAAGCCACGAGCAATCCACTAGAGTACCTTTTGGCGCTTCGCCGGGGAAAGGTCAAGAACCCCTCACAATCACCACGATCAGAGCCGGAGACAATCACCACCCTCCGCTCGATGATCCTCGCTGCTCCAAGCCGTCTAGGTGGCGGCAACCACCAAGAGTAACAAGCGAATCTCACAGCGAAACACGAACACCAAGTGCCTCTAGATGCAAACACTCAAGCAATGCACTTGGATTCTCTCCCAATCTCACAAAGATGATGAATCAATGATCGAGATGAGTGGGAAGGCTTTGGCTAAGCTCACAAGGTTGCTATGTCAATGAAAATGGCCAAGAGAGTGAGCTTGAGCCGGCCATGGGGCTTAAATAGAATCCCCCATGAAATAGAGCCGTTGTACCCCTTCACTGGGCACAACGCGTGGTGACCGGACGCTCCGGTCCGATCAACTGGACGCTGGCCCTCAGCGTCCGGTCACATGATTCACGCCACGTGTCCCCTGCTTCAAAATACTATTCGTCAGATTTCAACGGTCGTCTGCT
Organism: Miscanthus lutarioriparius; assembly: GCA_904845875.1. Classification (NCBI taxonomy): domain Eukaryota; kingdom Viridiplantae; phylum Streptophyta; class Magnoliopsida; order Poales; family Poaceae; genus Miscanthus; species Miscanthus lutarioriparius. The sequence continues at coordinate 68,877,899 of CAJGYO010000005.1, read as the reverse complement.
GACCGGACACGTCAGTTAGAAAGTGACCGGACGCTGGACCTTAGCATCCGGTCGTTTCTAGTAAGGTTCCAAACACAATTTTCCCGACCGGACGCGTTCGGTCATGCTTGACCGGACACAGCCAGCGTCCGGTCACACAACGTCTCCTCTATACGCCCTACGTCAGCGTACGTCAGCACTGACCGGACGCACCCTGCTAGCGTCCGATCATGAGACTGAAATGCACGCCCTCTGCTGCCACTGACCGGATGCGCCGGTCCAACCGAGACCAGCGTCCGAACACTTACAGTGACCTCCGTCTTTTCTGTCTAGGGCGCCAGTGGAGTTTCTTACCCATGCACCTAAGCTTCACCACCCTTGATCAAATGTGCCAACCACCAAGTGTATCACCTTGTGCACATGTGTTAGCATATTTTCACAAACATTTTCAAGGGTGTTAGCACTCCACTAGATCCTGAATGCATATGTAATGAGTTAGAGCATCTACTGGCACTTTGATAACCGCATTTCGATACGAGTTTCACCCCTCTTAATAGTACGGCTATCGATCCTAAATGTGATCACACTCACTAAGTGTCTTGATCACCAAAACAAAATGGCTCCTACAAAATATACCTTTGCCTTGAGCTTTTTGTTTTTCTCTTTCTTCTTTCCATGTCGAAGCACTTGATCATCGCCATGCCATCATTATCATCATGCTATGATCTTCATTTACTTTGCCACTTGGAGTGTGCTACCTATATCATGATCACTTGATAAACTAAGTTAGCACTTAGGGTTTCATCAATTCACCAAAACCAAACTAGAGCTTTCAATCTCCCCCTTTTTGGTAATTGATGACAACCCTTATACAAAGATATGAATTAAAATTCAATTGAATCCATGTTGCTTGTCCAAGCATATTTACCATGTGTAAAAGGATATGGACAAGTTTCATGAATCCCAAATGGTAGCAATTGCTCCCCCTACATATGTGCTAAGAGTTTAGATTGAAGCTTGCACATATGCTTAGATAGGAAATGTAGGAGTTAATGTCTACCAAATGAGGCTAAGGTATAAAAGATGGACCTTTGAAGCGTGATACCAATCGGAGTGCACTATTATAACATCCTTAGCACCATGGTTAGCTTAATACCACTTCGAAACACTTGGAAATGAAATCATTAGATATCCTATGCATGCTAGTTTTTCATTTCATCATTCAAACCTACAACTAGCATACACCACACAAGCATGGATATTGAAATTTTAAAACTTGTGTCATGCAAGCAAACATATGAAATGCACATTCAAATGCACCATACAAGTTCATGAGCTTGGTCCCCCTACTTGTGTGCTCAAAATATTAATTGATTCCTTTCCTTTATCATATCTCTCCCCCTATGTCAAGTTCTCCCCCTTCGTTGTCTTTTCACCATCTTAGTACACTAATATCTTTTGTTTCTCTCCCATGTACTAATTTCTTTGTTATTTCTCCCCCTATCACTTATATCTTTGTTTCTCTCCCCCTTTGTCATCAATGACCATAAAGGTTTAAAAGGTGGATAGGTTGAGATTATCAATGTCAATCAATGGGGTGAGGATTATATTCCCAAATTTGGTTCAAACTAGAATATTTGACAAAAATATTTAACTCAGTTTGATCCAAGGACAAGCTTCTTCACACCTCCAACTGAGGGTTATCTTGTACCATGTTGAGTTAAACACTTAAAGCTCATTTTCTAGATTAAACACTAGGTTTACAAGGCCACAAACATGTCAAATGCTATCACTAGATCAAGTCAAGTATAGAAGCAATAGTGATACCATATAAACATCAAATTCATTTGATTTTCATGAATGAGCCTAATAAAATGGAGAGATGATTAGATGCACTAAACATGTCCTTAGCAAGGATGTATGCCATGCCAATCAACTTTTACCTTGGATTGCTTGAAGCAGAGGCACGTCATATAAGTGGGGGTGCATCAACACATATTTGAGAAATCCAATATGTTCAACTCATTCCTTAGCTTGCAAAACCTTTTCTCATCTAATGGCTTGGTGAATATATCGGCAAGTTGATCTTCGGTGCCTACACTCTCAATGCAAATGTCCCCTTTTTGTTGGTGATCTCTTATGAAATGGTGGCGGACATCAATGTGCTTTGTTCTTGCATGTTGAACCGGATTATTGGTTAGCTTGATTGCACTCTCATTGTCACATAGCAATGGCACTTTCTTGAACTTGATTCCAAAGTCATTCAAAGTGGCCTTCATCCAAAGTATTTGTGCACAACAACTACCGGCGGATATGTATTCGGCTTCAGCGGTTGATAATGCAATACTATTTTGCTTCTTTGATGACCATGAAACAAGTGATCTCCAGCCCACCTCCGAACGGTCTCTCCGACCGAAAGGCCTGGCCGAGGTGGAACGGTTCCCGCTTCCTACTCTGGCCCACCTCTCCAACCGAAGCGCTCACTTCGGTCTCCAGCCCGCCTCCGAATGGTCTCTCCGACCGGAAGGCCTGGCCAAAATGCCACTTCCGACTCCAGCCCGCTTCTCCAACCGAGAAAACGCCGGACCCCTGCCTACGGCTCCTCTCCGACTGGTGCAATCAAAGCCGACTGGGACCAACCCACCGGGGATGCCTGCTCGGTAAGGACCAAGAAACAGATGGAGAAAGTTAGGTAGTGCACTCAAGTCAACCGCAATACCGAGGACCGTACCCTGTACACCTGCAGGACAGTACCCTGTGACCTCCCTGACATGACAGAACGCAAGCAGTGTTGTAGGCGCTGACATTTTTCCTACAATGTTGTGGGCGCCATCAACTCCCATACCAAACAAATACGGTAAGGCTCCCCCATGTGCCTCTGAGGCATCGACAGTGTTGTGGGCGCCGACATTTACCGTGCCAGGCGAACATGGTAAAACCCCCTACATGTCTCTCGGTAACAACAGTATAGTAGGTACCGACATCTGCCATTCCTGAAGAAGACAGCACAACCTCCCACATGCGTCTGACATTCAATAGTATTGTGGCCGCCTACCATCGTCTTGTACCCGCCGACCTGGCAGCAAGACTTAGCAATGAACGTACTCCCTCCCTCTCGCTTGTAAAGCCATCCCCTTCATCTATAAAAGGGGATGCGCTCTCTTCTAACAGATAGGTTGATTCAGATCGATCAAGTTCATTAGTACACAACAGCAGAACCACCAGGTTCAAACCACGAGCACATGCTCGAACACTTAGCACATAGCACACCTCTTGTACCCCCATCTTTCTCCTTCTCGTTTGTAACCCCACTACAAACTTCGAGCACGTGTCATTGAGTGCTAGGCCACTTCCGATCACAATGTATGACAAAACTACAAATATTTACATGTTGGTCACTTTCTACACCGACACCACTTATCCTGCACCATCTGCTAGAAAATTGCTTCTCATTTACATGCAAGTGAAAAAGTTCAAAATCTAATTGCTGTTGTATATCCTATGAACCTTATATTCCTTAAATACTGGCAGCATATACCTCTATTATATTCATTTGCATTCATTCTTGATCCTAGAGCTAAGATGAGAGGTTTATTTAGAGTCCTAGAATTACTTAAAGAGAGCACTGGTTATGATTATACTTCATATTATGCAGATGTGAAAGCTGAAATTTACAAGTTATTTAACAAATATGAGAGAAAGTTTGGTGTAGCTAGGACTCAAAGGGCTGCACAGCCTACAAGCCATACAGGTAAGAAAAAATAGGCATGGGGAAGAATCTTTGGAGGCCCTGGATCTATTGTTGGTCCTTCCCCTACCTGTGCCCCCACTTTATCTTCATCTACTTCTACTACTAGTGAGCTTTCAGTTTATCTAGACAATGACAATGTCACTGCATATGAGGATGATTTTGATTTACTTCTCTGGTGGTGTGACCACAAACTAACATATCTAATCCTATCTCTAATGGCTAGAGATATTATGTCTATTCCTGTTTTTACTGTCTCTTCGGAATCATATTTTAGCTTGATAGGAAGGATAATTGAAGAGCGGTGACGCCGCCTATTGCCTGAAACTATGAAGATGTTGGCCTACATAAAGGATTGGAAGTTGGGAGAAAGAAGATTACATCATGCTGTTGACAACCAAGAGCTGGAGGACTCTTTCAAGAATATGTACCTTGATGAAGATGCAGATGGGGCTGCTAGTACTGCTAGTTCATCTAGGGCTGGGGCTAGTTCATCTGGGCTGGTACATCTGGGGCTGCTAGTAATTAATGTTGAGAGAGGAGAGAGTGCTCTGTTAATCTGTTATCTCCATTTTGTATCTGTCATCTGTGACTGTGATTTAAGACCTTTGAACAATGATGGAAGACTTATTAAGAGCTGTGCTGCACTCTTTTTCCCTCTCTAGGGTTTCTCACAAGGGTGAGTTTTACCTAGAAAGGTTTTTAATGAGGCAGCATTGCACAAACTGCTCATTTATCTTTTAAATTCTCCTCTATGGCTCTGTTTCTTATTGTCGGTGTTTCGAGTAAACACCAACGAGTAAATTTCTATTATTGCGCATCTGGCTCAGATGGTGTGCTAAGAAGACACAAGGTTTATACTGGTTCGGGCAAAATGTCCCTACGTCTAGTTCATTGTTGCTGCTTGTGTTACTAGCATTGAAAAGTTCATAGTAGGGGTTACAAACAGGAGAGAGAGGGACAGGTCCCAAGTCTGTGGTGGAAGGAACAAATGGGTACCGAGAGCTCGGTCGCTACTCGGCTATGTGTTCGAGGTTCGATGCTAGTGGTTTTCGATCTGATGCGGTGCGATGCCCCTTAATGGGACGTCCTGCTTTCCCTTTTATAGGCCAAGGGAAAGTACGGGTTACAACGGGAGAAAAAAGGAGAACAAGAGGGAAAGGAAGTCCTTCAGGGTCACCAGGCCTCTCCTTTCCTCCGTGCGGGTCCCATTGATACGGTAGGTGGTAACAGGGACAGCTCCACACTAGGTGCTTGTCCGCCGATGATGCCATGCCCTGGTGTTGTCAGTGGGTCATGACGTCCCATCCCATCCTAGCGAACCAGCATGCTGATTAGCGACCGTACAGGGAGTAAGCAGCATAGTGGCCACACGTCCGTCACCATGGGCGATGTGAGTTCCTTGGAATGACATGTCGCGGTGACATGTCGTGTTGAGATGTGACAGCTCTCTATATGATGCTAGAAGTTTCACCTTGGGTTATACTTTTTGGCCCGTAGTGGTTGGCGGTAGTGTGAGCTTCCGTTAGGAGCCGTGCCTGAGCGGTTGGGCGAGGCGGAGCCAGCCTTCAAACATCGAGTGAGGCGGAGCCAGCCCTTAGACGTCGGGCGAGGCGAAGCCCACCCACAAACATTGGGTGAGGCAGAGCCTACCCTCGGGGGTCAGGCTAGGTGGCGCCCACCCTTAGAGGTCGGGCGAGGCGGAGCCCACGGCCTCGGTGTTGGGCGAGGCGAAGCCCATCCCTAGAGGTTGGGTGAGGCGGATCGCACGACCTTAGAGGTTGGGCGAGGCAGAGCCTGCTGCCTCGGTGTCGGGTGAGGTGAAGCCCGTCCCTAGAGGTCGGGCGAGGTGGATCGCACAACCATGGGGTCGAGCGAGGTGGAGCCCGCGGCCTTGGTGTCGGTTGGAGCTGTAGTCACACCATTAACTGCCTGGATAGATTAACGTATAATGACCATTAGACCCTCCTCTTTGGGTACCCTAGTATTGGTCTGCAATAGTAGCCCCAGAGCTTTCAGAGGAGTAGAATACTCCTTCGGAGGCTTTTTCAAACGGGAGGACTCTGAGGGCTTTGGCCTTCTTTTGTAGCCGATGGTGTAACCTGGGAACGATGGTTCCCTTTTGTCGAGACCAGACCCTTTTCGGGTATGGCCATGAGATTTGGTGGGTTGGAAAAGGTCTTCCCTGACTGGGGCCGTAGTATCTCATTCGCGAGGATCCAGCTAGGGCCAGCTGGTGACCGACTCTAGATTCTCAGCGGTCAATACATATAGTTCTCGAGTCCGTTCGACCGGTCCCAAGGGCTCTCTGCCTTCCCTAGGGAAAGAACCATGGATCATATCCGGCTGAGACTCGAATGTGGGCTAGGATGCCCACAGTGCTTGTGCGCCAGGGTGCTCGTCGCTAGCGGACCCACCCCTTTCTACTTCCTTACCTTGAAGGTGCCCAGAGCGGTTGTCGAACCCATCAATGGGCCAACCTTTGAGCTCTTGCGCCCAGATGGGTCATAGAGGTGTTTTTAGATCAGTATTCCTTGCACTTGCGATGAGTCGCAACCCATCTAGAGAGGCAAAATGTCCAGCGATTTTTCTGAGGGAACGGATAGAGATTGCGTGCGCATATCCCATGGCGTGATGTTGTGGTAGATCATGGAAGGCGCGGAGATCTAGGCGGGCGGTTGGTTTCCTCGCTCCCGTCGCCCCTATAAAACCAAAGGGTTCGCCCCCCGGGTATTTCATACCTGTAACACCCTAGGTGTTAGGCTTGCATAATTTGACTTGCATTGCATGAGCATCAAGCATTCATATATAAGCTTTTATATTTGAAACATATGATTGAAACATATGAAACATGCTTGTTATTTTATGTTTCCTTGTATGTATGCATATGATCACGTATGAATGAGTGCAAGTGGGTAATGTTAGTCACTAAAACACCTTAGCTACACTTAGGATGACTAATGGAACAATGTTCATGTAGACCACTTTGTTTAATTAAGCTCCTAAGTGGTGATATGCATGTTAACCTAGGAAGTAAAATATGTACCCAATGTATAAAATGCTTGTGTGACCTTAAGAATACATTAAGCATGTTTAGAATGTCATTATGAACAACTTTGGTATTCATGACTAGGGCTAGTTTGATCTCTAAGTCATAGTTTAAGTGTATGTCATCATTTATAAGTGACATGTTTGACCTAGTTTGAACTATATCATAGAGACTTTGCATGGATGTGTGCACTAAAGAAAGTTGTAGACAATTTCATAAGCTTTCCAGAATGTCCACAACCATATGATTGTGATGTATATAACTCTAGTTATGATTAAAACAAGTAGCTGTTGTTTTGGTAGTTCAATAAATAAATTGCAAAAGTGTTTGCTTAAGTAATAGAGAAAAGATATGAACCTACTCAGTAAAATAGGATGCACTTGTCATTACTTTAGCACCATGCTGTTGAAAATACTTACGAGGATGCATTCATCACCTTTTATCATATTATACGTGTTGTTATACATGCATTCACGATATCTTATTCCATGATCATGCATATAGGATCGACCGAGGAGATAACGTCGCTGGAATTCAACAAAGAAGAGGAAGGGGATCAGTAGGGGGCTCCTCAAGCCGTAGCTCCCGAATAAGAGGAGAATAATCTAGAAGAGCTCCCGGAGTGCCCTGATCACCGCCCCACCTCTTTTTTGAAAGGCAAGCCCCAGAGCATTCTAAGTCTCCTAGTGTTTTACAAAATATTACTCGAGTCCTTTATGATTGATGCATTAGGTTATAAGAGTTGACTAGAAACACTTGATGCATGGAACTACCTTGTCCAAAGATATACACCTTTAACCCTATGTAGGTCCAGGATCGAACATATGCTTAGCCATGCTTAGATCGGTAGAAGTCGGGTGATTTCCTATCACCTACGAGATATAGGTGGATATCGAAGCATGGTTGGCTATATTGCTATCATGGAAAAGAACCATGGGGTAATGTAAATGGAGACCGGGTGGGATGTCGATAGAGAAGCAACAAGACATGGAGGTCTTGGGTGTGGATCTTTCCCTGTCTGTGTCGATTAAGGACCGTACCGTTGTTGGCACTGTTTGACAAGATTGAACGCATGCCTATCACTTAGCTGGCAGGATAACTCATTCCGACCGTGAAGCCGAGTAGCTCAACTCAGGCTGGGCCTTGTTCTATTGTGCACCATCTACGAGGAGCGGATCAATAGACCATGGGCAAGCATGACCTGAGCAACCTGGTCCGGGACCGTGGGCAGGCATGGCTTGAGCGACCTGGCTACCGTCAGTCCCTGATTGTGCGGCGATGTACAAACCCGCAAAATGTGTACCTGAGTTGTACCAAAGGTGACCTAAGGTGACTAATGATCTAGTCTTCCTAGGTTTGTGTTAGGAATAAATTCCCAGCTGGTTGAAATCGATTCGAATCGCCGTCTCTCCCGGATAGTGAGAAACTTGGCTAGTCCCAACATCGTAGTAATTGTATTATGGAATGTGATGGTTTGGATAAACATGGAATTACTATACCGGCTATGGTTACTATTGTATGCTCTAAAATGATATACCACATGTTTGGCACAGGATGGTTGCTAATCTAGAGATGAATAACTATAATTAATTTGATGACCAAGTATAATTGTATAACTGAGATAATCGCTTTTTATGCAAAATATTGTCAAGCTACCTCCACTTATACAGCCTTGCATAATCCTTGGAGGCAATTTATTTCTGGTTTATGACGGGTAAGTCTAGCTGAGTACCTTCTCGTACTTAGGGTTTTATTCTCATTGTTGCATATGGTACCGTCTATCATGGATATTGCAAGAATTGCTTCTATCCCGCCGTGGATGAGGAGTGAGCCTTCGGTAGGCATCTTTAATAATCCCTCTATTATGCTTTTGTGGATTGTGATCATGTGTTCGCACTGTATTTGAACTATGTTGTCAAATGCTACTTTTGAACTTTAATTTGCTTCCGCTACTATCTATCAAACTTGGTTTGTAACAACTTTATTTCGTACTCTGATGATGGAACTATATATGTGAACTTTATGTAATATGTGACATGCATGTTGAATCATGTGCGATCTTGGTTGTATGTGGATCGTTTATCGAGGCCCATCGTGGTACTCGACAGATTACCAGGTTTATATGGGCTCAAGTATGATAGTGCGACCACTTGTGGGCTGCCATTGTACTTGTGCTCTTATAAATTGGTCAGTTCTATGACAATACCTTGCCTTCTTGCCTTCGCATCTGCAACTGCCACCGCCAATCGCATAGGCTTCCTACATCTGTGTCCCCACCACTGTCGAGCTCGCATCCACTTGCCCTCATCTTCCAATGGATCCATGGTGCCACTCTGACATCACCTTCCAGCACATGGAGGGCCTCGTTCGTCGTGGCCGTCTCCACGCGCGGACCTCGACCGAGGAGTGGCTACTGCCTGACGAGGAGGATCTACCATCATCGTCCGATGGCTACGTGGTGTCATTTGCGCACTTCCATGAGCGTGGGTTCACTACCCCTGCCCACAAATTTCTTTGGGGGCTGCTGCATTACTACAAGATCGAGTTGCAGCACCTCAATCCCAATGGGATCTAGCACATGGCGGCATTCATCGCCCTGTGCGAGGTATTCCTAGGGATCAACCCCCACTTTGATCTCTAGAGGTACTTCTTCGCCATCACCCTCCAGAAGAAGAGGGAGAAAAGCAGCAGGCAGGAGCTGCACATGCCGATGGGGTGCACCGGCATCTAGCTCTAGAACAATCGGGTCGGCGAGTACCCACCAATGAGGCTGTCGACATCCAACATGGGGTGACACTCGCAGTGGTTCTACCTCAAGAACAACACTACCGCTGCCCTGCCGGAGTTCACCGGGCGCCTGATCGAGGAGGCCCCGGAGTCATGGAGGAAGTGGGGCATCTCGGAGAAGGACAAGAAGAAAATCTAGGACCACATTGCCACCATCTAGATCCTCAAGGAGAATGGCTTGAAGGGGTCAGGCATCATTGGGGCCTACCACGCAAGGAGGGTAGCACCATTGATGATGCGCACGCTCCCGCTTTATGCGATGGTGCCTGAGGCGTCGTTTGATGGAACGACGCTTGCCGAGGGGGCGCTCTCCAACTCTGAGATCGCGCAACGCATCAAGGAGGAGATGACGCCTTCACAGGATGACACGGGTGCCCCGTTGACTTCATTTATCCAGTGCAGGGGCATCCTCTGATGCGGCCGGAGCTTGATCACGTCATCTTTGTAAGTTTCCCCTTTCCGTGTCTTTTCTTTAATTGATTTCCCGGCCTCATGATACTAACTTTGAGGGGGATAGGACCAGCCGAGGGACCTCATCTTCATGGATCACCCGGCTCCGTTGCCGAGGGATTCATCTATGAGGGCGGCAAATCACGCTGAGGGCGAGTGGCTGAGGAAGGTGAAGGAGGACAAGAGGAGGAAAAGGCAGTGATAGCTGCAAGCGCGGGAACAGGACGAGGACACCGACAACGACGACGACGATGATGATGGCAACGATGATGAGGTAGCCAATGATGTCAAGTGGGCATCCTAGAGAATGAAGATGCGCTGACAGGCAGTGGTTCGCCCTTGTAGGAGTCAGGACCCTTTCCATTCCACAGAGGGGAGGGTACGTCCGTGGAGCCGGTGGAGGTGGGACGTACTATCGGCCTCCCTCAGGAGTCAACATGGGTGGGTGGCTCTACCGCCGCGCCTGAGATGCCGGTGAAGGCGGGTGGCTCTGCTACCACCCCCAAGAGTCAAGGGGAGTGAGCCCCTCTGCCTAGGAGCAAGGGCGAGCTCGAAGCGGTCGTGCCATGATGAGGCAGAGCAGAGGTCGAGGGGTTCGCCCCAAAACATATATGCCACCCGACGATGCTGAGGTAAGTTATCAGTTCCCTTGCTTCCTCTGTTTTGGGTGGATTTCATCGTGACTTATGTTTTTTGTTTCTTGCGGCGTCGGGAGGCAGCGTAATCCGTTGGTGCTGGCGCCAAAGAAGAGCATCGCCCTTCAAGCGAGGCGGCATCCATCGGCTGGTGCCACACCCATTTTAGGCAGGAGTGGTGCCAGTGTGACCGCACCTCTGGACAGACAGGCACTGCCCACGGTGGTGCCCATGCCCTCGGTGGGATGGGCGGACATGGGGGCCCAAGGGGCGCCTTCGGAGGTCGCCGAGCAGCCAGCGATGGTGGCGACACCGCTGCCAATGATGGGGCGAACGGGGCTGCCAACCGCACACGTGGCGCCGACCTCGATGGGTGCGACGCAGCCGGTCATGACCCTACCAACGCAAGTAGAGGTGGCGACGGCTATGACAGGCAGGTTACAGTCAGGCGCTATCGTGGTGGCGCCTGAGGTACTGGCATGACCCATGTCGTTAGTAGCCCAGGCGACAGAGTCTGGCATGGGCCGAATGTAGGGGATGCGGTCGAGGGGTCCCCGGACGTCGTGGTGTTGGGAGAGAGGATAGCGCCTGTACCGCTGACCCCTTCCATCACCAGAGGGTGCATCCTAGTGGGAACATCACGGCGAGAGGGCTCAGTGGTGCTTGGAGCCGGTAGGGAGCCGTTCCTAGCCCTGATGTCGGTGGGTAGTGACTCGCCTGCATGGAGCGAGCCCTTGCTTCGGTGGGTGAGTCTAGAGGATCCAACGTCGACGATCTTCACTCTCGTCGACGCCACAGAGATCATGGAATGGGAGAGCCTCGATGTGGGGGTCGCGTCCATGCTCAAAGCCCTGGAGCACGCTCGAGGAGCCTTTGCCAATGTTGTCATTCCTAGTGGCCGGGTATTTGCTTGATCCTGCTTCTCGCCCTTTCCTTTCTCCGCATATTTTTGTATTCTGACCATCGTCTTCTTTTAGTCCCTCATAGCTCGTAGCTGAGGGAAGTCTTGGTTCCTTCATGATCAGAAGGAAACCTGGGACCACCTCATCGAGGAGGCGCAGCTGCCCAGGGAAGTGACCGCTTAGCTTGTTGCTGCCTAGCAGAGGGTGGCCGAGCTGACTCCTCTCGCTGAGGAGGCAGACAGTCTTTGGTCATGGGTGGCCAAGGCCCATCGGCATGCTAATGAGACCGAGAGGGCGTTCGAGGCCCTATTGGTGAGATCGCGCCAGGACAACGAGAAGGCTGCTAAGGTTAGGAAGGAGCGGGATGAGCTGCTCCAGAAGGGTGCCGAGACCCACCAATGGATCCTCGACCTTCTAGCCGAGGTTGAGCAGGAAAGGGAGCTAAAGCTAGGAGCTGAGGAGGAGCTCGCGGCCCTAGAGAAGAGGGTGAACTTGGATGCCGAGGCGGTTGCCTGGCTGCGCAAGGAGCGGGATGAGCTGCTCCAGACCATGGAGAGCCTCCGATCAGAGCATGGCGCAGCTCATGAGGAGCGTGACTAGGCCTTCTGGGAGCATGACTAGGCCTGCCAAGAGCGTGATGACACACAGCATAAGGTCGGCTCCCTCTAGGCCAAGTTCGAAAATGTGACAACCCAGAAGCTAGAGGCCAAGAGCGTCTCTATGGGCCTAGCCGTGGACCTTGCCGAGGCGAGGAGTTGTCTTCAGGAAGAGAGCAATGAGCCCGATATCCTGAGCGCCGCCCTCGGAGTGGTCTGTGATGACCTTGAGGTGGTGCGGTCGGAGGGGACCCACTCGCTCACGGCCCGTGCTGTTGAGATCACAGCTCGGGTGCACCAGCTCGAGAGGAATGCCCTTCGCACCAGGGTGAATCAATCCTTCGTGATTGCTCATTCTCGTTATGGGGACAGCATCGACCTGGAGACGATGAGCCACGGCTTCACGCCTAGCTATGAAGTCCATGAGCTGGAGGAGATGGAAGCGGCGGTGGCTCCCCTTTCGTAGGACCTGGCGAACAGGATAGAAGACATAGTTCTCCCTCGGAGGGGCTAGTTAGTCAAATAGGTCGGATGATCATTATTGTAATCAATGGATAAGTGTCGACCCTTGTGTATCGTAAAAACAACTCATCATTTTGTTTCGTCTGATTGAATTTGTTTTTCCTCCCTTTTTATGTGTGAAAAGGGGTTAATGCATTCTGACCCTTCCATTTGTTAAGACCGTAGAGCTCGAGGTATAGGATAGAAACTCTAATCATGCTGGTGAGCAAAGATGCTATAGCCACCGAGGCGTAGGTCTCTCGTAGTCCGACTAGCCTTGCTCAGTCGTTTGTTTCCCCAGACCTTGCTACTAGGTTTAACGTGAGGAATGGTGTCGGGCATGGCGACTATTTAAAAAAAGGGTGTATTTATACCCTTATCATCCCCTGAGTGAGATCCAACCCCTTGCCGTTGCTGGGGTCGGGTGTCACTAAAGATTGAGGAGAGGATAGTGAAATTAGTAGGAGAAAACATCTCTTGTTTTCGCACGTACCCCCTCCGTAGGTTCTGAGCCATTGTTCTACGACCGCGTAGCGGGGGTCCGGTCGAGGGTCGTCTTGTCTTTGTGAATCGTCACCCCGTCTATGGTTTCCACAACCGGAGGGGTTGAGCTAATGTCACTTGCCTTGATGGATCGAGTGATGTGCTTGGTGAGCTCGCTAATGGGCCTATTCAAGTGGAATCTGGGTCTGTCGTTTGTGATGGGGTCGGCATGGCCCTTTCCGTGGTAGTCCACTGCTCCTTAACCCACCTCCCGACAGATGCCTGAGCTATTTTGAAGAGCGGCTTTGGTAACCCGATGGTCTCCCCTTAGTGGGGATTCTTCAGGCTTGGCTCAAGGTTAGGATTGAACGAGAAGATTGAGATGACCCTGTCCGCTTCCAAGCGGGTCGAGCGAAGGCCGTTGGGGCTCATCTGCATTTTCCCCCCTGGCTCTGTTCAACATGAGGCAGCCTTGGGCCCTTCGTAGGCCAGCCTTTGAACCCTAGTCTCCTAATTTCGGGTCAGGTGGCTTGAGCCCCTGAGCCCCATTGGGGTCATTAGGGGTTGACCAGATTTCATGTGTCACCCCATCTCAGTTTCCACACCGGAGGGGCTGAGCTAACAACACTTGCCTCGATGGCTCGAGTGTCGCGCTCAGTGAGCTCGCTAACGGGCATGTCCGAGTGGAATCCGGGTCCGTCATCCATTGATAGGGTCGGCATAGCCCTCATGTGGCATTCCACTGCTCCTTAACCCACCTCTCGATAGATGCCTATGTCGCTTCAGAGCGACCTAGGTGGCCCACTGGCCTCTCCTCAATGGAGATTCTATGGGCTTGGCTCGAGGTTAGGATCGAACGAGAAAGGTCTAGATGTCCCTGTCCACTTCTGAGCGGGGTCGGGCAAGGCCACTGGGGCTCATCTAAGTTTTTCTCCCCTAGCTCTGTTTGATGCGAGGCGGCCTCAAGCCCTTCGTGGGCCAGCCTTCGAACCTCGGTCAGTTGCCGCTCATGTCGGATGAGACAACTACCGCTTCATGATGCGACACGAAGCGTTATGATGCAGCAATTGCATCTGCAATGCTTGGATGTATGAGATGAATGTATGATGAATGGATGAATGAATGGATGAATGAATGTTCACGCACTGGAAAAGAAAAGTGGGGGTTGGTAAAGTTACCTCAACAACTTGAGTGACAGGTTCGGGGAGCTCTTACCGAATATGTTTGTGTGGGGTCTAGGTCCGTCGTTCATGACAGGGTTGGCAAAACCTGCATGAGGTATCCCACTGCCCTTTGCCCATATCTCGGCCATGACCTGAGCCATTCGATCGGCCTCGGGCAACCTACCGACCTCTCCTCGATGGAGATTCCATAGGTGGGCCTCTCCAAATCCTTCCTAGGAAGGTGCAGGCTAAAGCTTGGGATGCGTGAAAAAACTCTAATCATGCTGGTGAGCAAATAATGCCATAACCACTAGGGCATAGGTTTCTTGCGGTTCGACCAGTTTCACTCAGTGTTTGTCCCCGCATACCTTGCCTCTAGTTTTTTAATTAGAGAGAACGCGCGTAAAGTTAGAGTGACCCATCTCTCGGCAGCGACCCAAATCATTCGATCGACTTGGGCGACCCGCTAGCATAGGATTTACCTCGATGGTGCGAGTGATAGGTTCAGGGAGCTTTTACCGGTTATGTTCGAGTGGAAACCGGGTCCATCGTACATGACGGGGTTGGCATAACCCTCGTGGGGCATCCTGCTGCTTCCTACCCGGCCCTCGGCAACGGCCAAGCCGTTCGATCGACTTGTATGATCCGCTTGTGACTGGACTTACCTACGGAGATAGAGGATGAGAACACCCCGTCCAAGAATTTAGTTAGGTAGATAAGCCCGGTGGTGAACTTGTAATAAATGGACAAGCTCTTAAATCTCGTTATGGCCAAACAACTTTTTAGCCTATCTCCCCTTTTTCGTATAAAAAGGTTAGTGTGTTCTAACCCTTTCCATCGTTGAGGCCGTGAAGCTTGGGGTGCGGGTGAACAGACTCTAATCACGCTGGTAAGCAAAGGCGCCGTAGCCGTTGGGGCGTAGGTTTCTTGTAGTCCGACCAGTTACACTCAGAGTCTGTTCCCACAACCCTAGCTCCTAGGTCTTAATGTGAGAGGGGGTCAGACACAGAGAAACGTTTGCTAGGTGGATATTCTCTTAGACGCGCACCGACTCTTGCTGTAGCTAAGGCCAAAAAGCTTAGGGTGCAGAAAAAAACTCTGATCACGCTGGTGACCAAAGGCATTGTAGCTATCGGGGGTGTAGGTTTCTCGCAGTCCAACTAGTTATACTCAGGGTTCGTTTCCACAAACCTCGCTTCTCGGTCTTAACGTGAGAAAGGGCCAAGCGTGGAGAATGTCTACTAGATAGGTACGCTCTTAATAGCCCCCGAGTGAGGCCCGACCCTTTGCCATTGTTGGGGTTGGGCATCACTAAAGAACGAGGAGTTCGATGACGAAACTGATAAGAGAGAGAGTGTGTTTATTAAGGGTAAAAGCGACATAGCTGCTCGATGTTCTAGGCATTGACGAAGACCTCGCCATCAATGGTTTCGAGCTTGTAGGCGCTTGGTCGGAGCACCTCTGCGATTACGTATGGTCCCTCCCATGGCGGAGAGAGCTTGTGGCGGTCCTTGTTGCTCTAGATGAGGCGAAGCATCAGGTCACCAACGTTGAAGGCTCGACCCCACACTCGTTGGCTAAGGTACAGTCGCAATGCTTGCTGGTACTTGGCCGAGCGAAGGAGGGCAATGTCGTGCGCTTCATCTAGCTAGTCCATGTCATCCTCAAGAGATGCCTTGGCCCCCTATTTGTCGTACGACCTGACCCTTGGCGCTCCATAGTCGAGGTCGGTCGGGAGGACGGCCTCGAAACCATAGACCATGAAGAATGGTGTTTAGCCGGTGGCCTGACTAGGGGTCGTCCTCAGGCTCTAGAGCACTGCGGGAAGTTCTGTGACCCATCGTGCGCCAAACTTGTTCAACCGGTTGAAGATCCTAGGCTTGAGGCCTTGTAGGACCATGCCGTTTGCGTGCTCGACCTGCTTGTTCATGCAGGGGTGCACCATGGCGGCCCAATCGACGCGGATGTGGTATTCATCGCAGAATCAGAGGAACTTCTTCCTAGTGAACTACGTGTCATTGTCCGTGATAATGGAGTTCGGTACTCCAAAGCGATGGATGATGTCGAGGAAGAACAGCACGGCCTACTCGGACTTGATCGCGGAGATTGGTTGGGCCTCTATCCACTTTGTAAACTTGTCTATGGTGACAAGCAAGTGGGCATAGCCCCCGAGTGCTCTTTTGATTGAGAGATCCGACCAGATCAAGCCTCTAGACCATGAATGGCCACGTGATGGGGATCATCTAGAGTGCTTGGTCTGACAGGTGGGTCTACCGAGCATAGTACTAACACCCTTCATAGGTGCGCACAATCTGTTCGGCGTTGGCTACTGTGGTCGACCAGTAGAAGCCTTGACGGAATGCGTTTCTGACCAGGGTCCTTGACATGGCATGGTGACCATAGACCCCACCATGGATGTCGCTCAATAGCCGCTTCCCCTATTTGATAGGGATGTAGCACTACAGGATCCCGGTGTGGCTTCGCTTGTAGAGTTCGCCCTTAGTGAGGACGAAGGTCTTGGCACAATGTGCAAGCCGCCAAGCTTTTGTCCTGTCCGTCGGCAGCACCTCACGAAGGAGGTAGTTGAGATAAGGTGTCTTCTAGTCGACCGAAGGGTTGGGCTCTGTCGCTGGATCCTCGTCGAGCTCCATGACTTTGGGGTCGGATGCGGTTGAGCTCGAGGCCATCGAACTTATCTTCTAGCTAGTGGCCTTCTCGGTAGTATGCAACCATCTTGGCATTGTGGTAGCTTGACTCCTTCATGACTTGGTCGATGACCAGCTGGGAGTCGCCCCGGACGTCGAGGCATCGGATTCCGAGCTCGATGGCGATGCGTAGGCTGTTGATGAGTGCCTCGTATTTGGTCACATTGTTGGAGGAGGGAAAAGGGATGCGAGCCATGTACCTCATGTGTACTCCAAGAGGTGAAACGAAGACCAGCCCTGCATTGGCGCCTTTCTTCATTAGCGATCCGTCGAAGTACATTGTCTAGTACTCCTGGTCGATGACTGCTGGTGGCATTTGGACCTCGGTCCACTCCGCAATGAAATCAGCTGGCACTTGGGACTTGATGGCCGTTCAGGAGGCATACAAAATGCCCTGACCCATCAGCTCGAGCGCCCACTTTGAAATTCTTCCCGTGGCATCCTAGTTTTGGACGACTTCGCCAAGGGGAAAGACATCACGACCGTCAATGGATGTGACTTGAAGTAGTGGCGTAGCTTCCTGTTGGCGATGAGGATGGCATATAGGAGCTTCTGGATTTGGGGGTAGAGGGTCTTGGAATCAGACAAGACCTCACTCATGAAGTACACGGGACGCTTTTCTTTGAGGGCGTGGCCCTCTTCCTCTCGCTCTACTACCAGGGTGGCGCTGACCACTTGCGTGGTGGCCGCAATGTAGAGTAGAAGCGGTTCTCCATTGGTCAGAGGGACCAAGATTGGGGCCTTCATCAAGAGCTGCTTGACCATATCAAGCGCCTCTTGGGCCTTGGGCGTCCATTCAGAGTGGTCAGCCTTCTTCAGAAGCCAATAAAGGGGGAGACCTCATTCGCCGAGGCGCGAGATAAAGTGGTTGAGTGCGGTGAGGCACCCTGTAACTCGTTGTACCCATTTATGTTCTGAATCGGGCCCATCCTTGTGATGGCTGAGATCTTCTCTAGGTTGGCCTCGATGCCACGCTCGGAGACGATAAATCCCAGCAGCATACACCTCGGGACCCCGAAAATGCACTTCTTGGGGTTGAGCTTAATGACGTTTGCTCGGAGTTTGGTGAAGGTTTGCTCAAGGTTGGCTATGACCTGGTCAGCCCATTTGGACTTGACCACGATGTCATCTATGTAGGCCTCAATGGTTCGCCCGATGAGGTCAGACTTGAGCATACAATGCTGGTACGTAGCCCCGGTGTTCTTTAGACCGAACAGAATTGTGATATAGTAGAACGATCCGAATAGGGTGATGAAAGACGTCGTGAGCTGGTCAGACTCTTTCATCACTATCTGATGGTACCCGGAGTATGCATCAAGGAAGCAAAGGGTTTTGCACCCTGAGATGGAGTCAACTACTTGGTCTATGCGTGGCAAAGGGAACGGATCCTTTGGGCATGCCTTGTTGAGACCCGTATAGTCAACACACATCCTCCATTTCCCACTCTTTTTTCGTACAAGAACAGGATTTGTTAACCACTCGGGGTGGTACACTTCCTTGATGAACCTGGCTACCAAAAGTTTTGTGATCTCCTCGTCTATGGCTCTGTGTTTCCCCTCATCTAAGCGACGCAGGCGCTTCTTCACCGGCTTGGAGCCTGGCTTGATCTTCAAGGTATGCTCGGCGACTTCTCTCGGAATTCCTGGCATGTCCGAGGGTTTCCATGCAAAGATGTCTTTGTTGGAACGGAGGAAGTCGACGAGCGCGCTTTCCTATTCAGAGGAAAGCGCGGTGCCAATGCGCACCACTTTGCTTTTGGAGCCACTGGGGTCTATGAGGACCTCCTTAGCGCCCTCCACCAGCTTGAAAGACTCGGGGTGACCGTTGGTGGTCGGGTGTTTCCTCGGTGACCTCTTTCATGATGGTCGCAAGCTCCTTGGAGGCGACGATTGCCGCGGCGTGATCACAGCATTCGACCTCGCACTCATAGTATCGGTACAGAAAGTGACCAACTAGTGAATATTTGTAGTTTTGCTGTACGTTGTGATCGGAGGTGGCCTAGCACTCAATGACATAGGATTTATACTAGTTCAGGCAACGTGCCCTACATCCAGTTCAGGTCGTTCGGTGACTTTATTCCTGAGCCCAGGTGCTCAAAGTCTATAGTGGGGTTACAAATGAGAAGGAGAAAGGTGGGGTGTCCAAGAGGCCCGGTCAGGTTCGACCAGAAGGGCCGAGGGTGACCGAAACTCCGCTATGAACTAGGTGTTCAAGCGTGTGCTTGAGGGGTTGTGAGCTATCGCTCTAGTGAATCTGGTGCTTGAAGAAGTCGACCTCCTTTTCAGGAGGGAGCGCACCCCCTTTTATAGATAAAGGGGATGGCTTTACGGGTGAGAGGGAGAGAGTATGGATGTTTCTAAGCCTTGTTGCCCACGCCGACGAGGGTAGCGATGATGGTAGGTGCCCACAATACTGTTGATGCCACTGTAGAATGTCAGGTGCACATGGGAGGTTGCGATGGCTTCTTTAGGAAGGGTGGATGTTGGTACCTACAAAAATACTATTGGTATGTGAGGAGCCCCACCACGTGTACCAGGTATGGTGAATCCTGGCGCCCACTATCGATGCCTAGAGGCATGCGAGGGGCTTTTTGCCGTATGGGAGCCCCAATGGCGCCAACAATACTGTAGACACAAATGTCGGCGCCTACAATACTATTTGTGTCAGGGCAGTTGAGGAGCACTGTTCCCACAGGTGTGCAGGGTATGGCCCCGGTATCATGGTTTGACTTTGTGCACTGCCTTCTCCGTTCGCCCCTAGTCCCTTCCGAGCGAACGTCCCCGGTCAGATGGCCCTAGTCGACCCTGGCCGCGCCAGTCGGAGAAGAGCGGTAAGCAGGCTTCCTATGGGTCCCTAGTCGGAGTCGCAGGGTCAGAGTAGGAAGCAGCATTTTGGGCTAGGCCTTTCAATCGGAGAGACCGCCTGGGGGCGGCTGGTGCCCGAAGCGGGTGCTCCGGTCGGAGAGGTGGGCCGAAAGAAGTTGAAGAGCGGGCATTTGTTCTTTCGGGTAGACCTCCCGGTCAGTGACCGGACTGTCCTCCTAGCCCGTTGTGTTTTAGACTCTTGGGCCGGCCCATGGACTACATGTTGTTTTCCTAGGCCGAGCCCTGGCGCGGAAGCCGGTCCCCGAGGGACCCCGGGTTTACTAACCCGACAGGAGCCCCCGAGCCCTCGAGTGATTTGAGCAGAATCGTCCGGTGGATTTTTTATCTTGCCGGTGGGTGCACGCGAGCGCACCCGCGGGTGTAGCCCTCGAGCCCCCGGGCAGTTCGGGCTAAACCGGCTGGGGGTTTTCTGTGTTGTCAGCGGAAGAGGTTTTTTGCGTTGTGTCGGCGGATGCGCGCGAGCGCACCCGCGGGTGTAGCCCTCGAGCCCCCGGGCGGTTCGGGTAGAACCATCAGGGGGGTGTTGTTTTAGCGGGCGTGTGTGCATATTTTTAGTTTGAGACGGAATTTTGTTAACCACAGTGTCATTGCGCAGCCGAGGCGGTTTCTAGGCGCAGGGATGGGACAGAACTTACTGATCCCGGCGTCGGTGCGCGCCGTGGATCGGGTGAGAAGCTTAGTTCGGGACAAACCCTGGCGTTGGTGCGCGCCACGGATGGAGATAGCTCAGTTCAGACGTGTCAGAGCTTACTGATCTTTGGCGGCAATGCACGCCGTGGGATCAAGCAAGGCGAAGCCACGAACGGACCCAGGCGTCGGTGCGTGTCGTGGATCGAGAGAGTTAGTTTGGTTAGTTCAGGAATTGGATGAGCCGGAGCTCGTGGATCCTGGGAGTGTAGTCAGAAGTGAAGCCATTACGCGAGTTTAGGAGTCGCGGTCCTAGGTTGATTGGAGCACAGTCGAAAGTGAACCCGTTACATGAGTTTAGGAGTCGCGGTCCCAGGTTGATTGGAGCATAGTCGAAAGTGAAGCCATTACGCGAGTTTAGGAGTCGTGGTCCTAGGTTGATTGGAGTGCAGTCAAAAGTGAAGTCGTTATGCAAGTTTAGGAGTCACGGTCCCAGGTTGATTGGAGCGCAGTCGGAAGTGAAGCCACTTTGAAGCCGAAGCGTAGTTAGTTGGTTAAAGATCGGACGAGGCGATACTCGCGGATCCTGGCGTCGGTGCGCGCCGCGGGACCGGGTGAGTCGGAGTCGTGGATCTAGTGAGTTCGAGGTCGCTGTCATTGGCGTTTATCTTGAGCCCCCAAGCCCTATTGGCCCTTTCGTGGGGGTCGATGTGAGTATTGTGCGTTACCCCATCCTCGGTTCCTCACAACCAGAGGGGCTGAGTTTCATCGCCTATCCCGATCGCTCGGGCTCGAAGACTAGCTCGGTGAGTTCGCTAACGGGTGTGATCGAGTGGAATCCAGGTCCATCGTTCGTGACGGGGTCGGCATAGCCCACTTGTGACATTCCACTACTCCTTTACTTGCAACCCGACAGATGCCTAGGTCTTTCCGGAGACCGACCCAGGTGGCCTAACGGCCTCCCCTTGATGGAGATTCTATGGGCCTAGCGAGAGGTTTAGGATCGAACAAGAAGGTTGAGATGACCCGGTCTGCCGGACCGAGCGAGGGCCGCACGATGCTCATCTATGGTTTTCTCCCCTAGCTCTATTGGTTGCCCATGTCGAATGAGGCAACCGCCGCTTCGTGATGCAACACGGAGCGTTCTGGTGCATTTCGCTGCACGTGCGATGCTTAGTTCCTGAGCCCCCGGGCGGTTCAGGGCCTAAATCGTCCGGGAGGCGCGGGTGTATGAAATGAATGCGCATATAGATGTATGAATGATTTATAAAGAAATAGAGGGGGTTTTGGTAATGTTTACCTTGATGACTGGAGTGATGGGGCTCGGAGAGCTTTAGTCGGAAACATCCGACCGAGATCCATGCTCGTCGTTCGCGACGGAGTCGGCATGGCCCACGTGGGGCATCCCTTTGCTTCCTACCTGTGTCTCGGTGTTTATCCTGAGCGATTTGATCGGCTCAGGGGATCAGTTGGTCTCTCGGTGGAGATTTCATTTTTTGGTCTCCCCAGGCCTGGCCTGGGGAAGCGGGGAGCTGCCTGCTCGTGGTGACACTTCGGTTTTCATGCCCGGTTGTGCAATAGTGGTGGGCCATACCCCGGCCACGCTTCGTCTTGCCAGGTGGCGTTCCGTCTGACCCGGCGTTGCTCCGTCGGTCAGTGCACATCCCCTCGGTCAGGGCGTGTCCTATCGTTTCCCATTCATATTGAATGGGGGTAGGTGGAGAGTTTTGTGCTCTGATCGTTTTACCTTTTTTCTTTAAATAGGGGGAGGGAGACGGCTCTCCATCGTAGTCCTTTGCCTGTTCTCCAACTATTGTCTCTCTTCCTTCTCCCTTCTCACCGAGAGTGCCTGTATGCCGTGGCGGTTCCTAGGTGAGAGAGAGAGTGAGCGAGAGGGGGACTTACAGATCCTTTTGTGAACCGGAGCGTGATGTCGGACTGGAGGTGATGCTGATCTGCGAGGCCTTCTTTAGGATGGAGCTGTGTGTAGACTCTCTCTGGTGGTTCTTTACCGGGCGAGCCTTGTCGGAGGGGAGGTTACTCACGATTGTGCCGGTGGAGGGTTCTGTGCCTATAGCTGCTCAAGTCGGCCAGTTCACAAAGTTTGATGAGATTTCTTCCAGCCATGGCGACCATACCTCGGTAGCGGTGCCCCCACTCAGGAGCTACCTCGACTGCAGGAGAAGGTCATGAGCTCCATGTTCTTCTGCTGAGCATCTATAGGTGCGACGCCCTCGAGGTACCCGTTGCGTTTTGCTGAAGTTTTGAAGGAGTGGAACCGAGTGATTTCTGGTGTTCAGGCGAAGTCGTCAAGTGGCTGTAGTAGTATTTGTAGTAGTAGAAAATGTAATAGTTTAAGTTTTGTGGGTAAGTCCCCGTGTAAATAGTTTCTTTGTATCAATGAATAAAACCGCACTGCCCCTGTGATGAAACCACCATATCCGTTTCCTTGTTTTTGTCCTAGCATAACCTTTGTTTTTATCCTTTCTTTCTCGTACCTACCCATTTGTCCCATAAGGTGCAATCTTGGGAGCCCGGGGCGTGGCTTGCGAGGCTCGGTTGCTCGTATCCGTAGGGAAAGGCGGGGTGCGTTCGTTTTGGGAGTAGGAACAGGGTTACGTAGGGTAATCAAAGGAATGGAATGTGTTTCCGTTCGGGGAGAAAGTTGTATAACATGTGATAGTAAAGTGAAAGAGAGGTAATACTTAATATTTCTACACTTATGGAGCCCCCGAGTGACCCGGGTTGAAAGTGTTTGGGCGGGGGTGCTCTTACAGGAGCATGTGTTTTAAGCGAAAGTATTTAGATCAAATCTAAGGGAAAAAATGACATAGCTGTTCAATGTTCCAAGTGTTGTTAAGAACATTGCCATTGTTGTCCCCCAGTCGGTAGGTGCCCGGTCGGATTACTTCGGTTACCGTATAGGGCCCTTCCCAGGGTGGAGAGAGCTTGTGTTTTTCCTTCGTCGATTGGGTCCTTTGGAGCACGAGATCGCCGACTTCGAGTATCCTTCCTCTGATCTTCCTTTCATGGTACCTGTGGAGGGTTTGTTGATAGCGAGCAGAGCGGATGATGGTTGTCTCGTGGGCCTCTTCGAGCAGGTCAACTACGTCTTGTTGAGCCTCTACGGCTCGATTGTGGTCGAAAGCTTTTACTCTTGGTGCGCCGTGGTCAAGGTCGGAGGGCAACACGGCTTCTGCTCCGTAAGCCAGGAAGAAAGGTGTGAATCCCGTGGATCGGTTTGGGGTCGTTCTTAGGCTCCAAAGGATTGCTGGGACCTCTGCAACCCATCGCCCGGCGTGTTTGTTGAGTCGGTCGAAGATGCACGACTTGAGTCCTTGGAGGACCATGCCATTGGCGCGTTCGACCTGACCGTTAGTTCATGGATGTCTGACCGAAGCCTAGTCAATTTTGATGTCGTATCCATTGCTGAAGTCTAGGAACTTCTTCCTGGTGAAGTTAGTCCCATGGTCAGTGATGATACAGTTAGGAACGCCGAAGCGGTAGATGATGTCGAGGAAGAATTTGACCGCCTCTTCCGAGCGGAGATTGGTGATGGGCTTGGCCTCTATCTATTTGGTAAACTTGTCGACTGCTACGAGTAGGTGAGTGAAACCGCCTAGGCCTTTTTTGAGGGGTCCTACCATGTCGAGGCCCCAGACCACGAATGGCCAGGTGATTGGGATGGTTTGGAGCTCTTGCGCCGGTAAATGGGTTTGCCGAGCATAGAACTATCATCCTTCGCACCTGTGGACGACCTCCTCTGCATCTCGTAGCGCGGTGGGCCAGTAAAAACCTTGGCGAAAGGTTTTTCGAACTGGGGACCTTAGGGCCACATGATGCCCGCAGATCCCAGCATGGACCTCGAGGAGGATCTGCTTCCCTCGACTGGCGGGGATGCACTTCATGAGCACTCCTGACGGACTCCGTTTGTAGAGTTCATTACCGAGCACGACAAAGGTCTTGGCACATCAAGCGATTCGTCGGGCTTCAGTTCTTTCAGGTGCGAGAACCTCCTCGAGGAGGTAGGTGAGTAGTGGTACTCGCCAGTCCATTTGATCGAGTGCCAATACGGCGACGTCCGCGGGTGACGTCGTTATAGAGGTACTGGGATCGGAGCCCCCGAGCGCCGACTGGGCATCGGGGTTAGAGCCTCCAAGCGCCGGCTGGCTGTCGGGGTGTGTCTGGGTTGGACCTTCCAGGATGCGGGCGGACGGCTCGTGGACGTCATTGATGAAGACTCCGCTCGGGGATGGATCCCGCCTAGCGGCTAGTTTTGCGAGGAAATTGGCGGCGTCGTTGTCCCTTCGAGGGACGTGATGTAGTTCGATTCCCTAGAATTTATCCTCAAGCTTATGCACCTCTTGGCAGTATGCTATCATGAGGGGGCTTTTGTAGGAGGACTCCTTCATGACCTGATCAATGACTAGTTCCGAGTCACCGCGGGCGTAGAGTCGCGTAGCACCGAGCTCGTTGGCGATGCGTAGTCCGTTGATAAGGGCCTCATATTCTGTGGTGTTGTTTGAAGCCGAAAAGTGGAGGCGGATGGTGTAGCAGAGCCTACTCCCATCTGGGGAGATCAGATCCACTCCAGCCCCTGAGTCGGGTGCCATTACGGACCCATTCAAGTACATTGTCCAGTAGTTGTGGGAGACGTCCGGGGTCAGTAGCTAGACCTCCGTCCATTCGGCGACAAAATCCGCGAGAGCCTTTGACTTAATTGTGGTGTAGGGGATATACCTGATGTCATGGCCCATGAGTTCAAGGGCCCACTTAGAGATTCATCCCACGGCATCGCGGTTGCGGATGATGTCTCCGAGTGGGTATGAAGTGACGACTGTGACTTCGTGGTCGGTGAAGTAGTGTAGGAGCTTCCTAGTGGCCATTAGCATGGCGTATAGGAGTTTCTGCACCTGGGGGTACCGGACCTTGGGGTCGATAAGTACTTCTCCGATGAAGTATACGGGTCACTATACCTTGAGCTGGTGTCCCGGTTCCTCCCTTTCGATGACCAGGGCGGCACTCACCACATGGTTACTTGCCGCGACGTAAAGGAGGGGTTCTCCCTCTTCGGGAGCGACGAGGATCGGGGCTAACGTTAGGGATATTTTGAGGCTTTCGAGAGCCTACTGAGCTTCCTCAGTCCAGATGAAAGCATCCGTGTTTTTGAGGAGCTTATAGACTGGCATCCCCCGTTCGCCGAGCCAGGAGATGAAGTGACTAAGGTCCGCCAGGCAGCTGGTGAGCCTTTGTACGCCTTTTATGTTGCGTAGGGGGCCCATGTTGGAGATGGCTGCAATCTTTTCGGGGTTGGCCTCGATGCCACGCTTGGATACGAAGTATCCAAGCAGCTTTCCCTTTGGAACCCCAAAAACACATATTTTGGGATTTAGCTTGATGTTGAACCTTCGGAGGTTCGCGAATGTTGCGGCCAAGTTTGCGATCAGGTCACAAGCTCGAGCTGTTTTGACTACTATGTCATCAACATAGACAGCGATTGTTGGTCTCGACCGTTGATCAGGCAGGTTGATTTGGTCGGCGAAGCATTGCTGCATGCACCTTTGGTAGGTGGCACCAGCATTCTTCCGACCAAAAGGCATGGTCACAAAGCAGTACGAACCATACGGGGTGATAAACGAGGTCACAAGCTGATCAGAATCTTTCATCATGATCTGGTGATAGCATGAGTAGGCATCTAGAGAGGAGAGGATCTCGCAACCCGAGGTGGAGTCAAATATCTGGTCTATGCATGGTAAAGGAAAGTGATCCTTCGGACACGCTTTATTAAGTCCGGTGTAATCGACGCACATTCTCCACTTCTCGGTCTTTTTTCTGACAAGGACAGGATTGGCGAGCCAGTCGGAGTGGAAAACCTCCCTGATGAATCCGGCTGCCAGGAGCTTATTGATCTCTTCGCCTATGGCCCTATGCCTCTCATCATTGAAATGACTCAGGCGTTGCTTGGCGGGCTTTGAGCCCGGGATAAGTCATAGTGCGTGTGGCAGAAGCTCCTAAATTATAGGACCCACATACACCTGTCACTGTCGAACGACCTCTGACGACTATGCATATGTTCCTGGTAACTTAAGAAGACTGTCGGGTGTCCTCAGAGAACCCCGAATCATCCACAATTTCCGAGCAGGATCCCATTATAGAGTCATTGCAGTATTACAACATTTATTCAAATATCTACATCATTGTAAAATAGCGAAAGTCTTACAATAACTTAG
This sequence comes from Miscanthus lutarioriparius, assembly GCA_904845875.1. Taxonomy (NCBI): domain Eukaryota; kingdom Viridiplantae; phylum Streptophyta; class Magnoliopsida; order Poales; family Poaceae; genus Miscanthus; species Miscanthus lutarioriparius. The sequence continues at coordinate 68,851,159 of CAJGYO010000005.1, read as the reverse complement.
TTTACAAACCAGTTGTTTCAAACTTTACAAACTAAGTTCGATAAATATTACAAACCATAGTAGTGGAGTGGCATTAGTAACATAATACAAAAGACACAATTAAAGTGCCCTGCCCAAGGGCCACACATCTACTTGTCGTCATCTATTTGAACCACAGTCATGCAGCACGGTCCAAAGCAGACCTGCTCATGAGGCTCACCTGCAACAAGGGTCAACAAACCATCAGTACAAAAGTACTCAGCAAGACTTAACCGAAGTAAAACTGATAAGACTCAGGAATGCAGGCTCAGGGATTCAAGGTAAGGCTTTAGCAATGATCAAAGTTCTTTTGCGTAAAAGCTCTCTACAAGATCCTTTATTAAACATTTAAAACTTCATAAAGATCATATATAAAGATGACATGATTCGTGTTGAGATCATGAAACTTTACATCCAACACTTTCTCAAACCTTCCTCAAGTTCCAGTTATTAACTACGATGATGAACAAAGAGTTGAGTCTCCATAACCGAGGAGCAACGACGATTCGAACCGATTATAACCCAGCTGGGGATTCCAGACCACACGACATATGCAGGTCCCTAACCTACATATACCAACCTACCCTCAGTTCCTCTAAAACAAGAACGGGTCTGCGCCACCCGAGAATATAGTACTCCACTAATCCAACCCAATGCCATGTGGGTACACGCTATTCTCGCCATCTCTCCAGTCCTAGTGCGCGAGTAGCCATTCTCGTAATAGAATAGCCAAGTTAAGGCTTACCGGAGTATGTGGTTAGTACTATAAAGTCTCATCTCACACAATTCAACAACAGACAGTACTTAATCGACACAGGCGGAAAGAACCCGCTCACAAGACATCCATGTCTTGTGGCTCTCACACACCGAGTCCGTCCGGTCTAGATTTATGACTCCACATGCTCATATCTCATGATAACATAAGTAACCAATCATATCAAAATCCCATGTAATTCTCACAGGTGACAGGTAATCACCCGATGTTTATTGGTCTAAGCATAGCTAAGCATAACTAAGCATTCTCGGATTGAAACGGGTAGCAAGGTGGATATTGAAAAACAAGGTTGGTAATGCACCAATTAGGTTTTCACTCAACTCCTAATCACTTAATGCAGTACTGAAAAGCAAAAGCGATATAAATTTGTAAAGCACAAGATAGGTTTAAATGCATCCGGGGCTTGCCTTGATTAACAGAAAAGTCCAGTTCCGGAGACGTTCCACAATTATCAAATCCGACCTCAACAGATGGATTAACCTCCTCCTCAACTTGATTAACTACCACGTGCTCACTTTCGTTCACTACATGTAGTAACAATGCCATGTTTAATATGATGCGAGATATAAAACATGATGCTTGACGATGGATACAACTTTCCTTCACGATACAGTTACAAGTCAAAACTAACTAAACCTTTTTCATAAACCCACGCTCAACAGTGACGACCACGGTTTGACCGCTGGTAACTCGCCGCCGGTGAGGTCTCCGGCCACGGCGAAGGTACCAACACACTCCCCACATCACAACGCATCGATTGAATGTACTAGCTAGACTAATTACAGCGGGGTACGAACTTGACGCCGGCCATGGCGGCCATGACGGCGCGGCTCCGCTACGCCAGTGATGTGAGACCGGTAGCTGTTAAACTAAGCACTTGGAAAGGATCAGGAGCTCACCCCAACACGTTCGAGCAGGAAACAGGACCAGAGAAGCAACGGTGAAGCTCGTCATCGGTCATAGCAATCACGACGGCGCGAACAACGTCGGCGATGGTGCTCCAGTGGCTGCGGTGGAAAAAATGGTCAAGCAACAAGGCACAAAGCATCTCGGCAACATGGCGAAGCTAAAGGGATACAAAGCAAGGATAGATACGCACCGTGGAGCGCTGGCCACAGTGACGCGCACTCAACGGCGGTGCTGTCGGCCGCGAGGAAGAAAAGCGACACACAGCGGTTCCCAAGCGGAGTCAAGCTTCAATGGCTGGTCGGCTGGGTGCGCAAGGAGCAAGTAGAGCTATGATGGGATTTGCCGAGGCTGGTATGCACTATGGCGACGACGCGAGCTCGACGGAGCTATGGCGGCGGCGTCGGGAAAAGCAGAGGAGAAGAAAAGAGAAGAACGGCTATGGCACAAGCTTTAAAGGGCGGCTAGGAAGCAAGAGGAAGCCAGGCCATGGCCTTCTCCACGCCAGCACGAAGCTGAACGTGGCCACGAGCGCGCCTGGAAGCCAGAGGAAGGTCGCCGGCGGTGACAGCTGCCTGCTGGTACTGTTCCAACTAATTACTGAATTGCCACTCGTCTAATTTCTCAAATTACTCCCAAATTTATATAGTAACTCAAAAATCTCTAAAAATAAAAGTTGTTCCAAATTCAAAGTTCTACAGCTTTGCTTTAATAACCATACTCGAATTTTGTCTACATTTTGAAATTCAGGTTTAAAATCAAAAGGGGGACACTTTAAGTACATTTCGCCTTTTCAAAATACTTCAAATTTTATATAACAACTTTGAAAACTCCAAAAACCAACTTTGTACACCTTGACAAGCTGTACACTTTTGCTTTTAGGCTCAACCCCAAATTATGCTTAGATTTTGAATTAGGTTTTTAGGGTAGAATTTAAATAATGGAAATTAGGGTTTTCGAAAATCCAATCCAATACAAAGCTTTGAACTTGATTCATTCCACACAAGTCAACACATATAACCATAAAGGTAAACTTGTTTTAGTGAATGCATATCCAAGTTTGCACTAAGTCCAAATGATTTGCAATGCATATGATGACATGGCAGGTTTTAGTATTTAAAACACCCGAGGTGTTACAATCCTTCCCCCTAAAAGAAATCTCGTCCCGAGATTTAAAGTCCAAGGGTAGGTAATGGAAAAGGAAATGTGTCAAACACATTAACTTTCAAGTTGTTCATAAAACAACAAAAGTTGACTTGAAATTGTAAACGAGACCAAAAGACAGTTGTAAGGGACAAAGGATTTAGTAACTTCAATGGAATGATGGAACATGAATTCCAAATGAGAGTTCTAAGATGAGTGAATCACATTAATTGCGGAGCTATAATGGATCATGACCGCAGACCTCGATACCAGCGAGCGCCCAGCAGTATTTCCTTATGGCTGCAGTCCATAGGAGACCCCGGGTTTCGACGCGGCACCGTAAATCATGGATCATGGCACCACCATAGGGCACAAGTAAAGTAACTCACAGGTAACACTTGTCAAGCTAGCAAGATCAAGGAACTAGCATGTGTTGCATTAGGAGAGACCAAGACATGACACATGCATAGGTTTGAGAATTCAAGGATTAGTCCCAAGTTTCAACATTTAGTAGACGGGGAAAACTTAAAGTGCATCAAAAGTTCCAAATGAGGTAGAACTTATGAGCAAAAATAAGCAAAGAGTGCTTTACTGGCAAAGCCTGGTACATGACCAGATTCATTGGGACAAAATAGCTATAACAAGAAATAGCCATTCTCTAAATGGAAGGAGGAAGTTTTAAACATCATTAGATTTCAACTTTATATGAATAATTATAACTAGAATATATGCAGTGTTTCATTAGTGACATGATGCATGAATCTTCCTTACGAAACTTAAACATCAAAGCTCCTAAGGTACATAAACGATAGTTCTTATTATATAGGGCATAATAAGATTACTACTCCACCACACAAAGCCTTTTTAATCAAATAAGGAATGGCGGGAAAGAAATAAGATAAGTTGGAAGCAATTTGGACCAAAGTAACAAGTTAAATTTATTTGTCCAAAACATTTTCAAGTTTTGTAAAACAATACTACAAAAACTATGTAACGATCGCTCTGATACCATTCCGTGGCAGAACCTCCTAAATTATAGGACCCACATGCACCTATCACTGTCCAATGACCTCTGACGAATATGCATATGTTCCCGATAACTCAAGAAGACTGTCGGGTGTCCTCGGAGAACCTCGAATCATCCACGATTTCCGAGCAGGATCCCATTACAGAGTCATTGCAGTATTACAACTTTTATTCAAATATCTATATCAGAGTAAAATAGCGGAAGTCTTACAATAACTTAGTTTACAAACCAGTTGTTTCAAACTTTACAAACTAAGTTCAATAAATATTACAAACCATAGTAGTGGAGTGGCATTAGTAACATAATACAAAAGACACAATTAAAGTGCCCTGCCCAAGGGCCACACATCTACTTGTCGTCATCTATTTGAACCACAGTCATGCAGCATGGTCCAAAGCAGACCTGCTCATGAGGCTCACCTGCAACAAGGGTCAACAAACCCTGAGTACAAAAGTACTCAGCAAGACTTAACCGAAGTAAAACTGATAAGACTCAGGAATGCAGGCTCAGGGATTCAAGGTAAGGCTTTAGCAATGATCAAAGTTCTTTTACGTAAAAGCTCTCTACAAGATCCTTTATGAAACATTTAAAACTTCATAAAGATCATATATAAAGATGACATGATTCGTGTTGAGATCATTAAACTTTACATCCAACACTTTCTCAAACCTTCCTCAAGTTCCAGTTATTAACTACGATGATGAACAAAGAGCTGAGTCTCCATAACCGAGGAGCAACGACGATTCGAACCGATTATAACCCAGCTGGGGATTCTAGACCACATGACATATGCAGGTCCCTGACCTACATATACCAACCTACCCTCAGTTCCTCTAAAACAAGAACGGGTCTGCGCCACCCGAGAATATAGTACTCCACTAATCCAACCCAATGCCATGTGGGTACACGCTATTCTCGCCATCTCTCCAGTCCCAGTGCGCAAGTAGCCATTCTCGTAATAGAATAGCCAAGTTAAGGCTTACCGGAGTATGTGGTTAGTACTACAAAGTCTCATCTCACATAATTCAACAACAGATAGTTCTTAATCGACACAGGCAGAAAGAACCCACTCACAAGACATCCATGTCTTGTGGCTCTCACACACCGAGTCCGTCCGGTCTAGATTTATTACTCCACATGCTCATATCTCATGATAACATAAGTAACCAATCATATCAAAATCCCATGTAATTCTCACAGGTGACAGGTAATCACCCGACGTTTTTTGGTCTAAGCATAGCTAAGCATAACTAAGCATTCTCGGATTGAAACGGGTAACAAGGTGGATATTGAAAAACAAGGTTGGTAATGCACCAATTAGGTTTTCACTCAACTCCTAATCACTTAATGCAGTACTAAAAAGCAAAAGCGATATAAATTTGAAAAGCACAAGGTAGATTTAAATGCATCCGGGGCTTGCCTTAATTAACGGAAAAGTCCGGTTCCGAAGACGTTCCACAATTATCAAATCCGACCTCAACAGACGGATTAACCTCCTCCTCAACTTGATTAACTACCATGTGCTCACTTTGGTTCACTACACGTAGTAACAATGCCATGTTCAATATGATGCGAGATATAAAACATGATGCTTTACGATGGATGCAAAAATTATTAACTTGAATACAACTTTCCTTCGCGGTACAGTTACAAGTCAAAACTAACTAAACCTTTTTCATAAACCCAACTACTTACTTTAAGTACCAAGAATTATTTTATACTAATGACCCAAGGTCATCACTCAATCCAAAATTCAAACAAAACCTAAGTTATTAAGGTTTACTATTTCCTTTTATGAATTAATTATTTAATTCAAAATTATGAAATAAATCAACTTTATCCAAATGAGTTCAAATTTTTGTGAAGGCTTATCACATGTTAACTAAGTGGCAAAACAATTTTCATAATTTTTTGGATAAATCATAAAGCCTAGAAAAATCATGGAAGCTGATTTATTAATTAATTAGAGCAATTTTTATCACATTCAAAATGTACTGAAAATCAACATTTAATATTTTTCCTAAATAGTTTACATCTCATAGAGGTCACACAAAAATTTTCATAATTTTTGGAACTTCAATTAATTCTATACAAAAATAACAAATCACATCACTATTCATTCAAATATGCAAAAAAGAAAAATTCATTTTCAAACACAGAGTCACTGACAACGGGTCCCACCTGTCATCACCGTCCTCCCACGCTCAACAGTGACGACCGCGGTTTGACCGCCGGTAACTCGCCGCCGGTGGGGTCTTCGGCCACGGCGAAGGTACCAACACACTCCCCACATCACAACGCATCGATTGAATGTACTAGCTAGACTAATTACAGCGGGGTACGAACTTGACGCCGGCCATGGCGGCCACGATGGCGTGGCTGCGCTACGCCCGCGATGTGAGACCGATAGCAGTTAAACTAAGCGCTTGGAAAGGATTAGGAGCTCACCCCAACACGTTTGAGCAGGAAACAGGACCGGAGAAGCAACGGTGAAGCTCGTCGTCGGTCACAGCAATCATGGCGGCGCGAACAATGTCGGCGACGGTGCTCCAGTGGCTGTGGTGGACAAAATGGTCAAGCAATAAGGCACAAAGCATCTCGACAACATGGCGAAGCTGAAGGGATACAAAGCAAGGACAGATACGCACCGTGGAGCGCTGGCCACGGTGACGCGCACTCAACGGCGATGCTGCCGGCCGCGAGGAAGAAAAGCGACGCACAGCGGTTCCCAGGTGGAGTCAAGCTTCAATGGCTGGTCGGCTAGGTGCGCAAGGAGCAAGCGGAGCTATGACGGGCTTTGCAGAAGCTGGTATGCACTATAGCGACGACGCGAGCTCGACGGAGCTATGGCGGCGGCGTCAGGAAAAGCAGAGGAGAAGAAAAGAGAAGAACGACTATGGCACAAGCTTTAAAGGGCGGCTAGGAAGCAAGAGGAAGCCATGTTGTGGCCTTCTCCACGCCAGCACGAAGCCAAACATGGCCACGAGCGCGCCTGGAAGCTAGAGGAAGGTCGTCGGCGGTGACAGCTGCCTGCTGGTACTGTTCCAACTAATTACTGAATTGCCACTCGTCTAATTTCTCAAATTACTCCCAAATTTATATAGTAACTCAAAAATCTTCAAAAATAAAAGTTGTTCCAAATTCGAAGTTCTACAACTTTGCTTTAATAACCATACTCGAATTTTGTCTACATTTTGAAATTCAAGTTTAAAATCAAAAGGGGACACTTTAAGTACATTTCGCCTTTTCAAATTACTTCAAATTTTATATAACAACTTTGAAAACTCCAAAAACCAACTTTGTACACCTTGACAAGCTGTACACTTTTGCTTTTAGGCTCAACCCCAAAATGTGCTTAGATTTTGAATTAGGTTTTTAGGGTAGAATTTAAATAATGGAAATTAGGGTTTTCGGAAATCCAATCCAATACAAAGCTTTGAACTTGATTCATTCCACACAAGTTAACACATATAACCATAAAGGTAAACTTGTTTTAGTGAATGCATATCCAAGTTTTCACTAAGTCTAAATGATTTGCAATGCATATGATGACATGGCAGGTTTTAGTATTTAAAACACCCGAGGTGTTACAATCCTTCCCCCTAAAAGAAATCTCATCCCGAGATTTAAAGTCCAAGGGTAGGTAATGGAAAAGGAAATGTGTCAAACACATTAACTTTCAAGTTGTTCATAAAACAACAAGAGTTCACTTGAAATTGTAAATGAGACCAAAAGACAGTTGTAAGGGACAAAGGATTTAGTAACTTCAATGGAATGATGGAACATGAATTCCAAATGAGAGTTCTAAGATGAGTGAATCACATTAATTGCGGAGCTATAATGGATCATGACCGCAGACCTCGATACCAGCGAGCGCCCAGCAGTATTTCCTTATGGCTGCAGTCCATAGGAGACCCCGGGTTTCGACGCGGCACCGTAAATCATGGATCATGGCACCACCATAGGGCACAACTAAAGTAACTCATAAGTAACACTTGTCAAGCTAGCAAGATCAAGGAACTAGCATGTGTTGCATTAGGAGAGACCAAGACATGACACATGCATAGGTTTGAGAATTCAAGGATTAGTCCCAAGTTTCAACATTTAGTAGACGGGGAAAACTTAAAGTGCATCAAAAGTTCCAAATGAGGTAGAACTTATGAGCAAAAATAAGCAAAGAGTGCTTTACTGGCAAAGCCTGGTACATGACCAGATTCATTGGGACAAAATAGCTATAACAAGAAATAGCCATTCTCTAAATGGAAGGAGGAAGTTTTAAACATCATTAGATTTCAACTTTATATGAATAATTATAACTAGAATATATGCAGTGTTTCATTAGTGACATGATGCATGAATCTTCCTTACGAAACTTAAACATCAAAGCTCCTAAGGTACATAAACGATAGTTCTTATTATATAGGGCATAATAAGATTACTACTCCACCACACAAAGCCTTTTTAATCAAATAAGGAATGGCGGGAAAGAAATAAGATAAGTTGGAAGCAATTTGGACCAAAGTAACAAGTTAAATTTATTTGTCCAAAACATTTTCAAGTTTTGTAAAACAATACTACAAAAACTATGTAACGATCGCTCTGATACCATTCCGTGGCAGAACCTCCTAAATTATAGGACCCACATGCACCTGTCACTGTCCAATGACCTCTGACGAATATGCATATGTTCCCGGTAACTCAAGAAGACTGTCGGGTGTCCTCGGAGAACCCCGAATCATCCACGATTTCCGAGCAGGATCCCATTACAGAGTCATTGCAGTATTACAACATTTATTCAAATATCTATATCAGAGTAAAATAGCGGAAGTCTTACAATAACTTAGTTTACAAATCAGTTGTTTCAAACTTTACAAACTAAGTTTGATAAATATTACAAACCATAGTAGTGGATTGGCATTAGTAACATAATACAAAAGACACAATTAAAGTGCCCTGCCCAAGGGCCACACATCTACTTGTCATCTATTTGAACCACAGTCATGCAGCATGGTCCAAAGCAGACCTGCTCATGAGGCTCACCTACAACAAGGGTCAACAAACCCTGAGTACAAAAGTACTCAGCAAGACTTAACCAAGTAAAACCGATAAGACTCGGGGAATGCGGTGCTCGAGGATTCAAGGTAAGGCTTTAGCAATGATCAAAGTTCTTTTACGTAAAAGCTCTCTACAAGATCCTTTATGAAACATTTAAAACTTCATAAAGATCATATATAAAGATGACATGATTCGTGTTGAGATCATTAAACTTTACATCCAACACTTTCTCAAACCTTCCTCAAGTTTTCATTTATTAACTACGATGATGAACAAAGAGTTGAGTCTCCATAACCGAGGAGCAACGACGATTCGAACCGATTATAACCCGGTGGGATTCTAGACCACATGACATATGCGGGTCCACGACCTACATATACCAACCTACCCTCAGTTCCTCTAAAACAAGAACGGGTCCGTGCCACCCGAGAATATAGTACTCCACTAATCCAACCCAATGCCATGTGGGTACACGCTATTCTCGCCATCTCTCCACTCAGTAGTGCAAGTAGCCATTCTCGTAATAGAATAGCCAAGTTAAGGCTTACGGAGTATGTGGTTAGTACTACAAAGTCTCATCTCACATAATTCAACAACAGATAGTTCTTAATCGACACAGCGGAAAGAACCCACTCACAAGACATCCATGTCTTGTGGCTCTCTCACACACCGAGTCCGTCCGGTCTAGATTTATTACTCCACATGCTCATATCTCATGATAACATAAGTAACCAATCATATCAAAATCCCATGTAATTCTCATGGGTGTGAGGTAATCACCCGACGCGTTTATTGGTCTAAGCATAGCTAAGCATAACTAAGCATTCTCGGATTGAAACGGGTAACAAGGTGGATATTGAAAAACAAGGTTGGTAATGCACCAATTAGGTTTTCACTCAACTCCTAATCACTTAATGCAGTACTTGAAAGCAAAAGCGATATAAATTTGTAAAGCACAAGGTACTCAATTTAAATGCATCTTGGGCTTGCCTTAAATTGTAAAGAAAAGTAGGTTTAAATGCATCAGGAGCTTGCCTTGATTAACTAAAAGTCCGGTTCGAGCGTTCCACAATTATCAAATCCGACCTCAACAGACGGATTAACCTCCTCCTCAACTTGATTAACTATCATGTGCTCACTTTCGTTCACTACACGTTGTAACAATGCCATGTTTAATATGATGCGAGATATAATACATGATGCTTTAAGATGGATGCAAAAATTATTAACTTGAATACAACTTTCCTTCGCGGTACAGTTACAAGTCAAACATAACTAAACCTTTTTCATAAACCCAACTACTTACTTTAAGTACCAAGAATTATTTTATACTAATAACCCAAGGTCATCACTCAATCCAAAATTCAAACAAAACCTAAGTTATTAAGGTTTACTATTTGCTTTTATGAATTAATTATTTAATTCAAAATTATGAAATAAATCAACTTTCTCCAAATGAGTTCAAAATTTTTGTGAAGGCTTATCACATGATAACTAAGTGGCAAAACAATTTTCATAATTTTTTGGATAAATAATAAAGCCTAGAAAAATCATGGAAGCTCATTTATTAATTAATTAGAGCAAATTTTATCACATTCAAAATATACTGAAAATCAACATTTAATATTTTTCCTAAATAGTTTACATCTCATAAAGGTCACACAAAAATTTTCAAAATTTTTGGAACTTTATTTAATTCTATACAAAAAATAACAAATCACATCACTATTCATTCAAATCTGCAAAATAGAAAAATCCATTTTCAAACACAGAGTCACTGACAACGGGTCCCACCTGTCATCACCGTCCTCCCACTCCAATGATGGCGACCACGGTTTGACCGCGGTTTCTCATCGCGGTGAGGTCTTCGGCCACGGCGAAGGTACCAACACACTCCCCACATCACAACGCATCGATTGAATGTACTAGTTAGACTAATTACAGCTGGGTACGAACTTGACGCCGGCCATGGCATGCGCCACGACGGACGGCATGGCTGCGCTACGCCCGATGATGTGAGAGACCGATAGCGATTAAACAAAAGCGCTTGAAAGGATTAGAGCTCACCCCAACACGTTTGAGCGAGGAAACAGGACCCGAGAAGCAACGGTGAAGCGTCGTCGTCGGTCACAGCAATCAATGGCGCGAACAATGTCGGGCGACGGTGCTCCGATGGTACGTGGTGGACAAAATGGTCAAGCAACAAGGCACAAAGCATCTCGGCAACATGGCGAAGATGGAAGGATACAAAGCAAGGATAGATACGCACCGTGAGAGCCTGGCCACGCGGTGACGCGGGATCAGCGATGATCTGCCGCGCCGCGAGGAAGAAAAGCGATGCACAGCGGTTCCCTAGCAGAGTCAAGCTTCAATGGCTGGTCGGCTGGGTGCCCAAGGAGCTATGACGGGCTTTGCCAAGGCTGGAATGCACTATGGCGACGACGCGAGCTCGACGGAGCTATGGCGGCGGCGGCGAGAAAAGAAGAGGAGAAGAAAAGAGAAGAACGGCTATGGCACAAGCTTTAAAGGGCGGCTAGGAAGCGAGATGAAGCCACGCCGTGGCCTTCTCCACGCCAGCACGAAGCCGAACGTGGCCACGAGCGTGCCTGGAAGCCAGAGGAAGGTCGGCATGGTGGTGAATTTGCCTGCTTGATCTTGTTTCAACTAATTCTTGAATTGCCACTCGCCTAATTTCTCAAATTACTCCCAAATTTATATAGTAACTCAAAAATCTCCAAAAATAAAAGTTGTTCCAAATTCAAAGTTCTACAACTTTGCTTTAATAATCATACTCTAATTCGGTTTATATTTTGAAATGCAAGTTTAAAATCAAAAGGGGACACTTTGAGTACATTTCGCCTTTTCAAATTACTTCAAATTTTATATAACAACTTTGAAAACTCCAAAAACCAACTTTGTACACCTTGACAAGCTCTACACTTTTGCTTTTAGGCTCAACCCCAAAATGTGCTTAGATTTTGAATTAGGTTTTCAGGGTAGAATTTAAATACTGGAAATTAGGGTTTTCGGAAATCCAATCCAATACAAAGCTTTGAACTTGATTCATTCCACACAAGTCAACACATATATCCATAAAGATAAACTTGTTTTAGTGAATGCATATCCATGTTTTCACTAAGTCCAAATGATTTGCAATGCATATGATGACATGGCAGGTTTTATTATTTAAAACACCCGAGGTGTTACAATCCTTCCTCCTAAAAGAAATCTCGTCCCGAGATTTAAAGTCCAAGGGTAGGTAATGGAAAAGGAAATGTGTCAAACACATTAACTTTCAAGTTGTTCATAAAACAACAAGAGTTGACTTGAAATTGTAAACGAGACCAAAAGACAGTTGTAAGGGACAAAGGATTTAGTAACTTCAATGGAATGATGGAACATGAATTCCAAATGAGAGTTCTAAGATGAGTGAATCACATTAATTGCGGAGCTATAATGGATCATGACCGCAGACCTCGATACCAGCGAGCGCCCAGCAGTATTTCCTTATGGCTGCAATCCACAGGAGACCCCAGGTTTCAACGCGGCATCGTAAATCATGGATCATGGCACCACCATAGGGCACAACTAAAGTAACTCACAGGTAACACTTGTCAAGCTAGCAAGATCAAGGAACTAGCATGTGTTGCATTAGGAGAGACCAAGACATGACACATGCATAGGTTTGAGAATTCAAGGATTAGTCCCAAGTTTCAACATTTAGTAGACGGGAAAACTTAAAGTGCATCAAAAGTTCCAAATGAGGTAGAACTTATGAGCAAAAATAAGCAAAGAGTGCTTTACTGGCAAAGCCTGATACATGACCAGATTCATTGGGACAAAAATAGCTATAACAAGCAATAGCCATTCTCTAAATGGAAGGAGGAAGTTTTAATCATCATTATATTTCAACTTTATATGAATAATTATAACCAGAATATATGCAGTGTTTCATTAATGACATGATGCATGAATCGTCCTTACGAAACTTAAACATCAAAGCTCCTAAGGTACATAAACGATAGTTCTTATTATATAGGGCATAATAAGATTACTACTCCACCACACAAAGCCTTTTTAATCAAATAAGGAATGGCGGGAAAGGAATAAGATAAGTTGGAAGCAATTTGGACCAAAGTAACAAGTTAAATTTATTTGTCCAAAACATTTTGAAGTTTTGTAAAACAATACTACAAAAACTATGTAACAATCGCTCTGATTCCATTCCGTGGTAGAACCTCCTAAGTTATAGGACCCACATGCACCTGTCACTGTCCAATGACCTCTGACGACTATGCATATGTTCCCAGTAACTCAAGAAGACTGTCGGGTGTCCTCGGAGAACCCCAAATCATCCACGATTTCCGAGCAAGATCCCATTATAGAGTCATTGTAGTATTACAACATTTATTCAAATATCTATATCAGATTAAAATAGCGGAAGTCTTATAATAACTTAGTTTACAAACCAGTTGTTTCAAACTTTACAAACTAAGTTCGATAAATATTACAAACCATAGTAGTGGAGTGGCATTAGTAACATAATACAAAAGACACAATTAAAGTGCCCTGCCCAAGGGCCACACATCTACTTGTCGTCATCTATTTGAACCATAGTCATGCAGCACGGTCCAAAGCAGACCTGCTCATGAGGCTCACCTGCAACAAGGGTCAACAAACCCTAAGTACAAAAGTACTCAGCAAGACTTAACCGAAGTAAAACTGATAAGACTCAGGAATACAGGCTCAGGGATTCAAGGTAAGGCTTTAGCAATAATCAAAGTTCTTTTGTGTAAAAGCTCTCTACAAGATCCTTTATTCAACATTTAAAACTTCATAAAGATGATACATAAAGATGACATGATTTGTCTTGAGATCATGAAACTTCATATCCAATACTTTCTCAAACCTTCCTCAAGTTCCAATTATTAACTACGATGATGAACAGAGAGTTGAGTCTCTATAACCGAGGAGCAACGACGATTCGAACCGATTATAACCCAGCTGGAGATCCCAGACCACACGACATATGCAGGTCCCTGACCTACATATACCAACCTACTCTCAGTTCCTCTAAAACAAGAACGGGTCCGCACCACCCGAGAATATAGTACTCCACTAATCCAGCCCAATGCCATGTGGGTACACGCTATTCTCGCCATCTCTCCACTCCCAGTGCGCGAGTAGCCATTCTCGTAATAGAATAGCCAAGTTAAGGCTTACCGGAGTATGTGGTTAGTACTACAAAGTCTTATATCACACAATTCAACACTGGACAGTTCTTAATCGACACATGCACAAAGAACCCGCTCACAAGACACCCATGTCTTGTGGCTCTCACACACCGAGTCCGCCCGGTCTAGATTTTTACTCCACATGCTCATATCTCATGATAACATAAGTAACCAATCATATCAAAATCCCATGTAATTCTCACAGGTGACAGGAAATCACCCGACGTTTATTGGTCTAAGCATAGCTAAGCATAACTAAGCATAACTAAGCATTCTCGGATTGAAACAGGTAACAAGGTGAATATTGAAAAACAAGGTTGGTAATGTACCAATTAGGTTTTCACTCAACTCCTAATCACTTAATGCAGTACTGAAAAGCAAAAGCGATATAAATTGGTAAAGCACAAGGTAGGTTTAAATGCATCCGAGGCTTGCCTTGATTAATGGAAAAGTCCGGTTCTAGAGACGTTCCACAATTATCAAATCTGACCTCAACAGACGAATTAACCTCCTTCTCAACTTGATTAACTACCATGTGCTCACTTTCGTTCACTACACGTAGTAACAATGCCATGTTTAATATGATGCGAGATATAAAACATGATGCTTGACGATGGATGCAAAAATTATTAACTTGAATACAACTTTTCTTCGCGGTACAGTTACAAGTCAAAACTAACTAAACCATTTTCATAAGCCCAATTACTTACTTTAAGTACCAAGAATTATTTTATACTAATGACCCAAGGTCATCACTCAATCCAAAATTCAAACAAAACCTAAGTTATTAAGGTTTACTATTTGCTTTTATGAATTAATTATTTAATTCAAAATTATGAAATAAATCAACTTTCTCCAAATGAGTTCAAAATTTTTTTAAAGGCTTATCACATGATAACTAAGTGGCAAAACAATTTTCATAATTTTTTGGATAAATAATAAAGCCTAGAAAAATCATGGAAGCTCATTTATTAATTAATTAGAGCAATTTTTATCACATTCAAAATGTACTGAAAATCAACATTTAATATTTTTCCTAAATAGTTTACATCTCATAGAGGTCACACAAAAATTTTCATAATTTTTGGAGCTTTAATTAATTCTATACAAAAATAACAAATCACATCACTATTCATTCAAATCTGCAAAATAGAAAATTCCATTTTCAAACACAGAGTCACTGACAACGGGTCCCACCTGTCAACACCGTCCTCTCGCGCTCAACAGTGACGACCGCGGTTTGACCTGTAACACCCGGTTTCAAGGACAAAGCCGAATGCACACCATATGTGAGCCCTGGAAATCAAATCTCACATATAGCTACAAAAGAGAGGTGATATCAAATAACAATGCTTATGATATAGCGTACTTAGTAAAAGACATAACCTTATAAAGCAATCAACGGATAGACAACTATGATCACCGGGTGCAGACTTCACTCCACCGGATCCAAACTGACTGGTTGATCACAAGCCTAACTTCTCAAGTCTCTGACAAACTGTCATCCGGCCTGAGGTGTGGGGGAAATTGCAAGAGTGAGTCCATGTCGAACTCCGCAAATATAGCAACAAGGTAGTGTATTCCATAACCACATGATCAAGTATAATTGAATAATAAATATCTTAAACAATTGACATAAATGATCATCTTAACAAGTAAAAGTCATCATCCCTTATGTAAGGGTTCCAAGGCCGCTCGTATCCGTGAGCACGGCTAGTATACCAGTTTATTAAACTCTGCGCAGAGGTGTACACTTTCACTGTGAGTCGTGATTTGCCCTTCCGCCCGAGGTGATCAGCCTCTTAACCCACTACCAAGGAAGGTCGACAGGGTTCACTATGAAGCCTTTCAAAGGTTCCATCTAACAAGGAAGGGCCGCAGAGGTCATCGGATATAGGAACCCCCTTCCAAAAAATAAAAGGCCGCTTCCATAGCTAGGCTCAACAGATGAGGCTGTCCTATACCCAACTCTGATATCCTCTAAGCCCGGCTAGAAAAAGACCTCATCTTGAGCTAAAGCTGTGAGCCATATAGCCCTCACAATTTGCTTTGTCAAGTCCCGGATGATCACTTACAAGACAAGTCCTTATGTTGCTAAAAAGTCATCTTGTTTATGTTTATAGCATATTCATTAATCAAGTTTCAAGATCATGGTCACAGAAAGAAAACCCAAGCTATACTTGCCTTTAACACCGATCCTTCGGTAAGCTCTAATCTTCAACGTTTTCTTCTTCTTCTTCTTCTTCTTGATCTCCAACTTCTTATATATCACCAACGCAAAACTCACCGACTGGACAAGACCGAAAAGCACCACACAAGCATCCGAACAAGCATGCATAGCAAACATACTAGATTAGAACAATACACCAATCAATGAAAAGATTCAAAATCTAATCTACGCATTGCTACGATCACACACACGCCGAAAAGGCACACTAATCGAAGCTACGGTAAAATGAAACATCTATCGAAGGATTTACGTTGGAAAGAAAACTATATGCTTTATCTATTTTAATGATCATAAAACATGTATAACATATCTCGTGGGAATATCTAAAATTGAGTTAAGTCATTTTATACTTGAGTTATTAGATTTAGAAAACTAAGATAAATTAATCATATCTTAATTATAAATATTTTGATATCTTTTATGCAAATTAAATTGAAATATAATAACAAATGAGAGTATATATATTCAAAGTATATATGTCACATTTAAACTTGGCAAATTACAATTTAAAGACATACATGTTTATGTCACTAATTAATCATATTTTATTAATCAACATATATAGAACATGTGAGAGCAACTAATAGAACAATTATATTATGTCTCATAATTGATCTAAGCAAGTCATAATTAAAAAGACATTAATGTTGGCATAAGTCATATTTTATAATTATAAAAGATTATACATATGCTTTAAGTCATTTAAACATTTAACACGAAAAGATAAAGAACATATAATAACTAAACGAAAGCACTTATGTTTCAAGATTAAACTGAATCACTTATAAATCAAGAGAGATTAAGGGTGACATTAATTGGATTTACAATAATTTATAAAAGACCAAGTATATGCCTATGTTACTTTTAATTAGAAACTCAATTGCATAAGAACAAATCAAATTAATATTTACTTATAAAATTCAAAGATGTGAAACATGATAAATTTTCCTACTAATGTGTACCTCATGATCAAGCACGATCGTCGTAAAAAGAACAAGAACGAAATTAAACTGATTGTTTTTAATTGGGAAACCACTAACTAATTATTAATGTAATTAGTATTAGGTTAATAAATTCATAATTAACTGACATGATAAACTTTACTACTACTGCATAGAGCACAAAATTACGAAACTAACGCTACTAGAATCGCTTTCAAACGGAGTTAAGACGATGAAACGGTAAAGGATTAGCGATCGGTGGCAAAACTGTAAATACATCATCTTGTACCTCTGGCCTCCTCCATCTGGACGTACGTGGCCATGGCAAAGAGGTTGCCTGCTGCTGCTGTGCATGGGGGGATTTACTTGCTTGTGTGTACACACGCATGGTCCTTGTTTGCTTCCAGGTGAACGACGAGCTTGCTTGCTTGCTGGACTTCAAGACTGCAAGCAGATGGACTGCAGGTGCATGGCCCGCCTTGGCAGCTTGACGGAGGCATGCAGAGGCGCATCAGATGGAACACAGATGATGATCGGGTCGATAGGCACAGATGCATGGACAAAAGGTGGATATGGTTATCGCATACCATGTGGCTCGGCAGCAAAACTGCGACCTCAGATTGCATCGGACCTTCGGTCAAACAAGGCCGAGCAACACGCTTGCATCTGTCCATCCTAGCTTAAATATGGAACAGAACTGCAGGATTGCATGACCTAGTGAGTGTGCAGATCATGTAGAGGAGAGACGAAGGAACTGTATCTTTGGATTTTTCTCACCGACGGAGGCGAGACGTCCACATAACCGTCTCGGAGATTGATGATGGCTCTCGATGTAGCACGGATCACACACGGGAGGTAATCAACGGGCATGGTGTAATTAACACAGAGGAAGGAAAACGTGGGATGCTTACCAACCAACAACTACTAATCAGGCAAAAGCTTGGCGGCGGCGAGCGGCGACAATGAGGGGAGGAGAAAAATAAGTTTTGGTACGTTTTGCTCAAGGGGTTGTTAGATATATATAGGAATAAAAACTCCTCACATCTACATCAACTAACAATATGGTACTAATTAACGTTGCACCCTCCACCTTTACTAATAGGCCTAATTAATTATTAAAGTCTATTAGTAAATAAAGACATGGGCCTTTGGGCATGAGGAAATCTGAGATATTTTATTATTTTCGGAATTAATTAATTTCATGGATAAAATAATTCTAGAAAAGCCCAGAATTGAATTTTAAGCCACGAAAAATACTCCGAAGGCTCAGAAAATTGGGGAAAATTCTCGAGATAATTTAGAACAAGACGAACCCAAATAAAGTATTTGGAGCTCATGAAAAGATATTTTGGAGCACTTAAAAATTAGATTATGCTCACAAACAAGTGAGAACAAGTTCCAGAAAAAGCCAAAGAAATTCCCGAGGTATCCATGGAGATAGGTTGATGAATAGTGAGCAGGAAGGAGTGATTTGGATTTCATGGAAAAGATTTTAGGATACTTCTCAAGCAAATATTAAGTCGGAAAACAAGGAATTTGATCGGTGAGAAAGACTAAGAATTGCTGGAGAAAGAAGATCGACTTACTAAACGCATCTTAAAAATCTTTTCTCACAACATGAAATAAATCAACAACCAAGCATCACATCAAGCAATAGCTCGTCAAATTGATTTGGAAAAGCTTGAAAAATTCATATTTTTCCTATAACTAAATTTACGCTAGTTCAAACTAAGATTGGTAAATTTTATCCAAATATCAAACATTTATTTTAATTAGTGTTTTCTATGCACAACCCAAAATTAGAAATTTTGGTGTGTGACAATTCTACCCCACTTAATAGGAATCTCGTCCCGAGATTCGAAGAGACTAGAGAGAAAGATAGGGACGGATCTTCATGCCTCCACACTCCTTTGATTGGCGATTCATGAGATGTAAAAACAAAGATTGGGGATACACAAGTGATAACAAGATGGATAGAGATAGTTCTTGAGTTCAAGCCCTGACCAAAAGGATGATAGCTCAAAGTAAAGACCAATCCTCATGAATACCCGAGCCCCAAGTGAAAATGCTTGAATGCATGAAACCTTCGTCTTATAACTTCTTTATCTTAGCTACCCTCCTTAAGAAAAGATCAACTAGGCGCACCAAAGGTTAGCTTGCATCTTCTTCTAAGTGAGATGTCCTCCGGTCACTCCAAAGAACTTCTGTGTCGGGGTAAAATCAAGTAATCTGAAATTTTCTCGCGAGATGAAAAAACAGCAGTCCAGAAAAACAACTATAACTCCTGTTCTAAAAATCCAATAATGTCGTACTTTTACACCGTTGGAAAGCTTATCAAGTCCTATACAGATTTCTTATAGAACACGTTTCCAGATTCTGTATTTAACTTGGTCAAAAACAGTGCACAACAGAAACTGTTCCAAGATTCAGACTGCGCAGAAACTTCCAATTGAGATGATTATATCTCCGAAAAGAAAACAGCTATGATAGTGATTCCAGAGGCATATGAAAGATATGGAAGTCTAGTTATTCCCAGAAAAATTTCATATACTTTGCAAGAACCAAAATCGCGTTATGACCAGAATACCACAGACTGCTCCAGATTTCTGACAGCACAGATGCATCATCTTGTGATTTTCATAACTCCAAATATATAATAGTTATGAGAGTGATTCTTGTGGCCAGAGAAAGATATTGAAGTATACTGTTGTCTAGAATTTTTGCATAGTTTTTGGTAACCCAAAAACAGAGGTATAAGCTGAGAAAGACATACTGCTCCGAAAAGACAGAATAAGGTAGAAACAAGATTTAAAGACTAGAGAGACAGGGTAAGACTAATCTTCGAGTCTTCATGCTCCATTGATTTGAGATTGATGTGATATATGACATGGATTGGGGTTAGCCAAAAGATGACAAGAAAGATAAAGTTTAATCTTTAATTCTTCATGCCTTGTTGCTTGAGATACTCAGGACTTGTTGTTGTTGACAAGAGACGCTACCCCACTTAACAAGGGCTTTACTTGACTTTGGAACTTCATCTTCAGGGTCTTTGTTGGATCACAACATTGAGAGGGCATGCAAGCAACACAACAAGCAAGACAACACGCAACACCACATCAACACTACACGTGCTTCTATAGAAATGGCGGTCATCCTAAGGAGTGGATTATAGATGATGAAAGGCAATCGTAAATTTGAACAAGACAGGGTCAGAAAAGTTTTAGTAAAACAACATAAACAAAACTTCAAGAACATAAGAAGTTAATAGCTCAAAGGAAGCTATCAAGGAGGAGACAATAAGACAAGGATAGAAATAGCAAATCAATGATCCAAGGAGATAGAAAAATAGTTTTATAGCAAAGTAACCTTTTCAAATCGACCAGTGCTAACTAGGCTTGCGTCCTACAGTCAGCATTGCTCTGATACCACTTGTAACACCCGGTTTCAAGGACAAAGCCGAATGCACACCATATGTGAGCCCTGGAAATCAAATCTCACATATAGCTACAAAAGAGAGGTGATATCAAATAACAATGCTTATGATATAGCGTACTTAGTAAAAGACATAACCTTATAAAGCAATCAACGGATAGACAACTATGATCACCGGGTGCAGACTTCACTCCACCGGATCCAAACTGACTGGTTGATCACAAGCCTAACTTCTCAAGTCTCTGACAAACTGTCATCCGGCCTGAGGTGTGGGGGAAATTGCAAGAGTGAGTCCATGTCGAACTCCGCAAATATAGCAACAAGGTAGTGTATTCCATAACCACATGATCAAGTATAATTGAATAATAAATATCTTAAACAATTGACATAAATGATCATCTTAACAAGTAAAAGTCATCATCCCTTATGTAAGGGTTCCAAGGCGCTTCGATCCGTGAGCACGGCGGCTAGTATACCGATTTATTAAACTCTGCAGAGGTGTACACTTTCTTTGTGAGTCGTGATTTGCCCTTCCGCCCGAGGTGATCAACCTCTTAACCCACTACCAAGGAAGGTCGACGAGGTTCACTATGAAGCCTTTCAAAGGTTCCATCTAACCAGGGAAGGGCCATGAGGTCATCGGATATAGGAACCCCTTCCAAAAAAAAAAATAAAAGGCCGCTTCCATAGCTAGGCTCAACGGAGATGAGGTGTCCTATACCCAACTCATGATATCCTCTAAGCCGGCTAGAAAAAGACCTCATCTTGAGCTAAAGCGAGCCATATAGCCCTCACAATTGTCATCTTTGTAAGTCCCGGATGATCACTTACAAGACAAGTCCTTATGTTGCTAAAAAGTCATCTTGTTTATGTTTATAGCATATTCATTAATCAAGTTTCAAGATCATGGTCACGTAAAGAAAACCCAAGCTATACTTGCCTTTAACACCGATCCTCCTTCTAAGCTCTAATCTTCAACGCTTTTTCTTCTTCTTCTTCTTGATCTCCAACTTCTTATATATCACCAACGCAAAACTCACCGACTGGACAAGACCGAAAAGCACCACACAAGCATCCGAACAAGCATGCATAGCAAACATACTAGATTAGAACAATACACCAATCAATGAAAAGATTCAAAATCTAATCTACGCATTGCTACGATCACACACACGCGAAAGGCACACTAATCGAAGCTACGGTAAAACAGAAACATCTATCGAAGGATTTACGTTGGAAAGAAAACTATATGCTTTATCTATTTTAATGATCATAAAACATGTATAACATATCTCAGGGGAATATCTAAAATTGAGTTAAGTCATTTTATACTTGAGTTATTAGATTTAGAAAACTAAGATAAATTAATCATATCTTAATTATAAATATTTTGATATCTTTTATGCAAATTAAATTGAAATATAATAACAAATGAGAGTATATATATTCAAAGTATATATGTCACATTTAAACTTGGCAAATTACAATTTAAAGACATACATGTTTATGTCACTAATTAATCATATTTTATTAATCAACATATATAGAACATGTGAGAGCAACTAATAGAACAATTATATTATGTCTCATAATTGATCTAAGCAAGTCATAATTAAAAAGACATTAATGTTGGCATAAGTCATATTTTATAATTATAAAAGATTATACATATGCTTTAAGTCATTTAAACATTTAACACGAAAAGATAAAGAACATATAATAACTAAACGAAAGCACTTATGTTTCAAGATTAAACTGAATCACTTATAAATCAAGAGAGATTAAGGGTGACATTAATTGGATTTACAATAATTTATAAAAGACCGAAGTATATGCCTATGTTACTTTTAATTAGAAACTCAATTGCATAAGAACAAATCAAATTAATATTTACTTATAAAATTCAAAGATGTGAAACATGATAAATTTTCCTACTAATGTGTACCTCATGATCAGCACGGTCGTAAAAAGAACAAGAAACGAAATTAAAGCTGATTGTTTTTAATTGGGAAACCACTAACTAATTATTAATGTAATTAGTATTAGGTTAATAAATTCATAATTAACTGACATGATAAACTTTACTACTACTGCATAGAGCACAAAATTACTAAACTAACGCTACTAGAATCGTCAAACGGAGTTAAGACGATGAAACGGTAAAGGATTAGCGATCGGTGGCAAAACTGTAAATACATCATCTTGTACCTCTGGCCTCCTCCATCTGGACGTACGTGGCCATGGCAAAGAGGTTGCCTGCTGCTGCTGTGCATGGGGGGATTTACTTGCTTGTGTGTACACACGCATGGTCCTTGTTTGCTTCCAGGTGAACGACGAGCTTGCTTGCTTGCTGGACTTCAAGACTGCAAGCAGATGGACTGCAGGTGCATGGCCCGCCTTGGCAGCTTGACGGAGGCATGCAGAGGCGCATCAGATGGAACACAGATGATGATCGGGTCGATAGGCACAGATGCATGGACAAAAGGTGGATATGGTTATCGTACCATGTGGCTCGGCAGCAAAACTGCGACCTCAGATTGCATCGGACCTTCGGTCAAACAAGGCCGAGCAACACGCTTGCATGTTGTCCATCCTAGCTTAAATATGGAACAGAACCTGCAGGAGGATTGCATGACCTAGTGAGTCTGTGCAGATCATGTAGAGAAGAGACGAAGGAATCAGATGCTTTGGATTTCTCACCCGACGGAGGCGAGACGTCCACATAACCGTCTCTCGGAGATTGATGATGGCTCTCGATGTAGCACGCAACTGCGACACACGGGAGGTAATCAACGGGCATGGTGTAATTAACACGAGAGGAAGGAAAAGCGTGGGATGCTTACCAACCAACAACTACGAAAGCAGGCGCAAGGCGGTGTATTTACGGCGACGAAATGAGGGGAGGAGAAAAATAAGTTTGGGTACGCTTTTGCTCAAGGGGTTGTTAGATATATATAGGAATAAAAACTCCTCACATCTACATCAACTAACAATATGGTACTAATTAACGTTGCACCTTCACCTTTACTAATAGGCCTAATTAATTATTAAAGTCTATTAGTAAACAAAGACATGGGCCTTTGGGCATGAGGAAATCTGAGATATTTTATTATTTTCGGAATTAATTAATTTCATGGATAAAATAATTCTAGAAAAGCCAGAATTGAATTTTAAGCCACGAAAAATACTCAAGGTTCGAAAATTCAGGAAAATTCTCGAGAGATAATTTAGAACAAGACGAACCCAAATAAAGTATTTGGAGCTCATGAAAAGATATTTTGGAGCACTTAAAAATTAGATTATGCTCACAAACAAGTGAGAACAAGTTCCGTAAAAAGCCAAAGAAATTCCCGAGGTATCCATGGAGATAGGTTGATGAATAGTGAGCAGGAAGGAGTGATTTGGATTTCATGGAAAAGATTTTAGGATACTTCTCAAGCAAATATTAAGTCGGAAAACAAGGAATTTGATCGGTGAGAAAGACTAAGAATTGCTGGAGAAAGAAGATCGACTTACTAAACGCATCTTAAAAATCTTTTCTCACAACATGAAATAAATCAACAACCAAGCATCACATCAAGCAATAGCTCGTCAAATTGATTTGGAAAAGCTTGAAAAATTCATATTTTTCCTATAACTAAATTTACGCTAGTTCAAACTAAGATTGGTAAATTTTATCCAAATATCAAATATTTATTTTAATTAGTGTTTTCTATGCACAACCCAAAATTAGAAATTTTGGTGTGTGACAATTCAGCTGGTAACTCGCCGCCGGTGAGGTCTCCGGCCACGGCGAAGGTACCAACACACTCCCCACATCACAACGCATCGATTGAATGTACTAGCTAGACTAATTACAGCGGGGTATAAACTTGACACCGGCCATGGTGGCCATGACGGTGCGGCTGCGCTACGCCGACGACGTGAAACCGGTAGCTGTTAAACTAAGCACTTATAAAGGATCAGGAGCTCACCCCAACACGTTGGAGCAGGAAACAGGACCGGAGAAGCAACGGTGAAGCTCGTCGTCGGTCATAGCAATCATGGCGGCGCTAACAACGTCGACGACGGTGCTCTAGTGGTTGCGGTGGACAAAATGGTCAAGCAACAAGGCACAAAGCATCTCGGCAACATGGCGAAGCTGAAGGGATACAAAGCAAGGATAGATACGCACCGTGGAGCGCTGGCCATGGTGACGCGCACTCAATGGCGGTGCTGCCGGCCGCGAGGAAGAAAAGCGACGCACAGCGGTTCCCTGGCGGAGTCAAGCTTCAATGGCTGGTCGGCTGGGTGTGCAAGGAGCAAGTGGAGCTATGACGGGCTTTGCCAAGGCTGGTATGCACTATGGCGACGACGCGAGCTCGACGGAGCTATGGCGGCGGCGTCGGGTAAAGCAGAGGAGAAGAAAAGAGAAGAACGGCGACGACACAAGCTTTAAAGGGCGGCTAGGAAGCGAGAGGAAGCCACGCTGCGGCCTTCTCCATGCCAGCGCAAAGCCAAATGTGGCCACGAGCACGCCTGGAAGCCAGAGGAAGGTCGCCGGCGGTGACAGCTGCCCGTTGGTACTATTCCAACTAATTACTGAATTGCCACTCATCTAATTTCTCAAATTACTCCCAAATTTATATAGTAACTCAAAAATCTCCAAAAATAAAAGTTGTTCCAAATTCAAAGTTCTATAACTTTTCTTTAATAACCATACTCTAATTCGGTCTACATTTTGAAATGCAAGTTTAAAATCAAAAGGGGACACTTTAAGTACATTTCGCCTTTTCAAATTACTTCAAATTTTATATAACAACTTTGAAAACTCCAAAAACCAACTTTGTACACCTTGACAAGCTGTACACTTTTGCTTTTAGGCTCAACCCCAAAATGTGCTTAGATTTTGAATTAGTTTTTCAGGGTAGAATTTAAATACTGGAAATTAGGGTTTTCAGAAATCCAATCCAATACAAAGCTTTGAACTTGATTCATTCCACACAAGTCAACACATATAACCATAAAGGTAAACTTGTTTTTGTGAATGCATATCCAAGTTTTCACTAAGTCTAAATGATTTGCAATGCATATGATGACATGGTAGGTTTTAGTATTTAAAACACCCGAGGTGTTACAGTGCGTGCTCGGCGACCCCCGTGGTATCCCCAGCATGTCAGAGGGCTACCATGCGAAGACATCGTGATTGTCGCATAGGAAGTTGACGAGCTCGCATTCCTATTTGGCCGGGAGCTAGGTCCTGATTCATACCATTTTGGCTGGGTCGGTGGGGTCGACACACACCGCCTTGGTTTCCTCGAGTGGGCGGAAGGCCGTCGAGGAGCTTGGTTTGTTGTAGTCTAGGATTGCTGGGGTTGACGATTCTCTGAGCTACAGGAGCTCGGAGGAGTTGACGATCGCGGTGGCGAGCTCGTAGTGCTCGCGGTCGCACGCAAAGGCGTGTGAGAAGGCGCTACTCACGGTGATGACACCGTTTGGACCCGGCATCTTCAGCTTGAGGTAGGTGTAGTTAGGGATCGCCATGAATCTTGCATAGCATGGCCATCCTAAGATGGCGTGGTAGGACCCTGGAAAGTCCACCACTTCAAAGGTGAGGACCTCCGAGCAGAAGTTGGCCCAGCTGCCAAACGTGACGGGCAGATCGATCTGTCCAAGCGGGTATGCCTGCGCTCCCGGGATTACCCCCTGGAAGGGGGAGCCCGCTGGGCGGAGCTCCGATCGGGGGATGCGCATGGCATCGAGGGTGTTAATGTACAGGATGTTGAGGCCGCTCCCCCCGTCCATCAACTCCTTGGTGAGGCGCTTCTTGCGGATGATAGGGTCGACGACGAGCGGGTAGTGTCCCAGTCTTACGACGTAGGAGGAATGGTCCCTCTGATCAAAGGTGATCGGGGACTCTGACCAGCTGAGAAAGGAGGGAACGGCCGTCTCGGTGGCGCACGCCTCCCTGTAGCATACCTTATGCTGGCGTTTAGTCCAGATGGCGTCGGACCCGCCGAAGATCATGATGCACTCCTCAGCTTCGAGGAAACCGTCTCCGTCCTTGCCTACCGCGCCTCCCCTTTTGGCTGCCGGCTTCTTGCCATCTCCCTCCTTTGACCCGTCGATCTGTTAGAGGAAATGTTTGAGGAGCTCGCACTCCTTGTAGAGGTGTTTGACAGGGTAGACATGGTTGGGGCACGGACCATCCATGAGTTTGTTGAAGTGATCAAGCAGTCCCTGTTGGGGCTGTCTGGGCGTGCGATCAGCCGCGACGACCAACGCGGTGTTGTCCGACCGGCGGCGATCCTTCTTGTTCTTCTTGCCCCTCTGAGTGGAGGGGCCTTCGTCTGGATCCACACGCTTGGGCTTGCCTTGGTCTCGGCCTCCGCTGAAGACCGATCCGACTGCCTCCTCGCCAGAGGCATGATTGGTGGCAACGTCGAGCACATCGCAGGTGGTGCGGGGTTTTAGGCAGCCAAGCTTATGGATCAGGGACTCGTAGTTTGTCCCAGAAAGGAATGCGCTGATGACGTCTGCGTCGACGACATCAGGGAGGGAGTTGCATCGTTGAGAGAACCTACGGATGTAATCCCGCAGGGACTCGCTGGGTTCCTGCTGACAGCTTTTGAGGTCCCAGGAGTTCCCCGAGCGGACGTACGTCCCCTAAAAACTCCCGACGAAGACCCTCTTGAGGTCCGCCCAGTCGCGGATGCTATCGTGTGGAAGGAATTCAAGCCATGCCCAAACATGTTCCCCCACACAAATGGGAAGATACTTGATGTAGACTAGGCCCGATCTTCCGAAAGGTATGATAGCGTCGATTGGTGGAGACTCGATGTTCACGATCTAGGCTTCGAACCAAGACTGATTTGGACCCCCGCAACTGTTACACCACTGCTCCGTTGGTTATCAACCACGCGAACACGATTGACCTCGCCGAGAAGTCTTTCCTATAAGCGAAACGAGAACACAAGCAAGAACAGGATGAACGTAATCTAACATTGCAAATAAATGAGGCTTAAGATAACGAGAAGGAGTTCAAGTCTTTATTCGGAAGGACTAATCGTCACAGGCGAACAAGATCAAGAACTGGAGCCCTGGTTCACAGCAAGCGGCCTTGGCGGCGACAGTTGCAGCAAAATAATGTCTGTTTCACGAGAAAATCAAGATCTAAATAAAACCCAAACCCTAAGGAGAGCGATGGCTGATAAATATAGAGTCTTGGGCGTCACCCCCTCTAGACGCGCCCCCTAATGGGTCCAAACACGATACACGGTCCAATGGACCAAATTACGGTGCCGCAGCACCCTGGTAGATTCTAGGCGCTGACTTGTGACCACGATTCCCGGTGATTCTCGAACAGCTTCCAACCTCAAGCGCCTCGGTGATCGTGTCGAGGCCGGTGGAGTGGAGAGGTCGGACGACGGTGGGAGCCATCGCTAATTCTCCCTCTGTCGTGACGATTAAGTCCAGGTCCCCGAAGCGCATGTCTTTAAACGTTGGGTGAGACGGAGCCAACCTTCAAACGTTGAGCGAGACGAAGCCAGCTTTCAGACGTCGGGCGAGGCGAAGCCTGTCCTCAGGGGTCGGGCGACGCGGTGCCCGCCCTCGATGTCGTTTGGAGCTGTAGTCGCACCTTTTGACTGTCTGGATGGATTAACGTATAACGACCATCAGGCATTTTCCTTCGGGTACCTTAGTATTGGTCCTCGACACTTATTTTGTTGAATTTGAGATTGCCTGAGTTTTAACTTAGAAGTTAGAACAGTTGAGTGTTTTGATAGATTGTGCCTTTGTTTAAGTTGTGACTTGTGAAATTTAATAAGTGTTTCATGAGTGAATCTTTTTTGAGGGATTTTGAGGTTACTAGACTATGAGCTGGCACGGCACGTAATTTTAGCCGTGCTCAACGGACCGGCACGGTATGAATTGCGGCGTGTCATACTTGGGCCGGAGGCCAAACACGAGTCCCGAAGAGGCACAGCCCTGAAGGCATGGCATGCCGTGCCGGGTCGACACTGTTCAGGCCGTGCCTGGCCCGTGTCCATGCCGTGCCGAGCCGGGCCGGCCCGTTGGCCAGACTCGGATCCCGCCTCGCCGTCGGCGCCTCCGTTCCTCCTTCGACTCCACCGCCGCCTGCCACCCCGGCTCTCTTCCTCTCTCCCCGTCTGACGACGCTTCCTCTCCGCCGGTGACAGTGCAACCTTCGTTGGCCTTATCCTTCCAGTCCTGAGCCACACGTTCGCCCCGTCCGCTCGCCCCAGCACCGCATCGCCTCCTCCGCTCGCTCTGCCGCCGCATCGTCTCCATCGCACCCTCTCCCCTCCCGAATCTCTCTTCTCGTGGAGGCTCGCGGCCCATGCGTCAAGCGGCGCGCCTTGCCGGCTTGCCGCGGCCGTAGCGCTTCGGCGCCTCTCTCTTCCTCTCCCCGGCCGGTGACGCTACCTCTCCCATGTGCCACCGCGTGTGGATGGACAGTCTGGCCCTCCGTGTGGCGTCTCCTCTTTCTTCCTCCGACGGCTACGGCGGCGGATGCGTCGGCCGTACCTACTGGCGCCTGCGCTTGCCGATGCGGCGGCTGCGCGGGCCGGTGGGCCTTGCCAGCGAGTGGCTGCGCGGGTCAGGACGGAGAGGTGCCCACAGCGACGACACTTGGGGTGTGGGCGGGCTCGGTGTGGAAGCCACGGCCACATGTCCCTCCTCATCTCCTCCGGTGGTTCTTCCTCGCCGCCGTCCTCGAACATCTTACTGTCATCGTCGAGTACCTCGCCGACCTCGTGGCACTCAGGTTCGTGCGCCCTGAGCAAAACAGTTTGTGGCTTTGCGTGTTGTTTTTTTCATGTATGCTTTGCAAACGTTCGATGACGATGGGATTGCGCCATCGGCTTCAGTCCTCAGTCGGTCCCTCCCCTTCTAATCTCTGTTTCCATCTTTTTGCCTGCGATTCTTTTAGGTTTCAGACGAGAGATTGATGATAGAAACATATTTGTTCAGATTTATATGCTCACATCGATTTTTCCCAACAAATATTCGATGACTAATGACTATCGATTTCAGTCAGGTTGTAGAGGTAGTGGCTAGGTGAAAAATAATTTCTGATATGGAAGGCCTGAGTAGTTCTCCATACCACAGGACACGAAGGTAAGCTTAGCTTTTGTACCAATCTCAGAATTTTTTGCTGGTTCTCAATAACTAGGAACAACTCATGTCCCCCTTTTAATGATTATGGATATAATAGCCTAAATAGTCACCTAATTCTGATTAATTGTCCGAATGTATGAGACCACATGTTGCTTACTGCTAAAACCAGATCTATTGTGTTTCATATGTACTACTGTCTTTTGCTGATGTGAGTCCACGATTAATTAATCTTATGCTTATGGACAAAATAGCATAAGTAGTCACCTAATTCTGATTAATTGTCCAAATGTAGGCGACCACATGCTGCTTACTGCTAAAACCAGATCTATACTGTTCCATGTCATAATTGGTAGATGAGGAGTGCTAGAAAACTCTGCCTTCATTTTCTTAACCCTCGATTTAAACATTGAACCATTACATACCTGTAGAAAATTCTGATGCATATGCTGGACCAACAAGACATCCATGATCTATGGCGTTGTCCAAAACTCCTGTGCTTCTGGTCCCGGAAGAGATGGGTTGTATACACATTCTTTTCGTATGTCTTTATGATAAGTTGTTCTGGACTTTTCTTTGCTGGTACTTTCATATAGCTGGTTAGGTGCAGCCTGTGTTTTGACTATATAAGTATCAAAATTTCAGTTCCCATTTTAGCATTTGGAGCTTGCAGGAATGTCCATCGACAGGTATGGGCCACACTTCACCTTGCTAGAGGGCACTACGAGGACTGGCGATGTTTATGACAATGCCTTTGTTAACCTCATGAGGCGAAGCTTGTCACCAAGTCCACCAAGAAGCTGTGTGCTGTAAGTGACCCCCTCTTCATTTCTCCCCATCATGCCATTGATTGTGGCATATATATATACCTGCAACTGCACACACACGTAATGCTTAGTACGCGCCAGTGACGAAGCACGGTTCCTGCCCTTGCCGTGATTTCAGCACCATACTTATTTTTGTGAATTTGAAGCTATAATCAACTTCTTTATAGGAGGAATGTGATGCCTGCATCCAAACTGTTCTTTGTGCCTGGAAAATTCTATTTCATATTCTATCCTTTTTGCACTACAAGCTTTTACTAATCGTAGTGCACACAAACCTGTGGCCTATCCTATACCAACTGATATGTAACGTTTTTATGGAGGGCTCCTTGGACGAAGTGTTGGAAGGGCAACATATATTCAATAATATTTAGAATCCACGTGGAGGGTTCATGTACGTACTAATGTTCTCCATGTGCCTGTTCTCCATGTGCCTGCCCAATGGTACTGAACATTTCCTTCCTTTGATCTATAACATATTCTATTTATATGCTATGATGCTATTTCTACATTCCGTAAATAACTATGTCTAAAAGAACTTGTCGGTGTTTCAAGTTACCATCAATGAGTAAATTTCTAATATTGCGCGTCTGGCTCGGATGGTGTGCTTAGAGGACATGAGGTTTATACTGGTTCAGGCAGAATGTTCCTACGTCCAGTTCATCGCTGCTGCTCGTGTTACTAGCATTGAAAGTTTGCATTAGGGGTTATAAACAGGCGAGAGAGGGACAGGTCCCAAGTCTCTGATGGAAGGAATGAATGGGTGCCGAGAGCTCGGCTGCTGCTCAGCCGTGTGCTTATACTGTGCTCTGATCGGTTCGTGATGGTTCGATCGGGTCTGGCTTGAATCGGTCGATGATCCGATGCCTCTTATGGGATGCCCTGCTTTCCCTTTTGTAAGCCAAGGGAAAGCACGAGTTATAGCGGAGGAAGAGAGAACGAGAGAGAGAGAGATAAGAAGTTCTTCAGGATCGTCGGGTCCTCCTTCGTGCGGGCCCTGCCTACCCTGTAGATGTCAACAGGGACAGTTCCACGTCGCGGTCTTGTCCGTCACTGGCGCCATGCGCAGGCGTCGCCTACCGGTCATGGCGTTCTATTCCATAACAACGGACGTCGTGGTGAGCTGACGCGTCTGTCAGCGTTCATATGGGGGTTAGGCGGGTTCCTGCTGTGAATCTCTAGGTATGGCCCGTCATGGCCACGGGTTACATCGGGGCATGCCGATCTTTTCCTTGACGTCAGAGTTTTCACCCAGGCCTATACGCTTGGACCTGGAGTGGTTAGCGGCGGTATGGGACTCCATCGGGCGAGACGGAGCCCGCACCCGATGGGTCGGGCGTGGTGGAGTTCGCCTCCCAGAGGCTGGGCGAGACGGAGCCCGCGGCCTCGGGATCGGGCGAGGCGGAGTTCGCCTCTAGAGGTCAGGCGAGGCGGAGTTCACCCCTAGAGGTCGGGCGAGGTGGACCCCGCGGCCTCGGGGTTGGGCGAGGCAAAGCCCGCGACCTCGGATTCGGGCAAGGCGAAGCCCGTCCCCAATGGTCGAGCGAGGCGGAGTCCGCCCCCGGAGGTCAGGCGAGGCGGAGCTTGCGCACCTGAGGGTCTGTTGGAGCTGTTGTCGCGCTCTTAACTGCTCGGATGAATCAATGTTGATGATCATTAGCTTCTCTTCGGGTAACCTAGTATTGGTATCCGACAGTAGCCCTCGAGCCTACGGAGGAGTAAAAAACTCATTTGAAGGCTTTTCCGAACGGTAGGACTCTGATGGCTTTGGCCTTCTGTTGTCGCCCACGGCATGTCCTGGGGACAGCGATTCCCTTTCGTCGTGATCGGACCCCTCGGGGGTATAGCCGTGACTTTTGGTGGGTCGAAAAAGGTCTTTTCTTGATTTTGACTCCTACAGGTGTCTGTCGTTCTCCGACCGTGCGTTCAGTCTCCGTGCAAGTCCAACTTTTCTCGAGCCCCCGCCCGTAGCAGGGGTCCGGTCAAGGATCGGCTCGTCTTTGCGATTGTCTTCCCTCAAGCGTTTTTTCCGATAAAAACGGAGGGGTCGAGCCGTGCCATGATTTTCCTCTATGAATGAATCATGATGCTCGATGAGCTGTTAATGGGCTAGTCCGAGCGGGCCCCCGGCATCCTGTTCCCGAGGATCCGGCTTGGGTCAGCTTGGTGACCGACTCCATATTTCTCAGCGGTCAATCCATATAGTTCTCGGGTCCGTTCGATCGGCCCCGATGGCTCTGTGTCTTTCTTTGAGAAAAAACCATGGACCGTATCCGGCCGAGACTCGAATGTGGGTCGGGATGCCCATGGCGCTTGTGCGTCCGGGTACTGGCCGCTAGCGGGCCCATCCCTTTCTATCCCTTACTTTAAAGGTGCCTAGAGTGGTTGTCGAACACGTCGATGGGCCAACCTTCAAACTCCTAGGCCTAGACGGGCCGTAGAGGCGTTTTTAGCTCCGTATCCCTTTTACCTGTGACGGGTCGTGGTCTGTTCAGAAAGACGAAACGTCCGGTGAGTTTTCCGAGGGAATGGACACGGGTTGCGTGCGCATGCCCCGCGGTGATACGTGGTGGCAGATTGTGGCAGGCGTGGAGATCTAGGCGGGCGGTTGGTTTCCTCGCACCCGTCGCCCCTATAAAACGAAAGGGTTGGCCCCCAGGTTTCATACGCCCCCTTACATCCTTGCCTCCGCAGCCACGACCACCGCCGCCAATTGCTTAGGTTTTCTGCCTCCGCATCTCCGCCGCCATTGAGCTCCTATCCATCCGCCCCTATTTCCAATGGATCCGTGGTGCCGTTCCGACATCACCTTCCAGCATATGGAGGGCCTCGTCCGTCGCGGTCTTCTCCGCATGCGAACATCGGTCGAGGAGTGGCTGCTGCCCGGCGAGGAGGATCTGCCGTCCCTGCCCGACGGCTACTTGGTGTCGTTCGCCCACTTCCACGAGCGCGGGCTCGTGACCCTCGCCCACAAATTTCTTCGGGGGCTGCTGCACTACTACAAGATCGAGCTGCAGCATCTCAATCCCAACGTGATCCTACACATGGCGGCGTTCGTCGCCCTGTGTAAGGGATTCATAGGGATCAGCCCCACTTCGACTTGTGGAGGTACTTCGCCGTCACCCTCCAGAAGAAGAGGGAGAAAAGCGGCAGGCAGAAGCTGCATATGCCGATGGGCTGTGCCGCCATCCAACTTCGGAACAATCGGGTCGGCGAGTACCCGTCTATGCGGCTCTCTACGTCCAACAAGGGGTGGCACTCACAGTGGTTCTACCTAAAAAACGACGTTGCTGCCCCTCTGTCGGAGTTCACCGGGCGCCTGATCGAAGAGACCCCGGAGCCATGGAGAAAGTGGGGCGTCTCATAGAAGGACAAGAAGAAGATTCGAGACTACATCGCCGCCATCCACATCCTGAAGGAGAACAGCCTAAAGGGGTCGGGCGTCATCGGGGCCTACCACGCAATGAGAGTGGCGCCGTTGATGACGCGCGCACTCCTGCTTTATGCGATGGCGCCCGAGGCGTCGTTCGATGGAACGACGCTCGTCGAGGGGACGCTCCCCAACTCCGAGATCGCGCAACGCATCAAGGATGCGATGGAGCCTTCGCGGGACGACGCAGGTGCCCCCCTCGATTTCATCTACCCGGTGCTAGGGCATCCTTTGATGTGGTCGGAGTCAGGCTACATCGTCTTCGTAAGTCTCCTTTTCTCTTGTCTTCTCTTCAATTGATTTTTTGACCCCTTGATACTAACTTTGAGAGGGGCGGGACCAGCCGAGGGAACTTATCCTCACGGATCACCCGGTGCCATTGCCGAGGGATTCGGTCGTGAGGACGGCGAATCGCGCCGAGGGTGAGCGGCTGAGGAAGGCGAAGGAGGACAAGAAGACGAAGAAGTAGCGGAAGCTGCAGGCACGGGAACGAGGGGAAGACACTGATAGTGATGATGATGGTTATGACGACGAGGTAGCCGACGACATTGAGT
The DNA here is from genome assembly GCA_904845875.1 of Miscanthus lutarioriparius. Taxonomy (NCBI): domain Eukaryota; kingdom Viridiplantae; phylum Streptophyta; class Magnoliopsida; order Poales; family Poaceae; genus Miscanthus; species Miscanthus lutarioriparius. Next base: position 68,816,470 of record CAJGYO010000005.1, on the reverse strand, counting down.
GGGACAACCTGGAGAACGAGGATACGCTGACAGGCATCGGTTCGTCCTTGCAAGCGTCGGGACCCTTCCCATTCCACGAAGGGGAGGGTACGTTCGGGGAGCTGGCGGAGGCGGGTCGTACCGTCGGTCTGCCCCAGGAGTCAACAGGGGCGGGCAGCTCTGCCGTCGCGTCCGAGGTGTCGGCAGAGGCGGGCAGCTCTGCCGTCGCGCCCCAGGAGCAGGGGGCGGGCTCGAAACGGCCTCGCTCCGACGAGGCGGAGCAAAGGTCGGGGGGTTCGCCCCCCAAACGCATCTACCTCCCGACGGCGCTGAGGTGAGTTATCAGTTTTTTTGTTTTTCCTGTTTTGGTCGGATTTCATTGTGACTTATGTTTTTCGCCCCTTGCAGCGTCGGTAGGCAGTGGAATCCTTTGGCGCTAGTGCCAAAGAAGAGCATCGCCCTCCAATCGAGGCGACAGTCGTCGGCTGGCGTCGCGCCCGTTTCAGGCGGGAGCGGCGCTAGTGTGATCGCGTTGTCGGGCGGTCAGGCGTCGCCCATGCCCTCGGCGGGACGGGCGGACACGGGCGCTCAAGTGGTGCCCTCGGAGGTTGTGGAGTAGCCGGGGATGGCTGCGATACCGCTGCTGACGGCGGGGCGGACGGGGCTGTCGATCGCGGTCGTGGCGCCGACCGTGGCGAGTGCGACGCGGCCGGTCGTGACCCACCGATGCAGGTGGAGGTGGCGGCGGCTTTGACAGACGGATCATAGCCGGGCGCAACCGCAGCCACGCCTGAGGCACCAGCGCGACCCGCGCCATCGGCGGCCCAAGCGACGGCACCTAGCGTGGGCCGGACGGAGGGGGATGCGGCTGAGGGGTCTCCGGGAGTCGTGGTGCTGGCCGAGAGGTCGGCGTTCGCACCGTTGATTCCTTCCGTCGCCGGAGGGGGCGTCCCGGCGGGGACGTCACGGCGAGAGGGGTCGGCGGCGCTTGGAGCCGGCGGGGAGTCGTTCCTGGCCCTAACGTCGGTGGGCAGCGGCTCGCCCGCGCGGGGCGAGCCCCTGCTCCGGTGGATGAATCCGCAGGATCCGACGTCGATGCTCTTCACCCTTGACGACGTTGCCAAGAGCATGGAGCGGGAGAGCCTCGATGTAGGGATCGCGTCCGTGCTCGAGGCCCTGAACCACGCCACGGGCGCGTTGCGCAACGTCGTCGTTCCCTCCGATCGGGTATTGCTTCATCCTGCTTCTTGCCTTTAGCATTCTTTTTGTATTTTTATATCCTGATCATCGTATTCTTGCAGTCCCTCATAGCCCACAGCTGGAAGAAGTCTCGGTTCCTTCGTCAACATAATGAGACCTAGGACCGCCTCGTCGAGGAGGCGCGGCTACGCGGAGAGCTGACCACTCAGCTTGTTGCCGCCCAGCATGAAGAAGCCGCCATGGTCAGGAAGGAGCAGGATGAGCTGCTCTAGAGGGACGCCGAGACCCACCAGCGGATCCTTGATCTTTTGGTCGAGGTTGAGAAGGAAAGGGATCTGAAGCTGGGAGCCAAGGAGAAGCTCGCGTCCCTGGTGAAGAGGGCGAGCCTGGATGCCACGGCGGTCGCTCGGCTGCGCAAGGAGCGGGATGAGCTGCTCCAAACCGTGGAGAGGCTCTGCTCGGATTGCGGCGCGGCTCGCGAGGAGCGCGACCAGGCTTTCCGAGAGCGCGACCAGGCCTGCCAAGAGCGCGACAATACGCAGCAGAAGGTCGGCTCCCTCCATGCCGAGCTCAAAAGCGCGACGACCCAAAAGCTGGAGGCTGAGAGCGTTTCTGCCGGGTTGGCCGTGGACCTCGCCGAGGTGAGGAAGAATATGCAGGCGGAGAGTGACGAGCTCGGTATCCTGAGCGCCGCCCTCGGAGTGGTCTCCGACGACCATCATGTGGTGCGGTCGGAGGGGACCAGCTCGCTCGCGGCTCGTGTTGTTGAGATCACAGCTCGGTTGCACCAACTCGAGAGGAGTGCCCTCCGCGCCGGGGTTAATCAGTCTTTCGCGATTGCTCGTTCTCATTATGGGGACAACATCGATCTGGAGGCGATGAGCCACGGCTACGCGCCCGGCTATGAAGGCAACGAGCTGGAGATGGAGACTGCGATGGCTCCCCTTTCACAGGACCTAGCGGACAGGCTCGAAGACATTTTTCTCCCCCGGAGGGGCTAGTTAGTTAGATAGGTCGGGTGGTCGTTCTTGTAATAAGCGAACAAGTTTCGACCCTTCTATCTTGGTTAAACAAACTTGTCATTTCGTTTGATCAAATCTGTTCTTTTGTTTCGGTGTGAACGAATTTGTTTTTCCTCCCTTTTTATGTGTGAAAAAGGGGTTAATGCATTCCGACCCTTCCGTTTGTTAAGACTGTAGAGTTCGAGGTGTAGGAGGGAAACTCTGATCACACTGGTAAGCAAGAATGTCGTAGCCGCTAGGGCGTAGGTTTCTTGCAGTTCGACCAGCCTTACTTAGTCGTTCGTTTTCGCGAACCTTGCCACTAGGTTGTTAACGTAAGGAAGGGGTCTGGCACGACGACTGTTTCAGAAAGGGTATATATATACCCTTATCAGCCCCCGAGTGAGACCTGACCCCCTGCCGTTGCTGGGGTCGGGTGTCACTAAAGATCGAGGAGAGGATAGCGAAACTAGTCTTACTTTTCGCATGTACCCCCTCCCTAAGATCTGAGCCAGTGTTCTGCGACCTCGCATTCGATCTCATTACAAGTCCAACTTTCCTCGAGCCCCCGCGCGTAGCAGGGACCAGTCGAGGGTCGACTCGTCTTTGTGGTCGTTACCCCGTCCGCGGTTTCCGCAACCGGTGGGGTTGAGCTAACATCACTTGTCTCGATGGCTCGAGTGACGTGCTCGGTGAGCTCACTAACGGGCATGTTCGAGTGGAATTCGGGTCCGTCGTTCGTGACGGGGGCGGCATAGCCCTCGTGTTGCATTCCACTGTTCCTTAACCCGCCTCTCGGTAGATGTCCGAGCCGTTCCAGAGAGCGACTCTGGTGGCCCGCTGGCCTCCCCTCGATGGGGATTCTGTAGGCTCGGCTCGAGGTTAGGATCGAACGAGAAGGTTGAGATGACCTTGTCCGCTTCTAAGCGGGTCGGGCGAAGGCTGCTGGGGCTCATCTGCGTTTTCAACCCTGGCTTTGTTCGACGTGAGGCGGCCTCGGGCCCTTCGTGGGCCGGCCTTCAAACCCCGGTCAGTTGGATTCCCAAGGTAAGGTCGGGCGGCTCGAGCCCTCGAGCCCCGTTGGGCTCGGTAGGGGTCGGCCGAGTTTCAAGCGTCACCCCGTCTGCGGTTTCCGCAACCAGAGGGGCTGAGCTAACGACACTTGCCTCGATGACTCGAGTGTCGTGCTTGGCGAGCTTGCTAACGGGCATGTCCGAGTGGAATCCAAGTCCGTCGTTCGCTGACAGGGTCGGCATAGCCCTCATGTGGCATTCCACTGCTCCTTAACCTGCCTCCCGGCAGAAGCCCGAGTCGTTCCGGAGACCGACTCAGGTGGCCCACTGGCCTCTCCTCGATGGAGATTCTTTGGGCTCGGCTCGAGGTTAGGATCGAACGAGAAGGTCGAGATGTCACTGTTCGCTTCTAAGCGGGGTCGAGCGAGGGCCGCTGGAGCTCATCTACATTTTTCTCTCCTGGCTTTGTTTGACGCGAGGCAGCCTCGAGCCCTTCGTGGGCCGGCCTTTGAACCTCGGTCGGTCGCCGCTCATATCGAATGAGACGACTATCGCTTCGTGACGCGACGCGACGCGAAGCGTTGTGATGCAACAATTTGCATATGCAATGCTTGATGTATGGGATGAATGTATGGATGAATGTATGAGAATGGTTGAATGAGTGATCATGCACTGGAAAAGAAAAGTGGGGGTTGGTAAAGTTACCTTGATGACTCGACTGACGGGTTCGGGGAGCACTTACCGGTTATATCCGTGTGGGGTTCGGATCCGTCATTCGTGACGGAGCTGGTGTAAACTGCACGGGGCATCCCACTGCTCCTTACCCGTCTCTCGGCCGCGGCCCGAGCTTTCCGATCAACCTTGGGCGACCTGCTAGCCTCTCCTCGATGGAGATTCCGCAGGTGGGCCCCTCCAAATCCTTCCTAGGAAGGCGGAGGCTAAAGCTCAGGGTGCGGGAACAAAACTCTGATTACGCTGGTGAGCAAAAAGGCCGTAGCCGCTGGGGCGTAGGTTTCTTGCGGCCCGACCAGTTTTACTCAGAGATTGTTTTCGCACATCTTGCCTCTAGGTTTTTGTTTGAGACAAGGGTCGGGCATAGAGAATGTCTACCGAATAGACACTCTTGCCAGCCTTCTAGTGAGGCCCGACACCTTGTCGTTGCTGGGGTCGAGGGCTCAATAGCGAAATTAATAAGAGAAAACGCGCGTAAATTAAGGGTGACCCGCCTCTCGGTAGCGATTCGAACCGTCCAATCGACTTGGGTGACCCACTGGCACAGGACTTACCTCGATGGCATGAGTGACGGGTTTGGGGGCTCTTGCCGGATGTGTTCGGGTGGAATCCGGGTCTGTCATTCGTAACGGGGTCGGCATAGCCCTTATGTGGCATTCCACTGCTCCCTAACCGTTCCTCGGCAGCGGCCCGAGCCGTTCGATCGGCTTGGGTGACCCGCTGGCACAGGGCTTTCCTGCGGAGATAGAGGATGAGATCACCCCCTTCAAGAAATTAGTTAGGCAGATAAGCCAGGCGGCGAACTTGTAATAAATGAATAAGCTCTTAAATTTCGTTATGGCCTAGCAGATTTTTAGCCCTTCTCCCCTTGTCGTATAAAAATGTTAGTGCGTTCTGACTCCTTCCGTCGTTAAGGCCGTAAAGCTTGGGATACGGGTGAACAAATTCTGATCACGTAGCCGCTAGGGCGTAGGTTTCTCGCAGTCCGACCAGTTTTACTCAGAGTTTGTTCCCGCAACCCTAGCTAATAGGTCTCAACGTGAGAGGGTTGGGCACGAAGATTGTTTGCTAGGTGAATATACTCTTGAACGCATATCGACTCTTTCCTTAGTTAATGCTAAAAAGCTCGGGGTGCAGAAAAAACTCTGATCACGCTGGTGAGCAAAGACGCCGTAGCCGTTGGGGCGTAGGTTTCTCGCAGTCTGACCAGTTTTACTCAGCGTTTGTTTCTGCAAGCCTTGCTTCTGGGTCTTAACGTGAGAAAGGTTTGGGCGTAAAGAATGTCTACCAGTTGGATATGCTCTTATTAGCCCCCGAGTGAGGCCTGACCCCTTGCTGTTGCTGGGGTCAGGTGTCACTAAAGATCGGGGAGTCGATAGCGAAACTGATAAGAGAAAGTATGCGTTTATTAAGGGTAAAAGCGACGTAGCTGCTCGATGTTCCAAGCAATTGACGAAGACTTCGCCGTCGATGGTCTTGAGTTTGTAGGCGCCTGGTCGGAGCACCTCCTCGACGGCGTACGGTCCCTCCCACGGCGGAGAGAGCTTGTGGCGGTTCTTATTGCTCTGAACGAGGTGGAGCACCAGGTCCCCGATGTTGAAGGCCCGACCCCGCACTCGACGGCTATGGTACCGGCGCAACGCTTGCTGGTATTTGGCCGAGCGGAGGAGGGCGACGTCGCACGCTTCATCTAGCTAGTCCATGCCAACCTCGAGGGACGCCTTGGCTCCCTGTTCGTCGTACGCCCTAACCCTCGGCGCTCCATAGTTGAGGTCGGTCGGGAGGATAGCCTTGGAACCGTATACTATGAAGAATGGTATATAGCCGGTGGCCCGGCTGGGGGTCGTCCTCAGGCTCCAGAGCACCGCGGGAAGCTTCGTGACCCATCGTCCACCAAACTTGTTTAACCGGTTGAAGATTGTCGGGGACCTAATACCGGGGTACCTAACGAGGTGGAACTAATGACCATCGAACGTTGACACTTCCAATCAGACGAGAACGCTACTGCGCTTCTTGTACGAACGACGGAAGATTGGTTCCGCCTCGCCCGACGGCTAAGGGCTGGCTCTGCCTCGCCCGACGTCCGAGGGTGGGCTCTGCCTCGCCCGATGGCTAAGGGCTGGCTCCGCCTCGCCCGACCCCCGAGGGCTGGCTCTGCCTCGCCCGACGTCCGAGGGCAGGCTCTGCCTTGCCCGATGTCCGAGGGTAGGTCCTGCCTCGCCCGACGGCTTAGGACAGGCTCCGCCTTGCCCGACGGCCGAGGGCAGACTCCGCCTCGCCCGACGATTACACCCTGCTCCTTTATAATGACGAGCACAGGGTACAACAGGACATTCGAGTCAAGCGCAGTACCAAGGACCATGCCCTGCACCGCTGTAGGAAAGTACCATCAGGGTACGATGGGACGGGCGCTTTAGGCCATTTCGGGCATGGCGGAGTCTGAATAGTGTTGTAGGCGCCGCCTTCAGCCCTCGGGTGCGGAACCTGACATAAACATACGACAACCACTACAGTCCAAGAAGGGACTCACGCCCTCTACAGTGACAAACGTACAGTCACCGCGTCGTCCGCTCCCCACAAGGCTACAGGTCAACACCCCTGTCCGACACGTCGCCCAGGGGGACGGGACGGGACGTGACCACTTGCTGATCAGGTAAGGGCGTGGTGTCGTCAGCACACGGGCGTCCGACGAACGTGCCAATCCCTGACACCGTCTGGCCGTGTTAGCGAGGCTGGCTCAGTGGAAAAGGAGGGCCCAACACCTTCGGAGGGGCTCCTTGGCCTTTGGTTTTTCTCCATTCTCCAACATGTAATCCCTGCTCCCCCTTGGTCTATAAAAGGGAGGGCAGGGCACCCCGCTGAAGGGGACGGATCAACTTACAGAAAGATCGATCGATACGATTCGACACCACACACCACACACAGCTGAGTAGCGACTAAGCTCTCGGCGACCTCTTGACCATTCCATCAGAGACTTGGTACCCGTCCCTCTCTCGACCGTTTGTACCCCCTACTATGAACCCTTTTTGGTACTAATAACACGAGCAGCAGCAGACTGGACGTAGGGACATTCAGCCCGAACCAGTATAAACCTTGTGTCATTTAGTGCACCATCCGGACCTAACACGCAACAATTATAAATTTACTAGCCGGTGTTTGTTCGAAACACTGATAGTAGGCGCGCTAGGTAGGGGTCTTTGCACGTTCCAAATCAGGCCTCGGATGGCTAACCACGCAATCAGCTGGGTCCCGGGCGCACGTGCGTTTCGGTGACCTGGACTTCATCGTCACGGTGGGAGGAGAGTTGGCGTTGGCCCGTCTCATCATCCAATCTCTCCCCTCCATCGGCTCCGGCTACCGGAGGCTTGAGCGCCAGCCCGGCGTCTCCATCGGACCCTAGCCGTCCAGGGAGGACCCGCGCCGCCTCACCCTCTCTCCGGAACACTCCGCACGGAGCGCCCCGATGGCGTTTTCGTTCGGTCTCCGCAACGCCGTGGCGACCGTAAGCCACCTTGAGGCCCAGCGCACGATCCCGTCCCCCGCGAACAACGAGTTCGTAGGATGATTGAAAGCGTCACAGAATCCCTCCACGGTCTCCTCGTGGAAGGTCCGGGGTCGGACTTTGGCTCTGACTCCGGCAGGGGGAGCCATCATCCCTCCTAGGAATGCTTCATGGTGGAAACCTCCGAGGGACACGTCGAAAGCGCCTCCGAGAAGGAGGTTACCCCGGCAGGCAACCTCGGCGACGGAACCGAAGGAAGAACGGCGGCCCCGTCCCACGTAGGGGTGGAACAGCTAAAAGCCCGAAAGCGGGAGATCAACGAAGCCGGACAACAACTTGTTTGGGAATACGCGTTGGTCGATCGGGAGATTGAAAGCCGCGGAGACGGTGGGCACGCACGCGTCGTGGCCCGCGACGTAAACCGAAGGATCATCGCCGATGATAAAACCCTTCCTCACTTCGCTCGGGCGAGCCAGAACATCGCCGCCGCAACGGCCTTGCTCCATGGCCTCCCAAAGGCCGGAACGCCCGAGGATCGCTGGGCCCACCGCGAAATTCGCACGCTGCTCGAGCGTGCGGCGGCGCAGCAGGCGGAGAGTTCGTTGTCTCGGCGACGCGAGCTCGACACCAGCCAGCGCACGCCCTCGGTGCGTCCCGCCAGGGACACATCAGTCCACCAGGCACCGCAAGGCACCGGGCAGTGCACTACGGCCCAGATACATCAGCGTCACGGCCGTAATCGCGACACACGCAGTACCCTCGACGCCCACAGACGTACCTACAGTGACCCAAGAGAAGGAGCCCGCCGTGGCTATCACCCTCGTCGCGGCGGACGCTACAACAGTGGCGAGGACCGGAGCCCGAGCCTCGGCCTGCCAGGCCCTCAGGCCTTCGGCCGACATATCCTCAACGCTGCATTCCCACCAAGATATCGACCACCTACTAATATCCCTAAATACTCTAGGGAGACAAACCTCGGACTTTGGCTTGAAGACTATCGGCTTGTGTGTCAAGCCGGTGGTGCGGATAATGACGACTTCATTATCCACAACCTTCCACTGTTCTTGGCCGATTCAGTCCGGGCATGGTTGGAACACCTGCCATCCAACGCAATCCAGAGTTGGGCGGATCTAAAGGAGATCTTTGTGGAAAATTTTCAGGGCAAGTACAAACGCCCTGAGAACCCATGGGACCTCAAGAACTGCCGTCAGAAGGCCGGTGAGACCCTCCGCGGGTACATCCGGCGCTTCTCCCAGCAGTGCAACGCGCTCCCTAACGTCGCCGACGCCGACGTGCTAGGAGCCTTCCTGTCCGGGACAACCTGTGAGTCATTGGTTCATAAGCTGGGATGCAAGGGCCCACGAACCACCAAGAAACTCCTGGACATCGCCACCAGCCACGCCTTAGGAGAAGAGGCGGTCGGAGCGATCTTCGATCGCCTCGAGGGCAAGGCAAGGCGGGACGAGGGTACCGGCGAAGGCACCTCCAATCGTTCTGCCAAGAGAAAGAACAAGAAGCAATGGCGCGAGGACTCGCTCGTGGCTACTGCCGACCGCAAGGGTGGTCGGAAGCCCGCGGATGGCACCTTGAATCACTTCGAAAAAATGCTCGAGGGGCCGTGCCCGAACCATGCCTTTCCCGTAAAGCATCTGCTCAAGGACTGCGGCCACATGCGGAAGTTCTTGTCTGGAAACTCCAACAAAGGAGAGCAGGGGAAGGAACCTGCCCCCACTATGGACGACGTCGAGGAGAAGGACGACGGCTTTCCAACACCGAACGGTTGCCTTATGATCTTCGGAGGATCGGCGGCCTACGACTCCAAACGCCGTCAGAAGGTCGCACGCCGCGAGGTCTACACGGCCCAACCGGCCACACCTCCCTTCCTCCGGTGGTCGGAGTCCATCGTAACCTTCGACCGGACCGACCATCCGGATACCGTCCCGCACCCAGGGAGGTATCCGCTTGTCGTCGACCCGATCGTCGGCCCAAAGCGGCTCACCAAAATACTGATGGACGGAGGCAGCGGCCTTAACATCATGTACGCCAAGACGCTCGACGAGATGGACGTTGACCGGACGAACCTCCACCTAACCCGAGCACCTTTTCACGGCATTATGCCCGGGAAACAGGCCATGACACTGGGACAGATCGATCTGCCCATCACCTTCGGGGATTAGTTCAATTACAGGAACGAGACCCTCACCTTCGAGGTGGTTGGGTTCCCCGGAACTTTCCACGCCATCTTGGGACGACCATGCTACGCGAAGTTCATGGCCGTCCCCAACTACACATACCTCAAGCTGAAGATGTCGGGCCCCCACGGGGTCATCGCCGTCGGCACCTCCTTACAGTGGGCCTACGAGTGTGAGGTCGAGTGCTGCGGCCACGCCACAGCAATCGTCGCCTCCGGGGAACTTGCTGCCCTCAAGGAGGTCGCCGAAGAAGCGCCCGACGCGAAGAAATCAACCGGGTTGTTCGAATCGGTGGAGGGCTCCAAGGAGGTCCACATAGATCCCAACAGCTCCGAGGGTAAAACGGTACGCATTGGTACCACGCTCTCCTCTGAATAGGAAAGCGCGCTCGTCGACTTCCTCCGCGACAACAAAGAAATCTTTGCGTGGAAACCCTCCAATATGCCAGGCATCCCGAGGGAGGTTGCCGAGCATACCTCGAAAATCCACCCAGGCTCGAAGCCAGTGAAGCATCGCCTGCGTCGCTTCGACGAGGAAAAAGCGCAGGGCCATCGGTGAAGAGATAGCAAAACTGTCGGCCACCGGATTCATCAGGGAAGTACACCACCCAGAGTGGTTAGCAAATCCCGTTCTTGTACGAAAGAAGAGCAGGAAATGGAGGATGTGCGTCGACTACATGGGTCTCAACAAGGCGTGCCCAAAGGACCCGTTTCCTTTGCCATGCATAGACCAAATAGTCGATTCAACCTCAGGGTGCGAAACCCTCTGCTTCCTTGATGCGTACTCCGGCTACCACCAAATCGCGATGAAATAGTCCGACCAGCTCGCGACGTCTTTTATCACCCCCTTTGGATCGTTCTGCTACATCTCAATGCCGTTCGGTCTGAAGAACGCTGGGGCTACTTACCAGCGCTGTATGCTCAAATGCTTCGGAGACCTCATCGGGCGGACCGTTGAGGCCTACGTCGACGACATCGTAGTTAAGTCCAAACGGGCTGGCCACCTTGTCGCCGATCTTGAGTAAACCTTTGCGAAACTCCGGGCGAATGGCATCAAACTCAATCCCGAGAAGTGTGTTTTCAGGGTCCCAAGGGGCATGCTGCTCGGCTTCATCGTCTCCGAGCGTGGCATCGAAGCCAACCTGGAGAAAATCTCAGCCATAACAAGGATGGGCCCGATTCAGAACATAAAGGGGGTTCAGCGAGTCGCAGGGTGCCTCGCCACCCTCAGCCGATTCATCTCGCGCCTCGGCGAATGAGGACTCCCCCTTTATCGACTCTTGAAGAAAGCCGACCGCTTCGAGTGGACATCCGAGGCCCAGGAGGCACTTGACATGGTTAAACTGCTTCTGACAAGGCCTCCGATCCTGGTTCCTCCAAGCGACGGAGAATCCCTCCTGCTATACATAGCGGCCACCGCGCAAGTAGTCAGCGCCGCCCTAGTAGTAGAGCGGGAGGAAGAGGGACACGCCCTTAGGGTCCAGCGTCTTGTGTACTTCGTCAGCGAGGTGCTATCCTACTCAAAGACTCGCTACTCCCAAGTCTAGAAGCTTCTATACGTCGTTCTCATCACCAAGAGGAAGCTACGCAATTACTTCGAGTCACACCCTGTGACAGTCGTGACGTCGTTCCCCCTCGCTGAGGTCGTCCATAGCCAGGACGCCACAGGAAGAATCGTAAAGTGGGCACTCGAGCTGATGGAGCAAGGCATCACGTATGCCCCCCGAACGACGATCAAGTTCTAGGTGTTGGCTGACTTCATCGCGGAATGGACCGAGGTCCAGATGCCACTGGCAGTCATCGATCAAGAGTATTGGACGATGTACTTCGACGGATTGTTGATGAAGGGCGCCAGCGTGGGGCTGGTCTTCGTATCACCCCTCGGGGTCCGCATGGGATACATGGTTCGGCTCCATTTCCCCTCATCAAATAATGTGGCCGAATACGAAGCGCTTGTCAACGGCCTACGCATCGCCATCGAGTTGGGCATCCGACGCCTCGACATTCGGGGTGACTCTCAGCTGGTCGTTAACCAAGTCATGAAGGAGTCAAGTTGCCACGACGCCAAGATGGCTGCGTACTGCCAAGAAGTCTGACGGCCGGAGGACAAGTTTGACGGCCTCGAACTCAATCACGTCCCGAGGCGCCTCAATGAGGCGGCCGGCGCACTCGCGAAGGTGGCATCCGGTCGAGAACCGGTGCCGACGGGCGTCTTCGCCAGCGACCAACACAAACCCTCGGTGCTCTACGAAGGGTCAGAGCGGGCCGACGATGGCCCATCTAATCTAGCCCCGGAGGCTGACCAACCGACGGCTCCGCCCAATCCCGATGTCATGGAGTTTGAAGAGGATCCAACAATAGAGCCCGACCCTCTGGACGACTGGAGAACACTCTACCTCGACTACCTCCTCCGCGACACGCTGCTGACAGACAAGACGGAGGCTCGACGGCTCGCACGTCGCGCCAGATCCTTCGTTCTCGTAGAGGGTGAACTCTACAAATGGAGCCACACCGGGATCCTGCAGCTCAGTATCCCCATCGAACAGGGAAGATTTCTGATGAGCGACATCCATGGTGGGGTCTGTGGTCACGATGCCGCGCCGAGAACCTTGGTTGGAAACGCATTCCGACAGGGCTTCTACTGGCCCACTACAATAGCCGATGCCGAGCAAATCGTACGCACCTGCGAAGGGTGTCAGTACTACGCTTGGCAGACTCACCTCCCGGCCCAGACACTCCAGATGATCCCCATCACGTGGCCCTTCGCGGTCTAGGGGCTCGACCTGGTTGGGCCTCTCAAAAGGACGCCCGGGGACTTCACCCACTTGCTTGTCACCGTAGACAAGTTTACGAAATGGATCGAAGCTCGACCGATCTCCGTGATCAAATCTGAGCAAGCTATGCTGTTCTTCCTCGACATCATCGATCGCTCTGGAGTACCAAACTCCATCATCACAAACAACGGCACACAGTTCACCGGCAAGAAGTTCATTCGATTCTGTGATGAACAACACATCTGGGTCGATTGGGCCGCCGTCGCACACCCCCGAACGAACGGGCAGGTCGAGCACGCAAACGGCATGCTCCTACGGGGCCTCAAGCCCAGGATCTTCAGCCGGTTGAACAAATTCAGCGCACGCTGGGTCGCCGAGCTCCCGGCGGTGCTCTGGAGTCTGAAGACAACTCCCAGCCGGGCCACCGGCTACACGCCTTTCTTCATGGTCTGGCTCTGAGGTCGTCCTCCCGACGGACCTCGACTATGGAGCACCAAGAATCAGAGCGTACAACGAACAGGGAGCCGAGGCATCCCACGAAGACGCCATGGACCAACTAGACGAAGCTCGCGACATCGCCCTCCTCCATTTGTTCTAGTACCAGCAGGCGTTGCGACGGTACCACGACCGACGGGTGCGGGACCGAGCCTTCAACATCGGGGACCTCGTTCTCCGCCTTGTGCAGAGCAACAAGGACTGCCACAAGCTCTTCCCACCCTGGGAGGGGCCGTACGTCGTCGCGGAAATACTCCTGCCAGGCGCCTACATGTTGAAAACCATCGACGGCGAGGTCTTCACCAACGCCTGGAACATCGAGCAGCTACGTCGTTTTTACCCTTAAATAAACGCATACTTTTCTTATCAGTTTTTTCTTTAGAAATCCCCGATCTTAGCGACATCCGACCCCTGCAAATTGCAGGGGGTCGGTCCTCACTCGGGGGCTGATATAAGTACATTTATCTGACAAAACACTCTATGTGTCATCTTTGCAAACATTCTCTAGGTCTTCCCTCTTTTCTCACGGCAAGTCCTAAAAGCTAGGATTTCGGGAAATAAAATCTGAGCGAAACTGGTAGGACTGCAGGAAGCCCACGCCTCAGCGGCTACGGCCTCCTTGCTCACCGGCATAATCAGAATTGACTCGCCCGCACTTCTAGTTTTTTACGACTTTGGCTATGAGAAGGGTCGGGAGGCACCAAAAAACCTCTTTTACAAAAAGGAGAAAACCCAAAAGGCTGTTTGCCGTTGCGAAAGTTGAAAACTCATTCACTTTTCCGCATAAAATTCACTGCTTACAAAGTGATTTCATCACGAAAAGGACTAATGTACTCATAAATACAAAGGACTGTTCACTCGGGGGCTCCCGCACAAACTTATTCAAATAAAGTCTCTGACCAGCCCTACTACGGGTACTGCTGCGGTCGCCGTGCCACGCTTTCCATCGGCGACGTCCTACCGCTCCGCGGGATCCTCGAAGGCGCCGTCATCTGCAACGTCGAACACCACGCCGGCGACTGTGGTGCCCTCTGTCGGGGCGTCCAGGGACTACGCCATCGTCATCAGCTGTAACCCTGACAACGGCACCTCCGCCGGGGCGTCCAGGGACTACGCCATCGCCATTAGCCGCAACTCTGACAACGGCGTCTGGGCGGGGGGCGCCTCCCGCCGAAGGAAGGCCGCAACGAACGACGGCGAAGCCGACGACGCTCGGCACCCTCTAGTGCCCCTCCTCCTTCGGCAGCAGTGGCCCCTTCTCAGCAAAGGCGGCCCGCACCATCTCATCTACGTTGGATGACCTCCAGCTCGACATCGCGCTTCGGATTCACGAGCGGATCTGTGAGTTTTTCTCTCCCTGGCATTACCCTCTCTCACTTAGTAACCGCTGCAACACACGAACGCATTCGGTGGAAAGGAAGGAGAAGAGGTAGTGGCTCAGAGGCTGGCGAGGGAGTGGGACGAGAACTCCCCTCCCCCTCCCTATTTAAGGAAGAGGCGCAGCAGCTGAGGAAAGGCAAAAGGTTGGGACGAAAAACTCTCTGCCTTCTCCTATTCAATGCAGATGGGAAATCAATGCTGACGGAAATCCGAGGGGACGCGCCGGAACCGACGGGACGCGCTCTGGTCGACGAGACATCGCCTAGTCAAACAGGACGTTGCCTGGGTATGGCCCGCCACTAATGCGCGCTGGGCGCGAGGACCGGGGCGCACCCGCGTGCAGGCGACTCTCCGCGTCCCCGGGCAGGGTCATAAAACGACGGAATCCCCGCCCTCCTGGGTCGATCGGGCGGCCCAGGTAAAACAACGAACGAACGACCGCTGAAAGATAAGCACCTCTATTTACTTACTTTGAGTGTTAATTTCATTACCGAGCCTCCGACCCCAGCAACGGTAGAGGCACGGACATTGCTCGGGGGCTGCCGAGGGTGTCTATTTGTTTAGACATCCTCTTCGCCTGACCCCTCCTTACGTTTAAAACCGGAAGCGCGGTGTGTGGGTATAAAACTTTGAATACAACTGGACGAACCGTCAGACCCTACGCCTCGACGGCTACGGTGTTTTTGTTCACCAGCATAATCGAATTCACAGTTCCCAGCACCGCAAGCCTCAGCTCCCGCCTTCCCGAGAAGGGTTCGGAGGGATCCTCCTGCAGAACCTCCTTCGAGGAGAAGCTGTTAGGTCGCCTAAATCAATCGAGCGGCTCGGATCGCCGTCGAGAGATAAAAACGAAAAATGGCGATGCTTATGCAGGTTACGCCGACCTCATCGCAAATGTCGGACCCGAACCCCGCACGGACATGTCTGGTAGGAGCTTCCCATCGCTCATACCACCAAGGTAACGTTACCGACCCCCGCTTCCGTTTCAATTAAGTTATACTTTAAATCCATACATCCAAACGTTGCATATGCAAATCGCTGCATCTCAACACTTCGTGTCGCGTCGCGAAGCGGCAGCCGCCTCATTCAATATGAGCGGTGACTGACCGAGGTTCGAAGGCCGGCCCGCGAAGGGCTCGAGGTCGCCTCGTGTCAAACAGAGCCAGGGGAGAAAAACCGAGATGAGCCCCAGCGGCCTTGCCCGACCCCGCTCAAAAGCGGACAGGGACGCCTCGATGCTTCTTGTTCGATTCTAACCCCGAGCCAAACCCACAGAATCTCCGTTGAGGAGAGGCCAACGGGCCACCTGAGCCTATCGAACGGCTCGGGCATCTGTCGGGAGGCGGGTTAAGAAGTAGTGAAATGCCACAAGAGGGCTCTGCCGACCCCGTCAGCGAATGATGGACCCAGATTTCACACGAACATACCCGTTAGCGAGCTCATTGAGCGCGACACTCGAGCCGTTGAGGCAAGTGTCGCCAACTCAGCCTCTCCGGTTGCGGAAACCGAGGACGGGGTGACGCGCGAAACACGGCCAACCCCTATTAGACCCTAAGGGGCTCGAGGGCTCGAGCCGCTCGATCCAAGATCGAGAGACCAAGGTTCGAAGGCTGACCCGCGAAGGGTCCGGGGCCGCCTCGCGTCAAACAAGAGCCAGGGGAGAAAACGCAGATGAGCCTCAGCAGCCTTTGCCCAACTCGCATTGAGGCGGATAGGGTCATCTCAACCTTCTAGTTCAATCCAGCCTCTAGCCAAGCCCATAGAATCCCCATTGAGGGGGAATCTGTTCGAAGGCGAGTCAAGGAGCAACGGAACGCCACCCGAGGGCTTTGCTGACCCTGACGCAAAGCAAACGGGATCGGATTCCGTCCGAACATCCCCGTTAGCGAGCTCATAAAGCACGTCACTCGAGCCGTCGAGGCAAGTGACGTCGCCTTAACCCCTCCAGTTACAGAAACCGGGGAAGGGGCGACAGTCACAAAATGAGCCGACCCTTGACCGAATCCCCACCACGCATGGGGGCTCAGGGAAGGTCGAGCCAGCGATAAGACCAAACGCACGGTCACGCAGCGATCGCCAAAATCCTAAGTAAGGGGTACGTGCGAAGGCAAGAGTAAGCTCGCTACACTCGCTCCGGTCTGGCTTGAATCGGTCAATGATCCGATGCCCCTTATGGGACGCCCTGCTTTTCCTTTTATATGCCAAGGGAAAGCACATGTTACAACGGAGGAAGAGAGGAGAACGAGAGAGAGAAGTCATTCAGGATCGTCGGGTCCTTCTCCTTTGTGCAGGTCCCACTGACCCTGTAGATGTCAACAGGGATAGCTCCACGTCGCGGTCATGTCCATCACTGGCGTCATGCGCAGGCATCGCTTGCCGGTCATGGCGTTCCATTCTGTCGCAGCGGACGTCGTGGTGAGCTGACGCGCCTGTCAGCGTTCGTACGGGGGTTAGGCGGAATAGCGCCGGTACGCCCGATGCTGTTCCTGCTGTGAATCCCTAGGTATGGCCTGTCATGGCCACGGGTTACATCGGGGCATGCCGGTCTTTTCCTTGACGTCAGAGTTTTGACCCAAGCCCATATGCTTGGACTTGGAGTGGTTAGCGGCGGTATGAGACCCCATCGGGCGAGGCGGAGTTCGCCCCCCAGAGGTCAGGCAAGACGGAGCCTGCGGCCTTGGGATCGGGTGAGGCGGAGTTCACCCCTAGAGGTCGGGTGAGGTGGAGCCCGCAGCCTCGGGGTCGGGCGAGGCGGAGCTTGCGCACCTGGGGGTCGGTTGGAGCTGTAGTCGCGCTCTTGACTGCTCGGATGAATCAATGTTGATGGTTATTAGCTTCTCCTCTTCGGGTATCCTAGTATTGGTCCCCGATAAAACTAAAGCACAATATCTTTTGTGGGTTCCCCTTCATGTATAAACTATCCGGTTTCGGTCTTCAGTTTTGATATACTTGCTCTATGGTTGTTCTTTTCAAATCGCTTTTGGAATAAAATGATTGGTCCATATGTCTAAGCTGCAGTACATAATTTTCCAGTTTAAAGGCCTACAACCTTGGCTTTGCCGGACATGTATATTGCATGCCTTACAATTGTAGCTACACTTTAGACCACATAAGCAATCTAGTTTCCTTTCTCACTTCTTACCCTACGTGCTTGTAGATGGACGTCATAAAGATCTATTTACTTATGGATGCTCCTGTGACAACAACCTGGCATGTTTAGTTCTAACCCTTTTCTTGCAATAAAATGTTACCCAGAAGCCTAGAACTGAGCCACCCTATCTCTATAATATACCTCAGTTGTTATCATGTGTATTTTGTATTCAGCTTCCATGCTGCATATATATGTTTCCACCTGCATCTTGATTTGTAGTTGCATACTAGCCATCTCGAGCCATACTTATTGTAATTGTCTTTTCAGCTTCTGCAATGCAGATATGTGCTTCTGGCATTACCAACTTCGTTTTGTGATCCACATGATGACCTATCAGCCCATACCTTTGTGCATTGTCTCTGTTGTGCTTTGGATTCCTTTCCCGTGTTTAGCACCATTTGCATATTGTCCACCACCATCAATCACTTAGCCCTTTCCTTTATAATGTGTTTTTGCATATGCCTTCGCTGCAGAGTTTCCTCTTTCAATGCATGTACATACAAACTATTGTGTGCCACAAATATTGTCTAGCTCCCATATTTTACGCAGCATGCTCTCGATTGAATGAACTTATTTTCACCTGATGCAGGCACTAAACTAACGAGGCTATGAAAAAAGGAATGCCTTTGCTACAACATGAGAGAGCCACTTCTTGCCTTACCTCATGATACAGTTATGAGTTGGCTGATATGCAACAATTTTTGGAATGGTCATAAAATTTGAGATTTGGTTCTGTTATATATTGAACAATTTATCGGCCATGTAAGAATTGGCCTTTTCCTTTGTACAACTCCAAATCTCAGTATGTCGTTTTATACCAATGATTGGTACGTTGGACATGTTTTCTTACATAGGTGCATATATCTTTTTTTTTACATAGCTCCAAACATAACACATTGTTTAGATATGCCTTATTCAATACAACACTGAAATCATCCTTCAACCCTTTCCGCAGCGAAGCGCGGGGTGCACCCTAGTTAGGCCTATCTACCGCCTACTAGGGACTTTCGTTCTGTGCATCCTGCAGCTACACCGCATAAGCTTATGAATAGTACAATGCCATCTCCGTTCACAAAACAATGTAATTATAGAATCCGTGTCCATCAAACTAGTTTAAGTTTAATCATTTATAGTAAATAATATTAGTATTTAAGTCTTTAAATAAATATATTATAAAAATATATTCTATAACTAATCTATTGATACTTATTTTATATCATGAATATTAGTATTTTTTATATAATTTTTTTTTGTCAAAGTTCAAATTGTTTGATTCCTCGAAAACCAAGAATTATATTATTTTGTGGACGGAGAGAGTAGAAAATAGTTTTGGAGTTGAATACACCTGGTAGTGCTGTAGAAAGAAATTGAAGCGAGCACAACCTTTAGCTATTAGAGTGAACAGTGTATCTGAAATTCGATTATATTGTATCATTTACTTGAATACTGGATGGATACATGTGACCAGTATGCTAGGAGGAATATCTATCTCTCTCCTCTCCCCAGCTTTCCAAATTTGACCCAGGAGTGTGCCTTCTGGATGGAGACAAGAAAACGTCACTACACCACAACCTTTAAGCAGCGACTGATTTGGAGTTGCTGAAAGGGGTGTACAGTGATGGACAGTCAGTTGCTAAAGGTTATAGCGATGGACTTCTGCAGTTGCTAATGAAGCCGCCGTTATATGTAAATAGCGACGGACATCATCTTTGCAAAGGACAGTTTGACGGTCCAACTTTTAGCGACCGATAGTCCAATGCTATAATAACTTTTAGCGACTAACAATTCGAAGGGCTCAATTGTAAATAGATAAAAAAAAATAAAAGCTGGTCTGTAAACATTAGCCATACAATGATTCACGTATGATGACATTCAAAAGTGATCACATTATCCATACATTGATTCATGTATAGAACAAGTACATTATACATGTAATGTCACTTAAAATCAAACTAGTAAGTATCTGATGATCAAAAGCAAGACTAATCCTACTTGATGATCAAAAGTTTAGCATAGCACATGTCCATGAAAACCAACAAACATTGGGCAAAAGCTCAAAATCCACAACCATACAGCCATTAGGTCATGACCAATAAATCGGTTGGTTGCACATCCATTAGTACTATGATCAGCTTGCAAGCTGGTAGCAGCATCCAAAAGTTCCTTAAAAAATGATAGAATGAGTAGTCTAATGAAATACAAGTCCCAATGTACAACTTATAAGGGAGTGAGAAGAACAGTATCACGAATATAAATCACATTCAGTTTGCCTCCAAAAATGAAACGTCCAGTGCTTACCCCTTAGCTGTTTATGTTTTATTTTCACCATTCAAGACTTCACTACTTGAGTTTATTGTTTCTCAGACTTTTCAGTGTTTTGATGATAGGCTCGGAGCAGACAACAAAGATAATGATTCAACAAGACAAGCTGATAAGCTATCTCTGTTCAATCCACACATCTAGTACTAGTAAATTCAACTTGTACAACAACAACAACAACAAAGCCTTTAAGTCCCAAACAAGTTGGGGTAGGCTAGAGTTAAATTCAACTTGTAGATCAATAAATTTAATTTGAACAGCAATGGATCGAAGAAGGGTTGGCTGACTTGAATCACCACTGCCAGCCTTTTGACAGTGCCACCATCCTTGTTAGAATAGAACTAGAATTTAATCCTACTAACAAAAAGAAAAAAAATCAAGGATTATAACTGAAAGATCCATTTATAAAAACCCATATCTGATCACATCGTGAACCACGAAGGAACCAAGTTTACTTATCCTACAGTCAAGAGTAACATTTGTTTGACTCACTTTCCCAAATAATAGGACAAAATGTTCAAAAACAATTGATTCATTCATCTTCACTATGAGTCGAATGGCATCAACAGAACCGGTTGTAACTGCTAGTCCAGCACTTATTTTAAGGTAGGCATGAAGATGATCTGGCAAGAATGAGAATTGTTTCAATGAGCCCAAGACATTGTAATGCTATCTGATTCTCGGCTGCATGGAGTAATTGTTTCAGTTAAATAAACATTCGTAAATCTGCAGCTAAATAAACATTCAGATGCATATCTTAATTGTGTTCTAGCTAGGAAAATACACAAAGTCATTTGTGGTGTTGTCCTGTACGTACAAATAGAATATATCTAGATCAAATCACTTCTTGTCCACTCATAACAACAAAAATAATCAATTTCCAGTAGTCAATGCAAGTGGATGTTTCTATTGTGAAGTTATCTAAAATCAGAGCTAGCATTCTCGGTAGAGTGAATTATCTAAAACCAATGTCTCTTGCTATCACAGCCTAGACAGAGGAGAGTGCAGGAGATTGTCTTACCGGTTGTGATCTGCCCAATATTAAATCCTTCATGGCTCGCCACCAACCAAGCACAGCTTCGTCGCCTTCACCCCAACTTCATGTGCTGCTTCATGGAGGATATAGATCTCGGAGAGGGAGACAATGAGGGAAAGGGACGGAGGAGAGAAGGAGATGATAGAGTGAGAAAGGTGCTCACAACGACCTGAAGTTGGGTGCGGCGGGGATCTTCCGCTCTCGAATATATATAGTGCACTTGAGAAGTGAGCTTATTCTAATCAACAACAATAACAACATAGCCTTTCAGTCCCAAGCAAGTTAGGGTAGGCTAGAGTTGAAACCTACCAAGAGCCCCAATTCACGGTTCAGGCACTTCAATAGCTGCTTTCTAGGTACTCCTATTCAAACATATATCTCTAGGTATATCCCAAGCTTTCAAATATCTTTTTATTGCCCCCCCATGTCAATTTCGGTCTTCCTCTACCTCTCCTCATATTATTAGCTTGGCTTAGGACTCCACAATGCACTGGTGCCTCCAGAGGTCTCCTTTGGACATGGCCAAACCACCTCAATCGATGTTGGACAAGCTTTTCTTCAATTGGTGCTACCTCTAGGCGATCACGTATATCATCGTTCCGAACTCGGTCCATTCTTGTGTGACCGCAAATCCATCGCAACATACGTATTTCTGCAACACTCAGTTGTTGACACATGTCGAATCTTTGTAGGCCAATATTCTGCTCCATACAACATAGCCGGTCTAATCGCCGTTCTATAGAACTTGCCTTTTAGCTTTTGTGGTACCCTCTTGTCACAAAGAATGCCAAAAGCTTGTCGCCACTTGATCCACCCTGCTTTGATTCTATGGCTAACGTCCACATCAATATCTCCATCCCTCTGTAGCATCGATCCCAGATACCAAAAGGTATCCTTCTTAGGCACTACTTGACCATCCAAACTCACATCTCCCTCCTCCTATACAACTCCGCCAAAGTCACATCTCATGTATTCGGTTTTAGTTCTGCTCAATCTAAAACCTTTAGACTCAAGGGTCTGCCGCCATAACTCTAGTTTCCTATTTACTCCCGCCTGGCTTTCGTCCACTAGCACTACATCATCAGCGAACAACATACACCAAGGGATATCCCCTTGTATGTTTCTAGTAACCTTATCCATTACCAAGGCAAAGAGATACGGGCTTAAGGCTGACCCTAGATGAAGTCCAATTTTAATCGAGAAGTAATCTGTGTTACCATCGTTTATTCGAACACTAGTCACAACATTGTTGTACATGTCCTTGATGAGGGTCACGTACTTTGATGGGACTTTATATTTGTCCAAAGACCACCACATAACATTTATTGGTATCTTGTCATAAGCCTTCTCCAAGTCAATCAAAACCAAGTGGAGGTCCTTCTTCTGCTCTCTAAACCGCTCCATAACCTGTCTTATTAAGAAGATTGCTTCTGTGGTTGACCTTCCGGGCATGAAACCAAATTAGTTTGTTGATATCTACGTCGTTCTTCGTAGGTGCTGCTCGATGACTCTCTCCCATAACTTCACAGTGTGGCTCATCAACTTAATTCCCCGCAGAATGAAGTGAGCTTATTCTAATAAAGTCAAAAATATATAATGCAATAGCGTCTAAGCCACATGTTACTTTTTTGGCTTGCTTTCTATTTTATAGGTAAACTGATATTCGCTTCCATTTCTATGAATGATTCCAAGAGATCAATTATCAACAATCAAAAGCCTCAATGGTTCATGTTTACCTATAATATCTGTATCCTGCTTGTGTAGTAGTGTTTTGCAAGGTGAAGCTTCACCAAATAGTTCTTGTTTACTTTGTTTTTTGTAAATGGTACTTATGCTTGTTGGCATCAGCAAACTCTCAATTCTATGAACCAACATAAATAACGGAAAGGCAAACTCTGAATGGAGCAACAAAAAGTGTAACAGAGCAAGTGTTTTATATGCATTCAGTCTTAACTTGCATGGGCTAACTTAATAATGCGCATTCAGTTTTAATTTGTATGGGCTAATTGAATAATGCACAGTAACCAAGAAGTAAATATGCCAAAATAGCTTAAAATATGTAGCAATGTTGCAAAGATCACATATGAGCAATTAACTGTGATTTTCGTATGGCCTGGCAAATACTATTCATTGTCTAAAAAAAATTGTAGCGAGTATTGACTGCAAAGGTAAAACAAGTAAGCTGCCATTGAAGTCTAGAAGATCCAATTGAATTCATAAAATTATACAATTAAGCTTGGAACAGAGGCCTCCACGGATGTATCATGAATTTAATAAAAGTTGAAAAATAAGGACTGGCACAAATTAATTACACATAATATGGCTCTTACTTTTCCGTAATGTTGATCAGTGATGTACTTCTAAAGTGGTGAGGAAATCAGGGTGATGAGGATAGCGCAACGTTGTTCAGCATGAACTGATTGGCCAACGATGCAGCATGTGAACTCATTGCCACTTGCAGATCAGAGGTGGTGTGGGAAGTTGCTACCTCTTTGGATCCAGACCGCCCCCACCAGATCAGATCAGGGCATCGAGGTGCCGGGTCGCCTGGTCGCTGAATCGAAGGCACGGAGGGCTCCCGGTCTCGAGGCCTAGAACTCTCCTCGATGCCGGCTATCGGTGTGGGGAAGCGGGGGCCGCGCACGTGTGGCGGTGGGGCTGCCGGTGGCCATAGTGGGGACGGCGGGCGTCGAGAGCGGTGGGGACGGCGAGTGGGTAGTGACCAGGGTGGGGATGGCAGGCGAGCGGGCAGTAGCCGCTGTGGGCGAGCGCGCCATAGCAACAGCAGAGGTGCGTGATGCAGCGGGGCCGAAGGAGCGAGCACGCAGTGGCGGCGAGACGAGTGAGCGCGTCGTGCGCTGTGACCCCGGGTGAGGGAGAGAAGGGTGGGTTGCGGCGGCGCGTGAGATGGAAACTTGGGCGTGTTTGTTTACCTGGACAGGGCTGAGCCAGGCCCAGCGCTTGCAGCCTACCTGGAGGCGTTTTAGGCTCGGTTTGCTCGCTACTTAAAGCAGCTGGGAGGTAGGCCCCGTGGGAATGCCCCTCCCCTTCGTTTCTCGTGGGCGCGGCTCATTTCGGCCTCTCACGGGCTCCTTTTGGCCCTTGGCGGGCTACGGCTCCCGTCTCGCGCATGACATGGAAATTTCCCCCCTCCACCCCGCCGCTAGGGTTCGCCTCCCTTATAATCACGGGTGTCGCTCACTCTTCGGTTTCCTCCTCTTCGCTCCTCACTCCCTCCTGCTCTCCACTCTCCTCGGTGCAGCTGCCTCATCTTTCCTCGTCCGGCGGTGCATGGTGGCGGCAGGGTCATAGATAGGCCTCGCATGGCTCGCGTTGGCTGCTCCTCCTGCGTCTCGCCGGTGCACAGGTGCTGCTGCTCATCATCGACTTCTTCCTGGAGACGAGCGGTGCTGCTGGTTGCTGGTGTTTGTTTGCCTGGACACGGGCCTATGGTGGATGCTGCTTCATCTTCCCCAAGCTTTCGCCTCCTTCCTCTCTAGATTTGCTTCCTCCTCCCTAGGCCGCTGGCTTGTTTTGTGGCTGCTTCTTCTTCGTCCCCAAAGCAAGGTGAAATCTTGAACTGTTGGTTACACTTGACCCAATTTCGGTGGTCAAAGTGCTCATAGCGTTGTGAAGTATTTACACTTGACCCGATTTCGACGGTCAAAGTGCTCATAACATTGTTTCTGTGGCAGATCTGTGAGTTCTTGGTTCCAATCCATGATGTTTCCATGTTTTTGTTCCACTATGATGATACATATGAGCTAGGGTTTACTTTTTGACATGGCCTGAGATTGGGATTCCACTGTTGCTAGTTTATTGGGTCGATCTATGAGTTCTTGGTCTCAATCCATGATATTTCCACGTTTTTTGTTCCATTGTGATGATACATATGAGCTAGGGTTTACTATTTGACATGGTTTGAGATTGGGATCCGATTATTGCTGGTTTATTGGGTCGATGATGTTGAGGTGGAGCCTCTAGGTGGCTGTGCTCTGCACATTGCAGCCGAGGCCATGAAGCCCCTAGGTGTCCACCAGTTCTTTTATGTCTGCAATGTTGTGCATTTAGAGGCCAGCAAGACAGCCTTAACCTAAAATCAAACTCTCACTCATGCATGTAGATGGATTTGCAGCAGTAGAGATCTGCCATGGTTTCTCAGGTTGCTACTAGTTGTCATGGTTGCCCTTGTTTCATCCAAACTGAAAAGGCGTAGAGGGGAGGATGAGCCCATTTATTATGGCCCTAGGTTAGAAGAAGATGAGCACAGGGAGAAGAACATTTCTTTCACTTATAAATCAACTGATGCTGAGTGTATAGCCATGCTTAGGATGAGTAGAGCACCTTTTTTGCACTCTGTAACTTGTTTAGACAGGGGGTTTAGTTTTGGACACAATTAATTCCTCAGTCGAGGAACAAGTTGCCATGTTTCTCCATATGGTTGGGCACAATCAGAGGTTTAGAGTTGTCCATCAGAGCTTTAGGAGATCTATAGAGACAGTTAGCAGACACTTCCACCAGGTTCTATATGTTGTTGGGGGAACTAAGGGCTGAACTGATCTAACCACCAACTATTTCAACTCATCCCAAAATCTTGGGTAGTTACAGGTGGAACCCATTTTTTAAGGTAATTGTTGTTTACTGTAACACCCCAGGTGTTTGCCACCAATTAAGCAATGGGTTTGAGCTCAAACATAGCATGTTAAGTGATGATGAAGATGGCAAGGTCAAACCTATGGAAAGGAGCCACCACTTAAACTTGGACCATGCACCATTGCTTACATGCTGCCCTTTCTTAAAGGTATGTTTGAGTAATGCTGGATGTACTCGTTTCATGTGTCTCGCATCAATATCCATCTATATTGATCCATGGAAAAGTTTCGTGAAGTTTGGAATCAAGAAGTCACATGAAATGACAAGTTATGTCCTTGCTTGGATCGTTTTATAAAGTGAATGGAATTCTAGATTGTTCACCAAACCTTGCAACCTTGCCCAAATGACTCTAGATGAACTCTACAACAAAAGTCATGAAGGGTTCATGTTGGACAAATGCCAAGAAAATGCTCCAATGGATCAAAAAGGATAATTTAAGCTTCATCGTGATCCTACTTTGGTCAAAGTAGAACAACAGGTTCTATACCAGTTTTGAGGTTGGACCTTAAATGAAAGTTGTAGTCCACATCATGTAGAACAAACTTTGTTTTTGGACTAAGAGCTAGATCAGCTTGGAAGTAAGTCAAATCGAGGTCACAAGATCGAATTTGCTGTTGTTTTCAGACTTAGAATTTTTCTAAGTGTGGAATTCATCGTCGTCGACGTTGGCATGTCGCGTTCTCGTGTTTTCGTTAAGCAACTTGACTTGACCCCAAAATAGAAGTTGGAGCTAAGTTCATGGAGAAGGGCATGTAAAAAGATGGCACCAGTTTGACCTCGTTTTCACCATCAATTTGAATGTTTGCTTATCGCTGTCAATACGCTGACACTAGCAGTTTGTGGCTTAATTACCCGTTGTTGAAGAGCTCTAATGACCTTGGTCTCTAAATGAAAAATGAAGAGCAGTTCGTGGGCTTCAAACTTCATTTTTTGCCCACTGTCTGATTTGGCCCGGATGCGGCCCAACTCGGCTCCCCACCTCGCCCTCACTAACGCGCGCCACGTGCTCGACCGATTGCCGCCGTGGCGCTGTGCATGGCCGCCGCGCGCCCCACCATGCCGACGCGTGCGCCTACCTCCCTGCTGCACCCATGCGCCCTACTTGAGTGAGCATCGAATCCTAGAGCGCCCGCCCTCACTCGTTCTGCCCTTTCCTCGCTCCGCTCCGTGCCGGGACACGCGACCGCCATGGCCGAGCTCCGAGCTCGCCGGTGCCGCAGCTGTTTTCCCCTCTCAGCCCCCCTCGCTCCTCACGAGCAACGCCATCAGCTTCGCCTCCCTCGCCTGCACGCCGTGCTCGTGCTCGCTGTCCAAAACCACGCTGGGAGCACCACAGTCGCCGGCCGCCGTCGCGTCCGACTGCCGGTGCGCATGGCCGGTCCACCTCGGGTCACCTCTCGGCCATCCGAGACCACCAGCGGGCGCGCGCGGGACCCCTAGTGCTCCTCCGCCACTCCATCGCCGCCGACGAGCCTCCTCTGGCCGGTACCGCGAGCCTCCGACGGCCTCCTCTGCTTTGATCCACGTCAAGGACTTCGCGCAAGAATTTGAAGAAAGGGAGGGTCCTATCTGCAATGTCATAGACTCATGTGAATAATGCCGTAAGGACTGGTTTGTAATTATTTTGTAGGAATTTGGAAATTCATAGTAAATCGTAGAAAATTCATAAAATAGTAAATGAGGACTTTTTGGAATCCTTGTGAAATTGTCTATGCAGTGGATCTATAATATGGCATGTTTTAGTTTAAATATTTTGCGGTAAAAATAGATTTGTGCAGTAAGGTTGTGATGCTAGTTGAATTTGTTATTTTTCATAACTGTAGATCTAGGGCTCCAAATGAAGTGAAATTTTTGTGGCATGGTACCCATGTGATAGTTGATGTGTGGTAAAAATTTCATGAGTATTGGATGAAGTATGAGTGAGTTATTGGTTTATCTTGCTCTCACGTGATTTCTTGATTTAGCAACTTGTCTTTTTCATAGAGGTTGCTATACATATTCAAATGGAGTGAAATTTGTACAGTAGACTATTGATAGGATATGTGAGCCACTGTAAATTTTGTAGAAGTTATTGTATACTTTTCATATATGTTCATTAAGTCACCTTGTTATCTAAAATAAATTAAGAAATGCATTAAAAGAATTTAATTGGTCATGGACACTAGGTTTTTTGGTGTTCTTTAGTCATGTGGGAAATGTTGGTAAAGTTGGTTTTGCCTAATTATGTGTTTGCAACATAAGTTAATATTTATTTTCTTGCAAATGTGGTTTTTGGACAGATCTGGGAACTTAGCAAAGTTCTTCATGATAATGTGCTTTGTTGTGAAACTTGTTTATACAAAAGTTGTAGATAATTCATGTATCTAGCTTCTATTAAAATTTGGTGTCATTTGGCCAAGTAGTTTAAGAGTTACAGCTGTTTAAAGTTGGGTTTCAGAAATGGCTGCTTTCTGTCAATTGTGGACCAGTTTCTGTAAATGGACATATTTGACTTAGTTAATTTGAGAATCATGCTAAGATGATTAAAGTTGAATTGTAGAAAATTTCATAATCTTTCCAGAATGTCTTCTTGCAAGTCATTTGGATTTGTGTAACTCCAGTTATAGCTAAATCTTGTAGCTGCTGTTTGCAGGTCCAGAAATTGGCATATTCCAATTATAGTGTTTGCTTGTATATTGTTAAGTGTGACTTATGCCTTGAATGATGACTGAGTTAGAGCACCTGAGATCTTGGGAAACTTGTGCCATGCTTGATGTGCTTGCTCTCTATAGTTAGTGGTGTGATGTTAGTTAAATAGTCATTGGTGTCTATGTCTTGCATAATAACTTGTTTGTCTTGTATGCTTATGTGATACATCTTGTGTTACCATTCATCACATTCATACACATGCATCTGGCATCTCATCTAGGTGTGCTAGATGAACCACGTGAAGAACATGATGTTGGAGCCGAACCCGAAGATGATGTATGGAGGATCTATCCCGAAGATGGAAGGACTAAGCGAATGCTAGGACCTGAGACGTCACCAGGACGGTGCAAGCTAACTGAACTGACTTGTGTCGGATCCCAGGCAAGCCCCGGAGCATTATAAGTCTCCTAATTTATAAAAGCAATTCTTTCTATATATAAGTTATATATTGTTGCATTAAGTTGTAGGAGTTGATCGAAACCGTTGATGCATTTATTACTATCCTTGCCTACCTTATTACCCTTTTACCCTGTTAGGTCAGGATCGAATAACTGCTTAGCCTTGCTTAGACCGGTAGCGATCGGTGATATCCGGTCACCTACATTTATAGGTGGTTACTGGAAGAATTTAGCTATGGAAAGAATGATATCCTGGAATTAACCATGTGTGATGGATAATTGAAGACCGGACGGAAAAGTTGGAGGCAACCAGACAGGGTTTTGGGGTGCTGTTAGTTTCTGTCTGTGTCGATTAAGGACCGTCCGTTGTTGGGCCTCGAGTCATGTTGAACACATGCCTTACATTTAGCTGGCCGGATAAAGTACCTTCCGACCGCGAAGCTAGGAGATTATTCGGGCCGAGTAGATTGCCCGTAGCGCACTGTGCCGGAGCAGGTGTGGTAGGACACAGGGGCGAGATGATAAGACCAAAGTGCAGTCGGTCGGCCCCCGGGTACATGTGGTTCCTGGCAAACTCGAGATTCCTGGATAGTTGACTCGGTGATCAATATCTCACTTTAGCGGGTGAGTGAGATTTGTGTAAGGAATAAATCACTAGCTGGTTAGGAATCGATTTGAATCGCCATCGCTCCTGGATAGTGAGCACTTGACTCGAGTTACTTCATCGTAGTAATTATTATGGAACAATGATGGTTATCTGGATAATATGGGATATGCTAAATCTAAATTGGTAACTGAATGTTATTGGTTAATCAAGTGATTGCTATAGTATAGGTGCTTACCTAGATGGATAGGTTATAATAAAGATGATGCAAAGTACTTAAAATGGTTTATTCATGATAACATATGCTTTTCGCAAATGAGTCAGCTATCCCACTAAAGAAAGCCTTGCATGATCCTTGGTGTCACTTTATTTCTGGTTTACGACGGGTAAGTCTGGCTGAGTACATTCGAGTACTCAGGGTTTATCCCACCTTATTGCAGGTGAAGTTTTCGACCTGTTGATGATGGTGGCTAACCGCCGGTGGGCTCGGTGATTCTATATTTACTTCTCATCTATATGCTTTTGTCTAAGGATGTCACTTATGCTAGCAATGTATTTGGAACTTATATTAATGTAACCATTTGAAAGCTATTTTGTTTTCTCTAATCGGTTTTAAAACCCAAACTTGTACTATTATTTGTGAACCCAATTGTAATATTATTTCCGCTGCAACTCTGCGTATGTGATGTGTATTTGCTTAATCACGCGATCTTGGTTGTGATGTTGATTTACCGAGGTCCTTCGTGACACTCGGCGGACTACCGGGTTTATATAAGTGAAAGTATGTGTGTGTCAACGTGTTAGCGGGGACAGTCGTACTTGATCTTGTATAAATTGGGCGGTTCTGTCACAGAAGATGCGCTCATCATCTTCCTAAGGGAGCATGTTGACGTGTTCGCATGGAAACCGGCAGACATGCCTGGCATGCCTCGGGAGCTGATCGAGCACTCCTTAAATGTCACAGCTACTGCCAAGCCGATCAAGCAGAAGCTTCGACGATTTGCGTAGGACAAAAAGGAGGCCATTAGGGTAGAAATAACCTGGCTCTTAGCTACCAGTTTTATCAAAGAGGTGTATCATCCGGAGTGGTTAGCCAACCCAGTTCTTGTAAGAAAAAAGAATAAAGAATGGAGAATGTGCGTTGAGTTACACCGATCTCAACAAACACTACCCTGAAGACCCCTTCGGCTTACCTCGTATTGATGAGGTCATAGATTCTACAGCCGGTTGCGAGTTCCTATTTTTTTTAGATTGCTACTCTGGTTATCACCAGATCACGCTGAAGGAAGAAGACCGGATCAAGACGTTGTTCATTACGCCCTTCGGCGCCTACTGCTACATGACCATGTCCTTTGGGCTCAAGAACACAGGTGTGACTTATCCTCAAGGACCAGATCAGGAAGAACGTTGAGACCTATGTTTATGATGTGGTGTTTAAGTCTAAGACTGCTGACACTCTCATCGCTGACCTCACCGAAGTTTTCAAAGCCCTGAAAGTGTACCGATGGAAGCTGAATCCCACTAAATGCATTTTTGGCATTCCATCCGATATCCTGCTAGGCAACATTGTTAGTCACCGTGGCATCGAAGCCAACCCAGAGAAGATAGTGGCGGTGACCAACATGAAGCCACCGACCTATGTCAAGGACATCCAAAAGCTAACGGGGTGCATGGTGGTTTTAAATTGTTTCATATCCTGTCTAGGCAAAAAGGGACTCCCCTTCTTCAAGTTACTCAAGTCTCAAGAGAAATTTGTCTGGTCGGAGGATGCTGACAAGGCATTCATCAAGCTCAAGTGGTTCATCACCACACCTCCGATCATGACCACCCCCAAAAGGATGAAACGCTATTAATCTACATCACAGCGACCAACTGGGTAGTCCGCACCATCATCGTTGTTGAACAAGAAGAGGTTGAACACGCATACAAAGTCCAGCGCCTAGTCTACTTCATCAGTGAGGTCCTAAATGAGTCTAAGACTCGCTACCCCTAGGTCTAGAAGCTGTTGTACGCCATCCTGATCACATCCCGGAAGCTCCATCATTACTTTGACGCCTACCACATAGCGGTAGTTATTGAGTACCCATTCAGCAACATCCTCTGCAACAAGGAAGCCAGGGGCCGCATCATTAAATGGGCAGTCGAGCTCAGCACCTATACCATCGACTTTAGGACTCACCACATGATGAAGTCACAGGCGCTCGCTGACTTCATCACTAAGTGGATGGATATGTAGACTCCTGTCCTGGTCGACCACCTCGAGCACTGGACCATGTACTTTGATGGGTCTCTCAACCTCGATGGTGCTGGGGCAGGCATATTTTTCATCTCGCCATCAGGGGATAAGATTCGCTACGTTCTCCGCCTATACTTCCGCGCATCCAATAATACCGCTGAATACGAGGCAGCACATCATGGTCTCCATATAGCTATCGAGCTCTGTGTTAAGTGCCTCTAGGTGTACGACAACTCCACCCTTATTATCAATTAGCTCAACATGAATTGGAATTGCACCAACGAGAAGATGGACGATTACTGCACTGCGATAAGAAAGTTAGAAGACAAGTTCTACGGTATTGAGTACCACCATGTGGTTTGGGCTGACAACCAAGCATCCAATGAGCTGTCAAAGTTAGGGTCAACCCAGGCCGAAGTTCCTACTGGAGTGTTCATCTAGGACCTCATGACACCATCCATCAAGCAGGGGCAAGAAGGCATTGAAAAAAAGGCACCTACCGAGCCGTTAGTCACAGCGGTCCCTGGCCCGAGCAGTGATTGGAGGGAACCTTTCATCAAATACCTCACCACTATAGATGTCCCCGCTAATAACACAGAGAGAGAATGCCTCACCCACCACAGCAAGCATTACGTCATAGTTGAAGGAAAGTTGTATCGCAAGAACGCCAAAGGAGGGCTACTCCAGAAGTGCGTCTCCAAGGAAGAGGGCGAGAAGATACTCAAGGAGATCCACGCTGGCACTTGCGGTAATCACGCAACCTCTAGAACACTGGTCGGCAAGGCCTTTCAAGCTGGTTTCTATTGGCCCTTAGCAGTTGCCGACGCCGAGACATTCGTTCGCCGGTGTGAGAATTGTTAGTTTTTTGCTAAGCAAATCCACGTCCTAGCCTAGGCCATGCTAACGATTCCTGTGTCTTGGCCCTTCGCATGCTGGGGACTGGATATGATCGGGCCCTTCAAGCCCACGCTGGGAGGTTTCCACTAGGTCTACGTCTGCATCGACAAATTCTCCAAGTGGATCACATACAAACCCATGGTCCATGCTACAGTGAAGAAGGCAGCCGAGCTGCTCGGTGACATCATTCATCGGTTTGGCCTACCAAATAGCATCATCACTGACTTGGGGTCCTCGTTCACCGGTGCCAATTTCTAGGACTTCTACGATGAAAGATGCATCTCAGTTAAGTATGTCTCGGTCGTGCACCCAGGGCTAATGGCCAAGTTGAGCGCGCCAACGGCATGATTCTCGACACATTGAAGAAAAGGCTCTACAAGAATGAGCAAAAGCACCCCGGCAAGTGGCTCAAGGAATTGCCAGCTGTGGTCTAGGGACTGAGGACCTAGCCTAGTCGCAACACTAGCATCTCCCCATACTTCATGGTTTTTGGTTCCGAGGCCATTTTACTAGCCAACATCGCTTTTTGAGTACCCAGAGTGGAGAACTACAATGAAGCAAACTCTGACCAAGCCCGGCTCATTGAGTTGGACAAACTAGAGGAGGAGCGCTTAGTTTTGTGTGTTTGGACAGTGAAGTACCTCGATAGCGTGTGAAGATACTACAACCGCAACCTCAACGATTGGTTCTTCGTGGTCGGAGACCTAGTGCTGTGCAAGAAGCAGAAGACCAATAGGATGCACAAGCTATCTTTACCTTGGGAGGGCCCCTTCATCGTCAAGGCGGTCACCCGACCATGTTCCTACAAGCTATGTGACATGGATGAAAGAGATATCCCAAATTCTTGGCACATCAATCTTCTAAGGCATTTCTACCCTTGAAGGGTCTCCTTTCAAAGATATGTACCGTTCATACTCGAGTATTCAATAAAATTTTTGTTCTAATGTTAATCCATACTGTTATCTCCGTGCTCTTTTCTAAGCGATTCTATTCATGCATACAACATCTCAAAGATGACATGTCAACTATGCCTAAGGCAAATGCCCAAATAGACACGTTGACGCTCGGACGCCTCCAGAGACGACCCTGTCTCCGACTTCTCCTTGCAGGTGCATGAGCATCCGCCCTCTATGTCATGGAAGGTCGGCAGTGGTTCCCTAGCAATGCCCTATTCTTCCCACATGCACGACCCCTGTGCCCTGCGTTACAGTCAACTAGGCTAGCTAGGGCTGGGGACTACGCTATACACTTCTGATCAGATGGTTTATATCAAATATAAACACAAATATACCATAACAACAAATGCTCGCCAAAAGATGCTAAGCACTTTTGTACAATGATTCAACATGAGTATTTTCTACTCTACGGAGCACTACTCCCCACCTCACCGAACAGATCGACATCTTTGGCCAACCTCTTTGTCGGCTCTTCCGCATCATCTTCTAGCCTAGCGATCTTCTCTGTGTCTGTGCCATGCGCGTACCCAGTCGCCACCCATCACAGATCCACTGAAGGGTAGTGTGACCTTAGATATGCGACTGCATGGACAACGGCTCCATGGGTGGCGCTGCGTGCGAACTCCTTGAAGTCCACCCACGCTGGCCGTGCTCCCTCGGGTTGCTCAAGACCGACGCAGTCTAGCACGGGCTGAATTCCAGCGGTCATCGCCTCCAGCTTTTGATCATGGGCTTTCACTTGTTCCATGAGCACCTGGAACTACAAAGAAGACAGCCATATGCTAAGCATGCGCTTAAGGCCGCACAAGTCAAAATAGCATGAAAAACACTCACATCAAAGATCTTTAGTGATTTTCTCAACCATCTCCTCCGCTTTCTCCTTCGCCTATTGAATCTGGCAGAAGGCCTCCTGGGAAAGGCCGAGCTTCATCTCCAGTGCTTTGTATAACAGTTAGACATCTCACAATGCTGAATACCACCAAAGCGAAATTTCGAGAACTATCTTTCTACCGATAAGCGCTATGGCTGAGCTGCTCAGCCATCGACTGGCTCTCCACCTCCATTTGCTAGCGCTCCTTCTCCAATGCCAGAACCTTCAACTCCAGGTCCTCCCCATAGTGGCGCTCTTGGAGGTCTTTCACCGACACTTGTAGACTCTTGTTCTCCTCCAATACCGGAGCCATCTCCTCCAACTGCCACCGGCATTGCTCAGATACCTTCATCACATTCTACAGCAGGCAAACGGATTAATAGACTAGGCTATTTAAAGGACAAAGAAGATCTCTTCAGGCTTACCTCAATATGGCCCATCATCGATTTTAGATCAGCCCTCACCTTCTTTGTCTCTGTGCTCGCCTCCACCTCCTCCAGCATCTCAAACTCTTTGCCGCACTGAATGAATGTGCGGAGGAGTTGGGGCAACGAGGTGGGCTCCTGCATTATCTCTTCGATCTCCATGGCGGCCATCGGCAAAGGTGCCCACTATGGCTACTGCCGTGCTCGGACAGAGCGGCCGAGCGCCTCTCCCATCGTTGATGCCACACTGCTCGGCATGTCCCCCGCAGGCTCCATACCTTTTCTGGCAAGGCCACTTGATGTCGCCACAGCATACCATGCCTCCTTTACACCAGGATCGCCCTCATCATGCAATCCGCCACCACGTGAAGTCGGTCTAGTTGTTGAGGGCTTCTCCATAGTAGGGGCAGTTGGTTCCACAACCGTCAGTTGCTCCACGGTGGGGGCGACCAGATCCACCCTTGCCTATGCTTGCTCGACATGGGGAGCTGCCCGCTCCTTCGTGTGCCTTTCGTCATCAGCAGCCGATGGCTGCAGGACCTCCGTCGACTCCGCACTACAAAAAAAATTCGTCAAGAAGCATACCACCGAGCCAAAGGAATATGGCAAAAAAATAAAGCACTTACAACTAGGACACTCATTGCATAGCTCAGAACCTACGTCCTTGCCTAGAACTAGTTTGCCTAGCAGCCGAACTGCTCGCATGGTCTCGAGGACCGCCGTTGTCTCCTATGCTGCTGCCACTAGAGCCGTCCGCGTAGTCTCGGGGACTGCGGTAGCCATCCGATCTGTCATTGATGTTGCCACCTGAGCTGTTGCTGGTGGTGGTGCCACTCGTGTGCTGTAAGGGTTGTTTCTACAACCCCCCATGTCCACCGCCTCTCCCATGTCTCTGCCCCAGCCGATGTAGACAGCGGGGGCGTCATGGCCCTCGGTGAAGGAGGCGCCGCTTAGCCATCATTGTCCGATGAGCTCAACATCACCACCTATCGTCTTTGATGCTGGGTGGACGCACCAATGGTTACCGACCTCTCTTCACGTTGTGATGATGCAGCTATTTTTCTTCTTTTCGGGGATGGCTCCTTGCCAGCCAGTCGCTTCGCTCGAAGCTTCTCGTGGACATATGGCGTCTGCTTGTCTTCATCTTCACCATCAAGGTCGGTCGAGCTATCCCCACTAGCCTTTGGGCTAGATCAACATTGAGGACAGCTTGGCTGGGCATGAACACCCCACAGCTAGTCAGCTAACGGCACTGCCAAGAAGTATACCGACCGATCCTGCCCATGAAACTTCAGGAAAATGAATGAGTATATTGCAATTGCAACAAGATAAGGGATCAACCAAAACTAAAAAGAAGGCTCTTACCCATGGTGGGAGGGTCCCTACACTAAAGGCCCTCTGCTGATCATCGATCTTACGACGCCCTGTGAGGTTAAACAACAGCCCAATTCACCGCATGACTTTGTTCTGGTTAATCAGCTCGGGCACCTCATGGGTCCCATCAGTATCTCCCCGGTATTCATATCCAGGATGTGCTCTCTCCTTGTTGTGCTAGCATCGCCAAAAAGTGAAGTTTGTCGCCACTACAACCCCATCCACCCTTCTATAGTTGATCAGTTCCAACAGCTCCATCACTTGCTCCATCCCATTAGCACCAGCTCTCTTCGGCCACTTGGCGTTGCTCATGGGAATCTGATCAATGTCGCATGCCACATAGTGTTCCCCCTATGGCATGTAGAACCATCGTTGCGCCCAATACTTCACATTTGTGTTCAATGGGCTAGCGATGTATTGGCCACCATCCCATCTCGAAGCTGCAAGTATGTGCTGCCTACGATCCTAGATCTAGATCCCCCCTTGAGCTTTCAAATAGAAGAAGTGGCGGTAGAGATCATAATGAGGAAGAATGCCAAGATAAGCCTTGTAGAAATGGATGAAGACAGAGACATCAAGGATGGAATTCGGGCCCAGATTGCAAAGACAAATCTCATAATAGTCAACCAATCCACAGAGAATTGGATGGATTGGAACGCCAAATCCATGACAGAAATAATCTTCAAAAACTACTAATTCGTCGCCGTGAGGAGTTGGAAAGCTCTCACCGAAAGCCGGACGCCATCCCGCCGTCAACCTATCGGGCAGCATGCCATCCTCCACAAACCGATTGAGCGCCACCTCATTGCTGACGAACCCCACCCATTCCTCAGCGTGATTGAGCTCGCGTGATCCTCTACTCGAACTACAGTGGTTTCTTTTGGGCACCATCCAGCAGATCCGTCGCCTAGAGGAGGCTGCATGCTTGCGGTTGCTATAATGGCAGGGCAGTTGCTAGGTGAAGCGGTGTGGGCGCGAGGATGAAGATGAAGCGGTGGATAGAAAGTGTGGAATGTGCACTAGGGTCACAGTGCTCTTATAACGGTTCAACCCCTGACCCTCCGCCTTCTAGGGTTTTTGGGAAATCATGCCCGCCGCGCCGCATTCTCTTCTGACGTCTCCGCATACCGCTGGGCTGTTGAGTGGGCTTGGTAGGCCGCCGTGTCAAACCATGTCAAACATGGGTTGATATTCAATGTTGAGTGTTGCTACAACACAATATTTTCTTTCTCTGACCCTACTACAAGATTTCTTTGTAATCTTCCAGCAGGCTTGGGGACTACATGTGTACATGTCATCTCGTGATGACTGTATTTATTTCTACACTGCTTTCCAGCGACATTGGGGACTGGGCCAGCACCTGAAGCCCACTAGTTTGGACCCTAGCAGAACGTGACTACTTCACCTATTGCCAGGCTCAGGGACTAAGTGGGAACACTTCACCTCACGGTGAATATGCTTATTTTTTGACAATCTTCTACAAAATGGCTAAGTTCTTCCACGCTAACTATGTCAAGGATGCCATGTGACCAACTTCGACGCCTGGAACCTAAGTGGGCACACTTCACCCAAGGTGGAGAGTTTGAATTTTTTTTACTTGAGCTCCTTACAACCTTCTGACAAACCCTGGATTCGAGTGTGCTCGGCTCCAGCAACCGGACAAATAGCTCGGATGCATGCTTAGATAGCTCAGATGCATGCTCAGACAGCTCGGACGCATGCTCAGACAGCTCGAACGCATGCTCAAATAGCTCAAACGGGCATGTTCAGTAGCTTGGATGCATTCTCAATAGCTCGGACAAGCTCAGGATAGTGTTGCTCAATGGATGCAAGGCACTTGGGGACTAGCTATGGTGGTATAACCCCTGATACCAGTAGGGCTATACATGGGCCAAGCCACTAGGAGAGGCCTAGCACACGAGACTGCGCATGGGCCATGCCACTAGGGAGGCCTAGCCTATGAGATGACGCCATGCGAGGCACGACATAAGTCGGCGTGCCTCGCAAGACTATGTGAAGATCTTCGATGATCAACAAAACCTGCTCAAATATGCTAGATCCCGTAATATCTATAACTTCCTATCTTGTAAAACCGATCAGGATAGAAACAACTAATCTGTAACCCTACCCCCTGAGCTATATAAGGTGGGTAGGGACCCCCTCATTTTCATCTAATTATACGCAATACAATTCACAAAGACATAGGACATAGGATATTATGTCAAGTGACGGCCCAAACCTATCTAATCGCTATCTCTCGCGTTCTGTGTCACCATCTGGCTCCCTCATGTGTACCTCCACCAATTCATCTACTACCGTGGGCATACCCCTCGGTAGACTACTGGACGTATTTTGTCAACATCGCTCCCCCTCGCGTCGATGCGATGGCAGACACTTCCTCACCACTCGCACTCTCTTTCCCTCGCCTTACCCGCTCTCCTAATGCTTGCCCTCACCTCGCTGCTATGCTCAACCACGACCGCCATGGCCACAGATGTGCAGAAGCTCTACTGCCGTAGTGCCCTGCCATTCCACCTTCGAGCCAAGCCTAGCTCCACGCCCCTGCTCTCCACTCTCTCCTGCTCACGCTCACGTTAGCCCTCGTGGTCCCTCTTCCTCGCTCCCCATCATGAACGCGGATGTGCCCTTCGTGGCCGGTGAGCAAAGCTGCTGCACCACCACTGCTCCCTCTCTTGTGCCTCCTCAGCCCAACCAACAGCTCTACGGCATCTTCCTCCTTCGCCCTGCACGCACGCCAAAACCCTGCTCGCCTCCTCGCCGTGAGAACGCATGGCCAGAAGGTCACGGGCTATAGCTAGTCGAGTCGTGGGCTAGGCGGGCCATGGCCTAGCCTCACCGACCCTTCCTCACTACCATCTCTGACCACCGCCGGCTAGAATCGACTACCCAAGCCTGGCCCCGACGACCTCCTCTCCTCTGCATCGTGAAGAAGAAGAAGAATGATTAAATAGAAATAGAAACTTTTCTTGGTTCCAGATGCAAAATGTCTAGAGAGAATAGTTTACATATGTGGGTTTAGTTGATTTGTGAAATCTCTAGGGTTCCTAATGGAAATGTGTTTTTCTTTTATCTTTTTCTTTTCCGCATATAATCGGCTAAAACTTTGAAAATACATAGTAAATTGTAGAAAAATCGTAAAATAGCAAATGAGGATGTTTTAGAATCCTTGTGAGTAGATCTATGCAATAGAGTTATAATATTTCATGTTTAAGTAGAAAGTTTTTGCTGTAGAATTGCATCTATGTTTTTAGGGTTTTCTAGGAATAAATTCATATCTAAAGTTGTGGTGCTCCAATTGCTGTGAAATTTTTATGGTAGGCTACTGATGTCATGTGTTTGCTGTGGTAAAAAATTCATGTTCATTCGACACAATAGGACTGAGTTATTGATTTAACTTGCTTAGTGCTTGATAAATGGTTTTAAATGATTTATAATTAAAATAAAGATGCAAAAATGGAAAATGTTGTTCCTTTACCTTGGCATAATGTTGTTATAACCTAAGGAACCTTTATATAGCCATATGTTTACAGAAAATGTTGAGTTTCACTTTTGTCTTGCTCTCACATGTTTTCTTGCAATGGCAATTTGTCTTTTTTTTGGGATAATTATTTTATAAAACCTGAGCATGTAATCTTGATACAGTAGTCAT
Source organism: Miscanthus lutarioriparius (assembly GCA_904845875.1). Taxonomy (NCBI): domain Eukaryota; kingdom Viridiplantae; phylum Streptophyta; class Magnoliopsida; order Poales; family Poaceae; genus Miscanthus; species Miscanthus lutarioriparius. The sequence continues at coordinate 68,776,925 of CAJGYO010000005.1, read as the reverse complement.
GTTGTGTTATCATCTTCCATCCATAAAAATCTTGGGTCCAAACTAGGTGTTTGACATATCCCTTAAAAATTAATATATAGGTTTATATAATTATAAAGGATAAATGGAAGCTTGCCTGTAAACAAGCATATGTATGTTTATGATGTTGTGATTCTTGTAATGCTTGTTGATTAAGCACAATATTGCTTAGCTAATTTAAGTGTGGTTTGAGCTGTGAACTAGCTTGTGGGTGTGCCCACTTGTTAGCCAAACAAGTGATGGACTCGATTATGCATATGTGCTGTTATGGCTGCTAGGACAGTTTTGGTTGTGGTGGTCACTTCGTGATGATAATGATCTTTTCTATGAATGTGGTTAATACAAAAGTGTTATCTAACCTCCTTATCTTCATGATAGAAGCCAGGTGATTTCCTGTCACCTGCGAGACATATGTAAATACTTGGTCATGGTTGGCTATATTTGCTAACGTGGAACATAACCATGTGATGAATAAATGGAGGCAACAAGACATGGAGGTCTCGCGTGCATATTTTATCCCATTTGTGTTGGTTAAGGATGGCATTGTTGTGGGCCCTCATGTCATTTTGAACACAGCCTCTCACTTACCTGGCTAGATAACTCATTTCGATCATGAAGCCGAGTAGCTCAACTCAGGCCGGGAGTCGTTCTGTCCAAGGGTGCACATTGGAGGTAGTAAGGATGTGCGGGGACACGGATATGAACCAAGGGCAGGCCGGTCCTGAACATCCTGGCAACCGATTGGTCCCTGAGTGTGCGACGTTGATCGAACCCATGAAATGAGTCCTGAGTTGTACCAAAGGTGACCCGATGCAACCTCGATGGGGAAGTGTGGGTTTGTGTTAGGATTTCTGCCCAGCTGGTTGCAATCGATTCGAATCACCGTCTCTCTCGGATATTGAGAAACTTGACTGAGCCCCCTCATCGTAGTAACACTGGATGGAACATGATGGTTATGATGATTATATGATAAACCAGATATGGTTACTAATGTTTGCTTTATCTTAATCAAGTGATTGCTCTAGAATAGGTGCAAAGTTAGCCATAATAAGCTTCACTAAACTTGATGCTAAAATATTGACTAAAAGATTGAAAGTAAGGACTCATGATAGTAATGCTCTTTTTGGAAAGTTATGCTATCCAACCAGCTCTTCAAAATAAGCCTTGTATATCCTTGAGAGTTTTTTATTTCTCTCATGTCGGGTAAGTCTAGGTGAGTATATTCGAGTACTCAGGGTTTATCCCACAATGTTGCAAGTGATGTTCTCGGCCTACTGAAGATGGTGGCTAACCGCCAGTGGGCTTGGTGACTCTATATTTACTTCTCGTCTATATGTTATTGTTGGAGGATGTTACTTATGCTAGAAATGCATTTGGAACTTGTGTTATTGTAATCATTTCAAGTTATGTTGTTTTCTCTAAATCCATTTTGAACTTGATATTGTACCGGCTATTTGTGAAATCAATTGTAATATTATTTCTATTGCAAACTCCATGTATGCGATGTGTGTTTCCTTAATCATGCGATCTTGGTTGTGATGTTGATTTACCGAGGTCATTCATGACAGTCGGTGGACTACCGAGTTTGTATAAGTGAAAGTGTGTGCGTGCCAATGTGTTAAGCGGGGGCAGCTGTGCTTGAGCTTGTATAAATTGGGCGGTTTTGTCGCATTATCAGGCCGTATCTGGCTGGTGGGCACTGTAACGGCCATCACCACTTTGGGCGGTGTTGTCTTGTCTGAGCTGCGTGGCGTAGGGGTGGCGTCTAACCGAACCAAGGTGACCATTGTCCCCTCGGTCCTTGCAGGGTCAGTGTGGCGTGCCTACTCTTGTCAAAGCGGGCATGTTTGGCTAGGCTTGACCTCTCCCCATTCCTCCCGGGGGTTAGGATGGTAGAGAGGTCATGAGTCTTTTGCGCGTCATGCGGCTAAGAAAGAAGGAGGGATCGTGGCCTACCCTAGCCTTGGTGTCAGGCCTACTCTGCTTAGCTCAGCTCAGCCCTGGTCGTTCGGGCCTTCGCTAGTTGATGTGTCGTGGGCCGCTCGGCCTGCTAATTAATAGGTGCCTTGAGACACCTAGGGATTATAACCATGAGAAAACTACTAAACAAGCTACACTAGAGATAGCTAGGTGGGAGAGCGAGCGATTTATCTTTTAATAACTAAGGGTAAACAAATGACTAGGAGAAATGCGCTAGTACTCCGGCGCACAGCCCGCCTACCAACTCAGAGAGTTAAATAGACAAGGTCTGCCGCGAGCCGTATGATTTAATAATTAGACCTAACGTGGTGGAATACATAGGATGGACAAGGCTGTCACCACTTGCCACCAACCACAATCTATTCAGAGGCCTAGCCATATCCACAGGTAATCTATAGCCGAAGCAACTTGCTTAATCTATAGGCTTACTACTTTGATCCGAGCTCCGATGACTAGACGGTGGAACCGATACTAACGAAAGACTACTAATAATAAGATAGCCTATGCTACTAATGCCAAACAATAAGCACCTAAGCTCACTAATGATGAACAATAAGATAACCTATGCTACTCATGCCAAACAATAAGCACCTAAGCTCACTAATGATGAACAATAATGAACAATAAGCACCTAAGCTCACTAATAATGAACAATACTAAAATAAAGTACTACAAATAAAGTATTGAATAAAGTAAATGCTAAATGAAAGAATTACAACAGAGCGATACCAGACCTAGAAGACTCTTATGGACTTCAAGAGAAGCTCCGCTCTTGCTCTACTTCCACTACTAGACTACTACTCTAAAGCTAAGCTAAGCTAAAAAGCTAAGAGAAGCTTGGAGAGCTTGGAATTGAATGAGGCACTTCTCCACCGAGCTCCACACCCCATATTTATAGTGTAGAGTGAGGGGTGTATGCAGCCAGGAGGTCAGTGGAGCACCTAGGGCACCGGGTGTCGGGGACCAATACTAGGGTACCCAAAGAGGAGGGGCTAATGACCATCAATGTGGACACATCTGAGCAGTTAAGAGCGCGACTACAGCTCCAACCGATGCCTAGGTGTGCAAGCTCCGCCTCGCCCGACCGCTGAGGGTTGGTTCCACCTCGCTCAACCTCAAAGGGCTAGCTCCACCTCACCTGACCCTGAGGTCGTGGGCTCCGCCTCACCTGACCCTTGGGTCTACGCTCCGCCTCGCTCGACCCTTGGGTCTACGTTTTGCCTCGTCCAACCTCTGAGGGCTGGTTCCACCTCGCCCGACCCCAAAGGGCTGACTCTGCCTCACCTGACCCTAAGGTCACTGGCTCCACCTCGCCTGACCCTTGGGTCCATGCTCTGCCTCTTCCGACCCTTGGGTCTGCGCTCCACCTCGTTCGACCTCTGAGGGCTGGTTCAGCCTTGCCCGACCCCAAAGGGCTAGGTCTGCCTCGCCTGACCCCAAGGTCGTGGGCTCCGCCTTACCCGACCCTTGGGTCTACGCTCCGCCTTGCCTGACCCTTGGGTCTACGCTCCACCTCCTACAACCTCTGAGGGCTGGTTCTGCCTCGCCCGACCCCAAAGGGCTAGCTCCACCTCGCTTGACCCTGAGGTCGCGGGCTCCACCTTGCCCAACCCTTGGGTCTGGGCTCCACCTCACCTGGCCCTTAGGTCTGTGCTCCACCTTGCCCGGCCTCTAGGGAGGTCTCCGCCTCATCCGACCCCAAGGCCGTGGGCTCCGCCTCACCTGACCCCAAGGCCGGGGGCTCCACCTCGCCCAACGGAGACCCATACCGCCGCCAACCACTCCAGGTCCAAACATAAGGGCCTGAGTCAAAGGTCTAACACCAGGGAAGAGACCGACATGCCCCGATGTAACCCGTGGTCTCGATAGGCCATACCTAAGGGTTCACGTCTAGAACAGCGTCGGGCGTACCAGTGCTATTCTGCCTAACCCCCGTACGAACACTGACGGGCGCGTCAGTTCACCATGACGTCCGCCCGGATGAAGTGGAGTGCCATGATCGATAGATGACACCTACGCATGGCGCCAGTGATGGATAGGGATGCAACATGAAGCTACCCCTGTTGACATCTATAGAGTTGGCGAGATGCACATGAAGGAGAAGAAGGACCCAGCGATCCTGAAGGACTTATTCTCCCTCTCGTTCTCCTCTCTTCCTCCTCTATAACCTGTGCTTTCGCTTGGCCTATAAAAGGGAAAGCAGGGCATCGCATTTCGGGGACCCCTGATCGACTCATCGCAACACATCACACTGATTCAGGCTAGATCCGATCGAACCATCAATAACCCATCGAACCCTGAACATATAGGTGAGTAGCAACCAAGATCTCTTAGTGCCTGTTCACTCCTTTCACCAAGAGACTTGGGACCCATCCCTCTCTCGCCTGTTTGTAACCCCTACTATAAACTTTCAGTGCTAATAACATGAGCAGCCACAACGAACTAGACGTAGGGACATTCTTCCCGAACCAGTATGAATCTCGTGTCCTCTTAGTACACCATCCGAGCTAGACGTGTAATATTAGAAATTTACTTGTTGGTGGCAACTCGAAACACCGATAGTTGGTGCGCCAGGTTGGGGCCTTTTGTGTGTCTCGACATCCATACCAGGCTTCGGATGGCCAGTCACAACGTCAGCTGGGTTCTAGTCGCGCACGTGCGTTTTAAGGACCTGGACTTCATCATCACGACGGAAGGAGAGTTGGTGTAGTGATGAGGACACGCCTACGTTGTCCAAATGTCTGCCCAATCTTTCACGGTACAAAATCACCTGAGCAACTTCTCTGAACTTTCAGCAATAAATTTTCAGCAAAAATTTATAATGATTGTTTAATCAATAAATCACGCCTGTTGTCAGACCCAAAGCAAGTGTGCAGTACAGCAGCAATATCAATTTTTATCTTCACGGCACCAAAGCAGGCAAGCAGAGACAAGTTCTCTTCGTGATTCAATAGAAACTAAATAGTCAGATCCTTTCCTTCAGTGCTACAACCAGTAACTCAAACTCTAATATAGATAATTTAGAAATCAACAGCAGCCACCAGAAAAATGATCGGCTAACCAGCAGTAGCAATAAAAGAGGAGCAAGAGTTCCTCTCGACAGTGACAAGATAAAATCAAATACTAGCAGTAGCAATAATATTGATAAAGGGACCAGCTTACAATAGATGCAATCCAAGCCCCAGCAATGTTCTTCCATCCGCAGCCACGATGAACCACGATCACAAGATGGGGAACTCCAAGAATTCCAAGCGACGCACTCAAGCCGTAGCAGCTTGATCACGCACTCCACACGGATCCACAAGAATCTGGAATATAATCTTCAAGGCGAAGAACCTGATGGGAACACCATCTAGGGTTTTCCGAGCGGTGGCTCGACGAGGAATAACTTCACAAATAAAATCTAGTCTGCCCTCCCTTACATGCCGACCCTGGCCTTTTATTAATGTGCACGTAGGCACTCTGTACTCCACGAGGCCAGAACCAGGTTCGACTCAACCAAGTGCACGCAGGCACCATGACCATCTAATTGACTCCAACTATGACTCGTACACATGACTCCGACACACAGGTGACCTGAACCAAAATTATAAAAGGAAGCAAACTTGACATGCTAGCTACGACTTCATCTAAAAGGAAATATACTAAAATAATGCGGCTACATTGCTAATCACCATATTTAGCCTTCCTAATCAAACGAAGCCACTAGCAACTCACGTCAATAAAATTGTAGCCAATCTTCAACTTGCTTCACATATCTGGTGGCTTCTTAAATTGGCATAATTCCTTTTCTTTGGATAAATTAGCTCCACAAAATATAATCGAGTTTGGCATGGTAGCAGTAAAATCTATATTTCCAGCCTTCATCACATTTTGCTTCGCATCAAAAGAAAATGAACCAAACTGAATAACTTGACGAGCCATGGTCTCATCATGTAGGCTCTAGCCGCTATCCAACCACTCCAATCCACTGGTCTCGACGCGATTGCCGAGGCGCTTGAGGAGCTGCAGCTGCACACACCAGAGGCCTATGCCCCCAGTAGCGACCGACTCCTCGGCTTCGACTACGAGAGGTTAGAGCACTAGCTCGACGCCTTTCTGGGACCCCGACCATCCTAGGAGGACCTACGCCACCTCACCTTCTTGTTCACCAATGTCATGGCATAGATTGCCGGGGGAGAGCCCCTCTCACTAGAATACCTCATCCGGAGCACCCCGACAGCGCTCCTGTTCGGTCTGCGCAATGCAACAGAGACCGTTGGCCACTTTGTGGCGCAATGCACTCCTCGGTCCCCTATGAGCGATGAGTTTGTGGGGATGACCGAATATGTTACAGAATCTTTTCATGACCTCCTCGCGGGAGAAATGGAGTCGCCCTCCACCTCTGACTCCAGCAAGGGAAGCCATCAGCTCTCTCATTAATGTTTTATGGTAGGTATCCCCGAGGGACATGTCGAAAGCATCCACGAGGAGGAGGCTACCCCAACAAACAACCTCGACAACGAGGTTGAGGAGGATGCAGGAACCCCACGCCGCTTGCGAGTGGAGCAGTTGAAGGCCTGACACTTAGAGCTCGAGGAAGCATCGACGCCAGCTCGAGTAGGACCACACGGAGCTCGATCGAGAGATCGAGCGCCACGGAGATGATGGGCGCATGCGTGCCATGGCCCGTGACATGAACCAGAGGATCATCGCGGATGATGAAGCTGTAACAGAACCGCCCAATTTATACAAGATCAAGTACGGCTGTCCCCACTAACACGTTGACACACACATACTTTCACATATATAAACCCGGTAGTCCGCCGAGTGTCCCGAAAGACCTCGGTAAATCAACATCACAACCAAGATCACGTGATTAACCAAATACACATCACATACACAGGGTTGCAGTGGAAATAATATTACATAAGGGTTCACAAATAAAAGTACAAGTTTGGGTTTCAAAACCTCTTAGTGAAAACAACATAGCTTTCAAATGATTACATTAATATAAGTTCCAAATATATTGCTAGCATAAGTGACATCATCCGACAAAAGCATATAGATGAGAAGTAACTATAGAAGCACCGAGCCCACCGGTGGTTAGCCACCATCTTCAACAGGCCGAGAACTCCACCTACAATATGGTGGGATAAACCCTGAGTACTTGAATGTACTTAGCCAGACTTACCCGTTGGAAACCAAAACAAATGACAGCAAGGATCATGCATAGCTTAATTTAGTGGATCTGGCGGACGACCTTTTTGCATAAAAGCTTGAGTAACCATTAGCAATATTCACCTATACTAGCAGTGACTTTTAGCCATTACCTACCATCTATATTAGCACCTGTACTAATCAATCACTTGATTAAGTTGCAAACAATAATAACCATATCAGGTATTTCATGGCTCATTGTCATTATCATCATCATCATCATCCTCATTTAACCATATCTTTAAATTTAGTGAATCTACGTTGCCGCTGCTCAGTCAAGTTCTCACTATCCGGGAGAGACGGCGATTCGAATCGATTCCTATCTAGCTGGAGGGGTATTCCTAAACACAAACCCTGCTTCCCCCATCAAGGTCACAAACGAGTCACCTTTGGTACGATTCAGGAGTCGTGAGTCCGAACAGATCGACATTCTTAGAGAACCACTCTGCCAAGGTTGTTCGGGACTCTAACCCGCCTTGGACTTACGCCAATGGCTCTCCGCACATCCTTACTACCTCCAGAATGCACGCCACTGCTCGTGTCCCCGGCCTGAGTCAAGCTACAAGGCTTCGCGGTCGGAACGACTTATCCGGCCAGCTAAGTGTTAGGCTGCGTTCAACATGACATGAGGACGTACAGCGTATCAGTCCTTAAATGACACAGACAGGGATAGATTCACACCCAAGACCTCCATGCCTTGTTGCTGCACTACCATCATCCCGTCTGGTCTTCTTTCACTATTAACACATGGTTCTTTTTCATGATAGCAAATATAACCAACCGTGACCAGAGCTCATCCTACATCTCGCAGGTGACAGGAAATCACCCGACTTCTACCGATCTATGCATAGCTAAGCATCATTCGATCCTACACTTAATTAGGATTCACAGGATTTTATCTGGACAAGGTAAGGATATAATGCAACAATTGGTTCCAACCAATTCCTATACTTAATGCATCATCAACAATAAGAGATACTCAATATATTTGTAAAAACATGGGAGGCTTATAATGCTCCGGGGCTTGCCTGGGATTCGACACAAGTCAGTTCAGTTAGCTTGCACCGTCCAGGTGACATCTCCGTCCTAGCACTCGCTTAGTCCTTCCATCTTCGGGATAGATCCTCCATACACCGTCTTCGGGTTCGGCTCCAACATCATGTCCTTCACGTGGTTCATCTAGCGCACCTAGATGAGATGCAAGATGCATGTGTATAAATGTGATGAATGGTAACACAAGATGCATTACATAAGCATTCAAGACAAACACAAGATTATGCAAGACATAGACATCAATAGCTATTTAACTAACATCACACAACCTATCATGCTAAGAAGGTAAAGAAGACGACAACTCCAAGCATGACACAAGTTTCCCAAGATCTCAGGTGCTCTAACTCCGTCATCATTCAAGGCATAAGTCACACTTAACAATATACAAGCAAACACTATAATTGGAATCTGCCAATTTCTGGACATGCAAACAGCAGCTACAAGATTTAGCTATAACTGGAGTTACACAAATCCAAATGACTTGCAAGAAGACATTTTGAAAAGCTTATGAAATTATCTACATTTCATCTATAACCATCATAGCATGATTCACAAGTTAAGTAGGTCGAAATTATACATTTACAGAAATTGGTCCACAATTGACAGAGAGCAGCCATTTCTTAAACCCAACTTTAAATAGGTATAACTCACAAACTACAAGGCCAAATGCCACCAAATTTTAACAGAAGCTAGATACATGAATTATCTACAACTTTTATATAAACAAGTTTCACAACAAAGCACATTATCATGAAGAACTTTGCTAGGTTCCCAGATCTGTCCATAAACCACATTTGCAAGAAAATAAATATTAACTAATGTTGCAAACACATAATTAGGCAAAACCAACTTTACCAACATGTCACACATGACTAAAGAACACCAGAAAACCTAGTGTCCATGACCAAATAAATTCTTTTAATGCATTTCTTAATTTATTTTAGATAACAAGGTGACATAATGAACATATACCAAAAGTATACAATAAATTCTACAAAAATTACAGTGGCTCACATATCCTCTCAATAGTCTACTGTACAAATTTCACTCCATTTGAATATGTATAGCAACCTCTATGAAAAAGACAAGTTGCTAAAGCAAGAAATCATGTGAGAGCGGGATAAACCAATAACTCACTCATACTTCATCCAATACTTATGAAATTTTTACCACACATCAAATATCACATTAGTAGCATGCCACAAAAATTTCACTTCATTTGGAGCCCTAGATCTACAGTTATGGAAAATAATAAATTCAACTAGCATTACAACCTTACTGCACAAATCTATTTTTACCGCAAAATATTGAAACTAAAACATGCTATATTATAGATCTAGTGCATAGAGAATTTTACAAGGATTCCAAAAAGTCCTCATTTGCTATTTTACGAATTTCCTATGAATTTCCAAAGATTCATAAAATTTACTGCAAATAGGTCCTTAACGACACTATTCCTTTGAGTCACTGACTTCGCAAAACGACCCCTGCTCTTCTTCGAATTGCTATAGGAGGTCCTTGACGCAAACATGAACAGAGGAGGCACTGGAGCTTGTCGATGTCAGCTGGAGGAGGCTGTCGGCGGTGGGAGAGTGGTGGGGAAGCACCAGGGGGTCCGTGCGCACCTAGGGGATAGCTCGGCTCGGCCCGAGGCTGCCCGAGTTCGCGCGGCCACGTGAGCAGCGGCCGACAGCCGACGGATTACGACGGCGACGGCTGCCGGTGGCTGCGTGACCGGAAAGGTGGCGTACAGGAGGCAGCGCGCGAGCGGGGAGGTCGAGGATGAGGTCGACTGGGATGGAGGAGGCTCAAAGGACGAGCGAGGACGGCGGCCGCGGAGCTTGACTTGCCGGCAATGGCAGCCGGCTCCGCGCGTGCGTGGCGGTTTGAGGTGACCGGCTGGGCTAGGTGTGGCCGGCTACGGCAGCTTGGAGGCACGGCAAGGAGCACAGAAGGGGAGCGAGGATGGCCGGCGGTGGGAGCTTGCTCTGCTCGCGGCCATGGTGGCGCTCGGCGTCCGCGCTCCGGCGCAAAGCGAAAGGGGCGAGAGTGAGCAAGCAAGACAGACGGGAGGGTGCTCGGCTTCTCCAAATTGAGCGAGCTGGGCGAGGTGGCGAGTGAGGTGGTGCACATGCAGGCGAGCGTCTTCCACGTGGCGGTGAAGCGCTGCGGCCGGTCGGCCACATCGAGCTCAGGTGATTCAAAACGGTTAAGGAGCTGACAAATACTACCTCAAAAATACACCTGAAACACTATTTTCATCCCTTCATAACTCTCAAAACAATTCGTTATTTACTCAAACGATTGCACTGTTGCATAGAGCTACAAGAGTACTCCAACTTTTATTAAAGGAGTTTGGTCCAAATCAAAACGGTTTGCAAACTAAAATTCACCAAATATAGCTTCATGAAAACTGAGAACTGAAAACTGTAGTTCCAACACTTAGCTGTTTTTTGGAGCTTCAAAACAGCACTGAGTTCAATCTTTGAGCCTCAGTTTGACTTGCTTCCCATCTGATTTAGCTCTTCATCCAAAAACAAAGTTTGTTCTACACATCATGAACTACAACTTTACTTTAAGGTCCAACATCAAATCAGATATATAACCTATAGTTCTACCTTGACCAAAGTAGTATCACGATAAAGCTTAAACTATCCTTTGTGATCCATTGGAGCATTTTCTGGACATTTGCTCAACATGAACCTTTCACGACTTTTGTTGTAGAGTTCAATTAGAGTCGTTTGGGCAAGGTTGCAAGGTTTGGTTAATGACTTATGTTTCCATTCACTTTATAATGCAATTCAAGCACTTAGTAAAACCATTCCAACAAGGATATAACTTATCATTTCATGTGAATTTTTGATTCCAAACTTCATGAAACTTTTCCAGTGATCCATGTGGGTGGAAATTGATGTGAGGCACATGAAGGGAGCACCTTCAACATTACTTAGGTATATATCCGAAAAGGGGCAATATGCAAGCAAAGGTGTGTTGCCCAAGTTTAAGTTGCAGCTCACTCTTGTAGATTTGATCTTGACACCCTCATCACCACTTAACATGCCATGTTTGAGCTCAAACCCATTGCTTAACTGGTGGCAAACACCTGGGGTGTTACAACCCTCCCCCCTTAAAGGAATCGCGTCCCGAGATTCGGTGCGAAGGACTTTTAAGGGAAGAGAAACTTGTCATCCAGTTTTCCAACATCAATGATAGCATTAGGCTACTTAACTTCAGAGTATCAGAGAGGCTAATTTGGTCACAACACTTTCTGATACTTGCTCTTCGTCGTAAGCTGTTGTCTGAAGAATTTCCTTCGTTGGCATCCATAAAGCATTATTACATTGGAAGGAATCCAAGATAGCACTGTCCTACGTACTTCGTCATCGATGTACGAAGAGTGATACAAGCATAGGCTAAATACTTGTAACATCTACTTCCCTAGTGGATAAAGCATAGAACTTATGGACTTTGCACTAGATTGCAGTCGGTTGACGGATATTCCTTACAACGGTGTTATATTGGCTCCTAAGGTCTGAAAAGCAGTTCTCTACTAACGTGGCTTGAGCATAACTTCTCGTAAAGGATGTGATCATAGACGGGGTAAACATCCTTTGAGGGCATGAGAAGCTAGTTAACCAATATCCAAACTGGTTGTAGCGGTGCACTCACTCATATGTCAACTGATGGAAAGCTACATAATGTTCCATGTGTGCAGTGCTCTTTCTCTGATAACAATACTGTATTACCTAAGTCAGTTGAGTGAGCGGTGAATGTGATAGCCGACTCTGTTGACTCAACGTTTTCGACGACCATTATTTAAGGGAATTCTCGTATCCAAACGGCAACAGTTATCTGAGTTGTATCTGAGGCAACCCCTTGGGTAAAACACATGGAAGACACCTTAGGCATGTCAGCATTGGAGAACCATTGATGCAGAAGGATGTTAGCGAGGCTTGGAGGGCAACATAAGTTGCAAGTAATCACAAAACTAGGGACTAGTTCACTACCAAGCAGGTTGAGTATAATTTTCCTTCATGGTGCAGTTGGGCAGTAAGTTGAGTTGACTTGCATCGTAGCAAAACTAGCCTTATGAAACTACATTTGACATTGAGGCTTCCTTTCTAGGGTCAATCAATATCTCAAATCCATAATCCAAAATCTGTGCTTTGACACCTTTCCAATTGCTTTCGACTTGTAATGGTACAATTTGACTTGCAGAACACCATGGCAGCTCGTACATTGTTGATACGAGAAAGCAAAAGCAAAGCGAAAGAGTGTAAACTAGTATCTTTGAGAACACTAAAGGGTCATCCAACAGCAGATCTCGACCATGCTTCACATCGGGATATCTACCCCTATCATAACCTTCTCATGCGAGTAATGAGCACAGTCACCGGAAAAATGGCAGATTCTGTACCCTCTGGTTTCCTGCTCATATCTCACAAACTACTGCCCCATTTTGCATGAATTTTGGTAGGCATACAGATCCATAAGTCGTCTAACTACTGACCAAATTTCAGCTCAAACGGACACCATTTGGCTATCCATACAATTCATTTGCCAAAACTGCTCTGTTCTGAATTTGCAGCAACCAATCTGATCAAACATCTCTCAAATCCAATGTTTTACTCACCCAATTCTCAAACCAAATTAAGACATTGATGTGTCCTAAGTAAGGAATGAGATTACCAAGTTTGGGGCCAATCCAACCTCGTTTGTGTCACTAATCGTTGGCATGAAGATAAATGATTTAGTGCCACAAAGCTAGACAGATTTCTTGTTCTTTTTTTTCTTTGCTTCACACATTGTGGGGTGTGTTTTGCACTTTCTGACCTTTCGCATAGAAGCAGCAACTTCTCTTTCTGAGGATGGGGCTAAGGTTTTCCTCACACGGTCCTCAGGGAATAATTTTTAACTATTGATCTAGACACCAACTTGCCGATGCATAAGCATTGGACTTAGGGCTGACTTTGTAGGGCACAAGTATACTCCAAATGCAGGGACAGTCCTACAAAAATAAGGGACCAATTCGGAATATCCTTCAATACTTCGTCCAATAGAGTCCTAAACAATTCCGTTTGTGGTACCCATGATGCTGATTGAAACTAGGGATGTGCTTTCGCTAGCTCCTTATGTAGCCGATACAACGTCTTGTACTATCTATGTGATTGTCCAAGATGGAATTGACTTGATAGCATAGGTTTTGGGAAAACAAAGCAGTAGTTGCATTGCTAAATGGCTTGCTGTTACATTGCCTAACATTGCTCTGCAAGACATAGCCTTTGTAATTAGCAAAAGTTGTCACCTAGCAGGAGGTGAAGCTTCATACTAGTAACTAATCAGTTGGCTCTCAACACTAAAAGGTCCCAAATCTTCACTCTTGACAATAAGAATTGTGGTCAAAGCATAAACCGATGGTCTCCATTGAAGTCAGCAGAAAAGGGGTCACACTAGAAATGGTTGATCTCGACTATGCGATCCACATGCACGTAATGATCAAGACTTGGATAGCCAGGTCATAATCATAATGTGACGCTTGATTCTTATCTAACTAACAACTTATCCAACATTAAGTGTTGTGTGCCTTTCTGATCCAACAATGATGACATAAGTTGTTCACTAGGTGACGGACGTCAATACTGGGACAACATAGTGGAGTCACTTGTCTACCACCTCTTGCAGTCTGTTAATGTTTATGCCGGTGATATGTTCTTCAAAGGTTATCTTCCAGACGACATCAGGAGGAAGCTCTACTACATATGGTCCTAATAGATTGATCTTTTGATAAGATATGGGGAGATAACCAAGAAAGGATCACAAGAAAATATCACATCGACTGTCGTTTCATAATGGATCATGAATAGCAACCCTGATACCTGCGCGTGCCGAGCAGCACAACCTTGTGTGCACGTCCACAGGAGGCTCTCGGTTTTGTCGCAGCACCATAGACTGTTAATCATAACACCATTACTGAACTGACAACCAAAGTGAAATTTCCTGTGGCACCAATTAGATTGTAAGAACAAGCATTGTGCAAAACAGGGATAGCAACAAGGATAGTCACAAGGTTAGGAATCAACAAGGAGGTGATCTAAAGATCAAAACACAGCGCAAGAGAACATAGCTTATTTGCCAAAGACAACTGAGCAGGGGACTTCTTGCCTAATTTCCATATACGCCTTGTGTCCACCAAAGTGAGTACCAGATAAAGATTAACCTAAGATTTGGTCTTGTCGAGCAGCATCATGCGATCAAGACTGATAAACATCCAGAGACTTGAAAGGGTTGGAGGCAAAATAAATGAGATTCAAGGGACATAGCCAATGCACTGACTAGGGATTGAGTTGATAAAGCAATGACATGATCTGCGAGGAAAAGGTTCCAAAGCCATGGTAGATAGCGATTAGCGTTGCACCAGATCAGCTGTAGGAGAAGGAGCAATGAGGTTCGACAAGGATTTTTGAGCAGGGTCCTCCCACATAGGAGCGGAACAACCATGACACATGCAAGCATTCAAGGGAACTAAGCTTGGGCCTAAGGTCAAGCAAAGGCATAGATAAAGTCTTCATAGCGCAACGTTTAAGGCTAGCAACCACATGTACAGGCTCAGGTTCCTAAGAGAGAATCTAATTGGAGGCGACAACCGTGCGATTACGTAACTTGAGCGTTGTTCTAAGATAAAGCTATTTGACACTCATATGCTTACCGAGGACAAACGAGGTGACAATTATGGCACTAATTAGATAACAAGCATACCTACCACATCATAGTTTCAAGCAAGCATTTGAGAGATTCAATCAAATTAGCTTAAGCACAATTACTAAGCACAAGGCTCACACACATAACAAGCATTTACCATACAAGATTTAACTACAAGCTTGGCCTAAAACCAAAGCAAGCTAAAGCATCCACTTAGTATATGCACAGAAAACTGAACAACAGTACAGTAGGCACAGGTTTCAAGCATAACTGAAGTTGTAGGCATCAAACAAAGGTGATCCTAGACTTTAGGTAAAGCTTATTAAGTTGTCTATAACTTTCTTATTATCATATGAAGATGATCCTACAGCTAACAAGACCAAACAAGACAAAGAAGACATCTCTACCCAGATTTGGACAGATTCTGTCATTCCATTTTGCAAGCTCATAACTGGAGATTTAGATCACCAAAAGCAGTGCTATTAGACATTTTAGAAAGCTTAGAAAAATTACTATACTTCTTCTACTATTTCCAAGAAATAATTCTATATGCACACAGGTAAAACAAACCAAATATTAAGATCTGTTCAGAACATAAACAAAACCTGACAACAAACTTCTGAAATTCATAACTCTTAACCCATAAGGCCTAGGGTCATGAAATTTTTGGACAAGCAAGATACGAAAGTTAGCTACGACTTTGGTATTCTCCATAACTATAGAAAACACCGTTATGACCACGAAAACATCACTACTACAGAAACTGTTCTAGCAGCCAATGTCCCACAAGTAAAACAAAACTTGCCTTTGTTCTACTTAACAAGAGAGCACACAAACATGTTATTCTAGCAGCTCTAAACATTGTTACCTTAGAGCAACAATAAATTAATTTTATTCATAAGAACCCCAAGTACTTAAGTGAGGCCTAAAACATTTGCAAAAGCTTGTAAGAACAACATACCCACCACTTGGCTAAACTAGAGGACATTTATAGGTTTAAACATGTAACCACAATTATTTCTAGCAAGGCTAAGCACACACTTTTCTCAAGAACTTCCTATTTAAGCAACATGGAACAAGGCATTTTGTCTAGCTTCACACAGGGAAGATAGCAACATCACATTGTTCACAAGTTACTTAGTATTAGAACAAGGTGAGGGAAGCATATTTATGCACAAGCACAATCATGATGCATGCTCGTCCTATTCATCCTCACCAAATTGCCAGCCTAAGGTGGCAATCACATTCTATGTCGGTGGCATAACACGTACTCTCTCGATATATAGCTAGTCGTCAGCTACATTCAATCTACGCATTCGTGGTTAGCATACCTACAGGCAAATTCATTGCAGCCCATCCCCACAAGAGATAAATAAGCACACAATGAAAACAGTAAACTAAGATACTCTCCATATATACATCCCCAGATGTATATACTTCGATATCCATAGCTACCCGATAAATATACCCGCAATTAAGTACCTTCATATATACATGGGTGTACATGTAAATATTCCAGTAACCACAACTAACTCTCCCCTAGACCGACAGTTGGACGGTCATGCTCTCACAACTCCCACTTACCTGGGCATAGAGGCAATTGATCCATACATTACCATTCAAGCGAATGGCATCCATACCATAGCACGCCGTACGGACGACGAAAGTAAAAATCCCCATGTTAGTACTTAAATAGCCACCTAATATTCCTTAACTGGGCATAAAGGAGGATGTCGCTAGCATAGTTTTGCAAATAAGTTTTGACAAATTTGGCTGTAGCTAAAGTTTTAGTTAAAATAGGCTTTTTAAAACCAAAACTTTGTTTTTAAAACAATGTACATGACAGTATTATGCTTAATCTTGCTCTGATGCCAGCTGTAACAGAACCGCCCAATTTATACAAGATCAAGTACGGCTGTCCCCGCTAATACGTTGACACACACATACTTTCACTTATATAAACCCGGTAGTCCGCCGAGTGTCCCGAAAGACCTCGATAAATCAACATCACAACCAAGATCACGTGATTAAGCAAATACACATCACATACACAGGGTTGCAGCGGAAATAATATTACATAAGGGTTCACAAATAAAAGTACAAGTTTGGGTTTCAAAACCTCTTAGTGAAAACAACATAGCTTTCAAATGATTACATTAATATAAGTTCTAAATATATTGCTAGCATAAGTGACATCATCCGACAAAAGCATATAGATGAGAAGTAACTATAGAAGCACCGAGCCCACCGGCGGTTAGCTACCATCTTCAACAGGCCGAGAACTCCACCTGCAACATGGTGGGATAAACCCTGAGTACTCGAATGTACTCAGCCAGACTTACCCATCGGAAACCAAAATAAATGACACCAAGGATCATGCATAGCTTAATTTAGTGGATCTGGCTGGACGACCTTTTTGCATAAAAGCTTGAGTAACCATTAGCGTTATTCACCTGTACTAGCAGTGACTTTTAGCCATTACCTACCATCTATATTAGCACCTGTACTAATCAATCACTTGATTAAGTTGCAAACAATAATAACCATATCAGGTATTTCATGGCTCATTGTCATTGTCATTATCATCATCATCATCATCCTCATTTAACCATATCTTTAAATTTAGTGAATCTACATTGCCGCTGTTCAGTCAAGTTCTCACTATCCGGGAGAGATGACGATTCAAATCGATTCCTATCCAGCTGGAGGGGTATTCCTAAACACAAACCCTGCTTCCCCCATCAGGGTCGCAAACGAGTCACCTTTGGTACGATTCAGGAGTCGCGAGTCCGAACAGATCGACATTCTTAGAGAACCACTCTGTCAAGGTTGTTTGGGACTCTAACCCACCTTGGACTTACGCCAATGGCTCTCCGCACATCCTTACTACCTCCAGAATGCACGCCACTGCTCGCGTCCCCGGCCTGAGTCGAGCTACTAGGCTTCGCGGTCGGAACAACTTATCCGGCCAGCTAAGTGGTAGGCTGCGTTCAACATGACATGAGGACATACAGCGTATCGGTCCTTAAATGACACAGACGGGGATAGATTCACACCCAAGACCTCCATGCCTTGTTGCTGCACTACCATCATCCCGTTCGGTCTCCTTTCATTATTAACACATGGTTCTTTTTCATGATAGCAAATATAACCAACCGTGACCAGAGCTCATCCTACATCTCGCAGGTGACAGGAAATCACCCGACTTCTACCGATCTATGCATAGTTAAGCATCATTCAATCCTACACTTAATTAGGATTCACAGGATTTTATCTGGACAAGGTAAGGATATAATGCCACAATTGGTTCCAACCAATTCCTATACTTAATGCATCATCAACAATAAGAGATACTCAATATATTTGTAAAAACATGGGAGGCTTATAATGCTCTGGGGCTTGCCTGGGATCCGACACAAGTCAGTTCAGTTAGCTTGCACCATCCTGGTGACATCTCCGTCCTAGCACTCGCTTAGTCCTTCCATCTTCGGGATAGATCCTCCATACACCGTCTTCGGGTTCGGCTCCAACATCATGTCCTTCACGTGGTTCATCTAGCGCACCTAGATGAGACGCAAGATGCATGTGTATAAATGTGATGAATGGTAACACAAGATGCATCACAAAAGCATTCAAGACAAACACAAGATTATGCAAGACATAGACATCAATAGCTATTTAACTAACATCACACAACCTATCATGCTAAGATGGTAAAGAAGACGACAACACCAAGCATGACACAAGTTTCCCAAGATCTCAGGTGCTCTAACTCAGTCATCATTCAAGTCATAAGTCACACTTAACAATATACAAGCAAACACTATAATTGGAATCTACCAATTTCTGGACATGCAAACATCAGCTACAAGATTTAGCTATAACTGGAGTTACACAAATCCAAATGACTTGCAAGAAGACATTTTGGAAAGCTTATGAAATTATCTACATTTCATCTAGAACCATCATAGCATGATTCACAAGTTAAGTAGGTCGAAATTATACATTTATAGAAATTGGTCCACAATTGACAGAGATGAGCCATTTCTTAAACCCAACTTTAAATAGGCATAACTCACAAACTACAAGGACAAATACCACCAAATTTTAACAGCAGCTAGATACATGAATTATCTACAACTTTTGTATAAACAAGTTTCACAACAAAGCACATTATCATGAAGAACTTTACTAGGTTCCCAGATCTGTCCATAAACCACATTTGCAAGAAAATAAATATTAACTTATGTTGCAAACACATAATTAGGCAAAACCAACTTTACCAACATGTCACACATGACTAAAGAACACCAGAAAACCTAGTGTCCATGACCAAATAAATTCTTTTAATGCATTTCATAATTTATTTTAGATAACAAGGTGACTTAATGAACATATACCAAAAGTATACAATAAATTCTACAAAATTACAGTGGCTCACATATCCTCTCAATAGTCTACTGTACAAATTTCACTGCATTTGAATATTTATAGCAACCTCTATAAAAAAGACAAGTTGCTAAAGCAAGAAATCATGTGAGAGCGAGATAAACCAATAACTCACTCATACTTCATCCAATACTTATGAAATTTTTAGCACACATCAAATATCACATGAGTAGCATGCCAAAAAAATTTCACTTCATTTGGAGCCCTAGATCTGCAGTTATGGAAAATAACAAATTCAACTGGCATTACAACCTTACTGCACAAATCTATTTTTACCGCAAAATATTGAAACTAAAACATGCTATATTATAGATCTAGTGCATAGAGAATTTTACAAGGATTCCAAAAAGTCCTCATTTGCTATTTTACGAATTTCCTATGAATTACTATGAATTTCCAAAGATTCATAAAATTTACTGCAAATAGGTCCTTAATGACACTATTCCTTTGAGTCACTGACTTCGCAAAACGACCCCTGCTCTTCTTCGAATTGCTGTAGGAGGTCCTTGACGCGAACATGAACAGAGGAGGCACTGGAGCATGTCGATGTCGGCTGGAGGAGGCTTGTCGGCGGCGGGAGAGTGGTGGGGAAGCACTAGGGGGTCCATGCGCACCTAGGGGACAGCTCGGCTCGGCCCGAGGCTGCTCGAGTTCGCGCGGCCACGCGAGCAGCGGCCCGACAGCCGGCGGATTACGACGGCGACGGCTGCCGGTGGCTGCGCGACCAGAAAGGTGGCGTACAGGAGGCAGCGCGCGAGCGGGGAGGTAGAGGATGAGGTCGACTGGGATGGAGGAGGCTCAAAGGACGAGCGAGGACGACGGCCGCGGAGCTTGACTTGCCGGTAATGGCGGCAGCTTGGAGGCGCGACGAGGAGCACAAAAGGGGAGCGAGTATGGCCGGCGGTGGGAGCTTGCTCTGCTCACGGCCATGGTGGCGCTCGGCGTCCGCACTCCGGCGCAAAGCAAAAGGGGCGAGAGTGAGCAAGCAAGACAGACACTGAGGGTGCTCGGCTTCTCCAAATTGAGCGAGCTGGGCGAGGTGGCGAGTGAGGTGGTGCACATGCAGGCGAGCGTCTTCCACGCGGCGGTGAAGCGCTGCGGCCGGTCGGCCACATCGAGCTCAGGTGATTCAAAACGGTTAAGGAGATGACAAATACTACCTCAAAAATACACCTGAAACACTATTTTTGTCCCTTCATAACTCTCAAAACAATTCGTTATTTACTCAAACGATTGCACCGTTGCATAGAGCTACAAGAGTACTCCAACTTTTATTAAAGGAGTTTGGTCCAAATCAAAACGGTTTGCAAACTAAAATTCACCAAATATAGCTTCATGAAAACTGAGAACTGAAAACTGTAGTTCCAACACTTAGCTGTTTTTTTGGAGCTTCAAAATAGCACTGAGTTCAATCTTTGAGCCTCGGTTTGACTTGCTTCCCATCTGATTTAGCTCTTCGTCAAAAAACAAAGTTTGTTCTACACATCATGAACTACAACTTTACATTAAGGTCCAACATCAAATCAGATATATAACCTATAGTTCTACCTTGACCAAAGTAGTATCACGATAAAGCTTAAACTATCCTTTGTGATCTATTGGAGCATTTTCTGGACATTTGCTCAACATGAACCTTTCACGACTTTTGTTGTAGAGTTCAATTAGAGTTGTTTGGGCAAGGTTGCAAGGTTTGGTTAATGACTTATGTTTCCATTCACTTTATAATGCAATTCAAGCACTTAGTAAAACCATTCCAACAAGGATATAACTTATCATTTCATGTGACTTTTTGATTCCAAACTTCATGAAACTTTTCCAGTGATCCATGTGGGTGGAAATTGATGTGAGGCACATGAAGGGAGCACCTTCAACATTACTTAGGTATATATCCGAAAAGGGGCAATATGCAAGCAAAGGTGTGTTGCCCAAGTTTAAGTTGCAGCTCACTCTTGTAGATTTGATCTTGACACCCTCATCACCACTTAACATGCCATGTTTGAGCTCAAACCCATTGCTTAACTGGTGGCAAACACCTGGGGTGTTATAGAAACCCTCCCACACTTCACACGGGCGGGCCAGAACATCACTGCTAGGGCTGCCTTGCTCCGTGGGCTTCCAGGGCCCACGACGCCCAAGGATTGTCGGGCCCATCGCGAGATTAGCACGCTACTCGAGCGTGCGGCGGTGCAGTAGGCTGAAATTTCGTTGTCTCAGCGATGCGAGCTCAATGCTAGCCAACGCATGCCCTCGGGGCAACTCAACATTGACGTGTTAGTCCACCAGGCGCCGCAAGGTGGCAGGCTTTGTACCACGGCCCCGGTGCATGAGCATCTCGCCACAAATCATGACGCGGGCGACACCCTCGACGCCCACAGGCGTGCCTGCGATGATCCAAGGGAGGGAGCTAGCCGTGGCTACCACCCTTGTCGTGGAGGACGGTACGACAGTGGCGATGACTAAAGCCTGAGCCCCAGCCTCCCGGGACCTTAGGCCTTGGGCCGACACATCCTCAACGCCGCCTTCCGGCCATGGTACTGTAACACCCTAAAAATTGCCTCTTTTGAAATAGAGTTTAAATGATTTAAGTTGGAATTTTTTTGTGCACAAGAAATATAGGAAAATAAAAATTTTCATTAAATTAAAATACATCATAAGGTAGCAACACGTTTGAGCATACTTGCCATTGCATTTGATTTTATTGGTTGAGTGGTTTTAATTGAAAAGTCAAAATGGTTAAAATGCTTTTGAAATGAAATTAAAAATGGCTTTGAAATAAAAGAAAAAAAAATTTGAAAATAAGAGGATTTAAAAAATGGTAAAATTTATTTTTAGAAACTTACCAAAATTACTCATTTATATTTGAGATGAAAAGTATGTTCAAAACTCTATTTGAATTTGCATTTGGTTTACATTTGAATTGGCTTTGAAATCAAAATAGGAAAAAGATTTGGAAAAAAAATTCATTTTGAAAATTTCCTTTCTTCCTTTTCAGCCCAACTCCAGATTTAGCCCCGCCCTTCACTCCCTTCCCCTCCTTGGCTTTGGCCTGCTGGCGGCCCAGCAGCCTTTCTCCCCTTCTTTCTTCTTTTCTCCCGTGCCCGGCCTGCTCCGCGCAGCCCAGCTAGGCGGCCGCTCTGCTCGGCACTGCCCCGCGCGCCTACGCCCGCACCGGCCCACCACTCGGTGGCCCACTGCTCCGTGCGCGCCTGCTGCATCGCTTGTGTGGCCTAGCTCCCCCGTCGCCCGCCTCGGCTTCACCTCAGCGCGCACCCGCACGCGCTCGGCCTTCAGCGCGCACAACCGAACGCCGCCCCCTTCTCCCTCACTGCCCTGCGGGTCCCGCTCATCAGCCGCCACCTCCCTTTCCTTCCCCGCGCGCTCAGCTTTCCTTTTCTTGCCACCGATGATGGCGCACACCAAAACGGCAAGCCAATGCGTCGTTGCTCCTACATGGCAAGCGACCAGAATCGCCGTGCCCCGCTCGCATTGCATCTACCGTAGCCCCACCCGCCTATAAGACCCGAGCCGAGCCCTCCCCTCTGCCCCTTCCTCAGTTCGTCCGAGCTTGAACTCGCCACCGCCGTGGTAATACGCCGACTAGCGCCCTAACCTCGTCACCGAAGCCACCCGAAGATCCACCGTGTTCCTCCGCGCCCGTAGGTACCACCATTTCGCATTTTGGTCTCAAATTCATCGGATTTCCCCTCACCCGCGCGTTCTCTCTCTCTCTCCAGCCATCGTCGCCGTCGTCAACCCGCTTTGGAGCCTCCCTGGACGCCACGCTCTGTTCCAATCGAATTACGGTGAGCTACTCATCCTCCCAATGCCCTCCGTTCATCGATTAGTGCGCTAGAACACCGCATCCGCAAGCTTCCGAGCCGTCGGCCATGGCGCCACCATGGGTTGCCGCCCCGATGTGCTGTCCGTCCCCGTATAGGTACATCATTGAGTTCGCGAACACCCGCAGATCATTTACGCGTATTCGGTTTCGGTCGGAGTGGCCAGAATCGCCGGAACCGTGGGCACCGGTGAGCTTTTCGCCGCCGCCCATGGCTGATCGCCGCGCTCGGCACTGTAGCCATCGGCCAGGTCTCCCATTCTTACCCATGATCTAATCACCTCCGTTCGATCATGATCCGACGGTCCAGAATCACCGATACCCCTTCGTGTGGCTAATTTTCATAAGAGCCCCTCGATTTCTTCAAAATAGAACCCGCCGTCCATTACGTATTTCTTAGTTTATGCTTTCTTCTTTTAAAAGCATATTTTGCTCGATTGGTTCCAAAAATACGTTTTTAGTTATTTACAGTTTTGCCATTCGATTTATTTAGGCTATAACTTTTGCGTTTTAAGTCTGATTTGACCCGTTCGAATTGCATTAGGACCATATTTACATTTTCTACGTGTTTATACTACTGTTAGGCATGTTTTCAATATTTAAAATTCATGGGTAGATTTAATCTATTATTTAACTATAGAAAAACTTGTTTAAATCATAACTTATTCATTTTAACACCAAAATAGTCCGTTCAAGTTGCGTTAGATTCATAGCGACGAGATATACGCTTTAGTAACAATGTTTACTATATTACTATTTCTAAAAAATCATGGTTTAAATCATATCTTGATTAACAATTATGCAACTAGATTTTATAAATAAAATATGATTTGTTTTACTTTAGTTTATAATTCAAATCTAAAATTGACTTGATTCAATCTATATTATTTATAAAATATCTTATATATATGAATTTATATGGTTAAAATAAATGAAGCCTATAGTTTTCTTTTCCCACGTATTAAGCAAATCTCTCGGTAGTTGTAACTTTTCAACTGTAGCTTCGATTAGAGTGCTTCTCGCGACTGTGTGTTCGTAGCGATGCGTAGAATCGTATTTCAAACTCTTTACTTATTTTTCTATGATTGGTGTACTGTTCTGATATAGATGCAATTGTATGCTATGCATGTATGTGTATGGATGTTTGTGTGGTGTTCTACGATTACATCCAGTCGGTGAGATACACGTGGTGATCTAGGAAGAAGAAGAAGAATGTTGAAGGTTAAAGCTTACCGAAGGATTAGTGTGTAAGGCAAGTATAGCATGGGATCAGCCTTTTGATCCTCATGAACCCCATGATATAATTGTTAAGTATGACATGTACTTACGCTTGCTTTACTTTTCTATACATTGGATAAAAATCTCGGATGGGTACCAGATTGCTAGTCTAGAGGAGTTAGGCTTGTGGTCAACCAGTCAGTCGTCCCTGTAGATTTGAAGTCTTCGCCTAAAGATCGGAGTTGTCATTCCGCTGTCCATACTCTGAGGTTATATTCCTTTTACTAATACGTTATGTAATAAGTATTGCTTCTTGATATTACCCTTATTTGTGGCTATATGTGAGATTTGACTTCTTGGGCTCACATATAGTGTGTATCTGGTTTTGTCTTTAAAACCAGGTGCTACAAAGTGGTATCAGAGGAATGTTGACTGTAGGACGCAAGCCTAGATAGAACTGGACATATTAGCATGCTTTCATTTTTGCTTAGTTCTTATTTTCTCTCCAAGCTTGTTATTTGCGAAAAGTTTTGCTCACTTCAGCCTCTGTCTGTTATGAAAACTTTGTCTCTATTCTCAATCCTCTATCTTCGTTTATATAGATGGATCATAATGAGGAGACCACTAGCATCAGAGATCAGGAGGACCAAGCTACGTTGTCCTTAACTACATTCGACAAGGAGAAGCTTGTAGCTGTGCAACAACAAGCACCAGAAGGAATGACTCAATCTAGGAGTTTTCAACAGTGCTTGCCACAAGGTCAAACCAACATACCAAAGGGGACAGTGAAGAGACAAGTAGCAGAAGCTTGGAAGAATATGAAGTCCAACGAAGATGTTGGAAAGACGGCACATGAATGCCAGGATCAACCACAGCCGAAGCAAGAACAGAAGGTCTAGAAGAAATAGGAGCAAGGAAGTAAAGCAAAGAGAAACTACATCCAAGGAAGATTGAATAATGTGGATATGACTACCACTCATGGAGCTAAGGAGGTTGTGTATGGTTTCATTCTAGTAAACTCAACTCTCGCCATAGTGCTGTTTGATCCCAGTGCGTCACATTCGTTTATCTCTAGTGCATACATAAAAGAACATAAGATAACTATGCTTCCAATGAGGAAACCAGTGATAGTTAAGTCCCCAGGGGGAGAAATGAAGGCAAACCACAAATGCCCAAGAGTTAGTCTTAACATAAAGGGGGTAAAATTTGAAGCAAACCTTATTGTATTAGAGTTAGTGGACATTGATGTCATTCTTGGAATGGGATGGATGTCAGCATGTAAAGGAGTGATCAAGTATGCCTAGCGTTCGATGCTTCTAACCACACCATTAGGAGAAAGAATTGAGTATGAATGTATTCAGCCTATACCTGAGGACAATGTGGATAAGAAGAGAAAGGAGGTCTCACCAGAGTCAGAATCAGGAAGCAATCAACATTTGAGTTCTATTACATCGTCACATCCAGCTCCAATCCCTAGTCAGATAAACTCAGACTCTAAAGAATTAGAAGTTTCTCAAACTAAGGTTACTCCACTCTTTCCACATGAGGTATGCATAGATGGGTGGACAATCACCTACAAGGAGTTTCAACCCCAAAAGATCAAGCGAGCTAAAAAAAGGTCCAGTCAAACAAAGATGAACTTACAGAGTCAGCAAGCTAACAATACTCTAAGCAACAATTCTGTGGACTATGACATCACTAAAGATCTAGCTAAGAGAAAGTGTTATCATTGCCAGCAGGAAGGACATTATGTTAAATCTTGCCCATAGAAGAATCAACAATTACACCAAGGAAGTAGCCAGAGTCAGATCACTACTGGTCTGTTACCAGAAGGTGTCAGTGGTAACCAACCTGAAAGAAGCATTTGGTGAGAGTGGTGAATGAAGAAGTTATGCTAGACTATCCAAGATCCTTAGTTAAGGATAGTTGTGCCCCTTATGTAATAAAAATGATAGTATCATAAGTTGAGTCGATGATTGAGTTGTGCATCTTTATTGTCTTGTTGAATTGTCAGTATGCTTATGATTGTTTTGAATCTTTGTAATGATTGCAATGATCTTGTTGGGTGTTCCCACAATTTCAATTAGTTCATAGGTTTAAGGTATAAGGATTAATGAAATAAATAGTTGGGTTATCGTCTTCTATTTTTCCTATCCTGTCTTCAGAGCTACCTATCGGTTCATATCTCTGATTTTGGATGATAAAAAATCCTGAGGAAATTCTGGACAACAGTAGACTTTAATCACAAGGCGATGCATCTGTACTGTTTGGAAATCAAGAACAGTTTCTCTTGCGCACTATTTTCAACCAAGTGGACTGTAGAATTCAGAAAAGTGTTCTATAAGGAGATTGTGGAGAGTTTTATAAGCTTACAACGATATAAGCTACAACTTCATTGGAATAACAGAATGAGAATTATAGCTGTCTTACCACACTGCTATTTTTTTGCTCGCAAGGAAATTCAGATTTCTTGTCCTTGCCCATGTACAAGAGTATCATTGGGATGACAAAACCTATAGATACTAGTAAGCTCATCTGAAGAAGATGCAAGCTATACTTTGGTGTCCCCTAGTTTATCTTTTCTTAAGGGGTAGCCAAGTTGAAGAATTTGTAAGATGAAGTATCATACGTTCTAGTTTGCGCAGCGGAAGCGTGGTGGTACCCAAAGATGCAAGAGGAACTTAGAGTTTCAATGAGGTTTGGTTAGAAGTTCAAGAAAGATTTATTCAAGATCATCAAGATTTGGTAGAGCTACTGGAGAAGCTTTTAAGGTAGTTTGGATCAAGAGACCTCAGCCAAGTGTTTGAAGGAATCCAAGAAGATGTTGAAGTAAAACCTAGGTATTAGCTTTGTCAGATCAGGACAAGAGCTTTATATCCACTATGATGCACCTTATCAAGGTGTGGGATGTGTCCTTATACGAGAAGAAAAGTAGTGGCTTGCTTGTTAAGTCAGCTAAGGAAGCGTGAGTTGAACTAACTAACATGTTATCTAGAGCTATCCATTGTGGAGCATGGAAGTACCATCTTTTTGAAAGTAAAAGTGACATCTAGGAGGATCACAAGAATATAAAGGACATCTTCACTAAGTTGGTCTTGAGCTTGTGATATCCTCGTTGGAATGAGATTGATTATGACTTGGAAAAGTGCTATCGCTTCAAGAATCGAAGTCATGGCCGATGCCCTTAGCAACAGAGAATTGTGCTAAGAAGGTTCGGGTGACACTAAGGATTAAGAGTTGTATTCCTAGTTCCAGCAACTTAACCAGGATCATTAATGTTTTGAAGATTGGTGGTAGATTCTCTTTCGGACCAAGAAGATAAGGAAGCTTTGTTGAAAGGTGAACATATGAGGAAAGAGAATTATGGCCTAGTGATTAGGGTTACCTGAGAGTTGTTCAAGGTACCTATCAAAATTTTGGAATTAGTTAGGCAAATTACTTGGAGTAAGGGCAACAGGTATTCAAAGTAAAGTGGATCTTTATCAAGACAATGGAACTGCATGAGAAAGTAAAGAAGAATCCAAGGACGGAGTATTCCCATCTCTTAGTCGACGTTTTCCGAATGTCGAGGACGAGATTTATCTTAAGGGGGGTAGAATTGTAACACCCTAAAAATTGCCTCTTTTGAAATAGAGTTAAGATGATTTAAATTGGAATTTTTTTGTGCACATGAAATATAGGAAAATAAAAATTTTTATTAAATTAAAATACATCATAAGGTAGCAACATGTTTGAGCATACATGCCATTGCATTTGATTTTATTGGTTGAGTGGTTTTAATTGAAAAGTCAAAATGGTTAAAATGCTTTTGAAATGAAATTAAAAATGGATTTGAAATAAAAGAAAAGAATAATTGAAAATAAGAGGATTTAAAAAATGGTAAAATTTATTTTTGGAAACTTACCAAAATTGCTCATTTATATTTGAGATGAAAAGTATGTTCAAAACTCTATTTGAATTTGCATTTGGTTTACATTTGAATTGGCTTTGAAAACAAAATAGGAAAAAGATTTGGAAAAGAAATTCATTTTGAAAATTTCCTTTCTTCCTTTTCAGCCCAACTCCAGATTTAGCCCCGCCCTTCACTCCCTTCCCCTCCTTGGCTTTGGCCTGCTGGCGGCCCAGCAGCCTTTCTCCCCTTCTTTCTTCTTTTCTCCCACGCCCGGCCTGCTCCGCGCGGCCTAGCTAGGCGGCCGCTCTGCTCGGCACTGCCCCGCACGCCTACGCCCGCACCGGCCCACCGCTCGGTGGCCCACTGCTCCGCGCGCGCCTGCTGCATCGCTTGCACAGCCTAGCTCCCCCATGGCCTGCCTCGGCTTCACCTCAGCGCGCACCCGCACGCGCTCGGCCTTCAGCGCCCACAACCGAATGCCGCCCCCTTCTCCCTCACTTCCCCGCGGGTCCCGCTCGTTAGCCGCCACCTCCCTTTCCTTCCCCGCGCGCTCAGCTTTCCTTTTCTCGCCACCGATGATGGCGCACGCCAAAACAGCAAGCCAATGCACCATTGCTCCTACATGGCAAGCGACCAGAATCGCCGCGCCCCGCTCGCATTGCATCTACCGTAGCCCCGCCCGCCTATAAGACCCGAGCCGAGCCCTCCCCTCTGCCCCTTCCTCAGTTCGTCCGAGCTTGAACTCGCCACCGGCATGGTAATACGCCGACTAGCGCCCTAACCTCATCACCCAAGCCACCCGAAGATCCGCCATGTTCCTCCACGCCCGTAGGTACCACCATTTCGCATTTTGGTCTCAAATTCATCGGATTTCCCCTCACCCGCGCGTTCTCTCTCTCTCTCCAGCCATCGCCGCCGTCGTCAACCCGCTTCGGAGCCTCCCCGGACGCCACGCTCTGTTCCAATCGAATCGCGGTGAGCTACTCGTCCTCCCAATGCCCTCCATTCATCGATTAGTGCGCTAGAACGCCGCATCCGCAAGCTTCTGAGCCGCCGGCCATGGCGCCACTATGGGATGCCACCCCGACGTGTTGTCTGTCCCCGTATAGGTACATCATTGAGTTCGGGAACACCCGCAGATCATTTACGCGTATTCGGTTTCGGTCGAAGTGGCCAGAATCGCCGGAACCGTGGGCACCGGCGAGCTTTTCGCCGCCGCCCATGGCTGATCGCTGCGCTCGGCACTGTAGCCATCGGCCAGGTCTCCCATTCTTCCCCATGATCTTATCACCTCCGTTCGATCATGATCCGACGGTCCAGAATCATCGATACCCCTTCGCGTGGCTAATTTTCATAAGAGCCCCTCGATTTCTTCAAAATAGAACCCGCCGTCCATTACGTATTTCTCAGTTTATGCTTTCTTCTTTTAAAAGCGTATTTTGCTCGGCTGGTTCCAAAAATACGTTTTTAGTTATTTACAGTTTTGCCATTTGATTTATTTAGGCTATAACTTTTGCGTTTTAAGTCCGATTTGACCCGTTCGAATTGCGTTAGGACCGTATTTATGTTTTCTACGTGTTTATACTACTGTTAGGCATGTTTTCAATATTTAAAATTCATGGGTAGATTTAATCTTTTATTTAACTATAGAAAAACTTGTTTAAATCATAACTTATTCATTTTAACTCCAAAATAGTCCGTTCAAGTTGCGTTAGATTCATAGCGACGAGATATACGCTTTAGTAACAATGTTTACTATATTACTATTTCTGAAAAATCATGGTTTAAATCATCTCTTGATTAATAATTATGCAACTAGATTTTATAAATAAAATATGATTTGTTTTACTTTAGTTTATAATTCAAATCTAAAATTGACTTGATTCAATCTACATTATTTATAAAATATCTTATATATATGAATTTATATGGTTAAAATAAATGAAGCCTATAGTTTTCTTTTCCCATGTATTAAGCAAATCTCTCGATAGTTGTAACTTTTCAACTGTAGCTTCGATTAGAGTGCTTCTCGCGACTGTGTGTTCGTAGCGATGCGTAGAATCATATTTCAAACTCTTTACTTATTTTTCTATGATTGGTGTACTATTCTGATATAGATGCAATTGTATGCTATGCATGTATGTGGATGGATGTTTGTGTGGTGTTCTATGATTACGTCCAGTCGGTGAGATACACGTGGTGATCTAGGAAGAAGAAGAACGTTGAAGGTTAAAGCTTACCAAAGGATCAATGTGTAAGGCAAGTATAGCATGGGACCATCCTTGTTACATATTCACATTTAATCACTTAAATCATATTGCATGTGTCTACCTTGTTGCCAATAAGGATATCCTAGATATTTGTTATCTTGTACCTTGATACCCTTGGGATATTGCATTGGGTAGTTTTTGCTAGTGTTTAATCAAAACCATGATCTTGTAACTTGACTAATGGTATATGCAATAAACATTAAAATATGACTTTTTAGCAACATGGAAACAGGGGGCTGGAGTGTTTAGCTACTTTCTAAGTGCTTCAGATTCCTCTCCCTAAGGACTTATCTGTAAGCGATCATCTGGGACTTACAGTACAATTATGAGGGCTATATGGCTCTGGCTTTAGCTTAGTATGAGGATCTTTTCTAGCTTGTTAGTGGTTACCTTTATGGCGCATGAGGGTATGTTTCCTTTCCTGCTGGGATGTGTGTACCATGCTACGTGCCCACGCGTGCCACTCCTGGAGAAGGGCCACATATGCCTAGCGGCCCTAACTTGTTAGACGAACCTTTGAAAGGCTTCATAGTGAACCCTACCGACCTTCCTTGGAAGTGGGTCAAGAGATTAGCTACCTTGGGCGAAAGGGTAAATCACGACTCACAGTGAAAGTGTACAACCACTACAGAGTGTAAAATTGTTATAACAGCCGTGCTCACGGCCACGAGCGGCCTTAGACCCTTATGGAATAGAGATGATCATTAATGGATAATAATGGTACTAATGATTAATTGTTTATGCTATACATTATTCATGTTTTCCTAATCATGTGTTTATGGGCTTATGGATAAACTTGTTGCCAACCAATTGCTAAAATTGTGCTAAACAAAGGCTAATTGTAGTAAACCAGTGTCAGCCTTTTGAGCCTCATGAACCCCATGATATAATTGTTAAGTACGACATGTACTTACACTTGCTTTACTTTTCTATACATTGGATAAAAATCCTAGATGGGTACCAGATTGCTAGTCTAGAGGAGTTAGGCTTGTGGTCAACTAGTCAGTCATCCCTATGGATTTGAAGTCTTCGCCTAAAGATCGAAGTTGTCATTCCGCTGTCCATACTCTGAGGTTATATTCCTTTTATAATATGTTATGTAATAAGTATTGCTTCTTGATATTACCCTTATTTGTGTCTATATGTGAGATTTGACTTCCTGGTCTCACATATAGTGTGTATCTGGTTTTGTCTTTAAAACCGGGTGCTACAGGTACTGACCTCCAACCAACATCCTAAAATACTTTAGGGAAACAAACCCTGGACTATGGCTCGAGGATTATCGGCTTGCTTGCTAAGCCGGGGGAGCAGATAATGATGATTTCATGATCCGCAACCTCCATTGTTCCTAGCCGATTCGGGGGGAAAATGGTTGGAACACCTTCCGCCCAATAGTTTCCAAAGTTGGGCAAACCTAAAAGAGATCTTCGTAGGGAACTTTCCGGGCACGTACAAACATCCTAGGAACCCATGGGATCTCAAAAACTGCCAACAGAAGGCCGGGGAAACCCTCCATGGGTACATCTGGTGCTTCTCTCGGTAGTGCAACAAGCTGCCCAATGTCACCGATGCCGACGTTATAGGAACTTTCTTGTCTGGGACCACCTGTGAGTCCCT
The DNA here is from genome assembly GCA_904845875.1 of Miscanthus lutarioriparius. Classification (NCBI taxonomy): domain Eukaryota; kingdom Viridiplantae; phylum Streptophyta; class Magnoliopsida; order Poales; family Poaceae; genus Miscanthus; species Miscanthus lutarioriparius. Next base: position 68,744,692 of record CAJGYO010000005.1, on the reverse strand, counting down.
GGTTCACAAGCTCGGATGTAAGGGCCCGCGAACCACCAAGGAGCTCCTCAGTAGTGCCACCAGCCATGCCTCGGGCAAGGGGGCCGTCGGAGCAATCTTTGACCACCTCAAAGGCATGGCGAAGTGGGACTAGGACGCCGACGAAGGCGCATCCAACCGTCCCAGCAAGAAAAAGAACAAGCAGCGGCGTGAGGGCTTGCTCGTGGTCGCCGCTGACCGCAGAGGGGGTCAGAAACCCATGGAGGGTACCCCAAACCACTTTGAGAAGCTACTTGAGGGGCCATGCCCGAACCATGCCTTCCCCGTTAAGCATATGTACAAGGACTATAGCCTCATGAAGCAGTTCTTGTTTGGAGGCTCCAACAAGGGGGAGCATAGGGGGGACCCTGACCCAGCTATAGACGACACCAAGGGGAAGGACGGCGGCTTTCCGATGTTGGACAGTTGCCTCATGATCTTTGGAGGCTCGACAGCCTACGACTCTAAGCGTTGCCAGAAGCTCGCGTGCCGTGAGGTCTATATGGCCAAGCCAGCCACGCCTACCTTTCTCGGATGGTCTGAGTCCGCCATAACCTTTTATCAAACTGACCATTCGGAGAGCGTCCCACAACTAGGGAGATATCCGCACCTGGTAGACGCACCTTTCCATGGCATCGTGCCTGTAAAGCAGGCCGTGCCACTTGGGCATATCGATCTACCCGTTACCTTCGTGGATCCATCCAATTATAGGACGGAGACCCTCACCTTCTAGGTGGTTGGGTTCCATGGAACCTACCATGCCATCCTGGGACGTCCATGCTACATGAAGTTCATGGCCGTCCCCAACTATACCTACCTAAAGCTAAAGATGCCAGGCCTAGGCAGGGTGATCACCATCGGCACCTCCTTCCAGCGTGCCTACGAGTGAGAGGTCGAGTGCTATGATCATGCCACGGCAATCGTCGCCTCCAAGGAGCTTGTGGCCATCAGGAAGGAGGTCATCGAAGAAGCACCTGACCCCAAGCTGTCGGCTCGATCTTTCAAGCCGGTGGAGGGCGCTAGGGAGGTCCTCATAGACCCTAGTGGCTCCAAAAGCAAAGTGGTGCGCATTGGCACCACGCTTTCCTCCGAATAGGAAAGTGCGTTCATCGACTTCCTCCACGCCAACGTAGACATCTTTGCGTGGAAACCCTCGGACATGCTAGGCATTCTGAGCGAAGTCGCCGAGCATGCCTTGAAGGTTAGGCTTGGCTCCAAGCCGGTGAAGCAGCGTCTGTGTCACTTCGATGAGGGGAAACGCATGGCCATCGGCGAGGAGATCGCAAAGCTTTTGACGGCCGAGTTCATCAAGGAAGTATACCACCCCGAGTGCTTAGCCAATCCCATTCTTATAAAAAAAGAAGAGTAGGAAATGGACAATGTGTGTTGATTACACTAGTCTCAACAAAGCATGCCCAACGGATCCGTTTCCTTTGCCATGCATAGACCAAGTAGTCAACTCTACCTCAGGGTGCAAAACCCTTTGCTTCCTTAATGCATACTCCGAGTACCATCAGATCGCAATGAAAGAGTCTGACCAGCTCATGACGTCTTTCATCACCCCATTCAAATCGTTTTGCTACGTCACAATGCCATTCGGTCTGAAGAACGCTAGGGCTACGTACCAGTGTTGCATGCTCAAATGTTTTAGAGACCTCATTGGGTGAACCGTTGAGGCCTACATGGATGACATCATGGTCAAGTCCAAATGGGCTGACAAAGTCGTAGCCGACCTAGAGTAGACCTTCACAAAACTCCGAGCAAACGACATTAAGCTCAACCCCGAGAAATGCGTTTTTGGGGTCCCAAGGGGTATGCTTCTGGGTTTCATCGTCCCCGAGTGTGGCATCGAAGCTAACCCAGAGAAGATCTCAGCCATCACAAGGATGGGCTGGATTCAGAACATAAAGGGGTACAACGAGTTACAGGGTGCCTTGCCATGCTCGGCCGCTTCATCTCGTGCCTCGGTGAACGAGGTCTCCCCCTCTATCGGCTTTTGAAGAAGGCCGACCACTTCAAATGGATGACCGAGGCCCAGGAGGCACTTGACACAGTCAAGCAGCTTTAGATGAAGGCCCTGATCCTGGTTCCTTTGGCCAATGGAGAGCTGCTTCTGCTCTACATTGCGGCCGCCATGCAAGTGGTCAGCGCGGCGATGGTAGTGGAGTGAGAAGAAGAGGGGCACACCCTCAAAGTATAGCATCCCATGTACTTCATTAGCAAGGTCCTGTCTGATTCCAAAACCTGCTACCCCCAAATCCAGAAGCTCCTATACACCATCCTCATCGCCAAGAGGAAGCTACACCACTGCTTCGAGTCACATTCGGTGATGGTCGTGATGTCCTTCCCCCTTGGCGAGGTCGTCCAAAACCAAGATGCCATGGGAAGAATTGTGAAGTGGGCGCTTGAGCTGGTGGGTCAAGGTATTTCATATGCTTCCCGGACGGCCATCAAGTCCCAAGTGCTAGCTGATTTCATCATAGAGTGGACCGAGGTCCAAATGCCGCCAGCAGTCATCGGCCAGGAGTACTAGATGATGTACTTCGAAGGATCATTGATGAAAAAAGGTGCTGTCATGTGGCAGGTCTTCATTTCACCCCTTGTGGTGCGCATGAGGTACATGGTTCGCATACATTTCCCCTCCTCCAACAATGTGGCCGAATATGAGGCGCTCATCAACGGTCTATGCATCGCGATCGAGTTGGGTATCTGACGCCTCAATGTTCAGGGCGACTCCTAGTTAGTCATTGACCTGGTCATGAAGGAGTCGAGCTACCACAATGCCAAGATTGCTGCATACTACCAAGAAGTCCACCAGTTGGAGGACAAGTTCGACGGCCTCGAGCTCAATCACATCCCAAGGTGTCTCAACGAGGTGGCCGGTGCACTAGCGAAAGCGGCATCCAGCCAAGAGCCAGTGCCAATGGGTGTCTTCGCTAGCGATTAGCACAAGCCCTTGGTCTACTACAAGGAGATGGAGCAAGCCAGTGGCATGCCACCCGCCCTGTGTTTGGGAGCAAACCAGCCATCGGCTCTGTCTGACCCTGAGGTCAGGGAGCTTGACAAGGATCCAGTGACGGAGCTTGACCCTCTAGTCGACTAGAGGACGCCTTACCTCGACTACCTCCTCCATGAGGCACTATCGACGAACAAGACAGAGGCTCGATGGCTCGCACATTGTGCCAAGTCCTTTGTCCTTGTTGAGGGTGAACTCTACAAGTGAAGCCACATCAGGATCCTGTAGCGCTGCATCCCCACCGAACAGGGGAAGCGGTTGTTGAGCGATATCCATGGTGGGGGCTGCGGTCACCATGCCACGCCTAGAACCCTCATCGGAAATGCTTTTCGACAAGGCTTCTACTAGCCGAACATAGTTGCCGATGTTGAACAGATTGTGTGTACCTACGAAGGGTGCCAATACTACGCTCAGCAGACCCACCTATCACCCAAGCACTCTAGACGGTCCCCATCATGTGGCCATTCATGGTCTAGGGGCTCAATCTAGTTGGACCTCTCAAAACGGCACCCAGGGGCTATACCCACTTGCTTGTCACCATAGACAAGTCTACAAAGTGGATAGAGGCTTGACCAATCGCCGCAATCAAGTCTAAGCAAGCTGTGCTGTTCTTCCTTGACATTGTCCATTGTTTTGGGGTCCCGAACTCCATCATCACAGACAACGGCACATAGTTCACCAAAAATAAGTTCCTCCAATTCTACGATGAATACCACATCTAGGTCGTTTGGGTCGCCGTGGCGCACCCCCGCACGAATGGACAGGTCGAGCGCAGGAATGGCATGGTCCTACAAGGCCTCAAGCCTAGGATCTTCAACCGATTGAACAAGTTTGGTGGACGATGGGTCGCGGAGCTTCCTGCGGTGCTCTGGAGCCTGAGGATGACCCGCAGCCGGGCCACCGGCTACACACCATTCTTCATGGTCTACAGTTCTGAGGTTGTCCTCCCGACCGACCTCAACTATGGAGCACTGAGGGTCAGGGTGTACAACAAATAGGGAGCCAAGGCATCCCTCAAGGATGCCATGGACTAGCTAGATGAAGCATAAGACGTCGCCCTCCTTCGCTGGGCCAAGTACTAGCAAGCATGGCGCCAATACCACGGCCGTCAAGTGCATGGTCGGGCCTTCAACGTCGAAGACTTGGTGCTCCACCTCATCTAGAGCAACAAGGACCGCCACAAGCTCTCTCCACCATGGGAGGGACCGTACGTCATCGTGGAGGTGCTCTGACCAGGCGCCTACAAACTCAAAACCGTCGACGGTGAAGTCTTCGTCAATGCCTAGAACATCGATTAGCTACGTCATTTTTACCCTTATTAGATGCACACTTTCTCTTATCAGTTTTGCTATTGAACTCCTCAATCTTTAGTGACGCCCAACCCCAGCAGCGACAAGGGGTCAGGCCTCACTCGGGGGCTAATAAGAGCATACCTATTCGGTAGACATTCTCTATGCCCGACCCTCTCTCATGTTATGACCTAGAAGCGAGGTTTGCAGAAACAAACGCTGAGTAAAACTGGTCGGATTGTGAGAGACCTATGCCTCGGCGGCTACTACGCCTTTGCTCACCAGCGTGATCAGAGTTTTTTCCGCACCCCGGGCTTTTTGGGCCTTAGCTACAAAAAGTGTCGATGCGCATCTAAGACTTTATCCACCTAGCCAACATTCTCTGTGCCTGACCCCCTCTAACATTAAGACCTAGGAGCTAGGGTTGCAGGAACAAACTCTGAGTATAACTAGTCGGACCACGAGAAACCTACGCCCCAGCGGCTACAACGCCTTTGTTCACCCGCACCCCAAGCTTTATGGCCTTAATAACGGAAAGGGTCGGAACACACTAACCTTTTTATACGAAAAGGGGAGAAAGGCTAAAAATCTGTTAGGCCATAACAAAATTTAAAAGCTTGTTCACTTAATACAAGTTTGCCACCTGGCGTAACTGCCTAACTAACCTCTTAGGGGGATGATCTCATCCCATGTCTCCACAGGTCACACAAGTCAATCGGATGGCTTGGCCGCTACCGAGAGATGGGGAAGGAGAAGTAGGGTACCCCATGCAGGTCATGCCGACCGTGTCAGCGAATGACGGACCTGGATTCCACTCAAGCATATCTGGTAAGAACTCCCTAAACCCATCACTCGTGCCATCGAGGTAAGTCCTATGCCAGCGCGTCACCCAAGTCAATCGAACGATTCAAGCCACTGCCGAGAGACGGGTCACCCTTACTTTATGCATGTTTTCTCGTATTGATTTCAATATCGAGCCCCCAACCCCAGCAACGGCAAGGGGTTGGGCTTCACTCAGGGCTGACAAGAGTGTCTATTCGGTAGACATTCTCTATGCTCGACCCCTTTCTCATGCTAAAACCTAGAGGCAAGGGGTACGGACACAAACTCTTGAGTAAAACTAGTCGGACTGCGAGAAACCTACACCTCAGCGGCTATGGCTTTTTTGTCGCTCACCAGCATGATCAGAGTTCTTGTCCCCGCACCCCGAGCTTTAGCCTTTACCTTCCCAGGAAGGGTTCAGAGGGGCCAACCTATGGAATCTCCATCGAGGAGAGGTCGGTAGGTCACCCAAAGCTGATCGAACGGCTAGAGTCACGGCCGAGAGATGGGTAAGGAGCAGTGGGGGCCCCATGCAGGTTATGCCAACTCCATCAGGAACGATGGATCCAGACCCCACACGGACGTATCCGGTAAGAGCTCCTCGAACCCGTCACTTAAGCCATTGAGGTAACTTTATCAACCCCTACTTTTCTTTTCCAGTGCATGATCATTCATTCATCCATTCTCATGCATGCATTCATACATTCATTCATACATTCATCCATACATACATCTCATACATTCAAGCATTGCATATGCAATTATTGCATGACAATGATTCGTGTCGCGTCACGAAGTGGTAGCCGTCTCATTCGACATGAGCAGGAACTAATCAGGGTTCAAAGGCTGGCCTATGAAGGGCTCGAGGCCACCTTGCGTCAAACAGAGCTAGGGGAGAAAAACCAAGGTGAGCCCTAGTGGCCCTTGCCCGACCCACTCAGAAGCGGACAGGGACATCTCGACATTTCTTGTTCGATCCTAACCTCGAGCCAAGCCCACAGAATCTCCATCGAGGAGAGGCCAGCGGGCCACCTGTAACACCCTAAAATTTGCTTCTTTTGAAATAGAGCTAAAATAATTTAATTTTGTATTTTTATGCTCATGAAAGCATGGAGAAATAATAAATTTTCATTAGATTAAAATTTATCTTAAGGTAGAAACATGTTTGTTGCATTCATGCTAGTCGCACCTTGTGTTTCTATGTGCAAAATGTGTTTTTTTAAATACGTTTAGGAGACGAATATCTATCTCTAGGAATTTTCTAGCTTCTTTCTAAAATTCAATTCCTACCTCCTTCACCTTAATCTTTATGTTCCAAGTTCTCAATAATCTTTTCATGAGCTCCAAATACTTTATTTGGGTTCATCATGTTCCAAAGTGTCTCTGGGAATTTTCCCCAAATTTTTGGAGGTTTCGGAGTATTTTTCGTGGCTTAAATATTAATTCTGGACTTTTTCTAGAATTATTTTATTCGTGAAATTAATTAATTCCAAAAATAAATAATATATCTCCTTTTCCAACCACCTCTCAAAGCTCATGTGCAATAATCCTAATAAATCTCAAACGCCCATGCATTTATTTACTAATGGGCTTTAATGATTATTTAGGCCCATTGGTAAATGTGGAGGGTGCAACATCAATTAGAACCATATTGCTAGTTAATGTAGATGTGGAGAGTTTTTATCCCTATAGTTATGTACCAACCCCTTGGGCAAGGCACACCAAAACTATCGTAAGGGGAGCCCCTAGTTTGGGAAATCTCTCGTGTAGTAAATCCGATTTTTCTAGTCCTTCTCTCGCCGTCACCGTCGTCGTCGCCGCCGCATTGCCCAGCCCGACCATCCTCTCATTCATGCAATAAGTCGAGCCCACCCCTGTACACCTGCTATTGCCAAGGCTGTGTGGTGGCTGTATGGGAGGCCAAAGGATGAAGACGAGGTAATTACGAAATTACCACCAGTTCATAATATCGTCGTCGTATATTCGTTTTAAGTCCGTTTTGAGTCGTTCCAGTTGCGTTAGATTCGTAATTGCATAATCTACATGTTTATACTACTATTAAATATATTTTCAACTTTTGAAATTCGAGGTTAGACTTAATCTATTATTTTATTAAAGGAAATCTTGTTAAATTCATAACTTTTTTGTTATAGCTCCGATTAGCATGCTTTTCGTGTCTATGTGTTAGTAGTAACGTGTAGAACATCTTTAAAACTTTTTTACCTGCTATTTCATATGTTTGGTGTACTGTTCTAATTTAGATCTATTGTTTGCTTTATGTATGATTGCATGGATGTTGTGTGGTGCTTTATGATCCTATCCAGTCGGTGAGCTTTACGTGTTGATCAAGGAGTTCCTTTGAAGCTTTGGACTAGAAGAAGGATCAGAGTTTAAGGCAAGTATAACATGGGATCTTCGTTATTGTCCTATTCACCTTAATATCATTTTAATCATATGCATGTGTCTACCTTGGCAACCATAGTAATTTTCCTATCTATTTGATATCCTGGATTCCTTGATACCTATGGGGTATTGCATTGGGTAGTATGATGCTAGTGCTCAACTAAAGCCATGATCTTATAACTTGACTAATGGTATATGAAATAAACATTAAAAGATGCCTTTTAGCAACATGGAACAAGGGGGCTAGAGCATTGGACTATTTTATGGTGCTATAGATTCCTCTCCCTAAGGACTTATCTGTAAGCGAACATCCGGGACTTATAGTACAGCTGTGAGGGCTACATGGCTCTAGCTTTAGCTCAGTATGAGGACCTTTTCTAGCTTTTTAGTGGTTACCTTTATGGCACAAGAGGGGCTCTGATAGGTATGATCTCGGCCTGCCAAGAGGGTGCACTTTGGTGTCTTGGTATTTTGTTAGTCAGTCCTTGGAGGGGGGGTTCATGCTTATTGATGGGGAAACCTTAGCAGCCCTAACTTGTTAGATGAACCTTTGAAAGGCATCATAGTGAACCCTACCGACCCTCCTTGGTAGTGGGTCAAGAGGTTGGCCGCCTCGGGCGAAAGGGTAAATCATAACTCATAGTGAAAGTGTACAACCTCTATAGAGTGTAAAACTGGTATATCAGCCGTGCTCATGGTCACGAGCGGCATTGGACTCTTACGGAATAGATGATCATTAATGGTTAATGATGATGAACATTGATGATACTGATGATAAAGATGCTCACTAATGAATAATGTTTATGCTATTCATTATTTATGTTTACCTGATCATGTGTTTATATGGGCTTGTGAATAAACTTGTTGTGTAACACCAAAAAAATTGATTTCTCAAATTTAGTAATTAAATTGAGCTTTTATTTAATTTTGTGTATTTAATGTAGGTCAAATAATAATTTTGGTTCAACTAAAATTAATATAGGGTTTAGAAACTTTTGTGATGCATTCATGCTGGTTGCATTGATTTACTTGAGTGAAAAATGAGTTAGAAAATTTGATTAAGCCTCAAATAAGTTTTGTTCTATTTACAAAATTCAAAATAAGTTTCAAATTTATTTTTGTCAAATCAAGTTTCAAAACACTCATTTATTTATTGATAAAAAAACTTAAAATTTTGTTTGCATCAAATATCCTCCTGGCTGCCCGGCCTCTTCCTCCTCGCTCTGGCCAAGCCGTCGTGCATCCGGCCTAGCTCGCCTCCCCTCACCTCCTCCCGCGCACAGCCTAGCAGCGCAGCAGCTTGCTCGGCCTAACAGCGAGCCCCCATAGGCCCACCCATCAGTGTCGTGCCCCTTCTTTCCTTTCTTCTCCCCGACGCACCTTCCTTCTTCGGCGCCCGCCGATGGCGCGTCCATGTAGGGCAAGCGGCCGCCGTCGCCCACACATGGCAGGAGACCAATCCTGCCTGCTCCCCTTCCTTTTTCCGTGCATCGCCCCGCCTATAAAGCTCCACGCCGCACCCCTTCCCTCTCCCATCCTCTGCTCGTGCTTTCCAGTCGCCGCCGCCGCTCCTCTTCCTCAGCTCCCCATCCGTCGCCGCTGCTCTCCTTCCTCCAAGCAGCGCCGCCACCAAGGTCACTGTCTTCTTCTTCGCTAAGCCCCACTGCCTGCCGCTGCTGGCCACCATAGAGCCACAGTCGCGCCACTGCACCGCCACCTCGCCATGTCGTGAGCTCACCATGACCGCCTGCGGCCAACCACACGGACGTGCCCGACGACCCCGACCACCTCTATGCCCATGAGAACCTACTCCACCTCGCCAAGAACACCACAAGCGAGTTCGTCGAGGCCTCCTTCGTGTTCTCTGACGCTCACCATCAGCTACAGATGCCAGAGCGCCGTCACGGCCGGTCACCGTGGGCTAAGGACGCCACCTGCATCCGCCCATCACCGTCGTCTGTGGCCTCTAAGCGGCACCCACCGACACGAACACCACCGGCATGACTGCCATGGTCACATCCTCCTATGCCGCCACTCGCCGGAGCTTCCGAGCCTGCTGCCGTCCACCTTTCCCTGGCACCCTGCCTCTCTATGCCAGAACCGACACCGAGAACCCCTTCATCGTGTTCATGGTGAGTTCCTCTCTGTTTTGCGCTATGTCCCGTTGTCTACCGTGCCCTGTGGCTCGGAGTCGTGTTTGCGCCGGCCAACTCTAGCCGTGATGTCCATGGCGCCGCAGCCGGCACCGGGTCCCAAGCCTACTGCCCGGCACGCACGCACGCATGCACGCAAACATGCGACTCCGGTGAGCAAGCAGCCGGCCGTGCTCTCTTGTTAGCTTTGGCTTGTTAGCTTGATGATGTCACTCCAACATCATGCGCGATTTATGGTTGTTTTCCTTTAGAAAAAGAATTCCAGAAATACAATGGAAATACACCAATACTAACCTCTTCACTCATGGACTGGGTCCACGGTGGACTGCTCACACACACTTCCACCGGTGCATGGCCCACAGACTCGGTCCACAGCATAGTGCACATGTACTTTGTGTTCTAACCCCTTAGTTTTTTTCCCAATCGATCCACTGTTTTATGTGTCTGTTATATCTTTCAAGCTAGCCCCTGTTATCTACGGTTAATTCTGTTTCATCCTAGGACAGAAATGTTTTACATTAAAATGATGTTATAAATGTTTTTTTAAATGTTGTATGGATAACCTTTTATATAAATATGTTTTAAATATATTTTGTCTTCATAAAAGTAACTCTAAAAAATAAATTTATATATGTTTTATATATCTACAAAAATGTTAATACCATGCTTTTCTTTTATTAAACTATTTAGAGACATGTTTTTAATATCTTGTCTTCATAAAAATAATTATGGAAATAATCTATTTTGCTTTTATGAAAGAATTATAAAAGAGATGTGTATTTTGATTTCCATATAATCGTTAATGATGCCATAAAAAAATTATTTATGATGTCATTAATGGGTTCTTATTTATAAAATAATTCTAAAAAATAATAAAAGATCTCTTTAGCTTTTATAAAATAGTTTTGGGGTCCAAATATTTACACTTTGGACCTTGTCTTTTGAAAAGTAATTACAACTAAGTTCTTTTAATTATAAATAAATCCCTAAAACTTCAAAAGCTTATAACTTTATAACCGTAGCTCTGTTTTAGTTGGTTCTTGCACTCACGAGTTCGCAACGACGAGTAGTGCATGTTAGTTATCTTTATAGTACACTTTTATAATGATTGGTGTACTGTTTATAGGTTCTTGTGATGCTTGTACCGGTTGTTTGCTGACGATAGAAGTGGAGCTACATGAGGAGCATATTTGAGAAATGGAACCATTGGCTTGTGTTTTGGAAGGCAAGTGTACCAAAGGCCCCTTGTACCTTTGAATTATTACACTTCATATTCATGCATGTGTCTAATTTGATATACCCTTAAGGACTTTACCTAGATGAATACTTGTACCACATATCCTTGTTACGTAGAGTTTGGGTATGCATTTTGGATAGATGCTGCAGCTCTAAACATAAAATAATAGCTAAACATGACTAAAGACATTATGCAATATGATAACATGAAGCTTTGTAGCAACAGATAGGGGGCTAGAGTACGGGGTTGAATACTCTAGTGCCTCTCCATAAGGACTTAATCCTGAAGCGGCAACCCAGGAGGTTCTGTACAACCCCGAGTGTCATATGGCTCTGACTTTAACCTATTAACTAGATTGTACTAGCTCGTCTGTAGCTACCAGTAAGGGTAAGAGGGTATCTTTTCTTTTTATGCTAGGATGTGTGTACCGTGTTGCGTTGCCCACGTGTGCCACTCCTTAGTAGCTACGACTTGTTAGTGAGACTAGCTAAGGGTTTCATAGTGAAACCCTGCCACACTTCCTAGGTAGAGGTGTAGTGGGCTTTGCAAACCCCAGTTTTGGGAATCATGGCTCAGTGGGTAAAGATGTACCATTTCTGCAGAAATATTTAACCTGTTATAACAACCGTGCTCACGGATACGAGCGGTCTGAATCCTTTAGGATTAGTGGTTACTGTGGATGGTGGATGGCTTGGAATTGAGATAAACTTGACTATACTTTAATATCACTTGGGAATTGGGATTGTTCACTAAACTAGTGATATAGGATGCTAAAACTTGATCAACTAAAATTGCGAACCGCAGTCAAACAGTGTCAAGCCTTTTGAGCCTCATAGATCCCTTTGATATACTTGCTAAGCATGGTGAGCTTACACTTGCTTTACATCCAATGAAAATCCCGGATGGGTACCAGATTGCCAGTCTGAAGGAGTTAGGCTTATGGTCAACCAGTCAGTCGTCCCTATGGATTTGGAGTATTCGCCAGAAGATTGGAGTCGACTTTCCGCTGTCTATACTCCGAGGTTATATCTTTTATACTAATACATTATGTATTTAAGCATTGTCTATTGATATTACCCTTATTTGTGGCTATATGTGAGATTTGACTTCCTGGGCTCACATATAGTGTGTATCTGGTTTTGTTCTTAAAACTGGGTGCTACATGTTGTCACCTAATTGCTAAAAGATGACTCATTAAAAGCTAATTGCAGTTAAACCAGTGTCAGCCTTTTGAGCCTCATGAACCCCATGATATATTTGTTGAGTAAGACATGTACTTACGCTTGCTTTACTTTTTCAATCTTTGTAAAAATCCTAGATGGGTACCAGATTGCTAGAGTTTAGAGGAATTAGGCTTGTGATCAACCAGTCAATTGTCCTTGTTGAATTTGAGTCTTTACCCAAAGATCGGAGTTGTCTTTTCACTGTTTGCTATCTAAGGTTATGTCCTTTATACTAAGTATGTTATATATTAAGCATTGTCTATTGATATTACCTTTATTTGTAGCTATATGTGAGATTTGACTTCCTGGCTCACATATGGTGTGTATCTGATTTTGTCCTTAAAATCAAGTGCTACACCACCCAAGCCTATCGAACAGCTTGGGCATCTACCAGGAGGTGGGTTAAGGAGCAGTGGAATGCCACATGAGGGCTATACCGACTCTGTCAGCGAATGATAGACCCGGATTCCACTCGAACATGCCCGTTAGCGAGATCACCGAGCACAACACTAGAGCCATCGAGGCAAGTGTTGTTAGCTCATCCCCTCTGGTTGCGAATACCATGGACAGGGTGACACATGAAACACAGCCGACCCCTATCGAGCCCCATGGGGCTTGGGGGCTCGAGCTACCTGACCCGAACTCAGGAATCCACCTGACCGGGGTTTGAAGGCCGGCCTACGAAGGGCTCAAGGCTGCCTCATGTCGAACAAAGCCAGGGAGAAAACATAGATGAGCCCTAGCGGCCTTTGCCCGACTTGCTCAGAAGCGGATAAGGTCATCTCAACCTTCTCGTTCAGTCCTGACCTCGAGCCGAGCCCATAGAATCTCCATCGAGGAGAGGCCAGCGGACCACCTGAGTCGCTCTCCAGAACAACACAGGCATCTGCCGGGAGGTGGGTTAAGGAGCAGTGGAATACCACATAAGGGCTACGTCAACCTCATCACGAACGACAGACCCTGATTCCACTCGAACATGCCGTTAGTGAGCCCACTGAGCATGTCATTTGAGCCATCGAGGCAAGTGACGTTAGCTCAACCCCTTCGGTTAGCCGACCCTCGACCAGACCCCTACTACGTGTGGAGGCTCAAGGAAAGTTGGACTTGCAAGGAGACCGAACACATGGTCATAGAACGATGGCTCAGATCCTAGGGAGGGAGTACGCACAAAAACAAGAGACGCTTTTCTCCTACTAGTTTCACTGCCCTCTCCTCGATCTTTAGTGATACCCGACCCCAGCAACGACAAGGGGTTAGGTCTCACTCAGCGGCTGATAAGGGTATATATACACCCTTTCTGAAATAGTCACCATGCCCAACCTCTTCGTCACGATAAACCTAGTGGCAAGGCTTGTGGAAACAAACGACTGATCAAGGCTGGTCGGACTGCAAGAAACCTACGCCCTAGTGGCTACGGTGCTCTTGCTTACCAGCATGATCAGAGTTTCCCTCCTACACCTCAGGCTCTACAGTCTTAACAAACGGAAGGGCCAAAATGCATGAACCCCTTTTTCACACATAAAAAGGGAGGAAAAACAAATCCATTCACACCAAAACAAGAGAACAAATGACAAAGTTTGTTCAAAAAGATACAAAGGGGTCGGAACTTGTCTGCTTGTTACAAGAATAATCGCCCGACCTATTTGGCTAACTAACCCCTCTAGGGGAGAACTATGCTCTCTATCCTGCCTGCTAGGTCCTGTTAAAGGGGGGCCACTGCCACTTCCATCTCCTCCAGCTCGTGGACTTCACAGCCAGGCGTGAAGCCATGGCTCATCGTCTCTAGATCGAAGCTATCCCCATAGTGAGAATGAGCAATTGTGAAGGATTGGTGGACCCCAGTGTGAAGGGCGTTCCTCTCGAGCTGGTGCACCCGAGCTGTGATCTCAATGGCATGGGCCATGAGCGAACTGGTTCCCTCTGACTGCACCACCTCAAGGTCATCGTAGACCACTCTGAGTGCGGTGCTCAGAATACCGAGCTCGTCGCTCTTCGCTTGAAGATTCATCCTCGCCTTGGCTAGGTCCAAGGCTAGCCTAGTGGAAATGCTCTTGGCCTCGAGCTTCTGGGTCATCATGTTTCCAAGCTCAGACTGGAGGGAGCCAACCTTCTGCTATGCGTCATCATGCCCTTGGCAGGCCTGGTCACACTCTTGGAAGGCCTGGTCATGCTCCTCACGAGCTGCACCACATTCCAAGCGAAGCTTCTCCATGGTTTGGAGCAGCTCATCCCACTCCTTGTGTAACTGAGTGACTGTCGTGGCATCTAGGCTCATCCTCTTCTCTACAGCCATGAGCTTCTCCTTGGCTCCTAGCAACAGCTCCCTTTCCTTCTCAACCTCGGCAAGGAGGTCGAAGATCCACTAATAGGTCTCGGTGTCCTTCTGGAGCAGCTCATCCCTCTGCTTCCTGACCTTGGCGGCATCATCATCATCCCTCCATGACCTCACCGATAGGGCCTCGAATGCCTTCTCGGCCTTGTCAGCGTGATGACGGGCCTGGCCACCCACGACCAAAGACTATCCACCTCCTTGGCGAGGGGAGTCAGCTTAGCCACCCTCTGCTATGTGGCAACAAGCTGAGCATTCACCTCCCCGTGCAGATGAGGCGGTCCTAGGTTTCCTTCTGTTCACGAAGGAACCAAGACTTCCCCTGACTCTGAGCGATGAGGGACTAAAAGGAGACGATGGTCAGAAAATAAAAATATATGCAGAAAGGAAAGGGCGAGAAGTAGGATCAAGCAAATACTCGACCGTCGGGAATGACCACATCGCGCAAGGCACCCCTAACATGGTCTGGGGCTTCAAGCATGGACGTGATCGCCACATCGAGGCTCTCCCGCTCCATGCTCTCGGCGGTGTCGTCGAGGGTGAAAAGTGTTGACATCGGCTCCTACGGGTTTGTCCATCGGAGCAGGGCCGCGTAGGCGAGTCACCACCCACCGATGTCAGGGCCAGGGATGACTCTCCGTTGGCTCCAAGCACCACCGATCCCTCTCGCTGTGATGTCCCTGCTGTGACACCCCGCTAATGATGGAAGGGGTCAGCGGTACAGATGACGACCCCTCTCCTAGCACCACAACATCCGGGGACCCCTCGATCGCGTCCCCCTCTATCCGTCCCATGCAAAGCACCATCACTTGGGCCGCCGATGGCGTTCATCGCGCCGGTGCCTCAGGTGCCACCACGATTATGACTAGATGTGGCCCACCTGTCACACCCACCGCCACCTCCACCTACGTCAATAGGGCCCTGACCAACTGCGTCATGCCCGCCACGGTCGGCGCTATGAGCATGGTCGGTAGCCCTGTCCGCCCCATCGTCGGCAGCAGTATCTCCGCTATCGTTGGCTGCTCTATGACCTCCGAAGGTGTCCCTTGAGGCCCCACATCCGCCCATCCCACAAAGGGCAAGGGCACCACTGTGGGCAGCACCAGTTCGGTCAGAGACGCAGTCACACTGGCACCAATGGGTGTAGTGCTAGCTGATGGCCACTGCCTCGCTTGAAGGGTGACGCTCTTCTTTAGCGCCAGCGCCAAAGCATAAGTCAAGATGAAATCCATCCAAAATAGAGAAAATAGGGGAACTGATAACTTACCTTAGTGCCGTCGGGAGGCAGATACATTTGGGGGTGAACCCTCAACCTCTGCTCTGCCTCGTTAGGTCGACGCCATTTTGAGCCCGCCCCCTACACCTGGACAAAGGGGCTCGCTCCCCTTGACTCTTAAGGCGTGACGGTGGAGCCGCCCACCTCCACTGGCATCTCAGGCACGGCGACAGAGCCACCAGCCCCTGTTGACTCCTGAGGGAGGCCAATGGTACCAATACCTGTCAACTCATCCTCATTCTCTAGGATGTCCCACTCGACGTCATCGGCTACCTCATCATCGTCGCCTTTGTCATTATCGTTGTCGCTGTCGGTGTCCTCCCCTTGCTCCCATGCCTATAGCCTCCGCTGCTTCTTCTTCCTCTTGTCCTCCTTCGCCTTCCTCAGCCGCTCGCCTTCAGCACGATTCACCACCCTCATGGATTAATCCCTCGGCAATAGCGCTGGGTGATCCATGAACATGAGGTCCCTCGGCTGGTCCCGCCCCTCTCAAAGTTTGTATCAAGAGGTTAGGAAATCAACTGAAGAGAATGCATGAGAAGGGGAAACTTACGAACACGATGTGGCCTAGTTTCAGCCGCATCGGAGGATGTCCCAACACCGGGTAGATGAAATCGAGGGGGGCACCTGCATCATCCACGAGGGCTCCATTGCCTCCTTGATGCGCTATGTGATCTTAGAGTTGGGGAGCGCCCCCTCGGCGAGCGCTGTCCTGTCGAACGATGCCTCGGGCACCATCACATACAGTAAGAGTGCCTTATACCCGTTGTGCAACGCCGTCTTGAGTTTGTCCGAGCAGGTGCGAACCAAAACCGAGCAGTCCAACTCATGGTCCGACCATCGTGATGAATCGCCGAGCAGTTGTGAGTAGCTGCCGAGCAGCATACATCATCGCTGAGCAGCGTGGACCATCGCCGAGCAGCATGTCCCAAGCATAGCTTGCCATAAGGGTGTAAGGAGCTCCAATCCAGAATTGAAAATTTCTTCGTAGTGAACGAAGTGTGCCCACTTAGAGTCTGACCACGAGAAAAGGAGTCTTCCAACAAACACTTTCACCGTGAGGTGAAGTGTGCCCACTTAGTCCCCGAGCCTGACAGTAGATGACGTAGTCATGTGGTGCCAGGGTCAGAAAGTAGAAAACCAGCCGAGCAGGCAGCCAGTCCCCGGGCGTAGCCTCGAGATGAGAAAAACACACATTCACCGCAAGGTGAAGTGTGCCCACTTAGTCTCCGAGCCTGATAGTAGATGACGTAGTCATGTGGTGCCAGGGTTAGAAAGTAGAAAACCAGCCGAGCAGGCAGCCAGTCCCCGGGCTTTAGGCAAAAATACCAGAAAAATCACACCGTTGAGAGAAAAACAGAGTAACGGCTGTACAGTAACAGTTACTGATCCTCAACAATTGGTGGAGAAGTCGGTGATTATTTGGTGAATAGCAACTGACGGCAGCGTAAAACCAGCACCATGGGCTGCGGTTACGCAGAGGCCCAGGTAACGGCCCACATACCGCGTCGGAGAATTCGGAGCGGCGCAGATTGCGGGAACGGTTTCCCAAAAACCCTTGAATGATGAAAAATGGGGAAAGTGCTTTATAACAGTGCCGCCGCATACCCCGTTCCCACTTTTCCACTTCATCTTCCTCATCGACTCTATCATCACCGAATCCACATCCACATTAGCCTCCGGCACCGAAGAAAGGAGCTGCGAAGCCGAAGAAAGCGGCCACCGGAGCCAGCCGCGATGATGAATGGGTTCCTTCGAAGATGGGGGAGGCAGAGCTCAATAGGATGGTGACGGCGGGCATCCTTCTAGACCGCATTACCGCTGGATGGCGACCAGCCAATACTGATGAAGCTGTGGTATTTGAAGATTACTTTTGGTGAGGGTTGGGGTTCCCTGTTCACCCTTTCCTTAGAGATCTGCTGGAGTTTTGGGCGATTAGCCTCTGCAATCTGCACCCCAACACCATACTGCACATCGCGATCTTTATCCATTTCTGTGAGACGTTTCTTGGCATTCTTCCGCATTTCAACCTCTTTAGGCACCTGTTCTGTCTGAAGAAAAAAGGAGGCAGCGGTTCCAAGGTTGTCGACAGCGTGTACCTACAGCTCAGGGATGGGATGGCCAGCGAGTACATTAATATACCACTGAATACCTATCTGAAAGGTTGGAACACCAGATGGTTCTACATCAAACAGAGCCACTCGATAATTCAATGTGACGTCCACCACATCCCGGAGAGCCATAATAGCTGGTCGAAGAGACCCAACAGCGCTGACATGGAGCAAGTGATGGAGCTTCTTGACTTGATTAAAGGATTGGAGCTTAGAGGAGAACTGGTTGCAGCAAGTTTCATAGTGTGCCGTATTCAGCCTTGCGAAGAGAGGGCCCATCCAGGCTTTGACATCAGAGGTGACAATGATGGGACCCGAGAGCGTATAGAACGACTGACGAAGAAAGAAGCAACAGATTGAGCCAGGGAGCTATTCACCTCCAATATCTCATTCAGCTAGCCAAAGAATACACAAGCCTTCAACTATGCTAACCCGCCTCCCTAGGTAACCATCTCAATTTCTTCTACTCAATTGTCAATTTATGAGTAGGGAACTGACTTACTTATGCAAAGATCCATTCACAGGACAAGGCATTGTACTTTTTGGGCATGCCAAGAGCTGATTGGCCGGCAGCGGTGGACGCCCGACCACCACCTCCACCTGAGGATAGTTCCGTCGGCATTTCTTCGGAGTCCGGAGGTGCCGACGTTGATCGGGTGGAGAGTCCTCCCCCAGCATCGGAGAAAGTCCAAGGGAAGAGGCCAACGGTAGATGAACTAGCCTAGAAGAAGAGGAAGACAACACCTGCCGCCCCCATCAAACCGGGCGGCATCTCGCTTGGTGGCAACTAGGCCACTCGAACGCGGAGGGTCGCGGTGATCGAGTGGTCTGATGACGATGAAGATCCAGTTGACATTCTTCCGAGCGTGCAGACATCTTCACGCAAAACACGCATGGAGGAGCAATCGGGGGGCGCCGAAAAAGTCCCCGAGCAACAGACAACAGAAAAACCTGCTGAACGGGCGACAGTCATCCTCGAGCAGCATACGGAGGCAAATCTGGAGCGACGGGTAGAGGAAAACCCAGAGCAGCAGGTGGAGCAGAGGCCGAATTTGGAGGAGACAAGACCTCTACTAGCGAGCACGAGAATCGACCCCACAACCGTGCCTGGAGGCTCGAGCGGGCATCGCCGATTCAAAAAGGTGCACCGGCAGACAAAATGGTGAGTATCCTTGTGCAAAAGTTGATTTACTATCTTATGTTTGTGATTTTGGCACTCAACCAAATGATCTGAATGCAGCGCAAGGCCTATGGAGGGTCCAAACCTATCTGCCTGAACTGACGACCAGCCTCGAACTGATCCCGAGGCGGAGGTAACGCCGGTGGGCCCCGTGTCGGGGTCTCCGGGTGCTCAGCAGCCGGCGGAGGAATCAACGACCACTGCGGGGTGGACCTGGAGATGGTGAGAGGTCGGCGTCAGCAGAAGATGGGTCGGCGACAACATGCAAAGCAATGGCAGGTACTACCGGGCACTCTGGTTCTGAAACAGGAGCTATCGGTATTACGCCAGAGCATGGGTCGTCGGGACCAGAGGAGAAAACAGTGCCTCCTAAAGCGGCGCAAGACACGGTCAGACCCATAGTCCGGCCAAAGAGTCCCCCAGTGGTGCCACCAGCTGCTATGGAAGAGGAGGACATGGTGGAGGAGATCATCCGTGCTGAACCTCAAACCCAATCCGTCCGAATCTTCCGTAAGCGCGGTGATGAGGTGGTAGTCATCGAAGAGGAGGACACCCCCAAGGAGATGAAGCGGCTAAAATCCACCCTTGCCAGAGTTGTAAAACAGGTCGAGGTTAGTGTTGAATCATTAGTATTCGTCTTTGGAGTTTGAGAACGAGCGCCATCATTGTCCTTGTTAACTTTCAAGGGATAACTCGAACTGCCGAGCACCGACACCACTTGATAAAGAGGATGGAACCCCTCGCCGAAGAGAACCAGAAACTAAAGGAGGCGATGAAACTCCTAGAGAAAAACGCCCAAAGGTCCCAGCGCGAACGGGACCTCGCTAAATCCAACGCGCGGGACCTAGAGTTCCAGAAAGGGGTCCTGTCTGAGCAGCTGGCAGCTGTGAAAGAACAACTACGGAGCCAATCTGAATAGCTGGCCACTGCCTCCAAGTAGCTGAAAGATGCTTCCGAGTAGTTGGAACAGCTGCAAAAAATCTTCGAACAGAAGAAAGCGTTTTGCATAGTTGGATATGCTTACTTTTGGTGTCAATTGTTATACTCATAGAGCAAGATGTGGAGCTCGGACAGCTGCGCCATGCCCTTGGACAACTCCGAGAGGAAATGGAGAAAGAGATAGGTCGAGCAAACAAGCTGGCTGAAGAACTAGACGGTGAGTACTCCCTGATCAGGCTTTCTGATGAAGCAACTTTCTTGATTGATTGAATTTCACAATGCTTGCAGACTACCGTCGGAGGGTCAAGGCGCAATTCAACATGCTGGAGTAGGACGCCTGGACGCAGAGAGACAGATTTGATGCTGTAGTTGCCGGAATCACGCCGGTGCTCGACTGCGTCGAGGCAGAAATAGCTCCTCGGCCCGATGGCAGGCCAACACGCCTGGACGTCGTTGGCGAAATATGCAAGACGGCATGGGAAAGCTTTAAGGGCTTCAACCGCGACGCCGTTGCCTCCGCCGCTACCCATGTTCTTGCTGTGGTATGGTCCCACTATCCAACCGCTGACCTTCAGTCAATAGGTGGTGGGTATGCCAAAGGATTAAGCGATGCAGAGACCCAGCAGCTGGAGGATGATGTGGAGGACACAGTGAAGAAGTTGGCAGGCGATATAGACTTGTTCGGCGAAATAGACGGTGGTGGCGAAGCACAATGATTGTCCTGGCGGAGATCATCTGCAATTCCTGGACAATGTAGGTAGAACGTGCGAATGCGTAAAAAACACTTATATACTTGGCAGATGTTATAAATAGTATGTGCATGTGGTTTCATCGGCAAAAAAAATCTCGGTAGTTTAAATTCCATTGAGATTATGTGTAGTTAGAGTAGCATTCAAGCAGTTAGTTTGCGACCAACCCCTATGGCCTCGGCTAGCCCATACTCTATAACGTCGAGTGTAGAGCCCGTGCACGTGTAAGAGGGATAGGCGTGAACCAGGACCACAGACAACCACCCATAACGCAGAGCGCGGAGCCCGTGGCACGTTTATGGAGAGATCAGAAACTGGGTCTTCTCCATAGAAAATGACGCGGAACGTGTGCTGCTCGGCAGCTGTCGAAATAATTTTGGGATAGAGGTAGTACAAGCGGTGACCGAGCAATTAGTTCTGTTCTGAGGTTTCGGCCTTGGACAGCTCATAGTCCATAACGTCGAGCAAGGACCCCGTGCACGTGTAGGAGAAAAAGGCATGACCAAGGAACCGCAACCAAGCACCCATAACGCAGAGCGCGGAGCCCGTGGCACGTGTAGGGAGGGATCAGAGACTGGGTCGTTTCCTACGGTTTGGAGAAAACATTTGGTGAGATAAGTTGGCGTGTTGGAGGAAACGTGCTCGGTGCTTAGGAGGACACTTATTAGGCGATCTTCGGTGAAAAAATGTGTCGGCGATTTGGAGAAATCGTTTTGGAGAAAAAATCGTTTGGCGATTTTGGAGATTTTGGAGAAAATTGCTCGGCGAAATTGTGGTCGGTGATTTGGAGAAATCGTTCAGCGAGTTTTGGAGAAAACCGTTAGGCGTTTTTGGAGATTTGGAGAACTTTATTCGGCGAAATTGTGGTCGGCGATTTGGAGAAATCGTTCGGCGAGTTTTGTATTGGAGCTCGTTATGGAGTGTCGCAGTGCTCGGCGACCGCATGTGGAGATTAAGAAGTGATGGAGAAAAAATGGAGACAAATTGTGAAGACCAAAACTTTATTCATTGTAAAGTGGAGAGTACATATCTGGAGCGTTTCAAGGATAGAAACGTATAAGGTGCTCGATGTGCCATGAATTGGGAACATCGATTCCATCTAAGTCACATAGGCGATAAGATCCTGGTCGGGTGACCTCTTTGACGACATAAGGCCCTTCCCAGGGGGAGGAGAGCTTGTGCAACCCTTCGGTCTTTTGCTTCCTGAGGAGAGCTTGTGCAACCCTTCGGTCTTTGACCTCTTTGAACGACCTTTTACGTTGTGGTTGTAGTATCTCCGCAATCCTTCTAGATATTTGGCTGTGCGGACATAGGTGATCAGGCGTTCCTCCTCGGCCCTATCGACGTCCTTTGTCCGAACAGATGCGGCTTGCTCTTCATCATAACTTTGCACCCTAGGTGCTCGGAAGGCAACATTTGCTGGTAGTACGACCTCCGAGCCATAAACCAAAAAATATGGAGAGACACCCGTGCTGTGACTAGCTTGAGTGCGTAGTCCCTAGACCATAGCTGGTATTTCCTTGAGTCATATGCCCAGATGCTTTTCTTCTTTCTGATATAGCCTCTTTTTAAGGGTGTCAAGAATCATGCCGTTCGCTCATTCTACCTGGCCATTGGCTCTACGATGGGCAACGGAGACAAACTTAATGGAGATGCATCGGTCCTCACAGAAGTCCCAAAAATGGTGGCCGGTAAACATGGTTCCGAGGTCGGTGATGATGCTGTTCGGGAGACTGAATCTATAGATAATGTCTTCAAAGAACTTGACTGCTTTCTTTGCGGTAGCCGAAACAAGCGGTTTGTACTCGATCCACTTGGAGAATTTGTCAATGGCGACGTAGATGTACTGGAATCCATCTAGCGCTGGCTTGAAAGGCCCAATCATATCTAGTCCCCAGCATGTGAATGGCCATGAAGCTGGGATGGTCTGCAGTTCTTGTGCCGGTATGTGTATTTGCTTGGCAAAAAACTGGCACCCCTCGCATCGTCGAACGAGGTCTTCTGCATTGGCGATGGCCGTGGGCCAGTAAAAACCTGCTCGAAAAGCTTTGCCGACCAGCGTTCTCGAGGCCGCGTGATTGCCACAGGAACCAGAGTGAATTTTGGAAAGTAGCTTCACTCCCTCATCTTGGATGATGCATTTCTGTAGTATCCCTTCCTTTGCACTTTTCCTCATCAGATTACCATCTACCAGCACGTAATGCTTACTTCGGCGAATTAGGCATTCGGTTTTGGTCTTGTCGGTCGGTACTTCGGCGCTGGTAAGGTACTTGATGAACTGCTCCCTCCAATCGTCTACCGGCGAAGGTACCACAAGTACCAACTGCTCGGCAGGAGGAACCTCTTCAACTTCCTTATCTTCTTTAATGGATGGCGCCAGGAGATCTTGAACGAAGACCCCCGGTGGAACCGTGGCGCAAGAAGAACCTATCTTTGAGAGCTGGTTAGCTAGTTGGTTTTGATCTCGTACCATGTGGTGGTACTCGATACTATAGAATTTCCCTTCAAGCTTCCTGATTTCAGCGCAGTATGCGTCCATCTTCTCACTGGAACAGGACCAATCTTTGTTGAGTTGGTTGATAACTAGCGCGGAGTCCCCGTACGCCATGAGGCGTTTGACGTCGAGCTCGATGGCTATACGGAGACCATGGAGACATGCTTTGTATTCCACGGCGTTATTGGAGGCTGGAAAGTGTATGCGAAGAACATATCGGAGTTTATCCTTGGTCGGCGTAATGAACAGAATGCCCGCACCAGCACCGTTGATGTTAAGGGCGCCGTCGAAGTACCTCACCCAGTGCTCGGGGCAAGTGGCGACAATGGGTTCTTGGATCTCAGTCCACTCGGCGATGAAATCAGCAAGCGCCTGTGACTTAATGGTAGGTCTGCTTCTGAATTCGATGGAGTAAGTCCGAGCTCAATAGCCCACTTAATGATGTGGCCGTTGGCCTCTTTGTTATGGAGAATATCCCCCAAAGGGAACACAGTAACCATGGTGATCTTGTAATAATCGAAGTAGTGTCAGAGCTTGCGCGACGTGATTAAAATTGCGTATAACAGCTTTTGTACCTGAGGATAACGAGTTTTGGGCTCATTAAGTACCTCGCTGATGAAGTAAACCAGACGCTGCACCTTGTAGGCGTGCCCAGATTCCTCGCATTTGACGACAATAGCTGTACTAACAACGCGAGAAGTGGCGGTGATGTAGATCAGCAAAGTTTCATCTGGTCGTCGCACCGTCATTATCGGAGGTTTTGTTAAGAACAACTTGAGCTGCTCAAAAGCTGTGTCAGCCTCCTCCGACCAGGAAAAATGCTCGGTGGCCTTAAGGAGCTTGAAGAAAGGTAGCCCTTTTTCACCGAGGCGCGAGATGAAGCGGCTTAACGCAGCCATGCAGCCTGTAAGCTTCTGTATATCCTTGACGCATGTTGGCGGTTTCATGCTAGTGATGGTGGAGACCTTGTCAGGGTTAGGTTCGTTGCCTCGAGCACTGACGATGTAGCCCAGTAGTATACCGGATGGAACTCCAAAGATGCACTTTGAAGGGTTTAGCTTCCATCGGTATTTGTTCAGTTTGGAGAAAGTTTCTTCAAGGTCGGTGATAAGAATGTCGGCAGTTTTGGTTTTGACGACCATGTCGTTGATGTAGGCTTGGATGTTGTGGCCAATCTGTTGGTCGAGGCACATCTGGATAGCCCTTTGATAGGTCGCCCCAGTGTTTTTGAGTCCAAAGGACATAGTGGTGTAGCAGTATGCACCGAAAGGCGTGATGAACGACGTCTTGATCTGGTCTTCTTCCTTGAGGGAGATCTGATGATAGTCGGAGTAACAGTCAAGAGAGGAGAGCAGTTCGCAGCTAGCGGTAGAGTCTACAACCTCGTCTATCCGAGGCAAGCCGAAGGGGTCCTTAGGGCAGTGTTTGTTAAGATCAGTATAATCTACACACATTCTCCATTCTTTATTCTTTTTTTGAACGAGAACAGGATTAGCTAACCAATCTGGATGATACACTTCTTTTATAAATCCGACAGCTAAGAGCCATTTTATTTCTACCCTAATAGCCTCCTTCTTGTCTGGCATGAATCGACGGAGTTTCTGCTTGATCGGTTTGGCGGTCGGCGAGACATTCAAGGAGTGCTCGATCTTCTCCCACGGTACCCCCGGCATGTCTGCAGGTGTCCAAGCAAACACGTCGGCATTGGCATGTAGGAAGGAGACGAGCGTGCTTTCCTATTTGGGGTCAAGGTGAGCCCCGATCTTCATAGTCTTGGAGGGGTCGTCGAGGCCGAGGCCAACCTCCTTGACTTCCTTAGACTTGGCAGAGGCGAGAGGAAGCTCCAACTCTGGGATCTCCATGTCATCGGTGGGCGCCATCTTAGCTTCGGCGACCACGCTAGCCATCTGGATGGAGAGGTCGCTGGCTTCGACGAGGGCGAGACTCTTTGTCTCACAGGCGTAGGCGACGGAGAGGTTGGCCCGTAGATACAGGACTCCTGCAGGCGAAGGCATCTTCAACACTAGATACGCGTAGTGCGGTACGGCCATAAACTTGGCTAGAGCCGGCCGACCAAGTATGGCGTGGTAGGCAGTGTCGAAGTTGGTGACGTAGAAGTTGATATGCTCGACGCGGTAGTTGCTTGCCGTGCCGAACTGTACTGGTAGGGTAATCTCGCCAAGTGGTATGGATGCCCTGCCAGGTACCACGCCCCAGAAGGAGGAATCCAAGGGCATGAGATCTGTTGTTCTGAGACCCAACTCCCTTAGGGCCCCGGTGAAGAGTATATTTAAAGCGCTCCCACCGTCGATGAGGACTTTTCTAAAGAGTACCTTCTGGACAGTCGCGTCGAGGATGAGGGGAAAACGCCTTATGTAGGGTATGTCGGGGACCTAATACCGGGGTACCCCAAAGAGGAGGAATCATTGAACCATCGAACGGTAAGGACTCCCGAAAGCGTGGTTACATCTCTTGCCCGACCAAACGGAAGTCTTGTTCCGCCTCGCCCGAGCGCCCATGTGCCCATGGGACCCGCTCTACCTCGCCCGACGGCTGAAGGGTGACTCCGCCTCGCCCGACGGCTGGAGGGCGACTCCGCCTCGCCCGATGGCTGGGCTCGGCTTCACCTGACCCGCCGGGGGACGACTCCGCCTCGCCCGACGGCTGGAGGGTGACTCCGCCTCACCCGATGGCTAGGCTCGGCTTCACCCAACCCCCAGGGGATGCGCAACGCCTCGCTCGACCCCCGAGGGCTGGGCTCGGCCCTGTTCGATGGCCGGGGGACAACTCCGCTTCGCCCGGCGGGTAAAAACTAGGTTTTTACCTCATCCGAACGGCCAATGACGAATCTCGCCTTGCCCGATATCCAGAGGCTGGCCCAGTCTCACCTGATGAACCGCGCCCTGTACCCTCATGATGATGATTGCAGGGTAAGACAAGACGTTCGGGTCAACCGCAGCGTTAGACGCCATGCCCTGCACCCCTGCAGGGAAGTACCGTCAGGATGTGACTAGGCGAGCGCTTGGACCCCTCTGGGCATGGCAGAGCCTAAACAGTGTTGCGGGCGCCTGCTCTCCATCCTACAGTGTTGTAGGCACCACCCTCAGCCTCCAGACGAAGAACCAGACGCAGACATACGACAACCACTACATTCCAAGGGCAAACCAACAGTCACCGCGCCTCCCGACCCCACGGGGTTGGGGCTCGGCAAATCCTGTCTGACACGCCGCCCGCAAGGGCGGGATAGGACGTACCCACTTGCTAAACAGTGGCCATGGCGTGGCCCACGGTGGTCCACAATTGCCTCAATCCTGACACGATCTGCCATGATGGGCAGATCAGGCGTGGGGAAGAAGGAAGGACCGGGTTCCTCGAAGGACCTTCTATGCTCTTAGTGTTTTCTTCTCCCCCGTTTGTAAAAAACCCTGCTTCCCCTTGATCTATAAAAAGGGAGACAGGGCTCCCCACTAAGGGACCAATTCAAAAAACAGGTTAGCACACACACGCACCATACGGCCAAGCGCCAACAGAGCTCTTGGCGTCCTTCCAATCACTCCATCAGGGACTTGGGATCTCTCCC